>CM061190.1:6368704-11788983 GCA_030763345.1 Mythimna separata
AAAAAAAATATTTCTTATTTTTTTCAAATTGACCTCATTTTGAACAACTCAACATTAGGATTTTTTGTTACTAAAAGGAGATTAACAGAGTGTGGACCAAGTGCATTTTGTTCCTCAGCCCAATACAATCAGTAAACCGAAGCTCTTCAAAATCTGCTCCGGGAGTCAAGAGAAAAAAAGAGTTTTTCCAACCTAACCTAACCTAAGTTAGAAATCGTTTTAAGGAAGTTTGACCAGGTGCTGCCCAGAATGAACATCTGGTGCATTTCATACCTTAGATCAATACTAATCAGCAAACCAAAGCGCTTCAAAATCCATTCCAGGAGTCAAGAAAAAAAAATTTTTTTTCCAACTTTAATGAACACTTAGTGCATTTTGTTCCTCAGGCCAATATGAATAAGCAAACCGAAGCGCTTTGAAATCTGCTCCAGGAGGCAAGAAAAAAAATGTTTTTTTCCAACTTAACCTAACCTAAGTTAGAAACTTAAGTTAGGAACAAATTGCTTTAGGTGTTTATTCTGGGCAGCACTTGGTCAAACTTCTTAAAAAAGATTTTTTACTTATGTTGGGTTAGATTGGAAAAACTCTTTTTTTCTCTTGACTCCTGGAGCAGATTTTGAAGCGCTTTGGTTTGCTGATTAGTATTGGTCTGAGATATGATATGCACTAGATGTTCATTCTGGGCAGCACTTGGTCAAACTTCCTTAAAACGATTTCTAACTTAGGTTAGGTTAGGTTGGAAAAACTCGTTTTTTCTTTTGACTCCTGGAGCAGATTTTGAAGAGCTTCAGTTTACTGATTGTATTGGGCTGAGGAACAAAATGCACTTGATCCACACCCTGTCAATCTCCTTTTAGTAACAAAAAATCCTAATGTTGAGTTGTTCAAAATGAGGTCAATTTGAGAAAAATAAGAAATATTTTTTTTCATGGCAAGAAAGGTGGCAAGTGTTGCACCATTTTGAAATCTTGATTAAACGCGCCATCTTTTCAAATGACTTGCCAAGGGTAGTGTAGTACAATTTTTTTACAAAATGAAGTGCCAAAGTTAACGAACAATATTTTTATGAACCATGACTCACTAAAACTTAACTTATTTTATTAAATTAACAATGTTTTTTGCAATAATTTGTAGTTGCGATTAATAGCATCGTTAATGAAGATCACGAAATTAAAAAAATCACAGCGAAATCGTGACATTGGTGATCACAAACCTTAAAAATGCGACCAAGGGTGTCAAATTTCAACTTTTAAAAAAAAAGTCTATTATCGCTGAACTGAGTGATATGGATTTTATTTTGTATTTTTCCCAGAACTGGTATAGCTTGACCTTTCATTCGGTCCCAGATTATCGTTGAGTTTTGGGACACCCTGTATATCACACGTTAGGGTTGAAATTAAAAAAAAAATCGCTTTTTACTTTATATGTAGGGAGCTACCCTAATAAAACACTTTTTTCCAATTTTTATTTTTGCACTTTGTCGGCGTGATTGACATACATATTGATACCAAATTTCAGCTTTCTAGAGCTAAGGCCGGGTTCCCACTATGCCGGACCGGCAGATCTGCCGCGCCGGTAAATCTGCCGGAAGGGCTAGTACAATTTATATGCACATTATCCCGGATCCGGCATATTTGCCGAGCCTTTTTTGTCACTGCGAATTGCCGGTAGAACGACCGGGCCCGGAGTAATGTAAACGAGTTTGTGCCGGTATCTGTCCCCCGCTCGCCCTGCCCGTGTCCACTCACGTCATCCGGCTCGCATTTTTTGGTAAAAGTAGACGTTTAGCATGGATATTCAAGCAGAAACTTTAAAAATAATTGAAGAACTTTGATTCGTCTCTTCTTAGTTCACCCATTAATGTTTCAAATGTTCCAAGTGATAATCTTTCCCGTAAAATAGGGTGTATCCAATGTTTTCTTTTATTTTGCCTTCTATTAAACCACCACAACACAACAATTTCGTCGTCCATTGTGCGCGCAGGTCCAAATTCAACTGAGGTAAGTACTTGACGGTCTGAATTTGTTCCGGGATCCGATGTCATGTGAACACTCTGTCCGGTGTCCGATTTCCGGCAGATCTGCCGGTCCGGCGTAGTGGGAACCCGGCCTAACGGTCACAGATATTAAGCGAGGACGGACGGACAGACATGGCGAAACTATAAGGGTTAAGTTTTTGCCAATTGGCTACGGAACCCTAAAAATACGTACCTACATATTTACAATCAACATATAAGTACGCATACTCGTATTAGCTCAGTTATAAAAAAGAAGTGCTCCTTAATTTTCCTCCTGAAGACCTCTAGAAATGGGCTGACGCGGTGCAAGCTAGCCGAACACAAAACCTCATCTTTTTTGAAGTAGGTTAAAAATAAAAAAAATACGCTTAGATTTGACGGGATGAGGCACACAGTATCATTAACTGTGTGCCTCACGGCTGCACCAGACCGGTTTTTTATCGTCATAATCTAGTGCTTGACTGCGTTCCCACCTGATGGTAAGCAGTGATGCAATCGTTGGTTGGGCTAGAGCTAGGTTGGTTTCATTACGTAGGTCCCAGAAGCCGCATAGTTTTCGGTGAGTCGGTTGGTACTGTCTAATACAGGTATTCAGCTAAATCTGGCTTGACTGGAAGCCGACCCCAATATAGTTGGGAAAAGGCTAGGTAGATGATGGTTGGTACTGTCTGCGGTGATACCCCAGCCTTGTGATGTAGCTTAATTGCTGAGTGCTGGTATCAACCAGAACAGGTTCTTCATGTGACTGCCTAAAGCTAAAGTATGGTCGCTGATGGGGCAGAGGATGATGACCAGACATGACTAAGTAAGTACGTTGGTGGCCAGTATATCCCTTAATCTATTAAGCCCCCAGCGAACACTTCTTTTTCATTGTCTTTCTATTGTGTCTCTTATTACGATATTCGAAAGGTTAAAGCCGTTGGTTTAAATGAACTCCCCGCACACAGTACACGTTGGTGGCTGCCACATACAGTACAAATCGTCGCCGCTCGCTTTTTGTGGCCCCTAGCGGTTACTAAACGCTCACACAAAAAGCGGCTATACACCTTCGTTAGAGCCTATCATAATTCTGAGCACATGGCTTAAAAGAAGTAGCAGCCATTTGCTACAAGTGGCTGTCACTTGCTTCAGCTACCTTTGCGGCGGCTTCTAGTTTCTAGTGGCGGCGTTGTGGCTGTAACGAGTGGTTCGTATGCGGCAACTCTGACCTGTAATTCGCAATTGTGGTTTTAATTATTTGCAAATTGATTCCTATTGGATATTGTGATATAAAATATTATCTTAGCAAAAAGCCAATGTCTCAAGTCAGCCCTCTCTGACAGTTTTCTTATCGATGACAAGCCGGTATGGTCTAAGACGTTAGCCTGCGCAAATAGAGTAAGAAAAAAAAATCATGTGACGTAAAGCTTGTCAAAATCAAATGTCGTCAAAAGTTCGAAGGTTCGATTCATGATTTGCACTAATTTGTAACAATTCCCCGATAACTAATAATCTAAATACAAAACGGATAATGAATTCGTAAAATAATATGGTAGATTAGTCTCGACATAGTTTTCATTCATCATTTATTTAATTATTTCAAGAATATTTACGTAGACGCACGTATTCCATTGTGTGTTATTTATTTTTTGTTACTAATATTTCTAATAAGTTTTGTGAAGTGTAGAAGTTGTTTTTTTGTTATTAATAATTTTAACTGTTTTGTTGTTATTTTTTTAAATATTGAAAATGGTAGAGTACCAAGGACTGTTGATATGCGTGCCTCTTTACACTGCTGCGTAAGTAACAATAACTTTTTTTTTAATATTTTTTTTTATATTACTGTTCTGAGGCTTAGGTCTCAAACCGTGCTCAATCATGCTTAAAACCTTTATTTAAAAACTCAGTGCAATGCATTAATTTTTTGGAGTGAAAGGAAGGAGAAAGCTTGACCCAAAGAAAGTTAATTACAGTTGCCCGTTTATTTTATTTGTAGTGGTGTCTGTAAACGATTTCTTTTTTTGAATGATGAATAGTAAGACTGACATTCGCTTCATTTTATTTTTATAAGAAAAATGTTTTCAGTTTTACAAATATCCTCTTTACTTTCTTTTATCTAATACCAGATGCTTGCCAGGTTAATGATAAATATTTAACAAAATAAATTGGCATGTAATGTATGTTTTGCACTTGAATGCTAACTAAAACATTTAGGGAACATACTTCCAGGTTAATTAAGAAGTATGAAATATCCTAGGAGTTTTTGATGGTATTTTTTTTAAAGAAGTTCAGTGGCTGTTTTAGTCAGTAAAAGTCTCACACTTTCTTTCGCTCCACCCTGAGCAATGTTAGACTGCAGTCATTTGTTGATTTCCCACCAAATAAAAAATACAAAGTTTAGCTTTTTTTGTACATAAAGACCAAATCAAAGTGTTGGTAACTGCATAAAACTGTATAGCCGCTATCAGAAGATAGCAAATTACAAATTATAGATAAGTTTTGTAACTATGCATGGGTCCAAATGTAGTAAAATATGCAAAATAAATTGCATATTTTTAAATTAATCAAGACACTGACTTATTAATTCATGAATCCCCGACCGGTCCTATGAGACCGCGCTGTTATTGTTTTACTATTGTGTCTCGTTTTGTGGGTATGTGATAGGTTAATAAAATTATCAATTGATAATGAGTGTAAAATACCCAGTGGCTGTTTTTGGTAATGGGTATTACGGTCATACTCAGAGTCCAGCTAATGGTTCATTAGCGTTCCTAATGTCCATTAAAGTTAAGTATTGTCAAACCTCAATGTGACAATTTCTTAATAGATTGTTTAGAATTTAACGTTTGAATCCCCAACCGGTCCTATGAGACCGCGCTGTTATTGTTTTACTATTGTGTCTCGTTTCGCGGGTATCTGAGTAATTAAGTGATGAGTAACGTTAATGAATGTCCCCGAGTGCGGCCGTTAGTCAGTAAAAGTCTTAACTCTCAGAGCACTATCACTAACTAAATTGAGAGGAGTCATTTAATGATTTGTACTCCAAACAACAGCTATACTTTGGACTATGTACATCAAAACCAAATCCAAGAGTTACAGCAAAGAGAAATAATTAATCTTTTATTTTATTTATTTACTTATTGGCATTACATACAGGCCTATGTCCAGCAGTGGACGTCTTTCGGCAGAGATGATGATGATGATGATTACATACAGGATAATTGTAAACAAATAATAATAAAATGTAGACACTGGTACGCTATGCACAGCTTACGCCATATTAGGTATGACTTTACTGATACAAGCCGATAATTATAAAAGGATTATTATTACCACAAAAATTATTTAAGCGTACAAAATGAAAAAAAAAAATATAAAAATTTACTAAAATGGAAAAATAAGACATAAAAAAGGATAGAGTATTTAACATTGAAGTGTATATATAATTTACATTTAATTGAATGCCATTATCAGAAAATCGCAAAATTGCAGATAAGTTTTATAACTTTGCACCAGTCCAAATGTACCAAAAGACAAAAAAGACATCTGCATTTTGTTTTGTAAATTAATCACGACAATGTACTTATTAGTAAAATTATCAGTCTGTGATTATTTTTATCTTAATTCTAGATTCATCCATTGTTAAGTACCTAGTTCCTGTGGAAAATTTTTGTTTTATGTTATCTTCAGACAAGTCTAATATTATGCTAATTAGTGAATTGTTCATTAAAACAAAGAACTCGTTGCCTTAGTGATAAATTATTCACTAAATGAATAATAAGAATAATAATATATATATCATATATATATATATATATACGATTTATATATTTATCTGTGTCTTGTGCTGTACCAAATAAATTCTATTTCTTTTTCTTTCTTTTTTCTTTATATGAAGAATAGTTCTAGAAGGCTTCTAAAATGGGCTTGTGGACGGTGAGCCATGGTTAGCTTGCCGTCCGGCAGTCTGGTCATCTGCACCAAGCCCAAGTCGTCGACGGCGAGTACTTTCACACGCGAGCCTTAGGGTCAGCTCACACCGAGACGCGACGCGACGCTGCATGTACATTTTAATAGAGTGACTCAGAATAGAACTTTATTTTCTACACGAAAAGATACACATTTCATTGTGAGAATTTAGATTACGTTGCTTCATGCAGCGCTACGCCCAGCGACGCCGCGCGGCGTCGCGCTGCGCCTCGTGATGCCGTGCGGCGTCTCGCTGCGCAGCGGAACATTTTTACATTGGTGACGTCGTGCTGCCGACGATTTTTACTATGCGCCTCGCAACGTTGCGATGCGTCGCGTCTCAGTGTAAACTGACGCGGTGTCCTGCGTGAGCGACGAACTCGACGTGACGCGACGCTACGAAAGCGACGAACGCGATCAACTCAACGGCATACCCTACATGCGGCCTATATGACAGTCTGCGTCGAGACGCGACGTAACGCGCACTTGTTTTGAGGGCGACCAGATGCGACAACACTTTAAATATGAACTTTCAAGCAAAATTCTACTGTATTTCTCCATGATTCGAGAAGTAATGACCAAAATCACGTAGGACATTTGTCGCGTATAGCATCGCGAGACTCTTAAAGAGGGGCCTAGTAGGGTAGAAGGCTCTGGGGTCACCAAAGAGTGGGTTTAATCAGTAAAAGTCTGAATTGCCCTCCCGCTCCGTCCAAAAGCGGAAGAAATAATTCTAAAAATTTCCCACCTAAAAAAGCAGGCTTTTAAAAACTTTTAGATTAAGCAGACACTTTTTGCTTAATTAAGTAATTTTTAACTCCGTATGTAAAGCTGTATTGTAAAGCTTCAAAGCTAATAAAATATTAGCTAATAAGAAAGAGCCATCCGACATGGACTTTGACGTAAAACTCCATGACGCACGTACGGCTGCCATAGATAACGGCTTCTTCGCGAGAGAGACATGATCAGTTTATGATCACGTCTCTCAAATTCAAAGACGCCACTGTCTTTGAATTTGAACACGGCCATTATGTCTTAATCTTTCGAGTACCGTAATTAGAGACATAATAGAAAGACAATAGGTGTCCGGATACCGGCGTCCGCTCGGGGCTCAACAGATTAACTTAGGTCTATACAACATGTAACATAGTTAGGCACATCCTCTTGGGGGGTCATTGTATTCTTCATCATGAACAACTTTCAGTATAGGGCCAAACCTGAAATCGAGAAAAAATAATCAGCTGTTCCATACATTTATGTTCACTTATTTCGTCACAATTTGTATACTTACCTGTGAAAACAATTGTGTGTACGTAAAAAAAAACAAAGAAATAAATATTTGTGTTTAGAAATTCCTTTTCGCAACAATACTTAAACTCTATAAATTGAAAAGTTGGAATTCCAATGCTATATTAAGGATTTGATGTTTTATAAGTGCTCATGTAGGCCTTTGTTAAATTGGAAAGACTTTCTTTTGAATTTTAATCTATCAATACCTGCGAAACGAGACACAATAGTAAAACAATAACACCGCGGTCCAATGAGATCGGTCGGGGATTCATGAATTAATATGGCGTTCCTAGCCAACTTAAAGTTTAATCTGTGCGAGGCCAAAAAGGCGTCTAACATGCTGCATTTTTTTTTGTTTCCTATAAACTAGTGCTTGACTGCGATCCTGCCTGATGGTAATCCTAATCAGTGATGCAATCGTTGATGGTGAGGCGCACTAGTTTATTAAGAGCCTGTTCAGGCATCTTTCCAGACATTCTTCTCCCGTGCCGTTCCCAACCAGACCTTGTGGTACGCGTCTAAAGCACGCGTTGGCCTCGATTTCGCCTAATATTGATAACCCAGTAACAGATTTTTTTTTAATAACAAAAAGAGGAATTTAGGCGCTACCTTTGCCCTCTGTGATAAATAGCAGTTATTTATCATTCGCAAATATAAGTACAAATGTCCCAAAAATCATATCAAGATTGTGTGAATCCTTCACTACAATCATGCGTCGATGGCACGCTTTTGTTCTACAGAAGGTCTACAGGGTGCCTTGTAGTGATATAGGTGCGATAAACACATGAGTCAGATTCATGTGCGTATCGCGCGTCTGTATCGCTACAAAAACGCTCCTCAACGGGGCGTTTTAAAAACGTGGTGGGCCCTCAGTAGCCCTAAGTTGAGCTTTGCGAATACTCACAAATGCTCGTACTGACTGGACAGATCCACTCAAATCTGTATGATTCTTTCCTCAAAATACCATCTCAGACACTAACCTGCATGATGCTCATGCTAGCGAAAGAGGAGGCCGCAAGGATGTTGCCGGAATCCGACCCTGACTATCACCCACAGTAGGCGTGGGCTTGTGGATGACAAACAATGGGTAGCTTACCGTCCCGTCGTCCGGTAACCGTCCATAACATAGCACGAATAAGTCCCAGTAAGACATAAATGGTTGACCCATTCATGATCTGACCTCGGTAGAATGTATTTGGATCATTTTCTTATTTAACACCATATTTTTGTACCTACATTCCTAGCAAATAAATTATTTCATTTCATTTCATTTCAGTAAGCATTGCTTAATCTTAAAGCTCGACACGTGCAGGTCCAGCGCACATGTCTCCTGTATGATTCACATCGATTGTTGTCATTTTAACTGCACTTTAAATACAATAATAGTCTAATTGGCACGTCTTAAAGACAGGTCTCGAATTGATAATATTATTGTAACCATTGTCCTGTTAGACGGTAAACAAATTGATTATAATATGTTTTACTGACTGGACCGCTCTACTCAAATCTGTGTGGTTCTTTCCTTAAAAGAACATCTTTGACACTAATGTTATATGATTTGACCATTACATGAAGAGATTTTTTTAGGGATTCTTCTTGGGATAGCCAGCTAGGAAACAATGGTCGTGCACTGGTCTCATATAGTTTAATCAGACAAAAAATAGTATATTTCATTACAAGTGCGGAAAGCCTGTCATTGCAAAGAGTTTCGACAAATGTTAACCCGAGCCGAGGCGCAGCCGAAGGTGAGGGTTGACAGTCGGAACAAGTTGCAATGACAGTTCCGCACGTGTACTGAACGACTATTTTTAATACAGTTGCGAAAAAATGAAGCAGTTTAATAAAATAATAAAAACACAATAAACTTAACTGACTAATCAAAATGGCGCCAGCCGTAAAAAAAATATAAGCAGTTTTTTTTTTGTTTTCTCCACCCATTCTGGGTAGACAAAGGGAACTATGCCCCATACAGCCAAGTCTTCAGTACATTTTTTTATTGATATGAAATGAAATTTTATGATAACCGAACGCCGAATGATAGCCTAACTTATTGAATCAAATCATTAAATCTGATATTGTAACAAATTAGTAGCTTCTTTTTAGAAATATTTACACTAAAAACTTTTTTAGTAAAAACTTCGTGGTTGATTTTTTCTTTTTAATAGACATTATTTTGACAGTTGGGAAAGAAAAAGCACGACTTCGGGAATGGTAAAGAAAAAGCACGAGTGTGTAATAGCCCACTTCCCGAACGCTAAACGTCCCTGCAATACGCCACTTTTTGAGCAACTGTATTAAAAATATACTTTCAAAACATTTCTTTTAAATCCAACCCAAAAAAATATCTCCATTTCTTCCATTGTTCCTCCCCCTGAGTCACTACTTGCCAATTTCTAAAGAAGGCATCTAATTCATTCCGCCATCTCCTTCATGGACATGCCCGTGGCCCTATCCTGCAATTTAGGTCACCAATTTTGTGTGTATAGAATACCTATATAATAATGTAAATGGCAATGAGCGTTTAGTTTCAAGCTAATTAAATTGTCGAACGTCTCAAATGTTACGAAGTCTATGCAAAGCACACGATAGTACAATAGCGGGGGGAGCGGGGGGCGAGAACAATACGCGACGTGGGTAGGTACAGCAAAATACAGAGTTGAAATGTGTTAGATGGAACAGCGAAATCTTGAAGGTTTGTTTTTGCTAAATGTATGATGTTTTGTAAAAAGTCATAGAATAATAGTTGTGGTTTATGATGTCAGTAATACAGTTTTGCAAGGTTGTTAGTGTTTTACAAATAACCCTGGACAACTACCGTCTCAACTCCCGTCTATTCCCTGTTTGGCATGCCCCAACGTTGTCAACAACAATATCAAGTAACATCTCTTGTTTCTAACTTGCAGGGTGCTAATCTTTGGTGCCTCGGTGTCAGCCGGCCTCTTCGTGTTCCATGTCGGCGTTGTGCCTCTCATCTTCAAATACTCCAAGGCGTTCAGAAGAAACCTCGTTTTTGCTAATTTCGGTAAGACAAATAAC
Organism: Mythimna separata; assembly: GCA_030763345.1. NCBI lineage: Eukaryota > Metazoa > Arthropoda > Insecta > Lepidoptera > Noctuidae > Mythimna > Mythimna separata. Next base: position 6,378,996 of record CM061190.1, read on the forward strand.
CTAGTTGACGTTCACACAAAACCGCACAAAACACATCTCGTTATGCCATCATCATCATCTCAGCCGAAAGATGTCCGCTGCTGGACATAGGCCTCCCCCAAGCGTCGCCACAACGACCGGTCCTGTCTGGCATCCATCGGATAAAACGTTATGCCATAAAAATTCGTGATCATTAGAAGGCTTGAAGGCACCTAAAGGCCAATGAAGAGCGTTGCGAGATTCCTTGCGTGATCAAATCAGAAATGAAGATATCCGCAAGAGAACCAAGGTTACCGATATAGCTGAAGAACCGTCAAACTTAAGTGGTGTAGGCATAATGCTCACAGAACAGATGGTTGATGGACCTTAGAATCTGGAGTGGCGACCGCGTGCCGAAAGACGCAGCGTTGGAAGGCCTCCTACAAGGTGGACCGATGACCTGGCGAGGGTCGCTGAATTCCGATGGATTTAAGACGCAGAGAATCGGTAGTTGTGGCTACATTGCTGGAGATTTATGTCCAGCAGTGGACGTCTTTCGATTGATATGATGGTAATAATGATTTTTATAATTAATCATTATGTCCACTTGTGGGTTCACTAATGGTTGGATTCCAAAAGTAACCAAGTTCTGGTAGTGGAGTGGAGTGGATAGTCTGTTTTGTAAATTTTGATAACTTTTGTATTGAAAATATGCGTCTAGACTCAAGAAGAGTATAAAAGATATTAGGCTTTTTAGTTCCAAGTCGTCATACTGCTGGTAGGAACATGCATTTAAATCTGTTATAGAAAACTAGGTTATTCTAAGCCCCATAGCGCACTAGCGGCCAGCGGCCAGGACGCGGCGGCCATCGAGATACATACATTAGTATGAAACCGCCATAGAGCGCGCGCACTTGTGGCCGCTGGCCGCGTGCGGACAGAAGCGCGCGCTCTATGGCGGTTTCATTTGTTTCTCCTGGCCGCCTGCGGCCTGGTCACTAGTGCGCGCCTGGCCTAACAGCTATGTTCTGTGATAATTAGAGTTAACAAAGTAGAATTTAAATTAACAAAATAGTATTTAAATTATTTAATTACAGAACAATTTATTTTAATGACCTAGGTATAAACAGGTTCAAAAATGCTTATTCATTTCACACTCCGATGGTCTGTGCTAATGACGTTTTTTTTTTATAAACGACATAAACTAATGCGTGGCTGCAATCCAGCCTGATGGTAAGCAGCGATGCAATCGTTGATGGTGAGGCGCACTAGTTTATTAAGAGTCTATTCACTCTAGCCTTGAAGACAGTCACCCAAATTAAAAACGGACGGGAAGACCGCAGCAGACAAATTGTTCCAGTCCTTCGATGTACGCGGTATAAACGACGATTCAAAGCGCTTAGTCCGGACCGTAGAGGTTATGAAGACCGTAGTCTATATACGCATAACGTGTTTTTTGCACGCGAACGAACATAGTACCGAACTGAAACGTCACTATACGGAGCGTAAAAAATTACGATTACTGCTTTGGAAAATCGAGTATTATTAAAACCACAGCATACCTAAATCGAACATATAAATTTTATTGTACTCTTCGGTAATCGTTTAAGAGATTTTACACGATTTCTTTTAACTTATATCCAAACCACTTTTACTTTGGGCCTGTTTCACAATGTCCGAGTAGCCACTACTTCCCGAATAAGTTCAAAAATGGAACAGAATTTGTATGAAATTATCTGCCAAGTAAGATATTGGCAACTTAATCATAAGTGGTGTAATATATTTCATCACCACTGCTCTCAAAACGGTGAAGGAAAACATTGTGAGGAAACCGGCATGTCCTAGAACCAAAAATTCGAAGACATGTCACCCGCACTGGGCCTGCGTATTGGATTGCGGCCAATTCTCTCAGAGAGGAGGCCTGAGCCCCAGTAGTGGGAACATTATAAGGTTGATATACTATCCTATGCTATGCTAACACAACACACCATTGGCAATAAGATTAGGGAAGACGGATTATGGCGGAATAATTACTCGACATATCGAAATAAAATTTTCATTTTTGGCGGTTGTCAATACTCGGAGGAGCTCGTGGCTAGATAATAACAGCCGCACAGGTCAAACTTCAAGGTTAAGCAACGCTTGCCTAGGTTGATCTGTGGATGGGTGACCATCTTAACATAACGAGTTTCCTCCGTGCCTCGGAAAGCACGTTAAGCCGTTGGTCCCGGCTGTCATTTGGAGATCTTTGGCAGTCGTTACGGATAGTCAGAAGCCAGTAAATCTGACTCTAGTCTTGCCATGAAGTACCGTGTTACCCCAGTTAATGGGTTGTGGAGGTCTGGTAGGCAGCCGCTCCTCGTAAAATACTGGTATTCAGCTAAATCCGGCTTGACTGGAAGCCGACCCCAATATAGTTGGGAAAAGGCTAGGCAGATGATGGGGGTTGTCAATACTATTTTTGAAGGTCTTAAACAAGATAATCGCTCTAGAAAGAGGTAGTAAATGGAAAATACCGTCTGTTTTTGTATATCCTAAGACTAAAATGACATTAGAACACAAAAGAACTGGCATCATTCCTATAGTAAGTTTGACATTACCTGTGTCAATTTAGTCTCAAGGTATAATAAACAGACTATAGATGCATTAACCTATCACATACCCGCTAAACGAGACACAATAGTAAAACAATAACAGCGCGGTCTCATAGGACCGGTCGGGGATTCATGAATTAATTATCATCTCTATTTATTTTCAGTACAATGGCCGCCAAACACGGACTTCGAGGAGCCTTCGTCTGCCGGCATAGAGGGCGCGCGCAACCTCAGCATCGAGTATGACTCCAAGGTGGATAAGTGCAGGGTTAAGATTGGTAAGTAAAGCAAGCTATACCTAGAATTCAGAATTAGAGATAAATTATTATCAAAGGAGATCCTCCATTTTAGTCCAAATTTCAAAAAGTGCCCTGTAAAAAAATAAAACAAAGAAAAAATATTTATTTGACACAAATATAGACACGCAATGCAGAAACAACATTATATTAAAAAAAAGTATAATATACGAGTAAAAAAGAAGAAAAACTAGCACAGTGTGTGTCGCGGCTGCGCCAAATAGGTCCAGTTCAGCATAAATGCCAGACAACTACCTACATGACAGTTAATATTGATAATCCGTTAGAACTTGACCCCTTAAGCATTTTTTTATTATAGCACCAAAACTGAAGGTCCTTTGAGTTATTTAAGATTAAAAAAAAACCATCTTGCCTACATTTTCGGTAACATGAATAGTAAAATCAAAGAGTTCGAGCTTTGTTGCCAAAATAAAAAATGTTTGTGAAAGCTAACAGAATCATCATCATCTGCCTAGCCTTTTTCCCAACTATATTGGGGTCGGCTTTCAGTCAAGCCGGATTTAGCTGAATACCAGTATTTTACGAGGAGCTGCTGCCAACCAGGCCTCCACAACCCATTCGCACAACTGGAGTAACACGGTACTTCATGGCAAGACTGGAGTTAGATTTACTGGCTTCTAACTATCCGTAATGACTGCCAAAGATCTACAAATGACAGCCGGGGCCAACGGCTTAGCGTGCTTTCCGAGGCATGGAGGAAACTCGGTATGTTAAGATGGTCACTCATCCACAGACCAACCTTGGCAAGTTCTAACAGAATATAGTATTTATTTTTCTTGGCCGGAACTTTTGAAATTTGGACCAAAAAATGTATGAACCGCGCGGGACTTTTTACGCCCCCTCGCCAACCAAGGACATGGGATTACAACAGCTGTCTATGTGGATTTAAACTAACTGAATGTTGGTTTTACAGTTGTGTGGAAGGCGTATTAATGGCAGAAATTAATGGCATAATGTAATATCTTATTGCTCGTGACTGTACATACTTACCTACGAATCTAACACCATTGAAGTTTTTTAGCACCTCTATGGAATACAAAATGATGTCATTACCTTGTTACTATCAAAACATGACTAAAGTAGACTTTAGTCAATGTCCGAAGTTCGAACGGTGAGTACAAATAAACAAATACTACTATACCGAATGAATTTTAAGCTGCTGGCCCACGTCAGACTTTTTGTAGGACAGATAATCGTAATAAATTATAATCCTATATTATATGCTGACCGACTTTTTGTAGGACGTGTGCGTTGCACTATTGCTATCAGTGTGTTCTAACTGGCTTTCCAATAAGAGGTGCTATTTTGATATTCAAAGAAAAATGCATTTTTTCATATCTTCCTCTTTATAATGAAATAAACATCCGATCATTTATATAAAAAAAATGCATTTTTCTTTGAATATCAAAATAACACCTCTTATTGGAAAACCTTGTATTTTTCTCTTACAAAAAATCAGTCATCGATTTTTTGTCACAAAAAATCACAATAATATCGACTGGTAGAAAATGTCTAAGGCATTAAGTCCGCCTTTGTACAATGTTTTGTGCATAAAGTTGCAATAAATAAATAAATAATATCGTAAAGACGAAAGATTGTGTGTATATTGTTACACAACAGCAACCTCTCGTGTATGTTACACACAACCATTCCCCTTTACGAATTTACGATGTTGATTAATTCATGAGTCCCCGACCGGTCCTATGAGACCGCGCTGTTATTGTTTTACTATTGTGTCTCGTTTGCGGGTATGTGATAGGTTAAAATTCATTTAGTATAGTAGTTGTTTATTTGTTACTTCTGATGTTCAAACGTCTGAACGAATTTCGATAAAAAATTGACACAAGGGTAAACCAAATCCTGGACTAGCACATAGGATAGGACTTTTTATCCCGGGATTACATACCCTGGGATAATTTTCCCTTTCATACACACGGGTCAAGCCTGGCACAAGCTAGTTCACTATTATTTGTATCCATCCCCAATTCAGGTGTCTTTTATTTTGTTAGAGTTCATTTTAAATGACTATTTGCGTTAAGCCATAGATCAATGAAATTTGAACTTTATCATGAGTGATAAAGAGTTTAAAATATCAGGCAACCACTCTAGGAGAGGGAATTGGCTGTAACCCACCACATTTCCTCAGCGCGGGTTGGTGCATGTCACAAGTTTTGGGATTATTAGTTCTAGGACAGGCCGGTTTCCATATGATGTTTTCCTTCACCGTTTTGAGAGCAGCGTTGATGAAATAAATTACACAAACTGCACCATAATAACACCACCAAAAGTTGTTGCAGTTGCGTTGTAGTAACTACAAATGTCGAAGTGGTTGCGTTGTAGCAAGTGTTTTTAGACAGACTAATTCACGATTTCGCTGGTGGTTGCGATGTAGTACACCCACATGATTGCGCTCAACCACAATGTGTGGTCAGTGTGAATTCAACTATTTATTTTTTTATAAAACAATAGTGTCAAACCACGTATTTTTGTTGTGGTGTGGTTGTAATACATATGACAAATCATTCATTCGGGACTGTTACTATCAAATTGTGCGTTACAACAGCTCCATTGGGGTGTACCTCGTGTTGCCACACTACCGAGAGTCAGCCAATCCTTTCAGGTAGGTAACATTGCTTTCATCCAACCTTCTTGGCTATGCAAGAAATAAAGGAAAACGTTTATTCGTGCCTCACACAAGGGTAAAAACCAAAAACACACAATATAAAATGAAGTTATTTTTATATTTTGTATTTAGTCAGCATATGACGTGTTATATATAGGGCCACCACTGTTCTTTATAAAGGCGTGATTTTATGTTGTAATGTAATTCCACTGTGTTACAGGAATATGGCACATATTACCAAAGACAGTGTACGAGCGACTAAAAGGCAGCTTCGAGTCCAACACAGACAAGGAGGAACTCAACAGGATACTCGATGAAGAACTGGTCACATCGAAGACGCCCATAGTCTTGTATTGTCACGGTAAGATGAACACTAATCAATATAGATAGATAAGTACTACATTAACCTATCAATATCCGCGAAACGAGACACAATAGTAAAACAATGACAACGCGGTCCAATGAGACCGGTCAGGGATTCATGAATTAACGCTCGTTTTTAATAACCCACTGCAGTTCATAGATAGATAGCTATCCCCGATAAACAGTAAGATTCGATCTATCAATCCACAACTTTTGGCAGGAAATGCTATCTGTCGGTAGGTTATAGGAAAGCAAGCAAGGGCAAAAGGATAGATTTGTTTATCTTTAGCTGCAACTATAGATAGAAAGCTTATTGAAAACGGGCGTTATTCGATGCAACACAGAAAATTAACAAACAGGCAGTATACAACAGCACAATGAAATTACAAAACTAAAAACTCAAAATCATCATCTCATCATCAGCCTAGCTTTTTTCCAACTATATTGGGGTCGGCTTCCAGTAAAGCCGGATTTAGCTGAATACCAGTATTTTACGAGGAGCGGCTGCCTACCAGACCTCCACAACCCATTAACTGGGGTAACACGGTACTTCATGGCAAGACTGGAGTCAGATTTACTGACTTCTGACTATCCTTAACATCTACCAAAGATCTACAAATGACAGCCGGGGCCTACGGCTTCACGTGCTATCTGAGGCACGGAGGAAACTCGGTATGTTAAGATGGTCACCCATGACCACAGACCAACCTTGGCAAGCATTACTTAACCTTGTAGATCGACCCGTGCCGCTGTTATTATCTAGCCACGAGCTCCCCAAACACCTCACGTTAATATTGTTATTTAATTAATTCATGAATCCCCGACCGGTCCTATGAGACCGCGCTGTTATTGTTTTACTATTGTGTCTCGTTTTGTGGGTATGTGATTGGTTAATGGACCCCTAATACTAATAAATGTGTAAAATCCTGCTGTTCAATGTTCCAGGCAACTCCAACTCGCGAGCTGCGACGCATAGAATTGAGCTGTACAAGTTCTTCCAGAAGATGGAATTTCACACCATCACCTTTGACTATAGAGGTAAGAATATTCTTTGAAAATTATGCACTATGCAGTCTATATATATCTAAGCAGTTTGCAAGTTAATAGGGACAATAACATCTTTCGAAATCACATTACACAGACGAACAAGTTAGTTAATTCTTTGGTATCTATCGTAATGGTCAGTTTAACTACACTAGTTTCGATTGAGCCGAATATTCGGCCCGTTTTTAACTGAAACAGAAACTACAGCCTTGGCACAGGCTTGTGGACAGCGAGCAATGAATAGCTCGCCGTCCGGACGTCCGGGTACAGTCCGAATCAAGCCTATGGCTTCCATGGCGCATATTGATCCACGCGCGCCTCAAAGAGACAGTGTCAGCAAACTATAGGGGCCTGGCTGGGTCGAAGCTTGATGGGCCCTGGGTTGAACGAAAGAGAACCTTGGGACCCTGGAATTAAGAAGAAGAAGGAACAGGAGTGGGATTTAGTTAGTAAAGTCTAGCACGCCCTCTCGCTCCTCAATGAAATCCCAACTAAAAAAAAACTCTTAAGTACATATATTTTGTCAATTTTTTTTTCTGTGAGCATTTGCCATTGCACTTTTGGCTCTTGGCAACGGCCTCGACTGCAATGACAAAATTCGTCCACTTTGATATTTACAGGTTATGGCGACTCCACCTACTTGCGGCCTACAGAGGCGGGGGTCGTTGAAGACGCGTTAGTGGTATACGAGTGGCTGCACTCCACGCTCAACGGGAACGGGAATATATTCGTGTGGGGACACTCTTTAGGTAAGTTACTATATCATAGTGTTGCGGAGGTCTACGGAGGCGGGGGTCGTGGAAGACGCGTTAGTGGTATACGAGTGGCTGCACTCCACGCTCAACGGGAACGGGAATATATTCGTGTGGGGACACTCTTTAGGTAAGTTACTATATCATAGTGTTGCGGAGGTCTACGGAGGCGGGGGTCGTGGAAGACGCGTTAGTGGTATACGAGTGGCTGCACTCCACGCTCAACGGGAACGGGAATATATTCGTGTGGGGACACTCTTTAGGTAAGTTACTATATCATAGTGTTGCGGAGGTCTACGGAGGCGGGGGTCGTGGAAGACGCGTTAGTGGTATACGAGTGGCTGCACTCCACGCTCAACGGGAACGGGAATATATTCGTGTGGGGACACTCTTTAGGTAAGTTACTATATCATAGTGTTGCGGAGGTCTACGGAGGCGGGGGTCGTGGAAGACGCGTTAGTGGTATACGAGTGGCTGCACTCCACGCTCAACGGGAACGGGAATATATTCGTGTGGGGACACTCTTTAGGTAAGTTACTATATCATAGTGTTGCGGAGGTCTACGGAGGCGGGGGTCGTGGAAGACGCGTTAGTGGTATACGAGTGGCTGCACTCCACGCTCAACGGGAACGGGAATATATTCGTGTGGGGACACTCTTTAGGTAAGTTACTATATCATAGTGTTGCGGAGGTCTACGGAGGCGGGGGTCGTGGAAGACGCGTTAGTGGTATACGAGTGGCTGCACTCCACGCTCAACGGGAACGGGAATATATTCGTGTGGGGACACTCTTTAGGTAAGTTACTATATCATAGTGTTGCGGAGGTCTACGGAGGCGGGGGTCGTGGAAGACGCGTTAGTGGTATACGAGTGGCTGCACTCCACGCTCAACGGGAACGGGAATATATTCGTGTGGGGACACTCTTTAGGTAAGTTACTATATCATAGTGTTGCGGAGGTCTACGGAGGCGGGGGTCGTGGAAGACGCGTTAGTGGTATACGAGTGGCTGCACTCCACGCTCAACGGGAACGGGAATATATTCGTGTGGGGACACTCTTTAGGTAAGTTACTATATCATAGTGTTGCGGAGGTCTACGGAGGCGGGGGTCGTGGAAGACGCGTTAGTGGTATACGAGTGGCTGCACTCCACGCTCAACGGGAACGGGAATATATTCGTGTGGGGACACTCTTTAGGTAAGTTACTATATCATAGTGTTGCGGAGGTCTACGGAGGCGGGGGTCGTGGAAGACGCGTTAGTGGTATACGAGTGGCTGCACTCCACGCTCAACGGGAACGGGAATATATTCGTGTGGGGACACTCTTTAGGTAAGTTACTATATCATAGTGTTGCGGAGGTCTACGGAGGCGGGGGTCGTGGAAGACGCGTTAGTGGTATACGAGTGGCTGCACTCCACGCTCAACGGGAACGGGAATATATTCGTGTGGGGACACTCTTTAGGTAAGTTACTATATCATAGTGTTGCGGAGGTCTACGGAGGCGGGGGTCGTGGAAGACGCGTTAGTGGTATACGAGTGGCTGCACTCCACGCTCAACGGGAACGGGAATATATTCGTGTGGGGACACTCTTTAGGTAAGTTACTATATCATAGTGTTGCGGAGGTCTACGGAGGCGGGGGTCGTGGAAGACGCGTTAGTGGTATACGAGTGGCTGCACTCCACGCTCAACGGGAACGGGAATATATTCGTGTGGGGACACTCTTTAGGTAAGTTACTATATCATAGTGTTGCGGAGGTCTACGGAGGCGGGGGTCGTGGAAGACGCGTTAGTGGTATACGAGTGGCTGCACTCCACGCTCAACGGGAACGGGAATATATTCGTGTGGGGACACTCTTTAGGTAAGTTACTATATCATAGTGTTGCGGAGGTCTACGGAGGCGGGGGTCGTGGAAGACGCGTTAGTGGTATACGAGTGGCTGCACTCCACGCTCAACGGGAACGGGAATATATTCGTGTGGGGACACTCTTTAGGTAAGTTACTATATCATAGTGTTGCGGAGGTCTACGGAGGCGGGGGTCGTGGAAGACGCGTTAGTGGTATACGAGTGGCTGCACTCCACGCTCAACGGGAACGGGAATATATTCGTGTGGGGACACTCTTTAGGTAAGTTACTATATCATAGTGTTGCGGAGGTCTACGGAGGCGGGGGTCGTGGAAGACGCGTTAGTGGTATACGAGTGGCTGCACTCCACGCTCAACGGGAACGGGAATATATTCGTGTGGGGACACTCTTTAGGTAAGTTACTATATCATAGTGTTGCGGAGGTCTACGGAGGCGGGGGTCGTGGAAGACGCGTTAGTGGTATACGAGTGGCTGCACTCCACGCTCAACGGGAACGGGAATATCGAGGGTATAGTGCTCAAACCCAATAAGTACGAAATTGACACTTTTGAGATATTCAATATTAAAGTTTTATGGACAAAAATACCTATGGTATTCAAATAATATCATTATAATGAGTATTTGTGGTAAAAGTGAATACGTTGAATTAGTGTAAAACAGTATTTTTGAGTTTATGAGGTAGTTCATTTTGTCGTAATAAAAATATTAGTTACAAAGGGTACCAACTTATTGGGTTTTAGATCTAAAGAAATTAAACATATTATGTACTTTACCTATTTCGCCGAAATTCATTTTAAATTCTTTGTGAGTGCTGTTGTAAAGAAATACGACATATTTGTAGTTTTTGAATTCGACCTTGCGCTATCAGTACTAGCAGTATCCAGCTGAAGGTTGGTGTTAGCGAAGGAGGCTGCCGACCGCGAGCGCGTAAGGCAACGGAACTCACGCCGCCGCCGCCAAGATCCCGATCCCGATTTCCGACCACCGCAGGCGCGGGCTCGCGGACGGCGAGCACTGGGTAGCTCGCTGTCCGGCAGTCTGGTAATAATCTAGACCGAGCCTAGTCGTCGACGGCGTGTTCTGTTCTACGCGCGCCTTAAGGAGATGTCAGCAAATTGTAGGGGCCCGGTAGGGCCGAAGCCTCTGGGAAACACGGAAAATCCGAAAGGTTGTCACCGTGTCCCCCAGGCCGAAGGCAACGAAGGAACGGGGTAGGGGTTTTAATCAGTAAGAGTTTGACACACCCTCCCGCTCCGCCCAAGAGTGGGAGAAGTCATTCTGATGATTCCCCTACCGGAAAAAAAAAGTTTAAGTTTGGTGTCCCGATTTTTTTCTTTTATTGTCTTCTGCCAAAATTGTGTATCTCTGCAGAGAAATATTCGGAGCTAAAATTCTTATGGAAAGTAACTCTGTTAAAAGTCTGGCAGTCCTAGCAGACATCGGCCGTAGAGGGCCTTTCCATTTGCTGACATCACTTAGAGTCACGCCATCGACTCGGGCTTGCTTTCACTCGACGGCTCGATGGCACCATCACAAGCCCGTGCTTGCGGTGTTTGGGAATCTCCCTAAAGCTTGACACCCGGAGCGGCACGGAGCGAGAGGTTATCCTATCCCTCATATACACCCACCTCCTTTGATCGCATTAGTGATTCATCGAATGAGATGACAGGATGACTTTTCTCCGCCGATTGCGTTCTCGAGGATACGGCGGTGCGGCGTTCCGCCCAAGTGGGGCAGACTTCCACCGTATGCTCTATTGTATTCTCCAGGTGATTCGCATAATATTGCTATCAGGGTACTTCCAGCCGGATCCAAAACAAAACTTTTGAACCACTCAAAGTGACTCAAACTACCGCCGCTATTGTGGCTTACTTGCTTGAAATGCAAAGGGCAACATGGAAAATCATCAGAATGACTTTTTCCGCTTTTGGGCGGAGCAGGAGAGCGTGTCAGACTATTACTGACTAAAACCCACTCCGTACTTTTTCTGCCTTTGTTCCAGGGCCCCGGGTTTTCCTTTCAGAAGCCAACTTATGGCCCCAGAGGCTTCGATCCTGGTGTGCATACAGCAGTACAGTTTTGCTGATATCTCTTAAATTCGCGCGTGGAACAGTACGTGCCGATGACGACTTGGGCTTGGTTCAGATTATAACCGGAGTGCCGGACGGCTAGCTACCCATTGCTCGCCGTCCGCAAGCCCGCTATGATGGTTGGAAATCGGGATTGGGATTCCGGCGGCGATGGCAGGAGGGCCATTCCCACTCACGTGCGGCCGCCTCCTTCACCAGCATTACTGCTTTGCAGAAGGAGGCGATCGCCTGCCACTCTTTCTCGCTTCGGAACATGGCCTGAACCAGAAAACCAGTGCGAGAGGTACCTGCCGCCGATCGCCTTCACGAGGATGCGGCGGTGCTCCGCCTAAGCAGTTCCACCGTGTCCTCCAGGCGATCCACACAGTGGTGACACCCTGGTGTTTCTTACGTTTAAATCCGGTGCAGGAACCTTCCGAACTTACCATGCCCGGTTAGGACCTGCGTCATAAGGAAGGTGAGGACGCCGTAACGTCTTTCCAACCACTCAAAGCGGGAACTTACCGCCTTAATGATGGCATGCTCAATAGATTAACCTAACTTTTCACTAAGGTTAAGCAGAAACGCCAACTGCTACGATCCTTGCAAAATACTCTTTCTGTTCATTGACTTTTGTAAATCTGGACAAAATACATTACGAGTACACAACATATTTCCTCTTGGTCATTTGTGTTTTTCCTTTTAAACGGTATTTATGAAAGTTAAATAAATAATTTCGATGCTTTCGGAATGAATTACAAGCACAGATTGGTACTACTCTTTTCGAACTTAACGCGGACAATACCACAATAGTACCATATAACTAAACATAACTTGTTTCTTTTTAAATATAATCAAACAGTAAAACCCGACAAATACATTTGTTTTGATTTAGCTTTTGGTTTTGTTTGTTTTTTTTTTATCTACGTATTTAAAGGTAAAACCCAATAAGTACAAATAGTGATTATTGCCTCGAAGCCGTTGGGTGATTTTAGTTGAAATTATTGAACACTCAATGCCAATAATCAGCTTTATTTGGTTTAAGCGTGAAATAAAAATATTATCTAACAAGATAACACGCTTTATAGGGTACGAGTTTTTAAGTATTGGCTAAACACGGTGACTTTATTGGGTTATTTCCTAACGTAACTTTGTTTCTACTGCGAATTTCACTTATTGGATTAGACCACTGGAAAGAGCGTCAAAAATGCATTAAGATGCACTAATAAAACGATTTTTGATTTTTCGACACTTATTGGGTTTGAACACTATACCCTCGATATATTCGTGTGGGGACACTCTTTAGGTAAGTTACTATATCATAGTGTTGCGGAGGTCTACGGAGGCGGGGGTCGTGGAAGACGCGTTAGTGGTATACGAGTGGCTGCACTCCACGCTCAACGGGAACGGGAATATATTCGTGTGGGGACACTCTTTAGGTAAGTTACTATATCATAGTGTTGCGGAGGTCTACGGAGGCGGGGGTCGTGGAAGACGCGTTAGTGGTATACGAGTGGCTGCACTCCACGCTCAACGGGAACGGGAATATATTCGTGTGGGGACACTCTTTAGGTAAGTTACTATATCATAGTGTTGCGGAGGTCTACGGAGGCGGGGGTCGTGGAAGACGCGTTAGTGGTATACGAGTGGCTGCACTCCACGCTCAACGGGAACGGGAATATATTCGTGTGGGGACACTCTTTAGGTAAGTTACTATATCATAGTGTTGCGGAGGTCTACGGAGGCGGGGGTCGTGGAAGACGCGTTAGTGGTATACGAGTGGCTGCACTCCACGCTCAACGGGAACGGGAATATATTCGTGTGGGGACACTCTTTAGGTAAGTTACTATATCATAGTGTTGCGGAGGTCTACGGAGGCGGGGGTCGTGGAAGACGCGTTAGTGGTATACGAGTGGCTGCACTCCACGCTCAACGGGAACGGGAATATATTCGTGTGGGGACACTCTTTAGGTAAGTTACTATATCATAGTGTTGCGGAGGTCTACGGAGGCGGGGGTCGTGGAAGACGCGTTAGTGGTATACGAGTGGCTGCACTCCACGCTCAACGGGAACGGGAATATATTCGTGTGGGGACACTCTTTAGGTAAGTTACTATATTACTGTAAGACTACAGTAATATAGTAGACACTCACGTTAAGAAAATAGTGACTCGTCAGTACCATTGAAAAGTAAACTAAATGATTAATATAAAAGTTAACTTTTTATTACATATTATAGCGACATCTATAAGGGAGGTCAAAGAAACGATGGATGGACTATGTGAGAACTGATATGAAAGAAAAGAGAGTTAGTGATGTTAGGACGGGTGACAGGACAGAATGGAAGGAAAAATCATTTTGCGCCGATCCCAAGTAACACGGGATAAGGGCAGGAAGAAGAGTATATCGACATCAATTGCGCCATATATGGAGTAAAGTACGAAATCCTGCGTCGCATCAGAGTTCTCCGCGTGATTTGAACATGTATATGTCGGCGCTTGATCGCCATCGAGGTTGACGTCACACAAAATACACAGACACAGTAATATAGAACGACAGGAAAAGTGAGTGATAATAAAGAAATACCTTACATCAGTTCTGGTCTATTACACGAGCGGCGAAAGAGTGTTTTTTTATTTGAATAACATCGGTTTTTATACCCAGCAAATAAGAGAATTTAGGCGGGAAAACATTACACTAAATAAAATTCACTATGAGGGTAGAAAAATACTTAAAATAAATAAATTAGAACGGAAGTTGTCACAGTAGAATTCACTGTGACAATTCTATTAAAGAGAGATTCTAATGGAAAATACTATTTAAATATGAGCAGAATTAATCATTTAAAAGGAAGTTGTTTCATATTAATTTCAACAAGATTTTGCAATATTTATAAGAATTCGAAAGGAAGTTGTCAAATTAAATCCTCATATTAATTCAAGAGGTTATTTGCAACATTTACAAAATAATTGGAAGGTAGTTATTAAATTCTCATATTAAGTCAAGAAGGTATTGCAATATTTACAAAAGAAATCGAAAGGTAGTTTGGTTTTGCGCCCACATATACAATAGCTCTAAATCTTCTTTCCGGCAGTTGCCCAGATCAGACATAATACCAGACAAACTGTCACCACGAGCCTTTTACTAATAAACATATTTATTCTACTCTTAATATTTGTTCCAGGTACAGCAATATCATCGCACCTCCTGGGCAATCTACAAGAGTTGTCAGGCACTCTGCTGGACAGATCTGCTACCCTGCCACAGCCCAGAGGACTGATATTAGAAGCACCCTTCAATAACTTGGCTGACGAGGTGGCTAAGCATCCTTTGTCAAAGGTAGGGATGGTGACCCATCATAGTTTTAGACTCAAAACGTCTTCAATTGAACTGAAGCCTCCCTCAAGCATTGTCACATAGACCGATCTTGTGCGTCTCTAATTTAGCTGAAGTCTCACAGCCCTCATCACCTTTGCTTTACCAATTCTTACTTAAATCTAAGTGACGAAAAAAGCAAATTAGCTAAATAATAATATTAAGTAGTTAAAAAAAAACTATTTTCTTTTTCATTGTTGGCAACAATTCGCCTTTTTCTTCCATTCGACACTTCATACAGATAAGATATAAGAGATGATGCAGATAAGAGTAGAATTAAAAGAGATAAAAAAACATTTATGTTCTTGATGTACAATAAAGTTTACATAAATAGATATCTTGCTTTGCTCGCCCTACCAAACTGACTCGATTTGACAGCTATGGCGTCATAACATGGCGTTAAGTTGATCCTATTGTTATTTAAATCACATGTTATGCTTATTTTCTTCATTCGCAGCTAGTAACCTGGCTGCCGTACTACGACGCGACGTTCGTGGCACCATTCCGCACGCACGGCGGCGGCGAGCAGACGTTCAAGTCGGACGAGTACCTCGTCAAGGTGCGCTCTCTGCCGATACTCATCCTGCACGCCAAGGATGACGTCATTGTGCCTTTCATTGTGGGCTTGAAGGTGAGTCTATACTACTTACTATTAGACGTTCAAGTCGGACGAGTACCTCGTCAAGGTGCGCTCTCTGCCGATACTCATCCTGCACGCCAAGGATGACGTCATTGTGCCTTTCATTGTGGGCTTGAAGGTGAGTGTGTACTACTTATTATTAGACGTTCAAGTCGGACGAGTACCTCGTCAAGGTGCGCTCTCTGCCGATACTCATCCTGCACGCCAAGGATGACGTCATTGTGCCTTTCATTGTGGGCTTGAAGGTGAGTCTATACTACTTACTATTAGACGTTCAAGTCGGACGAGTACCTCGTCAAGGTGCGCTCTCTGCCGATACTCATCCTGCACGCCAAGGATGACGTCATTGTGCCTTTCATTGTGGGCTTGAAGGTGAGTCTATACTACTTACTATTAGACGTTCAAGTCGGACGAGTACCTCGTCAAGGTGCGCTCTCTGCCGATACTCATCCTGCACGCCAAGGATGACGTCATTGTGCCTTTCATTGTGGGCTTGAAGGTGAGTGTGTACTACTTACTATTAGACGTTCAAGTCGGACGAGTACCTCGTCAAGGTGCGCTCTCTGCCGATACTCATCCTGCACGCCAAGGATGACGTCATTGTGCCTTTCATTGTGGGCTTGAAGGTGAGTGTGTACTACTTACTATTAGACGTTCAAGTCGGACGAGTACCTCGTCAAGGTGCGCTCTCTGCCGATACTCATCCTGCACGCCAAGGATGACGTCATTGTGCCTTTCATTGTGGGCTTGAAGGTGAGTGTGTACTACTTATTATTAGACGTTCAAGTCGGACGAGTACCTCGTCAAGGTGCGCTCTCTGCCGATACTCATCCTGCACGCCAAGGATGACGTCATTGTGCCTTTCATTGTGGGCTTGAAGGTGAGTCTATATGTATTAAGTATTTTTCTACCAGTGAAAGTTTTGTTATCAGATCAGAGGCCTAACCACGAACTCTTAATGCGATACAATTAAAGACATTATACATTTGTATAGGGTGTGTTTGCCTTCATCCCTCTTTCTCGCCTGCGCACCTGACATTTTAATACGTCATGGTAAAGCAAATAAACCATTGTACTTCGCTATAATATTAGCCTCGGAAGGAGGGGGGCATATGTCAATTTGTCTCTGTTATAACTCTTATATAAACAATAGTCCGACCTACCAACCCACCCACCCACCAACCAACCAACCAACCTATTGCCAACCTATTGTCAGACCTATCAAATATGTTAAAAAAAATCATTACACACAAATTGAAATGTGTGATTTTTTTCATAAAAAAAGTAACAGGCTTTTCGTGAAAAAGAAATTGAGAAAGAACACAAAAAGTTTCATCCAATTCGTTTAGCCACTTATACATTATAAAGATATTATCTCTTTTTCAGCTGTACAGAACTGTACTTCAATCCCGAACTAGTAACGACGCAGCCGTCAAGCTGCACGCCTACGACAAAAAGCTAGACCTGGGACACAAGTGGATCTGCTACGCTACCGACCTGCCTGAAGTTGTAAGGTTAGTACTGTGGTTGAAAGACGTCCACTGCTGGACATAGGCCCCGTCCAAGTGTCGCCACAACGGCCGGTTCTGTGCGTCTCGCTTTTATCGCCTTCCCGTGAATCTCACCAAGTAATCGGTCCACCTTGTGAGAGGTCACGCCACGTACGGCACCTTTAGCAACTCAACATCATTCTTTCAGTCGAAAGACGTCCACTGCTGGGCATAGGCCTCCTCCAAGTGTTGCCACAACGACCGGTCCTGTGTGTTTCGCATCTACCGCCTTCCCGTGAATCTCACCAGGCCATCGGTCCACCTTGTGAGAGGCCACGTCACGTACGGCACCTTTAGCAACTCAACATCATTCTTTCAGCTGAAAGACATCCACTGCTGGACATAGGCGTCCACCAAGTGTCGTCACAACGGCGAGTCCTGTGTGTTTCGCATCCATCGCATTCCCGTGACTCTCACCAGGTCATCGTCCACGTCGTGGTATGCCGTGCCACGTACGGTTTGTACGTGGCCGCCACTCCAGGACATTCGTCCCCATCGACCTTCTGATGTGCGAGCAATGTGCACTTAAGTTCGGCGATTCTTCGGGCTATGTCGGTGACCGTAGTTCTCTTGCGGATATCTTCATTTCTGATGCGTTCACGCAAGGAATCTTTAAGTATAGCTGTTTCCATTGTCCTAGTCTCATAGTGGCCTTAATATTCGGATTGTTAACAAGTTAGGCCAACTATGCTCTTCCATCTCCATAGGTGACAGAAGAGTTTACGAGATGCAACTATTTGATAGTGAATATGCGATGCTGGCGGAATAAACGGGAAAGTATTGGTCGAATATATCCGATCGCCCTGAAATCGCGCGACGGGGTCGCGGCAGACCAAGAAGGAGATGGCGGGACGACTTGGATGTCTTCCTTGAGAATTGGCAAGAAGTGGCTCAAAGCCGGTAACGATGGAAGGAATGGAGGGAGGCCTTTGCCCAGCAGTGGGACAGCATAGGCTAGATATAATAATATAATAATAATCCGATCGCGGGAATCCGATGGATGCGAGCGAGACGCACAGGACCGGTCGTTGTAGCGACGCTTGAGGGAGGCCTATTGCCAGTAGTGTGTCTTTCGGCTGTAATGATGATGATGATGATATCCGACGAAAGCTCTCCCAAAAAAATACTAATATATCTTTTCTTTATTTCCAGAGAATTCGTGGAACAAAACGTTCAAGAAAGAAAGTAACACCATCGGTCTCCGATCGACAGTCGACTTAATCTCTCTGCCTATACCGGCCACTTGACATTACTTAGTAAATAATAGGTTAGGACAACTCGGCTAGTGCTCACCAGGGTTCCTAGTAGATAGAGAGTCATAGGAAAATCTAGAACGCATGAAGTGAAGGCAATAACCAGTGGAGAGAGCTTCTGTTCTAAATCAAAGTCACTAAACAACAGCGGTGGGAGAGTAGAGCTTTCCCCGCTGTGATTGGCTGATGAATAGACAACCTATTCATCAGCCAATCACCGTTCGTACAGTCATCATCATCTGCATGCGCATTATTAATTTGGGAATACTGTACGAACGGTGTGGTTAAGCAACGCTTGCCAAGGTTGGTCTGTGGATAGGTGACCATCTTTATATACCGAGTTTCCTTCATGCCTCGGAAAGCGCGTTAAGTCGTAGGTATTTAGCTAAATCCGGCTTGACTGGAAGCCGACCCCAATTTAGTTGGGAAAAGGCTGGGTAGATGATGATAACCTTGATATGGGGTACGTTTGGTGACCGCGGTAGTGTCGTACAAGCTCGCTACTGGTTGTTGCGCTCCATGCTAGAACGCTTTGACAAATTGTTAGGTTTTTACAGTACCTGGATTATGATAGCGATGTTTTTTTTTATTCTTATAAACTAGTTCGCAGTCAAGTGTGTGTCAAGTCAGTGGGATCGCTCCCACCTGATGGTAAGCAGTGATGCAATCGTTGATGGTGAGGCGCACTAGCTTATTAAGAGCCAATTCACTCTAGCCTTGAAGACACCTAAATTATAATCGACGGGAAAACCGCAGCAGGCAAATTGTAACGGAAGTGGTTATAGGTAACGGAACTGAAATCAGAAGTAGATGCAGAAAGTTTTTATAGGCTCGCGTTTCACCACTATCTTACTTCATCTTACCTGATGGTGATCTTACCTCATCAGGTAAGATAGTGGTCAAACGCGAGCCTATAAAAAGTAGCTTACCATCGTAAGCGATGATGTAACCGATGGTGAAGCACGCTTGTCTAGAAGCAACCTATTCACTCTTGACTTAAAGACCCCTAGGTTGTAGCTATCAGGAAACAGATTCCGGTACTGAATTCCACTAAGCTGTACGCAAACGCGCTGTCTTTTAGTTCGTCTTTGTTATTTTGTGGTTTTTCTATGTCTTAAGCCGGGTACAGACTGCTGTAACGTAACATGCAATGTACCACGCCATGAAAGAATTTGCAATTCACATTGTCGCGATTTGGAGCTCGTGGCTAGGTAATAACAGCCGCACAAGTCAATCTTCAAGGTTAAGTCCAAGGTTGGTCTGTGGATGGGTGACCATCTTAACATAACGAGTTTCCTCCGTGCCTCGGAAAGCACGTTAAGCCGTAGGTCCCGGCTGTCATTTGTAGATCTTTGGCAGTCGTTACGGAAAGTCAGAAGTCAGTAAATCTGACTCCAGTCTTGCCATGAAGTACCGTGGTACCGGGTTGTGGAGGTCTGGTAGGCAGTCGCTCCTCGTAAAATACTGGTATTCAGCTAAATCCGGATTGACTGGAAGCCAACCCCAATATAGTTGGGAAAAGGCTAGTTAGATGACGATGATTGTCGCAATTTATCATGCAATATACCAGAATTCCCATAGTGCGGAAACTTTGCGCGCGCGAACCGTGCATATTACGCGCGCGAATTTCAACTATGTGAGTGAGTAGGCACATGCTCCTTTTGGGTGCGTGCTGCGACCACACTTATGATATGCTCCATTCATGTTACCTTCAGGGGCGTAGCTAGTCCCTAAGGGGCCCCTATAGTAATAAAAATGGGGCCCTCTTTCATCTGACTGCGGGTAAACCCTGTGCTACTTGGGTTTAGTATATCGTACTAAAAACAATATCCCTTTTATATTACGAAATAAACCCAAATATCACCTGATAGCAATTCGACAGGCCAATATCCTGCCTCTCCTCATTAGTAAGAATTTGAGTTTTTGAGCAGTCATTTTATGCTTCCAACCGGGGCCCTTGAAGTCTGGAGGCCCCGTATATTTGATACGGCTGATACAGCGGAAGCTACGTCCCTAGTTACCTTGCATATTAAGTTACAGTTGTCGGTACCCGGCTTTAAATAAAGTCAGTTATATCATAACACCCAGGTACTGTAAACTATGCTTGGATTTATAATGCGAGAGAATTTCAACCCTAAGTCACATAAGATAGGTGTTACTAACCCCTGATTTCTGATTTAGGCATTTGAGTATTTCTTAAACTCTAGCCAGAAAATCTCTCAAAACTTGGCTTTAAAGTACTGTTTGAGACGTGCTTAACTAAAAGTACTTATATCTGAAACCCACAAAGTTCATTTTTAAGTGATAATTTGCTTAAAAACAGATTTAAAATATGGGTTACAGTGAAATTTGAACTTTATCAAGTACGACTTAGAGTTTGTTGTTCCAAAATGTAATAATTTTCTCGAATTCTAAATTCAAATGTAGCAAGTAGTTAGAATAATGCTTTGTTGGTGTAGTGGTATCAAGTGCAACTGTTGTAAGATGTTGTCTGGGTTTGACTACTGAGTCATCCAGTAATATTAAGATTTTTCACTGAAAAATGCCTGTAAGTAACAAAAACCTCTAAATATCCCATAAACGGCCTCGGTCTTATAGAATAGAATGCACTTTATTGTACACAAAAAAAATAACACAACTTATACACAAACTTAAAACTATGGGTACAATGCTTACTGAGCCATTGCGGGTTATATGAAAGTAAACCTCAGGGCCCTGGAACGAAGGCAAAGCAGGAACAAGAGTGGGTTTTAGTCAGTAAAAGTATAACACACCCTCCCACTCCGCCCGGAGAGGTAGAAGTTATTGGAGGCTTTCTCTCCTAAATAAAAAAAATAAGGTACAATGGCGGTCTTATCGCTGACAGTGATATCTACCAGACAACCTTAGGATGGATCGTAAGAATTAAAAATAATATAGAGGTAGTCAGCGGTGTATTAGTATGTAATAGCAGTCTATTAAATACACAAAAATATACAAACCTCTCAACTGTCGTAAACGTTCATACGATCGAAGCGTCTAATATAAAACTTAGGAAAATTGCCGACAAAAAATTCCACCACTGGGTTGCTGGATTACTGACAAGAATTGTATCTTTTTCAATACTGAAGGCCTAGCCAAGTCACTATTGTTTTGTTTCAAATATCACAACAACAACAATTGGTACAATCGGTAAGACCTCAGCGTAGTCAAGCGATTTTAGCTAAGCTGTCAATTGAAAGCGATTCTCCCTAGGGTTGAAAAGTATTATTTTCAACCCGTTCCTCGGTCGGAAAAATTGTAACTTGGCCGATGAACATTGTCAAAACGATTACATTTCATTATAATTTTGAACGATGGTAAAGTTGGCTTCGAATTTTCTATTCGTTTTGCTGACCACATCACTTAAAGTTGAGAAGAAACGTTCTAATAGAGTTAACGATTGTAGATTATCAACTTGGCTAAACTTGTTATAGCTTTAACAAATAAATAGCAAATTCAAGGCCTATACTTTAAAATAAATAAAAGCTAAATCCGACTTGACTGGAAGCCGACCCCAATATAGTTGAGAAAAGGCTAGGTAAATGATGAAGGCCTATACTTTACGTCACAAAATAGAGAAGTATTACACAATATTGAGGAATTGATATTAGATTAGAAGCTGTAGTATACCGACAGTGCATTATATTGATAATGTAGCTTTTTGTAAGCGCTAGGACGAAATACTTATGAAAAACTCAATGGGGAATATGCATGAAAACATTTGTTGTCAAATGTTAAATAATTATATAGAATGTGCCTCGGAGAGCACGTTAAGCCGTTGTCCCGGCTGTCATTTGTAGATCTTTGGCAGTCGTTACGGATAGTCAGAAGCCAGTAAATCTGACTCCAGTCTTGCCACGAATTACCGTGTTACCCCAATTAATGGGTTGTGGAGGTCTGGTAGGTAGCCGCTCCTCATAAAATACTGGTATTCAGCTAAATCCGACTTGACTGGAAGCCGACCCCAATATAGTTGGGAAAAGGCTAGGTAAATGATGATGATTACATATATAGAATACTAACTGTGAAAACAAAATCGAAATTAGTGGAAAAGCAAATAAGATATAACCATTTCAAACAAATATATCTGTCCCTCTCGCCAAAACGCCATTTTCTATGACAGCCGAATGGGCGCAATGTAATATGACGTCACATTACATTTCGGACTTCTCTTTCTTATTAGCAGCTTTGAAACTTTATTACTTCGTTGTCGATAAAGATATTTAAAAAAAACTTTCTTATTTAGTTACTAAAGTACCCGTCACGAGAAGCTATAAATTATGTAAACAAACATCTTTTACTAAGTAACCATATTCAATCGACATGAAATATAGACGGGTTATATGAAAGTAACAACCTATTTAATTTAGTCGGATCATATTTTAACGACTCAAAGCGCTATCGTTTTTTGTTTCTTGGTCCGTCGCAGGGATTGTAAACTATCGGGACACCATTTTGAAATAAACGCGTCATTCGAGTTTCGAATGCGTACGGGTTTGTTTCATTGCTTTGCATATATCGCGGATGTTATTGTTATAAATCGATGAGATGATTGATAAAACTGTAGACAGCTTCGTGTTACATGTCACTGATTCTGACACAGAAATGGAAACATCTGAATCTGACGAATAATTATTCCTAAATAATATATGTTAGTTAATATTGTTACTTAATAATTTATTAAATCTTAAACAAATTCATTTTTTTTGTTAGTCCAAATGTTGTGAACTCCTGAACACTTGTTTACAAAATTTATAGCTTCTCATGACGGTTACTTTAGAACTGATAGTGTAGAGTGCGTCTAATGAAAGCGCGACCTGGAGTTTTATTTTTTTAATTTGATTGGCAACGTTCTTCTTCTTCTTCTACTAGGCGTTAGTCCCGGCTTTTGCCAGGGTCCGCCTTCCGGCTTAGCTTGCTCCACTTTGCCCGGTCTTCTACATCCCTGACAGTAAGGCCATTGGCTCTCATGTCGGACTTGACGACGTCCAGCCAGCGCTTGCGAGGGCGACCACGAGACCTACCGCCAAGGACAGCCATATTCATGCATCTCCGGCCAACGTACTCCATAGGGCGACGCATGATGTGGCCATACCATCGCAGACGACACTCCTGCAGTTTTTCCCCCACGTCACGGACACCAAGACTACCTCGGATGAACGAGTTGCGTATGCGATCGGATCGCGTTACGCCGCTCATCCACCTCAGCATCTTCATCTCCGTGACGCGAAGCTCCTGGGTGTGTCTGCTTAGTGCTGGCCAACACTCGCCGCCGTACAGGAGGACAGGACGTATGATGCATTTATATATCTGTCCCTTAAGCTTTGGAGGCATTTTGCGGTCGCATACAACGCCCGTTACCTCTCGCCATTTTGCCCAAGCCGCGCCTATACGTGCTTGGACATCGTCGTCCACGTTGCCAGACTCGTGCAGCACAGATCCAAGGTACCTGAACGTATCGGAGCTTGTGATCCGGTCCGAACCTATTCGGATGGTATTTGAATCCGCGCTGCCACAGGACATGTACTCAGTCTTCGCCACATTTAGTCTCAGACCGCCGTTTTCCAGCGTGTCCTTCCAAATGTTGACCTTCCGCTCAAGTTGGGCTCTGTTCTGGCTAACGAGGGCGATGTCATCGGCATACATCATTAGCCATGGAGGCTGATCTTGGATGTATGCCGTAACTACATCGATCACAACGTTAAACAAGAACGGGCTAAGAGCCGATCCTTGGTGAACGCCAACAGATATTGGAAAGACTTTGGATTCGCCAACAGCGGTCTGGACAGAGGACACGGAATCGCGATACATGTCTCTGATAATGTCAATATAGGCCTCGGGCACACCCTTAAAGCGAAGTGCCCACCAGATGGACTGCCGAGGAATACAGTCGAAGGCCTTCTGCAGGTCTAAAAAGGCCATATGCAGAGCTCTCCTTCTCTCTCTGTAAGCCTCAGTCAGACTCCGCAAGGCGAACACTGCGTCCATGGTGCTGTTACCCGCCCGAAAGCCATATTGACACTCAGAGACAGTACACTCGCTACGGAGCCGTGTGTCAATGATCCGCTCGAAGAGCTTCATGGTGTGGCACATGATCTTAATACCGCGGTAGTTACTACAATCCTGTACGCTACCTTTGCCTTTGTAAATAGGGATAATGAGGCTTGATCGCCACTGGTTCGGCATTTCCTTGGTGGTCAGGATGCGGTTAAATAGATCCGTCAGAAGGTCCACACCATGTGAGCCCATGGCCTTCCACACTTCGATTGGCACATTGTCAGGCCCGACCGATTTCCGGTTCTTCATGTGGCGAAGAGCAATGCGAGTTTCGTCGGGGGAAATAGGGGAAATAAGACCAAGGTTAGGAGGCGGTTCGGGAGGAAGGTTATGGGGGTGCTGTTTGTTAGACAGCTCCTCGAAGTATGTGCACCATCTCTCCTTAACAGAGGGGGCATCATAGAGCAGCTTACCCTGGGCGTCCCTTACACAGAGGCATTTGCTAATGTCCCGTGTAGCTTTTTCCCGGGCACGCGCCAGCTTAAAAATAAGCTTTTGCCCCTCCGCAGTTTCCAGCTTGTCGTACAAGGGCGCCAAACTTTTGCTGCGGGCTCTGGCTACTGCTTTTTTGCAAGCGCGCTTAGCCGCTCCATATGCCTCCCTGTCCTCCGGAGAGTTGGACCCCTGCCACTTTTTAAATAATACCTTCTTCTTCCGGGTCGCCCCCTGCACCCCGTCATCCCACCACCATGTCTCCCTGTCCATGGTGCGACCACCACGAGAATTGCCAAGGACGCGCTTACCCGCGGCGGTGATTACTGAATGAATCCTACTCCATATCTCTTGAGCGGACTCATGCGGAGAACTGATCTCGAGGTGCTCGACCTCCGCGATGAATTCCGACAGTCTAGGACCATTAAGCAACCACCACTTGGTGCGGGGATTGCGTTTCTGAGTCACTTTTTTCCTTGGTACGATCGCCAGGTCCATGACAAGGAGGCAATTTGATTGGCAACGTTATTCAGCCGCAATTGTAGGAAATAAAAAAAATCAAGAAGTGATAAAACATGATTCTCCTACTAGTTAGTAATACCACATACAAAATTTTTGGATTCAACCTCTTTTTCTCAGGTCGCGCTTTCATTAGACAAACTATAATGATTTAACAAATAATAACAATGCATGCATATTCCCTATTGATCGACAATTGTAGTCAAAAGTGGTAAACAAGTTATTTCCCTGGTTTTACTTATAGTGCAACAGAATTGTTGAATTCATGTTTTCATAAAATAATTAAATTAATATTGTACAATGCTTGGAAGTCAAAATGGACTGAATGTTGTCTGCGTTAATAATAATGTTGTTTTTTAATTTATTTATTAAGTTAAACCTTAATATATTTGTTATGAAATAAATTGCTATTTTATTTATGTGCCCGACCAACCATTTAACCAGGACTCGAGTCGTTGATGGCGCGTAGTGTTCTTTAAAATATTTTTCTTTCTTTCTTCCATACGCGCCTCAAAGAGATCAGTAAAACGTAGGGGCCTAGCAGGGCCGCTGCTTTGGGCATAATAAATAATTATGGCGGTAAATCCCCTCTTTGAAGAGTGGCTTCAAAAACGTCACGGCATCCACACCTTCTGCCTGACGTAGGTCCTTACCGGTTAGGTATAGTAAGTTCGGGAGGTTCCTACACCGGATTCGTGCGGAAGAAACGCCCGGGTGTCGCCACTGTGTGGATTGCTCGGAGAACACTAGAAGTGTCCCGTAAAAACCGTAGAGGCCAAGCGGGGTCGAAGCCTACTGGGACCTTGGGTCATGGGTTGTCCGGAAGAGAACCCTGGGACTCCGAAAGAGAGGTCAAATAAAGGTGTCATATAGTAATTCTCAGAATAAAAACTCATTTCTTTTGTCTACATTTTTTCTATCATGGCGAATAAAGTTGTCAAAATCATACAGATTGACACTTCTTTGCCGTCTAAATCAATAATGAATATATAAAATGAATTGTTAAAAAAATATACAAAAAATAAACCTCAATAAAAATTATAAAATGCATGAAAAACATTGGAGAGAAAAGAATAAAATAAATATAAAAGTAAAAAGAAGTAGATTAATTCCAAATCAGTATGGTGTTTGGGTGAGTTATACCTGCCTACTCATATATTGGTTACTATCGACCTGTCCAGCAGCCCTAACGTACCGTGTACATGAGGCCATTGACTGCGAGACGACACTGATGAAACATGGTGACGGTGCCATACTGTAACGCCGCCGTTTATGACAACAAGCTCCCCCAGTGATCCATACAACACTGACAACCGACTCAGATGTCGCCTACCTACGTGTGCGTCGCTCTAATTTAGTTTCCGCTATAACTTAAGTACCTATATTTAGTTTTTAGTTACATAAAATTATTCCATTTCTCGTCCATCA
Source organism: Mythimna separata (assembly GCA_030763345.1). Classification (NCBI taxonomy): domain Eukaryota; kingdom Metazoa; phylum Arthropoda; class Insecta; order Lepidoptera; family Noctuidae; genus Mythimna; species Mythimna separata. The sequence goes on from CM061190.1 coordinate 6,405,855, forward strand.
TCAGAAACGCTCGTACCTACTATCAAATCATCACTTACGTTGCCAAACTGACAAGAGCTTCGCGACGACCTGGTGTCCGGAACTCCGTTGTTGATTGGTAGGTACGATAGTTTTAAATTCCTCCAGATAGGAGTTAACGCTTACAATCCATGTAATGCGATGGACGGCGAGCAATGGGCAGCTCGCCGTCTGGTCCGAGCACAAGTCTTCAGCGTCGCGTAGTGTTCCACGTGCGCGTCAAGGAAATACCGCGCGTGCAAATCGTAGCTGCCGAATAGGCTCGAAGCCCACTGGAACGCAACGCAAGAAAGCCCATATGAGTGGGTTTTAGACAGTAAAAGTCTGATACACCTCTCTGATACACTGCCCTCCCGCTCCATCCAAGAATGGGTGAAGTCATTGAATGATTTCCTACCTAAAAAAACTTTAATTAAATTTAAGTTAAATCTTTTTAGTGGTTTTTTCCAGGGAAAATGTATCTAATGTAAGGCCGGGACTCCACCAAAGCGGAGACGAGACGAGCGGAGAGAAGATGTTTTTTAAACAACCAATAGAATATTGTGTTATTGACACATCTCCTCTCCGCTCAGCTTCAGTGGAGGAGCTTCGCTGTGCGGAGAAGAGTAAAGCCGGGTATCCACTTAGGTTCGTCGTGGTTTGCGTACGCGCCCGCTCCGCAAACCAAACATAATGGATACGTCGTGATCGCGGAGCGCGACTGGAGCACGATCGGAGCACGGCGGAGCGCATTGGAAGCGGTTTTTTGCGCGATCTCAAAGGGGAGCGCAGTTTAAGCACTGATGTTGCAGCCTAAGTGTGTACACTGTACACGTTCACGTTCGCGGAGCACACAGTTTTCGCAAACCACGGCGAACCTAAGTGGATACCCGGCTTAACATTTGTATGGTGCGATGGAAGCGGAGATGTGAGCTGTGCGCGGACGACACGCAGTGGAGACGAGAGATGTGAGACACATCACACATCTCCGCTTTGGTGGAGTCTCCCAAGCTGAAAAACATCTCTTCTCGCACAGCACACCGCACACATCTCTGCTTTGGTGGAGTCCCGGCCTAAAACTCGAAGTCCAGTCTAGTCCCAGTCCCAAAAACCTCAGTTGAAAAGGGAGTATCCTCCAATCAGAGAATAGTTGCTGGTGTGGGCAACTGCCTATAGATGATTTCGGGCTGTCGTATCTCTTCGCATCGTGCAGAGAACGCGATGCAGGATTTCGTAATTCTTATGTGGCGACTTATGGCTGAAATTAATAATCAATCCATCATATATCGGAGATTGAAAAACAAATAATACCATACAAAAATTTACATGTTTTCTGTTGTTTCATTTGTTTTTCAATATCCGATATGTGATGGATTGATTATTAATTTCGGCCGTTAGATATCGCTACATGCTAACTAAGATAATTCTTTTTTGGTTTTTCCCAGGAAAAATGTAAGGCTGATTAAACTGACCGAGTTAAATCCTTTTACCGGTTTTTCCCAGGGAAAATGTAATACTGGTAAAAAAAATAACTCGGTTAGTTTAATACTAAACGAGTTAAAAAAATACCAGTTTTTCCCTTGGAAAATTTAATACTGTTTAAACTAACCAAGTTAAATCTTTTCACCGGTTTCCCCAGGGCATTATTAGTAGCAACAGCTTCGGTGACAGCCAGCGTCCTGATGGTGCCGGTGGCTGTACTGCCTCTGGTCTTTAAGTACAGCAAGTCAGTCCAAAGGAAAATGGTCTTCTCTAATTGCAGTACGTATTTAACATGATGTTATATTAATATGCTAAAAGGACAAGGGTCCAGCTGTCAACTTAGAAAATTAAAAAAATCACAACTAAAAATATTAATTTTAATTTAAAATACGGACCATGCGTTTTTTTTAATTTGTCATAAATTTTGTAATGTACATCATAAAACTGAAGGTATTTGGAGCGGAGAGTAAAGTCCTGCAAACCTCAGTTGAATCGTAGGGAAGATCGTCCGACCAGAAGGGTCTCAAGTCTGGTGAACAACTGTCCAATAGATGATTTCAGGCTGTTGTATCTATTTATAGCGCGGGGAGAACTTTAATTGCGCAATGCTGGATTCGCAGGTTCTTATGTGGCGCCATAGATGTCGCTATATACCTACTTTTTCATTATACTTATCTTTTCATTATACCTACCCTTTTATTTGATACCCCACATGGCAAAAAACCCAACAACTTATTAGATTGTTAGAATCACCATCCTGCGCTCCATAACTGAACTGCATTATATATAGTGATAAAACAGCCAGACTACAATAGAAATGGGTAGGCCACGTTAAACAAATGCATCCGGACAGTTTGATGAAGATTGTCACTCAATAGACGCCTGAAGGAGAACGTCTCCTTCAAGGTTGAACGTGTCGAAGGTGGTAAGATAATGGTTGCAGGGGAATGTTGGCCAGAAATCTTTCAAAACACGCCCACGCCCAGCTGTAGAACACATTCCCTCAACCACATTTTACAGGTGCTTTTTTGTTAGGGTAACATAAAAAACGCCTGTAAAATAAGGCACAGCAACAAATTGCTATCATAAATCTTTGCCGTAGTAAATTTGTCAGGCGTCAAATTAATTTTGTTTGCAGTAAACTATCCGCGGAACTTGGACTATGAGAACCCGTCGAGCTGCAACGTCGTCGGCGGGAGGCATTTCAATGTGAACTTCAAGTCTGTTTGTGACGACTGTTCTGTTAAACTTGGTAAGTTTGTTAACTGGTTTGTAAGTTACAGGCCCCTAGGATGATAGGTAACCTCCTACATTATCTATATCAAAATAGCATTATTTTACTACTCGTAAATACTAATGAAAGTATACTTATTCAATACCTATTACCTATACCTAACAAAAATGCAATTTTTTACATTTTTGTTTGTCTATCTTCTTGCTCTGGACATTCTCAATTGAACAATGAACAATTTGCCTACGGTTTTCCTGTCGGATTATAATTTGGGTGTCTTCAAGACTAGAGTGAATAGGCTCAGTTATTATGGATTTTGAAGTATCAATAAAAGAGTGACAGGCTTCTGCCTGTCACTGTCTGTTACAGCACAACTACCCTTGGTCAATCAACCGTAAATTATTTCACAGTTTCTGTTTTACATAACTGTATTTCAGCCATTTTCTAAAATCTCAAACATATTGCATGAATGTATTTAAGTATTATATGTATTTATTTATTTTTTAGTTTTCTATTGGTTTCTGTACCACCCTAAGGTCGACTGGTAGAAAATGCCTAAGGCATTAAGTCCGCCGTTTTTAAAATAAAATAAATAAATATTGTGGTTCTAGGTGTTTGGCATATTGTACCATGTTCTATGTTCCGTGAAGTATTCGTGATTCGTGACACCTTGGCGATAGACGCTCGTCTTCATGAGGAACTGAAGAAAACGAAGAACCCAGTCGTGTTGTACTGTCATGGTGAGAAATATAAATTAAGCATTTTTAGTACATCGTAAACGACAATTTGTGCTTTTTGCAGGAAGTACCTATTTATGATAACATCTTTCTAAAAATCATATTACTTGTTTATAATCTATTAGATTAATGCCAATTATTGTATTATCGCTTGCATTTTCTTACATTTCTTAATGTGTAAGAAAAGAACCTTACCTGCAAAAATCGCAGGACCGATATCTTTGAGAAGTTATTTTCAGAACTTGTATGAAATGTTATGGAGTAAAAAACAACTTGTTATAAAAGCACACAGAAAAAATAGAGTTAATCAAATTTAATTTAAATAAAAGGCTTTAAAAAAACGCCTACAATTTTATCATAGAAACAAAACTACTAACGCTAAATTGCTACGATAAAACTCACAGGCGTTGGTAACTCTTTCATGAAAATCGTATAATTAAAATTTAATTTCGTGGTATCCACAACATAAAAGACTTTTCTCATTATTATAATTAACGTGATTAATTTTACAGGTAATTCAAACCACCGCGGGTCGCCGCATCGGTTGCAAATGTACAAAGTTTTCCAAGAACTCAATTTTCATGTGATCACGTTTGATTATCGAGGTATTTTCCGTAGTAAAATAATTTACTTGTATTAATATGTTCATGATATTTCATGTGAATTTTCAATTCAAATATAAATTTAGAATTGGCTTTTGATGTATTACTTTTGTGATATTATATGAAACAGTATTTTAGGGATTCAAAATCAAAAATATTTACTGGAATTTCAATCATATAATTTTAATGGAGCTTTTGAGAGTCAAAAGAAATATTCTACATCTATAACATTTAGACTATGTTTCTTGACAGAATAGAGTCCACCTAGTTTTGAGACCGTAACGTTGTAATCTGGAAACCAAAGTTCTCAGCGTAGTTAGCAGAATAGGTATGTAGAAGGAATTTTGGATTGTCTTAGATAGGGGTTGGACGAGACATACTGGGCTGTCTTAATTAACGTTTGAATCCCCAACCGGTCCTATGAGACCGCGCTGTTATTGTTTTACTATTGTGTCTCGTTTCGCGGGTATCTGAGTAATTAAAGATTGGATGAGACAATGACATAACAGTTGGTTCCTCTATTAGCAGATCTTCCAACCCTGAGACACAGTAGGTTAGTTTCGAGTTAATAATACATAATTTTACAATTAATTTCTAAATTTTGGCTTATACAAACATAGAATTAAAGAGCACTTCCTTTCTTCATTATGTCAATTGCATAATATTAATATATATTGATATTTATTAGTATATGTATTATATATATTATATCAATATGTATTTAATTATTAGACGTATTTATGTAAGTTTATGTTGTACTCTGGATTCTACCCTCGAATCTCTCTCTGTCACTCAAAGGTTTGCTGGGAGAAAACTCATTGTTGAGTTAAGCTCGCCTTTGTACATGAATTTTCAAATTAATGTATGTAAACAAGTTATTGTGTACAATAAAGAATAAATAAATAATAAACATACAAAAGTAAAAAAAAAGCACAATCCTGTTTAAATTCCAGGATACGGAGACTCAACGAACATGAGGCCTACAGAGAAAGGCGTAGTGGAAGACGCTCTGGCCGTGTATGCCTGGCTGATCGAGTCGCTTAGTGACACAAACAGACCCCCTGTGCTGATATGGGGACACTCTTTAGGTAAGCACTGATTTTTTATATTTTTAAAGTGGTGGTAACTTTTAGGCAAGCGTGATCCATACACGAAGACATCATCGCTTATCATCAGGGGAGATAGTAGTGAAACGTGTGCCTATGAATTCTAAAAAAAAAAAACTTGCTCTTGGTTGAACGATTGGGTGTGTCAGGCTTGTACTGAGTCGCTTGCCTACCTGTGTTCCTTCAACTGCCTTCTGTTTTCCATGACTGCGGTGACTCTTTCGAATAATCTCGCAGAACTTTATACTAAGGTAAAAACTTAGCTTTTTTCAGTCTCAGAGAAGTTTAAAGGGAAAGCCTCGGTTTGGGCCTGTGATAAGGAGAAATAATATCCGGGAGGTTCCTGCATCGGATTATGGTGGAAGAATCGCCCAGGTGTCACCATTTTGTGGACTGCCCGTGTCCTCGTGAAGGCAATCGGCAGTAGTGCACTTTCGTGTCGGCCCTAGTTCGGGCTATGCATGGTCCGAACTTCCGAAGTGTTGTTGTGGTTGGTAGTAGTAGTAGTAAATTATTTTTTTATTCCTTCATTACCAGGGACGGCAGTAGCAGCGAACATGACAGCACATCTGACAGAACTGTGCTGTGAGCAAGGAAGGCCTCAGCTGCCCTGTCCTGATGCTTTGGTGCTGGAAGCGCCCTTCAACAACCTCTTAGATGAGATCACGACTCATCCTCTTACTAAGGTAAGATGCTTTGTTTTAAGGAAAGTTAGTTTACAACCTTTGCGGTTTTATGATCTATCAGATTGAGAGTAGTGGTGCCCAATGGAAACAGTCCCGACTTACCAAGTAAGTCGCGGGTTCAAACCCAGTTAGTTACATCATTGTGTGTAATTTACAGGCTGTTTATGCTATTGATTGAATTTATAGGTTCCTGATTTTCAGAGTCCTTGTCCGTGATAATCACTCAGTTCAAGAATATTTCAAGCTCTAATGCTGAATTATGACAGCTTTTTTGCGAACTTCGAACTTAGTTATCAACTTTAATTTTTAATTCGTATAGTACCTAAGCTTTACGTTCTTCTCGTTCGTATTATAAGCTTTACAATTTTGTACCAATAGCTGGTATCCTGGCTGCCCTACTACAACAACTCGTTTGTGAAGCCGTTCTCAGAATCGTCGGAGTTCGCTTTCGAAACAGACCAGTACCTCTGCAGGATACCACAGGTCCCCATTCTGATGCTGCATTCCAAAGGAGACAAAATTGTACCTTACAATCTGGCTTGCAAGGTAATTTATATTAAGAATTTTTATAGTTTTTTTTGTACGCACTGTTGGAACAATAGTGGCGCAGTGTCTACATCGGTTCAGATTTATCGAAGGCTTTTGACATCTTACCCATCCAGTGCAGATTTGCGGAATAAAGCATAAAAAAACAGTGGATATAATAAAGGATTTTTTATCTTATAGACCTTACAGATTGCATTATTTGTTGTACCAGAATTAGCAGTCTTAATACTCATTATACAGGGTGTTTGGTTCATCGTGTGCCAAATTGATATGGTCGACTGGAGGGGTCATCTACTATCCTTTCAGACCCCCAAACACTACCCATGTCCAGTGGAATTTTTTTCATCGACTTTTTAAAGTTTTTTGAAAAATAGACCCGATTTTTACATTCAAATATAAATATAACAAAATGTATAAGACGTAGAGCCTCAATTTTAATTTTATTAAGACGTATATTGTACAGAGCTACTTTTAAATACAAAATTAGTGATATCAGCCCTCTAGATTTTTTTAAATTTATTTGCAAAGTTTCGGACTTAAATTAACGCTATTCGTGTTACTGGTATTTACATGGCTTCAAAAAAAGAACTAAAAGAGACTGAGATCTTCAAACTCTCTCAATAATTTTCTAGTCTATCCTCTTGCTAGTGATGTGCCACATGTCATAAAAATCTTATTACAACTATGTGAAATCGATAGTTTTGTGAGTCGAGTCACATAAAATTAACATTGAAATTATTTATTTATAAATTATTTTTTTTATTGATTTGAAAAATTATTTATGCTTGAATGGTACCTGAAGCACCTATTTAATCTGTTTAATCACTCATATAAAGTAAAACCTGCTTCGTAACACCCTATTTTTGTGAGTTTTACTTGAAATAAAAGAAAAAAAGCGTCTTTTACTATAATTTCATATTTTTTACAAATCCCTCTCAAATTTTGGCCTCTGTTGCAAATGCAGACCCGACACCTGTTCCGTATTTCGACACTCAGTTTTTCTAGGTCTACACTTGTACGAAGGGTCTGGGGAACCTGCCAAAGAGCTGGTATACGCGACGGAGGTTCCAACTAGGGAAATACTAGTTCAAAGCATTGGAACGGCTTTGAATACAATTAAAGAGGGAAAATGACTTCGTACAACAACTAAGTGACGAAATACAAAACAGATGTCGGGCCTGCATTTGCAACAGATGCCAAAATTTGAGCAGTATTTGTAAAAATCATGAAATTGTTATAAATATGGAATTTTATTTTTTTGTTTCAAGTAAAACCAACGAAAAGTAAAATACGAGACAGATTTCACCTTCTAAGAGTGATATAACAGATTAAGTAGGTGTTTCAGATACCATTTTAGCAAAAATAATTTTACAATTCACAATTTTGAATGTTAATTTTATCCGACTCGATTCACAAAACTGGCGATTTTACATAGTTGTAATAAGATTTTTACGACATGTAGTACATCACTAGCAAGAGGATAGACTAGAAAATTATTGAGAGAGTTTGAAGATCCTAGTCTCTTATGGTTCTTTTTTTGCAGCCATGTAAATAGCTGTAACATGAACAGCTTTAATTTAAGTCCGAAACTTTGCAAGTAAATTTAAAAAAATCTATATGTCTAATATCACTAATTTTGTTTTCAAAAGTACCTTTATATAATATACGTCTAAATAAAATTAAAATTGAGGCTCTACGTTTTATACACTTGGTTATATTTATATTTGAATGTAAAAATCGGGTCTTTTTTTCAAAAAACTTTAAAAAGTCGATGAAAAAAATTCCACTGGACATGGGTAGTGTTTGGGGGTCTGAAAGGATAGCAGATGACCCCTCCAGTCGACCATATCAATTTGGCACACGATGAACCAAACACCCTGTATATGGGTTTCCACAAGGAAGCATTACTGGACCTTCCCTGTTTATCCTTTTTGATAGCGTTAATATTTTGAACCAAGAGTCAATAAGTATAGTGTAACGTAGTTACTAAGTTTTAAATTCGGGCAAAGAGTGTTGTATTTGGTTAGATTTAAAGTCAAAATATAGAGAAAAAGCTTAGTAGATAATTTAATTAATGGATATATCTTCAGTTGTATGAAAAAGTGAAGAACTGTCGATCTACAACAGGAGCTCCGCTCGTGTTCCACTCATTTGAGCGAGGTCAGGGACTCGGACACAACAACCTTTGTGAAGCACCAGATCTTAAGGATGTCGTCAAGTAAGATATATCTTATTTTTTTTTCTGTGTCTGGGTGAAATTTATCTATAATATGTGTTTATTTAGAAATATATACGTATGTTTATCAGTAGTCTAGTAGGTACCCATAACACAAGCTCTGCTTAGCTTGGAACTTGATGGCGTTGTGTGAAAAGTTAAATAATAATAAAAGAGCCTAGATTCTGTCCCATTGCTGGGCAAAGGGATCCCATTTCTCGCGACGAAGGCAGTGTGACGAGCTGATCATGTTGACGGGGCAAACTTGACCAGAGTTCGCCCTAAATAGAGAGGTTTGGAAGGAGGCAAGATGTTATTACACCTTAATAAAAATGATTAATATAAATGATTTGGTAACAAACTTGAATGTCTCATTATATGACAAGGTTAAATACCGTTGCAATGAAATTAATGTCGAATCTTTGATGACAAATGGCCTATTAATAAAATTAACAGGACAAGCTTAAGATGTTGTTTAGGTGGCAAATCATGTAGACGAAGATCGTGTTCACTTGATTTATTATATTAAAACATTGTTGAAACATTAAAAAGGCAACATGGCGACAATAGCTATCTGCTTCCGCCTTTAATAAAACATTTACACATACACAAATTTAATTTCAAGAAGAACGAAGTTATTTTTACAAGGAGATAAAAGCTACCTATTCTTTCTGGCTGCGTTCTGTTGCTTGTACCAGGATCGGACATGAAAAATTTCCAAAATTGGACCCCTAAGGACATGACACGGGTATCCAAAGTTTGTATTGAGAAACCTATTTTTAAGCAGGCAAAGCTTCTGCCTAATTTATAAACTATTTTATGTTTCAGATATATTGATCAATTTACTTTATATTTCAGAAACTTTCTGTCCGAAATCAAGACCTGTAACTCGTCCTGACAATTATTGTGCAGTGCGCGGCCGCCTTATCTGAAGGAAATAATAAAACTGCCAAACGGAAATCTCAGAAACTTGACCATACACGTAAGATCTCCCATCATCATCATCTCAGCCGAAAGACGTCTACTGTTGGACATAGATCTCCCCCAAGCGTCGCCACAACGACAGGTCCTGTGCGTCTCGCATCCATCGGACTCCCGCGACCCTCGCCAGGTCGTCCGTCCACTTTGTGGGAGGCCTTCAGACTTAAAAGAGATCTCCCAACTTAAAAAAAAAAAAACACGTAAAGATAGGAATTATTGAGGGTTTTCTGAAAAGACATGCACCACGGTGGCAGCAGTGAAACGTCAGATTCAGACACCTGTCAAAGCTTTTTTGACAGTTGACGTTAACGTCTTGCGTCGTAAGTTACATTTTTATAACGTGGAAGACGTCTTGCCCAAGCGGCAACAACATCATCATCATCATCATCTACCTAGTCTTTTCCCAACTATATTTGGGTCGGCTTCCAGTCAAGGCGGATTTAGCTGAATACCAGTATTTTTACCAAGTGTGGCAACAACAAAAATTATCAAAAGACCCCCTCGCTCCTCCTCCTCCCGATTTCAGGTGGAGTGAGAGGGTGTGTTATGGTTTTACTACCCACCTGCTTTTGGGTTGTACGACATTAATCTATCACATACCCGCGAAACGAGACACAATAGTAAAACAATAACAGCGCGGTCTCTAAAGGGTTTAAAAAGACCCTTAACGAAAACGAAAACCCCAAATAGTCCTCACGACTGGGATAGTTTTTTTCTTCTAGACCATACCTGGGAATTCACTAGTTCTGGAGATATTGAAGGTCAAAGTCAACAATTTTTTTCGTTTTTTTTTTTAGAATTGTATTCCAAGTATCATTAGTAAACTTTCTTCCGAACAAATATTATCAAAATTATCAATTTTTCATGACAAATTACGCATTTGAAGTCACAAAAATGCAATGAAAACTAAACACAACGAGCGCCTCACACACACAAGCGAGCGATCAATTCAACGACCAAGCGCGAGCGGCCGAACGCGCAGCTGATCGAAGTTATTATTAACTACTTATTTTTTAATGATGAAAAAAAAAAAATTTTTCCCCAGCAATATTTTTTGGTCTAAGTTACTTAATTACCTGTACAGAATGTGTAGTTATCGGCTTTGTGATCGGTCTATTTACACCCTGTTTAGTTGGGAAAAGGCTAGGCAGATCAATTGGATCACTTGTCATATTGTCATGTGTCAAATTTGACAGTTCACAGCACAGGGAGGAAAGGCTATATTCTCTTTTTGTAGAATGGAGATGAAGTTGCAAATGAGCACTATAAAAATTTTCTGAAAAATCAGGCCACCAGGTGAAGGCACTGTGGTAACAACCTATGAAAAAGTTACCTACCATGACCTTAAAACACAAAGGGCAAATGCAGGGGTTGCACGACATTGTTCAAGTTGGTAATTCGTCAAATACGCAGTTCGTCAAATTTGAAATTGGTCAAAGCTGTAGTTCGTCTAATCGTGAATTTGTCAAATTATGGAATTTGCCAAATACGCAATTGGTCAATTAATGTTTGAATCCCCAACCGGTGAACTTCAAGTCTGTTTGTGACGACTGTTCTGTTAAACTTGGTAAGTTTGTTAACTGGTTTGTAAGTTACAGGCCCCTAGGATGATAGGTAACCTCCTACATTATCTATATCAAAATAGCATTATTTTACTACTCGTAAATACTAATGAAAGTATACTTATTCAATACCTATTACCTATACCTAACAAAAATGCAATTTTTTACATTTTTGTTTGTCTATCTTCTTGCTCTGGACATTCTCAATTGAACAATGAACAATTTGCCTACGGTTTTCCTGTCGGATTATAATTTGGGTGTCTTCAAGACTAGAGTGAATAGGCTCAGTTATTATGGATTTTGAAGTATCAATAAAAGAGTGACAGGCTTCTGCCTGTCACTGTCTGTTACAGCACAACTACCCTTGGTCAATCAACCGTAAATTATTTCACAGTTTCTGTTTTACATAACTGTATTTCAGCCATTTTCTAAAATCTCAAACATATTGCATGAATGTATTTAAGTATTATATGTATTTATTTATTTTTTAGTTTTCTATTGGTTTCTGTACCACCCTAAGGTCGACTGGTAGAAAATGCCTAAGGCATTAAGTCCGCCGTTTTTAAAATAAAATAAATAAATATTGTGGTTCTAGGTGTTTGGCATATTGTACCATGTTCTATGTTCCGTGAAGTATTCGTGATTCGTGACACCTTGGCGATAGACGCTCGTCTTCATGAGGAACTGAAGAAAACGAAGAACCCAGTCGTGTTGTACTGTCATGGTGAGAAATATAAATTAAGCATTTTTAGTACATCGTAAACGACAATTTGTGCTTTTTGCAGGAAGTACCTATTTATGATAACATCTTTCTAAAAATCATATTACTTGTTTATAATCTATTAGATTAATGCCAATTATTGTATTATCGCTTGCATTTTCTTACATTTCTTAATGTGTAAGAAAAGAACCTTACCTGCAAAAATCGCAGGACCGATATCTTTGAGAAGTTATTTTCAGAACTTGTATGAAATGTTATGGAGTAAAAAACAACTTGTTATAAAAGCACACAGAAAAAATAGAGTTAATCAAATTTAATTTAAATAAAAGGCTTTAAAAAAACGCCTACAATTTTATCATAGAAACAAAACTACTAACGCTAAATTGCTACGATAAAACTCACAGGCGTTGGTAACTCTTTCATGAAAATCGTATAATTAAAATTTAATTTCGTGGTATCCACAACATAAAAGACTTTTCTCATTATTATAATTAACGTGATTAATTTTACAGGTAATTCAAACCACCGCGGGTCGCCGCATCGGTTGCAAATGTACAAAGTTTTCCAAGAACTCAATTTTCATGTGATCACGTTTGATTATCGAGGTATTTTCCGTAGTAAAATAATTTACTTGTATTAATATGTTCATGATATTTCATGTGAATTTTCAATTCAAATATAAATTTAGAATTGGCTTTTGATGTATTACTTTTGTGATATTATATGAAACAGTATTTTAGGGATTCAAAATCAAAAATATTTACTGGAATTTCAATCATATAATTTTAATGGAGCTTTTGAGAGTCAAAAGAAATATTCTACATCTATAACATTTAGACTATGTTTCTTGACAGAATAGAGTCCACCTAGTTTTGAGACCGTAACGTTGTAATCTGGAAACCAAAGTTCTCAGCGTAGTTAGCAGAATAGGTATGTAGAAGGAATTTTGGATTGTCTTAGATAGGGGTTGGACGAGACATACTGGGCTGTCTTAATTAACGTTTGAATCCCCAACCGGTCCTATGAGACCGCGCTGTTATTGTTTTACTATTGTGTCTCGTTTCGCGGGTATCTGAGTAATTAAAGATTGGATGAGACAATGACATAACAGTTGGTTCCTCTATTAGCAGATCTTCCAACCCTGAGACACAGTAGGTTAGTTTCGAGTTAATAATACATAATTTTACAATTAATTTCTAAATTTTGGCTTATACAAACATAGAATTAAAGAGCACTTCCTTTCTTCATTATGTCAATTGCATAATATTAATATATATTGATATTTATTAGTATATGTATTATATATATTATATCAATATGTATTTAATTATTAGACGTATTTATGTAAGTTTATGTTGTACTCTGGATTCTACCCTCGAATCTCTCTCTGTCACTCAAAGGTTTGCTGGGAGAAAACTCATTGTTGAGTTAAGCTCGCCTTTGTACATGAATTTTCAAATTAATGTATGTAAACAAGTTATTGTGTACAATAAAGAATAAATAAATAATAAACATACAAAAGTAAAAAAAAAGCACAATCCTGTTTAAATTCCAGGATACGGAGACTCAACGAACATGAGGCCTACAGAGAAAGGCGTAGTGGAAGACGCTCTGGCCGTGTATGCCTGGCTGATCGAGTCGCTTAGTGACACAAACAGACCCCCTGTGCTGATATGGGGACACTCTTTAGGTAAGCACTGATTTTTTATATTTTTAAAGTGGTGGTAACTTTTAGGCAAGCGTGATCCATACACGAAGACATCATCGCTTATCATCAGGGGAGATAGTAGTGAAACGTGTGCCTATGAATTCTAAAAAAAAAAAACTTGCTCTTGGTTGAACGATTGGGTGTGTCAGGCTTGTACTGAGTCGCTTGCCTACCTGTGTTCCTTCAACTGCCTTCTGTTTTCCATGACTGCGGTGACTCTTTCGAATAATCTCGCAGAACTTTATACTAAGGTAAAAACTTAGCTTTTTTCAGTCTCAGAGAAGTTTAAAGGGAAAGCCTCGGTTTGGGCCTGTGATAAGGAGAAATAATATCCGGGAGGTTCCTGCATCGGATTATGGTGGAAGAATCGCCCAGGTGTCACCATTTTGTGGACTGCCCGTGTCCTCGTGAAGGCAATCGGCAGTAGTGCACTTTCGTGTCGGCCCTAGTTCGGGCTATGCATGGTCCGAACTTCCGAAGTGTTGTTGTGGTTGGTAGTAGTAGTAGTAAATTATTTTTTTATTCCTTCATTACCAGGGACGGCAGTAGCAGCGAACATGACAGCACATCTGACAGAACTGTGCTGTGAGCAAGGAAGGCCTCAGCTGCCCTGTCCTGATGCTTTGGTGCTGGAAGCGCCCTTCAACAACCTCTTAGATGAGATCACGACTCATCCTCTTACTAAGGTAAGATGCTTTGTTTTAAGGAAAGTTAGTTTACAACCTTTGCGGTTTTATGATCTATCAGATTGAGAGTAGTGGTGCCCAATGGAAACAGTCCCGACTTACCAAGTAAGTCGCGGGTTCAAACCCAGTTAGTTACATCATTGTGTGTAATTTACAGGCTGTTTATGCTATTGATTGAATTTATAGGTTCCTGATTTTCAGAGTCCTTGTCCGTGATAATCACTCAGTTCAAGAATATTTCAAGCTCTAATGCTGAATTATGACAGCTTTTTTGCGAACTTCGAACTTAGTTATCAACTTTAATTTTTAATTCGTATAGTACCTAAGCTTTACGTTCTTCTCGTTCGTATTATAAGCTTTACAATTTTGTACCAATAGCTGGTATCCTGGCTGCCCTACTACAACAACTCGTTTGTGAAGCCGTTCTCAGAATCGTCGGAGTTCGCTTTCGAAACAGACCAGTACCTCTGCAGGATACCACAGGTCCCCATTCTGATGCTGCATTCCAAAGGAGACAAAATTGTACCTTACAATCTGGCTTGCAAGGTAATTTATATTAAGAATTTTTATAGTTTTTTTTGTACGCACTGTTGGAACAATAGTGGCGCAGTGTCTACATCGGTTCAGATTTATCGAAGGCTTTTGACATCTTACCCATCCAGTGCAGATTTGCGGAATAAAGCATAAAAAAACAGTGGATATAATAAAGGATTTTTTATCTTATAGACCTTACAGATTGCATTATTTGTTGTACCAGAATTAGCAGTCTTAATACTCATTATACAGGGTGTTTGGTTCATCGTGTGCCAAATTGATATGGTCGACTGGAGGGGTCATCTACTATCCTTTCAGACCCCCAAACACTACCCATGTCCAGTGGAATTTTTTTCATCGACTTTTTAAAGTTTTTTGAAAAATAGACCCGATTTTTACATTCAAATATAAATATAACAAAATGTATAAGACGTAGAGCCTCAATTTTAATTTTATTAAGACGTATATTGTACAGAGCTACTTTTAAATACAAAATTAGTGATATCAGCCCTCTAGATTTTTTTAAATTTATTTGCAAAGTTTCGGACTTAAATTAACGCTATTCGTGTTACTGGTATTTACATGGCTTCAAAAAAAGAACTAAAAGAGACTGAGATCTTCAAACTCTCTCAATAATTTTCTAGTCTATCCTCTTGCTAGTGATGTGCCACATGTCATAAAAATCTTATTACAACTATGTGAAATCGATAGTTTTGTGAGTCGAGTCACATAAAATTAACATTGAAATTATTTATTTATAAATTATTTTTTTTATTGATTTGAAAAATTATTTATGCTTGAATGGTACCTGAAGCACCTATTTAATCTGTTTAATCACTCATATAAAGTAAAACCTGCTTCGTAACACCCTATTTTTGTGAGTTTTACTTGAAATAAAAGAAAAAAAGCGTCTTTTACTATAATTTCATATTTTTTACAAATCCCTCTCAAATTTTGGCCTCTGTTGCAAATGCAGACCCGACACCTGTTCCGTATTTCGACACTCAGTTTTTCTAGGTCTACACTTGTACGAAGGGTCTGGGGAACCTGCCAAAGAGCTGGTATACGCGACGGAGGTTCCAACTAGGGAAATACTAGTTCAAAGCATTGGAACGGCTTTGAATACAATTAAAGAGGGAAAATGACTTCGTACAACAACTAAGTGACGAAATACAAAACAGATGTCGGGCCTGCATTTGCAACAGATGCCAAAATTTGAGCAGTATTTGTAAAAATCATGAAATTGTTATAAATATGGAATTTTATTTTTTTGTTTCAAGTAAAACCAACGAAAAGTAAAATACGAGACAGATTTCACCTTCTAAGAGTGATATAACAGATTAAGTAGGTGTTTCAGATACCATTTTAGCAAAAATAATTTTACAATTCACAATTTTGAATGTTAATTTTATCCGACTCGATTCACAAAACTGGCGATTTTACATAGTTGTAATAAGATTTTTACGACATGTAGTACATCACTAGCAAGAGGATAGACTAGAAAATTATTGAGAGAGTTTGAAGATCCTAGTCTCTTATGGTTCTTTTTTTGCAGCCATGTAAATAGCTGTAACATGAACAGCTTTAATTTAAGTCCGAAACTTTGCAAGTAAATTTAAAAAAATCTATATGTCTAATATCACTAATTTTGTTTTCAAAAGTACCTTTATATAATATACGTCTAAATAAAATTAAAATTGAGGCTCTACGTTTTATACACTTGGTTATATTTATATTTGAATGTAAAAATCGGGTCTTTTTTTCAAAAAACTTTAAAAAGTCGATGAAAAAAATTCCACTGGACATGGGTAGTGTTTGGGGGTCTGAAAGGATAGCAGATGACCCCTCCAGTCGACCATATCAATTTGGCACACGATGAACCAAACACCCTGTATATGGGTTTCCACAAGGAAGCATTACTGGACCTTCCCTGTTTATCCTTTTTGATAGCGTTAATATTTTGAACCAAGAGTCAATAAGTATAGTGTAACGTAGTTACTAAGTTTTAAATTCGGGCAAAGAGTGTTGTATTTGGTTAGATTTAAAGTCAAAATATAGAGAAAAAGCTTAGTAGATAATTTAATTAATGGATATATCTTCAGTTGTATGAAAAAGTGAAGAACTGTCGATCTACAACAGGAGCTCCGCTCGTGTTCCACTCATTTGAGCGAGGTCAGGGACTCGGACACAACAACCTTTGTGAAGCACCAGATCTTAAGGATGTCGTCAAGTAAGATATATCTTATTTTTTTTTCTGTGTCTGGGTGAAATTTATCTATAATATGTGTTTATTTAGAAATATATACGTATGTTTATCAGTAGTCTAGTAGGTACCCATAACACAAGCTCTGCTTAGCTTGGAACTTGATGGCGTTGTGTGAAAAGTTAAATAATAATAAAAGAGCCTAGATTCTGTCCCATTGCTGGGCAAAGGGATCCCATTTCTCGCGACGAAGGCAGTGTGACGAGCTGATCATGTTGACGGGGCAAACTTGACCAGAGTTCGCCCTAAATAGAGAGGTTTGGAAGGAGGCAAGATGTTATTACACCTTAATAAAAATGATTAATATAAATGATTTGGTAACAAACTTGAATGTCTCATTATATGACAAGGTTAAATACCGTTGCAATGAAATTAATGTCGAATCTTTGATGACAAATGGCCTATTAATAAAATTAACAGGACAAGCTTAAGATGTTGTTTAGGTGGCAAATCATGTAGACGAAGATCGTGTTCACTTGATTTATTATATTAAAACATTGTTGAAACATTAAAAAGGCAACATGGCGACAATAGCTATCTGCTTCCGCCTTTAATAAAACATTTACACATACACAAATTTAATTTCAAGAAGAACGAAGTTATTTTTACAAGGAGATAAAAGCTACCTATTCTTTCTGGCTGCGTTCTGTTGCTTGTACCAGGATCGGACATGAAAAATTTCCAAAATTGGACCCCTAAGGACATGACACGGGTATCCAAAGTTTGTATTGAGAAACCTATTTTTAAGCAGGCAAAGCTTCTGCCTAATTTATAAACTATTTTATGTTTCAGATATATTGATCAATTTACTTTATATTTCAGAAACTTTCTGTCCGAAATCAAGACCTGTAACTCGTCCTGACAATTATTGTGCAGTGCGCGGCCGCCTTATCTGAAGGAAATAATAAAACTGCCAAACGGAAATCTCAGAAACTTGACCATACACGTAAGATCTCCCATCATCATCATCTCAGCCGAAAGACGTCTACTGTTGGACATAGATCTCCCCCAAGCGTCGCCACAACGACAGGTCCTGTGCGTCTCGCATCCATCGGACTCCCGCGACCCTCGCCAGGTCGTCCGTCCACTTTGTGGGAGGCCTTCAGACTTAAAAGAGATCTCCCAACTTAAAAAAAAAAAAACACGTAAAGATAGGAATTATTGAGGGTTTTCTGAAAAGACATGCACCACGGTGGCAGCAGTGAAACGTCAGATTCAGACACCTGTCAAAGCTTTTTTGACAGTTGACGTTAACGTCTTGCGTCGTAAGTTACATTTTTATAACGTGGAAGACGTCTTGCCCAAGCGGCAACAACATCATCATCATCATCATCTACCTAGTCTTTTCCCAACTATATTTGGGTCGGCTTCCAGTCAAGGCGGATTTAGCTGAATACCAGTATTTTTACCAAGTGTGGCAACAACAAAAATTATCAAAAGACCCCCTCGCTCCTCCTCCTCCCGATTTCAGGTGGAGTGAGAGGGTGTGTTATGGTTTTACTACCCACCTGCTTTTGGGTTGTACGACATTAATCTATCACATACCCGCGAAACGAGACACAATAGTAAAACAATAACAGCGCGGTCTCATAGGACCGGTTGGGGATTCAAACATTAATTGACCAATTGCGTATTTGGCAAATTCCATAATTTGACAAATTCACGATTAGACGAACTACAGCTTTGACCAATTTCAAATTTGACGAACTGCGTATTTGACGAATTACCAACTTGAACAATGTCGTGCAACCCCTGCATTTGCCCTTTGTGTTTTAAGGTCATGGTAGGTAACTTTTTCATAGGTTGTTACCACAGTGCCTTCACCTGGTGGCCTGATTTTTCAGAAAATTTTTATAGTGCTCATTTGCAACTTCATCTCCATTCTACAAAAAGAGAATATAGCCTTTCCTCCCTGTGCTGTGAACTGTCAAATTTGACACATGACAATATGACAAGTGATCCAATTGATCTGCCTAGCCTTTTCCCAACTAAACAGGGTGTAAATAGACCGATCACAAAGCCGATAACTACACATTCTGTACAGGTAATTAAGTAACTTAGACCAAAAAATATTGCTGGGGAAAAATTTTTTTTTTTTCATCATTAAAAAATAAGTAGTTAATAATAACTTCGATCAGCTGCGCGTTCGGCCGCTCGCGCTTGGTCGTTGAATTGATCGCTCGCTTGTGTGTGTGAGGCGCTCGTTGTGTTTAGTTTTCATTGCATTTTTGTGACTTCAAATGCGTAATTTGTCATGAAAAATTGATAATTTTGATAATATTTGTTCGGAAGAAAGTTTACTAATGATACTTGGAATACAATTCTAAAAAAAAAAACGAAAAAAATTGTTGACTTTGACCTTCAATATCTCCAGAACTAGTGAATTCCCAGGTATGGTCTAGAAGAAAAAAACTATCCCAGTCGTGAGGACTATTTGGGGTTTTCGTTTTCGTTAAGGGTCTTTTTAAACCCTTTATTGGGGTCGGCTTCCAGTCAAGCCGGATTTAGCTGAATACCAGTATTTTACGAGGAGCGGCTGCCTACCAGACCTCCACAACCCATTAACTGTGGTAACACGGTACTTCATAGCAAGACTGGAGTGATCCAATTGTATATTTTTATTTCAGGCAGGCAACGAGAAAAGCTTATTTTCATTGGCCTTAAAGGAATCAATTGGAAGACCGTGGGATTTCTTCAGTTGGTCTTTGAAATTAAATAACATTGATTCCTAATTATATTTTTTACACCGTACTTAATGAAAACTCAATAATGATTATATTTACTTGTAAGTACAGTTTTTAAGTATCTATCATAACACATCTGTCAGTTGAAAGATGCAAGTTTCGGTCGAGCCAAATATTTGGCCACATTTTAACCGAAATCAGACTTTTTGCCCGAAACTGACCGAACACGAAACTGAAGCTTCAGTCAGTCTCTATAATATTAATGTTATATATTCTGCTTAAATATCATAATGTTAGTTTATTCGTAATTCTCCGCGTACTGCACGATTGTTAAAGGATTTTTTTTTTATTATGTTTGGAATTAAAAATTGTTTGCGAAACTATTTCAAGTGTTTTATTTATTCGAATTAGTATTCAGATGCTAAAATATTGTAGATAATTGGAGAGGAAGAGGTAGGCCAGAGAAAAGATTGATAGATTGTGTAAGGAGTGATATGAATGAAACAAAAGGGAGTTAGATGGTAGATATTGTGACCGTTGATGGGACAGAATGGAAGAACAAAAATGTCGCGCCGACCCCAAAAGAACATGACACTAGTGCGGGAAGATGATAAATATAAGAAGCAAGCTTACCATCGGGTGGGATCGCAGTCAAGCACTAGTTTATATAACTTACTAGCTGTTGCCCGCGACTTCGTCCGCGTTAAGTTCGTTAAACTGTACAAAAGTAACCAATAATTCTACACTTGCAAATAATTCCGAAAGCATCCAATTCATTCATTTTACTTTCACATAAAACAGTTTAACTTCATTGCTTTTTTTAGTTGGGAAATAATCCAATGATTTCTCCCGCTCTTAGCTGACGCATCAGGGCGTGACAGACTTTTAAAGACCAAAACCCACTCCTTGCCTGCCTGCATGCCTTTCAGAAGCGAACCCATGACCCCAGTAGGCTTGGCGACCCTGCTGGGTCTCTATGGTTTTGCTGACATCTCCATGAGGCACGCTTGGAACACTACCCGCCGTCGACTCAGTCTCGGTGTAGATATTTGGTTAACGAACGGTCGGATGGCGCCCCATTGCTCGCTGTCCGCAAGCCCACTTTTTCGGTGGCTGGAAATCGAGGTCGGGATCTTATTTCTTCAACGCTGGGGCGTGAGGGCCATTTCCTAATCCATGCGGCCGCCACCTTGGCTGGATTACTGCTTCTCAGAAGGAGGCAACCGCCTGCCACTCCAACCTGCTCTGGACCAGGGCGCGGCGCGAGAGGTCACTGCAACCGATGACCCCCACAAAAACACGGCGGTGCCTCGTTCAAACGGTGCACATCCTTACCGTATGCTCCACCGTGTTCTCAGGGCGATCCACATAAAGGGTCACCATTCCACATAATGGTGATCCACATAATGGGTCACCATGAAGATGAAGACGCCGATTGGCTTACGAACATCAACGAAGCAGAAATAATAAGTGAGGGTTGCAGCAGTTGATCTGAATATTTACCTTCTCCATGGATAGCGTTTGTTTATGTACATAAATGTCTCTAGTCTACATTACGTTTTAACAAAAATGTACGATTTTAAAATTATTTGCTGACCAAAAAAATCACATTAACCTTGAATGAATTCCAAGCACCACTAAGTAGACACGGTAAGTTCGGGAGGTCCCGGCATCAGATCAAGGAGGAAAGAACGCCCGGGTGTCGCCACTGTGTGGACCGCCCAGAGGACACCGTGGAGCACACGGTAGAGATGTGCCCTGTTTGGGCGGAGCGCCGCCGTGTCCTTGTAGAATCTATCGGCGGCGGCGACCTCTCGCTCCGGGCTCTGGTGCAGGCCATGGTCCAGAGCGAGGAGGGGTGGTGGGCGGTAGCCTCCTTCTGCGAAGCAGTAATGCTAGCAAAGGAGGCTGCCGACTGCGAGCGCCGCCGCCGAGATCCCGATTCCGATTTCCGACCACCGTAGGCGCGGGCTCGCGGACGGCGAGCAGCACGCCGTCCGGCAGTCTGGTAATAACCTGGACCAAGCCTAGTCGTCAACGGCGCGTTCTGTTCCACGCGCGCCTCAAGGAGATGTCAGCAAACTGAAGGGGCCCGGTAGGGCCAAAGCCTCTGGGGAACACGGAAAATCCGAAAGGTTCTCACCGTGTCCCCCAGATCGAAGGCACGAAGGGGAACGGGGTGGGGTTTAGTCAGTAAGAGTCTGACATGCCCTCCCGCTCCGCCCAAGGGCGTGAGAAATCATTCTGATGATTCTCCTTCCCAAAAAAAAAACACCACTAAGTAAGAGTAAATAGCACTTACTTATGTAGGCTGAAAAAAAATGCATGAAGTAGTTTTTAGTTGTCAAAATATATGTATGGTCAGCACAAAGCTGATCCTGAAGTCAATAGAATGTTTAGTATTTGCCTCTTTTTTATTTGAGGTAGTTATCCAGCTCTAGGTGGAGCAAGTGGTCTTTTGCGGACTAAATTCCACCATGTTCCTTCAGTTGCCATTTACGTATCAGGGCCACTAACTTTTACACGCCTCAGTTATTAGGTACTTCGGTATATTCTCTCTTTAAAGAGTAACTACAGAGGCGTTCTCACTTTCTGCATTATGCAAGTACTAACCGAACATGAGTGTTTCGAGAGGTAGATATTTTGGATTCGGCGGGAAGAAAAGTCCAGGTGTCACCATTCTGCGGAATGCCCAGAAAACACAGCCGACGTTACGGTCGAAGTCTACTCCGCTAGGCGGAGCACCGCCATACTGTTTTGGCGTCAGAATCTGAATCCTACTGCCCTAGTTTGGGTCAATGTATGGGGCAAGACCTCCTCTTGCCCTGCCAATGGAATAAACCTGCTATAACAATACCGTGAGAAAGACATCCTTAAGCCTTCTATTGTCGTTTAGACATTTTGTCACAAAGCGATTCCCGACGTTTTTAGTTATTTAATTTATCCGTTTACTCGTATTTAGGCAGATTTACTTGGGGTGATATTTGACTGACGCCTTAATAAATCATATGGTGTTTTTTTTCAGTGGGTACTTTACCGAGAGTTAACTTTGCAATTTATGAATTAAATTAACTCTTGAGTGCGTGCATTTTTACTCAGCAGACTTCACGTTATTGATGGTGAAACGCAACCTGTGGTGCAATTTGAAACGGGTACAGTTTGCAGAGCTGTATTAAAACCCACCATGTTTCTTCAGATGCCCTTTGCAAACAATTTCTCAAATCAATTCTATCTACCTATACTATGATAGCACAATTCATAAGAAAGAGACTTCGCAACAGACCGTGCAGCAGGAATCGTAATATTTTAATTTCGCCATAACTTCAAAACCAAACGTCCAATTTTAATCATTCAAAGACTAAATATTATTTACATAAACTGTACTTAGTGATAAAATAATTTATTTTGATAAGGGTTAATGGCATGAGTAAAATAAATGCGTTTAAATGTAGTCCAAAAAAATTCAAGATTTTTAGATTAAAAAAATGGTTGTTGTGCCTCACTCGACATAGATAGGTATAGTGCTTCGCGGACTTTTTTGTAGATATTTATAAGATCTACAATTAATTAGAACATTTTATGCTTCTATCTTTTATAGTTTAGGCAGCGTACGCAAAATAAGTAACTTTTCTGGTTGTTTTTTTACACCTAAACCTAAATATCTTACGGAACCCTATTTTTTTCCAGAATAAAATTTAGCCTATGTTACTCGTGGATAATGTAGTTTTCCAATGGTGAAATTATTTTTAAAAACGGTCCAGTAGTTTTTGAGCCTATTCATTACAATCAAACAAACAAAGTTTTCCTCTTTATAATATTAGTATAGAAAAAAAAGAAGCTTGGCGGTGGTAACTTATGGAAACTCGCCACAGCATTTTTAACCTGCAATTCCTGTAAGCCAGAAGAAACGGCAAGGTTGGCGCTGTGGACGCTGTGGTTAAGTTATTGGCTGCTGCGCTGACTGTCGCGGGTTCGGTTTTTGTATGGCCTACAGTTGTTTGAGATACAAAACGTGAACGTTACCCCAAGAGGAACGCCGTCCGGCAGTCTGGTAATAATCTGGACCGAGCCCAGTCGTCAACGCCGCGTTCTGTTCCAGATGTCAGCAAACTGTTGGGGGCCCGGTAGGGCCGAAGCCTCTGGGGAACATGGAAAATCCGAAAGGTTGTCACCGTATCCCCCAGATCGAAGGCAACGAAGGAACGGGGTAGGGGTTTAGTCAGTAAAAGTCTGACACACCCTCCCGCTCCGCCCAAGATTGGGAGAAGTCATACTGATGATTCCCTTACCATAAAAAAAACCCCCAAGAGGAAAGTGGCATGTAGAACAATATGAGTAGAGCGAAAATTTGTGCATAATCACAATCCTGCTGCAAATGTGCATAATTTTATTATGAATCAATTTGCGAATATTAAATCAGTTAGCGTCACACGTTTAAATGCCGCCAGAACCTTCTTGACAATTTAGATATTATTGTAACACCTCCACAAGTTAAAAGGACAAAGCAAAGGAAACATTAAACGATAAATCAAATATTTCTTGACCCAAGTTCGCCCTCCTTACTCCAATAAAATAGGAATCTTTTTTAAGCTGGCAACACTTTACGACCAGAAACCGGAAATACGTCGCGTTCCAAATTAGGTTTAAAAAGGTTTTGTATAGAATTCGAATATTTGTTAATATAATAATGTTCGATAGTTGATTTGGGCTGTTGTAAATGTTCTAATCACGTAGAGAACTCTAACGCCTGTTTTCGAGAACCTACCGCAGTTCATAGATAGATAGCTATCCCCGATAAACTTTAAGATTCTATCTATCAATCCACAACTTTTGGTAGGAAATGCCAACCGTCGGTAGGTTGTAGGAAAGCAAGTGAGGGCAAAAGGATAGATTTGTTTATCTTTAGTAGCTGCAAATTTAGATAGATAGCTTATTAAAAACGGGCGTAAATGTGCGATGCAGGATTTCGTAGTTTAGTTCCTATGTGGCGCCCAGAGATGTCGCTACGATAGACTTATTTTTTTTAGCTATAGACAGTATCGTCTAAGGAGTAAGCTGCATGAGGATTGAGGTTTTGGATTCGATTCCCAGGCCGAAGGTCGGGCAAAAGAATTTGTTAGTTTGAATGTCCTGAATAATAGTTGTTGTTTATGATGTCAGTAATACAATCTTGGAAGGTTATATAATTGTTTTACAAATCAACCCTGTATTACTAGCTTCATTTAGCGGCTTCGTCCGTGAAGAATGAAGATATTTGTACTAAAAGAACATAGGTACTCCCGAAATCAAGAGATAATATATTCCATCATACAGATTTTCATGCAATTTTTATCAGCCGATGGAGTGATACATAAAGAAGGTTTTGATACCTATATAATACAAGTATATTGTAATAGAGAAAAATAGAATTCAGTATTTGACTTATTTTTTTTATTTGTATCTATCAAAAATTAATTTTATATAAAACTAACTTTAGCCCGCAGCTTCGCCCGCGTACATTAAATATAGCCTATGTCACTCAGGAATACAGCAGCTTTCTATTGGTGTAAAAATTTCAGCAATCGGACCCGTACTTCCACAGATTTACCTCATACAAACAAAAAAACAAACTTTACCTCTTTATTATATTAGTATAGATTACTAAAAGAATGACTTTTTTAAATCCATTTAAAGTATTAACTTTCTATTAAGAAACCACTAAAATCTGATGAAAATGGAAACTGTCAAGTAACGGCAAAAAATTACGCGCGTAGAAAAAGATGAGGGTGACATTTATCTTTTAGTATTATCGATATTAATTATTTGGTGCTAGATTTGTACAACAACAAACAGGCAATACCCAATTATTTATAACACTTGAGCGGAGTTGAGTCGAATCACTAGTAACAGTAGTAACTACCTAATAACAATAATGTTCTTACAAACTTCTAATATAGTCCGTCTAATGAAAGCGCGACCTGAGAAAAAGATATTAGGTAAATCCAAAAATGTTGTATGTGGTATTACTTACTAGTAAGAGAATCATGTTTTGACACTTCACAATTTTTTTATGTCTTACAATTGCGGCTGAATAATGTTACCAATTAAATTAAAATAGGAAAACTCCAGGTCGCGCTTTCATTAAACGCACTCTACAAAATTGTAATACTTACTTAACAAGTCTGTTTTACCTCTTTTAACCGACTTCATGAAAGGAGGTTCTGTATTGTTATTACCTAAACCTTGTTCGACCTAGTGTATCACAAACGTCCTTCACATAACCAGTAGACGCTCGAGACAAATCCTGCGGCTTGTGTGGCGACTGGCGGCGCGGTTAGCTTAATTTATGTCAGGTTTATAACGTTTTATTTTTTTATAGGTAAATTGTTGGGATTTTGCAAAAAAATAAAGGTACCTATGTTTATTTATTTATTTTATTTTATAGAAGGCTTACAGACTAGTAAACAAATGCTGTAAAGAGTGTAATCAACAAAAGCCTTCAAACATAGATACAATTAGCATTTCAACATCATTTCAGCCGAAAAACGTTTACTGCTGGACATAGGTCTCCCCCATGCGTCGCCACTACGACCAGCATGCAGCTTTTAACATACTTAATTTCTGTATTTTTCATAATAAACAACTTAAGGTTTCGACGTTAGAATTATCCATACAAACGTAATACCAAAATCATTTGCAGTTTAAGCATATTTACACCATAATATGATGTTATTCGGATTCAGACAATATTTATCTAGGTTCCTACGTCGTCTTTTTTTTTTAAATTACCCCAAACGAAATTTAAGCGAATTTAAATTTGCACATTTTCACAACTTATCTCAATTAAAGAAGTCTTTAAATAAAAAATATAAGCTGAACCTACAACCAACCATTTACCTGCAAAATGCATAATATAAGAAATATAGGTACTGTCCCTAATAATATGGCCACCGATGGTACATTATTGTACAGTTTCGATTTTTTCCATATTACTTAGCTGTCAAAATCCCAAATTTCTAAGTTTGAATTGTCTCGCTTCTAAAAACAGACAATTATAAATTCATCATAAAACAGTCTGAGTCATTTGCCATCGTAATGTCGCCACACAGGTACAGAACAAGTCGATATTTAAGTCCCTAGGAAGTCTAATTAATATTAATTAAATTAATATTATAATTAATAATAGTTTAACCACGATTTATTTAGCCAACCAACCCGCAACAGTAGTGTAACTGCTTCACCACTACTGTCACTAGTGAAACTTAATCATTGAATGCTGTGTGCAGTAGTTATTGGACTTCAGATTCATGTAATGTTACATGTTATTTTAAATGTTATGATTGTCTTAGTCTGTAGTCTGTTACTACTGTACCAGTCGTGAGCGCGGCCCAAAGCGAATTCCAAAACAAATTGAACTAGTTCAACGGGTCCTGGCTTTGCTGACCTGAGTTTCTACCTTCCATTTAAAGTAGTGCGTCTAAAAAGAGGCTCTTAATACAAATAGACCAAGTTGGAAGTCGCAGGGCAATTCTTGGCGGGGTTGTGACGACGAGGAAGGTACTTAATAAAATAAATAAATATCTTTGTATATATTAAATGTGACGTAAAATACTTTTCTTTTTCGGGCGAACATCTTCAATCGTAGCTTCTACTATAGGTAGTCTATTAAAATCAAGTGTGCACTTGATTTACGACTAAGCACTGCTACTTATTAAACAAAACAATCCACAAACTGCCCGCATGCTACTCATAAAACCACCATGTGTTACTTCATTTGTTTTTACATTCTTAAGACCGCGGCAACTCTTTGAACAATCCCGCAGCAATAACAGGTAGGTACATCTTTAGTTCTTTGCCTATTTTAAGAACTGAGTTAGGTAATGACACAATTCAGTAACGTAGAACCGTAATTATAGTATTTATTGGCCCATAAATCTTGTAGTTGTGACTTAGGATTAACAGGGTGAGACAATGGGACAATGGGACAATGAACAATAGTAGTAGGTGTTGTCGCTAAAAGCGCTTTTTTTGGAACATTAAGTTTTGAAAGGAAACTTATTGGTAAAGGGAAAGGTGTGCAGGTAATCCTTTATGACCCATCTAAAGACAAAAGATAGGTAACTAGTGTTCTTATTAATAAAGAAATGAGGAAGAATTTTTCTTTGTTTTATTTTTGTTAAAATTTTGGCAGTTTTTGGAAACACTAATCGGATTTAAAAAAATGTGCTTGAGATAACCATATTCATAATGCATAGTAAGTCTATACCTATTATGTATAGAAGTATGTAGGCTATAAAACATCAAAAACGACCGGCGAAACCGCGGGGTGTGGCTAGTAAGAAATGTAAAATACAATTGATTTGTTTTTTGTTTGTTCAAAAGCCGCCTTTTATTCGGAGTTACTAGGTACCTAGTAGAATTAAAAAAAACAAATCTTAGATAGCCTTAGTATAGGTAGGTGGGTATATAATATCAACTGCACTACGCGTGTACTAGCTTCTGACGTTTTCTAGGTGCCCATGTGAAATAAAAAACATTTTTGATTTCATTTTGATCAAACAAATATGCGAGTGAAACCGCGATGTGCAGTGCAGCTAGTAAGCAGCTATTTTTATTACAGTACATAGACGAACCTAATACAACAAGATATTTTCTACCAGTCAATCTTTCTGTTTTAAAAAAACAACATGTGGTAGGTTTGCATAATAAATAAATAACAACCTGAATAAATAAGTTGCTTATAATAATAAAATACACATATCGATGGCTTAGAGTGAAAACCTCGTAACTGCAAAATACGTAACTTTTCAGGAGGCCCAAAAAACCAAATAAGATATTTATTATCAATTAATTCTAATTGACATCTACGTATTTTATTCAAATGTTTTTAAAATATTTATGTACTTCAAAGCTTATTACCCTTGTTTAAAAAAAAATCCAACAAGTTCTCACGCGCCATCGCGATGTTATCACACTAACCTGACTCAAGAGAGATATACGTTTAACACCGTAGACGGCATTACAAATAACCAATCAAAATTTTTCGTGATACAAGACGGTGTTTTTTGAGCTTTTCTTTCCAAAAATCTAATAAAATAAAATTACCCAAAATTGCAGATACGAGGTTTTCACTCTAAGCCCTCGATAGACGCTAATAATATAAACTAATAAATACTAGAGTGCGACTAATGAAAGCGCGACCTGGAGTTTTTTTTTTTAAATTTAATTGGCACCATTATTCAGCCGCAATTCATCATCTGCCTAGCCTTTTCCCAACTACATTGGGGTCGGCTTCCAGTCAAGCCGGATCTAGCTGAATACCAGTATTTTACGAGGAGCGGCTGCCTACCAGACCTCCACAACCTATTAACTGGGGTAACACGGTACTTCATGGCAAGACTGGAGTCAGATTTACTGGCTTCTGACTATCCGTAAATACTGCCAAAGATCTACAAATGACAGCCGGGACCTACGGCTTAACGTGCTTTCCGAGGCACGGAGGAAACTCGTTATGTTAAGATGGTCACCCATCCACAGACCAACCATGGCAAGCGTTGCTTAACCTTGAAGATCGACCTGTGCGGCTGTTATTATCTAGCCACGAGCTCAGTCAGCCGCAATTGTAGGAAGTAAAAAAAAAATGAAATGTCAAGACATGATTCTCCTACTAGTTAGTAATACACATACAATTTTTTTTGGATTTAACCTATTTTTCTCAGGTCGCGCTTTCATTAGACGGACTTTATAATAAATATCAATAATAAAAAGAACTTAAAACTAACTCAACTCTTGTAGGATAGTCTACGAAAGCGGGAAATTCAGACTCAAATTCTTTATTTTTGATTAATTATTAATATTAATTATTTGCAAAATAACTAGTGTCTATAGTATCTTGTGTTCTAGTGTCTTATGTGTGTGTGTCTCCTGTGTGTGATTGTGTATGTGTGTTCTCTTAAATAAATCCAGACCATATACTGAGGGCTGCGAGCTGGTTCGAAAGAGTTAGCTTGGAACGCCAAGCGCAACTGAAGGAAAACAGGTAAGTTTTTTGTCAATAAAAAACTGACACGCCCTTCCGCTTCACCCTAGAGCGGGTCAAACCATTTGATGACAGCCCACCTAAAAAAAAGACCACATACCGACCAAATTACGCCACATGTCATAATTAAAAAACGAAACTACACCATACTTCGTATTAAAAACAGTTGTTACATCTACACAGTACTGGCCCTTGAATCAAGCTGTGATATAGAAATATTCTCGTTTCGGTACCCAGATTTTTGGCACCAAAAGTTTCGGCACCCAAGCTATTCACGATTTGGCACCAACAGGTATTTTGGATGGTAGTAACCTATACAAAATCCCAATCCAAAATACCTATTGTTGCCGAATCGGGAATAGCTTGAGTGCTGAAACTTTTGATTTTGCTGTGGTGCCGTAGGTCCCGGCTGTCATTTGTAGATCTTTGGCAGTCGTTACGGATAGTCAGAAGCCAGTAAATCTGACTCCAGTCTTGCTATGTACAGTGTTACCCCAGTTAATGGGTTGTGGAGGTCTGGTAGGCAGCCGCTCCTCGTAAAATACTGGCATTCAGCTAAATCCGGCTTGACTGGAAGCCGACCCCAATATAGTTGGGAAAAGGCTAAGCAGATGGATGTGGTGCCGTTGGTGCCGAAAATCTGGGTGTCGATACGGGAATACTCCTGTGATGTAGCCTCTCTGTCTGCCGATACCCCTGCTATAGGAGCGTGAAATTGTGACGTACTTGAGGTATGGGCTTGCGGCCCGGGGTAATAGTGGTGAATACTGGCAACCCCGTCGAGTGATTGCAGTAGAGTAAGGAGGGTAGTTTGGTAGGAGAGTTTTGTCGATGGTTTTAGAGTACAATTAAAGCCTTTTTTTTGTTTTGCCTATTTGTTAGTTACTGGGTTGTGGAGGTCCGATAGGCAGTCACTTTATGTAAATACTTGTAACCGCATAATATCTAGCTAGACTGAAAGCTGACCCTAAGCTAGATGGGAAAAGGCTAGGAAGATGATCTTCTTCTTTTTGCTGCCCTTGTATATTACTTGGGGTCTGCGCAACACGTTTTCCTTTTCTCAACAGTTCTTGACAATCTGTCCGATGCTAGGGAGATGATATTATATTTTTATTAATTTTGCAATTGTTTTATTACCTATATGAATATAGGCTTTCGCTTAAATACCATCTTACCTGTTGAAAAGGGACGATCTGGTCGACGAAGAAGCACGCTTACGTAGAAATAAACTGTTCAGTCTTGACTTAATTCATGAATCCCCGACCGGTCTCATTGGACCGCGCTGTTATTGTTTTACTATTGTGTCTCGTTTCGCGGGTATTGATAGGTTAAATTTCCTTAGATTGTAGCTATCAGGAAACAAAAACTTCTGAAAAAATCATTTACGTAGCAAAGTTAATGTTAACTGTGAAATAAGTTTTATCACTACGGTTATACAATTAAACAAAAAACAACTTACGATACGATACGATTTACGAGTACCTATGTCTCATATCTACTTTTTCATGACGTATCTAAAAATAGTGACGATAACTCTTCAAAAATATCAATATCGATATTACGTAGTACGTACAAATCTCTGTACAACCCTAACCGGCATCAAGTGAGGGGTGAAATGTAATATTCATAACAGTCCTTTGTGCTGCCATTTCGCGGCCGCGGGGTTCAAAAGTACTCCCTGGCACTCTGCAGTACTGTCAACCGCATGGAGAAGTAATAATAACGTACTGATTACTGTATACTAGAGTGTAATGAGGCTATAGCAATACTTACTGGACTGGTTCAAAGTTCACTGTAATTTCTCAGTAAATACCTACTTACTATGGTACTACTATGCTAACATTATGGACCATTTAGAAGAAAAGCCAATAGAACCTATAATTTGCAAGTTAGATAAGTTTACCTCAGTGACTGTGAATTAACACGCAATTTGATGGCAGGATATTATGCAGCAATAGATTTACGTAAAATGAAACCAGTCTCTGAACTACACACGAAATAATTCGGATAAGAGCCGATTTTTCAAAAATCGGATAATATTGTTTTATCAGAATAATAAATTATGGCTACTTGACATATTTTCTATACAAAACCTGTTAAATCGTCAATTTTATTCCTTGATTAAAAGTTATCCGACTATTGAAAAATCGGGCCTTAAAAACAGCTCTAAAATCTTTACAATAACGATGCTCTCAGTACAGGACGACTTAAACGTGTGGTTGACAGTACTCTGTAGTAGATACTCCACGGTGCTCGTATCATTGGCGATTGTGTGGCACCTCCTGTCGTGTTTGGACTGCTAGTGAGTAATGTAATGAGGCTGTAGCAATACTTACTGGACCTGTTCAAAGTTTACTGTGATTTCTCGGTAACTAGGTATGCTAACATTATGGACCATTTTGAAGAAAACCCAATAAAACGTGTGAATAGCAAGCTAGATTAATTGACATACTGACTAGAAGCTAGATTAATTGACTGTCAATATATGGTAGGATATGCTGAAACAATCGATTTGATTGAGATCAATAATCTTCTTCTTCTTCCTGCCCTTATCCCAATTTATTTGGGGTCGGCGCAACATGTTTTTTTCTTCCATTCTGTCCTGTCACCCGTCATGCTATCATTAACTCCCTTTTCTTTCATATCAGTCCTCACACAATCCATCCATCTTTTCTTTGGTCTCCCTCTTCCTCTCCATCCCTCCACATGTAGATTCATAACTGCTTTGGTAACATGTGTTTCATCCCTCCTCTGAGGGAGTCTAATTAACTCCCTCGCAATGCTCGGGAGTTAATTATATAAATCCCTCACTAACGTTCGGGATTAAAACTTAGCAACCTTCGTTTTGTTCGGAATTCAACATGCCGCCCTCGCCTTAAAGACACTGCTTTACTCCCTAGTCACATAATCTACTATATTGTTACACCTTACGTACCAATGTCTATCAAATAAATATTTTGATTTGATTTGAATGACAATCCTAGGAATCGTCGCAACAGGCATACAATCGGAAAAATTCCGGCGAAAAGGACAGCTCTCAATTCTATGCCATAACGGTAATATAATATCAGTACGAGATGACATAATCGTGTGGTTGACATTACTCTGTAGTAGATACTCCATGGTGCTCGGATCATTGGCGATTATGTGGCACCACCTGTCGTGTTTGGTTCACTATTGAGTAATGTAATGAGCAATACTTACTGGACATTTGGACTGCTGGATTGGTTCAAATTTTGATGTGATTGATTTCTCGGTAACTAGTTATTAGCATAACATCCACCCAACCAGCGATCTTGCTTGTTACGACTTTATATACATTAAAATAAAAAAGAAATGGTACAGGATCATGTACTGGATCCATGGTATTCGTTTGTGCGACGATAATCGTTAGTGCATAACAAAAGGCTAAGTCCTGACCCCCACACTGACTCATCGACGCCAAGAGACTTAAAAACACCTACATAAAGGTTACAAATTATAAGTGTAACATGTTGAATCTGTAACAGAATCATATCTGTAACACGTCTCTAAATGTGTTTCAATGTGTTTAACCCAAAACACTTATAAAACTGTTAACGCTGTTAATAAGGGCCTGTTTCACCACCTATGATTAAGTTTCGAATATCTTACTTGGCAGATAATTTCATACAAATTCTGTTCCATTTTTTAATTTATTCAGTGAGTAGTGCCTACTCGGACATTGTGAAATAGGCCCTAAGTGTAACATATACTTAAACGCAGCCATACTTACTGTGCAACTGATTATTTCTGTTACACATATTAACACTTATTAACACATATAAAGTTTGATTCGGTAACATTATTGTATCTGTTACATTTAAAAATGATTTTCTGTTAAAATGCCTCCTCACGAAACTTGATTTCGTCAGAACGAATGGTCCTGTGCGCCTCGCATCCATCGCCTTACTGCGACTCTCACTATATAGGCATTACTCGTAGCACGGATGGTCGGTCCATCCGTTCTACGTGAAGCCAAACCGAAAGGTTCTAGGCAAAGGCCTCCCACAAGGTGCAGGGCCGATGACCTGCAGAAATCTCATTTAAAATATCAGTTACAGATTCGTTTATTAAATAAAATTAATCGTTTACTCATACTTCTAGAAACAAGTAAAATAATAAGAATCCTTAATTAAAAACACAGTTGAAGAAAATATTTACTACAATAATTTGTCAAGGTAAAAGAAAAGCCAACACATTTAAAGACAGCACGACGACGCTCCGCCATTTAATTTAACAATAGCCGCGGGCTGTCATCCCAGTAATGGACTCTGTTTTGTAATGTTGTCTATGACTTGCTGATGAATAAACACCTATAGTTCGTCTAATGAAAGCGCGACCTGAGAAAAAGAGGGTAAATCCAAAAATGTTGTATGTGGTATTACTAACTAGTAGGAGAATCATGTTTTGACGCTTCACAATTTTTTTTATATCCTACAATTGCGGCTGAATAATGCTGCCAATTAATTTAAAAAAAAAACTCCAGGTCGTGCTTTCATTAGACGCCCTCTACCTATTCTGTTTTAAAAAGAGGGCCAAGAGTAATTAAATATAAGGCGACTGGTAATTAGTGACCGATACTTAAACACGTGATTATATTCATGATAACCAACAACTTTTACTATGGGAGCAAACCTGAAGTTCAGTATATTTTGACCAGTTATAGTAGCTGAACATAAGTCTACCGAACAGTAATTTTTTTCGTAATTACAGGTTTGTTTCCTATACTGTTAAAAGGTGTTTGTTATCATGAGTTGTTGTTTGGTCATATCAAAGAAAAAAATAAGGTAAGGGGAAAAGAACAAACATAAATATGGTTTAGTTTTGTTTTTGCTCCACACTAAGAATTACTTCTATAATAAGCGTAACGTGAGTGCGTTGACACACATGTACTAAAACTCACATACACAAGACACTAAAAACCAGAACAACTATCTGTAGGCCATAGGAATATTTATTCCGTGTGGGAATCGAACCTGCGACACGCAGTGCAGCAGCCAATCGCTCACCCACTTGACTGCGCCATCGGCAACCATGCTAACAATATATATAATCTTACTTCGTGTGCCTCGAAGCCAACAATTTCAGGGGGCCCCAAACTTGATTAAAAAACTTTTTACAGAACTAAAAATTCTCCCACCTGTGAAATCTAAATAAAATAGATTTGTAATACTAATTATAGCCTGTTTTTTATACCCTGAGACTAAATTCATATTACAACACAAAAGAACTAGCGTCATTCCTATAGTAAGTTTGACATTACCAGTGTCAATTTAGTCTCAGGGTATAAAAACAGACGATAGTAGTCAAACTCTCCCGTTTCATCCAGAACAAAAGAAATTATTCGGTTATCTCCTACGTAAAAAAGGGGCCCTGGTACCTACATATTATTTTCACCCCAGGGTTTTGTTTGTCATCTAGCTATGCCCCTGTATTTTAGTTAGTAGGTAAAAGTCGGACATTTCATCCCGTTTCACTCAAAGCGGGAGAAGTTATTTGATGATTTCCAAGGTATGAGTGACTTAAACCCGAAACTTGATATTGTTCTAGCATTGGACTACCAGGCATAACCAGGCCTACAATGACCCCACTGCTGGGAATCACTCCCAGCAGTGGGGGTCATTAAAGGGAACAGATTCAATTGCTTTGTTCGATTTCTTCGTTAACAAAGAATATTATTGGTCGTATTGTGAAATAGGTATGTTAAAAAAATATACGTATGTTATCTCTTCAGTACTGTTTTCACATAAGCATTAAAAAATAATAACTCCTGAACCTGCTATTCAGAATGACATAATCAGCTGTATAATGTTCCCACTGTTGGGACTTAGGCCTCTCTAGGAGAGGGAATGAGCCGTAATCCCCTCGCAAGCCCAGTGCGGTTGATGGATGCCGCATATCTTCAAATTCATAGTTCTAAGAGTAGGATATACAAGTTTCCTCACGATGTTTTCCTACACCGTTTTCAGAGAAAATAAATTACACAAAATACCTAATGCTGGGTTTGAACCCCCGACCTACAACTCGCCGATACCATTGAGACACCACTGCGCAATAAGAACCAACGCTAAAGCATACAATCAAAATAATAAAAGTTATAAATGTAAAGAATACCCATCCAAAAATTTACCGCAGTAACTGCAGCTTAACCTTGACAAAGGACCTTATTGTTCGCTTACGTAACCCTACTCGAGCTAATACAAAGTTAAATGTTAAAACAAACAGGTGAAAAATAATTTATAGCGTTCAATATACTCATTAAACCAACATCTTGAATACTCTTGAAAAGCACGCATAGAGTAAAGATCATTACTATTAAACGTTCCAACGAAACTGTAATCTTCATCCGAAACCCTCGTGCTTCACCATAAATCATAAATACACCATTATTTATTACAGATACAATTTCACCCACCTACGTACTTACTCTTGTTTATTCCAACCTACCTACACGGACCTATAATAAAAATAATTCAAACAAAAAAACATCTTGGGCCTGTTCTCCTTTAAATAAAACAAAAGAGACCACAAAGACATGTCGGTAAAACAATTGAGTATTTATCGATAACAAACGTCCCAACACTAGCTGTTCGATTTTCGAAAATGAATTCTCTAACTGTCAAAATAAGGGTGACAGTTCTGCTGCAACGTTTGTCTCTTGCAACCGTTTTGATGCGCGGGAAACGAAAGTGGTTACATATTTATAAAATGGAATCGATTTTTAAATGAGCCAATGGTGGTGCTCGTTTGGGGAGGCGGGTAGCGGCAGGCCCCACCCAACGTTGAATGTCAGATGAACGTCTCGCGCGCTTTTTTGCTCATTCGCTCAGCGTCCACCGACGCGAGCGGTCGTTTAAAACGATGTGATTGCGTTGAATATTTATCATGTTTTTAACATCACTTACTGCCTACTGGACAATTTTATTGGGTATATATTTTACAGAAGGTACATAGTTAAGTGTATTGTTTATTGACGATCTTTGGTGTAGTTATTTTGAATTGGTAATTTAGTTGATGCCACATCATTCACTCTAATGAATTCATAGACTTAACCAATTAGTTTTGGCTCGTAAAAACGAATGAGAGACTGCAGATTTCATTATGTTTATTTTTAAATTTAATTAACCTTCTAGCATTTATTTAAATATTAAACTAAATAGAAAAGAATTGATTTCAAAACAATTTTATGACAAACAGGATTGGTTTTTACTACCAACTCAACAACTCAAGTTTATCTACACCAAAACAGACGAGAAAAGTAAATAAACTCAAAATCCGCCTATGAAGTCCTACTTAAGCAATATCAATAGCTGGCATCGATTTGTCGATAGCGAAGTGTCGATATTTTACGACAAGGCGACGCACAACACTATGTCTTGCGGATCCCATCGACTTACGGCGGGTAGCGCGTCATCCGCGATGGTTTAGCACTGAAATATTGGTTGTAATAAACTGAGCCCGCTTATGTTAGCGGGTCTGTGACTGATATAGGGTACCTGGGGTATGTGGGCAAGTGCTGCAGTAGCTAGGTAGATCGTAACTGCGTTATAGATGCTGATTCTAAGGAAACAAAAATGATATTTTGATACCTGACTCAAAAAATACATATTTCTGTCTATTCAGGTTTCCCTACCGGAATCTGTTTCCTGATGGACATAACATAGGGGTTTTTAAGTCAAGAGTGAATAGGTTACTTCTAAGCAAGCGTGCTCCATCGTTCACCATCAGGTGAGATAGTGCTCAAAAGCGAGCCTATCTATAGCAAAAAAGAAAAACGCTGTGTGTTGCGAGTTCGAGTCCCGCTTGGAATATATATTTGTATGTCTACAAATACTTAGTTGTTCCGAGTCTAGCACTTTGTGTATGGGGTACCAAACGTTGTTTTTTTTAAGTAGACTTTTGTGAAAGAGTTTGAATAATAATTAATCACCCTCTCGCTCCACACTAGAGCTGGTTAAAATGGCTGGGTCGGCTTTACACCTCTAAATAAAAACACGTGTATACAAGTTTACTAACAAAATGTCAGCAAGAATTTTCAAAAATGAAACAGTCAACAAGACACTTTAGGTTAGTCTACATTCACATTTTGCATTCAAAAATCGGAAGACAGCCGTTCCAAGTCACAAAGACAGACGGGAGTGCGGGAGTGATCTGAATCCCTCTCAGATTTGACGGGGCAAGCTTAGACGACACTAGTACCAACCTACAAGATTCGATCACAGTCGGTGGAACGTATGCAGGACGGTTTGAAGACAGATTTGTCAATGTTGGCAGTACTGGGTCGGCCATCTTTGGAAATTCCTATGTAAATGGAGGGAAGTTTCAGTTTTCAGTATAAGATATTATTCATATCGTGAAACATAAGAGTAAGTACATGTCTTTAAGAGTTTAAACGGTATACCTAATACAGAAAAAAAGTAAGAATAATGGAAGGAAGGAAAGAAAGAAACACAGACAGATAAAAAAAGAAAATATATTTATAAGGCACAATGAACAAACAAGTAATTGTAAACTTAATTTAATAATAAAAACAATAATATGGTAACTAAACAGCAGGCTTGCAAGTTCTTCCGAAAATTCAAAGACAAAATAACATTCTTCAACTCGCATTGGTCGAGAGACGGCCTTAGTCCCAGAAGGAGACTTGCTCAGACATCATGTCTACCTTGCCTATCAAAATAACGTTAATCTATACTAATATTATAAAGAGGTAAAATTTGTAAGTTTGTATGTAGGGGGTAATCTCTGGAACTACTGGTCCGATTTGAAAAATTCTTTCAGTGTTAGATAGCCCATTTATCGAGGAATGCTATAGGCTAATTATATCATCACGCTACGACCCACGGGAGCGGAGCAGTAACGAAAAATGCGGGTGAAACCGCAGGGGACAGCTAGTATTTTAATATTTTCCCTAAAATACCATATGAACTAGTGAACACATATGCCCCAGTTTTGTAATATCCTGATTTAAAAAGCAATAAAAAAATATTTTTTAATAATCATAAAAACTTGCTGTTTTATATTCGTAAATAAAGTCATAAAAGTTTAGTAGTAGGGTCACTGAGTGTGATTTCTAAAAGTTACAACTACAGTTTTACTTAATATTTTAGTGGAATCGTTAAAAAAAGAGTTACGCTTGCCTAGGTTGGTCTGTGGATGGGTGACCATCTTAACATAACGAGTTTCCTCCGTGCCTCAGAAAGCACGTTAAGCCGTAGGTCTCGGCTGTCATTTGTAGATCTTTGACAGTCGTTACCCCAGTTAATGGTTTGTGGAGGTCTGGTAGGCAGCCGCTCCTCGTAAAATACTGGTATTCAGCTAAATCCGGCTTGACTGGAAGCCGACCGCAATATAGTTGGGAAAAGGCTATAGGCAGTTGATAATGATGATGTTAAAAAAAGATTTAGGTACCACCGCAGTGTAGTGCTGCCCTGTATCTAAGTGTATTCTAAGTGTATTCTTGTCAAGCATAGACGAAATGGCGAACTTGTAGGGGCACGCTCTTATGATTGTGAATTATTTATTTTTGTCATGGGTAGGGTCACATTGACCTCTATCTTATCTAATGGTAAGCAATGATGTGGCCGACGATGGAGCACACTGGCCTAGACGTAACATAAATGCACTCTTGACTTAAAGACCTTTAGGTTGTAGCTATCAAGAATCACAGACTTTGAATACTACCCTAAGCTATGTTTTGATAATTACCTAAAGTGAAATACGCAGTTCGATCCGTAATGAGAGTTCCATTCAATGCCTTTCAAAGTTGGAAATCACCCATTTTTGACTTGTT
This sequence comes from Mythimna separata, assembly GCA_030763345.1. Lineage (NCBI taxonomy): Eukaryota > Metazoa > Arthropoda > Insecta > Lepidoptera > Noctuidae > Mythimna > Mythimna separata. Next base: position 6,445,428 of record CM061190.1, read on the forward strand.
CAATATACGACGACATGTAGACATGCCACTTTGTCTGCCAGGCATAGTAAATATGCATCAAATACTTGGCAAAATTCCCAAAACATAATTATAGCGGTCACACTCACAGGATGGCCCATCGTTAGCTATTTTTGATAACCGACGCACATTCTTTAACCTTACCACCAGCTGTTAACTATTAAACTTGAATAAATATGATGCATCTATTCCTTAAAATTCACATATTTATCGTCTTCAGGTAGCGTGACTAACGAATTAACCGCAAATCTACCCAATAACCATGTCAAAATAAACATTAAAAAGAAACAAACAACCCTAATTCTTTGAACTGACCCTACATTTCATTCGTACAACCACCCATCCAAATCCAGACCTCAATCACAGGAACTTAACCTCAGCGATCTTACACACCGCTCACAGATAATAAATAACGTAAAATCTGCTACATTAAAACCTCCGTGTCCCGCTCAAGGAATGTCTATGGCCATACATTTTTTTCCTTCGTACCTTTTTTAAATATTCAAATCGAATCACCCAAATTAAGTAGCCATAAACGGAATCAGCTTCCAAATTTGAATATTTCATTCTCGCTCGTACGACGCGCGCGCTTTGATTTGTGTTGTCTCTTTGTCTGTGTGAGTCTCGTAGGGATGGGCTTTATCGACAACTTAGACGATTTAATTCAAAATTAGGTTACCCTGAATTTATAAAGTAAGAATTTAAAGTTGAGAATTTGACTTTAACTCTAAAATTTTGGCATCAAAGTAAATTTGGATACTTACTTACCTGAGTCAAGAATTGGCTCAAAGGCTAATGTTTTGAGTAAAAACAATAAAAACATTATTTTAAGACAGCAATTTTTAAAAAAAATATTTATCAGTAAATGTTCCACCACGCACGCGCTAAAATGAAATATTAATCATAATTAAAAACTGCTAAATGAATAAGTGATTGCGAATTACCGATGAAATCACCATTACAGCAACAAAAAGATTGATTAAAAACTGTGCTTTGAGTAACTTATACGAGTAATTGAGTGCAAAAAAGTATCTGAAGAGCTTTACTAATGAAGAGTAATTTTGCCGCTGATAAATTAAGATCTTATTACTTTCTCAGAGAGCAAAAACTAATGATTGATATCTAATTTACAATCCTGTCAAGGAAAGCTATATTTACGAGTAGAACTACTGTTTGCGTGATGCGCTTTTAAATGAGGCTTCCGTAATAAGCGAAAGTATGCGTAAAAAAAATCGATATCGATATTTTGGTTTAAAAAAAACGCACATCACTAAACCTTTTGTCGCATCGCGCCGCGCGTTGATAAGGAAACATTTTAAATTAGTAGTAAAAAGAGTAAAAAATATTGTAATATATACATATTTTTTTACGTATTTTTTAGTTGTATTTTGTCGAACAAAACGGGTAGCCGCTACCAAACGATATAAATTATATCATTTTTCACTGCGACATCCCTAACCGAGGTAAAAAATGACGTTCCATTCAACGTTGCCAGGTTGAAAAAGTTTTGCCGCGCTTTTTTATACGTTTCCGGGCGGCGGGATTCCATTATTGAACTTTAAGATTAGCTCACACCGTGACGCGATGCGATGGGACGCTGTGCACACTTTTGAAAATTCTACTTTACATCTACTACTACTTTTCCTAACACTTTTTCCTTTCAACTTTACCTATTTATAACTTAGTTTTGCTAGTGACTTCACCCTTGTAAAAGTAGTTTTCGCCATACAAACTTTGGACATTTTGGGTTCTGCTCTCAAAACCGTGAAGAAAAACATTGTGAGGAAATCGGCATGCCCTAGAATCAAAAATTTATAGATATGTGACATACGCCAATCCGCACTTGGCCCGCGCGGTGGACTATGGCCCATTCCCTCTCCTAGAGAGGAGGCCTGAGTCCCAACAGTGGGAACATTATAAGGCCGATAATGCTAATGTTTAAGGTAAGGATCTCATAACTTTTTTAAAACATAATTTAGCTTTTCTTACTTAATAAACATTTTGATTTCTAATGGTGAAAGAATTTTTTAATTTGGTGTCGTAGTTTTTGAGTTAAATATGCTTTATCATAATTATTTAATGTCACGTGGTTAATTTTGACAATCGACATGGCGAATAAAAATATAACTTTATCTAATTTCCTTTTTTTGATATAGGAAAGAGAAGAGCGAGACATCAGACTTTTTACGGCTAAAAGCCGCCAGTGTTCCTTCAGTAGCCTTTTCCGAGCCACGGTAACTCTTTCAAACAATATGCAACCCTAGCAGGTATATTTATCTACAAGGAAGCTACCCATTGTCACGCGTTCGCAAACCCGCATGATGTCATAATAGAATTAACATTTCTTAAAAAGAAAGGGATAGTACGATTCGTCCTTTATTTTTTCTTTATTAGGTTTTCACAGTTCATTTTTTCATCACCATTTCAGCCGAAAGACGTCCACTGCTGGACAAAGACCTCCCCCAAGCGTCGCCACAGCGACCGGTCCTGTGCGTCTCGCAACCATCGCATTCCCTCAACCCTCTCCAGTTCATGCATCCACCTTTTGTATCATCAAATAACTTTTATCGCTCTGGTTGAAGTGACAGAGACTGTCAGACTCACTAACGCCCGTTTTCAATAAGCTATCTACTACAGTTGCAGCTACTAAAGATAAACAAATCTATCCTTTTGCCCTTACTTGCTTTCCTATAACCTACCAACGGATAGCATTTCCTACCAAATTTGTGGATGGATAGATAGAATCTTATTGTTTATCGGGGATAGCTATCTATCTATGAACCGCGGTAGGTTATTGAAAACGGGCGTAAAACTCACCCGTATCCCTACAGTTGTTTTTGTGTTCCAAGGCAACAGCAACTCTTTTAAAAAACCCCGCAAACGAACCATGTATCTCTAAGCATCATCGCATCGCGTCTCAGTGTGATCTAACCTTTATAATTCGAATGCCTTGCTCAACGGTTATTAATACTTCGTCGTCCATTGCAGGCTTTGTATAGGAAAGTGTATTTGTGCTAGTTTTTAAGCCAGCAATGTATAGGAAGGTTGTCTTAGGAGTATTTAAGGTCGCGAAGGTGATCGCGTCGGCTTTTTTATAGTTTTCGTCTGTGAGTAAAGTTCTGTGCCGTACCGGGTTCTAAGGCGAGGTCTGACTGTTAGCGTAAAGAATGCGTAAGTAGTTAGTAAAGATAAAAGGTTATTCCTTGATTTTATTTTTAAATTTTATTTGCAAAGGTAATTGTCTAAAAATACTTTTTTTCCTGAACCATAATGGGAAAACTAAATTAAATACTAATAGGAAGGCAACTTAACTTAAATACTGCGACTGACCACTGGCCTTCATGACAGGCTTTGAATCAGCCAAAATCAACATTCTATTTCATTTTTGTGGTTTTATTCTGGCTTTTGACTACTTCTTAAGAATCTTTTATTTCTTCTACTTTATAGTAAGTGATAAAATGGCCAACAATAGAGCACGATTGCTTAGATATAACCAATTCAAACTTAACTTATGCACTCGCAAGACTCCAGAAAAGACTTTCACTCTTTCGCTACACAATCAAAGTATTTTCCACACTGTTCAATTTTATTAAAATAATAATTATCTAAAATATTTCTAACTTCTTTTACAAAAATGACCAACCGCTTGAATATTTATAAAAAGAAGTTGGAAATATTGCCTCATCGCTTACCGTACGACCTCGCCTAAACAGCGGAGTCATAATGATATTTATAATTATGTCAAAATTTAATGAAAAATACGATCCGTGACCCCACGAGGTAATAGGTCGATGTGTTTGTCATGCAACCTGCTTTATTGACCAACTTCACGCCGCGGACGGTAGAGGGGCGGCAGGGATCGAGCGTGTTTTGTTTCTTAGTAGGATTTTGTTTAAACTTTGGTTAAGGGACTGATCGATGAGAGTAAAACTGCGGTTTTATGGCTCGTAGGTTTGCAATACTTGCCACGAGCCTGGCTCGCAGTTCCTCACGTTCTTATTTTCAAACTCCAATCATTTGTTCGCTTAACGGCCGAACCCAATAACTTATATATCACATATCGGAGATTGAAAAACAAATGATACCATACAAAAATTTACATGTTTTCTGTTCTTTCATTTGTTTTTCAATCTCCGATTTATGTGATAGATAGGTTATTGGTTTCGGGGGTAAATTGGTATAAACTAGTGCTTGATCGCGATCCCACCTGATGGTAAGCAGTGATGCGATCATTGATGGCGAGGCGCACTAGATTATTAAGAGCCTATTCACTCTAGCCTTGAAGACACTTAATTTATAAACGGACGGAAAGACCGCAGCAGGCAAATTGTTCCATGTTTGCTTCATTTTCTACGATACGACTGTTTTACTCGCTAGTTGATCAGCACCAACGAGCCGCGAGTAAAACCAGCGTTCTTTAAAACCGCGGTATAAAATTGTAGGAATCACCCACTTTACACCTGGGCGCTGGAAAGAGTTGAGTGTGCAAAATATGAGGACCGCATTCTGTGAATAGTTTTGAATTCAGAAAAATATTCATGAATACTGCGATTCTGGATGATGCCGGAGATCTATAGGTCCATTTCTTTTACACCCCGTTAAGTCGTCTCGCCAACTCTTTCTTTGTCTGCCGCGACCCTGTCGTGCGATCTCAGGGCATCAATTTTGTGTTTTACCGGCCCACCTTTCGATGTGGCAGACATGTCCAGCCCAGTCCCACTTAAGCTAGGCAGCCTGATCTGCGTTTCGGAGCACATATACTGTGCTATATGCTGCGTACAATATAATATAGATTTAGATAATGTGTGACTCAAAAGGAGTACGAAATAGAACTGACTATGCGTGGGTGGCCCCTTTTTTGCGACACTTGAAACCTATAACAAATATTTGGTAGCGAATTGCACTTGTCATATTATTTATTTAGTTTTTATGCAACGCAATATACAAAGGCGGACTTATCGTTTGAATCCCCAACCGGTCCTATGAGACCGCGCTGTTATTGTTTTACTATTGTGTCTCGTTTCGCGGGTATCTGAGTAATTAATGTCATAGGCATTCTCTACCAGTCAACCTAGGGTGGTGAAGTAACAATATGGTAGGTGCATAAAAAGACAATGTAATTTAAATTTTTGAGTATGAATGCTCTTCATTTGTATTATTTATGTTTTTGAGTTTATTTCACTAATAAAACACGTTCAATGTTCATCTGTATGCCGACTTCTATAGTGACATTCTCAAGGTCGTAGCCAGTGAAAGGAGATGCCGCCTCGCCGCCGCTAGAAGCAAACAACGCGCGTTTGAGCGCATAAGAAGACCTAGATAAAACGACATTAGATCAGAAATTATAGCGGTTGTTCAAATACGAAATTGAAGGGGTTGACTAACTCACATCTCGGTAGCGCATATCTATGTGTCTTGAGCCTTAGGTGTAAAAGTCTTGTGAACGGTGAGCATTGGGTAGTTCGCTGTTCAATAAGTACTAGTGCCGGATCGATGGCGCTTTTGTGTTCCACGTGCGCATCAAAGAGATGGAAGCAGGAATCTTGGAGCCCGGTAGGGCCTATACTTCTCAGAACTCCGGAATCGTTCAAAAAAGTCTCCAGAAGGATTTAATCAGTAAAAGTCTGTTGCTTTTTCTCGCGCAGTCTAAAGCGGGAGAACTTCTTTTCTAACCCAAAAATAAAGTATCAAAGATGAGGTACGTCAATCTCTGTAACTCTATAATTACGTCAAGACTATGAGTAAAATACTATTTTAAAATACAATTTTACTTATTTGTGCTAATAACAGCTACAAAGTAGGTTGCATTTAATTACTAGTGGTCGCATAAAGTCGCGCAATTACCTATCATATACCCACAAAACGAGACACAATAGTAAAACAATAACAGCGCGGTCTCATAGGACCGGTCGGGGATTCATGAAGAGTCCGGCTTCCATACCAAAAGTATCTATACCTTCAAGGCCGACTAAAGACTTCCAATTCAATTCCTACTCCTCTCCAAGCGTTTTACTCTTCGTGTTTATGTCTGTACAAACCTAACAGTACAATAACACACTTAAATAAAGCATTTAACAGAAGATCCACGGACCTCCGGCATACTCTCATTACAAGGAGCTAGGACGAAATGGATGCGCTATGAGGTTCTTAGGCAAGAGACTTTTTACTGAATTATATATTTATGTTTAGAGCAGTGGTGTCCCAGTGGTAACTGCCCCGACTTGCAACTTGTAAATCGCGGGTTCAAATCCGGTCAGGCGCATTAATTTGTGTAATTTATTACATCACCACTGCTCTCAAAACAGCGAAGGAAAACATCGTAAGGAAACCGGCATGTCCTAGAACCAAAAATTCGAAGACATGTGACATCCACCAATCCGCAATGGGCCCGCGCGGTGGATTATGGCCCATTCCCTCTCTTAGAGAGGAGGCCTGAGTTCCAGCAATGGGAACATTATAAGGCCGATAATGCTAATGCTAATTTATTTATGAATAAAGGTCATCTGCATAAAAGGTGATATAATGGTAAAAGGTGATTATTGGCTTGCTATACGCTTTGGTGAATACTGTAAGTATAGCTAGCAATTGAAAGATAAATAAATAATAATATTAAAGCTATCTTTAAGCGACATGACCACTCTCTCTCTATTAAATAATGAACTAAACAGGACTATTCATTACAAGCTATGCTTCAATTTTCGTCGTTTATACCGCGTTCACCGAAAGACTGGAACAATTTGCTTGCTGCGGTCTTCCCATCCGATTATAATTTGAGAGTCTTCAAAGCAACAGTGAATAGGTTCTTAATAAACTAGTGCACATCACCATCAACAATTGCATCTTTGCTTGTCATCAGATGGGATCGCAGACAAGCACTAGTTTATTTTTTAATTTTCTAAAACTTGCTATTAGTCTAAAATCTTCTGTAAAAGATAAAATAATAACAGTATCCCATCGTTTTTACCATTCACAATATTTTCCTGACTCCTAGTTTCATACCATAAACCTCAGTCCAATACCGACTGTTACAGAGCGGTGAATAAATAAAAATAAATAAATTACGCGGCAACACATAAATATAGGCTGTATGGCGGTGTCGGGCGCGCACTGAAAACTAGAAAAAAATATCATATTTAAACTGGTAACACTTTGGGTACGCGCCGAATGGCTGTGGGTGAATAGTATGGACATGACTGTGGTGTTATTTCTGAAGGGCATTTTTAACCTATCACAAACCCGCGAAACGAGACACAATAGTAAAACAATAACAGCGCGGTCTCATGCGACCGGTCGGGGATTCATTAATTAATTTGAAATATTTAAATCATTTTAGCTGTGGAATGTGCTTCGCTTAACAGTAGGATTGTTTCCAGTTTATATGGTCATGGACATATATTTTATTTATTTTTATTGTTAATAGGTTCACGGTTAATCACCTGATAGTAAGCGAAGATGTGGTGGACGATGCAGCGCGTTTGCCTAGAAGTAACCTAGTTATTTACTGTTGACTTAAAAATCTCGAGATTGTAGCTATCAGGAAACACAGACTCCGGTAGGGAATTCCATTACACTCCTTAGCTGGCAGACTTTTACTGACTAAAATTTGTGTTCCATCAGTTGCGCTTTGTGAGGGCCATGGTAACTCTCTCGAACAATCATGTATCCCTGTCAGGCATCGGTTTTACTGCACCTCGTAAATCTTGCTTGGTTTGCTCCTTATCGGAAGGGAAGCTACCCATTGTTCGCCGTCCGCAAGCCCGCATGACATAATTGTTTTACGATTTCGCTGAAAGAAAGGGATAGTACTTTTCGTACCTAGTGCTCGTCGTCCTTGGATTCATGCAAAGACCGACGTTAGATGGGCTGAATTATTTATTTAAATTTACTATGTGCAGTTGTCGTACGTAGACGGATTTGATGTAGAATGCCATTTTCTTCATTTTTGTTTTTTGTTTTCAGAAAATAATAGATAGGTATTTGAAATAGAAATTAGTATCATCAAGATTAGGCCCTTATAATAATAACACATATAAATAAAATAATCACATTCAAAATCACTAATATTATAAGATGAAAGCTTATGTGTGTGTTTTACACCCAAACGGCTAAGCGGATTTCTTTTACACATAGAAATAGTCCAGGAATAGCACTTTTATTCTAGAAGTAAATTCCCTTGGAATGATTTTTTACTTCACGCAGGCGAAGCCACTGGCAGCAACAAGTTACCTTATAAATAGGTATTATAATAAATATGACAAAAATATAATAAAAAAATTCAAAATTGAAAAATGCATTTATGCACTGTGTCTGATCTATAAAACAGTCCCAGTTAAAACTGTCTCTCCGATGTGCAGTGATTGCTGTTGACTTTTTTTACTGATAACGCGTATCACCTTGACATTATCACCAATTCCAGCATGCTATCGCATTCACCTGTACTCTGAAGAGATAAAAAAATTATGAATTTACGTTCACTTATCTCAAAATCACATACACAACAATTTAGAATAAAAATAAATCTTTGTTTACATCACAATTCGTCACGAAGATAATTTTATTTATTTCTATTAAAAATATCAAAATAATACGATATCCTTCACCCTTATTCATTTAAATAAAACTACAAAAAAACTTAAAAAACGCAAAAAAAAGTTTTATCAAATTAAAGTCTTATCCATACAAATCTTGCTTCATTAGTTGGACAAAACCATTGACATTTACCAACACATTATTAATATCGAAACGTTATTAGTGCTGAATCATACAAGAGAAAATCAACCTTATCTTCACAAGTTAAAGTTTATTTTAAATTAGCAAACAATTGGTGTTTTATTACGTTTTTGACAGGTGTGAATCTTATGACATTTGAATTCGGTCGGTGGCCAGTAACGAATGTTGTATGTGTAGTGAAAACTACTTTCTTGGAAGGTATTTGTTAAAATCATTAATTTTATATGGCAACATTATAATTTGTTTGAATATTTATTAGTAAAACAGAGAATAATTAAGTTTTGGTATATTCTCACATGTTTTTGCCACTTTAAGGCCTAGTATTGAGATTGCATGAAAGAATTACTGTGGCGTGGAGCTCGCAGAAGGCAATTGAAGGAACACTGTGGGTTTTAGTCCGTCAAAATCTTCACACACTTCCACTCGCTCAACCCAGAACTAGTGGTATAGTATATTTAGCATCATCATCATCTACCTAGCTTTTTCCCAACTATATTTGGGTCGGCTTTCCAGTCAAGCCGGATTTAGCTGAATATCAGTATTTTACGAGGAGCGGCTGCCTACCAGACCTCCACAACCCATTAACTGGGGTTACGGTATGTTTATATATACCTTGTAGTACACGGTATAGTATAGTATATTTAGCATAATCAGCCTCATTATAGAGGAGCTCGTGGCTAGATAATAACAGCCACACAGGTCGATCTTCAAGGTTAAGCAACGCTTGCCTAGGTTGGTCTGTGGATGGGTGACCATCTTAACATAACGAGTTTCCTCCGTGCCTCGGAAAGCACGTTAAGCCGTTGGTCCCGGCTGTCATTTGGAGATCTTTGGCAGTCGTTACGGATAGTCAGAAACCAGTAAATCTGACTCCAATCTTGCCATGAAGTACCGTGTTACCCCAGTTAATGGGTAGTGGAGGTCTGGTAGGCAGCCGCTCCTCGTAAAATACTGGTATTCAGCTAAATCCGGCTTGACTGGAAGCCGACCCCAATATAGTTGGGAAAAAGGCTAGGCAGATGATGAATCAGCCTCATTATGTTCCTATTGCTGGGAACGTAATAAGGCATTGGGGTTGCTTTACGATAGGGAATGGTCCATCATCCACCACGCGGGCCCAGTGCGGATTGGGGAATGTCACATGTCTTCGAATTATTGGTTCAAGGCGCTGTTTTTTTTTTCACCGTTTTGAGAGCAATTTTGATAAAATATATTACACAAAGTAATGCGTAACTCGTAAGTCGGGGCTTTTATTACTGGGCGACTACTGCATCTCCTTTAATGATTAGGTACCTATATCGATTACACTTTAGTCATCATCTACCTAGCCTTTTCGGAACTATATTGGGGTCGGCTTCCAGTCAAGCCGGATTTAGCTGAATACCAATATTTTACGAGGAGCGGCTGCCTACCAAACCTCCACAACCCCTTAACTGGGGTAACACGGTACTTCATGGCAAGACTGGAGACCGATTTACGTAACTGGCGATTATACTTTAGTAAAAATGTAATTTGATATTACAAACAGATACTTCAATTTTATTAACATGTATACATACATTACTTGCATGTCCGATTCCAAAGTCCAATGATACATACACTTTGGTTAGTAATTGTAAAACGTTGCGGAGTCCAGTGGTAAAGGGTTCGACTTACGAATTAGGTTACAGGCTTAAACCTAACTTGACATATTAAATTGTATAATTTATTTCACTATCACTGTTATTCCATTTTGTTTTCAACAACATTTCAGTCGCAACACATCCACTATTGGACATAGGCCTCCTACAAGTGTCGTCATAAGGATCAGTCCAATGCGTCTCGCATCCATCGGATTCCTGCGATGCTCTCCAGCCCGATGAGCTGGTAAGGGTCACGGGTGTACCTTGTGGGAAGCCTTCCAAAGCTGCGTCTTCCGGTATGTGATCACCACTCCAAAACCATTCAGCCCAAGTTTACGAAACATAAACACGAAAAAAAGCCTAGCTTTACTATCCAAACAGCAACTTAAAGGTAACTCGTTCGATTCCGGACTCAAGCACGGGTTTACAACCGGCATTCCTCAGATCCTACTTACTTTTACAACCATTTTATATATTTCTAATCCTTTAACGACGTAGCTACTACGATTCGGAAGCCATCTTGGCTTATTTACGGCCGTTATATCAATTAGGTAGGCTGTATGTGGGGCCAACGGATTTTAGTAGCTTTTTGTATCTATAAACTAAAGTAGCTCGATGGATTAGGGGATCTACTTAAAGGAACCCCCTTTTTTGAAAGTTGGTTAAAGTGTAAATTGTAAGTTGTGCTTCTGTTGTGTTGTACTCTGTTTTTAAGGTTGTCTAGGATATTTTTAAAGTATTAAGTTTGCCTCTGTACTCTTATGTGCATAAAGAATTAAATAAATAAATATTATTATTCACTGACACCGCAGATATCCGCATAAGTTGTATGAAAAATATGTACAAAGTTTTGTCTAAAAATAAATGAAATCAAGGACAATGTGTTCTGGAAATATAAAAAAAAAACAATGTAAAAAAACACGGATGATTTTATTCTAAGACTTTTAAGAACACTGAATCAAAAAATATTCCGTATCATGATTAACATATTTATCTGTTTTTTTTTTACAAATCATATTTATTACTAGAACAATATAGAAATATTACATTACTAAAACAATACAATACTATCTACAAGCCCAGACACATAATATGCACATAATAATATGTTAGACATTCCACAGATCTCCATCTAAATACCGACTTTTACCGAAAAAACCCGAGCGAGTCGGTCCAACCAATCAAAGCGCAGCATTTAGTTAAGACAAAAGGAACCCATCTTTAATTTCGTAGACCCGTAACGCGTAGCCGTAGCGCGTAGACCCTATCCCGTTGTATTAGAAGATTTCAACGCGCGCTGTAATTTTGAGGTCAATATTTTTATGCAATTTTATTTTATTTCTTTACGATTTTTTATTATTATTTGGAACTGATCAATCTACTCTAATTATTATTATCATTATATCAGCTGTAACATGTCCACTTCTGCGTATAGCACAAATTCATTTTACGTACAGTTTAAAAGTGGAATTCCTTGCCGTAATCTGTTTCCTAGGGGTCTTTAAGTCAAGAGTGACTAGGTTACTTTTAGGCAAGCATGCTCCATCATCTACCACGATATTACTTTCCATCAGGTAAGTAAGATGACGGTTTAGCACGAGCCTGCCAATAATATTTAAAAAAAAACAGAACCCCCAAGTGCCCCTTTTATACACGACTGCCCAAAAAAAGGAGTATTAGGTTTTGTTAAGGTGGAAAATCATACAATGACATCTCCCACTCTAGGGCAGAGCGGGAGAGTGTGATAATTTTTTATTGACTAAAACCGACTGCTATGTTCTTTCTTGGTATTGCGTTCCGGGACCCTAGGATTCCCTTTCGGAAGCCAATCTATGGTCCCAGTAAGCTTCAGCCCTACTGGTCCCTACGGTTTTGTCGACTTTTCTTTGAGTCTCTAGGCATCCCTTTCGTCTCACCTTTGTCGTCCTCTCGCGATCAAACCAGGTCATCAATCCACCTCGTGGGTGGTCTTCCAACGCTGCATTCTTCTCTACACGGTCGCTACTCCAGAACCCTGCAGTCCCATCGCTTACCTGTTCTGCGAGGCATGTGCCCTGCTCACTACCACTTAAGTTTGGTAATTCTTCAGGTATTAACAGTTGACATTATTGTAACATCTTATACATTACCTATTATTTGCGAAGGTGTTTTTATAAACATGATATTAATCTTTATCCAAATAAATACGTTATTCATCACAAGTATTTCATTTAAAACAATTAAATTTAAAATAAAAATTTACATCATTCAATTTAAATAAATATCTTAGGAGATATCGCAGTTTTAAAATAACATCACAGCAAAATGATCGAGTACTGCACACAATGTGCAAAGCCTAAGCTAAAGTTAGCGTTAGCCCAAAGTACCAATTCCACGCGGACGAAGTCGTGGTCGGAAGCTAGTAGATTATACAATTATACAAATATTAAGCATGATCGGCTTAATAATGTTCCTACTGTTGGAACTGAGGCCTCTTCTATAGAAGAGGGAATGGGCCGTAATCCACCACGCGAACACAGTGTGGATTGATAAATGTCAAATGTCTTCAAATTTTTGGTTCTAGGACATACCGGTTTCCTCACGATGTTTTCCTTCGCCGTTTTGAGAGCAGTGGTGATGAAATAAATTACACAAAGTAATGCGCCTGGCTAGGTTTGAACCCGCGACCTACATCTTGTAGTTGGGGCAGTTACCATTCGGCCACCACTGCTCTACAAATATTATATTCAGGTTATTATTACAAAAGTGTTTATTGCAATTAAAAAATTGTTTTCATAATATTACTGGCTGGTTATGTAGAATGTTACAGTAAATCGACTTATCGAGGTATATTTTAAGTTCCACGAAACAGGGAGAGCCTATTACCGTCCCTGTATCTAAATTCCGCGTTATTATTGAGAAATTCCGGACGGAAAATTCCATTAACAATTTGCCCGATCCGAGAATCGAACCAAGGACTTCATTATATCAAGAATATTTTTTTAGATATAGTTAAAATCAATCTAAATAATCTGCTTTTTTACCATTATACTAATATTATAAAAACCAAAGTTTGTGAGTGTGTATATTTGTAACTCCGTCACGCTGTAACGGCTGAAGGAATTGAGATAAAATTTGTCACACGGTCGATCGTATCCTGAAACTTGTCATTTTTTTTTAAGAGTATAATAACTTTTTATTATTAACTTTGGTTATTAACCTGGAGTGGGACAGAATAGGCTAACAAAAAAAAATCTTTTGCCTTCTTCATCTTTTTCTTTTGGCGTGTCCCACTTTTATTGACGAAAACCACACCTATATTTCTTTAGTTGCCTTTTGCGTTCTAGGATCATAAGTAGATATATCCTTTTCAAAACAAATCCCATAGCCCCAGCATCGGCCATGCTGGGCCCCTATGGATGGAATGGCATATAAGATACTTTTTATCCCAGGAATATATTCCCTTAGGATATTTTTCTACTTTCTCGCGAACAAAGTCACTGACAGACTCTAGTGTTTGAATATTGTTTCAACTGATTTAACGTTTGAATCCCCAACCGGTCCTATGAGACCGCGCTGTTATTGTTTTACTATTGTGTCTCGTTTCGCGGGTATCTGAGTAATTAAATAATAGCAAGATCTAGGTCAGATGCCTGACGCAAAGGCTGGTTTGGGTGATTCAAGAAAAGAATAACTGGAAAAAGTTAGGGGAGGACTTTACCCAGCAGCGGAAAAATAAGGGCTGAAATAAAAATAATAAAAAATCTACCAATTTACCATTAAAGGATAAATTATTTGAAATCTAAATGTGAGCTTGTATTTTAGGGAACCGTATCTCGAAAGTAAAAATCGGATCCCTTACGGGATCACTTAGGATACCAATACTCAGATCTACTATGTCTTAAAAAACTTGTTGTGGAAAATCAAACTTTTTAGTTAACGAAAAAAATATACGCCAATTATTATTTGCGATTCTTAAAAATCTTTGGGACTACTTATAGAATTGAACTATTTACTTAGGTTAGTTTGTACGGGATCGTCAGTCGCGATTCCGACTTGCACTCGCCCAGTTTCTTTACATCTTCAAATATAGTAAAACGGAAAGTTTACCTAAACTTTCGTTTAAAATGCACAAGTATTATTATAATGGATGTTTTATCACCAGATTAACAAATCACTACAAATTTTACACCCAAAAGCTATCGTGAGAAAGTAATCTATCACTTCTTGAAAACGCAAAAGATTATTAAACTAATCTCCTTAAACGAACACTCAGACATTTTTAAGTATTCCATATTCCTCGAAGTCCAAAAAAAAATCTATTTGTCCGCCATTTTTAACCGTTTTTAACTCTATAATGAAAGGGTGGATTTAGTCGGGTGCGATATAATCCGGGGATGCTACCGTCATTGACAATTGTCACTTTAAAAAGACAGTGTATTGACTCTTTGTCTTTCACTACAAATAATAATGGACAGCTTATTTTGTTGAAAGAAAGGCGTTTTGTTTATTTTTTTGCATGTTTTGTGAATTGACCACGTCTTAATTTCAGGTAGTTGACGAAATGATAACAGAAAATATACTTACAAAAGTTAATTTATTTTGGGATTTGGTGATGTTTCTTAGAGATATCTTTTGGTGGCTGAGCGATTGGTTATTGCGCTGAGTGTCATGGGATACGATTCCCGCACAAAAAAATATTTGTTTGGCCTACTGATGGGTGTTCTACTGATAGGTGTTCTAGGTCTGGGTGTCTTGTGCATGTGAGTTCACATGTGTGGAATCATACCGAGAATACAGGAATTATTCCTAATGTGGAAAAAATAAAAAAAAATAAAATAAAATTGCTTTATTTAATATTTTATTTATTTAGGAACTTCAATCACATAAATTTGGTGGCATTCCATAAACATATTTTTTGGTGGTTAAGCGATTGACTGCTGTACGGCGTGTCGTGGGTTCTAATCCCGCACGGATCCAATAGTAGTATGATCTACAGATAGGTGTTTCGGGTGAGTTAACTTGTTCATGAACGCACCATGATACAAGAATTATTCCTAATGTGGGATAACATGATAAAAATAAATAAATATGAAATTGTTTTATTTAATATTTTATTTATTTACGAACTTCAAATCACATAAAAACCTTTACATAACTTAAAAAAATGCAAATTCGTAACCAAATGACTAATTACACCGCTCATCAATAATTTATTTAGTAATTTTTCAAGTTTCACGCTTGACACATTCAATAGAGGTACGGAGTACTATCGAAATATAATTAATGATACAAAATGTATAAATTATCAACACTAGGTGAGTAATGTCTCAATTATTTTTACATAAATAATCGTTACAGCGATTAATGGTTTACTTACTAAGTTTTATTTATAAAATAACAGGTGTTTATTTTCTAAAAAAAAGAAGCTTTAATATGAAATTCAGTTTTTTTTATTTAAAGAGTAAAAAAAACGAGTTAAGGTCATTTCTAGTTATTTATAGTTACTTAATAATATAACATGTGGAAGCTTTTTATTAGCAATTATCACTGCCTATATATAAAAAAAAAACAATTATGTTATTAGTCTGTAAGCTCTCTGTAAAAATAAATAAATAAATACAGATCAATAACAGTTCAGTAACAGTTTTTATTTTTAATTATTCGCAAATTGATTCCGAATAGTAATAGATAATTATTGTGATGTAAAATTGGTTCTAATTTTGTATGTCAATTGCCTACACAACTGGGAATTATATGGAATCATTGAAACAGGAGCAATTCCGGCAAATTGGAGCTGAAAATGGTATTTATAAAATAGTAGTACCGACCTACTGACTATGTCAGCAAAGTTTACCGAGAAGGTACATTTGCTGCCAAATACTGCAAAAATATTAAAATAATCTAATAATAATCTTTATTTAGCATAGGATATTGGAACAATTT
The DNA here is from genome assembly GCA_030763345.1 of Mythimna separata. NCBI lineage: Eukaryota > Metazoa > Arthropoda > Insecta > Lepidoptera > Noctuidae > Mythimna > Mythimna separata. The sequence continues at coordinate 6,461,723 of CM061190.1, forward strand.
TTATTGAAGTCCCTGACTTGAATAAAAATTGCACATTTAATGCAATGTACAAGTAAATATCTTACAACTGCAGTTTAATAGAACTCAAAGTAATGCAAACTATCTGAAAACCAAATACTTTATAAAAATTTGACATTGGCTACACACACATAGTGCAAAGCCAAACCAAAACAATAAAAAAATTACAACTCTCATCAAAACTAACAACAATCAATTAGGTGACATTAATAAAACGCCCTCAAAATGTTAAACTACCAGTAAATAATTAATTTAAACAATAAAAGCACGTGCCCCCGGCGCCAAGCATTAGTAACGCCCACAAGACAAAAGGAACAACGACACAACCAGAAACAAAAGACCAGGGACAGAGGACCACACAGCATTCAGCCTAAACACGGTAACTAAAAAACTGTCGCCAAATAGATAATAAACAGAAATGCTATCTGTTTTCCCGTTTTTTTTTTACCTGAAAATTGTAGAGGGGGTGGGGCGAGCGACGCGAGGGGCGATGCGATGCGGCAGTGTGGCTCCGACCTCGCTAGAGCTCGCGTCGACATCGACACAGCCACGGTACTGTCCGAAGTGCAGTGTTGTTCATTCACTAAAAGGCCTAAGTACACAACGAATTAATTCCCTACGGACTAGAATCGTAATTAACGTGTTATTTTGATAAGATTATTTCGCTGAGAACGTCTCAGTCGTGTCCTGTTCGTGTCGTGTGATTGATCGCGGATAATTAGTTTTTTTTTTATTATTTTTTTACTATTTTTGTCGAGTGCATTATCAAGTTTCACTGTCAGTGCGTTCGTTAACAGTTGAAAGTTTGGATTTTGACGTAAATAGGTAAGTTTTTATTTACTTTTTCTGTTTTATTTCTTTATTTAGAACCTTTTTGCTGGCGCAGTCGGATACTGCTGTCAAGAAAATTTTGCAAAACAAAAAAAATAATGAGGAAGTTTTTTTGAGAAGGTGATTGGAGTTTTTGGGAGTCATTAACCTCTATCGTTAGTACCTACCTAACGCCCACACAGAGTACTCAATGTTGTTATTATTTCTAACGTACCCTCCTTTGATTAAAAGCGGGGCAAACTTAGCAAAACAAAAAGATTACCTATCAATAGAATCACAAAATCTTCTCCGACAAACACTAAAATTAATTTTAACAATTTTTTTCTTACTTATTATAACTTCACACGCAACTATAGTCAGTGAAAGTGTGTAAAAGTGGAAAAAAATGTAAAAAAAATAGTAAAAAGTGAGGAAACGAGGTAAACGTCGCGTGCCAGTTTAGGCCTATCTACAATGTCATGATAACATGTGTCGATATCATGCGTATCTCCGATTAATATTTGTAGAATTAGGAATTACGAAATGAAATCAATTGCACAATCACTGTAGAAAAAAATATTAACTTTACTGCAGTTATCAAAGCGTTTGTATTGCTTAAGATTGGTGACAAAAAAATTAGTAAAAACTTTTTCTTAAACGATTTTTTTTACTAATAGCTACTAGAAAAAATCAATGGAAAAATAGTGTTATTTTTTTCCGTATCTAAGTACTTGTATCTTAACTTAGGTTATAAGAAAATAGATGACAAGAAAAAAATAGTTAAAATTTTTTGTTACGCGTATTTTTTTACTAACAGTTACTGGATAAAAATCTATAGAAAAATAGCGTTTTATATTTTTTCCGTATTTACTTATATGTTGACATAGGATAAGAAATAAATCTATTTAAACAATTTTTGTTAACATAAGTAGTTTATGTTGCCGGATAACTTCAAAGTTAAAATAACAACAAAACATAACATTTATAACAATATGTACATTTAACTAAAATTCCTCAGAGCGTAGAAAAAAAAATAAGGAAACTGTCAGTAGCCAAGTTTAACAATATTAATGCGATTACTTTGCGTGATCATTTACAATAAAAAAAAAAACAAAGTGATCTAGCCGTGAATCAAATTGTTACTTTTTTTCTGTCTTATATGAAAAATGTACGCGTTTAATCTAAGTCTAGTTCCGAATGTTGATTTATTATTATCAATAGCATTTTCTCACCTTTCGACGAATTTAAATTTGAAATTTTTACTTTAAAAAATTAAGTTTTTTGTAACGTGCTAATCTTAGGAACTACTAGACGGATTTGGAAAAATCTTTTTGTATTTGATAGCCTAACTTTTGAAGAAGGTTGTAGACTAAATAACATCACGCTATGACCCTGAGGAGCCGAGCAAAATAATAAAACGTCAGAAAGAATACTAAGCGAGAACCGCGGCGCTCACAAGCAGCTATTTTGTGAATAAAAGAGTAATTTATTTGATTTAAATTTAAACGGCATTCGATTCGAATGGTGAATTATTTATGGTTTGTCTCGAGATTTTTTAATTATTGGTTGTCATTGCGTATTAGTGATGTGATGGTTACTAAATTTTGAGTTTAGAATGCGAGTTTTTGATGATGAAATATAAAATTTAAAATAATTAAAGTATAATTTTATCTGCCAAGAGCATTTAATTGTTTTTTTTTTTTGTATTTAGATTAATACAGTTTATAGAATTTTCTGATGTTAGATACATATTAAACGATCAGCGTTGATTATTTATAACAGACTAGCTTTTGCTACCGGCTTCGCCCGCGTGTAAATTAATTTCTCCATACAAATTTTGAACCCCGTTTTATCCCTGTGAAATTGTAAAAATCTTCTCTTAGTGTTCACCTAGGTCCTAAAAGGAAACGTTGTGCAAACTTTCATCCTTCTAGTTCAAGTAGTCAGCTAGTTTCTCCTTTTATATATAACTAGCTTTAGCCCACAGCTTAACCCGTGTACATAAAATATAGCCTATGCCACTCAGGAATACAGCAGCTTTAGCAATCGGACCAGTACTTCCACAGATTACCTCATACAAACAAAAAAACAAACTTTACCTCTTTATTATATTAGTATAGATATACTATAGATATAAAGCAAGGTACCATACCAACTTATGTTCCTACAACCCCATCCTACTTACCGTCACACATACCCGTAACTTGAAATTACATCAATTTGCTGCGTCTTCCTACTAATTTATTTATATGACCAATATCCGGTACGCCCCTACGCCCCTCGTTTTAGCCACCCCGCCCCAGTTGGCAACTCTATAATAATTCATTTTCGCGTGTGGCAACATTGGGGACGATACGGGCAATGTTAGGGTGCAACTCTATTGTTGGAACGAATTTAATCTGCTGATGCTTTGGAATAGGAAAAAAAAGCTATTTAATAATAATAGATTTTTTGGGATGTGACGGTTTTTGTTCATGATTTTGGGGGAAAAGTATCATAGATACATAGATAAAAACAAATCATTTATTGTGCTAGAGATATGGTACAATGAGTAGTAAAAGAAAGTAGTTCATTGCATAGGTATCTCACAGTATCTCACCTATAAGAGGCGCGCAATTTACTGTTCGGTACAATAAAAATGTAATACAATACCTAGTTTACAAATAAATTAAAATAGTTAGCAAATACAATACAGTAGTTCATAAATACAATACAATAGATCACATTCCACTTTTATAACCATAATTTCATTTACATTTGAAACCTAAATAAGGGAAGTCTCCTAGAGAGAAGGCTTTAATTTGAGATGTGGAAATATCATAAGATAGATTTAATTAGATATCCTATATACCTACTCTCATAGGCCAAAAGAGATTTTAGTAAAAACCTAGACTACATACGAGGTACACGGTTCATCTTGTCTTAAGTCGTTTCTTTTAATTTTAATGCTCGTGAAAGCAACAAAATTTCGAGATATCAGTAGACAATAGCCATTTTAAGTTTGTCTCATGCCACTTAGTAAGTAGTTCCCTTAAATTTAATTAGTAAAACTAGCTAAAAATAGATTAACAAAAAAATAATTATCAAAAGTTATTTCTCTTCATGGCTATGTTTCGCTAGACTGTTGAGACACTACATTTTATTGTATACTACTTTTCACCGGCTTTACCTATATTTATGTATATCCGTGATAAAGTAGCATTCTATAGATGAGAGAATTTTTAAAATCGATCCAATAGTTTTTGATATCATGCATTCATCATCATCTGCCTAGCCTTTTCCCAACTATATTGGGGTCGGCTTCCAGTCAAGCCGGATTTAGCTGAATACCAGTATTTTACGAGGAGCGGTTGCCTACCAGACCTCAACAATCCATTCACTGGGGTAACACGGTACTTCATGGCTAGACTGGAATCAGATTTACTGGCTTCTGATTGTCCGTAACGACTGCCAATTTGATATTATGCATTACAAAATAAAAATACAGAACTTTATAATTTTATGTATTTTATACTTCCTTGCCGAATTTGGCTACGGTATCTAGTTTCTGATTATCAGTGCAACTACGGGTTATGACCACGTGCTCGAATGTGGCTAATACAACGTACTAGCTGCTGCCAGCGGCTTCACCCGCATGATAGTACGGCATTTTATTATGCTACTCGAGGTGTACCAAGTTTCATCGTAATTTGTTTATTATTTTTGCGTGAAAGAGTAACAAACATTCATACATACAATCTTTGGCGTTTATAATATTAGTAAGACCTAAAGGTACATAATTATAAAGATTGAACACGTTAAACATTATAGTTCTATACAACAATTGTAAATATTGGATGTTGAGGACTGCTTATTTTTGCTCTCATCTGACGACGAAATTTGTTTTGTGACTTTATAACATTATTACCTATAGATATAGATTAACTTCTACTAGCAGATATATCCGCGTGATTATTATTATATTATCAATTAAAATTAAATATTACCTGAATGAAATAAAATCTAATATCAATTAGAAGTAGAAGATTATTCCAAGAGAACATGCAGCTGCCCCAGAATAGTAATGTTCATGATATATCCGTAATTGCACAAATAAAATACGAATATAATTTTACAGAGTGCATTAAACTTTTCTATGTTCTAAATAGACGAGTGTCTGAAGACTACCGTGTAATAGACAAAAAAGAAGGATGCATTTTTTGTTCTCCTTTATTGTTTTATTTGGAAACTAGTTTTTGTTAGTGACTTCGCTCACTTGAATTTAGGTTTGTCCATATAATAGAAAGAAAGAAAATATGTTTATTCTGCCCAAATGGACGCACAATACAATACATAAAACTGTGTGTACCCGGTTCCATATAAACTTTGGAACCTTATTTAATCCCCTGTGGTGGTGAATTTTGTAAAAATCCTTTCTTAGTCCTCTTCCTCTACGGCATAAAAAAAAACTCTGTGTTAAATTTCACGCTCCTAGGTCCTGTAGTTTTGGTTGTTGAGTTGATATGTTAATCAGTCAGTTTCTTCTTTTATATAAAGATATATAGATTAATACCACAATTAATTAAATTCTTTTACACGACTGATTATTTTTTACTTTTGATAGGCTCGCACTTGACTCAATTGTTTTCACCTACAAGCGATGATGTAGGTAGGCGACGATAAAGCACGTTTACCTAGAATTAATCTATTCACTCTTAACTTAAAAATCCCTAAATTGTAGCTATCAGGAAACAGACTTCGGCAGTTACCATTTTCAAAACTTAAATTAGGACAGTTAATTGGTCGAAATAGTGACCGGGGGCCCTGGAATGCAATGGGATATTGAAAGAACTATAAGTCATTTCAGTCAGTAAAATTCTGACACTTCTAATCTCATCCAAAGCGAGAAAAGTTATTTACTAATACCTACTAGAAAATATATAAACAAATAAAAAACTTTACAATAGAAAAAACTACGGCATTCTCCGTCCGTCGCAAACCGAATCTCCTCTAATAGAACTCGAGTACCCACATTACGGGGTCCTCCACGGAACCCAGTTTGAGGGTACTACTCATCCCCCTTGGGCGTGACAGGGTAGGCCACGCCCACTCAATTTATTACCATTTTGAGTTACCCCAAGTCACTGGGGTGAAGTTTACACATTTTTTATGAGAAAGATTTTTGGTACACTCTATCTTACTTGTGGTTGTACCTATATAATTTTAGTGTCTGATTTTTTGAAGGAAAATATTTTTGTCTGTGGTAGTTTTTTTTTGTGACAGCTGCTTTTTTTATTTGAATGTGTCTAGGTTTTCTTAGAAAGTATGTCATAGGACTATTTATCGGATGCCTACACGTGCCTAGACTTTGTGTCCAGAATAGAATTTAAGGTTCGAGAGAGATATTCACGTTTTTTAGAAGAAATCTTTGATAAACGGACGTTTAGTACCTAAAAATCACGCTACAGATTTATTTATTTCCTTATTGTTACTGAGATGAGATGAAACTTGCTTTTTTTTTAATAAAGACAAAAAGCAAAATATTTATTTGGCATACATAGAAACACACAATGTTGAAATGACAAACATATTAATTAAAAAATGAGACAACGCAGCGGCGGTTTTCTTCAGTACAAAAATTGATTAAAACTACAATTTTATAATACGATTAATGAAATTAATACAACCCACAAATCACCTAACAGAATAAACCAAAGCCATTTCTCTACACTTTTCCTTTTTTACGATAATACCATGACAAGCATTTCGAAATGTCTAGAAAATAAAATCTTTACTTTAAACGCACAGTAACCACTAATGTAGGTTTATCTTTTACTTATGGCGGTGACAAATAAGGTTTTTCTTACAAGCAAATTATAGAAAATTAAATTAAACGTAAAGTATAGAATTTGTTTTTCTAGCTTTGCTTTTGAAGGCTCTTTCTCCAATAAAAACCGTAACGGCTGAGTGCTTATGTCTTATGAAACACTAATTACATATAAGTAGAACCTACATAGCTACTCGCGAATTGACTTAAATTGGCAACACTGTCATTCATTTTGAAAAAAAGAACACTACAGACTGAAGTTGGCAATTAACAAAGAAAAAACTAAAAATAATACGGCTTTAGACATCAAAAAAAGAAACAAAAATTCAAATAGGTATTCCATTTGTAATCAGCCAGCACTAATCCTCACATTGTCTATGACACAACATCATTAAAAAAAACACCACACGTCATTATTTCTGTTTATAACTAAAACGTGTTTATCTGGCATCGATATCCAGTTAATTAGCCATCTCGTTAGCAAATGTCGGGGGTTGCAACCCCGACAGCCCCCTGAGCGTCCGTTTGTTAACAAACAAACAAATCACCAGCTAATTGGACGTCTGCTGCACTTTGAATCTAATCGCAGATTAAACTAGTAAAGGGTTGATTTAGCGTACATAATTTAAAGGGCGATTTTGGATAATCAAGTATAAAAACAACAAAAAATCGAATGGCTTGAAAAGTCACGGTAAACTCAAGAAAGTATCGGTAAAAGCAAATTATGAAAATTTTCTCCGCATTTACTTAGTACCCTAAGATTTTCATTCATTATTTTTCTTGAAAAACAAGGAAATATATAACAAACATGTAATAAGCAACAAAAACAATATTCAACAAAACTTCACAAAATCATAAAACTTATTTATTTAACATCTCATTACATCTCTAACGAACCATAGTCAATACGGGTTAGAAAAAAAAAGTAAGACCGTTTTCCCGCCAACAGTAAATGACGTGACTTATCGCTCCTATACACGACACTAATTAGGGAGACACGCGCTAACAAAAGATGATCAAACATAGCTTCTCTTTTCAAAAGAGCAGTCGATATTTTCTATAAGATATAATAACAAACGTTAGAACACTCGATATTTTCTAAGATTTTTTATAAGAGCTATACAATTAACAGACCTACGGATCCATCTTCATGGTTAAGTAAAATTACCGAGGTCAATCACAGGATGGGTGACCATTACACAACGAGACTCCTCCGTGCCCAGAAAAGCATGTTAAGCCATTGCATTGGTCCAATCATAATTTGTAGATCTGTGATAGTTTTTACGGGTCTTCTTTTGTGTCGATTTCACTCAAATCTTGTCCGACTACAAAATGTGACCACCTGGATAACTCTGGCGTTGGCTCGTTCATACCGAGCAAGAAAGGAGGTGACGCATATCCAGTAGGTAAAGGGGCTTCACGCCTGCAATGTGTTAGCGATGTGGCCAGATTGCGTCTGCAGTGGCCAGCACAAGCCCACAATCGGTTCAAAAATTACCAAACTAACGGGCCAAAATGACGATCATCATTTTAAAATGATAGGCGTGCGAGCAAGAAAGGAGGTGGAGCTGTACACCCCATAAAACTCAATTTTTCTAATATAATTCAGTTTAGGTCGTCACGTGGATCTTGTTAGGACCTTATGGTAGGGGTTCAGTCTTGCAATACCTAACTGTTACACCCTTCACTCACTTGTGAAGGTCCTACAGGCATTCACTCCATGAAAAACACCGGTACCTTTTCCTAGCTCAACTACAAACCAACGCCAACAAAACAGGGAAAAGGCTAGGCACATTGATTGACACGGCGCTAATTAGGTACAAAGCTCACGAAACTAATGATGGCAACATTACATAAACTGCCAATTATTACTGCCACGTTTAATTAATTTTGAATATTTGTGTAATTAAAACAAACCGAGCTGGCTAATAGCAACATTGATATACCTACTTTACGTGAAATAATGTGGCGGAAAAGCATTTTGGTGTGAGCGAGAAGGACTTATAGAAAGTAGATAGTGTTGTCTCTTTCTGGTGGCATAGATTTCATGTGGGAATTGTTAGTATTGTCGGGAAATTATAGCGCCAATTTGAAATTAAGTTATAATCTTTGTAATTTAAACTAGTAGTCGGTAGGTAATTAAATTACGTGTATTATTTTAGATTTATATGAGCAATAGGTCACAAGTCAACACATACCTACATACTTATTTAACCTATCACATACCCGCATAACGAGACACAATAGTAAAACAATAACAGCGCGGTCTCATAGGACCGGTCGGGGATTCATGAATAAAAAATTTGCTTATCAGTGGCTTTACTCGCATTAAAATAGGTTTTTCTATACAAACTTTAGATCAATAAATGTATACCAAGTTTCATCAAGATCCGATTCAGTACTTTTTGCGTGGAAGAATAACAACCATCCATACATACAAGCTTTTGCGTTTATAATATTTGTATTAGTAGGATTGAGAATTTTTTTGACAAAGATGTTTTTTTATATTATGTATAACATAAACTAGTGCTTGACTGCAATCCCGCCTGATGGTAAGCAGTGATGTAATCGTTGATGGTGAGGCGCACTAGTTTATTAAGAGCCTATTCACTCTAGCCTTGATGATACCCAAATTAAAATCGGAAGGGAAGACCGCAGCAGGTAAATTGTATCATGATTTATGGTGGGTCCACAACCACTCAGACTTTGAGGCTAGCGTGGCACGCGCGTTCAGCTACCTGACCACGTGGTACCACGTGGCGTGCAAAACTGTGCCCGGTACAGTTTAACGGTAACAGTAACGGTTTGCCAGTCGTGATCAGTCTTAAACAAAAGAGTTTTATGACGTTACCTTGTCGTGTTTTTACGCGACGCGTACCTTCTCTCTTTCTTTCTCTTTCTTTTTTTGGACCGTATGAAAGAGAGCCCCGGGCTCCTGGAACGAAGGCAAAGAAAGAACAGGAGTGGGTTTTAGTCGTAAAAGTCCCGCTCCGCCCTAGAATGGTAAAAGTCATTTGATGATTTCCCATCTTTAAAACAGTGCTAAAAATGTATCATCATCTACCTAGCCTTTTCCCAACTATGCTAGCTAGCTGAATACCAGTATTTTACGAGGAGCGGCTGCTTACCAGACCTCCCCAAACCATTAACTGGGGTAACACAGTTCTTCACGGCAAGACTGGAGTCAGATTTACTGACTTCTGACTATCCGTATCAACTGCTAAAGATCTACAAATGACAGCCGGGACCTGAAGATCGACCCGCGGCTGTTATAGCCACGAGCTCCTCCAAGAGCTAAAAATTTATAATTAAGTAAATAAAAACATTGCTTGTACATATGGGTTGCGATGGGAACAATGCTAGACATATGAATGAAGCCACAGGTATATATTGGAAGTGTTTATTTACATATTAAACTAATAAATGACTTAATAGATATATACAAACTAAAGATACAAACCTATATATATACAAAAATAAAAAGGGATTTACTGGGCATCAAAAAACTCATCCACGTCGATGTCAATAGGAATAGTGCCCAGAACGCTGGCAGCATTGCCACGTTGGATGGCAATGCTGATTCGTTGGCCGAAAAATAGCCCAGCCCTCTGGTCACGTGAAGAGTATATATTACTTAATTTAGTTAGCCAGTAGGTATATAACGAGCCAACACGTGATTATACCACCTTTGTCTTCAAACCTAATCAAATTACATTGGATTTTTTATTTCGTAATTAGATTAGCGAAAATAAATCATCAATTCTTACTTTATCTCTATCCTGACACTTTGATGTTATCACACCACATTACATGCCATATCTCTGCGTTTATCAAGAATTTTTAGTAATTAGCGATAAAAAAATATCAAGTGATTCGATTTATTTTTATTATTTAAACAAGTAACACGCGTAATTCTTTAGTATTGCCAGATTATAACTTATTTTAGTGGAATTTAGATTATTTTTTAATTGTCGACCTTTTTGTTTTTAGTGAGGATTTCGTTTTTATTGTCTGTTTTTAAGATTAGATGGTATTATGTAATGTTAAAGTTTAAGATTTCAGATTTTTTGTCGTAAAAGGCTTTTTAGTTTGCTTTTAAGTATTTATTTTTATGATAACAGGTTAATCTCAAAGTGATTGTAATAAGAATGAGCTTGTAAAGACGTACTTACAAGTACTTGAGTGCGTACCGAAGTTAAGATAACACGGAGCTTAAATTAATTCTTAATTCTGAAACTGTTTATTTCTTTCTTATTATTATTACACCGGTTTTAACTCGTTTTCTGATTTTATCAGTATAATTTTAATATCTTAGTTATCTGACTTCTTATTTTTATGTAAGAAGGTACTGTTAAATAAGTTAATAACTTTGAAAATTCATCGTTTCATTAGGAAATTGCACCTATCGCATTTTTACGTTTCTTCAGAGAGTACAAAATAATTCAACTGTAATTATACAGTTGGATTATTTGTTAGGTTTGTTGGGTTGTTTGTGGGTTGGGTCATCATATTAATGATGACTTCTTTTCAGTAATGCCGGCCACATATAGTATAAGCTAGAAATGCGGCTTTGCTTGAGTACATAAATCTTTCACGTTTAGTTACTCCACTCTCTGTTAGCGAAAACTGCGTCAAAATCTTTTACGAGAAGAAGACCCACCAACGCTGTGTCTTCCGTGGTCACCACTTCTCTGCGTTAAAATAAACTACAACCTAAATCAGAGCCATTTTTCGCCTAAGAAGATGATGATGATGATGATAACCGTTGTGGATTACTAACACACTCAATAACAGAGTGTAATAATCCTCAGTAACACAGCCAGTTAGATTGAGTAATTCGGGTTATTGTCACTGATAACGAAAACTGTTTTAGATACGGAATATAACTGATAACAATCTAATCTCGTGTTACGACTGATAATGATAACAGATTATATTTATTGTTATATTTATATATGCCCTTCTAATTATTATGGACACCGACAAACGTTTGTGTTTTTTATATAACACTAGCTGTCCCCTGCGGTTTCACACGCATTTTTAGTTATTGCTCCGCTCCCGTGGGTCGTAGCGTGATAGTGTATAGCCTATAGCATTCCTCGATAAATGGGCTATCTAACACTGAAAGAATTTTTCAAATCGGACCTGTAGTTCCAGAGATTACCCCCTACATACAAACTTACAAACATACAAACTTACAAATTTTACCTCTTTATAATATTAGTATAGATAAACTAGTGCTTGACTGCAATCCTGCCTGATGGTAAGCAGTGATGCAATCGTTGATTGTGAAACTGAAGTTTATTAAGAGCCTATTCACTCTATCCTTGAAGACACCCAAATTGTAATTGGTCAGGAAGACTGCAGTAGGTTAATTACAGGAATTGTTAGTGTTTCATTTCCAGCGGAATATTATAAAGAATAGAATGTCTCCTGCGGTTTAAACCGCATCTTTAGTTACAGCTCCGCAACTTTTAGTCGTAGCGTAAAGCGGGAACTACATTAGACCGACGCACACGTGGGCCACGCCTGAATCGTACATAGAATGACGTCGCGTGGTGTGGGTTTAATGGCGCATTTTCACTGGTCCTTAACTCGTTCGGTATACCGCATGCGGGATAACAACCAATGAAAGTAACATGGTCGTTATACCGTCTGCGGTTCCCCGAATGCGGGCCATGTGACACGCGTTCCAGTAATCTCTCGCACCCGGCATGCGGGCCCTATCGACTAACAAAAACGGTTCCCCGAATGCGGGCGCTGTGGCATGCGTTCCAGAAATCTCCCGCACCCCGCATGCGGGCCCTATCGACTAATGAAAATGCGCCATTATATAGCTCTACGTTCTAAGTCTAGTTGCGATGGCCTACGTGTGCGCAATGTATCCTATATTTATTTATTTATTTATTTATTTATTTTTACAGAAAGCTTACAGACTAATATCATAATTGTTTTTTTTTATCATAGGTAGTGAATATTGCTAATTAAAACCTTAATGCCTGTATACCTTAATGGTACAGTAGAGCAGAGGCTTAGTGGTAATGGCCCAGATTTACGAGTTATTATTCTCAACACTGTAAAGAAAATCATCGTGAGGAAACTGGCATTTCCTAGAACCAAAAATTCGAACACAATTGACGTCTTTCAACAAGCACTGCGCTTGAGTGGTCAATTACAATCGGCTGAAGAATATTCAGAAACCAAGTCGTTAAAATCAATCTTTCAACGAACAATCTGACACTTGAAGACGTATCTACGTCTCAACTGGTTGGCTCAAGCCATTTGACAGCTACTGTCATTTTGGGATACGCAAATAGGTCCAATTTAATGCACATCAGTGTATCTGTGTTCTTTTGGTAGCTCTTTGCATTCCAGAACGCAAAGAACACAGATTTATGACCTAGAATTAGTAAAAGTGGTAGATTAATGCCCTGCAGTCGGAACATTATAAGGCTGATTATGGTATTTTGTCTGATAGGTTCAGTAATTTAAAAAATTAAAATTGTATGGTCACCTGAAACAGAAGTCAAGAGATAACATAGGTAATTTTGGTAACAATAACCAATTATTTCACAACGAGAAATCCAACAAAGCAATTTAATTAGACCCTTTTTTACAAAAGAACTTCTAAAATGACAATTCATACTTTGGGTGGAACGAGAGGTAGAACCAGACTTTTCTTACTAAAATCAAATTGTGTTCCTTCAGTTGTCAAAATCAAAATCCCGTCACCCTGGCGTCTAGAGGCCTTTGGGTGGGCCATATGTTACCGTGAAGAAGAATTTCTACTCATCCTCGATGTAGATAATATGACAGCTAGATTTCTAATCGTGCGCAAATTATACAGCTATTCCAACAAATATCAAGATTAAACATATATTTATCGCATTTCAAAGAAATCTAACTTATCGCAGACGGAAATTATAAAAGTTGATTGAGAGTAAATGTTTACAATCTCGTCTGTTTTATGCACTTGTAATAAATACGCAGATATCTTTATTTTATTGTGGAAAAATGTCAAATTAGTCATCATCACCATTTACTAAATTTATTTGCTAATATACTTTATGGTACACCTCATAAACCACGAACACCTCTGGAAGATACCATAGGTAACTGCCCCGACTTGAAATTTGTAAGTCACGGGTTCAAACCCAGGTAGGCGCATTACTTTATGTAAATAATTATCATCGACACTGCTCTCAAAACGGTGAAGGAACACATCGTGAGGAAACCGTACCTAATGTCCTAGAACAAAAAATTCGAAGACATGTGACATGTGCCATCCACCAATCCGCACTGGGCCTGCGTGGTAGATTACAGCGCATTCCCTCTCCTAGAGAGGAGGCCTGAGTCCCAGCAATGGGAACATTGTAAGGCCGATAATGCTAATGCAACACCTCATAATAATTATGCAAAAGACAGACATTAACAAAAACAGGTGTGTAATGGGCGGTCTTATCGCACAGGGCAATCTCTTACAGACAACCTTTGGATGGATTGAATCAAAAGAGATAAGGAGATTTGGGGTTTCCAATGTATTAAAATCATAAATTATATTAATTGGTTATACCTAAAGGTACTTTTTTTTAACTTTGCTCCACACTAGTTTATTTATTCATTATGTATTTATTCTTTATGCACACAAAAGGACTAATGCCTAAACGCATTTTCTACCAGTCAACCTTACCTACCAACCTAGGTATTACTCCTGTATCGTTTTCCAAATTCTTCAGTTTCCAACATAACCGTGTCTTGTTTAGAAAAAAACTTAGTTTACAATTTCTCGCGTTGTCTTACAATCTTACGGAGTTTGCAATTATCTGGTGACACACTCGTACATACTCGTACATAAAGCAGATTCATTGTTTTTTTTTTTTTTTTTAGTCGTTATAAACTAGTGCTTGACTGCGATCCCACCTGATGGTAAGCAGTGATGCAATCGTCGATGGTGAGGCGCACTAGTTTATTAAAAGCCTATTCACTCTAGCCTTGAAGACACCCAAATCATAATCGGACGGAAAAACCGCAGCAGGCAGATTGTTCCAGTCCCTCGATGTACGCGGTATGAAGGACGAGGCGAAACGCTTAGTCCGGACGTCCGGGTGTTTGTTGTCAAACAGACGAAAAATATTTATCTAAATCTAAACTAATACCCATTTTAGAGATGTAGAATGAGTACGTAGGAGGTAATCTTTCTAAGTAACTATTGATCCGATAGCGAAAATATTTGTCACTGATTGCCTTTGGCACTATTAGCATTATTTACGTTACTCCTAACCTAACCTACGGTTCAGTTTTATTCAGGCTGGCATTCTGTGAAGTAGACCTATTTCTCGCAACTATGAGGCACACAAAATCGTTGTTGTTCTTTGAACTGCAGTTAAGATAGTTTGACGACCTGACTATATTCACAGGGCAAACTTGGCCAAAATTCGCCCTACGCAGAGCGGTTTGGAAGGAGAAAGGGGAGGCCTATCTCCTCAGTGGGATAAACCCAGTATTAGGACAAACAAACACAAAAAAACTTCGTTCTCACGATTTAGATTACGGTGCTATCTGTATCTATTTAGACTAAGGCCTACTGTTCAAGGACGCGTAGGTTCATAGATGCGTATGCGTTTGAAGCTTGCATTCAAAACTATGAAACTCTGTCGACGAAGCGACAGCGTCGTGCCGTCGTATCGTCACACCGAATACGCGTCTAAGAAGCGTCCGTAAACAGAAAGCCTTAAGAGCCTATTAAACTGCTCGATACTTCGACTCGTTACGTCGAGCCCCGAAGAAGACCGTCTTACCCTTATTACACTACGCGACAAAGACTCAGACCGTTCGTAAAAACGAGTGGTGTAATTATAATAGGCCTTTTACTCTCCTGCCTACCCCGTCCTGAAACACGACACCTAAAACTAATCAACACAAAATAACACAAGGAGGTCACGTAATAACTTGAAATTGTTTAAAAAACAAGATAATTTGGACACTATCTCTTCGATAAGCTATCATGATTGAACGCCAAACCGTAGCATGAAATTATATTCCAATACGAGTTGTACATTTCCTAGAGATAACGTGAATTGATGAATAACGTTACCTCGTACGTACGTGGTTGAATGGCTTTGCATTTTGGACTCTTCAAAAATACAAATGAATGTCGAGAAAATTGGGCGAAAGGTCTTCAAAGATATCTTTTGGAAAGAGAAGACAAGGTGGATCGTCTTTTGTTTAAAAAATAAGATTGCTACCCTTTTCCAAGTTTTAGAGGAGTGCGGAAAAGTGTGTGAAGTCTCGTGTAAAAGGAAGGTTCCTCGGACTAGACGGGAGTTGTGTCTGGGTCGGGCAACTGTCCGATAGTCGATTTTTGGCTCTATGCTATATTCACGTGGAGAATTCGTATACCGCGATGCAGGCTTTTGTAGTTTAGTTCCGTTAAGTTTTTGTCGACAACCTCACGAGTCAAGTCAATCCTACATTTTTACCACTATCTCATCTGATGGTAAACGACGATGTGATGGACGACGGACCACGTTTACTTAGAAGTAACCTATTCACTCTTCAGTCCTTTAAAAGTAATGTTAAGTTAAACAATATTACTGGTCGAATCTTTCTAAGGAAACATACAACATCGGATTTATTTATCATTAGTCAGATGTGGAAACAATGAGTCTTCTCCCATGAAATCAAAGCTACTGGCGCCATGTCGAACTTGAATGAATCACGACTAAAACCTCCATGCTTACATGGCTAATCTCAAATTAACGCCTATCTAAATCCCTTTAACCACCACAAGATATGCTATATCTATAAATCGGAGAAGTCAATAGTACGGAAGCATAGCCAAGTCAATAGTACGAAAGCCGTGTGCGTGGAAGAGCTGAAACAATTTGCTTGCTGCGGTCTTCCCGTCCGTTTGTAATTTAGGTGTCTTCAAGGCTAGAGTGAATAGGCTCTTAATAAACTAGTGAGCCTCATCATCAACGATTGCATCAGTGCTTACCATCGAGTCAGATCGCGGTCAAATACAATAAATCAATTGTATGATCTGGAATAGTTTTATTATTGCTCGTTATCTACTCATCGCCCTTAAAACAAAGCTTCTGGCTAGTACTTCTTCTGATATCAGTACCCTGATCCGACTTATATATAACTCTGTTCTGTACATGTGATATTTTTAAAACGGATTTACGGATTTAAGTTCTATTTTAAAGTTAAGCCACGTTTGATTTGGTATCATACTTCCATTGCCCGTTGGAACTAGATATAAGTATTGTAGGTACCTACCGTAGATTGGACGAGATTAACTGATTAGCTTCTTGTTGCATTTCGTATCATTAAATGAGTGTTAATCATGATCTATAGCCAAAGGTAATACATTAATTAATTGATGTAATTATACTGAAATAGGAATTAAGTGACAGTGCATAGGTCACGTTGCTCGCAAAAGAGATATGAACGAAGGCGCCTAAAGGAAAGACGTAGCGTTTGAAGGACTCTCACAAGACGGATCGATGACTTGGTGGATGTCGCGGGAATCCAATGGATTCGAGACGCAATACGACCGGTTGTTGTGGTAACATTTTAAGGAGGCCTATGTTCAGCAGTAGATGTTGTTGTGTTGTGATGCAGAGGAGCTCGTGGCTATATAATAACAGCCGCACAGATCGATCTTCAAGGTTAAGCAACGCTTGCCAAGGTTGGTTTGTGGATGGGTGACCATCTTAACATAACGAGTTTCCTCCGTGCCGGCTGTCATTTGTAGATCTTTGGCAGTCGTTACGGATAGTCAGAAGCCAGTAAATCTGACTCCAGTCTTGCCATGAAGTACCGTGTTACCCCAGTTACCATTAACTGACCTCCACAACCCATGTTGTGGAGGTCTGGTAGGCAGCCGCTCCTCGTAAAATACTGGTATTCAGCTAAATCCGGCTTGACTGGAAGCCGACCCCAATATAGTTGGGAAAAGGCTAGGCAGATGATGATGTTCAGCAGTAGATGTCTTTCGGCTGAAATTATGATGACGATCAGCGTGAGTTCAACTGTCTTTCTTCCTAAAGCTAAGCGTTAATAGCTGACTTTATCTTAGTTTTCGCAGTCAGTTTTTTATATTACATAAACTAGTGCATCTTATAACATTTTTTCGCAATAAAATATCCCTTTTTTTAGAGTGGCTATTCTTCAAATAACTTCTCCCGCTTTGGGTGACTTGAGAAAGTCTGAAATATTTACTGACTTTGCGTTTTACACCCACGTGGTAACTCTTTCGAACAATCCCGCAGCGCATTTTATATCAGGCCTTAAACACATTTTTTATCACAAAATTTCAGTACCTACATCATCGCTTCGAAGTAACTACGCCGCGTAGCTCGTAGTCCTTACCGCGTAGCATCTCGTAGCGCATAGCTTGCAGTGTAGCAGAGTTCTGTCTAATGATAATAAAATCGCCTACGATTAGGCAAGCTATGGTAGGACCATGACAGTTCGATATGTAATTGTGATTTAATAATATTAATATTTTTAATTGTCATTATGTTAATGTAATTGTAAGGAATTATTTTGTTTTTTATTTAAACTGAAGTTTAAACTTCATGTGAAATACATAAAGTTTTATCATGTGAAGTAGTAATAATTAAGTGTTTCTTATCGTAATTTTCAACTGTCTGCAAAGTGTTTGAAAGAGTTACCACAGCCCTGGAATTCAAAGGCCAACTGTAGGTCACCAGGTAAGTTTTAGTCAGACTTTTCACAATCATCTAATATCCAGAGTTAGAGAAGTTATTTGATGGGATGCAACGCCAAAAAAAAATTTGTACCTACCGATTTATTTAATTAAAACTAAGGGTTTTTTTGCCAGCCTATGCAGCAATATTTGACTTCGACTAAGTTAGATACCGTTTACCAAAACCAACGATTTATTTTTGACTTCGGTCTCGTAGGCAGCCGCTCCTCGTAAAATACTGGCATTCAGCTAAATCCGGCTTGACTGGATGCCGACCCCAATATTGTTGGGAAAAGGCTAGGCAGATGATAAGATGTTCCAACGCTCAAATAACCCATTACACTACAAACATTGGTAACTGCCAAATCACCAAACTCCCATTCCTCTACACGAAAAAAAAAAACAAAAAAAAAACTCTTTTAAAAACATATCGTTAACACTTTCGTACGTAACTCGGTAGCAACAAAGAGGTTTGCTGACTCACTGCCTGCCTCCCAATTAGGCGAGCGTGAATGTTGGCTTAGACGCTGCCCACACAATGGCCCATGTAGTTAGTTTAGTATTTTGTATGTAAAATTGAAGAATGGTGGCCATTCATGAATGTGTTTTTGTGTTGATGAGGAGGTTCAGACGGCGCCAGCGTTAACTCTGATGTGGCTGATCTTTAGTTTATGTTGTTTGGGTTCCAAGTTGAAATAAACATCATACTAGCTTTAGCCAATGGTTTCAAAACCGTGACCCCGGGGTTCTCTTTCGTATAACCCATGGCCCCAGTAAACTATGACCTTGCTGGGTCCCTACAGATTTTAACTATCTTAACTAAGTACCTAACTTTAGTAGTTTTTTTATGCTTAAGCTCGCGTCTGACTACTAATCTCACCTGATGGTAAGCGATGATGTGGCCGACGATGGAGCACGCTTGCCTAGAAGTAACCTATTCATTCTGGACTTAAAGACGCCTAAGTTGTAGCTATCAGGAAACAGACTCCGGTAGAGAATTCCACTCCTCAGCTCTCCGGCAGATATCCCTTCAAGAACATATTCCAAACAATATCGAGTCAGCCTTTTGAGCAGGCTTCGCTGAGGTAGTCAATACTATTTACAATACAAAAATCGAGCTGATTTTTGTATTGTAAATAGTATTGACTATTTTATTATTTTTACCGAAATCAATGATCACACATATTTTCAAGTTGTATAGATATTTGAGATATAACTATAACTTTACTCCATCATCAAGTACTCTGAACAAAGTAGAAACTATTTGTCAAAACTGTAAGTTATTGTAGTAGAATATCTTTGTACTAGTAGTAGTAGATGTATTGAGAGAGTAAATAGTAACAATCGAAATCTAGCAAGATTAAAAGAACAAACTTTACATGAAAAACATTTCGTTTTAAACAAGACTATATAAAATCACAACTGCGTTGTCATTCAAAAACAACCATTCCATATAAAAAGGGTTTATAAACCCGAAACAATGCTCCCGCCATCGCCATTTTGACGACCATAAACAATCGGTTTTTTTTTTCGTGCAGGCAGATGTTCGCAGCACATAATGCCTTATGTGGCACATAGCTAATTTGACAAAGAGTGGCCCTGTTATGTAGATAGGGGTGGAAAACGCCCCATTTAAAAAAATCACTCAACACCCGTTATGTTTGTTGGAATCATAATAATTATAGTAGTTTGACGAGTTTTAGTTAAAATTCTAGCGTATTTGCTGCATGTTATTTTTTTTTAATGAATGTGTGGTCATTGGTAATTTTGACGTGCATGTAAATAATATTGTACCTACGACATTTAAGATTCTCAAAAGTTCTTAAAATAGGTCCAATCATTGGTCACGTATCCAGATTTTTGGACCTAGAGTAACCTTGTCAACCTGTACTAAGCAATCTTGTGTAGGTACTAATCTTGTATACTAACACACTCGTAACTTACCTATACAGACAGAGAAAGATAATGAAAATCCCCGAGGCAATCGTAAAAACATGAAAATCAAAAGATTAAACATGCAAATTGCAAAGAACTAAGTAGATACTTACGAAAAATTTTAATCATACTTATTTGGTTATTAATGTAACAAAACAATTTGTTAAGTATAATAATGTAAACAATATTTATAAAATTCTGATCCCCAGGCTTCTGCATAATTCTCCAGCAATTCAAAATAAAACCATTTCATTTGGTAACAGCTCAAAAAATAATTCATTTCATAAAACCTCCCACACACGACGCCAAATTATAGGTTTTTTATATCGCCACTACACAATAAAACACAACTATTTGTTACAATCACGTACACGCATTCATGCACAAAACGTACACTATAAATTAACCTTTGTTAGTGTTCTATTTTCAAAGTCACGTAGAGGATGCATTAATTAGAATGTGCGTGTTGGTACGCATGAATTGGGTTGCCAATCTAAAAATTGTTAAGGTTGTGTGTAAAAAGTTTTGTTGTGTGTCGGATTTGTGTTTCAAAAGATGTGTTATTTGTGCTGAGTTTGAGTCATGACGAATAATAAGCAATTATTCACATAACATGTACAAAATTACGATGTGTCAATTTCGTTCACCAATCGACGCTTTCATGCTTAAACCCTACTACAGCAAAACCCCGATAAAATGCTACAGCACAAGGGTGTAAGAAAAGTACTACTACCTACACGCTGCGCTGTATACCTCCACTAGATTCAGGATCTAGAGACGTCGGCTTCAGGTGAGGCTTGCTTGTAGGATCTGCCGATCCGGTGTGTAAAAAGATATTCCTATTGCAATATTTTAATAGAGTACTTGAACGTTCCTGTAAAGTCCTGAAACATGGTCCACCAAAAACTGACTGACTTAAAACGTTTAAATTATTTTCCTAATAAATTCTATTCTATTCAGTCTGACTTCGTGATTCCACGAGGTATTAAGCCCTCGTGGAATCAATTTTAACCTACGTGATTTTAAAAAGGGTGAACTAGGTTATTACAATACAGTTAAAAAGTTAAAAGTTCCATACGCTAACAATGCTTCCATTAGGTATTTTTACTTTGAACGTAATACCTACTCATTGTCCACAATTCCAATAAAAGTTTCGCTTTCATGAAAATGTAAACAAACCAATAAAAATGCGAAATAATAAGTCACAAAGCATTTTCCAATAACAAGCGAGAAGCTAAAAACAGTTCCATAAGTCATATGTTTTATTTACAATCTAGGTTTCAAATAAAACCTTTTTCTTTACAGCGTGCATTTTCGAACGAAGCGAGAAACGTATAGCCGTCTCGCTTACTCTTGCTGCTGTACTTTCGGAGTCGTGACCACGCCTTACAAACACCCCGCTGTGCCTATCTTTTTCTATCTCGTACGCGCCTCGCTCGCACGCGACTATCGATTGACGCCGTCCCAAGTTTGTTTACCCGACCAAATTCCGTAGCTATATTTAGTTCGATAGGTTGTCATAACTTGTGTGAACTAAACATGGCGGGGTTATATGTAATTGTGTTGATGTTGCCAAAGTCGGAAAGTTTTTTCGTTACTTTTTTTTTAAATAGGTTTTCGTATGAAATATGATGGGCTATTTGATTGCTTATTTGTGATTTATAGATTATAGAACTTTGTACGAGTTTATTGACTGTTATAATATAATGTTAAATACATTTCCAAAGTTCGTGGACAATGGTTCTTGCGAACAAAATTGAAGCGTAGAACGCGTCTCGAACGGAAATATATTTCTCAAGCGTTTCGAGTTTTCGCAAGAAAATAATATCTAAGCAAAAGTACAATATGAACATGGCTTACCGTGTTTGCTACAGTATTCTTGAAATAGTTCGAGTTATGGATACGAATAAAATATATAACTTAACAGAAAGTCTGACCATCAGTCTATCCAAGGAGTATCGTGCTAGGCTGGATCCCTAAGCTATTTTAGAGAAGACTAGAAAAGAAAGAAGTCGATGACTTAGAAATCAATCAAGATGAGGATTTGAGACGAGTATCCAATCGCGTGTCTATAAAAACTGAAGGGGCCAAGTAAGGCCGATGCCTGCTAGAGGTGCAGGAACATTGGAAAAAGGGGCCATAGCTATAGTATACAAAAAGTATATTTCAAGAGCAGTGGTAAGTTTTAAGTCGGTTAAAGTCAGACACACCTTTTGACTCCACCTTACAGCGGGAGAAGTAAGTAATTTGATGATTGCCCATCTAATTAAAGGCCTAGTACGCCCTGGCTCTTGTACTAAGATATCTTTTATCACAAAAGTCATTCCTCCTATTTATTACCAGCACATCACTCAACAAATGAATTATTTACTTGATTCCTCTCACGAAGTAATACCATGATTAATATGCGTGATTAATTCAATAACCTCTCGACTATTAACATCTCTGATTTATTACGTTGATAATTGTAAATCTAATGATGAGTATTAATCTTTAAAATTAACAGACTGTTTGGCAGATTCTTGTAGTTAAGCTGGAATCTTGTCGTGGCGGCCATTTGTATTCTTTTTGACAGAAAGTTTAAAACGCTGTCAAATGTTGTTATGTTGGTATTATCTAGGCACGGGAATGTTTGAAAAAGTTACCTACTGTGGCCCTGGAATGCATAGGGTAACTGAAAGATCACAGGTCGGTTTTAATTACTCAGATACCCGCGAAACGAGACACAATAGTAAAACAATAACAGCGCGGTCTCATAGGACCGGTTGGGGATTCAAACGTTAATCAATAAAATACTGACACGCCCGCCCTCCCGCTACGCCTAGAGCTGGAGAAGTTATTTTATGACTTTCAACTTTAAAGTAAAATAAAAATTATGTAAGTAGTTGAACTTAGGTAGTTTGTGATTTTTTTCAAGAAGTACTTGAGTCTCAGTTTACTTACTATTAATTCATGAATCCCCGACCGGTCCTCTGAGACCGCGGTGTTATTGTTTTACTATTGTGTCTCGTTTTGCGGGTATGTGATAGGTTAAGGTGAGCCATCATTCTCTATCTAGTTTAAAATGTAAATCTCAAAATAACAGACCAGCTGTCTATATTTGTAACTTTAATTACTCAGATACCCGCGAAACGAGACACAATAGTAAAACAATAACAGCGCGGTCTCATAGGACCGGTTGGGGATTCAAACGTTAATCCAAAAGCAGCAGATTAATAATATTTAAATATTATTTCTAAACTCAATAAATTCATTATGTCCCTGACATGACTATGACTTCAAGGTTTAATATATTCACAAAATTCATTATTATACATGAATCCCCGACCGATCTCATTGGACCGCGCTGTTATTGTTTTACTATTTTGTCTCGTTTCGCAGGTATTGATAGGTTAAAACGATCATTTTGTTTGTTATTATCAAAATATTTTCTCACGAATCACACGCACTACGATACCACAACTACATTTTTAAACGAGGAACACAAAAATCAAGAGCACTCCAGCAAATTAATATAATCAATTGGCAACACTGGTGGCTAACAATGGCCGCCACGTGCACATTGTTCCAAGCGACGGTCTCCCGCCAAAATTACAAAGGAGAAAATATGAAACGTATTGATACCGCGACTGAATAGGAAACCTTATGGAATTGAGATCGTAATCATGTTAATGCAAGTATTATTAGTTATGGATCACTTTGTTTGAATATTTTTGGTGTTATGTTGGCAATGATATGGGGTAGGTACTGCAGATTAGTTTGGTTGATAAAAAAACTGGATTTTTAAGTTTATTTATGTTAGTAACCTCTAAGCGAACAATTATTTAAGTTACTTAGCAAAAACTAGGCTGCTATGCAAATCGGTCTAAGATATAAAACTGTTTTGACAATTTTCCTCGTGCAATCGTTTTGGAGGTGACACTCAAAATGAAAGTAGTAGAAGTTGTAGTCCGACTTTCTTAAAATTTACAAGACAATGAAGCCCGACGAGTCGTACATTTTTAGAATCAATTACTCTTCTTGATGGCGGGTGGACTTTGACATTTTTCGATTCTGGTAACAGCGATTTGAACGAAGTGATCTTTGTTACTTCTTTGACTGTGTCCATACCAACGAAGGCGATTATCTATCATTTTATCGAAGACTCGTGCAACTTTGAAGCTTTCTTCCATGTGTTCATTTTGCGCTCTGTCAAGCCTAGTCACATCTTCCAGCAATCTTAGTATCTTCATTTCATTTATATAGAGAAACGATCCAACTCAAATTTCAATTTACATTTCTATCAGCCACAAGGCCAAAATCATCAATCGATCTACAAACAAGATCTCCACACACAAATTACTCGAACCCCGCCTTCAAACTCCGCTCATAAAATGCAAAAAACACGCCACCGCTACTCATCGCTGCACAGTGGGCCAGCTATTTGCCAACATGGGCCATTACCGTCTCCCCGGGGCCTCCGCCCCCCGGGGCTTCGCCGCAATTACCGAGACAACCGCGGTAGCAGTTTTTGTTGAAATAAGCTTAATATTGGTCTCTCGGCTGTGTTATTAAATGCACATGTTTGTGAAATTGAATTGTGCTTCTTTGTTGGTTATTAGGTGCTTTACGAACTGTTGTATGGATTGGGTTATGGTATGAGCTATTTGAATGGCCATTTAAATTATAATATCTACTGTTCCTTGGGTTATCATCTTATCTTTAGAGCTTCTGGTCTAGGCTATTGTGTATCATAGTCAACCGCATCTTTCTCAACATTAGATAAATTTTTAAAAAAGAAATGCTAATAATTTATGAATTAAATAATTATCATCATGATCATTTCAACTAAAAGACGTCCAGTGTTGGACATAAGACATAAGATAATAATGTGTATCACTTCGGGGTGCTAACTAAGATCCAGAGCTCAATGTCTGACACACTTTTCGGTAAGGATACTTTTTACTGTATAATTCTGTAGGTACTATCCTAATACATTACCTATGGTCTGTCGGTTTAGGTAGTTAACTAAAGGTAAACAATCTTGGTATGTCTTTTTATATTAAAGAGGTCGTATAAAATACAGGTATAATATAGGTAAATTTAGTTTATTAGCTAACATCGATTTAGGTAAATACCTAGTTGCAAAGGTTTTTACATACAAGTTTTAGACAACTTTTAGATAAAAAGACATGCCGAGATTGTTTACCTTTAGTTAACTACCTAAACCGACAGACCATAGTATTTATTACCGTTATGTTGCATCTGTGTCGAACCAATATTTTCTATTCTATAATTCACTCAATGGTCAATCTCAATCAACATAATTGATTACTTTTTTCATCAATAACACAAGCATAGCAACCTTGATAAATTAAAGTTCTTATCTGTAAGCCGCGCTGAACATATTATTACAGATAAAACGTCAATGAATTCTTAGAACAGTATAGTGTTTATTATATTTTTACACGTGAGTTACAACATATAATACAATCTATTGAACTATATTAGGCTGTTATTGTACCACTGTAGAAAGCTGCTTTTCATTCAGATAACCATTGATATCTACGCTTATTCACTGTATACTGGAATTTTCTAGGCACTTGGAACCCAGACGACAATTGTTACGTTTAAGCCTACAATACAATAACATAAAATATAATAGAATACGTAAGTAATATTTATGTGACTAAAAAAATACATCTAGTGCAAAAAAGGCAGCTTCTCCAAAAGAAAATGACCAATAAATCGTCACCGGTTACCGTCTTTGGTCACTTTTTTATAACGATTTCAAATACCGTACTATTACTCATATTTGTAATATTCAAAATTGACGAAAAACATTATTATACTAAATATCTCATTGGTAACATACCTACTTGACATAAACTAGCACCTAGTTCGTATTTACTCAATACAAGCCTAAAAAAATATTTGTGCACCACTTTCATCGATATATCAAGCAAAAAAACCACAAATACTTTTCAAACATCAATTTTTTTCACCCCTCTCCGTCCCTCATGACCGCAGTAAGAGCAATAATCGAGCAAGTAATGACTGTATCAAGTTTCCTCCCTAGCGGCCCAACTGATTTGCTTTTAGTTTTTGTCTGGTGCACATTATGTTGGCCCCACTGTGCGACTAATTGTTTTTCTGTGCTGGCAACCCTGGGGAATTGCTCTATTTTGGAGTTTATGAATTGCGAATTTTGTGCAATTCAAGTTAGTGTTGCTTCTATTTTTATAATGAAATAATAATAGACATAAGACGTTAGCTACTTATTATGGAGTGATAAATTGACTACTTAAATAAAATAGGTACAATCAATACATACAATCTAGATAATTTTGTTATAGAAGTCAAACCAAAATAAGAAGATATTCTTCTTTTCTAATAATTGGCAATGGTACACAGTACTTACATAATATTGTGTATAAATAAAAGAGAATGAATGATAAGCATAAAATGCCTACTGTTATATCTTTTTCACTACAATCGAGCGTTCTAAATACCTATTTGATTTGTACGTTTCCTCAAAATTGAAGGAAAACTTCAAAACATTAGATATTAGATAAATTACTTATTCATTGTATTCATTGCCGCTAAATTAAAGATAGCAATAAGGCATCGATGCAAAATACAGCAAATCATTATTGATAGATAATAACCTAGATAATTTTTCGTACATAGGTACAACTATTAAAAATATATCAAAACGAGTAAGTTTTTAAATCATTTCACATTCTTTCTTCTTTTCATTTTTTTTCAAATCATTTCATTCTTTCGTCATTTACCTAAAATTCTTTTCAAATATTTATTTGAAATCAAAATGTTCATTTTCTAGAATTCAGTTTTGTCCAAAAACTTTTTATAAGTGTATTTTTAAATTTTTACATGGCATTTTAAAGGCGCTGCGTGTCGAAATACAGACTCTAAGCCTAGTGTGGTAGCTTTTCATGACGTAGGCAAGCACTAAGAAAGGATTTTACAAAATTCACTTCTAAAGGGATAAAACAAGGGTCCAAAATTTTTATGGAAAACTAACTCCACGCGGGTAAAACCACTGGCAGTAGCTAGTTATCTACTTATCAGTTTTGTTGACCGTACCAACGATAAAATCACAGTGAGTAAGTACAAAATTTTTAGATCCTACCGTAATTGAAACGGTACATAGGTATTTTATCGCTGAAGCAGATAAAATCTAAACCGATTACATCTACGTATCACAAGTAGCACTATGGGAACTCGAGATATCAATCGAACGAGATTATCTCTTCTAAAAATCTCTCTGATGATATAATAGCAGAAACTAGAATAACAAGTTTTTATCTTTGAGTCAATGAAAAACCTAAATTGGTGGCTGATTAATAGATAGGAGGTTTTAGATTTTATTAGTATTTTTTTATGTAGAAGTGCTTTGAAAATGTTTAGTTTGATGTATCTTTCACTCTAGAACAGTAGGAGTATAGAACAGAGGAGGCCTGAGTCCCAGCAGTGGGAACGTTACTTAAAACGTTCGGGCCTTACGGCCGAAATTAATAATCAATCCATCACATATCGGAGATTGAAAAACAAATGCTACCATACAAAAATTTACATGTTTTCTGTTGTTTCATTTGTTTTTCAATCTCCGATATGTGATGGATTGATTATTAATTTCGGCCGTTAGCCGATAATGCTAAATCTTCCATTCTACATGGTGGAAGAGATTGGCAGCTCACCAGAAAGATTTCGGTGAAAAATGACTGAACGAATTTGGTTTAAATTTGACACAAGAGTATTCTAGAATAGCAATAGCATTTATTTGTTACACCGGGAATACATTTCCTTCGGATTATTTTCTAATTGTATACGGACGAAGCTGCTGGCAGAAGCTAGTCTACAATATCTGGCTGCTTTCAAAAAGCTCTGTAACTTACTCAATTTTAACTGTAACTAAAATATCAATATCTAACAACGTTTTCAAATATCGAAACGTTTCGCTACAGACACATAATAAAACTCTATAGAGACGTTCCAATTTCAAAGTTACATTCAAATATGGAATGTTTAGCAACTGTCATGTTGGACAATAGAAGACGTTGTGCCTTCGTCCTAATGCCCGTGTCCAATAACAATTTTTTTTCTGATGTTTCTGAACATGGAATAAATATTTGAGGCTACCGTGGCATTTCCGTTGATGTGGATGTCAAATTAAAATATTTTTGTATTTTGAAAAGGAAACGGTGTGATTGTTGATTGATTTTATAAATCCGTTGGCGTGTTTCGAAATTGGTTTTGATAACTTAAGTTTTAGTTTCTCAAATATCGATCGCTTCAAATTTTTTGATCTTGCCGCAATGTTTAGTAATCAGAATCATAGATTAAAAGATTTCATATTTTTCAAAGTATCTTTTAAAAAAGTGGTAAAGCAGCGTCTTGGTCTTAACGGAGTTAAGTTATTATTTAGGCACACAATTAAACAGCTTTATCGCAACGCTATCCATTACTTATTCAAGGGAAATTATCAATGTATTACATAATAATTGAACCACCAATTTCCCCAGCGATTTCCATCGAAAACCATCGAATACAGATACAATCTATTCACGCAGACACACCACAAAAAGTGCCGACAGACCCATTGTGACTACAGCCCATCGACAAATGGTTACTGAGAAAAAAAATACAAGTCTGCCATTGAAATAGTTAATAGTGTGCTTCGATGCGCGAAATTTGTCACAATGGCTGCCCCTGGCGGGCAATTATCACGCCTAGTATTAATGTCTTTGTCATAACATGGTGCGGTTATGTTGCACCTTGATGCGGGAAGAAAAATGGTCTTTGTGAACGATTCTAGCTTATTTGGGGCAGTTAAAGATGAGATGAAAGTGATTTTTCAAGTTTTTCGTGGAGAGAAATGTATTTTGGGATGGTGTTTTTTGAAATAAGAGTTAACAAATTCTTCTTCTTCTTCTTCCTGCCCTTATCCCCTAAGAGTTAACAAATAAAAAAATAGATGTGTATTTTGACATTTCAATGCTTGGTAATGTATCTATATATCAACTCGAAAAACTAAAAATACAGCCAACGAAACAACTGTGTTAAAATTAGCATAAAACACAATAAAGACGAAAGCTGTCTTCGCCGTTGATGAAGAAATACATTTCACTCATTATTACCAAACGACACATTAAAAAAAGACATTTATTTTTCTAAAAAGTACGACTTTTGACCCTCAGTGCCCGCGCTTTCTCAATTTGTCAAACTGACAGGCGGAGCTGCCAACTGCGCAAACAGAACGAGGGCGCGAATGTTTGTTTTCCTTCACACAATATGGATGATGTTTGCAATGTTATTATTTATGGCGTTTATTGCGCTTTGACAAATAGATTTTAGGAGATCGACACCGTATTTTAAAGATGGCTTTTGTTATTTTATGTCTGTGAGCCGCAGTTCGTATTAACACGTATTTTGAATTCGCAAAAGTGATTTATGCTTTTAATCTAGGTCCATGATATACCTAGCAGTAATTAAATTAATGTGATACGTTCGAATTAATTAAAATTCGACATGATTAAGAGTTTAATGAAAACAATTTCTATAGGTACATTTTATTCAATCTCGATCAG
Organism: Mythimna separata; assembly: GCA_030763345.1. Classification (NCBI taxonomy): domain Eukaryota; kingdom Metazoa; phylum Arthropoda; class Insecta; order Lepidoptera; family Noctuidae; genus Mythimna; species Mythimna separata. The sequence continues at coordinate 6,491,598 of CM061190.1, forward strand.
TTGGGAAGAGAAAAGCAAGTCCTTAGTTTACCTATTGACAAAACTGAATATAATAATAAAATATTGAGATGTTCGGCAGTCTGACGCCAAAAAGTATTTATTCTTCTAACTTTTAAATTTCAACTTGGCAAAACCAAACTTTCTTCTAGTTGCCGCCCTAGCTTTTGTTAACGTTAGAAAACTTCTACGAAACTAAAAAAAAAAACATTCTAATTGTCAAAAAATCGTTGACGTGAAAACTCTTCAAAACCACCGACTTGTGGAACTCGAAAATCTTTTACGAAATCTACATCAAGTTATACAATTGAACACCTTTTAAGGGTTTTGGCGGCAAAACTCTAACGTTTCATTTAAGCGAAAATCCTTTGCAAAAACTTTTAAAACTATCAAGCAATTTTGGACTTTACTTCGATAATTTTAAAGTTTAAATTCCATTGCAACTTTGAGAGGCTAAAGATAGTATCTCTGGGTTTTGGGATAATCTTTTGTTGATAGATTATGTGGTACCAAATGTACGGACAGTGGGGTTTCTGCGAACCACTGAAAGTGACAATGTTTATTTTTTTCTTTCACTTTTACTATGCAAACTATGGTAACTGGTTTTTTTTGGGACCACATTGAAGATAAGACTGTTCAAATGATGAACTGTCCTTTACAGAAGTAAAAGCAATATTATCTGTATGACTGTCCAATGCCTTTTAAATAGCATGGTCTTTTCGATAATTAGCCTATAATGTTCCCACTGCTGGGACTCAGGCCTCGTCAGTAGGATAGAGAATGGGCCGTAACCCACCACGCAGGCCCGGTGCGGATTGGCGGATTGATTTGATTCTAGGACACGCCAGTTTCCTCTCGATGTTTTCCTTCAACGTTTTGATGAAAAAAAATACACATAAGAATGCTTGTAGTTACTCAGATACCCGCGAAACGAGACACAATAGTAAAACAATAACAGCGCGGTCTCATAGGACCGGTTGGGGATTCAAACGTTAATTCTTGAATCCCCGACCGGTCCTATGAGACCGCGCTGTTATTTTTTTACTATTGTGTCTCGTTTTGCGGGTATATGATAGGTTAAATAACGTACCTAAACCAAAATTGTTGGTTATCTTTTTAATTTGGTTAAGTACCTACCTATTTAATTAATAGTAGTTCAGATTTCTGGTCAATTGCGGGATTGTTCGAAATAGTTATCATGGCCCTGAAATAAAAAGAGCAACAAAATAAACACAGATTTTAGTCAATAAAAGTTCTTCTTCACTTCCTCTCGGACTCAAAGCGATCGGTTGTTAAACTAACTTTAAATTACAGAACCCCACTTGCATTGCATTATTGAGGATTCCAGTAATATCACAGAATACCAATAAATTCCCCATCACACTACAATACTATTTTTTCGCCTTCCATACACATATCATACACTTTTTCATCTCAAATGTCATCACTTTGATACGGCTCGTCAATATTTTTTTTCTTCACACAAAAGCCATACACGTGATAGTCCCTCAATTTGGCAAAGGCAACTCAGGTAACAGCCAGAAAAAAAAATAAACGTGACAAAATGTCAGTAAACATGTACCTACTACACCTTTGCCAACATTAGAAAAAATAGAAGAATATGATCTATGGAACCGTGTACCTTACACGGTCAATGCAGTTTTTTTTCGAAGCTCTCTCAGTGTATGAAATTATTTTATTTGCATTCTTACTTACATGTCTAGCTGTTGCTGCAATCTCTTGTCACACCTCGATATTACCTATTTGTTCCTATGTTTTAAATGCAAACTCAGTTCTCATAAACTCAATAAATCCCATTGTACTTAGAAAGTTCTATATTCAAAACAACGTAGTTAGGTTATAGACGTGGGTGTTCTGAAACCCACTGCCTTGAATCTCATTTGTCGACAATTTTCTACAAATTTTCCTCTTTTATGTATAAAAACATCGAAAAAATAACTAAAGACAGACATTTTTCGCAAACCAAAAAAGGAATCTGATTTGTTCAAACCTTTTTCAATGAATTAAAAAAAAACTTTTGAATTTAGAACTCCCGAATCGTGACGAATGGAACGTTCAACGCTCATTCAAATATCAAATTTGGAAGGCGTTCCACGTATTTGACTTTAAGTTTTTAGTGTTGCAATAGTGCAGAAAATTCCCCATTGTCATGGGTAATTGTAAAATAAGTAGTTTGCAACAAAAAATCAATCGGCATTTCTTATAATTGAAATAGACGTGCGTAAACTGTTTATTTATAAATGTATGAGCCGTACATAATTGCTGCATTTAATGTTCAGTTGTGCGAGAAAATTGGAGATGTATTGACTCTCATCATATTCCAATCTGTCTATTATTAAATTTATATTATGCTACAGCAAAAAGGTACTTCAAAAATACATGTGTACTACATCGTTTAAATGTAAAAACGTTAACTAACCATCCCATTCCTTTGTTTCAGATAAACAATAAAAAAAACAAAATGTCACCCGCCCTCAAGTAACGTAACGCAAAGACCAAACAACAAAAATGTCAATACACACACGTAAGAGGTTGACGCGGTGACTAAATAAGTTTGCGTCAAAAAAAAAGAAAAAAACCAAAATGGCGTTGCTGACGAACTCGGCGTCGGCAACGGGTCCGACGGCCGGTGGGCCGACGGCCCCGCAGGCCCATTCGGCGACGCCGCTGCACCACTACTTCCACTACCTAAAGCAGCCCTCGCCGTTGGCCCAGAATCCCTATGCTCATCACTCAAGCGCGCACCACATGGGTATGGGCCCAGGCCCGCTTGGCGGATTAGGCCCGTTTGGGTTAACACCGCACGGGTTGGAAGCTGTTGGATTTCCTCAAGGTAAGAGATTTTTTTATTTTACTCTGTTACTTATCACTTCGGGTACATTGCATCTGGTAGGTATTAATACAATATCAACCTTCAACATTTTTGATACTACAGAGTACAAGTTTAGATCCTGGTTTCAGTTATGTTTAAATTGACAGATATTCAAAACATATGTCACATCTAAGCTACAAGCCTTTTAATTAAAACTAACTACATTAGTATTGGCTAATGATAACCATAGATGATTAAATAGAAATACCTGTTTGGTTAAAACTTGATATAAGTCCTAACTATGGTTTTAAATTAAGGAGTTTCAATCAAGTGAAGGTTTTAAGTGGTAAATAATATAAATATGTGGTTTTTTAGGTAAAATATATAACGCAAATGATTACACGTGTACTGTCATCTCATTTGCGGTCAAAAATAAGCTTTTGATGTTAGATTTGGTAGCGTAAGCAAGGCTGTTAAAAAAACGAAATTTACTGGTTTTTTTTTCAGCTACAAAGTAATTTAGTTTACTACTTTGTGCCTAAAATCTTATTAAATTATCAAGCACCAAATTAAATAATTGAATTATTTTTAATATAAAATATACGTCTCGACAATCTTTATAATTTTATTTAAATAAAGATTTAATTTCCATATATTGCTATAACTCAAATTAGCGTAACTCAAAACCATTTTAAGCCTCACTATATTTTAAATTCAAACACTAATAATATTAAAATATACGACGAATTCGGTAAAAACCGTTCATTACAAATATTGTGTTACAAAATATTTAAACCACAGGAAAATGAAACTGGATAAAAATTAAATATAAAATTCGGAAGCTATGTGGTCTGTAATGAACTCCAATATCGTGACAAAACGAATTTCATCTGGAGCTTCAGGCTGTAATTTATTAATATGCTTGAGCGGTATTTTTAATGAGACAGATGCTCATTTATTTATATATTCTTTGCTTGATTTTCTGTTTTTGATTCCTGCGCATCGCGTGCATACAATATTCTGGAAGTTCTACAATATTTGTTTGTTGAAAAACTAAAGAATGCTTATTACTTACTGAAAAAAAAGCATAGGTAAGTATAACCAACTAGTCAACCATGCTCTTTGAAATTCAATGGTCAAGTTTTCATTAAGACTTAAAAAGAAAAGGCACCAAAATCCATTCTAGTAATGTCATAAAATACCTGAATTTATGTTCAGTTAAACTTTGTTAACATAAAGGCGATACCTACTCCATTTATCAAACTAATGACCGCAATTTGTAAGCTTTGACAAAACTTGTAAAATATTCTACACCATTTGCATTTTGACTTCTGATTCTTAAGTTTAATGTTTCATTTGCTGTAAGATATATGTGGCAATCTATCAACGAAAAAAATGCTTTGTATTTTCGGTTTTTTACTTATGGTAAATACTTGAATTACTTGACCTCGGTGCGATCTTAATTTCAACAATTTTAAAGTCCTCAAAAACTTCTTGTTCATTTAAGAGAAGATTTTCATTAAACTTCATCTTGCTTTCGTCGTAACTATCTCCAGCATCTAAAACTAAATTAATTACTCCTGACAACACTGAAACATCGTTGCCAATCTAACGAAAATTACAAATTTTATCTATACAAACAAGTAAAACAGCGTGACAGGCAAGCCCATTCGCAAAACAACAGCAGAGAAGGAACGCTGCATAATTTACGTACCAAGAAGACATCCTTGCGAAATAATCAAAACAACCCCTCTCTCACCCCCATAAGCCGCTTATCCCCACCCCCTGTATTGCCACGCTACCCCCAAAATGTGGGAGAAACGGGAAGTCGCTTGTTAGTTCGCTTTAATTAGTAGCAAGTTTGAGTTTTGATGCTAGCAACATTTAGCGCGTTGTGTTTCTAGACCCTTTTTCTGTTGATTGTAAAATGTTTCGCTGCGGAGTTTTATGTGTGAATATGTCAGTAGGGAGGTTTTTCTTTGGATTTAAGTTTTCAAAGCCGCGATATCAACTTTTTGAAAAATGTGCTGTTTCACCCATTCATCTAATTAGTTTTGTATTCATGGTACGTTTTAAGTCTCGCATATTCAGCAACAAAAATCTCACATGTTATTATGATTCGAATTTTGGATCATAGGTTATACATACGTTTCCATACAAACATAATATTAATTATGTATGGGCGCGGTACAATCACAAAGAAAGGTATATAATTATTATATGTACCTACTGTACCTTTTTACGTACTTAGCAATTATTTCTCTAAAAGCATCGTTTTAAAACTTACTTCATAAAAAAAGATTCCAAATTACTAAAACAAAAATCCAACGAATAAAAAAACTGACCAATCACAACAGAGATTAAAATTAAAAAAAAAGAAAATGGAACGACGACATTTTTAATTCAAAAGGGAGGCATCTCAGATTCCGGATTAACCTCCCTTCATTTCTTAGAAGTAACGTTTTGATACTGGCATTCGAGAAGGTTGTAGAAAGAAATATTGTGAAAAATATAATGATATGGACTTGTTTTTACTTTTTTACTTGGAACATCTTTCTCTACGTTACCTACTGATAGTATAATTATTAAATAATTTACTCGGAATTCATTTTTTTATGGACTTGTGAACAAATTAAGTTTATATTAGGGTGGGGTGCCTCAGGGATCTATCTTTGATCCTGTTCTGTTGCCATGTGTATTTTTTTAGTAATTGGTCCTTGTAGTATTTAGTTAAATTACGTGAATTCCCGAGCTAAGTTTTTATAGTATCTTAAGATATATCTTTCCTTAGGATTTTTAAAGCCGAAAAAGAAATATAGCTGACATGATGTATGAAAAATAGAATACATATTTATGCAATAGATTAGTTCATTATACTAATATAATGTCAGAATTGACGGATTAACTTGACTAGATAATAAGAAAGAACAGAATGATAATTGTTCTTTATGATTTTTTATGGGAGTGTAAAGTATTTTTTTCTTGAAATAACTCAAGCAAAATAAGTAAAAGGATTTTTTTAAGTACCCCAAGTACACTAAGGTAGTGCTGATTTATAAAAAATGGGTTCTTAATCCCCAAAAGGGTTGTTCCAGGAAATATTCGGCGATATTTTTAGCGTACGGGTTTCAGGTAGTCTTTGACTTTTTTTTCTTAAAAAACTATATTTTATTTGTACACTGGAATTATTTTGTGAGTGACATTGATGGTTAAAACCTTTTAGTTCGCTTTACTAGTAATGTTCCTAAAAGAAGAGAAAGTAAATTCTGAGTAGGTATAATGAATCATTTTTCATTTAGTACATTTTCTTTGATCTTAAGTATCAAACACGTTTTGGTAATAAAATCAGTTTCAATCATTGTTACTGCTTGAAAAGCGTGTGATGCTCTTTCTATTCATAATTAGATACAATTTAACTTTTCGTATTTTGACAAGTTCATATTACATTGAGGTAAAGCACTTTTAAAACTAATCAATATTTAAAACTAGCTGTCCCCGGCGATTTCGACTTGAGTTAATACTCCAATTCCATGGGTCCTATTAATTGTGAACTTATGCTTTTATAAACTACCTTTTATATATCCGCTACTTTTCATCAGACTATTAATTAAATAAAGATTTTATGCAATCCGATAGATAGTTCCAAAGATCCAGAGAGAGTTTCAATTGATGAATCTCCGACCGGTCGCATGAGACCGCGCTGTTATTGTCTTACTATTGTGTCTCGTTTTGCGGGTATATGATAGGTTAAAAAAACAAAAATACAACAGCAAACAAGATTTTTAATTAATTAAATGTACCTACTGTTTGGCACACTGCTATTGCTGGGATTGGTGGATGAGGGGTTGTCTTTCACTATCCCACCCACATGTGTATATCTACATGACAGATGGAACTTTCTTTACCGATTTTCATTCGCTTGTAACTGTACCGATAACCGAAACCTGTTCTTCTAATATACCACCGTACTGTAGTTAAAACGCACTTACTATTCAAACTTAGAAAATTTACCGAATTAAACTGACTGGTTAGCTTCAAATTAAAACAAACCAAAATACAGAAGAAAGGCAAAATGTAATTCGTCTTAGAGTTTAAAAGTATTATTTTTTTCAATTAATTTGTAGATGTAAAAACTAATTGATACAATTTAAACGTGCATCCAGAAAAAAAAATACAGAAAACTGCTTCCGCTTTATTATATTATTTTCTAATTAAATAATAAGCATACTCGTAGATAAGACTCAACAATTTGAAACTTTTATACAGCTTTTATCTTTGCTTCTATAAGAAAAAATCTGTAAACATTGTTTACGACTTGCGACCTATTTAATGCAATACACATTTGATTCTCCAATAAAATTAATCCCAATTCCAATTTTAATCCATACTTCTATCCCTTTCTCTCCCTCTTAAATCGATGATATGTTGTCCCTTTCTTGCAATAGATGCGTTCAGCGTAACGATGGCAGCTGGGCATTCGTTTTTTGAATTCTTTTTTTCATTGTATCGGTTTTTTATTGGCATCCCTTAGAATTTTATGGCCAGTTGCTTTTTTAATCTTTTAGCGGGCATAATTAATTCGTTTTTTTTTTTCTCTTCTTTCTTTTCGGTTCTAATCGGGACTTCGGAAGCCGGAAATACGTGAATGCTTGTTGTTATATTGTTGATTTTTATCTATTTATTGAATACATTTATTTATTTAGGTGCCTTGTAATAACAGCCATTGCTTAACCTTGAAAGTTTACCTAAGAACCCATTCTGGATTGTGTAATATGCGATACGCAGCTTTGTTGATTAGATATAGTTTCTGAAAAGAAAATCTAGAATAAATATTTAGGTTTAATCAATAAATTACCACGCGGTTGACGCAGTAGTTGAGCTATTGGCTGCGTTTTTCACGCTTGAACACAATCCCACCTGATAGAAAGCGACGCCGTAGGTTGTTAACGATTGAGCACGCTTGCCTAGAAGTAACCTATTCCGCATACCACTCTTGAGTTGTATCTATCAGGGAACATAGACTCCGGTAGGAAATTCCACTGCTTAGCTGCACGCACAATAAACGTGTTCCCAAATTCTATATTCCTCTATTTACAAGAAAAACACATTCTCCCAAGGGAGATATCGAGCTCATAAGACAGTGACACGAACCTCAAACAAAACATTACGTAGAGGCATTGTAGCTATGGACAGGATTACACTCGCGAGGCTTCTATAATCAATACGTACTGTTGAGGGTAGCCGCTGTTGGAGAGAGCCTTGTAGCATTAAACTATGAGCAGTTGAGGAAACCTGCTTTATTCTTTACTAGCTTTAGCCCGCAGCTTCGCCCGCATACATAAAATATAGCCTATGTCACTCAGGAATACAACAGCTTTCTATTGATGAAAAAATTTTAGCAATCGGACCAGTACTTCCACAGATTCCCTGATACAAACAAACAAACTTTACCTCTTTATTATATTAGTACAGATTCACAGGCGTGAAGTATGTCGGTAGCCATGAAGTACCGTGTTACCCCAGTTAATGGGTTGTGGAGGTCTGATAGGCAGCCGCTCCTCGTAAAGTACTGGTATTCAGCTAAATCCGGCTTGACAGGAAGCCGACCCCAACATAGTTGGAAAAAGGCTAGGCAGATGATGATGAAGGTAGCCTTTCGGTATTTTACAGGATGCATTTTGGGATGCATTGCTCGTGAAACTAAAGGTTCTGGAGTGACCATCACGTGCCGGAAAACGTAGCGTTGGAAGGCCACCTACAATGTGGACCGATAACTTGGACTCTGGTCGCAGAAATCCGAAACGCAAAACACACAGGATCGTTGTGGCGACGCTTGGGGAAGTCTAATCGGCCGAACCCATCCATCTCCAGCTTTGGAATACTGGATATAGTAAAACAAATATTATCATAATACAAAAATTATCATGTTTTCTCTCGTTTCATTTGTTTTTCTATCTCCGGTATATGACAGATAGGTTATTGGGTTCGGCTGTATGTCCAGCAGTGGACGTCTTTCGACTGAAATGATGATGATGATGATTTGATTTTTGATGACTTGATTCCGCCGTCGTCTTTCTACTGTATACTATAACATCCATATAACGAGTTTCCTTTACGTTGCTGAAACTTCTACGGCCGGACTAAGCGATTCGTCTCGTCGTTTAATACTGCGTATTTACATCGAAGGACTAGAACAATTATTTGCCTGCTGCAGTCCAGATAGAGTTCTGCCTCCTAAACTAGGATAACCTGTAGCTTAAGATAGAGTGTTCAGTTGTGTGATTTTTTCTTTTTTTTAATGATTAATAGGCTCGCGCTTGACCAGACTCACCTGATGGTAAGCGATCATGTGGTCGATGATGGAGCACGCTTGCCTAGAAGCAACCTATTCACTCTTGACTTAAAGACCCCTAGGTTGTAGCTATCAGGAAACACAGATCCCGGCAGGAAATTCCACTCTTTAGCTGTACGCATAATAAATGTACTGCCAAAATGGGGATTACCTATATTATATCCTATCCTATCGGTACACGATGGCCCGGTGAGGGTCGCAGGAATTCAATGCACAGCACCGGTCGTTATATCGACACTTGGGGACGGCCTGTGACCAACAACGAACATCTGTGGATGCAACGAGAGTTTACGTATTCCTTGACTCACCCTTAGCGTTCCAGGGCAGAAGAGACTATTTCGAAGAACTCCACAACCCTGGCATGTAACGTTACACCTCCCAATCGATATAGAGGCCATTGTGTCAGTGAGGAAGCCCCACAAATTTAAGGCGATTGCCCGAGAACCGACACTTTTGGCCGCTTTTAAACGATTAAGTTTGTTTGCTTTTTAGATTGGTAAATGCTTAGCTAGTTGTGTTTATCGCTGTGTCTTTTACTTAAGCAATTAATGCTTTGTTACTTGTAAAGCCTTAGATAAGCTCGGTTTTTAACTTAAGCATTAATTCATGAATCCCCGACCGGTTCTAAGAGACCGCGCTGTTATTGTTTTACTATTGTGTTTCGTTTTGCGGGTATGTGATAGGTTAAATTTGAGACTGTCCGGTTGCAGGCCAAGGTACACATCGTGCATCGGTTCTCATCACTGGTCCCGTCAATCTAGTTGATATGTCTTTTAGGTGCGCGTAGACAACTTGTCGGTTTTGTTCCTTACCGGACGGCGAGCTACCAATGACTCGCCATCTGCAAGTTCACGCTAATTGTAGCCTATGTTGTACATAATAAAATTCAAATACAATAACAAACCTTATTTTTCAACAATTCAACAATGCTTTATGAATACATACTCGTACGTTCACTCAAAAATCACTTTAAAATATAGTGTACCTACAGTACATAAGTCGAAACATGAGTTAGTCGCAGTGGAAATTATCTTAAACTAACTTCTGCCATAGGATTCATCATCACTCACTGGACACCTGAGGTCGACGCGGTCGAGGGCGACCGCGGCGAAGGTAGTGTGACGATCTGATCGCGTTCGCTGGTCAAACTTGGCCAGAGATGGCTCAAGACAGAGAGATTTGGAAGGAGAAAGGGGAGGCCTTTGCCCAGCAGTGGGACACTAGGCTTTTAAAAAAAAAACTTCTGCCAGCAACCACGTGAAATTAGACTTTTTTTATCCATGTTCCCTTGGGAAATTGGATTTTTTGTTGACTGATTTGTGATCCAAATTTCATCCAAATACGTTGAGCCGTTTGTGCGTGAAGGAACAACAGACACACATTCAAACTTTCGCCAAAGTCAAAGTCAAAGTCAAAAAGTTTATTCGCCTTTATAATACTTATATTTTACTTTACTACATACCTATACTTTAACCAGAAGTACTACCAATTAGTATAACATACTTCTGGTTACGGTAAACCTCATAACGTTATTAATAGAACGGTAGACACAGACTAGTGTGACTAATCTCAACCGAGGCCCGGATACAAATGAGTCATCTGAGGTACTGGTTCCTCGTACCCACTAGCTATGCGTTAGAACAACCGACCTGTTTCAGTCAGTCAGTTTTCGTCAGATTGAAATGTAATAACACTAGTGTATATATGGGCTTTCAGAATTTTTATATGTATCGACACGTAGCGAATATGATTCTATATTTTAAGTCTTTCTTTATCTTCTTCCTGCCCTTTTCCCATTTTATTTGGGGTCGGCGCAACACGTTTTTATGTTGCTGTCATGCTATCACTAACTCCCTTTTCTTTCATATCACTCTTCACAAATTCACACAATCCATCCATCTTTTCTTTTGTCTGCCTCTCCCTCTCCATCCATCTACAGGTATATCTATAAGTCTTTTTAAATTCTGTAACACGTACTATTACATTTCTCAAAAAAACGTACGTGTGTGACTTATCACATACCCGCAAAACGAGACACAATAGTAAGACAATGACAGCGCGGTCTCATGCGACCGGTCGGGGATTCATGAGTTACGAGTAAGTAAGGTAAAGCAAAAAATAGCTTTCATAGAAAATAACAGACACACGGTTTCGTTCGTGCGAAAGTAGGTTTCTCCAGAAAAACTGTAGACCGCTGTTCCACGCTTTTAAAAGAAAGGGTTCTCTGAATTTCTAAAAACCCTTCTTAGAGCTGTGAAGCCGTGTCCATTTCACGTTCCTAGTCCCAATAGTTTCTGCTCTGCGTTGTTGTGTCAGTCAGTCCTTTAAATGGAGGATTGCTTTTCAAATAGAGAAAATATACAAATCAAAGAGCAAGCTTACCTTAAAACCCAGCCTTTCAACGCTCCAACATAACACCCAAGAACCGACCCCAGAACTACAGACAACCATTTAAAGAAAAGAACCAAAAAGTCGAAGATTTCGGAGTCTCAAACGAAGGTGCGACTAAAGAGGTCCTTACTAGGTCAAGAATCTAATCAAAAAAATCACTTCAGCACAATCAGTGTATCATCGTAGGACATTCTTTGAAAAGTCTCCTAAGAAAGAAGATAATTCTATTAAGTTTACTTGATTTAAGCCATAATAAAAACATGAAGTTACACATTGAACAAGATAAAAAGACGAAAATATAACTAATCATTACCTTTTAAATAGAAAAAACCTAGAAATTAAAAATCAACCTTAGATATTTATAAATGAAACATATAGCTCCAACACAAAATCTTCAGCCTTTCACCGCTTCCTACATAATACTCGAGAACCGACCCCAGAACCACACACTTCAAAAAAGAACCAAAAAGTCGAAGATTTCGGAGTCTCAAACGAAAGAAGGTGCGACTAAAGAGGTCCTTCACACGAGCTCCGAGGTCACAGTGGTGTCGCCAAGAAAGACCTGTTAAATTAACCATCATATTTTATATGACCCAACTTATTTTCAGATTTCCATTGAGCTGTTGACACCGCTTAGAGATGTTGGTGATTAATTTGTTAGGTACTGTTTTTGTGGCATTCGGTATTTTACAAGATGCATTTTGGAGTTTGCGAGTTTTTTCAAGGTGAGAGATCATCAAAATGACTTTTCTCGCTTTGGGCGGAGCGGGTGTGTCAGACTTCTACTGGCTTAAACACACTCCTTTTTCCTTCTTTGTCTTAATTCCAGTGTCCTAGAGCTCAAATTTGTTAGGTGCTAAGTACACAATGGTTGTTTAGTAATTTTGTTTATTTATTTATTTAACCTTCTTGTACAACAGTGATATATAGGCGGACTTAATGCAACACGGCATTCTCTAACAGTCAACCTTTGGTTTTGAAAAAGACAACACTGCGGTAGGTGTACACAATAAATGGAAAAATCATCATCATTTCATCTGAAAGACGTCCACTGCTACACATAGGCCTCCCCTAAGTGTCGCCTCAACGACTGAAAAAAAAAGTATTCTCATGTATTAATCTGAAGTTATCACAGTTCAAAGTGTACAGAGTTATGTATACAACAGCAACTTCATCTCACTTACTCAAGTGTCAGTCACCGCGTTAGCTTGACATCCGATATATTGGCGCCTGGCCCACAGTCAAACATCACATTTTTTCTTACCATATTTACTTCTGATTATCACTCGGTGATAACTTGATTAATTACTGTCCATTAGAAATGTTGAAATGTTTACGCGTTTAAATTATTCATAATTAATTGAGTATTAACTTTTTAAGAACTTCGCGAGATAAGTATCGACGTAAGTCATACATTAAAGTCTCTTCCTAATCGGGTTTAGAAAGCCCAAAACCTAATATTAAACGTTTCGATTTTTTATTAGAAAACCTACCTACTTTAATTCCTTTACACAGCTACCGGTATGTCATATTCTCAAGCATTATACAGAATAAAACATAAAACATTGATATTTTCATCTTAATAAGCATATTTCGATACAAAATAGGTAATCTAGAATTTACATATTGCTATAAAAATTTTACTGCCCTCCTACCGGAATGAATAAAAATATTGTCACACCAAAATGGTACTTGGTCACATGTGTAGAGCTCCAATTACGGACTAAGAGTAATAAATTATATTAAATTTATCATTTATGAATTCCGATGCGGCGAGCGGCTACCGGCGGCGGCCCTTTGACGCGCCGCCATCTTGCGCCGCCATGTTTGTTTTATTTTTTTTAGGATTCCGTTAAATATTAACGGCTAAACATTTATTTTACGATTAATAAAAGCGAGCGATCGATTAGGTTCAGTTTTTAATTGTGTGGTTTCTAAAGTTATTTTCTATAGGATAGTTTGATCGTTTAATCTTACGATGATTATGATCGGGAATTGAAGTGCACATCAAAGATCAAGCAAGGATTATTATTATGTCATGATCATCATCCTAGGCTTTGCCCACAGCTGGGCCTCTCTTGCCCTAATCCCCACTTTCCTGTGTCTCGTTTAGGTTCCATCATTATCTTCATTACCACGTATTATACCTACAGCAAGTACTTACTATACTAAAAAAGTTATAAAGCCTGTGCTTATTTCTTCAGTATCGTTGAAATAAGTAGGTGAATATATCTTATATTAATTCATTAAAATGGCCTACTAATTCCATTAAATAACATAACATGATCAGTTTTATAATGTTCCCTGTGTGTGAACTTAGGTCTCCTCTTTAACCTCTTTTTTTGGTTGGCGAATCATCTTAATGACTTCTCCCCTGTAATCCACCACCAGCCTCAACGCAGATTTTTTATAATTGTATTAAAGCTGCAGTAAACTTTTTTTTTCACTTTTTCCGTTCTGTGTGGACTTGTGGGGCGATAGGTAGTTTCAGACTTTTACTGACTAAAACCCACTGTTGTTCCTTCATATACCCATTGATCTAACTTCAGTTACCCATAGAACGATGCCACAAGAAATGGAGTAATAAATAAAATAAATATTGATGAAATGTTTACCTATTCAACATTTTTTTGGCTTCGCACGTTTTGTGTCAAATTTAAAAAGTAAGTATAAAGTTTTACTTTAAGTTCCATCAAGATGCGATGTTTTTACAGTATTTGGCTGCAAATGTACACATCGAATCAGCCTTCTCGGCAAGCTTCGCTCTGTTAGTCAATACTACAATAATTCTCAGCTCCGCCTATTTCAATGACTTCTAATATTAGACACTTGAGAAACAAAACTACACCAATTTTCCATCACAATATCCGCTGAAAAACCTAGCTAACAGCCGAACCCAATAACCTATCTATCACATACCGGAGATAAAAAAACAAATGAAACAACAGAAAACACATGTATAATTTTTGTATTGTATCATTTGTTTTACTATCTCCAGTAAGCCAAATCTGAAAATAGATAGGTTATTGGATTCAGCCGTAAGACCATACTTTCCAAATACAACCAGTAACCTACAGAACCCAACTAAAAATTAAAAATTATTCCTATACTAATCTAACCTTTTTGTTCTTTTTTTAAAACTTAATGCAATGCGCCTGTCAACGTCATTCTTTATCAGTCAACTGTCATTTTAGTAAAATGACAAGTAAAAAATTTGCTACCTCGCCTCGGTCAGATAGCGAGAGGTAAGATAACTTTGTGAGCAAACCCGCGGTTAAGTTTTAACTGACTACCGGAGATTAAAAAGTAGCTGTTAATTTTATAGTTATTGATTCATTCGATTAATCGATGTGAGGGATAATTCTATGATTGAAAAGATTAGTGAAGTGATGACTGATTAGTAAGTAACTATATATAAATATTTTAAATTATAAAACACTCTGGAGGACTACTGCAGTGAGTCCGTCAGTCTGTATGAATGCGTTAAACTTAAACATTATTGTGTGGATTTACATACAGTTTTTTGCCTCACGGCTGCTCCGAAATAGGTCCAGTTCAGCATGAATGCCAGGCAACTATAGTCTTTTTTACATAGCATGGGTTGGGTGACAGCAGGACGAAAATATGCATCTTTAAGATGAGAGAAAACGACAGATAGCTACATTGTATGAATCTGACAGCTGTCACCGAAACCATTCTATAACAAATTTAGTATAGTGCCTGACGCTGGTTTACAAATGAACCTAAGGTTTGTGACGCCACAGTCGTAAAACGGTTTTAACTGTTTTTGTAATTATACTTACAGCGGTGACGCGAACGAACGAACTTAAATAATAAAATAATATCATTTTAAAACATCTAAACCCCAAGATTACACGTAAGAATTGCTCTTCAAATTGACATAGAACTTAACAATATTATTTACCAAATAAAAAAACACACAAAACGCAATCCCACCCATCTGACAACATCAAAAATCAATCCAGTGCGCCTCCAATAGCTAAAATCTTTTATGCATGGAAAGAAAAACATAAATGAAACCGTGTGAAAATTGACACTCGGATTTTCACGGTCGGGTCTCTGGGGCCCCGCCGCGCTGGAGGGTTAATTCATTTGTCGCAGCGACAACTTGAGGGTTGAGTCCGCCTGATTTCACACACCATTGTCTTGTGTTTTGCATAATTTATTAAGAAAACGCCTATTTTGTTTTTGTTTAGAAGATTTTTTTTGTTTTTGTTGTTGCTTTTTGATAATCGTTCGTTCTGAAAAGATAATTCGACGATTTTTTTTATTGGAAAATGCATAATCAACCTTCTAATGTACCCACTATTAGGACTCAGGCCTCCTTTCTAGGAGAGGGAATGGGCCGTAATCTTCTAGGCGGGCCCAGTGCGGGTTAGAGGATGTCATCTCAGAATTTTTAGTTCTAGGATAGGTATGCCGTTTTCCTCTAGATATTTTCTTTCACCTTTGTGAGAATAGTGGTGTTTTGTTTTGTTGATTAGCAAGTAATAATAACTCGATAAAGGATATAGTATACTGTTGGACATAGGCTTCCCCAAAGTCGCCATGAAGACCGGTCATGTGCGTTTCACATCCATCGGGTTCCCGCAGTCCTTACTAGATAGTACGTCGGTGTAGGTACTTTGTGGTGAGGCCTTCCCAAGCTGCGTCTGCAGGTACGCGGTCGCCACTCGAGGACGTTTCGGTTCTAAAATTGAATTGTTTAATCATCAATTGGTTGTTTGTTTACAATTCTCACGTTTGGAAAACTAAAAAAAAAATACGTTGATCTTAATAGTGATTTGATATCCCCAATGTTCATAAAGTTATTATTTTCTAATTCTTGTTCCATTAAAGAAGCATCGAAACATTTTTTTGCGTCTAACGCCTAAATAATATAGTAAACATAGTCAGTCATGTAGCCATTGCAACATTTATTTATCAAATAATATATTATAATGGGAGGCATCTGATAAATTTGCTGTAAAGTACATTGACCTTTCTCTAATATGTATTCTTTTAATTAACTGTTTATCTATACTAATATTATAAAGAGGTAAAATTTGTAAGTTTGTAGGTTTGTAAGTTTGTATGTAGGGGGTAATCTCTGGAACTACTGGTCCGATTTGAAAAAATCTTTCAGTGTTAGATAGCCCATTTATCGAGGAATGCTATAGGCTATATACCATCACGCTATGGCCCACAGGAGCGGAGCAGTAACGAAAAATACGGGTGAAACCGCAGGGGACAGCTAGTTGTAAATATAATTGATAAATAAAATCATTTTCATTTCATTATCCACACTGCAAATCGAGTCCTATCAAAATAAAAAGTTTATCATCATGATAATTTCAGCCGAAAGATGTAAAATGCCTATGGCCCCCAAAATGTCGCCATGACAATCGGTCCTGTGCATCTCGCATCACCTCACCAGATCATCAGGCCAACTTGTGGGAGGCTTTCCAACGTTACATCTTCCGTTGCGCGGTCATAATAAAAAGTTTTTTAAAAACAAGAGAAACCTTTTTGTAAAATAACTAATAACATTACAAATAAATATTTACACAAAATAAAAAACCCTAAAGAACTAACTACATAAAAGTAAACTAAAAAATGGCGTCGAAAAACTCCTCCACATCGCTGTCGACTGGTAATGTACCCAAAAGGCTGGCAGCATTGCCACGTTGTATGGCAATGCTTATTCTCTTTTGTAAAATTGATTGACCTTTAAATGTTTACAGCGTAAAAAGTTTAAACAGATTAATTTAAAAGTTTAGTTTCGTCTTCCGTGATTTCCTTTTCTTCGAAAATAAATACCTAAGTAGGTAAAAAGTTGTACCTAAATTAATGAAATATTAACATCTACATACCTTTATCTTTTCTGTATGAATTTACTGACCAAACACCACGTGTGTGCATTCAGTGGACCTTTGCGTTCCAGGGTCACAGTAACTGGTGCCCAATAATCCCGGGCCGCGTCAATAATGCTGATATCTCTGCCTGGTTTTTATCGGACTTTGAGCTACATATTGCTCACCGTCCACAAACCCTCACCTATGACGGCCAAGATATATACGACAAATGAAACAGTTCTTTAACACTAAACCAAATAACGACACTTAACACTAACAAATACCATGTCCCACCATTTCCCCAAAGAAAACAAAATCGCCAAACTCTCATTATTATTCAATTAAACATCCACTTTGTTTGTGGGGGCCACTGTGTGAGAGTTAACACTCGTGCTGTTTATTTACGCCCTGGGTCTTTAAGGCCCCGGGCGGCACGCGCAGGGTTAACTTTGGTCACAGACTAGAAAAATAACAAGGTGATTTTTAGCTATCAAGTTTTGGAGTAAAGGGCCTTTCGTCTAGAGGTTGATAGCAATATTTATAAGATAAGTGGCTTCTAGAAAATAGTTAAATAATATTCGATGATGGATCACGCGTGCCAGTGTTACCATAAAGTACCGTGTTACCCCAGTTAATAGGTTGTGGAGGTCTGGTAGACAGCCGTTCCTCGTAAAATACTGGTATTCAGCTAAATCCGGCTTGACTGGAAGCCGACCCCAATATAGTTGGGAAAAGGCTAGGTAGATGATGATGATCACGCGTGCCTAGACCTGTTCACTCTTGACTTTAAAGCCTTCTGGTTGTTGTCATCAGGAATCACAGACTTTCACTTTTTAGCTGTATGTGTAATTAATGATTTCCCAAAATATTTGGTGCATAACGGTAGAATATCCACCATGTACTAGGCATACGTCGTACGTGGTTCGATGATGGATCGGGCTTGACGGAATCTCTGCAATTTTGATGCACACCGATAGGGCAGTAACTGCTAACCTACTAGTGCATCATTGCCGAAGATTCTCTTGGCTCTTTTCTCTGTTCACTCAAACGCAACAAACTGGTATCTGGCAGATTCATCCCCAAAGATGAGAGCAGGGCCTTACCATGATGCATTTAAATATCAAGCGTGCGCACGAGAAAGTGGGATGGAGCTACACAATGTATGTAGCTTTATCCATTTAACAGTTCGGTTTAGGTCCGTCAAATGGATCGCATTAAGAGTTCGTGGTACGGCCTTTGTAATTCATACACGAATGAACTTGCGCTTGATAAAGTTTGAGCATCATTCCAGTGGTTCATAACACTGGTTCCACTATCCAAACCTATTATTTCAGCACGTGACTCTAAAAACCTCTCGTCCATGCCTCAAGGCCTCTAATTGGCAAAACGATACATTTCCACTCTAGGGTGGTTTGTACACCAAGTGCCCCAACCCTGCGCTCGCCACTAATTGTAAAGTCAACACTCTGTTTGCTCAGGAAACTGTTTTTACTGATTGTTTGTGTTTTTTGGCAAGTGCATCACGCCCGGGGTGCAAGCTACCCCAGGGTACGAGTGAGGGTGTGAAGTGGAAGCGGCGATATTTTTTTAAGTTGCGCTTCAGATGTGTTTAGGCTAAATTATACGGAAAGCATTTTGGAGTTGCTGGAAATGTCGCCGTTGAAAAACAGTTTTCGTTTTAGTTTGTTTTGTACAATTTGGTTGGGACTGGTATGCTTAAAAAATGCTGGATTTGGATTACGTAGCGATTTTTATTTGAGCTGGGAAATCATTAAATGATTTATCCCGCTCAAGGGTAAAGTAAAAGAGAGTGTCAAACTTTTACTAACTAAAACTCACCTATGGCTCTCAGTCACCTTTGGCGTTTTAGGGTTACGGTCACTCTTTGTGCGGTCACCATGGAGTTTCTTGCCAGTTCTGCTCCATATGAAACGACGAATTGGAACCGTGCACTAGCTTCTGGCGTTTTATAAGTGCCCATATAGGCCTACGTGAAATATTTGGGTCTTTTTTGTTCTTTCAAACGTTTCCAGAGCACTAGCTACGGAACGTTTATTTAAAAAAAAAACAATTTGCTCCGAAATAAAAAATGGTATTACTTAATACTAACAATTTAGTAAAAAACCAATAAAAAGTTAACCCTTACTTTTTTTTAAAGTAACTTAACCTACCTTTTTTACAACTAATTTAATTCGTAACTACCCTCATTAAACAAGAAGATAATATATATTTTTTCCTTCATCCCCAGATCAGTATGAAAAACCCTGGAGTTGGAGTAAGTCATCACATTCTTATGATTTTCTATAAATATTAACTTTTCATCAGATATTCCCTTAATATCTTAATTTTATTTTTCAATGAATCAAAGTGCTTGATATTATCCTACATTGCTATCCAACGGCAGCATGCAATGCCAAAAATGCTTTATAAAATAAAAGCTGGCTTCTTTCATTCGCTTTTAAATCGAATACCGAATTATACTTTTTTTTTTTGGTGGACTTGACTTGCCAGGACTTGAGCTTAGTTTAGGCTCTAGTCTCCCAGAATATATTCTATTTATATAAAAGGAGAAACTGACTGACTGATATATTAACGCATAGTCGCGACTACCGGGACTATGAGTAATTTCACAGAAGTTTTTCTTGTAAGATGTTAGCGAGTACTAAGCGAGGATTTTTTTAAATTAACCTCCTAGGGGGATCAAATAGACCAGCAACCTTATAGTATTTCGTTTATTTAATACTTACTTGTATCTGCAGGTACACAAGTGGTACCAAATTTACTTATACAGTACGCTTGGCTACATTGGTTAGCAGTACACTCGCGGTACTGACATCAGGATGGCGGGTGTAGTGGTGAGAGGTACGTAAAGGTACATAGAAAGTCATCGTAATAAATTTAGGCAAATGTGGAAATTACATCCGCCATCCTGATACACACGAAGTAAAAAATAGTATGATATTCTTGTCCTGTAATAAGTGTGTGAAACGGGGTCCACAAGACCCACAACAGCATTGAAAGTGTTAAGACAACACCTCGTATTCCCACCACCGTAGTACACAACATATACCTACTTAGAGACACGTGCCGGGTGACGTCAGAGTGTGTCGGTACTGTACACATGCCACGCTTTTACTAATACAATTAGGTACTCTATGTTATTTGTACGCTCTTCTTCTCAGTTTTGTTTTTTTGTTTAGAAAGCTGCGCCCGTATCTATATTTCTATACTTACTAATATATAAAGAAGAATGATGTATTTTGGTTTGGTTTGCTGGTATCAGCTAAATTCGGCTTGACTGGAAGCCGACCCCAATATAGTTGGGAAAAGGCTAGGTTCTAGGATGTATTTTGCTTGGTTTGTACTGAATAAATTCAGAAACTACTGAACAGATTGTTAAAAATAATTTAGCATTGTGTGTGTGACCATAGGCTATCCCAGCAAGGTCAAAGCCTCTGGGGCCATTGGTTCACTTTTAAAAGGAACACTTGGCACCATGGATCGAAAGGCAAAGAAGGAACAAGAGAATGGGTTGTAGTCAGTAAAAGTCTGACACGCCCTCCCGCTCTGTCCAAGAACGGGAGAAGTCATTCGATGATTTCTCATACCAATCCTATCAATACCCGCGAAACGAGACTCAATAGTAAGACAATAACAGCGCGGTCCTATAAGACCGGTCGGGGATTCATGAATTAAACCTATTAACTAGAAGCGAACTGCAATTTTCCACTAACCGTCTCTCATGGAAAATGACACCACTTAACACACTCCAAAAACTACCCTCGATTACCAACATAAACATTTTCTCAAAATTCAAATTCAGAAAACGGAAACCTCATTATCTATGGTCGTTGAAATCGTCAGTCGTAAGTGAGCGGGCGTGGGGAGCGCACGTGCCGGTCACGCGTTGCCTTTTATCTGTTTGCACAGCAATTCGCACTGAATACATTTACCGTTAATAATTAAGAGGATGACTTGGCAGTTGGTGATGAATTTTTGATGTTTAGGCAGGGTTGCTTGGAAAATAAATTTATTTTGGAGAAGAAAATACCTGCTTGAACCACTACTGCAAAATAATATTGATAGACTGGCATTGGGTCATTATCTCAGCTGGTTAACAATGGAGCAAGAGCAGCAAAATCCAGTGTTCCGTCAGTTACTCTTTGTGAGGGCTACTATGGTAACTCTTTCAAACAATCCGCAGCCCTCTATACTCCTGGCGTCATAATTTCTGACTATCGTCAGAAGCCAGGATTGACAACTGTCAGAGATCTACAAAAGACAGTCGGGACCAACGACTTAACTTACTTTCCGAGGCTCGGAGAAATCTCGGTTGGTTGAGATGGTCACCCATCCACCCACTGACCTCAGCAAATGTTGCTTAACCTTGATGAGCTGTGCGGCTATTATTATTTTAGCCACGAATATTTAGCAATAGAAAACCCAAAAACAAGAATGAAAAACAGTTAAAAACACTTTTGTAAGAAAAAATCCCCATTTTCCTTCAACAATTCTCAGTCCCACTCAAAAACCCACTAAAAACAAATTACCCGTCTCACTATTTCCTTTGGCAACGAAAACAAACCCTCCGTTACTTTGTTACGTCATTAAAGCGTCGCGAGCCGGGAATCGAACCCCCGCCCTTATCTCGGCAGCCCACTCGTAACATGTTTATCGTGCCGTCCTACGATAGCTTAATCCTCTGTGGGAGAAAGGGAAAGGTATATCGGATGTCTTTGTCAGGTGGTGTAGTTTCTTAGCAATTGTTGAGACTAATTTTGTGTTGAAGTTAAAGCAGATAATTTAGTTTAATTTACAGAAGACTTAGGGCCTGTTTCACCACCTATGAATAAGTTTCGAGTATCTTACTTGGCAGATAATTTCATACAAGTTCTGTTCCATTTTTGAAATTATTCAGTGAGTAGTGCCTACTCGGACATTGTGAAACAGGCCCTTACACTTGTCTTCTTGTTTTTGTTTTATTGTCTTTTTAACTAAAAACGATTCTACCTCGATTCTAAAAGGTCCCCGATACGGTCAACTGTTTTTGTCAATGTTTATATGAATGACAGATTAGAGAGCAATGGTAGTCCATTAACGGTGAAGGAAAACATCGTGAGGAAACCGGCATATCCTAGAACCATTAATTCGAAGACATGTGACATCCACCAATCCGCACTGGGCCCGCGTGGTGGATTACAGCCCATTCCCTCTCCTAGAGAGGAACATTACAAGGAAAACGTCGTGAGGAAACAGGCATGTCCTAGAACCGAAAATTCGAAGACGTGACTACCACCAAACCTCGCTGGGATCTCGTGGTGTATTACAGCCCATGCCTCTTAGAGAGGAGTCCCAATACAGTGTCTTTTTAATAAAGATGGATTTTACTTCAATTCTAAAGGTTCCGAAACGGCAAATTACAGTTGACAATATTTTATTTTACAAAGGATAAGCTTATGTTTGGCCACTATCTCACCTGATTGTAGCGACGATGTAGTCACTTCATAATTTTGTAAGTGCCTAAATTGGCCTATGTAAAATATAGTTCTATTTGCTGGCTTTTACCTCGGACAGAAGATAAGCATTGCCATACACGCGCGTGGCAATGCCGTCAGTCTTTTAAATTGGGCACATTACCGGTCGACAGCGATGTGGAAGAGTTTTTTGACGCCATACTTTAGTTAGTTTTTAGTTAGTTCAATGGGTCCTGAGTTTTTATTATACTGTAAATAAACACTATAAAGAGAGATGTAAGATAAAGAGAGTTAGGGCCTGTTTCACACTGTCCGAGTAGCCACTACTTCCAGAATAAATTCAAAAATGGAACAGAATTTGTATGAAATTATCTGCTAAGTAAGATATTGGCAACTTAATCATAGGTGGTGAAATAGGCCCTAAATATAATAAAAAAATAAAAACTAATAAGAGTTGATAAGAATCCATTAAAGAAATCACTTACACCTATAATGTCATAGTCCATCCCCTACTACCGAACTGTAACGAAATAAGCAATAATTTATAAGATATATTTCAATTTACCAACAATTCGGTTAGCACACCCCTGGAACAGGGCTGCTACATTATCATACTAATAAAATAACTCATTGCATACTGTACCCATTTCCATTTACCATCACTCTTATTCCTAAAGCCTTAAGGTTCAAAATTCCGCCTCTCTTAGGCCCTATTTTCCCTCAGTAATCTATCACAACTTGTCATGTTTCGCACCCCTGCGGCAGAGTTGCCAGCGCAATTTATGTGTTAACATGATTTATAGGCTGGCAACCCTCGTTTCAGTGGGTGTTGCTAGTTGCTACCTATTTTATTATATGCTATATACGTTAGAGTTACATAAATATAAAATTTGATTTTGTATGTGAATTTTTGACAAACTTTTCCGTTGATTAAAATTTTTTGAGCCAGTTGTGCAGGTATTCAGAACGAAAAAAATAGCACGTTAATCTGTTGGTTCTAGCTAAAATTCCGTTGTTTCAGGCAGATTAAAATCCAAAAAACATTGTTTCCTAGTATCTGAATTTTGGACGTCAAATAGTTGGCCACGAAATATACATCCCGCTTCATGAAAAAATAGATATTATTACACTGGAATCAACTCAAACATCGGTTACTGGGAAAAAATCAAGAATTCATACTAATTTTATAAATGTGAAAGTGACTCTGTCTATCTCTGTCATCTGTTACGCTTTCACAGTTAAATAACTGAACCAATTTTTATGAAGTTTGATACCGAGGAAGTTAGAACTGTGTAAGGATGGACAAAAGCTACTTTTTATCCATCTTCGACTTCGCGTCCGCAATAACCAATATTCACGCGGATGAAGTCGCTAGTAGAAGCTAGTTAAATATAAAGAGGTCTAGGTAGATGATGAGGCACTTTCAGAAATCTAAGATATTAACAAAAATTAAAAAGAACGTGAAAAAAATAAAAATGACACAAAAAAAAGAACAAATCAATCGTTAAAATCCAATAAATCCCATCAACACTAATGAAATCATTATTTTTTTGTTCACGGATATCAAAATGATTGTATCACAGTAACAGTCCATATAATCAAATAGGATGTTTGGCAAGTTACCCTCGCCAAGAATGCTCCTCTAAAATAACAATCCGGTTTAAATCCGAACGCGCCCATTAAAGCCCCCTCTGAAATGTCAAAGAGACAGTTGACGTTCCCGCCATTTTAGTAAAAAGGTTTTAAAAGATGCGTTCTGTATTTTTGTTTTGTTGTTTTTAATTAGTATGTTAATTTTTATTTTATTTTAAAGTAGCATAGAAATCAATCATGAATGACCATTCTAGTCATAATTTTAAGTGTTTGGTCACTGGTCTGATTAAATAAGATACGTATTTCAATTTTCTGACCACAAAATAAAATATATCAATACCCCAAAAATTTAGAAAATTACAAATTTATTTGTAGTATAATTCTAAAATTTAATCAAATTAATTCTTTAACTGACCGGTATCTAAAAAAATGCAAATCAATCTAAAACAGCTTCTATTCTATTGAAAACAAAGACGACATTATAATCCCTTGCAGCTGTGTTCTGCCCTCAAAAGCATTTTACACGTCATTAGGGTTCCGCACATCTCCGGGGACGACGGGGGTCAAACGCCGTGAAAAATGGGGAAATAATGCGTCTGTCCCCTCTATGTACTCAACAAATTAGCTCCACGATTTATTTTTATGTGGTGTGATGTTGAATGTTATTCTAAAGGATTTTCGTGTTGTTTATTTTTTATTATGAAACCATAATAGAAATGACTAAATAAAGTTACATGGACGAATAAGTATCCAAAAGACAGATATAACAACAAGCATCAAACTCTGTTGGCCAAGTAATTTGTAGTAATAGTAATTTAAATGTCATAATTCTTCCTTTAGGATCTAAAATAAATAATTAGATTTTTTTTAAAGTCCAAACCTAAGCAACAACAGCCAAAAATAGTCTTCAATCAAAGCATTTTATATTTTTTCAATATTTCCTTGATTTTGTTTCTCAAACTTTAAAAGACCCAGTTTCAGGAACGAAACGTTTTGCGAAATTAATGAGATTAATATAATTATCTAGTATGCTAGTAGTAGTGACGGCATAGTTAGCGCAATATTTGGGTACACTATTGTGGGGGGACGTATTTTTTTTCCCAAAAACAAGGTTTATATTCACACTCACAGCCCTTATGAGCTTCTTATGACAAATATTCCAGTAATGTGACCATATACACAAAAACTGTCGATTATCGACCAGATCTCAGGGGCTTAGAAACAGGAGTCCAAACACGACTCCGCCATTAGAGCAGTAGCTATCGGAGAGACATCGATTTGGACGATACGATCGAGGAAGAAAAAAGTGTAACAAACATTGTGAGGGCAAAAGATTACAGAGAGACTGGAATTAGGAATTCTTTAAATGGTGTTAAAAATATGATATTAGAGGATGTTAGATTTGGAGTAGTTTTAAAGTCTTGAAAGAAAGGTAGAGAGCTAGTTGATTTTTAAATAAAAAACATAAAAAAATCGTTCTGAACTCGGAACCATTTTTAAACCTAAATCAAAATATAATAGTTACATAAACTTAAGTCTAGGTAAGGAAATAATGGTGATCTTATTACTGATAGAAATATCAACTAGAGACCTTTGATTAGACTTAAAGAACTGTAAATGAACAAGAAATATGATAGGATTATCTATCATATTTTTTTCTACGAAATAACCACCATTTTCTCTTCAATGGAGACAGAGTTTACAGTTCCCTAAATAAAAGTAGTAACAGAAATAATTCAGACATCGAAGCTTTCATCTAAATGAAATCAATTGGGCCACGAGCATTTAACCCATTTTCCCGAACCTATTTAACAGATGACAAAGAGAAATAGTCCAAACATACGTGCCCCATATTCATTACAATAAAAGGTATTATACATTTGTCGAAACGCGAGCGTCAAATATCCACACATGTGCATAACTCCTAAAGGTTTTATAATACAACTACGGAACCCCAAACCCGCCATGTCACTAGGATTAGCGCTCGGGCCATTGTCAAATGACAATTGAAATCTATCCATCTTTCTCTAACTCGCCCCAATTCCATATGAGTAAAAGAGACAGCCGTATGAATACAGTTTTCACTTTTCAACATGTGACAGATTTCGTATGAATGTTTGTTTGGATATTCACAATGGGGTATCACGGGCGAGTTCCAAAATGGATATTGTATTATTTTTATATTTTTTAATCCGTCACAGAGAGGTATTTTATCAGTTTTCGCCGAATTGTTATAAATAGTAGATCGAATTATTTGTGTTTGTGTGAATTTTTAAATGCGATATGCGACTTTTAATATTTCATTAACTGTACTGTACATTGTATCATCAATGTACATTTGAGTGGGAAATTCACATCTGGCTTTTATTACTAATAGCTAGGTTTTAAATTCATCAAACCTATCCTCCTCAGGCTTAGGTTTTTTACCTATCACATACCCGCGAAACGAGACACAATAGTAAGACAATAACAGCGCGGTCGCATGAGACCGGTCGGGGATTCATGACTTTCATAGAAAACTTCAAAACCATTGTATCAGGGTGAATCTTGAGATTGAAGACATTCAGTTTGATTCCCCTGGCGCATTTTTTAATTATTATTTTTTACAAATTACATATAAACATGACTTTCATCCGTATTATAAGCCCCTATAACGATTTCATCATCATATCAGCCGAAAGACGAAAGAAACCTTCAAGAATGGTTTCATCCATTCTATATTCGTAATTAGGTATAAGCCCCTATAGCGGTTTCATCAATCATTTCAGCCGAAAGACGAAGAACAGCTTCAAAAACAGCATCATCCATTTTAGCTTCATGTAACTAAGCGTCTAGAATTGCGACATCCTACTAACAGGAACTAGTCAGTGGCCCAACAGTTACACCAGTATATCTTGTTTACTCAGACCACTTTCATACAGGAGTCACATTGGTCTCAGACATGAATAAATTAAATGTTGATTAGCTTTGTGAGAACCTTGTTTGAGAATTTTTGCGGTTAGTTTATTGGATCAGTTTCAATTGGTGGTGAAAGAATTGGGAATGGTGACTATGATTATATGGTGAGGAGAGCTTATTACATAAATGCCTCCTGCTATAACGTCGAAGATGACTTGATTGTACAAAAAAAACTATATCTAGAATTTTCAGATCTAAAAATATGTGCTGAAAATCTTGAAGACTTGCAAGAAATAAGACAAAATCAAACTTAGAAAGAATCTTTTCATTCCACACTAAGTCAAGTTCAGCTCGTATATAGCTATTAATAAATAATCTACCAAAAACAACAAACAAATCAGTCCCAAAAACCAACATTCTAATCCCATTCAAAAAGACATTCCATAACCGAAAATAAAGAATTACTCTAGTCTCTATGCCCATCGTTGTCTATGGCAAACAAAAGCATGGAACACGCTCGCGACACGCAGTCTGTCTTTGACCATTGAGACGAGAACATGTCAAAAACATGCGTCAAACCTATTTATCATTGAACTTAGTAACTTACAACTCTGTTAGATGTAGTTTTGAGTTGACTGATGGCAGATGCGTTTGTTAATGATTTTTAATTTCTTTAGGGATTACAAGGTATTAGTGTACGTATGACCCGGTTCATTTGTTTGTTTTACATCTGTTCTTATGAGTAATGGCGGATAAATTCCTTTCGTCTATGGTGTGACACATTTTTTGGTCTATTCTTTATGGGTTTTTGTCTATAGAAAATAAAAACAGGAGTTGTTCTAGAAAGTTTATCTCCCTAAGCTTTAGAGATTGCACTGACATGATTAATTAAGTCATATCATTAATATCTTCTAGTGTTTAAATAATGTGCACCTTTCAATCAAGTGCATTTTAAAATGATTGATGTACATTTCTAAAAACTACGCTTGTTATTTCGTCCTGTCAAGTCTTCAAATTGTTAAGCTCTGTAGATTCTTCGCACGGATCAAGTAGATTAAAGGATTTGCCATTTTTTTTAAATGATTGATAGTGAATAGTGACCAATCATAGTGGTTTGACAAAAATCGTCTTTGACAGTTCCCGGTTAGCAATACCTTTCAGACACTATAGGCTATCTGCATTAGTGTCTAAGACGTCAGAAAATGTTCTGATTGACGCAACCGGTAACAGAGGAGAATCAATCAAAATGTGTATTGAACACACTAAAAACTAAAATTTTGAGAAGCACTTTTTTTGTTTTGTTCATTATTAATCTGTAAACAATTATTTTCCATTTATGGTGTACCTATTTTGCAACTTCCTAAATGTACGTTGAACACAAAAACATTGCAAAATACTGTGCTAGACCACATAACTAAAAATCTAAATCGTTTACAAATTCATCTTCCGCATCTAAGCTAACTTTTTTTATATTAAGAACTTCCAAAACGACCATAAATTTTTAATTCCACTGCCATAATTTTAGCTAAACCATAAACAACGTACCATGAAGTTTGATAGACAGAATATCAAAGAAAAAGTTAGAACAGGAGCCGGTTATATTTATTATTATGTTGAGTGGAACAATTAATGTCATTTTAATATTAATATTCATATATACGGGAAAAACCAGTGGCCATAGAGATGCGACTTGATAATCGACTAAGGATCGAGTAAGCGATTAGTCTAATCGATTAGTTGATCGAAGATTGTAGGGTCGTTATCATTCAATTAGTTTCTAGTTGTATGCGTTTGTAATTTATGCTTTTATGCCTGTGGGTGTTTGGTAGGTGAAGTGTTATTAATATAGAGCTGTTTTATGTTAGAATGAGCTGTTTTAATCCTATTGGCTATATCTTTAGAAGCAGATACAAAGTGCGAAGGAATTCGTATTTATTCAAGTTTGACTTATAATATGTATAATTATTATATTGACAATAGCATGGTGTATTGGTATGTAGCGTCTATGTTTCTCTTTATACATATTTTTTAATTTCACCCACGTTGGCAGTAAAACAGACTTATGCATTTTACTACTATATCTTACACTTCAAACACATACCTATAATTGAATTTAACGTCAAAAATCTGTAGAATATTCAAATCCATTTTTAATATAAAACTATAAGATATAAATAGTTGTTTAAAATCTTTAGCTCTTTATTTTAACTACAGATTTTGTCAACTTTTATGATTGACCAATTCCCCAATCTCCCGTTTAGGTACTGTCAACGTGGCATAGATTAAAAAATATTACTAATAGTACCAAAGACACATCACTATGGACCCAATCTATGAATACAAATTATGTAGAAAAGCTTTACAACTTTTTATTGCTATCGTTTTAGACATAAAATATCATATAAATAATTTGTTTTGTTGCATAAGTTATACCACGTAAACTTAGAATTTATTATAAAATTTATATGCATCATAAAAAATATTTTAAAACTATGAGACCTCTAAATGAGACTTAAACCTAAATTATACGAAACTAATATTAAACAATGTAATAATAAAATATCAGGATTATAAATAATGTTTTGTTTATTATATTAAATATCACAAAACAAATAAAATTATTTTTTGTCTGAGTATTTGTTTTTCATAAAACTTCGTAAAGCTCTATTTTGTTTTACAACACTAAATTGGTTTTTAATACTTTAAAATACTTTATATTACATTATTTTGATCTGAGGTATCTTGGAATTACTTTTCTATAGGTACTGTACTTATTTAGTAACTGAAAACTTAGCATCGGGTACTCTCATATATCTATTTGTACATACGTTATTATGTTATGTTTAGCATTACAAAAAATTGTAATCATTCTCTTCACTTAGGTAATGGTAAGCGATGATCTATCGTGGACGATGGAACTTAATATCATGTTTAGCTTTAGCTTCTTATTCGTATGTTTGTGGTTTAAATGCTTTACTAGCAACTACATCGACTGTCGTTTCTTCTTTTCTGTCTTGGATATCTTCAATAGCTCTTTTAGGTATCATTATTGCCTTGACATTATTAATTTTAATCACTGCACCACTGATATTCCCATTTTTTTTATTATGCATAGGCTCGCGCTTAACCACTATCTCACCTGATAGTAAGCGATGCCGTGGCCGACGATGGAGCACGCTTGCCTAGAAGTAACCTATTCACTCTTGACTTAAAGACCCCTAGTTGTAGCTATCAAGAAACACAAACTCCGGTAGAGAATCCCACACTTAGCTGTATGCACAATAAATAAATATATAATCTTCAAGTTATAAATTTATCAATCTCTTAGTTTTTGCGGTCGCAAACAGGTTTGAATATATTATCATATTAATTATGTCTACCGAGATATATGTCGCTAAACCCGACGATCTATCAAATGTTTTAATGTGATAACTTAACCGTTTATATCTCTTGCCATATTTTATTATTACACCTCTGATTTTACGCGTTTTATGAGTTTGTACGGGAAATTGCTGCGGTAGCACGTTTCTATTTAGATGGTTTTTAATTACATTTAGATGTTCCGGGTCTGGGTGTCTTGTGTATATTAGTTTACATATTTATGAATACATATTTCTAATAATGGAGTCTTGGAGGAATCACGGGAACTCCTAAAATTTTATAGGCACTATTTTTAATGGACACAACTGAAAAGTGAATGAAAGTGAAGTGAAAAAACACAAAAGTGCAATCAAATTTTACATAAGTACAGGAAACAAAACCTTTGTCCTGTGTTATTCGGGAACTCCTTAGCTTCTTCATCTTTTCTGCCCAATATTTCGCAACTTTTACGGCTCTGATATTTGCCTCCTATATAGATCTTAAAAGTGCAGGTGGTCGTACAGGATAGGCAACACACAACAAGTGACGCAAGTCCTGTTCAGCAGTTCCACACTGGTACTGTGAAGCCCCATTTAGGCGATTTTACAGTGGCCAACCTGAATCTACAGTCAGTTAAGAAAGGAGATTGCCACGGGGCAGGTCCCTTTTGTGCTGTCGTGTACCTGTTTGGCATAATAACCTAAAAATATTATTTATTTTTTTGTGTGCAAATTATTTTTTACATAATTTTTCATAAACTAATGGAATTCAAGTAATAGAGACATAATTCCATGCTCATGGTGATGTTTAATCTGTCAATTTGTAATTATAACCTACATTTTTAAACAGAAAAATAATGATATCTCCTGAACCTGGGTGGCACAATGAAAAAAGGTTTCCGATTATGAAAATGCTATGTTTTTATTATTAGGTAAAATAAAAATCTTCAGGGCACAAGCATTTTCCACTGCGACCCAACTTCCCTTACAAAACGGGCATTCTCCTTTCCAAATTGGCCATTGTAATTCGCATCTAGGGGGAGATGTTCTAATAGGGTGATGAAATGTGAAGGCAATCCTTAACTGTACGCACAATAAATATAAGTATATCATCATCTCAATTTCTAACTCCTTCTTCTCCTTGTCCACAGGCGTGAACCCTCGGAAGCAGAGAAGAGAGCGGACGACATTCACTCGCGCGCAACTGGACGTGCTGGAAGCGCTGTTCGGCAAGACGAGGTACCCTGACATCTTCATGAGGGAGGAGGTGGCCCTGAAGATCAATCTCCCTGAGAGTAGAGTGCAGGTATGTTGGAGTGTCCTGGTGATATTGTTAGAAGTAATTTAGTGTGTAAATTTAGCATTAGCATTATCGATCATCACGAGGCCCTACTAGAGGAGCTCGTGGCTAGATAATAAACAGCCGCACGGGTCGATCTTCAAGGTTAAGCAACGCTTGCCAAGGTTGGTCTGTGGATGGGTGGCCATCTTAACATAACGAGTTTCCTCCGTGCTTCGGAAATCACGTTAAGCCGTTGGTCCCGGCTGTCATTTGTAGATCTTTGGCAGTCGTTACGGATGGTCAGAAGCCAGTAAATCTGACTCCAGTCTTGCTATGAAGTACCGTGTTACCCCAGTTAATGGGTTGTGGAGGTCTGGTAGGCAGCCGCTCCTCGTAAAATACTAGTATTCAGCTAAATGCGGCTGGACTGGAAGCTGACCCCAATATAGTTGGGAAAAGGCTAGGCAGATGATAAAGCACTACTATATCGAAGACGAGACGGACAGACAGACTCAGTCCTCATCTATAGGAGAGGGAATGGGCCGTAATCCATCTGAGTCCCAGTGCAGATTGGTGGATGTCACATGTCTGCGAATTTTAGGTTCTAAGACATGCTGGTATCTTATCTTTCGATTTTAATTCTAAGTTTGTATTCAATTGTAATTGTAATAAAGTTTAGATTTCCCTTCCAGACGATGCATTTCTTTAGCCTACATCACGTTTTCATGGTGGTCTAAATGAAACATTGCGTTTTCAACCATCACGGCTTAAAGTCTATATAATTCCAATCCTTAACCTTCCTCACAAAGATTTACGATTAAAATGCGTTATTAAGAGTCACCTTTTTCACTTTTAACATCTAAACCAACATTCCAAGCGCGAACAACAACCTACTCATAATCATACTCTAGTTAATACATTATAAAATAACTATCAGCCTTATCAAGCAAGCGGAGAAAATCCGTAGATTATTAAGTTTCAATTAACTGGAGATAGCAGATCTAATACGTGAATATAATCCCTCTTAATGTGAGCCACCCAAAACGCCATTAAAAATAAACTTATTAAAATCTCCGACCACAGTAGTCGGAGTCCGACGCTTGACTGATTTCTAATTCGTTCAAACGTCCAATTTATACCAACACGGATAGAGCATTAGCGAACCAATTGAATTACGTTCCGATTTTGAAATTTGAAAATCGAATTTTCGATTGTTTTCTGTTGACGCTGGGTTGTTAAGTACTTGGGAAGCTTTTAAAGAATCCGTTATGAACATGGCGGCAAAACGGGAGTTTAAAAATCGAATGCATTTGAACAGGGGTGCCAATTGCGAAAATTTACAATGTGTTAAAAATGTAACAGAGAGCTCGTTTTGTAACGGTTTTATCAAGCTTACCAAACTACACTTCAAAGATTTGTATAATAAATACTGTTACAAAAAGCCTTACACAAAGTTTTCCGATGTTTACTCAGTTTTGAATGTACAGATAGGGAAATTGTCATGACAAAAGCTTCCTGGACCGGAAAATCACGCTGAATTTTTCCAAAAAATACAGAAAAAGTTGTAAGTTTGTAGGTGCCTTGCCTTTTAGGATTATAGATGAAACTATTATATTATCATCCAGGTATTTTTTCGTCTAAAAACTGTTATTCAGTTACTGAAAGTATTTTTTTTGTTGGATTCGATTTTCAAACTACGCGTGTAAGTAATTTAATGCTAATATTTTTCGTATATGTCTGGTCAACCAGGAAAAAAACTGCTGAAATCTGCAAGACTGCCTTATTTCTACAATAAAAAAAATTAAATGAGTCTGTCTTCCTCCTTTCGAATACGCGTCTATGAAGATACGCGCACGTGAACAGTAGGCGTTAAGCGAGAACTACATTTGACGGACGCAAAAGTGGGCCACGCCTGATCTGTACTTAGAACCACGTCTTGAGTAGCTCTAGAAGTCTAGTTGCCAATTAAAACGTACCGTCTGTTTTTTATACCCTGAGACTAAAATGACATTACAACACAAAAGAACTGGCATCATTCCTATAGCAATTTTGACATTACCTGTGTCAATTTAGTCTCAGGGTATAAAAAATAGACTATACAGAGACCGACGCGCCCAGATCGGTGGACGTGGCCCACGTGTGCGCAATGTTTTACCTTTACTTTTTCAAACATCCCCGTAACGCATTTGATCTCCCCCATGCATTTGATATCGTTAGTTCAAACACACTATAATTGCTCCGTTTAGATCGCAAAACCAGATATCTTTTACTGATACAAGGGAGATACACAGGACCACTGTATCTTGGAACTTCAGAGCGGCGCTAGTGGCAAAGGAAAATGCTAGATAATGTATAGTTAAAGCTTAGTTTCTAGTTTTACCGTCGGCCAAGATATGGTGGGTGTTTTGTGGCAGTTAAATGTCACGCGTTTGTTTTTTAGTGAGATGTTACGGTAGCAATGTTTATAGAATTAATAATCATATCAGCCAAAAGAGGTCCACCGCTGGACAAAGGCCTCCCCCAAGCGTCGCCATAACGACCGGCCTGTGAGCCTGCATCCATCGGATTACCGTAACCCTCAGTAGGTCCTCAGTCTACCTTGTAGGAGGACGATTTCTTTTGCCAACGCAGATATTTTACACACAAGTAATGTTTAAGCAGACTGTGCTCGCAGCATATCATTAAAATATTTATTTTTTATTGAGAAAAGATCCATACCAGTAAATTCAATGTTATGTTGTTATATCTATGCACCACCCTAAGATCGACTGGCAAAAAAATACCTAAGTCAATAAGTCTGTTTTTGTACAATTTTTCATTAGTGCATAAAGTTTTATTAAATAAATAAAAAATAAATTCGTAAACAAAAATCGCGTATTAGCCTTACTTCATGTTTAGTTCATCCCCGAGCGGTCGTATGAGACCGCGCTGTTATTATTTTACTATTGTGTCTCGTTTCGCGGGTATGTGATCGACTAATATTTGTTTTCCTCCTTGCGTCGAATTTCTCAATGCTGAGGGTTGTGACCTCCTTGCTTCATAACTTTTATTTGTTCTACCAAAAATAAAATCGACGACCAAAAATTCTTTACACCTGCCACATCATTTTTCCCCAACTAAAGCTAATTCAGCACACTTCCAGCCACATGCCTTTTACAAAGCAACAAAATAACAACAATAAATACTATGAATAATTACTCATCACCATACAGCATCACATCTGTCGCTTATTCCACTCTTATCTCAAAAAAAAACGATATTAACTCATTATTAGCACAGGGAGGGTAATCCTGGCTTTGAGTGGTGAGGCACGTAGCGCCCTCTGGCGGGTGCTGTGACTTTACTGTTTAGGTGACGATGACGCTACTGTTTGGCGGTTAGTCTGTTTTGCCTGTAACGGTGAGGAAGAAAGTACTAAGTGCGTGTTTTTACGGGGATGGCTTTTTTTTTCCTTTTGAGTCTATAATCGTTTCGTTATTTTATTTTTATTTATTGGCTGTTATAAATAACCTAGGTGTCTTTAAGTCAAGAAAAAATAGTCTACTTCTAGTCAAGCGCACTCCATCGCCGGCCAAATCTATAAAATATGATTAATTCACTACATTACGTAGCTTGTAACTTCAAATCAATATTTGTGGTATGAATTTTTTTACCTAAAATTGTCATTCGTAGTGAGTTTTTTCGATAAAGATCTTTAAAACGATCTTAACCTGATGAATATAAAATAAGTGTAGCTCAACTACTTAGCATTTTATCCTTCCTACCCTGAGTGGAGAGAAGAGGGTAAAAGAACCCACCCTGAAACGCAAAAAACCACTAAAGAACAGTTTTCTTTTGTGTTTCAGGACCGCGATAACTATTTCAAACAATCCCGCCCATATATATAAATCTGAATTAAAATTTAGCCGCTATACAAAACCATTTCACAAACCTATTAACAACTTGATTTTTACTACTTAGTCCAACTCTCAAAAAAAACCCACCACTAATTCTTTCATCTCACAATTTAGTACACAAGGCAAACAAAAAAAAACATTAAAAAGGCACCCCTACCTCTGGCAGGATACTCACGTATACTTGTAATAAATCACTTATAATCCGCTGTGCACACTGAAAGCGCGAACCCGGAGTAATTGCGTGCACGGGTGCAGCAGAGGGCAAATAGAAGGACGTATTAACAGTTGCTGTTGCAAGCCATCGGGATATTTTGTTAGGTTGTATGTAATTAGGGTTCGGGTTTGTTTGGCTAATCTTTATTGCTATTTTTGTTAATGGTAAAAGGTCAGTAGATTGTCGTCAAGTTAATATTGGACCAAAACATCCTTATTACATTTTATTTTCAAGTTAAAGCTAAAATTTAGTATGTTAAAACATTGTGTTTATACCTAATAATCATCCTGTCCTTAAGTTTTAATCTTGAAATAGAATCGAGCCGAGAATGACGAATCTATCAGATGTCAGCTGCTGCGATTATAAAAATCCTCATAGTATCATGCGTCGTTTCTATACCTAATAACTAATATCTGCTCTTTAATTTTCAGTAAACTACAATAATTGAATTATGTTCTAACCAAGCTTTTTTATCAACAGGTCTGGTTCAAGAACCGAAGAGCGAAATGTCGACAGCAGCTCCAACAGCAGACTAACACACAGATATCCAGTAAATCCACCTCCAGCTCAAAGACAGCCGTCGCCAACAGCAGCATCAAGGCTTCCACGAGTTCCACCAAGATATCCACGTCCAAATCCCTCACCAGCTCTTCAAATGTACCTACGACACAGAATTCTAGTATCACAACGTCGTCTCCTAACCTGCCTATAACGCCAACGACGTCTGTCAGTCCTCCTATCAATGTTATCTGCAAGAAAGAGTCAGCTGGAACGAACTATGAAAGTTCTCCCCTGAACAAGAATAATAGTCTAACCTCTCTATCCCACTATAACTCTAACGAGCTCAGAATAAGTGGAAAAGAGTCATCCCCTTCAGAACCTGTGTCCAACATCCATGGTTATGGAGTCACTCCCAAACAAGAGCTGTACAGCAGTCCAAAGAGGCTGGACTATGCCAGCAAGTTGGATTACACGGAAAAGTTCGGGAGTAACCTGGTTAAGGACCAGTACAGCTCCCGGCTGACGGGGAATCTTACTCCTTTGGGGTCGAACTCCTCGATCATGACGACGCCGTCTCCTCCTATTACTCCTCAGAGTATAAACGGGCCGGGCAACGTGTATCACCCGGACAGCTACAACAGTTTCCATTGGCCCGGCAGTTCGGACTACATCCGGAGTTACTCGACCTCGCATCACCATCAGGGCTACGGGCAGAGCGCGTATAATTCTCCGTATTATCCTAGTCAGGTGAGTGTCAATATGATGCAATGTTATTATTACTAGTTCGTATTGCCCACTGTTAGGCAAAGGCCTCGCTACATTTTTTCCAACGATCATAGTTTTAAACATCTTCTTTCCAATTGTTTGGTATTTACTAGGGTCTTCCTGAAATTGTCTAAAAACAATAAGGAAAAGTACGAAACTAATTACAACAACAGAAAACAGACGGATATTTTTAATAATGTCTTCAAAATTAAGATGCCCCGTAATAAAAACATAAAGCTTCAAAGGTCTTGTGTTTCACGTGGTGATTAAAAAATCAACGGGAAATTCTAAATTCAGACAGAGAAAACATCACATCGAATGTCAGCCAATAATATTACCTATTAAATTAATTGTTTTTAGAATCATAAACATTTATATGATAGAAGATTTTTTTATAATTACATTATTTCACTTCACAATTTAATAAGTTAACCGTAAGCTATGTTTTTTTCAAAACCGCGATGGTTTTTATTAATATTGTTATTAAAATCTTGCAAATGAATAGAATCAATTATTTAAACGCAAATTGGAAAAATGTTGCTAATCTGTAAAATGATATCGATGTGCTAATTAAGTCGATGTGTTATTGCGTTTATAAGTGTAATGAAACTAGTAATTTATTGCATTCTTAACGCCGAACGTTATTATTTTGACAAATTAATCACTTAGTTGACGTGTCTATTTAAGCATTTTAAAATTCCAAATATAAAGTTTTCTAAAAACAAAATCTCAACACTTTTTTACTGGTTGAACACGGGCAAAACTTAATATAACAGTTTTGACCAACGGCTAGTGCGCTAATTTGTACGGGAGGCAAAGCTTTTTTTTTTAGTCATCAACTCATCAATGAGAATAATATTTAGTAAAGAAACTATTTTTCACAAAAGAGAACAAGATTTGATCCATTTCGTCTTTTCAGATGGAGTACTTCAACGGTTCCTCGGTGAACCAGACGCATGGCAGTCACCACGGCCACAACCTGACTGCCAACGGAAACCAGCTCTACAACCAAGTCTCCTTCGGCAACCCATCCCCACCTGGAGCCTGGGCATCCCACCACAACATCCTATCATCGGGCCCTGAATCCCCAGAAAATCAGTCCCAGAATTCGCCTCATCTAAGCATGCTTCAGGCATCCCAAATAACGAACTTTTCAAATACGGGGAACAGTTATTTTGCACCTGAAAAGTATGGTATCAATATGGTTTAGTATATCTAGTCCTTTATTTTGTAGTTGTACATATTTCTTGTATAGTGGGTGTGTGAGAACGATTCAAAGGGAGTTTGTACGTTTTTGGTACTTTTTTACATTTTACACCTTTGTTGGTTAGATCGTTTTTGAGTTTTGAGTTAAAAATGTTTTTGTTGATATTTAAATGACTTTAACATTTTTTATTCAATACTTTCAGTATCTATTACCAGCTTTTTCCTCGTATTTTTTTTTAATTTTCGTATTTTGTTGTTTCACTTAACGGTTTAAAATTCTTTTCGTTTAATAAAATATGAAAGTTGAATAAATACGATGTAAGTACATATCAATAAAATCGTGTATTATTTTTTATTTTTACAAAACATACAAATTCTCTTTAAATCGTTCGTATTTACTTCGAATGTAGAAAGCGTTATAATATTGTAAATGAACATTTTTCACAAGACTTGCCGTCATATTTAGAAACTTTTACAAAAATACAAAGTTATTTATTATTAAAATTTAGCAAATAAAATACTTATAAGAAAACATCGAGGAACACTAAATGTGAACTCAAGTCTTGTTTAAATTATAATTTACTAAAATACTGAAGTATATTTTACATCCAAACGCTATTTACTAACGATTTTCAACGAAAAAACTATTTGTCAAAAGGCCTATTTGTGTGTATCGAAGGAAACTTTGTTGTAGTTCCTTTTTTTAACTAATGAATGCCAGACATAAGTTAAAAAAGTTTTATAAAACAAAAAAGTGCTAACCTTTTTTAGGTTTTGCAAATTTGTCTTTGGCATTCAATCTGTGAAAAAAAGCAATAAAAATTTTAATTGTATAAAACTCGTTAACTGTTTTTGCTTCCCTGCGCTCGTGTAAAAATAACACCCAGAATCATATCACTTATAATACTTAAAACGAGTTAACTTAGGCTAAATTTAGTGACGAAATTCGCTAAATAAACTAAATAATACGTTACTTATATTAAAACAACAAATAAACATCAGCATTAAATATTAAATAAAAAAGACAACAAACTTCAATTTGTGGCTGAGGTTTTTAATATAATAAATAAACTATACAAAAAAAATAAGACCCATCACTTAAGTTTAAACCATATAGAAGCTATTAGTTTATCTAATATATATTTATCTTTTTTATACCTCATTGCTGATGGTTCCCTAAAATAACTTAGTTTTAATATAAGTAACGCCATATAGTTCTATTGTATATAAATTGTATGTTAAGAGTTTTATTTTGTATATGTGTGTGCTACGAATGTATATGTGGGTTATTATTGTCTAGTTTTAAGTGATCGTAATTTTTTTTATTATTTTTAGACCAGTGACAACCCTGCCATATGTTATACAAATAATTTAACTCGTAAAACAATGAAAGTATGTAAAAAATACGCGTCGCCATCTTGAATTAGGTATTATTTTTATATTTTTTTAATATTTTTATATTTTTTCTTGTATTTGGTTTCAAAACGTTTTTGAAATAAGTTATAGCCTAAACATAAAATACATAAAATTCCTTAAAAAAATAATTTAAACAATTATATAAAAATAAAACCCGATTAAAGATGGCGACAAATTTAATAAACAAGATCGGCGTCCATGACAGTTGTCGACAAAAATGGCGGTTTAAAATTAAAAAGTGTTATTCACTCGATGTCGAGTTTTCGAACCTAATAAAATCACATGAGAGTAATTTAATGAGATTATTAGTTAATTTATATTATTTTACAAATAAAATGGGATCATTTTGTGCGGGGATATTGACATTACTTACTTAATGTCTTTTTTAGCGACCGAGAGTACCACGTGATTGGGATTACTCAAACTTCGAAGTACTTTTATAAATATTATTATTTCACGTAAAGCTTGTATATTGTATAGGAAAACTTGCCTCTTTACCTCAAAAAACGACACAAGAGGAAAACAGATACAAGAAATGTATCTAATATCATAGTTTATTTACTTATTGTACACCAATTACAATATTTTATATCCCAAACTAGAGGTGAGCCAATCATAGACTATTTTTATTTATTTTTTGTCTTCATAGTAAATACATTCGTTATTTAAATATTTTTTTAATTTTAAAGAAGAGTAGAGTAATTCTATTTTTTTTTATTATGATGACGTTCGATGTTTGAGGGATGCCAGCGCCAAAAACAAGATTCCCAACTTTGTAGTACATATTTAAATGTAATGAAATTGTAATTTATAGTAAATATAAGCTTGGACATAGCTAAATTAGTTAAGTACATTACTTGTACGGTTCGATGAAGAGTCAGTGTATTTTTTTTAAGTTAAGTTGTATTAATTATTAAATGATAGCTAATGAAATATTGAATCCGAATATATGCATATAAAATACATTTTTGTGTTTCATTTTAGAAAATATCCTGATATTAAAAATATAGGTAAAAACATCTCTTAGGCAGGTCGCAAACATCATGGTTTAAATTAGGAATGACACAAAAATCACTAATGGAAATTATTAGGCGCAACCACAAATTAATAGGTACTTGGGATTTTTTAACTAAAGAAAGACTTTCGAAAACTTGGTCTGGGAAAAATCAATATCTAACCAAGAAAACACACATCATAGAAATTATAATACATATCTATTAAACGCGTATCCATGCGTATACCATCAATCAGACCACTTCAAACTGTCATTAGGAAAAGACAGAAATGCAAGACAAAACTGAATTTGACAGCGAGTTGTTACATTAGAAGTATGTCATTGTCAAATTATTTACGAAGTAGCAGTTGCTAGCGGCTTCGTCCGCATCTTGGAAGGTTGGAAGTGAAAACTATTTCAAGAAAACATACTCTCGGAATAAAACTATCCTATGTGCTATTCCAGGATATAATTAACGCGTGTACCAAGTTTCGTAGAAATTCGTTCAACCGTTCGAGCGTAAAGAATTAAGAAACGTACCTATCTTCAAATACTCACGCAAACTTTCGCCTTTATAATATTGGTCAAGTGTGTATAGATTACTTCTAGGCAAGCGTGCTGGAGCACGCTCGTCGACCACATCATCGCTTACCATCAGGTGAGATAGTGTTCAAGCGCAAGCCTATCAATAGTAAAAAAAAAGTCGATGAACTAGTACCAAAACAAGCAGGCACAGGAACATACTGAAATGGCATAGTTCTCAAAATTAAAAAGTTACAAAATTAAATCAAAACAAAAACTTCAACAAAGTGAATCGATGACCTGGTAAGGGTCGCGGGAATCCGATGGATGCGAGACGCACAGGACCGGTCGTTGCGGCGACGCTTGGTCCTATGTCCAGCAGTGGACGTCTTTCGGCTGAAATGATGATGATAAAGATATGAGGGCCTCTCAAGAACCCTTTTGATAATAAAACTCATAACGTGATGCCACAACTGATTGGCTTATTGTGTCCAACACAGCTTCTCAAGTTTCAGAATGCGTAAAAAAAATCACACTGCTCAGGTAGGGAGTAGTAACGGGAAAAGTTGTTTGATAATTTTTCACCCAAAAACTCGCTTCTGCCGAACAGCGGCTTCGTCCACGTGATACTAGGTATTTCCATACAAACTTTTACTCCCTTTCATCCCCTTAGGGAGTAAATTCTGGAAAGAACCTCTCTTAGTGCTGGTTTACGTCATAAAAGGAAACCTTGTGCAAAAGTTCACACTCCCATGCCTTGTAATTTCGGCTGTGCGTTGATAGTTATGTTAGTCAATCAGTTTCTCTTTTTATATGTATAGATAACAACAAAAAACACTACATCATTCATTTATTTTACCCTTAAAAACTATCGACAAACATAGGTAACAAAATCAGTAAACGACCGGTGCTTCGTTCAAACGCGGTCGCTACTCGCGTGCCAGTAACTCGAGCCGGGTTCGTCGACAGAAGCCATCGCGGACGTCCTACAACTACGTCGACGGACGTGACCCGCACGACTCGGCGACGATACGACACCTTTAATTACTGTAATTGGTACTACCTTGGGAAAGTGGAAAGTTTTGAGCTAATCCAGCGGAAAAACAAACGGGGCTTGGATGGGGAAAATTAATTTTTCACTTCAGCACCGCAAACAAGTATGTTTTGCAGTCTACAGACAGTGAGCAAAATTCGATTTTGCTGCGAGCGTGAGACAAAGTAACTTTTTAATTTTTTTTTTTTAAATGCCGAGTCAGTGCTGGGTCTACTCACAACATTCGAAAGATTTGAACTTCACTTTGTTCTGTCACTTTCACTTCGATACGAAAAGAGCGAGAGATAGAAACAAGTCGATTCAAAGTTCGATTTTCGAATTCCATATATAATAGGCTCAAAAAAGATACCAACATTAAAACGTTCGGAAACACGTCACCTATAAAATTTCAAATCAAGGTTTAAATGTAATTATTATACTTTTCTCTTAATAATCGAATTATATTTTTTTATGATCAAATAAAGAGATGTTGAATTAAAAAATACGAAGTTTATCATGTATCTACATAATTATTTCAAGTTTTAACAATCTTTATTGTGACAGAATAATTTAGTAATAGTGCAATTTCCGAACGCATCTTTAAAAAATAGCGGGCTTTAATTTTTTATTGTTTTCTTCTTCTGTTCGCTAGCTACAAAGTGCGATACACGTTGGATATTATTAAAATAATAATAAATAAATATGAGTGAATCCAGTGCGATTTAACACCGGAAGAATTGAAGCAGTATGTAAAAAATGCAGAATTAAGTTTCCTGCCGGAAAAGTCTCGCGAAAAATATCTTAAAGCTTATGATATTTAATTTTACTTTTAATTTTTACAAATATACATATGGTATGGTATGGTATGGTATGGTATGGTATGGTATGGTACGTATGGTATGGTATGTACAAATATACATATTACCAAGTTGTATTTTTTATTACCTTTACATTATTTGTTCTCGCTGCTGAAGTGAAAAGTTGTATGTGCTACACGAGACCAAAGTTATTTGCATCTCGTGTCTTTGAATCCCTCGCTGCACTCAGGATTCTAACCTAGAATCACTCGCTACGCTCGTGATTCAAATATAGAATCCTTCGCTTACTCGGGATTCAAAATCAACACTCGCGGCAAAAACCAACTTTGCTCTCTTGTTGCACAAATAACTATTGTTGGTGAGATAGCTGCTCTTTATTCTTATTTTTCTTTTGAATGAACGAATATAATGACAATGCCGTAATAGTACATTACGATATTAGTGCGTAATGATGGTTATAACATGCGAGGCGGAATTTCAGCCCGAGCCGAAGGCGAGGGCGTAACTGAGCCGAGCATGTTATAACCAATACGCACGTATATCGTACGACGTTTTTTAACACATTTGCGAGGAAACAGAAAAAAAAACATTTAACATCTTAGTGTTTGGCGCCAAAGAAATCGAACGCAAATATTGTTTGGTAAAATGACAAAAATTACAAAAAATGACTAAAAATGACTGAAATGACAAAAAGTGACAAAAAATGTCAAAAAGTGACAAAAAATGACAGAAAATCACAAAAAATGACAAAAAGTAACAAAAAATGACAAAAAGTGACAAAAAATGACAGAAAATCACAACAAATCACAAAAAGTGACAAAAATGACACAAAGTAACAAAAAATGACAAAAAGTGTCAAAAATGACACAAAGTAACAAAAAATGACAAAAAATGACTGAAAAGACAATAAATCACAAAA
Source organism: Mythimna separata (assembly GCA_030763345.1). Lineage (NCBI taxonomy): Eukaryota > Metazoa > Arthropoda > Insecta > Lepidoptera > Noctuidae > Mythimna > Mythimna separata. The sequence goes on from CM061190.1 coordinate 6,535,916, forward strand.
AGTGACAAAACATGACAAAAAATGACAAAACATGACAAAAATGACAAAAGTGACAAAAAATGACAAAAAGTAACCAAAAATTACAAAAAGTGCCAAAAAATGACAGAAAATCACAACAAATCACAAAAATGACAAAAAGTGACAAAAACGACACAAAGTAACAAAAAATGACAAAAAGTGACAAAAATGACACAAAGTAACAAAAAATGACAAAAAGTGACAAAAATGACACAAAGTAACAAAAAATGACTGAAAAGACAATAAATCACAAAAAGTGACAAAACATGACAAAAAATTACAAAACATGACAAAAAATTACAAAAGTGACAAAAAATGACAAAAAGTGACGAAAAATGACAAAAAGTGACAAAAAATGACCGAAATGACAATAAATCACAAAAAATCACAAACGTTGACAAAAAATCACAAAAAGTGACAAAAAATGAGAAAAAGTGACAAAAAATTACATATGTCACAAAAAATTACTAAAAACCACAAATAATCACAAAAAATGACAAAAAGTGACAAAAAATTACAAATATCACAAAAAATTACAAAAAGTGACAAAAAATGACAAAAAATGACAAAAAATGACAAAAAATGACAAAAAATGACAAAAAATTACAAAAAATTACAAAAAATGACAAAAAATAACAAAAAGTTACAAAAAATTACAAAAAATGCCAAAAAAAGACAAAAAGTGACAAAAAATTACAAGAAATGTCAAAAAGTGACAAAAAGTTACAAGAAATGACAAAAAATGATAAAACGATGAGGCTATTCAAATTTCGAACTAATCGCCGCTTCGTGCGCGGCGATATGGCAAATAATGCTGTTATGGAATTTGTATGGACTATAACTTAACTATTTGCTTTGGTATAACACACGCGTTTTTTATGACCCGCTTTACATATCTAAAACCGGTGGAATTACATCAGCTTTACGAGCAACTGTGTTAAAAAGAATTTTCTTCAGTTTTGTTAAAAGACATTTTGTTTTTAGTGCAGAATCATCACAAATCTCTCCCCACTCTAGATTTGCCAAACATTTTTTTTTACATAATATAAGCTAGTGCTATGTGATGGTAAGCAGTGATGCAATCGTTGATGGTGAGGCGCACTAGTTTATAATAGATCCTATTCATTCTAGCCTTGAAGGCACCCAAATTATAATTACTTACACAAAAAATCTTTTAATTACTCAGATACCCGCGAAACGAGACACAATAGTAAAACAATAACAGAGCGCGGTCTCATAGGACCGGTTGGGGATTCAAACGTTAAGGAGTAGTAGTGGCCTAGTTGTAACGGCCCTGACTTACGAGTCGTGGGTTCAAACCCAGCCATAGGTGTGCCATACTTTGTATAATTTATATTAGGAAGCCGACCCCAATTTAGTTGGGAAAAAGGCTAGGCAGATGACTTTGTATAATTTATATCATCACCAGTGCTCTCGAAATGGTGAAGGAAAAAATCGTCCTAGAAGTCCTAGAACTAAAAACTCGAAGACATGTGAAATCCATCAATCCGCACTAGGCCCGCGTGGTAGATTACGGCCTTTCCCCTCTCCTAGAGAGAAAGCCTGAGTCCCAGCAGTGGGAACGCGACTCTCGATGCCGGGGCATCTGCCATCGCGCGGTGGCAGAAGTGTGAGGATGTACTCCCGGGCGTTCTTGCTCACTCTTGCGGTCCTCTCTTTCGCCACTGATTCCCTCTCAACCGAAATAGCTTACAATTTCATCATCTGCCTAACCTTTTTCCAACTATATTGGGGTCGGCTTTCAGTCAAGCCGGATTTGGCTGAATACCAGTATTTTACGAGGAGCGGCTGCCTACCAGACCTCCACAACCCAACTGGGATAACACGGTACGTCATGGCAAGACTGGAGTCTGATTTACTGACTTCTGACTATCCGTAACGACTGCCAAAGATCTGCAAATGACAGCCGGGACCTACGGCTTAACGTGCTTTCCGAGGCACAAAGGAAACTCGTTATGTTAAGATAGTAACCTTGGCAAGCGTTGCTTAACCTTAAAGATCGATCCGTGAGGCTGTTATTATCTAGCCACGAGCTTCTCCAAAATAGCCTACAATTTGTGTATGACTAATTAGATAGGTAAGTAACCTACCGTACACAGATCACCCTGAGAAAATATTAACACAAAAATAATAAACCGAAAAAATTTAGGTGTTGACATCACATTTGGCTCAGTGAGTGAGCGAATGGCAACTGCACTGCGAGTCGCGGATTCGATTCCCGCTCGTAAGAAACATTTGTACAATATGAGAGTTTAAAAAGGTGTATCTCAGTTAAGGACTAATTTATATCATTAAAAGCAACAGTTAAATCGAAATCCGTTCAGTCGTTTGAGCGTAAAAAAGTAACAATAATACACAAGACACCCAAAACCAGAACAACTAACTGTAGACCACACATATATTTATTCCATTTGGAAATCGAACCCACACTACGCAGTGCAACAGCCAATCTCCCAACCACTGCGCCAACCGACCAAGTCTTGTTAGTAATTATTAGTGTGCAGAAAAAACCCCATCCTCCTACAAAAATTTGCGAGTTGTCGCTTAGGAAAACCCTTTTCTAAAAAAATTGCTAGTTGTCGCTTAGTACATTCTGCTTGAAAAGACTCGAAGGCCTATGATCCCAGTCGGCCACTCAACCGTCAATGCGTCTCAGTTTGGAGATTACGCAGCGGATCCAACACGTATGTGAAGACTAATTGCTTCTGAAGATTCCCGAGGAGATGAAGACGATCTTGATTGAATACGAAGACTTGTGTATCACAAGTCTTTAGTCTGACTTTACTTATTAACAAGACTTGGTCGGTTGACGCAGTGGTTGTGAGATTGGCTGTTGCGCTGCGTAGTGCGGGTTCGATTTTCGAGCGGAATAATTATAAATTATTTATGTGGCCTACAGTTAGTAGTGGTGTCTTGTGTATTTGTATTTTACATGTCTATGATCACACGCTAAGATGCTGGAGTAATGTCTAGTGTGGGGTAACGGTTTAAAAAATGGATTATAATTATAGAGTCGTACAATAATTGAAAACTCGACCGTAGTCGGGTCGTGGGCTTAAACACAAGTCAACCATACCTACTTATAAGATTTGAGAGGCGGATTGCGAGCAGATGAGCAAATAAAATAAATAAATTAAAGTAAATTTAAAAAATATATATATTCGTCTATGCTGTGCTGAACAAAGGCCTCCCCCTTTCACACCAATATATACCAAAGAAAATGTAACAAAAGGACATACAACATCAAGAATAATAAACTGCATGATTTTCTGAGTTCAATACTAAACACAGAATGCGGATATAAGGATATATTTTGCATACAGACTCGTCTTCCTATGGCATCCGCACTAAAATCCATGTTGCTTTTATTACATTTTAAATATCTTTTCATAATCTAGGAGCTCGTGGCTAGATAATAACAGCCGCTCGGGTCGATCTTCAAGGTTAAACAACGCTTGCCAAGGTTGGTCTGTGGATGGGTGACCGTCTTAACGTAGCGAGTTTCCTCCGTGCCTCGAAAAGCACGTTAAGCCGTAGGTCCCGGCTGTCATTTATAGACGTTTGGCAGTCGTTACGGATAGCCAGAAGCCAGTACATCTGACTCCGGTCTTGCCATGAAGTACCGCGTTACCCCAGTTAATGGGTTGTGGAGGTCTCTTCATAAAATACTTACTGATATTCAGCTAAATCCGGCTTGACTGGAAGCCCACCCTAATATAGTTGGGATAAGGCTAGGCTAATTGTTATAGATAATAACCTGTTTTTTTGAAGACTACGTAACACCAGAAACCTATGCTGTCATGGCGACTACCTTTAGGATAAAACGCGTGGTTACGCAAGTTTGTTACAAACGTGACCAACTCCAGTTCAAAGGATTTTCACATAACGGTAGCAACATTCAGTTTGCAATAAAGTAAGTAACATTTCTGTTCTCGGGACTTACTATTGGGTACTAACCACAAGGTGGAACGATGAAATGATGAGGGTCATGGGAATCCGATGGACACGAGATGCATAGGATCGGTTATTTTAGGTGACACTTGAGCGCAGGCCACACCGCCCGCTAGCTGGCGGTGTGGCCTGCGCTTTGGGAGAAGCCTATTTTTCAATAATAGATCAGTCTTTTGGCTGAAATGATGACGATGATGAAATGCTAAAAAACTGAGGAATATTTATTGAATATTCAGAAAACTTCTGAAAAAGTATGCATTCGTAAAGAGCTTAATAGTACGTTTTATGTACAATACTGGACATATAGTAGGTACTAGTTTCGGGAACATATTTTTAAGGAATAAATTATGAAGATGATATAATTATAAATTAAGGAGTGGAATTACCTGCCAGAGTTTCTGTTTCCTGATAGCTACAACCTAGGGGTATTTAATTCATGAATCCCCGAACGGTCCTATGAGACCGCGCTGTTATTGTTTTACTATTGTGTCTCGTTTCGCGGGTATGTGATAGGTTAAGTCGAGAGTGAATAAGTTACTTCTATGACGCTTCATCATCGATCACATCGTCGCGTCGCTTACCATCCCATCAGGTAAGGAGATGTCAGCAAACTGTAGGGGCAGGGCCGAAGCCTCTCGGGAATATGGAAAGTCCGAAAGGTTGTCACCGTGTCCCCCAGATCGAAGGCAACGAAGGAACAGGGTAGGGGTTTAGTCAGTAAGAGTCTGACACACCCTCCCGCTCCGCCCAAGAGTGGTAAAAGTCATTCTGATGATTTTTTTTATGGTACCATAAAAAAAGAACCCATCAGGTGAGATAGTGGTCAAAAGAATTCATCATCTACCTAATGAATTCGTTGATGATGAATGCGTTTGACCACTATCTCACATGATGGGATAGTAAGTATGGTCAAACGAATGAAAGATCGCAATCCATCATGCGAGTTCGATCTCACTGATGGATGTCACATACGGGTACTTACCTATGTTTTTTGGATCTAGCCTGTTCTAGGACATGCCAGTTATTTTTTTTAATTTGTTATACACCAGTGTCTGACTGCGATCCCACCTGATGGTAAGCAGTGATGCAATCACTGATGGTGAGGCGCACTAGTTTATTAAGATTTCCACTAGACTAGAAATAGGTTTCAACATCCATTCCATTTTGAGAGCATTGGTGATAAAATAATTTACACAAAGTAGTGCGTCTCGCTGGGTTTGAACCCGCGGCCTACAACTTGAAAGTCGGGGCTGTTACCACTCAGCTACCACTGCTCTACTGTCTACGGTCATAGAGGTACTCAATAGGGGTGCAAAATTCAAATCTAACGAAGATGAAGAAAGGTAGGCAGATCGGTTTTGGCACATCTCATCATCTACCTAGCCTTTTCCCAACTATATTGGGGTCGGCTTCCAGTCAAGCTGGATTCAGGTGAATACCAGTATTTTACGAGGAGCGGCTGCCTTCCAGATCTCCACAACCCATTAACTGGTCGATCGATTTCGGCACAAAAAAAAATAATTAGGACCTTAGTCCCTACAGCAGTTCTTGGTTATTCGGGTTTTGTATCCGATAGGTGTCAACGAGATCTCGTGAGGAGCTCGTGGCTAGATAATAACAGCCGCACAGGTCGATCTTCAAGGTTAAGCAACGCTTGCCTAGGTTGGTTTGTGGATGGGTGACCATCTTAACATAACGAGTTTCCTCCGTGCCTCGGAAAGCACGTTAAGCCGTTGGTCCCGGCTGTCATTTGGAGATGTTTGGCAGTCGTTACGGATAGTCAGAAGCCAGTAAATCTGACTCCAGTCTTGCCATGAAGTACCGTGTTACCCCAGTTAATGGGTTGTGGAGGTCTGGTAGGCAGCTGCTCCTCGTAAAATACTAGTATTCAGCTAAATCCGGCTTGACTGGAAGCCGACCCCAATATAGTTGGGAAAAGGCTAGGTAGATGATGAGGTGTCAACGAGATCCTATAGCTAAGCCACTGTCCGTCAATCTGTCTGTCCGTCCTTCTATCAGCGGGCTGTATCTCGTAAACCGTAAGAGATACTTAGTTGAAATTTTCTCAGAATCGTTAATTTTTTTTTTAACTTGGCAATTACAGTATAATAAAAACTCTAAACTAATTTAAAACGAACTAAAGTATGGCGTCAAAAAACTCCTCCACATCGCTGTCGACTGGTAATGTGCCCAAAAGACTGGCCGCATTGCCACGCTGTATGGCAATGCTTATTTTCTGTCCAAATCTGTATTTCTATTAACGCTACAACAGCAAATAATAAAGTTAAAGAGGATTCCTATAAAACAAAAGTTCTTTTTTGCTCAATTTTAATATTGTAGTACGAAACCCATTATGTACGAGTCCGACTCACACTTGGCCAGTTTTTTAAGTGTCCTGTGCGTTCTTAGAATAATAAGTAGGTACAATAGTAGCAAATTCAACAAAACATCCCAGGTGCCGCCAGTTTATAGGTAGGTAACTGTTTTATTTTTCAGGTTCTGTAATCATCAACATCTCCCGCTCTAAGTGGAGCGAGAGGGCGTGTGAGAATTACTAAGTAAACCCATCTGTCCTTCAGGTACACCTTACGTTTAAACACCACGGTAACTCTAAACAATTCCACAACCCTAGTAGGCATCAGCCCTACTGCCCCTTTTATCAAGGATCATCACGCTGTAAGGTCCTAAAGCGAACTACTCGTTTAACTAGAGGTTTTTTGAGTGAATTCCAGTCTACCAAATGCCAACAGAAAATGTAGGAGTGAATCACCCCTCTTTCACGCCATTCATATCCGAAGTTTCATCAAAACGTAAGTAAAAACTGTCCAAAAAACCCATTGAATTTTTTTGTAAAAAAGAATAAATCCTTTTTTTAATAAACTCCCAACTGATATTCAAAGACACATCAAAACTAGTGTGACACAAAAAATGTCCGCGCAATGTCGTCGAAATTCGTCCCCCAACTCGGTTGGACTTCTTTAAAATTAGCTGTTTAGACGGGCCCGCTGAATTGTGCTGCACACATAGCTATACGTTACAAACGCAAACTTTACTTGTACCCACGTAGATATTCCCTGGAAAATGTATTTTTATTTTATTGTGGCAACCCCGAACGGGTAACCTACCAAAATGGCGCGAAGGAAAATGACTCTTGTCATTTGACAATAAACGTCAAAACAGAATGGCGGGAAAGGGAGTTAGTACGTTTGAATTGAGAACGCCCCGCGTCGAGCGTACGCAGTAATGTTTGCAGCTGTATATAGTAATGTAGTTCTCTCTCGCTCTAACTCGTGGGGTTCCCGTATAGTGCTGTCTCAGGCGGGTGCGGAGTTAAGCCGCTTATCTGCTGCCCGCATGCCGCGCCCCGCGCCCCCGGCTGCTGCGAGTAACACGTCACATTCTGCAATTCGTTTGCTTTTCATTATTTTTTATTTTGTGTAATAATAGTTGGCTATAAAATACGTTTGATTTATAGTTATGATAGTTATAGTCATTACTGGCACACAGTAAATGAGACTATTTTGAACGGCGGCCAAACCAAATAAGCTGGTATTGAGGCTATATATAAAAATCCAATTTGGTTAATTATGTTTAGGCTTTTAGCTGTGTGTGTGTGTGGTATATTTTTTTTACAACGGATAAAATATTTATACTTATCTAATTAACTGCATTTAGCCGGTTTAATTTGGTACCTAAATGCCAGATGACAGATAAAGTATAGTACTTTATTTCTAGTTTGACCAGCTGAACACGAATATTCCACGTGGTTTTGGAATCCTTATTCGATGTAAAAGTAGGTATTTATTCCACGAACAACAATTCTACATGTGTCTACGCGTTTTGGTATTCCTACTGAGAAAACTAGAGCCAGCCAGTTTCTCGCAGTTTCCATAAGAAAATTAAAATTTAGTTTTTTCATATCATACGTTTTTCAGAAGCACTTGCTTTCAACAAATCTGTAACTAAGTATCAGTTAACATATTTATTTTAATCGAGTAAGGTGCGTTGGAGTAAGACCGGACGGATTTTGGTATAGTTGCAAGGGTGTTGCAAAAACTTTTTTTTCTCAAGTTTGGTATATCCCACATTCTTTAAAATTTTAGGAATTGTTAATCATTAAACACATTATCATTTTAAATTTAATACATGTACAAACTCTCGATACTTTTAGTTTTGTAAGCCTGTAAAATCAGGACACATTTTTTGTGAGTATGATGACGATTTTGCCGCAAAGGGGCAAGTTCGGACAACAATTTAATACTATTTCTATTGCTAGGAGCACAAGGTGTATAAAAAGAATGTATTCGGTCTTTCTTGTTCTTTTACATGATATCAACTAAATCTACCTAACACTGCAAACATAGATGTACCAAATGATTTTTTCTTTTTTTAGTTTAAACTGTCCGGTTTTACCCCAGGTACCAAAATTTAGAAGAAAATGAGATCCTCAAAGTTTGATTTTAAACACAAGCATACTATTAAATAAAATAAACGTCTTAAAACATTAGAATTCTGAATGGTTGGTAGAGATGGAGGGAAATTTTTTAGGACCGGATATTTTTTCCGATCTTTACCCAAGACGGTTAACACCGGATTTCAGCCTACAGAGATAGTAGACACTAGTGGATTTGTTTTATCGGGTTATCACTGCTTAAAACTAAGTATTTAGGCACAATAATACCAAAATAAGCTATACTTTTGCTAAAATATGCAAAAACAAATGAAGGTGAAAGACCGGATCGATACATATTTCATAAAACTTGACTTGTTTTGTTTAATGGCACGTAGTACACGTCCGAGTACCCGGAGTAACTGGCGGTCAGTGCGGGGCGGGGCGGAACAAAATGACGTAGCGCGCAATGTCACTAGCATTAAAAAATATAGCCAAATAAATGAGATATTTGATTTATACGTTCTTTCCCCAGCTCCGATCTTACCCCAATGCACCTTATCTAATGAAACCCCCTATTTGGTCAACCTGAATACCAAGTTGCATTGAAATCCATTCAGTAGTTTTTGCTTGAAAGAGCAACAAACAAAATTACAAACTTTCACGATTATAATCTAGTAGGATTAATAAAATGTGATAGGTAGGTATACCTATAGGTACGGATACCACGTGTTTTACGTAACATTTAACATTATATCAAGTAAATACGTAGGTGGGTATTTAAGCCCACCTGTTGTATTCAGCATAGTGCGTGCAGTTTCCTTCCTTACTCGCACACAGTGAAATACTCCCACTTTGGGTTCTATTTCTGACACGTTGTTTTGGTTTGAAAGAATTGAAATAAATAAATATACCTGTGGGAAAAAGAAATATACAAGGTTACCGACATAGGTTGAAGAATCGCCAAACTTAAGTGGCAATGGGCAGAGCATAACTATAGCTCGCAGAACAGATGGTCGTTGGGGCCGAAAGGTTCTGGAGTAGTAACCACTCACTAAAAGATGCAGCCTTAGAAGGTCTCCCACAAGGTGTACCGATGACCAGGTGAGAATTCGATGGATGCGAGATAAAAAGGACCAGTCGTTATGGCAACACATGGTTCGTAAGACGTCCACGGGTCATAGGCAGGAGACCTAAGTCCAATAGACGTCTTTCACCTAAAATGATGACGATCACAGACCTACAAAGCTCTTCTATAAACTAACAGTACCTACCTGTTTGAGATTCTACCGTGTGATTTCGAAGGCAGACCCAAGTAAAGATAGCAGAATGAACTGGACTCCTTCTACAAAAAACCGGCCAAGTGCGAGTCGGGCTCGCGCACAAAGGGTTCCGTAGCAGCAAATATAATAAACTTTATATCATCGCGGATTTTTAAAGGTGTACAATACTGTAGTATATTTTTTGATCTATCTTATAAGGTTCAGCCATCGTTTTCAGTCTTCTTCTTCTTCTTCTACTAGGCGTTAGTCCCGGCTTTTGCCAGGGTCCGCCTTCCGGCTTAGCTTGCTCCACTTTGCCCGATCTTCTACATCCTTGGCAGTAAGGCCATTGGCTCTCATGTCGGACTTGACGACGTCCAGCCAGCGCTTGCGAGGGCGACCACGCGACCTACCGCCAAGGACAGCCATATTCATGCATCTCCGGCCAACGTACTCCATAGGGCGGCGCATGATGTGGCCATACCATCGCAGACGACACTCTTGCAGTTTTTCCCCCACGTCACGGACACCAAGACTACCTCGGATGAATGAGTTGCGTATGCGATCAGATCGCGTTACGCCGCTCATCCACCTCAGCATCTTCATCTCCGTGACGCGAAGCTCCTGGGTGTGTCTGCCTAGTGCTGGCCAACACTCGCCACCGTACAGGAGGACAGGACGTATGATGCATTTATATATCTGTCCCTTAAGCTTCGGAGGCATTTTGCGGTCGCATACAACGCCAGTTACCTCTCGCCATTTCGACCAAGCCGCGCCTATACGTGCTTGGACATCGTCGTCCACGTTGCCAGACTCGTGCAGCACGGATCCAAGGTACCTGAACTTATCCGAGCTTCTGATCCGGTCCGAACCTATTCGGATGGTATTTGAATCCGTGCTGCCGCAGGACATGTACTCAGTCTTCGCCACATTTAGTCTCAGACCGCCGTTTTCCAGCGTGTCCTTCCAAATGTTGACCCTCCGCTCAAGTTGGGCTTTGTTCTGGCTAACGAGGGCGATGTCATCGGCATACATCATTAGCCATGGAGGCTGATCTTGGATGCATGCCGTAACTACATCGAGCACAACGTTAAACAAGAACGGGCTGAGAGCCGATCCTTGGTGAACGCCAACAGATATTGGAAAGACTTTGGATTCGCCAACAGCGGTCTGGACAGAGGACACGGAATCGCGATACATGTCTCCGATAATGTCAATATAGGCCTCGGGCACACCCTTGAAGCGAAGTGCCCACCAGATGGACTGCCGAGGAACACAGTCGAAGGCCTTCTGCAGGTCTAAAAAGGCCATATGCAGAGCTCTCCTTCTCTCCCTGTAAGCCTCAGTCAGAGTCCGCAAGGCGAACACTGCGTCCATGGTGCTGTTGCCCGCCCGAAATCCATATTGACACTCAGAGACAGTGCACTCGCTACGGAGCCTTGTGTCAATTATGCGCTCGAAGAGCTTCATGGTGTGGCACATGATCTTAATACCGCGGTAGTTACTACAATCCTGTACGCTACCTTTGCCTTTATAAATAGGAATAATGAGGCTTGATCGCCACTGGTTCGGCATTTCCTTGGTGGTCAGGATGCGGTTGTAAAGATCCGTCAGAAGGTCCACACCATGTGAGCCCATGGCCTTCCACACTTCGATTGGCACATTGTCAGGCCCGACCGATTTCCGGTTCTTCATGTGGTGTTTTCAGTGTAAGCACAATAACTTAACCAAAATTACAGTTAAATCAACCTATCTCAAAAACTATAAGAGATACTTTGATCAAACCAAAAATCGTTGAAAGAGTTAATTAGCATGCATCACCTCTATTTTTTTTAGAATTTTATACCCCGTAGTTATAAAAATAGAGGGGGGGGGACATACTTTTTACGACTTTGAGAGCTGATATCTCAAAAACCGTTCACTTTAAGAAAAATGTTTTTTAGAAAACTTTATATCATTTTAAAAGACCTTTCCATTGATACCCCACACGGGTATGTACATCGAAAAAAAAATTTTCATCCCTCAGTTACATGTATGGGGGGCCCCACCCCCAATTCTTTTTTTTACTATTTAGTGTCATAATTTTGTAGCGGTTCATACAACACATATTCCCATCAAATTTCATCACTGTAGTACTTATAGTTTCCGAGTAAATCGGCTGTGACAGACGGACAGACGGACAGACGGACATGACGAAACTATAAGGGTTCCGTTTTTGCCATTTTGGCTACGGAACCCTAAAAACAAGTCCTAATTAACCCAAGAAAGAAAAGTGAAAAAAACCTTTTTCCTGAACTTTTAAATCCATTAAGCAACATATTTTTTTTCTATTTACCAAAACTGTTTACAAAACCATCATTCAATCAAAAAGGTGACGCACAGGCCACCTTAAAGGTCAGACAAACAGGAAAAAAAACAACAATAAATCTACAATTTTTCCTCTAAATCACCATTTCCTCTTTACGTGGGTGTAAAGAGGAAATGGTGATTTAGAGGAAACTTTGATCCAAATGAAACCTTAATTCATGAATCCCCGACCGGTCCTATGAGACCGCGGTGTTATTGTTTTACTATTGTGTCTCGTTTCGCGGGTGTTGATAGGTTAAGAAAAAGCATATTTTAAAGCGTCGAAAAAGTTTCAGAATAAAGCTGCGAGCTATATATTACAAGAAGAGCGACCAAGCGCACTCTCACTCCGTCTCCTATATAAATATGTACGTATATATACGCGTTATATAAGGACAATCGATCAACAGTGAATTTCAAACCAATATCGATGCCATATATTCATTTTGGGAAAGTTTTGGAGGTAGGTTAGTGAGACAACTATGTAGCTAGTTACAACACTAACAACTATGTAGATTGTAGCTATACGTCTCTCGTATACGCAGAAACTATATGAAAATAGGTTCTAAAGTTTGTTTTTCAATCTCTGAGACTAAAATGACATTATAATAGTTTGTCACACCTTGTTACAACACAAAAAAAGCATCATTATTTTTGTAAATTTGACATTTGCCTGTGTCAATTTAGTCTCAGGAATTAAAAAACAGACTTTAGCTGTGGTAAGAACAGCGTTCGGGAAGTTATGCGGTATTTTCTTGTCCGATATACTAGGAAGGTCTTCTAATGCTGAATTCTACCGATACGTGGTCGCCACTACAGAACCTTTCGGCCCAATCGACCATCTGTACCTACTAGCAATGTGCTCTGAATATTGCCATTTAAGTTTCGCGATTTTACTGGCTGACAATATTATATTTAAATTATATCCAATTAACTATATAAATTCAAGAGTATTATTATAGGTTAGGAACAAAATAATACTAAAATAAGACACCGCGTCATTTATTTTGAAGTCAATAAAATATGTTTAAAATACGACTTTAATTCAATCATTAATTTTATAATGTCAAAACAATAAAATGGGGGTCACGGAAACGGTCAATAAATTGATTTTAAATCATTAGTTTTATTTGGACACTAAGATCTATAATCTTATAAGCGCCATTATTGAATTTAATCTGTTAATTTTTTATTATAGATTAATTGGTCATGTCAGCCATCTTGTGAGAATATCCTTACTTCGTTGAGCCTCTTGATTTTGAAAATCGAATACCTTCATTTCGAAGTAAGTTTACAAAGGGAGTTTTTGGAGGGATTTTTCCGAGTGAAGTTCAGTGACTGTTTTAATTATTCGATAATTGATTTCTAGTGGATATTGTGATGTAAAATTGGTGTAATTTTGTATCTCAAGTGTCTACACAGCTGAACAATATCTATGTGGAATCATTGAAACAGGCGCAATGGCACAATGGAGCTGAGAATGTTATAATAGTAGGTATTGACTACGCCAGCGAAGCTTGTAGAGAATGCTGACTCGATACATTTGCTGCCAAATACTGAAAAAAACATTAGAATATGTTTCACCCACATTTTAATGGGACTCAAAGGAACTCAAATGACTGAAAACTAAACACTTTCTTTACTTGACACTGGCTTAATGCACAAAAAGTGAAAAACCAAAACGAAACAAAACAAAAAAAAGTTTGCAAAGTTTCGTCATTTTTTTTCTGGCTTCGACTGGCTTGTACTTTTATGCATCCGCCAGTGTCAAGTTTTTATAAATTAGCGTTAGCATTATCGTCCTTGTAATGTTCTCACTGCTGGAACACAGGCCTCCTCTCCAGGAGAGGGAATGGGCCGTAATCCACCGCGCGGATTGGTGGATGTGCGGAATGGATAGATTGGCGGTGATTATTAAGTTTTCTTATTACAATTGAAGAGGTATTGCAGATCGAATCGAAGGACAGCTGCGTAGGCGAAGGACAGTGCGTAGGGAAAAGTGATGCAAGCTTAGATCTATTAGGTACGTAACCTAATAGATCTAAGCTTGCATCATTTTTTAGACATATCTATCTAATATTATAAAAATGTCGTGCAATAGTTTTTGTTATAGTACTCTTCTGAAACTATGTTAGGTAGACAATTTTTTACGCTTCAACGCCCACCGCCCATTTTTTTTTTTTTGTTAATTTATATGGCAAAATAACGTTTATGAGCCAGTTAGTCTATACTTATATGACACCGGAAAATTGCAGACTCTCACAGTTAATCAATCTGCTTTGCTTTCTCGAAACAATTTAGGGATCGGCTTTGAATGCAACTGAATCAAAACAACAGGACAGAGTTTCCGAGACCTCAGTAGCCACCTATTACGCGATGACACTTAGCCCTTCATGTCATCATCATCTCAGCCGTAAGACGTCCACTGCTGGACATGCTTCCCCAAGCATCGCCACAACCAATGATCCTGTCCGTCTCGCATACATCGGGTTCTTTCCAACGTTGCATCTTGCGTCTGCGACCCAGCACGTGCTGCAGGTTTATTTTTTATTTTATTTATAAATATAAATAAATATAATATATATATTTATTTATATGTAAGTATATAACGTTCCAGGTCGAAAAAAAACGTTAATACGAGTATTAACAAATACGAATTATTATTGTGATTTGTATTATGTAATTTGTTTGATTGTGTTGTAATACAATAATTAATGACTCCCTACACGTGTTTCGACTTTTAGTGCAGAGAGTACCTATTATAAAATAAATAAATAAACGCATGTTTTCGTATAACACCCTCCAGAATTTTCACACTCACCAGATTTTTTCAATTTTTTTTTTCTTCTTTGTTTTATTTACAATCAGTCGTTGACTAGGTATAAACGTGAAGTGCGTTGTGTCATGCCAATTGTGCTGTGTGTGTGAGCAGAGACAGCTCTTTAATTCATGAATCCCCAACCGGTCCTATGAGACCGCGCTGTTATTGTTTTACTATTGTGTCTCGTTTTGCGGATATGTGATAGGTTAATATAAATAGTTGAATCTGGTCTGGTCCTAGGATCAAGCGCCGTTTTAATCAAATTCATGCCTGGTACGTATTAGCTGGACCGCTAGATCATTGGGATGATTTGATAACCCAGGCCACGGGTATACCCAGCATTTGTTTAGAAGTTGGGCAAAAGTATGGCATTTCTCGTCTTAGCCTGTCAGGGCCTCAGGGCGACAATATCAAGTAGGGCCTTTCGTCCCTGTACGAATAAATCTTGTTTGGGCTAATATCAAGTAAAATAACGAGCCAAGAAAACTCTAAAACTGGAGTAGGTAGTATTTGTCAAGCGTCTAAGCTAACGTAGTCATTAGAATGACTTCTCCCGCTCTTGAGCGGAGCGGGAGGGCGTGCCAGACTCTTACTGACTAAACCCCACCCCGTTCTTTTGTTGCTTTCCGCGTCCCCAGAGGCTTCGGCCCTGCTGGGCCCATATCCTTAGCTAGATAAACAATCTTATTCATAAAAACAATATCACTGTTCTATTTAGCACTATTCTAGATCCTACGTAAACAACAACATATCCACATACATGTAGCCTATAATATGATGAACAGTAGTCTAAGTCTAGTTTAAATATAATACCGTGTTATCCAGCTGGACAATATTCCCATAGGCTGCGTATTAAGCGGACATATTGTGTGTAATACGCAGGCCTCCGCTGAGCCACAGATTATACGCATCGCCACAGATTGACTGCTGTTTCACCCATTTGTGTTACGTTGTTGCTAAATAGGTGTATCTAGCGTTGTTGATTTGTTGGGTTCTTTGTAAAAATAGTACCTACTCTGATGCTATTCTACCATGTTACCCCAGCAGTTAATGGGTTGTGGAGGTCTGGTAGGCAGCCACTCCTCGTAAAATACTGGTAGCCGACCCCAATATATGTAGTTGAGAAAAGGCTAGATAGATGCTAGGCTGGGTAGATGGTGTGAGCATTCTGATTCTAAGCTATTTTTTTTACTTTGAAAACGATCATTTCTGGCTTTAATATTCAGAAAATAAACTTACAAGAAGAGTTTAGCACAGGATTGGGCAGTCGGGGTAACTCACCCCACCCTGCTCAAGACCAGTTAAAAAATTACGTATTAAAAATAACAAAAAATAACAACTCAAGCTCGCTCATGCTCTACTATTATAGAAAAGCCAAAATGCTGTATGAAGAAAGCGAAAGAAGAAAAAACACTGAAAATGGTGATCTGCCTAGCCTTTTCCCAACTATATTAGGGTCGGTTTCCAGTCAAGCCGGAATTTCATATACCAAAACCACAAAAGAGTCCTCCATGCCCCCATCAAACAAAAAAAGTAATAACGTTCTAAAATCAAATTTAATATGAATAGTTCAAAAGGCAGAATGAGTAGGTGTCATGGCGCGTGTTGTATAAACGACAGCACGGCGCCACTCCGCCACTCTATGGTCATTCAAACAAATGGGCTATTCACTGATATTTCGCAATTCAGTCGACCGGCTCGCTTTGTCTATGGTTGGCGCATAGAGAAGTGGAGTTAATTACGATTTTGACAACTGTTTTGTTTTTGTATTTTGTTATTATGACTTTTTATTTTATGTATATTTTGGTTATTTGTCTGAAAAGATCAATAAAAGTTTGGGGGTATGTGGAACAGAGTAAAGTTCCACATACCTCCGTTGAAAAGGGAGGATCCTCCGACCAGACGGGTGTTATGTCCGGTGGGCTACTGCCCGATAGATGATTTCGGGCTGTTGTATCTATTCAAATCGCGCGGAGAACTTTGCTTGCGCGATGCAGAATTCTGTGACGTCGTATGTCGTAGATCGTAGTCGCTACAAAAGCTTTAGTTTCTAGCCACTTATCTTTTCACTATACTCAGTTTGTTTAGGTAGTTAACTAAAGGTAAACAGTCTTGGTATGTCTTTTTATATTAAAGAGGTCGTATATAATATACACAAAGATTATTTAAATTTAGTTTATTAGCTAACATCGATTTAGGTAAATACCTATTTGCAAAGATTTTTACATACAATTTATAGACAACTTTTAGATAAAAAGACATGCCAAGATTGTTTACCTTTAGTTAACTACCTAAACCGACGGAGTATAGTACCTACCCTAGTTGATCTTATGTCATTTTTTTTTTAGTAGGAAATCATCATAATGACTTGTCCTGCTCTTGAAAGAACAGTAGGGCGTATCAGACTTTTACTGACTAAAACCCACTCCTGTTTCTTCTTTGGCTTCGTTCCAAGGCCCCTGGTTCCTTCTTCTTCCTTCTTATGCCATTTCAGTTCACATCTATGCGTTCTTAACGTAAAGTAAATAGGTAGTTAAACATGGCCATTCGCTGGCTAAAGTAACTTAATATTGCCATTTACTCAAGATTAAGACAGTCTAGACCTTTTTTTATGCGTCTGAGAAAATATATGTAGAAAATACGTCAAACCGGCGGCATCAAGCTATTTGAAAACTATTGAAAGGTATAGTCAAAGACGACTAATATCGAAGCTAAAACTAGAATTATAAACAACATTATATTTTGCCGAAAGATGTCCACTGCTGGACATAGGCCTCATCCCCAAACTCACTCCTGTTCCTTCTTTACCTTAATTCCATCGTTCTGAGGTTCTCTTTTCTCAACCCGGGGCAACCAATCTATATGTACTCATTTCCAGAAACTTTAATACCTAAATAAGGTTAGCATGACACATGCTTTAAATAAAACAGCGAACGTATTAGTTACGCAGACAAACAGCTACTATATACAAAATGTATTACCGATGGCTTAGATTGAAAACCTCGTATCTGCAATTTTAGGTAATTTTATATTATTATATTTCTGGAAAGAAGAGCTCGTGAAACACCATCATTTATTACGAAACATGTTTGATTGGTTAT
Source organism: Mythimna separata (assembly GCA_030763345.1). Taxonomy (NCBI): domain Eukaryota; kingdom Metazoa; phylum Arthropoda; class Insecta; order Lepidoptera; family Noctuidae; genus Mythimna; species Mythimna separata. The sequence goes on from CM061190.1 coordinate 6,553,826, forward strand.
TTATAACGCTGACTACGATGTTAAATGTCCTTCTCGAGTCAGTTTGGTGTAATAATCTCGCGAGGAAGCGTCAACTTTTGTCGAATAAATTGAAAAACTAGACATGAAATTAGTGTTAATAAATCAATATTTTTAAATATTTGAGTTAATCAGGTACAATAACATTTAAATTAAATGATAATAAAGGTCTAATTTGGTTGGTGCCTCCTGATTTTTTTATTATTATTATTGGTAGGTTCGTTATATAGGACCACTATCTCACCTGATGCTAAGCGATGATGTGGCCGACGATGGAGCACGCTTGCCTAGAAGTAACCTATTCACATAAATATACGTATATTTCGCAGTTACGAGGTTGTCACTGTAAGCCATCGTTACGTAGTGGCGGCCTCCTTGATTCACGTGCGAGTAGGCAGCTAATCGAATTAAAACGAACTCAAACCGAGCTAAAGGTTGAGGTCTCCGTCATTTGTTACTTAAAGGTCACTTAGAAATCGTGACAGACTTGCATTATACCTAATTGTGTTTGTTTAGAAAAACTCGTCTCTTCGGTCATGGTTATTTTTGCTGGTCAACGAGCAAATGGTAGCTCGCTGTTCAACCGTCCTGTAATCAAAGTGACCGAGCCCAAGTCGTTCACAGCGTATATTGATCCACTCACTCCTCAAAGAGATGTCAGCAAATTAAGGCCGTAAAGATTTCCTAAAAAAAAGAACCCGTAGCCTTAGAAATCAAAAGGCAACTGTAGGACCAGGTGGCCATAGTCAGTAAAAGTCTGACACGCTCTCTTCTGTCTGACACGTCTTAACTCTAAACTAGACGATTCGTCATCATCTGTCTCAGATAGACGCCCAAAAACTTGACCCTAAAAAGACTATACACATCACAACTAAATATCACATTACAAAATAAATCGCCAATACGAAACTCATAAGCGTCAGATGTATTAAGAAAATGAATAATAAATCCGAACCACAGACAAAAGAGGCATTAGGCGCATAGACAAGAATCGCTATTTACATGGGGTGGGGTGATTCGGTAACACAATCCGTACGCACGTCAACTCTATTATTTATGGATTCTTTAACATGTAAGGACTGGAGGGTAGTTTCGCGGGGGTGGTTTCAATCGGACATTTGGCGCAAGGAAGTGTTTCTTCTGCCTCGGTGGGCATGGAGAGGGATTTAAACTTTTTTCTCCCGATATTACACGTGAAATTATTTTTGGGGTTGCAGTTTAGAGTGTTGAATAACTATTTGTTGTAGTACTTTTTGGTTTATTGAAACCGCAAATGGTAGGGTATTTAGAAAACTATTAAATTTATAATATCAGATGTTTCTGAGCCCTGACGTTGAGAATTCTAGGCTAAAGATTTGGTCTTGGAAAAGAAACGCTTACAGTGACTCATATCAAACACACATCAGTGGTCTTTTCCCACCATGAAAACACAACGAAAATCGCCAAAACTTCTCTAGGCACGTGAATGTAAACCATAATACTTAATATAATATCAACTCCATCATTATGTTCCGCTTTAAAATATGCTTAGAAAATGTTGAACTGCTTACTTTCCTATTTAAATGTATTGTACAGAAATGGATCTGAGAATGATAAAATAAAATCAATAAAAGAATGGTTTAATAAAAAATGTTAACATGGTTTTTACAGCAACATATTTTGAGTATGACCATATTCAAATAACCAGGATATATCTAGATATTCTAAAACGTATATCCTTAATAGAACACACAGAACAGGTATGATCTGTTACACATGACGCCATCCGGTCCAATCATCAATCACTTCCACGAAAATAATTGATCTAAATGTCAGATCGATTTTAGACAAAAATACGACGAAAATTAGTCAGACTGTCGGCAGGTAATTGAAAATCAATAATCTGTCTCAGAATCAGGGGCGTAGCTATCATCTTATCAATATATACGATGATAGATACGCCCCAAGTTTCAGGGGCCCCGGTATGAAACAAAATTCTTTTTCTTCTTGCTCTTATCCGATATTACTTGGGGTCGGCGCAACACGTTGGTTTCTTTCTTTCGGTATGAAACAAAATTACTGTCCAAAAACTGTAATTCTTACTAAGGAAAGGCTCTAAAGGTATGATTCTGAACTCGGCAACAAGCAGCAGTGCTGTTGCCGCAGTGCTGCCACTAAGGTGCTGCGCAGCAGTGCTGCCTGCCGCGCTGATTCCGAGCAAGGCGGCAGTGTCGCTCTGTTCCCCTTCTGAATCTGAGAAATTCATCCTTTTCTACGCTTGTTGCGGCGGCAGACGCGTCACTACTGGTCTTTCGCGGCAGTAGGGCGACACTGACGCGCAGCAATGCTTCCGCTACATTGCTGCCGTGACATTGCTGCCTAGTTCGGCATGTAATCTCATATAAGCCAATAGAAATTGTACGGGGACCAGTAGTGTCGCGGCAGCACTGCTGCGTGCAGCGTGGTTTGGAATCGTACCTTAAAGCTATTGACCTGTCGAATTGCCAAAATTTCAGGTGTTATTTGAGTTTATTTTGTAATAAAAAAATTATGGATATTATTGTTATTACGATACACCTAAACCCAACTAGCACTGGGGTTTACGCAATCAGATAAAAGAGAGGCCCCCATTTTTTTGTTATACGAGGCCCCACAGTGTCTAACTACGCCACTGCTCACTACTTCTACTTCTACTACTACTACTACTAACTACTTCTTAATCTAGTTAACGTTGAAAGTAAACCTTAAGTTTAACCAATAAGTTCACTCCAAAGTTGAAGCAAAAACGCAAATTTATAGCGTTTAAATGAACAAACTAGGATTAGATACGCACATTAAACTGTAGATACATGATAAAAGTCTACTTATGTGAGTAAGTAGCGCTTGATATGATACCTATTTAGTATTTACACAGCTTTGAGTAGCATTACGCCCAATCTGCACTGGTCTTTACCGTAATCAAATAAAAGGGGGCCCCCATTTTTTTGGTATACGGGGCCGCAAAGTGACTAGCTACGCCACTGCTCAGAATACTGATTACTTACTTCTTAATCTAGTTAGTGTTAAAACTAAACTTTAAGTTTTACCTGTAATTTCACTCCAAAGTAGTAGCAAAAACGCAAATATAGCGTTTAAATGAACAAACTAGGCTTAGATACGCATATTAAACTGTAGATACATGATAAAAGTCTACTTATGTGAGTAAGAACCACTTGATATGATACCTATTTAGTATTTACGCAGCTTTGAAAGGTATTACGCAGCTTACTTCAGTTTGTAATTATGAATTTCATGTCAGTCTAGTGCATATAATTTGTGTTAAAGTTTTTTGGCACTTTTGATAAAATAGTTTATAATATTAGTATAGATTTCTAAAGAGGTAAAATTTGTAAGTTTGTATGTAGGGGGTAATCTCTGGAACTACTGGTCCGATTTGAAAAATTCTTTCTGTGTTAGATGGCCCATTTATCGAGAAATGCTATAGGCTATATACCATCACGCTACGGCCCACGGGAGCGGAGCAGTAACGAAAAATGCAGGTGAAACCGCAGGGGACAGCTAGTATAGAATATTTAGGGCCTGTTTCACCACCTATGATTAAGTTGCCAATATTTTGCTTGGCAGATAATTTCATACAAATTCTATTCCATTTTTTAATTTACTCAGGAAGTAGTGGCTACTCGGACACCTGGAACACCAAGGACAACTGAAGGAAAACTGCTGGTATTTGGTCAGTAAAAGTATGACATTTCCTCTCGCTCCACCGGAAGAACTGAAGAGATTATTAGCTGTTTTCAAAAAAATATTATGGGATTATGACGTCATTACTAAGTCAAAAATTTACCCAGGTGTGACGTCACACGGAATTCCAATAATTGTAGTGATTATCACAAATAAAACATACGTGATAACGCTAATGATGATAATACAAATAATAATTAAACCATTACTTCCTTATTATTTTCTAATATTTTTTGGTTACTTACTACCATATTGTTCCTTAAGACCTTTTAGAAGTGTCATTCTTGTAGGAAGCAATCTGATATCAAGGCCTTTGATCAAATTAGTTTGGTGATCCACAATTAACTCTACGAAAATTCTTATTTATTGTCTTTCCGTCTCCAAAAATATATTAAAACTAAAATAGATTTAAAATGGCCTCACTACATTAGAATAGAAACATACTAAAACAAAGACCTCAAGTCAATTTCCACAAGGTTAATTTCTCCATCTAACCAGACAAAAATTGGAATTAGAAAAATCTCGATGACATAAAAAGCAATCAGTAACCGTTTTGTGAAAAAAAGGAAAATTGTAGATCAAAGACGGGAAACGAGGGCGAACCGATGCGCGAATAATGCAATAAATTTACTTTTCGGACGCGGTTTAACCTAACATGGCGACAAATCGAATCGTAACGCTTTAACGAACGCGCCGACGAACACTTTGAATTTCGAACGATTTCGAAAAATTTGTAGAATTTCGATTTCTTATTCGGTTTTGTTTTGAAAGTTTTTTTTGCAAAAATGTTGAGAATTACGCTCCGTTTTGAAATTAGAATCGCAGATTGTATTGTTTTTTTTTTATTATGCATTTAATTCGTCTATGTTTGACTATGGGCCGACTTTTCAGTAATCGAATGACTTTTAATTGAGGAATAAACATGGAGATTTGACAGCTTTTGCACAGAAAATATGCAAGCAGCCATATTTACTCCTCTGATAAAAGTTAAAATCTGACTATAAAAAAATCGGCCCAACAACTTAATTTAATTCTTTCTAAAAAAATTCTTTCAGTACAACAAAACACCAAAACTTTCTAATCTGGCGTCCAATTTCTACTCATTTGATTAGTAGAAAAGGCTCCTAATTTAAAAATAAAAAAGCATTTTCCTCAACTTTATTATTCGAATGAGCCACTAAACGTTCTAAATTCAAACAAAAAGGAAAGCGCGCGAAAAACAATATCTAAATGACATTTCCATGTTAGAGGGTGGCGCCAATTTTGCTCGCTACGTAATTTTTTGTCGATTAAATTGATAAATTTCTTTGATGTGGATTCGTGCTGATTATTCGATTACACGGGACTCGACTTTTCAATTTACCGCCCCTTTTATCATTGTCTATCTTCTACTAGCGGTTTCGCCTGCTTAAAGTCGAAAAAGATCTACTACTAGCATGAAATTGTATGTCCTCTTCGCCAAAGATTTATTTATCTTTAAACACTAAAATGTATCCAAATTGATTTAGTAATTTGCTGCAAACTATTTTCTTTGCATTAGGTAGTAATATCTCAGTCAGTAGAAGTCTGACGCGCCCTGCCACTTTACCCTAGAGAAAGAGAAGTTATTAGATGATTTCCCACCCAAAAAAATCTATTACCATATCTAGGTATACAAAAAAAATCGTTAATAATTAGTTTTACGCTTTAGAAGTGAAAACACAAACAAACAGAGAGACAACCAGACTTATTTTCGCATTTATAACATAAGTATCCAGATCAAATGATAGCCGTAAGCATAAAACAGTTCCAATTTAATTTGGTGGCCGATATGGATATGATAGGGCGATAGGGTCCGAAGACCCCTTCGCGAGGGACATTGGGGGTACTACTTTGAAGTCACTACAGAGTCATAGGGGCTAGTTTGTTAATAAATTGAATCTTGCAACATACATTTTCAATTTGGATTGAACAAAAGTTAGTAAGTAGACTACAATACGATGACAATATGATACACCCCTAATAACCCCTGAGTTTGTTTCGGTGTTTCTTCTCAGGGTAGTCAGTTAGGAAACACCGGCCTCATCTAGATTAATAATAACTATGACAAAAAAATTTACGTGTAAAAGTGTTTCGTGAAACCTATTTGCAAAATAAATATCATCTATCCTTTATCATTTATCAATATATCCTTAACCTTTTTAGAGACAAACCCTAATATATTAATTTATAACACTGAACTTAATCTAGTAATATAAGTTCGACGGTTTTATAACTACTTATATTTCTAGTAAGATAGTAAAGAATCGCTTTCGTATAACTATGTTACGGTATATAATGATATCCCTAGGATATAACTATATTACGGCTTTATCTATCTTACTGCGACAGATATATAAAACTCAATAGATACCAAGATTATGATGTAAGATTGCTGTGAGAAAGAGCGATTGTTTCATGACACTTTTCCTGACCAGAATCTGGAATAATATTACTTGAACCCCCTTTAATTTGTTACTTTGGTTTAATTTTATAATTTGTTTTTGTAGCTGCCACAGACATACAAATTCTGTGAAAATTTCAACTCTCTATCTCTTACGATTTATGAGTTATAGCTCGCTGACAGACGGAAGACAAACAAACGGAAGGAGGCTTGATTATAGGGTCTCCTTCGAGTACGGACATTTTGACTAGCCTTGGTCTTGTGGTAACTGACTAACCCTGACTGCTTTACCGGAGGTCGTAGGTTCGATTCCCACCCAAGAAAATAAATTGTGTGATGAGCCCGCTAATTTGAGTAATTTGTTCATATTATGTATATATTAATTATAAATATATGTAAAACGATTTTTATCAGTTATCATATCACAAGCTCTGCTCAGACTAATTGGCGCTATGTGAAAGTAGGGAATATTATTATATCATTTTTAACTGTAGGAAGCCGACATACCACGTACAAAGCTGGTGAAATTGACAGTATAAACAAAAGAGACAGACATACTTCAATATGTCAAAAGATACATCTCAAGTCTCCGCCCATAGCATACCCGTTAGACCACCAAATATATTATTATCTAGATTGAATTAATCAATATGGTAATCTAATAGCACTTGCAGACATTTAAATATCAATATCGGAAGCTTTTTTAGATGGGAAATCATTGGAATGATTTCTCCCGCTCTTGGGCGGAGCGGGAGGGCGTGTCAGACTTTTACTGACTAAAACCCACTTCTGTTCCTTCTTTGCCTTCGTTCCAGGGTCCCGGGTTTTCTTTTCAGAATCGAACCCATGGCCCCAGTAGGCTTCGTAGGCTGGAATGAAGATTTTTTGTTACCTAGGTATTTGATGTCTTGGTGGATAGTTTCATAGTATTTAATGATGTTCGGTGTTAACCTATCACATACCCGCAAAACGAGACACAATAGTAAAACAATAACAAATCGAGATCTATTCGAAAATAAGGTGTCTATTACAATATCAAAATAATATTTTTTACGAAATGCTTCTGAGTTTTATCATAAAATAACTTAAACCTATAACAAAGATGCAATTTGTTAAATTTTGTGTTTGTTTTGTTTCGGCTAATCTCCAAAATAGCTGGATCTATTGTGAGGAAACTTTAACAACGAGCTAGAGCATACGTGGTTCCCGCTTTAATGTTTGAATCCCCGACCGGTCCTATGAGACCGCGCTGTTATTGTTTTACTATTGTGTCTCGTTTCGCGGGTATGTGATAGGTTAAACCACTTAACCCAACTAATCCAGTATTTTCGCCAACTACCCTCAATATTTACATTTCATTCCGCGACACCTCACCTCCATCCACAACGGATGTTTCACCACGATTGCCCTACAATCCTCTTGATTTACTCCGTTTTAGAGCGACGCCATTTCAGTCACGTGCGCAACGCTAATATGACCGCCTCACATTGTTGGAAAAAGTCGTTTTTAATCATCTACCAATTAACCAAACCGCTCTTTAAAGGTAGAAGAACTATACACACACATGGGCCACGTACGCCAATCTAGGCGCGTCGGTCTCCATACATTTTATATGGCAACTAGACTTGTAGAGCTACATTAGATCCACGCCACGCGACGTGGTTCTACGTACAAATCAGGCGTGTCCCACGTGTACCGTTAGCATTATCGGCCTTGACATGTTTCCACTCTTGGAACTCAGGTCTCCTCTCTAGCAGAGGGACTTGTGCGTCGGCGTCGGTTTAATGTAGTTCCCGCTTGAGCCACACCCGTGGTTCCAACTTTAAACCACTTAACCCAACTAATCCACTATTTCGTCAACTACCCTCAATATTTACATTTCATTCCGCGACACCTCAACTGCAGCCACAACGGATGTTTCACCACGATTGCCCTCCAATCCTCTTGATTTACTCCGTTTTAGAGCGACGCCATTTTAGTCACGTGCGCAACGCAAATATGGCCGCCTCACAAAAGTTGGTGAAATATTTATACGGGGTGTGACGAGAATGGGTAATGGCGGTTGTGTGAGATGGTGAATAAAGAATTGTGGCGGTAGTGTTATGGTTATGTGGGAGGATGACGGTGATGGTGTGGAGGATAGAGTGTTTCTGGAATTTACTAGTCGTAATTTTTTTAACTTCACTAGCTTCTGCCATCGGCTTCGCCCTCATGAAAGTAGCAAAATAAATGGCCTATTTACTTGTATACGTAAAAATAAATAACTTACTAAGGTACTTAATAAAGATGAAGGATTTCTAGTATTTGTTTATTTGTAGTAACATACAAATAAACAAAGTAACAAGAAATCAAATCTTTCATTGTTTAAATGCGCAATATAAGTTTAAAACTAAAATGCACTTGGCTTTCAAAGTTTCCCATTCTGAAGGTCACAGTATGATACTTTCGAAATATCACACAAACCTTCACAGTTATTTATATTTTTGTTTTGCTAGTTATTACTGCCCCACTGCTGGGCAAATGCCTTCCCTAAGTCCTTCCAGACATTCTTCACCATTATTATTTTTTTAGTCTATTCTATCTTACTCCTGGGCAAAGGCCTCCCTGTACCTACTTCTTTCATCTTTCGCGGGCCCGCGCTTCCTTTTGCCAGTTCTGGTAGAATCTGTCCAATTCTTCACGCCATCTCCTTCGTAGTCTGCCACGACCCCTCCGTGATTTAAATAATATTTTATTTATATCAAAAAACCTTTAACTTTATCCTCTAAACCAGTAACGCTTGGCATAACAGCAGAAAACACAAATATTTTACTTCAATTGTAAACACTTCAATTGAACTCAACCAACCCAAAAAGCACACTTACATTCCTTAACCTATCACATACCCACAAAACGAGACACAATAGTAAAACAATAACAGCGCGGTCTCATAGGACCGGTCGGGGATTCATGAACTAAGTTAACTTCTGTAAGGACCATAGTAACTTTTCCAAACAAAAATTTAACATTAATTTAGCCATGTTTTTTTTTCCAAAAACTTGGCTTGAGATAGGGGGTCTTAGACCTAGTTTATCATAGATGGCCAGCCCTTAATTTCTAGCTCTTACCCATTACCGATTAACACGGTAGCAGAAAACCCAAATAATTTATTTCAATTGTAAACACTCCAATTGAATTCCAACCAACCCAAAAAGACCACACCCTGTACCCAGTCAACCCGACACCGTAATTGGAGCACTCAATTTGTGCCACTTGCCGCCGACGCGTGCCCCGCACGAGGCTCTATCAATTGTCTCTGGTCGCTCGTCTATGGACGCTCCCTGTCTATGGTACGTACTACGAAACTCTTTTGAATAACAGAGCTTCCTTTTGTGGTAGTAGAATGAGATATGGAATTTATAATTCATTAGTTGATGATAGGATGGGTTGATTAAATGTCCAAGAATGAGATGAGAGAGATCTATTACCTAGATATACTCGTACCTAATCTTTTTTTGTATTTGCATTAAATGCGGTATATAAGATATCATTTTATTAATACAGAATTTCGCCATGGTGGTTTCCAGAGTGGAGTGGAATGTTTTTTAGCATTATTCCGCGGAATTTTGTGTAGGTTGACACGTTCACCTAGTTTTGATTTTAAGTCTGGAATATCTTAATTGTAATGTGTAACTGTTCTATGTCCCAATAAAGTCAAATAAAAAAAGGATTGAAGTAATTAATAATTATCAATACTATGCAATCTTGAAATCAAACCACAAGAGCTGTAATTAAACAAAAGAACTGTCAGTGTTATTTATTTTGTTTTGTTACAAAATAAACCTAGTAAACTAGTACCTGAAAAAAATTGTAATTTTCAGTAACTTATAAGATGTAATTTATACGTAATTAGTATAATAAAGTCATCATCTACCTAGTCTTTTCCCAACTATATTGGGGTCGGCTTCCAGTCAAGCCGGATTTAGCTGAATACGAGGAGCGCTGCCTACCAGACCTCCACAACCCATTAACTGGGGTAACACGGTACTTCATGGCAAGACTGGAGTGAGATTTACTGGCTTCTGACTATCCGTAACGACTGCCAAAGATCTACAAATGACCGCCGGGACCTACGTCTTAGCGTGCTAGCCGAGGCACGGAGAAAACTCGATATGTTAAGATGGTCACCCATCCACAGACCAACCTTAGCAAGCGTTGCTTAACCTTGAAGATCGACCTGTGCGGCTGTTATTATCTAGCCACGAGCTCCTCATTAATTAATTACAGAATACATAAATCAAAAAGTGGCACTGATTTTTATATCAGTTTCATTTAAAAATTGATAATCATTCTTGTTGTTGTGAAGTTTTCTTATGACCCCGAAAATAGGGCTACCGAAAACACGTAGATAACAATTATCATCAGTGATCTAATTATCTACTTAATAGTTAGGGTTTTTCCGAACTGTGTACTTTGATTACTTATCATTAGACCACTTATCTTCGATGACAAATACATTAGGTAAGTAGGTATCATATTTACACTCGCAGTTGTCTTATACCAAACTTTACTTTTATTTTATTGATGCTCGCGTTTGACTACATCCTCTTATTGTTATTGTTTGACTGGCCTGTTGGTCTAGTGGTTAGTGGCCCTGACTGCTATGCCGGAGGTCGTGGGTTCGATTCCCACCCAGGACAAATGTTTGTGTGATGAGCACGATCATTTGTTCTGTGTCTGGGTATAATTTATCTATAATTTGTATGTATTTAGAAATATATAAGTATGTTTATCACTTGTCTAGTACCCATAACACAAGCTCTGCTTACCTTGGGACTAGATGGCGTTGTGTGAAAGTTGTGAAATATTATATTATATTATATTATTATTGTAACCGACATTGGAGCTACCTAGTATAGAATCAAATACCTTATTTACTCTGTATCTGCAATTGCATGACTTGATTCCATCACTATTCTGCCGTCGGATAACCTGACGTACTGCGTATCCACACTTAAATTGTTAACATTTGTACGGTCCGAACAAAGTGTCCCGTATATTCGCTTATATCGTCGAAGAACTGGAACAATTTGCCTGCTGCGGTCTTCCCGTCTGATTATAATTTACCTTACCTTCCTTCACCATCAAGGATTGCATCACTGCTTACCATCAGACAAGATCGTAGTCAAGCATTGATCCATATTATTAAAAAAAAAAACTAATTAAACAAGGTCATGATCAATAAAATCCTTTACTTTCCTTTCATAGAATTCTCTTGTCTTGTTTGATCTGCCAGCTTCCAAACGTGACATTCAGAACTGAATCCCCCAAACTCTTTAGTTGTTTACGTTTATTTGCATGCCATCAAACACAAAGGGGTATTATCAGCTTAAGCACCGACAACTTTCTCCTTCATTATTATTAAGTAGTATGATAATTAACCACTATAAATAACAAGCTATTATCTAACTTATAATCGTACAAGATCATTAGCACAACTCCAAACGTATAATTTGCCAACTATTCATAATATTTCAAGCCATATTTAACCTTCTTTCTTCACCTCTTTGCACCTAAACGTCATAAATTTTGCTACCGTGGTCATCAATAAGTTTAAAAGAAAAACGTGAGAATTTGTCTACGGGCAGACGCATCCTTTGTCCGTGATTTGTCAGTTCCGTTCTCTATGAATGAAGTTTTGTCGTGTTTTTTTTTAATCGATTGTATGCACAGGTGTATTTGTTTGATATTTTTGTGAATCCAGCCCCTTTCTGACTGTTTGGTTACTTGTAGCTAAATAAATATGAGAGACATGAGATTTTGTTGTCCGAATAGACATGTAGAGGATACAGTTTGCAGTCGTTTGTTAGTTTTATTGAATAATATCAAACTCGTATGAAAGTTATTACTTTCTATTTTCGGTACTAGTGCGGACCTGATTAAAGCAATTTAGTTTATAGGTTAAAACCTAACTTTCAGCACTGCTTTAAACATAGTATCTAGTGGTCTTAGAATTTCAGTAAGTTAAACTACGACTACGTTGTTTTGGAACTATAAAAATCCTGTCAACTCTTTACTTTAAGTACCTACCTAATTTCGTAAACCTGCAGCCTACTACCAAAAATTTACTTCAACTATTTATATTACAGCACCCTTAAAACACTTGCCTGATTCCTCTACAAAAATATAAGTGGTTGAACGATACAAATGAACACGCATATTTCATAAATTAACAAATTGACGATAAGTTATACAAGTAAAGCCTCCAAACCAGACACATAAGTATACGTTATCCGGTATCTTTCCGATGAATATCCTCGTCAGTCGCGTAAAGACCAAAATGATCAAGCACAACAGAATATAGAATTAAACTTACACATCGGCCATCGCTACCTCGCTTTAAAAACTTTTAATTCTAAATTTAAAACTCGGAGCGTTGGCGGCAAAATGACCATAAACAACTTTTATTTTTTTCTCGCTGCGCCCGACGTTGTCCCGCCTTTGTGCCAGTATCCTGCCTCTTTCAGTCGACCTTTTTAAGGAAGAAATTTATTATGTATACTTTCGGCCATGACCAGTAGCCGTTTTTAATTGTGAATTATGGCTTTTATAGTTTTTTTCGGTGCATTTTTTCGTTTCCTGACCGATCGGAAGGTCACTAAAGTTTTGGATTTATTTGAGATAGATTTTTTTGTATAATTGATTTAGTTACAGGTCGTATACGGGATTAATCGGGCGGAACAGGATTTTTAATGTGTTCAAATATAATAAAACGGATGTTCTCTATGTCGGATAGTTTTGAACAGGAAATGGCCGTATGTCATAAACGTAGAAGTTAGAGAAATGAAATAGAGCATCCATGAACAAATTACAACTATTTATTTGTTGCGGGAACCGTACGGCTTAACGTAGTAGGTATATCTTATCAGATTCAAACAAAAGTTGTTTTTTTAATCGACCTTCAACTCCCGTGTCTTTTTTCCCAAATAGATTAATTTCCCTTGTACATAAAAACGTGTTAATTCATATCGCAATTTCATCTCAGCAAAAACCAATATCAAAAACTTATAAAAATATAGAGAAATTAGAAGTGCAACATAAGCATGTTTCAACCGAATCGCGATAACGAACGTCTTTTAAATTACCCTTCTTCGTTTTACTCATAAAAATTGATACTACCAACATCAAAAAAACACAATGACAAATTCAAAAATAGAATGATAGAATGTCAATGCCTAAAGATCGTAACCTTCATACTCATAGACGCGACCTCCCACCGTTCGATGGAAGCACATATTCTTTAACAATTTCTTTATATTAAGGGTTGCCACCATTGTGAGCTAACGTCCCAATTAAAAACCATTCTGTGCCCACCTGGCGGATTAAAACGAAATATAAAAAATGATTCGCAAAGGTAGTAAGAAAATATAGGTAAATGTTTGTATGTTGGTATATTTGTATGTATGGATAGTCATTTGCAAAATTCTATTCGTTTTATATAGAGAAAAATGTTTCTATTGTTTTCGTAGACCTTCGTAGCAATCTCGTAGCACTTTGCTACGCTTGATAGAAAGAAACTGCTTTCATTGAAAATTCAATTCAAGTGTAATGCTTAGAGCAAAATGCTACGTACATCAATTATATATTATAAATAGTCGATATGTAAGGACCGTAGCAGTTGATGTTTCAAACCGTAGGGGCCCGGCAGAGCCAATGCCTGCTAGAGTTATGGGGAAAAGTATAAATGAAATATTCGTGGTCCTAGAACGCACAAAGCAACTGAAGGAAAACCGGTCTGGTTTTAGTCAGTAAAAATCTAACACACCCTCTCGCTCCACCCTAGAGCGAGAGAAATTATTGATGATTTCCCACCTTAAAAAGCGGTTGATATTTCTGTAGAATTTGAAAACAAAAAATAAAAAACAGGCAGCTGAAATGGTTAAAAGAGTTACCGATCATAGTTTACATCCATGGGTAACACAAGCAGACCCACAGCTCAAACATAGTCAACAACAAAAAGGAGATACCGATTCTCCCGAGCGAAATTTATAATCGGCAATGGAGCGTGCGGCCTAATCCATCGTCGGTTTTTTCCGACAAGAAAATTTATTTCTTTAGCTTAAGCTTCGCGTTAACGGGCCGAACTGATGTTTTTTTTTAATTCTATTCCTTGTTCCATTTTTAAAAGAAAAATAGATAGGGACGAAGCTACCGGTTACGATTTATAAATTATGAAATGTTACTTCTATTATCTTTTTTTTAAATTATTCAATTCCAAATTCAAAATGTTTTTTTTTTACATAAGCCTTTATGGGCACTTATAAAACGTCAGAAGCTAGTGCACAGTTCCAAAGGGACTCAGGCCTCCTTTCTAAGAGAGGGAATGGGCCTAGTGCGCATTGGTGGATGTCACGTCTTCGAATTTTTGGTTCGTCGATATGCCGGTTTTCTCACGATGTTTTACTTTTCCGTTTTGAGAGCAAAGGTGTTGAAACAAATTGCACAAAGTAATGTGCCTGGCTAGGTACAAACCGAGCCAGATCATCACAGAGCCACCACCGATACCTCTGGGCGACCACTGCTCTAAATAAGAAAAATCTTTATAAACATATTTATTTAGTTACAAATTATCATTTATTTGGAGAAAAGGTTCGCGGATACTTATCGGAGTGACAAGGTCGATTTTCGTGGGCCTGCCCAACGACCGACCAATGTGGAGAGTGCCTGGCGACCAACCTGGCATAAAAATAGGTTGATTGAATAGATGCGAGTGCTCGCCGGAGCATTTTTCCGCACTAGTGTGAAATATACTTTATTTTGAAGAAATATCTTAAGGGGGATGTTCCAGCTTAGCCCGCGAAATTCAAATTTTCTTACGTTTTTTGCAATTTGAAAGCCAGTGATAAGTAGTATAAAGTTAAAAATACTTAAGCGATTGTAAAACGTAACTAATTACATATTATAAACATAAAAATCATTAATACAAGCCTCCAAGCTCACCTAAGTGTAGGAACGATTATTTCGAGGTCAAAAACGTTCTTGCAACTAAGTGAACTTGGAGGCTTGTATTGATGATTTTTATGTTTATAATTATGTAACTAGTTACGTTTTACAACCACTTATGTATTTTTAACTTTATACAACCTACCACTGGCTTGCAAATTGCAAAAAACGTAAGAAAATTTGAATTTCGCGGGCTAGCTGAAGCATTCACCTTAAAAGATATTTTCTATTTACGAATCAGCAATCTCACCAACCAGTATCAAAACCAAATAAACCGGACAGCTACCAACACCAAAACAAAAACAGCCCACTCCCTAACTACCAACATAACAAAGCGAACGTAACACAACACCGTTGGTCCCAGGGGAGCCAACCGAACGGGCCACACAAGACTACACTTTGAGGATTACAGATGAACATTAATAAATACTACTTGGAAATTATTCATGGCGGAAGGTATACGAGCTTACCGTCTTGCAGTACTGGAGTAATCAAATGGTTTCCTCCTGTTAAATTAGGTTGATGGACTATTAAAGACACAATACGGACTAAAGACAAAAAGGTTACAAAAAAAAATGGTTCCTGTAAGATTTATTTTTTGGTGGGAAATCAACAAAACGACTTCTCTCACCCTTGGGCAGAGCAGGAAGGCGTGTCAGACTTTTACTGACTAAAACCCACTCCTTTGTTCCTTCTTTGCTTTCCGTTCCAAGGTTCCGGATTTTCCTTTCAGAAGCGAACCCATGGCCCCAGTAGGTATCGTCTTTGCTGGGCTCCTAGTTTTGCCTACCTACATACAACATGTAACATGAATTTAATAAAAGCACATCCTGAAAGAAGCATAAATAGGTAATTGTCAAAATAGGCTACTGAATCGATTTCAGCTATTCGATAAATGCTTGATAAATCTTGATTGCGACACTATGGTCTATCGGTTTAGGTAGTTAACTAAAGGTAAACATCTTGGCATGTCTTTTTATCTAAAAGTTGTCTATAAATTGTATTTAAAAATCTTTGCAACTAGGTATTTACCTAAATGGATGTTAGCTAATAAACTAAATTTAAATAATATTTGTGTATATTATATACGACCTCTTTAATACAAAAAGACATACCAAGATTACGTAGTAACTATTCAGTAATCTGTGCCAAGATTGTTTACCTTTAGTTAACCACCTAAACCGATAGACCATTTAAAGTAATACCGATGCGCTTTCAATGTAGTGTGTTACGTGATACCCATATTATTTGCCTATAAGTACCTAATATATAAGGATAACTGATTTCTTAAAAAAAACACTGCTGATTTAACTTTCATTATATTTTTTTTATGGATTCACAATAAAATACATAGGTACATCATAATTTAAGCAGGATGCGCGATATTCTAGTTACAAGTTGTATCATCATCTGCCTAGCCTTTTCCCAACTATATACCTAATCATATGTTATGGTTGTTAGTTCTTGTATTTACAATTTTAAGAGTTTACAGAACTTGGCACCCATTTAAACGTCAATTCTTTGTCAGTACAATCGATGACGCATAGGACCGGTCGTTGTGGTGTCGTTTGGAGGAGGTTTATGCCCGACTGCGGACGTTTTTCAGCTGAAATGATGCTTATGAAATATTTGAACAATACTGTTCGGTTCATAGACACTGAGAGAAGAGGTCATGAAATAAATTACACAAAGTATGTGCCTAGTTGCGTTTGAACCTGTGTCGAGTCCAGTTAACACTGAGCCATCACTACTCACGCCATGTATTATTCTATTCCACAGATCATAACGCAATAGATACAAAATTTCACACGAATTACAATGATCAAAACAGTTTTTGACAAGTCATACGTAACATTGAATAGGAGAAGGTATCGTCCACCCGTGTCAAAAGCAAAAATGGCTTCCCAAGTAGTCCTATTGTGGTGGTTACTGCTAAATCATTGATCGTCGATCAATATGTGGATCATTCACACGGTGGATCGCGACAGGTGGCAGCACTTGCTATGTCACTCGTAGATCGAATCGCGACGCTATTGAATTAGATCCTTTTTTGAAATTTGACGTTGGTTTCGTTAGGTTGGTTCCGTGGAGGTTATATTGGTGGGATAAATAGGACTAGAAAGTAAAGATTCTCGGAGCATATGTTTTATGTATGTGTATTGCATAGATTTAACAAAATTACTCGATAACTGTCACTGTAAGCTTTGATTCAAATTTTCAGGGATAGCTCTAGTTGCATCTAAATGATATATTATATCTGTTTTGATACAGAAATCATTCTGATATTATAATATAGTACAATAATGCCAAGAATCACTGAAAAATGGCTCTTGTTTTTTTTTTAAGTAAATACATTTCTAGAATGTCACTATACGTATAATTGCTAAGTAGTTCAAAATTCAGGAACCTCCACTACCCAAAATTGTTTGATCTCAATTCATGCGGATCTCCAAAAGTAGACAGAAACCAACGACAAATATTTTGTAGGCGTACGACGTTGTTTTTTTGAAATTTGAATTTGGAAGCCCCAAGTTCAGTGTGGCCAACCAAAATGCGTTTGTCGTGTAATCCTCTAGGGATGTGGATTATTCTTTTCTCATTTTTTAAATCAATTATTATTTTTTGAAACATTGTCCTTTGCGTGGGATATTGGGCCGTAGGCATGTCGAGTATTTTATACGGTTTATTAATTTTCTATTAGTTATTGTTGCGTTTTTTCTTTGTTAGATGACACGTCGATCAGGAATGAATTCAATTACGCGTCTTATGGTTTTTTGTTATTAAAAAGTAAAGGGTAATAATAGTATCTGATATTTATAAGATACTATCCAAAATAAATTGCAGGCTTGACGCCTGGAATTTATTTTGGATTCAACCAAGAATAGATTATGTAAAATATTTCCTACATTCGAAAATAGAGCACAAACAATTTACCATCCTCTACATTTATTTATCTAATTTTGGAATCTTCATGCAACTAAAAGGTACAAAAGCGGACTTAGAATGCCTTAGGCATCCTCTACCAAGCAACCTAAGGTGGTGGAGAGATAATAATAATACGGTAGGTGCATAAATAAAAAGAAACATACACACAGACACATACATTTTTGAGATATCCAAATAAGCTTATTATTACAAAAATTGTATCTCATTTGAAACCTCATATGTAGTAAAAAAGTTGCATAGTGATATAAAAAGTAACCTCATTATGAAAGAAAAAAATGTTTTTATTTCGTAAGAAAAATTAAGTTTCCTAGTTATTGGACTACGATTTCTCGGAAAATACGTAAGTACGTATTCCTAGAACTCACGCTGTTCATTTAGCCGAGAATAAAGTTTTATTTTATACACAGTTTTCATTTTATTACTTCGTACACTGATGAAAACAGGACAAAGTCAAGTCTGTTTTTGTAGGGTTTCCTTGGAAAAGTTTATCTACATATTTTTCGGAACTTTCCGTTATAATTTTGTGGAATTTTCCGCTATAATTTTCAGGAATTTTCCGCTGTAATTTTCCTTATTTGTACAGGTACTTTAATTATTATTTCACGGTTTATGATTAATACATTATGTTGTATTTATTTATTTACTGGACAGAATGGATGAAAAAGAGGTAAATATTACATTGACTCCAAATGATATGGGACATGGACAGGAAAAGGATGATGTTAATACATAATATAATGAATACAGCAACCTGGAGTAGAGCAACCTCCCTACTAAGTACTAAGATTGACAGGTATTTAATTTACAACCGTTTATACAACTTGTAACTAGATTGGAGTAGGGGTTGTGGAGCTCTGGTAGGCAGCCACTCCTCGTAAAATACTGGTATTCAGCTAAATTCGGCTTGACTGGAAGCCGACCCCAATATGGTTGGCTTGGACTGCAAAGCACGGTGATGTGATTTGTTACAGAATGTTTTGAAGATGTATAGATTACTTCTAGGCAAGCATACTTCATCGTCGACCACATCATCGTTTCCACCATCAGGTGAGATTAGTGGTCAAACGCGAGCCTTACAATAAAAAAAAATGTTTGGGGCATGAACTCATGGTACTTTTCTTTCTCAACTTTCCTATATACTCGCGGCCTTTACTGGCCAGTACGATAGTTCATAGCATCATAAAGTGAGTAACAGACTCTTTGGAACATGAAATAATGAACATTTTTATTCTAATACTTCCCAGCCAATGACATTTCAAAACAACAGCACACCCACAGGGGACGAGACTAATCCTCAAACCAGTTGAACATTGTTTGCTGTCCAAAAATTCTAATCATAATTTTCGTTGAAATTCTACAATGAAATATTAAGCCATTTCATCGGCATACCTCCATATCGAAAACTGTCAAATATCAACAGAAATGTGACACGATTGTCAAGTTTTTTGTCAGTACACGACGCATAAGAGGTTGATTGGAGGTTGCTGTGCTTTTGATTCATATTTCCGCATATTTTTGGGGAAATTCGGTTTTGGTTTTGAGTTGTGAGATGAAGGAATGTGTATCGGTCTAATGATATTTTGTTTTATGTTAGTGTCTAGCTTATGAGAAAGTTCTGTGTTTTCATGGAACAAATCTTAACTATTAAAACGACTATTAGCGATGAACAAGACAAAATGGTTATCACATTCAGTAAATACTGCTTATAATTTGTTACTTAAAGGTTACCTGGTTTAAAGTCCCTTGTATAAGGGTAAAACGTTATCAAAAGAAATCTGGCAACACCGTTCAAGTTTTTCATGCAACCGCAGTTGTCAAATTAGACGGTGTTCGATATTTAACACTTTGACACTGGCAGCTAATCCTCTCGGACACTCCTCTTTTTGTCGATGGCTCGGGTGTCATGGCCGACGTCGAATAATCCTTTTAAACGCGCGCTGTTATTAAATAACCTGTGTCGTATTTCTGTTCTTATATGCTCACATTTTATGTAAAAAATGTAATCGGAAACTTTGAGTTTGGGTAAAGAGAGAAGTTGAGTGGCTAAAGCGTTTGAATTCTTGACAAAAGGGTACACTAAAAGTCAGAAATTAGCACTTTCCTATCGCCAATGGATAAGTCTTAGGAACTTGTTTATGTGCATTGTTGAAACATTTGTAAGAGCTGTGTAATTTGTAGGTGTGAAAGCTTCAGGTTTTGTAAAGGTAAATGGTATATGGTTAACGGGCATCTCAGAACATAGGTAGAGCTTTTGAGTAGGTTGGTATCTATGTAGACACTCGGGAGTATGTCAAGCCAAGAGAAAACTGTCGAGCAGCACCCGAGAAACTAACACTCTCAATATTTCACCACATTTTCGATAGCGATATGGAAGAGTTTTTTGATGCCATAATTTTAGCTGAAATGTATTAAGTATAATAAGTTTAAGGGCCTGTTTCACAATGTCCGAGTAGGCACTACTCACTGAATAAATTAAAAAATGTGACAGATTTTGTATGAAATTATCTGCCAAGTAAGATACTCGAGCTTAATCATAGGTGGTGAAATAGGCCCTAAAAGTTTTTCTTAATTTAAATTGGGTATTTGCGTATTTCCTAATCTCCAACAATCGCTAACAATGACAATGTAAAAGTCAAGGGCGACATAAAATCAAGCTCACACACAGGGGAGTCGAGTATATAATCTTACCATGAAGACCTGTTCAAGCCTTAGTCATGGTGGTATTAGACGCAGGAAAAAAGGTTACAGAGAAATAAAAGGGGTCCTAGATTGTAATGTCTCGAGTCGCGAGCGGTGATTAAGCGTGGCCCTTATTTACTTTTCAGTGAAGAATTTGATTTGGCAATCAAATGCGGCATTGTTATATTTTTGAGCAGCGCTGTGGTTTTTTTTATGGTAGGGGTAATCATCAGAATGACTTCTCCCACTCTTGGGCGGAGCGGGAGGGCGTGTCAGACTCTTACTGACTAAACCCCTACCCCGTTACTTCGTTGCCTTGGCACAGCGGTAACAGTATCGGCGCAAAAATAAAACAGGTGCATTTCTTTGTATAATTTACTAGCTGTCCCCTGCGGTTTCACCCGCATTCTTCGTTACTGCTCCGCTCCCGTAGGTCGTAGCGTGATGGTAGCCTATAGCATTTCTTGATAAATGGGCTATCTAACACTGAAAGAATTTTTCAAATTAGACCAGTAGTTCCAGAGATTACCCCCTACTAAGTTTGTATAACTTACAAATTTTACCTCTTTATAATATTAAGTATAGATTTCATCACCACTGCATGCATGTTGTAAGTAAAATGAAAAACTTTGCAGTCGTGTGACATCTATTAATCCGCACTGGGTGTGGTAGGAAAGAAAAGTTGACTAACTGCAAAATGCAAGAAACTTAAGAAAATTTTAATTTCGGGCCGCCAAAACGAAATCAATTTCCCATAAGAGGTGATAATTACGGAAACCGCTTTTTTCTCGACAATTTGACACGTTGAAAAACTCGCACTAGGCTCTATGTCAATAAAATCTTCTAAATTCAAACTTCAAACCGACCAGCACACACGCATTCCCATACTTAACGTGACAGAGACAGACCAGGACCACACATCATAATCTCGTGACCATAGATCAGATCAAATTGTTTTTATAACGGCCGAGTATTGGAGCAACATGCGCGCTATCTATTGATGCCTTGCCAATGACTCATGGGATGACTCTACAATTTAGTGCGAAGGGAATTCCTGATAAGTTATTATCATAAATGGTAGTTTTCAAGACGATAATTGCATTTGGTTTGATTTTTCAGTCATCTTCCTACACTAAAAGAATTTTTCAATTTCAGTCAATGAGATTAGCGCAATCATTAAAAAAAAAAACAAAGAAACTCTTCAGCCTTATAATGTACCATGAGTTCCAAAGCATCTAAAGATGTCTTGAATAAAGAGTCTTTGTACGGTATGTAGATATAAACAATGGATGTTTTCTGCCTGAAATGATGATGATGAAGTTAGTATTTAATCTGTTGCCCCAATCGATAAAATTACTGCACACCTGCCATCGTAATCTTATAAATAACTATAGCGAGGACTAGGTACATTATTACACTGACGCAGAGGTGGGCCACGCCTGATTTGTACGTAGAACGACGTCGCGTGGCGTGGATCTAATGTAGCTCTACAAATCTAGTTGCTACCCTAACTACGCCTACACCTTTTACTAAAAAAAAAGTCAGACTGCCTATGCACGGTGCAAAACAGACAACTATGCATAACAGGAAAAGATATTTGTGACAAAAAATTATCACCACATCAAAGTCCCGGCGACCAACACACCAGTAAATGTGAAACGCACAGTCATCAACAAAAACTTCGATGTTACGTATCAAACACTCCAAAATAAAAATAAGTCCGCCATATTGATCGAGATACGAAATAATCTTGTCCACAAACAATGCCATTATACTTATGAAAATAAACAACTGATTTGAAGCTTCCATTCGTTCGATATTTGAAAATTGAAAAAATAAAACGCTCATAGACACGATGGCTGCGTTTGAATTTCGAATGAAACTAGGGCAGACATTAGGGTTGGCACTTATTGTCAGAAACAGAAAGAAGAGAAAGTAGAGAAGAAGTCAGAATAACAAGTTTTATTAAAATAACCATTCTAAGACTGGTCTAGACCTACCTATAGCCCTATTTATATTAATGGAATAACTAGTCTAATAAAAACTGGCCTGAATTTCAAAACAAAATACTCCCACCCCCTTTTTCTTAGAATTAGACTTATTTTTTCTGCTATGGTCTATCGGGTTTAGGTAATTAACTAAATGTAAACAATTTTGGCATGTATTTTTTATCTAAAAGTTGTCTAAAAATTGTATGTAAAAATCTTTGCAACTAGGTATTTACCTAAATCGATGTTAGCTAATAAACTAAATTTAACGTTTGAATCCCCAACCGGTCCTATGAGACCGCGCTGTTATTGTTTTACTATTGTGTCTCGTTTCGCGGGTATCTGAGTAATTAAATAATCTTTGTGTATATTATATACGACCTCTTTAATATAAAAAGACATACCAAGATTGTTTACCTTTAATAATCAGAATGACTTCTCCCGCTCTTTGTTGTGGAGCGGGAGGGCGAATCAGACTTTTACTGACTAAAACCCACTCCTATGTTCCTGCTTTGCCTTCGTTTCAGGGCCCCGAGTTTTACTTTCAGAAGTCAACCCATGGCCCCAGAGGCTTCGACCTCGCTGGGCCCCTACGATTTTGCTGATATCTCTTTGAGGCTCACGTTGAACAATACGCATCGTTTTTCTTCTGGTGTGTGGTAGTCCTTTCGGTAGGTGTGAAATTCGTCTTCCGTCATCTCACAATTCTTAATGCTCAACAAAGTTCTCACATAATTATCTAATGTCCAAAAATTAAAATCTAAAAACTGTAACAGCGAACACCCCTAAGTAATTCCATTACAGACAGCCCTGGCCATAGACAGCGTGTCACAAAAAAGCGCGCGTAAAATATTTTGATGTTTGACAACTGTCACGCGGGATTTGATCGATATCTATTTATTTATTTAAATGCTTATGCGTTACGTTGGAACGAACTAATATGAATTAGTTTTTTTTTCTATTCATTTTTCTGCTTTGTAAATTCTAGTTTTGTTGGTGGGGGTTAGTTTTAATTGCGGTTGTATAAGACTATTAGAACCTACTTAGTTAGTATAGGTATCTAGATTTAAGTTATGTAACGTTAAAACTTCAATGTTAGGGTGCCCGCCCACGACCGACAATTGGTGAACGATTTTGTGTAGGTAAAAAATAGAACACACTGATTTTTATTCTCACCTACAAAAAGTCGGTCAGAATATACTATAGGATTATAATATGTGCCGATTATCGGACCTACAAAAAGTCTGGGCGGCGTAAATCGAATCGGTATTGGCACGATAAACGCATAGGTTAAGTATTCGGCTCTTATACTACATGTTGAGACGTCTATTCCCTCATCACAGGAATATTTTCTAAGGCTTACTTAATAAGGACGTTTGTCGGTACATACATTTACACGTCTTCGTTATTAAGCATTTCTAGATACCTATAGCTACTATATGGATCCATTGATAAATGCTATTTATTTTCCATACAGACTTAAAAAAAACTGGTAATTTTATTCGTCAGTTTAAAGTAGATGAGGTGAGTGTTTCCTAGCCGACTACCCTGAGAAGAAACACCATAACAAACTCAGTTGTCTCTAATAAAATCCAACATGTGCCTAATGGTCAAATTCAAATCATATGAAGAACCATGCTGATTAGTATTGGAGATGGTCTTTTGTGAAAAGAATCACACAGATTTAAGTGGGCCTGTGCAGTCAATGCAAGTGTTTGTCAGTATTCGTGAAGCTCAACTCTAAACGACCCTACGAACAACACCTACCATAAAAAGGACATTTGGTTTGGCTCGAAAATACTCTATCAGCTGACCTTTTACAATATTCGTAAAAAATCTCAAATATGTAAAAATAAATACAAAAAGTGCACAAATACCCTTATTCAGGATACAATTGAGCAACTCGACGTTTTGGTAGGTACATTGGTTACCATCGGGCTTACTATGACGTGTTAAAATGTCAGGTGTTTTTTTAAGGTCGGAAATCATCAGAATGACTTCTCTCTCTCTTGGACGGAGCGAGAGGGCGTGCCAGACCTTTACTGACTAAAACCCACTTCTTTATCTCTCTTTGCCTTCGTTCCAGGTCCCCGGATTTTCCTTTCAGAAGCGAACCCATGGCTCTAGGCCAAACCTTCCTCATGAGGTTTAAGTAGTACTGTAGCGACATCTATCACGCCATAGGGAAACTAAAATTAAAAATCCTGCATCACGGTATAAAATTCCTCCGCTCGATTAATACACACCAGCCCGAAATCATATGTCGGGCAGTTGCCCGGACCAGAATTAACACCCGTCTGGATTGAAGGATCCTCCCTTTTCAAAGGAGGCAAACCTCCCGTTCCACATACCTCTAAGTGTTTGGAGTTATGCGAAACAGGATGTAAAATTCCGACAACCTCATTTAAATTG
This sequence comes from Mythimna separata, assembly GCA_030763345.1. Classification (NCBI taxonomy): domain Eukaryota; kingdom Metazoa; phylum Arthropoda; class Insecta; order Lepidoptera; family Noctuidae; genus Mythimna; species Mythimna separata. Next base: position 6,578,993 of record CM061190.1, read on the forward strand.
TGCGGATAACTCTAATTGCGCGATGCAGGATTTCCTAGTTTAGTCTAGATGTCATACCATAGACGTCGTACGTGCATAAAAATCCGTTCAATCGTTTTTGAGTTAATTTATTCATTGAAACTTTATGCACTAGTAAATAGCACTGAACAAAGGTGAACATATCCCTGCATTTTCTACCATTCGGACCTTATCGTGGTGCAGAAACATAACATGACACGTTCATAGTTTATCACAAACAGACAGACAGACTCGCTCATGGGACATTGTTTTATACAGTTTAAAGGACATAACAGCACGCGTACAGATCGATAGCAGACGAAGCCGGTGCTGAAGCCCTAGCAATGTGACATCGACACCGCCACGGTAAGCGCCACGAGCTGCGTGACCGTTTTCAACGTTTTATACCAGCTACTGCATTATCGGCCTTGTAATGTTCCCACTGTTGGGACTTGGAACTCAGTCCTCCTCTCTAGGAGTGGCGATGGGCCGTAAACCACCACGCGGGCCCAGTGCGAATAAAGAAAAAATGTTTTATTTGGCGAACATACATATTTAAACACAGTGTAGACAAACATTTAGGACATTAAAAATAAACATAAATAAAACTAAAAATTAACAAACACTGTGTGTCACACGGTCGAATTGATGGTAGTCACATGTCTGAGAAATTCTGGTTCACCGTTTGAAGAGCAGTGGTAAAGAAAAAATTACACAAAATAAAGCTTATACGAGCTACTGCATTATCGGCCTTGTAATGTTCCCACTGTTGGAACTCAGGCCAGGAGGCCTGAGGCCTCACAGGACTCTAGGAGAAGGTATGGGCCGTAAACCACCACGCGAACCGAGTACGGATTCGTGGATGTCCCATGTCAGCAAATTATAAGCGGTCTTCCTGTCTGATTATAATTTGGGTATCTTTAAAGTGTAATAGGCTCGTAATCTATCACATACCCGCGAAACGAGACACAATAGTAAAACAATAACAGCGCGGTCTCATAGGACCGGTTGGGGATTCAATAAACCAGTGCGCCTCACCATCGACGATTGCATTACTGCTCACCACCAGGCGGGATTGGAGTCAAGCACTAGTTTGTTATTAAAAAAAACTGGTTCAAGGACATGCCCGTTTCCTCACGATGTTTTCCTTCACCGTTTTGAGAGCAGTGGTAATGAAATAAATTACACAAAGTAAAGCGGCTGGAAAGCGCCTTATACGAGGTAGGTACTGCAGTATCGGCCTTGTACGAGGGGTGATCCAAAAGTAATGATAATCGGACATTTGTAGGGCACGTAAAAATATGAAATATTTTTTTTTTGTTTCCTCATATATCCAGTACTTCATCATAAAAAAATCATAAAAATAGGCCACGATTACAGGGAGTTATATTCATTTGAATACGAACAGTCGGAGAGTAAAAATCAAAATGGAGAAAAATTAAATCAGAGCTGTCATTAAGTACCTCTGTTTGAAAAAAAAATCTACCAAAGACATACAAAGTGACACAGTGGAAACATAAGGGGACTCTGCTCCTTCATATTCCACAGTTGCGCGCTGGTCAAAGGAGTCCAAGCTGGGTAGAACATCCACAGAAGATGAACATGGCGAGGGACGCCCACCCACGTCCCACACTGCAGAAAAAGTAAAAAAAGTCGAAGATATCGAATTTGCAGGTCAAAGATTGACCATAAAGCATGTAGCTGAGATCATAGGGATGTCATATGACAAGTGTTCAAAGAATCATTGCGAACAAACTGCATATGAAAAAGGTCTCTGAAAGTTGGGTGCCGAGAATGTTAACCGACGAGCACAAATCAAAACGTGTCGACATTTCGAGGGCGAATCTTGAAAAGTTCCAGACGGATCAGGATTTTTTTTGTCTCGTTTCGTGACTATGGATAAGACCTGGATCTACTATTTTGATCCAGAAATGAAACAAGAGTCTAAGACTTGGAAACGAGCCTCTTCCCGTCGCTGAAGAAATTCAATGAGTCAAGTTCGGCAGGAAAGGTTATGGCGTCCGTTTTATGGGATGCTGAAGGAATTATAATAGTGGAATACGTGGAAAAAGGAGCCACTATTATGGACTCTTACTACGCAGACCAAATAAGAAGATTGCGGCAGGTCGTCCAAGAAAAAAAAACGTCGCAAACTTCGAGTTAGAGTGTTGTTTCACCAAAACAACACACCGGCTCGCAAGCCGCAGTTGCGATGGCTGCCATTCAAGAAACGAGATTCAAATTGCTTAAAAACCCACCCTATCCTCCAGACCTGGCACCCAGTGACTTATACCTCTTTTTTCGGCCCAAGAAACACCTCTGAGGCAAAAAAAAAATGACAATAATAACGAGGTGGTGACTACTGTAGAGGCGTTTTTGGATGACTAAGCCAAAGATTTTTTTTTCAAAGCGAATTGTGGATTTAAAAAAAAATGGACTAAATGTATTGACTTGCTAAGAGACTATATAGATAAATATAATTTGTTTATAGTTAAAATATCCTTATTTCATATTGATTATCATTACTTTTGGATCACCCCTAGTAATGTTCCCAACTGGACCGATTTACAAAATTCTATCACTATTAAAATGCTTCTTTATCACTGAGTGACATAGGGACGGAGCGAGGCCGATGACTAATAAGTTCATCATCATCATTTCAGCCGAAAGACGTCCACTGTTGGACATAGGCCTCCCCCTGGCATCGCCACAACGACCAATCTTGTGCGTCTCGCATCCGTCGGATTCCTGCAACCCACATCGAAGACTGGTCGGTCCAGCATAGCATAGCATAGTATCAGCTTTATAACGGTCCTGTACTGCATTGTCGGGACTCAGGCCTCCTCGCTAGGAGAAGGAATGGGCTGTAATTCACCACGCGGGCCCAGTGCGGATTGATGGATGTCATAAATGTTTGATAATTTTTAGTTCTAGGACATGGCGGTTTCCTCACGATGTTTTCCTTCACTATTCTAAGAGCAGTGGTGATGAAGTAAATGACACAATGTAAAGCGACTGACTGAGTTTGAAACCGTGACTCGTAAGTCAGGGGCGGTGAAGGAAAACATCGTGAGGAAACGGGCTTGTACTAGAACCAGAAATTCGAAGACATTCATCAACTCGCACTGAGCCCGAGTAGAGCACCGAGTGGTGGATTAGGGCCCATTCTCTCTTCTAGAGAGGAGGCTTGAGTTCCAGCTGTGGGCACTATGATTTCTCACTGAATAAAAAAGCTCCAAAAACACAAATTCTATTTTTTTTTTCTCTTTCATTTTTAAATTAAACTTTAACTTATCAACCTGCGCAACGAAACACAATAGCAAGACAATAACAGCGCGGTCCTATGAGACCGGTCGGGGATTCATGAATTAAAACAACATGGCCACTTGGCAACCTCTTTCAGCGGCCTTCTTATTAAGATCGCAAATCTTTCAGAACTGTGACAAAGTTATTGCTATCTCTGAATGAATGGGCAAAAGCTTATCCCAACTAAACTCTAGTTGGGATAAGCTTTTGCCCATGGTTTACCTATAAAAATGGTCCTAACTCAGGATCGCTCGAATAGGTAAAATCAAATCCGTATGCTACCTATACCTACTGCTAATATTATCAATCTTATGGTACAAATTCAAAAATTGGAATGGTGTTGGATAGCCTATTTCCCGACGAAGGCTATATAACATCACGCTACGACACACGGGAATGGAGCAGTAACAAAAGACTCTGGTGTATCACGGAGGACGCTGCTGTTGGCTAGTAGCAGAATGTAAAGAAATAAAACAACCTTATGGCGTTTACTGGACCAAAGTTGTAATAGTTGGACTTTAATACGACTTTAAAATAAGTTTATTATTGATACAGCTTTTAGGAACGTACGTTACAGACGGGGCCGGGGCTAGAATCAAAGATACCACTTTTTTGGTTTAGTAGTGACATCTTGTGTTGAATTGTAAGAACTAAATTTAGGTTTCGTGTGGCAAACACCAGATGGCAGCGCCATGGTTTAGTTTTTCATTTGGTAAAAATATATAGCTCGGCTTTTTTACTGTACTAATCAAATAAAGTTAGATTCATGTGCAATTTTTAAACATTTTGTGTTCCCTCCTTTAAAATCTACCAAGTGAAACTTTTCCTTATTTTTTCAACAACAACACTTTAATGATTTTAGTAGTATGACACTTTCGCAACTGGCAACAATTCAGCAAAATCAAACATGGCGCGCGTACACACGGTTCCTCAAATTTTACATTTTTTCCTTTATTTCTCATTTATTTTATGTTGTTTTACTGGTTTTGTGAGTGCCAACCGGGAATTAGATGAAGACAACTGGAAAGAAATCCTTGATGGAGAATGGATGGTCGAGTTGTAAGTATTTTTTGCTATAGCCGGTTTCAACCAATTCTCGGGAACGTGTCAATTTTTTCCTTGATTATTTAGGTGTGAATTACGTTCCTATTGGTATAAACAATGTCTAAAAATTTGCTTGTATACTTAATTTTCATGTTTTACTAACATTTTCGTCCATAAAAAGGTTTTTTTAATGTGCAATTGTAGTCTAGGAACAGCCCACTCGTTTGGGTTCAATAACCACTACAAGGTCGGTAGGGTCTATGTAAAAGAACCGTTTTGAAAACCGTGTTGCATTGTCTATTGTCGGTACACATCTGTGATTTCCGCACGCTCCGTGTGAAATTCTACTTCCATTTTGTCCAACACCATGGAATTATTCCATTGAAGAACAATACGTTTACCAGGAAATGTCTAGTTTATTTTACATTTTATCTACCTTAAATTTCCATAATGAAAATGTTTTTTTTTATTTATTTACCACAATTTATTTAAAAAATAATGGATAAATGGTAATATTTTAGTTACCCTCATAACCCTATAATATGCAACAGGTCTAGAACTCTAGACAACAATCATATAAAAAGGGTATTATGGAAATCTTGTATTTAAAACCCGAACAAGTTATTGACTAATCATGAAAATGGTAAAATGGCTTCTGCAGAACTTTAATATTTACAAAATGGTATTGAACAATGACTCACAGTTATAAATACATTCTAGAGTAGAAAGTAAACACCTAAAGTACATAATATTTTGACTAAAGTGTTAACGGGACTTGTGAACAAGCCTTCTTATTAGAATGTGACACTGAAGAGTTCATTAGACCCTTTCGAGTTTCATAAATAAATGAACTTATGGCATTTACGGAAGGATGCTTGCATTTCTCCACTATCTTACCTCTTGGATGCATTGATGTCATTGAGAATATTTATCTGGAAGTAACTTATTCACTCTTAATTCATGAATCCCCAACCGGTCGCATGAGACCGCTCTGTTATTGTTTTACTATTGTGTCTCGTTTTGCAGGTATGTGATAGGTTAAAAATCCCCCCGGCTGTAGCTATAAAAAAACACAGACTTTTGGACAGACACAATGCCATAAGTGGTCCAATGATCGAAATTAACAGGATTCTCATAGAAGAGTTAAATTATAGGAGAACAGATCAGAATTGGCATTCAAATTAAAAAGCTCAATCTTACAAGATCTTGTCACATCTTATTAGACTTACACCCAATTTTCAATAAGCTATCTATCTGCTGTTGCAGCTACTAAAGATAAACAAAACCATCCTTTTGCCCTTACTTGCTTTCCTATAACCTACTATTACTTACTGTTTATTGAGGATAGCTATCTATCTATGAACTGCAGTAGGGTATTGAAAACAGGTGTTAATGGATAAATACCAAAACATGTAATTAGAAAATTCTATCACCTCTATCAATTAAGGTTGTCCTCTTAAAATTCCAATATGCAAACAAGCCAGGTTATAGACAATTGGGACAGTGAGTCACTCTATATTTGAAAGTTGATTCAAAGGTGTTACATCACTATGCCATACATAAATGTTAATGTGCAGCACTATTAGTCATGCTACTTGCAAGTTTTGACATCTCATGCATGCTTGAATGGTTAGCTGGTAGCAATGCTAATATTTTAACCTATCACATACCCACAAAACAAGACACAATATTAAAACAATAACAGACTCGCCAGTTCTACCATATAAATTATAAAAGAAAAAAATCTGGGGGTAGGTGAATAAAAATAGTTGTCTATGTAAATAGTAATGTATTATAATTCAGTTACCAAAATGATCATTGTCATCATTTCAGCCAAAGTATGTTCATAATGATATCATAACACATATGAAAATGTGTATTGTATTTTAAACAATCATGTTTGGGTTTTATAAAAAAATATTTGCCTTATATTTTTAAGCAAATCAAAAGACAATTATCGTAAACATTTCAAAAAACAAGATTAATTAATGAATCCCTGACCAGTCTGATGCAACCACGCTGTTATTGTCTACTATTGCGTCTCGTTTCGCGGGTATCTGATAGGTCAAATGAAGGAAAACATGACCTTTGACCATGTTTAGTTACAACTCAACTAAATGAATTTAACCCCAATTTTTACCTGCTACTAATACTCAATATTTGATTATTGTAAATTCCAGAAGGAAAATCATACAGATATTTTAATGTTAATTATAGCTAAAACACAATTTATACATGGGATTGTTGAAATGATTGATTCAAATTATTAATAAATCTACTTGGAGCATTTTTTAATCAAAAATAGAGGTGTTATAAGGTTGGTTTCAACTATTTTGGGATTTATTTTTTACTTTCCTAATCATCCAATGACTTCACCCGCTCTAGGGTGGAGTTGGAGTTTTTTTTAAAGGGCCTATTCACTCATTTCACTCTAGTCTTGAAGATACCCAAATTATAATCGGACAGAAAGACCGCAGCAGGCAAATTGTTCCAATCCTTCGACGTACGCGGTATAAACGACGAGGCAAAGCGCTTTGTCCGGACTGTGCAGGTTTCGACAACGTAAGGATGGATACTCGCCGTGCGACGGTTTGTCCGATGGTAGAAGGGAGATGGCGGAATTAGCTCATGCAATTCCTGCGCACACTCCGGTGGTTGACTGATATCCATTCCTATGTTCCTTCTTTGCATTCATTCGAAGACCCCGGGTGTCCATTTCGGAAGCTAACCCATGGCCCCAGTAACCTTCGACTGTGCTGGCCCCGGTTTTACGTGGTTTTTTTACACGCGTGAAAAACTGTCGACGACTTGGGCTCGGTCCGGACGGCGAGTTACCCATTGTTCGTCGTACGCGCAACCCACGCCTACGGTGGCTGGCAATCGCGGTCAGGATCCCGGCAGCTGGGGCGTGAAGATGTGTATCAGTGACAGTTCTAACGTTTTATAAGTGCCCATGTAGGACCATGTGAAATAAAAAGATTTTGACTTGACTTGATACCTGTACAGTTGATACCTGACAGTGTAACAAACAATCAGACTGTCTCCAAACATGCACAAAGAATGGTCTGTGAAGCCTGTCGCGTAGAGGAGTTTGTTTCGTGAGCAGTGACCGCCTGTCCGGTTAAGATCTCTGCCATCAGTCGCTGACTGCCTCTGTCTTGTCACAAAAGGCTTTTGGGAAGGGATTTGGATTCTGCTACAGTATTACTAGCATAGCATTATCGGCCTTATAATGTTCCCATTGCTGGGATTCAGGCCTCCTCTCTAGGAAAGGGAATGGGTCATAATCCACCGCGCGGGCCCAGTGCGGATTGGCGGATGTCACATGTCTTCGAATTTTTGGTTCTAGGACATGCCGGTTTCCTCACGATGTTTTCCTTCACCTTTACAGTATTACTAGATGCAGTTAAATACCGGTATTTGCACATGGTGTGTCGGCCTGTCAGGTCTGACCTCCACACCCCAGTAAATGGGTAAGACATTACCTCTTAACTAGACCAATTTAGCGCTTAATTTTTTTTAATGGTAGGCAATGAGAATAGCCATCACAGTTCACAGCAAAATCGCTGAAGAATTTTCGTTACGTAAAACATGAAATAATTAACCTTGTAGAAGTACATGATCTTACATCAATAACTTCAGAGTATGGACTACTCTGGCAATACGCCAGAAAACAATGAAAGAAGGGAATGTAATGCCAGATGTAAAATAATGGCTTGTTTAAAAAAAGGAACAATGCTCTTTCACTCTTGTTCGTTATGGATCGCACACAGCTACTGGTTCGCCTGCCGAAGGCGTATTGGTCGAAGCGTTGTTTACTCCGAGGCGGTTGCAACCTTATTTTGTGAGGGTGGTACATAATCAAATAACTTCTTCTGCTCCATGTGGGAGCGCAGACTTTTACAGACTAAAATCTAACTAGAGTCACGGTAACACTTTCGAACATTCCCGTAACCCCGCTACTGCACCATTTGGTCTTTAAGCAAGCCCGAATTTCGTGACTTCGGCAGCGTACCAAGTCATCAGATGACTAGTCTGTAGAAATGGTCTTTGTCGAAACGTTGGTTGGACAAAACCCACTGCATCTTTCGGTTTGTATGCAAGTCTCAGTGTTGCTCAATGGCGAGCTTGCTAGACTTCGGCAGTGAACCGAGTCTCGACTCGTCACATTTTCGTTTCATTTTCATTCGCCAGTTTACAATAACCCGTCAAAGAATTGGATGCTTGTCATTTTCATTTCAGCAGAAAGACGTCCACTGCTGGATATTAGCCTGTCCCAGACGTCACCGGTCGTCATAAAGTTTACCGTTGGTTGGGCCATTTCCCTATAGGGTCCTAGCACTGAACACAGACATATTATTTGGCAGAATAACAAGAATTACTAACAAATGAGCGATTCAATTAGCATTCCTTAAAAAAAGTCATTGACCATACAAAGTAAACATCAAACCGGTACTTTTCTCATATCTCATACATAAGTAAGGTGTTTTATTAAACTTATCTCAAAAGCCCGGTATTTATCGGTCTTATTCATTACTGTGTCTAGGAAAAGATAAAACAAGTACAGTCGTTAAAGGTGCATATTATGAGGGTATGATGTCATTTGTGATGATGACGACAGGTTTCATCATCGATACGATTGTTAGCGTGTTATTATCAACCACACCCACTCATGTTTTGATTGAATAAAGACTGAGATCACACTTGAAATAACTGTTGAGAGTTTATGAAAGGTAATAGAAAGCGTCTGACGTTTTATAAGTGCTCATGTAGGTCCATGTGAAATAAAAACATTTTTTATTTTAATTTGATTCGTATTAGTTTACCCAGTATGACCGATACCAGGAAGTCTTTCTTCGATATACGAAGTTTCGACCGGAATTTCGCGTGTTCAAAATAATCTTGACAAATAGATTATTCGAAATTTTAACGTAAAATTAACGAAACACGCAAAATTTCAATCGAAACTTCGTACTTCGTAGAAAGAGACTACCTAGACGTCCCGATATGGCTGCGGGATTGTTCGAAATAGTAAAGCTAGAGCAACATTAGACACCGACGCACTCGTGGGCGACGCCAGAGTTGTACATAGAACCGCGTCGCGTGGCGTGGGCCTAATATTACAAACATTAGACCCACGCCACGCGACGCGGTATAAATTAGATCCTTTCGGAATGAATTGAAAGCACAAAATGATTAGTTAATAAGACAGTAGAAAAGTTGTAGTAAAGTTTATTCAGACGAAGTCGCAGGTTCTGCCTGCTGCTGGCTACATTTTGAAATAACTAATACGGATTAAAAAAAGGAATGGGGCTATCATGTCTTTGTGCACACCAACAGAGCCTAAGTAATTATCATCTTCCTGTCCTAATTCAATTCTAATTGGTTGACCGAATTTATTTGGCGTGGGACTCATATTCTTCTATACGGTGGTCGTTTACCGTCATCAAGCTCAAAATTATTTTGTATAGACCTACATAGACATTTTTAACGTTAGAAACTAGTGCACGTCATCAGAGGCCCACCCACGAGCTCTTAACGCGATCCATTTGATAACCTAAACTGAACTGTTACAAAGATTGAGCCATATAAAGCTACAGCTATAAATTGAGCTTTATCGCTCGCACGACTGACATTTAAACACGTTTTGGGATTGTTTATAAATGTCCCCGAGGTCCTAAATTTACGTTTTAGGACCTCGGGGGCAATTATAAAGATTATCATAATCGGTTCAGCAGTTTATCCTTGAAAGCGTAATTGGTTCTCCCGCTCTGTGTGGAGAGGGAGGGCGTGTCAGACTTTCACTGACTAAAACCCACTCCTGTTCCTTTTTTCTTTACCTTCATTCCAGGGCTCCGTGGTTCATTTTCACATAACCTATGGTATATAATTACTCGTATGATGATGATTAATGGCCTCGACTACATTTGTCTCTTTCAAAAATCACGTTCAAAAATGTATGATTAGTGCACAGACAAAAGTAATTAGTCGATCAATACCCGTTCAGCTCCAACGCGTAGAGCTAGATAGTCATTGTTTTCGACCTTACATCGATCGTGGTTCCCTTCCACCTGCTCAAGGTTGTGTCAATGGAAGGTCAGCTGATGACCTTCAATGTATCTATTTCCTTTAGAAGTTTCTATTGAGTAAACTAGTATTTGCCTTGCAGCTTCTTTAGTCTAAGTTACAGTGTCAGAAAACTATAGGGGCCCGGCAAAGTCGAAGCCTACTGGGGTCCTGGGTTGAACTATAGAGAGCCTCGGGACCCTGGAATGAAGGTAAAGAAGGAACAGGAGTGTGTTTTAGTCAGTAGAAGTTTGACCTCTTACTCCATCCAGAGCGGGATAAGATTTTCCACCATAAAAAAAGCTTAGTCTAAATTGCTGCCATCTATGTTATGTTCCCGCGTGGTTTACTAAGAGATAACTTGCTTTTAACCGAGGTTCACCCGCGTACATAATATAGCCTATGTCACGACTTCAGCTTTCCAGCTTTATAACCGTGAATTTTTTTTAGCAATCAGTCCAATACTTTCAGAGATAACTTCCTACAAACAAGAAAACAAACTTTAACCTTGTGCAAAATTGTACACTCTCACTGTAATGTAGCTGTAGCTAGTACACACACACTAGACTATGACAGTAACTTTACTACTACTATAAACACAACCAATTTCAAATGTATGCAAAAGGACCTACAACAGCAATATTTTTCTAAAGTCTTTAAACGCCTCTTTCCTAGTCTAGAACAATTTGGCATGAATTCAAGCTTCGACGCCCGGATCCCCCTAGCTTAGACTAGGAATGGGTCATTAAGGGTAAAATATGTCGCTGGGACATCTGTCTTAAAAGTACAGAATGTCTTGGCGCGACTGTGGGTGACTACTACCCTACTGTCTTTATAGTATTTAGAGTAGAGACTGCAAGTCGAGTGGAGACAGTAACATTATTTGATAGTATTCACAAACCTCCAATATTTATGGTAAAAAATGTCTGCGTAGAAGATAAATACGATCAATTTAAACTTATAATACTATCAGTGTCAGGTATTTTTCTTACAATTTTTTATGGATATTTTCTACTATGCAATTCGACCGACGACCTGGCGAGGGTCGCGGGAATCCGATGGATGCGAGACGCGCAGGACCGGTCGCTGGGGCGACGCTTGGGGGAGGCCTATGTCCAGCAGTGGACGTCTTTCGGCTGAGATGATGATGATGATGATTCGAACTAAGGTACCTTTAACGGTCTAGCTATTACGTTCCATGAGATACAGACTAGCAACAGACAAACGGACAGCGAAGTCTTAGCAATCAGGTCCCGTTTTATCTTTTGCGTACGGAACCCTAAAAAAACGTGTAGACTAGTATTATTAAACAAATAAATTGGTCGAGAATGTTGAATAGCAGAAACTACATTACACCGACGCGGCACACATGGGCCTGATTTGTACGTAGAAGGACGTCGCATGGCATCGCGTGGCGTAGATCTAATGTAGCACTACAAGTCATCATATAAAACGTATTGAGAACCCCGTGACCCCCGTATGCCCAATGTAGTTCTACCTTAACACAAGTACCCACCATTTTTTTTTTAAGTTTATACAAGCCATGTAAACATGCAACGACTATTTACTTTCTGTCTGCCTTTTGTTTCACATGCCACTGAAACAAAGGCTGAAGAAAGTCAACCGCCGTCCTTCCGTGACCTTTCAACAGTAATAATGATCGTGTTTGTTCAATAAACAGTATTATGTTGATATTAATGTTTACTAACTCGTGTATCGATTCACGGGAAGCGTGTAGAGATGAGAATAGTCATATTGTAGACGGAACTAAACGGGCTCTCGATTGGCATGGGAAATAATTGGATAACTTCTAACAAAACTCAATAAATAGTTATTACCAAAAAAAAAGGACAACTTACCTTTAGTATAAAGTTTAATAAATATGGCCTTAACATTGAACAGCTTATCGTAATTAGCATGGTTGATGGTAAATGATCAAGAGGCCAACAAGGAGAGAGGAGACCCAATTTCATATCGCACTTCATGAAGCTAAAGCCGGGTATCCACTTAGGTTCGCCGTGGTTTGCGAACGCGCCCGCTCCGCAAACCAAACATAATGGATACGTCGTGATCGCGGAGCGCGACTGGAGCACGATCGGAGCACGGCGGAGCGCTCGGGAAGCGGATTTTTGCGCGATCTCAAAGGGGAGCGCAGTTGAAGCACTGATGTTGCAGCCTAAGTGTGAACACTGTACACGTTCACGTTCGCGGAGCACACAGTGTTCGCAAATCACGGCGAACCAAAGTGGATACCCGGCTTAAGAATGGTGACAGATGGCGAGCTACCATTAGTAAAAAGGAATAATACTCGAGGAGTATAAAGTTTGTTTGGACTTATAATTTCAAATCAATGCGAAGTCTAAATTCTTTCTCCTCCTTGCGTCGTTTGTCCTCAATGCTTAGGGTCGAACCTCGACGAATAACTTTCTTGTTGACTATATTTCGCCATATTGTCCTACCCTCGGCGATGTGGATGGCGTCGCAGACTGTGGTCTCCCTCCAGTGCATCACGGATATGGTCTGACCAATTATCGGAGTCCTGCCTCTCAGTCTTTTCCCCATCTACTTTTTCTGTCAACTGTAACTTTTATAGGTTATCACCAAGTAATTAAAGATTCTTCTTTGGCATATTATGGTGGATTAAAAGTGTATTTGAACTTATTATTCTAATGCCCGTTTTCACCAACAGCCCCTAAAATTTAAGTGTCTCTTAAACCAATTTAATCACGGTTTTTGCATATTATTAGGTTATTATTCTGAATTAAAGTATGAAATCGAACACGTAAGTTTAAAGTTTTCATATTTTAATTCAGAATAATAACTTAAAAATATGTAAAAACTGTGATTAAATTGGCTTAAGAGACACTTAAATTTTAGGGGCTGTTGGTGAAAACGGGCATAAATCAATAGGATATCAATATTCATTTTAAAAGTTTTATTTGTAATTATGTACTTTATAGCTACTAACATTAGATATTAATAAACTAGTGCGCCTCACCATCAATGATTGCATCACTGCTTGCGATCAGGTGGGATCGCAGTCGAGTACTAGATGTTAGTGATGGGAATTAATGCTATTTCGCATAAATTTCATTAGCATGCGAATTCGTAAGTCTTAGCATGTTAATTGCTATTGCTATGCTATTTGCTAATATAACGATAAATGATAATAAATATTTATATGAATTTTGTTATTATACGAATTAAAAGCGCGTTCGTCAATAACGTGCGTTTAGTTTGAATTATGTTGTGATTATAATTAAAAATATTTAACAATTGAAACCTCTTATATCAATAGCATGAAGTTATAAACGAAATACGAAGCAATGAATTCACTTCGCACTTCACAGAATTTCGCATCTACATTTCATTTGCTAAATGCTAAATGAGCATTCGCATGCTAATAATGAATGCTAATGCTAATTAATCCATCACTACTAGATGTTACATTAAAAAAAAGAATAGTGGCTACTAACACTACGGACTTGCATCTGAAAAAAGACTAAAGTAACCCGTCTCAAAAAAGTCCTAGGTGGCAAAACCATATTAATAAAGAAATGTAAACATCTATCGTCATTCCATTCCAGCTACGCCCCCTGGTGCCCGGCGTGCAACGCGCTCTCGCCAGCGTGGCGCGAGCTGTCTTCACGCGCGACGCGCAAGGCGCTCGGCGTCCGGACCGCCGGCGTTGACGTCACCAAGTCGCCGGGACTGAGCGGACGATTCGTTGTCACTGCTCTACCCACTATATTCCAGTGAGTATAGCGTTAGTTAACCGTATTGAAAAATAATAATAATCCACAATTTTCGCCTATTTCTTCTCCTACAGAGGTGGTCTGAGCATCAGCCTTATAATGTTGCAGTGGTAACATTATAAGGCTATGCTATACATATTATAGATAAATTACACTCAAACACAAATGATTGTGACTCATCACACAAACATTTGTCCTGGGTGGGACTCGAACCTACATATGTACATCCTCTGGCATAACATTCAGGTCCACTAAGCATTAGACCAGCAGACCATTGAATAACTCTTCATGCTTCATAAAACAGCTACCAGCATGAAATGGCTGCTCCAAGGAAGCATACTTGAGCCTTTTATTTAAGCAAGTACTTTATCTTCTTTTCCGCAGTGTAATCGACGGCGAATTCCGCCAGTACAAGGGTCCCCGCGACGTGGAGTCCATGCTGGGCTACGTGGAAGACCAGCGCTGGAAGCAGACGGAGCCGGTTCCCTCGTGGAAGGCACCGCACTCCATCCAGATGACCCTGGTCGCTGAGTTCTTCAAGCTCAGTCAGGCACTCAGGGTATGTGAGAGTTTATTTAAACCAGTAGCCTAAGTACAGTACAAGGGTCCTCGCGACGTGGAGTCAATGCTAAGATATGTAGCAGACCAGCGCTGGAAGCAGACGGAGCCAGTTCCCTTGTGGAAAGCACCGCACTCCATACAGATGACCCTGGTCGCTGAGTTCTTCAAGCTTAGTCAGGCACTTAGGGTAGGTAGAATTTTTTTATTGTACATAATATGCTCGCGTTTGACCACTATCTCACCTGATGGTAAGCTATGATGTGGATTTTAGTTAAACCAGTACCTTAAACAGTTCCTGGGAGCTATGAAATAAATTTCA
The DNA here is from genome assembly GCA_030763345.1 of Mythimna separata. Lineage (NCBI taxonomy): Eukaryota > Metazoa > Arthropoda > Insecta > Lepidoptera > Noctuidae > Mythimna > Mythimna separata. Next base: position 6,594,041 of record CM061190.1, read on the forward strand.
TTCAGGGCTATAAAAAGTCCATCCTGATTCCTAGGTCACATAGAACCATGATAAAGCCAAGATATTCCATGCCATGTCAAAAAAGACCTAATGATTTTTTTCTTTTGTAATTATGGTATTTTATTTTAAAATCTGGTGCCCACGTTACAATAGAATAGTATTTATTTGATACAGGCAATGCCATATGACGGCAAAAAAAACATAATAATAAAAAAGATAAAAAAAAGTGTATAGATAAACAATACAGTTGCGCTGAGCGTGCCCGAACCAATACGGTTGGCAGACTCGGGAATTTCTCGGCGTCAGACACCTAGCAAAGTGCTGGTTTTTAGCGGATACCCTGCAGTGACGAGTTAGAATTTTACTCCTGTTTCATAGCTGTGTTCACAAACGTGTAAACTGTTATCGTCTGTTTTTTATACCCTGAGACTAAATTGACACAAGTAATGTCAAAGAAGAACGGTCACGTCCCATATAAAAAAAACCCAGACCCGACAGAAAAGTGACATATCTCAGTTTTTTTGTTATTATTTATATAATCATATTATATAGTTTTTATATTCGAAAACAATGGCTAACACCAAAATATTGCCTTATGTTTTTGTTCAGGGTTTACACTAAAAAAATACAAAATGCCTACTCATCTACACAATTCGTAATATATGGAACTAAATGACGATAAATAGTTATGGGATGTATCCAGGAGACCTGGAGATACAGCTGTATTATATAATTTTTGAACTCCTAGTACAACATTCAACTTAGGATTATTTTTTTTAAGGTGGTTTAAAATCATCTAATGACATCTCTCGCCCTTGGGTGGAGCGAGAGGGCGTGTCAGACTCTTACTGACTAAAAAATTCCACCCGTTCCTTTTCGCCTAGACATCGAGATCACTTTGACCACCCCGCACTGGGTATGGATTATGTTTTAAGGGACATAGAAATACAATAAAACTTTATTTCGACATATTGGTTTTATTTTTGGTAGAACCCCGTTGATAGCTACCTAAATCACTGATCTACGATCAGATCATTCTTTTCGATTATTCCACTAATACCGGCTGCGTTAAAAATAAAAATACGAATACCTGTTATCGTAACGGTGATTAATGAACTTTTTAGTTTTCTAATCACCGATATAAGCTCGAACTGGCGTCAACGAATTAGTGGAATAATCCGATCTGAATTATCGAATATGACGATTTTAATTAATCCTAAGTTGAGGGCGAATGCAGAAAGGCATGCTCTGACCCCAGTACCAGAGGCAAAAAGGAACGGGGTGGAATTTTTTCGTCAGTAAGAGTCTGACACGCCCTCTCGCTCCACGTAAAGGCGAGAGATGTCATTAGATGATTTTAAACCACCTTAAAAAAAAAAATCCTAAGTTGAATGTTGTACTAGGAGTTCAAAAATTATATAATACAGCTGTATCTCCAGGTCTGCTGGATACATCCCATAACTATTAATCGACATTTAGTTACATACATTACGAATTGTGTAGATAAGTAGGCATTTTGTAGTTTTTTAGTGTAAATCCTGAACAAAAACATAAGGCAATATTTTGGTGTTAGCCATTGATTTCGAATATAAAACCTATATAACATGATTATATAAATAATAACAAAAAAACTGAGGTATGTTACTTTTCTGTCGGGTCTGGGTTTTTTTTGCCTGTTCTTCTTTACTATAGGAATGACGCCATTTCTTTTGTGTTGAAATGTCAATTTAGTCTCAGGGTTTAAAAAACAGACGATATACAAATATTTGTTCCGTGCGGGAATCGAACGCGCATCACGCAGCGCAGCGGCCAAATTGCTCAACCACTACGTCATCTTACCGTGATAGTTTAGAAATACTTGCTACGTTTATTTACCCAGTTGTCTTCATAATCGTCCTGTGTTGCAGAGTGTCCACAACATGCTAATGGAGACGTACGGGCTGCCCACATGGGGATCTTACCTGATCTTCGCACTCGCCACCATTTTCGTTGGAGCTCTCCTTGGATTGGTAAGTACTCTGTATTACTTGTTAACATTATTATTTTAATTTTTGAAAAAAAAAGTAGAATGTAGAAACACTTATAAATCAAGTTGTAGTAGCTTATCAGAAACTGGCTGACTGACGTATCAACGCACAGCTAAAACTAGTGGGACTAGAAGTGTGAAATTCTGCACAAGGTTTCCCTCTATGACCTAGGAGAGAATTTTCACCGTGTCGTCACGGTTGATAAAAGGAGCCTTGTAGCCAAACATATTATGAGAACTATGCAGGTTAGTGTCTGAGATGGTCTTTTGAGGGAAGAATTATACAGATTCGAGTGGACCTGTCCAGTCAGTGCAAACATTTGTCAGTATTTGTAAAGCTCAACACTACTACTAGACTAGAAAGGAGCAAAACTCAGGACTACCAAGCTCAATTAAGAGGCCTGCGGAGACCGCGCGCTATCTCGAGTTGAGACGAAATAAAACACGTTTTTGAGGTTGATGGAAGCAATCCAGATAGTTTAAACAATTCTTGGACACACCGACTGGAGTAAAGTCATCATCCGCACACTGACAGTTGCTTGCTGTGATAGCAATACAAACTATTGGAAACTTAGGAGAGGTTCCGTAATACCAAAAATGATGAATGAAAAATTAATGTTTTTCCATTATTGTTTCGAGTATTTATAACTTGATAATAATATCTGTGTTCCTACGAAAAGATATTTTGAAATATTGTTGTTTATAATATAGAAAAAACAAAATAAAAACATGACATTTTCGCTGTGAAAATGTGCAAATTTAAATTCGCTTAAATTTCGTTTGGGGTAAGTTTTTCAACAAAAAGACGATGTAGGAACCTAGATAATTATTGTCTGAATCCGAATAACATCATATTATGGTGTAAATATGCTTAAATTGCAAATGATTTTGGTATTACGTTTGTATGGATAATTCTAACGTCGCGCCCGCCTTAAGTGTTTAAACTAATCTCATAGTAATTTTTAATAAATACGACCCTTTTCCTGTAGTAGTTTTTAATCCTTTTTTAACACACATCTTCAAAACCACTGTCACAACAAATGTTAACCTAGCTTTCAATATTCCAGCTCCTTGTCTGCATCATCGACCTGCTGTACCCGCCCCGCCGAGGAGAGAAGGTGTTCATCTCGCAGAAGGACCTCGACAAGAGAGCGCGCGGCGATCAGGACGGCAAGGACAAGCAGTCTGATGATGACCAGGTAAGATAATCATCATCGTTATTAGCCTAAAGAGGTCCTCTAGTGGGGCCGCACGCACAGCCGCACGAGTCGATCTTCTAGGTAGCAACGCTTGCCCACCTTCGCCACCGGTGGAATAACGACGTACCTTCCCCACCAGAGGACCTCCCATCATCTACCTAGCCTTTTCCCAACTATATTGGGGTCGGTTTCCAATCAAGCCGGATTTAGCTGAATACCAGTATTTTACGAGGAGCGGCTGCCTACCAGATCTCCACAACCCATTAACTGGGGTAACACGGTACTTCATGGCAAGACTGGAGTCAGATTTACTGGCTTCGCCGCTTCTGACAGTTCTGACTATCCGTAACGACTGCCAAAGATCTACAAATGACAGCCTGGACCCACGGCTTGACGTGCTTTCCGAAGCACGGAGGAAACTCGGTATGTTAAGATGGTCACCCATCCACAGACCAATCTTGGCAAGCGTTGCTTAACTTTGAAGATCGACCCGTGCGGCTGTTATTATCGCCACGAGTTCCTCAGGTAAGAGCTCGATGTTCATCATCATTATTAGCCTAAAGAGGTGCTCTGGTGGGGAAGGTACGTGGTTACTCCACCAGTGGCCAAGTTTAAGGCTATTGTGTATCTATTTCTTATTGGGGTGTATTTTCGCAACCGAAAGACGTCCACTGCTGGACAAAGGCCTCCCCCAAGCGTCGCTACAAGGACTGGTAATGTGCGTCTCGCATCGTCGTCGGTCCACCTTGTGGACGTCCGGGGTGTAGAATAGTGTTCATTATTCCAATTACATGTATAAAGAGCGAGGACCAAATTTTTTTGTTACTATGGATAAGTTCACGTTTGACCACTATCTCATCTGATGGTATGTGATAGGCAAGCAAACTCCATCGTCGACATGTGGTCGACGATGGAGCTTGCTTAGAAATAATCTATTCAGTCTTGACTTAAAGAGCCCTAAGTTGTAGCTATCAGGAACCATAGCTGTATAGACAATAATACATACCATTTGCTTGAATTGGGTAGTAACATTTCCAAAACGAGCAGTGGTCGCCCAGTGGTAACTGCCCCGACTTGCGAGTTGTAGGTTGCGGATTCAAACCCAGTCAGGCGATGACGATTCGATGCCATGTGACATCCGCCAATTCGCACTGGGCCAGCGCGGTGGATTATGGCCCATTCCCTAGAAAGGACGCCTGAGTCCCAGCAGTGGGAACATTATAAGGCCGATAATGCAAAAAAATTAAAACACTAATTGGCTTCTTTATTTTTCAGGAGCTGATTAACGACGATATTGTGGATGATGATGAAAATGCGAACAACAGCGATGCAGAGAAGAATTCCGGCAGCGATGTGAGTTACATTACATTTTGTTATTACACTGACTATCAAATTTTAAGTGTCTTGTCTACAGTCTTGCCATGAAGTACCGTGTTACCCCAGTTAAGGGGTTGTGGAGGTCTGGTAGGCAGCCGCTCCTCGTAAAATACTGGTATTCAGCTAAATCTGGCTTGACCCCAATATACATAGTTGAGAAAAAGGCTAGGTAGATGATGATGATGACTATCAAATTTTAATTTACATACAACTTATTACTGTCACACTGAAGATCAATTCAAAATTCGACCCTGACTCCTAATTTAGGAAGATCCTCAGGAAGCAGTGTCTTCGCCCATATAGTGGACGAGCAGCTTATGAGCGTACAGTAAATGCAAAAAACTTTTATGTCCCTCTTAGAAATAAATCAAATTATCATTTACCAAATACATAAAAGCGGTCCTTCGAGCCGGATAATGTTTAGCTTGATCAGTTGGGTAGTCGGATATAATGGGTAACTCAATGTTGTCATAAAAAGTGCAAGAACTATAACAAAGGAAAACTGATATCTAAAAACACATACAATAGGCGGCCTTATCGCATTCCGCGATTTCTACCAGGCAACCTGGAATGGACAGTAATTGGCAGAACATTATAAGGGGCTGTCATTAGTTATTTATGTGTAGATAAGGCTATTGTTATTGATTATTGAAGGGCATTTATCAGCCAGCCAATATTCAATTTATGATGCGTACAACAATCATAATTGGCGTCACGACTGTGGAATATATAGCGTCAATAGAATTTGCGTTGATTGACATAAATTCCAATGCCGTGATGTCAACTCCGATTTGACCAGTTAACTCAGACCCACGTTCTCCATAAAATACACGCCAAATATATTTTCGTATCTTATCCGTTGTGCGGTAGCACACACACACAATACACACACATCCTGGATCTAAGCGTACGTGGCGTCTCCACCACATGTAGGGACTAAAAACTCATACAAATTAGGTTTCATTCCGGGATGTGTCTGTACTGAAAAGAAACTCCGGGCGTCGCGGTAATTTTTAGATTTCTCTTGCTCTCAGAAAACTACATCATATATCGAAAGTCACTTTTCTAGCTTTATCTATCAATTTTTAAACCTATTCGCAAAATCCTTAGAAATATACTTATCTAGCCAGTTCGCTAGCAAATATAACACATAACTCATGCAATCTCCCTTAGATATCACACTAGCTTCTGGCCTTTCATAAGTACCCATTTAGACCTATGTAAGAGGTGGCCCGTGGTAACTGCCATGACTTGCAAGTTGTAGGTCGCGGGTTCACACCCAGTCAGGCGCATTACTATGTGTAATTTATTTCATCACCACTGCTCTCAAAACAGTGAAGGAAAACATCGTGAGGAAACCGGCATGTCCTAGAACCAAAAATTCGAAGACATGTGACATCCGCCAATCCGCACTGGGCCTGCGCGGTGGATTATGGCCCGTTCCCTCTCCTAGAGAGGAGGCCTGAGTCCCAGCAGTGGGAACATTATAAGGCCGATAATGTTAATGTATGCTAAAATAAATAATTTTGTGTTTGACCCATATTTTTGTTCTCGTCCACAGTCATCGGAAGAAGAGAAAGACGCGCCCACAGAGGGTGCCGGCGACGGCGCGGCCGCGAGCGCAGCAGACAGCGTGGACAAGCCAGAGGTCCGCAAGCGCCGGCCGCGCAAGGCCGACTAGACGCGTAGACGCCGCGGGTTCAGTACACACACCGGCATTACGAACATCTACACATTCCTTCAATATTGCCCCTATTTTCACGATAGTGTTTACAAAACTGTGTGTAATGTTGTGAAAGGTGAAATTAGGCCCAAGGTAAATAGGCTCGCTCTTAGTTCATGAATCCCCGACCGGTCCTATGAGACCGCGCTGTTATTGTTTTACTATTGTGTCTCGTTTTGCGGGTATGCGATAGGTTAATAAACTAATGCGCCTCACCATCAACGATTGCATCACTGCTTACCATCAAGCGGCATTGCAGTCAAGCACTAGTTTATTTTATTTAAATTATGCTTTATAATTCAAAATTTGGAGTAAACTAGTCAAACGATGACGAAATCTTTTCTCAGATTTTGGTAATATTAAACCTTCAAGAATGTTGTTGATAGATTGCTTCACTTGATAAAAATTGTACTGTTTCATACTTATATTCTTACTTTTTGTCAAATGATTTTCTTACTAGATTAGTTCTTTGTCCTCTCCTGTTTGCATTAGTTGGGATTGGATCTCTACTAGTCTACCCCAGGATGTCCTATCCTGTGTTGTTGGCTCCTGCAATTAGACTAACTTGAAGTCTCTCTCTGTTCTAAACCATCACGTTGGCCTCTCGTTTTTTGTAGCTGATTTAGTACAATTTTTGCAATATGGTACAGTTGCCAACAAGCAGTTGTCATGAACTTATCATTACGGCAGTGTTCTTGATGGGGTCTAACTAAATAGTAACAAACTAAAAGATGTTATATCTTTTGAGCATTATTTGAAACCATCAAACAACTTCTCCCGCTTCGTTTTAGTGGACACAGTGTCAGACTTTTGCTGTCTAAAAGCCACCTTTTTCCTTCAGTTGTCTTTTACTTTTCTGGGCCCTGATGACACTTTCTTGGCAAAGATCTTATATCATGAGAGTCAGAGTTTACACTATCGGAAAATACTATTAACATAAAAAATAACAACTAAATTTGAAGGTCTGGTATTGTAGAGCAAAATTGAGCCTTGGAGGTCAAAGTAATAAGGTCTAAACTCTCTAAGACCTTGTAGTGGGGATTTTACCTTATAGAGGTTACTTGAGATCAGTTTAAATATATCAAAATGTGTGAAAATTATAGAGTATTATGAGCTTAAAATATGTTAAGTGAATTGTAAAAATGTTTGTTATGATATCTTTGAACTGAGCTCGGTTTTTGTTTTGTCGAAAGTTTATGATATTTTTATTGTCTATGCTACCTATGTCTAAGATGTTGCCACATGTAAATTATTAGGAATGTCTAACCGTTGTGTGCGTAATTTAGGAAACTTAAAAAAAACTATAATTAATATAATCATAGCACAAAATAAAATATTAACAAATTGATCAAAAAGTCTGGCAACACCATCTGTGAGGGTGGCTAAAATAATGTTGGCAACACTGGTGTCTGAATTCGCGGCCGGCCTACTGCGGTATCATCATAAAGAGTAAACATAGTGAAGTTTGTATGTAGTGCTCGATTCATACCATTTCTAATAGAAGTGTTGATGTTTAACAAATTTTATTACCATTAACTGAACACGACATAGTTAAAATATAACCTCCTCTCTTTGTGAAGTAGGTTTAAACATCGATCAAAACGATATCGCATCTTTAATCCAATACCGTCACTATTATAAATAAGCAAATTATGCAGGAGAGCTATTTTAACTTTTATGGGAAACTAAGTGATGTGAATTAAGTTATATTAACTTTCTAGGAATAATTGTCTTTTATGTCATTAAAATATCAGAATCGAAGCAATCTGTAAAGTTAGTGCTCCGCAAACCAGAGAGTGTTAAAAACAGTTTTTGAAGAATTTCGTTTAATTTTGTTTTAGTGATTGTATTGGATTAAAGGTGTAATATGTACTGACTTTTTCTCAACATAACTGTTGAACAAACATCTTTTTTTAGTTCCCCTATGATTATATTTTGTAATTTGTCCGGAATTTTACTTACACCCGTATTTTCCAATAAGACAGATAGATAACCTATTTACACCAGTTCAATAAATGGCATAAAAATTTGTTAAAAATCAATAAATACGTATATTCGCATTAAATATTTGAATTAATTATAAGCTCCATTTTTTAATATTATGTTAGTTTCCTTCCCATTACTTCACCTCATAATGTTAAATTAAAATGGATAATTTTCCCTGCATTAAATGCCTGATAAAATGTTAATATTCTTTTAAAATATAGGTTTTGACTCTTCAATCTTATGACTGTCCCTTTTATTCATAATAAAAACTATGGAAACGCCTTGAAATACTTTCTAATCTTGTCATTTGCTTACAAAGGAAGTGAAAAGAAAAAAATATACATTTTAAAGTCTGTTTTTAATTTCTGAGACTAAAATGACATTATGTGGGCTGTCACACTTGTCATAACACATTGTAAGTTTGACGTTTGCCTGTGTCAATTTAGTCTCAGGGATACAGACTTTAGTTATACGTCACATTTATATTAATAAAAGGGTACAAAATATTTGCAGAATCAAAACCTACTCGCTTTTTATAATAAGGATTCCTGATTTTCAACGACTATCGAAATCTAAATTTAACTATTTTTTTTTACTATTTAATTTTGTTTGTTGTGAATCTTCGTAAGATTGTGGGGTCGGCTCAATGTTTTGCATTTCGACGTATTTTGTAATCTCACAGTTTTTTAAACGTGGAGAAATTGTTTTATTATTGTAAATAACGCTTAGAGGGTTTCCAATTAAGTGCGACTTAACTTAACCTTACATACATTGCATCCAAAGAGCATTTTGTATTTCACTGTTAAAATCCAAAATGACCTTTGTATGTTACTATTTGCTGATGCTAACGAATTGAAAAATTCGTAGCCAAGTTCGCATTGTTCACCACAGCTACATTTTATAGTTTTATGGTGTAAATGGTAGCAAGTTACAATTTTTACAAGAGCTGACGAAATTACCAACTTATCGTCTTTATAAATCACGTGGCTAGGCCTGCAGCTAAAGTTATTTACAATAAAAAATAACAATTACTTTTCACGAAGCATTTATCAATCACGAGTGTTTTAGTTTCGCACCAAAATTAGTGTAATTACATTTATTTAGATCATAAACTTGAGACTTATAAATGTTCATCAAAGTATTATATCTTATTTTAATATTATTTGTATTTTTTGGCTACTTTGCTTTATAAATAATTAATTATCAAGAACATCTATGAAAGTTGTCTTTATGAAGTAAGTTAGAAAGAATGATTTTTAATTGTTTCTAAGCAAAGTCAATTCTTTTTTTTTTTTTTATTTTTACAGAGTTTAAAAAGAAAATTGGATGGAAATGAGTCTTAAAAGAAATCATGTGAAATATTTATTCAAGATTTTTTTATTTTTCTCACCTCAACCATTTTTTTAGTGAAGCGACTAAGTTGTAGGTATGCCATCTTAAAATACTTATCATAGAAGCTTATATGTACAGAGGCTAATTTATATTAACATTTTTATATTTCTTTTTAACAGCCTTAATATATTAATTTATTACGCTCCCAACCAAGATGGCAAATTTAACAATATTTTTCTACTTAGTCGCTTCTCTAAAAAGTATCAATTTCACATTCCTCTAAACAAATAACGAATTGACCGCTCAATATTTTAAAAATGTATCGATCTACGTACTTATTGAGATTAGAATATATAATAGGCCTTGTGTGTTATACTTTTAGCTTTATACTGCCGTCCAGCCCCTAAAGCGCAGTAAAATAACGTAAAAACCCCATGTTTTACTGCGCTTTAGGGAGTGAACGGCAGTATAAATGAGATTTTTTTCATAAATATTGCATTTATAACTAGTAAGACCAACATATTTTTCTTTTTCATAATTTACAATGCTAAAAGTATACCACAAAATTAACACTTTTTATATGTATTTATTAATATTATATATTGCAATACTCAAATTATCAGTTCGCTAATTATATTATTTTTTATATATTTTATTATACAATAATTTGAACACGAAACATTAGAGTTAATCAAATTGTAACTGTAACTAACGGGTTGTTTGTGGAGGTTGAATATTGAAAGAGGGGGGAGGACTGACAGGCTCTAAAACTATGACAAATTATGGTAAAATTATCCTTTTCATAATTTTCAAATAAAAATCATGTTGAAATTGTTAGGTTACAACTATTCAGTTCAATGAAATGCAGAGAACAGAATGTAGTCTCACATACCTCCATTGAAAAGGGCGGATACTCAGACCGGACGAGGTGTTATGTCCGGTGGGCTACTGCCCGATAGATGATTTCGGGCTGTTGTATCTATTCAAACCGCGCGGAGAACGCTTGCGCGATGCAGGATTCTGTGATGTCATATGTAGTAGATCGTAGTCGCTACACATATAAAAACATGTTGAAATTGTAAGGGAATAATTATTAGGGTAAATGAAATAGAGGCTTTGCTAAAGCGAACCAGTGCTCACTTCATAATCGTTAGATCTGGTGGTTGGTCTGAGCAAAATGATTGCGACAAATTTTTAATCGCGCGTTCTGTGTTGTCATTGGTTGAATTGTTTTTTTAATTGCTGTTAATACTCCCTAATTATTCTTCAGTGTTCGAAGGTCGCACGGTTTTTCATGAATTCCCGACCGGTCCTATGAGAACTGCGCTGTTATTGTTTTACTATTGTGTCTCGTTTCGCGGGTATGTGATAGGTATAGTTTGCACGTGTTATTGGCAAAATCGTGGCGTTTCTTCCACAAATACCAGTAATAAAGAGTTGAAGTTACTTTTAATCTATAAAACCTATGATAGCCAATAGGCGATCTATGAAGTCCTAGGTTGATTTTTTATAGAGACCACTCAGTGTTTCAAAAACCGAGGAACAAGTGCTATCTTCTTGCTAGACTTGTCGAAACTGGGAATAACTCTTAGTTCATGAATCCCCGATCGGTCGCATGAGACCGCGCTGTTATTGTTTTACTATTGTGTCTCGTTTCGCGGGCATGTGATAGGAAGTCAGAATATCACAGCCTGTATTGTAGATATCAGAAGACATTTCTATAATCATCATATCAACCGAAAGATGTCCACTGCTGGACATAAGCCTTGACATCCGTACGGCTGTCATAGAAAACTGAGTCTTTGGGAGAGAGACAGATTTATATTGGTTTAATTCATGAATCCCCGACCGGTCGCATGAGACCGCGCTGTTATTGTTTTACTATTGTCTCGTTTTGCGGGTATGTGATAGGAATTGTTGTCTGGTTTGCTTTTCTACCAATTTTGATATTGCTTTCACAATGAGTATTCTGTTTTTTTACTTTTAATTGATTAGTTAACAAAGATTATTTTCATGCATATCGATTGAAACTAGAAAGCCTAAAGCATCGCCGCTATGTTTTATCAGTGTTGTATCGCAGTCTATGGCCTCTTGTACGCGGTACGTTTTATTAACCGCGCCTACACACGTTGAAAAACGTTCCGTATTCAAGAGGTCTAAGGAAAGTCTAATGATCATAGTAAATAGTAGTTTAGAAGTATACTGTCAGTTGTCCCACCTCTAGGCGGTAATGATATTGTTAACATAAAATTGCCTTGTACAAAGACTTAAGATTGTTTTAAGTGTTGCGTTTATATTAACTATATGACCTAGTGACTTGCTGAATAAAATTGTATTTGTAATTCTTTGTTTTATTTTAATACTTGAAAACATAAATTTAAATTATTAATAATATAAAGCAAAAAGTAAAAAAAATAAGTAAAAAAGTTAAATCTTAACATAAGGAGTTTCCTCCGTGCCTCGGAAAGCACGCTAAGCCGTAGGTCCCGGCTGTCATTTACAGTCGTTACGGATAGTCAGAAGTCAGTAAATGTGACTCGTCTTGCCATGAAGTACCCTGTTACCCCAGTTATTGGGTTGTGGAGGTCTGGTAGGCAGCTTATGCTTTCCGGGGCACGGAGGAAACTCGTTATGTTAAGATGGTCACGCATCCACAGACCAACCTTGGCAAGCGTTGCTTAACTTAACGCCACAGTAATTATAAAAGTTACAGATCTACAGATATTATAGTAATAACAAGTAATTGTGTTAATATTAAATGGTTTTTCGTGTTTATGCTATCGTTTTTTGCTGAGATTAACCGAAGCCATGAGATTACCTATTTAAATTGTATTTGTAAGCTTGTTAGGTAGTTATTTAAATTCGATGATTGATCACTACACAACAAAAAAGTAAAAAAAAAACAACACCAATATCATTAAAAGTGACAACTCTATTGCTTCAACGGAGCGTAGGTAGTTATGTCCGCAAATAGGCTTAGTTTCCAGACTGTCCATATCTTTACCGTGCTAATGATGAGTGCTTGAGAAGAGAACCGTGCAGTGTTTAGTGAATACCATATTTCCGCGCCACTGGATCAAGAGTTGCAGAAACTAGAGAACGCCGCGCTCCGGCCGGCTGTCTCGTGGAGCCCTCGAGTTTAAAAGGTTAGTGAAAATCCCTCTTACCTTATGAGCTGTTTTTTGTTTATTTATTATTTTTTTATTGTACACCATTAATAGAATTGTCAATACATATGTTTCCCAGTCCTGAAATGGCTTCAATAAGATCCATCATATACTGCAAGGTGTCACCGTACAAATCTGACTTCACCCGCAAAACACATTCGCTCATTCACTCGATCCACACGCATTTGCGAATATTTCGCGAACGCGTTCGCTTAGGGTTTGACGAGTCGCCTGACTGGGCTCAAGTAAATTCAAGTACTTTATTCTAAAGTACAAAAACTTTATAATTCTACTCCAGGTTTTGTAGATTATTTCCGAAAATATTATCACTATCAAAAAATTATTTAAACCCCTATTAATTTTTAAATACTTACCTATCCAACAATATATCACACACTAACGGCCGCACTCAGGGACATTCATTAACGTTAATCATCACTTAACTTCTAAACGATCTATTAAGAAATTGTCAAATTGACAGTTTTACAGTTTTTCAGTGAAGGTTTGACAATACTTAACTTTAATGGACATTAGAGACGCTAATGAACCATTAGCTGGACTATGCGTTCGGCCGTCTGTTAGAAAAGAAAAAAAATTACTCCCCACTTTACAAGTAATCTACTGTACTTTAGAATAAAGTACTTGAATTTACTTGAGCCCAGTCAGGCGACTCGTCAAACCCTAAGCGAACGCGTTCGCGAAATATTCGCAAATGCGTGTGGATCGAGTGAATGAGCGAATGTGTTTTGCGGGTGAAGTCAGATTTGTACGGTGACACCTTGCAGTATATGATGGATCTTATTGAAGCCATTTATGGAACCCTAAAAACTGCTCTTTTTTAAAATAAAACCAGTATCGTAAAAATGTTAGATCACTATCTCTGAGGCTGTGAACTTTATTAGATCCAAACTCAATCGAATACTGTGGAATTATTAAAAACCTAATGCCTCGTAAATAAAAACTAAAAAATACCTTGTATTTTCTTGACACAAATAGTCTGGGTGAATATAATGATGATGGATGAACTACAATAAAACAAAAAACTCATTCAAATGTTTCTTTATTCAGATATATTTACATAAAATAATTAAGTATTGAGATAATTCACATAATGCAATTTAATATTAGACAATAATTTAGATTTACAATGAAATAATAACATAGTTTATAGAACAGTAGCTGGGTACAGGATTGGGTGGCTAGTCATTAAAAACATTGGTTATTGTAAACACTACCTAGTGGTTTAGTGATGGCTATACTCGGATAGTGAGGTGTAATTCGTGTAAGGATGTGATTTTGATTAATATTGTGTAGTCAATGGCACCTATACACAAGCATAATTTAGATGTTATTTCAAATCACCTTTCTGACCACCATGCACTTTTCGCCTAGTGAAATGATGTTAAATTTTGTACATTTTTTTAAACCTTTATTTGAGAATGTGTTTCTGATATGTTTCCTTAGTCCATGATGAACAGAAAAGTCGTAAGAATCGTAAAATTTTCATTGATCATAAAGTCGAAAGCTAAGAAGTGCCAAAATGAGTTATCGAGCCTAAAAAAATATTCGCTCATACATCGCAACTGTAAAAGTGAAAAAAAAAATACAATTTCGAACAATACAAGCGTACTTTTAATATAAAATGCATTTTAAATATCAATTTTAGCAAAATCTACGTTCCTAAACCCGTTGCGTATTGTTTTGGGATTTATTTTAAATACAATTTTTATATAATCTTAACCTAGCGTATTTCTCGATCAACAAATTTATTGAGATTTACAATTTATTAGGTTATAAAACGCCAATTATTACTTTACGTATTCTCGATAATAATTTTATTAATATCAATTGACAAAGGTAAATGCTGTGTAGTGATGTATCGAGTCACTTATCGATAGTTGAATAGCTAGCGAGTCGTCGAAACTACCGATATGAGATTGGTTCCAGGGTGTGAAATCAACGGAATGTTGGTTAATACTTAGTATTTGAGATTGCTGTTTATTTCTTTCACGAAGACAACATTCAGAAAATCGTGAAAATTAAACAAGATCTGTAGATATGGTCTTAAATCGTCTCCATTTCGAAAGATATAAACAACAATGTTCGTTAAATTTTCGAAAAAACGGTTTACAAATAAGCGGACGTTACACAAAATTTGTTCATAATACGTTTACATTAATATACACAATTATATAAAAAAGCAATATACATTCAGTTCTTTCTGGTGCATATTAGTTTTAAAACTAGATTTTTTTTAAATAAAACGTTTTACAATATCGATATAGTGGACGACACTATTTATATCAAAACGTGGTAATACTAATTTTGTTGGCATAAGTTCTCGAATTTAAAAACAATATTATGTTTACCGTTTTCGTTATAAATAATTTATTTTGAATGCAAGAATTTATTTAGTTGAGATAATATAGAAAATAATATGAAATATAATCATTTTTATCAGTTGGAAATCTACACATTTCTGTGAAATATATTGTGTGTTATATTTTCTGAATACTTGCTTTCTTTGAGTAGTTACATTTACAACTGATATCGGCGGCATAGTTCAATTTAAATTTATTTCGATACAAAGATCTTTGGATAACACATATTTTATCGATGTTTAAATATAAAAAATACAAAAGGGAATAATAATTTTGTGTACAATTGAAGATAGAGGGCGCCCAGATAGATATTTTTAAATAATTTTATTTCAGGAACATTTACTTCCTTCCATACAACCAAACATATTTTCACCGAGATTCTTTTTAGTTTCATAATTTTGTTATTAGATACACAACACTTATCTTCTTGGGCAGCCCATAGACACAAAACAATAAAAAAATTAACCTATAAAAATCTCATTTGTCTAAGTCCAACTAGTTTAATCTTAAAATACAATGAAGACGAATCATAGTCGCGATAATACATTACGGTCGTAAATAAACAAAAAAAAGAGACTAGATTGTTAAAAAAAATTAACAATTATTACAAAAAAAAAATATTGCTTACTGTTAAGGGTGAATAATCACAAAATATTCATGAGATTTGTTACAAAATATTGGGTTAATACCTACAACTAAACGTAAGGAAATGTCGATAGTTAAAAGTAACTGTGGACTTAAGTGTAGAATTGACAGTTTTAACCACCAGTTAATATAACGATCAAATATATCTGAAACATGTATTTTTAACGGCTTTCAACCAGAAAATATTATAATTCGCGTAACTTTTACAGTTATTTCTATCTATCGACATTCTTAATACGACACAATTAATGAACTTCATTTAACACACAAAGCATTAAAATAAAGCGATATTTTCACATTTATAAATAATTAACTTAAACATTAAATGTGACGATTATTTTGGTAATATACTTTATAACTTCATTAAAAATGGAAATAATCACATTATTTTATTAATATACAAACCTTATGTATACAGTATACATGTCTAGCGAAAAGGTTAAAAATAACATTTTATTATTAGAATTATATCGATATTAATGAATGTCCTACCGTGTTGTATGTCGATAGATCGTCGCATCGATATTTGAAATCGTCGTAACTAACACAATAGGACATTTATTGATATTATCAAAAGTCGATATAATAAGCGATTAAACGACGAATAATAATCGATATTTCACTTATCGATATCGATACGAGCAGGTAACGAAATCTAGTGATCGCTCTATTTTGTTTCGCTGCGGAATTATCTACTACCTACCTATACAGGAATGGCAGTGCTTATTTAGTTAAGTATATTATTGTGAATGTTATTTAAAACATGTCTGTAAAATTGAGTCTTTAATTGGTCCGCAATGGCAAAATATAGACATGAAGGGAAGAAAGAGATCCTTGTCTAGCAACACACTAATTAGAGTTGAAGAATGCCTAAATCAGAAATCGAATTCAATCTTATAGAAAAACGAATATTAAAAGTTTTATTACTTTGAATATCAAATGTGAAACAGGAGTATTTCCTGTTCAGAATATGAGCCTCACGTTGGAGTGCCCCTAATTGCCATTTTACCTGCACTTTGGAGGACTTAGTTACCAGTGCCACCGATGTTGCAGTGAACTTAGTACTTACTAGGTTCATACCATCGATTCGAAAAGAAGGTTTATTTATCTTCAAGCATACAAACTGACAAAGGTAGAGTTGATGCCATAGATTCAAGTCAAGACTCAAAGATAGAGAGACACCTAAAGCTAATTTACTAGCATTTTAATTTTCTAAAGACAATTTCAAACAACAGTCACAATCATAAAACATTTGGCTTTAAAGATTCAAATTAACGTCACAGTCAGAATTAGTTTATGGGACATCACATTTTATAAAATTGTTCATGTTTATTTTTTATTATAATATTATTATAAATTCATTATAACTTATAAACCTTTCTGGTTTTATTTCGGCGGTCTGTTACGTCATCAAAATGGCGTATGGAGTATTAAAAATAAAAGCAATTAAATACAATTTGGTTAATAAAATCCTACAACTATGTTTTTTTATTTATATATATTATTATTATATTGTATAGTTTTCTTGTTAGTGGATGGTAGTTTATTAGGAGTTGAGAAACTACTGAGGAAAATTATATCAATACTTTTATTGTGTAGAAATCAAAGTTTTTTTAATGTCTTTAATTTAAGAACGACTTTTTTTAAATTACTAAAGTAATATTTACTGATAATTTTCCATGTTGCACACTGTTTATTTTATTATCTTTTTTGTTTTAATATATTTGAACAAAATTCTGAATTAGACTTGGCTATTAGCGTTATTATCACTGTAAGTACTCATTTTAGATAATAATATTTTCCAATAACCTACATCCACTAGCAAGCGACGCCTTACGTACGCAGATATAAAATGCGTATTGGTTAAGAGGAATCTAATTGACCTACAAGCCACATTGGGTCTATATACCTATAACTCTGTACACACTGACTGTATTAGGTAAGAAAACGTACACGTAACTTGATAACTTTTTTTTTCGTTGGTTACGAAGAATTTTGTGTTAGAAAAGTGAAGATTTAATAAATAGAATGTCATAAGAATTTAATTATCAATATTTCATGATAAAAAATGATGCTAAAAATACATTACCTTTTTCTAGTCAAGCATAGAAGAATCAAAAAAAGTCGCACACTAGTGGCAAAAAAAGTCAAGAATATTTATATTTACAATTTCATAGCAAGATTTTTACCACTAAACAATTTACCTAAAAACAAAACATGCAATAAATACGTACGTAACCTCTCGAAAAAACTCCAACAAAGGAAAGTTTCTAGTTTTTTTTTCTTTAACCTAATAATCAGTCAGTACATACAAAGCATATTAATTACTATTTAAATTTGTTATTATCGTTTAATGGAAGGTTCAGTATTATGTGTCATGCAGAAAACCATTACATTTAATTTATTATTTTGTTTCTGATAAATAATTTCATAACATCGCAAAATAAATCTTCCATATAATTCTTTTAGGAACCAAATATATTGATAATTTATTTATTTAAACGCGTTTATGTTTATGATAGGTATAAAAAACTTTTTCATTAAGTCAGGAACGCAGAAAGTGGAATTAAACTGCCTAGTCGTAATAATAACCGCGATATTTTATGGCAAATTAGCCTAAATTGACTAATAAGATCTCTCTAATAAGAGCCATTTTTCTATGTCATAGAGAAGTTTTTTTTTTTTAATAAAAATTATATCAAATAAATTGTATCACTGAGGGTGGAGCGAAAAGAGAAAATATCTCTGTTTATCTGTCTGTCTGTTTAAAACTCAAAAGTTTTTATAATTTTATAAGAAGGCAGTGAGAGAGACAGAGTGATAATATTTTTCTCGTTCATCATCGGAACCTACTTCGAAAGTTTAAATAGTCAACCTTAGGCTAACCGCCTGAATCATCAAATCGTTGGTGATAGATTACGCATTCATTTTGCCCCGACCCATGTATTTCTATAGACGCAAAACACCAACACGAGAGATCATAAACCTCAATCCAAAAAACCTTGAACACCTATCATAAACATAACCGCATACATAATATACTTAAAGCATCGGCTGCTACGCAACAATGAACTCTGTGTAAACGACATACGGCGTACAATGGTCCGCGCCTGTCCTGGCCGCAACTGATAAATACTTCAACAAAAGCAAGCGTAGAAACGGGACATGTCTAGTGTCCACGACGAGTTCAGTTGGCTTCTGTGGAAAGGGAAACGGTTTTTGTCAGAAACTGCTCCCTTCTTATTGCACGATATGTGCTTTCAGAAAGGAATTTAGGCCTTATTGAGGATTTTACACTGTTTTAGGATCCATGGCTTGCTATTTAGATTATTCGAGAGAAGTCGCCTGCGCACTGGTTTTATTTTTTTTTAACTCTAATGACGCGTATTTGTGTTTTATACTTTTTTATTTAAGCTTCACGCAGGCGAATGACGAATACGCGTCTATAAAATTACGCGCCCGGGGACAGTACTGCCGTCCAGCCAGTAAAACATGGGTTTTTTACGCTTTTTTACTGCGCTTTAGGGGTTGGATGGCAGAGTGGGCCTTAGTTGATTTTTTGAAGCCTAAATACATCCCGTATATCTGAACCTGTCATATATTTATGTAGATAGACATACCATCAAGGATCCATAGGATGCGGCGGGGAGGCGCCGCAGCTGCTGTCCTCGGAGTGCAGGCCGTCGCCCATGTCCGTGCCCACCTGTCCCGGGACATACTGTGTTACGTAGATAGACATACCATCAAGGATCCATAGGATGCGGCGGGGAGGCGCCGCAGCTGCTGTCCTCGGAGTGCAGGCCGTCGCCCATGTCCGTGCCCACCTGTCCCGGGACATACTGTGTTACGTAGATAGACATACCATCAAGGATCCATAGGATGCGGCGGGGAGGCGCCGCAGCTGCTGTCCTCGGAGTGCAGGCCGTCGCCCATGTCCGTGCCCACCTGTCCCGGGACATACTGTGTTACGTAGATAGACATACCATCAAGGATCCATAGGATGCGGCGGGGAGGCGCCGCAGCTGCTGTCCTCGGAGTGCAGGCCGTCGCCCATGTCCGTGCCCACCTGTCCCGGGACATACTGTGTTACGTAGATAGACATACCATCAAGGATCCATAGGATGCGGCGGGGAGGCGCCGCAGCTGCTGTCCTCGGAGTGCAGGCCGTCGCCCATGTCCGTGCCCACCTGTCCCGGGACATACTGTGTTACGTAGATAGACATACCATCAAGGATCCATAGGATGCGGCGGGGAGGCGCCGCAGCTGCTGTCCTCGGAGTGCAGGCCGTCGCCCATGTCCGTGCCCACCTGTCCCGGGACATACTGTGTTACGTCAGTACATGATGGTGACCAACAAAAATATTAACAAAACTAAACGAACAAAAAACAAAAGAAACGAAATGAATAGCTTATGATCTGTGATAGGAATAGGTAGTGCCTATTTGCCTAAACTTCGAAGAACAGAGACAAGAAACGGAGACCTCCTTAGGACTAAATTTTTTCCGAGACTCCCGAAATTTCGAGATAACATTTAAAAAAAAATCGGGTGAGGCTGTGCCGGGGCACACGGCCGTTGGTTTCAACGTGAAACGTCTATGTTAGCGAATCGCTTTTAAAGTAAAAGATTGAAATGAAAACAAGATTGACGGTGTTTTAAGTATTTTAATAAAAAAGTTGTCTGTTCATTCGTTACGTCCATAAGTACAGGTATTCCAGTGGTAGAGGTACTCGCGAGGTCGGCGGCAGCAGAAAAGTTTCTCGCGGAGTTGGCGTTTTTTTCGGCAGCGGCTTTGCGACGTTCCCGAAACCGTCTCGCTCGCTCGGCGCCGGACATTGGGGTACCTGTGCGTGGCCCATAGCCCCCTCTTTGTAACGATAGCCGTGATTTATATTTCTGGCTGGCTCTTGCACGAGCTGAGGCCGACATAGCAAATGTTTATATATTTAATATCACTTTTTGGTTATTTTAAATATAAATACTGTCCAAATTACGCTAATTTTTGTATAAATCAATCAGTTTAAATAAACTTGACAAACACACGAAAGAATCACCGCGCTATAAAGTCGGAGTCACGAGTAACACTGAATAGAAACAAGCGAGAGCGCCGGTTTCGCAAAGTTAACGCGGTATCCCTCCCCCGCCGCCCCACTCGACCCCTACACGAATTCAATGTCAAAACAGCGAGCTGACTATATAAGTGAAATATTCACACCACATTTTTGTTTCTAAGACTAATAGTTTTTTAATTATTAAGGTACGATGATATAGACCTTTTCGTTACGGTCCACTTTTTAAACCTGGTACCCGTATGTTTCGGCGCGATTTTAAAGACGTTTCACGTCAAAAATTGTAATGTGGAATAAGGAATTCGTCAATATTTACCAAAAGTTTGCGACTATCATAATAAATAACATACATAGTCGTTGCAACCATAAAATTTTCAGTTTTTTTTTTTTTTGAGAACATTTTGTAAATGACTTGTTGATCGTAATAGGTATTACTTATTCCAAATAACAATTTTTTTTAATGTATTAACCTTTAACGTCACGGGCGGGGTCTAAGCAGACCCCACGCGCTCTTTTTTAACGGTATTTTTTTTTATTGACAAGTTACGATCGCGCGTTTTCGGCTAATCTCAGTGCGACACGAGACCTTTCGGCTAGTGGACATTCGTCGCTCTTCTGCTAAGGTAAGTTACATTTTTGATTACGTGGGGATACCTGCAGACCCCACCCGTGATTTAACGTAGTTACATTTTTCGCTTAAGTTATGTTTTTATTTGCATATTTTTCAGAATTGGTGTTGATAAATTAAAAAATGAGTCGCTGAATAACCGAAAATTAAATGTA
The DNA here is from genome assembly GCA_030763345.1 of Mythimna separata. Lineage (NCBI taxonomy): Eukaryota > Metazoa > Arthropoda > Insecta > Lepidoptera > Noctuidae > Mythimna > Mythimna separata. The sequence continues at coordinate 6,615,727 of CM061190.1, forward strand.
TAAATTATAACTTGACCACAGGCCAATAATATGCAAGTTGATCGACAGAGAGCAGCTTTTGCCCAATTCAGATGAAGCTGAACCCTGTGCCTCAAAAATGAAGTGAAAATGCTATTATTGTCCCAGATCCTCGGATAAAAAAGTACTATTGTCTGTAAGTCTTGCAAAAAAAACTATTTGCGTGCCTCATTCAGTAGAAAATTAGGTAACATGCTTACCCAAAGAGTAATTCTAACGTTACTTTAGGATAGTCCATTTCAACAATTGTGATTTTTTTTACTATAATGTTTATTGTTAATTTTTCTTATAATTACTTGTTTTTGATTCTTATTTTATTAAAAAAAAAATGTAAGTTAATCAGATGTGGACTCTTTTGTTAAATTATAGTACTTTAAACATGTGCCTTAAAAATTCTATGTACGAGAATGTTAATTTGATAAAAATGATCCTTACTGTTTAAAAACTGATTGTTTTATGATAAATAAATACTTTTCATAAAGACTATAATGTCTTTTCTTATAATCTAAAACGGCTTTTAAAAATTATTTCATAAATCTGAATATAATATATATAAATTTATATTGGGGATACTTCTGGACCCCGCGCGTGACGGAATGTTGTCCTAAACAACGCGTGTACTTAAAGGTAAGTGTTGTCTCGAAATTTCGGGACAGATGTCTCGGAAAAAAATTTAGTCCTAAGGAAGTCCCCGTTTCTTGACTCTGTTTTTCGAAGTTTAGGCAAATAGGCACTACCTATTCCTATCACTGATTATGATGAATAAAATTAGTATTTTTTTAAAGCGAACAATTGATGTAAAGGTATCCATCGCTAAAATATATGTTTACATATAAAATTAAAATCAAATTAAAAATAAATAATCAAAACTAAATAACGTCAGATTTAAAAAATATCATCATCAGAAATAAAACAAAACTAATGAAAATAATTCTTATTTTATCTTTTAGACTGACAGCTTAGGAGCACTAAAAGAAATAAAGATTTTTACAGTTTTGGATAGTGATATTTTTTGTAAGCTTTAACTACAGATAATTGAGAATAAATCGATATTTGACTCAGTAGTTTATATTTGTGTATTTTTAAGGTATTTTTGTAAGTATCAGATATTTCAGTCATTCTCTAATTCGGCATTCTTTGCCTAATTACCGTCACCTTTTTTATTTTCATTGATTTGGTTTAAATACATTAAAATATGAAAAATATCAAAGATACGACAATTTTCTTTAAATATTGAATTTGTATTTTTGATTTGTTTAATTCTTTAATGACTGTGTTTAAGTCAAATCAGTGAAAAATAGAAAAAGTTACGATAATCAGACAAAGAACACCGATTTTGTGTGATGTCAATGAATTCTTTATTACAGTCCGTATTTCAAGGACTTAAGTTAGTTACCTTCAAGACATCGTGCAGCGAGCTCATGCTGCCAAGGCTGAGCGGCGTGATGGAGCGCTCCAGCAGTAAGGAGCCGCTGCCTTGAGATCCTCCTCCTATAGAGCGGTCCATGGGCCGGTGCGACAGCGGCGGCGAAGGAGGCGCCTCACCCGGCGCGTCGCGACGTCGCCACGAACCTGTGGGACAAGTAAAGTCAGTTTTTTTTTGTCTATTAGCTCTAGTTTATGTCGAAATAATAGGGGGTTTCAACCACAAGAAAGTGGAAAATTATCCCACTTCTTCTTCTTCATGTCCTTGTTAGATATCACTTGAGGTCGGCGGGACACGTTTTTTTCTTCCATTCTGTCCTGTCTCGTTATACTACCACTAACACCCTTTTCGTTCATATCACTCCTCACACAATCCCAAAAGAATAAACGCAAGATAAAAACATATCCTGTGTGCTATTCCAAACAGATCTAACCATGTACCAATTTCATCCAAATTCGTTCAACCGTTTGAGCATTAAAGAGCATACACACATAGAAACTTTCACTTTAATAATATTAATGAAATAAGTAAAATAACATTATTCAAACTACTAACAAAAGCTATAATCTATTCGCGTAAAGATTTTTATTTCAGTCAATACGTGCGCATAACAACGATGATGTCACTATTTTACTAACGCGAATAAGCAATAATATCAAGTAAAACTGTTACATACCATTATAGGAGCCGGTACCATGTGATATCGTTAACGGTGACGTGCGTTTACTGCTTTCTCGACTGCTGTACATCTAGAAAAATACAATTACGATGCTCATGAATTGAACACTTGAGATTAGATCAGAAATTCAGAAGAAAAAGAAAACGCCTCTTGTCTCTTCTTTCGATCAAGTTTTAGGTGGAGTCCGAGCGTAGTCATGTTCTCGCTAGATGGCGTTGAACCTAACATTTTTATTTTATTATCTTATTCATTCGAATACTTCACTTCGCCTCATTCAGGTATTTAGCTTTCACTTTAACACCTAAACTTGTAATCGTATATTGTCACTTTGGTTTATTTAATTAAAAATCAAAGTATAGTCAAGTTAATTATTCGAACATCTCGATAGTTTCTGATGGTTTCGATTTTGACTCGAGTCCAAATCGGTTTGATATTGTGACTGGAGCATGGCGCGTTCATTTGCGAGTTTAGCTTTGATGGTTTAGAGTTTCAAAAGTGAGAGTGACTGATTCGAACGATCGAAAACTAGCAGTCCATTCTGTTAACTTGAAACAATCGAAAAACATCTCGATTATTTTGTAGAACAGCGATACGATGGTTGACTCGATAGTTTATTTTAGCGAGTCCGATTTTTTCGATTGTTAAAACATGACGGAATTGGCCATCGCTAGTCTAGAGCCTAAGGCTGAGGCTACAGTTGCCAGCGATGCGACTGGAAGAGCAAATCAAATATCACTAGTAAAATTTGGCGTACAGTGGAGCCGTAATCGTGAATTTCCATTATTCTTCTTTTCGAATCGAAGGTAAACTCTTCAGATTGTTTGGGCCCAGTAGGTAGCCACGCTAATTGCAGCATCGGTGACACTCATCAAATCCTCCAAAGTGCAGGTGTTTGGGCACTTAGGGCACTCCAACGTGTGGCTCATGTTTTGTACAGAAGCACCGCACTCACATTGGGTATCCGACGGGTCTTTGAAACCCCATTTGGCCAAATTGTGTTTGCAGCGACCTACCTGGGTGCGCAACCGATTTAGTGCTTTCCACACAGGCCACTGCAATTCATTTCCAGGCGGGAGATGTTCCTGGGGTTTCAAAAAGTCGGGTGGTGGTAGATAATGTAGATAATAATTATTTAAATAATTTAATTAAGTATCCCGTAAGTGACAATTATTGTCACTTACGGGATATCTTCCGTGATTTATGTTTATTTTGAGTTCCCGATATTTCGACGCTGTTGCAAGCGCCATGATCGCGGGATGACTGGAGAGTGCGGGTGGATGGAAAAAATTTTTGCTAAGAGCAGACAAATCTGTCTACCCTCTTTCTTTGTCTCTTGCTACGCGCACTATTGCAACTCGACACTAAATCACGGCAAAACACACTCACTGTATCACCACGTTTTTCGGAGTCTTTGTTGTGATGCCGGATCCCCCTTTTAATCATGTTCACAACTGGATTCCACGTACTTGACAATTTGAAACCATCCTCTCGATTGAAATTTTTGTGTTTACTTATTTCAATTGCTTCTCTTGTCAGCCTGGGTATGTAATGTTTGTCCGTGGACAAGACACTTGGCTTGTGGAATTCGATCCAGTGATTGGCTCCGGAAGAAAGAGGGTAGACAGATTTGTCTGCTCTTAGCAAAAATTTTTTCCATCCACCCGCACTCTCCAGTCATCCCGCGATCATGGCGCTTGCAACAGCGTCGAAATATCGGGAATTCAAAATAAACATAAATCACGGAAGATATCCCGTAAGTGACAATTTAAATTATGAAACAAACCGTGATAGCCTAAAACAGTGTTCCATTATTTGTTTTAATCGCTCATGAATCGCCAATCGCGTCGCGGTCTAATGTAGCCTCAGCCTAACACTATAAAAAGTAGTTAGATAGTTACCGTGGGATGTTCATCAGCAGTCTCGACGGTGGTGGGCAGATCCAAGAGTCTCTGCGAGCGGATGCCGTCGCCGGGCCCCATGTGCGACAGGTGCGCGAAGTTCGTCGGCGCGGAGATCAGCCGCGACCGACGCTCCGACCTGCAGTGTGAATAAACACCATTTGAATTATACATACACAATTTTTAACACTAAAAACGTGGACGTCCCGTTTCAATTCCTGCTCTAGTTAACGTGTATGGGTAGAATTGCATTTTTTTAATAATAAAACTCATTTAAACCATAATTATCACATGTCATAAAGTCATAAAGAATTGAAATTTATTATATTTATTGAACATCGAAATGAGTTACTTTGGGACACCCATATTTCTACTCTTAAACCCTAAATAGCTTCTTCCAGGCTGGTTGCAGAGAAAAGGAGTGTCAGACTTTCACTGACTAAAACCCACTTGTGAACTTGGAATAACAGTAATTGACCCTCCTACATTTGTTAAAACTCTTAATTTCATAAACGGAAATAAAGACACATAAGTAAAACCGTTTTGAGTCAACATCTATCACGATCCTTTACATTTTCTAGTAATGAAAAACAGTCAATTGCTTAAACAGAGATATTTAAAAAAGGTCAGCGTCAATTTACTTTATTCCACGTTTATTTGGCACTTAATCATAATCATTATATTTTAAATTGACTTAATTAAGATTTTATCTAATTTATTTACTTTATGTTTAAACAATTCAATACTCACAATCTATTATGCGCTTCGATAGCTTGATGCGACTGTTCCCGCACTGAAAACCTTCTCTTGTTGCCCCACAGCGACGTGTCCACCGCGATCGGAGGGTCTGACGCTCTGGGATCTGGAACATTTATACGTTTTAGTAGTACGTTTACTTCTTCATCTTACCCAAAGGCTTGTTGACGGTGAGTTACTAACATTTCTGATGTTATTGCAGGTCACCGTTAAGAAGGCCGATGCTGAACCGTCTATCGTCAATTTGAGCATGGTTTAAAACTTTGTTGGTTCATCCAACATACTGATAAAGAAGAGGAATCGTATAGCAAGTAGCGTATGACATGTGTCTTTGCGCCGACAATTCTAATTTCTAGAAATAGTAATGCTTAGTGGATAAGTTTTGATACAGCTGTGAATAATAGTACATTATGATAATAGTGTGTCATGCTGGTGGTTACCGTCGAGGCGGTATTGAGACCCGAACCGTGGCGAGGGTTTTAAGAGAGCCAAGGACCATAATCACCAATTGCTTAGTGTATAATACTACATTTTTCAAGACTTACGCGTGAGTAGAGGGCGCAGGTAAACGATGAAGGGCGCGGCGTCGGTGGAGAAGGGGAAGCCATTACCGACCCCCCCGCTCACGCAGCAGATCCACCCCGTCTCGTCCAGCGGCCGCGCGTTCGCTAGAAAACGGACATAATATTCAAAACGAATGTTTGGAAAAGTATTTTAAAAAAGTCACGAACTTATTACAATAAGTTACAGTAAGCGCCAAAAAAGTATGGAATAACGACCATTTGCAGACATTTTCCAATAAAAAAAATGCAAATAAAGTCAAAGTAAAGCTGTCTTGAATTGACATTTATCGCGACATTTTCCAGTTATATTCGGATTGTGCATCGCAGATATTAGGCAAAGGTCAATGTACTTTATACCAAGTTTATTTGGCACCTTGTATGGGTAGTTAATTCCATTTTATCACATTCATCGAAGGACTGGAACGATTTGCCTACTGCAGTATGTGCCTCACCATCAACGATTGCATCGCGGCTTACCATCAGGTTTTTTTTTCTTTGGCGGACTTGGGCGGAGCGGGAGGGCGTGTCAGACTCTTACTGACTAAACCCCTACCCCGTTCCTTCGTTGCCTTCGATCTGGGGGGGACTCGGTGTCAACCTTTCGGAATACCACGTGTTCCCCAGAGGCTTTGGCCCTGCCGGGCCCCTACGGTTTGCGGATAGCAGTCGAGCACTAGTTATAATATAAGAAAGTCCCTATTGTGAATTGAATGTGTTGACTTACGTATATTCATGGTCTGCACCCAGTCGCCAGTCTCGATGTCGTACACGTCGATGTGCGTCGCCGTGAATATTAGCAGGTGCGTCTCGTTGATTGCTGCGGAAACAGGAAAAGGAATTTCTCAAATCCGTTCGATATTAAGCAGGCTACGACACCTTTTAAATCTGGTGGAAGGGTAAAATACCAAGTAACAGAGTCAAGAATTATTGACTGTAACTTCACCATCATAACGCTGTAGTTAGAATAAAGGTAGAACTACTTTAGGCCCACGTGGGCTAATTACACCGATATGTAGTCTTGATTCACGTATAATCAAACAAATCAAATATCGTTGAAATTTTGTAATCGTTCGATCGAAGTCCAACCCAAAATCGGTTATTCACGTGTTCCTTGATCGGGATTCGATAGAATAACAATTCAATTGGATTTGAACTAAACGATTTATCTACGGCTTATTGCCAGTTAAATTATTATGTATTCTACCAGGATAATGATTGATATAACTGAATATGCTTCAATGACTTTAAAATCGGTGTCATTCAAGCTCGATGGATGGATGTGAACGATGATAATAGTCTAAACGACCAAGTCGTTACGATATCGTTACGGTTTTGATTATGTAAATCGGGATATTGAACGCGTCGGTCTCCATACAATTTAAATAGCAAAGAGCTACATTAGACCCACGACACGCGACGCGTTTCTACGTACAAATCGAGCGTGGCTAACGTGTGCATCAGTCTAATGTAGTTCCCACTTAAGCTTATGACTCACCGTGATGCGTAGGGTGCGCAGTGTACATGAGCTCGGTGTCCCTCGCTCGATGTCCGTTGCGGTCTACATACAGAGCCAGCGAGTTGAAGACCAGCAGCGTGTCGGCCGAGCCCGGAACGGGTGCAGCGCCCAGCGGCCGCGCGCCCGAGTGAGACAGGAACAGGTTCACTTGGTTCTCTGGGTGCACCAGTGCTGGAAAAAAAGGTACAAAGAAAAATAATGTAGTGATATCTATGGCACCACATATGAAACTAGGATGCCCAGGTTCATGAGAAATATAATTTCACATTATCCGATCCGATATCGGTATCGGACGCCGATCCGATATCGGGGTAAGTAAAATGTATGAGATATGTACCTATCTTTCATATTGTCCGACCCGATATCGGATATCGGAGCACGGCATTTCATACATTTTACTTACCCCGATATCGTATCGGCGTCCGACACCGATATCGGATCGGATAATGTGGAAACGCTCTTACACTGTCCATCCACGTCAGACTTTTTGTAAGGCGCCTTACAAAAAGTCTGACGTATCGTAACAAATTATAATCCTATAGCAAATTCTGACAGACTTTTTGTAGGACGCAATATTGCTATCAGTGTGTTCTATTTTTCACCTACAAAAAATTGGTCACCGCGGACGTGGGCGGGCAGCATTAACCGTATGCAAAATACGCGCTATGAGTTTTTTTTAATACCGTGTGCTTTCGTACACGCAATCACGCATGCAAGATTTCCTAGCATGCGTAAACCGCACGGCTTTATGCGTATTTATTGTGCGTGGAAAACATATGCGGATCACAAAGCGTGATTCCGGACAGCAACCTCGCGCGACGCGTGTTTAAGTTAGTCGTCCTTTGTACACAATAACTACAATGCACAACAGCCCGTAGAATACTAGATTATGTGCTAGCGCTGCTATAGCGTATTCAACACGGCTTGAAATTTTCTACATGCAGTGCCATTCCGCCCTTTGGACGTAGTGTTGCAGATAACAGCCCATAATGAACAAGACAAATAGTATAGTTACAGCTAGCCATCATAAAGAAAAAAAAAACTTGCTAGACTTACAAACAGCAGGCTGGTCATGGTGCGGCCTGCGCGGATCAGGCAGCGAGTGCGCGGCGAAGCCTCCCCGGTAGCCCAGTAACAGGCGCGCGCCGCTCAGCTGCACGCTGCACACGGCGCCGCACGCACGTAACTCGGCTACTCGGACCCTTCGGGCTGCTGTCCGCGTTATCTCGTATACGTTTACTACGTACGCGTTCTGCAAATAAACATGATTGGGTATTAGAATTGTTTTTGGCATTGAATTGTACTTATTATTAAACGGTCCCATGGTAGCTTCTCTCACTCCACCCAGAACAAGAAGAGTTATTTATTGATATCACACCTCAAAAAACATCTACGCCCTAGCCCTAGGGTGTGATTTGATACACAAAAATTGTGTATCAAATTACACACGTACGTACCGTTACGTTGTAGTGAAGATACAAACGCCACCATCACGAACGTGTAATTTTACTATTAAATTCACTACTTACTTATACTTACTACCTAGACTTTAAACCTAGCTAGAAAGAGGGATGAATACTAAAACGTAAACAGCATCATCACTCTGTGAGTGTGCCTCTGTTCAAAAAACGAGCCACACGTTGGAGAACTCCAAGTGCCCATACACCTGCACTTTGGAGAATTAAATGAGAGCCATTGATGCTGCAGTTAACGTAGTCTTACGGGGCTCAAACAGTTCGAAAAGAAGAAAACACCTGAGCTAACCTGCTTTTTACACAGCACCGCGAAGCCGTGCGCCGCATGTCCCAGCGGGCCGGCGGCGAGTGCGAGCGCGCCCTTACTCTCCGCGAGCTTCACGCACTCCACCTCCGCACACTCCAGCGCGCGGATGGGCACGAGCCGCACGTGGCGCCCGCGACCCGCTATTACCACTGCGGATGGGAAAATTAATGTTTTAGTAAGAAAGACATTTTGCAGTAGATAGTTGAAAATGTGGGGACGACTTGTCTTCCTTAGGAATTAGCAAAAACTGGATCAAAGCCGGTAACAAAAATTTGTAAAAAAAATTGAAAATAAACCTAGCTATCCAGTCTCAAAAAGATTAAAAATTTATGAAATACACACACAATTCACAAAATAAAAAATCGTTTAAATAGGTATCAAAAAGCTGAATCAAGGACGAATACTGAAAAATGGGCATATAAAATTCACACAGGTTACGAAATACACACAAAGTGAATGAAATAAAGAAAGGTTACAAAATGTTGCATTTGTTATCTAACCAATTTATCGATAAATATACAAAAATACAATATAAAATATCAGAAGAATAAATAATAAATGATATTATAACAATTTTAAACAAACATTTCCCTTTCGCCAAAACTCCGTTTCCTATTTCAGCCGAACGAGCGTGATGTAATTTGACGTCAAACCCCATATCGGACTTCTCTTTCTTATTAGATCAAAGCTGTTAAGAAGAAAGAGAAGTTTTATAACTTCGTTGTTGATGACGATATTTAAAAAATCCTTCTTATTTATTTATTAGAGCTAAATATGATTTGCATGAAAAAAAATTGCATGTATGTTCTCTATTACACAGATCATTTGAAAGTTAAAGTTAACTCATACCATTGAATTCCTGAAAATTAACATAATAAGAAAATTGGCACATCAAAAAATCACACCACAAATACGGGCTGTGTCAGATATCAACGCACAAACGTATACCATGGATCCAGTACATGATTAACATCTCTGGGGAACATGGGAAAACCGAAAGGTGTCCACTGTGTCCCCCAGATCGAAGGCAACGAAGGAACGGGGTAGGGGTTTAGTCAGTAAGAGTCTGACACACCCTCCCGCTCCGTCCAAGAGTCGGAGAAGTCATTCTGATGATTCCCCTACCATAAAAAGAAAGTACATGATTAACATGAAAGACGAAAAATTCCATCATTGGGGGGTCCAGAATCATGTACTATCGTTTGTGCGTCGATGCCAGACACGATAATCTTGAATCTCTTCATTCTTCGTCGACATGATGTGGTACATCGCGCAATACCGGTGAATATCAAGGGATTTCGTTCGTATAGCGCGTAGCTATGAAATCCGTTGGCATTCACCGATATCGAACGGTGCATGAGTCTTCGGGGATCTTCGGAGATCTTCGGAGAGTGTTGTGATGTTGATGCTAAAGTAATTGAGATTTTAAGAACACACATAAATAATAATGATAATGCAAACAGGATAGTTTTACTGTCGTAAATGCTATACAAATATTATGGAAGATAATAAAAAAGTGAATCTAATGAGACCTTCAAGTGCTTTGCAAAGGTATGTAGTGAACCGAATCAGACTCAACACTCGTTTAGTCGGAGGATCCTCCCTTAAAAATGGAGGTTTGTAGGGCTTTGCGTGGAGTTCATATAAGCACCAGATCTATTTTAAATACTGGCAGTAAGTTATTTCCAACTAATGTCTGTTCAATAAACCCGGAGACTAAATTGACATAAGTAATGTCAAAATTACTATAGGAATGACTCCAGTTCTTTTGTGTTGAAACGTCATTTTAGTCTCCGGGTTTATTGAACAGACATTAGACTCAACCCAGTTATGGCTAGACTGCTTCACAAAAAAGAAGTCAGTATCGCGAACATAACTCGCGATTCGATCATAGGGCAAGGACAAATAGACCAGGCCCACTAGGGCTTATACCTGCAAGCATGTTCGATAAAGTTACACAGAATAAACACAGGTGGGTTTTAGTCTGACAAATGAGGACTTTTACAGGGACTGAAGTATCTGGAACAAAATAACTTACCTAACAGCTGTTCGTGCGGTACGTAAGCTATGGTAGAGATGGGCGCGTGAGCTCTACGCGGCGTGATCTCGGCGCGCTCCAGGTCTATGAGAGCCAGCCCAGCCTCTCCGCCCACGCAGATACGCGACCGCTCTAGTACGCACGCGCATAAGGCGTTGCGGACTGTCGCGGCCGCCGTCGAGTCGAGGAGGACGCAGGCACTGTATACCTGGGGAATGGAGAGGAAAATTATGTTGAATATCGTGGGAATGCATCGCAGTTTTAGTGTAACGCAGCGTCTTAGGCAGGCGATTCAACGAAACGAGCAATGAACGATTGCGATGCGATCTCATGCGTTTGATGAGAATTTAACACGATACGACGGTCGTGTCCTATGTGCACGCGAAAGTCGTGCTCTAGTCACCAAGTCACTGCACCGTATGAGTTTGTGAGAAAATCGCTTCGCTCGTCGCCGTACCGCAGCCACGTGCGGTTGGTTACTCACACGCAATAAAGTATCAATTGTTTGTTTCATTAACGCCACTTTGCTTTGAATCGCCTATGTAGCGCCACGCCCGCTAGCACTGTTCATATATTTTTTTTAAAACAGACAAAAAGTTTTGCTTTATTATTGTCTGATTTTTACCCTTGTGTAAACACGCTTTTACTTTGCAGTTGCACTGATAAAATACTATTTTCTTCACGCGCATATACTTTATATTGTAGTAGCTTCTGCTAGCGACAGTAGTCTCCATACAAACTTTGGAACCCCGTTTCATCCTATTAGAGGGTTAATTTTAGAAAATCCTCTCTTAATATTCGCATATGTCATAAAAGGAAACTTTGTTCAAAATTTCAGGTCCCAGAATGTTCGGTTATGCGTTGATATGTCAGTCAGTCAATTTCCCCTTTTATTTATATAGACTATTGTGTACTTACACATTTGTCGGGCAGGTTATTCCTCTTCAATATCCTATGCAGTTCACTGAGTGCGACTACCCATTTGGTCTTCTCTGATTCTGACTCTGCTAACATAAGAGTGTGCGATCTTTTACCACCTTCCAATTGAGATGTTGATATCTGAAAAGATAAATAATAGCGGCTTTAGCAAAGTATAAAAGTGTTTTTGTATTCTTTTCTAGTTGGGTCCAGCGGGAGTATTGCCTATCTCTATTGACAGCTCAAATGATGATTACTCGTTATAAGGCGAATGCGACCAAATTTAATAGTCACAAAATATAAGCGCTACTTTGAGAAATAATTGTGACGTTTTGCGTTGGTCCGATTCGCTATATAATCACTTTTATCGCATCTCTGAACCGCTATAACGACTAATCATTATTTAAGGCTATACCTCCGCTGGGCATAAAAAAAGAACAAGTCGAAATGTGTACAGGATATAAAGACCCACAGACCTTCCTGAAGGGGTAGAATTCTCCGACCTGTGTGGGCTGCCTGATCCAGGCAACTGCCCAATAGTTAATTTCGAACCGTTACATATATTCTAATGGCTCGCCGTCTGAATGCTCATTCAAAAACTACATTTTTATAAAGGAAAAACAAAAATATCACATTACAGTATTATAAAAGTAGATTCTCACCCTAAATATACAAGGTATGTCCCTCTTGTTGGCGTGTATGACGTCAGATTCCTTCACAGACGCAACACTGAACTCCGGATCGCGCATGTCTAGTACTTGGCTCACACATACTGACGGTAACGCGTTCCTGAAACAAGCAAGTCAAATAAATTAGACAAAGAAACTATTTGAAGAAAATTCGAAGACAATGGATCTTAACTATAGAAAAAAACATTGTTACAAGAATTAATAATAATATAATAATAATATTCGACAACTTTCAAACAACGCCATCTAGTCCCAAGCTAAGCAGAGCTTGTTATGGGTACTAGACAACTGATAAACATACTTAAATACTTCTAAATACATACATATTATAGATAAAGTACACCCAGACACAGAACAAATGATCGTGCTCATCGCACAAACATTTGTCCTCTGTGGGAATCGAACCCACGACCTCCGGCATAGCAGTCAGGGGACACTAACCACTAGACCAACAGGCCAGTCAAAATAATTTACAATCTGGTCACATTAACTTGATGCATCTCTGAAATGCTCACTTCCCTTAGCTCGCCCGGCAAGTTTTAGGTATTGTCAGCATCTTTGTTGATACGCGCATCGATAATTTGGCTAGTTCTCTGTTTTTGTCATATTGTTTTTGGACATTATGTCATCGACGCCAAGCGTCAAGTTAATGTGACCGAATTGTATGTATCGAACCTGCAAACACTACAGATACAGTTAAAAGGATAATTAAACTTATTATTCGAAGAAATTCCATGAACAATATACATATAATACATATACAATACATCTTAACTGTAGAAAAAAAAAATTGTTACAAGAATCTAAACATCACGATAATCTGTTACACATCTAAAATCACACAAAACGACGGCCAAGGCTTAAAATATTGGCCAAACATGAAGATAGTGTTTCAAGGATCAAGACGCATGATGTGGTACATCGCGCAATACCGGTGAATATCAAGGGATTTCATCCATGTACAGCGCGCAGCTATTAAATCCATTGGCATTCACCGATGTCGAACGACGCATATCTTCGGGCACCTCCGGACTTTTGTATTCTTTTCAGTGCTGGACGCGAATTACAGTGGCCAATCTGGAAATCTCTTTACCGACTGCGGGCCAAGTTGGCCGCTGTAAAAAAAACAATCTGGCCAAATGGGGCTTCCTCGACCCATCCTTAACGCAGTGCCAGTGTGGAGCAGCTACCCAGACCATGCAGCACTTGCTATGCTGTCCATCCTGCACAACTACCTGCACTTTACAGGATCTAAACGAAGCCAAAGCCTGAACAAAAGGCCAAAAAAAAATGAAATGATGAAAAAATTATGAAGAATGATGTGATGAAATGTTTGGATGTTGCCAAATGCCGTGCAGAAAAAAAAATGTGAGAGCATCGACACGAAAAGATGAAGTACTTGGGTCGTTCAATAATTAATCTGGACTGGACAATGACTTGAAGTCCCAGACCTTTATTTATTCATTTATTGAGTAGGCACCTCAACAACTCAAAAAAAATAGTGCGAGGTGAATTCGTCACTTACAGAGATGGCCAGCACGGACAAAAAAAACTAAACAATTTACTTGTACAGAAGACGTAAGATTAAATAATATTATACAAGTCACAGTAGAGCTATTAAATTCCAAATACAATCATAGGAAGATTAAATTTTACACAGTGGAAAGAAAAGAAAACCTTCGAGAAAAGGAAGGATCCTCCAATGGATTCAACTATAGAAAAAAAGAATCTGTTCCAAAAATCAAAAGGAAAAAACAGAAGCCATAAGATCACTTTCATGTCTGTCAAGACCCTTTATCTCGGGAACGCGTAGAGGTATAAAGTTGAAATTAAAACCATATAGCTTCAAGAATCCGCACACATGAGTGTGCGGATTCTTGAAGCTGTGAACTCAAACTTGTAAGTTGCGGAAAAAAAAACGCAAAAAACATACATTTCGACACTTTCAAGGGAATCAAAATTCATAGAGTAAAATTTCGTTCACCTAGAATCCTGAAATTTGGCATAAAGCAAGGTCTAATATAATATCAATAGCACAAATATAGGTAAAAGTCTGAAAACTGAAAATTTTTAGTTACATCACAAGAAAAAACATATTAAAATAATCTTCATCGACTCGATTCGAGAATTAAACTGTTTTCATATATAAATTGGTAGGGAACCCTCAGTGCGCGAGTCCAACTCGCACCGAAGGTATGATTCCGAATTCGGCAATTAGCAGCAGTGCTGTTGCCGCAGTGCTGTCGCAGTACTACTGGTTCCCATACAATCTCTATAAGCTTACATCCCGAGCGCAGCAGTGCTGCTGCGATTCATACCGCCGAATCATACCTTGAGGGTTCCCTACCAACTCCCCGATTTTTTTTATAAGCCAAGCCTAAATAAATATATTACAAAAATGTACATAAGAATAAGTAGTAATAATTATTTAAAGAGATACATTTAGTAATTGGTTTCCTGGAACACACACATATAAATTACATATAATATATATTGATTTCTGTAAGACCCAATTAAATTACCACTGTGATAAAAATATATTATAATAAGGGCCTGTTTCACCACCTATGATTAAGTTTCGAGTATCTTACTTGGCAGATAATTTCATACGAATTCTGTCACATTTTTGAATTTATTCAGTGAGTAGTGCCTACTCGGACATTGTGAAACAAGCCCTAATTGTATCAAACACTAGAGTTACAATAGATGGAAGGACTTACCGGTCTTGTGATATGTCATAGAGGAACAATTTGAAGTCGCACACAACAACAAACTGTCTCATCCAGCCTTTCTTCACGCCACCCGGCTTTGGTACCTGCAAACGCCACAATACAAAAATATGATTTAATTATAAGGATAATCATAATTTTTCTTCTAGTTAGAGGTTTTCAAAACAGGATGCAAAAAGTTGCTGCTGTAAAGTCCCATATATCTCCCATTGGAAAGGAAGGATCCTCGGCTCAGATGTGTTGTGTCTGATAGGACACTTGGCTCAAGTGTCCCCATAATAACCGGACCTGTGCGTCTCGCATCCATTGGATCCGCGCGACTCTCACCAAGTCATCGGTCCACCTTGTGGGAGGCCTATCAAAGCTGTGTCTTCCTGTACGTGGTACCACTTCAGGACCATTCGTCCCTAACGATCATGTGTTCTGCAAGCAATGTGCCTGCTCATGCTAATTTTTAAAAATGACAGTAGATTTTGAAATGTGACGTCACAGAACTTTCTTACCATCCCTTGTTACCTCCATATAAATATTGGAAAACCTACAGTAGGTTTATAAAAAAATACTTTTGTTTAATTTTAAGGTATATCCGTTCTTAAAACGCCAATAACACAATTTTCTTTCTTCTTACTTACTTTCACGGGAAGATTATAAAAAACTAAAGTCCCACCTTAACATATCCCTCATACGCAGTGCCCTGTCCCCTGGCGGGGTCGATGCCGAGCGGTCTGCGCGAGCGCTCGGCGGGTAGGGGACAGCGTGCCGCCACGCGCGCGCAGCACCACGTGTGGACCGCTAGGCCGCACGTCTCGCATACTACGCCTTGACGGGTTAGACCGATCTGCAAATGAAATAAAACACCTTAAACTGAGCCCAAGATACTTTATGGCATCTATTGATGAGGCCTCCTTTCGCTTCGAAACGATAATATTACGACTATTCGGTATCAAGGCCTATACCAATAATTTTAATATTTTTAATTTATATAAAACATACTGATAAAATTAAAAAAAAAACATACGAATACTCGGTGGTAACAACAAAAAAAAAATTGGTAAAAATACATTTTGTTTTGTTGTTTGGAACAAATATTTATTGATGATTTAATTTTTTTTCAAATAAAATAAAAACAACAACATAAATTAAACTAGATAAAGCTAGTGTTTTCTAGCAAACTACATGATAACCATGCAGATTTGTGTCTAAGGAGACACACAGATTTGAATGAACCTAAATTTCACTGTAGCCTTTCTAATGAAACCGGTTTGAGACACATCGTTTGTGTGGTTTCAAAAAGTCTATAAAGGGCATAGTACTCGTATACTCACCATGCCACATAGATCGCTCTTCAAGGTTAAGCAACGCTTGCCTAGGTTGGTCTGTGGATGGGTGACCATCTTAACATAACGAGTTTCCTCCGTGCCTCGGAAAGCACGTTAAGCCGTAGGTCCCGGCTGTCATATGTAGATCTTTGGAAGTCGTTACGGATAGTCAGAAGCCAGTAAATCTGACTCCAGTGTTGCCATGAAGTACCGTGTTACCCCAGTTAATGGGTTGTGGAGGTATGGTAGGCAGCCGCTCCTCGTAAAATACTGGTATTCAGCTAAATCCGGCTTGACTGGAAGCCGACCCCAATATAGTTGGGAAAAGGCTAGGTAGATGATGATGATGACTCGTATACTCACCATGAGCGACGTACAATGGTTACACTTGGTGGGACTGCTGAAGGTTCGCACTAGGAACTGATGCACTTTCTGCTTGCCTGGCACCGTGGGCCCCAGCGATGGGTCCTAAGGAACAAACACATGAATTGATTAAGAACGTAATTAATATAGTGATGGATCTAAAACCTTAAGAGTACGTAGCTAGGAGTAGGAGATTTTATAAGAGGCATTATTTTATTACCTACGTGTGAAAAACAAAAGGTTTTGTCTTCTGAAAAGTTTGGACACAAAATGTCGCGCGGTTAAACTGTAACCAGTGCTAAAACTTATCTTAGGAGAGTTCCCTTTTTGGCAAATGTATATAGACCTTCCTTAGGTAGTTATAATTTGGCATGCAGGATTATTCGAAAAACGTAGGCGAGTTTTAGTTAGTAAAGGTCTGACACTCTCTTTCGCTCCATCTAGATAGGTCATCATTCAATGATTTCTCACGTTAACAATATATTGTCTAAATTGTCTCATGACAAAGTAACTCAGTTTTGTCGTTTAAATTAGAGAAACTAGTCGACTTGAAAGCAAGTGACATGAGACTTCTCTCGCTCTAGATGGAGTAAATTTTTTTTATAGATTTTTCCCATAGCTACGTAAGCACAAAATCCAGTAAAGCCAGTAATACTTACTATACTAACGGTAGACATTTCACTGGGCGAGCTCTTGCTGGACGCAGGGGACGAGGCGCGCGGCTCCAGCTCGTCGTGTAACTCGACGGAACCGCTTAACGCGCCGGATTGCGTCGAGCCGTACATTAGCTGTGCGATAGAGTAGGGTTAAACGTGTTGAAGAACGAGAACAGTACAGTATGGCCGTTATAAGTTGGCGTGTGTGAAGTTAGGCTCTGCGAATTTTGGTGCTTGAAATATCGTACAAAAATAAAGATTAAAAAAAAATGCAATTTGCAATTTTTAACAGTGATAACAGCTGCAAATTGAATTTATTTTTTAAAACCTTTATTTTTGTACGAGATTTCAAGCATCAAAATTCGCAGAGCCTAACTTCAGACTCGCCAACTTATAACGGCCGTACTGTATGTATGTGTTTGTGTATGAATTCAAAATGTAAGATTATGGTGTAAAATGCAAATTACATTAAGTAAGAATGGAACTAGCATCTAAATCAATGAAGTAAAAAAATAAAAATAAGAACAAAAAGGTTGATCTGTTCTTCTGTAATTTAAAATCATCTATAGGTACATACTTATACTTTCAATCGTAGATATCATATATTTGAAAAAAAAAGGTTTTGCACAATAAAACTTCTTGAAATTGTAACTAAATGGTGCAATGCCATTTAGTCACAATTTCCGGGATTTGGTTCGCAAAAGATTGACCCTGAATCTTACCACAGTTGTAATGATAAGTATGATAATAGCACACTGGTATTCCACCACCGCATCGGTTAAGATGATGATTTTTATGATTGATGGCTTTAGCGTCTTGTAGCATTAATTAAGCAGAACTTATTATAAGAAAACATTTATTAAATTTTTTTGATCATGTTTTTTTCTTTCAAGCCAACAAAACAGTTACATGGATTTCGCGAACCACACAACAGAAAAGATAATACTATGTGTAGTATCGTAATAAAAAAAATACAAATGGAAAACTTATCCTACAGAAAAATAGAATAATACTTCGTAAAAAAATCGAAACCGGGCGAATCGTACGCCTTAAAATCAAAGCGATAAATATTCGCATTTATACGAAATTTTATTTCATTTTTTATACTTAACGTGAAAAAAGCAATAATAAATAAAAACATATAATACCTTTGCATTGCAACAATGCTGGTTTCTGTAACGGTACTGCGGCGACATCTGTGCGAGCAACAGATAACCAAAAAACAAAATGGCCAAAGAAAAATAAAAAGCATTGCATGATATTAGTATTACACTGTGTATTATTATTACTCTACAAGTAAATTTTATCTGCCTAGCCTTTTCCCAACTATTTTGGGGTCGGCTTCCAGTCAAGTCGGATTTAGCTGATTACCAGTATTTTACGAAGAGCGGTAAGTATATTTTATATTGTTGCAAAAATAGTGAATCTCTTCAGATATTTATTTTGAAAACACATTAAAATTAACTAGAAATGCAGAATTCTGATAATACACAGTGAAATAATAATCAAAATAACTATCACCTTATAAATTAGTCACAAAATTAAGCTTGAGACGCAATCCAACTGTCGTATTCAAATAGAACACCCCACCTTCGCTGTCATGAGACGCCCGGTAGATATGAAACATCTATGTGAGCATAAGCGCTCTTGCACACTGTAACGAGACTTATTCGCCTCGTTACATGGAAAGGATTTTTGGTTGATTTTAGTCGATTTTGTCTATGTTTTTTTGTCTGTGGTACGGTCTTTGAGTGTCGGCTGTCAGAATCTTGACGCACTCTCGATCCGCTATCCATTCTCAATGGCCACGTAATTTTTCAATTTATATTATTTCCTTGTAATCGGCTATAATCGCCGTAATTTAAGCCATTTAGTGGCATCTATATTGCATAAAGACTTCATGGACGTAGTAGAATGCCAGAGATTCCATTGGTAAGAGATTTGTCGTATTTTTTGTCAAACATTTTTCTAGGGCGTGGTCCGACTTTTATCTTACTGGTTTTTCAATCTTTTCAGGTTTTACAGTGATTTGTCGCACGCAGCTGTTTTAAAACGCTGTGTCAGCGCACTGTAAGCTATTTTTTGAGAAGGAAGACGGTAAGTTTCCATTCCTAAAAAAAGGTTTTACGCGACCCACGTGTTTGAATTCGAACGTACAATCTAACTTGTTTTTATGTGATTGTTTACAGCCAAAGGGGCGTTTTCCTTCTATCTTACTTCTGGTCTTTCCTTTGGCCTTTTTGTTCATCTTTTTCTGCGTTACCTCGAGTATACTTCGGGAAACTTGAAGCCTCGCATCCTACGCGTCATGAAGGATTTTGGAACAAATAACCTATAAGTAACATGTAGGGATTATCCCGGTAGGAGAATTCCTTTACTATATTCTCTTTTGTTTCCATGATGCAACAATAACAATAATTTCCATAATTCCCAATAACACTAATTATTTTTTTTTAATTACTAGTGTAGAATACAAAGTCATGTTTTGAAGCTTACGGGCAGAGACATTAAAAAGAAAAGACAGAAGTATTTTATCGTTTTATTCATTTTGATGTAGCCTCCCACCGGCAGATTAATTGTCCAAACTCTTCCAACTTCGCTATTCCGGTCAGTGTGACTCTCTGGCGCCCGAATTTTATATTTCTTTCTTATTCAACCATTTTTATTTGGGAGATCACACACAATCATACCAACACATTTAGCAACCATCCAGCTACACACAACCCAATATAAATTCTTTATTTTTTTAATTTTTTATTATTACATTTGTCGCCTCGAACAGGACCTGAAGTTTGCTTCATGACTTTGTTTTTGGGATAGGTTTTGTTGCATCTTGTGGTATATCTATTGTTTACAGATATTGTTTATTCTGTATTAATTAAATAATTATTGCTAATTGCTGTAAACAACTTTAATAATTATTCTTATGATATATTGTGAAAAACATACTTCTATTTAACAATATTGTACACTTGCTAGTACAATATTAATTATTTTTGTGTTTTGTTAACTTGTATTGTTACAGACATACCTTTATACTTACATAAGCAACATAATTGTATGGTAAGACAGTTTTTGTTATATTTAAGTGCTCAACGGTGTAGACTTAGTGCGGTGAAACTTTTATATTTTACTTTTGGTGAACTTAACTTCAGTTTTACTTGTAAACTTAACTTTAAGAGATTGAAAACTCAATTGTAAGTTATTATTGCATCTTTTCACTCCTAAATACTTTAATATTTTCATAAAAAAGACTTAGATTTTTTGAAAACCGGATAACCACATTTCAACTTAACCTCAAATATTTTTTTAACTTTGAATTTTGCTGTTTGCTTAGTTTGGTTCATTGATCATTTTGCCTTTTCATCATGGATAAGGAAGCTCAATTTTCTCCGCCTCTTGCTGAAAAGAATAACTTGGAGTCTGAAGGTGCTTGCACGGTTCCTGAAGCTATTGCACATGTGCCTGACATGATTAATTTGACAGATGTTCAACATCCTTTTGATCATAATGACAGGGTTGCACATTCTTCTTCAGCTCTTGCTACGCATGCCTTGCCTTCTTTTAATTCAGTTAATGCCTTGGTTAATGATCACATTAAGAAAAACTTGCCTTCTGCACATAAATTGCCAGATTTAAAAAAAGAGTAAAATTAATTTCAGTGGAAAAACCTGTGTTAGGGAATTTATTACTGAAGTTGAAGAATACTTCTTATATAAGAACTTCGATGAAATTTTATTAGTTGGTTCATTTACAGACTTGCTTAGTGATATTGCTCTTAAATGGTTTCGCACGGTTCGTATTCGTATTTCTTCATGGCATGAGCTTAAGCTTGCTTTACTTAAACGTTTTGACAGGCCGGACTTTGACTACTTTTTGGAACATGACCTCCGTACCAGGAAACAGAAAAGTTCTGAATCACTTCCGGACTTCATTACCGATATTATGGATATGGCTAGTCGTCTTTCTTTTCCATTGTTTGATGCGGTTTTGGTTAGTGTAATTAAACACAACATGTTGCCTATTTACACACCTTTTATTTTTGGTAAACACATTGACTCTGTTGAACAATTTCTTGATCTTGCAAAGGAACTTGAAGTTTTTGTCAACAGAAAGGCTTTGAAAGACAGTAAAACTGATAAATCCACAGCTAAGTTCAATGCAGTTTCAACAGATAATATAACCTGTTTAAAATGTAAAAAATCTGGTCATCATTTTAAAAAGTGTCCATCCATTCCTGGTGTTATTTGTTTTAAATGCCAAAAGGCTGGAGTCACATCTAAGAATTGTGACGTTTGTAATGTAGATAAGAAAAACTCTGATGAGTCAAAAAACTAATTAGGTCACATCGAGCCCCTGTTATTGATATAACTGCGAGTGTCTCGATGAACAAAAATTTAGTTAAATGTCACAAACCTGATGATGCTACTCGTAACAAAGACTTTGCGGATTGGTTAGATTACTTAAAAACATTCTTCAAAATTTATAAATCAGCTCCCGTTTTATTTGTTAAACATAATGATACTAGACCATATTTACAATTTTCTGTAGGTAAACATACTTTTTCTGGTTTATTGGACAGTGGTTCCAATAGCTGCGTTTTAGGCGCAAATTGTCATGAACGATTTTCACGTTTAGGTTATAAAATAAATTCCGTTTGTAGTTCTGCTTATACAGCTGATGGTTCTTCACAGAGAATTATTGGTACTATTAAATTACCTGTTACTTGTGATAAAATAACTAAAAATATTGATTTTCTTATTATACCTTCTTTTCAACCTGATTTCATTTTAGGTTTCGATTTTTGGTTAAAATTTGATTTGGCTAAAGATTTATGGAAAAATATAACTTATGTTCAGAGTAATAGAGTCCAAGTTTGTACAGTCACATCTGCTAGTGAATTGTCTCCTTCTGAGAAACAGAAACTAAATGATACAATTAAACTTTTTGAAGATATTTCTTATGAAAAGAAAGGCTTAGGTCTTACTCATCTCGTTCAACACAAAATTAATGTTACTAGCGAACCTTTTAAACAAAGATATTGGCCTTTAAGTCCTGCAAAGCAGAAGGAACTATTTGATGAAGTCGAGGTTTTATTAAGGGAAGGTATCATTCAACCTTCTAAATCACCTTGGTGTTCACCTGTCTTAGCTGTAGAAAAGAAAGATGGTAGTACCAGATTATGTTTAGATTCGAGACGTTTAAATTCAGTCACTATTAAAGATTCTTATCCTCTTCCTTATACCTCTAGAATATTAGATAACCTTGGCGGAGCTAAATATATTAGTACAATTGACCTTTCTAAAGCATTTTTACAGATCGCTCTCGAAGAATCTTCTCGAGAAAAGACTGCTTTCGTTGTTCCGGGAAAAGGACTTTTTGAATTTGTTCGCATGCCATTCGGTCTCACTAATGCACCTGCTGAGTTGCAGAGACTCGTAGATAAACTTTTTGGTCCTGAGTTTGATAATACTGTATTTTGTTATTTAGACGATTTAATTTGCGTAAATTCGGATTTTAATTTACACATAGAGTATTTGCATAAAATTTATAATATTTTGAAAGACGCTGGACTCACAGTTAATTTAAAAAAGTGTAACTTTTGTAAAGATAGACTCCGTTATCTTGGTTATATAGTTGATAGTAATGGTTTGCATACTGATCCTTCTAAATTAGATACAATAAAAAGTTTTCCACGTCCTGAAACCGTTAAACAACTTCGTAGTTTTCTCGGTCTGTGTTCATATTATCGTAGATTCATTTGTAAATTCGCTGATATTGCTTCTCCTTTAACTAAATTAACTGCTGGTAGTAAAAACTCTAAAAAACCACTTTGTTGGAATGATGAAGCTGAGATTGCATTTGATAATTTGAAAGAAACTTTGATTACTGCTCCTGTTTTGCAATGCCCTAATTTTGAAAAACCTTTCTTTTTACATTGTGATGCCAGTTCTGTTGGCCTTGGTAGCGTTTTGAGCCAAGAGGATGATAATGGGGATCAACATCCTATTGCGTTCTATTCTAGATCACTCAATAAATGTGAACGCAATTATAGCACCACAGAACGTGAATTACTTGCTATCTTAACTTCCATAGAACATTTTAGACCTTACATTGAAGGAATGAAGTTTACCGTTATTACTGATCATGCTAGTTTGAAGTGGCTTTTAGGTCTTAGTAATCCCAGTGGACGCTTAGCACGTTGGGCAGCTAGAATTTCTCAATTCACATTTGATATTGTTCATAAGAAAGGATCTTTACATTTAGTCCCAGATGCTTTATCGCGTATTGAAGTCGCCGCTATTGATATTTCTCAGAATAATTTAGTTCTACCTGACGATGATATTCATGATCCTTGGTATAAAAATATATTTATTAATTGTCAAAAATCTCCTTGCAGATATAGAAATTTTAGAGTAGAAAATAACACTTTATATAAATTTTGTAAAAGTAAATTTGATCCTAATAGTCGTCTTAATTGGAAAATAGTTATCCCTAAAGAACATATTTTAGACACAATTCGTTCTAATCATGATGATATTAATTCTGGTCATCTTGGCATTCATAAAACGGTAAATAAATTGCGACAACACTATTTTTGGAAGGGAATGTTCAAGGATGTTCAAAAATATATTCTAGCCTGCGATATTTGTAAAGCTTATAAACATACCACTCATTCTCCCTTTGGTATTATGATTAATCCTAAAAGAGTCGATAAACCTATGTTAATGCTATCAGTTGATATAATAGGTATATTACCTAAAGCCTATTCTGGTCATAAATATATTCTTTCGGTTGTTGATGTTTTCACTAAATTTTGCTGGATTTTTCCTATGATAAATGCTACTACTCGAGTAATAAATAAACTTCTTGAAAAAGAAATATTTCTTAAATTTGGTTGCCCCAAAATAATTGTTTGTGATAATGGCACACAATTTACTTCTAAACATTTCGTAGAATTCATGAAAGGTTTTAATATTACTAAAATATTTTATAACACGTTATACACCCCTCAAAATAATCCTGTTGAGAGATATAATAAGACTGTTGAAACTTGCATCGCTTGCTTTGTAAAAGATGATCATAGAACTTGGTCTAAATGTTTACCTCATGTTCAATTAGCTTTAAATAATAGTGTTAATCTTGCTACAGATTTCACACCTAATTTTTTGATGTTTGGTAGGGAGCTTATTTTTGATGCTTCCTTACATCGTATTAGCGATTCTATTGAAAACTTAAGTGAATTAGAAGTTTCCAATAGAACTCACTATGCTGATTCTCTTAATTCGCTTAGTGATATTTTTGCTAAAGTTCAAACTCATTTATTAAAAGCTTATCAGCGTAATGCTCGCTATTATAATAAGGGTCGTAGAGTCATTTCTTTTGATGTGGGTGATGTTGTGTGGAGAAGAAGTTTTGTTCAATCTCATGCACCTGCTTATTTTTCGGCGAAACTTGCTCCTAAGTTTATAAAATGTGAGATTACTGAAAAGATTTCGGATAACGTCTACGTTCTAAAAGACCTTAAAAAAGGCTCAACTGGGCGTTATCACGTTAAAGATATAATTAAATTTTGATTTGGTTTCCAAATGTTGACTTGTTTTCGATATTTTTGTTTGGAGAAACCTTTGTTAGATGATGTATGATAGGTTCACCGGTTTTTTGAAAGAGATTTTGTCAGGCAGGCTTCATACAAATTTATTAGATTCAATTAAACATTCTAAAATATAACTTAGGACATTTTGATGACTTTTTCACCCACACATACATATTTCATATCAAAGGATCTTATTTTTTTTTCTGTATACACTATACAGCATATTTTTTTACAGTTTTGCTAGCTCTTTTTTGAGTTGATCGATTCTGTACATCTTTCTAGGGATTTCTTTACGAGTGGCAATTGTTCTTGCTTGTAGGGATTTCTCCTAATTTTTGCTGATCTTGGTGAATTTTTTTCCCTTGATTTCGCATTTTCTTTTTTTGCTATTGTGCTCGGAAGGTCGGTGGTGTTATGCCGATCACAATATGCATCTTTTTTGGAGATGTTTGTGCTCGGAAAATCGGTGGTGTTATACCGGTCACAATCTTCCTCTTTTGTTCTCTTGCATCCTTGCGTATGCGATTTTTTTTGCTATTGTGCTCGGAAGGTCGGTGGTGTTATGCCGATCACAATATGCATCTTTTTTGGAGATGTTTGTGCTCGGAAAATCGGTGGTGTTATACCGGTCACAATCTTCCTCTTTTGTTCTCTTGCATCCTTGCGTATGCGATTTTTTTTGCTATTGTGCTCGGGAGTTCGGTGGTGTTATGCCGATCACAATATGCATATTTTTTAAAGATGTTTGTGTTCGGAAAATCGGTGGAGTTGTACCGGTCACAATATTCTTTTTTTACTCTCTTGCCTCCTTGGTTTAAGAGATTTGATACTGTGTCTCACGGTTATATTTTGTTCCTGCTAGTCAGTGGCGAGGGTGCCTAACTGTACTCATATGGACATTTCTTTGGTTTTTTAAGACAGCGGCAATTGCGCCTAACTGTATCCAAATTAACATCTTTTATAGTTTATTTTACTTGCTAGTCGGTGGCGAGGGTGCCTAACCGTACTCAAGTTAGTCTTTATAGACATTTCTTTGATTTTTTTTCTAAAACAGCGGCAATTGCGCCTAACTGTATTCATATTAACATTTTTGTTAGTTTATTTTACTTGCTAGTCGGTGGCGATGGTGCCCAACCGTACTCAACTTTGTTTCTGCTTATAACATTATGCATATTGGTCAGCGATGATTACGCTTGGCTGTACTTATGATATTTACTTGGATGTTGCTTGTTAGTCAGTGGCGAAGGTGCCTAACTGCACTCATGCTAGTTCTTGTGATATTGTGGGTCGGTTGTGTTTGTGGTCTAACTGTACTTATTTTAACTGCATGTTGTTCTCTTCTAGGACGTTTTTTTTAACTCTTTTTTGGGGTTTATTGTTTTTGGAATTTGTATTTCCATTTTGTTTTTTTTTGAAGCTTTTGCTTTTGTCTTTTGTTTTTTTTCCTAGCATAAAAGAAATTGCTTTCTTTTATTTTTTCGGGGAGGGATGTAATGTAACGAGACTTATTCGCCTCGTTACATGGAAAGGATTTTTGGTTGATTTTAGTCGATTTTGTCTATGTTTTTTTGTCTGTGGTACGGTCTTTGAGTGTCGGCTGTCAGAATCTTGACGCACTCTCGATCCGCTATCCATTCTCAATGGCCACGTAATTTTTCAATTTATATTATTTCCTTGTAATCGGCTATAATCGCCGTAATTTAAGCCATTTAGTGGCATCTATATTGCATAAAGACTTCATGGACGTAGTAGAATGCCAGAGATTCCATTGGTAAGAGATTTGTCGTATTTTTTGTCAAACATTTTTCTAGGGCGTGGTCCGACTTTTATCTTACTGGTTTTTCAATCTTTTCAGGTTTTACAGTGATTTGTCGCACGCAGCTGTTTTAAAACGCTGTGTCAGCGCACTGTAAGCTATTTTTTGAGAAGGAAGACGGTAAGTTTCCATTCCTAAAAAAAGGTTTTACGCGACCCACGTGTTTGAATTCGAACGTACAATCTAACTTGTTTTTATGTGATTGTTTACAGCCAAAGGGGCGTTTTCCTTCTATCTTACTTCTGGTCTTTCCTTTGGCCTTTTTGTTCATCTTTTTCTGCGTTACCTCGAGTATACTTCGGGAAACTTGAAGCCTCGCATCCTACGCGTCATGAAGGATTTTGGAACAAATAACCTATAAGTAACATGTAGGGATTATCCCGGTAGGAGAATTCCTTTACTATATTCTCTTTTGTTTCCATGATGCAACAATAACAATAATTTCCATAATTCCCAATAACACTAATTATTTTTTTTTAATTACTAGTGTAGAATACAAAGTCATGTTTTGAAGCTTACGGGCAGAGACATTAAAAAGAAAAGACAGAAGTATTTTATCGTTTTATTCATTTTGATGTAGCCTCCCACCGGCAGATTAATTGTCCAAACTCTTCCAACTTCGCTATTCCGGTCAGTGTGACTCTCTGGCGCCCGAATTTTATATTTCTTTCTTATTCAACCATTTTTATTTGGGAGATCACACACAATCATACCAACACATTTAGCAACCATCCAGCTACACACAACCCAATATAAATTCTTTATTTTTTTAATTTTTTATTATTACAACACACATACCGATGTCGAGGTCTCAACATTGAACTTACATACATCTATACTCCGTCGGTTTAGGTAGTTAACTAAATGTAAACAATCTTGGCATGTCTTTTTATCTAAAAGTTGTCTATAAATTGTATATTAATAACTTTGCAACTAGGTATTTGCCTAAATCGATGTTAGCTAAAAAACTACATTTAAATAATCTTTGTGTATATTATATACGCCATCTTTAATATAAAAAGACATACCAAGATCGTTTAACTTTAGTTAACTACCTAAGCCGATAGACCATAGGAGGATCCTCTGTTTTCAAAGGTAGTTTGCAGGAGTTTAGTCACTGTTCCGCATATCTCCAAAGTTATTTCACATCAAAATATCAATGTAATACAATCTTCTAATAAAGACAAGTTGGAACACGCCCCAAAAATGATGAAATAATGAACGACAAAAGCATGATTACGTCATAGTCTATAATAAAGTTACGTGTCAATGCAAAACCTACCTTCTGCTCATTGATAGTAGCCACATTATCGTAGTGCCGCTCCGTGGGTGCTTCTTTCAGGAATTGGTCTAGGTAGCTCATCTGTGAGGGTGGCCGGTCCAGGACTGAAATATTTGATAGTATGTCAGTTGGGAGAAAATTATGGTTCTTAAGTGTTCTAGTGTTTCGTTCCCAAATTACGAGTGAATTTTTAGATAGACTTTGCAAATAAATGAATGAATTAGTAGATTCGATTAGTATTGATAACTAACGATGATAATATAAGCAACTACAGTCTCAAAGTGATTATGTAAGCAACGGCCGCTGTCCAGTTTTTTTTTTGTTAGGTCGCCAGTTGCACTTTGTTATTTTCGCTAATCAATATCTTATATGGTCGAAACAAAAGATGAACAACATTTTATCGTTGCACCATCATCTACTTTCAACTTTGGGAACGGAACACTAAAATTTTAATTGAAATATATAAAATAAATAATTATTGCAATTTGTTTATATGATAAAGAAAAGTATTTATAAAAAATATTTAATAAAAAACACAGAAACCAAATCCCAACCCAAACCACGTTCACAAAACAGTAAATTAAAAAAACGTAACAATTATTAGATTTAAATTTTATGTATAGTCGAGCACAAAGGTGGTTAATGTCAAGCTTGTATGAAGTGTAAGAATATTTTCTAAAGTAAAGAAGATAAAATTCATCTTGTGAGGTGATCAGATAACTATGAAGCCTCCAAGTAGACCGTATAATTTATTAATAATAATTGTGCGTTTTACACAACTTAAATCAGTGTATATAATAATTAAACTTAACGTTCAGTCTATTTCCCTACTCTATGTAAACGGTACAAATTAAACAACCACTTATTTAAAAAAAATTAAAACCTCCAGTCGACTAATACCTTCGTGCTCGACTGTACATGAACACATTTTAGTGGAACTAGACGGGAACTATGACATGCACGTTGGACGCTTACATTTGACGCTGTACAAATTATTTACATCAGCACACGAAATTATTTAGTATAAAAAAAAATACATATATACTATGTTATAAAAGCTCCCAAACCGATTGAATGGATAAACCTAGGTAAAGCCTGGCTACCTAGACTTGCGATATACCTAAATTGTTTCATATTGAGCCCCATATGAAACAAACCGAGTCCATTGAATCAAACACAGCAATGAATATTCATTTCTCAGTATTGAGACCGAAATCCCAGATCAACTCAAATATAGCTTAAGACTGATAATAAAATAGTAATAGAAAATACACTAATTAACATTTAGGCCTACTGTTCAAGGTCGCGTAACTTCGTAGACGCATATTCGTCATTATACGCTTGGTGTACGCTTGCGTGAAGCTTACGTACAAAACACTGTCGACGAAGCGGCAGCGTCGTGCCGTCGTGTCGTGTCATTGCCGCTTCGAGGCAGACGTACACCAAGCGTATAATAACGAAAACGCGTCTAAGCTACTTGTTCGTGAACATTAAGCCTTAAATAAACTAATTTACATTTAGGCTTACTGTCCATGGACGCATAGCTTCACAGACGCGTATTCGTCACTATACGCTTGCTATACGCCTGCGTGAAGCTTACATACAAATCTCTGTCGACGAAGCGGCAGCGTCGTGCTGTCATGTCATTGCCGCTTCAAGGCAGACGTACACCAAGCGTATAATGACGAATACACGTCTATAAAGTTACGCGTTTAAGGACATTAGGCTTTAAATAATATGTATTTATAAATGTCGACTCGTGTGCTGACGTAAGTTACAAAACGAAAACAAAACTAAGTCCAAAAAGAGGTTTACAATTAAAAAAACAGATTAGTCAAAATGCCTAAGTGCGTATACAAAACAAGTGTTAAAGGAAAAACCAATTGCTTAGGGCGTTATGTGGTGAACGGATATTTTTTTGAAAAACCAGGGGAAGTTTGACTCTAGTACACATGTATAGAGGATATATTAAAAATTCCTTTTTTTATAGGAGCATTGGATGTTTAAGTTGTGTACTAGAGCCAAAAATGTTTTCGTCACATCCATGCCACCTCAACAAAGCTCAAGCAAAGCGAAGCGTTTTGCAATAAAAGAAGAATCGTTTCATATTGCATAAAAATTTTGATTAAAAAAAATTTGTTAAGCGTCACTGTTTTTGAGTCTTTCGTTTATTTTATAATAATTCTATATAAATGATTTATTTTTTATGTAAATATAAATCTGTACGCAACTTTAAAAAAAGTATTTTTAATAATAAAAATATATATTTATTCTTTTTGCATATTGGTTGCTTTTTAATATTGACAATTTGACCAACCTGAAGAAAAACACAAATATTAGTCAAAAGACCCACAAAACAGTGACTATTATTATAAAAAAGTGATTCAAAAACTTTTTCCTTTTTACACTTGCTCGTATTTACAATAAACGCCTCATAGACAAAATGAAACTAGTTGATAGAAAACTACGTACGCAGCACAAAGACTAAAAACTTACACCTTTAAAAAATAAACACTATCTGTCGTTATATCTTTTTTTAATAAAAAAATGATTAGGTAAAAAAAAGAATCAAAAAAATACCGAAGGTAGTATTTTATTTATTTTTTAAATAAAAATTATAAATAAACATTTTTAAGGGAAGGTAAAAAAAATCTGTTAAAAGAAAAACCATTTGCCCCAAGGTGGTTTTTGAAGCGATGTGTGAAAAAAAGTTATTGACAGCGAAGCATAAATCTTAAAATAACAACAGATAATGTTACGGGGACAAAATAACACACAGTCTAGCGATAGACGATTGCGAATTCATAACCGGACTAAATAGGACCAATTGTTGATGATTTTAAACAATAATTTAACAAAATAATATTTATTTTGATTGTGTTAAAGACTGCATAATTATTACAATAGTAATAATTATGCAGTTCGTTCTTATACAGACAAATGAAGCGGAGGTGTATAAGGCCTAATGCCGCTACGGGTGCGTAGCTTCACAGACAAGTATTCATCATTATACGCTTGGTGTACGCTTCGTGAGACTTGCATACAAAACTATGAAACTCTGTCGACGAAGTGACAGCGTCGTGCCGTCGTTTACGTGCAAGCCTTACGCAAGCGTACACCAAGCGTATAATGAAGAACTCGCGTCTATGAACTACGATGTCCGTGGACAGTAAGCCCTATGATACCATTTCTTTTCATAACTATATTTATGAAAGATGTTAAAAACTTGTCAATTTTCAAGCAAAAAAGAGGTACAAGAACTCAAATTATTTTGGTTGAACCATTTTACCTAATCCAAAATACCTTGAATGAAATTTAAATCAGAATGTACGATGTTAAATTCGAAATCGCCAATCTCTACAACGGTCACATACGATGAGTCTACTTCTAGGAGAATGTTTAGCTAATATCATAATACACGAACCGTTCTCTTCTTTGCCGCTCCAGTACGTGGAAGATTTCGCCGATCCTTGCCTCGCTGCTTGCGCATAACTTTGTGTTTTAATTGTATTGTGATAGAGTTCAATGTTGAGGGTTTGTTTAGACAAAGGAGTATGGAATTGTTGTTTTTTTTGGTTTTATGTATAAATAGCCTTTTTCTCGCTAACCAGCGGAGTTGGCTGACTAACAGCCGAAACCTATTTATCACATATCGGAGATAGTAAAACAAATGATACCATACAAAAATTTACATGTTTTCTGTTGTTTCATTTATTTTTCTATCTCCGATATGTGATAGATAGGTTATTGGTTTCGGGCGTTAATGAGGCTAAACAACATTCCTTGTCTTTTTTTACCAAATTAAGTTAACCTTTTGCAGTAGGTTTAGGTACCGCACTAAATCCCATTTTAGTGTTAAAATATCCAATATTTTTCGACTCTCACATAAAACCCAGTAAATAAACGTTAAAAATAAATAACAAAAAGAATAAGTACAACAGAACTTTTAATAACTTATGTACAAAACAATGTACGAAGTTAAATGGACATGTACATTTAAGCACTGAGTGAAATATATCAAATTAACCTAACAGTAAAAACATAAAAGACACGTTAAATGCAGATTAAATGTGCTGACAAGAACTTAAAATTAATAACATAATAAAAAAAACGCAAAAAAAATTAAAATAAGAATCACTCGTTGAATTTTAAGACCGTACATTTTAAAAATCAGTACATTATTTTTTTCATGCTTTAAATAATTTTCTTTACGTATTTCATTTAAGTATTACTTAATATTTTGTTTTATAAAATACTGGTATTCAGCTAAATCTGGCTTGACTGGAAGCCGACCCCAATATAGTTGGGAAAAGGTTAGCTGATATTTTGTAAGTAATGTAAGGTCTTAAAACTTAACATTATTTAAAAAAAAAAAAAGACAAACAGAATGAGATTCTACATCTGATCTAATAGAAAAAATTACACTAAAAAATAAATTAAAAAACTATTCATTGTGCTGTCAGTATCTTTGGCAATCGATCGATTTGAGTATAAAGTATTTATGTGCGGTATTTATAAACCCAGCGTGTCAAATATTAATAACGTATAAAAAAATCTAGGAAAAATCCTTTAAAAGAATCGATTTCATACAAATTATACAAATTAAAATAGTAAAAAAAAAAGAAATCTGTGATTTATATTATATTAAACTCAAATTATGTCGTACGTTAGACATTACTCAATCCATACACTAAAAGGCAAGCATTATTTCCGCAAAAACTTTTAAACTACATCCCATCGGACACACTTTCCAAATCTTATCGCACACATTCGATAAACCGTAAAAAAAAACCGTAACCGTATCGATTGTAATGACTAGCTCGAACGGTTGGGAACAACACTATCGTTTAAAAAATCTTTGGCAACCATCGTTTTCGACTAGACTAATTTCTGAAGACTAGAAATGAATATACTTTGGTGAGATTACAGATTATTATAAAGACAATTGGCGTAGTTTTATCAATAGATAAAAAAAATGTATAAATTAATAAAAATAATAACGTTTAAAAATTTTGAGCACTAATTTCTACTAATAATATTGTCAATTTTCCATATAATTGTTTGTTCAAAATTCATTAATATTTATGAATCATTTAAATTGATATCTATAGCCACGATATAAAGAACATGTATATTATAACGAAAAACATTATTTAAAAAATAATGGATTGCACTAGCTGCCAGTAATTATTGAAAGCTGCTATTTTGTGCGAATATTAACAATTTGAATATTCTGAAGTTGCAATAAGGCACTCAGATTTTTCAGAATATTCTAAATAAATGGTACTTATCAACCAAAAGGATAATAAACAATTAATATCGCATACTATTACTAATAGTAAAATAAATAGCTGCTCCTACAAGATACGTCAAAACATACATTTTCGCGACTATAGAAATCAAATCGTTATGTATCAGGGATATATATGGTGATACACAAGTATAGCAACACCCCATAAACATGACGTCACGCCTATAAACAGAGGTATGTTACTCCTCAACCATATCCGAACTAACATCCACAAAAATACCAACAGCACAATAAAATACACAAGTTATACACAATTACGTAAGTTTTTGAACAAAAAGAAAAAGAGCGTTAGACGCCATCATAAAAAAAAAAAACAGTAAATGCCACAGATAATACATGTTCGTTATTTAAATAGAATAAAAAAGGACGTTAATTTTCGAATTTTAAATTTGATTAACATTGTTTTTTTTTAATGGAATATCAAATCACAGTTCCAATTTCAAACACAATAGAGTCCATATTCACATTTTGTTTTTAAATATAACATAGTGACGTGCAGTTTTTTCGTTTATTTCCGTTTTTTTCGTCGAGGACGACGTTGGACTTTGTGGTGGGAGCCAAGATTCCGTTGACGATATAAGTGCGTTCGTCGTGAATAGTGAGGTCACGGAAAGTTTCATATGTGTATTGGGTAGGAATGTGCGGTAACATGTAACGAAAACAAAAAGAAATGGTGCACTAAATAAACATATTTATTTGTATATAGATTTGTGCTAAAAAATATATTTAATAGTTAATTAATTAGAAAAAATACCTGATAAAGTATCAATTTGATTAATTTCTTGATACTTACTACAAAAATAAGAAGATACACAAAATATCTAACAACTGAAAAAC
Source organism: Mythimna separata (assembly GCA_030763345.1). NCBI lineage: Eukaryota > Metazoa > Arthropoda > Insecta > Lepidoptera > Noctuidae > Mythimna > Mythimna separata. The sequence goes on from CM061190.1 coordinate 6,649,920, forward strand.
AACGATTCCCTTCATGTTATTTCTTGTCACATTCACTAAATAAACTAATATACTTCTCACTTTTATAGCAATAGCAAGGAGTTGAGAAGAGCTAGATCTTAAAAAAAAAAATTGTCCTCCATCTTGACTTTGGAAATTGGCAAAAAAGGTCTAAAACTATTACCGTTTTCGACCAATACACGAAACCTTAGGTGCTGATATTTAAAAGCGTGCTTACAACATAACAATGATATATCCATAACAATTTGACCCAACTGTACAGTGATACCGTGTCTAGACCGAAGCTATGCAATGCAGGTGCCATGCCTATGTTATAAAATAGTACTGTCTCTTATCAACTCCCATAAAAAAAAATATATGTTCAAAATAAGAATTCCCAGTGTATTGTCAACGACTACTGGACCACACCACTTTTTTTTTAGCTTCGAAATTATCTATTGAGTTCTCCCGCTCTCTGGCGGGACGTGGGGGCGTGTCACGGCTTTTAACGATTAAAACCTCACCACTTCAGTTTCGATTATAATTTTCTTTTTGGTAACCGCAAAGGAGTTCTAATACAAAACGTATCGATATTAATTTATTTATCATTGGTAAAATTATGGCTATAACATAGATGAATCCTTTCTGTGGATCTTATGTTCCTGTACGAAAATGATCTTTACAATTACTAAAAAATAATAAGTTATTTGAATTGATTTATCGTTATTTTTGCTGTAATGGATACGATTTAATATTATATCTCTATCCTTTTCTTCCTAGCCAGGCTTTAATCCTTGAGGCACTCCAGTGGTTTAGTCTAGTGGTATTGTTGACAATACACGATCAATCCCATCCGGGGTAAGCATACATCTAACCTTGTGATTAGCGAGCACCACATACTGAACAGAGGTTACGACCAAACACTCAATAGTTGCCTTACTATGTTACATTTTAATCGTAATCTAGCCCCACTACTAAACTAAAATATCTCCTTTCGTAGCCGCACTATTTACAAAAGAATAGCTCGTAATAGCTACACACATTACTATGGTCACCATCGTTTAATAATTCTTTTTGAGTTCACCATCTACGCTCGGAACCAGCACGACTGAGGCTGTAATGCACTCCACTTCTCTCACTCTGAATGGAGCGAGAGCGAGTGTGACTATTACTGACTAAAACCCACCTGTTTCTTCAGTTTCCTTTAGCGTTCCAGGGCCACGTTAAAGGCTCCCCCACACAGACGCGTTATTATCGGTCGATAATATCGCATGCGTTACTGCGATATCTGTTTTCAGTGCATTTTGTATTAGGATGGTCATGTAGTTACACACTGCTGCGATAATAACGCCGCAATGGAAGCACGGGAAGTTAACGCAATAGCGCATGCGATATTATCGATCGATAATAACGCGTCTGTATGTGGGAGCCTTAACTCTTTTGCAGCCTATTATTCCGCAGTTTATTAGTTTTAAAACGTTGCCCTACACTACAAAATTACTCCTGTGTCGTGGGTGCGTTTAAATATGTAAACTCGTACACACAAACATCCAGGGCTGCAACAACTACATATATGCCCACGACAGGCTGCGCGGCATCAATCAGTCAACTACGACGCCAACCGTGGCTTTTAATGCCAGTAACTGGCACATATGTACTATCTTGCATGCCATTGTGCTATAATTCTGATTTGTGTCGCAAGGCAAGTAACAGGCATGCGAATGAAGTAGTATAAAAATATAAGTCGACATTCCTGGTGTGAACATCACGCCAGTTTTACTCTCATTTCAAATTAAGCTGCGTTTACATAGCAATCAAGTCATTTGTGCCATTGTCATTTATGCTACCAGCCGGATTGTTCGCAAAATTTACCTTACCCCTGGAACGCATAAAGCAACTAAAAGAACACTAGCAGGTGTTGGTCAGTAAAAAATTTACACTCCTTCTCGCTCCACCAAGAGCTGGATGAGTTATTTGTTGACTTCCCACTTCAAAAAAGGCGAACCTAATGTTTTATTGAACCCCTTTTTAACTAACCCACACTACATTGCTCTGCTTACCCCGTCCGGGCAGTACGGCACGGTGCACACATATATATAATACTCACAGGAGTTGCCGGGCTGGTGCGGCGCGTCGAGTCGCGCCTGCATGTCGCGGATGTGCTGCTCCTTGCGCTTCATGTCGTGCGCCAGCGTGTCGAGCCGTTGTCGCGTTTCTAGTAGCTCTCTGTAGGATTATAGACGGTTATGAAGTGCGTCAAATCCTTAACCGCCAGAGTCGCACAGCCACGACCAAATACTTGACTTGGCTGGCTACCATACTGGCTTGGTATACAATAAAGAATATAATAAATAAATAAAGTCAAATCAAAACAGTTTTTAAAAGTTTCACATCTTCACACATCAATGGCTTTGCGGCTGTAAGATCACACTTATTTCAATACCAATAGTGATAATGCTGAATTCTGAAATTGTGTGCATTGGCTTGAACATGTTGAAAATTCATGCAAAATCAGACACAAATGAAAACTGGAGATTTTCTGACAAACCGAGCAAAACTTCATATCACTGAATACTAGCTTACATATGCCTCATCTTATACAAAAAGACATGGTTACGTTTCTCAATGCAATTTTTTATGGTTATCAAAAAAAAAATGTATTCCCTTGTGTAATCGATGATAGTGTAATAAATTGACATAATGAACGAATTATGCTTAACACCCGAACACAAATCGACAACTTTTCGAGCAGTTTTTAAAACCAAGTCAGGTTTTAATATAGAACTTACACTTAGTTAATAGCAGATTGTGCAAAATAGAAGGCTTACTTGGAAGAATCTCGACACCGAGGTGGAATGTAACTAGAGAAGAAAATTATATTGTTTTGTATACAGGACTTGTTAATATTGAATTTAGAAAAGATTTGTTACTACACAAGGATTATCTTTCTATGGTATTAAACTTTTAAATTACACCAAAACTCTTCTATTTCACGCAAATAAGATAATGGAAGATTTAAGATGTCGACCTTGTCAACTACTTTAGACTCTGCCCACACATTTCTGGGTTAATTCTTCTGGGGTCAGCGTCAAACACTGCCTGGACTTCTACTGACTTGACCCCTAAATATTGAATTTAACTTTTAGTCTGCCGAATGCAGTTGAATATCAGTTCACATAGAGCGACTGCTTATCTGATCTCTACAACAAACGAGGGCGGACGCGGCGTGAGGCCCTCAATAATAAGAACTTCACTTGAGCGTCCTTAGCGCTTAGTGCTTGCTAGTGCACGCGGGGCGAAACTCACGCCGTACCTCGTTCATACAAATAGCTGTATTGAGTGCGCGGGTGGCGAGCGTCAAACCGCGCATATCTCAAACTAATTCAAGCTAATTGCGCGCGTTGTTATGATGCCTCGACTTCGGGGACGCACAAACCACACGTTCCGACTAACTCGCCGCTCCACACACCGTATTATTAAAGTAGAAGCAAGCAAGTACTGACTTCACTGGAGACTCTTTACACTTTTACAAATACGTACCTCTGGCTAGCCAGCAGTTCGGCCCTGGTGCGGCTGAGCTCCTCGCCGACGGCCTGCTTGGCCTGTATCTCGGAGTGCAGCGACGACTGCAGCGTGAGGATCTCCATCTTGTCCAGCTTCTGCGAGCGTCTGTTGCGCCAGCCGCCTGTACCGGAGCGGCCGTCTATACTCATACGTACCTCTGGCTAGCCAGCAGTTCGGCCCTGGTGCGGCTGAGCTCCTCGCCGACGGCCTGCTTGGCCTGTATCTCGGAGTGCAGCGACGACTGCAGCGTGAGGATCTCCATCTTGTCCAGCTTCTGCGAGCGTCTGTTGCGCCAGCCGCCTGTACCGGAGCGGCCGTCTATACTCATACGTACCTCTGGCTAGCCAGCAGTTCGGCCCTGGTGCGGCTGAGCTCCTCGCCGACGGCCTGCTTGGCCTGTATCTCGGAGTGCAGCGACGACTGCAGCGTGAGGATCTCCATCTTGTCCAGCTTCTGCGAGCGTCTGTTGCGCCAGCCGCCTGTACCGGAGCGGCCGTCTATACTCATACGTACCTCTGGCTAGCCAGCAGTTCGGCCCTGGTGCGGCTGAGCTCCTCGCCGACGGCCTGCTTGGCCTGTATCTCGGAGTGCAGCGACGACTGCAGCGTGAGGATCTCCATCTTGTCCAGCTTCTGCGAGCGTCTGTTGCGCCAGCCGCCTGTACCGGAGCGGCCGTCTATACTCATACGTACCTCTGGCTAGCCAGCAGTTCGGCCCTGGTGCGGCTGAGCTCCTCGCCGACGGCCTGCTTGGCCTGTATCTCGGAGTGCAGCGACGACTGCAGCGTGAGGATCTCCATCTTGTCCAGCTTCTGCGAGCGTCTGTTGCGCCAGCCACCCGTGCCCGAGCGGCCGTCGGGCGCGGAGCCCGCGGGGCCGGACGGTGGAGATGATGCTACCACGAGAGAAGAGCGGGACGCGCTTGCTGTAGGACAAATAATATTACTGTAAAATTATAGTCAAACAGGCAATGTTTTTAACTAAAAGAAGGGCAGTCAAATGCATTTGGGGGTGTTTCAAAAAAGGAAATGTGGTCCTAGAAGGCATAAGGCCAACGAAGGTCATTGGTATTGTTTTAGTCAGTAAATCCTGATTCAGACCAGAGTGGGAGAAGACATTGGGAGATTGCCTACATAAAAAAATGGCATCTTTTTCAGACTTTTTTGGTGGCTTATTGAACTCATAAAGCACCAAAAAAATCACCCTACAACAATGATAACTCACCATGTTTAAGGTACTCCAACTCCTCAGTCATCTTAGTTGCGAGCGCCTGAAGGTAGCCGCGAGCCTCCTTCTCATCGGCCACCCATCGGATGATGTCTGCTATCTACAAGGTTCCAGAGAAACATCATGTTATTTCCTCTCTGTTTTAGATCTTTGGAATATAACACTGTATTCTGAGTTATACACTGTGTGTCTGACATCGAAATTATAGATCCAGTACATGATTCTGGACAGAGGTGAGAAGATTTTTCAACGGTTTTTTTGTTGCGATCAAAACATCTACCGCGTTTGACTCACTCTCTCGTTTCTCTCTTTCTCTGGTTAAAAGAGGAAGAGCTTGAAGAGGGCCAATTGGAGCGCTGAACGTCATAAAACCAATTCGTACTATAATTCGTTCGCGTAAAGAATGCAGTGATTTATCAGTGCAACTGCAAGATAAAGGTGTATTTACAGTGGTGTTAAATCCACAGAAAAAAGAAGTAGTTAGAAGTGCCCCTCAGATATCGCACGCGTGTCAATATTATGCTCAAACGCGCAACATTTAGCTCATTCGCCGTCAGATACATGTCGCGATTGGTTGGCTCTAAAATACACGAAATATTCAGAAATATGCCTAGTTATGCGGTTTTGACCTACAAAAACGATAGCAGAAAAAAAATGTATGTTCTGGAGGTGTAACGTATCATCTGTAATTACTTAACTTTGCTATTTTTCATTATATTTGATTTTAATGACAATAATACATTTTGTGCCTTCAATTCAAACTAGAAACAACCTTATGTTCACCGCAACAAAGTCAAAAACCCCTTGGCCGTTATCTGGAAGATCATAACATACATTCTAGTAACTTCGACGCTACTCAATTAGGGATGGGACACATCTGTAAAGAAGTTCGGTATCGATAATTTTATTTATTCCTAACTCTTCATTTTATGGCACACGCCATCTTTCAGATTTTTTGTCGAAAGGTTCATGTGCATAATTTTTAAATGTCTTAGGTATTAGATTGCACGGAAATCTCAAAGTTTTAACAACACGTAGCCTGCATTCGTCGTAGATGCGGATTGCATGCACTATTATTATAGGCCAAAAGTTTGTATGTTTCTTCCTTCTTCACGCTCGAAAGGCTTAACGGATTTTAATAAAACTTAAAATATAAGTTACTATCAATTAGGGGAATTTCCTGCATCTAAACACATTACGAACTTAATGAAAACGGCACGGCAAAATATATTGATATACGTTTTCATCATAAAACTAAATGTAAAACAATCGAAACGGCAATTATTAAATAAATATTTTACCCTCCCGAAATGTTTTGCAGTTTCAAAACTGCACATTGTAGATTTAATCAAATATGAAAATAAAGTACTCCTTCACATACAAACAATACAAACATACAAATACCTCTTTAACATAGATTTGATAATTTAAAGATGATCAACCTTTTCCATTATTAAGCATATCATACAAATGCTTATAATGGAAAATGTTGATTATCGTTAATAAATAACCACATTGCTCACCACCCGAATGAAATACGTATCATCGATATTAAAATATCGAAATCTGTCTACATCTCTAAATGAGTAGCAAAACAGATTACATGTGCATACGAATATGACATCTATTTCAAAGGCATTAACGTTCTGAATAGAATAAATTGGTTACAACGCCATCTAGCGTTGAGTAGCTGAACTTGTTGCAAACTAGTCAATATAAGGTTGTTGGACGAAAAACGTCTTTATTGTTTGTGTCATGTCAAAAAATATCAACTTTCGACCGTTGTAATAAGACTTAATTTTGGCAAGCAATAAGAAGACCGTTTGTAAAAGTTACGTTTGTAATTTGTAGCCAATCGTATCACTGTTTTTTATGAGTGTAATGGACAATTTGATTTGCAAATGTGTGAGTTTGGCGACACGGGTTTCCGTGCATAGCCAGTGTAAGGGCACTTCTAACTACTTCTTTGTTCTGTGGTTAAATCCATACAAATTATATTTTAAAAGATTAAGTTTAATGAATTTATAAAAACACACTTAAACTTGATTGGTTAGAGGGCGGGGCTAGGCCGACGGACAATGATGACCTTACTGCATTCTTAACGCGAACGAACTATAGAGCGAGTTTAGTTTATGACGTTCGGCGGGGGTCGATACTTCAATGCCAATCGAAGTATCAAAACATTGAAAAACGAATAAAGCAATATTAGTATTAAACTAAAAACGGAGCAGGTAAGTAGGAACACAAACTGGATGTGCCAAATGTTGTGTCAAGGTACATTCGGGTTGCTTGTGTAAACAATAAGATTTTCAGAAGGGTAGAAATAAGAAACGATTTGCTAAAATGCAAACACATTCGGGAAACACTTCGGGTCGTAATAAAAAATAATGTATATATTTGAATTTACAATTCGAGATAGATTCCATCGTCATCGACTCTTGACTTTGTGTATTAATTATTTTTTAACAGACTTCTTTAAGGGGCCTAGTGGCTGTTCGGTTCAGTAAGAGATTCTTATGTGACAAAGCATAATATATACCTTAACTTTTAGAAAGTATAGCTGAAATTTCAATAATCATCGTTAGAGGTACAAAAACAAGTGCCAAACGATATTATGTCCGTACTAGTTGTAAATTTCAACTTTAAGGCGGGCGCGACGTTAGAATTATCCATACAAACGTAATACCAAAATCATTTGCAATTTAAGCATATTTACACCATAATATGATGTTATTCGGATTCAGACAATAATTATCTAGGTTCCTACATCGTCTTTTTGTTGAAAAACTTACCCCAAACGAAATTTAAGCGAATTTAAATTTGCACATTTTCACAGCGAAAATGCCATGTTTTTATTTTGTTTTTTCTATATTATAAACAAAAATATTTCAAAATATCTTTTCGTAGGAACACAGATATTATTATCAAGTTATAAATACTCGAAACAATAATGGAAATACATTAATTTTTCATTCATCATTTTTGGATCATTTTTGGTATTACGGAACCTCTCCCAAATTTCCAATAGTTTGTATTGCTATCACAGCAAGCAACTGTCAGTGTGCGGATGATGACTTTACTCCAGTCGATGTGTCCAAGAATTGTTTAAACTATCTGGATTGCTTCCATCAACCTCAAAAACGTGTTTTATTTCGTCTCAACTCGAGATAGCGCGCGGTCTCCGCAGGCCTCTTAACTTTTAACGTTATAATAATATAATTCTCCGTTTCGTCATTAAAATGCTTTTTAGGAACTTGGAAAGCACGAAAGAATAAGCAATGTAATTTGAACTTCGTCCGTTATAGAATAGAGAACATTGTTCAAAAATTGAATAACAATCTCGAATTCTAAATTCAAATGGGGGGCAACCATACGAACCATTCGCGGTAACATACAAACCAGTAAGGTGTGAACATAAACAGGCAGGTTGCAGTGTGGAGTGAGTGAGGTGCACCACCGGGTTGGACTTACATCACTGACCTGCGTCTCCCAGTGCTGCATGGTATCTCTCTTAGCTCTAAGTTCCTCTAACTCTATCTCCATCTGTCTCCGTTCTGCTTGCCATCTCCTGCCGTTTTCTGCCAGCTAGCGGACAATGGAGAGGGAGTTTTAGTTTTTTGTTCGTATATCCTTCATGTTTAAACTACGCTGCAAAGGATTTTATTTGACTGATATAGAAATTTTATGGTGACTTTAGAATTGCTTAACCTCAAAGCAATTACATTCTTTAATGACACCAATAAGAAAAACAATATTGTTTCATAAGTCTGAAATTTTTTTAAGTCTGAAATATAGTGGAGACCGTAACGCGTTGAACACGAGCTTTATGCCATGATAGCCAAATGATTGACGTCTCAATTGGCATGGATTTGTAGGTTGGATTTTTATTAGATTGACATGTTAAGGGCCTGTTTCACAATGTCCGAGTAGCCACTACTTCCCGGATAAATTAAAAAATGGAACAGAATTTGTATGAAATTATCTGCCAAGTAAGATACTCGAAACTTAATCATAGGTGGTGAAACAGGCCCTAAGACTTTAAAATTACTTTGTGAACACTGTGTATGCAAAAATGTTGGAATAGGTTTTCAGTGTTACTGAATGCAACAAATTAGCAGTATTTTGATTGATAAACGTCATTTTAGATCTTGAAAATTGAAGTAAACGATTTTATTACCATTATTATAGAGTGTAAGAATCCGCAATTAAGCAATTCTAAAATCACCAATAGGGACCAAAGGAAACCAGGTAAAGTTAAAAGGAGCTAACCCACTACGGAATGTTAATACAAAAGTATAGACTTTGTTATTCACAGCGTCCAGATCTTTGGCGAGCTTGCGGTTCTCGTTCATTAACATCTGTTTGTCTTCGCTGTCGGTCAACTGTTTCTAACTTCTCTTCAAAGGCTTTTATTTGACTGGTATAGATATCTTATGGTTGACTTTATAATTGCCTAAACTTTACACCATTACGTCAAAAAAGCAAAAGCGTGCTAAATCAGTCAGTAGTTTCATTATTTAACAATACTTATAAACGATTTATTAGCTTTTAAGTCGGTCATCTAATGGTGACTGTGGCGTTCAGAACACTACCAGCGTTTCAATTGATAAACGTATGCCATAGTTTTTCGTGAAAAGGCAATTATTTCTAATGCCAAGTTATCTTAAACCAAGAGATATTTTTTTAAATATACAACCGACAGTTTCATCCTCAGATAAACCATCAGAAAAATGCCACTACAGTAGATTGCTAGAAATTCTAAAATCACCAACACGAAAGCAAGGGAACCAAGGTAAAGTTAAAAGGAGCTAAGCGACTACAGAATGTTAATACAAAAGTATAGACTTTGTTATTCACAGCGTCCAGATCTTTGGCGAGCTTGCGGTTCTCGTTCATTAACATCTGTTTATCTTCGCTGTCGGTTAACTGCTCCATGCGGCGGCTTTCTAGTTTCTCTTTCGATGTTTGTAACTGGAATAAAAGGTTCAGGTTTAGGTTTTTGTAAACTGTGTCTTCTAGCGCATCCTCAAGATTTATTAGTCAGAATATCTCTTAACTGTTGAGAAATGTCACGGAAGCCTGATCAAACATCGTATGAGGGTACGCTTAGACTGCGATCATATACCTAAACTTTCATATAGACTTAATAGCGCACATGAAACAATTTAAATTGATCTGAAAGTAAGATCGGACCTAGAACAATACCTTGTGGGACACCTACAACGACCTTTGATTTATACAAAAAAGTTACAATAAAAATCGACTTTCTTGTTTGTCTTTCTTAGAATTCAGTCAGTTGAAACCAAAGTATTTGAATAGTAAGCCTTAGCATCCACAAAAATGTTCGTGTTTGTTAAGATTGTCGTTGCCAACTGAATCGAATGCTAACGTAAAATCCACAATACATTTTATACTTTATAACTCAAGCTGAATGGTCCGACTAGAGATAATCAGTTACTGTTGTATTGGCATACCTCTCTATTAAGAACATTGCGCAAAGCATCTCCCTCCTGCAACTGATCGTTGAGTGCCGCTAACTCCGCCTGGAACCTCGCCTGTTGTTGCTGTAGCGATTCTTTGTACTGCATCTATGGACAAAAAATCGTATCGTGTTTACTAAAAACCAGGTCTTGCACATTGATATTAGAAACATAGTGACATGAGGCTGTGTGTTGAAAATGACGGGAAACAGTTGAGTGTTGTCATTTTTTTTGGTGTTTCATGATCATAAATAAGTATTCTTTAGTATTAGACATAAAGATGTAATCTTTATTATTTTAGCATCTTTAAAATAAAGGGAATTCGCCATTCCCTCATGTTAATTTCATGACATCCACACGAAAGCGAATGAGATAATTTACATTTGTTCGTGTCTTAGTCGTTCAGTCACAAAAAAATATGAACTAAAACTTAGGATGCCCTAGACACAGAGATATTTATGGTGGTGTTTCACAATTGGCATTGGTGACCTGATATATGAACATGAATGAAGTATCTCGAATGATTGTTTCAAGTATACAACGTCTCGTTACCTCTAAGGTCTCGACTTCAGCTTGTAGCCGCGCCACGTCGGCGGCCGCGGAGGGCGGCGCGCCTGAGTCCACGCGCTGCGATCGAAGCGTCTCCTCGCGTAACTTGCGCTCCTAGGAACAAATTATGATTAATACATCGATTATATCACTCTTAGTCATTATTGATAAGGATAATCTAATGTGAAACTATTTTACCAACCAATCTAAAGAAAACCAGCGGTTAAAATAGTAGAATGTAGGTATTGTTAAATATCTTACAATACCTACATTCTTTCGCGCCTTGTAGATCTTTGCATCATCTTGCAGTCGATACGGATAGTCAGAAGCCAGTACATCTGACTCCAGTCTTGCCATGAAGTACCCTGTTACCCCAGTTAATGGGTTGTGGAGGTCTGGTAGGCAGCCGCTCCTCGTAAAATACTGGTATTCAGTTAAATCCGGCTTGACTGGAAGCCGACCCCAATATAGTTGGGAAAAGGCTAGGCAGATGATGAGAGTGTACCTTGGTAGCTTCAGAGATGGCCTGGTCGAGCCTGGCCTCTAGCTCGCGGCGCCCCTTCTCCGCGCGTCGTATGTCTTGTCGTAGCGCGTCGATCTTCTGCATCGCTACCTCTAACTCTTCTTCTTTGTCGCGAACCTGGATATAAACGTAGTTTTATTTATAGGAAGGATATATTACTGTAATATTGACTGTAGTGATAAGCGAAGGCGAGAGGTTTTATTCGATTGTTCGAACATCTCGATGGTTCTCGATTGTGTCAATTTTGACTCGAGTCAGACTCGGACTGTTATTGTGACTGGCGCACGGCGCGTTCATTCTTGAGTTTTACGCCTTGCGTCTCTGTCACTTAAGGATGCGCTAGTCAGCGGTACGAACTCTTTGGCGGGCGGGGTTAAAATGCATGCTATTTCATCCAACATCACGTGCGAAAGAGATAGACGCTGTGATGAGCAGTAAGAAGCTAGAGCGCTTACACACACATACTCGAACCGTCGCCTGACGCGCACACGCGCGATTTCATTGAAGAACGACGGCAGCGGCGCCTTTGATATTCTGTGGCCATTGTATCGGCGCGGCGGCGGCGCGTGATTGCGGCGCGGCGGTGACGTTATCGCGTACCTACCTAATTATTACTAAGTAAGACTTCAGTGACCGTCTGTGGCTGTGTCTGTCCGTCTGTCACAAGTCAGTATCTCATGAACCGTGTTATTGGTACCACAGTTGAAATTTTCACAGATGATGTAGGTACCTATTTCTGTTGCCGCTATCCATCAATCAAAAATGCGACAATAGTTAGACGCTTGAAATATTTATAAAATATGTTGTTATTATATTCACTTGAAAAAATAATTAACAAAAAAAAGTGTTTTCTTGTCATTTTTATCGATCGGTTATAAAGTTCGTTAAAAAATCTAATCAAAACAAAATTACTTACTTACTACCTACTCAAATACAAAAAACTATAATGCCATAGCAAAACAACTATTGTTTATCGTCGCGTCATTACAAAACGGTCGGCAGTTGGAACGCGAGTTATAGGGTACTTACGCGGCTGGAGTTCATTTTATTGATTCAAAATAATTAGTAGTAGTATTAGGTATTTGGAAATATGTATAACGATAACAACGATAACATAAAAATAACAGACCGAATTGCGAGTCGTAGGTACTTGCGCATTCCTCGTATTTTGGTAGTGATAATGGTGATAGTGGCATCAGTAATACACATTCTATGACAATCATAATATTATACAACCCGCAGATAGACAGACGGACAGACGAGACGTACCTAGTAATGAAGTCCTGTAGGTTACCTACCTATCGGGCACGGAACACTGATAACAAAACGTCAGGCATATTGAAAAGCCGGGTCAGTAAAAATTGAGATAATATCAAAATTCAAACGTCACGTAAATCACTACTGGGCACGCCGTCATTGAGGTGGTAAGTCCCCTCTTTGAGGAGTGGTTGGAAAGAGGTCACGGCGTCCTCTCGTTCCGTATGACGTAGGTCCTCACCGGACACGGTAAGTTCGGGAGGTTCCTGCATCGGATCAAGCAGGAGAGGATGCCCGGGTGTCGCCACTGTGTGGACCGCTCGGAGGACACGGTGGAGCACACGGTAGAGGTGTGCCCCACTTGAGCGGAGCACCGCCGTGTCCTTGTGGAGGCTATCGGCGGCGGCGACCTCTCGCGCCGGGCCCTGGTTCAGGCCATGGTCCGGAGCGAGGAGGGGTGGCATGCGGTCGCCTCCTTCTGCGAAGCAATAATGCTCGTGAAGGAGGCTGCTGACCGCGTGAGGGAACGATCCTCACGCCGCCGCTGCCGAGATCCCGAACCCAATTTCCGACCACCGTAGGCGCGGGTTCGCGGACGGCGAGCTACCCAGTGCTCGCAGTCTGGAAATAATCTGGACCGAGCCCAGTCTTCAATAGCGCATACTGTTCCACGCACGCCTCAAGGAGATGTCAGCAAACTGTAGGGGCCCGGCAGGGCCGAAGCCTCTGGGGAACATATTATGGGTATTCCGAAAGGTTGACACCGAGTCCCCCCTAGATCATAGGCAACGAAGGAACGGGGTAGGGGTTTTGTCAGTAAGAGTCTGACACGCCCTCCCGCTCCGCCCAAGAGCGGGAGAAGTCATTCTGATGATTCTCCTACCAGAAAAAAAAAAAAAACGTTAATCACTAGCAAATCGAAGTCCAAAGTCCATAGCCGGGGTCAGTAAAAATTGAGATATCAAAATAAACAACACCAACAATCAATAAAAATAAAAATAATCCAAAGTTTAAGCCAAGAGTTGTTAGAATAATCAAATACGATAACACAGTAGTATAGCTTGCGGGGTGCGTGCCGGGCTAGTGTGTATGAGCAAAGTGCGCGAGTGTGTGCGCCTCCCCCCGGCCCCTCGGACCGGCAACGTAAAAGTGTAGCGAGATGCACGATGAATTAGAACAGAAACGAGTGCGCAAAATTTGCGAACAGACTTTTGGTAATTTGGCTATTATGAAAAAACTATTGAATGTATCTGTTTAAAATAAAATTATTTACATTATTGAACAAATTATCTAGGGTTGAGCGGTAACTATTTTGCAATTTTCCTTCTTCATAAGTTATTTATTTCCCCCCAAAGATACGTTAAAATTAGTGTTGAAAAGAGGAAGTTTAGTCGCTCATAACTTTGAATTATTAGTTTTTTTTACTTTTTTGTTTCCATACAGAGCTAGATAATAATGAGATAAATGTAGATCATTTTTTATTTTGAACGTATACCATCAAACAATGGAGTAATCCGCAAGTTAAGTTAGTATGGAAGAATTACCGACTAGCGCAGCCTTAAAGGTTTGTTTTGAGATCATTATTGAGTTAAGCTCGCCGTTCTACAAAAATTGACAAACTATCGTCTGTTTTATAAACCCGGAGACTAAAATGACATTTCAATACAAAAGAACTGGCGTCATTCCTATAGTAAATTTGACATTATTTGTGTCAATTTAGTGTCCGGGTTTATAGAACAGACGATACTAAAATTCTTTTTGTGTACAGTAGCGAATACAGAATGAAAAGCAATTTGACAAGTGAAAAGGTCCACGTACCTGTCGCGAAAGCTTTTGTTTCTGCTGTCGCAACTCGGACAGTCGTTCAGTCACCTCGTTGTACTCCGTCATCGCCAGCTTGCGTTGCGATAGCGCGTCTTTCAGTTCTTTGTCCTGAGAAAGTACAACACATAAAAATGGCTGCGTTAAAACTGTAAACTCCCATTCCCTGCTCCCACGGAATTCAAAGTTTTTTACATTTTGCAAAACTCTAAGTAAATAAAACAATTTGCCCCATTGAATAACCTTTCAACGGGGTTGATTTTTTAGGCTGTCTTTTTTTTGTTTGTTAATAATATTTACTGCCATGAGATTAGATATAGCATTTAGAGGTATCGCGAACAGTAAAGACCCGCAAGCCTCCACAGAAAAGATCCTCTGATTAAACGAGTGCCTGTTCCTGACAACTGTCCGATAGTTGACATTCCACTGAGAAAATATCGAAAAATTTGAACACAATGGAACACACCTGCAGCCTAAGTTTCTCAACGGAGTCAGTTCTGTCCTTGGTCAGTTCTTCCTTCTCCATATTCAGCGCTTGGATGATCACTTCCATCTCGCGGATGCGGGTCATCATCTCTTGGGGGTTCGATGGCATGTCCTGCGAATTTCAATGGGATCTTTTTATAATGTATGTTTAAGTAGAAAACACAAAAAGAATGTCTACACATTCTTAAAATTGCCCGTAATTTGTCTGCTGCAAAACGTGAATTTATTTTAAGTAGACTTCCTAGGAAAGAGGTGTAATATTTTCGACAAGTCATGGAAAATATAAAAAATCAAAACCGAGAGAGTAACCTAAGATTTTAAGAAAAGTTATGGGCATTACAACAAACAAGGTTACAAGGTACAACAAACAGTAGGTTCAAAATACCTTGTGAAACAAACAAGGTATTTTGAACCTACTGCTTTGTACCTAAGCGTTATCATGCGCTATTTGAGCGGTCAATATTATAGGCTGATTTTTTAACACTGGTCTTTACCAGTGTTAAAAAATAAACTGTCAACTTACCTGTGTACTAATGCCAGTATTGAGTTGTTCGTAACACCTAACTTGAGCCTCCAAATCCGCGTTCCGTTTCGATAACGTCGCTAATTCCTCCTTCAGCTGTATTAGATCTTCTGTGAACGACATTACACTACATTAATAAAGAAATAAAGAAAGAAGAATTTGTGTAAGGTCTTCTGTAAAATAGACTATCGTCTTCTTCTTCTTCTTCCTTCCCTTATCCCATATTATTGTAAAATAGACTATCCTCCTCCTTAGCGTGTCGATGGCAAAACTATACTCTATTTACTATAAGAAAAGAAAACAAAAGAAACTTATGTTACTGTCCGTTCAACCGATTTTGACTTCCATTCCGTAGACATAAGGATGACATTAAAAGCAAAAAAGTGGTTACAATACCAACTTTTTCTGCAGCCGTCATTTGTCATGTCACCAACGCAATAAAAGTCAAAATCGGTTGAACGGACGCGGACGGTAAAACTAGTTTCTTTAAATTTCTTTTCTTATAGTAAATAGAGTATAGTCAGATACCTTGCCTGGCGCAGTACTCAGACACGGCAATGCCGTCCAGTGATACTGTCATTAGGCCTCACAAGAACAAGCAACAGGGCACGTGGTGCAGGATGGAAGATAGGACATAATGTCTAATAAATTCCACCACTGGGGGGTCCAGAATCAAGTACTGGGATCCGTGGTATACGTTTGTACGTCGATGTCAGACACACCCGATATAAATAAAAGGCGACTAGGCCGTTCAGAACTGTCGTTTACTTGTGATTCAAATCAAATATAACATAATCTTGAGTGGTTATACAACTTACAAAACACTTGAGAGATTATGATCGCATTTAAAGTTGTTTTAGAGATACTAGGGGTGATCCAAAGGTAATGATAATCAATATGAAATAAGGATATTTTACCTAAAAAAAAATATATTTCTCTACCTAGTCTCATATGAAGTCAATACATTTAGTCCATTCTTTTTTTAAATCCATAATTCCCTTTGAAAAAAAATCTTTGTCTTGATCATCCAAAAACGCCTCTACAGTAGTTATCACCTCGCTATTATTGTCAATTTTTTTGCCTCAGAGGTGTTTCTTGAGCCGAAAAAGAGGTAAAAGTCACTGGGTGTCAGGTCTGGCGGATAGGGTGGGTTTTCCAGCAATTCGAATCCCGTTTCTTGAATGGCAGCCATCGCAACGGCGGCTTTGTGAGCCGGTGCGTTGTCTTGGTGAAACAACACTCTAACTCGGAGTTTGCGTAGTTTTTTTCTTTGATAACCTGCCGCAATCTTCCTATTTGGTCTGCGTAATAAGAATCCATAATAGTGGCTCTTTTTTCCAAGTATTCCACTATTATAATTCCTTCAGCATCCCATATAACGGACGCCATAACCTTTCCTGCCGAACTTGACACAATGAATTTCTTTAGCGACGCGGAACAGGCTCGTTTCCAAGTCTTAGACTCTTGTTTGGTTTCTGGATCAAAATGGTGGATCCAGGTCTTGTTCATGGTCACGAAACGAGACAAAAAAAAATCCTGATCCATCTGGAACTTTTCGAGATTCGCCCTTGAAATGTCGACACGTTTTCATTTGTGCTCGTCGGTTAACATTCTCGGCACCCAACGTGGATGTTCTACCCAGTTTGAACTCCTTTGACCAGCGCGTAACTGTAGAATATGAAGGAGCAGAGTCCCCTTATGTTTCTACTATGTCACTTTGTATGTCTTTGGTAGATTTTTTTCCAAACACTTATTGACACTATACTATACTTAATGACAGCTCTGATTTAATTTTTCATCATTTTGATGTTTACTCTCTGACTGTCCGTATTCAAATATGAGGAAACAAAAAAGAATTATTTCATATTTTTATGAGCCCTACAAATATCCGATTATCATTACTTTTGGATCACCCCTCGTATCTCGATGTTTACATCACGCATCGGTATTATAACTTATTTTCCGACATCACTATTACAATGCTAGACTTAGGTCATGGTTTTAAATCTACAACGTTACTAGCTTCTGCCAGCGGCTTCGACCGCTTGAAAGTAGGTTTCTACATATTATGTGCAAACTTTGGACCACTGTTTTATCTCCTTTGGGGGTAAATTTTGAAAAATCATCTTAGTCGCCTATGTCACATTGTCTTTTTCAATGACGTTATTTGATAATTAGGAGACGCAGGGTGATTCCCAACTACCGTAATTGCGGGCTTGCGGACGGCGATCAAAAGGTTGCCAGTTGTCTGTTAAGGAGCAAGTCGGAGTCAGTCTAAAAACCACATGTACCTTTCAGGATCTATTCGAGATCACTAATAGAACCGTACAGCTTGCCAAACAATGGTCAGAGAAAATTTTGTTGAAAGTACATCGACAGGAAAAGAAGAAGAAGACGAAAAACTATTCTTCTGTAAATAATGTAGTTACGAAAGGAGATATTTTTGTTTTATAATGGGACTAGACTACAATTAAAATGTATCAATATAATGAAATGAAATATTACCACTGCCAGCGTCCAAGGCCGCTCCGCCCGCTCTCAGTTCCGCGATGGTCTGTGCTAGGAGCGCATTCTCTCGCTCTAGTGCCTTCAGCGCCGCGCGGTCGCCTGCGTTTGATGGTGCCTGTGAGAACAAAAATATATAAGTATCAAAAAAAACTAGATAATGAAGTGACAATTACTTGCAGATGAAACAAGATTTCAGCCTAATGACGTCCACTGTTTTAAATAGGCTCCCCGTAGTGTCGCCACAATGAACGGACCTGTGCGTCTCTCAATTCTCTCCAGGTCATTGGTCCATCTTGTGGGAGGCTTATCAAACCAGATATAAAAAGTAAATCTGTTATTCATCACAATGACTTTTCGAGGGCGTGGCAAATACAGTACCTGGCAACGCCGACGGCGACTTGGCAAAATTTTGACGTAGTGGGGGTAAATTCGCGTATGGTGCACAAAAAAGCGAATGAGCGAATGGGACGTCGACGTAATGCAGGGGCAAAAGTCGACTAACGCACCAATCATAGATCACTACTATTATAATACTGAACCAATCGCGCGCCAGATCGGCGCTACCTCATAGGGTATGAGGTCCTCGGAGGCGTCCCGCTTGACCAAAAAATCGATCTAAAAAAACGATTTCTGCGCAACTAGCGACTCTTGCCAACTTACGTGCCGGGAACTGTATGTTAAATTAGGTCGAATGTTGACCGCTGTTTCCAAATATTTGTTTCGTTCTTATGATGATTTCAGGCTCTTTTATGTGTTCAAATCGTAAAGGTTTTAGTTTCTATGTGGGGTCATAGATGATTCTACATGTAGTTTAAAAAAAATGGATGATCGTAGCACGTCCAGCCATGAATATATCTAGTTTTCAATGAGCCCGTATAACGTATGTATAAGTGCTACTGACCTGACTAGGAGCGTTCTTGGCGGGGCTGAGCGGGCTGGCGGGCGCGCCCAGGTCGGACAGGCGCGAGCCCGCCGTGAACGTGAAGCCCACGAACGGCAGGTGCAGCCCCGAGAACGCCGACGACGCCGACGGCGGCGGGACGGCTTCTGATAATCTGCGGACGACAACAAATATTATAACTAGTGGAAAAAAAATAATAACAGTGCCAGTGTGGAACCGCTGCGCAAGACATACAGCACTTCGGGCCAAACTGCGTAAGGCCTCCCCCACATTAGGCGCGCGCGATCCTCGGGCGTGTGAGTAGCGCAGGCGCGGCGCGCGCGTCGTGAGCGCGCAGCGTGAGCGTCGCGGGTTGCTACCCTGCGGCGTGTGTGAAGAGTGCAAGCGGCGTGCGCGCGGCGCTCAAGTCGTATTACCCCACCGCCCGCTACGGTATCGGTCAGTCACATGGTGGACAGTGTTGGCGAGCGCCGCGTGCGCGCCGCGCGCTCGCTGCACATTATACGTCTATGAAATTACGAGTCCGTGGACAGTAGGTATAACTTGCTCAACAGTGTAACAAAGTGTACAACAAAAACCTGCAATTTTGGCAGAAAACCCCTATGTCCCAAAAAATAAGGTCGATTTTCATATTGCCCCTGAAGTGTGGTTGACATATACGTTTTTAAAAAAAAGTTCTGGGTTCATGTTCACTTACTAAAATAGCTTTAAGGGTATATACAATCATCAAATAACGTCGAAAGAGTTTCAGAGTTTACTAATTAGAACTAGTATGTGTTTCTTAAAACCGGCCAAGAGCGTGTCGGGCCACGCTCAGTGTAGGGTTCCGTAGTTTCCCGTCCGTCACAATAAGTGTCCCCGACTTTTCAAAAACTGTTCGTCCCATCAAGTTCAAAATAATATATAAAGCTCTGCTTTCCAGATTTTTTTTCATATTTTCTAAACTTATGGTTCAAAAGTTAGAGGTAGTTTTTTATTGTTTTTTACTTTTGGAGCGATTATTTCCGAAATTATTGATATTATCAAAATATGATTTTAGTAAACCCCTATTAATTTTTCAATACCTATCCAACAATATATCAAACGTTAGGGTTGAAATTATAAAAAAAAAAACGCTTTTTATTTTACATGTAGGGGGGCTACCCTAACAATTTTTTTTTTCCAATTTATATTTTTGCACTTTGTCGGCGTGATTGATATACACATTGGTACCAAATTTCAGCTTTCTAGAGCTAACGGTCACAGAGATTAAGCGAGGACGGACGGACAGAGATGGCGAAACTATAAAGGTGCGATTCCGAACCACTCTGCACGCAGCAGTGCTGCCGCAGCAGTGCTGTCAAAGTCAAAGTCAAATATTTTTATTTCACATAGGCCTACATGGGCACTTATAAAACGTCGAAAACTAGTGCACGGTTCCAAATTGGTCGTTTCCTATGGAGAAGAACCGGCAAGAAACTCCATGGTTACTCTTTTCAAAAAACTATTGGGTTTACAACATTTCCATATTACAACACAGACACTTATGCGAGCTACGGAACCCTAAAAAGGGGGCTTTATTAAACGGGGAGCTACCCATTATTCGCCGTCCGCAAGCCTGGCTTGTGACTCTGGATGCCCAGGGCATCTTCTGCAAGTTATGCTTACCTGATATCAGTATCATCGACATCAAAGTTGGAGGTATCGGTGGGGCTGGAGACGTCTGGCACGAACGGCGCCTGCATCTCGCGGAGATTCTCCCAGTCGAGGTTCGCGAACCAAGGGTGATTCTGTCATACAAACAATACTCCAAGTAAAATAGGTTTACTAGCTTCTGCTAGCGGTTGTACCCGCGTGGTAGTTAGTACTTCCCCTCATTTTTTATTTATTTTTTACTATTTTTTTATTATTGATAGGCTCGCGCTTGACCACATCTCACCTGATGATAAGCGATCATGTGGTCGACGATGGAGCACGCTTGCCTAGAAGCAACCTATTCCCTCTTGACTTAAAGACCCCTTGGTTGTAGCTATCAGGAAACACAGACCCCAGCAGGGAATTCCACTATTTAGCTGTACGCATAATAAATGCACTTCCCATAACCGTTTCATTACTATAGCTTATATGTTATTCTGTTGTATAAGCTAAAGTTTTATCAAAAACCATCCCAGCTGTTTTAGCGTGAAGGAGTAACACTTCTTTCATCAATCTATTTGCTAAAAGTGCTGTTCCCCTTTCATCCGAAAAGAGAAGAGTTTCCACACGAATGATATTTCGCGGTAAAACGTGAAATCGAAAAGCATAGATTATAAAATATGATGCATTCAAGATGTAGGTAATAATTTATCCAAGAAGGTAGGTAAATAATTAAACTTTTTCTTGCAAAAGTAGTCTGTAAAAGTCGTAATATTTTTATCATATGAGAAAGTGTACAGACTTTCGCACGCCTTCGCTCTGACGTGAAAGGTTAAATTCCAAAAAGTCTCTTATAGGCCCCTAGGTGAGCTATTTTTATAATCATTCTTTTTTTTTTATATTTTATTTAAAAAATAATAAGCTTACCTTGAAGTCTTGCAGTCCATTTTTTCCTAATCTATTTTCGGAAGAGCAAATCAGTCTGCGGATTAGATCCTTCGCCTCTTCTGACACCTGTCAAACAAATTAAAATGTTGTTATTATAAGTCGAATATAAACTTGAAACATCAACCATGTTGATTTTATTTATGTTTTTACGACGTCAAATTTTAACAAGGCATATCTCCGTAGAAATCAATAATAGCGTCAAATAATTAAAACGTATCGCAGAGTGAAAGTTCTAGAATCGAGCTTTAGAAAATTTGAAGTAAGTTCCCCAAAGGAACGTTGATTGTTATTAGTTGATAAGAGAATTTTTACCCTATGTTTTACACAATAGAGTCGAAATTCCTATGAAGTCGCGAGGTTTTAAAAATCGTCATTTTGTAGATCTTTGGCAGTCGTTACGGATAGTCAGAAGCAAGTAAATTTGACTCCAGTCTTGCCATGAAGTACCGTGTTACCCCAGTTAATGGGTTGTGGAGGTCTGGTAGGCAGCCGCTCCTCGTAAAATACTGGTATTCAGCTAAATCCGGCTTGACTGGAAGCCGACCCCAATGTAGTTAAAAGGGGGAAGGTAGGGGAAAGGCTAGGCAGATAATGATGCAGGTGAAACCATCAGTGAGTTGAGTTACCTGCGCGGCGTGCTCGTCGGGGGGCGGGCAGTGGAAGGAGCGCGCGTGGTTCATGATCTTGCCGTAAGTTTCCACCAGAGACTCCGCGTAGAACGGCGTCTCGCCGAACAACATCTCGTACATGCATACACCTGCATAAAATAAAGGATATGTCATTCATTCATTTGGAACTATAGCGTATTCGTGTTAGGGCCTATTTCACCACCTATGATTAAGTTTCGAGTATCTTACTTGACAGATAATTTCATACAAATTCTGTCACATTTTTGAATTTATTCAGTGAGTAGTGCCTACTCGGACATTGTGAAACAGGCCCTTAAGATAATAGTAACTTATCGTTCTCACTCAGCTTAAACATGCCCCTTGAACAACTGTGTTTAAATTGAACAATTTTTATACTATAGCGTATTCGTGTTAAGAAAATAGTGACTTCGTCGTTGTCACTCGGATTAAGCACGCCCCTTGAATAACTGTGTTTACATTTACCAGTATTTTTTTTAATTATCAACTATATCATTCGCTTCTAATTTTCATTTTTCATTCTTCATTTTTTAAGTTTCTATAGGTTTGAAAAAATCCTTACTATGGTAACAGTAAAACTGATAAAGTAGCCAATATTTAAATAATTATAGGTAAAAATATACTGACGTATATGAAGCATAATTATATGGCTTCAAGCCTATTACTTTCTTAAATTCATTATACATTTTAGTTTTACTTAAAAATATCGGAAGAATGTTTGAAAGCTTACCTAACGACCACCAATCACACTCTGGACCGTATCTGCCTTGACCGTCTTCCATGGCCTACAAAACAAAATACACAAAAAATTAACAACAAATATAATAATAATCTATAAAAAGAAGAAACGTTGCCCCACACTAGGAATTCACGTGGACCAAACAAAGTAAACGAGCAACTGACGAGAGGATTCGATTGTTCGAATATGTTTTTATTATTGACTAGCTGTCCCCTGCGGTTTCACCCGCATTTTTCGTTACTGCTCCGCTCCCGTGGGTCGTAGCGTGATGGTATATAGCCTATAGCATTCCTCGATAAATGGGCTATCTAACACTGAAAGAATTTTTCAAATCGGACCAGTAGCTCCAGAGATTACCCCCTACATACAAACTTACAAATTTTACCTCTTTATAATATTAGTATAGACTAGTATAGATAGGCTCGCGCTTGACCACATCTCAACTGATGGTAAGCGATCATGAGGTCGACGATGGAGCACGCTTGCCTAGAAGCAACCTATTCACTCTTGACTTCCTAGGTTGTATGACCGGCGGCGCGTATCTTGGCAATGCGCAGAAATCGTTTTTTAGATCTATTTGGTGGTCAAGCGGGACGCGGGGTACGAGGTAGCGCCGATCCGGCGCGCGATTGGTGCAGCATTATAATAGTAGTTTATGATTGGTGCGTTAGACGACTTTTGCCTCCGCACTGCGTTACGTCCCGTTCGCTCATTCGCTGTTTTGTGCACCATGCGCGAAACTTGCCAACTTATTTGCCGGGTATTATAGCTATGTTGATGGTTCTCGATTATTTCGACAGTGATTAGAGTCCTACTCGGTCTGTTATCGCGACCGGCACGTGGCGCGTTCATTCGCGAGCTGTTTCTCGATGGTTTAGTTTCGAGCGAGAGTGACTAATTTAAATAATATTAAACCAGCGGTCGATCCCATTGACTCGAAACAATCAAAAGACATCTCGATTATTTTGTAGAACCAGGAGTCGATGGTTGACTCGATGATTTATTTTAACGACTCCAGTTCTTTTGATTATTAACACATCTCGGAACAGCTCATCGCTATTGATAATATATTGTTTGTCGATTTAAAGTGAAATCTCCAGGCTCAAGCGTAGTCATATCCTCGCTAGAAGGCGCTTACCTGATATTTTTTTGGTTTATTTACCGTTATTTTGTTTTTAACACGTACCCTCAAGATCTCAGGAGAGATATAGTCGGGCGTGCCGACGGCGACGTTGCTCTGCACTTTGCCGTCGTCGCCGAGCCGCAGACACGAGCCGAAGTCCGCCAGGCGGATGTGACCGCTCGCGTCCAGCAGCACGTTGTCTGGCTTTATGTCTCTATAGAGTGAAGTAAATAACTACACCTACCCTCAAGATCTCAGGAGAGATATAGTCGGGCGTGCCGACGGCGACGTTGCTCTGCACTTTGCCGTCGTCGCCGAGCCGCAGACACGAGCCGAAGTCCGCCAGGCGGATGTGACCGCTCGCGTCCAGCAGCACGTTGTCTGGCTTTATGTCTCTATAGAGTCAAGTAAATAACTACACCTACCCTCAAGATCTCAGGAGAGATATAGTCGGGCGTGCCGACGGCGACGTTGCTCTGCACTTTGCCGTCGTCGCCGAGCCGCAGACACGAGCCGAAGTCCGCCAGGCGGATGTGACCGCTCGCGTCCAGCAGCACGTTGTCTGGCTTTATGTCTCTGAGGAGTCAAGGAAATTGGTTTGTAAGTCAATGTTTGGATTTATTAGGAAATCTATCAAGATTTCGCCACTCTTGTAAAACGTTTTATACTGCTCTTTAGGAATTATACCTAAAGCTATTCGAAACTTTGGAATTGAAGCGACATCTCAGGCGCCACATAGGAACTGATACCATCTCTCGGGCAATTCCTCAGAACAGACAAAGCACTTGTGTGGTCAGAGGATCCTCCTTTTTCAACAAAGGTTTATGGGACTTTATGTTCTGTGAATCCTTCATAGAATCATCAAAAGTTTAAAGATTATTAGTATTTAATTATTATATATTGTAAGAAAGACAGCGATTGTTTAAACTAAGTTAAGCTAATGACAAAAGACCACTTTTTTTTGAGTTTTATTTTCAGCTAAGTCTAAGCTTTTCTCTCATTGAATGTGCACACGAAGGACACATGAGTAGAGAGAGATAGAGAAGGATTGCAAAAGCTGCAACGACCACTCCGCCAGGAGTGTACGACTGAGAAGAAGAGATGTCTTAAACTCACCTATGAACATATCGGAGCTCATGCACGCTCTGTATGGCTAACACCATCTCTGCGATGTAGAACTTGGCCATGTCTTCAGGCAGACGGTCTTCGAACTTCGATAATAGGGTCAGGAGGTCGCCGCCGCAGTAGTAGTCCATCACCAGGTACTGGAATTGAAAAGAGAGAAGGTTGATTAGAATTTCTGTGGTGACGTCATCCAAATAGTATAGCATAGCAATCTCTACTTGATAAATTAGAAAATATACAGGAAAAGTTTTTAACCACTGCGTAATTTTTTTTTGGTGGCTCAGTGTAAGTAATAGAATACAGATCGATCTTCAAAGTTATGCAACGCTTGCCAAGGTAGGTCTGTGGATGGGTGACCATCTTAACATAACGAGTTTCCGCCGTGCCTCGGTAAGCACGTTAAGCCGTAGGTCCCGGCTGTCATTTGTAGATCTTTGCAGTCGTTACGGATAGTCAGAAGCCAGCAAATCAGACTCCAGTCTTGCCATGAAGTACCGTGTTACCCCAGTTAATGGGTTGTGGCGGTCTGGTAGGCAGTCGCTCCTCGTAAAATATTGGTATTCAGCTAAATCCGGCTTGACTGGAAGCCGACCCCAATATAGTTGGGAAAAGGCTAGGCAGATGATAAAACCGTGTGTTTGTTTCTGTGACGTCAAATAGAAAGTTGGGTGAGGAAGCAGCGAGATCACGACCCTTAGCGTTGAGGAATACGACGCAAAGAGGAGGAAGCCGATGCTGACAAGGAACCAGTCTAACTTCTTATCATCAGATATTTTGGAAGCGTATAAGTAATCATACACGGTAAGAGCTTTTTAACAAAATATTCTGAGATATCGTAAACAAGCAACTTCTGTCTTCTCAACTTATTTGTTTTTCATATACATACATTAAAGAAAGAGTGAGACTGAAAAGTTTAAAGGGAATCGTTATTCTTGGTATGGTCATGTGAAGAGGAGGGATGAAACGCATGTTATTAAAAGAGTTATGAGCTTACATGTGGATGGATGGAGAGGGAGTGAGAGGCCAAAGAAAAAATAGATGGATTGTGTGAGAAATGATATGGAAGAAAAGGGAGTTAGTGATAGCGTGACGAGTGACAGGATAGAATGGAAGAAAAAAAACATGTTGCGCCGACCCCAAATAAAACGGGACAAGGGCAGGAAGATGATGATGCATTAAAAAAAGAAAGAAAATTATTTTATTTGGCATACATAGCTACACAGGGTCCATTAGGAGTTCGTATGAAGCTGCAAGAACAAGTTGCCCGACAACAAGCTGCTTGTTGACATCCTCCATATATTTTAACTTGTAGCTTGTAACAGAGACGATATTAATACACCGCAACCTTAACCGGAATAGGCGAGTCTAAACGACAAGTTACGACAGGTTTTCTTTGTCATACCCGGCCAAACAAATGATGATCTAGACCAGAAATTTTCATTTTTGTTTTTTAATGAAAATCCAGCTTTAGGTCAGGACAAACGTCTTCCAGAACCGATAGTATAATCTTAAAATAACCGAAACCAAAACCGAAAACGAAGCTATCCGAAACTAGTCGATAATCCGAAATATTCTAACCCACAGAACGGGAGCAGAAACCAATCAAAAGTCCGAAAAAGTGACCAATTTTAAACATACCTGTCAAACTAACGAACATCGAACACTGAGTATACACGAAACACTGATTACCGCGACCGAATTTTATAAAAGAATAAAGTTCAAAACGCTTTTTAGAATATAACACTTTCAACGAGAGCCCCATAGCTACTGAAGTCCTGTCCATTCTATCGCTCTGACATTTAGCTACTGAACAATATAAGAGCAAAGGGCAGAGTTATATAGTGTGGACTTAACGCTGACTGCGCATGCGTTAAAATGGGAGCGGTCGGTTTGCACAGTAGGTCGCGCGTTGCTTGTTATATGAACAATACAAGATGGCCAGTTGCAGTATTGAACCACTGTAGTATACTATTTTTATAGGAAGAAATAATAGCAGTGTTAGCATTTGCATCGGCCTTGTAATGTTCCCACTGTTGGGACTCAGGCCTCTAGGAAAGACCGTAATCCACCTCGCGGGCCCAGTGCGGATGGGTGGATGCCACATGTCTTAAAATTTTTGGTTATAAGATATGTCGGTTTCCTCACGATGTTTTCCTTCACCCTTTTGAGAGCTGCGGTGATGAAATAAATGTATCTCCCCATTCTAATGGTAAACAAATTTACTATTAAGGACTTAGTCTCCAAGCCAAAAACCTTACGCAAAAAAAAAACAGTGGCACTTTGCTTGCTTTAAGATCCATAGACCAATAAAGCAATATTCAATATTTTTGGAAAACAAATGTAAATTGGAGTGTTTTACTCACCAAATTGTGTTCGTCCTGGAAGGCATAGTGCAGGTTCGTGATCCATCGTCTGTCGCCAAACACCAAGACATCTCGTTCTTCTTGGAAGCATGCTGTTTCTGCCCTCTGCAAGTTATCATTTACTATTGTAATATATTGATTTGTATGACTGAGATACGCTAATCTGGACGTTAACGTTATTTGAAATGTAAAGTATAAACTGTTTTTTAATCCCTGAGACTAAATTGACACAGGCAAATGTCAAACTTACAATAATTATGATGCGCCGTAATGTAATTTTAGTCTCAGAGATTAAAAACCAGACTTTAGTGCTTGACTGCTATCCCACCCGATTGTAAGCAGTGATGCAATCGTTGAGGTTAAAGTGCACTAGTTCATAAAGTATTCACTCTAGCCTTGAAGAGACCCGAATTACAATCAGACGAGGAGATTAAAGCAGGCAAACTGATAAACTTTAAAAGTTCAAAAAGCTAGGTGCAAGTCTAACGTCTCTTCTATTAGGTTACGTAGTAAAATTGCAGCAAAAGGCGTAGTTAAATAGCTTGGGCTTAGTGTCGACTGCGCATGTGTAGAAATAAGCGAGGTCGTTTCATCCGTAGCCCGTGCATTGGTTATTACATGACCAGTAGAAGATAGACACTTATTATATTGAACCTCCGTACTTGAGCAACTCAACCAAAGAAGTTTTAGATATTGACTTGCACAAAAATCATTCTACATTTACATCTTTTTTTATTAATTGTACGTAGACATAATCTGTAGGAAATGAAACGCAACACGCACGCCTTTCGCGTTTGCTTTTAAATATTCCTTTGTATCGGTTTACATGTGGATGGATGGAGAGGGAGAGGGAGGCCAAAGAAAAGATGGATGGATTGTGTGAGAAGTGATATGGAAGAAAAGGGAGTGAGTGATAGCGTGACGAGTGACAGGACAGAATGGAAGAAAAAGACGTGTTGCGCCGACCCCAAATAAAACGGGACAAGGGCAGGAAGATGATGATCGGTTTTTCTTTGTATCTATAAACCTAGTAATTATTATAGATCCTTTCTTATTTATTACTACTTCAAAATGATCATATTAAAATTAATCATACGAGTATCAACCACTGTAAGAAGACCAAGAATTAAAATCTTTGCAGTTATCTTTTAAGTTATACTGGTTTTGTTACGACCAACGTGCGGTTTATTGTACGAAACGGCCGCGCCCATTTCTACGCATGCGCAATCAACATGTGATGCACCATCGGTAGAATGGTGAACATCTCACCCATACGTGCAAAACGTTTGGGAATACATTCATTGTGCATACAGCTAAAGAGTAGAATTCCCTGTCGGACTCTGTGTTCTCTGATAGCTACAACCTTGAAGTCTAAATTATTTCTAGGTAAACGCGCTCCATCGTTGACCGCATCGTCGCTTTCCATCGGTGAGATAGCGGTCAAGCACGAACTTATCAGAAATAAATAATAATATAGTCTTACCTTGAGCATCTCCCACTTGTTGAGTATTTTCATGGCGTACACTCGTTCCCCCGTGCCTGTGGTCCCTGCGGTCACCGCCGCCATATTAGCGCCGCCATCAGTGCCCTGCAGAAGAAACAAACTATGAAGAACAGACAAGGACAAAAAACCGCTGATGGCTGACAAGAAAAAACGGACTGAATTTGGAATTTGGCTAAAGTCTGGTTTTTTATACCCTGAGACTAAATTGACAGAGGTAATGTCAAACTTCTAATAGGAGTGATGCCAGTTCTTTTGTCTTTTCACAAGTACGACAACCCAAGTAATGTCATTTTAGTCTCAGAGATTTAAAAACAGACTTTAGTAACAGATGAATTGTACTTTGAGGTCGACAGAGCTAACTGCTGCTGCTGTCGGTCGTTAATAAAAAAGTTACAACTAACATTTTTTTTCGAAATTGAGTTTAATTCATATTCGGAATCAGAAAAAAATCTAACTGAATATGTATGTAATTTTGAAACAAAATGTTACTTATAATTATGCTCTTTTACTAACAACGGCAGTGCCGACAGCACTGCACACAGAGCCAACTTCTGCTGTCGACAGAGCCAACTGCAGCCGTCGACATTATTGTTGGCAGCAGTCTTTGGCACGACGGCGCTGTGAGGCAGCAAAGTACTGATGATCTGTAAGTATCCTTACAACACTATGCCAACCGCAAGAACTTGCAGTTAGCATGCAGTTTTATGCTACTTAATCCTATTGCAGCCGTTGAGCAGTTGCATGCAGTTGTACCTAATAAGAGGATTACGATGTGAGTTGACAGTTTCGATGCATTTATTTAATAACCAATTTTCCGATTGATACAGTTTTCAGAAAAACTGTAAGTAATATAGTAAGCAGTGTTATTTGTTTCGTTTAAAATATTGTACAAAAAAAAACTATATACATAATAATAGCACTTAATAGTAGTAGTAAAATACCCTATTGTAACAGTTGCAAGTGTTAATTATGAGACAATACCCATATGCCTGTTGTAGTTTTCTATCCAAGCAAAGAATTAGAGATAGAGAAAAATATATATATAATATATATATATATATATATTCAAATTATTACATTATACATTGTATGTGAGCACATTTTTACCCAAGTTAATAATAAATGGGTTTAAATGGGATACTGCAAAATGTTTTTACTTTAAGCAAATCCAAATAATAATAAACTATTAAAGCTTTCAGTCTAAACATAAAACGATTAAAAAAATATATATTTTACGTCCTAATTCAACCATAAAATACTCAGCAATATTTTTATTTGAAACCTGGAAGTAGTCAGACCAGAACCAGTTACAAATAGTCGTTTAACGTTTTTTTATTGGTCTAAACGGATACATTTACTTTTATTGAAAGTCAACAATTCAATCTTTTTTTTATGAATTTACTTCTTTAACGAATGCGTTTAATTTTATTGCAAAGTCAACAATTTAACTTTTTTAGCGAAAGTAGATATTTATTGTAGCGCGTCTGAGCTATTTTAAAGCATTGTCTGTTTTTGATGCAATCTCAAGAAACGTTCATTTTTTGTGTAACTACAGTTCTACCGAAAAAACACACAAAGAAATCAATAACAACATCGAACCTCTTTAAGAAGAATGTCATCATCATCTACCTAGCCTTTTCCCAACTATATTGGGGTTGGCTTCCAGTCAAGCCGGATTTAGCTGAATACCAGTATTTTACGAGGAGCGGCTGCCTACCAGATCTCTACAACCCATTTACTGGGGTAACACAATACTTCAGGGCAAGACTAGAGTCAAATTTACTGGCTTCTGACTATCCGTAACGACTGCCAAAGATCTACAAATGACAGCCGGGATCTACGTGACTTAACGCACTTTCCGAGGCACGGAGGAAACTCAGTATGTTAAGATGGTCACCCATCCACAGACCAACCTTGGCAAGCGTTGCTTAACCTTAAGATCGACTCGTGCGGCAGCCACGAGCTCCTCCTCTTTAAGAAGAATGTCGTAAGCGACAATTTGCGTTTCTAATTCTATAACTTTACCAAAAAATATTTCATGATAGTGTCTTTCTAAAAAAAATATAACTTATTATTCATAGATTCTAAAGGAACAGTTGTTATTAACATATTTTTATAAATACTTTTTAATTATGAAAGAGAAAATACTCTACTGTTAAACGCAAATTGGCGCTTACGCCATTCTTCCTACAAAGGGTCTCGTATTACAAGAAAAACATGTCGAACTTCCATCTTTTCAATTCCGCTTTTTCCCGATAGAATCGTAATAAAACAAACAGCAAATTCAATCATAACACGTTTCAATTTTAGTGAGGACCTATTTTGTGTGTATTGGCTTAAGTGAAAATTGGCTTGCTGACGTCTACGATTGTATTTTGTTTAGTTACTTTTTAGGGTTCCGTCTTTTCCCGCAGAATTGTATTAAATAAAACCAATACAGCAAATTCAATCATAGCACTTTTCAATTTTAGTCTGTAATTTCAGTGAGGACTTATTTTGTGAGTATTGGCTTAAGTGAAAATTGGCTTGCTGGCTGGTCTATGATTGTTTTTTTAGGATTCCGTAGCTCAAAAGGAAAAACGGTGCCCTTATAAGACACTTTGTTGTCCATCTGTCTGTCTGGCAAGACCCTTTATCTCGAGAACGCGTACGGTATCGAGATGAGACTAAAACCTCTAGTCTGTCGTCCCTTGAAATTGCAAAAATTAAATTTCCAAATTAATTATAAAAAAGATACGGCCGTTTATGTCGCAAAAACGTACATACATTTCAACACTCTAAGGAATCAAAATTCAAAACCTAAAATCGTAAAATTTGGCATAAAGCAAGAACTCGTGGCGCAATTATAGGAAAAATCTTCAAGACTCAATTCGAGAATTGAACTAATTTCATAAGTTGGTAAGGAAATCTCAGTGCGCGAGTCCGGTTCGCACTTGCCCGGTTTTTTAATTATGGAAGAAAAAACTCATTACTACAAGAAGGGTTTCATATTACAGAGAAAGCATGTCGAACTTCCATCTTTTCAATTCCACATTTTCCCGTAGAATTGTATTAAATAAAACAAACAGCAAAATCAATGAAAGCACGTTTCAATTTTAGTCTGGCAATCAAAGATTTATTTTGTGTGCCCTTGTGCACTTTGCCCGATTTTTTGGTTAGTTTTTTATACATAAGCTGTAATTCCTCCAATCTGTATTAAAAAACATATCGTGTCACAGTTGACAACTCTTGAAACTACCAGAACAGCTGACCAATTTTAATGTTTGAATCCCCGACCGGTCCTATGAGACCGCGCTGTTATTGTTTTACTATTGTGTCTCGTTTCGCGGGTATGTGATAGATTTATATTTATTTTTGTGTAGACGTGGAGTAGGTTTTAGACAGCTTTTTACCCCCCTACCCCCACCTCATTTTTTCCATTGTAAAAGTAGAAGAAGAAAAGAACGAAGTCATTAAATGATTTCCCACCAAAAAAATTCCCACCCCAACTTTTTTCCTTAACAAAAAATTTCACACATTACCGGGCCTGCCTCGTATTGGTTTGTGTGATTTATTAATTTGTTACTAACGCTAGTTTATAAGTTCGTAACTGTGTTAACACATATGGATGTAATCGCAAGATGAGTATTATTCTTATTACCTGCATAAAAGACGCTCTCACGACGCAGACCTCTCCGAAAGCCCCTCGCCCAATCACCTTGACCAGCTCAAAGTCATCTCGGGAGAGCCGCAGCCTCTTCAACGCCGTCGCCACTGGTTTTACTGTTAAAGAAAAAAAGAAATTTAAAATGTTGTATTTGAATCCGAGAACCCCGAAACAACGTGTTGCGCCGATCCCAAAAATAAAACGGGATAAGGGCAGGAAGATGATGATGAACCCCGAAAGGAGCATATATAGGCTTTTAATAAACTAGTGCGCCTCACCATCGACGATTGCATCACTGCTTATCATCAGGTGGGATCGCAGTCAAGCACTAGTTTATAATAATTTAAAAAAATCTTTTAAGAGGACTACAAGAGGTATATAGGTAATCGCGAGTTTTATACTACGCAAAAGATTAAAGGCTATATGAGTATGATGCGGTGGAAGCGAGACACACAGGACAGGAGGCTAAGTCCAACAGTGGACGTCATTCGGCTGAAAAGACGAGGTATTTCCACGAATCAATAAAATAAAAATTGATTTGAAGCACAAAGTTGTGCTTCGCGGAATACTTTAGTTGCGCTTCGTCTGGTTGTGCTTCGTTTGGTTGTACTTCGTGGAATACCTCGAAAAGACGACGATGATATGATCCACTGAACAGTAGCTAATCAGAAGTTAATCATCAGGATAAATGCTAGATTAGTATCTCAAAAAATAATACAGCTAATTAAATAAGACAGAAAAAAAATCATGAAGATTCTTTAAAAAATAATTGTATTCATTAATAAAAACCGGACTAATATTAGAATAGAATATACTTCTGATAAAATTCTGATTAATTCTCAAATTATTATAACACGGTTTTCCCGTTATGATCTTCTAATTTTATAATCAGATCTTTATCAAATCGCTAAAACGCTTCATATTTGCAAAGTATTGTGTCTGCACATCTCTTTCTTATGTATGCAGTCTCCTCCTAAAGTCCAAAACGACACAAAAAAAAAGTAATCCCGTAAGATATTAACAGTTCCCCGATTAGATACACAAACACATAGTCAAGCATTTCACTACAACGATGATTAAAACACAAACATACAACATATCACTTACCTCATTGATTAATTCATCTTCGGTGCAACGTATATTCTCGAAGACTGAACTTGAGAAACCAAAATGCAATAGCAATCTCCCAATGCAACCACTTATGATAGAACTTCATGACTTCTTCGCCACCCATGCTTAATCGTCACAACATTCAGGTCAAGTAAAATGGCCCCACCTTAATGCACTGTGCGCTGCAACGCATTACGTCAGAGCTACGGTGACCTATATCAAGCTCGAAACTACCCATCCCCGCAAGCTATTTGACCCAATTTTGTTTTGAAAACACTTTCGAGTTTAATCTATCAAAGTTAAAAGGCCTTTTAGGTTAGTAACTGTTATTTTAAGAGAGGACATGTCAAACTTGTTTAACTATTGTAGAGCGACTGCCGTGGAACCTCAACTGCGCCCTACCGATGCCGTGTTGCGAGTGGGATCCCGTATCTAGGCTCCACACTTCTAAATATATTTTGATCGATATCAACTGAGGATGCGCCGTAGAAGCGAGTTATTAATAGCTGTTTTCTTCTCTGTACATCGATTTAGGGATTACATCGATGGGCGGCTGTAGCCTTAGTAACGGGGGATGTTTTTGCTTGATTTGAGGCTTTGTGGAAAATTCCTTGGATATTGTGGGCCGCGACAACGCCTACGTTGGTCATTGTGTCCAGAGAGTGTTGCTACGAGAGCTTTTACTTAACAAATAGTTTTACCCCTCGGTTTTACTCGCGTATCTGGTTACATCTCCGTTTCCATGGTGAGTAGCGTGATGTTATACATCCTATATTATTGGTTACTAGCTTTTACCCGCGGCTTCGCTCCCGTCAAATGACTACCCTACATATCCTACGCTACACTACCCTATACTACCCTACACTACCCTACCTACCCTACTTTACCTAACTTTTTTTTTTTTTTTAGATTTTTTCTCTCCGTAAGAACCATCACTGAACTTCAAGGAACATTTAAAAAAAAAATCAGCCAAATCGGTCAAGCCGTTTTCATGTGATGTCGTGACAACGAAAAACGGGTTTCATTTTTATATATATAGATAGATGAATCTGTCTATCCCATACACAAAATATGTATTAAATCTACCAGTAGCATAGATTAAAACAATAATCCCGTAAAATACATATAATACGACTAGTACTCCGCCCGTGACTTTATGCGCGAGAATAGTATTAAGAGTGTGTACAAAGTGACATGTTTGTTTACTCACGGAATAGGATTTTGCAAACAAACCAAATCTCCCTTTTCATCCCTTGTAGGCCGAGTTTTCAATAATCCTGTCTTAGTGTTCGCCTACGTCTCAAAAGGAAATTTTCCATGAGGCATATCGTGGAAAATTTCGCGTTCCTAGTCCCCTGGACTTTCTTTCGGCTGTGCGTTCAGTTCAGTTTTTCCTTTTATATTTGCAAATATAGATTTCAAAGCTCTAAGTGGACTAACAGGTAGTAAAAAGACGTCAAACTTTATAATTTGTGATGATATTGTTGGCTGGATGCATGTAAAATGCAGGTCAGTTTACTTTGATAGGAATCGCATTTAATAAGAAAGCTCGAAAGAAGCTCGCTAAGTAAAAATTGTCTCAAGTATTTTTCGCATTTTGCAAGTTATATGTAGTTTAAAATATGATTGGCTGGTGTGACATTTGTTTACGAAATAATCTATCTTACCCTATTGAAGATTTTTTCACGAAACAGCCATTTAATAGGATAAGCAAAACTGAGAGGGTTGGGATTTATAAATAAAATTATAATTTCGTAAAGCCACATATTATGATATGGTCCAGATCATATTTTAAAGAACATAAAACCTGACTATTTTTCGGGCTACCCTATACCATTTACCCTTACAGTCATCACAGCTGCTAAAATAAAGCGGTCGATTTTTTTTTTATGGAAACGGAGGACATGGCGGGATGACCTAGATATGTACTACACGAATTGGTTGGTTCGAGAAAAGAATACCTGGAAGGAGTTGGAGGAGGCCTTAGCCAAGCAGTGAGAAAGAACAGGCTAAAAAAAAAAGATGCACCAGAAATTCTTCTGTATCATGGATGCGTTCACAGACGTGTCAACTCACATACACAAGACACCAGGGGTTACACATGCTTACCTAGAAGTATACCCAAGACCTATAAATGCACTCCAGTTATGAATAATTTAAAATGGTGGCCACAATATTGCCTATTGACTCGGCACATTTTTCAATTGATAGCTCAATTGATCGCCTGGCGTAGTGACAGTAAAACTGGGTCAAACACAGATTCAGAATATTTCCACTGAGCCTATCGCTATGGCGACTTAAAAATGAAAAGGGGTAATTAAATATTCAAGGAAAGTTCTACGGACTTACGTTATTTGACACCAACACCAAAGTGGAATTTAAGAAAAGCTGGAATTTTTCAAATCGCTCTAAGTCTTCGTCTATATCGATAACATTGAAAGAAAAAACAGTAAAGTTAACTGATTTCTTCTTAAGTGTTTTTTTGTTAAGTTGGGAAATCATCTTAAGACTTTTTTATAGGGTCGCGCTTGACCACATCTCACCTGATGGTAAGCGATCATGTGGTCGACGATTGAGCACGCTTGCCTAGAAGCAACTTATTCACTCTTGACTTAAAGACTCCTAGGATGTAGCTATCAGGAAACACAGACCCCGGCAGGGAATTCCACTCTTTAGCTGTACGCATAATAAATGTACTCACTCCCAAAACGCTGTGTACGTATGGGTGGGATGTTCACCAGTTCTACTTCTCCTGCAGTAGGGGCAGGCGGAACGGGAGTTTACGTTCTTATTGTTCAGTAGCCCTTTACGTTCTTGGACTACGAGGTAATTTAAGATCATCATCATTCCTACCGTTTAAACAGCCACTGGATTATCGTCACAAATGGAAATCACACACATGCTTAGGAGGGATTCCAATCACATACCTAAGCAGGCGTTGGACTGGAATCCTGAAGAGAAAAGGAAGTGTGGGTGTTCTTAACAAACCTGACGCACTCTGCGTCATTACACCGACGCAATGAAATGGGTGACGCCGAGTTGTACGTAGAATCGTGAAGTGTGGCGTTGCTCTAATGTAGCTCTACAAGTCTAGTCACCATATAAAATGGAAACTGACGTTCCTTGATTGGAGTGCGTGGCCCACCAGGGCCCAATCACGAACAGCGACATACCACCCTACACTGCAATTTCCGATACACGTAAATACAAAAAATTACTTCTGTTTTAGATAGATATTGAGATTTTTTTACGTAAGAAATCATCAAGTGTCTTCTCCCGCTCTGGATGGAGCGAGAAGTGTCAAACTTTTACTGACGAAACCCCACCTAGTGTTCCCACAGTTTGTCTTTACAAAGGTGGGCGTGGGTCTAAGCTCTACAAGTCTAGTTGCTATATCAAATGTATGGAGACCGACGTGTCCAGATCGACGTACGTGGCCCACGTGGGCCCAATGTAATTCTACCTTATCTCTTTCGAACAATCCTGCAGCCTTGAAGAACTATTGAGCGGAGGTGTATAGGTGTATAAACACCTCCGCTCAACGCTGCGGGCTCGCGGACGGCGAGCACTGGGTAGCTCGCCGTCCGGCAGTCTGGTAATAACCTGGACCGAGCCTAGTCGTCAACGGCGCGTTCTGTTCCATGCGCGCCTCAAGGAGATGTCTGCAAACTGTAGGGTCGAAGCCTCTGGGGAACACAGAAAATCCGAAAGGTGCTCATCGTGTCCCCTAGATCGAAAGCAACGAAGGAACGGGGTGGGGTTTAGTCAGTAAGAGCTTGACTCGCCCACCTACTCCAACCAAGAGCGGGAGAAGTCATTCTGATGATTCCCAAAAATAAAAACTTCCGCTCAACGCTCAATAGGTACCAGGGGCAGGTTAGTTAGCAGAGGTGTACTTATATAAGTACACCTCTGGTATACTTATAGAAGTACACCTCTACTTACCCACATGTTACCTTCACCTATGCCCCAAATAAAGCGCAAGACCGGTCGCGATGGGTGACTACTGTCAACGCCCTCTGCCCCAGCTACGGGACATAGGATCTTGTCAAGTAGAGGTATCATCTATAAGTACACCTCTACTTACCCACAAGTTACCTTTTACCTATGCCCCAAATAAAGCGCAACACCGGTCGCGATGGGTGACTACTGTCAACGCCCTCTGCCCCAGCTACGGGACATAGGATCTTAACTAAATCAAGTATGGGGTATCATCTATAAGTACACCTCTACTTACCCACAAGTTACCTTTTACCTATGCCCCAAATAAAGCACAAGACCGGTCGCGATGGGTGACTGCTGTCAACGCCCTCTGCCCCAGCTACGGGACATAGGATCTTGTCAAGTATGGGGTATCATCTATAAGTACACCTCTGCTAACCCACATTTCACGTTCACCCATCGTATCTTCCTAGCCTTTTTCCCAACCATATTGGGGTCGGCTTCCAGCCAAGCCGGATTTAGCTGAATACCAGTGTTTTACGAAGAGCGGCTGCCTACCAGAACTCCACAACCCATTAACTAGGGTAACACGGTACTTCATGGCAAGACTGGAGTCAGATTTACTGGCTTCTGACTGTCCGTAATGACTGCCAAAGATCTAAAATGACAGCCGGGACCTACGGCTTAACGTGCTTTCCGAGGTACGGAGAAAACTCGGTATGTTAAGATGGTCACCCATCCACAGACCAACCTTGGCAAGCGTTGCTTAACCTTGAAGATCGACCTGTGCAGCTGTTATTATCTAGCCACGAGCTCCTCCACATTTCACCTTCACCTATGCTCCAAATAAGTAGCTACAGTATATAATATCTATTAGCAACACGCTTCTATTGTTTATGTTGGACGGTGGGCGTCCGATAATTACTTCGAGTGTTTTGTTTGGGGGAAGAGGGGGTCGTGTCGGATCTCATCCATTCCCGAGAGAGGGAGAGGGGGTCTTGACAACAACAGGTCAACAACACCAGGAATGTTTTCTTTTTATTATAAAAGGGTAACGGTACAGTTTCCTCTAATGTTGACAGCAACCTGTTGCCCTTAATAATTGAGCGGAACATAACAAGATCACTTATCACTCCTTCCCTCGTATTTTCTATGATAGCGGTCCAAGTTTACGCACGCACAGACAGAAAAGTGCACGTGACACACCAACTCACCTTAGTGATCTGAGAGAGCTAAACCGAGGCCCTACCAAGAGCTCATTACGTGATCCATTTGATGACCCACTAGACTGTTAAAGGGCTATATGTATATGATATACAACGCCATCCCTCTCCTCGCTCGAGCATGTCCTTTTAAAACATCATGCTAAGGCATTGTAGCACTAAAATGCAGCCACCATAAGATATACTTTATATGACAAACGCCTGAAGCAGATATAGCTATACAATGTATAGCTGCGATCTGCTTCAGGCGTTTGATGACCATAACAACTACCAATGCGACCAAAGCGAGGCCCTACCAGGTGCTCATAACGCGATCCATTTGACGACCTCAATATGGTGTAGAGCTCCATCCCTCACCTCGCTCGAGCCTGTCATTTGAATACGTCATGCCAAGGAATTATAGCACAAAAACGCACTCACCATAAGATATAAAGTCGGCCACAGCCTTCTCCATCCCTCTCCTCGCTCGAGCCTGTAATTTTAACACGTCATGCCAAGGCATTATAGCACTAAAACGCACTCACCATAAGATATAAAGTCGGCCACCGCCTTCTCCCTGCGCAGACTGCTGTTAACACGTCATGCCAAGGCATTATAGCACTAAAACGCACTCACCATAGGATATAAAGTCGGCCACCGCCTTCTCCCTGCGCAGGCTGCTGTTGCAGCACTCGTCGTACAGCACGAGCAGCATGTCCACCAGCGTCTCCACGCTGAGCCCGTGCGTGCGCGGAGCCTGCAGCCGCCGCGAGATGAACATCGTCTCGATCTGCTTCAGGCGTTTGATGCCCAGGACTGGGGGACAAAGAAGAAATGGTTTTATTGAACGAAATATTTTAAAATAGCGATAAGACCGCCCATTATAACTTTGTAACACCCTACATTAATCTTACGGTCCTAGTATAAAGCTGAATTTATGTTATTTATAAAGAGGTATATAAATAATAATAATAATATTCCACAACTTTCACACAATATCATCTAGTCCCAAGCTACGCAGAGCTTGTGAAGTAAATGTGAGTATAAAATATCATTTATTTATTAAACCGCGTTAAACATCATTTATTTAAAAACCCGCAACAGTATCGTAAACGCAATGCCATTTGGTCACAATTTCAAGATTTTTGTGTGGAGTTAATAATTTTTTTTCTAAAATAAAGCCTAATTTAATCCCTCTAGCATCAGTTTTCTACCAGTGAAAGTCCTGTCAATATCGGTCCAGCCGATTCGAAGATTTGCCAGAACAAAAAGACAGGATTTTTGTATATATAGGTATCACATACACTTTCATATGCATTTAGTAAAAAATAATATTTTAATATTACCAATAGACAATTCGATTTTATTTATAGGTATGTATAGCAATCTAAACATACATAATGTATAAATAAATTTGGCGAGGCGTCTGTAAGCGTGTGGCAGATGACAATTTATCTGCCACAACATTTTCTAGACAATGTTGTAGTCTAACCGCATGCAGGAATTTAGCTTAATGTGACCGCGACATGTGAATTGTCCATACAAACGTAATACCAAAATCATTTGCGGTTTAAGCATATTTACACCATAATATGATGTTATTCGGATTCAGACAATATTTATCTGGGTTCCTACGTCGTTGTTTTAAAAAAAAAAAACTTACCCTAAACGAAATTTAAGCGAATTTAAATTTGCACATTTTCACAGCGAAAATGTCATGTTTTTATTTTGTTTTTTCTATATTATAAACAACAATATTTCAAAATATCTCTCCGTAGGAACACAGATATTATTATCAAGTTATAAATACTCGAAACAATATTGGAAATACATAAAGGAGACTGAAACGATTACATACAATCTTGGGCCTAGGTGTAAGAAGATGAAAGTGGTGCCAATTAATAGCTTATATATTATCAACCTTTCACTGACAATTCAGCAGATTTTGTCAATCTGAGAACAGAGATATAAGAGATTAAGTAAAAGTGAAGTTATGTGACAATCTGTAATTAACAGCTGATTCCTGAAGTGCAAAATATGTTGTTTTGCACTAATATTATATTTACTAGAAAATGTTTGAAAAATCATAATATTTACTCAGATACCCGCGAAACGAGACACAATAGTAAAACAATAACAGCGCGGTCTCATAGGACCGGTTGGGGATTCAAACGTATAAATGAACGTCAACGACTTCAAGCGTTAGGTAAGCCTTAGCGCTTTGAGCTAAGTTCCAGCATGCTTGACAAACACAATCACTAATGCTTACCTAAAAATGGATCATTTTTATCAATCTTCAGCTACATAAACACTACTTAACGTTTGAATCCCCAACCGGTCCTATGAGACCGCGCTGTTATTGTTTTACTATTGTGTCTCGTTTCGCGGGTATGTACTTTTGTGTATGAGGGTATTATAACATTGTTTGATAAATAAATAATTATTTGCCATAGCTGTGAACAATCTTTATAGGCCTTCTAACTACATGTATTTTAAACCGGCCAGGATGGTAGCTGGTTAGATGAGGTTATATTTATTTACAGACTGAGGTGCAAGCTATTGCCGAATCACACACAACACAACAAAACACGAAACGAGTGAGCAAACAAGAACAGTTGGCAACTGTCAGTGACATAGACTAAAAATAAGAAGAAAAATAAGAGAGATTTGAATCGATAATCATTAATATTGTTTTTTCAGTAATTAATTGATATTTGATTTATTGATATGTACATAGTTGAAATCGAAGACTATATTGCATATATACAGTGCATTTAATCACTTTGAGTTAATTTTTTTGTGCAAAAGTTTTATTTTCGTAACTGTGTAATCGATTACTGAATCGATATCTCACGAAAACCATCTTTCTCATATTTCTCTGCTTCTAGAATGTGAATTGAAGTGAGTTTTTCATATTCTTAAGTAAAAAAATATGACTAATTTTTTGGATCATATCTCAACTTCGTACTTTTGGGCCTACCGTTTTCCATCTCCTTTTTCATTAATCTTTTTTGGTATTACGGAACATCTCCCAAATTTCCAATAGTTTGTATTGCTATCACAGCAAGCAACTGTCAGTGTGTGGATGATGACTTTTCTCCAGTCAGGGTGTCCATGAATTGTTTATACTATCTGGATTGATTCCATCAATCTCAAAAACGTATTTTATTTCGTCTCAACTCGAGATAGCGCGCGGTGTACGCAGGCCTCTTAAGACGGCAGCATCTGACTTCCAATACTGCGTTTGCACGGATGGACCGATAATGTCAGACTTTCACCAAGAAAGACCCACTCGTATTCCTTCAATGGTATAACAATCCTGCAACCCAGTTACTGGGTAATACGAGTCTCTTGATAAGTCTTATACCAAACACTCCACGATGGCGATGTGTGGAACATCGTGAGTTAAAATACTGGTCAGTTGTCTACTGCAGGGCTATTACCACGATCATACAACGTGTTGGCAACGTGACGCCCACACAACCTCTGGGTTGCACGATATTGGTCAAGTTGGTAATTCGTCAAGTACGCAGTTCGTCAAATTTTGAAATTGGTCAAAGCTTTAGTTCGTCTAATCGTGAATTTGCAAAATTATGGAATTTGCCAAATACGCAATTAAATTATATTTATTATTTACAGATTACCTACTAACATTACAAATATATATTTACACAAAATAAAAAACCCTAAAGAACTAACTAAACAAATACGCAATTGGTCAAGTACCACAGCACTTTCATTTTTATAGATGACTGTACTTAAATTACTGACCAACTGCGTATTTGACGAATTACCAACTTGACCAATGTCGTGCAACCCCAACCGCTCTTATGTGATTAATTATGACTTATCTTGTGGTTTCTATAGAAATCAAAATTTGTGTAAGAATCCTAATCCTATAAAAACCTCTGAAAATCGACTATTTTGCAGGGAACTATGGCTTTGGAAACCGAGATTCTAAATGACTAAAATCTTTTCCGAAAACTTCTAAGGTTTTTTTAAAAAAAACGTGTATCTGCTGGAGCTAGTTTTGTAAAATATTTGAGTGACGGAAATAACTGAATACCAACTGTGCGTATATAGGTGTAATTCATGAATCCCCGACCGGTCTCATGCGACCGCGCTGTTATTGTCTTACTATTGTGTCTCGTTTCGCGGGTATTGATAGATTAAGTCTTTTTACGCGTTACCTCTTCATCAAACATTGCGTAGGATGAAACAACAAGCTTTCAAACCATGCTCACGTCGTGTGTTGACGGTAGACGAACCGGGTAGGGCTCTCTTAATCTCGTAAATGGTGTTGTGAAGTTGAATTACCTAATTTTTTTCTACATTGTCATGGGATTTACGGTAATAATCTCGTTCACGTGTATAACCTGTCAGCAGTAAATTATATTATGATTATTATTCCATCTAGCTTGTACTAAATAAGTAAGGTACCTTACTGCATTCCTTTCATTGTATCAGGCTTTGGGTCAGTTTCTGCCGATTCCTAAAGAAACCCTAAGTCGACCCGCTAAAGGGCGAATATATTTTTTTAAATATTTATTGTAAGTAGTATAATAATTATTCCTATTGATTACAATTCATTCCAAAAAAAAAAGCGCAAACTAATCAAAAACATGTAGAATGGAGTTATCTTATACTTATATAAAATTCTCGTGTCACAATGTTCGTTCCCGTACTCCTCCGAAACAGCTTGCCCGATTCATATGAAATTTTTTGAGCATATTGAGTTGGTCTGAGAATCGGTTAACATCTATTTTTTTTTTCACAAAATATTTATATAGCAAAACAACGTTTGCCGGGTCAGCTAGTATTTAATAAAAAGCCCCTATTCATTAATCAATCATCGATAATAAAATTAAATCACATTGTCTGTGTAACTAACTAGGAAAACGCAAAAGAGGAAAAATATATCAAATACCTCCAATATTTTCAATACACAATATAAAACCTATACGCTAAAGGCAACTAAAGGGAATGGTTGAATGGGTTTTAGGTAAAATTCTTACACGTGTCCTCACTCTTCCCTAGAGCGGAAAATGTTTGATTATACCGCTTCTACAAAAAATTATTTATTTATTTATATGCTAGCCAACAATTGTTTACACCAAACATAAATGAATACATGTTTACGAAAATTACATTTGCGAGTGTAACAATTACTTAACGTTTGAAACGTTTGAATCCCCAACCGGTCCTATGAGACCGCGGTGTTATTGTTTTACTATTGTGTCTCGTTTCGCGGGTATCTGAGTAATTAAAGGCTAACACCGCATGCACAGTAAACGACTGAGATAACGTGAATAATTTGACAGATATTCAGGTTATTATCGTTTTAATCCCCAACCGGTCCTATGAGACCGCGCTGTTATTGTTTTACTATTGTGTCTCGTTTCGCGGGTATCTGAGTAACTACAGGTAAAAAAACATACAAAAGGTATATCACATCCAGTTGGGTAGACAAACTGTTTGCCGAATTTCATCGAAATCGTTCAGTCGTAAAAGCATTATTTACCGATTCCAAAAAGGAGGTTTCCTATTTTGTCAGAATTATTTTTCTTTCTTTCCCATTTCATGTTTTTTACCTCAGAACTCTGTCGTTTCTGCTCCGATTTAGATATTTTTTTGTTTCATAGTATTATAGGCACTTCAAACCGGTCCTAGTTTGATCAAAATCCAGTTTTGATAGTGGAATCTATGAGTAACGGCAGAAATAGCATTTTTGGTTTATTTTTTTGGAAGTACATATATCTTGAAATAGAACTGATGAAGACTTGAGATGGCCAATGGAACTTTACAAACGCAACTGTGACGAAAGCAATTGAAATAAATTACTCTGGTGAAAATGGTACTATCGAATTGATCAGATGATG
Organism: Mythimna separata; assembly: GCA_030763345.1. Lineage (NCBI taxonomy): Eukaryota > Metazoa > Arthropoda > Insecta > Lepidoptera > Noctuidae > Mythimna > Mythimna separata. Next base: position 6,694,579 of record CM061190.1, read on the forward strand.
GAGCCGGGAAAAAACTAGGCTCGACAACTATCACACCAGGGCCTCAAGTCTGCTAAGTCTGCTATTAGAGTTGGTACATACAAGTTTAGTATTGTTTACTTGTTAAAATCAACAATTATGAAGCTAATGATCGACAATTCAGATACAATTCTAATAGCAGACTTGAGGCCCATGATGAAAAGCGACGATAGATGAACTCCGTAATAAAACAACGTACCGTGTTTGGGCCTATTAGAATTTTCATCAATCATTTTTTTTAAGATTAGATCAATGTGAAAGGACCAAATCGAAAAATACTAGTGAACACCCAAATGGATAGCTCCAGCCTCCATAAATAACACAGAGTAAGCATGTTACTCATAACAAAAATCGATTCGTAACCATCGCGTTCAAATGCATCTCAAGCTTGACCTAATTTTTAGCTGTCATGCACTTATTGGCTATGAGAAGAAAGACTGTCCAACGTATGGTGAAATAGTCCATCATCACATGAGATGGGATGGGATTTCATCAAAGGACTCCTCTCGCGCTGTGTGAAGCGAAAGGGAGAGTTAAGACTTTTACCGAATAAAATCCTGTGTTCCTTCAGTTGCCTTTTAGGAGGGCTACGGTAACTTTTTCTAACAATACTGCAGTCCTGGCATTTGTCTAATAATAGCTAGGAAGGAAAGTACAGCTGATGAAGAAGAAACAGCGATACACCATCGGTACATGTTGGGACATCCCACCTGTGGGTTTTGGGAACTCATTCGATGTGTATACAGCTAAGGGAAGTGGAATTCCCTGCTGGAGAGTGGGTTTTCTGACAGCTACAACCTGAGCGAAAGTGAGAGCGAATAGATTATTTCTAGGTAAGCATGCTCCACGAAGGAGATGGCGGGACGAATTGGATGGATTCCACAAGAACTGGCAAGAGGAAGCGCAGGCTCGCGAGAGATGGAAGGAGCGGAGGGAGGCCTTTGCCCAGGAGTGGGACAGAACAGGCTAACAAAAAAAAAGCATGCTCAATCTTCAACCACATCATTTTATCTAACGCACGAAGGGTTCCTGGTATTCGTACGGACCCAATAAACGTGCAGTTATCCTTAACCGAATGGTTGATGCACTGCGTCTTAAGTTACTCGGTAGCGACTCCAGAACCTTTCGGCCCCATCGACCTTCTACCGGATAAGTCGAGACTTCCAAGACGAGTACGAACTAGACATTTCGTGTCCGAGTTTCCTAAATAGTACGAACAAAGATGAAATATGTATGACTAAAGGAAAAAGTTACAAAATCAAATCTTGAATTACAAACAGCAACCACTGAATTGGATAATTTAAACCTTGAAAACAGCATCTATTCTCGAGCACTGTGCCCACTGCCACTTCAGTTTAGCGATTCTTCGTGCTACGTTTATTCGATCGAACTCTCAACGTTTCGAGACATACTCGTACATCTGCTTTGAGGTATACTTATACCTCGTCAATTTATGTTGCATATACTCGTACATTTGATTGGCAGTACGGATGTCAGATACTTTTTTTAATTAAAACCACAAATTAACACTTCTAATTTTAAATCCGTGAGTACAAAGCTCATCTCTTTTGTGCCTTTCTTCCTCGTTGTCAGTGTAAACAAAACAGACTTTGTTTACTAATAACTCAAAATGCGCATTCTATTACTGTGCAGTTTATTAAAAAACAACATCTGTTGATCTGGTTTTGGCAAATCCGTGTGAAAATAAATCAAGAAAGAAAGGTACGCGACCTCTCTTTATGAGGGCAACATATTTTGCTCAACTCGTTCAATAGCACGGACTGGTAACCCTATAAAGGACACTTGCGACTAGAACTTTTTGGGACATCGAGGTCATGTCTATGCTAAGTATATTTTTCTTTTCTATTTTCAGTAACAATTCTTCGTAATGTATGAAGAACAAAAATAACGACGGATCTTTTATTGTATAAATGATATTTATTTTGTTACTTAAAGGGTTTTTTAAAAAACATTTTTACACGTACATTTTTTGTCAGTTTAAACTAGATGAGACCGGTGTTTCCTAGCTGACGAGTACCCTGAGAAGAAACACCGAAACAAACTCAGAAGTCATCACTAGGTACATACTTAGTACAAAACAAAGTCGCTTTCTCTGTCCCTATATCCTTATGTATGCTTAAATCTATAAAACTGCGAAATGAATTTTGATGCGGTTTTTTTTCTAGATAGATTCAAGAGGAAGGTTTATAAGTTATAATACATGTATAATATAGTAGGGAACACTGATAATTTCGCAGCCGTGCGAAGCCGGGGCGGTTCGCTAGTATAAAATAAAGAATACAGTATTCGAGAGACCGTTTCTAAAGTAAACCGAAATGGCACAAAAGCCCGATCAACCGCCACATCGAACCTCGTATATGGTGACGGAAATGATGGAATGAAATCCACAAGGAAAAAGAAAAACAAACGTGGCGCCGCCCCGTGTTGGCAGAAGCGGCAAACATCGATATGACGTAAAGCGAGATGAAAAATGAAATTTTTGAACCATTCGCGATGGTAGATTATGTGGACATCCTCAATCGTATCAAGACTGTATGGGATTTTAAGTCAAGCCATACCTTTTCTTTGAGAGCAGTGGTGGCCCAGTGGTAATTGCACTGACTTACAAGTTGTAAGTCGCGGGTTCAAACCCAACCAGGCGCATTACTTTGTGTAATTTATTTCATCAACGCTGCTCTTAAAACGGCGAAGGAACGAGAAAGAAACATCGTGAGGAAATCGGCATGTACTAGAACCAAAAATTCACCAAACCGCACCGGGCCCGCTTGGTGGATTCCAGCCCATCCCCTCTCCTAGAGAGAAGGCCTGAGTCCCAGCAGTGGGAACATTATAAGGCTGATGCTATACCTTTTCTTTAATCTAACGTGCGTTTGTGCACAATAGCAGTTCTATTCATGCGATAAAAACATATTTAGCGATCTACCAATTGACTGATAAGAAAACATGTTGACACCTTCATTTTCTATGACCAGTAGCCGTATCAAGCACTTAGGCATTACAATCACACGACCGATTACAATAGTTCAAGATTGTGTACGAGTAGGCTAGCCATATAGCGCTTGTTTAGGTTGACTCATTAGCCAGACGTGTCAGCCTTGCCATAACTACAAACATAGTTGTGAACATCAAGATACGAGATGCCATCAAAAAGGATGGTACGGTCTGTGCCATAAGTTACCTGACCCATCTTAGAAATATAAAGAAAGAAATATGGGTCAGATAATAAGAAGCACTGATTGTACAACTACGATGAATCCTTGTGGATGCTGTAAATATGATATGATGGTGCCTATATGAGACCCTGAATTATTTTTTGGTTGATAGGCTCGTGCTAGACCACTATCTCACCTGATGGTAAGCAATGATATGGTCGACGATAGAGCACGCTTGCCTAGAAGTAACCTATTCACTCTTGACTAAAACACCCCTAGGTTGTAGCTATAAGTAAATACAGACTCCGGCAGGGAATTCCACTCTTTAGATGGGCATACAAGAAATGTGTTCCCACAACGTTTTGTACGTATGTTCAAAAGTGTTTTTTGAAGATCGTGAGTGGGCCAGCGAAACGTGGGTTGCTTAACAGCTTGATGACGACTTTAGCAAGACAACCGACAGATACTGGATGCGAAAGGCGGAAAACCAGGTGGTTACAGCGAGTATTAAGAGAGACGAGTATTAAGTAAAGCCAATGTCCAGAAGAGAACTACACAACTCTGTCTCGATTGAAGCACTTATGCTACCAGACCTTTTTGGCTATTTATTTATTTATTGCAACTTCAAGCACAAAAACATTGTACAAAGGCGGACTTAATGCCTTAGGCATTTTCTACCAGTCGACCTTAGAGTGGTGCAGAAACATGGTGTAGTAGGTGCAACTTCGTAAACAAACTAATAGAAAAAAAACTAATATAATCATAAAAATACAATTATATAAATACATACATATAACCAAAATTATTATGAGAACCGAATCCAACAATTCATCGCTGTGATGATTCTACCAACTTTTTGTGAATGTATTCACGTGCCATATCTTAAAGGAGAGCCGACTGGATGCCATACTGATGTTCAACGGGAGCGCGTTCCAAAGAAATCAGAAACGCTACCCATTTACTTTGTAGCATCACATTCAGTATTACAGATACTACACTCTCCGATAAACAATAACAATTGCCGGTCTAATCGCCACGGCAAAGTAAATACGATCTAGCACATAACAAGAGATCCATAGCATCACATACAAGAATGTCATGTTTTGCAATCGAAAACAAAGCGCATTTTAACATAAGTAAACTAATTTGCGCGTCACACATACCGAGGTGTGACTGGTTTTCGGTACTTACTGAAAATGCAAAGAATAAGAGTAATACTTATACCTAATTGGACTTGAAGCTACTTAATATCTGCGAAGTGTCTTGGAGTGAGTCAAACATGATGAGTCAAAACGGTGAATATTTTAATTTCGAAGGATTTTCTGGAGATTCAGATCGTAGCCTCGATTGTAGATCGTAATAGTCGTGCCTTCTGAACAACACTATACCAACCGCCCAAAAACAACTTTGGGAACAGCCCGATAAGATCAAATAAAGAAAGCAAAGGCAGTATTATTTATTTAATGACCTTAAACAACAAAAAAAATTGATTAGCTTAATCGAAATTTCTACCTTTTATTTAAATATATAACGAGAAAATTGCTGACTGACATATCATATAGCATACTCAAAAGTTCGAAACTACAGGGACTAGGAGCGTGAAATTTTGCACAAGGCTTCCTTTTATGACGTAGGCGAGCACAAAGAGAGGTATTTCCAAGTTCACCTCCTCAAGGGACGAAACTGGCGTCCAAAGTTTGTATGGATAAATCTGCTTTTATGCGGGCGAAGCCGCTGGTAGAAGCTAGTCTTTTCATATATTCTAAGCCTTCTATTTATTACATAGTCTTAAAACTAATCTTCATCTGCAAATTAATTCGCTCTACAATAGTTGCCCTTGCCACAATTGTTCGGAATTCGGATATCGTTAGAAATCGATTTTTCGCCGTTCCAACGAGTTTTTTCCAAATAACTTCAATGGAAGAAAGGCCAGATGATTGGAGATAATCACACACGTCTGTACTAGACCATTGCAGACCCCCAAAAAGAAGAAGAAAGCCACCAAGAATGAAAAAGGAGGGCCCATTTTGGGTCCCATTAAATGCAAGATGATAGAAGGATACTACGAGAGAAGGTGAAAAAATTAAAACGGTATAATTAAAAAAAAAACCTTTTCCTTTTCAGAATTTTTCTGACGAAGGCTGTATTACTTTCACCGACCACAAACTTGATGTTCCCGTGTATACAAGCCGACCTGCCTCGAATCGTCACTGGACAATTTTCCATCGATCTATTGTCTTGTTTTTAAGCTCTTTTCCCCATTGTCTTCTATTTACTGTGTGTTAGAACAGGGCCTATATTTTTGTCAAATTACTTTCTACCGCTTGCGTCGAATTGGTCCCAAGTGTTTTCGTGTCCTATTCACCAGGGTTTGGGTGTTTGCGAATGGGTACTCCATATCGTTTATTAGCTTTTAACCTATCAATACCCGCGAAACGAAACACAATAGTAAGACAATCATACAGCGCGGTCCTATGAGACCGGTCGGGGATTCATGAATTAATCGCCATAAGTGACGGAAGAGCTGACAAGATGGAGTATTTGGTCGCAGATGTCCGACCCTGGCTGGAGAAAAGCGAGTGTTTTTCGGATATACATATCTCACGTAGGCGGGAGAGCTGTTCAGGTGGATATATACTGGTGGGAAAAAATTTGAGTCAGATCGACACCAGAAGAAGATGGTTAAAAGGTAAAAGATTTACATTAAATGGATTCTTATTAGACAGACACGAACAAAATAAATTTCTATCAAGAAGACGTTTAACGAAGTTTTAACCGCATATTCTAATTCGAGTTAAACAGAATCCGAAGGTGGATTTTACGTCGGATTTTGAAGAAGTTTTGGTATCTTCGTCCCGCAGACGATAAACGTCTTAATCCGTCGATTCTGTTTATAGAGAACTTTGATGATGTTATCCTCTTCATTTGTTGTCAATTTGGGCCTACCAGAACCACTGCCCTAGCTACCAAAGGGCTTTCCGGCCCCCAAAATCTAATTAGCAAACCTCTTTTTGAACTAACAAAAATTCTCCCATGAATATCGAGGAAAATGTAGGTTGTAACACTGTTTTAGTCAGCAAAAGTCTGACACCTCCCGCTCCACTGAGAGCAGGAGAAGTTATTTCATTATTTCCCACATAAAATTAAGGGCCCAAATATATTTTTTATTTGTCCTAGGGCCGTTGGTCACTTAGCTACGCCTCTCCCGAGAACGTTTTCTTATCAGATTTTCTAGTAACGGTGTAGAGTACCTAAATTATCAATAAGAAATTCCGAACCTATCTGCGATTTGGCATTTGGAAGGATGCATCTTTCTTCACGTATACATAGCGCTTCGATGTTCAAGTATCATTTGCTTATGTTTCACCGTTTTCAGAAGTAAAAGTACTTTTAATCGGAACTTGTTTCAGGAGTGTTGCCAACTGAGTGAAAAGAACAAACTGTTACGAGCTTTCCCTAAAGCTGTTCCAGAGGCCAAATATTATGACCGAATTGGCGGGATACCAAAGGCTTTACGCCATCAAAAGTAAAATGCCAATTTGGATGTCCACCAAACCAAAAAGCTTTGCTTTTGAGCACCCGATGCCAAATAAAACGCAAATTGAAGGCTGAAGCTGAAGAAATATGTATTTAATCAATATTGATGATGCATAGAGACAATTTTAAATTTTTCATCAATTGTTTATTTATTGTGCACACATACCAGTGTTGTCTCTTTCAACCTAAAGATTGACTGGTAGAGAGTGCCTTATTGCATTAAGTTTGCCTATGTACATGAAGTTAAAATAAATAAACGCAAAACAAATCGTTTTCGTCAAAAATGAACGGAACGACACCTTAAAATACGAAACAAAACTATTAAAAAGTCGATGAACCACCGTCCATGGCGCGTTAACACGAAAAACCTCATTACACAAACAATCAAACAGGAAACAACATGGCTAAATTAAAAAGGACATCCCATTACTAAAAAGAATAATAATATATGTACATCATAAACGCACATAGTAACACAATGAATCAGTAACGCCTGCAATGCTAATTAGTTTACAATGGTTAGTTAGATAATTGGCTGTATGAGTGAATACCGCAACCTTGAGAGGAGTGAATTAAAAAAAAATGGTTTTGACAGGTGTGTGGAAATCTGGTCAATATTGGCGCGAATTTATCTCGAGGCAATGTTGCTGTTTTTAAGATTTGATATATAAACCACATTTAGAGTTTTTTTTTTATCTATTATTTAGAGGCTTTAGTGCACTCTGGGTGACTCATGGGATCAGTCCTATTGTAGCATAATGGGCATCCTGCAAGCTGCGATAGCAGACTGCAGGTCACCCATTACTAACGTGACCATTCGTCCCGCTTTCCGCGGGACAGTCCCGCTTTCAGGTAGTCTGTCCCGGTGTCCCCCAAGAGGCCGAAATTGTCCCGCTTTTGCAAATAGACCAAACGATAAACAAAATGTATTTTTCTCGATCGAAATGCAGCGTCCCGCGCGGGAAGGCACATTGTTCAGCCAATAAATATAAAAATACAAACTAGAATTTATTCACGCCACTACTGATTTGGTTTGCTTATTTTAAATTATTCTATCTTCTACAATAAAAAACTTAAACACTAAAAACTTTTTTTATTACATAATTCCGCAGATGTCCCGCTCTGACAAAAAAAAATAAATGGTCATGTTACCCATTACTCTACTCTATCCTCTACTTGCATTTTCAAATATGGCTCACTCTGTACTCATATTCTCTGCTCCACTCTATCCTTTCGCTCTCTCATACATCTTTTAAGAAACTTGTAAATATTTAGAGATGGAGAGAGGATTTCCCATGCTGTTGTATTTTTGTTTGTTAATATAATTAATCTGCATCTGTGACTAGTTGGAAAAGCTCCAATACTATGTATTGTTTATTTGTTATACAGATAGTACTGTCTGTCTAGACTTTAGAAATTGACGAGACCATAATAAAATAACCAACTTCATACTGGTTTGTTAATTAGCTGCATCTACTTAGGCAGGACTATACCCAACAATCTGAAATGATTAGGGTAATGGTGACTGGTATTAATTTTAAGATTTTGTAAATTACCATATCATTTAGGGCTTTTAGGTAGGATATCGAGGAGGAGCGGGAGGGCGTGTCAGACTTTTAATGACAAAAACCCACTCGTATTCCTTCATTCCCTTCGTTTCAGGGCCCTGGAGTTCTCTTTCACACAACCCATGACCCCAGTCGACTTCGACCCTGCTGGGCCCCTACGCTTTTACTGACATCGCATTGAGGCGCGCGTGGAACACTACGCGTTTCCGACAACTCGGAGACGGATAGCGAGTAAAAGGCCTATTACACCACCCGTTTTTACGACCGTTCTACGTAGACTGTCGTTTAGTCTCCGTACTAGTAAGACCGTCTTACCACCGCTCGACCTCCGCAAGCCTACGCCTACCGTGACTGGAAATCGGATCATATCATGGCTACTCTTCATTGCGGGCCCATTATGTCCCAGTCTTGGTCAAATGTCTACCAACACTCCTTTCTTTTACAAGGTGAAATTAAACCACATTATTAAAAACAAAAATATTTAAAAACCAAAACTATCTAGATATCTTATTAGATTGTTCACATTCAGATTTCTACTTCACCAAACCAATACTAAAATCTAAATTATCTACTCAAACTTTCTAATTAGCATTATTATGGCATTTATATTTATTTAATCAACTCTTATTTTTTAAATAGATCTCATTGACAATGCTAAATAATGGATAAATGATAATTTAAGCATGCATCTGCTTAATTAATTCCATTAGATATCTATAACATTTTTAACTGTGATTATAATATCTCCTTGATAATCAAAGATGTTTTTGATAATAATTGTTACTTCTGCTATCACTCCTAGATTCAATGTCAAGATTATCTTATTTGAATGAATTTAGTGAAGAAAAGTTGCCTCTAAAGGAATCTCATATTGTTTAATTCATGAATCCCCGACCGGTCCTATGAGACCGTGCTGTTATTGTTTTACTATTGTGTCTCGTTTTGCGGGTATGTGATAGGTTAAAAGCTTTTTATTTCATCCAGTGGAATATTTGATGAAGAGACAACACAGAAAAATATAATGCCTGAAAACTCTGCTGTCACTTGCCAGCAGAGTTTTCATATTCAATATTCCCAAGTGGTAATTCTGTCATTTACTTGAATATTTCACAAAACTTGTTCCAAAAAATACAAGTTTTGGAAAAAACTTTCATTAATCAGAATCTCAATTAACGTTTGAATCTCCGACCGGTCTCATGAGACCGCGCTGTCATTGTCTTACTATTGTGTCTCGTTTTGCGGGTAAGTGAAAGGTTAAATATGCAAAATTTCTATAGATATATTTCGTTTTTTGTTATTGTTTTGACTGTACTATGAAAGGCCAAACTTTATGCAAAATAGTACATTTAAAAAGATCTTCACTGGTTTTTTTTTACAGTAATTTATATTTTGATTTCAATAGAAACCTAGATATTATCCTCCAGATATCTGTATTACCAAAATATCTGGAGAGAAAGATGTATAAAAATGTCATAGCCACATAAGAGTTGTTGTTTGTAAATGTATCCAAAGAAAACATGATAAATAGTAAAATAGAGATTTGCTGGGTGTAATTAACACCCAGATAAGTCTAGGTGTAAATTACACTGACTTTCTATCTAGTTGGCATGCCTGGGTGAACTCACACAGGTTACAGGTAGATAATAGTTTCATAATAAGCTGAAAAGCAAATGAAAATCACACATTTGGTCCCTACAAGGATATCTCAGGCTTTTTCAAAAATCCTTCAGGAAAATGCATAATTCAAATTTGATTAATGCAGCTAACTTCCTTGCCAATTGTTTACTTTTATTAGTATAAAAACAGTCTTGATTGATCAGATATGTAAAGAAGATTTTGAGGTAAAATACTAACAGTAGGTAGTGTCAACACTACCTACTGTCCTGGCCATCAATGGCCTGTATCAATTGAATCAATACTATTGATATAGGTCATCTCTCTTTCTCGGCTGTGGATTCAAATCCAGGCAAGTGGTGAAATTATGCTTGTGCCTTCATATTGAAAACAGGAGCTTTGACTTGCAGCAATAAAGTTAATATATGATGATAATAAATATATTGATGTTATTATAATTTTGATAGAAAGTAGTTTTATTTAATACAGAATAGGGGAAAGCACACAATCAAAAAACAAGCTGTATAAACTAAAAATAAACAAATACATATATTACCTGGAACATTATTGGTGGGTCCCAGTGCCCGATCGGGCGAAGAGTCCTCCTCGTCAGACATGTTGGCTCCGTTCACACCATCAACCATCGGTCACACACTTAATGTCCGCACTTAGTGACAAATCACTTCATGTTACACTTACACTAAGTCCTACGAGATTCATGTATAAAATCTACTTTTAAAAAACAGTTTAAGGCATGCAGCTTATTGTTTTGTCTGTCTCATAAGTGTGTTCCATTGTTATTTCTTCAGCATCTGTAAAAAGAGGTTTTGTGTTGGTTGTACTTGAGCTTGAAAAAAAAAAGAGAGAACTACTCTATGAATTTTTTTGGAATTGGAATTAGGTGTGTTCTTATTAGGTATTTATAATTCAATCCATACCTATGTTATATGTTTAGTACTCTTTCAATTTAGTTAAACATTTTTGCAATCTAATCTAAACAATTTATTGCTTGTTTTTTGTAAGAAATTCTTATAAAAGAAACAAGGTCTATAATGTTGTAATCTGGAGAAATATTGAAATAGAATTTCATTGGAGCTTTTCACATCTTGTAACTCAGAAGGTCATACTAAAAATAGTTTAGTATAAACATGAATATTTTTTTAAAGAATTAGATTTATTGTCTCTCAGACTATTGCTCCACATTATAGAAATGTTATAAGTGTTAAATCTAATTAGTGTTATCATAAAAAATGTTGTTTTTAAAGGGCTGGTATCTTTATACTGATAAGTGTCTGATAAGCTGACTACAACAATGTTCTATTTACAAATTCAGATTGTTTATTTTTTTTATCACAGGTGATCAAGGAAACACCCTATTGTGTCTGAATAAATGATAATTCTTGAATAACTAAATTCTTAGTTGAGACATTATTCAATTCAGAGAGGGTATCAATGAGAAAGTCTATTTTAGAATAGATACTATACCTAGTATGTGTAAAAAAATGACTCACATAAAACCTATAGTAATCCTACATTTCCGTCAAAGCAGGAAAATAAACACTTGCAAATATAAATAGTTTTAACTAAGTCAATGTTATAGCATAGGCGCCGCGATTGCAACTCCTACCCACTAACGATCCAGTCTAGGGTCACCAGGAAATAAAAACCGATTTTCACTATTGTCTAACAAATCAAAAGGCGACAACGGCTTTCTATTCATTGATTGCAAGGTTGCGGGTGTCATACAATACTAGAGCGCTTTCGCAATCCCTTACAAATGAACTTTTATGTACAATTTTATACCAAAAAAAGAATAATGATCACCATGACATATCGATACGATTTCCGCATCGCGACTATAAATAAACAATAACATATACTTGCGTGTAGCTAATGTAACATCCCGTTGATGCATTTCTATTTTCAATATATTTTTATATCGCTCGGAACCGAACACAATACCACTGAGATCTTAACCTATATTTTTTCTATCGATTGTTATGCAAAAACACTCAGATGAGTCATCGTTTACACTTTTATACAACACCACGGCTGCAGGTTCATGATATTCACCTGGATATTCCGTTAACTTTAATTGATTTTGGCTATGGCTACTAAATCATTTTGTTTAAAATATTTTTCGATCCTTTCGAAGCAGACATTTTACTCGGGACACTGGCAGTGTTGCTAGTAGAAAATCGAAACGCATAAGTAAAAAATACTACATTTTCAAAAAGTTATTGAAATGGAAGCATAAAATATTTTAATTGTATTTTGTAACTTATTAATCTTAATACATTTTTTCTATTGTATAAAAATAAATTGATATGAAATTTACATTAAATCGATTTTTTATTTTAAGAAATCGATTATTTGAAATTAATTGGTAGAGTATTATTGGGTTTTAATCCTGCGTTAAAGTTGTAAGAGTGTTTTCAATGACCATTGTATTGTTATTTAATAATTCACATGGTATTATAACTTATTTTTACAAGTAATAACCTTTTTATCTCCACATTGCAAATCAAGAAAAAATCTATTCAAAAATGTGCCACTGTTTGCTAAATACAGAAGTCGTCAGACTGGCAACGTCTCTACCGGATGTGGAGTCGGAAATACTTCGAAATATTTGAACATTTTCGTGTTTATTAATGTTTATAATAATACTCTGTGTTTTGTATTAGCAGAAATTGTAAAAATAAAATATTTTTTTAATTAAAAATATATAAAATAAACAAAACAATTTATAATGTTGTCAAAATGTAATAAATTCCAATGTAAAAAGTCACTCCATTGATAGAGCGTCATTTGTACGTAATGGAGTCGATGTTCTTTTCGACAAGTTGTAATTGAAATAATTATATAATTTTCGACGAAATATCACATAAAACTGTTTGTTATTGTGTATTACTGGATTGCAGTGAATGGTTACAGATAATTTATGGATACCTTAAGCATTAATAAGCTTTCAAACAACCTCGTTTTATCAATGGTATGTGTGACATCAAAATATTTTGGAAAGTTCATTGAATTTGTCAGTAAAATCAGTTTTCTGTGCATAATCTTACGTGAATACCTTTATTTATATCTTAAATTGTAATCTCTGTAAGTTAGTTGAAACGTCCGATGTCGTAATCGTACAAAAATTCGAAGGCTTTGTCGCCCGCGTAATTGAGTAGCAAAACGGAAAGGTCATGCATTCATATTCACCTTTTTGTTTCCAGAACGATGATCGTCTTTATATAAAAGCAATTCTGGTGCGCGAACAACGCATATTATAGTTTTGGAAGCGAACCAGGACTAGTGTTCATGGTTTTGAGGGGGCACCTTTGTGGACCACAGTTAGATGAAGGTATGGCCTCAGATCAACCTGTGAAGAAGAAACAGCGGATTGACGCACCCGATATCGACGATGGTAGTGACAGATCCACGGAGGATGTTCTCACTGACATATTTGATTCTGAAACAACCCCTGCTGAGACATCTGAGGAGTTCCCATCCAGGAATGGTGAGTCTCCAGACAGTGGCACCGTCAGCGAGGATGCTGTGGACTGTTCCAGTCTCCTGAGACTCCCTAGTGACACTAATGTGGAGATAATCCCATCTTGTTCCAACTCAACACCACATTGGAACTCAGAAGATGATAAACTGCTTGCAGAGTTGAGAATACTACAGGATGCCCTAGTCGGTCAGTGTTTATGTAGATTTAACGACACAGCAGTAACACAGCTCTTTGACAGACAACTTAATATTGTTTCTTGGCCCTTGACATGTTCCCTTACTTATTTATCTACAATGCAGCTTATGTTCGATATATATTTAAAACAAAACAGTACAGGCACCATATGTTCAAAAATTATGCAAGCGTGTGACATATTCGTTAGAAATAGGCATGACTGGATAACCGAGGTTGTAGAACTGGCAGATCATAAGAGTAAATTCATAACATTTGTAGCCTGTAGAGTGCTAGCAAGCTTTCTAATAGTCTCTAAGGATACTGTAGATGAGAACTGGCTGCAGCAGATAGCTGAAAACATTTACCTATTTGATAGAATCAATAGGATCACAGTACAAAAGATAAACTTCAGTCTAGATATAATAAAGAGGATAGTTGAGTGGAAGGATGTGGAACAACATCCTTTAGAAGACAGTAGTTACATTAATTCAGCGGGAAACATGCAGGTGCAGGAAGATAATCCGTTTAGGAGTAGTGTTGGCTATGGTAATAGTAGTAGCGAGATGCCTTCAAGTTCCCACACTAACTTGCACAATGCTTTTTCAAATCTACAAACGCATGGTGCACCATCAACATCTTCCGAGCAGGAGGGGCCAGCCACATTCAGACTAAATGAGCCAGTATTAAAGCTATCATCTAATGAACAAAGAGAGATGGAGCAATCTGAATCCCCTGAGCCATCCCAGTCAAGGATAGAAAGAGTAAATGAACATGGTTGTGTCACCATCATACTTACTGACTCGGAATCTTTTGACACATCACATATTAAATGCCTAACTATAAAAACGCTGGAGCATCACTGGCCCGTGCTAGTAAAAAACATGAAGCTTCTTCTTCTAAGGTACCTGAATTTAGCAAATGCTGAAAATTGTATACTAACATTTTTCTCGTTATGGGAGAATATTATAAGTGTAAAAGCGAATCTCTCAGTTATAGATACAAAACCATTTTATGCGGACTTGCAGGGTTTTGTAGACTTGTTAAGAAATACAGTGTTGCCAAGTCTAATATATACTCATTTATTAAGTTTGTTCAATGAAGTTCTGTGTTATGGGTCAACATTGGCGCTACAAGATATTTTGCCTGAAGAGATATGCTGTCTGGCACACTCTATTGTGAGGTTTGTCAAAGACTTTAGATTACTAAGTGATGTAAGAGTGCAGACAAGTAGGAGTGGGTTTGGATTCTTAGGACATGAGTGTACAATCCTAAGAGACTATGCCTTAGGGCCAGAAGTAGCGCCTTTATCGTCATCCATCCAACTCGTAGATCAGAGTTATGGTGATGATGAAAACGACGAATCACAGTCTAGGTCAGAAGTTGACAAAACAATGCTGCAGAGAATGTCATTACTTGTTCTGAAATCTGTCGCCGTCACAGTGAAAGAAATGCGATGCGATTCCTCTGACAGCTCAATAGACTCGTCAGATTATAATGCAATACAAGACATGCAGATCGTAGAACGATCTATTCGCGATGTCCTTAAAAAACTAGATGTTTTTATCAGAAACAGTCTAGAGTTCCATCCTGAGACACCTTTTACAAAAATGCTGATACATTTGTTCAGCGAGCAGGATGACTACTTGATTGAATCCATGGTGTGCACCCTTGATATTACTGTAGGGATTGTGTATAGAAACTCTATGTACCCTGACTTAATACCAATGCTGAACCCCATATCTTCATTTATAGAATTCTTGAAAGTGGTTTCACATGATAGTGATGTATTACTAGACTATCTTGTGAGCAATGAGACCTGTTTTTTGCTGTATTTGCTCAGATTTCTGAAATATGTGAGAAGAAACTGGCCAAAGTTTTTGGAGACTTGTCAACAAACAGATTCTGGGGGAAGCAGAGGTCTGGATGATACAATGAGGGTTCTAATTAGGTTAAGGTTGCAAATCAGCAGACTGGTTTCAAAGTCCCTGTTCCCGTACAACATAAGTCCTGTGCTAAGATTGTTGGAGGTCTGTGAAAGTCTGTATGAGGGAAATGAGTTTAGTTGAATATTCAATATTTATCTTAATCTGAGATTCATAAAAATACAAGCTGAAAATAATGCTAGACTTGAGGAAATATGCTGGAAATATTGCTGCTATCAACATCATGTTAACTGATAAGACCTTGTTCAAAGTTTGTAAACAAAATGCGAGAATTTATCATTCAACAAACAATTTCTGAAGGGTTTTCAGGCTAAAGCCCAGTTCTGGAAAAAAAGTTATCAAACAATTTACATGACTAATTGACAAATGCATTTTCGTGATTGGTTGAATTAATTTTAAACCATCAATTTCATCACTAGTCTTGCGTTTAAGTTGTTTTCTTTCCAGATTCAGTAATATACTGATAAACATAAATAATATTATTATAATATTTTCATAAATTTATGAAATCATAAGATCCAGCAAGCTGTTCTTGCATTGAAATAAACTATGTTATCTACAAAGACTGCCAACTCATTTAACATTCCAAACTTGCTTAGTTTCGCGTAGTAATTAGCTCTATTTAATTTATATTAATTTTTAGTCTTGTAACATTTGTAATATGATGTGTAATTTTAGTTTTTAATTGTAATTATGTGTTACTCAGTCTTCCTGTTAGAGTATGTTCCTTAATTGCAATATGTTTTAAATATTTGAGTACTGTGCTTTTTTAATGGCACAAAATGAATTTTACAGAATTTTTTCTGGCTGCGAATTGAAGAAGTTTCATCAATTTTTATTTTGCCATTTTTCAAATCAGATTTTCTGTTAAAACAATGTTATAGTGTTCTAATAAATGCCCAATAATGTGCCTTACCGTTATGTGAAAAATAGGGTGCTCAGTAATAATATTTTAATGTAGAATTAAAAATGTTTTCAAGAATATATTTATATATATATAATTTTAGTGCAACCATTTTGCATAATAGTTTTAAATAATAGCTTAGACGGTTTTAGCAATAATTTATTTTAGTTGTTAGTTATTCGGTTGTATTATATATTTAGTTTCGATATTGCATATAAAATGCGGGTCTATAAATTTTTGTTTTTAACTAAATTATATTCCATGCCACAATGATGTACATAAATGCCATCAATTACCATTTTATAAGTAAATGTAATCAGTATTAATACAATATCCTAATTTATATCGACATTATAATATAATAAAATATCATTGTTGTTTGGTAAACTTATTAAATGTGACATTACATCAAAATTTAAGGAATTTTAGTTTATCATTCAACAAAACTGAAAAAAAATCAAAAATAGTTTAAAAATTCAGCACTTGATTAATTGATTTCGAAGCTATTTCGCAACTTATAAAGTTGTATCTATCATCATATCTTCCTGTCCTGATCCCGTTTTATTTGTGGTCGGCGCAATACGTTTTTCTTTCATCCTGTCCTGTCATGCTATCACTAATTGCCTTTTCTTTCATATCACTTGTCACAGGATAGATTGTTATCCTTTCTTTTATTTTATCATACATTTTCATTTAATCTTTTTCGTCATAATGATGAATTATTTATAAATTTCAAAATATCGGCAGGAAAAATTCACTGTTATTTTGCTATATTCTAATAAGTTTATCAAGCAACAAACCATACTTCGACTACGGGATCTTATATTATGTTTTATAATAGCTTTAAGTGATAGAACAACAACAGACTGTTATGTAGGTATAAATGTGTCCATTTTGTTACTTCCATGTAGATAATAAGATGTTATTTTAGTATTTTTTCATCATTTACTTGATATGATTATTGAATCTCAAAATTGTGGACCTCTTAAATCTGCAGACCAGTTTAAAGTCTTTCAAGAATGTTTTGATTATTATAAAATATCCTGAAATTAATGAAGTAATTATTCATCAAATTGAAATTAAGTTTTGGTACTTAAAAACTATTATATTTTTTTATAAAAATATTTTTTACACTTATCTTGCCAATAATACTACCGGAAAACATACTTTTTATTTTATTTAAAATTAGGATTCTGTGTAATTTTTTTAAAAAAGCTTAACAGAAATCTGAAGCCATACTTTTTGTTTGCATCATAATACATTTTCAGACGATTGCTTAGAGGCTGATCAAAAATAAACTTATATAAAAGCAAAAATACATTTAGTTAACAATCTCCTGTATTACATACATTTCATTAATTATATTTCACATGTTTTGGCTTTTATTTGTATCCTGAATTATGTAAAACTTAGGTTTATGAAGGGGAAATTCAAAATTTTGTATTTATAAGCAGTAATTTAAGTACTTGTTATTGTTAAGTAACAATAATTTAATTTAAATAACAACATTAAAATGAAATATTTTTGTACATGATGACAACATCCTCGTTTTATTTTTTACGTAATTTAAACGAACACCTACGCAAACGAAAATAATGAACGCTTAAGCGTTCTAGTTCCTCAATCAATTTAATTTTATTGTTAGCAAAATACTTATAAATGGCATGTTCCTGTCTAACCATAAAAGGCAGAGATTTTTGCAAGGCCTTTTATTCGATAGTCAATCAAAAAAAGTTGTTATAAATACATAATAATTACGGCTAAATGAATGTAGTTAGTGTATAAATATCCCGAGGAAACTGATGGATGGAAATGATAAATATCTTCCTTATTGATCAAATATAGGTTCGTTTAATTTGTTCCAAATTATTTATTGAGAGGACGGGTTCCTCAAGGCGCTTACTTTGGTCCACGTCAGATTACTTGTTGAAAAAGACAATTAGTGATTTCTGACGATATTAGCCGTGACCTGTTTTCTTCAAAGGCTGTACCTTCGTGAAGTTCGTTTCAGCTGGTACGGAGCCTATTGTCTCATCACGCCATGATAGGAAATATATGAACGAATTTTTAAAATCAGATTTCTCTTGCATGTAGCTTTCAATATTTCTACAATTTTTTTATTTTATTCTGAAAATATTTAATTAAAATCCCTCTCGTAGAGATCTCGTAGAGAGGTCTGAGCCCCAGCAGTGGGAACATTACAGGTATGCTGTCTTCAATCTTATTCAGCAAAACGTGAAGATTAGTAAGTACAGCGGGAGCAAGCGGCTTAAAGTTGAGACAACTTCACTTCCTCTGGACCAGCTGGTCCACACTGGCAGCCTTCTGTTTATGGCCATTGCGAAGCAGTTGGGAACTGCACCTGCTTCATTTGATAGAAGTAATTGTAGTGCCAAACATAATATTTTAGAGGCATGCGGAACAGAGAGCAAAGTCCCATATCATTCCTTGAACAGTGAGGATCCTCCGACCAAACGGATGTTATGTCTGGTAGGCAACTGCCCGAAAGATCGTTTGGGGCTGTTGTATCTATTCAAATAGCGCGGAAAACTTTGATTGCGTGATGCAGGATTCGTAGTTCTTATGTGGCGTCATAGATGTCACTACAGTATAAACAGATTTGGTTCGCTACCGGACTAAACCAGGTTTGGGGCCTCAGCTTGGGGGCCCCAGGCACGCAAATGCCAAGAAGTAAGGAAACAGTGATTCTGGAAGATGTTACCACGACACTAATTTGCTTGTGTGCGTGTGGTGTGAGGGCCCGTTTGTTAAAACTCTGAAAATATGCCTAGGTACTTGTCTGTGCTAAATAATTATTGTCTTTAATGTTTTTCCTGTTTCACTGCATCCAAGAAAAAAATATTTTACTCTTACTGAACTCGACGCTTTAGAAGATGACACAATCTAATGGATTTCGATCAATACACTAATTCGAAAGTGTATGCCTTCCTCAATAAATGGGCTATCAAATACTATAAATATGATTTTTTCAATGCGAACCAGTACTTCTTGGGTTTTGTGCATTCAGCCAATCAAATGCTTTTAGCTTTACAGTACGTACGATATTTCAAGCGCCAAAATTCGCAGAGCCTAACTTCACACTGGCCAACTTATAACGGACGTATTGTATAATATTCGTATACATAGTAGGCAAATACCGTATTAGGTATGGGGCTCTCGTTAATGAAAGGAAAAGGTGTGGAAATAAAACCAAGGAAATACGTATCACCAATTGTATTGCTAATTATAATTTACAACATATAACATACATTAGCATTGTACACATAGTCTAACGTTCGTACAATCACACTTATATTCATATATTGCTTTATTTTTGGACGCAGGTCCCATTCAAAACGGGACTAAGGTAAATTGGATATAGGTAATATATTACATATAAAACGTAAAAATGGAAAGTGAACAATAAGCAAGAATGGTTTTGGGTTGTCAATAATAAATATATAGATATAGGAAGTATATGGTAGTATTTGGCAAATCAATATAATTGGCAGGATTTATTTTTTTGTTACATTGATTGACCGGATGGAAAATAGGATAAAAAAAATACAATCTTTTGTTGTTGAATTTCAGATTTCATATATCTTAAAGGACAAATATTAGATGGAACTGTTGGATTTTAAACTCTCAGCCCTGAGCTGAGCATTTAAAATCCAAAAGCGCATTGTATGCTCCTTATGACTTTTGAATTTTTCACTTTCGGTATGTGGGTAGTTCAAAAATACATGACATATATAAAAAGTAGTGTCTATCTGTGCGTGTCTCGTTGAGGCGTTTGAGCAGCGTTTTGATAATTCATGCTTAGGAGTATATAAAAAGGAGGGACCGAGTGGGCAACCTGTGCCTATGGTCTATCGGTTTAGGTAATTAACTACCACCTCAACCGATAGACCATAGTACCTATAGTTTAGCCCCAGGACAACAATGGAATAACGGAAGCCAAACCCAACTTAACTTCATATCTCTTCCTGAAAAATAACCCCAGATACGCCAATGAATTCAAGCCAACTCTGGCTCAGGTTTAAGAATGAAGACATTCAAATCAGGCTTTACTATGGTCAAGTCTATGGTTTCTCAAACGGAAATGACGTTACAAATTATCAAACGGCGCTATGATTGGTTGAAGGAATTTAAATAATCAAATCACATTCTAAAGACATCCTTACATTCTAACAATCAACTGTTATTTTCAATAGTTATACATAACTATTTCTGTCACATAATCGTTAATTTTAAAAGATCACGTTCGTCCATTTACATTTTTATTCAAGTTCTCGAAAGGTATTTATTGGTAGCACCATGTAGCGTTGCAATATCTGCTTTATTAGAAGCATTTTAAGGCCTCCCTAGGTGGCACAAGGTGGACCGATGACCGGGTGAGAGTCGCGGGAATACGATGGATGCGAGACACACAGCTATCCTATTCTCTAAGTAATTTTCATGACTGTAGGCTGCGACGAGCTCGACGCCGAGACAGCCTTCAGCCAGAAAGCGCAGTGCTGAATTTAACGGCATTCACTAGCGCCAATATGTATGAAGAACGGTCATTTTGCTTTCCGATGAGTCATCATCTGCCTAGCCTTTTCCCAACTATAATGGGGTCGGCTTCCAGTCAAGCCGGATTTAGCTGAACACCAGTATCTTACGAGGAGCGGCTGCCTACCAGACCTCCACAACTGGACTGGAGTCAGATTTTACAGGGATCTGACTATCCGTAACGACTACCAAAGATCTACAATTGACGTGCTTTCCGAGGTACGGAGGAAACTCGTTATGTTAAGATGGTCACCCATTCACAGACCAACCTTGGCAAGTGTTGCTTAACCTTGAAGATCGATCTGTGCGGCTGTTATTATCTAGCCACGAGCTCCTCAAGAATTTTGCTTTCCGATGAGTAGGTAGTTCCAACTCAGTCGTTATAGCCTTGAGCGCTAGTGTAGCTTCTCACAGTTTAGAGAATACCTATTTGAATTTCGTCGCGCAGCGCTGTGCCTAAGGCTGTATTCTTAGAGTAGATATAGCACTGCAGGACCGTTTGTGTGGGCGACAGTTAGGGGAGGCCTGTGTCCAGCAGTGGATGTCTTTCAGTTGATATGATGATGATAATGATTCGTAGCAAGCGATGGATGGGCGTGCAAATTTAAATTTAACAATCTCTTATGTGACGATGGTATTTTTTTTACAATTTTAAAAAAAGCTTTCCTACAATCTCAAACTTGTTTTTATTTAATCCTATGTCAACCACACATTTTCCTTACAAATACTTATTCTTTTAAAAATTTTCATAAGTTCTTCGTGTCTATACAGTCAACTAAAAAAGCGATAGGTAACTTTTTTACTTGAATTCAAATAACTATCGTTTAAAAAGAAGTTAATCGTTGTTCTTAGGGTTTAGTTTATTTAATTAGTGGAATTTCGTTGATTAAACACTAGAAATAAAACAATATTCGTCGATCAAACTTTTGTTGTTGACTGTATATTGAATTAACACGAGAATACAGTTTTGGGGTTTTCTAATTACTTTAACATTCTAAAGTTCTCTCAATTTTGACTCAGCTAGTACTGCCGTCCAAAGAAAAAGGGCTAATCTGCTGAATCAATTAACAATCATAGATATAAATTAAATTGCGCACACGTGGGCCACGTTCGCCGATCTGGGCGCGTCGGTCTCCATACATTTTATATCGCAACTAGAGTTGTAGAGTTACATTAGATCCACGCTATACGACGTTGTTCTACGAAACAAATCAGGCGTCGCCTAAGTGTGCATCGGTCTTAGACACTTAGGCCACGCCTGATTTGTGCGTACCGTCTGTTTTTCATACCCTGAGACCAAAATGACATTACAATACAAAAGAACTGGCATCAATCTTATAGTAAGTTTGACATTACTTGTGTCATTATAGTCTCGTATAAAAAACAGACGATAAGAGAGTAATTCCCGCTATTGGTTTGCCTTGCAAGTTTTCACGCTCAAATAAAACAAGAGTAGTGTCTAGTTTCGCCAAATAAATACTCAACCCTTCTGTTTTTTTTTAAATATTATTTTCTCACTATTGTACTTTGTGTAGATGTACCCTTTTTCATACGGTCCAAGTGTATTATTCACACTTGGACTTGGACACACTTGGTCACACTATATTATTTAGTCCCAAGGGATCCCACACATAAACACGATACGACGTCACGTCGTACAAATCTACGATGAGCATCCTAAAAGTTGTTGGCTCTCGTAGATTCTGAATATATTTGTCGATATTAGAGCAAATGCCAAGGCCATGTGACTCAACCGTTTACAATAATTCAAAATTGAATGAATTACTTTTAAAAGGACAACTTCCTTTACCTTTACGTAGTGTCGTGAAGAGTCATGGAATTTACCACGACGCGGCATCGTTGTACGACGTCGTATTGTGTTTATGTGTGGGTTTATTTGCCCTAATATCGTTCCTTCAAGCCACAGACAGGTCTCCGATCCTCCAGATGTTTTTTTTTTCATAAAACAAAGGTTTCCAAGTCATACATACCTATTTTTCGGCATTTGAGTATTGTCAAGTTAAAATTTCAATTTCGTCAAAGAATAGATAAGGAATGGAGTGTTATGTTGTATGGACTTCTGGATAAACTAGAGTGCGTCTAATGAAAGCGCGACCTGGAGTTTTTTACCACATACATTTTTTTTGGATTTATCCTCAGGTCGCGCTTTCATTAGACGGATTATATCACATTCCATTAAGGCCTGTTTACAGACGCGTAGTTTTAATTTTTCTGTATCTTATGATTGTAAGGTTACTGGCCTTTTTTTAACTTTCATCTATACTACGCGCTTCATAAAGTACAGAAGTCAGGATTTCACGCAGTTTCTTAACTGATAATTTGAAGTTGGAAATATGTCATATCAATGCTAAAGTTTGTAAAGTATTCTTGATGCTATAATTTATTTTGTCAACTTCATATTTCGAATAGACAGATCGGGTGTACTAGTGTAAGTATATCTTGGAAATTTCTCACTCCATTCGTTGACTATTCCGTGACGAAATCCAATAGACAAAAAAACATTCTCAATTTTGTCATAGAATTTATTTCTTTATTTACATTTGCTTGGACAGCGTTTAACAAGTCAGAACGATATGTACGGTCAGTACCGAGTCTTAGTTTAATTTGCGTTATGCAAAACATTATTTAGTTATTTCTTATTTGTGCTACTAAACATACAGCCTGAATTTTTTATCCCCTTCCAATTTTTTGTTAGAAGTATGTATCATTCAAAGATTTCTTTTTTTGCGTGTAGTGCATTTTGTCGATAAAAATTGTCGTTTCATAGACAATTTTGTGAAACCATATCTCATTTTTTACTAAAAGAAAAAATATATTACGTATTTCATTATTTTTCACAAAGATTATAATTTGGAAATTTGGAAAGGGATAAAAATTGAGGCTGTACAAGTCTGAATTGACCTTCTAGGAAAATATTACAGCGGAGTTTTGTAACTTTGGTTGACAAGCGACTCTTACTGACCGTACCACCCAAAATGGCTCAACTACACATAAATTACATATACAGTCCCTTTTTAATGTCATCGTTTCATTTTCAAGCTCACATAACTAAGACATAATATTTTACATTGAAACATATACGTTAGACATAATGTGGTTACTAAAATAAACAATCTCATTCTGACAGATTAAAACAAATTAATGTTATTTCACTTAGACGTCGATAGTTGCGGTATTCGTTGATGATTTTGGGAAATAATCAGCTTTTTCAATTTTATACGTACGTGATATTGGTAAATATTAAACGGCATATATCTGACGCTTAATATAAGCATAGATGTCTAGAAAAATAAAGGCAGTTTTCAGTTTTTTTTGCGACAAAATGACTTGTGTTTAGCCGTCAGGACATAATAAGCCACATAGGAGACAACATTTACGAATACCGCAACAAAACAATCATAAAAAAACATTTTACATTTGAAAACTTACCATTCATAATTCTAAATTGGTAAACAACTTGACTGGATCGCGATATTTATCATCCGCAAAAAATAAATCAAAAACAATAATGGTATTTATTCAAAAATTACCAAATAAACAAAACAAAAAACTTATCCTTATAAATATTACACAAATATTCGATTGCCGTGTGTAAATGACAAAAATAAAACATTACCACACGGAATGTAAGAAAAAAATCAAATAATAGAAGCCTGCACACAATGGCCCATGTTGGCGAATAGTCATACAAATAACACATAGAAGCTTTTGATAGTCAAGCAAAAACAGAGTTGTAAAAGAAACGGAGCGGTAAAACAAACATGAAAAAAAAAGACAACAACACATAAATAATATGTAAGTCTGAACTTAAACCTAGCACTCCATTTCTTACTACTCTGTGACTTGTAACAATCAAAACGTCACATGCCATTGCGCACAAGGGTATTAAAGTTAACACCTAAACATTAAAACAACGGACAACAAATATCGCGCCACAAAAAAAAAAACTTAAAATAAAAACAAACTTACATACATACTCAGGTATCATAGTCTTCATCAATCTGTAGGTTACCAGAATTCAAACTGTCTATATCAACTGGATGCGCCAACACGGGCTTTATTTCAATCTTTTTCACTTCATGTCTACTCGTTTTAGAGTTCTGCCGATGTATTTGCCGTAACGAGTTCTCTTTTTTAGGTACGCTCACGTTTATAGCCGTATCCAGCAATTTTATTTCTGGGTTTGTTAAATTTTTTGTAAAGTCTATGTTTATTAAAGGTGTTATTGGTGTGACAGGCGTCCTAGGTGCTACTACAGGTTTTTCTACAATGACTGGTTTGGGCACCATTTCAATTTTTAAAGGTTCAGGCGTGTAGCTAGTTGAAGGTTGCGGACTTGCGTACGTAGGGTTGATTTTAATGACACTTCTGTGTTGCACTTCATCGGTAAGTAACGTTTCTTGGTAGAAATTCGCGGTAATCACCGGTTTTTCTTCTATGGACTTCTTTGATAGGTCTATGGCAGTTTCTAGTGAGGTTGAGGTGACGGTTTCTGTTCTTGCTAGTTTGAGGGGCAGCTCGACCTCGGTGGAGAGGGCCCGTTTGATCGGGTCTCGGGGAGGTTGTAGAGGTACTATTTTTACGTCGCAACTGCTCGAACTGTTTGAATCTTCTCTTGCTATCCTTCGGGGTGGGACTGTCATGTCCGTAAATCTGTAATATGAAATAGATAATGATTAAAGATTTTCTGACTACTCGCTGACTTGTTAGTAAAGTTTATCAATCCGGGTACTTTCGTAGTCAGCAACTATTTGGCAATGAACGCCGAATATCTGGCTTCTTACTTTTTTTTTAATTCATGAATCCCCGACCGGTCTCATTTGACCGCGCTGTTATTGTTTTACTATTGTGTCTCGTTTCCCGGGTATTGATAGGTTAATACTTATAACTTAAACCAGTGATTGACTGCAATCCCACTTGATATAAATATTTTTTAATAAAATGTGTATAGGAGCAATTCATGATCATAGAATGTAACTGAGGTATCAGGGTCAGACGTCGATATTTAATATGGTTGCTCATACTCGTAGTAATTCTACTCTTATACGAGAATTAATCATTTGGCACTACCAGTCGGCAGTCAGTGCACACTACTTTACAAGAATATGAATTGAGTCTTTTCATTTTATTTTTTTCGAAAAAAGCCCGCTCTGAGCATAAAAACCGGGCAAGTGCGAGTCGGACTCGCGCACTGAGGGTTTCGTACCAACCTACCTATAAAAACAGTTTAATTCTCGAATCGAGTCTTGAAGACTTTTCAATTTTTTTTTCTTGTGACGTAACTAAAAATTTTCAGTTTTCAGACTTTTCCCGATATTAGTGCTATAATACCTTGCTTCGTGCCAAATTTCAAGATTCTAGGTCAACGGGAAGCACCCTATGAGTTTTGATTCCTTTGACAGTGTCGAAATGTACGTTTTTTGCAACATAAACGGGCGTATCCTTTTTTCCCGTCAACTTACAAGTTTGATTTTTGCACAACTTCAAGGGACCGCGGATTTCAATATATGGTTTTAATTTCAACTTGATACCTTCACGCGTTCCTGAGAAAAAGGGTCTTGATAGACGGACGGACGGACAGACGGACAACAAAGTGTTCCTATAAGGGTTCCGTTTTTTCCATTTGAGGTACGGAACCCTAAAAATCAAAAAATATTGCGAAGTAAACATAACAACACGCTCCTCGTAGGTGGGGACTGCGAATTAGCTGTAAACGAAGCTTTACGGATATTGCCGAATAATTCCGAAGCCAGAATCGACTACTCGGCCTCTTTACAGCCAGCTAATCATCGGTTAGTCGGTAAATCTCTAAGGGCCTGTTTCACAATGTCCGAGTAGGCACTACTCACTGAATAAATTAAAAAATGTGACAGAATTCGTATGAAATTATCTGTCAAGTAAGATACTCGAAACTTAATCATAGGTGGTGAAACAGGCCCTAATAATAATATGATGACCAGTGATAGGAATAGGTAGTGCCTATTTGCCTAAACTTCGAAGAACAGAGACAAGAAACGGAGACTTCCTTAGGACTAAATTTTTTCAGAGACTCCCGAAATTTCGAGACAACACTTAAAAACACATTAAAAAAAAATTATATTTGAAATAAGTAATTAGTCTATATTTACCAAAAGTTTGCGACTATCATAATAAATAACATACACAGTCTTTACAAGCATTTTTTTTTAGAACATTTTGTAATTGACGTAATTACTTATTCCAATATCACTGATGATGACTAAAATCCGCTAAGTGCATTCCAATGAATAACGTAAGTCTGAATGATGAATCTAGGGTTACAAAAACACGCTGTACCTATCATTGAAATTTATAACCTATGATGATTTAGTTAAGGTCCTATTTTCCATGACCAACTGTAGTCATTTAACACGAGAAGGGCCTCTACTCTGTTGTTCTGAGCAAACTAAACGGCTTTCTATTTCCACACATAAGAAAACAAACGCTAACAATCTAAATTCACAGCCATTCTTTATATCTGTATTGGAAGAGTTATTGCTGTTAACAAGAAACAATGGTAGTCAGCAACAAATGTAGGAAGCGACAATAAGTAATAAAGCAACCTTGTCCAAAATCACAAATAGAAGGACTTTTTGAAAATAGTTCGAAATTAAGATAGAAACCTTTTAATATATAGCAATATGTTCCCACTCTTCCTCATGCCAATTTTAAAAACGCAAAGGTCATTAAAATCAGTCCTTCTTAGAGTTATAAGTTGTGTGACTTTGTTTTATGTATACAGATTTATGATAAATGATATTTATTTTGCAACTAAGTTTTCACAAACTCTTTTACACATAAATTTTTTTCGTTAGTTTATATTTACTATATTCTGTTCAATAAACCCGGAGACTAAATTGACATAAGTAATGTCAAAATTTCTATAGGAATGACGCCAGTTCTTTGGTGTTGAAATGTCATTTTAGTCTCCGGAATTATTGAACAGAATATAGATGAGGCCGGTGCTTCCTAATTGACTACCCTGAGAAGAAACACCGAAAGAAACTCAGGGGTCACAGTCCCCGTTTACGTGGCTAACTGTACGCTACGGAAAAAAATCCATCTAAAAAGATGGGATTTTTTAGAGAGAAGTGGTTACTTGATTTTTTAGAGAGAAGTGGTTACTTGATTTTTTAGAGAGAAGTGGTTACTTGATTTTTTAGAGAGAAGTGGTTACTTGATTTTTTTTTAAATTGCACTCTACTGTGCCCAGTTTCGCTTCAGTAGAAACTCTGAACCTTTATCCGACACTATTCGAAACTTTTATTTACGAAGCTCCGTTCTCAAGCATCCCTTCTCAAAACAGTAAATTGACACGGCACAAATGGACAGCGGCGAATGCAATTTAATAAATGCGATCAATTGATGTACATCATCATCATCATCATTTCAGCCAAAAGACGTCCACTGCTGGACATAGGCCTCCCCAAGCGTCGCCACAACGACCGGTCCTGTGCATCTCGCACTTCACCTTGTGGGAGGCCTTCCAAAACTGCGTCTTTCGGTATTGTAGGTACACAATTTAATTTATGATTTAAATCAAGTTTATCTTAATGTGTTTCTAATTTATTTTAACTTAAGAAATTTAATGTTCATTATTTATCGATTTTTCAAAACCATTTAATTAATTAGACCTATTATGAATTTTTGTGTAGTTGGGAAAAGGCTAGGCAGATGATGATGATGATGATGAATGTTTGTGTCGACGTAAGTGACTTTTTTACACAGGATCACTCAATGTCTCCTCACAGTTTTTGTTATTACTCTCTTAAACTCCTCCGAAACGGCTGCCTTTTGGCTTTACGAACTTAGCTAACGCACTACCGTGTGTCTAGATATAAAAGTAGATTTTACCTAGAAGAGTTCGGCGAACTTTCAGCGCTCATCATTTCTTTCTCTTCGGCCGCCGAGACGTCTGGGATATTCTTCACCTGAAAAATATACATAAAACATTTTACTAAAACGTTCAAAGGCCCTTTCTAAGTCTATTTCAGTGATTCCTGAATTGTAGGACCTCGGACAACAAGCTTGTGTCTTTTTTGGGTGGGAAATGCTCCTAATCTTGGGAGGTGAGGGAGGAGGCAACCACCCAGCGTTGCTTCGCCCTAGCGGGACACACCTATACACACACCACACAATGATGACACCAGGGCGTTTCTTTGGAGCGAGCCAAGATGATCATCGGTCTTGTCGAGTAAAAATTCCAAAGTCTTGAGCATCGACGCGTTGCCGATGCTAAGACTTTGAGCATGTCGGTTTTCTATCGTTTACATTTCGAGGAGTACAGTGCATTGGAATTGCGCAAGTCCGTTCCATCATCGGAGCACTAGATGTACGACGTTGGGCCACCGGTACATGGGAGACAATCCATCCAACGTAGAAAGTGTTTTGGTATACATTTAGTGTGCGTACAGCTAGAGAGTGGAATTCCTTACAGGAGTCTGTGTTTCCTGATAGCTACAACTTAGAAGGCTTTAAATATCTATGTTACTACTTGGCAAGCGTGCTCTATTGTCGGTCACATCATCGCTTACCATTAGCTGAGTTAGTGATCAATCGACATAATAATAATAAAAAAAATTACTGCAACTGCAGGAACTCAAAGGTTAACTGAAGGAATACACGTCAGTAAAAGACTAACGCTCCCTACCCTTTCATCTTGAGCGGGAGGACTTATTTGCTGATTTACCACGTCAAAACAAAACAGAAAGGGTTGTTTTGCCCGAGAAAGGTCACTTTTTAACTTATATGGTTTCTTTTATTGTTTCAATTTTTTCAAAAGGTTTGTTTAGGAGGGGTAGAAGAACAGTTAAAAAAGTTACGAGCTTTTAATTTTCTCCAATTGTTTCACTTGAAAGGGAAAAATTACTTGGCTTCGCTTTAATGTACTTTGGTTTGCAAAACAAAATTATTGCGAAGTTGTGTAACAAAAGGGAATTTAAAACAAAAAAAGCGGTGTATTTTATTTTCAAAGGTTGCTCTCTTTTAACGTAAACACGAGAATTTTGCAAAACGTTCTGTGTAACTTTTATTTGATTTAAATAACACAGATTGTGTTTTCCTTGATTGGGGGAAAACAATTTACGCGTTGCTCAACCAAATGAATAAAAAGGTTAGGCTTCAAGGAACATACCAAAAGCTGTTTTTTTTCCACAACTTTCACATGGTGTTATTTAGTTCCAAACTAAGCAAAGCTTGTGCTAGGAGTAATAGACAAATGATAAACTTCATATACAATTATACACCCTGACCACGGGGTCTCATTCGCAACAAAGAAAGTTTGGTTCAAATAAATGTCACTAGATGGCGCGACATGTATTGATCTGTGGTTGAAGTGTGTATAATTTTTTAGTTTTTATTTTTTCTGTCTTTATTAAGGTTTATTCATACATAATCAACTCTTATACACACAAAATTATGGAACAATGGGCTCTTAATTCAAATTTTCAAAGATGATTGGAATGAACAATTAATATTTATACCAGTAGATGGCGCTGTATTAAATTTCAAAGGTTAACAACTAGATTTTTAAATTTTGTTTTGTTTAATAATATCACAGATAATATGAGTACGTAGCAGCAGTACAAAAGTACAGTGTACAGTGCCATTTTAATGTCATCTATTACGAATAAAAGTATAATATAACCCTTCTGTCGCTGCTAACACCATCTATTGGGAACGAACGCGATTGATGTACTAACAAAAATAGCCAGCATACGCAGATGAAATACGCTAGTTACGACGGGACAATTTCTTTGTATGGGATGAGGCATCTGTATGCCAATATTATATTATCTGTGCCCTGACACAGAGTAAATGATCGTGCACATCACACAAGCATTTGTCTTGGGTAGGAATCGAACCTACGACTAGAGCAAAAGGCCAGACAAAGATTGTTAAACACCGTATGCCGCTGGGAAATAAAAGCAAAAGTTTACCAAAATAAAAGTATTAATCATAGATAAATAAAATCGTATCACATCGCATCGCTTAAATACAATAACTAACGGATATACGAGTATGATAACTATATTTTAACATTATAATATCTTAATATATATAAATCTCGTGTCCCAATGTTTGTCCTCAATGGACTCCTAAACCACTAAACCGATTATAATAAAATTTGCACACCATGTGCAGTTCGATCCAACTTGAGAGATAGGATAGTTTAAATCTAAAAAAAAAAAAAGTTGGGTAAAGTAGGGTAGTGTAGGGTAGTGTAGTGTAGGGTAGTGTAGGGTAGTGTAGGGTAGTGTAGCGTAGTGTAGGGTAGTGTAGGGTAGTGTAGTGTAGTGTAGTGTAGTGTAGTGTAGTGTAGTGTAGTGTAGGGTAGTGTAGGGTAGTGTAGTGTAGCGTAGTGTAGTGTAGGGTAGTGTAGGGTAGTGTAGGGTAGTGTAGGGTAATGTAGGGTAGTGTAGGGTAAGTAGGGTAGTGTAGGGAAGGTAGGGTAGGGTAGCGTAGGATATGTAGGGTAGTCATTTGACGGGAAAAATTCCAAAAATAAATAATTGTCTACCCCGTGCGAAGCCGGGACGGGCTGTTAGTATGTTTATAAATTATATTATTATATTAAATTAAATTAATATATTAATCAATTATATTATTATGTTAAAATTACCTGTTCGCATGTTGTACATCGTAGTGGCTTATAATTATAAAAACTTGGTGTAAATTCGTATCACATATTATAATCAAAGTATAATTAACCTATCAATACCCGCGAAACGAGACACAATAGTAAGACAATAACTGCGCGGTCCTATGAGACCGGTCGGGGATTCATGAATTAAAATAATTAAAGTGATAAACCCCTACCTAATAAAACCCTACTGGGGCCCATAGGTTCGCTTCTGAAAACCCGCGGTCCCGAAACGCAAGTCAATGTAGGAACATAGGAGTAAGTATTAATTTATCTGAACGAGTAACTTTATTGCAAAACTAGCTTTTGGCCGGCTTCGCCCGCATAAAAATATAAAATAAATAGCCATGTTACTCAGTAAAGATGTAGCTTTATACCAACGGTATTTTTTTAATTGATCAAGTATTTTTTAAATCGTAGCATACAAACAAACAACCAAGAAATTAAATCTTTCGTCTTTTTAATATCAGATATCTGTACAAAGATGATTTCACAGTAGAAAAGTTTGGTAAATTACTTACGATTACAGAATGCTCTCTGTATGCGCACGGAGCAATCATTGGGTAAAACGTTGGAGGGACAGGAGGTACCACAAAAGGTACCACAGGAGACACCATAGAATGTACCACAGGAGGTACCACTGGAGGTACCATAGGAGGTACCATGGGTGGGATCACTGGAGGTACCATAGGATGTACCACATGAGGAATCACTGGGGGTACCACAGGAGGTACCACGGGAGGTACCACTGGAGGTACCATAGGAGGTACTATAGGTGGGATCACTGGAGGTACCACGGGAGGTACCATAGGATTTCTACTTATTGCTCGTCTAATTGGATCAAAGAGCTCTTCGTTTTCATTTTTCTTAAAATCAGGTGGACCACAATTGTGTCTGAATTCATCTTCAATTTTGTTATTCTAAAAAGAAGAACAAGACGTTACTTAATTATTTTTTAACACAGTTGCTCGTAAAGCTGATGTAATTCCACCGGTTTTAAATATGTAAAGCGGGTCATAAAAAACGCGTGTGTTATCAAAGCAAATAGTTAAGTTATAGTCCATACAAATTCCATAACAGCATTATTTGCCATTTCGCGCGCGGCGATTAGTTCGAAATTTGAATAGCAAATTCAAATTTCGAAGTAATCGCCGCGCGGCGCCAGTCAGTAGGCAGCGATTTCACAGACAGATTCAGTTTATAAAAAAAAAAAAAAAAAATTCGACACACAAATTAAAAATCAACTTTATTTAGTAGGTATACGAAAAGTTTATCTAAAGAAACAGTTCGTAAATGTGCAGTCAGTAAAGTTATAATTAACTATTTTGACTGTATAGTGGTCCCATGACATAGATTTTCTTGCGTACAGCACAAATCATTTTCCTCATAAATAGTTTTTGTAGACATATTTATAAAATCGGCATTTTATTTTTAAATATGGCGGCAAAAAAATGACTTTTCTTAAACGCGCGCATGCGCGAAAAATGGCGGTCATAGACTAGCTATAGCTAGAGTAGCTAGTCTATGACCGCCATTTTGAAAAAATATATTGGTTTAGAAAAAATATGAATGAGGTTGCATATAAACAGAAAATACAAATTTGATAAAAGATTTAATTAGTTAAATATGTAAAGTTTTAAATAGTTTATTTAAACACGAAATTGCATGAAATAAGTGAGTAAAAAAAAAACAGTTTATTCGGTAATTTAAAAACTTGGCTGCATGGTCTCTAACGTCTTTGCCAACATTTTCACGCAGCTATGGCAGAAAATAATCCTCGCGCCATTTTCTCAAATTTTCTTTTCTTTGTACTTGTATTGTGAAAATATAAATATGACAACTTTCAATAATGAAGAAGAGCCATATATTACTTCAACTCCACCGGATATACTAACAGAAGCGCGAACCGCATGCGACAGCTTGCTGCCGTCAATATCCAAAGACAGTATCATTTTAATAATTGTAATTTCACTAACTGTTTCAATAATTAAAAATTAACAAAATTGTTTTTTTTTTCTGTTTCCTCGCAAATGTGTTAAAAAACGTCGTACAATATACGTGCGTATTGGTTATAACATGCTCGGCTCAGTTACGCCCTCGCCTTCGGCTCGGGCTGAAATTCCGCCTCGCATGTTATAACCATCATTACGCACTAATATCGTAATGTACTATTATTCAATGATTAAATAAATTATTACTAATAGTCCAATAGGTGTTACAATATTTTTTAAATTATTATTTCAATTTCTTAAACGCAGTGTTGTAAGGCAAAAAGTGTTGTTTTCAGAGAGCCGTTTTTGTAATTGTAAGGCCCACAGTCCATGGACCTCTAGCTTATAGCTTCATAGAAGCACATTCGTCATTATAATGCTTGCTGCTTGCGTGAAGCGTAGCCTAAGCATAAAACTGAGAAACTGTGTCAATTTTATTTTTCTTTAATACAATTTTACTCAAAAATAATAATATACACACATCAAAAGTGTCTAGGGATCAAGCATTTTTATGCGGATTTCTTGAGATTGAGATGTGGCTTTGTAATAAATTTATCTATATATATAAAAATGAAACCCGTTTTTCGTTGTCACGACATCACATAAAAACGGCTTGACCGATTTGGCTGATTCTTTTTTTTAAATGTTCCTTGAAGTTCAATGATGGTTCTTACGGAGAGAAAAATTCTAAAAAAAAAAGTTAGGTAAAGTAGGGTAGGTAGGGTAGTGTAGGGTAGTGTAGGGTAGTGTAGGGTAGTGTAGGGTAGTGTAGGGTAGTGTAGGGTAGTGTAGGGTAGTGTAGGGTAGTGTAGGGTAGTGTAGGGTAGTGTAGGGTAGTGTAGGGTAGTGTAGGGTAGTGTAGGGTAGTGTAGGGTAGTGTAGGGTAGTGTAGGGTAGTGTAGGGTAGTGTAGGGTAGTGTAGGGTAGTGTAGGGTAGTGTAGGGTAGTGTAGGGTAGTGTAGGGTAGTGTAGGGTAGTGTAGGGTAGTGTAAGGTAGTGTAGTGTAGTGTAGGGTAGGTAGGGAAGGTAGGGTAGGGTAGCGTAGGATATGTAGGGTAGTCATTTGACGGGAGCGAAGCCGCGGGTAAAAGCTAGTGATTTTATAAATTTATATGGATCCTTTTTGGTGCATTTCATAATTTGAATCAGGAACTGTGAATCAAATTCGAGTAAAAGATGAAAATCAGCTGTCAATATTTTCTCTATAAAAACATACAACGCATTGAAGACATTATTAGTGCTACTGTTTCCCTACTACTGATTAAAACCAACGTTATTATGGAGCGGCGACGTCATTTAAGCAGGGAAGAAATGCTCAGAGCCGTGGGAATGATAGAAGCTGGTTCCCGGCAACGTACTGTGGCTTTAGCTCTGAATACAAGTCAGAGTGTTATCAGTCGACTTTGGACACGTTACCGAAGCACTGGTACCGTGGCTGAGCGCCATGGAGGACGGTATCGCTGCACCACACGGAGACAAGACCGATACATTCAAATCTTAACTCGAAGAGCTCCAACAATAACCGCCATGATGTTAGCCGTGAGGCTTCATCACTCTTCAGGGAAGTTAATTAGCGACCAAACAGTCAGAAACCGCTTGCATGAAGTGAACCTTCATTCCCGAAGACCGCTACGGGTACCACCTATAGCAATGCACAATCGTAGGATTCGATATCAATGGGCTCTTGAACACAGAAATTGGGCAGAAGAACAATGGCGTTTCGTGTGCTTTTCTGATGAGTCTCGTTTTGGTATGAGACCGGATACAAGACGTATACGACACTGGAGAACCCCTGGACGCCAACAGCGATTAAAATCCTGCCAGGAAGTCCATCCTTATAGTGGTGGAACCATCATGGTATGGGCGGGTATTTGGATCGGCGGAAGAACTGAGTTGATTTGGATCAGAGGCAACCTCAACGCTCAAATTTATGCTGAGACGATTGTATCAGACGTCATCGTTCCTCTACAAGTGCAAATCGGTCCCTTATTTCAGTTAATGCATGATAATGCACGACCACACACCGCAAGAGTTGTAAGACAGACTCTCGCCGCAGCTAACATCAATGTCCTGCCCTGGCCTGCTCAGTCGCCAGACTTGAACCCGATTGAGCATGCATGGGATATGCTACAGAGAAGAGCTCTGCCGAATATGGAGGGTATCCAGTCGCAAGAAGACCTTTTTTTGTTGTTGCAACGAACATGGGCGGCCATTCCACAGCGTGATTTGGATGAACTCATTTTGAGTATGCCAAACCGATGTTCCTGTGTTGTTAGTGTTCGCGGTAGAAACACGGATTATTAATTGTTTAAGTTACCCAATAAAATTTTAAAGAAAACTGTTATTTCAGTCTTTTTTTTCGAACTTTAATGTTAGTGGTTCAAATGTCAAAAATCCCTTTATTAGGAAAATGGTAAATTTCTTTATTAATGCAAAGGTGACTTGGTTTATCGTTACTGTGACAAACGAAAACACTTTATTTGATGAATCCTTAAAGAAAATTTTAATTAATATCAATCAGGAGAAAAGTTATTGCAAAAATATATGTTGATCCCTAGACACTTTTGATGTGTGTATGTTACGATTGTATGCGTAGAAGTCATCGATATGTTTTGAAACGCATAAATACATCTACATACCCACACGACAGAAGTGTATAAATAAACTACGCGGGCGGAGGGTAGATTTGAAAAATTCATAACCGATGGGCACGCGAAAGATGGGAAGTGTGGAGGGAGGCCTTTGCCCAACCGTGGGACAGAATAGGCTAACAAAAAAGAACCAATATTGCATGTATATAAGAATCATGCATGTGAATATAAGTACACCAAAATAAGAATCATAGTTGTTATTTACTTACTTTTATCTTAATAAATCCCCTGCACTTTTGTTTCCTGTACATACACTCCCACGTTTCTAGGTTTTGTTTGTTTTTTCTTTTTAAATTATACTGATATCCTGCATGAAGGATAACCATGCCATGTTTTCTTTTTATGTAAACAAAATTACTTTGTTCCGAACTGCCAGACGCCCTTGGTTCTGACATGGTTAGACATAAACTATTTTGTTTAAAATGTTTTAATGTCAAAGATGCAAAAGCAAGTATCGGGAAGAGAAAGGAAATGACATATCTGTTATGTTTAGTATCACTTTTCAATTAACCATTTTGGAGTGATCCCGCTATCGTATCCGCGATTTACTATTTACATTTTTAAAGGTAAATAACTTATACTTACCTACATTTTTGTGTAATCATAAAAGTTAAAAAAGATGTAGGTATAAGTAATTTTTTTGGTAAAATGTAATTATGGTAAATAATTATGTAATTTGATTATCTGACTGCTGTCTTACTTCTGTTAGGTACTTACTTAAATTATTTTGAAGAATTTATTTTACTGTGATACGAATTTACACTACATTTTTATGAAATATGGTAAAAGTGATTAAAATTAGGTAGGGGGAATCTCATAGACTTAAAGACATCCAGGTTGTAACTATCAGGAAACACAGCCTGGAAGGAAATTCCACTTCTAAGCTATAGGTACCCCATGACGTCTTATACCAAACTTGGAAAAAATGGCGCAGAAGTAGATATGTACTTTACTTTCCAAATGAGTTCTGTCGCATATAAAAGACCATTTTCCACCGCAGGTCTTATTCAAATCCGAAATGCGAAATCGCCTTTGCCCGCAATACTTAAGAATACTTCGCTTTTTTAAATAAAAATCTTATTAATGTTAATTTTGATTACTAAAACTATTAATTGATTTTGTTTTATTTATTCTACCTTCCTTTTTTAATTCAATAAGCGTATCGGTATCAGTATCGCCGATATTTTTATTAGAGTATGGGTACCGTATCGTCAAAAAGGCGTATCGAGGCATACCTAGGAGAAATGTTAAAAAAAAAATATCCCGCAAAAAAAACTTGCACTAAACTTACCAGGTCTCTCAGGAAGTCAAACTTGGACTCGGCCAGGATGCACTGCTTGACGTGCGAGGGACTGAGCGTCTTCGCGTTCCTCGCCATCGTGACCTGCATCGCCTTGCTGAGCAGCGACTCCACGAACAGCTCCAGGGTGCGAGGTGTTGGGCACAATAGTACTGAGTTAAGGAGGTATTCACAAGATATGAGAACAGTCATGCCTGCTAAAAAAATCGTAAGAATTTTATTTTTTTCATATCCCATAAATTAGTGCTTGACTGCAATCCCACCTGATGGTAGGCAGTGATGCAGTCGTTGATGGTGGGCCGCACTAGTTTATTAAGAGCCTATTCACTCTAGTCTTGAAGACACCCAATTTGTAATCGGACGGAAAATATATAAAAAACAAGCTTTTTCATATTCCTCTCATTAAACCCTTTCGTTCGGACGGTGAGCAATAGGTAGCTCACTATCGGGCCGTCTGGTAACCATTCAATCCGAACCCAAGTCGTCGACAGAGCGTCGTGTTCCACGCGCGCCTCAATGAAAGAAAAGAAAGAAAGAAAGAAAGAAAGAAAAAATGTTTTATTTGGCACAAATAAATATACACACAGTGGGAAAAACATTTAGATACATAAAAAAAAACATAATTATAACTAACAATTAACAACCTAGGTATCACATACCCGCGTAACGAGACACAATAGCAAGACAATAACAGCGCGGTCTCATGCGACCGGTCGGGGATTCATGAATTATTTATCAAACACTGTGTGCCACACGGTTGCGCCAAATAGGTCCAGTTCAGCAATAATGTCAGAAAACTACATGGTAGTTGACCGCAGAGGCCCAGCAGGGTGGAAGCCTACTGGGGCCATGGGTTCGCTTCTAAAAGGAAAACTCGGAGCCACAGAACGAAAGGCAAAGAAGAAACATACGATTCGGTTTGTCGGCAAAAGTCTGACAGGAAAGAGCGGGAGAAGTCATTTAATGATTTCCCACCAAAAAAAAAACACTGTAGTTACTCAGATACCCGCGAAACGAGACACAATAGTAAAACAATAACAGCGCGGTCTCATAGGACCGGTTGGGGATTCAAACGTTAGAAATCCATACGGTGCATAAAAATAAATAATAATTGTTCCGCCATCTTTGGGAGTCCACCATATTGGATTTATAATGATGTCTTTTATCTAACTGTGCATTGTCATCCAAATGTGTATGCAAAAATTCAGCTCAACCGGTTGGAGATTATCTGTTTCACAATTCAGTAGCCAGATATGACCTATAGATGCATACTAAATAACTAGGCAAGTCTTGTAAGAATAGAATAGAATAGAATATATTTTATTGTAAAAACATGAGTGTACATCATAATGCGCAATGTCTTATAATAACGGGTAGATCTGCATGTTTTACCCATCAATACCCGCGAAACGAGACACAATAGTAAAACAATAACAGCGCGGTCCAATGAGACCGGTCGGGGATTCATGAATTAAAGCGTACAAATCGTAACGAAATCTTTTTGTAGACCTTACTTTACACTCTTGAGGAATACAACAGGAAGTATAACTACATCATAAGGCATCAAAAGAGAGTCCCGTAAATAACTAACCGCGTTCTCGATTTTCTTCTAGAAATTGATGCATTTGTTTTTAGGCTGCGGGATTGATCTAAAGAGTTATCGTGACTCTCGTAAAGGTTAACTGAAGGAATACATGTAGGTTTTCAGTCAGTAAAAGTCTGACACTTTCTCTCACTTAACTCAAAGTGGAAAAGGAACTTGTGGCTAGATAATAACAGCCGGAGAGGTCAATCTTCAAGGTTAAGCAACGCTTGCCAATGTTGATCTGTGTATGGGTGACCATCTTAACATAATGAATGACAAGGCCCTTATAGCTACAAATATATCTCCAAGAACAGTTTCAAGTGGAACCAATGAAAGCGGATCAGACAGACTAGGGTGCGGCGGATGCACATAAATGTCGCCACTTGTGGGACCCGCCGAATGCAATTGTTGCAAATTCCAAGTGCACCCACGCAATCTGAGGCTAGGTGTAATTTCATGAATACTACGAGTGTTTCCATCATGCCTAAAGGCTATGGAGAAACCCAACTGTATTAGATTTTACAGTAAGCGTTAGTAGTGGTTTTTCCGACCACAATTAACTTAACATCTCGTATCAAAGAGGCTGGCCACTCAAGCAATGTGCGGAACGCCGTGCCGGAGCGGTGTGCCTAAGATTCACAAATATGTTTTTTTTTGCAAACCGCACTTTTCAAGTAATATTTGACAGGTAAAGGTCATTGACGTTCCTATTCTTATTTGAAGTACATTGTACACGGTAACGCGACGTATCAAGCAGATACACGTTGTACGATGTCGCGACATACGCTTGACCACCACGGTGTCGTTATGTTCAAGCGCTGCGACGTCAATAACTTCAACCAAAGGGATTTGTGAAGTTGCCTTGTCGTTTATTTACACGACGCGGCCCCGTACCGTGATTTCGCTCAATATAGTTCGGTACAGTATATCTGGAAGACGTGACATCGAAGCGGTAACCTCGAATTGGCTCCGCGTCGCTTCATGTTAACAAAATCGCATCGTGATTCCGCTTTCGATAATTGCTATCATCTTCCTGCCCTTATTAGTCCAGTCAAAATAGACTAAATAATTATTAAAGTTTGCATTAATTCCCAACAAGCTGGATTTTTGTGCAGGCCTTGAATACGTCATTACAAATGATATGTCAAAAGTCCCCATCGATCCCGCTTGTGCGTTGTATTTTATTCGAGGTCAAAGGTCACAAATTAGCGTTTTTTGCGTATATCTCTGAAACAACGAGAGCTATCGAAAAATGGTTCAGGCAAAGTTTGTAGATCGTAAAATTGTCTACAAAAAAGATCTCGACACTTTTCTTCTATAAAGCATCTCTTTCGAGATATCGTGACTTTAGACCGCAGGAAAGTCGTATTTTAAGTGTAACAATCACTGTAGTACTTAGCCTCAGCAGCAACTAAATCATATTCATACTGAATGCGGGCAATGACACTACTTGCTAGCTGATGAGAACGAGTCTGAGCTTCCATAAAAAATATAGTTTTTTAGAAGTCAAGGGTTGAAAGTTGAGGACACCTTGGTCGAAGATGCTGCGCTTTTTTTTTATTTCAGCCGTTTTATCTGCTTCATTGCCACAGAACAAACAGTATTTCGTCAAAAAGACGATTCATTACCTCATGCTAGTACGAGGAGGACTAATCCCAGATGTGGTAGCTATCTCCGCCTCACGCTGTCTTTTAGCTGCAGCGATGCTGCTCTTCCGGGTGTATGCTTTACGACACTGCTTATGTATCGTTACAGATGGTTTGTCCTTCAAATATTCATCGAACCTATCATCCCTTAGAATGAGTGCATATTCGTATTTTCTATGTTTAAAATAGCCATAATTCGAGAACAGTGCACCATAGAAGAAAAAGTGTGAAATCTTTTTTGTAGACAATTTTACGATCTACAAACTTTGCCTGAACCATTTTTCGATAGCTCTCGTTGTTTCAGAGATATACGCAAAAAACGCTAATTTGTGACCTTTGACCTCGAATAAAAAACAACGCACAAGCGGGATCGATGGGGACTTTTGACATATCATTCGTAATGACGTATTCAAGGCCTGCACAAAAATCCAGCTTGTTGGGAATTAATGCAAACTGGAATGTCTATTTTGACTGGACTATTATCCCGTATTACTTGTGGTCGGAGCAACACGTATTTTCTTCCAATCTGTTCTGCCAATCGATTGTCCTGGCATCATTTCCCATCTCGAAAAAAACCAAAACATACACCTACATATTGTAATAAATAGTACAAGATCAGCAGACGCCAATGCGCTGCGAACTTCATCGTCCAAAACTTTTGAATGACGACGTGACGCAAAAATGCTCCAAAAATAATGTTCAAATCATGATCCAATAAAAAACACGGTGAAGAGTGAAGCTTTAATAAATCTGACATACAACACATTTTCAGCTTTTTCATTCACTGTCGTTTGAAGGACATATATCTGTCTATTTAAAAACAGATGATTTTATATGCATTTTTTCGGGCAATTCTTCGTCCAAGAATCTATAAATAATGCGTCTACATTTAAATGGATCTACATTTTAGCGACGAAAACAAAAAAAATTGGATTGAGATGGGCTTCAATGAACAAAGGAAAATGATTTTCATAATTTATTATCATATCCTAATATTAATGAAGATATCAGAAGAACTACGGTTACCGACATAGCACCAAGAATTGCCAAACTTAAGTGACACATTGTTTTCAGAACAGATGACCGTTGAGGCCGAAAGGTTCTGGAGTGGCGATTCCGAAACAGCCTTGGAAGGCTTATAAGGTGTACTGTTGACATGGTAAGGGTTGCGGGAATCCGATGGATGCGAAATGCACAGAACCGTTCATTGTGGCGACATTCGGACACAGG
This sequence comes from Mythimna separata, assembly GCA_030763345.1. Taxonomy (NCBI): domain Eukaryota; kingdom Metazoa; phylum Arthropoda; class Insecta; order Lepidoptera; family Noctuidae; genus Mythimna; species Mythimna separata. The sequence goes on from CM061190.1 coordinate 6,736,650, forward strand.
GAGGCCTGTGTCCAACAGTGGACGTCTTTCGACTGAAACGATGTTGATGTATCTATAACAAAGGGCTTATAGTCCGGTCAAAATAGACTAATTAATTGGGGTGAGGTTACAATAATTCGCACTTGGCTGAAAATTAGTAGGTTTGTTCAATACACTATTATAAAGGAAATGTGAAAAGTCCTCATCGATCCGGCACGTGCAAAAAAAAATATACGTGGTCAAAGGTCACAAAAATGTGTTTTTCGCGTTATTAGGCAAAATGGTAAGTTTTATCATAAAATTAGCTCAGACAAAAATTATAGATCAGACAATTATCTATAAATATGTCTAAATACTTTTTTCCTAAGAGCCACCGTTTTTGAGATATAACGATTCAAAATATTGAAAGAGTTGTAATCGTCAAAATATTAATAAGTACACCACGTATATACTCGTACATCACTGAAGTCGTAATACAAGCAAAAATATCGTTCTATCGGTCAGTGTGACTAACACATATAAAATATGAAAATTTGGGGTAAAAAAAAACCCATTCCCTTATCTTCTACGCCAGTGTAACCTTCAGCAAGATCTGCCTCCCATTCAATTGTCTGCGTGGCTAGGGTCGTATACCTGCTTTATTTTACTATGCCGAATACATTCAATGCTATTAGAGTGCGTCTAATGATAGAACGACCTGGAGTTTTTGATTTAATGGGCCACATTATTCAGCCACAATTGTCCGAAATAAAAAAAGTTGTGTGAATTGTCAAGACATGAAGAATCATGTCTTGACAATTCACAACTACTAGTTAGTAATACCACATACAAAATTTTTGGATTCAACCTCTTTTTCTGAGGTTGCGCTTGCTACTGTTTCAACTTTTTGAATCGTTATATCTCAAAAACGGTGGCTCTTAGGAAAAAAAGTAGTTAGACATTTTAATAGATAATTGTCCGATCTACAATTTTTGTCTGAGCTAATTTTATGATAAAACTTACCATTTTGCTGAAAATCGCGAAAAACCCATTTTTGTGAATTTTGACCACGTATATTTTTTTTTGCACGTGCCGGATCGATGAGGACTTTTCACATTTCCTTTATAATAGTGTATTGAACAATCCTACCAATTTTCAGCCAAGTGCGAATTATTGTAACCTTGGATGTCTAAATTGACCGGACTATTATTTGTTTTTGGGATTTTTAAATGCATAAAATGAAATTTGGTCAGAGAAAAACTAACTATAAAATAATAAGTTACTTAGGCCGAAGACTGTCCAATATGAAACCACACAAGTAAAGCTGTTTAACCTTCTGAATTCGACAAAAAAATCGGTTCAGACTATTGAATAAATGTCTTATATGCCATACTAGTTGTCCTCAACGCCCGCGTCTTGGGTAACTACACCATTCCTATTAGTCGTAGCATGATGGTACAGAGCTTGATAAGTGGGCTATCCAAAACTAACAATTTTTCTATGTGAACCATCGCTTCCCTAAATTAGCGCATAATACGAGTATTACCTACTAGCACTTTGCCAGCAACTTAGTAAGACGTTTTCATAAATACTTAAACATTCCTTAAACTGTATTTTGAGAGTAATTTTGAAAGCTAATAATAACAGTCTTTATTATTGATTTTAGTTTCAGAAGAGTTCGATAACAAACATTGCGACACGAGATTTCTATGCGTTAGATTAAGACGTATATATGCAAAGACGCATAGATACAAATCAAGATGAAAGATCGTCCTCTCAACAAGGACACGGCACAGTAAGATGATACATCTTCCGTCGTGGACTACACTGCTTTGTATCGAGTATACAGTGCTCCTATTCTGGGCCACATGACTAATTCTATCATCCGTATACGACTGCGCGTTGATGTCATGACTTATTGCCAGCAAGGATTGCTGTTAGACTGGCTACAATTTATTATACCTAAGTATTGATAACGTTATGAATCTTGGTGAAGTTATTCGGATTAAAGATTCTTTGTATCTGAAAACATGGAAGGGTCGAAGCCTACTGGGGCCGTGGGTTATGTGAAAATGATTCCCGGGATTCTGGAATTAAGGCAAAGAAAGAACAAAGGAGTAGGTTTTAATCAGTAAAAGTTTGACTCGACCTTCCGCTCTACCCAAGAGCGGGAGAATTCATGCTTCGATTTTCCGCCTAAAATAAGTGTCTTAAACATACAGTAATTAATAACGAAGTTCTATACGAATTTCATGAATCCCCGACCAGTCCTATGAGACCGCGCTGTTATTGTTTTACTATTGTGTCTCGTTTTGCGGGTATGTGATAGATTAACACCACTATGCGCAGATTCTAGAGTTTTTTGATAGCCAGGAATAGCGGCCACAATCTTGAACAGCTCTTTGTAACTGGCATGCTTGATGGTAAACGACCCCACTGAACACCCAATTACACACGTCACACTTCATGACGCCAAGAATCGTCATAGATGATATTGATGAGACACTATGAGTAAAAAGCTAATCCAACGGAATCTTCACGATCTTCAGTAATGAGGAATACGACTCGAGGAGGAGGAGGGTACGAATTAATTCCTTAATTTCCAACGTCCCAGCTTCGCACAAATCGCTCTCAAAACGGTGAAGGATATCATCGTGAGGAAACCGGCATGTCCTAGAACCAAAAATTCGAAGACATGTGACATCCACCAATCCGCACTGGGCCCGCGTGGTGGATTACAGCCCATTCTCTCTCCTAGAGAAGAAGCCTGAGTCCCAACAGTGGGAACTTTACAAGGCCGATAATGCCTTTGCAGCTTCGCACAAATAATTGAAATACTCGGTTTATCCTGCCGCTGCTTGCTGCCTTCACCAGACCTTAGTTTGGCTGAGACGCTACATCTTAGATGCAATTAAAACGTTATATCATCATCATAGCAGAAGAAGTACGTCCACCATTGGACATGGGCTTACCCCAAGTATCACTACAACAAACGGTCCTGTGCGGTTCGCAGCCATTGCATTCCCGCGACTCTCACCAGGACATCGGTCCTCCTTTTGGGAGGCCTTCCGACGCTGCGATACAAAGTTATAATTATATAACTTATAGCAAAACATAATTATGATTTTGCCAATTGCTCAAACACTGCGACAACCATTTACGAGTACCTCACATTTACCTTATTAAACGAACGTGGTTACTGGGTACGTGGTTACTAATGAGAATTAGGGCCTGTTTCACAATGTCCGAGTAGGCACTACTCACTAGTACTCACTGAATAAATTCAAAAATGTGACAGAATTCGTATGAAATTATCTGTCAAGTAAGATACTCGAAACTTAATCATAGGTGGTGAAACAGGCCCTTAGGCGTTTAGCGAATTGGGTAGGTACTTTTTCTGAGAATTAGGCGTTTAGCGAATGGGGTAGGTACTTTTTCTGAGAATTAGGCGTTTAGCGAATTGGGTAGGTACTTTTTCTGAGAATTAGGCGTTTAGCGAATTGGGTAGGTACTCATTTTGAGAATTAGGCGTTTAGCGAATTGTATACTTATTTGAGAATTAGACATTTTGCGAATAGGGTACTTATTCTGAGAATAAGACATTTACCGACCATTGCGTACATTGCGTATCGGGCACTTATTCTGGGAATTAGACATTTAGCAAATTGGATAGTCATTATGAGAATTAGGCGTTTTGAGATTTGGCCATTTTGAGAAGCAGTTCTTTCGCGACTCGATTGCCATTTCAAGAATTTGCGCTTGAACCAAAAACCACCTGCTATCTCTAACCCAATTGAGTACCTATCCATGCAAAAATATACAACAGACAGAAATGTATGCACGTAATGGCGACTTCCTTTTTTGTGGTGATGTCATGTCATTTGTGCATTGTTTCCTCTAAAGGAAATGCGCCGAGAGCATCACAGACTGCCACAAGGTTACTGATTCATCATCTATCAGATGAGTGACTGCTGAACGTGAGGTATGGAATTTGATTCCCGAATCGATAGCGATGTTTTGCTATAAAACAATTAAATAGCATTTGACTTCCGAAGAGGTATCTGGATGGTGTATGGTGTGGTATCTGGTGTGGTTTCATTCCGTAGAAATCTGGCAGGCCAACCTTGGTTCGCGTTGTTACGGACTTATCGGGAACTTAGTTCAAATTCTAAGATCGAGTTACGACACTTCCAAGGTATCGGAAATTCGGAACCTAAATACCGCTTTTATTGCTTTTGAGAATACTGACGAATAAAGGGCAAACTAGTCTGGATAAAGTAGACCAAGTCCATCCCAGAATATCGTAATCAATACTGCAGTCTAGACAGGTAAGAATAGATTCCTGACTCGACCCTGACACGTTGGTTGTAGCTAGTGTTGCCAGGCGTCCGGATACGGGCAGGCTTTTTGGTTGTGTGTCCGGCCAAATTAGGTGGAGTCCGGCCTGTCTGGCTTTTGTTAGGCTTTTTAAATTTGACCATCTACACTAATACAATAAAGAGGTAAAGTTTGTTTTTTTGGTTGTATGAGGTAATCTGTGGAAGTACTGGTCCGATTGCTAAAAATTTTTCAGCAATAGAAAGCTGCTGTATTCCTGAGTGACATAGGCTATATTTTATCTACGCGGGCGAAACTGCGGGCTAAAGCTAGTGTTTTATAGATTTGTGATGTGTTCTTGTAGTTGCAAGCGTTTGCAGGCCAGCAATTACTTAAAAAAAAAATATCGGCCTTTTTAATCAAATGTCAGGCTAAACTGTTTGGTTTGTCCGGCTTTTCGGTTTGAAGATCTGGCAACCCTTGTCGTAGCTCTGTTTTATTAGGGCACCAATTCTATCTACAATTTAATCCGTAATGGTTCCACATTTCAGTTGCAATTTTATGCGATTCTGTTCAACTTATCGAAGGTAGTGACAGTAATTAATTGGTCTAAGTTTGTGGGTATTTTATGGTAAGTTGCGAAATTAAATAGTACCTAATACTAAAAGTCCTTGTACTGACGTAGTCAGAAGCCAGTTAATCTGACTCCTGTTTTGCCATGAAGTACCGTGTTAGCCCAGTTAATGGGTTGTGGAGGTCTGGTAGGCAGCCACTCCTCGTAAAATACTGGTATTCAGCTAAATCCGGCTTGACTGGAAGCCGACCCCAATATAGTTGGGAAAAGGCTAGGTAGATGACCAAAAGTCCTCGTAAGTTACTAAACGGAAGGCGCTATTTCTTTTTTGTATGCTCAAATTAAACAGTACCTATTATAATACTATGAGTCCACGATACGTCAATAAACAGAAGTCGCTATTTCTTTTTTGTATGCTCGCGTTTGATCACTATCTCAACTGATGGTAAAGCATAATGCGGTCGATAATGGAGCACGCTTGCCTAGAAGTAATGTATTCACTCTGGCTCTGACATAATGACCCCTAGATCGTAGCAATCAGGAAACACAGACTATGACAGAGAAATACATTCTGGTCATAAGTCTGCTAAGCTGAAGTGGGATAAGGTGGACACATGTATAATGGGTAGTCCACTTTTTCCCGACAATCGCTAGTCCCCTAGAAAAATTACGCAAATATCGTGTTTAAGCTTGACATTTTAATGTTGCTTATTTTTATTTTACGAAAAGAAGGAAGGGACGCAATTTAGATTTTAAAAATAGTTTTGTAACATGTCGCGTCTACGACTCGACCGTCACACTGTTTGCTGGATTTTTAGTTCCATAAAACTTCGATTGCTTATTTACTGGAAATTAACTCCTTGACCATTATTACACTTCATTATGAAATGTGGGATCATAGGATTCAGTGTATCTATTTTTATAACATAAAAGAATGTATGGAGCTACAAGTCCATGATAAGACTTGTCATACTGTATGGATCAGAATGTTGGGTTGTGAAGAAGATGGATGAAAAAAGATTGCACGTAGCGGAGATGAGAATGTTAAAATGGATGCGTGGTGTGACGAGAATGGATAAAGTGAGAAATGAGTATATTAGAGGAAGTTTGACAGTGACAGAAAAGTTGAAAGGAAATCGTTTTTGGTATGGTCATGTGAGGAGGAGGGATGAAATGTATGCTACTAAAAGAGTTCTGTATTTACATCTAGATGGATGGAGAGGGAGAGGGAGGCCAAGGAAAAGATGGATGGATTGAGTGAGGAGCGATATGAAAGAAAAGGGAGTTGGGGATAGTCAGACGGATGACAAGACAGAATGGAAGAAGAAAACATGTTGCGCCGACCCCAAGTAATATATGGGATGAGGGCAGGAAGACGAAGAAGAAAATAATGTATGGAGCTAGGGTAAAAGTATCAAATATCTTCCAAACCGCACGTTTATTATGAAAACAATTGACACACTGGGAACATAATTATGTAGACTCAAAAATTGTTAAAAGTAAAATGACGTCGAAGTGGTAATAAGTCTATCAATTTTTTCAATAAGCTATCTATCTAAAGTTGCAGCTACTAAAGATAAACAAATCTATCCTTTTGCCCTTACTTGGTTTCCTATAACCTACCGACGGTTCCTACCAAAAGTTGTGGATTGATAGATAGAATTTTACTGTTTATCGGGGATACGTATAAAACCAAACGGGCGATAAAGAGACAGATACCTACCAGGTTTTATGTGCGCGTTATTTAATTCGTGTAATATTTAGTTAATCCGTGTACTCATCAGTTTTTATATAAAAAAAAATATACCATAATGTCAAAATACTAGTTGTTATCATTAAGTAATCGTTTTTCTTCCTGCCCTTATCTCATATTATTTGGGATTGGCGCAACATGTTTTTATCATTAAGTAATGAGTATAGAAATTCCCAGTACCTAATTCTTTAAAAATATTTACTGTTATTCTAAATTCATTAGCTAACGATTGACACCTTTATAGGATTAAATAGTAATTACATATTTAGTTTTTGTTTTCCAAATTATAGTTTAGTGTTAATATTATATGGTGATTTGTCATTGCGTCATTTTAATTTTAACAATTTTTGAGTCTACATTAATAAGACAATTGTTTTTGTTGGTAGCGCCCATCTCAAAAAATATATTTTATTAATTTTATTTCAATTATTAAGATCAGCACAACCCTATTCATAAAATGTAATAGCAAAATACAGTATAAAAAATTAAAATTCCAATTAGAAAAAAACTTATGCCCGATATATGAAGTACGCCAAAAATTTCCAAATAAATAGCGGTATCATCGTGTGGAAGGAAACTACGGCCAAACGTGCGGTTCCAAAGATATTTGATATTTTTACTCTAAGTACATATTTTTTTTTATTTTGTCTTTTAAAAATAGTGACACTGACTCTTTTTGTCTCATATTTCATTAGGAGGTATAATAATGGTCAGGGTATTGATTTCCACTAAAAAAAACTACGAAGTTAAAAAAAAACGTAGTTCTAAGAAATTCTGGTAGGCAGCCGCTCCTCGTAAAATACTGGTATTCAGCTAAATCCGGCTTGACTGGAAGCCGACCCCAATATAGTTGGGAAAAGGCTAGGTAGATGATGAAGTTCTAAGAAATTCAACATCCAGCCCACAGGGGCCACAGCTAGCCATAGTTTTTTATCTACCGCAACTATTCCATAAAATAACTAAATTACAAATACATTTGCAGGATTCATATATAAACAATAGCCCAATTATAATTAAATAAAATTCACCATAAATATAATAATATTAGCTTTTATAAAAAGATTAGGTCAATCATGTTATACTTTGCTCAGATGAGGAAACAAAAATGACCTCATTTTTATTTTTACTAAATAAATACCTACTGTTTTCGAAGAATAAATAAATTATGACGTGTATTACTGGTTATCATTTAAAAAAAATGTTAAATACCTATAACGTATGTTCTTTGTTCATTAATTTATTTATGAGCACATTTTATCAATGCAAGTTACATTATTATTGTAAGTATGGCCGTTTAACGAAGTTTCTGAAAGCATATCTATATTATCTATGCCGGTTATCTGAACCCGCGACCTGCGTTTATGTTAATTTTATTTTCGGGGGAATTACAGATTGTCACTGTACGTTTTTCCTCCTGGAATAATAATTTTTCAAGATATCTTTGAGAGGAAAATGAAAGAGTACTTCTTAGAGAGATATCTACACTAATTTCCGTTAGTCTACACTAAATCCCGTTACTCATTATTTTGCATAGAAAACTGCGTTTTGGCGAGATATACCTAGATATTTGTTTAAAATTTGTATGTATCTCGTTTGCTTTTTTATCAATTTTGATAGCTTCTACAATTCATATTTTAATTTTGTAGCAAACTAAAACCACTCTTCTTTTTTTTTGGAGGTGAGAAACCGTCATGTGACTTCTCCCGCTTTAGCGAGAAGCGAGAGGGGTCAGACTTTTTACTGTTGCTTTCAGTTGCCTTTTACTTTCCAGGTCCTCGGTAACACAAAAATTCTGGCATTAGCCATACTGACCCCCTACGGTGTTGCTGACATCTCTTTGAGGTACGCGTGCAGTGGAAAACTACGCACCGTTTACGACTTGAGCTCATATTGAGATTTGGGAATCTGCCATGTTTCAGCTTACCTTTATTGATTACAATACAGGTACGCTACATATACAATACAATATACAATACACTGCACATTTATGTATATACCATTTGCTAAATTAAACATTCTGAGCACACATGGTAGACAAAGTAATATAGGTAATTTATACCTAGCAGACGGAAAATATTTACACATATGTTACTAATTACTTAAATTGCGACATATTTGTGGACTCGGCAAAGTAATGACATTAAGTTGGGTGCTATTACTTAATTTATAGTAAATTGCTGTTGAACTAGATATTCTTCGACTTCTATTTTGCAGAGAACACTAGAATACACTATACTGGAAACTGGTTGGAAAGTAAAAATAAAACCGTGGACAACAAGGTTAGCTTAGTGGTTGAGCGATTAGCTGCTATGCTGCTTGTCGCGAGTTTGATTCCCTTGCAGAATAAATACTTATATGGCCTACAGATAGACGTTTTGGATCTGGGTGTCTTGTGTATTTGAGTTTAAATGTTTGTAAACCAACCCACAATACAGAAGTTAGCAGGTTTTTTAATACATCAATGACTGTAACAGTACAACATTGCTAGTACTCATAAATAATTTGAGAAACAGAGTGATTGCATGTTTATTAGACTGGTTTTTAATTTATCCTAAAGAATAAAATACACATAATGCACTTTTGCATAATATAAAACTTGCAGATTATTTCCTATAGTCCCCTTGATATTACAATAATTTTATCAGACTCAAGGCAAACTACCCACATTTTGTTAGAATATGACAAATTAATTTATTTTGGTCATTAACATTAAATTTGTAAATTTTATTGAAGTAAAACTCAACTTTGACTCTTATGAAATAACACAACTGACAATATTTTGTTTCTTTTTTTTTGTTTTGATTTAGATGCAAGTTATCCAGAGATGATTCATACTTATTTTTAGCCCATCACATATCCGCCAAACGAGACACACGGTCGGGGATTCATGAATTAATAAAAAAAAACAATTATTATGTTAATTTTTCGTAAATTTTTACTAAATAAATACCTACTGTTTTCGAAGAATAAATAAATTATGACGTGTAATACTGTTATCCTTTAAAAAAAATGTTAAATACCTATAACGTATGTTAAACGAGACACACGGTCGGGGATTCATGAATTAATAAAAAAAAACAATTATATGTTCCACAGATTACTGTGCAAGATTACTTTGCCAGATCAGTAAAACTGAGTTAGGGTAAAGTAGATATGAGTTGGAAAATTATATTATACTGGCAGATTCCTGGTATGCACTAATAAATTGTTGGAGAAAAGGGAAATTGTCTTTTTTTAATCTATCACATACCCGCGAAACGAGACACAATAGTAAAACAATAACAGCGCGGTCTCATGGACCGGTCGGGGATTCATGAATTAAAGCATTCTTTAGATGGCCTTACACAAGGTGGACCAATGACCTGGTGAGGGTTGCATGAAATACACATAAGATGCACAGGACCGATTGATGTAGCAACACTTGGGATATAGACCCCTAGTCTAGTAGTGAACGTCTTTCAGCTTAAATGATGATAATGATGAATGCAACTTAACCTATCACATACTCACAAAACGAGACACAATAGTAAAACAATAACAGCGCGGTCTCATGGACCGGTCGGGGATTCATGAATTAATGATCTAAAACCATCTTCACATTATTACTTTTCTAATAAAAGATTGGGTGTTTATATTTCGATTTGTATCTATAAGGTAGCATCATGGCTTAGGTAAGTATGATTCTGACAAAACTTGCCATAATCTTGTTAGATATTTATACATATACCCTCAGTTTGTCAGAATTGACAGTACTACAGAATGGAAGAAAAATGCATTACGCTGATCCCAAGTAATATAGGACGAGGGCAGGAAGAAGATTGCAACAATGCAATGCAATTTATTATCATAGTTCGTCACTATGTGTCCGATGATAAAGATGGTTCCATTTTTGTCATTGGATACAAATCCTATTCCTAAAAAGAAAAGCAATTGGCAAGATTAATTCATACATTAACCTGTCACATACCCACAAAACGAGACACAATAGTAAAACAATAACAGCGCAGTCTCATAGGACCGATCGGGGATTCATGAATTAATACAGTATTCACCAAAACCACTACAAAACCAAATCGTAATTTGATATTGCAGTACATTTTATCACTATTGATAGAGGAATTGTTAACACCAGTTCTCAAAAAGGCCATTAGACTGCATTAAGATTACAGATCATTCAATAAATGCATTGTTTTGTTAATAGTAGTCAATTAAAATCATAGATTATTGATTAATCAATATTATGATAATATCTCAGAATCAATATTAATGATGCTTACTATGATAATGAACGAAATGCAATAGTTGGATGAATGGTGCAGGGAAAAGCGAAAGGGATGCCTTTGTCCAGCAGTGGGACATAAGATACTAATTGGATTAGATTAAAAGATAATAAATTATAATGTACCTAACATTAAGAAAGTTAAATTGTTTGTTTATGTTTAGGAATTTGTTTTGAACTTTTCACAATTGGGTACCTATTAATGGATTCCTTTAAAAATCTAATAAGAATTATGTTATAAACACACCTGTGTAGGAAGCATTTTAGCCATAAAACGATGATCTATTTTTTAATCTGACAACAGCATCAAATGATACAGCCATGATAAAACAAACATAAAGTAAAACATGTTTGTGATTATATAAACTCCCAAAATGGTTGCATAGAGGTTTTTGTATATTCAAAAAACTTTTTAATCATCAGTTCAGTGGGTAATAACATACCTTATGGAGCAATTAAAACCTTAAATTAATAAATGTACGTCCACACAATGTAAATACCTAAATGTTTTTTGTGGACCCTTTGCATTAGTTTAGCAGTGCTATTTAAAAAGGATATAGATTATGATCGGCACAGCTTGGGCCACTTTCCCCACTTCCTCATCAGTCTGCATAATCTTCTTGATTCGCCCCTACAAACAAACAATGTCATGATATCACCAATCTCTCAAATTATTGACGAAAACAAAACCTAATTTCTCTTTGTTATGGTTGTTTATTAACAATTTTCAACTTACGGCAGGAAACCTTGCATTGTATTTTCTCTTTTTGGAAGGCATTGTGATAATCCGTTCACTTTAACACCAATTAAATGATAAAATTAGCTCACTTCACCATCAGAATGTTAACACTTCTCGCGCATTTTTGAGGTTATAAAAGGGGGACGTTCGCAGCCCACTTCATTTATATACGAATCTGACAGTTTGTCCACCATTTTTTATGGTCAATTTATGATTATCCACGTAATCTGCAAATCTGATGTCTGAAATGAAGTCTTTACAACTATACTATTGTTGTAATATTATTTAATCAAATAAATTGTAGTCCAGAATTTTTATATTTGCTTGAAAATATTTATAGTGGCTGAATGAGCTTAATCTTTGCTTTATTTGCTACTTATTTTAAAAACATCATCAATTTCGTTTAGAAACTCATGACAAAATATTTATATTCTGTTTTCAAGCTATTTTGATGTTATACATAAAAGAAGTCATGTTATCATCTAGAATCCCATTTCGAGTTGCTTTTCCGTTCGCCAACAAAAAATCTTTTTCTTCACAAAGTCTTAAAAAGTTCTAACTAGTTCCTGAACGAATAATTTCAAAAGTCTTCGTAGTATCTCTATATAGTCTGTGGTTATCATTAGACGTGAGATCTTAGAAGTACGCGCTCAACCTAATACTTGTTCCAAAAAACTAGGTCCATGAGTATTTATTTACTCTTCGTAAGTAATTATGATATATCATGCCGATCTAATAACGGGGTATTTTCAATTTATAGATAATTAGACTACGCGGTTATTCCTATAAATTTTCTATATTTCGGAACACTTAAAATTATAAAAATAACTTATAGTTATTAGAAGTTTCAATCTTACTTCAGTCTTTTCTTTGTATGACCTCTCAGGCCAGCCTAGAAGGTTATTGACTGCTTTATCAGCCTTACCTGTCCGGGCCTTAATTGTAAATTCAAAGCAGCCAGGGCTTATTAAACTAACTTAAAACTATTTTTTCTCGGAATAAGGGGATAGGGTTAAAAGGGCGGTGGCACAAAGACTGGTTCTAAGCAATCGTCATCGGTGATTAGCGACGGTAATAATAACAAAGAATGGATTTCCAGTGAATAGGAAATTCAGACTTCTCGGTCGGCAGGTAAGTGCTATAAGGGCAACTTGTAACGAGTTCTCATTATTGTATTGCTGAGCTGTTATGGTCGTTTTATTTTATAAGAGGTGCTCGTATTTCAACCTGTTGCTACCGAATAGCGCACCAACCTATACTTGATACTCATTATTTTTTATCGGACATACACTTTATTTTTCGAACAGTACTATTTTTAATTGAACAAGAACATCTTATAAATTTTTTATTACTTTTACCTAAAAATAAATATGTAGGAAAATACTCCTGAGTTCACAACATATTGTAGCAATTGTAAAATAAAAATATTGTATTGCATAATATTATTCTTTTTTTTATGTTTATAACTAATCGCTCAATTTCCTCGTACATAGTTTTCTTTCACAGTGCCCCTTTTCTATTTTTATTGCGTGCTGGCATGAGTTCTTCTAACCCTCCTTGGTAATAGCTTGGAATGCACGTTCAGATTCCTGTAAAGACTAAATATTTCATTGACCTTTACCAATATTAAAAGTAAAATATTTTTTATCACATACTGTTGATAAGCCATACTTTTATGTTGATCGATCCAACATTTTGGGCCGCAATCTTGTGTTTTGCTATCACTCATATTAGCTTAAATTATAAGTAGTAATTGAATTTTCATTTACTTATCTTCAAAACACCAAAATATAAATAATTTAGGCGCAGTAAAACAGAATTACTCCGGTATGCCGCGCAGACAAAACAGTATAAAGAAATTAAATTTTCATTTACTCAAGTTCAAGACACCAAAGTATCAATTACTTTGGGAGCGGTATATCAGAAATACTCTGATATACCGCGCAAACAAAACAAACATAACTTATGCGCTCGATATTTATTGATTCAAATTTACTACTTATTCTGTATGCAAGCAAGTTGAAACGGCTTTGTGTTCATCAATTAATTAATGAACTTTTTTATACACTTAATTTTACTAAAACAGCAAAAAAGAAAACTCTTACACACCTGTTATAACAGCAGAACTTTGGTAAACATTGCTACGATCGGAAATAATAGTTTGGGTCTCATGTTTTGACAGACATCGTCTGTACACCTTATAAATAACGTTCCTGCTAGTAATTCGAATGTATTTAATAGTTATTTTTCACTTTTTACGTCGTTTTGTGATAAAAATAAAAAATGTGTTCCGTTTCTAGACCTATTTGCCAAGCTGTATAAGACATTATTTTTTACAGTGGTGTCAAAGGCGAGAACGGATGCCCATCGATTCACTAAAATGCGTTGCCACTGTTGCCAGACAGAGTGGCGTGGCCATTTTTCCTGGAATAAGGGGGCGGGGTCAGGCAGGCGCCGGCACAAAGGTCAGTTCCGAGTATTTGCCACCGGTGATTAGCGCCGGCAATGACAACAAAGAAGGAATTTCTAATGAGTTAGAAGTTCCGACTTCTAGGTCGACAGGTAAAAGCGATAAGGGCAATTAGTTACGAGTTTGAATTATTATTTTGTGGAGTTGTTGTAGTAATTTTGTTTTAAAAGAAAATCCATTCTTGGAAAAAAATAAGAATTTTATTTTTTGGGCTACTAAAAAATCGGCTAAGTATCAATGTAAATAATATATTATTAGCCGATTTTTTCTTATTAGAAATCCTCTTTATTTTTCAATCGTAGTATTTTTTTAAAGTAACTAGCTAAGTATTGTTTAATTGAAAAAGAATGTCTTGTGTGTTTGATTTATAGATTTTTATTACTATTACCTAAAACTAAATATATACGGAAATATTCTTGAGTTCACAACATATTGTAGGAATTATATAATAAAAACGTTGTATTGTATTAAACATTATTCTTTTTTAGTCCTATAAAATATCTTCTGCTGCTTCTTTCTCTCAAGGTTTCTAACTAATCGCTCAATTTCTTCGTACATAGTTTTCTTTTCCAATACTCCTTTTTTATTACGTACTGGTATGAGTTCTTCCAACCCTCCTCAGTAATAGTTTGGAATGCACGCTCTGCTACTTTCTTTGAAGATGAAATATTTCATTGACCTCTATCATTAATAGTAAAACATTTCTATCACATACTGTTATTAACCTATACTTTTATGTTGATCGATCCTACACTTTGGGCGACAATCTTGTGTTTTGCTATCCCACAAATTAGCTAAAAGTATAAGTAGACATTGAATTTTTATTTATTTAAGTTTAAGACTCTAAATTATTAATTAATTTAGGCACAGTATGTCAGAATAATGCAAACAAAATATAAACATTACCTATTTTCTTGTTGTTTATTGTTTAAAATTCACTACTTATTCTGTATGCAAGCAAAATAAGATGGCACAAAGCCGTCTTATTTTGCTTGCATTCATCAATTCATTTGGCTTTGTGTTCATCAATTAACACTTGATTTAACTAAAAACATCAAAAAAAGCTCCTACATACCTGTCATAAAAGCAGTTCTTTGGTAAACATTGCTATGGTCGGAAATAATAGTTTGGGTCCCATGTTTCGCCAGACGTGGTCTATAGACCTTATAAACAACCTTCTTGCTAGTACTTTGAATGTTTTTATTCGTTATTTTTCACTTTTTACGTCGTTTGGTGGTCAAAATAAAAAATTAGTTCGGTTTTTAGACTTTTTTAAGCTTATAACACATTATTTTTTACAGTGGTGTCAAATGCTAGAACGGATGCCCATCGATTCACTAAAATACGCCGCCATACTATGTGGCGCCATCATTTTTCCCGGAATTAGGGGGCGGGGTCAGACAAGCGCCGGCACAAAGGTCAGTTCGGAGTTTGTCACCGGTGATTAGCGCCGGCAATGACAACAAAGAAAGGATTTCCAGTGAATTGTAATTTCCGTCTTCTAGGTCGACAGGTAAGAGCGATAAGCGCAACTTGTTACTAGTTTGAATTATTATTTAGTTGCGTTGTTGTAGTCATTTTGTTTTAAAAGCGGTAATCCATTCTGGGAAAATAATTGAGTTTTATTTTTTTGTGCTGCTTATAGTATTTTCATATTTTTAAAGCGCACGTACAGCTTGGCAAAAAGGAGTACAAAATACTGGAGGCGTCTATGTGCTGCTCGTTGCAACTCATTGCGTACACACACTTATTCAATAGCGCGCAAACCTGATCTTTATACAAGGCCGATTTTTTTTTATTAGACACAACTCTATTTTTCAAACTGCAGTATTTTTTAAAAAGTAGTTAAGTATTGTTTAACAAGGACGTCTTATAGATTGTTATTACTTTTACCTAAAAATAAGTGTGTAGGGAAATAATCCTGAGCTCGCAACATATTGTAGGAATTATAAAATAAAAATATTGTTTTTAAATTTTTTATTCCATTAAATCTTCTGCTGTTATTTATCTTCAAAGTTTTTGACTCATTGCTCAATTTCTTCATACATATGTAGTTTTCTTTCACAGCATCCTTTTTCTATTTTTATTACATGCTGGCAAGAGTTCTTCCAACCCTCCTCGGTAAAAGCTTGGAATGCATATTCAGTTGCTTCCTATAAAGACGAAATAATTCATTGATCGCTATCAATATTAAAAGTAAAACATTTTTTATCACAAACTATTAAAGTATGGTTTTTATGTTGATCGATTCTATATTTTGGGCGGCAATCTTGAGTTTTGCTGTCCCTCAGATTAGTTCAAAGCATAAGTAGGAAAAAAAAACAATAATAAAACAAAAAACAACAAAAAGTAACAATAATCTTAAGTCTGAAAACTGAAAATTTTTTGTTAGGCCAAAAGTTTTTTTTTTGAAAAATCTTCAAGACTCGATACGAGAATTGAACTGTTTTCAAAGTTGGAGGTGTCAAGTTGACATTAAAACCATGTTCTTATTACATGGTTTTAATTTCAATTAATAATAACGAATTGTTTGATAGAACAAGGACGTCTTATAGATTTTTATTACTTTTACCTAAAAATAAATATGTAGGGCAATACTTTGAGTTCACAACACATTGTAGGAATTACAAAATTTATTATTATTATTATTATATTATTCTTAGAAAAAATCGTTTCTAGACTTCTTAGACAAGCTGTATAAGATATTATTTTTTACAGTGGTGTCAAAGGCGAGAACGGATGCCCATCGATTCACTAAAATACGCTGCCTTAATATGTGGCGCCGCCAATTTTCCTAGAATTAGGTGGCAGGGTCAGGCAGGCGCCGGCACAAAGGTCAGTTCCGAGTATTTGTCACCGGTGATTAGCACCGGTAATGACAACACAAGGGATTTCTAATAAGTTTGAAGTTCCGACTTCTAGGTCGACAGGTAAGAGCGATTAGGGCAATTTGTTTGTTACGAGTTTGAATTATTATTTTGTGGATTTGTTGCAGTCATTTTGTTTTAAAAGAAAATCCATTCTTGGTAAAAAATAAGAATTTAATTTTTTGGGCTACAAAAAAATCGGCTAAGTATTAATGTAAATAATATATTGTTAGCCTATTTTTTCTTGAACTGGAAATTCTGACTTCTGGGGCGACAGGTAAGGACGATAAGGCAATTTGTTACGAGTTTGAATTATTATTTGTAGCGTTGTTATGGTCGTATATAAAGAGGTAATCTTTTCTAGGAAAATAATTAAGTTTTTTTTGGGTTGCTTATAGTATTTACATATTTTTAAAGCATACATACAGCTTGGCAAAAAATAATTAAATATAATGGAGACCTCTCTGTGCTGCTCTGCTGCTCTTATACCAACCCGTTGCTACCGAATGGCATAACAACCAAAACTTGATACTTAGCCGATTTTTTTTATGAGACATCCACTTTATTTTTCAAATTAATTTATTCTTTATGTAACACAAAATATTTTTTAATTGAACAATGACGTCTTATAAACGTCATTACTGTTACCTAAAAATAAATATGTAGGGAAATACTCCTGAGTTCACAACATATTATTGTAGGAATTATAAAATAAAAACATTACATTGTATAATATTATTCTGTTTTAAATCTTCTGATGCTATCATCTTCAAGGTTTATGCCTAATGGTTCAATTTCCCTTGACGTCGTTTTCTTTCATAATATTTCTTTTCTATTTTATTACATTCTAGCATGAGTTCTTCTTCTTCCAACCCTCCTCGGTAATAGTTTGGAATGCACGTTCAGCTGCTTTCTTTAAAGATGAAATATTACATGGGTTTCTATCAATATTAAAAGTAAAACATTTTGTTATCACTTACTGTTAATTAGCCATACTTTTGTTTTGATCGATCCTACATTTTGGGCGGCAATCTTATTTTTCGCTGTCCCCCAGATTAGCTCAAAGTATTGAATTGAAATAAAAATTGAAAAAAATAGAAATTGAATTTTCAGTTACTTAAGTTGAAGTCACCAACGTATCAATTAGTTTAGACGCGATATAGCAGAGTAATGCAAACAAAACATAAACATAATCTGAGTGCTTGTTTCTAGTACTTCAAAGTTTTTTATTTGTTACTTTTCACTTTTTACGTCGTTTGGTGGTCAAAATAAAAAAAAATCCGTTTCTAGACTTTTTTGACAAGCTATAAAAGACATTATTTAGTACAGTAGTATCAAAAGCGAGAACGGATGCTCAACAATTCACTAAAATACTATGTGGCGCCGTAATTTTTCCTGGAATTAGGTGGCAGGGTCAGGCAGGCGCCGGCACAAAGGTCAGTTCCGAGTGTTTGCCACCGGTGATTAGCGCCGGCAATGACAACAAAGTTCCGACATCTAGGTCGACAGGTAAGAGCGATAAGCGCAACTTGTTACGAGTTTGAATTATTATTTTGTTGCGTTGTTATAGTCGCTTCATTTTAGAAGACGAAATTATTAAATAGAGGAAAATTATTAAGTTTTTGGGCTGGTTATAGTATTTTCATATTATTAAAGCACACGTTCAACTTGGAAAAAGCTGTGCTGCTAGTATGACAACTCGTTGCTACCGTATAGCGCACCCACTTAAACTTGATACTTATAACTTAGCCGATTTTTATTATTACAATTCCAGTTTATTTTTCAAATCGTAATATTTTTAAAAAGTAGTTAAGTATTGTTTAATTGAATGGGGATGTCTTACAGATTTTTATTACTTTCACCTAAAAATAAATATGGTCTTTCGTTTTAGAAGAGGAAATAAGCAAAAAGAGGAAAATAATTAAGTTTTGTTTTTTTGGGCTGGTTTAGTATTTTCATATTTTTAAAGCACACGTAAAGTTGGGTAAAATAGGAGTAGAAAATTATGGAGGCGTTACTATATTATGCTACCGAATAGTGCACCAATCTAAACTTGATACTTGGCTAATTCTTTTTTTGGACATCTACTTTATTTTTCAAATCGTAGTATATTTTAAAAATTAGTTACATATTGTAGTTAACAAGGAAATCTTATAGATTTTTATTACTTTTACTTTAAAATAAATATGTAGGGCAATACTTTAAGTTCACAACACATTGTAGGAATTATAAAATAAAAACATTGTATCGCATAATATTATTCTTTTTAAATTATATTATTCTTAGAGAAAATCGTTTCTGGACTTCTTTGACAAGCTGTATAAGACATTATTTTTTACAGTGGTGTCAAAGGTGAGAACGGATCCCCATCGATTCACTAAAATACGCCACCATACTATGTGGCGCCATCATTTTTCCCGGAATTAGGGGGCGGGGTCAGGCAGGCGCCGGCACAAAGGTCAGTTCCGAGTATTTGCCACCGGTGATTAGCACCGGCAGTTAATGACAACAAAGAAGGTACTTCTAGGTCGACAGGTAAGAGCGATAAGCGCAACTTGTTACGAGTTTGAATTATTATTTTGTTGCGTTGTTATGGTCGTTTCGTTTTAGAAGAGGGAATAGTTAAATAGAAGTATTTTTTTTTTTAATGCTGCTTAAAGTAATTTCATATTTTTAAAGCACACGTACAGCTTGGAAAAAAAAGAGTAAAAAATTATGGAAGCGTCACTATGCTGCCGGTATGGCAAGCCGTTGCTACCGTATAGCGCACCAGCTTAAACTTGATACTTATTTTTTATTTGACATCCGGTTTATTTTTCAATACGTAGTCATCATCATCTGCCTAGCCTTTTCCCAACTATATTGGGGTCGGCTTCCAGTCAAGCCGGATTTAGCTGAATACCAGTATTTTACAAGGACCGGCTGCCTACCAGACCTCCACAACCCATTAACTGGGGTAACACGGTACTTCATGGCAAGACGTAGTATTTTTAAAAAATATTGTTAAATATTGTTTGAGTGAACAAGGACGTCTTATAGATTTTTATTACTTTTACCTAAAAATAAGTATGTAGGGCACTACTTTGAGTCCACAACACATACTTTTCAATACGTAGTATTTTTAAAAAATATTGTTAAATATTGTTTGAGTGAACAAGGACGTCCTATAGATTTTTATTACTTATACTTAAAAATAAATATGTAGGGCACTACTTTGAGTCCACAACACATATTATTCTTTTTATATTATATTATTCTTACAAAAAATCGTTTCTAGACTTCTTTGACAAGCTGTATAAGATATTATTTTTTACAGGTGGTGTCAAAGGCTAGAACCGATGCCCATCGATAAGATGTGCCGCCATACTAGGTGGCGCCGCCGTTTTTCCCGGAATAAGGGGGCGGGGTCAGGCAGGCGCCAGCACAAAGATCAGTTCCGAGTATTTGTCACCGGTGATTAGCACCGGTAATGACAACAAAGAAAGGATTTTAGGTGAACTGCAAAATCTGACTTGTAGGTCAATAGATAAGGACATTAAGGACAACTTGTTACGAGTTTGAATTATTATTTTGCATCATAGTCGTTTTGTTTTGACAGGTGATTACTAATTCTAGGAAAAACGGACCGTGAGACAAATTGAGCTCATTGGGCAACAGAGTCACCGCAACTTCGTAATAAATAAATGTATTTTAGCCGTGTTTACGCTTATATAGTCTAATGATGATGATGGTGATTTCATATCATCACATAATTATTTGTGCACACATTTTTCTGCTATTTAATGATTTCTCCTTCCAGATTACATAGGTTTTTAACTTACTTAAGTTTAAAAGGATTTAAAATATACATTTTTTAGTTACTTTTTGAAACAAGTGGGATTGTTTTTCTTACTAATATTATAAAGATTTGTTTGTTATTAAAATTGTCATAAGATGCACTCAAGCTATAAGATGCCAAGTGCCAATGAAAGGGCCTCAAGTCTGCTATTAGAATTGTATCTGAATTGTTGATCATTGGCTTCATAATTGTTGGTTTTGACAAGTTTTATATTGTAAACTCGTGATGGAGCCGAAAAGTGGAAGTTAGGTGAGGAAACTCAGTAATAAAACAATATATCGTTACAGTTTTATTGTACTAGACATTGTGGGTGTTTAAAGGTAGAATACAATCAAGATATGTTAAAGCCCGTAGCTACATTATTACGTACATGTTCTAGATTCAAATTCATATCACACCGATTACAGTGTAGGCTAGTTAATAGAGTTGTATGCATCAATATTATACACATCATTATTAATCGTTGTATATGTAAAATTGTATTAATGTTGTACAATAAAGAGTATATAAATATCTTATTTCCAAAATTCATTATAGCATTGTCGCAATACAAAGAAATATTCCTACTCCAGCCATTAATTCAACAAAATATAATTCGTTCCTGGCTGCAGACTTTTTATTTTATCCTCATCGAAAAAATAGGCGATATCTTCAAAAATTATCATGTTCATAACAATATTTCTATAGGATCAATTCCACAATGTTCTAACTAAAGGTAAAAATAATCAAAATCCGAATCAAAAACTAATTACTTCCTTCTTTTTAAGGTCGGTTGATATAATATCTAATATTTCATTTAGTATACAGTAAAATACTGGTATTCAGCTAAATCCGGCTTGACTGGAAGCCGACCCCAATATAGATGGGAAAAGGCTAGGCAAGTGATGATGATATAATATTTAATATACTGTTATTATTGAAATTTCTAATTTCCTTTAATTTTCTAACTGTGAAACCTAACAAAAACCAAAATACTTTCATTATAATATAATAAACTTCAGAGCCTGTAAGAAGTATTTTATTTATAACGCCTGGAATCCTTTTCCTTTTTTAGCTTACTTGAAAACAAACTTCTTTTAAAATAAATTATGGCAATAACTATAGTTACTGATAAAATAATAATAAAAGTAGTACCAGTAGTCGACCATTGTTTTTACGAAGTCTAGCATGCGCGAACCTTCCCCTACTACGCCAAATCCCTGCCCTCTCTCATGCTGACCCAAAGGGTATAAAACATCGCGGAAGCGCCGAGAGATAATTAGTACTCGAGCGGTGCTTGTACGGTGCGCACGGAATACGTTTCTGTTTTCTTGCTGCTACGAACCTGTTCCAAACATCAGTTCCAGTATATACGTTACATCTCTAGTCGTTACATTAAAAAAAAGTTTCTCTACTAGTCTGTGATTTGTGTGTGTTGTGTCAGTGATTATAGAAAATGGCGTCGTTATCGAGGTAAGTTGTGTTGTGTTGATTTCTATTTACTTTAAGAATTTCATCAAATAGACAGCTTAAAGTTAAGTCATGAATATAGTTTTGACTTGAATCTATTGTGTACATTTTGTTTCATAAGCTACGGCCGTGGGTTCATAAACCTACGCTGCATCTGTTTAAAATATGATCGTGCTAATATTTAGTGGCCTTGTTTACGATATTTAAACTGCATGGCAAATGAAAATGTCGTAATAATATCAAACTAAACCATGTCAGTAACTTTTAACGATAGCTTTTATACAATCCTGAACTGTCTCGACAAGATTTATTTACGAAAGATAACCTTATCATATCGTAACTAAATTCGTATTTTTTAACGCGTATTTATCGTTTTCAGCCTTCTACCAGCGCCCACTCAGCAGGTGTGGGACCGTGATGATGAAAGGAAAGCGAAGCGAGTCGGAAGTGCCTTGGTGGTGTCACAAACCAGTGTACCACCTTATGGACAGAGAAAGGGATGGATCCCAAGAGCTGAAGAGGATTTTGGAGGTAAGATTTTAACCATATTTATTGTTGTGTATTGCAAAGTGTTGTTTATAATTGTTCCATTCAATTGGAATAAATTCATCAATGAAAAACTTGTTACAAAATTATTAAATGAGAGCCCCCAATTCAAACTTCAGATAATAATTTTGTCATGGTCAAATATCACAAATTGATCTCTCTTCTTGCAATATTGTAATTATGTCCTAAACTATTTCTTTCTATATCTCTTATTCAATTCTTAGTTATTACTTTTATTGCATTTTATCTTTTTTGTAATTGGAAGTCTTCAAACAATACAGGGGTTCTCATGTTCACTGACTAGAACCCACTTGTGTTACTTCAATTGTCCTTTGTGTTCAGAGCCACAGTAACTTTATTGAACAATCCCACAGCTGTATCTTATGGTTTGCTAAGCTATCAATCATCATAAACTAATCTTGTCTTCTTTTTCAGATGGAGGTGCCTTCCCCGAAATCCATGTGGCCCAGTACCCCTTGGGTATGGGTGCTAGAGGCAAGGAGAGCACATCCAATGCCTTAGCGGTACAGCTAGATGAGTCCGGAAGAGTTAAATACTCTGCCATTGCTAGACAAGGACATAGTGCTGATAAGGTAATTTTTATTATTATTATTTTTTAGTTTCCCCCTTTAGAAATGACTCCTGTATTTGTGTATTTCCTGTATTTGTAACATACATAAGTACTCGGTTACATAAAAATATTTGTGTTGTGTAGGTATTGAATCTGTGACATACATTACTGTAGCCAGTGTACAATTGTGATGTGTGTTATATGATCTTACCTCAAAAAGCTCCCTGTAGTCATAATATAAAAATTTCAGAAATAACAGGACCAGTCATCATCTACTTAGTTGTTTCCAAACTTTTCAAAATCAGTTTCCCGTGTATAGCTCTCCTAATATTTTATATTTTTTGTCTTGTTTCAGATAATATACTCAAAACTAACAGACTTACTGCCTGCGGAAGTTCTGGCTGAAGATGACCCAAGTCTTCAGAAGCCAGATGATGAGGACATTCAGGATATTACAGAGAAGACTAAGCAGGCTCTGGAGAAACTGACCAATGCCAAGATTTCTGCTGCTATGCCTGTGAAAGCTGCTCCTAAAGCTGTAAGTTAAAATTATTCAATTTTATTTATTTATTTTTATACCCTTTAATTTTATATTGAGGTTACTTATTAGTTATTACTAAATTATAACCTAGATTTATTAAGCTAATCGTAACAAATTTTAAAGTGTTATCTTAGTAAATTCATTCAAATTTATCATAATTTCTTAAACTTACTTATTTACCTCACTAGCAAAACTTCTCAAATCAATGAGAAGAACTCATTCTTATCAATCGTCTTATAGTATTTTTCGTCCCGCAGGCTCCAGCACAATACATCAGATACACACCAGCACAGCAAGGAGGCCAGTTCAACTCTGGAGCCAAGCAGAGGGTCATCAGGTATGTACTACCATAATCATCTTATTTTATAACTTGACTATCTGTCCCCAATGATTTCACCCTATACAGTTCTGTGCCATTTTGTCATAGTGTTTGATAAATGGGCTATATAACATCAAAGTAATTTTTCAATTCAAATCTGTAGTTTTTTATATTTTTGTGTTTAACAACACAAACAACTCTTCAGCTTTTTAATCTTATATAAACATTCTTGTGTCACAGTATTTGTTATCAAACTTCTCAAAAGGCTAGACTGATAAAACTTTTTTTTCTTTAGATTTTTTTTTGCATTTCTATCTTTAGAAGTATGTAATTCCTAATGTGTATTTCCTTTCCTCCACAGAATGGTAGAAGCGCAGTCGGACCCGATGGAACCTCCTCGGTTCCAGATCAATAAGAAGATCCCGCGCGCCGCGCCGTCGCCGCCCGCGCCGGTGCTGCACTCGCCGCCGCGCCGCGTCTCCGTCAAACAGCAGAGAGACTGGAAAGTGCCGCCTTGTGTCAGTCACTGGAAGAACGCTAAAGGTATGAACACTTTCCTCTTACCTACTAACTACATTTTTTTCTTAGCACTTTCGGCCCAGTGTAGATTGGTACATGTCATATGTATTCGAATTTTCTTCACGATATTTCCCTTGTTTTTCACTGAATTGATAATGACTGGCCTGTTGATATAGTGGTTAGTTAGTGTCCCTGAGAGCTACATATACCCAAGGTTGTGGGTTCAATTCCCAACTAACACAAATGTTTTTGTGCTGAGTATGATCATTTGTTCTGTGTCTGGGTGTAATTTATCTATTAATATGTATGTATTTAGGATCTATAGCACAAGCTTTGCTTAGTTTGGGACTAGATAGTGTTCTGTGAAAACTGTGTAATATTGTGAGGTAATTTATTGCTTCCACCAATACAATATTTAAACCATCTTTTTTCTTTGTCCCCAGGTTACACAATTCCCCTCGACAAGCGTCTAGCAGCCGATGGCCGCGGCTTACAACAAGTTCACATCAACGAGAACTTCTCCAAGCTGGCCGAAGCGCTGTACATCGCCGACAGGAAGGCGCGAGAGGCCGTGGAGGCCAGGGCTCAGCTCGAGAGGAGACTGGCTCAGAGGGAGAAGGAGAAGAAGGAGGAACATCTCAGGATGTTGGCGCAGAGAGCGAGAGATCACAGAGCTGGTGAGTTGTGGGACTTTGTAAAGATTTTTAAGTTTAGGTTGATAATATAGAATACCTGGCTACCAACCACAGCAATTTTCATATCACTTTCAATCTTAATTTAAATAACAATATTGTTATTATGGCAGCCTTCTTGAAGTGAAACTGTTCATTGTCATCAATTTGAAATTATAAAAGCATTAATAATAGTATCAGTAATTCAATCGTAGTTAACTCAAACTACGAACATAATATTATCACCATCTCATTCAGACTTTCCACTCCACAGGTATCAGAGCTCCCGATGATGAACCGGAGACCAATGAAGTTGATGAGAGCGGCCTGACAGCGGCTGAGAGAGACAAGCTCAGAGCTGACAGACATAAGGAGAGGCAGAGGGACAGGAACCTCGCCAGAGCTGCTCCTGATAAGAGGTATGGGGATAAAGCATAGTTTTCTAACTTTTTATGAAATACTATAATTTTATGGGGGTATTAGAATTTTCTTGTAAACGGGGGCTTCCTTTTGACTTTGGGGACTTTGCCCGCGTTAAAATAGCGAATAATTCCAATACTTTCAGTAAAGAGTAAGTAAATCTAAGTAAAAAGTATTCTATGTGCTATACTAACATATATTTTCTCTTTTCCAGATCGAAGCTAGTAAAGGACCGTGAGCGCGATATCTCGGAACAGATCGCCCTTGGCCTGCCTGCTAAGACGACGCAAGGAGGCGAGGCTATGTTCGACCAGAGACTCTTCAATAATAGCAAAGGAATGGATAGCGGTATGTATATCTTAATTGTATCCTTTTCTTTCCGTCTTCCTCCCTTTTCTTTAATGTCATAAAAGAAACACAACAACAAAGACAAACTATTTCCTTTCAACTTTCAGTCACTGGCACCCCTTTCAAACTTCTAAAATATTCATTCTATATTTAAACATTTAATTCCATTCCCTCTTTCATTGAATCCTAGCAGTAAGAAAATTATCAGCCGGTTTGTTATGCATATGTTACAACTTTGTTGGTTTTGTTACAGGTTACGGTGATGATGAAGCGTACAACGTATATGATAAACCATGGCGCAACCAGGACAATGTGGGCGCGCACATATACAGACCCTCCAGGAACGCTGACAAGGACAACTATGGAGGAGATATCGACGCTATCGCTAACACGCGCAGGTATGTTCATCACATATTCTTTAATGTAACTTAATTTATGAATCCCCGACCTGTCTCATAGGACCGCGCTGTTCTTGTCTTACTATTGTCTCGTTTCGCGGGTATTGATAGGTTAAACCTAGGGCAACACGCTACATAATTTTGTCTGCACAGGACGGTTTGTTCTCGGAATATCTCACGTGTAGTTGATCATACAGCTCTTAAGTCTGGTTTTTCCGAGCCTGCTGTTAGGCTTGTGAAAATCAGCCTTTATTCAGTGTTCCGTGTACAAACCGGCCTTTACAAGGAAAACACATTCCATATAGGCCTACATGGGCACTTATAAAAGAAGTACAGTTCCAAATGGTCGTTTCTTATGGCAAGAAACTATTAATATTTTTGGTTTTCAATATCTCTTGATTACACCATTCTTTACTAGGTTCTAAATCAGCTTTTCATGGATTGATTTTAATATTATCTTTGTGTTTGTCTCCAGGTTCGTGGCCGACAAAGAGTTTGCCGGCACCAGCAGCAGTAACACTCGCGCAGGCCCCGTGCAGTTCGAGAAAGACGCGCCCAGCTCGAGAGACGAACCCGTAAGTACAAGTTATACTCTAACTTTTACCTGCAGCTTCGCCTGTGTAGAGTCATAAGGCATTGATTTTGATAAGTTCCCCGGTTCTCGTGACCACGTACCGGAATACGCAGCGACCTGGTGATGAGGATCGCCGAAATCCGATGGGTGGGAGACGCACAAGACCAGTCGTTTTGGCGACGCTTGGGGAGATCTATGTCCAGCAGTGTCTATGTCTTTCGGCTGAAATATCATCATTTCCAATATCAGACCTTACTTGCCATACAAAAATCAACCTTATTAACTGAACTATAAATATTTGCTATACAAACTTCAACTTTATTTCCTGAGCTATAAAGATCAATATTCTACCCCGTATCTAACAGTATTCTCTCTTCCACAGTCACAATCGCGGAGCAACCAGCCAGACGCAGACTTCGACCCGTTCGGCCTGGATCGGTTCTTGAGCGAGGCCAAACGCGCCGACAAGTCGGGCCGCAAGCGCGACCACCACGACCGACACGACCAACATGCCAAGAAGAGGAGGGATTAGTTGTGAGTTTGATTTTTCTTTATTTTTTTGTAACAGACTGTATGACTGAGTCTAAGCGGCCCATTCATAAATTCTGTCACACTTTAGGCACGGAATCGACGATGTCCATCATTGTGCTCAATTTTACTTGTGTCGAGCGAGAGATTAACTCCCGAGCATTGCGAGGGATCGCAGTGCTCGGGAATTAAGGGCAATGCAAGGCCACTTTAGGGTTTTTCGCTCCATCTAAAAATATAAGATTCTAATTCATTTCCTCAAATAGATGACTGCTTTTGAAAAATCCCAGAATATTTTAGTTTTGTTGTATGTATTCAGTGTCTATAATTCCATTTTCTTATTGTTTCAGATAAGGGAGTTGTACATAAGCCTTGAAAACGCAAGTTATATCCAGATAGCAATAAACGTTAAACGAATGATTTTGTTATGTACAGAACATTCTTATACATTTACAAACTAAGTATAGTTGTAATTATTTTATGATTTATGTATTTTTTAGCTAAATATAATTTGGTTGTAATTATTTAGGTGTTTTGATTTGAATAAATCCCATTGCCCCGTCACCTCGACACACGACTACACCACACACACTACTACACAAATACACCACGACACACAACTACATCACACACACAACTACACACATAAACGACACCACGACACACAACTACACCACAACACACAACTATACCACAACTACACCACGACAAACAACTATAACACAACTACACCACGACAAACAACTATAACACAACTACACACACACAACTATAACACAACTACACCACAACACACAACTACACCACAACACACAACTACACCACAACACACAACTACACCACAACACACAACTACACCACAACACACAACTACACCACAACACACAACTACACCACAACACACAACTACACCACAACACACAACTACACCACAACACACAACTACACCACAACACACAACTACACCACGACACACAACTAGTCTTTATTAATCTCGGAGACTAAAATGACATTATATGGGTTGTCAGTCACATTTGTCACAACAAAAGAACTGGTATTATTATTGTAAGTTTGACATTTGCCTGTGTCAATTTAGTCTCAGAGATTAAAAAACAGACTTTACAACTCTGCAAGACGCTGCAGTGATACTATTCACACGTAACTACTTTTTGTCGTTGCGATGCGGTTTGTGGACCAGGCGCATTACTTTGTGTAATTTATCTCATCACCACTGCTCTTAAAAGGGTGAAGGAAAACATCGTGAGGAAACCGGCATGTCCTAGAACCAAAAATTCGAAGACATATGACATCCTCGAATCCGCACTGGGCCGGCGCTTCGTGGTGGATTACGACCCATTCCCTCTCCTAGAGAGGTCTGAGTCCCAACAGTTGGAACATTACAAGGCCTATAAAGCTTATGATGTGGGTGTGTGTGTATAAAGCCTAAGGCCGATGACGCACTAATGGACTCAAAATGTTCGTGACTAGTCGCACTAGTACATACTAATTAGGCGACTCGCGTGTAAAATTGACTTCAGAAGTTAAACGTATAATTAGTGCGGAATCTGCTGTAAATGTATGCCACAGAAAAAAAACATTGTGCATGTTGTTTTGGAGAAAAACGAAAAACGATTCCTCCTGGATACATTGTTATGTTTTCCAGCAGGAAATGTCATCAAAGTGCTCATTGTAGCCGGTTACTCACTTATTTTTATTGCGAACACCATAGGAATAGAATCTGAATCTAGGTTTGTCCTAAATCTTGATCAGTTAATAAATTCTTGATTTTATGAACAGATATTTTCAAATAGAAAAAATCCCGTTCAATCTCAGTCACATCACATGAATGAATATTATAAAAGCTAAAGTTTGTGTGTATGTTTCTTACCTTATCACACACGTACAGCTGGATGGATTTGGATGATGAAATTCCGCATACGAGTAATAGGTACGTGTCCTGGAACAGCATATTTACTTATACCGGGAAATTATTTTCCTCTGGAACAATTTTCTACTTTCACGCAGACGAAGCCGCTGGCAGAAGCAAATTCGCAATACAAGATGTAACATAACTGTAGGTCCTCGGTGGCACGAAAACGTGCCACTAAAAATGCATTATCTTTTAACTTTGAGAACCGCTGGAAAAAAATTGTGCCACCAAACCCCGACCGATTTAAAATTGTACTCTAGTAGTATAATTACAGAAGCAACAGAAACAGAGCAATAACAGTTTATATTATTGAAATTATTTATATTAATTTATTAATATTAATTATATTAAAATAAAAAAAAAATAATGGCGGCCCCCCGGTGCTCGACAGGTTAACGCGCATCCTATTGGGGGGGTCATTGTACTTATCATTTTGTCAAACGTATGGAATAGCTGATTATTTTTTTTCGATTTCAAGTTTGGTCCCACTGGTCCCATACTAAAAGTTGTTCATAATTATGATTACAATGACCCCCCAAGAGGATGTGCGTTAATTATGTTACATGTTGTCTGTGTCTTTTATACAACGCCAAAACCCTAAGATACATATCGAACAGCTTTCGTCTGTTCCCCAGTCACAATCCCGCAGCAACCATTCAGACGTAGACAACGATCCGTTCAGCCTAGAATGGTGCTTAGAGCGAATGTGTGGCTCCCAAATGGATTGTCATCGAGTGGCATTCGGTAAACATTTTGATTAAAAGCGACTACAAAGAAGAAAAGCGATGAAGGATTAATAATTATAATCCACACTGCAATGTACAGTCTCTTCTTCTTTTCGAATCGAAGGTAAACTTGTCCAATTCTTTGGGCCCAGTAGGTAGCTACGTCAATTGCAGCATCGGCGGCAGTGGCACCCATTAAATCCTCCAAAGTGCAGGTGTCCGGCCACTTGGGGCCTCCTACCTGGCCAGACCATTAGGAAAATAACTTGTACTGGCAATTAATTCCCGATTGCCTTCTGGTGCGAATCTGTGAGCTGGGAATATACCAAATCAATTTACCTACGAGCTATTGTCGATAAAAAAGAAAAACGTCCATCAAATAGTACGTACCTACCTATATAATTCAATTTAATTATTGTTTAATGCCTGAGCACGTAGTTTTATTGTTGTCGCTACTAATACATAAGGAAAACCTGGTCGCATTCGAATGTTTTGGCGACATTGTTCTCGACCGTGAAACAGCTGAAGGTCAGCGCAAAATAGCTAAGTTTTTTTGCTAAAGTAAATTAATAGTTCTAGTAATGGTAGTTTGTAATAAATTATAGACCTTTGCATTTTATATTTATATTTAGACAAAATTTCAATTACTTGCTGGGATAGGACTTTTTTTCTTATTTTTTGACTTCCCGCTCTTGGGCGTGTCAGCAGTGCCGTAACTAGGGCGGTGCGAGCAGTGCCCAGGCACAGGGCGCAGACCCTGGAGGGGCGCAGAAATGACCAGAATAGTATCTAGTTTTATCTCATGCGTGGTAGCTAGTAGGTACATTTTGTTTTATTGCCAACAAGGTGTAGACACGCCCTACTGTACTATCTATAGTTATATCTATATCGCATTTTTCAAGCGATCTTGAAACAACAACACACGTAAAGGTAGATTATCGGTTTCGGTTTTTTGACCTTAAAACACATTACTACATATTCGGTTGAAGAACTAAAAAAATATGCAGCTGATTTGAGTATCAAATATTCTGCAGATATAAAATGCCACAGAATTTTGGTCCGAAATAGAAACTTTGAAGAGTTTTGGGGGATGAACTGCTTGCGTCCGTAGGATTTACTTGAATTCTGACCACCCTACATGTATCCCCTGGGTAGTCCTAAACGAGCAGTAAATCCGGTGGTATGCCATTTCATTCGCTACCTGGGATACTCACTGGAGCATCACTTCCTGCAGCGTGCCGGGGTCTGTGTGTACGTCCGCAATGACATCTGCTGCCAGCGTCTTCGTCACCTTGAAGACCCTAGTTTCTCGACCTTATGGCTATTGGTGGACACTGGTATGGACAAAATTGTCTATGCCTGTGTCTACCGATCGCTTAGCGGTGATCAAGAGACAACTCGGCTATTTGACCACCTCAGTATGGCTGCCGATACGGCCCTGCATCGGCGCCCTGATGCGCATTTCGTTGCTCTGGGGGACTTTAACGCCTGTCATCAAGACTGGCTTTTCCCATACCAGAGGGCTGACCACGCTGGGTGAGAAGCGCGAAACTTTGCAGTTTTGATGGGGCTCTCCCAGTTGGTAAAGCAAGCGACAAGGGTGCCTGATATCGCTGGTCATACTGCCAATTGTCTGGTGAAGTCTGTAACGTCCTTCTCGCCACCTGACTGACTGCGACTCACGCGGGAAACGGGGAATGTGGCGTTACAAGTCAGCAGATTGGGATGAGATGCGGCACTTCTTT
This sequence comes from Mythimna separata, assembly GCA_030763345.1. Lineage (NCBI taxonomy): Eukaryota > Metazoa > Arthropoda > Insecta > Lepidoptera > Noctuidae > Mythimna > Mythimna separata. Next base: position 6,768,729 of record CM061190.1, read on the forward strand.
GCGTTTTATCCTTGGCAGCAGGTCTGCTTCTCTTCGGAAAATCCGTCGAGCTGTGCGGAGGCAATTTCCGATGTGGTGCGTCAAGCTATGGAGTATTACATCCCATATAGTGACGTAACCGTCGGAAGCTTAGCTCGCCCATGGTTCAACGCCGATTGTGCTGAAGCTGAAAAGCGAAAGCACTCGGCGTTTCTTGCCTGGGTAGATGCTCGTGACCGCAAAGCTCCGGGCCTGAGCTCAACGAAGAGAGCCTTCAACCATGCTGCCAAGTCCTACAAAAAGGCACTAAGGAAGGCCCGCTTCGATCGCATTTCCCACATTGGCCAGAAGCTCTCTGCACAACCGTCCGGTAACAGAGCGTTCTGGTCCCTTGCCAAGTCCGTCGAAGCGAACTTCTGTCGGCCCACATTGCCTCCGCTGGTTCGGCCAGATGGAACACTGGCTCATACGGCGAGAGAGAAAGCAGGTCTCTTTGCATCTCTCTTCGCCCACAATTCACGTCTTAACACTGGCAGTGCTACTCCACCGACTCTACCTCACTGCGGCACCTCGATGCACGAGGTCCGTATAAGGAACAAAGAAGTTCTGAGAGCACTGTGTCGTCTAGACGTGAATAAAGCTAGTGGACCAGATGGTATTCCAGCGATTGTTCTCAAGGCATGTGCGCCCGAGTGGTCTCCTGTTCTGACGCGTTTGGATCGCCTCTCATATAGGACTGGTATAGTGCTCAAGTCCTGGAAGCTTGCCAACGTGTACTTCTGTATTTGAGTAAATATTTTTGAATAAAACAATTTTTGTTTTAAAGAAATATACTAAGTGGGTACTTATATACATACTTTGGCTATACAATAAATAGATAGATTTATTTGTATTCACATTTGTCCATTTTATTTTCAGAGCCTGGGTAGAGCATTTTTCAGGGGCGCAGTTTTGAAAGCTCGCACCGGGTGCATAAAAGGCTAGTTACGGCACTGCGTGTCAGATTTTTAGATTTTTACTGAGTAAACTGTAGGGTGGCCCATTCCTTCGGTGCCTTTAATCTGGGCTCACCAAGCTTCCTTTCGGAAGTAGGTTTAAGCTTACTAGCTGCTGCCAGCTGCTTCACCCGCGTGTTAGTAGAAAATTACCTCAAGGGAAGGGGTATTTATTACTCCTGAAGTAAAATGTATCTTATACAGAGGACTAGGATTAGATAGAGGAGCTCGTGGCTAGATAATAACAGCCGCACAGGTTGATCTTCAAGGTTAAACAACGCTTGCCTAGGTTGGTCTGTGGATGGGTGACCATCTTAACATAACGAGTTTCCTCCGTGCCTCGGAAAGCACGTTAAGCCGTTGGTCCCGGCTGTCATTTGTAGATCTTTGGCAGTCGTTACGGATAGTCAGAAGCCAGTAAAATCTGACTCCAGTCTTGCCATGAAGTACCGTGTTACCCCAGTTAATGGGTTGTGGAGGTCTGGTAGGCAGCCGCTCCTCGTAAAATACTGGTATTCAGCTAAATCCGGCTTGACTGGAAGCCGACCCCAATATAGTTGGGAAAAGGCTAAGCAGATGATGAAGTAAAATGTATCTTATGTGCTATTTATTCCAGGACATGGTCTACCCGTGTACCAAGTTTCATTAGAAACCATATTCTATAGTTTTTGCTTGAAAGAGTAACAAACATCCATGCATACAAACTTTCGCGTTTATATCTTCGGTTTATATTATTAATAGGACTCTGTGGTAGGTCCTGAGATGTTTAGGTAGGTAGGTATTAATAGGTAATGTTGCATAAGGAAAACCACAAAAATGTCACAGATTTGCCTGTTTGTTTGTTAGTTTTCCATAGGTATCCATATCAATGGGTCATATGTATAAATGCCTATATGCAGAATCATAAATACCTACAACACGTGCGAGTTAACATGGCACCTGGCTCGAAAATAGTTGCCACATTGAATACTCGCAAATAGTTGGTTATAAATATCACGTTAAAAGCATCGTAAAGTGGTACCTACTACGTTATGAGAAACTATTAGCGCAAAATAAATGCTGATATTCAAGAAATAAAAAATTACAGTCATATAAACCAGCGCTGGGTATCTGACGCCCAGCAAATGCTGAGGTGGTCACCCTTTCGGTACGGGCACGCTCGGCGCATTTTGTACTTTATTTATTTTTTTATTTTTTTCTAATTTACTTTGTGTTTGTAATCGTTGTGCTGTGTCTGTCCCGAATAAAAGTATTTCTATTCTATTCTTCTTTTTCTATTCTATTCTATATAGGTCATTAATTAGCCAGGTGCCATGTTAAAACTCACGAGTTGTAGAAGAGCGGCTTTCAAAGTTTATTCATAATGGTGCATAGTGCCTAGCCTATGCACCATAGACGTAGTTATGCAAACAAGAACCATCCCACAACTTGAGTGATACGAGTACCATGCTACATGAGCAAGTTTTTCTAATAAAAAGTGGCTCAAACTCGGGTTGGTACCTTAAACAGTTCCTTTTTTATGCTTTGTGTCTTACTTTATCAGCCAGGATTTTTTCTGAGCAGATGATATAGTACACGATACACAGTCTATCTACATACATAACTCAATTTCACTCAAGTTGTGGGATGGTTCTTGTTTGCATAACTACGTCCCATTATGAATAAAATTTTGATTTTTCCTTTCAAAAAAATTATTAACCTGGTATGACGAACGGCTTTATCATGAATAAATTTTGGAGTGATCAAACTGTTACAGTAGCCAGAATAGTGTGACAAAAATGTATAAGACCCATCGATATAATACCTAATTTAATTCATGGGGTAAGGCGAGTCATAAGTTAAACAATTAATTTATATTTTAGATAATATTTTATTGAAGTAACAATACTCTGTAACATACATATAATGAAAAATACACGGCAAATAATACGAAAATAGAGTTTGTACGCTGAACCAACGCAGGAGTGCGAAAATTTAAGCACACTAGTGCTAGTAAGACACTTGCATTACAAAAATACGTCTACTTACATTTCATTAAAAAAAAAATCTATTTTAAAAACAAAAAAATTGTGATCCTTCCGATGGCTGAGAAATTAACATAATTATTATGCATTCGTGCCGTGTGCTATAACTTTTTTTTTAATTACCAGCTTCTAATTAATTACCTCCAAAAGAAAAACCATACAAATCGGACATAGTCATAAAAAGGCTGATTTTAAAATGTCTGAAGTAACAGTCTCAGCAATTGTTTTCTTGGGGCAGCAAAGTCTGTCGTTTCGGCTAAGTCTATAGTCCGTTTCGACAACAAACAATATTTACGTACTCAGGTATATTTTAGTTAACCAGCAACTAAACATGCCGATATAAAAAGTTACATAAATAGAATTTTTTATTTAATTTGATCACAAATGCTGTAAAATGCCTTTTTTGTAAGGTTTTTCGTGGTGGGAGTAAGGGCTAGCGTACAAGACTCGTGTTTCGTCCTACTTCAGTTTGACGATGGTGTTCCTCAGTTTGTCGACGTTGGCGCCTGAGAATTCTTCTATTTTCTTGCTGCTCTTGACGAAGACGAAGGTAGGCATGGAGTTGATGTTGTACTCGGTCGCAATGTCTTCACATTCGTCGACGTCGACCTGGAATTAAAGAAAAATGGTACTGTTAATAATGTTATAACAAAATGCCAATTGCCTGACAGAAAAGGATGTCGAAGATCGGGCAAAGTGGGGGCAGTTCAGACAGACCCCAACGCTAGGTGGAAGAAAAAGAATAATTTTATAACAAAATACGTCATCTAGAGTAGATTGGAGACACACAGGACAGTTCATTCTGGCGACACTTTGGGTAGGCCTATGACTAACAGTAGACGTCTTTCGGCTGTAATGATGATTTTGATTTTTAATTATCAGCCTTGTAATATTTCCATTTTTGGAACTGAGACCTCCTCCCTAGGAGAGGGAATGGGCCGTAATCCACCACGTGAGCCGGGTGCGAATAGGTGGATGATTCAGGTCTTCGAATGTTTGGTTCTAGGACATGCCAGTTTTTCCTCACGATGTTTTTTTTTTTCGTTTTGCGAGCAGCGGTAATGAAATAAATTTCACAAAGTAATGCGCCTAGTTAGGTTTGAACCCGCGACCTACAACTTGCAAATCGGCGCCGATACTGGGCCACCACTGATCTCAACAACAATGATGAAAATAATAAAATAAATATTCGATGAACATGACGTTAGCATGACGAATGACGCTTACTTAAATAATAGAGAAATAACAACGATAATTTTGATTAATCAGGGTAATTGAATCAAGGAATTTAAACAATAAAATAGAGTAATAAAATACTACGGATAAAACTACTATTATTTTTTAACAGGCCGATAAATAATCATAGGAAACAATGGGTAATAATCTAGTAACTAATTGAATATTGGTCCTCATACTGAACACTCTATTTTTTTCTTTTGCACGGTGGCGGCGGCGAAAGTTTGTGTTTGTGACTTTTTCACGCTCGAACAGCTGAACGAATTTGACTGAATTTTGTCACACACGTAGACCATGTCCTAGGATAGCACATATGTAAAAATAAAAAAAATTCATTACCCGAGTTGAGTCTACCTGTACGCAGAACTTCATCCACATCTATTCAGCCTTTTGAACTTAAAGGAGTAACAAACATGTCTAAAAAAAATTCCCCTATATGTATAATATTAGTGCGATTTGATTTGCACTCAGCATACTTATATTCAAAATAGAGCCTTAGAATTACTATCACAAAATACACAGGATTCTATCATTGATATTTATAACACTTACGACTATTTCTATAGTTTTATTTCCGGTATTAAATGTACGTTTGATAAGAAGCATTTATCTAATACATTACTGATGATAATAATGATAACGCTACGCCGAAGGAAATGTAATAACGCTAAATATCAAGGTTTGTACTATTTAATGAGTTTTTTAGGTCAATGTTACAAATTGGTAAAAAAATACTATTTAATTTCTACATAAAACTGCATAACCAGAAGAAACATCGTCTTTTTATGCAGAAGATCCGGCAAGAAACTTCATGGTTACTTTTTTAAGCGAAGTTTCATCATCTGTAACCTTTTTCCCTAAATAGCTGGGGTCTTTGGGCAACACTATACTCCTTGGATAGACTGATGGTCTACCTGTAACGACTGTCACCTGGAGCCAACGGCTTTACGTGCTTTTCGAGGTACATAGTGTCAGTAATGGCCCAGATAGACCTGAAAAACACATATTCTCTCATGCATAAGAGCCGGGTGCATTAATCACTGGGCTATCACGCTACATTTTTTTAAACAATTGTACCTATACAGTACAGCAATCAGAAATTATTACTGTGTCAATAGGTATGAGATGAAAGTGTATACTTGTAGTGCCGATGACCGTCACCCCATTTCACTGACTACTGATCTGGTTCTAGAAGAGTGACCTCACATGCGACAAAAACAGTTTGTTTTTAAGTGACGCATCATTGAATATCTATAACTAGATCCATTGGCAAGAAGCAAATAAGCCATTCTGATTATCCACTTTAGTTTTTCCTAGAAATTTGAATGCAGATGCCAATTTTTTTTCATTGCGGAAAACTGGTTCTGTCATTTTTATTATTGCAAATGAATTAGATGCGCAATGTCGTGGCCAGATGTTGGAAAAAATAGAGATAACGCCAGAACGCTGTTGGCATTTGGTAATTCCGTTATTTATCCGAATTTATTTCATAAAACTTGTTCTAGAGAAATACTTGTTTTTATAAAAACAACTTTTTTGAAAAAAAGAAAAAAAATTAACATTCAGAATCGCGATTAAATGTGCAATGCTATAGAAAATAGATATACTCGTATATATTTATGTGTTTATTTTGCATGAACTTTAGCCCTATCAGTATCTACGATCAAAGATCGAAGTTCATGCAAAATTTTCAGAATTTACTGGGTTTTTTAATACAAATTGATGTTTTAATTTCAATAGAGACCTAGATAATATCAACAAGATTGTTGTTTCGAAAATATCTAGAGAAAGATGTGTAACCTCATAATCGGGCGTTTTTTTTTATTATTATTAATAGGCTCACGTTTGACCACTATCTTACCTCATGGTAAGCGATGATGGTGGTCGACGCTTGACTAGAAGTAACCTTTTCACTCTTGACTCAAAAACGCCTAGGTTGTCTGGAAATGTATCTCGAATTAACCGTTTTTAAACGAAAGCTTGAAACAAAAAGGGATGGGCAACATGCTACACTACTCAAAACTCCACCCAAGCCTATCGCATCGCAATCCACTTACATTCTCGAGTACCTAGTCTATATAATTATCATAATATTATTCATAACTACACTGTCACAAACAAGTACATATTATGCACATATATAGCGGTGACCGGTGACCGCACTCTTATCAAAACATGTAACTAAATATGTTAGAAATGTATCATTCATTGTGCAACACCGAATTTGTGCAGTTTTTTTATCATATAACCTCTTAAAGTACCTAGAGGTCGACGGTATTTTAGTCATGCATTGATAGTGGTTAAATATTTATGAAGTTTTATATCTATCTACCTAGCCTTTTCCCAACTATATTGTGGTCGGCTTCCATTCAAGCCGGATTTAGCTGAATACCAGTATTTTACGAGGAGCGGCTGCCTACCAGACCTCAACAACCAATTAACTGGGGAAACACGGTACTTCATGGCACCAGTCGTCAACGGCGCGTTCTGTTCCACGTGCGCCTCAAGGAGATGTCAGCAAACTGTAGGGGCCCGGCAGGGCCGAAGCCTCTGGGGGGAACACGTGGTATTCCTAAAGGTTGACACCGAGTCCCCCCCAGAACGAAGGCAACGAAGGAACGGGGTAGGGGTTTAGTCAGTAAGAGTCTGACACGCCCTCCCGCTCCGCCCAAGAGCGGGAGAAGTCATTCTGATGACCACCAGAAAAAAAAGGTACTTCATGGCTAGACTGGAGAGATAAAATAGTTATTTATTGGAATATATTTTACTAACTTCTGCCAGCGGCTTCGCCTACGTGATAAGTAGGTTTCTCCATATAAACTTAGGACCCCGTTTCATCCTGTTATGGGGCGAATTTTGGGAATTCCTCTCTTAGTGCTCGCTTTCGTCATAAAAGGAAACCTTGTGTTGTGCACAATTTCACGCTCCAAGTCCCAATAGTGTCGGATGTGCGTTGGTATGTCAGTCAGTCAGTTTTTCCTTTTATATTATTGAGATGTAACAGCTACTGCTTACGAGGAGCTCGTGGCTAGATAATAACAGCCGCACAGGTCGATCTTCAAGGTTAAGCAACGCTTGCCTAGGTTGTGGATGGGTGACCATCTTAACATAACGAGTTCCCTCCGTGCCTCGGAAAGCACGTTAAGCCGTTGGTCCCGGCTGTCATTTGTAGATCTTTGGCAGTCGTTACGGATAGTCAGAAGCCAGTAAATCTGATTCCAGTCTTGTCATGAAGTACCGTGTTACCCCAGTTAATGGGTTGTGGAGGTCTGGTAGGCAGCCGCTCCTCGTAAAATACTGGTATTCAGCTAAATCCGGCTTGACTGGAAGCCGACCCTAATATAGTTGGGAAAAGGCTAGGCAGATGATGATGATGAGATGTAACAGCTACTGCTTACAGAATAATAATGTACAGTAACTCTTTTTCATAGGTAAGGAAAATCGCTAAAAACAAGCCATATACAGTTGCATTTATGTATAGACATATACATCAAATTAATGTAGTTACAAATAACGTTTGAAGTATGTGCGTCTGTTACTTAGAATTTAAATAAAAGACAAATACCTATTACAAATAAGTGGATTTCAAGTATTGAGCATACAAACAAAGTGAGTCATTTGTCCCTACTAATCAACAAACGAAGTTTAATTTGGCTAAAAGGCTCCGAAATATTGTAACAAAATAACTTTGTTGCTAGTACAGATTACAGTGAGTAAATTGATGTCTCTAGGGATGGTAATTTTCACACCTTTTTAAATTAATCTTGATTTTAGGGCAAAATTAAAATGGATTGACTTATTAAAATGAACGATTTAAAGTAATATTTTTTCATAGGACTCAAATAAAGTTTCTTGTTAATGTTTGTTAAGAGTAATTTCTGGAAGTAATGATCTATTTAAAAAGTATTTGGGTATCTTCAAGACTAAAGTGAATAGGCTATTCATAAACTAGTGCGCCTCACCATCAACGATTGCATCACTGCTTACCATCAGGTGGGATTGCAGTCAAGCACTAGTTTACGTTATATAAAAAAAAAAATAATAAGAAAAAGCTACACAACTACACTTTTTATTGCGGAATAACTCTCCAACCGCGACAAAGCTAGTTAGGCCTACTGTCCAAGGATACATAGCTTCATATAAGTACGCGTATTTGCCAATATACGCTTGGTATACACGCCTGCGTGAAGCTGCTTACAACGTCGTGGTGCCGTTGCTCCTTCGTCGACAGTTTCATAGTTTTGTATGTAAGTTTCATGCAGGCGTACAACTAGCGTATAATGACGAATAGGCGTCTATGAAGCTTCGCATCTATGGATAGTGTGCAGTGGGCCTTATTATCCATGACGTCAAAGAAATAATTATGACATGTGTTGACTCTATCCAAAATTTATTATGATTTATTCAAAAACTTTTACGAGGAAATGTTTACGTAGAAATAGTTTGGGACTTTCCGATGACAGCGTATTTCTAGAGAATTGGAAGTGATTCAATGTTAATCTTAGTATTTTTTTACATATTTATGATCCTAAGAAACGATATTATTTATTCTGTCCTTATTTCATCTACTGTTAATGCATTCTATAAACATAAAGTTAAATTGATCATTTGGTTTCGAATGACCTTTTGTTTATATTTTATTGGTTATAATAGTCCCATTTTCTATAATAGAATAATTCACATTTGCACATCTTATGGTGAGTATCCACATGGCACAAATATACAGACATACGTATTTTTTTATAATATTTGTTAGGCTCGCATTTGACCACAATTAACCTTAGATAATCAAGCGATGATGTGGTCGAGAATGGAGCACGCTTGCCTAGAAGAAACCTATTTCTAATTTTCTTGAAGTGGGAAACCATCAAATAACGCCGACTCTGAATGAAATGGAAAGACTTGTGACATCCACTAATCCGCAATGGGCCTGCTTGGCCCTTTACCATTACGGCCCATTCCCTCTCCTAGAGAGGAGGCCTAATTTCCAGCAGTGGGAACATTACAAGGCCATAATAATTTACGCAAGCACCATTATAAGACTTGATAAATTCACGCTAACTGCTTCAACAATTTAAGATTAAGAAAACGAGAGTAACAAGTCGACTAGCGCAAGAAAAAACTCGTTAATCTTCCAAACTTCACTCTGCATTATGACAAATGACGTCACAGTCTCGTAAATCAGGCTTACGTAACAGTACGCAAGTGCTAAATGACCTCATAAACTCGTTGCTCGAGATCGACCACCGACAAGGAAAATTGAAGAAGGTCGACTGGCACTATACAACAGAGATCGATAAAGCGTGAACTACATTAGACCGACGCAAACGTGGGCCACGCCTGATTTGGACGTAGAACCACGGCGCGTGGCGTGGGTATAATGTAGCTTTACGAGTTAGGAAATTAAAGAAGATTTACTGAGGACTACACAACGGAGATCGATAAAGCGTGAACTACATTAGACTGATGCACACGTGGCCACGCCGGATTTGTACGTAGGGACCACGGCGAGTGGCGTGGGTCTAATGTAGCTCTTTAAGTCAGGAAAGTGAGGAAGGTCGACTGGCAATACACAACTGAGATCGATAATGTGGGACCTACATTAGACCGACACAAATGCGGGCCACGCCTGATTTGTATATAGAACCACGGCGCGTGGCGTAGATCTATTGTAGCTCTACAAGTTTAGTTGCTATAAAAAATGTATAGAGACCGACGCGCCTAGATTGGCGTACGGGACCCACGTGTGTGATGTAGTTCTACCTTTAGACTTACGCACACGTGGGCCACGCCTAATTTGCACGTAGAACCACGGCGCGTGGCCTGTGTCTAATGTATGTAGCTCTACAAGTCTAGTTACCATATAAAATGTATGGAGACCGACGCGCCCAGCCCGACGTACATGGCCCACGTGTTAGTCTTGTTTATAGTGAAAGCTATAAGCCCCAGTGTGGCCATTTATTTTTGCAGAAACACAAGGTCGATAGGCGGGACAAGCTGTTTAAATAAAACCACTAAACAATGGTTTGAACACTCATCGCATACTTGTTTTACTTATAGGTAATGTATGTATGTATATGAGAATTTTGACCAGTCATGGTGCGTCGTTTGTTATTTCATACCTATATGCAATAATATTATGGTTTCCTGTTAATTCTACGAAGCGCATGTGACAAATAGAGTGATGAATTTATATGTCTATTGATGAGGAGGAAGTAGGGAAGCCAAAGGTAAAATGTATGGATTGTGTGTGTCAAAGGAGAAGACATTGATATCGTGACAATTGAGAGGGAAGAATGGAAGAAGAAAACGTGTTGCGTCGACCCCAAGTATGGCCCACGGCATCTCCTAAAGAGGAGACCTGAGTCCCAGCATTGAGTACATTATAAGGCTAATTATACTATGATATGAGGTCAGGAAGATGATTAATTATGTAATATACGAGTATGTATTGATGTCATCTGCAAACACTTGGATTCTTGAGAACATGAAACGCATCGACGATACTTCTGATTTATACTTTTCAATTCAAACAAATCATAATGCGGAGTTACATCTACGCGAACGTAAATATAGACGCGTTTATCAGATAAACTGATTATAGTGATTACAGCGTGTGTACTATTTGAATTAATCTTTTACTGCTCTGTCCTTCTCACACTTCTGATTTTATCCATTCTTCTTTCTATATCCAGTCTATCCTTCTGTGGAACGCACTTCCTCTCGAAATCAGGACGGCTGAAAGTCGATATGCGTTTAAGCGGAAGTTGCGGAATTATTTTCTCCACTGATGAGAGAATCGTCTCAATAACTTATTAATCTTACTTTGTTATATAATATTTATATATATATATATATTCATCATATAATTATATATTATTATTATTATTTGTATGCATATATTGTTGTTACCTATATTTTTAAATAACTTTTTCTCTTTTATGCACCTACCATATTATCTCTTCACCACCCTAGGTTGACTGGTAGAGAATGCCTAAGGCATTAAGTCCGCCTATGTATATTGTGCATGAAGAATAAATAAATAAATAAATACTTGGCTAGTTGATAGTATGGGTAGCGTCGTCTAGTGTTTACCCCTATACTAAGATATTATAATGTGAGAGGGGTTTTTTTTTAAAGGTGGGATATATTCTGATGTCTTCTCTCGCTCTGGGTGGAATAGAGGGTATTTGTCAGACTTTTACTGACCAAAACCACACCTACCCTTTGCGTTCTAAAGCTACAGGTTTCCCTTTTCTGAAAATCATGGCCCTAGCGGACATCGGCCCTGATGGGCCCCTACGGTTCAATTTACAATCGGGACTAATTCCGGACATTGCATACATGATCCCGGTATTTCTACATGTCGGTGTCCAGGAATCGTGGTATACCAGAATTTTGGGATCTAGGTATCCCGGTATTGTAGATTCTAGTTTGAATAAATACTTGTTACCACCGTACACATCAAGAAAAATTAAGCAGATCCAGATGAGATTGGTGTGTGTGTTGTAGATAAAGAGAGGTATTTGCCCAGCTGTGGGATAGTAAAGACCAGTTATAAGTAATAAAAAATATTATTGCCATTTTAGAAGTATTTAAAGACTACTTCTATATTTTATTTGATTTTAATTCAGTAAATCTATGCCAAGGCACGCCTTCTAGGTATCATTAACTGTATTTCATAAAGCATGCATTTTACTTCTTATCAGTCTTTACATATCTAAACTAACGTTAAAAACGAGGTAAATATTATATTTATTTACATCTTTTTTTTTGGAAGGGGAATCATAAGAATAACTTCTCCCGCTCTTGGGCGGAGAGGGAGGGCGTGTCAGACTCTTACTGACTAAACCCCACCCCGTTCCTTCGTTGCCTTCGATCTGGGGGACACGGTGAGCACCTTTCGGATTTTCCGTGTTCCCCAGAGGCTTCGGCCCTACCGGGACCGTACAGTTCGCTTATTTACATCTGAATTTGAACATTTTTACTTCCAAAAGATTTAACGATGCACCGGCCTTGTAATCTTTTCAATATCTTCTCTCGCTCGGAGTACAGTGTATAATACTCCTAAACCTTCATGAATCACTATTGGGCGTAACCCGCAATAAAAATCCGTTCAGTAGTTTTTGCGGGGTGATCGCGAAAACATGGATGGTCTCGTGTTATCCTGTGGGATAGATAGGTCTCCGGAGCAAGCCCATTCCGAGGCAAAACCCCATTCATTTTATTCAGAAATTTAATTTTAATCGCGCTAACTTTTTCCTTCCTTCCTTCTCCATTAACTAAATGAAATAAACAGGAAATTGGTCTTAGAATGAATATGACAAGTAATAAAATAATAATGATTGAAAACCTACTTACTGTTCCTAAGTTACGGTCGAATGCAAACAAATATGAGTATTTAATCACACCGATCAATAGTACTGTATTATGTTTCTACCGCATTGACCATGCATCTATGTACAAGGTCCTTATGCGGTATTTTATACTGGGTATATTATACACTAGCTTTAGCCCGCAGCTTCGCCCGCGTACATAAAATATAGCCTATGTCCCTCAGGAATACAGCAGCCTTCTATTGGTGAAAAAACCACACAGTACATCCACAGAATACCTCATACAAACAAAAAAATAAACTTTACCTCTTTATTATATTAGTATAGATAACGTGAGTCGGCAATATATACTTTAACATTTTTTTGTAAAGGAATCTTTTAAAATACGCATTATTAGCATTATCGGGTATTGTAATGTTCCCACTGTTGGGACTCAGGCCTGTTCTCAAGGAGAGGGAATGGGCTGTAATCCACCACGCGGGCCCAGTGCGGATTGGTGGATGTCACATGAATTCGAATTTTTGGTTCTAGGACATGCCGGTTTAAAACTACGGTTCTGTTTAATTATTTTTTTCAAACAATAGCTTTTGTCTATTACTTTTTAATTACTGTTTGTTTTTTCATTATTTATCTACATACATTACGGTCAAATAATAGAGGCGAAAAGAAATAATGTAACTCTATGATTTAATAGAGTGTCCATGGAGTTTCTTGCACGATCTCAATAGAGACCTACGCTTTGGAACGTATAATTTAGCTTCACTTTATATTTTTTGATTGACCTACTTTTTGACAGTCCAATCAAATGTTTCTAATTTTTGTCTATCAAGAAAAACTTTGTTTGTTAAAACTTATTTAATATATATTCTATTTGCGAATTCTTACTGATAATATGATATCCTATAAATACCTGGATCCAGAGGTATTCAAAATGTCCAGTCCCGCAAATATCGGAATGGAAATTTTGTGCGATGTAGTTTTCCCTATAGGTAGTCTATAGGTAGTTCAAGTCTAATAATAGAAATAAATATACATAATTTACCACGAAAATAAAGGTTAGAACATAAAATATTGCGCGCATCGAAAACATAACAATATGGATAAATAACGATGATGAAATACCTACTTTGAAAATAAATTAGGATACCTAAATATCTGGTTCTGTTTTCCTTTTAATTCATTACTTTGTATAAATTATATAAATATGATGCAGCTGTTGGTATTTAAGTCTTGCTACTTTTAAATTTCTATGATATCACGTATTCTTTTTTTGGCTAAAAAGACGAAAACCCCATACGACGTTTATATATTTTTTTATCATCATCATCTGCCTAGCCTTTTCCAAACTATATTGGGGTCGGCTTCCAGTCAAGCCGGATTTAGCTGAACACCAGTATTTTACGAGGAGCGGCTGCCTACCAGACCTCCACAACCCATTAACTGGGGTAACACGGTACTTCATGGCAAGACTGGAGTCAGATTTACTGGCTTCTGACTATCCGTAACGACTGCCAAAGATCTCCAAATGACAGCCGGGACCTACGGCTTAACGTGCTTTCCGAGGCACGGAGGAAACTCGTTATGTTAAGATGGTCACCCATCCACAGACCAACCTAGGCAAGCGTTGCTTAGCCTTGAAGATCGACCTGTGCGGCTGTTATTATCTAGCCACGAGCTCCTCTCCGTTTATATATTTTTTTATCATTACACATATTTTCTTAGTTCATGAATCAGACGGCCTTGACAGTTTTTTTAATGTAACTATATTATACATATCAATAGACATTTTTACGGTAAAATTGCCAGTCATTGTGTTTTTGCAAGTTAATGTCTGGACCAGAATTCGTTTCACGTTAACGTTTGAATCCCCAACTGGTCCTATGAGACCGCGCTGTTATTGTTTTACTATTGTGTCTCGTTTCGCGGGTATCTGAGTAATTAAAAGTTATTTTGCATAAGCATAGCATAATAAAATTAAAATATTCCCACTGCTGGGCCATGGGCTGTCTCTCTATAAAATGAAAATACGAGCGAAAAACTTCGAGTTGACTGATGTCACCATCTTTCGAACAATCCTGCATGGTGGATGTCACAGTTATGTCTTCGAATTTTTGGCTCTTTTTTTGGAATTTTTGGCACTTTTTTGGAGTTGTATTGATTTAGCGGTATTATTAATTTATTAATCTTATTGCTAAGTAACGACCCAAAGCGTGACGGTTCTGAGGTATTTAGTCGGTCGAAATAATAACTACAATAAATACAAGTTCTATGAAAGTTATTATCAACTATTATGCTACAATTTAAGTGTATTTTACTTGGTAGCAGTCCTTTTCTTAGTATAGATAATTATAATTAAATACTCAAGGTTTCTACCTATCACAATAACGAAAACGCGAGAAAATTTGTTGAGGGAATGTAGTCAATTCATAATCTGAACTAGTTAATAGAATCAAGCTCGATATTTCTTTGTTAAGAGCCTATTACACTACTGTAACTGGATACGTCGAGCCGAAGACTGTCTTACCCTTATTAGTTATTTTACACTACGCGACGTAAACAAAAAAAAACCGTTCGTAAAAACGAGTGGTGTAATAGGCCTTTTAAGTTTAGGCACAGTAGGCCTAATTCACAAAATGGCAATAGTCACAAAACGTCTATTTGTCAACATGGCAAATTCTCTAATAGCCTAGTTTTTCTGAATGACCAATTATCTAATAGCCTAATTCTCTGATGAACTAATTATCTAAAAGTCTAATTATTTTTAATTAATTAATAATATCGCGTTTGACCACCATTTTACCTGATGGTAAGAGATGACGTGGTCGACGATGGAGTACGCTTGCCTAGATATACCTATGTACTCTTAGCTTAAAGATCCTCAGGTTTATCGGTCGTTCAGAAAACGATTTCCTTTTTTTTAGTATGAATTGGCTTGCGCTTGACCACTATCCCACCTGATGGTAAGCGATGATGTGGTCGACGATAGATCACGCCAGGCCCGCCGCTAGCTGTTTGGGCGCCCGCGTGCAGCACCGGTTAAGGCGCCCCTGTTTATTTATTTTTTTGATGGGGTAAATTACCAATGACTTCTCCCGCTCTAGGGTGGAACGGGAGGCTGTGTAAGACTTACTGACTAAAACCACACGCATGTTCCTTCTTGCCATTCCATGATAGGCCTTGCTAGGTCACTACAGTTTTGCTGAGATCTCTTTGAGGCGCTCGTGGAACACTACGCGGCGTCCATTACTCAGGCTCGGTCTGACTGGACGGTCTGACCTTTGCTCGTCATCTTCAGTGGCTGGAAATCGATTTCCGGGGGCTCGGCGGCTGGGGCGTGAGAATGCCTGTACCTTACTTATTGACCGCGTTAGCATTATTACCTCCACCGTGTCCACTGAGCGATCCACAAGAGTCACCATTTTGTGGTTCGCTCAATGGCGGGCGTTTCTTCCTCATGAATCAGGAGCAGGGACCTTCCGTCCTTACCATATCCGGTGAAGATCCGCGTCATGAAAAAGATGAGAACGCTGTGACGTCTTTCTAGCCACTCCTCAAAGAGGGTAATTACTGCCATAATATTGGCGTGCCAACCACTGGGTTGCGTCAGTAGCTTCCACCATGAGATTCCGTCGGAACTCCGTAGAGCGGAGTGTCGCCCCGGCGTTGCATCTCCACGCATAAAATGTGTTGCAAGGATAATGGTCTCCAGATTCCATGGTGGTAGACCAGCAAGGAGTCCCACCGCTTCGCGAAAGACCGTGCGGTATCCTCGCACCATCTGGATGGCCATGACCCTCTGGCAAATGTTTAGCTTGGTCACCGGTCGCTTACGCAGTGATGGCGCCACACTAGCGCCCCGTGAAGGGCCATGGACCGTACGATTCCCACGTAGAGCCTCCGGCCGGAGGCGTCTGGACCCCCTAGGTCGGGCTAGAGCCGCGATAGGGCAGCCCCAATCCTTTCCAGTTTGGGGCCCAGACGTCGAAAGTGCTCCTCGGTTCAAATTTTAGTTAAGTATGTTTTATACTTTAGTAATTCGAAGCTTCAAACATTTCTGTTTTTTTCACGACATAACCGCTGACTTGTTTAAATTTTTCGAAATAGCATCGGGGCACCGTCGAAGTAACTATTTAGTAATCTGTGGGCACCGTGGTCGCTTGTTCAAGTGGTGTTGGGTTTCGCGCGCCAAAGGTACACATTATAATGAATACCCTGACATGTAAACATACATTTGAGACCTCATCAGTTCCTTAGACATCAAGCCAGTGTATAATAAAAATATATTAGACATGCAAATTATGACAATGTTTCATTTTTGGCGCCCCCTTGATGACGGCGCCCGCGTGCGCCGCACGCTCTGCACGCCCGCACGCGGCGGCCCTGGATCACGCTTGCTTAGAAGTTACCTATACACTCTCGACTTAAAAACCCCTAGGTTGTACGCAATCAGGAGACATTTTTCACTTAAAATCCAGCTTACCTTAAGAACAACGATGGAATCCGCCATTTCGGAAGCCATCTCGTCTAGTTTGGGCCCGATCATCTTGCAGGGTCCACACCAGGTGGCCATAAAGTCGATGATGACCAGCTTCTCGCCGGCTTCAGTCAGCCTGGTCTTCAGGTCATCGAAGTCCTTGATGTGGATCGACATTGTGGCTGGAAAAGAAAGAAAAAGGTTTAGCAATCAAAATTGGTCCTTCGAGCCGGATGCCTCCGAACTTTTTTGGTAATTTAACATCGAAAATCATTTTATGTAGATTATATTCTTTTCTTTTTGGAAAAATACAGTACAGGATTACCTAAATGTAATATTCTTTGTCCTATGCAAATTCAGGACCCACTTGTGTATTTTGAATTCGAACGACTGGTTGAAAAAATTCTAGAGGCTGTAGTATGATCTCTTAGAACTTTAAGAAAGCACTATACATAATTTTACACCTAAGAAATATCGGTAATTTAATATAGAAACTTGTAAATAGTCAGTTTTAAAAGCTGTAAACAGTTGTTTATCGTAACAGGTTTATCGTTTCAATAAATAATTCAAGAAGCACTTGGCTTTCATCTGTACATTAAGTTTCGATGACTAATAAATATTTTTAGTACCTAGAATCATTTTACGACATAATATAATTGGCAGAAGGACTTAAGCACTTAAGAAACTCCAGTACTTGGCAAGAACATAAACAGCCTATAACTTACACTGCTAGGATATACATATAATACTACTACACTCATACTGCTAAGTGCTAGGACATACATAGAATAGAATAAACTTTATTGTGTCTACTCTCAGGGTAGATTAAATACGGCCCATGAAGAAGGGTCGTGGCCTCATGGGTCGAAATCTATTAAGTGTAGAGTAGTTGAATGTTGCATATGTATTATAGGATATTTAACAGAAAATAATAAACTTTATTGTGTCTACTCTCAGGGTGAATTAAGTATGGTCTAGGAACTAGGGTCTTTGGTCGTAATCTATGAAGTGTGCGAGTTGTTGAATGTTACATATCTAATAACGATTTTATTTCTTTCCTTATTCGTTATAGTCTAGAACATGCCGGTTTCCTTCAACAACATTTTGGAAGAGTTTGAACGAAATCTACCTATACATTAAATATTATAAAGCTGAGGAGTTTGTTTAGTTAATGTTTCTAGTGTTAGCAATTACTGCCTCGCATTGATAAAATAAATAGAAAATAATGTTAGATAAAGGAAGACTAGGCTATATAATATTACAATATACAATAGGAGAAACATATATTATTTTTATTATTTATTATTGTTTGGATACAATAGGAGAAGCATTTTCTTGAACGAAATATTGTCATTTATTCTTCTATAGTAAGCTATCTTCATAAATTGAAGTGGTTCTAATTCTCTATGTCAGTTTACAATAAAAATAATTTCAAAATCCTTAGAGGCATAAATTAAAAATTATTTATTTGGAGACCGGTATGCCACTGTAAAATTATTTACCTGTAAGGTTCAAAGAATAACTTTTATTTTTAATAGCTTGTTCCTCGGCAAAGGCATTAATTTACAAGTCTAAATGACTGAATGGAGTTATTGACCTCATTGATAGCAGCCGTGAACGCAAACTCCGTTAAGTTATACTAAAGTATTATATTGAGATATTCAGAAAATTCTAGGCAACAATGAGAATATTATCCAGACATAATTTTGCATAAAATATGATACGAATAGCAGATTCACCTTGGTTTGCATCCACGGGCAAATAACGTGTTTAAACTTCAAACAGCGGTTTAATGATACTTATAATAATACATACGTGTTGAAAACCATAAACATTTATAACAATTAAAAACCACATAGTTTCACTTTACTCACCGTTAGTTATTTTAACTCTTACAAAATAGTATCACAGTTCAAATCAGACAAGGCAATAAAATTACTGCCTTTTATTCACGCACGTCCTCTCTTGTTCACGTTCAAATGAATACTGAGTGTCATAGACTGTAGCTTTTTAATATACGGCAGTATTTTGGCGCGTTAATTGATCATAGTGCCGTTTCATTCGTGGTATTGTGAAATCGCGTGCAAAACTGTTGTTGTCTCTTTCTGTCTTGGGGAAACTATCGTACCTGTGACAAGGACAGCGATAGAGCGTCACGCGGAATAAATGTATTGGTATCATTATGTTGACTATTGAGTATGAACTACAAGTTCTTGTCGACTTGCTGTTTCGATCCAATGACGTAATTTTGTTTTTTATTCATGAGTCATCTTGTGAATCGACGTTCGGGAAGTTTGTTTGTCATGATTGTTTTGAAAGTTTTTGACTGAATATTCTAAGAATTTGTCGCTTCTCCTGAACTTTCAAGAATATCTCCGGAGACACGTACTTAAATGCAGTTTTGTAACTGGTTTTTCCGGCTTGATCATATCTACTGAATTTGTACGGCTACTAAAAGTGTGTTAGGATAGGCTATTCATAATTGAGGTTATAAAAAAAACTTCAATACGGCGTGCCGTGTATTGGAGTTTTTTCCGTAATCAAAATCGATCCGAACACCGGACAGGTATACCCACGCTGACGATGCAACGACTGAGCCTGGAAGCTGCCTGATCACTCTTGCTTCGAAAGCTGTGGACGCTGTGGTTGTGAAAATCCTATAGACAAAACATCACGAACAAAACCAAAACCGTGCCCATACATCCTGCACCAACCCTGAGCTGGGAAACACCATTTTCGAGCCGGACTTGAACTAAGCTAATACTGAATACATTCATTTGATATGCGTTCGTTTGCCAGATATCTCAAGCGCATTTCTGACATGTGGCTGTGAAACGTGGTCGCTCATAATGGGACTCATCAGAAGGCTTAATAGAGTCACCCAAAGGACAACGGTGGGGTCTAAGCTGGCTAAGGTCTAATTTGTCACACAGAACGGTAGTTGCTGAAAATCAGCACCGTAGATTGTTGGAATAACCCAGCGTCACGGTATACGCTGAGCAACGACCTATTTTCGCCTAGATGCGACGCACAACTTGGATTTATTTTTATTTTTTTTGTTCTTGTTGTTGATCTTATTACTGTTTATATTTATATTTTGTTTGTCTTGCAATAAACCACAGATCTATGTGTTAATAACTTGACAGCTGGGCAACTGTGTTCTCACTAGCTCTAGTGTCTATGATGCTATAAAATAATGCCGGGTTCACATAGCCTGACAGTTTTTGTATTGTTACTATTGTACTGTGCGTCCATTTGGGCAAAATAAATTCATTTTCTTTCTTTCTTTCTAAGCTCGGAATTTCTTTGCGTGATCGCAACAGAAATAAAGATATCCGTAGGAGAACCGAGAAGGTTACTGACATAGCGCTAAGAAATACCAAACTGAGGTGGTAGTGGCTAGGGCACATGCTCACAGAATAGATGGACTATGAGGCCGAGAGCTTTTGGAGTGCGGAAGATTCAGCGTTGGAAGGCCTCCCAGCCTGAGTGGACTGACAGCCTGGTGAGAGTCGCGAGAATCCGATGGATTCAAGACGCACAGGATAGGTCGTTATGGAGACTCTTGGGGGAGACCTATGTTCAACAGTGGACTGATGGATGATTATGGTGATGACTGCTGTTGAAAAGGTTTTTCAGTTCGAAAAATCCTGGTTCTAAGCTTTCAATGGTTTCTGATTTGGGTGGACAGCATATTCGAATAACGATCACATGGATGATGCACTTACTGACCCGTAGGATCACCACTAGCATATCGTCGCAGTCGCGCCGACCCCGTCTCGCGAGTCCACTTAGGCTGGATGATATTTTTTTGATTCATTCTACCGCAGATTTTTGGCCTGTCCAACTTTTAAAGAGCTCTAAAATAAAACTTTAGTTCAGACTTTTGTTATTGATCAGAAAACCAACCATTCTCTATTGTCTCCCCCAGTTTTTACTTAAAAACCAACTTTGGAATATTCTAGTTCTTCAAGATTACTTAAAACGACAGCCCTAAATCTATTTCCTCGAGTCGATTTCATCTAAGAGTTTCCTCTAAGACATTGCCCTGTGCGATAAGACCGTCCATTACACACTTGTTTTTACGTTTGTTCAGTGTTTTTTTAAAACTAAACAGAAACATTGCTTTACTAGCAATAAAAGTACATGTAAATGGATAACAACGAACGAATTAATCATCATCTACCTAGCCTTTTTCGGTCGAGTCAGTCAAGCCGGATTTAGCTGAATACCAGTATTTTACGAGAAGCGGCTGCCTACCAGACCTCCACAACCCATTAACTGGGTTAACACGGTACTTCATGGCAAGACTGAATTAATGAAGCCCAAAATTGTATGAAATAATTGATTACCTATCTAATTTTGTTATCAACGAATTCCTATTACGTAGTCAACCAAATAAGTTGTCACTTATCAGTTACACCATATTATTATTATGTTAACATTCAACAAGATAGCCAAAACTCGGATTTTCAGAAAACCATTAAACATTTGTTTTTCAACCTGCCTACTTAACTTGGTAAAAACCACGCCGGTAAACAATTTGAATGGTTGCGTCATTTTTAGGATATGGTACTAAAAGGAAAGTTAATACTAAAAACAGGTAAAGTGACTTGCAACATTTACTCGTAATTTTAAATGAATAATTCAATACCAATGCAAAACACCATATTAAAGGAAATACTGTAAAATACTTCTGAATTATAAATGTTGAAAGGATTAGGTTTTTCCTTACAGAGGAACAGAGGAATGGTTACACAAAAACTTACACTTGTGTAAATTATGCTAAGTAGATATTTCAAATCATAAATTTTAAAGAAAAAGGTAGGTCACAATACAAGAAGCGCAGGAGAAATAGAAGAAAATGCTGCTCTAACAACAGCAAGACTGTTAGTGAAAAAGATTTAACAAAAAGATTTAAGAACTTTACCTAGACTCTAGGTGAATACCCTGAAACATTAGTTAGCACTTTCTGAAAACTCAAATCATTTTACGATAGGCTAGAAAGTGTTACAATGCTGAGCCCAGGTTCCATACAAGATCGCACCGTCTGAATGCCGAAATCGTTGAGTGGAGAAGTTTTTTGCAAATGATGGATGGATTCGGAAAGGTTCTGGACCGTCGATGGATACGAGACGCGGCGAGGCGGGAAGCCTATTTTTTAGCAGTGGATATCTTTCGGTTAACTATTGATGCTGATGAATTTTTATTAGAAATTGTAATTATAAAAGAAGTTGAGATTTTCAAAATTCTACATACCTTTAGATACACCCGAGAAAATATCGATGCAACATGGCAGGTCGGAGACCGGATAGTGGCGCAAAACTACGAGACTTCCGACCCGAACGAATGCAAAGTCAAGTGTATTTTGAAAAGACTAAACGACATTGGATATCATGAAATTCAAAATGAAGATTAATTTATAGATGAGTTCATCATATAGGGAAAATAAGCGTATAGCTTATCTAAGGCAAATTCACGCCTTTTTTCAAGTCCAATTGGTTTAAATACCTTTTAACGTGTGCTGTGATTATGCTATAAAAAGATATGAAATAAATAAGCGGAATAATTTGTATATTACGCTAATTTGTGCTAATGATTACAAGGCACTTTACTTTTAGAAAAATATACTTGTAATGTTGCAGTAATCGACGTGATTGTAGATGGTTTTCGTTGCATAAGGTAGAACATCGTGTAGCGTGATTAACGCGTTGTAGCGGGATTAACTTTACTTGAGGTCAGAAACCATGTCATTATTGAGGCATACATAAAGCCAGAGCCAGAAAGTTTTTATTTTTTCAATTGTTATAAACTAGTACTTGACTGCGATCGTTGATGGTGAGGCGCACTAGTTTATTAAGAGCCTATTCACTCTAGCCTTGAGGACACCTAAATTATAATCAGACGGAAAAACCGCAGCAGGCAAATTGTTCCAGTCCGCGTGTACGCGGTATAAACCAACTCGCCAACACTGTCCTCATATACGGACTTACGGAGTCCATTGGACTGTACTTTTTGGAAGAACATTCCGCTGCAGCTGCCTTTCATATCAATTTTATAATAAACAGCCCCAAGACTACAGAACAGACTGGTCTTCTTTTCGCCGAAGAAAGCTTAAAATAAATTAGATGTATTGATAACGTCAAAAAACGCTGTATTATCAAGAGTGGACTGAAATAATACTTTAATTAAATTTCAAGTAAAACTTGACTTAAAAGAACAGAGCAGATAACTGTAATTGTTGTGGTCTAGTAGATAATGATATTGCAACTTCATTGAAGGGTGATTTAACTCAAGTAGCAGTTAAAAGATAATAATATGTCATCATCGCCATGTCTACAAAGATGAGACGATAGTTTTTTGTGGGGTCTGAAATCATTTTTATTGAGTAAGGCTTATTTCAGGAGTATTTGAATGTGTGACAAGACTTTTAGGGCTCATCACTTCAGTCGGAAAACGTCCACTGCTGGTGATACACGAAGTCTCGCCACTTCACCGGTCCAAGGTTACACGTATCCATTAGAATACTGGGGTCTTCATCAGTGCATCGGTACACTTTATGAAAGGCCTTCTAACGCAGGACCATCCATTAGGTGGTCACCACTCTAGAACCTTTCGTTCTCATTGACCGACCATTCTAAGACTAAAAATTCCTGCCCACTGCCGCAAAAGGGTTTCTTCCTGCCAAACCTCTGTAGGTTTGGGAGAATGAAACCTGGTTTTAGCAATAAGCCATAACACAATTAAATTGAAATTAATAAATACCTTTATATTATAGTTGGTAAAACCGAGGTAGTTACTCAGATACCCGCGAAACGAGACACAATAGTAAAACAATAACAGCGCGGTCTCATAGGACCGGTTGGGGATTCAAACGTTAATCTGTGAACTGATTTGGATTCAGCAAGTAAAAGCTGATACGAATGACCTAGTAATCTCCTTGCTCTTGATTACTTTTTTTGAGATAATAAATACATTCAAAATAAGATTTTACAAAAAAAAAAAACTTACAGCTGATTCATTGCGCAGATTTTGCTGACAAAATATTGTATCCACGATAATGAATGAATGTTTTCAATGAGAATGCAACTATTTATTTAAACAAATCATTCCGCTAGGTCAGTTCTGATGACAATAGAATATGATGACAACAGTGTGAGTCGGCTAAATTGAAAGATGACTTAGGAAAACTGTTGGTAGGAATGCCTCACTTGTTGTTTGTCAATTAACTGTGAAAAAAACATCGGAAAGAATCCTGCTTGACCTAGCACAATAAATTCAATGACATGTGATGATGTAACGTCCACCAACACGAAATGAATGCGATTTGTTTGTACATTAACCTATCACATACCTGCAAAACGAGACACAATAGTAAAACAATAACAGCGCGGTCTCATAGGACCGGTCGGGGATTCATGAATTAACGCGATCGAAACGATTGGCCCTTACATTGGTTCGCTCCAAGCTTTTAGCCCCTTTTGGCGACTTTCGGTCTCCCCTCAAATTCGACCAGTCACTCTATTTGGATCGATGCAGAGAAGCTCGAGAAAAAACGCTCCTTCAATGGAGCGAAGAAAGAGGCAATCTCGGATTGTACCCTAATTTTTATGAGGACAGATTAACTTCGACATTCCTCTTCTTTTCGAGTCGATGGTGGAAGTCTTAAATTGTTTGGACCCAGAAGGTAGCTACGTTCACTTCAGCATCGATAGTACTAAGTTATCCCTAAGGATAGGGGTAAGTGCAATTGGGGTACCGGAGACACATTAGATTAAAGTCTTATGGGTCGGTCAGTGTAATTCACGTCCAGTTGCTAATATTCCCGCGATTTCAAGAAGTCAGATGGTACCTTTACGGCTTTACCTAGTAGTGGGTGGTTCTTCTCAGAGCTTGATTGATTCAAAAAGTGTAAATCTCGCATGATGAAGCCAGCTCTTCCGGCTCTTAAGCCTACGCAGAGCTGTTGGGGAGTTCTAAGAGGGGATCACGGCAATTAGATTCTTGAGTTTTGCGTTTTAATCGCGCATGCGTCATCCCTACGCTACGGTGGTGTAGCACCAGCTAAAGAATAGAGCTTGTAGAACGAGGTCAAGGCATCCCGGTATGATGGATGATGTCGACTAGCTTTGTATGAGCAGATCGATGCCACACTGGGTACGTAAATTTGCAGCAGAGAAGCATACGGACATGCCATGCGAAGAACTTCGACAATAGTATAATAGTTTAAAATTTGGATAACTAGGTAAAACAGACACACATAGAGACAATACCTAATTAAAGGTAACTGTACAGTTCATGGGAATGCCTTGACCTTTTGACCTTGTTGACTGTTTATAGGTAGTGTTAAACATTGACCCACAGCGGTCGTTCGGAGCTGGCGAAGCGAGAAGTATGACGTCACCTCCATGGCGCCGCTAGTCGCAAAACACAGACATCTTATTGATTTTGTCGAATAGTTTTATGTCGTACTGGCTTTTTGCCAACTATGTTCAGTTTTCTAGACTATCTAGTGCCTGAATCATGATTTTCGTCGGAAGATCTAATTCTATTCTGTGCGCTGACTAGCCTAGTCTTAAATTAGGTGTTAACATGGCGAATAAGTCGTACAAATTAGGATGTGCCAAAACTGCGACTACGCCTTCGGAGATGCGGCCTCAAAATTTTTGTTGCTATGACATAACAGTTTAGCACGTTTAGACCGTCATAAGTAAATAAACAGGCATACATTTTCTTGTTTACTTACGATTTTTACGAAGCTAAAGGTAAACTGATAGTATTTTTTTATTTGATGTTAAATCTTTAAATGGCTCCTCCAGCTCTGAATGGAGTAAGAGGATGTTTCAGACTTTTACTGACTTAGACCCAGCTATGTTCCTTAACATATCACATACCCGCGAAACGAGACACAATATTAATACAATAACAGCGCGGTCGCATGAGACCGGTCGGGAATTCATGAATTAAGTTGCGTTCCAGGTCTGCAGTAATTTTTTCCAACAATCCCGCAACCCTGACACACATCGGTCCCGGTGGGTCTCATCAATGTTACTGACAGCTATTTCGAGGCTCGCATGGGACACAAGAGGACCTCGGCCTGGGCTTGGTCCTTTATCTGACGGTGAGCTTCACATCGCTCGCCATCCAAAAACTGGAAGCCAGTTTCAATTTTGATAGTCAAAAAAATTTTTCAAAAAGGAATTCTACCCAATTGCGGATACATCAGCTGTCCTATTTTGTACGTTGTCATCATCATCTGCCTAGCCTTTTCCCAACTATATTGGGGTCGGCTTCCAGTCAAGCCAGATTTAGCTGAATACCAGTATTTTACGAGGAGCGGCTGCCTACCAGACCTCCACAACCCATTAACTGGGGTAACACAGTACTTCATGGCAAGACTGGAGTCAGTTTTACTGGCTTCTGACTATCCGTAACGATTTCCAAAGATCTACAAATGACAGCCGGGACCTACAGTTTAACGTGCTTTCCGAGGCACGGAGGAAACTCTATTGTTAAGATGGTCACCCATCTACAGACCAACCTAAGCAAGCATTGCTTAACCTTGAAGATCGACCTGTGCGGCTGTTATTATTTAGCCACGAGCTCCTGTAGCCACGAGAGCCACGTTGTATAGTACAATAAAGAATTTGAACTACCTTGCAGCGATCCAGCGCTTTGAAGCGCTTGTTCGCTGTGTATATCGTTGTCTATACGTTGTTTGCGTACTACAATGCGCAGTTAACAATTTAGTACGTAGTTAATACTAATAAACGCTATAGTGATACTAACTAAAGTGTTGTTCCGTAGTGCATTGAATTACCGTGATTTATATCGAGATTGTGTAGACTGATATTATCTATAAGTAAGTATATGTATAAAGGCAAAGTGCTGACTCACGCACTGATTCATCGACGCCCAGCCCAAACTCTTGGACCTAGAACGCTGAAATTTTGCATAGAGGTGTCTCTTATGATCTGTCCAAGGAATCATACAGGATTTTTCAAGATTCAAAGTTCCAAGGTGATGAAACGAGGTTCGAACATTTGTATGCCTACCTTACCTTTACCTATACCTTTGTATATTTGTATTTGTGTACCTAGTGCGGGCGAAGAAGCCGCTGGCGGAAGCTACTTTAAACAATAAATGATAGTTTGTTTTAAGCTTTGGGAATGTTGATTTCGTATCGCTTGGCTTATAATTTTGTTTAGTTAAAAAGAAAAAATCCTTGGTCTAACGTAAAAATTTATCATAGGTTTGAAGGTAAGGTGCCTGCAAAGGTTACAGGATTGATCGAAAGAGTTATGGTAGGACTAAATTGGGCCCACGTGGGCAACGGGCTCTAGATCTGGGAGTGGGAGCGTCGCAGCGTCGGTCTTCATACAATTTATATGGCAACTAGACTTCTGAAGTTGGCGTTGCGAACTATTGCGCAAAAATACGTAATACGCATTCTCAGAATGAATTACTGCGCAGGCATTCGTTCGAAGTTCAGACTGGTCAAAATAATTCGACCGTACTGTAAAAAAAAGGTTTGGACGTAAGATAACCTTATTGCATAATATTTATGAACATTGTTTAAAAAAAAAATAAGATCATTGGCACAGGACCTTTTGAAGCCCGAAAAAAACATGGCCACATTAAATCCTAACGATGTACAGATCTTAATTAAACCATGATCTAATCATTTTTCTACACCAAGGATTTCTCAAGAACCTCACACAGTCATACATTGAGTCGCCTGTATGTTAACCAGTTTAACGCACGCCGCAATAAACTTCCAACTCTATTACTTTAGCTTAAGATGTAAATTACAGTGATGATATGACACAAGGAAATAAATTATCTGATTAATGGTGCTTATGTTCTCATAGTAGTTGAGTTTTCCGGCTACAATGAGTTGTTTCAATTCATTTGTATATTTTATAGGAAAATTCTGAATTATCCTCATTCTAAATGCAATTTAATCTATAATAGCTGTCATTGATGAATTTGGCGTAATTATATTTTTTTATTATCGGTGGGGAATCACCAGAATGATTTCTCCCGCTCTTGGGCGGAGCGGGAGGGTGTGTCAGACTTTACTGACTAAGCCCCACCCCACCCATTCCTTCTTTGCTTTCGGTCCGGGGTCCCGGGTTTTCCTTTTGAAAGGCTTCGACCCTGCCGGGCCCCTACAGTTTGCTGACATCTCTTTGAGGCGCGCGTGGACCAATACGCGCCTAAAATTTGAGTTAACTACCTACTCAAATTTCAGGTTACCAGTATAATTGTAATTTTATGATAATTAATGTTGTCGCGTCGACAACTCCCCTTTGGGAGGAGGGCGCTAATGGTTTCAAATCACAGTTGCAAAGTAATTTAGTTAGTTGTAAACCAACACTTATTTCTTGAACTATGAAACGAAATATATTTAAAATTTAATTTTAAATACTTATTTTAGCTAAACAAGTACCAATCAACTACATTCCTTTTATATACGAGCAAGTAACAATATTATCAATGATTCAAAATGAATTCTTTCTATAGTGATAAATTATTTATTCAGGATACAGATATTTACATATTAATAACTTAATAGATATATATACAAACTAAAGATAAAAGTATGTACAAACGTAAATATATATACAAAAAAAAAGGCATTTACTGGGCATCAAAAAATTCATCCACGTCGATGTCAACAGCAATAGTGCCCAGAACGCTGGCAGCATTGCCACGTTGGATGGCAATGCTGATTCGTTGGCCGAAAAACAGCCCAGCCCTCTGGTCACGTGAAGAGTCGACTAGTTGTTTGCTAATTTCGCGAACAACTCGATGAGCACTCGGACCCCAAGGCCCCAGTGTTTCAACCCCAAACGGCTCAAACATATAGCTCCCGATAAGGTTGTTATATTTGCGCCGCTTGAGGTTTTCTGCACCTGCAGCAGCAGCCCCAGCACAGCCCGCCGTACTTAGAACATGAGATGGCGCAAGGGTGTCGACACATGTCGCATCCCACACCAAAGGCCTACCCAACTTCCAAGGCATTATGGTCATCCCGTCTGGCCTCTTCCCATCGTCGCGTGCTAAGCCATTAGGTTCTAAAACAGCTGGCACCCCGGCGGTGACAAGAGCTCGACGGATAATGTCATTAATGCTAGCGTGCCTAGCTATCCGACCAACGCTCCTACTGCAGGATAGGCCGTGATGTCCGAGGCGGTCGACTGCTTCACCGCATTGACATCGATGTGGAGCTCCACAAGGAGCACCCAGACGCAAGCATGTAGCGATCCGGAAAGTGGCGTCACTCAGCATAGTACCTATATTGAGTGACGGCAGTACCTGTAGCCAGAGGCCCGACTCCCATTCACCCACAGCCAGTAGACGGGCACGCTCAGCAGTATTGGTGGACGTATTAATAAGATTATTCCGTACCAACCTGCAGAGCGGCTCATCCCACTGTCTTCAAGAGAAAAAATATGTTTTGTATTTTAGTAAAATATAATAATAAAATTCGGTTTAGGTAATTCTTGTGTTGCTCGCATTCATAAAAAATATATGACAAAATTATTTGCCAGCAGTTTCACCCGCGTGAAAGTAGGTATCTCCATACAAACTGTGCCCTCTTCCAATACCTTAGAGGGCGAATTTTGGAAAATCTTTAGTGCTCGCCTATGTCGTAAAAGGAAGCCCTGTGCAAATTTTCACGCTCCTAGTCCACGTAGTTTCGGCTATGCATTGATATGTCAGTCAGTTTCTCCTGTAGTCTACCACATACCCGCGAAACGAGACACAATAGTAAAACAATAACAGCGGGGTCTCATAGGACCGGTTGGGGATTCAAACGTTAATAGGTACAGATTTAGATAATAAAGTCAAAGTAATGTTACGTTTCAATTACATACAAAACTATTTCCATTACACCTACATAAAACTGCACATTCATTTGTACATTGTTACAACCACAAGATAATGTAATCTAATAGCACTCAGATTAAAACTTAATCTAGCAAATAATCTAATAAATTATCAGTGAGCTATCAGACTAAAGAATAATACAGATTTTACTTAGTAAGTATGAAAATAATAATTGTTTGAAGAAACTATGTACTTATGGCAATGTTTTCTGTGAATAAGGCAGTATTATTGTATTATTTTTTCTATTTGTTTGTTTTGAATTGTTTTCTTTGACCTAACATATAAAAAAACAGGTATTTGATTTGGTAATTGTCTATTCTTTGGAGAAAAAAGTTTGTATCTAAGTCAGAGAATAAGTCTGTATGAATGTAGTTGATGTTTTAGAAAGATCAAAATAAGTTGATCTTTCCAATTAATGTTTGAATCCCCGACCGGTCCAATGAGACCACACTGTTATTGTTTTACTATTGTGTCTCGTTTCGTGGGTATGTGATAGATTAATCAACATATTCTGGTGGAGGAAGACTGTCTTGCTAACAAATATGTATACCAAATAAAATTTATTGTACTTCTAAATTGGTTTGCTGACAAACAATTACAATTATTTAGTTGAAAATTACTTTAAAAGTAATTTGTCCAAAAAAAACTGTTTGGACTTACTAGCTGTGTAATGAGCATGAACATAAGTAAAAAATTACCATGTATGTAGAATGGGATTGAGAGCACACAACCAAAAGAACGTAATTTATTGTTCTTGGAGCCAAAATACAAAATGTTTTTATTTTACATAGGCCTACATGGGCACTTATAAAAAGTCGAAGCTAGTGCACGGTTCCAAATTGGTTATTTCCTATGGAGAAGAACCGGCAAGAAACTCCATGGAGAGAGTTTTACCTCTCGCCAAGAGGTAAAACCTCTTTTCTGAAAGCCCTGCATTGAAGTGGACAATTGCAAATTAGTGTAAAAGAATTTAATTAATTAGTTTTACAATTTCATTGTAGGTTTCAATTTCCCTTTAATCAATAAATCATGTTATAATTTTTAACAAGCATCAATAAAATAAATTATAGTCCCAATAAAATGTCAATATTTTCCCCATGGTGAGCATTCATAATATACCATAGACAGATATAGAGAAGCTAATGGCTACCATAGATTTAGTGACCCACTTTCCACAGTGTCCTAAATACCATTATTAGGAACAAAACTGTTCACTTTAATTAGATTTAATTACTGAATTTAAATTACTTTAGACTAAAATGCGGGGACAGCTGCAAATAAAGCAGTTGAGATTAAAAATGCAGCATTTCAGAATAAAAATGCGCCAAAACTTAAGTAGGTTTTGATAAAAAGGTTTGTATAGTATTGATATAGCATTTATAGATAAATAAATAAATTTAGATGTTCAATAGACACTACGACGCGTAAGGTGAAACTTAATACTTCTTTTACAATCATTCTTGTATGTATAGGTAGGCTCTAGCTCTCCTACAAGCGCGGAGTTCCGATTTTTTTTAATATGCAAGTTGCTCAAATATGGGCGTGGACAAAAGTTGTTCAGTTTCCCACAATAGAAATAGACAAACAACGCAATAAAACTCTTAAAACTGACTACTACACGTAACAAAAAATCAATCGAAGTGACTCGAATGTACAAGGTCAAAATGCATCTAATTACCAGATTTTAGTAATCAACGAAACTTGTACACACGGAGAGAAAAGTTATTTAAATCTGTAAATAAATGAAAAGTAAATTAAAACTCACCTGGTGTTAAGATAAATAAGTTAGTTTTCAGACCGGTGAAACACGCGGTGACAAGCAATCAAATTCAAGGCAGAATGAAGCGGTAGTGAAGGGAAAAGGAAGACCGCATAAGGATGTTACAAATTGATTCGATGTTGAGATATCAAAGAATCGATTTTTTTATTAGATAAGATCTATTACTGGCCAAACCCGATTTTAGGAGGAACTAGTTTCGCATAGTCCAAACCCATCTTGGGTATGCGAAACTCACGATAGTCCAAACCTACGATATTAATCGGATAGTTATAGCAATAGAATTTTAGGACATCCCGTCACGGAGAGGTTAGGTTAGACTTCGTAGTTATTTTTTTATAAATACCCAGAAATAGTAGCCCCGTGGAGTTTCACGCGAGTAGGGATAACTGGTTAGGCCTAGGCAAAACTAGTTTATCCTAAAATCGGGTTTGGCCGGTGACGGTCTAATCTAATACTATACCGACATTTTGAGCCCAAAATTAAATTATGTTCAACGCCCTTCGAAAGTTTGAAAAAATCTCTTTTTCAGTATTAGAGATTCAGTATTTTCCTTTCTTTATAGGTGGGTCAGACTTTTACTGACTTTAATATTAATGTAATTTATCTGAGATGGAGTTTTTACGTTTTTGAGCTAGCCTCGCTCAAACTGGTATAAAAATCATTGATCCATTTTAATTTTTTGGGTTGGCTTAAATGATTCCCAGAGACTACTATGTCTATAGATATAGTTAACGCATCAATCAACAAGGGTTTCGGCCTGTTAGATATTATAAGCATTTCATTTGGAACGAACGACAATGTGCCTAGGTAACCTTTGCCTACTAAGTTGGGGTCAGTTTGTAGTCTGAGTGGATGTAGCAGTATTTTACATAAAGAGCCTTTGTGACTGAAATGTGATTTGGTAACATGGTGCCTTGGCAAACCTGGTGTCAGTACAATGGCTTCTGACTAGTTACCGTTACGATTATTAAAAGAATTCATAATATCGGAAAATATCAACAGTTTAACTTAAGTACTCTACGAGGAACAGAAAAGTGGTTTTAGGCATGTAATGGATTGTGTAAGGACGGTCAGGCTCTTTGGTGTCATTATCAGCTATTGAGTAATCGGCAAGAGAAGAAGAGAAAAAAGATTAGTCGTTTATTCAGCAATTAAAATTATGATTGTATTCGGTAATCGGCAACCTTATTTAATGAATAATCGATTTTCATCACTATAGCAGGCAATTTGTGTATTTGCAATGTTATTCGCTAGCAAATAGATTAAAACCAATCAACGTACAAAAATTGATCATTCTAGCCAATCAAATACCTCCGAACTGCAACGTGCCATAGATCCGAAACTGTTACAAAGTACTCTGTGATCCGAATGTTCCGAATTTATTGGATCCTAAGTAGGAACTACTCTTTTTTTCTTTTGACAATCGTGTCAATGTCCTTGTCCGCCATTGGTTGGAAAACTGGTTTTATTCATTCATGTTCATTCAATAGTACACCAAAGAATGTTCGATTGTCTGATTGCTGTCAAATCGTATTTTACTTCATTCATGTTGTTCACTTCGTTGTGTCTAGAACTATTTGAGTTTTTGTGAAATTTTAGTTAAACAGCAGATCTAAAAACAACGAAAATGTCTGCGGATATCTCTCAGATTGGAGCTCAAAAAGTAAAGAGCATCGCCAGCGGCGAGGTAACTATAAATTTTTCCTTTGTACATCATAACTTTTTTTAAATTTACTGTACGCCGATGAACTGTTTTTCAAACTGTTTGAAAGTAATTTTCCTGGGCAATCAACAAGTTAAAAGGCTGTGCCAGGAACGGAAATTGCCTTTATCTGTTATTTATGTAAAATGTAGTACAAACCGGCTGCTTGCTACTTGCAACTGTTTCGTAACTGAATCTTGTAATAATAGAACAAGTCATGATTGTGTGAGTTAAACCGACTTGGATTTATGTTAATTATATCTACCTACTTAACACAACGATGGTTTTTCTTCTATATTCTGATACATATATGAGCCGCAATCATTGCATATTATCTATATTGTAACCATTGTACCTGCCTGTAATTGCAGGATGTATTAATTTATATTTTCCGGTATCAATTTCCATTTTGCGTTATTACTCATGTATTTCTTATTTTATTGTTACCTATTCTTACATGGTACAGGTTTTATTCAGACAAAACCATAAGGCAAAGTTTCATTCCGATTACTTTTTTAAACATCATAAAAAAATAAGTTTTACCAAAGAGTTCTCAGTCCAAGCAGTATTTGTTTGTAAGAAAGTTGTACCTGTGTAGAAAGTAGAATAACATTGTTAGCAAGTACAGTTATCAATGCAGTAAAGATTTAAAAGGCTACAGGTTATCATTGAACCGGTGTTTATGCACAGATGTAGTAATAAAATAACAATATCTCTCATTGGAATTGCATTGAGGCATGATAATAACCAGTATTTTGATATTGAATAAAAGAAAGTCTTAGACAGTAAAATATTTAACAAAGTGAAATCATAAGACTTTCTTTTTTGTATCTAGTATAAAACTAATTATGCTGACAAAGATTATGTTAAAATGCTTTTCAATTCACTAACCATTGATGAACAGTTTTGGGACACAAGTAGACCATAGGATATTTTTTTTATCCTGGTATAGTACTCTTCTGTGGAGTGATTATAGACATTCACATGGGCTTGCCAGCAAAATCTGGTATAATTGGCAAACTACATGGTGTAACTAATTTCCTAATCTTGTAAACAATATTGGATTCTTCAGCATTCTTAATTCATGAATCCCTGACCGGTCTCATGCGACCGCTCTGTTATTGTCTTACTATTGTGTCTCGTTTCGCGGATGTTGATAGGTTAAATTATTTATACCATTCAGAAACAGTACTTTTTTATAATTTTAAAAGGTGCTTTTTGCTATAGCCCGGGCAATGCGCATGTGAAATTTCATCTTGATCTGTTGAGAAGTAACAAGCGTGAAAGTGTAACAAACCAAGTCACATATCGACGGGGATGTGTCAATACCTCCTATCTGTAAAATCAAAAATTTCCTGTCCCAAATGTTTTAGGAAGTAATACTATAAATTGATATGTTGGATTAGTTGGAGAAGTATCTACAATTTAACTTTATGCAGTTGTAATTAAATATCCGCTTGGAGATTTCAGTAAAGTATGCGGAAAAATACATATGTATAAATTATTATAGCTAAAAAATAATTTTCTTAAAAAAAAACAATTAGGAGGTCTTGGCACTTCACCGTCGATATTGCATTAATCTATATTTTACATTTGCATTAACCTTTTGAACGCCAGAGCGTAAACACATCAGCGCCCCTTCTACGCCAAGCCACAAATTCAGTACAAAAACCTACAAAAAAAATAGTGATTCCAACATCTTAACGAAAAGTTATCGATAACCAATGAATCCGTGCTTTTCGTTCTATATTTTTTAAATAAATATTATTCGTTGCATTGGTCTTTTATTTAACTTGACCCTATTTGGTATCATACTATCATTAAACAGCAGTTACTAAGTTCTAAGCAACCTAAAAGCAAACATTAAAATCAATAAATCAATAATAAGGTACATCACTAATCTGGTTCGTGACGTCATCCGCCGACGTGAAGACACGTCTCTGGCGTGGCTGGCACGACTTTTGACAACTTTCTCGCATGCGAGTAGGGATGTGATCATGTGATATTGTGGTACATAAAAAATAATAATATTTTATTATTTAAAACAATTTAATCATTTTACATATAATTATTAAGGCTTGGGCACACCAAAAGCAGTTGCAGTGCGGTAGCAGTGCGTCTCTGTTAGAAAATAATGTAGTTATATGAGGGATGCCACACTGAACAAACGCGGGCCCGCTGATCCTACCTGCTCCGCCACTGCACCGCGCACGCACTGCTCTTCTACAAAACTAGAGATGAGTCGTATTTACTAGAACAGATCCCAGGAATAGGTAGATTTCGATACTAGGCGGCACCTATTCTCCCTTTGACAGTACCTAGTATCATGAAGTATTGTAAAATCCAACTGCTCCTATCCTATCGCGTAACGTATTTGCATTTCATTCCTTCGTCAGTCACTTGATTTTCAACCCTAATTCAAAGTGCATAAGGTAACGTGACGCGGACGCGTATTGTGCAAGAACATATATTCTGTCCTTTTTTGACTACGCTATTCTGTAGTCTTCCCATCTTTATCTTTCAATACGCGAGACTAGTCTATGATCATTCGATCCCAGAGTACTCGATGCGAATGAGTGCCACCTAGTCTCGACGAGACGAAGTATTACGAAGTAATGAAGTCCGATTACTACCTACATACACAGTGCCTAGTCTTATCGCTGATTCCGACTGATTTCGATATCACAGCGACGATTTAGTGCATGTGCAGGATTCCAAACACAGGTTATCGACTGGTGTCTTGTTAATATTGCTATTAAAGTTTATTCATCAGTTTAACAGCTTCAAACCAGCAGGAAAACGGATCGATGTGAAATAATGTTTTTTGTTCACTTATATGACACGTTTTATAGGTTCAAATATAAAAATAACAACGTAGGTACGTATAAAAAAAAAACGTAAGAAAATGATCCTATATTATCTATACTATGTCGAGTCGAGTCATAGTATGGATTAGAGGACTAAGTACGTGCACCATGATCACATTCGATATGTAATACTTGATACTAGGTGGACTAGGTGAAACAGGTATCTGGATCACGTATTTTTAAATACTAAGAATAGGTGCACCTAGTCCCAAATTTACCTAGTACGACCCATCTCTATACAAAACTTTTGAACGGGAGCAGCGCAGGCGCGGGGCGGTGGCAGCGCGGGCGCGGGGCGGCCGCAGTGAGTACACGTTGTATTACTACGTCCGCCATATTGACTAGTCACACCAAAGTAGTTGCGCGGGACAGACGCAGCGCGGGTCGTAAACGGTTGTGATTTTTTACAACTTTATCATGGAAACTAATGAAAAATTGATTGAGTTGGTGAGGATATATAAATGTTTCTATGATTCAAAGGATAAATATTATAGAAATATGGTTTAAGATTCTAATTCCCGACATAGACGATGGTATTCCCCATATTCTTCTCTTCTCTTATTTACATCGTGAACCCATAGTCTTTTTTTTTTACTTACTTAAAGCTAGAATCAACAATAGCTCCTCTTCGTCAGAGTCAGAACCGTTCAACATCTTGAAGTGTACTGAGTGTGGCTATCTATACGACACACATAACGCAGTTACAAAGCAGGCCCGCATTCAAACTGCTTTCTGACTGCTCACGTTTCTGGTGTGACATCAACCGCGGCGCAACTGCCCTGCCCTGCTAAGGTGCTGCGCTTGTCCTGCTTTTGGTGTGCCCAAGCCTTTAGTCGGATTCTTCGAAACTTGGCAAACTTATGTCATCCAAGTCCTTTTGCTGTCTTACTTTTCTTATTACGTTCAGTATATTGACATATGTGACTGACCGTTTTTCTTCTGGCACTCGATCCAATTCAAAAGCGACCAGTCTTGCGAACGCCGCATTTCGTGGGTCGCTAGGTCCTGGTTGGGCAAAATCCAACGGAGGTAAATTATATATATAATATAGCCTCGCACAATAATAATGCTTCAAATTTTAATATTACCACCGATCATAATAATAAATGTAGTAAAGCACTAGCAGACTCCCGTAGCGCTAATGACGTCACCGCTTGACGTCCATTCCCGTCTGTGGCGTACAGGTAACTGTCTATGAGCTCTTACATAGGGATGCGCGAGAGTGTACAGTAAACTATCGATTTAAGGATATCAATTATAAGTTCTTTTTCACATTTTTTTAAATATTATACATTAGGAATATTCAGATACGAATATTTGTCAGTAAAAAGTAATTGTCAAAGTAATAGTAAGCTACTTTCAATAAAATATTTCATAAATTTGGAATATAAGTTACCTTACCTACCCATCACTAGCTGACGTGTCTTGACGTCTGTGGCGTGGGGAAATACACAATTTTACGGATTTCGATTAGCAATATTTGACGATTGTTTTTTCTTGTGAATTCAAATAATGAATATATCTTTGTGTCAATTTACAATATTTCACTAAAGTAGTTTGAAATAATAGGAAAAAGAAACACAGAAAACTTAATTTAGTATATTTATTTTGTATTTAAAAAATGTCGTTTTCTTGACGTCTATAGACGTCGGTGGCGTGTTTGGCACGATTTCGTTAGACGTCTATAAACGTCCGTGGCGTTCAAAAGGTTAATATAATAGTTTACATTTTAATAAATTCACATAGAATACAATACTGTTATTGAATCAAACTATGCTAAGTTTATAAGATTTACATCACAAAGTAATAATAATAATACATAGACAAGGTATTTTTTTAATTGAGATTCTGCTATGTTGGGTGACTGGTCAAACTGGTTTTCATTAAAAATATGTCTATTATTCTTGCCCTTGGAGATAAATATGTTTTTAAGTGTTTGTTTTGTAAAGTTTTGTAGGGAATATTAAAATTTCAGAATAAATCTAAAATACCTACTTTAGATTTAATGTGGGCAATTGCAGCTTTCACGCATTTTGAACTGCTACTGCTTAAGGCGAATCAAGTCAACATTTTTTCCATACAAATTCCGGGGCGTTTTACTCCACTATTTGACCATGTACATCCAAAGTTAAACATGATATCGTTTTGTCTCATTATTAATTTTGTCTGTACGGAAGCAGAATTGTAAAATAATAAGCCAATAAAAAGTTATGAGCTTCTAAATTTCGTTTATTTGGCTAATTTAAACACAACTTTGAGCGTAAATTAGAAATAAAAGACGCATCAAATTTCAAAAACGAAGCCCGTACCGACACCACAAATTTATCGAAGAATTTAACAAATTTTATTTGAAATTGATTGATGCAGTGGTTTTTTCGTAAAACCCCTTCTTCCAAAGGCCTTTTTGTATTTTATCATGCACGCCTTTTACTCAGAACTATCGTGCATCTCACTGAATAAAGTTACCCCCGGTTGCGGTGCGGGGGGACGACGTGTCACAGCGCCGCGCGCGGCTGTCAGAGTTTGGTTCACAGGTTCAGTCTACTGCGGCCTATATCGTTCGTATGACGTGTATGTTGACTACCTATAATATCTACGCTTTATTAACCGACTTCAAAAAAAGAAGGAGGTTATCAATTCGACTGTATTTTTTTAAGCTATTGCATAGCTTCTATCGCGGGCCTTGAGCGTGGGGACCGAATCCAGAAATTCCGTAACGAAAAAACCTAACACCCTCCACTCCGATCGGCTATGTTATGTCTGGTCGGGCAACTGCCCAATTGAACGAGACAGGTTTTGTGTCTGGTCCGAGCAACTGCCCAATTAAGCGAAACGGGTGTTGTGTCTGGTTCGGGCAACTGCCCAATTGAGCGAGATGGATGTTGTGTCTGGTCCGGGCAACAGCCCAAGTTTTTTTTGTTTAGTCTTTAGAGTGCATCTCCCGACCAGAGAGTTGTTATGTCTGGTCGGGCAACTGCCCAATTGAACGAGAAGAGTGTTGTGTCTCGTCCAGGCAACTGCCCATTGAGCGAGGCGGGTGTTGTGTCTGGTCCGAGCAACTGCCCAATTGAGCGAGACAAGTTTTGTGTCTGGTCCGAGCAACTGCCCAATTGAACGAAACGGGTGTTGTGTCTGGTTCAGGCAACTGCCCAATTGAGCGAGATGGATGTTGTGTCTGGTCCGGGCAGCAGCCCTAGTTTTTTTTGTTTAGTCTTTAGAGTGCGTCATCCGACCAGAGAGATGTTTTGTCTGGTCAGGCAACTGCCCAATTGAGCGAGGCGGGTGTTGTGTCTGATCCGGGCAACTGCTGCTGCAAAGCACGCCGGTCATGTGGCCCGCGTCCGCGGACAATAGGAAGGTGAACTCAGTGCGGCGCCACAGCGCTCTGTGAGGTGAGGTACACGAAACAAATGAAAATTTGTCTTTTTTTTCACTGCCGAGAAACGAACAAAGGTACATACGTAAGAGCGTTTTCACATTATCCGATCCGATATCGGTATCGGACGCCGATCTGATATCGGGGTAAGTAAAATGTATGAAATGCCGTGCTCCGATATCCGATATCGGACCGGAGAATATGAAAGACAGGTACATATTTCATACATTTTACTTACCCCGATATCAGATCGGCGTCCGACACCGATATCGGATTGGATAATGTGAAAACGCTCTTAGGTATTATTTTAAATCTTTTGTTTTTCGAATTCGAGCGGCACACACCGCAACAACTGAAACGGTATGACATGTGTGCATCGTGTAATTTCGTTTTTATTCGGAATGGTTCGGAGCGCTATGTGCAAAGCAGACGTCGCGTCGTGCGTGAGGACTAGCGTCTAACCGCTCATCACTGATACTATCTCTTTCGGGCACGATGTCAAGTGAGACAGCGTGCTTTATGGCCGCGCCCGCCAGTGAGTTCAAGCCCGCGCAAAGTGGGACCTTAACTCAGAAAATGGGTGTTAGACCTAACATATTTCAAGTAATACATAATATTTACATCATCATCATCTTGCCGAAAGACGTCCACTGCTGGACATAGGCCTCCCACAAGCGTCGCCGTTATTACATATTTAATGAAAATTTTAATTTTCTAATGTTATACTATGAGGGTTCATACACATGAGCAGCATGTTGCAAAACTGCAGCCGACGCGTCGGTGGCAGACGTCGACCTATAGTGACATTTAACACAAACCACGGCTGCTGTTGATCTTCATTTGTTGGAATAATAATATCCTTTATTGTCAGGCATCTAAGGGCCATAGAAAAAATACACTTAAAAATACACAAGGTTGGTTACTCAGCCGCTAAACTAAAATGGGACTGGGCAGGCCATATCTGCCGCATGTCGCCACAAAATTGGGCAAAGGCGACAACGGACTGGGTTCCGAACAGCAGGAACCGGCGACGCGGTAGACCCAGAAGGAGATGGCGTGACGACTTGGACTCCTTCCTAAAGGATTGGCCGGGAGTGGCTCAAGACAGAGAAATGTGGAAAAATGGAAGGGAGGCCTTTGCCCTGCAGTGGGACACGACAGGCTCATAATAATAATAATAATTTTTGAAAAAGCTTCAACAGCTGCCGCCGACGCGTCGACGTCTGCAGTTATCTGTGCCGCTCGTGTGTTTGAGCTCTTAGCATTAGCATCATCGACCTTGTACTTAATGTTTCCACTGTTGGGACTCAGGCCTCCTCTCGAGGAGACGGAATGGGCCGTAATCCACCACGCAGGCCTAGTACGGATCAGCAGATAAATGCAGTCAGCTCTTAATAAAAACCTATGTTGTATTTCCAGACACTAGAGTTGAAGAGTTTCTGGGAAAACCAGAATGTGGCCATCATATTCTTCAGGCGCTGGGGGTGCATGCTTTGCAGACTGTGGGCCAAAGAGGTAAGATATTAAACTAGCTTTTTAACGTGACTTCGGCTTCAAACCGCACCTTTATCCGGTATGTAAGGCATAAGAAGTACGACTATATTGTAGCGTTGTGCGTAAAAAAATTCGTTATGTATCAGTTATTTCAGAAATTACAAGAGTTACAAAAAACAATTTACATAATTTAAATCCTTAGAGACGATATACCCTACCTATACAATATGTACTTTATAATAAAATATTTCAAATTTGGTAGCTCGCCGTCCGGTCGTCCGCGCCTAAGAGATATCAGCAAAATGGGGGGACCAATTCATGAATCCCCGACCGGTCGCATGAGACCGCGCTGCCGCGCTGTTATTGTCTTAGTATTGTGTCTCGTTTCGCGGGTATGTGATAGGCTAAAGGCGTCAAGGGCTGACGCCAGCCAGGACTGTGATTGTTGTTTAAAACTTTTGCAATAAAGTGCAACAGAACGAACATTATGGGTTTTAGTTAGTAGGAATCTGACACTCTTCCACCCAGAGCGAGAGAAGTTACTAGATGATTTCACACGTAAAAAAAGAGATATAGATACAACTTAGAGCATTTAAATGCTCTAAGGGCCTGTTTCACAATGTCCGAGTAGGCACTACTCACTGAATAAATTCAAAAATGTGACAGAATTCGTATGAAATTATCTGTCAAGTAAGATACTCGAAACTTAATCATAGGTGGTGAAACAGGCCCTATGAGATACAAGGTCTAAATTCCATGTATTACATAAATTTCATGATAAAAACTATTAGAAAGATGACTGTGTTGATAAAAGTGTATAGTCGATCACGTATTTTAGATAAATATTATGCTAAGTGCAGGTAGCACGGCGTTCCCGTGTGCTATATTGATAAAACATTAGTGATATCTACTATTTTATCGGTATTTGCGTAGAGATGATCTTTGTACTGGATTTTTTCCGCGGTTTCTCATCGTAGGCATTAGATT
Source organism: Mythimna separata (assembly GCA_030763345.1). Lineage (NCBI taxonomy): Eukaryota > Metazoa > Arthropoda > Insecta > Lepidoptera > Noctuidae > Mythimna > Mythimna separata. The sequence goes on from CM061190.1 coordinate 6,810,876, forward strand.
TTCTTATATAATTGTCTCTTAGTGGGTAACGAAGGTATTTTTCAAGTCTAAGTTAGTGTTTGAAGGGTCACGGGAGTCCACTGAATTTTGAGACGCACGAAATCGGGATGTAGCGACGTCTAGGGTCTACCTCTGTCTAACATTGGATGTTATTCCACACGACAGGCATAACATGGCTCGTCGTAAAACAGACAAATATATGACAATGGCCTCATAAAGCCATCCTAGGAGTTTCCTTGCTCACCAAAGATTATATTTGTACCAAAATGCTTTCCCAAATTATAACTTTTTTAGCATTAGCATTATCGGCCTTAAAATAGGGACCCAGGCCTCCTCTCTAGGAGAGCGAATGGGCCATAATCCACCGCGCGGGCCCAGTGCAGATTGGCGGATGTCATGCCGGTTTCCTCACGATATTACGAATGATAACATCTATTATGAGAAAATATTTTTAGGAAGGATATATGCTAAATATGTGGTAGAAGAGGATCCAAAACCGTGAGGGACAGCTAGTTACATAAAAAGGATCTCAAAAAAATTACTAATTTCTAGAGCAACCCCCAAATCAGCTGGATTAAAACTGACCAATCGATAGCGATAAAATCATAGTTCCAAAGACCTTTTTTTTTTTTAGTTCATTTTCATAAAAAAGTAATAAGTAAACTTTCTAATCCATCGTGAGGAAACCGGGCCTGTCCTCGAACCAAAAATTCGTGACATCCACCAATCCGCACTGGACCTGCTTGGTGGATTACGGCCCATTCCCGCTCCTAGAGAGGAGGTCCGAGTTGGGTCCCAGCTGTGGGAACATTAAAAAAGACTGATTATACTGTTATCGTAAACTTTCTGATATTATCTGGTAGATGAAACCCTATTATTTGAAAGAAAAATTTCTTCAATTTCACAATTGAAAATATCTTTATTTGGTGGTCATTGAAATAGTCTAAAAAGACGGATCAATGTCCCTTGTAAAAGGTCTCTAAATAAATATAGGCCAGCCAAGCCAGCGATGATTAAATAAGCCCACAGGATTAGCGTCTATCATACTACAGTGATAAGGCCTCAATTGGGGTGCACAGTAAAAGCACAAAATGCCTGTATCCTCGCTATTGACAGACTTGACTGACGCCTGATAAAATAGGAAATGCTTTTATCGTTCCAAACTTTCCATATTATCTGACCGATAAGACTGTTACGACCTGTTTTTTAACCCTCGGCGCAAAAACGACGGGGTGTTATAAGTTTGACGTGTCTGTGTGTGTAAATGTATACGTGATGATCCGATTTTAATGAGGTTTTTTTTGTTTGAAAGGATACCTTTCAAACAGTCGAGAGTGTCCTTAGCTATGTTTGGTGCAAATCGGTTCAGGTCTTCAAGGTCATCAGGACCTGAGAGGTGGAGAGTAGTCGGGAGCTTTTTAAATTTTAGATTTTGTTAGGAGAAATCATCAAATGACTTCTCCCGAGGGGAGCGTGTTAGACTTTTTCTGATCAAAATCCACTTGTATCCTTCAGTTGCCTTTTGCGTTCTAAAGCCGCGGTAAACTCTTTCAAACATTTCCGCAGACATAGAAAGCTTCGGCCCTTGACTGGAAGCCGACCCCAATATAGTTGGGAAAAGGCTAGGTAGATGATGATGATGATAGAAGGCATCGGCCCTACCTAAGGCCTGTGGTCTTCAATTTTGGTGACGTCTACGCGTCGATTCAGGTTCGGCCTTTACCGGACGGTTAGAAAGCGAGTGCAATCGCCCTGCACCTCCCGACGCCCAAGGCATCTCTGAGGTGGCGGCGGCTGGGGCGCGAGGAACAACCGAACAGTACGGAAACTACGTACAAACGCTAGAAACGACACACTCACACAAACATGCTCATCCACGAGGCGCCTAAGGGTATCTCGCGGTGCCATCAGTATCGAGTGCCGCGTCAAAATGAGCGGTCATGTTTAAGTTTATTGCCCCGATCTTTTTAAAAATACTACGAGCTTATTGCGTAGTTTAAGGCTGCTTGAATCGGCTTTATTAAAAACGGAGCGATCGTTTATTAAACTTTTTCCTGATTTTTATAGATGATAGTTGAATAGAGTAGAATGATAGTTTTTCAGTAAATAATTTTATAATCTACTAGCAGCCCGTCCCGGCTTCGCACGGGGTAGACAATTATTTATTTTTGGAAATTTTTCTACACCTTCGGTTACATTGTTCAAATTTTACCCAGGATCCCTAATTTTTTTCAAAATGAAATATACCCTATGTCAAATTGGAAGAATGTAGCATTCTATTGGTGAAAGAATTTTTTAAATCGGCCCAGTACTTTTTGAGCCTATTCATTACAAACATACAAAAATAGGTACAAATCTTTCCTCTTTATAATATTAGTATAGATAAAGAATAAAAGGTATTTAGGTTATGATTTTTTGATTGATTGTTTACCACAATACATTTTTTTTCGCATTAAAAAGAATACATCGAAAACATAAAAGTGAGTGACGACCCTATTGCTTCAATAGAGCGTAGGTAATTATTTTGTCAAATAGGCTTAGTTTCCATACTGTTCGACATTAATACTGTGGCGAGGATGTGATCTCCGTCGCGGTCGCTTGCATTACTGATTTGCTGGAAGTGACAACCTCCTATTCCCTCTTATAGCCTGAACCAGTGCAGCGAGAGACGACGATTTTTGTTTATTCAGAACATCGAAACCAAATTATAAATTCCTCCTGCCCTTATCCCATATTATTTGGGGTCGGCGCAACACGTTTTCTTCTTCCATTCTGTCTTGTCATCCGTTAGTCTATCACCAATTCCCTTTTCCTTCATATCGCTCCTCACACAATCCATCCATCTTTTTTTGACCTCCCTCCCTCCCTCTCTATCCACCAAATTAAAAAAATTAAAAATTTGTCCCCTGTGTAATCAAATACAATTCTATTAAATTCCAGTTGGGTGAAATTGCACCAGTACTGAACAAGCACAACATCAAGCTGATCGGTATCGGCGTGGAAGAGGCTGGCTCCAAGGAGTTTATTAGCGGCAAGTTCTTCGATGGAGGTAAGGGTGTATCATCATCATCACCATCTCAGCCGAAAGACGTCCACCGCTGGACATAGGCCACCCCCAAGCGTCGCCAGAACGACCGGTCAAGTGCGTCTCGCATCCATCGGATTCCCGCGACCCACGCCTTGAACAGATACGACAGCCCGAAATTATCGGATTGTTGCAACCTTAAGATATTTAGGAAAAGGTTAGGCAAATTGATTTTTTTTTTTTTGTTTTCGGGGGGAAACCTTCAAAAGGCGCATGGACTTTTGAGGAAAAACACCAGGGATTCTTACCTCACTAAAACCACCCCGGTGATCACCATCTGCACATAGGAAAGGGCCCTGTGTCCCCTTAAAAGACCACCCCGGAACACCCTCTGTAAAACGCCTGTTAGAGCACATCCCTGAGGTGGCAGATTTCAATCTGCCTTGCCCTTGCGTAAACTTGTACTGAACCTAACTACAAGTTTACGTTTTACGTGGACCGATGAGCTGGTGAGGATCACGGGAATCCGATGCATCCGAGACGCATATGACCGTTGGTTGTGGCGACGCTTGGGGGAGGCTTTTATCTGGCAGTGAACTTCTTTTGGTTCAAATCATGTGCGACAGTTTCCTCTGACTCCATGCATGCTCTCTCTGCACAGAGGACTGTCCATAATGTTCTTTTTTGAATGTGTTTATTTACTCAGGTAAAGAGGAGGGATGAAACGCATGTTACTAAAAGAGTTATGAGTTTACATGTGAATGGATGGAGAGGGAGAGGGAGGCCAAAGAAAAGATGGATGGATTGTGTGAGAAGTGAATGATAGAAAAGGGAGTGAGTGATAGCGTGTCGAGTGACAGGATAGAATGGAAGAAAAATACGTGTTGCGCCGACCCCAAATAAAACGGGACAAGGGCAGGAAGATGATGATGATGAATATGTTTATTTACTGAGACTGTACAATCTTTCAGAACTGTACTACGTGGAGAACATCTCGACGTACCAGACGCTGGGCTTCAAGAGATTCAACGTGGTCACCATCATCACGTCTCTGTTCTGGAAGCAGTCGCGTGATGCCATCTTCAAGGGACGAGGCATGGGTAAGATCTGGTCTGGAGTCTGAAGTGCCGTATAACGGGGTGGATAGAAGGAACTTTGATAGAGATTTTCATTTAAATATCATGGTATTAGTTCCTAAACTGCACCTTAAACCAAGTCGACGCCAAGCGTCAAGTTAATGTGACCGGATTGTAATTGTAGTTGCAAAATAAGGGTCAAAAGTTCGGAAAAGTTCAAAAGTTTCGGAAATGATAACTAGAGAATAGACGTATTTATCACAGTTATTACTAGCTAGTTAGTTTGAATCATATTATGTAGGTTCAAGGAAGCATAGAAACGCATCTAGCCATTTTATTAATCCGTTGCCGATTGTGACATCAATTGTGATTCGTAAGCTTTTGAAATAGAGTATTTAAATAATACAATTTCAAGCCATTAAGAATCCATCACTAGCAAGCTTTTATATGCCGTCATGGTAGTATAAAAAATATACAACGTGTAACGTTAAATGCGCAAAACCTGAAAATAGTTTAATCAGAATGACTAGAAGAATCAATAAACCACTTTTTAATATAGGTAGGTGGGTAGGTATATTTTTCTAAAAAAAAATCAATAAAAATGTTGCCCTGTCTATTTATTAATAAGTCATTTATTAATAAGTCAAGCCATCACCTACGTAAACCCACCGAAATAGGTAAACAAACAAATGGTTATCTTCCAATTTAAATTATCTCATATGCGGGATAATATAGTTCTTATTTCCATGCCGACACGAGTCTTAAATAAACTAAAACAGTACAGAAAACCTTCAATTTTTTTTTAATGATTTTTGTTCTCCCAGAATTGGGTCAATTGTTTTAAAAATCATTTGGCGAGTCTGAGGTTTTGCGCATTTAACGTTACACGTTGTATACAATAAATAACACAAAGTACGTCACAGGTCTGGATTCCGACCTTATCGGCGACGGATTACAAAATGGCGGCGCCATATTTGTCAAAAGAGGCGGGAAATTAGTTCAGCACTTCGTACAAATGGGCCCGGCGGACCGATATTCGAACACGGACATTTTAGAGGTTATTTTTCGTTTGTTTTCTTAATATTTGTATTAAAATAGGCTTGGGAGGAGATTTGAAGGGGGATTGGGTGCAAACCGGCGGTGCTGTGCTGGTTGAAAAGGGCGGGAAGTTACTCCGCCATTTTACGCAGACGGGACCAGGAGATCACTTGTCTAATAAGGAGATTTTGCAGGTTTGTAGTTAATAATCTTCTATTAATAACCCCTTTTAACCAGATTTTATCACCATGACGACCTACCGTATGCTTAGGCTTACGGGCGGCGAGTAATGAGTAGCTCGCCGTCCGGACATGTCTGACGCGTCGACGGCGCGTATTGTTTCACAAGTATCACAACAATAAAAATTAAATTAAAAATGAAATGTGTTTTGGTAAATGCATCATTTGAAAAACGCTTGACGGATAGGTACAGATTTTTTAATATTTCATATTAATTCGAGTAAGCTTCATAAAAGAAAAATAAGACTTATTCAAAGACATCTAGTCATTCCATTAAAAATATATTCGTAATTTGGCTTTCAATACGGGTATAAAAAGTTTTAACCCATCCATATTCACAATTTAGAGAGATAACATAAGAAAACTGTTCACAATGTACTGTGGAAACTGCCATTTTCCCAAGCTTGGCTAATGCATTGTTTAAAGTACTGGCTATGTTGTTAGTTTAGAATACCGAAGGATATTGATAGGCATGTTACTTTAACTAATATGATAATCTTTCACTATGGATAATTCTCTATAAATTACTAGAGTGCGTCTAATGAAAGCACGACTTGAAGTTTTTTTTTTAAATTTAATTGCCAACATTATTCAGCCGCAATTATAGGTAATAAAAAAAATTGTGAAGTGACAAGACATGTCACTTCACAGATTCTCCCACTAGTAAGTATAGTGTAGCCATTAGTGCTGTGCACTCTCTGAGGTATGTGCGCGGCGAGACGGGGGGGGGAGAATTGACTGCTGCGCTCTGTCAGTGCGCCGTCAACGCTCGTGGCGGCAGGTAGTGTTATCTGTATCGGACTGTCTATGTCAGACGCACATGGGATAAATATTCAAAGATGGGTCGTGCGTTATCTCGTGATATAAAGACTGCCATTTTTAAGGTGGCTGAATATTTTATGAAAAGAAAAGCAGACAAAGAAAGCTTTGAATTTAAAAATGATGTGAATATTGCCAAAATCGTTGCGGAGGCTACGGGGTACAGCAAAAGAACCGTGCATAATGTGATTTCTGCGGGTTATTTATCAATTGAAAATTCAAGCCAATTAAAATTTCAATTTCCAAAAAAACCAAAAGTTCTAAAGAAAAAACACGTTGTGGATGATTTTGACCTTGGAGTTATCAGAAGAAAAATTCATCAGTTTTACGAAGTTGACAAAAAAATACCAAGTGTCCGTAAGTTACTATCAAGTTTGAGAAAGGATGGCATATTGACTTGTGGACGGGAATATTTAAGACAGCTTTTACACAAAATGGGCTACCGTTTCAAAAAATGCAAATCAAAGAGACTTCTTCTTATAGAGCAGCCTAATATTACAGTGTGGCGGAAAAAATATCTAACACAAATCAGAAATTACAGAACGCAAAACCGCAACATATATTTTCTTGATGAAACATACATCAACGCCGGTCACCATGCCAGCAAATGTTGGCAATCATCGTCAGAACCCGGAATTCATGCTGATATTGGGAAAGGACGGCGATTGGTAATTCTTCACGCTGGTTGTCGAAATGGCTTATTGGATGATGCATTGACTATATTCAAATCAGATGCTAGAACCGGTGACTATCATGGAGATATGAGCGGACCTACTTTTTATAAATGGGTAGATGAAAAGTTAAAAGATAAGTTGCTGCCGAATTCTGTAGTTGTAATGGACAACGCGTCTTACCACAGCGTTCAGGTTGAGAAGAAACCAACTATATCAAGCCTCAAAAGTGAAATGCAGAACTGGTTGCTACGCCATAATGTAGAATTTTCAGGAACCATGACAAAGGCTCAACTGCTACTTCTTATCAAAAATACACAAAAAGAACCCGTGTATAGAATTGACGAACTCCTGAAAGCCAGTGGACACACTGTTCTGCGTTTACCTCCGTACCATCCGGATTTAAATCCAATTGAGTTGGTCTGGGCTGATATTAAAAACAACATAGCCCAAAACTATATTAATTCTTCTCTAGACGAAAAAATAATCTTATTGGATAAATTGTTTTCGGAATTCACGGCGGAAAAATGGCAGAGATGCGACGATCATGTCCAGAAAAATGAAAACGATTACTGGAGTCGCGATAGTAGGTTCGATAATGTTATCGATTCATTCATAATAAATTTGCAAGACTCTGATTCAAGTTCCGGTGGCGAAGTGGAAGATGAAGATGATGACGAAATCGAAGATGAAGTTGAAACGGAATCTATGTCAGAATAACTTTCGTTAGAATATATAATTGTTTGTTAATATAAAAAAGTCCTGCTTTGAATTATAAGTTTAGTTCTTATTTGTCACCTGCACATTTTTAATAAAATAGGAGTATATTTGGGTTATATTTTAATCAACTAAGTAAGTATAATATATTACAGATAGCCTCCGACCGTCGTCCCGCCCCAAGTCTTGCTTTAGAAATGCACACTGAAATCGTAAGATCTGTCCGACATGTATCGATCTCATGTGAACTCATGCACTTTTTTCTTCGCCTCCCACCTCGCCGCGCATACCTCAGGCAGTGCACAGCACTAATGGCCACACTATAATACCACATACAACATTTTTGGATCTAACCTCTTTTTCTCAGGTCGCGCTTTCATTAGACGGACTATAATGACCCGCATTAGACGCACTCTAGTACATATTATAAAACAAAGCCGTCCACGACATGTCTGTCTGTCTGTTAGTAATAAACTCAACACCTTACGTTCCACTACGGGCACGTGGAATTTCCGAAAATGAAACCCGCGGTACTAGAACCCAAAAGCAACTGAAGGACAAATATGTGTTCTCTGTCTTAATCAGTCAAAGTCTGACACGCTTTCTCGTTCCACCCTACAGCGGGAGACATCTTTAAAAGATTTTAGAAAAAAAGAGACCTTAACCTATCACATACCCGCAAAACGAGACACAATAGTAAAACAATAACAGCGCGGTCTCATAGGACCGGTCGGGGATTCATGAATTAAAAAAATTCCCCAGCCTTTAAAATTTTTATGTGTAATAATCCTAAATATTTATGGTATTTTTATAACGTTCCAGCACTTTGGTTTGGAAAATGAGTACAATCCAGAGACGATGGCGAACAAGAAACCAGAAGAAAAGGAGTGCACTGTAAGTATTGTATTTATAATATTAGAGATCGGATAATCGATGCATATTTATTAGGGACTAGCGGTCCCCTGCGGTTTCACCCGCATTTTTCGTTACTGCTCCGCTCCCGTGGTCGTAGCGTGATGGTATATAGCCTATAGCATTTCTCGATAAATGGGCTATCTAACACTGAAAGAATTTTTCAAATCGGACCAGTAGTTCCAGAGATTACCCCCTGCATACAAACTTACAAATTTACAAATTTTACCTCTTTATAATATTAGTATAGACTAGGTTAGCGCATGGTGAACATCCCACCCATACGTACAAAGCGTTTTGGGAATATGTACATTTATTATACATACAGTTAAAGAGTGGAATTCCATGCCGGAGTCTGTGTTTTCTGATAGCTACAACCTAGGGGTCTTAAGTCAAAATCTTTTTATTTCACATAGGCCTACATGGGCACTTATAAAACGTTAGAAGCTAGTGCACGGTTCCAATTGATCGTTTCCTGTGGAGAAGAACCGGAAAGAAACTCCATGGGTAACCAAGAAAACCAAAAGAGAAACCAAAACAAACCAAATTCAAAAAAAATTGCTATTGGGTTTACAATACTTACCATATTACAACACAGACACATATGCGAGGACAGAGTAGACCAGTCAATAAAATGTACCCAAAAGCAATCAAGAGTGAATAGGTTCTAGACAAGTGTGCTCCATCTTCGACCAGGTCGAACGCGTCAAACGCGAGTCTATTAATAATAATAATAAAAAAATGCTGTCAGCGGCTTCGCCCACGGGATATTAAAAAAATATCCCAAAAGAACCTAGATAGTCCTAGGATAAAAAGTTTCCTAGATGCCATTCAAGGACTTGGTCTACCTGTATACCAAGATTCATCGGAATTCATTCAGTAGTTTTTGCGTGAAAGAGTAACAAATATACATGAAAAATTTCACGTTTATAATATTATTAGGGATGAAACGAAAGTGGTTATATTGGAATCGAATTCGGAACTGGAGTATTTAACCTATGAGATACCCGCAAAACGAGATATATAGTAAGACAATGACAGCGCGGTCGCCGGTTACCGACCGGTCCTATGAGACCGGGCTGTTATTGTTTTACTATTGTGTCTCGTTTTGCGGGTATGTGATAGGTTAAAGATGGTTTATTGGAATCGGAACCGAACCCAGAGGCATCAAACAAATTACTGTTAAAACTAATCAATAACATTCGGATTTCCTGGCATTCATAATTTCAAAGCCATAAATAATTTAAGGTAAATATGTAATATGCATTCGAATATCCGATCTCACTTCCTAATTTTACTATCGTAAGCATAGAGTTTAATTCTTCTGGAGAAGAATCTTTCTCCATAGGTAGACTCTATTCCCCATGTACGCCAATGTGACGTAAAATATATTCCTTAGTTCAAAATTAAATCAACACGAAATTAACTCTGTTTATTTTTTATTTTTTGCAGTATTTGGGAAAGTTTCTATTCAACATGGGAGATGTACGAACTTAACAATATCTTTGTAACATCTTCATTAGTTTTCAGTTTTACTAGATTTGACGTAAAATTACAATTCTTGGGTTCCCACTCAATAAACGAAAAATCTGCGATAAAATTGATAACAATTCGTGCTAAACTCTAAACCTTAAACATAGTTTGATGTCAATGCATAACAAAATACAAATGGGCAAAGGCAATTTAGTAATAAATTCCCTTTGCGTGTCAAAATAACCAGTATCGCTGATCTAATTGGCCTATCAAACATTTGATAATTATTCTCTTCCATGACTATAATATGTACTGGTCTCTTAAACTCCTACAGATAGTTCATTCGTGTTGGCTCTAAATTCTTTCTATAATCAACTAGTTGGACATTTTTAAATTACTTGTCTTTCCATCTTTTAGCCTTATTAGATTCTTAATTCCACGTTTCCTTTAACATAACGAATTTGACAATTCAATTTACTTTTAAATTTGTTTTTTTTTTTTGGTTTTACAAAATGTATCAGTAATTTTTTGTTTGTTCAGTCAGTACCGTATCATTTTGAGTAGTAATCGACATAGATGTTCCAGTATAAACCTCATTTCCGTATTTCGAAACCATAGTAGTTAGACAGACTAATTGACGTGCACTAATTATCACATTTTCAGCCAGAAGCGAAACCTTAAGCCTTGGCTGAAGACATTGCAATCGCAGTCGCTGGCGCCTATCCACAGCATCTGGACGGAGAGGCGATGTAAGCGGACGTGGGTGTAGTATCCAATCCATTGACGGTTTTGTTCGACTTGCGTTAACTATGAGACTGATTTAATCCGCAATGGAAGGCGGGCAAGCCAAATTGTAGGTTGTATTTTTTTTTGTATGAAGTCCCTGTTCGTTTTTTTGGGTGATTTGATTTTTGTTATTGCTTTTCAGTGTGTTAGTGATGTAACGAATATTCGCACATTTTTTGATATTCGCATTCGTTTTCGCAATATACGAATGTTTTTGCCAAAAAAAAGAAAATAATAAAATGGATATAGAATACAATGATTATTCAATTTTATATTTAGTTTAAAATTTTTATCACACTGTATTCATGAATCCCCGACCGGTCGCATGAGACCGCGCTGTTATTGTTTTACTATTGTGTCTCGTTTCGCGGGTATGTGATAGGTTAAAAGTCAATATTCGCATCCGCATTCGCGAGTGTAAGAAATCTAATATTCGTTATATCACTAGTGTGTATTTTGTTAGTTTTTTTTTGCGTAAGCTGGCCTTACTGGCCAGCAAAATTATTATTTTTTACGTTTTTTCTTTGCGATGTGCTCTGAAATATGTTCATTAAAGTCATCACTATTGAATTTATTTCATAGAATGAGGCTACTTTTTTAACTGGCTGTAATATGTTTGTCAAATTATAGTTTTTGTAAATTGAGCCAAAGGATAAGGTGGCCAAAGGACATTGGGCACAAGATTAAAAAAAAAATCGTTAGTGGATTGGATAGTATAAAAAGGACTGAATATTTTTAAACAAGTTGTATTTTTTATTAAAACTAATATTCTGGGTGAATGGTGGTGTAATGATATATCATGACATATTTGCATTTTTATTATAATTAAAGGTTTATAAAATATAGTAAATTTACTCTCATAATAATTGAATCGGTTCGTCTATATAGAGGCTTTACCACGACTTCTTAACGCGATCCATTGATCTGTTAAAAGGATAATAATAATAATAATCCACAACTTTCACACAACGCCATCTAGTCCCAAGCTAAGCAGAGCTTGTGTTATGGGTACTAGACAACTGATAAACATACTTATAAACCTTCTAAATACATACATATTATAGATAAATTACACCCAGACACAGAACAAATGATCGTGCTCATCACACAAACATTTGTCCTTGGTGGGAATGGAACCCACGACCTCCGGCTGGAGGATGAAATTTTACAGTGTGTGTAGCTCCATTCTTCTTTCACATACTTCATGGTGAGGTCTTAGGACTCTAATTGCTATGTTTATGATTGGGAACACGTAATCATGGAAACGATTTGAATAATAACTCAGCTTTTGGTAGAACAACTAAGATTCAGGATAATCTCCTGATTATTCTGAATCTTAGTTATTCTACTAACGGCCGAAACCAATAACCTATCTATCACATATCGGAGATAGAAAAACAAATGAAACAACAGAAAACATGATCATTTTTGTATTGTATCATTTGTTTTACTATCTCCAGTATGCCAAAACTAGAGATCGATAGGTTATTGGTTTCGGTCGTAAAAGATTACCTCCTGGTAAACCCCAGATTTTTATAAAAATGAGCAACTTCAAGACGAACAGATTCTGTTTTGAAGAGTAATAATAAATTTTCTAAGGTTCAGATGGTAACATTTTGGGTTTGTGTACTTATGCCATTTTAATTTCGTTAAATTCCTATCGAACTCTCGCGAATAATTCGCAATTACGGGTGCGCATGGAAAGATACAAAGAAAAAGAAAGAAAGACAGATTTTTTTTTTTATTTGGCACGCATACATGTACACCTAAGAATACTATTAGATAGTGATGCACAATTACTGTATCTTTTCTAGAAAAAAATATTGGAAATTACAAATATTTTCAAGATAGGAATCGGACTTTTGGCTATATTAAAGTTTAATAAGTCTTCCAATTTAGTAATTACACACAAAATATCAAAATGTTTGTCGTCTGAACTCGCTGAAATATTCTAAAAATGTAATTTCATATAAAAAATATTATATTAACTTTAAAAATATATCCAACTATTGAGCTTATTATATCATATAATATAATGGTTAATAGTCATATAAATGTGTCTATAAGATAGCAAATGATGGTCCATGTAATTATCATTTTGATTATATGTAACTTAGTCTGTGTATAATATTGGTTGAAGTTAAAAAAGTTCTATTTAGTTCTGTCATTAGTATATAGTACTAAGGGCCTGTTTCACAATGTCCGAGTAGCCACTACTTCCCGGATAAATTCAAAAATGTGACAGAATTTGTATGAAATTATCTGCCAAGTAAGTTATTGGCAACTTACTCATAGGTGGTGAAATAGGCCCTAAGTTTTATACAAGGTTACTCGTAATACACTGGCAACCTCTAAGGACGGTGTTACTAGAGTGCGTCTAATGAAGCGCAAACTGGTTTAAAAAAAATGGCAACATTATACAGCCGCAATTGTAGTAAATAAAAAAAAATTACAAGTATCAAGACATGATTCTCCTACTACTTCAGTAATACCACATTCAATTTTTTTAGATTTATCCTCTTTTTCTCCGGTCGCGCTTTCATTAGACGGACTATATCATCATGAACAACAACTTTTGTTTTATGACTTTTAAAAAACCACGTTTTAGTTCATCATATTTTCATACAATAATAAAAATATTTCTATTGAACATTCTAAATGTTACGAAGTCTATGCGAAGCAAGTGAAAGTACAATAGCGGGGGCGAGAACAGTGCGCAGTAGGTACAGAAAAATACAGAGTTGTTATTGTCAGATAGAAAAACGCAATTTTGAATAATTGTTTTGGTAAATGCATTTATCAATCAATCAATCCCCTGGCTTGTTCCCTATTTGGGGTAAATGCATTTATGTTTTGTAAAAAGTAATAGAGTGCGTCTAATAAAAGCGCGACCTGGAGTGTTTTTTTAAATTTAATTGGCAACATTATTCAGTGGCAATTGTAGGAAATAAAAACAATGTGGGGTGTCAAAACATGATTTTCCTGCTAGTTAGGCCACATACAATTTTTTTTGGAAATAACCTCTTTTTCTCAGGTCGCGCTTTCATTAGACGGATTATAAAACAATAGTTATTGTATATGATGTCAGTAATACAGTCCTGGAAGGTTGTCAGTATTTTACAAATAACCCTGTACATTATTATGTCTTCTTTGACAATTGGCTCAAACTACCAAATGGTTTTTCCACGATATATAAGACTGTAAAACATGTTCAAATATTGGCCTAATTGGCTCAAAATGTTACTTTAGAGTTTGTTGATTTATTATATTATATAGTTGATTCAAACGGCAAAATTTTAAAAAGTGGTTTATATAGTGTGGCATTGTCCCCAAAGACATACGGTATATTATACAATGTGGGGATAACAATAGTATAATAAATGAAAACACTGGCAATACTCATCATTACGAATAACTTTTAGTATGGGACCAACCCTGAAATTGTGAAAAAAAATTCAGCTGTCCCGTATATTTTGTCGACTTATGCAAACATAAATGTAAGGGACAGCTGAAATTTTTTTCGCGATTTCAGGGTTGGTCCGATACTAAAAGTTATTCGTAATGATGAGTATTGCCAGTGTTTTCATTTATGATCCTATTTTCATCCCCACATTGTACACGCGACTGATTCGGTAAACCTGACAACGTTTTTGCACCAAAACAGGGCGCCTTTCGGTTTTGTTGTACTGTAATACACCAATCGCGTATTACTTGCTGCGCCTACAGAGGGGGCCTTGAGGGTCCGTTCACACAGACCGGCTCGGAGATGAGAGCAGATTTTTTATCACTGCTTCTGTCATAAAGAATGCTTGATCGCGCAGTGCACATGCAAAAATAAACCTTATTACAAATACTTAGAGCTCTGTTTTCAACGTGATAAAAAATCTGCTCTCCTCTCCGAGCCGGTCTGTGTGAACGGACCCTAAGGGTTTTGTGAACTGAATGCCTTAAACGGGTACTCATCGCTGCGCAAACTAAGGACGCCTTAGGGGTTTTTCTTTATGTTAGTGCGTCGATCGCGTATTCGCGCCATGATTAGGACGTCGCTTTTAACTCGCAAATGACAAAACAAAGGCCAAAATACAACTACTTAAATATTGCTATTACACATAAAATGTGAAACTACCCTCAAAAGCAAGTAAAATGTTACGTTCTTGGCTGCTTTAAAATTAAATTAGAATTAGTTTTGCCTATTTTTCTAGAGTTTATATTAGTTTTTTTTTAAATATATTATATACATATTTGAAATTATTAGAAGTATTTTCGGCATAATTGTTAAAAGTCTATGCGTTTGGATTTGAATGTTTAATTGCATTTTGTTCTCAAGCGACTTACGTTTGTACGCTCAAAGTGTTTTTTTTTTTAAATAAAAGTCTCTATCGAAACGTGTTTTTGATTTTATTTTCCTTTGAAATGACCGAAAAAAAGTAATAAAAAATAAGTAGGTTTCAAATCAGTTCTGAAAATCTTTTAAATGTCACACAGTGTAGTATAATCAGCTTTATAATTCCACGGCGGGGTCTCGCTTCCCCTCATCGGGGGGCGTGGGCCGTGACCCACCACTCCTCCAGAAACTTTCCGAACTTACAGTGGGTGGCCAAATTATTAGGGACAGTACCGGACGGGGTAAATAGGAACGCAGGGGTTAATGGGAACAAAAATGTGAAGGATATTTTCTCGTTACTTGACCGGTTTTCCCAGAATTTAAGTACTCTTATTTATTCATTAATTATAATAAAAGTCGATGTTAAGATAGAAATCCGTATAAAATATTTAACCAAAGTAAAAATATTAGTCAAAGTTTTGTTCCTATTCACCCCTACATTCCAATTCACCCCATTTTACGGTACCAAAATTTCTTATATTATTATCAACTTTAATTGCATTCTGCAGGCAAATGGTTGGTGGTAGGTCCGGCTAATATTTTTTATTTAAAGACTATTGATTGAGATAATAAAAACATAAAATTTGAAATCAAGTTAATTTATAAACTTTTGAAAAAAAAAAGATACTTAACACCAAATGTTGAAAAAAGTCAACAAATTTATAAATCTCACTTTATAAGCTAACCAATGGATTTCTATAAGATTTTTTTATTTGGTATTATTAATGTCATCAGTATTATTCTTTTTGATATAAAGCAACACTGTGAGATCGCGCCATTTTTTTTAATGTGGCATTTGTGACTTTCTTGACTTTTTTCAACATTTGGTGAATATTTGGAACCTTTTACCGGTGACAAAAATAACACCAGCTGAGGAGCTCGTGGCTAGATAATAACAGCCGCACAGGTCAATCTTCAAAGTTAAGCAACGCTTGCCTAGGTTGGTCTGTCGATGGGTGACCATCTTAACATAACGAGTTTCCTCCGTGCCTCGGGAAGCACGTTAAGCCGTGGGTCCCGGCTGTCATTTGTAGATCTTTGGCAGTCGTTACGGATAGTCAGAAGCCAGTAAATCTGACTCCAGTCTTGCTATGAAGTACCGTGTTACCCCAGTTAATGGGTTGTGGAGGTCTGGTAGGCAGCCGCTCCTCGTAAAATACTGGTATTCAGCTAAATCCGGCTTGACTGGAAGCCAACCCCAATGTAGTTGGGAAAAGGCTAGGCAGAAGAAGAAGAAGAAGAATAACACCAGCTGATTGCAGCCCTCATTAAAAAGTGTTGCCATTATACCATAAACCTGCTACCTTTGATGACGTGTATATAATCAAAGCCTGCTACAGAAAGCCAGATCTTGCATAGAGAGCATACGACTATAAATGGATGCTGTTGTAACTAGTAATATTCATCTATCTTATTACGTATCTTTTATTTTCAAAAATATATAAATAATTTTGACTTCAAATTTGATGTTTTTATTATCACAATCAATGAAGTCTTTAAATAAAAAATATTATCCGAACCTACAACCATTTACCTGCAAAATGCAATTAAAGTTGATAATAATATGTATAAGAAATGTAGTACTGTCCCTAATAATATGGCCACCGATGGTATATTGACCAGTAAGGACCTGCGTCATGTGAAAGGTGAGGATGCCGTGACGTCTTTACCCTATGGTCTATCGGTTTAGGTACCTAGTTAACTAAAGGTAAACAATCTTGGTATGTCTTTTTATATTAAAGAGGTCGTATAAAATATAAGTACACAAAAATTATTTAAATTTAGTTTATTAGCTAACATCGATTTAGGTAAATACCTAGTCGCAAAGATTTTTATAATTATACAATTTATAGACAACTTTTAGATAAAAAGACATGCCAAGATTGTTTACATTTTGTTAACTACCTAAACCGACGGAGTATAAGAATGCACACTGGCATTGCTCGGGTAAAGACGTCACGTAGGTATATGTTGCAGAGATCAATCTATCTCTTATGAGGTAAACATTTGTTTTACACTGAGGGTATCAATGTGGGTTTTTCAAATATGCAATATGATAACTTGTTTCATTTGCTTCTCCAGACACTTCTCAAAGAGGGGACTTACCGCCGTGCCAAATAAGATACGTTGACAATTTAAAATGTCACTTACGGGATATCTTAAATTGTGAAATAAACCGTGATAGCCTAAAACAAAGATACCTTGATACCCCTTGAACCTTAGATTAACTTATTTACATATAAGGAAAAAGATACTTATAATTATAAGTACCTATCTTTTTCCTTATATGTAAACAAAGTTAACTATTAATAATAACCGAATAAAATATATAATATATAGAGACTATTTACGAGTATATAGCGAGTCTTGAACATTGGTTTTATTATACGAAAAGCGGCCACTAGTAGTGGACGCATGGACCTTTTTGGAACTAACACAGTATAATAATATAATAAGTAATATGTGCAGAATGCAGTTTGTGGTAGGGTTGCTTGTGCTCTATTTAGGGTTGACACATTCCTGGGGTAAGTTGTTTTTTATTGTTAACTTTTTTCTGATTACCGGCCTTGTAATGTTCCCACTGTTGGGACTCCGGCCTCTCTAGAAGAGGGAATGGGCCGTAATCTACCACGCGGACCAAGTGCGGATTGGTGGATGTCCCATATCTTCGAATTTTTGGTTCTGGGACCTGCCGATTTCCTCACGATGTTTTCCTTCACCGTTTTGAGAGCTGTGGTGATAAAATAAATTACAGTCAAACGGGGTGAATAGGAACGAAAATGGTTACTGGATTTTAACGTTATTTAACAGGTTTTTCCAGCATTTAATTACTCCTGTTTATCCATTAATTGTAATAAAAGGCGATGTTTATACAGAAATGAAGAAAAAATATTTAACCAAAGTAAAAATTAAAATCAAAGTTTCGTTCCTATTCACCCCGTTTGACGGTACACAAAGTAATGCGCCTGGTTGGGTTTTGAACCCGCGAGCTACAACTTGTAAGTCGGGGTAGTTACCACTGGGCCACCACTGCTCCACTTTTTTTTATAATTATCTATAACTAGCTTTAGCCCGCAGCTTCGCCCGCGTACATAAAATATAGCCTATGTCACTCAGGAATACAGCAGCTTTCTATTGGTGAAAAAAAAATTAGCAATCGGATCAGTACTTCCACAGATTACCTCATTCAAACAAAAAAACAAACTTCACCTCTTTATATTAGTGTAGATTATTCTCCGTATCACACAGATAATAATTGTGATATCTGTGTAATCAGAGGTTCTACCTACCACGACCTATTATTGAGATCCATTTGACGACTGAACTGTTTAAGGGATTAAACTACAACATTTAACATAATTAACGCACATCTGCTGGGGGGGTCATTGTACTCATCATTATGGACAACTTTTACTATGGGACCAAACCTGAAATCGAGTAAAAATAATAGGCTGTTCCTTAAATTTATGTTCGCTTATTTCGTCAAAATGTATGGAACAGCTGATTATCTTTTTTCGATTTCCGATTTGGCACACATTTCACATCAATTTTGGTGGGTAGCAAAATTTTATATTAAAACTGTATCGATAGATAGCAGTTTTGCTGTATCAATCATGGTTCTATTAACAAAACGAAAAAGTAAGACCCATAGCTTACCTACAGCAAATTTTGTAGAACAAAAATATAAAATGTAGAGTTCTATTTCACTAAAGGTTATTGCGATACATCATGATAATGGTAGAAGCACTGTGTGCAAATGAAAGGAGGTACATCATGATAATGGTAGAAGCACTGTGTGCAAATGAAAGCATAGGAAAGGTGCAAATGGGTACCGAAAGTTTATGCCCAATAAATAATTTAAGTTTTAAAGCAATGCCTTTAAAAAGAACTTCTATCGTTTCAGACTTCGCCGTAACTCATGGAGATCTATTAGAATTTTACACCAACGACACAAAAACAGACACCGTACGATTAGATTCTCATGACCTCGGAGCGTTAGCGTACGACGAGGTTCACGACATAATGATGTACGTCGACAAACAGAGGAACAACGATGCTATATGTGGTTATCGCATGTATTCTAAAGTGCACCAATGTTTCACCAAGAGAAATGGCAGAAACATCCACAGTCTTGCCATTGATCCCGCCAAAGAAACACTGTTCTTCAGTGACACAAACGAAAGAAGCATTCGTAGGATCTCATTAAAATTGGACTCTGATTTTGAAGATCACAACGTAATCACGATGTTTCTCGGGATCCCCACTGATATTGCAGTCGATATTTGCAGCGGGTACGTTTATACTTAATAGAATATGTACAGTACCTATACAACATGTAACATAATTTTTAACACAGTTGCTCGTAAAGCTGATGTAATTCCACCGGTTTTAAATATGTAAAGCGGGTCATAAAAAACGCGTGTGTTATACCAAAGCAAATAGTTAAGTTATAGTCCATACAAATTCCATAACAGCATTATTTGCCATTTCGCGCGCGGCGATTAGTTCGAAATTTGAATAGCCTCATCATTTTATCATTTGTCATATTTTATCACTTTTTGACCTTTTTTGTCATTTTTTGAAACTTTTTGTTATTTTGTGTCACTTTTTGTCATTTTTTGTGATTATTTGTGGTTTTTAGTCATTTTTTGTGATATTTGTATTTTTATGTCACTTTTTGTAATTTTTTGTCAACTTTTGTGATTTTTGTCACTTTTTGTCATTTTTGTCACTTTTTGTCACTTTTTGTCACTTTTTGTCACTTTTTGTCACTTTTTGTCACTTTTTGTCACTTTTTGTCACTTTTTGTGATTTATTGTCATTTTTTGTTACTTTTTGTCATTTTTTGTCATTTTTTGTCATTTTTTGTTACTTTGTCATTTTTTGTGATTTTCTGTCATTTTTGTCACTTTTTGTCATTTTTTGTCACTCTTTGTCATTTCAGTCATTTTTTATCACTTTTTGTGATTTATTGTGATTTATTGTCATTTTTGTCACTTTTTGTGATTTTTTGTCACTTTTCGTCATTTTTGTCATTTTTTGTGATTTGTTGTCATTTTTTGTGATTTGTTGTCATTTTCTGTCATTTTTTGTTACTTTTTGTCATTTTTTGTCACTTTTTGTAATTTTTTGATACTTTTTGTCATTTTTGTCACTTTTTGTCATTTTTTGTCACTCTTTGTCATTTCAGTCATTTTTAGTCATTTTCGTCATTTTTTGTAATTTTGTCATTTTACCAAACAATATTTGCGTTCGATTTCTTTGGCGCTAAACACTAAGATGTTCCTCACACAATAAGTGCGCAGCAATTTTTAAAATGAAAATGTTTTTAAATGTTTTTTTTTTTCTGTTTCCTCGCAAATGTGTTAAAAAACGTCGTACGATATACGTGCGTATTGGTTATAACATGCTCAGCTCAGTTACGCCCTCGCCTTCGGCTCGGGCTGAAATTCCGCCTCGCATGTTATAACCATCATTACGCACTAATATCGTAATGTACTATAACGCACAGCCTCTTGGGGGTATATTAATTGTACTCATCATTATGAACAACTTTTACTATGGGACCAAATCTGAAATCGAGAAAAAATAATCAGCTATTTCCTACATTAATGTTCGCATATTTCGTCAAAATGTATGGAACAGTTGATAATTTAAGATAGGTAGGTACTTAATAGATGATTTCTTGTTACAGGTTTGTTTACTTTATCAGAACAGGCATGGAAACGCCTCTCATAGAGAAGATAAGAGTGGATGGAACAGGGGGAGAAGTTGTTATTACAAGTAAATCATTGTCGCTGAATTCGACCTACACACTTGAACCACACAGCCTCACTATTGACCAACAAACACAAAGGATTTATTGGATTGAACCTGAGACTAGTTCAAACTCCTATATATACTATGCAGACTTGAATACAAAATTGAAACAATTCCTTGGTGGTATACTATATACAGACGAACAATTTACCAATCCATCTACAAATACTTTGGCTGTTTCAAAAACAAATCTTTATAGGGCACGCTGGTGTTCCGACTGCGACATAAAGGTTTCAAAATTAAATAAGCATGCGTTTAGAGGAGTAAAAAGCATTGATATGCATACTCAAAATGTCACTGTCGGAATAGCTACGAACTACAAAATTTTAGAACAAATTCAGGACGTCGATGATTGTAAAGCACTCGCTTGGTTCGTCCGAAAAAGCTATGAAGGGTGGGTTTGTGTTCATGGCGAGATATTATTTGGACCATTTTGTAAATGCACACCTGGATATATTGGTGAGCGATGTGATAAGTCAGTATGTGAGAATTATTGTGTTCAAGGCAACTGTAGCGTTAATGATGACGGTCTTCCTCAATGCAGGTAAAGCATTAACATTTTTGTTTTTATCTATATATATAAAAATCAATTGCTGTGCGTTAGTCTCGCTAAAACTCGAGAACGGCTGGACGGATTTATCTTATCTTGGTCTTGAAATGTTCGTGGAGGTCTAGGGAAGGTTTAAAAGGTGAGGATTGAAAAAGAAATCGGTAGTACGAAGTCTGCCGGGTCAGCTAGTACCTAATATAAACTAGTGCTTAAGTGTTACCCCAGTTAATGGATTGTGGAGGTCTGGTAGGCAGCCGCTCCTCGTAATACGTAATACTGGTATTCAGCTAAATTCGGCTTGACTGGAAGTCGATCCCAATATAGTAGGGAAAAGGCTAGGCAGATGATGATAAACTAGTGCTTAATTTTGCGATCCCAACTGATGGCAAACAGTGACGAAATCTTTGATAGCGAGGTACACTAGTTTACCAAGACCTTATTCACTCTAGCCTTGAAGACACCTAAATTATAATCGGACAGGAAGACCGCAGCAGGTAAATTGTTCCAGTCCTTCGATGTACGCGGTATAAACGAAAAGGCAAAACGCTTAGTCCGGATCATAGAGGTTCCAACAACTTAGGAGTGGATAGGTAGCTACTTACCGTACGTCAGAATGTCCGATAGTACTCGTAGAAAGGTGATGATGGAATCCTGTGGTGGAATCAAGTCATATAATTCACTCGAACACTCTGTAATATGTATCCTATAAAATACATGGACTGGTTACCTTATTTTTTTAAATTACACTTTTTTGTGTTCGTTTTTGCAGATGTCTGCCTAGCCTTTTCCCAACTATATTGGGGTCGGCTTCCAGTCAAGCCGGATTTAGCTGAATACCAGTATTTTACGAGGAGCGGCTGCCTGCCAGACCTCCACACCCCATTAACTGGGGTTATCGTTTTTGCAGATGTAATGCAGGTTATTCCGGAAAAGCATGTGAAGTTGATGCGTGTCTGAACTATTGTATCCAAGGCAAGTGTAGTTACAGTGATGAAGGACTTCCTACGTGCAGGTAAAACATATTATTTCAATTCTTGCATTGATTTCTTGGTAGATCGACGAGGACTTGCGAGGGTCGCGGGAATCCGATGGATGCGTGACGCACAGAAACACTTGGGGGAAGCCTATGTCCAGCTGTGGACTAAATTGATGATGATGATGATGATGATTGATTTCTTAGCCCGTAGAATAACCAAACTTAAGTGGCAGTGGGGAGGGCACATTGCTCGCAGAACGGATGGTTGATGAGGATGAAAGGTTCTGGGTTGGTGACCGCATGTAGCATTAGAAGACCTCCTACAAGGTTTTTTTTTAGTTGGAAAATCATCAATATGACTTCTCCCGCTCTGGGCGGAGCGGTGGGTCGTGTCAGACTTTTACTGACTAAAACCCTGTTCCTTATTTGCCTTTGTTCCACCTACCACAAGGTAGACTGGTGTCCTGGTGAGGATCGCAGGAGTCCGATGGATGCGAAACGCAAAGGACGTTCGCTGTAGCGCTTACCTGTATTTTTTTACTTTTTTCCGGTTTTCTTTCTTTTCTTTATTTCGGGAAGCCTTTTTCCAACAGTGGACGCGTTTCGGCTGAAATTATGATTGATTGATTTCTTTGTTTAATAACACTGTTTCTATTACATATATTTCAGTTGTAATGTCGGCTATTCCGGTCAGAGGTGTGAAGTCTCTGCGTGCCAAAGTTATTGCCTGAACAACGGCGTCTGTTCCCTGAACGAGGAAGACGAACCGTTCTGTGAATGTCCTGATGGGTACGAGGGGTCGAGATGTGAAGGTGTTCACACTGTTACATTCTCTTTCTCTAATGTCCCCACGAGTTCTGCAGAAGATAGCAAGACAAACCCTACCCTAGCTGATGTATTGTCCAATGTGCGAAGTAATTCTACGAACATTTTCGTTATTGTTGATAAATCTTAACTTATTTACATCTATACTCTATTTACTTTATGAAAAGATATTTAAAGGAACTTGTTTTACCGTCCATTCAACCGATTTTGACTTTTATTGCGTTGGTGACATGACAAATGACGGCTGCAGAAAAAGTTGGTATGGTTAGGTAACCACTTCTTTTGCTTTTAATGTCATCCTTATGTCTACGGAATGCAGTGCCGTAACTAGGGCGGTGCGAGCAGTGCCCAGGCACAGGGCGCAGACCCTGGAGGGGCGCAGAAATGACCAGATTAAGCCTGGTTAGAGCATTTTTCAGGGGTGCAGTTTTGAAAGCTCGCACCGGGTGCATAAAAGGCTAATTACGGCACTGACGGAATGGAAGTCAAAATCGGTTGAACGGACAGTAACATAAGTTTCTTTTGTTTTCTTTTCTTATAATAAACAGAGTATAGTAATGAAAAACAGTTTACTATTTGTTTTGTATACTTAGGGCCTATTTCACCACCTATGATTAAGTTTCGAGTATCTTACTTGGCAGATAATTTCATACAAATTCTGTCACATTTTTGAATTTATTCAGTGAGTAGTGCCTACTCGGACATTGTGAAATAGGCCCTTAGTTTTTTTATTTTGTTTTGTCACTAGTTTAATAAATTTTACTTTCAAGTATTCATGTTAAAGTGTAACTTTTATTACATCGCCTCACCTTGTCAGTCCGATGGCCTTTGCTTCTGCTAATACGGTACGTCGCCAGGTCTGTCGAAGACGGCCACGCTTCCTTTTTTCTGGGGGATTCTATTCCAGCGGCTGTTTAGGTATATGATCGGGATCCCTCCTAAGCGTGTGACCAATCTAACCCCACTTTTGATCTGGTGGTCGATCGAGCTTTCATGGCATGAGAAATGCAAGTTGCAGGAACGTTTTTGACCTCGAAAAAATCGTTCCTACACTTAGGTGAGCTTGGAGGCTTGTATTGATGATTTTTATGGTTGTAATTATGTAACTAGTTACGTTTTACAGTCGCTTAAGTATTTTTAACTTCACACAACCTACCACTGGCTTGCAAATTGCAAAAAACGTAAGAAAATTTGAATTTCGCGGCTAAACCAGTGGCTTTCAATAATATTTTTGAGTCTTGTTTTTGTATAGGTACATTAAAAGAGCGAATAAACGATTATATTATCTTATCTTACGTGATGACACTTATTTTTGTTCTTGCATATTTTTTTTTAATATATAATTTACTTTTATGTTGAAACTAATCAAAACATGTCATAAAATAAAAACGGAAAAATACTCGGATCTTTACAATGTTTTGTTATTAGTTATTGCATAAGAATTTATAGAAAAAAAAATAGCTATGGGGAACGGGGTGTAAAGTCCCGCAAATCCCTGTTGAAAAGTGAGGATCCTCCGACCAGATGGATGTTGTCTCTAGTCCGGGCAACTGCGCGATGACTTTGTGATTTTGTAGGTCTATGTTTTAATCTAACATTTATCGTGTTACTATTTGCGGTTATTGCTTCAAAACGGTTTTAGTCAGTAACGCCCGTTTTCAATAAGCTATCTACAGTTGCAGCTACTAAAGATAATAAATCTATCCTTTTGTCCTTACTTGCTTTCCTATAACCTACCGACGGATAGCATTTCCTAGCAAAAGTTGTGGATTGATAGATAAAATCTTACTGTTTATCGGGGATAGCTATCTATCTATGAAATGCGGTAGGTTATTGAAAACGGGCGTAAGTCTGTCTTGCTGTCGTTCCACTCTAGAGTGGGAGACGACACATTATTAGGGTTCTGTATCCAAAGGGTAATAACAGGACCCGATGCTAAGACTTCGCTGTCCGTGTGTATCATGCACTAGCTGTCCCCTGCGGTTTCATCCGCATTTTTCGTTACTGCTCCGCTCCCGTGAGTCGTAGCGTGATGATATATAGCCTATAGCATTCCTCGATAAATGGGCTATCTAACACTGAAAGAATTTTTCAAATCGGACCAGTAGTTCCAGAGATTACCCCCTACATACAAACTTACAAACATACAAACTTACAAATTTTACCTCTTTATAATATTAGTATAGATGAACCGTGATTGTTACAGTTAGACAGTTAAAATTTTCACAGAATATAGAAATACATTGGCAACAGACATCTGTTGTTGTTAGCATTAGCATTAGCATTATCGGCCTTATAATGTTCCCACTGTTGGGGAATGGGCCGTAATCCATCGCGCGGGCGCATTGCGGATTGCTGGATGTCATATGTCTTCGAATTTTTGGTTCTAGGACATGCCGGTTTCCTCACGATGTTTTCCTTCACAATTTTCAGAGCAGCGGTGATGAAATAAATTACACAAAGTAATGCGTCTGACCGGGTTTGAAACCGCGACCTACAACTTGCCAGCCGGCCCAGTTACCACTGGGCCACAACTGCTCTATATGCTGTAATGAAAACAAATACTAAAAACAGATTTAAAAAAATGTTTCAGTGGAACTTCAACAAACGTGATTTTTCTGGTTGTTTTTAGCTACGATTGGTACGTACTCACTTGGCCGGAATTGCGGGTGAAGCCGCTTAACGTTTGAATCCCCAACCGGTCCTATGAGACCGCGCTGTTATTGTTTTACTATTGTGTCTCGTTTCGCGGGTATCTGAGTAACTACGGTCAGCTTACACCGAGACGCACAATGAAATATGTATCTTTTCGTGTAGTAAATAAAGTTCTATTTTGAGTCACTCTATTAACGTTTGAATCCCCAAGCGGTCCTATGAGACCGCGCTGTTATTGTTTTACTATTGTGTCTCGTTTCGCGGGTATCTGAGTAACTACAATGTGCACGCAGCGTCGCGTCGCGTCGCGTCTCGTTGTGAGCTGACCCTTACAGCTCTATTCACCAACAGTGAACCAATGTGATAATGATAGCAGGCCAATACATAACATAATATGCTTATCACTGCAGCCCAGAACTTTGTGGAATAAACATATTATGTTATTGTTAAAAACAATTTATAATTCATTCTATTTAAATATCGTGTACATGTATCATGTGTAGTTTGTAACAAAGGACTGTTTTAGTGAGTGCTTTCGAAAGTTTGATATTAATTCATTTGTGTGTGATTATGGTTTTAAATTAACGTAAGTAATTTCTGGATGTTGATTCTCTTTCGTCGAAATACGAAGTTTCGGAAATTTCGCGTGTTTTCCACCACGGTTCCATTCGTTTCAATAATTTCGAATGAACGAAAATGGTTCCACGTTTCGAAACTCTAAACCTAGTCTAATTCGTAATGTTGCGACAAAAAATATGATCTTGACAGATAGATTATTCGAAATTATAACGACAAACTGACGAAACAAGTGAGATTTCGGTCGTAACCTCAACCTTTTTGAAGTTGATGAAAATGAATGAGGAACACCCCTTTTTTAAAATCGATTAAGCATAAGCATAATCCCCACTGCTGGGAATCAAGCCTCGAAATCGTATATTTTTTTTATAAACAGCTAATATCCAAAAGTTATTTTTTATATAAATTACCTAGGTATGTAAGTGATGTTTGTGTTTTAAATGCCGATAAAATGTATGTGTGTTTGATTTAATTAAGAATTTCAACAACAATGATCACATGTCATATCACACTTAATATCATAAAGGCAATTTTTGTATGTTTGTTACTTCTATACGCTCGAACGGCTGAACAGAATTCGATTAATTTTCTTGTTCGAAATAGTCTTGCTTTTTATCCCCGGGATAGGTATGTTCCCTTGGGATTTTCTACTATTAAGCGGGTGAACCACTGGCAGCTCAGGGAAAGTAAATAACTATATGTAGGTACATATAGTTATTTAATTCATGAATCCCCGACCGGTCCTATGAGACCGCGCTGTTATTGTTTTACTATTGTGTCTCGTTTTGCGGGTATGTGATAG
Organism: Mythimna separata; assembly: GCA_030763345.1. Classification (NCBI taxonomy): domain Eukaryota; kingdom Metazoa; phylum Arthropoda; class Insecta; order Lepidoptera; family Noctuidae; genus Mythimna; species Mythimna separata. The sequence continues at coordinate 6,838,220 of CM061190.1, forward strand.
GTTAATATATATAAGGAAATATTGAACAAATGATAACAGTCAGAGTTCAATAGGTCTTTTAGTTACTGTTTATGTACTAATCACATACATACCTAATATGTACTTATCTAATACTAGCTGTCCCCTGCGATTTCACCCGCATTTTTCGTTACTGCTCCGCTCCCGTGGGTCGTAGCGTTATAGTATATAGCCTATAACATTCCTCGATAAATGGGCTATCTAACACTGAAAGAAATTTTCAAATCGGACCAGTAGTTCCAGAGATTACCCCCTACATACAAACTTACAAATTTTACCTCTTTATAGTATTAGTATAGATAAATAAAAATGTTGTGTTACAGTTTTTCTTATAGAATTCTTCCAAAATAGCTGGACTGATTTTTAAGATTTCTTTTGTGTAGAATTTTCACTAGCCCATATTAAAGCCCTAGCCCACATTTACTTACTTTCCTCTATATTTGGTAGGTCAGACAATAGGTCTTAGGCTATTTTTTACTCTCCTACTCCACCCTCCATTTTATTTGATAACTAGCTATCCCCTGCGGTTTCACCCGCATTTTCCGTTACTGCTCCGCTCCCGTGGGTCGTAGCGTGATAGTATATAGCCTATAGCATTCCTCAATAAATGGGCTATCTAACACTGAAAGAATTTTTCAAATCGGACCAGTGCAGTGGTTCCAGAGATTACCCCCTACATACAAACTTACAAATTTTACCTCTTTATAATATTAGTATAGATTTATATGGCAAAATAACGTCCACCGTGTCAGCTAGTAAAATGAAGAATACAACTGTTTTCTAATATAACAATAATGAAACCAAAATATAAGGAGAACCTGTCTTTAGAGACTTAGGGCCTGTTTCACAATGTCCGAGTAGGCACTACTCACTGAATAAATTCAAAAATGTGACAGAATTTGTATGAAATTATCTGCCAAGTAAGATACTCGAAACTTAATCATAGGTGGTGAAATAGGCCCTTAGACATTTCAAGTTTTTACTGGACGGCGAGCTACCCAATGCTCACCTTCCGTAAGCAAGTGTGTTAACGCTCGTAGTTACTCAGATACCCGCGAAACGAGACACAATAGTAAAACAATAACAGCGCGGTCTCATAGGACCGGTTGGGGATTCAAACGTTAAGCACATTATTGTAGCCCTTTGTGATGCCTCAAAATTTGTAGATCTTTGGCAGTCGTTACGGATAGTCAGAAGCCAGTAAATCTGACTCCAGTCTTGCCATGAAGTACCGTGTTACCCCAGTTAATGGGTTGTGGAGGTCTGGTAGGCAGCCGCTCCTCGTAAAATACTGGTATTCAGCTAAATCCGGCTTGACTGGAAGCTGACCCCAATATAGTTAGAAAAAGGCTAGGTGGATGATGATGATGACTTTAATGCGTCAAAAATCCACCCTGTAGAGCTACAGCTCTGTATACCTACTTAGGGTTCCGTAGCCAAATGACAGAAATAGAATTTTAATAATTTCGTTCCGTCCGTCTGTCCGGATGTTTCACAGCCATCCGCTTCATTTATTATTGATAAATATGCAAGGGAGGTGTATTTTGTACTCCGTTAAATATTGCTGTAAAGTCATGAAAATAGAACATTTAAATACAAGTGGGGAGGCCTATGTCCAGCTGTGGACGTCTTTCGGCTGAGATGATGATGATGATGATGATGATGATGATGATGATGATGATGAATACAAGTGGAGAAAGTTTGCTACTGGGACCGAGGTGGAATTCCCCCTAAACCGCAGGCTAGGGTGTTATGGAGCCGAGTACTTCAGTGTCATTTTTTCTAGTTTCATACTTAATGAATTTTTTAATTTTATTTTTGTATATTATTTGATAAACTTTTTTTAATTAAAATTTATTTTATTTCAGTTATCTGTATAGCAAAAATAAAAACACGTTAACTAATTAAAACTACATAATTACACTAAGGGCCTGTTTCACAATGTCCGAGTAAGCACTACTCACTGAATAAATTCAAAAATTTGACAGAATTTGTATGAAATTATCTGTCAAGTAAGATACTCGAAACTTAATCATAGGTGGTGAAACAGGCCCTTACTCTTAGAGCCTGTTTCACAATGTCCGAGTAGGCACTACTCACTGAATAAATTCAAAAATGTGACAGAATTCGTATGAAATTATCTGTCAAGTAAGATACTCGAAACTTAATCATAGGTGGTGTAACAGGCCCTTACTCTAATCTAAAATATGGCGTCAAAAAGTTCTTCCGCATCGCTGTCGACCGGAAGTGTGCCCACGAGACTGGCGGCATTGCCACGTTGTATGGCGATGCCTAATCTGTTAAACTGATTCTCAATTACTCATCCTGACTGTGGAGGAAAACACATTTTTTTAAATATAATTCATTACCTTGCACCCCCGGTTCTGCCTGCGTGGTATTAAGTACGAGTACTTCCCAGCTTTATAAATGTTAAACTGCATTAATCCACCAAATAAGCTATTTTAGTAACAAACATTGAGCCGTTAGAGCATAAAGAACTAAAAAACACACATAAATACGAGTACATTCAAACTTTCGCCTTTATAATACGAGTTAAACAGGACAACAACTTTATGAAACTACATAAAACATTTTCAATTTACACAATTTAATATCAACCCCTACTCAATAAAGCTTATTTATTTTTCTTTCAGAACGAAAATGAAACAGCTCCTAATCCTACTCTGCTTGTCGGCTTTAACGAGTCTAATATCCGGCAAAAGCCATTGTCATGCCTGCTTCGACAGCATTTGCTATTCCAAAGCTCTAATATTTCAAAACTATCCAATTTCCGGACAATTAGCCGTGGACAGAGTCGCGAATGTTGTTTATTTTCACTACGAAGACTCTCGGCCTTTGGACCACACTGTTGCATTCGATTTGGACGATATAAGATTCCTGAATATCCCGGATATTGAATTTTCCTTCGCGCGAGCTGTTGATCAGTCCACTCGAGACGTCTACATTGGCGGTGCCAATGGAATTTACAAATATAATCCTGAAACGAATACTACCAGCCGTTTCGGCCTTTTTGACAAGACTATATGGCATATACAGTTTAAAGACAAGATTTATTACACGATTTTCATGACAAAAGGATTATACACGTTCGAAAAGAAACAGTCTAAGACTGTCGCAGCGCTCAAAGATTATAACATTGATGACTTCATCGTTGACAAGAGAGAAGACATTTATTTCATGAGCAATTTCACAGTTTATAAATTGAAAAAGGGAGAGAGTAAACCTACGATGTTTTCTAGTGTAATATATTCCTTGACGACGGATATTAACGAGAACGCGTACTTTGTACAAAGTGAAACCAGGGGATTGTATAAAATTGACTATAAGACTGATCGATTGACTGAAATTGGGGCTTTTGGCAGCGGTTCACCTTTTAGAACAGTATTCGACAACTACAACAATGTGATTTACTACGATGCAGTTACCGACCAATTGTTTTATTTGACGCCAAACTATGGTAGATGCAAAGTGACTGATGAAGGGAAAGGGAGGAGACTGAAGAAGAAAGTGTCGTTGACCTTAGAGTGACGAATACTTGGATGAGTATTCGGCTTTCGGCCTAAAAGTGTTTTTGACTGTTTAAAACTAGTGTAACACAATTTGGTGACAACTGACTTTATTGAAAAGTTATTTATATTTTTTGTGGTTTAATTTTATAAAAAGGAAACTAGTAATGTGTTGTTTTATTTTTACTCTTCTTAATATTCCTTTATGTTGTTGGATTACTTACTCATGACACTAGAGGTATAGGAGAATTATTGCTGCCCTAGGCGTCGAGCGACGTCCAGCAACGGGAAGTTCGCCGTCTGATAAAGGACCAAGATACTTGTACATATAAAGTATAAAATAAATAAATTAATGGGCCCTATGGACACAGGAGCGGAGTTACCGGAAAAATTTGGTCAATAAATAAATTACGGATAGTCAGAAGCCAGTAAATCTGAATCCTAATGGGTTGTGTGCTAGTAGGCAGCCGCTCCTCGTAAAATACTGGTATTCAGCTAAATCTGGCTTGACTGGAAGCCGACCCCAATGTAGTTGGGAAAAAGCTAGGTAGATGATGATGATGAAATAAATTGGTTTGAACGTGACGTTCGATGTCAATGGATAATCGCCTCCACTAAAGAAGCTATTGTTTTGAGGTATTAATTTATTAACCGTGGTATTCAAAACAATTGTGTTTATACTTTATGAGAAGAAATCGTAAACATGATAAAGAAATGGTTGCGGGTGCGGAGCATGTTAATTTATCTTTCGTCGACTGAGAGTCAAAAGGCTATCATATGAAATGGTTTTGTTTCTAGTAGTCCTGTTAGTATTTTTGTTATATTTTGGTATTTGTATAAATTGTTAAATTCTGGATTGTTCCTGTGTTACATGTTAGAAAGGAGCTCGTGGCTAGATAATAACACCCGCACGGGACGATCTTCATGGTTAAGTAAAGTTTGCCAAGGGTGGTCTGTGGATAGGTGACCATCGTAACATATCGAGTTTCCTCCGTGCCTCGGAAAGAATCCAGTCTTGCCATGAGTTACTGTATTACCCCAATTAGTGGGGTGTGGAGGTCTGGTAGGCAGCCGCTCCTCGTAAAATACTAGTATTCAGCTAAATCCCGCTTGCCTGGAAACCAACCCCAATAGGTATAGTTGGGAAAAGGCTATCGGTGTCATCATCATTATCGTCATTTCAGCCGAAAGTCAACACATACACAATGACCGATCTTATCGGATTCCCGTGACCCTCACCAGGGCAGGTCATCGGTCCACCTCATGGGATGCCTTTCAATGCTGCGTCCTTTAACCTTTCGGCCCCATCGATCGTGTGTTCCGACTTTCCGACTGTTCTGAGAGCAATGTGGGGTTGGTGATTTTTTGGGCTAAGTCGATAACCTTGGATCTCCAAAGGAGATCTTTATTCCTTTTTTTAATAGATTAGCGCTTAACCACTATTTCACCTGACGGTAAGTGATGATGTAGTCGACGAAAAAACAGGCTTGCCTAGAAGTAACCTATTTACTACTGAGTTATAGAATTTTAGCTGGTAGTTATCAGGGAACTTAGATATTACTCTGCAGGGAATTCTATTCGTTCCTGATTCGATTACGAAAGGAAACTCCGAGCATAGCCATCTCTTTTGCCTTTTCGGCCTTTTTTAGCGATGAGGTGACCATGTTTTAAAGCCATATGTCATCATCTTCACAGGTAACACACACTGACACTGATCAGACCAGAAGAAGAAAAGATAATTTTGTAAACGGAATATATGCAATAACTGATTTGATAATGTAACAACAAACTTGATTGATCTTGACATAGGTCAAGTGGTTATTAAATGGAAACTTATCATAACACAAGGTCGACCTTATATATTCTGATAAATATCCAATTAAAATATAAATATTGGTTTAAATAATCATTGGTCCCGGCTGTCATTTGTATATCTTTGGCAGTCGTTATGGATAGTCAGAAGCCAGTAAATCTGACTCCAGTCTTGCCATGAAGCACCGTGGTATCCCAGTTAATGAGTTGTGGAGGTATGGTAGACAGCCACTCCTCGTAAATACTGGTTCACCTAAATCCGGCTTGACTGGAAGCCGACCCCAATATAGTTGGGAAAAGGCTAGGCAGATGATGATGGTTTATAATCATATACTTAAGTGTAACGTAATAATTTTGTGGGAGACGTTTACAGCGCGTAGTTTACTCTCACTACCGAAGTAGCACAATAAGCTGTATAAGATCTCTATAAAGGTTCTGGTGTATACTTTAAGGGCACTCCATCATTACGGCGGTAAGTCGGCCCTCTTTGAGGAGTGGCTGGAGTGACAACACGGCCATATTTGACGCAGGTCCTCACAGCACTTAGGAAGTTCGGGAGGTTCATGCATCGGATTCAGGCGGAACCCGCGGAACATACGACCGGGTGTCGACATTCAGTGTGGACCGCTTGGAGGACACGGAGGAGCATACGGTAGAGATGTTCCCCGCTTGGGCGGAGCACCGCCGTGTCCTCGTGGAGACGATCGGTGGCAGCGACCTCTTACGCCAGGCCCTGTTACAGGCTACGGTCCAAAGCGAGGTGGAGTGGCTAGAACCGTGTATAGGTTCAGGTATACACTTTAAGCTATATAAAGCCTGTATAAGCGGTTATACAGCGCTACTCAAGTACTGACGTCACGGGTGTGACCTAGTGAGGGTTGCGGGAATTGGATGGACATAGGACCAGCCGTTGTGGCGACACTTGGGGGAGTCCTATATCCAACAGTGGACATTTTTCACTTGAAATAATGATGTTGATGATGAAAAGAAATAATAGATTAGGCATAATACTGCATAATGGAAGTACTGCACACTGTTGGCCGGGAGTGGCACAAGACAGAGAAATGTGAAAAAATGGAAGGGAGGCCTTTGCCCTGCAGTGGGACACGACAGTCTCATAATAATAATAATAATACTGCATTCTGTATGAAGTAACTGAAATTACCGCAAGTTCGATTCCCAGCTTCAGTAAATAAGTTTTGATGATTGTGTCTTTATAGTGGATGACGAGCAATGGGTAGCTCGCTATTCGGGAGTCTGGTAAGGATCAGTTGACCAATGCGTTCTAGGGCGGAACGTTTAAAAGTGAGTTACCATAGGTTTATACAACACAGAAGGCAAGTGAAAGAACATAAGTGGGTTTTAACCATCTGAATCGCCCTCTCGCTTCACTTTAGAGTAGGAGAAGTTATTGGATAAATTGTTATCAACAGCCTAGGCAGATCGATTGAAGCATTCCCCTTGGCTTCCTCCTATAAACACCGTTACAATCAACATATTTATGACTAGCTGTCCCCTGCGGTTTCACCCGCATTTTTCGTTACTGCTCCGCTCCCGTGGGTGGGGCTATCTAACACTGAAAGAATTTTTTAAATCGAACCAGTAGTTCCAGAGATTACCCCCTACATACAAATTTACAAACATACAAACTTACAAATTTTACCTCTTTATAATATTAGTATAGATGTACTCCGGATTTCCAGCATTATGCTCTTCCGATGCGTATTATTTGGCAGTGTTTGTTATGTCGCCACACACTAACAATATCAAATGCTGTGTAAACAATACCACCGATTCATCAACACGGAATTAGGGTCTGTACAGCTTGTGCGACTTTTGTTTTGCGATTGTCGCAGCTGCGATTAAAATGTCGCTGTTAAAATTTTATTGATTTCTGTAGATTGTTAGTTGAAATGATAATTCATCACATGGTTCCACCTTTTCTGGGTGTAGCGAGAAGGAGTGTCAGACTTTTGCTAACTAAACCTGACCTATATTCTTTCAGTTGTCCTTTGCGTTCTACGTTAGACCAATGGTAACGACCCCAATGTACAAGTCGCCGCCGACGATCATCTCCACGAGGACACAGTGGTGCTTCACCCAAGAGTCACCACTGGGTTTGAAACCACGACCAACCACTCATAAGTCGCAATCGTTGCCACTGAACCACCCCTACAAACACATTTGACAGCGCAAAAGAATGTTTGCTCACTCAGATTACTTGAGTGAAAACGTGGCTTGATAACATAATTTTCTTTCATTTCCTAACAGGAAGAAAAATAAATTGTTTAACTTTTTTAAGCGGCGCGAAAACGAAATTTCCTTTCTTCAAAATTCCCAAGAATAAAGTTGGGAATAAACAAAATACTCCTGGGGACGGAATACAATAGAGGTTTTATTCCGTGTACCTAATCCTACAGTCTTAACTGAGATGAATCGGAGGAGTAACTCATTTGTCAAAAGATGTCAGTTTTGTGAAAGAAAATTAAATTAAAATTGGTTTTCTTTGGCGTTGTTTGAAGCGTAGTGCTTCAATTGTTTGCGGATAGCTCGGAAAACATGGGTATACAGTGTTTAAGACATGGTATGGAACTAGGGGGAATGGGAAGGAGGCACCTTCTTCTGCGAAACGGTACTGTGAGCGATGGAGGTGGCGGGAATGGTGAGAAAGATTAAATAAGGAACGCAATTTTACAGGGCAATTCTGGCCATCTTAGGCGCGAACTTACGGACGGCGAGTAATCGGTAACTCGCCATCCGAAAGTCGTTAACAAAAACTCGTGGCCAGGTGCACTGTTCTACACCATGACATACGACCGTTTCCTGAAATGCTTGATGAATACTTACATCATTGATTGATGAAGATGATGTTCAATTCTAAAATCTGGCCACGACGACATACCTATTGGCCCGCATGAATTCATGCAATCACGTGACGTGCGTTGCGACACTTGCAGAAAAAGTCGCAGCATGTGAACGCAGCCTTACCGTTATATTGTTTATTCACCACATTGTCAGGTGTCGTTTGTTTTATGTTCTTCAAAGTAGACAGTTCTGGTTTAAATTTCTTAGCGAGTTCAAGACTCCTTAATTTTACAGAAACATATTTCTAATGGTAAGTAATTTTTAATTTTGGTATATTTTCTATGTAAATACGTACCGGAAGACGCAGCGTTGGAAGGCCTTCCACAAGTTGGACCGACGACCTGGCGAGGGTTGCGGGAATCCGATGGATGCGAGACGCACAGGACCGGTCGTTGTGGCGACGCTTGGGGGAGGCTTATGTCCAGCAGTGGACGTCTTTCAGCTGAAATGATGATGATGAAATACGTCATTGTGGCGATATTCGGGGGAAGCCTAGTCTATTTTTGTTGAGGTTCAAAGTTTGTAAAAATTGTTTATGAGTAAGTATATGGCTTGTTTTCTATGGTTTTTTCTTGTGTTATGTTTACGTATTATTTTATGTTCAGTTGGCAATGCTGGTGGTTGCTACCGCACTGTTGAGGGTAGGCTGCGTAAGCTCCAGAGCATCGAATGAAGACCAATTTGTTGTAAGTTTCTTTCACTATTAATAAGTAGTAAAAAGTTCGTCCGTATGCTGTCTGGACGCAAAGAATTACACCATACCATCTCTTTCCGTGGGTGTCGTAAGAGGCGACTAAGGGACACACCAGAGAATGGGCAGCAGCATTCTCTGTGCTTTTCTCGAACCACAATGCGATTGCCAACGTGACATGCCAAGCGTGGCGATTATGGCAAAACCCCCCCTTTGGGGGAGGCCTATTTTCAGCAGTGGACGTCTTTCGGCTGAGATGATGATGATGAAGAGGTAAAAAACCGGCCAAGTGCGAGTTGGCATCGCGCACGAAGAATTCCGTACCGTCCGTAGCAGGGTCCTGGGTTGACGAAAGAGAACTCCATGACCCTGGGAATAGCGTAAAGAAGGAACCGGAGTGGATTTTAGTCAGTAGAAGTCTGACACGCCCTTCATCATCATTTTGATGACCCCACCTTAAAAGAACCGTCCGTAGCAAAAAATATGTGGATAGTGAAGTGGTTCAGTGGTACGGAAGGTTCTAGAGTGGTGGTCACGTACCGGAAGACGCGGCGTCGGAAGGCCTCCCACAAGGTGGACCGACGACCTAGCGAGGGTCGCGGGAATCCGATGGATGCGAGACACACAGGACCGGTCGCTGTGGCGACGCTTGGGGGAGGCCTATGTCCAGCAGTGGACGTCTTTCGGCTGAGATGATGATGATGAGTGGAGTGGTGGTGGTGGGTAGTGTAGAGTGGGTGGTGAGAGTGTATAAAGTGGAATATCTGATTCCCTAAGTAGTGTGTGAGTCGGGCCCGGTAGGGTCGAAGCCTATTGGGGCCCTGGGTTAAATGAAAGAGAACCCCGGGACCCTGGAATTAAGGCAAAGAAGAAACAGGGGTGGGTTTAGTCAGTAGAAGTCTGACACGCCCTCCTGCTTCGCCCAGAGCGGGAGAATTCATATCGATGATTTACCATCTTAAATCCGTACTATAAAAAAAATTCGTACTATAAAATTATTCAAAATACACTGTAGAATAATTAATTTAACTCAACCTTATCTTACATTACAGTCAGAACACATCTCGAAGATATTCGGCGAGGATGACATGACTCCAGACTTCACAGAACAGCTGGGCAGTCACGACCACACGAGAGACATCAAGAAACGGCACGATGGTAGTAGCCACGAGAAATATGGACCACCGCAAAGTGAAGTCAAGACTACCTTGAAACCTGCCACTGGTTTGTATTTTAACTCTGATTTTGAGACGCCATCGAATACTTTGGATTGGAGGTAGTGAAACAGAGAGTAAAGTGTCACATACCTCCGTTGAAAAGGGAGGATCCACCGACCAGACGAGATGTTATGTCCGGTGGGCTACTGCCCGATAGATGATTTCGGGCTGTTGTATCTATTCAAATCGCGCGGAGAACTTTGCTTGCGCGATGTAGGATTCTGTGACGTCAGGTGTAGTAGATCGTAGTCGCTACAATACTAATCATTAAACCAATGGCTTCGACCATCATACTATTCATCATCATCGAAAATACTATTTCGATTGTGATACCTTTTGTTTTTGATTTGGACCGTGCTAATTGAAAACCAGGGTGTCTGGGGCCATTATGTTTTCTTCTGAAAGGAAAACCTAAGACCCTGGAACGAAGGCAAAGAAAGACCCATTAAGTGTTTTAGTCAGTAAAAATCTGATACGCCCTCCCGCGCGGCCGTTCATCAGAAGTCATTCTGATGACATTTCCCACCTAAAAACCAAGCTCTGGGTTTCTGATGCTGGGCGTCAAATATAAAGATAGGTACTGAGGGCCTGAGGGGGTCACCCTTCTCAAGCAAGCTCGGCACATTTTGTACTTTCTGTCTGTTTTTTTTTTTGTATGTCTGTCCCGAATAAAAGTTTTTCTCTTCTATTCTAACATTAGCATTAGCATTTTCGGGCTTGTAATGTTTCCACTGTTGGGACCAAACCGCATTGGACCCGCGTGGTGGATTTGCCCATTCCCTCTCCTAGAGAGGAGGCCTGGGTCCCTCTTTGATTTGAGAATATTTTTAATGTTTGAATCCCCAACCGGTGCCGACCGCGCTGTTATTGTTTTACTATTGTGTCTCGTTTCGCGGGTATGTGATAGATTAATTAATGATTATATCAGTGATAGGAATAGGTAGTGCCTATTTGCCTAAACTTCGAGGAACTACTAAGTATCCCCTAATTTTCAAAAACATTTACAAAAATTTAAGAGTTGTCTCGAAATTTCGGGAGTCTCGGAAAAAATTTAGTTCTAAGGAAGTCTCCGTTTCTTGTCTCTGTTCTTCGAAGTTTAGGCAAATAGGCACTACCTATTCCTATCACTGATGATTATACTTATTATCCACTAATTTGCTTTGCTTTAAGTGTATATCATTCCGAAAAGCCCACCTTGGTCTGCCTAAAGTCCATCTCGAATGAAATGGGGATCCATCATCGGATGATGATGAACCCCCATTTCATTCATGAGGGCTTCCGGAGACATGGACTGATCGCTAGCATTTTTGTTAAACACAACATTAACTTTCAATTCATAGTAATGCTCATAATATGTCATTAAAATTGCTATATAAAAACTTAATATCATTTTTCAGAAAAACCAGAGAGAAATTTGACACAGCATCCCGAACTACAGGCTAAGACGCCAAAGCGTGGTACACCAACGCCTAATGCCCCAGAAGAGGGAGACAAAAAGCCCCATGGCATTCTGCATGAAGAGGTAGATGTGGTGGACAGAGAGGACCACGTCACTCAGTACCTCTCCGATCAGCTGGTCAACACGGACAGTGAAATTACTAGTCTTCAGGTAAGAAAAAGAACATTAACAGCCGAAACCAATAACCTATCTATCACATATCGGAGATTGGAAAACAAATGAAACAACAGAACACATTTATAATTTTTGTATTGTATCATTTGTTTTTCTATCTCCAGTTTACCAAAACTGGAAATAGATAGGTTATTGGGTTCGGCCGTTAGTCTTTTTAATGAATTGCACAAAGCTGCAATCTTCTTTACCGCTGACGTACTCTATGACGGAGCAAAACATAGAAAGAAAATAAAGAAAGAAACACGTTTACTTAGCACATAGACAACCAAATACATCAAAATTTAAATAAAACAACAACATTGTGTGTCTCACGGCTGCGCTAAATAGGTCCAGTTCAGCATAATGCCAGGTAACTACGACCAGACTCTGGTTTTCAAGTGAACCTTACTTTGGGCAAAAGGAAGTAAATCAGTTTTGTTAGTGTGAGGTTAGATCATTTCTGACGGACTACAGCTTTGTGTATTCCAATCAAGAGACCATATTTTTTTTTTCTAAAATTTCCATTTCGAGCTACGTTTCCGAAATAATATAATTAATTAAATATTTCCAGGCTAGCGAATCAGATGACGACAATGAACGGAGTGACAGTGTGGAGTAAGTAATCGACACAATTTATTTGCCATCTTTCTTATATGTATATCCTTGTAGTAGTAGCATATTCTATAGGGAGTGGGGAGTGTAGGAGGCCATGGTCGAGTAGATCTGTCGTTAAGGATAGTCAGAAACCAGGAAATGCGACAGCTGTTTTGCCGTCTCTGGCGAAGGTCAGGGCATGAGGTCTCTCGATCTCACGATTTCGGCCACCTCCTTACATTATTGCTTTACTGATGGAGGAGACCGCTTCTCATTTCCTCTCACTCCGTATCATGACCTAAACCAGGCACAAACGTGGGAGGTGCCTACCGCCTATCTCCCTCACGGTGGTGTTCCGCCCAAGAGGGACAGATTTCCACCATATGCTCAACATATCATCTCATCATCGATTTTATTGATCTTTTGCAATCTTGTCAGCCAAGGAAGGCCTTCCACAACTGCCCATAAGGGATCGATGACCTGGTGAGGGTCGCGGGAATGCGATGGACGTGAGAGGCACGGGACCGTTCGTCGACACTTGAGGAAGGTCTATGTCTAGCAGTGGACGTCTTTGGGCTGAATGATGATGTTGACAGATTGATGTTGATGTTGATCCTTGTCAGTAGCTTTCTTTTTGGTCTGCTTCTTGACACATTTCACCAAAATATGCTGGACATCAAATGATGATGATGCATTCAAATGCAAAGAACAGTAGTGGCCCATTGATAACTGCCCTGATTTACAAGTTGTAGGTCGCGGGTTCAAACCCAGCCAGGCGCACTACTTTGTGTAATATATTTCGTCAGCACTGCTCTCGAAACGGTGAAGCAAAACATCTTGAGGACACCGGTATGTCCTAGAACCAAAAAGAACATATGTGAAATCTACCAATCCGCACTAGGACCGCGTGGTTGATTACGGCCCATTCCCTGTCCTAGACAAGAGGCCTGATTCCCAACACTGGCAACATTATAAGCCTGATGCTATGCTATGCTATGTTGGACATCAAATGATGATGATGCAACTACATGCAATGCTTCATCCCAAGGTCTGACTACACACTTGCGATTTGAATTTAATACAAAGCCTTTTGAGTAAGACTTGGCATTCAAGTGCGTAGGCTCAAGTTGACATCATCAGTATGGCTCGAATACAAGTCATGTGCCATAAGGATTGATAAAAAAATATATTTATCCTGTCCTTGTCTATATATTGAGTGTGGAATCTTATGAAAAGTCGAGGGAGTATTGATAACAAGAGTTTTGGGCTAAAAGTATCGGAAAATGCGAATATAATTCAGGAAAGTCAGGGAATATCAATTAAATTGCCTTTTAAAACTATATTAGGGTCGGATTCCAGTCAATCCGAATGAAGTTGTATATCTTAAGTTGTGTATTTTACACTGGTCGACTTACCGCAGCTACGATTGCTGAGAAGGCTAACTCGATACATTTGCTGCCATATACTGCAAAATCAATGTGTTACATCCATGTTCTAATGCAACTCGTTACAGAATGTAACTTAAGTGACTGAAAACTTAATACTTTCTAAACTTGATGTATAATTGTAATTGTATAGTAAAACGTACTAAACAAACTAAAAAAAAATCTCCCATACAAAAATAAAATAATTAGAAAATATATAGTTTAGCGCCATCTGTCGGGCAGCGACTTAACTGAAAACCAGTCCATTACCTAAGCCATAGACCCCCACCGGGGGCGGTACCGCCCCCTAGTCGGCGCTGGAGCTTTTCTAGGGGGCGGCAGCGGGTACAAAGGCAAATAGGGGCGTTAGAAATAATTATTTTAATCACGACCACGAGTAGTACCACAGAAATCTAAATGCTTATTATTTAGATTTCTGTGAGTAGTACGATTACTGAGAGATTTTTTTATAAATTTGTGATTATTAATTAGCATTAGCATTATCGGCCTTATAATGTTCCCACTGCTGGGACTCAGGCCTCCTCTCTTGGAGAGGGAATGGGCCATAATCCACCGCGCGGGCCCATTGCGGATTGGTGGATGTCACATGTTTTCGAATTTTTTGTTCTAAGACATGCCGGTTTCCTCAAATTTTTTCCTTCACCGTTTTGAGAGCAGTGGTGATGAAATAAATTACACAAAGTATTCCGCCTGACCGGGTTTGAACCCGATTATTAATCATCATCTCAGTCGAAAGACGTCCACTGTTGGACATAGGCCTCCTCAAGCGTCGCCACAATGACCGGTCCTGTGCGTCTCGCATCCATCGGATCCCCGCGACTCTCGACTGGACTCCCGGTTAATTGGTATAATTAAATATTAAGTACAGGCAGTTGGATTTCTTTTTTCCTTTTAAAGGGGGCGTTAGTTAGGAGGAGCTCGTGGTTAGATAATAACAGCCGCACGAGTCGAACTTCAAGGTTAAGCAATGCTTGCCAAGGTTGGTTGGTGGACCATCTTAACATACCGAGTTTCCTTCGTGCCTCGGAAAGCACGTTAAGCCGTAGGTCCCGGCTGTCATTTGTAGATCTTTGGCAGTCGTTACGGATATTCAGAAGCCAGTAAATCTGACTCCAGTCTTGCCATGAAGTACCGTGTTACCTGGTGTAACCCCAGTCAATGGGTTGTGTAGGTCCGGTAGGCAGCCGCTCCTCGTAAAATACTGGTATTCAGCTAAATCCGGCTTGAATAGAAGCCGCCCCCAATACAGTTGAGAAAAAGCTAGGTAGATGATGAAAGGGGGAGTTAGTTCATAAAAGTTAGGAAGACTATGATCTAGACCCTACTCCATTGGTCTTGGTTATTCTACAATCTTGTTTCAGGGTAAAAGAAGATGGGTTTTTTGCCTTTCTCACAGGTCAGGAGAAAGCCGTTGAAGTGGATGGTGCCTGGTCGAGACCAGTGGGCGAGGTCGAGCTGGCTTCGAAGACGCCAGACCAAAAACGGAACCTTAATACTGATGTGGAATAAAACATTGAAATAGGCGTGTTGTTTTATTTTTGGACCAGCTTCTGAAACCCCACTCCTTTGCTTGTGCTAAAGTAGAAGATTAAAAACTTATGATATGAAATTAATTTAAAAGTTATATCATTCAGGAATAGTGCAGCTACATATTAGTGAAAGAATTTTCAAAATCGGTTCAGTAGTTTCAGAGATATTATACCAATTTACAACTTTTAATTCGTGGTCCCGCCCAGAAGTTGGCTTTCGTCAAAAAAGAATTTAAAATCCGATGGCAAGACCCCTTGGTTGTAGCCATCAGGAAACTCAGACTCCGGCAGGGAATTCTACTCCTTGGCTGTAGGTACTACATAACTATGTTCCCAAAACACTTTGTACGTGTTTTTGGTTAGTATCAATCTACAAAGCCTGGAGCACAGGCGTAGGGTAGCCATATTCGGTATTTTACAGCATGCATTTTGGTAAGTATGCGTGGGAATTACGCTATGTAGCTACGCTATGGTCAGTAGGTTTTAGATTTTCTACAAAATTTTGTCAATAAGATGTCGATGTTCCAAAATCACACGAAACTGAGCAGCAAACGTCCAATTTCATTGAGTACATAGAGTCACGGATTTTTTTGTCATAGACTGTTAACTAATTTGGATTAGTTCATGACCGGTCCTATGAGACCGCGCTGTTATTGTTTTACTATTGTGTCTCGTTTTCGGGTATGATATTAACATTTTAATTTTTAGTTTTTTCAATTTCTGCTTGACTGGAAGCCGACACCAATATAGTTGGGAAATGGCTAGGTAGATGATGATGCCAAAAATTTCAAACGATGTTTTGTTCCTTTATTTCTAGCTTAGTTCTAGATCTATAACTACTGAATAACAAAAACAGAACACATTAAAGATGCATTGTCCCAATGTTTATGTATGCATAGGCAAGGGGCGAGAGCTTTGCTTATTTTTGCTAACAAGGGAGGGGGTCTATATTTTTTTTAAATCTGCCTACGTAATAGTTGATCATCATCGGCCTCCCCCAAGCGTCGCCACGACGAACAGTCCTGTGCGACTCGCATCCATCGGATTCCCGCGATCCCCACCAGGTTATCGGCCTTCTAACACTGCGTATTCCGGTCCGTGGTCGCCACTGTAGAACCTTTCGTCCCCATCGACTATCTGTTCTACGAGCAATGTGCCCTGCCCACTGCCGCTTAAGTTTGGCGATCCTATAAGATTCCAACCATCCCATAAGATTAAGCAAATAATTTACATACAATACTAAACGACCTATTTAATCGCGGCTCCATGGCCAAAAATAGTAATTAAATTCGCGAATCTCGTAGTTTTATGTAATCAGAAGTATTTTTCTATCGCTCATTGGTGTTCTAACCACGCTCCGATATTGACCCGGACAAGACTTGCATGGCAAGCGTGACCCTGGCATTCTGTCTCAAAATGCTTGGAGAGTAGAAGGAACATTGTCAAGACTGTTTTGTGGGATTTTTTTTTCTAAATCTTCGTCTTTAACTTCTACTAGCTTCTACCAGCGACTTCGCTAAATCTCCCACTGTGCCTGGCAGTTCATAAAAAAATTAAAACTTTTGTCCCTATAAAACTTCGAGTCATAAAATATGTATTTCGATTGTTCTATGAAAAAACTTCCATAGTAGAGAGCCTAGAGTGCCTAGCCTTTTTCCCAACTATATTGGGGTCGGCTTCCAGTCAAGCCGGATTTAGCTGAATACCAGTATTTTACGAGGAGCGGCTGCCTACCAGACCTCCACAACCCATTAACTTGGGTAACACGGTACGTCATGGCAGGACTGGAGTCAGATTAACACAAAAACTAAAAAACAAACACTAAAAACTTCCATAGTAACTTAAATAAATCAATGTAAAGTCCCCGTCACGAGAAGCTATAAATTTTGTAAACAAACATCTTTTACTAAGTAAACATTTTCAATCGACATGAAATAGAGACGGGTTATATGAAAGTAACAACCTCTTTAATTTAGTCGGATCATATTTTAACGACGCAAAGTGCTATCGTTTTTTGTTTCTTGGTCCGTCGCAGGGATTGTAAACTATCGGGACACCATTTTGAAATAAACGCGTCATTCGAGTTTCGAATGCGTACGAGTTTGTTTCATTGCTTTGCATATATCGCGGATCTGATTGTTATTGTTATAAATCGATGAGATGATTGATAAAACTGTAGACAGCTTCGTGATACATGTCACTGATTCTGACACAGAAATGGAAACAACTGAATCTGACGAATAATTATTCTTAAATAATATACATATGTTAATTAATATTGTTACTTAATAATTTATTAAATCTTAAACAAATTCATTTTTTTTGTTGGTCCAAATGTTGTGAACTCCTGAACACTTGTTTACAAAATTTATAGCTTCTCGTGACGGGGACTTTAGTTATCTAAATACGTAAAAGTTCGACTAAGCGTAGCTCTAGGTTTTTCTTTTTTTTTCAAATTCAAAGTGTTATTGTGGTAAAGTTAGTTTTTTTAGTAAGTAAAGTACATCTATGGCCCGCTTGTGACTTAAAATTCATACCTACAATATCTATAAAAGTCTGGCACGCATAAATCTACTTGAGCTCACTCGACACTCGTAAAATAAAATGCAGACACAAAATAATATCAAGGACAATCACCCCAGTCATACAACAAGAATATTCTTTCTTTCTTTCTTTCTTTACTTAAAAGTCCAATATACAATGTAGAGTCGACTATCCTTATCTATACTAATATTATAAAGCTGAAGAGTTTGTTTGTTTGAACGCGCTAATCTTAGGAACTTCTGGTCCGATTTAAAAAAATCTTATAGTATAGGATAGCCTATTTATCGAGGAAGGCTATAGGCTATATATCATCACGCTAAGACCAATAGGAGCAAATCACCAATGAAGAATATTCCAAAATCGGGATACCGTGCGGACGAAGTCGCGGCCGGAAACTAGTTTATATATAAAACCCCACCGTGTCTGTCTGTCTATACGAACGTGATTTACTTAAAAATTACTAAGCGTACTATCATGCCGTTTTTACTTATAGAAAGAGTTATTTATGAGGAAGGTATAATACATGTTTATTATAGTAGAGAATAGCCAAGTATTTCAAAATCTGTCACTCCCGCGCGATGTTAAGGCGGATGTCTAAATGCAATACATGAAAACATTGTTTGTACAATGTACAGTTTCGAACAACAACATATTTATTTTCAATAGACTCACTTGAAAAACTCTAATCTCAATCGCTTTTAGGCACGCAATTTACTTTTTCTCGCACTAGTGTAGAAAAGTGCACTAGCACTAGCTCGCTCCTCCTCAATTTATTGTATTTTAACGTATCGGGCTGGGCGCTAAACGAGCCCCACGAGTCGATGGTCAACCGGGGTAAGTTGTGCGACATTGGGCACAATGGTGTAGCGTCACGTAAATTGAGCGTTGCACGTGATATAGGGGGACATTCGGTCCAGTTGGTCCTCTAATGTATCTGAGGCTTTAATTGACTTTTTTCTATAGTTATTCTCACATTTTAAAATGCCAATACTCGTAAAACTTCTTGTGTAAAAGAAGTCTGAAAATATCATCATAAATCGTTCCTCCAAATTCATGGCACACATACCATTATGATCCAAAAATAGAATGTATCTTACTCCGAGCTTCGACTTAAGTTGGTTCTACAAATTGGGGCCAATAACCAACAGTTGGTGGGAAATGTGACCAAGAGCATGACCAATATTGGATGTTGGCTTTTTTATTTTTTTTAAGTCGGGAGATCATGAAACTCTGGGTGGAATGAAAGGGAATGTTAGACTGTTTCTGACTAAAACCCACATGTGTTCCTTCAGTTATTGCATTCCAAGACCATTCACAATGGATGTAAGCGGTATCCTTAATCTTGAATACTTACTCAAACCGTTCTTCGCATCTTTTTGAGATACCTTGTTACATACCTATATATTTCGAGACAATTATTAGTAGTCTTTCCCTATAAAACACGAAAAGGAAAATTTGAACTATTTGGTTTCATCATTCACTCTAAGTTTTATTTGGTTTCAAGTATGAACACTCATCGTATCCCCGAGGTCCTATGCAAATCGATCCATATTCCTTATTTTGATTATGAGACACATATTTAAGGAAATCGGCCTCATTTTCACGGCTAATAATAAACTGAGGTTATTTCCAGGTAAATTGAGCAAGTTTTTTAAAGACCCTTAACCTATCACATACCCACAAAACGAGTCACAATAGTAAAACAATAACAGCGC
Source organism: Mythimna separata (assembly GCA_030763345.1). Taxonomy (NCBI): domain Eukaryota; kingdom Metazoa; phylum Arthropoda; class Insecta; order Lepidoptera; family Noctuidae; genus Mythimna; species Mythimna separata. The sequence goes on from CM061190.1 coordinate 6,857,789, forward strand.
GGTCTCATAGGACCGGTCGGGGATTCATGAATTAAATAATATTAAATCATAAAACAATACATTCGATATAAACACTGTTTTAGGCTATCACGGTTTGTTTTATTATTAGTAAACAACGATCAAGACCTTTATTGGTCAACCTTACTTGACTATTTAACCAGTGTGGCCTACATCAGATTTCATTGTAGGTACCCTTATGATTACCTAGTCGGTTGACTTTTAGACAGACTATACGAACTGCCACAGAACGAATCCTCATCATCATTTTAATCGAAAGACTTCAAATTGCGGTTCATCATTATCATAATCATCAGTGATAGGAATAGGTAGTGCCTATTTGCCTAAACTTCGAAGAACAGAGACAAGAAACGGAGACTTCCTTAGGACTAAATGTTTTTCCGAGACATCTGTCTCGAAATTTCGAGACAACACTTAAAAAAATTGTTATTTGGAATAAGTAATACCTATTACGATCAACAAGTCATTTACAAAATATACTCAAAAAAAAAGAATCTGAAAATTTTATGGTTGTAACGACTGTGTATGTTATTTATTATGATAGTCGCAAATTTTTGGTAAATATAGACGAATTACTTATTCCAAAAAACAATTTTTAAATATATTTTTAAGTGTTGTCTCGAAATTTCGGGAGTCTCGGAAAAAATTTAGTCTTAAAAAAGTCTCCGTTTCTTGTCTCTGTTCTTCGAAGTTTAGGCAAATAGGCACTACCTATTCCTATCACTGATAATCATCTCAGCCGAAAGACATCACATCATTGCTGGACATACTTAGGCCTCCCCCAAGTGTTGCTATAACGACCGGTCGATGCGCGGTTTCCACTCCACAACCTTTCGGGTCCACCGACCATCTGTTACACCACGTTTATTCAGTTACGCCTGCTATGTGACGTTTCTGCACAACCCTAAGGTCGCCTGGTAGAACATGCATTAGGTATTAGGTGCGCCATTGTACAGTATTACTTACGAGTGCATAAAGTTTAAAATGAATGATAACGTTTGAAACATAAGGTAAAATAGCCATAATTATGCAAATCAAAGCCACACTTGACGGTTCCTTAAAGAATGAGGATACTCGTCACATAATATGACACGCACGTTTTAGTGTGGCATTCAATCGAAACTGTGATGGCGGAGGTGGTGACGAAAATACACCTTTTGGTGGAAGTTCATTGATGCATGTTAATGATTCATTTGTGAGTTATGGAGTGACGAATAATTAAGGTTTTTTTCTTTGAGGTGGTAAATTATGTAATGACCTCTTCTGCTCTAGGGTAGAGCAAGAGGGCGTATGAGACAGATTTTATTGACTAAAACCCACCCAAATTCGTCCTTTGTGCTCTAGGATGATGGTTTCCCCTTCAGAAATTCTTTGTCCTAACGGGCCGATGCCCTACTGGGCTCCTACGATTCTGTTGATATCTCCATTAGGCGCACGTGGAACCAGAAGGCCGTTTGTTGGTACGTTAACAGGCATATAAATTCTCATACACAAGGTACCCGAACCTTTTACTAACCTACTAACTACCCTTAACCATTTACTGGCTTTAATTTGTAGGCCATGCAATTATTGGTCACGCATAGAAATCTAACCTGAGACGCCTGCCTCGCCTGTCAACGCCTCGCCTGTGTGAACTGAGCCATCAAAATCGTCTCATTTACCTCTATTTAGCAAACCTTAAGAAATCCATGGTCAACATGGAAATTCCCTCGAAATTGTCCTTAAAATCTTGACCATCGCTATCTAAAAAGACTGGTTCATTGATATTCACGCGGGACTCCATTACCAAATGTATACGAGTAGTGCCTCATGAATTGTAATGATAGTCTTTGCAGCTGATTCATTGAGATCCAAGATGATAGGCTTGATTTGGATGAAGTGATCGTGTTCTTGGGTTAAAATTAGCTCCTGAAGGTGGTTGCAGGTTCCTGCCATTGATGATAAGAGTCTGTAGGAGAAGACTTAGCTTGCTGTCACTTCCGGACTTTATTGAAAAGAAAGAGAAGTAGAAGTTGTTGGGGTTGTAATGCCCTACAGTGAAAATGTTATGTTCTTGTTAAGTATGTAACCTTGTTGAAGGGTGTTATGTTATGTAAAATGAGTAGACGAACGTTTCCCTTGATGGATTTATTGCTACTTGGTATAATTACATAATAATTCGAATTAAATGCTATGTAAAATGCACAGGTAAACAATATGTGCATTCACGAGCAATCAGAAAGAGGGGCAAGGAGTCCAATGTACCAGCGTAGCTCGTACAGAAGTCATCATACAACTCCTACCGCTCTGGATACGGATCTGAATGAGGGAGGGCCAAATTTTTTCTGATAAACCCAGCCTTGTTCCTCACTAGTGTGTCATTAGTCTAACAGGGGAAGGTGATTTTTTTTCAAACATTCCAGCAGTCTTAATCAATCACGCCTCAACAGCTGAATAGTTAAAAGGAAATGTATGATAAAAAAGGTAAACCATGTTGTAGAGTAGAACATTATGATACCACCCTATCAGCTCGTCTTACCTCAGACGATGAGGGATGAGTAGCATCAGGCCGTCCGGTAAACGACCGGTCCGAGCCTAAGCCGTTAATAGCGCATATCTGACGACGCTAGTCAAACGACCACGAGCTTCTCAAAGAGATGTCAGCAAATCGTTGGGGCCTAGCAGGGCCGATGCCCAATGGTTATGAAAATAATTCCGTAAATAAATACATTATTAGTATGCCCACGAATCATATTTTAATCAACATACTCACACATGTCTTTGGTCAGACACCATTTGTATGTTGATTAAAATATGATTCAGATCGATTTCGACTGAAGGTTGTGATGTCACGGATACAGTCAAGGAACACACCGACTTAAGATGTAATGTAGGTAGCTCTTGGACCGTGGGATCCGATTGCTCATACGCTTTTTAAAGTGCGAGCTATCCAAACGTCTTGTTGACACTTTGCGTTTCCCGTGAGCTAGCTTTTACCTTGCCTTACAACGAGGCAATGCCGCCAGCGTTTTGGGCACATTTCCAGTCGACAGCGATGCAAAGGAATTTTTTGACGCCATATTTCAGGTTTAGAGTAGGTAGGCAGCCGCTCCTCGAAAAATACTGGTATTCAGCTAAATCCGGCTTGACTGGAAGCCGACCCAATATAGTTTGGAAAAGGCTAGGTAGCTGATGATGATTTCAGGTTTAGAGTCTTTAATGTAAACTCGTATAATCATTTAATGACTGTGCCTTTACAGTATATTTATGAAAATATCTTGTACGCCCATAAAAACAAAAACATCTTTAAAAAGTGCGGTGATATTCACAATTTTAATACCAGGAACAAACATAATTTTGTTGTTCCTGCAACCAGGCTCAAAAAAATAGGGGGTTCATTTAGATGTCAATGTATATGTACGCTTTTATAATGGGCTTCCTAGTCATATGCAAGAACTAAGCCTTAATAAGTTGAAATCTTTTATTAAGCGAAAACTTTGCCAAAAGGCTTATTACACTGTAAAGGACTACGTTGAGGACGTAAAGGCTTGGGATTGACCCGCTCCAGTGCGCACTACAACTGTTGTCTTATCTTCTTATTTTATTTTGTTTTCGATTGTACTATTTTACAATTTGAAATTTATTTATTACAATTTGACATTGTAAAATAATTTTTACTTTACAATTTGACATTTTTTAATTTTTTTTTTTTTATTTCTGTTTGACATAAATGCTTAATTTGTTAAGTATTACACTTTGTATTATTTTGTTTTTCTTTTTTTGTGAATGTGAGGACTATGTGGATTGCTTTTTTTTTAATTTTTTTTTTATAGTCATTTTTACTTATGTCTGGCAATTTGAGTGTTTTCTGTGGCCTAACCATTATGTCCTCTCTTTGGTATTGTTCGTCAAGTCGTAGAGCTCCTTAGTAGTCCTGAGTTGAGCTTTGCGAATAATGACAAATGCTTGCACTGACTGGACAGGTCCACTCAAATTTGCATGGTTCTTTCTTCAAAAGGCCATCTCGGACACTAATCTGCATGGTTCGCATATGACTTACTTACATGTTGTATGGACTTTAAAAGAGACTGTGACCCCTGAGTTTGTTTCGGTGTTTCTTCTCAGGGTAGTCAGTTAGGAAACACCGGCCTCATCTAGTAACAAAAAAAAAAGTAAAAAAAAAAAATGACGTGTAAAAGAGTTTGAAAAAAACCTATTTGCAAAATAAATATCATTTATCATTATCATTTATCATTTATTATCGGCCTTGTAATATTCCCCCTGTTGGGAATCAGGCCTCCTTTCTAGGACAGGAAATGGGCGGTAAATAACGCTGGCCCAGTGCGGATTGGTGGATGTCACATGTCTTCAAATATTTGGTTCTAGGACATGCTTTATGCTCTTTAATTAGTAGTGTTTTTATTTTTCTTGTTTTAAAATAAAAAATGTATCAATGTTAAATAAATAAAAAATCACCAGAATAACAACAAAATGGACCTCACCAACTATTTTATCAAAACATTCGCCAAACATATCAAACGCTGGCTGTATGGGACATGTGAACGAGCCTTATTCTATTTACCATGCAGGGGATCCGCCAAATAGTACAATGGATTCCCTTGGAACCTCGCCAGTGCACATTTTAATATTTCTCTTAGCCAGCTCAAATATTAAATGAAAATTTAATAAATACGACAAAGGAAGGATATGAGTCTTGCTTCATGGTGAAGAAGATGAATCGGTGGAGAAAATTGAATAAAACTTTTTGAATAAAGATTTTAAAATGTTTGGTCACGGGATTATGTTGTTTTCGTTGCGTCTTTGTAAAAGGATTTCGCCTTTGTTTTCATAGAGAGCTACCGCGTAATCTACCAGGACTGTACTGGGCCACGAACGCCGCTCTGGGGTCTCCATACATTTTATCCAATTAAACTTGTAGAGCTACATTAGACCCACGCCATGCCACGCAGTTCTACATACAACTCAGGCGTGGCCCATCTGTGCGTCGGTCTAATGTCGTTCCCGCTTTACTGCGGCTCTGCAATCCAAAGGGCAATGAAGAGACACGGGTGGGTTTTAGTTAGTAAAAGAATGACACTCTATCTCTCTCCAACGAGTGGGAGTAGTTATTAAAAAAAAAACCTATTAGATCTTCAATTGATAGGGACTGGCCCACTAGAGCCACTGCCTGCTAAGGCTGCAGAAACAGTTTTTCAGGCAAATGAAAGAATACAGATGGGTTTAAGTCTCTCTCCACCGAATGGGAGGAGTCAAAAAAAAAAACGAATAATTCTTCAATCGGAAAATGGGCTGTGTTCACTTGAGTAGATGTCTGCTAGAGCTGTGGGATTTTTCGAATGAGTAACAACGGTTCTAAACGCAAAGGGTACTGAATGAACACGGGTAGCTTTCAGTCAGTTAGAGCCTGTCACTCCCTCTTGTTGGACCGAGAAATTGTTTAATGATATACAAACCAAAAAATCTTACGTCCTTCACGTACATCTTACTAAAAATGAATATACTAAAGAAAATATAACATTACACACAAAAGGACATTTGATTGGAAACATTATATTATGTTACATAGATTACAGTACACCAATTTAACGTTTGAATCCCCAACCGGTCCTATGAGACCGCGCTGTTATTGTTTTACTATTGTGTCTCGTTTCGCGGGTATCTGAGTAATTAAAAAGAAAAAGGGTTTGCATTTCCTTCCAAGAATTTGTATGTGATTCTTGAGAAGAAATAGACTTTATTTTCAGCACTTAGTATAAAATACCCATAAAAACACCTTATACATTCCATCACGTAAAAGCTACAGTAATTACACTGGAAACAATATATTACATAAGTATAAAAACTATGTCAAAACGCGACACACTCCGGACAGACGTACGGAACGTGTGCACAATCGCTAAGGGTTTTTATAACGCCCACGGAATGCCAAAACGTGTTGCAGGCAGTGTAGTAAATAGCTTGCAGGAATATGATCTTAGAAATATACACAATCCTATTAATATCATATGCGAAAATTTGTTCATATTTTTTTTAGGTGCTAGCTAGCTAGTTAGCTCGTGGCTAGATAATAACAGCCGCACGGATCGATCTTCAAGGTTAAGCAACGCTTGCCAAGGTTGGTCTGTGGATGGGTGACCATCTTAACATAACGAGTTTCCTCCGTGCCTCGGAAAGCACGTTAAGCCGTAGGTCCCGGCTGTCATTTGTACATCTTTGGCAGTCGATACGGATAGTCAGAAGCCTGTAAAATCTGACTCCAGTCTTGCCATGAAGTACCGTTACCCCAGTTAATGGGTCGTGGAGGTCTGGTAGGCAGCCGCTCCTCGTAAAATACTGGTATTCAGCTAAATCCAGCTTGACTGGAAGCCGACCCCAACATAGTTGGGAAAAGGCTAGGCAGATGTTTTTTTTTAGGTGGGAAATCTAACAATGACTACTTCCCCCCTCTTGGGCGATGTCTAAACTCACTGCTTTGTTCCTTACTTGCCTTCGTTCCCAGGGGTTCTTTTTTGCACAACCCATAGCCACAGTAGGCTTCAACCTTCTTGGGGTTCAAGAGGGTGGAACCTATTGTGATACTCGAAAGTTTGTTACTCTTTCAGGCAAAAACTACAGAATGAATTTCGATGAAACTTGGTACACGGGTAGATTAAATCCAGGAAAAGCATATACTCGTAGGATACTTTTTATCCTGACAGTATGTTCGCTTGGGAGAATTTGCTACTTTAACACAGGCGAAGCCGTTTGCGGCAGCTAGTATTTACTACTATTAATCTTCGCATCTTTGATCTGCTGATAGTGTTCCGTTCTGCAAAAGGAAAATACGGAACCCGTCTGTCCGCCTGTCAAGACCCTTTATAATTAAACCTTTTAAGATTATTTTGTGCACTCCAACGAGCGGGACTAGTCATTTAAAAAAAAACCTATTATATATATATAGATCTTCAATTGCTAGGAACTGGCCCACTAGAGCTACTGACTGCAGGAACAGTTTTTTTAGGCAAATGAAAGAATACAGGTACAGGGTTTTAGTCTAGTAGTAGTACTTCCCGATAGCCTAGTTTTATTACTCACTAATGCTTGACCACCAAAATGGGCCCTCAATCCAGATGCACACCTATCTCATCTGGTGGTAAGCGATGATGTGGTCTACGATGGATCACGTTTACCTAGATGTAACTTATTTACTCTTGACTTAAAGACATGACGAAGAACTTTTTAATTAGTTCATTTTTACAAGTTTGTTGACTTGGCTTAGACCATTTGGCAGCACTAAGGGCCAAGAGTGAGTCATATTTTGTGCCATTATGATAGAATGAAACTCTAGGGCTGTCACTGAATACACTTTTGTTTTCAGGCCTAGGTAGCCGTAAAGTATTATACCTAAAAAAAGTTTAAGTTTTGTAAGTTTTTTTTTAAGCTATTTGCTTTTCTATACTAATATTATAAAGAGGAAAGATTTGTACCTATTTTTGTATGTTTGTAATGAATAGGCTCAAAAAGTACTGGGCCGATTTAAAAAATTCTTTCACCAATAGAATGCTACGTTCTTCCAATTTGACATTGGCTACATTTCATTTTGAAAAATTAGGGATCCTTGGTAAAATTTGAACAATGTAACCGAAGGTGTAGAAAACTAACACTAAAAAAAGTGTTTTATATCCAAATATCCAAAATTAAATAATTGTCTACCCCGTGCGAAGCCGGGACTGGCTGCTAGTATTTTATACATTAGTAGTAATACCTACTGCCGTAGCTTTGTATTATTAGTGACTTTTTATTTTTACTGTTTTTTTTTAGATTCCGCTATATATCCGTTAGGTTGTCTGTCTGCCTGTCACCAGGCTGTATCTCATGACCGTGATAGTTAAATAGTTAATTTTTACACATGTCTTATTTTTGTTACCGCTATAACAAATAATACTACAGAATAAAATGAATATTTGATGGGGCTCCCAGCTCCCATACAAAAAACGTGTTTTTTTTTCAGTTTCGGAACCCTTCGGAATACGTGAGTCCAACTCGCACTTGACCGGTTTCTATTACCTTTCTTCTGGCGCACTCAGGTAAAAACTATCTTAGACAAAATGCTAATACATTGATTAGGTATACAATGAATAAGATTTTTTATTAAATCATTTAAACAATAAGATTCTCATCGCACGGAAACCATTAGCTGATCTTACTGATAAACGGTACTTGACACCTAAAATAATAATGTACAGTCGGGGGCAAAAGTAATCGCAGTGACAAGTCTCTTCAGGGAGTGGAAAGGTGTCATGTCGTCCTTCCTTTCTTGTCTCAGGCCTCAACTCACCGGATGTGGCTAGTTCGGAAGATTTCTGTCTTGGGTTCAGATAGAAGAAACGCCCGGTTGTTATCATTGTGTGGACCGTCCAGGTGTCACCATTGTGTGGACCGTCCGGGTGTCACCATTGTGCGGACCGTCCGGGTGTCACCATTGTGCGGAACGTCCGGGTGTCACAATTGTGCGGACCGTCCGGGTGTCACGATCGTGTGGATCGTCCGGGTGTCACCATTGTGCGGACCGTCCGGGTGTCACCATTGTGCGGAACGTCCGGGTGTCACAATTGTGCGGACCGTCCGGGTGTCACGATCGTGTGGATCGTCCGGGTGTCACCATTGTGCGGGCCGTCCAGGTGTTACCATTGTGCGGACTGCCTGGATGGCACGGTGGATATGCTCTGCCGTGTGGATGTTTAATCCGCTTGGGAGGAACATCGCCGTCTTCTCGTGGAAGTGATCGCCCTTTTGCGACCTGGTTCTGCGAAGAGGGCCTTAACCGTGAGGGAACGGACAACCTCACACCGCACCGCGTTCGGCTTTATGGACGACAAGCAATAGGTAGCTCAGCGTCCGGCCGCTCGGTAAGAATCGAGCATGAGTTGTCTTAAATCGTACGAGACCAGCAAAGCCGATGCCCAATAGGGTCACGAGAAATTTCAAGAAAGGGAAACTGCAACGCAAAGTGCAACTGAAGGACATTAGCATTAGCATTATCGACCTTGTAATGTTCCCACTGTTGGGACTCAGGCCTCCTCTCTAAGAGGGAATGTGCCGTAATTCACCACGCTGACCCAGTGCGGATTGGTGGATATCACATGTCTTCGAATTTTTGGTTCTAGGACATGCCGGTTTCCTCAAGATGTTTTCCTTCACCGTTTTGAGAGCAGTGGTGATGAAATAATTTACACAAAGTAATGCGCCTGGCTGGGTTTGAATCCGCGACCTACAACTTGAAAGTCGGGGCAGTTACCACTTGGCCACCACTGCTCACTAAGGGACATAGGTGTAGTTTAAGTCTGTAAAAGTCTGACACCTTCTCCACATAATCTAAACTAGGAGAAGTCATTAAATGATTTTCCACCTAAAAAAAAGACCTGATGCCTTGAAGACCTTGCGTCCAGCCAAACTGGCAACCCTAACGATCTAAGGTCGATATAATGCACGCCTCGAATGCCAATGTACTACACTATTGTCTATAAAAGCGATGCGCAGGAGTCGCTTGAGAACGAAAGTCGACGAAAATGAAGGTGATCACACGTTCCTTTTTTAAATAGTGTTTGTTTTTTGTTTGTGTGTGTTTGTGTGTGATTGTGTTCGGAAAAGGATTTTTTTTTGTAATTTTTCTGGTGTTTTTTTTGTAGGATTTTTTTCGCATGGTTACCAAGTTCAGAAATTATTTCGTTTTTGATACGGATAAAATTAACTTTGTTTTGCCTTATTCTGTGGATATAACACCTAATTTCTTTTTTCAGTATTTAGCAATAAATGTATCGAATTCAGCTTATAGTTAAACTCTTACAGTTGTTACATACATACCAAAGCATCGGTCCCATAGCTTTAACTCTTTCTTGCATCTTTTTCTCCTTTATTTTTAAGAACAAATTTCTTAATAATTGATTACAATCAAGCGTAAATACTATTAAGTATTTTAACTCTGACTTATTATTATACGTTACGTTTTTGTAAATAAAACAAAGTTCAATCGTTTTCAAGTTATATCCTTGGAAAGGAATATCATTTTAATTTATACAAATATTAAATTAACCAATTATTATTTGTTTTGAATTGGCAAAGCGTCCAATGACTCCTCCCACACTAGGTTGAAGCGGAAGGGCTTGCTAGACTTTTGTGACTAAAGCCTTGCCTGTTTCCAAATAGGATTCAGCTTGGTCTTTTATTCCTAAGTCTATTATGCCCCTTTAAGAGTTTATACTCCGTTTTATTCCGTATTTGTTCGGTTTTATACATTCAGAACGTTGCACTCAATAGCTCTCTGGTAAATATCCCCTTGATTTTAGAAGAAAAAGAAAAAACAAGAAACGAAGCTTATAATTGCAACTATTCTAAGAAAAATATGCATCATATTCACGTAAAACGTGCCTATTACCTAGAGTCAACAGACTGCTCGCAGGCAAAACACACCAAAAAAAGTCACTCAAAACGGCCGAATGTTCTTAATTTTCTTTAAAGATAAACTAAGCAACGAATTATATTCACAAATTCTGCATTCTTTCCCGACAAAAACTTTCGCCATACGAAAAACCCTAGAAGCCTGCCTACCTATTGTTATGTGTTATGTTGTAATCACATGAAGCCATGTATAGTAATAACAATAATAACGTAATGCAGCACCGTAGTTGTAATACATAAGTAGTGTTACAACCTAGTGTCAGAGTATTACAATACTGTGCTAGTGTTAGCCAAAATACGTAACATCTTTTTTTGAGGGGGCATACATCAAATCAGAAATTCATACATGTTGCGAGCGAGTAAGGACTGTAATGATTTTTGTAAAGAGCTCCAATTTGACCTATTTACCGCTAAAGGTAGCATTCGGTTCTTAGCGACCGCGACCCGCCACTGCTATCCAATTATATAGATCCCTCTCTGGCGTTCGGGAGTAAAACTTAGAAACCTTCTTTTCGTTCGGGTTTGAACATGCCGCCCGTTACTTGATGACATACTTAATCCCCTTGGCGCATAATGTACAATTAAATTATATAATATGAAAACAGGCTAAGAAACTAGTCCCTGTATAGTATAACACAGTTAATACTAGTTTATGAACCAGGGGTTTCATATTTATGTATAACATTTAATGTCAATAAACTTTTCATTATTATTATTTTTCCTTTTTACATTATGAACCAGGGGTTTCATATTTATGTATAACATTTAATGTCAATAAACTTTTCATTATTATTATTTTTCCTTTTTACAATTTATTTTTGACATATTTTCATTTAGTATGCCAAGTATGAAATAAATTAATAACACTATTACTAGCACTGCCCACAAAATTAAAGCGCGCTTACCATGATACCCCGTTATTGTTTCAATTTTAATTTGCATCCTCTGCCCAAGGGTTGCGGCCAAGGGTTCATTGATGCCATAGAACACAGAAGCAATACACTAGTCACTGGTGTTTTTTTATGTGGGAAATTATAAAATGACTTCCTTCCGCTCTGGCGGGAGTGTCAGACTTTTACTGAATAAAACTTATTTGTGTTCCTTCTGTTCCCCTTTGTGTTCTAAGGCCACGGTAACTCTTTCGAACAATTTAAAAGCATACAAGCATTATGTTAGAATGAAAACCAGCCATATACGAGTATACTCGCAAAAAGGTTGGGTACAGTTGTGAATTATATAAACTCAATATTTTACACTAAACCACAGATAACACTAAGTTTTTTTTTCTGAATATAGCATCAAAATAAGTTATTAAATAAAGCACCATCTAGACACGCATTTCGGTTTGTGCTTCCTTTATCTATTACTTGACAGTTTCCTTTTCCACCAGATTTGAAAAGATTAACTTAACTTACTTAACTTTGAACGAATTTTCAAAATTCTTTTAATAATCGATTTAAAAATGAGTCCACCTAATTGTATGGCTACGAATATTAATAACACTGTTAGCAATTTTTATAAGAAGGTAGAAGGCCTAAGTCCCAACAGTGAGAACATTACATGGCCGATAAAGCTAATACTAAAAAAAGAAAATGTTAGCAATGGCATTTCTAATAAGTTCCAAGCTCTATATTCTATAGCTACCGTTATTAACCCTAGTTTAATCACTTTTGTAAGACTTAATACTGAGTGTAACATAATATTGTGAAGATTTTGGCCGACGGGACTTTATTCAGGAATTAGGATGTTTTACGGACCGTGTCAATATTATTAGTTTTAAGTAGGAGCTTAATTTTGCTTTATTTTGACTTATATAATATAATTTTAGGGGGTTGTTACGGCCCTACTGCGGGGTTTTGATAAGGGAATGGAAAAGTGTGGAGTTATTAGGGGTAGAATATATCTTTACTGTATATTATAAAGAGGTATAACTGTAAGTTTGTTAGTAAAAGGAAGTATTCCTGTTTAGGCACTAAGTTTGTCGCTACCAAAGGTTTCGGCACCCAAACTATTCCTGTTTCTGCACTAATACCAATAGGTAGTTTGGATTGGTAGTAAGCTTATATAAAATACCAATCCAAAATACCTATTGGTGCCGAAACAGGAATACTTCAGTTAATGATTATCTCTGAATCTACGGAACCAATTCTAAAAAATCTTTCTTAAATAAAACGGAACTCATCAGATATTTCTTTGGTACCTACCTCCAAAGGATTATTTGATGATTTCTAAACTTTGTAAAGTGTGTAAAATTTAACTGTGTAAAGTCCCGCAAACCCCTATTGAAAAGGGAGGATCCTCCAACGGGTCATCAGACGGATGTTATGTCTCGTTTGGACAACTGCCCGCGAGATGATTTCGGGCTTGCGCGCGATTTAGGATTTTTTAGTTTATTTCATTTATGTGGTACCATAGATATCGCATCGTACACTTCTTCCGCTCTGAGGGGAGCAAGTCTAACACTCCTTGTGTTAGAAATTCACTGACTAATGACTAAAACCCATTTGAGTTCCTTCAGTTGCTCTTTCGAACAATCTCTCAGCCCTAACAGGCATTGGCCGCATCCCTTACGAGTCGCTAAGATGCGAAGAAACTAATACACCGTTGATTCGAGCTTGGTTCTTATCGGAAGGCAAACTACACGTTGCTCGCCGTTCACAAGTTGCAAAATACACAATACTGAAATCGTTCGAATTAAACTAACCTTTTATCCGCCTCCGTCGGTTATATCCGACAAACACTCGTGTTTATTCCGCCAAGGTCGCAAATACTCGACCAAATATTCCATCTCGTCAGCTGTTCTGACATTCGTGGAGATTGAAGAGTTAGTTTAGACAGTGAATGGATTGTTTGAAAGATGATAAGAGAACGAAGGAAGAAAATATGATGACTGATGAAGTATTATAGTATAGTGTAGTGAAAATGATGGTATACAACGTTGAAAAGACAGATAGGTTTTTCTTAAAAGGGATCATTGCACTCAACTTTACTAGGTATGTGACTAACTAAAAATGGCTATATTTTTTTACACATACTCGTAGCTTGACAAATTATAAATTTTCAGGTGTTTTAATTTAGTAATTAGGATCATTTTTTCTGTCAGATCGACCACCTGACTTTTCAAAAGTACCTGTATTGGTTTAATTGAAATAAATGCTTTTAAGTTTGAGTAAAAGTTATTCATATCGCCCCTTTTATAGAAAGTCTATCTGTTGTTTAGTTTCTAAAACCAAGATAAAGAAAGTTAACGTAACGAGTTTTGACACTAATGTTCTCAAATTTCTTCTAATCCCAGGAGTTGTTGGCTGTGATATCGTTGCTAGTAAGCGGGGCGGTGGCGGAGCCCCCGGCGCCCTACGCGCCCAGCGGATGGAGGCCTGACGGACCAGCCTTCGTGCTACCACAGAGAGGACAGGAACAGGTAAATATAAATATAGGATTAATATTCAAAGAAACCTAAACAAGACGCCCAGACTCGAAGCATGTAAGTTATACAAATATTTATTCCGTGCGGGAATCGAATCCGCGCCACTCAGCGCAGGGGCCAATTGCCCAATCTCTGCTTAAACAGAATGGCATAGCAAAACATGCTGTGTTGTTTCGTATTACTTGGTCAGCTTAAAATGTTATCAAAACTAGTTTCATCATGCATGATGTGCAGCATGTCACGTCATCTCATCTTGACCAATACATTTTATTACACCCTATTTTCAGCCACCATCACAATACCTACCACCATCATCATTACCTGTGGATCCTCGCAACCCCAACCTGAACGTGGAATACGGCACTCCTCAAGAAGAGGACGTGTCAGTCCAAGGTCTGCCTCCTCAGAGGGAGGAGGTGCCTTTCTTCAACCGGTCTCCAGTCAATGGAAGGCAGAATGTTGGACAGAACTTCAACTCCGATATCCAGAACTTGGACCAGGGATTGAAGCAGACACAGGTAATTAACCACGTGGTTTTCTTTTATATTTGAAAGAACCAAGTAAGATAAGGTAGTAATAATAGGCACAATGGAAAAAGAATATTCATGAAACTGATCATATGATTTCACAAAAAGAAAAGTACACTAGTAGTAGTAGCACTTTTATGAATCTACATAAAATGACCGAAGTTTATTATAAGTAAAACTTGAGAAAATACTTAAAAGCAGTGATATGAAATAACTTTAATCAAAAATCATACATACATTACATTTAAGTATGTCTGGCAAATATCGCTGTCAGCGATAAAGCCGCCAATTAAATCTTGGTAATTGTTTTTTTTTTAACTTTTTGGTGTATATTTAAGTAACTTTCTATACTATTTATTTTCAGTACCAAGAACAACAACAACGCTACCGCGAATTTGAAAGACAAAGACAGAGAGATGCCGAATTCAACGCAGCCAACAGACTGCCAAGACCTCAAATCCCAGCCCAGTTCGCTCCTAGAACCACTTCTACCACCACCACAACTGAAGCCCCCACTACTGAAGCGTCTACTGAAACATCAACCACAGAACAGAATGAAAGCGAAAATCTTGAATCTTCTAAGAAAGATGCTAAAGTATCCGTAGAAGTAGCGAAACAAAAACTACAAGAATTCCCTGGAGAACTATTCCTCAGTTCTTTGGCTCAGCTTCAGTTACAACCTCAGTTTGTGCCTCTCCAGCAATTTGGACAGCTCCGATCTCCTCTGTACCTTCAGCCTGTACAGTCTCAAAAACAAGTTGCAGGGTTCGATGCTCAGACACACTTTGCAGCTCTTCCTTCGATTATAGCACAACAGCAACTCCAGCAACAGAAAGTTGAGCAAGGATACCAACAGCCTGCTCTGTTTGTTGCTGAACAACCTCAAGCTCAAATTCAACCTGTGACTGCTTACCAGCAGCCTCAGTTCCAAGCTGAGCCAGTTGCAGTACAGGCCGCTCCAGCTGTACAGCCTCAGGGTTTCTATGGACAGCCAAACGCCGAACCAGTGCCGCAATACCAAACTGTGAATGCTTTCCCGCAACAACAGTTGCAGCCAGTCCCCCAATTTCCTGCTCAACCTGTAGTGTTGCAAGCTCAGGGCGCTAACCAATTACCAGAACAATATCAGCCTCAGCAGCCAGCTCCTTTCCAACCACAAACTGTTCAGTTCCAACCCCAACCTGATCAGTATCAACCCCAGACTGTTCAATTCCAGCCTCAACCTCAACAGCCAGAGCAGTACCAACCTCAGACGGTTCAGTTCCAACGACAGCCTGCGCAGTTTCAACCCCAGCCAGCTCAGTTCCAACCTCAGCCAGCTCAGTTCCAACCTCAGCCAGCTCAGTTCCAACCTCAGCCAGCGCAATTCCAACCACAACAACCTAGTCAATTCCAACCGCAATCAGACCAAGAAAGCCAAGACGTTGAAACTAACGTGAACGGTTTACAACCTCAGTTATACCAGCAACCTATGTTGGTGCCAAACCAATACCCACAACCAGGTTACATCCAAGCTCAGCTCCTCAACTACCCAGGCCAAGAGATCCAGTACCAACAGGCCCAATTATTCCAAGGCCAATTCCAGCAGCAGAATCAATACCAGCCAAGTCAGGGTCAGGTTCCAAATGCTCTTCAGAGTGGTCTGGATGTGAACCAGCAAGGCAATGATATCGAGGAGCCTCAAGATCAAGAGGAGGAAAGCCAAGACGAAGGTAGAACGGCTACAGCAGTCGCGACGGCCTTTGGAGCAAGGTTAGATAAAGTTCCTTTAGAATGTTAATGTGAGGATAAGAGTCAGTGCAGATGTGCGATTGGCGTCAAGGTTTTAGTTTCTGTGTCGTGTTTTGTAGTTTTGTTTTGTCGCAATCGAAGGTTGGGGTGTTTGTTGAATGGGTAATCATTTGTAGCAATTTTATTTATGTTGGGTTATAAGGATAAATGATAGTAAATATTATTAAGGTCAAATGAAAAAAATTGGTTAGAGCTTTTTACGAATGCTAGTTGTTTTAGTTGTGTGGTTTTCATTTTCAAACAAAGTGCTAGGTACTGCAATTTTACCAGTTTTATCAGGGGTCAAATTTGGTCTTACTTGCTGCACATTATTAACTTTATGTAACGTAGACTATTTTAAAGGAGAAGCACTTCTTCAGTTGCAACAAGATAAGGCTAACAGATATATTTTTTAAACAAGTTTTAGTTTTTAACAAATATTCTGTCATATCGATTCTATTATGACGTAGGCTTTTTTTTGTACTTTTTTCAGAAAACCATATTAATTTTTTAATTGATATCCATATCACAGGGGAGCATAAAAATAACTAGCCCGCCATATTAGATTTAGAATGACATCACTTAAACTAAACAAGCAAGCATCTCAACCAGTCATTAACATTTAAAAAAATCGTTTGCAAGATTTGTCCTAAACAAACCTAAACAGCATGTATTTTTATTTTTATAAGCTTTTTATTAACATTTGCAAATTGTATGCAGCTTATAAAAATAAAAATCGTCCATCACAAAATCGCAGTTCCACGCATGATCTTACATCGCGATCACGTACGAACCGCAGTAAATGTAAATTTTCTCGTCACAATAGAAACATTGCCCTATTTGACGGTGAATATTGATGTATTTTAATGTATTACGTCCTGCCCATAGATAATGAGGCCGTTTATGTTGCTTATGTTGGGCTGTTGGCACATTGTCTGTGGTTAAGTAGGGTGGTATGTAAGTTTTGTATGGAACTAGCCTTGGTCGGGCTTCGCCCGCATGTAAGTCAGAGATCATCCCTAGGGAATATACGTCGTAATTCATTTGATTGCATAGGACCATTTTCTGAATGTTTAAGGTGAACATTAAAAAAAATGCACAGAAATAGTCAAGTGTGAGAGCACACTTGTGCACTGAGGGTTCCATACGAACTTACCTTTGTAAATATAGTTCGATTCGCGAATCTAGTATAGAAGTTTTTTTTCGACTCGTAAAAATGTAATGTATTTTTTAAAGTAACAACAAGTTTATAGTTTCCAAACTTTTTCCTTCTACTTGTATTATGAGACTGCTTTTTACTCAATTTGAGGATGCTAGATCAACGGGAAGTATAGGTTTTGATTAATTTGCCAGTGTCAAAATAAGGGTCTAAACGGAGCATCAACTAGATATTTCTAGATTGCCTTGACTTAGAAGTTTGTTTTTTTGTACGTCTACAAAAGTGTTATATCCTGTTTTAAGGACTCAGCCACGAGTGCAGCCTCAATATGGAGCCCCCTACCCCGTGCCAAAAGTGCAGGCCGCACCAGGGGCCATCACTACTACAGAATCACCTGTCGAGGTAAGTCATTATTGAGAGAGGTACTAGATGATTCGGCAAACGTTGTTTCGTCATATAAATTTTCATGGACAAAAAATCTTTCACCATTAGAAAGCTAAATCTTCGCCGAGTAACATAGGCTATTTTTTACTTCCATGTTATTTCATAATTTTATTTTGCTTGAATCAGGAGGTGACCGATGACGGCCCTGTGGTAGCCCAAGCTGTGGCCATAGCGAACGGAAACAGAAGAAAGAACGCCAAACTAAGGTATGCTAAATAAACTCAATTTTTTAAATTAGCCTATACTTCCCACGGCTGGGCATAAGTCCTCCAACTTCTTCAAGTATTCTTTTCTTGGAGCCACCTCAATCCAGTCCTTGCGGTGGGCATCTAGGTCTTCCCTGGTCGACCTCTGCGGCGTCGTCCATCCTGAGGCACCCACTTTTTGGAGGCTCTTGCCCAGTAGTCAGTGTGCATGCGGCTGATGTGACCTGCTTGGGCAGGTCCCAATCCCATTTGAGTCTGGCAGTTTTTAATAGTAGTAGTTTTTACGTCTATGATCCCAGTCTTTTGGTTCAGTGTGGTATTCCTCATTCTTTCGGCTCTTTTGAAACAACCAAGAATGCTGCGCTTCATTGCTCGTAAAGTTTAAGCTTTTCCTGAGACTGCCGCGATAACGGATACATGATTGACACTGATTGACACTGATAGATTTGTATCCGAGTCTGTCATCCCAATCTAATCCTGTAGATGTTAATGGTCATCTAAAATATACGCAATTGTATTTCAGGAGTCGTCGAATCCGTCCAGTCTTCACCGTGGACAGAGCCGGACACTTAGTATTGGCGCAAGGACAATAAATAATACGACTTGAAACAAATACAATACTTACCATTACACCATCATCACCAAACGCGGCAATAACGCTTCGTTGACGCTGCGTAGAAGTTAGCTTTAATGTTTCCAGACAAACACGTACCGTCAATTAACTCTTAATGTGAACAAGATATCATTATTGTTTTTCAACAGAATTTTACTACCAATTCCAGACTCCATTTATGTACTTTGAAAACTATTTATTAAATGTTTTTATTGTTTTTATGATTTTTTGAAACGACTATAAATACTATTTAACGTCACTTCTGTAACTAAAATTTGTTCTAAAATAATGTCCACCAGATGGTAGCACTGCAGCCTGAGGTCTAGGCATCGTCAAAACGCTTATGTTAATGACATTAGCTAGGGTCAGCTCACTCCGAGATGCGACGCGACGCTGCGTGCACATTTTAATAGAGAAACTCAAAATGGAATTTTATTTACTACACGAAAAGATACACATTTTATTGTGAGAATCTAGAATACGTTGCTTCATGCAGCGCTGCGCCTCGTGACGCCGCACAGCGCGACGCTTCGCGGCTGCGCATGCAACGTTTTTACATTCGCGACGTCGTGTTGTCGACGTCGTGTTTTACTATGCGCCTCGCAACGTTGCGATTCGTCTCGCGGCGGCGAGCAGTGCAGCGCGGCACACCGTAAAATCACTGGCCTCTTCCTGCATCGTCGCATCGCGTCGCGTCTCAGTGTGAACTGATCCTTAGACATCAACGTCAACGTCAAACGTTAGACGTCAACGTTATGTACGTTTTCAAAGGAAAATACCTCTCGGTTTAGTGGCGCCATCTGGTAGTGTAAATTTTCCTGAATACCCACATTGACTGAATAACTCTAAGGACAGCTTGCACCAGAAATTGTTAATATATTTAGCACCAAAATAATTAAAAACCTGATCCTGTTAACCCTTTGAAAATAATAGTGAATGATTGATATTCTAACCTTTTAAACCACCTACGTCGGATATATCCGACAAACATTCCCATTTTATTCCCATTTTTGTTTATTACGCCAGTGTCGCATATTCGCGACTAAGTACTCCATTTCGTTAGCTCTTCTCGATTGAAGAGCAGAGAAGGAGTACCCAGTCGCAAACACACGACCCTGACGAGTAGGACACAAAAACACTTGTCGGTAAACTCCGACGCAAGCGGGTAAAGAGTTAAATTATTGTTCGTCAATATTTAGTAGTTTCTGGTGGAAGCTAGCCTATAAATATTTCTGTCTCTCTGTCATACCTTAGAATAAGGAAGAGACAAACTTCTTTGAGACATTAAATTAGATAAATATATTCTACCACAGATAATAAAATATACTAGCAACTCTACATAGTTATAGAAAATTGTACCAAGTGCACACAAAAATAGTGTTGAAATTCCTCTGCAAACAGTTGTCTGTATATTAAAGACCTAAAATAGTATTATTTATTGTTTTGAAATAAGAACGTTCCAACAATTTTATTGTAAATTTTTTAAAGTTAATAGAATTCCATTATTTTTTGTTCTATAGAAGTCAGTTTTAACTTGTAATTTAATTTATTTCTACCAAAAGATTTCAGTGAGCTTTATTTTTTCAAATAAAAGAAGTTATTTATTTGAATTATTGTATTGTGTATTTATTTATCTCTAATTTTATAAATTGTTGTGTAACAGAAATGGAGGTCATATATTAGTTAATTTTTTCCCCATGTAATAAAATACTTTCTTAGAAAGTCATAGTCAAAAATAACAAAGAAAAATAGTATATTTTGATGCAAGTGGAGAAAGTTCGTTATTGCGACCGAAACCGATGTCGCTGTAGGATATATTATTTTATGTAATAATATAAAGTAGTACTTGACTGTCATCCTATCCGATGGTAAGTTCAGGCCATGGTCCGGAGCGAGGAGGGGTGGCAGGCGGTCGCCTCCTTCTGCGAAGCAGTAATGCTTGTGAAGGAGGCTGCTGACCGCGAGCGCGTGAGGGAACGGTCCTCACGCCGCCGCCGCCGAGATCCAGATCCCGATTTCCGACCACCGTAGGCGCGGGTTCGCGGACGTCCAGCGCTGGGTAGCTCCCCGTCCGGCAGTCTGGAAATAATCTGGACCAAGTCGTCAACGGCGCGTTCTGTTCCACGCGCGCCTCAAGGAGATGTCAGCAAACTGTAGGGGCCCGGCAGGGCCGAAGCCTTTGGGGAACATGGGTATTCCGAAAGGTTGACACCGAGTCCCCCCCAGATCGAAGGCAACGAAGGAACGGGGTAGGGGTTTAGTCAGTAAGAGTCTGACACACCCTCCCGCTCCGCCCAAGAACGGGAGAAGTCATTCTGATGATTCCCCTACCAAAAAAAAAAAAATTATGGTAAGTAGTGATTATTATGGAGCCGCCACTTATATCGGCTTCTCTACTTTGGTTACAAGCAACGTTAGGTTAACGTTTTGTTTGAAGGCAAGGCGAAAGGCGATACGATGACGACCCCTTTCCGAGTTGAAAATAAAAAAAATTAAGCTTAAGGCTCTCCGCTATCCACACACACACACACATACACACACACACATACACACACACACACTCGCTGGCGCGAGCGCGCGTGCGAGCACGCCTCAATGTTTGTAGATAATTCATTGTCCGTGTAGCTAGTAAAACAAATTCTCCTCGTAAAATACTGGTATTTAGCTAAATCCGGCTTGACTGGAAGCCGACCCCAATGAAGTCTGTTCGTGCTTTCGGCACGTTTTTCACTGCGTGTAGGCACGGTTAATTCGTCGTGCGTAAGCACGGTTGTCAGTGTTGAATGGATCACTGGGGGAGCTTATTAACATTTTATTTATTATTTATTTATCGCAGTCTACGGCGTCTTGTACGCAGTAAGTTTTAGTAACCGTGACTACACACGGCGAAAAACGTGCTATGTACAAAAGGCCATAAGGTAGCATTCGGTTCTTAGCGACCATTCCAACTACTTGACCATGGTCGACTGTCATGGGCCGACTTCTAGCTTTCCGATGCCAGCGACGGCGACATCAGCACTCTTTCCTTGTTTTATGGGTGTCGGTTGGACAATTTATCCGTGGCTCAGAAAAAAGTTATTCAGCAGCTAATGGAGAATAAAGAATATGATAATATGCTTATTATGTTCGTATCTATGCTTCAGAAAAAAAGGATGAAGTTTGATTTAATTTTCATATCACGAGAAGAATACGTTTGCTTTAAAAAAAGTGGGTTCTTAATCAATAATGCTATAAATTTCTCGTCCTCGTTGGATTCTTAATCCCTGGATGTTCTCATCAAACTGCTAGCAACGACTCTGCTTAGCCATTACTAGGCAACTTTAACAATGTTGGGTCATTGTTAAAGTGAGCCTCCACTACTCAACTTACTAGATCATTCGTTTCGCATCCATAGCATTCTCGCGACTCTCACCAGCTCATCGGTTGACCTTGTGGAAGGCCTTCCAACGCTACGTCATCCGGTACGCAGTCACCACTAAAGAATCTTTCGGCCTCAACGACCATCCTTTCTACGAGTAATGTGCCTTACTAGATGCAGGTGATTATTGCTACAGTACCCGGCACGTAACTTGGCAAGATTCTCACGTAGTGGGGGTAAATTCGCGGATGGTGCACAAAAAAGCACCAATCATAGACTACTATTATAATACTGCACCAATCGCGCGCCGGATCGGCGCTACCTCATACCCCGCGTCCTGCTTGACCACCAAATAGATCTAAAAAACGATTTCTGCGCAACTAGCGACTCTTGCCAACTTACGTGCCGGGAACTGTACTAAGTAATTAAATAACAGCTTGATCTGCTTTCCAAGCCACTACTAAAATGGTACCTGCTACCATAAAAAAATCCATAAAGCCAAGAGTAGTAGGTAGTAGGTAGGTCGAGGGCTATAGGATTTTTCGCGGAACTGAAACACCTGAAAGTCTGACACATCGTGTCGCTTCATTTACAATGGGAGAAGATGTTTAATGATCTCCCAAAAAACTGAATCAAGCTATTATAAAAAAAATAAAACTACAAAATCACTCACCAAAATTACTAAGGATTGAAAAATAAAACCGTTATACCATAAAGACAAAACATAACAATGAAGAACGTTGGAACACTTGAAAGTACAAACGCATTTTCCCTCAAAAATGCCAAAGGATATTGCTCAAACAGATGCTCGAATCGCTGTAAAGTACTTCGGTTAGAAAGCGCAGTGGTAGCCGTGGATACAGTTACTGTGTCGACCTTCTCAGCCTCCGTTGACGCACTCTCTTTCGCAAGAGGCTCCGGCGGTTTCAAGACCTCAAGACGATCTTTTAAAAGTTCAGGCGGCTGCAATACCTTTAAAGGGTCTACGGAAGGTATAGGCCTCGGCATTTCAGCAGAAAGTTGAAGCAGCAGCTGATCCATCACTTGCTTCTGCACCAAGTCACATTGCACGCACATATCCACATCCCGTTTGAAGTCGTCTTCCATAGCAAATATCTCCTTATGTGACATTTTTGGGATTGGTCGATCACAACTTATCTGTGCTACTGTAGTCTCCATTCTTTGGATTGCTACCGTTGGTATTTTACTTTCGAGCTGATTGAAGCAAGCTAGTGAATCTCTTATTTCTTTTGTTATCTTGTCAGCTAAAGTATCCTCCAACCTTTTCACGGCAAAATCTAACACTACAGTCAATCGATCCCACATCTCGGCTAAATCCGTGGGATATGTATTTCTAAGGTTATCAGGACACGATCTTCTTTCATCTTTTATTTCTTTAAGTTTGGCTTTAATAGCGATGTCGTTTGGTAAGCTTATATTATTTTGAAGGCAACTCATATTATTTAATTCAACAGGCTTCCTTAATACAGATACTCTTTGTGTATCCGTTGGAAGACAATTATCGATATTTTTTGATTTTTTTGGAAAGTCATTCGTCAAATTATTATTATCAACCACCAATACGTCATTCAAATCACTGCCGAAGTTTGTATTGGAACCAACAGATGGTGTTTTCGTTGGGTAGAATCCAAGATATTTAACCTTGTCTAAAAGAGTAGTTTTGTTAGAAATATTATCTGTGAACTCTTCGTTGCTGGATTGTACGTTTTCGGCGGGGAACGTTGTTTCTGAGTTGAATGTTAATGTGCAATCAGAATGCAGACTTGATTTATTAAAATCAGAGCTTGTTTGAGGGAGCACAAACGTACCCTCGTCACTGTGCACTTCGATACCAGGTTTTACTTCTTGAGCTTCATTACTCTGAACTAAACTGGTAGGAGTTAAAGTCAAATCATCGTAATCAATTTTATAGTTGGGTTCATCACTAGATGGCGGTTTCGACGTTAGTTCGGTAGTATTATTTTGTAAAAATGTTTCAGAGCTGGTTAAATTTTCTCTATGTATTAATGTCTCATTACTGCTAAAACCAATCTGGTCTTTTTCTGGTTTTGAAGCATCATATGCTACGGCTAAGGATACGTTGATAATATCTGATTTATAAGGAGACTCTATGTTTGATTTTAGTTCAATGATGGAATTTGTAGGTTTTATGCTGGTACAGTCATCATATTTTGATGATGAAGAGTCCATGCGTACTAATGTTTTCTGGCTTGTATAACTTATGAAAGATTTTGTCGTATTCGACGGCGAAGAGTTCATAGAGTCGTTATCATTCTCAAATATGCTAACACCGTCGAGTGATGAAATTCGATCGGAATCGGCAAGCAAGTTTTCTTTTGCTAAAACTTTTTTTAAGACTTGTGATCTCGAAACCACTTGTGATAATACATTGCAATATATTTGATTTTGAATTTGTTCAGCGTTAGGTGTATTCAATTTTGTTTTTTCATAATACTTTTCCAGTCTTCTAGTGATACTATTTTTTGGTTTCTTATATTTAAAATGTATGTTCTTAAGATTTATCACCCTCTTGCTTTTTCTAGGTTTCTTACTGATACAGCTGTTACTTACGTCTTTGTGTCTTTTAGTGTGTTTTGGTGCATTAAATATTATTTCAGGCTGCTTATCCGGGGTCCAATTATTATTGTTTACAACGTAGTTGCTTAGTTGAGGAGATTTCTTTTCTACCACATCTCCACATTGGTTATCATCTAGTATATCAATTTTGACTTCACTTAAAGTTGCTATGTTAAGTACGGTAGAAAGTTGTTCAGTAGGAGTTATAATGAAAGTTTTAGTTGAATTGTTGGAGTTGGTAGGTGAGATACAAGGCGTATTATTTTCAGTACTTCTCTTGGTAGTCATTAATTGAAGTTTCTGTGGGTCATCAAGAGTTTCCTGAACAGCAAAGGCAACTACATACGTGGGCAATCTTTTTGGATATAGTTCTGGTGATTTTGATGTTTTCCCTTTTTTCAACATTAATTCTTTGTTTAATTCCATTTTGATTTAAATTTACTCCAGGTTATCTGAAACAAACACGCAATAAGGTACTCATTGAAAAAAAAAACCAAATGATGTGATGCAAAAACTTATTCCGTATTAAAGAGAATCAATTCTAAACAACTAGAATAGAAACAAATGTATAGCCAGTTTTGTTATTTATTTAATAACTCAAAAAATATTAAATTATTCCACAACGACTATGTGCTAGAATCCTAAGTCGGAGAGTTTCAAAGCGAGAATTGAAGATTGATTTCGCAAGATTTCTAGGGGTTTGATTCGTTCGTCATTTGGTCGTGTTACAATTTTCAGGTCTGGGTGTACCACATTGTCAGTTGTATGTTTAAGTGTATCTCTCAAAACATAAGCGTAAAACAGGGAGCCTAGTAACAAGATAGGGATCCACAATAACACACAGTACACAAAACCCTCCCCAAAACCCATTCCTCTGCGTTCTTTGTAGCATTTCTGCAATCTCATCTCAACTGGGTCCTGATCTGCACTGACGCATGTTTTTGTTGAAGATGTGCAAACTAAAGCAGCTTCTTCGTCTTCACCTAAATCACGCATGCATACTTTCTCTTCTGCTTCATCTGGACGACACGCTGTTGAAGAATAAATATCTCTAGGAGAATCCATTGGCTCTGGATTTTTATGCAACATTGGCATAGATACGAATTGTAGCGATGTATAATTCGTATCTGATCCACAAATACACGGTGGTAATTTAAATCCCTTGTAATCGACTTCTGCTTTCTTTTTTGATCTGCCAAACAACTTCCTAAGCTTTCTACAGCTTTGCTCGCTACAAGTAGTTGGCGTCAGATTACGGTGAATACTACATACGCGACATTGAGGATTCTTTTGATCATGAAATAAAGCAGTCTTCGTTCTTTTTTTAGCCTGCTCGGTAGTTATTTCAAATAGTGACTTAGATTTCGGTAATGAGCGACATACCGCTTCGGCGGTGGCTCTAGTCGCTTTGCTGCTTCTAAAGTCTGGACGGTGTCTGTTGTTCGGTAGCTCGTTCAACTCGTTAGCTTTTGACGTCATGTCAGTGACTCGCAGAATAGCCTCACTATCGATAATACGATACGACGTACTCTTTTTTGCGAGTCTATTATAAAAATCAAACATTTCCCTCTTTTTGGGCTCCTTGGATATCTTCAATCCGGATAAAAGCTTTTGTTTTTCAATTACTTCCTTCGAATATTGTATGGCCTTGGATGGATTTCTAAGGTTAATAACTGCCTCAACTTTTGAACTGGATGTATAATTGCTTGGGTTCCGCGATATGGTAGTTTCAGCATTAGATTTATTGGACTCTCTCTTCAGCTGTTCACTCACAAATCTTTCCGCTGCTGCAGCTAAATCTCTTATTACCGCCCGAAGCTCGCTTATTTCTTGTACTATTTCTAGTTCACTTGTTAATGTGCTTCGCTCAATTAAACTATTACGTTGTGACATTTCTTCTTCTTTTTCTTTTGAGTTTACGTTGAAAATAAATTTTCCTTGACATACCGAGCTATCAAGTAGAGGAATTATTTCAGGAGAAAACTCACTTGAACAGTTTTCGGTTTCAGTTTTGTATTTGATTGGTTCTTCGTCCATGTGGACATATGCGTCTACTTCCGTTGACTGCATATTGTAGAGTAAAGTTGGATTAAACTTTATATCATAAATACCCAATGTCTGATTACTAACGTCTGTGCACACATCTTTTGTTTTATATTCAGTCTTTGGATAAACATTTATTTGCACATCAAATTTAATATTTTTGCTTTTATATTCTTGTAAATACTGCATTATATTTTGACAATGTTTTAAAAAATCTTCTCCATCAGATTTTTGACTATTAGCTTTCTTGTAGAGAAGTGTAAATTGATTGTTGTGTATGCTTTGAAATGTCGCACGTTTCCTGAATTTGTTTATCTTACCCCTGTTTGAGGTCTTCTTATGGCTATTCTTAATTTTAATTCTTGAATTTTTCGGGAGATCCAAATCAGACAATTTGAGATTTGTACGATCTATAAAATTGTTTGCAACAATAGGTTTGCCATCGATTTCATCTGGTAAATATTTCTCTGTTTTTATTTGTTTACTATCAATATCTTTTATTACTTCAGTAGATACCTCAGCATTGCTTGTTGTTACTTTATTGGTATTAGAGTTATTTTCAGTCATTGT
Source organism: Mythimna separata (assembly GCA_030763345.1). NCBI lineage: Eukaryota > Metazoa > Arthropoda > Insecta > Lepidoptera > Noctuidae > Mythimna > Mythimna separata. The sequence continues at coordinate 6,884,959 of CM061190.1, forward strand.
GTAATTACTATTTTTCGCAATATGTTGAATATTCTTTTCAGGAATATTGAGTTCATTTCCGTAGAGGCTTTTCAAAAGACTCGGCATAGCTTTAAACTGGTCTTTACCAATATCAATGTTTTCAATTTGTAAGTTTCTTTGATTTGTCGTACTTGAAGTTTCTGTTGCACTTTTATAAAATGGCTTTGGAAAAAACACAATATGGCGCTTTTTCTTTTTGGTTATTGTGTCATTATTTATGGACCTCTTTGTAAAAGATTTGGTTGAAATTGCTACTAAATCAAAACTTGACGTATCTATTAATTTATTTGATCTGCCAATGGAAAGGATTATATTTTTGTGTTTGATTTTGTTCATTCTGTACCATGAGTTATTTTGCTCATTATTTTCTTCCAATCCCCTTCTGTGGAAACTTCTGGGTATGCTCAAAGTCGAGATGTTTCTTAAATCCTTGTAATGGAATGGTGTGGCGCTTTTTTGACTGATACCGCTTTCAGCTGCTGAAGATCTAACATTCATGTAATGAGACTTGTGTTTGCAATATTGACAAGTTAGGGATGCAGTAGCAACTTTTTTGTTTTTTACTTCTTGTTTTCCAGCTTCCTTATGTAAAATGTAAGTCGAACCCGAAGATGACGGCAGATTATTCCTTGTGTCTAACTTCTTAATCAAAGAATCTAGTACCGTATCTATTTTTTGTTTGGTATCCTTATTCTGCATTAAATGTTTTTGTATCCATTGGTTCAGCAAATCTTTCAGATTGTCTATCATGAGTGAAGCTATGTCAAGAGGTAGATTGCTTTTGTCTGTGTCGTTATCGCCGCAACCGCTTGTGTCTGGATACTCTTCTATAGTTTCACATTCAGTGTCGATCATAGTGGAGTACTTTCCCGAGGCAGTTCCGAGCAAGCTGTTCTTCTTTCTTCTGTAATACCTTCGCAGAATACAAACGTCGGTTTCTACACTCAAATCTCTTTTCACTTTCCCTTTATCCGTATAGTAAGTATGTTGATTATTTTCCAAATTCTTCTTAATTTGCAATATTCCGCTTTTTGTGTACAACTGAGATGCTCCTGATATTGTTCTTGAGTGTGAAAATGTTGCTGGATTTGATTTTTTGAAAAGAACTTTTGTATCTCCTCCATCTTTGTTAAGTTTCGTTCTCGAATTTTTGCCCATTTCAACAATCTTCTCTTCTCTTCTGTAAGCAAAAATATTTGTATTCTATTCATCTTTATCATTTTCTTTGCCTACTTTTGTATGTGTAGTAAGGGTTTCTTTCTCGGTACGTAATATTCTATTCCACTTGCAGATTAAAATTAAACTATGTTGGTGTTAACGTATAACCTTATCTTGTATCTATATTATATTAAACTAAAAACACTGAGAATACACGACAAAAGTATTTAACCGCAAATCTGTAAGTCACATTTAAACAGATATAAATAACGATAATCCTACTATCATGTATCAATACATAGATGCTGATTCGATGATGGTAAGAAAAAAGATGCCATATAAAAATGGTCAGATATAGACAAAACCTTCCTGTAACCTAAATAAGTTTGTGAGCTATTCATAGGCAGGACGCATAAAGTGTTTTTTGGGCAATATCATGCTCTACGCTACAGTCGGAATTTTAATTCGATTCCAGATTTGACAATTTCAGTGTTACAACGTTATGACAAGTACTAAATAGTGACGTTGCGAAATTATTCGTTATGGAAATGGAATATTTCCGGATCGATTCTTCTCGTTTATAATGTTACTCTCGTAAACTAAGTATATCAGGAAATTAAATATTTCTGAACCGATAATTTAGTTTTGACGATTAATTAACGATCTGAAAATTTTCTTTTATAATTGTGTGTGCAATAAATAAAAAAATGTGATGATGAAGGAACATGAGCTACATGCCCCTTTACCTGCGCCCATATCAATTCGATAGGGTTTAGCTCGCAATGGTAAGGGGGCAGTCTTAAAACCGTGATCCCATGTTGTGCTGCCATTTCGTCTACAGCAGCGATTACTAATGAATAAATAATTATTATGAATAATTATGTATTTATTTAAATAAAAATCAATAATTTAGTCTTTAATTGGTACACTGATTGTTTATCGATTTTTGTGTTCATCACTACACTATTATATGTGGTATCATTATTTCACAAAATGACAGTAGCTAATGTCAAATCTGGAATCGAATTAAAATTCTGACTGTAGAGCTGATAAATATGCCAACCTGTGGTCGTCTTCAAGCTACCCGGAGCTTTGATCAGTCAGATACTTATTAACCAATAATGCAATGAAAAGAACTTACCTAATATTGTAAGACGTCAAGTCATGGTCCAAAAAAAAACTGTAGTACACAAGATTTTCGTCGTTTCTAGTTTATTTGTAAATTACTTAGGATCACACATAAGAAAATTTTGCTTTATAGACATCTCTAATGACATGAATATTCTTCTTTTTAATGTTAATGTCTTTATTTCTGTTGGTGTCAGGAAATTTGATTTTTTTTTGGAAGAATGAGGTTTTATATTTTAGAGGTTTTGTGTTGATTTTTTTTTACCGAAATAGTGATGGTTCTTGAATATAACGTGATGCCAGGATGGTATTCCCTAAAAGATTTGTCAGAGGAGTAGGCACCTACAGGGAATCCAAATTTTAGCAGTTATGTTTATGTAGGTTAGGACTTACATTGGTGTTATAGGGGTCAGGCCTGTTGACATCAGGCAGAAATTCATGCTCTGTATAACTTATATCATCATTACTACAGCTGAAAGATATCTACGGCTGGACATACGAGTAGGCCTCCCCCAAGTGTCACGATTATTACCGGTCTTGTGTGTCTCGCATCCATTGTATTCCTGCGACCCTCACCAGGTCTTCGATCTACCTAGTGGGAGGCCTGGCTCGGTTTGAGTCTGACTTACAACTCATAAGAGGCCGTTACCACTGGGCTACTATTGGTGCTGGAAAAAGTCTTATATACAGTACTTTTTATTAACATACCTTGCTTGTAAAACCGCAGACAAAGACTTGTATTTCGTCGTTTATACCGCCTAAATCGAAGAATTGGAACAATTTCACTGTTGCAGGCTTCCCGTGGGTGTCGAGGGAAGATTTATATTTCGATGTGCTTTTTTTTTAAGATGAAAGAATTTAATATTTTTTTAATCTATTTCAGACGAAACTTTCCTTGATCGAGTTACCACTTCCAAGAACAAAATAAATCATGAAAATTTCATTTCTACCAATCATTATTAACCAAAGGTATTAGATATTAGTTACAAACTTTATCCTAATTCGATTAAACTTGTAACTATGTAGAATGCTTCCCTTTGATCGGCCGACAATTTTAACTGACGGGTTTGGTGAAGAGCAGAACTGTGTATCTGACATTGTTGTTACTACTTAAGTACTACTGGAACTTAGCCAAGTATTTCTGGTCAAAGATTCCTACGCAGTTGGAGTGGTATTTTGGTTAATGAGCCCTCATTAAGTGTGTAGAGAAAGCGGTTGCTATTTGTAAACACTTCAATCTTAGTAAATTGTTTGGTTACTGTAAATTAGTTTTAGATAATTTTGATATATTTGTAGGTGAATAACATTAGGCTGGTAGCCTTAAAAAATATGTCTTAAAAAATATAACCAGTTTTTTTTTTATGAAAACTAAACAAGATAGGTATTAGCAAAAAGTGCATACCGATGAGATAAAAATGCTTAGGTGGGCGCTAGTGTCACTCGACTGGATAAGCTATGCAACGGAGATAATTATTAGGAACAGTTTTAAAGTTACGCCTATAACCGTACAAAAATGAAGAGGTCGCTTTAGGTACTCATATTTTTCAAATTCTGGTACTTTAACAAAATGCTACATTTACATTCAAGCATTATATGAATAAAAAAAAAACAAAAAGTTAAAAAAAATATTTAAAAAAACCGGCCAAGAGCGTGTCGGGCCACGCTCAGTGTAGGGTTCCGTAGTTTCCCGTCCGTCACAATAAAAGTTCGTCCCATCAAGTTCAAAAAAAAATTCCTAGAAAGTCTTTATAAGGCTCTACTTTCCAGACTTTTTCATATTTTCTAAACTTATGGTTCAAAAATTAGAGGGGGGGGGACACAATGTTTTTTAATTTTGGAGTGATTATTTCCGACATTATTGATATTATCAAAAAATGATTTCAGTAAATCCCTATTCATTTTTGAATACCTATCCAACAATATATCACACGTTAGAGTTGAAATTAAAAAAAAAAACGCTTTTTACTTTACATGTAGGGGGGCTACCCTAATAAAACATTTTTTTTCCAATTTTTTTTTTTGCACTTTGTCGACGTGATTGACATACATATTGGTACCAAATTTCAGCTTTCTAGAGCTAACGGTCACAGAGATTAAGCGAGGACGGACGGACAGACATGGCGAAACTATAAGGGTTCCGTTTTTGCCAATTGGCTACGGAACCCTAAAAACCGGGCAAGTGTGAGTCGGACTCACGCACTGAGGGTTCCGTATCAACACTTACCTATGAAAACAGTTCAATTCTCGAATCGAGTCTAGAACATTTTTCAAAAAAGAAAAATCTTGTGACGTAACTACAAATTTTCAGTTTTCAGACTTTTTCCTATATTTGTACTATAATTGTGCTTCGTACCAAATTTCAAGATTCTAGGTCAACGGGAAGTACCCTATGAATTTTGATTCCTTTGACAGTGTCGAAATGTACGTTTTTCGCAACATAAACGGACGTATCTTTTTTCCCCGTCAACTTAAAAGTTTGATTTTTGCACAGTTTCAAGGGACCGCGGACTTAAGTTTATAGTTTTAATTTCAATTTGATACCTTCACTTTTTCCTCCTACTTCTTCTTCGCGTTCCAGAGATAAAGGGTCTTGTCAGACAGACAGACACACAACAAAGTGATCCTATAAGGGTTCCGTTTTTTCCTTTTGAGGTACGGAACCCTAAAAACATAATTTGTTATCTGATTTAGATTGTTTTAATTTAAACCGGTCTGGTACCCATCTTTTAAAACATAATCCGAGTAAAAATGCAACATACCAGATTCCACATCACAACAGACCGAGAATAGTTAGCACCACTCTTGATTAAAAGGATCTGGAAGGTCCCTCCATTGGTCCACAAACAATGTCTGGAGAAACTTTGATTGGAGGAGACATAATCACATTGAATGTCTTCAAACTTCGACAATGCCCGTTTAATTTTGATTTTGGGTAAGTCTTTTAAAACCAAGTAAACTTTTTCAAACCAGTAACATAATAGGTTATTTTTTTTGTATTTTTTTTTAATTATTGAAAAAAAAAACAAATTAAATTCAACAAAAAATTTATATTTTATTTATTTGTTATTTAATTTAAATTGATATAATCTAATTTAGTTCTTAGTATCTTTTTCAAATCTGAAAAAATCTTTAAAAAAAATGCTACATACCACATTCCACATCACAACAGACCGAGAATAGTTAGCACCAGTCTTGATTAAAAGGATCTGGAAGGTCCCTCCATTGGTCCACAAACAATGTCTGGGAAAACTTTGATTGGAGGAGACATAATCACATTGAACGTCTTCAAACTTCGACAATGCCTGTTTAATTTTGATTTTGGGCAAGTCTTTTATATTGTTTCTGGAAATTGAAAGAAAATATTGGCGGGGTAAGATTGGATTTTGGGTATTGTTAATACTGATGAAGTGGTTGAAGCTTAGTAAAAATGCCTTTACGAGTTTAAAGTCAAGCAACACTGGTCGAGGTCGGTTTTTGGATGGGTGAACTGATCATACTTTGCATACTAAGACTCTAGAGCCTCGGAAAAGACGTTCTAATAATAGTTGCCAATGGGAACCTAGTAAATAAGTCCGTACATCTGTTTGTCTGTATGCCTGTCAGAAAGCTGTATCTCATAAAACGCAAGATTTACAGAATTGAAATTTTTATAGAATGTGTATTTATAATGCCGCTGCAACAGCAAATAATAAAATTCGAACATAGTTAAAAATTAAACGGGGTTTCTTACCTTTATATTCTTGGCGGTTTTTTAATTTTTGGAGCCTTTTGTCCGATTCGCACTTGGCTTTAGTTTTTTATAATTTAATTGTGCTTTAGTGGCAAAACCGAAGTGTGTTTCACATGGTCGAAATCGTTGGCAGAAGTTAGTAGCAACGCAAGGAATTATCTATCTATCTTATATGACCTTGTACAGAACTCAATAATACCAAATATCAGCCATATTTTCCTTACAGAAAAAGGTTCCCAATAAACCAAAAATAAGCCACATAACACAAAACTGAGATACATATTTTTACGCTATTGGTCACCTTTCCATATCTGACCCTTACTAAAACATCTTTAAATCACGATACATCAGCTGTAAGATAGAGACGGAACTATACAGGACGTATAGCACTATCTCTTTCTTAAACCAGATTCGAGATAGTTTGAAGATGTCATGGTAGAGGCTGAAGGTCCTTGTAGAAGTTGTAGGAGACGGTAAATCATAGTACGACTGTCAAATAGAGCAATATCTCACCACCAAGTAGCGGGGCTTGCCGATAGGGAGGAAGACGGAAGTGTGAGGGAAGAAAAATGCGATGCGGCAATTTAGTTAGTCTGTTTTTTTTTGACGGCTCTGTTAAATATTTGTATCAACGTCGTCATCATCATTTCAGCCAAAAGACGTCTACTGTTGGACATAGACTTCCCCCAATTATCGTTACAATGAATGGTTGCGCCTCGCATCCGTCGCATTCCTACAACTTTCATTGCAGCGTCTTCCGATGCGGGATCGCAATCCCAAAACCTTTCGGGTCCATCGACCATCTGTTCTACGAACAATGAGCCCTACTTACAACAAAAAAGAAATATTTGCATAGTCTACAGGTACCTATGGCTTTTTGGGTCTGGGTGTTTTGTGTATGTGAGTTTGCATTATTGTGAACGTATCCATGATACAAGAGTAATTCCTAGTGCGGGGCAACGTTTTACTATCTGATCTAATAAGCCCATTATAGCCTACTACTGGGGAAAGGCCTCCCGCTCCCTTTTCCACACACGTCTGTCTTCGGCCATTGCGGTCTAGTCCCTCCAATAACACTCACACCGCACTGCCATGTCACCTTGCGTATAATGGAACCCAAAAAGTGGCATGTGGCAGACATGTCCTGCTGACCCGACTTGAGAAACAAGACGTGTAAGAAACAAATACTGCGCGCCACAACTAAAATTATAGATTTTGCCTTTTAAAAATTTACTTCCTGAGGGGATGAAATGGTGGTCCAAATTTTGTATGGAGAAAGAGTAGGTACTCTTACGCGGGCGAAGCCGCTGGTAGAAGTTAGTCGATGCATAAAAATACCTTGGCCTGTAATGCCCCTGAAGTAAACATTTTCGAAGAACGGTCCTAAAACACCTGGCCATCAAGATTTATATATTTTATATACATTTTTGATAAGACTATATTCATAATTTCTATTCATTTATATTCATATTTTAAAGACATTTTTGATAAGGTTCTTCAAGTTCTACGAAATCTTCAAGAAACTTAAACAACCTTCTCCATTTTTCATACATCTCTGGCCGAAGTATAGTTGCCAAGAATACGTGAATGTGGACGCTGCGAAAATTCAATTTTATACTTTGCTTTTAAAGTGATAAAACAAACATTCAAGTCATATTTCAAGGAGTTACAGCATGCAAAATCATATTATGCTTCTTATTAAGAAAAATATTAGATATTTTCTGTTTTATTTGACTTCTCGGTTTGTCTTTATTTTTCAGTGAGCAATCGTCAAATGACTTCTTCGGTTCTGGGTGAAGCGAGCGGGAGCGACAGACTTTTACGAACTGAAACTCACTTGTGTGTTCCTTCAATTGCTCTTTGCGTTTCAGGATTCCCTAGTCTTGACACTAGACGTACGGTGCTGCGCCACGGGTACATGGTGAACATCCCACCTATACGTACAAAGCGTTTTAAGAATACATTCATTGGGCCTGCAGCTAAGAAGTGGAATTTTCCTGCCAGAGTTTGTGTTTGCTGCTAGCTACAACCTAGGGGTCTTTAAATCGCTCTGGGTTGAATGAAAGAGAAGCCTGTAACTTTAGAACGAAGACAAAGAAGGAACAAGTAAGCGTTTTAGTCAGTAAAAGTCCGACACACTCTCCCGCTTCGCCCAGAGCGAGACAACTCATACCAATTATTTCTACCTAAAAAAAGTTCTGGGGTCTTAAGTCAAGAGGGATTAGATTGTTCAATCGTTGACCACAACGTCGCTTACCATCGGGCATTTTACAGTTCAAACGCGAGCATATCAATAATAAAAAAGTCTATCTTATTGAAACTATGTATAATATTACTCAGTAATAAAAACAATCCGCTAGACTTGTTATAAACTATGTTACCAGTTAAAATAAAAGACATAAAATACTAGAGATGCGCCGAGTAACACTTTTGCCGAGTAACGAATACCGAGTTTTACTCGGTTCATTTTTTTTTCAACCGAGTACTCGGCCGGGTAACTCGGTTCAATCAAAGTCCCATTTCGTGCGCGGTTCAAGTACAAACAGGTTCGCGCCGGTCGAGACGTCGGCTCGCATTGATTGGCGCAGAGAGCCTTGTGTTCCTGCATCATAACTTACCTTTACTAAATTTTAATTTTTTTTTTTTTATTACTGTTCTCGTAATTTTGTCTCATTACTGCTCATTCATTAGCATAATTTTGATTTTATTACTTGAGATGTTCAAAGATTTCCTAAATTACTAATAAATACTTTTTGATAATCACTATTGTTTTAATTGTATCTACCTAAATATTTTTTTCTTAAACAAAGGATACTCGGCATCCAAACCGAGTTATTCGGCCGAGTACGAGTATAAAAAAACCTGCCGAGTACGCCGAGTACCGAGTATCAACCGAGTACTCGGCCCATCTCTATAAAATACTGTTTTTGTTCAGCAGCAGGTGGCTCAGTAATAAATTAAAAACATAATTTTTATTGTGGCAACCCAAAAGTCCAGAGAGAAATATATGGGAAAACTTTGCTCGGGGTTTCCTTCATTATTTAATTTTATATTGGTTACTTTTGTTTTAACTTTGCTTTAGATTTAGGGTAAAGTTAGCTAAGCCGTGAAAATCTGTAGGTATTTAGGTACTATTTATTTATTTATTGCGCATATACAACATGTAACATAATTAACGCACATCCTTTTGGGGGGTCATTGTACTCATCATTATGAACAACTTTTAGTATGGGACCAAACCTGAAACCAAGAAAAAATTATCAGCTGTTGCATACATTTTGATGAAATAAGCGATCGCAGCGAGAAAAGAGTTACACCATTATAATAAAAAACTTGAGGAGTTTTTGTCATGAATTTTTCGAGTGACCTGACCTTCACTCGAAAAATTCATGACAAAAACTCTGTTTACTGTTTTAATTAGTCGAACAATAATTCCTGGTGAATATTGCGATGGACGGCGATCACTGGGTAGCTTACCGTCCGGCAGTCTTTTTAGTGCCTTGCGGATCGAGCCTAGTCGTCAACGGCGCGTTCTGTTTCACGCGCGGCTCAAGCAGATGCCAGCAAAGTGTAGGTCTCTAGATCGAAGGAACGGGGTGGCCCATTCCTTCGATCTAGGGACCTACAGTTTAGTTATAAATGATTCGCTCCTACCTGAAAAAAACCTATAATGGTTTGAAAGATGTCACCTATATAAATGCGTATTATGCGGGTCCTCATTGGAAATGGTAAGTTCGGAAGGTTCTATACTGGATTCAGGCGGAAGAAACGCCCGGGAGTCATTATTGTGTGTAGTATGCGGTGGAAGTACACCTTGCCTCGTCGTTTGTACATCGAGAAAGAAATAAATTTATTATCGAAGGACTGGAACAATTTGCCTACTGCGGTCTTCTCGTCCGATTATAATTTGGATATCTTCAAGGCTAGAGTGAACAGGCTCTTTTAAACTAGTGTGCCTCACCATCAACGATTGCATCACTGCTTACCATCAGGCGGGATTGCAGTCAAGCACTAGTTTAGGTTATTTATAAAAATAAAAAGTACGGGAGCATCTTTCTTTTGAGGTGAGGAAGCATCTACTGACCCTCCCACTCTAGGCTGGAGCGAGAGCGAGTGTCAGACTTTTACTAACTAAAACCCACATATGTTTCTTCCGTTCCCTTTTGCGATCAAGTTACCTCGGCAGTAACTCTTTTAAACAAACCCCCAGCTAGAACAATTTTCCTTACACTCACTCATATATTATTATGACGACTCCACGTGTCAGGTTTGCCGTCAGACATATTGATACACATTCATATTAAAGGTTGCTCGTATTAGATGAGGCTTCTCATACTCGTGTTAATTTGCGGACGGCGAGCAATGGGTAGCTCGCCGTACGGAACACCGCATATGTAACAGTTCAGATCAAGTCCATGTCTTCGACGGCGCGCCTCAAAGAGACAGTGTCCTGGAATGAAGGCAAGAAGAATAAGGAACAAGAGTGGGTTTTCGTCAGTAGAAGTCTGACACGCCTTCCCACTCAACCAAGAGCGGCAGAAGTCGTTTTGATGATCTCCTCTACCTTAAAAACAAAAAAAATGTTCCTTCCGTTCCCTTTTGCGTTCAAGTTACCTCGGCAGTAACGGTTTAAAACAAACTCCTAGCTTATACAATTTTCCTCATACTTATATATTATTATGACGACTCCACGTGTCAGGTTTGCCGTCAAATATATTGATACACATTCATATTAAAGGCTGCTCGCATTAGATGTGGCTTCTTTTACGCGTGTAAACGGTTTCACGTGTAACTGGTGCCATAGCTTCTGCCAACGGCTTCGTCTGTGTGAATGTTTGTTGTAGAAGACGTGAAGTCGAAGTCGTAAATAGAATCTATTTTTTATCTGATAAAAAGTAGCCTATGTCTAGCCTTGGGTTTCAGGGTAGGTCTGCACCAAATGTCATCAAAATTGGTTCAGTAGTTTAACTGTGAAAGCGTAAAAGACAGAGTTACTTTCACCCAGCCGGGTTTTTTTGTTTTTAAATGTGAATGACGTCTTACGCTCCCGGGCAGAGCGCGAGGGCGTGTCGGCTTTGACACCGTTGGGCTCCTACAGTTTGCTGACATCTATTTGAAGCGCGCGTGGAAAAGTACGCACCGTTGACGACTTAGGCTCGGTTCGGATTATTACTGAACTGCCGGACGGCAAGCTACCCATTGCTCGCCGTCCGCCCAGCAGGGCTGCCGGTTGCTTGGGCCGCGAGGATTTTCTGAAAAGAAAACTTGTTAGCCTTAGAATGCCAAGAGTAACTGAAGGTCACAGGTGTGCTTTTAGTCAGTAAAAGTCAGACATGCCCTCCCGCTCGTCCCTAGAGCAGGAGAAGTCATTCGATGATTTTACAACCTAAAAAAAAGTCCCTTAGTACCCAAACTCAATAAACCCTAGACTAGAACGAGCAATAAATAGCAGTTAATCTAACAAACATATTGACAATCAATAAACCCGTTTTACGTGTGCACAAAACAGATAGCTACAGAAGGTGATCTCCTGTACCTATGTTCTTCACTTTGCATTTCGGAGAGTGTGCACATTAATTGCACAATTTAATTCCTCGAAGCCCGTTTCATCATCGGACCACTAGACGTACGGCAATGCGTTTTGAAAGTACATTTTTATTATGCGTACAGCTAAAGAGTGGTATTCCCTGCCGGGGTCTGTATTTCCTGATAGCTACAAACTAGGGGTCTTTAAGTCAATAGTGAATAGGTTACTTCTAGGCAAGCGTGCACCATCGTCGACCACATCATCGCTTATCATCAGGTGAGATAGTGGTCAAACGCGAGCCTATTAATAATAATAAAAATAAATAAATAAACAAAAAACTTTGCATACCTACACCCGGCTATCGCGCTAGAGTAGGCGCCGGCCGCTCAGTCCGAGCACAGCCCAAGCGCACTTGGTCTGCGATATCGTGTCTGTGAGCGGTGTCTATGTGTGCGTTGCTCGAGCGTGCTTTGTATGTAGATTGCCTTCTGTACCTATCTCTTCTGTGAGTAGGCGCTGGCCGCTCAGTCCGAGCACAGTCCAAGCGCGCATAGTCCGAGACATCGTGTCTGTGAGCGATGTCTATGTGTGCGTTGCTCGAGCGTGCTTTGTATGTAGATTGCCTTCTGTACCTATCTCTTCTGTGAGTAGGCGCTGACCGCTCAGTCCGAGCACAGCCCAAGCGCTTATGGTCCGAGACATCGTGTCTGTGAGCGGTGTCTATGTGTGCGTTACTCGAGCGCAGTTTGAATGTAGATTGCCTTCTGTATCTATCTCTTTTGTGACGTGTAGTACCTAAAGAATTATAGTCGCACGCATTTTAACTGGATAAATCACTAGTTTATGTACACTGCGTACGATTGTGTATATTGGGGTTTATTTGTTTATCTTTATTTTAGTTACGACTAGGCTACCTACATAAATTCGTTAGTTTTTCTTAACATAGGTTAGTTGTTAGTATAACCACAGGTATTATCGACGATCGTGGAATCGGCGGCTATGACCTGTCGTGCCGGGCCTGTTCCAGTGCCTGCCATAGTCTGGAACGAGCAGGGCTTGTGAAAAAGTAATGCTAGCCAAGAAGGCGGCCCGCATGCGTAAGTACGATTTCCATCCACCGGCAATGGGTAGCTCGCCATCCGGTAACCGTCTGGACCGAGAGCGACCATCATCAACGGCGCATAGTGTTCCACGCGTGTCTCAAAGAGATGACAGCAAAAACGTAGGGGCCCAGCAGGGCCAAAGCCTACTGGAGCTATGGATATGCTTCCGAAAGGTAACCCGGAGTCCTGGAAAGCAATGTCAAAGAAGGAACATAAGTGTGGTTTTAATCACGAAAAGAAAAGCGAGACAAGCCATTGGATGACTTCCCACCTTAAAAAAAAAGTCTATTACAAAAACTGCACAATCACTCGCATCGTAAACGCTTATCAAGAAACTCCACACAATATAATATTAAACATACACGATATTCATTAATAGGGTTAACAATAAGTAACCAACGATTAATCATATGAATTTTGGAGCAACAAACAAACTGTCAAAACAGTGTTACACGTACATATACGCGTTTAGGGAGTATTCCAGTATCGGCACTCAGATTTTCGGCACCCAAGCTATTCCCGATTCGGTACCAATAGATTTGGACTGGTATTTTGTATGGTTACTACAGGACCTGTCCAGTAAATCTGACTTCAGTCTTGCCATGAAGTACCGTGTTATCCCAGTTAATGGGTTGTGGAGGTCTGGTATGCAGCCGCTCCTCGTAAAAATACTGGTATTCAGCTAAATCTGGCTTGACTGGAAGCCGACCCCAATATAGTTGGGAAAAGGCTAGGCAGATGATGATGATGATGACTACAGAACCTGTCCAAAATACCTATTGGTGCCGATTTGGGAATAGCTTGGGTGCTGAAAATTTTGATACCGAAAATCTGGGTGCCGAAACGGGAATTCTCCACGTTTAGGAGTTAATTATGACGAAGCCGAATTTTGAGACCTTTTAAACCCTTGTTTGTAATACAGTGTAAAAACTGTTCGTGTATTTTTTTGGGTGGATAAGCTTACAACGTATTTTTTTTTTCTGGTATGCGATTTTCCTGCTCGTGAGGACCTTGTGGCTAGATCATAACAGCCGCACAGGTCGATCTTTAAGGTTAAGCAACGCTTGCCAAGGTTGGTATGTGGATGGGTGACCTTAACATAACGAGTTTCATCCGTGCCTCGGACAGCACGTTAAGCCGTAGGTTCCGGCTGTCATTTGTAGCTCTTTGGCAGTCGTTACGGACAGTCAGAAGCCAGTAAATCTGACTCTAGTCTTGCCATGAAGTACCGTGTTGCCCCAGTTAATGGGTTGTGGAGGTCTGGTAGGCAGCCGCTCCTCGTAAAATACTGGTATTCAGCTAAATCCGGCTTGACTGGAAGCCGACCCCAATATAGTTGGGAAAAGACTAGGTAGATGATGATGTTCCGGTATGCGATTTCCTGCTATAGTTACTAAAAGAGTTCTGAGTTTACATGTAGATAGTAGGAGTCAGAGGCCAAAGGAAAGATGTAAGGATTGTGTGAGGAGTGATAATTATGAAAGTAGAAAAGGGAGTTAGTGATAGTGTGACGAATGACAGGACAGAAAGGAAGAAAAAAAACGTGTTGGTCCGACTCTAACTAATATGGGATAAGGGCAGGAAGAAGAAGGACTAAAATGGTCTATTAGTACGCTTCTGATAAGTGTACGCAAATGTTCATAGCTATTACGTTGACCAGAATAGTTCGCATACGTTTTCCTACCGGAAAAGGTTATGCGGAAAAAAGAAAAATCCTAGGAAAACAGACATTTTGTAAGTTAAGATATTGCGTGTGTTTTCGAAGAGGATTTAGTCTAAAAATTGAAAAACGTTATTAAGTTCCACAGAGACACCCAAAAAGAAAATGTTGGTGAAACGTGGAAACTTTGTACTTGTATAACTTCATCACATTGAAGGCTGTATAAGGTTTGAAAATAAAAAAATAATACATTTGTTTGTAAACACTACAAGTAGTGTAGACAAACACGAATAGATGGTGTTGTTGGTTGAGCTCAACTAATAACGTCATCTATCGGTACAAAAGTTTACAATTATATAATTTCATAACGATTAAGGGTGTGACGGGCAAGGGGTTGCCACTATGTAAAGTGTCTGGCAATGAATAACGTGATGTCTAATAATATTCTGAAGGTAATACCAAAAAACCAATCTTTATTATTTGACGAAACTAGACCGGCATTTCACACAACTTTGGTACCATGTATCTGCTAAAGCCATTGTAACCCAAACTTCATAATTGGCCATCGTTCTTACTTGTGTTGGGAGCATGCACTGAAAAATTTCAGCTTTTATAAAATAACGTAGGTCTGTCGTTCACGGAATCTTAAGCTATAATCTATTTTTAAAAGCACCATTGTTACTAACACACCAATACTTACAAAACAATGGAAGAATGTAAAGTCTGAAAATAAACTAATATGAAAAAATATGCAGCGGTAGTAAGGAAACTGAAACGAAAAAAAACAAGGCTATGGTGAACAGAAATACCAGTACAGCATATTGTGATCACTATTAGAAAAAAAAACATTCTGACTAAGCTTCCGCTGTCCGGATTCGGTTGCTACAAATTTTGGACAGAAAAAAAAATAAAAGAAAATTCGGACACGCAGGATATTTGAAAATATTTCGCCGGACGGAACTCTAAAAAACGTAATATGGACGAGGGAACCCGGTACACATGAGTCTGTTAGTGCCTTGTGCAAACGAATGTGTCTGTGTTGCGATATATAGAAAAACATTTCTTTTCCACCAGCATTCGAAAAGTTTGATATTTTTTTATTTTGTTTTAATATCATTGTGT
Organism: Mythimna separata; assembly: GCA_030763345.1. Classification (NCBI taxonomy): domain Eukaryota; kingdom Metazoa; phylum Arthropoda; class Insecta; order Lepidoptera; family Noctuidae; genus Mythimna; species Mythimna separata. Next base: position 6,900,408 of record CM061190.1, read on the forward strand.
TAGGTCGAGATCGATGGTTTGCCGGATGGTTCGATAGTCATATTGATTGGATAGCCAAATAGCTACTATTTCCTGAATAAATTCAAAAATGGAACAGAATTTCTTCAAAATTACCTGCCAAGTACCTACATAATGGCGCATTTTCACTGGTCGTTAACTCGTTCGGTATGTATACCGCATGCGGGGAGTCCCCGCATGCGGGATAGCAACCAATGAAAGTAACATGGTCGTTATACCGCATACGGTCGCCCGAATGCGGGCCATGTGACACACGTTCCAGTAGTCTCTCGCAGTCTCTCGCACCGCCCTATCGACTAATGAAAACGGTTCCCCGAATGCGGGCGCTGTGGCATGCGTTCCAGAAATCTCCCGCACCCTGCATGCGGGCCCAATCGACTAATGAAAACGCGCCATAAGATATCTAAAACTAAATCGTAGGTGATGAAACAGGCCCTTAGACTTACTGTCGACTGACGTATAGCTTAATAGATGGGTATTTGTCATTATACGCTTGAAGACGCTGCTTCGTCGACACAGTTTCATAGTTTTATATGCAAGCTTCACGCAGGCGTACTCCAAGCGTATAATGAAGAATACGCGTCTATGCAGCTACGCGTCCATAGACAGTATGCCTTACCGTAGTCCTGGAATGCAAAGGGTAACTCAAGGTACATATATCTGGGTTTTGATTATTAAAAGTCCGACGCTCTCTAGTTTTACGCAGAGTAGAAGTAGTTATTTGTTGATTTTTAGCCTAAAATAATGTCTATATTTATTTAAACTTCATGTACAGTGGGTGGTGGTACATAGGCGGACTTATGCAACAAGGTCCAGTCAACCTTTGGGTTTAAAAAAAAACAACATGCGGTAGGTTTACATACTAAATAGGTAAATAACAACCAGAATAAATAAGTTGCTTATAATAATAAATAGAATACATAAATACGCTAAAATTATATTAAATAAGTTGTAGGTTGCGGGTCCAAACCGGGCCAGGCGTATTACTTTGTGTAATTAATTTCATCTCCGCTGCTCTCAAAACGGTGAAGGAAAACATCGTGAGGAAACCGGTATGTCCTAATTGAAGACATGTGACATGCACCAATCCGCACAGGGTCTACGTGGTGCATTATCGTCCATTCCCTCTACTAGAGAGGAGGCCTGAGTCCCAGCAGTGGGAAAATTACAAGACCGATAGTGATAATGCTTCTTCTTCTTCTTCTTTTCGAATCAAAGGCAAACTCTTCAAATTGTTTGGGCCCAGTAGGTAGCTACGTTAATTGCAGCATCGATGGCACTCATTAGATCCTCCAAAGTGCAGGTGGTTGGGCACTTGGGGCACTCCAACGTGTGGCTCATGTTTTGCACAGAAGCACCGCACTCATATTGTAATGTATAGCAAATTGCAATATACACCGTATTTTTCTCTATTTCTTCCGCAATCTTTCCACTCATTGCGCTAACTTGCACTGACGTAAAAGAACTGTTCTATCATTAATTGGCCAGATTACTTTGAGATGAATCTTTAAGAATACGGGATGGTTCCCTCTTTGGTTATCTGGACACTGACGAGGAACGTATCGGTGGTTTCCGAACTGTTGGTTCAGAAAGATAAGTTCTGGTAAGCTTTGTTTGTTTATTTGGTTGTAATTAAATAGCTAAGAACAATTAAGAGACAATAAGGAAATAAATACTGTTTCTTTGAAGACATTTGTGACTTTTTATCAGCTATGACCCGCAGATTCGGTTCAATGAAATTATAGTATTTAATTTCCCTTATAAAATTGTCAATATTGGATTTTTAATTCTTGTTACCTTTGGGTACGAAACCCTAAAAACTTTAAGCATTTTATTTTTTAAGTAGTTCCATAAGACTGAAGTTTTAGTCAATAACTGTTACATTCAAAATATTTTCATTATTTAACTTATACTTTCCCACAACTGGGCAAAGTGCTTCCCTACTTCTTCCAATTATTCATTTCTTGAGCCACCTCGAACCAGTCCTAGCGGTAGGCGTCTAGGTCGTCTCACCACCTCTTCCTAGGTCGACCTCGGTGGCGTCGTCTATACTCTTTATTTTAATGAAGTTTAGCTACAGTACCAATAATATTATTCATGCAAGTCCTCACCAGTGTACGCTTCCCGCGATTCGCAGCCATTAATACCGGCATAGCATCACCACATGTTAGCGTTAACGGCACTACGTTTGTCAAGTGTTAAGGCGCCTGGTACTTTAGTGATGTTCAATACCGCTCTAAATATTTAGCGCTATAAACTATTATTATTATACCTAGCTTATACAGCCCTACTGCTGGGTAAAGGCCTCTCTCTGACTAGGCTACTTCTTAACAATTCTTAAGGAGGACATATGTAGTTCCAATTCCAAGTCATCCCGATATCTCCTTCTTGGTTTGTCGCGCATGCAATTTCAGGGCACTAACCTTGTGTTTTATTGGCCCACCGCTTGATCGGTAGACATGCTGCATGCGGCAGATATGTCCGGCTATAGACTATTGAATATATTTTTATAGCGCTATTTTATACGCTATAATTTTAACGCGGTTTAAACAAAACTCGACAGTAGTCTGAACGCGGACACCTTATCATTTTGTAGCGACATCTATATAATTATAAAAACTACAAATTCTGCACCGCGTAATCAAAGATCTCCACGCGATTCCAATAGATACAACAGCCCGAAATCATCTATCGGGCAGTTGCCCTCCATACATTGCACCAGTCTGGTCGGAGGATCCTCCCTTTTCAACGGATATAGTGGGATTTTAGGTATTCTCTGTTCCAGGCACGTGGAACAGATAGTACCTAAGGTCCCCCAAAATTTTGTTCGACGCTATCGGCGCTATCGCGCTATGTTGCTATCCCGTTTTGGCGCTGCTATTGACGTTTTATTGAGCGAAACGTTACATTATAGCGCGAAAGCAGAGTCGATTTAGCGAACGCTATACACTATGAATAAATAGCGTGTTATATTTTGACGCGATACGTTATATTAACCAGCACTAACCTACTTACCCTAAATTGATAATTTCAGATAAGTACGTATTTATTCTTAACAGTGGTTGTTGAGAGTAATATTATGTTTAGCGAAGGTTAGTTGAAAAACGTTTTGGTTTTTAGTATTTTTCCCCTCTAATTTAACCGAGAGGGAGTGTTAGACTTTCACTGACTAAACCTGCATTTGTTTACTCAATATTTTTTTATTAATAATAATCATTTAATTTATTCATAAGACAACACACACACACACATACACACACCCATAGATTTTTGACGATTAATATTTCATCATTTAGGTTTGATATAATTAAACTGATATTTATTAAAACTTTATGCTGCAGAAAGGTACAAAAAGCGGACTTAATACTTGAAATGAAATTGTTTATTTTTTTTTCAATGTCATTATATAAATTATACATGTTTTTTTTGCTGTAAATTTTAATTTGTAATTCTTCAGTGAGAATTGCACACTATAATATGCATAACATAATATAGTCATTATAACTGTTAATATAACTGGTTCAATATAAAAGGAGAGACTAAACTGACATATTAACACAGCCAAAAATACTGCGACATTAGAAGTGCGAAATTTTGCTCAGTTGCCTTATTATGTAGACAACCACGTAAATTCGTCCAATAACGGGACTGAAACGGTTCAAAGTTTGTATGGAAACCTACTTTCACGAGGGCGAAACGACTGGCAAAAGCTAGTTAAAAATAAGGTGATATGTACTTATGTTACTATATTATGTTAAATAAATATTGTATATAGTTAAAAAAAACTTGTGTAACATATATGTTACTGAATAAATAAATATTATCATTATTCAGTTACCCTTCGCATTCCAAGTACACATTTGAAATCCGTAACTTAAGCAGGCATCGTCCCTAGGGAACCTCGTCAGTTTTTCTGACAGCTCTTTGAGGCGCGTGTGAACTACAACACTTCATCGACACGGGTGTGGTCCACCCTGCATCTCCCTATGCCAGGGAAGTTACGCAACTATGCACCAGACATACAATCAAATCAATAATAAATTGATTGATTGGTAGAAAATTGAGGTAGGAAATACTGAAGACAGAAAGATTCTTGTAAATTATTTTTTATTAGCATTATAGGCCTTATAATGTTCCCACTGCTGGGACTCAGGCCTCCTCTCTTGGAGCCATAATCCACCGCGCAGGCCCATTGCAGATTGGTGGATGTCACATGTCTTCGAATTTTTGGTTCTAGGACATGCCGGTTTCCTCACGATGTTTATAATTTAGTATCAGATTTTATCTGTCGGGTTTTACAACTATGCACCTGACATGTAATCTGTGAAGTTTTGGGTTGATTGGTAGAGAATGCTGATGGTTTTAGGTTCGTTTGTCCAAGTGACTTTTATGTTGTACTTTCATGTGGGTGAAGTCACACAATTTAGTGTCACCTTTTATCAGCCGAAAACATGAAAACATCTGTCATTTCTAAACGCGGATAAGTGTCTTAAGGTCCCACTTTGCGCGGGCTTGAACTCACTGGCGGGCGGGGCCATAAAGCACGCTGTCTCACTTGACATCGTGCCCGAAAGAGATAGTATCAGTGATGAGCGGTTAGACGCTAGTCCTCACGCACGACGCGACGTCTGCTTTGCACATAGCGCTCCGAACCATTCCGAATAAAAACGAAATTACACGATGCACATATGTCATACCGTTTCGGTTGTTGCGGTGTGTGCCGCTCGAATTCGAAAAACAAAAGATTTAAAATAATACCTAAGAGCGTTTTCACATTATCCAATCCGATATCGGTGTCGGACGCCGATCCGATATCGGGGTAAGTAAAATGTATGAAATATGTACCTGTCTTTCATATTGTCCGGCCCGATATCGGATATCGGAGCACGGCATTTCATACATTTTACTTACCCCGATATCGGATCGGATAGTGTGAAAACGCTCTTACGTACCTTTGTTTGTTTCTCGGCAATGAAAAAAAAGACAAATTTTCATTTGTTTTCTTATTTTGAGACCCTTCTACTGCACAATAATGATCAGACACAACGCCCGTCTGGTCGCGCGCCGCGTCGTGTACCTCACCTCACAGAGCGCTGTGGCGCTGCACTGAGTTCACCTTCCTATTGTCCGCGGACGCGGGCCACATGACCGGCGTGCTGTGCAGCAGCAGTTGCCCGGATCAGACACAACACCCGCCTCGCTCAATTGGGCAGTTGCCTGACCAGACAAAACATCTCTCTGGTCGGATGACGCACTCTAAAGACTAAACAAAAAAAACTAGGGCTGTTGCCCGGACCAGACACAACATCCATCTCGCTCAATTGGGCAGTTGCCTGAACCAGACACAACACCCGTTTCGTTCAATTGGGCAGTTGCTCGGACCAGACACAAAACCTGTCTCGCTCAATTGGGCAGTGGCTCGGACCAGACACAACACCCGCCTCGCTCAATTGGGCAGTTGCCTGGACGAGACACAACACACGTCTCGTTCAATTGGGCAGTTGCTCGGACCAGACACAAAACCTGTCTCGCTCAATTGGGCAGTTGCTCGGACCAGACACAACACCCGCCTCGCTCAATTGGGCAGTTGCCTGGACGAGACACAACACCTGTCTCGTTCAATTGGGCAGTTGCCCGACCAGACATAACATCTCTCTGGTCGGATGACGCACTCTAAAGACTAAACAAAAAAACTAGGGCTGTTGCCCGGACCAGACACAACATCCATCTCGCTCAATTGGGCAGTTGCCCGAACTAGACACAACATCCGTTTCGCTTAATTGGGCAGTTGCTCGGACCAGACAAAAAACCCGTCTCGTTCAATTGGGCAGTTGCCCGACCAGACATAACATAGCCGGTCGGAGTGGAGGGTGTTAGGTTTTTTCGTTACGGAATTTCTGGATTCGGTCCCCACGCTCAAGGCCCGCGATAGAAGCTATGCAATAGCTTAAAAAAATACAGTCGAATTGATAACCTCCTTCTTTTTTTTAAGTCGGTTAATAAAGCGTAGATGTTATAGGTAGTCAACATACACGTCATACGAACGATATAGGCCGCAGTAGACTGAACCAAGCTCAGACAGCCGCGCGCGGCGCTGTGACACGTCGTCCCCCCGCACCGCAACCGGGGGTAACTTTATTCAGTGAGATGCACGATAGTTCTGAGTAAAAGGCGTGCGTGATAAAATACAAAAAGGCCTTTGGAAGAAGGGGTTTTACGAAAAAACCACTGCATCAATCAATTTCAAATAAAATTTATTAAATTCTTCGATAAATTTGTGGTGTCGGTACGGGCTTCGTTTTTGAAATTTGATGCGTCTTTTATTTCTAATTTACGCTCAAAGTTGTGTTAAAATTAGCCAAAAAAACGAAACTTTAGAAGCTCGTAACTTTTTATTGGCTTATTATTTTACAATTCTGCTTCCGTACAGACAAAATTAATAATGAGACAAAACGATATCATGTTTAACTTTGGATGTACATGGTCAAATAGTGGAGTAAAACCCCCCGAAATTTGTATGAAAAAAATGTTGACTTGAGTCGCCTTAAAGGCCTGAAATACATAGTTACCTTAGATTAAGCTCTAATCCATCCCTATAACTTTCAAATACATTGTAATGAAAATAAAAAAAATATTATTAACCTATCAATACCCGCGGCACGAGACACAATAGTAAGACAATAGCAGCGCGGTCCTATGAGACCGGTCGGGGATTCATGAATTAAAATTACTTTAAAAACATATCCCCTAACAAACCGAAGTTTTACTCAAATATATTCCCTATGTTTTTCGTTATGATGTCTCTAATCTACTTTTCTAAAAATATTCCAATTAAATTTTTTTTTTAGCGCGCAAACTACAATACTTTGCTTGAACTATATTGCTCGTCATGTTACCTAGCGCCTTAATGTATATCTTTGTCAAGTGTCGAGGTGCTCACTACTGCCTATTCACTTCTGTTTTCAGTTATTTATTAACGTTTAACACATTGAGTTGAGATTTGTGGGGCTTCAAGCCATTTTTAGGGTTCCGCGCCTCAAAAGGAAAAACCAGAACCCTTATAGGATCACTTTGTTGTCCGTCTGTCTGTCTGTTTGGAAAGGTATGTATGATTGTTCGAAGAGTTACCGTGACCGTGGAACTCAAAGGGCAAATTACATAGGTGGGATTTTTTATTATTATTTTGTGTTCCATTGCTGGGCAAAAGCCTCCCCTATTTCTCTTTCTAAACCTCCTGTCTAGCGCTATCTCTAGCCAAATTTGCCTCGCGAACATGATCAGATCGTCACACTACTTCCGCCGCGGTCGACCTCAATTGCGTCGACCTCCCTCGGGCGTCCAGTGAGTGACAATCCTCGCCCATCTGTCCACACTTCAGCCTGGTTGACTTGAATTATGGGGCGCAGCGTGTTGTTTCTAATGTTATCTATTCGCTTATCACCTACTTTTTAGGGTTCCGTAGCCACATGGCAAAAAACGGAAGCCTTATAGATTTGTCATGTCTGTCTGTCCGTCCATGTCACAGCCATTTTTTTCCGAAACTATAAGAGCTATACTGTTGAAACTTGGTAAGTAGATATATTCTGTGAACCATATTACGATTTTTGTACAAAATTAGAAAAAGCACAATAAATTTTAAGGTTCCCCATACTTAGAACTGGAACTAAAAATATATTTTTTCATCAAACCCATACGTATGGGGTATCTATGGATTGAATTATCATTTTTGAAGACCTATGTCTTCAAAAATGATAATTTGAGGTTTCTAATATATTTTTTTTCTAAACTGAACAGTTTGTGCGAGAGACACTTTCAAGGTGGTAAAATATGTGTCCCTGTAACTTCTAAAATAAGAAAATGAAAAATCTAAAAAAACAATATTTTGTAGACTACTATGCAAACTTCCACCAAAAATTAGTTTGAACGAGATCTATTAAGTAGTTAAGTTGGTACGGAACCCTCGGCGCGCAAGTCCGACTCGCACTTGCCCGGTTTTTTTTAATATAGGTTTTAGCCAGTAAAAGTCTGACACGTCCTCTCGCTCTACCTTAGAGCGGGAGAAGTCAGTTGATAATTTCGTAACTGAAAAAAAATACTAATCTAATAGGCAGGTAAACTCGTAGCCTCGTAGACGTTGCGTAGCATACAACAATCCGCCATGTCTACGAAGCTACGATTTTACGTAGCAAACATTTTTTTTCTTCGATATAATTGACTACTATTAGTTACAATATTCGATGTTTAGACATGAGACCACAAAAATAAAACCGTTCAAAAAAAGATTACTACCGCTTTACTACCAGCTTCGTTTCTCATTAAGAAAAAGGGGGGTAAGTGCAAAAAGCAATAAAAGCAAGCCTACTAGGTAATATACGGGCAACGTCATCTGTCGATCCGTTGGAAGCTGCTCGTAAAATGTATACGAAGTAAATATAAGACCGCCGTCTGGCAAAATAGGGGTAACCGGAGTTTCACAGAAAATTATTCTGTTAGTGGCTATACGTTGATTGTTTTACTCTTGAATACCTCTTACCCTAGTTTATGATAAAAATGCGCTGATATTTTTAAGCAATTTTGTATTTTACTTAAATAGGTGACGATGGGCCTTCGAGTTTTTTCGAAATAGTAAAAGCGACCCTGAAACGCCAAAGGCAATTGAAGAGGCACAGGTGGGTTTTAGTCAATAAAATTTTGACACTTTCTTTCTCTTCGTTATTTGATGATGCCTCATCAAAAGATGAAAGTGGGTGGATATGGTTAAAGTTTATTTATTTACAAATAGATACTTTTTAACAGAACGAATTTGTATGAAACGTGACAAACAAGTAGAAGCAGCCTAAATTAGAACAAATACACACCACACCATGTTATATGTTACAACCTCGAGATCTTCAAATAAAGTGCGAATAGATTAGGTTACACATCCTCGCTTTCCATCAGGCGAAATAGTGGTCAAGCGCGATTATATCAATAATTAAAAAAATAGTTACCTATTTCCCAGTAGTACGTGTTCAAAGACCAATTTTTTACACGTCACCAAAATGGCTGTCAAAACCTAGCGTCCAAATTTTACTGAGGCGCATCGTCAAAAAAAAAACCTAAAAACTCCAAATTTTTTACACGCACCGAGAAATACGAGTAACAGCCTCTCTTTTTTACCATTTTTGACTTGTTCTATTTTCTTTTAGAACCTAAAACATAAAAGCGTGTCAGAAAAAGGTATTGGAGCGACAGAATATTTACTGCAGACTCTGTTAGTGACTGGTTCACGTTATTTCTTATATTTTACATACATTTACACGTTTTACGACTATGCTAAGGTATGGATCACTTTCAATATCGGTTCTACCCACACGCAAATTAGTAAAGTGTTTTGCTGTAAGGTCAAAGTTGTGAACCTTAAAAATAACGGGTCTAGACACTTTGGAGTATGTAGGTTTAAATACTTTATTCTCAAAAAGACAAAAAAGCCACTTACATGAGAATATAAAAAAATACATTTTGTAAACTTATTCTAGGTCACCGACATTACAGTTTTAAAATCAATTGGTATAAAATACATTGTGTACACGTTCAACGGCTTTTGTTTCAACTAGTACGATTTTAAGGTAGCTAGTGGGTAGTTTCAAGTATGTACTTTGATAGTTGGGATTTAAAACCGTTGAAAGAGCTTACATTTTTAATATGCGATGGTAACTTATTATAAAGTTGTACTCCTTCATAAGTGATGTTCTTTCGAGCATAATTTGTACGTGTTTTTGGCAAGACAAGTAAACTTGGTCGCCGAAGACTACGTTTAGTTATATGACACTTTTTAGTAAATGTTAGATTTGTGTGGATTGTTCCATCAATAATTTTTCTAATTAAGATACAAGTGTTATAAACATATAGTTGCGAAATATTCATTAATTTAGTCTCTTTAAAAATTTTGTGTGTTGGTGTCAAGTATGGATAGCGAAATAGTGTCTTTATAACCCTATTCTGCAATCTTTGCAGTTCCTGTAGCTTGGTTTTTCCGGCGCTGCCCCAAATTTCTATTAGATACAATAAATGTGATTTGACAAGTGAATTGTAAATACTGAAACGCAGTTTTTTGGGTATACATTGACTAATATTTCGTAGTGAACCAACAAGCGAGGAAATTTTATTTTTAATATAATCAATCTGTTTGTTCCATGTTAAACCACTTTCCATTCTAAGGCCGAGATACTTTTCATAAGTTTTTTTCTCTAATGGGATGTTATCTATAGTTAAAGGGTCATGCAGGGGAATTATTTTATTTTTCGCTTTGAAGATAATGTAACAAGTTTTCGTGATATTTACGGTTAGCAAATTATGTTGGAACCACTCAAACAGGATTTTTAAATCCTCTTGAGCTCGTGCAATAGCGTCATGAACATTTTTTTCAAAGTAAAACAGGCATGTATCATCTGCGTACAGTGTCAAATGGCCATTCAGTCCTAGCTCTGTAATATTATTTATATATATTAAAAATAATAATGGTCCCAATATGGATCCTTGTGGGACTCCATATGTGACGGGTAAAGCACTACTTTCAACATTATCTATCTTGACTACTTGGGATCTATTTGTTAGGTAAGATTTAAACATTTTAAGTGCATTGCCTTTTATTCCAACTTTTATTAATTTTTCTAATAGTAATTTATGACTTACTGTATCAAATGCCTTTTTTAAATCGATAAAGACACCTAAAACAATATTTTTATTATCAATATTATCTCTGATTTTTGTCATAAGATCAATAGTAGCTGCGGTAGTATTATTTTTAGCTCTAAATCCATATTGTCGCTCCGATATAAAATTAAAAGAGTCCAAGTAGTTTAACAGACGACGATGTAATATTTTTTCTAAGATTTTTGAGATAATTGGTAGCACAGAGATCGGACAGTAGTTTCCGGGGTCGGTTTTAAGTCCAGATTTATGGATCGGCGTCACCTTCGCAATCTTCAGGGTGTCTGGAAATTCTCCATCGACCATGAGTTTATTCAAACAATTTGCCAAACTTTTTGAGATTAGATTTTTTAAACATTTTATTACTTTTGTACTAACTTTATCTATACCGCTACTTGAATTTGGGTCGAGGTCATTAATAATTTTGGAAATCTCATCAACACTGCAAGGCTCTAAGGTTATAAGTTCTTTTCCTATATTGTTTTGGGTTGTATGAAGACATTGTGTTGTAGTGTCATGATATTTCTTTGGTATGCGGTCTGCCAGTATTGATCCTATGGTAGAAAAATACCTGTTAAAGATCTCGCAAATCTCATTTGGGTCAGTAACTAACTTAGAATCGACTAAAAGCTTTGAAGGACCAACATTTTGTTTTATTTTATTTTTAGCTAAATTATTTATAAGAGACCACGTTTTTTTAGAGTTTTTGGCACAGTCTGTAAATAGTTTATAGTAATATGAATTTTTCGAATCTTGGATTAATTTTGCAATGTTTTCTTTTGTTTTTTTAAATTGATTTTCTAATGACTCATTTTTCGGATCATTCTTGTGTTGTATCCATAGCTGATTTCTTTGGCTGATTCCGGTAATTATATTGTTGTTAATCCAATCTTTTTGAGGTGGATTCAAAACTTTTGTCTTCAATACTTTGTATTTTTCTAGGCTCTGCTTTATCTTTGCCTCTAATTCACTGTAGTTGTTTGACATGTCTTCTATTCCAGATGATTCCATCGCAGTATATAGGCTCTTGTAATCAATTATTTCGTAATGAAGGCGTAATTTGGGAGGAGGTTTCAGTTTGTTTATTTGTAGATAAATTTGCTTATGGTCAGTCATGGATGAATTGATAATAGTCATGCTGAAGTGTTCACCTTTTAAATTTGAGCTGGCGTGGTCTAGGATAGATTTCTTTGTACTGGAGTCTCTTGTGCAGTAGGTTTTATTGATTTTGTTTAGTATTTTATGGCCTGATTCATTTAGTATTTGTTTGTATTTTCTTAGTGTTTTGTTTTTTGTCAGAAGGTCGATGTTAAAATCTCCAAACACCATTGCTCTCTTCCGTTGCTGTAATTGTATGTTATATACATCAAGAAACCTTTCAAGATTTGTGTTACCAGGGTTATAAACGACGCCAATATCTAGAGCAAATTTTTCAATTTGTACCCACAGGTAATTGTTTCCATCTAGATATATTGATTCTGCGGTAGGTTATTAAAAACGGGCGATAATGTTTGAATCCCCGACCGGTCTCATAGGACCGCGCTATTATTGTCTTACTATTGTGTCTCGTTTCGCGGGCATTAATAGGCTTATTAAATAAACGCGCCTCAACATCAACGATTGCATCACTGCTTATCATAAGGTGGAATCGCAGTCAAGACTCAAGAACTAGTTCATTACATTAAAAAAAAATTGGTTATAATTTTGAAAAAAAAATCTCATACGGCTGAACCCAATAACCTATCTATCTCCAGTTTTGGCATACTGGAGATAGTAAAACAAATGAAACAATACAAAAATTATAAGCTGGGTACTCACTTAGCAGTGTAGCACGTAACGTATCAGATACGGTATCAACCTGCAAGTGGGTACGGCTCGTCCACGATCCTCCGCGTATCTAGCTACGAGCTGCCGGATCCGCAGTGCTCGCAACGACGTCACGCCGACAACCTCAATAGTTCGTTTGAAGCTCGCGCGTACGTACTCACTACACAAGCGGTTGTGACGCCGTCCACGAACACACTGCGAGCCACCTTTGTGTTCGCAGTGAAACCGCCACTCGGCGGGTCACTGCGAGCTTACAGCGCTCCACGCGCGAGCGGCTCGCAGCGGGCTCGTGCCTACGTACTCACTTGATACCGTATCTGATACGTTACGTGCTACACTGCTAAGTGAGTACCCAGCTATACATGTTTTCTGTATAATGTTTCATTTGTTTTCTATCTCTGGTATGTGATAGATAGGTTATTGGGTTCGGTTGTTAGTGCTTGCCTTTCGTCATAAACGGAAGCCTTGTGGGAAAAAATGGCACGCTTTTAGTTCTCGTAGTTTCGGTTGTGCGTTAATACTGGGTGTAAGGGACAGCCCTCCACAAACTTTAAAGGCTTGCTCAGTAGACGAATCTGAACATCTCCCCACAATTTTTTTTTTCAGGAAACGATAAAAATTTCTGCCTCACCATACAAAATTATAAATTTTATCGGACAATTTGTATGCAGAGGTCGATTTTTTTTTTGTTTCCTGAAAAAAAAAATTGTGGGGAGATGTTCAGATTCGTCTACTGAGCAAGCCCTTAAAGTTTGTGGAGGGCTGTCCCTTACACCCAGTATGTCAGTTAGTTAGTTTCTCCTTTTTATATATGTAGATACATAGTCTCGCGTCTAACATTACATTACATCTTCTTCGATAACAACTATTTCGCAGGAAGAGGTAATTACAACCCACCCCTCTCTCGCCTCTCGCCCCGGAAACTCTTCCTTTACTAACAAATGTTAGTTGAATAAACATTAATGTTTGTATTTGTTTCATTAATAACTTTATCCTTATCTATTTGAGCAATATAATTAATTACAGAGACAAATAGTGCAGTCGAGAATACCTTATAACCGTTTTCCCGGAACAAACATTCAGGGATTTATGATTTATTTTTTGAAGTGGGTTCTGTGAAATATTTCCCTTCTTGGTACGGTCGTTGTCGTAAAACGTATGACAAAGGAAATAGGTTAATAGCATTAGCTGTATTGTCCGTGTTTTTTTTTGGCAAAACTTATGTGACTATGTGTATGTGTATTGTAAAGGTTTAAAATTGAATGTTCGCATCATCTTTGGAAGTAAGTATCGATAGAAATCGTAGATACTATCATGAAAAAAAAACTCATAGACACTCTCCCCCTTTTTTAACCAACTAAAACAAAAAGAGAATCCAACCAAATTGAGGATCTTTCTCAAATTGGTTGTATTTTTTTGAGGTTTCGTACCTCAAAGGGAAAAATGAAAACCTTTATCATGACAACGCGTAGAGGTACGAGTATCGAGTTGAAATTAAAACCAAACTCAGGTTTGCGATCCCTTGAAGCTGTTAAAAAATCAAACTTCTAAGTTAACAAAAACGAAAAAGATACGGCCGGTTATCTCGCAAAAAAACCTACGTTTTTTATTATGATACACAAAAAAAATTTGTGTCCAGTTTTTTTTTCTTGCTGAGTAAAGGCCTCCACCAACTCCTTCAAACAATTCCGCACCACATTTCTGCACACCCCTGTCGGGATTAAACGTGATATTATGTAAACAAACCGCTCTGATTGAAAACTTTCCTCTTTGCTATTGAACTAAACTACAGTAATAGAAAGTTCAAGAAGCTGTTATGTTGTGGTTCAACTTAAGTGTAAGTTATACTTATGTAAGAAATAAGGGTGCAGTTCCATTGCTGCTAAGCTACGCACTTTTTCTGAAGAACTATATTTTTATCATTACTCGTACTCTGATAGTAGGTCTGAAATTGCCTGAAGAGCGGGTTGAAAGTAGTACTTTTTCTCTTGGGAGAACCGCTTTCCGCGCCGTCGAACTATTGGCGATCTTGCTACGCTCGTCCGCCAAACTGTTTCTCGGGGTTAAATAAGTTACCTATGTATATTTCTGGGAGAGTGTATTAGAATTGCAAAATTGAATTCCGCCAAGTCTGTTCAATCATCCGACCACGAGACGTACGGCGTTGCGTCACCAGTACATGGGTGACATCCCACTCATACGTATCAAGCGTTTCGAAACACATTTGTTGTACGTGCAGCTAAGAAGTGGAATGCCCTGCCGAAGTCTCTGTTTCCTGATAGCTATAACTTATAAGTATTAAGTCATGAGTGAATAGGTTACTTCTTCGCAAACGTGCTCCTTCGTCGACCACATTATCGCTTCCCATCGTGTGAGATAGTTTTCAAAACGCGAGTCTATCCTTAATAAAAAAAGGTGAGAAATCACCTAATATCGTCCTAGCTTTAAGGTGGAGCATGAGGTTGTGTAGACTTTTACTGACTAAAACCCACCTGTCTCCTTTAGTTACTCTTTGTGTGCCAGCGACACGATAACCCATTCAATTTTCAACAAATAAAAATGTAATCTCCGTGTACTCGCCAAGCAGCAGTGAAATAACACCTTAACTCTTACTTACTTGCGTGTTGTCCCAATCAAAAGGTTCTCAACGTTCAACGTTGACTGAAGCTTTGCAAAGAGAAAACTTGTTTGAATTGACTTGATTTATTTCCTCCAAGAAGTAACATAAGTACTAAGTTAGCACTTACGCTTCAAGGTTTCAGACCTGGCAGGTACAAATTTTCGCTTTAGAATTAAAATCTTGGAAATATATTTTGGTAATTTTTGTTTCGATGGTATATGGGGCTGAAAGGTTCTGGAGTGGTGGCTGTGCACATGGAAGATGTAGCTTTGGAAGGCCTGCCGTAAGGTGGACCGATGATATGGTGAGGGTCGCGAGGATGCGAGACGCACAGGATCGTTTGTTGTGGCAACAATTGGGGGAGAATATGATCAGCTTGTTGTCTTTCGGCTAAAATGATGGTAATGATAATGATGAGAACTCCGTGAAAGCAGAAAAATATAATAATAATAATATTTTTTTATCACAAAAAAAAAGGTTTAGCATAAAAAGAAACTTAATTTAAAAGTTTTCGATAAAAAGCAATAAACACAACAGAATCCAACCATTTTTTCTTTGGCCACTCTTTCTCTCTCCATCCATTCACATATACACATACATGTTTCATCCCTCTTCTTCATATGACTATATACAAAACAAACGATTGCCTCCAAACTTTTCAGCCACTTTCACATTTCCTCTAATAAATTCATTTATCATTGTACGAGTATATAATATTTGTTTTTCAATGCATTTTAGACATTCCAAAACCAACAATTCTAAACCGGAAATTATTAGTCTGTAAAATTAGGCCAGAACCTAAATCATAGCTTGTCATAAAAACTGTCCACTAGTTAACACACGCCAATAAATAGTCCAACGTTTGGCACCGAGCCACAACATACTGTGAATTTAGTCAATAGTTTACGAATCAAATGTTTGCCAAATATGCTTTCAATTAATGTTTTGGCAGTAATTCTAAACTATCGCTCTAGGGGGCGCCAAATGCGATGCGACGAGGAATTATGTTACGGGGTATTGTAGGGTATTAATTGAGTGCAAAGTTTGTTTTAAGCACAAATATAATCGGTCGTGGCGATGCTTGGGGGAGGTCTATGTCCAGTCTTTCGGTTGCGATGATGATAATGACGATGACAAATAATATAATAAGACTAGCTTCTGCTAGCGGCTTCGCTCGTTTGGAAGTAGGTTTTTCTATATAAACTTTGGACCCCCGTTTCATTCCCTTAGGGGGTGAATTTGAGAACATCCTCTCTTTATGGTCACCTACGTTAAGGAAACCTTGTGTAAAATTTCAAGCTCCTAACCCCGAAGTCAGTTAGTTTTTCCTTTTATTTGAATAGTCTTTTTACAGAAATAGTTGATCCGACAGTAGTCATGTTCAAATTCTTGTTGCAATATCCATTTCTAGTACTTTAATTTAAATTCTTCGGGAAACTATTCAGGCTTCATACAGGTTTTTTTAATGTGGGAAATCCTCCAATGGCTTCTCCCGCTCTAGGGTGGCACGGGAGGGCGTGTCAGACTTCTACTGTCTAAGACCACACCTGTGTCCTTTAGTCCTTTGCGGTTTTCTTTACATTCCTTTTCTTATAACACCTTTGTAACATTATGGAATGCAATAAAGTATTGAGATTCCCCGTGGCTCTAGCCACTCTAATAACTTCTCCCGCTCTAGGATGGCACGGGAGGGCGTGTCAAACTATTACTGTCTAAGACCACACCTGTGTCCTTTATCCCTTTGCGGTTTTTTTAGAACTCCCTTTCTGAGATTCCCCGTGGCTGTAACGGACACCGGCCTAATCATTTTCAAGTATAACATTAAATGCTCTTTATATTAATTTCACAGTAGGACCAGTACACATTTCAACGCGTCTCTATGTAAAACAGTTGTAACAGCGTCCACAGGTTTACGTTTATAGACAAAGTTAGAACGGTTCTGTAGAGTCTAATGCGAGGTTGTTTGAAACTGCAGACCCAGTTCTACCTTCCATAAAAACGATGGCTTTGGGTGATTGCATGTGCAATAAGAACGAATTTAAAACATTCCAAGGTTAAAATTAAATTTCTCATATAACTTTTCCCGTTAAACGCAAAGGGCAACTAAAAAAGCAGAAATGGGTTTTAGTCAGCAAAAGTCTGACACGCCTTCACGCTCCGCCCAAGAGCGGGAGAAGGCACTCTAATGATTTTCGACCAAAAAAAATGTGTTTGTACAAGCTTTGAGTTTCGAAAGTGGGTCGAAGTTTGCCGTTGTACCTACCAATTAGATGGTGATATGATGTACGCGGGGGGTTACGGTGGACGGGGTGTACAGTGTACACCTCTGCCAAGCCAATAGGTCAATCTAAAATTTTATTTTACTGTAAATAACCGTATATTGACGTAGGACCTAAATATTTCATTACTTCAAAGAAATTGGAGAAATACGTTTACATTTTGAAATACTTACCCGGATACATTTTGCCCGCGCCCTTTGAATGTCATTTCCGTTGCGACGGAACCGGAAATACGACTTCTATTTTCAAATAACTGAGTTTGTGTTGAATGTTTGACAGTTTCCTGTCTCAGTGCTACCTACGTCTATATTTTTATACATAACTATATACTAGCTGTCTCAGCAAACATTGTGTTACCGTACTGTCGATGAAAAATTGGAGGGTGAGGGTAGGATCGTAAAAAATAGTCTAACCTTAAACCTACAAAATATACACAAAAAAAAACATAAAAGTTGGTCAAGCCGTTTCAGAGGAGTTCAATTATAAACTATATGACACGAGATTTTGATGTTAGATATAATAAAACAGTAGAAATATGAAGCGATGTGGCGAGTGGCGTCCGCGAACCTACCAGACCACGCAGCGTTGGAAGGTCTCCTACGAGGTGAACGGATGACTTGCTAAGGTTGCTGGAATCCGACGCATGCGAGACACACAGACCATTGTGAAGCCACTTGGGGAGGCCTCTGTCCAACAGTGGACGTCTATCGGCTGAAATGATGAAGGCTTTTATTTTGTTTCATTTTCCTAGCGACCATCGGCCCTGCTGGGACCTAACAATTTTGCTGACATCTGTTTAATGCACGCGTGGAATATTACGTACCATCGACGACTGGACCTCGGTCTTTACCCGACCACCGGGTGGCGAGCTGCCCATTGCTCGTCGTCCGCAATGTCTTCTGTACTTCTAAGACGCAATTTCCTTACCTCCCCCCTTTTCTCCCCTAAAATCTGTTCATTTTATGTAGGGACAAGAGTATAATGTTTTCGTAATAGTTTCTTAAGTATTTATTATAAAATACAGCGGCGAGTGCGCCGCTTGACATTATAAACCTATAAACCGTAACACTTGGCCCGGTTTACAACTTTCTTAGTGTGGGCCAAGTTAGGAGAATAGTTCAATTCATGAGTACAATCCGGTCACATTAACTTGACGCATCTCCGAAATGCGAGCATTCCCCCGCTTCCCCCCGCATTCTCTTAGCTCGCCCGGCAAGTGTCAGGTATGGTCAGCATCTTTGTTATCGATACGCGAGTCGATAATTGCGCTAGTTCTAAGTTGTTGTTATATTGATTTTGGACATTATTTCATCGACGCCAAGCGTCAAGTTAATGTGACCGAGTCGCAATTTTTTGAGTTTACCTATGACAAGCATGCAGAGCTGTTGGTTTTGGTAGTCAGAAGTCAGAAAATCTGACAGCAATCTTGCTAAAAGTTTTCCAATTACTGGGTGTAGAGGTCAGCCTCATCATTTTAGTCAAAAATCGTCCCCATATGGATATAGGCCTTTCCCAAGTGTCGCCACAACAGCAAGTTCTGTACGTCATCACCTTGAGGAAGGCCTACCAACTCTGCATCTTTCCGAGGACACCACTTCAGAACCAACATCGACCTTCGGTTCTACGAGCAATGTGCTCTGTACTCACTGCCACGGCAATTCTTCAGGCTATGTCGGTAATATTATTTATTTATATACTCTTTATTGTAGACCATAAATGCAATTTTACAATAACTGTGAGTTTTAGGAAGAGGGTCGCTTGATGCGATTTGAGTGACTTTAAGTCTCCTGGTGAGGCATAACTAGTCATACGTCAGTATGTATACGAGAAAATACCACGTAGGGCTGTGCAGCCGAGTCAAATACTACGAGCGACCTCTTTCTCAAAGTTAAGAGGCCTGCGGAGACCGCGCGCTATCTCGAGTTGCGACGAAATAAAACACGTTTTTGAGGTTGATGGAAGCAATTCAGATAGTTTAAACAATTCTTGGACACACCGACTGGAGTAAAGTCATCATCCGCACATTGACAGTTGCTTGCTGTGATAGCAATACAAACTATTGGAAATTTGGGAAAGGTTCCGTAATACCAAAAATGATGAATGAAAAATTAATGTATTTCCATTATTGTTTCGAGTATTTATAACTTGATAATAATATCTGTGTTCCTACGAAAAGATATTTTGAAATATTGTTGTTTATAATATAGAAAAAACAAAATAAAAACATGACATTTTCGCTGTGAAAATTTAAATTCGCTTAAATTTCGTTTGGGGTAAGTTTTTCAACAAAAAGACGATGTAGGAACCTAGATAATTATTGTCTGAATCCGAATAACATCATATTATGGTGTAAATATGCTTAAATTGCAAATGATTTTGGTATTACGTTTGTATGGATAATTCTAACGTCGCGCCCGCCTTAAACCTACCCAACAGAATCACAGTTCAAAAAAATGCAGAAAACGCTACCACTTATCACATATACCACACCACAAACGTGCAAAAGCCGTCCAGATTATGTTCAAGATCTGTTACTACTTAGGAAAAATAGTGGTTTTGTCACAAAAATAACCTGTTTATTCATTCATTCAGAGACTTACTGGCCGAGTTTCGGAAGAAACGGTCTTCGCTGCGGTTCGAATGCGGTAAAGCTTGCTAAAGAAATGCTGAGATATCTTTGGCGCATCGCTTTGGGTGTAGCGTTGCATTTATTTATTTTGTAAGTTGGTTACATGAGAAATGAGTATTTTAGGGGAAGTTTGAAAATGGTGTCAGTGACTGAAAAGTTGAAAGGGAATCGTTTGTCTTGGTATGGTCATGTGAAGAGGAGGGATGCGTTTCATCCTACTTTACTAAAAGAGTTATGATTTTACATGTGGATGGATGGAAAGGGAGGCCAAAGAAAAGATGGATGGATCGTGTAAGAAGTGACAGGATAGAATGGAAGAAGAAAATCGTGTTGTGTTACCGCAAATAAATCGGGATGAGGGCAGGAATATGATGATGATTGGCAGGTTGGCTACATGAAAGTTTGTGCAGAATTATGAGGTAAATTTGTCCAGAAATGAGTTTTTATGAATATTATGTAGTTAGGCGTAGTTAGTTGGGGACTTGTCTGGAAAATATATTCCTACCAATCACATCTCTTCATTCATCTGTTCTGTTGTCTAATTTGTTCCTTTCGTTTTTTTTAGTGTTTGTGTGCTTGCCACCTTAGTTCTCCGAAAGTAATGTCAGCAATACATTTTGAGCTTTGCATTTGACAGGATCGCCAACAGAAAAGTCATTTTGGTAACCCATTAGCAGATTTTAAATTCTGATTCCTTCTATTACAACTAGTAATGTGATGGTTTTTTGGCTTATTTTTCTGACTGAGTAAGGTGTAATAAAAGGCATTCTTCAAAAGTGCCTGTTAATAGTTTATTCGAAGTAAATACTTCAATTTTTAAAAAGAGTAGAATAGGCTCTTAATAAATTAGCACCTCACCATCAAGAATTGCATCACTGCTTACCATCAGGTAAGAGTGAATAGGGTGCTTCTAGGCAAGCGTGCTCCATCGTCAACCACATGATCGCTTACCATCAGGTGAAATGTGGTCAAGCGCAAGGCAATCAATAATAAAAAAAGGCGGGATTGCAGTCAAGCACTAGTTTAAATCAAATAAAAAACAAAATGGGTATAATATACCTATATAGTGTTCAAGCTATACAATACCTTATTGAGATGTTCATAGGTAAGAGAAACCTCATTCATCAAGAGGGTTGTTTACCCAGCGATAACTAAGGGATAATAATAATTAATATAACAGTGAACCGAGGTTTGAGTTTATAATGAAGAACAAATAAGGACGAAGGGTGTTATTATACAATGTTGTAGTTTGAAATAAATAATAGTGGCAGCAATATTCTGCCGCACTAGAGTGCGTCTAATGAAAGCGCGACCTGGAGTTTTTTTTATATTTTTTTTAGCAACATTAGTTAGCCGCAATTGTAGGAAATAAAAAAAATGTGAAGGGTCAAGACATGATTCTCCTACTAGTTAGTAATACCACATACAATTTTTTTGGATATTTTAACATCCTTTTCTCATGTCGTCTTTCATTAGACGGACTAGTTATATTAAAAAACACAGTTAGAATTTTATTTAAAACCATCCTTAATGGCGCATTTTCATTAGTCAATAGGGCCCGCATGCCGGGTGCGAGAGATTACTGGAACGCGTGTCACATGACCCGCATTCGGGGAACCGCAGACGGTATAACGAACATGTTACTTTCATTGGTTGTTATCCCGCATGCGGGGACTCCCCGCATGCGGTATACTGAACGAGTTAACGACCAGTGAAAATGCGCCATAATGCGTTTTTAATTAGTGCGGCAGAATTGAGGACAGTAGTTTAGATATCCGCAAGAGAACCAAGGTTACCGACGTAGCCGGAAGAATCACGAAAGTTTTTGAGTACGTTTGTAAATTGTCACTTTTTTTGTGATCGAATTGCTGAACCGATTTAGATGAAATTTGGCACATTTGGAGACCTTTTTCTGAAATAACACAGTCATAGAATATTTCTCCCAGGTTTCTGTTCCCTTGGGATAAATTTCTACTATCACACGGATGAAACCACTGCGTAAACTTACAGTTTTCTAGTACCTACTACGAGTACCCATAGCTACTACCAGTCTCTTAACTAATCCGCGGATACAGATAGATTTTAATATAAAACTATAAGGCTTCCTTCTTAGGTCTACGGAACGCTAAAAAGGGAAGAGCAGGTGTATATACATAAAAAATAAGATAGTGTAAGTAACGGTATCTTTCCTCTTAAATCGTAGTCCAAATCTCGGTGAGACCAATTTGTAATAGAGCGAGGCAGGTTCAGTCGGATTGCACCAAAAACTGCATTTAGTATGCCTTACAGCTTGCGTTTGTGCTCCGAGCGTGACTGGGGATCCCCAGGCTAAGGGATGAGCGGAAAGCGACTGACTGACGATCTGATACCATTCTTGCCATGAAGTGCCGTGTTACCCCAGTTACTGGTTTGTGGAGGTCTGGTAGGCAGCCGCTCCTCGTAAAATACTGGTCATTCAGCTAAATCCGGCTTGACTGGAAGTCGACCCCAATATAGTTGGGGAAAAGGCTAGGCAGATGATGACTTTTAAATGGCTTAATGATGACACTGTTTTTATAAAGTAGGAAATCATCTAATGAGTGCAACCACTGTAGTGCTGAGCGGGAGGGCGCGTCACTTCTACTACTACTTAAACCACTCCTATGTTCCTTATTTGCCTTACGTTTTAGGACCCAGTGTTTCCCTTTCGGAAGAGAACCCATGGCCCCAATAGACAATATGTATCCGAGTGTTTCTTCCGCACGATTCAAGAACGGGAATGTCCCGAACTGTTAGGAGTATGGACGCCTACGCTAAATGAAATAGAAACTCATTTATGTACCGAACTTGTACTGACAACTAGCAAGGCGGTCTCACTCTCGTCTACATATGTACGTTGTGCACTGTCATTACATAGTTTAAAGTTAATTAGTCGCCCATGTTCTTATTTCTTCAAGAACTCACCATTTTCGGTGAGGACTTGTGTCATGTGGAAGGTGAGAACGCCATGGATTTCGAGGTAACCTTTGTGTTCCTGCAGATATTCTCATTTCTCATTCGATCCTGCGAGGCTATCCTGAGCATCCACAACTGCAACCAGGCCACAAAGATGATATAAGATTCAATATTACAGTCGCTACCGCCTCTAACTTAAACGCAAAAACATGCACACTGCAGCTTTTCCCTCGCAAATCGTGAAAAATAAAAAATGGCGGTGCTCGACCCGCTCAGAAACACGTGATGGCAAACAGCTTCTGAAAACTAGCGGACCTTGTGCGGAAGAAATGTTTTACATGCACTTGCTTCTGAATTATGGAGTTTTTACTATTTGAGTAACATTTTAAGTTCTTCCCGTCTGATTATAATTTGTCTGTCTTCAAGGCTAGAGTGAATAGGCCCTTAACCTATCAATACCCGCGAAACGAGACACAATAGTAAAACAATAACAGCGCGGTTCTCATAGGACCGGTCGGGGATTCATGAATTAATAAACTAGTGCGCTTCAACATCAACGATTGTATCACTGCTTACAATAAGGGATCACAAACAAGCATTAGTTTATATTATTAAAAAAAAAGCATGAAATTACTCGGTTCTTTTTTATTATTGGTAGGGTCGATTGGGTGGGTTGGTTGGTTGGTGGGGTTGATTTTTATTTTTTTGGCGGGAAATCAATCTCATTAAATGATTTCTCCCACTCTAGGGGCGTTTACTGACTATAACCACATTAATGCACCTTCTTTGCCTACATTTCAGGACAACAAGATTATATTTCGGAAGACAATCCAGAGCACCAGTAGGCTTCGGCCTTGCTAGCTTAGCTATCAGGAAACTCAGACTTCTGAATGGAATTTCACTTCTTAACTGTACGCATAATGAATGTATTCTCAAACCATTTTGGGCGTATCTATAAGAGAAAAAATACCTAAATACGAATATTTTCTCGCTAGTGGAAAGGCCAGCTCCACTAAAAGCTAAAATGTTGATAATCCTCTTTATTAGAAGATTATTTGACTCTAGTCAAATAATCCTAAGCTTTACCTTTATCTTTACATCAATAACCTTAAGCTTTACCTTTATCTTTACATTATTTGACTCTAGTCAAATAATGTAAAGATAAAGGTAAAGCTTAAGGTGTCTTTAAGTCGAATTCCAAATGAAATGAAGGTTACTAAGTTTTAATCCAGAACGTCAGTGACGTGATAATTATATCACGTCAAATTTCCGAACATGTCAAGGGACCTAATTATAACTATCTAATTTAGAAACCTAAGTAAAGTGAGGAAATCAAGCCGCCCAAGACAAAAAGAGTTCTACATTTACTTGACGCCTACTTTCAACTGCCTTTGCTTGCTATTAAGTCAAATTGCTCATAATATTAATTCAGGCGCTTAATTTACAGTTTCTGCCTGAACTGTGTACACATACAGCTCAATTAAATCGTTTAAATAATTTAAATTACTTTTTAAAGAATTTTATAGTTTTTCAATATTTATTCGAATGTTAATACGCTCATCATGACTAAAGATTAATAGCAAACTCTTAAACAAAATTATGTTAGTATCTCTTTTTAGCGTTTAGTGATGAAAAATATACTAAAGTATATAGATTCAATTTCTAAATAATTTTGTCTTAGACATTACTTATATTAATAGAAGCCTCGTATTTGACTTATTTCAGATATTACGACTTATTTAATTTTAATGTGGACTTTTATTTACTATTTAATTACGAGTATATTTACTTATTTATTGTGTTAGGTTACAGAGTTAATTTCGGTGTTTCTTCTTAGAGGCTAGTTAGCTTGGGAACACCACCTACTCATCTTGTTTAAAAATTAACGAAAAACTTGTAAAAGTTTTTTTTATGTATTTGTAAATAGATATCATTAATCATTGATTTCATAATTTAGTGTGATTATAGATTATTATGCCGGTTTTTGTTACTAAAACGGTTAATCCGAGATACATTTATATACAACCGCTCTTACGTGATTATGACGTTATTAAACATGATAGGGTAAACACGATAGTGATTGCCAAGCATATAGTGATTGCCCACATGAAGAAGCAATGCGATTTTTTGATAATTTTTAAAGGATTAGTATAAATTTAATAACCATAGATGTTGTAGTAACATCAACTGTAGTATAAATTTAATAAATTTATACTAATCCTTTAAAAATTACCAAAAAAACGCATTGCTTCTTCATGTGGGCAATCACTATATGCTTGGCAATCACTATAGTGTTTACCCTACTAATCCAGTAAATACCTCTATGGAAACCTTGTAAATTTAATCGAAATTCTAAATGCCCAAAATAATTTCCAAAAACTTTAAACGTTTTTAAAATAACACGTATTTCCTGGAACAAGTTTACTGAAAAATTCGAGTAAATGACGGAATAACCGAAAGCAACAAAACTTTCAGGCATCTATTTATTTTTTCGTGATGTCTCTTTATCAAACATTGCGTTGAATTAAACAATAAGCTTTAAAAACCATGCTCATGTTGACGATAGAGGAGTGGGGAAATGCCTTCTTAACATACATAATTTTAAGTACTCTACCAACAAAATATCTACCCATACGCACTGGGCCCGCGTGGTGGATTCCGGCCCATTCCCTCTCCTAGAGAGGAGGCCTGAGTACCAACAGTGAAAACATTACAAGGCCGATAATGCTGATTATTATGAATCTTGCAACTGAAATAAATTGATGGATGGAGAGGGAGAGAAAGCCTAAGAAAAGAAGGATTGATTGTGTGATACGGCAAAAAGGGAGTTAGTGATAGCGTGACGAGTGACAGGACAGAATAGAAGAAAAAGACGTGTTGTGGCGACACCCCAAATAAAACACGACAAGAGCAGGAAGATGATGATGCAGCTGAAATAAATAAATAATTCAACATCCACCTAGCCTTTTCCCAGCTATATTGGGGTCGGCTTCCAGTCAAGCCGGATTTAGCTGAATACAAGTATTTTACGAGGAGCGGCTGCCTACCAGACCTCCACAACCCAATAACTGGAGTAACACAGTACTTGCATGGGAAAACTGGAGTCAAATTTACTGGCTTCTGACTATCCGTAACGAGTGCCAAAGATCTACAAATAACAGCCGGGACCCACGGCTTAACGTGCTTTCCGAGGCATGAAGGGAGCTCGGTATGTTAAGATCAGCACTAGGGTTTAGGAATTCTCGACAATTTCAACGTCCCGGGACACGAGACAGGCTACGATCAAAGTCCCGGGACTTCCCGGGACTTCGAGACTTTTTTTAATTATAAAATTTGAACTTTGATTTCTGGTGAAACGTATTACTATTAATAAAAAGGGATTTTTTTTTTAAATCAACATTAATTATCGGTTAAATCAACATTTATTAAACATAAAATATAATCACAATAGTTATAACTTTAATATGTCAAATAATTGGTATGTTTATTCCTATAATCACAGATTAACTTTTAATTTATTTTTTTTTTAAATATTATTATAATAAAAGAAACTTAGTAACAATCATAATAACTTTAATATCATGTCAAAATCATATTAATCATAATTTGGTAATTTTTATAATCACAGATTTGTTTCCTTATCTGTAAAACAGACTTTTGAATCAGTCTTTCAAATTATTAATCAGTTAAAAAATAAAATTACTTTGATTTTATAAAATAGGCTTTTAAAAAAATCAGAGCATTAACAGCTTTGTCCGACAATCTGCTTCTGATTTTTGTAATAACGCCACCGGACAAGGAAAACACTCTCTCATTTTCAACAGAAGTCGGTTTAATTGAGTTTAAGGCTTTATAAAGTAGTTCTAAATTTTCTGTACGTTTTCCGGTTGCTTCGAACAACTGAAACTCCTTTTTCAATGTTGCTCTTGTTGTTGTTTTTTGAACCTCGGGTATATTTTCTTTGATTTTTTTTATTGCTTGTTCCATTTGATTTACAAACGACTCATCCGGCTCGTTGTGTACTTGAGAGCTACTAGTACTAGGTTCAGCGCTTATTATTTCCATATCTGGTGTCGGGATATGAGGTATATTTTCAAAAAGCCTGCAATACAGTTCTTCCGCAAAGACAATTAGGGCAGTTTTACTTAAATTTGAAGTAAAAAAGTCCGTGTTTTGAGACTGTGAGGTGTGATGACCAGTGTGTAAATATTTTAATAAACAGATAACTCGTTGTGGTCTTCTCTCTTCTAGACGAGCTTTTAAAGTTTCTAAGAACCGACTCGATAAATCATCATTTGTCGTTGTCGATTGAATTTTTTTCAGTAATACATCAATTATTGCTTCAGCTGTTAGTAACGTAGCGTTTTGTCTCCCTAAGGCTTCTACAGCTATCTTGACTGGCTGCAACAAATCAACAATCGACTGCAAAAGAAGAAGATTGTCTTCATTCCACTTGTCTAACATGTTTAAATCAATGAAAGCTTTCTTCACGCAATTTTTGAGCTTCAGAAACCGTTCTGCCATCACAATGATGGAATTCCACCTTGTTTTGACATCCAGTAGTAAACTGAGTTCTTTCCCAAATTCAGCTTTCACATAATTCTGTAATTGGCTATTTTTCAGTGGACTCTTTCTAAATAATTTCACTAAGGACCTTGTTTCGTCGAGCACTCGTTTAATTTCATCAATGGGTTGTAATCGGAAGTTTGTGTCGTAGCTGACATTGTCGTCCGCTTCGTCATCAGAAGAATTTTTGTTCTCCATTATTTCATCGTCACTATCATCGGTATCTTCGGAGCTCGAAACTGCGGATGTAGCCTGTCTCTTTTTATAAAATGTATCTACAACTCCTAGATGGATTGCGTGGTTCAAGCATAGGATCATCTCGCTGGGGCTTTCCCTGCCAAACTTTTTCATTACATTTGGGCCATCGCTGGTGGTGGCTACAATATGTTTTTCAAAATCCAATTGAAATCTTTTTAATGTATCTTCAACCATTTTTTTGGTCTCTTCAGCACCGCATTTACCTGGTATATAGATTAATCCCAAATTGAAAACTTCTCCGTCCTCAACATACAAACACAAATTAAAGTACCTTCGGTTTCGGACGCTGGTCCACTCGTCTACCGAAAGGCTGAAACGTGTACCAGAAGCGACCAAGTTTTTAAATTTCTGAATCATTTCTGCTTTTTTTTCTTCATAATAATTTAATATAATTTTCATAATTTCAGTTTCGTTTTTAGGCATTTTATAACCTCGCTGGGTAATACTCTCACGAATAAATTTACTCTTTGTGATTGCTCTTATAGTAAGGCCATCCTCTGCCGCCAAACGAGAAATTATTTCAGACAAAGACTTTCTAGCAACGTATCGTGTAATTTCAGACTGATTTTCACGTTTAATTTTTTTTGATTCCGGTTCGCAAGATGTCCCAGGTTGTACAACTGATTTTGATTCATCCGGCGGCGGTTGATTCACAGAAATATTGTGGACTCTTTGGAGGTGTCTGTCAAGGCCCGTAGTATTCGACCCTTTGCATGAAATTTGTTTTGGACATAACGAACACTGTGCTGTTGATTCATTTATCTTTTTAAAATGTTTCCATACTTTTGCTGTACGCTCCATATTAAAAGATCTATTTTTGTTTAAAGTATCTGTAAAAATAATAATAATCCAAAATTAATTTCATAAGTTTATACACTGAGTGAGTACTTATCACTTTATTATGTATTTTATAAAAAAAACCATAACAGACATAACTTAAACATAATTAATACATGATAACAGATATGAAGATTATTTGTCAAGTCACTATCATGAAACCTATGTAAACGTCTTACCTACTTAGTTTACCATTGAAGTAAACAAAATCAAGAACTTACATGAGATCGATGGCCGTCGTTGAATTTTTATAATCGCTACTGCAACAAAAGCACCACACCACACTCAATGAAATTTGCGACTGAGCTTGTGTCAGACAGGATAAACAAAATGGCGGCGCGGCAAACTCAGTATGTAGACCAAGTAATTATTCATTACAGTAACAGATGGCGCTAGCTAGGCTCATGCAATGCTTTGAAAATAAAAATTAATACAATACATACGACTATCGTGTCTCGTCTCGAGTCTCGACCCAAAAGTCCCGGGACACGAGACAACGAAATATACAAAAAGTCCCGGGACTTCGAGACACGAGACGTCCCGGGACCCAAACCCTAATCAGCACCCATCCACAGACCAACCTTGGCAAGCGTTGTTTAACCTTGAAGATTGACCTGTGCGGCTGTTATTATCTAGCCACGAGCACCTCTGGAATAAATAAATAATTAATTAACAAAAGCCAAAAACTAATCCAACTATAGCCAGGAAGCTCCACACACCAAATTTTAATTACTTTCGATTCAAATCTCCACAGTGCCAGACTTGCGCGATTTGCTGGGCGATAGCCGGGCCATAGCCGGGCCATTTCCGCCCCGTGATCGATCGCCCATAATTACGCGGGCCACAATCTAGGTAGGAAGCTATTAATCAGTCACATGTACTGTAGAATCGACTGGATTTATTGTATGTAATGAGAATTGTGAAAGATTGGAGTTGTTTTGAGCCGTCATAGTAATAACACAATTGCTGCAATAACCATGTTGCAGCAATGTATGTAATGTAATTCCATGTATGAAGTGTTCTGTGCGGTTATTACAAATGTGATATTGATCTTTTTAAGTGGGAATGCTTGAGGTTTTAAAAGTCGGATATTGATTTTTGTGCGTATTATTGACGATTTTTTATTTTATGTAGGTTTTATATTGTATTGCTCTTGCCCACGACTTCGCTCGCATGAAAGCAGAAAATAAATAGCCTATGTTACTCAGTAAAAAGGATTTTCTAATGGTGAAGGAATTTTTGAAATTGGACAAGTAGCTTTTGAGTCAAACCGTAACATAAAAAAATTAAACCTTTCTTCTTATGTTGGTTTAGACATGATACCATTAGGCTCTGAAACGTGGTCGCTCACTATGAAGTTCATCAGAAGGTTTAAAGTCACCCAAACAGCAACGGAAAGGGCTACGCTCAGAGTTTCCTTGCGTAACCGAATCGGAAGTAAAGATATCCAAGAATCTACAAGCTATGTCCAGGAGAACCAAGGATATAGCTTGTAAATTCACTAAACTACAAACTAGGCTTTATTTCTTGAGCTTTAAGCTTCACAGGCCCAGTAACCAAGGACAATTACTGGGTCCGTAAAAACAAAGTTGCGTTAGAACTAATCGGTGTTTTGGGCTAGGCGTTAATGAGATAGTGATTCAGAACTTTGTCGTTTATACAGATTTACAAGTCTTCTTCTTCCTGCCCTCATCCCATATAACTTGGGGTCAGAGCAACATGTTTTTTTTTTCCCTTCTTTCCTGTCACCCGTCATGCTATTATTAATTTCCTTTTCTTTAATGTTGGTCCTCATACAATCTATGCATCTTTTCTTTGGTCTCCCTCTTCCTATCTTTCCCTCAGATTTACAAGAGTAAAAAATTAAAACATTAAGTCCCTTGCTCCACAAACAGCAGGCAGTAGGGAGCTACGTAATGCTACACTATTTACTATTCCATGCGACGATTGCCATCGTGAACGTGGGCTGGGACTCTAAGTACTGGAATAAATAAAAATGTGGCGACATAAGAGGTTAGGGAGTCTAAGAAATATGGCTCGGATCTGTCCCTTTTTTCGCATTACTGTAAAGGAGGTAGAAAACAACGTATAGTAATCTTTATGAACCTTTTTTTTCGATGCGGTTTACACAAATTCAACGCGACATGACGACTCTGTTCTGCGTGCGTGCAAAGGCACAGCTTTAACCACCATTTATTCAAACTAAGTCAACACTCAAGCCACTGTAAGAGTTCGCGTGAAAATATCATAACAGCTAGTTGCGACTGCTTCGCTTTACTCATCGTCGCTTCGTATCCACGTTTGTTCCATTCGCACTACGTTGCTTCGTAATCGCGATCACATTGAATTGTTTACGTAGACCACCGTGTTAGTGGTCGGGGTTTTGAACGTTAAGCAACGTATAGCTCGCCGTCAAACTGTCCGGTAATTGACTGAACCAGCCCGAGTCGTTGGTGGTGTGCACATGGCGTGTAATGTTCCACGCTCGTCTCAAATATATGTCAGCAAAATCGTAGGCTCCCTGTAGGGTCGAAGTTTACTGGGGCCGTAGGTTCGGTTCTGAAAAAGAAACCCCGAGGTGCTGGAAAGCAAGGCAAAAAAGAAACAGGAGTGGTTTTTAGTCAGTAAAAGTCTGACACGCCCTCATACAACCCTCTTACCTAGCGGGAGAAATCACTGGATGACTTCCCACCAAAAAAAAAGTCACCGACTAAGTAGGACACTATATCAACGGTAAGCATTTCCTGAAACCAACCTCGACCTTGACAAGAACCCCTACAGAACCAAAATATCTTCAAAATTCTAAGGCCATTCCACAAAGTAAGCGAAGCGAGGCTAGTTTATACGATAAAGAGACATTAGAATTCCTCTCAACGGGGCTTGTATCTCAACAGCCCATTATGGTACGTGTGCTGCAAGATAAACTGACTACCATGATATTGTTTAGGTTTTAGACCCAAAAATATGAGGTAGATGCTGATCTAGTAGATATAATTTGTGTTGTGTGGTCTTGGTTTGTATGGGATACCTAGAAAGATTGGAGAAAGAACGCATGTTTTTATGTGTGCCATGATTCATCAACAGACATAAATTAATCATAAAAAAAAATATCAGACTTTCATGAAATATGGTGAATGGTGAAGTAAAAAAAATCCACTGCGGGTGTCTGTGTTTCTTGATAGCTATTACTTAGGGGTCTTTAAGTCAATAGTGAATAGGTTACTTCTAGACAAGCGTGCTACATCGTCAGCCACATCATCGCTTACCATCAGCAGAGATAGTGGTCAAATCCGAGCCTATCCATGATAATAAAACTTGTTTAAAATTCTAGCTAGGCTAGCTAGTTTCTTAGCTTTTTCCAGCAGCTTTGCCCTCCGAAAATTAGAGAATTTAGACTTTCTCACTCAGTAATAAATAAGCATTATACATGTGAAAGATTTTTTTTAGATCATCAATCCAGTAGTTTTTGAGGTTATTCATAACAAACCAAAATACAAAAATATAAATCTACCATCTTTATAATATAAGAATAGAGAATCGATGTACTAATTAACTGACTTCAAAAAGGAGTAGGTTATTATATTCGGCTATATATTTTATTCAGCGGGATTTTTTATTTGTGTTCACCGATTTCTCGGTCAATTGTGAACTTTCTGATGAGACGCATTGTAAACGACCACGTTTCAGAACCGTATGACTGTGATCACTGGCAACAATTTATTTATTTATTTTACTTTAACATAACACGGCCAAAGGCCAATTAGATATGTTTTAAACAAAACCAAAATTGTATATAACTACTTTGCAGTCATACACTCATCTCACAAAACTCCAAACAAATAGACAAAATAACAAGCACTAATCGTAGACTTTTCTTTTGAAACACCACCATTTCATTATCTGTAAATATTAGATGTGATAGATAAAAAAAATAAAGAGGTTTTTATATTGAAAGGAAATCAAATTGGCAAACCGTACAGAAAAAAGTCAATCGCTCAACCAACAATACAAGAAAATATTGCAGAAGCAACATTAACCTATAATTTATTACTACAACATTTGTCCGGAAGCAAATGTAACCATAACGGTGTCATATCTAATGATAAAAAATACTCAAATATCGGAAAATTGTCAGCTTATGGTGAAATACATAATAAATGCCCTAGAATCTATCAAAAAGAGTAATGGTGTGCACCATTATAACAGGAGCTTTTGGCGCAATTTATAAGCGGAAAGCGATATTTGAGTCACCGCTAGTAGCACTGTCATAAGATATTTTTATTTACCAATTGTGGATTCAGGTTGATCGCTTTACACACAATCTGGTCAAATAGGGCTTCCTCGAGCCACCTCAAATACAGTGCCAGATTGGAATCGCTTAACAGAACATGCGTCTTTGCGTTTGTGTAAATTGTCGCAATCCTCCATTAAAGAGGGAGATTCCTCCGAGCAGAGGGGTATCAGGTCAGAATCGGGACTCTGCATTAACATTAGCATTATCGGCCTTATAATTTTCCCACTGCTGGGACTCAGGCCGCCTCTCTAGGATAGGGAATGGGCCATAATCCACCGCGCGGGCCCAGTGCGGATTGGTGGATGTCACATGTCTTCGAATTTTTGGTTCTAGGATATGCCGGTTTCCTCACGATGTTTTCCTTCACCGTTTTCGGAATCGGGACTCTGCCTGAGATATAATTTCGGACTGTTGTATAAAAAAAATGCTAAAATATCGCTTTTCGCTTCCACCTTGAACCAGTGTCCCAGAAAAAAAAACTTCTGGTGTTATCGTGGGCTCGGTAAATCAAAATATATTACAAGTTATATCGTCCACTATCGTGGCTCGGTCGAGAGTGAAACTATTTACTGTTTTTATTTATTTGACCGCCATGCTGGATCGCGGGTGATATTGAAAAGGCCCGGGAAATAATGCCATAAAAATGCTTTAGTGGATTTGTGATTCTTTATTGTATAGAAAAAGTGAATATCAATAAAAGGTGCCTACAGGTATTTTAACCTAGATACCTTTTCTATAGGATTGTTAGACTTTTACTGACTACCTATCCTTCCTTTGTGCAGTTACTTGTTGATCGAAGGCAGTTACAGTGTTAAAACAGCCATTGAACGTCACTTGAAAAAATCCCGCTAAAACCACAAAAGGTTTACCTGACGTATTTTTTTTTTATGATGAGAAAACGTCCAATGAGTTATCCCACTCTAAGGTATAGTGGGAGGCCATATGAGACTTTTACTGACTCACACCACACCTTTCTTTGCCTTTTGTGTTCCAGGTTCACGGATTCCCCTTTTCGATTTTAAACCTTGGCCCCAGGCTTCAGCCCTGCTGCGCTCCTACAGTTGTGCTGACATATCTTTAAGGCTCGCGTGGACGACTCGGGCTCGGCCCAGACGATTACCAGATGGCGAGCTATCAATTATTCGCCGTCCACAAACCCATGGCTATGGTAACTGGACATCAGGGTCAGGTGATCCCGGCGTCTGGGGCGTGAGGAAGTCCGTTAATTCACGCGTGCGGCCGCCTCCTTCGCAAGCATTACTGTTTTACTGACGGAAGTGACCACTTGCTATTCCTCCTCTCTCTGCTCTCGATGTGCTGGTAAAGTCCATGGTCTGGACCCTCTGGGTCTGGGTCATGGGCCCTGGGGCCCAGTATGAGAGGTCGTTGCCGCCGAGCGCCCCCACGAAACTATAAGTTTGGATCAAGTTTGAATTGTATTAAGACTAGGTACTATTGTACCACAATTCATCATATTTTCGAGTATAATATTTTTCTTTTCTATTGAAATAGATAAGAGCATTTTCTAATGATAAAGGCCAGACAGATTTTTTTTCTTAAGTTATGTAATATATTAAATAGAAAAAGCAAGATTATTTTAATATGTATCGCGTACATTTGTGAGTGAGATGTTATGAATGATTGTCATTTATTACACCCAGACTTTTTTAGGCAAGGAGCTTCACTTCATAAATAAATTTTTAAGATTTTTTGCTGTGTAAAAAGCAAGGAAAAATTTCTCTCCTGTCTCTTCTGTTTATCTTCAGTAGCTAACTTATAGGATAAGTAGGACTGCGTACCGGAAGACACAGCATTGGTTCCCAGCCATACTAGAACCTTTCGCTCCTATCAAACATCTGTTCTGCGAGCAATGTGCACTGCAGCTATTTAACGATTTTTTTTTTGACGAAGCGTTGGTAAGCTAGGCCAGGTTAAATAGGTCTTCCGTATTTCAGAACCTTTTGGTTCCAGCAACCATTAAGGTGGATCGATGACCTAGTGAGGGTCGCGGGAATTCGATGGATGCGAGACACACGGGACCAATCTTTGTGGCAATACTTGGTCTATGTCCAAAAGTGGAAGTTTTTTGGCTAAAATAATAACAAAAATAAATCATTATCCTATCAATCTTTGCATAACTAAACAGGATGTATATTATATCTACATATTACTTATGTAACCCTAAGTAAGTAAAACTAGTTACTCAAATCAAAGTCAAATACAAACACAATATGGATATATACGAAATACGTTTTAACAAGATGTTCCGAGATTTAGTATCACAGCATCCCTGTTTATAGAGATTAACAATAAATTTGTTAATCCCCGGATTTAGTCGGTAGCACCGATTTTAAGTTAAAGCTGATAAAATATAAGACAAAGGGAATTTGTTGTTTTTGTTAAGTAATTAAAAATTAAGAGCATCCAAGCCGAGTTATATTTCCTTAACAGTCGCTCTTACGTGATTATGACTTAGTTAAATATTTTTTTCTCTTTAGATGTTTATTGCATCACTGTTTAACATCGGGTGCAATCGCAGTCAACATTAGTTTATAATGTTATAAAAAATATTATTTTGTGAATATTATCTAGGTTTTTATTGAAATAAAAACATAAATTTGTGTGAAACTAATGTAGGAAGATCTCTAAAAAGCTATTTTGCGGGAAAAAATCCTATCTTATGTGCTATTCCAGGACTTGGTCTACTCGTTCTCCAAGATTCAACAAAAACCGTTCAGCCATTCGAGCGCCGAAGAAGTCACAAACATACACACACACCAAGAATTTTGCCTTTAGTGTGAACACAAAAAACGAATGGATAGAATTAAGTTTTCTCATCTGTATTTACTCAGTCAAGCCAAGCATAAAATTATAATATGGAAAACTGATTTAGTAGGTCACACAGTTATTAATTAAGTCGTACTGTATACAAGCAACAGATGTGGTTTCACTCGAGACCTCGTCCCATATTAGTTTCTTAGTTCACAAAATGTTACACTCGTATTACAAGTAGAAATTGAGTTGACTTGGGGAATAAAAGTGTTATTGTTAATTGAATGTTTTGGTTTTTTAATCAACGATTTTGGGATACTATTTAGGTTTTTAATATAATCTGGAACAATTTGCATGCTACAGTATTTCCGTCTAATAATTATAATTTAGGTGTCTTCAAGGCTAGAGTGGCTTTTAATAAACTAGTGCATTTCACCATCAACGATTGCATCACTGTTAACCATCAGGTGGGATCGCAGTCAAACACAGGTATCTTGAGATATTATTAAATCATAAATTGTTGTAAAATTAATCCAGAAAATACCTCTGAGAATCTGGTATTATTCTTGAACTTTGGCTCTTCATAGTATATTTATAAATTAAACAATATTATATACATATAGCCAAGCACAAGGACTTGTCTCCCACAAGGTGGACCGACGACCTGGCGAGGGTTGCGGGTATCTGATGGATGCGAGACGCTTGGGGGAGGCCTTAGTCCAGCAGTGGACGTCTTTCGGCTGAAATGATGAAGATGATATACATATAGCTGTAAGTAGTAATTGAGCTAGTGAATGATGATTTTTTCAAATAACTGGTTAGGTTAAAATAAAAGTATTTTCTGGAACAAGTTTTCTGAAATATTCGAGTGAATGACGGAAATACCGAATGCCAATAGAATATTATTTATTTATTTAAGCTTGTATGTACAGTGGTGGTACATGGGCGGACTTAATGCAACAAGGCATTCTCTACCAGTCAACCTTTGGGTTTAAATAAACAACATGTGGTAGGTTTGCATAATCTCTCTTTTTTCTCATCAGGTCTAAGTATATCAAACATTACATTGGATGAACCTACGAGCCTTTAGGCCGCTATCTCACTGGCGTTTTACGAGCGTCGGCGTCTCTCGAACGTCTGCACAGCGTCAATGTTGCGCAGACGCGACGTTGACGTCGCGTTAAGCGGAAGTTAATGCTTGTCACGCGACAACCAAGTAATTTTCAGGTTGACGACAGATGAGTCGGGAAGAGTCATGTCTCCTGTCTCTTAAGTCATGAGCTCCACTATAAAAACAGCATAATTACATGTTATAATAGACCTATCTTATTGAAAGATCCCCCTCCTTAAGAAAAAGATACCATAACCGCAATATTACCACATAAAAAATAAAAATGATTCCCTGTCTCTCAGCCTAAATAACGTTCTTAGCTAGGCCGGGGAAATGGGGTGTCAGAAATTAATGAAAGCATCGATTTAACGAGTGTTGTAATTTTTCTCTGTGCCCAGTCATTTGTCTTACGTCGAAATTATAATAAAAATACCCCCCTCATTCTTTCTTTCGGAACTCTTTGGAGAGAAAAAGGGATTAATTGTGAGTTTTATCTGTTTTGTGGTAAGTTCGTTATGAATGGAAAGAAAAAAAAAGGAAAACAGTGGAGTTGGTTGATGGGGGTTTTTGGGGTGAAGCGCATCTACAATACCTTACACCATCTACCGGATTGTGTGCACAACACTGCGTCGAATGACATAAACGAGATGTAATGCTAGCGAAGCAGGTGGCATAAAAACACGCGTGAGAGAATGGACTTTCTCACGCCCCAGCTGACAGGGATCCCTCGATCGACCCCGATACCCAGCTTCCATAAGCGTGGATTTGCGGACGGCGAGCAATGGGTAACTC
The DNA here is from genome assembly GCA_030763345.1 of Mythimna separata. Classification (NCBI taxonomy): domain Eukaryota; kingdom Metazoa; phylum Arthropoda; class Insecta; order Lepidoptera; family Noctuidae; genus Mythimna; species Mythimna separata. Next base: position 6,938,037 of record CM061190.1, read on the forward strand.
GCCATCCGGCCGTCCAGTAACCGTCCGGACTTTTGAGACGCGTGTAGAACACTAACGGTAAGCTACCAATTGGTCATCGTCCGCTTGTCCACTCAAGTTACCTAACTTATGATGAACAAGCATATTTATTTTTAACACGACATAACCATTACCGTGATCATTACTTAGCTTATTATAAGACAATAAGTTCAACAACATCCCTCACAGCTTCACAACTCACCCACAATATCAAAACCGCTTTCACCAACCGGATTGTATCCCAGAAATGGCGGCCATCACTCTAATATTGTCCAATTTCCAGCTACAAAGCTCATAGGAATAAATTGATCCTACTCAGGCTACACTGCATCACTGATTAGGCTAATACTGGCCAGTAGCGGCTACATTACTGGGCTTATTGCCATATTGCGAGCAATATTTGCTGGTATTTTAGGTAGGGGTGACTTGTGAGAATAGCGATAAGAGTTAGCGGGGTTGTTAGTTCAATCTATAGATATAAAAGGAGGAACTGACTAACTGATATATTAATGCACTGCCGAGATTACAGAGAATAGTCATTCAGTCATTCCATTCAATCTTTAAAGCACCAATCTTATGTATAAGGCTGGTTTACCATTATTGGCTGACCATTAGGCCAATCACATCATAAATATAGAGAGCAGTGGTGGCCCAGTGGTAACTGCCCCGACTTACAAGTTGTAGGTCGCGGGTTCAAACCCAGCCAGGCGCATTACTTTGTGTAATTTATTTCATCGTCACTGCTCTCAAAACGGTGAAGGAAAACATCGTGAGGAAACCGGCATGTCCTAGAACCATAAATTCGAAGACATGTGATATCCACCAATCCGCCCGCGCGGTGGTCTTTATATGTTCTGTGGTTATTCCATTACTCTCGAACGGCTGAATAGATTTATATGACGGAGTAAGGTAAAAGTGCGATACTCGACAAAATTCAGGCGCATTTTAAAGGTTTCTCTGAGAAAACAAACAAAAAAATTCTAGGCACTCTTTTTTTTTTAGGTTGTGTGTCATCAAAATGATTTCTCCCACTCTGGGCGGAGCAGGAGGGCATGTCAGACTTTTACTGACTAAAACCCACTCCTGTTCCTTCTTTGCCCGAATTCCGGGGTCCCGGGGATCTCTTTCGTCAACCCAGGCCCCAGAAGGCTTCGGCCCTACCGGTCTATGCACTCTTTGACGGTGTTTGTCCGTATTTAAATTAGTTTTTTAAGTATCAAAGTAATCTTCGTGTGACTATTACAATGAGCATCATTCTATGGACGACATTGTTCGTATAGCTACATAATTAGATCCGTACAAGTTGTAAGAGGACTGCCTAGAAAAAACACAAGCGTGGATTAAGTACAGAGCATATTCGAGTATCTAAAAAGGAGAAACTGACTGACGTATCAACGCACAGCCAAAACTTTTTTTGCTTTTTATGAGGAACTAAGATAGAATTTTAAAATTCACTCCCTAAAGGGATAAAATGGGGCTTCAAAGTTTGGATGAGGAGTCATACTTTTAAGCGGGCGAAGCTGCTGAAAGAAACTGGTCCAGCTATAAAACAACCCATTATCATCGTCATTTCTGCCGGAAGACGTCCGCTGTTTGAACATAAGCCTCTCCCAAATGTCGCCACAATGTACAGTAGTGTGCATGTAGCTTCCATCGGATTCCCTCAATCCTTACCAAGTTATCGATCCACCTTGTAAGAGGCATTCCAAGGTTGTGTCTTTCGGAACGCAAGCATTAATATAATTGGGGTCAACAACCCACTATTTTGATTCTTGGGTCTAGAGCGTGTCAAAGAAATGTACATACCCTTTGAAAAATATAACCCTAACACATAAACAGATTATAACAATAAATTAAAATCTATACGAACTGATTCATAGATCATATTGACAGCAAATGTCCCTATAAGCATGATTCCCAATCCTTTCATCGATTCAAATACCCCTGGCCAGTGCATTCCAAAGTTTCGCTTGCAGTTCGCAACTCGGACCGTTCACAGTGCCCCGAGCGGTCCAATATAAGTTACTGGCTCCAATACTAGAAGCGAGCTGGAAGCAATATGGCGGTAGTGGCGGTCGCAACAACTATATTGCATATTATTGTGCTGGGATTAGAATCGCAATTATTGCTGTAATTGTACTGTTATGGGGGTTTTAAGATTAGTTCTGTGCGGCTATTTTAACGCGTTCTATGTGGTACGAGGTCTGATATACTCCGTACGTGATCTTTTGCAGTGTGGTTGAGAAAAACATTGTATTTTCTATCATGTGGAAACGTTAACTTCAATTTTGTTTAGTTTAGAAAACAGATGTTTGGAGGTATGTGGAGATTGATTGTCCTGCAAAACTCCATTGAAAAGGGAGAATCCTCTGACCAGACGGGTGTTAAGTCTGGTGTGGGCAACTACCTGATGGATGATTTTGGACTGTTGTATAATTATGCTCAAATTGCGCGGCGAACTATAATTGCGCAATGCAGAATTTCGTAATTTAGTTCCTATATCTAAAATGCTCTATTAGAACAGAATGCAGGGGTATATCTACGTAAATACGGAGCCACTTTGACCTCATCTCACGCTTAGCCAAAAAAGCTTGTAGTTTTTTAAAAGTTACGGGGTCTAACAAGCCCCTTACCGTCATATGTACAGTTTTCAAACGAGGTCTTAAATGCCCCGTACTGCATGAATAGTAACAATACATAAATAAAAGTGAGTGCCGTAGTCAGCGTATTAATGAGTTGGATTACAAGATGTATGCAGGCAGCAATAATGGCCCAGTGCTAATGTATTCGACGTCAATGTGTATATTGTGAGGTCACTCTTTTTTATTTTATTTATTGAGGAAAACAAACATTGAATTACAAACAGAAAAATAAGAACATAATATCATGCTCGTGGCTAGATAATAACAGCCACACAGGTCGATCTTCAAGGTTAAGCAACGCTTGCCTAGGTTGGTCTGTGGATGGGTGACCATCTTAACATAACGAGTTTTCTCCGTGCCTCGGAAAGCACGTTAAGCCGTTGGTCCCGGCTGTCATTTGGAGATCTTTGGCAGTCGTTACGGATAGTCAGAAGCCAGTAAATCTGACTCCAGTCCTGCCATGAAGTGCCGTGTTATCCCAGTTAATGGGTTGTGGAGTTCGGGTAGGCAGCCGCTACTCGTAAAATACTGGTATTCAGCTAAATCCGGCTTGACTGGAAGCCGACCCCAACATAGTTGGGAAAAGGCTAGGCAGATGACATTTTTGTGCCTCACCATCACCAGGTCACTGGTCCACCTTCTGGAAGATCTTCTTCTTATTCTTCGCTGCTTCTTGCGGTACGCGGTCGCCACTCTAGAACATTTCGTCTTATATAATTTATATGGTCAAAATATCTTTCCTCTTTAGCCTTCTTTGTAGCTTTAAATTGTCAACCTTATGAATAATGCACTGGGATGTCGTTCAAGCCTCGTCAAATATATTTCTGTAGTTCTGAGAATTTGTTTCTTCCATCAATATTTTATCCCAATACGAAGCTGTGGGATACTTTTTGAAATTCACTCGCGTTAAGCCGTGAGCAAAAAGTAGTAAACAATGTTTCCCAAAACCAACACAGCCATGTTCTCTTAACCGTACACTAGGTTGTTAGTATTAGGGCCTGTTTCACAATGTCCGAGTAGGCACTACTCACTGAATAAATTAAAAAATGTGACAGATTTTGTATGAAATTATCTGCCAAGTAAGATACTCGAAACTTAATCATAGGTGGTGAAACAGGCCCTTAGCTTATTGCACTTACACAGAATACTGTCTACATTTATCGAGCAAAATTCCAGCTCCCTTTAAATAGCCCGTATAACGTAATATTCTTGCCTTAAATTTTTACCAACTAAGGCGTCTTTTACACGGCACGTTTTATCGTCATGTGTAGGCACGGTTAATTCGCCGAGAGTAGGCACGGTTGTCAGTTTTGTATGGATCACTGGGGGAGCTTGTTGACATACACGACGGCGCGAAGTATTTCCGTTTTATCACTCAGATTTTCAGCACCAATATTTTCGGCACCCAAGGTTTCCCAATTCAGCATCAATAGGTGTTTTGGATTGGGATTTTGTTGTTGACCATCAAATTCATCAGAAAATTTTGGTACCGAAAATCTGGGTCCGCCCATTGTACCACCCCTACTAATGTTAAGCTCCTTATGAAAAATGTATTTTTACGGTGTACAATAAAGAGTATATAAATAAATACCTAAATACTTCGACGGCGCTGCGGTACGGCACCGCCATCGTGTTTCATCAGTATTGTATCACAGTCCATAACCTCTTGAACACGGTACGTTTTATTAACCGTGCCTACGCATGGAGAAAAACGTGCCATGTACAACAGGCCTAACATAATATTCCTGCCTCAAATTGTTACTGACTAAGGCCATCAATACTGAACACTATGTAGGTATACTGAACACAGTATTTAGTGCCCAATGAAAGGATATAAATGCAAAGTGTTAAATAAAGAACGTGCATTTTACATACTTTGTTCGGCAGGCCACAGAAGTAAGTACAAAAGGTCAACTCCATGTACCGCCCGAAAATGCACGCACACATAGGGTGCGTCCACACTGAATGCGCGGTGACTGGAGCCTAGGCGGGCGCGGTGAGCGGGGGCGTGCGGTGGCCACAGTGACGCGCGAGCTCTTGTAGCTGTTCGACGTATATCACTGAACTGATCGACCGAACTGTTTTGATATCACCGCTACCCGCGCATTAGGTCGCTTGTTGACTAGGCCCGTAGTGCGGCCATAACGCGCGGATAGGAACGTTGGAAAACTACGCGCGCTAACTCGCTCATGACCGTCGCGCTAGGCTCCCGCCTTAGTCACTGCACTATGGACGCAAAGGGGCGTTTCATATGTTTGATATTTCGCACCCGTCATCGCAACCGCGTTAGGCTTGTAGTGTGGACCCGGCCATAGACACACTTCACGTACAGCGAATAGAAGCGTACTTGCGACGGTCATTTCAATACCTCCAACCTCCGATCAACAATTCATTGATCGAAGCCTCCAACGCATAAAGTCGTAACATATTTTTTAAGAAAATTTGTATAAATAAAATAACCAGCAACTGTTTTATGTGGAAAATCATCCAATGACTTCTCGCTCTGCCCAGAGCGGGAGGATGTCAGACTTTTACTGACCAAAACTCACTCTTGTTCCTTCTTTACCTTCGTTCCAGAAACTCGGTTAAACCAAAAATACTGTTATTGATACCTAAATAAGGTTTCTTTGCAAACCGTACTTTTCAAGTAACATTTGACAGCTAGATATCATTGACGTTCCTATACTTATTTGAATCACATTACATAATTATATTTACACCCGCAACGTAAGGACCCAACCTTCTGAAAATTATTTTTGGTCTGACGATATCTGTCGGTGAATTTCTGTGAAATCGGGCAAGGCTGGAGTTGGTAACATGCTGTTAATTTTTCAATGTTTAAAGCACCATCAATCCTTTTTATGGGTACGGTATGCGATCATTATTATTGTGGGGTGACCAGAGTTTGGGATTTTTTTTAACAATGTACGGTTTTCTGTGTGTTAATTTGTCAATAAGATGATAATTTTATTTTTAAATGTGTATATGAAATTTACTTTTTAATTTAATTTAAGATTTCGCCAAAGATTTCACTTTGTATACTTTTCTTTTAAGTTTATCTACTCATTATTAAACATAGATATACTCGTATAACATGAAAAATAAAAACACTTTACTAATTAAATCTACGTATACACTAACTGTTACTCTAATCTAATTTAAGGCGTCAAAAAATTATCGCATCGCTGTCGACTGAAAGTGTGCCCAAAATACTGGCGGCATTGCCACGTTGTATGGCAATGCTTAATCTCCAACCGAGGTAAAATCCAGCTCTTGGGTCACGCGAGGTATCAACAAGACGCTTCGAAAGATCTTTAAGTCTTCTAAAAAAATAGTCTTACTCCTTTCAATCTCTTCTTTCGCAGGTCTGATGGAAGAAATTTCATTAGAAATAAGTAGTTTCTATATAATATAATGTACTAGCGTCCCGAGTCCCGACACAGTTTCGCGCAGGTGCTAGAATCCTTAATATTTACGGCTCTTCTTGACTGTAACGTGCACTTATTAAACACTTATACTACTCCTTGACTGCACTTACTTGTATACTTCACTTCTATTAGTGAAAATTGTGTGAAAAGTTCAATAGTTTATTTATTATGTTTATGCAGACAGACAGATGCGGTGAGGTACTTTAAGTTTTATGTATTGTGTTAAAAAGTAGATTCCATGCAAGTTACATTACATGGCGGATTATCTAGGTATGATGTGCTCAATCAGACATTCGCACCCAAAAATTTAAGTCAACTTGCATACAATTTGTTTGTAGGTGGACACACGGTATATACAGATTACTATTATAATATCGTGTGTTCATGAATGATAAAATAAATAAGAAAAACATCTGATATTTGTATGTAGAAAAATTGAGTGTAACTATGTACGTGTGGGGTGAAAATATCAGTAAAAATATACTAATACCTGTCTAAAACACCTAAATAATATAAACAAATCAAATTATCATTAATACTTAAACAATAAATTATATCTGCAACCCGGCCATAAGGCTTACTCGCTAGTCTACCAAAAGGCACTGTTGACACGGTACGTTTTGAAGACATATGGCGATTTCGCCATTGTGCCCCTAGTGCTTTAATGAATATCTTTTGAATAGGAGAATATGAATCCAGGTTTAATACTCGTATTATGCAGATTTGAATAGATTCATATGTGATTTATGTCCAATATTTTTTTTTGTTCTTAGTTTTTCTTTTTGGGGAGTGTGCGTTGAAATTGCATAACGTAATTCCGCCAAGCCCCTTCCGTCATTGGACCACCAGACCTACGGCGATGCGCCGCTGGTACATGGTGGACATTCCATCCATACACGCAAAACGTTTTGAGAGCACATTACAGCGTTTTTGTGTGCGTACAGCTAAGGAGTGGAATTCCTTGCTGGAATCTGTATTTTCTTGATATCATCATCAGGTGAGATAGTATAAATTAATAAATGTATCAAACACTTTAAAACTTTATACATTGCTTTTCAACTTTAACTTCTATCGTGTTAATATAGCTTTTGCAACCAACTTCACCCACGTGATCATCGAAAATATGATAAATCGACGGTAATACTAGGTAAAATGTCTTAATCTAGTTTAACATGGTATTTGAAGTTTGACCCAAATCCAGAGATAACAAACATACGAACAGAGATATTTTCATGAGTAGAATGTTAGTACGAACCCTCTGTAAGGGCCCGGCAGGGCCGAAGTCTCTGGGGAACATGGGAAATCCGAAAGGTGTCCACCATGTCCCTCAGATCGAAGGCAACGAAAGAACGGGGTAGGGGTTTAGTCAGTAAGAGTCTGACACACACTCCCGCTCCGCCCAAGAGTGGGAGATGATTCCCCTACCATAAAAAAAGTACGAACCCTGTCCCCAGAAATAATGTTCTAAGTCATGGTCGCCATATTCGAGAGGAACATTATTAAACATTAATTTGCAGCTCTTCCCTTAAGTAGCCGACTTGCAAGTTTTATTGATTTAAATTATACATTGCAGCCGCTCGTTATACTAGGCAGGGATCGTCAACCATTTGAGAAATAAAATGCCGGAATTAATTTTGACAGCAGCCATTTTTTTTCTGCGGATGTCAGAGAAATGCTGTAATTATCAAAGTTCTATCCGAATGTGCAGTGGTGGCCCAACTTACAAGTAGTAGAATGCGGGTTTAAACCCAGTCAGACACTTTACTTTGTGTATTTTATTTCATCATCACGGCTCTATGAATGGTGAAGGAAAACATCATGAGGAAACCATAAAGCACATCCTAGAACCAAAAATTCAAAGACATGTGACATAGCACTGGGCCCGCGTCGTGGATTATGGCCTATTCCCTTTCCTAGAGATCAGTGCAACCATTTGTCAGTATTTGTGTAGCTCAAACTCAGAATTACTTCTTCTTTTCGTATTGATGCTCTCATCAAACTTTTTCTGCCCAATATTTGGGAACCTGTATGGCTTTGGCATTGCAAAGTGCAGGTGGTTGTGCAGGATGGACAGCATAGCAAGTGCCGCATGTCCTGGGTAGCTGCTCCAAACTGGCACTGCGTTAAGGACGGGTCAAGGAAGCCCCATTTGGCCATGTTGTTTTTACAGCGGCCAACCTGGGTCCGTAGTCGGTTAAGAGATTACTAAGGAGCTCGTTGGCCAAAATGTTTTCAATCCCTAGCGCTTGTAGCCCATGGCTAGTATTGGGCTCTTTTTATGCATAATGATGCCTACTTAGGCGATGCTTTTTTGTTTTAGAACATGCTTAAAGCGTGTGAGGTGCTTAATTTTACTTTTTTTTTTAATACGCGGTGCACGCTTGGCTTTTTCTTGGTGCCGACATTCAATTTTTTAAATAGACTTTGCACGAGTTTGTTTTATGTAGACACGTTAGGCACGTATACTATAAACAAGTATATAAGTCTGTAAGTATAGTCTGAAAAAAATAACATTTTGTTCGCTTTATACGCTTTTGACGCTTTTTTTGTGGTATTATAAAGTTTTCAACTCCTAACTAAAATTTTGCGTAGTAGATTTCCTATCCTCTAAATCGCTATAGACTTGGGTACACCACTCACGTACTCACAAGACTGGCGACATTGACACCACGTATGCCAATACTTAATCTCTGGTCGAGGGAAAGTCTTCGGATTTCGGTCATTGGACTTTCTGCGGACAAGTGTCTAGAAACTGCCCTGCTACCTACGGTGACAAAGAACTACAAGTACATCTCGATGGATGAAGTGGAGACAACTTACCAACGCGCGTTGATGGATAAAAAGAAACTAACTGAGGGATATACGAGTATGTATGTCATCTGCCTAGCCTTTTCCCAACTATATTGGGGTCGGCTTCCAGTCAAACCGGATTTAGCTGAATACCAGTATTTTACGAGGAGCGGCTGCCTACCAGACCTCCACAACCCATTAACTGGGGTAACACGGTACTTCATGGCAAGACTGGAGTCAGATTTACTGGCTTCTGACTATCCGTAACGACTGCCAAAGATCTCCAAATGACAGCCGGGACCAACAGCTTAACGTGCTTTTCGAGGCACGGAGGAAACTCGTTATGTTAAGATGGTCACCCATCCACAGACCAACCTAGGCAAGCGTTGCTTAACCTTGAAGATCGACCTGTGCGGCTGTTATTATTTAGCCACGAGCATACGAGTATGTATGTATATCACTATTACTAACTGTAATTTAAGTGTCTTCAAAGGAGAGTGAATAGGCTCTTAATAAACTAGTGCGCCTAACCATCAACGATTGTATCACTGTTTACCATCTCAGGTGGGATCGCGGTCAAGCACTAGTTTATAACAATTAAAAAAAACTGCGTTCCGGCTTGACCTGCGTGTATATAGAAAAGAAGTATGTTTCATTGAGAAAATTTTGTATTTTCACACAAGCGAAACTATTGATAGAAGCTCATCATCATCATCATCATCTCAGCCGAAAGACGTCCACTGCTGGACATAGGCCTCCCCCAAGCGTTGCCACAGCGACCGGTCCTGCGCGTCTCGCATCCATCGGATTCCCGCGACCCTCGCCAGGTCGTCGGTCCACCTTGTAGGAGGCCTTCCGACGCTGCGTCTTCCGGTACGTGGCCGCCACTCTAGAACCTTTCGTCCCCATCGACCATCTGTTCTACGAGCAATGTACCCTGCCCACTGCCACTTAAGTTTGGCGATTCTTCGGGCTATGTCGGTAACCTTAGTTCTCTTGCGGATCTCTTCATTCCTGATGTGATCGCGCAAGGAAACTCCGAGCATAGCCCTTTCCATTGCTCTTTGAGTGACTTTAAGCCTTTGATAGAAGCTAGTGGACAGATATGTGCGTCTCTTCTCTAATAGTAGCCTGCGAAAGAAAAAGCTTTACGTAAAAACTGCGAAAGTTATCTGCCAACTGCTTTTCAACCTTATTGCTAAGAGCATAAGAGTCAAATGGTAAAGGTGAAACAGAGCCGTATTGTAAAGGATGCGAGGTCACGATGTCCTGCTGTGATTGTTCAAACATTTTCCTTTGCCCTTCCACGTTAGGGTGATCACACACTAGAGCTGCGGGATCGCAAAGAACCAATTGAAAGCAATTTCATTTAAAAGGTGATGAAACCCTTTAACTCAATAATTGATTACTCTCTGCACATGTTGGTTCCAACTGTTAATGCAAAGAGTACCTGTTATAAAATAAATAAGTCAAAAGTGAAAAGGTTACTTTCAGGCAAGCGTGCTTTATGGTCGACCACATCATTACTTACCATCAGGTGAGATAGTGTCTCAAGGGTGAGCCTATACATTATTTTTTGAAATTATTGGTAGGTTCGAGCTAATATTAAGTAATATAATGTTCCCACTATTGGGACTCAGGCCTCCTCTCCAGTAGAAGGTATGGGACCAAGTCTATACTGCCCAAAGCGGAGCAAAGGCCTCCCTCCATTCCTTCCATCGATTCAGCATTGAGGCGCTTCTTGCACATTAAAAAAAAAGAACTTTCAGTGTGTTACAGCCCTTAGATCACGTCCCAGTGGGTGTTGCAACGTTGCAGGGTTCCGTGGCAATATTGACAATATTACACTTCGGGTTTTAGACACGTTCGACCTTTTTTTGTTTATCTATTAATATCTGTAGGTCTGTTCGTTTTTTTGGCAATGTTTGTTTACCTGAATGCTGTGTGGGACTTTGAAGTGGTGTTACTCAATACTCAATATTTTATTGCATTTCATATTTAGTAAAGATGGTATAAAAACATAATTAACATCAATATGGACCCTGTCAGGCACAGCAAAGCTATTAGAGTAACAAAGTTATTAATAAATTATGTACCTATCTATTAAAATTAAATTGTGTATGCATGCTATTATATTATTATGTCTAAGTAAGTGTAAGTAGAATTGTAGGACTGAAATTCTTCTTAACGCTTTCACTTCATCATATAACGACTGATGTTGTGCGGCGCACTATCATCATCATCATCATCATCTGCCTAGCCTTTTCCCAACTACATTGGGGTCGGCTTCCAGTTAAGCCGGATTTAGCTGAATACCATTCTTTTAAATTTAGTAGTAAAGGGAAATCCAAATAAACTCGAAAAACTTTTGACATCCGTGTGAAGCTAGTGCAGAATAAATGGAAATAAAAACGAAACAATCTAATAGAGAATCATCTATTTCAACGATTTACATTTTGACCAATCTCCCAAAACGGCTGTCCATCAGTAGACGATGAAATACATTTAAACGCATTAAAGAAGAGTTTTCAGAAGTCCATTAAAGGAAATTTTATAGAAGTTTGCAGTTACGCAAACAAAACCAAGGGAAACACTAGTCTTATCGAATGCACGTCTTATTAATAACATATTACAGTGTACTTTGTCGATACTAGAAATATGGATGAACATAAGTTACGGGTAAAAGGACCTTACATCCATACTTATAAGGTACACTTTTACAGTTTTGGTAAATGTCCCTTACGTTAATTTATATTTCTGGTATCGTTGTGCTAAGATGAACAAACGCTTGCATATGAGTCACAGTTTGAGTTAATTACGATTATACACAACTGTTTATTTGTAATCTTGAGAGGCTAAAAGCTTGTACATAAAAACATTCAGTTTGTATATCTTGACAGCCCTTACTATTGGCGTTTGTTTGAGCGACTTTCGAAATAAGTTGTTTTTAGTCTTCGGACTCATGATATGGACTTGATTGAGGCCCAGCCATCCGAAGCTTTGTTACACAGAACGCAATAAATAAATAAAACAAAATAAGTATAGTCCGTCTAATGAAAGCGCGACCTGAGAAAAAGAAGTTAAATCCAAAAATTTTGTATGTGGTATTACTAACTAGTAGGAGAATCATGTCTTGACATTTAATTTTTTTATTATTTCCTACATTTGCGGCTGAATAATGTGAACAATTAAATAAAAAAAACTCCAGGTCGCGCTTTCATTAGACGGACTCTAATAGCTGCGAAAAAATTAAACTTCTATGTTAACGAAAAAAAAGATGAAAGAAGCAAAAAATGTATATTTCGACACTTTCAACAGAATCAAAATTCATACAGTTCCGTTGGCACAGAATTTATCCTAAAAGACATAGGTATAGGAATAAATTTGATAACAGTAAATTGGCGATTACGTCATAATTTTTATAACATTTTTTGTGATTCGGAAAAATAGGTTCAAGAATTGAAGTATTTAGATAGGTTTGTACGGAACCCTCAGTACACGGGTCTGACTCACACTTTCCCAGCTTTTTCATTATAAAACCACGATGCAAATAAAACTAGAGGAGTTATTTACTCAGGTGAGCTATTCGAGCTCAGGTGAAAAGAGTGAATTAATTAGTTTTTAATTAAAAATGTTGTTGGGGTTGATTAGAATAACAATTTCACACTTTAAAACAAAAAGAGTACCTACAGATTTTTTTTAATTGATAAATTGAACCATGAAAAATTCGTCCACTGAAAAGAAATTGCGACTTCAAGGAGATGTCAGCAAAACTGTACGGACCACGCAGGGCGGAAGCCTATGGAAGCCATGACTCGACTTCTGAAAGGGGAACCCACGGTCTGAAAATGCAAAGGGCAACTGAAGGACACAGGTTTGGTTTAGTCAGTAAAAGTCTGTCATATACGCCCTCCAGCTCCACCCTAGAGCAGGAGAAGTCTTATGTAGTAAAATAATATTAATTGAACTTACGATAAGATTGTTCGTAGTAATACTGTTTCCAGCATAATGTTTACATCAGACTTCACTTGGATTATTATTTGTTTAGCCAGTCAAATAAGAAAGATTTGTTCAGATAAAATTGTTTGAAAGTTTGCAGGTGTACTATGATATACACAGGGTTTACAGAAACGTTTGAAAAAGTCCCGTCTGATTATAATTTATGTGCCTTTAAGGCTATAGTGTTGAGGCTCTTAACCTATCAATACCCGCGAAACGAGACACAATAGTAAAACAATAACAGCGCGGTCCAATGAGACCGGTCGGGGATTCATGAATTAATAAACATTCTTTTGAGGTCTGCAAACAGGAAAAGGTCCCTGAGAGCCAGATCTGTAGAAAAAATTGATGAGGAAGCGATTCAAAATGCTTGCAATTTTGCAATCGTTTTCATTGATTCGTGACACTGTGCATTGTTTTAATGAACTCGCACTTCTTTCGTCTTTAAAAAAATAATGTTTAATTAACACGCGTAATTCTTTTCTAACAATAAGTGGTACCAATCACAATACTATCATCATCATCTGCCTAGCCTTTTCAACTAAATTGGGGTCGGCTTCCAGTCAAGCCGGATTTAGCTGAATACCAGTATTTTACGAGGAGCGGCTGCCTACCAGACCTCCACAACCCATTAACTGGGGTAACACGGTACTTCATGGCACGACTGGAGTCAGATTTACTGGCTTCTGACTATCCGTAACGACTGCCAAAGATCTTCAAATGACAGCTGGGACCAAAGGCTTAACGTGCTTTCCGAGGCACGGAGGAAACTCGTTATGGTAAGATGGTCACCCATCCACAGACCAACCTAGGCAAGCGTTGCTTAACCTTGGAGATCGACCTGTGCGGCTGTTATTATCTAGCCACGAGCTACCAATCACAATACTATCTCAAGAACTAATTATCCGAAGATTGAAACTAAATGTATATCTTATGGGAATTAATTTTAGTAGCACCATTATGTGTCAGCCTACGAACTTTTCAGCCCACCTAATATATATTTTCATGACTACAAAACCAAACTAGTATTAGATTTACAAACAGACAGACAAAACATCCATGGACTTTATTATAATTGATGTCAAGTGCGTTTCCGATCATTATAACCAGATGTGACGTTAATGGGTATCAGCAATTGATTGATTGACGCGGGTTCGAGTCCAGACGATGTATTTTAAAAGAGTTTACATTCGATTTAAATTAATGTGTACTTATTATGAAATGTTTGTCAGTTTTAGAGGCTGATTTGTATTGCTTTTTAAAATTGTGAAAGTAAGAACATTTTTAGAGAAAGAGTGAAGAAGTTATGGATAGAATACGTGGAAAATCACAGAGCTAGAAAGATTCTTAATTGTGGACTATCTTCTGCCTTCTGGTTTTGCTCGCACTAAAGTAGATTTCTCCATACAAACTCTGGAGCCCCGTAGGAAAATTTCCTTTAATTGCTTCTCTCTCCTAGAGAGAAGGCCAGAGTCCCAACAGTGGGAACATTAAAAGGCTGATAATAAAAACTATAAGTGCTCGACGGTGCCAAAAAAGTAACCTTGTTTAAAATATCACTCTCCTATTTCCAGTAGACTTGCACATGTGTTGATATGTCAGTCAGTCAGTCAGTTTCTCCTTTTATGCAGACTAGCTACTGCCAGCGGCTTCGATCGAATGTAGGTTTCTCAATACAAACTTTGAACCCCCGTTGCTATCCCGTTACAAAGTAAGAGCCCGTGAACACCAGACCTACGGTATTTTATAAAACCTGAAAGTTTGTCAGCGCATGGTCCCAATCCCAACACAGGTAACAACGATGGCCAATTATGAAGTTTGGATTGCGGTGGCTTTGATAGGTACACTAGCAAAGTTGTGTAAAATACCGATCTAATTACGTCAAATTATAAACATTGTTTTTTTGATATTACCTTCAGAATATTATTAAAAATCACGTTGGCCAAGTCACAAAGGTGACTTGGCCTTTGCATTAATAAAGAAATTTGCCATTTTCCTAATAAAGGGATTTTTGACATTTGAACCACTAACATTAAAGTTCGAAAAAAAGACTGAAATAACAGTTTTCTTTAAAATTTTATTGGGTAACTTAAACAATTAATAATCCGTGTTTCTACCGCGAACACTAACAACACAAGAACATCGGTTTGGCATACTCAAAATGAGTTTATCCAAATCACGCTGTGGAATGGCCGCCCATGTTCGTTGCAACAACAAAAAAAGGTCTTCTTGCGACTGGGTACCCTCCATATTCGGCAGAGCTCTTCTCTGTAGCATATCCCATGCATGCTCAATCGGGTTCAAGTCTGGCGACTGAGCAGGCCAGGGCAGGACATTGATGTTAGCTGCGGCGAGAGTCTGTCTTACAACTCTTGCGGTGTGCGGTCGTGCATTATCATGCATTAACTGAAATAAGGGACCGATTTGCACTTGTAGAGGAACGATGACGTCTGATACAATCGTCTCAGCATAAATTTGAGCGTTGAGGTTGCCTCTGATCCAAATCAACTCAGTTCTTCCGCCGATCCAAATACCCGCCCATACCATGATGGTTCCACCACTATAAGGATGGACTTCCTGGCAGGATTTTAATCGCTGTTGGCGTCCAGGGGTTCTCCAGTGTCGTATACGTCTTGTATCCGGTCTCATACCAAAACGAGACTCATCAGAAAAGCACACGAAACGCCATTGTTCTTCTGCCCAATTTCTGTGTTCAAGAGCCCATTGATATCGAATCCTACGATTGTGCATTGCTATAGGTGGTACCCGTAGCGGTCTTCGGGAATGAAGGTTCACTTCGTGCAAGCGGTTTCTGACTGTTTGGTCGCTAATTAAGTTCCCTGAAGAGTGATGAAGCCTCACGGCTAACATCATGGCGGTTATTGTTGGAGCTCTTCGAGTTAAGATTTGAATGTATCGGTCTTGTCTCCGTGTGGTGCAGCGATACCGTCCTCCATGGCGCTCAGACACGGTACCAGTGCTTCGGTAACGTGTCCAAAGTCGACTGATAACACTCTGACTTGTATTCAGAGCTAAAGCCACAGTACGTTGCCGGGAACCAGCTTCTATCATTCCCACGGCTCTGAGCATTTCTTCCCTGCTTAAATGACGTCGCCGCTCCATAATAACGTTGGTTTTAATCAGTAGTAGGGAAACAGTAGCACTAATAATGTCTTCAATGCGTTGTATGTTTTTATAGGGAAAATATTGACAGCTGATTTTCATCTTTTACTCGAATTTGATTCACAGTTCCTGATTCAAATTATGAAATGCACCAAAAAGGATCCATATAAATTTATAAAATCATAAATTTATTACAAAGCCACATCTCAATCTCAAGAAATCCGCATAAAAATGCTTGATCCCTAGACACTTTTGATGTGTGTATTATTGTTAACTTTTATACCGATAGATGGCATTGTTATCTTAACATCGTGATTCAGAATTTGGTGCTCAATTTCATAATTGGCCATCGTGGTTACCTGTGTTGGGACCATGCGCTGACAAACTTTCAGCTTTTATAAAATACCGTAGGTCTGGCGTCCACGGGCTCTTAAGCTATTAAAATCCTCTCATGATGCTCGCCTACGTCATAAAAGAAACCTGGTACAAAATTTCGTGCTCCTAGTCCTAGTAGTTTCGGTTGTGCGTTGATATGTCATTAGCTATGTCCACACTGTGCCCTTTTTTGTTCAACAAGGGCATGCGTCATAGCGCTGTCAACAGCGCAAGTCGGGCCTGCCTTTGACGCATGTGCAATGACAGTTGAAAGTGTTGCGCGCGCAGTGATACATGTCTTTCCACGTCAGATGGATAATGCGTTCCATAAAGCATTCAATTGTTGAAAACAACTAACGAAAGTTTAATAGAAAGATGAAGACGAAAGTTGAAGATGAAAGGGCACAGTGTGGACATAGCTATACAGTCAGTTTCTCCTTTTATACATCGGGTGTCAGATATCAACACACAAACGAATACCAAGAATCTAGTACATAATTTTGAATCCCCCCTAGTGCAATTTTTCGTCGGCTTTTTCTTATTTAAACAATCTGTACTTTTTAAAACTTATTAGCATTAGAATTATTGGCCTTGTAATGTTCTCACTGCTGGGACTCAGGCCTCCTCTCTTGGAGAGGGAATAGGCTATAATCCACCGCGCGGGCCCATTGCGGATTGTTGGATGTCACATGTCTTCGAATTTTTGGTACTAGGACATGCCGGTTTCCTCACGATGTTTTCCTTCACCGTTTTGAGAGCAGAAACTTATGTTATGCTGAAACTGTATAAAATCGTATGATCTTTTCAAAAGTCTCACAATTTTTTTTCAGACTTGAGAGGTCTGTTTAAGTCACCCTTTCCAATATTTTTGTTTCGCCAGCATAATATCAAAAACGACCCCTTATCCAATTACGTTTCTAAGTAACCTTGACAGTTTTATATCAGCGTTAACCAAAAATAACTACAAAACAAGAAAATTATGAACTGAAAAAAACACTTCTCGAAAAATGTTTCTCTAACTTCATTACAGAGTTTCGCATTTTCTAATTTTCGAAATAAACAGGGGCAAAGATAATAAGGAAAAGATAAAAGAAACCGCATTATTACTGAAAACGAAATATAGTCGGGGAGTCGGGTACTGATGTGAAAAGATAAGAACAGATTTATAGCGGGAGATAAAAATATGCAGTCTATTTAGAAGTAAAGAATGTTGATATTATTTTGTATGCAGCGACTGGGGGAAATTTACTCGAATTTTGCTTAAAAAATTCTTCCTGTGTTTGCATATTTTTACTTTGATATTTTCACATTAAAATATTTTAAGTAAATGCTGAAACTTCAGACTCTTGGTTAGTTTAGTGCACTGTGTAAAGAATTTCCACTTTATTTTCTGGTGTCACTCGTCGTGTTCTCATTCTTTTTAGGATTTCGTACCTCAAAAAGGAAAAAACGGAACCCTTATTAGATCACTTTGTTTGTCCGTCTGACTATCTGTCAAGACCCTTTATCGCAAGAACGTGTTGAGTTATCGAGTTGAAATTAAAACCATATAATAAAGGCTACGAGTTTCTTAAAAAGGTGCTAAAATCAAACTGGTAAGTTAACGAAAAAAAAAACGTTTATAACGCAAAAAAACGTAGGTACATTTTGACACTCTTTAAGGAATCAAAACTCATAGTGTAGGTACGCGTCACGGGTTATAAAAATCCCATTGAAACCTATTTTTCTATCTAAAATAATTCTTTAATAATTTACCATTAAAAAAAAAATTGTTTTAAAAACTTATTACACCTAGCTCCCAGCCTATAACGAATAGAGGATCCACCCCTTAATTTAAAATTTGGACTCCTTTGTTCGAAGATAGGGACCATATTAACACTCGGTTACATTCACACAGCACGTTTATTATTAAAAACGTTTTCGGAACAAAAGTTATGTGGGTTCTACGTGGTTTGATAAAAGGGAATAATATGATGGCAATCTCCCTGGGGTAAGTCTTTCATTTACGCTGAAGACTTTAATATTTTGCATTTTCCTACTTCCCGGTTAGGACCGTGAGTAAAATGTTAGGTAGGAATATTTTTTGTTCGTGTGAAGTTTGTCCTGGTGAGGGTACTATGGAGCCGTGAGTACTGTGATAAAATAATTGTTACACGTAACATTTTTTTTAACTAACGAAGAAACAGTAGGTACTTATCAATTTTTTTTTCATAAATATTGCACATTTCATCAACTATTTCTGTTTTTTATTAAGTCTTTAAAAAAGACCGAAATAAGTTGCCCAATGTAGAAACAACTACTTACCGTTAACCGATTGAACTGAAATTCTAGGGATACCGAATTATAATTTGGAAGACAATGCATTAATATGGTACAGTCAGCATCAAAAGTCGATGAACAGAATCAACATAACAAAACACCTGTTCGCAATAAAATGTGTTTCATCTGTTCACAATAAAATGTTTTGTTATGTTGATTCTGTTCATCGACTTTTGATGCTGACTGTACCATGGAGCACCATACTCAATCGTGTTGAAGCTATCATTTTATTTTACGCAACTAAGACGGATCTTACGATATCTCTCAATCTAAAACATAACAAGCCGTTTAGACTCTAGGCTTTTCCAAAGAACTATACATACATCTTCTTCTTCTTCCTCCCCTTGTCCCATATAACTTGGTGTCACTGCAACATGTTTTTTTCTTCCACTTTGTCCTTTCACCCGTCAGACTACCACTAACTCCCTTTTCTTTCATATCACTTCTCACACAATCCATTCATTTTTTCTTTGGCCTGCCTCTCCCGCTCCGTTCGTCTACTGTAGATACTATACTAACTGCTGCGCTGTGTCCATTTTTAGCATTATCGGCCTTGTAATGTTCCTACTGTTGGGAGTCAGGCCTCCTCTCTAGGAGAGAGAATGGGCTGTAATCCACCACACGTGCCCAGTGAGAATTGGTGGATATCATAGTCATGTCTTCGAATTTTTGATTCTAGGACATGCCGGTTTCCTCACGATGTTTTCCTTCGCGGTTTTGAGAGCAGTGGTGATTAAATAAATTACACAAAGTAATGCGCCTTACTTGGTTTATACAACGTGTAAGTCGGGGCAGTTACCACTTGACCACGACTACTCTACTTAGATACATGCATACACTTGAAAAACATAACCCACTTTCTAACACAGTTAGGTAAAAATAACGAATAAAAACATCCTCGATTCATTGAACACGTACCTACTGCTGAAACTCAATCTATCCAGACTCCATTTCTTCAACAAACTTCGTTTTAAAATGGAAACAGATCTAAGAAAATACCGGTACATACCATATGTACGCAGTATCCAGTTCGCGTCGCTTCGTGAAAAGTATCAAATAACATGGATTCCCGTATCAGCCGTTGGTATTCCAATAAAATGTTTTCTAACTTAAGGTTCGGTTACAAAGTGCGAGCGAGCGTGCGTCTTTCCTTTTTGCACCACCATTTGATATGTCGTAAATGATAATTATATTTACTTTGCAAATGGGTTACGAATAACTTTTGTACACGGCA
Source organism: Mythimna separata (assembly GCA_030763345.1). Lineage (NCBI taxonomy): Eukaryota > Metazoa > Arthropoda > Insecta > Lepidoptera > Noctuidae > Mythimna > Mythimna separata. Next base: position 6,957,965 of record CM061190.1, read on the forward strand.
ATTTTTTCATCAGTTTATATTAGACTAGTTTCTGCCAGTGGCTTTGCCGGCTTGAAAGTAGGTTTCTACATAAGAATGTTGGACTCCAGTTTCATCATCTTCTTTATGTGGTAAATCATTAGTATGACTTTTCCCGCACTTCGGCGGACTAAAACCCACTACATTATTCTTTAGCTTTGTTCCAGGGTCCCAGGTTTTCCTTTCAGAAGCCAACCCCTGTACTCAGTGGATACTACATCCCCTTTAATTTTGGAAATTCCTCTCTTAGTGCTAGCCTATGTCATAAAAGTAAAGTTTGTGCGAAAAACGCTTCTAGGCCCAATACTTTCGGTTGTACGTTGATACGTCAGTCAATCAGTTTCTCCTTTTACAATACGTAGATGAGGGAAACACCGGCAGTCTCTTAGCTGACTACCCTGAAAAAAACACCGATACAAACTTAGAATGCTAGCTGCTGGAAGTTGATCCCATCATTGTATAAAGGATAAAGAACTGGGGACTTCCTCAAGATATCACATTTACGCATCAATTAATTCAATTATTACATTTCAGCAGGCAGATAGGTAGCCGCTCCTCGTAAAATACTGGTATTCAGCTAAATCTTGACTTGAACTTGACTGGAAGCCGACCCCAATATAGTTGGGAAAAGGCTAGCTTAGGTAGATGATGATGTAGATGGTGATTTCGTGGGCTGTGCTACAAAATCGGATAATTTAATTCCACTTAGCCCATTCTATCATCAGACCATTTTCCGACGATGCTCCACCAGTACATGACGGTCACTTGTATATCATGTTTTCTAGCCAATTCAAGAGTCTACATCATAATGCGTAGTTTAGGTACTTGGCATACGTGTGCTTAGTTTGTCTTAAACTCTACTCTCTGCTATCAGCTCAGCTGTTCGTACTGTATAACCATGCCCTTACCCGTGTAAGGCTGATATTTAGCGCATGGTTTTATTTGCTGAATGTTTCATGTTCTGTGGCTTGGTAGGTATGTTTGAAAGACATTTTTGTGTGACTGGCTAGGTATTTGTATTGTTTCTTTGGTTGTGGTTGCTTGTTTGATACTAAACCTAGGTCCTATACAAACGAGGTTCCGGAATAGGGAGAATTGTTAAGATGATTAATATTTTATCAGTATTTGTCCTTCACAAGTCGGTGCCGGATTTGTGTTTCTAATCACGCCTATGAATCAAGGGTATAGTTGTCGTTACATTGGTGCTACGGGGCTTCGACTTGTTGAAAACTTCGTACCATTTTATCTACAACCTTAAATCTTATCGTATATATTTTTTTTTAATTTTCCAGCTCGCACCGCTCTTTCTAGCATTTTCTACATACTATTCCACATACTCCAATAAACAAACACAATTTAAACAACAATTCTGACAAAACACTTCCTTTATATTTCGACATAATCACTATAATTGATACAGGACCATTTAAGGTACCACGCTACTATATGAAACTTTGTTCAGCAAAAAATAAAGACACTATATAAAACACATGCACGCTCTATAAAGATTAACTGTTTATTGTGAATTTAAAAAAAACATGTCATTCATTTACTATATACTTTATTGTCCACCTCATAACGTAAAAAGGATAAAAAAATACAAAATCAAGTATAAAGAGGGTGTGGGAGACAGGGAGTGTGTATCCGAGATAGCAGGACAATTTCTTACAGACAAGCTTTGGATTTTTTTAAATCCTGGGTTAGTATCAAGCAATCGAACTTACAGACCGTACGGGAACTACCGACAACAATCACTTGGGTCTTATTGAGATTGATTTTCAAACGGAACTCAACGCTCCAGTCACCTATACCAGTTAAGTCTACATTAATACAACCAATAGCATCAGACAACTCTCCAAGAAAGGAATGGGTGTAAATTTGTAAATCGTCAGCATACGGGTAATAGAGTGATAGCATTATGAAAAGTGCGAAAAGTAGAGGGCGTAAAACAGTACCCTGCGGCACACCGTTAGTTGTATCACACTAAGGGTCTGTTTCACAATGTCCGAGTAGGCACTACTCACTGAATAAATTCAAAAATGTGACAGAATTCGTATGAAATTATCTGTCAAGTAAGATACTCGAAACTTAATCATAGGTGGTGAAACAGGCCCTAAGATGTAAAAGATCATTTAATGGAAGTACGCTGCCATTGATCATACGAGTAATTATAAAATCAGTTAATTACCCGATAGAAATATGCTAAAAGAGGTGTCGAGGGTGCCGAGTAAAATGTCGAAGTCAATCGTATTCAAAGCTTTGCTAAAACCAAGCAGAGTATATTATATTCATTATATGAGTATTATTTTGTTTATTAGCACGGAAGCAAAAAGGAATCTAAAATAGTTTAATTACAGTTTTGAGCCGTTTGGGGTAGAAACTCTTGGGTCATGGGGTCCGAGTGCGCGTCTTCTTTTTAAAGATATTTCACGCCGTCTGATCGACACTTTGCGGGACCAGAGGGCTGGCTTGTTCTTCGCCCAAAGAATTAGCATTGCCATACAACGTGGCAATGCCGCCAGCCTTCTGGGCACATATCCAGATGACAGCGATGTGGAGGAGTACTTCGACGCCTGAGTGTATATTTTATATTTGTATTATATGTGCATAGCTAGGTTTAACTTAAGTTTTTTATTTAAATTTTTAGTATTATTATATAAATTGAATTTATGAAAGTGTGATTAATAAAGTATTGGCTTAAAACTTCCATTATATCTATAAATATATATTTTCGAGTTGGGTTCTTAAAAAAGAAATTTATTATAATATTACATTTAAACAATAAATAAAAGATAACCAATGTAAATCAAATTGATGAAAGACTATTTAAATAAATTCGTTCTCATTATGATCTTCCGTATAGTCCCGTGCTATTCAAAATCATCAAAATTAGGTAGAGGCATTAAGGTCACTTTTATCCCTCCTATCGGTGGAGAATAAAAAATAGGATTTGGAGTGGTGGTGGAAGTGGTAGTGGTAGGCAGATTCAGAAAAGTTTCACATCGTGATCCCCCGTAACCATAAACACATTCACATGAAGGCTCTTGCTTCTCGTTCAGGTAACAGAGACCATCGTTCAAACAGTAATCGAGACACACGGCGACCTCACACCTTTCCCCTGAATAACCAGCATTACATCTGAAATAACGAAAATAGGAACGACATAAATATAGAAAATTTTGTATAATTTGCGTTTGATTAATTTGCTGGCCCTAGTTCAGGCCGGATAGGAAAAACATAAATAAAAATACTTTGATTAATTTGCAATATTTTACAAAAAGCTTTTCGAAAATTGACCTGTAGATTTTTTTCATATTTTTCCCGCAAATCTGTGAGAGAAGGAGATGGACACGGTGAAATCACAGGGCAATTCCAGCCACCGTAAGTGTAGCGTGCAGACGACTAGCAATGAATAGCATGCTAGCGTAATAAAGTATAAACTCTAAAGCGTGTAATGTTCTACGAGTGCCTCAAAGGCTTGTCAGCAAACAGTAGGGCCGATGCCTGCTAGGGCTACCGGAACGTTTGGAAAAGTTAGCGTGGCACGACAACCAACAGGGCATAAGAAGAAATACTGGTTGGTTTTAGCCAGTATAAATCTGACACACCTTTTCACTCCACCCTAGAGTAAAAGAAGTAATTTGATGATTTAACTTCTCACCTCGAAAAAAAAAGTACATCAAGTTTTACCTGCATTGAGGACGTCCATCATGATTAGAACAACAGTGTCCGTTGTTAGAACAGTAACCATCACACGCGTCACAAGTCGGCCCATCACAGTTTTTGCGTCCGAAGCTTTGCAGGGCGTTACAATCTTCAATATCTTGTATTTCTTCTTTAGTTTTGTAGTTGGCGACTACACCGATAGAAACATTTTTAGCTTCCAAGTCAAATAAAACTGAGTATCCCGTCCATTCAATCTTTCCTATTTTTCGAACAGTGCTTTCACCGTCGTAGAACCAATCAACGCCGTAGAGATTAGTTTTTGAAACAGACAATGTATTTGATGGCGAATAACGAATATCAGGGTTAAAGAATAGAGCTTCTAAGGCAGATATATTTTTACCATCCAAATCTGCATAGCGAATATTGTGGATATAAATCGACTCAGGTTCAATCCAATATATCTTTTGTATCTGAGGATCAATGATCAGGGCGTGTGGCTCCAGTTTGTAAGTGCTATTAATCGATAATGACGAACTAGTAATTATAACTTCTCTCTCTGTTCCATTCACTCTCATCCTCTCTATTACAGGCGTCATCAGGTTTGTATTGATCCAGTAAATATACCTGTAACAAGGAAACATCTGTTGACATTGCTAAAGACATTGATAGAGTTTATTTCATTACATTTAATGGTTGTCGTACCCTCTACAGCTGTCCACTACAATATCAGTGGGAATCCCTTTATCCATCTTTATCAAAAGATTTTCATGAATATTAGTTTCAAAAGTTAATGAAATCCAATTGATGCTTCTTTCATTTGTGTCACTGAAGTACAGTAATTCTGTGGCGGGATCAAAGAAGATGCTATGGATGTTTCTGCCATTTCTCTTGGTGAAACATTGGTTTAATTTAGAAGATATGCCATAACCACATATGGCATCGTTGTTCCTCTGTTTGTCGACGTACAGCAGGATGTCGTGAACCTCGTCGTACGCTAACGCTCCGAGGTCATGAGAATCTAATCGTACGGTGTCTGTTTTCGTGTCGTTGGTGTAAAAATCAAGTCGATTTCCAACAGATATGGCCACGTCTGAAACAATAAGAAAAAGTTTACTAGGCAAGGTTCTTATCAAGTACAATAGGTTATAATTAGACACCCCAATCTGAGAGCATACCTCCCAGATTGGAGTTGCCCAAGGCTGTAGAAACGTTTGCAAGAGTCACTGTAGCGGCGTAGCTCAAGAACGCACATGGCTAAAGAAGTAAATACCTTTTGTAAAAATATAAAAAATAGAGGCCCACCGGTATCGGGGACAGGGTCCAAGCTAGCGGCAGTCAAGGCTACAGAGAAAGGAACCTCTTCTCAATACGAACCGTGTCCAGAAGCACTGCTTTCTGACTCAAGCTCTTATTGCAGCCGCCCTTAACATAACCTACGATTAATCTATAATAAAATTTAATAATTTTTCGGAGGCGGTGCCAAGCTAAGTAATTAAAGGACTGATAATTCCTGTGTAAATTTACGAAACCCTTTAAAGATAAATAACGTTAAGAGAAAGGAGCACAACTTACCCCAAGAATGTGTACACCCCACGTACAGCACTATTAAGCTCAGGACATACTGAGCTGTATACATTTTATACTTTAAATATGTAAAAGTATTTCAATACAGGAGCGTCCACTTCTGTTGGCGGCAAAGCTTTGAACTTAATGCCCACACTGACTACATGCCTTATATACTTACTGTAGAGCATATTAGAGATAAGAAAGACGGCTTGATAAGAGCTCTGTTATAGGTAACTACTGGGAATTCCAATTTGGCTAATTACAGATGTTTTCATGACCTAAGGTCACTATTAAACTTTTTATCTTCGATGATTATTTGACTTCGATGATTATTTGGGATATAGATTGAGTACGCGTACATCTATACATATAATACAATCGTAGGAAAGTCAAATCGGTAGTTTGAATATTTTTTTTAAAGAATACTTGGGGCGTGATCTAAAATCGACATCGAAGCCAAAAATTATAGTTTTAGAATTTTTGTCTTCGAATCAGTTTATCTGTATGTGTGTCTGGGCTAAACTCAAATAGCACTGCACGGATTTACTTCATGAATATTACTAAAAGGTCGGGTCAACATATTATCACGCTATCACCTACGGGGAGAAGCTGTGAATATTTATTTTACGCATTCTGTGACAGCGTATAATCTAATCACGCATATTTAAATGTTGTTTTTAGTAAGCCTTGCTATTATCTAGCTTTACACTATAAAAACTACTCCATTTAAGTAACTTGGGCAGAGAAACATAGTATTGTTAGTGGTATAAAGACAATTTTGAAGCAGCGCCATCTATGAGATTACATAAAAATCGAATCAAGTTAGGTACATGTTAACACTTTTTGGAAATTCATTTTGGCTCCTGGCAGCATAATTACCAACGTAGTTTATATGGAATTTTTACTCTGTTGTGTCCTGGAATGTATTCCTGCATTATTTTCTCTATTTCCTTCTGTCAAATCTTATGACTGAACTCAGCAGGATTCTCATGTAACTCTCTTCACTTGCTTCTATTGCAAAAAATGTATTTTAATGTTATTTTAAAAGTTGTTTACTTATAATGCTACGGCGACATCTAAGGTATTTTTGGTGCTGTAGAGCCTTCACGCAGACGACGTAGCGGACAGCAGCTTATTTTTCAGACATATTTATTATGCAAATTACAATTTACCAAATAATTATACTATTTACTTATGTACTTACAAACACTCACAAATGACAATGATAAAAAATAATATGGGATGGTTTATGTATAAAACATTCATATAAATTAGTGAAAAGTCAAGAATTTCAAAGATTTGCCGTTGAAAAAATTTCTATCTATCTGAGTAGCTTGCTATCTGGCCGTTTGACAACTGTCTGGAACGAACCCGAGTTGTCGACAGTGCCTAGTGTTCCAGGCGCGCCTCAAGGAGATGTCAAAAACGCAAACATCTGAACGGACTTAACGTTTGAATCCCCAACCGGTCCTATGAGACCGCGCTGTTATTGTTTTACTATTGTGTCTCGTTACGCGGGTATCTGAGTAATTAAATGAAATTTGGCACAAGGTGGATCATATGTTGGAATGGCATATAGGATAATTGATATCTCAGGAATATGTTTACTTGGCATAATTTTCTTTTTTCATGCAGGCAATACCGCTGGCAAAAGCTAGTCTAGATAATAAGATGACAATTCGAATATGTATAATTAGTAAAAATCGGATGCCTAATATTAAAGGGTTGATAAAAATAATACGGTGTCATGTCATATGATAACCCGTCTCGTCGGGAAAACCAATTAAATCATCAAGTATCTTATCACGTATTTTTATCAACCAAGTGAGATACTTAAAATGAATGAAATTATTTATGAATGAAATAGGTACTAAATGTTAAAGAACAAAAAAATATGATGTAAAGTTTTGTTTTATAAAATATGATGATATTTTTTTTTATCGTGACCTCAGGTCACGAATAATCTGCAATTAGCAAAAGTGGAATTTCCGGTAGTTACTTATAATATTTAAAGCTCTATCTTATCAAGTCGACTTTCTTATCTTCAATTTGCTTAAAGTACTGTAGTATATAAGGAAACAAATCAGCGGAGACATTCAAATTAAAAGCTCTGTCTCCACCAGATGTGGACGCTCCTGATTTGAAATAGCTTTGAATATTTAAAGTATAAAATGTATACAGCTCAGTGTGTCCTGAGCTTAATAGTGCTGTACGTGGATTGTACACATTCTTGGGGTAAGTTGTGTTTCTTTCTCTTAACGTTATTTATCTTTTTAGGGTTCTTATTCTCAGTCGGCTAAACTGGAACCCTTATCGGTACAGTTGGTTGTCCGTGTATACGGTAAGGTCTCTTCTACTAGGCGTTAGTCCCGGCTTTTGCCAGGGTCCGCCTTCCGGCTTAGCTTGCTCCACTTTGCCCGATCTTCTACATCCTTGACAGTAAGGCCATTGGCTCTCATGTCGGACTTGACGACGTCCAGCCAGCGCTTGCGAGGGCGACCACGCGACCTACCGCCAAGGACAGCCATATTCATGCATCCCCGGCTAACGTACTCCATAGGGCGGCGCATGATGTGGCCATACCATCGCAGACGACACTCTTGCAGTTTTTCCTCCACGTCACGGACACCAAGACTACCTCGGATGAATGAGTTGCGTATGCGATCGGATCGCGTTACGCCGCTCATCCACCTCAGCATCTTCATCTCCGTGACGCGAAGCTCCTGGGTGTGTCTGCCTAGTGCTGGCCAACACTCGCCGCCGTACAGGAGGACAGGACGTATGATGAATTTATATATCTGTCCCTTAAGCTTCGGAGGCATTTTGCGGTCGCATACAACGCCAGTTATGTACCTCTCGCCATTTCGACCAAGCCGCGCCTATACGTGCTTGGACATCGTCGTCCACGTTGCCAGACTCGTGCAGCACGGATCCAAGGTACCTGAACTTATCGGAGCTTGTGATCCGGTCCGAACCTATTCGGATGGTATTTGAATCCGTGCTGCCACAGGACATGTACTCAGTCTTCGCCACATTTAGTCTCAGACCGCCGTTTTCCAGCGTGTCCTTCCAAATGTTGACCTTCCGCTCAAGTTGGGCTTTGTTCTGGCTAACGAGGGCGATGTCATCGGCATACATCATTAGCCATGGAGGCTGATCTTGGATGTATGCCGTAACTACATCGAGCACAACGTTAAACAAGAACGGGCTGAGAGCCGATCCTTGGTGAACGCCAACAGATATTGGAAAGACTTTGGATTCGCCAACCGCGGTCTGGACAGAGGACACGGAATCGCGATACATGTCTCTGACAATGTCAATATAGGCCTCGGGCACACCCTTGAAGCGAAGTGCCCACCAGATGGACTGCCGAGGAACACAGTCGAAGGCCTTCTGCAGGTCTAAAAAGGCCATATGCAGAGCTCTCCTTCTCTCCCTGTAAGCCTCAGTCAGAGTCCGCAAGGCGAACACTGCGTCTATGGTGCTGTTGCCCGCCCGAAATCCATATTGACACTCAGAGACAGTGCACTCGCTACGGAGCCTTGTGTCAATTATGCGCTCAAAGAGCTTCATGGTGTGGCACATGATCTTAATACCGCGGTAGTTACTACAATCCTGTACGCTACCTTTGCCTTTATAAATAGGAATAATAAGGCTTGATCGCCACTGGTTCGGCATTTCCTTGGTGGTCAGGATGCGGTTAAATAAATCCGTCAGAAGGTCCACACCATGTGAGCCCATGGCATTCCACACTTCGATTGGCACATTGTCAGACCCGACCGATTTCCGGTTCTTCATGTGGCGAAGAGCAATGCGAGTTTCGTCGGGGGAAATAGGGGAAATAAGACCAAGGTTAGGAGGCGGTTCGGGAGGAAGGTTATGGGGATGCTGTTTGTTAGACAGCTCCTCGAAGTATGTGCACCATCTCTCCTTAACAGAGGGGGCATCATAGAGCAGCTTACCCTGGGCGTCCCTGACACAGAGGCATTTGCTAATGTCCCGTGTAGCTTTTTCCCGGGCCCGCGCCAGCTTAAAAATAAGCTTTTGCCCCTCCGCAATTTCCAGCTTGTCGTACAAGGGCGCCAAACTTTTGCTGCGGGCTCTGGCTACTGCTTTTTTGCAAGCGCGCTTAGCCGCTCCATATGCCTCCCTGTCCTCCGGAGTGTTGGACCCCTGCCACTTCTTAAATAATACCTTCTTCTTCCGGGTCGCCTCCTGCACCCCGTCATCCCACCACCACGTCTCCCTGTCCATGGTGCGACCACCACGAGAAGTGCCAAGGACGCGCTTACCCGCGGCGGTGATTGCTGAATGAATCCTACTCCATATCTCTTGAGCGGACTCATGCGGAGAGAACTGATCTCGAGGTGCTCGACCTCCGCGATGAATTCCGACAGTTTAGGACCATTAAGCAACCACCACTTGGTGCGGGGATTGCGTTTCTGGGTCACTTTTTTCCTTGATACGATCGCCAGGTCCATGACAAGGAGGTGGTGTTGAGCCGTTAAGCTTTCGCCTGGGATAACCTTACAGTTGGTAACCTTGCCAATGTTGCACCGTCGCACCAGCAGGTAATCAATTTGGGTTGAGTATGAGCCACCACGGTACGTAATAAGATGCTGGGGCTTCTTCTGAAAGAACGTATTCGCGATGGCTAGGTCCGACACAGCGCAGGTCCTGAGTATGCTGACTCCCTCTGCATTTAGTTGGCCATAGCCAAAACCACCATGAACACGTCCGTACTCTCCAGCACGCTGACCTATGTGACCGTTGAGATCCCCCCCAACCAAAATATCTTCAGAATTCGGAATAGCGCGCAATACGTCCTCGAACTCATCCCAGAAGGCCTCCTTTTCAGACTCACAGCAGCCAGTTTGAGGAGCATAGGCGCTGACTAAGTTCGTTACCGACCCTTCGATCAGCACCTTAACTCGCATCAACCGGTCGCTGTATCGGTCTACTTCAAGAAGTCCATCCTGAAGGTCCTTAGACAGTACTACGGCTACTCCGTTCCTGCCCGATGGTGATCCGGTGTACATTAGCCGGTACCCCTGCCCAATGTCACGGGACTTATTCCCCTTCCAGCGCGTCTCCTGAAGGAAGGCGCACTGGACCCGACGTTTCGCAAGTACGTCTGCGAGTTCTCTGCAACGTCCAGTTAGAGAGCCAATGTTCCAGGTGGCAAAGCGGAGCTTCTTTTTGGGTACTAACTTCTTTAGCCGTGCCCGTACTTGACACGGTAGCCCTAGCCCACTTATCGCAGGTTTAAGGCGATGTGCCTGCGCGTCGTTGTTCGGCGACGCCCTAGCCCAAGTACCCACATTATTCTTTGCCTTATCCATGTATATGTGACTGAAGTTGGTTTTACGTGGGGCGACCAGCCGTCTGACCCCCACAACCCTACGAGAGGGAAACCAGGATCGCCAGAGCTTCGTCCGTTGAACAGCAGGGTGCACCGCTAGCAGGTGAGGTTGGCTTGGGTCCTTAAGATGTAAACGGACCCCAATCAAAACCGCGCGAAGGTATCAAACAGTATAACTATCATACTACTACGTCAGAGCAATCTAAAAAAATCGGGCAAGTGCGAGTCGGACTCGCTTTTATTTGTCTTTTACACGACATATTTAAAAATGGAAATAATGAATATATATAAAGATAAATAAATGCAATAGTATCATGTTACTTTTTTTGGCCATACGCGTTCTAGGGCTACGCCGCTACGGTGACTCTTCCAAACGTTTCTACTGCCTTGGGCACCTCCAATCTGACCGGTATGCTCTCAGATTGGAGGTGCCTAATAATTAATGTACTTGACAAATACCATGCCTAATAAACTGTTTCTTATTGTTTCAGACGTGGCCATATCTGTTGGAAATCGACTTGATTTTTACACCAACGACACGAAAACAGACACCGTACGATTAGATTCTCATGACCTCGGAGCGTTAGCGTACGACGAGGTTCACGACATTCTGCTGTATGTCGACAAACAGAGGAACAACGACGCTATATGTGGTTATGGCATATCTTCTAAATTAAACCAATGTTTCACCAAGAGTAATGGTAGAAACATCCATAGTATCTTCTTTGATCCGGCTACAGAATTTCTGTACTTCAGTGACACAAACGAAAGAAGCATTAATTGGATTTCATTAACTTTTGAATCTAATATTCAAGAAAACCTTTTGATAAAGATGGATCACGGGATTCCCACTGATATTGTAGTGGACAGCTGTAGAGGGTACGACAACCATTAAATGTAATGAATTAAACTCTATCATTTTCTTCAGCACTGTCAACAGATGTTTCCTTGTTACAGGTATATTTACTGGATCAACACAAACCTGACGTCGCCTGTAATAGAGAGGATGAGAGTGAATGGAACAGAGAGAGAAGTTATAATTACTAGTACATCATTATCGATTAATAGCACTTACAAACTGGAGCCACACGCCCTGATTATTGACCTTCAGATACAAAAGATATATTGGATTGAACCTCGGTTCATTTTCATCCACAATATTCGCTATGCAGATTTGGATGGAAAAAATATATCTGCCTTAAAAGCCACATACTGTTATCCTGATATTCATTATTCGTCATCAAATACATTGTCTGTTTCAAAGACTAATCTCTACGGCGTTGATTGGTTCTACGACGGTGAAAGCAGTGTTCGAAAAATAGGAAAGATTGAATGGACGGGATACTCAATTTTATTTCAGTTGAAAGCTAAAAATGTTTCTATCGGTGTAGTCGCCAACTACAAAACTAAAGAACAAATACAAGATATTGAAGATTGTAACGCCCTGCAAAGCTTCAGACGCAAAAATTGTGATGGGCCGACTTGTGGCGCGTGTCATGGTTACTGTTCTAACAACGGACACTGTAGTTCTAATGATGATGGACGTCCTCAATGCAGGTAAAACATGTTATACTTCTTTTTTATCGAGGTGAGAAGTTAAATCATCAACATTACTTCTTTTACTCTAGGATGGAGTGAAAAGGTGTGTCAGACTTTTACTGGTTAAAACCAAGAGGTATTTTTTCTAATACTCTATTGGTTGTCGAGTCACGCTAACTCTTCCAAACGTTCCCGCAGCTCTAGCAGGCATCAGCCCTACTGTTTGCTGACAACTCTTTGAGGTGCGAGAAGAACATTACGCGCTTTAGACTTTAAAGTTTATTATGCCAGCACGCTATTCATTTCTCTCGTCGTCTGCATGCCGCACTTACGGTGGTTGGAATTGTCCTGTGATTTATTTATTTTTATTTACGCCCGAAACCAATAACCTATCTATCACATATCGGAGATTGAAAAACAAATGAAACAACAGAAAACATTTAAATTTTTGTATGGTATCATTTGTTTTTCAATCTCCGATATGTGATAGATATTTTATTGGTTTCGGCTGTTAGTCTTTATGCATTGCAATGTACACAAATGGACTTAATGCCATAGGCATTCTCTACCAGTCAACCTAGGGTGGTGAAGAGATAATATGGTAGGTGCATAAAAAGACAATTTTATTTAGAGAACAGGAATATAAACAGTATAAATAATGGAGTTAAAATAAACATTCACATAAATTTGTTATAGTAAATACATATATTATATACATATACATAAATTAATATGTAGTAAAGAAAAAAAATTGAGACGATTCAGCTATTAGTGAAGAAAATAATTCCGCGATTTCGATCCCACAGAAGAATGGACTGTATATAGAAGGAAGAATGGACAAAATCAGAAGTATGGAAAGGACAGAGTAGTAGGAGATTGTTGGAAGAACGCAGACTGTTTGCGTGTGAAGAAAATATAAATTGAAAGTGATTAATGAGATAGGAGGGAGGTGTGGGAGAGTAGAGCAGGGAGAAAAGTGTAATCAGAGCGCGCAAACTTCTTCTCTGGCGAATAGGTAACTACTTCAGTTCAAACCTGAAATTCGACACATGATCATATTTCTTAAGGTTAAATATGAGCCGGATGCAGTGTAGTTTCTCCGTGTCCAACTCCTTCTCTTACGATTGCAGTCATGTCCTCTGCTCGCATTACTGCTTCGTAAAGGAGGTGACCGCTACTCATTTCTCTCTCACTGCAGACCACGGCTTGAACCAAGACTAGCAAATTAACCAAATTACTCAAACTGTTCCATATTTATGAGGTTCTTATTTTCTTTATTTCAGATGTCATGACGGTTATTCAGGGGAAAGGCTTCTTTATGTTTTCCATAAACTGGTGTGTTAAAAAGAATATGTAAAAAAGTCTATAAGACAATTTTAGAAAAGCTCCTTTAAAATATTTTATTCAAATTAATCAAAATACTACATTGTTCCTATTTTCGTTATTTCAGATGTAATGCCGGTTATTCAGGGGAAAGGTGCGAGGTCGCCGTGTGTCTTGATTACTGTTTGAACGATGGTCTCTGTTACCTGAACGAGAAGCAAGAGCCTTCATGTGAATGTGTTTATGGTTACGGGGGATCAAGATGTGAAACTTTTCTGAATCTGCCTACCACTACCACTTCCACCACCACTCCAAATCCTTTTTTTTACTCTCCACCAGTCGGAGGGATAAAAGTGACCTTAATGCCTCTACCTGATTTTTTAGACCCTGGACTTTACGAGGGATCATACGAGAACGAACTTATTTAAATTGTCTGTCTTTTTGATTTACATAGGTTATCTTTTATTTATTTTTTAAATATAAGCGGAGATCGTGACTAGATAATAACATCCGCACGGGTCGATCTTCAAGGTTAAGCAATGTTTGCCAAGGTTGGTCTGTGGATGGGTGACCATCTTAACATAACGAGTTTCCTCCGTGCCTCGGAAAGCACGTTAAGCCGTAGGTCCCGGCTGTCATTTGTAGATCTTTGGCAGCCGTTACGGATAGTCAGAAGCCAATAAATCTGACTCCAGCCTTGCCATGAAGTACCGTGTTACCCCATTTAATGGGTTGTGGAGGTCTGGTAAGCAGCCGCTTCTCGTAAAATACTAGTATTCAGCTAAATCCGGCTTGACTGGAAGCCGACCCCAATATAGTTGGGAAAAGGCTAGGCAGATGATGAATTTAATTAAATTATTTTAGATTCCTTTTCGCTTCCTCCGGATAATAAATAAAATAATATAATGAATATACTCTGCTTGGTTTTTGCGAAGCTTTTAACACGGTTGACTTCGACATTTTACTCGGCACCCTCGGCACCTTTTTTAGCATATTTCTATTGATAATTGACCGATTTCATAATTACTCGCATGATCACTGGCAGCGTACTTCCATTAAGGTATATTTTCGTCTGAGTGTGACACTACTGCCGGTATACCGCAGGGTAGTGTTTTATGCCCTCTAATTTTCGCACTTTTTATAATGCTATCACTCTACTACTTGTATGCTGACGATTTACAAATTTACACCCATTCCTTTCTTGGAGAGTTGACTGATGCCATTGGTTGTATTAATGTAGACTTAACTGGTATAGGTGACTGGAGCGTTGAGTTCCGGTTGAAGATCAATCTCAATAAAACCCAAGTTATTGTTGTCGGTAGTTCCCATACGGTCTGTAAGATCGATTGCTTGATACCTACCCATGTTAAAAGATCCAAAGCTTGTCTGAAAGAGATTTTCCTGTGCGTGAAGACCCTCTCTATACACTCCCTCTCTCCCACACCCTCTTCACACTTGATTTTGTACTTTTTTATACTCTTTATGTTATGAGGTGGACAATAAAGTATATAGTAAATAAATTACATGTTTCTTTTATTTAAGATAAACAGATAATCTTTATAGAGCGTGCATGTGTTTTAAATAAAGTAGTCTCTTTATTTTTTGCTGAACAATCCTGAACAAAGTTTCAAATAGTGGCGTGATACCTTAAGTGGTCCTGTATCAATAATAGTGATTATGTCGAAATATAAAGGAAGTGTTTTGTCAAAATTGGTGTTTCAACTGTGTTTGTTTATTGGAGTATGTGGACTAGTATGTAGAAAATGCTAAAACGAGCGGAGCGATCCAGAAAATTATCACTTACATATCAGTAAGAGAATTTAAGGTTGTAGATGAAATGGTACGAATTTTTCGACAAGTCGAAGCCCCATAGCACCAATGGAACGATAACTATACCCCTGATTTATAGGCTTGATAAGAAACACGAATTCGGCACCTATGTCTAGTATCAAGCAAGCAACCACAATCAAAGAAACAATATAAAATACAAAAACCAAGCCAGTCACACAAAAATGTCTTTCAAACATACCTACCAAACCACAGAACATGAAACATTCAGCAAATAAAACCATGCGCTAAAATGATATTTAGCGCATAGTTATGCAGGGCTCGGTTATACAATACGAGCAGCTGAGCTGATAGCAGAGAGTAGAGCTAAAGACAAACTGAGCACAAGTGTGCCACGTAAGCGCATGGTTTCATGTTCTGCGGTTTGCTAGGTAACGTGGTAAAGAATTCTTCGTTAAAATAGAAAGACAGTATTTATTGAGCACACATGCAGACAGAATAAAGATCGTTAACCTTTTTTTTGTTAAATGAAAACAACCATTTCTTTTATTTATTTATTGTACAAACATAACTGAACATACATGACGTGAACACATACATAACGTCACATAACGTGAACAGGACGAAAATTTAGCAAAACAAGTGTAAGAAGGGTCTTTTCATACAAGACAATCTCTTACAGACAACCTTTGGATGGGCTGAATGAAAGGAGATAGATTTGGGGCTGTGATTAATGTATGTACAAAAATCTAATCAGACATAATAATATGAAATACAAATAAACAATAGCGAAATAATATACTAATAATAATAATCATTAAAGTTAATACGAATATTGAGAGCGGAGAATAAAGAAATTTTTAGTGAAAGATAATGCTTCTTCACAATTATTTTAAAGGTCGGTAGCGTTTAATAATGCCTCATTTCTATAGGTAATGCATTCCATGAACAAGCCACTTCAAGAGTAATTGATTTGTCAAAGGAGGAAGTAGAATACGTGCGATTATTATTTCAGTTTTTTTATAGCTCAAGAACCTAGACTGTGTAACACAAAGACTGGCCTGTTGGTCTAGTGGTTAGTGGCCCTGACTGCTACGCCGGAGATCATGGGGTCGATTCCTACCCAGGGCAAATGTTTGTGTGATGAACCCAATCATTTGTTCTTTGCCTGGATGTAATTTATCTATATTTTATATTATGTATGCATTTATCACTTGTCTACTACCCATAACACAAGTTCCGCTTAGCTTGGGACCAGATGGCGTTGTGTGAGAAGTTATGGAATATATTGGAATATAATTATTAAATAAAATGAAATAAAAATTTGAAAATGTTCATTGAGATAAAAAGGAGAAGAAGTATACTTCTTCTAGCATTCTTTGCCAAGAAAGTAATCCGGTAAAAGCGAATAGGAAGTCATAATATGAGCTTAGTACGGAATTCGGAAGCATGATCATACTTGCGCCAATACAAATCTGTTCAGAGATTTTAAAGACGCTTAAGCTTGTCCAATTAGTCTTGAGGGAGATCAAGATAGCTGGCATCAACATAGTCCAAAATTGAATAGTACGAAAAGTACAGGGCATAAAACACAACCCCATTAAAAGATTTGTTAAAGGTAAGCATGCGAGCATTCTGGTGGAGGCAAAAAGGAATCAAAAATTACTGAATTATATTTTATTTATAAAAGAAATAAAAGATGGCCGATATCAATCATATTGAAGGAAGACAATTTAAATAAATTCGTTCAGAATATTCCAAGAGGTATAGGTAGAGGCATTAAGGTCACTTTTATCGATCCTTCCGGTTCCGGTGGAGAATAATAAAAAGGATTTTCAGTGGTGGTTGAAGTGGTAGTGGTAGTGGTAGGCAGATTAAGAAAAGTTTCACATCTTGATCCCCCGTAACCATAAACACATTCACATGAAGGCTCTTGCTTCTCGTTCAGGTAACAGAGACCATCGTTCAAACAGTAATCGAGACACACGGCGACCTCACACCTTTCTCCTGAATAACCGGCATTACATCTGAAATAAAGAAAATAGGAACAACATAAAAATATATTATTGTAAATAATTTAATTCATTTGCTGGCCCTGGTTCAAGCCGTGGCCTGCAGCGAGAGGGAAAGGGGTGGCGGTCACATCCTTTGTGAAGCAGTAATACAAGCGGAGGAGATGGGTGCAATCGTAAGGGAAGGAGTTGGACGCGATGAAATTACAGAACAATTCCGGTCACCGTAGGTGCGGCATGCAGACGATGAGAAATGAATAGCGTCCTGGCGTGATAAACTATAAACTCTAAAGCGTGTAATGTTCTACGCGCGTCTCAAAGACTTGTCAGCAAACAGTGAGGACGATGCCTGCGTGCATGATAAGCGTGGCCCGAACAATAGGGCATTAGACAAAATACTGGTTGGTTTTAGCCAGTAAAATTCTGACATACCTTTTCACTCCACCCTAGAATAAGAGAAGTAATTTGATGATTTAACTTCTCACTTTGAAAAAAAAAAGAAGTGTAACATGTTTTACCTGCATTGAGGACGTCCATCATCATTAGAACTACAGTGTCCGTTGTTAGAACAGTAACCATCACACGCGTCACAAGTCGGCTCATCGCAGTTTTTGTGTCCGAAACTTTGCAGGGCGTTACAATCATCAATATTTTGTATTTTTTCTTTAGTTTTGTAGTTGGCGACTACACCGATAGAAACATTTTTAGCTTCCAAGTCAAATAAAACTGAGTATCCCGTCCATTCAATCTTTCCTATTTTTCGAACAGTGCTTTCACCGTCGTAGGACCAATCAACGCCGTAGAGATTAGTTTTTGAAACAGACAATGTATTTGATGGCGAATAACGAATATCAGGGTCAAGGAATACAGCTTCTAATTCAGATATATTTTTACCATCCAAATCTGCATAGCGAATATAGTGGATGTAAATCGACCAAGGCTCAATCCAATATATCTTTTGTATCTGAGGGTCAATAATCAGGGCGTGTGGCTCCAGTTTGTAAGTGCTATTAATCGATAATGATGTACTAGTAATTATAACTTCCCTCTCTGTTCCATTCACTCTCATCCTCTCTATTATAGGCGACGCCAGGTTTGTATTGATCCAGTAAATATACCTGTAACAAGAAAACATCTATTGACAGTGCTGAAGACAATGATAGAGTTTAATTCATTACATTTAATGGTTGTCGTACCCTCTACAGCTGTCCACTACAATATCAGTAGGAATCCCGTGATCCATCTTTATCAAAAGGTTTTCTTGAATATCAGATTCAAAAGTTAATGAAATCCAATGAATGCTTCTTTCGTTTATATCACTGAAGTACAGTATTTCTGTGGCGGGATCAAAGAAGATGCTATGGATGTTTCTGCCATTTCTCTTGGTGAAACATTGGTTTAATTTAGAAGATATGCCATAACCACATATAGCGTCGTTGTTCCTCTGTTTGTCGACGTATAGCAGTATGTCGTGAACCTCGTCGTACGCTAACGCTCCGAGGTCATGAGAATCTAATCGTACGGTGTCTGTTTTTGTGTCGTTGGTGTAAAAATCAAGACGATCTCCAACAGAAATGGCCACGTCTGAAACATAAGAAACAGTTTATTAGGCAAGGTATTTGTCAAGTACATTAATCATTTGGCACCTCCAATCTGAGAGCATACCTCTCAGATTGGAGGTACCTAATGCTGTAGAAACGTTTGGAAGAGTCACCATAGCGACGTAGCCCTAGAACGCATATGGCCAAAAAAGTAACATGATACTATTGCGTTTATTTATCTTTATATATTCATTTTTCCATTTTTAAATATGTCGTGTAAAACACAAATAAAAGCAAGCCTGTTGGTCTAGTGGTTAGTGGCCCTGACTGCTACGCCGGAGATCATGGGGTCGATTCCTATCCAGGACAAATGTTTGTGTGATGAACCCAATCATTTGTTCTTTGCCTGGATGTAATTTATCTATATTTTATATTATGTATGCATTTATCACTTGTTTACTACCCATAACACAAGCTCCGCTTAGCTTGGGACCAGATGGCGTTGTGTGAGAAGTTATGGAATATATTGGAATATAATTATTAAATAAAATGAAATAAAAATTTGAAAATGTTCATTGAGATAAAAAGGAGAAGAAGTATACTTCTTCTAGCATTCTTTGCCAAGAAAGTAATCCGGTAAAAGCGAATAGGAAGTCATAATATGAGCTTAGTACGAAATTCGGAAGCATGATCATACTTGCGCCAATACTAATCTGTTCAGAGATTTTAAAGACGCTCAAGCTTGTCCAATTAGTCTTGAGTGAGATCAAGATAGCTGGCATCAACATAGTCCAAAATTGAACATTACGAAAAGTACAGGGCATAAAATACAAACCCATTAAAAGATTTGTTAAAGGTAAGCATGCGAGCATTCTGGTGGAGGCAAAAAGGAATCATTGAAACAAGAAATGTCGTGTAAAACACAAATAAAAGCAAGTCCGACTCGCACTTGCCCGGTTTTTTAGATTGCACTGACGTAGAAGTTTGTTATTTTTACTGTTTGATACCTCCGCGCGGTTTTGAGAAAAAGGGTATTGACAGACGTATACACGGACAACCAACTCATCCGATAAGTTCCAGTTTAGCCGACTGAGAAAAAGAACCCTAAGGCCTGAAACTGCGTTAAGCGGGCATCCGCGCGGTTTCATACAAAAGTGCTCCGTCTCGGGGATCAGCGCGGGTGTCCGTCACGGGGAGGCGCGCCCCGCACCCACGCAACGGGGCCCGCCTCCGTGCGACGGAACCCGTCGCGGGGACCGCGCGTGCCCGGTCCCCGCCAGGGAATACGCACGGGCTTGTTCAGGGCTGTCATTTCATCATTTGACAAAAATGACATAACGAATGTTGCCACTTTTTTGCAATTCTTAAATAGTGATGTACCTCAACCGTAAATTGCCGTTAATAAAATCAAGTAGTATCGTTTTTCATAATATTTTTTCCTGAATAGTAGATAGCTATTTAAAATGAAAAAATTCAGAAGTAATAACGTATATTTTTATGTTAAACATTTAAAAAATATTTAATGAATGATAAATGATATTTATTTTGCAAATAGGTTTTCACAAACACTTTTACACGTCAATTTTTTTGTTGGACTTTTTTTTACTAGATGAGGCCGGTGTTTACTTACTGACTACCCTGAGAAGAAACACCGAAACAAACTCAGAATTCTAATCGATATGAAGACTGGTTAAAAAATATTCTCCCAAAATTGAAACAGAATGCATTTATACTGATACTGTATACTGCAATCGGTTTTAATTTTGGAAGAATATTTTTTAACCAATCTTCATATCGATTAGAATTCATTTCCTTGTGATGGTCATCTAGCCCCTTTTTTGCTTCGAAAACTAGTGCACCGCCATCTACGAAACTGTCTTCGCTTCCAAAGTGGGACACTACCAGTCGAAACGTTAATAACACATTTTTGACAATACTTTAAATGCGGCTATATTATAAAGTTTTACAACCTAGATTCAATAAACGGGCTTACTGGCTGTCGTTTTTTTTTTGCTAGTCGTCGTTTTGCTATGTAATAATATATTAAGTTCTCCATCGACACGACTATACTCGTACAAGCACACCTTTAAAATTGAACTAGCGACACTGCGTAAATCGGTCTCCGCGACGGGTCCCCGCGACGGGGACCGTCGCGTAGCCACGGAGCCCACCCGCGTGTCCATGCGCATAGACACGCGACGGTTGCCCGTCGCAGGCGCCCGCTTAACGCAGTTTCAGGCCTAAAAAGATAAATACCATGAGAAAGAAACACAACTTACCCCAAGAATGTGTACACCCCACGTACAGCACTATTAAGCTCAGGACACACTGAGCTGTATACATTTTATACTTTAAATATTCAAAGATATTTCAAATCAGGAGCGTCCACTTCTGGTGGTGACAGAGCTTTGAATTCGAATGCCTACGCTGATTTGTTTCCTTATATACTAAAGTACTTTCAGCAAATTGAAGATAAGAAAGTCGACTTGATAAGAGCTTTAAATATTATAAGTAACTACTGGAAATTCCACTCTTGCTAATTGCAGATTATTCGTGACCTAAGGTCACGATAAAAAAAATTATCTTCATATTTTATAAAACAAAACTTTACATCATACTTTTTTTGTTCTTCAACATACCTATCTTAGTACCTATATCATTCTTAAAAAAATCATTCATTTTAAGTATCTCACTTGGTTGATAAAAATACGTCGTTAAGATACTTGATGATTGAATTGGTTTTCCCGACGAGACGGGTTATCATGTATGACACCGTAATATTTTTTATCAACCCTGTAATAGTAGGCATCCGATTACTACTAATTATAGATATGCAAAGTGTCATCTTGTTATAGACTAGCTTTTGCCAGCGGTATCGCCTGCGTGAAAGAAATGATGCCAAGTAAACGTATTCCTGAGATATCAATTATCCTATACGCCATCATGATCTACCTTGATCGTCATGATCTACCTTGTGCCTAATTTCATGTAAGTCCGCTCAGATTTTTGAGTTGCTGTCATCTCCTTGAAGCGCGAGTGGAACACTAGACACCGTCGATGACTCGGGCTCGATCCAGACACAAAACGATCTACGATGCACGGCGAGCCACTCAGTGCTCACCGTAGATATTAAGTAGTAAATTATATAAAAACCTTTCACTTTTCTTACATTACGAGCTATATAATACTCTCGACCCGCCCTTGCTTCACACGGGGAAACAAAAGTAAAAAAAAATAGAAATCTTCGAAAGGTAGAATCTTTTCAACTGCAAATCAATTCTCGACTTTTCTCTGCTATAATAATTATGAATGTTTTATTCGTAAACTTACCTCATGAATCACTTTGTGCTCTACTATTACTTTTATTCATTGTCATTTAAGAGTGTGAGCACATAAGTAAATATCTTATTTATAAAAGTTACCTAACTTTCTCTACATTTGCTATTTTTTATAACGTACCTACGTACTCAATCCGCGTCCTTAATATCTACATCAAAATTGTCATCGAAAATAAAAAGTTTCAAAACATCTGTAATTAGCCACATTGGCATTTCCAGTGTTTATTAGAGCTCTTATCAAGCCGTCTCTCTTATCTATATTGTGCTTAAAATACTATAGTATATAAGGCAAGATGCAAACATTACATTCAAAGCTCTGTCATCCCCAGAAGTGGACGCTCCTGTTTTGAAATAGCTTTAAATACATAAAGTCTATAATGTATACAGCTCAGTGTGTCCTGGGCTTAATAGTGCTGTACGTGGGGTGTACACATTGTTGGGGTAAGTTGTGTTATATGTAGACGATAAAACAGTAGCGATGTGAAGCGATGTTTTCAGTTGGCCCAAATACTAAGTACTAAACATATTCTGATTGAGAAATTGACACCAAACAGAATAACTCTATTTATAACCTTAATGAAGACTAACTAGACCTTTACAGTCTCGATTTTGAAAGACACTGCATTGCTGGATAACCCCGCTCTAGTGTGCAGCGAGAGGACCTGCCAAATTTTTGCTTTTTCATAATTATTATGTTCTTTAATTTTCCATTTGTGTACCAGGACTACGGTAACACTCTCGATCGTATCTGCAGCCCTGAGCATCTCCAAGCTGTGAGAATACCTGACCATTAAGGTAATTAACAAATAACTCGTCTCGTAAAATTTTTCTTGTTGTTTCAGACATCGCCATATCTGTTGAAGGTCGACTTGATTTTTACACCAACGACACCAAAACAGACACCGTACGATTAGATTCTCATGACCTCGGAGCGTTATCGTACGACGAGGTTCACGACATACTGCTGTACGTCGACAAACAGAGGAATAACGATGCTATATGTGGTTATAGCATATCTTCTAAATTTAACCAATGTTTCACCAAGAGAAATGGCAGAAATATCCATAGTATCTTCTTTGATCCCGCCACAGAATTACTGTACTTCAGTGACACAAACGAAAGAAGCATTAACTGGATTTCATTATCTTTTGGATCTAATATTCAAGAAAACCTTTTGATAAAGATGGATCACGGGATTCCCACTGACATTGTAGTGGACAGCTGTAGAGGGTACGACAACCATTAAATGTAATGAATTAAACTCTATCATTGTATTCCGCTTTGTCAACAGGTGTTTCCTTGTTACAGGTATATTTACTGGATCAACACAGACCTGACGAACCCTGTGATCGAGCGGATGAGAGTGAATGGAACAGAGAGAGAAATTATAGTTACTAGTACATCATTATTGATTAATAGCACTTACAAACTGGAGCCACACGCCCTGATTATTGACCTTCAGATACAAAAGATATATTGGATTGAGCCTTGGTCGAAATCCATGCACGGTTTTCGCTCTGCAGATATAGATGGAAAAATCACAATCGGTTTTCGTGTTGCATTCATGTATCCTGATATTCATTATTCACCTTCAAATACATTGGCTGTTTCAAAAACAAATCTCTACGCCGTTGATTGGTGCTACGACGGCAAAAGCAGTGTTAGAAAATTAGGAAAGATTGAATGGATAGGATCGCCAACTTTATTCGAGTTGGATGCTAAAAATGTTTCTATCGGTGTAGTCGCCAAATACAAAATTAAAGAACAAATTGAGAACATTAAAGATTGTGAAGCACTGACTAGCTTTTTAAGAAAAACCGGTGATAGGGTGGTTTTCGACGCGTGTAATGGTTACTGTTCTAACAACGGACACTGTAGTTTCAATGACGCTGGAATTCCTCAATGCAGGTAAAACATGCCATATTTCTTCTTTTCTCTTTTTCTCGCTTTAGGATTTAGCGTGCAGCTGTGTCAGACTTTTATTTGTTGAATCCAAACTAATGTGCTTCCATTTGATCTTTGCATTTTATGGCCATGGTAACCCTATTACACGTTCCTGTATCCTATGTAATGATATAATGAACTAGTTATATTTGATGCGCTCACTGATATAATTATATCGAATAAAAGGGTTTGTTGAGAAGAGTATGAAAAAAATTATAGAACAATTACAAGAAAAATGCTTGTTTAAAAATATTTTATGTAAATCCATCAACGTTTTTTTTATTTAGTGTATATATTTGTAATGTAAATTTTGTGAACATTTCTCAAAATTTTAGTACAGTAATTAATCAAAATATTTTATATTTATCTTGTTCCCATTTTTATTATTTCAGATGTAATGCCGGCTATTCAGGGGATAGGTGCAAAGACGTCGTGTGTAGGGAATGCAATCCGGACTATCCGTAATCCGAAAAATCCGGATATCCGCACATTTTTACTCGACTTGTAAATCCGGATTTGAAAATCAAATCCGCGGATTTTCTGAATATTAAGAAATTTTAATTCGCAATGATATTATCTACTTTTATTATTAGTTTAGCACTAGCGGGTGGAGCCACGGAAAAAAACGGATCGAACGTGGGTCCAATATAATTCGTGGTCTACCCATATGACAAGTTGCAATGCATGCGTGCCGCCAATCGCGTCATCATGCTGACAGAAAAAATTGTGAACTAATTACCAACCCTACTACATTCTTTGGGCACGCCATAATTATAGTTATATAGATATACGCCATAATTATAGTCCCTCTTTGAGAAGTGATTGGAAAGACGTCACTGCGTCTTCACCTTCCACATGACACAGGTCCTCACCGGATGTGGTAAGTTCGAGTGGTTTCTGCACCGGATTTGTGCGAAAGAAACGCTTAGGTGTCATTATTGTGCGGATCGATCGCCTGGAGGACACGGTGGAGCTTATGGTTAAGGTGTGACGTTTGACTGTCTTGTCTGACGAACACTAGGTTCGTAAGGGCGAATGCTGAGCGTGGCTACTGGCTCGAACTAGAGGTCAAGCAAATAGTGCTATTGGGTTTTACCATTAGAAATCTCTACTTTATAGCTGCCCGAAGTTTGGAAGTTGGTGGTATGATACCCCCATGCCTCTGAAAACACGTCAAGCTGTGGGTCCTGCACATGATCTCTCTCCGGTCCTCGAACAGAGAGTGCGCCAGTGTCTGCGTACACACTTAAGTACTATAATATCTGCAGTATACATCAGGCTTCCAGGTTTCAGTAGACATCAGGCCACCGTGATCAAAATTCGGTCTGGAGGACTATTATTAAAGGTATGCTCCGTTTGGGCAATGACCATCGCCGGTTCCTGGTACCGGCCATGGATCGGAGCGCAAAGGAATGTGACAGGCGGTCACCTGCTTCTGCGAAGCAGTAATGCTAGCAAAAGAGGCGGCTACACGTGCGAGTGAATGATCCTCAGGCTCCAGCTCCCGGATCCAGACCCCGATTTCCAGCTACCGTAGGCGCAGGCTTGCGGATGGCGAGCAATGGGTAGCTCATCGACCCCGCCACGACGCGTAGTATGTCTCAAGGTGATACAAATCGTAGTGGCCCAGCTGTGTCGAAGCCTGTTGCCATGGGTTATGTGAAAGTGAGCCCCGAGGCCCTAGAACGAAGACAAAGAAGGAAGAGGGAAGAAAGAATCTGATATTCCGCTCTGCCCAGAACGGGAGAAGTCATTTTATAATTTCCAACCCAAAAATGTAAAAAATATACATTCTTTGTCTGTACATGTTGGGAAAACGGCTTCTTGGAGAGGCCGTAATCCACCAGGCGGGCCCAGTGTAGGTTTGTGGATGCTATATGTCTTAAACGTGTTGGTTCTAGGACTTGCCGGTTTCTTCACGATGTTTCCCCTCGCGAAGGGAAATCGTGTGAAGGGAAACATCATGTTAATAAACTTATATAAGTAGGTTTGTTTAATTTTCATGAAAAATCCGTAAAATCCGGATAATCCGGATTGGACCCAAAATCCGTTTTAAAAAATCCGGATTTTTAAAACACGTCGGATTTGCATTCCCTAGTCGTGTGTCTCCATTACTGTTTGAACGATGGTCTCTGTTACCTGAACGAGAAGCAAGAGCCTTCATGTGAATGTGTTTATGGTTACGGGGGAGCAAGATGTGGAACTGTGCTTAATGTGCCTTCCACTACCACCAGCATTAGAGCTCCTACTACTACTATAAAAATGATTGACTTTGGTGAAATAGAATAGCAATAAATAATTCAATTTGATTTTTGTTGGCCCTTTTTTCTTCATTTCATAAATACAAATCAAATAATTTTAGATTCCCATTTCACCTTCGCCATGATAATTATTTATTTATTTCAATTGCTTGCCATAAAAATGATAAATGAATAAAAAAATGAAAAACAAAAAAAATAATGAATGTTGTTTGTTGTTTTTGAATGTTGTGTTGTGTTGTTGTTGTTGTTACGATGAATGTTCATATGGTCTACTTGGCTTTAACAAAGCTAATAATATGGTTGACTTCGACATTTTACTTTGCATGCTATGTATTTTTAACAGATTTTCGTCGGTAATACGAGTAATTGGCTGTTTTCATAATTAGTTCGATGGCCACTGGTTGCGTATTTTCATTGAAGTTTTTTCTTCTTCGCAGTGTAACACTTCTGCCGGTGTGCCGCAGGGTGGTATTTTGTGTCCAATGCTTTTCGTATTTGTCATAATCCTATCAGTGCACTACTTGTATGCTGATGATTTCTAAATTTACACACAGAAGAGAACAAGAAAGGAATCTCCTCGTAGAGTTGACTGAAGCCATTGGTTGTATTAATGTAGATGTAACTCCATTAGGTGAAGGGAGCGCTGAGTTACAGCTAAAGATCAATCCCGTTAAGACTCGTCGACGTTTTACCTTCTCTACTTTTAGCACTTTTGATAATGTTATCACTCTATAACCTGTATGCTAGTGATTTGCAAATATAATCCTATTCCCTTGGAGTGTTATTGTCTTGCGTTAATATGATCATTTTTTCGAATTT
The DNA here is from genome assembly GCA_030763345.1 of Mythimna separata. NCBI lineage: Eukaryota > Metazoa > Arthropoda > Insecta > Lepidoptera > Noctuidae > Mythimna > Mythimna separata. The sequence goes on from CM061190.1 coordinate 6,985,142, forward strand.
CATACTAAACTCATATGACTTCCTTTTCGCCTTCGCCCGAATGCTCATGTACTGTCTTTGTTTTGAAATGTGTTCTCTAATCCTTCTACTCCTTTTTATCTCAAACTAGCTTTTGCCCGCGGCTTCGCTCCCGTCAAATGACTACCCTACCTATCTTACCCTACCTTCCCTACCTTCCCTACCTTCCCTACCTACCCTAAACTACCCTACACTACCCTACCTACCTTACACTACCCTACCTACCCTGCACTACCCTACACTACACTACCTTACACTACCCTACACTACACTACACTACCCTACACTACCCTACACTACCGTACCTACCCTACACTACCCTACCTACACTACACTACCCTACTTACCTTACACTACTCTACACTACACTACACTACCCTACTTACCTTACACTACCCTACACTACACTACACTACCCTACACTACCCTACACTACCCTACACTACCCTACCTACCCTACACTACCCTACCTACACTACACTACCCTAATTACCTTACACTACCCTACACTACACTACACTACCCTACACTACCCTACACTACCCTACACTACCCTACACTACCCTACCTACCCTACACTACCCTACCTACACTACACTACCCTACTTACCTTACACTACCCTACCTACCCTACACTACCCTACACACCGTACACTAAAATCGATAAATTAATAGAAGACTAAAGTTTTGTATATTTTTTTTCGATTTTTTTAAAATTACGATATTAGTGTATCGTACGACGTTTTTTAACACATTTGCGAGGAAACAGAAAAAAAAACATTTAAATAAACTGAATCTGTGAATGTACACTGTTGCTTCCCGCCATTACAACAGCGCGCTAGCGGTACCTACTGACTGGCGCTGCGCGGCGAATAGTTCGAAATTTGAATTTGCTATTCAAATTTCGAACTAATCGCCGCGCGCGAAATGGCAAATAATACTGTTATGGAATTTGTATGGACTATAACTTAACTATTTGCTTTGGTAACACACGCGTTTTTTATGACCCGCTTTACATATTTAAAACCGTTGGAATTACATCAGCTTTACGAGCAACGGTGTTAAAAATTTATTTGTGACACACATTCTAGGTTCTTGAAATCATCGCAAAATCTAAAATTAAGTATTCGAATGTATTCAACTTTTTTCTTTAACAGATCGTTGTAAAATGTATTGTACAACATGTAACATAATTAACACACATCCTCTTGGAGGGTTATTCTACTCATCATTATGAACAAGTTTTACTATGGAACCAAAAATGAAATCCAGAAAAAATAACTGGATGTTCCATACATTTTGACGCAATAAGCGATCATAACCAGGGAGCAACTAATTATTTTTTCTCGATTTCAGGTTTGGTCCCATAGTAAAAGTTGTTCATACAGTTTGCTGACATCTGTTTGAGGCGCGCCATCGACAACATGAGCTTGGTCCGGACTGTTACCAGACGGTCGCAAGTATGCGCCTACGGTGGCTGGAAATCGGGATCCGAATCTCGGCGTCGTGGGCGTGCGGGCCATGCCCTCTCGCGTGCGGCCGCTTCCTTCGCTAGCCTTATTGCTTCGCAGAAGGATGCGACCGCCTGCCACTCCTCCTCGCTCCGGACCATGGCTTGTACCAGGGCCCAGCGCGAGAGATTCACTGCCACCAATCGCCACCACGAGGAAATGGCGATGCTCGGTCCAAGCGGGGCATACCTCCACCGTATGCTCCACCGTGTCCTCCGGACTGTCATCACAATGATGACACCCGAACGTTTCTTCAGCACGAATTTGGTGCAGGAATCTCCCGAACTTCCCATGACCGATGAGGACCTGCGTCATGCGGAAGGTGAGAACGCCGTGTTGCCGTTCCAGCCACTCCTCAAAGAGGGGACCTTAATCGTGTTTGCAATCTAAATGTAGAAACAGGGCGTTTAGGATTTTAACTTTGTTTAACGTACACTAGATTTAGCTCATAGTGCTTACTCCACAAACTGAGTTTAAATTAAACTAATCGTGATTAGTTTCATTTATGCTTTTGGCCAAGTAAATTCAAAAGTCTAGATGTCCGAATACGTAGCTTTCGTGGCATACGTGTGCTCAATTTTTCTTTACTCGCTGCTAGCAGCTCAGCGGCTCGTACTGTACTCGTATATCCGTGCGCTTACCCGTGTAAGGATTGGCTGAATGTTTCATGTTCTGTGGTTTGGTAGATAACGTGGTAAAGGATTCTTCACAAAGAAAAAAAGACAGCACTTTATCGAGCTTACATGCAAACAGAATAAAGATCCTTAACTGAATTTTAAAATAAAAACAACCATGACTTTTATTTATTTATTGTAAACAACAAAACAAATGTAACTGAACATACATGACGTGAACACTTACATAACAGCACATAACGTAAACAAACATTTATGGAAACAAGTGTGAGAAGGGTCAATTACTGTATTCAGATTATATGTTTTGTGTACAATAAAGAATTAAGAATTAAGGGTCTTTTCTCAGTAATCTCTTACAGACAACCTTTGGATGGGCTGAATGAAAGGAGATAGATTTGGGGCGGTAATAAATGTACAAAAATCATATTTATTACTAACCAGAGATAACAATATAAAAAACATCGAAACCATACCTAATAATAAACTAATAAATATCAAATATAAAATTGAGTGTAGAGAATAAAGAAATATTTAAGTGAACAAGAAAGCGCCTTCACTATAGTTTTAAGGTCGTTAACGTTTAACAACGTCAAAAAACTCCTCCACATCGCTGTCGACTGATACTGTGGAGGAGTTTTTTGACGCCTTTAGTTAATTGTAATTAGTTTAGAGTTTTCATTATACTGTACTTGATATAGATTGATCTTCAACCAAAACTCAACGCTCTAGTTATCTTACCAGTTAGGTCTACATTAATACAACCAACGGCATCAATCAACTCTCCAAGAGAGAAATGGGTGTGCATTTGAAAATCGTCAGGTAATAAAGTGATCGTATTATAAACAGTACGAAAAGTAGAGGGCTTCAAACGCTACCCTGCGGCACACCGGCAGAAATGTCACATTAATTCATAATTCCCCGACCGGTCCTAAGAGACCGCGCTGTTATTGTTTTACTATTGTGTCTCGTTTTGTGGGTATGTGATAGGTTAATTAGAAAAAGATACCTCAATGGAAATACGCTGCCAGTAGCCAAACAATTAATAATTATGAACATTTACCAATAGAAATAATTAGAGAGCACAGGGCTAAGTCAACCGTATCAAAAGCTTTGCTGAAGCCAAAAGGAATCTTAAATTATATTTTATTTTTAAAATAAATAAAAGATGGTATTGAAAGAGATGCATTGATTGGAAGATGGATTGGATTTGTCTACTTTAAAGGTTTCTATCGATAAGGTAGACTATTCAAATAAATGCCTTCATAATCAATTCCCGTGAAGTTCCGTGCTATTCAAATCTCTGAAAATCAGGTAGAAGCATTAAGGTGATTTTTGTGAACTCTTCTGGCTCAAAGTAAAACTGGAGAGGAGTTCTAGTGGTGGTGGAAGTGGAAATAGGAGGCAAATTACGAACAATTTCACATCTTGCTCCCTCGTAACCATAGACACATTCACATGTACGCTCTTGCTTCTCGTTCACGGAACAGAGACCATCATTCATACAGTAATCCAGACACACGACGACCTCGCACCTTTCCCCTGAATAACCGGCATTACATCTGAAATATCGAAAAAAAAACGACATAAATATAGAATATTGTGAATAATTTGCATTTCATTAATTTGCTGGCTCTGGTTAGGCCCTGTCTTCAGCGAGAGGAGAAGGGGTGGCGACTACTACCTTTGCGAAACAGTAATGCGAGCAGAGGAGATGCTTGCTAGTAAGTGCGACGTGAAGACGAGCAATGAATAGCATGCTGACGTGATAAACTATAAACTCTAAAGTGTGTAATGTTCTACACGCGCCTCGAAGACTTGTCAGCAACAGTAGGGCCGATGCATGCTAGGGCTACGGGAACGTTTGAAACAGTTAAGGTGGCCCAAGAACCGATAGGACATTAGAAGGAATACTGGTTGGTTTTTGCCAGTAAAAGTCAGACACACTTTTTCACTCTACCCTAAAGTAAAAGAAGTAAGTTGATGACTTCTCACCTCAAATGAAAAAATATATATTGTATACAAAGTTTTACCTGCATTGAGGAGCTGCATCATCATTAAAATTACAGTGTCCGTTATTAGAACAGTAACCATCACACGCTCCATATGTCAGCCCATCACAGTTTTTGCGTCCGAAGCTTTGCAGAGCGTTACAATCTTCAATATCTTGTATTTGTTCTTTAATTTTATAGTTAGTAACCACACCGATAGAAACATTTTTAGCTTTCAACTCAAATAAAATTGATGATCCTGTCCATTCAGTCTTCCCCAAATTTCGTACAGTGCTTTCACCGTCGTAGTACCAATCAACGGCGTAGAGATTCGTTTTTGAAACAGCCAATGTATTTGATGACGAATAACGAATATCAGGACGCATGTATTGAACTTTTAAGCCAGATATATGTTTGCCATTCAAATCAGCATAGCGAATACCGTGGATAACCGTTAACCACGGCTCAATCCAATATATCTTTTGTATCTGAAGGTCAATAACCAGGGCGTGTGGCTCCAGTTTGTAAGTGCTATTAATCGATAATGATGTACTAGTAATTATAACTTCTCTCTCTGTTCCATTCACTCTCATCCTCTCTATTACAGGCATCGTCAGGTTTGTGTTGATCCAGTAAATATACCTGTAACAAGGAAACATCTATTGACAGTGCTGAGGACAGTGATAGAATTTAATTCATTACATTTAATGGTTGTCGTACCCTCTACAGCTGTCCACTACAATATCAGTGGGAATTCCGTGATCCATCTTTATCAAAAGGTTTTCTTGAATATTAGATTCAAAAGTTAATGAAATCCAATGAATGCTTCTTTCGTTTGTGTCACTGAAGTACAGTAATTCTGAAGCGGGATCAAAGAAGATACTATGGATATTTCTGCCATTTCTCTTGGTGAAACATTGGTTTAATTTAGAAGATATGCCATAACCACATATAGCATCGTTGTTCCTCTGTTTGTCGACGTACAGCAGTATGTCGTGAACCTCGTCGTACGCTAACGCTCCGATGTCATGAGAATCTAATCGTACGGTGTCTGTTTTTGTGTCGTTGGTGTAAAATTCAAGTCGATTTCCAACAGATATGGCTACGTCTGAAACAATAAGAAAATATTTTCTTGGCAAGATATTTGTATCATTAGGTACACTCTTAGGTCAGAGGTGCCCAGGGCTACAGAACGTTTGGAAGAGTTATGGTAGGCCTAGAATATAAATGGAAAATTAAGAAACATAACATATTCAATGTGTTTTAGTTAGTAAATGTTTGTCACTATCTCTCGCTCCACTCAGAATGGGAGATTGAATGGATGATTTCCCACCCAAAAAACCACCGATCAAGTGCAAATCGGAGTCGCGCATCCAGGGCTTTGTACAACTACACAAGTTTAAAACATTTTTCAAAACCGCAAATAAGATGATTTTAATGTATCATTACTACAATTTTACGGTTTTCAAACTTTTTACATATTAAGGCCTGAAACTGCGTTAAGCGGGCGCCCGCGACGGGGTACGCGCGTGGGCTCCGTGGCTACGCGACGGTCCCCGTCGCGGGGACCCGTCGCGGAGACCGATTTACGCAGTGTCGCTAGTTCAACTTACTAATAATATTGCCAGTTCTTGTAGGTAGTGTTGCACCTACGGTACCGGTTTGTAGAATCGTAACTTTTTATATTTATTAATCGATTAGAAAAAAATTCAGAAGCTATCAATTTTGTACCCGTACACGATAAAACCTATTCGGGTTATAAATATTCATTTTATCGTTTACTACTTTCCTTACACAGCGGCAGAACTTTAAAAAAATAAGGCAATTATTGGAACTTGTCACCATACAAACATAAAATTATAAAAATAATTATTACTTATTATTACTTATTATTATTGGTTAAAAATATTCTTCCAAAATTAAAACCGATTGCAGTATACAGTATCAGTATAACTGCATTCTGTATCAATTTTGGGAGAATATTTTTTAACCAGTCTTCATATCGATTAGAATTCTGAGTTTGTTTCGGTGTTTCTTCTCAGGGTAGTCAGTTAGTAAACACCGGCCTCATCTAGTAAAAAAAAGTCCAACAAAAAAATTTATGTGTAAAAGTGTTTGTGAAAACCTATTTGCAAAATAAATATCATTTATCATTCATTAAATATTTTTTAAATGTTTAACATAAAAATATACGTTATTACTTCTGTATTTTTTCATTTTAAATAGCTATCTACTATTCAGGAAAAATTATTATAAAAAACGATTCTACTTGATTTTATTAACGGCAATTTACGGTTGAGGTACATCACTATTTAAGAATTGCAAAAAAGTGGCAACATTCGTTATGTCATTTTTGTCAAATGATGAAATGACAGCCCTGAACAAGCCCGTGCGTGTTCCCTGGCGGGGACCGCGCGTGCCCCCGCGACGGGTTCCGTCGCACGGAGGCGGGCCCCGTTGCGTGGGTGCGGGGCGCGCCTCCCCGTGACGGACACCCGCGCTGGTCCCCGCGACGGAGCACTTTTGTATGAAACCGCGCGGGTGCCCGCTTAACGCAGTTTCAGGCCTAATATGCGCCATACATGGCCTTTTTAGGATTCCGTACTTCAAAAGAAAACAAGGAGCCCTTATAGGAACAGTTGTAGTCCGTCTGTAGCTGTCAAGTTGAAATTAAAACCATATGTTTAAATCCGTGGTCCCTTGAAGCTGCGCGAAATTAAACTGGTTTGTTGACGAAAAAAAAAGATGCGGCCGTTTATATCGTAAAAAAACGTACATTTCGACACACCCACAAAGGAATTGAAATTCATAGGGAAGGAATTAAAATCCCCGTTGACCTAAAAACCTGAAATTTGGCGTAAAGCAAGGTTTCATGGCACAAATATAGGAAAAGGTCTGAAAACTGAAAATTTTTGTAGCATCACCAAAAAATTGCGGTTCGGCAATATCTTCAAGACTCGATTCGGGAATTGAACTGACCTCCTACGGAACTCAAAATGCGCGAGTACGACTTGCACTCGCCCAATTTTTAGCTATTGCGTGGAAATAGAAGTTAGGTTATTCTTCTTATTGTGTCGATGGCAAAACTAATCAGATACCTTTTAAGTAATGTTGAGAGATAGAAATACAACTTACCCCAAGAATGTGTACACCCCACGTACAGCACTATTAAGCCCAGGACACACTGAGCTTTATACATTTTATACTTTAAATATTTAAAGATATTTCAAAACAGGAGCGTCCACTTCTGGTGGAGACAGAGCTTTGAATTGAATGCCTACGCTGGTTTCTTACCTTTTATACTATAGTACTTTAAGCACATTGAAGATAAGAAAGTTGACTTGATAAGAGTTCTAACTATCATAAGTAACTACTGGGAATTCCACATTTGCTAATTGCAGATTATTCGTGAACTGAGGTCACGATAACTTAACATGAAAAATCTAGACAGCTGTCACTAGTTTTTAATTTAAAAATACTCTAATAATTATAATACACATCTACATAAAATTCGGAGTCCACGCCTTCCACATTTTCTTTGTCTTCGTTTAATTTTTTGTTATTGCAGAGAAAAGGCAGGATACCCTGATTACGGTATGATGTTATGTTAAGGATATCGATGAAATGCTTAAGCTTTAGCCAATATCGCGATCAATAAATGTGGACCGATTTTGTTTTTTTTTTGTTTGAGATTATTCCCGAATTGGTCTGACGAAGTTATGGACCGGAACTGATCAAAATTGCTGTGTTTAAATGTGTAGTCGATGACTGACCGAAACAAGAAGGGGAAAGAGGGGAGAGGGGGTATCTCCCCCCTAAATAAAAGTGTAAAAAAAATACAACCATTATGACTGTTAAAAAACACTAAAAATTAGATATCTAACTAATTTTTATTGCAGAAGTCGGTGTTAAATAACGAAGAGGCGAAACTATTATAAGAAAATACTGGTTGTATTTTTTTGTAAAATGTTTTTTATAGAAAAATACCTACATATCAAGCATTATTGCTTAAAAGGCCATATTTTGTAAATTTGTCTGCCCGCGGTCAAGCCATCATAACAACGCACGTAGCTCGAACTAGTTCAAGACACTGTTCCCGCGCGTGCGGCCGCCCGCGCACTCACTGCAGCCACGTGTATGAACGAGCTATGTGTGAGTTCTCGCGCGCGTCCCGCGTGGAGCAGCCCGCGCCGCTCCCCGCGCACTCACTGCAGCCACGTGTATGAACGAGCTATGTGTGAGTTCTCGCGCGCGTCCCGCGTGGAGCAGCCCGCGCCGCTCCCCGCGCACTCACTGCAGCCACGTGTATGAACGAGCTATGTGTGAGTTCTCGCGCGCGTCCCGCGTGGAGCAGCCCGCGCCGCTCCCCGCGCACTCACTGCAGCCACGTGTATGAACGAGCTATGTGTGAGTTCTCGCGCGCGTCCCGCGTGGAGCAGCCCGCGCCGCTTCCCGCGCACTCACTGCAGCCACGTGTATGAACGAGCTATGTGTGAGTTCTCGCGCGCGTCCCGCGTGGAGCAGCCCGCGCCGCTCCCCGCGCACTCACTGCAGCCACGTGTATGAACGAGCTATGTGTGAGTTCTCGCGCGCGTCCCGCGTGGAGCAGCCCGCGCCGCTCCCCGCGCACTCACTGCAGCCACGTGTATGAACGAGCTATGTGTGAGTTCTCGCGCGCGTCCTGCGTGGAGCAGCCCGCGCCGCTCCCCACGCCCGCGTACCTACTATGGACACTCAAATGAACTTCTTATGTTATAGTTTACTGGCCGCCCGACGCCCGCCCGCCGTAGTTTAATTCAAAGGAAATACCTACCTAAGTTGCCAACTTCAGCGGTATGTTCTCTATTATCTATTTTATTGGCACACAAGAGATAAAACAAAACTTTACATCATATTTTTTTTGTTCTTTAATATGCCTATCTTAGTACCTATTTCATTCACAAAAGACGATGGCGTGTTTTGTATCGGTTTTCCCAACGACGGGTTATCATAAATGACATGACATCGTATTATTTTGTATCAACCCTACCATAGGCATCCTTGATATTAAATTTTTATTATCTTATTATAGACTAGTTTCTGACAGCGGCATCACCTTAATGAAAACAGAAAATTATTTCAAGGGAACAACATTCCCGAGCTATCAATTATTTGTATATCCATCCATCCATCAGACATGATCTACCTTGTAACGGTGTTCATCTAAATCCGTTCAGATGTTTGAGTGTTTTTTTGAACGACTAAATGGTTGACTTCTCGCACTCTAGGGTGAAACGGGATCTTTTACTGACTAATACTCTTTCTTTTCCTTGCGCTCCAGAACCCCGGTAAGACTTTCGGAAGCCAACCCATGGTCCCAGTAGGCTTCGGCGATGCTGGACCCTTACGATTTTGTTGACATCGCTTTGAGGCGCGCGGGACCTTACGCGCTGGTTTTTCTTCTTTTTTTTCAGTTGGTCGTTACCGCTGATCGCCCCCACGAGGACAAGGCAGTGCTCCACCCAAGCGCTTTACCGTACACCTCTACTATATATCCTCGGAGCGGTCCACAAAATAGTGAAAACAAGGTGTTTCTCCGGCACGAAACAGATGCAGGAACCTCCAGAACTTACCGTGTCCGGTGAGGACCTGCGACATGCGAACGCAGTAACGTCTGTCCAACCACTACTTCAAAAGAGCGACTTACAGCCATAATGATGGCGTGCCCAAAACAATCTCTATATCGCACCTTCGGTAGAACAAGGGCATAATTGCAGTTTTTGCTAAATGACTGTCTTTGTTCCTCCAGTTCAAATAGCATTTTTAAGGCATTTCTGTATACTTAACTCATTTTTGCAATTTTTGACAATTGTGCCCTTGTTCTACCGAAGGTGCGATATGTATTTTCATAATGCACCTATTATATTGAGTAATCTATGTTCTTAATATTTATTAAAATATTACTAAAGATAAAAAATGTATTGTAATCGTGACCCCAGGTCAAGAAAACATGCGCAATTAGCAAAAATGGAATTTCCAGTAGTTACTTATGATACTTAGAGGTCTTATCAAGTCGACTTTCTTATCTTCAATGTGCTTCAAGTACTATAGTATATAAGGAAACAAATCAGCATAGGCATTCGAATTCAAAGCTCTGACACCACCAGATGTTGTCACTCCGGTTTTGAAATAGCTCTGAAAATTAAAAGTACCTATAAAATGTATACAGCTCAGTGTGTCCTGGGCTTAATAGTGCTGTACGTGGGGTGTACACATTCTTGGGGTAAGTTGTGCTCCTTTTTCTTAACGTTATTTATCTTTTTAGGGTTCCGTATTTCACTACTCCTGAGTGAGGAAATCACTATTTCTGAGTGGAACGAGGGGGAATGTCAGATTTTTCTTGACTAAAACCCTTAAATCTTTACATTATAATAATAATAATAAAACTTCTGGTGGACTCGGCGATCATTGTACTGATAGTCGTGTCAGGGAATGGCTTAATAGCCAAGAGCCTCGACACCTTAGGAGGCTCTCGTTGGGCGGCTGGAATGAGGGCTTGATTCAAAAAGCGGTACTCCTGGATACGGCTCATATTGTTAGGAGCTTCCTTTCTCTGTAACTTTGACCACCGGTAGCTTGACCCTGTTCCCGATACCGGTAGGCTTCTTTTTAATATTTTTAAATGTTTTTTTTTATTGTTTTGTACAAGAAATATTTTAAAATGGAAATGAAGTGTATATAAAGATAAATAAATAAACGAAATAATATTATGTTACATCTTTAGCCATGTGCGTTCTAGGGCTACACCGCTATGGTGACTCTTCCAAACGTTTCTACAGCCTCGGGCACCTCCAATCTGAGAGTATATTTTTTTAAGTGTTATAAACTAGTGCTTGACTGTGATCCCACCTGATGTTAAGCAGTGATGCTATCGTAGATAGTGAGGCACACTAGTTTATTAAGAGCCTATTCACTCTAGCCTTGAAGACACCTAAGTTATAATCGGACGGGAAGACCGCAGCTGGCAAATTATTCCAGTCCTGCGATGTACGCGGTATTAACGACGAAGTGAAGCGCTTAGTCCGGACCGTAGAAGTTATACCTCTCAAATTGGAGGTCCCTAATGATTAATGTGCTTGACAAATACCTTGCCTAGTAAACTTTTTCGTATTGTTTCAGAGGTGGCCATATCTGTTGGAAATCGATTTGATTTTTACACCAACGACACGAAAACAGACACCGTACGATTAGATTCTCATGACCTCGGAGCGTTAGCGTACGACGAGGTTCACGACATACTGCTGTACGTCGACAAACAGAGGAACAACGACGCTATATGTGGTTATGGCATATCTTCTAAATTAAACCAATGTTTCAACAAGAGAAATGGCAGAAACATCCATAGTATCTTCTTTGATCCCGTCACAGAAATACTGTACTTCAGTGACACGAACGAAAGAAGCATTAATTGGATTTCATTAACTTCTGAATATAATTTTCAAGAAAACCTTTTGATAAAGATGGATCACGGGATTCCCACTGATATTGTAGTGGACAGCTGTAGAGGGTACGACAACCATTAAATATAATGAATTAAACTCTATCATTGTCTTCAGCACTGTCAATAGATGTTTCCTTGTTACAGGTATATTTACTGGATCAACACAAACCTGACGACGCCTGTAATAGAGAGGATGAGAGTGAATGGAACAGAGAGAGAATTAATTATTACTAGTACATCATTATTGATTAATACCACGTATAAATGGGAGCCACACGCCTTGATTATTGATAACCAGATGCAAAAGATACATTGGATTGAGCCTAGCCGACTAGCCCCGCCTTTCATCCACAGAATTCGCAATGCAGACTTAAATGGAAAAAACATATCTTATGGTGCTGCATTCCTAAATCCTGATATTCGTTATTCATCATCAAATACACTGACTGTTTCGAAAACTAATCTCTATGCTGTTTATTGGTACTATGACGGAAACAGCATTGTTAAAAAATTAGGAAAGATTGACTGGATATTAACAAACACTTTCTTTGAGTTGGATGCTAAAAATGTTTCAATCGGTGTAGTCGCCAGGTACAAAATAAAAGAACAAATTCAGAACATTGAAGATTGTGAAGCACTGACTAGCTCCGGACGAACAAGCCGTGATGGGCTGACTGGTAATGCGTGTAATGGTTACTGTTCTGACAACGGACGCTGTAGTTTTAATGATGCTGGAAATCCTCAATGCAGGTAAATCATGTCATACTTCTTATTATTGCGAAGTGAGAAATTATAAAATGACATCTGCTCCATGGTGGAGCGAAAAAGGCATGTGCTGACTTTAACTGACTAACCACACTTACATTCCTTTGTGTGACTTTTGCGCACCGAAGAGCCCTAGTAGGCATCGGGTCTACTCTACTAGGCCCCTTCGGTCTGCTGACATCTCTTTGAGGCGCTCGTAGAACATTTCACACCTTCGACTCGAGCATCTTACCGTATGGAGAACCCTTATCTGACGGAACTCGGAATAGATTACAATTCATTGCTCGTAGCAACGGTCAACTTATAGTGGCCTGAATCATCTAGTAATTTATCCATGACCGTTTCCTTCCATGGAACCACCTCTTTCGCTCACATTACTGCTTCACAGAAAGAGGTGACCGCTGGCCACTTTTTCCCGATCCAGACCATGGCCTGAACCAGGACTGGACGAGTGAGGTCACCGAAACTATTGTTAATATTTGAATTGATTTCATTCATTATAAAACTGACTTGTCGGCTTATCCATTTGCTTGTTTTAAAGCACTTAACAGATTTTGAAAAATTAATACAAAAATATTTTGTTCGACTGCGGGGTCGACTTGGAGGGATTTGAAATAACACCACCGGAATTACGTCACTTTCACGTTTATTTATTAACTAGTATCACTTTATCACTTCACTATTAGTTAACACTGTATTCCGATAGGTGCGCTGCTCAAACAGTAAAAATTTCCGGCTAGACCTAAGCAAACCGATGTAACGAAACCATAGCGCGATCTAATTCGATTTTAACGCCATCTAGGGAATCGACCGGTACTAAAATAGTCGAAACGAATATTATTTTATGTGATCGCGCTATGATTTCGCTACCCGCTCAAACATACCGCCCACCAAGGACATATTGCTCAATGTCCTTTAACACCGCCCACCGTGCCAAATAAATTTGGCTTGTTTGGACATAGAGTGTACCACTGTCATTGGTAAGGGGTTAACAAAACAAAACAACAACGGAGAACAATTAACAAATAAGAAAAAAAAAGTTAACAATTTTAATTGGTTATTGGTACTACGCACAGTTTAGACGTCGGCCTTTTTATGGACGACGTTTGTGTACGTATTGCAATACGAGTAACCCCATCCAATTCTGGATGTTTTGCTTCAACCCTACCTAATAACCAGTTGCCAGGTGGCAAGTTAACCTCTTTTACCAAAACCACTTCACCAACTGATGGTTCCGGGGTTTTATAGGCCCACTTATGCCTCTGTAAAAACTGGTGAAGGTAGTCATGCGACCATCAACATCAGAAAACCTGCACCATTTTCTGATGGAGTTGCCATCGCTGTAAACAATGTGCAATAGATGCTTCAAAGTTTGAATCTGGAGGCACAACGAGTAGTTTCCCTATGAGAAAATTGAATCCAAAAATATATTTAACTAATGATACTTGCATTTTTCTGACATATCTGATTCTTCCTCAATTCTTCTAGTTCATTTGCGGATCCTTCTTTTTGAGATTTGTTCTTCACACATGTCTCTGTTGCTTCCTCCAGTTCCTGTAGTGTCAAATGTTTCGAACTGATTCCTTGAATTGGTAATCTCAAGAACCTACGACAATAAGCTATCACTCGGATCATTCTCGGCGGTGATGAAAATCGATTCCAAAAGGTAACATCCAATCTAGATATATGTACTTTAATCTCTTCCAAACGTGTAACTAGATGCTTTCGCCTATTATATTCAATCACAGGTTGTTTTAATAAGTTCGGTCCATCCCACCACAAAGACATATCTGCAAGAACGCCTCGTGAGGCACAGTCTGCTGGGTTTTGCTTAGTTGGTACATGAGCCCAGTGATGCGTCTGAAAATCCGTGTAACTCTAGTTTCGTGTTATCAGAACGAGTGTATACCCATCGAGGAATTTTTATTTGAACGTGGGAGGCTAAGCTGTGATGGTAAGTATTCATTCTTGTACTAAATTGCTTGCAATTTCTTGATCCCAATCTAAGCCTGTTAACCACAATTTCTGTATATTTTCGCTAAGATTATAGTTGGTGCTAACCATCCCAATGGGTCTAACAAACGCGATATTTCAGAAATAATCTTTCTTTTAGTTACAGGTCCAGTTATCGTCGGGAGTTCCAGAGAATATTGAAAGCAGTTTTCATTTGAATTCCAAGTAAGTCCCAATATTTTTGTTATATCATCCATTTTTATTCTTAACTCCTCATGTGTAGTCGCATTCTCTTCTCTTATAATATTTAATAATTCCTTATTATTGCTCATCCACTTTTGTAACTCAAATCCGCCTTTACGTTAGGTTTCATTCATTTCCTTGAAGACTTTAAGGCCCTGTTCTATGCTTTCCACCCCAGTCATCAAATTATCCATATAAAAATCATTCAGAATCATTTTCTTTATTTCAGGATTACCTTCACATTTGTCATAAGCCACTTGTTGGAGAGCACGTACTGCCAAGTATGGTGCTGAGGCAGTACCAAACGTAACTGTGATTAGTTCATACTCTTCTATCTCCATTTCAGGACTGTCCCTCCAGAGTATGCGCTGATATATTGTATCTTTTCTGTTGACCAAAATTTGTCGATACATTTTAATGATATCTGCCACTAAACATATCTGATGTGATCTCCAACGCATAATAATATGCCGAAGTTCTGCCTGCAAGGTTGGTCCGATTAACAAATCATCATTAAGTGACATGCCATTTGAACCCTTGCAGGAAGCGTCAAATACGACACGCACCTTGGTCGTATCCTTATCCTCCCGAACAACAGCATGGTGTGGTAAGTATATGGCTTCTTTATTTTTTCTTTTGTCCGCAGGTACCTTTTCCATGTGATGTAATTCTGAATATTCATGTATAACCTTCTGGTAATCGTGCTTTAATTTATCATTCCTTCGTAATTTAGATTCTAAGCTTTTCAGTCTTTTTTCAGCTATGGCTTTCGACTCCCCAAACCTTCCGATCAGCTCTGCATCTCGGAACGGTAGCCTTACGACATACCTGCCATCCTTATTACGCATCGTAGAAGTCGTAAATAATTGTTCACATTTGACTTCATCGTCCGTGAGCATCCTTTTTGTTCCAGTTGGTTCAGCTTCTAATTCCCAAAACTTTCGTAACATTTCGTCATCTTGGACACGAGAGTGCATCACGGTGATATGTGAGACAATGTCAGTACTATTCTCCTCTTCAACCGTCCCCGACAATATCCAACCAAAAGCGGTGCCCTGCGCCACGAGTTTCCCGCTTGCGTTCTTCTTTAAACCATCTCGAATAATCTGGCTGTAGACTTCAGCACCTAATAACAAATCAATTTTATTAGGCTTGAAATGTTCTGGATCAGCCAATTCGGTATCACATAGGTCTACCCATTCTACCTTGGTTACTTTCGCTTCTGGGAGAAGGGTTGTGACTGATTTCAGAACGTAGGCGGTTACTTGCAATTTAAACGTTGGATCGATTCTCGAGCAAATTGTTAAAATTACTTTGGCGGTCGACGTAGTACCTTTGTCTCCACCTACACCCAATACTGAATTTTTTGAAGGAATTTTCTTCAAACCCAAATACTGAACCATTGATTCAGTTACAAAGGACCCTTGTGATCCCTGATCAAGTAACGCTCTAACTACGCGGTAAGTCCCATATTTTGACTCAGCCTTTAATAAGGCTGTGCTTAATAACACCGCTTGCCTGGTGTTTCCTGTCGAAAAACATGAGACTACTTGTTTATTCTCCATTTTTGCGTTATCATACATTTTCTCATTATCGGTTGATGAGGTTCCCTCGTGAGCAGCCGAACTACCCTCACCAACCAACCCAGAAACACCCGTAGGGTGTAACAAAGAATGGTGGCGGCGTTTACACACTTGGCACCTGTGAGTATTTCTGCAGAACCTAGCAGAGTGGTTACTATTTAGGCAGTTGAAGCACAAGTTCTTTTCTTGTACAATATTTCTACGACTGTCTATAGACTCTTTAGAAAACTTAGGGCAAGATGAAATTCTATGATCAGCTGAACAATATGCGCATGTCACATTTTTAATATCTTTTGCTACATGAAATGACTGTGTGCTTTTAGGATTCCTATCTAATTTAGTATCCAGATTTTCCAAACCACGGAAGCGACTTATTAGAAATTCACTTAATTGATTGAATGTCGGCAAATCATCTGTGGGATCTGAAGCTACCTGCAACTCCCAGGCTCTCCTGGTCTCTTTGTCTAATTTTGAACTAATTAAATGAATTATCAAAATATCCCAGGATGCGACATCAACACCTAAATTCCTTATTGACTCCATACAGTCAGATGTAGTGCTTATTAAACCTTTAATATTCACGGCTGATTCTACCGTCAAAGCTTTTTGACCGAATAGACGATTCAAAATATCAGTCGCCAGAAACTTTTTGTTGTTATACATTTTGTCTAACTTTGACCACGCTATTTTATAATTGTCCGCCGTAATATTAATATTTCGCAACAATTGCTCAGCTTCTCCAATCAAATGCCCTTTTAAATAATAGAATCGTTGTGCATCATCTAAAGACTTGTTATCATGAATCAAACCTGTAAATAAATCTCGAAACGTTTGCCATTCAGAATATTTTCCTGAAAATAAAGGTATTTTTATTTCGGGCAACTTGACACGACTAACGTTTTCTTTCTGACAACAAGTTTTTGAATCCGCACATGAATCAGTTGAAGAAGTTATTACATTTAATATAATTACCTTTAATTCACATTTAAATTCCACATAGAACTCTTCAACTTCATCATAAAGATTATTTTTGATGTAACTTGAGCTCAACAATTCAGCCCTTTTAATAGTGCTCAATATTTCTTTATGAGTGGATGTAAATAGGTTCCATAACTGTTCCAAATTTTCTAGACGTGTTTCTAAATATGCAGAATTTATGCGTTCTTTAGGAGATTTCTTAAAATTTAATTTTGCCTTTTGCATTTTAGCTTTGACATCTTCTTGTATATTAGATAAGACTTCCATTTTGTAACAGTTATGTCAATTACAAACAAACGTCAAAAAAAAAAGTAAAACGTCTCAGAAAAAATACAACTGTTTACAAACTACTTGGTTTCAAAATCACAAGTTCTACATCAGCGTCAGGCAACTGCTACGTAGTTGCCTGGCTTTATGCTGAACTGGACCTATTTGGCGAAGCCAATATATATTGTTGTATTTTATTTTTTTTGTTGTTTTTGATTTGTTTTTTCTGTGTAATTTAAGTATGCAATTACTTGTACTGGTTTGCCAAATAAACGTGTTTTCTTTCTTTCTTTCTTTCTTTCTTTCTTTCTTATTTAAAGTGAATTTTCCAAGTTCAAATTTAACTGCACTCTTTTTTTATTTTATATTTTGTAAAAGTACTCACGGTTTTTCCTCACTCACTCACTCACACTGATAGATGACCGACACTTGCACTCCTCAGTGGAGCCCTCTGCTTACTACGGTCTGCTCCTCCTCCCTTACGCCGTTCCTCCAGAGTGACGCAGCCAGTCCTGGCTGCGGATGCTGTAGCTCCAGCAGGCTGCTGCTGCTCCTGGCTCCAGCTCCACTCGGTTCCTCCTCCAACTCCTGGGCACCTCTCGCCTGGTACCAGCTGAAGGGGCTGCTCTGGACAGCATTCCACTGCCCAGTAACGACGCGCTGGGTGGCAATCACTTCCACCACCAGTGATCACCAGAAACACTCGCGACCATATCCGGCTCGAAGGACCATGTTCGACTGCGGGGTCGACTTGGAGGGATTTGAAATAACACCACCGGAATTACGTCACTTTCACGTTTATTTATTAACTAGTATCACTTTATCACTTCACTATTAGTTAACACTGTATTCCGATAGGTGCGCTGCTCAAACAGTCAAAAATTCCGGCTAGACCTAAGCAAACCGATGTAACGAAACCATAGCGCAATCTAATTCGATTTTAACGCCATCTAGGGAATCGACCGGTACTAAAATAGTCGAAACGAATATTATTTTATGTGATCGCGCTATGATTTCGCTACCCGCTCAAACATATTTTCTTATAGATCCTATTTTCTTTATTTCAGATGTCATACCGGTTATTCAGGGGAAAGGTGCGAAGTCGCCGTGTGTCTCGATTACTGTTTGAACGATGGTCTCTGTTACCTGAACGAGAAGCAAGAGCCTTCATGTGAATGTGTTTATGGTTACGGGGGAGAACGATGTGAAGTTGTTCGTAATGTACCATCAACTTCCACCACTACTAGACGTCCTATTTCTTATTACTTTGGAGTACCAATGAGATATGCAACCCCTCCTTCTCTCCGCAAGTCGGGTTGATCATTTTGAACGAAATCATTCAACTTTTCTATCTTCTTTTATTTTATTGGCTTTTCTTTATTATTTTTTTGTTCTAATTAAATAAGTTTAGATTACATTTGCCTTCGCCGGGATGCTCATATACTCTGTTTGGCTTTAGCAATACTGTTATTACGGTTTACTTCGACATTTTACTTTGCATCTTATGATCTTTTTACATATTTCCATAGGTAATTGACTGAATCCATAATTACTTGTATGATCACTTGCAACATATTTCCATTCAGTTATCTTATTCTTCTTGGTGCAACGCTTCTGTAGGTATGCCATTTGCAATGGCCTGTATTCATTCTTTGTCCTGTTCATATTATGTGCTTTTATGTATATACAATAAATAAATAAAAGAAATGGTTGTTTTTATTTAAAATAAAACTTAGCGATTTTTAAATAAAATAAAATGCCTTCGTTCTTTCTTTATGTAGAACTCTTTACAACGTTACCGACCAAAACACAGAGCATGAAACATTCAGCAAATAATGCGCTACCCTTATTACAAGGGTAAGGGCACAGTTGTACAGTACGAGTAGCTGAGCTGATCTCACTGCAGAGAGTACAGCTAAAGACAAACTGAGCACACGTGTGTCACGTAAGGTACACATTACGGTAACTAAACTTTTGGATTCGCTTGGTCAAATTCATTAATGAAACTGATCACGATTAGTATAATTTTGCCGAATATTGGGCCAGGCAAGGTATTTGATTAGTTTTGTACTTAGTTCACGCTAAGAAGAAGTTTAATTTAAACACAGTTGGAGGATTAAACACTACAAGCTAAACTAAGCTAAGCTTCGCTTAGTTATACTTTCGTCTATACTCTTTGAATTCTGTTTCGTGCATTTACGTTTTCAGTGAATTTTCTAATATTTTACTGATTACTAAGTATATCTGTCGACCTCAATTTTTCTTTCTTCGGACTTCCAATTTAATTAAGTTGTATTTAAGACCTTTGTGTCGAACAATTTAAACTTTGACTTTGGTGCAGTATATTGGATTTTACGGGTGACTTATCGAAAGGATATATTATTGATACCATAAATTGTCGTATAAATTGTAGTATAACTGCTGCAATGCACTAAACCAACAGCGACGTGATGATGAAACTATACTGTCAATGATTTCGCTCAATGACGAGCGCCACAACCTGTAAGTAGGTATTATCTAACCCATATTTTATCAACCAGCGTCTACCACCATTCACCGTTCTTTTTCTCCGTTGTCATCATAATCTTCCTGCCCTCATATCGTTTTATTTGGGATTGGCGCAACACGTTTTTTTCATTCTGTCCTGCCACTCGCCACGCTATAACTAACTCCCTTTTCTTCTATCTCACTTCTCATACGATCTATTCATCTTTTCTTTGGCCTCCCTCTCCCTCTATACACATGTAAACTCATCACTCTTTTACATGACCATACCAAGAAAAACGATTCCCATTCAATTTTTCAGTCGCTGGCGCCATTTTCAAACTTCCCGATATATACTCTTCATCGGGTATATTAACAAAAAAATGGACTGAAACTGGTCGGAAATCATGGAGAATATTTAAATACCAAAACTGACGGAATGCTACTTAGTTGGTCATAATTTGTTGAATAAACTATTCCCATGTTTCAGGTTATCAGAAGTTACAATATTTGCTCAACTTGCTGGTATTTGGCTCAAAGATTGTCTGCTGATGAATCAAGACAACTTGGCCACCGTTGTATTTGTCTCTGCAGTGGTCGTTCTGTTGTATCGTGAATCAGTCACCAACTTCACCATGGCTTGACTCATGAATCGAGAATTTGCAATTTTATACAAAAATGAACTATGCTTCGAAGTATAAATAGTTTTAGTTTACATGCCGTTTATAAATAAAAAATATTAATCTAAAAAATGTTTTATTTTGTGTTACATATCATATTCTGTGTCATCAAATACTGTCAATTAAAACGTAATATCTTGCATAACCTCACTTTTACTTAATCTCTTATAACTCTTTTCTCTGATTTATTTGGTCCACAGAATTTTCTGTAAATAGTTAAAAATATATAAGCTATTAACTGACATCAGTTTCATTTTTTTACAAACAACTATCAACCTAGGCCCAAGATTGTATGGAAGGGTATCGGTCTCCTTTATGGGTCTACAGGAATTTTAATTCGTTCCTAATTCTTAATTTTAATACTTTTGAATGTGTCGAAATGTGCGTTTTTTTTTTCGTCAACTTACAAGTTTAATTTTCGCACAGTTTAAAGCTACCTCAAACTTAAATACATGGTTTTAATTTCAACTTGATACCTCTACATGCTTCCGAGATAAAGGTTATTGACAGACGGACTACAAAGTGATCTTACAAGGGTCCCAGTTTTTTCCTTTTGAGGTACAGAACCCTAAAAAGGCCATTTATAGCGCATGTATTGACGCTCACGAAAAATCAAAACCTATGTGGTTTTTGCGCGGACCTAGAATAATGAAATATGGCAAGAAGCAAGGTCTCATAGCACGAATACAGGATTTTTGAAAACTGTTAAATTTTAGTAATGATACGTAGAAACAATACTTATCTAATTTGCGATTTTCAAAAATGATTTAAACTTGTGTAGTTGTACAAAACCCTGGATGCACTTAACCGGTTGTTTTTTGCGTGGGAAATCATCCATTCAATCTCCCATTCAGAGTGGAGCGAGAGATAGAGATAAACATTTACTAACTAAAACCCATTAAATATGTTACCTTTCTTCATTTTTCTTTGTATTCTAGGCCTACCATAACTCTTCCAAACGTTCCTGTAGCCCTGGGCACCTCCGACCTAAGAGTGTACCTAATGATACAAATATCTTGCCTAGAAAATATTTTCTTATTGTTTCAGACGTAGCCATATCTGTTGGAAATCGACTTGAATTTTACACCAACGACACAAAAACAGACACCGTACGATTAGATTCTCATGACCTCGGAGCGTTAGCGTACGACGAGGTTCACGACATACTGTTGTACGTCGACAAACAGAGGAACAACGACGCTATATGTGGTTATGGTATATCTTCTAAATTAAACCAATGTTTCACCAAGAGAAATGGCAGAAACATCCATAGTATCTTCTTTGATCCCGCCACAGAATTACTGTACTTCAGTGACACAAATGAAAGAACCATTAATTGGATTTCATTATCTTTTGAATCTAATATTCAAGAAAACCTTTTGATAAAGATGGATCACGGGATTCCCACTGATATTGTAGTGGACAGCTGTCGAGGGTACGACAACCATTAAATGTAATGAAGTAAACTCTATCACTGTCTTCAGCACTGTCAATAGATGTTTCCTTGTTACAGGTATATTTACTGGATCAACACAAACCTGACAACGCCTGTAATAGAGAGGATGAAAGTGAATGGAACAGAGAGAGAAGTTATAATTACTGGTAAATCGTTATCGATTAACAACACTTACAATCTGGAGCCACACGCCCTGGTTATTGACCTTCAGATACAAAAGATATATTGGATTGAGCCTTGGTCAACTTTCATGCACAGTTTTTGCTACGCAGATTTAGATGGAAAAAACAGAACTAACACATTTGCTGCATTCTTGTGGCCTGATACTCGCTATTCATCATCGAATATATTGACTGTTTCAAAAACTAATCTCTACGCCGTTGATTGGTGCTATGACGGCCAAAGCAGTGTTCATAAAATAGGAAAGATTGAATGGACAGGAGCACCAACATTATTTGAGTTGGATGCTAAAAATGTTTCTATCGGTGTAGTCGCCAGGTACAAAATAAAAGAACAAATTCAGAACATTGAAGATTGTGAAGCACTGACTAGCTTCGGACGAACAAGCCGTGATGGGCCGACTGGTAATGCGTGTAATGGTTACTGTTCTAACAACGGACGCTGTAGTTTTAATGATGCTGGAAATCCTCAATGCAGGTAAATCATGTCACACTTGTTAATATTGCGAAGTGAGAAATTATCAAATGACATCTGCTCCATGGTGGAGCGAAAAAGGCATGTGCTGACTTTAACTGACTAACCACACTTACATTCCTTTGTGTGACTTTTGCGCACCGAAGAGCCCTAGTAGGCATCGGGTCTAATCTACTAGGCCCCTTCGGTCTGCTGACATCTCTTTGAGGTGCTCGTAGAACATTTCACACCTTCGACTCGAGCATCTTACCGTATGGAGAACCCTTATCTGACGGACCTCGGAATAGATTACAATTCATTGCTCGTAGCAACGGTTAACTTATATAATATAGTGGCCTGAATCATCTAGTAATTTATCCATGACCGTTTCCTTTCATGGACCACCTCTTTCGCTCACATTACTACTTCACAGAAAGAGGTGACCGCTGGCCACTTTTTCCCGATCCGGACCATGGCCTGAACCAGGACTGGACGAGTGTGGTCACCGAAACTGTTGTTACTCTTTGAATTGATTTCATTCATTATAAAACTGACTTGTCGGCTTATCCATTTGCTTGTTTTAAAGCACTTAACAGATTTTGAAAAATTAATACAAAAATATTTTCTTATAGATCCTATTTTCTTTATTTCAGATGTCATACTGGTTATTCAGGGGAAAGGTGCGAGATCGCCGTGTGTCTCGATTACTGTTTGAACGATGGTCTCTGTTACCTGAACGAGAAGCAAGAGCCTTCATGTGAATGTGTTTATGGTTACGGGGGAGAACGATGTGAAGTTGTTCGTAATGTACCATCAACTTCCACCACTACTAGACGTCCTATTTCTTATTACTTTGGGGTACCAATGAGATATGCAACCCCTCCTTCTGTACGCAAGTCGGGTTGATCATTTTGAACGAAATCATTCAACTTTTCTATCTTCTTTTTATTGGCTTTTCTTTATTATTTTTTTGTTTTAATTAAATAAGTTTAGATTACATTTGCCTTCGCCGGGATGCTCATATACTCTGTTTGGCTTTAGCAATACTGTTATTACGGTTTACTTCGACATTTTACTTTGCATCTTATGATCTTTTTACATATTTCCATCGGTAATTGACTGAATCCATAATTACTTGTATGATCACTTGCAACATTATTTCCATTCAGTTATCTTATTCTTCTTGGTGCTTGCTTCTGTAGGTATGCCATTTGCAATGGCCTGTATTCATTCTTTGTCCTGTTCATATTATGTGCTTTTATGTATATACAATAAATAAATAAAAGAAATGGTTGTTTTTATTTAAAATAAAACTTAGCGATTCTTAAATAAAATAAAATGCCTTCGTTCTTTCTTTATGTAGAACTCTTTACAACGTTACCGACCAAAACACAGAGCATGAAACATTCAGCAAATAATGCGCTACCCTTATTACACGGGTAAGGGCACAGTTGTACAGTAAGAGCAGCGGAGCTGATCTGACTGCAGAGAGTACAGCTAAAGACAAACTGAGCACACGTGTGTCACGTAAGGTACACATTATGGTAACTAAACTTTTGGATTCGCTTGGCCAAATTCATTAATGAAACTGATCACGATTAGTATAATTTTGCCGAATATTGGGCCAGGCAAGGTATTTGATTAGTTTTGTACTTAGTTCAGTTAGTTAGATTAAACACTACAAGCTAAACCTAGATGTACGTTAAATTAAGTTAAAATTATAAACGTCCGTTTTTCTACATTTAGCTTGCAAACAGGGCTTTGACATTTTTGCTCCTCTCACATTTCAACTTCATTTCGTTAACAGAGACTAAAATAATGCTGGTGAAATTGGTTCTTTGTAAATTCAAATCCACATTGGCTTTTAAACTAGATTACGCTGAACTCAATTTAATTGAAATGATGAAGTCGACAAGGCAAGCAATCTTTATTTATCGGACTTGACTCTTGCCTTTACGTGACCCTGTGGACTCCGCAGACGCCTGCCGAGCGATAAACTTTTCCAAACTATACTTCATCACACCTTTCATCAAAACCTAGTACATCAGCCTTTGCATTTTTCTTGTTTAACGAAATAAGAACAAATCATGATGAAAACAAATAACACATTGCTTTTTTTCTACTGTGACGATAGCTAAACGCGATTAAACAATCTTATTTTCAAAACATGGGCGTCTAGAATTTAAACTAAGTTCCGCGTTTCACGGTTTAGTTTGTAGTCTTTAATCCTCAAACTAAGTTTAGTTACTGCGGAGGATGCACATCGAAGATTTGCATTCTCTTATGGCCCTAAATCACCTGTTTTCAAGCAAATTCTAAAAGTTAATTATCATAATGCGTAGCTTACGTGGCACACGTGTACTCAATTTGTCTTTAGCTCTACTCTCTGCTAGCAGCTCAGCTGCTCGTACTGTATAACCATGCCCTTACCCGTGTAAGGGTGATATTTAGGACATGGTTTTATTTGCCGAATGATTGAAAGATATTTTTGTGTGATTGATTCAGTATTCGTGCTGTGTCTTTGTTTTTGGTTAAAAGAGGTTATTCGGTGAGTTCGACGACCTTTTAAAGAGGCCTAATACAAGAGCTAGGTCCTAAAAGAACAAAATACCGGAATAAGGAGAATTGTTAGGACTATAATTATTTAATCAAAATCGGTCCTTCACAAGGCGGTGCCGGATTCATGTGTACAATCATACCTTGAAATCTGGAGCGCAACTACGGCTTTATCAGAGATACAGGGTCCCCAGGGTGCAGGTGCCCCGTTGAATGCAAAAATTTGTAGCTTGTAACTCTTTTTTTGATAAGATAATTAATAGTGACTATACTGTGTATAATATGACTAATTAAACTATGCTAATTGAATAGCTCGCACCTTTCGTTCTAGCAATCTCTGTCTAAGATTACAATGAAAATTTAACGGGTCTAGTCCACATTCTTCAATAAATAAGCTCATTTTTTATCATCATATTTTTTATATCATTTGGCTTATCTCGGTCAAATTACTTATTCCATAATTGAACATGGTCTTACTCAAGGTGAAAAAACCATTTTATTTATTTTTGTAACAAAACACTTTTGAAAAAAACATAGGTACAGGGACCCTTATATAGGGTATAGCTACGTCACTACTTGAAAAACTGTAAAGAAATCTTTTAAAAGAAAAAAAACATAGCTGTTATTTTATTTGTCACACTACATACAATATAGGTTCTGAACTCTTTTATTTTTAAAATTAACATTTTATTAAAATTATTTAATTTAAATAAAAAAAAAACAAAGAAATGATGATCAATAAAGAGAGGGTAGCGTAAAGTCGTCGTGATGAACAGGAGTTTTAGTATAAATGTCTATTTAACTAAATTCGATATTACTGATACCCTGTGAAGTGCTGTTCTAGGTCTGACAGATGAAAGTTAATAGGAGTAGTAGGAGCCCTAGTGCTGGTTGTAGTGGAAGGCACATTAAGCACAGTTCCACATCTTGCTCCCCCGTAACCATAAACACATTCACATGAAGGCTCTTGCTTCTCGTTCAGGTAACAGAGACCGTAGTTCAAACAGTAATCGAGACACACGGCAACCTCGCACCTTTCTCCTGAATAACCGGCATTACATCTGAAATAACAAAAGTAGGAACAAAATAAATATAGAGTATATAAATTTTTTGAAAACAAGATATCAATAATTTAACCACAATTTTTTTTCATATTCTTCTCAAGAAACCCTTTTATCCGAATAAAAAATAACTTGTCAATTAGGTATTCCCGTATCCCTAGCAGGCTTAAATGCAAAGGTCAATTGAAAGCATAATGTTGGATTCAGCCAGTAAAAGTCTGACACGTCTTCTCGCTAAATTCTAAAGCGCGAAATAAAGAACTATGATATGTTTTACCTGCATTGAGGAATTCCAGCGCCATTGAAACTACAGTGTCCGTTGTTAGAACAATAACCATTACACACGTTACAAGTCGACCCAACACAGTTTTTTTGTCCGAACGTAGTACTAACTACGTTCGAAGATTGTGAAGCACTGGCTTCACAATCTTCAATATTCTGTATTTGTTCTTTAATTTTGTAGTTGGCGATTACACCGATAGAAACATTTTTAGCATCCAACTCAAATAACATTGATCCATGTAAACCAAGATGAATCCTGTAAATCTTACTAAATTCTTGAACTGTACTTGTACCGTCATAGTACCAATCAACAACGTAAAAAGATGTTTTTGAAATAGTCAATATATTTGATGATGGATAAAGAATATCAGGACATAAGTACAAAACACTTAAGCGAGATATGTTTTTTCCATCCAAATCTGCATAGCGTAAACTGTTTGCATATATCGTCCAAGGCTCAATCCAAAATATCTTTTGCATCTGATGATCAATAGCCAGGGCGTGTGGCTCCACTTTGTAAGTGTTGTTAATCGATAATAATGTACCAGTAATTATAATTTCTCTCTCTGTTCCATTCACTCTCATCCTCTCTATTACAGGCGTCGTCAGGTTTGTGTTGATCCAGTAAATATACCTGTAACAAGAAGACATCTATTGACAGTGCTGAAGACAATGATAGAGTTTAATTCATTATACAGGGTGGGCCAGAAAGGCGTACGATTTTAAAAATACTCTAGCGTTTGAAGCTTTAAAGAGGGGACTGCGCAGGTGGTGGGGTTAAGTAGCTCGGTTCTCGGAAATTTAGTCGCGATGGATCACTTCACCGGAGCGCAACGTGCATTCTGCGTTAAACATTATTACAAAAATCGCGATTCGTGCACTATTGTTCGGCGTGAGTTTGGATTACATGACCAAAATCAGTGACCGCAAGAAAGTGTGATTCGATCGCGGGTCAGAAAGTTCGAAGATACTGGTTCGATTCTCAAACAGAAGCCTGCGGGACGCCCAAGGTCAACAAGAACGGAAGACACAATCGAACAAGTTAGAGTTTAATTTCAACGTAATCCTGCTCTATCGACTCGAAAGCGTTCAGCCGAACTTGTGGTATCCAGAACATCTTTGCGTCGCATTTTGTTGAAAGATCTGAAATTGCACCCGTATAAAATTCAACTTGTGCAGGAATTACAGCTAATGCCTCTTTTGCGGTCGTAAACGAGATGTTTGACTGGGAAACTGATATCGCGCCGAGGTGACATTGCATGGCCTCCTAGAAGTCCGTATCTAACGCCACTGGACTTTTTTTTGTGGGGATACTTAAAAAGTAGAGTCTACTCCAATAACCCAGCCACGATTAACCAGTTGAAGACCAATATCCGGGAAGAAATGGCAGCTATTCCACGTGCAATGTGCCAGCGAGATTTTACCAATTTGAGGTTCAGATTCGAAGAATGTTTGCAGCGGGATGGTGCACACCTGGATGACATTATTTTTAAGAAATGAATTTCCCAGATGTAAATTTTTATAGAAATAAAAATTTGTATGTGAATTGTACTAAGTTTTTTTTTAATCATTTTTTCAAATTCGCAATTCTTTCTGGCCCACCCTGTATTTAATGGTTGTCGTACCCTCTACAGCTGTCCACTACAACATCAGTGGGAATCCCGTGATCCATCTTTATCAAAAGGTTTTCTTGAATATTATATTTAAAAGATATTGAAATCCAATTAATACTTCTTTCATTTGTGTCACTAAAGTACAGAATTTCTGTGGCGGTATCATAGAAGATACTATGGATGTTTCTGCCATTTCTCTTGGTGAAACATTGGTTTAATTTAGAAGATATGCCATAACCACATATAGCGTCGTTGTTCCTCTGTTTGTCGACGTACAGCAGTATGTCGTGAACCTCGTCGTACGCTAACGCTCCGAGGTCATGAGAATCTAATCGTACGGTATCTGTTTTTGTGTCGTTGGTGTAAAAATCAAGTCGATTTCCAACAGATATGGCCAAGTCTGAAATAATAAGAAAAAGTTTACTAGTCAAGGTAACTAACTATTTGTCAAGTACATTAATCATTTGACACCTCCAATTTGAGAGTATACTTCTCAGATTGGAGGTGCCCAAGGCTGTAGAAACGTTTGGAAGAGTCGCCGTGGCGGCTTTGGCCTAGAACGCACTTTGCCAAAAAAAAATAACATAATTTATTATTTCATTTATTTATCTTTATATATTCATTATTTCCATTTTTAAATATGTCTTGTAAAAGACAAATAATTTAAAAAAAAAATAGAACCCTTGATGTATGAGTCCGACTCGCACTTGCCCGGTTTTTTTAGATTGCATTGACGTAGAAGTTTGATATTTTTACTGTTTGGTACCTCCGCACGGTTCTAAGAAAAAGGGTATTGACAGACGTATACACGGACAACCAACTGATCCTATAGGAGTTCCAGTTTAGTCGACTGAGAAAAAGAACCCTAAAGAGATAAATAACGTTAAGAGAAAGGAACACAACTTACTCCAAGAATGTGTAACCCCAGGTACAGCACCATCAAGCCCAGGACACACTGAGCTGAATACATTTTATACTTTAAAATATTCAAAGCTATTTCAGAACAGGAGCGTCCACATCTGGTGGTGACAGAGCTCTGAATTCGAATGCCTAAACTGATTTGTTTCCTTTTATACTATAGTACTTTAAGCACATTGAAGATAAGAAAGTCGACTTGATAAGACCTTTAGGTATCAGAAGTAACTACTGGAAATTCCACTTTTGTTAACTGCAGATTATTCGTGACCTGAGGTCACGATAAAAATTTTTATCTTCATATTTTATTTTAAAACACGATATAGAACAAAACTTTACATCATATTTTCTTTGTTCTTTAACACACCTATCTTAGTACCAATCTCATTAATTAAAAAAATTCATTAATTTTAAGTATCTCACTTTGTTGATAAAAATACGTCGTTAAGATACTTGATGATTGAATTGGTTTTCCCGACGAGACGGGTTATCATATGGTATGACACCGTATTATTTTTTATCAACCCTGTAATAGTAGGCATCCGATTACTACTAATTATAGATATGCAAAGTGTCATCTTATTATAGACTAGCTTTTGCCAGCGGTATCGCCTGCGTGAAAGTATTCCTGAGATATCAATTATCCTATACGCCAGCATGATCTACCTTGATCGTCATGATCTACCTTGTGCCAAATTTCATCTAAGTCCGCTCAGATTTTTGCGTTGCTGTCATCTCCTTGAAGCGCGAGTG
This sequence comes from Mythimna separata, assembly GCA_030763345.1. NCBI lineage: Eukaryota > Metazoa > Arthropoda > Insecta > Lepidoptera > Noctuidae > Mythimna > Mythimna separata. Next base: position 7,014,996 of record CM061190.1, read on the forward strand.
GAGCACTAGACACCGTCGATGACTCGGGCTCGATCCAGACACAAAACGATCTACGATGCACGGCGAGCTACTCAGTGCTCACCGTAGATATTAAGTAGTAAATTATATAAAAACCTTTCACTTTTCTTACATTACGAGCTATATAATACTCTCGACCCGCCCTTGCTTCACACGGGGAAACAAAAGTAAAAAAAAGTAAAAATCTTCGAGAGGTAGAATCTTTTCAACTGCAAATCAATTCTCGACTTTTCTCTGCTATAATAATTATGAATGTTTTATTCGTAAACTTACCTCATGAATCACTTTGTGCTCTACTATTACTTTTATTCATTGTCATTTAAGAGTGTGAGCACATAAGTAAATATCTTATTTATAAAAGTTACATTAAACATTATTGAAAAATAATTAACTTTCTCTACATTTGCTATTTTTTATAACGTACCTACGTACTCAATCCGCGTCCTTAATATCTACATCAAAATTGTCATCGAAAATAAAAAGTTTCAAAACATCTGTAATTAGCCACATTTGCATTTCCAGTGTTTATTTATGATACTTGGAGCTCTTATCAAGCCGTCTCTCTTATCTATATTGTGCTTAAAATACTATAGTATATAAGGCAAGATGCAAACATTAAATTCAAAGCTCTGTCATCCCCAGAAGTGGACGCTCCTGTTTTGAAATAGCTTTGAATACTTAAAGTATAAAATGTATACAGCTCAGTGTGTCCTGGGCTTAATAGTGCTGTACGTGGGGTGTACACATTGTTGGGGTAAGTTGTGTTATATGTAGACGATAAAACAGTAGCGATGTGAAGCGATGTTTTCAGTTGGCCCAAATACTAAGTACTAAACATGTTCTGATTGAGAAATTGACACCAAACAGAATAACTCTATTTATAACCTTAATGAAGACTAACTAGACCTTTACAGTCTCGATTTTGAAAGACACTGCATTGCTGGATAACCCCGCTCTAGTGTGCAGCGAGAGGACCTGCCAAATTTTTGCTTTTTCATAATTATTATGATCTTTCATTTTCGATTTGTGTACCAGGACTACGGTAACACTCTCGATCGTATCTGCAGCCCTGAGCATCTCCAAGCTGTGAGAATACCTGACCATTAAGGTAATTAACAAATAACTCGTCTCGTAAAATTTTTCTTGTTGTTACAGACATCGCCATATCTGTTGAAGGTCGACTTGATTTTTACACCAACAACACATTGAATATGTTATGTTTCTTAATTTTCCATTTATATTCTAGGCCTTTCATAACTCTTCCAAACGTTCTGTAGCCCTGGGCACCTCTGACCTAAGAGTGTACCTAATGATACAAATATCTTGCCTAGAAAATATTTTCTTATTGTTTCAGACGTAGCCATATCTGTTGGAAATCGACTTGAATTTTACACCAACGACACAAAAACAGACACCGTACGATTAGATTCTCATGACCTCGGAGCGTTAGCGTACGACGAGGTTCACGACATACTGCTGTACGTCGACAAACAGAGGAATAACGATGCTATATGTGGTTATGGCATATCTTCTAAATTAAACCAATGTTTCACCAAGAGAAATGGCAGAAACATCCATAGTATCTTCTTTGATCCCGCCACAGAATTACTGTACTTTAGTGACACAAACGAAAGAAGCATTAACTGGATTTCATTATCTTTTGGATCTAATATTCAAGAAAACCTTTTGATAAAGATGGATCACGGGATTCCCACTGACATTGTAGTGGACAGCTGTAGAGGGTACGACAAACATTAAATGTAATGAATTAAACTCTATCATTGTATTCCGCTTTGTCAACAGATGTTTCCTTGTTACAGGTATATTTACTGGATCAACACAGACCTGACGACGCCTGTAATAGAGAGGATGAGAGTGAATGGAACAGAGAGAGAAATTATAGTTACTAGTACATCATTATTGATTAATAGCACTTACAAACTGGAGCCACACGCCCTGATTATTGACCTGCAGATACAAAAGATATATTGGATTGAGCCTTGGTCGAAATCCATGCACGGTTTTCGCTCTGCAGATTTAGATGGAAAAATCACAATCGGTTTTCGTGTTGCATTCATGTATCCTGATATTCATTATTCACCTTCAAATACAATGGCTGTTTCAAAAACAAATCTCTACGCCGTTGATTGGTGCTACGACGGCAAAAGCAGTGTTAGAAAATTAGGAAAGATTGAATGGATAGGATCGCCAACTTTATTTGAGTTGGATGCTAAAAATGTTTCTATCGGTGTAGTCGCCAACTACAAAATTAAAGAACAAATTGAGAACATTGAAGATTGTGAAGCACTGACTAGCTTTGGAAGAAAAACCGGTGATAGGTCGGTTTTCGACGCGTGTAATGGTTACTGTTCTAACAACGGCCACTATAGTTTCAATGACGCTGGAATTCCTCAATGCAGGTAAAACATGCCATACTTCTTCTTTTCTCTTTTTCTCGCTTTAGGATTTAGCGTCAAGTCCTAATGTGCTTCAATTTGATCATTGCAATTTAGGGCCATGGTAACCCTATTACACGTTCCTGTATCCGGGATACGGGAACTAAGTAATGATATAATGAACTTGTTATATTTGGTGCGCTCACGGATATAATTATATCGAATAAAACGGTTTGTTGAGAAGAGTATGAAAAAAATAATAGAACAATTTAAAAAAAAATGCTTGTTTTAAAATATTTTACGTAAATCCATCAACGTTTTTTTTAATTTAGTGAATATATTTGTAATATAAATTTTGTGATTAATCAAAATATTTTATATTTATCTTGTTCCCATTTTCATTATTTCAGATGTAATGCCGGCTATTCAGGGGATAGATGCAAAGACGTCGTGTGTCTCCATTACTGTTTGAACGAGGGTCTCTGTTACCTGAACGAGAAGCAAGACCCTGCATGTGAATGTGTCTATGGTTACGGGGGAGCAACATGTGAAACTGTGCTTAATGTGCCTTCCACTACCACCAGCACTAGAGCTCCTACTACTACTATAAAAATGATTGACTTTGGTGAAATAGAATAGCAATAAATAATTCAATTTGATTTTTGTTTGCCCTTTTTTCTTCATTTCATAAATACAAATCAAATAATTTTAGATTCCCATTTCACCTTCGCCATGATAATTATTTATTTATTTCAATTGCTTGCCATAAAAATGATAAATGGATAAAAAAATGAAAAACAAAAAAAAATAAAGAGTGTTGTTTGTTGTTGTTGAATGTTGTGTTGTGTTGTTGTCTTTGCTGTTGTTGTTGTTATGATGAATATTCATATGATCTACTTGTCTTTAGCAAAGCTAATTATATGGTTGACTTCGATATTTTACTTTGCATGCTATGTATTTTTAACAGATTTTCGTCGGTAATACGAGTAATTGGCTGTTTTCATAATTAGTTCGATGGCCACTGGTTGTGTATTTTCATTGAGATTTTTTCTTCTTCTTAGTGTAACACTTCTGCCGGTGTGCCGCAGGGTGGTATTTTGTGTCCAATACTTTTCGTATTTTTCATAATCCTATCAGTGCACTACTTGTAGAGCGCTGAGTTACAGATAAAAAGATCAATCCCATTAAGACTCGTCGACGTTTTACCTTCTCTACTTTTAGCACTTTTGATAATGTTATCACTCTATAACCTGTATGCTAGTGATTTGCAAATATAATCCTATTCCCTTCTCGGAGAGTTATTGTCTTGCGTTAATATGATCATTTTTCCGAATTTCATACTAAACTCATATGACTTCCTATTCGCCTTCGCCCGAATGCTCATATACTTTATTTGCTTTGAAATGTGTTCTCTAATCCTTCTACTCCTTTTAATCTCAAATAATGCTTTTAATTTATTTGTGACACACATTCTAGGTTCTTGAAATCATCGCAAAATCTAAAATTAAGTATTCGTATGTATTCAGCTTTTTTCTTTGACAGATCGTTGTAAAATGTATTGTATATACAACATGTAACGTAATTAACACACATCCTCTTGGAGGGTCATTTTACTCATCATTATAAACAAGTTTTACTATGGAACCAAACCTGAAATCCAGAAAAAATAACTGGTTGTTCCATACATAATGACGCTATAAGCGATCATAACCGGCAGCTGATATTTTTTCTCGATTTCAGGTTTGGTCCCATAGTAAAAGTCACCGTAAAAGTTAAAAGGGTGGGTGGTAAAAGTGGTTCATACAGTTTGCTGACATCTGTTTGAGGCGCGCTATCGACAACATGAGCTTGGTCCGGACTGTTACCAGACGTCCGGACGGCGAGCTACCCATTGCTCGCCGTCCGTAAGTATGTGCCTATGGTGGCTGGAAATCGGGATCCGAATCTCGGCGTCGTGGGCGTGAGGGCCATGCTCTCTCGCGTGCGGTTGCTTCCTTCGCTAGCCTTACTGCTTTGCAGAAGGATGCGACCGCCTGCCACTCCTCCTCGCTCCGGACCATGGACCAATCACCACCACGAGGACATGGTTCACCGTAGGCGCGGGCTTGCGGACGGCGAGCACTGGGTAGCTCGCCGTCCGGCAGTCTGGTAATAATCTGGACCGAGCCTAGTCGTCGACGGCGCGTTCTGTTCCACGCGCGCCTCAAGGAGATGTCAGCAAACTGTAGGGGCCCGGTAGGGCCGAAGCCTCTGGGGAACACGGTATCCGAAAGGTTGTCACCGTGTCCCCCAGATCGATGGCAAAAAAGGAACGGGGTAGGGGTGTAGTCAGTAAGAGTCTGACACGCCCTCCCGCTCCGCCCAAGAGTGGGAGAAGTCATTCTGATGATTCCCCTACCGGAAAAAAAAACCACGAGGACATGGCGATGCTCGGTCCAAGCGGGGCATACCTTCACCGTATGCTCCACCGTGTCCTCCGAACGGTCATCACAATGATGACACCCGGACGTTTCTTCAGCACGAATTTGGTGCAGGAATCTTCCGAACTTCCCATGACCGATGAGGATTTGCGTCATGCGGAAGGTGAGAACGCCGTGTTGCCGTTCCAGCCACTCCTCAAAGAGGGGACCTTAACCGTGTTTGCAATCTAAATGTAGAAACAGGGCGTTTAGAATTTTAACTTGGTTTAACGTACACTAAATGTAGCTGATAGTGCGTACTCCTAAACTGAGTTTAAATTAAACTAATCGTGATTAGTTTCATTTATGCTTTTGGCCAAGTAAATTCAAAAGTCTAGATGTCCGAATACGTAGCTTTCGTGGCATACGTGTGTTCAATTTTTCTTTAGCTTATACTCTCTGCTAGCAGCTCAGCGGCTCGTACTGTACTCGTATATCCGTGCCCTTACCCGTGTAAGGATTGGCTGAATGTTTCATGTTCTGTGGTTTGGTAGATAACGTGGTAAAGGATTCTTCATTTATAAAGAAAGACAGCACGTCACCGAGCACACTTGCATACAGAATAAAGATCTTTAACTGTTTTTTTAAATAAAAACAACCATGAATTTTATTTATTTATTGTACAAATATAACTGAACGTACATGACATGAACACTAACATAACAGCACATAACGTGAACAAACATTTACGGAAACAAGTGTAAGAAGGGTCTTTTCCCACAAGGCAATTTTCCAGGCAGCCTTTGGATAGGCTGAATGAAAGGAAATAGATTTGGAGCTGTAATAAATGTACAAAAATCATATTTATTACTAATCAGAGATAATAATATAAAAAAAAAACATCGAAACCATACCTAATAATAAACTAATAAAAATCAAATATAAAATTGAGTGTAGAGAATAAAGAAATATTTAAGTGAACAAGAAAGCGCCTTCACTATAGTTTTAAGGTCGTTAGCGTTTAATAACGCTTTAAAAGCGTCAAAAAACTCCTCCACATCGCTGTCGACTGATACTGTGGAGGAGTTTTTTGACGCCTTTAGTTAATTGTAATTAGTTTAGAGTTTTCATTATACTGTACTTGATATAGATTGATCTTCAACCAAAACTCAACGCTCTAGTTATCTTACCAGTTAGGTCTACATTAATACAACCAACGGCATCAATCAACTCTCCAAGAGAGAAATGGGTGTGCATTTGAAAATCGTCAGGTAGTAAAGTGATCGTATTATAAACAGTACGAAAAGTAGAGGACTTCAAACGCTACCCTGCGGCACACCGGCAGAAATGTCACATTAATTCATAATTCCCCGACCGGTCCTAAGAGACCGCGCTGTTATTGTTTTACTAATGTGTCTCGTTTTGTGGGTATGTGATAGGTTAATTAGAAAAAGATACCTCAATAGAAATACGCTGCCAGTGGCCAAACAATTAATAATTATGAACATTTACCAATAGAAATAATTAGAGAGCACAGGGCTAAGTCAACCGTATTAAAAGCTTTGCTGAAGCCATAAGGAATCTTAAATTATATAATTATATTTTATTTATAAAGTAAACAAAAGATGGCCAATATAAACCAAATTTAAAGTAGACTATTCAAATAAATGCCTGTGTGATGATCTCCCGTGAAGTTCCGTGCTATCTAATTCTCTTAAAATCAGGTAGAAGCATTAAGGTGATTTTTGTGAACTCCATTGGCTGCAAGTAAAAAGTGAAAGGAGTTCTTGCGGTGGTGGAAGTGGATATGGGAGGCAAATTACGAACAATTTCACATCTTGCTCCCTCGTAACCATAAACACATTCACATGAAGGCTCTTGCTTCTCGTTCAGGTAACAGAGACCATCGTTCAAACAGTAATCGAGACACACGGCGACCTCGCACCTTTCCCCTGAATAACCGGCATTACATCTGAAATATCAAAAAACAAAAACGACATAAATATAGAATATATTGAATAATTTGCATTTCATTAATTTGCTGGCTCTGGTTCAGGCCGTGGTCTTCAGCGAGAGGAGAAAGAGTGACGATCACTTCCTTTGCGAAGCAGTAATGCGAGCGGAATAAATGGTTGCAACCGTGAGGGAACGAGATGGACACGGAGAAATCACAGGGCAATTTGGGCCATCGTAAGTGCAGCGTGCAGACGACGAGCAATGAATTGCATGCTGACGTGATAAACTATACATTGTAAAGTGTGTAATGTTCTACACGCGCCTCGAAGACTTTTCAGCAAACAAAAGGGCAAAAAAAGTAAAAGAAGTAAGTTGATGACTTCTCACCTCAAAACAAAAAACAATATGTATACAATGTTTTACCTGCATTGAGGAGCTCCAACATCATTCGAATTGCAGTGTCCGTTGTGAGAACAGTAACCATGACACGCTCCACAAGTCGGCCCATCACAGTTTTTGCTTCCGAAGCTTTGCAGGGCGTTACAATCTTCAATATCTTGTATTTGTTCTTTAATTTTATAGTTAGCAACCACACCGATAGAAACATTTTTAGCTTTCAACTCAAATAAAATTGATGATCCTGTCCATTCAATCTTCCCCAAATTTCGTACAGTGCTTTCACTGTCGTAGTACCAATCAACGGCATAGAGATTAGTTTTTGAAACAGCCAATGTATTTGATGACGAATAACGAATATCAGGACGCATGTATTGAACTTTTAAGCCAGATATATGTTTGCCATCCAAATCTGCATAGCGAATACCGTGGATAACAGTCAACCAAGGCTCAATCCAATATATCTTTTGTATCTGAAGGTCAATAATCAGAGCGTGTGGCTCCAGTTTGTAAGTGCTATTAATCGATAATGATGTACTAGTAATTATAACTTCTCTCTCTGTTCCATTCACTCTCATCCTCTCTATTACAGGCATCGTCAGGTTTGTGTTGATCCAGTAAATATACCTGTAACAAGGAAACATCTATTTACAGTGCTGAAGACAATGATAGAGTTTAATTCATTACATTGCATGGTTGTCGTACCCTCTACAGCTGTCCACTACAATGTCAGTGGGGATTCCGTGATCCATCTTTATCAAAAGATTTTCTTGAATATTAGATTCAAAAGTTAATGAAATCCAATTAATGCTTCTTTCATTTGTGTCACTGAAGTACAGAAATTCTGTGGCGGGATCAAAGAAGAGACTATGGATATTTCTGCCATTTCTCTTGGTGAAACATTGGTTTAATTTAGAAGATATGCCATAACCACATATAGCGTCGTTGTTCCTCTGTTTGTCGACGTACAGCAGTATGTCGTGAACCTCGTCGTACGCTAACGCTCCGATGTCATGAGAATCTAATCGTACGGTGTCTGTTTTTGTGTCGTTGGTGTAAAATTCAAGTCGATTTCCAACAGATATGGCTACGTCTGAAACAATAAGAAAATATTTTCTAGGCAAGATATTTGTATCATTATGTACACTCTTAGGTCGGAGGTGCCCAGGGCTACAGGAACGTTTGGAAGAATTATGGTAGGCCTAGAATATAAATGGAAAATGAAGAAACATAACATATTCAATGTGTTTTAGTTAGTAAATGTTTGTCACTATCTCTCGCTCGCAGAATGGGAGATTGAATGGATGATTTCTCACCCAAAAAAACACCGGTCAAGTGCAAATCGGAGTCGCGCATCCAGGATTTTGTACAACTACACAATTAAAACATTTTTCAAAACCGCAACTAAGATGGTTTTAATGTATCATTACTACAATTTTACGGTTTTCAAACTTTTCACATATTAATATGCGCCATGCATGGCCTTTTTAGGGTTCCGTACCTCAAAAGAAAACAAGGAACCCTTATAGGAACAGTTGTAGTCCGGCTGTCTGTCTGTCTCTCTTACAATACCCTTTATCTCGGAAACATGTAGAGGTATAAAGTTGACATTAAAACCATATTTAAATCCCTGGTCCCTTGAAGCTGCGCGAAATTAAACTGGTTTGTTGACGAAAAAAAAAGATGCGGCCGTTTATATCGCAAAAAACGTACATTTCGACACACACACAAAGGAATTGAAATTCATAGGGAAGGAATTAAAATCCCCGTTGACCTAGAAACCTGAAATTTGGCGTAAAGCAAGGTTCCATGGCACAAATATAGGAAAAAGTCTGAAAACTGAAAATTTTTGTAGCATCACCAAAAAATTGCGGTTCGGCAATATCTTCAAGACTCGATTCGGGAATTGAACTGACCTCATAGGTAAGACCTACGGAACTCAAAGTGCGCGAGTACGACTTGCACTCGCCCAATTTTTAGCTATTGCGTTGAAATAGAAGTTATTCTTCTTATTGCGTCGATGGCAAAACTAATCAGATACCTTTTAAGTAGTGTTGAGAGATAGAAATACAACTTACCCCAAGAATGTGTACACCCCACGTACAGCACTATTAAGCCCAGGACACACTGAGCTTTATACATTTTATACTTCAAATATTTAAAGATATTTCAAAACGGGAGCGCCCACTTCAGGTGGTGACAGAGCTTTGAATTCGAATGCCTACGCTGGTTTCTTACCTTTTATACTATAGTATTTTAAGCACATTGAAGATAAGAAAGTTGACTTGATAAGAGTTCTAACTATCATAAGTAACTACTGGGAATTCCACTTTTGCTAATTGCAGATTATTCGTGACCTGAGGTCACGATAACATAACATGAAAAATCTAGACAGCTGTCATTAGTTTTTAATTTAAAAATACTCTAATAATTATAATACACATCTACATAAAATTCGGAGTCCACGCCTTCCACATTTTCTTTGTCTTCGTTTAATTTTTTGTTATTGCAGAGAAAAGGCAGGATACCCTGATTACGGTATGATGTTATGTTAAGGATATCGATGAAATGCTTAAGCTTTAGCCAATATCGCGATCAATAAATGTGGACCGATTTTGTTTTTTTTTTTGTTTGAGATTATTCCCGAATTGTTCTGATGATGAACTTCGAAGTTATGGACCGGAACTGATCAAAATTGTTGTGTTTAAATGTGTAGTCGATGACTGACCGAAACAAGAAGGGGGAAGAGGGGAGAGGGGGTATCTCCCCCCTAAATCAAAGTGTAAATAAAAATCACAACAAAATACAACCATTATCACTGTTAAAAAAACACTAAAATTACATACAAATTAATTTCAATTTCAGAAGTCGGTGTTAAATAATGAAGAGGCGAAACTATTATAAGAAAATACTGATTGTATTTTTTTGTAAAATGTTTTTTATAGAAAAATACCTACATATCAAGCATTATTGCTTAAAAGGCAATATTTTGTAAATTTGTCTGCCCGCGGTCAAGCCATCATAACAACGCACGTAGCTCGAACTAGTTCGAGACACCTGTCCCCGCGCGTGCAGCCGCCCGCCGCCCGCGCACTCACTGCAGCCACGTGTATGAACGAGCTATGTGTGAGTCCTCGCGCGCGTCCCGCGTGGAGCAGCCCGCGCTGCTCCCCGCACCCGCGTGCCTACTATGGATACTCCAATGAACTTTTTATTTTAGAGTTTACTGGCCGCCCGACGCCCGCCCGCCCTTAGAATATATAGGCCGAACGCAATGTATGATGTAGTTTAATTCAAAGGAAATACCTACTTAAGTTGCCAACTTCAACGGTGTGTTCTCTATTATCTATTTTACTGGCAAACACGAGATAAAACAAAACTTTACATCATATTTTTTTGTTCTTTAATATGGCTATCTTAGTACCTATTTCATTCACAAAAGACGATGGCGTGTTTTTGTATCGGTTTTCCCAACGACGGGTTATCATAAATGACATGACATCGTATTATTTTGTATCAACCCTATCATAGTAGACATCCCTGATATTTTATTATCTTATAATAGACTAGTTTCTGACAGCGGCATCACCTACATGAAAGTAGAAAATTATTTCAAGGGAACTACATTCCCGAGCTATCAATTATCCTATATTATATCCATTCATCCATCAGACATGATCTACCTTGTAAGGGTGTTTATCTAAGTCCGTCCAGATGTTTGAGTGTTTTTTGGGTGACTAAACGGGTGACTCCCTCATAGGAGGGATTCCAATCATATACCTAAACAGGCACTGGACTGGAATCCCCAAGGGAAACGGAAGCGTGGCCGTCCTCGGCAGACCTGGCGACGCACCGTTTTGGCTGAAGCGAAAGACATCGGACTGACGTGGAGCGAGGTCAAGCATAAAGCGCAAGACCGCTCGCGTTGGGTGACTACTGTTGACGCCCTCTGCCCCAGCTAAGGGATATAGGATATTAAGTCAAGTAAGTAAGTCAAACGGGTGTCTTCTAGCGCTCTAGGGCGGAACGGGATCTTTTACAGACTAATACTCCTTCTTTTCCTTGCGCTCCAGGACCCCGGTAAGACTTTCGGAAGCCAACCCATGGCCGCAATAGGCTTCGGCGATGCTGGACCCTTACGATTTTGTTGACATCGCTTTGAGGCGCGCGGGACCTTACGCGCTGGTTTTTCTTCTTTTTTTCGGTTGGTCGTTGCCGCTGATCGCCCCCACGAGGACAAGGCAGTGCTCCACCGAAGCGCTTTACCGTACCTTTCTACCATATCCTCGGAGCGGTCCACAAAATAGTGAAAACAAGGTGTTTCTCCGGCACGAAACAGATGCAGGAACCTCCAGAACTTACCGTGTCCGGTGAGGGCCTGCGACATGCGGACGCCGTAACGTCTGTCCAACAACTCCTCAAAAAGAGCGACGAACAGCTATAATAATGACGTCCCCAAAACAATCTCTACATGTATTTTCATAATGCACCTACCACATTGAGTAATCTATTGTCCTTAATATTATATTAAAATAGTAATAAAGATAAAAAAATATTGTAATTGTGACCCCAGGTCAAGAAGACATATGCAATTAGCAAAAATGGAATTTCCAGTAGTTACTTATGATACTTAGAGGTCTTATCAAGTCGACTTTCTTATCTTCAATGTGCTTAAAGTATTATAGTATATAAGGAAACAAATCAGCATAGGCATTCGAATTCAAAGCTCTGACACCACCAGATGTGGTCACTCCGGTTTTGAAATAGCTCTGAAAATTTAAAGTATAAAATGTATACAGCTCAGTGTGTCCTGGGCTTAATAGTGCTGTACGTGGGGTGTACACATTGTTGGGGTAAGTTGTGTTCCTTTTTCTTAACGTTGTTTATCTTTTTAGGGTTCCGTATTTCACTACTCCTGAGTGAGGAAATCACTATTTCCGAGTGGAACGAGGGGGAATGTCAGATTTTTCTTGACTAAAACCCTTAAATCTTTACTTTATAATAATAATAATAAAACTTCTGGTGGACTCGGCGATCATTGTACTGATAGTCGTGTCAGGGAATGGCTTAATAGCCAAGAGCCTCGACACCTTAGGAGGCTCTCGTTGGGCGGCTGGAATGAGGGCTTGATTCAAAAAGCGGTACTCCTGGATACGGCGCATATTGTTAGGAGCTTCCTTTCTCTGTAACTTTGACCACCGGTAGCTTGACCCTGTTCCCGATACCGGTAGGCTTCTTTTTAATATTTTTAAATGTTTTTTTTTATTGTTTTGTACAAGAAATATTTTAAAATGGAAATGAAGTGTATAATAAGATAAATAAATAAACGAAATAATATTATGTTACATCTTTAGCCATGTGCGTTCTAGGGCTACACCGCTATGGTGACTCTTCCAAACGTTTCTACAGCCTCGGGCACCTCCAATCTGAGAGTATATTTTTTAAGTGTTATAAACTAGTGCTTGACTGTGATCCCACCTGATGTTAAGCAGTGATGCTATCGTAGATAGTGACACACTAGTTTATTAAGAGCCTATTCACTCTAGCCTTGAAGACACCTAAGTTATAATCGGACGGGAAGACCGCAGCTGGCAAATTATTCCAGTCCTGCGATGTACGCGGTATTAACGACGAAGTGAAGCGCTTAGTCCGGACCGTAGAAGTTATACCTCTCAAATTGGAGGTCCCTAATGATTAATGTACTTGACAAATACCTTGCCTAGTAAACTTTTTCGTATTGTTTCAGAGGTGGCCATATCTGTTTGAAATCGATTTGATTTTTACACCAACGACACGAAAACAGACACCGTACGATTAGATTCTCATGACCTCGGAGCGTTAGCGTACGACGAGGTTCACGACATACTGCTGTACGTCGACAAACAGAGGAACAACGATGCTATATGTGGTTATGGCATATCTTCTAAATTAAACCAATGTTTCACCAAGAGAAATGGCAGAAACATCCATAGTATCTTCTTTGATCCCGCCACAGAATTACTGTACTTCAGTGACACGAACGAAAGAAGCATTAATTGGATTTCATTAACTTCTGAATATAATTTTCAAGAAAACCTGTTGATAAAGATGGATCACGGGGTTCCCACTGATATTGTAGTGGACAGCTGTAGAGGGTACGACAACCATTAAATGTAATTAAACTCTATCATTGTCTTCAGCACTGTCAACAGATGTTTCCTTGTTACAGGTATATTTACTGGATCAACACAAACCTGACGACGCCTGTAATAGAGAGAATGAAAGTGAATGGAACAGAGAGAGAAGTTATAGTAACTGGTACATCATTATCAATTAACAACACTTACAAACTGGAACCACACGCCCTGGTTATTGACCTTCAGATACAAAAGATATATTGGATTGAGCCTTGGTCAACTTACATCCACAGTTTTTGCTACGCAGATTTAGATGGAAAAAACAGAACTAACACATTTGCTGCATTCTTGGGGCCTGATACTCGCTATTCATCATCGAATATATTGACTGTTTCAAAAACTAATCTCTACGCCGTTGATTGGTGCTATGACGGCCAAAGCAGTGTTCATAAAATAGGAAAGATTGAATGGACAGGAGCACCAACATTATTTGAGTTGGATGCTAAAAATGTTTCTATTGGTGTAGTCGCCAAGTACAAAATAAAAGAACAAATTCAGAACATTGAAGATTGTGGAGCACTGACTAGCTTCGGACGAACAAGCCGTGATGGGCCGACTGGTAATGCGTGTAATGGTTACTGTTCTAACAACGGACGCTGTAGTTTTAATGATGCTGGAAATCCTCAATGCAGGTAAATCATGTCATACTTCTTATTATTGCGAAGTGAGAAATTATCAAATGACATCTGCTCCATGGTGGAGCGAAAAAGGCATGTGCTGACTTTAACTGACTAACCACACTTATATTCCTTTGTGTGACTTTTGCACATCGAAGAGCCCTAGTAGGCATCGGGTCTACTAGGCCCCTTCGATCTGCTGAAATCTCTTTGAGGCGCTCGTAGAACATTTCACACCTTCGACTCGAGCATCTTACAGTTCTCCATCCTTACCGAACGGACCATGGAATAGATGGAAATCTATCTATTGCTCGTTGTCCGCCAGCCCGCGGTTATAGTGGCCGCGAATCATCTAGTAATGACCGTCTCCTTCCCTCATGATTCAACCACCTCTTTCGCTCACATTACTACTTCACAGAAAGAGTTGACCGCTGGCCACTTTTTCCCGATCCGGACCATGGCATGAACCAGGACTGGACGAGTGAGGTCACCGAAACTGTTGTTACTCTTTGAATTGATTATAAAACTGCTTTGTCTGCTTATCCGTGTGCTTTTTTAACGCCCTCAACCGATTTTAAAAATGATAAAGAAACGGAAGCCCACTCCCGATTTTCCGGTTTCTTCCTTTTAGTAAAACGAAGAATACGGAAAGGGCAATAAACGCCAAAACCACGAATGTGTATCAGCGAGCGTGTAATTTTAATCAGTCCATCTATCAATAATAACTTGATTGTCTTCAAGGTTAGAGAGATTAGACTCTTAATAAACTAGAGGGCCTCACCATCAACGATTGCATCACAGCTTACCATCAGGCGGGATTGCAGTCAAGCCTAGTGCTTAATTATGATATGTAAAAAGAATATATCTTTAACTTTAAGATGACCTAGATAACTTGTACTAAATAAGGTTACGTGCAGAAATTTAGCTGGTTTTTAAATATTATATGCAAGTTAATCAAAAAAATATTTTCCTATAAATCCTATTTTCGTTATTTCAGATGTCATACCGGTTATTCAGGAGAAAAGTGTGAGGTCGCCGTGTGTCTCGATTACTGTTTGAACGATGGTCTCTGTTACCTGAACGAGAAGCAAGAGCCTTCATGTGAATGTGTTTATGGTTACGGAGGATCAAGATGTGAAGTTGTTCGTAATGTGCCATCAACTTCCACCACTACTAGAGATCCTATTTCTTATGACGACTTTGGGGTACCAAACATATATGCAGACCCTCCTCCGGGTGTACCATACCAATAGCAGAACTTTTTTCGTCATAATATTATATTGCAAAACAACGCATCGCATAATCTTCATTTCGCAGAAAGTTGTTTGGCATACACTCACTTGCCATAAATTCGAAACTCATAATTTTGATAGTCCGAATCATCTTTAGGCATAACTTTGATGGCCATAATAATTGAAAAGCAGAACAATCATATCGCAGAAAATTCGCAGTCAGTATATTTATTACCACTATATTTTTTTCGCCACGAATTTACGACAATAGAATTAATTGCTTGAGCATGTGACATACAGCAGGCATGCTGCATGAAAAAATATTCGAGTCGGGGTGCCCCCAAGTCGTGTGGTAAGGCGTAGTCAACGGAGCCCCGCTGCGCGGGGCTCCTACTTCTGGGTGGTTTAAAAAAAAATAACCTCCTTCTAACCTAACCTGTCCGAGTCGGGGTGCCCCTAAGTCGTGAACTCGCTTCGCTCGCTCTTGCATCTTAAGTTATCCTAGTAACCGAAGAGAAACGGAATGAATCAGGATGAAATTAAATGAATGACCGAAACGAGAGTGGTATCGTTATAATCAGGGCCCAAGCCCTACCAGCTTTGACCCTTTTTAGTCCCCATATTTTGCGACACTAAACTAAAGTCAAGCCGTATTATTATGGCAATAGTTATTATGCCAAGTAAAGTTCTGCCATGTTAAAAGTATGCCGTTGCAAATTCGGGCATGTATATATTCTGCCAATCAATAGTTATGCTAAATAATTTTGTATGCTTTAAAAATATTCGATTGAAGAAGATTATGCCAAGTGTGTTATGCCAAATGAAATTCGGAGTATCAAGTTTCTGCCAAATAGAAGGTACCCCCCTCCTTCTATACGCAATCAGGGTTGATCATTTTGAACGAAATCATTCAACTTTTCTAACTTCTTTTATTTTATTGGCTTTTCTTTATTATTTTTTTGTTCTAATTAAATAAGTTTAGATTACATTTGCCTTCGCCGGGATGCTCATATACTCTGTTTGGCTTTAGCAATACTGTTATTACGGTTTACTTCGACATTTTACTTTGCATCTTATGATCTTTTTACATATTTCCATCGGTAATTGACTGAATCCATAATTACTTGTATGATCACTTGCAACATATTTCCATTCAGTTATCTTATTCTTCTTGGTGCAACGCTTCTGTAGGTATGCCATTTGCAATGGCCTGTATTCATTCTTTGTCCTGTTCATGTTATGTGCTTTTATGTATATACAATAAATAAATAAAAGAAATGGTTGTTTTTATTTAAAATAAAACTTAGCGATTCTTAAATAAAATAAAATGCCTTCGTTCTTTCTTTATGTAGTAGTAACTCTTTACAACGTTACCGACCAAAACACAGAGCATGAAACATTCAGCAAATAATGCGCTACCCTTATTACAAGGGTAAGGGCACAGTTGTACAGTACGAGCAGCTGAGCTGATCTCACTGCAGAGAGTACAGCTAAAGACAAACTGAGCACACGTGTGTCACGTAAGGTATACATTACGGTAACTAAACTTTTGGATTCGCTTGGTCAAATTCATTAATGAAACTGATCACGATTAGTATAATTTTGCCGAATATTGGGCCAGGCAAGGTATTTGATTAGTTTT
Source organism: Mythimna separata (assembly GCA_030763345.1). Lineage (NCBI taxonomy): Eukaryota > Metazoa > Arthropoda > Insecta > Lepidoptera > Noctuidae > Mythimna > Mythimna separata. The sequence continues at coordinate 7,031,828 of CM061190.1, forward strand.
GTACTTAGTTCACGCTAAGAAGAAGTTTAATTTAAACACAGTTAGAGGATTAAACACTACAAGCTAAACCTAGATGTACGTTAAATTAAGTTAAAATTATAAACGTCCATTTTTCTACATTTAGCTTGCAAACAGGGCTTTGACATTTTTGCTCCTCTCACATTTCAACTTCATTTCGTTAACAGAGACTAAAATAATGCTGGTGAAATTGGTTCTTTGTAAATTCAAATCCACATTGGCTTTTAAACTAGATTACGCTGAACTCAATTTAATTGAAATGATGAAGTCGACAAGGCAAGCAATCTTTATTTATCGGACTTGACTCTTGCCTTTACGTGACCCTGTGGACTCCGCAGACGCCTGCCGAGCGATAAACTTTTCCAAACTATACTTCATCACACCTTTCATCAAAACCTAGTACATCAGCCTTTGCATTTTTCTTGTTTAACGAAATAAGAACAAATCATGATGAAAACAAATAACACATTGATTTTTTCTACTGTGACGATAGCTAAACGCGATTAAACAATCTTATTTTCAAAACATGGGCGTCTAGAATCTAAGCTAAGTTCCGCGTTTCACGGTTTAGTTTGTAGTCTTTAATCCTCAAACTAAGTTTAGTTACTGCGGAGGATACACATCGAAAGAAGAAAGAAAGAAAGAAAGAAAAAATTTTTATTTACATGACCAAGTGGCAACTTACAAATCAAGTACAAAATATACATTATAAAAAAAAACGGTATGAAATATGCGCCACGTCCATGCAAAACGGCCGAGCGCTCAGCATGATGCTGTGGTGTGTGTGATGATCGAAGATTTGCATTCTCTTATGGCCCTAAATCACCTGTTTTCAAGTAAATTCTAAAAGTTAATTATCATAATGCGTAGCTTACGTGGCACACGTGTACTCAATTTGTCTTTAGCTCTACTCTCTGCTAGCAGCTCAGCTGCTCGTACTGTATAACCATGCCCTTACCCGTGTAAGGGTGATATTTAGGACATGGTTTTATTCGCCGAATGTTCGTAGGTATGATTGAAAGATATTTTTGTGTGATTGATTCAGTATTCGTGTTGTGTCTTTGTTTTTGGTTAAAAGAGGTTATTCGGTGAGTTCGACGACCTTTTAAAGAGGCCTGATACAAGAGCTTTACAAGATACCGGAATAAGGAGAATTGTTAGGACTATAATTATTTAATCAAAATCGGTCCTTCACAAGGCGGTGCCGGATTCATGTGTAGCGCAACTACGGCTTTATCAGCGATACAGGGTCCCCAGGGTGCAGGTGCCCCGTTGAATGCAAAAAGTTGTAACTTGTAACTCTTTTATTGATAAGATAATGAATAGTGACTATACTGTGTATAATATGACTAATTAAACTATGCTAATTGAATAGCTCGCTCTTTTCGTTCTAGCAATCTCTGTCTAAGATTACAATGAAAATTTAATGGGTCTAGTCCACATTCTTCAATAAACAAGCTCATTTTTAACATTATATTTTTTACTAGCTGACTCGGCAAACGTTGTTCTGCCATATAAATTATATGTAACATGATTTTTTACACCTTTTGTCCGAAAAACCCAAATATCTTACGGAACCCCTTTTTTTTTCCAAAATAAAATTTAGCCTATGTTACTCGTGGATAATGTAGCTTTCTAATAGTGAAAGAATTTTTTAAAACGGTCCAATAGTTTTTAAGACTATTCATTACAATCAAACAAACAAAGTTTTCCTCTTTATAAATTAGTATAGATTTTTTTCCAAAATAAAATTTAGCCTTTGTTACTCGTGGATAATGTAGCTTTCGAAAAGTGAAAGAATTTTTTTAAACGGTCCAATATTTTTTAAGACTATTCATTACAATCAAACAAACAAAGTTTTCCTCTTTATAACATTAGTACAGATATCATTTGGCTTATCTCGGTCAAATTACTTATTCCATAATTGAACATGGTCTTACTCAAGGTGAAAAAACCATTTTATTCATTTTTGTAACAAAACACTTTTGAAAAAAACATAGGTACAGGGCCCCTTATATAGGATATAGCTACGCCACTACTTGAAAATCTGTAAAGAAATCTTTTTAAAGAAAAAAAACATAGTTGTTATTTTATTTGTCACACTACATACAATACAGGTTCTGAACTCTTTTATATTTAAAATTAACATTTTATTAAAATTATTTAATTTAAATAAAAAAAAAAACAAAGAAATGATGATCAATAAAGAGAGGGTAGCGTAAAGTCGTCGTGATAAGCTCTAGTGTAAATGTCTATTTAACGTTTGAATCCCCAACCGGTCCTATGAGACCGCGCTGTTATTGTTTTACTATTGTGTCTCGTTTCGCGGGTATCTGAGTAACTACCCTATCACATACCCGCTAAACGAGACACAATGGTAAAACAATAACAGCGCGGTCTCATAGGACCGGTCGGGGATTCATGAATTAACTAAATTCGATATTACTGATACCCTGTGAAGTGGTATTCTAGGTCTGACAGATGAAAGTTAATAGGAGTAGTAGGAGCCCTAGTGCTGGTTGTAGTGGAAGCCACATTAAGCACAGTTCCACATCTTGCTCCCCCGTAACCATAAACACATTCACATGAAGGCTCTTGCTTCTCGTTCAGGTAACAGAGACCATCGTTCAAACAGTAATCGAGACACACGGCGACCTCGCACCTTTCCCCTGAATAACCGGCATTACATCTGAAATAACAAAAGTAGGAACAAAATAAATATAGAGTATATAAAATTTATAAAAACAAGATATCAATAATTTACCCACAATTTTTTTGCATATTCTTCTCAAGAAACCCTTTTATTCGAATAAAAAAAAACTTGTCGATTAGATATTTCCGTATCCCTAGCAGGCCTAAATGCAATGTCAATTGAGAGCATCATGTTGGATCCAGCCAGTAAAAGTCTTCTCGCTAAATTCTAAAGCGAGAAAACAAGAACTATGATATGTTTTACCTGCATTCAGGAATTCCAGCGCCATTGAAACTACAGTGTCCGTTGTTAGAACAATAACCATTACACACGTTACAAGTCGACCCATCACAGTTTTTTTGTCCGAACGTAGTACTGACTACGTTCGAAGATTGTGAAGCACTGGCTTCACAATCTTCAATATTCTGTATTTGTTCTTTAATTTTGTAGTTGGCGATTACACCGATAGAAACATTTTTAGCATCCAACTCAAATATAGTTGATCCAGGTAAACCAAGATGAATCCTGTAAATCTTACTAAATTCTTGAACTGTACTTGTACCGTCATAGTACCAATCAACGACGTAAAAAAATGTTTTTGAAATAGTCAATATATTTGATGATGGATAAAGAATATCAGGACATAAGTACAAAACACTTAAGCGAGATATGTTTTTTCCATCCAAATCTGCATAGCGTAAACTGTTTGCATATATCGTCCAAGGCTCAATCCAAAATATCTTTTGCATCTGATGATCAATAGCCAGGGCGTGTGGCTCCACTTTGTAAGTGTTGTTAATCGATAATAATGTACCAGTAATTATAATTTCTCTCTCTGTTCCATTCACTCTCATCCTCTCTATTACAGGCGTCGTCAGGTTTGTGTTGATCCAGTAAATATACCTGTAACAAGAAGACATCTATTGACAGTGCTGAAGACAATGATAGAGTTTAATTCATTATATTTAATGGTGGTCGTACCCTCTACAGCTGTCCACTACAACATCAGTGGGAATCCCGTGATCCATCTTTATCAAAAGGTTTTCATGAATATTAGATTAAAAAGATATTGAAATCCAATTAATACTTCTTTCATTTGTGTCACTAAAGTACAGAATTTCTGTGGCGGTATCATAGAAGATACTATGGATGTTTCTGCCATTTCTCTTGGTGAAACATTGGTTTAATTTAGAAGATATGCCATAACCACATATAGCGTCGTTGTTCCTCTGTTTGTCGACGTACAGCAGTATGTCGTGAACCTCGTCGTACGCTAACGCTCCGAGGTCATGAGAATCTAATCGTACGGTATCTGTTTTTGTGTCGTTGGTGTAAAAATCAAGTCGATTTCCAACAGATATGGTCACGTCTGAAATAATAAGAAAAAGTTTACTAGACAAGGTAACTAACTATTTGTCAAGTACATTAATCATTTGACACCTCCAATTTGAGAGTAGACCTCTCAGATTGGAGGTGCGCAAGGCTGTAGAAACGTTTGGAAGAGTCGCCGTGGCGGCTTTGGCCTAGAACGCACATGGCCAAAAAAAATAACATAATTTATTATTTAATTTATTTATCTTTATATATTCATTATTTCCATTTTTAAATATGTCTTGTAAAAGACAAATAACTTAAAAAAATATAAAAAATAGAACCCTTGATGCATGAGTCCGACTCGCACTTGCCAGGTTTTTTTTTTAGATTGCATTGACGTAGAAATAAAGTGACACTATAAGGGTTCCAGTTCAGCCGACTGAGAAAAAGAACCCTTAAAAGATAAATAACTTTAAGAGAAAGGAACACAACTTACCCCAAGAATGTGTACACCCCACGTACAGCACTATTAAGCCCAGGACACACTGAGCTGTAAACATTTTTTACTTTAAAATATACAAAGCTATTTCAAATCAGGAGCGTCCACTTCTGGTGGTGACAGAGCTTTGAATTCGAATGTCTCCGCTGATTTTTTACCTTATATACTACTAGCTGCTGCCCGCGACGTCGTCTGCGTGAAGGCTCTACAGTACCAAAAATACTTAAGATGTCGCTATAGCATTATAAGTAAACAACTTTTAAAATAGCATTAAAATACATGTTTTTTTTTGCAAGCGAAGCAAGTTTAGAGAATTATATGGGAATCCTGCTGAGTTCAGTCATAAGTTGTGACTGAAGGAAATAGAGAAAATGATGTATGTGTGGAATATCAGTCTTGCCATGAATTACCGTGTTATCCCTGTTAATGGGTTGTGGAGGTCTGGTAGGCAGCCGCTCCTCGTAAAATACTGGTAATCAGCTAAATCCGGCTTGACTGGAAGCCGACCCCAATATAGTTGAGAAAAGGCTAGGCAGATGATGATGGTGATGTATGTGTGGAATGTATTCCATTCCAGGACACAAAAGTGTAAAAATACGTACAAAGATATCGTACCTTACAACACTTCCCTATAAATTACGTTGCCAGGTGCCAAAATGTAAAGAGAACCAGGACTGGTGACGCGGGAGCAAGCACCGTACTGTTGCCTTTGTGAGAAGCAACTCGTCCTGAGAACTGTACGCGCTTGAACTGGAACGGGAAGTTGTAAGGTAGGGGGGAAATGCGTGGTATAAATGCTGCCTCGCCGATGCCACAACCATAAGAATTTCTGCTCCAATGGTGTGTCTGTGGAGTGAGACGACTTTAAGGCGAGTCTCGTTACACAGTTCTGGAGGTTCCGAAGAAGCACAATTGGGACACTGACCTTCAGCTGGATGATACACAGAAAATCCACTTGCTGACAGGGTGTTCAGAAATTCCACGGGATAATGTGTAGCGTTATCTTGCTCGACAACAGTGTTTATCGAGGTGTAGTACCAAACGCTCTGTCTCAATTTTGGCGTACATGTCCTAGAAACTGAGTAAAGAGCGTACGATAATGGCGGAGATAAGAACCATTGTTTACCCTCAGCTGAATCAAGAAGCTGTAGAAATGCATGGTGGATGGTTTTTTTTATGATTTGTGGTGCCTGTCTGGGGGTCTACATTATAGTGGGCAAAATGGTAGCCAAACTCTCCGCGACAGAACTGAAATGAGAGGATATTGAAGAGAATCGTACGCACGGTGAGTTTCGCTGATCCTTCGAAGCCGGTCATCATGCGTGCGTAAAACGATGTCTCTTTTATCACACTCCTGATCGACTAACACAACAGCTACCTCATTCGTCGTTGGAGCATTATATCACCCTGGGCTGTGATCGGCCTTCTATCTGCTCTGATGACAAACTTAAAGTGGTTGCGCTCGTTCTCAGGCACCGACGCGAGGGCTGCTTTGAAGTTGCTAATTTGCGGATTAACGTTATGCAACATACTTTGCAATCCTTTGAACAGACATCATTTAGTCCCCTTTTCCATTTGCGGACTTGGCAGTGGGTACAAACTTCTTCTAAGGCGACCATATCTTCATGGGCGGCGTAGTTAATCACGATATTGTAGATAAATCCACTTCCTTCTTTATTTAGCCGTTTGCTCTTCGATATCGTAAACCGTGGATTCATCATCAGATGTCGAAAGTTGATTTATGTCACGACACAGGCGATCTTATTCTATTTGTGCCGCACGCTGTTCTCTTGGATTCTGTCACGTTCTTGCGATAAATGAGCTTCAATGTCACTTCATCATCAATGAACATCACTTTTTTGTAATACTTAACACCGCATTTTTTTTTAATTGTCTTCCTCAACTCTGCTCAAGATTTTGAGGGTTTTGTTGGAACTTGTATTTGTCAAACGAACTATACGATACAACTGTTATGAAGAAAATGCAAAATGCCATCTATGAATTTTAAGAATAACTAACTACTAACCTCGCCAACATCATAAAATTTTAATTATACATTTCCAAAAAGTGTTAATATGTAACTTGATTTGATTTTTATGAAATGTCATAGATGGCGCTGCTTTAAAAGGAGACTGAAACGATTACATACAATCTTGGGCCTAGGTGTAAGAAGATGAAAGTGGTGTCAATTAATAGCTTATATATTATCAACCTTTCACTGACAATTCTGCGGATTTTGTCAATCTGAGAACAGAGATATAAGAGATTAAGTAAAAATGAAGTTATGTGACAATCTTTAACTAGCAGCTGATTCCTGAAGTGCAAAATATGTTGTTTTGCACTAATATTATATTTACTAGAAAATGTTTGAAAAATCATAATATTATAAATGAATGTCAACGACTTCAAGCAATTAAGTAGGAAACAGGTAAGGAGATAGGAAAAGAATGTCTAAAATAAAAAAAAAACAAATCATTTAATATATGTTTTTTATTCGTCTTCAATTATAATTAAAATGATGTCTAGAAATTGTGCAGGTGGTACTATACGATATTGGTACCTAGCCCAGCTAAGATACCATATAATGCACATTATGTGAGCGCAACAGCCTACAGTTCGTTTCACTTGAGCCAAGTTCCAGCACGCTTGACAAACACAATCACTACTGCTTACCTAAAAATGGAACATTTTTATCAATCTTCAGCTACATAAACACCACCTAATTAACTATTGTGTATGAGGGTATTATAACATTGTTTGATAAATAAATAATTCTTTGCCATCTGTAAACATTCTTTGTAGGCCTTCTAACTACATGTATTTTAAACCTGCCAGGATGGTAGCTGGTTAGATGAGGTTATAATTTACTTACAGACTGAGGCGCAAGCCATTGCCGAATCACTGACAGAATTGTTTCATCGTGTAAGGGTCGTCGGCCCGGTGTATTGCAGTGACCAGTGCAAGCAAGGGTCGTACAAGGTAGGCAGGGTCAGAATCCGTAACAAAGAAGTGGTCGTTAAAAATTATGAATGATTGGGAAAGCACTCAAAACGCATCAGAAAACACGAAATGAGTGAGCAAACAAGAACAGTCGGCAACTGTCAGTGACATAGACTAAAAATATGAAGAAAAATAAGAGAGATTTGAATCGATAATCATTAATATTGGTTTTTCAGTAATTAATTGATATTTCATTTATTAATATGTACATAGTTGATCGAAGATTATATTGCATATAACTATATACAGTGCATTCAATCACTTTGAGTTGATTTTTTAGAGCATAAGTTTTATTTTCGTAACTGTGTAATCGATTACTGAATCGATAATCTCACGAAAACTATCTTTTTCATATTTCTCTGCTTCTAGAATGTTAATCAAAGTGATTTTTCATATTCTCAGGTAAAACAATATGACTAATTTTTTGGATCATATCTCAACGTCCTACTTTTGGGCCTACCGTTTTCCATCTCCTTTCCTTTATACTACTAACATTCATTAAATTATGTTTTTCTGCCCAAGTAACTTAAATGGTAGTTAGTTAATAAATACTAATAATAACTTTAATAGTAGTTTTTATAATGTAAAGCTAAATAATAGCATGGCTTACTCAAAAACAACATTTATATATATGCATCGTTAGATTACACGCTGCCACATAATGCGTAAGAAAAATAAAGATTCACAGCTCCTCCCCCGTAGGCAGGCCTCCGTCACTCTATGTACTTGCGCGCTATAATAACCTACCGCCCGGCCGAGCGGTCTCGGTCCGTTTGCGGACCAAATTCAGCGCGGTTTTCGCAAGCGAAGCGCACGCACGTTGTTCAATTTTAATCGTTCCATTCGTTCGTAAGCGTACCTACGAAGCCGTCTGGTGCCTTGTTTGCTGTAGGTGGGTGCAAATCAAATAGAAGAAGGGATAAACACCTAACATTTTTCCATTTACCTAACAATTACGAAAGAACGACGAAATTTATAAAAGAAACCTTTTTTAAACGATACAATTAATCTTAATTCTAATTAAGTTTAAGCTCTAACTAATTAATCTTAAGCTCTAATTTTAAGTTGCAATTATAAATAAATTGTAATCACAAGTCAGAACATTCACAGTTCTCAATAACATAAACACAAAAAGTCATGTTAATTTAGTTTTATTGAATAGGCAGCCCTGCGGTTGTTGCAGGATCGCGCGGTGCGAAGCAATCACAACTGTACGCTTGAGTATTTAGGCGCATTTTAGCATGCAGTGGTTGCTGACGCGACCGAGTAGGCTAAAATGGCAGTAGGTATTGTAATTTTTCTACTGAGTGAAGTATCTGTTACGAAGTAACTATTTATTAATCTGTGCCGTAGGTGATAGCGTGATTATATGTAGCCTATTTGTTTTCCCGACCTCTCAGTAATATTCATGCAAAATTTGAAGTAAATCCATGCAGTACTTTTTGAGTTTAGCCCGGACATACAGATAAACAGACAAACAGATATGAATTCTAAAAACTATATTTTTGGCTTCGGTATCGATTGTAGATCACGCCCCAAGTATTCTTTAAAAAAAATATTCAATGTACAGTTTTGACTTTCCTACGATTTTATTATATGTATAGATAGTAGTTTAAGCTCATTGAAGATAAGAAAGTCGGCTTGATAAGAGCTCTAGATATCTTAAGTAACTACTGGAAATTCCATTTTTGCTAATGTTGATGTTTTCGTGACCTGAGGTCACTATTACATTTTTTTATTTACAGTGATATTTTAATCCAAACTTAATATTAAAAATGCGAAAGGAACTCTGTCTGTCTGTTACGCTTTCACGCTTAAATTGCCGAACCGATTTTGATAAAAGACAAACTAGAGCTTGAGAAAGGACATAGGCTACAAATTATTTCATGCATTCCCGACCGATCTCATGTGACCGCGCTGTTATTGTCTTTAAGACAATACTAAGTTAGTATTGTGTCTCGTTTTGCGGGCATGTGATAGGTTAACACGCTATTGGCTTTTGGGGGTGAGTAATATTGCATTTTGTCCGTACTCCGTGGACCGTATTGAACGACATTTGCCGTGAGTTCTATTCTTTTTGTGTTTATTTTATCTTCTTTTTTCGACATAATTTACAAAGATAAGTCGTTTTTTTATACAAAAATTGATTTTTAAATGTTTTTAACGTAACTTCGACATTTTTATTTAATAAAGTAATCAAAACATAGAATAAAATCAATTAGGTGAAAAAAACATTTACTATTTTTTTAGATTATTCCAGTTTACTACGAAGTTAACATCTAGGATGAAAAACATTACGCTATCATCGACAAGGAGCCAAACAGGCAATTATTCATGAAGGCTGTATAAGAACGCTTATTTTGAAAATCAGTCATCGAAGTCCGTAGCACAGTGGGTTAGTGAGAGATTTGCAAGTCGGATGATCATAGTTCGAATCTCAGTCCGAAACCGCCAGAGCGTTTTTAACAATCATACTGTCTGTTTTTATTTATTTACCAGAGGTTGTAATTAAGAAGTCATTGTCACGTCGGGGTCACCAGTTTGGAGGTAGATGGAACAGAGAGTAAAGTCTCACAAACCTCCATTGAAAAGGGAGGATCCTCCGACAAGACGGGTGTTATGTCCGGTGGACTACTGCCCGATAGATGATTTCGGTCTGTTGTATCTATTCAAATCGCGCGGAGAACTTTGCTTGCGCGATGCAGGATTCTGTGACGTCATACGAGTATGTTGTAGATCGTAGTCGCTACAGTTTCTCACCTTAAAAAAACGTTAAAAAATCTGAATGTAGTTAGAGGAATTTTGTTACAAATTAAATTCTTGTCTGATGGTATACAACGTTGATACGACAGAGGGGAAGACCCCCTCCTTTTTAAGGGGCTTTCCTCAAAAAAGGTTGTTGAACTCATCAACATGAACGACTTTTACTATGCGCCCAATCAAAAATCACGAAAAAGAAATCAGCTGCTCCATACATTTAGTCAAATTATGTGAACATAAATGTTGTATCCATGTTGAAAATACTGGTATTCAACTAAATCCGGCTTAACTGGAAACTGACCCCAATATAGTTGGGAAAAGGCTAGGTAGATGTAAATGTTGTACAGCCTATATACATTAATATCCCAGGAATTATGTTCTCTTGAATTAATTTTCTATTTTCGTACAGGCGATGCTGCTGACAAAGCTAGTCTATAATAAGATAATAAAAATATTAAAGATGCCTACTATGATAGGGTTGATAAAAAATAATACGGTGTCATGTCATATGATAACCCGTCTCGTCGGGAAAACCAATTCAATTATAAAGTAACTTAGCGATGTATTTTTATCAATCACGTGAGATAATATGAATGAACTTTTTTTTAAGAATGATATATTCTTACTAAGATAAGTAAGAATATATCATTCGGTACTAAGATAAGATACATAAAAAAAAATATGATGTAAAGTTTTTTTTATCTCTTGTTTTACAATAAAATAGAGAGGCACACACCGTTGAAATTGGCAACTTAGGTAAATATTTCCTTAGCTTGCCGTCCGGCAGTCCTATAATAAACCGGACCAAGCCTAAGGCGTCAACGCCGCGTACTGTTCCATGCGCGCCTCAAAGAGATGTCAGCAAACTGTAGGGGCCCAGCAGGGTCGAAGCTTCTGGGGCCATGGATTGGTTTTCAAAAGGAAAACCCCGGGATCCTGTACGAAGGCAAATAAGGAACGGTGTAGGGTTTAGTCAGTAAAAGTTTGACAGGCTCTCCCGATCCGCCCAAGAGCGGGAGAAGTCATTCTGTTGATCCTCCACCTTAAAAAAGGTAAGTATTTCCTTTGAATTAAACTACATAATATTCGTAAAAATATTACTGTTACTCCTAAACACGAAGTTGCCACTCCATTTCTCTCTATTCCATGGTCCAGTACCAGTTAGGTGGTAGAACGAGTCTTTCAAATTGAGGCGCCATTTTCAATGTAAAATATGTTTGTCCTAGTTTCCACTGTCTGAAAGTAATCATAAGTTTCTGTTAATGTTTAATTTAGACCTACTAAAAGCAGGTGCTGAAGTATTCGCAGTAACTTTCTGAGTGTTTTGAAACTGTAATTTATTATAGAGAAGTTAAAATTAGGACGGTTTAGTGTCCAGGAATGGTTGTAATTAAATTATAATTTACAATTTCAAGTATCTTATGGTCTAGCGGTCGCAATTGTCGATACTTATGTAATTCTTTATTGTACAAAATAACTTATTTACATACATTCATTTGACAATTCATGTACAAAGGCGAGCTTAACTTAACAATGTGTTTTCTCCCAGCAAACCTTTGAGTGACAGAGAGAGATAACATTCGAGGGTAGGAAATATCCTTACTGAGGAAGCGTTTGGTTCAGACCTGGTTTTTTTTGGAAGTGGGAAACCATCCAAGGACTTGCCCCACTCTGAGCTGGAACGAGAAGGTGTGTCAAACTTTTACTGGCTAAACCCCATTTGTATCCTTCAGTTACCCTTTGCGCTCTAATGCCACAGTTACTCTTACTTACTTCAGGAATTTACTAGAGCTAGAGTGAATAGGCTCTTAATAAACTAGTGCGCCTCACCATCGACGATTGCATCACTGCTTACCATCAGGTGGTGGAAAAAAACAAACTAACGATGCCTACATCTACTCTAAATTTCTGAACCCACATGTAATCTATCGTATAAGCACGTATCATAGCTAAAAAAGTGTCTCAAAGAGATGTCAGCCAAACCTTAGGGGGCCCGGCAGGGCCGAAATCTACTGACTTCCGAAAGGGAAACCCGTGGTCCCGGAACGCAAGGGCAAAGAAAGAACACAGGAGTGGATTTGTTTCAAATGTTCCCGCAGCCCGAGCAGGCATTGGTCCTACCAGTACCTACTTAAAGGCCTATTACACCACTCGTTTTTACGACCGGTCTACGTAGACTGTCGTTGAGTCTATGTACAAGTAAGACCGTCTTACCCTTATTATACTAGGCAATGTAGACTAAACTAAGACTGTTCGTAAAAAACGAGTGGTGTAATAGGCCTTTTAGTTAGTAACCTATGACACATAGATAACAACCAATAGCAGGGCTACCAACATAAACATACTACAGGCATCAAAACACCTCGTAGGTTTGTGACGCTAATTCTCTTGAAATGCGCGTTACCAACTTTCAGCGACCAACTTTTCCGCAACGACAAAGTTTATGACGATAAAATGCTACTGAAAATGTTTCAACCTGACCTTTGGCTGGTTAATGTCCTTTTCTTGTACTGTAGAGTGTTTTAAAGGTTTTTGAAAGTGTTATCTAGGTGTGGGAAAAGGATAAGGGTGGTTTTGTGAAGTAAACTTTTTAGTTTTTATAAAAAAAAAAAAAACGTTTTCGAGAGGTCAATCTTAGGCTGGTACTCAGGATTTATAATTTTAAGTCATATTATTAATTCAGAAAGACCGGAATACCATACAATATAAGCAAGTATGCTTCACACACGTTATTTTTTTCTTAGATTTTCAATGTTTATTAAGAGCCAATCTGACTCTCCACCAAAATTATAATCAGTCGGGAAGACCGTAAGATTGTAAAACGTTTCTTGTACCATGCATTAATAGGGTATGATTACAAATCATTAATAATTATGGTAGGTACTGTGCCAGTTAGGTATAGGCAGGTAGGGTCAGAATATTTGAATAGTCTGAATAAAAGTCTTGCTTGCTAATACTTAACCTAACTGGCACAGTACCTACCATAATTATTAATGTTTTGTAATCATGATGATGATGGAGTTTGATAATGGCTATAGGAGTACTGGTGGCCCAATGGTAACTGCCCCGACTTACAAATTGTAAGTCGCGAGTTCAAGCCCAGCATTACTTTGTGTAATTTATTTCATCACCGCTGCTGTCAAAACGGTGAAGGAAAACCTCGTGAGGAAACCGGCATGTCCTAGAACCAAAAATTCAAAGACATGTGACATCCACCAACCCGCAGTGGCCCCCGCGTGATGGTTTACGCCCCATTTACACTCCTACTGAGGAGGCCTGAGTCCCAACAGTGGGAACATTATAAGGCTGATGACATACTGTAGGAAATACTGAATGCATCAACATAGCCCCATCGTGTTTGGGCTCTTTGAAATGGTCTTACATGTGATTAGGTATATTTTATTTTGAAAGGATCAGAACTTAAGTCCAAATCCTTTCAAAATTACACATCAGTGACGAAAAATAAACTCAACCCATATCCACCTATACAGATTTACTCTCACGGCTCGCAAACACACATTTATCATAACTACACTCCCATTATCAACGTCTCTTCACCTCCGACATTGATAAATTGATTGTCACATTATACATTATAATAACACCAATTGTACAGGACCCACCACAACCCCCGTTCGCCATAGAAATTGGACGACACAGGGGTAAAAGTTTCACCAGTGCCAGGTCTTCGTAAATGGTTGATGGGAAAGGTATTTTGTGTTTTTTTTGTAGATGAATATTTATGTTGGGCTGTCATTGGTGCAGGTTTTTTGGTAAGTGCATCTGTATAGGTACCTAATTACTTACTTTTTTATCATAGACTAGTGACCCGTCCCAACTTTTCCTGGGTGTTAAAAATCTAAAAGAATGAAATTCTTTGCTTTTTTTTTCTATGATATGCACCTAAAACTTAATAATGAATTAATTTACTTAAAACAGCATAAAAATCCATTCAGTAGTTTTTAAGTTTGTTGCGATATATCAGGTTTATATCAGGACTTTTTCTTCTTCTTCTTCTTTATTTTTTTCTCATATCTACAGGAGAACCACGCCTGCCTAGAAGTAACCTATTCACTCATGACTTAGGTAAATACTCTTAGGTACGATACATAAGGGTATTTCACCTTTAAATTACGGCAAGTAGCTTGCTTTGTAAGAACTTAGTAGTTTGGATAACGGACTAGTGACCGAAAGAAAGTGTGTTCGAACCCTCACAGGTTTCAGGTATAAGGCAGTGTTATTTTGTATCTACCGACCACATTACAAACTCAAAAAAACCATCATCTACCTGCCACTTACCTAACCAAAACCGGACAACCCTCCATCCGGCATTAAACCCTGAATTAATCTACGGTAACCACAGAAATAGTTCTAAAATCAAAAACCGCAAACGACAATATTTCCGATAAACTGCCGGTTCCGACCCGTTCCGGTATTGTTCCGGTTTCGTTCCGTGCAGTTCCGCATTGGCTATCGGCGGTCACGTTTCGTTGCGGTTCCGAAAATGCCGGAAGCACCCCCTGTAGCCCAATAAATATGAAAACATTTGAGTAGAGATATAATGCTAAAGAGTTTGTTCATGCGTGATAAAATCAAGTTCCGCCAGTGTCTTTTCCTGCGTGGAAGTTGAAAATTGTCCCAAGGGAAAATTTTCCTGGGATAACAAAGTAGGTATCCCAAGTCTCAATAGAAAATACTAAAATTTTTGCAGAATTAAACCTTTTTTCTGTCTTTTTAAAACTACTATATTTTATGATTGCCTATAATATTTGAGGTGCTCCCTCGATTTATCTAGATCCCATCATAGGCATATAAAAAAATGGGTCCATATACTTACAACAGAGTTCAAACATAAAAAAACACACAACCGAATTTAGAACCTCCTCTCTTTAGGGTTCCGTAGCCAAATGGCAAAAACGGAATCCTTATAGTTTCGCCATGTCTGTCCGTCCGTCCGTCCTCGCTTAATCTCTGTGACCGTTGGCACTAGAAAGCTGAAATTTGGTACCAGTATGTATATTAATCACGCCGACAAAATAGTAAAATAAAAATTGAAAAAAATGTTTCATTAGGGTAGCCCCGCTACGTGTAAGGTGGAAAGTGTTTTTTTTTTTAATTTCAACCCCAACATGTCATATATTGTCGGATAGGTATTGAAAATTTTTTTGATAATATCAATAATTTCGGAAATAATCGCTCCAAAATTAAAAAACAATGTGTGTGTCCCCTTCTAACTTTTGCACAATAAGTTTAGAAAATATGAAAAAAATCTGGAAAGTAGAGCTTCATACAGACTTTCTAGGAAAATTGTTTTGAACTTGATGGGATGAACAGTTTTTACGGAAAGTTTGTGACACTTAATTGTAACGGATGGGAAACTACGGAACCCTACACTGAGCGTGGCCCGATACGCTCTTGGCCGGTTTTTTGAAGTCGATTGAAAATAGGGAAACCTGTGAATTTGGACCTGAAGTGATCTGAAGTGCGCTCTAATATTTATTTAACGACAACTACGCTTGGGGGAGGCCTATGTCCCGCAGTGAACGTTTTTTGGCTTAGATGAAAATGTTGATGAAATATTTATTGTTTTAGCGGCAACAGAAATACATCATCTGTGAAAATTTCAACTGTCTAGATATCACGGTTCATAAGATACAGTTTGGTGACAGACAAATAGACAATGGAGTCATAACAATACAGTCCCTTTCTTACTCTTGAGGAGCTCGTAGCTAGATAATAACAGCCGCACAGGTCGAACATCAAAGTTAAGCAGCGCTTGCCAAGGTTGGTTTTTGGATGGGTGACCATCTTAACGGAACGAGTTTCCTCCGAGACTCGGAACGCACGTTAACCCGTTGGTCCCAGCTGTCATTTGTAGTTCTTTGGCAGTCGTTATGGATAGTCAGAAGCCAGTAAATCTGACTCCAGTCTTGCCATGAAGTATCGTGTTTCCACAGCCACTCCACGTAAAATACTGGTATTCAGCTAAATCCGGCTTGACTGGAAGCCGACCCACGGTTCATGAGATGCACCCTGGTGATAGACAAACAGACAATGGAGTTATAACAATACAGCCCTTTTGGATACAGAACCCTAAAAAAAACCGGGCAAGTGCGAGTCGGACTCGCGCACTGAGGGTTTCGTACCAACCTACCTATAAAAACAGTTTAATTCTCGAATCGAGTCTTGAAGACTTTTCAATTTTTTTTTCTTGTGACGTAACTAAAAATTTTCAGTTTTCAGACTTTTCCCGATATTAGTGCTATAATACCTTGCTTCGTGCCAAATTTCAAGATTCTAGGTCAACGGGAAGCACCCTATGAGTTTTGATTCCTTTGACAGTGTCGAAATGTACGTTTTTTGCAACATAAACGGGCGTATCTTTTTTTCCCGTCAACTTACAAGTTTGATTTTTGCACAACTTCAAGGGACCGCGGATTTCAATATATGGTTTTAATTTCAACTTGATACCTTCACGCGTTCCTGAGAAAAAGGGTCTTGACAGACGGACGGACAGACGGACAACAAAGTGATCCTATAAGGGTTCCGTTTTTTCCTTTTGAGGTACGGAACCCTAAAAACACACACAAAAAACTACACACACAACCAAGTCTAACCCGGCTTCTTAAAATTTAATTTAAAATAAAAAAAACCCCCGACTACTCTCCACCTCTCAGGTCCTGATGACCTTGAAGACCTGAACCGATTTCCACCAAACATAGCTAAGAACACTCTGGACTGATATACCTATAGACCGGATCATCCGTTTGGAAGCTACGATGCTACATACAGACACATATACATTTACACACACAGACACGTCAAACTTGTAACACCCCGTCGTTTTTGCGTCGGGGGTTAAAAACAAAGCAACCTCTCTCCTCTGATGAAACTAGATTCTAAATTAACACCAAAGTGTCTACATAATATCATACATCTGCAAACCGCAAAACACACTCACAACTCCGCAAATAAAGCTGGAATAATACCTGTATCCACACCATCCACCAGCGAACGATACATTTAATCAGTGGCGTAGCTGACCCCAAAGGGGCCCAGTAGTATAATAAAAATGGGGCCCCTCTTTTACTTGATTGCGGTAAAGCTCAGTACCAGTTGAGTCTAGGTTCATAATAAAAACAATAACACTATTATATTGTTTTTGTCACGAAAATAACCCAAATAGGGTTATGGTAAACTCATAAAGTTTTCATTCAGCGGCGCAGTGTGGCGAATGGAAAATGTGACGAGTTTACACCAACTAGTTTACCCAAACAGCAACCTGACAATTTGGCAATTCGACAGGCTAATAGCCTTACTTAAATCCTTACTAATGAGAACCTCTGACTCTGACTTTGAGTTTTTGTACAATAATTTTATGCTTCCAACCGGGGCCCCTGAAATCTGTGGGCCCCGGATACAGTTAATACAGCGGTAGCTACGCCCCTACATTTAATCCACAACCGTACTTTATAAAACTACCCTCGGGAATCCCCTAATTACTGGACCATGTTGCCATAGTTTCAAATCACCCTGGGGTGGTTTTGATGTACCCAGAATTGGATACCTTACATTTTGGGGTAATATTTAGAGTATGTTATGCCTGCGGGTTTTCCTGCCATTTCGTATTTAGGTTGCACCGTTTGCGGTTAGTTTTGAGTGATGAAAACATCTGTTATTGTAGGAATATCTCTTGAGTCCTCATAATCTTCATATTTAAGAGAGTTCCAGTGTCCACCAAGTACCGGTGTCTTGCGCTGTCTGGCACCGATATCCGTTAGTAATTAAGATTAAAGTTTCAGTTAAATCGGTCAAGCCGTTTAGGAGTAGTTAGGTGACGAACACACGTGCAGAAGAATTATGAGTCATATGTGTAGATAAAAATTACAAACTATCTTTTGCTAAGCACCATACAAATACCTAGATATACATATATACAATGTTTATCTACAAACCAAACATGTATCTATATATATTGAAACAACAATATATCTATAGAGGAGCTACTCCTATGTTATCCCCCAAGGTGCATGGAACAGCTAATGGATACAACCGGATTGAATGGAAACTTTCAAAACTGGATACACTGCTATTCAGGAACTAGCTTGTAGGTACTAACGAAACTGTATCTATATTCAATTATTCATAGACTACCCCGTGCCTGCGACTTTGCCCACGGCAAACTTGTAAAATCCACAAGGTAGACCATTTTCCTGGTCAGAATTGCGGGAATGATATGACAGTGAGACGCATAGGACCGTTCGTTGTGGTGACAATTGGGGCAGGCTAATGTCCAATAGTGGACGTCTTTTAGCTGAAATGATGATGTCTCTTCCTCCTCTAGCTGGACTAGTAGTGCATTCCGTTAAGTCCACCTTTGTATTTTTGTGTTCCATGAAGATTAAATAAATAATGTATTAGTAAAGTTCCGTGAAAATCGGTTTACCCATTTTGGAGATGTATTGGAATCAACATACAGACAATTTTTTTTTCTCATAAGTCAGTTAATCTATTAGTGAAACTGTATGAATATCCGCTCAGTAATTTTTCAGCTTATTGTGTTCATACAGATACGGTGGAAAACTTCGTTTTAATAATACATAATAATTTTATATATTAAGTATATGTACAGTCAGCATCAAAAGTCGATGAACAGAATCAACATAACAAAACATTTTATTGTGAACAGATGAAACACATTTTATTGCGAACAGGTGTTTTGTTATGTTGATTCTGTTCATCGACTTTTGATGCTGACTGTACATATGTATACATAAATAGTAAAGTAAATTCCTAAATGTTAATTAGTTTTTGTAAATAAAACACTAAGTTTTGTTTCTTTTTAAAATCACTACACCCCCGCCATACAATAATCACATAATCCACAATGACCCATAACAAAACACAAATTCACAGCTCAGCGCGAGAGATAATCATCATTCCGGTGTACGAACGTATTGTGCAATGCTCCAGCTAGGATATTCCGGCACACAGATAACGAACTACCCCCTGGGACTGCGCCAATAATCGCTATCCCTGACAGGTGTGAATAGAAGCGAGCAGCGAACATTCTGCGAAACAATTTTCATTTGTTTTGGAGTTCAGTTTTAACTGGAATTCTACGTTTTAAACTGATATGGATAACGCGAATGTAACGCGATGCGGTGGCTCTATCCTACGAGCGTGTGAAGTCGTCGTTTTAGTCGCTGTTTATATAAATCAAGTTACTAAATATCAACTGTATGCGACCGCTTCGCTTCGCACGTAGACGCACCACACCCGCGTACTTTGTTGGTCACGAAGACATTTACAATTGCATTTCATTTATTCATTAACAATTATGAGATTTTTTTCTAAAAAAATATCATTTAAAACAAGGATTATAGCTAGTTTCTATGTAGTTGTTTTTGTGTTGTATTTACGAGTAGATACGAGTAAATCATCTAATGACTTCCTTTACTCTCAGGTGAATCAAGACGTGTCAAACTTTTGCTAATTAAAACCCAGCTATATTTTTTCTGTTCTCCTTTGCGTCCTAGGACAACGGGTTTGTTTTCAGTAATGTGTGTTTATGTGAGTATGTTTATTTTCAATTATAAGATCCTCCACTGAATGTCGGTTACGGCCGTTTTAAACAGCAGTTGGCCAAATACGCAGGTGAATATTATAGTGCACAAGTTTGTGCGCAAATACAGGTGCACTCTCCGTTCCTTTACTCTCATAGTCCCTTGGGACGGAAAACCAACGCGGCTTGGGAGGTTTCAGGTGCAGAACCGACGGCTTTAAGTGCTTACCGAGATACGAGAAACCATGGTAAACTTATTGAATGCTAACTACGTAATATTACGTAGCTGGTAATTACAGCAGATGTTGACTTTTATTACGTAGTTGAGTATTATTACGTAGGTCTTCTACTACAGAATAAGATAAGCAAACTTGAAAAAATACTAGTAGTAGTGGTGCCTACCTACGGAATATTACGTACCATTCACGGGATCTTAAGAAAATATTCAAAACGAATTTAACTAAAATAATGTTTTATAGTAAAACACCGTGAGGAAACCGGCATGTCCTAGAGCCAAAAATTCACCAATCCGCAATGGGTCCGCGCGGTGGATTATGGCCCTGTCCAAGAGAGGAGGCCTGAGTCCCAGCAGTGGGAACATTATAAGACCGATAATGGTAATGCTAATGCTAGTAAACATTACTTTAGTTAATATTAGTAACGTCTATGTTCGACTAGCTTTTTTTTTTTTTTTTTTTTTTTTTCCGGTAGGGGAATCATCAGAATGACTTCTCCCACTCTTGGGCGGAGCGGGAGGGCGTGTCAGACTCTTACTGACTAAACCCCAACCCCGTTCCTTCGTTACCATCGATCTGGGGGACACGGTGACAACCTTTCGGATACCGTGTTCCCTAGAGGCTTCGGCCCTACCGGGCCCCTACAGTTTGCTGACATCTCCTTGAGGCGCGCGTGGAACAGAACGCGCCGTCGACGACTAGGCTCGGTCCAGATTATTACCAGACTGCCGGACGGCGAGCTACCCAGCGCTCGCTATCCGCGAGCCCGCGCCTACGGTGGTCGGAAATCGGGATCGGGATCTCGGCGGCGGCGGCGTGAGTTCCGTTGCCTCACGCGGTCGGCAGCCTCCTTCGCTAACATTACTGCTTCGCAGAAGGAGGCGACTGCCTGCCACCCCTCCTCGCTCCGGACCATGGCCTCTACCAGGGCCCGGCGCGAGAGGTCACCGCCGCCGATAGCCTCCACAAGGACACGGCGGTGTTCCGCCCAAGCGGGGCACACCTCTACCGTGTGCTCCACCGTGTCCTCCGGGCGGTCCACACAGTGGCGACACCCGGGCGTCCTTTCCTCCTTGATCCGATGCAGGAACCTCCCGAACTTACCGTGTCCGGTGAGGACCTGCGTCATACGGAACGAGAGGACGCCGTGACCTCTTTCCAACCACTCCTCAAAGAGGGGACTTACCGCCGCAATGACGGCATGCCCAGCACTGGGTTGCGACAGTCGCAGTCGCCATGCCACCCTGAGATCCCGCCGGAACTCTGTCCGCCATACCGCGACTTGTCGTGGCAGCGGAGTTTCGCCCCGGCGTTGCATCTCCACGCGCAAATCGTGCATGCGTGCAAGGACTGTTGCCTCCAAATCCCACGGTGGCAGGCCAGCAAGGAGGCTCGCCGCTTCGCGGGAGATCGTGCGGTATCCCCGCACCATCCGGATGGCCATGACCCTCTGGCAAGCGTTCAGTTTGGCCGCTGGTCGCTTACCTAGCGATGTTCGACTAGCTGCGAGCTAAGAAATGATTCAAAAATAAGGAAACTAGATATTTACAGACAACTATGTATTTTAGTATTTGACATTACAGGACAACGTCTGTGGGTTCAACTAGTCGCTTATAATTTACAACAAGTCGAGTAAAAAGCTTACTCTTCAATTTCGAAAGCCGGACGGGTCTGGGTGTCCGGATTACTGCCGGACGTGGGTTGCAGCACGTCAGGAGATGAGTATGAATGAGTCAACGTATCGCGTAAAGACAGTTGTCTTTACCAATAAAATTACCGTATCTTTGGGTAGACTCGAAAATGTAAGTTCAAATAAACTTTATTTTAAAGGTATGTTATTTTTGTTAATATCTTGCCATTAAGTACCGCGTTACCCCAGTTAATGGGTTGCGGAGGTCTGGTAGGCAGCCGCTTCTCATAAAATACTGGTATTCAGCTAAATCCGGCTTGACTGGAAGCCGACCCCAATGTAGTTGAGAAAAGGCTAGGTAGATGATGATGATTCTATTTTTGTTAATAATTATTGATTGGTTTCCATAGGTTACGCATTTTCTTTAACATCGATGTCACATTATTTTGAAAATGCATTCTACTGTGGAAATAATGTGTTTCAAATGGTATGCGATACCAATGACGTACCTATAAGGACTAAGAACTGTTAATGAGCGGAATGTGTGTATAATATAAAGGAATTGTATCTGCATAGAAAATCCACGGCCACTCTTGTATACAAGAGCAGCCCAAAGCCTAACGAAGTTAGCCGACGGCTCCCGAACAACTCTTCGAAACTTTTATGGGAAATCTTACCAAGTAACCTTGTCATCATCTACCTAGCCTTTTCCCAACTATATTGGGGTCGGCTTCCAATCAAGACGGATTTAGCTGAATACCAGTATTTTACGTGGAGCGGCTGCCTACCAGACCTCCACAACCCATTAACTGGGGTAACACGGTACTTCATGGCAAGATTGGAGTCAGATTTTCTGGCTTCCGACTATCCGTATCGACTGCCAAAGATCTACAAATGGCAGCCGGGACCTACGGCTTAACGTGCTTTCCGAGGAATGAAGGAAACTCGGTATGTTAAGATGGTCACTCACTCACAGACCAACTTTGGCAAGCGTTGCTTAACCTTGAAGATCGATCCGTGCGGCAGTTATTATCTAGCCACGAGCTCCTCACCAAGTAACCTGGTATAACATGCTATTCATACCCCGTGGTCAAATACGTAATGCAAACTGGACCACGGCTCCTGGTCTAAAATCTACATTGAGAGCGATACCGAATTACTCAGTTAAGGATCGTGAGACACAGGTCAAGCGATGCTATAAGATAAACTGATGACATAATTGGCTCAGGGTAATGGATGAAGGATTTTTTTATATCGGTTCAGTCGTTTTTGTCTTTATTCACTACTAACAAAAATATCTATACCCTATTCGCCGAGCCATGAGCCAAAAGGTAAACAAACCATAAAAAGAGTTCTTTAATATGACACGATTGATGTAGTGATCATATTTTATAAAAATAACTAAGGAATGAATACACTGACAACATTAGAAATTATATTTTAGAATGATGTCTGTAGAACTTATGTTATCCTTTCAGATTTATTTGAAATCAAACATTATAAATGCCCTAAATTATTTTCTTAATTTTTATTATTTGTATTAAATAGTTTACATGTAAAAGAACCTGAAAAAGACCTTGGAACGCATTACATACTACTAAATTGTAGACCACAGATACTGCGAACATTTTACATTAAAATGTGACGTTTTGTCATCGGGGTTATACCCGCCATTTTGAAAAATTGATTTCTTTGTTTACTAATCTTTCCTCTTTGTCGAGGCCACACGTCGACGGCGTGTAGCTTCAAAAAGACGATCCCTCGACAAAAAAAAATAAATATAAATAAGGATGTTATGTTTTTTTTTTGTATTGTAGTGAGCAGTTGTATCTTTGACATAGCTCTGCTGCTCTTTAAATGTGCCACAGTCCTAAACACCAGTGTTATCTTATTAACTATACAGACGTCGAAGGATTCCTTTGTCTCCGTAAAGATAGAAGCACAAATTCTTCAAAAGATTAACAATGGTGCTGATATAACCTCTAACTCTAAAAGTATTAACTTTTCCTTGACCATTACTGTTGTCAATAGCAAATGTCATCTTGTCAATATCTTCATTTAAGTGAACAGCTAAATTAAAAGTCGACTAAAGTACACCGCCTGTAGGGATAAACGCAGTGAAACCTAAACAATTTTGTCAAAATGACAGTGAATTTCCTGCCGGAGTCTGCTTGTCCTAATAGATACACCATATAACCTAGGATCGGTAAGTCAAGAGTGAATAGGTTACTTGTATGCAAGCGTCCTCCTTTGTCGTCCACATTATCGCTTACCATCATGCCATATAGAAAGAACGCTTCATAAAAATCCATCTCCCAAGTACCTATAATCCTTTCCTTTCCCATTTCGATCATTTGCATTTACTATATCTACGTCCATGTACTATACCAGCACCGCCCATAGGCTTCCCCCAAATATCGCCACAAAGGCCGATCCTAAACATCTCACATCCATCGAATTCCCCACCAGGTCATCGTAAATCCGTCTTAATTCTCCTCAGTTCTACTAGCCAGTAAATTCAATCATATACATCCATTCATGCATTCACTTTACCTACATTCCTCTTCATCATCATTACAGCCAGAAAATGTCCACAACTAGACATAGACTTCCCCCAAGTATCGCCTTAAGAACTGGTCCTATGCGTCTCGCATCCACTGAATTCCCCAGGTCATTGGAAATCCGTCCAGATTCCCAGTTCTGCTAGTCCGTTAATTCGATCACTTGCATTTACTATACCTACATTCGTCCTCATCATTATTTATTACCGAAAGACGTCCACCGCTGGATACAGGCATCCCCCAAAATATACCACAAAGGCCGGTCCTAGGTATACGTCTCGAATCCATCGAATTCCCCACCAGGTCATCGGAAATCCGTCCTAATTCTCTTCTACTAGCTAGTAAATTTGATCACTTGCATAATATATACTGTACCTACAGCAGTCCTCATCATTATTTATACCGAAAGACGTCCACCACTGGATATAGCTTCCCCCAAGTATCACATTCATCGAATTCCCCACTAGGTATACTATACCTACATTCGTCCTCATTATTATTTATACCAAAAGACGTCCATCGCTGGACAAAGGCTTCTCCCGAGTACCACATCCATCGAATTCTCCACCGGACATAAGCTTCCTCCAAAATATACCACAAAGGCGGGTCCTACGCGTCTCGCATCCATCGAATTCCCCCACCAGGTCATCGGAAATCCGTCCTAATTCTCTTCTAGCTCGTAAATCACAAGAAGCATGAACAAATACCACGGACAGTGTACTAGTATTTAGCCAGTATCCCGGCCTTACACGTCAGTGCAATTATCTGATACAAGCCCCGTAGAGGCGCGATCACGCGGAATAATTCAGCTGTATACATTAGTGTGCATCGCAGTGTATCGACTTTGACTTGTGTGTGGGATATAGGGTAGAGATAGAGTTGTGAATGTGTTTCAAATCTATACAGGAATAATATTATTATTGTATCGGTTTCGGATTCGATGTAATTATTTCGGATTGTCCACTAGTTTCGGATAGTTTCGGTTACGGATATTAGAATTTAATCTAGGAGTAAAATACAAATAAATAATAAAAATCAATGTTTATAAAAGAGTACCTTACGCGATTATAAAAGAGTACATTACGGTGCATTACGCGTTCAAGGACGCATAGCTTCATTGACGCATAATTATCAATGTACGCTTAGTGTACACCGGCGTGAAGCTTGCAGACAAAACTGTGAAACTCTGTCGACGAAGCGGCAGCGACAGGATGGCACGAAATTGCCACAAAATTTTCTTTAAAGTCTGTATGTAATAAAGACTTAACCTTTAAACTTTTTATAAGCGTTTTGATTTAATGAAATTGTTGCTGCACTTATAGCTTTTCGTTTCATTTCTTTTCATAGAGTAAAAACTAGTAGCTGAATTGTGTAGTCATGTCTATAAAATATTCATATAAGCTAGAAGCTTGAATTAAAAAAAGAAATGTTTTTTTTTATGATGTAGACAAGACACAGGGGGATAAAAAACGGGTTGAAAGTTTGTATGGTAGCAAAACCAGAGGCAAAATAACCGGCCATGAGCATGTCGGGCCACGCCCAGTGTAGGGTTCCGTAGTTTCCCGTCAGTCAAAATAAGTGTCCCCAACTTTTCAAAAACTGTTCGTCCCATCAAGTTCAAAATAATTTTCCTAGAAAGTCTTTATAAAGCTCTAATTTCCAGATTTTTTTCATATTTTCTAAACTTATTGTTCAAAAGTTAGAGGGGGGGACGCATTGTTTTTTCCTTTGAATACCTATCCAAAAATATACCACACGTTAGAGTTGAAATTTAAAAAAGAAATCGCTTTTTACTTTACATGTAGGGGGGCTACCCTAATAAAACATTTTTTTCCAATTTATACATGACACAAGACATGGCGAAACTATAAAGGTTCCGTTTTTTGCCAATTGGCTACGGAACCATAAAAAGCTAGTGTAGTTTAAGTCCCATAAGAACTTAAGATGCCAACGTGTTTACAATATAAAAAATCTATCATTCTAGTCTTCAAAGCGTTGAAAATGAACAAACTCCAGCACAAAGTGAAAGTGAAACTTGAACTAAAAAGATCTATCGCCAAGTTTTACAACCCTCAAAGAAAAGGAGCGTGTCTAGTTAAAAGTTTTATTTTCTAAAGTAAAGACTGGATCGAAGACCGTGTGGTATTGATTAAAAAATAACTTGGGTTAAAGAATTTTCTTGAATAAAATTTTATTTTCAAGTCGTGGTAAGCTTGACTACGCTTTTTTTGAGGTATCTTCTTTTTATCTGCATGCATGCACGATTTGTGCATGGAGATGCAACGCCGAGGCAAAGTTTAGCTACCGCGACAAAAGTCTCAGCATGGTGGATAGAGTTCCGGAGGGATTTCATACCGATGTGGTAACAGTGACTGTCGGACCCCGGCGCTGGATACGCCGTAATCATGGCGATAAGTTCCCTCTTTGAGGAGAGGTTAAAGACAGAGAGGTGTTACTACAACCTCACCTTCCGCATGACGCGCTAAGATCGAAATGTTTCTGCACCGGATTCGAGCGGAAGAAACGCTCGGGTGTCACCATTGTGTGTATCGCCCTGAGGATACCGTAGAGCGTACTCTGGAGGTATTCCCCGCTTGGTTGGAGCACCGCCCTGTCCTCGGGGAGGCCATCGGCAATGGTGACCTCCCTCGTCGGGCCCTGTTTCAGATCATGGTCCGGAGTGGGAGGAAGTAGGATGCGGCGTCTCCTTCTGCAAAGCAGTAATGCTAGAAGGAGACCGGAAGGTCCATTAAGGACCGAGCCATAGTTGATGACAACTCGTAATGTTACACGCGCACCTCAAAGAGAGATAGAGAAAAGAAAACCCTTTAGAAAAGCCTTTGCGTTAAGGTCATCCTAGAACGCAAAAGCCAATTAATTACTCAGATACCCGCGAAACGAGACACAATAGTAAAACAATAACAGCGCGGTCTCATAGGACCGGTTGGGGATTCAAACGTTAAAGAACACAGGTGTGGTTTTAGTCAGTAAAAGTTTAACACGCCTACTCCAATTCAGAGCTAGAGTAGTCATTGGCTGATTACCCCCGTCAAAAATAAAGAAAAATTTCAACAGTGTTTTGACATAGTAGAAGAAATTTACTTTCGTTTCTCGCTCCCAAACAATCCAATTTTAAATCACCCGACATTTTTCTGGCACCACTAAATCTCTCTTCAGCCGTTTCCAAAGAAAAAAAGATAACTTAAAACCTAGGAACTGACGTACGATTGACTCCGATAATGCGGCGGCCATTTTTCATCACATTTCAACACCCGAACGCCGCTCTCAACCTCAATATAGTTTTTATTGGAATCTAATTTCGCCCCTCGAAAGCAAGTAGCTATTTGGATTATCAGATCGCTAGTCAGAAGTCCATCTATCAATGCTACTCCTGCTTCTGTGAGCATAAGTAATTTAAACTTTTTTTCCGTAGAGGATTTTTTCTCCCATTACTTTGAGCCTATGGAAATGATTTTTTCATTAATGTTTTTGATAGGATATGGGCGGAAATAAGTCAGGATTTAGTATATTATAATAAATTGATTGTATTTAGCAAGTTTTCAACGCGGTTTGACAATCAAAAAGAAAAGAGAAGCCATAAAATGACTAAAAATAACGCGATTTTATAGACAGTAACTCCAACTAAAACGTATTTTCTATGTACTTAATAACCA
This sequence comes from Mythimna separata, assembly GCA_030763345.1. NCBI lineage: Eukaryota > Metazoa > Arthropoda > Insecta > Lepidoptera > Noctuidae > Mythimna > Mythimna separata. Next base: position 7,059,777 of record CM061190.1, read on the forward strand.
TATAAATTGTTTCATTCATACAACTCTCAAGTGTTTTACTCAACTGAAGGCCGAATCAAATACCACTCAGAGCGCTAGTAGGCGCTCTTATTAAAGCTACCCCTTATTATAGCTAGCCCATATTTTATTACTGTTAGGCAAAAGCCTCCCCTCATTCTTTCCACCGATCAGGGTTCCTCGCTTTCTCATTTCAATTCTTAAGAAAGATATCCGGGTCGTTCCACCATCACCTTCGTGTTCTGCCGAGGACTCGCGTCGCTGTGCCTGGGTACCAATCCTGTTATTAAAACACAATTTCTAAATTAATTGATAACCTTTACGATGCATATTTATAGCAACTTATCCTTACAAAATGGGTTTTCACTCCACCTTAGAATGAAAAACGTCATTAGGTGAGTGACTCACCTAAAAAAACACCAGTTATTTACTACACTTTTTAGATTATTTGATGGTATTTATTTTACAATGCATATTTAGTAATTATTAGTTTATAATTTTAGCGTATTTTATTATTATAAGCAACTTATTTATTCTGGTTGTTATTTGTTTATTATGCAACCTACCACGTTGTTGTTTTAAAACCCAAAGATTGACTGGTAGAGAATGCCTTGTAGCATGAAGTCCGCCTATGTACCACCACTGTAAATGAAGTTTAAATAAATAAATAAATTTATTTAAGCTCCACATCCCTCCAAAAAAATAAAAGCCAGACCTTTCCACTCCCATTTAGTTTCATCTAGCGCGCAGTACCCCAGGGAAGCCATCCACGCACTCAGTTAGGTCACGGTGTCAAAACCGTGGAAACTCTAAAAGCTTTGCCTCACGAAATAAATACTGGAACGAAGCAGGAACTCGGAAAACAGATTTTCGTTTGTTTTATGTTTGCGTAGCATGTCGGTAGAGCTCTTTACTTTGCTCTTTTGGACTTTTATAAAATGAATTTCTTAGGTGCTTATGAAAATACTATAAAGTTTACCCTTTTTTTTAAGTGAGAAATCTGCTAATGACTTCTCCCACTTTAGAGTGAGGCAAAAGGGTTAACGCCTGTTTCAATAACCTAACGCAGTTCATAGATAAATAGCTATCCCTGATAAACAGTAAGATTCTTTCTATCAATCCACAACTTTTGGTAGGAAATGCTAACCGTCAGTAGGTTATAGGAAAGCAAGTAAGGGCAAAAGGATAGATTTGTTTATCTTTAGTAGCTGCAACTTTAGAGAGCTTATCGAAAACGGGCGTAAAATAAACGATACCTAGATTTGTTGATAACTTTTAATATACGGCACATATTTATTTCAACTCCACACCCTTCCAAAAAATAAAAACCCGACCTTTCCACTCCCATTTAGTTTCATCTATCGCGCAGTACCCCAGGGAAGCCATCCACGCACTCAGTTAGGTCACGGTGTCAAAACCGTGGAAACTCTAAAAGCTTTGCCTCACGAAATAAATACTGGAACGAAGCAGGAACTCGGAAAACAGATTTTCGTTTGTTTTATGTTTTCGTCGCATGTCGGTGGGGCTCTTTATTTTGCTCTTTCGGAGTTTTATAAAATGAAATTCTTAGGTGCTTATGAAAATACTATAAAGTTTAGCCTGTTTTAAGATGGGAAATCAACTAACTAGTTCTCTATTTGTAAAAACCACAGTTAAGTATATAAATTAATTTTACCTCACACTGTGAAAACTGAGAAATTTCTGTACGCTCAAAGTAAGGTTCAAGCTAAGGACCAGGTTGAATATCAGTGAACGCCAGTTCCAGCACAAAATTCCACCCTTTCCTGTTAGCACAACAAATCTTTTATTTTCATTTTAACTAGCTTCTGCCAGCGGCTTTGGCCGTATGAAAGTAACAAATAAATTAGTTACTCAGTGAACTTTCATCATTAGAAAGCTACATCAGCTTTCTAATGATGAAAGAATTTTTTAAATCGGTCATGTAGTTTTTGAGTTTTGAACAAACAATTAATAATAATGTATAAATGTAATCTCTACTGGACTCTATTTTACTAATAAATTATCTTGCCTATCTCTCCTTATCTATCTCTCTGAGGTAGTGTTACCATGAGATGTAATTACTTAGTTCCATTGTAATCTTCGAATATTATGTATTTACTCGACTATCTACAGTCAAACGGGGTGAATAGGACCGTAGGAGTTAATAGGCACAAAATTTGGAGAGGGCTTTCTCATTTAAGTACTCTATTACTATTCATTCAATAATTGTAATAAAAGTCGATGCTAAGATATGAATCCGTATAAAATATTTAACCAAAGTAAAAATCCTAATCAAAATTGTGTTCTTATTCACCCCGTTTTACGGTACTAAATAGCATATGCTATTCAGTCCTCCACTGTGGACTCAAAGAATAATTAAAGCAGCTAACAATTCCCCAACCCGACGAAAATACCGTAAATTGCAAACTCCCATTCTTCATCCGCTATTTAGCCTAAATAAATAACATTTGTATGCGACAAAACACTAACTTTTGCACAAAACACGTTCAAACAAACGGTTGTTAGCATATGGAAACAAATGCCAAGTTTCAATCCATAATAAAATGTAATGTAGCGGGTGCATTATGCATGAGAAACATTTCACCCCGCGAGTTTCAACTCTACCATTCGAAATTCTGGGTTGAAATTCAAACGGGTTGTTATCAGGAAGCCTGAAACACGTTAGCAAGTATGTTGATGCTTATTTTTTAGTGGATATCAGATCAGAAAAATAAAATGATATTTTTGAGTTAGAATGGCAATATTGTAGGTATTGTTCTTGTCTCTGGTTTCATGCGAACTGCTGTTTGTGTTATTGGAAAAGACGTGTTTTATTTTATGTTTGCTTTTCTTTTTTTTGTAGTTTCAAGAGCGAACCGTTGGAAATACTGGCACGTAGAAAAATAGTACGCAGTTTTCGATTGCTTAGACAGTGGGAAATGTGCATGCAGAAACGAAACCGTCGTATTTCTATCTGTCATAGAAAAATAGTTTTGTTTCGAAATATAGACTTTTATTGAAAGCGTGCGTGCAATCTTTATTTTTATGGTTTCAATGAATAATGCTTTCTGGTATGATAAACGCAGAAATTATTGGATAAGAATTCATGTCATTCTGGGGTGATTGCGTACCAGAAGATGTAGCGTTTGAAGGCCCACCAGGTGAACCGATGACCTGGAGGGTTGCGAAAATAGATGGATGTGAAACGGACAGGCTCGGTCACTTGGAGGAGGATGCCCAATAGTAGACCCTTCTTTTAGCTGAAATGACGATGATGATGACTAAATACTGGTTAATTTTACTATCGCCTAAATTGTACTTATTAACAACCGGTAAAACGCAGAACTTTACACTAATATTATAAAGAGGTAAAGTATTTTTTTGCTTCTAGTATGTAATCTTTGAAAGTACGGGTCAGATTACTAAAAAAAATTCACGGTTAGTAAGCTGCTTTATTAATGAGTGACGTAGGCTGTATTTTATGTATATGGGCTTTTGCGAACGCAGATTTCCGCAGGCAAAAGTTAGTAATAGAATAAGTCCACAAAAAAAAACCTATAAAGAAACTTAGTATTTATACTTCTCGTAAAAGCAAGCAAGCTTCTTTTCAAGAATTTTCGGTGGTACTTAAACCTAACTTCAACTTAGTAGAATGTTTGACTTTAAAGAAACTACTTCTACTAACCAAGTACTGTATAACGTCAACTTGGAATCTCTAAGTTAATTTAAACACGACAGACCATGACTCAGTAAACATCATCAAGATTTCTGTTAGATGTGCTAGTGACACGCTGGAGGAAATGGAACCGGGCTAATATCCTGGGAGTTGATAGATCTCTACAGTTCAAACTGGGATTTAGGATTAGATTTAAACTGAGCTGGTAACTGATGGGATCGTTTTTATTTCTATTATTTAATATGTCGCTTAAAACTTATTGATTTCTTCAACATATTAAAAAAGTTGATTTTGATTAATTACTCATTCTCAGCCGCATGGATCGATCTTCAAGGTTAAGCTACGGTTGCCAAGGTTGGTCTGTGGATGGGTGACTAAACATACCGAGTTTCCTCCGTGCCTCGGAAAGCACGTTAAGCCGTAGGTCCCGGCTGTCATTTGTAGATCTTTGGCAGTCGTTACGGATAGTCAGAAGCCCGTAAATCTGACTCCAGTCTTGCCACGAAGTATCATGTTACCCCAGTTAATGGGTTGTGGAAGTCTGGTAAGTAAAATACTGCTATTTAGCTAAATCCGGCTTGACTGGAAGCCGACCCAAATATAGTTGGGAAATGGCTAGGTAGATGATGATGAGTCATTCTCAGGGGGTGAACGAATATTAGGGAACGGTGGGATTTTCACCCCGATTTCCAGCCACCGTAGGCGTGGGCTTGCGGTCAGCGAGCAATGGGTAGCTCGCTGTCCGATATACACAAATATCAATTAAAAAAAATTAGGTACACCCAGACACAGAACAAATGATCGTGTTCATCACTTAATCATTTGTCCTGGGTGAGAACCAACAATCTCCGGCATAGTAGTCAGGACCAATGACCACTAGACCAGGCCTGTAAATAAATAATTTGCTATCGAAAAATTGAGAGCAGTGGTGGCCCAATGGTAACTGTCGCGACTTGCAAGTTGTAGGTCGCGGGTTCAAACCCGGTCAGGCGCATTACTTTGTGTAATTTATTTCATCACCACTGCTATCAAAACGGTGAAGGAAAACATCGTGAGGAAACCGGCATGTCCTAGAACCAAAAATTCGAAGACATGTGAGGAGGCCTGATTCCCTACAGTGGGAACATTATAAGGCTGATAATGCTAATGCTATCGAAAATTGCTCTATCAATCCACAGTTCGAAATAAAAACAAGCCTCATAAATTCGCAGAAAACAGTTCAAAACGTGAATATAAACAATACCTTAGATAGTACGGACATTTTCAAAGTTACATATTTAGTCAAAATGCAATTTCCAGGAGATCTTTTCAGCGGAACATTTTGTGTGACGGGACGGGACGAAGCATTCCCAATTCGGGTCCAAATTTTCGACACCAAGATTTTCGGTAGGTACCCAGATTTTCGGCACCGAAATTTTCGACACGCTATTCCCGTTTTGAGATACCACCAATAGATATTTTGCAATAAGATTTTGTATAGGTTACCGTCTGTTTTTATATCTTGAGACTAAAATGACATTACAACACAAAAGAACTGGCATCATTCCTATAGTAAACTTGACATTACCGGTGTCAATTTAGTCTCAGGGTATAAAAAACTGACGATACGACCATCCAAAATACCTATTGGTGCCGAAAAGGGTACAGCTTGGGTGCCGAAAATTTTGGTGCCGAAATCTGGGTCCCGAGATGGAAATACTCCCATTTTGTATGACGGGACTGTTAAAATTAAATTTCAAGCTCACTTTTTGTTATTTTGACTTTAGTTTCACGGTGTCATGGGCGGTAATTCTGACTGGAGTTAGGGTTGTAACTATTTTTGGGGGTGAAATTATTCATATTATGCGTGGGGGTGGAAAAAACTTTCCTTTCGCATTTTGGAGTTTAATGTGATTTGTATGGTTCAAGAAGTAGGTACTAGACATTGTGAATTATAAAATAAGATTAGTGAGCAGATTTGTGCTTTTTACTTGAATCGTAAAAATCGAAAACTTCTAATAAAAAATCGTTATTTTGTATATTCGAAATTTGAATGGCCATTCCGTCGTACCTTTAATAATTATTATTTTATTTATTATATATTTGTAATTACATTTTATAACTATTTAATTCTATATTTTTACAAGTTGTTTTAGTTCATGAATCCCCGACCGGTCCTATGAGACCGCGCTGTTATTGTTTTACTATTGTGTCTCGTTTTGTGGGTATGCGATAGGTTAAAACTAGTATTTGCGATAACCGTTCATCGCCAGATCTACTTCTGACGACCACGTTCACGTTTTCCTTAACCTATCAATACCCGCGAAACGAGACACAATAGTAAGACAATAACAGCGCGGCCCTATGAGACCGGTCGGGGATTCATGAATTAAGGATTTCAGTAAAAGCTTGCCTTGATATATGCTCATTTGCTCAAGGTCCCTTCGGAGCGTTTGACTGATCAAGTTCCCCTTGCGACTGTAAAGGTCCACCAATAGATATTTCAAATCAAAAGGGAAAAACTATAATAATTTAAATTAGAAAACTCTTCTGTGCCAACCCCGACGCTGTGTCGTTACGGTTCTGTATGTTCTTATGTCTCATAAATGGCACTTGCTGCGAGTATCCGCTAATATATCTCGTTGCACATACATTTCATGCGAATGTCGCTTATTCTCTCTTTACACCGTATTGTAACAGTAGCGAAACAAATGATACAAATATTTTGTTAAGAAGTATCTTGCCATGAAGTACTGTTAATGGGTTGTGGAGGTCTGGTAGGCAGTCGCTCCTCGTAAAATACAGGTATTCAGCTAAATCCGGCTTGACTGGACGCCGACCCCAATATATATTAGTTGGAAAAAAGCTAAGTAGATGATGATGATTTTGTTAAGAACAGGATCGATTCTGAAACATTTCTCCGAAATTCGTTTCCCCTTACAATGGTTCACTTTTCACTAATAGAACTTTTCACTGGCAAACGATTCGCCGACACAACTGTTCGTCTGCCCCTGGGGTTTAAAATATAGGTATTCGACATTTAGACCTGTTTCAGTATTGTTTACACCTGAATCAAGTTGTGAAAACGCCATCGTAGATTTATTTAATACTTTGTGCATATAAAGGTACAAAGGCGGACTTAATGCCTTAGGCATTTTCTACCTGTCAACTAACAAGACCGATTCGACAATCGGTCTTATTAACTGACAAATCTGGTCTCTAGCTATCAATAAAGACACATGCGTAGAAGACACCACGGGCTTGAGAGGCGCAAGATAGTTCTGGGTTAGTGAATGGTAGGCAATGTCACCAAAGGCACGGGCTTGTGGATGAAGGACAATGGGTAGCTCGTCGTCACCAAACCCAAGAGCTAAGAGCGCCAAGAGCTGTCAGCGTGGTTGTCAAGGCCCGTCAAGGTCAACGCCTACCGCTTGTTTGATTGTTCAAAAGATTCACCGCCCTGGAACGCGAAAGACCACTGAAAAAGCAGACTGATACTCCCTCCTCCTCCCAGAGCGGAAGTAGGACTTAGTAGCACCTTTTTTATCTGCAGAGAAAAACAATACATGTTGCAAGCAAGTAAGGACTTTTAGGGCATGTTTCACCACCTATAATCATAGGTGGTGAAACATGCCCTAAAAGTCCTTACTTGCTTGCAACTTAATCAAGTTTCGAGTATCTTACTTGACAGATAATTTCATACGAATTCTGTCACATTTTTGAATTTAGGTATTCAGTGAGTAGTGCCTACTCGGACATTGTGAAACAGGCCCTTAATGTTTGTAAAGATTATGAGGTTTGTTATAGCAGCTAAAAGAAAAAAAAACCGGGCAAGTGCGAGTCGGACTCGCGCACTGAGGGTTTCGTACCAACCTACCTATAAAAACAGTTTAATTCTCGAATCGAGTCTTAAAGACTTTTCAATTTTTTTTTCTTGTGACGTAACTAAAAATTTTCAGTTTTCAGACTTTTCCCGATATTAGTGCTATAATACCTTGCTTCGTGCCAAATTTCAAGATTCTAGGTCAACGGGAAGCACCCTATGAGTTTTGATTCCTTTGACAGTGTCGAAATGTACGTTTTTTGCAACATAAACCGGCGTATCTTTTTTTCCCGTCAACTTACAAGTTTGATTTTTGCACAACTTCCAGGGACCGCGGATTTCAATATATGGTTTTAATTTCAACTTGATACCTTCACGCGTTCCTGAGAAAAAGGGTCTTGACAGACGGACGGACGGACAGACGGACAACAAAGTGATCCTATAAGGGTTCCGTTTTTTCCTTTTGAGGTACGGAACCCTAAAAATTGTACCAAACATGGCGCATACCATAAAAATCAACAAAAACAATAGAAAAAGAGTTTGGAAAGATACTCGTCACATCAGCGATAAGACCGCCATTGTACCCATAGATTTAAGTTTCTGTACAATTTATAACTTCTTTTGGTGTACAATAAAGTTTATTCTATTCTATTCTATCCGCACAAAAAGGCCAGCGCTCAGCAAGATGCTGGGACCCGTGTGCAAAAAAGAGCCACAGCGCTGATCGCTGATGATGTTGGTTCTCCTATTATTTGTGCAACAAGAGAGCAAAGTTGGTTTTTGCCGCGAGTGTTGATTTTGAATCCCGAGTAAGCGAAGGATTCTATATTTGAATTCTCAGGATTCTAGGTTAGAATCCTGAGTGCAGCGAGGGATTCAAAGACACGAGATGTAAATAACTTTGGTCTCGTGTAGCACATATAACTTTTCACTTCAGCAGCGAGAACAAATAATGTAAAGGTAATAAAAAATACAACTTGGTAATATTTAAACCACATGTATATTTGTAAAAATTAAAAGTTAAAAGTAAAATTATTGCAGTTTTGCAACAGCGAACACAAAAAAACAGCGAACAGAAAACAATAAAAAGTTAAAGCCCGCTATTTTTTAAAGATGCGTTCGGAAATTGCACTATTACTAAATTATTCTGTCACAATAAAGATTGTTAAAACTTTAAATAATTATGTAGATACATGATAAACTTCGTATTTTTAATTCAAAATCTCATTATTTGATCATAAAAAAATATAATTCGATTATTAAGAGAAAAGTATAATAATTACATTTAAACCTTGATTTGAAATTTTATAGGTGACGTGTTTTCGAACGTTTTATTGTTGGTTTCTTTTTTGAGCCTATTATGTATGGAATTTGAAAATCGAACTTTGAATCGACTTGTTTCTATCTCTCGCTCTTTTCGTATCGAAGTGAAAGTGACAGAACAAAGTGAAGTTCAAATCTTTCGAATGTTGTGAGTAGACCCAGCACTGACTCGGCATTTAAAAAAAAAATTAAACAGTTACTTTGTCTCACGCTCGCAGCAAAATCGAATTTTGCTCACTGTCTTTAAACTGCAAAACATACTTGTTTGAGGTGCTGAGGTGAAAAATAAATCACAACGGTGTAACTCTTTATTCCGTTGCCCTACTTAGTCATTTTTCTTTCCATAACTCAAAGGCTTGCTACAAGAAAACTCTCATTGCTCATCCATCATAAAATCATAAGTTTCTTAAAAATCTCCTCTAAAATTTGCTCACCGGTCGATTGGCCAAGCACTAGTTCAGCGAATTTGTTACGTAACAGTGTGAGACACCAAAAACTTACGCTTAAGTAATTTTATATTCTCTAAATGAAAAATGTGCGCGCTCTAGCTCTCCTGCACTCTGCACCTAACCTATTTATTATCTTGAACTTTTGCTGCAACTTTGTAGTAGTGCTTGAAATGCTTTATTAAGCTAGTCCTGTATGTACGCATTTCTTGCTTAAGTAATGTACAATTTGGGTTCTTCTTTCCTTTTTTCGTTGGAAAACTATTAAGGACTTTGAGAGAAAGAAAGCCATCGATTTAAGAAGAGGAAGAACCATGAAATAACTTCTCTCGTTTTGAGTGGAGTCGGGATAGCGAGTAAGAAGAATTGTCTAAAGACATCGGTTTAAAAATCGATTCACATCGAAGTTTAAAGAATCGATTGAGTAACAAATCGAGTTCTGAAGGACGATCCGATGATAAACACACAAATTACTATCCAAGTGCAACTCTTTATTTCATTGCCTCAGTCGATTTTCAATCCATAACTCAAAGGTTTGCTAGAAGAAAACTCATTGCTCATCCATCATAAGTTTCCTAAAAATCTCCTATAAAATTTGCTCACCGGTCGATTGGCCAAGCACGAGTTCAGCGAATTTGTTACGTAACAGTGTGAGACTCCAAAAACTTACGCTTAAGTAATTTTATATTCTCTAAATGAAAAATGTGCGCGCTCTAGCTCTCCTGCACTCTGCACCTAACCTATTTATTATCTTGAACTTTTGCTGCAACTTTGTAGTAGTGCTTGAAATGCTTTATTAAGCGAGTCCTGTCTACGCATTTCTTGCTTAAGTAATGTACAATTTGGGTTCTTCTTTTCTTTTCGTTGGGGAATCATCAAATACTTTAATTCATGAATCCCCGACTGGTCCTATGAGACCGTGCTGTTATTGTTTTACTATTGTGTCTCGTTTTGTGGGTATGTGATAGGAAAAACAGTTATTGATTCGAGAAGAAGAACCATCAAATAACTTCTCTCGTTTTGAATGGAGTAGGGATAGCGAGTAAGAAAAATTTTCTAAAGACATCGGTTTAAAAATCGATTCACATCGAAGTTTAAAGAATTGATTCAGTAATAAATCGAGTTCTAAAAAACGATCTGATGATAAACAAATAAATTACTCTGCAAGTACAACTCTTTCTTTCGTTGTAGTCGATTTTCAATCTATAACTTAAAAGTTTGCTACCAGAAAACTCATTGCTCATACATCATAACTTTCTTAAAAATCTCCTATAAAATTTGCTCACCGGTCGATTGGCCAAGCACGAGCTCAGTGAATTTGTTACGTAACAGTGTGAGACTCCAAAAACTTGCGCTTAAGTAATTTTATATTCTCTAAATGAAAAATGTGCGCGCTCTAGCTGTCCTGCACTCTGCACCTAACCTATTTATTATCTTGAACTTTTGCTGCAACTTTGTAGTAGTGCTTGAAATGCTTTATTAAGCGAGTCCTGTCTACGCATTTCTTGCTTAAGTAATGTACAATTTGAGTTTTTCTTTCCTTTTTCGTTGGGGATTCATCAAATATTTCGGTCAGTCTGAGTAGGGGTGGCAGTTCTATTTCTATAAAAAATTGAGGTTTATCCATACTTTTGGACCCCAGTTTCATCCGCTTATGGGGTGAATTTTGGAAAATCCTCTCTTAGTGCTTCCTACTTCATAAAAAGAAATCTTGAACAAAACTTTTTTTTTATAAAAACCATAAACTAGTGCTTGACTGCAATCTCACCCGATGGTAAGCAGTAATGCAATCGTTGATGGTGAGGCGCACTAGTTTATTAAGAACTTATTCACTCTAGTCTTGAAGATACACAAATTATAATCGGACGGAAAGACCGCAGCAGGCAAATTGTTCCAATCCTTCGATGTACGTGGTATAAACGACGAGGCAAAGCGCTTTGTCCGGACCGGACGGAGGTTTCGACAACGTAAGGATGGATACTCGCCATACGACGGTTTGTCCGATGGTAAAAGGGAGATGGCGGAATTAAATCATGCTAATCATTAGCTAGACACTGATCCCAGTAGTTTCGGCTGTGCGTTAATTCATCAGTCAGTCATTCAGGACAAAGCACTTTATAAGTACAGATTAATTGCTAGGCCCGCGTGATAGTTGAAAATTATCCCGAGGCAACATATTTCTGTAGCAAAAAGTAACCTATGTGCTACACCAATTTCGTTGAAATCAGTTCAGCCGTTCGAGCATGAAGAAGTAACAAACACACACGAACCTTCACCTTTATTTTCATCATCATCATCGGCCTAGCCTTTTCCCAACTATATTGGGGTCGGCTTCCAGTCAAGCCAGATTTAGCTGAATACCAGTATTTTACGAGGAGCAGCTGCCTACCAGACCTCCACAACCCATTACTTGGGGAAACACGGTACTTCATGGCAAGACTGGAGTCAGATTTACTGGCTTCTGACTATCCGTAACGACTGCCAAAGATCAACAAACGACAGCCGGGACCTACGGCTTAACGTGCTTTCCGAGGCACGGAGGAAACTCGGTATGTTGAGATAATCACCCATCCAGAGACCAACCTTGGCAAGCGTTGTTTAACCTTGAAGATCGCCCCTTCGGCTGTTATTATCTAGCCACGAGCTCCTCCTTCACCTTTATTTTATTAGTGGAATATTAATTTAATACAAAACCAATTTAGACATAATATAAAGACATTCTTATCGGCTTTCTGAATGACCCAGAAGAATGATGTTGACAGCTTTATGAAAAAGAAAATATTTTTTGCTATATTTTCGAGTATTCTATTGAGTGTATTATTATCTATTTGGGTGTGTTTTTGACAGATTTCATTTAGTTCACCCACACACTAGGTTACGTCGTATTTTATTTGACACGTGAAGTAGGCATTGATGTTTTCTGTCATTCAAAAATGTCTGGAGAAAATTGTGTTATAACGTCAAAATCTCGGAAGAGCGGTTGTATAAGAAGTAACATGGGTTGGTTGCTTTTAAGACACATAATTCGTATTTTTTTCAGGAATTATTTCTCTTCTTTCTTAGTTGTAATTTTTTTTAAAGCGATAAATTAACTTCTGCCGGACCTAGGTGGAGCTATAAAAAGTGTAAGACTTATGCTGACCAAAATTCATCCGTGCTTCTTACGGTCACGAAAACACGAATACTGAGACACTTATACTTTTGTAACACCTATAGGTACAGTCAGCATCAAAAGTCGATGAACAGAATCAACATAACAAAACACCTATTTGCATTAAATGTTTTTCATCTGTTCACAATAAAATGTTTTGTTATGTTAATTTTGATCATCGACTTTTGATGCTGACTGTACCTACTGTACCAGTGTACAAAAATAAACTTATTAATTTTGATTTGATTTCATCTTTCAGCTGTTGCTCATCGCGTTCTATTTACGGTAGGCAAAATATTTAAGTGATTGACTATACAGCGTTGCAAAAAATCAAAAATTTAAAAAAAGCAAATCATTTTGGTTGCGTGTCGCGGGTTCGATTACCACACGGAACAAATATGTGATACTGGAGAAATTTCCAGTGTGAGACAACGTCTCTTTTAAAAAAGAAGTTAAAATAAACTACCAAAAACTTACAAAATAATATTTAATGAATTTCCACACAAAATAACATCATATTTCCTCATTATTAAAGAAGCGTTTTAAAACATAAAAAACGAAGAAAAAGAGTACTGAAATAAAAACAGCTAAACAAGACTTGAAACTGAGCTGTGCTGTGTCGCGGAAGTTTTACAACATCTGAGGGGCCCGGGGACCCACAGGGGCCCGGGTGGAAGGGGACGACGGGGGCCTTATCTCCGCCTAAGGGCTTTGCAGACTCGTGATGGTATAAGTTTGCACTACTTTTTGTCATCTTGACGCGATTTGCTATCAGAGGGTTAAGTACTGTGATCCGTCTTTATTTTTATTTTGTTTGTTGTTTTCTTTCGTAGTGGAGTTTATTGATGGGAGTTCTGTTTATTTTGTTGCTGGATTTTTTGTGTTGCAAGTGTAATTGTTGAAGTGGTTTGGTTATGGTGTTGATTCCTGTTTTTTTATTTTCACGTGTGACATTTTTCAATGATTTCTTCCGTTCTGGGTGAAGCAAGAAGGACTGTCTATATTTTTTTTTCAAGACGAAAACCTTCTTCAGTAAAGGTTACGAGAGCACGCTAACTTTTTCGAATAATTCCACAATTTTAAGAAATAATGAAAAGACGAAAGTCAGTTTTTCAGGTTTTATGTCTTCGTTACTTAATACTGTTTACTGTTTTTTATAAGTCGATTGTATTTTTTTTCTGTACAATTAATACAATCTGTCTGTACAATCAACCTGTATTTTAGTCTTGGCTGGACAAGACTAAAATATAGAGTACCTAAATATAGTGACCTTGCAAACCAAAGTAGAATTTTGTGTATGAATAATCAAGTAACATTCTTTTTTTACTAGCCTATTCTGTCCCACTCCTGGGCAAAGGCCTCCTTCCACTCTTTCCATCTTTTGCGGGCCCGTGCTTCCTCCTGCCAGTTCTGGTGGAATCAATCCAGCTCATCGCGCCATCTCCTTCGTGGTTTGCCGCGGCCCCGTCGCACTGTTTCAGGGTATCAAATTTGTGCTACATTGGCCCACAGTTTGTCAGGCATGCGGCAGACAAGTAACATACATAAAAAAAATAAAAAGAAAAATCCTCCATTTTAAAGTCGGTTAGTAAGTAATTAAAGCAGCCACTGAATTTAACTTGAAAAAATCCCAGCACAACGATCATGAATAACATTACCGTTGATTGTGTGTTACGTTACCCTTGCCATGATCTCCTCACCGAAAAACAACAAAGAGAATGCATACTCAAGTAGGGATGTTACGTCGAAATGAAAAAGACATCGATATCCTATCACATACCCGCAAAACGAAACACAATAGTAAAACAATAACAGCACGGTCTCATAGGACCGGTCATTCATGAAATATTAGGTATATCGGTTCAGCGAGGCGTCAAATAAACAAATCAGTAAACAAAAAAAGGCGTTCGTTGTATCGAAACAGCGCTTATTCTAAAAGCTGTATTGACATTTCCTTTGTACTGGTATGCAATGTGTGACGAATGAGTAGTTTATAAGAAAAATCTAGACCCATCAGGCAGATATGAAATGTACTTAATCCAAATTAATTTAATTTTTTCTTGAACTATTTTCTCTCTGTCAGCTATAAACTGTCTTCTGTTTATTAATATAGATATTTATTATTATGTAATAATCTTTAAATAAACTCCTACAAGGTGAACCGGTGACCTGGTGAGAGTTGCGGTAATCCGATGGACGCGAGACACAAAGAATTGCTTGTTTTAGCGACGCTTGGGGTAAGCTTATGTCCAGCAGTGGACGTCTTTCAGCTGAAATTATGATGGTGAATCTTAACACAAATAACTCATCGTTTTACGACAAATATCATTGAATCGATGATTTATTACTAAAGTAAATGTTTACAATCAAAACATCGATATTTGTGAGTCATCGATGTACCATTTACATCCCTATACTAAAAAACCTTTTTGGTAACATAACCAGCACTAAGTGGATGTGAATCGTTTGAAATGAATAAAAAGATAGTAATCGCATTGTTTCGTACAATTGAAGGTTCTGTACATTCTGAAAGGGGTATTTTGGTTGTTTTCGGAGAAGGAACAAAAGGATATTCTTCTAGCGTTCTACGATCTGAGAATTTGTGTAATGAAGTTAATTTGACTCCTTTGTTCGTTTAAATGTAGATCGGTATATATAAAATTACATAACGTTTATGTTGTAAAAGCTAAAACGTGTATGTAAGACATCCTTCTCGTTCAAACGGCAGAAGGGATTTGGATATTTAATAGAAATAAAGTTGGCTCTAGCCCTCGTATGCTTTCCAAGGTCACGGGCGCGAATTTCCACTTTTCGAATCCGCGTTTGTACTTTGTGTTGCATAAAGAAAAAATAAATTTGCAGACAAGCCAGGGTAATCACTGCAATGCGTTCTACTGAGCTGAGATTTGAGCAAAATTAATGGGGCCACTTAGTTCCAAAACCTGTCAACGCTGCCGCTTGTTCGAAGGTTACTGCAACCCCCGCAATAAAAGGTAACTGATGGAACTCGTAGAACAGACGGAAGGTTCTAGAGTGGCGGCCACGTACTGGAAGACGCAGCGTTGGAAGGCCTCCCACAAGGTGGACCGACGACCTGGCGAGGGTCGCGGGAATCCGAATGATGTGAGACGCACAGGACCGGTCGTTGTGGCGACGCTTGAGGGAGGCCTATGTCCAGCAGTGGACGACTTTCGGCTGAAATGATGATGATGATGATGGAAATCTGTGGGTTTTAATTAAGTCTGACTCTCCCTCCCACTCCGCCCCTCATCCTCACGCCCTAGCTACCGAGACGAGTCTTACACGCCCTCCCGCTCCAACCTGTAGTAAGAAAAGCCATTAGAACCCACCTCAAAAAAATATAACAATCCTTTTTTTTGGGCAAACGTGTAAAATAGCGATGTCCATGGGAATAGATATGTCCAAGTTAGAACTGGGTCTTTGCTATGCCGTGTTCAAATGTCGGCCGTGCGAGTGAGAAACAGGGGATAGAGCTATATACCCTGATTAGCTGCATCCCTTTAACAATTCAGTTTAGGTCGTCCAGTGGATCACGTAAATTCCAGAACCGCAGGCTATTCCGATTCTTCACAAAACCCTCAATTTTCGTCAATATCCTCTAGCAACAACGCTTGTAGTAATCTTACCTACCTCAGTTTTATAAATAGTCCCTGATAATCTTATCTGCCCTCCATCGTACCCAGGATCTGTGTCGTAGCATTACTTGCGTTGAGAGGGAACTAATGCTTTTTGTGTCTAGTTTTACGTTGTGCGTTTAGAGGCGTAAAGTTTAATACTCTTGAGGGGAGGGATCATTTTTCTTGTGTAGTTAACTGCTTTTTTTCCTGGATACCGATATGTTTTGGCATCTAATGGGTAGTGGTATGGGAAATCATCAAATAAATTCTCCTGCTCTGGTTGAGCAAGAGGGAGTGTCAGACTTTTACTGACTAAAGTTCGCCTGTGTTTTTTCAGTTGCCCTTTTGCTTTCCATGGCCACGATGACTCTTTTGAACCATCTTTCAGGTCTGAACCATGACCTTCTTAATGTATACCCTTCTGGTTTTATTCCAATATATGTACTTACAGGGGTGGCCTTAACCCTTAAGTGGCCCTGGGTGACAAAACTGAGACCCTTATCGTTTGTGTCAAGTATGTGAGTCAAAACTCATTATTACGTTTTAGTTATAAAAAAATTATGGAAAGAAGTTTAAAATATTATTTTCAAAATGTAAATTTAAAACTAAATCATAAATACGACATCGATGATAAACTTGATACCTACGGAAGGTCTTAAAAACGATTCATACGGATTCGGAAATGATATTTACTACTTTTCTAATCCAGATCATTTTTCTAATCAAGGTGTTGCACGGAGCCTCTACAAGAGTGAGACCCCGCCCAGGGCGGTTAGGACACACCGCCCTCTAAGTACGCCACTGCCAACATATCTGACAAACTACAGTTACCACGACACAGCTAGCTATGTACGTTACCATTTGTCGGCCACTACAGTGACCACACTACTTCCGACGGTACCAAGTGGTCATTTACATGTGTCTTTGCGCTTTGTGGCCGGTGGTCGAGGAGAGGAATGGCTTGCAGCTTGTGGACACTGTACAGGGTGTTTGGTCATTATGTGTCTTCGTATGAGATGTTTTAGAGTTCATTTGAAATGTTTTCGATGATGATAAGTCTGAAACCAAACTTATTTGTCTATTAGCAAATTTTGGTCGCCAAATAGAAAGTACATTCAGTTTTTCTATATGATATATAATTTTTTTTATTCTAGTATACTCATTATGTTTTTTTTTTAATATCTTTATCAACAACCAAGTTATAAAGAAACAAAGCTGCTAATAAGAAAATCCTCGCAAACATGTTTTTATTATTCTCATATTTTGTTTCCCAGTGAGTATTATGATGCAAAACTGGTGTAGTCTTGTATCTCAAGTGTCCTATATAGCTGGACAATATGTAGTATCATAGAAATAGACGCAAACCTGGAAAAATAGAGCTGAGAATGTTATAGTAGTATTTACTTAAGTCAGTGAAGCTTGCTGAGATGGCTGACTCGGTACATTTGCTGCCAAATACGTAAAGTATGATACATTCGCATTCTAATGGAACTCCAAAGATACTCAAAGTGACTGAAATTAAATAATACTTTCATAACATGAAACAAGCTAAATGCACATACAGTGCAAAGCCAAAACAAAACATAAAACAAATGCAATCCACTACGCTCCCCTTTCTTAATTCAAATTCACCGCTATCACTGACGGAGCCATAGTCGATTTGTCATTGGTTGATGTGTACGCCAATCAGAAGTAATAATTCAAATAGTCCTCGTGAACATGTCCCCTCAAAGAATTGTTTAAACTATCTGTATTGATTACGTCAACCTCAAAAACGTACCCAAAAATACTATACAAGAGGGAATGTTATCTCTTTCTCCCAGTACTTACGTCCATAGACTAGCAAGAAAAGGACAAGCCACCTATGCACTTCTTTCTCATTGTCTTGCTGGGTACCCAATTTTTTTTATTTTTGCTTGTCAATGAAAAATATGAACTTAACGACAACGAAAATAAAGTACGCTTGAGAATGTGTAATATTGCATAGTCTTTCGAGTGCCGTAATTAAAGACAATCCTATTGTCAATATACTTGGTTGCCTCGTGTGTGCGTGAAAAATAAATGTTTTCACTTGTAAAACCTTCGATCAACAATTGATCGAAGTGTCAAACCCATGTGTTAGAAGTTCATTGACTGATGAGCTTACGATTAAACCTGCCTGGTTTGGTGGATAGTGGTGCAAAATCTGTGAGTTCGTGGTTACTACTGGCCTGCCAGCAGTGTTCTACGGTGTGTCCAGCTCCGTCGTCGTCAAATCTTGACATCCAGGTGAGTATTCCTGCTATTTTTTACCGTTGAGGGTCACAGGGTTTGTGGTGCAATATGGCGTAACGTTTCACTGTACGATTTTTATTTCATGGGGATTAACTACTTTATAAATTAAGAGGTAAAGTTGCATGATAAACTGAAACGGGACGTTCGGTATTTCCTTATGTGTTAACCTATCACATACCCGCAAAACGAGACACAATAGTAAAACAATAACAGCGCGGTCTCATAGGACCGGTCGGGGATTCATGATCGGTATTGAATAACGTTTCAATGTAGTAGAATACCTGTTTCCTTCGTGCCTCGTTAAGCCGTAGGTCCCGGCTGTCTTTTGTAGATCATTAATTGGCAGTCGTTACGGATAGTCACAAGCCAGGACATCTGACTCCATTCTTGTCATGAAGTACCGTGATATCCGAGTTAATGTGTTGTGGAGGTCTGGTAGACAGCCGCTGTTCGTAATATACTGGTATTTAGCTAAATTCGGTTTGACTGGAAGCCGACCCCAATATAGTTGGGAAAAGGCTAGGCAGATGATGACAGATGATGATGAGGGTCACAGGGTTTCATCTAGCTTCTCCAGCGAGGCCCACCTAAGTAGGATCACTTAATTTGCGTTTAATTACTTCAAATATCTCCTCACCAGAAAGGTTGAAAGGAAAAGTTGAAAGGAAAAGTTTTCGGAACAGAAACCCAATAGAAAATTTTAGTTGAATTCTCAATAATTTTATAAATAAAATTTGGCAATAAACCTATAGCAAACGTTATGTACGTTAACGTTACGTGTTAAACGTATGGTATGGTTCTTGCCTTACTTTGTCCCGCACCTCATAATCACTGTAAGTTCTATTATGAAGGGAAAGTGTTTGTTTAAATTTGTCACTCTTTTATGCTCCAACGCGCAACGGCTGGACGGATTCGGATAAAATTTGGGACACGGGTAGAGCACACAGGTAAAAGCTAGTTTTTTTTTATCGTTGTGCACTAGAAATAATTTCTTTGTATAAGGTGTTTTCACATACCTACACAAGACACCTAGACCCGGAACACAAATGACCATACAAAAATTTGTTCCAAGAATCGAACCCACAACACGCAGTACAGCAACCAATCGCTCATCCATGCCGTCAAAACATAAGTACCTACATAAATGCAGTATAAAATCTTGATACACTAAAATTCACCTCATTATCTTGAACACCCCTAAAATTAATCCGAATGGGTTGGTAATCTTCGCGAATGACTGTAAAATGGCCTCTAACGAGTATCAAAATTATTTCTGACCAAAGTACTAAGTATTTTGGGCAGTTACGTAGATGTTTCTAAATAATGTTGGAAATAATGCCATGATTTGTTTGTAAGGGCTTTTTTTGGAAGGGGAATCATCAAAATGACTTCTACCGCTCTTGGGCGGAGCGAGAGGGCGTGTTAGACTCTTACTGACTAAACTTCACCACGTTCCTTTGTTGCTTTCGATCTGGAGGACACGGGCTTACCTTCGGAATATCCGTGTTCCCCAGAGGCTTCGGCCCTGCCGGGCCCCTACAGTTCGCTGACATCTCCTTGAGGCGTGCGTGGAACAGAACGCGCTGTTGTCGACTAGGCTCGAACCTCCTCGCTCCATGGCCTGTACCAGGGGTTTGCAAGGGCTAAGGCTGCGCTGAGGTTAGTTCATAGATGGGTGTCTGTAGAGGTCTTGCATGGTCTTCATTGTTATTATTGATAGGTTTGCGTTTGACCACTACCTCACCTCATCATCTCGGCCGAAAGACGTCCACTGCTGGACATAGGCCTCCGCCTAGCGTCGCCACTACGACCGAACCTGTGCGTCTCGCATTCATCGGACTCCCGCGACTCTTGCCAGGTCATCGGTCCAGTGGGAGGCCTCCCAACACTGTGTGTCCCGGTACGTGGCCGCCACTCCAGAACCTTCCGTTCCCATCGACCATCACCTAACATCACCTGATAGTAAGCAATGATGTGGCCGACGATTTGTTTTAGGTAGCATATCATGCTATGACTTCTTATCTTACCTATATTTCTTCTTTGTTTTGCGTTCCATGGCCCCAGGTTTCGGAAGCTAACCCATGGCACCAGTAGATTTCGGCCCTGCAGGACCCCTACGGTTTGCTGACACTTACCGGACGCCCGGATGGCGAGATCCCCATTGCTCGTCGTCCGCAAACCCATCGTATTGCGTCACTTCCCATATTGTTTTTCATATCAGTCCTCACACAGTCTATCCATCATTTCTTTAGCCTCCCTCTTTCTCTCCATCCGTCCACATATGAACTCATAACTCTCTAAGAAAATAATATGCGTTTCATCGCTCCTCCTAGAAGGAAAGCTTACTTCTTAAAATAGTATTTTTTTAGCCTTAGTGCATTTATGTAAATTTTCAGAACTGAAATAATTATTGAAACCTAATTTTCTAATTGTAGTGTTTATAGGTGTGCATTATTCCAGTTATAGTTAATACTACTTTGCTGAGCTAGCTTAGATTATTTAAAAGATAGGTGTGGATGGATGCATATTTTCAATTTTTATTATAGATAGATTTGCGTTGACGTTGAAACACGCTTGCCTAGAGGTAACCTATTCACTCTTGACTTATAGACTCCTCAATAGCAGCTATTAGGAAGTTTCTTCATATTTTCCACGCTTTCGGACATGCAATCGACGCTACGGACATAAAAGTATTACCGTTTGTATCATAAAAATCATATAAAAAAATACATAAATATCGCACAATTATTTTTGACCGTTGATAGGTAGAACATTATTTTAAAATGTGAAATAAATTGAGATATTTTGCGAATAAACGCATAACAATTTCGCAACTGGAGGCGATTTTATATCGCATCGATTTTCGAGCGGTTATTCGACATTTTTATTTTAAGTGTTATGGTTTTGATCGAGTGCGAATTGATCCTAAATTATGGACAAGAGCGGTCAAACCGAGGTGCATTTCTATTCAACCGCAACGTAATTATGACGTAATTACACCTCTTTCTCTGGACATGTTGAAAACACAATATTTTATGATGTTCATGAATTTCGGCTCTTCGGAATGTAGGTAATTCATTAATGAAATTTAAGTAACGTTAATGTTTACTATATATACAAAATTTATTTACAGTATAATAAAAAACTAAACTAATTAAACTAACTAAAAACTAACTAAAGTAAGGCGTCAAAAAACTCTTCCACATCGCTGTCGAATTAAATTAGTATATATATGAAGGACTAGAACAATTTGCCGGCTGCGGTCTTCCAGTCCGATTATAATTTGGGTGTCTTCAAGGCTAAAGTGAATAGGCACTTAATAAACTAGTGCGCCTCACTATCAACGATTGCATCACTGCTTACCATCTGGGTCGCTCGCCGTCCGGCAGTCTGGTAATAATCTGGACCGAGCCCAGTCGTCCACGGCGCGTTCTATTCTACGCGCGCCGAAGCCTCTGGGGAACACGGGAAATCCGAAAGGTATTCACCGTGTCCCCCGGATCGAAGGCAACGAAGAACGGGGTAGGGGTTTAGTCAGTAAGAGTCTGACACACCCTCCCGCTCCGCCCAAGAGTCCGAACTCATTGTGATGATTCCCCTACCTTAAAAAATAAAACCATCAGGTGGGATTGCAGTCAAGCATTAGTTTATGGTATTCTAGCGACCCGATGTTTTTCTACTATTTGATGCGTCTATTAGGTATACATATACATATAAACTTTCCTCTTGAATTACTCTATTTATTTAAAAAAAACCGCATCAAAATCCGTTGAATAGTTATGTAGGGACAGAGAAATCGATTTTTTTTTATACTATGTAGTGATAAAAAAAGATATTTTGAAAACACAGACATATTGTGCTGTGCATGGACTTTGGCTCTTCATAACCTATTCATAAATGAAATAAGCATATCAAAAAGCAAAAATTTTTCATAAACATTTATGTAAGTATTGTTGAGGAGCTCGTGGCTAGATAATAACAGCCGCACAGGTCGATCTTCAAGGTTAAGCAATGCTTGCCTAGGTTGGTCTGTGGATGGGTTACCATCTTAACATAACGAGTTTCCTCGGTGCCTCGGAAAGCACGTTAAGCCGTTGGTCCCGGCTGTCATTTGGAGATCTTTGGCAGTCGTTACGGATAGTCAGAAGCCAGTAAATCTGACTCCAGTCTTGCCATGAAGTACCGTGTTACCCCAGTTAATGGGTTGTGGAGGTCTGGTAGGCAGCCGCTCCTCGTAAAATACTAGTATTCAGCTAAATCCGGCTTGACTGGAAGCCGACCCCAATATAGTTGGGAAAAGGCTAGGCAGATGATGATGATGATTTATGTAAGTATTGTTACATTTTGATTGCGTCAGTCACGTCAAACTTGCTAGTGTTTGTGTGTGCGAGTGTAGAATACCAATACCGGTGCGCTACCACTATAATGCGTTGATTCCCATATTAGGTGCCTACAACCAAGAAGGATACGTAATTTCTTAATAACAAAAACTACCAAAGTGAATTTAAGTAAAGGAGATGGAAAACGGTAGGCCCAAAAGTACGAAGTTGAAATATGATCCAAAAAATTTGTCATATTTTTTTACTTAAGAATATGAAAAATCACTTCAATTCACATTCTAGAAGCAGAGAAATATGAGAAAGATAGTTTTCGTAAGATATCGATTCAGTAATCGATTACACAGTTACGAAAATAAAACTTTTGCACTAAAAAATTACCTCAAAGTGATTAAATGCACTGTATATATGCAATATAGTCTACGACTTCAACTATGTACATATCAATAAATCAAATATCAATTAATTACTGAAAAACCAATATTAATGATTATCGATTCAAATCTCGCTTATTTTTCTTCTTATTTTTAGTCTATGTCACTGACAGTTGCCGACTGTTCTTGTTTGCTCACTCGTTTCGTGTTTTGTTGTGTTGTGTGTGATTCGGCAATGGCTTGCACCTCAGTCTGTAAGTAAATATAACCTCATCTAACCAGCTACCATCCTGGCCGGTTTAAAATACATGTAGTAAGAAGGCCTATAGAGATTTTTCACAGCTATGGCAAAGAATTATTTATTTATCAAACAATGTTATAATACCCTCATCCACAATAGTACATACCCGCGAAACGAGACACAATCGTAAAACAATAACAGCGCGGTCTCATAAGACCGGTCGGGGATTCATGAATTAGGTAGTGTTTATGTAGCTGAAGATTGATAAAAATGTTCCATTTTTAGGTAAGTAAAGTAGTGATTGTGTTTGTCACGCGTGCTGGAACTTGGCTCAAAGCGGTAACGCTTACCTAACGCTTGAAGTCGTTGACGTTCATTTATATATTATGATTTTTCAAACATTTTCTAGTAAATATAATATTAGTGCAAAACAACATATTTTGCACTTCAGGAATCAGCTGTTAGTTAAAGATTGTCACATAACTTCACTTTTACTTAATTTCTTATATCTCTGTTCTCAGATTGACAAAATCCGCTGAATTATCAGTGAAAAGTTGATAATATATAAGCTATTAATTGACACCACTTTCATCTTCTTACACCTAGGCCCAAGATTGTATGTAATCGTTTCAGTCTCCTTTCAGTGCCCGAATTATGATTTTAACTTATTTTTATAATATCCTTCATTATATACATATATACAAAAGAATACAGGATTATACATGAATAGCAACCAAAAACCACAAAAGTTTAATCTTATGCTATCATGAATCAATCTCAATATCGAAATGCGTACGTTATTGTCGATAACAA
This sequence comes from Mythimna separata, assembly GCA_030763345.1. Taxonomy (NCBI): domain Eukaryota; kingdom Metazoa; phylum Arthropoda; class Insecta; order Lepidoptera; family Noctuidae; genus Mythimna; species Mythimna separata. The sequence goes on from CM061190.1 coordinate 7,083,849, forward strand.
TTTATAAAATTGGGGTATATAAGTAGTGTATCATTCCTGTCACATACCTACTGTATTTCCGGCACTACTTGTACTCTGCTAAACCATAAGCCTTTCTACCTACATGTTGTATATAATTGGTACCTATCAGATGTCTACTTCACACATCTACAGTGAATCTCTCAGGACTAATTAGATTAGATTGTAGCGCGCAATTATTGACAGATGACTAACAGCATGTCCGACTGAACTGTCAGGAGCACTCATGTTACGAGTGTGTCACGGTGTTTACAAACATAACACATTATTGACTGGACTGTTCGTCTAGTGGTTAGTGGCCCTGACTGCTATGCTGCTAGGTAGGATGGGTGACCATCTTAACATAGCGAGTTTCTTCCGTGCCTCGGAAAACACGTTAAGCCGTAAGTCCCAGCTGTAATTTGTAGATCTTTGGCAGTCGTTACGGATAGTCCAGTAAATCTGACACCAGTCTTGCCATGAAGTACCGTGTTACCCCAGTTAATGGGTTGTGGAGGTCTGGTAGGCAGCCGCTCCTCGTAAAATACTGGTATTCAGCTAAATCCGGCTTGACTGGATGCCGACCCCAATAAAGTTGGAAAAGACTAGGCAGATGGTGATGATGAGTTAAAAGCATGTCTAACTAAACTGTTAGGAGCAATCGTGTTACAAGTATGTCAGGGTATTTACAAACATAACACATTGTTGACTGGCCTGTTAGTCTAGTGGTTAGTGGCCAAGACATTTGTCTTGGGTGGGAATCGAACCCACGATCTCCGGCATGGCAGGGTCAGGGTCACTAACCACTAGACCAACAGGCCAGTCAGGCAGGTCGATAGTTGATTTCGGACTGTTGTATCTATTTAAATCGCGCCGAGAACATCGCTTGCGCGATGCAGAATTCTGTGACGTCATAGGTGTCTTCAGATATATGTACAACGAGGTTGAATTAAATTCTGTCTCCTCGTCCTCATTACTGAGGGTTGTGAAGATCTTGCTGGATTAGCGTCTTCCTGATGGCGTTTCGCCATCTGTGACGGTTCTTGGTGTCATGAAGTGGATACCTGTAATTGGGTATCCATGTGGAGCGGACCTGATCTGTCCATCTCATTGGGCTGCGGCCTTTAAGACGTTTGCCATCAACCATTCCAGTCATAATGTGCTGTTCCAGGTTGTGGCCAGTTTTCCTGGCTATGTGGTCAAAAAACTCCAGTATTCTGGGAATCTGAATTAAATTACATTATTATTATTAATTCAGATGAAAGAATATTTACAAACACTCAATCCCATTTCTATCAACGGCAAAGTGGTGTAAGGTTATTTACAAATATTGACTCCAACCAAGCCGCTGTCCAAATGTTTGCATAGTGAAGTTCCCATGTCGTGTGTAGGTTCTACAAATAATGGTGTTTGGAGATTCTATGGGATGATGCGGTCCAGTAGTTTTGCTATGGCGATATTTTATGGTTCACTTATCGGCAAATTCAATCTACTTACTTTTTTGTTTGTCTGACCAGCTCTTTGATCAGATAGTTGCAGCGGTGGCTCAGAGGTAACAGCTCCGACTTATGAGTTGTAGGTCGCGTCTTCGAACCCAGGCAGGTGACAAAAATTATAAATGTCTTTAGTCAAACATAATAAGATTTTTTTTACTTGTTATAAACTAGTGCTTGCCTGCGATCCCACCTGATGGTAAGCAGTGATGCATTCAATTCTCATCTACCTCAGTTCTGTCCACTGCCTGTCTCCATCTTTAATGGCTATACGCAAGTGGGTATCAATAAACACCAGGCCTTATAGGGGATATTGTACCTAGACCGCCATATTTAGAGTTGATTTCACAATTTCTGTTTTATTATTATTTTGCTCTTATTTTATTATTTTGGTGAAAGTGAACCTACGCGAACCTAGTAGATAGATACATATTCTATTCAGGAAATCAAAAACGAAACACTTATGTATTATAAATTCACATTTATTATTTCCAAATGAATTTTACATCACAAAAAAACTAAAAAAAATCACTTAAAATTGTTTTTACAAAATGCTAGTAAATATTATTGAAAATAATTATTAAATGCTCAAAGCAAAAGGTACAGTCGTATACAGATAGATTCATAATTTTATAGAAAAATAAAGATACAGTTTATACATAATTATTTTTATTATTTTAGAAATTTTAAGTATAAATATGCAAATAAACATTCACTTCAATTTTAAAATAATTTTCATGTATTTTTTGTCTTAAAAAACTCAATCTGCCATGGTAACTAAAATAATTTAAATCCGACTGTACCTTAAATATTTATATATCTAAGTCATGGTACTAATTTTTACAGTTAAAATAATAGTCTAATATAAATCTAGCCTGCAATAAATTTTGGTCTGGTTCAAACACAATTAAAAAAACAACGTGTAAAAACTATTTTAATTTATAAAATCAAATATTAATCTCAGTACTCAGTTCACGAACATTTAATAAAAAAGAATAAACTCTTTTTATATTTTACCATCTTTTATCTTTTTGAATATAAAAAGATTTTATCTTTTTTTAACAAAAGCAAAATTAGTGGCGATGGAGATAAACTGTTTTTATTCTATTAGGAATTAATTATGTATGTTCTTTTTTACTAATTATAATTTTAATAGTTAATGTTTTTTAAAACAAATGATATTTTTTAAGGTTGACAATATTGATGAATAATACAGTTTAAATATAAGTTTAGGCCAAATCGGAACGCTTTCAATAGAATTAAAGTTTTAATATAATTATTTATTATCGTGAACTGAGATATCATTCATTCATGCAACTGTTATCACATTAAGTATTCATATTTATAATATTTTATATAATTTACATTTAAACAACATCGCTTTTCCCTCCACGAGTAAGCTTTCAATATTCCGAAATATTTTAAAACAACAATCCGAGGATATTAACAGTCAATACGATTTTTAACATTTTCACTTTTCAAGCGTCGATAATATTATCCTTCTTTTCATATATCTTTCGGGAAAAACACCATTTCTTATTCTTTATCTTTTCTTTTACAAACACAAAATTAAATAATAATTATTCATAAAATAAAAGCTCGATTTTGTGACAATAATTATTATTTTAGATACACATTATTTACTATTTAACTAGTATGGCAACTTTTCGTATAACATACTTATAATATTTACACTATTTACATTCACAACGTTTTTAATAATATTTGTTTAGCTAGTCTTGATTAAACAATTTTTATTTTTTAAGAAAAAAAGATACAAATCTGTGATTTAGCAAAGAAAACACAATTTGTTAAATAAATCAAAAATTATTTTGCGCGTTATTTAAAATGTTATTATCTTAATAATTAATTACATACAGTAATGTAGTCAAATAATTATTTTTATCTAAATGTGTGTATCTTTTACACAAATTCAGTCTTATACATCTTGTGTAAGATGCAAAACTATTTTACAATCTACGTTTTTCGTTCTATCAAATTGACATTTATTGTTCTAGAATGAATATAAAGAAAAATGAAAATAAAGCAATACGTAAAAAATTTCACATTATTTTATCAAAATAATAATTGAACAACATCGTATCAATTAACAAATAAATTGATTGTGTTAAATAAAAATAATCAGATACTTAATGCAGAAATAATTCAATTGAAGAAACAAAAATCACACTTTTCATAAAAAAATAAACAGTTAAAAAATCACAACGGACGGGTCCAAAAGTTCAAAACCGATATTCACCGAATTTTATCACATTAAATGTACACTTTACACTTTTTTAAATCCACAAAAACGGAGGCCATTTTCTAGACCACTGGCCTCATAATGTCCACTTGAGGACTTTTAATGTCAACTGGAGGACTTTTATTACCTAGTTCACAGTTTGTGTCACTTCGTCTAACACTAAAGGTGTTTTGTCAGTTTGTAACACTAAAGGTATTTTGTCCCTTTCTAATATTTTTTGTCTCAGTCACACTCTTTAGTAACTTTAGCATGTTCTAAGGAAGTGTCGGTGGCTTTTGTCACACATTTTGGTTCACTCGGCATTTGGGTTGGAGAGCTTCCTGAAAAAGAAACACAAAATGTTAAATCAGCAGAAGACATACACAGATAATGACAGTTACAGACAATATAATATAACGCCAGATTTCAATAGCCTACCGCAGTTCACAAATAGATAGCTATCCCCGATAAACAGTAAGATTCTATCTATCAATCCACAACTTTTGGTAGGAAATGCTATCCCTCGGTAGGTTATAGGAAAGCAAGTAATGGCAAAAGGATAGATTTGTTTATCTTTAGTAGCTGCAACTGTAGATAGCTTATTGAAAACGGGCGTTAAGTCGATAATGATAAATAGTAATTATTTTCTTGTTGAAAAAAGCGACCAAATATGTAAATTCCGCCATCTATAGACTCCAGGTAAGTAGGAGTGGCTCTTATTAGCGTAGCAGACCGGATCCCCACAACAGATAACGGGCCCGAAAGGTTCTGGAATGGGTTGCTGCGTTGAAAGGCCTCTCACGGACAGAGCCATGACCAGATGAGGACTATGAAAGTTCGCAGATGCGAGGACCGCAGAATTGGTCAATAATAATATGGTGACATTTGGGTTCTCCTAAGTAATCAATTGTCTATATTTTTCGGTTGAAATGATGGTAATATACGGACACTGGCAACTAATATGTTACGTAGCCCTTAAATCACACCCTCAGCTACGAAGTAAACTGTTTTTGTAGTATGTTATATTTATCCTTCTTTAAATTATTTGTAACAAACTAAGTTTTAAGAACCTAACACCTATTGTTAACATCTCCAAACCCTACACTTGATTCGCAAAAAGAATTTGAACTTAATTAAAGCCAACATAATGTCGTTGTCAAATTTAAATCTGCTATGTGCCACTTTTTGAGATTTCAAGAATTTGACCACAACTTATAGGTCACTGCCTTATTTCTCATATAAAAGAACTGCTATGTGCTTATGACCACTAGTTGTGGAACTGGCCTCAGAATGATATGTGCTATGTGCAGCAGCTAAAACTTCAGGAAAACTTCCTTTGTCAATATCTCAAAAGTATACTTTTTGCACATAGCAGATTTTGGTTTGACAACGGCGATAAATAGGTCTGATCTTGCCCTTGTCGACCAAACTTATCCTATAGCCATTACTTTACACACAAAGATATCTACCCAATGAGAAAACATTTATCTTTTCATGAGCCTGAATATAATTATGTGATTACATCAGATGTTTGAACATAGAACATTTCTGTTTACAGAATATAATTAATACGAACCGCAGAACCATTATAAAGAACAAAAACCATTTTGAGTGCTCAACAAAATGGTTACCTACTCCAGTTATAAGTGCCTTTTAAAAGCTTAATTTGTGTACGGTTTTTGAATTTATTTATACGACTACAATTATATAATCCTCAACGCTGTGATTCTCTTAGAAAATTGTTTAATAAGTATATTTGTTACGGCTAATACCCGAAGTGCGGCTACACCTAGTTTTAGCCGGCTAGAACTAGGTGTAGCCGGCCACATGCGGTTAAACCTAGGTGTATCCTACTATTTTCGGTTAGAACTAGGTTTAGCCTTTATCATAGCGGCTAGAACTAGGTGCAGCCACACACTGGTGGTTAAACTTAGGTGTACCCTATTTATCATCGGCTGGAACTAGGTTTTCAGTAAAGTTATGCATTTGGTGTTGTGTTTCAGATTCTTATCTTGCGTGTCCAGATTGATTTGATTAAATTGCAAAAAATAAAAATGTTGAAGTGACATTTATAATTATAATAATAATAATATAAGTAACTCAAAATATCTTAAATATTATCTTCAGATGTAAAAGAAATCAATAAACTTTTTATGTGATTTTTTAATGCTCTTTGTGCTCTTAGGCGAAGTGGGAGGGCGTTCCAGACTTTTGTTCACTAAAACCCACTTCTTCGCCATCGATTCAGGGTCCTGAGTTTTCGTTTAAGTCGAACCTATGACCCCAGAACTTTTGACCCTGCTGGGCCATGCGGTCTACGGTCTTGCTAACATCTCTTTGAGGCACGAATGGAACACTATGCGCTGTTACCGACTTGAGCTCATTCTGAATGATTACCGTATTGCTGGACGGCATATTTACCCGTTGCTTATCGTCTGTTAGCCCACGCCTACGGTGGTTGGAAATCGGGATTGGGCAAAAATGTCTTTCACGTATTTGAACAAGATAAGCTTAAATTACATTTAGAGTTACACAAAATACCGACTGCTTTACCTACTCATGTAGCGCGCATTTAGTTTTTCATCATCATCACAGCCGAAAGACGTCCACTTCTGGACATAGGCCTCCCCCAAGCGTCACCACAGCGACCAGTCCTGTGCGTCTCACATCCATCGGATTCCCGCAACCCTCGCCAGATCATCGGTCCACCTTGTGGGAGACCTTCCAACGCTGCGTCTTCCGGTACGTGGCTGCCACTCATCATGTTTGTCATTTAGTTTTTACCACAGAGAAACTTCACATGAAAATACATTTAAATAACTATTTGTCTTTTATTTTTTAAACGGTTTTTTACAATATTGTCTAATCAATCTGGAAATGCAAGATAAGAATCTCAAATCAAAACCAAATAAGTACTTTTCTTCTTACTTTACAGAAAACCTAGTCCTAACCGATGATAAATAGGATACACCTAGGTTTAACCACCAGTATGTGGCTGCACCTAGTTCTAGCCGCTATGACGAAGACTAAACCTAGTTCTAACCGAAGATAGTAGGATACATCTAGGTTTAACCGCATGTGGTCGGCTACACCTAGTTTTAACCGGCTAAAACTAGGTGTAGCCGCACTTCGGGTATTAACCGTAACATATTAATATCATGACGGTACGTCGTCAATATATCTGTGAAAACGTTAACCTAGGCTTAAATTGTGTACGTTTTTGAAGTTATTTATACGACTTCAATTGTCTACCGGCGCGACTCTCTTAGGAAAATGTTTAAGAATATTAATACCATGACGGCGGTTTTTAACGTTGGAAATCATCTAATGACGTCTCCCGCTCTTAGAACTTCTGAATAAAACCACCCCTGTGGTCATAAGTTGCACTTTGCATTCTAGTACTACGGGTTTCTTTTTCAGAAATTCCCCGCGGTCCTAGCTAGCAAGCATCGGCCCTCCTGGGCTCCTACGGATTACAGACTAGACTAATCATGATGGTACCTGAAAACACCATACGTTAGAATAATATTCATCTTTTTTATATATAAATGAGGTGAAAGACGAATGTTACTAGAAACGGAGACCAATCAGTTCAACTAAGTTTTAGACTGGTGAATTATCACTTATTTATTTATTGTGCAAACCTACCACATTGTTTTCATTTTAACCCTAAGGTTGACTGGTAGAGAATGCCCTGATGCATTAAGTCCGCCTGTGTACCACCACTGTACATGAAGTTTAAATAAATAAATAAAATATTCCTCAACTTCTGTTTTACTCCGGATACTTTCTACATTGCTTTAACATATTTTTTATAACTTCAAGATTAATTTTAAACTATTTATTACTTTGAGTTTGATCAGGTCAAAGCATCAAGCCGAATCTAATCTCCTCAATCGAATCTTGTAGAACTTGCACGGAAAATACAGGTATATTGAAAGAGATCAATCTATGATCATATAGAATTCGCTTCAGCCTTTAGAATATGATATCATTCAGAAGCAGCATACTCCATACTAGGGATGTACCGAAAGTAGTTATATCGGAACCGAATTAGTAAGCGGAGTTCTTAAATTTTGTTTGTCGGAATAGCAACCGAAATCGAAAACAGAAGCAGAGGCTAGGCTTCAAACGAAATACTACAAAAACGAATTAAAAAAATTCGGTTAAGAAGTATACATTAAGCGCCAACTGTTGTGAGACTTCATGCAAATACAAAACAAAACAACAAGTGAAAGAGTAAAGCCTAGATTTCGTAGGCCCAGTAGCTGGCGGCAGCAGCCTTCACTGAGAAGGACAGTTACTGGGTCCGTGAAAACAAAGTTGAGCCTGTACTGACCGGTGGTTTTTTGGACTTAGTAGCTGTCAGACAGTAACTGTCCTACCGCTGGCTAGCTGGTTACAGAGCCAAAAAAACTGGTGTAATCGACAGAAGGGGCAGATAGAGTGCCCCGCGTAACAAGTATAGGTAAACTCTTTACCTTCATCCGATATACGTTCCGATTAAAATTTCGAAATTGAAAGTGCAAAATCAATCGGAGCTTTCAATATCGGATTCAAACAATTCTCCATGGTAACATCACTGCTCCATACGCTGCTAAACCATGTAAATGGAGATCAGATATCTATTTGTTGAATTTGAAAACTTCCTAGAAATACTTGAAAGGAAAAATATTGTGAAAGCATTTCTTAAACAGGATTTGAAGATTTAAAGCTTGAAGATGGAAATCTGATTTAGGATTTAACGTTGGGATAAGCACTTGATGGGATTTTGTGTAGTCCGCTTATTGTAATCCGCTACTGGACATTTAAAATAAAACCTGGTATTTTATTTAACTAAGCTCAAAGAGATTTTATTAGTTTCTTATTCTAGTTTTACGAACCGAAATAATATAAAGTCTACAGCAGCTATAGCTATCAGATTTCAGAAAAGATAGTATAAGAAAGTAGTAGTTAAAATGCGCAATGTTATGTTATAGTAGCCCATTGGAAAGCTTTTTTAATTGTTTCGCACAGATTTTTTAGCGTCGCAAAAGTCATTTTGTCTTCTTTGTGTGAAGCTTTGTAGCCCTATTTGGTTTTGCACAGATTTTTTTAGCCTCGTATAGATTGTTTAACAATATTTGAGACAAAACAATGTTCAGTATAACAGTAATTTGATCATAAGTTTAAATTCGAACACGCTTACTTAGATGTAACCTATTCACTCTAGACTTAGAGATCCCTAGGTTGTAGCTAACAAATACCGGCTGGGAATTCCATTCCTAGCTGTACGCACAATGATTACTTGTACAAGAAATGGAAAAAAATGTGCTCGGTAATGCTATGTGCGAAGAGATAAACTATAACATTAAGAGGGCCTTTCCCCATTAGTCAATCGTCAACGTTATTACGAGTATATGCCGTTTCAAAGCTTATTTGAATTAGTAACACGAAACTTGAAATAGAGGAATAACGCGTGAATACTCTATTGGCATTCGGTTATTCGCTATTCACTCGAATATTCCTGAAAACTTTCTCCAGGAAATACGATTCGCTAAAAAATCTTTAAAAGTTTTTGGAACATAAAAATCATCATTCAGAATCTTAATAAGAAGGTTTCATAGTTTTATTTTCTTTATTATTTTAATTTCACTCCTTTTAAAAAAATAAGATTATGGAGAACACAGAAAATAACAGATTGTCAGAGGTCTTTACTAGATACATGGATTTCTATAGAAACCTAGATAATAACCACCAGATATCTGTGTTTCCCAAATATGCAAAGAAAAATCTGTGTAATAACTTCATAATTGCGTAAGACCGGTTGTATAAAAATATACCTAGGAAAGGACCCTCTTAAGAAAACCCCAAAACAGCGAGTAATACTATTATTCCGAGTGAATATTTGCCTTCTTTCTACGTTATTAAGTCCGACTTTGATTAAGTTTTCCGTCGACGGCATAATTTATGCTAGGCCCTACTCCGGGCCAAAACAGGACTAATCCTTGAGTGTCTTCCACCTTGCCTGACCTCATTCAACGGAGTATTCTCGTTTCGGTACCAAAATTTTCGGCACCCAAGCTATTCCCGATTTGGCACCAATAGGTATTTTATAATATTCCACGACTTTTCACACAACGCCATCTAGTCCCAAGCTAAGCAGAGCTTGTGTTATAAGTATGTTTATCACTTGTCTAGTACCCAGACAAGTGATAAACATACTTATATATTTCTAAATACATACATTTTATAGATAAAAGACACCCACACGCAGAACAAATGATCGTGCTCATCACACAAACATTTGTCCTGGGTGGGAATCGAACCCACGACCTCCGGCATAGCAGTCAGGACCACTAACCACTAGACCAACAGGCCAGTCAAATTTTGGACTGGTATTTTGTATGGTTCCTGAGGAGCTCGTGGCGAGATAATAACAGCCGCACGGGTCGATCTTCAAGGTTAAGCAACACTTACCAAGGTTGGTCTGTGGATGGGTGACTATCTTACCATACCGAGTTTCCTCTGTGCTTCGGAAAGCACTTTAAACTGTAGGTTCCGGCTGTCATTTGATTTATGTCAGTCGTTACAGATAGTCAGCCAGTAAATCTGACTCCAGTCTTGCCATGAAGTACCGTGTTACCTAGGGTTAATTGGTCTGTGGATGGGTGACCATCTTAACATACCGAGTTTCCTCCATACCTCGGAAAGCACGTTAAGCCGTTGGTCCCGGCTGTCATTTGTAGATCTTTGGCAGTCGTTACGGATAGTCAGAAGCCAGTAAATTTGACTCCAGTCATGCCATGAAGTACCGTTTTACCCCAGTTAATGGGTTGTGGAAGTCTGGTAGGCAGCCGCTCCTAGTAAAATACTGGCATTCAGCTAAATTAGGCTTGACTGGAAGCCGATCCCAATATAGTTGGGAAAAGGCTAGGTTAGGCTAGATGATGATTTTTTATGGTTACTACATGTCCAAAATACCTATTGGTGCCAAATCTTGTGCCGAAAAAATTGGGTGCCGAAAATTTTGGTGCCGAATCGAGAATACTCCCATTCAAGTATACTTACTTCATTAAATCTTTTACAGTGATCTTTCAACACTTGGCTGAATGCAGCCTTGAGAGAATCTCGAAGTAGTGTTTAGTGAGGAGGAGCTTAGTAAGGAATGTTTATTTATTTAGTTATACTAGGTGACTTGGTAAATGTTGTTCTGACATATTATTAAAGATAAATATTGGGGGTAGAGTGGGAGGGTCTGGAGGTCAAACCTACCAAATCTACATAATAAAGAAAAACATGAAAATTGGTTATGACGATTCAGAGAATATATACTTTACATATGGACAGGTGGAGAAAGAGGCTAAAAAAAAAATGAATGGATTGTGTGAGAAGTAAACAGATGGTCGATGGGATTGAAATGTTCTAAATTAGCGACCGCGTACAGGAATACTTATAGGCCTCTCGCGTATAAATCTTCCTGTAAAGTTCGTTTCTGTAAGTAGTTCCTTCGTGGACTTTCCACGTGTATCAAAATTTAATTACTCAAAAACCCGCGAAACGAGACACAATAGTAAAACAATAACAGCGCGGTCTCATAGGACCGGTTGGGGATTCAAACGTTAAATACGCGACGTTTTTTAATACACTTACGAAGAAATAAATAAAAGGGAATTGACCAGTGACTATTGGAAGTCGCTTGACGCCGAATCTGATACGATAAATACAAGAAATTGTGGTGTGGACACGATTGCCCACTTATCCGCACTAGTGCAAAAACAGTGAATTGCCTGTCTAAGAACGGTTTTGCGAGTAGGTTATATTAAAAAAGAATTTCCAAAACAATGCTTACCATTTATCCTCGTAGGCTTCAAATGTGGTAAAGTATTAGTGTTTCTATCCAGCACGCTTTTACTGTAATACACACTGTTGTTCTCCGGGTTGAACCGCACCGGTGGCGAGTTGGAGCAACTCCTCGAGTCCATGGCTAGAGACCTGGGCTCCAGGTGGTACCTGGGCTCGAGTTCTGGCATCTGGGTGAGATTGAGTGGGTTTCTATTTGGGTTGCTGTAGAGAGATGGTGGAGGTGGCGTTGCGTATAACTCTGGTGGGAGGAGTTGTTCTGCTGGTAGCTGTAATAGAAATGTAGTGTTAGGATGACTTTTTGGTAATAGTTTCTAAATAGTATAAAATAAACTCGATGTACGCTTCCGTCTCGTCTGTTCATATATTATTGACTACTCCTAAAACTTGCAACGGATTTTGATATGATTAACAGAATATTGAGACGCTGGGGCAAGAGAAAATATGCATACATTTTGTTGATTTTAACTTGATATTTTTTTTTAAATTATTTTCTTCATCAACAATGAATACGCCCATACAATCGGCATAAAATACTCGTAGTGTTCTGACGAGACAGATAGATAGGTACATTTATTAAAAACTGTTATGATTAACTTGTTTCATTTTCTACCAATTTTGATATTGTTTTTACTGTAAATATTTAATTGTTCGATATGTATTGATAAAAAAATCTATTTGATACATTTTCCCTGTAAAATAATGACGGTTGATACATATTTTATAGACATGAAATTGTCAAGCATTGCAAATGCTAAGAGAATATTGTCTAACTTCTATAATTAAAGAATGTAAACACTTACCAAACCACTAGTATTCAACGGCAAAGCATTTTTATACTTCAGCCAATCTTCATACACCTTGTCATATGGCTGTCTGTGACACTCATTGGGACCAACATTCGGCATATGCAAGCTACTCATTGGCCCCAAACTCTGTATGCTTGGACCAAGGTTTGGCATTTGCAATGATGGGGCGAATGGTCTTCGGTATTCCATTTGTCTTACTTGGATGTATTGGCTGCAAGGATCGATATTATGGTCGTAAAATCTATCACAGTTCGTAGAGATGTCGTATTTATCCGTAGTCTTTGAGATAAGCGGTCGTATGGAACTGTAGTCTGTCGTAGACGATTTATTTGAACAGCTGTCGCTTATTTTCCCGTCGAGTGGTATGATATCTGGATTTTTGTCTGTAAAAAGGAGATAATAAATTTGTTTTTAGTGCTTTAGCCTCTGGTTTTTATGTGAATTTTTGGTTGAACAAGTGTTTTTGATGTTTTGTTGTTTGGAGCGGTAATTACAAGATGTATTTTTGGGTTGTAAAATTTTTAGGAATCGTTGCCTACAGCTCTTTGGACAAAATTATTATAATAACAATGTAAGATGTATTTAAGAAATATTTTAAAATGCAAAAGTTATGTATGAAAAATAAGTAAACGGAACAAAAATTTTCCACAACTTTACTAACTACGCAAAGCTTGTAATATGAGTATAAAAATATATTTTTTTTAGACCATTACAATCATTTCTTGATTACCTAGCATGTTGGTTTGTGCTTTGCGCACATACCTATACCGATGCGCTACCAATGTAGTGCGTAGATGCCCATATAATTTTCCTAAAACTAGGATAGCTATTTTTTTAAATAAATAAACACTAAATTAAACCTAAATGCATTTTCATAAAAAAATCACTGCTTAAATTACGGATATAACTTAATTTTATAATTACGGTGTAGGTATAGGTGTGCATTATTTTAGTTAGGTACATGTTGTAAGTACGAGAGCGCGTCTTACAATATGCGATTGACACGCTAGAACCTTTCGGCCTTATCGATGATCTGTTCTGCGAGCAATGTAACTTGCCCACGATCATAACAGTTTGGAAATTCTTTGGGATTTTTTCTCCCGCTCTTGGGCGGAGCAGGGGGGACTTTTTCTGACTAAAACCTACTGTTTTTTTCCTCATTTGCCTTTCGTTCCAGGGTCCTCGTAAGTACCTATCTTAAATTAAACACGTCTACAATAAAATCCACATTATTTTTCGGTCAAGTACTGAAATGCTATTGCCCTCTTGCTGACAAAGGGTTTCGGAAATGTGTAGTATTTCGTGAAAATTTATTTCGCTTCCGATATCAGAATCCCGTTTGAGATAAATCGAATATTTTGGATGGTCCTTTCACCGGCTTTGACTGGTTCGAATTTCTTCGAAAAACACGTAGTATTTTACAATCAATATACCAACCAATACAAGGACCATCGCTCACGGTGACTTTTTATAGCGAAGCAGTAGTAATGTTGTCGCGCGTTCTCCGGTCGCGTCGGATTGCCATCCCATCGGACTATGAGAGTAAAGGAACAGAGAGTGCATCTGTGTTTGCGCACACAATTGTGCACTAAAATATCTCCTGCGTACTTGGCTGATCTCTGTTGAGATTGACTACCGTAACCGAATTTCGGTCGGGGGGAGTACAGTCGAGATGCGATCGTTAGCTGTGTGCCTTTGCCCACACTACTAACGATCGCATCTCATATTTTCAATCGCGATGCAAAAGCAATACTGTCGCGTTTCTATCGCGTTGCAAACGCGATTCAGTAACGGCACAAAAATTAAGTTTTTGTATGAAACTTTCATTCACGCGCCATTCTTCCTCCGTTCTCTCCCCGATGTCGTCTGACACGGTCGCGTGTTTGCATCTTACAGTACTGCAGTACTGCGGTACTGCAGCGCGTTAGTAGTACGTTAGCGTAACTTCTGTTCAAATTCGCTGCTTGGCCAACTTGGAAAACCCTAAACAGACTTCGCACCCAGGTTGGCCGCAGCAAAGACAATTTCCACAGATGGAGGTTCTCAGACGGCTCCGATCTTCAGTGTTTGTGCGGCGTCTCTCCACAGACCATGTCCCATCTTCTATCCTGCACCACGTGCCCTGTTGCTTGTTCTTGTGAGGACCTAATGACGGCATCAATGGTCGGCATTGCTGTGCCCGAGTACTGGGCTAGGCAAGGTATCTGACTAGTTTTGCCATCGACACGCTAAGAAGAAGATCGCTTCTGTAGGGCATTTTAAATGCGACTAACGTGCGTTAGTAGCAATGCTATAATGCGTTTACAAAACGCGCGATAGCATCGCTATAAAAAGTCGCCGTGGACGAGAGCTTTAATGTGTTTTAAACTTCCGTCGCTTGTTTTTTGAGAATTTATTTTTGCAGCGACATACTTGAACGACAGGATAATAGTGTATTGTACAATCAACAGAAATACCTTACATTTGGCTGTTCTACACCATTTACCTATTGTGTTATTTTCCTACGTTATTTAATTTATGATCAACTTTTGAAGCAATGGATTTAAAATAGATTTCCAGTTTTTTAACTCCTTACACTTGGAATAACAATTGTATCGTGGCTGCGTTTACAAGCATTAAAAGGCCTATTACACCACTCGTTTTTACGAACGGTCTTAGTCTACGTCACGCGTTGCGTTGTGTAAGACGGTCTTCGACGGGGCTCGAGTCGACGTATCAATTCGACGTAACGAGTCGATGTATGGAGTCAACGTATCGAGTAGTGCAATAGGCTCTTTAAACTCATATAGGTACACAAGACACCCAGACCCGGAACAACTATCTGGATATACAACAATCAACTTATAATGTTCCCACTGCTGGGACTCAGGCCTCCTCTCTAGCAAAGAGAATGGGCAATCTAACACGTGGGCTCAGTGCGGGTTGGTACATGCCACATGCCTTCAAATTTCTTTCATCACATGTTTTAGAAAACATGTCGGTTTCCTCACGGTGTTTTCCGTGTTTTTAAAAACAGTGGCAATGGTAAAGCTTTTACGGGTTTAGACCCACGATCTACATCTCGTAAGTCGGGGCCTTTACCACTGGGTCACCACGCTACCCTAATTGATATAACCCTTTTAAATTAATGCATAGACTGTCCTTATTTTGCGTCTTAATGATAAGCTCGCCTAATGTGTTACTGAAATGAAATGGTTTGGTCACACTAATATTATGAAACCGAAAAAACTTTCGGTTTCATAATATACTATATATTTATATTTATTTTAAAAACTTTATGCACAAATTAACGTACAAAAAATGTTACTTATTGACGCTTGAATGGCTAAGCGGGTTTCCATGAAACTTGGCACACGGGTGTACCATGTTCTAGAATAGCACTTGGGTACCCTTCTTCCCCGGAGATGAAAAAGTATTGGGAATACATCGGGATTGTCCTTTGGGTTAATTTTCTACTTTCACGGAGGTGAAGCTGTTGGAAGTAGCTCTCTTTTCAGTCATACCCTCCTAGTAGTTTCACAAACTTTGGCTTTTACAATAGTAGTGTGAAAATATCAGTATTTTCTGAGTCTAAAACGACATTTTCCAGTCCCTAAATCTTAAATTACACTTTCAATTTCACCCAAAACAAAGGGCCTTCACCTTAAGCCTTCTATACCAAACCAAAAGACTAGGACAGTATTCAAATTACACACAATCTGAGGGTTGTTTCAATTAAATATTCAGAACACTATCACTGGCTGGCCAGCAGTCTGATTCACGTAGAATCAAAGTAGTTACAGTACCCGGCGATAAACTTTGCACATCAACCTTATAGAAAACTTGCTGTATTTCATACAAAGAATAAAAAAAATAATCGAAAGAAGCAAATCATAATTGTTTAACAGCTCCTATGGTCTGTTTTTTAAACCCTGAGACTAAAATGACATTTCAACACGAAAAGAACTAGTGCTTACGCAAGCTAGCCCTATAAACATTTTTTGTATCATGTATCCAAACGCATCTCACACATTATAATTCATTCATATTGGACGACAGTATTGAGCCAATCATACTCCAACTTCCCGTCCAATCATCCCATGCCATAGAAGAATGCGCAAAAGACAGCGAATGAGAGGCTTGTTCGCCGCTAAGCCAATCAGGAACACTTCCGCCGCCCGCGTCGAAAAAGGTCGCCATTTTTTTGGATGTTCCTTCTTCTGCTTCAAGACTCCGTCCGCACAACACCACCGCTAATACTCCGCTGATCCAGGAAAACCCGCGGCGCCGCGGTAATCTAATGTGATCTAATCGCTGAACCATAAACCTCCTAATAACGTGTTGGCCGACACAAAAGTGATCTAGTTATCCGATTGCTGACCGCGAGTGAAACCATCCGAGAACACGTGTGAGTGTCGTCATCCACCCGGCAGTCCGTGCATCAACCTGGCATCCAGATCTCCCAAGTAAGTCATAATACTCTTCCCATACCTACTTTCCTTTTGCTCAATTTCTGTGTCGTCCAATATATCATCCAACGTAAAAAAAATATTTTCCCGCTAAACTTACAAACGCAAGTGGTCCTTCGAAGCCGCGATTCTAAACTTACCATAAGTTAAATGGTCCATTCGAGTCGGATTCATAGAATCAGCATTCATAGGTCTCATACCTAGGATTTAGGTTAAATAGGTACCTACTTATCTAACCAGAATTCGTAAAACCGCCATATTGAACGCATACCATCGTTCTTACATTCCCCGCTAGGTAACTACCTACATCATTGAGAACTACTATACCAACTTAATAGTTCGCCTGTTGCATTGAAATAGCATAGGGAATTATTAAAACCGCTAATTATCGTGAGTTAGTTCGGCAAACTTGCCTATAACTTAAACTCAACCGCAATAATTTTCTTTCACCCGCTACTTAAAAAAAAAAAAAAAAAAATATAAAATATTCTTGAAGTCTACCTACATAAACATACATTATTTTGTCCGCTATAGTTACTAGAACTACTCCAATATGGAAGATCTTCAAATAAAAGTTAAAATACTGCAAGCTAAAAACCAAGCAATCTTTGAGCGTTTATCGTCATTGTATGAAATATCAAAGAAAATAAATACGACTAGTATTGAGCTACGTTCGGCTGAGACGTTTATGGCAGACACGCAAATAATCTCAGTTACTCGTCAAGAGTTTATTTCTAACATAGATAAAATAAATACATATTCTTTACAAATAAATCCTGATCATAAAATAGATTATAACAGTCAAATATCCTTTGACGGAGTTTATACGCGAGTAGAGAGAATACGCTCACTTATTGAAGCGAAGTCCTCAAGGTCATTGAAGGACTCAGCGTCTACTGATACCGCGACGCAATCAAAATGCTCAGTCAAGCTGCCACCAATTCAGATTCCGTTTTTTGATGGTAGAATTGATAATTGGCCTGTTTTTTATGAATCATTTAAATCAAATGTCCATGAAAATTCAAACCTTACAGATTCTCAACGTGTGCAATATTTAATAGGTAACCTAAAAGGAAACGCATTGCAAATTACCGCCGGAATTATTCCGTCAGGGGATAATTATACGTCTATCTGGAACAGTTTGGTTCAAAAGTATCAAGATAAACGAGCATTAGGCTCGCACTACATGTCTAATATTTTAAATATAAAACCCGCAATTAATAATTCCGCCTCTTTAAATAGTTTTATTGAAAGTTTTCACGCGTCTGTTTCGGCACTAGAACAATTAAAAATTAACGACCTAAAGGATTTCATATTATTAAATTTAGCTTTAAAAAAGTTAGATCCCGCTATCATACATTCATTTGAGATGCATATGAGAGATGTGGAGATTCCTACTTATACGGATTTCGTTGAATTTATAAAATCGCAAGTAAAAATATTAGATAGATCTACTTTAACTCGGAACGCATCAATAAGTAACAACAATAATAAAAATAATTCTTGTCGTAGCCAATCACGTGATAGTACAGTACATACATTTGTTGCTTGTGACAATAACCAAACTTGTATGTATTGTAGTAGCAAAGATCATTGGAAACTGTACACCTGTCCAAACTTTCAAACAATATCGGCCGGTTCGCGTTTGGATTTTATTAAAAATAAACGTGGATGTGTAAACTGCCTTAGTACAACGCACACTGCCTCGCAGTGTAAATCTATACACACCTGTAGAACATGTAACAAAAAACATCATTCTCTTTTACATTTGGAACAAAGTTCACAGCAGCGATCGATATCAGCTGACGCTTCCGCGCAGTCACAACAGGTGGCGCTTTGTGCATGTTCTCGCGTAGGAATAAAAACTCCACGTACTACGATTGTTTTGTCAACAGCACAAGTCTATGTTGATAACAAACATAACAAATCCGTTTCTGTAAGGTGCTTAATAGATAACGCTTCGCAAAATAATATAATCACTACAGCCTGTTGTAAAAAACTGCAATTAAATATTATACCGCTTTCAAATTCATTTATAAAGGGTGTAGGAACCTCTGCGCGGCCTATCATAGGTTACGTGGAGATAACAGTTACTGCAAAAAATAAAACAAATTCTTTTAAAATAACCGCTCTTGTTATTGATTGTATAACTGATAAATTACCATCTCACTTGGTTGACACCTCTGCTGTGCAACATTTATTCGAGTTACCGCTAGCCGACCCCCTGTGGCACGTGCCCGGTGAGGTTGAATTACTTCTAGGGGCAAAACTGTTTCCGTATTTATTACTTCATAACAGAATTCTCTCACCTACCGCGCCATCAGCTGTTGAAACCGTGTTTGGATACATAATTATGGGTGAGATACCCTCTAGTTTATCTAATAACAATAACAGTCTAGATGATTTAAATACCGCTTCATGTTTTTCTACCGCGTTAACAGTAGATGATTCTCATTGTTTTTTGTCGTTGGACGAATCTTTACATAAATTTTGGAATATCGAAGAAATACCTTCAAAATCTTTTATGAGCCCCGCTGAACGGGAATGTGAACAGCTGTACGCTTCTACTATGTCACGTGACTCCAGTGGTAGGTACTGTGTTGCCTTACCATTCTGTAAAAATCCAGAATCACTCGGAAATTCATATGCTGTCGCTTATCGACGTTTAATTAACTTGGAAAAAACTAAGCTTCGCGACCCTTCTTTGCGCGCTAGTTATAACGAAATAATCCAAGAGTATATCGATCAAAATTATTTAACTGAAACTACACCTAGTTCGGTTGATCAGACTATAGGATATTACATACCGCATCACCCTGTTATTAGGAATGATAAACAAACTACTAAGGTGCGCATTGTCCTTGATGCGAGCGCTAAGTCTCATAATGGCGTTTCATTGAATGACTTACTGCATACAGGTCCTAATTTACAGGCTGACATATTTTTATTACTTTTAAATTTCCGTTTGTTTCCTATTGCAGTTACAGCTGATATAAAACAGATGTATCTTCGAATTAAGGTTATTGAGGATCATCGAAAATATCAAAAAATATTGTTTCGATTTAATACTACTGAACCTGTTCGCGAATTTAAATTTAACCGTGTTGCCTTCGGTCTCAAGCCCAGTCCCTTTCTAGCCATGCGCACTGTGCGCCAGCTTTCAGAGGATGAAAAACATCGCTTCCCGCGCGCATCCATTGTCGCTTCTCATGAGCTTTATATGGATGACTTGGCTAACTCGACCCCTACTCTAGAGGAAGCCAAGATTCTCTCCGCTGAACTTATCGCCTTATTTAAAGCTGGGGGCTTTGACCTTACTAAATGGGCAAGTAATTCCTTGGAATTACTGGAGGTTATTCCACACTCCAACCGCTCTTCTATTAATTTCTCTGACGGGGATAATTTAAAAATCCTTGGACTCAAATGGATTCCTTCCGAGGACTGTTTCACCTTTACTACATCTGAGTTAGATAAAGGTTGTACTAAACGCTTCATACTTTCCACTATTGCCCGTCTGTGGGACGTTCTCGGTCTAGTGGCTCCTGTAGTTTTATTCGCGAAATTACTCATAAAAGAATTATGGAAATTAAACACAGATTGGGATGAAACTCCGCCCGATTCTATCGTACTTCTCTTTCAAAAATTCAAAGAGCAACTGCCTCTACTTTCTTCTTTAAAATTGCCGCGTCATGTAGCCGTTACTATGGGTTGCGTGACAAATATAGTAGGTTTTGCTGACGCCAGCTTGAATGCGTATGGCTGCGTTATATACTTACATGTCACTGACACAAATGGTAATACACACGTAAATTTGGTGTGTGCTAAATCTAAAGTTGCACCTGTTAAGGTCGTATCTCTGGCTCGTCTAGAGCTTTGCGCCGCTGTTCTTTTGTCTAAACTAATTAAACTAGTTTATGACACTTACCGCTCTCGCACCGCTATTAATAAAATATTTGCCTTTTCCGATTCTACAATTACACTTTCATGGATTCATTCTTCACCTCACAAGTGGAACATTTTTGTTAGTAACCGCGTCGCTAAATGTCAAGAAAATCTTGATCCTAAACATTTTTACCATATTAACGGAAAGGAAAATCCTAGTGACTGTCTGTCTCGAGGTCTTCTACCCGAACAGTTACTAAACCATGATTTGTGGTGGCATGGCCCTGAATGGCTTCTGCGACAAACTGATGAGTGGCCTATTACTCCGTTTGTTTCCTCATGCAGCGAGCAATTGCCTGAGTTTAAAAATAAATCTTTAACATTAGTATCTACCGTATCAGAACTTAACTTGATATATAGCCTTTCTCAAAAATTTACATCGTTACATAAAATATTGCGCATAATTGTATACATTTTGAGATTTTTGCATATTATTCCTTATGACAAGTCACATAAGACAATTACTGTCCGTGAATTGGTTGCCGCTGAAATTTATTTAATTCATTGTATTCAACAATTTCATTTTTTAGATATTTATGACGAAATTAAAAATAAAAAACTTCGCTCACAGTTTAAGAAACTCGATCTATTTATAGACGAGCATAACATAATTAGAATTGGTGGCAGGTTGTCAAATGCGAACCTTCCTTATGAAGCTCAGCATCCCGCGCTTTTACCTAAACATGATAATTTTACACATGTTCTAATAGACTATTATCATCGCATTCATTGTCATGCCGGTGTAAACCTTCTTACCTCTCTGTTACGCCAAAAATATTGGATCATCTCTTCCAGAGGTGTCGTCAGACAAAGGGTACATGCTTGTAACTTTTGTTTCAAAGTTTCTCCTTCTCACCCCAGTCCAAAGATGGCTGATTTACCCGCTTGTCGCGTACAAGAGACTAAAGCTTTTGTTCATACTGGTGTGGATTATGCTGGTCCTATTAAAGTAACCTTATGTCGACGCAGAGGCCAAAGAAGTCAGAAGGCTTACATATGCTTATTCGTTTGTTTCGTTACCAAAGCAGTTCATATTGAATTGGTTACCGACGTGTCATCGGACACCTTCATTTCAGCTTTTAAAAGATTCATTTCCCGCAGAGGCCCCGTCTCTTATTTATATTCTGATAACGGAACAAACTTCGTTGGAGCCAAGGCTCAATTACAAGAACTACTGGCTAACCGCTACCGCATAGAGTGGAAAATGATTCCACCCCGCGCCCCCCACTTTGGAGGGCTGTGGGAATCAAATATTAAATCTACTAAAACGCATTTATATCGTGTTATCGGCTCTCAACTTCTTACTTATGAGGAGCTTTCGACTGTTCTCACTGAAATTGAGGCAGTTCTAAATTCCAGACCGCTCTGTGTCCTGAGTGAGGATCCGTACCCAGAACCGCTTACTCCCGCTCATTTTATAATGGCTTCTCCGTTAACTACGTTGCCTGTCGTGAACGTTCCCGAAACGACGAAACCTCTAACTTGCTGCAAAAAATTGCTTGACCAAATGGTTTGTAGCTTTTGGAGAAGGTGGCGTATAGAATATTTACATAACTTGCAAGTTAGGCAAAAATGGTTGAATGCCGCCGACAATATTAAGATTGGTACAGTGGTTCTCATGCATCAGGATGATGTCCCTCCTCTACGTTGGCCAATGGGCATAATCACCGAGATTTTCCCCGGCAAGGATGGGATAACTCGCGTTGCCATGGTGAAGACATGCAGTGGCTCTTTCAAAAGACCCGTTGTTAAACTATGTCCTTTACCTTCTCAATAATACCACCGCGTAATTAAACATCTAATTTAGCTGTAGTTCACATATTTTCATTATAACTTTTCTCTTTTGTCCAAGTTAATTTAATTTCAATCCGCTTTAATTTGACTCCTTACTTTTTGAGTATACTTCATATCCTCGAAAGCCGGGCAGAATGCTTACGCAAGCTAGCCCTATAAACATTTTTTGTATCATGTATCCAAACGCATCTCACACATTATAATTCATTCATATTGGACGACAGTATTGAGCCAATCATACTCCAACTTCCCGTCCAATCATCCCATGCCATAGAAGAATGCGCAAAAGACAGCGAATGAGAGGCTTGTTCGCCGCTAAGCCAATCAGGAACACTTCCGCCGCCCGCGTCGAAAAAGGTCGCCATTTTTTTGGATGTTCCTTCTTCTGCTTCAAGACTCCGTCCGCACAACACCACCGCTAATACTCCGCTGATCCAGGAAAACCCGCGGCGCCGCGGTAATCTAATGTGATCTAATCGCTGAACCATAAACCTCCTAATAACGTGTTGGCCAACACAAAAGTGATCTAGTTATCCGATTGCTGACCGCGAGTGAAACCATCCGAGAACACGTGTGAGTGTCGTCATCCACCCGGCAGTCCGTGCATCAACCTGGCATCCAGATCTCCCAAGTAAGTCATAATACTCTTCCCATACCTACTTTCCTTTTGCTCAATTTCTGTGTCGTCCAATATATCATCCAACGTAAAAAAAATATTTTCCCGCTAAACTTACAAACGCAAGTGGTCCTTCGAAGCCGCGATTCTAAACTTACCAACTAGCGTCATTCCTATAGTAAATTTGACATTACTTGTGTCATTTAGTCTCCGGGTATAAAAAACAGACCATAATATATGTATTTCGCGCGACAGAAATAACTCTCTACGAAGCCGAAATTAGCCGATTGTCTCATTCGTCGATGTGCATTTTTATCGCCGAGTACTGTAAATATCGTTGAAGTTTTATGGTATTCCGATTGAAGTCCTACCCGAAATCGATATTCAGGATTCGATAGAAAGACAATTGAATTGAATTGGCTTGAAACTAAACGATCTATCAACAGCCTATTACCAGTTACATTATTTTGTATTCTACCAGGGTAATTGTTGACATAGTTTCCTTGCGTGATCACATCAGAAATGAAGACAGATGTCTTCATTTCTGATGTAACCCATGCAAGAGAACAAAGATTACCCATGTAGCCCGAAGAATTGCCAAACTTAAGTGGCAGTGGCAGGGCACAACCCTCGTAGAACGGATGGTCGATGGGGACGGAAGGTTCTGGAGTGGCGGCCACGTACCGGAAAACGCAGCGTCGGAAGGTTTCCCACAAGGCTGACCGACGACCTGGCGAGGATCGCGGGAATTCGATGGATGCGAGACGCACAGAACCGGTCGTTGTGGCGACGCTTGGGGGAGGCCTATTTCCAGCAGTCGACGTCTTTCGGCTCAGATGATGATGATGAATTATTGAAATAGCTGACTAAGGGTCGAACGAAGAACTACTTTAAATCGGTGTCGTTCAAGCTCGATTGATGGATGATGTGAATACGATAATGCTCTGAACGACTAAGTCGCTACGATATCGTTACGGTTTTGATAACTTGAATCGGGCTACCAGTTTAGTGATTCATTTGTCTGGCTTCTGCCCGTTTGCTCTCAAGTGGGTTTAAGGTACGGGCAGAAAGGCTTATGGTTTAGCAGAGTAGAGGTAGGGTAGGTCTTAACCTGTCTTGAGTACATGACCGTCTGATATACTGTGTGTGACGGGAATAATGCACACTCTAACACCACAATTAACCTATCACATACCCGCAAAACGAGACACAATAGTAAGACAATGACAGCGCGGTCTCATGAGACCGGTCGGGTATTCAAACGTTAAGTTATAATAATATAACATAAGCACAGATTTTTATTAATATTATTAGAGACTAGCTTTAGCCCGCATCTTCGCCCGCGTACATAAAATATAGCCTATGTCACTCAGGAATACAGCAGCTTTCTATTGGTGAAAAAATTTTAGCAATCGGACCAGTACTTCCACAGATTACCTCATACAAACAAAAAAACAAACTTTAACTCTTTATTATATTAGTATAGATTTCGCTCGTGTTTAACCATTGTCTCACTTGATGGAAAGCGACGATGCGGTCGACGATGGAGCGCGCTTGCCTAGAAGTAATCTATTCATTCTTGATTTAAAGACACCTAGGTTGCAGCTATCAGAAAACACAGACTCCGGCTGGGAATTCCACTGTTTAGATGTACGCACCACGAATGTGTTCCCAAAACGTTTACAATGGGAAATTTTACTTATGCACTTAGGTAGTCATTTTTGAGAAATTAGCTATCCTAATTGTAGGAAAATAATTATGAACATTAGGTAAACGTTCGATTTCTAGCAATTGAAGAAACAGGGGTGTATTTTAGTAAGTAAAAGTCTCACATTCTCTCTTGCTTTATCCAGAGCGAGAAGAGTTATTTGATGATTTCCCACTCTAATAAAAAAGGCTAATTCTAAAGAAATTAATAATTGTTAAGAAATAAAAAACATTGCTGGTAAAAGGTTAGATAGATTTCATATATCGCATTATGGGGCTTTCCTTGAAAGGGGTCCTCATGGGAAAGCCGTTTTTTTTGGTGATTTCAGGGTTGGTCGCATAGTCAAAGTTGTTCATATTGATGAGTACAATAACCACTTTTAAGGAAAGCCCTTCTGTCGTATCAACGTTGTATATTACAATTTTACAGAGTTTATAATAATCCGATTACATCATACTTATACTCGTAAATATATAAAGTGCTGTGTTTTCAGCAAGCTCTACAGAGCCATGAGATATGTTACTCACAAAGATAAGCTGTCTGTCTCTGTGGTCTTGTTAGCATTCAGACGAATCTGTGTTTGTTTTGTATGTTGATGGTCTGACATACTATGTAGCTAGGTACATATAGCTTTTAGATTCTAAGCGTGATAATTTGTGCCTCTTCTCCTTGTGATAATTTATCTGAATCTTTGAAAATTCTGTTGCTTTTGTTTCAGTAGGGACCTACCTACCCAATGCACTATACTAAGTATAAATACTTAGTTAATTATAGATTTTAAAAATATAAAATTCTATTAAGCCTTTTTAATTTTCAAAATAAATATCAATTAATCTGTGTAGCCCTATACCAACTATGTTT
This sequence comes from Mythimna separata, assembly GCA_030763345.1. NCBI lineage: Eukaryota > Metazoa > Arthropoda > Insecta > Lepidoptera > Noctuidae > Mythimna > Mythimna separata. The sequence continues at coordinate 7,109,601 of CM061190.1, forward strand.
TTGTTGCTTAACAGAATTGTTATCTTCTTTCACATACCTACAGTAACAACAAGGAACAGGTATTTTTTAATAGTGATGAAAAATCGTGTAATAACTCTTATTGCTCTGGATAGAGCGAGAGAGAGTGTCAAAGTTTTACTGACTGAAACTCACCGTCTTCCTTCAATGGCATTTTGCGTTCCAGGGCCATGGTAACTCTTTCAAACAATCCCGTAACCATAGCAGTCATCGGCTTTAGCGAGTTCCATCCATTTTGCTGACAATTTTTTGAGGTACGCGTGGACGAACCAGCCCTGGTCCTAATTGGGTGGCGAACTACCCAATGCTCGCCGTCCGTTTGTCTACAAGCTAAATAGCAGAATTAAGGAACTTACCTAAACTATCAACACTTTCCGATTCCTTGGTGCCAGTTAGCGGTATATTCGACGTTTCATCCTGCTGTCGCTTATCCTTTTCATGTTTTCCTGCGAATAAAAATAAAAATGAAATCCTGTAACAATTTAAATTCTTCGAAATCTTTCCTGTAAGTAGACATTTATTAAATTCGATGTCCAAATAAACGGAAAGTAAAAGGTTGGTATTCAGATTTTCTTGGAATTTCCGTTATGAATTTAATAACGATTAATCTTTCGGTTTAATTTATTGGATCCTACGAGTAGCTTGTACGAGAGGCTTTGCAGAGTGAAAGCAGGAAATTTTACGTGTCATTGAGGTTAATTTCCAGAAATTTCAGGAATCACCTGTACTATATTTTATAGCATCGTATCTTAGTATACATATTTAAGTAAATTGAACTTTACATTATTCATCAATAATAATTTACTAATTAAACAACTTTTGTTTCACAATATTTGTGGTAAAATGTAATTCGAGCGATTGAGAAAGAAGAGGGATTGACCATATACGTAACGCCACAGAACAGTTGAAAGAGCGTAACGCGTATAACTCCATCCCTAAAATGGATCGCGTTAAGAGCTCGTGGTAAGATCTCTGCCCTCAATTATGATTAGGAAAATTTAACAATGTAAACTGGTTACATAATTGCAAATATCTAATGACTTTAAAGACACATGGTTGTTTTTTATTAGTTTAGTATAACTAAATTTAGTTCCAATTAATTCACACGATAAGTTCAATTCAACTACACACAAAGTTCAATGAAACTACACACAAAGTTCAATTAAACTCATCAGGTCAATACTCACTCTCCCTCTTGTTGCAGTACTTGCAGCAGAAGATGACAGCTGACACGGCTGTCATGGCGGCGATCACTCCTACTGCCCCCAGGACTATTATCAGGACTGTTGTCAACTCCACCTTGACGGGAACTTGCGCTGTGGGAAGAACTGTGGCTTTTATCTTTCAGGTCTTATCAAAATTATTACTAAAACTACAAACGATTTTTGTACTGCAAGTGACTTACAGTACAAAAATAGTTTTTAGTATTACGAAATAAGAGTCATTTTTGTGGTTAAATGTGTAGTTAATATTAAAATTGAGATACATAAACGTACAATAAAAAAAACACGAAGTATGTATCATTAAAACAAAGGATGATCTTTAAGATTTTCTTAGAATTCTATAGTAAAAAAAATGGCCCTATTCTTTTTGGAGACGATTAAAAAGATGCTCAAACTGCTCTTTAAAAAAAAACCATTACAACAATTTCAATTTTACCAAGATTGATTTAAAGATTTGATCGTTATTTACTATAGAATATATATTGAAAATTATATTAATGATTTAACCTATCAGATACCCGCAAAACAAGACACAATAGTAAAACAATAACAGCGCGTTCTCATAGGACCGGTCGGGGATTCATGAATTAATATTATCTTCAAAACAACAAAAAACTTAGTCATTACTATTTTAATAATTAAAATCACAAACGTGGAAAACTGTGGTTAAAAACATGTAACCTTACCTGTATGCCGTTGCGGGTACTTCAGCAAACTTGAGGTTAACGTCAGGGCCTCACTGTACCCTTTTCTGTTGAAGGCTCTGACTGACACTGCCAAGGCGTTGCTTGCTGACAGGCCTGCCACTTCGAACTCAGGGTCATCACTGCTGACGTTACGGAGAAGGAGGCCTGTTGCCATGTCGAAGATCTGTGAGGAGAAAAGAAGCAAAGTATTGAATAATCGAGAACCAATGTAGAAAAGTAACTGAAACTACTAATTGGCCAGTTTAGTTGAGGTTTTTTTAAGGTTGGGAAATCATCCAATGTCTTCTCCATCTGTGGATGGAACGGGAGGGTGTGTCAGACTTTCACTGACTAAAACCACACCTGTACCTTCTTTACCTGAATTTCAGGGTTCTTTTTAGTTCAACCCGGGGCCCCAGTAGGCTTCGACCCTGCCCGCCCCTACAGTTTGCTGATATCTCTTTGAGGCGACGCGCCATCGACGACACGGGCTTGGTCCGGACTGTTACCGGACGTCCGGATGGTGATCTACCCATTACTCGCCGTTCGCAAGCCTCTCCTCACGGTGGCTGGAAATCGGGGTCGGAATCCTGGCGGCGGAGGAGTAAGGGCCATGCCCTCTCAAGTTGCGACCCTCTTTGGATAAACCGCGGTCTTAGCAGGCATCGGTCCTGCTAAACTTTTATGGTTTCCTGACGTCTCTTTGGGGATGGATAGCCAGTGGGCTATCCAACACATGAAAGGAATAAGCTATATGGCAACACTCTACCGTACCAACATCAGTAGAAGCGAAGCAGTAACCAAAGATGCAAGTAAAACCGCATGGAACAGCTATACACCTATGAAGATGCGAGAAAAACCTCGGGGACAGCTATATACAAGTTGTTATATAAATAAAGCCTAACAAAACGTCTCACATTGTTATTTTATTCCCCAGACAAAAGCAATACATTGTCTGTTAACAAAGAATTTAATGTCGTTCGCGATTTATTTATTTCGAACTAAGTGACATTAACAAGACATATTGATACCCATTGATATCTTTTACGCAATATATGAAGCTCCCTACAAAAGAAACACTATGTCTTTTATCGTTAAATGATGATTTATTTTGTGTTTCTTTTGATTTTGGCTTTTTTATGACGTGAAGACCTGTTGAATTATAATAATACTTTATTGACACAAGTCCTTATAACATGCTTAATTTTTCAAGTACCGTAATAATTAGAGACATAATAGAAAGACAATAGGAGTGCGGACGCGTCCGCTCGGGGCTCAACAGATTAATATCAGTCATTTTTATTATTAATGCATAAGGTCGCCTTTGACCGCTATCTCACCAGATGGTAAGCGATGTGGCCAAGGATGGATCACGTTTGCATATAGTTAGTTAACTTTTAAAAATAATTTCGTAAAGCAGTTATCTTTGACAAATACTTTTTTTCACATACAGCATAAACTAGTGCTTGACTGCGGTCCCATCAGGTAAGCAGTTATGCAATCGTTGATGAGTTTATGAGCTTATTCACTAGTTTTGAAGACACCCCAATTATAAACAGACGGGAAGACCGCAGCAGGCAGATTGTTTCAGTCCTTGATGTTTTCATTATTGATAGACGTGAGTCAATACTATTTCAAACTACAGAAATGTGTATAATTTTTGGTAAACGGTGTCGAACAAAATAAACATAATTTAAGACATTCAAAATATTCTGTATATTTTTAAGTTCACTGATTCTTTGACACAATCGAGGAACCGACGCCTAAAGAAAAACATTTTCTTAAAAAAGAAAACAACAAATTACTTTTGTGTCGGTACGACAGCCGATCAATGGAGGCCGAAACATTTCAATAAAAAAAAGAATGGAATTGTTCAAAGATTTAAGCACGAGTTTGAAAAGAATTTAAAAAATAAAGGTGACGATTTTTTTTGAACAATTGTCTGTTGTTTGACAATTGAGTTTTGTTGTCAAGAAGTTCTTTGTCAGTTGTATCTAGCTTTAGCCCGTAGCTTCGCCTGCGTACATAAAATATAGCCTATGTCACTCAGGAATACAGCAGCTTTCTAATTGGTGAAAAAATTTTAGCAATCAGACCAGTACTTCCACAGCACCTCATACAAACAAAAAAACAAACTTTTCCTCTTTATTATATTAGTGTAGATTATTATTTTAGGCTCACGCCAGACAACTGCCTCACCGACGGTAAACAAAGTCGAATTTCAATTGCCCTTTGGGTAACTTTAGGCCTTCTGATGACGCCCATTGTCAGCGACTACGTTTCAGTGCCACTGACATTTAGGCTTGAGACATTGGACCGTGCAGCTTCCCGAACGCTGACCAGCCGGGTCAGATTCGATGATTGACTCTTTCTTAATGTTAGACCTACCTAACTGACCCAGGAAAACTGTTACTTTTTGATGTACAATAAAGTTTATTATATTTTACTCTATTTTTAACGTGATCGTCTACAACGTGTGGACTCTCCGGATTTAATCGCAGTGTACATGGATATTTACCATGACTTTGTTTCAAAGTACTTTTGTTTAATAGTACATAAACAACAATAATTGCAAATTATTACAATCATTACCATCTATTTGCAAACTTGCGCGAACATTTGCAGCCCATATCGTAAATCTGCAAACTGAATAATGATACTAATATTCCAACGTAATTTGTTAGAACTAGTAATTTAGCTGGGATTGCAAACATGATAATTATTTACTCAGTAATAAATATGTGCGGACAAACTAATGTGAAATGACCGTTTGCAAGTTACATTGAGCAAGTTGGCTTGTGGCTCGTTTCAGTTGAAAACTTGGTGCAAGTCAAACTGAATATTCGCATAGCGCGGTTTATAGTTCGGACGTCAACTTGCACTGCGAAGCTGGAAATAAATTATTAGACCTGAATTCAGTCTTGTACTTGAACAACTAGGAGAAATAGAAAAACATCTGAACAGGACCCTTAAAACACGATATGAAATCGAGATAAAGGTAAAGTTAAACATCAGAAGAAATTGGGTCACAATGGGAAAATGTTAAAAGAAATCGAGTCAGAATAAATAAAGGCAAATATAGAAGAAATTGGGTTGAAAGGTAAACAAAAAGAAATTAAAGATAGCACCGCTCCTCCCAAACTAAATATCAAACGCTAGACTTGTAACAGAAGGTAACTCAACACGTGACTTGTTCAATTCTTTTTTTTTTTCATTTATAGGCGCAGATACCTAAACATCTTCTGATTTTTGCTTTTTTGCGTCAACTTCTTCTGATGTTTGCTTTTCTGCCTTAATTTCTTTTGGTTTTGGCTTTTTCTGTTTCAACTTCTTCTGACGTTGGCTTTTTCTGCCTCAATTTATTCTTGTTTTTGCTTTTTCTGTCTTAACTAAACTCAAGTAAAAGTTTAGGCAAAAGGTCAAGGATTAGAATAAATCGAAGCAGAATAGGTAAAGAACCAGAAGAAATTGAGGCACATTAGGCAAATATACTGCCACTTAAGTTTGGCGATTCTTCGGGCTATGTCGGTATCATTCGTTCTATATCCATTCATTCACACATATCCATTCAATATCCATTCCTGATACGATCACCTGATACGATCACGCAAGGCTCCAACCCTATTGGGCCCCTACGGTTTGCTGGCATCTCTTTGAGGCAGGTTTCTGAGGAATAACCTACAGGAAAGTGTATAAGTAACTTACCTCCAACAAGAAGGACTGGTGGATGCCTCCATCATGTCCTGGAGTGCAGTTTAGAGTCAAAGAGTCGTAAGTCACGTTGGTGATCTCACACGCTTTGGGGGTGGATGGCTTGTCTGTGAGGAAGAGATAGCATTTGATTTTAGTACCAGCATAAATAGAAAAATTCAAAATTTCGAGATATTCCACTAAAGTTTTCAGCCAACGGTATAGGAAAAAAGAAAGGAATTGATTTTTTGATCTCAGATGAGTTAGACCAACTGACCACGAGGTGGATTGATTAAAGTGTAGCATCAAGAAATAAACCACATATACAGATGCTGCCTTTGATTTTATTTATCTGCCGTACATGATTAAGTATAGCGCTCAAAAGATAAAGATAACTAAATAAACTAAAAACATTAGCTCCATCAGTCTAGCGACCATATGACCACGTTGGGGTCCATAGCTTTCATCATGAGACTACAAATTAGTTTTGTAATAATAGATCCATTCCATAGAAAATGGGCGATATTCTCACTCATCTGTCTATACTAGTAAAAATGGACAACCAAATCACTGAAAAAATGAACGAAAACACTAAGACATTGTCTAATTAATAAGGCTCATATTTCAAGTCTGTTCAAAGAACCTCTAATGACCTCAAAAGAAGTATCTTATCTCTTGAGCGGGTCAAACAGGGTTTGAACTTTAAAAGTTGTAAGCAAGCAAAGTTGAAGGCATTAAGGGTCTTATAAACATCACCCCCCACGTCTAGTGCCTTAAGGCGTATAGTCCCTTGAACATACACATATCGCAACCCCGGTGCGACACTTTTGCAAAAATGCAAAAATGAGTTAAATATGTAAAAATGATCCTAAAGCGATGTAAAGTGATTAATACGAGATTTATCCAAAAGTAATGTTAACGCTGCCCGCCCACGATAAATTTTTTGTAGGACCGATAATCGTCACAAATTATAATTCTATAGAATATTCTGACTGGCCGTGTGCGTGGTACTATTGCCATCAGTGTGTATGTTTCACCTACAAAAAGTCGTTCACCGATTATCGATCATGGGCGGGCAGCGTAAAAGTTGACGTTGTAGTATAAGCTGTTCATCTCATCTATAATATATATTCTTAAGTCATTGTTTTCTGAAGTGTCAAAGTTGTATATACTTATCGTGAAAAACTTCATTTTTGCATATGTGACAGTGTCGCATCGGGGTGCAATATAGTCTTTTGAGTAAAGTCCCTTGAACATCTGGCCAGAGTTAAATGGACACAATGTGCCCATTTAACTCCTAGATGGTAGTACGAGTATGTATCCATTTAATTCTGGTCCTGCAGCGCCCGGATAGAGCCCCACTGACCTTTAAATGTATTTTCTTTGCGAAATATTGATGGATTTAAATACGCTATGTACAGGCTGAAGAAGACCAGTATTTTTTGTGTAATCATATTTCTAAAGTTCAAAGGCGTTTTAAAGATGTAGGGAAACCAAGAGAAAGAATATCATGTAATTTTTTTTGCAAAATTATGAATCATACGAAAAAGGTTATACCTATGTTATTAATGTTGTAACTATATGAGTTTATAATAAACACAAAGACCAAATATTATGTCGTTTTTTTTTGCAAAATTATTAGATGAAAAAATCATGTGTAGCAAATTCTATATGACTTTATAATAAACATAATTATATTTTTTTCAAACCTATTGACCAAGCCGTTACCGTGGAATAGGCTTCAGAAAGTCACTGTGCGCTAGCTTCTGACGTTTCATAAGTGCCCCTGTAGGCCTAAATGAAATAAAAAATATTGAATTTGAATGTTTTAGGACACTGATGGGCGCTAGGCCCTTAAAGCTTCATGTCAACATCCGACCTAATAATTTTCTCTCCACATGTAGGCACTAGAAATGTCTGGTCCAGGACAAGCGTCATATTTTACAGGAATTTGCTGCGGAAATTTGTCGTAGAACAGTCCGTCTAGCGCTTAACGACCTGAGCTCTTTGATTTGTATGGAGCTGACTGTGGATTTTGACGTTTTATTGGGCATTCCTTTTGTCTTAGATCTTTGAAAACAGGCCATGCCTTTAGTGTGCTGTGATTTTATATTATTTAAATGATATTCAGAGGGTCATAGGTATGCGTGTTTTGTATACGTGAGTTTACCTGTGTATCGAGTATTTATAACTTGATAATAATATCTGTGTTCCTACGGAGAGATATTTTGAAATATTGTTGTTTATAATATAGAAAAAAAAACAAATAAAACCATGACATTTTCGCTGTGAAAATGTGCAAGTTTAAATTCGCTTAAATTTCGTTTGGGGTAAGTTTAAAAAAAAAAGACGACGTAGGAACCTAGATAATTATTGTCTGAATCCGAATAACATCATATTACGGTGTAAATATGCTTAAACTGCAAATGATTTTGGTATTACGTTTGTATGGATAATTCTAACGTCGCGGCCACCTTGAGCTTCTCACGATGCAGAATTAGGTTAGAATCAAGAGTTTAAATGGACGTAGTTATGCAAACAAGAACCATCCCACAACTTGAGTGATAATGTACCATGCTACATGAGTCCGTTTTTCTAATAGAAAGTAGCTTAAACTCGGGTTGGTACCTTAAACAGTTCCTTTTTTATGCTTTGTGTCTTACTTTATCGGCCAGGATTTTTTCTGAGGAGATGTTATACACGATACACAGTCTATCTAAAACCATAACTCAATTTCACTCAAGTTGTGGGATGGTTCTTGTTTGCATAACTATGTCCAAATAAAGATGATCCTGGGACTGTATGATGGTTTAAATTATTATAATTCAGTAAATAATTACATACTCGTATCACGCCCGCTTATTATATTTTAATCAACATACGAGTACGCTGATTTTGACCAACCAAATGCAAAAAAACTTAAGAAATTTTGTATTTGGCGGTCCATACTTTCTTTTTAGGTGGGAACTGACTTCTCACGTTCAGGGCGTGTCAGACTATTACTGACTAATACCCACTCCTGAACCTTCTTTGTCTTCATTCTTGAGCCCCTTCATTTTCACATAACCCACGGGCAGTTTTGGAGCATACACTTTAAGTGGGTTTTAATTGTTAACGAAAATCTGGGGTAGAATGGTAAATGACTATTATAGCATAATTATTATTATTCTACTCACCAGCTGGTAGTATATGAAAGAGACACGGCTTTGTCTGTCTTCCCACGGAGTTGGTCCCCGAGCACTGCACCCAGCCGTAGTCTGAAGAAGTATTCACCATGTAAATGTATGTACCTGAATGAAATATCATAGGTTTATCATTTTTTGGCAAGGAAATTGGCATTTTGATAAATGTGGAGAAAGTTTGTCTTTGCAGCCGAGGTGGAATTCGCTTGAGCCGCTAGTGAGGGTGATATGGAGTGCTGCAGTGACAAATTTCCACGTGTATCAAACGACTATTTTTAATACGTTTACGAAGAAATAAACGGGGGTTAATCAGCGAATAGTGGGGGCTGCGTGACGCCCAGCCTGATACGTGAAATGTAATAAATTGTGGCAGAGGAATAGCGCGCCAGTTCGCTGGCGTGCTATTCCGCACTAGTGCGAAAAACAGCAAATTGCAAGCCTAAAAGTGCGATAGGAGTAGATTTTCGAGTGTGTTGAAAAAATTGGGTATGGTGGTATTTTAAAAGAAAAATAAGAAGTGCTTTTTTTCCACTGAGCTCATGTTTTATCTGCAGTGTTTATATTTTGTTGCGTAAATGCATTCCAGTTCATTAGTAACTATAAACCAGCCTGCATACCAATCTTATTTATTTTATGCAATTTATTTTAATAAATGTACTGACTGACCGATACTTTAAATATATTCTAAAGCCATTTAATATGTAATTTTACATAGTTTTATTCATAATATAGAAAAATGAGTAATTTATTACTTTAAATAGATTCATTTGAATTTAATCTTCACTAAAGTCAAATAAAAACAATTTTGCATACAGTATCCGGCACATAACTTGGCAAGATTTTGACGTAGTGGGGGTAAATTCGCGCATGTGGTACAAAAAAGCGAATGAGTGAACGGGACGTAACGCAGTGCGGGGTCAAAAGTCGACTAACGCACCAATCTAATACAGCACCAATCAAAATACCCCGCGTCCCGTTTGACCACCAAATAGATCTTAAAAACGATTTCTGCACAACTAACGACCCTTGCCAAGTTACGTGCCGGGAACTGTACATTGCGCACACGTGGGCCACGTGCGCCGATCTGGGCGCGTTGGTCTCCATTTTGGTCTCCAGACTTGTAGAACTGCATTAACGTTTGAATCCCCAACCGGTCCTATGAGACCGCGCTGTTATTGTTTTACTATTGTGTATCGTTTCGCGGGTATCTGAGTAATTAAATCCACGCCATGCGACGCCGTTCTACGTGCAAATAAGGCGTGGCCCGCGTGTGCGTCGGTTTAATTTATTTCCTGCTTTATTCGTATTAATGTAACGAGAAATAATAACACCAATATAAAAATATAGAAGTGTTAAAATATACAGTAAAATTGAAACATCAAAAAAAGTGTTTGGTTGTTTCGTACATAGTGAAGATGAAAAGTGTAAAAGAGTGACTTACCTGGTAAATTGGGCAAAGTGGTCATCGGTGACGTAGTGAGCTCATGTTTGCTATGAGCAGAGCTGTTGAACCACCAGTGGTATGACATTGGCTCCTATGGACAAAAAGACAAGATTTAAATTTCTTTGTCAATAAAATCTAACCTAATCTAGGTCTGACGTGGTCGCTCGCCGAGTTCCGAAAATTATTTTTTTTCCTCAACTTTCACACAACGCCATTTAGTCTCAAACTAAGCAGCACTTGTGTTATGACTAACTACTAGACAACTGATGACATAAACACATACATATTATAGATACATTAAAACCAGACACAGAAGAAATGATCATGGGAATCACAAAAAAGTCTTGGGGGAAAAATAGAACCCACGCCCTCCGGCATAAAAGTCAGAGAAGTGGCTCTGAATGCTATACCGGAGGTCGTGGGTTCCATTCCATCCATTAGACCAACCGAACAGTTTTTGCGTTTAGTTTTTAACTCAAGATTTTGGGTATCAAAAGAGCCTACAAAATGAGAAACAGTTTTCTTGTTTCAGTGGTAAAGTATTGGCTAAATAAAAAAACCGGCCAAGTGCGAGTCGGGCTCGCGCACAAAGGGTTCCGTAGCAGCAAATATAATAAACTTATTATGTGTAAAGGTGTACAATACTGTAGTATATTTTTTGATCTATCTTATAAGGTTCAGCCATCGTTTTCAGTGTAAGCACAATAACTTAACCAAAATTACAGTTAAATCAACCTATCTCAAAAACTATAAGAGATACTTTGATCAAACCAAAAATCGTTGAAAGAGTTAATTAGCATGCATCACCTCTATTTTTTTTAGAATTTTATACCCCGTAGTTATAAAAATAGAGGGGGGGGGACATACTTTTTACGACTTTGAGAGCTGATATCTCAAAAACCGTTCACTTTAAGAAAAATGTTTTTTAGAAAACTTTATATCATTTTAAAAGACCTTTCCATTGATACCCCACACGGGTATGTACATCGAAAAAAAAATTTTCATCCCTCAGTTACATGTATGGGGGGCCCCACCCCCAATTCTTTTTTTTACTATTTAGTGTCATAATTTTGTAGCGGTTCATACAACACATATTCCCATCAAATTTCATCACTGTAGTACTTATAGTTTCCGAGTAAATCGGCTGTGACAGACGGACAGACGGACAGACGGACATGACGAAACTATAAGGGTTCCGTTTTTGCCATTTTGGCTACGGAACCCTAAAAAGACTAAAAAAAAGGTCCATGTGCCCATCCGTTATTATTATTTTCTATTACAGTACGGACAATAAAGCTAACAAAACATTAGCATATTTACTCTGTTTCGGCAAACACAGTAAACGTTTTTGGAACGTTAATTGACAGTAATAATCTATTATTACTTCTATTAGCAAAAGCATTTATGTGGTATTTCTAAAATAACTGGAAAGCGTCCGAAATATCAAATTCGGACAATTAACCATGGACCAAGTAAAATAATGCCAATGTGATTAGACCGTTACATTTTGTATGGATTTCAAAAGAGACTGTGACCCCTGAGTTGGTTTCGGTGTTTCTTTTCAGAGTAGTTCGCTAGGAAATACCGGCCTCATCTAGTATAACATGACGAAAAATATAATAATTGACGTGTAAAAGTGTTAGTAACAACCTACTTGCAAAATAAATATCATTTAGCAATTAATGCTCTCAATTTTCTGTAAGCGAGTCTCTAAGAGTCAAAAGCACATATTTTTCTCATGGAACCCATTATCATCATCATTTCAGCCAAAAGACGTCCACTGTTGGACATACCCATAAGCCTCCTCAAGTGTCGCTACAACGCGCGGTCCTGTGAGTCTCGCATCCATCGGATTCCCGCGACCCTCTCAGAGTCATCGATCCAACTTGTGGGGAACCTTCCAACGCTGCGTCTTGCTGTACGCGGTTGACACTACAGATGACACATGTCTTGATTTTTTTAGTTATAAGACACTTTTTTCACATTTTTTTAAGCCTAAGTTAATAAATTCCTGTAAAAATTAGTCCCACCTATTTCGGAGCTTATCCGTGGAATAAACAGACACACAGGCGAACATACAGACAGATTTTTTTTTTTAAATCACTAGTTATGTTATAGCTATCGATTATTAAGTTACACGTACAGATAATTTGGTAAAATCATATTATTTGCCATAACGACAAGTTCCTTTTTGCATCAATCACCAAACTCATAATAAGTTTCAATACTAAAACGTAACATTTAAATTTCGTCCCACTTTCATATCAAAATTCGTCTTTTATAACGCGGAAATCCAGATCGTCAATCATTAATCCCTTGATTTATTCACAATGGTTTATTTGAGTACACATTGATTCAACACCTAAAAATTAATTGGTTGCCAAAGCGAGGCAGTGGCCCATTTCGGTCGGAAATACATTTCGGTTCCAGTTATTACAATCCTTTGCAACGAGACGCCATTTTGATTATATCAATTTGGAATTAACTTGGTACGGTCAGCGACGAAATTGGTTCAAATGATCACTTTTATATCTTTTGATGGTCAGGTACTTATTAACTAACTTTTCCAACTCTGAGTGGAGCAAGAGATAGGTCAGAATTTGACTGACTAAAACCCAGTCGTGTAACACGAGTTCCATTGCTCTTTGCGTTCCACAAAATAAAAAAATATATAAATAGGGTGACTGATAATTAAATACATGTTAGTACTCATGATAACAAACCACTTTTACTATGGGACCGAACCTGAAATGGCGAAAAACATCTGCTGTTCAATACATTTATGTTCACTTGTCTAAACTAACTGGTCAACACATACTGAACTGCTATTTTTTTTTAAATGACTGACTCCTGTTATATACGATTGCACTACTGTTTACCATCAGGTGAGATCGCAGTTAAGCACTAGTTGTTGTTATATAAAAACCTTAATTTGATCAAATAATAATTTAAAAACAAGATGATAAAGAGTATTCTATGAATTCCAAAGCTTTTCATGTAGATAGTATTTCTCTGCGAACCGTACCCGTTTACATAATTGATGCATGTTGATAAATACGTATTACCGAATTCATTTGACGCAATGAGCGCAGACACGTTTCGTTCAAAATGGCGGAAATGTCGTTTATATTTTTTAATTGTTTGTTTTTCTGCAGTAATGAGTTTTTGAGAGCGACTTTTACTGGCAGTTTTATTGACTTTAAGACAATTAATGGCAGGAGACTATATTTAAGTGCTTTATTTGCAGTCACGAAGTCTCGAGGTCTTACCATGAGCTTTTAACGCGATTCATTTAACGACCTAAATTGTTCAAGGGATGGAGCTGGGATACAGGCCTTATATCAATGAGAATGAGTGGACTAAAACCGATCACACATTCCCACTGCTCCGGGCACGCTACAATCAGGGTGGTAAGTCCCCTCGTAGAAGAGTGGCAAAAGAGGCGCCACGGTATCCTCACCTTCCGCATGATGCAAGTCCTCACCGGACATGGTAAGTTCAGGAGGTTTCTGTTTCAAATTCAAGCGAAAGAAACGACTGAGTGTCATCATTGTACGGACCGCCCGAGACAAACGGTAGAGCATATATGTAGTATAGATGCGATGTGTGCACGGCGGGTGCTCCGCCCAAGCGAAGCACCATCGTGTCTACGTGGAGGCGGCGGCGACAAGCTATCGCGCTTTCTCTACATCACCCAAAGGGCGAAAAAAACGTAAAATGCAAAAGAAACGTCTAAAACATTCAACTGTGTACTCTGATGTATATAACGTAATAAATTAGTATAACAATTTCTTTTAAGACGCGTTGTTGCATCTAAATCACATTGTCAGTAAAACCCTTACAGCTAAAGCAAAAACTAGCAGCAACTTAGTTTTCACTTCAGCTGTAAAAATCCTGCTTGAAATTCCCACAGAATTACGGTTAGAATTTTAAATTCTACTCGTTCTTTTTTCAGTTTTTCAGTTTCTTTTCCATCCATCAGAGATAGGCTATAAAAATCTCCGTACGTGAAAAAATATAGTTCATTAAACGGGCCATATTTCCTCCTGTACGGACAGGGGGAAAAGTAAACAAAACAAAATGTGGGGTAGAATATACGGGTATGCAGGTAATATAGCTCACTGAGTGAGTATTATGATATTCATGAGGTTACTCTCTTTGGGATACCGCGTTATTATGATCTACTTCCGATATGGACGAGTTTTATTTGGAAACTAGGTTTGCTAGCAGTTTTGCTTGCGAAAATGTTGGTAATTAACTTATGAGAACGTACTTATAGGACCAAAAAATAAACTAAGGAGGTTTTTGGCGAGATTTTTTCGAGTGAATTATAGAAGTTTTAATGATTCAAAAATTAAATCCTAGATCCTTATTTTGGTGGAAAATTATCAAATAACTCCAGTTCCAGGCCACAGTAACTTTTGCAAATAATTCCACAGCTCTATCAAAAACGGTAATGACTCAACGATATTTGTTAAATATTATACGAGTCATTTGTGCATGCCTGATTTTTGTAGATATAATTTATTATATAATCTGTCCAAAATTTTCAGCCTGATATCCATAACGATTTATGTGAATGAAACACTCGGGGATCCAATCGAAATAACAATCTCCGAAAAAAAAAACGAAACACTATCAGTATGAAAATAAAGCTGCGACCATCCAACCATAAGTTACAGTATTTTTAATAAATATGCATGAGTTTCGAATAGTTTTACCGTTACAGTGTTTTAACTAACAAAAAGCCAATATTTTTGCACGGAAAATTGAATATAACAATTTTTTTTCAGAGACAAAACCATTTTAAAAGTGTCAATACTGATAAAATTTGATGAAGTCTGCTTACGGTACCTGTGTGTCGGTCAAAATAAAGGTTTGTAGGCAAATTGGACTTTAAAGAGTTGTCAATAAAGTTTATAATCGATTGGCGTGCTTATGTTCTATTTTAAAGTACATATATTGTAGGGTAAAATCTAGACTTTAAGTTGCTAGAAAATTGCTAGTCTATTTTATGTCAGTCATATTTAGTATCGTTTATTTATATTTATTTATTGAGATCGTCAATAAATTGCAATGCTTGTAAAAGGCTGCTAAGTTTTAAGTACTAATAGGGTATAAACGAACATCGTAGGTACACTTAGTTCGCAATAAACGTTTTGACTTTGACATTATAGAAACTGATTTACAGGTAGATTACTTAACACTATTCAAATTTTACAAGACTCACATGTGTTCCCACGTGACCAAATGCACGTGGGTGCGGTGTAGCGGTGAGTAAAGCGAAGCGGTCGCATTCAGTTAGTTTTATATTTTAGCGCAAAACCTGAAAATAGTTTGATCGGAATAACGAGGAGAAATTAATTGAACCAATTTTTAATATAGGTCACATTATAGTAGAATTAAGTCAAATGAATTAAAAATCATTTGGGGTGTCTGAGATTTTGCGTATTTAACGTTACACGATGCATATGTGTAAAAAAAAATAATCAGACTGACTGGCATATCAAAGCACATCCGAAACTACTGAGAGTAAGAGTGTAAAATTTGGAGAAACAACGTAGGCGAGTACTAAGAGAGGATTTCACCTCCTGAGGGGACTTTCACGCGAGGGAAACCGCTGGCAGAAAGTAGTCGTAAAAATAAGGCACGCGTGTGTTCGGTTGTTCTCAGGTAGCTGGCCTAGTGTTGCCAACCCTACTATAATTAATTTACAGGAGATTATTAAATATTTAACCACATACTATTTTTTTGCCATATTTTACTTTACTTTTAGAACTAAAAGTTTCAAAAATATTATACTCGATTTAAAAAAAATAGGTAACCCTAAGTGAGCCCGCGGCCTCTCTTATACCCGCCGCCTGACGAAGATATCCGACGACGCCCGAACTCTAAGCTAACCTGACTTTATTGCCACGGACGTGCCATTTTTTACAAAGGATGATTCTTAAATTTAATAAAACGCTGACTAACCCATTAATTGAAGATTTAGGTAACCATTAGTGACGCTTGGGTAATACGAGCACAGAGTAAAAAAGTTCAGAGCTTAAATCATTATTTCTTATAAGTCAGTACCTAAATCTGACTACAGTCTTGCCATGAAGTACCGTTTACCCCAGTTAATGGGTTTTGGAGGTCTGGTAGGCAGCCGTTCCTTGTAAAATACTGGTATTCAGCTAAATCCGGCTTGACTGGAAGCCGACCCCAATATAGTTAGGAAAAGGCTAGGCAGATGATACGGTTTTCTGAAGAGGAAACCAGTATCCTTAGAACGCAAAAGGCTACTGAAAGACACAGGGATGGTTTTAGTCAGTAAAAGTCTGACACGCCTTCCTGCTCCACCCAGAGAAGGAGAAGTCATTGGATGATTTCTCACCTTAAAAAATTACTTTGCCTGTCCAAGGCAAAAGTTGTCAGTAATATCCTTGACAAACTTAGGAAAGTACATTTGAATTGAAAATTACATTAGTATTTGCCTGATTTCGAACCCGCAACCCAGAGTACGATGAATGGCGGGTGCCATGACTACTAGGGCGTCACAAGGCGTATTAAAAAAAACACGAAAAAGAAATTTGACCTACTGCAACCTTCTACACTGTGACACCAATCGAAGAAAATTCTATCAAGAATCAACTCCCAAGGTCACGAGTTCACATCTTAACTTTCATATAAACCCATTATACCCTCAAATAAAGACCTCAATTTGACCTTGAATCGAACTTCCCTTTTCTAATATCTCGGCATATATACCTACAATCTTCGGAAATAATTTTCAGGGCCAACTTCTTGATAAAGTATTTTTGGTTGGAATTTCATGAAAAGGACTTAAAGGAAAAATTATGAGAGGAAATAAGTATTTTAATGATGTTGGCCCGTTCTTTGGGTTATTAGGAGTTATTGGAGCGAGGAAAGGATTTCAGACGGTTGCGGAGTCTCTTCAGAAGTGTTTTGTGACGAGACAACTTTGTTATTTGATAACGGAATATTTGTTAAGCGTTGGTTAAAGGGAATAAGCCTGCAAAATGGAGAGGGTCATATTCATGACTACAAATATATCGAAATCATCAATACTACCCTCTAATTTCTTCTAATTCCATTGAATGTTTATTCCATGAAAAAGTCGATCAATAGGGTTTATAAGACACTAATTCTGCATGCGGCATGTTTTAGGTCCAAAAATTCGAAGACGTGACATCCCGCAATGGGCCCGCGTAGTGGATTACAGCCCATTCCCTCGCCTAGAGAAGAGGCCTGAGTCGCAACAGTGGGACTCAGGCCCACACACATTACAAGACCGATAATGCTAATATTAAATTATTAACTACTTATTGAGTCTGTCTTAAAGAAGAGACCTGAGTCCCAGCAATGGGAACAGTATAAGGGTGATGCTATGCTATGCTATACATCATTACACCCAGAAACAGAACAAATGATCGTGCTCATCACACAGACATTTGTCTTGGGTTAGAATTGAACCCACTGCCTTCGGAATAGCATGCAGGGCCTCTAACCACTACACCAACAGGCCAGACAACGTATAGAAGAAAATATACTTTTTTAAATTATTTATATTTTATTGTTGTTGTGTTATTTTTGTGTATTGTTGTGTTTGTTTGTGTTGTGTGATCTTACCTTAGGATTAGCATCAAGATCGCAGTCGATGTCAATGACTTCTCCTCTGGCAGCCCTCACCACGATAGGAGCTGACGACTTGCAGGTTGGCACAACTGTACAGAAAAAACAATACATCAATTTATTAATTAGTGATAAAATAATTTATTTTGATAAGGGTTTTTTGTATTTTACTCATGCTATTCATGAGTAAAATAAATGCGTTTAAATGTAGTCCAAAATAATTCAAGATTTTTAGATCAAAAAAATGGTTGTTGTGCCGCACTCGACATATATAGGTATAGTGCTTCGCGGACTTTTTTATAGATCTTTATAAGATCTACAATTAATTAGAACATTTTATGGTTCTATCTTTTACAGTTTAAGCAGCGTACGCAAAATAAGTAACTTTTCTGGTTGATTTTTTTCACCTAAACCTAAATATCTTACAGAGCCCTATTTTTTTTTCAGAATAAAATTTAGCCTATGTTACTCGTGGATAATGTAGCTTTCGAATGGTGAAATTATTTTTAAATACGGTCCAGTAGGTTTTGAGCTTTTGTTTGTTTGGTTGTAATCAACCAAACAAAGTTTTCCTCTTTATAATATTAGTGTAGATGTAGATTATGTGTTTTACGGTGCTTGTTCAAAACATAAATATGGATGGGTCACGGCTAAGGTAGAAGCTAAAGGCCCGGAAAAGACCAAGACTTCGCTAGATGGTGTTTATGTCAATCTTTTTTTTTTCGTTTAACTTAATTGTAAAATTCAAGAGAGCAGTCGAGAAAATGGTATATTCACGAACAATATTCCTTCTCAGTTAAACGAAAGTATTCCTTTGCAATTATATTTTTTCTCAATGCCACACTAAATGTTAGACCATTTAAAAGAGTTAAAAGTGTGAAAGTTAAAAACCAAAAATCTGTGTTTCAGTCATTGTAATTCCTGTGATTTTTCATTAAAAAATTTGCTGAACCTTATTTTTTATTTTTGAACTAGTGCAAACTACACCAACACAATTTTTAATCGTTTATTCAATACAATTTTTCATAAAAAAGTTCATAACGATTAATTAATCTTAATCGCCAATCATGACTATATTTTTATCATTAATTCAGTTAACTTTTTGTTGAAACTGCCCATTTGATGTCCTTTGAGGTGAAAATGAAAAACAATATCTCAAAAACAATATAACAGACAATAAACCATTGACAATCTATGTCGCGTCACACAATCGAGTCACAATGGAACGAATGGATCACATGGCATTTCGCTCACGCTTACCAATCCCATATATCTTTTACTTTTTTACAATCGCTATCGCCAAACTAAAATATCCCTTATGTAGGTTACACCTCTAGTAGGTTTTGGTTACAGAAACTACTTTCTTTGATAAATGGATATAATCTATGCCAAACAATTGCATAGAACAAACCTTAAACTCAAAACCGTAACCTTAATTTTTTTACCGCTAAACTTACTTTATAAAAATTTATACCTACTAACAATATAAAAATAAGTGTTAACATACAACAACGCCAACACATCTTTTCAATCTGTTTTCTGTGGTATTTCTGAAATAATCTATTTATCCAAAACATTCCAACAATTCATACACCGTTTTAATTTTATTGTTAATTATTAATACACTAGTACTTGACCAGTTTCTGATTTCTTGCAAAGCATTACACATGCCAAGGAGTAACCTATTCACCCTTAACAAAGACCATTATGAAAATAACTCTTGCCTGTTATAAATCTACTTACACTTGACATCCAGAACCAGGCTCTCGGAAGACCCTTCTCCCAGGGTGTTCCTTGCTGAGCACACGTAGGCACCAGCGGCCTTCCTCGACACCCGCTGCAGAACCAGGCTCTGGTTGGCGAGGAGAACTCCTGGACCTGGTTTTACTACGACACCCTGTTTGGACAAGTTAATGGAGTATTTATATAAAACAGAACTGGTATAATGCACTCTCTTCAGGTAAAACTACATTGAGCACACGTGGGCCACGTACGTCCATCTGGGCGCTTCGGTCTCCATACATTTTATATGGCAACCAGACTTGTAAAGCTACATTAGATCCACGCCACGCAACGTTGTTTTACATACAAATCAGCCTTGGCCAACGTGTGCGTCGGTCTAATATAGTTCCCGTTTTATACACACCAATTAAAAAATCAAAATATGTACAATTATAATTCAAACACCGATTTTTTCTTAAGTAACTTCATCATCATCATTTCAGCCGAAAGACGTCTACTGTTTTACATAGACTTCCACCAATTGTCGCCACAGCGACTGATCCTGTGCGTCTTGCATTCATCAGATTTCTGCGATCCTCACCAGGTCATCGGTTCATCTTGTAGAAGGCCTTCTAGCACTGCGTCTTGCGGTAGGCGGTCGAAACTCCAGAATCTTTTGGCCCCATCAACCGAGTAATGTGCCCTGCCTAGACTATTTTCAGTTTTAAATGGGTTGAAAACTATAATTCGAATTACTATCTAACAATATATCATAATAAAAACACTTCTATTTTCTCGACCAGGTTTTCGAATTAAGTTTTGCTCAGCAGTAGTATTTATGATACTTTTGACCACTAGCTCAGCGTATTTGCTTTAGAAAACCTTGCTGTTAAATTTCATCAGATTAGTTGTTCCTCTCTAAACCAAACGTAACAGATACATAAACAAGAGGATATAAACTCCAAATAAGAAAGTACTTACATTATGTGTGAAATACACATGGTTGTGCCACGGATTCGCTCGCACTCTGCAGTCGAGGTACACGTCTGAACCCTCGACCACTTTACTAGCATCTAGGTTCGCACCTAGCTCCAGTTTAGCCACCGGTAAATCTGTAAGGATTTGAAACAAAATGATTATTAAGTAACTAATTAATTTAGGCTCAAATAAATGTTACAATTACACATTCTATCGATTATTATGTTACCTATTATTCAATTGTTATAGGCATACTAAACTCTATTTACTATAAGAAAAGAAATTTAAAGAAACTTGTTTTACCATCCGATCAACCGATTTTGACTTTTATTGCGTTGGTGACATGACAAATGACGGCTGCAGAAAAAGTTGGTATTGTAACCACTTTTTTTGCTTATAGTGTCATCCTTATATCTACGGAATGGAAGTCAAAATCGGTTGAACGGACGGTAAAACAAGCTTCTTTAAATTTCTTTTCTTATAGTAAATAGAGTATAGCTGATTCAGCAAACGTTGCTCAGCCATATAAATGATCAAATTGAGGGTAGGAGGGACCAAAATAGTTTACTGAAAGGTGAGTATACACTACAACATTTTGTGGAGCATTTCTCTGTAATGTAACATTCTTACGAATGGTACAATACAGGCAAAAGCTCAGTTTCCAAAGCATTTTCATGTAATGTAACGTTCCTGCGAATGCTCGGCGTTATGTTACGGGTAAATGCTCACAATGCACAATGCTCATTTACCAACATTTCGTTGTACCTTGCGTTCATTCTTTTTCATAATTCCTTCGACGAAATGTTACACCAATATGCTCGACGAAATGTTACACCAATACGCTCGACGAAATGTTACACCAATATGCTCGTTCGTTTGTAACAAAGGACGCGAGCGTGCTCGACGTGTAGTTCGTAAAAGGATGATACACTTGAACATATCATAGAGCGGCTCGTTGTTCTGTTACAAGTAAATGTTGTAGTTTATACTCACCTGAATATACACTGGTTTAGAGTTACGAGTGAGAATGACTGATTCGATCAATCGAAAATTTGCGGTCGGTACCTCTTGAAAAGTTACTCGATTATTTTATAGAACGGCGGGTCGATGATTTAATTTAACGAATCCGATTATTTCGATTGTTATAAAATTAAAGCCAAATGGCAACGGAGGAGATTTGCTACATACTCTGTGACACAAAAATTGTGTATATTTACACTAGCCGAACCTGCAAACGTTGTTTTGTCATATAAATAAAGAAAAAAATTGAGGTTGAAGGTAGGAGGGTACAAAATAGTTGACGCGCTATTCTCAGTCCTACTGAATAGAATATACACAAAGTTTCATAAAATGGCTTGACCGATTTTATTGCAGGAGTCTCTTAACAAGCCGTTATTTAATCTATCACGTACCCGCGAAACGAGACACAATAGTAAAACAATAACAGCGCGGTCTCGTAGGACCGGTTGGGGATTCAAACATTAAGCTTCACTAACGGCTTGTTAGAAGCCTCCTGCAAAACCGCAGGAATTTTTTAACACACATTGAGACGAAAATTTTACAAAATAGATTTAACCAAATAAACAAAAAAGAAATTAAGACTTACGTTGTATCTCCATCTTCCATCCATCCTCATGAGTAGAATGTGGTAGACTTGGCTGTACCGCCCTGCAGGAGAGCACTCTTCCAGCGTCCTCTATAGTTGGCACGAAGGTCAGGATGCTGCTGGTGATGTTGCCATCCGTTGAGGTCTGGTGGCAAAGAGTAGAGGGTTAATTTTACTGGGAATTGATGCAGCGAGAGGTAACAGTATCAGACTTTTACTGACTAAAAGACATGTGTATTCCTTCAGTTAACCTTAATCTTTTGTGGAGTTCTAAAGCTACAGTAACCCTTTTATTTATCCTGCAGCCCATATTATCTCATGTGATGGAGAGCGACGATGTCATTGACAATTGAACACGCTCGTCTAAATTAACCTCCACACCACACAACCACACAATCTTGCCTAAAAAATCCCCAGATTGTAGCCATCTAGGTAGCTACTAACGGCCATGAAGCAGAAGAAGGTTGTAGCTATCAGCAAACACTACCAAAAGAAGAACCGATTGGATGCCATCTTGATGTTCAACGGGAGTAAAGAATTTACTTCAGAAAACCGATCTTTAAAAAAGGCATTCTCATAAATTGCTTATCAAGATATGCAAACGTTGATGCTTAATCCCAACAAATGTTGCAATAAAATGCATTAAAACAGAAACGAAATCGTCAACAGAACAATCTCCCGATTTGATCAGCGAATACCTTTAGCGAGGATGGGTACAAAAGTAAATGTACAGTTAAATGTAAAACTGCATGGATAGTACAGAAAAAAATCGTGTGAAGCGAGAAATGACGCGATGAGTATTTTTCGAATACTTGAACCTAAACGTTCACAGGAAAATAGACATTACGGTAACCATGCTATTTTGCATCGTTTACATTGTCGACACCTCTAACGGTCCGGAACTCCGGGCTAAGCGTACATAGCAAGACTGGAACAATTTCCCTGCTTCGGCTTTCCCGTCAGATTGTAATTTATTTCAACCAAAGGACTTGACACTGTTAGATATAGGCCTCCCCTAAGTGTCGCCACAACGAACGTTCCTGTGCGTCTCGAAAATATTATTACTACAGTCGAAAAGGAGAAAAATAATTAACCTATTTACTCTTGGTTTAAAGTAAAAACCTGATACCTACTGGCTTCCTAACTTGATATAAAACTCGATTAAAAATAGAACACTCAACCCTACTGTTCAATCAATTGAATCGATTCGAACCATTACCGATTCTCGATTCCGTCTTTAAGGTTTCAATATACAACTCCTAGTTAATGACAGTTCGCCATTGTGCTGTCCACGTCAATCTTGATCGTCGTAATGCTACGGAATTAGGTTCGTTGACTCGAGGGCATCGCGATTGTGGCGACATCTATTAGGGACTTAGGGTATAAATCAGTTTTGTGTGCTTGTAGTTCTGAATTCGGATAAGAGATGGCGCTAGTTGTTTCATGTGGGTAGTGATAGTAATTTTTTTAATTATTTTATTTGTTAATTGATAGTTTAGTAGCATTTTAGGTAGTCTGTAGCTTAAATGCAATAATATCTATACAAGGTGCTAGATCAGCTTGGAATAAAGTACGTTGACCTTTTCTAAAATGTAAAGGATCGCAATAGATGTCGATTCAAGACAGCACTATGTTTTTATTTCCGTTTTTGAAATTAGGAATATCAAAAAATATATAAGAGTCAATGATCATTATACCACGTTTATCTGGCGCGTACCTTAACTAGATATCTGTTTCTATTTTAATCTCATTTCCTCTGTAAGTTATATTAAAATGAAACTTTGAAATTAAGTAGGAACCGATCTATTGGTAGAACCGTTTGATTGTAATTGCCTGATAAAACTTCTGAGCTAAAATAAGAACTATTCTATAATACTAAAGTTTCTTAATAACATAGAGTCAGTGCTCCCAGAATACGAGTAGGTAGAAGAGAACAGAATAAACTTTATCGTACACCAAAATAGTAGCAAAACTTTGAGGTGGGTAGGAACTAGGAAGTATAGGTAACGCCTACTCTAGGTAGAAATTAATACTAAGTAAGTTAAAATTGAGAGCAGTGGTGGCCCAGCGGTAACGGCCCCGACTTATGAGATGTAGGTCGCGGGTTCGAACCCAGCCAGGCGCATTACTTTGTGTAATTTATTTCATCAATCATCACTGCTCTCAAAACGTTGAAGGAAAACATCGTGATGAATCCGACATGTCCTAGAACCAAAAATTCGAAAACATGTGACATTCACCAATACGCACTGGGCCCACGAGGTCAATTACAGCCCATTCCCTCTCCTTAGGAGGCCTGAGTCCTAACAGTGGGAACATTACAAGGCCTATAATGCTAAGTTAAAATTAAACCATCATATATCACACTAGCTGTACCCCGTGGTTTCATCCGCGTCTGGGTACTACCCTGCTCTTATTAGTCGTAGCGTAATGCTATTAAGCCTACTAGCTTCTTCCAGCGACTTCGGCCGCGTGCATGTTGGTTATTGCGGACGCAAAGTCGAAGACAGATAAAAAGTAACCTACGAGTACGTATGTCCTTCCTGGGAGTTCAAGCTTGCTCCGCTAATAAATTTCATCAAAATCGGTTAAGTAGTTTAACCGTAAAAGCGTAATAGAAAAACAGAATTACTTTTACATTTATGATAATTATTTATCAGTACGAATAAGCCTTCCTCGATAAACGAGCTATAGAACACTGAAAGAATCTTCAATTCGAACCACTAATTCCTGAGATTAACGCTTTCAAACAAAGAAACATTGGACGTACGGCGCGGCGTTGCGCCACCGGTATATTGGTGGACATCCCACCAATACGAACCAAGCATTTTGTGAACAGGAACCCTTTAATTTTACGTACAGCTGAGAAATGGAATTTCCTGCCAAAGTTTGTGTTTCCTGATAACTACAACTTAGGGTCTAGAAGTCAAGAGTGAATAGGTTACTTCTAGGCAAGCGTGCTCCATCGTCGGCCACAACATTGCTACATTGCTTACCAGAGATGAGATAATGGTTAAACGCGAGCCTATCCATAATAAAGTAAATCTCAATAGTTGTCTACTTAATATAAAGCTAAAGCATGTTTTTTTTCACTAAAACAACCAAAAAACTACGAAAACCAAATCTATACAGATTTACAATAGAAAAACCCTCAGATAAGATTAAGCCGATCTCTTAATTCGTAACTGAAATCTATTGTTCTTGTGAAACCACTTTAATTAAGCTACACTTTCTTTACTTTACTTTGGTTTAATTTCAAAAGAAAACAAACAAAGCGTGGAGAAAATAAAGAAATCGGAACAGCATACTGTGAACGGAACATTTTTGTCTGGAGTCTGTTTTCGTAGCGCTGCACCGAATTGTAAATTAAGTTTCGGCTTTCGGCTTTTATTTTGTTCGTTGAAAGCCGAAACACAATTAGAGATGAGCTTGCATTGTAATTGAATTTAGTTGAAAAAAAGGTTAATAGATTTTTTTTTTGTGGAATTTACAAGGGATTTCTTTTTGTAGATCTTTCATGAGTTAAGTAGGTATATCCATATTTTTATTATTAATCATTCAGTCTCATTCCTATTTCTCGTAGTCTTAAGGAGTTAATTTATAAAATTAGTGCTCCTATTATTAAATTAGTGCCTATTAAAGTTTCTTATTAAATGTTTTAGTTGACATACACCAAGTTTTTATATAGAAATTAGTAGGTACTAGAGTCGGCAAGTAAAGTTATCGAATGGCTATTGCGTTGTATGTCAGGTGTTCGCTTCCCGTATGAAACAATTAATAACAGTATGGCCTACAGATAGTTTTTCTAGATCTATGAGTCTTTACATGTTTGTGAACGCACTCACGAAACAAGAATAAAATTCTTAATATACAGCAAAGTTTAGTTTTTTCCAAAAACTGAGATTGAGCAACACATTCAGGCTAATCTAATAAAGGTTATTCCTGCCCAAACTATAGAAGACAACGTTTTAACTCCGTCCATGAATATCCCAAGACCAAACTTTCGTCTTAAGTCCCGGTTTCGGCGAAAACTAACCCAATTCCTGTAACAGCCCTAGTTCGTATTTATCGTTTGCACTGGCCATCTGGCGTGTAACGCGATGCAACGCAAACAGTCTCGCTTGGTGAAGTTCGCTGGACCAATGTTGCGATAAGCTTATCAATGCTAATGGGGGCACTGGTTACTAGGCACGCTAGGGATAGGTCATGGGTTTGGTTGGGTTAGTTTGGAACCCAAAATACTGTGATGGGTTGGAATGTGTCGAGATTTGTGGATGTGGAGATTGAATAAAAATATATACGTGTAGTTTTTTTAAAGGTAAGGTAAGGTAAAGGATCATCAACATGACTTCTCCCGCTCTGGGCGGAGAGGAAATACCTGTCAGACTTCTACTGACTAAAACCCACTCCTGTCTCCTGTTTGTTTGTATTCTTTGCCCTAATTCCAAGACCCGACTTCCTTTGTTTTATATCGTTCAAAAGCTCTCATTTGCCTTCAGGAAACAAGGGGCAAGGAGGAGAGAAGAAAGATGCTACAATAATATATTTTACTCACCGTCTCTCTAACAGTCTTCAGCCTGGTGCCTCCCTTCCACCAGGAGATGGTGGGCTTGGGCCTGGCTCCAACTGCTTGGCAGACCAGCTCGGTGCTCTGTCCTGCTACTAGAGGGCGCTTACCGCCTTGAAGACGCACCCAGAGTGGTCGCACTGTGGACAAAAAGAATAAGATTAGAGGATTAGGACTTTAAAATAAAAAAAATACATCTAACTTATTTATTACAAAAAAATCTGATGTGTTGAAGAGTTAGGTATCCGGTAAGATCAGTTGGTCCTGGGTGCCATTTTTGTCATCCACTTCAGCCGAATGACGTCCACAGCTGGGCAAGTGGTCATAAGCCTCCCACACGGGTTGTCACAACGACTGGCAGGACCAGTACGTACCACATACATCGGATTCCCGGACCCTTATCAGGTCATCGGTTCACATTTAAAGTCACATAATACAAGACACCCAAACCCGGAACACCTATCTATAGGACATACAATTTTTTTTTCCGTGCGGGAATCGAACCCACGATCTTAAACGCAACAGTCAATCGTTCAACCACTGCACCAACGGTGCCATCAATTATCATTTAACTTTCGCTTAAAAAACGGAAAGTGAGACGCCACAATCTTATAACAGAACAACAAAAAACCACACCCATATCAACCAGTAATCAAGCCTTTTGAGACAACTCATCATCATCATCATCATTAAAAAAGCCATCAGTTCTCACCTCGGAAACCATTGATTAATAACGCCCCAAATAAGGCAGGATCACTTCGTGACAGCAAAATTGAATTTTAATGGCATTTTTCAATTATTCAATTAAAATGGATTTACGTTCTTCTGTCCTTTCGTGCTTCGGAATTGAATTTACTTATGCATATCAAACTTCGATTTATCAAGTTGGTGATTAAATTAAGGGTGAAATAAGGGTGGAGGGACCAGGTGGTGGCCATATGGTCTAATTGAGGGGTCCAGGAATTTATTTTTACTAGGAGTTGGTCATTTTATTTTACTTGTAGTTTTTTTTAGTAATGTAAACTAGTACTTGACTGCGATCCGATCCCAACTGATGGTAAGCTGTGATGTAATCAATTATGTGTTTAACTTACTATCGATATCAGTTTCTCCTTTTATATATATCGATATACTAGCTGTCCCCTGCGGTTTCACCCGCATTTTTCGTTACTGCTCTGGTATATAGCCTATAGCACTCCTCGATAAATGGGCTATCTAACACTGAAAAAATTTTTCAAATCGGACCAGTAGTTCCAGAGATTACCCCCTACATACAAACTTACAAACCTACAAACTTACAAATTTTACCTCTTTATAATATTAGTATAGATATAGATATATAAAGGGGAAACTGGTTTACTGGCATGTCAACGCACATTCGAAACTACAGGGACTAGGAAGGTGAAATATTGCACATTCTGTGTTGCCGTAGGCGAGCACTAAGAGACAGGACTAAAATTCACCCCTTAATGTTTGAATCCCCGACCGGTCCTATGAGACCGCGCTGTTATTGTCTTACTATTGTGTCTCGTTTCGCGGGTACGTGATAGATTAATGGAATGAACTGGGGGTTCAAAGTTTGTATAGAGAAAACGATTACTGGGACTAAAGGGCTACAGCTGTAGTAGGCTATACGACAATTATAAATACACTGGTCAAAGCTGGCCTCTTACACTGTTGAAACTTTCAAATAATAGGTTCAAACTACGTTATCACGGTCTGTGTGTTACCACTAATGGGCCGTCGATTTTACAGATCAATCAAATCAAAAACTGTTTTTAACAGCAATAACCACTACAAATTGCATTTATTTTTTTAAAACCTTTATTTTTGTACGATATTTCAAGCGCCAAAATTCGCAGAGCCTAACCTAAAGGTACCTAAAGTCAAAGCATTTATTGCGAACTAAATGTACAATGTTGGTGTTATAGTATTATGTTAGTACTTTTATGACTTAACAGCCTTTTAAAAGCAAATTGTAATTATTTTAATTTGCTACATGATGATAAAGTCAAATTTATGAAAAAAAAGAATATTTTAGTAATCCACTGCAATGGTGTTGAGTTTTTACCAAAATATTCTATAGTAATTTCTCATAACAAATTCTGGTTTTTTTTTAAGTAGCACGTACAAAAAAACTTATTGACGTAAGCGTTTAATTCATAAAAAAACATTTAAGCCCACCTTTTAAGGGCCGACGGTTTTTTAAATTCATTGTGGGCTACAACAATAGCCCACTTGTGGGGAAACAAAGAGCTAACTTAACTACAATTCAAAAGAATCCGATCCCTTTTTTTATTTAGACCACTTAAGACAATTAAGCCGAGTTTTTTGTTGATCTAACCCTTTTTAGGGTACCGCAGGGTAGTGTCGTAAAACCTTTTTGGAACGTGGTGGGTACCAAAAAGCAACGTTTATTTTTTCCACTTGACCCTTAGTTTAAGTTAGGTTTAACTGAATGTTTTTTTTTTGCTAAGTAAGGGCTACTCATCAAGTCGAGGCTTCAAAGTCTTGAGCATCGACGCCGAGTTGCTAGACTGACGGTTTTCTACCGGTTGAGTTTTCGGAGAGTGTGCGCGGTGCGCAAAGCCTAATTTCGCCAAGCCCATTCCATCATCGGATTACCAGATATACGGCGATGCGCCACCGATATATTGTGAACATCCCACCATATGAATTGCCGTGAACAGCAAAAGCCACCATTGATTTATTAATTAAATTATTGAATATGGGTCATTACAACGACTATTTATATGAAAGACCATAATGTTAGGCTCTAAAACTGTAGGTACTTATAAACATATGGCACATTGGAGCAGTGGTTGAGAGATTGGCTGCTGAACTACGTGTCGCGGGTTTGATTCGGTCACGGTCACATTTGTTATGTTTGTATGGCCTACAGATTGTTGTTCCGGATATCGATGTTTTGTGTATGTAAGAGCACAGTTTGTGGACGCAACCACGATACACGAGTAATTTCAAGTACCTAGGTATAGGACAACGTTTTTTAATTTGAAAAAAAAAAAGGTATAAGAAGTCTAAAAATATTTCTGTACTTAACTCCCGGTTAAGTCATCATCATCTGCCTAGCCTTTTTCCCAACTATATTGGGGTCGGCTTCCAGTCAAGCCGGATTTAGCTGAATACCAGTATTTTACGAGGAGCGGCTGCCTACCAGACCTCCGCAACCCATTAACTGGGGTAACACGGACTCCACTCAGTAAGTCCCGGTTAAGTAATAATGTAAAATATATAATATCTTGACTTGGTATAAGAACAGTAGCTAAACGTAGCTTTTCAAAGTAGCAAATAGACTTATTCTAGGTTCAATAGTAACCATCTCCCATATTAACGTTTGAATCCCCAACCGGTCCTATGAGACCGCGCTGTTATTGTTTTACTATTGTGTCTCGTTTCGCGGGTATCTGAGTAATTAAAAACGAATTTACCTACCCACCACAACACACAGCTATAAAAACCAGAACAAAATGTATGATTTAAAATCCATACAAAACTGTATTCAATATAAATTCATCAATTACGCAACGCCTGTGAAGGATTAAACGATTTTACATGCAGTAAATAAAATCGATAACTTTTTAAAGCTACGGATCCCACCGAAGCAAAAATAAAATTAATTAAAACTTTCATTTGGCACAAGGTAAAATGAACTTTGTTGTCTCAAGATTAAAGTTGAATTTTGTTTGTGGTTGAATTTGATATGCAGAAAAATTATTGGAATACATTACAGAGATTTGGACTTTAGTATGTTAAAGATAGGGTTTAAAATCCAATACAAGGTCAGAAGTAAAGGCAGATGCAAAAAATCTAACTTATAGTGTGAGAATATTTTCAAGTGAGTGCGAATATTTGAGCTTATTGTGTTAAAGTACCGAGATACGATAAAATTCAATTTTCTAAGGTGTTTTTATTAAGTGAACAAACCGTTGTTTTTTTATTGTTTTTTGTTTGAAGTTGTGAATAAGTATTGGAGGAAGCTGATTAAAATCTCGTCGAGTGTTGTATATTTAAGAGGTTTTGGGTTCACAGCTGTGGTTTTATAAGGAAGTTGATTTCATAATTAATGATGAAACGATAAGTAATAATGCAGATTAAAGAGTAACGCGTAGGGTTAGCGACGCCCGATACGTATCGATATTTTGGTGTATCGATACAATGGAATGCGATATAACGATATTTTGTATCGATACACATCAATGAGATATTTGGCTGTATCGATATTCGGGCGAAGCAATAGCTTCGCCCGAATATCGCATCAAAAATATCGTATCGTACCGATATGGCGAGATTGCAAATACTAATGCTAACAATAACATAGATTCAAAATGTAAACAAACTTATTTTTTGCTTGTAATACACGTTTGTGTATTACGAAGTGCGTAGATCGAAATATGACTTCGTTTATTCTCTTCAGCTAATAACACGCTAGCTGAAAATCGAAACAGACTAGACCCACTACGTTTGTCGAAATTACTGTTTCTTAAAAGTTTAGATTTAAAAAATTGGCAGTTGTAAAAAAATAGCATCATAAAACAGTCGTGACATAATATTTGAATGTGCTAGCTATCCGAATTTTTTTCTTAGACTTACATATTAATCTGAAATGAGTTTTTTTACTTTTGAAATCCAATACGATATTTTCGATACGATATTTACAATATCGATACAAAGGCATTCGATATCTAACGTGTATCGATACAATCGCTTGCGATACATTACGATACGATATATCGATACACAGCGGCATATCGGGCATCGCTACGTAGGGTCCAGGTAGAACGGAGCGAGAGGGAATGTGATGCGGTCTACCTCCTTGTGCAAAAGTAATACTAGCGATGGCTAAGCGTAGGGTCGAGGTAGACCAGAGTGAGAGAGAATGGGACGCGGTCGCATCCTTTTGCGAAGCAGTAAGTAGTAATACTAGCTAATTAAAAAAACAACGGCAATAGTGGGGGAAATTACATCAAGCAAGGGCTGGTGAACTGGAAGATTTTGTCCAGCAATGAGATAGTATAAGTCTAACTAAAGAAAGAGTCTACAGAACAGAAAGACAAAAGTTATCAGAGTGAAGTAGACTTTTAAAATAACATAGAAACAGTTAAGGTTGATGCTTGGCAAAGCTACGATGGAGTTACCGTGGTTGACAACTGAAGGAACACGGTGGATAAGTCTGACAATCCGAGAGGAATATCAAATAACTTTTGTGGCTCTGAGTGAGAACTCAGAGCCACAAAAGTTATTTGATATTATATATTTGATATTTTATCACCCTAAAGTTATGTAGGTACCTATCTATCTAATAAATTCTGAGTCTATTTTTAGATCAAAGTTTGCCTGAAGAAATTTTAGGTAAATTTTGATCTAGAAATTCTAATACACAATAAACTTTCTTGAATTGCAAATGTATCAATTAAGTAACAAACGCCATTTATTTACAGCACCAAAATAAACAAAAACAGTCTAAAGTAACACAAGAATAAATACATCTAAAATTACCAGTTAAACTTTGAAAGAAAATAAACAATACGTACTTAGATCAAGCGAAAGTTTTACCAGTCCGCCATTTTACCCCCTTTGATCTACTGTTACTTAAATTATTTATCATCTACGTTCTCTTGCTTTGTAGGTACGTACACTTTAACTTATCACAACTTTACACAGTTAATTGACTTGACAACGACTGTCAAACGTCAAAGGTAGACCGATTAGCATCTCAAAGTGGAGCTGTCAAAATAATTAAAGATGGCCGCTCTTCCAGGAAGAAATAAGACAACAAGCGAAGTCAGGAGTTATCAAAGTTTGACCGAGTTGCACCATAACTCATTCGTTTACCTTTGACTTATGGTGTTTTGGTGGTTTTTAATGGCGTTGGAAGGTATACCTTATTTAAATATTTGAAAATGTTTCAATAACCTTTACCTGATATAAATTTCTCGTTTCTATAGTCAATTAATTTATTACCTACTCAAGAATAAAGATGGCTGTCACATTAAGGCGAGGTTGCACTCATTTTGTACTTTTTTGAACCTGTAGAAGTCCTAAACTATAAAACAGAACGCAAATAAAAATTATTTTATAAAAATTGAACATATGATCAAGGGCATGGCAGAAACCAAAAAATGATATCAATAAGTTGCCTCGATAAAAAAAAATCACAAACTTGACTCTAACTTGCGACTTCAAACGTATTTTTCTCTATGAGATTATGTCACAGAAGTTATTGAAAATTACATAAAACAATCAAGCTTGGTTAATAGAAGGGCATCGCAAAAAAAAATTTGGAATAATCGTGAAACTTTTTTTTTAATAAAAATAAAATTGCTTTTTCGGGGTCGCGAAGTCGACATACACCGGCCAGTGCTCGCTGAGGCGCGACCGAGAGCGGACGCATGTCGGTTTGCGCACAGAGCTACCCCTCTTATCAATTACGTCAGCTTCGTTTTCGTTTCTTTTTATTATCTTAGTTTATTCTTGTTGTGTTTCTTTTAGAAATAGTTTTGTTTTTTTATTAGTTATAGGTACATTAGTTAGTTTAGGTAGTTAGTTCAGTTTGTTTTTTTAGTGTGTCTTTTAGAAATTGTTTTGTTTTTTTTAGTTATTTTACATTATACATAGTTACATTAGTTTAGGTAGTTAGTTCAGTTAGTAAAAAGTTAAATAATAAATTAAAAAGAAGTAAAGAACCATCTCGATTTTTAGTCAGTCACAGTCATAGTAATTTATTGGTAAGGGATTCTTACAAGTCGTATTATACAGAAAGATACATTATAAACAAGTCAAATGATTATAAATAGCAATGTCAATTTATTAATCAAAATGTCAAAC
Source organism: Mythimna separata (assembly GCA_030763345.1). NCBI lineage: Eukaryota > Metazoa > Arthropoda > Insecta > Lepidoptera > Noctuidae > Mythimna > Mythimna separata. The sequence continues at coordinate 7,143,198 of CM061190.1, forward strand.
AATTTTTTTTTTTTTTATTAGTAATATTAATATGGTTTAAAAAAAATGCCGAAGTAAATAAATAACATTTAACATGTTTAAGTAATTAAGTAGTTACTGTGTTTTATAATTTTTGTGTGGTTATTATAACACTTTGTTATACGATTATTCATGAAATGAAACTATATTTTTCTTCCATACCCAAAAATAACGAAGTTATACCTGACATACTGCATTACACTACTCTGTGACGCTAGGCAAGTTCCCGCAACGCTCCGCACGGTGGGCTGAAATCATGCTTTCATAGACAGTTGGGAAAAAAGCTAAGCAGATGATGATGATGTATGAGATATTTCCTCTGTATTTATAGTTGTATGAATATGTTCTATATGTCTCTTTTTTTGCTTAGATCATAATTCACATAATGGTTTTCTTGGACTTACATTCGTGGATTTGGCAGTAGACACTTTTGCTGGAGATTCATGTTCACTTGATGTACTAGGAACAGATTCTTGGTTTCTTTCAAATACACTTACAATAAAATCAGGCCAGTTTATTTCCGATAATAGCCATTCGCTAAAGTTCTTCTTTGCTATGAGCATTTTGCCAGATTCTCCTTTGCAGATTATAGCAATATTTTGCAAAAAACGTTTTTGCGCTTTATTGTTTCCATCACAACATAGTGGAGACTAATCTAGATTTAATAGCACTATATGAAACACTATTATTATTACAACAATAAGTATCAACATTTGACACCAAATCGCTTTTTTTTACGTAATAAAAATAGTATTAGTATTTCGAAAATGTGAGATAGGATAGTGCGTTTATTACGATGTGTAAGAACGTACTGAGCATGGTTGTTTTTCAAATGTAACTGTGTCATTTTTGATGACGTCATAAGAGTGGTGTAGAATTTTAGTTATCTGATCTATATTAATATAATAAAGAGGTAAAGTTTGTTTTTTTGTTTGTAAGAGGTAATCTGTGGAAGTACTGGTCCGATTGCTAAAATTTGTTCGCCAATAGAAAGCTGCTGTATTCCTAAGTGACATAAGCTATATTTTATGTACGCGGGCGAAGCTGCGGGCTAAAGCTAGTAATATATAAAGTTATTGGTAAACAACTTGATTTTTTGCTATAGTTATTTCTGTAATACAAAATTAAAACATGTCAGATTAAACCAAAAACCGATTAATATTTCATCCGAAGTTTAGGGGTCTGTAACTCGAAAAATACTAGGTATAAAAAAATTACAAACCACAAAAAATATTTGTATTAGTACATAAAATTCAAAAATATTCATTTAAACCCCACTCAACCCACCGTGCGTCGCCGCACGCGGCCGGCGCAGGCGGCGCGATCGACTCGCCCAAAGAATAGACTCGCCCGACACTCGTCGCGCGCGGGGAACGCGGTACCGAAATCATACCTACATGCAGCACTACAACCGGGCCTTAATACACTAATACGCTATTATTCTACTAATATGGTAAACGCGTAAGTTGTATTTACGAATATTTGTTACTCTTTCACGCAAAAACTACAGAATAGATTTCTATGAAATCAGATTTCTGGGTACACGAGGAGTAGATCATTTTCTGAAATAGCACATAGGATACTTTTTTATCCCGGGAATAAACATACGCCACACACCCTTAGAATAATTAGGTAAACACCCTTGGGATAATTTTCTGACACATATTTGTATTATTTATACGAGTAAATACACTTGATGTAGAAGTAGTTTGAAGCTTATTTTTTTTTGTAGAACATAAACTATTGATTGACTGCGATCCTACCTGATGGTAAGGTGGTGAAACGCTGTAGTTTATTAAGAGACTATTCACTGCCTTTATTTACTTATTGATTTTATTTACTAAGAGGCTATTGACTTTATTTTATTTTAGTTTTGTATGCAAACTTCACGCAGGCGTACACCAAGCGTATAATGACGAATACGCGTCTATGAAGTTACGCGTCAGTAGATATCAGGCCTTACTATACTAAATTTGTTATAAGATAGTTTCGGTGACAGCTGTCAGATTCATACAATGTAGCTATCTACCCTTTTCTCTCATCTTAACCGGTTGGGGATTCAAACGTTAATAAACATGTGAAAGGTGTTTGCATTACCATAACATATAATTTCTTTTTTAATTATGAAACAAATTACGATAATTATCACACGCCGACATTGATAAACACCGGTTGCGAATATTCAACACAACACTATCAACTTAATCACTAATTACTGACATTAACTATGAAAACAGGATAATAAGTTACTGTTCTTGACTAATTATGTGTTATTTATTAATTTCTATATAAGGAACTTTGTGTTGTAATTGGCAATTAAGAAAAGAAATTTATTTATAGGATTACATAAAACAGTTATAGAAAAAAAGACTACAATAATTCCTACAAAAATCAACATCTGCTTAAGAAATGGCTTGTTTGATTGCTCCCTGTCTATTTATTTTTTATTATAGCTAGCTCTTATTATCCTACAGCTGGGCAAAGGCTTCCCCCATTAACTTTCCAACGAGCACGGTTTCTCTCTTTCTCATTCTAATTCTTAAGGAAGACATCCAGGTCATCCCACATCCTCTGTCTGGGCACCAATCCAATGTTTTTCAGGCCCACAGCTCGGTTCGGCCGACACACAGCTGATGAGTCCTGCCCAGTCCCATTGAAGTTGCCTGGTATTTTGTAATTATAAAAAAAAACTAATAATTCATTAATTGCATGGTTGACAACTAACTGGCGATTTGTCACACGATGGCCTTATTACTATTTACCGGTATGAACAAGTATTGTGTAGCTATTAAAAATGTTACCGCGAAGAAAACAATAAAAGTACAATGAGTACTACCGAAAAAAGTCAAATGTTACCAAAAACATTTCTGTCACATACAAAAAAACACCGAAAAACATTCACCACCAATTTCACACGAAACGAAAACGCTTCGTTACTCAAAAAAATAAATAAAACAATAAAAAAAACCGCATCCATACCACGCTCATCCGTGTCGGTACAATCGCTAACAAAAGTATATCATGCTGTCAATTAGACTCCTTTAGATTATCCTTTATATTATAACATGCCTTAGAATAGCACATAGGATACTTCAAAAGCTTTGGTTGCTATCTGTCCGTATTTTTTAAATCAAAAACTTTCATGTCATTGGTGACATTCAACTGGAGACTTGTCACATGATGACCTTATAACTATTTCCTGGTATTAACCAGTATTATAAGAAAATAATAAAAACACAATCAATAACACCAAAACAAGTCAAATGTTACCAAAAACATTTTTGTCAAACACAACAAATACAGAAAAAACATTCACCACCAATTTCACACGAAACGAAAACGCTTCGTTACTCAAAGAAAATAAATAAAACAACAAAAAAAACCGCATCCATACCACTCTCATCCGTGTCGGTACAATCGCTAACAAAAGTATATCATGCTGTCAATTAGACTCCTTTAGATTATCATCACGGAGTTATGTATGGCACGATTATATCGTTCGGATGTTTTCGGGGATTTCCGTGATTTACGACGGGTCACGATTTTGGCGGCAATATAGCGTTTTAAAAGGTTTCCAGAAGGGATTCTGATTGGATTTTTGCGGTGTGATTTGATGTTGAATATGTGAATTTTTTTTGTTTATTTATAAAAGGGAATTGGAATTTTGGTATGTGATTTGGGAGCGCTCGGCGCATAAATTTCTTAAGCGCGTTGGTTTTTCTTCCTAACTCATTAAAGCCACAAAAATAAAAATTTTAAAAAGATTTTTTTGACTTCTGTATACTTACAGTAAGCATTGTTTTACCTTTGACAGACTTGATCAATATTGATTATTCATACACTTTCGTGTTTCCATCGGAATTTTCTGTTCAAAACATAAGGCATGACTGGAAATGTAATAAAAATGTTTGGAAATGTGTTATCAACTGTTTCCAAGTAAAAAAAAATTGAGAGAAATGAGATTTACCTTTGTACGCATATGAAATATTTAATATCCAATTACACGTCTTCTTCGTACGATTTCCATTCTCATCTCCAGTGCATCAAAAATAACTAATGTCATTTTTAATTAAAACATATATTAATAACTTGCCCCCAATCTGTATCAATATCAAAACACATCTTCCTAAGACCTTCAAACTTAAACCGTATCTTCTCAAACAACCTCTCATATCTGACTCAGCATCATTCTAAAACACCGCTCAAACTTTCACCTTTACACAAACTAAACTACAAACATCAATATTAATCTAAACTCAAAACTAATCCGAGAAACCACTTTTGTGCTCACATGTACAAATCAATACAATAACATGCGTATAAATATCGACATGATAATTCCATCTTGGGTGAAAGAGAGGGGAGATTTTGTGTAAGGGTATGAAAGGGATGGAGATGGGTGAAATACGTGCAAGTCATGGACAAATATGGATAATCTGTATCGGTAATGATACGTCAATCAAGGGATGCAGGGTACATTGTACATCGTGATATGGGAACTGAATTTGTAGGAGGAAAAGAATTACTAATGCATTTGGATCAAGGAGGTTGTCTTATGGAGCGTATGGAGCAAGGTTATGAGTTAACTAGTAGGCGGTCCTTGTAATTTGATGGGAAGTGACCATCTTAAAGGTAGAGTTTAAATGCAAACTAAGGCCTGCTGTCCACGTAAGCTTATCTTTATAGACGAGTATTCGTCATTATACGCTTAGTAACCGACTGCGTGAAACTTGCATACAAAATTATGAAACTGTGTCGACGAAGCGACAAAGTTTCATTAATGTCATTGTTGTTGCGTCTACGACCTTGCTACATGCCAAATACCAGACATTTAGGTTAACAGGAAGTAAGTGCCTACCCTATGAATTTAATTCCCTTGAGAATGTCGAAATAAACGTCTTTTTTCTGCGTCAAAAAAGGCCCTATCATTTTTATTCGTAAACTTAGAAGTTTGATTATAGCACAGTTTTAAGGGACCGCAGACTTAAGTCTACAGTTTTAATTTCAACTCAACGCCTCACGAGATAGTTCTTTACAGACATAATTCTTGACAGACAGACAGACAACAAAGTGATCCTATAAGGATTCTATTTTTTTTTCCTTTTGAGGTACGAAACCCTAAAAAGAGTAAAAATTCTGTGTACATAGACATACTACTTAATTTTAAAAACTGGGTCAAAAATATTTAACATAGGCACTAGATATACCTTCAATACGAATCCGAACTTTAACTTAAACACTTAATAAAACTGTAACTATAATCAAATAATAAGAAACAGCTACGACCTAAGTACGTAAGTTGGAGTTAAGTTTAATTAACGTCTAATAAGCGCCCGTCTACTTAAGTTAGACTTAAGTTACCGTACGTTGTATCAACGTTTCTTAAGACTTTGTCTTAAGATTAAACTTAGAATAGTGATGTGCTTAACGCTGATGTTGCAGCTTTAAGTTTTACGTACTTTAAGTCGAATTTAAGTCTGGACTTTATATGATTACTACCTATAGGTAGGAGAGGTAGCTCCGTGGTAGCGGGTCCGACTTACAAGTCACACGTCGCAGGTTCAAACCGCGATTTGCGTGTTGATAAAAACTCTTTTTTAAATATATATATATATATATTTTTTTTTTGTTTAATGAAGTATTTAAAAATGTATAAATATGTAAAACAACAATTATTTATTAATAGTCCACTTTTGGTCCACGCTACTCGTGTAAGTTTCTACACTTTATGTTGGTATTTTATTTCATCATCAGTTCTCTCGAAAACGATAAATGAAAACATTGTGAGGACACTGTCATGTTCTAGAAACGAAAACACGAAGACATGTGACAACCAAGTGTCGCTACAAAGACCGGTCCTATGCGTCTCGTATCCATCGGATTCCCTCAATCCTCACTAGGTAGGTAGGTAGGAGGCCTTCAAACGCTGCGGTTTCCACTCCAGAACCATTTGGCCTTATCAACTAGGTAACTATGTTGCGAGCAATATACTCTTGCACTGCCACTTTAGTTTGGCGATTCCTCGGGCTATGTTGGTAACTTTGGTTCCCCTGCGAATATCTTCAATTCTGATTCGATATGCAAGGAAACTCCGGGCATAACTCTTTCCATTGCCCTTTGGGTGACTTTAAATCTTCTGAGGAGGTCCATTGTGAGCGATCATCGTTTCTGAGAATTAAGTCATCATCAATGGCAAAATTTTCTAGTACCAAATAGATTCGTCTTGAGGCACTGGTATGTCGGGCAAGAAAAGGCTCCGCCTGTGTACCTTAAATGTTGCTTGACGATTTAATCTATACTAATATTATAAAGAGGAAAGATTTGTACCTATTTTTGTATGTTTGTAATGAATAGGCTCAAAAAGTACTGGGCCGATTTAAAAAATTCTTTCACCAATAGAATGCTACATTCTTCCAATTTGACATAGGCTACATTTTATTTTGAAAAAAATTAGGGATCCTTGGTAAAATTTGAACAATGTAACCGTAAGTGTAGAAAAATTTCCAAAAATAAATAATTGTCTACCCCGTGCGAAGCCGGAACGGGCTGCTAATAAATAACTAAAATGCTGCGCTGCTTCCCGGTAGCTGCCTAGTCGAGTCAAATTCAACGATTGACCTCTTTCTCGAAGTTAGACCCGTCTTAATGAACCCAGGTAAACGTAATTGTTTCAGTTTAGAGTCACTAAGTTTTTATTGGAGTGGGTGCTACTTGGTTGTTTACAAATGACTTTGGATTTGTCCAAGGCAAATAATATTATGAACGAATCAAATACATAAGTGATAGTTGTGTTGGCCCAGTGTTAACAGCCCCGACTTCCGAACTGTAGGTTGCGAGTTCAAAGTCGGCCGGGCGCATTACTTTGTGTAATTTATTTCATCTCTATTGCTTTCAAAACGGTGGAGGAAAACATCGTGAGGATGCTGGCATGTGCTAGAACTAACACATGTGACATCCACCAACCCGCACTGGGCCCGCGTGGATTACGGTCCATTACCTCTCCTAGAGAGGAGGCCTGAGTCCCGACAGTGGGAACATAATAAAGTTTATGCTATGCTAAATAGGTATATGTACTTACGATTGACATCAATGGATATATTTTCTGAGACTGGAGCTATTAACGGATCTGTGACGGCCTGTGAACAAAACATAGTAGATTAATAACATTATTTAACAATAGCAAGCAGCAACATCACATACATATCGGAACCGGTCCCGCAAGATACAGGCACCATCGTGTTTGGGGACCACCGTAATTGACTATACAATGGAAGCTCGCAAATAGTTACAGACTTAGCGTCCGTTTTCAATAACCTACCGCAGTTCATAGATAGATAGATCTCCGATAAACAGTAAGATTCTATCTATCAATCCACAACTTTTGGTATGAAATGCTATCCGTCGGTAGGTTATAGGAAAGCAAGTAAGCGCAAAAGGATAGATTTGTTTATCTTTAGTAGCTGCAACTGTAGATAGATAGCTTATTGAAAAGGCGGGCGTAAGTTACGATTATTTTAATTTAAGCCAACTACTGTAACAATGGTTCAATGTTTCAGAAGTATCAAAATTATGTTTGGCAGATTTTTGTACGTAATGGGCCTACCCAAATGTCCTTTGTTTGGTATTGTTCTTCAAATCGTTGAGCTCCTTAGTAGACCTAAGTTTAAGCTACTCGAGAACTGACAAATGCTTGCACAGACTGGACAGGTCCACTCAAGTCTGTGTGGTTCTTTCTTCAAAAGACCGTCTGAGACAGTAATGTGCATGGTTCTCATATGATTTGACCATTGCATGATACTGTATACTTTCATCATCTAACTAGCCTTTTTCCCAACTATATTTGGGTGAGCTTCCAGTCAAGCCGGATTTAGCTGAATACCAGTATTTTACGAGAAGCGGTTGCCTACCAGACCTACAATCCATTAAATGGGGCAACACGGTAATACTTTACGGACAGTAAAAGAGACTTTTGATCTCTGAGTTTGTTTCAGTTTTTCTTCTCAGGGTAAATAACACCGGCCTCATTAAATTTATCAAAAAATATTTACGCATCATAATATATTCCTCAATTTTTTTCACACAACGCCATCAAGCTAAGCAGAGCTAGTGTTATGGGTACTAGACAACTGATAAACATACTTATATATTTCTAAATACATACATATTATAGATAATTTACACCCAGACACAGAACAAATGATCGTGCTCATCACACAAACATTACGTTTAAAAATCTTTTTGAAAACCTGTTTGCAAAAAATAAATACCATTATTGACTGATACGCAAAGACTTTACGCAAATATTAATTTTCGTATTAATTACTTTTGACAGAAATAAGACGAAGAAACTAATTAAATAGCAATTCTACGATTACATTAATTGAAATCTGACAGGTTGTCTGGTTTTATTAACTGAACAAAGAATTCTGACATTAATAAAAGATCTTATTAAATAGAACATTTCTTTTATAAAAAGACTGATTCCTGATTCCTGCGTCTTTGGTTTTGGTATCACGGCTACTCCACTCCGATTAATCTTAGCGTAATGTATTATATATGTATAACCTTTCTCAATAAATGAACTATCTAACACTAAAAGAGTTTTTCAATTTATATTCTTAGTATAATGTATGACAGACTAAACGCAATATATATACATCATCATCGTCATCTACCCAGCCTTTTCCCAACTATATTGGGATCGGCTTCCAGTCAAGCCGGATTTAGCTGAATACCAGTATTTTACGAGGAGCGGCTGCCTACCAGACTTTAGGTCTGGTAGGCAGCCGCTCCTCGTAAAATATCATCACTTCCAATAACGTCAATCCATTAATATTTGAATCCCCAACCGATCCTATGAGACCGCGCTGTTATTGTTTTACTATTGTGTCTCGTTTTGCGGGTATGTGATAGATTAAATGGGGTAACACGGTACTTCTTGGCAAGACTGGAGTCAGATTTACTGGCTTCTGACTATCCGTAACGACTGCCAAAGATCTACAAATGACATAATATACATCATTCCAGCTAAAAGACAATTTTATTTTTTCTGTTCTAGTTTGTATCCTACTGCTGAGGCAATGACCTCTGCTTTTCTCTTACTTTAAGTCTCTGTCTTCCGCGGTCTCTGGTCAAGTTTGGCCAGCAAACAAAATCAGATCGTCACACCACCGTCCACCTCTAAGGGTCAGTTCACACCGAGACGCGACGCGACGCGCCGATGCAGGAAGAGGCCAGTGACTTCGCGCTGTGCTGCCGCGAGACACATCGCAACGTTGCGAGGCACATAGGAAAATCGTAGCCAACACGACGTCTCGAATGTAAAAACCGTTCCGCTGCATCTCGCTGCGCAGCGCTGCAAGAAGCAACGTATTCTAAATTCTCACAATAAAATATCTATCTTTTCGTGTAGTAAATAAAGTTCTATTTTGAGTCACTCTATTAAAATGTGCACGCAGCGTTGCGCCACGTCGCGTCTCGGTGTGAGCTGACCCTGAGTGAATGAAATGTTCCAACTCACCTGACAAGTAACATCAGTGCCGTAATCTGACCTCTGCAGCCTGAAGGAGACGGTGGCTCTCGCTTCCGAGTTGGCGAGGAGTGCGTGTGACTTCCACCAGGATACCCTGGCCGTTGGACGACCTGGAAAGACGAGAAGGCATTAGGGTAAATTTAAAGATGATGGAGGATTTTTGGAAAGGAAATGTGGTGCGGTCATTGTCTTCAACCGGCCACGACTCTACACAAGGTTTTTATGAGAAATTCTACATGCAAAAAAACATTTTTACAAGAAAGGAGGTATACCTATTATATTTATTATCTATGCCAGTGTTTTCCTTGTTATTTTAATTTTAATTTAAACGTTCATTTAATTAAAGTTAAATAGTTAAATCCATTTGTATTGTTATTTGTATCAAGAAGTAACTTAAACCAAAATATGCAAGAATTTTTAAAATCTGTCCAATATTAATAAAGTTAGGAACTTTTTAAATCAGGCAGGAGGTGGAACTGTCATGTAACACGTAGGAGGTACTGTGATGAGCAGTGGTAACGGCCCCGACTTACGAGTTGTAGGTCGCGGGTTCAAACCCAGCCAGGCGCATTACTTTGTGTAATTTATTTCATCACCACTGCTCTCAAAACGGTGAAGGAAAACATCGTGATGAAACCGGCATGTCTCAGAACCAAAAATTCACAAATAGTGACCTCCACCGATCCGTACTGGGTCCGCGTGGTGGATTACAGCTCATTCCCTCTCCTTGAGAGGAGGCCTGAGTCCCAACAGAGGGAACATTACAAGACCGATAATGCTAATAATGTAGGTACGTCATGTAACGTCATCGCCATTAGGTTACGTAGTTACGTGTCTACAAAAGAAAAAGTTTCTAACACCAATATTTGCACTAATCTACTGCTTCATTTAACCTATCACATACCCGCAAAACGAGACACAATAGTAAAACAATAACAGCGCGGTCTCATAGGACCGGTCGGGGATTCATGAATTAATAACCAATTTCGACGATATTACAGAAAATAGAATTCCTTTTAGTGGTGTTTGTTTTTATAATAAAAATATTCTTACAAAATAAACGTAAGAAAATACACATTTAACTACAATTATCTTTCCCAAAGGGTATTCAATGCGAGACAAACTCCGTAGGCATCTCGTACCTGAAGCCTATTATTTTAACATTTCTTTACAAACAAAAGAATGTTTCTGACATTTTCTTAAAACATTCTCAGACAGCAAAAGTACTTTTCTCAAAAAACAAGTAAGCATTTAATAAAAAAGTAAGTTAACCAACTCGCAACCTTTCAACTAAACGTCTCTAACGCGAAATACAGCAAAAATAATTTTCTATCGCAGGCAGGTAGCAAAGAATTTTCCTTAACGCTCTTTTAAAAAAAAAACTCAATTTCCTTCCCTCTCTCTAAGCTAACAAAAACCTATTCACACCCAAAAAAGTTCTCAAAAAAGGCAGCCATTTTGTGCCCACATAATTACTGGCCGGGTACAAAAGGCTGGACATATAATTGTATACTTTATATTGTGAGCCGTGAATGGCTCGAGTGAATAAAAAATCGTGTAAAACAATGGAGGTTGTGTACCCCTCTGTACCCATGTCAAGCAAGGGTGCGGGGTGTGGTATAGGATGGGAGCGGAAGCGTGTAATGAATTTTTACCCTTTTTAAATTGATTTAAGGTCATCGGGGACATTTTAATCTATACTAATATATTAAAGAGGTAAAGTTTGTTTTTTTGTTTGTATGGGATAATCTTTGAAGATCCAGGTTCGATTACATAAATGTATATATATTGATAGAAAGCTGCTTTCTTCCTGAGTGCTATAGGCTATATTTTATCTAAAAAAAATATGTTAACGTCATACAATTACCATATTTGTAACGGGCGGGCGGGCGAAGCCGCGGGCAAAAGCTGGTCTTATATACATCTCTGTTAATCTATGTGTTCACTGCCAATTCAGCCATATTACATTATATAGAATTAATGGTAGCTCGACGAATTTTCAACAGGACGTCATAGTGAGACATAATTTCAGAAAAAAGAAAATCAAGTTAGCAATTAGTCGTTTTAATGAAAAAAAAAATGTTCTTCTTTTCGAATAGTTGGGTTTTCGTTTCTCTCAGAGTATTTAGGTCCAACAGGTGGCCACGTTTATAGCGGCGTCAGTGGCGGTTTTACGGTCCTCCAAAGTTAATAATAATAATATTAACAGCCCCCCCCCTGATAACTAGTGCGAGTGCAGACTGGGCTTGGGAATGATGGAAATGGGAGACCCATTTTGACAAGTTGTAGAAGCAAGGATGGTAAATCCAAAAGAAAATTTTCAATAAGAAATTAATTAAAAAATTGTTACGTAGTTTTGGAAAGAAAAAATCGTGTAGCATGCTTAAACCGCGGTTGGAATTTACAAGGTGATTGCTAACAATAACTTGCACAATTCCTAAGTAGTGTGTTGTATGTAAACGTTAACTTCATTAGTAGCTTCTTCTATCTCTAGGTGATCTCGTAAGTTTTTAATCACAGTGGAACCGTAACTTTCAAAATTTTTGAACCACAATTTAATTATACTCTCATCAGAACATTAATTTAAATCGTGTAATCCGAACTCCTTGATTTATAACACAGAACGCACGTTGCGTGAATTGACCCTCACCTCTCCCGTTTGCCAATTTACAACAATTCTGTTTTTGAAACCGTCCATCTTTCTGGCCAGCGCTTGTATAGTCAACTGCCAGTATGTCGTTTTTATGCTTTACGCCCGTTTTCAATAACCTACCCCAGTTCATAGATAGGTAGCTATCCCCGATAAACAGTAAGATTTCTATCTATCCATGCACAACTTAGGTAGGAAATGCTATTCGTCGGTAGGTTATAGGAAAGCAAATAAGGGCAAAAGGATGGATTTGTTTATCTTTAGTTGCTGCAACTGTAGATAGATAGCTTATTGAAAACAGGCGTTAGTAATTCAGCTGGTACAAAGTCCTCTTTTTAAATATTATATACTGCTACCCGCTACCGCCTCTACCTTACACCACAACTAAATCGTGTGCGTGAATCGGACATTTTTCGTGAAAATGGAACACCCTCTGGTGACGGCTGATACAGGTTGCTGCAGTCTTGTGTCGGGGCCAGACTTTGTAGGGGCGGGTCTACCAGTAAGAAACTTTGTACGACATGACATGTAAAAAATATTTGTAAAATGCGATGCTATTTTTGCCTTTTAAAGTTTCAATGCTTCCTGTACTGATTTTAAATGTAACGTCTGAAAGTATGAGTAGTTGAGGAGCTCGTAGCTAGATATGACAGCCGCATGGGTCGATCTTCAAGGTTAAACAACGCTTGCCAAGGTTGGTCTGTGGATGGGTCTTAACATACCGAGTTTCCTTCATGCCTCGGAAAGCACGTTAAGCCGTAGGTCCCGGCTGTCATTTGTAGATCTTTGGCAGTCGTTACGGATAGTCAGAAGCCAGTATATCTGACTCCAGTCTTGCTGGTAGGCAGCCGCTCCTCGTAAAATTCTAGTATTCAGCTAAATCCGGCTTGACTTGATATTGGGGTCGGCTTCCACGACCCCAATATAGTTGGGAAAAGACTAGGTAGATGATGATGATCAGAATCTATAGAGTGATGGTCTGACGTTTAGAGAAGGCAAGGCGTCTTGTGTTGGAGAGAATAGTAAGTCCATGAGGTTTTAAAGTGGCGATCGCGCACCGGAAAGACGCGAGGGAAGGCTTGGTGAGTGCGAATGCCAATCGTGAATGTGAGACAAACAAGACCAATCGTTGTGGCCACCCTTACGGCAATCGGTCCAACAGTGGACGTCCTTTGGCTGAAAATGATGATGAACTTTGATGATCGGAATTGAGTAACTGTGAGTCCTTAGCTGCGAGCTCCTCCACTATCTACTTCATTATAAGCCATACAAATATTTGTTACGTACGAGAATCGAATTTACGACACTTAGTACAGCATCCAATCGCTTAACTACTGCACCAGCCGAGTCAACTGTCTACTGCGACAGTAATAAATAAAGAAAATACAACTCAAGACCACACTTCAAATCCCTTCTGACGAAGGCCAACCCTTAAGTTCTTACCAAAGTCAACAAGTACAGTCCCAAGGAAAAAGAAAGAGTCTTACCACAGTCTGACCTTTTTTTATCTAAATGTTATATTTACTTGTAAACAAGTGACAGTCGGAGTTCTGAGCAAATGTCTGGGACGGGGCTTACATCAACATGTACTGTTGGCACCCCTGATTCGGAAGGCAAGGAATTGGGAAAGGAAATGTGATATGGGTTTGGTTTTTTAGAAAATGAAGGGAAGTATAGCGGAATTTCTTTGTCTTTTTGGGTGCTTTAAAATGAGTGTTTAAAGATTTACTGGATAGTTGGTCTGGTATGTTAGTGGCCCTGACTGCTACTACTGGAGGTCGTGGGTTCGATTCCCGCGTTTGTGTGATAAAGACGACCGTCACCGCCACAGATTTCCGTGCGATTGGAACTTATACAACAGCCCGAAATCAACCATTGGGCAGTTACCTAAACCAGACAAAACATTCGCCTGGTGGAAGGTTCCCCCCTGTTCGTATACAAGACTTTACACCCTGTTTCGCATAACTCTAAGACCGTTTTCACATTATCCGATCCGATATCGGTGTCGGACGCCGATACGATATCGGGATAAGTAAAATGTATGAAATTCCGTGCTCCGATATCCGATATCGGGCCGGACAATATGAAAGACAGGTACATATTTCATACATTTTAGTTACCCCGATATCGTATCGGCGTCCGATACCGATATCGGATCGAATAATGCGGAAACGCTCTAATTAGATACTTTCTTCGATGATCTAAAGAAAAATCTTAAATTTCTTTTTCGAGATCGAGATTCGGCACGCGGTTAGACCATGTCCATAGGATACTTTTAATCGCGGGGATATATTCTCTTGGGAAAATGTGTTACTTTCACGCGGGTAAAGGCGCCGACCAAATGTAGTGACACGATAAATAAAAATAAAGATCATGCAACTAGAAAATTAAAAATACGAGCAAATAAAGTATCATAAGAAGGGTTGGTGTCCGCAATTTCACGCCTTAGCGCTACAGTATTTTACAAGCTGGAAAAATCAAACTCATCATGTCCCTAGCCTTATCAGAACTAGCTTGGGGATAGAATACTAGTATTTTACAAGGACAGACTGCCTATCACACCTCCACACACCAGTTTCAGGTTAACACGACACTCCTTCGATAGACTGATGATCAGACTTTCTGGTGTCTGACTACTTGAAACGACCGTCAAAGATGTGTAAATAACAACCGGGACCACCGGCTTTACTTGCTTTCCAAAGCACGAGGTATTAGTAACCTCCTAGATAAACTTAGAAAAGCACAACATATGAATTATTAAAATACAATGGTACTTGCCACACTGACTGATCTATCCAGACCTATACGACATTTGGAAGTAAAAGAAGAAAACATGTTTATTACGCTGGAATAGACTAAAGAACTTCTCTCTAAATCTTAGTCTAGACTAAGAGAAAAGAGAACAACAAAAAACCAGATTCTTTGAATGGCCATATGTGAGTCGGGTATAACTGTATTGCGCCATAGACGGAACACAATTGTCAACGTTTCAACTTCAATCTTCGTTCTAAATAAACGATTTTCTTCGAAGACGCAGCTTTACTGCAGAAACAAAGCTGTCTAACAAAAAACATTGACAAGTAAACTAGCTTAGCAACAACATCATAAACTGCCGTAACGCACCCATACCCGTATTACTGTCAAGCGTAAATAGTTAATGCGCGCCTAAACAGCGCGCGCCGTACGTCAGCGTCACCCCATAGGGTTGTCTGACACACGTTGCATGTTCCCATTGCCTTACAGACATAGTGGTTCCCAAACTTTTAATGTACACGACCCCCTGCTTAAGAGGCCTGCGGAGACCGCGCGCTATGCTAGCAATACAAACTATTGGAAATTTGGGAGAGGTTCCGTAATACCAAAAATGATGAATGAAAAATTAATGTATTTCCATTATTGTTTCGAGTATTTATAACTTGATAATAATATCTGTGTTCCTACGAAAAGATATTTTGAAATATTGTTGTTTATAATATAGAAAAAACAAAATAAAAACATGACATTTTCGCTGTGAAAATGTGCAAATTTAAATTCGCTTAAATGTCGTTTGGGGTAAGTTTTTCAACAAAAAGACGATGTAGGAACCTAGATAATTATTGTCTGAATCCGAATAACATCATATTATGGTGTAAATATGCTTAAATTGCAAATGATTTTGGTATTACGTTTGTATGGATAATTCTAACGTCGCGCCCGCCTTAAATCATTACTTTGCTCTTTTTTTTTCGGTGAGGAATCATCAAATGACTTTTCCCGCTCTGGGTATTGTGAGAGGTCATGTCACACTTTTATGAATAAAAACCACGTTTATTACTTCTTTGCCCTTTTGAGTATTCCGCAACTCTAGCAGGCAACTAGTTTTCCCTTGCATTTGCGGTATATAATTAACGAGCCCATAACGTGTCTGTACCAAGCCATCGACCAAGCTTCTTCTACCACTCGACCTCGACCAAGGTTCTTCTCCATAGGAAACGACCAATTTGGAACCGTGCACTAGTTTTCGACGTTTTATAAGTGCCCATGTAGGCCTATGTGAAATAAAAATATTTCACTTTGACTTTGACTTGAGGGCACTCTGAAATGTGCAGGTTAGGTTTAAAGGAGATGACGGGAACTAGAGTAAGTGAGCAAAACCTGAAAGCAAAGCTCTCGTCGTCTCCTTCGACCCTGCATGTACGGTCTGAATGTAAGATATGACTCGTCAAGCAATTGCCAGATAGTTCAATAAATGTTGTATTAGACGCATCAACTAAATATGATTCAAGCCAATTAAACTTGCCCCATTTAACTACCAAGTCAGGCAGTCCAAATCAGAATGGCAATTCAAGATAGTTACAGAACCTTTCTGTCCTCTAAAATTTAGAAGTAACTGGGTAACCCCTTGGCAAAACCATTGTTTTCTACCTTCTGTCTGACATAAACGGGTCTGCCGTTACGACGGTAAAAACATTTTGTATCATCATACGCCCCCCAAGTAAAGCTTGCCCCCATGTTGAGAACCCATGCCTTAGAAATAAACTGTTGTTCAAAACACACCCTGACATGTTAAGCGTGTAATGCGTTATTTAAGAGGGAAAGAAATTGAGGTAAAAATTGTTAGGGAAAAGGGAACTGAGCTTGTGGAAAAATGGTGTAATGGTGATCTTACAGAAGTGATTAGGGCTGTTCTTTGCTATCGGCCGATAGTTAAAATGACACGACGTACACTCGTAATTGCTTGTCCTAAATCGTACTATATTGTTCAATTAGCTTCTGCCAACAGTTTCGCTTGTGTGAAAGTAGAAAATAATCTTAAGAGAACATACTCCCGAGATAAAAAGTATACTGCTTTTTCCGGGCATGGTCTACCCTTGTGCTAAATTAAAGCTACTTACAGACGTGATTAGGACTGTTCTTTGCTACCGAACTATAGTTAAAATGACAGGACGTATACTAGTAATTGCTTGTCCTACATCCTAGTATATTGCTTGATTAGTTTCTGGTTCTGCCGGCAGAAAGTAGAAAAGTATCTCAAGGGAACATCATCATCGTCATCTCAGCCAAAAGATGTCCGCTGCTGGACATAGGCCTCCCCCAAGCTTCGTCACAGCGACCGGTCCTGTGCGTCTTGCATCCATCGAATTTCCGCGACCCTCACCAGGTACATACTCCCGGGATAAAAAGTATACTGTGTCCTTTTTTCAACAAATTATTATAATTTTCATATCTAGCTGCAAAACGTCCATTGCTGGACAGTCAATAGTCACCATAATTCTGATTCTGAGCGATTTGCATTTATCGGGTTTCCACGACCCTCCCGACACAACCTGATGACCCAGGTCATAAGCCCCCCTGTGGAATGCTTGTCAACGCGTTATTGTTGCACGTGGCCACCACTCTAGAATCTTTCACCCTCATTTACCGTCTTTTCTGCGAGCAAACGGCTAGACAAATTTTAATAAAATTAGCAAACAAGTAAACTATGAGAGCAGTGGTGGCCCAGTGGTAACTACCCCGACTTGCAAGTTGTAGGTCGCGGGTTCAATCCCAGTCAGGCTCGATACTTTGTGTAAATTATTTAATCACCAATGCTCTCAAAACGGTGAAGGAAAACATCGTGAGGAAACCGGCATATGTCCTAGAACCAAAAATTCGAAGACATGTGACATCCACCAATCCGCATTGGGCACGCGCGGTGGATTATAGCCCATTACCTCTCCTAGAGAGGAGGCCCGAGTCCCAGCAGTGGGAACACTATAAGGCTGATAATGCTAATGCTAATGAGTAAACTATAGTCCTGGAGCAAAAATCCGATAACATTTAATTTAATGTTGCGATTATTTTTTACTTTCACGACGCGGACAAAATCACTGGTAGAAGCTATTTTCACGTTCAACTTTAAAAACTTTAGAAACCGAACATGATTAGTAGAAATGATAGAATACTAGAGATAATCTAGTAATGTCTTACCTCCCACAGCGATGCAGGTCAGGTTGACTTCCGTTCCTTCATCATAAGGACCCAGGACACCGCCTCGGATCTCGTTACTCTCATGGTTCAGGATTATCAGTCGTTCTGGAGGTACTGGAAATAAAATAATAATTTAATGGGGATTGTAAGGAGTGTGAGGTGAATTTATCCATCAAATTCATACACACTATAAACTATACAATATTCCACAACTTTTTAACACAATGCCATCTAGTACCAAGCTAAGCAGAGCTTGTGTTATGGGTACTAGATAACTGATAAACATACTTATATATTTTTAAATACATACATATTATAGATAATTAACACCCAGACACAGAACAAATGATTGTGCTCATCATTTGTCCTGGGTGGTAATCGAACCCACGACCTCTGGCATATTAGTCAGGGCCACTAACCACTAGACCAACAGGCCAGTCTAATATACGCAATCGTTGATGGTGAGGCGCACTAGTTTATTAAGAGCCTATTCACTCTAGCCTTGAAGACATCCAAATTATATTCCGATGAGAAGACCGCTGCAAGCTTACATCATCTGGTAAAGTCCTTCGAATATCAGTCCTGAATTCCATATATTGAATATAACCTGATACAAAGAACATTAAAAAATTGTACCAAAAACCCTGAAAAAAAAAACCTACTTCGCTTATCCTCTCAAATGTAAGTTAATCTTTATAAAAGACCTACTTAGGTCTTACTTAATGTCACTTAGATTACTTAAATACTTACTTAGCACTGTGAGATTTAGTCTCGTGTTCTTAGTAGGAGACTTGATGAAGTCCACTCGACATCTGTACTGGCCACTGTCTTCAGGTCTGAAACAAAAAAATCTAATTAGTTTTATTCACCGACTTCAAAAAAGGAGGAGGTTCTGAATTTGTTAGAATCTTCTTTTTGAATTCAAAATAATATGAATACTCCCTATGATTTCGAGGTAGGTATGCGGAACAGAGTGTTAAGTCCCGAAAACCACTTTTCGAAAAATGATGCTCCTCGGACCAGACGGATGTTGCCCAAATCATCCCTCGGGCAGTTGCCCAAAAGATGATTTCAGGTTCGCTCGGAGAATTCGAATTGTAGGATGGTCCTGCATCCCACAATTACAGTTCTCCGCGCTCGTAGTTTAGTTCATATCTGGCGTCATAGATGTCGCTACACTCTCTATTAGCACGGTCAGCACAGACGGCAATATGTACTTTAACGCCAAATTTTTGAATACTTAAGAACATAATTAGCTTATAAAAATACCCGTACTTAGCTAATATTACAGTAAATTATCCACACATGTATTGTATTTCCTAACACACAAACCAAACTACACATACATATACAACACAGATACCCCAAGCCCATCTAATGTACCCTCTGATATCTTTAGATGAGCCAGATGTATTTTAGGGTCGTCCATACGTGGGTGGAGGCTGTTTTGATAGACACCTAAAGCCTACACTGAATCATTGATTAAGCTGGGAACTATAGTAACTTAAATGAGATCAGAAACCCATTTAGACAGATGGTGGTTATAATTATTCAATTTGATAGTGAAATAGATGATGCAAATATTAACTAGATGGTATAAATTATATTTACATATTAAACTAATAAATGACTTAAAGTTTGAATCCCCAACCGGTCCTATGAGACCGCGCTGTTATTGTTTTACTATTGTGTCTCGTTTCGCGGGTATCTGAGTAATTAATAGATATATACAAACTAAAGATACAAACCTATATATATACAAAAATAAAAAGGGATAATATATAAATATAGATATAGATAGAATAGGATAGAATAGGAAGATTATATAGATAGATATGGTTCTTTTTTTCAATCGAGAATCGCTTATTTCTTTAATATAATCATCATCATCATCATCTGCTTAGCCTTTTCCCAACTACATTGGGGTCAGCTTCCAGTCAAGTCGGATTTAGCTGAATGCCCGTATTTTACGAGGAGCGGCTGTCTACCAGACCTCCACAACCCATTAACTGGGGTAACACGGTACTTCATGGCAAGATTGGAGTCAAATTTACTGGCTTCTGACTATCCGTAACGATCCAAATGTCTAAGATCTACAAATGACAGCCGGGACCTACGGCTTAACTTGCTTTCAAAGGCATGGAGGAAACTCGGTATGTTAAGACGGTCACCCATCCACAGGCACAGCAGTAACTATTGAGATTAGGAGCGTGCAATTTTACACAAGGTTTTCTTTTATGATGAATGAGAGCACTAAAAGAGGATTTTCCAAAATTCACTCCCTATATGAAACGAGGGTCCAAAGTTTGGAGAAAACTACTTTCAAGCGAGCAAAGTCGCTAGTGGAAGCTAGTAAGTAAAATACAAACAGGAACAAAATATTATTTAATAGCTTTAAATCACATATCTACTATTATTTACCTATTTTTAATTTTTCAGCCATCGTGAACGAAGGAAATATGTCTTTTGTCACTCTTTTTTTTATAGTGATCGATAGCTAATAGAAGGACGTTCCATCTATCAAATGGATCAAATGTTTCTCCGACATAAACAACTATCAAATCTAACCTTTAGTAAAGGGATAGATGAATCAAAGCTAAATAGATTTCGTAACAGTTACTGAGAAACAGGAATCGTAATAACAACACGTCGTTTAAAAATACCAGAACAAAAGCACAACAGATCTATCACAAAAATAGTGTTGACAAAAATCGATAAACTATTAAACCCGAGACCAATACCGATTACATCGACAGCATTGCTGTCATCGAATCAATATCGATATCTCATACCGATACTATAAATTTTCTAAACGATTTTGAAGCGATAAATTGGTAAAACTAATCTGAACGTCAGGCAATATTTATGAAATCGAGCGAGTATTGCTTCGAGTAACATTTTATATCGATACGCAAAAGTAACGATAAACTATAAAAATATGTGGCAATTGCTGGTACGTATGTTTTTATGTTATTGGTGTAAAAAAGGGGCATGTCAAAGTTTTATAACATGTTAGGTTATTTTCTCACATTCGGGAGTATGACGCAAAACATGTTAAATTCCGTAGGAACTTACACAATACATAGCAACACACATAGGTATGCTTACGTATAATAGACTATACAGTTTAGTTTTTGTAGGCATATGGTTGTTTTTTGAGGTAGTAAGTCATCAATAAATTCACCCGTTTCTAGGATGGAACGGAAGGGCATAACAGATTTTTACAGACAAAAATCACACCATAATTTCTTTGCCTAACATTCCAGGACCCCGGGTTTCCCTATTGGAAGTGCCATGGACTCAGTAGACTTCGGCCCTGTTCGATTCTACGGTTTTGCTCAAATCTCTTTGAGGCCCACATGGTACACTACGCGCTATCAACGGCACGATCCGGACTGTTATAAGACGGCCAGACAGCGACCTACCCATTGCTCGTCACCCACAAGCCCCTACACTTATAACCCCTTGAGTATGATATGATAGAGTGCGTCTAATGAAAGCGTGACCTGAGAAAAAGAGATTAAATCCAAATATTTTGTATGTGGTTACTGTTATGTGGATTACTAACTAGTAGGAGAATCATGTCTTGACACTTATCTAAGTTTCATAAAATTATGTAATATGTAATTTCACCACAAAAAAGTAACAAATACCCACACAAACTTTCACCTTTAGTATAAAACATAGTACCAGATAAAAAGCCATCCCACAAATAAAATACCCACAAACAACTTAACCACATTTCCAAGAGGCTACTCCAACAAAAAAATGTCTGTTGCTTCCCAACCTACTGGCCAATACATTTTCCTGTAGCCACCTCTGCCGAGTGGCTAATATATCGCACCTGCTTTAGCCTCCCTGGCTAATATATCTCGGCTGTTTAGCCCCAGAGGAGAGCGCTAACGTAATCAACGATATTAGACGATGCATTTGTCTTTAGAACGAACAAATTGGCTCCTTTGGTATCTGAAATATAGGTGGAATAGTTTGTGCTGTGGAAAAGTGTATTGGAAAAGCGGGTGGTAAAAAGATTTCTGTTTTAGTTGGGAAATCATACAATGGCTTCTCCCTTTCTAGGGTGGAGAGGTAGGATGTGTGTCAGACTTTTACTGACTAAAACCCACTCCTCCTTTCTCTCACTCCAGGACCCTCAGGAAGTTTATTAAATTTGAAATTCCTTTAAGAAGAGAACTCAGTAGGTTTCGAACCTAGTGGACTCCTACGATTTTGCTGACATCTTCGCGAGGCGCGCGTAGACCACTACACGCCGTCGAAGACTTGGGCTCGGTCCGGACGATTGCCGGACGTCCGGACGGCGAGCTACCCATTGCTAGCCGTCCGCAAGCCTACGCTACCGATGTGTTGCTTATGTCGTACTTATTCTGAATAGGGTTATCGTGTTCCAACAGGTCTATAGAAAGGCAACCTCGATACACCTTCAATATAGTGAAACATCCGTTAACACATATTTACTAAACACACCATAACAACTTCCTTACAAAATATAATACTCACTAATAAGTAATTTCCCCGAATCAATCATGGCGTAATTTTCCACACATTTGCTTGAACATAAACAAGTTGGAAGTATATCGATGTTTAATCAAAATCTCGTACATTTGATCCCTCTATAGGTCCTACTAATAGAATCGGAATTTGATATTTTCTGTTACAAAGATGTACGGTGTTTGAAACGTGGATTAATTGATTTTGTATCGAGTAACGGGAAATAAATAATAAATAACGGGTTAAATATGGTGGAAGTGTTTCTTCATTATTTTCTAATATCAGATACCTTACGAGTGTTACTACGCTAAAAACCGGTCAAGTGTGAGTAAAAATGAATGATAAATGATATTTATTTTGTAAGTAGATTTTTACACGGCAATATTTTTCGTAAGTTTCCTAGCTGACTACCCTGAGAAGATATACTGAAACAAACTCAGGGGTCACAGTCTCTTTTAAAGTCCGTACAAAACTGGCAAATCAATCAAGAAAGACTTACAACATTCCTATCACAAGAGAAGAGATTCTAGTTATCTACTAGTCGCTCGGTCGCTCGGCGAAAATGTAAAAGTAAATTTGTTAGTGCCTATTTATCAGAACCGAAATCGGAATCTAAGGTATTTTTTTAAGTTGGAAAATCATCCAATGAATTCTTCCGATCTAGCTCGGAGCAGGATACGCGGTACTGTGGGAGGCGATAACTGAAACGGCAGGGCTTCGTATTTTTGCGAAGATTTTATTGGAGAGGTATTTACATGGGCACGGTTAATACAATAATGCCTATATTTTTCCACGATGACAAGCCTGTCTAAGAAACAATATTATTCAAAATATTTGGAACAGTATTTCTTTTTAAACGCGCCAGCAACACATTACTTAAAGAGTTTTAGTAATAACTCTTTACATGAGCTACGCCCCACTCGAATAAAAGTATTAGTCAACAATACTTTTATTCAGACTGTTCAAATATTTTGACCCTACCTGCCTATACCTAACTGACACATTACCTAACGGTGGAAGATACATAGTTAGGTCTTTCTCTTACAAGAGAAGACTTAAGAACATGACCAACGACTCACGCAAGTCTGACACTCCGCTAAGTGTCCACCATGTTAAGTTTTAATATGCCATTGTGCATGAATAAAATAAACGCCGTCATGCTTAAGTCTCGTCACATCAAAACCACCGAAAAAGATGCGACAAAGCCTATTAAAACAAACAATTGATGTAAACAAAATCACCTCTACCCAGAGGGGGTTTACTTGAGAGAACTCAACTTCATAAACTTTTGTTCTATTTGAGCGGTATTGCACCAAACGGAACGAAAGGTTAGGAGGCATGCGTTCTGGCAAACGAATAAAATTAAAGGCCGCGTTCCAGGATAAAATTCTCAAATGTAACTTCAAATTAATTATAACAATAAGTCATAATTAAACTTGTGTGTCTTCTGTCTTAAGCTGAACCGTTTGTGTCAACCTGACACACCTTGCAGGCACTATGTCCCTTGAGCAAAGTTGGCATCAACTAAGGCAGAGTGACAGAGTGTCATCCCTCCCCTCTAGAAGAGACCACAGTTTAAAAAAAAATATATATCGTCCCTCTAACTATCTGGAACACGCTCTTGCTAAATAGAGCCTCCCTATCTAAAGGTTAAGGACACTATGGGTGTCAGCTCGTTCCGTTCGGCGTCACGGCGTGGTGTGGAGGTACTCCACGCACGCACCCGGCCGCATATAACCACCGCTCAGCATCATATGAAATTGGTAAACATAACATAGCATTAGTAAAAACAAAATTAATCCAAGCTAAAACAATGAATTAATGATATGAATTATGTAATTACATGGCTCTAATTCTATTAAATAATTGATACAATAATATACATAGGTTACGTCCTAATATGAAAAGGCTTTAATCTATTTATGTACTACGTATATCATGGGAATTCCTAAATTTCCTATCGTGAAAGACTTCTTGTTTCAGTCGTGCTCTTTTTATATTATTTATATCGCAATTGATTGTGAAATTACGATGATTCTGTCGCTCCATACAATTGTTTATACGATCACGACTATTATTGTTAACAATCATGTCAGTATGAAAATGTGATTTAATTTTACGTACTTGTACGCCATCTTCTTGCAACGTCAACGGCATCTGTTTCGTGTTAACACCTACATCTACAAAACTACAACTATCTACCTCTGAGGCCTTAAAATCATTCACGTCAGAATTATTTTTAATCATTTTGACATGAGTATTTGACAAGGGCAAAACATTTTTATAAAACTCAGCTCGAAAACGTCCTTTAAAAACAATACAATGATTACAAAAATCGATGACTGCGTCATATTTTCTGAAAAAATCTTGTCCGAGTATCAGTTTCTGGTTAATATCTTTGATTACCACAAAACTGTTACGAAACACACATGAGTCCACCATCAGGTTCAACTCCGTTTCTCCTAGAACTTTTAGATATGTACCCGAGATTGACTTCACAAAAGGTTTCGCCTTGTCATTAGTATATTTGAGATTGAGATCCATCATCATTTGCTCTGATACACATGAAATTGTTGATCCAGTGTCTATCAGCGCAGAGTAGGCCTGTTTACCTATAATAACATTAATATGAGGGCTACTCTCACTTTGTTTGGTAATCTGTTCAGTCTCCTGTATCTGTGCAGCCTCATGTATCTGTGTTGGGAGCTGCATGCTCTCGAACACAGCTTGCACCTTCTGTTCACTCTCCTGCTGCACTTGTGCGCTTCTTTTACTGGGAACAATATGAGAACTGTAGTTTTTGTTGGTTTCAGTCTCTCTGGGATTACCAATCTGAGATATTCGGTAATCATCGTGGTAACCTTCATCAAAAATTTCCTTCATTTGTATAATGGTTGCCTTTAGTTCAACCATGGATGAGTAAACTTGTGTTCCCAACACTAATTTGAAGTCGTGTGAGACTCCCTTAAGAAATCTTGTTATCAAAATTTTATCATCTACAATATCTGCTTTACGAGCATAACTTGATAATCTATAGAAAAAAGATAGGATGTCCTCATCGCTCTCTTGACGAGCACAATAGAACTGTTCCACAAAATCGATGGAACTCGAAAATTCCTTTCTTAATAATTCGCAAAGCGATTTGAAAGATAACTCCTCATTATATATAAACTTAAAATATGCCAAAGCTGGTCCCTGAAGATACGCTCCGAGGATCAATGCAAGATCAGTTTTTGGCCATCCATTAATAGCCGCTATTATTCTAAATTGAAATAAAAAATCATCGAAGCTATGGGCACCATTGCCAGTGAAATAGGCGTCTTGCGCCATTATAGTAATAAAAACTACTTAGCTTTCGATTCCAGCGTCGACACAGCTTCTTTTTTTCATATCCTCAATATGCACCTCATGCACATCATGCAGGCAGTGCTCTTATTTTATTACGATTGGCGTTTTCCATGCGTTTTCCGCTATTTTCCGTATGCAAATTTTCCACATGGACCTGAAAAATACAATGATCGCGGCGCCTCCACCACTTGTGGGAGGCGATAACTGAAACGGCAGGGCTTCGTATTTTTGCGAAGATTTTATTGGAGAGGTATTTACATGGGCACGGTTAATACAATAATGCCTATATTTTTCCACGATGACAAGCCTGTCTAAGAAACAATATTATTCAAAATATTTGGAACAGTATTTCTTTTTAAACGCGCCAGCAACACATTACTTAAAGAGTTTTAGTAATAACTCTTTACAGTACCTACCACACTTTTACTAACTAAATCCTACTTCTATGTTCCTTCTTTGCCTTCGTTCAGGGTTCGGGTTTTCAGCGTTCGGGTTCTTTTTCGCACAACCCATGGCTCCAGTAGGCTTTGACCCTGCTACACCCTTTCGGTTTTGCTAACATCTCTTTTCTGAACCTCCGGATACCGAAACCTCCCTTCAGAACTGTTAATTACTCAGATACCCGCGAAACGAGACACAATAGTAAAACAATAACAGCGCGGTCTCATAGGACCGGTTGGGGGTTCAAACGTTAAATTCTGATCCAAAATTTGCAGCGGACAAATCCGCTAACAGAATCTAGACCATTCTAAAATTGAAACATTTTTCAAGAACCTAAAACTAGGCTTATCTCGTAAGTGGTAATATTATAGTTAAACATAACACTAGTCTACAGTTTCTAGGCTAACAGGTCATTAGTCGGCAGCCATATTGCGCCGTTGTGTTCTAGCCTTAATTAATACCATGTTTTGGGCTATAAAGCTTGGAACATACGAGCCGAGTTATGTTCAACTGGGTTTTAGTTTATCTTTGTACTTTATAGTTTGTGTAATCTAGGTTTAGTAATGTAGGGATCATCGTTTTAGTTTAGATGAGGTTTTAAATGTTTTAAAATGAAGCGAAACTATTTTCAAATGCCCATTATGGAAGGCGAAAGTTTTGGAAAGCTATTTTCGTTTCATGTTATATTTTAATCATCTTTTTCATTAATATTTATAATGTAGACGTAGTTGGAATTTCGTCGGCGTCAGATTTGCGAAACAGTATAATGGTGTAGCATGGGTGGTTGGAATCTAATTGCTGGGAGTCAGGCCTCTTCTCTTAGAGAGTTCATCATCATAGCCTTTTCCCAACTATATTGGGGTCGGCTTCCAGTCAAGCCGGATTTAGCTGAATACCAGTATTTCTTTCTCTTAGAGAGTTACTTTGTTTAATTTATTTGTTGATGTTATGTCCGGTTTGTATAGAAGATTTCGGCTGTTGTATCTATTCAAATCGCGCGGAGAACTTTGCTTGCGCGATGCAGGATTCTGTGACGTCACATGTAGTAGATCGTAGTCGCTACACCATGACCACTCTGTCAAGAGTGATACTTACCGACGAAGAACAAGAATACAATCTGATAAATTCTTACGCATTAACAAATGTGGTTTCTGCTTACCTTAACTTGGTGAGAACCAGTACTGCAGGTCTGGTGTCGCTTCTGAAGGTAGCTCTGACTCCTAGCGTGGAATCTGCCCAATGTGACGTCACGCCTTCTCGAGTGTCCAGTCTGAAGACAAAAAAGGAATTGTTAACGATGTTTGACACTAGTGCCGTACTTGCATGGTGTTAAGAGATATTAAAAATATATGGACAAACTAGTTGCTACCTGCGCTTTTTCCCGTGTAACAAGTAGTAGTAAATTATCCACAAAATAAAATAGTTATTCAGTAAAATTATAACATACCTACAAAAAATCTAATCTTTCTTCTTTATAATATTGGTATGAATAAAGATTTTGGCAATTGTATATAGAAAAATCATAAATCTTTTCTTAGCTAAAATTCATAGCCTAAGTTCTCGGAATCTTCCCAATAGAAAGTCGAAGACACAAAATCTTAAGATCTAATATTAAAACTAATAACGCACTAGTGGGAACAGATTCCAAACACTCACAGAGCAATCTAAGTTTTAATAAACCCGTATCAAGATCACTTACAGACGTTATTACGTTTTAGAACTGTGGGTTTGTTCGAGAAAGTCAGTTCGGCATTAGAAGACAAAGGAGAACTAAAAGAACATGATACGTGTAGGTTTTAGTTTGTAAAAGTCTAACACTATCCCGCTCCAACTTTTTTTTCTGCTTGGGAAATCATCAATGACTTCTCCTGCTCTAGGTGGAGCGGGAGAGTGTGTCAGAATGCTAATACCCAGTGTTATTGTACTTGCCTAAGGTGGGAGCCATGGGTTATGTTAAAATTAACCCCAAGGCCCTGGAAAGAAGGCAAAGAAGGAAAATGAGTCATTAAACGTCGGAAACGCCCTCCCTCTCCGCTCAGAGCGGGAGAAGTCAATGGATCATTTCCCACCTAAAAAAAAAACTCCGAAGTCGCGGCAAACGCTCTGTCATTGTTTTACTATTGTGTCTCGTTTTGCGAGTATCGGATAGGTTAACAGATTTGGAAAAAATCAGCAAGAAAAATGTATAATACATTGAACAATCAAAGCATATAGTTTTTCCGCTAGATCGATACACATCTGCGAGGGAAGTTATTATAGGATTTCCCTCTACAAAAAAAATTCTTCTACTCACAAAATGCAAAAGAGCTAGCAGATAACACCGCAGATGAAATTCACCTTTGAAAAAAAAATCAATCTTACAACACGACTAATAAAAGTAAGCTTTTTAATTTTATTGTTAAACTACAAACACAATAACGATTCCAGAAGTAACTAACTAAAATTCAAATAACCAAAACTTGTAGCGCTACTTCATAACATTAAAAATAACGCGTTAAATAACGAGTTGAATAACGACTAATAAAACAGTTTAATAACGATTCGGTTATCAGCGTAGTGTCGGGACAAACACGCCGACGCGTCTTTGGTTAGTTTTATGTTATAAGTATGGAGATGACCGTAAAATAATTATGATAATGTTTGTGTGGGAGCAGCTTTAGGATACATTACGCCATGGCTTGGACTGAATTTGAAACGAGTGAATTGATACAAAAAACTTGAATACATTTTTAGCGAGTCGGTATGTAACGACATACTACATTTCTTCACTTTATTTAGGTGTCAACAATATAAGGGTGGATTGAACACTCGCCGTGCCTTGGGTTGTCGGTTAGTAGAAAGGTGATGGCAGAATCAAGGCATATAAATCCTGCACACACTCTCCAAAATTATTCCCATAGAATACTGAAAGGGTGGCTTATCTACGCCTGTGCTTCAGGCTCTTGCTGATGGCCTTTTTCAACAGCACTGGTGTGGTTATATGTATATTTAAACCTAAAAGAAAACAGAAAGCAACCAAAACCATCAAAGTCGGCGCTTATATCTAAATATCTAAAAATATAAAAAATAATATCTTCTTTGTAGCTAGTGTAGTAATAATTAAAAACAGTATACTGCAAAATTTAAAACATTACTTTCAAAACATTAGCAACCAACATCACAGTAAGACGCCTTTAAATTAAAACAAATCACTTTTCACAGATATTCTTTCCTTACCTCTCTTAACAAATTTCACAAAATTTTACTCATTTACGTAGGTACTCTCAGCATTTTAATGAGCACTACAAGAGTCGTTAAAAATACGCCAAAAAAGTATTCACTAATTTCGGCGAGGGAAAAATATCTTTAGGTACATTTAAAAATATGAAACTGAGTCCGAACCTTCTTGTAATGTAAGCTAGAGATGTTTTTATCAAGCTATGATTTTGAGCAGTCGGACTACTTAAAACTATCAAAGAAGTATTCAAAAAAAAGTTTGAATATGAATGTATTATTAAAAGTATTGTGGTTCGTAAAGTGTGGTTTTAATAAATTTCAACAGTTCATTAAATAAATTAATAGTTTTCTTTTTATTTATTTTAAATGTAATATTGTTTGTAGTTTATGTGCCATAATATCTGGCATTGGTATTTTTGAATTAAAAATGCAATTTACGACTGTTTTTTATTTACATAATATTAGGTAAAAATAAATTTCTTTTCTAAATTATTATTCAGGTAGTCGAGTTTTTTTTATTGAGTTTTCGCATCTATACGTTTTTTGGTTGTTGTTTAATCAAGATTATCTAAGGAAATATCTCTCTGTAAGGAATATCCAGGTTCATAACGCATAGTGTAGGCTAATAGCGTTCGTTCGTAGAAACTGACTGGCTAACATATCAACAGCCAATACTACCGACACTAGGAGTGTGAAATTTTGCACAAGGTTTTCTTATACGACGTAAGCGAACAATTTTTTCGCGATTTTCCAAAATTCGCTTCTTCCGGGGATGAAACTGGGGTACGATTTTTTATGTAGGAACCTAGAAGAAGAAGAAGAACTAGAAGCCGTTGACAGAAGCTAGTCCAATTATGATTATAAATACATACACATAAAACACAATTATATAGACAGACATTATTATTATTTATTTATTATGAGCCCGTCGTGTCCCACTGCAGGGCAAAGGCCTCCCTTCCATTTTTCCATTCATTTCGATCTTGAGCCACTGCTGATCAATCCTCCAGGAAGGAGTCCAATATAGACAGACATACGTCTTTGAAAGTTATTCATGTTGAAAGTGAAGTTATGTTTGCTTTAAAACAAAAATATCTCCACATCTTAAAAATTAGATACCTACTTAAAAATGAACGTAAAGTTTCGCTCGGTTCCCTGAGTATTTTTCCTGCACAAAATTCTTTCTGAAAGTGTGTTCACTCAAAGTTTTCCGTAACAGCGTAAATGCAATTAATATCGTCTAGCTTGGCAGTTGCTTTCAGAAGATTTTACAGGAAATAGTGTCTTTCATAGCTGTTTGATTTTGGTTGTTGTGAGCAGCAATTTTAACAATTTGTTTTAAAATTGTTTTGTTTTGTTTAATTACTCAGATACCCGCGAAACGAGACACAATAGTAAAACAATAACAGCGCGGTCTCATAGGACCGGTTAGGGATTCAAACGTTAAGGTTGGATATCATCAAATGGCTTTTCCTGCTCTAGGGCTAACTGATTAGGTGATACGTGAAAGATTAAGGGCCTGTTTCACAATGTCCGAGTAGGCACTACTCACTGAATAAATTAAAAAATGTGACAGAATTTGTATGAAATTATCTGTCAAGTAAGATACTCGAAACTTAATCATAGGTGGTGAAATAGGCCCTTAGGCATATCTATAAACAAAACTGTACAGCGTGTTTCGTAAAGGTTCTGTGTTCATTATACCTAAGTAAATCTTTTTTTGCACACCAATGATTTTTTTGACTATTAATGACTTCTCCCACTTTGGGACGAAGCGTGTCAGACTTTTACAGGCTAAATCCCACTCCTATATTCCTTCTTTGCCTTCGTTCCAGGCTTAGGCCTTGCTGGGTCCCTTCAGTTTTGAGCACACTCACGAGTTTTTTTTGTTTGAAAAAGTTTTCCTTAAAAACTTTTTCTGAAAACTTTGTATTCTAATTTCCTTTAGCTCAATAGCAGTGTCTTGCATTTTGTAGGTCAGTATCATGTTCTTCGTTCATAATGTGACTTTATTGAGTTACTAGCTGCTGCCAGCGGCTTGGCCACAACGTAACACTATTATGTCGGCAACTTGTCTGAGGGGAACGTACTTATAAAATAAAATCTACGTACTATTCCAAGACATGGTCTATCCGTGAGTTTTATTTCATCCAAATCCCTCCAGCCGTTCGAGTGTGAAGAAGTAACAAACATAATAAATATACACAGATTCACAACCTTTCCCCCCCACCATTGTACCCATAGATTTAAGTTTCTGTATAAGCTGTACTGTTACTTTTTTGTGTACAATAAAGTTTATTCTAATCTATTCTATTCTAACCTTTCGCCTATCTACATAATATTAGTATGACTAATACAGATTTACCTACACATGTTTACCAGCATTTACTTCAACAGATTCCACAGCCCAACCAACCACTCAAAACGGGCCGATCCCATTTAGACCCATGTCCCGTATTACCCCACATACCAACCACGATTGAACCAATTACCCTCACGTTCATTAACCCTAAAATGCCGACGTCATTCAAACTCAAATCACTTGATCACGACTAAGCCTTCGATTGACGAAAAAAAAAAACAAAACATCTCTATGACAGCGGCAGGAAACGGTTGACACCATAGACACGGGATTCAAATTGACAGATTATAAGGATTAATGTAGACTAGTTTGTGGCGCGGCGCTACTTGAGTTTTGTTTATCAGTTTTTTTCGTGAGAAGTGTTTAAAAATTTATCTTTTTATGAGTTTTTTAAAGTGTTTGCTCCCGTTAGTGATTGATTTTAATTATTTTATCCTTAGATTGGGGTTCGAAACTGAGGCAACCAGAGTTACAAAATCCGTAATGCAGGCGGCCGAAACACTGATTTCTAGCCACCGTAGCCCCGTTCTTGCGGACGGCGACCAGCGGGTCGGTCACCGTCCGATAAAGACAAAGACCTGTCAAAAAAATAGACGGGGCCCGCTAGTGCCCGCACCTGGGAAATCACCCAATGATTTCTCCCACCCTAGGGTGGACCGAAATTCAGCGAGTAGTCAAAATGTTACTTTAAAAGTCACGCTTTCTCTTTCAGAAATATTTTTAAAATGATTATCGCGGCCCTATGACGCAAAGCGAGATTGACAGGACACGAATGGGTTTTACTTAGTAAAAGTCTGACTTGCCCTCTGAATCCACTCATCTGCCTAGCCTTTTCCCAACTATATTGGGGTCGGCTTCCAGTCAAGCCGGATTCAGCTGAATACTAGTATTTTACGAGGAGCGGCTGCCTGCCAGACCTCCACAACCCATTAACTGGGGTGACACGGTTCTTCATGGCAAGACTGGAATCAGATTTACTGGCTTCTGATTATCTGTAACGACTGCCAAAGATCTTCATATGACAGCCGGGACCAACGGCTTAACATGCTTTCCGAGGCACGGAGGAAACTCGTTATGTTAAGATGGTCACCCATCCACAGACCAACCTAGGCAAGCGTTGCTTAACCTTGAAGATCGACCCGTGCGGCTGTTATTATCTAGCCACGAGCTCCTCATGCCCTCTGAATCCACTCTGATCGATAAAAGTTACGTGATGTATATTCATCCATAAGTATAAAAAAGACAGCTCTACCCCCATATTTCGCCAAACAGCGTGATACTAACCTATATTGTACCACAATTTCTTGGCAACGTACATACGACGAACAAACTAGCAAAAAGTTTTCTTTTGTTTTGTTTTAATGTACCAACTTTTGATCGTATTCCCTGAATTTTCAATTCGTTTTTATGTGGTTTCCAAGTACTGTTTATGATGCGTACCGAGTCGTTCCGCGGAGCTTGCAGGAAGCAAAGTAACTGTCTAAGTTTTAGATATTGTACCCGTTCTTTGTACTACCTGGATGGCCTGCGGTGTTACTCGTGTCTTTTTGAAACTATATCATGCATACTGAAGGTGTGGGCTTATGGACAACAATGGATAGCTCATTTTCCGCAGGTGCGGTAAGGATCAGGTTTGTGCACGCCTCTTGGAGATGTCAACAAGTTAAAGGGGCCTAGTGGAGCTGATGCCTGGTAAGGCTGTGTGTGTGAAAAAAGAGAGCGCGACCCTAGAACCTCAAGAGCAACTGAAAGACTCAGGTGTGTTTTAGTCAGTAAAAGACAGTGCACGAGTGCACGGATTCACTCTCGTTCCACCCTAGACCAAAAAAAGTCACTGGCTAAAAAAAGGATAGTTTCGGATCAAAAACCAGACTGGAGTTTTTTAACGCCGGTGCCTACCAATGCTGCGAGATCGTTTGAAAGACTCACCGTAGCCCTGGAATGCAAAAGGCAACAGAAAGAACACAGATGGGTTACTATTTCTTTAATCCTTTCTTTCTGAGCTGGAATCGAACCCGCGACACCAAATACAGCATCCAATTGCTCAAACACAGCGCCTACCTTACTTTCAAAATTACTCGCACAGTCTACGTTCATACACGCTATCTTCCTTGGAAAGCTTACCACTATCTTCAGTCCGATATTTCAGAGTAATCCGAGGAGGATTTTGTAGATACACGGAGGGAGGGTCAGGAATTAATCCTAGCCTTATCTAGACGTCTTAGTCTATGCCAGAACCGAGAATCAATACGAAGCTAGTCTGCTAGAGAGGATCTAGTCTATGGGTATTGTAGACGTTTAGTATTATGGGTGGTTTTGCTTGGTTTCTGATGGTATTATGCGGGTAATTTAGGAATTTTCAAATATTTGTATAATATTTTCTACGAAACCACAAATCCGCCTTTGTACCTTTTGATTGCATGAAATAAATACTAATACCAAAAATGTTTTTCTGAAAATTGCATCAAAATTAGTTTTTTAGAGTTCCTTGCCAAAGTTTGTGTTTTCTTATAGCTATAACCTATGGTAGGGTCTTTTAAGTCAAGAGTAAGTAGGTTACGAGTACTTCTAGGCAAGCGTCAGCCACATCATCGCTTACCATCAGGTGAGATAATGGTAAACGCGAGGCTATACAATATCATCGTCATCATTTCAGCCGAAAGACGTTCACTGCTGGACATAGGCCTCCTCCAAGCGTCGGCACAACGACCGGTCATATCCATCGGAATTTCACGACCTTTACCAAATTATCGGTTCTCCTTATAGGAGGCCTTCCAAAGTTGAGTCTCCGGTACGTGGTCGCCACTCCAGAACCTTTCGTCTCCATTGACCATATTCTGTTCTACGAGCAATGTGCTCTGCCCACGGTAACGACAAATTTCAGTGTGTGCACTTCCCTACATAACGAAACATGTCTATTATATGATGGCAAGGCAAGCGTCTAATTTTGATGTTTATTGAGTCTTAGCCTTATAGGTAACGTTATAGCACTAATTAATCCTGTGCCTAGGTTTTAGTATCAAGGTCTGTTTACTTAGCAGAGGTAGGCTGACTATTTATAGTGTGGAAATAATATGTATTTATATTATGTTGGCTAGTAGGCTAGACGTTTTTTTAAGGTTTGAAATCAGCCAGTAACTTCTTTCGCTTCGAGAGTGGGAAATCGAGTCGTGTCGTTTTAGTCAGTAAAAGTCTGCTTTTACTGACTAAAACCGCACCTGTTAACTGCTCTTTGCGTTCTTAGGCTACGAGTTTCCTTTTCAGAAAATCTTCACGGCCCAAACGGGTATTGGCCCTGTTGGGCCCCTGCGGTTTTGCTGACATCTCCTTGATACAAACTTTCGCCCTTTTATTTTAATTACCATAACGTGGGAAATATCTCTATCTAAACCTGCCATATTAAGAGTCCTCGGCAACAGTACTTTTAAAAATATTTGGGCAAGTGATTTTAGGACTCACGCACTATGGGTTCCGTACCAACGTTGTCTATGAAAACAGTTCAATTCTCGAATCAAGTCTTGATGATTTTCTTCGAACCACAAAATTTTTTTCATGTTACGTACAGTCAGCATCAAAAGTCGATGAACAGAATCAACATAACAATACATTTTATTGTAACAGATGAAACACATTTTATTGCGAACAGGTGTTTTGTTATGTTGATTCTGTTTATCGACTTTTGGTGCTGACTGTAGGTACCTAACCAAAATTTACAGTTTTTCCTATATCTCTGCCGTGAGACCTTGCTTTATGCCTTTCAGAATTCTAGGTCAACGAGAAATACCCTATTAATTTTGATTGCCTTGAGAGTATTGAAATGTAAATTTTTGTGACATAAACGGTCGTAATTTTTGTTTCGTTAACTTACAAGTTTTTTTTTGCACAGCCTCAAGGGCCCGCAGACTTGAGTATAATTATGGTATTAATTTCAACTCGAGACCTCTTCGCGTTCTCGAGATAAAGGGTCTTAACAGACGGTCAACGAGGTGATCCTATATCGGTTCCATTTTTTCCTTTTAAGGTACGGAACCCTAAAAATAACACAAGTTTATCAAACAAAACACTTTATCAACCATAGAAGTACCACAGTCT
Organism: Mythimna separata; assembly: GCA_030763345.1. Classification (NCBI taxonomy): domain Eukaryota; kingdom Metazoa; phylum Arthropoda; class Insecta; order Lepidoptera; family Noctuidae; genus Mythimna; species Mythimna separata. Next base: position 7,179,312 of record CM061190.1, read on the forward strand.
CCTGTATCGCTTACACAAACCATATAGATTTCATCATAACAAGTGGACGCGGGATAAGTATCCCGCGTCTGTCAGTTTTGAGTACTCTTGAATTGATTAGTAATTTATTTATTGTTTTAATGACGATGCAATACGGAGGTTTAAAAGCTTCGAATGATTTAGATGTAGTGGCTTTTGTTGCACGGTGAATGGCTTAGGTTTTTTTGTGATGTATGTATAGGCTCGCGTTTGACCACTATCTCACCTGATGGTAAGGTACACTCTTATAGATACATGATTCACCTGTCTTGGATCGCTTTCTCTTCTCAAATGTGACATTATAAACGTATTGTTGTATATTGTGGGTTGCAATGGAATTTGAAGTCTAACATGTAGGTATGACTTTTGAGGAGCTCGTGGCTAGATAATAACAGCCGCACAGATCGATCTTCAAGGTTAAGCAACGCTTGCCAAGGTTGATCTGTGGATGGGTGACCATCTTAACATAACGAGTTTCCTCCGTGCCTCGGAAAGCACGTTAAGCCGTAGGTCCCGGCTGTCATTTGTAGATCTTTGGCAGTCGTTACGGATGGTCAGAAGCCAGTAAAATCTGACTTCAGTCTTGCCATGAAATACCATGTTACCCCAGTTACTTAATGGATTATGGAAGTCTGGTAGGCAGACGTTCTTCGTAAAATACTGGTATTCAGCTAAATCTTGCTTGACTGGGAGCCTACCGATCCGAGGTATGACTTCTTTCGGCTGAGACGATATTGATGATGTAGGTACTACACAGAATTTGTTATAGCAAAACATGACAATGTACCTACTATGAATTTTTTATTCAAATACCTATACTTAAAAAAGGCTTTATCTTGAATGAGGGATCAAAGCACAGATTTGAAACTTGGTGGGTATTTTCTTCGTATAACGTATGTTAAGCAAAGCTTGTATGGGACGACGTGATTCCTTGGTCTAATCTACTTCAAATTTAGCATGACATGCACGTATAGGGTATAGTTTCATAAAAGTAATACTTACGTATAAATTGGCGACTCATGTCCCTGCTTGTACCAGATGACCAGACCCATGCGGTCGTCAGGTAAGGCTGGTGTGACGTCACAGGGCAGCTCCACACCGCCCCCTGTCGGCGCGTGTAGGGACTCGATTGATGCTGGAACAAAGGAAAATGGTGCTTTAGATATTTTGATTTAGTTGCAAGATTATTAGAGGGTCAAACTCATTACTTATTATTTTATTTCGCTTATTAGCACATAAGCTGACGTGAGAGTTAGTGATAGTACGAGTGACAGGACAGAATGGAAGAAAAAAACGTATTGCGCCGCCCCGAAGTAATATGGGATAAGGACAGGAAGAAGAAGAAGAATGAGGCCTATATGAGAGCAGGTGGCCTAGTGGTAACTGCCCTAACATACAAGTTGTAGATCGAGGGTTTAAATACAGTCTGGCGCATAATTTTTTGTAATTATTTCCATCAGCGCTACTCTCAAAACGATGAAGGAAAACATCCTGAGGGAAACCCACATGTCCTAGAACCAAATAATCGAAAACATATGACATCTACCAATACGCACCATTTCATGACCATTCCCCCTCCTAGAGAGGAGGTCATAGTCCCACCAGTGGGAACATTTCATTTTTTTTTTCGTTTCCTATGGAGAAGAACCGGCAAGAAACGCAATCGCTACTCTTTTAAAAAAAAACGAGTTTATTAATAATTATGAGAGCTTATTAGCAGCTTTGAAGGTTGTTAATGCAGATATTTTAATTTACTGCATCATATTTGTTTACCAGATCTACAAAGTATTTAATTTAACAAATAAAAAAGTTGCATGCATATGTATTTCCTTTTCTAGACACAGATATGTTGAACATAAAACAAACATAATTACAACGTGAAAGGAAAATTAAAGAGCACTTCCTTTTACAACTGATATAATATTTTTATATTGGTATTTATTAGTATGTATGTTTATTTTTATTTATACATTAGACTGGTTTATATAGGTTTATATTCTGCCACGCTAATTAAAAGTGCAGTAAGGAGGTTTTAAATCACTTTAGTATATTTATACAGAGCTTATTACAAGAAATCTGAATATACGGGTAAATCAATTTTCCTCAAATCCTTTATTCCTGCATTTTTAATTAGTGCGGCAGTATAATACCCTGAATCCTTTCCTCGAATATGATCTCTCTCTATCACTCAAAGGTTTACTCGAAGAAAAGTCATTGTTGAGTTAAGCTCGCTTTTGTACATGAATTGTCAAACTACTGTGTCCTACATTAAGGATTTTTTTGTGATCAATAAAAAAATAAAAACTTACAACTTTTCTTTTAAAATATTTTACTTAAGACAGATAAATTGTGACGGTATAAATATGGATTTAATAATGATATCAAACGATGACAGTACCATATTTAATAAAGGTCAAAGTTCTCCTTTAGAGAAAAAATAAACACATACTAAGACTATAGTTTACCACATTTTTTACGCTCATCATTATCTTGTAGCCTACCGTTATCAATAAATAATGACCAAGACGTTTCGATTCAACGAAGGGCGATAAGTACGGGGTAAAATAAACACCAGTATCGATACAAAGAGATACCGCGAGATTACAGTAGCGCATGACAGCCCCATTTGAGACAAAATGGCGGATGCCTCCCCAAAGATGGTAACTTCCATTTAGAGTTGCCAGGCGTCCGGATAAAGCCGGACACGCTCAGGCTTTTTGGTTGGGGTCCGGCCAAATTAGGCGCAGTACGGCCTGTCCGGCTTTTGTTAGGCTTTTTAAATTTGACAATTTTTATAGATTTGTCATGTGTTCTTGCAATTGCAAGTGTTTGCAGATCAGCAATAACTTGTTATTTCATTAGAATGTAAAAAGCAAAATTTCCGGAATGGCTTGAAAAAAGAAATGTCGGCCTTTTTACTCAAATGTCCAGCTAAACTGTTTGGTTTGTCCGGCTTTTCGTTTTGAAGATCTGGCAACCCTACTAGCACTCAAGATGGCTGAACCTCTTCTGTCAATAATAACTTATTTACCTTAACTACCGAATTACAAGCTGCGAAAAAGCCTACCAATCATTTAAACATGTAATTTTTTAACGATTTCTGATCATAACCTATAAAAAATATAGTAATATTATAATTTTATCGAATTTCCCCCAAGCTGTATTACAGATGGATGTGCAATAATCACAGTGTTATTCGACTGTTATTTTATCACGATAAAATTGCGATCCGTGAAGAATTATTGGGGTAAAATGATACAGCAGTGTGCAAGGGGCATTATTTTAATGATTGCTTTCGGGCACAATTGGATGTTCGAACTTCGTATTATGCTTAACCAACGATGCGGTAACAAAGTGCGTATGCGCTTTTTGCTTTTTTTTTTGTGGCCTGTAGCGAGTATTGTAGGATAATAATGTTGGTAGTAGAAGATTGAATATGTGTTAATTATGTGTAGGTAACTACTGCAAAACGTACGCACAAACCTATGTGAGAATAATTTTAGTAGAAAGACGTCCGCAGTGGACATAGGCCTCTCCAAGTGTCTCCGCGTCCACCAATCATGTGCGTCTCGCATCTCACCAGGTTATTGGTCTACCTTGCGGGAGGCTTTCAAATGCTGCGTTTTCGAGATCGCAGTCTGTTCTGCAAGCAACGTGCCCTGTCCACTGCCACTTCGGGCTATATGGATAACCTTGGTTTTCCTGCGGATGTTTTCGTTCTTGATGCGATTACGCAAGGAAACTCTAAGCATAACCCTTTCAATTGTCAATTAGATGAGTTTAAGGCTTCTAATAAAGCCCATTGTGCGCAACCACGTTAATAAAAATCAATTATGACTAATCTTGGATTGAGAAAATTAATTGAATGCGTACAAACATTAAAAAACAACACAAAAAAATCATAGATACAGACATTGCAAGTTAAATAAAAGCTTCTATAAATAAAAAAAAAAAAAAACAATTACGAATGGAAGCTTTTCATGACAAATTCTACATTCACATTTCATCCATCTCAAAAATTTACAATACAAGCGAATTTCACCTAGTAACTGTTAGGTACAATTTTATTAAAAGCCTTATCGTATTCGATATATTTTTTTATAAAACAAAATACATTTATACTGTTTTAACCCATCCATCTCCGGGTTTTTTTTAGATATGGGAAATCATGTTTCAATCATCAATGATTTATCCCGTTCTAAGGGCAAAGCTGGAGGGTATGTCAGACTTTTACTGAATAAAAACCGGCCAAGAGCGTGTCGGGCCACGCTCAGTCTACGGTTCCGTAGTTTCCCGTTCGTCACCATAAGTGTCCCCAACTTTTCAAAAACTGTTCGTCCCATCAAGTTCAAAATAATTTTCCTAGAAAGTCTTGATAAAGCTCTACTTTCCAGAATTTTTTCATATTTTCTAAGCTTATGGTTAAAAAATTAGATGGGGTTTAGATGGGGGGATGTTTTTTACTTTTGGAGCGATTATTTCCGAAATTCTTGATATTATCAAAAAATTATTTTAGATTTATTATTTTAAAATGAATAGGGGTTTACCCCTATTCATTTTTAAATACCTCTCCAATAATATATTACACGTTAGGATGGAAATTAAAAAAAAAACACTTACCACTTTACATGTAGGGGGGCTACCCTAATAAACCATTTTTTTTCCAATTTTTATTTTACGACTTTGTCGGCGTGATTGATTTACATATTGGTACCAAATTTCAGCTTTCTAGTGCTAACGGTCACAGAGATTAAGCGAGGACGGACGGACGGACGGACAGACATGGCGAAACTATAAGGGTTCCGTTTTTGCCATTTGGCTACGGAACCCTAAAAACCAAGAAAGCGGTATTCCAGCCACTGTAGGCGCGAGCTTGCGGACGGCGAGCTATAGGTAGCTCGCGGTAGTCTGGTCGTCCGGTAAGTACCACATCCGAGACGTCAACGGTACGTAGTGTTTTAGGCGCGCCTCAAAGAGACTCACTAGGGCCGTATTTTTGTAAAAAATATCGTGAATCTAGACAGCAAAGGGCAACTATAGAACATATGTGGTAATAGTCAGGCATACCCTCTTGCTCTACCCTAGACCGGGAAAAGTCATCTAATAACTCCTCACCTCAAAAAAAAACCTACATCAAGAAAACACGTAATCCAGTTATTACAAATTAACTTGTACAAATAACAGTAATCAAATATTAATTAGAGGAGCTTATTTGTACCGAATAAGGGCTTCCACACACGATTCGATTACGCTAATATTAAATCGGATTACCTTGCTTGTTTTGTATGGATTCGACTATGTGATAGCTTCCTGGATTTGCGTGAGAATTTCGGCAAAGGCGATGTTATGAATCGATATTAAATATCGATTAATTTCCTTCCAATGTCATTAAGACGGATGTTTTGATACTTAACGAAATTACTTTTATGATTTCTGTTTTGTTGGGAAAGTCAAAAGCGTTGCTAACCCCTATTTTTGTAGGTTTCGTTGAAGGTTCCGTTCCTCAGTCGGCGAAAATGTAACTTTCTTATCGATATGTAAAAACCCTTTTTGTCATGAACATGTGGAGGTATTAATTCATGAATCCCCAACCGGTGAGACCGCGCTGTTATTGTTTTACTATTGTGTCTCGTTTTGTGGGTATGTGATAGGTTAAGTAGAAATTAATATTTAATACTCAGGTCTGTTACTCCTTGGAGCAGCGAAAAATCTAACTTCCAAATCAACGTATTCTAAGGCTAAGGCCGTTTATGGCGACTACTCTGGCACTCATAATGAAAATCCAAACCCGTAGGGTACTTCAAGATGACCTAGAACCATAAAACTTGGCAAAACTCATGACACAAGCACAGGAAAAAGTCTGAGAACCATTCATTCGTAAATACATCACATTATTATTATTATTTTTCGATTAAGAAAAATAATCTAGGCTCTATTGGTAAATCGATATGAACACATGTGAGTTTATACAGAACCTTCGGTGTGCCAGTCCGACTCTCCACCACTACTTTGGTTGGAAGATGTGCTTATTTTCAATTAGCAAAGTTCAAGAAGCAACAGATGTATTTACAATAACTTGTTTTAATCGTATACCCGAAGGCAATAATTTTATTGCTGCATTTGTGATGCTATCTTATCTTAATATATATAAATCTCGTGTCCCAATGTTTGTCCTCAATGGACTCCTAATCCACTTAACCGATTATAATAAAATTCGCACACCATGTGCAGTTCGATCCAACTTGAGAGATAGGATAGTTTAAATCTAAAAAAAAAAAAAAAGTTGGGTAAAGTAGGGTAGTGTAGTGTAGGGTAGTGTAGGGTATGTAGTGTAGTGTAGGGTAGTGTAGGGTATTGTAGTGAAGTGTAGGGTAGTGTAGGGTAGTGTAGTGTAGGGTAGTGTAGAGTAGTGTAGTGTAGCGTAGTGTAGTGTAGGGTACTGTAGGGTAAGTAGGATAGTGTAGGGAAGGTAGGGTAGGGTAGCGTAGGATATGTAGGGTAGTCATTTGACGGGAAAAATTCCAAAAATAAATAATTGTCTACCCCGTGCGAAGCCGGGACGGGCTGCTAGTGTATATAAAACTTCCCTATGGATTTTTTTACACCTGTGCAGTGGTCGCTCATTTCAAGGAAGTAATATAAGTTAATATACCTATAAAATAAAGGTTTGCTGCAAGCTACCAGTCCTCGTGGATGCATCTGAATAGATTCTACCGTTTAACGTATGGACTGTCTACTATTAAAGATCAGTTACATAGACATTCTAGTCTCATCTTAATCATTGGATGATTGCCCACCTCGACACCAAAAAAGATAAGCAAAATGTCAATCGTGACTGCACTTGCACACAGTATACGTGAAGTATGTTTATGTGTGCGCACAATTTTACCCGTCGTGTACATTAAACCTTCTGCAGCTATCTACTCCGTGTCTCTGAATTATATTCAGAGACATCACCGAGATGAACATCAATTGTTTCTACTGATAGAGCGTCGCTTTGTCTTTAGTAGCCTAAGGGTCCTTTCACACAGACCGGCTCGGAGAGGAGAGCAGATTTTTTATCACGTTGAAAACAGAGCTTTAAGTATTTGTAGTAAGGTTTATTTTTGCATGTGCACTGCGCGTTCAAGCATTCTTTATGACAAAACAGTGCACATGAAAAAATAAACCTTACTACAAATACTTAAGACTCTGTTTTCATCGTGATAAAAATCTGCTCTCCTCTCCGAGCCGGTCTGTGTGAACGGACCCTAAGGGTCAGCTCACATCGAGACGCGGCGCGACGCGACGCTGCGTGCACATTTTAATAGAGTGATTCAAAATAGAACTTTATTTACTATACAAAAAGATACACATTTCATTGTGAGAATTTAGAATACGTTGCGTCATGCAGCGCTGCGCCTCGTGACGCCACGCGGCGTCTCGTGGCGGCGCGCGGCTCAGCGCGAGATTACTGGCTCCTTCCTGCAACATCGCGTCGCGTCGCGTCTCGGTGTGAACTGACCCTTAGGATACAATGTTTAAGATACGGCGGAGTTTCGAAACAACTGTCAATCGTAAGACGTGCATTTGCACTTGGTGTACATGAAACATGTTTATGTATCCTTTGCCGCGTCGTATACATTTAACCTTCTGCCACTATCTACTCCGTGTCTCTGAATATAACCGGGATGAACATCAATTTGCATGCTAATCACTCCGGCTCATCTTTACGCAGCCTCCCGTATCGGATTAATGCATGCTCATCTTACTAGATATTAATATAAGTGGAATTATGTGTATTCCAAATTATATGGTTCAATTGATTGGATATTGGATTTAAGGATAGCTGTGCAATGTGAAAATTAATTGTAATTAAAGTTGCCACTGTTTTGGAATGCATAGGGTAACTAAAGGAACATAGACAGGTTGGCTTTTTTCCACAAAGTCTAATATTTCTCGCTGCACCCAGAGCGAGAGAAGTTATTTAATGATTAACTTGCTAAAAACCATCTAGAGCGGGAGAAGTTATTGGAATTTACGTCCAAAAATGCAGCTATATGAAAAACAGACGGATGGATAGCGAAGGCTGTACAAAAGCTTTCCCGTGTTCACTCTACAGGTATAAATTGTCCTACATTGGAAAATAGTAATATTACATCGAAATCCAAAACTTACTTTGTTTAGACAAATGTAATGAGGAGACGGATCGGTAAAAAATGTAACCGCGAATACGGATACAGATTATTGGTATCTAGATCTGCGGACAAATATACGGATATAGACCGAACTTTCTTTTTTATTTATTGATTTTTAGTTATTTTTGTGTGCTGCGTGTTGTTCACAGTTTAAGCTCAAATATTCTAGGTGAAATTTCAGTGATGTATTGAAATAATGACAAAGGTCCGTACTAGATGCGCTAAAGTAACGGATATGGATATTTCTTCTACCTCAAATATCCGTGAATACGGATAACCGGCACATCACTAGTGTAAAGTAAAATCCTTATTGTTATTTTCTTTAGTCACAAATTAAAATAGCCTTTCTGTAGCTAGACAGAATTTGGCACCGTCACCAAAAGAAGCACTGAGCAAAAAACTTGTCAAGTCCGCTACAAAAAAATGTTGCCACGTTAAAAAAAGGCTGGCATATTTATTCACTAGACGCTACATGGCAACTTTTATTAAAGCGGCCCATCTGGCATTCTGCCAAAACTATGGCAATGTAGCAGATTGCATGTGACGTCATTTCCTATTAAAACTACCGTCGAGAAATTAAATCGAATTGGTTTTAACGAAATTTTTAAACTGGTTAAAAGGTTAAATTGATATGGTTACTTTGTACGGTACTTTTAGTTTAATTACGGTCCATAGGTCAGGCAGGAACAAAGGCACATATTTGAGCATATACTCTACTTTTTCAGTGAAAATGTATCCCTGTATTATGTCAGCCTTTCGGTATTTTACAGGATGCATTTTAAAGAGTGTGCGTGAGCATTGCATGACTTGATTCTCCATCTCCTTTTTACAACCCCACGATCCGGATTAAGCGTTTTACCTCGTCATTTATACCGCGTAGGTACATCAAAAGATTGAAACAATTGCTGCGGTCTTCCCGTCTATAATGCCAAGCTGCTGTCTTCAAGGTCTCCATGCTGGCTTCAATAAACTAGTGCGCCTCATTAACAACGTTTGTATCACTGTTTACCATCAGGTACATAGGTTCGAAGTCAAAAATTTGGCGAACGCATTCATTGTTCGTACAGCTGGAATCTGTATCTCCTAATAGCTGCAATCTTAAGGGAATCTTGAAGTTAAAAGTGAATAGGTTACTTCTAGGCAGGCAAGCGGGCTCCGTCGTCGATCGCATCGTCGCTTTCCAACAGGTGAGAAAGTGGTCAAATGCGAGCTTACCAACAACAAAAAAACCGATTGAAAAAATTCTTTAATCAGTAGAATGCTACTTTATCACTGAAGTGATATAGACTGTATATTCTCTACTTTCACGGGAACATAGCTACTGGCAGAAGCTAGTATACAATATAGACTAATAAAGTTTAAGTTTCAACAATAAATATTTTGGTTACCTATTCGATTACATCTACACTCTACATGATTGAATTTTCATAGCCACCATATTCCTTGTATAACAAATTGCTCTTGCAAATCGATTGTCCAAAACGAACGATCCCACGATTGTTGGCCACGAATACACGATCGAGCAATAATCGTAAAACCCATCCATGTGTTGCTCAGTTACGCATGTCAACGAATTGCGTAGGAACGGTCTAATTGTTTTGATGGCGGAGCTTTGTGTAGAGAAATATCGTCGCCCTCCCCGCTAACTGTCGTATCTCACAAACTGACGTATCTGCACTAACATTACCTACGCGTTCTTAGCTATATTTCGAATAAGTTCTCTTTAATCGTCGTATCTGTATCGTTTACCATTTAGGAGATAATCACGTATTTGGTTTTGCGAGACGTATCTGCTTCAAATTAATATGAATAAATAAATAGATACCTTAGGGCTTTAGGGCGACTACTAACTTAAAGAATAAGCCAAGAGCTATATAAAAAACTTTTTAAATAATTGATAAAGCCACAACTATCGCAACTACAGTAATTTGACTGTAACGCCCGACCGAAAAACAGTTGCCCTGGAAAAACATCAATTGCTAGTTAGGACAGTTAGCCGGGAGGGTGACGATATGATGAGGTATCATTGTACCGTCCGTCGTGTCGTTGCCGCTTTATCGATAGAGTTTCATAGTTCTGTATGCGTGCTTCACGCAGGCGTAATAAGACGAATCCGCGTCTGTGATGCTACGAGGCGGTAGGCTTCATTGTATCAATCGTTGAGTTTGGGCTTCGTCGGTTATGATGTTCTCCAAACGAAGTTGTCGACGAAACGAAACGAAATGTCGTTTAGAGTATACCCACTAGTCCTTCTTTTTCTAAGCGAGCTCTCTCTACGCTTTGGAACTTGCAATTTAGCTTCGCTTTTTTGACTGACTGATATTATGACGATTTAAAGTGTGAAATAAGTGATTCAGATTTCTGATCAATCCCGGAACCTTAGGTACTCTTAGGATAGTGTCTAAATTTGACGCATGCGAAGCCGGTGGCAAAAGTTTGTAATTATTTCTATAAATAAATCACAAGACTAGTATACCTAACAAAAGATATTATAGATCTTAAAATCGCTCACTGAGAGGCCTATTTAATTTACTTTTTTTGTAATTTACTATAGTAGAAGTAGTGTTTCCATTTTACTTAATCTTATTTGGTTTTATTTTATTGCGATTGATTTTACTGATTGGCAAAAATAAACATTTTCGATCATCATGATAATTTTATACGGAAATGCCAATGGGTAATGTGCAAAACTTAACGTGAACAAAAAATATTATTTTCATTAAAACTATACAATTTAATACAAAATCAACAAAAGGCTCATTTTAACCCGGCAAAACCTTCTTAAATATGCAAATTAAACACCACACATTTAATTGCATCGGACGCCTATTTAAATGTAATACGAACCGAGCATAAATAAAATATATCTTTTGATCACAATACCATATGTTAATGTGTGAACAATTACGGATTCCTACCACGGCAACCAATTTGCTGGTCGGATGGCAACGGTTGGTAAAAAGTAAAAAAAAATGTTTGATTGCTGCCTACCTCCTCATAGATTGAATATCAATACAGGAGATATATTGAGATTACGCTGTGCGGCAAAGGATTTTAAAGTTACATTTTTGAATCATGTTTTTTTTTTTGTTTTCTTTTTTTTATTGGAGTGTGTGCGAACGTGATGGATACATTTTAATAGCGTAGTTTACTTAGGTTAGCTAGTTTTAATTTAGGTATAGCTTTTAGTCTTTGAGTCCATTTGTAGTTTTATTTATCAAAGTGATTTAATTTTTATTTTCTTGGAATAAGTATTCTATCTTTAATTTCAATATAATGAAGTACTAATTAATAATAAGAAATAATAATTAAATTCGTTGGGATTGTTTGAAGGATTCACCTTGGGCCTAGAACGCAAAGGACAACAGTAGGACCACTGTTGGTGCTTCAACATCTATATCGCAACACAGAAACTATCCTTCATCCGGTGTATCAGAAGTTCACCGCGCGATTAGTACATCTGGGATCTGTCTGGTCAATGGATCCTCCTTCTTTAACGGGAGGTTTGCATCCCTCTGTCACATAACTCTTAATGGGTTTTAGACAATAAAGTCCAACCAGAGCGTGAGAAGTCACTTGATGTTTTCCTACATAAAAAAATAAAATATTAACACTAATTAACACAACATTAACAAGTTAGCTAGTATAATGTCTAATAACAATTACAGTGGTTCACCACTAATTGTTCGCACAACGCGCCGTAGAATTTAGCAGGTGTTAAATAATTACCATAGCAACGGAGTATCAATTAACGCTGTAGGTAACTAATTACTTGATTTATGCTTGTACTGTGAGATGTTAATTAATTTATATCTTACGATAACGCGGATATGGATACTGAAAGATGATAAATATAAACTAACAGTCATTACAATGAGTCGACGAGACGTCGTTGGCAAACACCCCTAAAGTTTCATTACACTACTCGATACTTCGAATCCGGTTTTGCTGTTAGAATTACAAGTAAGACCGTCTTACCCTTATTACACTACGCGACGTAGACGAAGACCGTTCGTAAAAACGAGTGGTGCAATAGGCTTTTTAAGGCAACAAACGTAGTCAGGTCCATTTAATGTGGTACTGGGTGCTTTTCCATCCGAAGTTGCGATCTATGGCAACCGGCCCTAGTTCAGACTATAGTCTAGAGCGAAAAGGAATGGGAAATGGTTGCCTTCTCCTGCAAAGAAGTGATGCTAGTAAAGAAGAGCTGTAAGTGTAAGGGAACAGTGCACCTCCGTACCTCAGACAGAACATAAAACCAGTGGTCCTGCACCTTATCACTTCCCGATTGTGTTGCGTGAGTGTACCTGTAGTACATGCGCACACGTTTGAGCTCTATACTCGTAATATCTTATGTGTACTTGGCAATAATATATGGTAATAATCGATATTCGGTTGGGAAAATTTTAGGACAGTATTCTTTAAAATCATTCCACCCTCGGTTAAGTTCCCGTGGTTACAGAACGCAAAGGGCCACAGCTGTAGTTTTAGTCAGTAAAAACAGACTTCCACTGACTAAAATCACACTTCTGGTCTCAATTTTTCTCAGTTCAGTTGTGGTTGTGTCAGAACACGCTTTTCCACTCCACCCAGACCGGGATGATTTAACACCTTATAGTTCGTTCGCGTTAAGAATGCAGTGATATATCAGCGCAACTGCAAGATAAAGGTGTATTTACAGCGGTGTTAAGTCCAACACCCAAAATTATATTTTAAAAGATTAAGTTTAATAAATTTATAAAATAGCTTTGATTGGTCAGGGCGCGGGGCTAGGCCGACGGGCAATGATGACTTTAACGCGAACGAACTATAAAGAAAAACCCTCGGTAAAGTTTTTCCAGAATAGACCACCAACATATTCTAGTATCATTCTGTTAAAAAGAACAACATAATTAAAACACACTGTAATAAAAAGAAACGACGTTACTTCCTAGTGTGAAGACGTATGACGACAGGTTTTGTGTTGCAGTTCTTTTTTTTTTGCAAGTTAAGAGGTTTTATTCTTGTCCTTTGCTTAGTTTAGAGTCACTTCAGTGTTTATCAAGCGTTTATAGCGGATGGTAAGCCAACTATTACGCTACTCGTACTGCTAGTCCATTTTATTTAATTGAAAATTAAGTATAAATAAATTAAGATAAAAAAATAATGAGATTCAGATATTTTTATTTGTAAAACATAACACAAACAAAGTACAAGACGTTTTAATAAAAGACGGTTGCTTTTAAATTTTGACGTTCAAGAACTGTTGATTCTTAGTTCAAATTGAAGATTTTAATAACTTTTTTTTATGTTTAAATATATTTATGTTCAAATACCACACAGTTTAAAGTGAAGGAAAGACCTCCCATTTCCATCAAAAATAACGTCACATCCTTTCACGCAGCGTAACCTAAACATGTTAATCTCGATCATAGTGATGTATACGATCTTCTTCTTGATAACAATAAGTTTTATTTTACTTTTAGTTTTAATTTAAATCTCTTCGCTTGTTAGTCGTCCTGATTTATAACTTCCCCTGGTAACCCGCAGTTCGATTGTAGACGATTAAAATTGTAGGGTGAGATTCATTAGTTTGAATGGAGAAGAATAGGAATACAATATATTTTCATTAATTTGTCATTATAATAATTTTATATTGACAGATGAATCGGCATTGGGAATAATGTTTTGGGGCATTTATTTTGACAGCGGATGTAAGTTTCAAAGGCAACTATTTGTCATTTTTATTAGAGTACAATACTATTTATTTGTTCTATAGTGGTTGGTAGTTAGCGATTCTGATTGAGATATATTGAAGTTTTTATGGGTACAGTGATGAATAGTAGATAACAATACTATTCCCTGACCGAAAAAATGGAACTGAAAGCCGACCCCAATATATTTGGGAAAAGGCTAGGCAGATCATCATTCCCTGACCGCCCGCCGATAGCTTGGACCCTGTTCTCGTTATTGGTACGCTAATATTTTGTTTTGCATTGAAATATTTAAAAATATAACTTATGTGTGTATAATTTATGTTTATATCTACATGAACAAACAAAATAATATTCCAGAACTTTCACACAACATCGTCTAGTCCCACACTAAGCAGAGCTTGTGCTATATGTACTAGATAATAATAAACATACTTCATCCATCTGCCTAGCCTTTTCCCAACTACATTGGGGTCGGCATCCATTCAAGCCGGATTTAGCTGAATACCAGTATTTTACAAGGAGCGGCTGCCTACCAGACCTCAACAACCCATTAACTGGGGTAACACGGTACTTCATGGCAAGACTGGAGTCAGATTTACTGGCTTCTGACTATCCGTAACGACTGCCAAAGATCTACAAATGACAGCCGGGACCTACGGCTTGACGTGCTTTCCGAGGCACGGAGGAAACTCGTTATGTTAAGATGGTCACCCATCCACAGACCAACCTCGGCAAGCGTTGCTTAACCTTGAAGATCGACCTGTGCGGCTGTTATTATCTAGCCACAAGCTCCTCAATGATAAACATACTTATATACTTCTAAATACTAAATAGTACCCAGACACAGAACAAATGATCGTGCTAATCACACACTCACAGACATTTGTCTTGGGTGGGAATCGAACCCACGACCTCTGGCATAGCAGTCAAGGCCACTAACCAGTAAACCGTCATCATCAAATGTTACTTTTAGGCAAGCGTAGTCGATCTTCGGTCACATCAACCCTTACTTATCATCATCATCATCATTTCAGCCGAAAGACGTCCACTGCTGGACATAGGTCTCCCCCAAGCGTCGCCACAGCGACCGGTCTTGTGCGTCTCGCATCCATCGGATTCCCGCGACCCTCGCCAGGTTGTCGGTCCACCTTAAGGGGGGCCTTCCAACGCTACATCTTCCGGTACGTGGCTGCCACTCCAGGCACACCTTTCGTCCCCATCGACCATCTGTTCTACGAGCAATGTTGTCCTGCCCACTGCCACTTAAGTTTGGCGATTCTTCGGGCTATGTTGGTAGCCTTGGTTCTCTTGCGGACCTCTTGCAACCCTTACTATCTCCTAAAATAGTGGTCAAAAGCGAGCCTATCCATAACAGGAAAAAAGTACAAACTCGGATATAAACTCTTTAAAAATATAAAGTGCCTTTGGTCACGTCTCTCACTAAAAACCACTTCTAAATTCAAAATACCGTAAAAATAACAAACTCAGAAGAAGTAACAATATGTTCACGGCATCAACAATGGGGGGTAAACTCGAACGTAATTTTCAACGGTTCACAATAATAGCTGGCAGGCAAAAACTTCATAATTTTAACTTATTTTTTTTTCGAAACACCCAAGTTGTTGGATAAAGTTTTTTTTTTTCGAGAAATAATATGAATGGATGAGTTATGAAGCGTGGTATTGTGTTACAGCTGAGCGCAGTTTTTTTTTTAAGTTGCTAACAATGTAAACAAGAGTTTGCATTTTACGAGAATTCGCAATTTAACCTGCTAAATGAAATGTACATATGGAAACCGTATTGGAATTGATTTATTTTTCTGTGGCAGTTTTTTAAAATACTAGTGAATACGATAATGTTCAATACAAATTGAAAATGCGCTGAGGACTTGTTTTTACCAAGTATTTTTATAATACAACATTCTTTCAAAACATAAAATCGTACTGTGTATGTTTTTCCCGCACGAGCTATTTCTTATCTTATATATTTCTATTAATATTGCAATATGGAAATATTGTCAAAACAATATTCTTTTTTTAAAAGGGTAACCATGGAGTTTCTTGCCGATTCTTCTCCATAGGAAACCAATGGGAACCGCGTGCACTAGCTTCTGACGTTTAATAAGTACCTATGTCTATTTGAATTAAAAAAATTGAGCTTAAGTTTGAATTATATTTTTGGTACACAAACATCAAGTACTGTTATTTTGGCACATTTAAATATAGAACTTTTGCAGATGAGCAATAATTTACAATTGTGCCAGTTTTAAGTGGGGTATTGCGTTTTGAAGTGCCACAAGTGGCTGACTAATGTTCATATTTGATTCAGTTTCGCAATTTGAATGCATAAAGCAATTCAGCAATAAAATGTAGCATTTATTTTATAACTGGAGTGTTGTGTAAAGACTCTTTGTATACTGCGAAACAGTCGTTTTGCAAATGACACACAAATTAATTTATCTCGCGATCATATTTTAATTTAAAAGAACTTTAATTTTAAGACCTTAAGATAATTTTTGAACAAAGTGACATCTGAACAGACTTAAGAATTGATTAAAACTTATTTAACCTACCAATACCCGCCAAACGAGACACAATAGTAAGACAATAAAAGCGCGCTCCTATGAGACCGCTGTGTTATTGTTTTACTATTGTATCTCGTTTTGTGGGTATGTGATAGGTTAAAAATACGGCAATCCCATAGGTACATTGATCTGGTCAAGAACACCATTGCTATGCTAGTATATTATATTATCTGTGCCATTGCTAATGTCTCTTTGTTTAGACCCCCTTTAAAACCTACAGTTTAAAAAGCCAAATAAAACGACATTGAACAAGATTTCCACTCAATACAATCATGACCCACAACAACTTCCGTACACTTCCTACACCCTATTCACTCACAAAACACCATAAAACAAAGACATACAAATCTGCGGCCCAAATCCCCCCACCCGGATCAAATCCCCCCCAAAAACGGATATAAACGGGCTCATGACATTCATCAAATGTATTGTGAGCCAAACTAAGGGGCATTGTTCGAGCCCGTTCCATACGGACTAAGTCTGTGTTCTCCGTGATATTTTGTGCATATGTGCCTATTCGGAGTTAAGCGTAGTGGAAGGAATGCCTTTGTAGTTCAATTTTACGATCTTTCGGTCTATTGTGTAGGGTTGGGGGTGTTAATTAGAATTTTGGGGTGTCGATATCGATAGAATTGTTGTTGGTTTAATTGTGATGAGTGATAGTTTCAAAGTTTAGTTGCAGGAAAAGATAATACTCGTATTGATTATTGGAAATTGTTTCGTATACTCCGAATTTCCTTTCGTGGCCACATCAGAAATTAAGATATTCGTAAGAAAACTAAGTTTATAGACATATTCCGAAGAATTGCCAAATCTAAGTGTTACATTGCTCGTAGACCAGGCGGTAGATGGGGAAGAAAGGTTCCGGAGTGGCGACCACGTGCCCGAAGGCGCAGCGTTGAAAGACCTCCTACAAGGTGGACCGACCACCTGGTGAGGACCAGTTGTTGTGGCGAAGCTTGGGGGAGGCCTATGTCCAGCAGTGGACGTCTTTCGGCTGAAATGATGATGATGATGAATTATTTTGTTTATGCCAATTTAGCTATCATGAATGATCAGAGTATATAAGTTACACATACTTCTACAATTAGATGTGACATCTTTGCCTTGTCACCATAATTAATATTGCTTATTAAGTTAATTCTTGCAACTTCATTGAGCGTGTGTAAGATGCAAGTCATTAAGGCTCAGTTTTGAAAGTTATACATATTTTAAATAAAATGTGTGAATATTTATTACTTGAAATTATGGTATAGTTTAAATTACAAAGGAATAGTTTGTAATTTCATAGGCGTTGGCAGTTATTGTATAATGTAAAGTGTTATTAATGAAAGGTGTAGTAGGTAGGAATTATTTTAATAACGAAACTTTGTTATTAACTATAACATGTACGTATTATATTAAATTTCAGATTTACTTACTAACTTAGGTGCTAGGTAACTATTAATTTAGGCATTCTAACTTTTAAAGAGAACATGAAAGCTTTTAACTTATAGTTGGGTAGTTTCAGAATTTCAGAACAGAAACTGTTACCTATTATGACTTTAATAACAGTCTTAGACTAGACTTGAAGCTAATACTAAAATATTTTACCGATGTTGAATCAATCTATCTGCCAATCCCACAAATAAAACCAAAGAAAAATCTGAGGCGATAACTCACACCAATTACATCGATAAAAATATCGATAACCAACCCTTAGCCCACCACTAATAACTACAAACGACCCACGCCAGGTGTTCTCAATCTCTGGTCCAGATTCCTTCTCGACAAAGGGGCCGTTCAGTCCTCGTATAATCTAGCGATCGTTCCTCGGAACTGAGATAATCGACTACGTAAAATCGATCCATTATTCGATTATTTTGTGGAATAATAATGAGGTGCCATTGACGCCTGCCGGTCAAAAAAAAGAAGAAAGGAACATGGCCGCCGCACGTCAAAGGCGTTTTGTGCGTTCCCGCGCATTTGTTGTTCTGCTTTTTTTTCTGGGATTTTGTTAGAAATATGTCTTGATTGTGTCCCCGATATCTCAATGGGTTTATTAAGTTAAATTTTTCGTTAGAGAGGAATGTCTGTCCGTCCTTATTTCACAGTTGTTGTGATGTTACGGGCAGTTATTTATTTGACAGCAGTTTAAATTAAACCGTTCCATTTTCATCAGCTGACATTTTTATTATGTTTTTGTAAATGGGCTTTTATTATTGTTAACTTGAGATGTGATACTAACCGTGATTCAATTTTGGTGTCTGTTTTTGTCATGAAAGAGAAATAAGGGCTATGTCCAAGCACAGGATAAGAAATGCCTATAAGCAATCTTAAGGCGAGTTTCTGAATTGAGTAATTTGAGATAAGAACGTCTTAAAACCTACCTACTCTAACGCCAAATTTAGACAGATTTTTTGGGGTAAAGTAGAGTTTGATAAATACTCAAACGCTTTAATGAGACCCCGATTTCCCGTTAGCATTTTTGAAAAAACTTAACTACAAACAGTAGATTAGATTACAGCGAAGTGAAGTTCCTTTCAGTAGCTAAGAGAAAAAAACCGGGCAAGTGCGAGTCGGACTCGCGCACTGAGGGTTTCGTACAAACCTACCTATAAAAACAGTTTAATTCTCGAATCGAGTCTTGAAGACTTTTCAATTTTTTTTTCTTGTGACGTAACTAAAAATTTTCAGTTTTCAGACTTTTCCCGATATTAGTGCTATAATACCTTGCTTCGTGCCAAATTTCAAGATTCTAGGTCAACGGGAAGCACCCTATGAGTTTTGATTCCTTTGACAGTGTCGAAATGTACGTTTTTTGCAACATAAACGGGCGTATCTTTTTTTCCCGTCAACTTACAAGTTTGATTTTTGCACAACTTCAAGGGACCGCGGATTTCAATATATGGTTTTAATTTCAACTTGATACCTTCACGCGTTCCTGAGAAAAAGGGTCTTGACAGACGGACGGACGGACAGACGGACAACAAAGTGATCCTATAAGGGTTCCGTTTTTTCCTTTTGAGGTACGGAACCCTAAAAAAGACAGAAAATACTTTAATTAATGAGAACAAATGAAAAAAAGGTGACTCAGGACATAGTCCAGGAGAAAAACATAATTCAGTGTGAGACATATCAATCTCCTATTAACAATATAACAAAGCATTAGCACTAATATTGTCGCCCAACTGTACTTGCTAATGACTGAATTAATAGCTAATTAACATGACATGAGTAACTCTAGACTGGTTAGATCATGGCCGACACTAAGGCTAAGAACTCACGGAGCGATTTTCGTCCGCGACCGCCGCGGTCGTGGAACTGCGGTTTTATTTCAAAACTCACGAGAACGGTTATTTGCGTGGTTACGCAGCCGCCGCGGTTGCGATCATCGCCCGCAGACTTGGCGGGCGATGACCGCAAGACGGGCGGTTGCAAATTAGTGTTCGATTTCTGTACCTCCCGCCACCCGCCGGCCACCGCGGTCGCCCGCCGACCGACCGCAGAGCGCGCGGGCGCCACCCGCCGAGGCTGCGGGTAACCGCGGCCCGCGCGATTCTACTAGTTGCCCGCCGGTACAGCGGGAGCCGCATACAACCGCGTACACCGCGGGCGTAAAACGCGTCGTGAGTTGTGCTTTAATTTTTTATATATGTATCTAAATTCTACAGAAGCTGCGGGCCCACAACCGCGGCGGCCGCGGGCGAAAATCGCTCCGTGAGTTCTTAGCCTAATAGTTCTCAAGATACACGTAATATTATGCTACGCTGAAAACGTATGTCAGTGTAATGACATTGACATACGTCATCACACACAACGTCGTCAACACTAAGTATTATGACATCTGTCAAATGTGACAGATGTCATAATAAAGATGCATGATGAGATGTCAATCTTGGTTTGTCAGTTGGTTTTTGATATAGTACTATAGAACGCAATCATCATCATCTGCCTAGCCTTTTCCCAACTATATTGGGGACGGCTTCCAGTCATGATAGATTTAGCTGAATACCAGTATTTTATGAGGAGCGGCTGCCTACCAGACCTCCACAACCCACTAACTGGGGTAACACGGTCCTTCTTGGCAAGACTGGAGTCAGATTTACTGGCTTCTGACTATCCGTAACGACTGCCAAAGATCTACAAATATCTTATAGAACGCAATGGACCCAGGTTTATTTAGTTTTTCAGTCAGCTAGTATTTCAGATGATATAACATCACGCCGTATTTTGGGAATGGTTGGGCAGAGATGTAACTATAGCGCATCAAAACATTTTGGGAACATATTCATTGTGCGTATAGCTAAGGAGAGGAATTCCCTGCCAATCTCTGTGTTTCATGATACCTACAACTTGGGAATCTTTAAGTCAAGAGTGAATAGGTTATACTGGGTAAGCGCACTAACGCCCGTTTTCAATAACCTACCGCAGTTCATATTATCTTACTGTTTATCGGGGATTGCTATGTATCTATCTATCTATAGATACATAGCAATCCCCGATAAACAGTAAGATACTATCTATACATCCACAACTTTGGTGATAGCTTATTGAAAACGGGCGTAAATCTTCGACCACATCGTCGCTTTCCATCAGGTGAGAGAGTATACTCTCTTGAGCCTATCAATAATTAACAAAAAATATATAAATACCTAATAATTGTAACTCAACTCAACCCAAATAACATCAAACCTCACTCCATTGATTTTCAATCCAGTTTTTTATATCATTTAACAACTCTTTGATCGAACTTTCAATACAATTCTAGTTCAAACTGGTTTGACGAGTCCCTAACGAGAGGACCACCCTCCCTGCCGACCTCTCATTGTTGTTAGGTTGAGGGTAAAGGCATTGAAGAGACCACCTTGATGTGATAATTAGGAGATAGAGGTGTCAACATTGTTTTATTGATATCATTTTATTCTTTGAACATTAGAAATTACTTTTGTGTCGTGTGTGTTCAAAAATATGTAACTTCATTTCTCGACAGCTCTGATCTGTACATATGGGGGTATGACGGGTTGACTTACGAAAGGGAACGGGGTTGTAGACTGTAAGGCAACGAAAGAAAACCACACTTGCTAGGTGTGATTTTAGTCATTAAGGCGGGCGCGACGTTAAAATTATCCATACAAACGTAATACCAAAATTATTTGCAGTTTAAGCATATGTACACCATAATATGATGTTATTCGGATTTAGGCAATAATTATCTAGGTTCCTACGTCGTCTTTTTGTTGAAAAACTTACCCCAAACGAAATTTAAGCGAATTTAAATTTGCACATTTTCACAGCGAAAATGGCATGTTTTTATTTTGTTTTTTCTATATTATAAGCAAAAATATTTCGAAATATCTCTCCGTAGGAACACAGATATTATTATCAAGTTATAAATACTCGAAACAATATTGGAAATACATTAATTTTTCATTCATCATTTTTGGTATTACGGAACATCTCCCTTTCCAATAGTTTGCATTGCTATCACAGCAAGCAACTGTCAGTATGCGGATGATGAATTGATGACTTTACTCCAGTCAGTGTGTCCAAGAATTGTTTATACTATCTGGATTGATTCCATCAACCTCAAAAACGTATTTTATTTCGTCTCAACTCGAGATAGCGCGCGGTGTACGCAGGCCACCTAAAAGTCTGACACGTACTCCCGCTCCGCCTTAGAGCAAGGGAAGTCATTGGATGATTTCCTAACTTAAAAAAAACAGCTAGTAGTAAGCTACTCGTAAACAAATATTGTGACGAGAAGTCAATCTCTCAAGCTTTGCGGCAACCACAGAATAGTTGAAAGGCGGCAACCATGTAGTTGAGTAAACAAAATATGGGAGGTAGGACCATAGTTGATATTAATTATGCAAAAAAAAAACTGTTCTGTCGTTATTACAGTTTTACTCCAAAACCGACGCACTGGTTTTGGTGAATATCGGTAAAGAGATAAGTACCTTGGAGAGGAACCTTTGATCCAGGTGAGTCGTTGGGATAATGACTCTTCTCATGTGAGTGAACCGCTGCGAGTAGCTAATTGAATCATGGTTCTCAGCTAATGGTTCATAGTTTGCGTAATTGACGGCACAGTTGGCGCCGTAGTTAAGTGATTGGCTGCTGCGCTGTGTGTCGCGGATTCGATTCCCGCACGTAACAAATATTGATATGGCTTACATATAATGTTCCAGATCTGGTTGCATTGTGGACGTGAGTTTACATGTTTTTGAGCACATCCAGAATACAGAAGTTATTTCTAATGAGGGGCAGTTTTATTCACAATAGACAAATACTAACACGAGGTTGATAAGATTACTTACTAACCAGTGGACCAATATTATCCAATAAAATAAAATATATCAATATTATAAATAAACAAAAATCTTCAGCAAAGACACAAATACCTGAAACTCCAATAAAAAAATAATCAATCAATTTCTAAAGCAAACCTCTAAATATTTGCCAAACCCATTCGCAAAACGACTTCCGGGAAAAAAGGCAGATAAATGTTTTCCGTACCTACTCAAACATACAAAAGTCCACATCAAATATTACAGGATACGGGTACAACCTTCAGATGGCTTAATATTGGAGATAAAAAAGAAATATTCAAAGTGTACCCAGGGTACAACACGACTTGCTAAGGGTCGGGGTAAATCAAATCAACAGGACATGATGGGTGGTCTAAGTTATAAACTTATGGTGGTAAACAAAAAAAAAAACAAATACAAACCAACAGAAAATATACAGGATGAAATTGAAATGGTTCATGACCCAGGCCAGCTGTTGTGGCGACGCTTGGAGGAAACCTATGTCCAGCACTGGACGTCTTCCGACTGAAATGATGATGATAACCCAGACTGAACGATTTTGCCTCATTCATACTTACTAATAAAAATATTTCCGAATAAATAGAAAATTATTCCAAAGGAGTATATTCTTGGGATGAGAAGAATTATTATGCTGTGTGCTACAAAAATACGTTTAGGCAAACTTTAGCATTCATGTTATCAGTAGATAACATCGCACTTGTGATCATCACTGGTTTATGTTTTTTTTAGGTGTGGTGATCATCTAAAGAAAACAAAAAACCCGGTATATGGTTATGATTTTATTTTTATTTAGGAAAACATCACAACATCTACAGTTGTAGAAAGGAGCGGGTAGGAGTGATTGACTGTTACTGCAAAAAAAACAAACCTGTTGCCGACAGTTGCCTTCTACGTTCTAAGACCACGTGTTTCATTTTCAGCAATTCCCCATGGTTTAATTATGTAAAATTTATGTATATTACACTGCACATATTGTTTACGAGATAAACATAATTATGAGTAAATATTATATTCGGGCTAAGGATTAGTCCCCAACAAAAATATGGCACGTGTAAGAATAAAATCAATATCTTAGCCAAAATCTGGCAGAAAAGCCAGATCAAATATTATTCGGTTTAAAGTAACACTGTCTCAAAACTTTAGCAATTTCATCTTCCCGTTGGCAAAATGCCGCTGAGTTTTATGTATTTTATTCAGCGATTGGAATAATTGTTTCACGATAGTTAAGTAATCATACTAATATTATAAAGCCGAAAGTTTGCGCGTGTTGTACATTTGTAACTTCTTCTTCTACACGATCGAACGGCTCAATGGAATTCGATGAAACTTGGTGCACGTGTATTCCATGTTCTAGAATAGCATGAGTCCCCCCCCAGAACGAAGGCAACGAAGGAACGGGGTAGGGGTTTAGTCAGTAAGAGTCTGACACTCCCTCCCGCTCCGCCCAAAAGCGGGGGAAGTCATTCTGATGATTCCCCTACCAGAAAAAAAAAAAAAAAACCTGCCAAGTGCGAGTCGGGCTCGCGCACAAAGGGTTCCGTAGCAGCAAATATAATAAACTTATTATGTCAATTTATACACCTGGTGAATGGAGCCTAACCTAAATTACAGTTAAATCAACCTATCTCAAAAACTATAAGAGATACTTTGATCAAACCAAAAATCGTTGAAAGAGTTAATTAGCATGCATCACCTCTATTTTTTTTAGAATTTTATACCCCGTAGTTATAAAAATAGAGGGGGGGGGACATACTTTTTACGACTTTGAGAGCTGATATCTCAAAAACCGTTCACTTTAAGAAAAATGTTTTTTAGAAAACTTTATATCATTTTAAAAGACCTTTCCATTGATACCCCACACGGGTATGTACATCGAAAAAAAAATTTTCATCCCTCAGTTACATGTATGGGGGGCCCCACCCCCAATTCTTTTTTTTACTATTTAGTGTCATAATTTTGTAGCGGTTCATACAACACATATTCCCATCAAATTTCATCACTGTAGTACTTATAGTTTCCGAGTAAATCGGCTGTGACAGACGGACAGACGGACATGACGAAACTATAAGGGTTCCGTTTTTGCCATTTTGGCTACGGAACCCTAAAAAAAACATAGGATACTTTTTATCCCCAAATATTGCCCCTTGGGATATTTTTTTACTATCACGCGGGCGAAGCCGCTGGCAGAAGTTATTGAACTAGTAAGTAATTGCTTATTTTCGAGTCTACTGTAAGCTCTTTAAATTGTTGGGGCCCAGTAAGTAGATGGTAGGTAATGTTAACTGCAACTTGGTGGCATTCATTAAATCCTCCAAAATGTAGATGTATGTGCACTTGGGCATTCCAATGAATAGCTCATCGCACTCACATTGGTTATCCGTCGAGTTTACAGAACCCTATTTTGTCAAATTATGTTTGCAGCGGCCTAAATTGCGAAACTGTTTTAGTACTTTCCATATAAGCGGAGTTTCAAGAAGTCGGATGGCATTAGGTAACGATATTCCCACGATTTAGCGGTTAACAGATATAGTTTAATTTAAAAGATGAAAGTAATTTTATCGACACAGTACGAAAAAAAAGACATGTGATAATTATAAAAAATAATAAAAGCTATTTTTACTTTTGGTATTTTATCAAATAAAGATCTTGAGTATGCACTGGCTAGATAAGAACAGCCGCACAGGTCGATCTTCAAGGTTAAGCAACGCTTGCCAAGGTTGGTTTATGGAAGGGTGACCATCTTAACATACCAAGTTTCTTTCGGGTCGCGGCTGTCATTTGTAGATCTTTGGCAGTAGTTATGTATGCTGGCAAAAATATACCTACTTCAATATTACGCCTAATAACTTTCTCACCGCTGTAACTCTCAACTTGGACCACACAACACTCGCCCGCAATCAAGTAGCAATCCCAAATTTCACGGAATCTTAATTAAATTACCCACGAAGGCGTTACAAATTACTATAATTGTGGAGCAAAATTAAGTTATTTGTTTGCTAATTAACTAGTACGTATAGTAGTATACAACACACGCTATTTCCTCATTCATATAGAGAAGTGGAATATACTGAAAGCTAGTAATTATGTGATTACTAAATACGAGTATATAACTACATCATTTGCTATCGCGATTACTACGAGTATATATATTGCTTGCTATCGCTTTTGTTTAACGTTTGAATCCCCAACCGGTCCTATGAGACCGCGCTGTTATTGTTTTACTATTGTGTCTCGTTTCGCGGGTATCTGAGTAATTAAGAGGCCTACAGGAGTTAATCGTAAATTCTATAATGCGCAAAAGTATATACAGTCTGTTTTTTATACCCGAGACTAAATGAAAGAATAATGTCAGTTCTTTTGTGTTGTAATGTCATTTTAGTCTCAGGGTATAAAAAACAGACGGTAGAGTGATTGATAGTGACAGATACTTAAACACGTGATTGTACTCATGTGATATTTATCGCGATTTCAGGTTTAAGTTGTATGATCCACTCAATAAACCGAATCACAAAAATATTATGATGTTCTTCAGGTTTATTCCGAATGAATGTATTACATAAATAGGCAGTGTTCAAAGTATAATACAGGATTTACTATAATAGAAAAAAATCGCCTATAAAATTATTTTAATCTATTATAAAACGGACTAACATAAATATGTAATTATTCTGATTATTTATTAAATTAAAAGCTACATTTTACCGTTATAGTGTAATTATAATTTTATAATCATATCTGTAGATTTTAGTTTGCAAGTATTGTGTCTATGCATCTCTTTCTGTCGTATACAGCCCGAGACTGATAGCGCTTTATGTCCTGGAGTGCTACCACAAGCTCTTAACGCGATCCATTTTACGATCTAGACTTCTGTTTAGATCGTAAAATGCATCATATTGTTATGTCCATCCTTTTAACAGTTTTCTGTTAAATAGATGGAGCTATATAGGTTTATCCCTTTTTCTCGCTCGAACGACTGACCTTTTCATTTTCTGACGTCATGGTAAGGTCTCTGTCTGTAGTCGTCTTAAGGACAGAATAGGTAAAATTTGACGATCACAATTCCTTCATCGATGTCTTTGACGTGAACAAAAGTATACAAAATGAAAAAGTGACAATGCTACTTCCCTTGAATTGAACCCTCAACTATGACAGGTTCTAGCTAATGTTCGAAAGCTACAACCTCTAGGTAACACTTAATTACTCAGATACCCGCGAAACGAGACACAATAGTAA
The DNA here is from genome assembly GCA_030763345.1 of Mythimna separata. Lineage (NCBI taxonomy): Eukaryota > Metazoa > Arthropoda > Insecta > Lepidoptera > Noctuidae > Mythimna > Mythimna separata. The sequence continues at coordinate 7,206,331 of CM061190.1, forward strand.
AACAATAACAGCGCGGTCTCATAGGACCGGTTGGGGATTCAAACGTTAAAGTAACGTTACCGTGACCCTGTAACGTAAAGGGCAGTTGGAACAATACAAGTGGTTTTTTTTTAGACGGTAAAAGTCTAACTCTTCCTCTTTTGCTCAATCAAGAGCAGGATAAAGTTATTAGATGATTTTCAATCTAAAAATAAACTACCTACTTGTATTTTGTAAGTAGGTACTTCTTCACATATACGAACGTCATTAGTCGAAATTACCCCCTTAATAGGAATCTAATGAATACATATTCACACCTACCATACCTACCAACATACATAGTTAATTTCCTCCATGCAACCTCATCACTTGTCTCCGCTCTCCTTCGTTTACACAACCCCACACACACACACAACCACCCATACACACATATGCACTCATAGGTAGACGCAAGTAGCGAACCGTCCTCATTTCGCGGAAGTCGGTAAACAATCCTAATAATCTATTAAAAGACGTTAAGGAGCGGAGGAAAACGGCTGAATTCTGGGGAATACAGAATTTGAAGGAATTTCATTAAAGCGTCAAAGAATAAAACAGATAGATACAGAAGTAGCATACGAGTGACGACACACGCACACATAGGCAGTTGTGACTTGTGCTTCATTAGTGTGATTGCTGCAAGACGTTTCGATGCGAGGGTAGACCATTTAATAAATAAAAACTCTTTACGTATAGTGAGTGCAAGGGCACTCGCGAGCGGCATTAGTTTGACATCACAGGACGTACGCCTTTGTGTGCGTTTTTCTGTTTTCGACGTAGGGTGTTCCATAATCACACCATATCGCAGCGACAAAAAGTGGTTACGCGTGAATAGTGTCGCTGTAGTTTCTTGCAATTGCGCTATAGTAACTACAAACTGTCGATGTGGTTGCGTTGAGATTACATGTTGCCTATGTTTGCAGCTTCATAGGGTGTCGTTGCGTCGATGTACCGTTATGGTTACGATGTGGTAGCGGTTTAGTCAATATCAACACCACGGTTGGGTTTCACGGCACAATGTAGTCGGTGTGAACGAAAAATAAATTTTTTTTTGGTTGAGTAGTGGTGAAGGTACGTTTGAAAAGACCCTAAGAAGCTAACCTTCTGTACGTTATCTACTCCGTGTCCCAAGTTTGCTAAGATTTCTTAATGGTTGTTTGAACAAGACTCGTATGCAAATATCTCCTTATGATCAATAAGAGGAGTCGTTTGAAGATATGGTGACGTTATGGGAAAGTTATGGGTGATTCTGCCGTAATGGTGGACTGGTAAATGTGTTCTGTGGTGACGGTGATATTGAATACAGTGATATGAGTTTTAGGCGGTTATTCTACTCAATGTCTTGATCGTACAGAGACTTAATGAGTCTGCTTGGTAATGGCTTCATCATTATAGCATAGCATCAGCCTTATCATTCTCCTAGTGCTGGGACTCAGGCCTCCTCTCTAGGATAAGGAATGGGCCGTAATCCACCACGCAGGCCCAGTGCGAGGTGGTGAATGTCAAGTGTCTTCGAATTTTTAGTTCTAGGACTTGCCGGTTTTCTCACGATGTTTTCCTCCATCGTTTTGAGATTGTGATGAAGTAAAAAACACAAAGTAATACCCCTGCAGGGTACAACTTATAAGTCGGAGAAGTTACCACTGGGCCACCTGCTCTCATCATCATCATTATTTAGCTGAAAGACATCCACTGTTGGACAAAAGTCTCCTCTAAGTGTCTCCTCAATGAATGGTCCTGTGCATCTCGCATCCATCAGATTCCCACAACTCTGAGCGGCACTTAGTTAATTTTCAGGCGGCTTTCAGTTGTGACCACAGCCTCTTTTAAGAGGACCCTCCTCGTTTGAGTTTTACGACTAAAAGGATGTTAAAACACTACCCCAAATCTTAGATTACGGGTATCAAGCTCAAAACACCGACATAACACTATCTGATAATCAACACGGATCCTTTTAATCCCTGTTATTCTAACCGGATTCTAAGATAATGGCATCATCACTGGCTTTAGTTGATATTTAAAACAAATGTTAGTACTTCGTGAGTCATTTGGTTTAAGGTGTTAGGTGATATTTAGGTTATGGTAGGCGTAAGGTAAATTTGTAATAACGGTCTCAGACCCGTTTATGTTTATTGAAATTTTTAATTGAAAAACAGAAATAAAAGTTGTTAAAGACAACTTTATTTCTGTTTTCATTTACATCTATCGTTTGTACATTTTTTGATTTTAGGAAACAGCTACTTTATTGCAACTTTGCAGATTTAATAGGGAATCAGCGTAGCAGTTTTAGCAGGTAGTAGTTTTTTTTTTGAGGTAGGTAATCATTAATATAATTTATCTCGCTCTGGGTGGAGCAAGAGAGAGAATCACTTTTATTGACTAACCCAACCGTGTTTCTTCGGGTTACGAGTACGAGTTTCACGTATTAGATTCAAACCCAGGCAGGTACATTAATTTGTGAAATGTATTTCATCACCACTGCTTCCAAAACGGTAAAGGAAAATATCATGAAGAAATAAACATGTTTTAGAACAAAAAAGTCAAAGGTCTTTTTTTAAGGTGGGGAATCATCAGAATGACTTCTACCGCTCTTGGGCGATGACATCCATCAATCCGCATTGTTCTCGCGTGGTGGATTAATGCTTTACTATGCTATATTCTTCCAGTACCTCTTTACGTTTCAGGGCCACGGTAACTATAAAACAATCCCGCAGATCGGAGATGTACCTATAATCCTATTGTAGATCTGCAGCCAAAACAAAACAAAACTAATAGAAGAAGCATCTATCATCCGAACAATAAAATTATAAACAAACACCAGACACAACTCCACAAAAGTCATAGACAAAAACCGAAAACTTTAACCATAAACCGTAATTCCATGACTTATGTCCACCAAAACACCGTAAAACTAATGAAGAAATACCGTTAAAACATTTAACTAAAATATTTTATTTTAAGTAATGGTCCGTTTGCTTTATTTACGACAATGGCGTCTATGGGGGATCCCTAAGGAACAATAAAACGCTACTTGGAGGACTGAGAAGGGATTTTTTCACCGCTTCGCGCCTCTAGGGATGATCCTTGTACGGTTTTTGTGGGTTTTTATCTAATACGGTTTCCGTGTTAGTAAGATTGTTTTTGGTGGTTGTTTATTTTTTTTGCATTACTACTAGTACTTTAGATAAAAGCTACTGGCCCAAATGTTTTAGCTAAGGGGCGTTGAACTCAACACTTTTTAGTTTATTTTATTTTTTAACGTCGTTTCAACCTTAATTCCAGCCAAAAGACGTCCACATAGGAACAAAGGAGTTTTAACAATGTGTGTGTCGGTGTGCAAAATAAATGCATTTTCTTACTTTTTTATTTACCTTGTGGGAAGCCTTCAAACGCTGCGTCTTCGGGTACGCGGTTACCACTCCAGAACCTTTTGGTCACAACGATCATCTATTCTGCGAACGCTGTGAAATTCCTATGTTTTTTCCCCCGAATAATTCGGGATAAAAGTCTTGCTTTTATCGATACTCAGTTTCCTATCACTAAAACAATTTTTTGGATGTCCTAAGCTTTTATACTATTGATTGGAAATTCTCATCTGATGATAAGCGACGCTCATCAACCCTTATCGAAGATAGAGCACGCTTGCCTAGAAGTAACCTATTCACTATTGACTTAACGACCCGTAGGTTGTAGCTATCATGAAACACAGACTCCGGCAGAAAATTCCACTCTTTAGCTGATCATACGAGTAAGTCAAATGAGTCTGCATGGATGTCTACAAGCTCTGGATGTTCTAAACTGTGTGCTTTGTCTTCACCTTCAGGGCATAAAGATGAAATTTCAACATTTTCCGTATTTTTACGATTTAAATAATAATTCTATGAAAAGTTAATAGATTCAACCCCAAAATGTTTGTAAAAATATCGAATCAAAAATAATATGTGGAATCTTGGAGGAGCGCTGGCTAGAAGCTGTGTAAGCGACCGCGAGTTAGACCCACCATTGATGTCTACCACTCAACCGCTCACACGAAGATAGCATGTAGCAGATACTAATCCAATTTGTGCTCCAATGGTTTAATTTATTTATTTATTTATTTATTTATACTTTATGCACAAAACGTACAAAGGCGGACTTAATGCCGTAGGCATTTTCTACCAGTCAACCTTTGGGTGATGCAGAGAAGATTAGTGGGAGGTGCAATAAAAAATTGAGAAAAAATTGTATTAAAGAAATGAATCGCAGATAATATGAATAAATACAATATAAATATATATACAGAATTCAATAAATTTAATATACATACATATACATAAATACTCTGAAAATAGGTCCAAATCGATAATGTGATAAACATTAACCTTGTGACGATACTACTGCCAACTTCTTACAAATATGCTTAATTGGTGGAAGGCGTTCCGTTGTGAGAATAATTACTTCAATGCAAGACTGGAATCAGATTTACTGGCTTCTGAATGCCGTAACGACTGCCAAAGATCTACAAATGACAGCCGGGACCTACGGCTTAACGTGCTTTCCGAGGCACGGAGGAAACTCGCTATATTAGGATGGTCACCTATCCACAGACTAACCTTGGCAGGCGTTGCTTAACCTTGAAGATCGACCCGTGCAGCTGTTATTATTTAGCCACGAGCTCCTCGTATCGTAATCTGACAATATTGTATGACAGACAAAGTACTATCGGCAAGCTTCACCTGCGACCCAATTCGGATAGCTAACCTATTTATAAAGAAGTGGCATGAGGTCACCGCTTCGGGTAAAAATAGCGGGTAAACATGACTTCGAAATTGGTAATGTATCGGGTCCTGGTAAAAGGAGATATATCTATACTAGTCTATACTAATATTATAAAGAGGTAAAATTTGTAAGTTTGTATGTAGGGGGTAATCGCTGGAACTACTAGTCCGATTTGAAAAATTCTTTCAGTGTTAGATAGCCCATTTATCGAGGAATGCTATATGGTATATACCATCACGCTACGGCCCACGGGATCGGTGCAGTAACGAAAAATGCGGGTGAAACCGTAGGGGACAGCTAGTTGGTGATATAAGTAATTTAGTGATATTTTTTAAACACAACTCCATACGGTTCCCTATGCATAATGTGTTACTAGTATGAGGATATTTATCCTTCTCACACTTGTAACAACCCGCTAGCACTGTCTCATGACTGTGGTTGCACGGAACTGTGTGGTTATTCTGTTTTGAAAACAATATCTCCACATTACTTATATCACCAATATTCCTTACTTTACTATACAGGCAGGTAACTAATATTTTGCTAGCGACTTCGTTCGCGACAATGTTTTCATAAAAGAGTGGATTACTTCTAGGCAAGCGTGCTTCATCGTCGGCCAAATCATCGCTTATCATCAGGTGAGATGGTGGTCGAATAATAAAAAAAAAACTTTAATACCCTTTAAACCGAATAATGACAATCTTATTCTTCATTTCGATTAGAATTTGTAGCTAGTTTTATTGACCCAAGGAATAAGATTCTCACATACAACGTTTATCACCCTCAATTCGTTTTATAGAGGTAGTTTTGAAAAACGAATAATAAAAAGCTTTTTCTGTTTACTTGATTTACTATTTATGCTAAGTTTTAAGAACACAGATCCAAGGAATACAATTCTGCATACGGGGTTTGTATTCACTTTTCACTTAATTAAAAGTTTAAGTTTCAAAAACTCCTTACTAACCTTTTTGTTTGAGTTACATGTAATCTTTTTTTTTGTGCTAACCTACCACATGTTATTTTTTTATCCCAAAAGTTGACTGATAGAGAATGCCTTGTTGCATTAACCTATCACATACCCGCATAACGAGACACAATAGTGAAACAATAACAGCGCGGTCTCATAGGACCGGTCGGGGATTCATGAATTAAGGCAGCCTACGGTACCACTATTGTACATGAAGTTTAAATAAATAAAAATAAGCCTACAAGCAAAAATAGTTTCTCAAGAACAAAATCTTGAAAATTCAAGACGTTACCTGCCTAGTACGTCGTAAACAGCTGCTCAACGTTCCTCTAAAATTATTTAGCGGATAAATACCTCCATTTTACGTCATAACGTAAAACAGGTCTTACATCACGCCATGTTAGATCCATTTAAAACGCTCTAAAAACTTTGAAGCTGGGAGAAACATGCTTCGAAGATAATTTAGGTCATAGCTACGGGGGAACATGGAGTATTAAGGAATGGAGTACTCATAACTTGCATAATGAACCTATAATGTAACTCTGGTATCCTCTCTGTGAATAAAGTTTCTCAAAGCACATCAGACTAGAACGTTTTAGATGGCGGAAACAAGGCGTCCTTTGCTGTAAGAGGGACTTTAAAGATTACGGTTATATTCGGTATAATATATGATCGCAGAAATCGTGAGGCATCTTGAGGTAATCAGTGCGGAGTTTCCTAATTTGTTCCGGATTGTAATTAGCACGCATATGGGTACAACATGATTTTAATACGCTTTTTCATTACACTGTGCTTTGATTACGGCTAAAAGAATAACTGATTATACATATTATTACTGTAATTAAAGTACAGAGGTTTTTTTTAATTGTTGTCGTTACATTACTACTCCATAACTACCTGCTATGTGTAGCTGTAAAGACAAGTAACAAAAAAAAAATTACTTCGTACAGTCGTTAATAATGATGCACACAGAATAGACAGTAATCTTAATTTATTTATACGACAGACTTACAACCCTAACCATTGATCAAAATGCCTAAAGAGTTTTCTATATCAGCAAAGGCTTTCAGTATTGTCAGATGCATATAAATACTAGTATTTGATATGGAGAGACGCGACTTTCTTTACTGGGTAACTGCGTAACTCCAAAAATACCATATAACATTCACTTTTCTCTTACTAACGTCAGCCGCCAAGTTTACTACTTAAGTAAGCACTCCATTACTTTCTACTCCGTGGTTCAAGCCATTGTATTCCTTCGAGTATAAGCTGGATAACGTTCGTCGTTGTTCGTTTACTGTTTTATACTGATACTGTAGAAACTTGGTAGTGAAAGGCAATGGAATATTTAATATTATGTTTATTAACAACGTTGAGTAAAATAGACTATGGCGTCAATTCTCTTGTATACAAACTAAACTTATTTTTAACGTTTGAATCCCCAACCGGTCTTATGAGACCGCGCTGTTATTGTTTTACTATCGTGTCTCGTTTCGCGGGTATCTGAGTAACTACAACCAGAAAGTGATAGCTATGGTTTTACTCCTGTCAAATTAGTTTATGTGATACATTTCTTTGTATTTTTACCCAAATGTTAATCTACACGTTCTGAAATTACGACTAAAACTGCTTGTCAAACGAAATTCTGACTAATTTGACAGGAGTAAAATTCTTGCTTCCTTTTTGTATACGTTACTATTGTAAGACATAGCGATTGTTTAAAATAAAGTTAGTGCACGAGATAATCGGTGCGAATACTTTACTTTTCACTTAGTTGATGTTAAAAAACTAAAACTAGAACTAGAACTAAAAAAGTTATGTGGCCTTGGAACACAAAGGATTACTGAAGTAATACGAGAGGGTTTTAGTTAACTTCAGCCAGAGCGGGAAAAATTTTTAGATGACTTTCCCCCTAAAAAAGGGGGAGGCATAAGATATTTTTTATGATTGATGCCTCTCGCATTTGACTACTATCTCACCTGATGGTAAGCGATGATGTAACCGACAAAAGAGCAAGCTTGCTTAGAAGTAACCTATACACTCTTGTCTTAAAAACAGTCCTTAGCTGGTCATACAAGCTGTAGATGTCCTAAACTGTATGTCTCGTCTACCTATCCCTTCAGGACATAAAGGTATATTCGGCAAATTTCTCCCGTAGTGCAGTTACGAGAACAAATCTCCCATGCACCAACAGACAGACACAGAACAACTATTTGTGAGGCTTACAAATATTTGTTGGAGCGAAATTGGACCCGTGGCGCTGAAGCCAATCAATTCTGTACTGCGTAGTCGTGCAATAAACAAACAACTGGGTTTTTAATCATTTTGTAGTCATAAGAACCTGTAATAGCGACAGGAAATAATGAAAGAAAAAAACGTGTTTTTTTTTTCATTGTTATAAACACTAGCTTGACTGCCGCGCGATCCCACCTGATGGTAAGCAATAATGCAATCGTCGATGGTGAGGCGCACTAGTTTATTAAGATCCTTTTCACTCTAGCCTTGAAGACACCCAAATTATAATTGTGTTGCACCGACCTCAAGTAAAATGGGATAAGGCAGGACGAAGAAGAAGATCCTCTAATAGTAGCGATGTTTTTTTAAAAGTGGTAAATCATCGATATGATTTCTCCCGCTCTGGGCGCAGGAGGACGTGTCAGACTTCTATTGACTAAAACCCACTCCTGATCTTTGTCTTCATTCCAGGGTCCCAGGGCTCTCTTTCGTACAACCCAGGGACAAAGATTAATAAATAGTTATACCAGGGAATAGTAGTGATTTTTTTTAGGTGGAGAATCTTCACAATGTCTTCTCTCGCTCCTAAGCAAAACGGGAGGGCGGGTCAGACTTTTACTGACTAAACCCCACCCTGTTCCTTCTTTGCCTTCGTTCCAGGGTAATAGTAGTATTGTAATATGTTGTGGTCTAGTTTAATCTCTTTCGAAAAACGTCTACTGAAGCCTTACCACGATCTCTTAATACGATCCATTTTACGACCTGAACTGAACTGCTAAAGGGATGGAGCTATATAGAATGCAGTTACTTAACTATATCACCTGAAACCCGTGAAAAATTCCAGGCCCCAGGAGGCATCGATCCTGCTAGGGTCCTATGGTTTTGCTGACATCACGAGCTTGGAACACTACGCGTCGGCAACGATTCAGGCTCGGTCCGGAAGGAGAGCTACCCATTGCTCGTCGCCCATGCTCAATACACTTTCCCTTACCAAGCACATTCCAAGCCCAAAAATCAATTTAAGAAACCATAAATCAATTTATTTCATCGCAATTCTCTCTCTACCTCAAAGGAATCTCGAATAAGGTCATGTAGTAACGAAATTCCCGATATCGGGAATGGTACAGGTTCGAAATAGGATGCGGTAGTGCCTAATCTTTTGAAACCTAATATCGTTACCGTGGAAGCTGTGCGGCCTAATAAAGTTTTACCTTTGTGGAGTAAAAGTGACTTTTGGCGACAAATTGATTTCGAAGTGAGTTGACCTTGTTGGCGGTTGAAATTGGCACAATTTTTTTTTTGTAGAAGGGAATCTGGTAGAATATCAGCCGGGCTTTACTTAAAATGATTATGTTGCTTTCAGATTGTCTGATCCCGTAAAAATGGATGAACTAAAATCATCTACTTAGCCTTTGTCCCAACTATATCGGGGTCGGCTTCCAGTTAAGCTGGATTTAGCTGAATACCAGAATTTTACGAGGAGCGGCTGCCTACCAGACCTCCACAATGGATAAACTAAAATAAATAATATAAATATTGGACTCGAGTCGAAACGTACAGGGCCGTTCATTATGGCGACCTTTGGGGAGGTCTTTCAAAATTCAATTCAAATTCCAAGTTTTTATTTCACTTAAGCCTACATGCACTTATAAAAAGTCAGAAGCAAGAGCAACTTGGTCGTTTCCAACAGAGAAGAACCGGCAAGAAACTCCATGGTTACTCTTTTAAAAAAAAACTATGAACAAATAAATTATATGTCATTTATTGTTGACTGCTTACGCAGTCTGTTTAATTTTATTTATTGCTATACTTGTTTTCAATTAAAATTTCATTTTTCAATTGACAATTACAATTGAAAAAAGAATTATATACATACAATTCCGCATTATGTATTATTTTTCTAAGCTTAAGTTAATGTTAAAAAAATTCTAAGCTGCGCCTAAGGCACTATGTATAAAGCCTTAGTTGCCTTTGTGTATGCTATCGTAAAGAAAACTAGACGAGCCCGTTTTCAATAAGCTATCTATCTACAGTTGCAGCTACCAAAGAAAAACAAATCTATCCTTTTGCCCTTACTTGCTTTCCTATAACCTACTGACGGATAGCATGTTCTACCAAAAGTTGTGGATTGATAGATAGAATCCCACTGTTTATCGGGGATAGTTATCTATCTATGAACTGCCGTAGGTTCTTAAAAACGGGCGTAAACCATTTCCTATGACAATTTTTATTAAACTTATTTATATGGATCCAGAGAGTACGAGTATGTTACTGTCACAATCGCATCTATTCGCAGATTAAAAACGATTCGCTGAAGAGCTACATTACCAACAGTTCTCCGTCCAACTTAAACGATTTCCGATTAAGTGCTACTCACAAGGGAAAAGATGAAAACCCTTATTTCAAACATCATTATTCTCGTCCGTGCCGTCCCATTTTTTTAGGAGCCGTCGTAATATATCTTCATCTTCCATACTTCGCTATTAGTCATCATTTCTGTGTTCATCCCTCTCTCCTCTCGAGCGCACATTACATCAATCGTTTCCCTTGCTAATTTATCCAAACAATGACAACTTTTTTTATTTAATGACAGCTAGATAATAACAGCCGCACGGGTCGATCTTCAAGGTAAAGCAACGCTTGCCAAGGTTGGTCTGTGGATGGGTGCCCATCTTAACATAACGAGTTTCCTCCGTGCCTCGGAAGGCACGTTAAGCCGTAGGTCCCGGCTATCATTTGTAGATCTTTGGCAGTCGTTACCGATAGTAAGAAGCCAGTAAATCTGCCTCTAGTCTTGCCATGAAGTACCGTGTTACCCCAGTTAATGGATTGTGGAGGTCTGGAAGGCCCTCCTCGTAAAATACTGGTATTCAGCTAAATCCGGCTTGACTGGAAGCCGACCCCAATATAGTTGGGAAAAAAGGCTCAGTAGATGATAATGATGATAAACTAGTGCTTAATACCTGATGGTAAGCAGTGATGCAAGCGTTGGTGATGAAGTGCACTAGTTTATTAAAAGCCTATTCACTTTTAACTTAATTGGGATTCTTAAAGTAGCCCGCGAAATTCAAGTGTTAAGTTTTTTCTGCATTTTGCACAACTTTAGTGGGTTACTTCAAGGAAGCCAGTTAAATTTAAATTTCTTAAGTTTTGAGTATTTTACAGGTCAGTGTAGGTCAAGTGTAAGTTGTTGAAACTTAAAGGGGAAGCGTCAGTGTAGAAACGTTTTTGACCTTGAAAAAATTGTTCCTACACTTAGGTGAGCATGGAAAATGTAACTAGTTATCATCATCAATACAAACCGTATTCTATTTACATTTTATAGTCGCAAAAGATATTTTTAACTTCATACAACCTACCAGTGGCCTGCATATTGCAAAAAACGCAAAAAAATATGAATTTTGCGGGCTACCCTGACGCTTCCCCTTTATGTGGGATTCTTAAAGTAGCCCGCAAAATAAAGTTCTTTTGCATTTTGCACAACTTAAGTGGGGTATTTCAAGGTAGTCCAAGAAAATAAGACTTTCTTAAGTGTTTTGCATTTTACAGGTTAACTAGACAAGTTGTGTGTTTCTTAAGATATGATTGGCGGCGTAATAAGCATTTAATTAAGGATTTATAATTGTGAAAGTCATTAATACAACCACCTCAGTTTGTCCTACTGAATGGCTATTTCAGAAAAAATCGTAGTGATTATGATTCTGTAAGTAAATACGTATAACGATCGTAAGGCAATAAATATTAAAAAAAACAAATCTCGGGCTAAAGTGTTGCTACCTTTTTTAGGGATGTAATAATTTAATTATTTCTCCTAGTCTAAGGCGGAGCGAGAAGAAGTGTGATTTACTCACTAAAACCACCTCCATTCCCTTTAAGAAATCCTCAAACCCAATCCTTTAATTCTACTTGCGTCCTAGTCTAGAACCACGAGCCCAACAACAACACATGCCCATAAAAAATAAACACAATAAACACACGTTATGAACATAAAAACAAAAGATAACAACATAAACAAATAAACAAACAGTCTGTTTGTCTATCAGGCCAATAACAATAAATTAAGCTGGACTAGTGTGACAACGATTTTAACAGGAGCCGAGACATTGCAGGCGCCAAAGTAATTGCGATCAATCCGTGCCATAGAGCTAAGAATTGGCAAGGCGGCAACGACTGCTAACGCCATCTTTATTGCAAAAAAATCTCACCGATTTATCAACCTACAGACCACCTAGAGAGTTCAAATTTTGGTAGGAAATCTCCAAAAAGGGAAGGAATAAAAAAATGATTTTCCCTCACGGTTGTGACCCTTTCCTTTATTAGTAATACTGCTTCGCAGAAGGAAGCGATGGCCACCACAAGAACTGGTGGTGCTCCGCCCAAGCGAGATAAGCCTCCACCGTATGCTGTACCGTCCTTCACCTTCTGTCTGTTAAGAATCGTGAAAGACGGTGTTGTTGTTGTTGAACAGTTACTTTTGTCACCTTTCCGTCAGGCGGATAGTCAGGACGCTATGGCACCTCTCCAGTTAATCCTCAAAGAGTGAACTTGCTGCTACAATTGTGGTGTACCTAATGCGTGCCAAATTGCGGGGCTGCTCGAAAGACTCATCGCGCGCAAAGGGCAGCTACAGGAAGATAGGTGGAATCTTGTCAGTAAAATTCTAAAATTGCTTCTTGCTCCACCCAGAATGGAAGGGGTAAGTAATTTTAATAATTTTTCACCGATGAATAACAAGAAAAAAAACCTTTTGGTTTGTATGAAAAGTCCAATCAAGTCGTCGGGAAGACACGATACTCTGTGATCCACAGTATTTATAGATACCAATAAAGATTGTAGATAGCAATAATGATTTCGATAGCAATTATTATTTATTGCTATTTCGATTGCTATTTGCCACTTGTTTATTTCTTGTTTCTTACGGTTCAAAGAACTTGTGTGTAGAATTTTCCATTTATGTGGAAGTGTAAAATGATAGTGGTTATTAAATTAAGTGCTCTGTATTTTATTATACGAAATAATACGTACAATCGAATATACACGTGTAACAATAGGGACTTCCTTATTAATAACCAATAAAAAATAAATGAGTCAACTATGACCCATCACTTTTATTCTAGGTATCAAAAAGTAACTTGTTCGAAATTGCCGAAAGTTAAAAATTATGTAAATTTGAAGCACCTTTGAAATCGGCTTAAAGAGGAAACTGTCTTGTAACAGAAAAAAGATGCATGCACTGATAGCTGATGGCGAAAACGTAGTCCATTAAAAATCTACATCATCTACCTAGCCTTTTCCCAATTAAACTGGTAGTCGACTTCCAGTCAAGCCGGATTTAGCTGAAATACCAATATTATACGAGGAGTGGCTGCCTACCATACCTCCATAACCCATTAACTGGGGTAACACGGTACTTCATGGCAAGACTGAAGTCAGATTTACTAACTTCTGACTATCGATAATGACTTCCAAAGACCTACAAATGACAGCCGGGACCTACGGCTTAACGCGCTTTCCGAGGCACGAAGCAAACACAACAAGAGGTACAGAGGAAACTTGGTATGATAAGATGGGCACCCATCCATAGACCATCCTTGGCAAGCTTGCTAAACCTTGAAGATCAACCCGTGCGGCTGTTATTATCTAGCCACGAGCTCCTCCAGTCTAAATCATACGATCGTCGAAAACTCCAACGAACATAACACACAAGTACTTAATACCAACGCTCTGAAACTTCATAATCTCCTAGTACCTAGTAATCCTAGAATGAACGAACTAACTCGTGCATATGCAGTAGTTAGTTCGTTCCATTTCCTTAACTAAAAGTTCATCAGTCTACATGATAGTCCTAGAGCAAAGTTAAACGAAGAGCTTCTTCTGGGAGGAAAGATCGTATGTCAAAATGGAAGATTTTAATGGGATATTGTTGAGAGTGAAGCGTTTATCATGTTATTTAATGTTTAGGCTCTATTATTATTATACCTAGCCTATATTGTTCCACTGCTGGGCAAAGGCCTACCTCCATTCCTTCCATTGGTCGCGGCTTTGAGCCATTTCTTGCCAATTCTTAAGGAAGACATCCAATAAACTTTAGATCTAACGAATCTACGCGTTTCTGCATATCTCTCTTGAAAGGTACGTGGAACAGGGCGCAGTCCCGCAGACTTTCGTTGAAAAAGGAGGATCCTTCAACTAGACAGATGTTGTGTTTACTCCTGCCAAGTGCTCGATAGTTGAATTCGGGCTATTGTATATGTTCTAAGAATTAGGTTAGAATTGAGGGTTTTATTTCACGCAGTTCAAGCAAAGTGAGAACAAATGCGGAAATGTCAAAAACCGCGATGCGGGATTTTGAATTTTATTTTCTTTGTGTCGTTACAGACATCGCAACCAAGATATTATGAAATCAATAAAACATTTCCCGTTTCACTTTTGGGCAATTTTTACAAAAAAAATATTTTTTACGCAGTTGCATTTTTTAGGATTGGTAGTGTTCCCTATGTCATTTATGACGTGATATGTCTCTCGACTCTAAATCACTTTTTAATTCACCCTGGGGAAAACTAAAATCTAGACTTCCGCAGGAAACATTAATTTTATCATTCAAAAACCCAACCACTAACTACGTCATAAGCCATCAAGATTTTTTATCACCCCATAACTCTACCCCATCTTATTATAGACCTCGTAGATTCAGTTTCGTCACAAATAGAGAGTAATTAAAATTTAATGCACGAAGAGGGTGAGATTTCATCCCTTTTGTTCCTAATTTGGGCGTGTACCCGCGGTTTGTGTGTTAAAGGGTGAATTCTGGGAAAGAGAAAATCAGAGGCCCTACCATGAGCTGTTTACACGATCCATTTAATGGACTCACACTGAACTGTTAGAGGGATGGAGCTATCATCATCATCTACCTAGCCTTTTCTCATCTATATTGAGGTCGGCTTCCAGTCAAGCCGGATTTAGCTGAATACCAGTATTTTACGAAAAGCGGCTGCCTATCAGACCTCCACAACCCATTAACTGGGGTAACACGGTACTTCATGCCAAGACTGGAATCAGATTTACTGGCTTCTGACTATCCGTGACGACTGCCAAAGATCTACAAATGACAGCCGGGACCTACGGCTTAACGTGCTTTTCGAGGCACAGAGGAAACTCGGTATGTTAAGATGGTCACCCATCCACAGACCAACCTTGGCAAGCGTTGCTTAACCTTTAAGATCGACCCGTGCGGCTGTTATTATCTAGCCACGAGCTAATAACCTACACTGAACTGTTAGAGGGATGGAGCTATGTAGAGTGTAAAATTCTGTCGCTCTTTTTCGCATGCCTGTCAATTTAACACAATCGTACGGCCCCCGGATTTTTGTTTTGAATTTGTGATGAATAAGGGTATCAATTTTGTAATTGGGAAAAATTGGACGGTGACAAATTAATTGCAGAATCTTTTGTACATGTTTGTAACCCACTGTTTCAAAGGATTGAAACGTAATACTTTTTTATAAAATTAAATTATGTAATACACAAATCAAGCGTATTTACTTGGCACGCGAGGCTTGGCTAGTCGTAAGGTGAGATGTGAACTAAGCGAATGCGATACCCATTTCATATCTGTGATGGGAATGTCAGTCAATATCTTAATAGCCAACTTTAGATAAGTTCAAACTAACCTGGTGGAGAAAAAGTCTAAATGTGTACCTACCAAACTCCCATAGCTAGAAATATCAAATCGCAAACTTCTTAACAAAGATAATGTAAATGAAGATAAAAATTGGAGCGATAACACAATCTTCCTATCCAACCATTACATTCATTCAAGCATTATTTTAATTTGAAGCTGCCGTTTATGCCCGACCTAGCCAGCTTTGAGCTTTACTCTCCGTAAGCAGTGAACCGAATAAATGAATTTACTAAATCTTTTGCTATTAGTGAGAAAATTCCAGCTTTGAAATGATTTAAACGAGTGTAATTGTTTCTTGTTAAATGTTTAATGGGTACGCCTAGATTCGGTTGAGTAATTATATAAGTGTGTTTACTTCAATACGTACTTCTATTGATCTTCCCTCCGTGCAATGTAGGGCTTGCGGACGACGAGAAATGGGTAGGTCGCCGTCTGCCCGTCCGGTTAGGAGTGAGCCCGAGTAGTTGACGATGCGTAGTGTTCCCCTCGTGCCTTCAAGAGATGTCAGAAAAACCGTAAGGGCCCAGCACTGGCTGGCTGGCAGGGGTTGATGCCAGCTAGAGTCAAGGAGAACTTCTTAAAAGCAAAAACTTTGGTCCTGAACGCAAAGGACAACTGAAGGACAGATATGATTTAGTTACTTAGTAAAAGTCTGTCACTCCCTAAAGCTCCATCCAGAGATCCAAAAAAAAACTAGTGCGATTCATCATCATCGATTGCATCAGTGCTAACCTCTAGTGGGATAACAGTCATGCCTTAGTTTAAATCATTTAGAAAAAAAATTGAGTCATTAGGACACTAGAAAAATTATGTTTTTATCCTGACTTGACACTTACGTTCCATATCAATGCCTCAAGACTGTCAAAACCAAATATTTGTCCATCAATTAACAAAAACAACAAAAACACGCTCAATACCTCATCAAAAACCAACACAAAACAAGATCCTAAGTAGAAATTTAATAAAAAATACGTCTATAACACTCTTAACCTTCAGATCACGTAGACGTCCTTTAAAAATGTTGTCCTTGGCAGCCCGAGGGCGGAATACCAATGCGGCAGCCAAGATACATGGATTGGTGTCATGGCGTAAATTATTGGGGCCGTAAAACACAGATGGGGTAACTGGCAGTTAAACATTGTTGCAAAAATGAGGAGGAGGACATGTGGACAAAGTGAACGTGGAAGGGTCGGTTCGTGAAGAATGGGTTTGGATGGGTATTAAATCCAGTAGAAACGCAAATAAAAAGTGAGATAGATTTCGATACCCACGGGCTCTAAAAGTTGATATGCTTGGGATGATCCAAGGCTCTAGAAAGGAAAAGGTAGCTGATGGAGCAAAGGAGTATTTTAGTCAGCAAAAGTCAGACACTCCTTCTCACTCCAACCAGGGTGGGAGTCATTTGATAATTTCATTGAAGTTTTTGTTTACTTTGAAGTGTTCTACTACGTCCCCAGGAGTAATCGTTGTGGCGACACTTTAGGGAGGCCTAAACCCAACAGTGGACGACTTTCGGCTGAAATGATGACGATTGAATTTTGCCAAACCCGTTCCACATCGGACCACCAGAATCGGCGATGCGCCATCGATACCCTAACCTAACCTAACTACGAGTACAACCTTAACTCATCTGCCTAGCCTTTTTCCCAACTAGATTGGGGTCGGCTTCCAGTCAAGCCGGATTTAGCAGAATACCAGCATTTTATGAGGAGCGGCTGCCTACCAGAAGAGAAGAGATCGCGGAATGCGATAAGGCCGCCCATTGTATGTGTTTTAGTTTTAAGTTTCCTATTGTTAAATTGAATTACAATAAAGCGTATATTATTATTATTATTATTATTAACACGGTACTTCATAGCAAGACAGAGTAGATTTACTGGCTTCTGACTATCCGTAACGACTGCCAAAGATCTACAAATGACAGCCGGGACCTACGGCTTAACGTGCTTTCCGAGGCACAGAGGAAACTCGTTGTGTTAAGATGGTCACCCATCCACAGACCAACCTTGGCAAGCGCTGCTTAACCTTGGAGATCGATCTGTGCGGCTGTTATTATCTAGCCACAACCTTAACTGCACCTAATCCTCTGCCCTAACTGGACTATTTGAGGCAGCCGCGACAAACACTGAGCTAGTTTTCTTTTTCCTTTTAAGTTGTTTGTTATTCTTACATTATGTGTATCTATGTATGTAACACACACTTTATTTAGAGACCCCCAGGTTGAAGAACCAAGTAAAAATAGCACCACAAAATAAAAGTACTCAGATAAAACTAGTTACCTTGCATAGATCTTAACATAAACCGACATACCCCTCTACCATGTAGAAATTAATCCTCATCTCCCATCATTTTATTTGCGAAACCTTATACGATGACCACAGAACAAATTACTCCGGACTTATTGGTTTTCCGTCACGAGGAATTATTGCTGTTGTGACATGAACGCTTCCAGCCCAGTGAATACTTGGACCTGAGGAGTAATATCAGGGCTATTTTAAAATTGTAATTAGGTTTTTCTCTATTTATATTAAGGTACTAGCCGGCGACTTCGCTCGCTTGAGAGTAGAAAATTATCCTAAGGGAATATACTCCCAGGACAAATATATACATATGCTATAAGCTATTCTAGGAAATAGGCCATCCATATACCTACCAAGTTTTAAAGAAATCCATTTAGTAGTCTAAGGGCCTATTTCACCACCTATGATTAAGTTTCGAGTATCTTACTTGACAGATAATTTCATACAAATTCTGTCACATTTTTGAATTTATTCAGTGAGTAGTGCCTACTCGGACATTGTGAAACAGGCCCTTAGCGTAAAAAAGTAACAAACGTCCATACATATAAACTTTCTCGTTTATAATATTTGTAGTTTTAGTTATAGGTGTAAAGGGATAGTTGACTTGAGATGTAAAGAAAATTTATGGGGCCCAGTATGGCCAATGCCTGCTAGGGAATGCCCTGGAATGCAGCAAGCAAAACAAGCAAACAAGCAATGCATGTGGGTTTTAATCAGTTGATACTCCCTCTCGCCTACCCAAGGTGGGTCACGACCCAGCAACGGCGCGGCGTGCCTCAAAGAAGGTCGAAGCCTACTGGAGCCCATCAATTCCCTTCTGAAAGTAAAATTGGGGACCCTCGAACATAAGGCAAAGAAAGAACATAGGAGTGGATTTTAGTCAGTAAAAGTCAGAAAGTCGTGGGATGTTTTCTCACATAAAAAACTGGAATAATTATTATTTTTCAATTCAAACTAATAATTCCTGACATTAGCGCGTTCAAAAAAAACAAACTTCCAGCTCTATAATATTTTAAGCATCATAGACGTGTTATTTCTTTTTCTAAGCCACTGTCATACAGTAATTAATTTTAAATATTGCGGAGAATTTTAGTAAAAAATCTGGTCTGGTAAAAGCCAAAGCTTCTAGGTAATGTCATTTAGGTCACAGCTCCACTTCAGTCCTAGCCTACGGACAAAGAGCTCCTACCGTCTGATTACTAAAATAAAAATATCGACGAGTTTCTATTCCAGCTTCTGAAAATTTTAAAACTAAAGAAATACGTTTAATATTCATGAATTTTGATTGTTGTATTTTTATTGTTTGTTTTTTTAACGCAAAGATTGAAGCCCAGATTGAAGAGAATGCCTTGATGCATTAAGTCCGCCTATATACCACCACTGTACATGACGTTTAAATAAATAAATATTCAAGAAACATACATAAATATTCATTCGAAATTAAGTATCATAAATAACACATGTGCTTATAAGACCTTACTTAACGAAACCTCAATACAGCTATAATCCACTAGTGCTTAAAATTAAAACCCCCACAAAATAGTCTGTGACAAACTACCCAAAATTTAATTATAGCCAATAAATTATTCGGTCGTCCGAATAAATTTATCCAACATGTCAATTTAATACCATGTAATAAATTATCAGCACGGACACTAATATTAAAGTCCACCATAATCCGTACGTGTAGTCACCGTATTACGTAGTGACGCCACTATATTGGGACATTATTAAAATTATTATGACAATGCTAATTAATTAGTTGATAATGAAATATCGTTTTTGAGGGATCATAGGGGATAGATTCTACTTTTAGCTGGAAATAATGAGAAACTTTTGGTAATTAGGTTTTATTGTTTGAACATTAAATGTAATAACAGCTCACGTAATATTTTTTAGTTGGCATATGAACAGTATGTCTTCCAAAGATGAACACTACCAGTGTAGTAAAAAGAAAATCAACGATTGTATAATTGCTTACCATCAGGTGGGATCGCAGTCAAGTACGATTTTTTTTTTAATCCGGTAAAACTGGAAGCCAAACCCGATTCTTTTATCATTGATTGGTTCGTGTTTAACTAATATTTCACCTGCCTAGAAGTAACGAATTCACTCTTAACTTAAAGATTCCCAAGTTGTACATATCAAGAAAGTTGGTAAAAAACTAGCCAGATGATGATGAGAGAGTAAATAAATACCATAATCATTAGTTTCTAGGTGAAGTTAAAAAGATACCTATACCCGATATATAACCGACCGCTTTAATTTATGAATCCCCGACCGGTCTCATTGGACCGCGCTGTTATTGTTTTACTATTGTGTCTCGTTTCGCGGGTATTGATAGGTTAAATCTCACAACCCAAAAGGTTAAATTTTCTGTTGACATCACTTTTCATCATATCAGTATTACACAAAGTCAAACCAAACTGTTATTTAGTTACTTCCACACAGTAACAAAACCGAACGTTTGCAACTTTATTGTGGTGAACAAATAACAGTTCATCTACTATTGTGCGACAAAACTTTTTGTTATTTCCGTTTAGTTCGTCTGTCATATATTTATGAACAAACATTCATAGTTCTGTTATATTTCTGCAAATGGGAAGCAAATTACAGCTGATTTATCAAACCTCCCACAAATGACTGGTGATAATGTCTAATAACAGACCTCGTATATCATCGTGACGTTTCGGGGTGGGGAGGGGGGGAAACAGAAACAAATAAAACTACCCCCAAACGGTTTTTATTGAGGGTCTTAATGAAATACCGGGGAGACCCTAATCTTGAACTATGGTTCGCATTTTTCATACACGTGTGCCATAATGACAGTTGCAGGAATGTCTCCGATATTACGGAAATACCGTGGTCACTCTACAGTTTTATATTGATTTATTTATTAATTAGTATTGGGTAATATTTCCATGCAATATATTTTTGAATGAAATAAAGGTACGACTTTTTCAATTTATTTACATTGTCTTGATAATATTATGGGACTGTGAGTCCTACCATATAATAAAAGAAGTGGTTTACTATAGTCGCTAAACGGAACAGACCGCAACTACATGATGTGTATCCCGCCTGCAATTCGCACAGTGGTAACATTCGTGAGAGGATTTTGACCTTTAGTCAGATAGGTACGATAAAATAATACGAAAAGCATCAAGAGCTTTATATTAAAATATAGTAGATATTCTCTCGTTCAGAAACAACCCAAAATAAAATAATTCCAAACTATCTACAAACCACTAAACGCTACCAAAATTAAACCCTCAAACGGTCAATAGAAACCGCAGATCCACTAACCCGCTCGTCGACATCAAACGCTGATTTTAACCCGCAACAGCCACACATCAACACATGATGCCATTCCTCGAATTGCCACCGACAGAGTGCCATGGGTGGTACACTGGCAATCATTTGGCACAGTGCCACCTGACTGATTATTTGAACGAGCATAACGCTTCAATTGTTCTGCTAGCTGTACCGGCTACAGCCGTTTCGTATGACGCCAATTGGTTGTAGGGTTTGCAGAAAAAGTCAGAATTGAATAGCAGTAAAAGTGTTTTATGTTTTACAGGCGCCTAGGCTGAAGCTTCCTTTTTTCCTTAGGTTGAAAAATCAGCGTTGGATTGAGTAACTGTGGAGTTGGAAACGACCAATTGGAATCGGGCGCTAGCTTCTAGCGTTTTATATTTATAAAACATACACGCCTCTACAGGTTTATGTGTAATAAAAATATGTTTTGATTTGATCTATTAGGCAACTTATTCCGGTATGGGTAGACCAAGAAAGCCATCCATCCGGGTTTCTACAGTTGCCCTTAGCGTTTCAGGGCTGCGGCGACTCTTTGTAACAATCGCACAGCCCTTCCAGATCCCGTCAATTATGCTGGCATCTCATTAAGGTGCGCGTGCAACACAACGTGCCCGCGAACTTGGGCTTATCGAACGGCGACCCATTTATGTAGCTTGTCATCCGCAAGCCCACGTTAACGGTGGCCGGGCATTGCTCTGCTACTCCCATCACCTACAGTCTCTTCCAACTTCTCCTACAGCGGTCAAGGAGTGAGGATTATATCCTCCTTAGCTCGCATTACTACTTCACAAAAGAAAGAGACTACTTCGCATGCTCTGAACCTTAGAATCTCTGGAAATATTTCTATCGATTCAAAGTAATACGATTCGATTAAAAAAAACATTTCTTTTCTTTAAGCTACACTATCATTGAGCGCAGCCCATAGGCCATTATTTCCTCTGCAAAACCCACGGGAGCCACTCGAGCATTTATTTTTATTCTTAACAAAATATCGCAACATTTTTATAATTTTTCTGCCAACGCTACCTTCGCTCTTGGTCTGATCAGCCAATTTACGCTGATTGATCGTGACATTTCTCTTTAATTATGACAACGCGTAATAACGGCGTCCCTGGTGACTTTCACTGTCATCATGGTCAGGGAATAATGGTTTTATAAGGTGAGAGAGCGGTGGGATTGTTCGAAATTAAGAAGTAATTGAAAGAACACAGGTGGTTTTCAGGGTAAACTAAGAGTGGGAGAAGTAATTTGATGATTTCGTGTCTCACGATTTTCTCATTTCTTTGTTGTAAACAGATTTGCGTTTGACCGTTATCTAACCTGATAGAAAATGACGATGCGGTCGACAACGGAGCACGCTTACCTAGAAGTAACCAATTCACTCTAGACGCCCAGGTTGAATCCATAAAGAAACAAAGACTCCGGCAGGGAATTCCACTCCTTAGCTGTACCTATAAATAATTTTATTAATGTGTTCCTAAAATGTGATGACCTCGCATTATAGATATTGGCTTACAATGAGCGTCAACTAGTACTAAAAAATAATATTTACGTCACATAGCTGCAATTTGTTTTGGCGTGAAATAAAAACCAGATGTGATTTTCGAAATACCTCAAAATAAACTATCCCACAACTTGCTCTCGTAACCAAAATAGCTAACATTGTAGTGAGGGATGTATTCCGAGAATGGATATCGTTTGCTGAAGCAGTAAATGTGCTTCGTTACAAATTGACATTTACTGCCACACACACAGATTTTTATGAACGTTTCTGCATCTGCAACTTTTACAAAAAAAAAGATTGTCTTGGGACATCCGGATAGAACGAAGTTTATTATGCTATGTAGGTTGAATTTTTCAAGTAAGGTTTGTACCTAATCATTGAAAGTGACCATGTTAACGAAAAGGAGTTGGGTCCCCCTATATGGACAGGTTATTCGAAGGTGATGACGGAGTCTAGTGCGAGTGAGCAAAGCAAACGAAGCCCGCGTTATCACCTTCATGTTAGGTTCCTTTTAATTCCTATAAACAGAAAATCGTCGGTTCATTTATATGTCTTCAAAGCTAGTGAATAGGCTCTTTACCATCAGGTGGCATCGCAGTCAAGCACTAATCAACTAAATAATTAAGTATATCATTAAAAAAACACATACAGACCTTTAACTTTCATCATCATCAGCTGATCATTCGGCTGAGAAGCCGAAAGACATTCACTGCTGGCCATAGGCCTCCTCCAAGCGTCGCCACAACGACCGGTCTTGTGCGTCTTGCATCCATCAGATTCCCGCGACCCTCACCAGATCATCGGTCCAGCTTGCGGGAAGCCTTTCAACACCGATGACTTTACTTTGTTTAAAAACCAAGAATCTCTCCAAAAGCCGACTTCCATAACCCAAGTATTTCCAGAAACCGGCCCTATCTCAAAAATTAACATTTATCTCCAAACTGTCCCTTCTATTCTCAAAGAAATTAATTAAAATGACTAATTTGTTTTTGGAAATTTCGCCTCTTGTCCCACTTAAATTGCTTTAACAATTTATTCAGGATAACTTGTTGGTTTTCACCGTTTTACTGTCATTATTTATGAAAGGCCAAACTTTGTCATAGCACGGTCATATTTTAGAAGATTATCCTGAAATAAATGCAAATGAAATTAGAGGTACAATTATCACGAGGTACGTTCCGGGTAAACTAATTTCTGGCTTCGTTGAATGTATATACAGATACACCGACATACAGACGACGCATTAGGGATGCTATGTACACAGTGTAGCAGACATCGACGCACAAATAAATACCATGGATTCAGTACATGACGGTGGACTGACCACGAGAGGCCTCATCATCATCATCATCTGCCTAGCCTTTTCCCAACTATATTGGGGTCGGCTTCCAGTCATGCCGGATTTAGCTGAATACCAGTATTTTACGAGGAGCGGCTGCCTACCAGACCTCCACAACCCATTAACTGGGGTAACACGGTACTCCATGGCAAGACTGGAGTCAGATTTACTGGCTTCTGACTATCCGTAACGACTGCCAAAGATCTACAAATGACTGCCGGGACCTACGGCTTAACGTGCTTTCCGAGGCACGGAGGAAACTCGGTATGTTAAGATGGTCACCCATCCACAGACCAACCTAGGCAAGCACTGCTTAACCTTGAAGATCGACCTGTGCGGCTGTTATTATCTAGCCACGAGCTCTACACGAGAGGCCTGTGGTGGTATTATTATTATTAGTGGGGAAGGAGATCCCTCTTTCTCGCTGGCACAACTAACATTTGAACACCTCATGGTAAGGCCCCAGCTCCCAAAGATAGGCGCGATGGGATGTTGGTCTAGTGGCCAGTGGTTCTGACTGCTATGCGAGACTGAGACTATGAGGGTCGTGGGTTAGTTCACGCCCAATCGTTTGTTTTATGTCTGGGAGTAATCTATACTAATATTATAAAGAGGTAAAATTTGTAAGTTTGTAGGTTTGTAAGTTTGTATGTAGGGGGTAATTAAAAGTAAGGGCTTTGGAACTACTGGTCCGATTTGAAAAATTATTTCGGTGTTAGATAGCCCATTTATCGAGGAATGCTATAGGCTATATACCATCACGCTACGACCCACGGGAGCGGAGCAGTAACGAAAAATGCGGGTGAAACCGCAGGGGACAGCTAGTTATCTATAATGCGAGGATGTATAAAGAAAAATAAAAATATTTAGAGATATATAAATATGTTTATCAGTTGTATAGAACTCATAGCACAAGCTCTGCTTAGTTTGTGACAAGATGGCGTTGATTGATATTTGTGGAATATAAAAAAAAATTATGAAAACCAGTTACATTCACTGTTTTTAAACTGCAATCATAATTTACTAATACATGACCACAGTTTAACTCTCGTAGGTGCCATTAAATTCACATAACCTAATATCAAAGTTATGTAATTCATTTAACTACTTAACTTTTGGTACCGTTACTAAGTTAACTAACTGAACCCAATATAGTTGCTTTAACTTTGGGGGAAATGATTTTTAATTGTAGGAAGTGTGAAATGAAAATTTGAATAGGAAATTGAATTAATTTTTTTTTTAACTTCGCCTCAGGAACTTGCCCAGAGATCTCCCAATACAGAGGTTTGGAAGGAGAAAGGGGAGATCTTTGCCCAGCAGTGGGACAATAACTAGACGGCAAAAAAAAACTTTGCTCCACACTCGAAATTACTTCTGTATCGTGAGTGCGTTCACAAACTCCCCGGAACACATATTAGTAGGCAATACAAATATTTGTACTGCGCGCGAATCAAAACCGCGACACGCAGCACTAAAGCCGATACTGAATAGCTAGCGAGCCAGCAGTACCTACCGTCCAATATAGCATACTTATAGCATGGTTAGCCTTATAATGTTCCCACAGCCGGGTTTCGGACCCCCCCTCATTATTAGCCGTAATTCACTATACTGTCCCAGTGCGGGTTAGTAGACGCAACATTTGTCTTAGGTTTTTTTAGGTAGGGGAATCATTAGAATGACTTCACCTGCTATTGGGTGGAGCTGGAGGGCGTGCCAGACTTTTACTGACTAAACTTCACCCTGTTTCTTCTTTGCCTTCGTTCTGGGGTCACGAGCTTCCCTTTCGGAAGCCTCTAGCATAGTTAGCCTTATAATGTCCCCATTGCTGGGAATCGGCCCCTCAATACTGGCCGTAATTCACTATACTGACCTCCGGCATAGCAATCTAAGCCACTAAAGACTAGGCTATCACGCCAGTCATAAAAAATTTCTGCCCTCATCCCATGTGGTAAACAATTAATATTTTCATCAGTTAGTTCAATATTTAAATAACACTAACAAAATAATCCACCATACTGGCCCAGTGCGTGTTAATAGACGCCACAAATTATTTTAGGTGGGAATCGAACCCACGACCTGAAGCATTGCTGTCAAGGCCAATAACCACTAGACCAACAGTTTCTCTTATCCCATGTGGGATCAAACAATTAATATTTTCATCAGTTAGTCCAATATTTAAATAACACTAACCAAATCGGTTGAATAGATAATTGGGAATCAAACACGGAACGATTGGAGATAATAATGTTTATTGTTTTCACTTCACAAATAATTTGATGAACATAGACAGCGTTATCCGATTGCACACAAATACTTGTTTTCCATTTAATTATAAATGTGTTTTGTGGTTAATTAATAGATGTTGTTTGGTGATTATTGTTTAGTTAATTTAATTAGGTGTGGATAAATGAATTGTTAGTGAAGGATAAATAATAACACTTTTACACGTCAATTTTTTTTGGCTATTTAAACTAGATGAAGCTGGTATTTCGTAGTTGACTACCCTGAAATAAACACCTAACTCAAAAGTCAAAGTCTGTTTTTTTATAATATCATGTTTTTAACTTTGATGTAAAGTTCTTTAAGCTATGTATTTGCATCAATACAGTTACTTTGTTTGCCATTAAAATACAAATTATAATATTTTTGTAGTATCTAGCAGCAAACGCGAGAAATTCAGAATTCTTCCCAGCTTCGTTGAGGTAGTAAGTAAAGACTATAATACAATTCTCTCTATTTTGGCTGTTTAATAATACCGTACCCCTATGAATATAATTTGTCTAAAACAAAGACAAATAAAAAAAACGAATTCGCTTTTTCAACACTTATTTTAATTGAATAAAATACGCCTTAACTTATTCCTCTCAAAATATTTAGTAGAAAGTGGGGCCCCGAAGTTCGACTGCTCTCGGAACTAAATGTCAGTATATCACTAAGTCTGAACACTAATTTAAGCCATGCTCAATCGAGCTTGCTAACTGAACTAAATAATTTCAAAGGTTTCCATAGAAACCAACTAATAAGGAAATTCTTCCGAGTAAAACTGTATTGAAAGCAGAGTGAAAATGAAAGTGCTTACATAATAATAAGACGGTACTTGGAATCTAATAATTTTGGAGAGTTAACAGGAATTACTTGACTTGATTTCATCATCACCTTTCTGCCATCAGACAACTCGACGCCAAGAAATTTCACCTTCCTCATGACAAAAGTCCTCACCGGACATAATAAGTTCAGGTAAGTATCACGAATCGCCCGAAGGACACGGTAAAGCATACAGGCCGCTCAAGCATGGCACACCTCCATGCCATGCTTGAGCGGCCCTAGTTCCAGCCACGGTCCGAAGTGAGAGGGAATGGGATGCGAAGTAGTACTGATAGCGAAGGAGACGGCCGCAGGAGTGAGGGAACGTATTTCCTCACTCCCCAGCTGCCACGACAGAAGACAAGAACAACCTATTTTCTTGTCTCCTGGTCTAATTATAATACATTTATTTCGACCATTTCGGGCACACACACAATAAAAAAACTGGGCGACCTTGTTTTAACTATTGGAAAGGAATTGGGAAGTTTAATAAACTAGTTATTTAAGATAGTCAAATAAATTTCAATAAAATAAAAAAAACAATGCTCTAAGTATTTATATTTCTAACATTGGTACAACAGCAGGTACCATCGCTAATCCGGGGTTCCCGTTAACTGAGCTAAATAAAGTAACAGGTATGGGGTACAAAATTACCCTACCATAAACAACAAACGAATAAAAATAACCCCCCATACAACATTGTAAATAACTCAATCATTCCTAACTTCGGAGTCATAACAAACTGCTTTTTATTATTCAGTCGCAACGATACAAAACGTGCGTTTTTATTGTCGCGTTATGTTACGACAATTGCAGCGGGGTCCATCAGCGGTGTTTACGGGCACATCACTCATTTAATGGCCACACACGAGAATGTACAGTCGGTTGCAGCATTGGTTTACAAAAACTTAAATGATTTTTTGCTTTTACAACTTGCTT
Organism: Mythimna separata; assembly: GCA_030763345.1. NCBI lineage: Eukaryota > Metazoa > Arthropoda > Insecta > Lepidoptera > Noctuidae > Mythimna > Mythimna separata. The sequence goes on from CM061190.1 coordinate 7,234,474, forward strand.
AATATTTTTTTTTTCATGGAAATAATATGTTTAAAAGAATAGAAAAAAAAGTAACCAAAAGCTAATTGAATGTTCTGAACAATTTACTTGGTAAAAACACTGATATTGGCCTTTCCTAGAGCTTTGACTATATTAATGGAAATTTAAAATTTCAACGATAAAATTCGCTGCTCTAGAATCTTTTCTATTTGAACAAGCGTTTTAGAATAGAATAGAATCATCATTTGGTTACAAAATACTTTAATTACTCAGATACCCGCGAAACGAGACACGATAGTAAAACAATAACAGCGCGGTCTCATAGGACCGGTTGGGGATTCAAACGTTAAAAGATAAAAACAGATACTCTTATTAAATGACTAATACTTTTTACGCTAGGACGTTTTGCACATAACTACCTTCCTTGTTAAGTAGGTAATTATGTCCCAGAAAAATATAAATACGTATTCAAATTACTTTATTTATATTGTAAAGTAATTTGAATAAACTGGACTGTATGTGTCTGTGACTGTGTGTGTGTTGACTGGTAGAGAATGCCTAAAGCATTAATTAAGTCTGCCTCTGTATATTTATATTAATTGAAGTGTTAATAAATAAATTAATACAGGAAAAGTTTTTAACCACTGCGTAATTATTTTTTTGTGGCTCAGTGTAAGTAATAGAATACAGATCGATCTTCAAGGTTAAGCAACGTTGAGCCACCAAAAAAAATTTACGCAGTGGTTAAAAACTTTTCCTGTATAGCAAAAAGACCACTAGATATCGATATTAAATACAATAAAAATGACTTTCTTTTTCAACACTTTTGCCAGCGATTGCACACAAAACCGTCGCACATTTAATAAACAACAATTTACAACGCTTGTGCAGGCATTTTAGGTATTGCCCGGTTATTGTCAGAATTAACCGCGGGCAAAGCAAGGATTTATTACATGGGGTTAACAACGAGAAGGGATTAAGGAAGATTTTCGGAAAAAATGTTATGTTTGCTGCATGGGGTATAAAAGACCCCAAGTGTGTTTTAGTCATGTGTTAGGTATTTATGTACCTATTATATTGTGAATCAGTATTAATCTTTTTATTTTAGGATTTTTTGAGAATGTAAAGTTAGAAACTTGCGCAATTTCCTCAAGTTCTCGAAGAGCCTATAAACTCGAACTCCGATTCTTTCAATCATTAAAACATCTCGCAATAATCACTACACGGAAGTACCGAAATCCGCCATAATTTAACACAAACAACACACCAATAAATCAATTTCACATGACAAACAAACAAACAGACCTAGATCAATAGCATTAAGGGTGACAATATCACAAATATTCCTAGGACATGATTGATTCACTCAATCAATCAATTCGGGCTACAGACTGCGGAATTCTGAGTAAAAAGAAGCTTAATTTGTTATTTATGAGCGTACAAAATGTAAGGATGAAAGAAATAATAAGGGTTTTTTTATAAAAAGAAATATCTTCTATTACGCCTTGTGAAAAAGAATTGATGTGGAAAATACAAATCCTACTACATTATAAACGCGAAATCATCAAAATGGCGTGTCAAACTTCTACTGACTAAAACCCATTTTTGTTCCTTCTTTGCCCTAATTCCAAGGTCCTGGGGTTCTCTTTCGTTCAACCCAGGGCCCCAGTAGTCTTCGAAGTTTGTATGTATGAAAAAGAAAGAAAGAAAATATGTTTAGTTTGCCCGAATGGACGAAATAAACATGGATGGATGTTTGTTACTCTTTTACGTAAAAATTCCTAAATAGATTTCGCTGAAACTTAGTACAGGGGTAGACTATGTCCTGGAATAGCACATTTTTATCCCCTAACCGGCTCCCGGTTTGAGGGAACACTCTTGGGATATTTTTTTACTACCACGCAAAACAAAGGAAGTACGGCGGATGTCCAACAGTCCACCCTTATATTGTTAACACCTCTTTGGTCCAGACTATAAGCATTATGCCTCATCGTTCATACCGCGTACATTTAAGGACTAAAACTATTTTCCTTGCAGCAGTCTTCTCGTCCGATTACAATTTAGGTGTCTTCAAAGCTAGAATGAATAGGCTCTTAATAAACTAGTGCGCTTCACGATGAAACTCTAACATACAAAATTATATACATATATAGAACGTTTACTTGGAAGCTTTTTTTAAATATTTGTGTTTTTTTTCTATTCTTGCTTTTAAAATTTAATACATAGGTAATTACAGTATAATAAAAACTCTAAACTAATTAAAACTAACTTTAAACATACATTGCATGTATTTTGGAGCTAGTCCGCTAGTTTTCATTGCATCATGGCTACCCTTCCACTCAGTACTACAGATTAAATTGAGCAAACAGACGGAAATGAGATTTATTTGTGTATGTAATGCTGATTTTGTGTTTCATCGTGATCTCTACAATTTCAACGTTGATTTTGAATTAGTAGAGTGGTTCTATATAAAACCTATATTTGTTTATCTGTTTTATATAAAACAGAAGATGATTGATATAAGATCAGTATTAAAAATAGTGCAAAGGTACTGTTTTGGGCGTTTTTAGGAGTTCCGTACCTCGAAAGCAAAAGACGGAACCCTTATAGGATCATTTTGTTGTCCGTCTGTGCATCTCGGGAATGCGTGGAGGTATCGATTTGAAATTAAAACCATAATCTCAAATCTATTCGGAAATATTGTTATGACTCGATTTGAGGATTGAACTATTTCTAATCCTAAGTGTGCGAGTTGACTTACCCAGTTTTTTTTTTCACAATAAATAAGTAGCATAGGTACACTTGAAGATAATTGTACCTACCATTCTATATTTACTTTTTTTACTCTCAAATCATGCAAGCCTACCCTAATATACCTAGTTGCGAAAAGACTAGGTAGATGATGATGACTCTCAAATCATACCGAGTTCTAAAATCAGCGAATCCATAACAAACCCACAAAGTTAAACTAACTCGACACCAAGCTCCAGGGGCTTAAAGCAATAAAAACTATCGATACATCACACCTCTATACCCACAAACAACTCTATTATCCCAACAAAGTGACAAAATAATATCGATTCGATCGTATCGCAGTCATATTTCAAAATCGAATCGAGTTCCTTTAAATTGGACTCGATTATAGGTAGTAATTTGAATAAATAAGGGTTGTAGAGGCGTGGTAGTAAATTCCTGTCTCATTTAATGGTCTTGTTATAGGGTAACTATTCGTATCGATTTTTAACGGTTTTTGTTCGTGCTTGGTTTGGATTATAATATTTTTGTAAGATGACTTCGTCAGGGTCGCGGGGACCCGATGAAGGCGTGACGCACAGGACGGAAGCTTCTGGAGTGGCGACCACGTGCCAGAAGACGCAGCGTTAATGGCCCACAAGGTGGACTGACGAGCTGGCGAGTGTCGCGGGAATCCGACGGATTCAAGACGTACAGGACCGGTCGTGTGGCAACTCTTGGGGATGGCCTATGTTCAGCAGTGGATGTCTTTCTGTGATGATGATGATGATATTTTTAAGACCTGAAGTAATATTGAAAATTATTGATTACTAAATATTGTTTTATATTTTTTACAAAATTAAAATAAGTATACAAACCATAGTTTTCCTCTTGTCAAACTTCACCGATGAAGTCAATAAGCACTTAAATGATAAAAAATATGTTCTTGTTCTCTTTATTGACTTCTCACGTGCCTTTGACACACTCATTCATAGTCAGCTAGTTAATAAGTTAGATGACTGCGGAATACGTGGTCCATTATTGAATTGGTGTACAAATTATTTACAAAATCGAACCTTTACTGTTAAAGTTGATAACACCTGTAGTGAGCGCATGGATGTAACTGAGGGAACAGCACAAGGCTCAGTACTAGGCCCCTTGCATTTTTTATCTTATGTAAATGATATGAGTAACTGCATCATAAACAGTACATGCTACCAATTTGCGGACGACACTTGCCTTGTTATTGCTGATAGAAATCCCCAAATAGCATGCGAACGCTTACAGCGCGACCTGGATGCTCTAACAAGGTGGTGTCACGATGCTGGCCTAGTACTGAATGCAAGCAAAACTAAATTATTGGTTATTAAATCCCCCTACATTAAAAAATTGCCCTTACAGAACTTAATAGCTCATGATCATGATTGCTTGCATACGGCCAACACGATCAACTGTAACTGTCCACAAATAGATGTTGTCAGTAAACAAACATATCTGGGAGTAATTATAGACGATAAGTTTAACTGGAGTTATCATATAGAACGTGTTTGTGATAAACTTCGGCAATTTCTTGCTATTATGACCATACTAAAAAACCGCCTGCCCTTCAAAGTGAAGTTAATGCTTTACCACGCGATGGCGGAATCCTACATCCAGTATGGCCTGAGTAGCTATGGTCGTACTTATAAAACCTATCTTGACAGTATTTACAAAATTCAACTTCAAATTTTAAAAATAATAGTATCACCCAAAATTAGAAATCAATTTTACGACAATATAAATGGACTCTTTAAACACTGTAATGTTTTACCAGTTTATACACAAATAAACTTTTTGCTGTTAAAGGAACAATTTTTCAACAAGCATTTAAGAAACAAAATTGAACATCCTAGATGCACTCGGGCAATTTCTGAGAATAAGGGCCTGTTTCACCACTTATGATTAAGTTTCGAGTATCTTACTTGACAGATAATTTCATACGAATTCTGTCACATTTTTGAATTTATTCAGTGAGTAGTGCCTACTCGGACATTGTGAAACAGGCCCTAAGCTTCGTACGCAGCGCGCCAACAATATGTATGGCGAACGAAGTACTGGTTATATTGTACCGAGACTTATTAATAGTCTACCCTCAGAAATTATAAAAAATATAACACCCGAAAATATAAAATGTAAACTAAAGCAATATTACTTGTGTACCATTTAGGAATGTATTTCTACTAATCTCAATCACCAAAGATTTTATCGACAATAACATACGCAAAAAAATAATTGTATAACTAGTTATCGATATAAAGATTGACTCATGATAGCACAAGTTTAAACCTTAGTGGTTTTTGGTTGCTATTTAAGATGTCCCTGTATTATTTTGGATAAATGATAAATAAATAAAAAAAAAAAAAAAAAAAAAAGTTCTTTAGATCATTCAACTCAAAACATTTTTACTGTCCCATAGTATTTTATTTCATAGGATCTACGAGTACATACTTCTGACTAATCCAATTTTTTCAAAATCTAGTTTTGTTAATGAAATTCGTGAGGAATTGACAGAAGTACTCATATGGTTCAGGTTTAGCTCCAGATTAACACAACTAAAATGTGTAAAAGAAAAAACTTTTAACCAAAAAAAATATTACCAACTTTCACATAAAAAACAACAAAGTAATTTAATTTGACATTCGGGTTTCAGTGACGAAGAACAAGAAACAGCCCAACCTTCAATAAATATTTTATTTTCATTGCCAACTCTCCATTTAAAACCACAAACGCATCAAAATTATCCCTACCAATGAAATAAAATAAAAAAAAACCCTTAACTTGTAGGACCCCGTGGCACAAAAACGTGCCAGTAAACAAGTATTTACCTTTTAACTTTGAGAACCGCTGGAAAAAAATTGTGCCAGCAAACCCTGACCAAATAAAAATTGTACTCTAGTAGTATAATTACAGAAGCAACAGAAACAGGGCAATAACAGTTTATATTATTAATATTATTTATATTAATTTATTAATATTAATTATATTAAAATACAAAAAAATAATGGCGGCCCCCCCGGGGCTCCACAGGTTAAACGACCACTTTACATATTCTCCAAGACCATTCCACTACCGATAGGAACCCCTATTAAGTCTAAACCATACCGTTTTATGTTATAATTCCACCATAAACTACGCGGACAGGACTATCATGGTAAGGGTCGGTTCACATCTGACGGAAAGTGCGTCGCGTATTATCGGTCGCGTTATGCCGAAACAGACAAATCCTAACTCATATTATAAATGTGGATGTTTGTTACATAATCACGCAAAAACGGATTTGGATGAAATTTGACATGCATATGGCCTTTGACATGGAAAGAACATAGGCTACCTTTTATCCCGATTCTTGAATACGCGTACGAAGCCGCGGGCGGAAGCTAGTGTATAATAAAACATTCAACCTTTTACACTAAACAGATGATGTGTTAGTGCGTCGAGCGTACAGCGTGTGTTCCGTTTACGTCAACGCATTGTTAGTCGATGTAAGAGCCAGTGTTGCCCATTTAGCGACTTTTGCGCTAGATCTTGGCTGATCTTTAAATTAACTGTCTAGCGACAAAAAAATCTTGCGAGGATTCTGACGACTTCCATTTCTAGAGCTTAGAATAAAAATAAATAAGTACCGATCTGTAAATGAACGGACAAACAGACTACTGACTAGACGCTTAATGTGAAAGGTCTAATTTGACGGAATAGTCTTGCCATGAAGTACCGTGTTACCCCAGTTAATGGGTTGTGGAGGTCTGGTAGGCAGCCGCTCCTCGTAAAATACTGGTATTCAGCTAAATCCGGCTTGACTGGAAGTCGACCCCAATATAGTTGGGAAAAGGCTTGGTAGATAGATGATGAGATTTCAGCATTTTCCGTTAGATGTGAACCGACCCTAAGAGGCCAAACGAAGCGTTTCTATTGGCTCCTATTACAAGATGGCCGCCGATAAAGCCTTCTGATTTTATGGGATACGATCATGGGGTTTCAAGACATGGGTTTATGGGTTTATCGGTGATTTTGTTCAGTATTGTTTTATGGTGTTTTGTAGGTTTATGGTGTGTTGTAATTTTGATGATGTGGGGATAGAATTGAGTCGCTTGGTTTCCTGACGCCGCCGCGCCGTCGTTTAAACAATAAAAATTAACTTAATAAAGTTTTTTTTTCTATTATGTGACATTTTCAAGGTTATTCTGTGATCCATCATCACCATAGTCAAGAAAATTCTAGGCGACCACGTACCGGAAGACTGTGTTGAAAGGTGTCCCACAAGGTGGAAAGATGACCTAGTGACGTGGGAATTTGTTGCATTCAAGACGCACAGGACCGTCCATAGTGGTTACTCTTGGGCAAAGCCTATGTCCAACAGTGATGATGAATATTGTAGTTGAACTAACACAGTAACATCAGTGCAATTATTTGCATAACACAAGTTTACCAAAAATACTAATAAAAATTCCAGCCACAAAATACAGGCTGTAGTAATTTAAATACAAAAGAAATCGCGTCCAAAATCAAATTAATAAATAAATGTAAGATTCTTATTAGACTGCCTCTCTTGGACTTCTCAAACAGTGAAGGGAGATGAAATTGAACATTAATATAATTAAATTAAAACTTTTGTTCAAGACAAAGTTGGAGCTTTGTTAATAGGGTCGACAGCCAGCGTTTGATGAAATACAGGCTGCTGTTTAGAAGATTTAAGATTCCTATGATAACCTCGTATATTTTTTTATTGATAATTAATTTGACACGTAATTACATACTGTAGAATGTGTAAAAAATAATTTGAAAGCCTATAAGATACTCAAATACCTAATAAAATCAAGAAAAGGTTCTTGTACCAAATGTACTCATTTGTACTCGAATATTTTAAAGGCAAAAACTTCATAATTTTATTTACTTAAACTTCATGCACAGTGGTGGTACATAAGCTAACTTAATGCTACAAGGCATTCTCTACCAGTTAACCTTAGGGTTTAAAAAAAACAACATGTGGTAGGTTGGTATAATAAATAAATAACAACCAGAATAAATAAGTTGCTTATTATAATAAAATACATAATGATTACGTATGATTGTTACTACTTCTTGCTAAAACGATACATAAAACTAGGTAGGATAGGCCATATTCTGGAACCATTTGTCCTAAAATAGGTACATACAATAATTTCACATAAGCAAAGCCGCTGGCAGAAAAAATATCTTCAAAACCTTTATTATTGTTATTTACTCCCTGTACTTTCCTTTGAAAATGATTGTTTCTTTCTTTTCTAGACTACGACACTAACAGCAAATTAGGTCCAACATTCAAGTCAAGTTAGTAAAAAAAAACAATGCAAATACTGTGAAATAGCTGCTACAAATAATAAAACAGCCTGTAGTACATCACGAAGCATAAAATTAATTTCAAAGCTAGACAAAAGTGATAATTAAACGAAGAATATTTTACATGATTCGGACGAGTCCATTATAGTTTACAGGGACTTCTCAGAAATATTTGTTTGAGAATTACTGCTGTAATATAATATTGTAAAATTAGTTCAAATATTTTTCCTAGCTTCAGCCATCGGTTTCGCCTGTGTATAGGCAGGCTTTCCGTTAGGAATTAGGAAAAAGGTAAAGGAACTTTGGAAAATCCTTAAGGCACCTGTGTGCAAAATTTTAGCAAGACTTGCAGAAATGATGCATTTCAAAACTCCAATATATCGGAGTGTTTAAGTCAAGAGTTAATAGTTCATTTTTAGACAAGCTTACTCCATCATCGGCCACATCATCGTTTACCATCAGGTAAGATAGTGGCCAAACGCAAGCCTCTTCATAATAGAAAATCCCCTAAGAAGAAGACTTCTACCAAAGTATTATAAAACAAGACATGTTACTCCCCAAACAAACTCAGGACAAAAGCAAATTACCACTTAGTACAAAGTATCACTTAATTCTCATTTAAACGCAAAATGTACAATTTATAATTGGCTCCCCTTCATAACAAACTTCTATCAAACTTTGTGGAGATAGCAACTTTTAATATAACAATGTATATAGGTATATTATATAACCATGACGACGTTTTCAACTCAAAGAAAATGGGGCGAGATTGTCAAACCGCAAAACGTTGTAATTAACGTTATGTATATAATTTAAGTATATACAAGTATAAATGTATATGTATGTGTTGTTACCTATGCCAAGAAGAAGTGTGGTATGAAAGGTTTATTCCAAACTGAGGTAGGTTTTTTAGGCATTATTTCATAAAATGATAGGCTCTTGATTCACCACTATCTCACCTGATGGTAAGCGATGATCTGACCGACGATGGAGCACGCTTGCCTAGAAGTAACCTATTCACTCTTGGCTTAAAAACGTCTAGGTTGTAGCGATCAGGAAATCCCTAACTCGGCCAGGGAATTGTACTCCTTAGTTGTACGCGTAATGAATGTATTCCCAAAACGCTTTGTAGGTACGTATAGGTGGTATAAGTGCTACGATAGAAATAATGGAAATTGAAAAACACTGATCTACATGATGACTTATTCATATGGAATTGCAAGGAAAAAATTGTTTTCTCATTTATTAATTCTTTATTTAATCTAGAAAGAGTAGTATTTATCCAAAGTGTGACGTAAAAATGTAGTGGTTATAATTTATTAAAGCCCCTTTGGATTTATTATCACAAATTCGCGATATAACTTGCGGAAATCCGAGGTTTCAAAACAGACACACATGCCAAGAAAAAGTTTAGTTTTCGCGAAAAACGAGAAAACATTGTTCCTGAACAATGTATTTTCACTTTATTACTCTTACTTAGACGTGATTTAAACAGTGAAAACGGAGCCAAGTGCCGATTAGTAGTACACTTGGCGAGATGCCTAAGTATTTTCACATATTTTTCAGGTTTAAAAACTATTTTTGTTGCAGTCACTGTTAAATAGGTCAATTGACCACTTTTAACTAGACTATGAGCCAACGGCTTCGATTTAAGCTGAGCTTTTTGGGGGTTTAAGGCTGAATTATAGGATTTAACAGTGCCTCCTTTGTATGAAATCTTTAAATTATTATGAATCACTACGTAGTATTAGATATTATGATTAGTGAAATTTTATCAAACATTCAAAAATCCCTGTACCTATTGATACAAATGTAGACTTCCAGAATTGTTTGGCTAGAAATATTCGACTACAGTGAGGTTACTTAAGCCCTAAGGTATAACTTTGAGGCAAGTTCAATAACCACACACAGCTTCTCGTGTTCCTAATGGTTAATAAGCTTGTGCCAAATTTAGACCCCAGGGCCGAAGTAAGCCCACTTTACTCGATACGCCTAATATGTCAAAGAACTGAAATATATTAAAAAACCGACATATTCAAAAGATCGTAATGAATTTAGGGTTTGAAACCGGGTAGCTGATCCAAATGCCCATTTTGGTAACGGTCAGGATTGGGGTCCAATTAGACGCTTTGAAGTACTTTTTGGAAAGAAATAAATATAAATTATTTCATTATTGAATAGCTACTCGCTCCAGTTCCTTACGGATCTCTCGGATCTCTTTAAAATTTTCGGTTCTCTCTAAACCTAAACTTTCCTATATGAATCACTATTTATATAAGTAGTAACCTTGCTTGCTACTTTGCTTTATGATATGCACAAACATACATACATATGTAATAATCAGGCTTATAATGTTCCCACTGCTGAGAACCAGGCTCCCTCTCCGGGAGAGGGCATGGGCCGTAATCCACTACTAGGGCCCAGTGTGGGTTGACTAATATTATATGTCTTCGTATTTCAGGTTCTAGGACATGCCGATATACTCACGATGTTTAACCAGTGGTGAAAATAAATTACATAAAATGAAACGCTTGCCTGGCCTTTTTATCCCGCATTATACAAATCGTAAGTAGGGGCAGTTGTCACTAGGTCACCACTGCTCTACAAATGCACACAATGCACCTAACATACCCAGAATTAAAATTCACGATAAGCCAAATTTTCATTAAAAAAAAAACATTTTAAATTAATGTCGCTCTCATTGCCAAAACCCCACTCGTTTTAAACTTAACTAAAACAAACACGTTCAGTATAAATCTCGCGACTTTTCACAGCCATTTATTACAACCTATTTAGATAGAAACCTATTATTCCAAAGGGTAGCAAGGTAATAAATAGCACTAATATATTATGTTTTCAAATAAACCTTCGCGCCTTCGGTTGATATTCTGCCGTGGAACTTACCTGAAAAGAAAGAAAATTACGTGATAAGTATTTTAAACACACAAAAAATATCAACCTAGTCTGTTTTTTAATTCTTGGGACTAAATTGGCACAGGCAAATGTCAAATTTACAATAATAATTATGTCAGTTCTTTTGTTATGTGACAAGTGTGGCAGCCCACGTAATGTCATTTTAGTCTCAAAGTTTCGAACACAGCCGTTATAGGTAGCTATTCTATTCAATCGTTGATCGTCGATTTTAGATTATCTATTTAAGTCTGTTTTGAGGTGAGAAAACATCAAATATTGTTCAATATAAGAATCCGGGCGTTGCTGGGGCTGCCGCGTTTTGTAGTGTGTGGATATTTGGCGACGCATACGTTAACAGCTTTTCGTGCATTATGCGTAGAAGGTGTGCTTCTTTACTATGCCAAGTACGCGCCAGCCACAGTATTATTAGTATACAAAACGCACGCAGTCAAATAGACATTCTCCTGATTCGGTATGACTCACCCAGCTTAGAATAAGTAGATAGGTATCTAGGTATTTTTCTTTTGCTATTAATACTAGTTTTAAGTTCAACGCTGCCCGCCCACGACAGACTTTCTGTAGGTTCGATAATTATAATCGTCCCGATAATCGTCACAAATTATTATCTTAGTATATTCTGACCGACTTTTTGTAGGCCGTGTGCGTTGCACTATTGCTATCAGTGTTTTCTATTTTTCACCTACAAAAATTCGTTCACCGATTATCGGTCGAGGACGGGCTAACAAAAAAAGGGTAAGTTGCGAAATAAACTTTTTTTATTATTTACGCTGCCCCCTGCTGGGTTTTGCTGACATCTCTTTGAAGCGCGCGTGGAACACTTCCTACGTGCCGTCTCGGGCTCGTTCCGGACGGTTACCGTAGGTCCGGGCGGCGAGCTAGGTACTCATTGCTTATACATAACTATTATATTATGTATACTAACTAAATATATAGCGAATAGCATTGACCGTATTAAATTCCGAGCTTTGAACCCGAAACCTAGTTTCAGAAACCTTGCATACCTAAATCATACCCTCAAAACACTGTATCCTAAATTAAACCATGTTCCCATTTAAGTTGAAGCAAAACGATTTTGTTTGGAACACATGTTTCCGACTAAAGACTAAATAACATACGTGAAAGTTAGACCAAAATAATTACTTTGGGTAGGTATATCATATTTTGAATGTTATTCGAGTTTTGTCCGAGAAATACTGAGATTATTCGAAATGGTAACATGAAAACTGAACTGTGTATTTTATTTAAATTTGGTTTATTTTCGTAGTGGGAAACTTCAGGTATTATTTTAAGTCAAATATTTTAATTGAAAATACATTTACATTAGGGTTGTTTTTAGCATCGTGCGGTTTTTTATACGCATGCGGGAATGACCCGCACGTGTAACCCCGCAAATGTCCTTTGCATACAAGTATTTATTGTGATTTGGAGAGCAAAGATAGCCCAGTGGTAACTGCCCTGACTTGCAAGTTGTAGGTGGCGGGTTTAAGGGCGCTATTACAATTTTTCTTAAATTTGAGCGTTTTGACAGAAATGCCAACACAAAAGAACTGGCATCATCTTATAGTAATTTTGACATTTCCTGTGTCAATATAGTCTCAGGGTATAAAAAACAGACGATAGGTAAATTAAACGACGGGCGGCAGCAGTCGCGCTCGATTTTTGCATTGCATACAAAAATTATTTAAAAATATTTAACTTTTAAATAGCCCAATTTTTTCAAGATATATAGAAATACCACCTTAGTTGGTTAATTTTTTTATTTGAGTTTGGATTATAATTTCGTAGATAAAAATTGTAGTTTCGTACGGAAAACTGTCAGTAGATTTTGATTTTACAGAATTATTTTTGGTGTATTACTGTATGAATAGTAATAAAGTGGTTTCAGCACTCCAATGTAGAAGATACAGTTATATCATAGACATTTTTTTTTAATATCTTCGGTGTACCAAGGCGTCAAAAGATACCCAAAAGCAACATTTTATAAAACATCCTTTGCGGAGACAAGGATTTTACTGATGTAGGTAAACAAATTCAAATATTTATTTAAAGCACTCCCAAGATAAGTTATCAAACTTTCTTATCCATATCTTTGTTTTTTTTTATGGCTATATCTAAAGCATCGTCACACGTCAAAAATCGGATAAAACGCTGAAATTCATCAAAAATTGCGACAGCCCTCTTAAACCCAGCCAGGCGGATTACTTTATGTAATTAATTTCATCACTGCTGCTCTCAGAAACGGTGAAGCAAAACATCGTGAGAGAACCAAAAATTCGCAGACATGTTTTTTTTTTTCCGGTAGGGGAATTATCAGAATGACTTCTCCCACTCTTGGGCGGAGCGGGAGGGCGTGTCAGACTCTTACTGACTAAACCCCTACCCCGTTCCTTCGTTGCCATCGATCTGGGGGACACGGTGACAACCTTTCGGATACCGTGTTCCCCAGAGGCTTCGGCCCTACCGGCCCTAAGGCCCGGCAGTGGGAACATTACAAAACCGATAATGCTTAAAATATTGTAAACTAGCTGTTGCCCACGACTTCGTCCGCGTTAAGTTCGTTAAACTGTACAAAAGTAACCAATAATTCTATACTTGCAAATAATTCCGAAAGCATCCAATTCATTCATTTTACTTTCACATAAAACAGTTTAACTTCATTGCTTTTTTTAGTTGGGAAATAATCCAATGATTTCTCCCGCTCTTAACTGACGCATCAGGGCGTGACAGACTTTTAAAGACCAAAACCCACTCCTTGCCTGCCTGCATGCCTTTCAGAAGCGAACCCATGACCCCAGTAGGCTTGGCGACCCTGCTGGGTCTCTATGGTTTTGCTGACATCTCCATGAGGCACGCTTGGAACACTACCCGCCGTCGACTCAGTCTCGGTGTAGATATTTGGTTAACGAACGGTCGGATGGCGCCCCATTGCTCGCTGTCCGCAAGCCCACTTTTTCGGTGGCTGGAAATCGAGGTCGGGATCTTATTTCTTCAACGCTGGGGCGTGAGGGCCATTTCCTAATCCATGCGGCCGCCACCTTGGCTGGATTACTGCTTCTCAGAAGGAGGCAACCGCCTGCCACTCCAACCTGCTCTGGACCAGGGCGCGGCGCGAGAGGTCACTGCAACCGATGACCCCCACAAAAACACGGCGGTGCCTCGTTCAAACGGTGCACATCCTTACCGTATGCTCCACCGTGTTCTCAGGGCGATCCACATAAAGGGTCACCATTCCACATAATGGTGATCCACATAATGGGTCACCATGAAGATGAAGACGCCGATTGGCTTACGAACATCAACGAAGCAGAAATAATAAGTGAGGGTTGCAGCAGTTGATCTGAATATTTACCTTCTCCATGGATAAAAGCGTTTGTTTATGTACATATTATTATGTCTCTAGTCTACATTACGTTTTAACGTTTTTTTTTTTTTTGGTCAGCAAATAATTTTAAAATTATTTGCTGACCAAAAAAATCATATTAACCTTGAATGAATTCCAAGCACCACTAAGCAGGCACGGTAAGTTCGGGAGGTCCCGGCATTAGATCAAGGAGGAAAGAACGCCCGGGTGTCGCCACTGTGTGGACCGCCCAGAGGACACCGTGGAGCACACGGTAGAGATGTGCCCTGCTTGGGTGGAGCGCCGCCGTGTCCTTGTAGAATCTATCGGCGGCGGCGACCTCTCGCTCCGGGCTCTGGTGCAGGCCATGGTCCAGAGCGAGGAGGGGTGGTGGGCGGTAGCCTCCTTCTGCGAAGCAGTAATGCTAGCAAAGGAGGCTGCCGACTGCGAGCGCCGCCGCCGAGATCCCGATTCCGATTTCCGACCACCGTAGGCGCGGGCTCGCGGACGGCGAGCAGCACGCCGTCCGGCAGTCTGGTAATAACCTGGACCAAGCCTAGTCGTCAACGGCGCGTTCTGTTCCACGCGCGCCTCAAGGAGATGTCAGCAAACTGAAGGGGCCCGGTAGGGCCAAAGCCTCTGGGGAACACGGAAAATCCGAAAGGTTCTCACCGTGTCCCCCAGATCGAAGGAACGAAGGGGAACGGGGTGGGGTTTAGTCAGTAAGAGTCTGACATGCCCTCCCGCTCCGCCCAAGGGCGTGAGAAATCATTCTGATGATTCTCCTTCCCAAAAAAAAAACACCACTAAGTAAGAGTAAATAGCACTTACTTATGTAGGCTGAAAAAAAATGCATGAAGTAGTTTTTAGTTGTCAAAATATATGTATGGTCAGCACAAAGCTGATCCTGAAGTCAATAGAATGTTTAGTATTTGCCTCTTTTTTATTTGAGGTAGTTATCCAGCTCTAGGTGGAGCAAGTGGTCTTTTGCGGACTAAATTCCACCATGTTCCTTCAGTTGCCATTTACGTATCAGGGCCACTAACTTTTACACGCCTCAGTTATTAGGTACTTCGGTATATTCTCTCTTTAAAGAGTAACTACAGAGGCGTTCTCACTTTCTGCATTATGCAAGTACTAACCGAACATGAGTGTTTCGAGAGGTAGATATTTTGGATTCGGCGGGAAGAAAAGTCCAGGTGTCACCATTCTGCGGAATGCCCAGAAAACACAGCAGACGTTACGGTCGAAGTCTACTCCGCTAGGCGGAGCACCGCCATACTGTTTTGGCGTCAGAATCTGAATCCTACTGCCCTAGTTTGGGTCAATGTATGGGGCAAGACCTCCTCTTGCCCTGCCAATGGAATAAACCTGCTATAACAATACCGTGAGAAAGACATCCTTAAGCCTTCTATTGTCGTTTAGACATTTCTTAGGTGTCATTTGTCACAAAGCGATTCCCGACGTTTTTAGTTATTTAATTTATCCGTTTACTCGTATTTAGGCAGATTTACTTGGGGTGATATTTGACTGACGCCTTAATAAATCATATGGTGTTTTTTTTCAGTGGGTACTTTACCGAGAGTTTACTTTGCAATTTATGAATTAAATTAACTCTTGAGTGCGTGCATTTTTACTCAGCAGACTTCACGTTATTGATGGTGAAACGCAACCTGTGGTGCAATTTGAAACGGGTACAGTTTGCAGAGCTGTAAAAAAAACCCACCATGTTTCTTCAGATGCCCTTTGCAAACAATTTCTCAAATCAATTCTATCTACCTATACTATGATAGCACACTTCATAAGAAAGAGACTTCGCAACAGACCGTGCAGCAGGAATCGTAATATTTTAATTTCGCCATAACTTCAAAACCAAACGTCCAATTTTAATCATTCAAAGACTAAATATTATCTACATAAACTGTACTTAGTGATAAAATAATTTATTTTGATAAGGGTTAATGGCATGAGTAAAATAAATGCGTTTAAATGTAGTCCAAAAAAATTCAAGATTTTTAGATTAAAAAAATGGTTGTTGTGCCTCACTCGACATAGATAGGTATAGTGTTTCGCGGACTTTTTTGTAGATATTTATAAGATCTACAATTAATTAGAACATTTTATGCTTCTATCTTTTATAGTTTAGGCAGCGTACGCAAAATAAGTAACTTTTCTGGTTGATTTTTTACACCTAAACCTAAATATCTTACGGAACCCTATTTTTTTCCAGAATAAAATTTAGCCAATGTTACTCGTGGATAATGTAGCTTTCCAATGGTGAAATTATTTTTAAAAACGGTCCAGTAGTTTTTGAGCCTATTCATTACAATCAAACAAACAAAGTTTTCCTCTTTATAATATTAGTATAGATTAATTGCGTGGGATACGCATGCGGGACGCGTGATCCCGAGCAGCAGCTTCGCGCTGAGCTTCAGAGAGTTTGTCGTCCATTATACACAACCACACGTACAGCAGCTAGCAGAAAATTAGATTTTAGACCAGCGTGGCTCACGCTGCGTGAAATTTACTGCATGCGTATCAATCCCGCATGCGTGATCAAAACCGCACGATATTAAAAACACCCGAAAAAATTCATACACATTCCGAAAGGATACGTTCTTTTTTCTTTGTTAGGGTTCTATATCTCAGTCATCAACAGAAACCTTATAGGATCGCTTTGTTTTCTTTCGTTTGATTATACCAACTTTTTAGGTCTGTTACCGCAGTTTTGTGTTGGAGTGCTGTTAGAGCAGTGTAAAAATCAAACTTCTAGGTCAACGCATTTTAAAGTTCAACGTTTATAATCTGTTTATTTTGACACTCAAAAGGAAATTAAAATCTATAGAATACTTACTGCTGACCTAGAATTCTAATATATGGTAGAAAGCAAGGTATCATAGCATAAATAAAGAAAAAAGTTTGAAAACCATTTTGTAAATAGTTACATATTTTTCCCTCAACGCGTGAGTCCGACTCGAACTTAGCAGTTTTTATCGTACTTTGAGACCATACCTATGGAGCAATTCCCTATGCTTGTTACGAGTTTAAAAAATACTCCTGATAATGATAAATGTAGTTTCAAATACCTAAACCAAAAATCTACAACCCATTCTCAAACTTTAATGAACAGCGCAAAAACTATAGGGACAGTTCCAACTGTAGTCTAACCGAATTAAAATTCAGTTTCTAATGAAATCACCAATAATGTATTCCGACCTTAATAACTAACCCGCTAGGGGAGCATAAAGTGCAAAAGTTAACACAACTGCCACTAGACAGAAAAGGAAACAAGATCAACTACATACAGTTCACTAGGATATTACTATCATGAATGTGAAGATATTAAGTTTAACAAAATACAACCGAATTTCAATATCGTAGAACACAGTCCACAGTATCAATCAGTCAAGTTATTTAATAAGTTGCCTTTAGATATAAAAAGCACTATTTACACCAGTACTTTTAAAACCCAGCTGAAGGATTTCCTGTTGAATAGGTGTCTATATACTGTTGATGAATTGTAAATGTCTCTCGATTATTCTTAGTTCTTATATTATTAGTATTGTAGTTATTATTGTTGAATTGAAATTGTTTAATTTATTAATTAACTATGTAATTCAGATACAAGATTCTTGTTATTGAATAAATGAGAGAGAGAGAGAGAGAGAGTCCATTTAGATGGATATTATAGAGTTTCTCTTCTTGAACAACGATTATAATTGACGTAAGACACCTAAATCTTTATGTTATTTGTGAAAAATCGAAATTCTCTTAATACTGTTGTGATAATGGCCAAAATCGAATGGAGCCATGGGTTGAATTCCGAAAGGAAAACCTGGAGTTCCTACAAAGAAGTAGGTTTAGTCAGTTCTGTAACAGTCTAACACTTTCCCGTTCCAATCTAAAGCAGTCAATGGATAATTTCCCATCTTGGAAAAAAAAACCTGTCAACAGTTTTTGAAGAACTCCCAACCAAAACAAAACCAAAGCAATTTTCGTCTCAAATATAAAATGAACCTTCTGCAATCCACCTCAACATTCTCCAACAGCCTGCATCGAAATGAAGAGACTTTGTTAATAGTGCCATATTTACCCATTCTCCCGGATGAATTTGGGTCACAATTTGTGGGTGGCAACGTTTAGATATGTGCGAATGTTCTCTGTATCGCCGCCATTTTGGTTTAGTTTGCGTTGTTGACCAGTTTTAATGTTGGGATTAAAATAGGAATAGGAGTGTTGTAGTTATTTAGATGGGGAGTTGGTTTGTGAGTTAAGTCAATGTTAAGAGTAGTCAACTAGTGATGACTTCTCTTATACTTTAACCGCTCTTAAGTGATTATGACGTTATTACAGATTCTAGTTAGTTATTTAGTCTGTTATGTCCAACTGCTGGACAAAAGCCTCCCTCTCCCTTTCCCACACACGTCTATCTTCAGTCATTGCAGGCCAATCCCTTCTGTAGTTGTCCAGCTCTTCTTTCCACCTTGGCCTCGATCTATCACAATGTCGCCTTGCGTTTGATGGGGTTCAATAAGTGTTTCTTTGTACCATCGCACAACTCGACGTACGGCGAGTATACACCCTTACGTTGTTGAAACCTCTACGGTCCGGACTAGGTAAGCGTTTCGTTTCATCTGACATACCGCGTACATCGAAGGATTGGAACAATTGCCTGCCGCAGTCTTCCCGTCCGACTATAAATTTATGTGTCTTCAAGGTGTCTAGGCTCTTACTAAACAAGTGCGCCTCACCATCAACGATTGCGTCATTGCTAACCATCAGACGGGATAGCAGTTAAGCACTAGTCCAATCATCATCATCTCAGCCGAAAGACGTCCACTGCTGGACATAGGCCTCCCCAAAGCGTCGCTACAACGACCGGTCCTGTGCGTCTCATATCCATCGAATTCCCGCGACTCTCGCCAGGTCATCAGTCCACCTTGTGGAAGGCCTGGCAAGGCAAGGACTGGACTCTGTGTGTGAAGTGTGTTAGGAGTGGAAAGCCTTCCTTGGAAGCACAAGTCTATATCATTTACATCATACAGCACACATCATCATTATCTACCTAGCCTTTTCCCAACTGTATGGTATGGATTTGGCTGAATACCAGTATTTTACGAGGAGCGGCTGCCTACCAGACTTCCACAACCCATTAACTGGGGTGTCACGGCACTTCATGGCAAGACTGGAGTCAGATTTACTGGCTTCTGACTATCCGTAACGACTGCCAAAGATCTACAAATGACAGCCGGGACCTACGGTTTAACATGCTTTCCGAGGCACGGTGGAGTCTCGGTATGTTAAGATGGTCACCCATCCACAGACCAGCCTTGGCGAGCGTGGCTTAACCTTGTAGGTTGACCCGTGCGGCTGTTACTATCAAGCCACGAGCTCCTCAAATTCATATTTTTGCTACTATACAGCACACATTATTACCTATTACTTTATTGTATGTTAAGAAGTGGAGATTGGACTCTACAAAGCCTGACTGTATTAGGTTATTGATTTTTGGAATCAGGTTTAGATCGTGTGTGTCGTCATCTAGATTTCACAATAGTGTTAAACTTGAGATGTTTGACGTCACTAACTAACAAGTATCCAGTCCAGTTTCCGCGAATTTGGCATGGTTCCGAAGTCGAGATTAAGACCTCAAGCCTTTGTATCGATATTCTATTTCACAATAGCATATTTGATTTGTGTGCGTGTGTCTCTATTCATGTTTAGATGGTGTGTAAATCTATTAACGTGACTTGTATCTGTGTGAGTAAACAATTTTCTTTGATGCCGAGAGCTATGAGCTAACGCACACAAAAATATGCTACTTATTACTTTAATTTTAATGCAATGCTTGACTTAGGCTTTTAAAATTAATAACGGAGTTATAAGAAAATAGGGTTGTCGAGTTACTGTAATAAATTTAGGAAACCTCTTGAACTTAATAAAAAAAATGAAACTATGAAAATATTTATTGAAAAACTTTAGAAAAACAGTCCTTACATATAATACTTGAGACGTATTTATGTAGGTTTATATTGTACACTTTATTCTACCCACGAATGCAATCTCTCTCTCTCTCTCTCTTGGAAAGAAAGCCTGAGTCCTAGAAATGGGAACATTAAATGGCTGACTATGCTATGATAAGCATAGCTTTGCGAAAACAAATACCTACCTAATTATTGAAGAACCTAACAACTAATAATGCTTCTGAAAAAGAAACCTAACGAAAAAATATGAATTTGATTTAAAAATATTTGACAGTTGCTACAGATAAGCAGAAGCCTTAAAAGAAACATACATATTTAGTTAAGAAAAGTCTTGGCAAATTCAATAAAAATCTTTAATTGTGTGTAACTTGGCAACCCTGATAGGCATATACGAGTATGTCACAAATCCAGCACAATCCTTTCTTGGAGCCGATTCAAATCTGTCTAGACTTGGAGATTCGAGCTTCAACATTAAATATATGAAAATCTTAATCTTTCTTAATTATCTTTTACATAAACGAGTATGTGCCTGATATGGGTCGTGGATTATAATGGTAGGTTTTAATTGTAATCTCTAATCTAGATTCATTAATAAATCTAGCCTTTCATTAAGTTTAATTGCGTTTTAGTTGTAAGTGGTTTTAAGAATGGTGTTTGGTAGCTTTTGGGGTATGCTCTTTGTAATTATCATTATAATTTATAGGTGCAATACTAAAAATTTAAATCAAAACCTTAAGTTAATGCCGCCAGCCTTCTGGGCACATTTCCAGATGACAGCGATGTGGAGGAGTACTTCGACGCCTGAGGGTATATTATATTAGTATTATTGGTACATAGGTAGGTTTAACTTAAGTTTTTGATTTAAATTTTTAGTATCAGGTGCAATTTTTTTTTTCTAGAGTGGTATGTCATCAAATAACTCTTTACACTCAGGGTGTAGCAAGAGAGAGTGACAGACTTTTACTGACTATAACCCACACGTGCCCTTTGCTTTCTAGGGCCATGGTCACTCTTTAAAACGGTTTCGTAGCCCTAGGAAGCATAGGTTTTGTTGGGTCTGGAATGGGAATTTTTGAGTTCTCCAACCAATATACTTAACTAGCTCTCGGCAGTGTCTTCGTCTGCGTGAAAGTAGAAAATTTTCCCAAGGGAACATACTCCCAGAATTAAAAATATTCTAGTATTCTAGCCATCTGAATTTGAAGTAGAGAACAGTGGTGGCCTAGTGGTAACTGCCCCGAATTGCAAGTTGTAGGTCGCGGGTCTAAACCCGGTCAGGCGCATTACTTTGTGTAATTTATTTCTTCACCACTGTTCTCAAAACGGTGAAGGAAAACATTGTGAGGGAACCGGCATGTCCTAGAACCAAAAATTCGAAGACATGTCACATCCACCAATCCGCAATGGGCTCGCGCGGTGGATTATGGCCCATTCCCTCTCCAAGAGAGGAGGCCTGTCTCCCAGTAGTGGGAACATTATAAGACCGATGCTAATGCTAAAAAAAAATGAATTTGAAGTGGTAAAGTAACACACTCACGCAAAATTTCGTGTGTGCGATGGCACACACAAAATTTTGCCTTTATAATATTTTTTTTTTATTTATTTATTTATTTTCCAACTTACAGCTATCTTTACAGGGTAACCTAATGCGATAGAGTATTTTCCCTTGTTAGTCTAGTTATTAATCTTATAAACTATAATTATATTAGTAGGATATTAGTTACGTAGCTCAAATTCAATAGCCGACAAAGCTTGCAAGTCTAAACCCTCCTGCAGCGTTTAACCCCATAATAATCCCGTCGAACTTCCGAGAGCCACTTCAAAAATTAAATTCAAAAACCATTGGCCGTACTTATATAAACATTATATAATATTTATGTACGTTTGTCAGTAATTTTGTCTCAGCATGTGACTTTTATGGCACATTGTTGAAGATTGTATCTTTATTTTTGTTAGATTTTATAAATAAAAGCCAAGAAATGCGTCTGTTGGTTTGTTTAAAATATTTTTTATGATATTTTGACGTTCGTTTGTTCATTGTATAAGAATATTGAATTGCTGGACGGACGTTTGATTATGTGAAGGTGTTGTATTTTATTTCCTATTGCTGTTTCTGTGGGTGTGAAGAGGTCATCCGTTGTTTCATCATAAGTAAAAGTATTGCGGAAACAGAAATTATTCAATTTTTCCATTTTGTTGGTTACCTAAAACTGCAGGTTTTTAAGGGAAATTTTCTGCGGCCGTGGAACTCAAAGGGCAATTGGAACAAAAGTCTAACACTAAATCTTGCTCCATCCAGGGCGGGAGAAGTTATTTGATGATTGCCCACTCAAAAACCTTAGGACTCAGGCCTCCTTTTTAGAATAGGGAATGAGCTGTTGGGGATAGACGGGCCCAGAGCGGACTGGTGGATGTCACATGATTTTGATTTTTTGGTTCTAGAACAAGAAGCAAAATATTAAAACGGTTTCCTTACGATGTTGTGTGCAGTGATGATGAAATAAATAACACAAAGTAATGACCACGGATGGGATGACCTGGCGAGAGCCGCGGAAATCTGATGGATGCGAGACGCACAGAACCGGTCGTTGTGGCGACGCTTGGGTGAGGCCTATGTGCAGTGGACGTCTTTCGCCTGAGATGGTGATGATGAATGACCACGGATGTGTTCAAGCCCGCAATTTACTCTTTCAACTCTTGAGTCTGGGACCGTTACCAAAGAACCACTACTGCTCTCACTATATATCTACTTACTGCCAATTTCTTCACCAAACGTAACAACTAAAGTAACGTCATAAAATAATAACAACGGTTAAATTCGTTTCTTCACAATTTTAACTGTTAGTTTTGTCTTTAACTTTAACTGCTCATTGAAAGGCTGTTAAATTCAAAGTCACTGTCATTTTGACAAAATTGTATAGGTTTCACTGCGTTTATCCCTACATTTTATTTTAGTCGACTTTTAATTTAGCTGTCACTTGGATGAAAAAAATGACAAGATGACAGTTGCTATTGACAACAGTAATGGTCAAGGAAAAGTTATTACTTTAGTTTTAGTTTTAGCTTTTTTGAAGAAATTGGCCGTTAGAGTAAAACTCTTGTTTACAATCGTATTTACAACAAACTAATTTCACGCAGACTGGTTTTCTTAGCACAAAGGAATAATCTACTATTAGTTTACCCGCACAGTCGAGTTAATTTTCTTAAAAACTGGTCTCTCTTCTCTACTTTAAGTATGCATTCTTAAACTTAAAAGACAAAGAAACTACACTTATTTAAATACACATTAATTTTATTTCAATCTTTCGACGGAGTTAAATTAAAGTTTCTTTTTGGATGGAGTAGCTACCTAATATTTGTTGACTAACCCACCTATGACCCTCCAGTTGTCTTTAGCGTTTCAAGGCCATGGTAGGTAACTACAATAATAATATTCCAAAATTTTCATACAACGCACTCTAACTACCTATCGTACTAAACAACTTACATACTTTTATATACGTACATATTATAGATAAATTACACCCAGACATAGAACAAATGTTCGTGCTCATCACACAAACATATTTTGTCTTGGGCGGTAATGGAACCAACGATCTTCAGCATAGCGGTCACTAATTACTACTAACGGGCTAGTCTAAACTCCTTGGAATAATCCCAGCGGTTAAACCACTAACCACTATAAGACTAAAGGCCAGTTAAACTCTTTGGAACAATCCAGCAGCCGTAGCAGGCATCGGACATAATAGACCCCATCAATAACATTTAAGTAAGTCCTTTGTTATTTTTCAATTTTGTTCAATCTTACGACAAAGCTAGGCTTAAAAAAAATCTGTCTTAAAAAAAACACTTAAGTTTCAAACTCCTGCCATATCCTTCCATGCCTCATTACATATTCGCTACAGCATCTCAGTTACATGAATGAAACTTCTCAAATATTTCATCATACCTACCACAGAGTACCGAAATGCTTAAGCGGCCAATATGAGATCAAATCAAACGTTGGGAGCCGCAAAGCCTGATACCTGGCCACCGAAGGTGCGGGCTTGTGAAACCACGAGCAATAGGTAGCTCGCCATCCGACCGTCCAGTAAGGAACGACATTTTTTATTTTTAAGAAATACCGTGAAACGTAAAATTCCTTCGTTACCTTGCTTTCGCAAGCAAACCCATGTCCCAATAGGCTTCGACTGCTGGGCCACTACGGTTTTGCTGACATCTCCTTGTGGTGCGCATTGAACACTTCGAGCCGTCGACGACTCACGCTCGAGCCGGATGATTACCGGGCGGGACGGCAATATGCCCATTGCTCGCTGTCCGCAAGCTCAGGCTTTTCCGCAGACTTGGTAATTTATCCCATCATTTTTCAGTTGACTTCGGTTGGGAAAATACCTACTTTTATTACAAATGGCATCTCTAGTCACTCTAAAGTCTGTGGCAACTAAACTTGCGTCAAACTATGCAGTAGACGTGAAGTTTGCACTACCGAACAGGCTGTGGTCTGCATCGTGGTGTAATTACATTAAGAACATGTGAGGGTATTAATAAAATATTCAAAGTAGGTAATGTGCGACGCTTGGCGTATTATAGCCTAAGCGTCAGCTAGCTACAGCATCCTCCCAAGTTACATCTTCATTATAATATTGAAGACGATGCATGGCGAGGCTCATATGGAACAATTTCCCTGCTGCGGTCTTCCAGTCTGATTGCAATTTGAGTGTCTTCAAAACTAGAGCGAATAGGCTCTTAATAAATTAGTGCGCCTTACCATCAAAGATTGCATCACTGCTTATGGTTACCATCAGGTTAGAACTAGTTTTAATCATCATCATCATCATCATTTCAGCCGAAAGGCGTCCACTGCTGGACATAGACCTCCCCCAAGCGCCGCCACAAAGACCGATCCTGTGCGTCTCGCATCCGTCGGATTCCCGCAACCCTCGCCAGGTCGTCGGTCCACCTTGTAGGAGGACTTCCTTTCTTTTTTTTTAGTTTAAATCAATTAAATAAAACAAACTTAAATCATTCAAAGGCTCTAGCTCTCAACTTATTTCACAAAACATCTTACAACCTATTTAATATTCATAATAACCAAACCATTCAACAAGTTACATTCTCAATACCTGATTACACATTTAACACCCAGATAACCTATCAACCTAAGCAATAAAACAAGATCTAAATTTAGCCCCCGAGTATCTAATATGGGAAGTAGGTATTCCCATTTCGACACCCAGATTTTCGACACCCAAACTATTCCCATTTACGTAACAATAGGTATTTTGGATCAGGATTTTGTATAGGTTACTACCATCCAACATACCATAGGAGCTCGTGGCTAGATCATAACAGCCGCAAAGGTCGATCTTCAAGATTAAGCAAGGCTTGCCATGGTTAGTCTGTGGATGGGTGACCATCTTAACATAACAAATTTTCACCGTGTCTCAGAAAGCACGTTAAGCCGTAGGTCCCGGCTGTCATTTGTAGATCTTTGGCAGTCGTTACGGATAGTCAGAAGCCAGTAAATCTGACTCCAGTCTTGCCATGAAGTAGGTACCGTGCTACCCCAGTTAATGTGGCTATGGCCGCTGCTCGTAAAATACTGGTATTCAGCTAAATCCGGCTTGACTGGAAGCCGACCCCAATATAGTTGAGAAAAGGCTAGGCAGATGATGATGATGATGAGTACCAGTATCAGATAGGTATTTTGGATTGGGATTTTGTATAGGTTAATACCATCCAACATACCTATTGGTGCCGAAACGGGAATAGCTTGGGTGCCGAAAATGTTAATGCCGAAAGTCTGGTAGCCGAAACGAGAATACACCAATATGGAGCTATAACTGTGCCATTTTTCATTCGATATCATAGGATGCCTGATAGGATTACATAGGCGGCTGTGCATGCAAAATGCAAATGTGTGAACGTAACGAACGAATTTGCAGAAGATCCATTGCAAAAATAATTTATTGTGATTTGAAAAAACAAGCTATAGGTTCGATACTACAATATTAAAATTGAGCAAAAAAACGTTTAACGTTTCTTAAATGGAAATCGCTTCAATTTTTAACCTTATTTTATGTGTTGTAGCTGCAATAAAAATACATTACCTGTGAAAATTTTAAGTCTCTACCTCTTACATTTTTTGAGATACAGCCTACAGACAGGCAGACGAACAAAAGTAATATGGCCCCGTTGATACAATTTGGGTACGGAACTCTAAACAGTAAAGATGTTTTTTCCAAGTTAAACTTTTGTTAATAATTTCTTTTTGTATCAAACCTATTGCTACTTCAAACACCGGGCGTGAATTAAAATGTTACGATACGATACGATGGCTCGATATTCACAGATCATGCACGGCTATCGCTACTAGATGCGGCATTGCTGAATCATTCTATTAGGTATAAACCGAGTGTGTCAAAGAGTGTTATAGTAATTAACTGCTCGTGACAATTCTAACTGGCCGAAATAAGTGCCTCGTCCCAAGTTTTGGTAAGAAATCATCAAATAAATTCTCCTGCTCGGGTCGGAGTGACAGGGAGTGTCTGTCAGGGAGGTCCCTGTTTCGGATTCTGGGTGGAGGACCAGGTGTCACCATTGTGCATGTCGCCCGGAAGATACGCAGCACAAGCTTAGTAAGGCGCCTTTGTAGCCTAGATTTATTAGTTTGTTTTATCACCGCGTATTATTAGGTTATACGATTCTTGCTTTCTTTTATGCCACCGTGTCCTCATGGAGTTGACCATTGGTCTGGAAATGCAAAGGGCAACTTAAGGAACACACGGAGGTACATAAAAGTCTGACACTTCCTTTCGCTCCATAAAATACAAGGCTTAAATTTAAAAAAAAAAATGCGTTCCTATAGGCTCAACATAGTCATCATAGTCGTCATTGTCAACGTAGTCAAATATAGTCAAAACTGTTAGCAAGCGTGGCACTTCCATACTCTATATTCATACATAGTTTGCTATCGAAACAGTTTGATATGAGAACGCGTTGCAAAATTGAAATTTGTTAGAAGTGCCGGTAAAAACGAGTGGTCGTTTACATAACTTAGTTTTAATAGGTTATCTGTTCTGTTGACCGTAAGCACTTTGTGTGTTTTTGCAACTTTGTAAATGGTGTTTTGAAAAAAAAAACAATATGAAATGGTTTCAGAAAGAAATTAGTCTTATAGACAAAAAGCAGTTAAGGAGTGTTTCCTGATAGCTACCTACAACTTAGGGGTTTTTAAGTCAAAAGTGAATAGGTTACTTCTAGGCAAACGTGCTCCATCATCGGCCACATCATCGCTTACCATCAGATGAGATAGTGGTCAAACGCAAGCCTATGCATAGTAAAAAAAAAGAATAACAATAAGTTCATTTCACACAAACATGTTGAAACGTATATAAACAAACAATAACATTGTGTGTCTCACAACTGCGTCAAATAGGTTCAGCATAATCATCCCTCAGTAACCCTCATAATCAGCCTCATAATGTTCTAAGTGCTGGGACTAAGGCACAGAAATGTTAATTATTAAGACTTCTGCGGACTAAGGCCTCCTCTCTAGGAAAGAAATAGGCAGTAATTCACCGTGCAGGTCTAAAGCAGGTTGACGGAGGTTTGTGATGTAGTATCTACTCGTATTTAATGTAAAAGAAATGGTATACTTATGCCAAATTAATTTTTGGTGATATTTTTCTCAGTCGAAAATTGTAGGCCTTGGTTCCTACGACGCCAAAGTCAGAGGCAAATTATTTATTGCGAACTTATTCTTCAGTATTTGTGGTAATTTTAATACTTATGATTTAGAACTTATTTTTTATTCATCATAATTGGAATGTGTTAAATATAAGAATGATAAAACATCAGAATAACAAGTAGGCCATAATTATAATTTATTATATTAATTAATTTGACTTAAATGGCTTAATAGCCATAAGCCTCAACCACCACTTCAGGAGACTCACGTTAGGCGGCTGGATCAAGGGCTTAATTCAAAAAGCGGTGCTCCTGGATACGGCTCGTATAGTCATGACGTTCCTTTCTCTGGAACCCTGACCGCTAGCTAAGACCCGGTTCCCAATACCAGTAGGCTATTATTTTTATATTTCTAAATTAATTAAAAATATATTTTATAAATAAAATAAAATTTTAAAATTTCTAATTAATTTATTTTTATTGTTTTTTAAGAAATACTTAAAAATCTATTTAATAAGTTAAAATGTCGATTAGACGAATAATAATGCATTAATTTCTCAGACCATACAATCCATTGATAGAAAAAACATACATGTATAAGTTAGAGTAAGAGGTAAGTGCTAATTCCAACGCGGGCAAAGGCCATTGGCAGAACCTATTCAGTAATAAAAAGCCTCGAATCTTCTTAGCCATGGCTTTCACTCTCAATAAAAAATCCAACATTTAAATACGATGTTTTATTCATTCGGGCATCAAATGAAAAAAAAAACAAAAGCATCTCAATTTGAATCGGGAAGCTGTGACATCTCATTTCCCTAAATTCTGTTTAAGAATCGATAAAATGTTGAATTCGGCCTAATGAGTCAATGGTGCCCATTTTATCCCCGTAATTTTCAATAAAAAACGTTCTATTTGCATAAGCCACTTTAGGCTACCCACAAACTTACGACTGTCGTGTGTCGTTAAGCATTTTAGTGGTTGTAAATTTAGTGGAGTACGTAGAGTATGGAACGACGCGCTGGCAATGACTAGAGACGCCATATTAAGTTGTAGTGTCTGTTTCATCATCATCTGCCTAGCCTTTTCCCAACTATATTGGGGTCGGCTTCCAGTCGAGCCGGATTTAGCTAAATACCAGTATTTTACGAGGAGCGGCTGCCTACCAGACCTCCACAACCCATTAACTGGGGTAACACGGTACTTCATGGCAAGACTGGAGTCAGATTTACTGGCTTCTGACTATCCGTAACGACTGCCAAAGATCTCCAAATGACAGCCGGGACCAACGGTTTAACGTGCTTTCCGAGGCACGGAGGAAACTCGTTATGTTAAGATGGTCACCCATCCACAGACCAACCTAGGCAAGCGTTGCTTAACATGCAATAACATCTTCCTTAAAGCTTTATGTTTCCACGTTACTCACATCTTTTGTTTTGTGTATGATTAATCTTCGAAACAGTTGGATTGATTTACACGCGATTGCCTGTTTATACAAATAACACTAAATACAAATGTTTTTTTTCTAAAAACAACATTTAATTTGCTTTAAAATGAAGCAACTAATTCAAATATAGAAAGAGGAAAAGTGGACATTTGGTAGGGCACACAACCTCTCGCTATCTCGTTTTTACGCGCGTAACTTACGTATACTTTTAAGTACAAATAATAATAACAAAATAAGTCAAGTACCGAATTGTCACGGGCTGTCAATTTCTATAAGTAAACGCAATGTCACATCTCGTAGGTGCCGCAAAAGAGTTTCTCTGGTCTGTGGTAGCAAGACATTTTAATTTTAAATAGGCTTTATTGTAAACTTGACTACTCTGTTTTAAAATTTACATAGTTATTCTCGGTAGTTTAATTGTTTATTTTTATTAATTGTTTTGTTACACTTGTCGTGATTTAATGCACCAAACCGGTACCGCATCCGTTTTAATTCAAGAAATTAACGAAGCAAGGCACTCTACGATATCTAGTGTTTTTAGTTAAAAATGCTATTACTATGTATGATGTCTTTTTAATTTACAATGTTCATAATAATATTATAAAGAAATGAAATAGCTACCTAGTTTTAAATAAATACTACAGAAAAAGTGTTAATAAATTTTACATGACATGAGGCAGAATGTACCAAGGATTCCAAAAATAATAATAATAAAAATAAATTATTCTTTTTTATCTTGGAAATTGGGACTGATATTTGTGTTCAAAACCGTTACAAAGATATTGGAAACCACTCAAAAAATTATTAATTGTTGTGTGGAGGTTCTCAATTCTGTTGATTTTATTTTTGATTTTTTATTCCACGTTTTGCAAGTCGTGAGCGTACCTACATCTTTTTGAATGGATGGCCGATGGGGCAAAAAAATGGTGAATATAACGACATTTAAAGGAAGCTGCACGGTATCTTCTCGTCCAACCTACCGCAGTGTCTCAAGACAAAAGTCTATGACCAGTGTGTGTTGCCAGTGATGACATATGGCTCGGAAACGTGGTCGCTCACAATGGGCCTCATCAGAAGGCTTAAAGTCACCCAAAGAGCAATGGAAAGGGCTATGCTCGGAGTTTCCTTGCGCGATCACATCAGGAATGAAGAGATCCGCAAGAGAACTAAGGTTACCGACATAGCCCGAAGAATCGCTAAACTTAAGTGGCAGTGGGCAGGGCACATTGCTCGTAGAACAGATGGTCGATGGGGACGGAAGGTTCTAGAGTGGCGGCCACGTACCGGAAGACGCAGCGTCGGAAGGCCTCCCACAAGGTGGACCGACGACCTGGCGAGGGTCGCGGGAATCCGATGGATGCGAGACGCGCAGGACCGGTCGCTGTGGCGACGCTTGGGGGAGGCCTATGTCCAGCAGTGGACGTCTTTCGGCTGAGATGATGATGATGATGATGAACGACATTTGGGAGAGGTCTCGTTTAGTGCAGGAGGGTAGAAGAACATACTCCTCCGTATCTCATGTAAAAGCTAGTGAGAACTTACTTTACATATAAGTGTATTGTTAGATTACACTAGATTCTTCCTTGCGGTTGAAGGTGCGAAAGCCAACTGTAAACATACTAGCTTCAACGAGCAGTTGGATTACACAGGTTCCCTCTCCTGCCCTTCTGAGTAGACCTCGACTCCCAAAAACCTATCTGTGTTCATTCAGTTGACTTTTGCGTTCTAGGGCCACGGTAACTCTTTGGAACATTCCCGCAGGCCTAGTAGGTCGATGGCCTACTGGGCCCCGTCCATTTGTAGAAGCACAAGCCTCTTGTACTGGTACAGCAGTTTAACGATTGCCAGTGCTAGTCTCTTTTGAGCCGTTATGACGTTAAAAATAAATACAAAGTAAAATATGTTTTATGCTAAATTCAAACATGTTCATAAACAAAACATAGTAATCATAATAAACAATTTTACATGCAAAAGAAAATAACAAGACAAAATAAATTAAAATAATAAAGAACAATATTATACTTGGTAGGTTACTACATAAAATAATGTTAGGTACTGAAATATAAGCCCGCTTCACAGGACGACCTACTAAACTTAAATTACGTAAGACAATCCCCACGCATAATCGTAAGTCGTAAGTTTGTAGCAAGTCTTATACCGTAGGAGGCCTTTTAACCAGGCTTTATAGCCGTTTGCCGCTATAAAGAAAAACATAAAGTGTTAAAGTGAATAAGATTGTTATAAGGACAAATAAAATAATGTTAGTTGTACTGGCAGGTTTGGGGAAAAAGTGTGGCAGGAAAAAAAGGTGTTTTAGAGGGAATACTCTTATACATGTGTGGTTTGATGTCATCATCATCATCTGCCTAGCCTTTTTCCCCAACTATATTGGGGTCGGCTTCCAGTCAAGCCAAGTGGTTTGATGTGGTATGGTTATATTGAATTCGGGTGTGTTACAACAGAATGTTCTCATTATATTATATTTAAATATTGGTAACTATACTTACCCTACCTATTAACTAGCTGTCTCCCGTGGGTTTAACCGTATTTTTTGTTACTACTCCGGTTCTGTCGACCGTAGCGTGGTTCTACATAGCTTACACTATTCATCATGACCCTAACCTCAACTTGCACTCAGGTGCTCAACTTTATAATGTTCCCACGGCTGGGACTCAAGCCTCCTCTCTAGGAGATGGGAGTGGACTGTAATCATCAGGTGGGGTTGCAGTCAAGTACTAGTTTATGTTATAAGAAAAAAAAAGTTGCTCTTGGTGTTCTAGGGCCTGGTCTTTCGAACGATACCGCAGTTCTAGCTTGACAAAGTCTTAGCTATTTAATACATGCTCGACTGTCCCATTCACATCTGCCACACCCAGATGATATCGTTGTAGTGTGACATTTATTTGTGCTTGAAACCTGTCTCGAACTTAGGGTTAGAACACACCGCAATGCGATGCGACGCTTCGGGCATTTTTTTTTTTTTTTAAGGTATGTCACCGATTTTAAAATAATTATCGCCAATGATTTTTAAGATAGCGATGCACTATAGAATTTTTTTTATTCATTTTATTAATTGTCTCCCTTACAACTAACTACCCATCATAAATCGATCGGTAAATACCTAATGCTATAGCGCAGCCTTAAAATGAACCTATTTATATAAAACATAAAAAAATCTAGTAGCATATACTGAAATCATTCAAAAATGTCTAGGTAAAAAACTATACTACCATATTAGTATACGGTTGTATAGTTTTTTACCTAGACATTTTAGTAAGTATGGTGTAAATAAAAACTGTATATAAGATATACTGTGTATATAAAAACGCAATACTTACTTGAAATATTAAAAAACTTATTTACTACGCGATGCTTGGGTGGTTTAATAGAATTTAAGTAATTTCGTTGTCATCATTTCAGCCGAAAGACTTCCACTGTTGGACATAGGCCTCTCCCAAATGTCATCACAATGAACGGTCCTGTTGTAAGTTATTAGCATAGAAAAAACACACGCAGCGTCGCGAAAGACACAGCGTCGCGTCTCAGTGTGTACTAGCCCTTACGTTTTATAATAAAATGCTTTGTACTCTCAGTGGTTAAATAAAAGAGCCCACACACGAACCCAGGCTATTTATAGTAATTCAGCAATTTTGCGATCTGTGACCTAAGCTTAGAATTGCCTTCCATTTGAAAAGTTGGAGGGTTATTGTGTAAAAAGGTTAAATTATTTTTTTCATTGCTTTCTGTTAGCGTGAGGAGCTCGTGGCTAGATAATAACAGCCGCACAGGTCGATCTTCAAGGTTAAGCAACGCTTGCCAAGGTTGGTCTGTGGATGGGTGACCATCTTAACATACCGAGTTTCCTCCGTGCCTCGGAAAGCACGTTAAGCCGTAGGTCCCGGCTGTCATTTGTAGATCTTTGGCAGTCGTTACGGATAGTCAGAAGCCAGTAAATCTGACTCCAGTCTTGCCATGAAGTACCGTGTTACCCCAGTTAATGGGTTGTGGAAGTCTGGTAGGCAGCCGCTCCTCGTAAAATACTGATATTCAGCTAAATCCGGCTTGACTGGAAGCCGACCCCAATACCTATATTTGGGATACGCTCAAACTAAATTTTCTCCCACTTCCCAAGACAGTGCAGAGGATAAGGGATACGCGCTGTGGAAATAAAGACACACAACTCCTCTACACTTTATCACCCCATCAGAACATCTCCCCCATGGACGTAAATGTCTTAACCGACTGCGGACCCAGGTTGACCACAGTAAAATCAATCTGGCCAAATGGAGCTACTATTGACTCATCGCATACTCAATACCACGATACGCACCACACTCACCCACACATACATACAAAATACACACACACGCACTCACACATATACACTTACATACACACACACACATTTATATGCCTTAAGCAGATATTTTGTAATGTAAAATTGTTTAAATCTTATTGCATAATTTTTTGTGGAAAACTACTGGGTTGAAGACACTGATTCCTGTAACACAGGTTACAACCTAGCGCAGGAGTCAGGGTTTCCGTTTAATAATGTAACATACTTTTATGTCAATAAAGATTATTATTATTATTATTAATACCAGCACAGAGCCGCTGCACAGGACATTCGTCACTTTCTGTGCTGCCCAACCTGCATAACCTGCGCTTTTCAGGATCTTACGAGGCTAATACAGAGGCAACCGTCGACCTTGAAAGAGCATACAAGGTGGGTCACACTTTAGTACATTTTGGGTCTAATACCTACCTAAAAATATACAATTCTTTATTACCCATCAAACGACCGTTATTGCTTTATAACTCAATTCTTCTACTCAAAAAAACCTTTAAGAAAAATCCAATAAAACCCGAAGTGGTAATTAAAAAGTGTTATTTTTTTACTTTTTCTTAATAGATTGGCTGAGAGTTTCAATTCGAGAACTGCTTTCATTAAAATAGTGGTAGGAGTCTATTAGGTTTTTATGATTGCTATATTAATTGAGGTTGGAAAGATCAGAGACGTATTTTGTGGCATGGTTAGCCCAGTGCGCAGTGGTTGAATGATTGGCTGCTAAGCGGCGAGTCGCGGGTTTGATTCCCGCATGTATGTGACTTTACACGCAGATCGCATGCGTAAATAATACAAAAATATTTTTTTTTTTTTTTTGAGGTGCATGAAAGTTATCAAATGACTTCTCCTCCTTTTACCGACTTAAACCCACCTGTGTTGTTCAGTTTCCCTTTGTGGGTATATATAATTTTACTGACACCTAGAAAAATACTACACGCCGCCGATGACTGGGGCTCTGGCTTCCTTACTGGACGGCCAGACGGCGAGCTACCTACTGCTCGTCGTTTAAAATCGACTGTGATAGCAGACTAGTAAAACCAAAAATTTTCAAAAATCCAGACTCAAAGCTACACTATTGACAGATTCTAGTTGGAAAAACCCAAAAAGACTTTTCTTGACAGAAGTACCTAACGAGTTAGAAACAGTATTACTTAATTAATTTTTTGAATAGGTTCTCGCAAAGAAAAATACCATACAAACCAGTATTTCATTGAACAGCCCCTTTTAATTTAAAACACCAATATTTACAATTAATTTCAACGGCAAAAAACGAAACAAAACAAAAAAAAACTAAGCAAGCAATTACCGACCAATAAAATAGGATAAAACAGAACTGCCAACCTAATACAATAATAATAAACTTTCAGAAACACAAATTGGAAAGCTCGGCCTACTTTAAAAACTAAACACAATACTTATATATCTATTTACCTACAAGAACCTAATTAAGGGTGAGAAATAGGCCGAAAAAATATCGATATTTAAAAAAGAAAGCATTTTCGTTTATCTTTTTCTTTACCTTTCGAGTTAGTGGTATAGTCTTTAAAATGTCTTGCTTTGGAAGGTTTTTTTTTTTAGGTTGGAAATCGTGCAATGAGTTCTCCCGCTTTAGGGCGGAGTGGAGTGTGTGTGAGAGTAACTAAAAAGGTACTTATATGTTCCTCCTTTGCCTTGCTATTCAGGACCCCTGGTTTCAGAAACCATTTAGAAGCGTTAGGTTTTGCTGACATCTCTTTTTCAGTAGGTTGTTACGTTTATTGCAGCATCGGTAGCATTCATTGAGTGCAAGTGTATCGGCTCTTAGGGCACTCCAAATTGTGGCTTATGTTCTGAACCCCCTGTTAAGCATTCACATTGGGTATGCGACAGGTTTATAAAAACCCATTTCACCAAGTTGTATTTGCAGCGACCTACTAATCCAGGAGACAAGATACAACTCAATTTGGTGAGTAATAAATCAGCCTTATAATGTTCCAACTGCTGGGACTCAGGCCTCCACTATAGATTAAGGCATGGGCCATAATCCACCACTCGATTCCCAGTACCAGTATTTGTTTATCGATACTAAATTCTAGTAAACCGAATTCCAGGTAGTAGCTGCTAAATTTCAAGTCAAAAACATTGTACTACCAAAGAATCAAACTCACGACCCTACTCAGCATTCGCGTTGTTCACAAAAGCTAATGAAAGACTTTTTTCCAATGAATATGAAATAGCTACTCGATGCTATCGATAATTTTATTTCGATAAACGTTTATCGATACTTTCATTACGATATTTCCCTACACCTGAGCCTTTCCACCCTTTAGAAGCCGAAGGCACTTTCTTTGCTAAATTAACTCAATAATTGGTTGAAGTAAATTGCGCTGCGTTATTCTCTACTTAAATGTTAAGAGCCTTCGTAAATGTAGGTAAATTCAATAATGTTTAGTGTGGGGTAAGGGGTGAGGGATAGCGAGTTGTATGTATATTTTTCGTAGGCTCCCGTTTTTACTCTATAGACGATGATGGAGCATTCTTCCCTAGAAGTAACCTATTCACTCTTGACTTAAAAGGTAGCAGCAATCAGAAAACACAAACTCCGGCAGAAAAATTAAAGAAAGAAAGAAGAAAGAAAAACTGTTTAATTACACGGAAAGACGAATTCTCCTTTTATGTTTCGCTCACCTAGCAAAATATTGGCACTTGGAGTCGAGCATATTGGATTGGCACACAAAATTAACCTTTAATGGCCTAAGTGAATAATTTATATTCTTTAATATCTATTATGGTCTATATATATAGACCACAACTACTATACACACAACTAACACTTACTATATAGTAAACAACATCAGAATTTCTGATACAAAATGTAAAATGAACACAAAAAATCCTTTTTTACATATTTGTACAATCTTTAACGCCTAGTATTTTTGTACTCGTAAAATATAAAAAATGTTGATGCGCCTATATAATTTAGCCAGATGAGCGCTAAATAAATAATTCAGAACACAAACTAGCTCTCTCAAAATCGCTTCTGCTTGTAACTCAAGCCCACACACGCGTGCAAAGCAGTATAAATTAAAAATATAATTAACTCGGCACCGAGAACACATTTTCTACTCATTAAAACGAACTCCTCGTTACAAACGATATCTTTAAGTACACACTTAGAAAATTATAACACATAGAACATTTTCTTTATACGATAGCAGGAATTTCTTGTGTGAAAATGAATATAATTAACATTTTTTTGGTCCTTATGAAATTTGGGTTACTGTTAATACCGTTTATTACATAGGAGCCCCTATGGATTCTAACATGACGTGTTAAAATATCAATTGTTCGAGCGAGAAACAGCGATGGAGCTATACACTCTATAAATATAGCTCCATCATTTTAACAGTTCAGTTTGGGTCGAAAAATGGATCGCGTTAAGAGCTCGTGGCTATCGCTGATCATGTTCGCGGGGCAAACTTGGCTAGAGATTGCCCTACCTGGACAGAAAGGTTTGTACAGGCAGTTCCCTGCCTGACCTCAGCAGTAGGACACAAACAGGCTGATAAAAAATAGCACCAACTAATCTATTTTAGAAGGTACCAGACTCTTATTGCAAAAATCTTACTCATGTTATATCAGTTGCCCTTTGTATTCCAGGGCAATAGTAACACTTTCAAACGATTCCGCAGTAGCATGATAACTTTGAGCAAGACTTATGTCATATTCTCGATGAGAAGAAAAAATGGGTCAGATAAAAAAATCTGCTTCATTTATCATTATAAGATTCCATGTGAAACCAGCTAAAAAAGCAGGAAAATCGTTAAATCTTACAAGGAAACAGGGCCCAACAACCAGAAACGGGATGTGTTTACAATTTGTCTCTGGTTGGCAGACTGCCATAGAGGGTGAACTCTCTATAATTATGTCAAATGGGGTTGTAAACAAGTGTTAAGTTTTGCTTCAGATCGTTAGTTTGGGCAAGTATTGGTACAAGTCTAGTTAGTGGTAAGAAATAGTGAACTGTAGGATGGTTCGAAATAGTCATCTTGGCTCTGGAGCGCAAAATCTGACTGAAGGAACTCAGGTAGGTTTTAGCTAAAGTTTGACAGTCCTTCTCGAACCACCCGAAGTGGGAGAAATGAATCGATTATTTCCTACCACAATAAATAAAAACGACAATAAATAGTACCAAGCCTGTATAATTCTAACTTTGCCAAGATGGAAATAGGAAATGATTTCAAGAGAACATACAACAGTATATTCAGTATTGGTAGGCCTCCCAAAAGGTAGACCGATGATCAGGTCAGGGTTGTGGGAATCCGGTGAATGCGTGACGTACAGGACCGGTCATTGTGGTGGCACTTGTTGGAGACCTATATCCAGCAGTGGATGTCTTTTGGCTGAAAACATAGCAGTCATAAAGGTTTCGCCACAATGTTTTCCTTTAACGTTTTTATAGTTACCAATTTAAGCAATAGGTACAGTATTTTTACACGAGAAAAAAGCTAAAATTGGGCTAAAATCAAGCCTCAGACTTAATCCTACGCTAAACGTCGTGAGTGAAATTTCTTACCCATTGGCCGATTCACGTCAACCTGTCAGATATATTATATTAAACTAGCTAAAGGCTTTATCACAAATACCTGCTACGTACTAACAAGACCCAAATCAAATGTACCTAAATCTTGAACTAAACTATTCCAATTATATTTAGGTTCAAAGATACAAAGCATTTTCTTTCAAATAAGCCATTTGAAGACACTTTTGAAAAGTCAAGAAGTCAGAAAACTGATGCTAATAATTGTACATTGCAAAGCGTAGACCTCTATCGAGAAGAATGTGCAAGAAACTCCATGGACAATCTAAACTAGTGCACCTCACAATCGACGATTGCATCACTGCTTACCATCAGGTGGGATTGCAGTAAAG
Organism: Mythimna separata; assembly: GCA_030763345.1. NCBI lineage: Eukaryota > Metazoa > Arthropoda > Insecta > Lepidoptera > Noctuidae > Mythimna > Mythimna separata. The sequence continues at coordinate 7,273,191 of CM061190.1, forward strand.
CACTAGTTTATAACCAGTAGTTTACAACTATAAGGGTTCCGTTTTTACCATTTGGCTCCGGAACCCTAAAAAAGATGACACGTCTCAACTGACAGCGCCTGTTCTTGGTTATAAATAAATTGACCATAATTATGTTCTGTTTTTAGCGAGACGGATCCTTTCTCGGCCACCTATACCGTTGTCCCTGAACAAAGCTCCAGGACACAAAATAGTCAAGCTATCCAAAATCACGCAAATTTTTCTATGAGTTAATTACTCATAGAAAAATTTGCTCGTCAGACCCGAGCAGTGCAATTTAATATTACTGTCAGAACTGCTTTAAAAAAACTGAAGAGAATAAAAACTACGAGCCTGGAGTTTAACTCGGTCATGTAGCACATTCGTGCCTCGGAATGCACGTGCCCGTGCATTCCGAGACCTAGTTGCTCCTTCGCCTGATCTCTGTCTGGTCGAGTCGTATCGCCGTCCCATTGGACTATGAGAGTCATCATCATCTGCCTAGCCTTTTCCCAACAACAGTCAAGCATTAGCTGAATACCAGTATTTTACGAGGAGCGGCAGCCTACCAGACGTCCACAACCCATTAACTGGGGTAACACGGTACTTCATGGCAAGACTGGAGTCAGATTTACTGGCTTCTGACTATCCGTAACGACTGCCAAAGATCTACAAATGACAGCCGGGACCTACGGCTTAACGTGCTTTCCGAGGCACGGAGGAAACTCGTTATGTTAAAATGGTCACCCATCCACAGACCAACCTTGGCAAGCGTGGCTTAACGTTGAAGATCGACCCGTCCGGCTGTTAATATCTAGCCATGAGCTCCTCCCATAAGAGTAAAGGAACAAAAAGCATTCCTGTGATCACACACGTTTGTCCAATCTAATATCTCCTGAGAAATTGAGTAATTAATCTCCTTTGAGATTGGCCACGGTGATCGAAATTCGGTCAGGAGGATTATAATTAATGTTCGACACTCTGTCTGCCACATTATATCATTGTCACTATATCGTGATGGCCCAGTCTTATGCGTTGCGGGTTCGATACCGGGCAAGTAGGGACCAATGTGAAATGTTTCAATTCACATGTATTTTTCTAAAAGACATTAATGACACCATGTGCTTCGGAAAGCACATAAAGCCGTTTTATCCGCGTTGTTATTCGTAGATAGATCATTAACTGTCCTTACAGGTAGTCAGAAGCCAGAACATCTGACCATTAGTCTATCCAAGGAGTATGGTGTTGCCTAGAAACTGGGTTGTGGAGGTCTGATAGGCAGTCGCTCTAAGTAAAACACGGAAATTCAGCCGCTTCCGGTTAGACTGGACGCCAACCAAAAGCTAGTTTAGAAAAGGCTAGGGATCTCCCTAATCTCTTACTGTCTTCTATGGGTTTACCAAATTACGAACTACCGTAACCTACCTATTTATTCCACCCGAAAATAAAATTCATTCTTCGAAATTGTAATTCCACCTAAAAATCGTCTAGCACTGTAATTACGCAACATTATTACAAAAAAAAAACATAATATCTAATATACCTCTCGACCCTCCAATTAAGCTGGAGGTAAATACCATTTTTTACCTAAAAACTAAGATAATTACGAAAACCATGATCAAATTAAAAGAATTGAAGACCGTCGCGTAATTAAAACGGTCCTTTGACGGCTTTAACGAAAAAGAAATTGGACTGGACTGGTTTTTGATTGGACTTAGACAGACAGACTACTTATTAGTACCTAATTACATTTCTCAGGCCAATCTTGGAAACTAGTGCTAATTTACTCTTATATATTCTTGAATTTTGCTAAAATTTCAAGAAAATATAAGAGAAAATTAGCAGTAGAATTTTTAGTTTTTCAAATTCTAGCTAAGAGTTATTGTCTATAATAAAATAAAGTTTTAAGTTGTTGAATGTTTTTATTTATATTGTTTTAGTACTTTATTTATTAAACAACCTTGTAAATTTACATCAAAAAGTAAAAAAAGGAAAATTAGAACTTTTCAAATTAAAATTTTTAATTTTGCTTCAAGTATTGTTTCGTATTGTTTATCTGATGCGTTAATAAGCGCCTTTACTTTAAGTAAAGGCGGATAGGTAGACAGTAAATGGAAAGAACGTTTTATCTAACATTTTACTATCATTTTTTTAAGTATGGGAAATTCTGCTTGACTATATTCCTTTACTAGCTGTTCCCCGCGGTTTTGCAAGCGCCTGGAATATATATAACCTAGCTTTTCTCAATACGTAGGCTATGAAACACTAAAAGATTATTTTAAACCGAACAAGTAGTTCTTGAGATAAGCGCGTTCAAATCGTATCACTCTCCTCCACTTTACACGGTGTAAAAAACCCTATCACACAATTTTCTCATCATCAACAAACTAGTCAATTTATTAAAATTGATGAAGTAATTTCTCTAATCAATATGCTAACTAGCAAACACTAGACTTAAGTGTGTGCAAATTACGCCTATAAAGATTCCACATCAAGTTTCTGAGATTATCTGGAATACAAAGATAGTTCCTACTAACAGGACTGGTTTCTCTACATTGGCCACCCACAGACTAATCATTAAAGTTGTATAATGTTTTAAGGCAAATCTATAGTGAGAAAAAGCTGTATAGAACTTGGTTCGTATTTGAAGACCGTGGAAATACGTCCACTGTAGGACATAAGCCTCCAAGTGTCGCCACAACGAAAGGTACTGTGCGTCTCGCATCCATCAGATTCACACGACCAGGTCAACCTTCCAACGCTGTGTCTTGTGTACTGTCGCACTTCAGAACTGTTCGGCCCTATTGACCATCTGTACTGTGTCCTACCCGGGCTCTCCGGGCTATCCGTGGTTCTCCTGCGGATAGCCTGAACACATACCGTCATAATTATTCAATTTTGGTTTGAAGTAACTAACTACCCGCGACTTCGTCTGCGCCATCAATTGGATTTTTTCAAAACTACACATAAGTCTAACAAAAAAGAATCGGGATTGTATTGTAAAGATAAAGGTAGCCTTTGTTCTTTTCCATGTCAAATTTCATCCAAATCCGTTTAGCCGTATTCGCGTGATTAAGTAACAAACATCCACACTTTCACTTTCATAATATTAGTTAGGATGTGACTTAAACGAGAAGACATTTAACTAAAATTATGTGTAGTTTGTGTGTTGTGCTAACGAAACCATAGCGCGATTTAGAAAAGCCGCCTCATCAGTTTGGTACTAAACTTACTAAGATAGCTTCACAAATGAATACAAGATTATACACTAACGGCCAGTTTTTTCATCAAAGGTAACAGCCAAAGTAACGACATAAAGTAATAATAACGGTTAAATTAGTTTCTTCACAATTTTAACCGTTGGTTTGACTGTTACTTTAGCCCTTAACCTTTACTGCTCATTGAGGGGCTGTTAAAGCTATAGTCACTGTCATTTTGACAAAATTGTATTGACCACTGCGTTCATTATGGATGCGTTCAAAATGATTTTTTTTTTTAAATAATATTTTTTTTAAAGAAATAGGGTATAGGCGGGAATAAATGCCCCGGTGGCATAGATGCCTCGTTATCAAAAAATGACTAACGGAAACGGAACTCTCAGTGCGCGAGTCCGACTCACACTTACCCGGTTTATTTTTATTTTTAATATGTATGATTGTAGCAGAACCATGCCACGAAAATATAAAAGAAAGGAAGGAGCGCGAGTTTGTGTAGCATTAGCATTATCAGCCTTATAATAATCCTACTGTTGGGACTCAAGTCTGCTCTCTAGGAGAGGGATGGGCCATAATCCACCAGGTGGACGTGGGCCCGGGGTGGACTGGTGGATGAGAGTATATTCGAGTTAGAGTATGGAATACAAAGCAAATACAGTCAGCTTTCGAGGAAATGGACAGAAATACCATGGGGGGTTAAAATTCTAAAATCACAAATGCTTTTAGAATTTTAACAATAGGTCCAAAAATATTTAAAGGATTAAACTAGCTAGCAATATATATCCCGCCTTTACCCTAAACATCAAATGATATTTGACATATGGCACTACTGGACAGTAATGTTGCGATGTTGTCATGAGTAAAAAAAGCTCCCCACGTGTTTTTGGGGTAATTACGACGTTTGCGTAGCGGCAACTCTATTGACTTTTAGTTTAGCTGTTATTTGGATGAAGAAACACATTTGCCAGTATGACAGCTATGGTAGAGTAAATGTTAATGCTTTTACTGATAGTTTTAGTTTTTGATGAAAAAACTAGCCGTAAGAGAATAACTTTTGAAATGCATATTACCTAGGTACGTAAAATCGTCGTCGTCTTCGTTTGCTGGAAAAAATGAACTTAGTTATCCACATATAAGTATGTTGATACTAATCCCGGTGTACAATCATCATCTTACTTACTGCCTTTATCCCGTTTTATTTGGGGTCGTCGCAACACGTTTTTATCTTCCATTCTGTCCTGTCACTCGTCACGCTATCTCTAACTCCCTTTTCTTCCATATCACTTCGCACACATTCTATCCATCTTTTCTTTGGCCTCCCTCTCCCTCTTCATCAATCCACAAGTATCCACAATTTTTTAGTATACTTCTCACATATTAAATCAATAATTGAAATAATCACGAACTTATTAATAAAAACACTTACCCCATTAAGTTTAACATTTTACCTCTAATATTTAATTAAAATAAACTGAACTCTAACATAACTAAAAAAAAATTTTTTATTATAATTTCATTATTTTGATTAATTAGAAAAGATTACGGGCTTGTTGTTATGTTTACGACGTCTAAGAAAAAGAGTCTCAGCAGGGAAGTAATGGACAAAAGAGTTTTTGAACCTTCTAAATTGGATTTCATTAAGGGTAACATGTGCTATTAGCATATTTTAATATAATCAGCCTTATATTGTTCTCACAGCTGGGAATCAGGTCTCCACTCTAGGGCTGTAATCCAACACGCAGGCTTTAAATTATTGGTTCTATGACATGCCACAGATTTCTGCATTATACATAGGCTCGCGTTTGACCACTATCTCACCTGATGGTAAGCGATGATATGGCCGATGATGGAGCACGCTTGCCTAGTAACCAATTCACTCTTGACTTGAAGACTCCTAAGTTGTAGCTATCAGGAAACACAGACTTACCACTATGTTTCAGACTGCACTATGTTTACCTTCACTGTTTTGAGAGTAGTGGTGATGGAATGATTACACAAATTTAAAGCGCCTGCCTCAGTTTGAACCACGGATATCTATGGTTTGAACCACAGAACATATAAAGGAATGAACCCACGACCTATAACCCGTAAGTCTGTGCCATTACTACTGGGCCGACATTATATTCTGTATCAAATAATATAATACTACTAAAGTAACTACCTACCAACCAGATACTCAAAACCCATTCAATTCCAGGTACCTACACTACAAAAATGTAAAATATTCTAAAGAACCCTCTTTTTTTTCCTCTTTTATTTTCCGAGACAGTGAAATAGAGCCAGTATTTTTTTTAACGAATAAAAATCATTCGAAAATACGCAAGCTTTCTTTCTACTACCATGTCAAACAAAATATTTAGGAATATGCACGTAGAGAACTGGACAAAGGACTCCCTTTCTGGATGTCACGTGAATAATGTCAGAAAAGTGTGAGAGAGACGAATCGATAGTGCGGAAAGTTTTTGTGTTTTTCGAAATTGATCTAATACACAAGTTAAAAGATGTCAACTTAACTGACACAGGGTTTCTTTTCGAATGTAATATAGACTGTACAAAAGAGTTACGCGACCCCGAAATGCAAAGGCAAACGAAAGAAACACAAGTTTTAGTCCTTAACAATCAGAAATTTTTCGCAGGCCAGTGCGGGAGAGTTGGAGGCAATAATTATTACAAAGACCTAGAGTAAACCATTACCATACCTAGAGTAAAGCGACAGATCTATGTGATCTCAGTCTCTTTCTACATATTGTGACGGAAGAGAGAGGGAGAGAGAAAATAGGACTTAGCATTACTCAATCCTATTCTCTACATCTACGGTTATAAACTAGTTTATCCAAACAAGGAACATTGAATGCCTGCCATCAATCAAACTAAGATTTATATCTGTAGTTACCCTCAAATCACGCCAGATTTATAACAATATGTCTTACAAATTATAGTTTTATTATAATTCCTGTATGGGAATGTAAATTAGGCTAGGAGATGATCCTTTTGTGAGATCGTTGGTCTATTTTTGAATCGATTTATTTATTTTGAAAACATCGTTATCAGCACCTACCTATAACTTGATACGACTTCTAGCTTAACTTGACTTATGTTTGATCATATTTTGTGTATGACGATACGAAGAGTTATAGAAAGGCTAAGAACATAATAGCATAATCAGCTTTATAATGTTCCCACTGCTGGAAACATTATAAAGCTCAGGCGGCTCTCTAGAAGAGGGAATGGGCCGTAATCCGTAGTGGGCAGATGTCACACACCTCACGACGTTTTCCTTCACCGTATTGAAAGTAGTGGTGAAAAATAAGTTACCCAAAGTGATACACTTGGCTGGGTTTGAATCCGTTACCTACTACTCGTAATTCGGGTTCATTACCATTGAGTCTCCACTGCTCTAAAAAAGGCTAAACGGTTCCAATTCATAGGATTCCAATTACAGTCTTTCTTATGCCTTAGGGTCTCAGCACACATATGGGATCGGAAAGGGATCGTAACCGTAACGCCTTTCGCCTCGCTGTCAACCAGGCGTCAACCTACCGTATGCACGTAACGAAAGCGTATCAGCAGCGCCTGTACGTCAACTCGGCTACGGCTAGGCGACACCGCGCTTACGCCTCGCCGCCCCCTGGCTGACCTGGTTGGCACCAGAGAAGAAGGGAAAAGGAAGGGGAAGGGGAAAGGGTGGACGAAGAGATGTGAGCTCGGGTACGGAGAGACGTAAGCGCGGGGACGGAGAAACGTAAGCGCGGGGACGATGAGCCGTAAGCGCGGGAATTCAAGTTCGGAGCCTGTTCCGAGGCGAGGCGATTACGTTATTATTCCGATTAGTGTGCGTTGCAGTAGGGAGTTTAATACAAACCATTCTGAACGGCTCGAGGCGATACGGTGACGATCCCTTTCCGATCCCATATGTGTGCTGAGACCTTTAAGGTGGGCGCGACGTTAGAATTATCCATACAAACGTAATACCAAAATCATTTGCAATTTAAGCATATTTACACCATAATATGATGTTATTCGGATTCAGACAATAATTATCTAGGTTCCTACATCGTCTTTTTGTTGAAAAACTTACCCCAAACGAAATTTAAGCGAATTTAAATTTGCACATTTTCACAGCGAAAATGTCATGTTTTTATTTTGTGTTTTCTATATTATAAACAACAATATTTCAAAATATCTTTTCGTAGGAACACAGATATTATTATCAAGTTATAAATACTCGAAACAATATTGGAAATACATTAATTTTTCATTCATCATTTTTGGTATTACGGAACCTCTCCCAAATTTCCAATAGTTTGTATTGCTATCACAGCAAGCAACTGTCAGTGTGTGGATGATGACTTTACTCCAGTCGGTGTGTCCAAGAATTGTTTATACTATCTGGATTGCTTCCATCAACCTCAAAAACGTATTTTATTTCGTCTCAACTCGAGATAGCGCGCGGTCTCCGCAGGCCTCTTAAGGATTTCTTAAAGTTTTAAAACTACTCCAAAATAGTATGTTTGGTTCACTTATCTTGAATCACATTCCATGAGTGTCATATCATTTTAATTGTAGTTCCTCGAATAAAACTTACCTGTGAACAAAAAGAAACACAATTATTAATATTATGTTGCAAAATTTTAATATGTAAAACACAAGTAGGCATAGACATTTTTGAGAAGAGAATATTAAATTCATTCCTTAGATCAGATGGTAATCGTGGGCTGCAAGACTATTGGAAAGAATTATCACGATTTTTTAATACGAAGGCCAACTGAACGAACACGGGTGGGATTTTGACAACCGTCTTAACATGATGATACACCCTACATTAAAATACCAACAAACAGAGAGATACCTTCATACGAGTATATTTATATATATATATGTACATTATACTGTCTTTGAACACACTCCAGCCTCCCAACCTCAGATACTAAGGTGACCTTTTTGACCCCGGCTGATGTGTTCCGCTAGTAATTTGGCAGGCAGCCGGTTCACTTATAGTCAACCACACTATTCAGCAGTATTGGTATTTGATAGTATGAGTAGGTAGTATTGGTATTTGGTAGTGTTATCACTAATGTAGGGTTTGGATTTATTATTATCTATACTAATATAATAAAGAGGTAAAGTTTGTTTTTTTGTTGTAATCTGTGGAAGTACTGGTCCGATTGCTAAAATTTTTACACCAATAGAAAGCTGCTGAATTTCTGAGTCACATAGGCTATATTTTTTGTACGCAGGCTAAAGCTAGTTATTTATATACTCTTTATTGTACACCATAAAAAAAATGTAATTTGATGTAGAATATAAGCTTCTGCTTGCGACTTCACGCGTGTTTATGTAGAAAATTGTCTCAAAGGAACAAACTCCCGGTATAAAAAGTACCTACACCAGACATGTTTTATATCTCCACGTGCCAAATTACAATATAAACACATCCATTCAGCAGTTTAAACATGATGGTTAAAAAACTTACAGACACACACACACGCAAAATTATATAAAGTTTAGTTGTTATAGTATTAGTAAAGGACAATGGGCAAAAATGTATGGGACGTGGTACCCGCTCCAATAGTCATTATTAATATATCATTGAAAAGACATTTTGATGCACAAAAACGTCTACCATGGCGCTTGTCGCTAATCACGTTTGGGAAGCAGTAATCTCACAAAGTTTTATAAATAAGAATTTACTAAAAAATATTTTATATTAGTAAAAGAAAGCTAGGACAAGATTGACTAAGACGATGATATAACACACTTTGGATTCTATTATTAAAAGAAATAAGAAAACAAGCGCTCTTCAAATAAAAATCATATATTTTAGCAATAAGTGAGTAGATTTAAAACATTACATATCGCCATCAACTATAACAGCATTAAGGAAAGGTGCCGGAGCAGTAAATCCCGTATGCCTCGCATAGCCTAGGTACCATACGATGGACATTATGTGTGCACAAGTGCCCATCGTACGTCGCCCGGTTAAACATGTGCAATATTGTTGGACAATAGTATTTGCACTGTTGATCAATTATGTAACAAAAATATGTTTTTACACGGACTTGTTGCGACTGGATTCGTCCACGCAAAAGCCAGGCATCTTCGTGTATACCATAGTCTGGCAGATCTTCAAGTGCTCCCTTTCTGTACGTATAATACAGACCATTTGATAAATGCTCGGCACAGAAAGATCTTGCCTCCTCCGTCATTGAAGGGAAGTTTTCTATCTGGCTCGCTTCTATCCTCTGAAAATCTACTCTTCTGTGATTAAGCCGTTTTCTCTCTACATACATACATAGGTATGCAGAAGATTCGGGGTATCTATTTTCTGCCTTATAATATTGACGAATTCGTCTGCGTGTATGCTATCCACGATGGCTTGGTGGAAGTGGTTCTTCATAGCTGCGGCTATCTTAAAATCGGTGAACATATTGGGCAGTGACTTATTAAAATATTTTTGCCGCAAGAGCTTAAAATCACGCCGTTTACCACTTCCACAACCCACCGGCATAGCGTTACCGATCGTGCTTCGTTGGATTGTTCAGTGGTCAGCTGTGTCTCTTGACGGTTCAGCAGCTAAACGTCGTCACAAGCGCAATACGAACGATCGACTGACGCGGACACCGATGCCGACGCCTCCCTCACTGCTCCTGCGCACATCCCGCGCTCAGGAGCAGCGGGGCTCGAGTTAAAAGGAGGCCGGGTGCATGGTGAAGTCTTACGTAAAAGCATTATTAATAGAAAACATGAACGGAAAAATGCAGAAAATATTACCTTGGTACCTACTCATTTTTTTAAGTATAGTAAGTGGTACCTAATATACTCGTATATGTATATTTATCGACGGGGTCACGGGACTGTCTAAACAGGTTACCGTGACCCGGGAACGCAAATGGCAACCGAAGGAATAGGGTTTTTATTATTTAGTAAAACTGTCGTTTATCTCTAAACGCAACCAGATTTGAGAATGGCGGCAATAGTAAATATTGTTCCTCTTGGTAAGACCTTCTAAACGACACTACAACCATATCTATTGGAGCCGGGTACCATTTTGCTCATTCTCCTTTGTCATATATTATTTTCCAAAAGAAACTGCCCAACTGCAATTCACCAGACCCCAACAATACTTTAACGTTTCCACGTATTCCATTCTAATCCGAAATCCACAAATCCATACGGAATCAGATTCTCAGAACAGAATATTATAATAAAGTGATCCGCCCGTGACCTTTAACGACCCTTCCACCAATATAAATCAATATTGAATCAACCCCAACTAATCCCAGTAAATTTATTAATTTAAGGGTAATCATCATCATCTACTTTTCCCAACTATATTGGGATCGGCTTCCAGTCAAGCCGGATTTAGCTGAATACCAGTATTTTACGAGGAGCGGCTGCCTACCAGACCTCCACAACCCATTAACTGGGGCAACACGGTACTTCATGGCAAGGCTGGAGTCAGATTTACTGGCTTCTGACTATCCGTAACCACTGCCAAAGATATACACGAATGACAACCGGCACCTACGGCTTAACGAGCTTTCCAAGGTACGGAGGAAATTCAGTATGTTAAGATGGTCATCCATCCACAGACCAACGCTGGCCAACCTTGAAGATCGACCCGTGCGGCTGTTATTATCTAGCCACGAGCTCCTACGACATACAAAATCTAAATCTCAAAACTGAATATTATAATAAAGATATCCGCCCATGACCTTTAACGACCCTTACGCCATATAAATCAATATTGAACCAACCCCAACTAATCCCAGTCAAACTATTAAGTTAAGGGTAATAAATTCTCATAAAACTCATTATTAGGAATATTCCTTTTATCGTTATTTAATCTGTTCAAAAGTGTACGGTTAACTCACCGAGTTCGATAACTTGGATTTGGAATTTGGACGTTATTGTGTTTTTAGGGTTCTGTACCCAAAAGATGAAGTAAAGAAGAACAGATTGCCTTAAGGTTCTGAATAGACGTCTTTAGGCTGAATTTATGATGGAGATTGATTAATTGTAAAACAACTTTCAGCTAATTAGCATTACCAATGCTGGGACTCAGGCCTCCTCTCTAGCCCCAGTGCGGATTGGCGGATGTCACATGTCTTCGAATTTTTGGATCTAGGACATGCCGGTTTCCACACGATGTTTTTCTTCACCGTTTAGAGTGCAGTGGCGATGAAATAAATTACACAAAGTAATGCGCCTGACTGGGTTTGAACCTGTGATCTACAACTTGCTAGTCGGGGCAGTTACCACTGGGCCACCACTGCTCTCAGCTACACGCTATTGCTACAGCTAATACCTTCGAGTTTTCAAACGTTATACGGATAAAGTCAATTAAAAGTTCCGAAGTTTATACTTGGTAAATTTACATAAGCTTATTGATAAAATTGTCAAAACAGTGAAAACAAGAACAACACAAGAATTTGTCAACTGACATACAAAGACGAAGCACAAATATACATCTATGACTCCCTTGACCGTTTTTTGTCCGGGTCCGTACAGGCTTCCACAAAAATACCTAGGTATGCTATAAAGGACATATGAAATTCTTCATAGGAAAACCTATGACAATCAGTTCAAGCAGAGCGAAAAACTAGCTTTGAAGTTTATTGGCATTTCCAGAATTTTTCGCTAGACAAAAATGTTGGTCCAATCATTTCTGCCTTCTACAATCTACTCTTCAAAACAGACTTTCTCAATTCCTCAACGCAATGTTTTTTTTTGCAAAATTAAGGCCATGTTTTTCAAGTATACATCACAAAATCTGTCCCATTGCCAAACGAGAGACAGTGATAGTTGAAATAAATTTAATCAAGAACCATTTGAATCATTTGACTTGAAATATTGAACATGCATGAAAAAATATTTGGTTAGATAAACTAGATTTATCAATACAAAAATAGAATACTAACTGTGAAAACAATATCAAAATTGAAAGAAAAACTAATGATGATAATTATAAAAAAAACGTAACTGTCACTCGCCAAGACACAGTTTTCTATTACGACCATAAAATGGGTGTGATGAATTTTGACGTACAGGCCATATCATACTTCTCTTTCGGTGCTTTGAAGTTTTATTAATTCCTTGTTGATGAAGATATTTAAGAAAAAAAACCTATTTGTTTATTACAGCTAAAAATCATTTGATTAAGCAAATTAAAAAAAAGCAAGCATATTATTTTTTTTTAATTTGATTTAAGCTAGTGCTTGACTGCGATCTCACTTGATGGTAAGCAGTGATGCAATCGTTGACGGTGAGGCGCACTAGCTTATTATCTCTATTGTGAAGCATTGACTATGTGTCGCGTCAATGATTTTCCTTTAGCAGACCCCTTCCAATCTAACTAAACAACAGACTTAGTCCAAACTCATATTGGAATGTTAGACTTGACCAATATGATTGGAAGCGTAGATTAAACTAGCCAACTCCGAGGCACACAGCCTGATGACTATCATCATTCCCAATACCACAGACCACGGAACCCAGAAATACACACACTGGACTTAATCGAGCAAATCTGCATGCATTTGCAATGATAGTCGCACTTAATACGAATGGCATCAAATGTAATAACGTTCGCACAACACTATAGTACAACGATAACTCTTCAATTTAATGCGAAACTAGTTCGAATGTTCGAATTTCGAGTAACATGTTAGTTCGAAATCGGAGTTTGCGATTCTCGATAAGCAGTTTTGAAATGGATATTATTACAGTTGAAATTATTGGGATGTAGTAGCATTTGGGATATCGAAACTTTCAAGTTTTGGTAATGGATTGTGGCGTACGTGGTGTTGTGGGGGAAATTGGAATTGGGGTAGGCAGAGATGGAGGTGGAGGGTAAAATGTAGTACGCGACTTAGATAAAGAACACGAATAAATAAAGATAAATTAAAAAAATAACCACACAATAAACATACACATCTAAAGGAAGCTCCGCTTTGCCACCTGGAACATTGGCTCTCTAACTGGACGTTGCAGAGAACTCGCGGACGTACTTGCAAAGCGTCGGGTCCAGTGCGCCTTCCTTCAGGAGACGCGCTGGAAGGGGAATAAGTCCCGTGACATCGGGCAGGGGTACCAGCTAGTGTACACCGGATCACCGTCGGGTAGGAACGGAGTAGCCGTCGTGTTGTCTAAGGACCTTCAGGATGGACTCCTTGAAGTAGACCGATACAGCGACCGTTTGATGAGAGTTAGGGTGCTGATTGAAGGATCGGTTACGAACCTAATCAGCGCCTATGCTCCCCAAACTGGTTGCTGTGAGTCTGAAAAGGAGGCCTTCTGGGAAGAGTTCGAGGACGTAATGCGCGCTATTCCGAATTCCGAAGATGTTTTGGTTGGGGGGGATCTCAACGGCCACGTAGGTCGGTCTGCTGGTGAGTACGGACGTGTCCACGGTGGTTTTGGCTATGGCCAACTAAATGCAGAGGGAGTCAGTATACTCAGGACCTGCGCGGTGTCTGACCTAGCCATCGTGAACACATTCTTTCAGAAGAAGCCCCAGCATCTCATTACGTACCGTAGTGGTGCCTACTCAACCCAAATTGATTACCTGCTGGTGCGACGGTGCCACATTGGCAAGGTTACCAACTGCAAGGTCATCCCAGGCGAAAGCTTAACGGCTCAACACCGCCTTCTGGTCCTGGACTTGGCAGTCAGGCCAAAGAAGAAAGTGACCGAGAAACGCAACCCCCGCACTAAGTGGTGGTTGCTTAGTGGGCCTAAGCAGTCAGACTTCATCGCGGAGGTCGAGCATCTCAAAATCAGTGCTCCGCATGAGTCTGCTCAAGATATCTGGAGTAGGATCCACTCAGCAATCACCGCTGCGGGTAAGCGCGTCTTTGGCACTTCTCGTGGTGGCCGCACCATAAACAAGGAGACGTGGTGGTGGGATGACGAGGTGCAGGAGGCGACTCGGAAGAAGAAGGTTTTATTTAAACAGTGGCAAGGGTCCAACTCTCCGGAGGACAGGGAGGCATATGGAGCGGCTAAGCGCGCTTGCAAAAAAGCAGTAGCCAGAGCCCGCAGCAAAAGTTTGTCGCCCTTGTACGACAAGCTGGAAACTGCGGAGGGGCAAAAACTTATTTTTAAGCTGGCGCGTGCCCGGGAAAAAGCAACACGGGACATTAGTAAATGTCTCTGTGTAAGGGACGCCCAGGGTAAGCTGCTCTACGATGCCCCCTCTGTTAAGGAGAGATGGTGTACGTACTTCACGGAGCTGTCCAACAAACAGCATCCCCATAACCTTCCTCCCGAACCGCCTCCTAACCTTGGACTTATTTCCCCTATTTCCCCCGACGAAATTCGCATTGCTCTTCGCCACATGAAAAACCGGAAATCGGTCGGGCCTGACAATGTGCCAATTGAGGCGTGGAAAGCGATGGGCCCACATGGTGTGGACCTATTGACAGATCTTTTTAACCGCATCCTGACCACCAAGGAAATGCCAAACCAGTGGCGACTAAGCCTGATTATCCCGGTTTACAAAGGCAAAGGTAGCGTACAGGACTGCAGTAACTACCGCGGTATCAAGATCATGTGCCACACCATGAAGCTCTTCGAGCGCATAATTGACACAAGGCTCCGTAGCGAGTGCACTGTCTCTGAGTGTCAATATGGCTTTCGGGCGGGTAACAGCACCATGGACGCAGTGTTCGCCTTACGGACTCTGTCTGAGGCTTACAGAGAGAGAAGGAGAGCTCTGCATATGGCCTTTTTAGACCTGCAGAAGGCCTTCGACTGTATACCTCGGCAGGCTATCTGGTGGGCACTCCGCTTCAAGGGTGTTCCTGAGGCCTATGTTGACATTATCAGAGACATGTACCGTGATTCCGTGTCCTCTGTCCAGACCGCTGTTGGCAAATCCAGTGTTTTTCCAATATCTGTTGGCGTTCACCAAGGTTCGGCTCTAAGCCCGTTCTTGTTTAACGTTGTGCTTGATGTAGTTACGGCAAACATCCAAGACCAGCCTCCATGGCTAATGATGTATGCCGATGACATCGCACTCGTTAACCAGAACAAAGCCCATCTTGAGCGCAAGGTCAACATTTGGAAGGACACGCTGGAAAACGGCGGTCTGAGACTAAATGTGGCGAAGACCGAGTACATGTCCTGTGGCGGCACGGATTCAAACACTATCCGAATAGGTTCGGATCTGGTAACAAAGACCGATAAGTTCCGGTACCTTGGATCCGTGCTGCACGAGTCTGGCAACGTGGATGACGATGTCCAAGCACGTATAGGCGCGGCTTGGGCAAAATGGTGCGAGGTAACGGGCGTTTTATGTGACCGTAGAATGCCCCCGAGGCTCAAAGGGCAGATATATAAATGCATCATTCGGCCGGTCCTCCTGTACGGTGGCGAGTGTTGGCCGGCATTAAGCAGACACACTCAGGAGCTTCGCGTCACGGAAATGAAGATGCTGAGGTGGATGTGTGGCGTAACGCGTTCCGATCGCGTGCGCAACTCATTCATCCGAGGTAGTCTTGGTGTCCGTGACGTGGGGGAAAAACTGCAAGAGTGTCGTCTGCGATGGTATGGCCACATCATGCGTCGCCCTAAGGAGTACGTCGGCCGGAGATGCATGGATATGGCTGTTCTTGGGGCTAGGTCCCGTGGTCGCCCTCGCAAGCGCTGGCTGGACGTCGTCAAGTCCGACATGAGAGCCAATGGCCTTACTGGGAAGGATATTGAAGATCGGGCAAAGTGGAGTAAGCTTAGCAGGAAGGCGGACCCTGGTAACGGCCGGGATTAACGCCAGGCAGAAGAAGAAACATACACATCTAAAAAATCTACAACTACATTCAAAAAGTCGTGTTTGTTCACAATTAACGTTTGAATCCCCAACCGGTCCTATGAGACCGCGCTGTTATTGTTTTACTATTGTGTCTCGTTTCGCGGGTATCTGAGTAACTACGTAATTAATTAAGGAACGGTGGGACCGATTTTAATGATTTACGCTTTGTTAGATTCCTCTTCATCACGAATACTTACTTAGCTATTCTAATATTGGGAAAAATCACGTAAATAAAATTTTAAAATATCTAAATTCATCGAAAAATAACAGCAACTGTCAAATACATTGGTCTCAATCATTTTATCAGTCGGTCTATATCAATTCATTGAATGTTAGGCGGTACAAAGTTCGCCGAGTCAGGTAAATAAACAAATAAGAACATGTAGTAAATAAAGTTCTAATTACAAATGTAGTAATAGGGGTAAATCAAAGGAATAATGGCGCATTTTCATTAGTCGGTAGGGCCCGCATGCGGGGTGCGAGAGATTTCTGGAACGCATGCCACAGGGCCCGCATTCGGGGAACCGTTTTCATTAGTCGATAGGGCCCGCATGCCGGGTGCGAGAGATTGCTGGAACGCGTGTCACATGGCCCGCATTCAGGGAACCGCAGACGGTATAACGAACATGTTACTTTCATTGGTTGTTATCCCGCATGCGGGAACTCCCCGCATGCGGTATACCAAACGAGTTAACGACCAGTGAAAATGCGCCATAATGTATTAATTCCGTAAAAGACGATGTGTGTGGAAAGGTCACTTATTCAATTGACAGCGAAAGGAAAATTAAATGTAATACAAGAAATCGAAAATGAAGCGGTATAAGCTACAAAGACGCCGTACCCATTGCTTTCACGCGGACGGTGAAAGCAATGGGTACGGCGCTGTTCGATAAGAAATATGTAAGCATAATCGACGAGTCTCGCAGGTGCCTATGCCTGCCAGAGCTGCAGGGCTGCAGAGACGGCCTTGGCTTTTAGCTAGTAAAAACCAGACACTCCCGCTGCAATGGCATGGCCGAATCATGCATTGGTCGGAGATGCATGAATATGGCTACCCTTGGGGCTAGGTCCCGTGGTCGCCCTCGCAAGCGTTGGCTGAGCATCGACAAGTCCGGCATGAGAGCCAATGGCCTTACTGGAAAGGATGTTGAAGATCGGGCAAATTGGAGAAAGCTTAGTCGGAAGGCGGCCCCTGGCAATAGCCGGGATTAACGCCAGGAGGAAAAAAATCACTGCACTCGAAGCGAGAAAAGTCGTTTGATGAAGTTTTTGTTTACATTGAAGTTTCCTTTGTTTCACTGTTTTTATTGTGAACTTTTAATAACCCATGGCATTTGTCCCGTATCACATTTATAAATGCTCTCACGCTTTTAATTCCTCCATTTTAAACACTATAAGCAATACAGGAACATTACATTGTGAAACACTATAGCATAACAAAGTAGGCACTCTATCACCCATGTTAGCTGCATGGTTAATGAGAAGAGGAAGCTGGATACGGGCGGGAGTGGTTCCGTTGTTCTGGGGTGAGGCGCCTTTGTACGCGGTGATATAGGACGCGGGGCTTTTGTGTGAACTACTGCGTAAATAGCGAGTCCTTCACTTACATGAGAGCTTTAAAAAAAATTTGGGGAGTAAATAATATCTGAAAATATTATGACCAGTAATGGTTTGATTTTAATATTCTAAGTTTATTAGGAAAAAATATTATTATTCCATTTCTTTATTTTAATGTACTTACTCATTACATTTGAAAAATATCTTAAAAATATAATGTAGTAGTAAGCTACCGATAGTCAGGGCTGCTGAGCGAGGAATCTCCTGCTAATACACGCCACGTCTGGGAGTACTGCTTTCTGAATCGAGCCCTTGATCTAAGGCAGCTATCCCACTGGCGTTTTACGAGCGTCGGCGTCACTCGAACGTCTACGCAGCGTCAACGTTGCACAGACACGACGTTGACGTCGCGTCTGCGCGTGACAAGCCTTAAGGCGATACTATTTGCCAGCGACCTTGCGCGATCGGGCCGTAGCTAGCACCCGCGTCCCGCGACCGCGCATGCACCCCTCTTCGACCGCTCGTTTCGTCAGTTTCGTAGGGTAACCATCCGTTTCAAATAGAAAGGAATTTACTGCCGGATTTTTTATAGCTACCTAACATTTTTTTATAATCTACTTATTTTCTTAGTTACATATTTTTACAAGTAAATAATATCTCATAATAATAAGTTAAAACCTAAAAATATTATACATAATTATATTTTATTATTTACCTCTAAAATACGGAGTAGTTTAAAACCAACATTGTGTGTTTCAAGTGCAATTACTTAAAAGAAGTAAAATTAGTAGGTACGTAAGGATCGTAATGCTGGAACTTGGCTTGACGAAATATTCGCAGTGTTAAAATAGAATAGAATAAACTTTATTGTACTTACACCAAAATAAGTAGTAGCAGTGTTATCGGGATAAAGTTCATTTTATATACCACTTATAGCTTTACAAAGCATGCCTCGTTAAAACCCCATGGGATGTCACATTCCCAACTTCTTATTGAAAAAACGTTTTAAAAAGGGGTAACTTTGCGATTTTTTTCTATCAAGTGAAGTTCATCAGGTCTTGCAACTGAATGCGATTTTAACTAGATAAGATCCTTAACTAAAACATATATTTTTTTTTAAATTTAAAACACTGTAGTTTTTGTCTCAGATTGTTTTAAAAAACTAAAATTTGGGCCCACCTCGTCTATCCGCGCCTTAACGTCCTCTGAACGCGACGTTAACGTCATTGAGCAAACGTCTGCACGGCGTCGACGCTTCGCAGATGCTGCGTTGACGTCAACGCTCGTAAAACGCCAGTGGGATAGTAGCCTAAAAGCCCAACGCGTGCCTCCTTAGATGTTGTTCGAGGCTCTTGGCTATTAAGCCATTGGCCGTCACGACTATCGGTACTATTTTTTTTTACACTGGAAGTCATTTAAACAGAAACTTTAAAACGAACTTACGAAAATATTTGAAAAGAAGGTAGATTTTTAACGCCATGCATTAATCATTCTAATGCCTAACTTCCACTCGAAGAAAACTCTGGCAAACGGGGTGCTTTCATGCTATTTCAAATGTTCTGAACAAAGTTAGTACCAAGACAATACAACTAGAACGACTACATTTTAAATTTTACAACACAGATGTGATGTAACATAAAAGATATAATGTACAAGTACGTACCTATACAAGTACGAATATGTAGTTGAAGAAACGTATGAAATTATGACATGGATTCGATAGTTTTATCAGAAGGCTCACTGATCTCATCTACCTAGCCTTTTCCCCACTATATTGGGGTCGGCTTCCAGTCAAGCCGGATTTAGCTGAATACCAGTATTTTACGAGGCTCACTGTAGGCTTTGAATACACGGGATTGGTTCAAGTTATTACCGCGGCCCTAGGGCGCGAAGAGCAACTGAACACAGCATACACACATACATATACACACAACACACACACTGAGATTTAGTCAGTAAAAGTCTGACACTGACTCCACACAGAGCGAAAGAAGTTATTTAAAAAAATCTTCATATGTATGGCTGTCATATTATGTAGATCTTTGACACTTGTTCCGGGTAGTCAGAAACCTGGAATTCGGACACAAATTTTACCAAGGGGTATAGTGCTACCATATAGCTGCGTTGTGAACAAGCAGTCGAAAAATTGTTTTTTTTTTTAGTTTAGAAATTCTTAAATTACTTCAGACTAAAACTCACGCGTGTCTCTCACTTGCCTTATGCATTCTAGGACTACGAGTTTTCGTTTCAGAAATTCTCCGCGGTCCCAGCTAGCGGGCATTGGTTTTCTTAGGCTACGGTTACTCTTCCAAACGTTTCCGCAATCCTAGCAGAGGTCCATAACCCTGATATCTATAATGGTCTATCGGTTTAGGTAATTAACTCAAAGTTGGCATGTCTTTTTATCTAAAAGTTGTCTAAAAATTGTATGTAAAAATCTTTGCAACTTGGTATTTACCTAAATCGATGTTAGTTAATAAACTAAGTTTAAATAATCTTTGTGTATATTATATACGACCTCTTTAATATAAAAAGACATACCAAGATTGTTTACCTGTAGTTAACCACCTAAACCGATAGACCATAGGAGCATCTGGCTAGATTCGAAGCTTACACCAACGCAATCGGGGTAAGACTAGACCATTGTTCTTAGTTATCCCTCTAGATGTAGCCTCTGAACCTTCTATATTCCTCACACTATGCTCACAAATAAACATAACCATACAAACTTTTACTATTATTGTTCTTGCCATTATTTTAATAAAATTTTATACTCCACGCGCCTGAAGGTTGTTCGTAAGATCTCCCGATTTTATACGGCGCACAATATTGACGAAACAATTTTTATAGTATCGGTGAATTGTAGTATTTTTGTTGATTTTATAGTTTATTTGTGATTTGTTTTGTTTCCAGCTTCTTTAGGAATTGGAGCATGTTTATTTTATTTCTTTTCATATGTATTTTATTTTTGTAGTCAGCAGTTTTGGACTTAACAACCATCCTTTCCTCTTCTGCCTTTTCTAGTGCGTCTTACCAGTAATGATACAGGGTTTTTGCTGGTTTGTGGGACTTTTCGAAGGAATTACGAAAGCCATGTAATGCTAAGGGCAACTGAAAGAAGATAGGTAGGTTTTATTTGGTAAAATTCTAATACACCTTCTCGATTCACTTAGAGTGAAAAGAGGATTTTCATAATTTCCTACTAAAAAAATAACAGATAAATGTAGTAAATTTTTATCATAGTTCCAGTTAGATAATAATTATATTCCTAACATTAACGCGGTCAAAACCGCTGGGATAAATTAAAATCTTTTAGGTATAAATAATCGCTAGCAATTTAAGTGTAAAATTTAACAATGAAAATAAGGAAGTAGCTTGACCATTATTTCCCGCAACGCTAATAAAATTCCTCCCTAAATGATTGAGACGCTTTCTCGCTACCACTGGAACCACACCCTTCTTCGTATGGAATAGAACAAAAGTTGGATCTTCAAGTTTTACATGGTACGTGATACCTACCCGTTACTAGGATATTTAGTTTAACGATAACTAGGCTATTGAGATTTTAGTATTATTCCTAGATATTGTTCGAATTTTTTCTTTTTATTGTTCGACTAAAAAGCCGATAATTGTCGCCGCGTTTCATCGCCCCGCGCTAACATCTTTGTTTGTTTAATCTTTATGTAACTACATTTTTGACTTAATACCTTGGACATTCTCTACAAGTCAACCTAAGGTGGTGGAAAGACATTTAGCATCTTTGACAGTTACACAGAGAGGACGCGCCCTTCTTCACTTTTGAATAGTTTTCAGTTATAATTAAAAATTTTATATATTAAAAATAAACTTTAATAGTATGTAGGTGGTACGAAGGTCATTACTGTATAACTTTTCGATCCCATCAGCTATCCGCTCTGCAAACAATGCGCGCTGCTCACTGCCACTTGAGTTTAACTATTCTTCGGGCTATATCGGTAACATTGGTTCTCCTACGAATATCATGATTTCCGATCAAAATCTGCTATCAACTTTCATGCGGATATCTTCGTTTCACACAAGGATTTTTGAGCATAGCCATTAGCCGTGTTTATTTTCATTTTTATAAGTTAGAATGTAAGAGAGTAGTGCCTAAACTAGGCTCTTTGCCTGTGTTTTAGCTTTGTAACTTATACATTAACTAGATTTTGTACTAACACGCTGACAACTTAGTAAGGCACCCAAAAACTTGGAAAATAATATGTTTTTTTAAGTAAAAAGAATGTGTTAGAGGTTACTTAGTAGGTATATCATGAGTATAGTGTAAGAAATTGTAACCATAATATATAGTCAAAACAATCTTTAAACTTGAACAAAAATAATCTATACTTACTAATATAATAAAGAAGTAAAGTTTGTTTTTTTGTTTGTATGGGATAATCTCTGAAGATCCTGGTTCGATTGCATAAATGTATATTATACTAGCTGTCCCCTGCGGTTTCACCCGCATTTTTCGTTACTGCTCCGCACCCGTGGGTCGAAGCGTGATAGTATATAGCCTATAGCATTCCTCGATAAATGGGCTATCTAGCACTGAAAGAATTTTTCAAATCGGACCAGTAGTTCCAGAGATTACCCCCTACATACAAACTTACAAACATACAAACTTACAAAGAACAATGGCAGCCGCCTATACATTAAATTAGCTGAGATTAAATTCTAGCGTCTTTAAATGAAAAATATCTTATTAAACTCGGCGTCAACTTCTGAATTAGCTGGTGCAAGAATTTTTGTTCGAAAAGGCCGGAATTAATAGAAATTCAGTCATGAAGTTTTGTAGGTTATGTCTACGGTAATTTCAATTCGAAGAAGTTAAAAGGGCAATATTACATTATTATTTTCCTGACCCAGTTATTTTAGCATGCAATGCATTGTAAAAGGTGTAAATACTTACTCTTTGGCCTTAATTCATGAATCCCCGACCGGTCTCATAGGACCGCGTTGTTATTGTGTCTCGTTTCGCGGGTATTGATAGGTTAACTTAGGTATACTTACTACGTACCTACTATGTGACTGTGTACAATAGGACTGAGGCTGCCAGTCACCATCAGCATTGTTTTAGGTAGATATTGAAGCAATAGGACTATAATAGAATTCCGGGATTTTATAAATACTTGCTAACTTTTCAGATAAATAAAAATAAACACAAAATCCTTGAATGCGTATGGAATATATTGAGTATGTTCATAAGAATTAATAAAACAAGTTTTTTTTATATTATTATTTATTCTTCGTAATCCTCTCTTATAACTATTTCATCCAGAAATTCTGCAGGAGCTGAAATATTTTGCTGATATCTGGCCCATCCCAAATACCAGACTAGCGTCATGACATGAGCACAACATCCTACTGTGCGCTAACCAACTAAACAATTACAACAATACTCGCTGATTCCTGTCCTACCAGGAATATCATTTTCTATAACAATATAAACATAATATTGCTTCCTGGATACGTGAAGTGACTTTATTTTTCCTCTAATTATTTATTTATTAAAGCTTTATGCACAAAACATTGTACAAAGGCAGACTTAATGCCTTAGGCATTTACTACCAGTCGACCTTAGGTTGTTGGTGTTGTCACGCCAGTGCCCCTAAGATTATATTCAGAGGAATCAATGTTTTCACTGGAAACTTCGATTCTGTACCCACCGTGGAAACGTATATGTTCGCCATAATATGAGCGAGCTTGTCTTATTTGGTACGTTTCCAGGGCGAAGAGAATCAAGTCTCTAAATTCCAGGGTTGGGAAGCATAAAACATTATCGCGATCAGCGGATTATCGCTGATCGTGATAAACTTGTCTCGTAACTGCATTGGCTACGAAATTAGGAGGTTCGTCTATTCATGTTTAAGGCTTCCACCATATTTGCCAAATTGTTTGCTAAGTTCATCCATTCTCTAATTATTTCAAGTATTTCATTAGCATATTCATTATTTTGAAAGCGAACACCAAACTTGTTCAAAAGAGCTGTCGCGATTTGAAATGTTTGCATCATGTGTGGTAGAGAGCGATGAAAATACTCTTGCCTAAAAACTCTACAATCACGTTCTCTAGTAAACTTATACCGTCCCTAAAACCCCTATCCAGAATGAACACATCATCTTCTCTGAAATATGATCTTAAAGCACTGCCAGAAGAAAATAGACCGGACATAATTTCAGCGTCAGTTGCTTTATTTGCATAAATGATAGGCGTCTGTGACATGAGTAAAACTAATCAACAATTGACAAAGTCAAACCAAGTTATATTTTTTTTATTTGGGATAATAGTCTTTTTGCCCGTCATTAATTACTGTCATTTGGCAGAATAAATATAAATAACTTTAATTTCAAATATCTTTTTTATCCGGCTATAACTAGTTAATGTGATACTTTGAAAAAACGTAGAAAAATAATAGAAATGCCTTCGTATATAAGTCACTTTAAGACACTCCAATAAATTTCAGCTATGAATTCGCCAAGATTCTTTTACCTCTTTATAATATTAGTATAGATTGATAGAAAGCTGCTTTCTTCCTGAGTGCTATAGGCTATATTTTACGTAAAAAAAGTTATTACTTATTTAGTAGTTACTTAGTTCCCGACTTTCACGCGGGCGAAGCCGCGGGCAAAAGCTAGTCTTTTATAATTAATATTCATGAAAATTAAATCCCTTGCTTTGACATCATCTTCCATACTAATTATAAAGCAGTACTTTCCCACCATTGCCTTCCCCCACATTTCTATTTACCCCACACAAAAATAAAGGGCGTGAACATTACGAAATTAATTTAACTCCGGTTTCTTTGTCGGCAAAAACAAAAGAACGGTGGTGACGGTTAATTTTCGTACAACTTCCTACTGCCCCGGATATATTGTGCTGTGATGTTTAGATTAAATAAGCGAGGATAAGTAGGATTGTGCGTCAAAGAATGTTTATTTAATTTGGCCGCTGCTTCTGGGAAATATGGGACAACCTCGGAGGTGATGGGCGTAGAAATAATTACATTTGTTTGGTATTCCAAAGAAATAAGAATATTCATCATACCGTGTTACCCCAGTTAATGGGTTGTGGAGGTCTGGTAGGCAGCCGCTTCTCGTAAAGTACTGGTATTCAGCTAAATTCGGCTTGATTGGAAGCCGACCCCAATATAGTTGGGAAAAGGCTAGGCAGATGAAGAATAAGAATATTGATCAAAACTTATAATAATTCATGAATCCCCGAAGGGTCCTATGAGACCGCGCTGTTATTGTCTTACTATTGTGTCTCGTTTCGCGGGATTCGATAGGTTAAGTATCAGGTCAGGTGCATTATGGGACAAAATGTGTGTGTGTGTGTATGTGTGTGTGAGTGTGTGATGTGTGTGTGTCATAGATTTAAGTTTCTGTACAATTTATAGTTATAAAGTGTACAGAAACTCTCTTTTTTTGTACTTTTTTTGTAATATCTTTTGGTGTACAATAAAGTTTATTCTATTCTATTCTAATGTGCTTCAAACTGACGTGCGAAACTGTCAAATTGTCCTCACAACACCGTGTCAAGTGAATGCGTTCTAAAATGGTTGGAAAGGGTGCCAGTTGCGGGACATTGGGTAAAGTTGCAGCGTCACGTAGATTATGCGTTACGCATCATGTTTATGGACACTATCCCATAATGTATCTGGGGTATTAGGTGATATTTTTTTTGGTTTGTCTGTTCAACGATTATCTTGAAAAGTACCTATCCGATCATTTACAAAATTACATACTACACTATCGTCAAGTGTCAACAGCCTCTGCGCGCTTGTGCACTACACGGAATTTTACTGTCCTGCAGTCCGATTTCTTACAATAATATTGTCAATGAATTTCAATGAATTCTCAATAAAAGTTGATGTAATCTGACTGCAGGACAGTAAAATTCCGTGTAGTGTACAAGCACCCTCTGTCTCGTTTATCCCGGGATCAGGTACCTGGTTCTTTTAGAACCATTTTCTACTTCAAAGCAAGCAAAGCCGCAGACAGCAGCTAGAGTTTTTTGCCACACAAGACCTTGTTTTATAAAACTTTATTCATTTAATAGTCTACCAAACCACTTCACTCACAGAGCAAAAAGAAAATCTAAATACTACATTACGATATTTCTTGATTAATAGAACCTTACAGTTTAATCAAGTCGCTCAACTCAAAAAGAAAACTCCAAGGTTTGTTCAAGAAACACGGAAAAATCTAATTTCATTGTGCATTGTAATAAATTGAACATTTCCTATCCATATTTCTACGTTCCGGGAGAAAATTGTTTGACGTCATTTTGTTTAATTAGAAGACGAGTTTAACTGCTCCAAAAAAATGAGATAAAACAAAAATTGGCCTAGATATTTATAAATGACATTTTTTTTAGAGCAAAATATCCTAATATTCTTCACAAAAAGGAAAAGAAGCAGTAATCTGACTAGACGTTCCTTTTTTTTAATAATTATTATTGATAGGCTCGCATTTGGCTTCTATATCTCACCCGATGGTAAGTGATCATGTGGTCGACGATGGGACGCGCTTACTAACAGCCGAATAACCTATCTATCACATACCGGAGATAGAAAATTTGTTTTACTATCTCCAGTATGCCAAAGCTAGAGATAGATAGGTTATTGGGTTCGGCCGTTAGAAGCAAACTATTTAACTCTTGATATGATCAATGAACTCAATATCTATAAAAAAATACGACTTTCCTTAAACAATGAAACCATCACGGCCTAGTTGGATAGAAAGTTCAGAAACAGACACGAAAACTATGAAAATCAAAGCACTATTCGTCCGCCTTCATAATTCTGACTAAACCTGAAGGTACTTCATCAATTCACTTAGGGAGTTTAGCAGCAATCAAGGCCCATTCATCGGTATCATGTAGCTTGTGTAATGAACTTCGATTGGAATCAATACTCGAAAGTAAGGATGCCTTTCCATACAAGCAAAATATGAAATGTGAGATGCCTATGTCCAGCAGTGGACGTCTTTCGGCTGAGATGATGAAAATATGAGATGAGACCGAACTTAAGTGGCAGTAGGCAGGGCACGTTGCTTAGAACAGATGGTAGATGGGGACCAGAACGTTCTGGAGTGTCACTGCGTAGCGGAAGACACAGAGTTGAAAGGCCTCCCATATTGTGGACTGATCATATGGTGAGGGTCGCGGGAATCCGATGGATGCAAGACGTATCAGACCGGTTGTTTTGGCAAAACTTGAGGGAGGTCTATGTTCATGGCCTTGTACAGATCCAGAGAAAGGTGACGGTGGTTGTGCAGGACGAAAAGCAAAGAAGATGACGCATATCCAGTTAAAGGTGGACTGATGACCTGGTGAGTCGTGAGAATGCGATGGATACGAATCGAACCGTTACCGCGCCGTGCTGAGGACCTTTCGAAGTGGCGACACTTGAGTAAAGCCTATTTCCAACAGTGGAACTCCTGCAGCTGAAATTATGATCCAGTTAAAGTGTTCCACACTTTTTTTTTTCAATTGGGAAATTTTCAGAATGACCTCTCCTGTTCTTGGAAAGTGTTTCACACTGATACTGTGTTTGAAATAGATAGATGAGAGATCATTTAGCTAGATTACTCGTGCAATATTCTATCAATTAATAGTAATTAGTTCGTCTGTTAACTGATCTGAAGGCCATTAAGTTTGGTAGTTGGAGTAGAAGCTGACACCAATTTGCATGTCACATAAATTATTCGATATTGTTTGATTGGACTGCGTATCTTTGGTAATTTTATGCAGATAAATACTGGTATCCATCTGCATTTGGTTTGAATTGAAGCTACCTCCGACATAAATTGGTAAATACTGGAAAGGTGGGGTTAATGAAACGATTCAGCCTCAGGTGCCTGTGTTCAAAACATGATCCACACGTTTGAGTGCTCCAAGTGGAGGAATTATGAGAGCCACCAATGCTATTATTATTATATTATTTATTATACATAGGCTCGCGTTTGATCACTGTCTCACCTGATGGTAAGCGATGATATGGCCGACGGTGGAGCACGCTTGCCTAGAAGTAACCTATTCACTCTTGACTTGAAGACTCCTAAGTTGCAGCTATCAGGAAACACAGACAAAATACGGAAGACGGAATACTACAGTTGGAGGCCTATTACACCAATCGTTTTTACCAACGGTATTAGTCTGCGTCGCGTAGTGTAATAAGGGTAAGACGATCTTACTTGTACGTAGACTCAACGACAGTTTACGTAGACCGGTCCACACGCAATATTGACTAGTCTACACTGTCCTCGCATAAGTGTCTGTGTTGCAATATGGAAATGTTGTAAACCCAATAGTTTTTTGAAAAGAGTAACCATAGAGTTTCTTGCCGGTTCTTCTCCATAGGAAACGACCAATTTGGAACCGTGCAATAGTTTTCGACGTTTTATAAGTGCCCATGTAGGCCTATGTGAAATAAAAATATTTTGACTTTGACTTTGACTTTGGGTCGTAAACCCGGGTGGTGCAATAGGCCTTTTAACGTGGGCTCAAACAGTTTAACGAGTTTACCCTATGGTAGAGTTTTCTTTTCTTTTCTTTTTCTTTTCGAATCTATATTCGAAAAGAAAAAGAAAAGAAAAGAAAACTGTACTGCGTAATCTGAACCTGGAAAAATAGGGGATTATGGACCTCTCCGACACCCCTTGTGAATGCGGTACTCCTAAACAGACGATAGCCCACTTACCTCCTGGAGTGTCCTTACATCTGCACTTTGGAGGATTTTGAAAACGCTACTGCGGTCGTGCTATTATAAAAATGGCCACCTATAGGAAGTTTTTTAATACCTGAGACTAAATTGACATAGGCAAATGTCAAACTTACAGTAATAATGATGCCAGTTCTATTGTCTTATGGCAAGTGTGACAAACTACGTAATGTCACTGTAGTCTTAAAAAAAGAATTTTGAAAATCCGTCGACAATTAGCTGAGTATTCGATGAACAATTTTGATTGGTCTACACTGTCCTCGCATATGTGTCTGTTTTGTAATATGAAAGTATTGTAAACCCAATCATTTTTTTTTTTTAAAGAGTAACCATGGAGTTTCTTGCCGGTTCTTCTCCATAGGAAACGACCAATTTGGAACCGTGCACTAGCTTCGACTTTTTATAAGTGCCCATGTAGGCCTATGTAAAATAAAAACACTTTTTATTTATTTTATTTTATTTATTTAACAAACATACAAAAAAACAAGGGGCATACAAACATCCGAACATAGTACCTCCTCCTTTTTGTGAAGTCGGTAAAAAACAGACTTTAGTAGACCCAAATACTTTGAACGGGAAAGAAAACCATCGATGCGAAAAAAGAAGACTATCTGACATCAATTTTTTTATTAACAATACTTCAAAAGGTACCTGGACTAAAGTCTGAAAGCTAAACCCGCGTCCCCAGATCAAAGCCAACGAAGGAACGGGGTGGGGTTTAGTCAGTAAGAGACTAACACGTCCTTCTGCTCTGCCCAAGAGCAGGAAAAGTCATTCTGATGATTCCCCTTCCTAAAAAAAAACCTAGGACTAAAGTTAAAAAAAATATTCGAAGAGAGCGTACTCCCGGGGTAAAAACTACGTGCTATTTCTGGTCATAGACTACCCGTATGCCAATTTATATTCCAATCCGTTCTACTAATTGAGCGTGAAGGCGTAACACACCGTAGAGAAAGTCAAAATAAAACTGGCCTGGTTTTATTTTTACTTTGTCTACCGTATCAGCCAAACTTGTGCACCGAGGCGGGGGTTCCGTACAAACTTACCTATGTAAATATGTAATTCAATTCCCGAACTGGGAGTATTCCCGTTTCGGCACCCAGATTTTAGGCACCAAAATTTTTGGCACCTAAGCTATTATCCTAACTCGGCACCAATAGGTATTTTGGATTGGGATTTTGTATAGGTACTACCTTCCTAAAATCCTTTGGTGTCGAAACAGGAATAGCTTTGGTGCCAAAACATTTTGGTGCCGAAAATCTGGGTGCAGAAAAGGGAATACTCCCTAAATTAGTCTCAAAGATTTTTACGAATTGCAAAAAAGTAATAATTTTTTTAAATAACTATAAAGTTGTGGTTTTCAGAATTTTTCCTTTATTTGTACTATGAGGACTCGCATTTTACCGAACATCAGGGTTCTAAGTCAACGGGAAAGTTTTGATTTCTTTACGAGTGTCAAAATATGCGTCTAAATGGCACACAAACGGCCTTATCTTTAGATTACGTTTTTTTTTCAAAAGGGAATCATCAGAATGAGTTCTCTCGCTCTTGGGCGGAGTGGGAGAGCGTGTTAGACTTTTACTGACTAAACCCCACCCCGTTCCTTCTTTGGCTTCATTCTTTGGTCACTTTGCCATCAATCTTTAGATTGCGTTGACTTATAAGTTTAATCTGTTTCATTGCTCTAACTTTAAATTCATACCTCTACGCGTTCCTGCAAAAAAGGGTCTTGACAAACGAATAAGAAAGTGGGTCCCGTTTTTGCCGCCTGCCAAGTACAGAAGCACAAAAAAAAGTAATCCACTTTATATTTTATTAGCCAATAATCTCAACAAATTCTCGAAACATAGCAGGAATCATATCAGAAGAATCTCCTTACCAAAGATTAATCGTGGGCGATCCGGCGGCGAGATTTCCCTCGAGACCTCTGCGGGTATATTGCAAGTATTAATGACTGTTGTTCACTAATGAAGTGGTTGACAGCCTGAGGAATCATTCTTGGTTTTGTTGTTGATTTTGAATTGCGTGAAGTTTCACGCAATTCAAAATCACCCAAACCCAGTTGGGTTTCTCCATACAAGCTTTGAACTCCCGTTTTAGCTCTTAGGAGATGAATTTTGAAAATATTTTCTTAATGCTCATCTATATCTTAAATGCTAACCTTGAGCAAACTTTCGCACTCCTAATCATATGTCAGTCAGTTTGTAAAGGTATTGATATGTCAGTCAGTTTCTCCTCCTATATAAATTGATGATCTAACTACTACTAGCCGCTTTGCCCGCGTAATAGTAGAAAAATATCCCAATAGAATTTACTCCGGGGATGATAAAGTATCATATGTGCTTTCCCAGGACATAGTCTACCAATCTAGCAAGTTTTATCGAAATCCATGAAGTAGTATTTGCGTGAAACAAACATCCACACATACAAACTCTGGCGTTTATAATATTAGTAGGATATCGCTATTTATCAACTTACTGATAGAAAAAGCAAAGAAGCTGCATGTAGTTTTATTTTAAAGTAATATGTGGAAACGTAGTAAACGAGATCTTTGGCAGTCGTTACGGATAGTCAGAATCCAGTAAATCTGACTCCAGTCTTGCCATGAAGTACCGTGTTTCCCCAGTTAATGGGTTGTGGAGGTCTGGTAGGCAGCCGCTCCTCGTAAAACACTGGTATTCAGCTAAATCCGGCTTGACTGGAAGCCGACCCCAATGTAGTTGGGAAAAGGCTAGGCAGATGATGATGATGTGGAAACGTAGTGAATTGTACTTTAGCCTATGTTACAATGTAGATAGGTGTAAAACATATTGTACAATTGTTTGTTTTCCATAACAAATTAAATAAAACAAAAAATCAATGAATTTTACAGTGTTAAGATTCCTCTATAGATAAAAAACATAAGAAATACGAAATCTCAACACCAGCACCTTAACAAGCTACCATAATCAAACAAAAACAAATCACCGTCAAAAAAAAAACAACAGCCGCAGCAATTAACACGGCACAAAAATAAAGCAACGATAAAATATCTCAATCGGCTACACATTGATCATTTCGCACTGCCATAAATACTACAAATGAACAGGGACCCATTTAAAATTATGACGTCACACAGCCTTTATTTATCTCAATGCCCAGTGGGCACCATTTATCACCTTTATACCATATTTAGTGCAACATTGTGTTCCATAATTATTTTTTGTACCTTTACGGGTAGTTGAGTCATGTGCGTAATGGTGCACTATTTGTAAGCCGTGTTATAAGACTGTATAAGGCGTTTAAGATTAATAGGCTTTATATGAAAAATGTATTGGCCTATAGGGTTTTTTTAGTTCGATGTTTCAAGGGATTAAATTAGCACTGTTGATACAGTTTTTTAATGTAGCTAGATTATAATCTTGAGACAGAGATTGAGATTCGAATAGTTGCAAATGGATGATATTTTATCGGATTGCCAGATAACACATGCAAACAATTTGACAGGTAAAAATGAAGTGAACTTCATTAAATGAGAACTGGCTTTCTGTGTTGTCGAAACTTGTAATTTTTTTATTTCTTTTTAAAACCTCCTTTACAACTATTGTACGTATACTGTATAGCTATGGAGTGGAATTCCCTGCCAGAGTCTGTGTTTCCTGATGGCTATAACCTTCAGTCAAGAGATTTGTTGTAGACAAAATATGTGCTCCATCGTCAACCATCTTATTGCATACTATTAGGTGAGATAATCAACGCGATCAAACGCGAGTCTTTTCATAATAAAAAAGGAACTTATCATCATCATTTTAACTGAAAAAGTTCCACAGCTAGACTTAAGCCCAAGTGAATGAACCCAAAAAAATATTAAAATTCCATCCCTTATAATTTTATTCACAAACCCAAAACAATTAATCGCCATTATCAATCAAAACGAGCCGAATCAATCAACTCTAGTCAAATCAATAGATTGTAGACATGTGATCTATCTTTTATAAAATTAAATTTGTGAAAGACCAGGCTAGCCCACGGGACCAAAAACATTGTTAGATTGTGAAAACAGT
Organism: Mythimna separata; assembly: GCA_030763345.1. Lineage (NCBI taxonomy): Eukaryota > Metazoa > Arthropoda > Insecta > Lepidoptera > Noctuidae > Mythimna > Mythimna separata. The sequence goes on from CM061190.1 coordinate 7,305,558, forward strand.
GTTTAGAAAAATATTTCATATTTTTTTGTTTAGAATATAGATTGGATTTTTTAAAATATTATTTTTATTGATAGTAACGGTCTGTTGGTCTAGTGGTTAGTAGACCTGACTGGTATGTCATGGGTTCGATTCCTCCCCAAGACAAATGTTTGTGTGATGAGCACGATCATTTATTCTGTGTCTGGGTTTATCAATAATGTGTATGTATTTAGAAATATTATAAGTATTTTATCAGTTGTCACATAGATTGAGACTAGATGGAGTGTGAAAAGAGTGGAATAAAAAAAATGGGCTCGGCTAGAAGTAACCTATTCAATCTTGATTTAAATACATGTGTCAACAAGTTGTGATCAGGAAACATATGTGTTTCCTATCAGAATCTTTTCGGGCAGGGAATATCACTTAGATGTAACAACCATTTAATTACTCAGATACCCGCGAAACGAGACACAATAGTAAAACAATAACAGCGCGGTCTCATAGGACCGGTTGGGGATTCAAACGTTAATATTTTTTTTAAGGTGGAAAATCATATAACCCCTTCCGCTCTTGGCTTCTTCTCCCTTTCGAATTCTACTGACTAAAACTCATCTATGTTCCTTCAGAAATCAGAAATCTTATTTCAAACCAACCATCAACAGGCACTTTTGAGATGTCAAAATAAAGTCAGTCGGTCACAAAAAGATAAAATTAAATTGCAAGTCCTGCAATTATCTAGGTACCTACTTACCCTTTATTTTCCACAATCCCGCAGCCCGTTGATAACATCACAAACAACGTATTTATCTTCCTCTACACGTGTCCAGTGTCCATCTAACCCAATAGTTTCGAAAGGGTCAAAAGTCTGTAGTTTATTCATTAAAAGGGACGAAAATAAAGGAGTACGGAACCAAAGTCCGTATTAATCCACAGCTAACCTCTTTGTAACCCAATTTATAATGTTCACAAAAACAGAACAGATGTAAGCATTTACCCCGTATACCCTATTGTAGTTTGTTTTAACGTATCAAAAATATGGACAGAAGGTCCAAAGTATAAAATCCATCAATATTTTTTTCCATTCATTAATTTGCAATCGGTCCATAAAACCGCTAAGACAGGAGACGCCTCCAGGTATTAGGAGTCGCAGAACGAACCCCGTCTATTTTCTCGTGGGTTTGTGACGAAGAGCAATAGGTAGCTCGCCATCCTCCGATAAGGGCCAAGCCCGAATCGTTGACGGCGCGTAGTGTTCTACGTATGCCTCAAAAAGATGTTAGGGGCTCAGTTAGGACGATTAAAGCTCTGGCCAGGTTTTCTGAAAAGGAAACCCTAAGTTCAGATCGCAAAGGGCAACTAAAGAACACAGGTGTAGTTCTAGTCGGTAAAAATCTGACACGCCCTTCTGCTCCGCCCTAGAACTGGAAAAGTCATGACAGTATTTCAAGCTGGGAAGAAATACTTGTATCAAATAATTTGAACTTATTCCAACCGTCTGTATGCTAAGATTATAATTCGAATTATAATTTTTTTCTTTCTTTTTCATGATTTAACTTATCTTCATCAACATCATCTCAGCCGAAAGATGTCCACAGCTGGACATAGGCCACCCTCAAGCGTCGCCACAACCGACCGGTCCTGTGCGTCACGCATCCATCGGATTCCCGCGACCCTCACCAGGTCGTCGATCCAACTTGGCTGCCACTCTAGAACCTTCCGTCCCCATCGACCATCTGTTCGAACTTATCTTACTTTTTCTTTTTTTTCTCATTGGTCTTTCTTTCTGTCTTTCGTTACCTCAAAAGCAATATAAACTAGATCTTCTGTCTATACGTACAGTGTGACCAACACCACAAAGGCACAACCTCTGCGGGCGGTCCAATAATGTGTACCTTACCTAATGTAAGGTTATCTTTAAAAAAAAAAACGTCGGGTCATAGAACAATAAGGTTTTTATACCTACCGTCATTCGTGTAGGTGTTGATTTATATACCATGCTTTTTATGGCTTGGGGTTACTGCCTTTGTATACGAATGCAATTCGGTAGAGAATTCATGGGAATTGTGGTTTAATATCTGCATGGATTTATTTGTTATGAGTTTAATGGACATAATATTTGTAAGAGTTTACGAGTGTTGTTAATTTTTGGAATCATGTTATAGGATTAATATCGCGTTCAAAGAATTAAGAAACAAATCAAAAGAATAAGAATCAAAGCGTTTGCCAGACACTTTTGAGTTGTCAGTCAGAAAAAAGCTGCTAATTGGACATTGCAATCTGTTTATTATTATATTTTAATTTCACTATAACTATAATTAGTAAAGGAGAATCTCGGTTACATATTTCTCGCTTTTGTAATTCACAAAGAAACGTACACTCTCGAGATATAAATTAGGTATCCTACGGTTTTTTTTTGCTATTCCAAGATGTTACTCCACACTAGAAATTACTCCTGTATCATATAAACGTTCACAAACATGTAAACTCGCACAAGACCTACCTACATGACCTTAAAAATATTTTTTCCAAGCGGTAATCAAACACACGACCCACAGCACAGCAGCCAATCGCTTAATCAATGCGCTAACCATGCCATCATTAATCAACCAGGTACTACCTCGAAACACGCACTAATTCCCTAAAATCTGGACCAAAATCAGTCCAGTTCTAATTAAAATATCAGCTGTAATTATGAGCACATCGGCTTTGTGCTTTAGTCTTTAATTAGCGCCGACAGCCACTGATTGAACGAGCCGGTGTTCAGCAAAGATATTATATTACTAGCTTGTAATAGAAACACGCTTTTAAGGGCCCTCGCATACAGCGACTTTTTGAAGCGCGGCTGACGCGCTGCTAGCGCGTTGTAGCGCGCTACTGCATCGCGTCTGTAGCGCGGCTGCCACGCGACCGTGTCAGACGACAGCGGGGAAAGGACGGAGGGAGGGTAACACGTAAATGAAAAACAAAAGCAGTCTACAAAAAAACGGTATACGGTCGCGCGTTAGCCGCGCTGCAGTCACGATGCAGTAGCGCGGCTGACGCGCGTTTGCGTCGCGACTGAGAATCGTGGCGTGGGCGGGGGTAAGCCGCTAGCGACTGCATCGCGGCTGTAGCGCTGCGAACGCGCGTCTACCGCGCTTAAAAAGTCGCCGTGGGCGAGGTCCCTTAAGGAACTACCCTTGATAGGTCTTGACAAACAAAAGTATGGAAAGTTTTGGAGTTAAGTTAAATAGAATTATTTAATTAATTGAATAGAATATCACCTTTCTGTAAATAATTGAATAACTTAAGCAAAAGTATCTAAAATAAATAAAAGTTTTGATCACGTGCCTAGCCTTTTCACATCATCATCTTTCTAGCCTTTTCCCAACTATATTGGGGTCGGCTTCCAGTCAAGCCGGATTTAGCTGAATACCAGTATTTTACGAGGAGCGGCTCCCTACCAGAACTCCACAACCCATTAACTGGGGTAACCCGGTACTACATGGCAAGAATGGAGTCAGATTTACTGGCTTCTGACTATTCGTAACGACTGCCAAAGATCTACAAATGACAGCCGGGACCCACGGCTTAACGTGCTTTCCGAGGCACGGAGGAAACTCGTTATGTTAAGATGGTCACCCATCCACAGACCAACCTTGGCAAGCATTGCTTATCCTTGAAGATCAACCCGTGCGGCTGTTATTATCTAGCCACGAGCTCCTTCCCTTAAGGGTGGTTTTTGATAGATCTTGACAAACAACATTATGGAAAGTTTTGGAGTTAAGTTAAATAGAATAATTTAATTAATTGAACAGATCATCTTTCTGTAAATAATTGAATAACTTGAGCAAAAGTATCTAAAGTAAATAAAAGTTTTGATCACGTGTAACGTTCCACGCGCGGCTCTTACTGATTTCAGCAAAAACTTAGGTGCTCAGCAGGGCTGATGCCCACTAAGGCCGCGGGGAATTTTTGAAAAGAAAACCCGTGTTAATAAAACGCAAAGGGCACACAAGTGGGGTTTTAATTGATAGTAAATTGAATAGTTCTATATGGAGGCAGTGGATATGTTACCGGCCGATCTCAATTTTAGAATAAACTAGTTTCATCTAGACCAAACCAGTTATAACCTACACGTGCGAAGCTTCGCGGGGCTCCTATATTTAGGTAGTTTTAAAGAAATAACTACCAAGGCTATGGTAGGAGCTCCGCTTCACTCCGTTCCCGCCTTCTAAACTAACCTGTGCCGGAGTGTCCTAAAATTGTATTACTAATACTAACTGACTACTATCGCGGGTTCAGACTAGGCGAAACTAGTACATCCAAAAATCGGCTTTGGCCGGTAACAGATACATATACATCTAAAACAATTTTTCGACATGTATCAGAAAAGGTACTATATATATACTCCGTCGGTTTAGGTAGTTAACTAAATGTAAACAATCTTGGCATGTCTTTTTATCTATAAATTGTATTTAAAAAGCTTTGCAACTACCTATCTAGGTATTTACATAAATCGATGTTAGCTAATAAACTAAATTTAAATAATCTTTGTGTATATTATAAACGACCTCTTTAAAGAAAGACATACCAAGATTGTTTACCTTAAGTTAACTACCTAAACCGATAGACCATAACATTTATACTCGTACTCGTTATGATTCTTTTTGTATTTTTACGGACACTAATCTGAAAATAAGGATATTGAACTGAATTTATAATTTCCACTCAAAAAACAGTGTGCAATACTCAATCAGATTACGGGAGCTGTTAAAACTTCCATCAAAAATGATTTATTTTACAGAAACAATAAAATATCACGTATCAAGAACTGCAGGTTTTATTATCTTTGCATAACCCAGTTTTGAGTCATCGTGCGTTCACCTTTTGCGAAGGGTTAAACCATACTTACTGTTTGTGATGCAAACAGTATAAATAAACAAAACGCTACGAACGGAGCTCTTATTAATATAACATTACCCCAGTAATTCTATACTGTACACAAAAACATAGCAATTATTACACCTCAGCCGACAAAAGTGGAACATCATATATCATAGTGAATCATAATATCTAACTTAAAGTTTGTATTTTTGCTGTAACATTATCAACTCAAAAACGACTGGACCGATTTCAAAAAATATATCACTATTAGAATGTTACTCTAGTACAGAGTAACATACCAGGCATATATATTCTGCTATTACGCGGGCGAAGCTGCTAACAGAAGCTAGGTGGAAAATAAAAATAAAAAACTAAACCGTTTAACATAAAAAAAAATCTTTTAAAAAGGTAAGGCTGATGGCTGATTATGCCTACATAGGTAAGCATAATCAGCCATGTAAATATTACTTACTACTAAAACTCAGGCCTCCAGGAGAGGAAATGAGCAGTAACCACCTCGTGGGCCCAGATTAGTGATTATCTCATATCTTCGAATGTTTTGGTTTCTTCATGATGATTTCATTGGTCGTTTTGAGAGCAGCGGTAATGAAAGATAGCAGTAGCACACAAAGTAATTCACATGGTTGGGTTTGAACCCGCCACTATTGGTCCTTTTTTACATACATATTATATGTTTAACCTCAGTAGATACACTCAGGTTACTACTCTCAACCCTCAAATAAGATTACTCCCTTAAGCATTCTTGAAAGTCAACGTGATAGAGATATATTAGGGGTCGCAAACATTTTTTACAATTTAGATCGCAGTAGCTGCTTACATGGAAAAACACTCGCCATGAAATGGACGGTAAGGAGTGTGTCATCACACTTCACACTAATATTATAGAGGACAAAGTTTTTGTGTGGGAGGAGCTCGTGGCTAGATAATAACAGCCGCACGGGTCGATCTTCAAGGTTAAGCAACGCTTGCCAAGGTTGGTCTGTGGATGGGTGACCATCTTAACATACCGAGTTTCCTCCGTGCCTCGGAAAGCACGTTAAGCCGTAGGTCCCGGCTGTCATTTGTAGATCTTTTCAGTCGTTACGGATAGTCAGAAGCCAGTAAATCTGACTCCAGTCTTGCCATGAAGTACAGTGTTACCCCAGATAATGGGTTGTGGAGGTCTGGTAGGCAGCCGCTCCACGTAAAATACTGATATTCAGCTAAATCCGGCTAGACTGGAAGCCGACCCCAATATAGTTGGGAAAAGGCTAGGTAGATGACTTCTGCACGCTCGTAAGGACTACTTACTCGGGCTAGTAAGGAGCTAATCCAATCCGAAAGAAAGGCTATGGTAGAGCGTGTGAATGACTCACTTCAGGCAGTCTCCAAGTGGGGCGAAGCCAATCTGGTGGGATTCAACGCCGCCAAAACACAAGCGTGTCTGTTCATCGCTAAAAGGAGCCCGATCACCTTGGCTACCGTCGTACGGCGAATATCCATCCTTATGTTGTTAAAACCTATACGGTCCGAACTAAGCGCTTCGCTTCGTCGTTTATACCGCGTACATCGAAGGACTGGAATAATTTGCCTGCTGCGGTCTTCCCGTCCAATTATAATTTGGGTGTCTTCAAGGCTAGAGTGAATAGGCTCTTAATAAACTAGTGCGCCTCACCATCTAAGATTGCATCACTGCTTACCATCAGGTGGGATCGTAGTCAAGCACTAGTTTATGTAATTAAAAAAAAAAGGTCGAATACATTTGGATTTTTATGGTTAGATAATGTCCTTTTTTCGCCAAATGTTCCTATCCGTTCTGGATGGAGCGAGGTGTCAAAATTGTACTAATTAAAACTCACCCGTGTTCCTTCTGTGGCCCTTTGCGATTCAGACCTGCGGTAACTTTTTAAATAATCCTGTAACTCATATGCTTATTCCATGACAACCGATCCACATAATTTTTTTGTCATCGATGACGACTTCTTTCTTTTTCTACCTAATACGTCAAGATACCTTAGACCTTAATTCCACAGTAAATAAATTACTTCTAGGCCTCCTACAAGGTTGACCGACGGCCTGGCGAGGGTCGCGGGAATCCGATGGATGCGAGACGCACAGGACCGGTCGCTGTGGCGACGCTTAGGGGAGGCCTATGTCCAGCAGTGGACGTCTGTCGGTTGAGATAATGATAATGATGAACCATGCTCTATTATCGACCACATCATTGTTTCTATCAGGTGAAATAGTGGTCAATTCTGGGCCTATCCAAAGAATAAAAAAATTAGAATCTTCAGAAATATCCGAAAGAAAATTTTCATTTAATTACATAAATTACAGGTTACTTTCCTTGAAAAACTTTTTTATATATTTTACCTTATTTCAAGATCGTAAGGAAACCTGAAAGAAATTGAATTTTGTGGTTTTAAAGAAGGATGGGAAGTGGAGAGAGCCACTTTATCCTAAAGTGTACTTCACAGGATTAGGAGTGGAAGCCACTTAGCGAAGAAATGTCGGTGTTTTAGAATAAAAAGTTACATATGACAGACTTAGCTGGGAATGGAAGGTAATTTTACTGTTTTTTAGTCGCGAATACGGAGATGTTTATGTAGAATCTCCGCCGCTTTGAGACGTAAGAGCTAATTGAAAAAACACAGGTGAGTTTTAGATAGTGAAAATTCAAAATCTGACACTCCCTCTGGCTTCAAACGAAACGGGAGGGAATTTCCCATCAAAGAAAAAAATATATCAGGCGAGTCTGACATTGACGCACAAACGAATACCAGTGATCCAGTACATGTTTCTGGACGCCCCCCCCCCCCCGTGGTGGAATTTTTCATTGGCTTGTGACTCGGCAGAACACAGTTTGCCTTGTATACTAGTCCAATTTGACATTAACTTTACCGTGTCGAAGTAAGTTCAATACTTGCACTAAGGCTTTAGTGACGTTCGTGGCGTCGAGTACAGTAAGTACAGTCAGCATCAAAAGTCGATGAACAGAATCAACATAACAAAACACCTGTTCACAATAAAATGCCATAAGTTATAGTCGCAACTAGGAAACAAAATAGCCTGTATACCAGAAATTTACAAAAGTCGTTAAACACGAGTATTTCAAAAGTACATGTGCACTAGTATTTCAAAAGTACATGTGCACTAGTATTTCAAAAGAACATGTGCACTAGTATTTCAAAAGTACATGTGCACTAGTATTCCTAAAGTCGCTGTACACCATCAATCCAAATGTCGCTGAACATCATTGTATCAAAGTCACTAAACAGCTAATTTCACCTGACTAAACTAACTACTACTAAATATAGAAACTGCTGATATTGTTATTATCTTTATTATAGAACAACATCATTGTATCAAAAGTCACTAAACAGCAGTAAAGACAAAATTAGGTTAACAAAGTATATTTTTAATGTTGCCGTGTGTTAATATACTTTTGACGCTTATGTTGTTCAGCTACTTTTGGGACAGTGCTTGCTTGATCTTAATAATGTATGTTAACATGTTAGTATCTATTTAAATACTTATTTACAAAGCAATTATACACTCGAGAGCAATAAAATCGCACATCATGACTTGTTATGTTAAGGCAGATTTTGTCATGAATATGAAAAGATTTTGAAAGAAATGCATACACAAGTTTAAACACCATTTCATTATCTTTCTATGATATGAAATACAGTGAAAAAAAATACCCTTGAAAAGTTTTAGAGCACAATATCCAACATAAGGGTAAAATTACCAAATTTTGCTTAAGAGAGAATGAGAGTCAAACATAAAATTCTTGGTTAACCAGTTTATTAATAAAGTGTATTCCCTATCTTAGCCTTAATTACAGCTGTTAATCGATGTCTCATAGACCGTATTAATTTTACCATGAAGTTGTATGGTATAATCCACACCTCGTCAATGATGAATTGACGCTCTTGGAGTCGCGAAGAAACAAGTTTTTTGCTGTAATTCTTCTTTTAAGATCATTCCAGATGTGTTCAATTGGATTAAGATCAGAACTACGCACAGGCCTGACTATCGCGATGATTTCAAAGTTTTCCATGTAGTGAAAAACTGTTCTAGCGACATGCGATCTGGTATTGTCATGCGTTAAGATTTTTTTTACCAATAAGCTGCACCAGCAGCTTCACAGATTCTCCGAGCATTTTTTTGACGTAACGTCAAGCCATCAACCCTCTCGATATCGGGCAAGTATTAACTACAGTGTATGAAAGTCAATTTTACTGTATAATATTATGCCACCCCTAAACGCCTCGAAAAGCAACATGATTTCTTATTTAGCATTGATTAAATTAGCCTGATGACTTTCTGTAAATTCTAAGAGGTCATGGGAGGTCATGGTCATGGTCATGTAAGTCATTCTGAACTTATCAGAAAACACCATAGCCGGCCAATAGTCAAACACGTAATTTAAGTGATCCATGATAAATTGTCGCCGGGCTTGTAGGGGAGCTGTGGTCAGTTTGGTACCAATTGCTGGATGATATGCAGGCAATCCTGCTTCATCCAGTCCTTTTCTAATTGTCCGCTGATTTATACTGACATTGCAAACTTCTAAAAGCTTTTGTCTCAGTTCAATCGCTTTCGATAGCCAATTTCTCAAAGTACTTGTTAAAACAAAGTGATCATCACGCCCTGAACCTATGCGCCATCGGCCAGGTCCTGGTCGTCGAATGTACCCACTGGTCTCTTGAAACCTTTGGTATACCCGAAGATCAGGGAAACGGCCCAATTTTGGCTGTTGAGCAACTTCATTTGTTTTATGGCCTGTTTTGGGCAAGGTAATAACTTGAACAGCTTCTGCGGGCGTGGTATCCATATTTTTCCAGTAAATTCGTTTGTTTCCAATTGAGACGTTATCGTGTTGACGGAAACAGAGTAAAAATTTTAAAAAAATACCCTTTTTGTAGCTTTGGGTAAAGGTGTAAGTTGAGAAATGCGAATGCGTGAATTTGGGGAATTGGATGTATGGTTGATTTTTGTGAATTACGTGAAGGTCAATGATCTTAATTTTGTGTTTTTGTAAAGTTAACCTTGTATGCTTTAATTTTGCTTAAGGTGGGCGCGACGTTAGAATTATCCATACAAACGTAATACCAAAATCATTTGAAATTTAAGCATATTTACACCATAATATGATGTTATTGGGATTCAGACAATAATTATCTAGGTTCCTACATCGTCTTTTTGTTGAAAAACTTACCCCAAACAAAATTTAAGCGAATTTAAATTTGCACATTTTCACAGTGAAAATGTCATGTTTTTATTTGGTTTTTTCTATATTATAAACAACAATATTTCAAAATATCTTTCCGTAGGAACACAGATATTATTATCAAGTTATAAATACTCGAAACAATATTGGAAATACATTAATTTTTCATTCATCATTTTTGGTATTACGGAACCTCGCCCTTTCCAATAGTTTGTATTGCTATCACAGCAAGCAACTGTCAGTGTGCGGATGATGATTGTACTCCAGTCGGTGTGTCCAAGAATTGTTTATACTATCTGGATTGCTTCCATCAACCTCAAAAACGTATTTTTTTGCGTCTCAACTCGAGATAGCGCGCGGTCTCCGCAGGCCTCTTAATAATTTATACTCCATTTCTTTACATTTAAGGGGATATAGGCATTAAACTAAATTACAAGCCATGTGCGATTTTTTTGCTCTCAAGTGTATTTTATTGTCAGTAATCATACCAATCTATAATATGAAATAACATAAACATAACTCTAATGATCTACGAAGCGATTATTGTGACGGTACTTGTAATTTACTTTGCGCAAATCTTACAAAACCTTCCTTTAATTTTTACTTTTTGTAAAAGATAAAAATAAAAAACCAAAAACTTGATTTTTTGAATTTTTCACATAAATTCTCAGGTTATGTGAAAAAAGTGTAAATACAAAAGTTTTAGACCTTTTTATTACCTACAACTTTGCCATTTGACTTTTTTCGATAGGACTTTTAGTTTTGCCGGAAATCGAGGAAAACCGTTTTTTACCCTTAAAAACTCACCCTCATCCCCTTCCTGACCTCAGATCACCCGTAAATTATTTTTCCTTTCATTTTTATAATATTCCCCTCCTTTTCTAATGGGTTTCATCCTACTATTTTTTTTTTTTGGTTTTAAAAATTATCGACCCTGGTCTATAAAATTAACACAAGTCATGTGAATAGAAATAATAAAGTAAAAATTAAAGGAAGGTTTTGTAAGATTTGCGCAAAGTAAATTACAAGTACCGTCACAATAATCGCTTCGTAGATCATTAGAGTTATGTTTATGTTATTTCATATTATAGATTGGTATGATTACTGACAATAAAATATAATTGCTTTGTAAATAAGTATTGAAATAGATACTAACATGTTAACATTCATTATTAAGATCAAGCAGGCACTGTCCCAAAAGTAGCTGAACAACATAAGCGTCAAAAGTATATTAACACACGGCAACATTAAAAATATACTTTGTTAACCTAATTTTGTCTTTACTGCTGTTAAGTGACTTTTGATACAATGATGTTGTTCTATAATAACAATATCAGCAGTTTCTATATTTAGTAGTAGTTAGTTTAGTCAGGTGAAATTAGCTGTTTAGTGACTTTGAAACCATGATGTTCAGCGACATTTGGATTGATGGTGTACAGCGACTTTAGGAATACTAGTGCACATGTACTTTTGAAATACTAGTGCACATGTTCTTTTGAAATACTAGTGCACATGTACTTTTGAAATACTAGTGCACATGTACTTTTGAAATACTCGTGTTTAACGACTTTTGTAAATTTCTGGTGTACAGGCTATTTTGTTTCCTAGTTGCGACTATAACTTACGGCATTTTATTGTGAACAGGTGTTTTGTAATGTTGATTCTGTTCATCGACTTTTGATGCTGACTGTACATAAGCTATGTATTACGACTAAGCTATTTGGCTTGCTCCCCCCATGGAAGAGGTAGCCAGAAACTACAAAATGCCACCTGCGACCCCCAAAAAAGTAGGTACCATTTACACAAAACGTACCACTACAAAAGTTATCACTAGTATTTATTCAAAAATCAAACGAAATTAATTTAAATCACTTGCCTACAAGAACTGGTCAAAAGTACTTTTGGCTTATTGAAACTACTTTTAACGTTCTAAAATTTATTGAAAAATCAGTGAGAATACAATGAAAATTTTCTGTTAAATATTTTAAAGGACGTCAAAAAAAAACTGTTTTGTAATACGCAAATATTTCTCTAAAAATCACGAGAAAAACAAATTTTTATTTCTGTTCACTCCGATAAAAAAAACATCCCTTCAATTTATTTAACAATAAGTACAAAATAAAGTTTTGCCTACTGAACTCAATTCTACACGAAACAGCAAATTTCTTCAGAAATCTGATAACTGCTTCAATATTTTCATGACTACATTTAATAACGACTAGAAAACTCATTATTTCTAAGAAGGCTTTTTACAAAAGGCTTTTTTCGTAAGGCAGGCTTGTAATAAGTATTATGTATTATTACATTATGGACTATTTTTGTCGTGTTTTTTCCACTGAGTCATACTGATGTAAGTAAGTAGGTCAATTGTATCACGACCGTGTATTTTTGGTGTTCCCCCCAGTTTTTGGAACGAAAAATGAATGTGACAGTTCGTCAAGCGCGCGTAAACGTCAGTGATTAGGTGTTTATAATTCAATCAACTGAAGTGAACCTTTTGTGAATTCTTGATAATGTTTGTCATAATTATTGTACGAGAATTGATTTGAATAGCAATACAATAGAGTTCTCTCTCCTAGTGAGGAGGCCTGAGTTTTTGATTTTTTTGAAGGATACGATCCGAAATGAGATTATTGAGAAAAAATAGAGTCCCCAGCACAATTTGCTAACTAAATTGGTAGTAAATCGGCCATAATTATGTCAAAAGACCAATGATCCTATGTTTAAGGCCGATAGTACTAAAAAAATTTGAATAGAATCAATTTTATTTACCTAGCTCATTTTTGGGCTTATCAAAGTGTTTTGGGTTAACCCAGTAACTGGGCTGTTTTAGTTAAATAGGTAATCGCGACCTACTTATAAAATACTTTAGTCATTCTTAAAGGTGATTTTGAAAGAAGAATATAATGTATTTGTTGTACTAGTGCCATAGAATAAAAATAATAATCATGCTCTTTTGCTGCCACTTATCAAAGCCTGTTACTTAACTCAAAAAAATCATACCTACGCACATCCCATGTATTCCAACAATATTAATTCACGGATTCCACGAAATATTCCTATTTTATAAGCGAATAAAGCTGTAAGGGCGAACATTTTTATATGTAGAAGATAAACAGAAAAGGCAACTCATGCAAAATGATTGTTTTGTATACAAATGGGTATTGTTTGAAATATGGTTTATTTACTTTTACGAGGGCGGACCGCATAAAGGAGCCTGTCCATTACATTGTATCATATGATAGTAGTGAATGATCATAGCAGGACAGTAATAGGAATTTTGCTACGACGTTTATTTACAAAGTCCAACCAACAAAATATAGAATACATGCTAAAGAAATTCCTAAAACTTGAGGCACAAACATGTAACCCACTCCGTCTACGTCTAAATAAAAGAATAACTGAAGCGAAGGACTGTATGTAGTAAAAAAGAGTTTACAGAATTCAAAGCTTTCAATTATTATTAATGTATATAAACGAGTAATAATTGTAATACATTACATTCTTCTTCTTCCTGCCCTATTATTTGGGGTCGGCGCAACATGTTTTTTTTCTTCCATTCTGTCCTATCACCCGTCATGCTATCATCAACTCCCTTTTCTTTCATATCAGTCCTCACATAATCCATTCATCTTTTCTTTGGTCTCCCTCTTCCTCTCCATCCGTCCACATATAAATTCATAACTGCGCTCGTAACATGCGTTTCATCCTACATTACATTACACAACAATTAATTACAATTATTTGTTATAATTTACAGGTTTAGAATTAATTGGGCAATATGGGCAATACAAATAATATTTTTTTTTGCCTAACACATTCCTAGCACGGTCATGGTATGGTACGATGTAGTGAATAGACGCCTTTACGATTTATGCTTGGCTGAAGTACACTTGCGTATGGAGATTTTTAATAAAATAGCTGCTGGCCTTTTTATTTTTTGTACTAACTAAATGAAATTGAAAATTTCGGCCTTTTGCAAAAAAAAAATGCTATTTCGTATTTCCAATACAACTACTTTTGTAGTATTCAGAATTATCGCAGCCCTAGTAAGTAGAACTGACAGACACAAGTTGGTTTTGGTCAGTAAAAGTTTGACATGCGCTCTCCCTCCACCTTAGAGCGGAAAAATTTATAAGATAATTACCAGTCTTAAAAAAAGAACAGTAGCTTTGAGTTTGAAAGTTGAAGTCTTGCGCTTATTCTCTCTCCGGTCGTATCAGATAGCCGTGTCATCGGACTATGAGAAGTCGTCAAAGGCACGTCCTGTTCTAGGGAGGTGCCTCAAGGACATGTTAGCAAACTGTAGGGGCCCAGCAGAGTCGAAGCCTCTGGGGCCATGGATTGTACTCCGAAAGGGTACCTCGTGACCCCAAAACGAAGGCACGGAAATAGGTGGAGTTTAGTCAGTAAAAGTCTGACACGTCCAAGAGCGGAAGAATTCTGATCATCATCAGCATCCCCACCTGGGAAAAAAAGAAAAGTAGCCCGGAGTTTGAAATTTGATGGTTTGTCACACTCGTGCTAGAAAGCTCGTATAGCCATTAGTCCTGCGCCTATTCTCTCTGCGGTCGTGTCAGATAGCCGTACCATAGGACTATGAGAACAAAGAAACAGAGAATGCGTCTATATTGGCGCATACATTTCTGCGTACTCGACTAGTTTCCGTTGAAATTAACCACCGTGACTAAATTTCTGTGGGGAGGATTACTATGAAGAGCGGAAGTGTACCTATGTTAAGTAGACACAAACACATTTTGCCGTAACATATACCTAATATGGACACAAATACATACTTCTTCTGTTATTGCGAAACGAAAACAAGAAATAAAAACTAATAAAACTTTATCTGTCTCGGGAATCGAACCCAGGACCTAGTCCTCTCTTCATAGACAAGTCCCAGTGGACGGAGAACAATAAGTAGCTCGCCGTTCAGTCGTCCAATAAGGACCAAACCCGGGTCGATAGCACTTTATAGAATAGAATAGAATAGAATAAACTTTATTGTACACCAAAAGAAGTTATAAATTGTAAAGAAACTTAAATCTATGGGTTTATGTTTGTTCCAGGTGTCTCAAAGAGATGTCAGTAATCGTCATGAATAGACGAGGCCGTGAGAGCAGTGGTGGCCCAGTGGTAACTGCCCCGACTTGCAAATTGTCGGTCGCGAGTTCAAACCCGGTTAGGCGCATTACTTTGTGTAATTTATTTTGTCACCATTGCTCTCAAAACGGTCAAGGAAAACATCGTCAGGAAACCGGCATGTCCAAGAACCAAAAATTCGAAGACATGTGACATCCATCAATTCGCAATGGGCCCGCGCAGTGGATTATGGCTCATTCCCTATCCAAGAGAGGAGGCCTGAATCCCAGCAGTGGGAACATTATAAGGCCGATAATGCTAAAAAAAGGCGAGGCCAGTCAGGTTTTTATTCAGTAAAAGCCTGACATAACGGAGAAGTCATTTGACACTTAATAACCTATTTATATCTGCTACAACATTCCCATATTATTTATTCCCGGAATATCTAATTCGCTGAACAACAAAGTCATTAGTTAGTTCCACGTACTTTTCAAACATAAATGAAAACTTGAAATAACTGGAATTAGCAATTCTACTAAGCTTTGCTTTGTGTGGTCTGTCTCATAAGTAGAACATTCCATCGCCACTTTATGGCAGCCATTTTGTTTTTTAATTGTCAAAGTACTGTGTTTTTGTAAGCCTAAAATGGTTATCTGGGTATTACCCTTTATTTCCGTACTAAACCAAAAAATAACCGTAAAATATTTTTTTTTCTGAAAACTCGAAGAATAAATCTTAAACTCGAAGAATAGCCGAATAACCAAACTCAGGTTGCAGTGGGCAGTATACATTGCTCGCAGAACAGAAGGTCGATGGGGACGAAAGGTTCTAGAATGGCGACTGCGTACCGGAAGACGCAGCGTTGGAAGACTTCTCACAAGGTGGACTGACTACCTGATGAGGGTTGTAGGACTCCGATAGATGAGAGATACATGGGAACGGACGTTATGGCGACACTTGGGGGACACTTGTGTCCAACAGTGGACGTCTTTCGACTAAAATGATGATGATGAGTGTTAGCTAGCTCATTTATCGAAGAAGGTATGGCTATATGTATAACATAACGTCACGATCTAAAAGAGTAGAGCAGTAACCAACGACACGGATGAAACCGCAAGGTAAAGACTGACGGCACGGTTAGCGCAGTGGTTAAGCGATTGACTGCTGCGCTGAGTGTCTCGGGTTCGATTCCCGCACAGAACAAATATTTGTATGATCTACAGATTGTTGTTCCGGGTCTGGACATCTTGTGTATGTGAGTTTTCATGTTTTTAAACGCACTCACGATACAGGAGTAATTCCTAGTGAAGGGCAACGTTATTATAGTACATTATGATACAAGTGTGTAATGTGTGCGATTACCGTCGCGGTGGTATTAAGATCCGAGCCGTGGCGAGGATCTTAAGAGAACCAAGAACGGTAATCGCCGATTACTCACGTGTATCATACGACGTTTTTCGACACACTTGTGAAGAAAATAAACGAAAAATCAGCTTTATTTAGTACCTAAGTATATGAAAAGTTTATTTAGATTAGATAAACAGTTCGTAAATGTGCAGTCAGTAAAGTTATAATTAACTATTTTTGACTGTATAGTGGTCCCATGACTTAGATTTTCTACTTGAAGGCGTACAGCATAAATCATTTTCCTCATAAATAGTTGTTGTAGACATTTTTGTAAAATCTGTATTTTATTTTTAAATATGGCGGCAAAAAAATTGACTTTTCTTAAACGCGCGCATGCGCGAAAAATGGCGGCCATAGACTAGCTACTCTAGCTCTTGGTTTATAAAAAATAAGAATGAGGTTGCATATAAACAGAAAATACAAATTAGATGGAAGATTTAATTAATTAATTAAGTAAAATTTTAAACAGTTTATTTAAACACGAAATTGCATGAAATAAGTAAGCAAAACACTAATTCATGCTATTGAACGCAATAACAAATTTTATTCTTTTTTGTCTTAAAACTCTTTTTGACAAAAAAGAGGTTAAACAAAAAGGTTCTAACTACATTACCGCACATGTGCATAATAGTAATCAAAATGTCACAGTTTGGTAACGAGCCCCTTTATATACCTAAGTACAGTGCAATAACAGCCACTTTATGAGCAAGTGTGTCGAAAAAAAAGTAAAACAAAAAACAAAAGCTAGTCGCTAGTAATATAAATATAGCATCAAGAATAAGTTCTGGCAGTGAAAGCCTTGTCTATCGTTGCGTAGTTCCGAAGAACAAAGCCCTCCAAAAATAGACTTTATAATATACCTTTATCATCCAACTTCAAGACCTTAGAAAGAAATGTCAAAGTGCCTATCACTTAAAACAAAGCACTTCCTAGATCAAAGGATTTTTCCATTACTTCTAAAATACACGTGTAACAAATGTAATATTTATTCAAAAGAGTACTTACTAAAGTTACATAAAATATACAAAATATATGCCATCCAATATCACAGAGAAACTTTCGCAAACATACTGCAATTATTTGAATAATAAGGAAAAGTTATTCTATTTATCTAAACAGTCTGAATTTATTACAATGGCAAAAAGTATCAAGATTATTATATTTTTGTTGTACGATACAAAGTAGAGACTGCAGTAGGTTGGTTCCATTTTTTTCGATAAGCTAAATGCACTATGGTGAGGGGTTTTATCCGAATGTTTCGATTGTCCGAACATCTCGAAGGTTCTCGATTAATTAGACTTTGACTCGAGTCCGGCTCGGTCTGTTAATGTAACTAGCGCATAGCGCGCTCATTCACGAGTTGTTCTTTGATGGTTTAGACAGTTTAGAGTTTGGAGTAAGAGTCAATCAAATCGAATCAAATTGAAACAAACGAAAACTAGTGGTTGATTCTGTTGCCACGAAATAATCGAAAAACATCTCGATTGTTTCGTAGAAAAGCGAGTCGATGGTTTATTTTGACGAATTTGATTCTTTCGATTGTTAATACATCAGGCAGCCGCTCCTCGTAAAATACTGGTATTCAGCTAAATCCGGCTTGACTGGAAGCCGACCCCAATATAGTTGGGAAAAAGGCTAGGGCAGATGATGATTGTTAATACATCTCGGAATCGTCCATCGCTAAACGCACACATAGAAATAATTTACACACTCGAATATCGATTCCAAATACTAGACTGTCATTTGTTTGAGATTACCTTACGTGCGCATGTATGTGTGTGTTGGACCGTTTTCGCTCGTTGTACGGAGTCAACCCTCTGTGTTACTTTTTTGTTTGAATGTCAGTCAGCCATTTTGTCCGAAGACGGTTAACCGTGACCTTGGAACTGAGTCAGTACGTACTTTTTCGAAGGAAATTCGCTGAATTCACTTAATCTTATTCCTTCAGAATATTTTTCTCCATTTGTTTTGTTATTATATTTTTTGCTAAAAGCGAGTTTTGGGATAAATTTTACTGAGAAAAACGTTTAAATACTGTGTACGTGACAATGTAGTAAGTGTTTGAAATTGCGTTCTAAATTTGTTTGCGCCATTTCCAAGAAAAATATAAGCATTTTTCCAAACCAGCTAAACAACCAAGAACAATAATAAGTGTTGTGCCAAAAAGAAAATGTAAAAAAGGCCTGCATTATTATCGATATTGTTTTTCCTTCTCCCTAGTAATTTCCTCAATTCACAACATTGTGTCTACGTTGGATTCTTTTAACCCGACATAGCTTGAATACTTATGTAATACAATAAGAAAACATCCAAAAAAAATATCTCCAACAAACGGAATTATTGAAAGAAATTTTTGATTAACGGAAAAGAAAACAAGTATCTTTTCTTTTTCAACGAATAATGTCTAAAAAAACAAAAAAGTACTAACCTTACTTATTGAAATGAAAACAGGGATTGGTTCTAACACAATTTATTTATTGAATCAGTATTTTGTATGGAACCTTTGTTGGACGTCAAATTTTCATTTATCTGTTATTTCTACTGACTGAACAACTGAATAAAGTTTCCGTTTTATTTAGTTACGGACCATTGAGTCCTTTTTAAAAATACTTTCGTTATTGCGAACTATTATGTCGTAATAATATGTTTCAATTGAGCTGTTCTTGTCAATCTTAATGTAGTAATGGTCTAGCAATGTATAGCGGATTATTTGAGAAAAAGTTTTCAACAATACAAATTTCAATATTTTTAAATTGTACGAGTATATAAGTACGAGAACTTGTCTGTGATCCCACCTGATGGTAAGTAGTGATGCAGTCGTTGATGGTGAATCGCATTAGCTTCCGAAGAGCCAATTTACTTTAGCCTTGAAGACTCTTAGGGCCATGTGCACCGACATAAGTTTAAGATAACCATCTGATTAACGTCAATAACCGACGATAAGGAACAGGAAATATTGCTAAAACAGCCGTTTTAATATTAAAACAGTCGATTTGGTGTCGGTGCACATGGCCCTTAAAGTAATATCGTTGGGAAAGGCCGCTGATGCAGGCATTTTATTTCACATAGGCCTAAACGGGCACTTATAAAATGTGCTCGATTCCAATTAGTAGTTTTCTATGGAGAAGAACCGGCAAGAAACTCCTTGGTCACTCTTTTCAAACAAAAATTATTGGTTCAATAACATTTCCTATTATAAATATATTAAAAGGAATGTGAGGACACTGTACACAAGTCAATATTGTGCCCAAAAGCACAATAAAAAGTAATAAAAGCTATCACTAGATAACTGTCATAATCCTTCCAATATTAGGTAAAATATACAAACACCATCTATTTTAATAAAACATATAACGCAGCAACGCCACACATACCTACATATAGTACCGTAGAACCTAAGCTCCCCAGACTCGGAACAATTACCTTGAATCCAGACTAATATTAGTACTTCCTACCTCTGACCTGGTATTCTGAACTGAAGCCATCTAGGAAAGTCAGGGCGACGGTTCTACCGCCAAAATTGGATTTTTTATTTTCGTCGAGTTTCTGTGTGATTTCAGGCAAAGTGTAGCTAGGGGCATGAAGGGATTATTGTACAATGAATGAATGGTTTGGTTTTGGTAGTCTATTTAATGTTTGAATCTCCAACCGGTCCTATGAGACCGCGCTGTTACTGTTTTACTACTGTGTCTCGTTCCACGGGTATGTGATAGATTAATAATAATAATTGGTAGACTGTAATCTTTTTATTGATGGTGGAAGTTCTTTGTCAATGTAATAATTGGCGAACTGTAATTTTGTCATTGACAGTGGAAGTTGTAAAAATACAGGCTAATTGAGAGTCGGACACGCACAGGAATGATTTCCGCACTACAGTATGAAAATTGAGTAAAAACACGGGGAAGAAATGAGTTTCTTGTATGGGAACCTGGAACTTTTTTTTTATTTTATTATTTGTTGTTGTAGCGACAATTGTGAAAAAATCAACATTCAAAGATATAAGGTACCTACAGGTACTTTGTATGTACTTACTCGTATTTTTTCACGAATTACAAGTTTCTATACTTATCTGTGGGTTCTGCGACAACATTCCATCAAATAATACATATTTAATGATGTTCTTCAATGAAAACTTACCTGAAAACAAAGAAAAATAGAAATTAATATTTCTGCAACATTTTTACAAAAAGAAAGAAAAAACACATGTTTATTTGGTATACAGATACCTATACATTATGTAGGAACAAACAAACTTAAATTTAAAACGATAACATTGTGTTCAACGTTACCTATTCCCAAATAGGTTTTGTTCAGCAAAATTTTAGATAACTACAAAGTAGCAGTCGGACACAGGTTTTCTGAGAGCAAGAGATCGTGTATATGAACCTTGCTCCACACTACGTGATTTCTAGATTTCTCCTATATGAATCGTGATTGCCCTCACGAACGTGTAAACTTACACAAGACACCCAGACTTGGACCAACTATCAGTAGGCCATATAAATATTTGTTCCGTGCGGGAATCGAACACTCGACACACAGCGTAGCATCCAGTCGCTAAGCCACTGTGCCAATCAAGTCGTGGCAACAATGCATTCGCCACTGCTCAAACAGTTTACGTAGTGACGTAGAGATGAGCAATATTGAAGAACTAGATTCTGATTAAACTATTTTCGTTTATGATTCGTAAGTTAATTAATTTAGAAAAATATCCTGTTGGTCACGTCCTGTCCGAATCAATTTGACAGCTATGACGTCACAACATGGCACTCAGTCAATCCTATTCTTTTTCAATAGCATAGTACATGTATACATACATAGATACTATATGACTTGTGTCAGTACCTCAGTACTCAGATTCATTACTTGGGACTGATGAACAATGGCTTCTAATTGACAGTATAGACTGGATTGAATTCACATTGTTTTGGAGTGACATCTCTGAGTGTAGCAGTTTGTGTCTACTATGTATGCTTAAGCATATTGTACACGGACGTGTAGCTTCACGCAGGCGTACACTAAGCGTATACTGACGAATATATGTGTCTATGAAGCTACGTACAACAGTTACACAGAACAGTAGACTTTAGGTTTTTACTTACTAAGAGAATGTATGAAACTATTCCCATTATCATCAGCATTTTCCCAACTAGCTTAGGGTAGGTTTTACATCTAACACGGAACGAAAACCTTTCAAAAAGAATTTTCCATTATGATATTTAAAATACATGTGTAACTAATGTAATATTAATAGAAAAGAAAACTAAATGCCTGTATTTAACTTGGAACGACTGCCTATCAAACTTCCACAAACCAGTTATTGGGCAACACGATACCTATTCAATGGATAGACTGATGGTCAGACTTTCAGGCGTAAGACTACCAGTAACGACTGTCAAAGATCATCAGATGATAACCGAGACCAACGGCTTAACGTCCTTTCCGAGGGTAGGTCAAGGTCAGTAATATCCTAGATGAACTTAGAAAAGTAAACATGAATTTAAAAAATTACATTGGTCCTTGCCCGGTTTCGAATCCTCAAAGCTCTCCTGTAAATACTAACATAACTAGTAGTTACGTTTTTGTGTTACAAACATCAGGGTATTTGTTTAGTAATATAGTTCACAAAAAGTTATTATAATGCATAGGAAATCTATACATATAATAAAATCGTAGGAAAGTCAAAACTGTACATTGAATATTTTTTTAAAAGAATACTTGGGGCGTGATCTACAATCGATACCGAAGCCAAAAATATAGTTTTTAGAATTCATGTCTGTTTGTCTGTTTGTCTGTTTGTCTGTTTGTCTGTTTATCTGTTTGTCTGTTTGTCTGTTTATCTGTATGTCCTGGCTAAACTCAAAAAGTACTGCATAGATTTACTTCAAATTTTGCATGAATATTACTGAGAGGTCGGGAAAACAAATAGGCTACATATTATCACGCTATCACCTACGGGGGAGGAGCTGTGAATCCTTATTTTTCTTACGCAATATGTGGCAGCGTGTAATCTAACGACGCATATATAAATGTTGTTTTTTAGTAAGCCATGCTATTATTTAGCTTTACAATATAAAAACTACGCCATTTAAGTAACTTGGGCAGAAAAACATAATTTAATGAATGTTAGTAGTATAAAGGAAATTTTAAAACAGCGCCATCTATGACACTTCATAAAAATCAAATCAAGTTACATATTAACACTTTTTGGAAATTTATAATTTAAATTTGATCATGTTGGCGAGGTTAGTAGTTAGTTATTCTTAAAATTCATAGATAGCATTGTGCATTTTCTTCATAACAGTTGTATCGTATAGTTCGTTTGACAATTAAGTTCCAACAAAACCCTCAAAATCTTGAGCAGAGTTGAGGAAGAAAATTTTAAAAAAATGCGGTGGTAAGTATTACAAAAAAGTGATGTTCATTGATGATGAAGTGACATATGCGATAAATGAGCTTCACATTTATCGCAAGAACGTGACAGAATCCAAGAGAACAGCGTGCGGCACAAATAGAATGAGATCGCCTGTGTCGTGACATAAATCAACTTTCGACATCTGATGATGAATCCTCGGTTTACGATATCGAAGAGCAAACGGCTAAATAAAGAAGGAAGTGGATTTATCTACAATATCGTGATTAACTACGCCGCCCATGGAGATATGGTTGCCTTAGAAAAAGTTTGTACCCACTGCCAAGTCCGCAAATGGAAAAGGGGACTACATGGCGAGCATTCGAAGACCAGCCATTTTTTGAAATACATTCGAGCTTATAACAGCCCCTTCCAGATGACTTTGTTTGGTGAACAACAAGCAAGTGTTGAAGTAGACACATCCTCAATTTGGTCTGGTCTGTTCAAAGGATTGTAAAGTATGTTGCCTAACGTTAATCCGCAAATTAGCAACTTCAAAGCAGGGCCCTCGCGTCGGTGCCTGAGAAAGAGCGCAACCACTTTAAGTTTGTCATCAGAGCAGATAGAAGGCCGATCACAGCCCATCCAGGGTGGTATAATGCTCCAACGACGAATGAGGTAGCTGTTCTGTTAGTCGATCAGGAGTGTGATAAAAGAGACATCGTTTTATGCACGCATGATGACCGGCTTCGAAGGATCAGCGAGACTCACCGTGCGTACGATTCTCTTCAATATCCTCTCATTTCAGATCTGTCGCGAAGAGGTTGGCTACCATTTTGCCCACTATAATGTAGACCCCCAGACAGGCACCCCAAATCATAAAAAAACCATCCACCTTGCATTTCTACAGCTTCTTGATCCAGCTGAGGGTAAACAATGGTTCTTATCTCCGCCATTATCGTACGCTCTTTACTCAGTTTCTTAGGACATGTACGCCAAAATTGAGACAGAGCGTTTGGTATTTATAAGGTCCAACTAAAGAAAGCTCAAAGCTGAGAACTACGTCTATCTCTATGCAGAATAATACAAATGCTCATTCATGGTCATTCTCCCCTCCACCTTCACAAAAGGTCCGTGGTACATGGACGAGAGGACCCAAAATGCATTTTGTTACGTGCGAAAGTTTGGTCGCCCGGACCTCTTCACTATCATCACTACCAACCCAAAGTAGCCTGAAATAACAGCTCAACTCCTTGCATGGTAGGCTTCGTACGACAGGCACGACTTGATCTCTCGCGTATTCCACCTGAAGTTAAGTTCAATTAGAAATGCTAATTTTTAATGCTCAACTTGGAGACAATGCACGTGTTCTGGAATTTTACGATGTCCTTCTAAGTCATGGCAAACGCACACAAGAAGAGAGAGGTAGACAGGTGGTGCTGCTAGAGTCTCTCGGTAGAGTGGTACACTCTCTTGGTAGTACAGAAGTGGACTTAATGCCTTAGGCATTTTCTACCAGTCAACCTTTGGGTGATACAAAAAAATAGTATCCAGCGTAGAAGAACTCATTCGCTGTGTGTACGGGGATGTCAGTCGTATACTGCACCAGTAGAATTCTTGGGTGTGTGAGTAGGCCATTTAGATGCCCATAAATGATCAGGCTGCAGCAATTAACGAATGCATTCTCTGGGAAATTGAGGGGAATGATGTGGTCTACACCTCGATAAACACTGTTGTCGAGCAAGATAACGCTACACATTATCCCGTGGAATTTTTGAACACCCTGTCAGCAAATGGACTTTCAGTGCATATCATCCAGCTGAAGGTCAGTGTCCCAATTGTGCTACTTCGGAACCTATCTCCTCCAGAGCTGTGTATCGAGATTCGCCTTAAAGTCGTCTCACTCCACAGACACACCATTAAAGCAGAAATTCTTATGGTTGTGGCATCGGCGAGGCAGCATTTATACCACGCATTTCCCCCCTACCTTACAACTTCCCGTTCCAGTTCAAGCGCGTACAGTTCTCAGGACGAGTTGCTTCTCACAAAGGCAACTGTACGGTGCTTGCTCCCGCGTCACCAGTCCTGATTCTCTTTACATTTTGGCACCTGGCAACGTAATTTATAGGGAAGCCTTTTCCCAACTATATTGGGGTCGGCTTCCAGTCAAGCCGGATTTAGCTGAATACCAGTATTTTACGAGGAGCGGCTGCCTACCAGACCTCCACAACCCATTAACTGGGATAACACGGTACTTCATGGCAAGACTGATATTCCACACATACATCATTTTCTCTATTTCCTTCAGTCACAACTTATGACTGAACTCAGCAGGATTCCCATATAATTCTCTAAACTTGCTTCGCTTGCAAAAAAAACATATATTTTAATGCTATTTTAAAAGTTGTTTACTTATAATGCTATAGCGACATCTTAAGTATTTTTGGTGCTGCCTTCACGCAGACGACGTCGCGGGCAGCAGCTAGTCTGAAATAAAAACACTGTTATCATTATTATAGGAGGCAATTCCCATAACTACTGGACCATAACAACACCAATCAACAAATTAACGAAACCATAGCAAGGAAACAAAAAAGTAGTCGCTCACAACACCCTTTGGGAATGATTTCCCATCGAGCTGCGGACCAATCGGTCCAATCGGTCCTATTCCTGTCAATTAATTACAACAGTGTCGACAGCGAGAAGAATGGACGAAGCCTTTTGATTTACTTTCGAAGACACTTTTATTTGATTAGTAATCAAGAATGAGAAGTGTTGTGTGTGTGTGTGTGTGTGTTTTTAATAGGGGAAACTGGCTGACTATCATATCAACGCATAGCTGAAACTATAGGGACTAGGAACGAAATTTCAAAGCTTTCTTTTATAAGAATGAATTTTTGAAAATTCATCTTGGAAAATTCGTTTGTATGAAAAAAAAATATATTCCATGGGCCCATGTTCTTGAAACTTAACATAAATAGCAATCTAATTAAATTAATAAGATTTCATTACCCATTCATTTTTTAAAACTCTACCTATAAAACCATTTAGGGGGTGTTCAAAAACTCTTGACACTTGACCCAAATTCCAATCGAAGCATATATTAAAGACTGTGTGTGTTCAAAAACCACCTTTAAAATACGGTTTACGAGGTATTAAAAGATTTTATAAAACATGCTCGCGAAAGAAGTTACTGATAAATAGAGTGAATAGGCTCTTAATAAACTAGTATGCCTCAACATCAAACATTGCATCACTGCTTACCATCAGGCTGTCACGTCCTGGTTAATATTATTTTAAAAAAAATCGTTTATTAACTGTTTTCACATACGTACCCTGAATCGGAACATGCTGTACAAAACTCATCAATTGACCAAATTGCATTTGACCAATAACGCAATTCTAAGTATCACTAACAAGTCAGTGAGCCAAGACATTTTAATCGCCTTCAATGTAGCTTCACAATAAAATTACTTCGCAATCAGCTGACCCAAATCAAAGTCTTTCTCCCCATCACAAAGCAGAATTAAACACATCTGAACTACACCAAAAATATCCTTGTTAACTAAGTCATTGACCCCAATCAACTTTTAACTCCCGAAAGCATTCCCTGAATCTCACACTTGGCAGTTTTCGAGATATCCTTACTTTTCTCCGTCTCTTTCACTCTTATACTGGGATTTGAAAGAGTGAGAGAGATGCACGATTAAAGTATCTAGTGTTGTTCGTCGGTCCGCATTTGTAATCCGATATCCGTGTGCGGGCAACGGGTGACGGATTATAGTGACGTGCAGTATCGATTTATCGATAGTCGATAGGATTAATTAGCTGCGGGTTAGGTGACTTAGTTTGCGATGTTGTTGCTGGGTATTGGCTGTTTTCTGTGTAAATGAGAGTCGCGTTACGATAAATGGGAATTGCGAACAGTATCATGGTAGAGTTTTGGTCTTGTGTTTCTTTGTGACAAAGGCTTGTTTAATATTAGATAGCGAATGAATACCGGTAATGGTAGAAACAATGTTTATTATGAAATAAACTCAGATTTAATAGAAATATTTCTTGTTTATCGTCTTTTCAGGGAGATTAATGTTATGAACATAATTATTATTTAATTATTCTAAGTACCTCTTTACTTTAACAATTAGGGAATTTACGCAGGTACCTAAACAAACTTATCTAAAGATTGAAGTAGGAGCTAGTTTTATAATGTAAAATATTATCTTAAATAAATTTTAGTGCTAATTTACCAGCCTTATTTGTAACTCTGATTTAGTTTATTTCTATTAATTTTATAATAAAGTCGAATCCGTCCGATTACAATATTTAGGTGTTTTCAAGGCTAGGGTGACTAGGCTATCTTAATAAACAAGTGCGCTCTTAACGATTGCATCACTGTTGAAAATCAGGTGGAAATGCATACTACTTACTACGAAGTGCTAGTCAACTATATCATTAAAAAAAAGATTCCTCAATTCCATTTCTAAAACCTTCCTAGCAGTAGCAAAAAATACAAAAAGTACTATGAAAATGTATAATGACTTAAAATATAAATGGAAAAACTAAACAAATAACCAGCTTTATGCCTGTTTACATGCAAAATAAAACGCAGTGGACAAGCGGGTTAACCAGGTCAGCCGTGCGACAAAAGAAACGGCCAGATTGGTCCTGACAGCATTTTAATTAATAAGTTTTAAAAGATGCTTGCTTTAAAATAAGGTAATTTTAAGTATTAATTTAAATTTTAAGTATTAATTTAAATTTTGAGTATTAATTTTAATTAAAATTAAATTTAAGTATACCAGTCGAAAACTACTGATTAAATAGAATTAAATTATAATTTTTTCATTGTACAATTTTTCATAGATGGCTATTTTGCTTGCACACTGTAAACTAGAAATCGTTATTAAAATATAACAATTATTCAAACATTTACAAAAAAACAACAACAACATAACAATTACATTAACATCTATCAAACTCCATTTCAAACGGCTTCCCATCTAAAAACCAGTAGAACATTAATATTTACAATCATTTTAAGCCGGAACACATTATCGACAGCTGTCGACAAGTTACATTGACGTCCGGTCATCGATTACGAAATGTATCGATAGAAAATCCAATCAGTGCCATCACTAGTGACGTGATCCCGTTAATTCGAACAACACTACTGCATGTCAATTGTCATCTGCTTTTGACACGTGTGTAATGTTAGGGGTGACAGATTTAGATTTCGCTATGTTGCTTCTGAATGTGACATAAAAGAAATTAGTAAAGTTATTGATAGATAAAATTTGGATATTATTTTTTTTGTGCCATTTTTGGCCTCTATAAAATTTTAGGTCTGGCCAAAAACATGAATGAGATCCAGTTTTCCGATTTGAATATTTTAGTTTAAACATACTGTAGGCCGCAGATAAGACGGAAAAGACATGGAAAGGACAAATGAAAGCAAATGCTTAAAGGTTCTGTCAAAATTATGATCGTGACAAAGAAGACTAGGTCGACAGACACCGGCTTGAGAGGTTTGAATGGCAACTTCATTTCAGAGTTCGGAAACTAGTTATAGAGATGAAATTTTTCTCCATAACCTTATTTCAGGGTTCTAAATCAACGGAAAGTAGGAACCCCCGTAAGGTTTACATTATCTTAAGAACCCTAAAAATAGCATAACACCACAAAAACAATAACATTCTGCCTTACTAGGCATAGACATTTAACGATACAACCTCGTAGTGATGGGACACAATAAAGATTATGACAACTGTATCCTGACGACTAGAATCTTCTAGCAAATGGATATATTTACATTCTGAGTAGAATTTTACGGTTCAGTAACATTTTACGGTTTTCTTTCATTACTTAGGTTCCTGTGGTTTGTTGTTCAGTGGGTTATGTTAATCAAAATGTTCTTGGAAGGAATGTTTGTTGATAGTGTTGTGTGTCAAAATATAAGGCAAACCTATATACAGCGTCTCTCTCAGACATCGACACTCACAAAAGTGTACCATGGGTCAATAAAAACTGGAACCAAAATAAATTCCAACATTGGGAGATGAATTCGGATCCCTTAGTGGTGGATTCTATGTTTTTTTTTTGTTTAATTCAACATTTTGAGCATGAAAAAATAATAAACATAGAGACACACACATTATTACAAACTTTATATTATTAACATTATAACAATACCGAAGTATATTAATCTTCACTTTGTTCTCTGTATATTTATTGTAAAGCAATATTGCTCTGTAACTATGCGTGAATCTTATATTTTTAAATGACAAATTTTGTGTGAGTTTATGTTTCTTACTTCTTCACGCTCGAAACAGCCGCACAGATTTAGATCAAATTTGGCACATAGGTTGATTATTTCCTAAAATAGCACATAGGCTACAAGTTTTTTGTTTACTACCCACATTTAATTTTACAAAAAAACTGTTAAATCAAACCAAATCTTACGACAAACATCCAAAAACATTGACCGACCCGTCCCCTAACTCGACAAACATCCAAAAACACTGGCCGAACCATTCCCTGTCAGCCCTGGTAGAGTAACCCGATATATTTTGTACCATTTTCGGTCCGTCCCATATATGGGCCAGATTGAATAGCAGCTTGTTGTGTAACCGTATATTATATCGCGAGCTTTTACTGTGACAGTCCTATTCAATGAAAAGGGTATCACGGTATGGGGTTTTGGGTAAACAATATCTATAAATACACAGGGTATAGTATTAAACAGACTTATGTGTGTGAGTGTATTTGTATATTTGTTACTTCTTCAGTTTCACTCTCGAACGGCTGAACGGATTAGAATGAAATTTGGCACACAGGTAGACCACGTCCTGAAATAGCACACAGGCTACTTTTTTTGTTACTATGAACATTTTCGCAAAAAATCTGTTAAATCAAACCAAATCTTACGACAAACATCCCAAAACATTTACCGACCCGTCCCCTAACTGTCAGCCCTGGTAGTAACCCGATATATTTTGTACCATTTTCGGCCCGTCCCATATATGGGCCAGATTGAATAGCGGCTTGTTGTGTAACCGTATATTATATCGCGAGCTTTTACTGTGACAGTCGTATTTAATGAAAAGGGTATCACGGTAGATATATTTATGTATGGGGTTTTGGGTAAACAATATCTACAAATTAATATACAGGGTATTACATTAAACATTAGTCGACTTAAGTAGCACAATAAGCTACTAGCTAGCTAGGTTACTTCTAGGCAAGCGTGCTCCATCATCGACCACATCATCGCTTACCATCAGGTGAGATAGTGGTCAAACGCGAGCCTATGTATAATAATAAAAAAAAAACAATAAGCTACTTTTTTTTTGTAAACGTTGCCCCACACTAGGAACTACCTGTAGATCATACAAAAATATTTGTTCCGTGCGAGAATCGAACCTGGGACACGCAGCGCAGCAGTCAGTCGCTTAACCACTGCGCTAACCGTGCCGTCAGGTTTTGGCGAAAGTCTGTCGCGCAGAAGGCTACTACGGCTGCAGGAATGTTCGAAAGAGTTACCCTGGAATGCAAAGAGCAACTGAAGAAACAAAGGTGGATGTTAGTCACCAAAAGTCTGAGCTCTCGCTCCACCTATAGCGGGAGTAGTGTTTTGATAATATCCCACCACTCATTATAAAAAGTCGTCTAGAAACGCTATCTTAATTACTTCTACCAAAAAAGTTTCATTTGAATTCGAATAATTACAACGTAACTACAAGATCGAACAATAATTAGTTACCTATAGTAACGAAAAACATTAAAAAGGTCCGCCCGTTATTTTTGCTTACTAAGCAAGAAAAAATTAAATAAAATAGGAGTACCACTTTTATTTATATTTTTCTTGAAATTTTATAGCTTCAGATTTATAATCAACAAAATTTTGCAAAATTAAAAATAGGCGTCTACCGTCTGTTTTTTATACCCTGAGACTAAAATGACATTACAACACAAAAGAACTGGCATCATTCTTATAGTAATTTTGACATTACTTGTGTCAATTTAGTTTCAGGGTATAAAAAATAGATTAAAAATACCATACCACAAATTCCGTCAAAACTAATTTCAACTCTCGCTCTTATTCTAAAAATCACCATCAAAACTTCCGCATCTTCCAATTAACCCAAGGATATTACGTAAAGAATAACACGAATTTCTTCCCTAACAGACACATCAACAATTGTTTAGACAAATCAAGGAAGCATACATACACACAGACAGTGTGATAAAAAAGCTTTTTTCTTACGAGAAACGAGATGAAAGGAAGACGCATTTAGTTTTTCCGGATACATCAGAATTGGGTACACTGATTGAAATCCTACCCTTCCTACTATGTGGGCGACGGAGAGGGAATATAAAACAGTTGTGGAGTAAAATATAGGGCTAAGACACATAACATCAAGCTAGTATTCCCTGAAGGCGAAACGAAAGCAGATGTGTACACTATTCCGATCAGAATACGAATTCTTACACTTTTACTTAACTAGAGATACACTATCTATCGCTGAATGTGTCATCTGGTACCCATTTTACATCGAAACCAAAAAATACACATTTCCTGTGTTCTTGTGATAGATTATAGTAGCAGGGGCTGTAGACGTAGCGCGAAAACCTAGTCTGTAAGTTATAAATACCCGGTGTAAATAATTATCTGGTATAAAGACCTAGTAAAAATCTAAAAAAACTAGTTTACTGACAAGTAACGTACTGCCGTTATTACTGGGATTAGTAACGTGAAATTTTGCAGTAGGTTTCCTTTTATATACTTATTTATTTAAACTTATATCATCTGCCTAGCCTTTTCCCAACTATATTGGGGTCGGCTTCCAGTCAAGCCGGATTTAGCTGAATACCAATATTTTACGAGGAGCGGCTGCCTACCAGACCTCCACAACCCATTAACTGGGGTAATACGGTACTTGATGGCAAGACTGGAGTCAGATTTACTGGCTTCTGACTATCCGTAACGACTGCCAAAGATCTACAAATGACAGCCGGGACCTGCAGCTTAACGTGCTTTCCGAGGCACGGAGGAAACTCGTTATGTTAAGATGGTCACCCATCCACAAACCAACCTTGGCAAGCGTTGCTTAACCTTGAAGATCGATCTGTGCGGCTGTTATTATATAGACACGAGCGCCTCATTTGTTTAACTTAATGGAACATAATTATGTACACAGGCGGACTTAATGCCTTCTATGACGTAAGCGAGGATTTTTCAAAAATTCGCTCCCTAAGGCGATGAAACGGGGCTCCAAAGTTTGTATGGAGAACCCTACTTTCACGCGGATGAATCCGCTGGCAGAAGCTAGTATCTTATACAAATACCAGGCATAAATATCTAGAATAAATACCTAGTATTCAATCACGTTGCCGTTTACCTCTTAGCCTTAAATGTACCGTTAATGACAACTTCAGCTCTAACAATTATCGTAAACAAAACAAAACGTAATTAAACAAAAATCAATCATGTAGCAAAAAACATAAAGTTTATATTAGATTGCAGTTAAATTCGTCGGCATTACTCAAAGACGAATGTGAGTAGGAACAAGTTGAAAGACCAGAATGTCCATTAGGTTTGACGTGTCGTTAGGTCAATGACCGATGTTAGAATAAGGAAATAATCAAATGAATCTAGGAATCGGTATCTGTGGTATGGTAAGTATTTTTGGGATCTATTGGAAGGTGGAATTCCCATCAAAGTTGAAGTTAACGCCATTTAGTTCAAATAGACGATTTACAGTAACTTTTCAATAGTCAAAATGTAGGTCAGTCAAAACAAAATGTGAAATATGATGCTGAAGTTACGTAGGTACTCCAGAGTCTGTTTCCAGACTCTAATATACTCTGTGGTAAGACAAAAATCAAAAATTTTAAGCATTTTATTTCAAACTAGATTTTTCCCGCGGTTTCGAGTGCATAAATAAAATATACCCTATGTCTCTCAGGAATAAAGCAGCTTTCTAACAACTGGTCTATTAGGTACTTCCAGAGATTAGGTACCTCCTGCAAACAAAAAAACAAACTTTACCTCTTTATAATAATAGTACAGATAAACATCATCATCATCTGTGCAAACCGGTTGACCTACATTTTGACAATTCAAAAGAGCTTGTAAATGTGCTATTTGGAATTAACGTGTTTCTGTTTCTATTCAAATCAGAGATACTAAAATCTAAATATAAAGAAAATAAACTCAAATCATTAGCTCCACAAAATGATACAAAATACTCGTACTCAAAATTAGATATTCTTTATAAACTACATCTAGAAAATTTTACTCGCTTGTTTCACGACTCTTTCTAGCGTACACAAGATTTTTAAAAGCGCTGTTATGATCAAAAGTCAGGAACAAATACTCCTCAAAACTTATAAGTATATACTCGTACTTATAGTATTTTAGTACCATGAAGTTTCATCATTGTGCATCGTATTTTATGAACAACTAGAAAATACTGCAACTTTATTAGTAGTAGGAAAACATTATGTTTCCTCTGAATGAGAGTTACGGTATTGTTAAAGTCACTGCTGACCGCTTTGCGCTGACGTGAAAAGAAATTGAATGAACGTGGGTGGGTTTTAGTTAAAAAGTCTGATAATCCTTGCTCCACTCAGAGCGCGAAAAGTTATATGATGATGTCCCACTTAAAAAATAAATAAAGAAGAAATATGTCACAGTTACAACTGTTATTTGATCAAACCACTTCAACTGCAAGAATAGGTCAGAAGTATTTTCGATCAGCTTGCTTGAGCAGACAGAATCACAGATGCTAAATTCGGGATTGTGACCCTAGACCTAAAACACGAAAGGCATCTGAAAGAACACGAATTTATTTGACGATTTGCCACCCCTAAAAGAAAATGAAGCAT
The DNA here is from genome assembly GCA_030763345.1 of Mythimna separata. Lineage (NCBI taxonomy): Eukaryota > Metazoa > Arthropoda > Insecta > Lepidoptera > Noctuidae > Mythimna > Mythimna separata. The sequence goes on from CM061190.1 coordinate 7,339,367, forward strand.
TGAAGGTCAATACTACAAATAAGAGTAGTTGCTTTTGTTTTTTCTCTGCCTGATTTATTTGCCCTGTCGAAGGATAAAATGAAGGTATAAAAAAAAGATACCAAAGGCAGAGACCGCCAACAAACGGAAGCATAACTCCAAAAACAAACATAAAATTTATACTCGATTTCCCACGATAAGCTACCAAAAAAAAAGCCTTAAAAAGACAACATCTGACAAGCATCTCCATAGAGTATTTGCATTGTAAATACCGCAATAAAATGTACCAGAAACAAGGATATAGTAGCAATGTAAAATGCAAACTTCTACTGCAGTTCCCGCAATAAACTTTCAACTTTATCACTGAAACAATAAAGTTGTGAGCGTTGGCAATGCTAAGTTTGTCAATCTTCAAGTACGTTGTAAGATTTATGTTTGGGTAGTAAAGTAAGTATTATGATTCCCACGTGCATAGAATGGGAGTAGGTCCTGCGAATTGTTCTGAACAACAAAATGGCGACTTAAGGGACAATATTAGCGAGTTAGGTGGATCCCTGGGTGAGAATTTGTCAGCCCATGTCGTTTTACCATAGTAGTTCCTTGGTTAATCTAATTTATGGTTCCCTTAGAAGTTTAGCAGAGGAGTCCCAAACCGAATAATGTGGGATACCTCCCAGCTAGTTGGGTTGACGATCGTAAAAGGTGGCTTGAACAGATTGGACCGGGTGTTGTGGTGTAGCTTGAGAGAAATAGGAAACTAAGACTGCGGGTTCATTTAACAAGTGTGGAAGAGACTTGTTTTCATTATGGATAGGCTCGCGTTTGACCACTATCTCTACTGATGTGGCCGACGATAGAGCGCGCTTGCCTAAAAGTAATCGCTTTATCCTTGACTTACAACTTATATCGCTCGGTCTGCTAAATCTTTCCCTGAATAAGTCTTATAAAATGTTTGATGTCTGAAGTCATCAAAAACTGCTTTCACATTTAATGAAGCGACAAAATGTCAGAAATTTACTGACTAAAAAAATTACTTACTATAAGATCGTGAAATTGATCTATGTGAGACAACAAGCAAGTAAGCCACAGGGAAAAAGTAAGGCATCAAATCGTGTCACAACTAACAGAGTATAGTACCAATGCTTCTTAAAGGTGAAAGCACACTTACTTATACGACCCAAACGCGTCGAACGAATTGTAAGAAAATAATATTAGAATCCTTTATATGAAATTCTCTGAAACCCCGCACACCTCGAATTGTCTGAATCAGGAAGGACTCCAGAAATCCTAGTCGAATTCGGATGCACCAAAGCGCTTCCTTTTTAAGTTAACGTTATAAACCACATTCTTGTTTCCCGTTCAATGTTTTTACTTTCTTCATCTTCCATTAATAACAGTACCCCACGTGTGGGTCGGTCTAATATAGTTTCCGCTTACTTCGGCGAAGCCTTCTTTACTTCGATTCATTTAACGCGTCCGTCTCGGATAACTGTGCGTTCACCTTTAACCTTCCACGAAAAAAATACTCCTGATATTTTTTTTACAGATTACCCTCCATTTTCGCAGTTGATTTTAGGGAATGCTTTTTTAAACCGGTAGTTTGTTTTACTTATAAAGTCCAGTGCTATTTGCATTCCATCATACGTACGTGGTGGAAATTCTCCGAATTAATTTACACATGCAGTTTTATGGTATCATTTCTGTTTAATTTGGTTTGGCATTATCAGTTTTAGTAAGGCTTCTAGAAAAGGACGGGTATAGCAAGAGTGAGAGAGAGAAAGATGTGGCAGATTAAGGTTAAATTAAAAGTCACAGATTTGTTTAGGAAGCCTTACACTTACCGTCTGATGTGTGGAATGGAAATTGACATAAAAGAATCGTTAAAGGTTAGTAATTTAAGAATGCGTAGCTTCATAGACGCGTATTCGTTGTTATAAGCTTGGTGTACGTCTGCGTGAAGCATGCATACAAGACTAATGAAACTCTGTCGACGAACAACAACAAGCAGAGCTGCAACACGACGTCACGCGGCCAGCGTCACGTGACGTCGTGTTGCAGCTTCATCGATAGACTTTCATCATTTTGTATGCAAGCTTCACGCAGGCGTACACGAAGCGTGCGGCACATTTTATCCAAATTCATTCTGCCGTTCGAGCGTGCAGAATTAACAAACATATACGCTCATACAGGAAAAGTCACAACCTTTCGCTTTTATGATAATAGTGTGATATTATAAACAAAATTGTGCGTATAATGTCACTATAGCTTCGAAGTAAGCTTACCCATTCACCTTTCATACTTAACCAACAAATAAAACCGTCTTCCAATCCCACAAAATAAGACAAGGCCACCAACCCAACAGCCAATTACAGCCCTTCCAAAACAGTCTGCCTGATAAGACCAATACGCCCTTATCAAACGAGCAGACATAATCAACCGTCCATCAGGATACCTTGAAGGTACCTTATCAAAGGACTGGACAAAACAAGGTTTAACCCTTACAACGAAACGCTAATATTGACTTGGCAGGGTCAAACGTCCCTTTCAAGGGGGACTATTCTGTGAATTTTTGGTAATGAAAAAAAGGTTGGGTTAAGTGTGTTTTTTTTGGTTTTTTTTTTTGGCGGTTTTTGTAATTGTTTGGGGTAAGTGTGTGTTTGCGTTTTGTTAAGGTGAATATGCAAGGGTAGCCCGCGGAATTAAAAAAAAGAAAGAAGGAAAAATATTTATATCTGACTCGCCCTATGCGAGTCACACAACAATAAAAAAATAAAAAAAAATGTTAACTAAAATATATATTCGAATTTTTGGAAGTTTTTCGCATTTTGTAATTCAGTGTCTAATTTTTCGTTAAATAAAATATGATTTAGGACCGTGACAAGTATTTATTTACGAAATTATAATCACTAAAATTCAATTGACAAATTATAGTTTTGTGCAATAATTTATTATTGTTTTGAAAATATAATTTTCTATTTTATATCAATTAAAATATAATATACATGCTGAGTGTTCGTTACATGGTAATTGTAAACTAGTCTTAAGATTGCGTCATTTCTTTCAAATTATTTATTTTTCCTTCTTTCTACAAACCGCTGAAATTAAAAAATCTATAAAAAAACGCATCATCTATTCTCCATTCCCTCACAAAAATAAGCTTGAATTTCAACAGTTACTACTACTACTATTACTAGGACTTTTATTACATATTTATGCAGATTATTACAATTACACGTACGTAATTTGACTTTAAAGAGTTTGTCAGATACTGCAAACTAATTAGAACATAATAGTGGCTACTAATTACCATATCAAATGAGCGTATTAACGAGTTAATTAGCTTCGAAACTGATACTCATTGTTACCGATAACATCGATATTAATAACTAAATGATACTAATGCACTAACAGTTTGGTTTTCATTTTAAATTTTTGCAAACAGTTATGCTGCTGCTGTTGGTAATGTCAATTTTCTGTGATTTTTTTTGCCCTTTTTGCCGCGTTTTATTCATATTGTTTTTCAAATGATCTAAATTTTTAATTGAAACAAAATGTAGTGAATTTTTATTTAGATGTTACATGAGTTATTTTAAATTGATTTTCATTGTTTTTGTAAATCGATTAAATCGTGTTTGTCTCACAATATTGAAGCCAAAGTCTTTGCGATCCAGCCCGTAGGCTAATTCACCGAGGCCTGAGAATACAAAGGACAACTGAAGGAACACAGGCAACTTAGCACATAAAAAAAAGTTGACCGTCTTTAAAATAGGTACCTACTACAAAAAAATATCTAAAAAAACTTTTCCTTTTCTGTCATTTAAAACCGTCATTTACTATCGTGAGATAGATAGCGGAAATGCTTATACACGCAACATAGAAAAGTGCGATTATACTGCACTAGACAACGCCAACCTAAAAATATCGCCAATTATTGCGAAGTATAAAATCACACGCAAAAACATTTCGAATAAAACAACTGCCGCACGGTTGTCGAAATAGGACCCCAAATAAGAGCAAAACGTTGGATTGGCGGAATTCAAAACGAGTAGTGGACCCGCCCGGGCGAAGGGATTAAGTTTGGATCCAAATTGTGGACTGCATGTATTATGGTTCCGAATATTATACGGCCATTTGAGGTTTTGAGCTGGGAATCAAACATTCTGATCTCTTTTGTAATGGTCAGACGGGTTGGTCGTGTTAAATGTGGGTTGCAAAAGGAATGTTTAATTGTATCCCGATTTTATTAGCGTCTTTTAAAATTGTTGTGTGTTTCTGTTCTGATGAGTAAGTACCCTGTCCTTCAGCTTTCCTTTAAATTTTGATTTTCAATTGGGGAAGTATCATAATGACTTCTCCCACTCTTGGGCGAAGCGGAAGGGCCTGGTAGATTTTTACTGACTAAAACCCACCCCAATCCTTCGTTGCCTTCGATCTGGGGTCACCGAGCTTCTCTTTCGGAATCCGATCCATGGCCCCAGAGGCGTCGGCCCTGTTGGAATCCTACAATCCTTTGCGATTTGGCTTACAGCTTTAACATTCCGGGTATTATTTCTCTACTTCTGCTATTATGAAATTTATCAACAGATAATGTTATTTAGGTTTTCACCAAAATTCAGAGAGGTGAAAAGAAAGAATCGTCAAAGGCACATTGGGACACAAGTTAACCTACATTGCTCGCAGAACCGAAAATCGATGGATCTGAAAGGTTCTGGACTACAAACCACGTACCTACTGGATGAAGCAAGAGTGCGAGTCACAGACGGCGATGGATGCAAGGTATACAGGACCGGTCGTCGAGGAAACACTCAGGGGAAGCATAGGCAAGACCAGAGGACGTATTTCAAATGAAATGATGATGATGATTAACATAATTTCATCATCTTCCTGGCTTTATCTCGTTTTATTTGGAATCGGTAGAAAATGTTTTTTTCTATAAGTACACAAACTTATAATTATTATACAAAATGCTATTATAGACATTATTTTGATATTGTCCTAATAACAAATAAACAAAGTTATTAAATTACTTGCGTTTCATCTCAGAAGAATTGTGTCCTTCCTATAGATAACAATAAGTAAATATACGAACATAATTAAGGGATCATAATTATCATATTTCCTTCAAAAACAGTCGCTACAGTCATTAATTTGACGAAATGTGCTGTTTAAGAAGATCCATCGGAGTTTCGTTTAATAACAATTTTGTATAATTGTTATTCCTCTCCTAGAGAGGAGGCCTGAGTCCCAGCAGTGGGCACATTATAAGGCTGATGCTTTTATAATTGTAATCATCATCCACACTAATATTAAAAAGGCGAAACTTTGTGAGTTTGTATATAGGTCTGTTTGTTACTTCTTCACGCTCTAATTTACCATACTAGAAGACCATATCCTGGAATAGAACATACGATCATTTTTCTCGGGAGTATATTTGTTCCGTTTTCTGTTTCGACGCGGGCAAATCCGCTGACAACAGCTCGTACAATTAAATTATAGTTCAGTATTTTATAAGTAAACTAGCATTCAAGGCAGATGTTGCCCTGCCTTTTTCTGGAAAGTTGCCAGAAAAAAAATGAAGAACACAACTGCAGCGCCACCAGCGGGATCAATTGTATTTTCAAATCATCCAGGGACCGATTCAAATACACACAAAATAACTTACAAATCGGTCAAGCCGTTTAGGAGGAGTTGGGTGACAAACATACCTAAGTTCAAATTAAATTATATATACGAGTAGTATAAAGAAATGTAAATAGTATGTAACAACTATTCATAATATATGTTCTTTTTGTTACCTTTTTCAAGAAGCTATAGGTACAGTTTTGAGCCGTTTGGGTTCGAAATCGATATTCCTGCGAAAAACATGTTAATATATTGGTCCCACACCGGCTGTTGTTTTTTAGACAGTCGTTACGGATAGCCGAAAACCAGGAAATCTGGTTCCTGTTTCTCCAAGGGAGATATCCCTACACACGATACACACACGTATACAGGATAAGTAGTGTTACATGATTACTGGTTTGTGTAGCTCAGATGGGCAGCCGTGTCAGAGAATTATTGGTAGTGATGCACCTTATCATGTTGAAGTTTCGGTGTTGATCATGGACACGGAGTTGCTAGCATGTCGGTTTTTTCTAACGATGGCGTTTCGGGGAGTCTGTAACTTAATTCCGCCAAGCCTTTCCATCATTAAACCACACTATTCGTTCATAATACGCTGCCGGAGTCTGTATTTCCTGATAGCAACCTGAGCGTCTTAAGTCAAGAGTGAACAGGTTACTCATTATCGCTTTCCATCATGTCAGATAGTGGTCAAGCGCGAGACTATCCAGAATAAAAAAAGAAATAATATTTTCCTATTTTCATAGTATTAAGCACCATTCATCAGGCTGGTAGCCAACTGAAAAGGCAGAGCAGATTGATTAAATCAAATACAACAAAACTAAGTTACATCGACAGTCCACCGGGATACCAGAGGTTCGTTAATATAAACATGAATTCTGCCGGCTCACTAATCAAGGAGGTCGAATGTTAATTAGTTTCTGAATTTATACCTACCGGTGACATACGGACGTACAGAGAGGTTTAAACTAGTTAGGTAGTTCTCTTGTTGATTTATTAGTTCAGTAATTTGTTTATTTTTCGAAGGGTATCTTTCAAAAGACACTGTGTAGACGGATGGACAGGATGAGGGAGACCAAAGAAGAGATAGATGGATTACGTGAGGACTGATAGGAAAGAAAACACAGTGGTAAGGGTGACACGACGGGTGACAAGACAGAATGGAAGAAAAAAACGTGTTGCGCCGACCCCAAGTAATATAGGATAAGGGCAGGAAGAAGAAGATCTTTCAAAAGGCACCAGTGAGGGTACTGTCTACAAATGATGATCACTAATAACCATCTCATAGGTGAAATGTGGTCAAGCGCAAGCCTACCAATAATAAAAAAAAAAAAAAAAATCCGAATAGCGATAATAATTGATTATACCGCGAAACCGACCAACGCGCAATGTCACAATTATTACTCAATAGCATTTATTATCATTATCTCAGCCAAAAGACATCCACTGCTGGACATAGGCCTCTCCCAAGCGTCGCCACCACGACCGGTCCTGTGCGTCTCACATCCATCGGATTTCCGCGACCCTCGCCAGGCCTCCCACAAGGTTGACCAACGGTCAACCTTGTGGGAGGCCTTCCAACGCTGCGTCTTCCGGTACGTGGCCGCCACTCCAGAACCTAAATAATAATAGCCAATAGTAGCCTTTAATAAATATTGTGACTATTCATGAATCCCCGACCGGTCTCATAGGACCGCGCTGTTATTGTCTTACTATTGTGTCTCGTTTCGCGGGTATTGATAGGTTAAAGAAGATTGGCGAGTTGGGTATCACATCAAATCCGAACATGCCAAAATCTAGTTATATGCAAATTATGGGTCATATATCCGTAGTTATTTTCCAAGCTAAAATATAATACTAGTTGAGCGGAGTAATTAAAAAAACATGATTTTAGGGTACAGCCCCATTACGAAAACAAAACGTATAAAATAGGCATATTACGTTAGCTGTTACTTATGTCAAATACAAAAAAAATATAAACTGTCATGATATTTTTGTTTGACCCTGCCTAAACATAATTCGTCGTTGGTGTTATTTGTAATGTACCTATGGTCGGTTTCGCGATATAATCACTTCTATAGGCATCGGCCCAACTGTGCGCCCTAGTTCTGCTGACATCTCTTTGAGACGTGTGTGGGTCACCAGTCCCCGACTCTTTGAGACCTGCGTAGACCACTACGTGCCATCGTCTTGGGCTTGCTCTTTACTGAGCCTTGAAGATCAATCTGGCTTATTATTTTAGGCACGAGTTGGCATCGAGGAGAACCCTTGTAGGGTACTAAACGAATTCCCTTAGGGCTCGAGGATCAAGTAAAATCTTGAGTGATTTTTTTGAGGTTTTTGTACCATATTTTTTAGATCTTCTCTTTGAGGTTTGGAGTTAACAAACTCTTGACACACTAATATTTCTTTTTTATTATTTTTTTAGTAGGTACATGGAGGATTTAGGCGTCTTGTACACGGCTCGTTTTTCGCACGGTCAATTCGCCATGCGTAAGCACGGTTGTATGTGTTGCATGCATCACTGGGCTTGTTGACATACACAGCGGCGCTACTGCACGGCATCGCCGCCGTGTTTCATCAGTGTTGTATCGCAGTCTATGGCCTCTTGTACACGGTACGTTTTAATAATCAAGCCTACACACGACGAAAAACGTGCCGTGTATAAGAGGACTTCCAGTTATTAAAAAAAAAAACAAAAAAAGCTTTTTAATTAAGTAATAATCACCTGCTTCTTAACCAGGATTTTTTAATAATTCTTTATTTTATACTGTTACTCTTTTAGCATACTCCCAAAACGCAAGGGAGCAACAGAAGGACACAAACAAGGTAGTTTTAGTCAGTAAAAGTCTGACATCTCTGACCTAAATCGGGAGAAGTCAATGAACGACTTCGCACCTCAAAAAAACTTTGCGACCTCACCTACATCAAATGAAAAAGCAATTTCTAGTTCACATTTTTACCTCTAAGCTTGTACTAACATTTGTCACCTTGTCACGTGCCTTCCTTACTTGTAGCTAAATAAAATAATAGTCCCTTGGCCTTATCCTGTGAATGCTAGTAGTTATTCACTCCAATTCTATTAATAAAATGAAACGGAAAACAGAGAAAAGTATGTCAGAGGTTACTGTGTTACAGAAACATTAGGATATGTTTAAATAACGAATAGATCAGATAAACATAGTTCGAATTATCTGTATTTAATTATGGTCATCATCATCATCATTTCATTTGCTGGCTATAGGCCTCCGCTAAGCGCTGTCACTACGACCGTTGCTTTAATTGGTCATCGATCCACCTTCGGAGGCCTTTCAATGCGTTTTTATTAATATGTTTTAAATAGGTACTGTAAGTACATGGATGGAGAAGGAAGGTCCTAAGAAAATAAAAGACAATTATAATAATAATAATAATAATAATCTGTGGTCCAACTGTCAACGTGCGACGCAAAATTTTTACTCTTTTAAATTAAATTATAATTGAATCAAAACATAATATTTTTGGATACATAACTATACATACATAACATATAAAATAAATAAATAAAACGAAAATAAAACCAAAAGAATGAAGAACGAATATTGGCAAATAAAGTTGAAAATGTACCCGATGACAGTTCCTGCTCGTCAGAAAAATGAAATTGTGAAAATGTGGAAATTGTGATTGCGAGAATGTTGACGAGGGCCGCAGCACGACGTGCACGCCCACCACCTCCGGCCTCGTCGCTCAGCTCCGCCTCGCCGCCGCCGGAACCCAGCCCCATCGTGAGTGCTGTGACACCGGCCGTGGCAGCTGCGTCGAGCTCGAGCGACGAGTACTACTCGCCGCCGACGACACCACCACCTGCGCGTCGACGGGGAGGACGCCGGCCGCCGGCAGGCTTAGGACCTCGAGGCCCACCGGCCTCTGACAGGGTCCCAGCTACCGGTGGAAGTGTGCAGCGCATGCGATGGACACGAGCCATGAACGAAAACGTCATGCGCTCATACTACGGGGCTACAGAGGGGGGAACTAACCTGACTGCGTACCGTGGTCGGATGCTCTCTCTGTTTCAGGTGCTTGAGCCAGCTGTCAACGTTTCGGATCAACGACTGTCGGATCAGGTACGGGTCATCCAGCGTAACCGTATGTTGGATGATGCCGTGCTTGATAGACTACGGCTCGAATCACGGAGTAGTCGTGTCTCACAAGCTGCACCTCCGGCCGCGGTGCAATCTCAATCTGGTGTGTCGCCGCGACCCGACCAGGGCAGTGAAGATGTTGATGACGCGACTATATCCGTGAGTACCCAGTGCAACGAACAATTGAGGAGCGCTTTGGAGGATGCATTCCGGGAGTACCGCTCCACTCCGCCTGGGCTTAGACCTCGTCTACCTCGCTTGCCCATGCACAAGAAAAATAGGGCACTGGTGTGTGCTCTAGATTCGCAACTATCAAACTGTTTTGATAGCAGCAAAGACCTTATTGATACTCACTCGATCTTGTACTGCGCGGCTGTAGCGGCATGTCGTGTAGCTCATGTCAAATTTCCAAATAGTGACAGAGCTGCACGGCCAGCTGTACCAGCTTGGCAGTGCAGGATCGAGCGTCGTATCGGTGAGGCTAGAGCACTCATCGGCAAGCTTATCTGCTTCAGGGAGGGCAACACTCGCCCTAGGGTGATGCGTTTTGTGAGACGGGCATTCTCGGGGACTGATATTGGTCCTCGAGATTATCTGCCCCACATCACAGAGCGTATCGACTTCCTGAAGCAGAAAATCTATGCATGGGCAAGCCGTATTCGGCGGTACAAGCGGCGAGTGGAGCGATATACCCTGAATCGCACGTTCCAAAGCAACGAAAGGTGGGTTTACAGGGCTTGGGAGCGACCGATCCAAGGTGTGACTGATAGTCACCCACCGGATGATGACGCCATGAGTTCATTTTGGCGCAACATCTGGTCAGTGCCTGTCAGTCACACCGAGGGTGATTGGATTCAGGAAGTCGAACGCGCGTGTGATCTTGTGCCAGAAATGGGGGCAATTACCATCAGCCCCCAAGATGTAGCTCGTGCAGTCCGTCCGTTGCCTAACTGGAAATCTCCAGGGCCGGATGGGCTGCAGAACTTCTGGATCAAATGGTTCACAGGATCGCACGCTCGCTTGGCTTCTCAGTTCCAATCTGCCCTAGAGTCAGGAGTGCTACCCGAGTTCCTGACGACAGGAATAACCCACCTACTCCATAAATCAGGTAGTACCACGGAACCTAAAAATTATAGACCGATCACGTGTTTACCGACGGTCTATAAAGTTCTTACATCCATCCTGAGAGCCAAAATCAATAGTCATATTGAGACAAACTCCATTATGTCTGCTTCTCAGAATGGATGTAGGAACGGGTCCCGTGGTACTAAGGAGCTGCTCCTCATAGATATTGCCATTAGCCAACAGGTTCGTCGTTTTCGAAAGGATATGTCGACATGTTGGATAGATTATAAGAAGGCTTATGACTCAGTGCCGCATACATGGCTCACGAGGGTGCTGGAGCTGTATAAAGTTGATGCAACTCTGCGCACCTTCTTGATGTCGTGTATGCGGCAGTGGAGGACGGTTCTTCACTATCCAGGATGTCGACAAATCCAAGAGAATGGTGAACCGATAAGGATCGAGCGTGGCATATTCCAGGGCGATAGTCTGAGTCCACTGTGGTTTTGTCTAGCCTTGAACCCACTCAGCACATTGCTGGAGGGTTCGGGCTTAGGCTTTCGGTTGAAAAGAGGTGGTCAGGTCATATCTCACCTCCTTTACATGGACGACCTGAAACTCTTTGCCCCCAACAACTTGCAACTGATGGAGCTACTGAAGGTAACTGAAACCTTCAGTAGTGCCATCAGGATGGAATTTGGTGTGGACAAATGTGCAGTCATGCATGTAAAGCGAGGGGAGATTGTGGAATCCGTGGGAACCCAACTCTCGGATTCCATACACCTTAGATCCCTCTGTTCAACCGAAACTTACAAGTATTTGGGTATGTCGGAAGCGTTAGGCATCAATGCTGCTGACGTGAAGCGATCGTTGAAGGAGCGCTTCTTTGGCCGCCTGAATAAAGTACTGAATAGTCTTTTATCAGGCGGGAACAAGGTGCGCGCCTTCAACGGTTGGGTCATGCCGGTATTGATGTACTCTTTCGGCATACTTAAATGGACTCAGACGGAACTCGACGCCCTGGATAGGAGGGTCCGTTCACTACTTACTGCAAACCGGATGCATCACCCACGGTCATCGGTGATGAGGCTGTATATCCCGCGGAAGTGTGGAGGTCGTGGCTTTTTAAATGCCAAGACCCTGCATAACCGCGAGATATGCAGTCTCAGGGAATATTTCCTGGCTGTGGACGTGGGTATGCATCGCGCTGTAGTGGCGGTGGACAAGGACCTAACCCCGCTCTCCTTGGCTAAGGAGAACTGGTGCAAACCAATAGTACTGGATACTAATGACCGCAGGGAAGTATGGCAGAGTAAGGAGCTTCACGGACGCTTTTACCGGGCCTTACATGGGCCCGATGTTGATCTATTAGCGTCCGTATCCTGGTTACGCTTTGGTGATCTTTTTGGAGAAACCGAAGGTTTTGTCTTTGCGATTATGGATGAAGTAATGATGACGAACAACTACCGGAAATACATTGTGAAGGATGGTACGGTTGACATCTGTCGGGCATGCCACCTGCCCGGAGAATCAATCCGACACATAATTTCTGGGTGTTCTCATCTTGCTAACGGAGACTATTTGCATAGACACAACCTCGTGGCCAGGATTATCCACCAGCAACTTGCTCTTAAATACAATCTTGTGGAGTCAGAAGTACCGTACTATAGGTATGTGCCCGACCCAGTTCTCGACAATGGCAATATCACGTTGTATTGGGATCGATCTATCATCACTGATAGGACTATTGTTGCCAATAAGCCCGACATAGTGGTGATAGATCGATTAGAGCGTCGCACAATGATTGTTGATATAGCGGTCTCTCATGACGAGAACCTCGTGAAAGCTGAGAAAGAAAAGCAAACTAAGTATCTTGACTTAGCTCGCGAGGTTGTCGACATGTGGGAAGTAGACACGGCAATCATTGTGCCGATAGTCGTGACGGCCAATGGCTTAATAGCCAAGAGCCTCGACGAACACCTGAGGAGGCTCTCGTTAGGCAGCTGGATCAAGGGTTTGATTCAGAAAGCAGCACTCTTGGACACGGCGCGTATTGTCCGGAGGTTCCTCTCTCAGGAGCCCTGACCGCCGGTAACTTGGACCCTGTTCCCGATGCCGGTGGGCCACTATTTTTTATATTTTTAAATGTTTTTTTAAAGTTTTTGTAAAAATATTTAAAAATGTATAAAATATGTTCAAATGAAAAATAAATGAAATAATAATAATAATATCCTTTATTGTCAGGCATCTAAGGCCCATAGAAAAAATACACAAATAATCTTATAAAAATTATAAACTAATACATAATAAAATAAAGTCACTATTGCACACGAATTGACGGCGTCGTGTTACACTGTGATGTCGGTATCGTTCCGCGAAATCGATTATAGGTCTTACACATTTTACTTCAAAGTTGAATACGAGAAATTCAATAAAATAAAAAAAATCCGACATATTCATCTAACTAGTACAACCCTAATGGATTCCCCAAAATAAAAGTTACAGTTACTCTTTATAAAAACACCAGTTAAAGTCCCGTCGAAATCAGTTCGGCAAACGGACTAAAATTACAAAGAACTTATTTGATACTTTTTCTGCTTTTACGCAGGTGGAACCGCTGAGGAACAAAAAACCAACTTTTTTTGTATATTTCGCATACCAAAACTCAGGTAGAACCTACTGGCCATTATAATTTTATTACCACTTTACCGTACTAAAGCCATATTCTGTGCAAATAAATTAGTTTGATTAGATTCGGGACATACTCGTAAAAAACCGTTTAAACATTCATAATCATTTATACTAATATTATAAAGAGAAAAGATTTGTACCTATTTTTGTATGTTTGTAATGAATAGGCTCAAAAAGTACTGGGCCGATTTAAAAAAATCTTTCACCTATAGAATGCTACATTCTTCCAATTTGACATAGGCTACATTTCATTTTGAAAAAAAGTAGGGATCCTTGGTAAAATTTGAACAATGTAATCGCAGGTGTAGAAAAATGAGTCTAAGTCACTAAAAAAGTGTTTTATATCCAAATTTCCAAAAATAAATAATTGTCTACCCCGTGCGAAGCCGGGACGGGCTGCTAGTTTATTAATAAAGCTGTTATTTTGAAAATATAAACAGACATCACAGTCTTATTTATTTGTATAGATTTCAACACTGCTACTAACAGCACACGAACACTCTTAGTTCTAAGCCCAAAACTTTCTACAGATAGCCCCTAAAGTTAGCCTAACTATTTGCCTAAGACTACCCGACATGCTTGTAAAGACCCGCCTTCACCCTATCCCTCACAAGGGTCAGTTTAGGGAGGAATGGGAGAAACGGATACACGCTACGTGTCAGATTTTGTATTGAAATAGTTTAGATTTATAGTCGTAGTGCTATAGCTTCTGTCGGCGGTTTTGCTTGTTTGAAAGGAGAAAATTGTTCTAAAGGAATACCCTACTGGAATAAAAAGTACACTAAGGCCTACTGTCCATAGCTGTAAATGACGAATACGCGTCTATGGATCTACGCGTCCGTAGAAAGTAGGCCTAAGGCCCGCACTCAGGGACATTCATTAACGTTAATCATCACTTAAGAAATTGTCACATTGACAGTTTTACACAGTTTTTCAGTGAAGGTTTGACAATACTTAACTTTAATGGACGCTAATGAACCATTAGCTGGACTATGCGTTCGGCCGTAAGTCATATTTCTGGACATATTCTGAGTGTGTCCCTATCATTTAAATCCGTTTAATCATTTGAGCGTGATGAAGAAACATACAAACACACATTCCAATACAAGACCTTCGACTTTATAATATTAATGCAAGGGGATGACTTTAACTTAAGTAACAATAGAAGTGGATCATTCTATATTTGATATTTGATATAGCTAGGTATTTGAAAATGAGCTTTTCCGACGTCAGGAAAAGTTATGCTCCGGTTTAACGTTAGGATTATCATCATTATTAGGGAAACAGAAGCCTAAAACCACAATAACCCTTTTGACAATCACAGAATAACACAAAATGGGTCTTCTAAGAAAGAATTTTCATGTTCTACTACACACAAAAATGATTAATTCTGATGTCAGCCGCAACAAAATACGAATAAATCCTTTTAAGATCCAGTAAATGCGAACATGTTAGTACAAGGGCAAACACACTCAGAATCAGATTTAGGTCGAGCCCCACAAGTATTTCTAACGCTAGAATTAGCAGTGACATACAAGAAATATATTAGAAACGTTAGTTTTAGGGTTCTGTGATAAAACTAGAAATCACGGCTGTATGGTCCAAGGAGATTAGTCGAATTGATTAGACAGATAGGCAGACTCGAGACCTTTAAATGGTGCTTAGGACAGATTGGTCGTGGGAGGAGGAAGACCAGAATTTCAGACTTTGATTTGGAGAAGCTGATGTCTGGTGGGGCTGCAATAGGTAAGTTGATAAACCTATTAAATAAGACTTTAGTGAAACAATAGCAGTTTCTATGTAAAATAATGTATTGATAATCATTTTTATCGCTCCTAACAGCTCAAATACATCCTGAACGATTTCTTTTTGAGGCTGGACAGTCATAAAACTTTTCCTGCTCTGGCTGGTGCGTGAGAGAGTAACAAAATATGATGGACTAAAACCTACTAGGTAGTGTTCTTTAAATTGCCCTTGACTTCCAGAGCAGCGGAGGTTCTTGTGAACAATTCCGCAGCGCAGGCAGGCATTGGCCACATCTATTGTGATGTAGTTGCAAGATTGTAAAACTTAATTTTCACTCATGCGTTTGATTTTGAGGAAGCCTACCCTCTATCTAGTGACTATCTCCCGGTCTAGAGGTGTTGTCAGACTTCTACCAACTAAAATCAGCCAGTGCTCCTTTAGTTGCGCTTTGTGTTCTTCGTTCTTTTAAAATGTTACCTTCCAACTTACTACTAACATTTAATTTTTTTGCTTGCGGACTTTTCTGCACTAAGTGCAAATTAGTATCCTGTCCATTCCAAATTGCCGGACAGAGATCGCGGAATGCTCGCCAATTGTATGTTTTTATTGAGTATATGATTCAATTTATGTTATTTATTACCTTTGAGTACAAAAAGTATTTGCCGGTTCAATCCACTTGATGAATCTTTTTCAGAGGCTCTATTATGTGAGTGATGAGTGGGTAACGAGCAATAAACAAACTATTTCAGACCACACAACTGATTTATTATGATGTAGTCTTTAGGTATTCACGTCACTATGAGCCGACAGCTCATAGCAGACTCCCGGCTAGGAGAATCGCCGAACTTACTACCACTTAAGTAGGGGTACGTAGAGGGTAGGGCTCGTAGAACGAATGGTCGATGGTGACGGAAGGTTCAGGAGCAGCGATGACGAACCGGAAAATGCAGCGTTGGAAGGTCTCGCATAAGGTGCGCAGATGACCTGGTGAGGGTCGCGGGAATCCCATGGATGCGAGATGCACATAACCAGTCTTTTGGCGATGTTTGGGGGAGGCTTATGTCCAGAAGTGGAAGTCTTTCGGCTAAGATGATGATGAGAAGATGATGAACGAGCCGTTGGACGGTCCCCAGACTAGTTGTTATTTACTCGGCTGCCGACAGGAAAGGGAAACCACTTTTTTTTGTGTGTAGCCTCTCGAAATCTATGAGGTCGTCGCCTGCTTAACTAGACTAGCCTGTGGCAGCCTTACTAACGCCCGTTTTCAATAACCTACCGCAGTTCATTTAAATAGATAGCTATCTCCGATAAACAGTAAGATTCTAGTTGTCAGTGTCACAACTTTTGGTAGGAAATGCTAACCGTCGGTAGGTTATAGGAAAGCAAGTAAGGGCAAAAGGATAGATTTGTTTATCTTTAGTAGCTGCAACTTTAGATAGGTAGCTTATTGAAAATGGGCGTAAATAAAAGCCTCCAGCCACGGGTTAAAAAACCATAAGACTAAGTACGCTAAGAGCACCTCTTACGGGATTCAGACCTATGCTTAGAGCGTCGCTAGGGGAGGACGGATGTAAGGGACGGATGAATCAAACAAAGAACCATGTCCACGCGGTCAGAACTATTATCTGCTCGGCTCGTGGCCCAGATTCTGTTGCTGTTGTGACGTCATTCTCAAGCTTCCGTACTATTGACTTCACTGATACAAACTTCCGTACTATTGATGTCATCGATATGTAATAAATAAAGTATTTATACAAATTGACGAATGTATGCACGTTTGAGTATGTTTTCTGCAATTAGTCATTGGCAGCTAAAAGCTTTGGTGGGCTTAAATCCAACCATCCCACCTCTCTCCAAAAACTGATTAGGCATCCCAAATTTTTCAGGGCATCTGTGAGGGCATTCAGGGATACTAAGGTTTGTGTGCGTGTATGGCCAGGCGCGCACTAGCGGCCAGGCTGCAGACGGCCAGGTGAAACAAATGAAACCGCCATAGAGCGCGCGCTTCTGTCCGCACGCGGCCAGCGGCCACAGGTGCGCGCGCTCTATAGCGGTTTCATACTAATGTATGTATCTCGATCGCCGCCGCGTCCTGGCCGCTGGCCGCTGGCCGCTAGTGCGCTATGGGGCTATGAGTAACTCTTGTGCTTTCAAGGAGCACATTCGCTATTCGCCCGACCGGTCGCATGAGACCGCGCTGTTATTGTCTAGAGGCTATTGTGTCAATGTGTCTCGTTTCGCGGGTTGTTAATTGGTTTTATTTATGTTTATTTTAAGTACCTAATTATTATTTTTAGTACACTGTGTGTATATATATGTGTGCCAAATAAAACATTTTTTTCTTTCTTCTTTCTATTACAAAGTGCATTGGAGCAGCAAATTCGCAATTGCAAATAGAAGAATAAAACAATAACAATAAACCCAGAACCACTATACTAAACATAAACACACATACCATTTCTTTACTATAAAAGACTATATGAAAAGAAAACGATTTTGAATCCTTTGATACATAAAGGAGCATCCCGTTTGAATCATGTCACGTAACTTATAAGATATTTCGGCTTTTCCAATACTTTTCTAGGATAAAAGATAAAAAGATACGCGTCGTTTTGTTTGTGGTAGTTTGTAGTGTAGAATTTCTTTATCTTTTCGCTTTATTTCATACTAGAGTTTTGGTAAATGCGTGTAAGATTAGACATGTAGAAACATTTCGTATGTGAATAGATAATATCGTGGATAGAATAGTAACAACCGCTTGGTTTAATCTCCGGTTAGCCTAGTTTCTCTAGGTTTTTTTTTTAATAGTGAATCATCAGAATGACTTCTCCCGCTCTTGGGCGAAACGGGAGGGCGTGTCAGACTCTTACTGACTAAACCCCACCCCGTTCCTTCGTTGCCTTCGATCTGGAGAACACAGGCTTACCTAGTTTCTCTAGGTTAAGCAACGCTTAAGAAAGGTTAACCTTTGGAAGTGTGACCGTCTCAGATTCCTACGTGCCTTGGAAAGCATTATTATTATTATGACTTAGTTCTTAACACGCCTTTATCCAGAAAATCTTTACTTCCTTTTAATAATACAAAACGCAAAAGTTTATATGTATGGATGTTTGTAACTATTTCACGCTAAAGTAATTGTTGGTATACAGTCTATGTCCTGGAATATCATATAGGATACTTAAGATATATAATTTTCTACTATCACGCGGACGAGCGCGAATTTTATAAAGTTGGAGTGTTTGTTTGTTTGTAATTTTAGGAACTAGAAATTCCAGTTCAGTTCGAATTGAAACATTATTTTAGTGTTGGGAAGCCCATTTGTCGAGAAAGCAATATTATCATCATTTCAGCTGAAAATCAGCCTATTTCCACTACACTCCATAGGCCTCCCCTCTCTCCAAAGTCGCTGTGAGTGTAACATCATATATTACTTTATTTCCTACAAAACCCTAATTGCATTCCCATCCACTTCAAAGAGATGTAAACCCATTTCACCTTATACAGAACCCTATCAAGTGTTTCACCCATTCCCGTTCCACGGAAATCCATATAAACCACATTTTAATAATTCCCCGGCTGATTTATTGTGTCTCGCTCACATTCGCGTAAGATATTGCGCCACTTTTACGCGTTCAGTTAGTGGGTAATAAATCAGATATACGACTTTCCGGTCGGTGTGTGTTTGCCCTTATGGGAGGCCGAAATGTAGGCGCTACGTGGAGCTTAAAGCTTAGAAATAATCGCGCGAGTTGAACTTCTTGGTTAAGCAATACTCACCGAGGTCAGACAATACATTAATGACCAACAATGTCCTAACGGGACTCCTCCGTGCTTCAGGAGATTTTTAACAGTCGTCACGAAGTTAGAAGCCAGAAAATGGGTCGACACTGCACTCAGACGTACAAAGTGTTTAAGAACGTCATTGTGCGTACAATTAAGAAGCGGAATTCCCTACCAGCTATGTTTGCTGATAGCTACAACCTACAACCTAGGGGTTTTAAGTTAGTAAGAGTGAATAGGTTACTACTACGCAAACGTGCTCCATCGTCGACCACATCATTATTTACCATCAAGTAAGATCCAATACAGAAAAAGTCTAACAATTATAAAAAAAGGAATGCGCACGCAGTGGAATGACAACCTGGCTGGTCACACGTTCCAAAAGAGTAAAAGAATAAGAAAGTGCGATTTGGTGGTGTCAGATGAGGCAAAATCAAAATAGATATATATAGAAGATCATCGCGAGGTAAGAACATATAATACAGTCCGAAATCAGGCGGTTGCCCGGATAAAACAATACCCCTCATGTCGGCAGATCCTTCATTTTGAACGGAGGCTAGCGGGACTTAACGCTCACTAAAATGATGTAACACAAAGCAGTCTGAACCTCAAAGCGTTGCAATAAGAGCCACTTTCGAGCAACAGTGTTGAAATAAAACTACAAAAACACAAACTGAACATATCACACACCGTTGCAGGAATTAAAAACTTTTTCACTACGAAAATTTCTCCGAAAAAATCTACTAACTTTTTCTGGAAAATATGGAATAAAAAGAACAGTTTAAAATAACTTTTACATTACCCCATGCAGGTTAAATTCTGAACTTTTAATAAGAACACAAATTGACAGCTTGCATAGGGAACATTTTTTTTATTTTCTCACCAAGTTATCTGCTACCATTGGCATCGCCCACGTACCTAAGAGTAGAAAATTATCCAAAGGAAGCATAATCCCGGAATAAAAAGCATCTTTTGTGCTATTTTAGGATATAGTCTACCCATTATCATCATCAGCATCAATTTTCGTCGAAATCCGTTAAACCTTTCGTGCGTGAAGGAGTATTATATTTTTTTTATTATGGATAGTCTCGTGGTTGACCACTATCTCACCTGATGGTAAGCGATGATGTGGCTGACGATGGAGCACACTTGCCTAGAAGTAACCTATTCACTCTTAACTTAAAGACACCTAAGTTGTAGCTATCAGGAAACACAGACTCTGGCAGAGAATTTGACTCCTTAGTTGTACGCACAATAAATATAGTGTGAAATTTGTATAAAATCCAATCGAGTAATAAATCGAATCAAAGGGTTGGCTGAAACCTGAAATGGCTGAAAACTACCCACGATTAAACAGAATCAAGTACTAACTGTTTGAGCGGAATTAACTTGTTAAACCAGATGCAAAAGGTTCATTTGGATCAACGTGCGAAGAAAATCATCAACAAGACTTAGAAGTATTTCCTACCTAACCGAGTCGTAACAGCTTGGAACAGGCTCCCAGAAAGTATTGTGAAAGTTCCCACGCTGAACTGATTCAGAAATTGGCTGGAGAGACTAAGTATCTCCTTACAATTTGAGGCATTCATTCATTGGAAGACGCAGTGTTAGAATACCTCCCACAAGTTGGACCGATGATCTGGTTAGGGTCGCGGGAATCCGAATGCGGAACACACAGGACCGGGCGTTTAGGTGACGCTTGGGGGAGGCCTATGTCCAGCAGTACGGTTGAAATGACACTCGCGAATTTTACATTACTTAGTGTGTACATTTGTTATTTCTTCAAGCTCAAACTGCAGGACTGATTTGGATGCAAGACACAGGTTGACGGAATATAACTTAAGTCCAGTCTTTTGATTCTCCGTATGAGTCACGACCATTGATCGTACGAATCTTCTGAGTAAATCTATAGGATGATCATGGACAGAAATAAGAATTTAAGTGCAGAACCGCGGTAGATCCGACGGACGGCAGACAACGGGGTTAATGCACCAATTACCGGCCAGCGTCCGTAATTATAGAAAACTTTTCTTTGGCCAGCTGAAATTTTTAATAGTTCCGTCGATTCGACGTTTTACAATTTTAGTTTTTCTTACTTATTTATTTAAAGTTTTTCCAATGGGACTGGACAGGACATGTCTGTCCAATGTCTGACGATCAGAGGAACTTTAAAACACAGAACTGGTGCCCAGACATAGGCACACAGGGTCGCGGCGAACCACGAAGGAGATGGCGGGACGACTTGGATGTCTTCCTTAAGAATCTCTCTGTAATGTCTTGTAATATTTAAGTTTTTTTCCTCTTCATACCAATTTTAATGTTAATTTTTAGTATTTTTTTTTTTTCCTTTTAAATCATTTCTTTTTGTCTTTTCACTAAATTTTAATTGTCACTTTTAGTTTGTAAGTTCTTACTATTATGGGGCATGCGGTGCTAACCTGTAAGAAATTGTTACACTAACCCTAGATTTAAAAAAATATTATTCTATCATGTATGTATAAGTGTAAACAATTGTTGGTTGGCCAAAAAATAAATAAATAAATAGAATTGGAATAAGAAAGCAAGGAACCGTGATCGTATAAAAGCATGGAGGGAGGCTTTTGCCCATCAGTGGGACACTACGGGATGGTTATAATATTTTTAATTATTTATTTAAAGTGACAAAGCCAGGATAGTCCACAAACCGCCACCAACTGATTGGAAAAATTAAGATATCTTAAGAAACTCTCTAACAAACTAAATGTTAATACTACCAAATACCTAAACTACTGACATTTACTATCTTATTCTAAGCCACACAAAAAAAGGTCAAGTTAAGTGGAAATTGTGAATTCAATTAAAACTTGGCTCAACTAAAGAGAAACTATAAAAGTTTAATCAAAGTTCGCTCAGAGTTCAACTTATATAAAAATACTTTACGCGCGCCTTTTCTGTCTAAGGAGGAATATTTTCTAGATGTTTCCTATTAGGAAAATGAAGTGAGATTAAGATTATTACAGTTTCGAACAAAAAGTTGAGACTATTTTAAGTGTATTTCGCTATCACACTAATGCTATAAAGGCGAAGGTTTCATGCTTACGGCCAGCGCCCACTGCCGGCATGGCACCTGGCATCCCTCGGCATGCCGTGGCATCCCGCGGCATTTCGCCTAACCGCTGTGCAAGATTCAACTATATTTCAACTAAATTAGCAATCATAATTCAACGACATAAAATGACTAATTCCGTCTCGCGGAATACAACGGCACGCCGCGGCATCCCTTGAAATGAAACGGCATGCTACGTCATGCCGCAGCATGCCGCGGGATCTTGGTATCGATATAAAATAATATGAATTCTAAACTCAATTGAATAAGATTCAAAATAACATGACATGCCGTGCCATGCCGGCACTGGGCGCCGGCCCTTACACGACTAAACGGATTTGTATGTTTTTTACAAGGGTCGATGTCCTCCTGATATAGCACATAGGATACTTTTATCCCGGTAGTTTTTTGGTAAACATGCCTATAGGAAAAAACATTCTGTATATCGAGAACCCTTCGTGTTAGCAAACACGTTAAGCCGTTGGTCCTGGCTCATCATCATCTGCCTAGCCTTTTCCCAACTATATTGGGGTCGGCTTCCAGTCAAGCCGGATTTAGCTGAATACCAGTATTTTACGAGGAGCGGCTGCCTACCAGACCTCCACAACCCATTAACTGGGGTAACACGGTACTTCATGGCAAGACTGGAGTCAGATTTACTGGCTTCTGACTATCCGTAACGACTGCCAAAGATCTACAAATGACAGCCGGGACCAACGGCTTAACGTGCTTTCCGAGGCACGGAGGAAACTCGTCATGTTAAGATGGTCACCCATCCACAGACCAACCTAGGCAAGCGTTGCTTAACCTTGAAGATCGACCTGTGCGGCTGTTATTATCTAGCCACGAGCTCCTCCCGCTGGTCCTGGCTGTAATTTATAAATATTTTACAGTAGTCACGAGAAGTCAAAAGTTTAAGTCTACTCAGTGCTGTAAATAGTAGGTTTCATAAGATACAACCCGGTGATAGACAGGAGGACGGTTTCACAGCAAAATCTAACTATCCTACCCACCAATCTGACTACCGTACCCTAGGGGTACGTAAGACTAAGAAAAAAACTTAGTTCAGATAAATATTTCGCAGAATTGGCGCTCTTTCTCCAGCAGCGTAACAAGAATTGAAATTGTAGCCTTTAATATTTCTATTCTTTACTAACATCATATTTCTTTCACAATAGCTGTTTTATTGGAAGTATTTCGAATTTTCGAAACAAAATATGGTGATTCAATATTATTGGTACTTCTTGGGAATTATTCCTTTACTAAACTAATAAGAAACTAAGCTCAAAAATAAAGTAAAGACGTGTCTTTGATTAATTGGAACCACTTTAAATAGCTGCGGGTCTATTTCGCCCATCACTCAATCCAGTTACATTTTGTATAGGTCTATAGAACCTACCACCCTGCCTAGAAGTGACGGCGTCCTTTTATAGTCTTTAAACTTTACGTCAGCTGTTTTCTTCTTCTTAGTCATACTCTCCTAGTTTAGTGGTAGTGGTAACCACTACCACTAAACTAGGAGTTTGGTGGTAGTGGTTATGGAACGTCTGATGAGTTGGTCACAAGCTTTCCAAGACTTCTCCACCTTTCTATACGCGTGGAAATGCATACGATAAGGTAAAGAAATCAGCTGTAGTTACTTAATATTCAGAGACCATCATCATTTCAGTCGAAAGACGTCCACAGTTAGACATGCGCCTCTTTCAAGTGTCGCCATAACGTCCGGTCCTGTGCGTCTCGCATCCGTCGGATTCCCGCAACATCCGTCTACCTGGTGCGAGGCCTCTCAACGACTGCGTCTTCCGATACGCAGTTGCTACTTCAGAACTTTGCGTCTCTATTGACCAACTGTTCTGCGAGATTAAAATATTTTAAATTATATTACTGTATAATTAATGAAATTATAAACAACAAATATTGTTCTTTTAAATCAAAACTCATACGTTTGCAAAGTTTCACAGCGTATTTTATTTTGGAAGCTGCAGGAAATAATTTGAGGCCAAAATTGAATAACACTTCTATTTCGCAAAAAAATATTCATAGAACAAATGCTTAAACCCAACCCACACACAGTGTGTCCAAATTAAATTTCGAAACTCCCCAATTCAGTCGAAAGAACGGAATTATAGAAATTGAGTGGCAAATTGATTCGACGTTTCTGTAAAATCATGTTTTTTGGCCGGTTCGAGAGAGCCTTGTTTTGTCGAAATTCGATGTCGAATTTTCGATTCTTTTTTCGAACCTTTCGATAGCTTTATCCGTTATACGGGAACAGGGAGCCAATGAATGCTATTAATTTATTGATACAAAGACTGGGAGCTCTTTTATCTTTGCTAAGCAATTGAATTAAATTCGACGGGTATTTTCATTGGAGTTTTAAAGATTTTCACGATTTTATTTCGGTTAGACTGGGAAAGATTTTACGTGTTACTGAGCAGTAATGTTTGTGGGAAATCTGGAACAGTTATGATATGATCAAGCACTTATTGGAAAGGCTTTTGGAGAACGATTTCTTTTAAGTGTGTTTTTTTTTAATAATTTGTTATTAGAAATAGTACCACATTGTGTGACAAAAGCCTTAGTTTACATCATAACTGTATTAGCTTCGATAGTTTAGACAAAAGTGTACATACTCGTACATATAGCAGACACACATTTTGCCAGTCAGTTTTACGTTCCATGTAATAGGAAGCGAGCTTATTACCATCAGTTGGAACTTTTTTTTTTCAAAAATCATCTTCTCTAGGATAACAGCAAGAAGACGTTTTAGACTTTTACCGACTAAAACCCTACCTGTGTCATTCAGTTGTCCTTTACATTTCAAAGCTACGGGAAAGTAAACGTACCGTGTTAGCTTTGGGGCTGGTCGAAAAAAATGCTTTTACGAGATTGTGCAAATTTAGAATAGGCTTTGCATTTGATTTATAGAAGTCTGTTTTTGATAGACAATAACAGAAATGCCGAAAATACAAATATTGAAATATTGTTCACGAATGCATTTGTTTGGCAAGTAATTGAATTTTTAAGCCGGTTTTGTGGGGCTACAGTTTTTTTTGACAGGGTTACCCTGGTTTTTTTGCAGGCTGTGAGAGACACTCATTTTTGCTCTAAGAGCTCCTACTTTGATTATCCCTCTCTCAGTGTCATTTGAAGATTTTCCATAGCAAAAAAATAAGTTTTTCATCATACACACCAGATTCCAGCAGCCTACATCACAATTTTCGCACCATTTGGCTCAGATTAATAACCGCATTTCCTATTTGTCGCTTACTAAACATAAATTACAAAAACAAACCCTGAATGCACCCTCGTTTCTCATAAATCGCACTCTTTTAGGTCAAGTCTCTGCATGACCGATATTTCTTTCAGAGGATATCGCCCTCCGCTTTTACGAGACACAGTGCTTCGTTAATAGTCCGTTGAGTTCCTTAGTAGTCCTGAGTTGAGCAAACGAACACTAACAAATGAACTATTAGTGACAGACACACAGCATAATGATTACACACACAAAGTAAACAAATTTCAGCTTTCTAGTGCTAACGGTCGCTGAGATTATCCTCGGATGGACGGACAGACATGGCGATCCGATAAGGGTTCCTACTTGTTACGGAACCGCAACAAGAAAAAAAAAGATGCACCCGTGCAAATTTTTGCATTGACTGGACAGGTCCACTCAAATCTGTATGGTTCTTTCCTCAAAAGACCATCTTAGACTCCAATCTGAATGACCATCTCATATAATTTGGCCATTATAATTATGTTTACTGTGTGGACTTTAAAAGAGACTGTTTCGGTATTTTTTTTTAATATTGTGACTCGCAACCTGATTTACATTTTGCTTACGCAATGGTGTCGTCGACGATGGAGCACACTTATTTCTTCTCAGGATAATAAGCTAGGAAACACCGGCCTCATCTAGTTTAAATTGATGAAACATTTGATATGATTCGTGTGTTTAAAAATCCTATTCGCAAAAATAAATATCATTTATCAATATTACCGAGAACGCCTGGAAGAGCTATTGGTCGATGAAACATCTCATGAAAGGAACACTTCCACTTTCCCTTAAAAGAAAACTCATGGACATGTGCGTCCTTCCCACCCTCACCTACGGAGCGCAAACGTGGTCATTAACTAAACGTCAAAAGTCCGCACTTGGGGTCTGCCAGCGAGCAATGGAACGAAGTATCCTCGGGGTCAGAAGAACAGATCGCGTAAGGAACAGTTTACTTCGCTCCAAAACACAAATTGCAGACGTATGTTACTCAGCCGCTAAGTTAAAATGGGACTGGGCAGGCCACATCTGCCGCATGTCGCAACAAAATTGGGCTAAAGCGACAACCGACTGGACTCCGAACAGCAGGAGCCGGCGACGCGGCAGGCCCAGAAGGAGATGGCGTGACGACTTGGACTCCTTCCTGGAGGATTGGTCAGCAGTGGCTCAAGATCGAAATGAATGGAAAAATGGAAGGGAGGCCTTTGCCCTGCAGTGGGACACGACGGGCTCATAATAATAATAAATCAATATTACGCTTAATCTTTGAATATAATTAACTTCACAGAAGGGTGTGGATTAGCAAAGTCAATAATATAGGATCTAATTAAGTTGAAAACGAGCCTCGGTTTCTAAATTGATTGGAATTGAGAACGTGTCAAACGCTACTTTAAAACCAAAGTTGGAAGGTCAGAGGTTAACGCCCGTTTTCAATAAGCTATCTATCTACAGTTGCAGCTACTAAAGATAAATAAGTCAATCTTTTTGCCCTTACTTGCTCTCCTTTAACCTACCGACAGATATAATTTCCTACCAAAGTTGTGGATGGATAGATAGAATCTTACTGTTTATCGGGGATAGTTATCTATCTCTTCTTTTCTTTACATTTTTATTTATTATTTTTGTTCTTTTTATTTTTGTTTCTTTACCTTATTATCTTCTACTACTGGCTTCGCTTGCGTTAAAGCTGAAAGTTATTTCAAGGAAAGGGTTCCAGGATATTATTATGGTCTATTCATGTGCCAAACTTCACTTATTTTCATTCATCACTTACCTATTATGTCTATGGAGTTCAACTCAATAGCTTAATTTAACCCTTTACGTAGGTACTTTAGTCTACACTGTGTCAAGTTTTTATTAGTTCAATATTCGAGTTAATTTTATTAGAGTATTGGCAGCCATAAAAATAATATTAGTCTTTAGCGGTCTTTAGACTTTGGATTCTTTGAAAGAACCTACAGTTAAATTTTCATCTTGACTTCAAGAAAACCTTTTAAAATATGTTATAAAAAAAATAAACAACCTTCTGTAAATCTACTCCATACAAAAATTTAAATGAGTCTCGCTCATTATAAGTTACATCATTCAAACATAAGCCTACTTAGGCAACAAATATTGATACAAACTCAAGCAATATTTAAGATCAAAAAAGTTTTCTGTAAATACCAATAAATCCCCATTTTCATTCATGTTTACAATTCCTCTCAGAAAATTTACCACTCTAAAAAATTAAAGGAAAATGAGCCTTATGTGATTACATTAAGAGCTATGCCAGTCGTAAATTAGTTGTTAATAAGACTAATCCCTTGGACGTCCGCCAGAGGTCGCCACGCCAATATGGCTAGTTATTATTCATTGAGTTTGGCTGTAACATCATGCAAATACAACCTCAGTTACTAGAATTATACTTTAGGTCCAATTATGGAACTTAAATAGAGCAGCTGTTATGAATTTTAATAAAATAATTCTTTATTAGTATTAATTACTCAGATACCCGCGAAACGAGACACAATAGTAAAATAATAACATCGCGGTCTCATAGGACCGGTTGGGGATTCAAACGTTAAAGAATATGTTTTAGTAAGGCATTTGTGAAAAAATATAAAATTATGTCTACCAGTCTTGACTAGGGATCTCGCGTTTCCCAATAATTGGGTTGTGGAAGTCAGATCAGAAGAACCAATCGCCGAAATATCCCGAAGAATCGCCAAACTTAAGTGGCAGTGGGCAGGGCAAATTGCTCGCAGAATGGACGGTCGATGGGGTCAAAAAGTTTTGTAGTAGCGACCGAAGGACGTAGCGTTGAAAGGACTCCCACAAGGGACCGATGACCTGGTGAGAGTAGCGGGAACGCAATGGGTGCGACGAACGACAGGATCGTTCTTTGTAGGCACACTTGAGGGAGGCCTATGTCTAGTAGTGGACTTCTTTCGACTCAAATGATGATAATGATGGAAGTCAGATGAACTGGTTCTGGTTAGACTAGAAACCGATTTAAATATAGATGTAGTCAGCTAGGCAGATAGTGTATTTCTTTTCCAATCAATCGCATAAGCTTGTGGGGACCGAAGGTTCTGGAGTGGCGGCCACGTACCGGAAGACGCAGCGTTGGAAGGCCTCCCATAAGGTGGACCGACGACCTGGCGAGGGTTGCGGGAATCCGATGGATGCGAGACGCACAGGACCAGTCGCTGTGGCGACGCTTGGGGGAGGCCTATGTCCAGCAGTGGACGTCTTTCGGCGGAGATGATGATGATGGTGCCTAAGCGTGTTGCCTATACTAATGCACGTCGGTTTCTGATTTAAATGGATATAGCAGAATACCAGCATCACAGCACACTATATTTGTTACATTTTTACGCTCGAACGGGGATCTGGGGAGTATGTTCACCCAGGATGATTTTGTATAAACATCGGGCAAAGCCGCTTGCAGTAGCTAGCTTTACATGAACCGATTTCTTCGAACCAGGAACTGGTTGGTCAGACAAAGTCAAGGGCACAAGCTAGCCATCAAATAAAACGGCATGGTTAAGAATTTACAGTCCATTAATTTAATCTTCATTTGTTAAAAAACAATTAAATGTTTCTACACAAATGACTTTACGTAGAATCGATTACAGGCAACGAGGTCAAACCACCGTTGTACCATCAAATAGATAGGTACAGAAGGCATAGCTCGCCGTCCGGCAGTCTGGTAATAATCTGGACCGAGCCTAGTCGTCAACGGCGCGTTCTGTGTCACGCGCGCCTCAAGGAGATGTCAGCAAACCGTGGGAGCGCGACAGGGTCGAAGTCTACTGAGGCCCTGGGTTTAACGAAAGAGAACCCGAGGACCCTAGAATTAAGGTAAAGAAGGAACAGGGGTGGGCTTTAGTCAGAGTCTGACCTGATGATCTCCTACCTTAAATAAATACGTATGTACTTTCATTATCTACGCTCGGCAATAGCGTTTGGGTAGGCGCCAGCCGTTCAGTCCGAGCACAGTCCAAGCGCGTATGGTCTAAGACATGGCGTCTGTGAGCGGTGTCTATATGTGCGTTGCTCGAACGCGCTTTGTATGTAGATTGACTTCTGTACCTATCTCTTCTGTGGCTACCTTACCTAGTTTGAAACCAATTGCGCTATTCCGCCAGCAAACGAACGGGAAGTCATTAATGACTGAAAGATCATAAAACCATTAATATATGAGCCTGGAAAATGGTCAGTGGTGTGTTTTATTGGTGGGTTTCCTGAATAACACGGTTAGTAATGGTTTTCTTTTTATTTTCTTTGAAAGCTTTTAACCTCATCGTTGTAGTGTAGTTATGAGGTCCGAGGAATGCTACGATGCCTTTAGTTATGCGGTGGGAAAAGATCAAATAACTGTTGATCTACCCAGAGAGGGTGGTCTCTCTGGATAGATCAAGAGGAAGTGTTAGGCTAACTGTGTTCCTCCAGTTACCATTTGAGGCCCCGATGTGGTGATTCTTTCCAACAATCCCGCAGCTTAACCTACAGTATCTGAAGACATGGTTTGTGCTTTAACTGTCGCAACGCTGGACACGCCACTATCGAGGCAAAAAGATTCTTTGAGGAGTGGTTGGAGATGCATCACGGTATCGTCACCTTCCGCATGGTGGAGGTCCTTGGTGTCTGATGAGGACTGCATGGACCGCATGATGACAAGTTCGGGAAGTTCTCGTTTCGAATTTAGGCGTCAGAAACACCCGGGGGTCACTATTATACGGACAACCCGGAGGACACGGTGGAGCATACAGTGGAGGTATGACCGTGGTCGCGGTGAAACGACCTCTCGCGCCGGGCCCTTGTTTAGGCAATGGTCTAAAGCGAGAAGGAACGGGAAGTGAACACCGCATGTATTGTAATTTGCAATACAGCTTTATTATAGTCAATTATGGCAGCATTTATCACCATAGTATACATAAAACATCCTATTCTGCATAATCATATTCAAAATTATTAAATTACCAATACAAAGACTCTTAAACAAATGCAGACAAACATTGCTTGTTTGTCTAATTCAACATTTCAATTATTCGCACTGAACCAGCAATGTACAGTTTGCTGACTAAACATTGTTATTATAATGTAGTTCGGTCATTTCTATTGAATAATAATGTATTACTTGTTTGTTATTTAGTAATCATTGGAGCCTATGATTTGATGGTATATTGGATAGGTATTTTATTTTCAGATGGACTGATGACCTGGTAAGGGTTGCGGGAATCCGATGGATGCGAGACGCACAGGTCCGGTCGCTGTGGCAACGCTTGGGGGAGGCCTATGTCCAATAGTGGACGTCTTTCGGCTGAAAGATGATGATTATCGAATTTTGTTTTTAGAGTTGGAAATCTTTAATATTTTTTCCGCTTTAGAGTGAAGCGAGAGGGCGTATCAGACTTTTACCGACTAAAACCCACCTGTATACGTCACCCTTAGCTTTCTAAGGCCATGGTGAATTCTTTCGAACATTTCCGCAGTCGATTCTGATTTCGTGTTCATTGCCAACGAAATCTTTTTCCGATCAGTATTAAGCTGCATAGCTTTAAGCTAAGAGCAATTATTGCAAGTGTGAGGCTCCGATACAACAAACGTGTTTTTTTTTTGCTACGGATTATATAAAACCCTTCGTGTGTACAAGTTCGATAATATAAGATTATTTGCCCAAACATGAGTACAATACATACATATATCACAATAAATTGTCAGCATGTAAAACATGTTAAAATACAAAATAGATAGTCATGTTTGCCTTAAATAATGGCATGCAAATATTTTCAAAAGAACACAACTCATCGCACTTAGCCTGTTCTTTTGATCCAAAGCGAAGGACCCAAAACTTAACAAAACTCCAACATGGCGAAAACTCCTAATTCAAAATGGCTTCCCCATGACCAATATTGGCCACGCCATATAAAATTCGTGGCGCATAGCCATTGATGAATAACCGAGCACGAATGGGCCAATGTTTGTGGAAACTGTTTTATTAGTGGCCATGTTTTACATGGTGTAGTAATTTTATGGTTAGCTGGACATCAAAAAGCTGGTGGACATAAAATTACATTGTTTAGAGAGGATAAAGGTTAAGTAAGAGACTGAAAAGTTGAAAGGGAATCGTTTGTTTTGGTATGGTCAGTGAAAAGGTGGGGTGGGATAAAACGCATCTGGTATTGTCAAGACGCGTCGGTCTTGACAATACCAGGGGCAGGTCTCGGGATGTATTTTTGAGAAAAATAAACTAGCACAAAACATCACAATTTAATCAATAGTAACTTTATTATTGAAAACCGACGATGCGAGATGCTCAGAACTGCTTATCATGGCGACACTTGGGGAAGACTTTTTTTCAACAATAGACGTCTTTCGACAGACATGATGATGATGATGCTCTCCTGCTCCAAACTAGAGAAGGGAAAATCATTTAACGATTTCCAACCTCAAAAAAGAAACCCCATGGCACATAATCCACGCCTTTTTTCGCAGCGTTCGCCTACAATATCTTCAAAGTCTTAATACCAGAGGATATAAGGGTGGAACACACGTTGCAGGTGTGCTCCACTGTCATGAAGGCGGTCGATGGCCATGGTCCGAAGCGAGGGGAAAATATGTAGATGTGATTTTAGTCAGAAAAGGTCTGATACCCCTCGCGTTCAGATGGTCGCTAGGGAGGAAAAGTTTTAGAGCCACATACCAGAAGACGCAGCAATGAAAGGCCATTCACAGTATGACCTGATGGGCTGCAGGAATCCGATGTCACATCACATGCACAGGACCGGTGGTTATGGCGACCATTAGGGGAAGCCTACGTCCAACAGTGGACATCTTTCAGCTGAAATGATGATGATAAGGATACCGCTCTAACCTAGACAAGTCGAAATCATTCGTAGATTTCCGACCTCAAAAAAGAAACCCCATGGCACATAATCCACGCCTTTTTTTGCAGAATTCGCCTACAATATCTCCAAGGCCTTAATACCAGAGGATCAGCAGCTCTCTAATATAATATTTGTACATAATTAGAAGACTGTTCGTCATAAGGGATCAACATTATCTCCTGAATATAGGATGAGAGGATTAGTTCGCCGTCTATAGAAAATTTTCTGATTAATATTTGAGTGATGACTTGGCGAAAATAGATACAAGTTTTGCTGAAGGATGTTTTATCTTAGCGCTTGGAGGTTTATGATTCGTGACGAAACAGAGGTATTGTTGGAGGTTGAACATTCATTTGGAGGAGAAAATTGTTTAGGATGTGCAGCGTAAAAGCAGGTATACGTTTAGTGGGTGTCTTTTGGCTGAAATGATGATGATGTGTCTTTGTATTTTTCTTTGGAATAATAATTGTATTTTTTTTATTTTACAGAGCTATTAGCAAGAAACTTGTGGAAAGATGATGTCTGACTAGCAGTAAATGCATTGATAGGTTCGCGCTTGGCCACTACCTTACCTGATAGTGAACGATGTGGTCAACAATGGAGCACGCTTCCTAGAAGTAACGTAGTCAGTCTTGAAAACACAGGCTACGGCAAGGAATTCCACTTCTTACAGCAGTACACATGATCAATGTGTTACCCACACATTTATTTCTAATATCATAGGAACAAATATTGAGAAATCATCTTGACTCCAACCCGCTATCTCCACCAACATCGTAAAAAGTTTTAAATGAAGAAAAAATAATAATCTCGAGCTTAAAAAGGCACCTCTGCAAATATTCCAATTAAAATGTCCCAGTATTTGTGGACCCAGTATCACTCAGAGTTTTCCCTCTTGTAATTGCAAAGAAAATTATAAAAAAAAAACAAATATATTTACGTCAATGTCTCCCTTTTCCTTAAACCCGGAGCCCCGGACATTTTGGTCCAGTGCCGTGCGGTCACAGTAATTTAATCATTCAATTTTGGCCGAGTTCGGAGAAGCGGAAATTGCCGAGAGCGCCCGAACATTACTGTGACGTGGCGCTTCGCTAGTGGTGTAATTTAAAATTGGTGTGGCAGAATAAAAGGGTATGTTTTATGAAGATTTTGGAAATCAAGAAGAGAATATTTGAAAGTGGAATATGTTGTCTACATAAATAGTAGTGGGTTTTTTAGACGGAGAAACATCCATTGACTTCTCCCGCTCTACGCTGGTCAGAATTTTATCGACTAAAACCCACTGCTATGCTCCTTTTTTGCGTTGCATTACAGGAACCCGGGTTTCCTTTCGGGAGTCAACTCCTGGCCTACATATCATGCTAAGTTCAGAAACAGGATATGGCTCTCTTGGATAACAAATTTTTAATCAATTTTATTTTATTATTTTTAACTATGTTGAAGCAAAGTGTGATATTTGGAGCTGTTTGAGAAAATGTATCGTCGAGTCTACGTCTTACACCGACAAGAGCTGATATTACGCTATACCTTACCTATACGTTGTTTAGGGTCTTAGGTTGACGAAAGCCGGTCTTAGGAACACCGGAACCCTGAAATTAGGGCAAAGATCGAACAGCGGTGGGTTTTAGTCAATAGAAATCTGACTCTCCGCTCCGCACAGAGCAGGAGAAGTCATTTTGATGATCTCCCACCTTAAAAAAAAAACCTATATGCTGCTTTTATACCCATTCACCAAAAAAACCTTTAATCAAAATCAGTACTGAAACCCGATTCAAATTAGATGCTTCTTTACATTCGAGATCAAATATTTCAATAGGATTCTCTATGTAATATCTATTCCACAGAAGGGTTCGCTTCTAAACAAAATCTGGAGAGAACCTCTCTGGTTTCCAAAAGGGTATTAAATCTGTAGAGGTATTGGGGCTGTCGGTATTTATTTAGCTTATAGGATGCCATAGCAAATATATGCTTGCTATGAGAAAATAGAATGAATTTGTGGAGACGTCTAACTAAAGCCTTCTTTTTCTTTTCGTATCGATGGTCTCATTAAACTATTTCTGCCCAGTATTTGGCAACCTGGCAGTATGGCTTTGGCATTAACCTCGTTTAGATCCTGCAAAGTACAGGTGGTTATGCAGGATGGACAGCATAGCAAGTGCCACATATCCTGGGTAGCTGCTCCACACTGGCACTGCGTTAAAGATGGGTCGAGGAAAGCCCCATTTGGCTATGTTATTTTTACAGCGGTCAACCTGGGTCCGCCATCGGTTAAGAGATTTCCAGATTGGCCACTGTAATTCGCTTCCAGTCATTGGCTGAAACGCAAAGGACCGGTCGTTGTGAAGACGCTTGGGGAGGCCTATGTCCAGCCGTGGACGTTTTTCAGCTGAAATGATGATGATTGGCTAAAAAAAAAAAAAATTATTTAAGTTAGACCTACATTGCGCACTTGGTGTATAGAGTGCGTCTAATGAAAGCGCGGCCTGAAATTTTGTTTTTTTAATTTAATTGGCAACATTAATCAGCCGCAATTGTAGAAAATAATATAAAATTTATAAAATGTCAAGACATGATTCTCTTACTAGTTAGTAATACCATATACAACATTTTTGGATTTAACCTCTTTTTCTCAGGTCGCGCTTTCATTAGACGGACTATATCAAGACTTTCCGACGAAAACATAAAAAAAAATCTGTTTAAATCAAACTGCAGACATACTCGTACAAGCGCTAAAATCAAGTGTTCCAAATAGCTTTTAGAAACCATTTTCAATGCATTAATCCAGTTCCTAGCTAGCAAAAGTCTATCTATTATTGAAATGGCCAATTCAAAAATTTATAGACTGCCGTTGAAAGCCAAAAAAGTCGCAAACAGTAAATCTCTCGAAGTCGTTAGACTTTTTATCCAGTTTCGACATCTTTTTTAGGGTTCCATACTTAAAAAGAAAAACACGGCACCCTTAAAGGATAACTTTGTTGTCCGTCTGTCAAAACAATTTATCTTGGTAACGCGTAGAGGTATCGAAATGAAATTAAAAGCATAAACTCAGATCTGCGGCCACTTGCAGCAGGGCAAAAATCAAACTCATATACGATAAGATACGGCGGTTTATGGCTCAAAAAACGTACATTTTGACACTCTCAAGGGAATCAAAATGCATAGGGTACTTCCCGTTGACCTAGAATCGTAAAATTTGGCATAGAGCAAAGTCTTATGGCACAAATATAGGAAAAGTCTGAAAACTGGTTTGTAGTTAGCACAAGAAAAAAAAAATTGCTATTCGGAAAAACCTTCAAGACTCGATTCGGGAATTAAACTATTTTCATAGGTAAGTTTGTACGGAACCCTCAGTGCGCGAGTCCGACTCACACTTGCCCGGTTTTTGTTTGTAACTTTCAGCATATTTCTGGGAACATCAGAATTTGTTTGAATAAATACAAATCATGTATTAAGAGTGAAATATTATTTTCGAAGTTCTTGAATGCGGTCTTAATAATGGTACGATACGAGTAAGGTAACTTCTGAGAATCGAAGATGAAATGAGTACGCAGAAATTGTTAATGAGTATTTAGGTTTATTTGAAAGGTACTGAAATATTTATTTTGATTAAATTTTCTATAAATACTTATAAGGTAAAGACATAATACGTCTTTACGTATGAAATTGCCGTTTTTTTTATACGGGATACTTTAAATTGAGATATCTTTGGAATGACTTCGAATTGTAAGGTCAAATAAACTTGACATTAACGTTTGAATCCCCAACTGGTCCTATGAGACCGCGCTGTTATTGTTTTACTATTGTGTCTCGTTTCGCGGGTATCTGAGTAACTACAGGTACAATATTCTATTTTTGGTAATCATTATTATTTTGTTGGTTTCTTTGGTTTTCGTATTTTTTTAGTAGCGATATATTTATAACGAGGAGCTCGAGGCTAGATAATAAAATAACCGTACGGGTCGAAATTCAAGGTTAAGCATGCTTGCCAAGGTTGGTCTGAGGATGGGTTACCATCTTAACATACTTACCGAGTTTCCTCCGTGACTCGGGTAGCACGTTAAGGCGTAGGTCCCGGCTGTCATTTGTAGATCTCTGGCAGTCGTTACGGATAGTCTGAAGCCAGTAAATCTGTTTTCAGTCTTGCCATGAAGTATCGTGTTACCGCAGTTAATGGGTTGTGGAGGTCTGGTAGGCAGCCGCTCCTCGTAAAATACTGGTATTCAGCTAAATCCGGGTTGACTAGAAGCCTACGCCAATATACTAGGGAAAAGGCTAGGTAGATGATGATGAGCGATGTATACATATATAACCATTTTTGTATGAAATCTAAGAAGAGAGTCGCATTATTTTGGAATATGAAATAATGTGTCTCAAACTGTATGCGATATTAACGTTTGAATCCCCGACCGGTCCTATGAGACCGCGCTGTTATTGTTTTACTATTGTGTCTCGTTTCGCGGGTATCTGAGTAATTAATGACGTATACGGGAACTGCTTATGAATGGAATGTGTGTTTTGCTTCAATCGCTTTATTTGGGAAATTTTACTTCACGAATAACTTTTCTTCTCCGGGCGGCCAAAATGAAAGCTACCTAAAATACCAAAAACACAGAGTTTATTTGTTAGAATTAAGTCTAAGGCACACATCATTGATATTATTGCTTGTCTTTTATTTATTTATGCTTTTTACACAAAAAGGTACAAAGGCGGACTTAATGTCCTTTGACGTACCGGAAGACGCAGCGTTGGAAGG
Organism: Mythimna separata; assembly: GCA_030763345.1. Taxonomy (NCBI): domain Eukaryota; kingdom Metazoa; phylum Arthropoda; class Insecta; order Lepidoptera; family Noctuidae; genus Mythimna; species Mythimna separata. The sequence goes on from CM061190.1 coordinate 7,376,355, forward strand.
CCTCTCAGAAAGCGGCCCGGTGACCTAGTGAGAATCACTGGAGTACGATGATTGCGAGATAATGCATAGGACTGGTCATTATGGAGACATATGGAGAAATGATGATGATGATAATGGAGTATTTTCTATAAATTGAAGTCGGTAGAATATTCAAGTTAAATGTTTTGGCCTCCTGTTATTTTCATAAGTAATTTTCTCGTGATACTTAGATAGAAAATTCCGCACTTCAACATAACTGCCATAATGAAATAAATTCCCAAAGATTAATTGGACATAGCCAAAGCAAAGAAAACTGGAAGATCCCCATTTTAATTACATTCTGTAGACAGTACAAACATCAACACCAAATTGGGCAGTAATATGATTATGTCAAAATTCGTTTAGATACGAAATTAGGAAAGGCCTGATGCGGGTGATGATCTTCCGGCAAAACCCAACTTTATACCCAGGAAACAAGGTTGTATTTTGATTGAAAGGTCATGGTAATTCTTGCTCGGTCATTGTCGACTGTAAGGTGTTAGGGGTAAGGGTGATTTTTGCTTGTGGGTAGGCTTAATTATTTATTTTATGGTGTAATGAGGGTCTATACGTAATTTGTGGGATCGGTTTAGTGAATTTAATTGAACATGACGTGTCGCTTCTTGTTTTTATAGGTCGTAAATCTTTGTTATACTTATTAAATATTTTCGGGTAATAAAAATATTGGTTTAGTGTAGGTTTGGAAATAATAATAAATTGCTCTAGGCTATTCTTCGGGCTACATTTTTGAAAGATTTAATTGATATAAGAAATTGATACAGGAAATGCTTATTAAAATCGAAGCCACATTTTAATTTCACCTTGCTGTAAGCATACAGATATTATTATTTAACTAGCTTCCGTGTCTTTGCCAACGTCGAATTAGTTCTACCCCTCAATATAAATTAGAGCATCTGCGTCAATTAAGGATATAAGCTACCCTGAAAAAAAAATATTCATATCTGTTTAGTCTTTTGAGTGTGCAGGAGTAAGAAACATATACCTACTACAAACACAAACAAACATAGAAACAAAATTGTACTATAAACTTTCGCCCAAAAAGCTTTTCTTTTTTATTGGGCGGTAAGCTATTTGCTTTCAGAATTATGGAAGCAACATTGTATTGGTAGTACATCACTGCAATAGAAACAGTTGAACGCAACTTAGTGGAAATGGCATATCGTACTTTAGATTTTCTATAGAATAAGAGCTAAAGTTTATACTAGTTTGGTTTTCTTACCAATAAAAGACATACTTACTGAAGATATCATTCTAAGAAAAAAATCTTTTCAAAATCTCATCAGAATTGTAAATTCCTTGAAAACATTTCAAACCAAATAATTATTTACCGAAACTAATAGAAATCTTTGAACCTCGCACAAAACGTAAAGGTTAAATCTCAACACCAAAATAGACTATTGTTTACTAAACCAATAGAAATCATTCTCATCTCTAACTAAGGGTTAAATCTCACCAAGATCCAACCTCGACTAGGGTTGGCAAACCCCCAGATCACGTCCAACCCTGTTAGATTTAAATCCCGTCCTATTACAGATAACAATCGTTCGCAAATATTGACTGTGGCAACCCTACGAGTGGCTTGATTCAGGGTTGTGTAGACTCAGCCTTATTTACAGGCTGGCTGTGTTTTGTAACAGAATTGAGGTTTGCTTGTCAACAAAATTTTGTGTGGAGGTGAAGGTAGATACATATTGATAAATCAGATTATTGGTTGTAGCTTAAAAAGAAGGAAAAAAGAGACGGTAAATATATTTACTTCATACACATAACAAGCTCTGTGCCAGCGGATTCGCCCGCTCAAAAGTAGGTTTCTTCATACAAACCTTCCCCCCCCCCTTTTCACACCCTTAGGGGAAAAATTGTGGCTATTACATGTAAAAATATTGTGAAAAACAAATGCAATTCTTGGAAATAAGTGATTGGTTAGACAAAAGTGTAAATGTTGGATTTTTGAATTGTCATATAAGATTTATAATTCTAGAACGAATTACCGATATATTAAATAAAATCTTGCGAATGGTCTTAATCTTAATACATAATCCATATCGTCTTAAAATCCCTACTTTGATAAGAATTTTCATTACGTGTCTAAGGAGACACTAATGAAAATCTTGCTACAAAAGAAATTATCATTCTTCAAATATAAATACAGATTTTCATAATGAACTTACTGTAATAAGTCCACATAATAATCTGATCCTTAAGTAGTTTAATATCTCCGGAAGGTTTTTATTAAACTTAAATTATTATCATTTCGACTATATAGTAGATTTTGATACAATTAGAGAAATTTTGCCATTGCTACCGAGGTGAAATTCGCCCGAGCCCCAAGTGAGAGTGTTGTGGAGCCAGTGCTGCAGTGGCAAATTGGCAGTACAATAATAGAAGTGAAAATATTTTTATCCCTAAAATATTTGATAATAGAAAAAGTTAGGAAGAAAGAAGAACGTATTTTTTAAATGTTTATTCTGCCCGAATGGACGCAGAATAAAATACAACAATCTGTCGGACTATGTGCAAACCGGGCATAACTGTGCAACACTATAGACATTAAACAACAACACAGTTGACTAGGTTGTTTATTGTCTGTTGCTACTACTTTCTGAAAATCATTGAAAAAAAATTCCACTACAAAAAATGCGGCTCATCTAAACATCATACTAATGATATAACAATAATATTAAGGGGTTTGAAGATTTTTGTATGGAGGGTGGCCCCAAAGACGGCTGCCATTTTTTTTAAGGATAGCGGTGCACAACGAAAGTTATATATTTATATAGACCACACTTATACAAATAAGTAATGTACTTTAACATAATATCCTAAAGCGTCAGGTTTTCGGAGTATATTAAATAAATAATAAAAAATCTATCAACTATCTACTCACATGCTTCCTCAATGAGATTCTCCTGTTGACTCTCGACACAGTACTGCAGCAGTATCGTGAACAGCACGCCAGAGATCACGTGTGACCTCGAAAACGACATCGTGGACAACACTAGCTGTTTCTATCGATATGTAGCACTTTTGGGTGGCACATCACTAGCACTTATACACACTGTTGAGTTTGTCACTGTTGAAGATCCATTGGGGTTCTGTAACAAAAGAAAAATTATGTTTAGGCATTGTTTTAATTGTAATTCTATTTAATTAGCATTAGCATTGTATCGGCCTTGTAATGGTACCACTGCTGGGACTCAGGCTTCCTCTTTCGGAGAGGGAATGGGCCGTAATTCGCCACGCGGGCCAAGTGCGGGTTGGTGGATGTCACTTGTCTTTGAACGTTTGGTTCTAGGACATGCCAATTTTTCACGATGTTATAATTTAGTTATTCCGGGCATTTAGTGAGTTAAAATTAATTCTTTAAACTAGCTGCTGCCAAACGCCGGCTACACCCGCGTGAGAGTAGAAAATTACCAACCTTACTTACTCCCGGGATAAAAAAATATCCTATGTCCTACTCTAGAACCATGGCCAACCCGTTTACCCAGTTTAATCGAAATCCACACAGTAGTTTTTGCGTAACAGTATCAAACATCTATGCTTCCATAATTATATTGACTAATATATATTGTACATTCGGGCCTAACTATGATTAACTGTAAGACTGTAACTAAACCTTTCAATACAAAAATTATGATTTCTATTATACTAAACAAATACATAAATTCTAACAGTTACAATAAATGAATTATTTATTGATGTTTACGATGGATGTCTTAAGTTTGCGTAACGACTAGCGCCATCTATCGCTTATAGATAGAACTCGAACGATTTATGAATGGTTTATTTTAAAGGTACCTATTTAAAAAAAAATGTTATTAAAACAGTAACCGCGGCTTTGAAACGGAAAGGGCAATTGAAGGAACACGGATGAGTTTTAATTAGTAAAATTCTGACACTCCTTTCTCGATTCCCCCAGCAGCAATTATTGTTTAAATCTCACGTCAAAAAACACACATGTGCGTTAGTTAGTACTAACAGCCGTTTTCTTGGCTACTTTGCGAAAAAGTCATTCAACAGAGAAAAGAAAAACTGAGAGAGTTGTATTGATGATAACTCTAAGGGCCTGTTTCACCCCCTATGATTAAGTTTTGAGTATCTTACTTGGCAGATAATTTCATGCATATTCTGTTCCATTTTTGAATTTATTCAGTGAGTAGTGCCTACTCGGACATTGTGAAACCGGCCCTAATGATTACAATTCCGTAAATAAAACATAACACCCGCGAATCATATTGTAATTCACATGTAACTTACCAATACCCTGACCAGGCCAGAAAACTAAACTTTCGAATAGTTACAAAGGACAGGTGTGATAATGGTCAAAAGCGAGCCGTATCAATAATAAAAAAAAACACAACTATTACCTGCGCATGCCTTTTTATTATTAAAAGGGAACCTACAATACGATTCAAATAAGAATAGAAACGTCAATGTCATTCAAAATAAAATAGAATCTGTCAAATGAGTACGGTTTGCAAAAAGAACTTATTTGCGTACATATCAATAACGTTTTTTTTTAATATTTTAAATGACCGAGTTTTAATTAAATCTGAGTTTGTAAACACAAAACCAAAATTAAATAAACAGTATTTTTAAACTATTGTGACTAAGAAGTCCCATTATTAAAAAAAAAATCTGCTTTATTTTATGGTTTTTGATGTTGGCAATAATTCGTCAATAAAACCATTTGCCACTAATTACTTAGAAACTTTACACTGTGATGAATGAGCGAAATGGAAGGACTAAATTCTGATTAATATTTTTTTAGTTTAGAAAAATATCTTGTTTTGCTCACCCTACCTAACTAATTTGACAGCTATGACGTCACAACATGGTGCTAAATCAATCCTATTCTCATTTGAATCGCATAGTACAATAGGTATAAAAAGGTTGCTTTTAAGCCCATATTCAGGTCACACAATAAGGGTTTATTAAAACCCATTCAATCGTTGAGGTGTGATTTATTGTTATTCTTGTAGATATAAACTTATAAAGATCAATGTGATAAGTAACCCAATTCTCAAAACATACATACCTACAAACTAAAGAGTTTGACAGGATGATTTTCAAACTTTAATGACCACTGGCTCGGCCATACTCCTGAGATAAAAAGTATCCTATGTGCCCAACACATGGTCTACCCATATACCAAGTTTCATCGAAACCTAACGTTAAGGAGTAACGAACATACACACACCATCACAAACAAACTTTTGCCATCACGTTACACATTACAAATACGAAATTTTACTAGCAAACACTGAAAAACACCCAAAACATTTTCATCAAAATAAGGAACACCGTACACAATTATTATAATATTGAAATACTTTGCACAAAATACTACGTTTTAATCTCCACACTAAATCGCACCATTATAATATATTACATTAAAATAAACTTATTTAACACTGAGGACGTGTTGCACGCACTGTATCCGACAACCAACTAACCTCTCCGTCGATTACTGTTTACAACTATGCACACGCTAGCGTCTCCCCACCATTACTCCAGAAGGTAGCAATGGACCAATGTTGCCAAAATAAATAATTAACATATTTTACTATGGTCTATCGGTTTAGGTGGTTAACTAAAGGTAAACAATCTTGGTATGTCTTTTTATATTAAATAATAGAGGTCGTATATAATATACACAAAGATTATTTAAATTTAGTTTATTAGCTATCATCGATTTAGGTAAATACCTAGTTGCAAAGATTTTTACATACAATTTTTAGACCACTTCGATAAAAAGACATGCCAAGATTGTTTACATTTAGTTAATTACTTAAACCGATATACCATAGCATATGACAGCTTCTATATTCATGACAAATAGGTATGTATTAACAACAATTTTATTGTAAAACACAAATCAGTTGAATATAATAATGTGTAGTGCTTTATTTAAATCTATACTAATATTATAAAGAGGTAAAATTTGTAAGTTTGTAAGTTTGTATGTAGGGGGTAATCTCTGGAACTACTGGTCCGATTTGAAAAATTCTTTCAGTGTTAGATAGAACATTTATCGAGGAATGCTATAGGCTATATATCATCACGCTACGACCCACGGGAGCGGAGCAGTAACGAAAAATGCGGGTGAAACCGCAGGGGACAGCTAGTATTTTATACAATAGTGGCACATTGGCGGACTTAATGCAACCAGGCATTTTCTACCAATCAAGCTTTAAGTTAAAACCACTATGGTCGGTGTGCACTGTGCACAGTGAATAAATAATAGATAAGTATTTCAAATAGAATGAAGTAGCATTTATTAAGAAATAAATTATTTATTTATCTATTTAAACAAGTAAATGACAAATAATTTTAAACATTTTAAATTTTATGTTTGTTACTACTTCACGGTTAAACGGATCAATAGATTTGGCTTAAATTCTACACACGTACTTTTTATTGCGGGCAAAGCCGATAGCAAAGCTAGTTTTAACATATTATTTATACAGTTTCCAAAATCCAAAAATAAACACGTCCGAACTCTCTCCGGGTCCTCACAAAGATCTATATCTGGCCATCTACCGAAATAAGCATCTTGAGAGATGGTCCAGACTGCAGACTCGCCGAAAGGCAACCTTAGTGATCGATATCTGCCGATCTGTTTTAGTTTCGACTGTCTTTTTTGTTGCTGGTTGGTTTTTAGGGTTGACAACCTTCTTTTGGTATTCTTTTTTCATATTTTATATGCTTTTGGTACTTAAATGAAGGCAATACAATTATGCACATTTATTTTAATTAGCTTCTGCGAGCAGGTTTGTCCGCGTGAAAGTAGAAAATATATAGGCTATGTTACTTAAAGATAAGTACCTACTATTCTACTGATGAAAGAATTTTCAATGATGAGCAATAGGTAACTTGCCGTCCAGTCAACAAGTAAAGACCAAGCCCGAATCGTCGACGGCCCTAAAATGATGTCAGTAAAACCGTATGGACCCAGTAGGACTTATGTCCGCTAGGGATTGTTTTAAATGAGTGGGATGGTTTTGGCATGCAAAGAACAACTAGAGAACTGGGTTTTGGTCAGTAAAAGTCTGAACCGCCCCCCCACTCCACCTAGAGCGGGAGAAGTAATTGGACGACTTCTCATCTTAAAAATAATGTGACAGCCTGTAATAAACAACCATCTACCTCAACGGTCAACAGTAAACATGGCTGATCTGTATAAAACAAGAGTTTTTAAACAAAAATCCACCATTTCCCACAGCCAGTAGCGCAGTAGGTAGGGGAGAGGTGGCATGAAAGGGACATTTTTGTTCTAGAGGCTCTAGTGAATGCTCTATATAATATTTTAAATAGGTTGAACCTGAATGAGAAACCTACATTCATCTTCTAATGAAATGAAAGTAAATAATGAACATATCTTTATTCTCAGGTACTCATTTTAACGATTTAAAAAAATGTAGATTTTGTCCCTTTCATAAATTTGCTGTATTGAAAGGGACGGATTCATTTATGAAAGGGACAGTATATAATATCCATGTAAAATCACTTAATAATACATTAATACTAGTTTGGTAATGTTTAAAAATCTAATTCTTTAAGTAACAAACAACCTACAATCTTAAAATTTGGTTATCTGGCTATCCTAACATAAATCGACTTAGGTACTAATTGTGAAATTTTGACTAGTAATACAACTAGCAAAAAAATAAAATAACCAATAATTTTTAATCAATTATTTGGTGAAAAACTGAAACTGAAATAAAACAGTAATGAAGCGTTTTGTAATTGTTTTTTTTTTAAGCAAATTAGGTGTTTATATCTTTTTTATATGAGTTTTACTCAATTTTCATTACTTATTTGGTTCCTTGCTTACATTTAATCATCAACTAAAATATATAAGAGAGACTAAGACAATTATAATGCTCATATAGAGTTTCATTCACAGTTTTTTCCATTTTGTGTGCTTCTACAAGTGTTCTTGGTAAATTTAAACTGCAAAAAATAATAATAACAAAAATATTTCTATATAATCAACAAAAAAGATAGACAAATAGATAGAATACTTTTTATTGCACAACATGATAATAAGAAAAGCTTAAAACTGGTAATTCGTTAGCCAGCTTGTAGGTGTTACAGAGATTGTGTAGAAATTAGCTAATTAATGTACTATTTATGAAAGGGACAGTTATGAAAGGGACGTCCCATTCATAACCATTTTTCGTGTCCCTTTCATAAATATGATACAAAAATAATAAAAATAACCTTAAAACCTTACCAATGAACACAAGTTTACTGACCTTTTGTCCTCGTATCTGTCGATAACTAAGTCGATCGAAAACACTGGTAAAACAATGTTTATCCATTTACAACATTCTGCAAAGCATTTCTAAAGAATAACGAAAATTTACTTTTGTGTACGATTACGAACACTTGCTCGCCATCGCCATGTTTGAAATGATAGGTGTGGGACATTAGGTATGAATGGTTGGGCTTCGGGATTGCCACAGAACAGAAATATTCTCGTTTCGGGACGTTTTTTATTTTACGAGTAATTCGCTTTGTCCCTTTCAATACGCGTCCCTTTCATGCCACCTCTCCCCTACAATTAACCGATTTCACATAAAAACGTCAGATTGATGCTTTAATAAGCTGAGCAAATTAAGCCGTCAGTCCGAGCGATCGGGTGCCCGTTAATGACAACGTATTGGATGCTTTACAGAGCTAGGAAGAGGGATAGAGCCGCCATTGTTAGATTAGAGATGTGTCTTGGATAAAATAATGAAAAAGAACGAAAAACTGTTTATTCGCACGAAAATAACGCAATCTTAAATCTAGCTAGAAATGAGCAGGGGTTTCGTCTTTGCCTAGTAATGTTGTTGTCTAAACAAATAACTTAGGGATCAAACATCATTGCTCGCAGATTGTTGATGGGACCGTAAGGTTCTTGAGTGGTGACGACTTATCGGAACACACAGCTTTGGAAGGCAGGCCCTAGTGAGGGTCACGGGAATCCGATGGACGCGTGTCGTACAGAACCTGTCGTTATGGCGGTACTGTCTCGCATCCATTGCATTCCCGCGACTTCCACCAGGTCATCGGTCCACCTTGTGGGAGGGTATCCAACGCTGAGTCTTCCGATATGTAGTTGCCAATCTAAAACTTTTTGAGTGAACATGCGGCTTCTTCTTCTTCTTCTTGTCATGTCGATTCAACTCAAAAACTTGAAATTACAAGTTTGGCTAGTACGGAAGTTTGCCACGGTCCCATATCTGCCATTAGCCACACAGTCGATTCACAACTCTATGTGATGCTTATTGGCTGATTATAAATTTACCCAGGCTTTGACATCGACCGATTGGTTGTGTCCGGACTGACGTGAAGGTAAATAATTGTGTTTAATTAATTAGGGCTTTTGTAGGTGAATGTTAAATGGGTCATTGAAATGGTGTTTATATTATTGTGAATGGTAGTATTGTGTTTTGATGGATGGTTATTGTTAGTAGACTGAGTTATTGATAGACATCGTGTATTGGATTTAAGCGGGAACTATATTAGACCCACACACTTGTAGACCACGCTTGATTTGTACGGAGAACCACATCGCGTGGCGTAGATCTAACGTAGCATTACTCTACTATTCTGTAAAATTTTCTCTTAGGCTTACTATCCACGGACGCGTAGCTTCACAAACACTTATTCGTCATTATACGCTTGGGTTACGCCTGCTTAAAGCTTGCATATAAAACTGTCAACGAAAGCGGCAACGTCGTGCTCGCGTAGCTGGATGCAGGCTTCATAACGCCTACCGTACCGTATGTCATACATCGGGGTGTAAATCAAACGAAAACACATTCTTATTTTTGTAAAAATAGCAGGAAAGTCTTCGCTGTCCGAAAGCATTTGAATGAAAAGGTACGCGTGTAATACCTGGTCTGCTATTAAAATTGTATCAGAATTGTCGATCATTGGCTTCATAATTTATTGTTGATTTTGACAGTCTGTCAAGTCTGTCTGGCCTAGATTGTGTATAATTTTATACCTACTGGTTGCTACCTGTTATGCCTATATAAAATGTTTTATAGGATAAAATCAATATTAATTAAACATCTTACTCAGCATCGAATCCACTCGCAATAACAAGAGTGTACATTATTCAGCCATCTCGTGTCAGTTACGAAAACAAGAGTATATATCGATTACCCTCAAATTGCAGCACAAATGATTATACAGTACTGTTCTAAATGACAGGTCTTAATACCTATCATCAGTTTGTCTGGTCAGTCCAGATGTAGTCTTTGGACGATAAATACAGATCTAAAGTAGGAGCCATATTGAGCTTCCAAAGGTACCTAATTATTGATTGAGTTATTTTAAAACAATTCAAAAGGTAGAGCATGTTATATGTTCGGCTGTATATATATTTTTTTAATTAATGCATGTTCTTCGATTTCTCAGTCACTTGTGGACCAATTTTGTAACTTTTCTTTATTGAAAGTCATATTATAGAAACGTTGGCCTCATCGTAGTCGGTTGTAGTTCTTTTTGTACAATGTTTTTTTAACTGGACTGCTTTCTCAGGGAAGCCAAAATGTGCAATAGTACCGTTCATTACGAATTATTCTAGAGCAGCCCGGAGTTTGGAAGTAGGTTGTAACATGTGTGACAATCCCGTGCCTCGAAAAGCAAGTAAAGCCGTTGGTCCTACGCCTAATCTCTCCCCGGTCGTGTCGGATTGCTGTTCCCAAAGGACTATGAGAATAAAGGAACAGAGAGTGCACTTGTGTTTGGCCACACGCTTGACCACTATAATATCCACTACATAGATAGTTATGGAGATTAGATAGGTTGCTAATCTCCGTTGATAGGCCTCCATGATAGAAAATCATCCTTAGAGAGAATTGTTATTAGCATAATAATTTTACTAAGCATAGGCTCCCGTTTGACCACTATCTTGATGGTAAGCGACGATGTGGCCGACGATGGAGCACGCTTGCCTAGAAGAAACCTATTCACTCTTGACTTAAAGACCCCTGAGTTGTAGCTATCAGGAAACACAGACTTTGGCAGAGAATTCCACTCCTTAACTGTACGCACAATAAATGTGTTCTCAAAACGCTTTGTGCGTATGGGTGGAATGTTCACCATGCACCGGGGTGGCTCATCGCGTCAGGGTACATCTAGTGTGCGTCATCATTCTTAAAATGTTCCCACTGCTAAGACTCAGACCTTCTCTCTAGGAAAGAGTGTACCACGCGGGCCCCGGATCCTATACTATTGTTAACTTTGATAACCAAACACTACTGTGATGTCAATAACAATCAAAGATTAAGACCAATATTAACGAAGTACTAGGTCTCGTAAAAGCGGAGGGCAATAGCATCTGAAAGGAATATCGGTCATGCAGAGACTTGACCTAAAAGAGTGCGATTTATGAGAATCGAGGGTGCATTCAGGGTTTGTTTTTGTAATTTATGTTTAGTGCGTGACAAGTAGGAAATGCGGTTATTGAAAAGAGGAAAGTATAAGCAAATCCAATCTACAAAGCCTTGAGCACAGGCGCAGGGTAGCCAGCCTTTCGGTATTTTACAGGATGCATTTCGGAGAGTGTGCGCAGGAATTGCATGAACTGATTCCACCATCCCCTTTCCACCATCAGACAAGCCGTCGTACGGCGGGTATCCACCCTTACGTTGTCCAAACCTCTACGGTCCGGACTAAACGTTTCGCCTCGTCGTTCATACCGCGTACATCGAGGGACTGGAACAATCTGCCTGCTGCGGTTTTTCCATCCGATTATAATTTGGGTGTCTTCAAGGCTAGAGTGAATAGGCTCTTAATAAACTAGTGCGCCTCACCATCGACGATTGCATCACTGCTTACCAGCAGGTGGGATCGCAGTCAAGCGCTAGTTTATAAACATTAAAAAAAGAGCAAAATCATCCTTAACATTAAACTTTCCCACTGCTGGGACGCAAGCGAAGAAAGTTCGCAAGTCTTTAGGTAAGGGAATGGACCGTATCTACCACGCGAGTCCAGTGCGGATGTCACATGTCTTCGAATGTTTGGTTCTAGGACAAGCAGGTTTCATCACGATGTTTTCCTTCACCGTTTTGAGAACAGTGGTGGTGAAAAAATAAATATTACACAAAGTAATGCGCCTGGCTGGGTTTGAACTCGCGACCTACAACTCGTAAATCCGGGCCGTTACCATGGATTCTTATTACCTATAATAAAACGGATTATGTGTTAACGTTATAGTAAATATGGAAGGGGCCCGACATGGTCGAAGCCTACTGGGGCCCTGAGTAGACGAAAGAGAACCCCCGAACCTTGGAATTAAGGCAAAGGAGGAACATGAGTGGGTTTTAGTCAGTAGAAATCCTCCTCCTGCTCTGCCCAGAGCGCGGCGGGATAAGTAATTTTGGTGACCTCCTTAAAAAAATATTAAATGTGATGTTTTTTAGGGTTCCGTAGCCAAATGGCAAAAACAGAACCCTTATAGTTTCGCCATGTCTGTCCGTCCGTCCTCGCTTAATCTGTGACCGTTAGCACTAGAAAGCTGAAATTTAGTACCAATATGTATGTCAATCACGCCGACAAAGTGCGAAAATAAAAATTGGAAAAAAAAAATTTATTAGGGTAGCAAATACAGTAAAAAGCGATTTTTTTTTAAATTTCAACCTTAATGTGTGATATATTGTTGGAAAGGTATTCAAAAATGAATAGGGGTTTACTAAAATAATTTTTTGATAATATCAATAATTTCGGAAATAATCGCTCCAAAACTAATAAACAATGTGTCCCCCCCCCCCCTCTAACTTGTGAACCATAAGTTTAGAAAATATGAAAAAAATCTGGAAAGTAGAGCTTTATAAAGACTTTCTAGGAACATTATTTTGAACTTGATTGGATGAACAGTTTTTGAAAAATTGGGGTCACTTATTGTGACGGACGGGAAACTACGGAACCCTACGCTGAGCGTGTCCCCGACACGCTCTTGGCCGGTTTTTTTTATTTTTGATAGGTTCGCGCTTGACCGCTATCTCACCTGATGGAAAGCGACGATGTGGTCCACGATGGAGCACGCTTACCTAGAAGTAATATATTCATTCTTGACTTAAACATTCCTAAGTTGTAGCTATCAGGGAACACAGATTCCGGTAGGAAATTCCACTTCTATATAAAGACCAAGAACTTGAAAGTATGGTTTCTTTTTTCTTGTCTGTTTTTAAGGTTTTTAATAACTGTAAGCCCTCCATGTACCTACTAAATAAATGTTGGTGTAGAACTTGAAAACAAAACAAAACTTCACTTACATCAATTGAATTACCACAATTGTATGAAATTCGACCTCTTACCAAACGCATATAAAAATCAAGACCCCCATTTCCTTCCACCATTCATTAATAATCGATATCAGCATCGAATGTCACATTCTTAACTCGAGCACAGTCGAGTATGGCGCCAGTAACAACACCCGACTCGATTCAACTCGATTGGAGTCGATTACGTGATCGATTTTATTTGCAATCGCTTTGGAGAAGAGAGACTATAGTTTTTTTTTGTGGATGTGGGCGATTATCTTTTGTGATACGGAAAATGCATAGAATTGAATGGAATTAATTTAATTGGACATCAAAATAGCTTATTATAACTTTTATACAGACAGTTTATATCGCTAACAGCGAATATCTACCAGACGACCTGCTTTTAGGTAGGAAACCATCCAATGACTTCTCTGGAGCAGGAAGGCATGTCAAGTTTTTACTGACTAAAATCCACTCCCATTTTCCTTCTTTGCCAGGAATCCACCCTGGGGTTCCCGTTCGGACAACCCATGGCCTCAGTAGGTTTCTGCGATGGACTATAAGAAACTTAAACAATGTAGCAATAACAATACCATGTCGACCATATCTCGTTCGTAGTCCCAGCAGTTTCGGCTTTGCATTGACATATCAGGCAATCAATTTCTCCTTTTATTATTAAAAAAAGATAATGAAAGTATCTAAGTCCGTAGGTAGTTAAGATCAAGTACGAAAATGTTATAACAGCCAGTCAATAAAACCCTTAAGAAAGATCTCATTCCCATCCCAACGATACAATTACAATCATACAAAGTAACTCCCGCAATTATCATTCCCCAAAAACGCATTCCCCTTAACATCAAAACATACTCCTTAATTAAAACTGGCTATAACAATAACGCTACCACAGGGAACCAATACACCAAAAACGATAACACTAACATTACATAAATTGAGGTCTATACTAACCGAACCCGAACCGCCTCCTAACCTTGGTCTTATTTCCCCTATTTCCCCCGACGAAACTCGCATTGCTCTTCGCCACATGAAGAACCGGAAATCGGTCGGGTCTGACAATGTGCCAATCGAAGTGTGGAAGGCCATGGGCTCACATGGTGTGGACCTTCTGACGGATCTATTTAACCGCATCCTGACCACCAAGGAAATGCCGAACCAGTGGCGATCAAGCCTTATTATTCCCATTTATAAAGGCAAAGGTAGCGTACAGGATTGTAGTAACTACCGCGGTATTAAGATCATGTGCCACACCATGAAGCTCTTCGAGCGCATAATTGACACAAGGCTCCGTAGCGAGTGCACTGTCTCTGAGTGTCAATATGGATTTCGGGCGGGCAACAGCACCATGGACGCAGTGTTTGCCTTGCGGACTCTGACTGAGGCTTACAGGGAGAGAAGGAGAGCTCTGCATATGGCCTTTTTAGACCTGCAGAAGGCCTTCGACTGTGTTCCTCGGCAGTCCATCTGGTGGGCACTTCGCTTCAAGGGTGTGCCCGAGGCCTATATTGACATTATCGGAGACATGTATCGCGATTCCGTGTCCTCTGTCCAGACCGCTGTTGGCGAATCCAAAGTCTTTCCAATATCTGTTGGCGTTCACCAAGGATCGGCTCTCAGCCCGTTCTTGTTTAACGTTGTGCTCGATGTAGTTACGGCATACATCCAAGATCAGCCTCCATGGCTAATGATGTATGCCGATGACATCGCCCTCGTTAGCCAGAACAAAGCCCAACTTGAGCGGAAGGTCAACATTTGGAAGGACACGCTGGAAAACGGCGGTCTGAGACTAAATGTGGCGAAGACTGAGTACATGTCCTGTGGCAGCACGGATTCAAATACCATCCGAATAGGTTCGGACCGGATCACAAGCTCCGATAAGTTCAGGTACCTTGGATCCATGCTGCACGAGTCTGGCAACGTGGACGACGATGTCCAAGCACGCATAGGCGCGGCTTGGTCGAAATGGCGAGAGGTAACTGGCGTTGTATGCGACCGCAAAATGCCTCCGAAGCTTAAGGGACAGATATATAAATGCATCATACGTCCTGTCCTCCTGTACGGCGGCGAGTGTTGGCCAGCACTAGGCAGACACACCCAGGAGCTTCGCGTCACGGAGATGAAGATGCTGAGGTGGATGAGCGGCGTAACGCGATCCGATCGCATACGCAACTCATTCATCCGAGGTAGTCTTGGTGTCCGTGACGTGGGGGAAAAACTGCAAGAGTGTCGTCTGCGATGGTATGGCCACATCATGCGCCGCCCTATGGAGTACGTTGGCCGGAGATGCATGAATATGGCTGTCCTTGGCGGTAGGTCGCGTGGTCGCCCTCGCAAGCGCTGGCTGGACGTCGTTAAGTCCGACATGAGAGCCAATGGCCTTACTGTCAAGGATGTAGAAGATCGGGCAAAGTGGAGCAAGCTAAGCCGGAAGGCGGACCCTGGCAAAAGCCGGGACTAACGCCTAGTAGAAGAAGAAGAAGAAGACTAACCCCTCCTTACTAACAGATCGTTAGAGAAACCAGAAATGCGAATATTACCAAAAGTCAAGAGTTGGACACACGGGCCACTCGCGTTTAGTGGTCAGCGACAGCAACTTTTGTTTTCTTTGTATAAAACCAACAATGTCATGGAGTGACGAGTGACTTACTACGGCTAAATATGAAAATTTTGTCGGACAACAATTTAATCGTCGATACACATTTGAATAGGGAATATATTTCAAACAAATTTGTAATGTAATGTAATAGACAAGTTATGTATACCATAGTAATTGTCATGTGCATAATTCTGTCTCCTATAATACAGATACTTTGCTTAGTGCAGGAGTTAAGGCCTCGTTATTTTTGAAAAACGTTACTTAAATCAATAAACAAGAGCGTGTCGGGCCACGCCCAGTGTAGGGTTCCGTAGTTTCCCGTCCGTCAAAATAAGTGTCCCCAACTTTTCAAAAACTGTTCGCCCCATAAAGTTCTAAATAATTTTCCTAGAAAGTCTTTATAAAGCTCTACTTTCCAGATTTTTTTCATATTTTCTAAACTTATGGTTCAAAAGTTAGGGGGGGGGACGCATTGTTTTTTGCTTTTGGAGCGATTAATTCCGAAATTATTGATATTATAAAAAAATGATTTTAGTAAACCCCTATTCATTTTGGAATACCTATCCAAAAATATACCACATAATGGGGTTGAAATTTAAAAAAAAATCGCTTTTTACTTTACATGTAGGGGGGCTACCCTAATAAAACATTTTTTTCCAATTTTTATTTTTGCACTTTGTCGGCGTGATTGACATACTCGTACATATTGGTACCAAATTTCAGCTTTCTAGAGCTAACGGTCACAGAGATTAAGCGAGGACGGACGGACAGACATGGCGAAACTATAAGGGTTTTTGCCAATTGGCTACGGAACCCTAAAAATGAATCGTTTTGAAATCCTTTTGTGGATTTGAAACATATGTGGTAGTAATACATATAAATGAATAAATGTCGTTCCCAGCCACATTATCGCCACTTTTCTGTGGCTCGTCTGCCCAAACCCTTACGCTACATCCCAGTCTGACCAAGGACCTACGTGGTTGAAATACAAATGATATTATAATGATATTAGATTTCTAACTAGGATAGCTCATTTGCATGTAGTAAGCATCTGTGCTAGGTTCGATGCCAGGCCGGTGTAATAGACTGAATTTGGGAAGGGTATAAAAAGAGATTGGTTTTTTGGGCCTCATTAAAGACAGGTTGTGGTTTACGAAATTTTGTTTTGGTATTTGGAAAACGGCTGCCCTATTTAGCGACAAATTGGGTTTCTTTTAAACAAGCTCTATATTCTTAGGATTAGCACTGATTGACTGGATTGGAAATTCAAGGTTATAATACATACTCGTAGTAAGGGTGTTAGAGAATTGGTAATCATCATCATCTCAGCCGAAAGACTGCTGGACATAGGTCTCCCCCAAGCGTCGCTACAACGACCGGTCCTATGCGTCTCGCATCTCGCCAGGTCTTCAGTCCAAGTTATGGCAAAACCCCCCGAATAGAAATTGGTTATATTGAAACCAAATTCAGAAACGGAGTTTTTTAATTTGTTCATCGGAATCAAATGAAACACTACTTAAACTACTCAAAACTTGGTCCAAGTAATTATAAATGAATCGCGAACTCACCACATGCCAAATACGAAACAAAATAACAAGTGAAAAAGTAATCGACGGTAGGCATGGAGGGAGGTACCTCCGATATAAGTTCTGATTAAAATGAAAAGGGAACCGTAATCGAAATGTGAGCGAAATGCATTATACCCTCGTAATCGTCACTTATCATCATCTACCTAGCCTTTTCTGAACTATGTTGGGGTCTGCTCCCAGTCAAGCCGGATTTAGCTGAATACCGGTATTTTACGAGGAGCAGCTGCCTACCAGACCTCCACAACCCATTAACTGGGGTAACACGGTATTTCATGGCAATGACTGGAGTCAGATTTTACTGGCTTCTGACCATCCGTAACGACCGCCAAAGATCTACAAATGACAGCCGGGACCCGCGGCTTAACGTGCGTTTCGAGGCACGGAGGAAACTGGTTTTGTTAAGATGGTCACCCATCCACAGACCAACCTTGGCAAGTGTTGCTTAACCTTGAAGATCGACCCATGCGGCTGTTATTATCTAGCCACGAGCTCCTTATTATTGTACCCTCGTAATCGTTACTACAATAAAAAAATCCTTCAAGAAGTGATGTTTCAATATAGATGATCATGTAGATCATCTCGTGAAAGATTTTATTTAATGGTATAAACCAGCGCTTGACTGCGATCCCACCGCATTCCACGATGCTGAAGCGCACTAGTTTATTAAGAGCCTGTTCACTCTAGACTTGAAGACACCTAAATTATAATCGAACGGGAAGACCGCAGCTGTCAAATTGTTATAGTCTTTCGATGTACGCAGTATTAGGTAGGCACAATAGTTTATTAAGAGAACGTTTAACTTAACAAAAGAAATATTTAAGTAATTTCGAACCTAGTAAAACACAAAAGCTTACCTATAAACCCTACTAATCTTAATCTCTTTTAAAAAATATGTATTTTTATGGTGCACAATAAAGAGTATATAAATAAATAAAAGCTAGCAACACAAAAGTAATGCTAACCGATTGTTCGAAAATCTCCGCGGCTCTGAAACGTAAAGGACAACAAAAGGAACACTAGGTTAAGTCAGTAAAAATCTAACACCCTCACTCAACATAGGATCAAAGCGGGTGAAATTGTTTGATAATTTCGCAGCCCAAAATAATAAAAAAAACACACAAAAGTGATAAACCAAATTCCATCGGATCATGCACAATAAAAAAAAAGAATTCAAAGCGTTTTTATCCTACAAAGCGAACTGATTATTGTCACAGCAATATCCAATGGAATGCCAAGCAAAAATATTCATATTCCTCCAAACATCAAAATATCGCAATCACTAACATACCAACTTTGTCGTCACGACACATCCAAAATCGGCGAGCCATGCGCAAAAATGGGCCAAGCCATTGTGGACTTTAAGAGCGAATATGTCACCCGAATAGGGTCCATTGTCATTCGAACATTGATGAATAAGTCTAAAAGGAACGAAGTTGCGAGTAATGAAGATCTCCGAACAGTTTTGGAGTTTTGAAGGCTTTTGTGTGAGAATGTTTGTGACATTAGGAGTAGTTAAGTGGACGGTTGGGGCCAATGTTGGACAATGTTGGGTTAGAGCATTGTGTGATGTAAAGGGAATGGCAAATGTTTGGGGTTGGTGTTTTGATATAAGCGTAGTTATAATTATTTATTATGTAGGTTATGGGAGAATTGTTAGCAATGCACGGCTGATATTATTTTAAAAGGGACTGTAAAATGTTGAAACTATGAAATCTAAATCTTACATCACACTAATATCATGAAGGCGAAGGATTGTGTATTTTTGTGTTTGCTGAAACTGCAGTAGAGTGGTATGGGTTTTAGTCCGTTAAAATCTGAGACTCCCTCTCTCTGTCTTCCCAGAGCGAGAAGAGTAATTTGATAATGACCTACTGTCAAGCTTATTCACTCTAACCTTGATGACACCTAAATTATAATCGGATGGAAGATAACCTAGCAGGCAAATAGATCATTCCCTATTGAATGGATTATATTTATTTATTTATTAAATGCTTTATGCACATATAAGTACAGAGGCGGCCTTAATGCCTTAGGCATTTTCTACCAGTCAACCAGTCAGTTCAGTTCAGTATCAGTTATATTTGTAACCTTTTCTCAAGATTCCGTAATTTCCCACAAATAAAATTGTTTTCCTATCTTTCCAATTCAAAAAGCAACCAACCACCTTCCCACGCCCCGATAGGAATATTAAAACGAATACACACCAATAATAAGACCTAAAGACTCATTGTGACTATTCACCGACTATTACAGAAAAAGGAGGTTAATGCTTCATAAAAGATCTAATTAAGCATTAGAGTATCTTCTAAGACTTGAACGTGACTAGTTTTAATAACAACTATAAAATAATTGCTAATCTATGCCTTAATAATAATCTTTGTAATAGGTATAACGATGTTGCAGAGGTGGTAGTTCAAAAGATAATTACTAATGCAGATTTTCAACCCAATTTCCGATTAATATTACTTTTGGGTTACGCTTGCCAAGGTTGGTCTGTGGATGGGTGACCATCTTAACATAACGAGTTTCCTCCGTGCCTCGGAAAGCACGTTAAGCCGTAGGTCCCGGCTGTCATTTGTAGATCTTTGGCAGTCGTTACGGATAGTCAGAAGCCAGTAACCCAGTTAATGGGTTGTGGAGGTCTGGTAGGCAGCCGCTCCTCGTAAAATACTGGTATTGACCTAAATCCGGCTTGATTGGAAGCTGACCCCAATATAGTTGGGAAAAGGCTAGGCAGATGATTACTTTTGGGCTACCCCAGTTAATGGGTTGTGGAGGTCTGGTAGGCAGCCGCTCCTCGTAAAATACTGGTATTGACCTAAATCCGGCTTGATTGGAAGTTGACCCCAATATAGTTGGGAAAAGGCTAGGCAGATGATTACTTTTGGGTTACCCCAGTTAATGGGTTGTGGAGGTCTGGTAGGCAGCCGCTCCTCGTAAAATACTGGTATTTAGCTAAATCCGGCTTGACTGGAAGCCGACCCCAATATAGTTGGGAAAAGGCTAGGTAGACAATTACTTTTGGGTACAATATTGGAACAGTACAAGACTGAACAGATACATAAAATAATAATAATAATATTATTTCGTCCTGTCATGCTAAAAAAGGAGTCGGTCCTTTTCTTTTCAGATCAATACTCACACGATCTCTCCACCTTTTCTTTAGCTTCTCCCTGTTTCTCCAAAGAATTTCTTGACGCTAAATAAGTAGGTCACCAATCTACGTAGTTATATTTTAACTAATATGAATGAACTACGCAGTATTCACAAAGAATTTGTGAGAGTATGTTATTTATTAATGTAGTCCTAATGAACACAGGTCTAATTTTATCGCTGCATTTTATCACCAAACGGTTTAAGAGAAAAGCGATAGAGGTTCTCTATGTTTACCGAGAATTTACCATGAATTTAAATGACATATTAGTTCTCAGGGGCTCGGGAGCTCGTGGCTAGATCATAACAGCCGCATGGGTCGATCTTCAAGGTTAAGCAACGCTTGCCAAGGTTGGTCTGTGGATGGGTGACTATCTAAATATAACGAGTTTTCTACGTGCCTCGGAAAGCACGTTAAGCCCTTTGGCAGTCGTTACGGATAGTCAGAAGCCAGTAAATCTGACTCCAGTCTTGCCATGAAGTACCGTGTTATCCCTAGTAGTAGTAGTATAGTTAATGGTTTGTGGAGGTCTGGTAGCCAGCCGCTCCTCATAAAATACTGGTATTCAGCTAAATCTGGCTTGACTGGAAGCCGACCCCAATACATAGTTGGGAAAAATGCTAGGTAGATGATAATGATGGACACCCATCCATAGAGCAACCACATCAAGCGATGCTTAACTTCGAAGATCGACCTGTATGCTGTAATTATTTTAGTCACAAACTTCTCCAAACATATGAAGTTTGTCTGCAATATTGCAGGTGGATGTTTACTCTGCTACATAGATGATGATGAGGTAGATGAATAGGTCTCAGGGGCTGGTGGTTTTTAATACGGTGGCTTTCATTCAGTGAAAGTCTGAAGGGTAGAAGGAAAGGGCGTATCAGACCTAAAACCTATCTGTGTCCTTCAGTTTGTCCTATACATTCCATGGTAATGGTCACACAATAAATATGTTTTCTTTTTTCTTTCTTTCACTTTCAAACGTTCCCGCAGCTCAAACTGTAGTAGGCACCTACGTTTACTTGTGTTTTTTGAAGACAGAAGACGGTCATAACTTTTTTGCGAAACCGGCAAATGACTTCTCCGCTCTAGAACGGAACGGGTAGGCGTGTCAGACTTTACCCTGGACCATGTTTGATGAAGACCTGCGCTATACGGAAAGTGAGGACACCTTTCCAGCCACTCTTCAAACAGAGGACTTGTAGCCATGCTTATAGCGTGCCCAAAGACTTCATCAACGAATTAGATAGATGTTACTTAAAAAAATGTACTATTAGCGAATTCGCGTCAAGAAAATAGTGACTCATCGTTGTTAAGCGTTTTTTTCGATGGGAAATTATCAAAATGACTTCTGCCTTTCTTGGGTTGAGCGGGAGGGCATTTCAGACTTTTTTTTTTCTTATGACTAAAACCAACTCCTGCGCCTTCTTTGCCTTAATTCTAGGGTTCCTGAGCCTTGCCGGGCCCCTACAGTTTGCTTTTCTACACGTCTTTGAGGCGCGCGTGGAACAATATGCGCCGTAAACGACATGGGATCGTTGTTAACTTGGACCACGCTTCAAACAATGATTGGTTTCCTCATCCGCCTGCTTTATTTGTTTGTCTAATTACAAAACACTTTGAACTAATAATGACACATAGGTTACTTCTAAGCAAGCATGCTCCATCGTCGGTCACATCATCGCTTACCATCAGGTGAGATAGTGGTCAAACGCGAACCTATGCATAATAAAAAAAAAAACATTGAAAACAAAAATACTATTAGCGAATTCGCGTCAAGAAAATAGTGACTCATCTTAACCTTGGGCCACGCTGCAAGCAATGATTAGTTTCCTCATCCGCCTGCTTTATTTGTTTGTCTAATTACAAAACACTTTGAATTAATAATCGTGAGCCAACGCATAACTTTTACGTTTTACATTAATTATACATAGTTTCAATTAATTTCTTTGAGTGCCTGAGTTATAGAGGCGCCGTAGGGTATGAATTTTTAAGTATATATTTTTTTTTTTCATTTTTAATTTGGAGTGTCGAAACTTTTACAACGGGAAAAAAAGTTGCGGATAAGTTAGTAAGGTAATGTAAGTAATATATATTTAAGAGTAATCTTTGGAAATTAAATTTAAATTATGTATCTTAATCAATTTTAATAAAAATCGTTTTATTATTATTTTTGATTAGGCTAAGTGAATCTCCTCAAAGAATTAGACAGTATTAGATTTCTATGCGCCATAAAGAGCATGTACAACAACCTGAAAACAACTAGAAGGCAGTTACCAGGACCAGGCATAACGCTTGTCTGGTTGAAGGATCCTACCTGATTTTTTTTTCTTTTTTACTAATATTAGAGAGGCGAAAGGGACTAAACAAAGACCTAAAAAATAATGAGAAAATCTAACAAAGATAGATGTAAGATATTTGTCACATTGGAGCTATTATTTCAGCATCAATGTGCTCAGATGGGTGGAAACGCCTGGATAGGCGAGAAACCAGTATTGATAAGACTTTGTTACCTATGTATGATCGATTACTTTGGAGATGAGGACTGAGATAAGAAGATGTGTCTTCGGTTTGTTGGAGAAAAAAAAGCATTGTTTTTGTGATGCTGGAGGGTTTTTTGTAATATTTGTTTGGAATATAGTAAACTAGCTTCTTACAGTGGCTGTGTCTGCGATATATACAATATAGAAATAATTTATATGTATAAACTGCGTTATATAGACATTACTAGCGACCCGTCCCGGCTTCGCACGTACGGGTGCAAATTTAACAGTGTTACTCTGCTATATTATGCATGTTTTATACATATAAACCTTCCTCTTGAATCACTCTATCTATTAAAAAACCGCATCAAAATCCGTTGCGTAGTTTTAAAGATTTAAGCATACATAGGGATATAGGGACAGATAAAGCGATTTCGTTTTTATACTATGTAGTGATTTCAAAGGAACAAACTCCCCGAATAGAAAGCTATTCTATGTCCTATTTAAGATTTATCCAATTCGGTACCCGGTATAAAATTAGCCTATGGCGCTCAAAGTGTATTTTGATGGTTCTCATCATCATTTCAGCCGAAAGACGTCAACCTCTGGACATAGGCCTACCCCAAGCGTCACCACAACGACCGGTCCTGTGCGTCTCGCATCCAACGGATTCACGCCATCCTCATCAGGTCTACGGTCCACTTTGTGAGTCTTACGGTACGTGGTCGCCACTCCAGAACCTTTCGTCCCCATCGACCATCTTTATATTAGCAACGTGCCCTGCCCACTGCCACTTAAGTTTTGTGGTGGTTCTTATATGTGAGTATATCTATCACATTTGCAATGATTGCCTCCTACACACACAAAAAATACTTCATTATAATATTTGGTTAACTGCAATTTGTTAATGTTCGAATTTCTGAATATGTAAATAAACACACTGACATGTTTTACAAAGTTGAAAATAATAGGACTTGGACGAAATTAACATAAAACCAGTCGAACAGATGGTAACTTCATCAAAACTCAGTTCAAAACCACAAAAAAATATTAAACTAGTTTTAATATTCAATTCCAAAAGCGGCGTAAAACCTTAAAAGGATTCCTACGTGTTAAATACCTCACTAAAAAGATTTAAAACATTCTATTAGCGAAATCGGCTCAAAATGATTGGCCAAATGGCTAAGACGAGCCGATTTAGCACGGTCACGCCCAATTAGCTGACAAAAGAAACATTTTTGAATAAAGAACGAAGATTTTTAAATTTAGAACAGCGAACAAAATGGCGGACGTGCATAATCCCGCGTTTCCGCCGTTTTGATGTTGGTGACATGCCGCGAAACAGATTATGTTCGGAGGGATAACTTTGATCGTTCTTTTTTATTTATGTAGAATAGCGTTGCGGAACAAGCAATGTGTAATTTATTTAATGATTCCACTAGAGTAAAAATGAGACAAAGGTTTGATGTGTGGAAGTAATTCTGTTAAATGCCTTTTGAATGTGTTTCCGCATGATAAATTACCGCTTCTGCAATAGGCCTGATATATGTAATGCTGAAATTGCGGTTTGAAAGAATCTTTTTACTTTGCGTTGGAAATCATGAAATGAATTCAGTATGGTAGACTTTTACTGGCTAAAACCCACAGTGTTTCTGATCTTTTTTGCGAGGGCTTTGGTAACTCTCTTTGAGGCGTGTATAGAACACAACGAGCCGTTGATCCAGGTTTGGTCGAGGCTCGCCAGGACGGTGCTGCGGTGGTTTGAAAGAACCTAAATATGCGGTAGGACCATATAACCAGCTAGCATATATCAATCAGCTGTACCTACATGCTAAC
Organism: Mythimna separata; assembly: GCA_030763345.1. NCBI lineage: Eukaryota > Metazoa > Arthropoda > Insecta > Lepidoptera > Noctuidae > Mythimna > Mythimna separata. Next base: position 7,401,344 of record CM061190.1, read on the forward strand.
AACCATGAAATAGTTATTTGTGCAACAAGAGAGCAAAGTTGGTTTTTGCCGCGAGTGTTGATTTTGAATCCCGAGTAAGCGAAGGATTCTATATTTGAATCACGAGCGTAGCGAGTGATTCTAGGTTAGAATCCTGAGTGCAGCGAGGGATTCAAAGACACGAGATGCAAATAACTTTGGTCTCGTGTAGCACATACAACTTTTCACTTCAGCAGCGAGAACAAATAATGTAAAGGTAATAAAAAATACAACTTGGTAGGTAATATTTAAACCACACGTATATTTAAGACATCATCACTGGATTCACTTATATTTATTTATTATTATTTTAATAATATCTAGCGAACAGAAGAAGAAAACAATAAAAAATTAAAGCCCGCTATTTTTTAAAGATGCGTTCGGAAATTGCACTATTACTAAATTATTCTGTCACAATAAAGATTGTTAAAAATGGTTGCCTGTAAAGTCGTTTTTACGGGCGAAGATTTTACGTGACAACGTCTTTTTCTCGGTAGAATATTTATTGATATGAATATAATTAAATTGCACAATAGGAACAAGGAATTGAATGAAAATAAGAATTGCACAAATTTTAACTATAGAAATATATTTTGTTTACTAAAATTCTCTAGTGCTGCGCGCGCGGCAGACCGATCATAGTTGAGTGGGAGAGAGACGCAAGGCATTCGGCGGGCCTCTCTCTCGTTCGGTGACTCATCGTAACGTTATCGAGCGTTACACTTTTTCATAAGTGACTCCCAGCCGCAACCTAATTTAAGACGTTGTCACGTCAAAACTTTAAATAATTATGTAGATACATGATAAACTTCGTATTTTTTAATTCAACATCTCTTTATTTGATCATAAAAAAATATAATTCGATTATTAAGAGAAAAGTATAATAATTACATTTAAACCTTGATTTGAAATTTTATAGGTGACGTGTTTCCGAACGTTTTATTGTTGGTTTCTTTTTTGAGCAATAGGCTCAAAAAAGAAACCAACAATAAACAACGTGACGTGTTTCCGAACGTTTTATTGTTGGTTTCTTTTTTGAGCCTATTATATATGGAATTTGAAAATCGAACTTTGAATCGACTTCTTTCTATCTCTCGCTCTTTTCGTATCGAAGTGAAAGTGACAGAACAAAGTGAAGTTCAAATCTTTCGAATGTTGTGAGTAGACCCAGCACTGACTCGGCATTTAAAAAAAAAAATTAAAAAGTTACTTTGTCTCACGCTCGCAGCAAAATCGAATTTTGCTCACTGTCTTTAAACTGCAAAACATACTTGTTTGAGGTGCTGAAGTGAAAAAAATATTTACTTAAGTACTTATCCCGTTTTTACCTGTACCTATGTTATAGTTCTAGAGTGGCGACCGCGTCCCGGAAAAGACAGGTTTGGAAGACCTTCCAAGGAATACCAATGGCCTGGCGAGATTCGCGGAAATTCGATGGATGCGAGACGCGCAGGGCCGTTCGTCGTGGCGAACTTAAAGGAGGCTATGTTTAGCAGTAGACGTTTATCGACGGAATGAAGACGATGATAATCTCGACGTGATTGTTTGATAGAGTTTATGGCAAAGGGTTACTAAAGAAACAGAGGTTAACGTTTGAATCCCCAACCGCTCCTATGAGACCGCGCTGTTATTGTTTTACTATTGTGTCTCGTTTCGCGGGTATCTGAGTAACTACAGGAGGCTATGTCTAGCAGTAGACGTTTTTCGACTGAAATGACGACGATGATAATCTCGACGTGATTGTTTGATAGAGTTTATGGCAAAGGGTTACTAAAGAAACAGAGGTTAACGTTTGAATCCCCAACCGGTCCTATGAGACCGCGCTGTTATTGTTTTACTATTGTGTCTCGTTTCGCGGGTATCTGAGTAACTGCAAGTCAATAAAAGTTTGACATTCCCTCACGACATGTAAAGAAAGAAAGAAAGAAAGAAAGAAAGAAAGAAAGAAAGAAAGAAAGAAAGAAAGAAAGAAAGAAAGAAAGAAAGAAAGAAAGAAAGAAAGAAAGAAAGAAAATTTTTTATTTGGCCAACAAGCATATAAACACACAGTGTAGAGCAGGAGAAGTCATTTGGCAGTTACCGTACATTAAAAAAATGTGTCTACTAGCTTTGGCTAGAACGAAACCAAATGTAGGCCAATTTGTTAACGTTACTCATTGTAACAGCAAAAACATTAAGTTATTTAGCTTCATAGCTCTTGGTTGAAATTTCGTCGTGCATAATCCGCGTTTATGCCATTCTGATTCCGCAGACAATCCGGGCTTACTATACAGATAAGTGCAGTAGGTTAACTCTGTACTTATGATTATTTACCTGGAAGAGTATTGAAAGATACAGTAAGACCAATTTCCAAGTTAGTTTGAAGGAAGATCGGTGAGCAATGGGATAGTCCAGCCGTCAGGTACAGACAGAGTCCGGACAGAGCCCGAACCGTCGACGTCGCGTAGTGTTACACACGCGCCTCAAGGAGATGTTAGGGTTCGCTTCTAAAAGACAAACCCGGAGTCCTAGAAAACAAAGTAAAAAAGGATCATAGGAATGGGTTTTCAGTCAGTAAGAGTCTGACACGCCTTCCCGCTCCACCCGAGATTGGGAGAATTTATTGGATGATTTCCCACCCAAAACAAAAATCAGTTTGAAAACTTTCACCTGGTTGATTTGGACTCGGTCGCTATGAGTATAACAACATGAAACATCCTTAGAATGAGTAAAAGTCAATAAATTGCAGGCTTCCAACTCAATTTCCATCTCGAAACGTCAAATTGAGAAGTGAAGTTAGAGGTGATGACTTGGAATATTTGGCCAGTTTTATCATTATCATCATCTCAGTCGAAAGACTTCCAATGCTGGACATAGGCCTCCCACAAGCGTCGCTACAGCGATCGGTCCTGTGCATCTCGCATCCATCGGATTCCCGCAACCCTCGCCAGGTCGTCGGTTCACCTTGTGGGAGGCCTACCAACGCTGCGTATTCCACTCCTGTTTTTGACAGTTTATTTAGTTTAAAAAAAAAGATATTTCCTCAAATATAATAATTTCCTCAAAAAGCTACTAAGTATATCAAGTTCAGGAAAAACTCGTTACTTTTTTTAGCAAATATTTTCCTCTTATATATAATATCCTTTACCTTATCTTTATAATAAAGTTGAAGGATTAATAAAGTAGACTATTTTAAAAATAAGCTGAAAAATAAAATAGAAATCTATTTTAATCTTTCAAAATAATAATTAAATTCTCATAATTCAGAATTAACTAAAATAGCTGTATTTTAGTTAGTATTTTTTATTTCGAGGCAGCTTTATCCAAGATTCACGGAACTCACAACAATCAATATGCAAGTAATTTTTTTATTTACTAAATTAAGTACTTTTTTGGCTCTGGATAGAAAGTCATCAACAACGAATTTATAAAGCTTTAAAGCAACTGTTATGAAAAATACCCTTCCGGCCGCCTTAGAAAACGGCAGCTGGGAGAGAGATATATTTGTTAAAAATGGTTACGAGTATAGCTTGTTTGCTTTTCTTCTAATTTTGATATCGTTTTCAAAGTTAGTATTAAATTTTTGTATACTTATTGATAAACTGGATAGCTATCATTTTTTTTTTCTATTGTACCTAATTATACTCGTATAATTAGCGTAACGTTCGCAATACATACTCGTATGTATTGCGAACGTTACGGCGAACAAATAGGTGACAAATAATTTAGCCGTAGAAAAGTTCTATGAAAAATGTTCGTCGCATCGGTGTCTCATAGTCGCGTCACGTTTATCTTTAGAAGCCTTTATGATTAATTTATTATTTAGTTATATACAATATATATTATATACAGTTATACACAGGCGGATCTAATGAAACATGGCATTTTCTATCATAATGACACTCATCATTCATTTGTTCATTCACATTGATGACGTCATACCCAATGGCACTTCTGCGACCCCTACCTTTTGTCACCGGGAATTATGTTCGGAATTCTGTTAATTCTTGTGCTGAATGAGATTCATATTATTTTTTTTTGTGGGGAAAATTCACGAGAGCGAGACCTTTTTGATTATATTATATGCGAACGAGCTGATTTAGGGGCCCCGTTTACGTTTTAGGTTATAAAGAAGGTACTTTTATACTTTTGTGGCCGGTATTAAAGTTGGTTTTTTAGGAGATTTCGGTGTTTTGCCGGTTTATGTGGCCGTCGAGTTGTTTGTTTGGGACAAGCACGGTTTCAAGGTGTGAGCGTTACGTCTGAAGATATGTGGGCATTTATTTTGATTATTTTGTTGTGACGTGTTGTAAATACGGGCGTGATTTTTATCTGGCATACCCCAGAAAATACTGGCGTTATATTTACCACTCCAGAGAGGTAAATATAAAATTTATGTTTACCCTCTTTTTATTCGTATAATAAGTCCCATACAGTACGAGGCAAAGTTGGTGAATATGAAGGAAGGGGCTACCATGATCCTCGTAAAGGATAACTGAAGGAGCACAAATCTGATACTTTCTCTCATTCCACCCAGAGAGAGAGAAGTCATTGGATCGTATAATGCCAGGCACCAACAATTCGAAGATATAGGTATATTATGAAATTCAATAACCCACACAAGGCCCTCCTGGAGGATTATGGTCCATTCCCTTTCTTAAAAGGAGACCTGAGTTCTAGCAGAATAGAATAAGGCCGACTATATGCATAATGCTAATGTTTATACTGCATAAAATTTATACTAAAGCTGAAGAGTTTAACTATCGAACCAGTTGAATCCTGTGATTTGTTGGACTAATACAACTTTTATTATGTTTCATCAACAGATTATCTCGTAAAACTTGTAAGTACTAGTGTTTCTTGCAAAAATTAAGCAGTATTCGTTTCACGTACCTACAGGAAAAGTTTAAGGATAGGATAAAGGCTTTTCGTGCCTTCGTTGTTAAACAGACAGACACGTGGAAGGTGCTACTTAGTTATTTCAATCAAAGGAAATAAACTGTAAAGACGTAATAAATTGTTTTTCGAAAACCCTTCTCAGGTTGACTGGTTTCTAATTATAATCCGTCTAATGAAAGAGCGACCTGAGAAAAAGAGGTTAAACCCAAAAAAATTGTATGTGGTATTACTAATAGGAGGATCATGTCTTGACACTTTACATATTTTTTTATTTCCTACTATTGCGGCTGAATAATGTTGCCAATTAAATAAAAAAAAAACTCCAGGTAGCGCTTTCATTAGACGCACTCTATTCATTAAATTTTATTTTTTTAAACCTGTATAATTTTACTTGATAATATTGGCTTTCAGGAGGTTGCAGAATGGCAAAACTGAAACGGGTTTGTCCCGAGGAAAAGTTTCTTCCATTATGTCTTAATTCATGAATCCCCGACCGGTCCTATGAGACCGCGGTGTTATTGTTTTACTATTGTGTCTCGTTTTGTGGGTATGTGATAGGTTAAGTAGAGCAGAATACTAGGAGCCCAGGAGGAGCTCATGGCTAGATAATAACAGCCGCACGGATCGATCTTCAAGGTTAAGCAACGCTTGCCAAGGTTGGTCTGTGGATGGGTAACCATCTTAACATACTGAGTTTCCTTCGTGCCTCGGAAAGCACGCTAAGCCGTAGGTCCCGGCTGTCATTTGTAGATCTTTGGTAGTCGTTACGGATAGTCAGAAGCCAGTAAATCTGACTCCAGTCTTGTCATGAAGTACCGTGTTACCCCAGTTGTGGAGGTCTGGTAGGCAGCCGCTCCTCGTAAAATACTGGTATTCAGCTAAATCCGGCTTGACTGGAAGCCGACCCTAATATAGTTGGGAAATTGGCTAGGTAGATGATGAGTAGGAGCCCAGGAGTGACAGCCCGGACTTACGAGCCCAATGCGGGCACTATTATGTACCTAATTTATATCATCACCACTGCTCTCAAAATGGTGAAATCCAACATCATAAGGAAACCTGCACGACCCCGAACCAAAAATCCGAAGACATATGATGCCAACATGCACTGGGCCCTTGTGGTGGATTATGATAATTTCCCCTCTCCTGGAGAGGAAGTCCGAGTCCTAGCAGAATATGACCATCATGTAGCAGAACAAAATAAGGCTGATTATATCTTTCTACTGCGTCTATACGAGTACTAATACTAATTTTAACAAGCTAAAGAGTTCTTTTTGTTTGAATGCGCTGATCAAAAGAACTATTGGTTCCAATTAGAAAAAAATGATGGATTTTATCGAGGAATGCTATAATATAAACTCGTATAGGCTGAATATCATCTCGCTACGACCAAAACGAGCAGAGAAATAACCAAAAACGCGGGTAAAACCGCAAGGACAGCTAGTGACTAATAACTTTTTCCACTCCGTACCCCTCGAATTAGTTTGCGGGGTCTCTCTACTCAAACTTCCAGCGACAAACCCCAACTGGATACTACGTTAGGTCGCTAACTTACAAACTAACCAGCTGGAACATAAGTTAAATTTATTCTCCGACCTTTAACCCAAAAGTGTTCAGCCAACCCAATAACTCCTAATGCTAACAAACAGAAGCTAAAATAAACTAAATACTCTGTTCTTTTGAATTATTACCAGTTACCAGTTAAATTCAAACAAATTACAAGGGAAAAGTTATTTTATTTTAATTGGTTTTTCACGCGTCGCGGAGCTTAATGGCGGCCATTTTGAATTGTGGCTGTAGACTGGACAACCGCGGTTTCAGGGCTCAAAATAGGATTGGGATATTTTATGGCCTTTAGTTTGGTTATGGTGAAATATTATTAGTAAATTAAATAAGGGTTGTGGAGGTCTGGTAGGCAGCTGTTCCTCGTAAAATACAGGTATTCAGCTAAAACCGGTTTGACTGGAAGCCGACCCCAATATAGTTAAGAAAAGGCTAGGCAGATGATAGAGGCTAGAGTGGATAGGCTCTTAATAAACTAGTGCGCCTCACCATCAACGATTGCATCACTGCTTACCATCAGGTGGGATTGCAGTCAAGTACTAGTTTATGGTATATAAAAAAAAAGATGATAAAATAAGGGTTTTGTTTTTTTTCAAGCGGGGAATCATCAGAATAACTTCTCAAGCTCTTTGGTAGAGCGGGAGAGCGCGTCAGACTTTTACTGACTACACCCCACCCCATTCCTTTGTTGCCTTCGTTCTAGGGTCACGAGCTTCCCTTTCGGAATCCAATCCATGGCCCCAGTTGCAAGGTACGGTGTTGATGGTAAATGAAATCAGTGATAGCCTGAATAATATTGATGTTTGGTGGACAGTGCATATTAGTGGTTACAATTGTGCATAGAAAATTGTCCCAAGGGAACGTAGTCATAAAAATTGTAAGAAACGGTGGTGATGGTAAATGAAATCAGTGATAGCCTGAATAATATTGATGTTTGGTGGTCGGTGCATATAAATGGTTACAAATCTGCATAGGAAATTTTCCTATGGGAACGTAGTCCTAGTATAAAAAGTCCTATCCTTTGTGCTACTTCAGGATATAGTCTACACGTGTACCACTTTTTATCAAAATTCGTTCAGTCATTCAATCGTGCAGAAGTAGGTAACACACACATAATGACTGCCAATGCCAGTAATGACTGCCAACACAGAAATCTAATTGACTTATATTGCTTAGATTTCTGTGACTGCCAAAGATCTACAAATGTAAGCCAATACCAACGGCTTAACGTGCTTTCCGAGACACGTAATAACCTCAGTATGTATTGGATGGTCACCCATCCATAGAGTACATCAAGCGATGCTTAACTTCGAAGATCGACCGGTATGACTACACTTATTTTAGCCACAAGCTTCTCCAAACATATGAAGTTTGCTTGCAATATTGCACCTGGATGTTTACTCAGCTAAATATTATCAAAAGCGATGTATATTTAAGAGCTGCCAACCCGAGATATATTTTTATACAACCGCTCTTATGTGATTATGACGTTATTACACATCTTTAGCCAGATATTTTAGAGACAGTCTCAAGGAAGGAAAAAAATCAGAAACAATCTTGTGGTTAACTTTCTAGGTTTCTATTGAAATCAAAACATAAATTTGTGTAAAACTAATCCTAGTCAATACTTCGGAAATCTGGTATTTTGCGTGATCTTTCGCCTTTTATAATATATTCGTAAATTAAGAAAAGGAAAAAGAAATATTTACTTAAACCTTGCACATTACCTAAATTGAAATTCTGAATGACGAAAATGTGGTCCAAAAACTTAGGATTTTTACAAAGTATTTCTTATGTTATGGAACGAGTTTTATTAAGTTCCTGAGTAAAAAAAATTCGAGACAAAGTTACTGAATGCCATCAGTTTTCTGGCATTACCTCTCTTTTTTCCGAATTGCCATTGATAAAACAACAAGCTTTTAAAGATTGCTCACGTTGACGTGAGACGACAGAAGTGGGAAAAGGCCCTCTTAAGTGTGGAAGCACAAATCATATAAGATTATTTAAGTGTGTTAGTACTAAATTGTAGGTGTTGAGTTATTTAAGCCAGAAACGAGTGTGAAATCCAGGAATTCTGCTGAAAATGTAGTAGTTTATTTGAAGTATCTCAGGGGTAATGTTTACTAACAAGAACTAATGTTTTTACCTAGAAAGCTGAATTTATGTAGCCTTATAACAGTCCCATAGCGGGGACTCATGCCTTCTTTGTCGGAGAGGGAATGGGCCGTAATTTACCACGTGGGCTCAGTACGGGTTGATAGAATCAAATAGACAATCTAATGATATCCATGTCTTTGAATGTTCAGTTCTCATCATCATCTGCCTAGCCTTTTCCCAACTATATTGGGGTCGGCTTCCAGCCAAGCCGGATTTAGCTGAATACCAGTATTTTACGAGGAGCGGCTGCCTACCAGACCTCCACAACCCATTAACTGGGGTAACACGGTACTACATGGCAAGACTGGAGTCAGATTTACTGGTTTCTGACTATCCGTAACAACTGCCAAAGATGTACAAATGACAGCCGGGACCAACGGCTTAACTTGCTTTCCGAGGCACGGAGGAAACTCTTTATGTTAAGATGGTCACCCATCCACAGACCAACCTAGGCAAGCGTTGCTTAACCTTGAAGATCGACCTGTGCGGCTGTTATTATCTAGCCACGAGCAGTTCAGTTCTAAAACATACCAATTTCCTCAAGATGTTTTCATTAACCGTTGAAAGTTGAAAGATCCATCTGGTATACAGCATTGTAATGTTTTTTTTTAAATTACTTCTTTTATTCTATTAAAGAGTGTAGAAATAACTTTTCACATAATCCATCGATCTTTTCTTTGGTTTCCCTCACACTCTCCATCCTTTAACATGTATACTCAAAACTTTTTACGCCTTTTTCAAACTTTCTCTAATATGCCTAATTTCTCACTATATCCACTATCGTCACACCTCACATGCGAGCAAAGGCCACTAAAGAGCAAAGGCCTTTTACTACTATGAGGTTTTAAAACTTCCTAAATGTTAAATGTAATTAATGTTTCACAAATTACAGGTACAACCTAAACGGAATGCTTTCATTTAGAAACAGTAGTTCATTTTGCTTCCCTTTAGAAATCAGTCGTTCGGTAATATTTACTCAAATGCTTCGTTCTGAAATTTTGATTGGAATTTTCGTGAAGTACTTTTCGTATTAATTTGAAATTAAATAGTTCTGCGGCTTTCGGCAAACAAGAATTATGTGACAATTTAAATGAATGGTTTTTGGGCGAAGTTTTTGTAATAAAGCATTACAAAGGGCCTGAGTTATATGTATGTTTTAAAGCGGGTTTGAAGGTAATTACTTATTCGGATTAGATTAAAATTTTCAATATTTTTCATATAAATAATTTTTCTTTGTTTTTAAATCCAACAAATATTGCCAATTCATATTTATCCTCGCCAGCGGCGTTGCCCGCGCTAAAAAGAGATAAAATATATATATTCCATACGCTATTCTAAGATGTGGTCTACCCGTTTGCCAAATTTCATCCAAATCCGTTCAGCCGTTTGACGGTGAAGAGAAGAAACACTTCCATACAAACTTTCACTTTTATAAATGTGATGATTACTACTTAAAATAAATACAGTCGTGTCCGTCTATCAAAAAACGCAAGACGAAAAAAAAAACATGTTTACATTGTAGGATACTGTAGGAACCTACAAACATAAACATCTCTCCTAATCTCCCACTCAACTCTGTAACATCTCACTCCAACGTTAAATTAAGTTATCATAAATAACAACATCTTATTTATGGTGCCAACGCCGCCACAGTATTCTATAGAAGACTTCCCATAAAAAGATTATACCACCCATGTACAAAAGAGGTATTAAAACCAATTTATAGGCCGGATTATAAAAGTCAAAAATGTGTACACTATTAAATCAATTTTGTTGTTTTGTAGCATAATGAAATGTGTGACCTATTTAGGTCAAGTACTTACAAACTTAAAAGTGCTCTAAAATGTATGTGAGTCATTAAAATAAATTTTAGGAATGCATTAAAAACCTCTAACCTCGCAATCCTACCTAAGAAAATATAATTATGTATAGAAGGTACCTAAAGCATGGTCACTCTCATTTTATAAGTGCCCATGAAGAGCTCATCATCTGCTTAGCTTTTTCCCAACTATATTGGGGTCGGCTTCCATTCAAGCCGGATTTAGCTGAATACCAATATTTTACGAGGAGCGGCTGCCTACCAGACCTCCATAACCCATTAACTGGGTAACACGGTACTTCATGGTAAGGCTGGAGTCAGATTTACTGGCTTCTGACTATCCGTAACGACTGCCAAAGATCTACAATCCCATGAAGACCTAAGTGAAATAAAAAGACTTTGATTTTGAATATTTTAAACGCCAAAGTTTGTATATACTCGTATGGATGTTTGTTACCATTTCACGTAAAAAACTACCGGATGGATTTCGATAAAACTCGGCGCACGAATAGATCATGTCTTGGTGAGCACATAAGATACTTTTCGTCCCAGAAGTATGTACCCTTGTGACGAGTGACAGAATAGAATGGAAGAAAAAAACATGTTGCGCCGACCCCAAATAAAACGGGACAAGGGCAGGAAGATGTGAAGCTAGAGTGAATAGGCTCTTAATAAACTAGTGCGCCTCATCATCGACGATTGCATCACTGCTTACCATCAGGTGGGATCGCAGTCAAGCGCTAGTTAATAACCATTAAAAAATAATGATGATGATGATGAAGTATGTTCCCTTGGGATAATTTTCTACAATCACACGGGCAAAGTCGCTGGCACCAGCTAGTAACATCATAAAGCTTACAAACGCATAAATTACTGTCCCTGACAATACAAATGCTACGAATATAAACGATGACATAGAATGCCCAGAGCATTAGGCGTCATCACGTAAATTGTGGCGGATTTTCATTGGAACGATAATTACTGCGGCGAAATCAACAATGCGGTGCGTATTAGGAAATTATGAGAACTATTAGCGATATTGGTAATTTAACTAAAAGGTAGTAAGTATGTATTAATGTGTAGTTGCTTTGTGCGGGAGTGTAAAGTTCGGCGAAATGCACTCGTGAATTTTGAGGTGTATGAGGTTTTTGATTAATATCATGACACATTCAGCATTATTGGCGACATGGTTGAGAGATTGGAGAGGAGCTCGTGGCTAGATAATAACAGCCGTACGGTCCAAGGTTAAGCAACGCTTGCCAAGGTTGGTCTGTGGATGGGTGGCCATATTAACATAGCGAGTTTCCTCCGTGCCTCGGAAAGCACGTTAAGCCGTAGGTCCCGGCTGTCATTTGTAGATCTTAAGCAGTCGTTACGGATAGTTAGAAGCCAATAAATCTGACTTCAATCTTGCCATCAAGTACCGTGTTACCCTAGTTAATGGGTTGTGGCCTACCAGAGGCAGCCGCTCCTCGTAAAATACTGGTATTCAGCTAAATCCGGCTTGACTGGAAGCCGATCCCAATATAGTTGGGAAAAGGCTGGGCAGATGATGATTCAGCATTATTGGCAACATGGTTGAGCAATTGGCTGCTGCGCTGCGAGTCACAAATTTGATTCTCAAAAATTGGATTTTTAATGTAATGTTAATAGGTATAGTAGACATGTTTGCGAATGGATCCACAGCACAGGAGTAATTTCCAGTTAGAGACAAAGTTTTATAATATCATATTTAAAAAAGAATATCAGAAGAGTAACAACTGAAAGCATCTGAAGGACACAGGTGGGTTTTAGTCAGTAACAGTCATATACTTTAATAAAGTATATTATCCGCTAGTATGTTATGACTATATTCTACAAGCAACTTTTTACCGTTATAGTGTTTTAATTTTATAATCAAATCTGTTGATATTTTATAAATGGCTAAAATGCTTTATATTTGTAAGAATTACGTCTTTGCGCAACTCTTTATTTTGTGTGAACTCTTTATTTTGTGTGCACTCTCAGAAGCTAATGCACGGGTTGAATTGCTCGTATTTTATGGAGAAGAACCGACAAGAAACTCAATGGTTACTTTAAAAAAAAAAAACAATATTTAATATAAAAAGAGGAGGGTATAGATTAGTCAATACAGTACCCAAAATCACTATAAAAACTAATCATAATGAAAAAGTATTATCATTTTAGTGGGATTAAGTACTCGAATAAAGTTACAAGTACACAGTGTACTAGAGTGCGTCTAATGAAAGCGCGACCTGGAGTTTTTTTTTTAAATTTAATTGGCAACATTATTCAGCCGCAATTGTAGGAAATAAAAAAAATGTGAAGTGTCAAGACATGATTCTCCTACTTGTTAGTAATGCCACATACATTTTTTTTGGATTTAACCTGTTTTTCTCAGGTCGCGCTTTCTTTGGACGGACTATAGTCATCTTCCGATAGCGGCATTGCCTGCGTGATTTTTGAATATTGTCCCAAGAAAAATAACCCCGGTATAAATAGACTATATGACCACTATAGCCTAGAATTTCCTTTTCAATGTACCACATATTAAAGCCTAAATAAGGTTACAAACCGAAGTCAGAAACTACGATTTAAAGAAAGAAAGAAAAACGGTTTATTTGTACGGAAAGACGATTTCCCCTACTACTACAACTACTACCCCTGAATCATCATCATCATCATCTGCCTAGCCTTTTCCCAACTATATTGGGGTCGGCCGGATTTAGCTAAAAACCAGTATTTTACGAGGAGCGGTTGCCTACCAGACCTCCACAACCCATTAACTGGGGTAACACGGTACTTCATGGCAAGACTGGAGTCAGATTTACTGGCTTCTGACTATCCGTAACGACTGCCAAAGATCTCCAAATGACAGCCGAGACCAACGGCTTAACGTGCTTTCCGAGGCACGGAGGAAACTCGTTATGTTAAGATGGTCACCCATCCACAGACCAACCTAGGCAAGCGTTGCTTAACCTTAAAGATCGACCTGTGCGGCTGTTATTATTTAGCCACGAGCTCCTCAACTACTACCCCTGAATGATAATAGAAAATGATACCAAGGGAGTATAGAGTGTACTACGTGAGGTCGACAAATGGCAGTGCGATTAACGCTTGGGCGACACAGTGAAGCTCGATACCACGGTTCTGTGACAAACGATTGCACGATAGTTGCTTAGACACTACGGTAGTGCGACAAACAGTTGTGCGACTACTACATACTAGAAACTTTCGTCTTTTCTAATATTGATGTGATTAAAAAATTATATAGACAATAGACAAAAGTATCACATTAGAAAAAATCGTAGACGTGTAGCGACTACGATCTATTACATATATGACGTCACAGAATCCTGCATCGCGCAAGCAAAGTTCTCCGCGAGATTTGAATAGATACAAGAGCCCGAAACTTCGATCACTTGCCCGAAATTAACTATCGGGCAGTAGCCCACCGGACATAACACCCGTCCGGGTGGAGGATCCTCCCTTTTCAACGGAGGTATGTGGGACTTTACTCTCTGCCACACTACCCCTAAAGAAGAAATCGCGTAGTAATCGCCACTTTACTGTATCATGACCCAAAAACCGTATTTTATCGAACCCAGAATTTCAAATACAATAAATAAGTAACATGATCCGAACATACTCCAAGGATTATCTTACACAGGAACAACAAACAAATTTTATATTCCAAAACAACCCAATACTTTTCGGTGCATCTTTTACGGAGATTCCAACGCACATACGCACCTCTTTATTGGAAAGATAAGCCAATTTTATCCCTTTACCCGTAGGTGTAACTATCTACGCCTACGTATAATAAATTGAAATGTCTTCATAATAAAAAGATATATCTCTCTATTAGACTTTTTATTTATGAGTACAGTTTTAAACTAGTTTGGGTTGCGGTCGAGTTAAGGCTGCGTTCGGAGTAAGACACTTTTGTGTTGGGATACTGTGTCGCAACTAAGTCACGCACAATTAACTAACTCACTAATTTCTGGTTAAAGTATTTTTTTGTTTTTTATTATGGATAGCTAGCGTTTTACCACCTGATGATAAACGATCATAGAGAATATAACCAAGAGAGCGCATAGCCCGATTTCTTCTAAGTAAACAACTCACCACGGCGGGCCGGGGGACGAAGAAAAATGCGCGGCTGCTATTGGTCCGTTCAAGGTCAAGTCGTGTACTTTTAATTTGATTCGCTTAAAAATCGGGAGCACGTGACGTGCGTACTGCATTTGCGACTGCCGCTTCTACTAGTTTTAGCATATGTTTGGTGAGCGCAATAGCATCGTACGCGCACTCCACCGGTTATTTGCTTCATGTAAACGGTGATGTGGCTTAATGAAGCTCGTTTGCCTAGAAGTAACCTATTCACTATTGACTTATAGACTCCTAAGTTGTAGCTATCAGGAAACAAACAATCGTAAAAACAATAACTTCGTTAATACATATATGGAATTTATTCATAAGTGGCATTGGCACAATAATATAGACGCATTCTTTCTATTAGTAATTTTGGATAAATTCACTTTATTGTAACACAAATACTAAGAAATCTCAAAATGTCGTTCAAAACCTAGTAGGTACGTTTTCACCCTTATCTAGAAAATCGAACTAAAACCCACTAAACAAACATACAGACAAGCAAACTCAATTAGGAACTTTGTTTTTAACATCTATGATTTATCTCTGACTACTACAGACAAGTACATAGAGGCCATTATAATCTACAAATGGTAGAGAACTGAACTTCTTAACTACCCCTCTGTTAGCCTTGAAGTTGAGACGGGGAGGTACTTTAGGAGCGTAGCTACCGTAGTGACAATGATACTTCGGGGCCCCGAGCTATAGGGGCCCCGAGGAGTACAAAATATCGTAACATGGTATTCATAACCTAGGTTCTCTTAGTGAGTTGTCCCGTTTTTGAACTCGGTCTTATATGATACTAACGACCCCCTAGAGTAGACCCCCGGCTTTAAATTGTGCATGGATTAAACACATAAAACTTTCTCTTGAATCACTCTATCTATTAAAAACAATCCATTGCGGAGTTTTAAAAATCTAAGCATACATAGTGACAGACAGACGGCAGGAAGCGACTTTGTTTTATAATATACGATAGTTATATATAGTTATAGTGATAGTGATGATCGTTTTTTTCTTGAAAAACGTAGATCTTGTGACCAGACACGTGTATGTTTGATCCACGCAACTGCCCGAAAGATGATTTTGGGCGCTTGTATACGAGTATTTTCAAATCGTGCGGAAAACTCTAATAGCGCGATGTAGGATATCGATTTTTTTAGTTCACTTGAGGCGCTATAGATATAACTAAATACAAAAAAAAAACAAAGTTGTTTTAAAACAAAGTATTTGACATAGGACCCCTGAGCCGTGGGACTAGCTACGGCCCTGGCACTTAAGTACATTCAAATTCATGTTCGAGTTTACGGGTTAGTTCTAGGCCATGAACGGGGGGCTTATGGCCCCATAATATCGTTCAAACGGCGATTAAGGCCATCAAATAGTGTGGCCAGTCCATCCTCTTGTAGTGCCTCGTATATCTTAAATGGTGTGTGCTGAGTTGGCGTATCGTAATGGCTTTGGCATTTGGATTGATTTAGGATTCTAATGTTCCCACTGCTGGGACTCAGGCCTTTTATGACAGGGGTTGGTGGATGTTTTCAGGTTATTTTGTTCTAGGATTTCTCACCAGTTTGTATTTTAATTTCTATTGTAGATAGGCTCGCGCTTGACCACTATACCTATCTTCTAATGGAAAATGAGGATGGCACTTAGAAGATTCAGTTTCTTCACAATGGTTTCCTTGTCTGATTTAAACGTAATTGTGATTAAATAAATTACACATAGAAATGTGTGTGCCTGGGCTTGAACTCGCAACGTCTGACTTACAAGTCGGGACCGTTACCACTGGGTCACTATTGTTTTCAATAAGGCTGCTGTTGCAAATGATTGGATAGATGCATTGTACAGCCCTACATATCTCACCAGACCAGACAGGTGTTTTGTCTGATCTCTGGCAACTGCCCTAGAGATGATTTGAGCTGTTGTATATGTTCAAATAGCGCGGAGAACTCTAATTTAATTTATATGTGGCGCCATAGATCGCTACAGTACTGTTATTGGCAGTTTAGGACCCAAAATTAAGATTCAATGGAAACTGAATCACAAAACATAATTGCGTTATGATTCAATTTTCAAAAACTTTATTTTTGAGTTATTACTCTGTACGATTAAACATGCAAGTTTTTGATATCCAGTGGCTGCCATACAAGTTGCGGTTATTATGCGCGTTTATGGACTTGACACTAAAGTTAATGAGATATTTCAAATTAAATTTGGCATATATCGACCTTTGCACACCAATATTTCAGCTACGCTTGCTTTAGGGCACTATTTTATATGTGATTTTATAGGACCATTTGATGTTTTTATAAAACTCTTCAACCCATTTAATGATTTGGCAGTTTAATTGTGCCCCTCGACTTTCAAAATGACTAGGTCTCATAACGAGATGAACTAGACAGATTTCACCAGAATCGGCAAGAGGAAACACGGGCCCGGGAAAGATGGAAGGCCTGAAGGGAGGCTTTTGCCCCTGAGTGAGACAGAAACGGCTAAAAAAATTATTTATCAGGATTCTTGCCAATTCTTAAGGAAGACATCTAAGTCATCCCGCCATCTCCTTGGTCAAAATTGACAAGTCGCCAAAAAAAAAGTCGCCATTACCCAGCAGTGGAACAATATAAGCTAGATATAATAATAATAATACTAAATATCAGACTACGGCGGTATGGGCTCGAAATTTATTTGTCACATATATGAGACTGTGGCGTTAATAAAACACAAAAAAAATAACAAAACAAACCAACAAAACAGTTTAGTTCCGCCATAACCCTGCCAAGATCCAGGTCAAAAGGTCGAACTCATAAAACCAATTGATTAATGAATCAATCTACAGCCCCAACCATCCAATTTAATTGTTTTCCATCTGCACTGAAATATTGGGTTTCTAAACTAATTGAATGAAGTTTAGAGTGGAACTTACAATTTATAGTGCTGACTTCTGTGTTATCGGCTTTCTGCTCGATAAATTCCTAGACTGGGCTATATAGGAATATTTGATGACCTATATCGTTAACTGAATGGCTGAATTTGGAATTTATTTTGTTGTTACATGTTGGTGTATGTAGTGGATGAATGTTTCTGTTTCATATATGTGTAGGATTATAGATGAAGAATGAATGCTGATGATGATGATGAATTAATGAAATAAATGGTTAGTGAATGAGTGAATGGTTAGTGCTGTGGTTGACCAATTGAGGTGCTGCGCACGAAACACATATTTGTATGGCTTACAGAGAGTTGTTCCGGGTTTAAATGTTTAATTTTTTTTTCAATTCTTTAGTATTTGTTAACCAATTACGCAAGAACACGTTAGGTATTAGAACATAATATAAACACGCTAGTCGTCGAAGTTTTCCTACCCGTTTCCCGTGTTATTAGCGCAACACGATTTTTTCGTCCATTCTGTTTTGGCACCAGTCATGCTATCACTAAATTCCTTTTCTTTCATTCACTCTTTTTTTCACTCATTCATTCATTCACACAATCCATTCAACCACTCACATCGAACAGTAAACACAGGAACCACATCCAAAAACTCAAATGTATTTACCAGCACTCTAATCTCCAATATCTCCAAGATACATCCACTTCCCCCCATTATGCGTCATTAGAAGTACACTCCTGCCTACCCCCTACCCATCAAGTCAAAATTCTTGCCATTACGCGTTGACTTGAACGTGATACGGTAATAATCATTAAAACGATCTCTTCGTAAGCTCTTAGACTAAAACGCATTTGTAAAATGTTGTTGTCTTCAAATACTTGTCAGAAGTGAAGGTTTACCTCAGGGGAGCATTTAAAATAATAGGTTCCACGAGTAGCGAAGTATGTACTTGTTTATTATTAGTATAGCCTTTTTGGTTACCCAATAAAAGTACTCTATTTAAAAAAAAAAATTAGTGATTGGCTCGCGCTTGACCTCTACTCACCCAATGGTAAGTGATAAGCAGTGATAGGAATAGGTAGTGCCTATTTGCCTAAATTTCGAAGAACAGAGACAAGAAACGGAGACTTCCTTACTACTAAATTTATTCCGAGACTCCCGAAATTTCGAGACTACACTTAAATTTTTGTAAATGTTTTTGAAAACTTGGGGATACTTATTGTGACGGACGGAGAACTACGGAACCCTACACTGAGCGTGGCCTGACAACCTCTTGGCCGGTTTTTTAATGATAATTTTTTTCTACTATAGAGAATAAGTCGCAAACTTTAGATAAATATAGACTAATTACTTATTCCAAATGTCAATTTTTAAAATGTATTTAAGTGTTGTCTCGAAATTTCGGGACAGATGTCTCGGAAAAACGTTTAGTCCTAAGGAAGTCTCCGTTTCTTGTCTCTGTTCTTCGAAGTTTAGGCAAATAGGCACTTTCTATTCCTATCACTGGTGATAAGGTCGACGATGGAGCATGCTTGGTTAGGAACAACTTTATGCACTCTTGACTTGAAGACACTTAGGTTGTAGCTAGGAAACATAGAATCCGACAGGGAATTACACTCTTTGATTCTACAATCACGAGCAATAAGTTATATACATTGTCACATTTTACTATCTATTTTAACTTCTTCGTCATTAAAGAAATATGTAGGTATACGACAACTGGTTTCAAATGACCTATTTAATGGGTAGGCAATAAAGAACCGCTTGTCGTATTTCTTATAAGTTTATTCAAAGACAAAGTGCCTAACGAATATGTAAGGGGCAGTTTCAAATTAATGCCGACTATTGAGAAAATTACAGAGTCTAGGCTCAGGTAGTTTTTTTACGTTACATACACTAGTGCTTGACTGCGATTCCACCTGATGGTAAGCAGTGATACAATCATTAATGTTGAGGCGCATTAGTTTATTAAGAGCCTATTCACATTATTAAACGCCTTGAAGACACCCAAATTATAATCAGACGAGAAGACCGCAGCAAGCGAATGGTACAGTCAGCACCAAAAGTCGATGAACAGAATCAACATTACAAAACACCTGTTCACAATAAAATGCCATAAGTTATAGTCGCAACTAGGAAACAAAATAGCCTGTACACCAGAAATTTACAAAAGTCGTTAAACACGAGTATTTCAAAAGTACATGTGCACTAGTATTTCAAAAGTACATGTGCACTAGTATTTCAAAAGTACATGTGCACTAGTATTCCTAAAGTCGCTGTACACCATCAATCCAAATGTCGCTGAACATCATTGTATCAAAGTCACTAAACAGCTAATTTCACCTGACTAAATTACTACTAAATATAGAAACTGCTGATATTATTATTATAGAACAACATCATTGTATCAAAAGTCACTAAACAGTAGTAAAGACAAAATTAGGTTAACAAAGTATATTTTTAATGTTGCCGTGTGTTAATATACTTTTGACGCTTATGTTGTTCAGCTACTTTTGGGACAGTGCTTGCTTGATCTTAATAATGTATGTTAACACGTTAGTATCTATTTCAATACTTATTTACAAAGCAATTATATTTTATTGTCAGTAATCATACCAATCTATAATTTATGAAATAACATAAACATAACTCTAATGATCTACGAAGCGATTATTGTGACGGTACTTGTAATTTACTTTGCGCAAATCTTACAAAACCTACCTTCCTTTAATTTTTACTTTATTATTTCTATTCACATGACTTGTGATAATTTTAGTCTAGCGTATGATTGTAGTAGTCTGAAGTAATTGAAATGTCGTGTAAGTGCATAATTGTTTATTTATATGATTGAGATACATCAATCGATAAATATCACAATAATGCCGTATAATGTGCATATTACGGAGCATGAACGTCACAAAATTGTTCTCGTTAGAGAACAAGGATACAATGTATCAGAAATTGCTGCAGAATTAGGAGTTTCGGTAAGTAATAAAACGTATAATATTATATCATATTTGTATTCATGTTTCACAATAATTGTAAGTAGGTATTAAGATTGCTGTAATTAATAAAAACAAATAAAGTGTGCATTATTTTTTTAATTTTTTTTTGTTTAATTGTTAAAATGTTAACCGTAGCGAGTGCACTGTCTCTGAGTGTCAATATGGCTTCCGGGCGGGTAACAGCACCATGGACGCAGTGTTTGCCTTACGGACTCGGTCTGAGGCTAACAGAGAGAGAAGGAGAGCTCTGCATATGGCCTTTTTAGACCTGCAGAAGGCCTTCGACTGTATACCTCGGTAGGCTATCTGGTGGGCACTCCGCTTCAAGGGTGTTCCCGAGGCCTGTATTGACATTATCAGAGACATGTACCGTGTTTCCGTGTCCTCTGTCCAGACCGCTGTTGGCGAATCCAGTGTCTTTTCAATATCTGTTGGCGTTCACCAAGGTTCGGCTCTAAGCTAGTTCTTGTTTAACGTTGTGCTTGATGTAGTTACTAATGATGTATGCCAATGACATCGCCCTCTCATTAACCAGAACAAAGCCCATCTTGAGCGCAAAGTCAGTCAACATTTGGAAGGACACGCTGGAAAACGGCGGTCTGAGACTAAATGTGGCGAAGACCAAGTGCATGTCCTGTGGCAGCACGGATTCAAACACTATCCGAATAGGTTCGGATCTGGTTGCAAAGACCGATAAGTTCCGGTACCTTGGATCCGTGCTGCACGAGTCTGGCAACGTGGATGACGATGTCCAAACACGTATAGGCGCTCGGGAGGTTTCTGCATCGAATCAAGCAGGAGAGGACGCCCGGGTGTCGCCACTGTGTGGACCGCCCGGAGGACACGGTGGAGCACACGGTAGAAGTGTGCCCCGCTTGGGCGGAGCACCGCCGTGTCCTCGTGGAGGCTATCGGGAGCGGCGGCCCTGGTTCAGGCCATGGTCCGGAGCGAGGAGGGTTGGCATGCGGTCGCCTCCTTCTGCGAAGCAGTAATGCTCGTGAAGGAGGCTGCTGACCGCGAGCGCGTGAGGGAACGGTCCTCACGCCGCCGCCGCCGAGATCCCGATCCCGATTTCCGACCACCGTAGGCGCGGGTTTGCGGACGGCGAGCACTGGGTAGCTCGCCGTCCGGCAGTCTGGAAATAATCTGGACCGAGCCCAGTCGTCAACGGCGCGTTCTGTTCCACGCGCGCCTCAAGGAGATGTCAGCAAACTGTAGGGGCCCGGCAGGGCCGAAGCCTCTGGGGGGAACACGTGGTATTCCTAAAGGTTGACACCGAGTCCCCCCCAGAACGAAGGCAACGAAGGAACGGGGTAGGGGTTTAGTCAGTAAAAGTCTGACACGCCCTCCCGCTCCGCCCAAGAGCGGGGGAAGTCATTCTGATGCCATAAAAAAAAGCACGTATAGGCGCGGCTTGGGCAAAATGGCGTGAGGTAACGGGCGTTTTATGTGACCGTAGAATGCCCCCGAGGCTCAAAGGGCAGATATATAAATGCATCATACGGCCGGTCCTCCTGTACGGTGGCGAGTGTTGGCCGGTAGTATTAAGCAGACACACTCAGGAGCTTCGCGTCACGGAAATGAAGATGCTGAGGTGGATGTGCGGCGTAACGCGATCCGATCGAATACGCAGCTCATTCATCCGAGGTAGTCTTGGTATCCGTGACGTGGGGGAAAAACTGCAAGAGTGTCGTTTGCGATGGTATGGCCACATCATGCGCCGCCCTAGGGAGTACGTCGGCCGGAGATGCATGGATATGGCTGTTCTTGGGGCTAGGTCCCGTGGTCGCCCTCGCAAGCGCTGGCTGGACGTCGTCAAGTCCGACATGAGAGTCAATGGCTTTACTGGGATGGATATTGAGGATCGGGCAAAGTGGTGTAAGCTTAGCAGGAAGGCGGACCCTGGCAACTGCCGGGACTAAAGCCAGGCAGAAGAAGAAGAAGATTGTGATATTTATCGATTGATGTATCTCAATCATATAAATAAACAATTATGCACTTACATGACGTTTCAATTACTTCAGACTACGACAATCATACGCTAGAATAAAATTATCACAAGTCATGTGAATAGAAATAATAAAGTAAAAATTAAAGGAAGGTAGGTTTTGTAAGATTTGCACAAAGTAAATTACAAGTACCGTCACAATAATCGCTTCATAGATCATTAGAGTTATGTTTATGTTATTTCATATTATAGATTGGTATGATTACTGACAATAAAATATAATTGCTTTGTAAATAAGTATTGAAATAGATACTAACGTGTTAACATACATTATTAAGATCAAGCAAGCACTGTCCCAAAAGTAGCTGAACAACATAAGCGTCAAAAGTATATTAACACACGGCAACATTAAAAATATACTTTGTTAACCTAATTTTGTCTTTACTACTGTTTAGTGACTTTTGATACAATGATGTTGTTCTATAATAACAATATCAGCAGTTTCTATATTTAGTACCTAGTAATTTAGTCAGGTGAAATTAGCTGTTTAGTGACTTTGATACAATGATGTTCAGCGACATTTGGATTGATGGTGTACAGCGACTTCAGGAATACTAGTGCACATGTACTTTTGAAATACTCGTGTTTAACGACTTTTGTAAATTTCTGGTGTACAGGCTATTTTGTTTCCTAGTTGCGACTATAACTTATGGCATTTTATTGTGAACAGGTGTTTTGTAATGTTGATTCTGTTCATCGACTTTTGATGCTGACTGTACCAGTCCTTCGATGTACGCGGTATAAACGACGAGGCGAAACGCTTAGTACAGAAATGTTATGCACAGAACCAATGACCATATCGTTAAAAAGTGCCTTTCAAATAAATAAATATCGCAAATAAATACTTTTTCTTTCTTTCCTTTTCTTGACTACAAAGAAGAGAGAAAGAAGTAGACCGTTACTTGGATGACAAATGTCTGGAAAGACAGCTAGCATCTCGTCTTTATAATCTAAGCTACCCCAAAATCTTACAACAAACTCCAACAAATCCCGTCTCAAGCCAACTTACGTAGTCCAAGTAGCACTTAAACAATTCCTCATAGAAGTGTCACAGAATACAATAAACTAAAGTGAATATATAATACAATATATCACGTAGATAATACATTAAAATGTCTCGTACATCTGCTAGTTGATATTCATTTGCTGCCTGTGTTGTAGTAGTGCATTGCATTTACTTCGTACATATTTTTGGAATATACGGGGGTGGATTTTGTGCAGGTTTGTGGCGTTTTATGAATAAGTAATAAGTATAAGCAAAAGCAATTTACCTTATAATGTTCCCACTACTGGGACTCAAGCGTCCTGTCTAGGAGAGGCAATGGCCCATAATCTACAACTCGAAATTCGGGGTCAGTGGTAACGACCTTTGGTCTGACTTTAATACCAGAAAAAGACCCTAATAGAAAGACTTTGGAAGTACCGAAGTATGTACACAAAACACAGCATAAAGTCCCGCAAACTTCCATTGAAACGGGAGGATCCTCCGACCAGACGAGTGTTTTGTGTCTGATTTGGGCTACTGCTCGATAAATGATTTTGGGCTGTCGTATCTGTTCAAATCGCGCGGAAAAATTTAGTTGTGCGATGCAGGATTTCGTAGCTTTCTTATAACATGACCTTCAAAGTTCTTTAAAAGGCACTAATACATATTGTCACTCGACACTACATCGTCAATTGAAAAGCTGATCCCAAGCAAGTCAAGAAAAGACTAGTGAAATAATGAAAATTACACTACATCGCCGCACAAAATTTCGCCCCGTACATTTCCGCTGCACCAAGTCACTTACATTTGCGATTGTCTTGGCGTTTGAACTTACAAGATATATAGCGCCGCGTGGCGTGGTTCACATAAATATGCAGTGTCGACGCTGTAATGTAGGGAGAGCTGGCATCGCTTCACTTAGGATTTAATTTACATCGCCAGATCCTGGTGTTCGAGGAGCTTTGCTGTATTAACACAGCTGGCTCTGTGTCTCGTCTTGACTTGAGATAAATGACGCAAAATAAATGATCGTTTGCTAAGTCTTTCTCTAAGTGTACGTTTAGAATTTATTATGCGGTCTGATCATCATCATCTTCACCTGTTCACAATGCTGTGTTTGAGGCCTTTCCAATTAAGTACGTCTGAAGGCAATCCTAAGCCGAGGAGCTCGTGGCTAGATAATAACAGCCGACTGGTCGATCTTCAAGGTTAAGCAACGATTGCCAAAGTTGGTCTGTGGATGGGTGACAATCTTAACATAACGAGTTTCCGCCGTGCTTTGGAAAGTAAGTTAAGCCGTAGATCCCGGCTGTCATTTGTAGATCTTTGGCAGTCGTTACGGATAGTCAGAAGCCAGTAATATCTGACTCCAGTCTTGCCATGAAGTACCGTGTTACCCCAGTTAATGGGTTGTGGAGGTCTAGTAGGCAGCCGCTCCTCGTAAAATACTAGTATTCAGATAAATCCGCTTTGGCTGGAAAGCCGACAACAATATACTAGTAGTTGGGAAAAGGCTAGGCAGATGATGAATCAGCGCAACAGGCAATTGTACTGACAAAAAGGCTAAGCAGTAACAATGTCTTACAGACTAATACCTTCTTCAAAAAGAAACTCAATCAACCCATAACATTACTTTTAAGCGCACAGAGAAACAGCATATGTATTCGGAACAGCAATTGTGCTGTAGTGCGCTTAATCGCCCATGCAGCACTATTTTACGCTAACTCCGCTGTTTGCAGCGCTGCATACAGCGGAGTTAAATTGAATGTCATGCTATGTTACTAATGTGTGTGAGATATGTGATGGTTTAGACGAGGGTGGAGTATTGATGCAATTTGATTCGATAGTAATCACCAACACTCATGTTGATGATTACTGTCGAATCAAATTGAAACACTCATCAACATTCATGTTGATGATTACTGTCGAATCAAATCGCAACATCATCATTTTCGTCTTTTGTTCTGAGTTGGGGAATTTTCGAATGAGATCGTCTGCTCTAGGAGGAGCGTAAGGTGTCAGACTTTTACTGACTTTGCCCATGCAGCACTATTTTACGCTAACTCCGCTGTTTGCAGCCGCTGCATACAGCGGGGTTGAATGAAATTGCGGCATCTTCAACATTTTTATTCTTTGTTCTGAGTTGGGTATGTTAAAATGGTCACCCATCCACAGACCAACCTTGGCAAGTGTTGCTTAACCTTGAAGATCGACGTGTGCGGCTGTTACTATCTAGCCACGAGCTCCTCAAAACACGACTCTTCAATATGTTTATTTAACAAGTCTCTACTCTATTTATCTGTTTCTCGAGTTTTCAATTTATATTCATTTATACGATAGATAATTATCAGTAGGTACGTTTCAGCCCTGAAACATCTCTGGCCTTGATTTACCAATGTCGATGGCTGTCAATTACATTACAACAGACACAATGGCGGAGAAAATGGCTAGTAATTTGTTTACCTACTGTTAAACAAATCGTTGATTCAAGGACGTTTCTGTATAACATTCGGGATTCGGTTGAGAATTCATTTTATAAAACCTTCGATGTTACTGAATTTCGATTCCGATTATTAAAAAAAGAAGCGTAGGCAAAGGAGGAACAGAAGTGGGTTTTAGTCAGTAGAAGTCAGACATGCTTCGCTCAAGAGTGATTGAAGTCATTGGATGATTTCGTACCTAAAAATAAATGCAAGAAAAGAGTGAAATAATGAAAGAAAAGAGTTAGTGATAGCGTGATGAACACAGGTGATGAATTATTAAAACTTCATGCAACACAAAAGTACCAGATCGAACTTAACGTCTTAGGCATTCTCCACCAGTCAACCAAGAGTGATGAAGAGAAAACAAAGCAGGTACATTGTATATGTACTCCCAATTAGTTCCAAGAGATCCCCTTGCGACCTGTTCTGATGCAGAACAGTATCAGTGTCTTAGTGCTCTACAAAGCTAGTGTTTGACAGCCAAATGCGCATTGCACATATTGCCCGTCTTAATTTATGCTAACTTGGTAGTTTGTAGTCTTGAAGGAGATTGTAATTGAATGGTGTGCGAGTGTATTTGGTTTGTGGATAGATTTGTTTGAAATAATTTATGTATTTTGTGACATGTTCAAGAATAAGGATAAGACAGGGGTTGTAGCGGAGATGAGAATGTTGAGTTGGATGTGTGGTGTAACGAGAATGGATAAAGAGAGAAGTCACGAGTTGTGCGAAATAGCGAAGGCAAAAGAGGAACAGAAGTGAGTTTTAGTCAGTTAAAGTCCGACATGCTTCGCTCAGGAGCGATTGATGTCATTGGATGATTTCCCACCTAAAAATAAATGTAAGAAAAGAGTGAAATAATGAAAGAAAAGAGGTCCCACAACGAATTGTTCTGGTACAGAGCAGTATCAGTGTCTTAGTGCTTAGTCTTAGTGCAATACGCATTTGGCTATCAAACACGATAGCCAAATGCGTATTGCACATATTGCCCCTCTTAATTTATGCTAACTTGCTAGTTTGTAGTCTTCAAGGGGCTTGTAATTGAATGTTGTGCGAGTGAATTTGTTTGTAGATTTGTTTAAAATAATGTATGTGTTTTGAGACACATTCGAGAATAAGAAGAATTGGATGTAGAGGAGATGAGAATGTTGAGATGGATGTGTGGTGTAACGAGAATGGATAAAGGGTCAGAGAGAAGATAAGCCATCAATTGTGCGAAAGAGAAACTCGAGGCCCTGGAACGAAGGCCGATTGGAACAGAAGTAGGTTTTTAGTCTATAAAAGTCTGACACGTTCTTCCGTTCCGCGCAAGAGCGAGGTTTTTCTTTTAGAAGCCTTCTTTCTTCAAATTGCTTCATCAACGTTATTCGTTTTAAAGATTTTATAGACACTACCTAAATGTGTGACGCCTCTATACTTGGACATTACTCTGGACAAGTCCTAAACATTTTAGTTTCATAGCCTTAAAAGGAACTACTGAAGCTCTAAATTGAACTAAAGGAAACCCCGGGAATCTGGAACGAAGGCAAAATAGGAACAGAAGTGGGTTTGAGACAGTAATAAAGGTCTAATACTTCCTTTTACTTGATGAATGGATTGTGTGAGGAGCGATATGAAGAAAAAGGGAGTTGGTGACAGTCTGACGGATGACAGGACAGAATGGAAGAAGAAAACGTGTTGCGCCGACCCCAAGTAATATGGGATAAGGGCAGGAAGAAGAAGAAGAAGACTTTCTTTTACATCCCCAGAGCGGAAGAAGTCATATTTTTGACTTCCCACCTAAAAAAAAGCCTAAAAAGTAAACAAAAAGACGAGCCGAAAAATGACGTCCTTCGTCATCTCACATACAGAAAGGCCGTGTTAAGATAAGACTAGTTACGTAATAAAACTTATTTAGGACAGTAAAAAACAGATGGCTGCCTACTGTTTCTCTATTTACTCTTATATTTACTATGTCTGGAACTGATTAGCGCTCAAGACAACGCCGGCTCTGTGTGGAGACAGTTTCGTGTCGATAAATGTACGTGAATGATAGAAGGATATAAAATATACTAGCTGACTTGTGCAAATTTTGTTCTTCCTTATAGGAATGATAGTAATTTACTTATATTCATAAAATTGCCTACAGTACGGCCGTTATAAGTTGGCGAGTCTAAAGTTAGGCTCTGCGAATTTTGGTGCTTGAAATATCGTACAAAAACAAAGGTTTTAAAAAATTAAATTAAATATGCAGTTCTTATTGCTATTAAAAACAGTAATTGGCATTTATTTTTTAAAATCCTTTATTTTTGTACGATATTTCAAACGCCAAAATTCGCAGAGCCTAACTTCAGACTCGTCAACTTATAACGGCCGTACTGTACATTATAAAAGAAAAACTACAAAAGATATACAACCGACTTCAATGTTACAATAAAACACTGTTACAAAATAACGTTCAATTCGGAAGTCGGTTTTCTATTATAATTTTGTCTCTTCCAAAAATAAAGTTACTTTTGGACTTGTTAGTGTTTTTTTTAACATTGAAATCAGTTGATCTTTTTGTATTTCTTTTTTTAAATGGGCTCTCTGCATAAAGGTGACGCCCGGGTTTTTCTTCCACCTGAATCAGGTGCAAGAATCTCCCGAACTTACCATGTTCGGTAAGAACCTTCGCCATGCGGAAAGTAAGGACCCCGTGATGCCTCTCCATCCACATCATAGTGTATAGGATACTTACTGACATCTTACACAAAACCATCTGATTCTATTCCTACTACAGCACTCACAATGGTCCACATAGAACTAAGTGCGGCAACCATACTCAGACATAACACAACCTTCTTAAAGGCCTAATACACCACCCGTTTTTACGACCAATCTACGTAGACTGTCATTGAGTCTACGTTAAAGTTAGACCGTCTTACCCTTATTACACTACGCGACGCACAGGTACTGGTGTCCATACAACGCATTGCTCAAAACTCGATTTTAAAATGAGGATATTTCGAAAAAAAAAAACTATATTAGGATAGACTTAATTAAGTGTCACATCATTTCTACAAATACTGGATCAGTAACTGCTACCTGTTGTACAGTAGATTAGCTCAAAGTTTACTCTCTATCCGATAAAATTCGTGAGTTTGTAGAGAATATTAAAATATTTATTTCTCTATAGAGAGGAGCTCGTGGCTAAATAATAACAGCCGCACAGGTCGATCTTTAAGGTTAAGCAACGCTTGCCTAGGTTGGTCTGTGGATGGGTGACCATCTTAACATAACGAGTTTCCTCCGTGCCTCGGAAAGCACGTTAAGCCGTTGGTCCCGGCTGTCATTTGGAGATCTTTGGCAGTCGTTACGGATAGTCAGAAGCCAGTAAATCTGACTCCAGTCTTGCCATGAAGTACCGTGTTACCCCAGTTAATGGGTTGTGGAGGTCTGGTAGGCAGCCGCTCCTCGTAAAATACTGGTATTCAGCTAAATCCGGCTTGACTGGAAGCCGACCCCAATATAGTTGGGAAAAGGCTAGGCAGATGATGATTAAAATATTTATTTCTGCAAGTTATAGTCACATTTAGTTAAAGTGCATCATGATTCAATTTCATGACGAAATCGAGTTTTGAGCACTGGGTTGTACGACGTAGACATACGCCCGTTTTCTATAACCTACCGCATTTCATAGATAGCTATCCCCGATAAACAGTAAGATTCTATCTATCAATCCACAACTTTTGGTAGGAAATGCTAACCGTCGGTAGTTTATAGGAAAGCCAGTAAGGGCAAAAGGATAGATTTTTTTATCTTTAGTATTCTTTAGTAGCTAGAACTTTAGATAGATAGCTTATTGAAAACGGGCGTAAGACCGTTCGTAAAAACGAGTTGTGTAATAGGCCTCTTACCATAGCCTCCCTTCCCTTCTCTCGTTATGTAAAGCGCGCCATTCATCGTAGCCTCGTATGCATGCCGAATTAAACTGACTTTCATATAACGTTTGATGGGACATGGCCTTCCTTACTTTCATTAGATGTGGATGACATTTTTCACTGGATGTTTATTTTTGAGGGGGAGAAGTGATGATCATGAGTTGTAGTGTGTTATGATATGACAGAAGCTTTTAAATCTTACGCCCTTTTCTAGTGATTTTATTAGAAGTGAAGTTTGTCCATTGTTCCACCTAATTTCGTTCATAATAAAATAAAAAGGGTACAATAAATAATAAATAAACAGTATTTTATCTATAGTTTCCTATATTACTAATGAGATAAATTGACAATTGCGTAGTAATTTAATGTGGGCTATTCAATTCCACTGAGAAGCTCGTGGCTAGATAATAACAGCCACACGGGTCGATCTTCAAGGTTAAGCAACGCTTGCCAAGGTTGGTCTGTGGATGGGTCTTAACATACCGAGTTTCCTCCGTGCCTCGGAAAGCACGTTAAGCCGTTGGTCCCGGCTGTCATTTGTAGATCTTTGGCAGTCGTTACGGATAATCAGAAGCCAGTAAATTTGACTCCAGTCTTGCCATGAAGTACCGTGTTACCCGAGTTAATGGGTTGTGGAGGTCTGGTAAGCAGCCGCTCCTCGTAAACTACTGGTATTCAGCTAAATCCGGCTTGACTGGAAGCCGACCCCAACATATTTTGGAAAAGGCAAGGTAGATGATGATGATGATGATTATTTATCAATAAGATAAATTGACAATTGCGTAATAATATAATGTGGGCTATCCAATTCCACTGTGCATGCTGTTTCTTCTCCTTTTGCTGGTTTTCTTTCCCTCATCGTTTTTAGGCCCACTAGCTTGCCACGTTTATTGCGGCGTCAGTGGCATTTTGCAGGTGTAGAGACTATTTGGGCACTCCAATAAGTGGGCCATCATCTGATCAGGAGATCCGCACTCGCACTGGGTGTCGGAGTGGTCTATAATCCTCCATTTCGCCAGGTTGTGTATACTATTTATTTATTTAAACGTCATGTACAGTAGCGGTACATAAGTGGACTTAATAACAAGACATTCTCTACCATTCAACCTTTGGGATAATTGATTGCTTTCCATATAGATCACTGCAGAAATATTAAATATTTAATATGTAAGAGTATTAAAAAAACAGAATATAATAAACAAAATCTGATGCCAAAATTTCTATGGCTGCCGTACGTACAGACGTGTTGAACTTTGACTTCACAAACCATATCGAATTTCCCTTTATTAATAGCAGCTTTGAAGCTTTATAATTTCGTTGTTAACGAAGATATTTTAAAAATTCTTTCATATTCGTTTACTAGAGCTGAAAACTAAGTAATTTACGTCATATAAAATTACAAGTGTAATTTCTAGGTATTTGATATTTTACATGCGACGCGACGCGAGCACGTCGACAGTTTCATAGTTTTGTACGTAAGCTGTGAACAGGCATAAATAATTATGTCAGCGAACCGTAGGGGCCCAGCAGGGTAATCTACTGGGCCTATGGGTTGTATGAAAGAGAACCCCGGAGCCCAAACGAAGACAAAGAAGGAACAGGACCGGGTTTTAGTTAGTAAAAGTGTGATACAGCTCCTGCTCCACCCAGAGCGGTAGACGTAGTCATTTTGATGATTTCTCATTTAAAAAAAAACATTATAATGACGAATACTCGTCTATGAAGCTACGCATCAATAGACAGTAAGCCTTAATCTTGTACGTCCCGGCGTACAAAGCCACAATTTCACAAAATTCATCTCCGATCCTCCTAATTGGAGCCTGCACTGCCAGACTCCCTAAAGGAACATTACGCACGCACTGTTGACAACTGGCGTCAGTATCTGCTTCAGTGGCGTGCACACTCGGAACGTCTATACACGTCACGTCACTGCAGCGATTAGTGTAGGCTGAGAGCTATGGAGTGAGTGCCTTCGTAAGCACAAGAAATATTTTTTTTTGTAGAAAACTAGCTTTTGATAGCGATTATTTTTACAAAAAAACACATTTTTTGGCGATTTTTTGGGATGCGATGGATGGAGAAGGAACGATAAAAAAACCGAAAATAAAAGAACAATGCACAGCTATCCAAGTACTGCTAAGTTAACATATGTAAATCTTTTAAAGCTTCAAACTTGCATATTATTATACTACTAGTAGTAACAATTGTGAGTTAGTGTCCGTTATTTTGTGATTTTAGCCATTTCTAGTCTACTATTTGACTGACCTACATAGATTAGTGGTAAATGAAAATAAAAAAGTGACTGTGATTTCTAGAAATTTTATTTTCGGTTCAGTACGTACCGATTGGGTGCCCACGCACCGTCAATTCAGAAAGGGTCCTCGAAATATCATCCAATTATCCGATATCGG
This sequence comes from Mythimna separata, assembly GCA_030763345.1. NCBI lineage: Eukaryota > Metazoa > Arthropoda > Insecta > Lepidoptera > Noctuidae > Mythimna > Mythimna separata. The sequence continues at coordinate 7,433,618 of CM061190.1, forward strand.
AACTCCACAGCAAATATGGATACAATAAAAACAAAAGCTCACCGGATAACCGTGTAGACGCTGATTTTCAACAAACGGTCTATCAATAACCAAACAAGTACTCTAACAGACGCCATTACATTCTCCAAATAATTTGACATAATTCTACAGAGCTGTCATCGATAAATGGTTCGGCCGTTATTATCCAATGTTTGTGACAGCCATTGTCAAAAACATAACAACAGAAATTGAACCTTATTTACACAAAACAAAACTCATATTGTATCGATCATAACACACATAAAACGTAAAGTTAATAGTCCACCATTTTCCGCTTGTTTTCTTCTTAGGCTAGGAGATAGGGACTGATATTTGCAAGTTATTAGAATTATTTAGCAAAGTATAGTATCAGCCTTATAGGAGGAGGAGCTCGTGGCTAGATAATAACAGCCGCATAGGTCGATCTTCAAGGTTAAGCAACGCTTGCCTAGGTTGGCCTGTGGATGGATGACCATCTTAACATAACGAGTTTCCTCCGTGCCTCGGAAAGCACGTTAAGCCGTTGGTCCCGGCTGTCATTTGGAAATCTTTGGCAGTCGTTACGGATAGTCAGAAGCCAGTAAATCTGACTCCAGTCTTGCCATGAAGTACCGTGTTACCCCAGTTAATGGGTTGTGGAGGTCTGGTAGGCAGCCGCTCCTCGTAAAATACTGGTATTCAGCTAAATCCGGCTTGACTGGAAGCCGACCCCAATATAGTTGGGAAAAGGCTAGGCAGATGATGATCAGTATCAGCCTTATAATGTACCCACTGCAGGGACTCAGACCTCCTCTCTAGTAGAGAGACCTACAATTCAAAGACATGTGACATCCACCAATCAGAAATGGCCCCGCATTTGGCGATTACGGCCCATTCCCTCTCTTAGAGAGGAGGCCTAGAATTATTTGTTTTGGCAATACTGGAATGCAGCTTCTTATGTGGTAGAGTTTATTGGAGGCAATAATAGTAAAATACTAATCCGGTGGATAAGGGTTATTTTGTCACGGCATACTTACATCTTAGATCATGATGTGTATGGGCAAAGTTTGGCAGTGAACGTCACTTTTCCTATGAGTTGCAGTATTGTTTACGTCCTGGCGAATTTTTCGAAAATTAACCCAAAAAAATAACGAAAAACATACTTTACGTTTAATAGGACGTGTGTACATCAGCATTAAGTACCTGAAACAAAAAAAAGAAGATAGTTAATTCGAGAGAAAACATTTAAAAAAGGAAACCCGGAAAACGATGACGCATTTCCCAAAGCGTCGTCTCCCAGACTACAATGTTATGTCATTCGCAGTACTACCCGACATTCGTATGTAAATGTTCGTCTATAGAAGATACCCTTGCGTAAACTTCAGCTAGTGATGTGACTTATCGACTATCGATATTTTTCAACTAAAAGTTTCGACATTTGTTTTCGAGAAGTTGAAAAACTAAATGAAATATTATTCCTATAAAATGTTTGACTGGAAAATTCGAGTGGAGTTTTGCTGAATCTCGTTGCGTAAGCATTTTTCAATGTCTCAAGTAAATTATTGAACTTTCTAAAAATAACGAGTCTTGTATACAAAAGACTATTAAGAATACTTGAAAGTATATCATTATATTTTACAAGTTTTTATTGAAGTTTCAAAATAGATTTTCTTTGTGATTTAACAAAACAGTTTTCTTAAAAAGAAATTGTGTATTGTACAATTAGTAGACTTACGCTTGAGGCAGCAAGCCAAATAAATTTAATACATAATTTACTTGATTTTAATTTGCAACTGAACAAATAATAATTGTGGAGTATTTTTCGTAAAATAAATGCGAAAAATATTGAACTCGTGTAGGTTTTTTAACGTTATATTAATAGCATAAGCGTGCCAACCTTACTGTTGCTAATTCCATATTGAATTTGGTTTATTTAAATTTTTGTTGTGTTACAAAATCGACGTTGTAAATCTAAAATAATTGGTTTGCGGAAGAAACATTGTTAACACCTCTACTCGTCGTTTAAACCGCGTGTATCGAAGGACTACAACAATTTGCCAGTTACGGCCTTAACGTTCGAATATAATTAAGATGTCTACAAGGCTAGAGTGAATAGGTCCTTAATAAACTATTACGCTTCACCATCAACGATTCCTGTAAGATGCAATCGTTGTTTACCATCAGGTAGGTAAACACTTTATTTTCAAGAAATTTTCGATTTCTGGCATGCATGTTTTGAACATCACATTATTAGATATTAAAAATTGAAAGAAGTTCAAACAGTATCTGGGTATATATATACGTAAGTTGTTGTGACCAGACTTATACAAAGCGTACTGTCCTTTAGGGCAATAAGTTTAGATACTGTTTTAATTAATAATCTGATTAAGTCTACTATTAGATACTTTGCCAGTAGCTTCTGTGACTGAAAAGTTGAAAGGGAATCGTTAATTTTGAAATGATCATATGAAATGGACGGAATAAAATGCATGTTACTTTTAGTAAGTTGAAAGAGTTGTCGTATGTGTGGATGGAGGGAGAAGTAAGTTTTAAAAAAGCTGGATTGAAGCTGGTTTGAAGAGTGACATACAAAAAGAGAATTGGAGATAGCTAGATATGATACACGTTTGTTTCGGTGTTTCTTCTCAGGGTAGTCAGTTAGGAAACACCGGCCTCATCTAGTAACAAAAAAAAAAAAAGTCCAAAAAAAAAAATTTACGTGTAAAAGAGTTTGAAAAAACCTATTTGCAGAATAAATATCATTTATCATTTATCATTTGATAGGACAGAATGGAAGAAAAAAAAACAAGAAGAGAAGAGAAAAAGAAGATCCGTATAAAAAGACAAGAATATGATGATAATAAGATCGATTAACTCACCTGAAAGTAAGTTATTATAAGCTCGACAAAGTGGTACTTACGCAGTCTAAAAATAACCTAATTATTCATCATCTGCCTAGCCTTTTCCCAACTATATTGGGGTCGGCATCCAGTCAAGCCGGATTTAAATGAATACCAGTATTTTACGAGGAGCGGCTGCCTACCAGACCTCCACAACCCATTAACTGGGGTAACACGGTACTTCATGGCAAGACTGGATTCAGATTTACTGGCTTCTGATTATCTGTAACGACTGCCAAAGATCTACAAATGACAGCTGGGACCTACGGCTTAACGTGCTTTCCGAGGCACGGAGGAAGATCGGTATGTAAAGATGATCACCCATCCACAGACCATGGTCGGTCTGTGGATGGGTATGGGCATCTTAAGCATTGCTTAACCTTGAAGATCGACCCGTGCGGCCGTTATTATCTAGCCACGAGCTCCTCAAAAAAAACCTAATTATTCTCAACTCAAATACATCCAAAATACAGCCATCGATAAACATAGACCCCATATAATATTTTATCGATAGTTACAAGCACCTCACTAAATAAGCGTGACAAACGTATTACGTTGCAAAAAGGCGTAGGCCCGCCAAACGGGTCCCATAAAAAAGGTCTCGCATAAAACAAAAGATTCCTGAATTTCATGACGTGAGGTCACATAACACAGGTACCATGTGTGAAGTTATTCTGTCACAAATGTCCGTAATTTAGTGTAAGGTGTCTTTGTTTATTGGGAATCGGGTTGTTTTATGGTATTTTTATGTTTCAGCGTTTAGTTATTTTTTTTCTGAGGTGGGAAAATCATCTAATGACTTCTTTCGCTCTAGAATGGAATTAAAGGGCGTGTCAATTTAATCGACTATTATCCGCCTGTGTCGTTTACTTGCCCTCTACGTTCTAAGGTTACAGTCACTCTCTCAAATAAACCCTCAGTCCAAGCAAGCATATTCAGAGCTCAATTTTGGCTGTTTTTTAGGTTGGAATTTTTATGTTTTGTAATAGCCTTGTGGTCGCAAGCATGAGTTTGGGGTCCTGGGCTCAATTCCTGGGGTGGGAAAGTGTTATTGAGTTTTTCTATTAAGTTTGGAATAAAAAAATAAAGTTTTTTTTTAAAAGGTCTCGCATAAAACAAAAGATTCCTGAATTTCATGACGTGAGGTCACATAACACAGGTACCATGTGTGAAGTCATTCTGTCACAAATGTTCGTAATTTAGTGTAAGGTGTCTTTGTTTATTGGGAATCGTGTTGTTTTATGGTGTTTGTGCTTATGTTTTTTTTTTTATGTTGTAGCGTTTAGTTTTTTTTTGAGGTGGGAAATCATCCAATGACTTTTTTGCTTTAGGGTAATTTTACTGTCTATAACCCACCTATGTATTTTAGTTACCCTTTACGTTTTAAGCCTACGTTCACTCTTCCAAGCGCTCCCGCAGCCCAAACAAGAATATTGAAAAATAAAACAACCATTATTTTTTTAGTTCTAGGAGTATATTATTCGTAGAATAGTTTGTATATCAGAAATATTTGAGAGATGGTCACATCGCGCGTCTGTGAGAGCTGGAATTCAGTGAGTGCCGAGTGACAACAAAATTTTACATTTAAAATATACATAGATAAAAAAACCACTAGAAATCCTAAGATGTTGCCCGAAAGCAAGCTCTGAAACGAACACTTGGAACCCCATTACAAGACCATTTAGTGGCCTGTTGGTGAAACCCCCATGAATCCGTTCAATATTGTTTAAGGTAATCACGAATAAGCACGGGGGTGCGATTTTACAATATCAAAATATAAGAAGGCATTTAATAATACTTTCTTCATCATCATTTAAACCAAAAGTCGTCCACTGTTAGACGTTTGCCCCTCTCGACTTTCTCTACAACGAACGGTCCTGTGCGTCTCGTGTTTTATTAATCCTTTGAACTTACTTAATCCAAATAACACACAAAGAACTCAAGTGAACCAATATACTAGAGTTAAGTACTAATCTGAAAGCCAGTCTGTTCCTAATTTTACGAGGACGATTCATTACATACTAAGGAAGGCACATAAAACGGCTTACTTTATAACAGAGATAAATTCTGGGGGAAAACTTTCTATTTGTGTTTCGTATGTCTAGAGCTCAATTTTGGCTGTTTTTTAGGCTGAAATTTTTATGGTTTTTTATGTTTTGTAATAGGTCTTTGCGGGAATCCGATGGATGCGAGACGCACAGGACCGGTCGCTGTGGCGGCGCTTGGGGGAGGCCTATGTCCAGCAGTGGACGTCTTTCGGCTGAGATGATGATGATGATGATGATGATGAATAGGTCTTGTGGTCGTAAGCGTGATTGGTGAGTTTTGGGGACTTGGGGTCAATTTCTAGGGCGGGTGAATGTGCTACTGAGATTAAAACGAAATAATCATTTAGCCGAAAGACGTCCACAGCTGGACATAAGCCCCAAGCGACGCCACAACAACACGTTCTGTGCGTCTCGCATCTATCATTTTACTCACAATAACCTAATTAGTCGCCCTTATCAATCCCCCACGACATTACATAAAAAAAACCAACATCTTTACCCACACAGGCTCAACATTTACTTTCAGACCACGCATAGGCACACGACGAGGGCACTTGACTCCGAGAAGTCACAGAGCCACGTCATTAGTACAGTCAGACCCTGATTATAAGACTGAATATCGCAATTAACCTATCAATACCCGCGAAACGAGACACAATAGTAAAACAATAACAGCGCGGTCTCATAGGACCGGTCGGGGATTCAAACATTAAGGTCGTAATCATTATCATTTCAGCCGAAAGACGTCCTTTACTGGACATAGGCCTCCCGCAAGCGTCACCACAACATTACAACAACATCTATCGGATTCCCACGACCCACACCAGGTTATATTATATTGGTCCACCTTGTGAGAGACCGATACGGACACGGAGGACAGACTGAGCTGCAAATTGCAAAAAAGAAACTTTCAAACTACCCTCAAGCATTCACCTTAAGCTATAATTTTACTCACAATAACCTAATTAGTCGCCCTTATCAATCCCACACGACATTACATCAAAAAAACCAACATCTTTACCCACACAGTTCCAACATTTACTTTCAAACCACGCATAGGCACACGACGAGGGCACTTGACTCCGAGAAGCCACAGAGCTACGTCATTAGTACAGTCAGACCCTGATTATAAGGCTGAATATCGCAATTAACCTATCAATACCCGCGAAACGAGACACAATAGTAAGACAATAACAGCGCGGTCTCATAGGACCGGTCGGGGATTCATGAATTAAGGTCGTAATCATTATCATTCCAGCCGAAAAACGTCCTTTACTGGACATAGGCCTCCCTCAAGCGTCACCAAAACATCACAACGTCTATCGGATTCCCACGACCCACGCCAGTTTACATTATTGGTCCACCTTGCCAGAGACTGATACGGACACAGAGTAGGATCTGATATTGACTTTCAAATTGTAAAAAAGCTTTCGAACTACCCTGAAGCATTCACCTTTATTCATGAATCCCCGACCGGTCGCATAAGACCGCGCTGTTATTGTCTTACTATCGTTTCTCGTTTCGCGGGTATGTGATAGGTTAAACACACATTCAACCACATATCATTTCACTCACAATTATGTAATAACCTAATTAGCCGCCCTTATCAATCCCTCACAACATTACATCAAAAAAACCAACATCTTTACCCACACAGGTCCAACATTTACTTTCAGACCACGCATAGGCACACGACGAGGGCACTTGACTCCGAGAAGCCACAGAGCTACGTCATTAGTACAGTCAGACCCTGATTATAAGACTGAATATCGCAATTAACCTATCACATATCCACAAAACGAGACACAATAGTAAAACAATAACAGCGCGGTCTCATAGGACCGGTCGGGGATTCAAACATTAAGGTCGTAATCATTATCATTTCAGCCGAAAGACGTCCTTTACTGGACATAGGCCTCCCCTAAGCGTCACCAAAACATCAGAACGTCTATCGAATTCCACGACCCACGCCAGTTTACATTATTGGTCCACCTTGTCAGAGACTGATACGGACACATAGGAGGATCTGAAACTGAGTTGCAAATAGCAAAAAAACTTTCGAACTACCCTGAAGCATTCACCTTTATTCATGAATCCCCGACCGGTCGCATAAGACCGCGCTGTTATTGTCTTACTATCGTGTCTCGTTTTGCGGGTATGTGATAGGTTAAACACACATTCAACCACATATCATTTCACTCACAATTATGTAATAACCTAATTAGTCGCCCTTATCAATCCCCCACAACATTACATCAAAAAAACCATCATCTTTACCCACACAAGTCCAACATTTACTTTCAGACCGCGCATAGGTACACGACGAGGGCACTTGACTCCGAGAAGCCACAGAGCCACGTCATTAGTACAGTCAGACCCTGATTATAAGACTGAATATCGCAATTAAGGTTTTTTGAAAAGGCTTTCTTTACGTGGGCTGTAAGGCTTTGAGTTGGGAGGCTGTTGAAGGGCAGGGAAAGGTCAGTGGCCTAGTAGATTGAGGAGTTTATAAGGCATTAAAATATTTTTATTGTACGTACAGTTAAGGGGGAAGCGTCAGGGTAGCCCGCGAAATTCAAATTTTCTTACGTTTTTTGCAATTTGCAGACCAGTGGTAGGTTGTATGAAGTTAAAATATCTGGCGACTGTAAAACGTAACTAGTTACGTAATTATAACCACAAAAATCATCAATACAAGCCTCTAAGCTCACTTAAGTCTAGGAACGTTTTGACCTGAAAAAAATCTTTCCTCGAGTTATATGAACTAAGAAGGATGTACATTAAGGGGTGGAATTCACTGGCGGCGTCTTTGTTTTCTGGTAGTTATAACCAAGGGCTCATCAAGTCAAGAGTGAATAGGTTACTTTTAGGCAAGCGTGCTTCGTCGTCGGCCACATCTTCGCTTATCATCAGTGAGATAGTGGTCAAACGCAAGTCTATCATACAGGATTCTTTATGTCCCGAGATTATGTTTCCTTGGGATTATTTTCTAGCTAGTTCAGACATATTTTTCTTGAAAGAAAAATCTTTTATTCCATCCCTTTTTGTGAGGTGAGAAACATTAAATAAGTTCTTGCGTTCTAGATATAACGAGCAGGCGTGTCAGACTTAATTACTAAAGCCCACCTGTGTTCCTTAAATTGCTCTTTGCGGTCAAGGGCCACGGTAACACTTAAATATTCCTGGAGCCTTTTTATGGACATTTTATAAGTCTGTTTTTTGTCTAACATTTCTTAAAGCAACCAAGTACTAAACACAAAATAAAATACAAAAAATCCGAAGTTCTATATTTCTAATTTACTGCCCAATCAACCAAGAGACCGAAATAGTATCTATTATAATTCTGAGGAGATTCCCTAGAGTCTTGAGATTCATTAATAGTTAATAACTTATTACTTAGATTTAATTAGATGTCTACCCAATTATATTTAGTTAGTAAGAAGGTCGCCTCTTGTAATAACATTTTGAGAATAGCTAGGGCTGCTTTTGCTATCTATTTTTGGAAGGTATTGTTTTTAAGTTATTGAAAAATATATAGTACCTACTTTACCCCAGTTAATGGGTTGTGGAGATCTGGTAGGCAGCCACTCCTCGTAAAATACTGGTATTCAGCTAAATCCGGCTTGACTGGAATCCGACCCCAATATAGTTGGGAAAAGGCTAGGCAGATGATGATGATGATATAGTACCTACTTTAAGACTCACCAGGTCCATCCGTTTGGTTGAATCATATCTTCTAAGATACGGGCTAGTCCTAGTTTAAAAGATAGAGTCTATTGCAATGACATTATTTTCAAACAATGTTGTGGACCGATGACCTAGTGTGGATATGAGACGTACAGGACCGGTCGTTATGGTGATACTTAGCGGAGGCGTAGGGTCTGCCCCAAGTGTTGGACATCGGTCCAACAATGAATGTCTTTCAGCTGAAATGATGAAAATGATGACCAAAATTACCACTGATGACAATTTTGCCCTATAGCGGACTAAGTTTGTCGCGGAAAATATTAGGTTTTGAAGCCCTGGTACTTAAAATCAAACTGGCGGGAAACAATAAAATAAAATTAATAAATTATGGACTGACAAAACTAGCTCAAAAATGCTATCTCGTCGGCACTAACATGCATGTATATGCAAAAAAGTTAGAAAAAGTGACGAGAATGTTGGATGCTAGAGTAAACTCGAAAATTTTGGCTCCACTGAACTGAGATTTGCAAACAGTATTCTGAATAAAAATTTCATTAAAAAGAAATATCAAAATTGAAGACCTGATAATAAAGTATTTTTCGTAGAATTGATAAAAATCCAGTAGGTACGATCTATATAACATAGTAAGGGTGGCAACCCTAGGAGTAACAGATCAAAGCGTATTAACTCCGTCAATATAACTTTTGACATAAAGGCATAATCCGTAATATTTGAAAAAAGGGGACTCAAACAAACGCATTGGATTTAATACTTTTTAAAAGTTATGTATTTTTGGTTCTATTGTATAAAAAAAAATGCCCTTCAGGCGTGAATTGTGGAAAATCCACGGTTAGTACTCGTCTACGTTATAATAGAAATCATCTACCCAGCCTTTTCCCAACTATATTGGGGTCGGCTTCCAGTCAAGCATGACTTAGCTGGATACAGGTATTTTAAGAGGAGCGGCTGCCTACCAGACCTCCACAACCCAATAACATGGGTAACACGGTACGTTATGGCAAGACGAGTCAGATTTACCGGCTTCTGACTATCCGTAACGACTGCCAAAGATATACAATTAATGACAGCCAGGACCTACGTTATAAAAGAAAGTTTTATGCAAAATTTCACGTTCTAGGTTCTAGTAATTTTGGCTGTGCATTGATATATCAACCCTGGCCAGGTGGCCAGGGTCGCGGAAATCCGATGGATGCGAGACGCATAGGACCGGTCGTTGTGTCGCTTGGGGGAGGCTTATGTCCAGCAGTGGTTGTCTTTCGGCTGAGATGGTGAATGATATGTAGTCAGTTCCTCCTTTTATATATTTAGAATTGTAATTAAATAAACACACCCAAATCTATTTATCTAAACCTAATCCTAAGTAAACCCTATCTGCGTTTACTGTATTGGTACTAATCTCAAAATATTCATATAAATTGGCATAACTGTCTCAAAAACACGACCACTTAAACCAAGTTTAATTTCAATCGCATAATCATTACATTGAGAGCAGGCTGTCGGCGTCATAATGCGACAATTCGCAGTTCGCACTACATCTTAACTTAATGTCAACTCATAGACTACCTACTCGTAAAGTCGCTGACTCATTCTATGAATTGGTTTGAAAACATTCGGGACGATAGCGGGTTATCGATGCAAGACGCACAGGACCGGTCGTTGTGGCGACGCTTTGGTGAGATATAATTATGCCCAGCAGTGGACGTCTTTCGGCTGTGATGATGATGATGATGATAGCGGTCTATTGTCATATCCTTTCCTTTCACCTCTGCGTCGCGTCCAGTATAGCAGTGTAGTAGTTGTTTCATAGCCGCGATGTAATGTTGGCACTTTATAAATACCTTTCCCTGTTTAATAATTTATTGTTATGACTTTATCTAAACATTCTCACAATAATCTATTAGCACACAATACGGTTCCGATGTCTTTGAATCGACACCGTCACCGGCCCTCGCCGAAAACCAGCGCTGTGGACTCGTCGCACTGTGTGTGGCTACAGCATTATGCTGAGCGCCACGCCGCGGTTTTGCGCAGACGTGGCGCATATTTTCCCCATAGAACGTTTTTTTTTAAGAATTTTTAAATTTGTTCTAAGATTGCATAATTTCCCGTAAATAGAATGGTTTTTCTTCCTATCTCGCTACGAAAATTTCGTTGACGTTTTAAAGTAACAATAAATAAAACCATTGTCTCAATATGACTTCATGAAGGATTTAATTTGAATAGCCTAAACAAGCTAGGGCCAATATAATTTTCTACGACCTTATAAAACATGCAATAAAAGAATAATTCAATACGAACTAATAACATTATTTTTAGGATCCATACTATAGTATTTATAGCTAAAAACTCCGTAAAAAAAGTATAAAACTCATGGAAACATAAACTTAAAAGTACTTTAGTTTTACGATAGTAAGTTGTCTTACAATAAAATTTATATCTACGGACAAAAAAGACGTTGCGTGCAAACACGCGATGTTGATCCGTATATTTTCGCGGAGAGATAAAATCGTTGTGGTAAAGGCAATTTTATTGAATCTATGTTTTTACTTTCCACCCAAGGGTAGTTTCCTATCATGAGAATCCCATAAGGAGCATTGCTGTAAGTAATGGATAAAGATTTTTGGATAGCCGATTAAATCCCGAGAGGATCAAAATACTCGAAGTATCGGATAAAAATAAAACGTTTTGGAATGGTTAAGTTCGAAAAAGAGAGGACCACTGGGTAAAGCGAGTCAGTAATGAATGTGATTTCGCTTTTATTTTTTTTAAATCTCCTGAAATGCGCGAAGACTGTGGTACAGCGAGTTTTGAAGAACGAATCAGCGAAATAAACCCAGGCAATTCCAGAGTTTCCTTGCGTGATGGGATCAGAAATGATGAAGGAATCAGAAAAACCAAGGTTACCAATATAGTGCGAAGAACTGCCTAACATAATTGGCATTAAGCAGGGTTTGCTTGCAGAACAGATGGTTGATGTAGCCGAAAGGTTCTGGAGTGGCAATAAAGTATCGAAAGAGACGCAGTCTTGGAAGACTTCTTACAAGGTGGACCGACGATAGATGCGAAACGTACAGAATCGGTCACTGTGGCGATATCTGGGCGAAGTTTATGTCCAGTAATAAACGTTTTTCAGCTAAAAATGATGAATGATGTTGAATGAATAGGGACTTTTATTTATTTTTTATTGTCCTACTGCTTAGGTACCAAGTATGCTAGATAAACGTTATACTACTCTATACTTCAGCCTCCAAATATGGCTTTCAAATAACATAATAAACAAGAAATTTTGTTACAAAACGCGTGAATGCTTGGCAGAATCGATACAGAACATAAAATATTACCCTGGACCAATTGACTGGTTCCTGTTGGCAAGTTGTACATATACTTGAGAAGCCATTTAAAGTGTCACAAGCAGAGATACAACAAATATAGTACGACGAAGAATAAAGACATTAACATAATTTACTTGGCTCTTGAAATGTAGAATTGCAAAGCTACATTTGAGTTTTTGGTCGACAATTCATTCTGATTTTGTTGTTGGAAATTCTGTTTCTTATGCAGGTTTATTGCAAATTGTTGTCACATAAAGTTGTTGCGTTTTAAAGGATTGGGGAGGATGTTTTGAATCAAAAGACTGTGTTTATAATAAACTAGCTGTACCTTGCGGTTTCACCCACATTTTTCGTTACTGCTCCGCTCCCGTGGGTCGTAGCGTGATGATATATAGCCTATAGCATTCCTCGATAAATGGGCTATCTAACACTGAAAGACTTTTTCAAATCGGACCTGTAGGTACTTCCAGAGATTACCCCCTACATACAAACTTACAAATTTTACCTCTTTATAATATTAGTATAGACTAGCTTCTGCCAGCGGCTTCGCTCGCGTGAAAGTAGATGATGCGATTTCAACGGCACGTACTGTTCCATGCTTACCTCAAGGAGATGTCAGCAAACTGTAGGGGACCAGCAGGGTCGAATCCTATGGGACCATGAATTGGATTCCGAAAGGGAAGCTCGTGACCCCAGAACGAAGGCAAGGAAGGAACGGGGTCGGGTTTAGTCAGTAAAAGTCTGACACGCCCTCCCGCTCCGCCGAAGAGAGGGAGAAGTCATTCGGATGATTCCACACTTGAAAAAAAGCACCTTAAAAATATGAATCAACCGTAGTCATGACACTAAGATGATCAATCAAAATGACTCCAAAACATCCAAATTTAATTCCCCATTTGAGGTAAATCGACAGGTTCATTCCTACCTATACAATCTGTATTTTTTGATATCCCTTGATATATATATAACTCTAGGGTTATATTCTGTAGGTAAAAATAATTCTAAAACTCCTAGAATAGGTGGTCCAAAAATGCATCGTTTCGGAGATATCATATATTATTATCTAAGTTTCATTGATAAAAATACAAGTAATTCATTTTTATTCAAACCAATCATTCATATTTAAAGCTAAGAAAATGCGACGTTGTCATATTTCACGTAAGACCGTTTTCACATCTTCCGATCCGATATCGGTATCGGACTCCGATACGATATCGGGGTAAGACCGTTTTCACATTTTCCGATCCGATATCGGTATCGGACTCCGATACGATATCGGGGTAAGGTAAATGTATGAGATATGTACCTGTCTTTCATATTGTCCGACCCGATATCGGATATCGGAGCACAGCATTTCATACATTTTACTTTCCCCGATATCGTATCGGAGTCCGATACCGATATCGGATCGGATAATGTGGAAACGGTCTAAGTAAAATGTATGAAAAGCTGTGCTCCGATATCCGATATCGGGTCGGACAATATGAAAGACAGGTACATATCTCATACATTTACCTTACCCCGATATCGTATCGGCGTCCGATACCGATATCGGATCGGAAGATGTGAAAACGGTCTTAGGGTGTTTTACATTAATAATCGTGACAGCCGAATTATTTTGTATGAAAAATTAAAAAAAAAAAACGAAGCATTGGAACATAAGTCATATGCCAGTTGATTCTTTGATATGGCCTCAATCATACCCTAGAGTTATGGGATATCAAAAAAAACACGTTGTATATACAAGTACATACACAAAACAATACGTACTCCCTCACAAATCTATTTCTTGACGGATTTTTCCTTCTCGATTCGTCGTGCAGGTCATTAAGAGTAACAAAAACTAAAGTAGGCCGAACTAAGTCGGCCATTCTGCTAAACTTTGCACGTCGGAGCAAAAAAATGGGGAAACTCTGAACATTTCATTTATATATAGGTACCTAGTATCTTGTGTTATGTTGTGAAGTGCAGGGAAGTTGTTATAAGTAGTATTGTGTTGTACAATCCGGTCATATTAACTTGACACATCTCTGAAATGCGAGCATCCCCTGTTTCGCCCCGCATTATTCCCCGGCAAGTATCAGGTATGGTCAGCATCTGTGTTATCGATACGCTCGTCGATAATTTAGGAGCTCGTGGCTAGATAATAACAGCCGCACAGGTCGATCTTCAAGGTTAAGCAACGCTTGCCTAGGTTGGTCTGTGGATGGGTGACCATCTTAACATAACGAGTTTCCTCCGTGCCTCGGAAAGCACGTTAAGCCGTTGGTCCCGGCTGTCATTTGTAGATCTTTGGCAGTCGTTACGGATAGTCAGAAGCCAGTAAATCTGACTCCAGTCTTGCCATGAAGTACCGTGTTACCCCAGTTAATGGGTTGTGGAGGTCTGGTAGGCCGGCTACCTACCAGACTTTTAGACTACTCCTCGTAAAATACTGGTATTCAGCTAAATCCGGCTTCAATGGAAGCCGACCCCAATATAGTTGGGAAAAGGCTAGGCAGATGATGATGACGCTCGTCGATAATTTGGCTAGTTCTCTGTCGTTATTAATTGTTTCGGGTCATTATTTCACAGAAGCCAAGCGGCAACTTAATGTGACTGAGTTGTACAGCTTTCTTTTAACTAGCCCATACTGTCCCACCGCTGGGCAAAAGCCTCCCTCCATTCCTTTCATTGTTCTCAGGTTTGAACAATTTAATAGTGAAGCGTGTTGTGTAAAATTGTTTTAAGGTAAATGCTTCAGGCCGCGAAATTCAAATTTTCTTACGTTTTTTGCAATTTGCAAGCCAGTGGTAAGTTGTTTGAAGTTAAAAACACTTTAGCGACTGTAAAACGTTACTAGTTACATAATTATTACCATAAAAATCATCAATACAAGCCTCCAAGCTCACTTAGTTGCAGGAACGTTTCTGACCTCGAAAAAATCGTTCCTACACTTAGGTAAGCTTGGAGGCTTGTACTGATGATTTTTATGGTTATAATTACGTAACTAGTTAAGTTTTACAGTCGCTTAAGTATTTTTAACTTTATAGAACCTACCACTGGCTTTCAAATTGCTAAAAACGTAAGAATATTTGAATTTCGCGGGCTAACCTGGAACATCCCCCTTATGCTCATTTCAGACTACACTATAATATATTATACTCGTATGTATAGCATATAGTTCATAACAATGTATACTATTCATGTTATGAAAAGTGTGAACGTGTTCCAAATAAATGTATGGCGACTAATGGCGAGCGATATTGTTGTGCTATGAACTATATCCTATTATATTATAGCATAGTCTAAAATAAGCTTTAAATTAAACATACATATGTTTAAAAAAACAAGGTTTATCCATTGGATAGGTTATTAATGTTTTATTTACTTTTATGTTATTTATAGATTTACTTTATATTTTATTATTGTGTGTCCTGTGCGACTCACAAAGGTTTTTCTTTTTCTTCTTCAATAATAAAAAAAAGTTAGATGTTTTTAGTGTTCCCTCGAGTTTAGATGAAAGACAAAGATAAAGTCAAGTCAAGTAAATAAAGTTTATTCTATTCTAGATGGACAGCAAAATCCATGCTGTTTTGGCCTTTGCTCATCACTGTCACACATTTCTTGTGTTTGAGTAGTGGTTTGAGTACTTCAAATAGAAGAAGAAGGAAAATTTTTGTTAACAATGAAAATAAGAAAGAAAACAGTTTTTTAAAACAAATTATGACTTAAATAATATAAAATTAGTTAACTCAGATTAAGTAACAACGTTTTTTCTTCTATAACATTTAATTAAGGTTTCGGGTGACCAAAATTAACCGTTATTGATATGCAAATACTTGTAAGCTTGCTTTTCAAGTAACATTTAACAGATAGAACTCATTGACGTTCCTATTCTCATTTGATTCGCATCACAATTTTTCCAACCACAACCTCCTATTTAAAACAGCAGTGACCCACTTTATCTGTCCCCCACTACACACGTAAACGCGTAAATAAGAACAGTTACCCATAAAACGGTACGACCCTGTTCCTCTATACGAGTACTTACGCATTACGCGTCGTACATTGTGCTTACAACTTGCGATACGTAAGCCCTTAGGAGTAACGATACGTTTTTGGTAGTAACAGTTACATTGGAACGAGTACGCGTTGCGTAACTACCTCGGAACTATGTCAATGGTGGTTTCAGGAGTTTTGGAGACTGCGCTAGATTCTTTATTGGGGAAGTGTGCCAAGATTTTTGGTTATGCGTGTATTTCCCATAGCTTTGTGTTTGGAGTTTGTAATGTTTATGGGACTGATAACTAGAGATCCCGATCCCGACTACCAGCTACAGTAGGCGCGGGTTTGCTGACGACGGGCAATGGGTAGATCGTTGTCCGACCGTCCAGTAACTGTCCTAGCAAGGCCGAGTAATGTTTATGGAACTGATGTCTAGAGATCCCGGTCCCGACTACCAGCCACCGTATGCGCGACGATATTTAAAGTTATTATTATTATTATTTACCGACGACAAGCACCAAACCTACTGGAGCCATGGGTTGACTTCTGAATGGGAAACCCACGGTCCTGTAACGCAAAGTGCAATTGTAGGAACGTATTATATTTTAATCCAGTTTTAGTTAAAAACTTTAACAATATATGTTGTGGTTTTTAACATTTTAGGTTGGAAACTTTTCTAACTAAAACTTTAAGGAATGTTGATAAAACTAGCCAAAAAACTTATATTTCAATATCAAACTTATACTTTTTTAGTTTAGGACAGATTGTTATTTTAAAAGTGTGGAACCTACCTACCTACAAAGTTTTGAAGGGCACTCTATATCAGACCCGAAATAAAAACTCCAAACTAAAGATCCTATTAAAATAACGCAATATTTTAAGAAACGAAAACTCTTAACTATCTTAAAATAACAAGATATTATAAAATATTAAGTTGGAAGTTAGTCTTAAGTTTTTCTATAAACTCCTCTGCATCGCTGTCGACTGAAAGTATGAAGAAGAAGTGACTTTATTTTAAGTGAATATTATAGTACAGTTAGTAAATCTGACTCCAGTCTTGCCATGAAGTAACGTGTTACCCCAGTTAATGGGCCGTGGAGGTCTGGTAGGCAGCCGCTCCTCGTAAAATACTGGTATTCAGCTAAATCAGGCTTGACTGGAAGCCGACCCCAATATAGTTGGGAAAAGGCTAGGCAGATGATGATGATGAGTTTGTGTATCCCGATAGCTATGATGCTATAGGGGTCTTTAAGTCAAGAGTGAAAAGGTTACTTCTGGGTAGCGTGTTCAATCGTCGGCTACATCGTCGCTGACCATTGGGTGCATGAAGCAAATAACCGGTGGAGTGCGCGTACGATGCTATTGCGCTCACCAAACATATGATAAAACTAGTAGAAGCGCCAGTCGCAAATGCAGTACGCACGTCACGTGCTCCCGATTTTTAAGCGAATCAAATTGAAGGTACACTACTTGACCTTGAACGGACCAATAGCAGCCACGCATTTTTCTTCGTCCCCCGGCCCGCCGTGGTGAGTTGTTTACTTAGAAGAAATCGGGCTATGCGCTCTCTAGTGGTTATATTCTCTATGGGTGAGGTAGTGGTCAAAACGCGAGCCTATGAATAATAAAAAAACGAAGAATTGTATTTCATCTTCCAACTTATAACTACAGTAGTATCATCAAAGGACATCTCCAGCTCTAGAGTGAAAAAAGAAGCGTGACAGACTTTTACTGACTAAAACCCAGCTATATTATATCATTTCCCCTTTGCGTTCCAGGGCTAAGGTAACTCTTTCAAAAATTCCCACAGATGTAATTTCGTATGCTTAATCAAAAGTAGTGTTACCCCGGTTAATGGGTTGTGGAGGTCTGGTAGGCAGCCACTCCTCGTAAAATACTGGTATTCAGCTAAATCCGCTTGACTGGAAGCCGACCCCAATATAGTTAGGAAAAGGCTAGGCAGATGATGAGTCAAAAATAAGAGTAACTCAGTAAAGAAGGTACGGTAATTGAAAATTAAACCTTATTTTTTAAACATACGTTTTCAGATTCAAATACCTTCCTTTTGAGTTCGGCCTTTTTATGACTAAGCATGCAATTTGCCAACTATTACTACTGAGGTCCGGTTGTTTGCAATAATGTCTCATTTGCACTGATTTATACGGTAAACACCTAGTTTTAACGACCACTGCTGTACAGTTTTATCCAGAATAAATCTCTTGTATCTTGGTAACTTCAACTTAAGATAAAGAAACGGTTCCATTAACTCAAGTTACCACTAACTTAGCTCGGTTTAACTTAAAACATTTCAAACAATATTGTCTTAACAACATTATCGCACTATTAAAACAGATTTATTACCTAAAATAGTCCTTAAAACTGTCTGCGAGTACAATAACTGAGATGTCGCTGGACAACTAAGGAATGCGATTTACATTGAAATTCCCAAGTGTTGCTTACTGCTTAATAGTTATAGCAAGTTCTACTAGAACATTACGCAGAATCTAGTATGATTCTGCCAGCTGCTTCGTCTGCATTTAAGTAATAAATATATAGCCTAGTAGCTTACTAGCTTCCGCCAGCGGCTTTGCCCGCGTAAAAGTAGGTTTCTCCAAAAGAATCGGGATAAAAGGTAGCCTATGTTCTTTTCCATGTCAAAGGCCATATGCATGCCAAATTTCATCCAAATCCGTTCAGCCTTTTCAGTCAAATCAGTTTTGTGTGATTAAGTGACAAACATCCACACTTTCACATTTATAATATTAGTTAGGATATAGATCCTAACTAATATTACACCCACATACACTAGACATAGGTCACTGCGTGATAAAGTAGTATCACCATCTTCCTGCCCTTGTCCCGTTTTATTTGGAGTCAGCGCAACACTTTTTCTTCCATTCTGTTCTGTCACTCGTCACGCTATCACTAACTCCTTTTTCTTTCGTATCACTTCTCACACAATCCATCCATCTTTTCTTTGGCTTCCCTTACCCGTTCAATAAAGTAGTTTACTGGAGAAAGATTCTTTAAAATCGGTTTTAATAGTTTTTGAGTTAAATGAAAACAAAAATGAAAATCTTTCCTCTTAAATAATATTGCTATAGATTATAACCCTAGCAAGAAGTAATGTGGAAATGTTTTCGAAATATTGTAAAATGTTTCTACAGTTGCACTCGTCCCAGTTTCGAATAGGTGTATGCAATCTATGTAATTCTCGGCTTTTCTCTACTATATGCATATGTATGTATGTATTACACACTTGAATCTTTCTCATGAATGTTGTCTGCCTGGTGAAAACTGCAAGAGAATCCGTTCAGGCGTGTTTGAGACAAACACGGTGGCTGTTTATGTAAAGATAGGAAAGGGAACATACTGTCAGGGTGAAAATCGAATCCCATTAAATATAACTAAGTTGTATACAAATAATACACATCGCTCGCTGACGGCCACTGTCTCCGGCCAGTCAAGATAAGACGCGCTCTTACTGAATCTTCCAAGCGATACTGGTATTTTCGCGACGTGGATAAAGTAATTATTTTTCACTCTAAAAGTGGCCATCATCTTACTACCAGACTACCGTTTCGGTATGAATCTGCCCTAAAGAACAAAAAATGGCAGTCGCAACTAGTGGTACATACACAAACACATGATCAAACTAGCTTTAGCCCGCAGCTTCGCCCGCGTACATAAAATATAACCTATGTCACTCAGGAATACAGCAGCTTTCTATTAGTGTAAAATTTTTAGCAATCGCACTAGTACTTCCACAGATTACTTCATACAAACAAAAAAACAAACTTTACCTCTTTATTATATTAGTATAGATAAATCTAACGTATTCCAGAGAAGAAGTGTTGATATAAATAAATCCAAAGAATGTTATTTCCATTGAGAATGCTCAAGAGTTCGCAACTGTAGACAACAAATGAAACTGCATGTCTGCCATTTAGGTGTAGGAAACTACTGCGAGCATACCTTCGGGAATTTATGGATTTTCTCTTACTTAAAGAGTACTATAGTATATTAGTTACTAGAAGTCTGACACGGCCTCCTGTTCCACCAAGAATGGGAGATGTTATCAAAAAACCCAAACGGTAAAAACTAAGACTCCACTGTCAGTCTGTTCATTACCAGGTTGTATCTTATAAACCGTATTAGCTGGTAACAAATGAAATGGCACACATGATGTATTTCTGCTGCCTAAAGCGGCAGCACAACATATAAGAACAATAATAAAAAAGTAAAATAAATATTTACCTAATTACGTATTATGATTTAAGAAAACAGGATTAAAGCTAATAAAACTTTGAAACAATTGTTACAAAACACGATTATATTTTCAGTTATTGAGGCCAGACGCTAGACATTTTCTCCAAACAGATTTTCGCGAGGCAGAGACCTAGACAAGTCTAGTAATTACTAAATTCATTAGACACTATTTTAATATCGAGCTTGTCAAGTCTGTGACTGAAGTCAAAAGTCCAATGCCAAGAGATATTAATTGTAAACTTTAAGACGCTCAATACAAAAGCCATTGTGAGTATTGCTAAGGCATTCCTGAACAGAGTTTCTGAACTTCTGCAAGCCTTGCAGAGGAGTAGTACAAGGTGAGAAAAAGGTTTGCAGGAGAACCAAGGTTATCGACATCGCCCGAAGAATCGACAAACTAACGCCCGTTTTCAATAAGCATCTACAGTTGCTGTGCGGGACAGCTTATAGTAATTGTACTCTAATGTAAACATAGGTTAAGAGTAGGTTCGGTACAACACTTTGAAATTCAAGATAATTCTTTTTGTGCGGTCCGACAGCCAATATTTATAGTAATACTACTCAAACGTAAATATAGAATTAAAATAGGTGCGGACCCATACTTTGAAATCCGAGGTTCTTATCATAAATAATTATAAGTTATGACGCTCTAGAAAAATCGGGATCATAGCGCGTGAACAATTGTACTTATTGTTATCCAGAGCTTTCGTTAACCGGACACCGAGCGGTCTAATTACTGAACACCTGTGTTTATGTTATAGTTTTATGATTAGCTTGCATTTATTTTTGTTTATGTTTTATCGTGAATATTCTGGAATATTTTGTTTACAGTTAGCCGACTATAAAAGAGTCGATTTGAATCCCAGAAAGTCAGTATTCCATCGGAGCTCATACAGTCAGTTCTCATTCGACGCTCATACAGAATAGTTCTAACTTGAAGCTCATACAGTCTGACAGTTTGTAAATCTTCTAAATAGTAAACGCGCCCTTTGACTACTGTATAGTACGGTGGTATTAGAAGCACAGTTTCGGTACAGTTGCAGAATAAACGTCGGTGAAGAAACTTCCAATCTTTCAATATCCCTTATCCACCAATCCCAGCAACAGAAGTGTGCCCAACGGTTCATAGTCTTTTGAGCCGGACGGTACATTTAATGGTCCTTCGAGCCGGATCAGTGGAGCCGCCGCCATTGGAAGATTGGAAATAGTGAAGATAGAAGACATCGGACGCAAGTATGGTAGTCACGCGCTCCCAAGGAAAAGGTCGCGTGCCAGCTGAAGAACTGGAGCCGTCGTCGTCAGAAGTAATTGCCGCCACCTCGGAGACCCATTCCACGGAGACCGGCACCACCGCCACAGGGACTACAGCCGCCACGAGGACTACCACAGCCACAGGTACCACGGAATATACTGGAACCCTCCTGACCTTCGAGCCCTCTGCAGTAGCTTCGTCCGCCATCGCCGCCGCCGCCCCCTCCGTGATGCCCTCCACTTCAGCAACACTACTTGTCGACGTGGACACGAAACCACTGATGAAGCCGTCTGTAACCGTCGCCGACAGCCGCATAGAAACTCGCCAACATACAGAAACCTCAACAGTAAAGCGAGCCAAGAATACCACCACCGGTCTGCCACTGCCGAGCGGACATCGGGACTCCCTCCTTCCTTGCAAGAAAGAAGGACGGACGGGATCCACACACAGCAAGACAAAGGCGTTAAAGATAGCAAGAGCGAAAGAAGATTTACTTCGACTTCAAGTTGAACTAGCAGCAGCGCGCCTCGCTGCTCTGGAAACAGAAGATACAGAAGATGATGAAGAAGATGATGTCTCCATCTACTCTGAAGAAGTGAACAGAAGAGTAGACAGCTGGCTGGAGAATCAAGCCAACAGTCCAGTGCCTACGATCACCCATGAACCGAAACGTCAAACAGAACCGGTGATTCCAAGCACAGAAGATATGATCCCAGCTAGAATTACAGAACAACATCATCAAGCTTCACATCGCCCACAGCAATTACCGGCGGGAGCTCCATCTGATCTCACCGCACTCGCAGAAGTTATCACGCATGCCGTCAACGCCGCTCAACGACCGAAGTTCATCGAGCTGCCTTTCTTCTCTGGATGTCATCAAGAATGGCTACCCTTCCGCGCCGCCTATTACGAAACCGAAAGCCTGTTCACAGCGATTGAAAACATGAATCGCCTGAGAAGGAACCTCAAGGGAAAAGCTAAAGAAGCAGTTGAAGGTCTACTGATCGCTAATACACACCCAGCGGATGTCATGAAAACTTTGGAGTCAAGATTTGGCCGACCAGAATCCATTGCAATGATGGAGATGGAGACACTTCGCGGACTTCCACGCCTATCTGACTCACCAAGAGACATTTGTATTTTCACCACAAAGATCTCCAACGCCGTAGCAACTTTAAAGACACTAAGCTGCATCAACTATCTGTACAACCCAGAGGTTTCAAAGACAGTATTGGACAAGCTAACAGCAACGCTTCGCTACAGATATTACGACTTCTCAGCGACACAACCCAAAGAAGATCCAGATCTTGTGAAGCTAGAGAGGTTCCTTAAAAGAGAAGCGGATCTATGCGGACCTTACGCGTTACCTGAACAGGTGACATCGGGTACGTCAGCCAGTACACAGAAGAAGACTCAGAAGGTCAATAACCTGACAGAGAAGACAAATACGCTGAAGTGTCCTGTATGTGAAGAAACGGGTCACAACACGACGGACTGCGAACAGTTTAAGAAGTTAGATGAAAATGGAAGATGGGACACAGCCAAGTCCAAACGCCTATGCTTCAGATGTCTTCGATATAGGAGCAAGACTCATAGCTGCCGACCTAAGCCATGTGGTGTAAACAGCTGTAAATATTCGCACAACAGAATGCTGCATTACACTAAGAATACAGCCAAGGCAGATACAGAAGAAGATAAAGCGAAAGAAGCAACAGAAGTCATCAATTCAGCTAGGACAATCAAACAGAAGCAGTCATATCTCAAGATACTGCCAATACGAGTTAATGGTCCTAGAGGAGCAATTGACACCTTCGCGTTATTGGACGACGGGTCAACGGTTACACTAATTGACGAAAGTGTAGCCAATAGCATCGGAGCAACAGGACCCACAGATCCATTCAAAATGGAAACCATCAATGGTATGAAATCCTCAGTATCGGCCTCACGAAGAGTCACTATCAAGTTGAAAGGACTTAACGGTCGTGAGGAACAAGTGCGAGCGCGTACAGTGAAGAACCTACAAATATCTTCTCAACGGGTATCACGAGAACTGATAGAAGGCTGCAAGCACTTGACAGATATCTGTGGCCAACTTACTTACACAGAAGCAACGCCGCAAGTATTAATAGGTCAAGACAATTGGCATCTCCTACTGACTTCAGAAGTGAGAAGAGGACACAAGAACCAACCAGTCGCATCTCTTACTTCACTGGGTTGGGTACTTCACGGAAGTTACGAGACACGAACCTGCAGACGCAACGTTGACTTTGTGTCTTGCATCAGGGAGGAACCAAAAATGAAGTTGAACGTGGCAGGCAAAGCGATGAAAGATATCCTGCCAACTTTCAATAAGGACCGAAGCAGGTGCATCAAACAGAAGGAATCACTAATCGGAAACAGTAACGTTGAACCAAGTCCGAAACAGAGAGGAATTAACTTGAAAGTAAAAGATTCCTGGCCGACAGATAAATATGCACCTGTGACAGACAAACCCTCTGGCCAAGAGAAAATACACCACGTGAATAACAGAAGGTTGCGAATAGCAGAAGGCTTACCTAATCCCTCCAGATTCTCCAACTGGAACCGGCTCCGATACCCGACAGCGCGAGTTCTTCAATCTATTGAGCTCTGTAAATCTGCTAAACAGAGCGTCAACTACAGCAAAACAAAGAAGAACAAAGAAGCGGATCCAGACTGGAGGAAGAAGAAGATGCCTGCCGCTGCCAACCAGCAGGCAACAGCAACTAAACAGAAAACATCGCCGCTCAAAAGGAAGAAGCTTCTGCCTATCTCCACCAAGCTACTCAAGACAGCTGAAGAGCTCCTGATGCGCGCTGCACAAGGGGACTCCTCTGTAGAAGAAGATGTACTCACTACTCTACTAGCTGAGGTAGAGTACACAGTTAACAGCCGCCCGCTGACACATGTCTCTGTCAGTCCAGACGATCCAGAAGCTCTGACCCCCAACCACTTCCTGTTGGGTGGACCGGGGCGAGTGCCACAACCGGGCACATTTACCGCACAAGACGACGTCTCCCGATCCAGCTGGCGAGCAGCCCAGAGGCTCGCTGACATTTTCTGGGCACGCTGGGTTAAGGAGTACCTTTCCGATCTCCAACGCCGGCGGGAGCCGCATGGACGAGGGCCAGCCGTACAGGTCGACGACCTTGTACAGATTGTCGACGCAAATCTGCCTCGTAATACGTGTCATCGCGACGCACCCAGAGCCAGACAACATCGTGTGGACGTGTTGACCCAGGGAGGAGTGCTACGTCGGCCAGTAAGGAAACTGGTGATCCTGCCGCTGTCTGCAGAAGTCGAGCCCGCACCGGCATACTGATGCAACGAGTTGCACGGCGGGAGAGATGTGCGGGACAGCTTATAGTAATTGTACTCTAATGTAAACATAGGTTAAGAGTAGGTTCGGTACAACACTTTGAAATTCAAGATAATTCTTTTTGTGCGGTCCGACAGCCAATATTTATAGTAATACTACTCAAACGTAAATATAGAATTAAAATAGGTGCGGACCCATACTTTGAAATCCGAGGTTCTTATCATAAATAATTATAAGTTATGACGCTCTAGAAAAATCGGGATCATAGCGCGTGAACAATTGTACTTATTGTTATCCAGAGCTTTCGTTAACCGGACACCGAGCGGTCTAATTACTGAACACCTGTGTTTATGTTATAGTTTTATGATTAGCTTGCATTTATTTTTGTTTATGTTTTATCGTGAATATTCTGGAATATTTTGTTTACAGTTAGCCGACTATAAAAGAGTCGATTTGAATCCCAGAAAGTCAGTATTCCATCGGAGCTCATACAGTCAGTTCTCATTCGACGCTCATACAGAATAGTTCTAACTTGAAGCTCATACAGTCTGACAGTTTGTAAATCTTCTAAATAGTAAACGCGCCCTTTGACTACTGTATAGTACGGTGGTATTAGAAGCACAGTTTCGGTACAGTTGCAGAATAAACGTCGGTGAAGAAACTTCCAATCTTTCAATATCCCTTATCCACCAATCCCAGCAACAGAAGTGTGCCCAACGGTTCATAGTCTTTTGAGCCGGACGGTACAGTTGCAGCTACTAAAGACAAACAAATCTATCCTTTTGCCCTTACTTGCTTTCCTATAACCTACCGACGGATAGCATTTCCTACCAAAGTCGTAGATAGATTGATAGAATCTTACTGTTTATCTATGAACTGTGGAAGGTTATTGAAAACGGGCGTTAACTGACCGAAAGTAGGGCACATTGTTCGAAGAAAGACGATCGATGAGACCAGAAGATTATGGAGTAGCGTCTACGTACCTAAAGCAGCGTTGATGAGAGACGCACAAGACCGGTCGTTGTGGCGACGCTCGGGAGTGGCTATGTTCAGCAGTGGATGTCATTTGGTTGAAATGATAATGCTAAGAAAAGGGTGCATAATATTGTTACGGGAAGAAATAGATCTAAGTTCTGACGTTTACACTTCGCCTGAGATTAAGCATAACCGTGATAATGCCGATACCGATACCGATGCGGTGGATTTTTTTTTGACGACGTATTCTAGGATATATAGTTGAGAGGTTTTGAAAAACATGAAATAACCCTTTCCACTCAGGTAGGAGCGAAAAGGAGTGTCAGACTTTTACTGACGAAAAACCTATCTGTGTCTCGCCTTCCTTTAGTTGCGTTTTGCGTTGCAAGTTGCAAGGTCACGATAAATTACTCGAACATTCGAATTCAATAGAAACAATTCGCAGTTAAAGATTTTAGAAATAATTTAACTAGTATATCAAGTAATGGCACTAATTTAATAAACACAGTATAGTCTTTCTTTTTATATGGAATCAGCATTTTCAAAGAAAGAAGAAACCTCAAAACTTATTCTTTGTTTTTATTTTTTTGTTGACAGGCTCGCGCTTGACCACTATCTCATCTGATTGTAAGCGACGATGTAGTCGACGATAGAGCACGCTTGCCTAGAAGTAACCTATTCACTCTTGATTTAAAGACCGCTATTCCCATATTATCCGTCTTCTACACTGCATGCGTGGTCACCCTACACTGGTAAGTTTCTTCGAAGAATCCACCGAGGACTTTCCTAAAAGCTTACCTACATTTTCGAAGAAATCCTAGGAACTAGACTGAATTTATACCTACCCCTATACCCTGGTTTGGTCTACAAGATTCTACGGCAAGTTATTTCTTTAAAATTCTTTCAGACTTTGGTTTGTTAGGACCGAAAATTTTTGTTCAGTTGAAGTTTTCGTTGTGATTTTTTTTAGATGGAACGTTTAGCGTGTTTTCTTTAGAAAGTCTTGTTAAAACTAATACTTTTTTTTAAATTGATATAAACTTGTCCGCAATCCCACTGAAGGTAAGCAGTGTTGCAATCATTGATGGTGAGGCGCACTAGTTTATTAAGAGCCTCTTCACTCTAGCCTTGAAGACACCTAAATTATTTATTTATTTAGGTGTCTTCAAGACCGCAGTAGGCGCATTATTCCAGTTCTTCGATGTACTTAATACTACAAAGGACGGCGTAGTTACCAATATCGATGCGCTACTAACTAGAAAGAAAGAAGAAAGAAAACGTGTTTATAACTGACGTCTTTCATCTGCAATAATGATGATGATGATGATGATTAGTAATTGAAATGTAGACTTCACTCGCAGCGGCCATGGTTTTACTCTCGTAATATAGTCTAATAGCTACTGCGAGCAGCTTCACCCACATAAAAAAAATAGCCTATATTAATCAGTAAAAATGTAGCTTTCTAATTTTGAAAGAAGTTTTGAAATCGCTCAAATAGTTTTTGAGCTAAATGAACAAACAAAAAATTAAACCTTTCCTCTTTATAATATCAACACAGCTGTTTATGACAAACATAACAAAAGCAGGCCTTATCTAACCCGAAACACCACAACACTATATAACAAATCCCTGAAGGAAATGCTATTTAATATAATCCCAGACCGCATTGAAGTTTAAATATTTGACATGTCACAGATGGTTCCCGAAATAGTTGCGAACGAGTGTTAGCTTGGGCCCAAGAGGTCTTTTGATGTAGCCCGGGAAATGTTGGCCGCCACTGGGAAAAATGATCCAGAAGTTTTAGTAGCGATTTTTGTAACAAATCGAGCCTTTTTAGGACAAACAGTGGTAGTTTTCCCTTCGTAATTAAAAATTATTGCTTGCCAAGGTTGGTCTGTGGATGGGTGACCATCTTGACATACCGAGTATCTTCCGTGCCTCGAAAAGCACGTTAAGCCGTAGGGTCCCGGCTGTCATTTGTAGATCTTTGGCAGTCGTTACGGATAGTGAGAAGCAAGTAAATCTGACTCCAGTCTTGCCATGAAGTACCGTGTCACCCCAGTTAATGGGTTGTAGGCAGCCGCTCCTCGTAAAATACTGGTATTCAGCTAAATCCGACTTGACTAGAAGCCGACCCCAATATAGTTGGGAAAAGGCTAGGCAGGTGATGATGATGAATAGAGTAAATTCCACAGACCAGTTACTAGGCAATATAAGACCCCTTAGCGATTCTAAGAAACCAACGTTTAGATTATAATGTTAATTTAAACTTCTGCCAAACTATGCCAACAGTACGGATCCTAAACTAATCCGATTTGAAGTGTACGTGAACATTCGACAAACTAGTGCCTTTTCATCTTTTAAATTAAGGATGTGCGCTCAACCACAGTTTTAGTCAAAAACCTCATTAAACTAGAAACGATACAGTGGCGGTAGTTATTTGTCTTGGTATAGTCATGTGAATAGGAGGGATGAAAATTGATTTACTAAAAGAGTTACCAGTTTTTGTCCTAGTGCATGTGGCCGGTGATGGCATATATCACTGAAATGTGGTCGCTTACAATGGGTCTCATCAGAAGGCTTAAAGTCACCCAAAGGGCATTGAAAAGGGCTATACTTGGTGTTTCCTTGCGTGATCGCATCAGGAATGCAGATATCCTCAGTAGAACCAAGGTCGCCGACCTAGCCCGAAGAATTTCTAAACTTAAATGCTCGTAGAACGGCTGGTCGATGGAGCCAAAAGATTCTTCAGTGATGACCGCACACCGGAAGACGCAGCGTTAGAGGGCCTCACAATAAAGTGGACGGATGACTTGGTGAGAATCGCGGGAATGTGATGGATGCGAGACGCACGGGACAGTTCGTTGCGTTCGCAGTGGCGATATGTAGAGGAGTGCCTGTGTCCAACAGTGGACGTCTTTCGGCTGAAATGATGATGAGACTTGCGACGGGAGACTAGTCTTTTGTCTAAGTATCTATCAAGATGTAGATACAACGTTTATAAATAGACTACAAAACTTCAAATAGACTTTTAGCAATTTTTGATACAAGTAAATATTTATCTTCAACAACTTTTTAAATGAGATAAAGAATGAAAGGTTCACAGATAAAAAATAATTGATCATTCAATGAAAAAGTTTTCAATTAATCCGTGTCAGAGACTAGAGAGAGAATTAATTGGATTTCGGAGATAATGGAATTTTTCATCCAATAGCTTGGCAGTCTTGTCGACGGATTATCTGGAGGGTAGGTAGTAGGTAGTATTTACTACCGGTATTGGATTTCTACCGGTTAACCGATGAGAGAAAAGAAAGACTGAGATTGAGTTCACTCATTCTTTGTAAAGGGTGACCAAATTTTATGTAGGTATTACGTACAATTGTTTGTCAGAAATAATGCGATTTGAGGAAACTTTTGCCGTTCTTTGTTTAAAGCATAGCAATTTTGTTTGAATTTTTATTTTTTTGGAATCAACCAATAATTTTTCCCAATCTAGGCGGGGAGGCCCAAGTCGTCTACAGCGCAGTGTTTCATGCGCTCTTCAAGAAATGTCAGCAAACTATAGGAGCTCAGCAGGTCCAATGCCCGTAAGGTAAGTCTGATTCGCCCTTCCAATCTTCCTTAGACAGAAATAAAATATTAGATATTTTCCTACCTCAAAAAATAATGCAATAAGAAAGGAAGAACAAATCCCTGAAACGCAAAGCCACATAGGAACATAGGAGCGGAGCGGGTTTTACTAAAAGTTTGACAAGCCCCCGCTTGGCCTAAGATTGGACGAAATCATTGAATGATTTCCCACCAAAAAAAATCTCAGCATATAGTACGATATTTAAAACAAAAAAATGTCATCATCATCTGCCTAGCCTTTTTCCCAACTATATTAGGGTCGGCTTCCAGTCAAGCCGGATTTAGCTGAATACCAGTATTTTACGAGGAGCGGCTGCCTACCACACCTCCACAACCCATTAACTGGGGTAACACAGTACTTCATGGCAAGACTGGAGTCAGATTTACTGGCTTCTGACTATCCGTAACGACTGCCAAAGATCTCCAAATGACAGACGGGACCAACGGCTTAACGTGCTTTCCGAGGCACGGAGGAAACTTGTTATGTTAAGATGGTCACTCATCCACAGACCAACCTAGGCAAGCGTTGCTTAACCTTGAAGATCGACCTGTGCGACTGTTATAAACAAAAAAATGTCCTGGCGTATAATAATAGTATTCCGGTAGTACCATAATAATATATTATTATGTACTCTCTACCGTCTTTTGCGTACATATTAGTGTCGCAAAAATCAGTAAAATCACGTAACCTATAATCCAATTTTTCGCGAAACATCCTTTTCGTGAAAACACGATTTAAGTGAACCTAGGTTGACTTAAAATAGATTCGACCTTTTTTGGGCTTACCATCACGTATTAACATAAAAAGTGTGCGAACGAACAAAAAACTTTTTACAAAAAAAAAAATACAACTGACTTCAAAACTTTCGAAATTAAAGTTATTTTGTACTTTTACTGTTTTTTTTTTGTTTAACATTGAAATTGGTTGTATTTTTTGTAAAAAGTTATTCAATTTTCTTTTGTACCCCATGGTATAAATTTTATTGTCAAAATCGGTCCACAATTGACCGAGAAATCAGTAGTACATATAAAAAAATACTTACTGCCGAACATGGAATCTCCTTTTTAAAAGAGGGATGGAGCTATACATTTTAAATAGCACCATTCCTTTAACAGTTCAGTTTAGATCGTCAAATGGATCGTGTAAAGGTGGTAGGGTTTTCGTACCTTTTTCTATCCATTTGTCCCTTTCTCCCACGTCTTAAGTATACGAATTCTAATTAAATAAGGGACGTTATTATATGGTCCTGTTTTATCTAATTAAGATTATCTTTATAGAGCCCTTGTTTCTTATTTGAAGCCCGAGGAAAGGGATCAATGGGGTTGAAACACGGTTTTATCTTAGTGTTAGTGCGTAGAATGTGAGTGGCTGCGATTTTGAGATAATTTAATTATATTTTGGAGAGAGTTAACTAAATTAATCGAGTAAATTAAAAGCCATGAGCCAGGCGCATTATTTTGAGTAATTTATTTCATCACTACTGTTTTCAAAATGGTGAAGGTAAACACCGTGAGGAAAACGGCATGTCAACGTAGCACAAACCTGCACTGGGCTCTCGTGGTGGATACCGGCCCATACCTTCTTCTAAAGCACATGGAGAAATCTAACAAACCGCATTGGGCTTTTGTAACGAGTTAATTAGAGCCCGTCGTCCTTGAGTCCCAGCATACTCTTACTGACTAAAACCATACCGGTGTTCCATTGTTATCATCATCATCATCTGCCTAGCCTTTTCCCAACTATATTGGGGTCGGCTTCCAGTCAAGCCGGATTTAGCTGAATACCAGTATTTTACGAGGAGCGGCTGCCTACCAGACCTCCACAACCCATTAACTGGGGTAATACGGTACTTCATGGCAAGACTGGAGTCAGATTTACTGGCTTCTGACTATCCGTAACGACTGCCAAAGATCTCCAAATGACAGCCGGGACCAACGGCTTAACGTGCTTTCCGAGGCACGGAGGAAACACGTTATGTTAAGATGGTCACCCATCCACAGACCAACCTAGGCAAGCGTTGCTTAACCTTGAAGATCGACCTGTGCGGCTGTTATTATCTAGCCACGAGCTCCCCACCGGTGTTCCATTGTACACTTGGAAAAGGAGGGGAGGCTGTGGGTGCAGTGTGCCCCGGACTAGTTTTAGCCCGCCACTCGTAGGCTCCCTAGGAAAGGCCCGCATGGTACACTGCGTGCCACATCTCAGGTCAATACTCTGCACTACAAACTCAAGGTTAAACTGTTACCCTTGACATTCTTCCAACTGTACTAGTGTCCGTAGGGAAATAAATGTGCAATGAAATCACGATAACATTTTACGATTCCGTCCCAAATTCTAGAACATAGTCATAAATCTCTATTCAAAATTAGATTGGGTATAAGATTAGTGTAAAACTTCCCAAACGTCAAGTGAGCACAAGAGGCTCGCTTTGGAAAACGCCCCAACTGTCATCCAAGCACTATCATCATCTACCTAGCCTTTTTCCAACTATATTGGGGTCGGCTTCCAGTCAAGCCGGATTTAGCTGAATACCAGTATTTTACCAGGAGCGGCTGCCTACCAGACCTCCACAACCCATTAACTGCGGTAACACGGTATGTCATCCGAGCACCATTGGATCACAATTGATTGGTCACCATTGGTCGAGCAATCGCTGTTTATTTGGAGTTTTTTGCACGTAGCAACAAGCTCTGTATTTAATCGAATAAATTCATGTTCATTCACTCACAATTTTCGTTACAGATAGTCAGAAGCCATCTGACTCCAGTTTTGCCATGAAGTACCGTGTTATTTATTTATTTATTGACACTTCATGCAACATATAAGTACATAGGCGGACTTAATGCCTTGGGCATTTTCTACCAGTCAACCAAGGGTGGCACCCCAGTTAATGGGTTGTGGAGGTCTGGTAGGCAGCCGCTCTTCGTAAAATACTGGTATTCAGCTAAATCCGGCTTAACTGGAAGCCGACCCCAATGTAGTTGGGAAATGGCTAGGTAGATGATGGTATGGACACTATTTGTCACCGTAACCTCTGTCAGCGTCCCACAGGTTAAACCTGTCAACAAAGTAGATCTACTAAGCTTATCTTCGTCAAAAATATAAGTAAATGTCCCTAACTTCCTTCTTCTCCGTTGTTACCCAATTTCGTCCGCTCTCGCCGATTGGCTGATGCGGGAAAATGACAGCCATGACAGTTCGACAGATATTCTCGATAAGCGAACGAAAATAAGTGAGAAAAATCCTTGAAAATGTTTGCAGGGAAAACGCTGAGGTGACCTGTTTGTCGAGTATGGTGAGATCAGCGAAATTGTACTATCAAGTGTAGCTGATAAATAAATTGATTTTCATTCAATTTTTTCATTTTTATTTATTGTTTACTTACTGAGTTGCACTAAGTTTAAAGTTAACCAACGTCCAATCATGTGTGTATGCAATCGTTAAAATTATATCACACAAAACAATAACTTTAACCCCTCATTTGAACGTGTTTTGTTTTTTATAATATAAACTAGAGTTTAACTGCGATCCCACCTGATGGTAAGCAGTGATGCAATCGTTGATGGTGATTTGGTGAATCACTGAAACCCTATTCATTTTAACCTAAAATACACCTAAAAACTTGTTTAACAAACCTTAGATTATGGAAGATAATTATTACTTTAAATATTTATAGCGTAAACCATTGTTGGTTGGTCCATAAGGAAAAATAAAAAACATCGCTACCTCCTCCATTGTTCAACAATCTAAATTAATTCTAAAAATCTAAATTAACGCAAGTGAAACCGGAGTTAAAAGCTAGAAACAAAATATTCAAAAGTAAATATCTATAGGAACCGACAAAGTCCATTCTTCGGTTATTACAATGATGACCTATATCGAAGCGAATTCACGCAGAACCCAACACGTCCTTACCCTCAGAATCTCTCGGCTGCCGAAATCACAAGCGAATCTTGTAAAATAATTCCAAGGCAAAATTATGGCAGGCAGGATGTTATGTTCGTCCCACAGCTGGGCTAATTGGACCGGATAACGTGGGATAAAGTATAATCCTTGTCTTAGGGACGATCCCTAATTTGACTTTACGTGTTGTCAGTTCGTTCTTATTATCCGGTTTTAGGATGTTTTTTAAAGGGAATCCTTTTGCGTGTAAATTGTAATTTCGTTTTAGATAACCTTTAGCACCTTTTGGTAATCCATTAAATGTTAGTTTTTCTTTATTTATTTTACCTTTTCTACCGGGATTAACCCTTTTAGAACCTTCGGTAAGTAATTGGACGAAGTACGAGTATTTGCTTTCAGCAACTTGCCCTAACTTCCCACGAATGTTAGAAGTCTATGATTTTTTTTTTACAGTAATATGCATGTGTTATAAATATACACTTACACAGAATGAAAATCCGTTCAATAGTTTTGAGTTTAAAGCATTGACAGACGGATGTAGTGGGGTCTTGGTTTTATGATAATTATGTTAGAATGTGTAATTATTTGAGGTAAAAGTTAATACCTATGTTCTTTCATTCCCATAAGTTCCAGGACCAGCAGTTTCCCTTGCGAACTCACGGGCCCAGTAGGCTTTAGACCTGCAGGGCCCCTACGGATTTTCTGACGTCTCTTAAAGGCATACGTGGAACAATACACGCCGTCTTGGCGTCTCGTTAACGGACGGCTGGACGGCGAGCTACCCGAAGAGGAAGTAAGAGTCAGGGTTCTGGCTGACTAAGGCTTGAGGAAGTCCGATGTGAAAATGTGAGTTGGGTAAGGCGCAAGACAGCAAAACCTACCAGAAGACTTCAATTGATACTGCAATACTATAAGCTCAATTTCAAAGTTACCCCTAACATTTGACTCTGCCCCCTCAACTAAAATGCATGGGGAAAAAAGTTTTATAAAACATTTTAGCATCTGCGTAAAATAAACCGTGTCTGCATTTCAAAGCATTAATATTTAATGCGTTTCACTACAGGTGCTTAAAAAGCTTCATTATAAAACAGTAGATATTTTCTACTATTTTTTAATTAAAATAAAACAAACTCCATGAAAATTAAAACTGAGCAAGCAAACCCTGGTTTAGACTACAGTTGATATATTCTCTTTGTGGTACAAAAACATGGTGTGTCTAATTTCGGGGAATACTCTGAATTCTGGCACAGTCGTATATTAAAATGAGAAGTACTATATGGAAATATTTGAGCTTTGTATGTATATATGTAGGTAGTATTAAAGCTTGAGGGTTTCAGTGACGAATTATTTTCAGCTGACTTACAGAGATGAAGGGGACGGTATGGCATTTGTCTGAAAATTACTCAGGCGTCCTCTGCTGCAAGAATTTAAAGGTCAAAAATAGTAATCATTTATCTATTAGTTTCTTTTGGCGAATAGGTTAATGATAGCTATGCCAACCTATAAAAAGCCGGCAAGAAAAACCATGATGGATCATGATGTTTCTTACCGGTTCTTCTTCATAGGAAACGACCAATTAGAACTGTGCACTAGCTTCTAATGTTTTTTTAAGTACCCACGTAGACCTGCGAAAATAGTAGATACATTTTGATACAAGTGTGAAATTGCAGCCGATATGAAATATACTTCGAGCGTCTGAGCTGAAGGTGACGTCATTATGGAAGATACTGCAATGACATAATTATGTCCACATGTATAAAACGATATTTTCCAACACATTTACAGGAAAAATTCTTATCGCAATAGCAAGATCAATTTTCATGGGGCCGTGACCGATCAGTGATGAAACTGCCCAGCCTACCCGGATGTCGTAAATTGAACAAAAGCTTGAGGGTTAGCATTAAATTAGAATTTTTTCGCACTAGTGCGAATATCCAGAGCCAGTATTCAAATAAAAAGTATTGAAAAAGAAATATTTTTGAACCAATTAGAATTAAAGAAAAACCGAACTTCACTTAGCACAAATGGAACATGCCTAATACAAATTACCCACATTTCTGTATGTTCAATTTTGTCCTCGTTCAGTCTCGGAATTTCACAGACAACTACGCACTAATTAGATTAAGACCCTTTTACAAGACCTAACGTGTCCTAACCTTAGTATTTAAGTGAACTACTAGGTCATTTGTACCCTCTCCCAGACTAAAACGAGACTAGTTCCACTATGAAGATAGGTTTAGAAGATCGACTCCAAAGAACGACCGAAAATAGATACACGCACTCATCTGCTTAGCCTTTTTTCCAAACTATATTGGGGTCGGCTTCCAGTCAAGCCATATTTAGCTAAATACCAGTATTTTACGAGGAGCAGCTGCCTACCAGACCTCCACAACCCATTAACAGGGGTAACACGGTACTTCATGGCAAGACTGGGGTCAGATTTACTGGCTTCTGACTATCCGTAACGACTGCCAAAGATCTACAAATGACAGCCGGGACCTACAGCTTAACGTGCTTTCCGAGGCACGGAGGAAACTCGTTACGTTAAGATGGTCACCGATCCACAGATAGACGCGATTTAAAAAAAAAAAACTTCAAATGATGAGGCGTGTGGTAAATTATGCGCCGGCAACGACTCAAGCTCGGTCCGGACGGCAAGCTACCCATTGCTCATCGTCCCCAAGTCGACTCACACGTTGGCAGGGGCCCGGCGGCTGAGGCGTGAGGACGTCCATTATATCACGCTTGCTGTGGTTTCCTCATTTTATTGTGTTTTTGTGTGTTTAGTTCGAATACCCGTGTTTTACATGGAGCGACTGCCGGTCAGACCTCCACAACTCACTTACAGAGGAACAAGATACTCTTCTCGTTATTGGAAATACTGATGGTCTGACTTTCCGCCATCTGACTACCTGTAATGACTAGACAACCGGGACCAACGCCTTTACGTACTTTCCATGTCACAAGATGTCAGTGATGACAATCGGGACCAACTGCTGTACGTGCTTTCCGAAGCACAAGGTGTCAGTAATCCATGGGTTATGTGAAAATGAACCCAGGAGCTCTAAAACTAAGGCACAGAAGAAACAAGAGTGGGTTTTAGTCAGTAAAAATCACCCTCGCGCTCCGCCCAAGCGCGCTAGAAGTCATTAGATGATTTCCCGCCTACAAAAAAGGGTGCTATGGTCTATCGGTTTAGGTAGTTAACTAAAGGTAAACAATCTTGGTATGTCTTTTTATATTAAAGAGGTCGTATATAATATACACAAAGATTATTTAAATTTAGTTTATTAGCTAACATCGATTTAGGTAAACACCTAGTCGCAAAGATTTTTATATACAATATATAGACAACATTTAGATAAAAAGACATGGCAAGATTGTTTACATTTAGTTAACTACCTAAACCGACGGAGTATAGTAATGTCAAATAAAGTTGACCCTCTGCACTCTCTCTATATTGCGTTAATTCCACCCTTCGTATGTACCCGAGTAATCATTATCCCAACGGCTTACAAATAAGGCAAGACTAATGACCACATTTTCTTTTCATCTACAAATCTCAGCTGAAGAAAATAGCCTGGAATGACCTTAGGAAATTGCGGGCAATATTAGCCGTTCAGAAATGAACGATACTTGGGCAATAGCTCACGAAATTAACTCATTATTTCCATATCCTGTGAGTAATGTTGGCGGCAGACGGTCAGGCTTTTTTGTCAGTTTTGGTTGAAGTATTTGTAGTAATTTAGGAAACTTCTGATTTATTCTTCTTCTGACAGTGAAAAATTAAACTTCTACCTCAAAACCAACTTAACATGCACTATAAATAATAAAAAAATACTAGACCACACCATGTTTCGTCAGTTGTCCTTTACGTTCTAGGACCACAAATCGCTTTCTGAATGTCTATTTATTGACAGACACCTCTTAAACCACGCGCCGTATTTAGTTAAATTTTCACTGAAAGATAGAATGATTTATGAACATTTATGAAGGTTTGTGTATTTAATTGGTACCCGTGCAAACTTGGCGCAGGCCAATACCAATTACTTTACAAAAGTGTACTTCCGTGAAGTAATGGTTAATTTTAATTGCGTTTAATTGGAGACTTCCTGGTGGTTTTGATGATTATATAACAGCACGCCCCTATACCCTAAAGAGATTATAAAGAGTCGTATGTATAATTCATTACAAACAATTTATTACATTTCGTCACTAATAAAGCTGTTGATTAATTTTCAACAAAGCAGAACTTAGTTAGCAAAAATATTATAACCCATATTATGGAATCACTTTGTTCTCCGTGTCTCAAGAATATTTTTTTCTGGAACAGCAGTACCTTAAGATACGATGTAGTTACTTGAATGCACAAGGAAGGCGGCCATCAGAGAAGAATGGCGGCGTGTTGTGAAGCTTGCCAACACCTGAAGTGATGACCACGACCACTCTGTCAAGAGTTAAACCGACGAAGATGAAAGATACGTAGTAGAAATTTATATCAAATACTTAAGTCTGCCGCTGGATGAGAGACGCACAGGATAAGTCATTCAGGCGAAGCATGGTGGAGGTATATGTCCAACAGTGGACGTCTTCGGCTGAAATGACAATTATGATGATAAGAATATTTGAATCTAGTTTTATAGAAGGTTAGCTTCAACCAGCTGCGGTTAAGGTATACGTAACCCATACAAAACTAGGAAATTATTCTGAAGGAACATTCTCTTCTTCTTCCCTATCCCGTCGGCGCAACACGTTTTTTTTTCCAGAATAAATGTCTTAACTACTATTCACACATGACATGTCCTTTAAATTTGGTACACGTGAAGCCCATGGGCTACACGTGTACCAAATTTCAACCGAATCTGTTCAACAGTTGGAGTGTGAAGAAGTAACTAACATAACTCACCACAAACTTTCGCCTGTATAATATTATTAACTTTGATTCTAAACACAACATTTCTAGCAAGTGTTTAAGTGATGTAACGAATATTCGCTTTGGTATTCGCAAAAAAACATGCGAATGTTTTTGACGAATAAAAAGGATATAATATATTAATGGAATGGTTCTGGAATGATAATAAAATTGATAATGATTTTATATTTTTTCTAACACACAACTTGCATTTCATATTTTTAGCGTCACAATTTGTGAAATAACATGTAAACAAAG
Organism: Mythimna separata; assembly: GCA_030763345.1. Classification (NCBI taxonomy): domain Eukaryota; kingdom Metazoa; phylum Arthropoda; class Insecta; order Lepidoptera; family Noctuidae; genus Mythimna; species Mythimna separata. The sequence goes on from CM061190.1 coordinate 7,472,127, forward strand.
TTTTGAGTCATAGCCATGTTTTAATATCGCTTAAAATTAACAAATAAGTACTATAAGGTTAAGGTGTAGTAAGGTTGTCTGTAAAAAATCGCTATTAGCGATGACCGCCCAATGTACCACCCCTACTAATCTTAAGCTCTTTGTTAAAAATGTATTTCTTTGGTGGACAATAAAGAGTATATAAATAAATAATATAATACAAATTAACTCCGATTCATAAGAAACCTTTTTGAATAAACTCAATGTCATTTTAGCTTCTTTCAGTCAGTCTGTAACGACTCTGCTGTTCGGTTCAAACTTGGCTGACAGAAAACGTCAAACCTGTATGAGGTCATGCGAGTACTTTATTTGAAAGTTTGCATTCGCATTCACGAATATTGAATTTGAATATTCGCATTCGTGAATTTGAGAAATCTAAAATTCGTTACATCACTAGTATGTATCACCATTATTGTTTTCACGGAAAGATAGTTGGTTCTAAGACAGCTTTAAGCCGAGTACAGACTGCTGTAACGTAACATGCAGTGTAACAAAATTCCCATAGTTTGAACGCCTACAGCACGCAAACTGAGCATACTACGCGCGCGGATCGAGCATTTTAACTATGTGAGTAGGTACATGTTCGGTTCGTGCGCGCGCGGTGTGTTCACACTTGTAAATGCTTCTTTCATGTTAGGCTCCTTACCCACGGCGACTTTTTCTAGCGATGCAGTAGTGATGCTGTCAGCGTCACATCGACACAGTCGCGATGAGATTCGTGGTGAGGGCGATTCTCAGTCGCGATACAAACGCGATACAGTAGCACGAAAATGTATATTGTACATATATGTAGGAAGTTTTTGTTTTACATTCACGCGCCACCTTCCCTCCGTCCTCTCACCGATGTCGTCTGACACGGTCGCGCGTTTACAGCGCTACAGTCGCGATGCTGTAACGCGTTCGTGGACTGTTAGCATTGCTTCTGTAGCGCGTTGCAAATGCAACTAACGCGCGTTAGTAGCAATGCTGTCGTGCGTTTTCGAAACGCTCGACGGCATCATCTGCCTAGCCTTTTCCCAACCATATTGGGGTCGGCTTTCAGTCAAGCCGGATTTAGCTGAATACCAGTATTTTACAAGGAGCGGCTGCCTACCAGACCTCCACAACCCATTAACTGGGGTAAAACGGTACTCCATGGCAAGGCTGGAGTCAGATTTACTGGCTTCTGACTATCCGTAACGACCGCCAAAGATCTACAAATGACAGCATGGACCTACGGCTTAACGTGCTATCCAAGGCACGGAGGAAACTCGTTATGTTAAGATGGTCACCCATCCACAAACCAACCTGGGCAAGCTTTGCTTAACCTTAAAGATCGACCTGTGCGGCTGTTATTATCTAGCCACGAGCTCCCCACGACGCTACTCGAAACGCGCGACAACATCACTACAAAAAGTCGCGTTGGCCGAAAGCCCTTACCTTGCATGTTCCGTTAAAACAGTCTGTACACAGCTTTACAGTTATAGACATGTTTTATTCACTAGTTACATAAGTGCCTACACATAGAATTATATTGTCAACTGTTTCGAGAGTCGTACACAGTTTGACTGACATATTGTGTTCGGTGTTCGAGCAACTGTTTATACATGATACATTAGTGTTAGTAATGTTAGCGTTAGTTTATTTGTTGTAAGACATGAATTTAACATAGTTTGTATTAGACCGCAAATGACAGACCGTATAAGGAACAGTAAACCAAGAGTATTAATATTGGTTCCGTCTGTGTTTTGATGTCCTATGCTTCCAAGATGGTCTTAGTCGTCTTTGTCGCTACAAAGAACGGTCCTAAGCGTCACGCATCGACCGGATTCCCACGACCCTTACCAGGCCATAGGTCCATCTTTTGGGAAGGCTTCCAATGCTACTACGTCTTCCGGTGCGAGGATGTTATTATTTAATCAATCAAAGATCTGGTGAAGGTAGAAATAACGTGTTTTCGAATTATAGGCACCAGGATATAATGTTTCCTTAGGTACCATAGCTTAACTCATCATCATCATTTCAGTCCAAGGGCGTCCTACTGGACCTACCTCTAATGTCGCACAACTAATGGTCCTGTGCGTCTTACTTCCATAGGATTCCCACGACTTTCACAGGGTCATCGGTCTACCTTGTGGGAGGCCTTCCAACGCTGCGTAATTACGTGTTTTTTAAATCTATTTATAAGAATATATATTTTATTCACCGTAGTTTACTCATCTGCCTAGCCTTTTCCCAACTATATAGGGGTCGGCTTCCAGTCAAGCCGGATTTAGCTGAATACCAGTATTTTACGCGGAGCGGCTGCCTACCAGACCTCCACAACCCATTAACTGGGGTAACACGGTACTTTATGGCAAGATTGGAGTCAGATTTACTGGCTTCTGACTATCCGTAACGACTGCCAAAGACCTACAAATGACAGCCGGGACCAACGGCTTAACGTGCTTTCCGAGGCACGGAGGAAACTCGATATGTTAAGATGGTCACCCATCCACAGACCAACCTTGGCAAGCGTTGCTTAACCTTGAAGATCGACCCGTGCGGCTGTTATTATCTAGCCACGAGCTCCTCATTCACCGTAGTTTACTAATTTATGATTCATATTCTAATCTCACCTGAATCAGGAATATTTACATAGTACCTAAAAAAATGTATATGTCGATTTTATAATAAAGTAACATATTGTTGCACCATTATCATGCAAAATATTGAAAGCCCAGATTTCTTTAAAGCAATATCTACAATAAAAACTGACAATAACGCCTGATCGCTTGCACTCCCGAACAATGGGCGTCGGTATTATTCCGAACAACGCAAAAACCTCAAGTAATCAATCAAAAGAGAGCTGTACTGTTCGCCCCACTATTCCCGTTACAACAGAATGTGTACTGAAATCTGTTATGGAAAGAGGTTAATTTGAAGCCGCGAAACATATAATAAGTATGATTTCTTACATAGATATAAAGAGTGTAAAAAGACCCTTAACGAAAACGAAAACCCCATATTCTACTCATCACTGGGATAGCTTTTTTCTTCTAGACTATACCTGGGAATTCACTGGTTCTGGTGGAGATATTGAGGGTTAAAGTGAAAAGTATACTTGGAATACGATTTTGAAAAAAAAATAATTTAATTTTTCAAAATCGTATTCCAAGTATCATGTTCATCAATTATTATTAATTAATTGTTTTTTAAAGATGAAAAACAAAAGTTTTTTCCCAGTAATATTTTTTGGTCTTAGTTACTTAATTACATGTACAGAACGTGTAGTTATCGGCTTAGTGATCGGTCTTTTTACACCCTGTATATGACTAGCATAACAAAAATTTGCATCTATAAGATGAGAGAAAAGGATAGGTAGTTAAATTGTATAAATACGATAGCTGTAACCTGCAACCATCCTATAGTAATTGTCAATCCTGACTTTGAGATACACGAATAAGGACAAATTCTTGCACTGACTAGACAGGTCCGCTCAAATCTGTGTGGTTCTTTCCTTAAAATTCCATCTCGAGACACTAATCTGCGCGGTTCTCATGTTTAGTCTATGGACTTTAGCTTGAAAAAAGACTGACCTCTGAGTTTGTGTCGGTGTTTCTTCTCAGGCTGATCAGCTGTCAAAGCTAGAAGACACCGGTTTCTATAGTTAAAAGTAACGAAAAATTTACTTTGTGAGTTGTCCTTAAATAAATAATAAAATAATGACAATGCAGTAAGTCAGTACACAAAATTCGAAAGGAACTTATTTGTATTTTAACGAGGCCCCGTTCGAATATCAAAGTAGGTAAAGCAAAAGAAATATCAAAGAAGAGGTCACAAAAGTAACTTTTAAAATTTAAACAAAAGATCTAAAATAAGCCAAAATTTTTTTCATAACTAAAAATGACGGAAAATTATTCTTTTAACGTAACAAAATCAAGCGGAACCTTATTCTGAAAATTTCACTTTAAAAAGTACTTTTCTTTGTAAATAGAAGCTTTAAAAACCCTTTCACCTCTCCGAATTAAAACAGGCTTTTAGAACCTTTCGGGGTTCCCTGATTACACCGTGAAGAGTAGACCGTAATCACGTAGGTCTCGGGTTCCGCATAATTATGTAAAAACAGGCCTTTAAAAGTGTTCGTTAAAAGGCAAACGAGAGACTACAGATGTTCGTTTAATTTATGATTTCCAGGAATTTTCAGGCGAGAGAAGGGTAGATGGATATTTATATTCGCGGCCGAAGCTCGGTAGGTAGATTGATTGTAATAAATTATAATACTGATTGCCTTTGATGTTCGTTATGAAAGTTGGGCCAAGGTTGGATGGATGACCGGTTATGTTCGCGTAAATATTATAATATCTAAATATAAAAACAGAATTAGCTTTTATATTTAGGTAGCCTTGTTTTTTGAGGTGGGAAATCATGAAGTAATTTTTGCTGCTTAAGGGTGAAGAGAGGGTGTGTCAGACTGTTACTAACTGTAACCACACCTGAGTCCTTTACTTATCGTTAGCGTTTGAGACCATGGATTTCGTTTTCAGAAATTCCCCATAGCCCTAACGAGTATCAGTTTTACTGACATCTTTTTGAAGAACGCTACGCGCTGTCGACGGTTTAAGGACGGTTATTAGACGGCCCGATGGCGAGCTACCCATTCCTCGTCTTCAGAATTAACATTCCTAGGCCAAGAGCGCAAGATAGCGATCCTAATGCAAATAAATAAATTATTATGACTCGCATGAAAAACAGCACCTTACAACAATGTTCAAAGGTGATATTCAAATTTTTATCAATATTTTTGAATTTTAAAAGACAGAATCTAGTTGTATGTTGTTTGAAATATGAAAGGCAGTATTTATTCATAGAATTATAATCACCGATACCACCCTTTCAGTACATTAGACTACGTTGACTTAAGTCAGAATGGCTATTTCAAGGAAAAGTAATTCAATTGGGTTGGGTACTACGGCTACCCTAGTGCTTTCAGCTTAAAATAATATTTTTCTGAATAATATGTCTCAACTGGATAAGAACCGTCCCTTTTTCATTAGAGTGACCTTGGGCAATCTCCAGGCATGTCAAATAACCTACCCCAAAAAAAGTAGTAGAAAGAAAAGTAAGTATGTAGTTAACATCGTGGCACTTAGGTAAGCTGTCTTTGTTTTGGGCGGTTTGAATTCAACTCAGATTTTTATATTAACACCCTCGCAATACTCGGAAGTCAATTATATAAATCCCTCACTGACGTTCGGGGTTAAAACTTAACAACCTTCATTTTTTTTAATTCAACATGCCGTCTGCGACTTAATTCATGAATACCCGACCGGTCTCATAGGACCGCGCTGTTATTGTCTTACTTTTGTGTCTCGTTTCGCGGGTATTGATAGGTTAAAGGCACTGCTTTATCCCCTAGTCACATAATCTTCTATTTTTTCTGGTCTTACACTATACCTCAACTGGACAACTACAGTCACTTTTTCATTCGAATCTCAAGGTCACTCAAATGAAAAAGGGACGGTCGATCTCCGGATATGTCAAATAACCTACTCGAAAAAAACTCTGCTCGTAAATCTATCAAACAGTACAATTAGTCGAAAACGAGTAAAATAACGGTATCTTCCAATCTCGGCTTCAATCGGTACACTGTGACACTTGGGTAAGCTGTCTTTGTCTTTGGCGGATTGACTTCCTCACTTCCCTCAGGTTTCTATATTAACTCCTGCGTAATGCTCGGGAGTTAATTATGTAAAACCCTCATTGGCATTCGAGATCAGAACTCAGCAGAGTTCGTTTTGATTGACATTCAATGTACAGCCGTCAGCGACTTGACACAGTTTTGTCACAGAAAAAAAAAGTTTTTTATTATTGCCTCTAGTCATATATAAAAATGTATATTCTAGCCCTGCAATAAGCCACAACTGGAAAACGGCCGTCCCTTTTTCATTCGAGTGACCTTGAGCGATCTCCAAAAAAACTCCGCTCATAAATCTATCACACAGTACAATTAGTCGAAAACGAGTAAAATAACGACCTTTCGATCGGTAGTTAACACCATGCGACTTGGGTAACAGCCAAATATGCCCTTTTAAACTCTTTTACAAAGTGCCGGCTGCTAGAAATGACTTGAAAAAATAATTTCATACCATTTTGCGGAAAACGATTACGATAACCGATATTTATGGGATTGAAACACATTATCCTCTTTTTGTGGGTTGCGGCTGTCGGGTAACGAGGATTCAGTAGGTATTGGGTTTCGTATTCGGTTGTCTGACTTTCAGCAGGCTGTATCTCATAAACCATTTTTTTTTAACTTGCAAGAATGGGATTTGGATCATATGGAATCGAATGACGAATGATGATGTTTGCGAGTAAATCTCGCATACCGATGCAGTTTTTCTAAAAATCACAAATAGAAAAAAGAAGGCAGATAAATTTCATTGCCTCACACAATTTATTAAAATTAAATAATTTATACTTACGAAATAATAATGGAAAAAAAAATCACGTTTCAAATAATTTATCGGGACTCTGCGATTTGGTTTCAACCCTTCGTGAGACTTTCAAAGGTCCAGGAGGCCAGGGACCTGTGATATACCAATGAAAACATAATAAAAGGTTAGTGGATGTCAACTGTCTTCGAACTTTTGGTTCTAGAACAAGCAGGTTCTAGGCAGACGTGAAGAATAAAATCACATACGCCTGGGTGGATGAACCCATGACCTTGTAAATCACTACCACACCACCACCTACCACTATTTTTCTCTGCATCACCCAAAGGTTGACTGGTAGAAAATGCCTAAGGCATTAAGTCTGCCTCTGTACTTCTATGTGCATGAAGAATTTAATAAATAAATAAATAAATCGAGGCTAGTCCACCAGCCCACTCACTACTCTACAAAATATTTCTGGCAACATTTATTCAGTATTAATCATACTCATTCTTGTTCATTTACAGACTAAACAAAATAAATTCTCGCAACACATTTTTTCAAGTAAATAAAACAAACAAAAGATCCTCCAAAATAAATTGAATTACAGCAATAAAAACCTCACACCTCGTACAGACCCCGAAAAAAGCGGCAAGCCGCATCCGCTAGCAGTCACCCGTTAATCCCATATTTGTTTATTTGTCACTCAGGTCATTTAACAAAAGCAGCCTGTATTTTTGCACCCGGTATGTGGGTTATATTTCTCATACGAAGCTAGTGTGGTTATGCAATTCATCGGGATGGAAAATACGGGAACTGTGGTTAAAACCCGGGATTTTCGTTGTTCTGTCATATTTACCTACAAACATCGGGCTAGGAGAATATGGCTGGAATAACTTTGTATGTTTTTAGAATCCGGTTTCTGGCATGGAAGAATATTTTGTTTGATTAATTTTACGTTGGATTTTAGCTCGTAAATGGCTTACCATTTTTCGCTACGTGGTTATCGCTACAGATGTCGGAATGATAATTAATTTATGCACACAGATGTTTGTAGGTAAAATAGTATTTTCAAACTTTGGAACAAAGATTCAATGAAACTGATTCAATAAACGTTTTAAAAATATGAAAACCGACTTTTTGCTTTAGATGCAATTTTGAAATTCGTTTTAGATGTTTTCGAAGTCAAATCGAGTGAGTCGCGATATTTTCTCTCTCAGACTGATATGTATTTATTAAAATAAAACCAACAGCTTCTGTGTACATATTATTTTAGGTATAGATAACAACTGGCCTAAGTCTTACACAGTCGCCAATTAGGTACTTGACTCAACTTTCTTTTCAAAAATTATCTTTGTCCAAAACCTCAAATAGAAAGAAATGTTCAAATTCGTGCAGTATTAATCAAGTTAGAAACCTTCCAAATCTGATGGGAGAAAAAACTGTCGAATAACAGTAAAAGGATGTGCATACTGGAATGGGACGTCACCGCGATTAGGTTACATATGCTCAAAAGAGTTAGAGGGCGTCTAATGAAAGCGCGACCTGGAGTTTTTTTTTTAAATTTAATTGGCAACATTATTTAGCCGCAATCGAAGGGAATAAAAAAAATTGTGACGTTTCAAAACATGATTCTCCTACTAGTTAATAATACCACATACAACATTTTCTGATTTAACCTCTTTTTCTCAGGTCGCGCTTTCATTAGACGGACTATATCGAGATAGTTTCACCACGTGTCCACTCTTCCTCAAACCAACATATTTGGAATGCTTTCAATACTTTCTGCTTTTTTTAATAACTAATATTGATACTGTTTTCAGAAATAGATTTTTTTTACTGTTCTTTGTTGTTTATTATAAAAAATTGAGCAAAAATAATAAACCCAATTACAAGTTCACAAGCATTTCACAGAATAAAGACTATAAAGAGTCATAAAACAGAAAAAGGACAAGACTACCTACAGTTAAAACCATATATGAAGGCAAAAAGTAGGTTTATTACTCAAAGAGTAAGCACAACTCCTCCACATTTTAATGCTGACCATATTTTATTTTGACGTCAAAACGCCACCGTATTTCGTTCAAAAACATTCGGCTTTTAAGATATACTACCTCTAAAATTGAACACACAACCCTCATTGGCAGGTAACATTGAACAAAATAGAAAACACGGAACCGCTGTTACCCACGTAGCATTTCCTTAAAGACATCCCGGGTCCCGGGCTCCCGGGATCCCGGAATCCGAGACGCCTGCCAACACTAGCCGAGGCTGATTTATTCGTGGCAAGCGAGAATTTAAATTAAAGCACATTAGGAGCATTATAATGTGTATTTGTATATGCTTTTGTTGCTTTTTAATGCTGTTTATGTATATGGTGCAGATGTAAGAAAGCGCCGAGAAAAAAAAGCAGGTTGTTTTTTGATGCGTTAAATTTTCTTTTTTGTAGATTAACAGATGCTTGAAGTTGAATGCATTTATTTATTATATGTATATTCTGCCAGCGGCTTCGCCTACATGATAGGTTTTTTCAAACTAACTTTGGACCCCTGTTGCATAGCTATAGGGAGAGAAGATCCTCTCTTAGTGCTCGCCTATGGTCATAAAAGAAAACTTAGTGCAAAAATTTCACGCTCCTAGGCTGTATGTTGATATGACAGTCCGTCAGTTTCTTTTTACGTTATTGTATTGTACGCTGTCTGATGTACAATAATTAAATTATTATAATCTGTTTTAAGTTTTATAACCTACTAGCTTTAGCCCGCAGCTTCACCCGCGTACATAAAATATATCCTATGTCACTCAGGAATACAGCAGCTTTCTATTGGTGAAAAAATTTTAGCAATCGGACCAGTACAAACAATAAAACAAACTTTACCTTTTATAGACTCTGTGTCTACAATCTCTCACAGAATTCTCATGCCACACTGGTTATCTGAAATTCATATTGAATTGGACATATTTCCCTCTTCTAGAGAGAAGGCCTGAGTCTTAGCAGTGGGAACATTATAAGGCTGATATATGACATATTTTGGAGCAGTCGTAAGGTGCACTATTTAATCTTTACCCCCTTTTTTTTCTAGTTTTTAATTTTAACTTCTTCTTCTTCTTATCGTACGGTTAGTGGCCAACCTGGTGTCAGAGTTTTCAAGCCGCCCTGACTTGGCTTAACGACTGCTGTCAGCTGACAACAGTCAGAATTTTAACTATAATTGTTCGTATGCCTTGTGTTGTAATCAATCAAAATATTTATTTGCTAGAATATGATACATAAGGTGTATAATATATATAAATATGATACATAAGGTGAAAAATACTGGTATTCAGCTAAATCCGGCTTGACTGGAAGCCGACCCCAATATAGTTGGGAAAAGGCTAGGCAGATGATGATGATGATACATAAGGTGTTTGTTACATTTATTTCAGCATATCCTGCCATAACATGGCGTGCAAATGTATTCACAGTCAGTGTCTTTCATCTGTTCTGTGGTCACTGTGGTTAATTAATTACTCAGATACCCGCGAAACGAGACACAATAGTAAAACAATAACAGCGCGGTCTCATAGGACCGGTTGGGGATTCAAACGTAAGTACTATACTACTTGCAAATATTGGATTCTATTAACTTGTCTTCTAATGGGCGACGTATGTACCAAATTTTATTTTCATTCTTTCTAATTCATTTTTGCTCTGAGTAATTCTCGTACCAATATAGGTCTGACCCGTTTTCTCAGGGGTGTCGTTGAGACGATTAGGGGATAGCAATGGGATAGGATAGCATTACGGGTAGTGTGCACCTGTGCTCTGATATTATGCTTGCTTGAGTGGTGAAAGGAGAGATGACGGTTAAGTTAATCTGTAGGGTTTATCTTGAATTCAGTTGACCACGCTGTAGACAGGATACTTTAAATTAGGTTCATAGCTGCTCATGAGACGGTTTATAGAATTTAGTCTATTTTGGTGTTTTTTTTATTATTATTATTGATAGGCTCGTGCTTGACCACATCTCACCTGATGGTAAGCGATCATGTGGTCAACGATGGAGCACGCTTGCCTAAAAGCAACCTATTCACTCTTGAATAAAGATCCCTAGGTTGTAGCTATCAGGAAACACAAACCCCGGCAGGGAATTCCACTCTTTAGCTGTACGCATAATAAATGTACTTCCAAAACGCTTTGTACGTATGGGTAGGATATTCACCATGTACCGGTGGCGCATTGCCTTACGTCTAGCGGTCCTTATCAATTTAATTATAAAAATAACTTTTCCTTCTTCGTTCTTGGAAGAGCGATAGAATAACAGACTTTTACTAACTAAAACCCACCAGTGTGCGTTCAGTTGCCCTTAGAATGCTAAGCACACTGGTGGGCTAGGCTGGAATTTGTGGCAGCCCAGCAGAGCCGATGAAATAAATAAAATGAATGACTAGTTTGGAACCGTTGACTTCCAGTAAATTAAACAATCAAATAAAACAAAAAAATAACTGCCAAATTGCAAGCTAGGGCGAGTGATGAAAATTCAGAAAAATCTCAAAACATACTGCAAACATTTCGACATTCGCTGACAATGCACCCGGATTGGGAGTTTGTTCCTCGTGTCGGCATTCAGAATACGCCGACAACGGTGTCGGCGTCCGAGAGCCATTAACCGACACATTTCGCCGACGCGCAATTCACACGTTCAAATGGCACTTTGAATGGGTATTTTTATTTAGTGGATATTACGTACATATGCTAGCATATTTTCTCGCTACATTTCCTCTGAATTTGCAAACAGAATCATAACACACGGGCCACACTCATATTTCAAGTTTTCACAAAGCACCCAGTTTTAATGAATCAAACAAACTAAAGGATTTCAAACAGAGGCAAACAATCCGCCGTTCGCTGACAATGCAGCGGGATTAGCACGTTTGTTCGACATGTCGGCATAGTCTGCGTTTCGCCGACACCGCTGTCGGCGTCCGTCGCCCATTAGCCGACACATTACGCCGAGCGATGCGGAGTTCCACATTCGAATGTTCAGTTTGAATAAATGTTAGAATGGGGATTATGGTTCGTATGAACTTAAACTAAAATGGCGGAATGGAAATTAGAAGTTTGGAAGGCATTAGAATATAGTTGTTAGACTGAAAAGTTCATTATACCAAGTACTTTGTACTAACTATATTGTAATTTCTAAAGCGGAACACTACAGAGGCGTGCTATAGTAGAATTCTCGTTGCTACGTAATCTGATTTAGGGTTTGTTCAGGCATTGCAGTAGTTGGTATTAATCTAGAATTGAGAGCGGAACTCTAGCGGCTTTTGTGCAGCTCTGTTGTAACGCATTCATTTTGAATAGGCACTTGCGAGCTATGCTGAACGTTGTTATAAAAACAAGATAAATATATGAACTTAGTAGAAAATTACGTACCTATCTATTCTGTAACATTTTTTTAAGGTGGGAAATCGTCGGGATATCAGACCTTTACTGACTAAAAACCAATTTTATGTTCCTTCTTTGCCTTGCAAAAAAGCATACTTAGCTGTAGTGAATGAATAAATATTTGTAGGAATAAAATTCTTCTGTACGTGTTTTAGTCAACTAAGTCAAGGTTTTGTGTCTTTATTTTGAGTGGATGGTATGAAAATATAAGGAAACTCGGTAGGTGGCGCTGCAATTCCAAATTTTTCCACTTTTATTCTCACAAAAGCCAGCTTTCGGACCGGATAAAGTCTATCGCGACCGTTAGTATTTATGTATAATAAAATATAGTAGTTACTCAGATACCCGCGAAACGAGACACAATAGTAAAACAATAACAGCGCGGTCTCATAGGACCGGTTGGGGATTCAAACGTTAATGTGTACCAAATAAAAATCATGAATAGAAGTTTACTCTAGAGCACTTTTTACTCTTTTTCCCCGAGAATAAACTACGTTCCCTTTGGATAATATTTTACTTTCACGCAGACGAAACCGATGACACAAGCCTGTCCACAACAAAAGAATAGCCAATGGCAATCCAATTCAAGAATCCTTCCTATTATTTTTCTATACCCTCAAGCAATATTGACAAAAAAACCTTATTAGACGTCGGTTGACCCCGGAGACTACCTCAAATTACGTTGGGTCGAATTGACCCTTGACATAATGCAAAAATTTGGTCGCCATCACGGGGAGAAAGGGCCCTTCTTTGTGTAAATAAAGATCAATTAAATTACTTTTGTGTCCATCTTATTATTATGGTGGACGGAATGAAAAGAGCTTCAGGGTTGTTTAACTACTAGCTTTTTCCAGCGACTTTGCCCGCGCAGTAACAAAATTATGACGGTACTTTTTTTAAGCCGTAGATCCCGGCTGTCATTTGTTGATCTTTGGCAGTCGTTCCGGATAGTCAGAAGCCAGTACATCTAACTCTAGTCTTGCCATGAAGTACCGTGTTACCCCAGTTAATGGGTTGTGGAGGTCTGGTATTCAGCTAAATCCGGCTTGACTGGAAGCCGACCCCAATATAGTTGGGAAAAGGCTAGGTAGGCCTAGATGATGATACTTTTTTAAGTTGGGAAATCATCTAATGACTTGAGAGTAGGGAATGCAAATCCGTCGTGTTTTAAAAATCCGGATTTTTTAAACGGATTTGGGGTCCAATCCGGATTATCCGGATTTTACGGATTTTTCATGATAATTAAACAAACCTACATATATTAGTTTATTAACATGATGTTTCCCGCCGTAGCTCTCAAAACGGCGAGGGGAAACATCGTGAGGAAACCGGCAAGTCCTAGAACCAAAACTTTTAGGACATGTACCATCCACAAATCCACACTGGGCCCGCCTGGTGGATCACGGCCTCTCCAAGAAGCCGTTTTCCCAAAATGTAAAGACAAAGAATGTATATTTTTTCCATTTTTGGGTTGGAAATTATCCAATGACTTCTCCCGTTCTGGGCAGAGCGGGATATCAGATTTTTAGTGACTAAAATCCTACTCCACTTCTTTCTTCTTTTTTTTTGTCTTCGTTCTAGGGCCCCAGGATTCACTTTCACATAACCCATGGCAACAGTAGGCTTCTTGGAGAGGTGAGGACCGGTGTCATGTGGAAGGTGAGGACGCTGTGACGTCTTTCCAACCACTTCTCAAAGAGGGGACTTATAGCTATAATTATGCGTGCCCAAAGAATGTAGTAGGGTTGGTAATTAGTTCATACTTTTTTCTGTCAGCATGATGACGCTTGGCGCCTTAAAAGACAGTCTTTTTTGGGCACGCATGCATTGCAACTTTTCATACGGGTAGACCACGAATTATATTGGACCCACGTTACAATATTTTTTTTCTGAATTTACTTGGTTATACGTCTTCCACGCGAATGAAGCCACGGGCAAAAGCTAGTGCTAAACTAATAATAAAAATAGATAATATCATCGCGAATTAATATTTCTTATTATTCAGAAAATCCGCGGATTTGATTTTCAAATCCGGATTTACAAGTCGAGTAAAAATGTGCGGATATCCGGATTTTTCGGATTACGGATAGTCCGGATTGCATTCCCTACTTGAGAGAGTGTCAGACTTTCACTGACTACTTAAAACCTACACCTCTGTTCATTCTTTGCCCTTTGAGTTTCAGGACTACGTCCCGATTACGGGTGGAGCGTATCAGACTTTTACTGACTAAACCACACTATATTACTTCTTTGTCTTTTGCGTTCCAGAATCACGGGTTCCCCTTTCAGAAGTTAACCCGTGGCCCAATGACTATAAAACCACTTGACCGCTCATACGGGCGTCTCAGGCTCGCGACACTTTCATGATATAGCACTTATATTAGTTGCGGATATAAGTGAATTTTTTAGTACTGACCAGTTGTTGGATCTGTGCACACTACTTAATTTTGGTACCTTATAAATATTTATTGAATAAATCCGAAACAAAAATGAGTACCTGTGCAATTAAATGGTGCGGGAAATCAACTAGAATATCTAGTTATAAAAAAGATGGCATAAGTTTTCATTGGTAAATAAAATTTGATATATTTATTAACAATATTAGCAATTATAGAGGGTTCAAGCTAAATTGGTTGGTTACGGAAAAAATGATACCGCGTTGATGTCTTTTGAAAAAGTCCTTTACTTTCACTAGAATATTAGATAAGTCTATCCCTTTCTATCCGTAAGTACTTTCTACGTAGTGCTGAAGTGACGTGCTAACTTCAAAACGCAGTTGATAAATATTATTTTATCGATGATTTCAAATAATAAATAAAAAATAATATTACGTTTTAATGTTTTCGATTTCCAAATAATTCGGAAGTTAAAGAAAAGTGAATTAATGCTATTCTAAACTAATATTTCTTTTTTCATTGATATAATTTTGATTTAGAACAAAAACGTACCGATGCGCACTCCACTATTTATTTGCTACATATTGTTTTATTTACATCCAGTTAAAACCCTATCAATATAGTTTTAAAAAATGTAGAATTTGTAGATATCGATTTTATCGATATCGATATTATTGTTGCAAAACTGACTTGCGAATCACTATGTTTGGAATATTCGTCCTGACATTGTTGCATCGGCCAATCGCAACCGCTATATTTTCTTCGTCCCCCGGCCCGCAGCGGTGAGTCGTGTGCCTAAACGAAATCGGTCTATCAGCTCTCAAGTGGTTTAATTCTCTTTGCCGTGGCCCCAGAAGTCTTCGGCCCTGCTGGGCCCCTAAGGTTTTGCTGACATCTCTATGAGACACGCGTGGAACACTACGTGCTATCAACGACTTGGGCTCCGTCCAGACGACGAGCTACCCATTGCTCATCGCCATTAACTCTTCCTGTGCAAGTCAGACACGCAATTAGACTTTCCACAAAATATTCGTCTTCAACAAAGAAGTTAGCACTAATTGCTCGCTGTGTGTTAGCGATTAAGACTTAGCGTTGTTTGTTCCTAAACCAGTCACAAGCAAAACTCTACTTAATCATAACAAGTTTACCGTCTACTTTCCTTCACACACGATTCTATCTGTCCTTAAACAAACACTACTTCAAATGTTAGAAGCTTTTACTCACGTAGTATGACAGAAACAAACATATTTCTCCTCCTCTTTTTATGATTCCTGACATAAATCTTTAAGGTAACATACATAACTATGCTACATTATGTGTTACATGAAAAACATTCAAAGAATCCTATCAGAAATTCACTATCGTGCCAGAAAAACCATATATTCCGAACAAAATATTGGTTTTTCACCATTCAGCCGCTCTAGCGTGATTTATGTTCTGAGATGGAAAAATCCAGCGAAGCGCTGCACCGCTGAATGTCGTCTAAAGGCCCTCGCCCACGACGACGTAGCGATGCTGCCGCGCGTTAAATATAAGACAGTATCGCGCGTTAGTTGCATTTGTAATGCGCTACAGAAGCGATGCGAACGCTTTACTAACATGCTGTACATAGCTTCGCGACTTTCTCGATGCAAATTTCTGAGAGAACAGAACAGACAGAGGGTAGCATGTAAACGAAAAGTTTTACATACGAAAACTTCATTTTTGTGCCGTTGCTGAATCGCGTTTGCTTCACGAAAGAAGTACGACAATATCGCGTTTGCATCGTGTCCGAGTATAGTGATGTAGGCGAGGGCAAACAATCGCATTTGTAACGCGCGTGTTCTGTTGGAAAAAAAAAAAGTTTATTTGGCACACCATGATTCATGAACCTAATGTTTGCAAACTAAAATGAAACATAAAAAAATGGTTGCCTGTAAAGTCGTTTTTACGGGCGAAGATTTTACGTGACAACGTCTTTTTCTCGGTAGAATATTTATTGATATGAATATAATTAAATTGCACAATAGGAACAAGGAATTGAATGAAAATAAGAATTGCACAAATTTTAACTATAGAAATATATTTTGTTTACTAAAATTCTCTAGTGCTGCGCGCGCGGCAGACCGATCATAGTTGAGTGGGAGAGAGACGCAAGGCATTCGGCGGGCCTCTCTCTCGTTCGGTGACTCATCGTAACGTTACCGAGCGTTACACTTTTTCATAAGTGACTCCCAGCCGCAACCTAATTTAAGACGTTGTCACGTCAAAAATAAAAATGTGAAGAAATAAAATTAACAATATAAATAGGTCTCACGGCTTCGCCAAATAGGTCCACATAATGCCAGGCAACTACGTAGCAGTAGCCTGATGCTGATTTTCAACTGAACCTTTGAGTGCAGGTACAATAATAAAAATCAGTTTTTTTACACATTTACAGAAGCGATGTCAACGTGCTACTAACGTGATGTAGCATCGCGACTGTATCGTTGAGAACGTGCTACAGCATCTCGACTTTATCGATGCGAACGCGCGACAGCATCGCTACTGAATTGCTACAAAAACTCGCCGTGAGCGAAGGCCCTAAAGGTTCGGGATTGTGGCGGTTCGCGAGCTTTTCAATGTTTGATGGCTGCAATAACATTCTGGAGAACAATGGGATTTATGGTTTAGAAAATAATTGGCTATTTTGATGTTTTATTAGTAAGTTGTTTTCTATATATGTTCATATTCCTCATACTATGTTTTGTTCCGTATGGTGTCTGGAACCGAAGAATTTACACCATCCCATCTCTTCCCGTGGGTGTCGTAAGAGGCGACTAAGGGACACACCAGAAAATGGGCAGCAGCATTTTCTGTGCATTTCAACATCTACACTGCGATCGCCAACCCGCATGCCAAGCGTGGCGATTATGGCAAAAACCCCCCAACAATGCAGACACGCAAAACAAAACGGCCCCTAGTACCCGGCAGCCCGTCTAACCTTGACTACGGTAGCGGTCAAGGCTACGGCGAGGCAAGGGGTGCGAAGAATCTCCGGAGGAGGCTAGGCTACCCCTTACAACGACTCGACCTGGCAACATACAACACGCGTACACTGCGGACCGACGAGAAGATCACCGAACTTGAGGAAGAGTTGAGCGGGGTACGATGGAGTATTGTGGGATTATCCGAAGTCCGAAGACAGGGGGAGGACACGATAATTCTCAAATCCGGTAACCTGCTCTATTTCCGGGAGGGTGACCAGCAGTCCCAGGGTGGTGTCGGGTTTTTCGTCCACAGGTCCCTTGTGAACAATGTGGTGAGGATCGAGAGTGTGTCGACCAGGGTGGCTTACCTTATACTCAGAATATCGGCAAGATATTCGCTGAAGGTCATACAGGTATATGCCCCAACCTCGACACACTCCGACGACGAAGTAGAGACCATGTATGAGGATATATCCAGAGCCATACATGGTTATAAGACTCACTTCACCTTGGTCATGGGGGACTTCAACGCTAAACTGGGCAAACGAGACGGTGATGAGCTGCGAGTGGGGCAATTTGGATTTGGACGGCGGAACCACCGGGGACACCTACTGGCTAGCTTTATGGAGAAGGAGGGCCTCTACATGATGAACTCTTTCTTCAAAAAGCGTGAGCATAGGAGGTGGACCTGGCAAAGCCCCGATGGTGCAACTAAAAATGAGATTGACTTCATCTTGTCGACGAAGAAGCAAATATTCAATGATGTCTCTGTGATCAATGCAGTGAAAACTGGTAGTGATCACCGCATGGTGAGAGGCACATTGAATATCAACATCAAGCTTGAAAGGTCTCGACTGGTGAAGTCTACGCTCCGTCCAGCACAAATCCAGCTCCAAAACCCCGAGAGCTTTCAGCTCGAACTCCACAATCGTTTCGAGTGCCTAGGTAGCTCCGTGGACGAATGTAACGATGGGTTCGTGGAAACTGTCCATACGGTCGGGTCTAAGTTTTTCAAGACCCACCGTACAAATAGGAACAAGAAGCTCTCGGATCCGACTCTCGAGCTCATGAAGAAGAGGCGTGAGATGATTCTGCAGTCTTCAGACGATTTGTGCAGATACCGTCAGCTCAATAGACAGATTTCGAAGTCCTTAAAACGCGATCTTCGCCACTTTAATTCCGAAAGGGTTAAGGACGCGATAGAGCGGAATAAGGGCTCCAAAGTTTTTGCGAGGGATCTGTCTATTGGGCAGAGCCAACTCACGAAACTGAAGACCGACGATGGCAGAGTCATATCCGCTAAATCGGAGCTCCTGGGAGAGATCGAGGCATTCTATGGACAGTTATACACGTCTATCTCTAAACCCACGACAAATCTAGCGAGTGATCCAAGAGCTGGATTGACCCGACACTATACCGAAGATATCCCGGACGTCAGCCTGTACGAGATTAGGGTGGCTCTGAAACAACTTAAACACAATAAGGCGCCGGGTGAGGACGGAATTACGGCCGAACTTCTGAAGGCGGGTGGAAAACCGGTCCTTAAGGCCCTTCAGAAGCTATTTAATTCCGTCATACTCGAGGGCAAAACGCCACAGGCATGGGGCAGAGGTGTGGTGGTACTCTTCTTTAAGAAGGGCGACAATGCCCTCCTTAAGAACTACAGGCCCATCTCACTTCTGAGCCATGTCTACAAGTTGTTTTCCAGAGTCATCACGAATCGTCTCGCACGCAGGTTCGACGACTTCCAGCCTCCTGAACAAGCCGGATTCCGAAAAGGCTTTAGCACCGTAGACCACATACATACGCTACGGCAGGTTATACAGAAGACTGAGGAGTATAACCTGCCTCTCTGCTTAGCGTTTGTGGATTACGAGAAAGCCTTCGATTCGATCGAGACTTGGGCTGTACTGCAGTCTCTCCAACGGTGCCAGATTGACTATCGGTACATCGAAGTGCTGAAATGTTTGTACAAAAACGCCACCATGTCAGTCCGACTCCAGGATCAGACCTCGAAACCTATCCTTTTACAGCGGGGTGTGAGACAGGGAGACGTTATCTCTCCGAAACTGTTCACGGCCGCATTGGAGGATGTCTTCAAGGTTCTGGAATGGAGAGGGCGAGGCATCAATATCAACGGCGAGTACATCACTCACCTTCGGTTTGCCGACGACATAGTAGTCATGGCTGAGACTACGGAGGAGCTCAGTACAATGCTCGGTGATCTCAGTAGGGCTTCCGAAAGAGTGGGACTCAAAATGAACATGGACAAAACCAAAGTCATGGTAAACATCCATGTAGCTCCCACTCCTATCAAGATCGGAGACTCTACACTCGAAGTTGTGGACGACTACGTCTACCTGGGACAGACGGTCCAGTTGGGTAGATCTAACTTCGAGAAAGAGATCAATCGTCGAATCCGACTCGGCTGGGCAGCGTTCAGGAAGCTGCACGGTATCTTCTCGTCCAACCTACCGCAGTGTCTCAAGACAAAAGTCTATGACCAGTGTGTGTTGCCAGTGATGACATATGGCTCGGAAACGTGGTCGCTCACAATGGGCCTCATCAGAAGGCTTAAAGTCACCCAAAGAGCAATGGAAAGGGCTATGCTCGGAGTTTCCTTGCGCGATCACATCAGGAATGAAGAGATCCGCAAGAGAACTAAGGTTACCGACATAGCCCGAAGAATCGCCAAACTTAAGTGGCAGTGGGCAGGGCATATTGCTCGTAGAACAGATGGTCGATGGGGACGGAAGGTTCTAGAGTGGCGGCCACGTACCGGAAGACGCAGCGTCGGAAGGCCTCCCACAAGGTGGACCGACGACCTGGCGAGGGTCGCGGGAATCCGATGGATGCGAGACGCGCAGGACCGGTCGCTGTGGCGACGCTTGGGGGAGGCCTATGTCCAGCAGTGGACGTCTTTCGGCTGAGATGATGATGATGATGATGATGATGATGTTTTGCTAGCGATTTCGACCCCGTGAGAAACCAAAATTATCCTGCAGTATTTTTTTTTATTATTATAAACTAGTGTTTGACTGCAATCCCACCTGATGGTAAGCAGTGATGCAATCGTAGATGGTGATAACCCCGGAAAAAAAATTTTCGTATTGTAAATCCTATTCTTGGATGTGTTCTACCCTTGTGCAAAGTTTTATCCAAACACGTTTGGCTGGTTAAGCGTGGACGAGTAACGAACATACACATCCATACAAACTTTGACTAAAATAGGAATTTTAAGGCTACGGATTGGTTGATAATATAACGGGAACTGCTGAGTGTTAAGTTCAATTCCCGAGTCATGTAAAATTTAACTGGGATCCGGAAATTTTTAATTGCAACCGCGAGCCAAGATTTGTACCCGTTTGATGCCAATAAGTATATATTGGCACCCTGCCTCGCCTGTCATGAAAGTCTCCTAGAATTTCTGACTAAGTGTATTTTAGGACTATGTTTCAAAGCCATCTATCATGACTGACGGACTAAACGTTTCGCCTCGTCGTTTATACCGCGTACATCGAAGGACTGGAACAACTTGCCTGCCGCAGTCTTCCCATCCGATAAGTAATAATTTAGGTGTCTTCTCAAGGTTGGAGTGAATAGGCTCTTAATAAACTAATGCGCCTCACCATCAACGATTGCATCACTACTTACCATTACATAGCAGATAAGCACTAGTTTATCATCTACATCACCTACCTAGCCTTTTCCCAACTATATTGGGGTCGGCTTCCAGTTAAGCCGGATTTAGCTGAATACTAGTATTTTTTGAGTAGCGACTGATTACCAGACCTTTACAACCCATTAACTGGGGTAACACCGTACTTCATGGCAAGACTTTAGTCAGATTTACTGACTCCTGATTTTCCGTAACAACTGCCAAATATCTACAAATGACAGCCGGGAACAACGGCATAACGTGGTATGTTAAGATGGTCATCCATCCACCGTCCAACCTTGGCAAGGGTTGTTTAACCTTGAAGATCGACCCGTACGGCTGTTATTATCTAGCCACGAGCTCCTCACTTAAGAGGCCTGCGGAGACCGCGCGCTATCTCGAGTTGAGACGAAATAAAATACGTTTTTGAGGTTAATGGAAGCAATCCAGATAGTATAAACAATTCTTGGACACACCGACTGGAGTAAAGTCATCATCCGCACACTGAAAGTTGCTTGCTGTGATAGCAATACAAACTATTGGAAATTTGGGAGAGGTTCCGTAATACCAAAAATGATGAATGAAAAATTAATGTATTTCCAATATTGTTTCGAGTAATTATAACTTGATAATAATATCTGTGTTCCTACGAAAAGATATTTGGAAATATTGTTGTTTATAATATAGAAAAAACAAAATAAAAACATGACATTTTCGCTGTGAAAATGTGCAAATTTAAATTCGCTTAAAGAAGATTGGCAAAACCCCATGTACTTTCAGTATCACATACAGGCTTAACGTACAATAGAATGAATATATGGATTAGAATGCTACAATAGAGTATAACAAAATATGTAATGGTAAGACATACATTAGAGTTGGGGATATAAAATGATTTATAGACATAACCTCAAAATGGACCACCAAAAATAATACAAGGTACCTACCTAATTATGTAACTTAGAGCTTGATGTAGCGTTAGAAAGGAAAACAAAAACTTTACACACCACAATATACGTATAATTTGTTTTTAAAGTAATCAAAACATTTAAAAAAAATATAAAAAATACAAAAAGGTATAAAAAAGGGTATTGACGACGAACTTCGACGAATTGCTTATAAGGTCTGGAATGGAATATTTAACGGTTTTATTTTTTAAAAGAATTAATCGGTAATTTAAGGTAGTCGTAGTTGCAACAACGAATTATCGTATTAGCGCACGGTTAGATAATGCCCGTGGTTTTTAAAAAAAAAGTCTAAAACGGCTCATTCCGCGACCTTTTGACACGAATATTTTTGTTTTTAAAATAGAAAAACAACTACAACTCAATAACTACGAAAAATATGTGATTCTGGACAAAACTCAGGCGAGGCGTTGTCGTCGCGATGAACCTTGGTTCCGTTCGAAGTCGCACCAGGAACTGCAGCGTACGCCAATACAATATCGGCGAGGGAAACACCAAACCGCCGGTTAAATTCCGGGGTAATCCTTGAACCGATTCAGAGCGAATCTATGGCGAGAAAAATTGACAAATATTAACGCCATGCCTGAGGCAGACAGCCCGTTAAGTTTTAAAGGTTTTAAATACATACCGGTTCCTTGTGAGTAGAACGATTAGCGACGGGCGTAGGTACCACGTCGGATTTTTATAGTAAACTTCACGTAATACAATAGATCTTTCATATCGCCATTACTTCCGCGTGAAACAACTTATACAACACGGCGATGCCATGTTTTTCACTTTTAACACGATTAAATAAGTGCTACGGTTATAACGATTGAATTTTGGAAGATAATGCAAATAAAATAATTTTAATTAAATACGTGCACGTCGAAGTCCGATCGTCCAATGACAGTGAAAAAATTTTTCTTATGTTCGAAGAATTTAGACCATTCAAATTTTAAAAACGAAAATTAGAAGAAAAAAATTACAATAGGTTGAATACTAGGAACGAAAAAGTTTTTAATCAGCCAAGTTTATTAGACAGCATGATAATGCTGCATTGACCAGAAGGGGCGAATTCATCGCGATTGCGCGTGCGTATCACGCGCGACCGTTGCGCCCAGAAAGAGCGTATCAACGCTGGAGCATTCAACAATTCCGTATCAAATGTAGGTGCTCAATTTCCCTGGATATGTGCACTCGCTCTGGAGTTCGCGCGTTTAACTGGACGCAACAAGGTGTCCCTAGTATCTCGACTCGCGTGTAATACGCGCAAGTTGAGGGTCTGGCGTTGTGCACGCGATTTACGCGCGTATTTTGTATTCGCGCGATACTTGTGGACGCGACGTATTTGTGCTAGTATCTTACTAGTATATTACTATCGCGCGAATGAATTCGCGCGAAACGTTTCTAAACGAATTCGCTTCTTCTGGACAAGGTTTTAAGGCAGACCCTTAAGCGTCGTCCTATTTAGCTAACTATCATACGATTGAACGATGTGATTTCGTCGCACGATGAGATTAGTTTTATCGACGAAACCCTGTGCTCATGCGATGATTTACAAGCTTCTATTAGGACACTCTAAAGAATTTGTTTTTAATCACATCGTTCAATCGTACGATGGTTAGGGTCAGCTCACACCGAGACGCGACGCTGCGCGCACATTTTAATAGAGTGACTCAAAATTTAACTTTATTTACTACGCGAAAAGATACACATTTCATTGTGAGAATTTAGAATACGTTGCTTCATGCAGCGCTGCCCCTCGTGATGCCACGCGCCGTCGCGCTGCACCTCTTGATGCCACGCGGCGTCTCGTAACAGGTAAAAAACAAAACCACAATACTAATTGTAACAATACATTGTCAAGAAATACCGCAGGGAGATTGTTCCTTTGTGTCGATCGTAAGCTAAATACCAGACTACACTCATGACATGTGAACAACAGCCCACGGTTCTGAGTCATACTTTACAATTACAACAGTAGCCGATAATGGCTTCGGTTTTCTCCTTTAAACTGGTCAAATCAAGACACGTCGGCGAAGGCGTGATAAGCGCACATAACAGTTTATACACCGAAGATCAACTGCTGACATTGTTAAAGCATGAAAAACATTCACAGAATAAATAAGAGTCCTATTTCAGTCCTGCGCAGGTTTATACACTAAACGCAAATTTTAATGTACTAAAGTAACGCGGCACAAAATAAGAGTTCACACTTCATTTATAGATGCAGACAACATTACAAATAACACGAACGACGAATTATGTTTAGGCAGGGTCAAACAAAAATATCATGACAGTTTATATTTTTTTTGTATTTGACATACCTAAGTAACAGCTGACGCAATAAGCCTATTTTATGCGTTTTGTTTTTACAAACTTCACAAAAAGGACGAGGTACTATTGCATTATTGCGTTTTGTTTCCGTAACGGGACTGTACCCTAAAATCATGATTTTTTAATTACTCCGGACTGCTAATATTGTATTTTAGCTTGGAAAATAACTAACGATATATGACCCATAAGTTGCATTAACTAGATTTGTGTATGTTTGGATTTTGATGTGATACCCAGCTCGCCAATCTTCTTTCGTTTGGGGTAAGTTTTTCAA
This sequence comes from Mythimna separata, assembly GCA_030763345.1. Taxonomy (NCBI): domain Eukaryota; kingdom Metazoa; phylum Arthropoda; class Insecta; order Lepidoptera; family Noctuidae; genus Mythimna; species Mythimna separata. Next base: position 7,496,546 of record CM061190.1, read on the forward strand.
CAAAAAGACGATGTAGGAACCTAGATTTATTGTCTGAATCCGAATAACATCATATTATGGTGTAAATATGCTTAAATTGCAAATGATTTTGGTATTACGTTTGTATGGATAATTCTAACGTCGCGCCCACCTTAAGCACTAGTTTATATGAGTTAAAAAAAACTTTAACGGTTACACGCACTGGTCATAGACTTTCGTCGTGAGACATTGTGGTATGTAGGATGATAAAACACCGCGCAGTTTCCCGAACGGTCAGTCGAGTTGAAATCGACTATTAACCTCTTTCTCAATGGACTTCATGAGAACACTTAAAGTCACACAAAGGGTAATGGACACGCATTTACAGAAATAGTACATTTGATACAAGTGGAGAAAGTTTATCATTGCGATCGAAGTGGAATTCGCCCGAGCCGCAGACGCGGGTGTTATAGAGCTGAGTGCTGCAGTTACTTTCCACGTGCATCAAACAACGTTTTTAAATATATCTACGGAGAAATAAAAACGAGAGTTGACCGGAGACTCATGGGGTTCGCTTAGCGCCCGACTTGATTTGATAAATGCAATCAATTGTGGCGGGGCGACTCCGCGCACTTTTCTGCACTAGTGCGGAAAACATTAAATTACGTGTCTAAAACGGTAAGGATAAGAGCGGGTTTTCAAGTAAGTATTTTTCTTTAAATAAGTACTTTAAAGTCATGATTAATAAGATCTATGTAAAAGGAAGCGAAAGAATTATAAAATACTCCATTTTACATGCTACACAAAAAGTCTACTACCATTTCCCTCGATCGATTATTCGTAGGTAGGCATCCACCGCTAGCCAACACTTCAGTCTTGGCAGAACCTCAAGAAATTTGAGTGTGCTCTTTGTCTGGTCCAATTCTAAAAGATGACTTATTGTCAAGCCATGGATAGAATACAAAAAGGTTTTCTAGAAAGGTATGTGTGGTTTTCTTTTTATTTTTAATACTTTTATCTTGGTATGTTTACAAAACATTGGCTTACACTTGTAGTAACTGCAGACGACAAGCAATAGGTAGTTCGCCGTTCGGTAAGGACCAAAGCAGAGTCGTCGACGGTGCGTAGTGCCTCAAAGAGATGCCACCAAAACCTTAGTGATCCAGCAAGGCCAATGTTCGCCAGGGCTACAAAAGCATTTCTGAAAACCAGAGGTAATAGATCGCAAAGGGCAACGGAAGTTCAGTTACTGAACACAAGTGTGTTTTAGGCAGTATAAGTCTGACCCACCCTCTCACTCTACCCTAGAGCGGGAAAAGGCAAAAAATTCAGAAACATGAATGAATCAAACTCAAAATATGCTGAGGTCGGTTCATGGGTGGGTGACTTCATGCCTTGGAAAGCAACTTGAGCCGTTGGTCTAGGCTGTTATTTGTAGATCTTTGAAAGTCGTTATGGATAGAAGCCAGGAAATCAGATACCGGTCTTCCCAAGGTATATCGCATAAATAGATAAAAAATGTGAAAATGGTGTTTTTGCACCACCCTAAAGTCGACTGGTAGAAAATGCCTACGGCATTAAATCCGCTTTTGTACGTTAAGTTGAACATAAAGTTTTTAAAATAAATAAATAATAATTTATCACTGGGAGTCATTGATTATAAAATATTTTTTAACACAAAAAAAATACATGATGCTGCAGTTTTGATTTCGTGATCCATTCCACGAATCACGAAAACTGCGGAGAAAATATTGTTTCCCATCCCATTTTTTTAACAATTCCTAGTATTACCTATATATCTACATAAACAATCCAATAAAATACCGGCAAACCCAAGCTTACCGAAATAGCATTTTGGTAATCCATCGCTATACCTCGTACTGCTGACAAAACGCAATTCGTCAGCACAAATCATCCGGCATAGATATTGCACATGCAGACGAAATTCTGGCATCGAATTCGATTCGAAGCCGACATAGAAAAACGAATAGTTTATAATATTTTCACGGTATTCGGTTACAGAGGTGTGAAGTTTTCGAAATATTTGATAACTGGGAAAGAATGTTGTATTGGTATTTTTTTGACAAGTCCGATATTCAATTCATATTTATAAGCATTGCTATACAGCGAGTTTTCTGAATTCATATTTTAGTTTGTTTTTAGTTAGTTGTAATAAGTCGTCTTCTTCTTCTTCCTGCCCTTATCCCATATTACTTGGGATCGGCGCAACACGTTTTCTTCTTCTATTTTATCCTGTCGTCCGTCACACTATCACTAACTCCCTTTTCTTTCATATCAATCCTTATACAATCCATCCACCTTTTCAGGTGTAATAAGTTTTGATTGATTCTACTGTAATTATATGTAGTTAGTTAAGTATGTTTTATTGTAAATTATATATGTGTAAATAAACAAAATAATAATGAAATTATTTTATGATTTCATTATTTTTTTAAAATTATATTCTTATAATTCTAGGCCGGGACGTAACATATCGGATCAACGCAGGATGGATGAAATGGTGACAGGACATTGGAACAGCTTGTGACCCATGATGTCACTTAAGTTGAAAGGTAAAATCTACAAGACTGTGATAAGACCTGTAACACCTGTTTGGATCACAAGATTGCGTTGTGAAAAGATTTTAAGTAACGGAAATGAAAATATTGAAGTGGATGTGTAGTAGAGATGCGCCGAGTAACACTTTTGCCGAGTAACGAATACCGAGTTTTATTCGGTTCATTTTTTTTTCAACCGAGTACTCGGCCGGGTAACTCGGTTCAATCAAAGTCCCATTTCGTGCGCGGTTCAAGTACAAACAGGTTCGCGCCGGTCGAGAGGTCGGCTCGCATTGATTGGCGCAGAGAGCCTTGTGTTCCTGCATCATAACTTACCTTTACTAAATTTTAAATATTTTTTTTTTTATTACTGTTCTCGTAATTTTGTCTCATTACTGCTCATTCATTAGCATAATTTTGATTTTATTACTTGAGATGTTCAAAGATTTCCTAAATTACTAATAAATACTTTTTGATTATCACTATTGTTTTAATTGTATCTACCTAAATATTTTTTTCTTAAACAAAGGATACTCGGCATCCAAACCGAGTTATTCGGCCGAGTACGAGTATCAAAAAACCTGCCGAGTACGCCGAGTACCGAGTATCAACCGAGTACTCGGCCCATCTCTAATGTGTAGTATGATGAGAATGGATAAAGTGAGAAATGAAGAGGTTAAAAGTTGAAAGCGAATCGCATGTCTTGGTGTGGTCATGTGGAAAGGAGGAATGATAATCATGTTACTAAAAGAGTTATGAATATACACGTAGACAGATCAAGAGATTGAGGTCAAAATAAATATGGTAGGATTGTGTGAAGAGTGATATGAAAGAAAAAGGTAGTTAGTAATAACGTGACGGCTGACAGGATAGAATGGAAAAAATGATGATTCAGAGCTTATCGTATTGAAAGAACACTCACTTACAAAATTGTTGAGGAAATAACTTGAATGTAGACGCTTACCTGAAACAGAAAAAAGTAATCACATTAATATTATTGCTGCAGAGGAGAAAGCAGCCAAAGAAAAGATGATTATGTGGATTGTGTGAGGAGTCAAAGAAAAGGGAGTTATTGATAGTATGACGGGTGACAGGACAGAATGGAAGAAAATAACGTGTTTCGCCGATCTCAAGTAAGATGAGACAAGGGCAAGCAGAAGAAGAAGGATATACAATAACAAATTTTAATTTACATTCTTTACAATGCAATCACAGTCACAAACTAAAGCATTTTGTTGCGAGGATTGGCTTGCAGCGATGTTCTTCAGCAAACGAGATCATAATAATTAAATTCCCTCGAGTCAAGGAAGTGCGCTGATAGGGTAAATTACGTACCTAACTATCAGACAGGAAATTTAGAATGAATTTTGTTATACACTTATGTCTTGCATCTTATTGCTCGTGACTTCACCAGCAATGTTTGTAACAATACGACATTCGCATATAGTTTTTTCAAATATGTTTGCTGATTTAAATACTTTTTTAGCTCTGGTAAATAAACATGAAACCAAAAAAATGATATCTTCATCAAAAAAGAAAGTTATAAAACTTTAAAGCTGCTATTATGCCGGAAAAGTCATGATCATGGTGATAGTGGTGGTTTTGATGCACAATAAAGTTTAATCTATTGTATTCTAGGGTGTTTGACGTCAAAGACACCCGTATGGCCGCCATAGAAAACAGCGTCTTGGCGAGAACGACCGATCTATTTATTTAAAATTGTTACATCTCGTTAGCTTTCATATCAATTTTGATTTTGTTTTCACAAGTAGCATTCTATTTTTGCATATATTTATTGATAAACTGGTTAGTTTAGTAATCCCCGCACACAATTCGCAATAAAAGCAAATGAACAATGGTACACCTGCGGACTCTTTTTATGTGGATTTTAGACATTGTTTTACTAAAGAATTGGCACAGTGTTAAGACAGAATTAATTAAGACAAGACTAATTAATCTGCATGGCCTTTTCTGAAATATAACATGTTAAGGTCACCTTTCAGTCTAACCAAATGCAGCTGTGTACGAATATTTCAGACGAAGAGACTGCATATCTAGCCTGGATTCCATATCTCATTCAGAATGCGGTTGCTACCCTAGATAAATCTTGAGCATCGGTGTCGAGTTGCTAGTCTGTCGGTTCTCTATCGTTTAAATTTCAGGGAGTGTGCTACGGGATTGACACAGTTTCATTCCGCTTAACTCGTTCAATCATCGGACCACTAGAGGTACGGTGTTGTGCCACCAGTATATGGTAGACTTCGCGCTCATACGTATAAAACCATTTAGAAACAAATTCCTTGTGCGTTCAGGTACTTACCTAAAAAGTACAATTCTTTGTCGGAGTCTGTATTTCCTGATAGCAACAGCGTAGTGGATTTGACTTAAGCAAAAGTTTAGTTGAATGGGTTAAATCTAGGCAACTATCAACCACATCATCGCATACAATCAGGTTTTAGTCAGTGAAAGTCCGATACACCCTCCTCTCCACTGAAAAAAAGAGCGGGAGAAATCGTCTTAAAAGCCCAACCCCCCGGATTTGTCGAACGTTGTCTACACTACTGTAGTTTAATTTATAAATCAGCGCATTTACGGTAAAACAAAGGCAGTATGTTTCAATTTAAAAGTAGCAGGAGTATGCACTTTGTGGCAATCTGCCAGTCTGTCGCTTACAATGACCTTATGTATCTCAATCCGTTTGTCTAAACAGGCATTAATCTTCTGAGGTTTTAGATACTGTTAGTTGTAAGTTGATTGTCGCCGGTGTTTTATGATATCTGAGTACTATTGTTCTTTCTTACAAAGACGAAAACGAGTTATCTCAAGCTTTAAGTTCCGTACTATAAAATTAAAATCGAGCAAAATAATGCTGACTAAAACGTTTTTTATCTATACAAATTTTGGGACAAATCACTATCTTTTACAGTTTATAAGACAGCCGGATGAAAGACAGACCGGAGACGGAGAGTCCCGTTGGCAACTTTCAGGCCCAGAATCCTAGAAAACCGATGAATGGTCCACCTAGCCCGCAAAATTAAACTATTCGAACGTGTTTAACGACATGTATACAAATTTTAATTCATCCAAATATTTTCTTCTTTTCTGCACCATTGCAATGTGTCCGAGAACAATGTGGTGACCAACTTGCAGTCCGTTAATATATTATACTAGCTTTTACCCGCGGCTTCGCTCCCGTCAAATGACTATCCTACATATCCTACGCTACCCTACCCTACACTACACTACCCTACCCTACACTACACTACCCTACCCTACACTACACTACACTACCCTACACTACCCTAGCCTACACTACCCTACACTACCCTACACTACCCTACACTACTCTACACTACCCTACACTACCCTACACTACCCTACACTACCCTACACTACCCTACACTACCCCACACTACCCTACACTACCCTACACTACCCTACACTACCCTACACTACCCTACACTACCCTACACTACCCTACACTACCCTACCTACCCTACTTTTTACCTAACTTTTTTTTTTTTTGAATTTTTCTCTTCGTAAGAACCATCACTGAACTTCAAGGAACATTTAAAAAAAAAAATCAGCCAAATCGGTCAAGCCGTTTTCATGTGATGTCGTGACAACGAAAAACGGGTTTCATTTTTATATATATAGATTGAGAGCGGTTTCCGAGTAGCTCACATCTCTCTCTATACGAATCTAGCTCTGAGTCTGGGGATGTTACAACTCCTCAACGTCAATGCTAGCGACATTATATCCATTAAAACTATTAACAAAATCTCTAATTTAGAACAACTGTACCTAACTTTATACGCATAGTTTCATCCATAAATAAATAGTATTTTTCCATTTCAAATAACTTTTTAAATTGAATAAAGCTGAAGGCACTTGCTATAATAAAGTATATTCAAAATTGAAATAACAAAAAATAATAAATTCTGTCAGACTGACGGTAAAAGCAAAATATCTAGTATTGGATTCATCAATATTCGAGTAGAACAATTGCGAAATTTTTAGGATTCCATGCATATTGAATTTCCATTTCATACTATGTCAGTTATTCAAAGTGTTGAATAGACAACAAATATAAAAATCTGAAACTATTCAAAGTATATAGTTAGCTTGTTGTATACAAACTTTTGCAGAACTGTTTTGATATTTTATTTTTTTTTTATTCTGGAAATTAGGTACAGATTTTAATTCGTTTCTAACAATAATAAAAAAAAGGATAATTAAGAAAAGGATAGAATAAAATTTATTGTACAACAAGATAGTAACAAAACTTATATCTATGGATACAAATGGTGGTCGTACCGCTGATATGGATATCTACCATAATAGTAGGACAAACTGTGAGAATAAAAAATAAACAGGGGATAATCTGCGATGTACTATAAGTTAGTCAAGCTCCTCCAACTGTGCCATTGTCCAGCAGTGGACGTCTTTCAGCTGAAATGATGATGATGATGATGATGATGAGTGAGAGCATCGAAACGTCACCGCGTCCCAAGTTCAAGGTATAATTAAATGTTTTGCGGGCTATCGTCTGTTTTTTAAACCCTGAGACTGAAATGACATTTCAACACAAAAGAACTGGCGTCATTCCTATGGTAAATTTGACATTACTTGTGTCAATTTAATCTTAAGGTATAAAAAACAGACATTAGTACTTTGTTTAAGCTGAATAGTTTTAAAGAACCAGCTCAGTAATACCTACCTGCACCTTCAACGACCTATGCGAGGCCAACGACAGAGCTGTCCAGGTGGCTAGATATTGGTCGGATAAAATTTGAGTTGATCGACACGAAAAGAAGAAGAAGAAGTAGGTAATACCTTACGAAGAAGCTTATCGCTCATCCCATGACACACCTAGTCACCTCATACGACCTTCGTATCTGCGGGAATATGGTAGCTTCAAACAAAACACGCTCGGAGTTTGTACAGAACCTGATTACGCCAATTAAATTGGTTTTTGGTAACATCAAAGATTTTTACTACCTATGTTGTTTCCTAATAAAGATTTTCTTGTTTTTAAAGAATGCACCTGTCTTTCTAATTACACTTTGATTACTCTGATAATGACCGCTTTCTTTTGAAGTGGGAAATTATCAAAGAACATCGGACAACCCGACGTACAGCGAGTGTCCGACCGTACGTTGTTGACAACTCTACGGTCCGGACAAAGCGTTTCGTTTCGTCGTTTATGTTGCGTACATCGAAGGACTGATACTTAATTGGCTAGCATGCTGAACAGGGTCTAAATTCCCGCAGAACTCTGTTAAAACGGGAGGGTCCTGCGACCAGAAGGGTGCTGTATCTGGTCCGAACCAATGCCTCATAGTTCATTTTGGGCTACTTCTGACTGCTGACTGCTAGAACTCTACATACACAACATGTAGAACTCTAGTACCGCAATGCAGGATTTTTGAATATTAATTCCTATGTGGCTTCATAGAAGTCAATATCCTACATGTTCATTTATACTTGGACGTGTCCATGTATAAATCAACACCAGTGCTGAGATTAAAGGATTTATCCCAGTGAAATGCAAAGGGCAATTGAAGGAACACGGGTGGGTTTAACTCGGTACTGACTTGACATGACTGATAAGATGGAGTCTTATTATATCCTCTTTTGGCTAGAAAAGTTATCCTATTTTTTACCTTCTTATACACAAATTAATTAATGAATCATATATTACGAAACAAAAGTACATTTTAAACACTCTATTAAAAACTGTTACTCGATGAAAGAAACAAAACTCTCTAAAAGGTAAAGATTGCCAGAATAATGACAAAAGTATCCCCAGAAATGCTTAGAACATTTCTCAAAAAGTATGTAAATGACATCTCCAAACTTTTTGCTCGAATTTGGGGAGTTTCAAACAGTTTTAACCCTTCAAAGTTAGCGTGTGGGAAGGGTGATGGGTCTTTTAGACCCCTTTCAAAAATAATTGGTGTATCAAATTGTCTTATTTGAGAGTTCTGAGGGTTATACTTTATGTAATGAGCTGAAACTTTTGTTGGGAGTGATTTAAATGGTAAGTTTTAATTAATTGGCAACACTTTGAGTTTAGGTGATAAATACAGTGTTAAATTTGTCTCTTTGGAACGTTTTTTTTTAATATGCATAGGCTTGTGTTTGACCACTATCTCTCCTGATGGTAAGCGATGATGTGGCCGACGATGAAGCACTGCACTGCGGTATCTTTACGGCGAGCTACCAATGGCTGGTCGTCTGCAAACCCGTGCTTACGGAGGTTGGAAGTCATCTATCAAAACTCCTAACGCCTGAGACATTTGTTCATATTGCTTACGGTTTATCATTCTAGACCTCATCATTATCATTTCAGCCGAAATATGTCCTCAGCTGGCCATAGACTTCATATCCTGAAATAGCATAATATTTTACTTTTTCTCCCACAAGGTGGACCGATGACCTGGTGAGGGTCGCAGAAATGCGATGGCATGGATGCAAGACGACAGCGAGACAGGACAGGTCGTTGTGACGACGCTTGGGGGAGGCCTATTGGCCCATGTCCAGCTGTGGACGTCTTTCTGCTGAAAAGATGATGATGACGCAGTAACATATTTAAAGTAACATCTTCATATGATACTTTTTATTCTATTCTACTATCACGCGAGCTAAGCTGCTAGCAGCGAATAGCTAATAAAAAGACCCCTTAAATCAATGATAAGCTATTAACACTTTCAACATTGAATTTTATATCATGCCTAAAGGTAAAGAAAATCCAGGTTAAACCCGTAACAATTTAATAAGCCAACATGAAAATTGTTTGCACATCAGCGCATTTTAATAATTTCACTATAAATTAAAATAACGCTGAACGCTAAAAAATGTATGGCTGGAATTTTCAGAGAGTCTGCCAGAATGGCGGTTTGCTGGTAAACAGATATTTATAATAAAGTGGTGTGCTTAAATCATTTTTATTGTTGCGCACTGAATGAAGAATGCACGTGCAGGAGGAAATTAATTGCAGATTTCTGAATGCTTTAATGGAGCTTCTGTTTGACTTGCTTTATCGTTTCACTGCAGAAGTAATCTGGCCAAATGAGGTTTCCTCGACTCATCGCAAGTACCTACCGTGCTAGTGTGGAGCCCTTTCACAGGATATGCGTCATCTCCTTTCCTGCCCAGTATGCACTATTACCTGCACCTTCAACGACCTATGCGAGGCCAACGACAGAGCTGTCCAGGTGGCTAAATATTGGGCGGAGAAATTATGGGTAAGAATTTTAATTGTATTTTACATAGGCTCTCGTTAGATCACTATCTCCCAAATGCTAAGCGATGATGTGGCCGACGATGGAAGACGCTTGCCTCGAAGAAACCTAACCACTCTTGAATTAAAGACCCCTAAGATGTAGCTATCAGGATTTCAGGAAACACAGTACCCCTGAATTACTTGAAACGTACAATTGCTCATGAAAAAAAAAATCAAGAAGCTAAATTTATTCTATTGATAAACCACCACCAACCAAACATTCACCAATCTCCAACTTTGTGACTTGCGTACCAACATTGGCCGCACCAATCGCTCACGATCAAGTTATAGACCGCAAGACGCTACCTCGCAATGCGGTGCGGCCGCAATAGGCCATTTGATTCCTAAGACCGCGATGATCGATGAAATGAACGTTTGTACTCGACCAGCTGGTGTTGATAGATTTCTCATTATCAGAACCAACCAGAACCTACGACAAAGTCACCATGACTTAAATGACTGAAATCAACGATAAAACATATCTTTGGAAGTAGTTTAAATACCTACTCCTTAAAAATCATCTACAATTTTCAGAAGAAAGAAATAATAAAACGACATTCATACTAGCGTTAGTCCACCATCAACACATACGCCAATTTCCAACCAATCGCTCACAATCAAGTTATAGACCACAAGACGCTACCTCGCAATGCAGTGCGGTCGCAATAGGCCATTTGATTCCTAAGACCGCGATGATCGATGGGACGAACGTTTGGTCCCGATAATCTGACATTGACGGATTCCGTTTTGCTACGATCAGACTTGAAGATGTCTGTGATCCTTTTTCGTAAGTGCTTTAAGGATTCTTTCCTTATATTTGCGGAGGAAAGATAATGCTATGGATTGGGGGAGGAAAGGTCTTTAAACTGTTTTGTGGGGTGTTCGAGTGTTTGAGTTACGATGGGAGCGAAACGTTTTTATTTCGGTAAAAGTGATCATGAAATATTTTTCGTCACTAAAAAATGAATGTTTTTCAGTTAGTAAGTGATGACTAATATTACAAAGATGAAAGTCAGTGAGTGTATATATTTGTTAGTTCTTCACGATGGAATGGCTGAACGGAATGCGATGAAATGTGCAACACAATGACTCTTTCGGAACACGGTGTAATGTCCTGAAAGAGCACATAGCCACACTTCTTTATCTCAGGAGTATGTTCCCTTGGGACAATTTTCTAATGCCTTTTAGTTTGTTGCCTTTAAAAAAGGTATTACGAAAGTACCTACTGATCCAACTAAAAAAATCCTTTTAATGATAGAACCTATATCAGCATCGATATAATGCTTTTTCCATTAACGTTTGAATCCCCAACCGGTCCTATGAGACCGCGCAGTTATTGTTTTACTATTGTGTCTCGTTTCGCGGGTATGTGATAGATTAAAAATGTTCAATTTTTATCTTGCTACAGAAGTCGAAACACAGGAAAAACTTTATAATTTTGAAGAGGTGGGAAATCCTCTAATTACTTCTCTGCTCTAGCGTAGAGGAAGAGGGCGTGTCAAACTTATGCTTATTTTAATTTTTAAGTTATTAAAAACTAGTGCTTGACTGCGATCCCACCTGATAGTAAGCAGTGATGCAATCGTTGATGCTGAGGCGTAGCTTATTAAGAGCCTATTCACTCTAGCCTTGAAGACATCTAAATTATAATCGGACGGGAAAACCACAGCAGGCAAATTGTTCCAGTCCTCGTGTCTGACTTATGCTTATTAAAACTACACCTGTATTCTTTGGTTGCTCTTTGCGTTCTAAGACCTCGGGTACCACCTTTCAGAAATTCCCCTTACACCAGTCTTGCTGGGCCCTATAGTTTTTAGTATCTTCTACATGGGCTCGATCCTTACTAGGTGGACGGCGAGCTACAATCTTATTTCAAAAACAAACACATTTATACATAGACTAGCTTTCCCCTGCGGTTTCACCCGCATTTTTCGTTACTGCTCCGCTCCCGTGGGTCGTAGCATGATGGTATTCCTCGATAAATGGGCTATCTAACACTGAAAGAATTTATCAAATTGGACCAGTAGTTCCAGAGATTACCCCCTACATACAAACTTACAAATACCTCTTTATAATAATATAGTATAGATTGGCAGCACACTAAAGCACTAGGTACCCTAGCAAACCTAACCTCTCATCAAACATCCTTTGAGCACAAAGTACTAATTACAGACCTAATTTATCGCTCCAAGCTATTCTCATTACTGGCTTCCTGGAACCCTGCCTACCCTATAAGAGAGAAGCGCGAAGATATGTCTGTATATGACAGGACTCAACAGCCGGAATAATTTTAGGAAGTTCGAGACTGGAGTTACAAAAGACAGATATACATTAAAGTATAACATGGTCACTGTAAAAGTTTGAATGTGAAGGTGTTCTTGAAAAAACTTGGAAAAAAAAAATATTTTCAGAAAAAAAAAGTCTAAAATACTTATTATTTTGATTATTATACAACACTAGCGACCCGCCCTGGCTTCGCACAAGCGTATAAACCTTCCTCTTGAATCACTCTATTAAAAAAATATTTTATATATTATTACATATGTATTTATATATGTATGTATATGTAATCGGCTACTGAATCAATTTCAGTTATTTTATTTATTTATTTTTAGGAGAACCAACAGCTGTAACACAAGGATAGCAACAGTATTAGATACATTGAGCCAATTACAGGTAAAAAAAAAAACAAAAAAAAAAATAAGGTTAGAGTTAAATAGGTAATTTTTTTTTTAGAAATAATTCTCGATTTTTATTATAGACATTATTTATTTGGGATGGGCTACTTTGCACATTAGACAATTATACACTTATTTATAAAAATAAGTGTATATTAGGCGGTCTTATCGCCCGAGGCAATCTCTTACAGACAACTTTTCGATGGACTGAATTATACCACACAAAGATACTCGATACTGCTACAAAATGTAATATAATCAAATGCCTTCTTGGCACTTCGTCTGATCCAAACTGCGCAGCGTTTATTCTCCGCAAGACTGGATAGCTAGCAAAAATACGTCAAAACAATTAATCTATGCCAAAAAAAAGATATGCACCTTATTGTGTAAAAGCCAAAAGTAAACTTCAACTTTGTAAAAGCCAGTAAAATACTATTAAAAAAACATATAAAATTAAAATTACGAGCATTAAATTCAAACTTTCACGGCAACATCAAAACAGCTGTACATAAACTTACTTGAATTCAGGCCCAGTGTAAGCCAAAGTAGAATTTTGGACAATCCAATTCTGAACTAACTTTTAGAAGCTCTAAATATACTGGGCTTAACAGAATTATACCGGAGAAACTATTTTATGCTGACCTCTTGGCGGTGGTCCAAAGACTGCAAAAGTGTTTCGGCTTAGTCAGACCATGGTTTTATGAATATAGGAGCGGTTATTGCTGTGTGGTCAGCCATGGAGGATAAAGGTTCGATGGAGGGTAGTCAAGACGATATCGGTTGGAAAATGGCTATCGATAGTCTCTTGGAGAGATTAGATGGTTTGAAGAAGTTTGTATCAGTGTCTTTGTGGTTTATATGAAGACGACGCATAAGTAACCTTATAATGATCCCACTGCTAGGACTCAGGTCTCCTGTCTAGAAGAGGAAATAGGCCTGTATTGATGATCTCCCGGTATTAAATAAACGATTCATATTTTATGTTTGAAGTTATTTATTGCTTTTAAAAGCGTACATTATTAAAATAAAAGATCAGCACAAATATGTTATGACCGTGTCGCCTTAGAGGTCTGAGAATAGCAAAGCTGTAAACTACTGCCAGCGTCAAGTAACGTTCTGTCGTTACTACAGGCCCAAAATCCACCATGCGATGGTGTCTGGTAATAATCTGGAATGAGCCTAGTCGTCGACGGCGCGTTCTGTTCCACGCGCGCCTCAAGGAGATGTCAGCTAACTGTAGGGGCCCGGTAGGGCCGAAGCCTCTGGGGAACACGGAAAATCCGAAAGGTTGTCACCGTGTCCCCCAGATCGAAGGCAACGAAGGAACGGGGTAGGGGTTTAGTCAGTAAGAGTCTGACACGGCCTCCCGCTCTGCCCAAGAGTGGGAGAAGTCATTCTGATGATTCCCCTACGGGAAAAAAAATGCGATGGTGATGCGTGGTTTGATAGATCACATTTGGTCGTATTTTATTCTGGTTTTCTAGCGATATTTTCCTTCGTCAGTTTGGAGAACATGGTGTTTAAATACACAAAATCACCTGCCGGCAGCGTACAACCCGTCAGTCGCATAACACTCAAATTCCGAGCTCAAGATCTGACAACGTGAGATGAACCGCAGTACCTATTCTAGCCGACAGAAGAGATACGGTTGCGAAGTATGGACACCGGTCTGAGAAGCAATCTAGATTAAACTAGGTAGACTGAAATTTGTTGTTGAATGTTGCGTTTCTCAAAGATCTACCCAATCACTTAGAAACCAGTAAACAAAGTAATAAAATAATCTTATTATTTCAATGGGAAATAAAAGTACTTAATTAAAAACTAGACTTGATTCAAAAAGCGTTGTTTTAGCTTTTGCGGCTCGTATTGTTAGAGATTCTTTTCTCCTGAGTCCTGACCGCCGCGGCGCCGGTTGCTTGGACCCTGTTCCCGATTCGGTAGACAACTATTTTATTGTACTTTGAAATGTATATTTTTTATATTTAAAAACAAAGAATTATGAATTAACAGGACTATAAAACATACAATTTTTACACACGACATTCATTTCTAAATATATTATGATTATGGAGTCAAGCTTTTGTTTTCGAGACGAATTTGCCAGGTATCAATTTTCTGGAATCGATTGAGAAACGAGCCAAAAGGGTCGTCGGCAATATTGCACTCGTCGAAGCTTCAAAGTCTTGAGCATCGGTGCCGACTTGCTAGCTTGTCGATTTTCTATCGGTTGCATTTCGGGGAGTGTGCATGGGAATTGCATGACTTATTTCGCCAAGCTTTGACCACTAGACGTACGGTGATGCGCCACCCATGCAAATAAGCATTTTGAGAGCACATTTTTTGTGCTAAGCCTATCACAGCTCTAAGTTTCTAGCTAGATAGCTATAACCTAGGACTCTTTAAGTGAAGACTAAATAAGTTACTTCTAGGCAAGCCTGCTCCATCTTCGACCACATCATCGCTTACCATCAGGTGAGATAATAGTCTATCACGAGACATTTCAGGGAGTGTGCACTGCAATACAATTACACAACCTAATTCTGCCAAGTCCGTTCCATTATCGAACCACTAGACGTACGGGGTTGCACCATCGGTACATGATAGACATCCCATTCATACGTGGAAAGCATTTTGGAAACACATTTATTTTGCATGCAGCTAAGGAGTGGAATTCTTTGCCAAAGTCTTTAACGCCCGTTTTCAATAACCAACGCAGTTCATAGATAGCTATCCTCGATAAACAGTAAGATTCTATCTATCCATTCACCACTTTGGTAGGAAATAGGATAGCAGTCGATAAGTTATAGGTAAGCAAGTAACGGCAAAAGGATAGATATGTTTATCTTTAGTAGCTGCAACTTTAGATAGATAGCTTATTGAAAACGGGCGTTAGTCAAGACGGAATACTTCCAGGCAAGCGTGCTCCTTCGTCTACTATACCATCGCTAACCATCAGGTGAGATACTGGTCTATTGCGAAGCTATTAATAACCATAGAAATAAAACTATAAATCCTCTTAAGAAATCAATGACTTTACAAATCGTCTTACTGACCATTAACCAATACCAAAAAACATCCTTTCAAGTAATCACCATCGAGTATAAATGGAACTTCGTCAAAGTAATCCTATGTCAAATGGCGGGTCTAATAGTTTCCATAAAAACATTTGGCAGACGATACAAACATATCTCTTCTATCAACGTCTATTTGGTAGGATGCCAGGCAGTGTATTCACTATAAACCTTTCCTGGGAAGCTTTTTGTTGGATCACATAGGGATGCTGACCTCATAGTTTTATGAGGAGTAGCGGTGCATGGTCTGGGACCATTAAGACTGCTACTGAGCACTCTTAATGGTTCCAATACAGCACTGGTTGTATTGTAACGAATCCTTTGATAACAAAAGGCCCAACTACGAGTTCTTCCTCCGGGGCTATGGATCGGATTGCTGAAAGGTTAACTCGGTGTCCCCAGATCGAAGGCAACGAAAGAACGGGGTGGGGTTTAGTCAGTCAAAGTCTGACACGCCCGCCCTCCCACTCCGCGAGCAAGAGCGCAAGAAGTCATTCTGATGATTCCGCACTTGAAAAATAAAACGACAAACTCTAAATAACGCGATCCATTTGGCGACCTAAACTATACTGTTAAAGAGATGAAGCTATTAGTAACCGATACTTAAACAAATGATTGTACTCATGATAACAAACAACTTTTACTAAGGGACCAAACCAGAAATCGGGAAAATATCAGCAGTTTACAAAATTTTGACCAGTTAGTAGGAGAACACTTAATAAATGTCCTTACATTTTCGGAACATCTAGTGCAGCATATCCCAAAGGGTCTTTAAATCAAGAGTGAATAGGTTACTTCTAAACAAACGTGCTCATCGTCGACCAAATTATGGCTTACCAACAGGTTTTTTTTTCTGGTAGGGTAATCATCAGAATGACTTCCCCCGCTCTTGGGCGGAGCGGGAGGGCGTGTCAGACTTTTACTGACTAAACCCCTACCCCGTTCCTTCGTTGCCTTCGTTCTGGGGGGGACTCGGTGTCAACCTTTAGGAATACCACGTGTTCCCCCCAAAGGCTTCGGCCCTGCCGGGCCCCTACAGTTTGCTGACATCTCCTTGAGGCGCGCGTGGAACAGAACTCACCGTTGACGACTGGGCTCGGTCCAGATTATTTCCAGACTGCCGGACGGCGAGCTACCCAGTGCTCGCCGTCCGCGAACCCGCGCCTACGGTGGTCGGAAATCGGGATCGGGATCTCGGCGGCGGCGGCGTGAGGACCGTTCCCTCACGCGCTCGCGGTCAGCAGCCTCCTTCACGAGCATTACTGCTTCGCAGAAGGAGGCGACCGCATGCCAACCCTCCTCGCTCCGGACCATGGCCTGAACCAGGGCCCGGCGCGAGAGGTCGCCGCTCCCGATAGTCTCCACGAGGACACGGCGGTGCTCCGCCCAAGCGGGGAACACTTCTACCGTGTGCTCCACCTTGTCCTCCGGGCGGTCCACACAGTGGCGACACCCGGGCGTCCTCTCCTGCTTGATTCGATGCAGGAACCTCCCGAACTGGCTTACCAACAGGTGAGATAGAGATCAAACGCGAACCTATCAATAACAAAAAAAAAACTTGGAATTCATCATATAGGTGCTCTAGGTGAAGCGACGAAAAATTTCATAAAAATTCTCTATAAAAACATGAAACTGATCTAAAAATTAAATTCTACCTTAATTCCTTTCCAATAACTTTGTCTACCTCTAAAATTTATATGAATATTGCATAGAAATTCTTCTCATGTTCGCACAAGAGCCTGTCTGCCTGGATTTATGCTCGGAGTGCAGTTTGTGGGATCGTAAAATGTGAATATTATATAACCCTCACATACTGGTTTCCGTTATGAGACAAGGAAAACTATGCTGTTACCTGCGATGGGTTAAGTTACTAAGTACAGCTATTTAAAATGGCTTTAGAAAGAGAACCTGGGAAAGACGATAAGTATTGGTATACAGCGTGGTAATGTTGCTAGTCGTTGAAAGCAATGCGGGAGATTTTCAACGCCATATTTTAGATTTTTTAAATTATTCTTTGTTTTAGGAGTATACAACCAACGTGGGGTATTATCGATGACATAATTTAGATTGTTTTATTTAACTTTAGTTTTAAAGTTTCACTATTATTATTACTTTTAAGTTTTTAGTATGAAATATAGCAGCAGCAGTTATTATATAGTAAGAATTATATAATAACTGCTGTTAGTTGCATTGCTCAGGTAGAAGTAGGTTTCTCTATACAAAGTTTGTATCTCAGTTTCAGCTCTTTTAATTTGTGAATTGTGGAAAATCCGTTCTTATACTTAGTACAAATCCACCTCCGTGTAAAGTTTCACCATTTTACGTCAAAGAATTTGAGCTAGGCGTTCATGAATTAGTTAGTGAGTCAGGACTTAGCCTTAGATAAAGGAAGAGTTTTTGTAAAGTCTCAATAAGATTTTTATGATTACGTGTCCGTCCATCCGTTGCGTTGGTATGGAGACTATGTTTCATGAAGATATGGCTTGAAAAAAGCTACCATAGCTTACATTTTTTTTTATTGTTTCACGTATATCTGTATATATAAAAATCAATTGCAGTTCGTTATTCTCGCTAAAATTCAACAACGGCTGAGAGGATTTATCTTATCTTGATCGTAGTTACTCAGATACCCGCGAAACGAGACACAATAGTAAAACAATAACAGCGCGGTCTCATAGGACCGGTTGGGGATTCAAAAGTTAAAATGTTTATTTATTTAATACTTAATGCACATAAGGGTACAAAGGCGGACTTAATGTCTCAGTTTAGGTCTTTTATTTATTGATTAAGGCAGTACGAAGTCTGCCTGGTCAGCTAGTTCTGTACTAAAATTAGTCGTTCTAACCTATTTCGGTCATGCTGACAAATCCCTGCGAAGGTTAGCCAATAAGCCTTCGATGAGGGAGATATTATACAACGTGTTTTTTTTTTATATCCCATAACTCTAGGGTATGATTGAGGCCATATCAAAGAATCAACTGGCATATGAGTTATGTTCCAATCCTTTATTTTTTATTTTAAATTTTTCATTCAAAATAATTCGGCTAAGTCACGATTATTAATGTAAAACTTACGTGAAATATGACAACATCGCATTTTCTTAGCTTAAATAGCTTTTTAAATATGAATGATTGGTTTGAATAAAATGATTTACTTGTATTTATCAATGAAACTTAGATATATGATATCTCCGAAACGATGCATTTTTGGACCACCTATTCTAGGAGTTTTAGAATTATTTTTACCTACAGAATATAACCCTAGAGTTATGGGATATCAAAAAATACAGATTGTAGAGTATACTTGCGTGTGTGTGTCAGTTTGCTTAAACACAAGTGTACTCCCTCTTCCATCACCGTCATAATCCAGTGGGATAGCCATAATTCACTGTTTAACAGGTACTGAATTGTGGTGAACTCAATATTATGGTTCGACCACAATTGACGTGAAGGTGAGGAAATAGAGGTCTTACTGGGTTTGAACTAGCGACTTAAAGTCAGGGCAGTGACCTCTGGGCCAGCACTGCTGCGTAGCTAGTCAATAATATTAATATACCAGAAAAAATACCAAAATCAAACAGAAAAATCGTCAACACTGAATATTTTCGAAACGACTTACGCAAAAGCCAGTACTGATGACTTAAAAACAATATAATCAGCCATTTAATGAAACAGTCACTTATTTTGCAGACCAGCTGCATCGGACATAATGAACGAATGTGAAACTGAAACGCGGACTGAATTCATTTCATTAAAAGCCAAATTGAATGGTCAGTGACCTTTGCCCTAGTGCAGGGGTAGCGAACCTTTGGGCGATCCTGATCTCAAACATAAAATAATGTAATAAAACGGTCGTGACGCGCCGCTATAGAATCTTGAGATTTATTGGATAGAAAACTTAAAGGCTTAGAAAACTTAATTAAATGCTTTTAATACAGAATGTGAAAGTAATGGCTTATGACTTCGATACGTGGTCGCTCACAATGGGCCTCATCAGAAGGCTTAAAGTCACCCAAAGGGAAATAGAAAGGGCTATGTTTTCTTTCATGATCATAACAGAAATAAAGATGCCCGCAAGAAAGCCAAGGTTGCCGAAATAGCATAGAAGAATCGCCAATGATAAGTAGTAGTGGGCAGGGCACATTGCTTATAGAACAGATAGTCGATAGGAACGAAAGGTTCTTTAAAGGAAAGAAGGCCGGGACACAAGGTCGACCGATGACCTGGTGAAGGTCGCGGGGATCTGAGGCATTCGAGACGTTGCGATGCAATAGCAGGGTTCATGTTTGAAACTTAAGTTACTAGGCTTTGTAAACAACATGAATACAATACATAAATAACCTCAAATTCTAAACCCAAACCAACATTCGTAATGCAATTAATTGTAACAGTAGAATTCTGTTTATTGAAATAAAACTAAAAATGAATGTGATTTCTGTTGAGAGTTCTCTGATCAGACAATTGTTTAGTCCGGTTAATTGGTCGTAAATCGATTTCAGTGTTACTCTAATATCAATATTCAGAATATAAATACAAGATTCCAATGTGACGTCACAAATGTCACAACAATATCTCACGCTAGCGTGCCCCAATTATTACGTCGCGTGGTACCGCTGGCACGCGTGCCATAGGTTCGCCATCCCTGCCATAGTGCGTGGCACGCCATAATTGATGGCTTTGTATTTGGCTGTACGAACGTCTTTGAGCCAAATATATACAACGCATTGAATTTCATGAGAATTCCGATTGATTTCTATCTCGAAGATTTTGCTTGGAAATCGTACAAATCCGTAAAAATTAAGGAAATAATAATATGTGTATAATAAATAGTAATCCAGTCTTGCCATGAAGTACCGTTTTACCCCAGTTATAGGGTTGTGGAGGTCTGGTAGGCAACCGCTCCTCGTAAAATACTGGTATTTAGCTAAATCCGGCTTGACTGGAAGCCGACCTCAATATAGTCGGGAAAAGGCTAGGTAGATGATGATAAATAAATAGTAATCTACCGCGTACATCGAAGGACTGGAACCATTTGCCAGCTGCAATCTTCCCGTCTGATTATAATTAAGGTTTCTTCAAGGCTATAGTGAATAGGCTCTTAATAAACCATTGCGCCTCCCCATCGACGATTGTATCACTGCTTACCTTCAGGTGAGATCGCAGTCAAGCACTAGTTTATAACAATTAAAAAATATGTAAAATATAAATCTTTCTTTAAAGTAGTTGACAATTGAAAAGTAAGACAAAATTGGGTCAACGAACTGATCTTACATAGCATTGTATAACATAGTTTCATAAGAGAAATCACTTGAAAAAACAATAAAATACCGTAGGTTTATAAGCAGAAGGTTCAAAATACCTTGACACTTGAGGCGTTTGGGGATAAAGAGATAGACGGACGAAGAGTTAAGGGTGAATTTTCCAAGTGTGCATGGATGGCAAAATCCCAAACTATGAGAAATGGCGCAAAATGTTCAAACGAGTTTCAGACTCAATAAAACTAAAACTGTTTGCTGTTCGACATGTGCCATTGCTTCCCAGAATTAGGTAAATACCAAATCCTGGGAAGTGTTTATTTATTTTTGTACAATGTTTTTTAATAATCAAGTAATAACACTAAAATATAACTTTTTCTGAAAACGGTATCAAAATTTGTTATTAAATTTCAGCCGAAACACTCCACTGTTGGACATAGAGTTTCCTTTAGTGTCGTCAAAATCACTAGTCCTATGCGTCTCGCATCTACCGGATTCCCGTGAACCTTACCTGTTCATCGGTCCTCCTTGTAGAAGGCCTTATAACGCTGCGTTTTCCAGTGCGCTTAAGCTTCTACCAGAAGTCGAGTCAATAGAATCTTCACAGATATTCTGTGCCTAAATATGGTGTGTCACTCTTGCTAGGCTATACCAGCATTATTCACCATCAACGATTACATCACTGCTTACCATCAGGCGGGATTGCAGTCAAGTATTGGTTTATGTTATAAAAAAATCTACTTCCAGGAATATTGATTTGAAAAAAAACTAACGATCTAGCTTTTGTACGATGTAGATCTAAATTCACCTGTATTACGCTATATTTTCCGCTTCCCAACATAAAACATGTACTGTGTATAAATTACCAATAAGGTATTTACTAAAGATAACAATCTTAGCAAGCCATGCCCTCAGGATACCTTGCTAATAGATCCACGTGATTATCTTTCACGTAGAAGTATACTGTATAGGTAATACCTTCTCAGGTTTCATAATTATGCTTAATAATGAAGGTAAAGGAACTAACCCGCAGGCCATAATTAATAAGAACCACTTTCTATATGGCTATAGTAAATTATCAGCATCTTCCTGTCTTTGTTTCATTTTATTTGGGATCGGCAGAATACGTTTTTTTCTGTCATTCTGTTCTGGCAACCGTCACGCTATCACTGACTCTCTTTCCTTTCATATCATTCCTCACATAATCTTCGAGTATATTATAAAAGGAGAAATAACCATCCGGTATATTCCAAGTTGCCTGAAACAGATCGCAGAATGCGATAAGACGTGTTTTAGTATTAGTTTCTTCTTGTATGTGTTATGGTGTACAATAAAGTGTATAAAAATGAATAAATAAATAAGTGACAGACTGATATATAAAGATTTAGATATATAAAGATTGAGGAGCTCGTGGCTAGATAATAACAGCCGCACGGATCGATCTTCAAGGTTAAGCAACGCTTGCCTAGGTTGGTCTGTGGATGGGTGACCATCTTAACATAACGAGTTTCCTCCGTGCCTCGGAAAGCACGTTAAGCCGTAGGTCCCGGCTGTCATTTGTAGATCTTTGGCAGTCGTTACGGATAGTCAGAAGCCAGTAAATCTGACTCCAGTCTTGCCATGAAGTACCGTGTTACCCCAGTCAATGGGTTGTGGAGGTCAGGTAGGCAGCCGCTCGTCGTAAAATACTGGTATTCAGCTAAATCCGGCTTGACTGGAAGCCGACCCCAATATAGTTGGGAAAAGGCTAGGCAGATGATGATGACTGATATATAAAGCACAGCCGAAGCTACTGAGACTAGAATTGTGACATGTTGGCACAAGGTTTCCTTTTATGACGTATGCGAACACTAAGAGAGGATTTTCCAAAATTCACTCCGTAAATGGACGAAACGGGGGTTCAAATTTTATATGGAGAAACCTACTTTTATGCGGACAAAGCCGCTGGCAGCAAGCAAGTCTTTCATATCACTCCTCACACAATCCATATATCTTTTCATTAGCTTGTTTTTCCTTCACCATCCATCTACATACACGTACACTCATAACTCTTTCGTCCTACTAAATAGAAACCTAAAAAAATGTGCAAAGACCAAAGACGAAAATAGTATTATCAAAGCAAAAAGGTTTTAGTTCGCACAAACTGCCACATATAACATATACACACATGCTAAAGAAACACAATAGAAAAACATGAATATATTAACAGTATACCTAGCATTGTTTTACGACTTTTGTCATACTGTTGTTTCATTTACGCTCTTAGTAAAGGCGGTGAGCCACAGAAACCCCGGCTATGCTATGCTTTTGTACAAGCATTGCTTTTAATGAAAATGTAGGCGGAGCCGTCAATTGCATTGCAACCATTGACTACTCGAATTATTCCTGTTTTGGCACCAAATTTTTCGGCACCAAAGGTTTCGGCACCAATAGGTATTTTGGATTGGTATTTTGTATTAGTTACAACCTATCCAAAATACCTATTGGTGCCGAAACAAGGATAGCTTTGGTGCCGAAACAAAAATAGCTTTGGTGCCGAAACAGAAATACTTCAATTATTCATCATCATCATCTTTCTGCCCTTGCCCCGTTTTATTTGGGGTCGGCGCAACATGTTTTTTCTTCCATTCTATCCTGTCACTCGTCACGCTATCACTAACCTAACACTCCCTTTTCTTCCATATCGCTTCTCACAAAATCCATCTATCTTTTCTTTGGCCTCCTCTCCCTCTTCATCTATCCACATGCGAACTCATAACATAACTTCGATTATCCATCATCTAGATGAAATAGGCAGGCAACCGAAGTGAAAAAGAAAATAGAAACGAGACAGCCATTACCCCTATACGGGCACTAACTCCTACCAGCGCCATATTGAAGAGTCGTAAATGTTTCCTAAGATTTACGACCTCTCTCTCACATACGCTGAAATGTGGAGCAACAGATATCGTACTCTAACACACATCATCTCTCCGGTAAATCATTTGCTACCTGCTATGAACTAGAACTGTCATTGTCAATTGCAACTGCGAATGACAGTTCTACATACATTTGCATTCACTGTTTGACGGCTGTCTCGACGTCGAGCTCGTCGCCATGAAAATGACTTTTAGAGAATAGCACCGCAGAACACAAACTGCTGTGGTCTATCTGGAAATCTCAGAACCGATTGCGGGCTTTGGTTGGCCGATGCAGAAATCGTCATCTTAGCCTTTTCCCAACTATATTGGGGTCGGCTTCCAGTCAAGCCGGATTTAGCTGAACATCAGTATTTTACGAGGAGCGGCTGCCTACCAGACCTCCACAATCCAATATCTGGGGTAACACGGTACTTCATGGCAAGACTGGTCGATGCAGAAATAATGTGTCCAAATGGGGTATCCTTATCCCATCGCAAACACAGTGTCATTGTGAAATCTTTTACCAGAATATGGGTCGTTTCCTTTCCTGCTTAGCATGCACATCTACTCCACCTTCTATGAATTAAACGAGGTCAACGATAGAGCGATCTAGATAGCTACATATTGGTCGAACAAAATTTGAGTTAAATCGAGACGAAAGAAAAAGACGAAGCATCTAGATACCCCATAGCAGAAGATGGATTTCTGTTATCGTTTCCTCGTAATATATCTCTACTAGATGATATAACGCTATTAGATTTGTAAACACAACAGAGAAGAAAATTATCTAACATAAAGTTTTCATAAGGGCTGAGGTGATGAAGCATAGGTCACGATCCTCAGCACTGAGGAATACGACGCAATGAGGAGGAAGAGTTTTCTAGATGCTGGATAGAACCTCTGGCAAAGCTACATACGAAGGCCTTGCAAGTAAATAAAAAAAATAGCGCCGCTTACACGTCAAACCTTTTCTCACAGTGGACGCTCAGCCTTACCATTGTTACAAAAACAAAGTACTTATCTAACACTCGAATAATGTTGGCCATTTGTAAGGGTTTGCTCAGACGGCGACACATATGTCGCCTATGTATGAGTAATGGATCGTATCGGGCGTGACGCATCGAATATATGGCAAGCTCTGACGGTTATATATGTTGGGTTAGATGTTCATTGTAGTGAGAGAAAAACTTAGTTGCATGTGGAGTTAGTGTCGTTATTATTTATGAAAGATTTATGAGTTAATATGAAGACTGATAGGACTGTATTTTCTTCAGAAATGAAGAACATTCTTAAGATATTTGTCATGGTTTGTTTATATCATGGGTAATGTAAAAGTAGACTTACAGAAAATAAATAAATTAAAAATAAAATCTCAGCAGATGTCTCACAATACGGAAAACTATAAGACCATTTGGTTATCTTTTAAGTCTATACGACAGCTTGGTGCTTAATCTGTTATAGTTTTTTATTTAACTCTGAGTAAAATTAAATTTCTAGTTTACCAGCCATATCGCATTCAGCAGAGCAAACTTATTATTATTTTTGTTTACCTGGAGTATGCTTGAGCATTTGAGTTAAGTTATTTATAATAAGTTTTCTCTGCTTTGTTGTTTGCTGCGAGAGCTCTTTGCGTCGTTTTATGATCCATTAAGCTTTACCTCTTCCTACATTTGGCAAGTAAAATCTGAGACTAGCATATTCATAATGCTATCTCATATTTCCGTAATAACTTAAAGCAGAGAGATAAACAGTACGTATAAACACGTTCAAAACACAAAACAGTCTTTATCCATTCACAGATGGGTAAAATTAAACTCCAAACGAAAACATTAAACTTAAACTCCTGTTAAGAACACGTACATAGCATTATTACCGCCATTATCCTCCCACCCACAACCTTTCAATTAGCCTAACTTTACGCAAACACCGATACAACGTAAAAGTAGCAAGATGCAAGTACCGAGTCGGTAAACTTTTAATAATGTGCAGTAACTCGGCAATAATGTGACAACAGAAATGTGTCCCCATCTGTACCAGGCATTACCGTTACTCTAAAGACTAATTTCAAGTGTGTGAACCGTAAAATTCGGTCTCGAAAGTTTGAGACTCAATGGAAATTGTGTAGAAACTTTTGGCCAGTGATTCTTGAAGTTTTTTAATGATGCCGCCATCGCTAATGTACTCATTAACGCCGTCCTTTTTCTTTGGGAATGAGTTCGAAGTAAAAGTTTTGGACAGAAGGGAAATGTTTATTCCATTACGGGATTTCGTTCCTTTGTTTGGAATTTTGTGGTACTTTTGGTAAGCAGGTTTTAAACGAATGAGTTGTGTATGTGAATGAAAGGAGCAATCTGAGTTGTTGAGTGAATTACGACGGTTAATAGACAGATGGCCTCTGTAAGTAGTCCTGAGGCACTACCAGAAGCTCTTAACGCTATCCATTTTACGATCTAAACTGGACTGTTATTGGATTGAGCTACACAGCCGTCTTATACGTTTTGCCGACTTAACCCTTCTAAACGTATTGGACAGCTGAATTTTATTTCGCGATTTGAATGTTGGTCCAATATAAAAAGATGTTCTTAGCCTATCACATACCCGCGAAACGAGACACAATAGTATGACAATAACAGCGCGGTCTCATGGGACCGGTCGGGGATTCATGAAATCATCATCTGCCTAGCCTTTTCCCAACTATATTGGGGTCGGCTTCCAGGTCGGGGATTCATGAAATAATGATCAATATTCTCAGTGTTTTCATTTATTGTCGTATTGTCATGCCCACATTGTATAAGGTTTAGAGCTATAATTATTTATTGCTGTATTAGTTTATAATCTAAATAAATTTTATTATTTAGTTATTCCAGTTTCCGGTTCGGTTTTAGTTGTCCCGGGTACCATGTGTACTCGTATGTGAATTTACATGTTTATCAAGACACCTACGACAGCGGAGGAGCTCGTGGCTAGATAATAACAGCCGCACAGGTCGATCTCCAAGGTTAAGCAACGCTTGCCTAGGTTGGTCTGTGGATGGGTGACCATCTTAACATAACGAGTTTCCTCCGTGCCTCGGAAAGCACGTAAAGCCGTAGGTCCCGGCTGTCATATGTAGATCTTTGGCAGTCGTTACGGATAGTCAGAAGCCAGTAAATCTGACTCCAGTCTTGCCATGAAGTACCGTGTTACCCCAGTTAATGGGTAGTGGAGGTCTGGTAGGCCGCCGCTCCTCGTAAAATACTGGTCTTCAGCTAAATCCGGCTTGACTGGAAGCCGACCCCAAAATAGTTGGGAAAAGGCTAGGCAGATGATGATTAGTTTATAATCTAAATAAATTTTATTATTTAGTTATTCCAGTTTCCGGTTCGGTTTTAGTTGTCCCGGGTACCATGTGTACTCGTATGTGAATTTACATGTTTATCAAGACACCTACGACAGCGGAGGAGCTCGTGGCTAGATAATAACAGCCGCACAGGTCGATCTCCAAGGTTAAGCAACGCTTGCCTAGGTTGGTCTGTGGATGGGTGACCATCTTAACATAACGAGTTTCCTCCGTGCCTCGGAAAGCACGTTAAGCCGTAGGTCCCGGCTGTCATATGTAGATCTTTGGCAGTCGTTACGGATAGTCAGAAGCCAGTAAATCTGACTCCAGTCTTGCCATGAAGTACCGTGTTACCCCAGTTATTGGGTTGTGGAGGTCTGGTAGGCAGCCGCTCCTCGTAAAATACTGGTCTTCAGCTAAATCCGGCTTGACTGGAAGCCGACCCCAAAATAGTTGGGAAAAGGCTAGGCAGATGATGATTAGTTTATAATCTAAATAAATTTTATTATTTAGTTATTCCAGTTTCCAGTTCGGTTTTAGTTGTCCCGGGTACCATGTGTACTCGTATGTGAATTTACATGTTTATCAAGACACCTACGACACAGGACTAATTTCTAGTGAGAAGCAACATTTTTTTTCTAAACAAAAATAAACTAACTTAAAACGAAATAACTGTAGTTATAATCACAACACTTCGGCCAAAATGAGACGTCTTAGTCTGTATTTCTTTGGCGAAAACATCCCATTAAACATGCAGTCTAGATATTTATCTATTTGGCAATGGTTCTCTTTGGCACTAGCAGAACTGTGCTAGCCATAGGTTACTTCTGCGTGATTAAAATCTCTGGAGGTAATGTTGTAAACATTATTACAGCTCGTTAGGGAAGAAAATTTTAAGTCTTTATGGAGTATTTTACACTTTAATTTTTTAATGACTCGTAGATATTCTTTATTTAACACTAGCTGACTCGGCAAACTTTTTTCTGCCATATAAATTATATGTAACATGATTTTTTACACCTTGTGTCCGAAAAACCCAAATATCTTACGGAACCCTATTTTTTCCAAAATAAAATTTAGCCTATGTTACTCATGGATAATGTAGCTTTCGAATGGTGAAAGATTTTTTTTAAACGGTTAGTTTTTAAGCCAAACAACCAAACAAACAAAGTTTTCCTCTTTATAATATTAGTATAGATAAAGTAGTGCTTGACTGCGATCTCACCTGTTAAAACTCACCAGTTTATTAAGAGCCTATTCACTCTAGTCTTGAAGATACCCAAATAGATACCTACATAAGATTATCGACTCACACGACACCTCAACTAACCCTCATCATCATCATCATCATTTCAGCAGAAAGACGTCCACTGTTGGACTTGCGCGTCCTCCAAGTGTCACCATAATGACCGGTCCTGTACGTCTCACACTCATTGGATTCCTATGGCTCTCACTTTTACTAGGTCATCTGTGTACCTTGTGGGAGGCCTTCCGACTTGTAGGAACCTGTCAAGCCACTAGGCGGATTAAATATGTTTTATGAATGTAACATTCAGTGCTTCTAACAGTATAAACAGAAGCCTATCATTCATTTTATTTCCACCTCCACAGTATTTTCCAAAGAATTTTAACACGACAGAAAACGTAAACTTAGGATAGGTCTGCGAGAATGTTCGTAAGAGTTACCGCAGAAAATGAAAGAGCACTGATGAGGTAGTACTCAGCAAAATTCATAGCGTAAGTATTTAAAAATTTCCCCAACAAAAATCTTCCTTTCCCAAAGAAAACAGATTTCCCTCCCTAACAATCTAGATAGCAGCCGCACTCTGAATGAGATATGGAATCCATTACATAACGATATTATACGTTGGAGTCAGGGCTCCAGGGACACATCGGAGCGAAGGTAATGGCTCCAAGACAAAGAACTTGAGATTCGGAGTAAAAATATTTGCGTTGTTTTGCAGATTTTTGACTGCCTCATAATCGTAACATAACATTGTACCGTCTGTTATTCCCGACGGGTTCGGTAGAGATACATATCCTGGCTGTTGTAAATATTTACGAAAAAAAAAACGTTGTCCTACAATAGGAATTACTCCTCTATGGTGGGTGCGTTTACAAAGATATTAGCTCATATACACAAGACACTCAGACCAGGGGCATCTATCTGTTAGGCCATACAAATATTTTTTCTTTGCGGGGAATCGAACCTTCGACACGTAGTGCAGCAGCCAATTGGCAACCACTATTCTAACGATGCACGGAGGGGTCTCAATCCATACTAATATAATAAAGAGGTAAAGTTTGTTTTTTTGTTGGTATGAGGTAATCTGTCGAAGTATTGGTCCAATTACTAAAATTTTTTCACCAACAGAAAGCTGCTGTATTCCTGAATAACATAGGCTATATTTTATGTACGCGGGCGAAGCTGCCGGCTAAAGCTAGAAGGTAATCAATGGCCCATTGTCTACGGGTCAACCACATATGGGCCACCGTGGCTGTTATTCCCCTTTTTGTTAGTCCCTTCTCTAAAAAAACTTACGGCAATACTCATTTAAGACAGTGTCAATGACATTCCCATACCTGAAAACAAAAAAAGACACTATTAATAGGTATAACTAGCTATTTTTATTTTTAGCTGCAAATGCATACTAATGGTTAAAGAATTTTTGAAATAATTGCAGTCGTTTATTCCTTACAAACAGATCGTTTTCAAAACAAAATCCTTTTTCTTCATAATATTATAGCATGTTCATGTGATAGCACGTTCACATTTAAATGAACAACTCTATCTCTGACACAAAATTACAACTATCACGTCCACTATTTTAATTAAAATCCCAAAAACGAAGTCACCCGAAAAATTCACAAAAATAAATTTCCGACTAACATTTTAGCTCACCAACTAATATGTGATATGGAGTTCAAACTACCCGCATTTGTGATGATTTCCCTCGACACATACCTGCTTTCTGTCATGTAAGTAGTTCTCATATTTACATATTTTGATGGGGACAAGTTAAACTAGAAATTGCTTGGGTTCAAGAACCTGTATGTTTTGGTCTGCTACAAGTTTGATGCCCGCTAGGACAACTGGGAATTTCTGAAAAGGAAAGGTGGTCCTAGAACGCAAAAGGCGATTAGAACACAGGTAAGTTTTGGTCCGTAAAAGTCTGAGACGTTTACTTTCGCTTACCCGAGTGCGAATTAAGTCATTACATGATTAAGCACCTTAAAAAAACGGTTGGAGCAAAACTTGCTTAACTTAAGTGGCAGAATGGTCGATGGAATCGTAGGGATCTAGAGTGGCTAGTCATCATCATCTACCTAGCCTTTTTCCCAACTATATCGGGATCGGCTTCCAGTCAAGCCGGATTTAGCTGAATACCTCCCCGCGTTGAAAGGCCCTCCCCACAAGATGACCAGAGAGATCAAGAGATGACCTGGTGAGGGTCGCGGGAATGCGACTATTCGATGTGGAAACACTTGAGGAAGGCCTATGTCCAGCAGTGGACATCTTTCGGCGGTAATGATAATGAGTTTCTTTCTTTCCTACTAATTAGTTATATAATATGCTAGTATTCTTGTATCTTCACACAAAATCGACGGCTTGTCAAACATAAAAACCGAGCCAAAAACCAGAGTACCGACACAAACTTGCTTCCCTCCCTCAAAATTCGAAGCGATAAAACTTAGAACTTCAATAAATCAAGTCTCAAAATAGGTACTCGAGTAGGTCCCCTTCGAAAATACGCCTAAATCGAACATAAACCACATTTAACGAGATACGAATCGCTCAGCATTTCGGAACATTTGTTATCGCGATAACGTGTAATGGTGACGTCATCGATCATCGTATAAACGTCATTAATATTAGAATTTGTTCGAGCCGATCGGTGCTAAGTACTTGAAGTTGCGTCGTTATTAGCATCGAATGGTACGGGGTGCGGTGTTGATTTATCAATGTCCTGATTCGAAAATTAGTGAGTGGCGATATTAATTTCGAATGAGTGTTAGAAATCGTTGAAAATCGCGGCTTTTTTCTATTGTTATAAGAATATTATACACTTAAACCTTCCTCATGAATCTTTCCGTCTATTGGTGAAAATCGCATTAAAATCTGTACAGTAAATTATTTTTATTTTATCGATAACATACATAACAATTAAAAAAAAAAAAAAATACAGACAGATGGATCAAAAACTTTATATTTGTAACTAGCTGTCCCCTGCGGTTTCACCCGCATTTTTCGTTACTGTTCCACTCCCGTGGGTCGTAGCGTGATGGTATATAGCCTATAGCATTCCTCGATAAATGGGCTATCTAACACTGAAAGAATTTTTCAAATCGGACCAGTAGTTCCAGAGATTACCCCCTACATACAAACTTACAAATTTTACCTCTTTATAATATTAGTATAGATGTGTTAGTCCAGTTTCCATTTGCGGCGGTCATCGATATACATACATTAGTATGAAATCGCCCTAGAGCGCGCGCACCTGACTGCACGCGGCCAGCGGCCACAGGTGCGCGTGCTCTATACGATGGCCGTCACGACTTGGCCGCTGCGGGCTGGCCGCTGCGGGCTGGCCGCTAGTGTGCCATTGCTCTTAGTCTTCCACGCCTTCTATAGAACAACCTAATCAGAATCAAAATCTAGGATAAAGCACTTCACAGCTGCCTTTCATTTCCCACACCAAATACAGTCTAAAAATGAACTCCAAAAAAATGCAAATAAAACTATTCCCGAGTTATCCATCCATCTTTTTTTATAACCCTTTAAGAGCCTTGCTTTACTTTATAGCCCTCTTGAAACCACCCTTAAAAGATTTATATTAACTTTTAAAATATTCATTCAATTTGGCGGTACAAGTAATTTTCTTTGGGGAAAAAACTTAATCTTCCGTCCGTTAGGTGTTAAGGAAATTCTACTAAAAGGTTATTTGAAACCAATGAATAGATTGAGAGAATTAGTATCTTTTATGGAAGGGTAAGATGGGATTACTTGCGTACAACTCATGAAAGATATAACAGTAATTGATATTAGGTCATTCATTGCTGGTTTACCCGTTGCTTCGGTGGGCCTTTTCGAAACCAGTCGAGCAATGGACGACGCTTTAACAAAAGAAAATCAGGTAAAGCATGTTTACTTGAAACAGATTAGACACAATGTAAGAATTGCTGTTGGATCATATGGGCTGTTATTATCTTCTCAAACGGCGAATGTGTTGGAATACCATCACCAAGACTACTTCTTATATATTGTTTCTGTCACTTGACGTAATTTAAAAATAAATTCAAATAATTTATTGCACACATGTGTTTTATAAGACACACACACACACATCCAAACACACACACACACACGCTCACACAAAGCCATACAGAGTCACATGTGTTTTATCATTATTGAAGCCTAATTTTTTTGACCACGGGACCGTAGCCAAGCGTAGCTCCCGCCTTAACCTTCTTTGCCTTTGGAAAAAGGGGGCATTTAAACAAAAAAAAATATTGTCAACTTCTACGCGCACGAAGTCGCAGGCATCAGCTAGTATTGTATAATAATGCTACTTTCCTAGATGAACTCTCTCACAGCCTCAATAACGTCTAAAGATATTATGTTATAAATATGTAAGAAGATATTGCAGCTCGACTTTGCAGTACTTTTTTAATATCCACAAGAAATAATGGACCATAATTTATATTAAAAAACATGACCAAAGTTTTTTTTTAGATAGTAACTAGTGCTTGACTACGATGCTGCCTGATGATAAGCAGTGATGCAATCGTTGACAGTGAAACGCACTAGTTTATTAAAAACCTATTCACTCTAGCCTTGAACGCACCTAAGTTATGACCGGACGGAAAGCCCGAAGCAAGCAAATTATTCCAGTCCTCCGATGTACACGGTTTAAACGACGACGCGAAATGCTTAGTCCGGATAGTAGAGAACAATGTAAGGGATAAGACCCTCTAAAAGCAAATCGTATACCGAATTCCTACCAGGTCATACGGAATTCTATTAACATATATAAAGAAATTAGATTTCTTCAATAATTTGTTTGTAGATAAAACAGGTCAAGTTACACTTAATTATCAATAGATGGCGCTTTTGACATTATAATGGTCAGTGTCATTGCAGTAGATAAAACAGGAGGTGTCCAATATGGAAGAAAGTTTAAACAAAAGTAAATAATTATTGCAAAGAAGGAATCGACAAGTTAATTAATAAACTTTAAATGTCGTTTCTTTGATTTCAGAGCAACACAAACCGTTTATTTACTCATCGATTCCTAGATTTTCGGACGAATTGTCTTATAAAACGACATTTCTAGTTACTAACGAAGAAAAATGGAAAAATTGAGGTTTACTTTTGCGGTATTAGCCGCAAGTGATGGCAAAACTAATTTGATTTGCATAACCTCAATCGAGACACCCGGTGGACGTGTATACGACGTACCTGATGATCAAAAAAATGCAAACAAACATGCAGGCATAACTAGTTTAGAAGTCTATACAAAAATCAAGAACTCACTAAAAAAGAGACATCAGACACGAAAAATATGGATCCCATTGACAGATCAATTACGGAAAATTTACTTGGATGCAGGCGAAAATGTGCAGTTTAGTGATCAATATCTTGATGAAATTTCAGAGGATACCAAATCTTCTAATAACAATTACAAATCAGAATCAGAGCATAAAAATTTTGCAAAAATTGCTGACAAGTTTATGTTAGAGAAGTTTTCAGAAAAAACATCAAATGTGAATCAATGAATTGGGGAATTTGAAACTGAATGTGAAAGATTCGAGATACTGCAAGATGAAAGTAAAATTGAGATTTTGAAATATCTTCTTGAAAAACCAAACATTGCAGGTATGTTAATAAAGTTTACCGCTAAGTCAGAATGGAGTATGTGGAAAAATAATATTTGTGAAACATACGGTAATAAAGGATGGTCTCAGGTAAAATATGCATATACATTCAGATATCAAACTGGTTCCCTACTGGAATATGCCACAAAGAAAGAACGCCTATTATTAGAGGTAAACAAAGATATTGACACTCAAACAATGATAAATCTTATTGTGATGGGTTTACCAGATTATATTATGGACAAAATTGATAGGACATTAGTAACATCAACTGCAAGACTTGGCAATGAAATTGGCAAACAAGAGTATGCAGTTACCAAAAAGAATTTTACCAAATTTAAGAAGAATATGCCTGACAATAAATCTAAATTTCAAAAAGAGATTTCATGCAAAATATGTGAAAAATTAAACAAAGGAATCCGTTACCACCCCGAGGAAAAATGTTGGTTTAAACCAACTGATGAATATGAAAACAGAAAAAAACATGGCAAAAATGTAAACAATACTGTGTTGGATATTGAATTGAATGATGATGAACAAAAAAACGAGTAACTACACCATTAATTAAGGTCAAACTAACATTAAATGAGCAGATTGAAATATTAGGTATATATGATTCAGGCTCTAATGTATCACTGATAAATTCCAAATTGTTAAATATAAAGAAAAAAAATAAAAGTGATTACAAAAAGGCAAATTTAATAACAATTAATGGTGTAAAAAGGACACAAGGTTTGACAACAATTAAGATAAAAATTTTAAATATAGAAAAATATGTTGATGTTTACATAGTGGATGGAAACGAGTTTCAATATGATTTTCTAATTGGACTTGACCTCATAAAAACATTTTGTTTGGTTCAGGATCAGCACTTAAATATTACTCAGAAACTAGAAAAAAAATTCACAGATAAACAACTGATTTACAGAAATAGTTCTAAAGAAGAGGAAAATCAAAATGAGATTTCTATAAATTACAATGAACACGTAAAGGAAGAGGATTTTAAAATAAATATGGATAATTTAAACACTCAACAAAAAACAGAAATAAATAAACTGATTGATGAGTGTAAGTCATGCTTTGCAAAGGATAAATACGATGTTGGAAAGGTACAAGACTACGAAGCTCGGATTGATTTGCTTGTTGATAAATATTGTAGCAAGAGGCCTTATAGATGTTCTATAGAAGAAAAAAAAGAAATAGAAGAACAAGTGGGTAAATTACTCCAAAAAAACCTAATAGAAGAATCATACAGTCCTTTTGCAGCACCCGTTACCCTAGCTTTCAAAAAAGAAGATCAAAAGAAGACAAGGTTGTGTATTGATTTCAGAGAACTAAACAAAATAGTATTGCCACAAGCACAACCATTTCCATTAATCGAAGATCTGGTGATGAAGACGCGAAACTGCCAATATTTCTCAACACTAGATATAAACTCAGCATTCTGGTCTATCCCACTACGGATTGAAGATAGAAAAAAAACAGGATTCGTTACTCAAGAAGGACATTATCAATGGACTTGTTTACCATTCGGCTTGAAGACGTCCCCAGCAATCTTCCAGAGAATATTGAGTAATGTACTGAGAAAACATAAATTGACTGAATTTACAGTAAATTACATAGACGATATATTAATATTCTCTAAAACTTATAACGAACACATTAACCATTTGAAACAGTTGCTGGAAGCAATAAAAAATGAAGGTTTCAGACTAAAATTTACAAAATGTACATTTGCTGCAAACTCTGTAAAATACCTTGGGCATATAATAGAAAATAATACAGTTCGACCATTGAGAGATAATTTAATTTCTATACAGGAGTTTCCGATACCAACATCGCAGAAAAACATCAGACAATTTTTAGGAAAAGTAAATTTCTATCACGAATATATACCAAAATGTACAATAATTTTAAAACCACTACATAATTTACTTAAAAAGAACCAAAAATTTCATTGGTCAACAGATTGTCAAAAGTCATTTGAGGAAATAAAAAAACTACTATGTTCACAACCAATCTTAGAAATATATGACCCAGATTTAGCAATAAATATATATACAGATGCATCACTGGAAGGCATTGGAGCAATATTAAAGCAAGTACAGCCAAATGGAAAAGAAAAACCGGTTGCATATTTCTTAAAAAAATTAAACGAGGCACAAAAGAAGAAGAAAGCTATTTATTTAGAATGCTTAGCCATTAAGGAAGCAGTTAAATACTGGCAGTACTGGCTCATAGGAAAACCTTTCACTGTGTACTCAGACCATAAACCATTGGAAAATATGAATATAAAATCTAGAATAGATGAAGAATTAGGAGAATTTATATATTATCTTTCTCAATATGACTTCAAGATAAAATATGCACCAGGGAAAGACAATTTAGAAGCGGATTGTTTAAGCAGGAACCCGGTACTGGAAGCAGTGGACGATATAGATGAACAATTGAGAATAGTTAATTTAATACAATTACAGGATGTTATTACGGATCAAGAAAAAAATGAAGACATACAAAGTAGTAAGAATAAATTAATACACAGACACAACATTTATTATAAAAGAATTAATAGACGAGAGAAAATTATATTATCAGAAATATTCAGTGTCAGACTTATAGAACAAATACATAATAAAATGTGTCATATAGGTGTAAGGCAGATGCAAAAGATGATTGGAAAAATATATACAGCAAGAAAGTTAACAAAGAATATAAATGATTTTTGTAAGAAATGTGAAGTATGTATAAAGAATAAAACAAGAGGACAGGTGAAATATGGTCTAATGTCACACTTAGGTCCCGCTTCAAAACCTTTTGAGATTGTCTCGATAGACACAATTGGAGGGTTTGGCGGCACACGGTCAACGAAAAGATATCTCCATCTGCTGGTGGATCATTACACTCGATATGCATATATACTTACCTCAAAGACTCAAACTGCAAAGGACTTTATAAAACTTATCAATAACATAAACAATCATAATGACATTGGCATGATTCTGAGCGATCAATATCCGGGAATAAACTCAAGAGAATTTAAATCATTTTTAAATGAAAAATCCATTCCATTGGTCTTCACCGCAGTAAACTCGCCATTTTCAAATGGATTAAATGAGAGGCTGAATCAAACACTGGTGAATAAGATTCGATGTAAAATAAATGAAGGAAATAATAAAACAGCATGGACAAC
Source organism: Mythimna separata (assembly GCA_030763345.1). Taxonomy (NCBI): domain Eukaryota; kingdom Metazoa; phylum Arthropoda; class Insecta; order Lepidoptera; family Noctuidae; genus Mythimna; species Mythimna separata. The sequence continues at coordinate 7,533,638 of CM061190.1, forward strand.
AATAGCCCACACCTGTGTAGATAAGTATAACGATACTGTGCATACAGTGACTGGTTTCACTCCAAGATACCTTCTAGAGGGCACAGAAGTTTCATTCCTGCCAGAAGAGCTAAAACAATCTAAAACAGCTGATGATTGGATAATAGCTAAAAAGAAAGCATTTGAAAACTCTGTCAAGTCACATAATTATAATAAAAAATTAATAGATAAGAATAGAATTCAGCATAATTTCAATACAGGAGATATGGTATATGTTGAGAATGGGCATAAGTTGAACAGAAGAAAATTGGATGAGCTGAGGATCGGTCCATATAGAATAGAAGAGAAAATATCTAATACTATATACAGAATAAATACGGGCCATAAGAAATTAGAATCCAATTTATTTCATATCACAAAGCTCATACCAGTTCCAGTATGAGTAAAATTGTATTATGGCGAAAATTTTCGAAGAATTTTCTACCCTGTGGGGGAAGATATAAAGAAATTAGATTTCTTCAATAATTTGTTTGTAGATAAAACAGGTCAAGTTACACTTAATTATCAATAGATGGCGCTTTTGACATTATAATGGTCAGTGTCATTGCAGTAGATAAAACAGGAGGTGTCCAATATGGAAGAAAGTTTAAACAAAAGTAAATAATTATTGCAAAGAAGGAATCGACAAGTTAATTAATAAACTTTAAATGTCGTTTCTTTGATTTCAGAGCAACACAAACCGTTTATTTACTCATCGATTCCTAGATTTTCGGACGAATTGTCTTATACATATATTGGTAAAATGGTTGCACAAATTAGCCTAAAAATTGGTGTCTTTAAGGCTAAAGTGAATAGGCTCTTAATAAACTAGTGCGCCTCACCGTCGACGATTGCATCACTGCTTACCATCGGGTGGGATCGCAGTCCAGCACTAGTTTATAACCTTTAAAAAAAAATGATTTTATTATGATCATAATACGATTCTACTCAAGTAGCCTTTTAAAACCCGCAGTCATAGCATAGCAATGAAGCGCGTTAAGTCCAAAAAAAAGACAAAAAAATTCATTCCTAAGTAAAAACAACAAGCACTAAAGAACAGCTGATCTTCACTCCAACAACCTAACAGAGTGAAAACTTAATTAAAAATAATAAAGAAAGAAAGAAACCGTCCACTGAAAGCACTTTCACACCTAGGCTGGCAAATGAAACAATAAAAAGATACTTCAATAGTTTCATTTATTTCCACCTCGTTCAAGCTTGCCCGGTTTAAAATAAACCTTGGATAAAGTATAAAAGAAACGCTCCATAAGTGAAAAAAAGGGAAAAGATAAGTGCAGAAGTGCAATCATTTCTTATGTTATTAGTTCATTATGTTGAACAGCCGCAAGCGTGAGGCACGGCGCAAGGTGGACCGACGACCTGGCGAGGGTCGCGGGAATCCGATGGATGCGAGACGCACAGGACTGGTCGCTGTGGCGACGCTTGGGGGAGGCCTATGTCCTAGCAATGGACGTCTTTCGGAGAGATGATGATGATGATGATGAAGCGTGAGAAAACGGACATTGTCACGCCCTAGACGACACGATCTCGACGCCACGCCACGGCAGGCGCGAGCTTACTAATGATGAGTAAATGGTAGCTCCCCGTTCGGACGTCCGTTAACTGTCCGGACTGCTCGAGTCGTCGTCACGCACGCCTTAAAGAGATGTCAGCTGTTACCGACAGAGGCGTAAAGGCCCTTTCTGTTTTCCCTAAGGACCCAGTAGGGTCGATACCTGCTAAAACCGCCGGTAATTTCTTAAAAGGCAACCTGCGATTCTAGAAAGCAAAAGGCTAATGATGGACAGAAAAGTGGTTTAAGTTAGCAAAAGCAGGAGAAATCATTGGACTTTTTGAGCCACCAAACATATTTTAATCACCGAATTACAAAATGCAAATTATTTAAGAAAATTTGAACGTAGCGGTCTGCGACAGAAAGAGAAATAAAACAGTAGCGTTATTTGCTACTATTTGTTAAGATCGACTGGATGAACAGTCAAGATCGAATGGTTGTCATCCTCGCTATACACCATTAATTTTCGCAATATTTTTTTTTTTTTCAAACTGGATTTTCTGTCGTCACTCCTCAGTGAGATCTTCACAACGTTCAAGTAGGTCATGCTAGCGAGAAGTGGAGGATTCTTATGTCAATCGTGAAGAATTGACACCTGCTGTATGTAATATGTAGCGCCGGTGAATTTACAGCTGCGATGCTTTGATATCGGAGTTTTTTTTTACCATTTATTATGTTCATTGATAACATGCTTCTCTCGTTTTCAAAGGAGGTTTAAACTGTCTATTAAACCTTATTTTTATGTGAAATTTTGCAATTACTTTTGGAACCGTCTGTAAAGGTAACTCATAGGTAGTTCGAAAAGGAATCCCGGGTTCTTCTTCGTGGAAAGCAAGGCAGAGAAGAAACGGAGGTAAGAGGTGGTTTTAGACAGTTAAAGTCCGACGCGCCGTCTCGCTCCGCCTTAGAGTGGGAGAAGTCATTGTATGATTTCCCATCAAAAAGATACACTTAATTACCCATATAGGTTCTAGATCAAGTGATTTATAAGGACATAATAAAAAATAACCAAGCAGTGTGAAAAATACCCAAAACAAGAGGGTAATGTACTGAAATAATTAAAATATCTGAGTGTTAATTGTAATGCTTATGACCAAAAGGGCAGAATCGTAAAAACCAATAGTCTTTCACTATGATTTAACATCTATGACTTTAAAAGTCTTGTCAACAGTCTATCGGCTCCAAGAGCAAACGAAGCGAGTTACTTAGTACTCTCCGACACGAGCAGGTTAGGTTAGAAAGGAATAACGGGGTCTAGATTGAGAATCCAAAACAATGATACTCATGTAATTTAATAAACTCAATATCGGCTAGGCAAACAAATACATGCTACCAGATATTGATCTCATAAGTGACAAAGAAGAGATTTCAATAAAAATTCCGAGCAGGAAATCAAACCTTGCAATTGGGCTTCCAATTGAAAAAATCATTCCTTATTAAAAGGGAAAGTCGAATAAAAAAATACGCTTTCTTAGCGCGGCTGGCTTATCTTTTGTTACATACAGAGATCGGAATTAGGTAGAGTTGTTCATGTACTTGCATCGTAATGTTGATAATAATATGGACCTTCCTGGGATTTGTAATTGAAAATCTACTGTGACTAAAGAGGTAATAAAGAGGTAAAGTTTGTTTTTTGTTTGTATAAGGTAATCTGTGGAAGTACTGGTCCGATTGCAAAAATTTTTTCACCAATAGAAAGCTGCTGTATTCCTGAGTGACATAGGCTATATCTTATGTACGCGGGCGAAGCTGCGGGCTAAAGCTATAAATAATAATAAAGTTTTCTAATTCAAGCAAGCTATGTTATGGGAACTACAAATATGGCACGCAAACGCGTGATTTTACCATATTTGTAGTTCGCACAAGGATATTTGCAACTTTTTCCAACGGATTTACGATGTCCTTGATGTAAGTTTGGCAGCGCGTCGTCTCGCGTACAATGGTTTAAATTGTGTTAAATACAAAATATTCTTTTTAAAGACAATAATAAAATTCGCGTGACCCAAGGGCTGGCTTTTACCTCGGTCAGAGATTAAGCATTGCCATACAACGTGGCAATGCTGCCAGTCTTTTGGGCACACTTCCGGTCGACAGTGATGCGGAGGAATTTTTTGACGCCATATTTTAGTTTAGAGTAAGAGTTAGTTTTAATTAGTTAAGTGTTTTTATTTTTAATGTTTTTTCTCTGCTTAATAAAAACTTATTTTTTCAGACATTAAAAAAAAAAAATTAAAAAATAATAAAATTAAAAGTTAAAGTAAAACCTTTTTATTTAATGAATCTCGAGTTTTTCTGCTCTTTAAATTTAATCGCGGGATTTTAAGACATATCCACTTTATTCTTTCGCTGTATGAAATCAGTGTACGTACATAAATAACTCTACCTAATTCCGATCTCTCCTTATATCCGTACAATTCAATAAATTCGTGCAAAGCTTTAAATAATAAATGATCTTTGTGCTCACACCTTTAAGTAAGCAAAAGATTGAAGATACACAATCTTGTTAACAGAGATCAATCGTTATTTGTGTCGACTGTCAATTGCTTCCCCTTCATTCCAATTTATACCTTAACGCTGTGAAAATTGACTTGATTTTCGTTTGTAGAAAATAGATATTAAAGAGAAGTGGAAAAGTAACGTATCGGTATTGAATTTATATGTAAGTAGTACTTTTGTAAAGGTATCAAGTGATGTTTTGTGATTGGAGCTCTTTATAATGCCTACGCAAAAGTTGGCTCTTTTGCGTGGGCGAGACTACCTGTGTTCTTACTTGATAAAATTAGGAACAACAGAATTTTGTTTCGCTATTTTAGGAGTGATGCCTTTGTGTAAGTTCTTAAGTAACTAAAAGTCACGATGTTTATGTATTGTTGGTACAAATAGGGTTGCTAATTGTACTAAAACTGTGCTAATTATTTTTTTCCTGACTTTGTCCCTCATTACTTAGGCGCAACACGTTTTTTCTTCCATTTTATTTGTCAAGCGTTACGCTATCACTATCTCCCTTTTCATTCATATCACTCCTCAATCAATCCATCCACATGTACAGATGTACACTGATAAACTCATAACGTTTAAACTTTTAGTAGCACGCGCCTCTTTACATAGCCTCGATGCAAATATAAAACAAAACAGTATCACCCAACAATCAACATCTTCCTAAAGGTAATAAAAAAATTCACTCTGTTAAAAAAAACATTAAAAAGGATAAGAAAAATATGTTGGAAACTTTCCGCTCAAGGGTACATACCAATTTAAAAAGACTACCTAGCAAAATAAGACCAATAAAAGCAAGAATGGGAGTAATATTAAACCTAGACATTGTACTCAAAGAAAATACCAAAAACGTAAGTGGATACCTGAATAAATTGAACTAGAAACTTCAAAGGTTAGCAGAACATTCACTTAATTATCCCTAAGGAATTTACCTACTTTCAAAAAAACCTTTACATGTCTATTTAACTAAATTTTCTAGTTAAAAACCTTTTTCACCAAATTACATTTTAGATTTAGAAAAAAAATGTGGTTCAGAAGTTTGAGACGAAATTAAATTATGTTTGAAGTAGCTACAAGAAGACGGTAAGTAAAAAAGATATTTGAAATTTTGCGTTATTATTTTTTTGTAAAATTCAAAATGTATTGTGATGGCCTAGTAGTTAGGGTAAACATCTCTTATGCTTGAGATTGCGGGTTTGACATCGGACAAATTATCACTATGAATTTATCAATCATTTATATTTTATGTAGGATAGCTAATTTTTGCCAGCGGCTTCCCTCGCGTGATAGTAGGTTTCTTCATACAAAGTTTACACTCATTTCATCTCCAGGGATGAAAACATTTTTTTTATGAGTATCTAAATTATGAAGTTCACTTTAAAATACCAAATAGCAGATTTTCTGAGATTTAGTTTTACACATTTAATTTCAATATAAATCCAGATAATAACTTCAAGATATGTGTTTCCAAACGATGTACGAGTATAATACGCCATAACAATATAAGAGCGTTTTTATAGGAAGTATCACGGGTTGGAGGCTCGAAGCAACATAGACGCAAAAAGTCAAAACTTTCATGACTTTATAATTTGCTCGGATCTGGGTCAAGCTTGGGCCAAGGGATAATGGCATAATGTCATGTATTTTTCATGCTGTACATAATACTACAGATACGGTCTTATTGTGCCAGCCTTACGGTATTTTACAGGATGCATTTCGGAGAGTGTGCGCGGGAATTGCATGATTTGATTCCGCCATTTCCTTTCTACCATCGGACAACACGTCGTACGGTGAGTATCCCACCTCACGGTTGTTAAGACCTGACTCCAGTCTCGCCATGAAGTACCGAGTTACCCCAGTTAATGGGTTGTGGAGGTCTGGCAGGCAGCCGCTCCGCGTAAAATACTGGTATTCAGCTAAATCTGGCTTGACTGGCAAGCCGACCCTAATATAGTTGGCATAAGGCTAGGCAAATGATAACGTTGTTTAGATCTCACAGTTCGGACTAAGCGTTTCGCCTCTTCGTTTATACAGCGTACCTCGAAGGGAATGATTTGCTAGCTGCGGTCTACCCGTCCGATTATAATTTAGGTTTAAATGTTTCCTGTACTAGCAGATACTAGATACAGTTCACTTATTCTTAAACCAAGTCTATATTCTAGCAATATGTTATAAGGAAATGAGGATAAGGAAGTATGTAAGTGACGCCAGGGACAGAAAAGTTGAAGGGAAATCGTTTGTCTTGATACGGGAATGAGGAGGGTTATTGTGAAGGGGTAACTAAAAGAGTGATGGATGAGAGTCTTGACGGATGGAGAGGGAGGAAAACTATGAATAGATTGTGTGAGGAATAATATACACTGTTACTCAGATATCGACACGCAAACGTGTACCGAAGATGCAGTTTATTATTTTTCTGAACTCAAAATTTGCATGCACATTAGAATGTGTAATATGTCTATTTGTAAAATAAAGTAAATGTAATCTGTACCCAATTATGCGTCGCCAAGAACCTTCACAGATGGCGAGATACCATTAGTAAGAAGCTAATTTAGTGGTGTCTTCATAACCATCAGAATACATACGACTTGAGGAGGAGGAGGATTCTTGTACCAACTTAAGTGGCAGCGAGAAGGCCAATATTGCTTGCAGAACAGATGGTTCATAAGATTGAAAGTTTCTGCAGTGGCGAAGACATACCAGAAGACGCAGCGTTTGAAGGCCTCTCACAACGTTTTTAAGGATTGATACGAAGTGCACAGGACATATCGATGTGGCGACAGTTGGAGAAGGCTTATTATTATTACAGTGGACATCTTTTGGCTGAAATGATGATGAAAAATTTACAAAACGAACAGTATGTGACGGAATATTCACGATCAAGTCTTGTTTGGCAAATAGCACTGCAAGCACGATGTTAGAGCATGATTGAATTAATTTCAATTATACCATTACAATGGATTAGGACATAAGTCACCCATGATAAGACTACTAAGTAATCCTTTAATTATAAGCTACATAATTGTAATAAGATTATTATAATAAGGGCCTGTTTCACCACCTATGATTAAGTTTCGAGTATCTTACTAGTTACTTGGCAGATAATTTCATACAAATTCTGTCAAATTTTTTAATTTATTCAGTGAGTAGTGCTTACTCGGACATTGTGAAACAGGCCCTTAGCCAAATAATCAAATCAAGTCAACCTACTAATCTTACAATTTGGGGTAGGTCGAAAGAGTTACCGTGGCCTTGGAATGTAAAGGACAACTTAAGGGTCACAGGTGGTTTTAGTGAGTAAAAATCTGACACTTCTTCATGCTCAACCCAGAACTAGACCGCTCGTGAAAGAAGCATATTGTTACCTAGGCTGGCATAAAAAATGGCCATAAGTACCTACAGGCTTCCGAACGACGATCAACGGGTAGCTCGCGGACCGCTAGGCCAATAAGGACCAAGCACGAGTTGTCAACGGCACGTAGCGTTCATCACGTGCCTCAATGAAATGACAGCAAACCGTTGGGGTTCAGTAGGGCTGATGCTCGCTAGAGCCACGGTGGAATTTCTGAAAGGAACCTTTTGTTCCTAGAAAGCTACTGGGTAATAATTGTACTAACATTCAGAATGATTGCATGTTTTGTACATTATTTTTATTATCGATTACATATCGATAATAAAAATATTTTTAGAGGCATCTTCATAATTTTTTTCTATTATACTTTTTTTAATAAGGTGAGGAATCATCCGAATGACCTCTCCCGCTCTTGGGCGGAGCGGGAGGGCAAATCAGTCGTTCTTTGACTAAACCCCACTCCGTTCCTTCTTTGCCTTCGTTCCAGGGTCCCGAGTTTGACTTTCAGAAAACTAAATTAGCTGTACATACCTATGATGTTATCTGCAAGCATTTATCCTGAAGAATAACATACAATGTGGATATGACAATACAACAATAAATAAAAAAAAAACCAGCTGGCAATAGTCATTATTATGAATAACTTTTAGTACGGGATCAACCCTGAAATCGCGAAAAAAAATTCAGCTGTCCCGTACATTTTGTCGACTTCTGCAAACGTAAATGTATGGGACACCAGCATTTTTTTTCGCCATTTCTGATTATGGTCCCAAACCAAGAGTTATTCATAATGATGAGTATGGCCAGTGTTTTCATTTATTATCGTATTGTCATATTCACATTGTATATTTTTCTGATTCTGTTTACTCCATTGCAGTATATTATAATACACTTTTCAGCATTATAAAATTCACGATAAGCTCTTGTAGTTTCTCAGAAAGAGAACGGTTAAACTCATCATACAAAATAAACATTAATTTCAGCATTTCATGTAATAACGGCTAATTATGAAAACGTCAAAGAGAACTGGCGCCGATTTCATGTAAATTGGATGACCGTGCCAAATGAGCCGTCGTGTGATGACGCCGACTTCTGAACTCGCTTGCATTAAATATTACCCCTTAATTGATTTTATTTTAACTGTAAACATTGACGGATTTTAATGGCTTAATAGTAATTATGTACTTTACTTACTTTTTATTGACATTATTCAATTGATATGTCAGTGAAACTGGAGGTAGTAAACTGGAGGTGGCAAGTAGGGTAAAAATTCTTATCGTAATTTTTTTAAGGGTTACCCTGGCCCTGAACTGCAAAGGGTAACTGAAGAAGACAGGTGGGTTTTAGTGGTTAAGAGTGTTTTTAGTATTTGTTGTTATAGCTATCACGGTTCATGAAGACACAAACTGGTGACAGAAGGATAGATAGACGGACAACAGCGGAGCCTTACGCCCGTTTTCAATAACCTACCGTAGTTCATAAATAGATAGCTATCTCCGATAAACAGTAAGATTCTAGTTGTCAGTCATAATTTTGGTAGGAAATGCTAACCGTCGGTAGGTTATAGGAAAGCAAGTAAGGGCAAAAGGATAGATTTGTTTATCTTTAGTGGCTGTAACTTTAGATAGGTAGCTTATTGAAAATGGGCGCTAATAGGGTTCTGTTTTACCCTTTGGGTACCTTAATAATAATCCTTAAAATAGGGTTTGGCTGTGTCATGGACACAGTTGTATGTTATACGCGAATACGTAGCTGGTAATATAAATGCATATACAGTCTGTCCTCGGTACAGAAGCGATTTCATCATCCACTTGCATAATTTCATAATTTCGACCGACCCAGCTGCAAATGTACTAGCACTGTTGTTGATCCGCTCGACCGTATTCATTATTTTACCCATTTGCCAGCAGCCATTCGCTCTTACAGAGAAACACAGGGTAGTAGGAAGGTTATAAGCTAATTATGTTATACTGTATATCTTTAAGGATATAGGTACTTGTGGAAAAGAGCAGTGGTGGCCCAGTGGTAACTGCCCCGACTTGCAAGTTGTGGGTCAAGGGTTCAAACCCAGTCAGGCGCATTACTTTGTGTAATTTATTTCATTACCACTGCTCTCAAAATGGTGAAGGAAAACATCGTGAGGAAACCGGCATGTCCTAGAACAAAAAATTCGAAGACGTGACATCCGCCAATCCGCACTGTGCCCGCGCGGTGGATTAAGGCCCATTCCCTCTCCTAGAGAGGAGGCCTGAATTCCAGCAATGGGAACATTATTAGGCCGATAATGCTAATAAAAAATGTGAAAAATCCAAGTGCCAATAAAAACATACCACGCTTAAGATGTGTTGGTTAAGTTATAGAAGGCGTCAGACCTGAACAATATATTGACTGAAAAGGTAACAAATCCTTGTGCTAAGCTGATCTAGGCGAAAGTAACATTCTCTCAGCGACAACGAATTTTATCGAAAAGTCAAAATTCTTGAGCCTGATCACGTGAGTTTTCGGTACTGTATGATCATAATCATCATTTCAGCCTAAAGACATCCACTATTATGTATAGGTCACGATTTGGATATAGGTCACGATAACAAGCCGTCCTATACGTCTCGCATCCAATAGATAGACCATCATTAAAGCCTTTTAGGAGGTTTTAGGTTTTCTGGCGCCGCACCGTGTTGACAGAAGCGAAAGCCATCGGACTGACGTGGAGCGAGGTCAAGCGTAAAGCGCAAGACCGTTCGCGATGGACTACTACTGTTGACGCCCTCTGCCCCAGCTAGGGGATATAGGATCTTAAGTCAAGTCAGGTTTTCAAGGCTGCATCTCTCTAATTTGTTTTTTTTTTAATTGTTATAAACTAGTGCTTGACTGCGATCCCACCTGATGGTAAGCAGTGATGCAATCGTTGATGGTGAGGCGCACTAGCTAATTAAGAGCCTATTCCTTTTTTATTTGATCTGTATCCAGAACGCAGTCGCTACATAATCAGATTTTATGAACTTAGGTAAAGGTGATAGAACTTCACTTTGTCCTGCTAAACTTTAAAGCATCTGGTTTCAAAAATGCTAAAGGTAATTTTGCCCCCCAAAAAAACCAGTTCCCCTCGGCCCAAGTTCTTTGTGCGTTTAATACTTATCCCCCTAACTTTCGACCTTTGTATTCAATATAATTTATTATTGAAATGGACTTCAAAAGACGCGGGGAATACGAAAGCAACCGTGCCTTCTTGAATAACTAGCAGGCCCATTTGAATTTTTCAGTGCGCGTTTTCGAGTTTTTTTGCAAAAGTTGTTAATGAATTTTTGTGTATGTATGAAGTTAGGGGAGGTTTTCAATTGTTTCTTGTTCCTATGGCTATTAAGTTAGCGGTGTTTTATAACAGAATTATGAAGTTGTATGTAAGAACTGAACTTTGTGTGTGTTAACCGAAGTTTGCATGTATGTATTTGTTGTTTTTAAGACTCTGCTGTCCACCTATCTGTCACCAGGCTGTATCCGTGATAGCAAGAAAGTTTTAATTTTCACACATTATGTATAGCAACAAATACTAAAATCAGAAGTGTTCCATTCTTTCGAAGACTTCTGCGGCTCTGGCAGGCCTCAACCCTAGCAATTATGCTGACGTTTTCTTAGAGGTGAGGGTGATCCTTGGGATAATTTGCCAGTAAGTATTACGCGGGTAAACTATTTCATTTTTGGTACAGTTTATTAAGTTTCAAACATCATTTTGGATTAAAGTAAAATGCTTTTCCCATCATTCTCCACGAACATTTTACTGAAAACCGATGAAGGTAATTTAGCCGCATAAACACGTTACGTAGGTATTAACATAAACAGCCGAAACACTAATGAGAACTCATGTTTGACAGTATCGAGAAAACTAACAAGATTTCAATTACATAAAGGGAATAAAAGTTCTAACCTTCAAGGTTCATGAACCCAATTCGAAGAATATTTGGACAACTTAATTTGTACATGGAAGGTTCCAGTTAAGAGAGTGGTTTCGAGTATTATAAAGAGGTACAAAAATATTAAAAGTATATATTCTTCTTTTCAAATCGAGAGTAAACTTGTTAATTTTTTTGGGCTCAGTAGCTGGCTACGTCAACTGCAGCATCGGGTTTGTAGCCTACAAGCAACGGGTAGCTCTCCATACAATCGTCTGTTAACGTTTGAATCCCCAACCGGTCCTATGAGACCGCGCTGTTATTGTTTTACTATTGTGTCTCGTTTCGCGGGTATCTGAGTAATTAAGGACCGAGCCCAAGTCGACGGCGGGATGTGTTCCGCCTCTCAACGTAAAACCATCACCCTAGAAGGGTCTGTTAAGGCTTCGGCAAAGTTTGAAAGAGTTACAATGCCTTTGAAATGCAAATGGCAAATGAAGGACACAGGTAAGTCTTAGTAGCACACTGATACGCTTTCTCGCGTCACCTTAGAGCGGGAGAAGTCATTTTATGATTTCTCACCACGAAACAAAACAAAGGGGTCTTTACGTCAAGCGTAGAATCTATGTCTAGGCAAGCGTGCTTCATCGTTGACCACATCGTCGCTTAACAGCAAGTGAGATAGTGGTCAAGCGCATGCAATAAAATAATCATCATCATCTTTCTGTCCTGCCAACCGTCACGCTATCACTGACTCTTTTATCTTTCATGTCACTCCTCACACAATAAAAAGCACGGTTGGCTCAGCGGTTAAGCGAGCGACTGCTGTTTTGCGTGTCGCGTGTTTGATACACTTGTCTTCCGGAAACATGCAGCATAATAATTGATTTATAGTTTGTGTAAAACATAATCCTTTGAAGTACAACCACCAGTTCACTGTTTATTAAAGCTTTACGCACTAGTAAACTTTACAAAGGTAAACTAAGGCGCTCCACACACTAAATAAAAAAAAAATACAAATAGCCAAAAATAATATGAGAAACGAAAACAACAAATCAATGCTGTAATTGTTATAATGCTATACTACGCCTATGTGTCATTAGCTTTTCCCTAGGAAAAAAATCTTGTGGTTCAGAAGATATTTTTTATAATAAGTAGATCTAAACTAGTGTTTGATTGCGCTCCCATCTAATGGTAAGCAGCGATGCAATCGTTGATGGTGAGTAACACTACTTTATTTAAAATCCTATTTATTCACTCTAGCCTTGAAGAAACCTAAATTATAATCGGATGGGAAGACCGCAGAAGGCAAATTGATCCAATCTTTCATGAGCGAAGACGCTGAAAAAAAAACCTGAACACAAAACTCAGAATTTTTCGGAACCTCCACTAAATTCATTCCTTTATCTCTTTCGTCCAAAGAAACGGATCTTTCTCTTCAACATTACATACACGTAGACCTTTATTTATTTCTTTCTTTCTTTCTTTGAAGTCAATATATTCAGACTTTTCCTTTGGGTGGACAATAACTCAAACTACATTAGGCCGGGTCTCCACCGAAGCGGAGACGAGACGAGCGGAGAGGAGATGATTTTTAAACAACCAATTTACCGACACCAATATTATCGACACATCAGAATCTCCTCTCCGCTCAGTTACAGTGAAGATCACTGTGCAGAAATGTGTCGGTAATATTTGTATAGCGCGATGGAAGCGGAGATGTGAGCTGTGCGCGGACGACGCGCAGTGGAGCCGAGAGATGTAACAGTATTACACACATCTCCGCTTTAGTGGAGTCCCCCGAGCTGAAAAACATCTCTTCTCGCACAGCACACAGCACACCGCACACATCTCTGCTTTGGTGGAGTCCGGGCTTACGGCCGGTGGATAGCGACAAATGGTATCATCAGCCACTGTGCGATGCATCTTAGACCTTGTCTTTGATGCTTGAAAACGTCAGCACTTTTATTTGAAGTTTATGAAGTAAAGGAAAATCTAAGTAAAAGTTAGGGGAATTTTTCAGTGTCTTGATCAGAAATAAACTTGAAATGATGAAAAAGGACTTGGATGAAGAATATCCAAGAAAATGTAACTAGGATCTGTTATTTTTTAATAAGGAGTCATCAAATAACCCCTCCCGCTCTGGGTGGAGAGAAGGGAGCAGTGTCAAACTTTTACTGACTAAAACCAACTTGTGTTCGTTTGTTGCGGTAAGTCTTTCGAACAATCTCAGGGATTAAGATCATCTATACTATACTATACTAATATTATAAATGAGAAAGTAACTCTGTCTGTCTATCTGTCTATTACGCTTTCACAGTTAAACTACTGAACTGATTTTGATGAAATTTTGTACAAGCCTAGCTTGCAGTCCAAGAATGGACATCGGCTACTTTTTATGTGTCTTTGACTTCGCGTCCGCTATAATCATGTGCGGACGAAGTCACGGGAAAAAGCTAGTAACCAATAAATCAGTGAAAATATTTTAGAAATCGGAAAGAAAAAAAAATATCATTTAAGTTTTCGCATAACGATTGCAGTCTCCCACTAAAGTGTCGTCATCGGACCCAAATGAGAATGCCGCATCATAAATCACTCTTATGCAGTAGTTTCCAAGCCACACGTAAGCTGTCGCGCTGTTACTTGTTATTTTTCCTGGTTCTGATTTATTTTAAGTATTTTTAGGGTTCCGTACCTCAAAAGGAAAAAACGGAACCCTTATAGGATCACTTTGTTGTCCGTCTGTCCGTCCGTCTGTCAAGACCCTTTTTCTCAGGAACGCGTGGAGGTATGAAGCTGAAAATTATATCAATTACTCAGGTCTACTGTCCCTTGAAGCTGTGAAAAAATCAAACTTCTAAGCCAACGCAATCAAAAGATACAGCCGTTTATGCCGCAAATTTTCGACACTTGCAAGGGAATCAAAACCTACAGGGTACTTCCCGTGAACTCAGAATCTTGAAATTTGGTACGAAGCAACGTCTTATAGCATAGATAAAGGAAAAATTACGAAAACCATAAATTTTTAGTTACATCACATAATATTTTTTTTTTTAATAATTTTAAACTTACTACCCATTTCCTCATAAACGCGTAGAGGTATTAAATTGAAATTCATACCAAATACTCAGGTCTATAATACCTTTAAGCTGTAACAAAATCAAACTTCTATGTCAACGCAATCAAAAGAAACAGCAATTTAAGCTGCATATTTTGAAACTCGCAAGTACTCGCAAGGGAATCAAAACCTAAAGGGTACTTCCAGTCGACCTAGAATCTTGAAATTTGGCATGAAGCAACGTTTTATAGCACTCATATAGGGAAAAGTCTGAAAACTGAAAATTTGTTGTTACGTCACAAGAATTATTTTTTTGAAAAATCTTCAACGCTCGATTCGAGAATAGAACTTTATTCATAGGTAAGTTAGAGGTATTGAGTTGAAATTAACACCATATAATTGGGTCCGTGGTCCCTTGAAGCTGTGCAAAAATCAATTTTCAATTCAATTGGTAAAGTGACGGGAAAAAAGATTCGTCCGTTTATACTGCAAAAAACGTACATTTCGAGACTGTCGAATTGTTCGATTGAACTGTTTTTATAGGTAAGTTACTACGGAACCCTCAGTGCGCGAGTCCGACTCGCACTTGCCCGGTTTTTTTTTAATACCAAAATAGTAATGGGTTGTGTGACGTCACACAGTGAAACACCACGTGTTATTCTAGGCAAACATCATCATCACCATCTACCTAGCCTTTTTCCCAACTATATTGGGGTCGGCTTCCAGTCAAGCCGGATTTAGCTGAATACCAGTATTTTACGAGGAGCGGCGGCCTACCAGACCACCACAACCCATTAACTGGGGTAACACGGTACTTTATGGCAAGACTGGAGTCAGATTAAACTAATTAACCTAAAAAAATTGAAACTTTTTCTTCTTCAGGACACTTATCAACGGATAAGTGGGTTCATCCTTGGTTTCACGTAACTGTATAAAAGTAAGTACGTATAGGCTTACAATTTTCAGGTAAAAAGTCACCCACGCACGTATTAGGAGTGACGATACAAATGACGTCATCAATCTCTGACACGTGACGTGACGTCACGTGTCCCTCAAGTGATTGCCTTCGCCTACATGAGGTGTGACGTCAAAGAACTTTTTATTTGAGTTTGAAATTCTGGAGTTATTTGTTTAAGATTGTGAGGAGCTCGTGGCTAGATAATAACAGCCGCACGGGTCGATCTTCAAGATTAAGCAACGCTTGCTATGGTTGTTCTGTGGATTTTCCTCCGAGCCTCGGAAAGCACGTTAAGCCGTAGGTCCCGGTTGTCATTTGTAGATCTTTGGCAGTCGCTACGGATAGTCAGAAGCCAGTAAATCTGACTCCAGTCTTGCCATGAAGTACCGTGTTACGCCAGTTAATGGGTTGTGGAGGTCTGGTAGGCAGCCGCTCCGCGTAAAATATTGGTATTCAGCTAAATCAGGCTTGACTGGAAGCCGACCCCAATATAGTTGGAAAAAGGCTAGACAGATGATGATTTGTTTAAGATTGTTAGAACATGAGTCGAGGAACATGTGATAGTGAAGAATGTTAGGTACATTGTTTGTTATACGCAAAGTTGCATCTCTGTAAAATCGACGACACGGTTGGTGCAGCGGTTGAGCGATGGGCTATTGCACTGCGGGTCGCGGGTTCGATTCTCTCACGGAAATAATATTTGTATGACTGTCTTGTGTATGTGAGTTTACATGTTGTTGAATGCACCGACGACATTGTAAATCGTTATCATTTGACATAACATAAACTAGTGCATGGCCGTGATCCTAACTGCTGGTAAGCAATGATGCAATCGTTGAGACGCACTAGTTTATTAAGAGCCTATTCTTTATAGCTTTGCGCTTGCCTTCTTTTCACAAAAATATATTAAATACCAGCATCTGTTACAGTAAGTACTTGAATTTATTCATAACCGCAAAAACCGCAAACCCGCCAACCCATTAACTTAAATTGCCGATCAAATAAATATAAGCGGTCTTTATCATAAACGACATTTTGTAGGAACCAACATTTTCACCCAAAACTTCGTAAAATATCTCTTTCCAACTAATTAGTAATCGTTGTAATTCACCTTGATCATAAAATTTAACTTTCTACTGAAATTAGAACATACATTTCACCCTAAACTGCTTTAAATACTTTTAGTTCTATTGAGGGTAGTACTTTATTCTGACTCTATACAGCATGGTTCAAAATGTTAACAATCATTTTATAGGTCGAAAAATACTATAACTTTTTTTTTGTTTTAACACAGGGGATTTGGTTTTCAGGAAAGGTTTTGAACACATGATTGCTTTTAGCGCTGAAAAAAATTTTTTTTTTTCAGAAATCCTGAAATACACAATAAAAAAATTCGGATGGACTTTTAAAATATTTTTCCTTTCCGGGAACAAACTTTCGGGTTATAAAATATCCTGTGTGCCATTTTAGATTATGGTTTATCTGTGTACCAAATTTCATCGGAATCCGATCAGTGGTTATAGCTTGAAATAGCATAGACACACACAAACCTTTGCTTTTATAATATTAGTGTGAATTTTAGGTATCAGAATAATTTAGGTTTAGGTTTAGATATATTTATTTCTCAAAAAAGATAAAGTCACTTGAGAATATTTTTTCCTTATCTTAAATTAAAATTATAACATGTGTTCGTACCCTGCACCATAGGTTGTTAAACTCATCCAATGCATACAGTCTTTAGGGAGATATTTTAAAATTGGTTTTTACTTATTCTGTTAGTTGTTGAATGAGCGTAAGTACATTTTTTTAAGAATTTTTATTTTTTATAGAACATTTCTTTTTATGTGAAATTATCACAATGACTTCTCTCGATCTGGGTGGAGTGAGATGGCGTATCAGACTTTTACTGACTAAAAGGCTCTCGCCCTCTCTGTTCCTATTGTGCCTTCGTTCCAGGGCTCCGGGTTTCTCTTCGGTTTCGTTTTGACCCTGCTGGAGGGAACAGTTGTATCGAACTATGTTCCTTCAAATGTTTAACATTTTTTTGCAAACTTAGTACTCCGTTAACTTAGTATACCTTTGGTAAGACTAAAAAACTAGCCCATTGACAAAAACATCACCCAGTATACCCACACAGTTATTAATTTGACCACGATAGTTCTAAAGCTATTAAAATAGTTTTAATGGTGGTCTGTTATCCAACACCATGAAATTATGAGGGTGTATTGATTACTCAAGTTCTGAGGGTTACTGTTATCGATGGGGTTATACAGTTATTGATAAGGGATTACTACGGTTCGGATTACGGTTTCGAGGTTAATATTTAGAGGTCGAGGTGGTAATGTACATTTTTTTAAGGTGGGGAGACATTCAATGACTTCTGCTGCTCTAGGGTGGAGCGGGAGGGATGTCAGACTTTTATTAAGATCTCACCTAGGTTCCATCTTTGCCCTTTGCGTTCCAGGACCACGGGTTTCTCTTTCAGAAGTGAGCCGCAACGATTTTTATAAGTATCTCATAAACCAGTGCTTGACTGCAATCCTACCTGATGGTAAGCAGTGATGCAGTCGTCGATGGTGAGACGAACTAGTTTATTAAGAGCCTATTCAATCTAGTCTTGAAGACACCCAAATTTGCTGACATCTCTTTTAAGTGCACGTGAAACAATACGCGCTCTCGAGGACTCGAGCACGGTACGAACAGCACAGCCGATTTGAAAATAGGTTGTAGGCTTTTTTTCGTAAGAGGTTATCACGATTTTTTTCTTTGATAAATTTATATGGCAAAACAACGTTTGCCAGGTCAGCTATTTTATAAAAGGTATTCATTATCAATTCAGCCGAAATGCGTTGAGAGCTGGACCTAGGCCTCCTCCAAGCGTCGCCACAACGACCGGCCCTGTGCGTCTCGCATACGTCTAAATTCCCCGACCTTCACTAGTTTATAAAAATTACTATCACACGTATGGTCAGAAGCAGTGGCTTCTGACCATACGTGTGATAGTAATTTAAGATTCGAGTCAGATTTAGTGAAATCTGACTCGAATCTTACCATGAAGTACCGTGTTACCCCAGTTAATGGGTTGTGGAGGTCTGGTAGGCAACCGCTCCTCGTAAAATACTGGTATTCAGCTAAATCCGGCTTGACTGGAAGCCGACCCCCATATATTTAGGAAAAAGGCTAGGATGATGATTATCACACGTATATTATAACGGCGAAACTTTGTATCTACACATGTGTGTATGAGTGAGTTTTGTAATTCCTTCACGCTTAAACGGTTTATTGGCTTAATTTGAATACAATTTACTAGAAACATACCTGCACGGGTAGACTATTTCCTAGAACAGCACATGGGATACTTTTTATCCCGAGAAAATGTTTTCTTAGGATAATTTTGTGCTTACACGTGCGTGAAGCCACTGGCAGAATGTTTCTTTCTGAGAAGTGCTGAATCTAATTTTCTGAGCTCTTACCACAATTTAGCCACACTTTGGAGTGCCCCAAGTGCCCGGACACCTGCACTTTGGATGACTTAATGGGTGCCATCGATGCTGTAATTAACGTAGCTACCTACTGGGCCCAAAGAATTTGACGAGTTAACCTTCGATTCGAAAAGAAGAAGAAGAAGCTCTTACACAGTATACATAAGTAAAAAATAAAGGAATTTAAATAGATACACTAATGTAGAAACCGCTACAGCTTCAAAAGCTTTTAATTATAGAAAGAACAACAAAACAAAAATATAAAAATGGCTACCTCAGTTTTCTAAATACAGGAAAATATCACAGAGCTCCACAATACACACGCGATTCTTTTAAAAATTGTACTCTTTAAAAGAATCTTGTGCACAAAAATACAGAACACACATTGCAGTGCAAAAATCTTATAGAAACAAACACAGAATAATAAAACCACAATTTTATCTCCGTCCGGAATAATAAAAATCTCGACCATAATGCTACGCTCAAGTTACTCCGTGATTAAAGCGTTAAGTTCTAAGAATACTCGCTTTAATACTAAATACAATTTTCTTACGAAAAAAAAAGGAAAAGGAATAGTAATATATTTCGGTTTTCCTGATATCTCGTAGCGCACCGTAGCGTGAAGCGTAGCACCGTAGCTCGTAGCCGGTAGACGTTGCTACGAGACGTAGCAAGTAATATATTCGCTATCAGAATTACTTATTGAGAAATTTCTTCGACGCAGATTTCGCGGGGCTAGAATATTTATAGCGATCGGTCATGTTATTGGTGTGAAATATCATGTTGAGGAAATTTGAAAATTCTGTTGGAAAAATATAGTTGGGGAACGTGACATTTTAATGGGTTATGGCAGGATAAAGTAGGGAATTGTGAGTGGCTGTAACTATATTCTAAAAATAGTAACATCACTTATTTTTTATAGCTATTACTATCCTACAGCTAAGATGCTGAGGATGCCTATTTTGGAGCGAATCGTGTTATTACATATTTGGCCTGTTCTTTTTAGGGTTCTGTACCTAAGTCAGTGATGACAGAACTATAAGGGTTCTGTGATCACTGACTTAAGTACAGAAGAAGAGTACTTTGTTGTCCGTCTGTCGGAAACAAAAACTTTTATTTTCGAGTGTGTGCTGTGCGAACAATGCATTTTATCAACCCTCTTCCTTTGTCAAGATTCGGTTTGGGCATCAAACTATTCACATAAGCAAGCTTGCACGGAACCCTCGGTGCGTGAATCCAACTCGCACTTAACCGGATTTTTTAAAAATAACACCATAATCAACTTTGTTATTATATTGACAAAAAAAATTATCAAAAGTCGACCATGACCCAATTAATAAAAAGTTTGTCACGCCGACGTAATAACGACAGTCTTTTTTTTAAACAAAGAAAGTTGACAACTTTCTGTAGCACGCGATCAATCTACATAATTCATTGAAATACACTTTCGTAGCGAAAAATATTCAAAAGTTTTCCTTTGCGAGTCGTACCGTAATTACAAGTTCATTAACTAATTTAACTGGTGACCACAGATTTTTTCCATGTTTCGTTTTACGCTTTAATTGGACCAAAAAATTGCCAATTTGAACATTTGTGATCCAAATTGACTGGGGCGATGGGTTCATTTCTAGAGTGAATAGGCTCTTAATAAACTAGTGCGCCTCACCATCAACGACTGCATCACTGCTTACCATCAGGTGGGATTGCAGTCAAGCACTGGTTTATGTAATATAAAAAAAGGAAAATCAGGGGCCCTGGAACGAAAGGCAAAGCAGGAACATACGAGTGAGTTTTAGTCAGTAAAAGTCAGACACGCCCTCTCGCTCTACCCAAGAGCGGGAGAAGTCATTCTGATGATTACCTAAAAAAATGGTTGAAATTGTAGTTCAAAAATATAAAAGAAGCATAAAGGATGTCAGATAAAAAGATGGGAGGATGATTTACTGAAAGGATGGATAAAGACAGTTCGTGACAGAGATAAGTGGGAGAAATTGGGGAAGGCCTATATCAAAAGAGAACTTGACTAAATGGTTGTTAAAAAATTAATTTGGTCCAAAACTGGGACTGTAGTATCAACGCACAGCCGAAAGTACTGGGACTAGCGAGAAGTTTTCTTTTATGATGTAAGCGAGAACCGAGGGTTTTCCAAAATTAACTTCCTAAGGGGGTGAAACGAGGGTCTAAAGTTGGTATGAAGAAATCTACTTTCACGCGGGCAAAGCCGCTGGCAGAAGCTAGTGCTAGCTTTAAGGTCAAGTTACCTCTAAACTAGCAGTGGATCTTTAGGCAGAAATAATAATGATGAAGATGCTAACCCATGCTACATACCTACGTATTTTACGTTCCCCAGTAAAGATAACCGATAAATTTTTAAACTGTAATTTCATACACCCTAAAACTTCACATATAACAAAGCAGTTATTTCTCCTCTACCATATAACCGTGTAACGCTTTCGTATATTCCGGAGGAGGTACTTTATTTTTATAGCTTAGCCATTCCTAGTGGAACACGGACTTAACACTCCTTACAAATATAAGAAAGTTGTGAATTATTTTCTGATGTTCGCAACTAAGTTTGAAGCTATTTTTCAGACGAGGGTTGAGAGGGGGTGGTTTTAGGACGAAAATAAACCCTGATTTTCTTGTTTTAAATTGAGAACAAGCTAAGTGGTAACAAACTTTTTTCTTAGTTCTGGATGGCATCTACTGTTCTTGAATGAGAATTTCAGGGTATTAGTTCATTTTGCTAGCATAATGTTCCCATTGTTGGGACTCAGGTCTTTATTAAGCCTTTACACTACAGGTCTACTTTAGGGGAGTAAGTAGGCCTTAACCTAACACATACCCACAAAACGAGACACAATAGTAAAACAATAACACCGCGGTCTCATAGGAACGGTCGGGGATTCATGAATTAACCGACTATACGGGTTATGTCTTCGAATGTTTCGGTTCTAGGACATGCCGGTTTCCTCACGATGTTTTCCTTCACCATTTCGAAAGCAGTGGTGATGAAATTGCAGTGGGAGGTAGTGGTAACGGCCCTGACTTGCTAGTTCTTTGTCGAGGATTCTAACCAAGATAGGATTTACTTAGCATATTTTTTTTTATATTTGTACTTCTGCTTAATATACAAATTACACCAGAAACGTACGAGTGTTTACACTCTAGGGAAAGGTAGTAGTAAATTTTTAGTATACCTAGTGCTAAAAATTTTCCACCTCACACCAAAGCACTAAACACACAAAAAATACTACACTAAAAATGGAAATAAGGCAGTAAGTATTCGAAAAAGTTACTGTGGCCCTGGAACACAGGTGGGTTTCAGTCAGTAAACAATCTGACACTCTCTAGCTCTTCCTACAGCAGAAACATTTCCTTCAGCATTTGAAAATTTGGCTCTAAAAAATTACTAAAACTTTCATATTTTTGGAAGGATTTACCTCTCAACAATAACGTAAAAATATTTCTAAAAAAAAATTCAGCATTCCTCAAAAACATCTAACCATTGCATCCCATCCCATCGGTTACCTACATTTTTCGCAGTCACAGAGAAGAAATATGCGAAAATGTTTCGCAGTTAAATCCGTAGCTCGGTGCGGGTAACCAAGCGTCCTAACTACACTTGAGGTTTTAACACGCTTTCAAATTCATGCGCTGAAATTTAAAAATGTAAGCCTGAAAAATTCCGTTTGAAATTTTATGATATTATGGCGGCGCTGAGTTAAGGTTTGGCTCGTAAACGCATTGTTAAAGTTGTGCTCGAAAAGTGTTGTCTATTTTTAAGAGGAGTAACGTGGCAAGCTTGTTTTGGGAATTTTTGGTGTGCACGTGTAATATATTCTAGTTTTCTTTCTAGATTAGTTTGTAGGAAATGTTCTGTCTTCTATATATAAATAATAATATTCCACAACTTTCACACAACATCATCTAGTCCCAAGCTAAGCAGAGCTTGTATTATGGGTACTAGACAACTGATAAACAAACTTATATATTTCTAAATACATACATATTATAGATAAATTACACCAAGACACAGAACAAACGATCGTGCACATCACACAAACATTTGTCCTGGGTGGGAATCGAACCCACGACGCAGTCAGGGTCACTAACCACTAGACCAACAGGCCAGTCAAAATATATAAAAATCAATTGCTGTTCGTTAGTCTCGCTAAAACTCGAGAACGGCTGAACGGATTTATCTTATCTTGGTCTTGAAATGTTCGTGAAGGTCTAGGAAAGGTTTAAAAGGTGAAAAAACTTCGAAAAAAAAATCTGCAGTACGAAGTCTGCTGTGTCAGCTAGTACAGAATAAATATCTATTTGGTTGAAATCCCTGTCTAAACATATTCTCAATTTCGTGACAGTAAATTCATGGCTTTGAAAATTACTTAACATTCAATTAAAATCATCCATTTCCCCCTTTTTTATGGATCCGTACCCAAAGGGTAAAACGAGACTAAGATTCCACTGCCCGTCCATCTGTAACTAGGCCCTGATAGCTAGACAGTTGAAATTAGTAATTAGTAGATATATATGTATATTAAATAAGAAAATACTTATACTACCTATAGAGTAGAGGAGCTCGTGGCTAGATAATAATAGCCGCACGGGTCGATCTACAAGGTTAAGCAACGCTTGCCAAGGTTGGTCTGTGGACGGTTGACCATCTTAAAATACCGAGTTTCCTCCGTGCCTCGGAAAGCACGTTAGGCCGTAGGTCCCGGGTCCCGGCTGTCATTTGTAGATCTTTGGCAGTCGTTACAGATAGTCAGAAGCCAGTAAATCTGACTCCAGTCTTGCCATGAAGTACCAGTGATACCCCAGTTAATGGGTTGTGGAGGTCCGGTAGGCAGCCGCTCCTCGTAAAATACTGGTATTCAGCTAAATCTGGCTTGACTGGAAGCCGACCCCAACATAGTTGGGAAAAGGCTAGGTAGATGATGATGACTATAGTATAGAGTAAAACTTAGTTTCTGGTACAATAAGTACCAATTATATTACATTCAGAATATTAATTGAGTTTTGCTGTTTCCACTAAGTCTAAATACCAAGACAAAACAAAACTTTCCAGTCTAAATATTAGCCTGAATACTTCTCTCAAAAGCAGATAATCTTATTAAACTAGCCTAACAAAACTGAGAAGCTCAACTTGAAGGCAGATTTACACGAGAAAAGTTTCTCGCTGTACGAGAAGCGAGAATTTTGACGCGATACTCAAAAGTGAAACTCATCATCATCATTTCAGTTAAATGACGTCCACTGTTGGACATAGGCCTCGGGATCAAGTGTCACCACAATGAACGGTCCTGTACCTACTTCTCGTTTCCATCGGATTTCCACGACCCTCACCAGGGCAGAGAAAGGCAAATATTACTTCTAACATTTTTAACATGTACATATTTCTGCTTTGTTCTCACATACGTATAATTCCAATTGTTTACCCAGGAAATCATCAAATGCCTTCTCATCTCACTCTGGGTAGAGCAAGAAGTAGTTGTAGACTGTTACTAGCTAAAACACATCTGTTTGCCTTCAGTTGCTCTTTCGAACAATCCTGCAGCCTTAATTGGTATCGGCCCTTACAGGCTACGCGAAACTTTTGAGGCGCGCCGCGCCAACGCGCCGTCAACTCGAAACGAGTCCCTACCGGACGGCGAGCTACCCATTGATCACCGGCTTTGAAAATATTTTCTTAGACCTTCGCCTCCTGACTTCGTTTATCCTCAACGCTGAACGTCGAGACCTCGATGAAAATTTTTCTTGTGGACTATATTTCGCCATTTGCGATGTGGATGGCCTTCCAACCAAAAAATTCCACTCGTCTAAATAAGCCCGTAACGTATAGTTCAGCTAGAAACTTCGTGGTCTCATAAATTTAAACTCGATTACAAGATTTAGATCAACTGACGGATGGTGCCTAGTGATTGCAATTAGCCTCGAATGGTATTAATATTGTATTAGTGGCGGAAAGTTTTGGTTTCGAACTAGCTGGGAGCCGTGACCTAGATTGATAAAGAAAGGGATTTGGGTACATTAAATTTGAATTTCCATTTGTAGCGGGACGACTTGGTTGTCTTCCTTAAGAATTGGTAAGAAGTGGCTCAAAGCCGGGAACGAAGGACGGAATGGAGGGAGGCCTTTATTCAACAGTGTGACAGTATAGGCTAAGTATAATAATAATAATATATAAATTTTTAGAACATAGATATGAACAACAAGGTAGAAAATTCTTTATGCTATAGGCACATAGTACAGTCAGAAATAACTCCGTTTGTGTGATGATGGAATTGTATGACATCAAGAGAGCTATTTTTAAGGTAGCAAATCATCCAATGACTTCTCCAGTTTAAGGGTCGAGCGAGAGAGAATTTTGAAATGTTATGCTCCCTTTTCAATGAAAAGAGAAGCATGTCTTCAGGGCTAGAGTGAATAGGCTCTGAATAAGCTAGTGCGCCTCACCATCAACGAGAGTTTCACTGCTTACCATCAGGTGAGATCGCAAGCAAACACTAGTAGTAAGCTATATATTTTTTTAAGTTACGCCATATTTCAAGTTAGAGTAAGAGCTAGTGTACTCTTAAATTAAGTTTTAATTAGTTGTTTATTTTTCATGTTCTATTCGTATCTATGTTTAAAAACATGATTAGATAAAACCGCTCTAAATCACAGAAATAAACTAGTAACATAGTTAGCCATTGATGAAAACCACACGATCTAATCCCGCACTGCTGACCACATCACTGGCTGTTATCACGCATTATTTATAACGAAATTGGGCTGACCAAAATGTTGAATAATGTTCATTTACGTCGGTAAACTAATCCGCTTTAGAAAGATAAATGTATGGATTAGTTGGTGATTGGATAAAACAGAAATGAACAATGTTTTTAACGCACCAAATCAATATTTAGAAAAGTCTCGACGGCAAGTAATAAGTAAATAGTTGCCCGTTTGATAAAGACCAAGTCAAATAGTCTTTAGTTTCTAACACAATTTATCCATCTTTTCTTGGACCTTTCTTTCCCTCTTCATCCATGCGTTTCATCCCTCCTCTTCACATGATCACACCAAGATAAATGAGTCCTTTGTATCATTTCATTCACTTTCAAAGTTCCTCTAATATGGAAATTTCTCACTTTATACATTTTCGTCACTCCACACATACATCTCAACATTTTAATACACACACAATCAACCACACATATCTACAATCTTTTTTACCCATATTTTATCACATTTTAACCTAGATACCTTCTAATAAGAGCCAAAAGATGTTGTCTCCAAATAAAAAAGCACAGAGAAAAAAGAACTTTAATGAAATACAAACACCACTTAATCTGCTCAGCTTCGTCTTTTACCAGCTTTAATTAGGAGCATAACGACGCCATTTTAAAAGCAAGGTTTTATCCCTGCACTCTATTTGTTGACTTAATTGGTACCAGTAGTTAACATAGTGTCAACTTCTCATTATGCGTAAGGAAAGGCGCGCACTGGCGTTTAGTCTGAGTTCTAGGTCTCATTTGCGTTTTTCTTTGGCCTATGAATCAGCATTGCGATTCTACGTGTCAATGCTGTCAGCGTTCTAGGTTTTTTTAAGTTACAACGATGTGGTTTTTGATTCGCAATGAATTCTTTTTATATTCATTTTTACTACTATTTCTATCTACTACCTATTTATTGTTTTCAGTTTGCATTTATACGTATTTAGTTATAAGTATATAAATAAATCAATAAAGCCAGTAAATCTGACTCCAGTCTTACCATGAAGTACCGTGTTACCCCAGTTAATGGGTTGTGGAGGTCAGGTTGGCAGCCGTTCCTCGTAAAATACTGGTATTCAGCTAAATCCGGCTTGACTGGAAGCCGACCCCAATATAGTTGGGAAAAGGATAGGTAGATGATGATGTCTATTCAGGATGCAGATCAGTCTTCTTTAGAAGACATTAGTGTGAGATGTCATCAAATAACTTCTCCCGCCTTGGTTGGAGCAAGAGAGCATGTTAGATTTTAATTGACTACAGAACTACTATTGTTTCTTCAGTTGACCTTTACGTTCAAGGGCAGAAATTGTAGAGACGATTTAACAGTGACTGACGCCTACCGGAAGAAGCGGCGTGGGTAGAACTCTCGAAATGTGGGTTGACGCCGCTTCGTAGTGTAGTAAATATGTCGGAAAACCGTGCTTTGTGGTTTGTGACTTCCAAGAAAGGGAAAGCCTGTGTTGAGTACCTACTGAGGGCGTGTAAAAGCTGGCATTCTACTAGCGAAAAAGTCCCGAAAAAGCGTTTCGCCTCGTCGTTTATACCGCGTATATCGAAGGACTGGAGCAATTTGCCTGCTGCGGTCTTCTCGTCTGATTATAATTTAGGCAAGGCCCTAGCCTTAAAGACACCCAAATTACTAGCACACAAGTGTACTAGAGTACAAAGGCCCTTAATAAACTAGTGCGCTTCGCTGTCAACGATTGCATCACTGCTTATCATCAGGTAGGATTGCAGTCAAGCACTAGTTTATGCTATATAAAAAAAAAAACACGACTAATCCTAAACATTTTAGATTTTTAATAATGCCTGATAAAGAATAGAATAGAATAGAACACCTAGGAAACCTTAAAGGTATTCTTTTGTTGTATACTTTTAGTGTTACTCTTTCATCATCATCAACTCAGTCGAAAGATGTCCACTGCTGGACCTCCTCCTCCTTCCATGTCCATGTCCATGCCTCCCTCAAGCGTCGCCATAACGACCTGTCCTGGGCGTTTCGTATCCATCGGATTCCCACGCCCCTTACCAGGTTTGGGTCCACTCTTTCGGTCGGTTACTCTACAATCCTCGCTATATTTTAAGCATTTTATCTCACTTTTAATCCACGTTCCAAAAACCAGTCTCAACCTTTATTCTAAAGCTAAGGTTCACGTATATCGAGTTTATATTTAAAATGTCCCCTGAGTCAATGCTGAAAGTAACTTCACTTGTAGTCTGGTTAGGGATAAGTAGTTTTAGTTGACCTTTACGAGTTTTGAGAGTTTCGTAAAAGGTAAAACTATACTTTAGCACTTCAAAGTAAAATAAAGCAGTCACTAGTCCTTACAAACACACGTGTATACTCGTACATATAAAAATAATGCGACAAACAGTCGCTGAACGATCTATGTAATTATATTTTAAAAGGAAAAACTTATTGACTGATAGTTGTCATCGCATATCCGAAACTGCTTGGACTTGGAACGTGAAATTTTGAATAAGGCTTCCTTTTTAGACGTAGTTGAGTTAAAGAGCTAGGGTTCCGTGAAAATATATAAGATATAAACAAATAATAATTACAAATCCATAAAACTCATTTACTTTGCTATTTACTTGCATTCCTTTACGCTCAGAATGGTTTGCACAAATTATAATAAGACAGGAAGACCGCAGCAGGCAGGATTGTTCCAGTCCTTCGATGTACCTACGAGGTATAAATGACGAAGCATAGCGCTCTGTAGATAGTTGCCCTGGCTGGAGGCTTAGAGTCACGCTCTCGGCAGCCACAGGATTGTCCGGTTAAGCAGTAAACAGCCGTAGCGAGCTGAACTGCGAGATGCCCTAGGTCAAAAAAAAAAAAAAACTCTGTAGATATTCAACATCGTAGGGGGTTGATACTCCCGGAACATCGGGATGTCCGATGGTAGAAAAGCAATAGCGGAATCAAGCCATGCAATTACCGAATTTATTATTTACTAGCGACCCGCCCCGACTTCGCCCGGGTGCAATGCTAATACTAAATATACTACAGTTATATGCACGTACCGCCGGTCCCCCGGCCGGTATCACCGCCACAAGCTATGTCCCTGCATTTTAAACCTTTAATATTTAAATATTCATTTAAATTACATGCTATTAAGGGCCTTATTCATCATCATCATCATCATCCACCTAGCCTTTTCCCAACTATATTGGGGTCGACTTCCAGTCAAGCCGAATTTAGATGAATACCAGTATACGAGTATTACGAGGAGCGGCTGCCTACCAGACCTCCACAACCCATTAACCGGGGTAACACGGTACTTCATCGTAAGAGTGGAGTCAGATTAACTGGCTTCTGACTGTTAAGGGCCTTATTGATCTATGTTAAATACACAATGTATTTGCACCTACTTGCACTTCAACGACCTATGCGAGGCCAACGACAGAGCTGTCTAGGTGGCTAAATATTGGTCGGACAAAATTTGAGATCAATCGACACGACAAGAAGAAGAAGAATGTTTTAAGGTACTTAATTGGATAAGGATGAATACATAGGGACAGACAGACAGCGAGAAGCGACTTTGTTTTATACTATATAGTGATTCACCGACACACAGCCTAGGGCTCGCAGTCGTCAGTGCTAACCAGCTCTTAGCTCGCGATTGACCGCCCAGTGTCCCAACGATTAATGGCTGCAGCCCTATTTGAAATTCAAATCAAAGTCCGCGGTCGTGTTAAAAGATTCAGTGCCACCCCTGATTCGTAGGGCTGTCACGTTGGCGCCGGCTAAATTACAGGAGAGAGGCATGTTAGGTATTTCGAGGTGTTGAGATTTGATTTGCTGCCGAAGTGCTAGAATTTTTTTGTTGATTTCTGTGTTGTGGATTTGTGTGTAGCGTTTTTCTTTAAGGTATGGCATAATATAGTACCTATAGAAAAAGAAGGAAAGAAAGAAAAATGTCTGTGTGTGTGTTTGCCTGTGAGTAAGTGTCTGTGTGTGTGTGTGTTGTGTGTTTGTGTGTATGCGTTGTTTTTTGATGTTGTATTGATTGCGTTGTTTCTGGTTGTTAGTAGAGTGTTGGTTGTGTTGTTTTGTTGTTGTGTGTGTGTGTGTTTTACCAGTATTAGGTATGTATGCTTCACCGTAAAGAAAAATCATTACCTATTACCATTACAAATCTCTTCTTTTTAATTCTAACCAACTTCAAAAAAAGGGAAGATATTCAAAACTTTGCTTGTTTTTTTTTGTTAATATTTGAATAATTATAGGAGTCACATAGGTAGTTGGTTCATGTGAAATATCTGGTATCGCGAATGTAACCACTGTGATTGGATTGGGTGGTTATCTATTTACTTACCTAACTGTGACAACCCTGTCGTGAAGGGTGGGTAGAAGCGTTGGTTTCGTGAAGGTAGCCGACAGTCTTTGTTTGTTACTTTGGATTGCAAAGGAGGCATCGAAGATTAATAATGCTGAAAGGAAAGTCAAATGAGAACCGTGCTGGAAGCTATTCTGGTACTTTAATTCTATTATCTCTGTCTTGAACGCCTATCATCAATAAATCAGTGATATTTGTGTCCGATAAACAATTATAAATTCTTGGAATCACCATGATTGGCCCAGTTCTAAGTATCTAAAACTATCTCTACCTTAAAGGAACATATCGTGAAAAATTTGGCATGTCCTAGAAAAAAGCTTTGACGATATGTTGCACCACATTCGCCGCCACACGAAACATACGCCGTGCGTGTAATACTTACGTGCGTAAATTGACAATTATACTTCGGCATCACCTCTTCGATGTCACCCAAATGGCAGTCGAAAAGGCTATGCTCGGAGTTTCCTTGCATAATCACATCAGAAATAAAAATATCCGCAAGAGCACCAAGGTTACCAACATAGCCCAAAGAATCACCAAACTTAAGACATACATTGATCGTAGAACAGATAATCTTAAGGTTCTGGAGTGGTGATCACATATACTAAGGCTACAAGGTAGACCAATGATTTGGTGATGGAGGCGAGACGCATAGAACTGGTTGTTGTGGCGACGCTTGGGGGAGGCCTATATATAACAATGGACGTCTTTAAAACGACGTCAATATCGGATGTCGTTAAAAGTAGGAAGTGCTGATTTCACGGCGGCAGACCTGAAAGCAGCAGCTAGTCAATGACAAAAACTTACCTTAACAGAGAACAATAACTTGCCTAGTCATTGATAAGTTTAAGCAACAATATCAGCATTGTTTCTTAACTACAAAACCAGCCAAAAACGTATGAAAACACAGCTCATAATAGGCATTTACGTTTGAAAGCGAAACTAAACAATGAAAGCTTGTTAACTTATGTTTACAAAATATACTAACAGTTTGTTGATTCGCTCTGGAAATGTTCAGCATAGTTAAACATTACTGTACAATTATCTACATGCGAGGAAACACTTAACTTGCTTCGTTTACATTTTTATGTCCGAGATGGTTTAGTTTAAACTACGGTTAAGTTGAGCTGTTGTATTGTTAAGTTTAGTTTAAGTCAAGGCCTTTATTCTAGTCTCACAATAACAGGGTACGTTTCCATTCAAGCGGAGCTTGGTGGAGTGGAATGGAGGGGACCGTGAATTGGCTGCTGAAATTGACCATTGTGCTTGAAATCTCAACTCTGCTTCAGTAGAAACAGTGTAAGCTGAACGGAGTGGAGCTAAGGGGTTTTCAATTTAAATAAATAAACACGCGGCATCTAGGTGAACTGAACGTATTCATGTATTGAATAACTCCATCCAGCTCCGATGCAGAGGAAACGCATCCTTATGCTTGTATAGTTAATGATGATTTAGGTTTTTCTCTTTAGACTCACGTTTGGCCACTATCCCATCTGATCAAAAAAAAGAAAGAACCTAGGAGTGGGTCTTAGTCGTAAAAGTCTGACACGCCACAAGAAATCACTGGATGATTTCCATTTCCCAAAACTAGTCTGACGGTAAACAATGATGTGGTACTTTTATAAAGTGACGGTTAAATGAAGTCAGTCAGCCTTATGGAACCTATTAAGCTCAACTGTCTAGGATCCGCCGGATGTATTTACGTCAAACTATCGCCAATTACGAAATCTATTTCGAAGTATCCATGCATGAAATTGACATAGGCAAAAATGACCATAGGAAATTGAAACTTGTTAGGTTTAAGAATAAATACTCTTTAGCTATCCATGCATGAAACTAGCCTAGACAAAATTGATTATAGGACATTGAAATGTTAATATTTCTACGCCAGTAAGGTAGTATATGTGAAACTATAATTAATGTTCCCTCTCCTAGAGAGGAGGCCTGAGTCCCAGCAGTTGGAATATTATAAGACCGATAATGCTAATGCTAAAAAAATATGAATGTAAGAACACCTTATACTTAAAAATAAATATTTCTTTCTTTCATTCCAGGATCCTGGGTTTGATGCCCGGATTGATTGTCTAACAAGGATTGCTCTCCACGACATGGCGACAGTGCGTAACTTGGAAGTTGGGTGTGTGACACCCCCGTGCCTCATTAAAAACTTAAAAGCATTGGTCTTGCACCTGATCTCCATCCGGTCGAGTCAGAGTACCGTCCTTATTGCACTATGAGATTAAAGGAATACAGAGTGCATCTGTGTTTGCGCCACTTGTGCACTATATCGAGTTCTGCGTACTTGGCTAATCTCTGTTGAGATTGGCCACCGAAATTCGGTTGGGTGAATTATTAGTAAGGAAATACCGAGAATTTCAAAGATATGCAATACCGAAACAGGAACGATCGCTAGAATAACTGTAAAATACATGAAACCTTATCAGGAAGAACATTGTATTGTATTGTTCGCAATTTTTGCGGGTAGAAAAAGGAAGAAGTTAAAAAAGTATGTGCAAAACTGTGCAAAACTATGTTTCAGGAAGAGCGGCCACGCGCTTTAGGGAACGGACTTCCTCACGCCTCCGCCGGGTTCCCGACCCCGATTGTCACTGCTGACGTGGGCTTGCGAACGGCGAGCAAATGGTAGCTCGCCGTTCGGTAACCATCCAGACCGAGTCGACTGTCGCCTCGACGAGATATCAGTAAAACTTTTGAGGTCCAGCAGGATCGAAGCCTCCTGGGGCCTTGGGTTATGTAAAAAGAACCTCGAGGCCCTGGAACGAAGCCAAGGGACATAGGACTGGGTTTAAGTCAGTAATTTTCACACATTATCCCGCTTCGCTCTAGAGCAGGAGAAATAATTGGATGATTTCTCAACTAAAAAAACAACCATGTTTTTGCTGATGAAGCTCAATGTGTCGGTTAGTTACACCATTGTGTAGTACGTCGAATGCAGTATCGAACCGTGTGATTTATATGGCTGAACTATAATCCTAGAAGCTTGTTAGCTGTCTATAGGTTTATTTGACATCAAGAGCGGATTAATTGGACGGGTAGAGTGCTGTGTATTAGAAACTCTGATATTCATGAAGATATTTACCTATATCATCAACGATTGCATCACTGCTTACCATCATGTGGGATCGCATTCAAACACTAGTTCATAACAATAAAAAAAACATTTTGGCTCAAAAAGCGTCTAATGTTAGATATAGGCCTCCCCTAAATGTCGCCACAATAACCGGTTCTGTGCATTTTGCATCCATCGGATTCCCGCAGACCTTACCAGGCCATTAAAACACTGCGTCTTTTTCTGGCCAAATTTTCACTTATTCCAACTTTCTTGTACTCAAGAAACAGATGGTCAATGGCTTGCAGAACAGATGGCCGATGAAGCCAAAAGAATTGACGAATTTGGATGTAGTGTGTACTTTTTACTCCTAGTCATCATCATCTGCCTAGCCTTTTCCCAACTATATTGGGGTCGGCTTCCAATCAAGCCGGATTTAGCTCAATACCAGTATTTTACTTATGATACTTTTTACTCCTAGTATACTCTCAAATCGTTCCAAGGAAACTAATTCTATGCTAATTAACAAACAATATAATTAACAACTAAATAAATGGAATACACAGAAGCCTACCCCAACACCCTGAATTCCACTCTACCCTCTTAAAAAATCACTGAATAACAGTTACAAAGTGGTCAGTTTATTCGCGTCACTCTTTCGAAGTGACGGCGACAAGATACGACCAGCCATTCCCTCCAACACTCCTCCATTTTCATTATTCGGTTCGTTACGGAAAATCTATTTATTTGCGGGGAAACTTCCCAGTCCGATGGCCTTAATTATTTTCTATTTTTTTTCAGCCAATCAGAGGGGATTGGCGGGCAAAAAGTGCAACTTTTTTCAGTCGCGTGTTTGGAGATTGAATTGTGTTTTGTTGGTGGGTTGATGATCTGGTGAGGGCCGCGGGATTACGATGGATGCGAGACGCATTGGACTGGTCGTAGTGGCGACACTTGGGAGAGTTCTATGTCCAACAGTGGACACCTTTGGGCTAAAATGATGATGATGGTTGGAAGACACCAGTTAAGCTGTTCAGAAAATCATGGATAGATGATTTAAAAGGTGCTAGTATAGTTTGAGAGAGATGCATATAGACCGGTCGTTGTCGCATCACTTGGGGAAGCCCTATGTCCAACAGTGAACGTCTTTTGACTGAAATTAGTTTGATAATATAATAAAGTAAATATAAATAATAATGAACACTTCAAAATGAGTAATTCATTTTTAATGAGTGGAGTTCGCTCATTTAAGTACCTTTAAGTTTATCCGATTGGAAAAACTACTTGTAAATTTAATTAGTCCGTTAATATTTCGTAACGATTTTCCCCTTTTCATTTAAATTACTTTTAGTTCATCATTTCGTTTGAAATTTAAATACCTGTAAACAAAATTAACCTATTAATTATTTGCAACGATTTTCCCCTTTTCCAGTAAATATGTTTTAATTACATAGATTACAGTTCAGTAATACACCTTTTTTAAATAAAATCATTGAATGAGTTCTCTTACTCTGTGAAGCGCCAGGGCGTGGCTGCCTTTTCTTTTCAAAAACCAAGCGACGTACCTATGTTCCTAAGTTTGCCCTTCACTTTCTTTGGACAACACAGTATTTCTTACGTCAAAAAAAGGCCTCTTACAATGATACAGGAGTTACTGAGCAAAATATCGCTTAAAAAAAGAATACTCTAACAAAAATCGTATGTTTGAAAGCGTTAACTGCTACCAGAGGCTTATCCCGTGTGATTGTAGAAAATTGTCCCAAGGGAACATGTTCTCGAGATAAAAAAGTATTCTATTTGCCTTTGTTATCCTATTTCTTATTCTAAGACATGGTCTACCCATGTACAAAATATTATCAAAATCCGTTTAAGCGTGAAGAAGTAACAAACACAGACACACAGTCATCAACAAAACATCATCATTAGTTTGATTTTAATGTGAAAGCTATTTATTTATCGGTGAAATCAATAGTAGATCCGTCATATTCAATTCTCTTGCTCATTTAAAAAGGTATTTTTAGTTACCCAACTACGGGACACAGGACAAAATGGAAAAAATAAACGTGTTGCGCCGACCCCAAGTAATATGGGATAAGGGCAGGAACAAGAAGAAGTTACCCAACTAAGTCCTCAGGAATGCTATTAAACACTAAATAATGCTATATATCCTACGCAGCCATGTACTTTGAAGACAACGTCCTCTGTTTTGATTGGCTTACCACACAGCTCCTGCTGCCTGTGTGCATTCCACTATAACCCTAATTGAACAGCAGGAAATTACAAGCATGTCTCCTTGCTACATACATAGCCTAACTGGATACTTGTACGTAACGTAATATCCTTGGAAGAGACAAAGTAAGACAATGAGACATCTATACCATTGAGATAAGGTTTAAATTGCAATAAATCTTAGGCATCTTGTACACGGCACGTTTTTTCGCCGTACGTAGGGACGACACATAAAAAGTACCGTGTGCAAAAGGCTATAGACTGCGATACAACATTGATGAAACACGGCGGCGGCGCCGTGCCGTAACGCCGTTTGTGTCAACAAGCTCTCTCAGTGATCCATACAACACTGGACGCCGTGCCTACGCACGGAGAATTAAGCGCGTCTAAGTACGTTCCGTGTACGTTCCGCCTTAAACAGATAAACAGCCTCGTCGTTTATACCGTGAACCTCGAAGGAGCGGAACAATTTGCCTGCTGCGGTCTTTTCGTCGGATTATAATGTAGGTGTCTTCAAGGCTAAAGTGAATAAGAGAAGAGCTTAGAGAGAATAAGAAAAGAAGAGCCTATTCTCTTCTTCTCCTATTCTAAGGACACGTACAGCCGTTGGTCCTGCACCTGATCTCTCTCCGGCCGTATCAGATTGGCCTCCCATCGGACTAGAAGAATAAAGGAACCGAGAGTCCACTATTTCATCTCCTGCGTACATGGCAAATCTTTGCTTAAAAAAGAAAAACTGGGACAAAGGCCTCCTCTCTAGGAGAGGGAATGGACCATAATCCACCATGCGGGCCCAGTGCGGATTGGTAAAAGTCACATGTTTTCGAATTTTTGGTTCAACGATATATGGTATGCGAGTTTCCTCACGATGATTTTCTTCACCAGTTTGAGAGCAGTGGTGAAGAAATAA
Organism: Mythimna separata; assembly: GCA_030763345.1. Lineage (NCBI taxonomy): Eukaryota > Metazoa > Arthropoda > Insecta > Lepidoptera > Noctuidae > Mythimna > Mythimna separata. The sequence continues at coordinate 7,569,781 of CM061190.1, forward strand.
ATTACCGACGGCTAGGTTTAAACCCGTAACCTACAACTCGTACATCGGGGTTTTCACCACTGGGTCATCTCATCTGCTTAGCCTTTTTCCCAACTACATATATTGGGGTCGGCTTCCAGTCAAGCCGGATTTAGCTAAATATCAGTATTTTATGAGGAGCGGCTGCCTACCAGACCTCCACAACCCATTAACTGGGGTAACACGGTACTTCATGGCAAGACTGGAGTCAGATTTACTGGCTTCTGACTATCCGTAACGACTGCCAAAGATCTACAAATGACAACCGGGACCTACGGCTTAACGTGCTTTCCGAGGCACGGAGGAAACTCGTTACGTTAAGATGGTCACCCATCTACAGACCAACCTCGGCAAGCGGTTCTTAACCTTGAAGATCGACCTGTGCGGCTGTTTATTATCTAGCCACGAGCTCCTCTTTGATTGTCATCTATATACCATATATCACTCGGTCGGGAGGAACTCTCGCTCGATCATATAAAGGCGACGACTCATCGCTTCAAAATATATCACCTCGTTCATCAAGCCCTGCCACATATATCACGATGTCGCCGTCGATAGTCCACGGTCTCGTTGCACCCAAACTATTTACATACTACGTATTATCCTACATAGGTATCATAGTCTACACATAGGTAGCTAGATACGACAAGAGAAACAAGGTTTTATCAAGCACGTTTTTCATTAAAATAGCACATTTTAGCTCTTCTACAAGTTCTGAATTTAAACAAGAGTTAAAATGTGTTATTTAACGTATATAGATTATAGGTACAACAAGTAGATGGATGGAGAGGGAAAGGGAGGCCAAAGAAAAGATGGATGGATTGTGTGAGGAGCGATATGAAGGAAAAGGGAGTTGGTGATAGTCTGACGGATGACAGGACAGAATGGAAGAAGAAAACGTGTTGCGCCGACCCCAAATAATATGGGATAAGGGCAGGAAGAAGAAGAAGAGGTACCAAAGACAAGCTTGCTGTCCGGCAGTCCGGTAATCATCCATACCGAGCCCAAGTCTTCGACGGCGCGTTTTATACTCTATTGCCTAAAAAAAGTAGAGTGACAATCTCAAACTCCATGCAAACGAAGTTGCAGGCAATAACTAGTATAGATGCGCTAAACTCATCAATAGTGTACAGTATATAATTTACAGTAGATACACTACATAGCAAAGCACATTCGCAATCTACACGAGCCACAGTAACGCATGAACAGCGATGCAAGTTGACAAGACGCGTGCAGTGCGATCGCTGTGACATCGCCACATCAGGGGTGGCTCGAGGGAGGAACAGATAGTAGAGATAGTATTTATTCCACCCGTTTTATTTTTAGGGCGCTACGAACTTTAAAAGATAGGCTATATTTTTGTTAAGGGTTTTATTGATAGAAATAGGATTGGACGTGAAAAAATACCACTAGGGTGGTTTTTTTTAAGGTGGGAAATAATCGGTATGACTTCCCCGCTCTGGGCGGAGCGGGAGAACGTGTCAGAATTCTACTGACTAAAATCCACTCCTCTTCCGTCTTTGCCCTAATTCCAGACAGTTAATTAAATGACTAAGCTCATCAATAAACTTTACAATTTACAGTAGATACACTACATACCCAGCAAACTAGCTTCACATAAGCACATTCGCTACTACATCTCCACAAGCTACCTACATCTATATCTCACACAATATCTCTACACACAATCTATATCAGACAATCTATCTCACACAATCTCTCTACACACAATCTATCTCACTACCTCTATCTATCTACACACAAGCCACAGTAACGCATGAACAGCGACGCAAGTTGACAAGACGCGTGCAGTGCGATCGCTGTGACATCGCCACTTGTAGCTACCTGAAATATGGGCTACGTTCAGGGGTGGCTCGAGGGAGGATAGTATTTATTTTACTGGTTTTGTTTGTAGGGTGCTACGACCTTTAAAGATAGGGTACTTTTTAAAGGCGTTTATTTGCAGAAATAGGATTGAACGTGTAAAAATACCACTAGGGTAGTATGTTTTTTCAACACGCCCTCCCGTATCAAAATTCTACTGACTAAAATCCACTCCTCTTCTTTCTTTGCCCTGATTCCAGACAGTTAAGTAAATGACTAAGCTCATCAATAAACTGTACAGTTTACAATTTACAGTAGATACACTACATACCCAGAAAACTAGCTTCACATAAGCACATTCGCTACTACATCTCCACAAGCTACCTACATCTCACAAAATCCCTTTTTTTTTGTACACAATAATTTATTTATTTACACACATTCATCTCTTTACACACAATCTATCTCACACAATCTCCCTACACACAATCTATCTAACTATCTCTATCTATCTACACACACACCACAGTAAAGCATGAACAGCGACGCAAGTTGACAAGACGCGTGCAGTGCGATCGCTGTGACATCGCCACTTGTAGCTACCTGAAATATGGGCTACGTTCAGGGGTGGCTCGAGGGAGGATAGTATTTATTTTACTGGTTTTGTTTATAGGGTGAAAAGATAGGGTATTTTTATCAAGGGATTCATAGGCAGAATAGGATTGAACGTGCAAAAACACCACAAGGGTGATTATTTTTTTAAGTTAGGCAATCATCGGTATGACTTCTCCGCTCTGGGCGTAGCGGGAGGGCGTGTCGGAATTCTACTGACTACAACCTACTACTCTTTCTTCTTTATCCTAATTCCAGACAGTTAAGAAAATGGCTAAGCCCATCAATAAACTAGTGTATTTTATAATTTACAGTAGATACACTACCTATACCCAGCAAACTAGCTTCACATAAACTCATTCACTACTGCATCTCCACAAGCTATCTACATCTACATCTCACACAATCTATCTCTATCTACCTACACACAAGCACACAGTAATGCATGAACAGCGACGCAAGTTGACAAGACGCATGCAGTGCGATCGCTGTGACATCGCCACTTGTAGCTACCTGAAATATGGGCTGCGTTCAGGGGTGGCACGAGGGAGGAACTGATAGGGGTAGATAGTATTTATTTCTCTGGTTTTATTTATATGGAGAAAGATAGGATATTTTTACTAAGGGATTTATAGGCAAAAAAAGGGTTGAACGTGCAAAAACACCACTAGGGTGGTATTTTTTATGGTGGGAAATCATCGGTATGACTTCCCCGCTCTGGGCGGAGTGGAGAGAATTTTAACACGGGAGGGCGTGTCAAAATTCTACTGACTAAAATCCACTCCTCTTCCTCCTTTGTCCTGATTCCAGACAGTTAAGTAAATGACTAAGCTCATCAATAAACTGTACAGTTTACAATTTACAGTAGAAACACTACATACCCAGCAAACTAGCTTCCCATAAGCACATTCGCTACTACATCTCCACAAGCTACCTACTCGTACACCTACATCTCACACTATCTCTCTACACACAATCTATCTAACTATCTCTATCTATCTACACACAAGCCCCAGTAACGCATGAACAGCGACGCAAGTTGACAAGACGCATGCAGTGCGATCGCTGTGACATCGCCACTTGTAGCTACCTGAAATATGGGCTACGTTCAGGGGTGGCGCGAGGGAGGAACTGATAGGGGTAGATAGTATTTATTTTGCTGGTTTTATTTGTAGGGTGATACGACCGTTTGATTTGTGTCTAGGGATTTATTGTTAGACAGTTGAACGTGCAAAAATACCACTAGGTATAGTGGGAGACAATTTTAGAATTGAAGCATAGAATGGAATAAACTTTATTGTACACGTAAATAGTACCTAAGACAACACACACACGCAATACAACATTCACACACATACACGAACACACACAAACAGATAGGACACATAGGATTTTTTACTTTGCCGCTTACATTTTTGATGGAAAACTAGATGTCAGGCTAGGTAGCCTAATAGACCTGATAGACCAAGCCGTGGTACATGCCGCATGATCTGAAGCGAAGAGGAATGGCAGACGAGGCAAGTAATGCTATCGAATGAGGCTGCACGCGTGAGGGAATGCTCTTCCTCAGGCCCTAGCCGTCGGGATCCCGACCCCGATTTCTAGTCACCATAGGCGTGGGTTTACGAACAATGATGCAATCCGGACTATCCGTAATCCGAAAAATCCGGATATCCGAACATTTTTACTCGACTTGTAAATCCGTATTTGCAAATCAAATCCGCGGATTTTCTGAATAATAAGAAATTTTAATTCGGGATGATATTATCTACTTTTATTATTAGTTTAGCACTAGCTTTTGCCCGTGGCTTCACCCGTGTAGAAGACGGATAACCAAATAAATTCAGAAAAAAGATATCGTAACGTGGGTCCAATATAATTCGTGGTCTACCCGTATGACAAGTTGCAATACATGCGTACCCAAAAAAGACTGAATGTCTTTTAAGGCGTCAAGCGTCATCATGCTGACAGAAAAAAGTATTAACTAATTACCAACCCTACTACATTCTTTGGGCACGCCATAATTATGGCTATAAGTTCCCTCTTTGAGAAGTGGTTGGAAAGACGTCACTGCTTCCTCACCTTCCACATGACACAGGTCCTCAGCGGACGTAGTAAGTTCGAGAGGTTTCTGCGCCGGATTTGTGCGAAAGAAACGCCCAGGTGTTATTTTTGTGCGGATCGATCGCCTGGAGGACACGGTGGAGCTTATGGTTAAGGTGTGACGTTTGACTGTTTTGTCGGACGAACACTAGGTTCGTAAGGGCGAATGCTGAGTGTGGGTACTGGGCTCGAACTAGAGGTCAAGCAAATAGTGCTATTGGGTTTTTCAATTAGGAATTATTCTATAGCTGCCCGGAGTTTGGAAGTTGGTGGTATGATACCCCTATGCCTCTGAAAACACGTCAAGCTGTGGGTCCTGCACCTGATCTCTCTCTGGTCGTGTTGAATTGCCTTCCCATCTGACCATAAGATTAAAAAGAACAGAGAGTGCGCCAGTGTCTGCGTACACACTTGTGCACTATAATATCTGCAGTATACATCAGGCTTCCAGGTTTCAGTAGGCATCAGGCCACCGTGATCAAAATTCGGTCTGGAGGAGTATTATTAAAGGTATGCTCCGTTTGGGCAATGACCACTCACGCCGGGTCCTGGTACGGCCCATGGACCGGAGCGCAAAGGAATGTGACAGGCGCCTGCTTCTGCGAAGCAGTAATGCTAGCATAGGAGGCGGCTGCACGTGCGAGGAAATGATCCTCACGCTCCAGCCCCCGGATCTGTGAAAGTGAACCCCGGGGCCCTTGAACGAAGACAAAGAAAAAGGAAGAAGAGTGGATTTTAGTCACTAAAAATCTGATATCCCGCTCTACCCAGAACGGGAGAAGTCATTGGATAATTTCCAACCCAAAAATGAAAAAAATATTCATTCTTTGTCTTTACATTTTGGGAAAACGGCTTCTTGGAGAGGCCGTAATCCACCAGGCGGGCCCAGTGTGGGTTTGTGGATGCTACATGTCCTAAAAGTTTTGGTTCTAGGACTTGCCGGTTTCCTCACGATGTTTCCCCTCGCGAAACGGCGAACGGCGAAGGGAAAAATTATGTTAATAAACTAATATAAGTAGGTTTGTTTAATTTTCATGAAAAATCCGTAAAATCCGGATAATCCGGATTGGACCCAAAATCCGTTTTAAAAAATCCGGATTTTTAAAACACGACGGATTTGCATTCTCTACCTAGAACAGCATAAAATATACTTCTTATACTGTGAGTTTGACCCGTTGTGATAGTTTTCTAATATTACGCAGCTTCATAAATAAACAAAACTATTTTTAAAAGACGTCGTCTTGTTTTGCAAGAAACTAATCAACCGACCATCTGCCCAGACGCTAGATTGAACAACGTTTCAAACCCACTTAATAAATTGCTCCACTTCTGTGAGCAAACCTGATACTGGCAACCCTGAGTCGTCTAGCTCGCTACATCACTATTTATCTTCAACCTCGTTCCCGTTTACAGGGTGAGCACTTCCAGTAGTGGATAGGGATACAACGCAAACAAAGCATTCTAGCTTCTTGTTTCTTGAAGTAGATGGTTCAAGGGGGTTTTTGTTGAATAGAAAGGCAATTTTTTGTTGGATGATTGGAAGATGTAGTGTTGTAAGGCCTGCTATAAGGTAGACTGGTGTCCTGGTGAGGGTCGCGGGAATACGATGGATGCTAGACGCACAGGACCGGTCGTTGTGACGACACAAGGTGGAGTTTATGTCCATTAGTGAATGTGTTTCGGCTAAAGTGATGATGATGTTTGAAAGAAACTAGTTAAGTTGTTGAGAATGTCATATAAAGATGACTTGAAACGTGGTTCTATAGTTTTTGAGTTGAGTTAATTTCTGTAGTAAAGATTTTGGCGTTAGCTCAGACATTATATTTCACTACTTTGAGATGTTTTTGTCTTTGAAGCGACATGTTCAAGTCAAATTAAATCAAAGCATTTAGTTCAACTAAACCATTTTGTGAATTGTCTAGAAGTCAGTCATTCAGATGCTAAATGTACATTCCAAAGCTCAGATCTCTATGAAGAAGAACGTGCACGAAAGTCATTTCGATCCTAGACTATTAAATCATGTTATTTATTGCAAACGTTTCGGTCACATTTTTTCTTGTTGCTTCTAATGACGTAAATGAAAATAATATAAATAAACAAAATAAATAATACAAAACATAGAAATAAAACTAAGCCACTGGTAGATAAGTCTTTTCTCGGAACGGATGTTCAATTGCCTTCAAACTTAGAACCTTAGCAATAGTGGAATTACCTTCAGGAGTCTGTATTTCCTGGAAACTACAACTTGTAGATCTTTAAGTCAAGAGTGAATAGGTTGCTTCTAGGTAAGCGCCTTTGTCGACCACATCGTCGCTTTCCATCAGGTGAGATAGTGGTGAAGCAAAAAAAAAATCTACGTATAATAAATAAGGTCGACTGATAGAAAATAAGGCATTAAGTCCGCCTTTGTACAATGTTTTTATGCATAAAGTTTCAATAAATAAATAAATCTATATAAGTAGGTACCTAGTTGAAGAAACAATTGGAAATTTCTCATAGACTATATTATTATTTAATTGTAATATTGCTAGAAAAATTGGGTAGCTAAGAAAACGGGAAAGGTAAATTGACTGACGTAATACCCGACGTAATTCACGAAAATCATTTTTTATCTATTCAACCCAAGAAGTACCTAACTCAAGAAATAGTTCGGTATATCTTTCTTTCTAGATAAATAGCAGAGTCATACATAAGGAAAGACTAACAAAATGAAGCGTAGTAAATCTAGGGGTCAACTGATGGCTTTAATAAAGTAGTAGGTTTATGAGGCTAATTTACGAAAATTGACCCAAGAAACTGGTCAGAAAATACTAGTGGGTTTTTGTGCTAGCGGTTTTTGATGATGAGGAAATATCTTAGCTTGCCATATATTTTGGGCTGGTGTCTACAACGCCACGTCTAAAGCGCGGATTTTGCGTATGGGTCGGACTAAAGTGCCATTCGATCCACCGCAGCTCCTAACGGAAGGCCAGCTGAGCTTTGGTCACATCAATCATGGTGTTAAGTCCCCTGTTTGAGAAGTGGTTGGAGAGGCATCACGGTATCCTCACCTTCCGTATGACGCAGATCCTCTCCTGACAAGGGTAAGTTCGGGAGGTTCCTGCATTGGATACAGGCGGAAGAAACGCCTGGATGTCATCATTGCGTGAACCGCCCGGGACACGATGGAGCATACGGCATGTAATTTGCCACAGAAGCTCATTCAAACTATCTCGCAACGCATTTCTTGCACTCTCCCACTTGGCACATAGGATGGTCATGTGCTGGAATAGGGCATAGAATTTTTATGCCGGAAAAAGCAGACAAATCCACTGGCAGAAGCTTCTTATACATAGGTCTAAACCAGTCTAGATTAGCAACATTTTAGCATTATCGGCCTTGTAATATTCCCACTGTTAGAACTTAGGCCTCCCCTCTAGGAAAAGGCCGTCTAGATATATTCTGATAACGTCAGTCAAGAAAAGTAAAAGACGAAAGATAAACCACTGAACATTTATTTATTTATTTATTTATACTTTATGCACAAAAAGGTACAAAGGCGGACTTAATGCCTTAGGCATTTTCTACCAGTCAACCTTTGGGTGATGCAGAGAAGATTAGTGGGAGGTGCAATAAAAGATTGAGAAATAATTGTATTAAAGAAATGAATCGCAGAATAAATACAATATAAATACAGAATTCAATAAATTAAATATACATACATATGCATACAACATTTATCTGCGACCCTTCATTTATGACCCACTTGCGATTTGCGATCCCTTCAGGAAACTCAAGTTACACCAATGTACGCAATAAAAAAACAACAAAAACTTCAGCTAGTAAAACTGACCGTGTCATCTGTTCCACAGATCAATATAAGATGGCAGGTGTGGCGAAGTACTTCTTAGCTGTTTGAAGATGGTTAAGCGGACTGGATATGGCAGTGACCGCATTAGAAGGCTTCAAGTCTGCTATTAGAATTGAATCAGAATTTTCAATCATAATTGTTGATTTTGACAGTTTGAAGACAATCGAGTGTTGTTAATTCCCTGGGCTGAACGAAAGAGAACCCCGCGGACGAAGGCAAAAAAGGAACAGGCGTGGGTTTTCGTCAGTAAGAGTATGACTCGCTCTTCCGGTCGAGAAGACATTATGATGATGACCCACCTAAAAAAAAGTGTTGTTGATTACTCGCTGCGGTGCTGCAGTTTTAACTTCAAAACCCAATGTAAAATAAGCCTTGCCAAAAAACTGTTGATATATTTATACCATAAATTTCTTCGACTTGTCTACAATGGACTTCTCCCGAGGTTAAAAAGTAGGTATCCTATAAACAGTATCCTATGTACTTACTCCAGGACAAGGTATAACCGTGCGCAAAAGTTTACAAAACAACGTTTGAGAGTGTAATATTTAATATGTATACGGAAACGGAATATGCACGAAAAAAAGGTTTGTTATCTGATAAATAATAAATATATTTATATAAATAAATATACAAAAATAGAATATAGACTGTAAAAAGTATATTAAAATTGATGGACGTGATTGACTTTGACTTTCAAGCCCACGTTAGACTTCTCTTTCCTATTAGAAGTAATGAAGCTTTACAACTCCGTTGTTAATGAAAATATCAAAAATACTTTTAAAGGTCCATCACCCACGGTTCAAACTCGTACGTTTTTAGTCCAAATTTGGAAGCGAAAAAAGATTCTGTATTATACATTTGGAAGTGCCAAAGAAAAAATATATTATTTTCTGTAAGAACTTGCTTTCACAAACATTTTTAGTATGGCAACAAAGCTGTGGGACGACTGCTAGCCAAGCTCTGGCTCTTTGATTTTACAATTCATGTTACCAAAAATTTATGCAGGATGGTTTTTTTTTAAACTTAAATAACTCCAAGGGGAATGACCCTACAGCTTTGTTGCGATGATAAAAAATATTTAAAAGGGGTCAACTTCTAACAGATTACCATATTTTTTAGTTATTCTATTGAATAAACAAGTTCTAGATTTTTTTAATAACTCACATTTATCAAGTCTTAAATATTACGAAAATAAAAGGATAAACTAGATCCATTTTTTAACACCCACCCTTCAACTGGTCTACTTTTCTTTTTAAGAAAATATTACGCTGTCTGTACTTTTTATAAGTAATTCGTCGGCGTCCTGTCTTGCATAACTTAGTACCACAGACAACCTACTTGAATTTTAACAAAAATAAAAGTACCTACTGGACTATTTTTCATGAATTTTTTTTTTTATACACATCACAGTATTTTTAATGGAAATATTCAAAATTTTAAATTTTTTATTGTTGATTGTCTATAAGATAAAAGGAGAAACTGACTGACTAATATATTAACGCACAGCCGAAACTATGGTGTCTATCGTCTGTTTTTTATACCCTGAGACTAAACTGACATTACAGCACAAAAGAACTGGCATCATTCCTATAGTAAGTTTGACATTACATGTGTCAATTTAGTCTCTGGGTATAAAAAACAGACGATAGGAGCGTGAAACGTTGCACAAGGTTTCCTTTTATGACGTAGGTGAGCATTAAGTATTTTTTTTTAAATTCACATCACTAGGGTATAAAACGGTGGTCAAGAAACCTACTTCCAAGCGGGTGAAGCCGCTGGCAGAACCTACTTAGTTTATAAAACAACTACATAGTGCTTTATAGTTTATGAGCATTCGTTTTTAATTTATTATTGTTTACTCTTTCGGTTTGATCAAGACATTTTTATACAAGAGGCACTTCTAGTAAGACATTACGTTTTAAATCGTGAACTGATCCCGCAATATCGGTCACCTTAACAATGGAACAAAGGAAATTCTGATTTATGTGGAAGCCGTAAAACACAAAGTGCATTGGTAACCAAAGCGATTTTGATTCGAGATTTATTCCCTTTCTGCTGAAAGAAATCGTTTATTTATGATTGTTTTCATTTTTACGTAATTAATCTGTGCGAAACTTCGAAGGGTGAAAAATGGAGAAGAATATTTTGTTCCGGAAAAGAATATTATTTTTCGTGAAAAAATTGGATCGACTTAGATTTCAATAGTCTTTGGTATCCTGATATTTTCCAAGATACTCGATATCCATGATCGTTATTTCAACTTCCTTGTTCTGAAGTTTATTTTAATCAAAACGTCTATTTCGGCACAAGGTAAGCCAGTAGGTACCTACCTACAAAAATGCGAAGAAACGTCAGGTAAGTACTCACCTACTTCGATGTAGTTACATATTATATCAGCCGAAGGAAGTCCACGGCTGGACATAGGCCTCCCAAAGTGTTGCCATAACGACTGCTGAACTTTCAATTATTTAGGTATTATTGAAAAAGTTTTTATTAAGTTTATAAAAAGCAGAGCTCGTAAAAATTCTTCGGTCGTTGTGACGGTAGGGGGGCCTATGTCCAGTAGTGGACGTCTTTCGGCTGAAATGATGATAATAATTTCATTTTTTTTAGTTCATCATCCGATTGTTGTATCAAATCAAATTATAGATTCTATTGTCATATATTAGAGATTTGATAATTCTATCATAATTTACATACAGACGGAAGGTTCTGGAGTGGCGGCCACGTACCAGAAGACGCAGCGTCGGAAGGCCACCCACAAGGTGGACCGACGACCCGGCGAGGGTCGCGGGAATCCGATGGATGCGAGACGCACAAGACCGGTCGCTGTGGCGACGCGTGGGGGAGGCCTATGTCCAGCAGTGGACGTCTTTCGGCTGAGATGATGATGATGATGATGAATTTACATACTTACCCCTCTTCACATACACAGAAAAAACACAACCTTTTTTCATTAAAACAATTAAATTATTCTCGACATCGTTTCGCCAAATAACCAAATGATTTGATCCTAAGCAACGATTACAGCTAATTGGTCCCTCCAGTGCCTGCTTGACCTTTTTATTTAAAAGGACCTTATACAGAAAAGTCTTCATTTTATTTTATAAATTACTTACATTTCGTTAATTCGACTTTCTTATTAATTCAGCGCGGCCATACCTGGAATTGAAAAAAACATGTTAATTCATTTCTGTTGTGTTTTAATTGATAGGTTGCGGAGTTAATTATTAAATAAATTAATTTTAATATAATACGTCATAACTAATATAATAAAGAGGTAAAGTTTGTTTTTTTGTTTGTATGAGGTAATCTGTGGAAGTACTGATCCGATTGCTAAAATTTTCACCAATAGAAAGCTGCATTATTCCTGAGTGACATAGGCTATATTTTATGTACGCGGGCGAAGCTGCGGGCTAAAGCTAGTTGTTAATATTAACAAAAAGTTTTTTGGACCGTTTGAATGTCCATTACTGCCAAGGCTGTGATTATTGTATTTTTGCATATTTGAATTTTTATACATTTTTTGTAATTAATTAACTCAAAAACTGCTGGACCGATTTAAAAAAAATTTCAACATTAGAATACTACTTTATCAGAGAGACATGGCTCCAAATTTCCTACTACACACAGGTGAATCTGCTGGCAAAGGTACGTTCATCATAAAAATTGCCTGCTGCGGTCTTTCCGTCCGATTATAATTTAGGTGTCTTCAAGGCTAGAGTGAATAGGCTCTTAATAAACTAGTGCGCCTCAAAATCGACGATTGCATCACTGCTTACCATCAGGTGGAATCGCAGTCAAGCACTAGTTTATACTAAACATAAAAAAAAAGAACACAGTTGAACCAAATAATTCAGTTGAATCTTACAAAACAGGTACCTTTCATCAGAAAAACTTAAAAGAGACCTACCACCTATTCTCTACCTTAGAAAAAATATCCCCGGACCCCAATTGGATCCCAATTCACTGCCTGAGTCAGTCCTGTGTCAGGCTCACAATAGGCCAATCGGAGCCTGCATGTCAATAGGTTATCTGGTGGCATTGTGCGTTCGATTTCATTCCGGGAGGGTAGGATCGATAGCGGCCATCTTGGTTTGAGATGACGCAGGTAAGAATTTTTGTTTGAGAAATTAGTGCGGTGTGAATATGGTTATTGCTGTTGATTTCGTGGATTCGTAGATTACTTGCTATTACAAATCACCTTTTTAGTAAGTATTATTATTTTTGCGTAATTTAGTAACGCCAAAACCGTTGCCGCTGGCGAGGGTCGCGGGAATCCGATGGATGCGAGACGCGCAGGGCCGGTCGTTGTGACGACGCTTGGGGGATGCCTTTGTCTTTCGGCTGAGATGATGATGATGATAATTTGATTCTGCCAAAACCGTTGCTAGAGAGCTATGGAGCGCAGCAATAGGCCAATCGGAGCCTGCATGTCAATAGGTTATCTGGTGGCATTGTGCGTTCTATTTCATTCCGGGAGGGTAGGATCGATAGCGGCCATCTTGCTTTGAGATGACGCAGGTAAGAATTTTTGTTGAGAAATTAGTGCGGTGTGTATGTGGTTAACAGTGTTTATTTCGTGGATTATTAATTTTGGATTGCACCACCTTTTTATTAGTATCATTTTACACAATATTATAACGATAATACCGTTGCTGAAGAGCTATCATCATTTCAGCCGAAAGACGTCTACTGCTGGACATAGGCCTTCCCCGAGCGTCGCCACAACGATCGGTCCTGTGCGTCTCGCATCCATCGGATTCCCGCAACCCTCGCCAGGTCGTCGGTCAACCTTGTAGGAGGCCTTCCAACGCTGCGTCTAGAAAGCTATGGAGCGCAGCAATAGACCAATCAGAGCCTGCATGTCAATAGGTTATCTGGTGGCATTGTGCGTTCGATTTCATTCCGGGAGGGTAGGATCGATAGCGGCCATCTTGGTTTGAGATGACGCAGGTAAGAATTTTTGTTGAGAAATTAGTGCGGGGTGAATATGTTATTGCTGTTGATTTCGTGGCTTCATAGATTATTTGGTATTGCAAATCACCTTTTTAGTAAGTGTTATTATTTTTGCGTAATTTAGTTAGGTACGCCAAAACCGTTGCCACTGGCGAGTGTCGCGGGAATCCGATGGATGCGAGACGCGCAGGACCGGTCGTTGTGGCGACGCTTGGGGGTAGCTGGACATATCCAGTGGTGGTCTTTCGGCTGAGAGGATAATGATGATAATTTTGCCAAAACCATTGCTAGAGAGTTATGGAGAGCAGTAATAGGCCAATCGGAGCCTGCATGTCAATAGGTTATCTGGTGGCATTGTGCGTTCGATTTCATTCCGGGAGGGTCGATAGCGGCCATCTTGGTTTGAGATGACGCAGGTAAGAATTTTTGTTGAGAAATTAGTGCGGTGTGAATGTGGTCTCTTTTTTATTGATTTCGTGGATTTATAAAGTTTATATTGCAATCGACCTTCTTAGTATTACTTCTTGTGCCCCACTGCAGGGCAAAGGCCCTCTTCCATTTTTCCATTTATTCATTTTAACTTCATGCAACATAATGGTACATAGGCGGACTTAATGCCTTAGGCATTCTCTACCAGTCAACTAAGGGTGATGAAGAGAAAGTATGGCAGGTGCCTAAAAAAAAGAAATGAATATATTCCATTCATTTCAGTCTTGAGCCACTACTGACTAAGCCATCCTTAGTATTATTATTTTTACATACATAATTTAATTCCGCCAAAATCGTTCCTAGAGAGCTATGGAGAGTGACATTCTGGGTGTAAAAAGAACAGACCAAATACGGACTGACACGCTTTTTTTAAGGTCGAACACCGTTATGACTTTTTCCGCTTTACTGACTAAAACCCACCCCTGTTCCTTCTTCTTTGCCTTCATTCTGGGGCCTTCTTTCGTTCAACTCAGGATCCCAAAAGGCTTCGACCCTCCCCCTCCACAGTTTCCTGACACTGACTCTTTGAGGCGCGCCTGTAATAATACCTACGCTCCGTCGACGACATGAAGCCCGTCTCGGAGGTACGGACTGTTACCGGATACGAACTGACACGCTGCGTTTCAAAATAGCCATAATAGACATGGGTAAAAAGGCTCAGTAAGGTGGTCACATAATACGAGTATAATATCCTACCGACTCGCCCGGGTTCGCACGGATGCAAAATTATCAGTGTTTCTCTACTATACATATAAACCTTCCTCTTGAATCACTCTATCTAATAAAAAAACCGCATCAAAATCCGTTACGTAGTTTTAAAGATTAAGCATACATAAGGATATAGGGACAGAGAAAGCGACTTTGTTTTATACTATGTAGTGATAATAGACCACACTTCAAAAGAGGAGATAACTACCATTTGTTATGCAAAGTCACAATATTGCACCTTTTAAAACCGATAGACATACATAAAATTATAAATTTTATGTTTTAACATAACAGCAAATGTTTCAGCTTTTGTAATAATGTAAAATAGTGGAGATTTAAACTAAGATTTCACGATCTATCTTGATCTTTAAACGAGGTTATACCTATCACGGTTGAATGAAAACTCTGCTGAAAATCATCAAACGACTACTCCCTCTCTGGATAGAGCGTGAAGGCGGGTCAGACTTTTACTGACTAAAACCCCACCTGTGTCTTCTAGTTGCTCTTTGAGTTCCAGGAACACAGTATCTCTTTATAAAAATCCTGTAGACTCTGCGAAAATATACGTGGTCACTTTCGAAAATTCCTGTAGTCTCTTTTGAGAATTACAGTAGTGTCTTTTGAAAAAAAAATTGAACAGATCTTCTAAATCTGTTATTTTTTTAAATATCTATAATCATAACGAAGGTAATAGTTCTAACATCTCCCTAGTCCACAAATATACTACGTCTATTGACATTTCCATCCAGACAAATTGACCTTAATTTCTCCTTGACCACTACTACCCATTGACATAAAAACCTCTTTTCAAAATAATCTCAAGCTTCAACGAGAGCCTCATACAAAAAGGTGAAGAGTTAAAATATATACGAGTATTATACAGGGTGACCAGCTCGAATCTGGACTAACTTTTGTCAACATTTCAATATGAGGCTAAATTATAGTGGATAATCATCTTACAAGACGTACGCATCGCACGTAGAGCAGTGGTGGCCCAGTGGTAACTGCCCCGACTTGCAAGTTGGAGATCGGGGGTTCAAACCCAGTCGGGTGCATTACTTCACGTAATTTATTTCATCACCACCGCTCTCAAAACGGTGAAGGAAAACATCGTGAGGCAACCGGCATGTCCTAGAACCAAAACTTCGACGACATGTGACATTCGCCAATCCGCACTGGGCCCGCGTGGTGGGTTACAGCCCATTCCCTCTCCTAGAGAGGAGGCCTGAGTCCCAACAGTGAGTATATTACAAGGCCGATAGTAAGAAAAAAAAATTCTGTGGATTAATCACAGAGGCTGCATCAACCTATATATTAAATCTGAAAATAAACTATGCCAAAGGTACACGATTAAAAATCGTCTCAATTCCAAGTAGTAAACAATTAAAGATTTGGCAGGCATTGTTATCCAAGCAAACTGTAAAACAAAATAGATAAAAATCTGCGAGCTCTCCCACTTTGCATTCTAACTGGAAGCAGCTGAATCAAAGCGTTTTATATAGAACAACTGCAGATCTGACCTCAACAATCAGTACCTTGTTAAAACTTTACCACATAGTAAGGCTAACGTCTGGCTTCTGACAATAATATACAATTATGTATCAATCTATGTTCAATATACATTTCAAAAAATTCCAAACACTAGTCAAGACCAACAGCTTTATGAGCTTTTTAAGACACAGAAGAGTCTCAGAACATGTAGAATTGATGGTCACCCATCCACAGATTGACCTTGCCTTCAGCTACTTAACTTTAAGATTCAGACGTGCAGTTCTTTAGATTTAACCTTGGTTTAAAAAAGTTATTAAACTTTTGGTCACCCTGTATTTCCATAGAGTATAGACGTTTCATCGCCGGCGGAGTTAGGTCAAGCCTTTGTTCGGCAAATACTGAATGAGGACGCTTCAAAAATGTTATTTTTAGTTCGCCATTCCGTTAAGAGTGTTCGTGTATTTTTACTTATTTCTGTAGTGCCTACTTAAGGCACGATTATTTTCGTTACTTTGAAAGTTACATGAATGACATTTTAAAGGTTAAAAATCTGCAATTACATTTATTATGCATACAGTTTTTTTTTTTTTTTAAGGTAAGGAAAAATCAGAATGGCATCGGAAGAGTGGAATTCCCTGTCGGAATCTGTGTTTCCTGATAGCTATAACTTAGGGATTTTTAAATTATTGGTGCACATCATCGCTTACCATCAGGTGCGATAGTTGTCTTAGGTACGCGCGCCTTGCCTATACTAAAAAGAAAACAGGAATTAGAATTGTTTTTTTTTAAGTCACGAATTGTTTAATAGTAATAGCTAAGATACGCATTTCGTATAACTTGAGATGAAAGTAAAAATTATACAATTTTCCTTACATCAAAACCGCGCTAAAAAGTATCAAAGTTTAAAGGTACTGTTTTTCTTTACGGTCTTCTTTAAGGAAAATATTTCCTTCAAATTTTATCAAAAATACATAGGTAACGTTTTAATTTCATACGAAAACCATTTTGCAAAAACATGAAATAACTGAAAAATCATCAACGCCTGTTCCTTGTTTGTAAAAGATATCATTGCACATAGTCAAGACATCGTAGTACAAAATACCAAAATATAAAATTATTATTTCATTATTTATTTTTATATGCACATTTTTATCCAAAATATACTAATTGTTATTACTCTACAATCTTCATCCCAATATTCCTAACTTAAAATGACTTCAGAATATTGCAAACAAGGATCATAACGAAACCAATGTTCCAGCCTACTCAACTTACATAACCCAAAAATAATAAGTAGATAAGTATGCTACAAACACAAAACCATTATAATTCCAAATTTGCTACGTGACAGGATTTAGTTGGTTCAAAGTAACAACACCTTTATTTACTCGCAAAAGAGCTTATCTTTAATAACTTTACGTTTTCTTGTAATTACGGAAATTTGAAGGTAGTTAGAGAAAATTTCCGTTTGAATTTGAGGGTAGGCTAGTAGGTTTTTTGTTTGCCTATTTTGTGTCCCACAGCTAGGTAAAGACCTCTCCTTTCTCCTTTCAAACCAAGAGGGTCTAAAGAGGTGTACCTGGACAGGTGTCTAGGGCGATCTTTGGCCCAGATTGCCCTGCAAACATGATCATCTATCTGGTCGACGTGTGACATGTGACGATCTCGTCACAGCAACTTCGCTGCGGTCGACTGGGGCAGTGTTGCATCAAATAGCAGATGGTGGCGAAAAAAACCGCCAGGATGAAGCGGGGTAGCTACGTCACACAAATGCACCAACACAAATCTGTGTCTTCCTATGTGCTATTTCGGGACAAGGTCTACCTGTGTACTTTCATTCAAAACCGTTTAGCTGTTCGAGCGTAAAGAAGTAATTAAAATAGACACACACTCACAAACAGTCACCTTTATAACACCAATTACTGCGTTACTCCAAGAACCGCTTCCTAAACATTTACTTACACCCTTACAACAACATGAGGAAAACGCAGGAAAATACGGAAAAATACTGGTTATTCTGTGCGATTTCCTTAACGTAATGGTAGAGCATGGAATCGTATTGCAGTACTGTGATTTACTTATGAAAATAAAGGACAGGCCGTACTCTATCTATCCTCAGCCGTAAATATCGGGTACGTGACCTCTAGGTGTGGTATAAGTTGTAAACTTGCAGCGGGTAGCTTGGTAAACTGTTTGAAGACCTGTTAAATCTATCCCTATCTAAGGGATTTTAAGATGCCAGAAAGGTAATTGTATGTGACCTAGGACGGATGGTAGTCGCTATCTTACTGATGCATTCAGCTGTACCGGTTTCGGAGAAATCATAACCTTAGCTTGACACAAGCTAGGCGTGGGCTTGTGGACGAAGAGCAATGGGTAGCTCGCCCTTCGTCCATCAGGTAAATCGTCTCGACTGAACCCGAGTCGTTGACGGCGCGTAGTGTTCCACGCGCGCCTCAAAGAGATATCAGCAAAACCTTGCCTCAAAGAGATATCAGCAAAACCAGGGCTTCGGCCCTGCTGGGCCCCTACGCCAAGGCTGAGACCATGGGTGAAGGGTGGGAGAGTATTCATAGCAGTAATTCAAAACTTTCACAGGCTGACAGTCTTTTTCATTAAACGTGACGCTCACTGGCACGCTTGTTTTTATTAAAAAAGTCGCCAAAGTATTTTGGCGTTCTGTACGAAGAAAGGAAACACTAATGTCAGGAGCAGTTAAACTTATAAAATTCTTGACATAAAAAAATAACTGTATATTCAATACTATATTATGCCACCGTAAAATTGTAAATAGCATTAGGTCATAATTTATCTCGCGATATTGTAAACAGTACGTTACAGTTTACAATCTCGGGAGATAAAACATTTTCTCTTTTCAAAAATTCTTCAAACCGCTTCCCTCCTATAACTCGAACACAATATCTTATGCATTCCCGTGGCGTGCCACAGCGGAGGGTCAGTTAGACAAATGACGTCATCAATGATGATGGATCGCTTCCACGTCTAAGTTCGACATGCCTTGTCTTATTAAATGATACTATGTTTTTGTTATGTGAAGAGATACGGAATATAAGAATAAGGAAGAAAGTTTACGCGGTTTTGTTTTGGGGTAATGGATTTGAGGAGTTTTTGGTATAGTAATAACATCCTCAGAGGTTGGTAGACGACTGCTGGAGATTCTCCAGGCTTCGGGAGTTGCAGGGTGCCTTCCGGCTACCGTGGGCTCTTTTGGACAGGGAGCAATGGGTAGGTCGTCGTTTGGCCCTAGGTTAGACTACACTGCTCCTACACGTTGGGTAAGATAGACAAATGAGTTGATGGGAGTTGCAGGACGGTTTCCAGCCACTGTAGGCACGAGCTTACGGACGGGGAGCAATGGGTTGCTCGCCGTCCGGTAGTAGGTTAGACTACACTGCTGCTACACGGAGGGTCAGTTAGACAAATGACGTCATCAATGATGATGGATCGCTTCCACGTCTAAGTTCGACATGCCTTGTCTTATTAAATGATACTATGTTTTTGTTATATGAAGAGATGAGGAATATAAGGATAAGGAAGAAAGTTTCCGCGGTTTGGTTGTAAGTGAGGATTTGGGGGCTTTGTGGGTAAGTAGGAACGGCCCTAGGGGTTGATTGTCGACTGCTGGAGATTCTGCTGGCTTCGGGAGTTGCAGGGCAATTTCCAGCTACCGTAGGTACGACCTTGTGGACGGGGAGCAATAGTCGTCCAGGCGTCCGTTAGGCTTGACGGCCGTCAGGGTTGATCGCCTGTTATAATCTACGTGCGCGCATCAATGAGATGGCAGCAAAATTGACGGTGAGAGTAAGTGCGACGCCTTGGTAGGCAACGGATCTTTTGAAGGAGTTAACGTAGCCCTCGCAAAAAGGGCTCTCTGAGGTTTCAGTTAATAAAAGTCTTACACTCCCTCACGCTTCCACAGAGAAGAAAATTTTATATATAGATTCCCAACTGAAAAAAAATAACCGGATAAGTGCGAGTGGTATCCGTGGCTGTAGCAAAAAGCGTAAAAAAATCACTTTTATTGTATGGGCCAACCCATACAATAAAAGCGATTTCTCTGCGTCTCTATACAATAAATGTGTTTTATTTTTAACAAATTTACAAGAAACTCTTTGAATAATACAACTAATGGGCTGGAACATAATCTTATTAAGTACATTAAAGTAATGGAGAATCGAAGCTTAACTTTTTAGTTTTAGGGATTATTTTCTAATTAGGTTCAGAATCTAACAGGCTAAGTTTAAAAAGAAAAGTTTTAAGTTACGCCAATGATATTACATCTCCACACACATAAAAGGATGGTATAGGTAAAGGTTAGTTAAAGTAATTTTTTATCAAATCATCTACTGATATATCTTTTTTTACGTGGATAATCATCAAATAACTTCTTCCTCTCTAAATGTAGCAGGGGGAGAGGGGAGTATCAGACAATCCGCAACCTTGGCAGGAATACTGCTAGACCTGAGAAACTTCATTCTTGCACAAGACTTTTCACTAAGAATTTTGTCCCAGGATTTCGTAGTTAGTGGTGTGACACTGTAACATGCACTTCTATCTCTTCTAGGTTATGTCGGATTGCCGTCTCAACGCGCAAAGAGACTAAAGGAACAGACGGTGCACCTGTGTTTGCGGATACGCTTGAGCACATACTGCTTGCGTACCTGACCAATGAGAATGTCAAACATGATCGAAATTCTATCCAAAGGATTATACTTTCCTGACTTATGCAAACAAATACTTTGTTTGATTGAATTATTTGGATTTGTTATAATTAAATAGTGACCATTAAAAACTTGCCGAAAAAGTTACTAAAATTCAATTTCTTATAATCATTCAATTCAAAGTTGGCTGGATTACTTAAGCAGTGATATGAAAGAAAAGACAGTAAGTAATAACGTGAAGGGACAGAATGAAAAAAAAAGCATGTTATGCCGAAATCAGAACCTTTTGAATTATTAAAATGTCGTTCAGTCAAAAAAAGCATAGCTGAATTGCTCGTGCCAAAGCGTAGATCTCCATGGAGAAGAACGTGCAAGAGACTTCATGGACAACCCGACAAAGGTAAGAAGATGATGATGAGATGATGATGATTCATCATAAACAAAAAAAACCGTCAGGCACACGGCTTCTCAAAGACACCCCTTTCGTATACTACCAATCCCATTACATTTTATACCAAAGAACATTAAAAACTTACCGTAAAACCGTTATACTTTTCAATTAACCGAGCCGAGTTTGCAAGAAACTTGCTAGTTACAGCCCCCGACTAGCGTTACCAAACGTCCGGATAAAGCCGGACTCGGACAGGCTTTTTGGTTGTGTGTCCGGTCATATTAGGCTGAGTCTGCCCTGACCGGCTTTAGTTAGGCTTCTTAAATCTTACCATTTTGTTTATTTTCATGTTCTTGTATTGCTGAGCAGCTCGTGGCTAGATAATAACAGCCGCACGGGTCGATCTTCAAGGTTAAGCAACGCTTGCCAAGGTTGGTCTGTGGATGAGTGACCATCTTAACATAACGAGTTTCCTCCGTGCCTCGAAAAGCACGTTAAGCCGTGGGTCCCGGCTGTCATTTGTAGATCTTTGGCAGTCGTTACGGATAGTCAGAAGCCAGTAAATCTGATTCCAGTCTTGCTTTGAAGTACCGTGTTACCCCAGTTAATGGGTTGTGGAGGTCTGGTAGGCAGCCGCTCCTCGTAAAATACTGGTATTCAGCTTAATCTGGCTTGACCGGAAGCCGACCCCAATATAGTTAGGAAAAGGCTAGGCAGATGATGACGGTCAGACTTTTTGGTTGTGTGTCCGGCCGGTCAAATTAGGCTGAGTCCGCCCTGTCCGCTTGTTGTTAGGCTTTTAAGTCTGACCATTTTTTAGATTTTCATGTTCTTGTATTGCTAGCGCAAGCACTTGCAGACGAGCAATTACTTGATATTTCATTAGAATGTAAAAAGTAAAACTTCCGAGCAGGGCATAAAAAATATCGGACTTTTTACTTAAATGTGTAAAGGATGCATTTCGGAAAGTGTGTGCAGAAATTGCTTGAGCTAATTCCGCCATCTCCCTTCTACCATCGGACGAACCGTCGTACGGCGAGTATCCATCCTTACGTTGTCGAAACCTGCACGGTCCGTACTAAGCGCTTTGCCTCGTCGTTTATAGCGCGTACATCGAAGGACTGGAACAATTTGTCTGCTGCTGTCTTTCCGTCCGATTATAATTTAGGTGTCTTCAAGACTAGAGTGAATAGGCTCTTAATAAACTAGTGCGCCTCACCATCAACGACTGCATTACTGCTTACCATCATGTGGTATTGCAGTCAAGTACTGGTTTATCTACACTAATATAATAAAGAGGTAAAGTTTGTTTTTTTGTTTGTATGAGGTAATCTGTGGAAGTACTGGTCCGATTGCTAAAATTCACCAATAGAAAGCTGCTGTATTCCTGAGTGACATAGGCTATATTTTATGTACGCGGGCGAAGCTGCGGGCTAAAGCTAGTGTGATATAAAAAAAATGGCCGGCTAAACTAGCTGGTTTGTCCGACTTTTCGATTTGAAGATCTGGCAACCCTACCTCCGACTATGTCGCTGTGCGAAGGCAGACTATCTTATTACACTAAAGCCTGAACTTGCAGGATTAGAGCCACGGACTTATGACAGTTCGGTTTTATTATAATTACTGTTTAGATCTATGGAGGAAATAAAGTGGAGGGTATTAAACGGATTCTGGAGCAAGTAATCTTGTAGAGGGAGCTTAGACTATGTATTTACAACTAGAATGTTGATCTTCTTAGCGTGTCGATGGCAAAACTAGTTATTTTTTTTCTCAAGTTTAATTCCTTACCAAGCCCAGTATTTGGCCGCGGCAATGCCGTTCGCTGTCATTTGGTCCCTACGTGAACAAGGCACGTGACGCAGAATGGAAGATAGGACTTCTCTCACTAACACTGGGGATGGAAACCGCCCGAGAAACCCAATGTATGGAGATGGATGAGTGTTTACTCTTGGGATAAAAAATATCCCATGTGCTATTCCAGGGCATTGTCTACACATGTGCCAAATTTCATCGATAAAGGTTTAGTCGTTCGATCGTATAGAAGTAACAAAAATACACACACACGCACAAACTTTCACCTTTACAATATTAGAATGAGTCCTTGACTTGCTCATGTTAAATTACATACATTTTCAAAAATTTTGCTTCACACTTAATGCTTTACAAGAAATTTGACAATTAAAACCAGGTGCTTCTCATTAAAAAGATCTCAACATAAACTAGTCGCCTACCCGTAGTTGCTGCGACAAAGTAATGTAAATTAAGAAAACTTTCATACCATGATCTTATTTTACGTGGAATAATTAGTTTCTGCTCAAGTTTCATGTAATGGACGAAAGTAAGTTTCGACTTTGTTGCATTTTATGTTATTTTTCTTTAGTTTATAGGTTTATTATTGTCATGAAGCGTAATCGGTCATGTTCCCACAGCTGAGACTCAGACAGTTCCTAGAGATATACCAAAACATTAAATTCAGTAAGCTTAACTATTAATGCAACATTAACCTAACGTAAAATTTCAAGGGAGGTAGGCAGCAGGGCCCAGTAGGGTCGAAGCTTTTTGGGGCCATTAGTTGTACGAAAGAGCACCCAGGAGCCCAAAACGAAGGAACAAAGAAATAGAAGGAGTCAGTGAAAGTCTAAAACCGAGAGCGTTTTATCTCCAACCTAGAAAAAAATTCACTAATGGATAATCCGTAGTAATTTCGCAGTAACCGTATCCGAAATCCGGTATTATTCGAATATAAGAATAGTATCTATCTAATACCGGATCCGATATTATACATGCTTAACAGCCCTATTCCGTAATGACTACCGAAGCAGACCGGAATACTCCCCAGAGTCTGATGTAGGTAAATAGAGTTTAATTGTTAGCAAGCTTATTGTTCACACTTCGTATTGAGTATTGACTACCAATTAAAACAATTAACACCATCATCTACCTTGCCTTTTCCCAACTTTATTGGGGTCGGCTTCCAGTCAAGCCAGATTTAGCTGAATACCAGGAGGAGCGGCTGATAACCAGACCTCCACAACCCATTAACTCGTAACACGGTACTTCACGGCAAGACTGGAGTCAGATTTACTGGCTTCTGACTATCCGTAACGACTGCCAAAGATCTACAATGACTATGTATTGAGTATTGACTACCAATTAAAACGACTAATGAAGTGTAAAAATAAAGGTTGTTAGTGTTTAGACTATTTTAGGCAACAGACATTGTTTCTAGTTGTATTCTAAATTTACTTTTAGTTATTAAGGTCAGTTTATTTTTAAACTTGTTAAAAAGTTTGCTTGTGTTTTGTAAAGGTCAAGTAATTAAAATTAATTCAGGCGAAAAAGTTTTTGTTTCTATTTTATTTGTGAAATAGAAAGTATACTCATCATCAAAAAAAACAAACAGTTCATACATTTATTCATTAGAATTATCGGTCTTATAATGTTCCTACTGCTGGGACTCAGGCCTCCTCTCCTGGAGAGGGAATGGGCCACAATCCATCGCGCGGGTCTATTGCGGACTGGTGGATGTCACATGTCTTCGAATTTTTGGTTCTAGGACACGCCGGTTTCCTCATCGCGAATATAAATAAATCTGAATCTAAATCTGAATCTGAATCATTTCAGGCGAAAGAGGTTAAGTGTTGGACACAGGCCATAGAAAGTATGTGTGTCTGTTTTAACCCGTAGTCAAAATTTTATTTCAGATACAGAATGAGTATCCCACTATATTAATTCACTAGCTTTAACCCGCAGCTTCACCCGCGTACATAAAATATAGCCTATGTCACTCAGGAATACATCAGCTTTATAATGCTGAAAAAATTTTAGCAATCGGACCAGTACTTCCACAGATTACCTCACATACAAACAAAAAAACAAACTTTACTTCTTTATTATATTAGTATAGATGAATTCCCGACAGGTCTCATGCAACCACGCTGTTATTGCTTTACTATTGTGTCTCGTTTCGCGGGTATGTGATAGACAGCGTGTTTTCGTGAAATAGTCTTCATCATCATCATTATTTTAGCGCGGAAGCACTCACTGCGGTGCATGTAAGCCCTCTGTTTCCTCCAACATACTTCACTACAATGAGCTATTAAATGTAAGGCTTACAAGTTACAGATGACAAAATGGTCAAGCGCAAACTTATCAATAATAATTTTTAAAGGTTTTAGTAGAATAGAGAAACTTCTCTAATAAAGTTCAGAAATCTGTTCATCCGTAAATCCAGTGTTAGGCGTAACTTTGAAATATGCTAGAATATTCTATCCAGTCTAAATCATAACTATGGAAACTGAGACGAGAAAGTTTTACGAGGTTTATTTTATTTCAGGCTAGTTTTCTAGATAGACACGCGACACAAAGCTGGAATACTTAGTAGTAATAGAGCTATATTTTTTATGTTTTTCAAAAGGTAAGCTACGCTAGCTAAC
This sequence comes from Mythimna separata, assembly GCA_030763345.1. Taxonomy (NCBI): domain Eukaryota; kingdom Metazoa; phylum Arthropoda; class Insecta; order Lepidoptera; family Noctuidae; genus Mythimna; species Mythimna separata. Next base: position 7,595,344 of record CM061190.1, read on the forward strand.
ATAATAGTGGACTTACGAAGCGCATAACGCTGAACGAATTTGGATGGTTGGACCACGGGTAAATTGTGTCCTGGAATAGGATGTAGGATACTTTTAATGCTGGAGGTATGTTTTCTTGGGATACTGAAATACGAGATGAGATGAGTATATCATCAAATAACTTCTCCGTCTCTGGGGTGAAGTAAGAACACTTGTCAAACTTTTACTGACTAAAAACCACCTATGGTCCTTCTTCTACCCTTCCAGTTCTAAAGCAAGATATCTCTTTAAACGTTTTCGCACCATTTTTTGTACTCAAACTAATTAATGATAGAACGAAATCATTACAAGATTACCCAATCATTTCATCATTATCAGCATTTCAGCCGAAAGAGGTCCACTACTAGATACAGGACTCTCCAAGCGTTGCCATAATAACCTGTTCTGTACGTCTCGCATCCATCGGATTCCCACGATCCTCACCAGGTCATCGGTCCACTTTATTTTAGTCTATATAACCTCACTGACTATGCGAACTTTTCTAAAAATATTCCCTCACAGAATCTCGCCCACACAAACCGTCACTACAATCCCTCGCACAGAAAGCTGAACTAAATCCATCTCACACGTCAGCGGCACGTTTGTCATATAAACTACTGCTAGACACTCCACTGAAAAGCGGGAAAGTTATGCCAACATAAAGTTTTAAGTTAAATTGACTTTCGCGAGCTATGTGGACAAAATTATTCGTTCTGCTTTGACGGAGTTAAAGTAGAGGAACCGGAGTGTGTGCGGTGATGAGCGGTAGCGAGGGAAGGAGCGGAAGCGGTCGCGGACAAGCGTTCTACGTCGGCTAACGTGAATGTGATTGCGAAGCGATGCGGTTCAATATTCGGGTTCAATGATCATGGCGGTAAGTAAATAATCTTAGAGGAATGGCTGGAGAAGCGTCAATGCGTCACCTTCCGCATGACGCAGCTCCTCACCGGACATGGAAAGTTCGAGAGGTTCCTGCATAGGATTCAGGTGTCAAAATTGTGTAAACCACCCGGAGGCAATGGTGAAGCATACGGTGGACGTGTGCACCACTTGGGCAAAGCACCGCCGTTTTCTCGTGGATGTGATCAGCGACAACGATCCCTCGCGCTGCCGATCGATACCACGAACAATGGGTAGCTCATCGTCCGGCAGTCCGTTAATCGCCTGGACCGAGTAATAAGTAAGTTACAATTCACGTTGGCTAGCTAGCTTTAAATTAAAGAAAAGCATTTATACTGTCTTTTGAGGTGGTAGGGTGAATCTAACAATTCTGCGTTAAGGCACTTTTGTCAGACGAGTCTTTCATTTTTAATTAAAATATCCTACGACTCCCGACGCATGGTCTCGGTGGAAGACCATAGTCAGACACTACGGACACATAGGCCGGTTTCGCCCGTTTTGGCACTTCGCTCGCGCCTCAGTTAGCGCCAGCGTTTCTCACCCTGAACGAACCCTCAGCCACACATATAAAGACGGAATTCACTGCTGAATTATGTTTCATATTTATCATCAGAGTGGTCTGCTCCTCAGGGGCGAATATATTTGCGATATGACGAGAGTTATTTAGTTAGTAAGTCGATTGGTTCACAAGTTTGATTGCGGTCATCAAGGATGCATTGAACGGGAGAGGTCCACGAATGGTGTAAAGGGAATGCCGCGTAGTGTTCCACATACGCTTTAAGGAGGTCTAGTAGGGTCGAAGCCTAATCGAAGCCTTGGGGTCATGAGTTGTGCGAAAGAGAAGTCTGAGGCCTTGGAACGAAAACCAAAAAGAACAGAAGTGGGTTTTAGTGTAGTGGCATGGTTAATGGCAAACGACTTAGAGGCCAAAACCCAACGAGATGGTTTGATCAGGTCCCCTGCACACTGGATACCCAATTACACGTCGCACTTCATGACGCCAAAAACCGTTACAGATGGCGAAACACCATCAGGAAGAAGCTAATCCAGCGGGATCTTCATGAACCTCAGTAATGAGGAATATGACTCGAGGAGGGACAAAGTATGGTGAAGGTGGACCGACGACCTGGCGAGGATCACGAGAATCCGATGGATGCAAGACGCACAGGACTGGTCGCTGTGGCTACGCCTGGGGGAGGCCTATGTCCAGCAGTGGACGACTTTCGGCTGAAATGATGATGATGATGACTCGAGGAGGAGGCAAGGACAGGCAAGTATATTCAACAGTATTACTCGTGGCATGTTAGAAAAGATATGTTTGTATAAATTTATTTTCTTAATTTATGAGTACATTGTGAAGAGCGAAAGTTTACGTAAATTAGCACATTTTCAGAAGTCTTTAGGTACTTAGTTAGTTTTACACAAATATAATTATATTTTGGCTTCAACAGAAAAAGATAATAACTATCAGATATGTGTATTTTCAAAGTATACTATCAGATATGTATTTTTTATTATACCTAGGCTAACGTTTGACCACTATCCACCAGTATCTAAAGAAAGATGTGTAAGAACATCATAATCACGTAAGAGCGCTTATATGGCCATGTATCTCGGGTCAGGCACTCTTGACCTCTCGTTATTGATAAAGCCGTTATGAGAGGAGTAAGAGGATCCGTATTATTGTATCTACCAAATTATAGACAGTTTATCAACCTATAATTTTTCCACTACGGGGTCGTAGACCTTCTTTCTGAAAGTTATGGCGAGGGTCCATCCTAACATTTTTGATTCTTCTACGGACCTGAATAAGCGTTTCGCCTCGTCGTTTATACCGCGTACATCGAAGGACTGGAACATTCTGCTGTGGTGTAGGTGTCTTCAAGGCTTAGAGCGAGTATACTCTCTTTTTTTCTTAAAAATATTTAGCGACTTTTATAACGCACAGCGTATGTCAGTCCCATCGTACCCTAGGACAATTATTATTTCAAAAGAGATTAATGGATCAGGGCCATAAAATCGAACAACTTTCTCGCATCATCGGAAGTCGGCTTACATAACAGTACACTTTTATGAACTAGTACTCTTCACCACAAACGATTGCGTCACTGTTTACTATCAGCTAGGACAACTGTCGAACACCAGTTTATATATTTTTAACACTGTTGCTCGTAAAGCTGATGTAATTCCACCGGTTTTAAATATGTAAAGCGGGTCATAAAAAACGCGTGTAGTTAAGTTATAGTCCATACAAATTCCATAAGAGCATTATTTGCCATTTCGCGCGCGGCGATTAGTTCGAAATTTGAATTTGCTATTAGTAGGCAGCGCTGGCGCGCTGTTAAAATGGCGGGAAGCAACAGTGTGCATTCACAGATTCAGTTTATTTTTCTGTTTCCTCGCAAATGTGTTAAAGAACGTCGTACGATATACGTGCGTATTGGTTATAACATGCTCGGCTCAGTTACGCCCTCGCCTTCGGCTCGGGCTGAAATTCCGCCTCGCATGTTATAACCATTATTAGTATCATTACGCACTAATATCGTAATGTACTATTATTTACTTTTAAAAGAGGTAGAGGGCTGTGAATCTGTGATGCTCCATGCGAACACGGACAGAGTATCGAGCCAGTCTATTTTCAAGCCCACGACCACTTAGTACACAACACAACGCACTATGAAAACCACTGATCCAGAGAGCATTTCAGGACACATTTCTTTTAATACCACAAATTATGACGGTAAACCCCTTTCAGACGTAATAAAAGTACAATCCAAATACACTCGAGAACCGTCCAGCGAAAAATGTCTCCCCACAATGACAATGGAAACCCTTAACTCTTATCCGATCCAAAAGGCACTTCAGAACCCGCAAAACCGTGAGATAACATTTCTTTGCCACTAAAAGTGTCACAACACTGATCCAGCACTTTATTAAGTGCATTACAAGCAACTCAGAACGCACTTGTGCGAAACGAGATGAATTATTCCAACAGCGTTTGGGAAGAATTCACGGATTTATGAAAGTACCTGCTTTTTCGTGCGTGGAGAAAGTTTTAAGTGGAAGAGGGTAGAACAACATATTAATCGGTTTGCGGAAAACTTGGATAAATAGTTGTACTAGGTTTTGACAGCGGTTTCCCCTGCGTGAAAGTAGTAAACTTATTCCAAGGGAACATTTTCTTTGTACAAATAGTATCCTACTAGCTGTGCCTTCGTTCGCGTGGATGTCGGAACTTAACAATGTATTTTTTAGTGCGAAGCGCTGTTGGAGGATACAAATATTATTTATTTATTCTAGTAGTATCCTATGTGTTATTCCAGTTCAAAGTCTACCTGTAAGCCAAATCATATCCAAACCCATTCAAACGTTCCAACATTTTTGAAGCGTTTTTTAAGGTGGTAAATAATTTGTATGACTTCTCCCGCTCTGGGCGGAGCGGGAGGGTTAGACTTCCACTGACTAAAGCCCACTCTTGTTCCTTCTTTGTCTTCATTCAAGAGTCCCGGGGTTCTTTTTCATTCAACCCAGGATCATCCTCGAAGTTAGGTTTTTGAAGTCACGGAAGCATTCACCCATTTACTGTAAAAAACTCAGACCTATTTAGTAAGAACGTGTGTATCATAATGGCACACCACGATTACCAACAAACATTATACCCTCCTCCAAGGCTTTCCAATACTCCCTAATCATGAAAATCCCTCTAAAATGAACATCCAAGCGACCAGGCACTTAACCGGAATCAAGTTGAACATCTAATATCACTAACAGTTCCGTAACTTAGTTCTAACTTAAACCACGTTCAATGTATTGCCCTATCGCACCATCTTTGGTAGAAAGGTTTTTTTTTAAAGTGAGTAATCATCAATATGACTTCTCCCGCTCTAAGCTGAGCGGGAAGGCGTGTCAGACTTCTACTGAGTAAAACCAAATGGCACACCACGATTTTTAGACTATAGACTGTGACTCCTGAGCTGGTTTCGGTGTTTCTTCTCAGGGTAGTCAGTTAGGAAACACCGGCCTCAACTAGTAAAAAAAAGTCCTAAAAAAATTTACGTGTGTTTGTGTAAACCTATTTTCAAAATAAATATCATTTATCATTTACCAAGGCTTTCCAATACTCCCTAATCATGAAAATCCCTCTAAAATGAACATCCAAGCGACCAGGCACTTAACCGGAATCAAGTTGAACATCTAATATCACTAACAGTTCCTAACTTAGTTCTAACTTAAACCTCGTTCAATGTATTGCCCTATCGCACCATCTTTGGTAACTGCAAGATCAGATTTAATCCTAACTTGTGTAGATATGGGTATTGTCTTTGTTGAGTATGTTTTACAGTTAAAGCTATAGATTTGGGATATTTAAGAGATATAATGTAAATGACATCTCCCGCCCTGGGCAGAGCGGGAGGGTGTGTCAGACTCTTACTGACCAATACTACATCTATGTCCTTTATTTGCCCCTTGCGTTCTAAGACTTCGGGTTTCCTTTTCAGAAATTTTCCGCGTCCTAGCTTGCGGGCATCAGCCCTGCTAGCGTAGGGGGTCATGGTTTTCTGACATCTCTTTGAGGAGCGCATGGATCACTACGCGTCGGACAGCGATTTATAGCATTTTATATTCCTTTTTTTTTGTCGAGCAAGGAAACATCACATTTATTCTCCATCTGGGTGGAACAAGAGAGAGTCAGACTTTTTTTATTATTATTGATAGGCTTTTTAAAGGTGGAAAATCGTCATGACTTCTCTCGCTCTACTGACTAAAACCCATTCGTTCTTCTTCAGTTGCCTTTAGCTTTCCATGGCCTTGGTAATTTTCGTCGAACGTTCCTGCAACCCTGAATGCTATGAATTTATATTTGGACAATTAGAGAGACATTAAAACTTCCAGACGTTTAGTGCTTGTGACCAATTCCCAGAAAAAGCTGAAATATCTCATGTAAAACATAAACTACACGAAAGTAGATCAGAGAATCTATGTAATAGTTAGACCAAAAGCTAGTTCAATTACAAGCGCCCTACGGCCTACACTGTGTTTTGGAACATTGCAAAGATTTTGTAGCATGCTATTGCTTACTCTGGACCACATGCCTTCTGGCTATGGCACACGCGCCTGATAAATTATTATATGACTAGGTTAAACTTGGAGCTCATGTTATCTCGTAACAATAATTTATTTACTTGTACTATGTAATTTGCTAATTGATTTTATTTAGCTTGTATTTTTTTATTTCGATTTGTTAGCTGATATTATAAAGCACTTTTTGTACTATAAAACCTTTGTTCTATTTACTTACCTCTTCAGAATCTGTCAGGTTTCGGGTATGCTTACGTAGAACTTTATAAGTAGAAGTTTTATTTTCGCAAAAATTGAGACTTTTACTTTAGATCAATACTAGCTTCTGCCAGCGGCTTTGCCCGCGTGTAGGGTTAGTTTAGTCACTGAAAGAATTTTTCAAATCGGAACAGTAGTTCCTGAGATTATCGTGTTCAAACAAACAAACTCTTCAGCTTTATAATAATTAATATACATAGATTAATACCTACCTAAGCCTAATTTGGTCACCTCAATATTAGGCTTAGTAAATTAGGATTTGTTGATCAATAACTTTTTGAGGTGCGTGTGGAACACTACGCGCCGTCTACAACTCCAGGTCGGTCCGGACAGCTACCTAATGGCCGGACGGCCAAACGACTCTGACATATTCACCAATATTAGAAAGAAACACAATTAAAGATAACAGATCTTAAGGCTTTAAGATTTATAGCAGAATTCACAAAAGAATATCTCTCAATTCTCAATATCGCAATTCTGTTACCACGAAATCTGTAACGCAGTCTACTAAAATACTACGTGCACCCATCCTCTGAAGTCCTCCTCTGACGCTAGTAAAATGGGAAACGATCTGCTAACTGCAAATAGCGTTACTTAACTGCTTTGACAAAAAGTGTGTATTCAATACGCCATACAATTTGGCTGTAATAAAACAGCCGAATTGTAATCTGACTGAACGTGAGGTAGCCACTTTATAAAACAGCAAAATTATTCAATCCGGCGCGCCATATTGTCGAAGCAGTTTCGGGGAACACAAAGATAAAAGGCTTTCAGATTAAAAACAGAATTAACGACTGAATACCTCTCAACTCTCAATAGCAATTCTTTTACCACGAAATGTAACACACCCTACAGAATCACGTTCTCCAAAAGAGTTAAACACCCAGCTGTAACGAGGTCTCCCGTCACCTAGATAGTAACCGCCGCTCACCGAACTCCCAGATCGCCCCTTTGTCCAGCACTCGCCTCATTTAGCTCCGACGCTACTAAAATAAAAGGGGAACGACCTGCTAATCGCATACGAGTAGCTATACTAAAGCGTATAGACAAACGCGAGTGCAATTAACACGCCATACAATTCGGCTGTAATAAAACAGCCGAATTGTAATCTGACTAAACATTTGCAGCCATATTACATAACAGTGATATTTTACAATCCAGCGTGCCATATTATAATACGTAGTAACATGATGCTGAATCTCTCTAGATAGTAACCGCCGCTCACCAAACTCCCTGATCGCCTCTTTGTCCAGCTCTCGCCTCATTTAGCTCCGACGCTAGTAAAATAAAAGAGAAACTACCTGCTAATCGTACACGAATACCTATACTAAACCGTATTGACAAACGCGATTGTAATTAACACGCCATACAATTCGGCTGTAATAAAACAGCCGAATTGTAATCCGACTACACATTTGCAGCCATATTACATAACAGTCATATTTTACAATCCAGCGTGCCGTATAGGTACGTAGTAACATGCTGAATCTCTCTAGATAGTAACCGCCGCTCACCGAACTCCCAGATCGCCTCTTTGTCCAGCTCTCGCCTCATTTAGCTCCGACGCTAGTAAAATAAAAGAGAAACTACCTGCTAATCGTACACGAATACCTATACTAAACCGTATTGACAAACGCGATTGTAATTAACACGCCATACAATTCGGCTGTAATAAAACAGCCGAATTGTAATCTGACTAAACATTTGCAGCCATATTACATAACAGTGATATTTTACAATGCAGCGTGCCATATTATATTACGTAGGTAGTAACATGCTGAATCTCTCTAGATAGTAACCGCCGCTCACCGAACTCCCAGATCGCCCCTTTGTCCAGCTCTCGCCTCATTTAGCTCCGACGCTACTAAAATAAAAGGGAAACGACCTGCTAATCGCATCCGAGTAGCTAAACTAAACCTTTTTGACAAACGCGAGTGCAATAAACACGCCATACAATTCGTCTGTAATAAAACCGCCGAATTGTAATCTGACTGAACGCCGGTAGTCGTAATACATAACAGTGATATTTTACAATCCAGCGTGCCATATTATATTACGTAGTAACATGCTGAATCCCTCTAGATAGTAACCGCCGCTCACTGAACTCCCAGATCGCCCCTTTGTCCAGCACTCGCCTCATTTAGCTCCGACGCTACTAAAATAAAAGGGAAACGACCTGCTAACTGCGAATAGAGTCACTTAACCGTTTTGACAAACGCGAAGTGTGCATTCAATACGCCATACAATCTGGCTGTAATAAAACAGCCGAATTGTAATCTGACTAAACATCTTGCAGCCGTATTATATAAGTGATATTTTACAATCCATACAACATGTTGAACCTCTCTAGATAGTAACCGCCGCTCACCAAACTCCCTGATCGCCTCTTTGTCCAGCTCTCGCCTCATTTAGCTCCGACGCTACTAAAATAAAAGGGAAACGACCTGCTAACTGCGAATAGCGTCACTTAACCGCTTTGACAAACGCGAAGTGTGCATTCAATACGCCATACAATCTGGCTGTAATAAAACAGCCGAATTGTAATCTGACTAAACATCTTGCAGCCGTAGTATATAACAGTGATATTTTACAATCCACACAACCATACAACATGTTGAACCTCTCTAGATAGTAACCGCCGCTCACCAAACTCCCTGATCGCCTCTTTGTCCAGCTCTCGCCTCATTTAGCTCCGACGCTACTAAAATAAATGGGAAACGACCTGCTAACTGCGAATAGCGTCACTTAACCGCTTTGACAAACGCGAAGTGTGCATTCAATACGCCATACAATCTGGCTGTAATGAAACAGCCGAATTGTAATCTGACTAAACATCTTGCAGCCGTAGTATATCACAGTGATATTTTACAATCCACACAACCATACAACATGCTGGATCTCTCTAGATAGTAACCGCCGCTCACCGAACTCCCAGATCGCCCCTTTGTCCAGCTCTCGCCTCATTTAGCTCCGACGCTACTAAAATAAAAGGGAAACGACCTGCTAATCGCATACGAATACCTATACTACACCGTATTGACAAACGCGATTGCAAATTAACACGCCATACAATTTGGCTGTAATAAAACAGTCGGATTGTAATCTGACCAAATATTTGCAGCCATATTACATAACAGTGATATTTTACAATCCAGCGTGCCATATTATAGTACGTAGTAACATGCTGGATCTCTCTAGATAGTAACCGTCGCTCACCGAACTCCCAGATCGCCCCTTTGTCCACCTCTCGCCTCATTTAGCTCCGACGCTACTAAAATAAAAGGGAAACGACCTGCTAATCGCATACGAATAGCGGATTATAGTGATGGAGAGGTTTGAAGGAGGATCTGATTAAAATTGGATGAAGAATCATTGGTTGTTTGGGATTTGTTTTTTTTTTGGTTGAGTTTTAAGTAGGATCTACCTATTGCTTGCTTTTTTTTCAGGTGTCAGGGAATCATCACAATGACTTCTCCCGCTCCCGCTTCAGTGAAGCAAACAAGTTAAACTAGTTAAACCCCACCCCGTTCCTTCGTTGCCTTCAATTTGGGAACACCAAGCTTACCGTTTGGAAAACCGATCCGTGACCCCACCTATTGCTTGCTTAGATGGTCAAAATGGCTTACAACTTTATTGTTGCCATTCACGTAGCGATTTACTTACGCAACTTAAGACTTGCACAATTATACTGTAACGTGTTATCATCGTCATCATCTAAGCCGAATGACGTCCACTGCTGGACATAGGCCTCTCCCAAACGTCGCCCCAAAAAAAGTATTTGTGTAAGACTAAATTATGGAAGTAACGTAAATGTCGCTACCATTAAAAGTGTCCAACCAATGATACTACTCATACAATCGCTCTTACGTGATTATGTTATTGGAAATCTGCCTCTAAATAGGTATTGTAAAGACAAGGATATTTCTTTATTTAGGTTTCTATAGAAAACAAAAAAAAGTTCAAAAGTTTGATTTTTTTTTCACGATTTGGGGGCTGGTCCGATACTGAAAGTTATTCGTAATGATCATTATTGCCATTGTTTTCATTTATTGTTAGACTGTCATTTCCACATTGAGTATGCATACATACAACAAAACACTAAATAAATAATTAATTCTACGAATAACACTCGACATATTTCGACAACAGACAATATACAATTCATACCGACAAATCTAGCTGTCAAAACGCGATATCATACTAGGCTGTGAGTACACAAGGATTATGAAAAAGCCTACATACATATATGCTAGTGTTATTGCTATATAGTTAGTTAGTGGAGTACCTAAGTCCCATTTCAACGCCTAACTAGTGAGCTTAGGGAACGCTGGTAATGACCTGCTACGTCGGAAGTGTGGTGTAAGGCAGAAGATTACGGAGTTTTAAACCTTTCTACATCTATTTGAAGAAAATATCTACGAAGCTTGAGGTAGACCAAGGCGAGTTGGGCTAGACAGGTACTGAAAGGACTGGCCTAGAATAGAGGGCAAATGTGTGTGGAAAAGGTAGAGGGATGCCTTTGCCCAGCAGTGGGACATAATACGCCAACTAACTAACCTACGACTCAGTTGTCATGGCAGTGGAGAAAACGCTTGATAAATGTCAGCGAGATAGTTCAATAGCATCACTGTGGCCTTGTAACGCAAAAGGAAACTGGAGTAACACAGGTTTTAGTCAGTAAAATTCCCACACTCTTTCTTGCTTCAACCAAAATAGATTTGATGGGAAGTCATCTTTAAAAAAAATCTCCGTAAACAAGCTAATTGTAACTGGTCGAGTAGAAGAACCAAATTCGTTTTTTTTAAACAAAAAAGAGTGGTATTTTACCTAATCGCAATTCATTTATAACTTGTACCACATCTACAGAACTCAAAGGTAAAATCGCACATGTAAGCTCTTTATACGAACATTGAAAATTGCTGTTTTACTACTTTGTGATGTATGTAATGATTGAAATATTACGTTATATGAGCATCTTTATCAAAGGGTCGATTCTGGTTTCGAAATGTCGGTTCCGATTGATGCACCTCTGATTCCGATAAATAATTAGACGTAATGCAACTACGTTATAAGCACACATTCTATGAAAATGATAACTCTCTACCTAGGTTTAGGTGATACAGCTCACTGACAGATGGACTGATGGAGACAAGTAATAGTCTTCTTCGGGTACGGAACCCTAAATGTTATCCCATTGAAACATACTCCAGAAATAAAAAAGGATCCTATGCGCTATTTAAGAACAGCCAAATGTGTGTTTCAAGATTAGAACACATACACACATAAAAATCAACTTTAGTCTTGATTTATGGTTTTCATTTTTTTTCACGTTGGAATCATCAGAATAACTTCTCCTGCTCTTGGGCGGAGCGGGAGGGCGTGTCAGACTTTTACTGACTAAACCTCACCCCCATTCCTTCGTTGCCTTCGATTTTTTCCGACACCGTGTGAAAGTGTGATGGTAGCAGTTAATCAAATTTTACTTGTAAAACAAAAAATAAACTCACTTTTTCTTCACAATACCAAGTAAATTAAAGAAGTGTTTCTTTAATTAATGACTTTAAGAAGTAAGGAAAAATATGAAATGACTTTAATTATTCTATTTATATCAAGTTTTCAGAAACACGATGAAAATAAACATCTCCCACGTATTGTCAAAGTTTCTACCGTTCGCAGGAAAATTAGAAAATAAATGAAATCTTATCTAGATTTATACATTGCGATACAGAAAAGCTTGATTCCGTTTCATAAAACTTTTAATTAGTTTCAGCAGTTTGTCGAGAAATTAGTTTGACATTGTTATTTTTCTGTGTACCTACTCGTATTAGATATTGTCGTTATAAATGTATTAATTTATTAATATTTCGCCAGTGTAATACCGTTTCTGCGAAATCGTTTAATGGAGTTTCCGTGACCACGCCTTGGTCCAGAGCGAGGAAGGATGGCAAATGGTCGCCTTCTTTTACGAAGCAGAAATGCTAGCAAAGGAAACGGCTGCACGCTCTAGCATCCTAGACCCTGAGCCCGATAACAAACCATGGCAGGAGCGGGCTTGCAGACAGCGACCAATGTGTAGCCTTCCGATAATCGTTCGGATCACGGCGGCAGTGTTATACGCCACACGCGTTCCTTAAAGAAATGTCAGCAAACTGTAGGAGCCCTACTTAACCGTATATCAGAATCAAAGGTAGATATTAACCTATCACATACCCGCGAAACGAGACACAATAGTAAGACAATAACAGCGCGGTCGCATGAGACCGGTCAGTATTCATGAACTAAAATCATACTAATATTATAAGGCCAAAACTGTGTGTGTTAATTACATCTTCACGTTCGAACGGTTGAAAAGATATCGATGACAAAAATAAGATACGAGTATATGTCCTGAATAGCATATGAGAGGTTCCCTTGGGCCATTTTTCTACTATCTCACAGGCAAAGCCGCGGACAGCAGCTAGTAAGTAATAAAGTAAAAAAAAAGAAAAGAAGTACACAGTAACAGCATATTTATAGCCACCATTTTAGTTACAACCTAGATAACGTCCTATTTCAAGCTCAGACAGACAAATACTTATCAGGAAGATAAATATCAAGTAAAGCCTAAAAAAATAATAAAAAATAGACTTTACGACCCTTATACAAAAGTTTATGGCAACATTAAAGGGTATAACGAAACATTTTATGGTAGTGTAGGCAACAAAATTTCAATAATCGGTAGGGTGACGTCATTAAGGTAAAGTTTGCGTCTATGTCACGTTCGCCGTCACAGCGAGTGGACGTGTGTGCGTTGGGAATCGTTGCGCGAAGCGAAAAACGATTTCATAATAGTTTTTGATTGGATTTTTACGTTCCAGATGACGATTTTATAACAGAGTACGCATCTATGTAATAAAATTCGTGCGTAATCGAACATGGATTGCTTTGATAGGTAATTAAAATTGCAAGGCGTTTTACGAGGTAGAACCAGAGTAACCTTGACTCGTGTAGTATCAGTCGATGTGATGAAGCGACGGCGGACGATGGAAGCAGCCTTATGTCCAGCAGTGAACGACTTTCAGTTGATCATTTCCAAACTGGCTTAAGGTCGGGATCCAGTCTAACTAGATGCAATGAATGCCTGTGTTTTACATGGAGTGATTACCTATCAGAGCTCCACAACCCAATCCCTGGGTACTACTCAATACGAGTACTCCTTAAACAGACAGATAGTCAGGCTTTCTGGCGTCTGACTATCTGTAACGTCTGTCAAAGATCTATGGCTGACTACCAGGACCAATAGCTTTACGTGCTTTCCGACGAACGGGGTGTCAGTAATGTCCTAGATAAACTTAGAAACGTAAACCTATATGAATAGAAAAATTCACATTGTAAGGGAGCGGGGGGCTAGTTGTAACAGGGGTAAGTTGTAACAGCCGTCAGTTTTTTTTTCAAAGACGTTTCTACAAAAATACATTACAGTTTAGATCAAAAAAATATTTGAAATCAATAGTTGAATAGTTGTTAATTGGTATAGTACTGCTAGATTTCATAATTATACCAAACAAATAAGCTTTCATAGCCAAGAAACGAAAAACTGTTACAACTAGCCCCCCGCTCCCCTACTTGCCTGGTTTCGAACCCATTTACACGTTTTTCAGCTAAAATTACGATTATGATATTTAAATCATTTCCCATTTTCTCTAAAAATTATTACGCGCATGGAAAGGAAAGCTTCGTCAGGGGATCTTTTAAAATTCATCAATCCAGCTTTATATTCATACTCAAAGGAATAATTATTTTTGGGTATAATAAAAACAAAGCACTCTTTTCTGGCCGTTGAATTAATTTCCCGCAGAATATTGTAATAGCGGCAACCTGGTACCTAGGTATTAAATATTACAACGGTATAGATCCATTAATCTCTTTTGAGACTTGAGACGACATTGTTGTGATGAAAACTGGCAACTAAGCGATCTTAGTTTTACATTATCTTTGTTTAAAACTAGCTAGTAATTTCTTAAAAGAAAACCCTAAAACGCTAAGGTGTGGTTTTAGTCAGTAAAATTCAGATCATGTCATCTTTTTTTACGTTAAGTAATGTTCGACTGCGATCTCACCTAATAGTAAGCAGTGATGCAATCGTTGATGATGGCGCACTAGTTTATTAAGGGCTTTGAAGACACCCAAATTATAATCAGACGGGAAGACTGCAGCAAATTATTCCATATCGTGGTAAACATTCCCATGAGTCAGCATCATCATTATCATTTCACTCGAAAGACGTCCACAGCTGGACATAGGCCTCCCCCAAGCGTCGCCGTTATTGGTCCTGTGCGTCACGCATCCATCGAAATCCTGCGACCTTCACCAGGTTATCGGTCGTCTTTTAAGGAGCCCATCCAACGTTGCATCTTCTAGTACGTGGTCGCCACTCTAGAACCTTTCGGCCTCACCAACCATTTGTTCTGCTAGCAATGTTTACTGCCCCTTGCCACAAAGTTTGGCAATTCTTCGGTCTTTTGTTTTATGATGCATAGGCTAGCATTAGACCACTACCTCACCTGATGGTAAGCGATGATGTGACCGACGATGGAGCACGCTTATAGCACGCGTATATCAGTAACTTTGGTTTTCCTACGGATATCTTCACTTTTGATGCGATCTAGCACTTCCATGTTGCCCATTTTTCAAAGCCATCTCGGTATTTAAGCCTTCTGCGTAGGAAACGCAATAGATAAGGACTAAAGTCACGCATACCAACCACCAAGTTACCGGATACATCCTCCAGTCATTCCGTGTTAATAAACCATAGTTTTCACCTGCGGACACCATAAAAAGGTGCTTTGATCAACGATTAAACTGATAGGCATCTCTTACAGCACACCATCACGCTAATGCCAAAGGCAGAAGCTTAGATACCCCACAGAATTGATAAGTAGGTTATGGCGTTAAGTTGGATCTATAAAACGAATGAAAACGCACGGTGCCCTACAAAGACACACTTTGTAAGGTTCCGTACCTCAAAAGGAAAAAAAAACGGAACTCTTATATGATCATTTAGTTGTCCGTTTGTCAGTCTTTCTGTGAAGACCGTTTATCTCGGTAACGCGTGGAGGTATCGAGTTGATATTGAAAGTTTGAAACCATATAGGTACTCAGGTCTGCGGTCCGTTGAAACTGTAAAAAATTACTTCTAAATTAACGAAAAAATATACTGTTACGCCGTGAAACTTGAGTACGCTATATCTTCGACGGAACCAAGGGTAGCATCAAATAATTAAAACGCATTGCAGTGCGAAGCCTCTAGAATAGGAGTACATACTCAGGCCTGGCAAATTCCAGAAAAGTCCGACATACACTATTATTATTAGATAAGATTCAGTAGGTAGTTATGTGGGTGGATAAGGGAATTTGTACCTTCCGGTATTAGCAATAGAGTCGAAATTCGCATGTAAGGTGGTAGATAAGTACCTACTTACGAGAGTAATAATAATGATTTATGACCTCCCGATGCGACTATTTTGTGCTAGAATGTCCTTGAAACGTCGGTATCGAGAAATTTCGATGACTTCGCGTATAAATACGGGCCCCCGGCTAGAAGCGAGTTCAGTTTGATTTCGTCAGCGATACAGAGCGAACTACCTAAGTGCTTGAAGTGATACCTAGCGACCTAAGCGATACTAAACGGAACTCTGAGTGTTTATAGTGATTGGTTATTATAATTAAAACAGCGCTTTTCAATGAGACAGATCGAAGAGAGATCGTTTTATTTTGTTCTTAATACAAACAGTATAGCTACACATACCAGCCAGTCATATTATTTTGATATACAAACTAACACCCCCACTTATCGAAATAATATCGGTATACATAACTAATACTCCATCTAAAACAAACAAAATAATTACACAAATCTAACACCTAAACCTTTTGTAAATCTGCTGACATTTCAACTGTTTCCAAAAAACAAAATTAGTTTTATGAAACTAAACATCCAGCTAAAAAAAAAACATAGACCTGTGTAACCTTCTGTTTATAACATTATTTCCTCTATCATTTTAAGATATGCCCAGGATTCATAATAACAATAATTGTTGAACAACATCACGCCTATTTATAAAATCCATTAACTGATTAATATAACTTTCTAGACCAAATGTAACTGTGCCATTAACTTTAAGAAAATTAACAAACATCCCTAAACTATTTTTAATATATGAAGCCCTTGGCTACTAAACTAGCACGATAATGAACATTATTATCATTATCCAATTTTCTATGCAACACCCATTTACATTTTACTATAGTTTTTCCAGTTTTTGGTATGTCTACTAGCTCCCATATAACATTATCCTTAAAATATTTGAGTTCTTCTTTCACCGCCTGTAACCACTGTTCCTTTTCTGCTCCACGTAGCGCTTCTTCAAGGCTTAGTCCACTAGCATCATCAAACACTTCTTCTGGAATACATATATTTGAAATCCCATACCTTTCTGGTTTCTTTCTGATTCTGCTAGGTCTTTCACGCTTCTCAGGGGAGTCGTAAGCATCCTCATATTCACTAGGAACATAAGTCTCATCTGAACTATTTGAAGTTTCAAGCAATGTATCATCTGTGGTTACTTCATTCGGATTTGGTGAACTCTTGGCGACTGTATCCCCACTGAACACGAGCCTCGCTGTTTTTCAGTAACTGGTATGCTTATCTCAAGATTCTTCTCATCTTCCATCACAATAACATCTCTACTTGTTACCACACGTTTTGTTCTAGGATTATATAATCTGTAACCCTTAACGTTATCTGGATAACCCAGTAGTATGTGCTCTTCAGACTTTCGGTCCCATTTTTGACGCTTTTCTTTAGCCACATGTACCATTACCTTGCTTCCAAAAATACGCAAGTGATTTACGTCTGGTTTGCACCCAGTCCAGATCTCATAAGGAGTTTTATCATTCAAAGCTGGTAGAACTGTACGATTTTGTAAATAAACGGCGGTATTGGTGGCCTCTGCCCAAAATTTCTTATCCAGATTATCATCAAACAATAAGCATCTGGCTTTTTCAACGATTGTCCGATTATTCCTCTCTGATAAGCCATTTTGTTCCGGGGTATACGGGTTACTCCTCTGGTGAGTGATACCTTCATCCTTTAGATACGTATCAAATTCTTTATTACAATACTCACACCCGTTATCGCTTCTCAAAATCTTTATCTTCTTGTTAGTCTCTTTCTCAACTTTTGCCTTAAATTCTGCAAAACATCTCAATGCTTCATTTTTACGTTTAATAAAATAAACATGCATCATACGACTGTAATCGTCAATAAATAATATAAAATACCTGGAACCACCCAATGATTCATGCTCCATGGGTCCACAAATATCTGTGTGTACTAAATGTAGTAATTCTTTGCTTCTTGAACCCTCTGATGTGAAAGGCAATCGACACTGCTTCCCTTCACAGCAAACTGTGCATGAAATCTTGCTAAGGTCAACTTTTTCTTGAAGTTTCATACCTTCAACTGCACTGGTCATTTTATTCAGGTATTTGCTATTAACATGACCTAGTCGACGGTGCCACATAATGCCTGATGTAGCTATATTCGCAATAACACTGTCAGGTACTCTCAACTTGTACACTCCATTGTACAACACAGCTGTGGCCACCAGTTCACTGTTTCTGTTGTATACGTCACAGCCATTATTCGTAAACTGAACTTTATTACCGGATTTTATTAACTGGCTCACTGACAGTAAGTTGGTAGTCAATCCTGGAGCACATAATACATCCTTGACTGGTATTTCAAATTCATATTGATCAGTTTTCGTTATAATAGTCACACCGCCGGAACATAATACTTGCAACTTCTCACTGTTAGCAACATATATGTATTTAATTTTATGATATGTAGCATTCTCAATCCACTGCTCATTAGCTGTCAGGTGTATGCTGGCGCCTGAGTCAATGTACCAGTCGTTTTTATTAAATTGGCCACTTAAAAACACAGCGCTAAGTTGATTGGACTAATTTGTCATTGTTTTGTGGTTAATAAAGTTATCTGCTAGTAAACCGGCATTTAATTACTCACGTTCGTAACAATACGGTCGTTTATGTCCCAAAAAACGCATATTTCGACACTCTCAAGAGAATTAAAATTCATAGATTATCTAGTTTTTAATATTGATAGGCTCGCATTGACAACTATCAAAGCAGATTATAATTTACTAGCTTTAGCCCGCAGCTTCACCCGCGTACATAAAATATAGCCTATGTCACACAGGAATACAGCAGCTTTCTATTGGTGAAAAAATTTTAGCAATCGGACCAGTACTTCCACAGATTACCTCATACATACAAAAAAAACAAACTTTACCTATTAATTATATTAGTCTTAATATATATAAATCTCGTGTCCCAATGTTTGTCCTCAATGGACTCCTAAACCACTTAACCGATTATAATAAAATTCGCACACCATGTGCAGTTCGATCCAACTTGAGAGATAGGATAGTTTAAATCTAAAAAAAAAAAGTTGGGTAAAGTAGGGTAGTGTAGGGTAGTGTAGGGTAATGTAGGGTAGTGTAGGGTGGTATAGCGTAGTGTAGCGTAGTGTAGGGTAGTGTAGAGTAGTGTAGGGTACTGTAGGGTAGTGTAGGGTAGTGTTGGGTAGTGTAGGGTAGTGTAGGGTAGTGTAGGGTAGTGTAGGGTAGTGTAGTGTAGCGTAGTGTAGTGTAGGGTACTGTAGGGTAGTGTAGGGAAGGTAGGGTAGAGTAGCGTAGGATATGTAGGGTAGTCATTTGACGGGAGCGAAGCCGCGGGTAAAAGCTAGTATAGATATATAAATCTCGTGTCCCAATGTTTGTCCTCAATGGACTCCTTAACCACTTAACCGATTATAATAAAATTCGCACACCATGTGCAGTTCGATCTAACTTGAGAGATAGGTAAGTTTAAATCTAAAAAAAAAAAAAAGTTAGGTAAAGTAGGGTAGTGTAGGGTAGTGTAGGGTAGTGTAGGGTAGTGTAGGGTAGTGTAAGGTAGTGTAGGGTAGTGTAGGGTAGTGTAGGATATGTAGGGTAGTCATTTGACGAAAAAATTTCAAAAATAAATAATTGTCTACCCCGTGCGAAGCCGGGACGGGCTGCTAGTATTAGTATAGATAAGCAACGGTGTGGTTGACGATGGAGCATGCTTGCCTAGAAGTAACCCATTTACTGTTGACTTAAAGACCCTCAGGTTCAGGAAACACAAAACTCTGGGGAATTCCACTCCTTAGATGTACGTAGAATGTATGTGGTGTGGGTGTCTAATTATAAATTAGTCCCTGTTGTTGTCCCGCAAATAAAAGGTTTTTCTTTTTTTCTGATGCTGAAACGTTTATACGCGTAAGCGGGCCTTTGATCACGTTGCGATGCGATGCGCATCGCAACTTGGTCGTCAACCCACCTCAACGATACGTCTAGTGGTGATGATGAAACGGGGTTGAACGTTGTTCGATGATATGCTTGTTGTTGTCTTTAAGTAGGTCTTCATCATCATCATCATTTCAGCCGAAAGACGTCCACTAATCCTTCTCCAGTGTTGCCATAACGACCGGTCCTTTGAGTCTCGCATCCATCGAATTTCCCGCGACTCTCTCCAGGTCATCGGTTCATCTTGTTGATGGCCTTCCAACGGTACGTTTTTCGGTACGTGGTTGCCTCCATAACTTTTTGGCTCCATCGATTATGAGTATCTGGACACACCACAGCCAATTAAGTTTGGAGATTTTTCAGGCTATGTCTTTAACCTTGGTTCTCTTGCTGATATCTTCTATCTTCATGTAGGTAGCGCCGGATAAAAAAAATCGCATTTGAATTTTTGATTCAGGTGGGAATCCTTCTAATACCTCTTCCTGCATAGCGAGAAGGAATTCCGGACTTTTACCGACTAAAACCTCTCTTCTCTGCTCTTTCAGGCTTTTTGCGTTCCTAGGCCACGGTAACTCTTTCGTATAATCTTGCAGCCTAAACAGCTCGATACAGTTATGGCTTCCCTCTACAGCGCACAGGAACAAACAATGTATCAGCTGCTAATTATAAATGACAAATACGGCAATTAGGTTATTGTGAGTCAATAGTTACTTTCATATTGTTACTATTACAGTAAATGATTCATATGTACTAAATGTAGAATGGGCTAGCTTCCGCAAAACGATTAATCTATACTAATATAATAAACGTAAAGTTTGTTTTTTTGTTTGTATGAGGTAATCTGTGGAAGTACTGGTCCGATTGCTAAATTTTTTTCACCAATAGAAAGCTGCCTGAGTGACAGGCTATATTTTATATACGCGGGCGAAGCTACGGGCTAAAGCTAGTTTTAAATATAGTTTATTAAGTTAGGCGTCAAATAAACATGGAATAACGGAAGGTTGGTCTGTGGATGGGTGACCATCTTAACATAGCGAGTTTTCTCCGTGCCTCGGAAAGCACGTTAAGCTGTAGGTGCCGGCTGTCATTTGTAGATCTTTGGCAGTCGTTACAGATAGTCATAAGGCAGTATTGGACTCCAGTCTTGCCATGAAGAACCGTGTTACCCCAGTTAATGGTATGTGGAGGTCTGGTAGGCAGCCGCTCCTCGTAAAATACTGGTATTCAGCAAAATCCGGCATGACCGGAAGCCGACCCCAATGTAGTTGGGAAAAGGCTAGGTAGATGCTGAATGTCAACAATAAAAATAAAAACGTAAAGCGGTCTTGAATCGACATCTATCGCGATCCTTCCTATTTTCTAGTTATCATCATCATCATCTCAGCCGAAAGACGTCCACTGCTGGACATAGGCCTCCCAAAAGCGTCGCCACAACGACCGGTCCTGTGCATCTCGCATCCATTGGATTCCCGCGACCCTCGCCAGGTCGTCGGTCCACCTTCCTAGTTATGTAAACAGTTCTTTGTTTGTTTTTCGGTTACCTTTGCAGAGACATTAGGTAAAGGTCAATGCACTTTGTTCCAACTTTATCTAGCGCTTTGAATAGTCAAGTCGAATTACTTCAACAATTCCAGTTTAAGGAATTAGTGTTTCAAACTATAACAACTATCATTCGCTTTCATCCTACTAATATTATAAACGCGAAAGTTTTTTTTTATGATTGATAGGCTCGCGCTTGACCACATCTCACCTGATGGATGTTTGTTTCTCTTTCACTTAGCGTGCAACAACTACTAAATGGATTTCGATGAAACTTGGTACACGAATAGACCAGGTCCTGGAATAACCCAAACGATACTTTTTATCCCGGAAGTATATTCTTTAGGGATCATTTTTTACTATCACACGGGTGAAGCCTAACTGACCCCGCAAACATTGTTCTGCCATATAAATTGTATTACCATAGGAAAAAATGGTGGTGGGAGGAGCGTAAAAAACAGCCTGCGACCTATTTTCAGACCGATCAAATATAAACACAAAAACATCGTTTGGAAGGAATTCTGATTTATAAATATTAGACAACATAATAATACCAATGATATTTTAAGCTAGTCGATTCAGTAGTTTTAGTTACTAATAAAACTGGTTGTAAACTTACCTTTTACAAAAGCTGTTACGTTTCATTTCAAAATAAGATTAAACTCTGACTTGAACTGCGACTTGCCCTTACCGTCAGTTTCATAAGATCTTGAAGCAATATAGTTGCTTTACAACCACAAGAACAATAGAGGTTATACCATAGTCTGCCTTGTCAATAGGTAGATCTTACAGGCGATGTATCATATTTTCATATGATTATGTAATAGGTAGGTTATGTGGTAGGTATTTATGTAAATAAGTATAGAATGTCGCAATAACATCTTCTATGAGAATACTAGTAGCCCTGACTTGCGAGTTGTTCGTCATAAATTCAAATCTAGGCAGCGCAGAGCTCTATATGGTGCGATTTCAACAACACTGCTCTCGAAATGGTAAAGAATTAATATCGTGAAGAAACCGGCCTGTCCTAGACCCATAGATTCAAAGAGGTATGGCAATCACACTGGGCACCCGTGGTGGAATACGTACAAAGCATGTGATATCAAAGCAATTAGTATCGATAACGGATAAAAAATTTAAAAAAAAAATATCGCGCACGCTTAAAAGATGGGTTAAACTCCCATATTCCAAAATCCGTTTTTTTTTTCCGAAATCCGAAAAAAAATTAGCAGCATCACTCAATTTTTTTTTAATATCTCATGGTTTATTATTCCTAATATATTTCTGACTTAACCAAAAATTTATTTTTTGAAATTATATCAACCGTTTTATACCAAAAGTCTTGATACTTTATAACGTTTTTGCCATTACCATTGGCCCAAAACAGTATTATATCAGAAGTTTCCTAAACTATCCGATCGGTTTTACCACTGACTAGCAAACGTAGCTGATTGCGAAACAAACCACAAGTAGTTTGAATGGTTGCCGATAGGTTCTGTGGTTTACGGCAGGTTCAATCAACTGGTTTTGATCAGGTTGATCGGTTGTTCTTGGGTCACCTAGACGCTTGTGTTGAGTTAGGAGAAATTGGTCTAGTGTTTTTCCGAGGTATTTGGAGTTGGGTTTCAAGCCAAACTAAAATGATGTTGGAGCGTCAGATATCTTCGTTTCTGGTTCATTATTGAAGGTATGTGTTACCGGCTATACAGAGTTATTTGTAAAACACTGGCAACTTCTCTGAACTATGTTACTATCATCATAAGCAACAACTTTTCTATGATTTTTAAAATGTATCATATTTTCGTACAAAAATAAAAATATTTAAATTGAACATTTTAAATTTTACGAAGATAGTACAACAGCGGTGGAGCGGGGGGGAAACAGTGCGCGGGAGGCGAAGGTAGGTACAGCAAAATACAGTAATGAAATGAGTTAGAACAACGAAATCTTGAAGGTTTGTTTTTGGCAAATGTATTATGTTTTGAAAAAAGTCATAGAACAATCATTGTAGGTTATGATGTCAGTAATATAGATAGAGTCGGATAGTGGCCAGTAGAACTACTGTCTACAACAAGATAAACCTTATCGGCTTTGAACTCTTTGGCACAGTTTTGAAAAGTATGTACTTACTGAACCACTCGATCAAAGCTTGTTATGTAAAAAAATAGCATTAAAAACTTATTACATCTTTACTCTATCGCTTATCACTAAGTTCTCACCTCAAATATCATCCACAAATGCTACTCTTGACGACCCGTTTCGATTACAAAAAAATCGTTTTCCCACGCATTCAAAGCACGTGTACCTACTGACGTGTATCTACAGACAATCATAATTACATTTATCCAATCGAAATCACGAGTACTAATTCGATTTGAACAATAAAAAATCGATTTCAAATCGGAAAGCAGATTTTGCACGCAATGAAAATGTTCTTTTTTTTTATCTCATTCGATTCCAATTGTTTTGCGAGTTCAAATGTCGAATTTGGAACGTTCGAAATGAATTCGGTTTAGATCTAAATGGATATTTTTAATTGAAGTTTTTTTTTTATTATTGTGTGTCAATGGAATTGTAAGCTAATTGGAGTACAAATATACCTGCCAGTACTTAGATGCGGACAACTGCTCGACGTTTAGTGTGTTTACCTGAAAAAAAAAAAAATAATAAGTTATTACAAATAATCATAATTCTATGTAATTATTCGGATAGTGTTGGACAATCGAGTAATTATTCATTATAGGTAAGTGATTAAATTATTATTGAAAAATAAACATTTTACGTTTTGAAGTTTTGTAATGCGTTAAGGCCCTAGAGTGTAGTCTCTCATATTTTTTGGTCGTGTGAAATCATGAAAAAATAAATCCGCTGCTCCATACATTTTGTCAAATTATGTGAACATAAATGTATGGAAAGGCGGATTTTTTTTTGTGATTTCAGGGTTGATCGCATAGTAAAAGTTGTTCATATTGATGAGTACAACAACTCTTTTGAAGGAGTCTCTGTCGTATCCCCCTCTGTCCCTCTGTCATATCAGCGTTGTAGAATGGTTGCATTTCATGATAGATAGAGCCAAGTAATAGATGATATTTTCCCGGTACCGAACAGAAAACTCTTCAAAGAGGTTTCATCTTAAAATAACTCTTTTATTACTCCCAAGAGTGCCAATAGGATGGAAACGATCCTTTTCTTATGAAAGAAAAGGATACGGAACCACGCAAGATCCGTTCTGCGTGCACCGATTCAAATATCCAACATTTTGATCCTGACCAATTTATCTGGACCCATCACGGTGGCGCCACTTGCAAAGGCTGACGTCAGAAAATTACATTTTAACTTTAGTTCTATACTTTTCCGCAGGTCAAGTAAAAACAGTCATTGGAAAAAGAGCGCGTATTTCATTATTCTTTTTCGTTGTAACTGAATATTATTAATACCATGAAAACCTTCACTTGAAAACTTTTAATTTAATTACATTATCAGGAATACGATGCTGAAATTTTGTGTGAAATATTATATTTTGTGATGGAATTTCCCATTTCAGTTGCTCTTTTCGACCAATGTATTGTTGCTATGTATTTCGAGATGTTTGTATTCGTGAATGTTGACTGTGTGTATCAAATAATGAAGTTGCAGGATATCATTTTGTGGTATTCTTCGAAATTAGCTGGCAGAAGTTAATTTAGAACAAGAGTTTGCTCACTTAAGAGTAGAAAATTATTTCAAGGGAACATTCTCAGCATTAAAAGTATCCAGACATGGAACCTGTATGCGAAATGATATCCAAATACCCTTAGCATTTGCAGCGTGATTTCAGTTCCGACAAATTTTAATCTGACTTATATAGGTGGTAAAAACAAGTTTGTATTTGTCGCGCGTATCCACTCGTCTCCATATCCCGGTGCATTCTGTCGATTACTTTTTCATCATCCAGATTTCTTGGCTTCTGCTTATACATAACGACTGTCAAAGATCTACAAATTAAAGACAGCCATAAGAATCTAGGTGACCTGGTGTGATTCACAAACTGACCTCATCTAATGCGCTTAACTTAGAAGATCGACCAGGTTGGCTCAGGTTAATTATTTTAACCCCAAGCTTCTCTAGCTTCTTTTCTTTTTTTATATTTTTAAATTAAGTATAGGTATAGGGATTAGTTAGAGTAGGATCGGTTGTTGTGGCAACGCTTGGAGGAGGCCTATGTCCAGCAGTGGACGTCTTTCGGCTAAGATGATGATTACTGTTATTTGTCCCGTGCAATTCACAAATAAATGTTTTTCTTTCTTTCTATCTTCTCCATCACTCTACAACAAAATACCTTTTTCATAAAACTTACTCAACGTTTTACATAAAATAGTTTTACGTTCGGTTGAAGCAAGTTATCGAAGAATTTCGCAGACATCGTCTTGTAAGCACACAGCATGCAAAATATTTTGAACAGGTTCGGTTACGTTTCTCAACTGATAGAACTGCATACGAAAATCTGTATTCAAATCACGGATATCTAGATAAATTGCTAAAGAGTTCTAACAGGGTATGTTAAGGTTACCATCCTGTTTTCCTAGGAAATGTCTTAATTTATGTAGTGTCCTGGAATGTCCTGGATAGATTTTAAGCTTTACAGCACCCTAGGTCAAGTATCTTAAAAATTGCAACATAACTAAACGATAAAAAATAACTTATCAGAGTGACTTCTTCCGCTCTTGGGCGGAGTGAGAAGGCGTGTCAGACTTTTACAGACTAAAATCTACTTCTTTGTTCCTTCTTACCCTTCGTTCCAGGGCTCCGCGTTTTCATTTCAGAAGCGAACCCATGACCCCATTCATGGTCCTGTACATCTGGTATTCGCACCGGGTTCCGCAGCCTGCATCAGATCATCAGTCCACCTTTCAGGCCTTCCAAAACTTCATCTTCCAGTGCTATCACAATCACTATATACATGTACAAATTCCTGCTGAAACATCTACTCATTCTAAAAAAAAATATTCCCGCTTCACCAAAAAAAGAACTTCAAACTTTATCCTTAAATTAAATTATTTCTACCTACGTCTTTAATTTCTTTTAAAACAAGACAAGACCCACGCAAACGACAAAATAAAAAAATACTACGAAAAAAGCGAGAAAAACGATACGCCGTAATTATAACTTCTCCAAACAACTGTGTTATAATTTAAAGTAATATAAACCTGAGGGACAAAGAATAAAAATTGTCAGAAGGATCATTGCTTCTTTGTAGATTGTCGTATGTATCTAATTTTTCATCATAATGTTAGCTCTCAGATAAGTAAATAAAATCTAGATTTGATGACTGTCAATGCTTGCTTGAATGATAGTAAGCCTCGTTTTGTTCTTTTTTGGCATACCTACCTACTATTTTTTTGACCTAATTATTTTGTCGGTTTTTATTAATTTATCAATGTAACTACGATTGTTCGGGTGAAATTGCTTGTAACTCAATTTTGAAGCAGATATCTTCAACCGATTGTGTTTAAATTTTGTGTACATGTTAAGTTTGGATGTGACACAGACAGACACAGCATAAACAGCTATGCTCGTATGCTATGCTGTAGCTGTAACGTCATTCTAATTTCAATAAGGCGGAGCACGCAAGATGAAGGATTCATAATGATGGTGGTGGAAAATCATCTAATGACTTCTCCTCTAGGGTGGAATGAGAGAGCGTGTCACGCTAACACTGACTTAAATCCAGCCGTGCCTTTCAGTAGCCCTCTATTTTTCAGGGCCACGGTTAATCTTTCAAATGTTCCCGCAGCCTATCAATCATTTGATCTTAACCAGCTGTCCAATTTCGTAATCAATTCAACTTTAAATACTTGCTAAGCTAACTGCAGCATGCATCGGCGGCACACCAAAATCCTCCCAAAGTGCAGGTATATGGGCTCTTGGGGCACCCCAACGTGTGGCTCATGTTTTGAAAGACTAAACAATCTAATGAGTTTACCATCGATTCGAAAAGACGAAGTATTTGCTTGAAATGGTTCTTCTGTAGTCACTGTTTTGTGGCATCGAGGACAAGCAAAGACTTGTTTGCAATTTAATTTAAAGAAAAATAAGGCGGGGAAATAGAGTTTCCAACTTGTGCTTTACTGGAGATCTATCGGATGGGATCTTGATGTCGAAAGAATACATAATAAATATTTACTGCTTGAAGCTGGGATCGATCAACTTTAGTT
Organism: Mythimna separata; assembly: GCA_030763345.1. Classification (NCBI taxonomy): domain Eukaryota; kingdom Metazoa; phylum Arthropoda; class Insecta; order Lepidoptera; family Noctuidae; genus Mythimna; species Mythimna separata. Next base: position 7,622,726 of record CM061190.1, read on the forward strand.
TATTCTTGTAGTTAACGGAAGAAGTATGAAGCTATTAAATAAAGATTTAAAGTAAAAGAGCTTTGCTATACCATTTTGTTTTTTGATAGTAAGTTTGAGATTTAAACAGCTAGCTCATTTAAACTTGTATAAAATGTTTAAGCTGTAATATAAAAGGAAAATGACAAGCTTTGTTATTTCAATTTATTGAAAATGATCGAAATTCTGTTGACAAAATTGTAAAATTTCATATTTCCTTGTTATTTATGTAGGCTTATAGTCTTCGTGACATTCTTAAATCCAAATGATTTGCTGTATTCCATTCTGTTTGGTTTATATATATGTCGCAGGTTTTTCATAATATTAGGTTTTTGATGAAAAACCGGAAGATGACACATATTAAACTCAATTTCATCATAAACCTGTATCAATCCAGATTTTTGGTCAAAAACCTGAACTAGTTTGGGTCGTGGTTTTGACAACAATTTTATCATAAAGATAAAATTGTTGTCAAAACCACGGTTTAGCTTTGTTTTTATGACAAATAAATCAATTTTAATGAAATAAATAAAACAATCCATCATCATTTGCAATTTAGTAGAAAAAAAACAATTATTTATTTATCAAAAATGGTCCATGGGATGTTACTTTGTCCAATAAAAAATAGTATATTTCATTACAAGTGCGGAAAGCCTGTCATTGCAAAGAGTTTCGACAAATGTTAACCCGAGCCGAGGCGCAGCCGAAGGTGAGGGTTGACAGTCGGAACAAGTTGCAATGACAGTTCCGCACGTGTACTGAACGACTATTTTTAATACAGTTGCGAAAAAATGAAGCAGTTTAATAAAATAATAAAAACACAATAAACTCCAGCGACTAATCAAAATGGCGCCAACCGTAAAAAAATATAAGCAGTTTTTTTTGTTTTCTTCACCCATTCTGGGTAGACAAAGGAAACTATGCCCCATACAGCCAAGTCTTCAGTACATTTTTTTTATTGATATGAAATGAAATTTAATGATATGAAATGAAACCTAGCCTAACTTATTGAATCAAATCATTAAATCTGATAATGAAACAAATTAGTAGCTTCTTTTTAAAAATATTTGCACTAAAAACTTTTTTAGTAAAAACTTCGTGGTTGATTTTTTACTTTTTAATAGACATTATTTTGACAGTTGGGAAAGAAAAAGCACGAGTTCGGGAATGGTAAAGAAAAAACACGAGTGTGTAATAGCCCACTTCCCGAACGCTAAACGTCCCTGCAATACGCCACTTTTTGAGCAACTGTATTAAAAAATATCTTCCTTTCATAGGACCATTCAAAGAATACCATATAAAGCTTTGTTTGGCACAGAGTCTAAAATAGGACTGAAAACACACATTGTAACAGACTTATTAGAGAAACTTATTACGGAAGAAGAACTTTATCATAAACCCAAACTACAGTTGTCATGTCAACTGGGTGACAGATGTCCACGATTTTTTTCAAATATAATTATTTACAGAATAATAAGTTATTTTCGGTTAATTACTTGTAGCTTAAACTGTTTTATGTTGTGCGAAGTCGCCTGCATGTAAATACGTATGAGTGTCGACGGCGCGGCGCGGCTGCGTCGCGAAGGTGAAGCGAAGTCCACTCGGATGGAATCTGGAGTCCCAACAGAGTCCAATGCTCAATGGAGAGAAGACAATACACAATTAAACGACATGGAGACTAATTTTGATGACCAACAAGCAAATGACACACGAGCACGTAAAAGAAGATCAATAAGTGATTTGGATGACTGGACTGTTATTAATAAAACCGGTAAACGTTATAAGAGTCTAAGTAATCTAGCTGCTCAAGACTTGGGAGAAAAAATAGAAGTCGCGATCAGTTGTAAGGAACCCCTACCTAAACAATTTAAATTAGCTAAACTATTACAAACCAATAATATATATCGTATTTCACACATTAAGTACATTAATCAGTTTAAAGTGAAGATACAATTCGAAAGTGATCTTGAATTACAAAAGTTTATTAACTGCACAGAATTTAAGGAAAAGAAATGGGCTATCTTTAAAACTATGGAAGTTGAACGAAGTTACGGTATAATAAAGAACATAGAACTTGACTGCAGTGAGGAAGAAATAATGCAAAGTTTATCGTCTGATACCGAAGTAATATCTGTTAAACGGCTGAGTCGCAGACAGTCAGGTGGTTCTGGATGGACTGAGAGTGAAACTGTGAGAGTTTGTTTTAAAGGTTCCATATTGCCAACGTATATACGTATGTATGGCGTTAGAATAAATGTGGAACCGTACGTTTATCCTGTCACACAATGTTCCAACTGTTGGAAATTCGGGCATTACAAAAAGATTTGTCCCAACAAGAAAATGATATGCCCTAAATGTAGCAAAAACCACGAATGTTGTGAAACAACCTCATATACGTGTATTAATTGTAAAGGTGACCACATGGCTTTGAGCAGAGTTTGCCCTGTGTACAGAAAGGAGCACAAAATAAGATGTATAATGTCTCAGTTCAACTGTACCTATAAAAAAGCCCTTACGCTGTACGTTCCATCATCGTCTCCAAATCCTGAAAAAGAATCCTTTCACTTTGTTAATTCTACACCATGCTCTGTACCCCAATATGTCACTGAACATATAAGTTCAACACCTTTTCATAAAACACCACGGCCGTCATATTCGTCTGTTTGTGCACCCAACTTGATGATGACTGAAGCATCTAATAACACATCATTTCCGGTATTCCCCGTCATTTCACACACTAATAAACCAAAGAAAACTAATAGACATGTTCATAGTCAGAAAGTCAACGATACGAGTATAACCTATGACTGGGAATGTACATGTTTAGACTCGGATGGTGACAGTAGTAAAAAGGAAGAAGAAGAAGAAAATACAGAAAAATCTAAAGATAGTAAAACAGCTTCGACAACAAAAAAAGTCAAGGAGTTGATTGAAAAAATAAAGGAAATTATGTTAAAGAAGAAAGATTCGATATCTAATAAAATCAAAACTTGTCTCCAAATATTGTTAGAGTGGTTTATACAATGGATTTTCATGAACATATTTGATTTGCCTGGTTTCCAATTTAGTACAACCAACTGCTCATAAAATAAAAATAAACATTCAATGGAGCTGCCAAAATTTGAAAAGGAAGAATACATTGGATGCCCTTCTTTCTTAGATTTTTGTGAAAATATGTAATTATTTTTGTAAACCTACAGAGTGACATATTCGCACTAGCGAAAAAGCTCTTTAAATAAAGATTAAAAAAAAAAAAAAAAAACCCAAACTAGTTCAGGTTTTTGATCAAAAATCTGGATTGATGCAGGTTTATGATGAAATTAAGTTTAATATGTGTCATCTTCCGGTTTTTCATCAAAAACCTAGGTTTTTGATCAAAAACCTAATTTTATGAAAAACCTGCGACATATATATGCTCTAAATCCTCAAACATAAGAATGTTGCACTTCCTTCGAGCCGAATACCTTTTTTTAATTAATACAATCTAACTAGTCTACTTTGTCCCACACCTGGGCAATGGCTTTCCTCTGCATTTTCTTCATAACTCGTCCCGTAACATTTTAGTTAAAAAAAAATAGTTAAAAACAAAGTGGATTTTAATTGAATGACTGGGTGACCGCAGCGTTTTACGAAACTTCGCAATGGATTTTCATACGGATTTTATAATTATTTTTATCATTATTCCAAAAGTGTAACGCAATAATAACTTTGAACTTAGAAATAATTCACGACCTTAAAAATAAAATAATTTTGCCTTACCACCTGGTGACACTGCATTTTTCCTTCCCAAGAAAAGAAACGATGAGTCAAAGAATTCAAGAGAAAGCCATCAATGAGGTTCTCATTCCTTTCTTTGGCTGACATCGGTGATGAAGCGAAAACCTTATCAGAAATCTTCGATTGTGATTGAAGTCTTTCGTCTGACTTTAGAAAAGATTGCATTTGACGTCTTAGAGATGTCAAAGACGTTTTGAAAGAAGGGTATTGAAGCGTTTGTGTCCTATACAACGTTTGATTTATGTGAGAGTAGCGACCCACCACGGCTTCGCACGCGTGCAAAATTGTCATTGTTACTCTACTATATTATGTATGTTTTATGTATATAAACTTTCCTTTTGAACCACTCCATCTATTAAAAAAACGGCATAATGAAATCCGTTGCCAAGTTTCAAAGATCTAAGCATAGGTACATAGCGACAGACAGACAGCGGGAAACGAATTTTATTTTATTCTATGTATTGATACTAGGTTTGCTTGCGACTCTGTTTGTATATAAAGCTGTGTTTTGAGTCGGCCGACTTTTTGCTGTAGGTACTCGTAAAATTCGTTAAACCAATAGCAATACGAGTAGCCGAGACGCGTTTAAGTTTTTTTAACATGAACTGCAATCATTTATCGCTCTAGAAACTAAGTTCCAATGTGTTAAATATAGATCCACATTAAATTCAAAGTCAAAGCCATTTATTTATTAAATTAGGTAGATAAACACTAATAGTGGTATAAATACGGTCCACAGAGTATATACTAGAGTATAGTCTGCTTTTTATACCCTGAGACTAAACTGACATTACAACACAAAAGAACTAGCGTTCACGTAACAAGTTTGTCATTACCTGCCTCATTTACGTAAAATCAAACAAATCAATTATCATTGAAGTTTGATAGTCATTCGATTGATGTCCTACAAGTATCCAAAATCGGTATTCACGTGTTCCTAGAACGGTATTCGATAGAACGAAAATTCAATTGACTTGAAACTACCTAAATGATCTGTCAAAGACTTATTACCAGTTACATTATTATGTATTCTACCAGTATAATGATTGACATAGTTGAATAAGCGTCAATGACTTCGTTCGAACGACTTTAAAATGGGTGTCTTTCAAGCTCGATTGATGGATGTAAATACGATAATGGTCTAAACGACTAAGTTGCTACGATATCGTTACGGTTTTGACTACTTGAAACAGGTTACAAAAAAAACTACGAGTGATATACGTGGCCCGCGGAATAACCACTGAAAGAGGTTAAAAAGAGACTATAACATTTTTTTCATTTCATAAAAAATAAGAATAAATTAAAGACCAGACGGACTGCCACATAAAAAATTGACATCTATGTGATCATTTATTATTTATACCAATATGAGCTAAAACCGCCAGGGAATATTCTAGCCAGATCGAACAAGTAAAAATGTAAATTTAATTTTTAATCTTGCTTTGACTGAAAGGCGACCTCTCGTCAGTATTTGAGGTTAAAAAATACTTGAGACATTTGAGATTGAATGAGAATATTAATCCATCATTTAAATTAGGGTAAGGTTAAATGAAGATCACACAAATATTATATAGGCCCCTTCTTGAAGAAAAAAATCTCGTCCCAGCATACCTATGAAAGGAGAGGAGGACTCTCCTTTCTTTTTATTTTAAGAGATTTCTTCAGAAAGAAGTTTTTCATTACCTTTGTACCTATTTTTCTGTTCCTTGCTTTTTATGTTTAGTTATATTTTGTGTACGTTCATAAACGGTTAAATAGGCGAAAGTTTTGTGAGTGTTTGTTGGTGTCCCACTGGTAACTGTCCCGACTTACAAATTCAAACCCAGCATCAGTTTGTATAACTTCATTAGCTTTCAAAACGGTATCTTCGATTTTTTTATTCTAAGACAAGCCTCTTAGAATAAAAAATCCACACGGGGCTGCATGGTGGAAAACAGCGCATTCTTTGTTTTAGAGAGGAGGCCCTGGTCCCAACAGTGGGAAAAGTACAAGGCCGATAATGCTAATGCTAAAATGCATATTGCATCCTTCAATTTACTCTAAAAGTTATTAAAATGAAAAATAACTAAATCCTTTTAACAAAAACGAAATTTAATTTATTGCAGATTTTCCAACTAATTTAGCTTCATAATATTAATCAACGGGGACTCTGAAACAAACTGAAATGCCGCATTCAATTAATTCTGGCAAGTAATAAAGAGTCATACAAAGAGGCGACCCCTGGCGGAATTAAAAATTAAATTAAAATAAATAATATTATGGGATGAAGGTGGAAGTTGGTGCAGTGTCTCCCTGTCCGTGTAACAAGTTGAAGATTTAATAAAATTAATAACTCACATTCACACTCACTCTTCACTCACTCACTTTTGAGTGAATAGGTTACTTCTAGGCATGAAGCAAATAACCGGTGGAGTGCGCGTACGATGCTATTGCGCTCACCAAACATATGCAAAAACTAGTAGAAGCGGCAGTCGCAAATGCAGTACACACGTCACGTGCTCCCGATTTTTAAGCGAATCAAATTAAAGGTACACGACTTGACCTTGAACGGACCAATAGCAGCCGCGCATTTTTCTTCGTCCCCCGGCCCGCCGTGGTGAGTTGTTTACTTAGAAGAAATCGGGCTATGCGCTCTCTAGTGGTTATCGATGCCTTAGTTCACAAATGCACTAACTACAAAATTTTCAATTTTTACTTTTTTAATGCCAAATACACTAAATTTTATGCTCTTTCGTTTCCGCGCATCGAAATACCGTTATTCCGTCTCTTTCTACCAAAAACGTGGGTCACAGTTGTATTAAATGAGTTCGTTTAATGTTCCATGAATGTGGTATTATACTAATGATCTTTATTTTTGTAAAACCAATCAAGATATACTTTAACTGATTTTAAGTTTCTCAACTGCGGGAAATTTCAAAACACAAACGTATTATATACATTTGCAATATCTGCTCATACTTTTTAGCCGTGCTACAAGAGTGTATTATGTGTTGGTAGTACAAAAGGATCAAGAAAGTTTGATGCACAAGTGTGCTAAGTACTTTTACTGGAAGGGGCTTAGCAATTTTTTAAGTGCACAAATACATTAAACCGTTTTGAGATATAGTCCGAATTGTACAAGTGTATTAAGTAGTACTTGAAGGGGTTCCTCCCCTCACTTCAATTTTTTACAAATACGATTTGACCGATCCAGATTTCAAAGAAATAGACATTTGTAAGACAAAAACAATGAAAAAAAATAAAGACAAATGTATAAGCAAACTAAAGAAACCTCTGAAAGGAGCATATAAATCACTGATTGCAGTGTCGCAAACCAAAAAGAAAGATCTGATAACACTTTTAAATGATGGGGTTATTCCACCAGAATATGAGCACTATTACAAAGGTATTCCATCCACTTCTGCGGCTATTGTTAACAATAATTGTGATGACACTGAATCGTCTGATGATGATCCAGATGAAGAGTCCATTGTTGAAGAAATTTAAGTTTTGATTCAATTTTTAATTACCAATTAGTAAAAACGAATAATTGTTACCTAAACTGAAGACTTTATTAATTATCTTATAAAAATCTTATTTTAATGATTCAGAAACTGATTGTTTTGTGAAAGAGCTAAAGATTGGTCTAGAATTGGGCTTCAGTTCTTTTAATTTTTTTGTTGCGATTTTGAAATTTATTTTATTTGATTGTGGATAACAACTGTTTGTGTTTTATAAAAAAAATAAACATTATGAATATGGATCATTAGTTTATTATTTTATCTATTTAATGCAATATCCATAACTATTATTATCCTTCTTCTTGGACCTTGAACCAGCCTGGTAAAGCTATTAAATATTTTTGAGTTTTTCACTTAATGCCGGTCAGCATAAACACATTCAGTGCACAAATGTATTAAATGGAGGGTTTTATGTTTATTTGGCTATTTTGAAAAGGTTACGTTGAAACTAATATTACAATATTGAGATATGTTGGAGTAAAACGACTAGTCTTATGAATAGATGCATATGTTTTTTGTTATTTTACTTGGATTTTCTACTGTTCTCGTCTAAACTTTAAAAAACTTTAAAGCTCTCTCCTCAAAAATGTAAATTTCGTAGTTAGTGCAATTGTGAACTAAGGCATCGAATATTCTCTATGCTTCTAGGCAAGCGTGCTCCATCGTCGGACACATGATTGTCAGAAACAGGAAGATTGGTTACGCTGATTTTATAGCGATAGAACCAAACAACGCAAACAACGATAGATGAGACGGTTTAAGGAGTATTATGAAAAATATTCGCGGGCGAAGTATCGGACAAAGTGCTAGTTTGAAATAAAGGCTTAATACATAAACTTTAACCTACCAATACCCGCGAAACGAGACACAATAGTAACACAATGACAGCGCGGTCCTATGAGACCGGTCGGGGATTCATGAATTAATCTTAATATGGAATGTACAAGATCTTTAAATAAAAAGATACAAGATCTTGAAACAAAAAGGTTCCAAAAAAAATACTTTTCATATTCAAATTCAGTGTTCCAAAGGATCCCATTGTTTCTACAACACTAGAAATACTGATCTCCTGGGAAATAAGGACAAAATCTAGTTCTGATTACTAGAGCCAGTAGAAAACAATATTACATTCTAACTTATAAGCCTACCGCAATAAGGTTCAAATTCGAATGACAAATATCTAGGGACAAAATAGAGTTGTCTTTTGTGTCTTTGATAGTAAACAACGAAATTAGTTGTTTTGTTGTGTTGCATGAAATATTTGAAATTAATTAAATAGCAGGTTTTCCCCGAAGGACTCGTGTCACGAATAACCTATATTAATATAGCAGGTTATTGGACAATGCGATGGTTTTAATGCTATGCGGGCAGGCAAGTGTCAAGGGAATTTGAAGCTTATGTATTCGTTGATGTTTTTTTTTACATAATTATCTATTATAAAAGTACTACAAATTAGTAGCAAACTTACAGTGCATGTAAAGTTTTCAATCCACAAATTAAAAACCCCGAGTCCTAGAACGCAAGGCAAAGTAAAGAAGGGACATAGGAGTAAGCTTTAGTCAGTAAAAGTCTGACACGCCTTCCCGCTCTGCCCTAGAGAGGGAGAAGTCACTGGAAGATTTTTCACTTAAAAAAAACTTATTCGTATATTTAAAAGGAGCTTAATTTTGTCTAACCAAGGTAATATCATTTTGACGAAAAATTATAAATATTAAAGTCTTGAAAATTAAAAGAACAGAATACTGTATGTATAGTTCTAAGAAACAGAAATGGCAACTATTTAAGCTACAAAAATATACGAAGAAAATTCCCATTACATTCGATAAATATTTGATACAAATATTAGTCTGTAGATAGAAGATGGATAAATAAAAGAAAAAATGTGATGAATTCGACTTGTACGATGTTTAATAAAGTGGAAACAAGGACTTTCGTCATAGAGTCTTGAGATGTAGGTACGTATTTGATTTTACTTGATTAGTGATTCTTTTACTTGATTAGTGATTACTAGCTGAACCCCGCGGTTTCACCAGCATTTTTGGTTACTGCTCCGCTCCTATTAGTTCTTGAGTGATTTTATATAGCCTATTACCTTCCTGAATAAATGGGCTATCTAACAGTGAAAGAATTTTTCAGATCGGACCAGTAGATCTTGAGATTAGCGCGTTCAGACAAACAAACAAACTCTTTCGCTTTATAATATTAGTATAGATAAGGAGCTGGTGGAGCTGGAGCTGTAGGACCGCGTGGCCAGATAATAACAGCCGCACAGGTCGATCTTCAAGGTTAAACAACGCTTGCCAAGGTTGGTCTGTGGATGGGTGACCATCTTAACGTAACGAGTTTCCTCCGTGCCTCGGAAAGCACGTTAAGCTGTAGGTCCCGGCTGTCATTTGTAGATCTTTGGCAGTCGCTACGGATAGTCAGAAGCCAGTAAATCTGACTCCAGTCTTGCCATGAAGTAGGTACCGTGATACCCCAGTTAATAGGTTGTGGAGGTCTGGTAGGCAGCCGCTCCTCGTAAAATACTGCTATTCAGCTAAATCCGGCTTGACTGGAAGCCGACCCCAATATACTTGGGAAAAGGCTAAGCAGATGATGATGATTGGTGAAAGCCATACGGCAGAAAATCCGTTCAACAATTTTTCAGTTTAACACAAACGCACAGACGCGATGAGTGAGTTTGTTTTATAATACGAGTATATACTCGTACGTAAATTGAAAATTGTAAAGCTTGTAAGCACATCGGGCATTCATAATTTTCTTTTATGTAACTTCGTAACTAGTTTTTCACTTTACCCTCACATAAAGGCGTGTATCGTTTAAGCTCGTAGGTATACGTAAGTTTCTTTGAAAGTTATAATATAATCATTAACTGTGGCTTACAGTCGAGACCTAGACCTAGGTAGGTTTTGAAATTGGTAGTTAATTTTTTTTGTGGGAAATCATCCAATGACTTCTCTCGCTCTAGGATGGAACGGGAGGATGTATAAATGTTTAACGTTTGAATCCCCAACCGGTCCTATGAGACCGCGCTGTTATTGTTTTACTATTGTGTCTCGTTTCGCGGGTATCTAAGTAATTAACTAACTAAAACCCACTCCTATGTTCCTTGTTTGCCTTGCGACCCAAGAACCTGAGGATCCCTTTGGGGTAACCCATGGCCCCAGCAGCCTTAAGCACTTTTGAGGCGCTACGGTTTTGCTGACATTTTTTTCAGGTGCCTGTGGAACACTATTCGCCTTTGACAGGCAAATACATCGATATTCTCATTTCTACTGTATTTATTCATTTTTAATGCAATGCAAAGTATATAGGTGGACTTAATGCCTCAGGCATTCTCTTCTAGTCAACCTAGAGTGGTGAAGAGACAATATTAGCATTAGCATTATCGGCCTTCATCATCTACCTAGCCTTTTCCCAACTATATTGGGGTCGGCTTCCAGTCAAGCCGGATTCAGCTGAATACCAGTATTTTACGAGGAGCGGCTGCCTGCCAGACCTCCACAACCCATTAACTGGGGTGACACGGTACTTCATGGCAAGACTGGAATCAGATTTACTGGCTTCTGATTATCCGTAACGACTGCCCAAGATCTTCAAATGACAGCCGGGACCAACGGCTTAACGTGCTTTCCGAGGCACGGAGGAAACTCGTTATGTTTAGATGGTCACCCATCCACAGACCAACCTAGGCAAGCGTTGCTTAACCTTGAAGATCGACCTGTGCGGCTGTTATTATCTAGCCACGAGCTCCTCATAGCATTATCGGCCTTATAATAATAATATTCCCTTAATATAATGTTCCCACTGCTGCGACTCAGGCTTCCTCTCTATGAGAGAGACACAGTATGAAGAGACAATATGGTAGGTGGATATTCTAAAATTAAAATACAAACAAATCTAAATACCTATCTTCACTTCCACTTCTCTATCTATACTTACTTATAATAAAACCAGTAAAATTGTTTTCATCACACAATAAACCAACTTAACCAAACACCAAAATTCAAACTGCCGACCCTCATCGCTAAAGCCAAGCACTCCACCACTAAGCCATTAAACCCATGACCCATTATCCACCCCATAACAATTGTTGCTAACAGTCACTGCCGAAGAAAACGGCGCAAAATCTCTCCTTTTCATCTCATTCAGACGCATAAATACTTTTCTTTTCTTAAACTCTTCGCTTTATGGATCAAAGGGCATTTTGAAGCTACAAGAACCTTTTTCGACGGAACTCTGTAGATTTTTGTACATAATCATGACGTGTTAGACCGTTTTCACATTATCCGATCCGATATCGGTATCGGACGCCGATACGATATCGGGGTAAGTAAAATGTATGAAATGCTGTGCTCCGATATCCGATATCGGGTCGGACAATATGAAAGACAGGTACATATCTCATACATTTACCTTACCCCGATATCGTATCGGCGTCCGATACCGATATCGGATCGGAAAATGTGAAAACGGTCTTAGGGTGGCTACATGTATGTTTAATCGATAAGGGATTGAGTTCGCAGTTTTAGGGTTGTTTGCGAAAAGCTTATGTGAAAAGTCATGGCTGGGCCACCGGACTGTTGGAAAGAGTTACCACAGTCTTGAAACGCAAAGAGCTACTGAAGAGAGAGACACTGTGGGTTTTTTCAGTGAAAATCTGACACTCTTGCTCCCTCCAGAGCAGAAGGTTTATAAGATAATTTATCACATAGAAAAGGAAATACGTGAAACGTCAAATATCAGCAGAATGCAAGTTAAATTGGACTGCACTAATTTAATTTTGCCTACAACTTAAGGACAGGAGTGGTCAGTTGATATCAGCTGGTCGAGTCTTCGCGTGACCCGAGGGCTGGAATTTTCTTCAGTCAACGAATCAGCATTGCTATCCAACATGGCAATATTGCCAAAGTTCTGGGCACTTTTCTCATTGATGTGGATGTTTTTTTTTATGCTCTCTGGGCTGGGCATCTTTTTCTACACGTTTGTACATAACTAGCTTCTGCCAGCAGATTTGTCTGCGTGGAAGAAGGTTTCTCCATACAAACTTTGTACCCCCGTTCCATCCCATTAGAGGGCGAATTTTGGGAAATTCTCGCATACGTCATAAAAGGAAAACTTGTGCAAAATTTCACGCGTCTGACTAATGCCAGTAGTTTTGGCTGTGCGTTTATATGTCAATCAATCAGTTTCTCCTATTAATATACATATTATAAATTTCTATAAAGCTTTAATATGAATTAGTTAACATGTTTATGAATGAATATTGAATATACAATTCCACAAACAACACCAATTCCTATGTATCAGAACAGCATCGATCTCTAACATGTTGTCGTATCACGCCAGTTCCCGGTAGCTTCCATGAAGCCCATTTGTGCCCCATTCAGATCGATTAACGTCATACCATTTAAGTCTAACTGCCCTAAACCCGAAACGTTCACAACAGCGTGTTTAAACGTAGGGTACTTACCAGTCGAGAACACCCGACTGCGATGTAGTAGGTACTCGTGTCATAAAATGTTACGCGTTATTGTGCCAGCAGTATAAGGGTATACGGTCGAAACCTAAATGGTATTTGAAAGGTATGTTGAAATAGAACCTACTATTCGGAATAATGAAGAGAATTTACTTTTATTGGTACTTCAGTTGAGGGTTAAGATCTAGTGATGAATAAAGTGCTTTCAAATTAATTTTACTGTGAAGCTTTTTGTTTTAAGGTGGTTCATCATCCAATTACTTCTTCCACTCGGGCGTGAGGCTTTTGGTGACTAAAACCACACCTGTGTTCTTTCTTTGTTCATTGCGTTCTAGGACCACTGGATTCCCTTTCGGAAACGAACCAAAGGCCCCAGGTAGGCTTCGCCTCTGCAGGGTCAAAACATTTTGCTGACATATCTATGAGGCGCGCGTGAATGAACGCGCTGCCGATGACTCGGGTTTCGTCCGGACCTTCGAACGCAAGCTCACACCTACGGTGGCTGGAAGTGAGGGTATCTTAGAACTATTGTGCACGGATGCTTAGCTTTATAGACGCATTTTCATCATTACTCAGACACGACACGATGGCACGACGTTGCCGTTTAGCCGCGACAGAGTGAATAGGCTCTTCATAAACTAGTGCGCCTCACCATCTACGATTGCTTCACTGCTTACCGTCACGTGGGATCGCAGTCAAGCACTAGTTTATATAAATGAAAAAAAAAACATGGTTTTGTAAGCAAGATTCACGCAGGCTTACACCAAGCGTATAGTGATGAAAACGCGTCCATGACGTTACGCGTCCGTGGGCAAGAAAGTTTTTTTTTTTTTAATTGTTATAAGCTAGTGCTTGACTGCGATCCCACCTGATGGTAAGCAGTGATGCAATCGTTGATGGTGAGGCGCACTAGCTTATTAAAAGCCTATTCACTCTAGCCTTGAAGACACCTAAATTATAATCGGACGGAAAAACCGCAGCAGGCAAATTGTTCCAATCCCTCGATGTCCGCGGTATAAACGACGAAGCGAAACGCTTAGGTCTTACAGCATTTCTTTATGCACATTTAAAAACAGTACATACTTACATAGGTATGGCGAGTTTCTAGAAGCGAGAACCATTTAAAATCTGCCCTAATCTCCTGGATTAGACACGACCAAGGTTCTACCGTTTACCCTAAGATTACGCTACGAGATACTGAATAAATTTTGGTCTAGTTAAAGGCTTTTCGGTTAGCCTAGGAAGGATTTTAGGCTGAATTTTTTGGTAGGGTTTCACGAAGATATGATTCAGATTTGCATTTCAAATTATATAGTTTGGTCAAAGGTTTTATTGGTGGTTAGGCAACTAGGCCCACAGTCTTATAAAATGGGATATCATTTAACCCTTTGAACATTTACGTCGGATTAATCCGACAAAAATTTTTGGGTCCATTTCGCTAGGGGCCTAGGTATATTTACGACCAATTACCTACTCCTTCTCGTTTAACTCTTGAATTCCTAAAGGCACCAGAATAGCTGGAGAAATTAAGTATGTGGTCTTAAATATATGACTGACGCCAAGGACACAAAAATATTACTCGGATTAATATAAAGTAATCAAAGGGTATTGCCTAACTGTCTTTCATTTTTCTGATTATGTTTGGACCTGTTTATAGTCCAACAAGATGCGAATCCAGTGCTGATTTTCTATCATAAAATAAAAATGTAATTATGAAGCAATTTACTTACATCTACAAACAAAATAATATTGAACTTCCCTAAGGCAAAAATTCACACCATCACACCAATAATACAGAACAAAGAACTGAATAACACATGAGAAAAATATTCACAAAAATTAAGTACGAGAAGAACCGTAAAACATTTCGCTTCAAAGATAAACCCTCGTATGCCAGAGGAAGTATGAAAAAATTAACATTTTAAAGCTTTTAATATTCAATTAAATGGCTGAAGCCCCGAAGCTATTTAATCAAAAAGTTTAAACAATAACGTGATTAAATACGGCTTCGCGAATGGAGTTTATTTTGCTACAAAAGACATGGCGGTGGGAAAAATTGTGGCTTTTCAACGCGGACGAGAAAAGGCTATTTCGATGCGACGAAAGATAAGTTTTAATGACCACTAAACGAATCGCCAATTTATGTGGCAGTGGGCAGGGCACATTGCTCGTAGAACAGTTCTGGAAGTTCTGGAGTGGCGGCAACGTACCGGGAGACGCAGCGTTGGAAGGCCTCCCACAAGAGAAACCGACGGCCTGGCGAGGGTCGCAGGGATCCGATGGATACGAGACGCACAGGACTAGTCGTTGTGGCGACGCTTGGGGGAAGCCTATGTCCAGCCGTGTCTTTCGGCTGAGATGATGATGAACACAGACGAGAAAAGGCTATTTCGACGCGAAGAAAGATAAGTTTTAATGAGCACTAAGTGTAACGGAACTTATCGATCAATGGTAGTCGTACAATGGATTAGTCGTAGACAATTTAAGAGTGTACTAGAAATGGAAACAAAGCTACCACTTATCGAATAAAGGACTTCCACGATCCATCTTTCAGTGTAGCGGCAATAATTTTAGTGTAACTATACGTTTTACCCTTTAGCTAAGGAACTTTAAAACAGAATTTAGCATTAGCATTATCGGCTTTGTAATGTTCCCATTGCTGGGACTCAGGTCTCAGAGAACGGGCTGTAATCTACATCGCGGGCCCAATGCCGATTGGTGCTTGTCACAATACTTCAAATTTTTGTTTGACATGCCGGTTTCTTCATGATGTTATCCGTCACCGTTTTGAGAGCAGCGGTGATGAAATAAATTACAGAAAGTATTGGGCCTAGCTGAGTTTGAGCCCACGAACTCAGGGTTACCACTGCTCTTCAAAAATCTCTATCTATCCATTTCTTTTCGTAATGCTTAATCAAGAGCAGGCTGATTTGGTCAATAAAAAAAAATTGAATAGGTAAGAAAACCTAAAAAGAAATGAGTATTTCACTAGTCCTGATCTTCAGAAATATCAATTCGCCGAAACGGTCCCAAACAAACAGTAGGTACCGAATTGTCTAACCTTTTTATAAAATACCAATCAAGCGATTCAAAGTATGTTGTTTCACTGTCTTGAACTTCCAAATCGAATAACCACCGTAGGCACACAAACTGTGAACGAAATTTTCCAATAATTTCCAAGGAAAATCTTGGTCCTTCAGGTTCTAGGTACCCTTAATTTCAATATTCTGGTCCGTTTTTTTATTGGACCGTTGGAGTTTTAGTACGAAATGTTACGATTTTAAAGGTAACTTTTAAGATTGTCGGTATTGTTGTTTTGTATTTTTTTTTAGTTTGAGACGAAAAGTTAAAACAAATTGACCCTGATTGTAATTATCTGATCCATTTTACATCATCATCATCATTTCAGTCGAAAAACGTCCATAGGCCTTCTCCAAGTGTCGCCATAACGAACGGTCTTGCGCGTCTCATATTACGGCCAAATTACATTCTGTTGCAAAAATGCTTAGGTTATCATAGATTTTCTCTCAATAAAGAGCCTTGTCATTGAAAACCACATCATCAAGTCATTTTTAAGGGGAAAGAACCCAAAAACTCCGTCAGAACAGTATATAAATTTCTCACCCCGTTACCAAGCACCTTTAACACAAATTCCAACTAAACTCGACATAAAAATCATAATTCAAAGTGAAACAACATTAACCAAAGTCTTTGTATAACATAATTTTGTAATAAAAAAGAACGGAAAAATTACCCTTTGCCGTAAAAAGGCTGAGCAATTTTCCTAATTCCTAAAATTTTCAGACCTAAAGAATTTGATTAATGAGTTCTACCTAACCTTGTAGAGTAGGCATTTAGGTGAAAGGGACACTGGCCATAAACGTACGCTTTTATACATGGGTATATGTCGGCATTTAAGTGGTGAAAAGACCTTAGGACCAAAAGATTGTACAAGCAGAAGGACAAAAACGAAAATTTTTAGTTTTTTAGGCAATATTCGTTAAGCAACGCTTGCCAAGGTTGGTCTGTGGATGGGTAGACCATCTTAACATACCGAGTTACCTCCGTGCCTCGGAAAGCACGTTAAGCCGTAGGTCCCGGCTGTCATTTGTAGATCTTTGGCAGTCGTTACGGATAGTCAGAAACCAGTATATCTGACTCTAGTCTTGCCATGAAGTACCGTGTTACCCCAGTTAATGGGTTGTGGAGGTAAGCAGCCGCTCCTCGTAAAATACTGGTATTCAGCTAAATCCGGCTTGACTGGAAGCCGACCCCAATATAGTTGGGAAAAGGCTGTGATTCAATGTTGAGGTAGGAAATTATTAATTATCTGGTCCTGCTCTACATAGTTGGAGCGACAGGGAGAGTGTCAGAATTTTACCGACTAAAATCCACCTTTTTTTAGGTGTGAAATCGTCCTATGTCTCCTTCCGTTCTAGGTAAAACCTGGCGTTCTAGAGGTCCAGGTTTTCCTTTCAGAGGCGAACCGACGGCCTCAGTGATTAAAAACTTGTGTTCTTTCAGTTGTCCTTAACATTCTAAGGCCAAGGTACATTTATAAACATTGCCTTAAGTCATAGTCATACATTTCATCCAAAAGACGTTCACTGCTGAGAACCGGTCGTTGTGGCGACGCTTGAGGGTGCCAAGCGTCACCATAACGACCGGTTCTGTGCGTCTCGCGTCCATCGGATTCCCTCGACCCACACCAGGTTAACCTTGTGGGAGGCCTTCTAACGCTGCGTCTTTCGGTACGTGGTCGCCTCTCCAGAACCTTTTATCCCCATCGACCATCTTTCGTACTGCCATTTAAGAGAGGCGTTCCTTCGTGAGTGTTTCAATTCATTTATTTTGTTTTTCGTGGTATACTCTTGATAGTCTTACGTAAGTCACGATTCAAAAGCACTTTCTGTTATTAACTCAAACCGCAAAGGCTGACTTACCTTGAAACCGTTTTCTTCAAAGAAGAACGGTAAGCTCGAGGCATTTTACCACTTGGACCTTCTATTTACTTTGCTCAGTGCAAACTATCACCCTTAGCTAGCATACACCTTTATTTTAAACCGCTTGACATTTCAAATGGGGTCAGTCTGCCCGAAAACGGCTCGTCCGAATTCTAAGGCTACATGTACACGGAACGTTTTTCTAACCGTACGTATGTACGTAATAAGAAGGTCCCGGCTGTCATTTGTAGATCTTTGGCAGTCGTTACGGATATTCAGAAGCCAGTAAATCTGACTCTAGGCTTGCCATGAAGTACCGTGTTGCTCCAGTTAATGGGTTGTGGAGGTCTGGTAGGCATCCGCTCCTCGTAAAATACTGGTATTCAGCTAAATCTGGCTTGACTGGAAGCCGACCCCAATATAGTTGGGACAAGGCTAGGCAGTTGATGATGACGTACGTACGTAATAAAACGTACCGTGTACAAGAGTCAATAGACTGCGATAGAACACTGATGAAACACGGTGGTGCCGTTCCGTAGCGTCGCCGTTTGTGTCAACAAGCTCCCCTACTGATCCATACAACACTGCGCGCCGTGCTTACCGACGGAGAACTCCATCATCATCATCTACCTAGCCTATTCCCAACTATATTGGGGTCGGTTTCCAGTCAAGCCGGATTTAGCTGAATACCAGTATTTTACGAGGAGCGGCTGCCTATCTCCACAACCCATTAACTGGGGCAACACGGTACTTCATGGCAAGACTGGAGTCAGATTTACTGGCTTCTGACAATCCGTAACGACTGCCAAAGATCTACAAATGACAGCCGGGACCCACGGCTGAGAAAACCGCGTAGTGTACAAGAGGCCTAAGGCCTGGTGCTTAGGTCGAAAATAGTGCTTGGACATAATGTAAACAGCAGACTTAGTGTTTTTACAGCGGCCTAAGTTACACAGTAAAACTAAGTGGATGAGCATATTTTACTGTGTTTGGTCTAGAGTTTTGGTGATAGTGTTTTTGGCCTTAGATAATGGTTGTGTTTTTGGGGGGTTGAAGTTATTTACTAAAGGTTTTGTTGGAGTTGCTTCACTGGTTTCGGAAGTACTTGGTTCCTAGGATTACTTAAGATAACTTTAAGTTATTACTAAACTATTGAAGGAAGCCTCCCCACACGATATGGTATGACACTATCTTTTAGAGATAAGTGGTCCAGAGACAGGGAGAGTGATTTGATGATTTCCCATCTAAAAAAAGATGGGTTTATTTCAGTAACAGTCGATCGCTTCCTCTCGTTTCAACTGGAGTAGCAAAAATCACTGCTCATTTTTCTGTAACTTTTTCAATCAATCCCGCAAAATACCTACACTTCTACCTACGCCTTCTTATTCATCGTTACGCTAGTCTATTTAAAAACATGTACAGTACCCGGCGACAAATTTTGCACATCAACCATATAGAAAAATTGCTGTATTTTATACAAAGAATAAAAAAAATAATTGAAAGAAGCAAATCATAATTGTTTTACCAACTCCTAATAGATACCGGATTATTTGTATTTCGTGCGACAGAGATAACGCTCTACGGAGCCGAAATTAGCTGATTGTCTCTTTACGTGTTCGTCTGTCCTCTCAGATACTGAAACACAAAAATATTACCAGCACAAACTCATATCATCGAACATAACATAACATTGCATAGGGGCACGACATCGAATAGAAAGTATCGATACTGTTCTCATGGGTGGTATTGAAAAAAGTATTGTACTCGTAAAAGTATCAAAACTATACTCAGTCGGTTTAGGTAGGTAGTTAACTAAATGTAAACAATCTTGGCATGTCTTTTTATCTAAAAGTTGTCTATAAATTGTCTGTACAAATCTTTGCGACTAGGTATTTACCTAAATCGATGTTAGCTAATAAACTAAATTTAAATAATCTTTGTGTATATTATATACGACCTCTTTAATATAAAAAGACATACCAAGATTGTTTACCTTTAGTTAACCACCTAAACCGATAGACCATATCAATACTTCAGTGTATCGAACAGTTTTCTTAGGAGGACCTAATCAATTCAATTTGATACAATGTCCATTGTAGTTAGGTAAGAAGCTACAACGGACTCGGTATGAAATTGAAAGTAACAATACTGTACGTACGAGTTTAAGACTATTAGTAGTTTCGAAAATAATATATCATTTTTGTAGAAGTATCGAGTACTTTTTAAGTCGCAATACGCACACAACTACAATAGTCATGACGTCAATGTCAAGCAGAGTTGGCAGTTCAGTTTCAGTAATAAATGAACCATTCAAATAAAAAAAAACTCATTAAAATCGGATCATCCGTTTGGGAGCTACGATGCCACAGACAGACACAAATACATTTATACACACAGACACGTCAAACTTATAACATCTCGTCGTTTTTGCGTCGGGGGTTAAAAAATGAAGTAAATTACTACTTAAAGTTCAAACACATATACCGAAGGCTGCAGTTATATCGAGTACCTACAGAAGTATCGGTATCAAAAGGACGAATATTATACTTGATACCACAAATTATCGATACTTTTTTCGTGTCCCTACATTCGCAGAGTTCAACACAGTAAGGTCGACGATATTGAATTTACTCTGCGAAGGTATCGAATAACATATTTTTCGAAAACCGCACAAAAACTGAACTGCACATAGTGTAAAAGTTTTCTATCAAGCAAAAGGAGTGTTTTCTTTTTTATAAGGTGGAAAATAATCTTCTTATGACTTCTTGCGCTCTAGGGTAGAGCGAGAATGTATGTCAGACTTATACTAACTAAAACCAGATCTATGTTCCTTCAGTTGCCTTTCGCGTTCCATGCCCACTTCTATCCTTTTCATACTTTTCCCCATGGAAATAGAAGGCATCTGCCCTACTACGTTTTGACGAGCGGACGGCCACCTACACATTGCTCATCGTCCGTAAGCCCGCGTTTACGGCGGCCGGAGATCACTCTGCAGTTCCCGACGCCCGGGGTGACTTCTGTAGCGGCGAGAAAGAGTGACAAAAGAGTGAGGGAACTTACCTACATCCCATACCCCAGGGGTATTGGAAGTATGTTCCCTCACTCTTTCAGTCACCTTTTCGCTAGCATTAACATTACTGCTTCGCAGAAAGACACAGCTGCATCCCATTCCCTCTCGCTTTAAAAAATACTTTACCATACTACAAAAATAAAAATAAGAACTTTATATTACTTATCCCACCGGTAAAACTAACATTACCAACTTACGTCTAAGCGTGGGATGCAGAATACGACTTCCTTGAAATTGTTAACTTTAGGACGTGATTCCTGGAAAATACTTAGATACATTATCAATATATTGAACCCACGGATTTCTTTTGTACATAGTTGATTGATTGATTGATTAGCAGTTTATATCCGGTTACAATGTTATTTCTGGCTTTCAAGGAAAAATAAATGAACTTGATACATTTTATTATGGTTATAGCCAAAAGAAGTCCAGTATTGGACATAGCATCATCTGCCTAGCCTTTTCCCAACTATATTGGGGTCCGCTTCCAGTCAAGCCGGATTTACGAGTAGCTGATCATTTTACGAGGAGCGGCTGCCTACAGTATTGGACATAGACCCTTCCTAATTCCTTGTCACCACAACGACCGGTCCTTTTTCGCAACGGTTCCCACGACCCTCACCAGATCGTTGGGTCACCATTTGGGAGGCCTTCCAACGCTGCGTCTTTAGGCACGTGGTCACAACTCCTGAAACTTTCAGCCTCATCGGTTAATAGTGTTTGCAATACACCGGTGAAGTCTCCATGTGTGATGGTCCTAAGGATCATCATCATCTACCTAACCTTTTTCCCAACTATATTGGGGTCGGCTTCCAGTCAAGCCGGATTTAGCTGAATACCAGTATTTTACGAGGAGCGGCTGCCTACCAGACCTCCACAACCCATTAATTGAGGTAACACGGTACTTCATAACAAGACTGGAGTCAGATTTACTGACTTCTGACTATCCGTAACGACTGCCAAAGATCCTAATGGTCCCAAGGATCACATGGAGAAAATAATGAATCGTCAATTACGCGAAAACTTTTCGAACACCACCACATTTATTTAATTTATCTATTTGACAGACTGGTGAAAATAATTTATTCTCAATTCCAAGTACTCAAAAAAAAAAGTCAAGCTCCAAAACAATTCCTCGTCATTTGGAAGGAACATCTCAGCATTGGTATTCAAAAGAGAAATAAATTTAAAATGGCATTCCCCTGTCAAGGAAATCAAGCGAAACGGGAAAAGGGAAATAGTCTGATTGAATTGAGAAAAAAAGTGCACAACTTTTTGTTGAGTTTTTTATACCAAGATGGTAGAGAAAAAGAGAAAGAAAATGTTGAGTCTAGACTGGAAATTACCGTTCCTCGCTGCCACCACAAAGTTGTTGCTAACCATGTTTACACTTTATATTTTTGTAGCACATCGAAAACTTAATAAAGTTTGGGCAGAAGGATATGTCGATGGAGTCACCAACAAAAACAACATATTGGATTATCGATACTTCTACGAGTACGATATTTTTTTTTTTATTCGATACTACTTGTGAGTACTGTATCTCGGACTAAGCGCTTTGCCTCGTCGTTTATACCGCGTTCATCGAAGGACTGGAACAATTTGCCTGCTGCGGTCTTCCCGTCCGATTATAATTTGGGTATCTTCAAGGCGATTAATAAACTAGTGGGCCTCACCATCAAGTCATTTCATTTTAACGCCCGAAAATTTTTACTTTAAACGTTTTAGAAAAAAATGTTTGGTTTCAGAATCTCGAGTGGATAAATGCGCAAGGTTTACATGTTTTTCACATTTTATTTCGGAGTAAAATGAAAAGCAAGTTCACGCAAAATAGCAGATTTTTAGAAGTTTAGATTTACACGAATTTATATTTTGATTTCAATCGAAACCTACACATTTTTAACAAAATATCCTAGTATTCAAAAAATCTAGAGAAAGAGAGTAATAATGTCATAATCACGCAAGAGCGGTTGTATGAATGTAAATGTAGGTGAAAATGTAGGTAAGTAATATATCTTGGGTTGGCCACTCTTAAACTCTCTAAACAGAAAATACCTACACAACTAATCCCAAAATAACTTGCGCGTTACCTAATTCAGGGAAACAGAAAAAAATGGCCGCCTTATTAAATAAGGAAGGGGAAGAAATTGGTGGAATTACTGGGGGAATGCTGATGAGGTAAATAGGGAGACACCACTGCCTCAGTTAGCCTGTTTAATGTTATAGGAAATCGAGTGTAAAATGGGGTTTGTTACACAAAAAAAACATAAGGCCAGTATTAACCGAAGGGTGACAAAAACAATAATATAAAAAGATGGCAGTAGTGTGAGAAAAATGAAAAAGAAAGGTGACCGCGGTTTGGAAAAAAATAAAATAAAAATATGGCGGCGGTGAGAGAAAAATAAAATAAAATATGGCGGCGGTGTGAGAAGAATAAAATAAAAGGATGGCAGCGGTGTGAGAAAAATAAAAAGATGGCAGTACGTTCTCCTCCATCGCGCGTGATGCGGTACAATCCTTACTATCTATCTGCCTAGCCTTTTCCCAACTATATTGGGGTCGGCTTCCAGTCAAGCCGGATTTAGCTGAATACCAGTATTTTACGAGGAGCGGTTGCCTACCAGACCTCCACAACCCATTAACTGGGGTAACACGGTTCTTCATGGCAAGACTGGAGTCAGATTTACTGGCTTCTGACTATCCGTAACGACTGCCAAAGATCTCCAAATGACAGCCGGGACCAACGGCTTAACGTGCTTTCCGAGACACGGAGGAAACTCGTTATGTTAAGATGGTCACCCATCCACGGACCAACCTAGGCAACCGTTGCTTAGGTTGCAGATCGACCTGTGCGCTGCTATTATCTAGCCACGAGCTCCTCTAAGCGTACTGAATTCTTTGATTCCTTTAGCTAAAGAAAATAAGTAAATAGGCAGACACCACGGTTTCAGTAATTAGTTAGCCTGTTTAACGTTATAGGAAATCGAGTGTAAAATGGGGTTTGTTATATAAAAAACATAAGGCCAGTAAAACACTAAGGTGATAAAAGAAATTAAAAAGCGATAGATTGAGCGATGTCCATATTTGCGTATTAATTATAAAATCGTCGCTTACTTGATGATTTTTTTTTGTTAATCTGTTCTGTCTTATTCTAAGGCGAAAGCCTCGGTTCCTCGCGTTACATTTTTCGTTCCCATTTTCGTTCTGAAAAAATCTGTCTATTTCGTCTTGACCACTCAATTTTAGTCTACTGCGCGTTTTGACAGGGCTCTAATTTTATGTAACTTTGCTCCATATTTTTTTTATCAAATGAAATCTACAAAAATATTGCGGAAAGCAATGAATTTTTTTTTAAGTGAGAATAAACCTACAGTATTGCCGATAAAAAAACCAATATTGAAACTAACAAGTACAGTCAAAGACAAAAGCAATACGGAATTACAACAGCAAAAAAATAATTGTACGTTCCGTGGTGTACAGTCGCGGAAACAAGCGCTTCCAACAGCGCTATGCACAAAATGAAAAGAACAATATAATGAAAATAAATGAGAAATATCGACTGTCAATAAAAAACGCAACCGATCAAAAATTAACCTTCCCTAAAGACGATAAAGTCGAAATTGAAATGTCATTTGCTACATAGATTTATTCTTTGGTCTGGAAATCAAATAAATGCTGTACCAGCTGTTTATGATTCGGAACACGTCGGGACATTAAATTGACGGAAGCAGGATATTTTGTTGTCCGAAGCGTGTGTTGGAGTGAACGATTGTGGTATTGTGAGCGCCATTATTTTGTGGCTCACTGACTGCACTTCAATAGGGTAGTAACTGAGATATTGCATTTTTGAACATGTCGTCGGATTTAAGCTAATATGAGCTTTATCGTAAGCGGGTAAGCATCATTTTGACATTTAACTTAGAGCCGAAAACCCTGAGTCGAATACTGAAAGAAATCACAAGAATTCAAACAGTCTACCCAACTTCTTTCCATACATTTTCTATCTCAAATATGCATTTTATGTGGTAACTACCTCGACTTACATTACGTCACGGGTTCTAGGCCAACCAAACTCATTACTTTCTGTAATTTACTTCATCAACACTGCTCTCAAAATGGTGAAGGAAAACCTCATGAAGAAACCGGCACGTCCTAGAACCAAAAATTCAAAGAAATATAACATCCATAAATAAGCACTGGGCCCGCGTGGTAGATAACGGCCCATTCCCTCTTCAAGAGAGAAGGCCTAAGACCTCTTACACGGCACGGTTTTACTCCGTACGTACGTAACCACGGAAACTTCTCCGTCCATAAGCACGGCGCGCAGTGTTGTATGGATCACTGAGAGAGCTTGTTGTCACAAACGGCGGCGCTACGGCACGGCGCAGCCGCCGTGTGTTATCAGTATTGTTCTGCAAGGTAATGACTGTGCCTTCACAATATATTTATGAGAATATCTTATATGCCCATAAGAACAAAAACATGTTTAAAAAATACAGTGACATACATAATTTTAATACTAGAAATAAGCACAAATTTGTAGTTCCTGCAACTAGGCTCAAAAAAATAGGGGGCTCATTTAGATGTCAATGTGTACACTTCTATAATAAACTTCCCAGTCATATTCAAGAACTAAGCCTCAATAAATTTAAATCATTTGTAAAGCGTAAACTTTGCCAAAAGGCTTTTTATACTATAAAGGACTATGTTGAGGACAATAAGGCTTGGGATTGACCTGCTCCAGTACTCACTGTACTGTCGTTTATTCTTTTGGATTTTTGTTTTTGATTGCATTTTTCCATTGTAAATTTAATGGAGTAGTACACAATTTATATTTCAATTTGACATTAATATTCATTTTTTTTACAATCTGACATATTATTTTTACAATTTTTGTAAATTTTATTTATATCTTTTTTTTTTTGTGAATGTGAGGACTATGTGGATAGCTTTCTTTTTCCTTTCTTTTCAGTAGGTAATTGTAACTTATGTCTGGCAATTTGAGTATTTTTGCGGCCTAACCAAATGTCCTTTCCTTTGTATTGTTCGTCAAGACGTTGAGCTCCTTAGTAGTCCTGAGTTGAGCTTTACGACGAATGACAAATGCTTGCACTGACTGGACAGGTCCACTCAAATCTGCATGGTTCTTTCTTTAAAAGGCCATTTCAGACCCTAATCTGCATAGTTCGCATATGATTTGACCAATACATTTTGTATGGATTTTTTTTTTAAAAGAGACTGTGACCCCTGAGTTTGTTTCGGTGTTTCTTCTCAGGGTAGTCAGATAGGAAACACCGGCCTCATCTAGATTAATAATTATGACAAAAAAAAATTGACGTGTAAAAGTGTTTCGTGAAACCTATTTGCAAAATAAATATCATTTATCATTTATCATTCATTTATCATTTAGTGTATGGCCGCTTGTACACGGTACGTTTTTCGCGTTTACCGTACAGCGCAAAAACCGTCTCGTCTACAAAAGGGCTAAGTCATTAAAAACGTTACAAGGCCGACCAATTAAATTTAACAAAAATTAAATGCCATTTAGGGTGCCCGCCCATGACCGACAATCGGTGAACGATTTTTTGAAGGTGAAAAATAGAACACACTGATATCAATAGTGCAACGCACACGACCTACAAAAAAAAAATATGTGCCGATTATCGGACCTACAAAAAGTCTGTCGTGGGCGGGCACCCTAAATCTAGGTTTGTGTTAGTACCTAAATAAAAATAACACCTGTGTAAACCCATAAAACATAAATTTAAAACGACAAAAGCCAGGATTCAGCGAAACGAATGCAACAAATATAAATATTATTTTGGTCCGTCCCGTATATTTTGATAGTACTCGTAAATCTAAAACTTTTGAACACTGAACACAGTGACGCAATCTGTTTTCTCATATTTTTATGCCAAAAGTTTGAAAAATAAACGTTTTGCAATAAATGGTTGACCTTTGTTGAAAAGTATATTTTTAAGAATATAGAATAAGGCTTGAGTGAATAGACTAAATTATTTCTTATTAAACAAGTTCGCTTCACTATCGACGATTGCATCACTACTTACCATCAGGTAGTATCGCAGTCTAGATCCCATCTGATGGTAAGCAGTGATGCAATAGTGTGTGTTCTGTTTTGTAATTGTTGTATAGGTGCTATTGGTTGCCTAAAATAAATGATATTTTATTTTATTTTTAATAGTGAGTTTACTAGGTTGCAAAAATCCTACATAATAGTAATTTGTTGGCCCTGCACGCCACTCAATTCTTTGTCTACCAAACATAACTTCTGCTCTGGGTGGTGCGAAAGGAATTGTCAGACTTTTACTGGCTAAAATTTGTGTTAACTTTTTTTATTAATATTAGGTAATCGTTTTGAGTTTGACCACTATCCTACCGGTAAGCAATGATGAGGTCGTCGATGGAGTACGCTTGCCAAGAAGTAATGAATAGGTTACTCTTGACTCAAAAACTCCCAAGTTGTAACTATCAGGAAACAGACTCCGGCATAGAACTCGCCTTAGCTGGAATTAACTTCAATTGCTTTCTGCTTTTCAGAGTAGCAGTAATTCTTGCGACCAATTATAAAGTTGGTGACTGTATATCCTGAGAAGAACAGTATCAATCATCAGAAACCCACCGACTCAGTGAAGCTCGTCTCAAGTCTCAGACAAACGATTGAATAAAGAAGAAGAAGAAAGAAGAAGAAGAAGAATAAGATTGAATAGTCTTGGATCGTCCTAAGAAATAAACCAGGAAAGAGGACAAGAGAACTGAGAGTTAACTTATTGCTTTCCTTAATTTGGCTACTGAAAACAAGGTGAGTATCTGACTTGATTTTTTGATATGACAATATTATTTATTTACTATGCAGAGAAAAAATCATGAAAAATAAAAACACTTAACTAATTAAAACTACTTATATACTAACTCTTACTCTGACTCCAGTCTTGCCATGAAGTACCGTGTTACCCAGTTAATGGGTTGTGGAGGTCTGGTAGGCAGCCGCTCCTCGTAAAATACTGGTATTCAGCTAAATCCGGCTTGACTGGAAGCCGACCCCAATATAGTTGGGAAAAGGCTAGGCAGATGATGATGATATACTAACTCTTACTCTAAACTAAAATATAGCGTCAAAAGAATTCATCCACATCGCTGTCGACCGGAAGTGTGCCCAAAAGACTGGCAGCATTGCCACGTTTTATGGCAATGCTTAATCTCTGACCGAAGTAAAAGCCAGCCCTTGGGTCACGCGACGTGTCAACAAGACGCTTCGAAAGATCTTTAAAAAGCGAATGAGCACTCGGGCCCCACGGTCCAAGAGTTTCAACCCGAAACGGCTCAAAAATATACCTGCCGACGAGGTTGTTATATTTTTGAGCCGTTTGTCTGACTTGATTAATTAATTTATTAACACTTCATGACAAAAAGGTTAATCATCAACATCATCATTTCAGCCGAAAGACGTCCACAGCTGGACATAGACCTCCCCCAAGCATCGCTACAACGTCCGGTCCTGTGCGTCTCGCATCCATCTGCTTCCCGCGACCCTCACCAGGTCATCAGTCCACCTTGTGGGAGGCCTTCCAACGCTGCGTTTTCCGGTTCGTGGCCGCCACTCCAGAATCTTCCGTCCTTATCGACCATCTGTTCTACGAGCAATGTGCCTTGCTCACTGCCACTTATGTTTGGCGATTCTTCGGGCTATGTCGGTAACCTTAGTTCTCTTGCGGATATCTTCACTTCGAATGTGATCGCGCAAGGAAACTCCGAGCATAGCCCTTTCCATTCCATTTAATAAATAGGCGGACTTAATGCCTTAGGCATTCTCTACCAGTCAAGCAATGGTGGTGGATGGAGGCGATTTTTATCGGCATATGTGTCTTCCTTATATACATAGTATACTAGCTTGCGGCTTTGTCCGCGTGAAAGTAAATATATAGCCTATGTCACTCAGTGATAAATTAGCATTCTACTGGTGAAAGAATTTTGGAAATCGATCTAGTAGTTTTTGAATTAATTTATTACAAAAAAATACTGTAAACGAGCAGCCCACCGTTTGTAGGAACTTTTGTTTGTCTATACTAATATTATAAAGAGGTAAAATTTGTAAGTTTGTATGTTTGTAAGTTTGTATGTAGGGGGTAATCTCTGGAACTATTGGTCCGATTTGAAAAATTCTTTCAGTGTTAGATAGCCCATTTATCGAGGAATGCTATAGGCTATATAATATACCATCACGCTACGACCCACGGGAGCGGAGCAGTAACGAAAAATGCGGGCGAAACCGGAGGGGACAGCTAGTTTTTTAAATAAAAAGTTTCCTTGCAATACAAAGTACTCCTGTGCGTCCACAAACATACACAAGACACTCAGACCCGAAACACCTATGACCTATGTTCTTCTTCTTTTCGAATCGAAAGCAAACTCTTCAAATTGTTTGGGCCCAGTAGGTAGCTACGTTAATTGCAGCATCGGTGGCACTCATCAGATCCTCCAAAGTGCAGGTGTTTGGGCACTTGGGGCACTCCAGCGTGTGGCTCAAGTTTTGTACAGAAGCACCGCACTCACATTGGGTATCCGACGGGTCTTTAAAACCCCATTTTGCCAAATTGTGTTTGCAGCAACCTACCTGGGTGCGCAACCGATTTAGTGCTTTCCATACAGGCCACTACAATCTTTTTGAAACCCCAGGAACGTCTCCCGGCTGACCTATGTTGCATGTTGTATATGTATCTTTTATTTGTTTATACAATTATGTACCGTCGTTTTCTAATTATTCCTTACTTTTTTTTTATGCACCTGCCACCTTCTTTCTTCACCACCCCAGGTTGACTGGTAGAGAATGCCTACGGCATTAAGCCCGCCTTCACCTTAAATGTTGCATGAAGATCAAATAAATAAATATATATTTGTTCCGAGCGGGAAACGAACCCGCGACACACAGCGCAGCAACCGATCGCTCAACCACTGCACCAATAGAGTAGTTAGCCAAAGATTAGCATAATTACGACTAACATATCTATCAGCACAAATCATTGAAATCAGCATTCAAAGCGCATTAAATTAAATCTATTTGCCAGTTTAAAACAATCGTTCCGCAAATGACATATAAAACATTGATGAAACCACAATTGGGCTCAAATCTACTAATTAGCGTGTATTTTCACTAAATTATTGCTGGCATAATGATGAGGGGATGGTTTCGAATTGTTCTGTGCCGAAAACATCGGGTTTTTAAATCTATAGGGCGTAAAGCATTTTTTTTATTATGCATAGGCTCGCGTTTGACCACTCATCATCTGCCTAGCCTTTTCCCAACTATATTGGGGTCGGCTTCCAGTCAAGCCGGATTTAGCTGAATACCAGTATTTTACGAGGAGCGACTGCCTACCAGACCTCCACATACCATTAACACGGTACTTCGAGACTAGAGTCAGATTTACTGGCTTCTACCCGTAACGACTGACAAAGATCTAAAAATGACAGCCGGGACCTACAGCTTAACGTGCTTTCCAAGGCACGGAGGAAACTCGTTATGTTAAGATGGTCACCCATCTACAGACCAACCTTCGCGTTTGACCACTATCTCGTAGTTTTTCCAATAAATATTGGCTTAAGAAGTGACTGACTGACATATCAACCTATGCACAGTCGAAACCACTGGGAGTGTGAAATTTTGCACAAGGTTCAAGGTAGGCTCGCACTAAGATTTTACAAAATGCTTAACCTTAAAAACTTTGGAACCCCGTTCCATCTCTTAAGAGGGTCTAAAGGAATGGAACGACGATCTTTACGTTATTAGTAGTATTCTTACGATGGTTCTTCTTCTTCTTCCTGCCCTTATCCCATATTACTTGGGGTCGGCGCAACACGTTTTTTTCTTTCATTCTGTTCTCTCATCCGTTGCACTATCACTAACTCGCTTCTTTCATATCACTCCTCACACAATCCATCCATCTTTTTTTTGGCCTCCCTCTTCCTCTCCATCCAATGGAACTTAATTTATAAAAAAATAATTATATATAGTCCGTCTAATGAAAGCGCTACTTGAGAAAAAGAGGTAATGGTTGGTGGGTATGTGATAGGCTAAATTAAAAAAGAAAACTCTAGGTTGCGCTTTCATTAGACGCACTATAGTAACAAAATACCAAAACAAGTGAAGATTAGGTTATCACACCACAAATTAACATAATTATATTGTGGCTAATTAAAGGTCTCATCAAGACGTCTCTTTTATTTTCAGTGAAATTACCTAGCCTTTTCCCAACTATATTGGGTTTGGCTTCCAGTCAAGCCGGATTTAGCTGAATACCAGTATTTTACGAGAAGCGGCCGCCTACCAGACCTCCACAACCCAGTAACTGGGGTAACACGGTACTTCTTGGTAAGACTGGAGTCAGATTTACTGGCTTCTAACTATCCGTAACGACTGCCAAAAATCTACAAATGACAGCCGGGACCAACGGCTTAACGTGCTTTCCGAGGCACGGAGGAAACTCGTTATGTTAAGATGGTCACCCAGCCACAGACCAACCTTGGCAAGCTTTGCTTAATCTTAAAGATCGACCCGTGCGGCTGTTATTATCTAGCCACAAGCTCCTCACGAGGTCTTATAAAGACGTCTCTTTTATTTTCAGTGTAACATTATTCTTTTTAAAGATCAGAAGAGCCCGCCTCTGTCACGAACTACTTGGAATTGTTGAAGTATAAAATGTACGGACTTCTGTGTGTGCTAGCGGTAATTCTGTATGCGGGGTTATTGCATTCCTGGGGTAAGTCTTACTTCATCTTCATCATCATTAAGACCCTATTCACTCTAGCCTTGAAGACACCTAAATTATAATCCGACGGGAAGACCGCAACAGGCAAATTGTTCCAGTCCTTCGATGTACGCGGTATAAACAACGAGGCGATTTTATTTCACAATAGCATGTGCCTGCGTCTTCGATCTCATACAACTCGAGCATTCAGTATCATCCGGGATCAAAGACGACGCTGACGTCGAAAAGGAGCGGTCTTTAGTTGTTAAAGGTTGTTACCAATCACAGCCAAAGATCCTGCCCCCCCTCCCCTCATCTTTATTAATTAATATTAATATTCCACAACTTTCACACAACATCATCTAGTCCCAAGTTAAGCAGAGCTTGTGTTATGGGTACTAGACAACTGATAAACATACTTATATATTTCTAAATACATACATATTATAGGTAAATTACACCCAGACACAGAACAAATGATCGTGCTCATCACACAAACATTTGTCGTGGGTGGGAATCGAACCCACAACCTCTGGCATAGCAGTCAGGGCCACTAACCACTAGACCAGCAGGCCATTCTGCAGCCCCCTGAAGCAGCTAGCAAACCTAGGTCCAGGTCAATTAACCAGACGAAGCAGAACAGAGCTGGTTATGCTTTATACTATAGGTATGTGTCGTATACTCCGCGGGTTAAAAAAAAAAACGTGGGTGCGGTGCAGCAGCGAGCGAACTCTTGCGGTGCGGTAACTTGTTTTATATGTATACATAAATGGTGGCTAAAGCGGTAACTTCGTACGCACGTAGAACAAAGCCACCGCGTCGCGTTGATTTCACGTAATCCGCTTCGGAACGCTTCGCAACCACAATTACGTAGGACGTCGACGTCGCATAAAAACTAAACGTTCAATGCTGAACCATAAAATGATAACTGGTCTACTGGAATATACAGACGGTTGACAAAATCTGTCATCGCCTTCGCAGCTTAATCTGATTGAGGTTGGAAAAAGATCTTGAGGGTTGACATAAAGAAGAGCCTCTCTGGCTTACATCCAGCTGAAGACGATGTTGAGCTTTGATTGATGATTATGATACCACTAGTAATAGTCAGGGATCTCGAAAATACTCTATGATATAGGAGCAGAACGTGTTAATGATTTAAAGCCGTCCTGCGAATAGTGGAAAGTATAGACCTCATAGTTTCAGGCGACAGACGTCTACAGTAACTGTTTGACGTAGACTTATACGAAGCGTTTCAACGACTCGTTCCGCGACCTTCCTTGATCGACCCACCTTGTAGGTCTACCAACGCTGTGTCTACTACTAGACGGTCACCAACGAAACTTTGGGCCTCATCGACCACCTCTTTTGCGGCTAATGAGCCCACTACTATCATCTGTTTTTTATACCCTGAGATTAAATTGACACATTTAGGGCCTGTTTCACCACCTATGATTAAGTTTCGAGTGTCTTACTTGACAGATAATTTCATACGAATTCTGTCACATTTTTGAATTTATTCAGTGAATAGTGCTAGACATTGTGAAACAGGCCCTTATTGTCAAACTTACTATGGGAATGATGCCAGTTCTTTTGTGTTGTAATGCCATTTTAGTCTCAGGGTATAAATAAACCCGCCAAGAGCGAGTCGGGCCACGCTCAGTGTAGGGTTCTTTAGTTTCCCGTTCGTCACAATAAGTCCCCAATTTGTTAAAAACAGTTCGTCCCATCAAGTTCAAAATAATTTTCCTAGAAAGTCTATATATTATAAAGCTCTGCTTTCCAGATTTTTTTCATATTTTCTAAACTTATGGTTCAAAAGTTAGGGGGGACACATTGTTTTTTTAGTTTCGGAGCGATTATTTCAGAAATTATTGATGTTATAAAAAAATGATTGTAGTAAACCTGTATTCATTTTTGAATACCTATCCAACAATATAGCACACGTTAGGTTTGAAATTAAAAAATAAACACTTTCCACTTTACATGTGGGGGGGGGCTACCCTAATAAAACATTTTTTTCAAATTCTTATTTTACTACTTTGTCGGCGTGATTGATATACATATATGCTTTCTACTACTAACGGTCACAGAGATTAAGCGAGGAGGGACGGACAGACATGGCGAAACTAAAAGGGTTCCGTTTTTGCCATTTGGCTACGGAACCCTAAAAACAGACGGTAACACTTAAGGCTACGTCGCTAACTTTGATCCTGATCTAGTAATCAATTTCTCTACTTTCAGAATTCGCCTTAAGTTCTAAAAATAAAATATTTTTCTATGATTTTAATGGAAAAGAATTATTCACCGTAAATATAAGTTCTGAAAACCCTCATGCAGTAGCTTTAACTTACGATGAAGTTAACAACGTGTTGTTATACATCGACAAACGGCGTAAGAACAACGACACTATATGTGGTCTTGACTTAGCTTTAATGACAACTAAATGTTTCATCAAAAGAAGCGGAAGGAACATCCGTAGTATCGCCTTCGATCCCGCCACAGAACGACTGTTCTTCAGTGACACAATCAAAAGAAGCATTAATTGGATTTCAGTGAAACCTGGTCACGAAAACCCGGATTATGGTCAACATTTAATCACGTTAGATAAGAAAGATATCCCGACTGATATCACAATTGATAGCTGTAGAGGGTACGTTGACAGTTTCATATACATATTTTTATCTAGCTAAAAATAATCTACAATTTACTCTGAGACAAATACAAGGGCTTTTTTTACAGGTTGGTTTACTGGATGAAGAAAAGCCTTATGACGTATACAATAGAGAGAGCTCAATTTGATGGGTCTAAGAGAAAAATTCTTAATGTGACAATGAAGTCATTGGAGTTTAACAAAACCACAATTATTGAACCAAATAGCTTGACTATTGACTTACAGGTGCAGAGGATGTACTGGATACAGCCGAATAACGTTTCAAGAGACGAAGTTTATTACACGGATTTGGATGCAACCCAACCCAGAAAACTGTATTTTATTTTAGTAGTACCCCGTCTGATGAAAGGGCACATAGTCAATCCTTTGTCAAGTCTTTTGACGGTTACAAACGATTCTCTCTTTTATACAGGCCAAATTGTCGTTAAGAAATATGGAAAGTTAGTATTTAAAGTTTTAGGATCTTTTGACATTGTTAAACCCGGGCACTTAGGTCTAGCTACCAAATACCGCATTGAAGATCGTATTCTGGGCAATAAGAATTGTAAACCACTATCGAATTTAGATTTAAAGTGTGAGAAGCCGTTTTGTGTTCATGGTGTAAAAGTTTATGGAAAGCCTCAATGCACATGCAAACCTGGTTACATTGGTCAGCGATGCGATGTTTCAGCATGTCAAAACTATTGTTTCAATAATGCCACATGTACTTTAAATGCCCAAGGAAAACCAAATTGCAGGTAAAACAGTTTTAAACTCCTCGGTTTGTTATCTTTATTATTTTTATATATTACAGTTTTTTCTTTAATTCAGCTGTACTACAGGTTTTACCGGAAAAAGGTGCTTCTCCACATCATGTGTTTTATATTGTCTGAACAATGGCACATGTTCCATAAATAAAGAGAATAAACCAGTTTGTAAATGCAAAAGTTCATACTCAGGAACTAAATGCGAGTATGGAAAATGCCATAACTATTGCATCTTTGGCAATTGTTCTTATAATAAAACCGGGAGTCCTCAATGCAGGTAATGACTTCTTAGCTCTTATCCTTTTCAATTAAATCTTCTTTGATTATTATCCCTGTTATTTAATTCTTATTCGATTGTTGTCTTTGTTAACTATTCTTCTTTGATTATTGTCTTTGATTGTTATCATTGTTCATTAAAACGGTTACTTTGGCAACCTTGAATGGTATGTCCATTCAAGGTTGCCTGGAAGAAATCGCCAAGTGCGATAAGGCCACCAATTGTATGAGTTTTACCATAAGGTTTCCTTATTGTTTTTGTAATCTTGGTGTACAATAAAGTATATATAAATAAATAAATAAATAAAATACATTAGACCGATGCACACGTGGGCCACGCCAGATTGTACGTAGAACGACGTCGCGTGGCGTGGATCTAATGTAGCTCTACAAGTCTAGTTGCCATATAAAAATTATGGAGACCGACGCTTCTAGATTGGCGTACGAGGCCAACGTGTGTGCTATGTGATTCTACCTTCATTCTTCTTTTTTTTTTCATATTTTAGCTGTCAAGCAGCATATACCGGCCCCAGGTGCTACACTAAAAAATGTTACAACTATTGTTTGAACTCGGGAGTTTGTTCTTTGGATAAAAAGAATAACGCAATCTGCACTTGCAAAAATGATTACTCTGGCAATAGATGTCAAACTTTAAGCTGTACAAACTATTGCAAGAAAGGCACATGTACTTACGACCAAAAGGGAGCTCCTCAATGCAGGTAAACATAATATATATGTCACCGAAAAATAACAAAAACCGTAAATTTATAATTTTCCTAGGAAATTGATAAACCTTCGTAGGATTCTAAACGGGAACTAAATTGTATTATTTTACGCCCACATTTTCGTAAATTGATAAACTTACCAATCTCACGCGGAAAATAATAAATAAGCAATAACGGACAACCATGTGCGCTCTGATTGGTTGAATAAGTCACGTGTTCTCTCCACCGACATTGTTCGCCGCACAACATAATTTTTTTTATTCACAAATTTATTTTCGTAGAGCGAAGTAAGTGTCATTAGCGTTTTATGTCAAAACATTAACCCTATAAAAGTATCTAGTTTAAAATAAAAATACTTATTAGGTAGACCAAAAAGCCAGTAAATCTGACTCCAGTCTTGCCATGAAATACTGTGTTATCCCAGTTAATGGGTTGTGGAGGTCTGGTAGGCAGCCGCTCCTCGTAAAATACTGGTATTCAGCTAAATCCGGCTTGACTGGAAGCCGACCCCAATATAGTTGGGAAAAGGCTAGGCAGATGACTTATTAGGTAGACCGTAATAGAAACGGATAGTGTGGTCTAATTGTACCTATGGACACAAGCATTGCCACTATGGACGTCGACCAATCAGAGAGCTGTGTGTTATTTTCCGTATTTTAAAGAAACGTAAAATTAAAAGCTCTTCTGTTATTGGTCGAACCGTTTAGAATCTTACGAATGAATATCCGTCAGTTTATCAATTTACCATGAGACGTTGCAAATTGTTAAATTTACGAAAATGTTGGCGTAAAATAATACAATTTAGTTCCCGTTTAGAATCCTACGAAGGTTTATCAATTTCCTAGGAAAATTATAAATTTACGGTTTTTGTTATTTTTCGGTGACATATATATACCTACATACTTTTTGTACTTTTAATAATTTTTTTTGTTCAGGATCTATGTTGGTAAAAACGGAAACCATATAGGATCACTTTGTCGTCGGTCTGTCAAAACCCTTTTTCTAAAGAACGCGTGGAGGTACGCAGATACTGTCTGCTACTCCTTAGAGTAGTGAAAATTCAAACATCTAAGCAACGCAACCTAAAGATAAGGGTGTTTAAGCTCCTTTTATGCATTTATTTTGACACTGGCTAGAAATCAAAACCTATAGGATAGTTTTTAGTTGACTTACGGCCGAAATTAATAATCAATCCATGACATATCAGAGTTGAAAAACAAATGAAGCAACAAAAAAAATGAAAATTTTTGTATGGTATCATTTGTTTTTCAATCTCCGATATGTGAATTAATTTCGGCCGTTAGAATCCTGAAAATTGGCGTCAAGTAACGCCTCAAAGCACAAGTAAAGGAAAACGCCTGAAAAATGTAAATTTTAGGTTACCTACATCACAAGGAAACTACTTTTTTGCTATATGGAAATATCTTATAGACTTTAGTTAAGTTAGTTAGCCCATTGTGTCCCACTGCTGGGCGAAGGCCTCCCTCTCCCTTTTCCACACACGTCTATCCTCAGCCATTACGGGCCAGTCCCTATGACTTACTCAGAAAAAAAACTATGTGCATAGGCAAAGTTTGTGCGGCATTTTCGGTGCGCAAGTTGGACTAGTGTTTGGCCGGTTTTTCTAAATATTTTCATAATTTCAGTTGTCCCAAGGGTTATAAAGGAAAAAAGTGCGACATGAAAACGCTGTTTTCAACTTGGTGGGAACAATATTTATAAATCTGTTGATAGATGCGAAGAATCAAGATAAGAATCAGCAGATCACGTTATCTTTCGCCAACAAACTCTTAGATACAGCAGAATTAAGCCAAAATTACTGATTGTTATTAAGGAGTTTTCAAGGCTTGAGTAAATAGGTTCTTAAAAAACTAGTGCGCCTCACCATCGACGATTGCATCAATTGATACCATTAAGTGGAATCGTAATGAAGTACTAGAATAAAAAAAGTCTAGATGATATACTGACAAATGTAGAAAATACCGTTTTTTTTTGTTTTGTTTGATAAATTTTAACGAATTTATGTATGTTGTGACTTTAAAATTTTTTATTAATTAAAACTTAATGCAACACAAAGATACAGTCAGAAGAGTAGAGCAAAAGAGCATGGATAGTACAGGAAAAAAAATCGTATGAAACGTTAAATGACGCGATAAGTATTTTTCGAACACTTGAACACAAACGTTCACGGGAAAATAGACACTAAGGTGTCCATGCTATTTTGACCTTACAAAGGCGGACTTAACGCCTTAGGCATTCTGAAGTCATCATGGCAGGTGCAAACATAAAAAAAAAACACAAAAACATTAAAATTAATTCGTTTTCTAATTATTATTTTTTTATGCACCTGCCACCTTCTCTCTTCACCACCCTAGGTTGACTGGTGGTGGTTGGTGGTGGTGGTTGCCTGGTTGTGTTTTGAAGTTGTAATAAATAAATAAATAATTTAAGTATAGAAAAACTGATTCTAAGACCAGAGAACTGGTCAAGGCAATGTTGCCAGTCTACTGGCCAACTTTGCCATGTGGAAAACTACTTCGATGCCTGACTGTATTTTGATTTTGTATATATTTACATGGTTAGGTTCAGTATAAATAGTAATTTAAGTTGTAAAATTTAAACACATGTATCATAAGTAGTTCCTATTCTACATTAGTTTTTTATATTAAAATACTATTTACTATTATGTTTAAGAATTGGATTGCTGTTGTGTATTATATAGTTTTAATTAGTTAAGCGTTATTATTTTTCATATTTTAGTACGCAGCAATTAATATATAAGTTTCTATAATGTCAGATTTGAAACAGAAATTGTAAATTAATTCTTAAATAATAATTGAAATGCCAAAGAAAGTGTAGGGAGGTTGTTATCCTTACGTGTATATCATAATTGCAACGATGTAATGTTTTAAATTACGGGGAGCGAACCGTCTTGTAAGAGAGTCAATAAATCAACAGTGAATGTATCAACGTTTTTCATTTATTGGTGAACTTAATACACAACAACTCTCTCTCTACCTAGCCTTTTCCCAAGGAGGTTTGTATTCACTGATCGTTTCGCTCGGAAACCATGTTGCTCGTCGCACAGATAATTTTCAACTTTTGAATAAATGTAATTATTTAGAACGTTTTCAAACACTTTGGCCGGCGAAGACAAAATGGCAATAGGATTAAGAACTCATCATCATCTGCCTAGTCTTTTCCCAACGATATTAGGGTCGGCTTCTAGTCAAGCCGGATTTAGCTGAATACCAGTATTTTACGAGGAGCGGCTACCTGCCAGTCCTCCACAACCCATTAACTGGGGTAACACGGTACTTTATGGCAAGACTGGAGTCAGATTTACTGGCTTCTGACAATCCATAACAACTGCCAAAGATCTACAAATGACAACCGGGACCTACGGCTTAACTTTCTTTCCGAGGCACGGAGGAAACTCGTTATGTTAAGATGG
The DNA here is from genome assembly GCA_030763345.1 of Mythimna separata. Taxonomy (NCBI): domain Eukaryota; kingdom Metazoa; phylum Arthropoda; class Insecta; order Lepidoptera; family Noctuidae; genus Mythimna; species Mythimna separata. The sequence goes on from CM061190.1 coordinate 7,662,151, forward strand.
TCACAGACCAACCTTGGCAAGCGTTGCCAACTACAACATTAAAAACTATTAGGAACTATATTGGATCGACGTGGGCCACGTACGCATATCTGGGCGGTGCGATATTCATACATTTTATAATTATGGTAACTAGACTTGGAGATCAACATACCCACGTCACACGACGCGGTTCTACATCCAACTCAGGCGTCGCCCACGTGTGCGTCGGTCTAACGTAGTTTCCGCTTTAGTTTCGTGTCGTAATCGAATCCGCGACGTGCAGCATAGTAGCCAATTGCTCAATCACTGTGCCAACCGTGCCATCAGAGGTTTTTGAATAAACTCCCAGAAAAATATAGGTAAATGCAGTGAACTAACAGATCATCACTTGTTCAACGAAATCGATGCCTCTGGGGTTCGCTTCTGAAAGGAAAACCCGGGGTCTTGGAACGGAACTAAAAAAGAAACAAAGGAGTGGGTTTTAGTCAGTCAGACACGCCCTCCCGCTCCACCCAAAAGCGGGAGAAGTCATTTTGATGATTTCCCACTTAAGAAACTTTCATAAATCCGTGAATTCTTCCCAAACGCTGCTGGAATAATTCATCTCTTCCCGCACGAGTGCGTTCTGAGTTGCTTGTAATGCACTTAATAAAGTGCTGGATCAGTGTTGTGACACTTTTAGTGGCAAAGAAATGTTATCTCACGGTTTTGCGGGTTCTGAAGTGCCTTTTGGATCGGATAAGAATAAAGAAAGGTTGGTATTGTCATTCTGAGGACATTTTTGGAGGATTTTTTTTGCTAGACAATTCTCGACAGTCTTTTGATTTTATTTTTATTGTTTGTGACAGGGCTTTAAGGTCATAGTTTGTGGTATTAGAAGAAACTTGTTTCGTGGTGTATTTATGTATTCTTTATACAACTCTAAAGTATAAGGGCGGCCTTAATGCCTTAGACTACACACGAACTCCCAAACACCCAAAGGGCAATGGAAAGGGTTATGCTCGGAGTTTCTTTGTGTGATCATATCAGAAATACAGATATCTACAGGAGAACCAAAGAAAACCACCGACATAACCCGAGGAATTGCTATGAACATAAATGGCGGAGGGCAGGGCACATTGCTTGTAGAACACATGGTCGATGGGGGCGAAAAATCCTGGATTGGCGACCACATACCGGAAAACGCAGCGATGGACGGCCTCCCACATGGTAGACCGATGACCTGATGAGGATCACCCAGGAGCGGTCACTGTGGCGACGCTTGGGGGAGGCCTATGTCCAGCAGTGGACGACTTTCGGCTGAAATTGCTATGATAACGTTCAATGTAATAACAGACCTCGAGTAAACAATATGAAAAGATTAAACATTTTATTAAACGTTAGAACATATGACGTGACGGGAATAGAGACTTGATACTCTTGTCATACGAGTATGACTCGAACTTCAATACATTATTGAAGCGGTGTTATTCAGAGATGGTTTAACAGTTAAAAGAATCTGAGTCGTTAAAATAAACCACCGAATCAACCAACATCATCTACCTAGCCTTTTCCCAACTATATTGGGGTCGGCTTCCAGTCAAGCCGGATTTAGCTGAATACCAGTATTTTACAAGACAACTGCCAAAGATCTACAAATGACAGCCAAGACCTACGGCTTAACGTGCTTTCCGAGGCACGGAGGAAACTCGTTATGTTAAGATGGTCACCCATACACAGTCCAACCTTGGCAAGCGCTACTTAACCATGAAGATCGACCTGTGCAGCTGTTATTATCTAGCCACGAGCTCCTCCAAGAATCGGAGTCGTTAAAATAAACCACTGAATCAACCGTCGACTCGATGTTTTACAAAACAATCTATAATGTTTTTCGGTTGTTTCGAGTAAACGGAATCGACAGCTAGTTTTCAATTGTTCGAATTAGTCTTACAGCCGAAACCAATAGCTATGTCCACGCTGTGCCCTTTCGTCTTCAACTTTCGTCTTCATCTTTCTAATCAACTTGCGTTAGTCGCTTTCAACAATTGAATGCGTTAAGGAACACAACGCCAATATTGTCATTTAGTTCAATCGTAGTTTTTCAGCTTGTGGAAACATGTGTGACGACAATATTTTTCTTAGTGGAATATGTGCTGCTTACTTGGTCATAAGAAATTCCAGAAAAAATGAATCAAGCGCTACACTTTTAACTGTCATTGCACATGCGTCAAAGGCATGCCCGACTTGCGCTGTTGACTGCGCTATGACGCATGCCCTTGTTGTACAAAAAAGGGCACAGTGTGGACATAGCTAATAACCTATCTGTCACATATCGAAGATATAAAAACAAATGAAACAACAGAAAACATGATAATTTTTGTATTGTATCATTTGTTTTACGATCTCCAGTATGCCAAAACTGGAGATCGATAGGTTATTGGTTTCGGCCGTTAGTCACTCTCACTCGAATTTGTAAATCATCAAGGAACAACTCACGAATTAATGCTCTATGCGCCAGTCGCTAAAACAGAGCGAGTCGGACTCGAGTCAAAGTCGAGACAATCGATTTAAATCAATGTCAACTTTTTTTGCTGTGTTCTTCCCTGACTGATTATAATTTAGGTGTCTTTAAGGCTATAGTAAATAGGCCCTTAACAAACTGGTGCGCCTCACCATCAACAATTGCACCACTGCTTACCATCAGGTAGGATTGCAGTCAAGCACTAGTTTATACCAATTAAAAAAAAAGTCACTCACACTTGAAACACTAAACCATCAAGTAACAACTCGTGAAAGAACACGCTAAGCGCCATTCGCAAAAACAGACCGAGTCGAACTCGAGACAAAGGCAAAATAATCGATAACCGTCGAAATGTTCGAACAATCGAAACATGCGAATAAAACCTCCACCTTTGCGCATCGCTACCTTATTGTGGGAGAAAATCGAATGCTTACATTTTCTCCTTACTTAAGTATTCAGAGTCGTTTTAACGCGTTATTTGACGTGAAATAGGTATCTTTTACATAGTAAATATAGCGTGAAATTGTGTATGTTTTTATGGAGTAAACATATCCGTGAAGCTGCGTTTACTATTTAACCTATCAATACCCGCGAAACGAGACACAATAGTAAGACAATAGCAGCGCGATCCTATGAGACCAGTCGGGGATTCATGAATTAATAGGTCCCTATATTGTTTAAAAGAGTTATAGTAGGCCTGCAACGCAATGGGAAACTAAAGGAACACAGGTAGGTTTCAGTCATGTAAGTTTCACACGCCCATCTGGGGCCGAAGTCCTCTGGGGAACACAGAAATTCCGAAAGGTAAGCTCGTGTCCCCCAAATCGAAGGCAACGAAGGAACGGTGTGAGGTTTAGTCAGTAAGAGTATGACACGCCCTTCCGCTCCACCTAAGAGCGGGAGAAGATATTCTGATGATTCCCCTTCCTAAAAAAAAGCCCTCCCGCTCCGCCTTGGATGATTCATCATCTACCTAGCCTTTTTCCCAACTATATTGGGGTCGGCTTCCAGTCAAGCCGGATTTAGCTGAATACCAGTATTTTACGAGGAGCGGCTGCCTACCAGACCTCCACAACCCATTAACTGGGGTAATACGGTACTTCATGGCAAGACTGGAGTCAGATTTACTGGCTTCTCCGTATCCGTATCCGTTATCCGTTTATCCGTAACGATTGCCAAAGATCTACAAATGACGGCCGGGACCTACGGCTTAACGTGCTTTCCGAGGCACGGAGGGAACTCGTTATGTTAAGATGGTCACCCATCCACAGACCAACCTAGGCAAGCGTTGCCTAACCTTGAAGATCGACCTGTGCGGCTGTTATTATCTAGCCACGAGCCCACGAGCCCCGAGATGATTAACCATCTAAAAAGACAACTAATCCGCTCAGGGTTCGCGTGGCGGATTACGACCTATTCATTCTCCTAGAAAAGATCCTGAGTCTCAGCAGTTAGCAATAGCATTATCGGCCTTATAATGTTCTCATTGCTGGGATTCAGGCCTCCTCTCTAGGAGAAGGAATGGGCCATAATCCACCGCGCGGGCCCATTGCGGATTGGTGAATGTCACATGTCTTCGAATTTTTGGTTCTTGGTCATGCCGGTTTCCTCACAATGTTTTCCTTCACCGTTTTGAGAGCAGTTGTGATGAACTAAATTAAGTAACCTAACCCGCGCCTGGCCGGGTTTGAACCCGCTATGTACAACTTGCAAGTCGGGGCAGTAACCACTGGGTCACCACTTGCACTGCTCTCAGCAGTGGGAATATTAAAATAGTGTGAATAGGCGACTTATTAAATTGAAATTTCAATAATCTTACTTTGAGGCTCAAGAACTTAAAATTACAACCTAGTTTATCGAGAAAATCCAGACAGAAAACTATTGAAATAACAGTAAATATTTGATCTATCTGTTACCTCCAAACAAGAGGTTTATTTTCTTAGGAAAAACTTATTTTCGTCGAGTCGTTCATTTTGAAGTTCTGTGTTATTTGTCACAATTTTTTGTCCGAAAGAATAGTGGACTGTTCGGACAAAAAATTGAATGTAATTTCTTTCGATATTAAGAGAGATTGCTTGTAGAGTTATTATTAGAAAAGAGTATTATTTTTTTTGCTTATAAGTCAAATAATAGAAAGTTGTGGGGTTGTTTTTTCGGGTCTTGTAAAAGTACCTAGGGTATTTTTCCACTATTCCTAAGTTCTATCCAGATAAACCTAGTAATAGTGGCTGGCTAATATGGATAGATTTCAGCTACTGTAAGTACGTACTTGACTTTTTCACTTATATTACTTCGCCTCATATCCATGGTCCAGTTTCTTATAAAGGGTGTAAAAAGACCCTTAACGAAAACGAAAACCCCATATTCTACACATCACTGGGATACTTTTTTTCTTCTAGGACATACCTGGGAATTCACTGGTTCTGGAGATATTGAAGGTCAAAGTCAACATTTTTTTTTCATTTTTTTTTCAAAATCGTGTTCCAAGTATCATTAGTAAACTTTCTTCTAAACAAACATTATCAAAATTATCAATTTTTCATAACAAAATATGCATTTGAAGTTAGAAAAATGCAACGAAAACTAAACACAACGAGCGCCTCACATACACAAGCGTGCGGTCGGTTCAACAACCAAGCGCGAGCGGCCGAACGCTCAGCTGAACGAAATTATTATTAATTAATTATTTTTTAAAGATGAAAAAAAAAAGTTTTTTCCCAGCAATAAGTTTTGGTCAGAGTTGCTTAGTTACATGTACAGAATGTCTAGTTATCGGCTTTGTGATCGGTCTTTTTACACCCTGTATTTTAATAGTTACTAGATATTGTAGTAGCCGTTCTTGAATGATAAATAGTACTTATAACTAAACGACTGTTTTCTGTAGGTTAAAGATAGATATACAGACAGACGTGTTACCCCAGTTAATGGGTTGTGGATGTCTGGTAGGCAGCCGCTCCTCGTAAAATATTAGTATTCAGCTAAATCCGGCTTGACTGGAAGTCGACCCCAATATATGTAGTTGGGAAAAGGTAAGGTAGATGATGATGATGATAATGATACAGGCAGACATTGGAATGATCCGACATTTCTCATTCATTCTGTTTCAATCTTGGAATAGAATTATGACCTATGTATTTGACAGTTGCGAAGCAAGCCTGGAAGCCGACCCCAATATAGTTGGGAAAAGGCTAGGTAGATGATGATTGGTCATTTTTCGATTTATTTGAATATTTTGCATTTTTTACGCGATTTCTCTTCTTATTCATTTACTAGCTGACACCAACCATGTGAAATTACAAAAGTACTTTCTAACAAAAGATAAAATTAAATCTGCACAAAAACTATAATTAATTCGATTCATTACTTCTAAAATCTCAAGCTTCTTCACTTTCAATCAAAAATATATTCCATTTTTGTGTCTATATAGTTCTTTTTTCCTTTCCAAGTACAAGCCACATATAATATGTACGTAGCTAAGGTAATATAATAAGTAAATAAGCTCGAGAACTATAATAAAACTCTTTCTGCCAACTGACATACCCGTATTTTCCTTAAGACTTATCCCTACATAAAAATAAGTGAAATATTAAGTAATGAATAAAATATATCTTTGTCTACCGTCTTCCCACGTAACTAGTTGTAGGCATGAACTGGGGAGAAGGTAAACTTTTATAGTGAACCTTTTTTTTTAAGTTTTGATTTTCTGACTAGAACTTACCTGGGTTTTTTTTAGTCGCCCTTTACGGTTTAGGGTCACGGTAATTCTTTGGAACACTAGAAACGATATGCCACAACCGTAAGGAAACAGACTTCGCTACACCTCAGCCGTTGCCACAGAAGAAACCCTGGGCATCGGAAGTCGCAGACCGATTCCCAATCAACGTAGGCGAGAGCTTGCGGACGATGAGCAATGAGTTGCTTGCCATCCGACCGTCTGGTAAAGATCGAGCCCGAGTCATCAATGGCGTATAGTTTTCCACGCGTGCCTCAGCATAACCAAAGGGGCCCAAAAGGTCCGATGCCCGGATACGGCGACGGCAATTTTTGAAAGAGATACCACGATCCAGGACTCCAAAGGGTAACTGAAGACCTCTCGCTGCACCCTACAGCGGGAGAAGTCACTGGACGATTATCTGAACTCCACCGAAGGCCTATAGGTACTCTGATAACATACCATCATCGTCATCTACCCAGCCTTTTCCCAACTATATTGGGGTCGACTTCCAGTCAAGCCGGATTTAGCTGAATACCAGTATTTTACGAGGAGCGGCTGCCTACCAGACCTCCATAACCCATTAACTGGGGTAACACGATACTTCATGGCAAGACTGGAGTCAGATTTACTGGCTTCTGACTATCCGTAACGACTGGATAGCATACCGATGTATGTATTTACTACTTTTTTTTTATCACATTTTTTATTTTAAATGGAACTTCTACATTTCAGTACACAGTAACATAACGGCTAAGTGGCTAGCCCTTTTCATCAAAAAACCCTTTTTCTATTACATACATTGTTTATTTTGTGTGTTGTTTATTTTTCATATAATAGAACAAAACAAATGGAATTCTTGTTGGAATATCGTATTGTTGGATAAATTTTATATGCTGTGTAAATTTGACTGTTCCTATAGGAAAAGTGTACCTGGTTCCTAGGGTAACCGATGAAATTCTTAAGTGTTTTTGGATTTTATAGGTTAGTGTTTAAGTCTACACAATTATGTTCATCAAAATATGTTTTGCGACCCTAACACATATTTATATACGGCATTATAATGATGGGACCTTCTCGGTTCGTCTATATTAAATGACTTTTCATGAAATAGCCAGTTACACGATAGGGGTCTCCAACCGAAGATGGATGCTTGACGCACAGGACTGATCGTTGTGGCGACGCTTGGGGGAGGCCTATGGCGCAGGCTAGATAGAAGAGACGTAAGACGAGGACGCGTCGTGGACAGGCGCAAAAGTACAAGCGTTGCGCCCGCGCCCTGTCTGTTCTTTATGTTTTGCGTCGCGACGCTTCTATACATTTTGTATGAAAGAGACGAGAAAGAGACAAATGCCCGCGGCTCGTCTGCGTCTTACGTCTTTTCTGTGTGGCCAGCGCCTATGTCCAGCAGTGAACGTCTTTCGGCTGAAATGATGGTGATGAGACGAATTGGGTGGGTGGGTGCTGATTTAGCCATATTCGCTACGGTCACAAATCATATTTTAGTGAACAAAGAACTTGATGTTGCAAGGTCTATATGACCTGCAAACCCGCAATATACAAAAACTTTAGAAAATTTAAATTTCGCGAGCTTCTTTTTAGTTTACTTCGTTCGTTCAATAAAACTAAGTGCCTTTGGTACCTATGGTACCTAGACGTCAGTACTAAGACGGACAGGTATACTTGTAGTCTTGAGATAGGTCCACAGGGTAAAAGTCTGAGGTTAGGGAAATAGAGAAAAGTGTTCTAAGACGGGAAGTGGCATAAATAATGAATAGGTAAAGAAAACTGTTAGGTCGGTTATTCAGATCTCTTAACATAAAAGCTTTATGTTAAGGTTATCAGTCTAATATCTATACTAATATAATAAAGAGGTAAAGTTTGTTTTTTTGTTTGTATGAGGTAATCTGTGGAAGTACTGGTACGATGGCTAAAATTTTTTCACCAATAGAAAGCTGCTGTATTCCTGAGTGACATATGCTATATTTTATGTACGCGGGCGAAGCTGCGGGCTAAAGCTACTACTTTATATGGTAGGAAGGTAAAAAATAAAAAAATATATTAACACTGTTGCTTTTACGTTTTGACATTGACTTTACTTTCACCCTAAATTCTCACTTAATCGGAGAGCGGTCCCACCTGATAGTAAGCAGTGATGCAATCGATGATGGTGAGGCGCACTAGTTTATTAAGAGCCTATTGGATCTAGCATTGAAGACCTTCAAATTATAATCATACGGGAAGACCGCAGCAGGCCAATTGCTCCAGTCCTCCGACGTATTAAGCCCAGCGGGGGTTTATGTGAGCGTAGGCTGCAGTACAAGTGTGTGTGCATTAAACTCCACTTAATTATCCCGAAGCCTCTGGGGCCATGGACTGCGGATTCTGACAGCGAAGGTTGAAGATCCTAGATCGAAGGCAACAAAGGAACGGATTGGTTAGTCAGTAAAAGTCTGACACGCCCTGAACTCCGCCCAAGAGCGGGAGAAGTCATTCTCATGATCATCATCATCTGCTTAGCCTTTTCCCAATTATATTGGGGTCGGCTTCCAGTCAAGCCGGATTTAGCTGAATACCAGTATTTTACGAGGAGCGGCTGCCTACCAGACCTCCACAACCCATTAACTGGGGTAAGTCATTCTCATGATATCCCGACAAAAAAAACCAAAGATGGTTCCTAAATAATCGTTCGCAAAATCCACGTGAATCCTTCCGAACTCTTCAAAGTAAGTCCATCATTCGCGAGCGAGTCCTCAGCGCTGTCAGGCCGTTCCTCCCAGTGATGGATGTGCGGAAGTCGTCAGAGGAAGGCTTCCCTTTCCGCGTAATTCGTCGTGTTTCCGGGACCGTCCCGTCGAGAGGGACGGAGGATTGTGGAGTTTGTGAGGTTGGTCTGTGAGGGATTGTCTGTTTGGTATTAGAACACTTGTAAGTGATGTGATGGAAATGTGAAGCTGTTTTAGAAGATGACAATATAATTGTAATTTTAACTTTGATTTTAATGTATTTTAACTAGTCCCTGACTGTGAACTCTAGAGACAGAGAAGTCATTAGATGATTTACCATCTTGAAAAAAACTGAGGTTGCTGTGTCTCATCATCATCACTTCAGCCGAAGGACATCCACTGTTGGATATAGGTCTCCCTCAAGTGTCGCTAAAACGAACAGTCCTGTGCGTCTCGCGTCTATCGGATTCCGTAGTCGTTGTCTTTTTCATTTTTTTTTTGTTTTTAACCGACTTCAAAAAGAAGACGGTTCTATAAACTATAGTATTTATTTCAAGTATTTTCACCGATTTCGTCCTCTTTCCTACTTTTTCTGTGCCTGAAAGGGTCCATAATTGATCTTGACAATATTATTTATACAACCTGTATGTACTTACTATGGAATGCAAATAAAGTATTGAGTATGAAATTAATCGGTCAATCGTGGACCGATTTTGATTCTTTTTTTCATTCATTCAGTTATTTTTTCTTTGCATTCCCGCAACTCTCAACAGGTCATCACCCTCTACATAACCACAGATTATTAAATAGTTACTACGTAACAGATACTTCACTCAGTAGAAAAATTACAATACCTACTGCTATAATAGCCTACATCGTCGCGCCAGCAACCACTGCATGCTAAAATGTGCCTAAACGCTCAAGCGTACAGTCGTGATTGCTTCGCACCGCGCGATCCCGCAGCAATCGCAGGGCTGCCTCTTTGATATAATTAAATTACCATGACTTTTTGTGTTTATGTTATTGAGAACTGTGAATGTTTTGACTTATAGTTATAGTTTAAAATTGTATCGTTTATAAAATATTTCTATTACAAATTTCGTCGTTCTTTCGTCATTGACAGGTAAATGGAAAAATGTTAGGTGTTTATCCCTTCTTTTACTTGATTTGCACCCATCTACAGCAAACAAGGCACCACACGTCATCGTAATACGCGTACGAACGAACAGCATTATTAAAATTGAACGGCGTGCGCGCGCTTCGCTTGCGAAAACCGCACTGAATTTGATCCGCTAGCGGACCGAGAGCGCTCGGCTGGGCGGTAGGCACTTATAGCGCGCAAGTACATGGAGTGACGGAGGCCTGACATAACACCAAATTACATACATTATCTAGTCATCTCATACACGTCGGTACTTAAAACTAAGTCCCACAAACTTCAGTAAAGCGTATGACCACACATAACTTAGCATTTTGATGTGAAGTGATAACGCGATGGTGGTTAATAGCTCATAATATGTTAGGGTCCTCATAAAGATGAGAATCGACTGTAGTATGTTTGACGTAGTGGGCGGTTTGACCACCTAGTTGCTATGAGTAAGAATAAGTGTAGCGACTACGATCTACTACACATGACGTCACAGAATCCTACATCCCACAAGCAAAGTTCTCCGCGCGATTTGAATAGATACAACAGCCCGAAATCATCTATTGGGCAGTAGCCCACCGGACATAACACCTCGTCCGGTCGGAGGATCCTCCCTTTTCAACGGAGGTATGTGGGACTTTACTCTCTGTTCCATTACCTATAAATAAGCAGAATTAGTCTTTATGTTCCCACAGTTGGGCTGTTGGCTCCTTTTCTAAGATAGGGACTAGGCAGTAACCATGCGTACCACGAGTGCCGCTGAGTGAATGTCAAATATCTTCAAATCTCTTTCCTTGCGACATTTTCTTCTATGGTTTTAAGAGCAGTGGCGATGAAACAAATTACTTTAGGTTAAGCCTGCCTGAGTTTGAACCTGCGACGTACTACTTGTAAGTCGGGCCGATTATAAACGAAGATAAAAAATTGTAATATCATAATTTGTAGACGCTTTAGGTAGTTGCAAATAAAGTTAAACGGACAAAGTTCAAAATATGACATTCTCTACCGCTCTATCCATAGGGAGAGAAATTATTTGATGATTTGAAAACATTTTGTACAAATGATTTTGTAAAAAATACCGTGGAATCTCTCTACGTCTTCTAGCGTTGCATAAACTTGGAAATCGATCCATGCTGCTGTTATTAATTAACATTCCTCTACAGTTGCGGTTATTATTTAACGGTTCCTCTTGAAAAATTCAAGATGGTTTACTTGAAAAATAAATTAGTCTGGCTGTACTTCCACGCATACCAAATGAGCTAAAATCTAGCCAGAGAAAATGTTTTTTTGATAAACTAGCGATCCGCCCCGGCTTCGCACGGGAGCAAATTTATCAGTGTTACTCTACTATATTATGCATGTATTATACATATAAACCTTCCTCTTGAATCACTCTATCTATTAAAAAGTTCTTCGTTGCGAAGTTTTAAAGATTTAAGCATACATAGGGATAAAATATAGAGACAGAGAAAGCGAATTTTTTTATACTATATGTATTCTATATGTATTATTTGACAAAAGATAGATAGCATAAGGATAATTACTATCTTTCTTTGTTTTGTAGGAGACAAATAGCTGTGTCGCTATCATATTATTTTATTATTACAGCCAAGAACTTGGCTAAACAAATTGCTTCTGTTGAGCAAAGCAATGTTTTGACAAATGATTTTGCCAATAACTTGGCATCAAATATTAAAATCAATCTTGATTTAAATTAGTAATTAAGACAACGGAGTCAATCTCTGGCATAAAAACTATGAACATGCTGAACGAATATTCCACTAAAGTTTTAAATTCAACAAATAATATCAACCTGGTGCATCAAAATATTCAAGGTCTTATGAACAAAGATTTAGAAGTAGAACTTTTCTTAAATTGTAATAATATTGATATTCTTTGTTTAACTGAACATTGGCTTAAAAGCCAACAGTTAATGTTCAATTTTAGTAATCACCAGATTCGTTCAGTAGTTCGTTCAGCAGAATTAATGCTATGGGTGTATGGGGTCCATTAACATCTGAAGGACCCAAGCCAACCTTACCTGCTAGCGGTGCACCCTGCTGTTCAACGGACAAGGCTCTGGCAAACCTGGTTTCCCTCTCGTAGGGTTGTGGGGGTCAGACGGCTGGTCGCCTCACGTAAAACCAACCTCAGTCAAATATTTTTGGATAGGAATACATATTTGGGTACTCGTGCTAGGGCGTCGCCGCATAACGACGCGCAGGCACATCGCCCTAAACCTGTGACAAGTGGGTTAGGGCTACCGTGTCAAGTACGGGCACGGTTAAAGAGGTTAGTACCCAAAAGGAAGTTCCGCTTTGCCACCTGGAACATTGGCTCTCTAACCGGACGTTGCAGGGAACTCGCGGACGTACTTGCGAAGCGTCGGGTCCAGTGCGCCTTCCTTCAGGAGACGCGCTGGAAGGGGAATAAGTCCCGTGACATCGGGCAGGGGTACCGGCTAGTGTACGCCGGATCACCATCGGGACGGAACGGAGTGGCCGTAGTGCTGTCTAAGGACCTTCAGGATGGCCTTCTTGAAGTAGACCGATACAGCGACCGGTTGATGCGAGTTAGGGTGCTGATCGAAGGATCAGTTACGAACCTAATCAGTGCCTACGCTCCTCAAACTGGTTGCTGTGAGTCTGAAAAGGAGGCCTTCTGGAATGAGTTCGAAGACGTATTACGCGCTATTCCGAATTCCGAAGATGTTTTGGTTGGGGGGGACCTCAACGGTCACGTAGGTCAGTTTGCTGGAGAGCACGGACGTGTTCACGGTGGTTTTGGATACGGCCAACTAAATGCAGAGGGAGTCAGTATACTCAGGACCTGCGCCGTATCGGACCTTGCCATCGCGAATACGTTCTTTCAGAAGAAGCCCCACCATCTTATTACGTACCGTAGTGGTGCCTACTCAACCCAGATAGATTACCTGTTGGTGCGACGGTGCCACATTGGCAAGGTTACCAACTGCAAAGTCATCCCTGGCGAAAGCCTAACGGCTCAACACCGCCTCCTTGTCCTGGACTTTGCGGTCGTGCCAAGGAAGAAAGTTGTTGAGAAACGCGAACCCCGCACTAAGTGGTGGTTGCTTAATGGCTCTAAACAGTCGGACTTTATTGCGGAGGTCGAGCATCTTGAGGTGAGTGCTCCGCATGAGTCCGTTCAAGAGATCTGGAGTAGGATCCATTCAGCAATCACCACTGCGGGTAAGCGCGTCCTTGGCACTTCTCGTGGTGGCCGCGTCATGGACAAGGAGACGTGGTGGTGGGATGACGGGGTTCAGGAGGCGACTCGGAAGAAGAGGGGTTTATTTAAACAGTGGCAAGGGATCAACTCTCCGGAAGACAGGGAGGCATATGGAGCGGCTAAGCGCGCTTGTAAAAAAGCTGTAGCCAGAGCCCGCAGCAAAAGTTTGTTGCCCTTGTACGACAAGCTGGAAACTGCGGAGGGGCAGAAGCTTATTTTTAAGCTGGCGCGTGCCCGGGAAAAAGCTACACGGGACATTAGCAAATGTCTTTGTGTAAGGGACGCCCAGGGTAGGCTGCTCTATGATGCTCCTTCTGTTAAGGAGAGATGGTGTACATACTTCTCGGAGCTGTCTAATAAACAGCATCCCCACAACCTCCCTCCCGAACCGCCTCCTAACCTCGGACTTATTTCCCCTATTTCCCCCGACAAGACCCGCATTGCTCTTCGCCACATGAAGAACCGGAAATCGATTGGGCCTGACAATGTGCCAATTGAGGTGTGGAAGGCGATGGGCTCACATGGTGTGGACCTTCTGACTGATCTTTATAACCGCATCCTGACCACCAAGGAAATGCCAAACCAGTGGCGACTAAGCCTGATTATCCCGGTCCACAAAGGCAAAGGTAGCGTACAGGATTGCAGTAACTACCGCGGTATCAAGATCATGTGCCACACCATGAAGCTCTTCGAGCGCATCATTGACACAAGGCTCCGTAGCGAGTGCACTATCTCTGAGTGTCAATATGGCTTCCGGGCGGGTAACAGCACCATGGATGCGGTGTTCGCCTTACGGACTCTGTCTGAGGCTTACAGAGAGAGAAGGAGAGCTCTGCATATGGCCTTTTTAGACCTGCAGAAGGCCTTCGACTGTATACCTCGGCAGGCTATCTGGTGGGCGCTCCGCTTCAAGGGTGTTCCCGAGGCCTATATTGACATTATCAGAGATATGTACCGCGATTTCGTGTCCTTTGTCCGGACCGCTGTTGGCGAATCCAATGTCTTTCCAATATCTGTTGGCGTTCACCAAGGTTCGGCTCTAAGCCCGTTCTTGTTTAACGTTGTGCTTGATGTAGTTACGGCAAACATCCAGGATCAGCCTCCATGGCTAATGATGTATGCCGATGACATCGCCTTCGTTAACCAGAACAAAGCCCATCTTGAGCGCAGGGTCAACATTTGGAAAGACACGCTGGAAAACGGCGGTCTGAGACTAAATGTGGCGAAGACTGAGTACATGTCCTGTGGTGGCACGGATTCAAGTACTATCCGGATAGGGTCGGATTTGAGCGCTAAGTCTGATAAGTTCCGGTACCTTGGATCCGTGCTGCACGAGTCTGGCAGCGTGGATGACGATGTCCAAGCACGTATAGGCGCGGCATGGGCAAAATGGCGCGAGGTAACGGGCGTTTTATGTGACCGTAAAATGCCTCCGAGGCTCAAAGGGCAGATATAAATGCATCATACGGCCTGTCCTCCTGTACGGTGGCGAATGCTGGCCAGCACTAAGCAGGCACACCCAGGAGCTTCGCGTCACGGAGATGAAGATGCTGAGGTGGATGAGCGGCGTAACGCGATCCGATCGCATACGCAACTCATTCATCCGAGGTAGTCTTGGTGTCCGTGACGTGGGGGAAAAACTGCAAGAGTGTCGTCTGCGATGGTATGGCCACATCATGCGCCGCCCTAGGGAGTACGTTGGTCGGAGATGCATGGATATGGCTGTCCTTGGGGCTAGGTCCCGTGGTCGCCCTCGCAAGCGCTGGCTGGACGTCGTCAAGTCCGACATGAGAGCCAATGGCCTCACTGAGGAGGATGTTAAAGATCGGGCAAAGTGGAGAAAACATAGTCGGAAGGCGGACCCTGGCAATGGCCGGGATTAACGCCAGGCAGAAGAAGAAGACTCTACTATATTATGCATGTATTATACATATAAACCTTCCTCTTGAATCACTCTATCTATTAAAAAGTTCTTCGTTGCGAAGTTTTAAAGATTTAAGCATACATAGGGATAAAATATAGAGACAGAGAAAGCGAATTTTTTTATACTATATGTATTCTATATGTATTATTTGACAAAAGATAGATAGCATAAGGATAATTACTATCTTTCTTTGTTTTGTAGGAGACAAATAGCTGTGTCGCTATCATATTATTTTATTATTACAGCCAAGAACTTGGCTAAACAAATTGCTTCTGTTGAGCAAAGCAATGTTTTGACAAATGATTTTGCCAATAACTTGGCATCAAATATTAAAATCAATCTTGATTTAAATTAGTAATTAAGACAACGGAGTCAATCTCTGGCATAAAAACTATGAACATGCTGAACGAATATTCCACTAAAGTTTTAAATTCAACAAATAATATCAACCTGGTGCATCAAAATATTCAAGGTCTTATGAACAAAGATTTAGAAGTAGAACTTTTCTTAAATTGTAATAATATTGATATTCTTTGTTTAACTGAACATTGGCTTAAAAGCCAACAGTTAATGTTCAATTTTAGTAATCACCAGATTCGTTCAGTAGTTCGTTCAGCAGAATTAATGCTATACGTGGTGGCTCAATGATTATTGTAAATAACCACCTGAAATATAAAGAACGGCAGGACATTGTGAGTTTATCTGTTGAGCGGTCAGTTGAAATAGCTTGCATTGAACTGGATCAATTTATTATATTAAGTGTTTACAAACCCCCTTCCGGATTGTATGACTGCTTCGAAAAGGTAATGGATGAAGTGTTCCACAAGATTTGCAATTCAAATAAGTACATAATCACTTGTGGTGATTTTAGTATTAATCTACTAGAAAACTCAAGTTTATGTAGTAAAATTTTAAGTCTATTTAAGTCCTACAATCTGGTTAACCAATTTTTGGAGCCCACTAGAATAACTCCTAATAGTGCCACATGTATAGATAATATTTATACGGATGTTGTACCCAGTCACAAAGAAGTCATTAATTTATTAGATTCTGATCATTGTGGGCAATTAATTACTTTTCAAAACAAACACAGCATAGTGGCTAAAAAGAATATCACTGTTAACCCTAAAACTGCAAGTCGTTTAGAAAGTTTTAAAACTAAACTTATTAATAATTTACCCGACTTGTCTACATATGATGATCTCAATCATCAATATGAAGGTTTCTTTAACATGTACTGTAATCAATTTAATTCTACTTTCATACCTAAGACTCTCTCGGTTAACAGTAATGTGTCGTTCAGTGAATGGGCTACCATTGGTATTCATAAAAGTAGAACTAGGCTTTACGAATTGTATGACGAAAGAATTCTTGTTAATACTGCTGAATTTAATTTATATGTTCGAAATTATTCGAAATTATTTAAAAAAAAATGTTCTCTAGCGAAATCGCGTTATTTGAATACTTGGAATGTTATAAATAGTGAAACTGGAAGGTCTACGAGACCATCTAGTGACTATAAACTTATAATTGATGACAATGTGATCACATCAGACTCACAGGTTGCTGCGGCTTTTGAGAACTTCTTTTCAGAGATCGCTATATCAACAACAAAATCTCTGAACTCATCACCCACAGCTGCAGATTCTCTGCTTAAAGAAAACGTTAAAGTTTGCGATTCTGTTTTTAATTTCGAACATGTTACTTGTGCAGATATTGTTAAGACCTTTAAGTCCTTAAATGTAAAAAAGACTGCAGATTTATGGGGTAATTCTGTGGACGTTGTTAAGTCTATAATCCATATTGTAGCTTCTTCTTTAGCCTTTATTTTTAATAATTGTATCGATCGCGGTGAGTTTCCTGATTTAATGAAGAATAGTAAAATTATACCTTTGCTCAAAACGGGTAGTACATCTGACCCCACGAATTACAGACCTATTTCAGTGCTACCCACTTTTAGTAAAATATTTGAAAAACTCATTTTAGAGCAACTACAAAAGTTTTTTAATAGACATAAATTGTTGCATACCAAACAGTTCGGTTTTACAAGGGGTCGTTCAACAACCGATGCTGGTGTTGAATTTTTAGGACATATTTTTGATGCATGGGAAGACAAATGCGATGTCCTGGGTATTTTTTGCGATTTGTCCAAGGCCTTCGATTGTGTTCCCCATGAAACATTAATCAGGAAACTACACCATTACGGAATCCGGAACTCCTCCCTGGATCTTCTTGCATCATATCTGGGCGATAGGATTCAGAGAGTTGATGTAAACGGGAAAAGATCTCCTGGGTCTGTAGTAAAAATGGGTGTCCCTCAGGGCTCAATTCTTGGTCCATTTTTGTTTCTTATTTATATTAACGATTTACCTTACCTCATGAAGGATAAAGATAATATTATCGTTATCCTTCATGAGGTAAGGTACACTATATAGTGTTGTTTGCAGACGACACTTCACTTTTGTTTAAACTGAAACGTCAGCAGTCGGTTACTGACGATATAAATATAGTTATCTCTAAAATAGTACACTGGTTTAATGTAAATAACCTACATCTGAATGAAAAGAAAACTAAATGCATAAAGTTTACGATGCCCCATGTTAGGCAAGTAGAAACTAGTGTGCCAATAAAGGGAAAGGAGTTGAGTCCTGAAGATACTACAGTGTTTTTGGGCATAACTTTAGATGCTAAGCTTCAGTGGGGCCCTCATATAGACAAATTATCTAAAAAACTTAGCTCTGC
Source organism: Mythimna separata (assembly GCA_030763345.1). Lineage (NCBI taxonomy): Eukaryota > Metazoa > Arthropoda > Insecta > Lepidoptera > Noctuidae > Mythimna > Mythimna separata. The sequence continues at coordinate 7,680,130 of CM061190.1, forward strand.
AGCATATGCTGTAAGAAAAATTCGAAATTTAACTGATTTAGAAACAGCCCGTTTAGTTTATTTTAGCTATTTTCATAGTGTCATGTCGTACGGTATCCTACTGTGGGGAAATGCCGCCGATATCCAAACAATTTTTGTTTTACAGAAAAGGGCTATTCGTTCCATTTATAATTTAAGTCCTAGATACTCCCTCAGAGATAAATTTAAGGAGATCAAGGTAATGACTGTGCCTTCACAATATATTTATGAGAATATCCTGTATGCCCATAAGAACAAAAACATGTTTAAAAAATACAGTGATATACATAATTTTAATACTAGAAATAAACACAAATTTGTAGTTCCTGCAACTAGGCTCAAAAAAATAGGGGGCTCATTTAGATGTCAATGTGTACACTTCTATAATAAACTTCCCAGTCTTAATCAAGAACTAAGCCTCAATAAATTTAAATCATTTGTAAAGCGTAAACTTTGCCAAAAGGCTTTTTATACTATAAAGGACTATGTTGAGGACAATAAGGCTTGGGATTGAGCTGCTCCAGTACTCACTGTACTGTCGTTTATTCTTTTGGATTTTTGTTTTTGATTGCATTTTTTCCATTGTAAATATAATGGAGAAGTGCACAACTTATGTTTCAATTTGACATTGATATTCTCTTTTTTTATCTACTCTACTAAAAACAAATAATGTAATATATACTCTATACTCCTAAAGGTGGATCCACACATTGCGAGGCATGCGCTCCGCACAGCGCACAACGCATGCCTCGCTAAGTGTGGACCTGTATATTCGTGGCGAGGCATGCGCTTCGCACGCGCGCGGGCGAGCCAACGTATGTCGGCAAATGCTTCAAGATCAAAGTGCCTCAGTGCGAGCATTACGTTATGTGTGGACGTAGCCGCGCATGCACGTTCGAGGCATGTGCCGCGTACAATATCAACGCACGCCTCGACTACGAAAATGAAACTGCGTTTGCTCGGGCCACACAGCGCGCAACGCATGCTCGGGCCGATCCAACCCACACAGCAGCAGTCAAGATGGCGCCTTTGCATCGCGTGTGCGTATCCGCTGCTGCTTTTATAATTATTAATTCAATTATTAAAATTCTGGTTGTTTACAATTTCACTAAGTAAGTATACCTACCTACTACTTATTATCTCATTAACGGATGGACTGATTTACATGATTTAAACGGATAAAACGGTTTTAGACCTAGACTTTTCATTTGACACCAAACTCGTTAAGATATCTCTACAAAGAAAAAAAAACATTTTCAAGTTGCTCTCGTAATTATCCAATATTATGTATGAAGCGTGTACGATTCATTTAAAACCATCTTATCAAACGTTAAATATATGTAGGTATTTTTTCTGTGAACAACACGATAATTTTCCTTTTCTCATCTGCAGCGACCTAGGTACCTAACGAAAAAAAATCTGTCGTCTCCTTGTGTCGACACATATCCGTCAAGTAATTGAAATGAGCAATGTCTAAACCAGCTAGCAGCGATTACGACGGCACCACGCGAAAGTCTAGGTAATAGGTATTTACCGCTGCAAGTACGGCTTAGTGAAGGAGGCCTGATAGTAGTAGGTAGTTCAGAAATAATTGATTATACATACCTGATCCAGTTACCTTGCTTTTACCACAGATTACTAAATAGTTATCTTTTCTCGACATTTTTCCCTTCTATAAGATCCTAGAAGAGAATTTTTTTTTTTTTCAACTCAGCGACGGTTACATTTACTTCGTTCGCGATTATACGCCATTTATTTTTAATCTTCCCTTTTATTTTTATTAAAATAATGATTATGTTTTGGATCCCATAATAATCTATTACTTTCGTATAATAAAACTGCTTAACATTTCTTTATCGTTCATAATGCGCGCGTACATCCGCAGCGAGGCGGACACAACAACGCAACGCACTGCTCGCAATGAGCCGGCCGCCACACGGCGCACAGTGAATAGAGCGTGTGCGGCGCACACGCGCTGTGCGTTGTGCGGAGCGCATGCCTTGCCAAGTCTGCGCGCCTGCTTGCCTCGAGCATTTGCTTCGCACGCGATGGCTCGACCCGAGCATACGTTGGTATAATTTGTCAACACGCACGCCTCAAGCCGAGGCATGCGTTGTGCGCCGTGCGGAGCGCATGCTCGCAATGTGTGGATCCACCTTAACACACTGCGCACGCAGTACCAAAAAATTGGAGGAGTTCGAAAACAATCGCAGTGACACGATGATTTTTATTGAAAAAAGTAAAATACTCGAAAACGAATGGACTGATTTTATCAATTACTAGCAGCCCGTCCCGGCTTCGCACGGGGTAGACAATTATTTATTTTTGGAAAATTTTCTACACCTTCGGTTACATTGTTCAAATTTTACCAAGGATCCCTAATTTTTTTCAAAATGAAATGTAGCCTATGTCAAATTGGAAGAATATAGCATTCTATTGGTGAAAGAATTTTTTAAATCGGCCAAGTACTTTTTGAGCCTATTCATTACAAACATACAAAAATAGGTACAAATCTTTCCTCTTTATAATATTAGTATAGATTTCTCTAGTAGAAAGCGGTTTTATCACCGAACAAACTTAAATATTTTCTATTTCTTCGGGTGCAGCCTCTGGCACAAACTACTCAAATACGATCTAGATAGCAAGCATCTACCTACTTTTTATTAAAAACCGAAAGATTCTCGAATCTCTACAGCATCATCATCATCATCATCCTGCCCTTATCCCGTTTTATTTGGGGTCAGCGCAACACTTTTATTCCTCCATTCTGTTCTGTCACTCGTCATGCTACCACATACTTCCTTTTCTTTCATATCACCTCACTCACAATCCATCCATCTTTTCTTTGGCCTCCCTCTCCCTCTCCATCCATCCACATTTATTCATCTCGAATCTCTATATATTAGTATTAAATCCAGGTTTCTGCTAGCACGCAGTCATAAAATACGCCCCCAGATAGAAAGGTACCAAATTAAAATCATAAATTCTCTTGCAGCTTCGTCTGAAAGCTGTCTGCATATGTGATCTAAGAATTTTAATAATAAAATGCAGGTTTCAGTCGACTTTCTCGCTACTGTTAAATGGTGATGTGAGGAGTCATTTTTCATAGAAATTCTAGTGGAATAACATCGTACAACAATAACAATATGATCCTTCTAGTAGGGTCATTATTATCATATTTTACAAGAAAATATTAAAGTTCGTGCTAGTATGCAGATGCTTTATACAAGCAACGCAGCTTCAGTTTTTGTGGCGACTCTTAAGGCGTATAGTCTGTTCAAAAGAACACCTAGCCTGAGTTAAAGGACACATACTCCCTGAAGAGCAGGAGAACTCATTTTAATGACTTCCCACCTTAAAAAATAAGTCCTTACCGGACGGCAAGCTACTCATTGCTCATAGTCTGCAAGCTCGCGATATCTAAATATATACAACCCAGATTGTGATAGTCCTCTTTTTCTAGAAGTCTGTTAAAAAGCAGGACCGTTCACGATCGCGCGCTCCATAACAGTACCAGTCAAGTCAGAACCCATTTAAATTATTCAAATCAATTTTAATAACGGACCCAACGCAAAACATAAGCCACTCAGGCATCCAGCGTTCAAGAAAAAAAAGGGTAAAAAAAAAAACAAAAAGAAGTTAAAATATTCCCTAACAGAAATGCTCTATTGGAGGGAATTCATTTAAACGTAAATGATTGATGGGTATCCCATTTACTTTCGATCTATAGAACCCGACGTACAAACAGGGTTTGTTGACATGTAAAAAGATTTTATGCCTTGTATGTACATATTACTGGGGTTGCTGGGGAGAAATTCTGGGAAACCGTTTAAGGTATTGTTTAAAGTGACTAGCGTGAGCGGGTGCGGTGGCGGACGCGATTAGGAAGCTACAGTGTGAGAGGAGCTCGTGGCTAAATAATAACAGCCGCACAGGTCGATCTTCAAGGTTAAGCAATGCTTGCCTAGGTTGGTCTGTGGATGGGTGACCATCTTAACAATAAAGTTTCCTCCGTGCCTCGGAAAGCACGTTAAGCTGTAGGTCCCGGCTGTCATTTGTAGATCTTTGGCAATCGTTACGGATAGTCAGAAGCCAGTAAAACTGACTCCAGTCTTGCCATGAAGTACCGTGTTACCCCAGTTAATGGGTTGTGGAGGTCTGGTAGGCAGCCGCTCCTCGTAAAATACTGGTATTCAGCTAAATCTGGCTTGACTGGAAGCCGACCCCAATATAGTTGGGAAAAAGGCTAGGCAGATGATGAGTGTGAGGTTGAGAACTATTAAATATCTCCTCCCGCTCTGGGTGAAAGTTTCATCACCACTGCTCTGTCTGCTCTCAAAACGGTGAAGGAAAACATCGTGAGGAAACCGGCATGTCCCAGAACCAAAAATTCGAAGATATATGACATCTACCAATTCGCACTGGGCCCGCGTGGTGGATTATGGCCCATTCCCTCTCCTAGAGAAGAGGCCCGAGTCACAGCAGTGGGAACATTAAAAGGCCGCTAATGCTTATGTAATGCTCTGACTGGAGCAAGAGTGAGTGCAAGACCTTGACTGACTAAAACCCCATACTTCACGATTCAGGGCCACATTAATTTTTTTCTATTTCGTTAGCTTTAGTAACTCACCGAGTCAATACAGTGGGAGGAGACGTAATGGAACCAAATTGACCGTCCACTACAGTCTCTTTCCAAGCCCTAGAGGGAGTGAGGACCCTGCCGCGATGGTTGTACACACAGACGAAGTCGCCAGCAGTGACTAGTTACACTAATGTGACAAAGTCGAAAGTTTGCATGTTTACTATTCCTTCAAGCGCAAACGACTGAACAGATTTAGATGAAAATTGGTTCACGAGTTAACTATTTCTTAGGACAGCACATAGGATACTTTTTATCCCAAGAGTATGTTCCCTTAAGATGATTTTCAACGTTAAAAGGTAAAACTACATTGCGCACACGTGGGCCATGTAGACCGATCTGGGCACGTTCTACGTACAAATCAGGCGTGGCCCATTTTTGCGTCGGTCTAATGTTACTTACGCTTACTTTATATGTATGTATGTACATAGCTTCTCCCAGCGGCTTCGCCCGCATGTAGAGTTATGATATATAGCCTATAGCCTTTCTCGATAAATGGGCTATCTAACACTGAAAGCATTTTTCAAATCGGACTAGAAATTCCTGAGGTTAGTGCGTTCAAACAAAGAAATTCTTCAGCTTTATAATATTAAGTAGCTTCTGCCAGCGGCTTCACCCGCGTGTAGAGTTAGTTTAGTCTTAGCGTGATGATATATAGCCTATAACCTTCTTCGATAAATGGGCTATCTAACACTGAAAGCATTTTTCAAATCGGACCAGGAGTTCCTGAGATTAGCGCGTTCAAACAAACTCTTCAGCTTTATAATATTAACATAGATTTCATATTTCACGCCTGACTTAGCGCGTAAGCTCCTTACTCTAGCTGTAGCCTAAGGTTAGGAAGCCAAATTGTTGAAAAGAGAATCTTTTACAACTGAGTACAAAACGATGTAGGCAATAATGTTTTCTGGGAAAGAACTTGGGAAGATTTTCCAATATATAGCCCTTTCATGGCACTGATATCTTTTTATACAGAGAAAGTACCTATAGTTTTCTTGAGGTATCTTTTTGGAATTATTATGCGAAGATGGTGGGCAGGGCATATGGCTCGTAGAACAGATGGTCGATGGGGACGAAAGGTTCTAAAGTGGCGTACCGGAAGACGCAGCGTTGGCAGCCCTCCCACAAGCTGGACCGATGACTTGGGATGACGCGGGAATACGATGGATGCGAGACACACAGGACCAGTCATTATGACGACACTTGGGGGAGACCTAGGCACAGCAGTGGACGTCATTGAGTGAAATGATGATGATGATGGGATTGGGCGGGTCACGTCACCGCACGTACAGTGACCGCTGTGCAAATATCGCCACGCAATGGGTTTCTGTAGAGGGAACTCCAGAGACTTATCCGATACCCAGTATGAGTGTGGTGCTCCTGACCAGACGATGACCTACTTATTGGAGTGCCCAAATTGTCCTTACATCTGCACTTTGGAGGACTTAAAAACCTCTGACGCCGCAATAAACGTGGCAACCTACTATGCCCAAAAACTTTGACGGAAGGAAGACCATCGACTCGAGAAAAAAAAAATCGAATCAATTTTTAAATAATTTCAAAAAACGATTCTATATTACATATCTTTAAAAAATATCAAAAGTCTAACCAGACTGAAAGTAAACAGGAGCTATTTTTCAAGCGATCTATTTCAATATCTCTCTCGTCTATCAAACGTTCTCGTACCTACAAAGATTTTACAAAATCTGAGGGGAATATGTTCAGTTGCAGAATCAATTCATGTATTTCATTTCTGGTTTAGGAAAGAGATTAGAAGCAAGAAATTCAATTTAAAAATGTTCTTGTGCGGGGTAAGTTCTTGAGAAATATTGTAGGTTAAGTTTTAAGAGGTAGCAGATAATATTTTATTTTACTTATACTTCCCCACTTCTGGGCAAATGCTTCTCCTAAATTGTCGGCACGATTAGCGCAGAGGTTAAGTGATTGGCTGCTGCACTGCGTGTCAAGAGTTCGATTCACTCACGGAACCAATATTTGTAAGGCCTAGAGAAAGAGCACTTATGGCTCAGTCATAACTATCCTGACTCGTATATCGACCGAGTGATGCATCGTGGGTGCAAATCGAGACTGGCAAATCACTTTGAGTAATTTACTGCATCACCACTGCTCTCAAAAACAGTGAAGGAAAACGTCGTAAAGAAACCGGCATGTCCTAGAACCTAAAATTCGAAGACATTATGGCATTTACCCACCTTTACTGGGCTCACAAGATAGATTACGACCTATTCTTTCCCTTTTCTTAGAGATGTACCAACAGTGCGGAACCTTTCGTACGCGAATCAAACTCGCACTTGGCCAGTATTTTTTATAAGCACATCAGTATAACAATACAATAAAAATGAAACTAAGTAACCATCAGAATCTCGTTACGGTACGTAATTCAGTACATTAATGAGATATAATATTAAAACTCCATTTTCTTTAGTTATAAGGGACGTCTGTTTCGCTCGTTAACCACGAAATTGAGCTGTTGTATTCAAAATGCTTATTAAATTACTCAAATGTTCCAATTTAGTTCAATTCGAACTAATTTTTAAGGCTTATGTAAACTACACTGACACTTATTAATTGGCTAAATACAACACGGTCCCATTGGCCCATTGCGTTCCCGCTCGGACGATATCGTGGACCACATGGTTGAGGTGTGCCCCGCTTGGGCGGAGTACCGTAATATTCTCCTGGGGGCGATTGGCGTCTGCGACAGCTCGCGCCGGGCCCTAATACGGGCCATGGTTCAGAGCGACGAAAGATAGGCAGTGCTTGCCTTTTTCTGCACAGCAGTAATGCTAGCGAAGGCGGTCACACCCGTGAGAGAATGGACTGTTCTGCCTTAGAGCGGTATAAGTAATTTGATGATTCTCCACCTTAAACAAAAAATCGCTTCAATAGCAAAATTTTCATATTTCAACAAAATCGCTACCGCTTATAAATCGGCCCAGAAATCTGTCATAGGTGCTCATAAAGAATATTATACGACCAAAGTGTTAGGATACGAGCGTTTTGGGAATTATAACTCGCACTGGACTTGTGATATATATCATTTGCGATTCGGAAAAGTCGGGGTTGGAATCCCAAGTTTTCTAGGAAAGGCGTAGACATAAAGGATTGAAGTTTGTGTTATGAACGATTTAGATGCTTTTTTTGTATCGTAAGTTTGGGCCTCTATTGCTTTCGAAAGAATGTATTAGTAAGTATTGAAAGTTTCAACTATGTTTAACAATTACCCGCAAAACGAGATACAATAGTAAAACAATAACAGCGCGGTCTCATAGGACCGGTTGGGGATTCAAACATTAAATTAAAACAACATCTGTTAATTAGGTACACATCACTTGTCAAAACTCAGACGAAATAGCTGAGTACCCACTTACAGCCGAAACCAATAACTTATCTGTCACATATCGGACATAGAAAAACAAATGAAACAACAGAAAACATGATAATTTTGGTATTGTATCATTTGTTTTACAATCTCCAGTATGCCAAAACTGGAGATCGATAGGTTATTGGTTTCGGCCGTTAACCAACGTGATTTTTTCAGTGTCGATGCGTTTAATTATATGTAAACTCACATACACAAAATTCCAGGCCCGGAAAAGGTACCCGTAGGCCATAAAAATAGCATAGCAATAGGTGTGTATATAGTTTACAATGTTTATAATATTTTGTTAATGGTTTATTTTATATAGTATAAGTTAAAAAAAATAAGATTATTTGTGTATTTTTTCTACGGGTTTGAAAATAATAGTACATTATAGTGTGTAATGTGGGTCATTATCGTCGCGGTGGTATTAAGACCCGAGCCATGGCGAGGGTCTTAAGAGAACCAAGAACGATAATGACCAATTACTCACGTGTATCATACGACGTTTTTCGACACACTTGTGAATAAAATAAATTAAAAATCAACTTTATTTAGTAGGTATATGAAAAGATTATTTAAAGAAACAGTTCGTAAATATGCAGTCAGTAAAGTTATAATTAACTATTTTTGACTGTATTGTGGTCCCATGACATTGATTTTCTACTTGAAGGCGTACAGCACAAATCTTTTTCCTCATATTGTATGTAGTTGTTGTAGACATTTTTGTAAAATCTGTATTTTATTTTTAAATATGGCGGCAAGAAAATTGAGTTTTCTTAGACGCGCGCATGCGCGAAAAATGGCGGCCATAGACTACTTAGCTACTCTAGCTCTTGGTTTAGAAAAAATAAGAATGAGATTGCATATAAACAGAAAATACAAATTTGATGGAAGATTTAATTAAATATGTAAAATTTTAAACAGTTTATTTAAACACAACATTTCATGAAATAAGTAAGTAAAACACTAAGGGCCTGTTTCATAATGTCCGAGTAGGCACTACTCACTGAATAAATTCAAAAATGTGACAGAAATTGTATGAAATTATCTGCCAAGTAAGATACTCGAAACTTAATCATAGGTAGTGAAATAGGCCCTAATTTATGCTATTGAACGCAATAACAAATTTTATTCTTTTTTGTCTTAAAACTCTTTTTTTTGACAAAAAAGAGGTTAAACAAAAAGGTTCTTACTACATTACCGCACATGTGCATAATAGTAATCAAAATGTCACAGTTTGGTAACGAGCCCCTTTATATACCTAAGTGCAGTGCAATAACAGCCACTTTATGAGCAAGTGTGTCGAAAAGGATATTATTATAAAAAATATTTTTCCCTGTGGGAATCGAACCCGCTACAGACAGCGCACAGTCAATCGCACACTCTCACCATTGCTCTCAAAACGGCGAAGGAAAATATCGTGAGGAAAATGTCATGAGGAAAATGTCTTAGAACGAAAAATTCGAAGATATGTGACATCCACCAATTCGCACGGGGCCTGTGTGCTGGATTACGGCCCATTCCCTCTCCAAGAGAAAGTCTTAACAGTGGGAACATTACAAGGCCGATAATTCTAATGATAATTCATTGTACGTACTTACAGCCAAGGAGTAGTATTCCCTATCAAAGTCTGTTTCCTGTAAGCTACATTCGGTTTCAAGGCAAACGTGTTCCACCATCGACTACACCATCGTTTACCATCAGGTGAAATAGGATTCTAAGGCGAGTGTTTAATAACAATACTTTTGTTTCCATCCATCTACCTAGCCTTTTCCCAACTTTGTTGGGGTCAGTCAAGCCAGATTTAGCTGAATACCAGTATTTTACGAGGAGCGGCTGCCTACCAGACCTCCACGACCCATTTACTGGGGTAACACGGTATTTCATGGCAAGACTGGAGTCCGATTTTACTGGCTTCTGACCATCCGTACCGCCTGCCAAAGATCCACAAATGACAGACGGGACTTACGGCTTAACGTGCTTTCCGAGGCACGGAGGAAACTTCGTATGTTAAGATCACAGACCAACCTTGCTTAACCTTGCAGATCGACCCGTGCGGCTGTTATTATCTAGCCACGAGCTCCTCGAAATATGTTCATTATTCTCAAGAATACTTTTGTTGATTGATCGAATATAGAATGCACAATATAACTTTTTTACGAATTAAAAAATCTTATCACAATCAAAAAATAAAATTACAAAAACTTATAATACATTATGAACCAGCCCTACTCTTAACCCTTTTTCAATAGTTCCTCAAGGTTTTGCCTCTCATAGAATATTTCGTATCCACATTTTATCAAAAGAAAATTCTCTATCTACACGGAAGATGGCGTTTTTACATTTTCCGCCGCTTACATATATCGGTAATCTTTGCTGACATAGGGATAAAAATATACCGGTTTTTGAGATGCTTATTGTAAGGGTAAATTGGGTTAGCAGAGGGTTTGCTGCATTGCTTTTTAGCTGAGTATGGGTTAAAAGGTGATCCAATTCGCAGTTCCTATGTTTGAGGTACTGTAATTTTGTACAGCTGTCATTAATGACGTATGATTCATACGTCAGATGTTAATATGACATAAAATATCTTCTTTTTCTAGGTGGGCCTTATACCATATAACCTATCACATACCCGCAAAACGAGACACAATAGTAAAACAATAACAGCGCGGTCTCATAGGACCGGTCGGGGATTCATGAATTATTAGAGGGCCGCTCTCCTTGCCTTCATTTTCCATTGAGCACGATTTTGTACCATGTCTGTGTCGAGATGAGGCCCCACTCTGCTGACAACGGTCCAATATGCGCTGCCCACTGCTACTTAACGTTTGAATCCCTAACCGGTCCTATGAGACCGCGCTGTTATTGTTTTACTATTGTGTCTCGTTTCGCGGGTATCTGAGTAATTAAGTCACAGTAGGCAGGGTATATTACTCGTAAAACCAAATAACGGTCGAAGGATCTAAATGGTTTTGAAGTGGCGACTGCGTATCGGCAGACGCAGCGTTACAACGACCCTAGTGTCGCGGGAATGCACTAGATTTATATCGAAGGTCAAGCGCGAGAATCTTATCTATATTTTTTTTTAAAGTTTCTCGATTCTCTCTTATTCAAGAAAAAAATTATATAACAATATTTTACTTCTTTTTAAAATATTTTACTGTTCTATTGTCGAATAGAAAATCATCATCTGCCTAGTCTTTTCCCAACTTTATTAGGGTAGGCTCCCAGTCAAGCCGGATTTAGCTGAACACCAGTATTTTACGAGGAGCGGCTGCCTACCAGACCTCCACAGCCCATTAAAATAACGTCTCAAATACATGTAATATGAATTAAAATATTTCGTTTTCATTTTAAAGTATAATAAAATTTTCTACAGTCCACTCACAATGATTAATAGGAAAGCCAGTAAACTTGCCAACAAACACATCTACTTATCTTTGACAGTATAGTCAAGCTGTGGTCTTTTGAGATGCCGCAGTGTTTTGTGCCAATGCCAAATGCTTGAGACTTGACAACTGAAGGCTTCAGTTTATTTTATCTTGATGTTATGCTTTGTTTGTTTGTTTAAATATTGTGTAAATATAAAAGCATACAAGATATTAACATGGTTTGAGTGCTATCACGTCAAGTCGCTTCCCTATAAGTAATCTATTCACATCTGACTGAAAGACCCTAGGTTGTAGCTATCTGGAAACACAGACTGCGGGATGGAATTCCATATTTTATAACCGATACCAGGTTCTATATCTATTTCTTTGAGGTGGGAAATCATCCAATGGCTTCTTCCACTCTGGGGCAGAGCGGGAGGGTGCCAGGATGGCTAAAATCACACCGATGTTCATTCTTTGTTTTCGCGTTCTAGGAACACAGGTTTCCCTTTTGGAAGTAACCCCCTCCATAGCCTCAGGTCAGCTGTCACTGTCACGCTATCACTGACTCCCATTTCTTCCATATCACTCCTCAGATAATCTTAACTTCTTTTCTTTGACCTACCTTGCCCTTTCTATTCATTAACATGTATATTTATACTCTGTTAGTAACATGCGTTTTTTCCTAAAATTTTGTCTACAATTTTTTAGGTAAACTGAAATTTAATTCTGAATCGAGTGGAAAGCTATGTCGTTTCTGCATCCAATATTAGATAAATAGGAAGTACGAGCAGAAATTCTAAACGTAAATACTTTGACACGCGAGATCGAAGAAAAATGTCAAGCGTAAACTTAGGGATAAACGCGTGAAATTCCCTACGTTACACAACTTTTCACAACTGCTGAGAAGCATGACGCGAAACCTTTACTGGCTTGTGAGTAAAATATTTCCACAAATAAATATAGGTATAGTAGTAAAATAAAAACTGATATTTTTCTTTTTATCGACGCGACGTCTAAATTAGTACCTATGTTTAATTCTGTACTGTACAACATAACAAACCAGTTAAACACAAAGTTGAGCTTTTTTTAATATATTCAAACGAAAAAAATTACGTATCAGACATTTTTTTTCTGGTTCTTTGTACATGATTCATAATCATTTAATTCACATAGTAGGTTGTCAGTTATATCTATTCAGATTCAGAGACATCGGTCCTTCGCACCTTGCAACTACTTTATTTACAGATGGACACTCGGCTCAAAAAAATAATGATACTTACTTCTAAAAACTTACCTAAACTTATCGCAAAAATTACCTCGTCTCGCATCACGGCACACGGAACCCTAATCCGTTCGTACCTTACAAACAAACGGAGCAGTAACGGAGGGTTCTCTAAATCGGAAGGGTTAACACACGCGCCTTTATCCGGGTCCCGGAGACAAGATCCACTCAGCGCGCTTATTGGACGTACCTGGAAAAAAGAAAAATGGCGTCAGGAGAAATGTTAAGTTAGTTTAGTGAATGACGATAGAAAGGTATTTTTTTTATACATATATCTATCTATACTAATATAATAAAGAGGTAAAGTTTGTTTTTTTGTTTGTATGAGGTAATCTGTGGAAGTACTGGTGCGATTGCTAAAATTTTTACACCAATAGAAAGCTGCTGTATTCCTGAGTGACATAGGCTATATTTTATGTACGCGGGCGAAGCTGCGGGCTAAAGCTAGTATAACATAAACTAGTGCTTGACTACAATGCCACCTGATGGTAAGCATTGATGCAATCGTTGATGGTGAGGCGCACTAGTTAATAAAGAGCCTAGCCCAAGTATTCACTCTAGCCTTGAAGACACCTAAATTATAATCAGACGGGAATCAGCAGCCCAATTGTTCCAGTCACGTTTTATTTGAAATCGGATTATGGGAATTTTGTAATACAAATTAACCAAACATAAGCATAAGTTTAATCAGCCACTAATGTTCCCACTGCTGGGATTCAGCCCTCTTCTCTAGGAGAGGGAATGGACCGTTATCCACGCGGGCCCAGTGCGGTCTCCAAATGAAAATCTCTGAATTGTTTTAAGCTCATATTGGTTTCCTCACGATGTTTTTTCGTGCACCATTTTAACCTATCACAAAAAACGAGACACAATAGTAAAACAATAACAGCGCGGTCTCATAGGACCGATTGGGGATTCATGAATTAAGAACAGTGCTGATGCGCCAAGTTGGATTTGAACGGCCGTGGCCTATAACTCTACAGGCCACCATCAATTACCTCTAGGCCACTATTGCTCTAAGTAATGTATAGTAGTGATCATTGTCGTATTAGCCTATTTACCTGTAAATATTGATAAATAGACGCTTAAAATGACTCTATAGATGATTTCTTCATACTAATATGTATTACTAGCTTTAGCCCGCGTACATAAAATATATCATATGTCACTCAGGAATACGGCAGCTTTCTATTGGTGTAAAAATTTTAGCAATCAGACCAGTACTTCCACAGATGACCTCATACAAACAAAAAAACAAACTTTACCTCTTTATTATATTTTTTATTAACTATAGAAGTTGAATCGTACTTTTTATGCGGGTAACATCTAGTGATTTCTCTCACTCTAGGGCTAAACTAGAAAGGTTCCAAAGGTTTCCCTTTCAGAAATTTCCGTGAGCTTAACGGCATCGGTCCAACTGAGCCGCTTCGGTTTGTTACTCCTTCACGCCTGAACGGGCGAACGGATCTGAATAATTTGTCACATGGCTAGATCAAATCCTGGAATAGCACATAGGATTTTTATACCTGGAGTATCGTCTATGGGGTGAATAGAAGCAAAGCTTTGTTAAAATTTATACTTTGGTTAAATAATAATATGTTAAAGTTGATTTCTAATTAAGCATCGACTTTTATTACAATTAATGAATAAATAGGAGTACTTAAATGCTGGGATTTTTTTGTTGTTAAATGACGAAAAAAATAAATAATAAAAAACGTATAAATAAGTATTAAAAAAAATAAATATATATCAAATTTAAATAATAAAATTGTACAGGTTTACTTAGTATGTAAGATCATATTGTGCACTGGATCCTACCCTCGAATATGTTTTCTCTCTATAACCCAAAGGTTTGCTGGAAGAAAACTCATTGCTGAGTTAAGCTCGCCTTTGTACATAAACTGTCTGTATCACTTTGTTTTTTGCAATGTTTTATTGTGTACAATAAAGAATTAAGAAAAAATCCCTTTCAAAATTTTGTTCCTATTCACTCTTGTTCGTTGTACCAGTATATTCCCTTAAGATAATTTTGGACATCAATGTGGACGAAACCGCTTGTTGATGATAATTAAAACGCTTATCACATTGTCGCACTACAGGCCTTGTGAGCTTTAAACAGCTGAAGCAAAAGGTGCGTAATACAGCCGATATTGTAAGCCATCGTTAAGTATCATTCAATAAACAATTATTCCGGAACCCAGACATAGCCTCAGGCATTACTTACCTATAAGCGCCAAGTGGGAAGATAAGTAGCTTCCCAGATACTTAAGTTTAATTCTCCTACACTTTTACAAAAAATATACACTTCGATCTTACCGGCCTCGTCATTAAGAGGGCTATCACAAAATTTTATTCTGTTGTAGGTACATTTGTGAAAAGGAAACCTTGTCCTGAATTTCACTATTTTATTCCCAGAAGTTTCGGCTGTGAATCGACATGTCAGTCGTGAAAAAGAAGCCTCTGGGGAACATGGGAAATCCGAAAGGTGTCCACCGTGTCCCCCAGATCGAAGGCAACGAAGGAACGGGGTAGGGGTTTAGTCAGTAAGAGTCTGACACACCCTCCCGCTCCTCCCAAGAGTGGGAGAAGTCATTCTGACGATACCATAAAAAAAGTCGTGAAAAAGAAAGACCTGTATGTACTACACTAATAACTATTTTCCACCATTCAATAAGGCCAGGTTTTCAAAACCTTACTTTCTTTAAAAAAATAACGCCAAAGTTGGTAATTTATTGCAAAAATCACAGTTTAAATGCCTCAAGGCTCTTTTGTTTGCACCTATATAAAAGAAAAGACATTTTAAGACTACTGTGTAATCATTTTACGCTTATTAATAAAGGTGCAGTAGCGAGTGACAAGGAAGTGTCAGGAAGTCAGGAAAAGTGAAATACGCCCGCGAGCGAAATTAAATTCTCAGAATATAATAATAAAATGCTTGTTGTAACTGACTGCACAATTATTGGTTGCCAAGAGATTTTCGATTTTGAGTCTTGTGACACGGATTACCTGTACGGTTTTAATAAGTATTTAAAAAAAATGGGGGATATTAATTAATGGTTTATGAAGTGCCGTGTTACCCCAGTTAATGGGTTGTGGAGGCAGCCGCTCCTCGTAAAATATTGGTATTCCACTAAATCCGGCTTGACTGGAAGCCGACCCCAATATAGTTGGGAAAAGGCTAGGTAGATGATGATTAATTAATGGTTTCTGTCACTCTAGGGCAAAGTGAAGGAGCATATCAGACCTTTAATGACACGCTCTTTCGTTCCACTGACTGAGTCGCTCTTTACCTTTAGAACCACGAGTTACCTTTTCCGAATTCCTTCATGACCCTAATCGGCCCTGCAGGGTCCCTACGATCCCTGGATGGGCGCTATGACCCTCCAGGATGCCTGGCCACCGGTAGTTTCCGCAGTTACGGCATTCACAACAATGCTCCTGAAAGTACCATGGACCTCACAAGCTTACGGGAGAAGGCGTCTGGACAGACATTGGGCAGGTGTCATTTGAAGACAGTCCCGGCTCGCTCCAATTCAACTATTATAAGGAAATATCTTGCAAAGTTGTATTACTATCATTACTATCTTCTTCTTCTTCTTTTCGTATCTGCCCAGTATTTGGCAACCTGCATGGCTTTGGTATTGGCCTCGTTTAGATCCTGCAGAGTACAGGTGGTTGTGCAGGATGGACAGCAATTCTGGTTTCTCAACACTAAACCAGCTCTGAACGTGATCTCTATCATTTCTATCTATACTCTAATAATAACATACTGACGTCAACAATAACAAGGTACGTTCCACTTCAACACCGACGAACATAAAACCAAATTTAATCAACCGTAAATAAGGAAGTTAGACTTAATAAACGTATTAATTAACAGGAAAACAGGAACCCAATCTTCACATAAACTCAATAAATTACTCCTAACATGAAACTCTTAACATCATTAGACCATAACATCGCGAACGCGTTAAACATATTTAAACCCAATTGCCTGCGTCACGGATGTGACGTCATGTGAAATTAAATTAATCACACTGTTTCCGGGAGCCGTCCGCGTCAGTTTCGAAATTCCTGACAGTTTCGGAATTCCTGATGTTCAATTGATGAGCTTTAGAGAAAATTTTGGTGAGTTTTCTGAATTAAGTATTAGTGTTATAGAAATGGAAGAATTTGGAAGAAAATTTCAGAAGACGGCGTTGTCATCAGCTGTTTCTTCGTTGTTAAAAAAGAGGTACTCAATACGGTTAAGTATATGTATTTTCTTTGTGTATTTAGAACTGGACCACAGGCCTCGTCGTTGTGGCGAAGCTTGGGGAGGCCTATGGCCAGCAGTGGACGTCTTTGGACTGAAATGATGATGATTGTTTTAGATTTTCATAAGAGGAGCGGCTGCCTACCAGACCTTCACAACCCATTAACTGGGGTAACACGATACCTCATAGCAAGACTGGAGTCAGATTTACTGGCTTCTGACTATCCGTAACGTGGGCCTACATGGGCACTTGGAAAACGTCAGAAGCTAGGGCACGGTTCCAATTGGTAATTTCCTAAGGAAAAGAACCGGCAAGAAACTTCATTCTAATTCAAGTAATAATTAGCATTATCGGCCTAGTAATGTTCCCACTGCGTGAGCTCAGGCCTCCTCTCTAGGAGAGGGAAATAATACTTACTTCAAACTAAATCTCTCTAAACCACATAAGCTATTCAAATTAATCGAACAACTCCCAAACGGCAAACAAGATGACAATTGACAAGACGCGACAAGGAAACGCAGCGACAGATAATGCACGTCACTTCATGAAGCATACCGAACTGTGACAAATTGAATTAATTACCAAGCACTACTAGTTGCAGAGCATGTCAGCCGTTTCCTTCAGTGAATTATCATAATTGCTATATAAATTCGGATTGGCGTAACATAGTGGGGTTGTAACACAGATTAGGGAAGTACAGAAGGTCGGATTAAAGCATCTGCCAAGCCTTTCAAACTATGCTCCCATAGGCGCATGCTTCCGGACAGCGAGCAATGGGTAGCTCGCCGTCCGGATGTCTGGTAACAGTCCCGACCAAGCCCATGTCGTCGACGGCGCGTATTGTTCCACGCGCCCCTCAAAGAGATGTCAGCAAACTGTAGGGGCCCGACAGGGTCGAAGCCTTCTGGGGCCTGGGTTGACGAGAGAGATCCCCGGGACCCCGGAATCGGGGCAAGGAAGGAACAGCAGTGGGTTTAGTCAGTAAAAGTTTGACAGTCCCTCTCGCTCGTCTTGTTGGTCACAAGGTAGACCGATCCCGTTGTATAAACCTGATCTTCTGTCCCTCCTTACCAAGTGACAACAATTAGGAATTGATTAGGTTTTACGCCTAATTAACTTGAGATTTGAATTAGGGATGGGAATTTAGCTGTCTACGCTTGGCTTTATGAAGACTTGAATTATTATTATGTTACAGAGTAATTTTGGGATGGTAATTTATATTAATAGGTTGTCCTTTGACGTTAGCTTAAGATTCAAGCACTATCTAGGATTACGAAATTGTTATAAAATGAAGTCATTGTGGCAGGAAATTAAAGTTTCACGGCTTGATTCGCTTTGAGCTTATTTTCGGCAATTTAGAAATTAATAGAATTGATTTAAAAACAACTAAATATAGAGTTTCATCTACCTAGCCTTTTCCCAACTATATTGGGGTCGACTTCCAGTCAAGCTGGATTTAGCTGAATACCAGTATTTTACAAGGAGCGGCTGCCTACCAGACCTCCACAACCCATTAACTGGGGTAACACGGTACTTCATGGCAAGACTGGAGTCAGATTTACTGGCTTCTGACTATCCATAACGACTGCCAAAGATCTAAAAATGACAGCCGGGACCTACGGCTTAACGTGCTTTCCGAGGCACGGAGGAAACTCGTTATGTTAAGATGGTCACCCATCCACAGACCACCCTTGGCTAGCGGTGCTTAACCTTGAAGGTCGACCCGTGCAGCTGTTATTATCTAGCCACGAGCTCCTCAATATAACAGAGGCGATACCGCTTGTCAAACACCTAATAACAAGTTACAAAGAATCAAAAAGGTGGAGATGATTGCATACCAAAAACCGTCGATCGGTAAATAAGTGGTAGTCAGCGACGCCAATCGGACATACGGACAGACAGGCTGATTTTATGATTACTGGGTTTATAGCGACCGCGGAATAACTTGACTTCATGTTTTGTTTTTTGTTTAATTATCTTACTGCGGTTTAAAATGTGCTTGCCACAATTTGGAGAGATTAATCTTTAGGTGGGTAAATTGAAAAATATTTTTTTTACGTAAATATGCTTTTTGTTTGATTACTTGTAGCCCATTTATTTATTGATACTTCATGCAACATAAAAGTACATAGGAACTTAATGCCTTAGGCATTCTCTACCAGTCAACCAAGGGTGGTGAAGAGAAACCATGAATTGTATGTTGTAGGTTCAAACCTAGGCCAGCACTTTACTTTGTGTAATTTATTTTATTAATACTGCTCTCAAAATGGTGAAAATAGTACATTATGATACAGGTGTGTAAAGCGTGTCATTATCGTCGCGGTGGTATTAAGACCCGAGCCATGGCTCGGGTCTTAAGAGAACCAAGAACGATAATGACCAATTACTCACGTGTATCATACGACGGTTTTCGACACACTTTATTTAGTAGGTATATGAGAAGTTTATTTAAAGAAACAGTTCGTAAATGTGCAGTCAGTAAAGTTATAATTAACTATTTTTGACTGTATAGTGGTCCCATGACATAGATTTTCTACTTGAAGGCGTACAGCACAAATCATTTTCCTCATAATAGTTGTTGTAAAATCTGTATTTTATTTTTAAACTAGCTGTGCCCGCGACTTCGTCCGCGTGAAATAGTTATTTTGGGCATCATTTATTTTGGCGAACAACCTCCTCACCTTTATAAATTATAGCTGTTACCTACGACTTTGTCCGCATCATTTTCTGTTTTTATTTTAGACAATTTAGTTTTTAAGTTTTTAAAAGAACATATTTATTTTAAAGTACTTCTGTGTTAATTATATTTTTAGTTTTATTTTCTAGTGGCGAAAGAACATATTGGTTTTCTCCACAACCTGATCTTGACAACGCGACATACAGTTGGCCGTGTGAAAAGCAGTCTTGACGTAAATCAATTCCTACGTGTTTAAATGTTTGCCCCTGTGATTTATTAATTGTAACGGCGAAAGATAGCTTAACGGGAAATTGAATTCTTTTAAAATTAAAAAGTAAATCATTTGGAATCACTCGATTCCCGATCGCGGTTAGCCAAAGTTCGGGAATTCTATGAGGCTAAACGTTGAGAACGTTCAGCGCTTGATTCCCGCAGTCGGTTCACCAAAGTTCGAGAACTCTGTGAGGCTAAACGTTTGAGAACGTTCAGCGCTTGATTCCCGCATTCGGTTCACCAAAGTTCGAGAACTCTGTGAGACTAAACGTTGAGAACGTTCAGCGCTTGATTCCCGCAGTCGGTTCACCAAAGTTCGAGAACTTTGTGAAGCTAAACGTTGAGAACGTTCAGCGCTTGATTCCCGCAGTCGGTTCACCAAAGTTCGAGAACTCTGTGAGGCTAAACGTTGAGAACGTTCAGCACTTTGTTCCCGTTGTCGGTTTGCCGAAGTTCGGAAATTTTGTGAGGCTAGACGGTGCGAACGTTCAATGATCGATTCATTAGCACGGTTTTGTTCACTGATTGACTTACGCAAATCGGATAAAATATAATTATATCAAAAGAATAACCGTAAAACGATAACTGTATGCTTGAACTAAAACCTAACCTAATAAGAATATTTATGTAGATAACACCTATTGTATTATATTATATACATCAAAACTTAAAAAAAAGTGTTAATAATTGTGAAATTATTAGAAACAAAATATTATCGTTAAAACAAAATGAAATAGTATAATCCCCAACCGGTCCTGTCGAGACACAATAGTAAAACAATAACAGCGCGGTCTCATAGGACCGGTTGCCGGTTGGGGATTCAAACATTAAAAAGTATTATTACACGATGATATTATATCGCAAGCTGCGTGGCATGGTACCTCGTATAGCTACACCCCCCTCTCCGCGTCTCTGGCAAGCCACGCCTCTCCTAGCGTCATGCGGCGCGGGTGAATTTTATATCGGTGTTATTTTAAAATTGTAATATCTTCTAAGATGTTCATTGAAATTAAGTGATGTCAAAGACAATTTTGTTCACAATTAAATACTCTTAATGAACAACACATTTATTTGGATAAAGATTAATATTATTACGTTGATACAACTCTTAACAAATAATGCATTAATTTTGACCAAATTTGATTACCATAAAAACGGTTCTAGTGAGTTAATCTTAAAAGATAGACATATACTGTCACGAACATTTTTTTAGATCAATTCAAGAGGAATAATTCTTTCATACATATATTTTTGGTATCTTCAACCGTTTTTGCAGCGCACGCAACAGAAGCCCTCAAGGATGAATAATTTTCCCCGTTTTTTTTTACATTTTCCATTATTTCTTCGCTCCTAATAGTCGCAGCGTGATGTTATATAGCCTAAAGCCTTCCTCGATAAATGGTCTATTCAACAAAAAAATATTTTTTCAATTCGAACCAGTAGTTCCTGAGATTAGCGCGTTCAAACAAACAAACAAACAAACTCTTCAGCTTTATAATATTAGTATAGATTAGTATAGATATGGCGGCAAAAAAATTGACTTTTCTTAAACGCGCGCATGCGCGAAAAATGGCGGCCATAGACTAGCTACTCTAGCTCTTGGTTTAGAAAAAATAAGAATGAGGTTGCATATAAACAGAAAATACAAATTTGATGAAACATTGAATTAATTAAATATGTAAAATTTTAAACAGTTTATTTATACACGAAATTGCATGAAATAAGTAAATTAAACGCTAATTTATCCTATTGAACGCAATAACGAATTTTATTCTTTTTTGGTCTTAAAACTCTTTTTGACAAAAAAGAGGTTAAACAAAAAGGTTCTAACTACATTACCGCACATGTGCATAATAGTAATCAAAATGTCACAGTTTGGTAACGAGCCCCTTTATATACCTAAGTGCAGTGCAATAACAGGCACTTTATGAGCAAGTGTGTCGAAAAGTATATATCAATCAATCAATCAGTGCAGGTTGGTGGATGTCACATGTCTTCAATAATTTCATTCTAAGACATGCCAGTTTCTTTACGATGTTTTCTTGTACAATTTCGAGAGCAATGATGTTGAAATAAATTACACAAAATAACGCACCCAGCCAGGTTTGAAAAAAAAAACTAGGGGACTTGCCTTCTCAATAAAGGAATACCAAAGTTTATAAATACCTGCGTCCGTGCAAACAATACAAACGAACAATAAAAACAGGAAAGTGATAATTCGGGGAAGCTACACAAGTGTGGAAAGTAGCCTACGGGTCGGTCGCTAATCACAGTAATCAAACTAATAAGAGGGTTTCGGAGTAACCTCTAGAACTAGGGACTTAAATAAACGGGTAACTTTTTTATCGAGACCGCTCCTGGGCTCCATGTGTTGTGCGAAACAGAACCTTGGGACCCTGGAACGAAGGCTAAGAAAGAACAAGTGTAGGTCGAACGCAAAGAAGGAACATTGGAGTGGGTTTTAGTCAGTAAAAGTCTGACACTTCCTCCCGCTCCGCCCTAAAGCGAAAGAAGTCATTGGATGATTTCTCACCAAAAAAAAAACTGTTTAAATGACAACATATTTATTGTCGACATCAAAACTACATAACTACTTGTTTATTCTAGTCTATACCAATTTTACATCTACACTTAATATTATAAAGAGAAAAACTTTGTTTGTTTGGTTGTTATGAATTAGCTTAAAAACTACTGGACCGCTTTTTAAAATTCTTTCACTATTCGAAAGCTACATTATCCACGAGTAACATAGGCTTAAATTTTATTTTGGAAAAAAATAGGGTTCCGTAAGATATTTGGGTATTTCGGACACAAGGTGTAAAAAATCATGTCAAAATAAAAAGAAAAAATTGCAACTGGAGACCTATTTCGCTTTTCGCATTATACCTTTGTTCAAAACGGGTAGTACATCTGACCCCACGAATTACAGACCTATTTCAGTGCTACCCACTTTTAGTAAAATATTTGAAAAACTCATTTTAGAGCAATTGCAAAAGTTTTTTAATAAACATAAATTGTTGCATACCAAACAGTTCGGTTTTACAAGGGGTCGTTCAACAACCGATGCTGGTGTTGAACTTTTAGGACATATTTTTGATGCATGGGAAGACAAATGCGATGTCCTGGGTATTTTTTGCGATTTGTCTAAGGCCTTCGATTGTGTTCCCCATGAAACATTAATCAGGAAACTACACCATTACGGAATCCGGAACTCCTCCCTGGATCTTCTTGCATCATATCTGGGCGATAGGATTCAGAGAGTTGATGTAAACGGAAAAAGATCTCCTGGGTCTGTAGTAAAAATGGGTGTCCCTCAGGGCTCAATTCTTGGCCCATTTTTGTTCCTAGTTTATATTAACGATTTACCTTACCTCATGAAGGATAACGATAATATAGTGTTGTTTGCAGACGACACTTCACTTTTGTTTAAATTGAAACGTCAGCAGTCGGTTACTGATGATATAAATATAGTTATCTCTAAAATAGTACACTGGTTTAATGTAAATAACCTACATTTGAATGAAAAGAAAACTAAATGCATAAAGTTTACCATGCCCCATGTTAGGCAAGTTGAAACTAGTGTGCTAATAAAAGGAAAGGAGTTGAGTCCTGAAGATACTACAGTGTTTTTGGGCATAACTTTAGATGCCAAGCTTCAGTGGGGCCCACACATAGACAAATTATCTAAAAAACTTAGCTCTGCAGCATATGCTGTAAGAAAAATTCGAAATTTAACTGATTTAGAAACAGCCCGTTTAGTTTATTTTAGCTACTTTCATAGTATGATGTCGTACGGTATTCTACTGTGGGGAAATGCCGCCGATATCCAAACAATTTTCGTTTTACAGAAAAGGGCTATTCGTTCCATTTATAATTTAAGTCCCAGATACTCCCTCAGAGATAAATTTAAGGAGATCAAGGTAATGACTGTGCCTTCACAATATATTTATGAGAATATCTTATATGCCCATAAGAACAAAAACATGTTTAAAAAATACAGTGACATACATAATTTTAATACTAGAAATAAGCACAAATTTGTAGTTCCTGCAACTAGGCTCAAAAAAATAGGGGGCTCATTTAGATGTCAATGTGTACACTTCTATAATAAACTTCCCAGTCATATTCAAGAACTAAGCCTCAATAAATTTAAATCATTTGTAAAGCGTAAACTTTGCCAAAAGGCTTTTTATACTATAAAGGACTATGTTGAGGACAATAAGGCTTGGGATTGACCTGCTCCAGTACTCACTGTACTGTCGTTTATTCTTTTGGATTTTTGTTTTTGATTGCATTTTTCCATTGTAAATTTAATGGAGTAGTACACAATTTATATTTCAATTTGACATTAATATTCATTTTTTTTACAATCTGACATATTATTTTTCCAATTTTTGTAAATTTTATTTATATCTTTTTTTTTTGTGAATGTGAGGACTATGTGGATAGCTTTCTTTTTCCTTTCTTTTCAGTAATTGTAACTTATGTCTGGCAATTTGAGTATTTTTGCGGCCTAACCAAATGTCCTTTCCTTTGTATTGTTCGTCAAGACGTTGAGCTCCTTAGTAGTCCTGAGTTGAGCTTTACGACGATTGACAAATGCTTGCACTGACTGGACAGGTCCACTCAAATCTGCATGGTTCTTTCTTTAAAAGGCCATTTCAGACCCTAATCTGCATAGTTCGCATATGATTTGACCAATACATTTTGTATGGATTTTTTTTTAAAAGAGACTGTGACCCCTGAGTTTGTTTCGGTGTTTCTTCTCAGGGTAGTCAGATAGGAAACACCGGCCTCATCTAGATTAATAATTATGACAAAAAAAAATTGACGTGTAAAAGTGTTTCGTGAAACCTATTTGCAAAATAAATATCATTTATCATTTATCATTTATCATTTATCATTTATCATTTATCATTTATCATTTATCATTCATAGTTAATACTCATGAGATTATTTTTTGGGATATCGTGTTTACTTTTGAACTTATTATCCATCAGTATAAACGTGTAAAAAAATCACACTGAATTTCTGTATTACTTTTAGGGTTCCGTACCCAAACTTCACGGTCCATCCGTGCATATGTCAGCGGATTGTATCTCATAAACTGTAGGAAGTAGAGTTGAAATTTTCACAGAATGTGTATTTCTTTGCCCCCACAACAAAAAATAATAAAAATAAAATACAGTTAAAAATTAAAAGGGGATTTTCATACAAGAAACGCTATTTTGTTGGTATTTTTGCCGAAACCTTCGTGCGTGAGTGCGTCTAGGTCAGTTTGTTCAATCTTTTACAATTTTTGGTTTATATTATTAGTTCAGTGTTTGGTTACAAATGTTTCTTTCTTTCTTTCGAAGTTCTAATTTGACGATACAATAATATTGCAGATTTGAAAGAAGATCGACCCCGCAACTATTATATAAATAGTCCGTCTAATGAAAGCGCGACCTGAGAAAAAGAGGTTTAATCCAAATTTTGTATGTGGTATTACTAACTAGTAGGAGAATCAAAGTCAAAGTCAAAAAGTTTATTTGTGTACACAGGTACATTTTAGGTGTTACAAAATCATTTCTTTATGTCCTAATTGTAGGAATAATATTGCCAATTAAATTAAAAAAAAAACTCCAGGTCGCGCTTTCATTAGACGCACTCTAGTAACCAAATATATAAGGAATTTTGAAATACCTCCAGAACTGTGGGATTATGTACCTACTAAGATTTTAAGCTTTTACAAAGTTATTTGAACTGTACTACTATTTATGAGATAAAAGAGACGCAAACTTAAACCGGGTACAATTATCTAAAAGAGCTTTTATTTGTTCCTAATTAAGTCACAAAATACCTTTAAATAAAAGACACAAACACATTTTTAATTCCAGTATCGTTGTCGGTTAGCAAGAACAAAATGAAAGTAAAATAAATATTAAACAAGTAAAAATTTATCTCGTATAAAATATGCATTGAATAAAACATGAACCGTATTTAAACGTAGCCTCTTTTATATACTCGTAAAATATTAACGAAAAAATACCTTTTATATAAAATATTAACGAAAAAATATCGTTCATATTAATTGTCTAATGCAAACACGTGAGGCATTTGGAAAAATATGTTTTATTAAACATACGAGGAAAATTGGGATAAAGTAAAATTAATACATCGCTTTTTTGTTATTATTTTATCAAAAATGTGCCTTACCTGACTGTGTTACGCGTTTTTTTACTTTGAAAGAATAATAACAAGCAAATTATTAACTGTTTTTAAACAAAAAAAATATTTTCTGATGATTTGAAAAAAATATAATTATAATTCTAAATTCAAATCTATGCCTCCGAATTAACGTTATTTTGATAAATCAAATCAGGAACGTAATCGCCATTTTGAAAATTTCATTATTATTACTTAAATAAAACCCACCGTACTTATTCGAATAGCCCGTCTTGCTGTTGCTCTTATAGTACTTTTTGGGTTCTAGTACTATAACTTTATTACTTATCCTGTAGGTCTAGTGAAATTACAGATACATTTCAAGAAACATTTCGTTTCTGACAATGACAACGTAAACTCGTGTTGCAGGAATCAGATTGAGAACATTACACTAATATTCTAAAGGTTTGTGAATGTGTGTTTATTTTCTTCCTTCTTCACGCTCAAACGGCTGATCGGATTTGTATCCAATTTGGCACACATGTAGACCATGTGCTAGACCAGCACATAAGATCATTTTTTATCCCAGGAATATGTGTTCTTACAACAATTTTCTTTGACGCGCTGTCAGCACCAAGTCATAACATAAATGATAAACAACTAGAAAAAACGAAAAATCTTCTGAGAATTTCGTAATTCCATCAGTAAAAGATTAAAAGATAAGCCTCTAAGGCCTGAGATGTCAAAGGGGTCCATTAATCAACAGCAAATTTAATAAATACCGAGTCGTTGAAAACAAACAAAGATTTGATTAATCGTTCTAGTCTAGTCTCGAGTCTTTCAATTTCCAAGTTCAAGTATCAAGATTTTCAGGGCTTCGAGAATGTTCGAAAGTGCTGTAGATTGAAAGCTTATTAAGCTCGTGTAATGGTGCTCCTATAAGGCCAGAAATATGTTAAGCATAAACATAGCATAATCAGCCTTTTAATGTTCCCACTGCTTGGACTCACGCCCCTCTATGAGAAGGAATGGGCCGTACACGCAGGCCCATTGCGGATTCGCAGGTCTACACATCCACAACCCCAGAAAATTAAATAAAATAACCTTGTGCTTATAAACTTAAAGCTTTACTAAGATTTAGTCATACCAATATTATAAAGGCAAAAGTTGTGAGTCGTTTGTAATTTGTTCACGTTTGGACGGGTTAACGGAATTCGATGAAACTAGGTACACGGGTAGACCATGTCCTGTAATTAAAACTTCTTATCCCAGGAGTATGTTACCTTGGCCTTGGAACCCAACGAGCAACAGAAGGAACACAGGTGGGTTTTAGTCAGTAAAATCTGGCACTCTTTCTCACTCCATTGATAGTAGAAGTTATATTTGATGATCACCCATCTCAAAAAAATAGTAAGTATCAAGATTGGTTAGTCACGCTTCAATTATTTTCGACTCGCACTAATAGAAATTGATGAGACGTGTCTAATCTTGTTTTCACGTAACGAGTGAAAGATATTTATTTAGCGCCATTTTGGTAGGCTTGTTAAATTTTACCATTCCTGAAATCGGCAGTTGGTTTCAAAATCATTCAATCATTTTGGCATGTCAAAATGAAAGCTATAGTCAATAGTATGGGAAAAACTTGATTGTCTTTGTTATAATAATTGTAATATGGCCACCCAACACCCCTACCTAACGAAAGCCCCAATTGGCTTCGTCCCACTTGGAGATTTACCATAGCCTCTATTTAGGACTCGATTACTCAGTCAGTTTCTTCTTTTTATATCTATACCGACCCGCCCGGCTTATCGCCGCATGCAAAATTATCAGTATAAGGGCCTGTTTCAACCTGTACGAGTAGCTTCTACTTCCTGAATAAATTAAAAAATGGAACAGAATTTGTATGAAATTATCTGCCAAGTAAGATATCGGAAACTTAATCATAGGTGGCGAAACAGGCCCTTGTATTATACACAAAAACTCTTTAATCATTCTATCTATTAAAACACTGCTTCAAAATCCGTTGCGTACTTTTAAAGATATGGTAAAGATAGGGACAGTAAGCGGGAAGCGATTTTGTTTTATATTAATACTACGAGTATGTAGTGATGACTTGGTTTTATACTATGTACTGGAGTGGTTTCACTACAACTTTTAAACGTACAAAGCCGGAACAAGCAGAAACTACAACAAAAACTGCAGACATAATACAACAGCGTTCAAGTCCAAAGTTAGCGCGGTTCTTCGCCCAATTACTTAAGAATCAAGTTGGCAGGAGAATCATAGCTCCAGAGCAAACAAGCCCAACTTAAATGCAAGTTATCTTTCTTAGAAAGCCTTTATTATAGTTCATCTTAACCTCTCGTTAGTAGAGTAGAAAAATTGCTCGGATTTTAATCATGGTGAAGAGTGCCTTATTCTGTAAACATGACTATTTTGAATAGTCCAGTCATTTAAGCTTAATTAAGGTCGGAATTCGAGATACCCAGCTGTAAGTCTGTAAATACTTGTATATTGACACCCTAAAAGTTGTCGCAAAACCTACATATGGTAGGGTGTACGCAACTATTAAATTTCAAGGTCAAAGGTCACAAAAATCGGATTAAGCTTTTTATGAAAAACATCGATTTTTTAAAAGTGGGAAATCATCAAATGACTTCTCCGCTTTAAGACGGAGCAGGAGGGCCTATCAGACTTTTACTGATTGAAATCCACACCAATCTCTATTTTCCTCCTTTGTCTTGCGTACTAGGGTGCCGGGTTTACCTTTCGGAAGCCACCCCATGGACCCAGCAGACTTCGACCCTGCTGGGATCTTACGATTTAGCTAACATTTCGCGTGTGAGTGTCAATGGTAAGAGTTTTTGGCGTCTACCTACCTGTAACGAATGTCAAAGATCTACAAAAGACAACCGGGACCAATAGTGCTTTCCGAGGCACGGGGAGTCAGTAATGTCCTGGACAAATTTACATTGGCACTTGCCTGGTTTCCAACCCGCAACCTCGTGCATAAGAGGCGGGTACTTTAACCACTGGGCCATCACGACACTAACTAATTACACCTAACATCACAGACTATTATTATATTTACATGAAACAAATTCAAATATTCATGAAAATGAAAGGATATTTAATCATTAGATCCTGACTTGAGATGGCAAGTAATATTTCACATATTAAATACATCAGAGAAATCTCACGATTTGAACATTTATCTAATTTTAGTTAAACATCGTCTGGTACTAGATTTATTTAGTTAAGTAAACATTTGTATGAGAATAGATCAAATTCCAGACGTTTATTTTACGACTGCTAACTAAGTAAAGCACGGCGTATATTTTGCTGAAGATCTCAAGCATTATGCTAGTATTCCTAATGAGGTAAGCAGAGAAAGACAAGACAGCGAGGTTATAGGCATGAAACGTATGCAAGTATATTAAAATGTACCCAATAATAATAATAATAATCCACTACCTTTTTTTTTAGGTGGGGAATCATCGAAATGATTTCTTCCGCTCTGGGCGGAGCGGGAGAGCGTGTCAGACTTTTACTGACTGAAACCCACTCCTGTTTCTTTTCTGCCTTAATTCCGGGGTCACGGGGATCTCTTTCGTCAACCCAGGCCCCAGTAATCCATTACCTCCTTTCTTTCTTTCCGTCCGATTACTATTTGGGTGTCTTCAAGACTCGAGTGAATAGGCTCTTAATAAACTAGTGCGCCGCACCATCAACGACCGCATCACTGCTTACCTACCGTCAGGTGGGATTGCAGTCAAGCACTGGTTTATGAAATACTAGCTGTTGCCCGCGACTTCGTCCGCGTTAAATTCGTTAAACTGCACAAAAGTAACCAATAATTCTACACTTGCGAATAATTCCGAAAGCATCCAATTCATTCATTTTACTTTCACATAAAACAGTTTAACTTCATAAAAGAAGAAAGAAAGAAAGAAAAACGGTTTATTTGTGCGGAAAAACGGTTTATTTGTGCGGAAAACTCACTCCTATGTTCTTTCTTTGCCTTGCTTTCCAGTGCCCCAAGAATGCCTTTCAGAAGCGAACCCATGACCCCAGTAGGCTTGGCGACCCTGATGGGTCTCTATGGTTTTGCTGACATCTCCATGAGGCACGCTTGGAACACTACCCGCCGTCGACTCGGTCTCGGTGTAGATATTTGGTTACCGAACGGTCGGACGGCGCCGCAATTGCTCGCCGTCCGCAAGCCCACTTCTACGGTGGCTGGAAATCGGGGTCGGGATCTTATTTCCTCAACGCTGGGGCGTGAAGGCCATTTCCTCATCCATGCGGCACCCACCTTGGCTGGATTACTGCTTCTCAGAAGGAGGCAACCGCCTGCCACTCCACCCTGCTCTGGACCAGGGTGCGGCGCGAGAGGTCACTGCAACCGATGACCCCCACAAAAACACGGCGGTTCCTCGTTCAAACGGTGCACACCCTTACCGTATGCTCCACCGTGTTCTCAGGGCGATCCACATAAAGGGTCATCATTTCACATAATGGTGATCCACATAATGGGTCACCATGAAGATGAAGACGCCGATTGGCTTACGAACATCAACGAAGCAGAAATAATAGGTGAGGGTTGCAGCAGTTGGTGATCTAAATATTTACCTACTCCATGGATAAAGGCGTTTGTTTATGTACATATGTCTCTAGTCTATATTACGGTTTAAAAAAGATGTACGATTTTAAAATTATTTGCTGACCAAAAAAATCATATCAACCTTGAATGAATTCCAAGCACCACTAAGTAGACACGGTAAGTTTGGGAGGTCCCTGCATCGGATCAAGGAGAAAGGACGCTCGGGTGTCGCCACTGTGTGGACCACCCGGAGGACACGGTGGAGCACACGGTAGAGGTGTGCCCTGCTTGGGCGGAGCGCCGCCGTGTCCTTGTAGAGTCTAGGCGGCGGCGACCTCTCTGGGCCCTTGTACAGGCCATGGTCCAGAGCGGAGGGGTGGTGAGGGGTCGCCTCCTTCTGCGAAGCAGTAATGCTAGCGAAGGAGGCTGCCGACCGTGAGCGCCGCCGCCGAGGTCCCGATCCCGATTTCCGACCACCGTAGGCGCGGGCTCGCGGACGGCGAGCAGCACGCCGTCCAGCAGTCTGGTAATACCTGGACCGAGCCTAGTCGTCAACGGCGCGTTCTGTTCCACGCGCGCCTCAAAGAGATGTCAGTAAACTGTAGAGGCCCGGTAGGGCCAAAGCCTCTGGGGAACACGGACAATCCGAAATGTTCTCACCGTGTCCCCCAGATCGAAGGAACAAAGGGGAACGGGGTGGGTTTAGTCAGTAAGAGTCTGACACGCCCTCCCGCTCCGCCCAAGAGCGTGAGAAATCATTCTGATGATTCTCCTTCCAAAATAAAGCACTACTAAGTAAGTGTAAATAGCACTTACTTATGTAGTCTGAAAAAAGTGCATAAAGTAGTTTATAGTTGTCAAAATATATGAATGGTCAGCACAAAGCTGATCCTGAAGTCAATAGAAGGTTTAGTATTTGCCTCTTTATTATTTGAGGTAGTTATCCAGCTCTAGGTGGAGCAAGTGGTCTTTTGCGGACTAAATTCCACCATGGTTCTTCAGTTGCCATTTACGTATCAGGGCCACTAACTTTTGCACGCCTCAGTTATTAGGTACTTCGGTATATTCTCTCTTTAAAGAGTAACTACAGAGGCGTCATGGCGTTCTCACTTTCTGCATTATGCAAGTACTAACCTAACATGAGTGTTTCGAGAGGTAGATATTTTGGATTCGGCGGGAAGAAAAGGCCAAGTCACCATTCTGCGGAGCACCCGGAAAACACGGCAGACGTTACGGTCGAAGTCTACTCCGCTAGGCGGAGCACCGCCATACTGTTTTGGCGTCAGAATATGAATCCTACTGCCCTATTTTGGGTCAATGTATGGGGCAAGACCTCCTCTTGCCCTGTCAATGCCATAAACCTGCTATCGTGAGAAAGACATCCTTAATTATCTTCCCATCCTTGCCGTGTAGACATTTCTTAGGTGTCATTAGTCACAAAGCGATTTCGGACGTTTTTAGTTATTTAAATTATTCGTTTATTTAGGCAGATTTTTTACTTGGGGTGATATTTGACCGACGCCTTAATACATCATAAGGTTTTTTCTTCAGCGGGTACTGCCTTGTTTACCGAGAGTTAACTGTGCAATTTATGAACTAACTCTTGTTGAGTGCGTGCATTTTTACTCAGCAGACTTCACATTATTGACGGTCAAACGCAACCTGTGGTGCGATTTTAAACGGGTACAGTTTGCAGAGCTGTAAAAAAACCCACCATGTTCCTCCAGATGCCCTGTGCAAACAATTTCTCAAATCAATTCTATCTACCTATACTATAATAGCACAATTCATAAGAAAGAAACTTCGCAACAGACCGTGCAGCAGGAATCGTAATATTTTAATTTATAACTTCAAAACCAAACGTCCAATTTTAATCATTCGAACACCAAATATTATCTACATAAAGTGTACTTAGTGATAAAATAATTTATTTTGATAAGGGTTAATAGCATGAGTAAAATAAATGCGTTTAAATGTAGTCAAAAAAAAAATCAAGATTTTTAGATAAAAAAATGGTTGTTGTGCCTCACTCGACATAGATAGGTATAGTGTTTCGCGGACTTTTTTGTAGATATTTATAAGATCTACAATTAATTAGAACATTTTATGGTTCTATCTTTTACAGTTTAGGCAGCGTACGCAAAATAAGTAACTTTTCTGGTTGATTTTTTACACCTAAACCTAAATATCTTACGGAACCCTATTTTTTCCAGAATAAAAATTAGCCTATGTTACTCGTGGATAATGTAGCTTTGGAATTGTGAAATTATTTTTTCACTTCAGCACCTCAAACAAGTATGTTTTGCAGTTTAAAGACAGTGAGCAAAATTCGATTTTGCTGCGAGCGTGAGACAAAGTAACTTTTTAATTTTTTTTTTTTAATGTCGAGTCAGTGCTGGGTCTACTCACAACATTCGAAAGATTTGAACTTCACATTGTTCTGTCACTTTCACTTCGATACGAAAAGAGCGAGAGATAGAAACAAGTCGATTCAAAGTTCGATTTTCAAATTCCATATATAATAGGCTCAAAAAAGAAACCAACAATAAAACGTTCGAAAACACGTCACCTATAAAATTTCAAATCAAGGTTTAAATGTAATTATTATACTTTTCTCTTAATAATCGAATTATATTTTTTTATGATCAAATAAAGAGATGTTGAATTAAAAAATACGAAGTTTATCATGTATCTACATAATTATTTAAAGTTTTAACAATCTTTATTGTGACAGAATAATTTAGTAATAGTGCAATTTCCGAACGCATCTTTAAAAAATAGCGGGCTTTAATTTTTTATTGTTTTCTTCTTCTGTTCGCTAGCTACAAAGTGCGATACACGTTGGGTATTATTATTTTATATCGGTTCCAAATAAAACTGTTACTTTTAATTTGCAAAACTGCAATAATTTTACTTTTAATTTTTACAAATATACCTACATGTGGTTTAAATATTACCAAGTTGTATTTTTTATTACCTTTACATTATTTGTTCTCGCTGCTGAAGTGAAAAATTGTATGTGCTACACGAGACCAAAGTTATTTGCATCTCGTGTCTTTGAATCCCTCGCTGCACTCAGGATTCTAACCTAGAATCACTCGCTACGCTCGTGATTCAAATATAGAATCCTTCGCTTACTCGGGATTCAAAATCAACACTCGCGGCAAAAACCAACTTTGCTCTCTTGTTGCACAAATAACTATTAAAAACGGTCCAGCAGTTTTTGAGCCTATTCATTACAATCATACAAACAAAGTTTTCCTCTTTATAATATTAGTATAGATATAAAAAAACCTCAACCACCAACTAGCCTTTAGCCTAGCCTAGCTCGCCTTTGAACATGAACTGTCTATATCACCATGTATTTATTACATTAAGTTTTTGGGTTATCTTCAACATCTCAGTCGAAAGACATCCACTGCTAGACATAGACCGCTCTCAAGCGTCGCCATAACGTATGTTCCTGTGCGTCTCGCATCCATCAGATTGAAGTTTTTGATTACAATAAAAAATTTAGAATTACGAGCGCCAGCTAGTCCCCAACTAATCAGAGCTTATATTATAAGTATGAAAAAGTAAAATAAAAAGTAAGTTGTTTATTCTGTATTTATTTATTATCACTTCAAGCAACATAAAGATACAAAGGCGGACTTAATGCCATTAAAAATTTGATCCACGCGAGAACTAACCCGCTACAGCCAGCACAGCACCCAAACCCCCACTGCGCCAACGGACCCAACGTATAAACAGTAAAAGGGACACTTAAAACATTTTAATATAAAATTCCTGTTATGAACTGCCACCATTTACTCCGGAATGTCAGTAAAAACATTGTATAATTTAACTAGCAGTAAGGTCGCTCGTAATCGCAACATTGTAGGAGTCAATTAGGGGAATAACAGAGAGCTGCTTCAGTTAGAATATAAGACAAGTTAGGAGGGTTCTGTATGAGTTATTGTTAGGGTTCCGTATCTCAGTCGGTAACTACGAAACCCTTATAGGAATACTGTGTTGTCCGACTGTCAGTACGGCTGGATGGTAAGCGATGATGTGGTCGACGATGGTGCAAGCTTGCCTAGAACTAACCTTTTCACTCTTGACTTAAAGACCCCTAAGTTGTAGCTATCAGGAAAAACAGACTCCGGCAGGAATACCACTGCTTAGCTGAACGGGAAATAAATGTGTTTCAAAACGCTTTATGCGCATGGGTGGAATATTCACCAAGTACCTGTGGCGCATCGCCGTATGTCTAGTGGTTTACTGGCTTCTGACTATCCGTAGCGACAGCCAAAGATGTACAAATGACAGCCGGGACCTACGGCTTAACGTGATTTCCAAGACACGGAGGAAACTCGGTATGTTAAGATGGTCATCCACAGACCAACCCTCGCAAGCATTGCTTAACCTTGAAGATCGACCTGTGCCGCTGTTATTATCTAGCCACGAGTTCCTCCGTACGTCTAGTGGTCCGATGATAAAATTAAGTTTGTATGAAGAAACTCACTTCCACACGTCCGAAACCGCTGCCAGAAGCTAGTATTAAACATGACTAAAATACTGACATTTCTGCCAACCCCAGTTAGTGCTAATGCCACGTCTAGACTGCATTTAGTGCTCAACGAAATTGAATCAATTTCCTTTGAAGTAACGTGTTGTTAGTAATTAATACTGCACTCTCAATTAGGAGTCAATTAACGCGAGAAGATACGATACTTTATTTTCTCTTATGTTTAATTAAGACTTGTGACTTAGTAGCGGTTTATTGGTTACGGGTTTATGATGTTAGTAGTTAATTCTTTTTTATTTATTAAGCATTATCAACACTAATAAACCAGTAAGTCGTTTTTGAAATCCATTAATAAATTACTTAGGAGCATATAGTGGACTTATCACGAACATCCTCACGCCTCAGCCACTGGGACCCGATTGCCAGCCACTGTAGGCGTGGGCTTAAGAAAAATGAGTAACGGCTCACCGTGTGGCCGTCCGGTATCCGTTCGGACCGAGCCCGAATCGTCAAACAAAAAGGGTATAACTAATGTATAACCAATTTCAACAAA
This sequence comes from Mythimna separata, assembly GCA_030763345.1. NCBI lineage: Eukaryota > Metazoa > Arthropoda > Insecta > Lepidoptera > Noctuidae > Mythimna > Mythimna separata. The sequence continues at coordinate 7,715,844 of CM061190.1, forward strand.
ATTAATTGATTTCTGCTAGTAAATATATAATCTATACTATCTATACTAATATTATAAAGAGGTAAAATTTGTAAGTTTGTATGTTTGTAAGTTTGTATGTAGGGGGTAATCTCTGGAACTACTGGTTCGATTTGAAAAAATATTTCAGTGTTAGATAGCCCATTTGTCGAGGAATGCTATAGGCTATATAACATCACGCTACGACCCACGGGGGCGGAGCAGTAACGAAAAATGCGGGTGAAACCGCGGGGTTCAGCTAGTAATATTATAAAACTGACGACTTGGTTGGTTTAAAGGCCTCATCTCAGAATCTAGACGTTGGAATTGAAAAAAATATTTTTGTGTTTAAAAAACCCATACAATGAATAACTCTATATTTTATAACATCCCTTGCGACTCACGGGAGCGTAACCAAAGACGCGAGTAAAACCGCGGGGGACAGCTAGTTTGACATAAATACATAAAAGTTGTTAACACAATGATTAAATTAAGCTTTAGTAATTATTGCCTAATTTAGACAATTTATGTGTCTCGCTAAGTCATAAAACCAAAGTTTAATGTTAAACAGACACGGTAAACTATAAAATTAAATATTTTATATCGGTACCTTTTGAGGTTCGAACATGATTTAGATACATGTCTAATTAAAAGTCACGACATGGTTTAATAAAACTTAAATGAATGATAATTTATTTTATTTATAAACTAGTTGTGTACTGCGGTTTCACCCGCATCTTTAGTTACTCTGGTCGACTCATCATTATCATCTCCGCCGAAAGACGTCCACAGCTGGACATAGGGGCCGCCCCAAGCATCGCTACAACGTAGGCCTGCGCGTCTCGCATCCATCGGATTCTCACCACCTTCACCAAGGCATCGGTCTACATTGTGGAAGGCTTTCCAGTGCTGTTTTCCGGTACGTGGTCGCCACTCCAGATCCTTAGGTCCCCATTGACCATCTGCTCTACGAGCAATGTGTCCTACCCACTGCCACTTAAGTTTGGCGATTCTTCGGGCTATTTCAGTGAAGTGATATTATTATATTAGCCTTACTCGATAAATGGTTTATCCAACACTAACAATAATTTTTTTTTTGGGCTTTACTCAACCTCTAAATAAAAAAGTACCTACTTCGTGTTTTAATTTATGATAGACACGCGCTTGACCACCATCACATCTAATTTAAAAAAAATATTTCACATAGGCCTTTTAAAACGTCAGAAGCTAGTGCACGTTTCCAATTGATCGTTTCCTATAGAGAAGAACCGGCAAGAAACTTTATGGAGATATGATGACCTGATAGAAAGCGAAGATGTGGTCGACGATGGAGCAAACTTACCTAGAAGTAACCTATACCTACCACTGTTTGTCATTATCATCATCTGCCTAGCCTTTTCCCAACTTTATTGGGTTCGGCTTCCAGTCACGCCGAATTTAGCTGAATACCAGTATTTTACAAGAAGCGGCTGCCTACCAGACCTACACAACCCATTAACTGGGGTAACACGGTCCTTCATGGCAAGACTGGAGTCAGATTTACTGTCTTCTGACTATCCGTAACGACTGCCAAATATCTCCAAATGACAGCCGGGACCTACGGCTTAACGTGCTTTCCGAGGCACGAAGGAAACTCGATATGTTAAGATGGTCACCCATCTACAGACCAACCTTGGCAAGCGTTGCTTAACTTTGAAGATCAACCCGTGCGGTTGTTATTATCTAGCCACGAGCTCCTCAATGGAAAAGGCTTATAGACTATAATATAATAACATCACCCTCCGATTCACGGGAGTAGAACAATAACCTAAGCCGCGAGTAAAACCGCAGGAGACAGCTAGTTTGACGGAACCTAGCCACACCTACCAGTGTTTGTCTCACATAAAAAACAAACTAAAACAGCTATCTTTTACAGAATCATGAAACCCGACGCCACCGCCGTAGTTCCAATTTGCTCCGCCATTTCAGGCTTCTAAAATTTATTGGTTATTCGATACTTTTTCTCTGTCTTCCGATATCAAAGCTCTCTCGTAGCAATTACTATTGAATTTGTTCTGTTCACTATTTCCATAAACACGTCGAATAAATATGGTTACCTTATGGTGTTTTTGTACAGGGATAACCAACCTTTGGTGGGTGACACATTGGTTAACGCCCGTTTTCAATAAGCTACCTATAGAATAGAATAAACTTTATTGTACACCAAAAAGTAACGGTACAATTTATCTATCTAAAGTTGCAGCTACTAAAGATAAACAAATCTATCCTTTTGCCCTTACTTGCTTTCCTATAACCTGCCGACGGATAGCATTTCCTACCAAAAGTTGTGGATTGATAGATAGAACCTTACTGTTTATCGGGGATAGCTATCTATCTATGAACTGCGTTAGGTTATTGAAAATGGGCGTTAAACCATACCAACCAACCAGTATAAAGGCGAATGTTTTGATTTTGGGATTTGTGTGTGTGTGAAATTTTGCAACAAGAGACGGTAGCCCATAATTCTTTATTAGCATGATAATTTTATTCAGGAAGTATTTTGCTTTGGAAATATTTTCTATTCGAAAATAGGCGAAGTCGTAGGTTGAATCTAATTGTGTAAAAGTGGTGGAGTAATTGTCTCCTGCACTGCGTGTGGCGGATTCGATTCCCGCAGGGAACTAATATTTGTAGGGCCAGCAGATAAAATTGTTCCGGTTCGGGCTGCACTATGCATGTGCCTTTAAATGTTTCTAGTTGTATTTACAACAGCAATAAGTAACGTAACTCATAGAGTGAGGCATCGGTTTTTTTTCTAAGACAAAAAATAGAGTTAGAGTAGATAACTCTATTTTTTGTCTTAGAAATTAGGTTTTTTCTAAGACAAAAAATAGGTAGGTCTTAGAAAAAACCTAACTTAAAAATTACCGAACCTATTTTTACAGAAAAAGAACATAGTTCTACTATTGCCCAGGGGCTTATAAACCTATCCTTTTCAGCAATGTAATTTAAGTCTAACTGTTGTGATTTTTTTACTAAACTTGTAAGAATAATTTCGTACACTTACCTACTATCCTACTTAGAAGTTTTAATTTAGTTGAAGCAAATTGTTCATGTTAGCTTAGGGGCTACAATTGACCTTTCAACTAACTTTTTTACCTCAAAACTAGTCAGTAAAAGGTCGATCTATTTTAGACTGTTAACTTTAAGATAAATCGATGATTAGAAATCGTATTGTAAAAAGATATGCCTACATCTCGACGTCTCCGGGCACTAAGACGGTAATCGCGGGGATCAGTTTTTCGATTCTTTACTTATCATCCGGGGAATAAAGTCGGTAATCGAAAAATTTATTCTTGTGATTATTGACTTGTTGCCCGGAGACTTCGATATATTTAAGTATTTTTAAAACTAACCATCTAAGGTCTTTTTATACATAGCCTGGGTAGGATGACAGCAGGACGAAAATATGCATCGTTAAGATGAGTGAAAAGGATAGGTAGCCACATTGTATGAATCTGACAGCTGTCAACCGCATCCTCCTATACCAATTGTAGTGGTTTTAGGTTTTAGTTAAACAATTTGAAATTGTTTGTAACCGGGAATACATACACGAAGCAAGGTATAAGCTAGTAAAGTGGAAAAAAAAAACAATCAGGTATTCCTTCTGTAGTTTGAAATATTTATTTACAAATATGGTTATTGCCCTATTTTATTTCTAATTTTAAAATGAAAAAGTATCTTTATCCAAAAACTCAAATACAAAGAATTCATTAAATCCTTTCAGTATTACATAAGATATAATACTTCCAAATCTGTTAGAAGGAAAAACTGTCAATTAACAGAATAAGAATGCATACACTGAAATGTAACGTCATCGCGGTTATGCGTGTATAAAAGAGAGCGAGATATTCCACCGCGAATATATGAGAGCTGTCATACCATTAATTGAAATGGTAATTGCTTCTTCATTTAATTAAAACTTTCGATGCTGTTCTCAGAAAAATAATTATTTTGTGTGATTTACTATATGTATAAAAATAACCATAAAATATTTTTTAACCCAAAAAAATATACCTAACAATTGTATAACACAAAATAAAGTAGTTAATATAGTCCGTCTAATGAAAGCCCGACCTGAGAAAAAGAGGTAAAAACCAAAAAAAAAAAATGTGGTTTTACTAACTAGTGGGAGAATCATGTCTTGACATTTCAATTTCTTTTTATTTCCTACAATTGCGGCTGAATGTTATCAATTAAATTTAAAAAAAAACTCCAGGTCGCGCTTTCATAAGACGCACTCTAAATACTGTCTATCCAATAACACCCATACCACCTGTACAGTAATCAAACAGTTATATAAACTACCGCCAAATTACCGAAACACATGACCCTTATTCCAATAGCAATAAGGTTGCAATCAGAACTAAAACAACTATCTCAAATTCTCAACTCTACCAAAATGTTTGTCACCCCTGCCGTTCGTCTTCAGTTTCTTGGACCATCTTGTTAGTAACTCGGATGTTTCTCTGTGATTTCATACACTGTTTGTAGCAGGCAATCAGTGAAATGGATGGGTTCTGCCAGCAATTTGCAGCTAGCAACAGGATACAAGGGCTTAGAATTAGAGCGGCCATCTTTGAATTTTAATGTCAGGTGTTCTATGTTTAAATTTAAATTGTCTTGCTTGGAGGAATATTTTGTTGGACTCATTTCTATTGAGCCTCAAGCGATTATGAGATAGGAGTAGCATATAATATGTAAGTGGCCAACTCATAGACTGTGCTTACAATTGAGTAGCAGGTGTTACATTTGATAGCTTAATTGGGTTTCATAATTACAAACTCTGAATAGGAAATCGTTAAAATTAAACATTGCACTGGACTGCAAGTTAAGTGGCAGTGGGCAGGGCACATTGCTCATAGAACAGATGGCCGATGGGGACGGAAGGTTCTAGAGTGGCGGCCACGTACCAGAAGCTGCAGCGTTGGAAGGCCTCCCACAAGGTGGACCGATGACCTGGCGAGGGTCGCGGGAATCCGATGGATGCGAGACGCGCAGGACCGGTCGCTGTGGCGACGCTTGAGGGAGGCCTATGTCCAGCAGTGGACGTCTTTCGGTTGAGATGATGATGATGATGACTGGACTACATTTGACTGGCTTGTTGGTCTAGAGGTTAGTGGACCTGACTGCTATACAGGAGGTCGTGGGTTCGATTCCCATTCAGGACAAATGTTTTTGTGATGAACATGATCATTTGTTCTGTGTCTGAGTGTAAGTAAATATTTATTTATCAGTTGATAAGTATGAGTTGATGAGTTGTCTAGTACCCATAGCACAAACTCTGCTTAGCTTGGGACTAGAGGGCAAGATGTGTTAAATATTATTATTATTATTTATTTAATTATTGAGAATATTATTTACTCGTACAATAATAATTATGCTGCATTAATACATTTTATGATAATGCAGTAGCGGTCCTTAAAAGTTAGGAGCTAACCATAAAATAGACACGTTGGTTTAGTTAGGAGATATTTTAATTGTTAATTGTCAATAAACTTTGGCAACTTCACTACAGCACGCAGAAAAAAGATGAGATGATTTTAGCAAAAAATGTTAGGTGGTATTATACGGTGGGAAGCAGTGGTGGCACAGTGGTAACTGCCCCCACTTGCAACTTGTAGGTCGCGGGTTCAAACCCGGTCAGGTGCATTACTTTGTGTAATTTATTTCATTACCACTGCTCTCAAAATGAAGGAAAACCTCGTGAGGAAAACGGCATGTCCTAGAACCAAAAATTCAAAGACATGTGATATCCACTTATCTGCAATGAACCCGCGCGGTAGATTATGGCCCATTCCCTCTCCTAGATAGGAGGCCTTAGTCCCAGCAGTTACATTATAAAGCCAATAATGCTAAAAAAAATACGGTGAAGTGCCGTCGATAGTGCAGTTGATAGTAGATGAATTATTTACTCAGTGAAATACAAGTTCTGGTTTAACCTATCACATACCCGCAAATGAGACACAATAGTGTAACAATAACAGCGCGGTCACATGCGACAGGTTGGGGATTCATGAATAAACTTGGAAAATTGTTCCCGGAAGAGTTATCGAACCATATTTTTACATAATGTTGTGTTTCATCTAATAAATAAATTGCAATTACAGTTTTACTGAGTCGCTAACCACGTAAAGTTAATGTGCCAGAGCTTACGTTTTAAGTACTTAGCTGCACTTACGATCTCAGGTGGTCAGAATTAGCCATGCACTTTATTGGCCTAAATAGGTACATAAATCCGCATTAAATTACAAGCATACGTAGTCAGGTTATACTTATCACTTCCCACCACTGGGATTTAGACCACTACGACATTTACAATTTGTCCTCGTCAAATATTTTCTTTGACATATCGTTTGAATCCCCAACCGGTCCTATGAGACCGCGCTGTTATTGTTTTACTATTGTGTCTCGTTTCGCGGGTATCTGAGTAACTACGATATTTTTTTATAGCAAAATATGTCTCAAAGGAATAAGCCTCCCAGATAAAAAATTATCCTAAGTGCTATTTTAGGACATAGTCTGACCGTGTACAAAGTTTTATCGAAATCTGTCTCTACAAAACATACACTCTGTCACAAACTTTCGCCTTTATATTAATGTGATGTCCATTTTCTCATGAAACTGTCCTAATTCTTCCGTATTTTAGTAGTCATAAATGATCACAGTTGCATTAAAAGACGAAACTATTCAGTTAACAACTAAAATGCAATCACAAACATCCTCAATTAAAACCAAAAATAGCAGTAAAACAACCAAATAAACACATTATAATCTGGTCCACATAACTCATAGAACCAAAACTCCTATGTGCAAATGAAAATAGTTATTTATAACCCGGAAAATGTCACTTTAATCTATAGTTTCGGTAGCAAACAGGGAACTCTAAAATGGTTGTTTTGTTACGTTTATGATGTATGTTTTGAGGTTAAATCGTACTTTGCTGTAATGGCCAGCCATTTGTCATAAGTATAGGACCTGACCTGGATTAAGGCTTTGTGCCAGAAAAATGATAGCTTCGGGACTTCCTAAGTGGGGAAGAAAAAATGACAGATTACCCGGTGACCTAAAAATTGCGCTAGACTGGGATAAAATTTACGTAAAGGTGGAATGTAAGGTCTTTTGTGATTACAATTCAAATCGATTTTTACTTTATTATACACAGGCTTACCTAAAAAAAAATCGTGTGTTGAAAAGCTGAGCTGTTTAAGTTGTTGTGCTGTGTTGTTGCAAACCCTTTCTTTTGAATGACGAGTTGTTCTGACCTCATTTTCTTTTTTTTTTATCCATCTTTTAATTTAATTTTTTTCCATGACTCGTCCATTCCACACCCTGCACATTTTGCGATAAAAAAATTGGGAAATGGGGACATACCGCCAAACTCACATTTGTCAGCCCTAGTTCCTAGACCCATTCCAAGTCCTAAACAAACTAACTTACTCAAACCATTTCACATACACAGATGAATGACAACTATGAACGAAACTTCCAAACTTCATAAAGGCTTTTCTAAGTCACGGCCGCGTAAATGGCCTTTGATAGTTTGATCCCAGGTCCAGGCCTCCTTTGACTGAGGCCCATTTTGACGTATTTACATAAACGATGGCCTTACTTTGAAATATTAGGCCTTGTACAGATATTGTGAGGCATACATCGCCCAAAGATGGTATGGCATAAGATAGTATAATATGATTTGAAATAAGGTTCACATGACCGACGACCTCGCGAGGGTTGCGGGAATCAAGAAGCACAAGACCAGTCGTTGTGGCGACGCTTGGGGGTGGCCTATGTCCAATAGTTGACGTCTCTCGGCTGAGATGATGATGATATAATAACTAGTAACTTAATTTCATGTGATACAATTTTATATTTCACATAACCTTCTTTTGCACGACTAAGCGCATAAAAGTCTAACTATACTTGTGCCATGAGACTTTTCTTCATGGTAAATTTCAGGATTCTAGGTCAACGGGAATATGAATTTTGATTCCCTGGAGCGTGTGAAATGTACGTTTTTTGTGATATTTAAATGGCCGTATCTTTTTTTCATCAACCTAGAAGTTTATTTTTTTACACAGCTTCAAGAAACCGCAAACTATGGTTTTAATTTCAACTCGAAACCACCACACGATCCCGAGATGAAGGGTCAGACAGACAGACGGGCAACAAAGTGATCCTAAAAGGGTTCTGTATTATCCATTTGAGGTACAGAACCCTAAAAAACGAAGTCATGTGACTGAATGCGGGTTCTTTGGACCTGCGAGGTGGATTATACATATAGCCTACTGCCTCTCTCAGAGAGCAGCCTATACAGAGTATACAGGACCAATCCCAGCTGTAGTAACGTCAAAGGGAGATTATAACAGGCTAGAATGTGTAGTGCTACTGTATTTCTTAGCCTCAGTGTGATCTGTTGGTTCTATCTAGATGATGATTATCATTACGAGTGTTTGTGTGTTTACTGATTGTTCAAGGTGTACATGTACTTGAACAGTTGAACATGTCACCTAATAATTGAAAACACCATTACCAATACCGATGAACGTCCTACTAATATTATGAACCTGAAAGTTAGTATCATATAATTATATGGAATATTAGTTACTTTTTCACGCAATAACTACTGACTGGATTTAGATAGTAGGTACTTATTATCCCAAGGGAACATACTCCTAGTAGAAAACGTATCCTTTACACTAATCTAGGACAAGGGCTGCCTGTTTTACCGAAATCCATTCAGTAGTTTTGGCGTAAAAGTGTAATAAACATCTATACACCCAAAAACTTTCGCGTTTATAAAATTAGTAAGATTTCACGACCAAATATAGAAGAAGTATAATTAGTTATTTATTTTTCTCACTACAATTACAAAGACACTTACAACAATTGGAATTTATACTGTGGGAGACTGGTGACTAAGCTAGGCTTTAGCCGGTCACCACATCTTCCCCTCAACAAATGGATGAAATTACAAACTTGCATCTTTATTCGACTTCCTTAGTCATATTCTACACGAGTTTTGAAGAAATATGCCTACTTGCTCACTCGTGATGTCTATACCCAACTTTAGTAAATAATTTCATGTCGTGAGAATTCAATTGGTTGATTCCAAGAACCATCTTATCAGATGTCTAGATGAAGTCTAAGAGGACTTGTAGAACGGAAAAGTCTTTGTCTTTCAATACTGAAAACTATCATTAACATTATCTGGAACTCACAAAGGCGGACCGCTGAAAGGGTCTTATCTAGATGTTCGAATAATGAAAATTGTGGTGACTAGATTTTCCGAACAAGTGGAAATCTTCTTTGGGAGGTTACCTATAGTAGGGATATTCTTTATTGTGTGTCACTGGATACTTGTGAACGCAGTTGGTTTGTAAAAAGTCTAGCGAGATTATAAACTGTCGAATAATTGTGAGCAGATTGCGAATGACATGTTTATTTGTAAGAGGCAATATTTGTTTTATTGATTTGTGTTGGGGAATAATTAAATAACTCCTCTCATTCAAGGTGGATGTGCCATTCAATGTACCCTGCCCACTACCATTTAATTTTGGCGATTCTTCGAGGTAATTTTGTACCTTTGGCAGCCCTGCGGATATTTTTATTCCTGAATCGATCACGCAAGAACTCAAGCATAGCTCTTACGCTTGCTCGTTGAGTAACTTCAGTCTTCTAGCTCACTAAGTCTTTCAATTCAAGTACATCGAATTGCAGTCAAAAGATCACAAAGTACTAGCTAGCCTATTATGTCCCATTGCTGGGCGAAGGCTTCCCTCTGCCTTTTCCACACACGTCTGTCCTCAGTCATTGCGAGCCACTTCCTCCGGTAGTTGTCCAGCTCATCTATCCACCTTCACCTTAATCTGCCACTTGCGTTTAGACCCAAGAAGTGGCACTTTTAGCCCACAGCTCATCTAACATGCGGCAGACATGTCCGGCACAATCCCACTTTAGATTAGCAGCACAAAGTACTACCCAGACATTAATGGGTAGTATCCAAGATGATTCTATGAGAATTTATTGCCCAGATCTCCACGTAACTGGAATATTATTACGCCAATTACGGCCCGGAGCTTCGTGCCTTGTAGGCCGTTAAGCCGTTGTGTGTTGGACTTGGGCAGAAGGCTGACTTTCGGCAAAACCATGGTGCATTCATCAACCATTAATAATTGTAAGACTTCACTGTCTCGCTGGTCTCATGATCATCGCAAGCGACTGCTGAGCGTGGGGTCCTGTTCGATTTCCGATTCGCTTCAATAAGGGATTATTCTGTAATGCCCGAAGTTTGAAAGTTGGTGGTATGATACTCCCGTGCCTCTGAAAGCACGTAAAGTTGTTGGTCCTGTCCCTGCCAATCCCATCGGACTTTGAAAGAAATAAAACATAGAATGCACCTGTATTTGAGCACACTCTTGTACGCTATAATATCTCCTGCGTACTAGGCTAATCTCTAAGATTGGCTCCTATATATCTAGGTTGTAGCTATCAGGGAAGACAGACTCCGGCAGGGAAGACCACTCCTTAGCTGTATGTACAATGAATGTATTCCGAAGCCATTTTGTACGTATGATTGGGATGTCTACCATGTACCGGTGGAGCATCGCTGTTTTTAACATGTTTAAGGGCGAATCAGCAAAACATTATGGAGCCCAGCAGGGTCGCAGCCTCTGGGACCATGGATTGGCTTCCAAAAGGAAAACCCGGGACCCTGAAACGAAGGCACGGAGAAAGAAGGAACGGAGTGGGTTTTAGTCAGCAAAAGTCTGACAGCAGTCATTCTGATGATTTTCAACATAAAAAAAACATGTACCATGGCGTTTATCTAAAAAAAATCCTGGATCTTCTGTTTCCACCCTACATCATGCTTAAGCCATGGAGGTGGCGTAGCTTATTAAGGCATGCCGGCAACCCCATTACGGGGCTGCAAAAATGCGGATTACGCTAGGATATTAAACGGTTAAATTATTTTTGTTTAGTTTGTTATGACGTAGGTACAAGAGATTTAACGCCAATTATTTATTGTAGGCGTCCGTTTGTATTTTGTTTCAATAGGAAAAAAATTTGGTAAAATATGTAAATGTATATTTTTCGTTTTAGAGTGTTTTTCCTGTAAATACAATTTATCCATAACTGAATCCATTGCCACCTTGCTAGTTTCGAATAGTGTCAGTTCATCATCATCATCGTTTCTGCCGAAAGACGTCCACGGCTGGACATAGGCCTCCCAAAGCGTCGCCACCACGACCGGTCTTGTGCGTCTCGGTTAGTTTCGATCAATAAAATGATTAAGTCCGCCTATATTATTAGGTTGTTGTTAATGAATAAATGATAAATAATTAGTTACTACAATAGAAACAGATTCAAGACTAAAAACCCGATCAAAATAAAAGTAAAAATAACTTCAGTACTAAAATCAGGCTCAAAAAGGGTAATTTTGAAGTGACGACATGAAAATAAAAAAGGCAGGCGGTTCATTAAGTTCCGTCAAGCGCGAAATTAGATTCTACAGTAATTAACAAGGAAAGGTCAAGGCCCTGTGAAAACTAACTTTCAGCATCGATTTTAATGACAACTTAAAAAAGAACTGGCCTAGTGTGCCTCGGACTCACGTGCAAATAGTACCTGTTTACGTATTTAATTTCTTAGTTGCAGGTCTTTTTAAATTCCTCACAATCTGAGAGGTCAAGCAGGACCGAAACCTTTTAAGGTCATGGGTCGATCTTTGTGTTGATAACGCAAAGGGCAATGTAAGGAACATAGGTGAGATTTTAGTCAATAGTCTGACACGTTCTCACGCTCCACCATAAAGCGGGAAAAGTCATCAGATAATGTGCCACCTTAAAAAACCTACATAAGCTGATATTATGACTCTATGGTACTAACCTGGTCTACGCGTTTGAGAAGGCGTTTGTGTCTTTAGATATAATGTACGGGATACTGACCTGTAAAAAATAGAAATAAGAAATTAATTCATCTGCTTTGTTACCCCTAAGGTAGCTGGGAGTCGGGATCTAACCCTATTGAATAGCTTCTTATGAAAAAGGTCATTCAACAAAGATAGCTGAACTGAAAGGAAAAGAGGAAGGAAGATTTAAATGCTTACAACTTAGTAAAACCATATTCATTTATTCATTTATAGACATAAATGTAACATTCAGGTCTTAAATTACATTTTTGCCGCTATGTCAGCATACAAATTATATCATAATTAGATTAATAAATTACATTAATTAATTAATTATTATTACAAAATGTCAATACAATTATTAATAGTTACATCAAATAAAATTATAAATTTGAAATGTCACAACATTAAACAAGTACAGTGACGTAATATAATAACCCCACACAATGTTAATACAGTTATTAATAATTACAGTTTGTTACAGTCGCAAATGTTATATTAATAAACATAGAACCTGACAGTGACCCGTAAAATGCAATAAACGTAAGTAAATTTGAATTTTACGGTCTACCTTGGCGCTTCTCCTGTAACTTGAGGGGGATCTGTGGGTCATAAATTGTTCAAGAAGAAATCATAATTAGCTTTAAAAGTAATAAGTTAAGAACATAGGAAATAGTCACGAAACCCAAACGGAGGATATGCTAAGATGAGGGTAGAAGCTAAGATCTGACTAATGGTGGCGAAGGCATCACCATCATTTCAGCCGAAAGAAGTCTACTGCTGGACATAGGCCTCCTTCAAGCGTCGCCACAACGACCAGTCCTGTGCGTCTTGCATCTATCGGATTCCCGCGAACCTCGCCAGGTCGTCGCTTCACCTTGTGGAAGGCCTGCCAACGCTGCGTCTTCCGGTACGTGGCCGCGAAGACACAGGTACGTAAGGAAATTTATGAAAGAAAACCTGCCTGTCGCAATGTCACGGCTGTCAAAACCGGTGACGAGGCCTCTAATAAGTATCTTTCTGTCATAAGAGTTACAGACAGCCCACTCTGTAGAGCCCGCATGGAGAAGGACGAGACAGCAGCTCATCTGCTTGTAAGCTACAATGATTGCTGGATACAGAGCCAGAACTTCGGGAATCCAGGTATTCTCTGTAAAATGGGCATTGCTTGAGGATTTGGGGTGGATCGAATAACACATTTGTCTCACACGTATACAAAATACGCGCTTTAGACGTAGAGTAGCGGACATCAGCATAACATACAAAACTACATCTTTGATTTTATATGCATAGATACTTTTTTTATCCTAAAAAATACTTCCTCCACAGAACCAGCTTAATACGGCTTATAATACAGGCGTTGTAAATGTCAAGCGGGCCAAAAATATAGCCAAGGGGTTCAAGCTAAGGCAGCCATTACTTATGACGTGCCCATTACGGGGTGCCGTCTTACGCACTTTTATAAATGAAAGTCATTCTTTGGTGTTATTGTTTTGTTCTGGGTTGGTAGAGATGGTGGTAGCGGATTTGGATGTTTGAGGATTTAGTTGCGTTGGAGGAGGAGCTCGTGGCTAGATAATAACAACCGCACAGGTCGATCTTCAAGGTTAAGCTACGCTTGCCTAGGTTGGTCTGTGGATGGGTGACCATTTTAACGAGTATCCTCCGTGCCTCGGAAAGCACGTTAAGCCGTAGGTCCCGGCTGTCATTTATAGATCTTTGGCAGTCGTTACGGATAGTCGGAAGCCAGTAAATCTGACTCCAGTCTTGCCATGAAGTACCATGTTACCACAGTTAATGGTTTGTGGAGGTCTGTTAGGCAGCCGCTTCTCGTAAAATACTGGTATTCAGCTAAGTCCGGCTTGACTGGAAGCCGACCCCAATATAGTTGGGAAAGGGCTAGGAAGGATCGGTTTCCTGATAGCGCCAATCGGTTAGTTCTAGGCAAGCGTGCTCCATAGTCAAAAATATAGCCAAGGGGTTCAAGCTAAGGCAGCCATTACTTATGACGTGCCCATTACGGGGTGCCGTCTTACGCACTTTTATAAATGAAAGTCATTCTTTGGTGTTATTGTTTTGTTCGAGCAGTTTCTGGGTTTGAGGGTTGGTAGGTTGGTGGTTGGGGAGTTAGTAGCGCATGTTTTTCTCAGTTTAAGTTCTAGAAAATGCTATCTAGTGGGTATTGTGGGGAACTACTTTTTTGACTGTATTTTTAGCTTAAAAAAGCGCGGCTTAACGTTTGAATCCCCAACCGGTCCTATGAGACCGCGCTGTTATTGTTTTACTATTGTGTCTCGTTTCGCGGGTATCTGAGTAACTACAAAAGCGAACACTTTTTGTCTTCTAAGTTCTTAGTTCTTGGATCAGTAATATACAGTATGGTTGAAGGTTGCCCCACACTAGGGTATACTTTGGTTAACGGGGGTGAGTTCACATACAAAGTGACGATTATGGCAAGCCCTAGTTTTGGGTTAGGCCAATGTCCAGCAGTTAACGTCTTTTGGTTGTATATGTACAAAATTTTGTGGAATCACATTCATTATGATAGGAGTGGAATTATGGGGGTAGGTAGAGATGGTGGTAGATTTGGATGTTTGGGGAGTTCGTAGCGCAAGTTCTTCTCAGTTTAAATACAAGAAAATGGACAATTATAATGTTTTTTTTTAAACTTACGGGTTCTTCACAAATCTTGTAATACTGTTAGTATCATTTACTATCAGTATTGCATCCTTTTTACCGTATGGTGTCCAGACATAACGAGTAGAACCATCCCATCTCCTCCCATGGATGTCGTAAGAGCGATTAACATTGGCATTCCACTTACCAAGACTGGTGATTATAGCAAACCCCCTCTTTGGGGAGGCCAATGTCCAGCAGTGAACGTCTTTTGGTTGTATACGTCCAAAATTTTGTGGAATCACATTCATCATGAAAGGAGGAGTATTACCTGCCAGAATCTGTGTTTCCTGATAACGCCAATCGGTAAGTTCTAGGCTAGCGTGCTCCATAGTCGGCCACATTATCGCTTACCATCAGATGAGATAGTGATCTAGCCTCGCACTTAATCAATATCTCACCCTCTGCAAGCTTTGGAAGCCTGTGCATTATAGAAAAGTAAAAGTTCACTGATAGAAAATGCCTAACGGTCGAACCCAATAACCTATCTATCTCCAGCTTTGGCATACTGGAGATAATAAAACAAATGATACAATACAAAAATTATACATGTTCTCTGTTGTTTCATTTGTTGTTGGGTTCGGCTGTAAGACATTAAGTCCGCGTCTGTACCTTTATGTACATAAAGTATTAAATAAAAAAATCCTTTTGAAACAAATACTACTTAACGCCATTATTTAGCAAAACAATTACAAATTATAATCAAACATATAAACTAAACAACACAAAATTACTTCCAAGTTCTCGAAAACACTTCAATTTTCCCCAAATTACAGCTATTAAGCACCTCAAGTTAATTGCCAAGAGTTTTTAAGTCAAGCGATACTCTCTTAGGAGGGAAATGCTGAACTATGGGCGGAAGTGGTTGTGTCTATTAAATATTTAGTATAATTGTTTGAAAATTGATGTTTGGGGCGTTCTTGTGTGTCAATTAAGGGGGAAACTAAATTAGATTGAGACACACGTGGGGTTGGTTTGATTTGTACGTAGGAGGAGGTTGTGTGGCGTGGATCTAATGTAGCTCTACAAGTCTAGTTGCTACAATAGCTATTATTGTTTTGCAACAACGATAGGCTCTTAATAAGCTAGTACACCTCACCATCAACGACTGCATCACTGCTTACCATCAGGTGGGATCGCAGTCAAGCACTAGTTTATAATAAAACAGTACTACCCCATTACGCGTTTCGTTGGTAACCTCACTCTCGGACTCCACGAGACAGGCTGAACCTAGTGTGGAGTGTGAAGTATAGTGGGAAGTCCAATAGTAATTTACTGTTTCCTCAATGTATTTTTAAATATTCTAAAAAAAAGTTTAGTTGCCATATAAAAGGTATGCGAGACGCACAGGACCGGTCGTTGTGGCGACGCTTGTGGGAGGCGTATGTCCAGCAGTGGACGTCTTTCAGCTGAGATGATGATGATGATGATAAAAGGTATAGGTGGTCCACGTGTGTGCAATGTTGTTCTACTCTTAGAGTATTATTGTTTTTTTTTAAGGTGAGAAATAAGAATAAGAATAATTTATTATTTCAGTAGATACATTTAGAATAGTTGGTTTCCTGGAACTCACACTAGGATTCCCTGTGACGTGAGATCCAGGCTCCTGCCATACCTTACTTATTTTAAAAACATATTTTAAATTTTAACTTATTCTATTTTTTTAAATTAATACAAATCATCATCTTCAGAAGCTGGTAATAATGCATCAATAGCGCACAGTAACGTCGCAGTTCTTGCCTGTTGATGCCCACCATCATCTACCTAGCCTTTTCCCAACTATATTGGGTTCACCTTCCAGTCAAGCCGGATTTAGCTGAATACTAGTATTTTACGGGGAGCGGATGCCTACCAGACCTCCACAACTCATTAACTGGGGTAACACGGTACTTCATGGCAAGACTGATAATTAGCTTGTATAAATTAATTAACTGATGTTAGAGTGTTTTGATCACCTAACTTTATGTGCACATATTAAAATAAATAAATGCCATATAGGTACATTAGCACACCTCTCGTAAAACATTACTTAAGCAGGTAGTACAACGTAAATTTACAACCCTGAGATGGTGCAAAATTATAATCACTGCAAGTCATATCCCCACAAACATTATATACTTAATGACTCTAATAAAAACAACAGCACATACCCTGCTTACCTCACTCATATACAAGTCGTAATGAACTCACATTAAAATGTATGAGAGTACTTCTAAAGTAATTCGAACAAACCGGGGGTGATTATAAAAATGTTTTGTGTTTGTGTGCCTTCCCTGAAGAATTGTTACTTGAATTATTTCTTTATGTTTGGAGATTTTTTCTTGGCATTTATCTTAACATCTTAGATTGTAGACGTATGTTACACATCAACATGTAACTGGAATAATGCACATCATTCATCAGCATCATCATTTCAGTCGAAAGACACCCACTGCCGGACATAGGCTTCCCTCATAAGAAGGGTTAGCCATAATCGCCACACTTTTTTATTATTTTTTATTATTATTGATAGACTTGCGCTTGACCACATTTCACGTGATAGTAAGCAATCATGTGGTCGACAATGGAACACGCTTGCCTAGAACCAACCTATTCACTCTTGACTTAAAGACCCCTAGGTTGTAGCTACTTGGCAAGCGAGTTGGCGATCGCAGTGTGGTAGTTGCAACGCACACAGAAAATGCTGCTGCCCACTCTGGTGTGCCCCATACGCCCGTTTTCAATAACCTAGCGCAGTTAATAGATAGGTAGCTATCCCCGATTAACAGTAAGATACTATCTATCCATTCACAACTTTCGGTAGGAAATGCTATCCGCCGGTAGGTTATAGGAAAGCAAGTAAGGGCAAAAGGATAGATTTGTTTATCTTTAGTAGCTGCAACTGTAGATAGATAGTAAACTGAAAACGGGCTTTAGTAGTCTCATACGACACCCACGGGAAAAGAAGGGACGATGCTATTCTTTACGTTCTGTCACCATATGATGATGAAAAACCTTATAAACTAATTAAACTAAACGAATTAAACAAATCTCGGGAATTCTCTGCTCTTTTAAATTAATCGCGGGCCTTTATGACATATCCATTTTTATTCCTTCGCTGTATAAAATCAGTGTTAGTACAAAATAAATCTACCTAATACTGATCTCTAGTTAAAAGTATACTTGTGGAAGTATGGAGAGGGCGAGGGAGGCCTAAGTAAAAATTGGATGGATTCTGTGAGAAGTGATATAAAAAAAATGAGTTAGAGATAGCAGGAAGATTGACAGAACAGAATACATAAATAGGTATGTATATTACAGTAAGAATAAATTGGAAATTTCAAAGATTTCTAAACATGTCTCCCATATTACTGATAGTCGAGTTAAGCTCGCCTTTGAACATGAATTGTCAAACCATTGTATTAATGTTAAGTTTTATACGCAACAAAGAATTAAGGAAACCAGAAATAGATCAACCTCCGGTAAAAAAATAACGAAAGTAAAACCATAACTATCATAAATAAGACCACATTTTTTGTGGTAAACCCTAATGAGACACCATAAAATCCCATAAAAAGGATATGGTGGTTTACAACTCATAGCGGTGCGGTGGTTCAATTATGACGTCTCATAAAACTGTTATAGCCCCCATACATTGTAGATACGTGTTGGTAGTAATTATGGGTACCCGATAAAAGGATGGAATTTGGATTAATTTTGTTGCCTACTTGTGGGTGTCAGTAGTACTGTTATATAGGCAGAAGTTTATGTAGTCTGTATTGTAGAATGGAAAGGAATGTGTGGATGATGTGTGAAATGAAGCGTAAAGGTGTGAAAGCGAGAAAAGGAAGAGTATGAAAGAGACAGAAGAAAGAGAATTTTTTTTGCAAAATGTATTTTTCAATTTTAAATATTTATTTATTTATTAACAATTTAAATTGTGTTTAAAATTACATAAAAATACATTAATTAATATCACAATAGTATTAAAAATAAAATACAAAAAAAATCACCAATATAACAAATAACAAAATTAAATTCAATGTCCTTATTTAAAATTAAAAGTATGATAAATTAAAAATAAAGTATAAAGAAATAAGCAAAATAAACAAGCCAGTTACGCAGCATCAGTAGTTTTATTTTCTACACATGGGACACACGCCCTCGTGCCTCACCCTAGAGCGGGAGAAATCATTGTATGAATTTTAACCTCGAAACAAAAAAGTACGTCAATCATAACGTCAGCTATTAGCTGACGTTAGAGAGTACGAGTACGAGAGACAAGAGGCACCTCTTTCTGAATACCACTCGCCTCCTCCTTCCATATTTACAAAGTCCGCAAACAGACACAACTTTTACAACAACAAAATAGTGATGCGACACACCCCGGGACCAGCCATACCCGTTTGACGACAGAAAACTCATCGTACCCATTCGAGAACACGAATATCGCTTCCGCAAAACCACCCTGTACAACCACACCCCATCGATTTAACCCTAAAAACTCTTCCCTTTAGTAGAAAGCCTTTGTAGATTGTGTCAGATATAAATCAGGAAATCGCATGCATATGTAGAATGAGCCCTGTTTCCTACCGCCATTCATTGGGGGCGCATACATTTGCATGCAATTTGCTTGTGAGGGTAGAATTTAAAATCTTTTGACCGTTGGACGAAGAATAGAGTGTAGAACACTGGTGTCTTGTTTTAGTTTTACTGTTTTATGTAGATGAGTTATGAGTTGGGCTAGTGCAACTGCATGTGTGATTGATGTTTCCGAATTACTGTACTGTCATTATTTGTATAGGAAGTGCAAATTTTGTTATGCCTGAAGCGAGAGGGCTCCCATCATCTGCACCACCAGCCTAGATTGGCTGGTAGAGAATGCCAATGGCATTAAGTCCGTCTGTGTACCTTTCATGTTGCATGAAGTTTTAATAAACAAATAATAATTTATAGGTAATTTATTCGAATATTCCTGCGACCCCTTTCAGTTTTGCTGAAATCTCTTTGAAGCGTGCATAGCAGCATCACTAAGCGCCATCGACTCGGACTCGCAGGACGGCCGGACAGTGAGCTATCCATTGCTCGTCGACCGTCAAGTCAGTCGCGGGATATTCCTACGACTCCAGACACCTAGGTTGTCTCATATTTTAATAAACTTGAACTCAGTATTACTTTTATATCTCTTTCATTGAATTCTTCGAAACAGTGACTAATACTTCCTTTGAGTACTCTAAAACTACTCTCGTTCTTGGAAGAGTTAAAACAAAACCGTGTCTGAAAACATAGTATAAACTAATTGCTCAATCACTAGAAATTGCTCTTAAAAGTCTTTTCAAGAAAGCTCGAGACTCTCTTACACGGTCGCCTCACTCAAATCGTTCGGATTCCACTTCCCAAGAAATCCTATCTAATTCACTTGCTACAAAACTTTAATTAAAAATTAAACCCATTAATTTAATGAAAAGGACAGTTCGCTGGTCTTCAAAAATGTCTTAAATGTACCTTCTAAATTATTAAAAGACGGCTTGACAATTCTTTGAATTAGAACCCCGTTGAATTCAATTAATTCACTCCAAAACGATTAATTTGAATACAATGTCCCCATTTGGGATCTTCACGTCAGCACGTTTTTTTCCTTCTTTCTTGGACATTTAACAAGAGGAAGAAGTAATTAAAACTTAAGTGCTTGACGTCAAATAAATTGAAAAAGTTTCATCAATAGCATGTAATTTTATCCCGTGTGATAGGGACTAGGGAGGGGACGACGCGGTATCGGGTCCCGGGAAGTTTCGGTTCTCGGTTTTTCCGCTTTATAGTCCCGGGAACAAGTAAACATGCTGTAATTACTTTATTGAATTTTTTTTAAAGGTTTTTAAATAACGCGATAATTAAACGAAAACATGTAGGTAGCCTCAAGGGTCACGCAATTAGTTACTTTTTTTTTCGAGGTACTTTTACATGGTAATTTCGGTACGAACAAAAAAACTTGGTCAAACAAAAAGTAATTAGGTTCTTACTTTCTTACAAGTTGATGACTTGCTAATAACTTTACCTTGGTTTTGTTTTTGCGGGAAATCATCTAATGACTTCTCCCAGTGTAGGGTGGTGCGAGAGGATGTGTCAGCTTTTAACTGACTCACTCTCAGTAGATTGCCACACCTTCAGTAGACCTTTGTATTGCGACCTTAGGTTTAAATTTATTCTACAGAAATTCTCTGTAGTCCTAGCTTCGGCTCTGAAATTAACCATGGTATGCTATAGTTTAATAACAGCCGCACAAGTCGATGTTCAAGGTTAAGCAACGCTTGGCCAGATTGGTCTGTGGATGGGTGACCATCTCAACATAACGAGTTTAGATGGTTAGTCGTAGGTCCCGGCTGTCATTTGTAGATCTTTGGCAGTCGTTACGGATAGTCAGAAGCCAGTAAATCTGACTCGTCTTGCCATGAAGTACTGTGTTACCCCAGTTAATGGGTTGTGGAAGTCAGGGAGGCAGCCGCTCCTCGTAAAATACTGGTATTCAGCTAAATCCGGCTTGACTAGAAGCCAACCCCAATATAGTTGGGAAAAGGCTAGGCAGATGATGCTATAGTTTAATGAGTAACTAAATGAAGAATACTTCCGAAACTTCTTGATAATAATCGTATTGTACTGCTTATTGCAGTATTTTACGGTTCACCAAAAACGACGAACGGGCCTCTAAAAACCTTTTCATTTACACTTCTAGTTCCGGTCGGGCCAAATCAATATCTACAAATTCTCATTAAATCCCCAAAATACATTTTGTTCCGTCCTCAACACACAAATTTTACAAGTATCCCAAAAACCGTATCTCTCCCGAAACTTGTTGCAATGTCGCTCTGATTACCTTAGCAACTGAGGCAACAAGCAGCAACGGGCCTAAGCTAACATGTGTTTAAACTTCATCCCTTTGCAGAGGACTTTTATAAGCTTATGTTTACTTGGTCACGTGGATTTAAGGGCTTACAGACGTGATACTTTTTAGGAGTTACGGAAGTTCGGTTTTTAATCCGAACTCAAATAAGTTTATACTTGTCGCGCGGGGAACCTCTCTCCTCCGTGCCTTCTGTCAATTACTGTTTCACTAGTTATTTGGTTTCATATACATACATACATACATTCCATGTCGTGAATTCGCACTTCATTTTTACTTATACGACTGTTTGAGTTGATTTTAGTTGTGTTTCATTTGGCGCTTCTGGCTCCGCTTCTAGTTTTGGTTCCGATTCCGATAACTCCAATTTAAGAACTCTGGTGTGAGAAATGACTATTTCTGTTACATATTGTATCCCTACTTTTTAGTGTACAGAGATTTAGATGGCGTTCATGTTCATGTACGGTTCTCAATTATTGTTCTGATCATCAGTCGGTTCTCAGACTAGCTGGATGCCGCTGAATTTTACAAGTAGCGTCTCCATACCATGGTTAGGATTCAGAAGTTTAGTTCCAATGTTCGCCACATAGATGTCGTACACACACATATACAGTACACGAGTAGTTATAAAATACCCGTTTCAACTGTCAAATGACTACCGGAACCAGCAGCTTAACGTGCTTAATCGCTTAAAAACGCATCGGGGCGCTGAAATGTAAAGCAGCATAAAAACCATCGGTTTTAAGCGCGAATCTACTATCATTTAGCAGGTTTGCCAAAACACAATGCAGCTTTTGCAAGTTGCAAAGTCACCGATCGCCTATGCTAAGAGAATCTTGTCTGGTTGGGCTCTAAAGCATTTGTGAACAGTTTACTCACGTGGTCTTCAACAATCGATGAGAATGTAATCAAAACTCGTGCTTCTGCACGTGACATAGCCAGAACTTCGATTAACTTGGGCATAGGAATGTGTAATACTGGCGATAGGATGAATTAAAATACACGCAAATGTCACATGGAAATTATTTGTAGATTCTGGAGAAAGGCATTTACAGATTCAACATCTTCTGTTGCTTTTTTACATGGGAAATCATCGAACCTGAAAGGAGGAAAATGGCACCAGTGACAGAAAAGTTGATAGGATATCGTTTGTATGTGAAGAACAGAGATGAAACGCATGTTACTAAAAGAGTTACGAGTTTACATGTAGACGGATGGAGAGGCAGAGGGTGTCCAAAGAAAAGATGCAAGGATTGTATGAGGCGGTAACGGCGCCCTTTTTTATGGAAGGAAAGGGCGCCGTTACGTCGGCATGAAGTAATAAGGGATGAGGGCAGGAAGTGCAAATTTTGGACCACAGAAGAGTTTAATAAAGGTCTGACACATCCTGTCGCTCCACCCTAGAGTTGGAAAGGTCATTTGATGAATTCACACCTCCAATGTTGGTTTTTCTATCATTTATTTTAAGGCCCCAGCTGTGGAACCTTGCAACTCCTGAAAGCTATGGTAATCACCGGACTAGCAGCAGATTGGCAGATACTTCAAATTATAATGTATCGACATGAAAAATGTAACATAACAATAAACACAAAAGATGGAAAGATGAAACAACATAAAAGTAAGAAAAAGAATTGGACTATGAACGGAAACTTTCAGACGATGGAAAACGGTACAATTCTCGTACATAAACAAGAAAGTTTCACAGAAAATTTTCTATCAAAACGTAGCATTTAGTCTTCACAGTTGGAAGCTCATAAAAAGCAGTAGGTGAAAATTCTGGGAACTTTGATAGCTACAACTTAGAGGTCTTTAAGTCAAGAGTGAATAGGTTACTTCTAGGTAAGCGTGCTCCGTCGTCGGCCATATCATCGCTTATCATCAGGTGAGTTAGTAGGCAAACGCGACACTATCCCAGTATAAAAAACAAAGAAATTCTCATTAAAGCCTTGTTCATATTGATTGTCATACTGGAATCAACAGTTATGTGAATATTTAAGTTAGGTCGTTTAATTTCTTTTTCGATTTTCATTTGACTTAGCCTGAATTATTTATATCACTCATGGAGTGTTCTGTTCATATACCAAAAACCACCATAATTGGTTAAAATTTAGAAGTTGCGCAATGCCAATTTAATATTATTATTTTTTAATTAGGTTAGTAAGTATCACTAGATACAAAACGACACGCTAGTAACACTAACAACTACCCTCCACTGTATGAGAAAACTTTATTGGCGTCACGCAACCTCTAAATATTAACCGATTATGGTGATTTTTAGCATAAAAACACTGCATGAGTCGTCATCATTTTCATTGTTATCTCAGTCGAAAGACGTCCACTGCTGGACATAGGCCTCCCCTAAGCGTCGCCACAACGACCAGTCCTTGCGTCTCGCATTCATCGGGTTCCCGCGACTGTCACATGATTAATATCAAGAATTTGACCAAGTCAAAAATTGTTATACCTAGGTAAAGATTCTGAAAACACTATAAAACTATTTCGAAGAAATTCTCATTAAAGCCTAGTTCATATTGATTGTCACACTGCAACCAACAGTTATGTGAATATGTAAGTATGGGTTTACAAGGAAATGGTCGCTGCATTCGTAATTATAAGGTTTGCGGTCAGAATTCCTGCAATATTAATAGAAGAGGGTTCTATTTCACATTCCATTTATTCATGTTTTTGTTGTCAGGTTAAACTGTTACTAAGTTTTTCTCAAGGAAGACGTTTGTTTTCTTTAATCATACTCAAAAGTATTTATTTCATCATCTACCTAGCCTTTTCCCAACTATATTGGGGTCGGCTTTCAGTCAAGCCGGATTTAGCTGAATACCAGTACTTTACGAGGAGCGGCTGCCTACCAGACCTCCACAACCCGTTAGCTGGGGTAATACGGTACTTCCGGGCAAATGACAGCCGGGACCTACAGCTAGCACGAAGGAAACTCGTTATGTTAAGATGATCACCAATCCACAGATCAACCTTGGTAAGCGTTGCTTAACCTTGAAGATCGACCTGTGCGCCTGTTATTATCTAACCACAAGCTCGTCACATAGGCCTACATGAGCACTTATAATAAAACGTCAAAAGTAAGCACAGCATTTCAATTGGTTGTTGCCTATGGAGAAGAACCGACAAGAAACCCCATGGTTCGATAGAAAAAAGTAAGAAACAAAAGTTAGGCTAGATTACAATTATATTTAGTAAAAACATTACAAGAAATAGGTAGTATATAGTTAATTTTCTCTGAAAACTTAGTTTATTCTTTTTTGCTACCGAAATATCCCGTAATGATTCCCAAACTTTGTAGACTTTTGTCAACTGTTGCCACTGACTAAATATCACATTATCTAGAGAATCAGAGAACTTAAAACGAACAAGGCGAAGAAATGATTGAAGTTTTTAAACAGCCAAACATTTGTATTTTTGTATAGCCGTTTCTATTGATGGTCAAATCTCTTCGAACCTTTTTTTAGTGTAAGAAATCAACAAATCGCTCTGAGTGGATCGAAAATCAGTGGCAAACTTTTACTTACCCATCCATGTCCTTTCAGTTGCCCTTTGCGTTCCAAAGTAGCGGTGACTCTTTCAAACGCGGAATCTCTTCAAGGATTACAGCTGTATGTAACGACAGTAAGACTTCTTAAAGTTCTGCTTAAAGATTCGAGGCCCTGAACAGGGAATTTCCGCGTCCAGGCATCGACTAAAGACGCCATCACTAATAATATTCTTTTCCGCGAAAATCAAAACCTTCACGAGTCAATACTGTACTCAGAATGTAACTAATAGGTTGTCATTTCTTCCAAGTAAACGATGAAGAATCGTCAAACTTAAGTAGCAATGAGCAGGCAACAATGTCCGCAGAAGATATGATAGATGCTGCCGAAAGGTTCTGTAGTGGCAACCTTGTACCAGAAGACGCAGCGTTGGAAGGCCTCCAACAAGGAGGAATTAGCACTTTGTGAGGGTCGCGGGATACGATGCATGCAAGACGCACATGATCAGGAGGACCGATAAGAAGATCTAAAGACCAACAGAGGACTTTTTTCGGATGAAAAAAATAATGATGATGATAAAATGGTGACACACGCTAACACATTTGGTTTGTATGGAAAATTCTGACACAACCGTCTCAGCCCTTCAAACTTCCATGATTTATTTCAAGGTCTAACAAGATTGAGAAGTCTAACAGGCTTCCGAAATACCCCTGCATCCTTAAGACCTTAGCAAAGAACTTTGCGTAATTGAATTTATTCTAAGCGAAGTTGGAAACAACAGTCTGGTAATAATGCAGGCCCCGTACCGACAGTTCATTTACTTAAGTATGCTGAATATTCTGTAGGAACTTCCCCACTTCGCCAAGTTGGGGAGAAAAATACTTATTGATTTCTTAAGGAGCCGTTCGTTACACAATTAATCTTTTTCCGTCGCTTTTGGACCAAGTTAATTTAGTTTAACGGCTTTTTGTATGGAGCTTCGGCGGATGGTTCATTTATTTTCTAGGCTATTAATTATTTTCCTTTTTTTTTCTGGTGAAGTGACGATTGATTGTACCTTTGTACTGGGGAAGGTTATCTTGTGGGCTGAAAGAAAACTGTCCAATTTACTTAAGGAGATGAGTAAAGCGGGAACTACATTAGACAGGAGTACACATGGGCGAAGCCTGATCCGGACGTAGAAACACGTCGCGTGGCGTGGATCTAATGTAGCTCTACAAGTCTAGTTGCTATATAACATGTATGAAGACTGACACGCCCAGTTTGGCGTACGTGGCCCACGTGTGCGCATTATAGCTCTATCCTAAGGATTGGCATTGAATCCAGACCCCGAATACCAGCCATCATAGGCGTGGGCACCTCGCCGTCCGGTCGTCCGATAAATCGTCTGTACCGAGCCCAAGTCGTCGACGACGCGTAGTGTTTCATGCGTACCTCAAAGAAATATCAGCAAAACCGTAGGGGCCCAGCAGGGCCGATACCTACAGGGGTCATGGGTTAACTTCTGAAAGGGAAACTTGTAATCCTGAAACGCAAAGGGCAAAGAAGGAAAATAGGTTTGAAGAACATATGCCTTAAAAAAAGCCCTAGGCGGTTAAGAGATTCTGAGACGCCATATTCCCAGATGATCACTAAAAACAAAACAATATCCAACTACAAGGTGTTTTACTAACAAAATGAAAGTGCAATTTACTTCAGTTACTCAGTTATTAAAGTTAAAACTAGGAAACAATGGGAGTTCTTAATACAAGTGCGAACATTTTAATTTGCTCCCGAAAACAGTTCAATTTTGAACCTTAACACTTTTGATTAAGGTTGAAAATTGGTTTGGAAGGTGAGATCCCGTCGTGTATTAATTAGTAGAAATGTACGGTAAGTCCTAATTGTTTTTATTGAGTGTTGGTGGTTATTAGTGTTTATTAAAACACCAACAGTTTCTTTAAAGAGATTGTGGGTTTAATTAATTTTATGGATCCCGATGTTCATTATCGGGTTTATTGGTAGCTGTATTGGATTAAGGAGGTCAGTAAAAGTTGTAAGATGACTTGAACTTATGATAAGTAGGTGAGCATCTCTTTGAGACGCGCGTCATCGACTTGGGCTCGGCCCAGACGATTACCGGACAGGCGGACGGCGAGTTACCTATTGCTCGTCGTTCACAAGCCTACGCTGATGGCGCAATTTCATTAGTCGGCAGGGCCCGCATGTGGGGTGCGAGAGATTTCTGGAACGCATGCCACAGGGCCCGCATTCGGGGAACCGTTTTCATTAGTAGATAGGGCCCGCATTCCGGGTGCGAGAGATGTCTGGAATGCGTACCACAGGACCCACATTTGGGGAACCGTACTCGGTATACCGAACATGTATCGACTTGGTAACTTTCATTGGTTGTTATCCCGCATACGGGGTCTCCCCGCATGACGTATACCGAACGAGTTAACGACTAATGAAAATGCGCCATAACGGTGGCTGGTAGTCGGGGTCGGAGTGTCGTCGGCTGTCGGGTCCCTCACGCGTGCGACCGACTCCTTCGGGGTGTGTATGTAGTATGTAGCTTGAGAGGTGTCGTTAGATTCGTCTTAGTTGTGGGAGTGACACAAAAAAAAAGCTGATTTCTGACGCCTAATTGTAAGTTTTTTCAGAACATTTCTTGACTTTTTAAGCAGTCTTAGTAGTTTAAGTTACTTAAATGAGTTTGTCAAAATATTACTAATTTGTAAAAGCTGTTTATTAAGGAGACCCCTGCAAAAATGTACACTATCAACATCATCATTTCAGCTAAAGAATGCCCACAATTGGTGATATGCTACAGGGCATAGGTCTTTTGACCTGGTTTGAAAGAATTTAAAGATCTTGCACCGGGATAAAGTTCCGGGGCTTGATTTTCACAAATATTTCACGCTATCTAAATATTTTAGCAAATATACGCATAATCACACAACCATAAGAATTTTCACATGACATAAAACAATGTATTTAAGCACCACTTTTCAAACAATATGATTCAGTAAATGTTGATCTTCCGTATAATTTATAAAAGAAACAATGTGGAGGTTCGTGTGAAGTAAACAAAGAGCCGACGGCATATTTTCAGACCTACCAAATATACACAATAAATTACATAAAAATTAGTCCAGCCGTTTCAGAGGAAATCGAATACAAACACTGCCACGATGATTGGCAAGATTCAAGACAAATATACCTTTTCCCTTTTAGGGTTGGTGTCCACTCCAAAAATAAACATCGAGGTACCAATATTTTACATGGAGCGACTGCCTATCTGACCTCCACAACCCAGTAATTAGGTAACACGATAGACCCCTTGGCAAGACTAGTACTATAGTATGTATCGGAAAGTCAGACCGTCAAAGATCTACAAATAACAGCCCGAACCAACAGCGCAAAAGCTCTCCAAGGCACGGAGGAATCAGTATGTTAAGATGGTTACCCATCCACAGAACGACCTTGGCAATAGACCCTTGTTTCCGCTATTCAGATACCAACAAAAAACATATTATCAAGCCCATTTAGATTTATTTTTATTCATCTCCACCCCAAAACATCAATACGCTTTCCCAAAAATGAAACTCGAAATAAATACGCCCATTTGCAAACCATTTCTCTAACCGAATCTTCAGCTACCAGCTCGAAGATAAACCCTGAAGGTTTTATTACCTTTATTATAAGAAGAGACTTATTGAAACCGAGCTATAAATCGCAGATACATTAACTTAGTCTGTATGAATTGGTTTCTGGGTTTAGGTGCTATATTATACGGTTATTTTGCTACTGTTTCTGAGTGGAGTGTATTGGGTTTTGAGTATTTTCTTTCTATTTTCTTGTGGAATAAGCTGTTCAAGAGCAAAGCTTAAGATAATGTTACACGTAGAAGTTGTAGGCGTAAGTGTAAAGATTATCCACTCAGCCAGATTTCACCAGGCATGTGTAGTGAAGTGTTAGTTTCCATCAAAATTGAGCCCGAAAATTAAACTAGGTATAAATTCACTTATTTATAAGTGGAAAATCGTTAAATGATCTGGCTCGCTTTGGGGTGGGACGAGAGGATGTGTCAGACTTTTAGTAGCCCTGACAGGCATCGACCCTAACGGACACCGTCAATTTTTCTGACGTATTTTAAAGGCAACTCGGGCTTGTTCCTTATCGAACAGCGAGTTATTCATTGCTCGTCCTGTTTTTCAGCTAAAGAGAGGAATCCCGGGCAGCTATACAACCTGCGGGTCTCAATTCAAGAGTGAAATGGTTACTTCCACGCAAGCGCGCTCCATCGGCGACCAATCTATCGCTTACCATCGGGTGAGATAGCACTCAAGCGTGAGCCATTCAATAATAACACCATCATCATCTGCCTAGCCTTTTCCCAACTATATTGGGGTCGGCTTCCAGTCAAGCCGGATTTAGCTGAATACCAGTTTTTTTCGAGGAGAGGCTGCCTACCAGACCTCCACAACCCATTAACTGGGATAACACGGAGTACCGTGCCGCCAGTAAATCTGACTCCAGTCTTGCCATGAAGTATCATGGCAAGACTGGAGTCAGATTTACCAGCTTCTGACTATCCTTAACGGCTATCAAAGATTTACAAATGAAAGCCGGGATCTATGGCTTAACGTGCTTTCCAAGGCACGGAGGAATTCTATAATAACACCGACAACAAAATTATTCAGAATCAAATTAAAGCCCCACAAAAGCCTATAGGATCAATTCGACTGCAGATTTTTTCCCAGTAAACGTTTACAAAGGGGGTTCACAATAACACCGTTGTTGTCGCGTTTAAACAATTCCCTTTCAATAGCCCTTCAGTAAGTCTTTGTGATAGTTTAATTTATTTAATTAAGCTACGGATCAATGGCTGTTGTTGACTGATCTGAAATCACGTCATTTTGATCCCCTTCTATATTGTGTTAAAGTCTTTGAACCGGTTGGAAGGTCATAAAGGGGCTTGTGTTACGGATTTAAGTTAACGATGGTAAATCCGGTTGGGAGTATCTAATGAAACTGACAAGCGATATTCACTGGACAAATGTGATAAGCCGATATTTTTGGAAGTTTCTTTTACACAAACAACACTTGCAAAATAACTTTAATTTCAGAATTTTTGTACAATAGTTTTGTTTCTCTATTATTCAACATCGAAGTCAGAATACTTTATAATAAAACTAAGAAGGAGATCGTTTGTCTTGGTGTCGTCATGTGAAGAGGAAAAACAACGAAACACATATGTGTCAGAACTAAGTCTTTTAGTAATATTACTAAAAGAGTTCTGAGTATCCATGCAGGATGAAGAGGTAGGCCAGAGAAAAGATGGATGTATTGTGTAAGAATTAATATGAAAGAAAAGGGAGTCAGTGATAGTGTGACGGGTGACAGGAAAGAAAGGAAGAAAAACATGCGTTGCGCCGACTCTAAGTAATATGGGACAAAGAGCAGGAAGAAGAAGACATAACGATTTGAACTGTCTATTAAAAAAGGTACCGAAAATACAATCAAATGTCCTATTAAAGCCGATACAGAAAATTGTTCTATATCTACAAAAACCACTTAAGCAAACGTAGATACGTACACAGTTACATTACTTTCTTCCCACGGGAAAACTCTTTCGCAATCAACAATTCTTGAATGGACCAAAACTTTTGCCAACGGTCACTGTGTACGGAACCAAAAGGCACCAACATTCAAACAGTTCCAATGTTTCTTTCTGACCAACTCAATGAGATTTAATCCAAACTTTCCTTAGTTTTACCGTTTCTTCAGCGTTAAACTTTGAAAAGAAAACTTCAAGTGTAGCCTGTGGTAATTTTCTAGCGCAAATTATAAGTCAGGAATGAGAGAAAAGTTGGACATTACTGGAAGTCGGGCTTCGGAATGGTTAAGTACTTGATGGCGCGAATTTTTTTTTCTACCAATTTGAATAAACGTTTTGCGTCTCGTTCTAAATTGGAACGTGAAAAAGAGATGGAAATAGCTTTTAGTGTTTCGAGCGGTATTGTTCTATTTTTAAACTTAGGGTTTGCTAATTTCAATAAGCTTTAATTCAAGCATCTTATTTGTTCTATTTTTAAACTTAAGTTTAGTTAATTTTAATTAGCTTTAACTCGAGCATCTTATTCGTTCTATTTTTAAAATGATGTTTAGTTAATTTCAATTATCTTTAATTCAAGCATCTAATTTGTTCTATTTTTAAATTTAAGTTTAGTTAATTTCAATTATCTTTAATTCACGCATCTTGTTTGTTCATTCAAGTATTTCATTAGTTTAGTACTGTTTATTGCAAATTAAATAACTAAGTTGTAAGCCCAAATACCTAATAGAATTCTTTCTGAGAATACAGCTCCTGAGTCTATTGGTTCTTAGTATAGAGGACTTAGTTTCATAATGGTTTTACTGAGAAGACCTATATTACTACACATTAATGTATATAGTATAGTTAGTTTCACAGTAAATCTAGCTTTATTGATATTAGCAATAGATTAAGCTCAAAAGGTAAGCATATTTTCTAAGAAATCAAATTTGATGCAAGGATTATAAAGAAAAAATATATTTGAAGCTCAAAAAAAAATATTTTAATCGATGAAAACCAGCCGTTTTTTATGCGCACAAAAAACGTGCAAAGAAACTCAAATATTGCAAAAGATGGAAAGATAAAATAATATTCAATTCGGTTTGAATGAAATTATTCTGCGAAAATGTTTCGGGTCCCCTCTCTGAAAGTTTCTCAATGGCGATATTAGTTTGAGATCGATATGGTTTTGTTGGCCTAAAACATAATTATTGACTTTGATAAGCAAGTAAGTGACTACTCTTCACGTGACCACAGGGCTGAGGTTTTCTTTGCCCAACAAATGCTCGAGTAAATGCTCTTCAACGTAGCAATGCCAAGGGCAAACGAAAGAGCAATGCTCTGAGTTTCCTTGCGTGATTAAATTAAGAATGAAGAAGTCTGCAGGAGTACCAACGCTAGTCGATACCGACACCACCCGAAGAATCGTTGGATTTAAGTGACAGAGAGCAGGGTACATTGTTCCCAGAACAGGTGGTCGGTTGGTTGGGTTCTGTAACGCCATTCCAGTCCATTCGCATACTAGAAGACGCAGCGTTGGTTGGGAGGACCCACAAGGTAAATGGATAACATGGTGAGGGACGAGGGAATCCGATGGATGCAAGACGCATGGTATCGGTCATTGTGGTCTTTTTATACATATTGTGTTGTTTGGATAAATATATAAATTTAAAAAAAGTTTATTTTATTTTAATTTTGTAAGCAATTTCTTATGATTCAATTTTACTCTTAGATTTTTTACGAGTCCTTGAGATGTCTTCTAAACGCTTTCAAAGTTAATTATTTCTAAACAAATACAAGAAGGCCAAGGTCCTAACTAACAAGGTTCGCAGCAAGCTTTTAGCAAGTTTTCTGCAATTATAATCGAATGCAGGTTTATCAGCATTCCCATGCTTAGCAAAGGAAATAATCTTGAATCAAATAACCTTGTAACGAGTCCGGAATCACTAATACAGGTGGCTATGCATAACTAGTTTGTTTAACTGTTTTTGCGAACTAAAATAAATTAGACAGAAGTCGACTCTATAGAATGCAACAAGTGCGCGAACGCATATACATTTAACTTTATTGGGACATACAGTACGGCCGTTATAAGTTGGCGAGTCTGAAGTTAGGCTCTGCGAATTAATTAAAAAAATAAATAAATGCAATTTACAATTTTTAACAGCAATAACAACTGCAAATTGCATTTATTTTTTTAAAACCTTTATTCTTGTACGAGATTCCAAGCGTCGAAATTCGCAGAGCCTAACTTCAGACTCGCCAACTTATAACAGCCGTACTCTAGATGCCTATGTGCGATGTTAAAGGAATGCATTTGTTGTACGCGTAACGTTTCTGTGGGTGCGTGCGTGTTCGCTCGTTGTATGGAATTGACTTTCTGTTCCTACCTATTTAGAACTAGTACAATGTGTGTCTGTCAAGACTCGTCCCAACTATGTTGGGGTCGGCTTTCAATTTAACCGAAAGCAGCTGAATACTGCTCCTTACCGGACCTCTACAAACCAGGAATTGGCTGACACGATACTCCTTGGTAAGGCTGGTGTCAGATCTCCTGGCTTCCGATTCTATGAAATGATTGTCAGAAATCTACAAATGACAGCCGAGACCAGAGGCTTAATATGCTTTTAGAGATACGGAGGAATGTTGGTATGTTAAAATTACCCATCTACAGACTTTGGTAATCGTTACTTAACCTACGAAATTAACCCATGCAGCTGCTATACAAATACAGTAATTGTACTCAACTAACCATAGATTATTGAACAATCTGTGGCCAACAGGTGTAAAGTGGTTTCTACATAGCATCTGTTTTAAGAAGATTGCTTAAAAGATACTATTTCTGTGGCGATAAATAGGTACGTGTTGTGATGTACGAGTATTGCATGAAAAACTAAAAGGTTTCCATTACAAGTAGGTTAGTAAAAATAATGAATCTAAATTTTCTGAAATCAGATTTACAATTCAACCGATTTCAAAAGCCAACAACGGATAATAAATTCGCAGAAAAATAAATAAAAAAGGATTAAAGATTTTTTATTTTTATTTATTTGGTTGACATTTTTAGCTAGTGTTACATTTGCTATTTATTTATTTTATTTTAAAGAAAGCATACAGACTAATAGAAATAAAATGATATGATATGATTTAGAAAGAATTAGGTTCTTGATAATACAATCACTTTGTTTCTCATTAAATTGTGGATGTAAAACCATGCTAATCTTTCAGCAGTATTTGGCAGTAAATGTATCGAGTCAGTCTATTCGGCAAGCCTCGCTCAGGGAGTCAATGCTCAAGTCAACAGTAAAATCCTCGACTTCATTTTACCAAGATCGCTTCAGTTTCAATGATTCCACTTGTTTTGTTAGTAAGTTTTCTTGCTTTAGGCTGGAGCGAGAGGGCGTATCCGATTTTTACTTACTAAAACCCACTTTTGTCTTTTAGATGCCCTTTGCGTTTCAGAATCACAGATTCTCTTTTAAAAATTCCATTTTATATTTGTTTTATATTTGCTAGCAGTACATCACAAACTTTTTAGTCTATCCTAAGGTTGTCTGGACATCGCTGTCAGCGATAAGATCGCTATTGTATTGTGTGTTGTTATTGTAGATTTAAGATTCTGTAAAATTGTACTTTAGTATTTTAGTGTACAATAAAGTTTATTCTATTCTATTCCACGTAGCCCAACAAATTTAGATAGATTACATTTCAAATTTCGAACATAATCTACGAAACTGCCAAAACACTCTCATGTCTAACACATCAGGAAATAGGGATATGACACCAACTCCATTTTTGATGAGCCCGCTCAAAATCAGGTTGGAAATGAGGTTGCCACTACAGAGTGTGATGCAAATGATAGAGGTGCCCGCATTACTGCAAGGACTGCGGAAATGGAGCCGTGTATCGGATCGAAAAGATAATTAATATGATAACCTCATGGACGCAGGTTGGGAGTTGCACAAAGTAGATAGGCACAGAAGGTAATCTCACTTCACTTTTCACACCTTTTATTTTGTTTTCGAGGGGAAACAATCAAAAGGCGCCCGAACTTTTGGTGATAAGTCCGGGGAGTGTGGGATTTTCACCTTACTAAAACTACCCCAGTGATGATCATCAGCACATAGAAGGGGTTACCTCTCAAAAGACCATTCTGGAACTCCCTCTGTGTAACGTCTATCACGGCACTTCCTTGAAGGGACTATATAACGGTTTCCCTTAAGTCATTTTTCATACTTACGCTCGGCGATCGTGCTAGTGGTACTTTTACTTATTCTGTGCCTAGAGTGCGCGGGCTGCTCAGTCCGAGTACAGCCCAAGCGCGCATTGTCCGAGACATCCGTGTCTGTGACCTGTGTCTATGTGTACGTTGGTCGCGCTTTGTATGTAGATAGATTGCCTTCTGTACCTATCTCTTTTGTGAGTAGGCGCCGGTCGCTCACTCCGAGCACAGCCCAAGCGCGCATGGTCCGAGACATCGTGTCTGTGTGCGTTGCTCTAGCGCGCTTTGTATGTAGATTGCCTTCTGTACCTATTCTCTTTTGTGAGTAGGCGCCGGCCGTTCAGTCTGAGCACAGCCCAAGCGCGCATGGTCCGAGACATCGTGTCTGTGTGCGTTGCTCGAGCGAGCTTTTTTTGTAGATTACCTTCTGTACCTTCCTCTTTTGTGAGTAGGCGCCAGCCACTCAGTTCGAGCACAGCCCAAGCGCGCATGGTCCGACAAATCGTGTCCGTGTGCGTTGCTTTAGCGCGCTTTGTATGTAGATAGCCATCTGTACCTATCTCTTTTGTGAGTAGGCGCTGGCCGCTCAGTCCGAGCACAGCCCAAGCGCGCATGGTCCGAGACATCGTGTCTGTGTGCGTTGCTCGAGCGCGCTTTGTATGTAGATTGCCTTTTGTAACTATCTCTTTTATGAGTAGGCGCCGGTCGCTCAGTCCGAGCACAGCCAAAGCGCGCATGGTCCGAGACATCGTGTCTGTGTGCGTTGCTCGAGCGCGCTTTGTATGTAGATTGCCTTTTGTAACTATCTCTTTTATGAGTAGGCGCCGGTCGCTCAGTCCGAGCACAGCCAAAGCGCGCATGGTCCGAGACATCGTGTCTGTGTGCGTTGCTCGAGCGCGCTTTGTATGTAGATTGCCTTTTGTAACTATCTCTTTTATGAGTAGGCGCCGGTCGCTCAGTCCGAGCACAGCCAAAGCGCGCATGGTCCGAGACATCGTGTCTGTGTGCGTTGCTCGAGCGCGCTTTGTATGTAGATTGCCTTTTGTAACTATCTCTTTTATGAGTAGGCGCCGGTCGCTCAGTCCGAGCACAGCCAAAGCGCGCATGGTCCGAGACATCGTGTCTGTGTGCGTTGCTCGAGCGCGCTTTGTATGTAGATTGCCTTTTGTAACTATCTCTTTTATGAGTAGGCGCCGGTCGCTCAGTCCGAGCACAGCCAAAGCGCGCATGGTCCGAGACATCGTGTCTGTGTGCGTTGCTCGAGCGCGCTTTGTATGTAGATTGCCTTTTGTAACTATCTCTTTTATGAGTAGGCGCCGGTCGCTCAGTCCGAGCACAGCCAAAGCGCGCATGGTCCGAGACATCGTGTCTGTGTGCGTTGCTCGAGCGCGCTTTGTATGTAGATTGCCTTTTGTAACTATCTCTTTTATGAGTAGGCGCCGGTCGCTCAGTCCGAGCACAGCCAAAGCGCGCATGGTCCGAGACATCGTGTCTGTGTGCGTTGCTCGAGCGCGCTTTGTATGTAGATTGCCTTTTGTAACTATCTCTTTTATGAGTAGGCGCCGGTCGCTCAGTCCGAGCACAGCCAAAGCGCGCATGGTCCGAGACATCGTGTCTGTGTGCGTTGCTCGAGCGCGCTTTGTATGTAGATTGCCTTCTGTACCTATCTCTATAGTGGTAGTTGGCAGTAAGCATGAAATGGAGGCAGATCATTGTGCGATACGTGTTCAGTTCGTGGTTATGAATTTGAATTTTAGGTTGTGGTACAGCGTTTCCTACAATGTAGTAACATCGAGCCAATTACGTGTAGTTCCTGCGAAACTATACCTAGATAATTGGTTCGATGGGAATAAATTATTTTGTAATACATAAAGCTATTGGAGAAGGCTCTGTATTCTGTAGACTCTTACCATCGCATCGCCATCAGTGAGTGCTATTTTTTTTTATTGTTTTTAGTGCTTGACTGCGATCCCACCTGATGGTAAGCTGTGATGGAATCGTTATTATTGTGTGTCTATGTGTGTCAAATAAAAAATTTTCTTTCTTTTCTTTATACGATTACTTTTAAGGATTTTTTTGTTTTATGTTCTAAATAAAATACAGTCATCATCATCATCTCAGCGAAAGACGTCCACTGCTGGACATAGGCCTCCCCCAAGCGCCAAAGCGACCGGTCCTGTGCGTCTCGCACCCAACGGATTCCCGTAAATACAGTAAATAAAATAAATAGATAAATTAAATAAAAAGTATCGAACAGGTTTCTTAGACTTTTATGATCGTTGGTACTGCACGTTGCGTTTTGGATACTTCCAGCTTATAAGTATAATCAGCCTCGTAATGTACCCTCAGCTGGGATGCAGGTCTCCTCTCTAGGAGGAGAAATTTCCAACTTATTAACAAGTATTTTGCCAAAAAGTTTACGTTAAAGTATAAAATTGTTCCACAGAAACGTAGTACTGGGATAAAACGAATGTTCAACGCTAAATACAAAACGGGTGGTGTTGCATATAAATATTATTTTTTTTTGTAATTGACGCTGCATATTTTTGGTGGGAAAGCAACGAATGACTCGTCCCACTCTTGGTATATTGAGAGACACTTTAAAGTTTTACTGATTGAGCCTCCTGTGTTCCTTAGATTGAAAAAATGTTAAACTTTTACTGACTAACACATCTGTGTCGCTTAAGTTGCTCTTAGCGTTCCAGGGCTAAGGTGCTTAAAAGAGACAGTCAACAAACCGTATGCGCCCGGCATGGTCGAAGTCTTCTGGGGCCCTGGGTTGATGAAACAGAGCCCCGAGACCCTCGAAAGAAGGCAAAGAAGGAACAGGAGTTTTTTTTTTTTTTTTCC
Source organism: Mythimna separata (assembly GCA_030763345.1). Taxonomy (NCBI): domain Eukaryota; kingdom Metazoa; phylum Arthropoda; class Insecta; order Lepidoptera; family Noctuidae; genus Mythimna; species Mythimna separata. Next base: position 7,753,491 of record CM061190.1, read on the forward strand.
GGTAGGGGAATCATCAGAATGACTTCTCCCACTCTTGGGCGGAGCGGGAGGGTGTGTCAGACTCTTACTGACTAAACCCCTACCCTGTTCCTTCGTTGCCATCGATCTGGGGGACACGGTGACAACCTTTCGGATACCGTGTTCCCCAGAGGCTTCGGCCCTACCGGGCCCCTACAGTTTGCAGTTTTAGTCAGTAGAAGCCTGATACGCCCTCCCGCTCCGCCCAGAGCACCCAAAAATGGTCTACAAAGCTGAAGGCCAGCTTCCAGCCCAGATGTCGACCAAAACACAATTCTATAAAGGGTGTAAAAAGACCCTTAACGAAAGCGAAAACCCCATATTCTACTCATCACTAGGATACTTTTTTTCTTCTAGACCATACCTGGGCATTCACTGGTTCTGGAGATATTGAAGGTCAAAGTCAACATTTTTTTTTTCAAAATCGTATTCCAAGTATCATTAGTAAACTTTCTTCCGAACAAACGTTATCAAAATTATCAATTTTTCATAGTCAATTACGCATTTGAAGTTACTAAAATGCATTGAAAACTAAACACAACGAGCGCCTCACATACACAAGCGTGCGATCGGTTCAACGACCAAGCGCGAGCGGCCGAATGCGCAGCTGATCGAAATTATTATTAATTAATTATTTTTTATAGATGAAAAAAAAAGTGTTTTTCCCAACAATATTTTTTGGTCCAAGTTACTTAATTACACGTACAGAATGTGTAGTTATCGGCTTTGTGATCGGTCTTTTTACACCCTGTATAATATTTATGTTAATAACAAAACACTAAATTCTATTAATACACAACCTCTAGATCGCAACTAAGACAATAATTTATAAATACCAGTTTCATGCTCAGATAACAGTATTACTAGTACTTGTTGATTAATTAAAGGCTGAGTTATCTAGCCACCTGCCTAGCTTGGGTACCTAGGTAATAAGTGTTAATATTGGGACAAGTAAGGCCCCTCACCCACGACGACTTTTGTAGCGATGCTATCGCGCGCTTCCTTAACGCACGACGCGCGACGGTATCGATACTAACGCGCGTTAATCGCATTTGCAACACGCTACAGATGCGGTGAAAACGCGCTACTAACGTGCTACAGCATCGCGACTGTATCGATGCACATGCGCGACGGTGTCGGAAGATATCAAGAGTGATACGTGAATCTAAAAATCTACATACAAAAACTTCATTTTTATGCCGTTCGTCACTGAATCGCATTTGCATCGCGACCGTATCGCGTTTGCATCGCTATTGACATAAAACAGCTAGCAAGCGCATCGCGACTAAGTAGTAAGTAGTATAGTAAAACGGGCTGGTTTCCGCAACACCACGACTTAAGCGCGTATTTTGTATCGATGCGATTACGCAAAAACGTCGCTACAAAAGTCGCAGTGGGTGGGGGGCCTAAACGGATAGCCTATGGTCTAGGAATCCTTGGAAATTAACATATTATTGTATTTAATAATGCTTAACGCGTTGTGCGGGATTTAAGTGCTCAACATAATCGTTGTTTACGGTTTTGTGATTTGTGGAAACTCTTAACACCTACTTATTTATCTAGTAATATAAAAGGAGAACTAACTGACATCAACGCATAGCCGAAACTATTGGGACTAGTAGGTTGAAATTTTGCACTTGGGTTCCTTTTATGACGTAGGCTAAGAGGATTTTCAAAATTCACCCTAAGCGTATGAAACATAATATCTCTTTTATCACAGTTGTTATATTTATATTGCTGCTTATAACAAAAATACTATTAATAGAACGCCTGGTTTGACGAAAGAAAACCACGGGACCCTGGAATTAGGGCAAAGACGGAACAGGAGTGGGTTTTAGTCAGTAGAAGTCTGACATGTCCTCCCGCTTCGCCCAGAGCGAGTGAAGTAATTTTGACGATAACCCAATTTAAAAATAACTATTAAAATAAAATAAATAGAAGTGGAATCTCCCATACTATAAACACTATGACAGGTAAAACTAAAAAAGGTACTAATATAGTGCCTAATGTTGTATAGAAAATTGTGCTGTAACCTTCGTGCGCAAATCCGACTCAGACTTGGCCGTTTGATTGTATGTTTGAACAACAAACATTTAAATATTTAATCACGGTATTCTGAATCAACCGATCTACCTACACAACATTTATCGATTTTTATCGCGATAATCGTTTTTACCATAAATAGGAAGTAATCAATTTCCCTATACTTATTTAGTAAATAAATTAACAAACATTTAGGTCAAATATATCGATTAACTTACAAAGAATTCCAATTTATATGAGAACTAATTTTTAATTTCATTTTTTCGTTTGAATAGAACATTTTTAAACATGTGTTTTAACATACAAATGTAATTTATAATAGAATTAGTAAACATTTAATATATTCATTGATTAGACGGTGCCTTTGGTGGCACGCAAGGGACAAGATTCCAGCTTCATGTTAGAATGAAACAAGTATATATTAAATTTACCGAAACTTTGCAATTTAATATTAAAGTGAGACATGAATGTAATTTATTGTTTTTGATATCATACGGTAAGGTTTCAGTTAGGAATAAAGTTAATTTAGGTAGTGTTGAAAAGTTGAATATTATATGTTAGAGATATTATGGTGATGCAATGGTTCATGGCGAAGTCAGTTTATTCTGCTGCCCTTTAGCTAAAATGTCGTTATCTAACATTGGGCCGGCTTTTGTTTTTAGATGCTTAATATTCTATATCGATCTCCCTAAGCAGTATTTTTCTAATATCAATAGTTAAAAAAATTGTAGTAAGATAAATTAATAAAATCAATTAATAAATTCCCTTGTACGTAATTTTACGCTGGTTTTTTGTGCGTAACTCAAAAAATGATCTTGTCAGATAACGACATTATAGCTTAGGGACGGCAGTATTGAAAGCCTTTCAGCTTTAGCCTTGAAGACACCTAGGTGTATTATAAACGGACGAATAGACCGCAGCAGGCAAATTGCTGCAGTCCTAATCTTAGGTAAAAAAGAGAAAAATCTACGTTTATCATCAAAAAAATTCTGAAGATCTAATATTTAAATAAAAATCTCATGTCACAGTGTTTGCTATCAAATTTTAAGACTTTTATTATGTATTTTTTATTAGAGTTTAGTAGGTAGGTTGAGGGTTACTTATTATACTCTGATAAGTGTGTGGACGCAGCTGGAATATAATAAACTTTATTGTACACCAAAAAGTACAGTTTATACAATAACTAGTAAATGAATAATAGTTTATGAATACTAGCTGTTGATATTCATACCAAATACAAACAGAAGGCAAGAAAGAAAAACAGACGCTACAAAGGCAAGAAATAACTAAGAAAAAGACAAACAAACAAGTTTAAAATGAACTACCTACTACTCAGAAAATAAACAACTCCATGATATTTCTTCAACTAGAAAAATAAGAACATTTACATCAAACAGTTGCCCTTAATTGAATTGCTCAAGAAAAGCAATAGCGTCAGCAACTTTTAGGGCTCTCGTCCACAGCGACTTTTTTAGCGATGCTAACGCGCGTTTCGTAAACGCGCGACAGCATCGCTATTAATCTATCACATACCCGCAAAACGAGACACAATAGTAAACAAATAACAGCGCGGTCTCATAGGACCGGTTGGGGATTCAAACATTAACGTGCGTTAGTCGCATTTGCAACGCGCTAAAGGAACGATGCTAACAAGCTATAACATCACGACTGTAGTGCTGGAAACGCGCGACCGTGTCAGAAGACATCGGGGAGAAGACGGAGGGAGGGTGGCGCGTGAATAAAAAACAAAAAGTTTGAGACGAAGTAATTAAAGTTTCACAGTTTAAAAAACAATTTACCTAAAAATCTTAATTTTTGTGCTACTGTATTGCGTTTACATCGCGATAGTAGCGCGTTAGCATCGCGACTGAGAATCGTGGCGTGGACGAGGACAAGAAACTATCGTAGCGATGCAAACGCGCGATAGCAGCGCTACAAAAAAGTCGCCGTGAGCGAAGGCCCTTACTTATTATTTACAAGCTTATTGTTTAAAAGATGTGCTTATATAAGCAATTGAATGCCTGAAATACAACTGAAATATATTTGGCAAACGGCCCCGTTTCTTGAGGAAGTAACTACCGTCATTTCGGTAAGTAATAGGTGTATTGCTCTTTCAACAAACTAAGGACGAGGAAAAAGAAAACATTGTGTTGTGTATTTTTTATTTTTCTTTATGTCTTTATATCGTTTTGGCTTAATAAAGAGGCAGTCTTTATTATTTTACGTTTCATTTGTTATTGTATTGATTGCAGTTTTTATTGGGTCGGAATTGGATGAGAAAAATTGGTATTAAAAGAGCTTTTGAGTAAAGTATTAGCATTATGGGCCTTGTAATGTTCCCACTGTTGGGACACAGGCGGGGTTTTTAGGAGAGGCAAAAGAGTAAAGCGTTTGGCATTAAAGTTTTTCTGGCACTTCAATGGTTGTTAGTTTATTTAGGTGTGAGCTGGCAGCCTTACGGTATTTTATAGGATACATTTTGGAGAGTGTACGTACGTGGAATAGCATGACTTGATTCTACCATCTCCTTTCTACCATCGGACAACCCGACGTACTGCGAGTATCCATCCTTACGTTGTTGAAACCTCTACGGTTCGGACCAAGCGTTTCACCTCATCGTTGAACTGCGTACATCGAAGGACTGGAACATTGTGCTGCGTTTTTCTCGTCCGATTATAATTTAGGTGTCTGCAAGGCTAGAGTGAATAGGTTCTTAATAAACTAGTGTACGTAACGATTGCATCACTGCTTACTATCAGGTGGGATCGTAGTCAAGGACTAGTGTAAATACATCATTATGTATTAAAAGAAAAATCCTAGAAATTTGCTTTTATCGCAAATCAGTTGCTTGAAGGACGAAAACCGTGCTGAAAATAAACTTACAGCGAAAAATGTATTCTTAAACTAATGAATAAATTACTTTACTCAATTTATATTCTAGAGTTAATGTGTAATTGCTAATTTTTATGCCGAAAAAATACAAGCTAGTTTATGTAACTACTAAATTGGAAGCCACAGATTGTAAGAAAATTACAGTTAATTAAGTTTTTATTTATTAGGGTTCCGTACCTCAAAAGGAAAAAACGGAACCCTTATAGGATCACTTTGTTGTCCGTCTGTCCGTCCGTCTGTCAAGACCCTTTTTCTCAGGAACGCGTGAAGGTATGAAGCTGAACTTTATATCAATTACTCAGGTCTACTGTCCCTTGAAGCTGTGAAAAAATCAAACTTCTAAGCCAACGCAATCAAAAGATACAGCCGTTTATGCCGCAAATTTTCGACACTTGCAAGGGAATCAAAACCTACAGGGTGCTTCCCGTGAACTCAGAATCTTGAAATTTGGTACGAAGCAACGTCTTATAGCATAGATAAAGGAAAAATTACGAAAACCATAAATTTTTAGTTACATCACATAATATATTTTTTTTAATAATTTTAAACTTACTACCCATTTCCTCATAAACGCGTAGAGGTATTAAATTGAAATTCATACCAAATACTCAGGTCTATAATACCTTTAAGCTGTAACTAAATCAAACTTCTATGTCAACGCAATCAAAAGAAACAGCAATTTAAGCTGCATATTTTGAAACTCGCAAGTACTCGCAAGGGAATCAAAACCTAAAGGGTACTTCCAGTCGACCTAGAATCTTGAAATTTGGCATGAAGCAACGTTTTATAGCACTCATATAACTGAAAATTTGTTGTTACGTCACAAGAATTATTTTTTTGAAAAATCTTCAACGCTCGATTCGAGAATTAAGGTAAGTTAGAGGTATTGAGTTGAAATTAACACCATATAATTGGGTCCGTGGTCCCTTGAAGCTGTGCAAAAATCAATTTTCAATTCAATTGGTAAAGTGACGGGAAAAAAAGATTCGTCCGTTTATACTGCAAAAAACGTACATTTCGAGACTGTCGAATTGTTCGATTGAACTGTTTTTATAGGTAAGTTACTACGGAACCCTCAGTGCGCGAGTCCGACTCGCACTTGCCCGGTTTTTTTTTTAAATCGTCTCTACATTTGTTGTTCTATCATTAAAATTATAGAACAAAAACATTTATAAGACTTGTCTTTTAAATATTCAATGTACGAGTATGTTATGCTTATAAAATTTGTTATTTTTTTTTTTTTAGTAACGATTCATAATTATAATTTTTAAATAACAAATTAACTATCAAGTTCATACAATTATTAACTGATTTATTTCTTTATTTAGTCTTTATGCAACGCACTGTACAAAGGCGGACTGATCGTTATATTCAAATAAAATTAGAGATTGAGTTGTTATCTTGTACCTATACAGGGTGATTGGAAGATCGATGCAAAGCTTTGAAGCGAAGATAGTACAGACCAGTTAGAACCATTTAAGCCATGATTATGTTCTGCGAAGTATTATCATTTTTTTTTAAACCCACATTTAAGATTTTTTTCAAAAAATCCCAAAATTTTAAGTAAACTGCATATTTTTGGCCAAATTAAGTGATAAATGAATTAACTTTTATTTTATTTAATTAAAGTAATATCTAAGCAACCCGAAAAAACATGTTTTCGGCTTTTCTGTCATAAGATTTTTTTTTTACGGACATTTAAAGTTCAGCAGAAATTTAGAAAAAAATAAAAGTACGTTTTTTAAACCTTATTAAAAAAATAACTAAGGGTGCTTTTTTTGTTCAAACCTTTTTGAATACATGTTTGATAAGCGTTCTTTCTTTTGAGGTATCATTTATGCGGATATCTTACAAATTATTGAAGTTAGGACCTAGAAACCAGGTAGAGGGATTTTTTTTTAAATTTCGGCTGACTACTTAAAACAACATTTGAATTCAAATTATTTATTTTTCATATTTAAAGCTTTAAGGCGAAGATAGTACAGACAATTTAGAACCATGTAAGACATGATTGCCTTAGACGAAGTCTTACCAATTTTTTTTTAACCTACTTTTGTTTCTTTTTCAAATATTCCCAAAATTTTAAGTAAATTGCTTATTTTTGGCCAAATTAAATGATAAATGAGTCCATTTTTATTTTATTTATTACGGACTTACGGTAATGTGTAAGCAACCTAGCAAAGTATGTCTTAGGTTTTTCTAACATTGTACATTTTTTTACATACTTTTAAAGTTCAGAAGAAATTGAATTTTTTTATCAATACTACAGAAAAACCTAAAACATGTTTTTTCGGGTTGCTTACACATTACTGTAATAAATAAAACAAAAATGAACTCATTTATCATTTAATTTGGCCAAAAATAAGCAATTTACTTAAAATTTTGGGAATTTTTGAAAAATAAAACAAAAATGGGTTAAAAAAAATTGGTAAGACTTCGATTAAGGTAATCATGTCTTACATGGTTCTAAATTGTCTGAACTATCTTCGCCTTAAAGCTTTAAACATGAAAAATCAATAATTTTAATTCAAATATTGTTTAAAGTAGTCTGCCGAAATTTTAAAAAAATTCCCTCGAAGTGGTTTCTAGGTCCTAACTTCAATAATTTGTAAGATATCCGCGTAAATGATACTTCAAACGAAAGAACGCTGATCAAACATGTATTCAAAAAGGTTTGAACAAAAAAAGCACCATTCGTTATTTTTTTAATAAGGTTTAAAAATGTACTGTTATTTTTTTCTAAATTTCTGCTGAATTTTAAATGTCCGTAAAAAAAATGTCTTATGACAAAAAAGCCTAAAACATGTTTTTTCGGGTTGCTTAGACATTACTTTAATTAAATAAAATAAAAGTTAATTCATTTATCATTTAATTTGGCTAAATATATGCAGTTAACTTAAAATTTTGGGATTTTTTGAAAAAAATCTTAAAAGTGGGTTTAAAAAAAAAATATAAAACTTCGCAGAACATAATCATGGCTTAAATGGTTCTAAATGGTCTGTACTATCTTCGCTTCAAAGCTTTGCATCGATCTTCCAATTAGGGTATCATTACAAAATCTTTAATATACAGGATTAAAGATTTTGTAATGATACCCTATACTTGTACATTACTTACCAGATTTTATTGATTTAAAACACACATATTTGTATAATAATTCTTTTTATACTTTCTTTTAATTTTCGGATTTAACTATCGCAACTTCGCAACTTCAAGTTTTTATATGCACTTAGGTCTGTCTTCTTGTACAATTTTTTATCGAGTGTTTGCTATAATAAAACACACTAGTGGGTAAAATTTGCCTGTGTACTTAGATCAGCTGTCTTCATCAAAATTATTTCTTAAGTTTTGTGTAAACAAAGCATAAAGATTCCCTTGAAATGATTCCCTTGGAATAGACTACAGTCGCTAATTTATTTATTGGCACACCAACAGTATAACATACGAATGTATTATAATAACTAATATTAAGATCTAGTCACTGGTATGCGTACTTATTATAGGTCTGCAAAGCTTACGCCATATTACATTTAGGGCCTGTTTCACCACCTACGATTAAGTTTCGAGTATCTTACTTGGCAGATAATTTCATACAAATTCTGTTCCATTTTTTAATTTATTCAGTGAGTAGTGCCTACTCGGATATTGTGAAACAGGCCCTTAATATTATTTACTTAATAAAGAAATCGCAGACCTACCACAGTGTTTTCTTTTTAACCTTTAGGTTGACTGGTAGAGAATGCCCTGATGCATTAAGTCCGCCTATGTACCACCACTGTACATAAAGTTTAAATAAATAAATAAATAAATCGCTTGAAAAAGCAAGGACCTAATTCTTTAACCATATAGAACACCTAAATCCTTCTTTTATATGTTCGACTGTATGTATTAATTTTTTCAAGGAAACCAGTCTCGATAAAACATAACCTAAAATAAAAAGAATCTTGATACCATCTCATATTGCATAACACCATCCCTGTTTCGTAGTAAAGGTCCAAATGAGTAGTATGCACGCAAACGCCGCATTCGATAAAACAAAATACTGCTTTAGCTGTACAACGGATATGGTGCGTTCACATCAGAGATGAGCTGAGCGAGGGATGTGTGTGATTTCAAACAATACGATTGTGCAACATTAATTTTAAGTACAGCTAAGGAATGGAATTTTCTGTCGGAGCCGGTGATTCCTAATAGTCAGGTATGTCCTTAGGGTCTTTAAGTAAAGAGTGGGTAACTTTTAGGAGAGCGTGTTCCATCCTTGGCCACATCATCGCTTACCATCAGGTGAGAGAATGGTCAAACTGCGATCCATTGCAAAAAAATGAAATACATATGTTCAAAGGATAAAGGAAAGGAAGGAGAAAAATGAAATACATAACTCCAATGGTGTAAAAAGCGACTGCATAGACCATTTTTTAGAATGATACGTGATATTTCAAAACTAAAACAATTGGAAGTTGTGACGGAAGGGAATTTTGGAGGACTGTCCATTTATGTTAACCGTGATGTTGAAAAGCGTTGCTTTTCAGACTTGAAAAATTCTTTCGACTTTCAAAACAAATAAAAGCTACTAGGTAATGTCGCACACTTGGGTTTTAAATACACTTTAACGAATAATTTTACTTTTTTCAGTTATTTCTAATTAGTGTAAGCATGTGATTTAAGTTAGAAATGCCTCACACCGCATAACACCTCATGCAAGACATATTTTTAAAACATATCTTACCCGTCTCGCTGAACCATTTAGCGTTCGTAGAAATAAAAACTAGTTCCCTAGCTTAACTCACCCCATAAAACTAGCTTAGTCGTCTCTGTAAAAGCAGCTTTAGGTACACGTAGCATATTTAATTTATTTCACTTAGGAAACATAATGGAATAGGAATTATCGGGTGCATTTCATCTTGCACTGCACTTAGTGATGAATGGTCATGTTTCTTGGTAACAGAGGTAGTTTTATTTTACCAGTTATTTCTATTTAGTTAAAGCGTGTGATGTCAGCTAGGAATGCCTCACTCGGCCCAATGCCTCAAAAATCAAGGCATTGTTTTAATACACATCTCGCCCACCTCGCTGAACCATTTCATAAGCAAAAAGATGTCCACTGCTGGACACAGGCCTCCCCCAAGCGTCGCCACAACGACCGCTCCATTTAGCTTTGTCAAAAACAAAAAATAATTCCCTAGCCCACACCGCTTAGCTAGCCGTCCGCTTAGTCGTCTCTTGAAAAGCACCCTTACACGTAGCATATTTAATTTATTTCACTTAGGAAACATAATGGAATAGGAATTATCGGGTGCATTTCATCTTGCACTGCACTTAGTGATGAATGGTCATGTTTCTTGGTAGCAGAAGTAATATTGTAAAATGAATTGATGTAGCAGTTGTTACACGGATTGCTATTTGCTGAAAGAAAGCCCTACATTGGTCTTAAATAAAGTATTTTGCTTGGAAAACATCAAATAACTCCTATCGTTCTAGATTTTTTTTCTGGTGGGGAATCATCAGAATGACTTCTCCCGCTCTTGAGCGGAGCGGGAGGGCGTGTCAGACTTTTATTGACTAAACTCCACCCCGTTCGTTCGTGGCCTTCGATCTGGGGACACCGAGCTTACCTTTCAGAATGATCTATGTCCCCAGAGGCTTCGGCCCTGCACTTAGGAAACATAATGGATTAGGAATTATCGGGTACATTTCATCTTGCACTGCACTTTGTGATGAATGGTCATGTTTCTTGGTAGCACAAGTAATGTTAAATGAATGGATGTACAGTTGTTACACGGACTCGGATCGTTAAGAGTTTGGGGTTGTTAAACTCGTTTTGATTATTATTTTCAGGGTTGTGGTACTTAGAAATAAATTAAAATATGATATTGCTAAAAGAATATCTTGAATATTTTTCACTCCAGGTGGAGTGCGAAAGAGTCTCAGATTCTTACGGACTAACAGTTAGCTGTATTAATCCTTTGGCATCCTGGTGATCTTTCTAAATCCGTAGCTTTATCAGCATTGCCTAAACTTCGAAGAACAGAGGCAAGAAACGGAGACTTCCTTAGGACTAATTTTTTTTCCGAGACATCTGTCCCGAAATTTCGAGACAACGATTAAATACATTTTAAAAAATTGTTATTTGGAATAAGTAATACCTATTACGATCAACAAGTCATTTACAAAATGCTCTCCAAAAAAAAAATCAGATAATTTTATGGTTGTAACGACTGTGTATGTTATTTATTATGATAGTCGCAAACTTTTGGTAAATATAGACGAATTACTTATTCCAAATAACAATTTCAAATAGGCACTACCTATTCCTATCACTGTTTATCAGGCATTGGTCCTCGAGTGCTCCAATAATCTTCATGCTGACATCTCTTTGAGTCGCGCGTAAAACGCAACGCAGCTCGCCGTCCGGCCGTCCGGTAATCGTCCGGACCGAGGCTGAGTCGTCGACAGCGCGTACTATTCCACGCGCGTCTCGAAGAGATGTCTGTAAAACCATAGAGGCTTAGCAAGGGGCCAATGCCCGCTGAGGCAACATAAAATTAATGAAAAGGAAACTCGTAGACGTAGAGCGAGAGAAGATATTGAAACATTTCCCACATCAAAAAAAAAACTCTACCCGAAGACATTAAATTTCTAAGAAGATCTGGACAGATAGTAAAAGCTCGCTATCGAGCTAGTAACTCGTACTTAACTTCCACTAGTGGACACAAAAGCCTCTTCAACTACGCACCATTCACTCGATTCTCAGCAACCTTCATCTATAGTCTATTCGCCGAGGCTTAAGCCAAAAAGTAAACAAAGAAATCAATGTTTCAAACTGGCAGGTATAACCCGAACGATGTCAAAACGTCACATTTTAATATAAAATGTTCGCAGTATCTGTGGTCTAAAATTCAGTAGTAGTAATCACGTTTTTTTAGGTTCTTTTGCATTTAAACTATTTAATACATAGTTGATACAAATAATTTAAGGCTACCACACACACAAGCTTGCCTTATAATGTTTGATTTCAAATAAATCTGAAAGGATAACAGAAGTTTCACAGACATCATTCTAAAATATAATTTCTAATGTTGTCAGTGTATTAATTCCGTAGTTATTTACCCTTTTTATGGTTTGTTTACCTTTTGGCTCAAGCCTCGGTGAATAGGCTATAGCTACGAATGACACGTAAAAAACTAGCATTCGGTCTTATTTTCCTTTCGATAGTAACCAATTAAAACACGCGACTAAACCAAATAGCTCTCGAAAAAGAGTTCGTTCCGGTCTAATTTGCAATCATCGAAAAATTTTACGTAGGTACATCTTTTCTTTTGTCAAAATTTTACAGGAGATCCCTCCTGTGAAGGATAATATTTTTACTGTTATAACAACAACCTGTTTTTTGCCTTCTCTGGATGGGTCGAGGGGGGGTGTCAGAGTTTTACTAATTTAATTGTGTGTTTCCACAGTAATTCTTTCGAACATTCAATTTTCAAAATGTTTTCATTTCATTTAGGTCTACATGAGCAGAAAGTCAGAAAATAGTACAGGGTTCCAATTAATCGTTTCGTATCGAGAAGAACCGGCAAGAAACTGAACGGTTACTCTTTTAAAAATTATGATCGATTTTACAATATTAGTTTAAAAATCCCCGAGCGGTCCTATGAGACCGCGCTGTTATTGTTTTACTATTGTTTCTCGTTTTGTGGGTATGTGATAGGTTAATAACTAGCTTTAGCCCGCAGCTTCGCCCGCGTACATTAAACTATAGCCTATGCCACTCAGGAATACAGTAGCTTTCTATTGGTATAAAAATTTTAGCAATCGAACCAGTACTTCCATAGATTACCTCATACAAACAAAAAAACAAGCTTTACCTCTTTATTATATTAGTACAGATAAAAGGACATTTTTGCTGACATTTCTTTGAGCCGCGCTTTGAGCGTGGAACACTACATGCCGTCAACTCAACGATACAGTCAACTTACAACAAAAACTTTGAAAGAAAATTTCAACCACGACATTTTCAACTAAATCAATTTAAAGTCCATATTTGTTAGTTCAACCTTATTAATGCAATCAGTCATATTGAGCAAACGAACTTATGGCATGCGAATTCAAAATGGCGTCTGGTCACGGCATTCTCTCATAGACAAGACAGGCAAGTAAATCTTAATAAAAATTGACGTGAATCGTTCCCTGATGGGTAGATAGTCTATGGTACAGGAAAAGGTATTTGTTTTGATAAAATCAATATTGTTAGTTTTTTTGCTGTTCCTGTGTTGGGGTCGGGTTTTGGTTATGTAGTTAGGTATGTAGGTGAATAAATCTAAAAGCAGGAAGTGCGACTGTCCATATTTAGGCACTGATACTGTTTATTTTCGTGTAGTTGCTGCCAGCAGCTTCGTCCGCGTGAAAGTAGAAAATTGTCTGAAGAGAACATACTTCCGGGACACAGCTATTCTAGGACAAGATCTACCCATGTACCCAGTTTCATCAATATCCGTTCAGCCGTTCGAGCGTGAATAAGTTACAAACGTATACACACACACTCGCTTTTATAATTAGTACTAAAACAATATAATTATTATAGTATGATAAAACAATATTACAAAATTTCAAAGATTTAAAAAAGGTTTATTTTTAACTAACCACCAGATTTTTAAACATTTTTAATTATTTTAAATTGATTTATAAGACGATTTATGATTTTTAGCATCCTAATGTTCCATTATACCGGTAAAAACATGACTTATTATTTGAATATTTGCGATTAATATCAACATGCCTATTGTATCTCTTAATACCAATTAATTAAGGTCCAAAATCCGAAATAAAACCACAAAAAAGTCATCCATTTCATTGTACATTCCCAACCCTCGAATCCAAATTAATTACAGCGACCTTCTAAATCAAATGCCTATTTATCGAACCCACTTCAAAAGGAGACATCTTCACATACACGAGAATGTCAATAACATACTACATGAACACATACAGCATGATGGAATATATGTTACTCGTAGTGAAGGACAATTACCAGATGTTTTAAGAATCGATAGAATCGGAATAGTCAAAATTTATTTATTTATTTAAACTTTATGTACAGTGGTGGTACATAGGCGGACTTAATGCATCAGGGCATTCTCTACCAGTCAACCTTAGGGTTAAAAAGAAAACAAAAAAAAAACCCCCAAAAAACCCCAAAAAAAACAAAAAATCTCTCATCGAGTCAACTATTGACTACAAAATAATCGAGATGTTTTTCTATTGTTGCACTTCTTCTTCTTCTTCCTGCCCTTATCCCATATTATATGGGGTCGGCACAAAACGTTTTCTTCTTCCATTCTGTCTTGTCATCCGTCAGACTATCACCAACTCCCTTTTCCGGGAATCCGATGGTTGCGAGACGCACAGTACCGGTCGCTGTGGCGACGCTTGGGGGAGGCCTATGTCCAGCAGTGGACGTCTTTTGGCTGAGATGATGATGATTCACGTTATTATAAAACTAAGTAGGTATATGTGATACAATAAATCAAGAACTTGTACGTAGCATTGGTAAAGGAGACATCTTCACATACACGAGAATGTCAATAACATCCTACATCAACAGATACTTATAGCATGATGGAATATATGTTACTTGTAGCTAGGGTTGCCAGATCTTCAAACAAAAAAGCCGGATAAACAAAACAGTTTAGCGGGACATTTGATTAAAAAGGCCGACAATTTTTTTTTATGCCTTTCACGGAATGTTTACTTTTTACAGTCTAATGAAATAACAAGTAATTGCTCGTCTGCAAACGCTTGCGAGAGAACTAAAGTTACCGACATAGCCCGAAGAATCGCCAAACTTAAGTGGCATTGGGCAGGGCACATTGCTCGTAGAACAGATGGTCGATGGGGACGAAAGATTCTAGAGTGGCGGCCACGTACCGGAAGACGCAGCTAGCGTAGCAACGCTTGGGGTAGGCCTATGTCCAGCAGTGGACGTCTTTCGGCTGAGATGATGATGATGATGAAACGCTTGCAATTGCAAGAATAGGTACATGAAAAATCTACAACATGGTCAAATTTAAAAAGCCTAACAAAACCGGACAGGCCGTAGATCACCTAATTTGGCCGGACACACAACCAAAAAGCCTGACCGTGTCCGGCTTTATCCGGACGTCTGGCAACGCTACTCGTAGCGAAGGACGATTCCGAAATGTTTAATAATCGAAAGAATCGGACTCGTTAAAATAAACCATCGAGTCAATCATCGACTCGCCGTCTTACAAAATAATCGAGATGTTTTTCGATTGTTGCACTCACGTCCTTATGAAAATAGATCATCTCATCACCATCTACCTAGCCTTTTCCCAACTATATTAGGGTCGGCTTCCAGTCAAGCCGGATTTAGCTGAATACCAGTATTTTACGAGGAGCGGCTGCCTACCAGACCTCCACAACCCATTAACTGGGGTAACACGGTACTTCATGGCAAGACTGGAATCAGATTTACTGGCTTCTGACTATCCGTAACGACTGCCAAAGATCTACCGGGACCAACAGCTTAACGTGCTTTCCGAGGCACGGAGGAAACTCGTTATGTTAAGATGGTCACCCATCCACAGACCAACCTAGGCAAGCGTTGCTTAACCCTGAAGATCGATCTGTGCGGCTGTTATTATCTAGCCACGAGAGAAAATAGATAGATACAATAAATCGAGAATTTGTACGAAGCATTGTAAAAGGAGACATCTTCACATACACGAGAATGTCAATAAAATCCTACATGAACACATATAGCATGATGGAATATGTATGTCACTCGACGACTCCGAGATATTTTAAGAATCGATAGAATCGGAATCGTTAAAATCTCTCATCGAGTCAATCATCGACTCGCCGTCCTACAAAATAATCGAGATGTTTTTCGATTGTTACACTCCTTGTCTTTATAAAAATAAGTATACATATGTGATATAATAAATCAAGTAGTTGTACGTAGCATTAGTAAAAGGAGACATCTTCACATACACGAGAATGTCAATATCTTCCTACACCAATACATATAGCAGGATGGAATCCATATTACTCGTAGCGATAGACGATTCCGAGATGATTTAAGAATCGATATAATCGGATTCGTTAAAATAAACCATCGAGTCAACTGTACTAACAACTGACTCGATACCCGTACTCCTAGAACGCAAGGGGCGACTGAAGGACACTGGTGTGGTTTTAGTCAGTAAAAGTCCGACACGCCCTCACGCTCCGCCCAGAGCGGGAGAAAGTAAGAAAGAAAGAAAATGGTTTATGAAGTTTTGAGAAGTCATTAGATGAACACTACACCTAAAAAAAACTCGACTCGCCGTCATACAAAATAGTAGAGATGTTTTTCGATTGTTGCACGTTATTATAAAACTAAGTAGGTATATGTGATACAATAAATCAAGAAGTTGTACATAGCATCGGTAAAATATACGTCGCGAAACAAAAAGTATATTGTTCTACATAAAAACTAAGTACTTGAGAATATATGCGGTGGAGGCAACTGCCTTGAAAAGTGCAATAAAAATGTCTTGGAACGTTACTTTGTTGTTTTTCTTACTAGCTGCGTAAAAATACGAGTAAAAATTATGATTAGAAAGATGTTTGCCTTAGCGATGAAAGATTTCGAGTTGTTTTAACAATTGAAAGAATCGAAGACGTTAAAATTAACCATCATCATCTGCCTAGCCTTTTCAAAACTATATTGGGGTCGGCTTCCAGTCAAGCCGGATTTAGCTGAATACCAGTATTTTACAAGGAGCGGCTGCCTTCCAGATCTCCACAACCCATTAACTGGGGTAACAAGGTACTTCATGGCAAGACTGGAGTCAGATTTACTGGCTTCTGACTATCCGTTAAAATTAACCATCGAGTCAACACCGATCTACAAAATAGTCGAGATGTTTTTCGATTGTTTCGAGTCAACGGCATCGAATGCTAGTTTTTGATTGTACGAATCACAGTCGCTCTCACTCGAAACTCTAAACAACTCGCGAATGAACGCGCCATGAGCCAGTCGCAATAACAGACCGAGTCGGACTCGAGTCAAAGTCGAAAGAATCGAGAACCATCGAGTTGATCAAACATTCGAATAAAACCTTTCGCCATCTCACATCGCTAATCCATGTATTCTTCAATGCGCAATAATTAGGAGTCGGATTACCCCTTTTTACCCTTCTGTGCCAGTACAAAAGTTATGTTTTTCTTCGATTCTTTGATGTAGGTACAAAAAACATACGTAGTAGTTAATATTAAAACAAACTGATTTTACAATTCTTGCACAAAGGCGAGTTGAAGTCAACAATGAGTTTTCGCCCCACACACCAAAAACCCATAACATAGACTAGAGAACAACTACGTCATACAGTTAAAAAGTGCAGATATTTTTTTAAATTACACACATCAAAAGTGTCTAGGGATCAAGCATTTTTATGCGGATTTCTTGAGATTGAGATGTGGCTTTGTAATAAATTTATGATTTTATAAATTTATATGGATCCTTTTTGGTGCATTTCATAATTTGAATCAGGAACTGTGAATCAAATTCGAGTAAAAGATGAAAATCAGCTGTCAATATTTTCCCTATAAAAACATACAACGCATTGAAGACATTATTAGTGCTACTGTTTCCCTACTACTGATTAAAACCAACGTTATTATGGAGCGGCGACGTCATTTAAGCAGGGAAGAAATGCTCAGAGCCGTGGGAATGATAGAAGCTGGTTCCCGGCAACGTACTGTGGCTTTAGCTCTTAATAC
Source organism: Mythimna separata (assembly GCA_030763345.1). Taxonomy (NCBI): domain Eukaryota; kingdom Metazoa; phylum Arthropoda; class Insecta; order Lepidoptera; family Noctuidae; genus Mythimna; species Mythimna separata. Next base: position 7,771,224 of record CM061190.1, read on the forward strand.
AAGTCAGAGTGTTATCAGTCGACTTTGGACACGTTACCGAAGCACTGGTACCGTGGCTGAGCGCCATGGAGGACGGTATCGCTGCACCACACGGAGACAAGACCGATACATTCAAATCTTAACTCGAAGAGCTCCAACAATAACCGCCATGATGTTAGCCGTGAGGCTTCATCACTCTTCAGGGAACTTAATTAGCGACCAAACAGTCAGAAACCGCTTGCATGAAGTGAACCTTCATTCCCGAAGACCGCTACGGGTACCACCTATAGCAATGCACAATCGTAGGATTCGATATCAATGGGCTCTTGAACACAGAAATTGGGCAGAAGAGCAATGGCGTTTCGTGTGCTTTTCTGATGAGTCTCGTTTTGGTATGAGACCGGATACAAGACGTATACGACACTGGAGAACCCCTGGACGCCAACAGCGATTAAAATCCTGCCAGGAAGTCCATCCTTATAGTGGTGGAACCATCATGGTATGGGCGGGTATTTGGATCGGCGGAAGAACTGAGTTGATTTGGATCAGAGGCAACCTCAACGCTCAAATTTATGCTGAGACGATTGTATCAGACGTCATCGTTCCTCTACAAGTGCAAATCGGTCCCTTATTTCAGTTAATGCATGATAATGCACGACCGCACACCGCAAGAGTTGTAAGACAGACTCTCGCCGCAGCTAACATCAATGTCCTGCCCTGGCCTGCTCAGTCGCCAGACTTGAACCCGATTGAGCATGCATGGGATATGCTACAGAGAAGAGCTCTGCCGAAGATGGAGGGTATCCAGTCGCAAGAAGACCTTTTTTTGTTGTTGCAACGAACATGGGCGGCCATTCCACAGCGTGATTTGGATGAACTCATTTTGAGTATGCCAAACCGATGTTCTTGTGTTGTTAGTGTTCGCGGTAGAAACACGGATTATTAATTGTTTAAGTTACCCAATAAAATTTTAAAGAAAACTGTTATTTCAGTCTTTTTTTCGAACTTTAATGTTAGTGGTTCAAATGTCAAAAATCCCTTTATTAGGAAAATGGCAAATTTCTTTATTAATGCAAAGGTGACTTGGTTTATCGTTACTGTGACAAACGAAAACACTTTATTTGATGAATCCTTAAAGAAAATTTTAATTAATATCAATCAGGAGAAAAGTTATTGCAAAAATATATGTTGATCCCTAGACACTTTTGATGTGTGTATTTATAAGTATAAGCTGACGATCAATTCTACCACTGGGGGTCCAGACTCATGTACTGGATTCATGGTAATCGGATTTTGCGTCGATATCTGACACACGGGCTATATAAATGTAATACAATACCAATAACCAGTACTAGTGTCGGTAAAATTTTCAGACATAATGGAAAATATGTTATTTAATAAATATAAGGAAAGGAAATGTCAATTAAGAAAGGAAATGCTCCTATATTTTCCTCTTAAAGACGTACAGAGTTTCCATGTGTAAATACAAGTGTGTATATTTCCCAGGCATGCCCTAGAGACACGCAGCGTTGGAAGGCCTCCCACAAGGTCGACCGATGACCTGGCGAGTCACGGGAATCCGATGGATGCGAGACACACAGGATTTGTTGTTGTGGCGACGCTTGGGGAAGGACTATGTCGAAAAGTGAACGTGTTTCGGCTGAGATGATGATGATGCCCTAGACTTTAAACAGCTAGTTGAATTTTAGCAGGTGAGGTATAGTTTGATTCGCCTTAACTGTATGAGAGAATTTCGGTGTACATGTATATTATAGTAGTGAAAAGCGGAGAATTGTGAAGATTATTTTTAACCCTCGAACGAAGTTGGGGCGGGGCAGTTCGCTACTAATTTCAACAAAATTCGCTATCACGGTTCATAAGATAATAATATAGCCTCGTGACAGACGGATGGACAGCGGAATCTTAGCAATAGAGTTCCATTTTTACCCTTTGAGTACGGAACCCTAAAAAAAAGTGTCCACACACCTACACAGTGGGTAAATAAGCAAACACTGAAAGTCAATAATGTTATATGAATGAAAAGGTCGATGGTGTCATGGTGGCAATCAATTTTCCGTTTATTGTTACAATAGGGTAAGTTATAGGAGGCAGCGAGAATTTTAGTAGCCAGGCGTCCTAGCTTGGCCACGTTTCTAAATATAGTGCTTTATTATATCTTTATACTTGAAAGGACTACGGGATATAAGAGACCCCTGGGGCCTTGGAACGAAGGCAAAGAAGGAACAGGGATGGGTTTTAGTAAGCAAAAGTCTGACACTCTATACCGCTCAGCCTAAGTGCTGAAAAATGGATGATTTCCCACCTAAAAAAAAAGAGGTAATTTTCAGACTGCATAGAAATGAAAGAGTTGCGCAATTATTTATTTATTATTGAAAACTATGAAGAATTTTAGTAACATACTAAGAAAAAAAAATGAAAAATTTTATTGAGGTAGTGGACCTTAAATAACAAACAAACAATACCAGAACATCTTTACGTACATATTTTTTTGTAGTTTTTTTTAATCCTATTTGCAAAATACATAATTATAATTTATCATTAGATAAATACCTTGAACTCGACCTCAGTCTTGCCGGCTGGTCCATTACCACGTCAATAGAGATGTCATGAGTGAACTATACAGTCCCACAGTTCATTCACACACGAAGCCTTTTGTCAACAAAATATTACCTGAAAACAAAGAAAAAAACACCAATAAAACAATGGAAAATTTTATTTTTATTCATTCTTTACAAAATATTCTCGTATTCATTCGAGCTGGAGCTACGATAAATAAATTAAGGAACTCATTCAATCGATCGTTCGTTTGTGAATTCGTTCTTTGCTCATCGGTCAATATTTGACTGTCAACATCATTGATAAATATTGGACCCTTTGGGGAGGCTTATTATAAATTAATATCCAGTTTTCCTTGCTTCATGAAAATGGTTTAATATTTTTATAAGAGCGTATTTTGCTGTTACAATCTTACGTATAAAAATATACGTAATACGTATGAAAATAATATTTATTTTTTTACATATTTTTAAACAAGTGAGCGTTTCCAAGAAAAGCGTCTTGAGTTAAAAGGTTCAACAAACTTATTAAATGCTATATTTAGAGTTCTTAGAACTACCCTTATAATGCCAAAGTCTAAAGAATAAAATAGAAATTATTCGACGCAGGCAATGCAATACAAAATAATAATAAAAAATACTGTACAAAGACGAGTTCAATCTTCAGCTTCATGAACACAGAACAAAGAAGTAGTTAGAAGTGCCCTTACACTGGCTAAGCACGGAAACCCGTGTCGCCAAACTCACACATTTGCAAATCAAATTGTCCATTACACTCATAAAAAACAGTGATACGATTGGCTACAAATTACAAACGTAACTTTTACATATGATCTTCTTATTGCTTTCCAAAATTAAGTCTTATTACAACGTACGAAAGTTGATATTTTTTGACATGACACAAACAATAAAGAAGTTTTTCGTCTAAAAACCTTTATTGACAACTTTACAACGAGTTCAGCTACTCAACGCTAGATGGCGTTGTAACCAATTTATTCTATTCAGATCTTTATTACCTTTGAAATAGATGTCATATTCGCATGCACATGTTATCTATTTTGCTACTCATTTAGAGATGTAGACAGATTTCGATATTTTAATATCGATGATACGTATTTCATTCAGGTGAGCAGTGTGATAATTTATTAACGATATAATCAACCTTTTCCATTATAAGCATTTGTATGATATGCTTAATAATGGAAAAGGTTGATCATTTAAAGATGATCATCATCTATGTTAAAGAGGTATTTGTATGTTTGTATGAGAAGGAGGACCTTATTTGATTAAATATACAATGTGCAGTTTTGAAGCTGCAAAATATTTCGGGAGGCTAAAAATATTTATTGACCTTGAATATTTATTTAATATTTGCCGTTTTGATTGTTTTACATTTTTTAAATCAATATATTTTGCCGTGCCGCTTTCATTAAGTTCGTAATATGTTTAGATGCAGAAAATTCCCCTAATTGATGGTAACTTATATTTTAAGTTTTATTAAAATCCGTTAAACCTTTCGAGCGTGAAGAATAAGAAACATACAAACTTTTGGCTTATAATAATAGTGTGATTAACAATCCGCACCTACGATGAATGCAGGCTACGTGTTGTTAAAACTTTGAGATTTCCGTGCAATCTAGTAAGATATTTAAAAATTATGCACATGAACCATAAAATGAAGAGTTAGGAATAAATAAAATTATCGATACTGAACTTCTTTACAAATGTGTCCCATCCCTAATTGAGTAGCGTCGAAGTTTGTCTTTTTTCTGTGTTCATGAACGACTATAAGTCAATGTCGATGTTACCGACCCTGCTGAGCCCCCATGTTTTGCTGGCATCTCTTTGAGGAGCGCATATTTTTCGGGTTAAAATGCTAAATAATCGGTTAATATTCTAATTTAAACCAAGTCTGCACAGCACATTTCCTTTCCAGCACATCCAAAACCCACAAAAAAAGACAACTTCAAACCGCCACTATAAAAAACCAGCTGCGTCTTCAACCCTCAAAAGAGTTAGTATTATCCCGTTCCTCATGGGCCATTTAAGAGCTACGAGTCATACTTACTGTCCAGGTAAGTTGTCCCTTTTTTACGGCATACCCCAAGTAATGGCGAGTGTGCCCATGGCTTATGGGGGACGAAAATGGGCGGATAATGGTGGTATATGTAGCTGAAAAAAGTTACGGCGGCGTATAGTGGTGTTAGTGACGAAATGGGGGGAGAAATGTATAGTAGGTAGTGTGTTTTTTCTTTTGTGTTTTTTTTTTGTAAATAAATGCTAGATTTTGCAACATCGTTCATTTTGAGAAACACCTCTTATACATCTAATTTTTAATCACAATAATATTATTATTAAGACGGAAGTTTGTTAATAAGTGTGTACATGTTTGATATTTCTTCACGCTGAAACTGCTCCGGTAGATCACGTTTTGGACTAGCATTTAGCATTCTTCTTATGCTCAAAGTATACCTTGGGTTCATGCTTGCAGAAGCTTGTCCAATATAACAGGAAAATAAATAACATACTGGAATTCCTTTTTATTAGTAGGTAAACTTTTTCTCTTCAGAAATATTGCTGTGCCTGACGGGTCCAAGTCCATAGCTCTCTTAATGCTCTAAGATAGCTCTATATCATTTTTATATTTATCACCTGATTATGCGCATTATGGATTGCATCATAGATCGAGGAGCTCGTGGCTAAATAATAACAGCCGCACAGGTCGATCTTCAAGGTTAAGCAACGCTTGCCTAGGTTGGTCTGTGGATGGGTGACCATCTTAACATAACGAGTTTCCTCCGTGCCTCGGAAAGCACGTTAAGCCGTTGGTCCCGGCTGTCATTTGGAGATCTTTGGCAGTCGTTACGGATAGTCAGAAGCCAGTAAATCTGACTCCAGTCTTGCCATGAAGTACCGTGTTACCCCAGTTAATGGGTTGTGGAGGACTGGTAGGCAGCCGCTCCTCGTAAAATACTGGTATTCAGCTAAATCCGGCTTGACTGATGTAGGATGTTAGTAATATAGTAGTAGGACGAAGGGGATGTTTGTTACTGATTCATTCAAAAATAACTGAATGGATTTCGTTAAAACTTGGCATACAGTTACACCAAGTCCTGGAGTAGCACAAAGGGTACTTTTTGTCTTTCTGCAACCAAACCAAATGTCATATCCGTTTGATAACATAAATAAAAGTAGCATTTATATTCTAAAAATACGTTTTAAAATGCATTTGAATGAAACTCCTTACCGGATAATCATCGTGGCAAGACCGAGAGTACATGAAAGCGCTCACAACTGCTGGCAATATAAAAAGTACAAGAATACGAAATAATGTAATCCGGAAGGAAACTGTAGATTTTCTTTTCGAAACTGTAATCTTTTTTGAGGAATTGAGTTGAAATGTAGAAAGGAGATTTGGTAGGTTTAAATTTTTGTTGAGGAAGTAAAATATTAACTAATTTTACAATTAGGAAAATATCGCAGGTGTGCCCCGCTTAGGCGGAGCACCGCCGTGCCCTAGTCCAAGGAATCGACGACAGTGACATTTCGCACTGGGCCCTGGTTTTAGGCCATGGTCCGGAGCGAGAGGGAATGGAATGAGGCCACCTCCAAAGTAATGCTAGCGAAGGAGATCGCTCCACGTATTACATAACGGACATCCTCACACTCCAACTTAAAAAAATACACCCAAGGCATCGGGAGTCGCAGGTTGATCCCCGGTCGCCGTTGACAGGCTTGAGGACGACGAGCAAAGGGTGCTTGCCATCCGGTAACCAGTAGCCCTGGATAGTTGTGTAGGAACCCCGTAGATGCGAGACGAATAATACCGTTGGTTATTCCTGATTGAGACCTAAATACAGCCGTGAAGTTCTTTTAGCAGCTAAAATGATGAAGCTCAATATTGCACCTACCCACTATTCGTATTAGCAACACCCATAGATTTGGACTTGGGGTGACTGGTAGGAAATACCTAAAGCCTGGTTTTTTACAGGTCCGGTAGCTGATGGACAGTGAAGGACAGTACTGCTTCACAGCTACTGAGTCCATGAAAACACCGGTCAGTACTAGCTCAACTTTGTTTTCACGAACCAAGTAGTTCTTCAGGGCATGAAGTACACCTCGGTACATTTATGAGCTTTAACTTTCAACTAAATACTAAGATGCTATCACATTTGCTACAACTAGAAGCTGATACCATCTCAGAAAATGCTTTCAATAAGTACCTACGTAAAATGAAAGACATTGTTAAGTTGCCTAGCAACAGGTTCTCGAAGGAAACTAAACGGAGAAAGATTCTTTTATCGTTCACTACGTCTCAAGAACAAAAGAAACATTAAAAAGTTACTGTAATTAGTTCCCAATGGCCACTTGTTGCTGTCATCGCCGTTTTTCACTTATTATTGCAGTTGATTGACTATTAAATTTGTTGACTATGAAATGAAATTGTATTTTTGCAATAGTATTTTCGAATGCTCTCAAAACGGTGAAGAAAACATCGTGAGGAAACCAGCATCTCAAGGACCAAAAATTCGAAGAAAAGTGACATACGTCTGCAGCACTGGGTCCGCAATGTGGATTACGGCCCGTTCACGGGGTTGTTTACCCGTGAAAGAGCTACGTATAGTTGACCATGGGAAAAGCATTCAATATTTAGGTCCACCCCCGCAACAGATAATGTCTGGCCCTGACTGGGAATTGCACTCGTTTGAAAGAGAAAGGAAAGTTGTTAGTAAAGTTCTATTCACTGCTTCTACAACTTTGCGGTTTGCCATTGTGCACTCTTGTGGTGCACTCAACCCAAATAATTAACACACAATCGCATAAAACCCTTGCTTTATCGCTATTTCACGATATGTTGCAAACCGGGCTTTTCGTACGGTCTAAGTCGATAGGAATTTTAAATGTTGTGTGTGCCGTTTTTCTTCCAGGCAATAATATGGCTGCTAGTTTTAGATTAGTCAGGGGTTGGATTAGGCCTACTGTCTACGAACGCGTTTCTTCATAGATGCGTATTCGTCATTATGCTTAAGCTTGGTGTAAGCCTGCGTGAAGCTTACATACAAAATTATGAAACTCCGTCGATGAAGCGGCACGATGCTGCCGCTTCGTCGACAGGGTTTCAGGACGGGACTCCACCAAAGCAGATAAAGTCAAAGTCAAATAAGTCAAATATTGTTATTTACTACCATAATAAATACAAATAAAATAAAATATCTAGGTATTTTTATTGACAATAATCTATCCTTTCGTTCTCATATAGATATGATTGCTTCTAGGGTGCGAAAACTAATTTACGTTTTTAAAAAATTACGACTGGCAGCCGAGCCAAAACTGATTAAGCGAGTCTACCTAGCGCTTGTTCAGTCTGTAATCCAGTATTGTATTACTGTGTGGGGAGGTGCGTCGAAAACCATACTAAAACCATTGGAAGTTGCTCAACGAGCAATTTTGAAAGTTTGCACCTTTCAGCCGTATCGGTTTCCGACGTATCTTCTTTATCAATCCTGCGAAGTTCTCACGGTTCGGCAGCTTTTTGTACTCCAAACTGTCATGCGTCAGCATGCTTACTCATCTTATGACAAGCCCACTTATCTGTCTAAGCGTAGACGAAATATTATAGTATTAAATAAACCACCGATATTCAAACACGCATACTCTCGTAAATTCTTTTGTTTTTTAGGCCCTTTTCTGTATGATAGAATTAATCAGAAATCTGATATTTATCCCTTAAATAGAAAACGTTGTAAAACAAATTTAATTAGCTTCATTCAAAAGTTAAGTTATGACGAAACCGAAAACCTGTTTTCAATAGCACAATAATTTTTCTACTCACCCTCCCTCACACACTCACTCACCCACACATTACACACAGGAGGTCGCTTATTCACTTTCACATATACATATGTTTTAATTTTAATTTCATAATGTTCCAAATACTATTAATGTAATAATTTAATAACTTAATTTAAAAAAATTATTTGATGTTTTTATTGTATAATTTGTTTTTATAATTTGTTTCATTTAATTTAACCAATTACCTTAATAATTTAATTTTTATCGATTGTATTTAATTTTATATTGTAATTTTATTTCCAATGCATGTAATTAATTTGTTGTTGTCTTCTGTTAATATTACCTATATTTAATTGGTGCCTAAATCAAGGGAAGAGCGCTGATGTCTGAAATACAGATATTTTTATCTAGTTCAGACACAGATGTTCCTCTTTAACATATAAATCATATAAAATGTCAACAAGGTCTATGATAATTTTGAGTTTTGTATTTTTTTTTGGGAGGCAATAAAATTTATTATTATTATTAATTTATTATTTATTATTATTATTTCACATAGGCCTACATGGGCACTTATAAAACGTCGAAAACTAGTGCACGGTTCCAAATTGGTCGTTTCCTATGGAGAAGAACCGGCAAGAAACTCCATGGTTACTCTTTTCAAAAAACTACTTATTGGGTTTACAACATTTCCATATTACAACACAGACACTTATGCGAGGACAGTGTAGACCAGTCAATATTGCACCCAAAACCACAATAAAGATAAAATTAGTCAAAAACTGGGTTCAAAAAGGTAGTAATTAAAATCATTAGTCTACAGTGCCCACTCATTCACATTATTAAATACGAAAGAAGCTATATAAATACATATAAGAACAAAAAAACAATTATAAAACTTATCAACGAATGAGATGTTAACACAAAAAAAAAAATTACGACTTAATGAATTTAAGGTATGTGTGCGGTTTGCTGTGTGCTGTGCGAGAAGAGATGTTTTTCATTTTCAGCTCGGAGGACTCCACCAAAGCGGAGATTTGTGATGTGTCTCACATCTTTCGTCTCCACTGTGCGTCGTCCGCGCACAGCTCACATTTCCCCTGTCCATCACGCCATACAAATATTACACATCTCCGCACAGCGATCTAAGTTTCTGTACAATTTATAACTTCTTTTGGTGTACAATAAAGATTCTATTCGTGCCTCGGAAAGCACGTTAAGCCGTTGGTCCCGGCTGTCATTTAGAGATCTTTGGCAGTCGTTACGGATAGTCAGAAGCCAGTAAATCTGACTCCAGTCTTGCCATGAAGTACCGTGTTACCCTTGTAAATGGGTTGTGGAGGTCTGGTAGGCAGCCGCTCCTCGTAAAATACTGGTATTCAGCTGAATCCGGCTTGACTGGAAGCCGACCCCAATATAGTTGGGAAAAGGCTAGGCAGATGATGATGAAAGCTTCTATTCCACTGAAGCCGAACGGAGACATGTGTCAATAACGCAATTCTATTGGTTGTTTTAAAAACATCTCCTCTCCGCTCGTATCATATCCGCTTTAGTGGAGTCCCGGCCTCAGGGTCCGTGGACAGTAGGCCGTACAGGGGCTCATCTTCGTATCGAATTATTAACGTGTTAGGCCGGGTCCACACTACAAGCCTAACGCGGTTGCGATGACGGGTGCGAAATATCAAACATATGAAACGCCCCTTTGCGTCCTTAGTGCAGTGACTAAGGCGGGAGCCTAGCGCGACGGTCATGAGCGAGCGTATATAGCGCGCGTAGTTTTCCAACGTTCCTATCCGCGCGTTATGGCCGCACTACGGGCCTAGTCAACAGGCGATCTGATGCGCGGGTAGCGGTGATATCAAACCAGTTCGGTCTTGTCGCTCGGCGTTAGAGCTGCGGCTTGAGTCCCAACAGTGGGAACAATACAAGGCCGACTATGGTAATATAATAATACCCCTGAATAAAGTCCAAAAGCTACAACAGCTCGCGCGTCAATGTGGCCACCATACCGCATCGCTTGTCGCACCCGCCACAGGCCCCCGCCACCGCGCATTCACTGTGGACGCACCCTTACAAAAACCTTTAACTCTGTATTAAAATGGCGGCTCTTACAACAGAGTACTGTCAAATACGTCACAATAGATCCCTAGGATTTGTAAAATAACAGCATATTGTACAGCCATTCTGAGTTGTTATTTACATGGTAAATTAACTGGAGGTTTAGACGGAAGGATCCATTTATCTTTAGCAGTGATTGTTTTACTAGATAAGAACGAGCTGTAGGATGTTGAATGAGCAAATGAGGTGTTAAGTTTCCAGCGATTACGACACAGCCTATAGATTAATTTATCTAGGTCTAGGTTCTAAGATTTATAAGCCTCAACAGTTTTATTGGACTCTATTTTAATTTAATTCATTCTAGTTTGATTTTAAATTTCTGAATTAATTTTAATTTACATGTTGAAAGGAACACAAAAAGACTCAGGTGAATTTTAGTTAGCAATTTGACACTCGCTCTCGCTCCACTTAGAGCGGGATAAGTCTTTTAAGGATTTCTCACCGAAAAAAGGTTACATCTTTAAAGTTTTATAGCAAAGAATCTTTGTATCTTGGCTATACTTGCAAACATTCTACTTCTGCACGGCCGATCCATCTTGCAACAATACCATATACAAAACTCAGATCTGCGGGTAGATGTGAATTCCGTTCGCGCTAAAGGCGGGTAGGTGAACTGTGACAGTGCATAAGGAGTGACAAATTGGTCGGCCAGACTTATAGCCCGATTCAAGTAATCAAAACCGTAACGATATCGTAGCGACTTAGTCCTTTAGACTATTATCGTATGCACATCCATCAATCGAGCTTGAACGATATAGTACCTACCCGGCACGTAAGTTGGCAAGATTTTGACGTAGTGGGAGTAAATTCGCGCATGGTGCTCAAAAAAGCGAACGGGACGTACACGCAATGTGGGAGCAAAAGTCGACAATCATAGGCTTATAATACTGCAACAAATCGCGCGCCGGATCGGCGCTACCTCATACCCCGCGTCCCGTTTGACCACCAAATAGATCGAATCGATCGTCGTTCGATCGAAGTGTCGTTGTCGCGTATTCAAATATCTCAATCATTATACTGATAGAAAACATAATAATGTAACTGTTTCTCCTTTATTGCACCTACCATAATAATATTATCTCTTCACCACCCTGGAGTGAGTGGTAAAGAATGCCTAAGGCATTAACTACAACTTTTACTTTGTACTTTGTGTTGCATAAAGAATAAATAAATAATAAATAAGCTGTTGATAGATAGTTTATTTTCAAGTCAATTGAATTGTCTTCCTAACGATTCCTGTTCGAGGAACACGTGAATACCGATTTTGGGTAGAACTTTGGTTTTCGGAATTGTTTGTTTAACGTGAATCAGGCTACTGCTCAGCAGTCGTGACGGGGACTAATGGCATGAAGTGTGGGACATGTGCAATGTTGCACAGTATTCTACACTTGTACATTTTAAGACTTAACGTTAAGAACGGAATATTTTACAGTGGATGGGGATATTTCAAAGTTATCGTTGGTTTTTTATACCCTGAGACTAAATTGACACATTAAATGACAAACTTACTATAGGAATGATGTCAGTTCTTTTGTTTTGAAATGTCATTTTAGTGTCAGAGTATAAAATACATAAGGTAGGACACGGTAAAGTTAGCGCTGTGATCAAATGATTGGCTTCTTTTTGTTAAGGGTGAAAATCATCTAACGATTTCTCCCGGTCTGGGCGGAGCGGATAAGACTTTTACTGATAAAACCACACCTGTCTTTCAGTTGCCTTTTGCGTTCTAGGACAACCGTGTTTTTTTTTTCAGAAATTCCTCGAACTCTCGATGACTTTTTTTTTTTTCTCCGGTAGGGGAATCATCAGAATGACTTCTCCCACTCTTGGGCGGAGCGGGAGGGCGTGTCAGACTCTGGGGGACACGGTGACAACCTTTCGGATACCGTGTTCCCCAGAGGCTTCGGCCCTACCGGGCCCCTACAGTTTGCTGACATCTCCTTGAGGCGCGCGTGGAACAGAACGCGCTGTCGACGACTAGGCTCGGTCCAGATTATTACCAGACTGCCGGACGGCGAGCTACCCAGTGCTTGCTGTCCGCGAGCCCGCGCCTAAGGTGGTCGGAAATCGGGATCGGGATCTCGGCGGCGGCGGCGTGAGTTCCGTTGCCTCACGCGGTCGGCAGGCTCCTTCGCTAACATTACTGCTTCGCAGAAGGAGGCGACTGCCTGCCACCCCTCCTCGCTCTGGACCATGGCCTCTACCAGGGCCCGGCGCGAGAGGTCACCGCCGGCGCTCTCGATGACTTGGGCTCGGTCTGGTCGATTGAAAATTGAACAAATAATTTTGGCTAGCTTGTGTTTAAAACGACGAACGTAAGTATGATGAAAGTAGACGAGGTGTGGTCAAAAAAGGAATACGATTTTGTTAAACTTGTACATATTTTCGCATATAGAGTTTCAAATAAGTTCATTCCTAGGATTATAAAGCCAAAAAAAACTTCGTCGAAACCGTTTACATTCCCCTCGGGAATTTAAAATATAATGAAACTGTATGTCATAAATAGTGAAATAAAATAAGTGTCAACCAGCCTCAGTACCAACTAATATTAATAATTTACTACGATATTATCCATTCCTCTTGGAGTCGGGAAGTATTCAAAATTGGCATTATGTAGATTTTAGCCGCGGAGCTTGAGAACTGAGAATTTTATGCAAAAGTATTGAATGTACAATTTTTATTTATAAGTTTATAGTACGGAGCAATTGGTTTCATTATTTTTGAGGTAGTTTAGCGATGTTTTATGGATATTTTGTTTTATATCTTTAAGGAAAACCGGAGAGGAAAACCAAAGACAGAATGAAGGTTTAGAAAGAGGTTAAGAAAGAGATCAATTTATAATGATACTAGCTGTTGCCCGCGACTTCGTCCGCGTTAAGTTCGTTAAACTGCACAAAAGTAACCAATAATTCTACACTTGCAAATAATTCCTAAAGCATCCAATGCATTCATTTTACTTTCACATAAAACATTTTAACTTCATTGCTTTTTTTAGTTGGGAAATAATCCAATGATTTCTCCCGCTCTTAGCTGACGCATCAGGGCGTGACAGACTTTTACAGACCAAAACCCACTCCTTGCCTGCCTGCATGCCTTTCAGAAGCGAACCCATGACCCCAGTAGGCTTGGCGACCCTGCTGGGTCTCTATGGTTTTGCTGACATCTCCATGAGGCACGCTTGAAGCACTACCCGCCGTCGACTCGGTCTCGGTTTAGATATTTGGTTGACGAACGGTCGGATGGCGCCCCATTGCTCGCTGTCAGCAAGCCCACTTTTTCGGTGGCTGGAAATCGAGGTCGGGATCTTATTTCTTCAACGCTGGGGCGTGAGGGCCATTTCCTAATCCATGCGGCCGCCACCTTGGCTGGATTACTGCTTCTCAGAAGGAGGCAACCGCCTGCCACTCCAACCTGCTCTGGACCAGGGCCCGGCGCGAGAGGTCGCTGCAACCGATGACCCCCACAAAAACACGGCGGTGCCTCGTTCAAACGGTGCACATCCTTACCGTATGCTCCACCGTGTTCTCAGGGCGATCCACATAAAGGGTCACCATTCCACATAATGGTGATCCATCCAATGGGTCACCATGAAGATGAAGACGCCGATTGGCTTACGAACATCAACGAAGCAGAAATAATAAGTGAGGGTTGCAGCAGTTGATCTGAATATTTACCTTCTCCATGGATAAAAGCGTTTGTTTATGTACATAATAATATGTCTCTAGTCTACATTACCTACGTTTTAACAAAAATGTACGATTTTAAAATTATTTGCTGACCAAAAAAATCATATTAACCTTGAATGAATTCCAAGCACCACTAAGTAGACACGGTAAGTTCGGGAGGTCCCGGCATCAGATCAAGGAGGAAAGAACGCCCGGGAGTCGCCACTGTGTGGACCGCCCAGAGGACACGGTGGAGCACACGGTAGAGATGTGCCCTGCTTGGGCGGAGCGCCGCCGTGTCCTTGTAGAATCTATCGAGGAGGGGTGGTGGGCGGTAGCCTCCTTCTGCGAAGCAGTAATGCTAGCAAAGGAGGCCGCCGAGATCCCGATTCCGATTTCCGACCACCGTAGGCGCGGGCTCGCGGACGGCGAGCAGCACGCCGTCCGGCAGTCTGGTAATAACCTGGACCAAGCCTAGTCGTCAACGGCGCGTTCTGTTCCACGCGCGCCTCAAGGAGATGTCAGCAAACTGAAGGGGCCCGGTAGGGCCAAAGCCTCTGGGGAACACGGAAAATCCGAAAGGTTCTCACCGTGTCCCCCAGATCGAAGGAACGAAGGGGAACGGGGTGGGGTTTAGTCAGTAAGAGTCTGACATGCCCTCCCGCTCCGCCCAAGAGCGTGAGAAATCATTCTGATGATTCTCCTTCCCAAAAAAAAAACAGGGCAAGTGCGAGTCGGACTCGCGCACTGAGGGTTCCGTACCAACTGACCTATGAAAACAGTTCATTCTCGAATCGAGTCTTGAAAACTTTTCCTTTTTCAGACTTTTCCCAATGTTAGTGCTATAATACCTAGCTTCGTGCCAAATTTCAAGATTCTAGGTCAACTGGAAGTACCCTTTAGGTTTTGATTCCCTCGCGAGTACTTGCGAGTTTCAAAATATGCAGCTTAAATTGCTTCTTCTTTTGATTGCGTTGACATAGAAGTTTGATTTTGTTACAGCTTAAAGGTATTATAGACCTGAGTATTTGGTATGAATTTCAATTTAATACCTCTACGCGTTTATGAGGAAATGGGTAGTAAGTTTAAAATTATTAAAAAAATATATATTATGTGATGTAACTAAAAATTTATGGTTTTCGTAATTTTTCCTTTATCTATGCTATAAGACGTTGCTTCGTACCAAATTTCAAGATTCTGAGTTCACGGGAAGCACCCTGTAGGTTTTGATTCCCTTGCAAGTGTCGAAAATTTGCGGCATAAACGGCTGTATCTTTTGATTGCGTTGGCTTAGAAGTTTGATTTTTTCACAGCTTTAAGGGACAAGAGACCTGAGTAATGATATAAATTTCAGCTTCATACCTCCACGCGTTCCTGAGAAAAAGGGTCTTGACAGACGGACGGACAGACGGACAACAAAGTGATCCTATAAGGGTTCCGTTTTTTCTTTTTGAGGTACGGAACCCTAAAAAACACCACTAAGTAAGTGTAAATAGCACTTACTTATGTAGGCTGCAAAAAAATGCATGAAGTAGTTTTTAGTTGTCAAAATATATGTATGGTCAGCACAAAGCTGATCCTGAAGTCAATAGAAGGTTTAGTATTTGCCTCTTTTTTATTTGAGGTAGTTATCCAGCTCTAGGTGGAGCAAGTGGTCTTTTGCGGACTAAATTCCACCATGTTCCTTCAGTTGCCATTTACGTATCAAGGCCACTAACTTTTGCACGCCTCAGTTATTAGGTACTTCGGTATATTCTCTCTTTAAAGAGTAACTACAGAGGCGTTCTTACTTTCTGCATTATGCAAGTACTAACCGAACATGAGTGTTTCGAGAGGTAGATATTTTGGATTCGGCGGAATGACCAGAAAACACAGCAGACGTTACGGTCGAAGTCTACTCCGCTAGGCGGAGCACCGCCATACTGTTTTGGCGTCAGAAGAATCTGAATCCTACTGCCCTAGTTTGGGTCAATGTATGGGGCAAGACCTCCTCTTGCCCTGCCAATGGAATAAACCTGCTATAACAATACCGTGAGAAAGACATCCTTAAGCCTTCTATTGTCGTTTAGACATTTCTTAGGTGTCATTTGTCACAAAGCGATTCCCGACGTTTTTAGTTATTTAATTTATCCGTTTACTCGTATTTAGGCAGATTTACTTGGGGTGATATTTGACTGACGCCTTAATAAATCATACGGTGTTTATTTTCAGTGGGTACTTTACCGAGAGTTTGCTTTGCAATTTATGAATTAAATTAACTCTTGAGTGCGTGCATTTTTACTCAGCAGACTTCACGTTATTGATGGTGAAACGCAACCTGTGGTGCAATTTTAAACGGGTACAGTTTGCAGATCTGTAAAAAAACCCACCATGTTTCTTCAGATGCCCTTTGCAAACAATTTCTTAAATCAATTCTATCTACCTATACTATGATAGCACAATTCATAAGAAAGAGACTTCGCAACAGACCGTGCAGTAGGAATCGTAATATTTTAATTTCGCCATAACTTCAAAACCAAACGTCCAATTTTAATCATTCAAAGACCAAATATTATCTACATAAAGTGTACTTAGTGATAAAATAATTTATTTTCATAAGGGTTAATAGCATGAGTAAAATAAATGCGTTTAAATGTAGTCCAAAAAAATTCTAGATTTTTAGATTAAAAAAATGGTTGTTGTGCCTCACTCGACATAGATAGGTATAGTGCTTCGCGGACTTTTTTTAGATATTTATAAGATCTACAATTAATTAGAACATTTTATGCTTCTATCTTTTACAGTTTAGGCAGCGTACGCAAAATAAGTAACTTTTCTGGTTGATTTTTTACACCTAAACCTAAATATCTTACGGAACCCTATTTTTTTCCAAAATAAAATTTAGCCTATGTTACTCGTGGATAATGTAGCTTTCCAATGGTGAAATTATTTTTAAAAACGGTCCAGTAGTTTTTGAGCCTATTCATTACAATCAAACAAACAAAGTTTTCCTCTTTATAATATTAGTATAGAAGTATAGATATAGAGAGGGAGATGACAGCATAACGGAGGAGAAAGAAAGATAAAGCCATGCTTTGTTGACTCTATGCGAATAAAAAATAGAAGAGAGAATGATTGGATAAGATTACATATTTTTCTCCTTACAAAAAGATGGCCTTGTACTGTAGTTGTGTCTTCGGTTTCAGTCGAAACTGAGACTAAAGCTGGAACTCAAAGTTTTGGTCGTGAAAACTGGTTCAAAGCTGAATACTATGCTAGTTATCTTTTGTCTCGTATTTAGTGTTCGATCAAAACTAGTATCAGTACCTACTGAACAGTTTCTCGTAAACAGTTTTACCACTCAAACCAAAACACATTTAGCTACGCCATTTCGGTCAACGATGTTCTTTTTACGATATGATTCAATCTCGAACATTCATTTTTTACGACTACCCTACAATTGCATGGCATTGTAGCAACTAGTTGTAAAACTTTTGTAAGTGATGTGACCGTAAAAATTCTATTACCTATCGCATCTGGGGCACAAAATGGATAGGTACAGAAGGTAATCTTATGTAAGTACTTCACTTTTTTTAAATTGGTATAAACTATTGCTTGACCGCGATCCCACCTGATGGTAAGCAGTGATGCAATCGTTGGTGGTGAGACACACTAGTTTATTAAGGGCCTATTCACTCTAGCCTTGAAGACACAAGACCGCAGCAGGCAAATTGTTCCAGTCCTTCCGTTCAACGAGGTTCCGTTCCTTCCGACGCGAAACGCTTAGTCCGGACAGTAGAGGTTTCAACAACGTAAGGCTCGCCGTACGATGGTTTGTACCGATGGTAGAAAGGAGATGGCAGAATGCAATGCAATTCCCGCGCACGCTCTCCGAAATGCATCCTGTACCTAAAATACCGAAAGGCTGGCTACTCTAAACCTGTGCTGAAGACATTTCATAACTACGCTCGGCGATCGCGCTAGAGTAGGCGCCGGCCGCTCAGTCCGAGTACCGCCCAAGCGCGCATGGATGCATGAATCTATGTGTGCGTTGCTCAAGCGCGTTTTGTATGTAGATTGTCTTCTGTACCTATCTCTTTTGTGTCTAGGGTAACGATAGTGTTGTTTGGCACGGTCGATAAAATAGTGATGGTCTCTGTATCGATTTGAAGATTAGAATCGGATCAACATTACCTACTTTTATTACATTTATTTTACTTGTTAAAATTTCTTTTCTGGGTGCGTGTTTGTGACACTAAGCGTTTTGGACTCACATCCAAAACCAATCTATATTAATATAATAAAGAGGTAAAGTTTGTTTTTTTGTTTGTATGAGGTAATCTGTGGAAGTACTGGTCCGATTGCTAAAATTTTTTCACCAATAGAAAGCTGCTGTATTATTGAGTGACATAGGCTATATTTTATGTACGCGGGCGAAGCTGCAGGCTAATGCTAGTCTGCCATAAAACTTTTTGGTACCTTCTAAAGGCATCTCAGTCTTTGGGGAAAGATCAGGGTGTGTGGGATTCGTTGCTTACGAAAACCATCCCGGTGATTAGTATCAGCACATGGGCCATAGTAACTCTTTCGAATAATCAGGCAGGTATCGGCTCTAACTGCTATTCCGTCAATCATGCGATGATAGCAAATTTGCCCCTCAAAGAGATGTCTTTGACCCGTACGTCGTAAGACACAACGCGCCGTCGATCTGGGTTTGGCCCTAAAGGCCGGCGGCGCCCACTGCCGGCATGGCATAGCATAGCACAGCAGATTGTGCTTTAGCATGCCGTGTCATGCTACAGCACCTCGTGTCATGCTACAGCATCCCGCGGCACGTCGCAGCATCGTGATATCGAAATAAAGTAACATAAACTCTAAAATCATTGAAATAAGATTCAAAATAACTTGATTAGTAAACCCTTACTAGACGGCCACCTTCCTATTGCTAGCCGTCCGCAAACCAGCGCCTACGATGGGCAGGAACCACACTAAGACTTTAGACGCCCGAGTCGTCAACGACAATGAACACTGTCTGGAATCACTCGATGGACGTTCAGTCTTCTTTTTTCGTTGAAAACCTGTGGTATCTCATTGAGTTTACCAATCTAACCTCACATACCTACTATTAAATTAAACTTAGGTATTTTGTATATGCAATTACTAGACCGGCGAATTACATTTGCGTTCGAGTTTATTTAACCTACCATTAATGTTATGATCATAAATTGCTATCTATCAATTGCATATCTTAATTAAAACTGAAGGTTTGACTAATAGTTAAGGGCCCTCGCCAACGGTAACTTTTTGTAGCGAAACTGTCGCGCGTTTCGTAACCTCTCGATAGCATCGCCAACAACGCGCGTTAGTCGCAATTGCAACTATATAAGCAATGCTAACGCTCTACAGCATCGCGACTATAGCGATGTAAAATCATAATTTTTGTGCTACTGTATCGCGTGTACTGTGTCGCATAGGACGACGGTATCGCGTTTGCATCGCGCCATAGCACGACGGTGTTACGTTTGCATTGCGACTGATAATCGAGGTGTGGGCGAGGACAAACAGCGAGCGACTATATCGATGCGAACGCGCGACAGCGTCACTACTGCATCGCTAGAAAATGTCGCCGTGGGTGAAGGGCCTTACTCCCTATTTAGTGCCTTATCATTAATCGCAATTAGTCAATATAGATCAAACCTGAATCAAGGTTGAATAACCACGAATTCAATAGATATGTGTAATCAAATATGATTGGAGATGAGTAATAGCCAATATTATTCTGTAATAATACCATCTAATAACTTATTAGTTCTGATTCATTAGAGAATAAAAGTATTATTTGCGCTTTCTTGGTGTACAATAAAGCGTATAATAATAATATTATTTGGATAAGGAATAATAGCGGACCTAACTAGGCAATAAATATGATTAAATCCTGTACCTATTTCAAGGTAGGTCTTCCAGACTCTTCATCTCGAATCAGTGAATTGTTAATTAGATTTCTTTGTATTTACATATCATACATCATAGACAACTATGTTCTGTGTCAATGATGCCATAGACTTTATGCCGGGTACACACAGGCTCGACAGTTGTTTTTAGTGTAGGATATTTTAAAAAAGAAACTTCTCATTGTATGGTAGTTTTAATGTATTGTTATTTTATTGTGCGTCCATTTAGGGCGAAATAAACGTGTTTTCTTTCTTTCTTCTATTTTCATGGTGACTGAATCGAGTGGAAAGGTTTTAGAATCGTGAATTCATAGTGAGGAAATCGACATGTCCTATAACTAGAATTTAAAGACATTTGACATCCTCTCTGTAAGCGCCAGAACTCTTGGACTTCTAGCGATATTTGGTATTTAGAAAATACTAAAATACACTACCTTTTTGCTTCTACCTACATTTTGTACTTAACTGCAAATATTTAGTACTTCTATTGACAGCGAGAAAACGCGTAAAGTACCTACGAGTATAATTATTATAAGTTATACGAGATAAACAATATAAATACATGTGCTTGTATTGAGTTGGCACATTAAATTTTAATATGCGTCCAAAAATTACAACAGTCTTTTTTGAAGCAGGTGTCCCAAAAAAAAAATCTTTTGGAGTACTAAAAAGGTAGTACTTAAATATGTACAAAAAGATCTGGTCCAGCCAAGCTGACGTCAGAATGCCTGGTCACTTTCTATAAATAGGTACATGTTTCACGCTTTATTTGAAGTTATGTACTAAAAAGTAGCAAAAAGGTGGTGTATTACTACCACTACAGACTAGATGACCTACCATTTCTATGCTAGGTCATCTAGTCTACATTTAAAGCCTAACTAATCTTTATAATACCCTTCCAAAGCTTTCAATAAATCCTAGTAGTCACAACTTATTCAAAATAGATTTATTGGTTCGCACAGAACCCCAAAACTCGTAATTGCATAGAAACAAACAAAGGGTCTCAAAGAGAATTATTAATGGACTTGTTTCCAAGTTTTTTATCAATATTTATTATATTCTGTTGGACATTGAACAGTTAATATTGAATGATTTGTTTGTAGGTACAGGACGGACTTTGAATAGTCTATACTGAAAATTACTGTTGGTAATAATTATTTTGAGATTATTGGATGGTCTTTGGTTACGATGTTTGGTGACAAAGGACGGCTTAGATTCGTCTTAATCTATTATATTACCTGTGTTTGTAATCTTAATAAATACACTAAATAAAAAAACCTTAAGAACTAACTAAAAGTACTTAATCTAAAGAACGGCATCGAAAAACTCCCCCGCATCGCTGTCGACTGGTGATGTACCAAAAAGGCTGGCAGCATTGCCACGCTGTATGGCAATTAATTAATTATTTAGTAAAAAGCCCCATTAAACCTCATCAAATTACTTCTCCCGCTCTGGATGGAACGAGCAGAGCCAGACTTTTACTGATTAAACAGGTTACCAATTCGATATATTTTTTATTGATCTGTTTTGATTACCGGTTTTTTTTTTCGAGTCAGACTTTTACTTATTTATGATAAGTATAAATGAATGACTGTCTACTTTTTATCCAATATTTTCTCTACGTTACGAGTACCTAGATCACACTAATAAATAGTATAAAGGCGAAAGCTTGTGTGCGTACTATGTTCGTCTCTTCACACTCGAATGGCAAAACGGATTCAGATGACACTTGGTAAATCTGTTTATTCCTGGAATATGTCCCTTAGGGATAATTTTCTACTATCTTACGGGCGAAGCCGCTTCCAGAATCTATTAGTAAATTTAAAAGTCACTTTCTGCGTCTGTTTGTTTGTCTTCTATCTTGTCCTAAATCATGATACGGTCAGAACGGAAAGTCAGAGAACAGAAAGATTAACAAATAAAAAATAAATTGAGAATATAAATAGCACTCGCACAAACCCAAAACGGGCTACTAGAGTAAATTACATTAGTTCTTCAAACCAAAAATTCTTTCTCGACTAAGCCTAAAAGCTGGTCCATTCCACAGACTCCACACTCATCACTTATTTCTAGATGGCTCCTTTTTACGGTTCCTCACTAAATAACTACAATTTACTTGACAAATTCTTCCACAATTTGTTTGGAGATGTTTTACTCTCTGACGAGTAATATTGAATAGTAAAGTAGTGTTATGTGTATGTTTGTTAGGTACATCTTTAAGCTTGAACAGTTGATTTTGATGAAACTTTGTACATAGGTAGACCATTTTCTGGAATAGCATATTTTAAGATACTTTTTATGTTTTAAGTATGTTCCCTTGGGATGATTTTCCAATATAACGCGGGTCCTCTGAGGAACATGGGAAATACGAAAGGTGTCCACCGTGTCCCCCAGAGCGAAGGCAACGAAGGAACGGGGTAGGGGTTTAGTCAGTAAGAGTATGACACACCCTCCCGCTCCGCCCAAGAGTGGGAGAAGTCATTCTGATGATTTCCCTACAATAAAAAAATAAATAAAATAAACTATAACGCGGGCGAAGTCGCTGGCAGTAGCTAGTAGTACATATATAAAGTCATTCTCTGCGGTTTTTTTTTATCTCCTATTTAGAATAGAAATATAGAATAGAAATATATATATATTTCTGAATATAAGCCTAGAAGCTGGTCCATTCCACAGACTCATCACTTATTTCTAGATGGCTCTTTTTTACGGTTCCTCACTAAATAACTACAATCTACTTGACAAATTCTTCCACAATTTGTTTGGAGACGTTTTCGGACCACTCTGTCTGATGAATAAAGTTGGATACTAAAGTACGTTTGTTACATCTTTACGCTTGAACAGCTAATTTTAAGGATCTTTGTACACTGGTAGAGCATTTTCTGGAATAGCACATTTTAAGATACTTTTTAAGTCTGAAGTATTTTCCCTTGAGGTGATTCCACTATAACTCGGGCGAAGTCGCTGGCAGTAGTTAGTAGTAGATATAGAATCTCTTTTTGCGTTTGTTTATTTTAAACAAACAAATACAACAATAAAAAACATTCTCCTCTTAAATCATAAAACGATAGATGAGAGAGAGAATAGAAAGAGCAATAAATAGAAAAAAGATTGAGGATACAAAACTTGTGCAAACCCACAACGGGTTACTACAGTACATTACATTATATCTTCAAACCAAAAATACTTTCCTGCTGGTCGATTTCACAGACTCATCACTTATTTCTAGATGGCTCTTTTTTACGGTTCCTCACTAAATAACTACAATTCACTTGACAAATTCTTCCACAATTTGTTTGGAGACGTTTTCGGACCACTCTGTCTGATGAATAATGTTGGATACTAAAGTTTATTAGGAAAATAAAAGGAATGGATCAAAGTGGTTTTGTGGTTGATGAGGATAGACCTATATTGAATTTTATTGAGCTTGATCTGATGGAGTTATTTCTATCTGCTATACTTTTTTGTGACGGATAGGCTTGCGTTTGACCACTATCTCACATGATAAGCGGTGATGTGGCTGACGATGGAGCACGCTTGCCCAGAAGTAACTTATTCAATCTTGACTTAAAGACACCTAGGTTATTGCCATCAGGAAACACACACTCCGGCAGGGAATTCCATTCCTATGATCTTCGACTGAAATAATAATGATATCGTTTTATTCTATATCCCTATAACTAATATAGAAATAAGAGCTACTAACAAATATTGTGGACAAAAAGTTGTCTTATTATATTATAAATAGGTATTATTATCTACTCCTAGTGATAAAAAAATACTAAAGACTAATAGATAAAATAGGATTGACATGTCACATAAATTATATGTACAGGTATCCCGTCAGGGCAGCGGGAATGTTCGAAAGACCATTACCCTGACCCTGGAACGCTAAGGGCAACTTAATGAACACATGTGGGTTTTACTTACTAAAAGTTTGCCGCACTCTCGTGCACCCAGAGCGGAAGAAGGCATTTGATGGTTTCTTACCTGAAAAAAAAGCGGTAATTAACAAAAGGAATAACGGTCAGTTTTAGTCTTTAAAAGTCTACAGCCTCCTACTTTACCTAGAAGTGATTAGATGAATTGCCACCTCACAATTTTTTTTTATCTGGTCTAGTAGCAAATATTTTAGACACTAATTTGTCTAGCTTTCTAGCCGTCATTTAAACGGCAATCTTGGGAAGAATACCGTCAGATGGTACAATACGATAACGATGAAAGATTTCTCTCCTTACATTTATTATACGTTTCTCTCAGACAAGTTCTCAAGGAAGCCTAGGCTAAACTTCCAGACTGTCTGATTATTCCCTATCTAGAATTTTCACAGCCCACTTTGTCTGATTATTAAACTCGGCCAAGTTTTTAGACGCCATATTTCTTTGGGTAGTCAAATTATTTAGATTTCTCAAGTTTCGAGCAATAAAGATAAGTTTGGACAGTTTTAATATTCATGCAAATAACCGAACGATCACAGATGGGAAAACATTTCAATTTACGGATTTGGAAAATAAAGAAAATCTGGCAGAAATAAATGGCTGCCAAAAAGATCTTTATTATGATGAAATTTTGCAAACAAGGCAGTTTATGACCGACTTAAAAAAGGAGTATGTATTTTAACTTGAAAGGTTATACTCCTGAACAGATCCCATAGAAATATTGTTATGTCTGATGATGAAGTTCGAATTTATGGAACGGAACTCCTCATAGGATCATAGCAGAAATGTCGTAACAAGTAAAATTGCTTTGATTATCCTATCCTGTGGATGTTTGTTACTTAATCACGTAAAAGTGGCTGAATCTTTTTTTTCTGATGTCGTCGTTGACAAAGTCACGGGTAGAAGCTAGTCTATACTAATATTATAAAGAGGTAAAATTTGTAAGTTTGTATGTAGGGGGTAATCTCTGGAACTACTGGTCCGATTTGAAAAAATCTTTCAGTGTTAGATAGCCCATTTATCGAGGAATGACGAAAAATGCGGGTGAAACCGCTGGGGACAGCTAGTACGTAATAGAATAATACAAGACATTCAAGCCGTAATAACAATCAGTTTAAAGCATGGACCACACAAATGTAATTTAGCATTCCAACTGAGGGGACGTTGCTCGGTGCAAACTGTGTAGACAGCAGATGTAATCCAGCTACGTCTTTGGCTGGCGGGCGCGTTTTATCAATCGTAATTTCGACTGCAGCGACTGATTTACAAACGTTTTGACGCGTGGATTAAATCCGCAATATAGTGCAAACACTAAGACTTACCAAGCTCTCACCAAGGTGACCTCTGTTGGAACGCTGGATTGTATCCATGTGGCCTATTCTTAAATAAACAAATTCTGCTTAAAAAGAAACAAAATTAATGTTTTGCTTTAAATCCCTGTACCTGACATAGAGCATCTTTCAAAGCGAACTGGCAAACTAGTGTCCTAAGTATCAAATTTTGCCATGGCTGGCGGCATTCAATAAAATCAAAATGATAGACCGCAGTATAATCAGCTTAATTCATGAATCGACCGGTCCTATGAGACCGCGCTGTTATTGTTTTACTATTGTGTCTCGTTTTGCGGGTAGGTATATGATAGGTTAAAACAAGACTTTCGCACTACCCCTGAACATGGAATACAAAACCACTATTCAGCTTTAAAACGCTGTACGTGACTTATAGCTTATTTCATAGCGTACTGGAAAACGATATGAAATTTCAGAACCGGATACCGGATATAGGAATCATACCATATCGGTTACGGATATAAGAATTTTAAGAGCATAAAAGTTCAAATAGTAAGATTTGTTTTTTTTATTTCTAGTCAAAATAGTTGTTTATTTGTTGTGCACAAAGAAAATGCACAAAGAAAAATCTGCCGTAAACTCTCATTTCGACTCCGCCTTAATCCGAATCTAGTCGAAACCTTTATATCGGTTTTGGTTACGGATACTTTTTTACTTTGAAGCTTCATCGATTTCTGTTAAAAATACTTTTTTTTTATTATGAAGCTTCTACCAGCAGCTTCGCCGACGTAATAGTAGTTCTCCATATAACTTTAGACTCCCGTTTCATCCACTTATGGGATGACTTGTGGGAAGTCATTCCTTAATACTTACTTGCCTATGTCATAAAAGGAAAAACTTGTGTATAATATCACGCTCCTAGGGCCTGTAGTTTCGACAGTGCTGTAATATGTCAGTCACTTTCTTCTTTTACCTATATTTATAGATATCTTATAGTTTCGGCATATACAACATGTAACATAATTAACGCACATCCTCTTGGAACAAATAATTAGCTGTTTCCTACATTTACGTTCGCTTATTTCGTCAAAATGTATGTATAAACAGCTGATTATTTTTTCTCGATTTCATTTTTGGTCCCAAGAGGATGTGCGTTAATAAATGTTACATGTTATATATAACTTCGTAAAGCTCCATTACATCCCTAGTCTTAAGTAGAGCAACTTCATATTTGCAATGTGTGCCAAGTAGTTAGGTATACCTTCGCTGCTAGACACGATTTAAGGCTTAGTGCAGCATCTCGTGCGGCAGCAGACGTGTCCCTCGCATGAGTCAAAGCTCGTATATTAATCTATCTAGACCTTTCACAGTAATGTTGCATCTGGAATAGGATATACAACATAGAAACAGTAATAAACGCACATCTTGAACGTAAACGGGTAGTCTGAAAGGGAAGTCCTGGGTCCTGGAACGCAAGAGAAAGAAGGAATAAAGGTGAAGTTTTAGTCACTCTCCCGCTCCACCCTGGAGTGGGAGAAGTCATTGGATGATTTTTCACCACAAAAAATACATCCTGAAAGTTAAGTGTTTAGAATCGACTACTAAATTAATTTTGGCTATTTTTAAAATAAGTAATTTGATTACCCTGAAATAATAATAATTAAGAGTTGTTTTAGGTTATAAAAAACCAAGTAAATGCGGGTCGGACTAGTGTAGGTACGTAGGGTTCCGCACAAACTTACCTTTGTAAAAATTCGAATTCTCGAATCGTACATTAGTATTGTATAAATCATTAGTTCTAGGTGAACTTTAGAGGTATCAGAAATCACCAGATTTTCGATAACTCTAAATATAGTGAAACAAGCGTGAGTGTGTACACCATAAAGTTTTTATGTATTATTACCATACAAAAGAAATATCGCAACCATTTTGTCACCGTTACCCCCACGCAGCCCCACGCTACATTTCTTTGTTTTTTTAAGCATTACCGTATAAACAAAACGTAACTTCTCAAGTTACTACTTTGAACCCACGACCTACAACTCTGAGTATTTATTTATTACTGTATCAGTTTTCTATTCGTTTGTATCGACATCTGTAAAGTCACAGAATCCTGCATCGCGCAAGCTAAGTTCTCCGCGCGATTTGTATAGATACAACAGCCCGAGATCATCTATCGGGCCCACCAGACATAACACCCATCTGGTTGGGGACTCCTCCCTTTTTAATGTACTTTACTCTCTGTTTCACTTACTCCTAAACGTTTGTTTACCTTTAAGTTGCACCTACTATGTTATGTTTCTGCACCACACTAAGATCGACTGGTAGAATTTACTAGCAGTCGACTTAAGACCTAAGGTATTAATTCCGCCTTTGTACCTACAGTGTTTACTAGTGCATAAAGCATTAATCATTATTTAAATAAATAAACTTGATAAGTCGGGGCTCTTACAACTAGGTTACCAATACTCTCTCTACAAATAACCCAAGATGACAATTCAAAAACACCACCCATTTTTAATTGACATCGCCACCTTTTAGTCGAAAAACATTCTTCTCACTTGACACCCAAAAAACCAATTAATCAAAATTAATGGCTATAAAACAACACGTGAAAGTCGCGTGACTGTCAACCTAGAATAACATTTCAAACACAGCAATTTCTGAGAATGGAATACACAAACTAATACACGTTTTCTTTATAATTAGTGTTGTTTGGAGTAGAATGCAGTTTGCACGAAAGGTGGGAATAATTACATGGCATTTTAACTTGGAGGGTGCAAATCTATACTTTGCTACCATAAAATACTTGGGTAAAGCAAGTGCAAAAGCAAGATGTTTGGGTTTCTATGAAACTTGGGCCCACCTTCGAATAGCTTTGTGTGTTCATCATCATCATCATCATCTCAGCCGATAGACGTCCACTGCTGGACATAGGCCTCCCCCAAGCGTCGCCATTGCAAACGGTCCTGTGCGTCTCGCATCCATCGGAATCCCGCGACCCTCGCCAGGTCGTCGGTCCACCTTGTGGGAGGCCTTCCGACGCTGCGGCTTTGTGTGTTACATCGTTGGAAAGGTAATTTTGAGCTGAATAAAAGTTACTATGACGCCAAGTTCCAAATCTTAGTCCATTCAGAGATATTCGTATTTTGTGATCAAATGGCTTGTTTTTCCCCCTTTTTTTATAGGGGTGGAAAATGAGATAGAGCTCAGTGCAGTTCGAATGTTTTGAATTGTATGTTTACCGTACAATTTGAGTTACCTATCTAGAAGAAACATTACGGAGAGGTGGCGAGATGACCTAGACGCCTAACACAAAGGCTGGGCCTCAAGTCTATTAGAACTGTATCTGGATTGTCGATCATTGGCTTCATAATTGTTGATTTTGACCAGTTTGGTATTGTTAACTTGTCAAAATCAATAATTATGAAACCAATTATCGACTATTCAGATGCAATTCTAAGAGACTTGAGGCTCTGGTTTCATCATCATCTACCTAGCCTTTTCCCAACTATATTGGTGTCGGCTTCCAGCCAAGCCGGATTTAGCTGAATACGAGTATTTTACGAGGAACGGCTGCCTACCCGACCTCCACGACCCATTAACTGGGGTAACACGGTACTTCATGGCAAGACTGAAAGGCAGACTGGACTGAGGCTCTGGTTTCAGGTGGCTCGAAAAAAAGAATACCTAGAAGAATTTGTGAGAAGCCCAGCAGCGAAAAGGTGTAGAATAAGTAAAAAGTAAGAACATATTTATCATCAAAAATACTTAAGAATTATACGAGAAAATAATACGTTATAGAATAAACAAAACAGAACGAGAGGTACTAAGACCCTACTTACCGTCCCCAAATAAAATTTCCTTTCGTAGTTTTAAGATAAAATCAAAATAAGTTCATAGACCTAGTGATTTCCAACTTCAGGGCACGAGGAAAGGTGTTAAGCCTATCCACGTGCCCAGATCTGTTGTTTTAACACGAACCACTCACGAAGTACTCAAAGAGGAGCTCGTGGCTAGATAATAACAGCCGCACAGGTCGATATTCGAGGTCAAGCGACGCTTGCCTAGGTTGGTCTGTGGATGGGTGACCATCTCAACATACCGAGTTTCCTCCGTGCCTCGGAAAGCACGTTAAGCCGCAGGTCCCGGCTGTCATTTGTAGATCTTTGGCAGTCGTTACGGATAGTCAGAAGCCGGTAAATCTGACTCCAGTCTTGCCATGAAGTAGCGTGTTACCCTAGTTTGGTTATGGAGGTCTGGTAGGCAGCCGCTCCTCATAAAATACTGGTATTATATATATATAGTTGGGAAAAGGCTAGGTAGATGACTCACGAAGTACAGAAAGGTAAGCAGGGATCAGAAAGTATCTTTAGCTGAAGCTGTAACAATATTTACCTAAGAGTTAGACGTCATAAGACTCAAGAGTAAATTGGATCCTTGCCAAACCTCTAACAACTATGTCCCATGTAATAGTATGTAAACTATGTGAAAACTTAGGCCTAAGATACACTAGTTAAACACATCTATAATTTCACTTAAGATACGGAATTATCGTTACGTAAACCTGTTGAAATAAAGGCGGGATTACACGAAGTTATTTTAAATTATTTATCGGCTCTAATTTAATCACTATCTCACCTGATGGAAAGCAACGATCTAGTCGACTATGGAGCACGCTTGCTTGGAAGTAACCTATTCACTCTTGACTTAAAACTCCCAGATTGTAGCAATTGGAAGAAAAAAAAAATGTAAAATATTTTTTTGCGCCAAACTCCAGCAGGGAATCTGTAACGTAAGCAAAGAATGAACAGGAGTGGATTTCAGTCAGTAGAAGTCTGACCGGGCCTCCCACCCGCCCAAGAGCAAGAAAAGACATTAGATGATTTCGCATCTAAAAAGAGACTCCAGCAGAGAAAGAGTGAAGGACTGGAACAATTTACCTGCTGCGGCTTTCCCGTTCGATTATAATTTGGGTGTCTTCAAGGCTAGAGTGAATAGGCTCTTAATAAACTAGTGCACCTCACTATTGACGATTGCATCAATGCTTGCCATCGGGTGGGATCGCAGTCAAACACTAGTTTATAACAATTAAAAAAAACCTGCTCAGCGGTACGCACAATGAATGAGTTTCCAAAACGTTTTACTTAGCTTAGTAACGGCCCTCTGTAAACAGTACCTAGAAGAGCAATGTTTTTTGTAGCTAATGACCTAGACGACCTTGTGACACGTGCTTACACAAAATAACCCAGAAAGATAAAACATATTGAAAGAAAACATTCGGTATCTTTATAGACTTCTTACACAGAATTGTTATTACTACTTCTGTAGTTAAATGGGATTTTTTTTTTCAGTTTCCATCCCCTTTAGACCGCAAAGGGCATCTGAAAGACCGGTGTGGTTTAAGACAGTGATAGTCTGACACGCCTTCCCATCCGATCCTGAGCGCAAAAAGCGATAGCTGTCCACTGTTGGACATAGATCTCGCCCAAGTGTCGCCACAACAACCGATCCTGTGTGTCCAGTTTTGCTCTAATTATTTATACCTACGCAGATGCCAGGTAGTTATTTCGCAAACTAAAAAACACAGACATTACTGGCCTTGTCTTGGCCAAGTTGTTTAGACAAGACGCAAGGGCAAGACGTAAGAGCAGTAGTGGCCTAGTAACTGCCCCGACTTACAAGTTGTAGGTCCCGGGTTCAAACCCAACCAAGCGAATAACATTGTGTAATTTATTTCAGCACCACTGCTTTCAAAACGGTGAAAGTAAACATCGTGAGGAAACCGGCATGTCCTAGAACCAAACATTCGGAGACATGTGACATCCACTAATCTGCACTGGGCCCGCGTGCTGGATTACTGTGCATTCCCTCGCCTAAAGAGGAGCACAGAGTCCCAACAGTGGGAACATTACAAAGGCCAATGATGCTAATGCAAGGGCAAGGCAAGCGCTAGCAATTCTGTAGGACAGTGCAAACGCACTGGTGTCGTGTAAACCTACCTTAATTTGCATTAAACTTGATTGGCTCTAGAATCTAGAAATTTAGATGCAAGTTAGCAATAAAGCTATGAATTTTATATGATGATTGCTATTCCTTAGTATTGAAGTGTGGGAAAAAGGCCAATAGGGTTAATTGGTAGTAACGATTTTCCATACGTTCGTAGCTAATCATGAGACTTTGACTCGAATAGTTTTAGTTCAACTTCTCAGACTTTTATTTTGTTTGGGTTGAGATTTCCGGGTGGAATGATTGTGAGATTTTTACTGACGGAAACCAACCCGTGTTTTTTCCGTTGCCTTTTGTGCTTCAGGCCCACAGTGGCTTTTACTGGCAGTCATCGGCCCTTGTAGAACCTGTCAATCATGCTATATGTTTTGCGAGCAATGGGCCCTGCCCACTGCCTCTGAGTTTAGCGATTCTTCTGGCTATATCGGTTACCATGATTCTTCTTAGGATTTCTACATTTCTGGCAAGGAAATACAGAGCAATTACTAGTCTGATGGTCAAAAAAACCTCAAGTCGTGTGGAACTACCTACTTACGTTTTAGATCCACATGTTTTGTTCAAACAAAAACATGTAGATGACGCAAGGAAAATCCAAGCATAGCCTTTGGGTGACTTTAAGCCTTCTGATAAAGCTCATTGTGAGTGACCACGTTTGAGAGCCATCACTGGCAACACGCACTGGCAAAACTCCATAAGTTAAGATTGATATTTTGGCAGCGACTGTCAATCCCATACATTGAGATGTTTTCACAATCGTTATCAAGCTATTTCCTAGAAAAATAGGCTCGCATTCTGATCGTGTACGGAGTGAAGTTCCAAGTCGCAAGGCCTTCTTTTCAAGGACGCGTAGCTTCATTATACGCTTGGCGTACAAAACCACCTATACTTGTTGACGAAGCGGCAACGACATGTCGGCACGACGTTACCGCTCCGTCTATAGTTTGATAGTTTTGTATGCAAGCTTCAAACAGGCGTACAGCAAGCGTATAGTGACGAATACGCGTCTATGAAACTACGCGTCCGTGGACAGTTAGCCAAAAATACAACATTTTCATGAGCTTGTCTGAACAGTAATAATACAATAACACAAAGTAATAATAAAATACAAAGTAATAATAAAATATAAAGTAAAAATAAATAATATACAAAGTAATAATACAATACTATTAAATAATTATGATGATAAATATGCAATAAAAACAAAACAACACAAATGACAAAAATATTTGCAATACAAAGAATTTATTGAATCTCCAAACAATAATTATAGATAGTGTTGCCAAATCAAATAAACAAATAAATAACAGAAATATTTTAGCTCACATTTGATAACCTGAATTCGCAACTCGCTAATCAAAAGCATTTTTTATAAATGAAAATTGAAACGCGACGCCACTACTGCAAATAAAATATTCGTACGGAATCTGTGCGATTCTGTTATCGACAGTAAATATCGATATACGTGTCGATAAGGTCCAACACTTGTACTTGAAGAATGAACCATATTAAACGTTATTGACATTAGTGTAAATCAATCAGATATTGAGCAGAAGTTTCAATCCATACGGTTGGATTTTAGCAGCAATAAAATGTTCTAATACACTTAAGACAATATTATTTTTTACTGTGTCATGTAACCTCTTTATTTTTTTAAATTGAGTAAAATGATCGAATGTTGTCGCTAAGGGTCTTTGTTTTAAGGTTGAAAAACATTCAATCACATCTATACTATAGTATTGTAAAGCGGAAGAGTTTGTTTGTTTGTTTGAACGCGCTAATCTCAGGATCTACTGGTCCGATCTGTTAGATATCCCATTTATTCAGGAAGGTTATAGGCTATATAACATCACGCGAGGACTAATAGGAGCGGAGCAGTAACCAAAAATGCGGGTGAAACCGCGGGGTTCAGCTAGTCTAGTGTAAAGCACGTCAGACTTTTACGGATTTATGACCACAACTGTATTCTTCAGTTACCCTTTGCGTTGTGGCACCACAAGTCTCCTTTTCAGAAAATCCCCGCGGCCCTAGCGGGCACCGGCCCTACGCTTTACTGTACTGACATCTCTTTGAGGCGCTCGTAGAACACTATGCGCCGTTGACGACTCGTCTTTGATCCTTTCAAGATGACCGGACGGCGAACTACCTATTGCCATCTGCAAGCCCACGCAATGCTCAAACCGTTGTGATAAACCCCAAATAAATTGAGATCGCAAAAGACAAGCACGTAAAGTTAGAACTATATTAGGCCCACGTGGGCCACGTACGCCGATCTAAGCGCGTCGGTCTCCATACATTTTATATGGCAACTAGACTTGTAGAGCTGCATTAGACCTACGTCAAGCGACGGGGTCCTACGTACAACTCAAGCGTCACTAACATATGTGTCAGTCTAATATAGTTCCCGTTAAGTTTTTCGCAAGTATCAAGACTTCTCCTTCTGTCATCATCTACCTAGCCTTTACCCAACTACATTGGGGTCGGCTTCCAGTTAAGCCGGATTTAGCTGAATACCAGTATTTTACGAGGAGCAGCTGCCTACCAGACCTTCACAACCCATTAACTGGGGTAACACGGTACTTCATGGCAAGACTGGAGTCAGATTTACTGGCTATCCGTAACGACTGCCAAAGATCTACAAATGACAGCCGGGACCTACGGCTTAACGTGCTTTCCGAGGCACGGAGGAAACTCGTTATGTTAAGATGGTCACCCATCCACAGACCAACCTCGCCAAGCGATGCTTAACCTTGAAGATCGTCCCGTGCGGTTGTTATTATCTAGCCACGAGCTCCTCAGACTTCTCCTTCTGTAGCTTTCCTATAACGTTGCGAATGAAGTATCAATTTTATTGTAACACAGATAGAAGTCGTAAAAGGGAATGTAAACTTTAACGTCATAGTAGTAAAGTTTAAAGTGAACTGGTTTAATGTTCTATGGCTGTTTGACGTCTCGGCTCCCGTAGTTTGAACTAGGATTACTAAGGATGTTTGCATAGACATAAGCGGAGCGGGTAAAGTTGAGATTAGAGGAAATGGTGCTAAAAATAGATTTCTATGAAGTTATTAAGTTATTTATCTGTGTTTTAGTTGGTACTTTTTCACTGAGCTTTTTCCATTTTGCTCTGATTCCGCTTTTTTCGCTCTGCAACTTACTAGCTTCTGCCAGTGACTTCACTCGCGTAAGAACAAGGGGCATACTCTTGGAATAACAATAATTGCATCATATGACTTATTCCAGGACATTGTGTACCATATTTTGTCCAAACCCGTTCACAGCCTTTTGAGCGTGAAGGAGTAACAAACTTCCTCCTATCATCATCATGCCTAGCCCTGGGGAGGCCTATGTCCAGCAATGGACATCTTTTGGAAAGGATGGCGATTTAAATACTGTCAATTGCAATTGACTGTTTCGGAGACGCTTAAAAAAATTTTAGTAGTGTTTTTAAAAGTACTAGCTTAGATTTACCGACCCAGACCCGCTAGTCAGGTCCTGAATTTCTACCACGAGCTTTTATCGCGTTCCATTTAACGACCTAAACTGATACGAGATGGAGCTATATAGAGTGTATAACTCCATCCCTCTTTCTCGCTCGCACACCTGACATTTTCACACGTCAAATCAAAATAAAAAGTGTTTTATTTCACATGGGCCTACATGGGCACTTATAAAACGTTAGAAACTAGTACACGGTTCTAATTGGTAGTTACCTATGGAGAAGAACCGGCAAGAAACACCATTATTACAGGCATGGTAAAGCCCATGGCTATGAACAGAAGTCAACAACGGCTACGTATAACAATAACTCAGGGGGCGGGTTATAAGCACACGAACCGATTATTATTTATTATTGTTGCATGTTCTTGGCGCCGAAAGTGTTAATGAGTACTTTCAACCTCTGAAAGTGACCAATTAATTCAAAGTCACCTTGTGTATTTACGATATAATCAATGGCATGAATTATAAATTAAAGGTGCTCTTTCAGATAGAGCATTAGCCTGTAATGTAAGGTCACATCGAGAGTGCATTACATCAGTGAGGGAGAAGAACCTTGAGAGAGAAATCGTAAGGTTTGCGGACGGCGAGCAGTGAGAAGCTCCGTCCGGTTAAAGTAGTAGTGTTTTATGTGAGCCTCAAGATGATGTCAGCATATCGTAGGGGCCCAGCAGAGTCGAAGTCTACTGGGTCTATAGGTTATGTGATAAATACTCCTGTAGGTACCTTCTTTGCCTTCGGTCTTGGACCGAAGGCAAAGAAGGTACAGGAGTGGGTTACAGTGAGTTAAGTCTGACACGCCCTCCCGCTTTGTCTGGAGCGGCAGTAATCACTGGATTATTTCCCACCAAAATAAAACGAGCCAGTACTATAGTGTAATGCTCAAAACCGGAACCTTTAATGATAAAATAATTACATTACAGGAAAATATTCCAGCTAAGGAGGGAGCACCTTAAACTAAGATACATGACGCCAAAGACTTACTAATAATAAATTAATAATTTTGCAAGATTATTTGTGTATTCCATTTGTGTAAGATGATGAGCCTGATAATAAAGGATTATTATTATTATAATAATAACAGCAAAATTAGATTACAAAATGTAAGTGGCAATAGATAAACACCTTTTTTTCGCTGGCTCAAATCCCAATGTTCCCAATATCATCCAAATACAGGTAAGTAGCATGTAATCTAACAAAGCATGCAGGTAACAACTACACACTTTTAAACTAACCACCACCTTTTGGAATTTAATTAAATATTTCGACCACAATTATTATTGAACAGGTAGACCAATCCCACCTTATTTTTTTTTTCATTAAAGTCCATTCACCACCATTGTGATAGCCCATCCACACAATGGTTGACTTTGGCCCATTATTGAATGACTATTGATGACATACAAACTATTTTGATTCGGTTCGATGAATGGGGTCGATGACAAAAATGTGGAACATACAATACTAATGGAATGCAAAGTTATTTTTGGATGAATATAAAATCATTCAGAGAAATATATGGTTGAATGGCAGCTGTACCTACATAGTATTAACTCATTGTATGAATATCGAATGTGTCAATGGCAGCCAAGAGTTAGGCCTAGTAAATGAAGGAACATGAGTGGGCTTTAGTCAGTAAAAGTCTTACATACTCGTTCTACCAAGAGCAGGAATAATTTGTTAATTACGCACGTAGATTAATAAAAAAATAAACATTTCTTTTCTACGCTTTATGGCAAATATTTGATGGTACTAACACAAATAAAAGACCCTAATAGGAAAAAGCAGATCCCGCTTCGACAATGTATTAATAGTGTCACCATAATCAACACTAAATTTAGCCGAAAGACTTCAACGGCTAAACATCTAGCGTAGCTAGCTCCTTTGACCGAATCTATGTTTTACGCATGTAGCGGATTCCGGCAGTCTGGTAATAATCTGGACTGAGCCCAGTCGTCAACGGCGCGTTGTTCCACGCGCGCCTCAAGATGTCAGCAAACTGTAGGGGCCCGGCAGGGCCGAAGCCTCTGGGGAACACGGAATCCGAAAGGTTGTCACCGTGTCCCCCAGATCGAAGGCAACGAAGGAACGGGGTAGGGGTTTACTCAGTAAGAGTCTGACACGCCCTCAAAACCATATCATGGGTCGGCCTTGTTTAAAGGCCAAACAGATTCTTCATACATTAAATTCTCCAAAACATTCGTTTCAACTCAAGAACCTCACAAACTGGTAACCCACAGCATAAATAAGCGCCACAATCAAAAACGTAACAAAAAAGGTCACAAATAATAAGGTCGCTCAACCAAGCCCCGGCAATCATTCCGTTAAATTGCCCAAATTAATTCGCTACCAACCTCACGGCATAATAAAAAGAAAAAAATTGTAACATCCCACACGGTTCAATTTTCAAATCCTACGCATAATTGACTTACTCGTAAATATAGAATACCTTCTCTTTTGTGGTTTGGAGAAAAAACAGAAAGGAGTTAGACCGTTTTCACATTATCCGATCCGATATCGGTATCGGACGCCGATACGATATCGGGGTAAGTAAAATGTATGAAATGCTGTGCTCCGATATCCGATATCGGGTCGGACAATATGAAAGACAGGTACATATCTCATACATTTACCTTACCCCGATATCGTATCGGCCTCCGATACCGATATCGGATCGGAAAATGTGAAAACGGTCTTACGTAAGCGTAATTTTTGCGGCTAAATGTGAGTTACCGAAAATTGGGCTGATTATAGTTTTAGATGCAGTATGTAAACACAAATCACAAATTAATCTTGCTGTGGGTTTTTGGTGGTAAAAGTCTGACACTCCTTGTCCTCAACCCAGAGCGAAAAAAATTATTAGACGATTTCAAAAAATAAATGACAAAACTACGGGTGTGAAGTGCCACGTATGTCCTACATCCCACACGGTTTAATTTTCAAATCCTACGCATAATTGACTTACTCGTAAATATAGAATTGCCTTAATTGTTAGTTGTAATTATATCTTTTTTTTTTCATGTACCTAATGTTTTACAACACTGTGTGTATATTTATTTGTGCCAAATAAAAAATTTTTTCTTTCTTTTTCTTTCTTTTCTTTCTTTCTCTTTTGTGGTTTAGAGAAAAAACAGAAAGGAGTTACGTAAGCGTAATTTTTGCGGCTGAATGTACGTTGGTGAAAATTGAGCTAATTGTATTCTAAGATGCAGTATGCCATGCACTAAATATAAATAAACTAATGTGCCACCCAGAGCGGGTTAATTAATTTGACCATTTTCTACTTAGAAACATAAATGACATAATGATATGGGTGTGAAGTGCAACATATGTCCGATAAGATTTGTTATTTTAATTTACTGAAGAGTTTTACGAGAACTTTCTCCTTCTTGTGATGTCGGTTAAAAACTGCAGCAACCACCAATTTACCGTATAAACGGATGAAGATCGTGAACTTTACGTGTAAGACAGCAAGATTAACAAACTAACAATAAAATTATGATTTTATGAGGCACACAATTAGAATTAAAACCTCCCTCCATTTAAGAAAGCGAATCAAAATGTTTACCCGCGAACGGGCCCAACATAAACACAGGTTTATAACCGTCAAGCGATTAACGTGGTTAAGATTAGGGATTAAGGAGCAGATTCGCTTGACAAGTTATGGTAAGGATGTTGAGATAAGCACAGGAAACGCGGGCAGATGTTTTGATAACAAACCTGTTAGTATGTCTTGGGAGCAAACATTGGAATAGCGTGTTGCTTGAAATGTGTGAAGATTTTTATGTGATTTAGATTTTTTTTGCAAAAAAAAAAATTGTTTGCCAATAGGTACACACACGTTTTTTGTTGCAAAAATTAGGTATGTTATGGAGCTACGAGCTTAACCGAATGAATGGTAAATGATATTTATTTTGCAAACATGTAAGTACTTAGATAAAAAAAAAATTAGACGTTTTTTTTTTTGTTAGTTTAAATGAACGCCGGTGTTTCCTAGCTGACCCTGACACCCTGAGAAGAAACACCAAACCAATTTAGACTTCAAGATATCTTTTAAAATCCATACAGCAGACGTGTAATGGTCAAATCATATGAGAACCATGCAGATTGCGAACTATTGGAATAAGGAAATAACAAAAATATCTGTAACCATAACTGATATCTAAGTTTCGCATAGGCACGAGTTTAAAGGACAGGTTACGACAAGTTCTTGTTGGTTTTGCCCGGCCCAACCAATGACAATCTAGACCAGAAATAAAATTCAAATCTTGCTATTTATATCCTTAGGTAAATACCCCTGACCTTAATCGATAGAAAAGTTTCTGATAAGCGCGGAGTTTAAATGACAAGTTACGACAGGTCCTAGGGTCATGGAAGCTCGTGAAGTCGTGACCCCAGAACGCAGGCAACGAAGGATTGGGGGGTTGGTCAGTAAAAGTCTGACACGCCCTTCTGCTACGCCCAAGAGTGGGAGAAGTCATTCTGACGATTCTCAACATGAAAAAAAAATTGCGACTGGTTGTTGTTCGTTTTCCTCAACCTAATCTATACTAATATTATAAAGAGGTAAAATTTGTAAGTTTGTAGGTTTGTAAGTTTGTATGTAGGGGGTAATCTCTGGAACTACTGGTCCGATTTGAAAAATTATTTCAGTGTTAGATAGCCCATTTATCGAGGAATGCTATAGGCTATATACCATCACGCTACGGCCCACGGGAGCAGAGCAGTAACGAAAAATGCGGGTGAAACCGCAGGGGACAGCTAGTAAATGATACAACTAGACAGTAAATAAAAAATAATAAAAATCGAATCTTGCTTTTTCAATTTGACTTTTATTATTCCAAAAATCTTACAAATATGACTATGTATTTATTCGAAACTAACGGATAATCCGATATAATTTCATATCCGAAACCGGCATAATATTATTTCCTATAGCCATACCCGAAATTTCATTTAATAGGCAAAATGCGAAGCCAAACATTGTTCACAATGTTTTTCTAGTGTGTAGTATAGTTTTCTCTTTCATATCTGATGAGATATTTAGTGCCTTAACATCATCATCATAGGCTAGGTAGTTACCTAGCCTTTTCCCAACTATATTGGGGTCGGCTTCCAGTCAAGCCGGATTTAGCTGAATACCAGTATTTTACGAGGAGCGGCTGCCTACCAGACCTCCACAACCCATTAACTGGGGTAACACGGTACTTCATGGCACGACTGGAGTCAGATTTACTGGCTTCTGACTATCCGTAACGACTGCCAAAGATCTCCAAATGACAGCCGGGACCAACGGCTTAACGTGCTTTCCGAGGCATGGAGGAAACTCGTTATGGTAAGATGGTCACCCATCCACAGACCAACCTAGGCAAGCGTTGCTTAACCTTGGAGATCGACCTGTGCGGCTGTTATTATCTAGCCACTAGCTCCTCATATCTATTATTAAAAAAATGCTGCACACAAAACAAATACAGCAGTAGAATTTTTTTTCCATGCAGCTTTTTAGGACAAGGTTTTTTTTTCAAAACCTGCTAATCAAATTATTTACTTCCCTTTTTTTAAGCTCCCATAATTACGGTAACATCTGCATGTCTTCGCTAAATTATGCAAATGCGAGGGGACTTAATTTTTTGACGAAATTCTCTGTTTAACGGCAACATTCACGTTGACACAAAAAAGCCCGGCTTTGCAAAACACATATTTATCGTGTCAAAAGAGAAAATGGTGTCTTGTTAAAGAAAGCCATATTTGGGCAATATATTTATTTCTATAAGTACCTACGTATCTTTAAAAGATTCGTCTGATGTTTTCAAGACCGTAAACGTAAACTAGTTGTAAGGAGTAGGTTTATAACATCAATAGAAAACTCAATAGAACACAAACAATTGGTAAGATTCTGTAGGATTCTGTAGTCGAATTGACATTTATTTTGTTTTATTTAATTCATATCAAAGCGACAGTTGGTGTTATACATTTTGACCGTACGCTTTTTTACGTTGGAAATCATCCAATGAGAAGTCATCAGCGGGACTTCTCCCGCTCTTAGGCGGAGCGAATGGACGTGTCAGATTTTACCCATTCCTATCTTCCTTGCGTTCAAGGGCGCCGGTGTTTCCTTTCAGAAGCTAACCCATGGTCCCAGTAGGCTTTAACCCTGCTGGGCCTCTACGGTTTTTGACCGTTGGGTGAATCGCGATGTTAAAATTTTACGCAGTGTATTGACCCCTCCTGTACATAGTAAACGAAGTTACTTATTCGGGGCTAAGCTTTTTCTTTGATTCGAATCAAAATGCCTTGAACGCTCTTCAGACCATTTTAAGGAATCGTACGTGGTGATTGATTGATTGCTTTACGAGGCCAATCCTGGATTAGGAAGCAACCACACACCACACCAACTTTACCGTCACAATATACTGACCTTACTATTTTGCCCATTTTACCGTAGACGACGGCCTCATATACTGCGTTAGATGCATTAAAACACCTTTAGTTACGTGATTGTGGACATCCTCTCTGCCTAACATGTGCTAACTTCATCCAGCGGCTTTGCCCGCGTAATTGTAGGTTTCTCCATGTAAACTTTAGACCTCCGTTTTTACCCTTTACAGGGCGAATTTTGGACAATCCTTTCTAATTCTTTTTATCTATATCTATACTAATATTATAAAGAGGAAAGATTTGTACCTATTTTTGTATGTTTGTAATGAATAGGCTCAAAAAGTACTGGGCCGATTTAAAAAATTCTTTCACCAATAGAATGCTACATTCTTCCAATTTGACATAGGCTACATTTCATTTTGAAAAAAATTAGGGATCCTTGGTAAAATTTGAACAATGTAACCGAAGGTGTAGAAAAATTTCCAAAAATAAATAATTGTCTACCCCGTGCGAAGCCGGGACGGGCTGCTAGTACATCATAAAAGGAACGTAGCTATCTGAAAAAATTCAGCGCTCTAGATCTGCCCACGGGTCTATCTAGGCTGGGCGTTGATGAGTCAGCGAGTGAGTCAGGACTCTGCCTTTTGTACAAACAGATTAGGTATTTTAATAAAAGTAATCAATGAACCGTCTGCCTGTTTGGTGCAAACGTGAGTAGAGTTGAGCACAATATTAGTTTTTTGTATCTATTTTGTTTCTACATGTTTTTATAACACAATTTTTTTTAAGTGGGAATTCATTAGAATTTTTTCTCCCGGGGCTTCTTTGCCTTCATTTCAGAGCCCCAGGGATTATCTTCACATGACTCATGGCCCCAGTAGCTTTAAAACTTGTTTGGCATCACACTTTGTGTAGGTATCTTATGTGTGACAAAATTATTATTTTTTCTTACCATCTAACAACTAAATATTTGGACAGACAAAACACCAAGTCTTTATGAACAGAAACTCACAAAATGCGAGGAACCATCATCAAAATTACCAAGTCAGGTTCTTTCATCCCAGTAAAAACAGACATTACTAACACAATAAACGATAAACTCTAAATACCGAACCCTTCCCTTTGTTAGTCGGTTAAAAATAGCCG
Organism: Mythimna separata; assembly: GCA_030763345.1. Taxonomy (NCBI): domain Eukaryota; kingdom Metazoa; phylum Arthropoda; class Insecta; order Lepidoptera; family Noctuidae; genus Mythimna; species Mythimna separata. The sequence goes on from CM061190.1 coordinate 7,813,537, forward strand.
ACCATACCGTTGAAGCGAAAGTTTATTTATTGGTCTTTCATCCGAAAGCCCAATTTCTAACATGAACGGTTGCATAATAATAACATCATGGCTTTCCTGGAAAGGGTTGGAGTTGACTAAAAATTAACGAGTTCTTTAACTTTCGTTTTTTTTTTCATCAGATTAACAAATTCGCTTCATTCATTAGATGGTAATTTAGCACTGATTATTAAGTGCTTGCTTGCCGTTAAAGGTGTATCGAGTTCGATCCTTGCCATTGACAAAACATTTTTTTTCTACTTTATTGTAGTATAATGATTTTCTACTTTATTGAAGTTTAATAAAACTAAAACTTAGAATATTTGTTTTAGCGTTTGAACCGGTCCTATGAGACCGCGCTGTTATTGTTTTACTATTGTGTCTCGTTTCGCGGGTATCTGAGTAATTAAGGTTGGGAATCATCAGAATGACTCCTTCCGCTCTTCGAAGGCGTGTCAGACTTTTACTAATTAAACCCTAACCCGTTCCTTCTTTGCCTTCGTTCCAGGGTCCCGGGTTTTCCTTTGGGAAACCAATCCATGGCCCCAGAGGCTTCGGCCCTGCTGGGCTCCAACCATAGAGAATATAACCACTAGAGAGCGCATAGCCCGATTTCTTCTAAGTAAACAACTCACCACGGCGGGCCGGGGGACGAAGAAAAATGCGCGGCTGCTATTGGTCCGTTCAAGGTCAAGTCGTGTACCTTTAATTTGATTCGCTTAAAAATCGGGAGCACGTGACCTACGTACTACATTTGCGGTTGCCGCTTCTACTAGTTTTAGCATATGTTTGGTGAGCGCAATAGCATCGTACGCGCACTCCACCGGTTATTTGCTTCATGGCTCCAACAGTTTGCTGACATCTGACGATTAGGGCTCGATTCGGATTATAAAGGATTTTTTTTGGATTTAGAATCATCAGATAATTTCTATCGTTCTGTTGACAGATTTCGTGTAACTCGACTTAGATCTTGACCACGTTAGTCGCCTTGTCGGACAATGGTGACCAACATGGGATCTTTTACTTCAACGTACTGTTATAAATGTATTGTAACGCATCAAATGCTGACTATGCTAAAAACCCCGCCGCTTCCAAATTGTTACCAATATTATAAAAGAGCATTTCCATGTGCTCAGATAGTACAGTCATACCCATTTCGTAGTACATATTGTACATTCCGTGTCGAGAGTTTATTTGTTGTATACCTAACCAGTGTGACCTAGTGTAACCTCAGTTAATAAACTATTCTTTTAGCAGTAACAAGTGTTTTTTTTATAAAGGACTCACGGACCCATCCTAACAGTATGTTTGCAGGTCTTATGTGCAGTGCCGTAACTAGCCTTTTATGCACCCGGTGCGAGCTTTCAAAACTGCGCCCCTGAAACATGCTCTAACCAGGCTTAGTCTGGTCATTTCTGCGCCCCTCCAGGGTCTGCGCCCTGTGCCTGGGCACTGCTCGCACCGCCCTAGTTACGGTACTGCTTATGTGTATCAAAAGGAAAAAGTATCAAAAATACGAGCGTGTCCGACAGTTTGACCGCTATAGAACTAATTTTATTTTTTTCAGTTCAGCGGATTCACGTGACCGCCAGTAATAAATAAGCACTTATTATACAAATTGAAACTCTGTTTATAATATCCGGTAGCTTATTTTTTGCCATTTCAAAGTTTTGTAGAAAAAAGAAGGTGAAGATGTTTGACGTCGAACAATAATAATATATTCCACAACTTTCACACAACGCCATCTATTCCCAAGCTAAGCAGAGCTTGTGTTATGGGTACTAGACAACTGATAAACATACTTAGATATTTCTATATTATAGATAAATAACACCCAGACACAGAACAAATGATCATGCTCATCACACAAACATTTGTCCTGGGTGGAATCGAATCCCCGACCTCCCGCTTAGCAATTAGGGCCACTAACCACTAGACCAACCCGACAGTAAAATCAATAAATCTATCTATAATGACCCACATACTATTTGGGTAGTCTATATATTTGGTATTTGGATACGTCCGCCAGCATCTTTTATGCCCTGTTAGGTTAGGGTTTTAGCGTAAACCGACATCACGTCTGTGGAGTAACATGTTAGGTCATCACTAATATAGGTGAAGCGAGTCTCCTAAGTAACATGTTAGGTCATCACCAGTGATAGGAATAGGTAGTGCCTATTTGCCTAAACTTCGAAGACTCCCGAAATTTCGAGATAACACTGTGGAATAAGAAATTCGTAAATATTTACCAAAAGTTTGCGACTATCATAATAAATAACATACACAGTCGTTACAACCATAAAAAAATCAGATTTTTTTATGGAGAACATTTTGTAAATGGCTTGTTGATCGTAATAGGTATTACTTATTCCAAATAACAATTTTTTTAAATGTACTTAAGCGTTGTATCGAAATTTCGCGACAGATGTCTCGGAAAAAATGTAGCCCTAAGGAGGTCTCCGTTTCTAGTCTCTGTTCTTCGAAGTTTAGGCAAATAGGCACTACCTATTCCTATCACTGGTCATCACTAATATAGGTGAAGTGAGGCTTAGGGGGTATCCCTATTCAGGCTTTCTAAGGACGTGCACTAACAGCCGCTGTAGAGGGAGTTCTGGGGTGGCCTTTTAAGAGGTCACGAAAGCATTTTCAAGGGCTGATGGTAATCATTCATCATCTTTCAAGCTGAAATACGTCCACTGCTGGACAAAGGCCTACTCCTAAAGGGTGTTTGCTATAATCACCACGCTAGGCGGTTAAGCAATTACAGTTTGGTTGTTTCAATGCATAGAGAATCCTGCTGTCCATTCTCTGGTGTGCCCTTTAGTTGCCCATTTAGTCGCGTCTTACGACACCCACGGAAAGAGATGGGATGGTGCTACTCTTTACATCCGACACAATACGGTCCCGGATGATAGTATCCAGTATAGTTTTCTGGGGTTAAACTAAAAAAAAAAGTATGTATTTCCTGAAAAGTTACACAGTTACGTCCAATAAGGTTTTTTTAAACCACTGGAGATGTAGTAGATATAATGACGGCGCATACATGTGTCAGCTATACAATATACATATATTGGCATAACCAGGCACAAATACAACAACAACCTGTTTCTGAGAAATCCTACACGGGAAAAAGCCCTCAAGGCAACCAGACGCGGAAATCGTACCCAATACCTCAGGCTCAGCAGTAAAGTTTACGACCACAAGACCAACAGGACTGTGAAGTTTTGCCGACGCATTTTAAAAAACTCTGAAGAACAAAACACTAAAGTATGAATTGCTAATAATTGCCCCAGTCAATAATATGATTACTTTAAGAAGCCGATGAATTTTTAACTCATTGTTCGGCTTATTTAACTTATTTATCTTATTTAACTTTAACCGGCCGGATAGGCCGTCCGAAAAGAAGAACCAACCCCGAGTCGACGGCGTTAAGTTTTCTATGCACCTCAAAGTTTAAGGGCGCTTTCAATTTATGCGTTTCGTGTCGGACCGCTGCGGGGTCGAAGCGGTGCGTTAGACGTACTGCGCACGGACGATCCTCTTTTTTCATACAAAGTGCACCGTCCTGTTGTCGAGCGTTTGCAGTACCGGCACCGCATTGTTGCCGCACCGAGCGTTTTGTATGAAAAAAAGACGATCGTCCGTGAGCAGTACGTCTAACGCACCGCTTCGGCACCGCAGCGGTCCGACACGAAACGCATAAATTGAAAGCGCCCTTAGCCGGGCCGATGCGGCTAGGGCTGCGAAAACGTTTGAAAGAGCGACTGTAACTTTTGAACGCAAAGGAAAAATTAAAGAACATAAAAAGGATTTAATCAGTAAAAATCTGACACGTACCCACGTCCCTTCACCTTAGACCAGGAAAAGTCATTACATGATTTCCCTTACAAAAAGAATGTTCAGCTCATTATTAAAAAGTTCCGAAAGCGAGGGTAGATACAACGGAACATAAGCGTTTCACAAAACTGCCGTTACGTCCGATATTACGCTGATCGTTACACCACAAAAGAGAGAAGGTACAGAAGGCTATCTCATGTATGTACTTCACTTTTCATACTTTTTTTGTCAGAATGACTTCTCTCGCTTTTGCGCGGGCGTGTCAGAGTTTTACTGACTAAAATCCACTCCTTTGTCTTTGTACCAGGGCCCCGGGTTTTCCGTTCAGAAGCTAAGCCATGGCCCCAGAGGCTTCACACTGCTGGGCCCCAAGTTTTAGCTGACATCTCTTTGATGCGCGCGTTGGTTAGTATGTGCCGTCGACGACTTGGACTTGATCCGGATGATTACTGAACTGCCGGACGGCAAGCTAACCATTGCTCGCCGTTCGCATGCCCAAGCCTAGAGACCGGCGCAAGATTACCTGTACGAGGACTCGGCGGTGCTCCGCCCAAGCGGGGCATACCTTCACTTTTCACACCTACGTTCGGCTATCGTGGTAGGGCCGGCGCCGGCCGCTCACTCCGAGCACAGCCCAAGCGCGTATGGTCCGAGACATCGTGTCTGTAAGCGGTGTCTATGTGTGCGTTGCTCGAGCGCGCTTTGTATGTAGATTGCCTTCTGTACCTATCTCTTCTGTGAGTAGGCGCCGGCCCCTCAGTCCGAGCACAGCCCAAGCGCGTATATGGTCCGAGACATCGTGTCTGTAAGCGGTGTCTATGTGTGCGTTGCTCGAGCGCGCTTTGTATGTAGATTGCCTTCTGTATTTACCTCTTATGTGGTTACACCGACAGTAAACGAGCGATATAATGAGCTGCTACTTAATTTTCTACAAATTAAGGCCCTTTATTTTAAACGTTAAGCGTTATAGACACGCAAATGTATTTTTTTTACAACGGTTCGTAAATGATAGTTATTATCTGTGATTTTGTTTGGAATAGTCAGGAATGTTGAAGCACATCTTTTAGCGGTAGTTGAAATTATTGTTAGTTCTTACAATGGAAACAGCCTATATTTATCACCAGTTTTATAATCAGGTCGGATCACAGTAAAGTACTGGATTATACTGTTAAAAAAAAATCTCCATGGAATATAGTTATATAGTAGTAGTGTATAATATAGGCGAACTTCTAGCGAAAGGCAGCCAAGGCCGGGGGTGGTCTCTATCAGCCAAATCTTAGGGTTGAAGATAAGGTATTACAATGAGGATGAGGTGTAGGTACAATTTCAATTACTACCTTTTTCAACCCAGTCTTTGACTAATTTAATTTAATCTATATATATAAAAATGAAACCCGTTTTCCGTTGTCACGACATAACATGAAAACGGCTTGACCGATTTGGCTGTATTTTTTTTAAATGTTCCTTGAAGTTCAATGATGGTTCTTACGGAGAGAAAAATTCAAAAAAAAAAGTTAGGTAAAGTAGGGTAGGTAGGGTAGGTAGGGTAGTGTAGGGTAGTGTAGGGTAGAGTAGGGTAGTGTAGGGTAGTGTAGGGTAGGTAGGGAAGGTAGGGTAGGGTAGTCATTTGACGGGAGCGAAGCCGCGGGTAAAAGCTAGTAATATATATAATAATAATTTTTTTTTTGTGCTTTTATTACAATATTGACTGGTCTACACTGTCCTCGTCCTGTGTTGTAATATGGAAGTATAGTAGACCCAACAGTTTTTTGAAAAGAATAACCATGGAGTTTCTTGCCGGTTCTTCTCCATAGAAAACGACCAATTTGGAACCATGCACTAGTTTTTGACGTTTTATAATGCTTATATGTAAAATAAAATCATTTTGTTTTTTTTTTAATTTTGAAAGCAATAAGCGGACCCAGAAGATACCTACGTAATCTCCCCGGCATTGAAGGCTGTCTCGTTAAAATTGTCAAAACAATAAAACGGAAACAGCATTTGGATGATTTTTTTATGGTAGGTGCTAAATAAATTTGCAATAAAGCACATAGACCGCTGCGAAAAATAAACAAATCTGAATTGTTATTTATCCATGACTAGAAATTGTAAAGAATCCCGATAAACGTCGATTTGAGACAGCCTTATGCCTTTATTTCATCATCTGCCTAGCCTTTTCTCAACTATATTGGGGTCGGCTTCCAGTCAAGCCGGATTTAGCTGAATACAATAGAAAGAAAGAAAAGAAAGAAAACACGTTTATTTGGCAAACCATCAATATGAACGAGTACAGGTAAACTTAAAACACATAAAAAAAGCAAAAAAAGAAATAAGTACAACAATATCTCACGGCAACCACCAGCCAAAAAAAAAAAAATAAAGAAAAAATACCAAAAAAAAAAATACCAGTACCTATTTAACGAGGAGCGGCTGCCTACCAGACCTCCACAACCCATTAACAGGGGTAACACGGTACTTCATGGCAAGTCTGGAGTCAGATTTACTGGCATCTGACTATCCGTAACGACTGTCAAAGATCTACAAATGACAGCCGGGACCTACGGCTTAACGTGCTTTCCGAGGCACGGAGGAAACTCGTTATGTTAAGATGGTCACCCATCCACAGACCAACCTAGGCAAGCGTTGCTTAACCTTGAAGATCGACCCGTGCGGCTGTTATTATCTAGCCACGAGCCTTATGCCTTATTTACGACTTAAGAAAAGACTTATTGAAATTAAGAATGTTAATAAATGTAAGACGGTCAGTATCCAATCACAGTTTCATTTTATTGCTCTCGTAACTCAAAAACAATTTTAACTGCAGCAGCTCTCACTAAGACATACTCGTAAAATACAAGACTCTTTCGAAACTTCCATTCAGTATTCAAATATTCAAAAATAGTCAACCATTAATATCAATCACTAAATTCTATCACTAATGTATCCAATTAGAACAAGCCTGGACACAACATAACCTACAACTGTCAAATTCGTCCACAACTTCCGACAAACGACAGAAAGACTGACAATCCTGACTGACAATCCCGACTTTCTGACTGACAAGCACGACGAACATATGTTTATACAATGACGAAGGAATTTTAACAATCGTTAACCGCTAATCTTTTGCTACTTTCAAATAGGGATGTTATGGCTATGAAATTTCGGATACGGATAACGATACCTATAAGAAAAATAATACATACTGGGTTTGGATATGAAATTATTTCGGATTATCCGCTAGTTTCGGATAATTTCAGTAACCGATATTATAAACTTTAATTATAAAAGTACAATACATATAGCAAGATTGCACTTTTATTTCCAGAATAGACTATACTATCATTTGTTTGAACTAGCAAAACAAACAAAAACCTGCCATATCAACACCGCCTTTAACCGAAATTACTCGAAACTTTTTTTACATCGGTTTCGGTTACGGATTTTTTTTTAAATTCGGATACCCGATAGGCTCTGTTAGGATGCTCTACAAAATGCCTGCCTTCAAAAAGTAGAAACAGGAAACGACTGCTTCTGAATAAATAATCCCCCATTTGTTGTTAGTTAAAGTTGTTTCGCTTTAGAGTGAATTGGTAATCACTCTCCTTTCCCTAATCTTTTTGTAAGAACCTGAAGAATTAACTATGTAACATTTTTCACGAGTAACAAAAAATGTTGAGGATCACGATAGATGTCGATTCAGGACGGTTCTAACCTCTAAGGCCTCTTGTACACGACACTGTTTTCTCCGGACGGAATTGTCCGTCCGTAAGCACGGCGCGCAGTGTTGTATGGATCAGTAGGGGAGCTTGTTGATACAAACGGCGGCGCTACGGAACGGCGCCGCCGCGCCGCGCCGCCACGGGTCATCTCATCAGTGTTGTTCCGCGCAGTGTATGGCCGCTTGTACACGGTAGGTACGTTTTTCGCGCGCTCGCCGTACGGCACAAAAACCGTCTCGTGTAGGTACAAGAGGGCTAAGTCTTTCTTTCAAATGTGGGTCAATGATCGCAATTGCTATAATAAAACGCTACAGCTATAGTTATTTTTAGAACTTGAGTATCAACTCGGAAATGTCCGAGTTCAAACAATAAAACATTTATGAAAATGTTGAAGGAAGTAATCCCTCATTTATTGTTTGGAGGATACAATTATCTAAAATGTTTCTTATGACAACCCGTCGAAAGAAAAGTTAAAGTATTTTACCTAATTAGACTTAGTAGACTTCACGATTCATTTCGTTGAAAATATCTATAAAGAGGAAATAAAATGTATTTGATAAAATTAAGTAAGTGTTGTAACAATTTTTGATGCGCTATCATGTTCTGATGACCGAGTGATTCACGAGCAAGATGCATTATATTATAGTAATTAAATGTCGAGAATTCAAAATATTTCTAACACCCATACGACGCTGTCGGGTCGCTAGTCATCATTTGCCTTTTTTCCCAACTATATTGGGGTCGGCTTCCAGTCAAGCCGGATTTAGCTGAATACCAGTATTTTACGAGGAGCGGCTGCCTACCAGACCTCCACAACCCATTAACTGGGGTAACACGGTACTTCATGGCAAGACTGGAGTCTAGATTTAATGGCCTCTGAATATCCGTAACGACAAAGATCTACAAATGACAGCCGGGACCTACGGCTTAACGTGCTTTCCGAGACACGGAGGAAACTCGTTATGATAAGATGGTCACCCATCCACAGACCAACCTTGGCAAGCGTTGCTTAACCTTAAAGATCGACCCGTGCGGCTGTTACTATCTAGCCACGAGCTCCTCTGTCGCGCTGTCGGGTCGCTAGTATAGTTCGGAAATCTTTACTGGTTTCCGAAACAAAGAAATAAAATATGTTAGTAATCTTTAATTTAGTATGTTGTCTAATTACTCAATTAGCTTCTGCTGACAAATATAATTTCAGCCATTATTTTAAATAATTAGCCATCCAAAAATAATTACAACCCACAATCAATGAGGGGGGGCTGAGATGATAGGTATGTGGTCGAACAAAGAATTTCCGAGACAGTATGGAATTGCTGGAATTAGCCAACGTCACGGTATACGCTGAGCAAGACCTATTTTTGTCTAGTCGTGACGCACAACTTGGATTTATATTAAATTGTTATTTATTTTTGTTTATACTAGTGCTTGTGTAGACAAGCACGAGTATATCGGTCCCAGGTGAGAGACCACAGAACATATATAATTTTAATTCATGAATCCCCGACCAGTCTCATTGGACCGCGCTGTTATTGTTTAAAGGTACGCTTTCGAACCGAGCGTCTATAGCGTCAGTGCCGCCGCGACAGTAATGAACGTATATATAAAATTGAAGTTTAGTAGTAGTCACATTATATTGAATTTTGCTTGACCTGCGCGGCGTCAGTGACGTCATTGACGCCGCGTCAGTGTCGCTGGGTTCGAAAGTCGTTCCCTAGAATTTCATACATTTGCATAGAACATCTATCTGTCGCGGCGTCACTGACGCTATAGACGCTCGGTTCGAAAGCGTACCTTTACTATTGTGTCTCGTTTCGCGGGTGTTGATAGGTTAATATCGAAAAGCGGAAAGCAGCTGAAAGACGTCCACTGTTGGACATAGGGATCCCCCAAGTGTCGGCACAACGACCTGTCCTGTGCGTTTTGCGTCTATCGGATTTCCGCGACCCTTGCAGGCAGGCGGGTCTACTTTATGAGAGCCCTACCAACGCTGTGTCTTCCAGTAAGAGGCCTATTTACTGATTTCTCTCAATTTCAAAGACTATCCATTAAACAACTCTGCATTCTAAAATTACTGTATAGACTTGACTAATTAGGAATCGAATTACATTAGATAACGAGCACGCGTGATTTCGCAATCGAATGTCAATAAAATGTAAACTATTAATATCAAGTAACAACAGCTGACCACGGGGTCAACAACCACTGAAGAGATGAGATACTTTTGTTTGTATTATCTCTCGTTAAATATCGATATTCATTACGCTGGAAAGCTTTGAGAATCATCTCAATATATTTGCTTGTATTATCTCTCGTTAAACATCACTATTCATTACGTCTTCTCTCGTAGATCTAGACGACCGTCATAAAACCCTCTCGGCACATCACTACACCTGCCTACACCTTTGCGAAAGCAGCCGTGACGCGTATTTTAATTAGTGAGATCAGTGGTTCTCAAAGTTGACTGAATCGCGACCTCACTGGACTGAAACTTTCCAAATCGGCACGGCCAAGATGCGACCTTCGTGAAGAAACGTAAGAGAGAGTAAAAAACAAGTTCAATCAATCCATTCGCTTACAAGTTCTCCACATCAATTATACCTAGTCAAATAAAAGAAAATGGTGTTGGACTAAAGGTTTATTACCTGTAGTTATATTTTTCTTCTTTTTTTCTCAATTACATATTTGACGTATGTTAGTACATATTTGATATTGTTTTTAGTTTATGCTATCATCTCCTATTAGTATAATTATTTAAGTTTGAACACACAGGTTCAGGCCAACCAAACGTTGTCTATTATAAGAGATTGACTTGTACGATAAGATCACACATTGTACACTTATTTTTTTTTACAAATGTTTGCCTTATATTTTTTATTGTATTAACCATAAACTTAAAGGGAATACAATAAAGAATAAATAAATACAAATTCTAACCATTTAAATGTCAAGAAGGATGTCTTTGTCACTCACGACATTAGCCATTAGTCCCTTGCGAACCCCCGTAACAGTAATCGCCGTGCACTTTGAGAACCACTGAACCAGCTTAAGAGATCCTATCTCGCACTTGATAGTCTCGTTTGCATGAACCTGCGTTGCGCTTGTAAAACTCAGTTCAACCAATATTGACCCTACGCAATAAGATCGCCTTTTCTACACGTGTTTTTAAAAATATTTTCCGTAAGTATATTTTATAGGGTAATACAAGGTCTATTTTAAACTAAAAAATATTGTCTTTGTAGCTTAGGTATCAGATTTTCAGGGCGCATCCAATGCGACCCCCAGGATAATCGACGTGCAGTTTGAGAACCACTGAACCAGCTTAAGAGATCCTATCTCGCACTTGATAGTCTCGTTTGCATGAACCTGCGTTGCGCTTGTAAAACTTGCCATGCACTTGAGTTTAACTTGCAGTAAACGTTAAACTGTTAATGTTAATTCAGTTCTGCTTGCGAATGTTAATTAATTAGCTTTTATGTTAGCGACAGTTGTTATGAGAAAATTTGTTTTTACAGTGATTTGATTTCTGTACTTTAGCACAAGCGTGCTAATGGTGCAGGGATAAAATTTCATCTTTTTAGAGCGTCTAAATAAATTTTTACTTACTCGTATAAGACTTTATTACACATCTTTCTCTAAACCAGATCACTCCTCACACAATCCTTTCATTTCTCTCTCACAAATCTTTTCTTTGACTACCCTTACCCTCTCCATCCAGATTTTTGATTATTAAGATATATGAAAAATCAATCAAAAATTAATCTACTCAGCTCAGCGTAGCCCATATCACCCAGTTTCCGCTTACAGTACTTACTTACCTATCCCAGTAAATTTTAGGCCCACCTTTTGACCTACCTACCGTCTTAGAAAGTGAGCAATTAAGCATTAATAAAAAATCAATTCAATCTTGCCTTTATCACAAAATATGTCAAACGCGTCAACACCAGAAATTCAAAATTTTGAAATTTTCCGAAATAAACCGAGCAATTCTTTCCGCACTTATTTCTATCGAAGCCCGTCAATAAAAACTGTCAAGTCAGACTGACGGACTGAAATGCAAATCCTTCGGCGACCATCGCCGCGTCGTTTACTTTGGCATTTTGATCTTTTTTACCGGACTAAGTTTGAATTGGATCGATAAGTAAGAACTTATATTGGAGAAAGCCAGACAGCTACTAGCTAAGGAAGTTAATTTATGACAGACATATTATATCATGTAGGTAGATATAAAACTAACGTTAAGTCGTAGGTCCCGGCTGTCATTTGTAGATCTTTGGCAGTCGTTACGGATAGACAAAAGCCAGTTAATCTGACTCCAGTCTTGCCATGAAGTACCTTGTTATCTCAGTTAATGGGTTGTGGAGGTCTAGTAGGCAGCCGCTTTTTGTAAAATACTGGTATTCAGCTAAATCCGGCTTGACTGGAAGCCGACCCCAATATAAATTTAGTTGGGAAAAGGGAAAAGTAGATGAGTTATCATGACAAAAACATAAAGCGAAAGTAATTACACACAAAAACAAATAACATTCGATTCAAACAACTCAATTAAATTAATAACATTAACATTACAATAAATTAATCAATGTAATACGACTCAATTGATAACGTTATCAATACAATTATATTTCAATCAATCAATTTAATTACTTATATTATTTTGAATAACTGCTGACAGTAAAGGAAAATATTGTCAGAACTTACAGTTTTTGGATTGTAAAACTGTGACACAGTCATGCCAAAATACCAAAAAATTAGGAAAACATAATTATGACTTCTACTATAGCGCTTCGGGCTTATTCGAAAGAGTTACCACGGCCCTGGATTACAAAGGGTAAATGGCGGAACAAAGGTGGGTTTAAGTCACTCCACCCAGAGCGGGAGAAGTATTTGTAATTTCTCGCTTTTTTAAATTAAGATTGTGAGAGTCTACGGAACATGATATTTGTCAACAATGTAGGTAAAGTATGGAAGGAGCCTAGATCTCATGCCACAGGGAATCCTAGTGTGAGTTTCAGGAAACTAACTCTTCTGAATGTATCTTCAAAAATAATGAATTATTCATATTCTTACACTGGTTCACTCCCTTTGCGTAACTATGGGGATACTGTAAGCTGTTAATACCTACCAACTGACCTCCACAAGAGGTGGGGAGACACTGTGGTTCACTATCGTCCACTAAGCGAAATTACTGCGTGCCAGCGGCAAAGGATGGCGGTGCAATTACAGGGACATAAGTCTTGGAGCATTGTCTCAGTATGACAGTGCAGTATGTTCGCATCTATTGCACGTCCTAGGTAGTCCTTAGGTGATATTGTAGTTTATTATTAAACTTACTAATGTTCGTGGCTAGATAACAATAGCAGCACGGGTCAATCTTCAAGGTTAAGCAACGCTTGCTAAAGTCGGTCTGTGGATGGGTGACCATCTAAACATAACGAGTTTGCTTCGTGTCTCGGAAAGCACGTTAAGTAGGTATCTAATGTCATTTGTAGATCTTTATCTTTGGCAGTCGCTACGAATAGTCAGAAGCCAGTAAATCTGACTACAGTCTTGCCATGAAGTACTGTGTTACCCCAGTTAACGGGTTGTGGAGGTCTGGTAGGCCATCGCTCCTCGTAAAATACTGGTATTCAGCTAAATCCGGCTTGACTGGAAGCCGACCCCAATATAGTTGGGAAAAGGCTAGGTAGATGATGATGAGAATGCCATGTTGCCTTAAGTACGCGTGTGTACTACTACTGTACATTAAGTTTAAAATAAATAATAATAAACAGGCGAAAATGTGTCCGTATTTGTGCTGGTATATTTTTGTTAGGTACTCTTTCACGAAGGTTGGAACGGATTTAGATAGGCACTTGGGTAAACTAATTGACAGGTAGGATAGGTACATTTTATTCCGGGAGTATGATCCCTAGGGATAATTTTGTATTTTCACTAAAGCGAAGCTACAGAAAGTTTGGACCCCCATTTAATACGGGGGTGAAATAGGCGTTCGATTCTTTTATTCTTTGTATAAATCATAAAAGGAACCTTTAAACAAAACATCAGCGTTTATGGTCCAAAAGTTTTTTTTTTTTTTGGAAGGTCTGTAACTTCTCCCGCTCTTGGGTGGAGCGGGAGGGAATGTCAGACTTTTACTGACTAAACCCCACCCCGTTCCTTCGTTGCCTTCGATCTGGGGGGTATGGACTTTCGGAATTTCAGTGTTCCTCAGAGGCTTCGGCCCTACCGAGCCCCTACAGTTTGCTGACATTTGGGCTAGGCATTAAAAAGAAGGTGAGTTAGGACTGTGCTTTTGATTACAAATTAAACGAGTCAGAGAATATTAAGACACAATCACTTCTTTTGAGGAAAAAAAGCAAATAATATAATAACATATCCCGTTCTGGGTGGAGCAAACGGGCGTATCAGATTTTTACCGACTCCACAAAAAGGAGGAGGTACTATGTTCGGATGATTGTATGTTTTTTTTTTATTGACTAAAACCGAACTGTGTTCCGCCATTTGCTCATCGCGTTCAAGGCCACAGTGACTCCAGAAAAATCCCTCATCCCCGACAAACAATCCCACAACACAACTACCCTTAATAACAATACGGCTTACCGTCCACCCATTTCCGGACAGCAAACATTATTGCATGGCGTTGAGGAAAACAAAACCATTAAGCCTGTAAGTGAACCAAAGTGCTAATGCTGCTGAAATTAATTTCCTGACATTGTAATTCTTTTGCCCTCGGTTTCTCCCAAATGAAAACGAAGTGCGCATAAAGTCAGACTGGTCATCCTTTAATATTGTATTTTTCTATCGCGTGCTAAGAGCTTTCTATGTTGAGTATTTTTCTTTGAGTCCATTTGTCAGATCGACTATAAGTAACTTTACTGTAATCTTGGGTTTTCTTTTATGGAGGAACGGATCGGAAGGGCTAACCGCGTCGAAGTTGGTTTGACGATCTGATCATGTTCGCGGGTCTACTTGGAGAGATTGTCCAAGACAGAGAAGTTAGCTTTTAGGTTAACCTCAGCCTAACAGTAGAACAAAATTAAGCTTGTAAGTAAACCAAAGTGCTAATGCTGCTGAAATTAATTTCCTGACATTGTAATTCTTTTGCCCTCGGTTTCTCCCAAATGAAAACGAAGTACGCATAAAGTCAGACTGGTCATCTTTTAATATTGTATTTTTCTATCGCGTGCTAAGAGCTTTCTATATCGAGTATTTTTCTTTGAGTCCATTTGGTAGAAACGACTGTAAGTAACTTTACTGTAATCTAGGGTTTTTTTTTGAAGGAATGGATCCACAGGGCTATCCACGACATTGTAATCTTTTTGCCGAGAGAAGAGCTTACCTAGATGAAAAATAAATATGAATATATAATCTATGGCCTGCTTCGGTTCATCAAACCGAAAAATGCATGGTATTTATTTGAAGAAGACCCACTAAGTTTTCACGACTAGCGACGAATGGTTTATCTAAATTCTCCTTTCTATTGTTATGCGTATTGCTTGCGTCGGACCACTATCTCACCTGATGGCAAGCGATGATGTGGCCGACGACGCTTGCCTAAAAGTAACCTATTCACTCTTGACTTAAAGACCCTAACTTGCTTATCCCTTTTTAGGTGTAATATTCACATTTTTCCTTAAAAAAACTGTAAACAAAAGAGTCCACTTTAAGAGTCCCCCAAACAGACTTTAAGAGTCCCCCAAACCGAATTACGTTGTCCCCAAAGCATAATGAGGGTCATAATAACTAAGTTCAAAGTTATATTTTCCGAAATCAAAATTGACACATTACTTCGTCCTCAGGGTCTGTTTAAGAAAAAGTTATTATTTTTAACGTATTTCCTGAACTGGGTCAAAGAAAAACTCTTTTGTCTTGAAGGCGGGCATTATTAAAAATATTTCCTGGATGAAACTTTTGAGGAATTTCGATTCAGTTGACGTAGTAAAAAGTTAGTTATTGAATGCTTTTCCCAATTGCAGGTTTAATTTTATAATGAAGAAGCTATGACATTTTCTCACCGGAATATGTGTTATAGTTTACACTAGCTGCTTTCAACGGCTTCACGTATGATAGTAGAAAATAATCCCAAGGGAATATACTCCCGGGATAAAAAGTATCCTATGCAGTATTTGAAGACATGAAAGTACGAAGTTTCAACGGAATCCGTACAGCCGTTCGACCTTAAAGAAGAAACAGACATACACACAAAGTTTTGGCTTGAAGTGTTAATAATATGATTAAAATAAATAGCAACGTGAAGTCAAAGACCTATGTATCTCAAATTTACTCATAAACTCCTTAGTAACCCCATTAGGGGATAAATTTCTCTAAATTTCTTCCGTGATAATTTCCGTTATAAGCACTAAATTGTGCGGAAAATTTCGTGTTTCAGCAGTTTAGAGTAGGCGTTGTCTGTAAATTGAATTAATTAAAGCTTTGTGAAGTAGAATATACTTTCTTTTAAACGAAAATCCCAAGAAATTATGGCAAAACAGACCTTTAGAATAACAATGACCCGACTTATCGTATCTTATCTCAAAATTGCTGTAATTTCTGATTGTACCTTTAAAACCCAGTAGTATTCGATATTAGTAAATCTGACTCGTCTTGCCAGAAGTACCGTGTTACCCCAGTTAGTGGGTTGCGGAGGTCTAGTAGGCAGCCGCTCCTCGTAAAATACTGGTATTCAGCTAAATCCGGCTTGGCTGGAAGCCGACCCTAATATAGTTGGGGCAAGACTGGAGTCAGATTTATTGGCTTCTGACTATCCGTAACGACTGCCAAAGATCTATAAATGACAGCCGAGACCTACGGCTTAAAGTGCAGTCCAAGGCACGGAGGAAACTCGCTATGTTAAGATGGTCATCCATCCACAGACCAACCTTGGCAAGCGTTGCTTAACCTTGAAGATCGACCCGTGCGACTGTTATTATATAGCCTCGAGCTCCTCTCATATTTCAATATACTCATATCATCACTAAATATATTTTGACGACTTTCCTGCTCATTTCCCACAAATTAAAATTTTTGAATTACGTCACATACATTATAAGGGTGCGAAAACCAGACTATAACTTGTTCTAAGTAATTTCCTCTAGCCTTATCACATGTCCCAAAAACGGAGGCTGTAAAGTCAATCTGCGGATAATATTCGTCTTGAACAACAAACCCTGAGTTTTTATCATTTAGGAACAGACGTCCATTATGGAGGAATGTTGCAGAAGTTAAAGTTATTTCTGTTTACGTGACGTGAAATGAAATGAAATAATTTATTTGTTGTAAATGTAGATACAAAAATATGGTGTTAAATTAAACAAGGATCCAATACATTCTACCGAAAGGCTTGGTTTTTTTTGTCTTAGTTCTTCAATTTCGCTCATCTCTGTATCGCTGTTTTATACAAAGAATTGTAAAAGAGTCCAAGTCATGGCGAATAGAAGAAGAAGGCGAATTGCCTACTGCTTCTAAGAGTGAGAGCTAAATATCAGTATTTTACGAGGAGCGGCTGCCTACCAGACCTCCACAACCCATTAACTGGGTGGTGGAGTAACACGGTACTTCATGGCAAGACTGGAGTCAGATTTACTGACTTTTAAGTTAAAAGTCAGTAAATCTGACAGTCCGTAACGACTGCCAAAGATCTATAAATGACAGTCGGGACCAACGGCTTAACGTGCTATCCGAGGCACAAAGAAAACTCGGTATGTTAAGATGGTCTCCCATCCACACACCAACATTGACAAGTGTTGCTTAACCTTGAAGATCGACCCGTGGGGCTGTTATTATCTAGCCACGAGCTCCTCACATAAGATTCTCTTTATTCTTTGGGATAATCTTTAGCTGAAGCTGGAAGCAAGCTATACTATAAAATCCTACATCAACTTTGATCCATCAAGCTGGTTAGTGAACCAAATTAAAGGCCCGGGAGACCTCACAAAGATTCCAGCCGAGCTAAATTTCAAAGGGAGCGCCGATCTACAAGCTCCGAGTACACTGTTAGTCGGGCTGATACAACAGAACAAATATTAGTGGAGCTGTTGGTTCGTGCATGTGATGCGAGTCAGGAGTCAGGAACTGAGAACTGATCATGTTTGTTTGCGCAGTTTAGGGCTGCAGCTTTTTTTGGGTTTGTTTTTTAATTGATACTAGTGACCCGCTCCGGCTTCGGACGGATGCAAATTTATCAGTGTTACTCTACTATATTATGCATGTATTTTACATATAAACCTTCCTCTTGAATCACTATCAAAATCCGCTGCGAGTTTCAAAGATTTAAGCATACATAGGGGATATAGGGACAGAGAAAGCGACTTTGTTTTATACTATGTAGTGATAAACCAGTGTCTGACCGCGATCCCACCTGATGGTAAGCAGTGGTGCAGTCGTTGACGGTGAGGCGCATTAGTTTATTAAAAGCTCTCTAGCCATGAAGACTCCTTATTGTTGTAAAGATATCATTATAATTTTACCAGTTGCTGCCAGGCGGGGTGGGGTTTAGTCAGTAAGAGTCTGACACACCCTCCCGCTCCGCCCAAGAGCGGGACAAGTCATTCTGATGATTCCCCACTTGAAAAAATAAAGCTTATCAATATAACACGAAGAATATCCAAATTTAAGACGCAGAGAACTTACATTCAATTAGAACTTAGAAGTTTTTTTTTTACTGTGAACCATGTCTGTTTTTAATTGTTAAACATAGAAATAACAAGAAAAACTTAGAAGTTAAACTGCAGAAGAAATACCAACACTCATTTTCAGCCAGCAACAACTCACAGCAACAAATTAATAACGTCACAAGCAATTCTTCTGCAACCAACCTGTACAGTGGCCAAAAAAGTCGGGGGATGAAAAATAGCCGCCCCGGGTTGAAGGTTTTTGTGGGGCCGGGGGTCTTGTCGACACCTTTTGTTCTAAAGGGGTTGACTTTTTAGGATAAGAGGGTTGATTTGTAGGATTCCATAACTGGGGGCCAATGTTAATGGGAATAAAATTGTGGACTTTTGAATGTTACAATTTTATAAGAGGTTTTTTGTTGTAGCCTTTTATTTTAAGGGTTGCATTTCCTTTTTCGTTAGCTGGTTCATTATTTTGAGGTGATTGAAAACTTTGGAAGAAGTTACTGTGTGGCTAAAGATTTATAGTTTATCAGTTAGTATATATCTTGTGTTAGAGGTTGCACCTGTGTTAATAGTATGTAGATATGTCACCCACTTTGGTCACCCAGTAATACAGTTGCATTTTTCTAGTGAAAATTAAAAAGAAAATAGTTTTGAGTTCAGTAGTTTTTGATTTTATTTATTAACCTCAAATTATTTTATTTCACATTACGAGTAACTTAAATGAGTACCTAAACATCGTAAGCTAGTGTTCGTTTGCAATTTGTCATTTCCTATGAAAAAACCGGCAAGAAACTCTTTTAAGGTTTAACCACGGATATTCTTGCCGGTTTACGCCCGTTTTCAATAAGCTATCTATCTAAAGTTGCAGCTACTAAAGATAAAGAAATCTATTCTTTTGCCCTTACTTGCTTTCCTATACTTGACCTACCGACACGGTTAGCATTTCCTACCAAAAGTTGTGGATTGATAGATAGAATCTTACTGTTTATCAGGGGATAGCTATCTGTCTATGAACTGCGGTAGGTTATTGAAAACGGGTGTTAACAAAAAATAAATGTAGCTTCTAGTCGAAATAGATAAAGCGACGATACACCTTCATCATAATATCTAGTGGTCAAGAGCGAGCCTATCAACAATAAAAAAAATCTTTCTCCTCTTCATAATAATATTAGTTACAATTATAGATATGAATGACCGGATGGCCACACAAGTAGATGCCAATTAATCAATAATGTAGCTTTATCTTAAAAGTCATGATAATAACGTGTGGCGGCGTCCCTTTCATTTACTTACTGACGAATCACAATTTATGACGTACCTATTCCGTTCATATTTAATTTAATAAGTAATATATAATAACCATAATTAAGTAGTTCCTGGTCGTCTATCGTAAAATATATTTTTAAATATCTTTTTGTAAAAATTAAATGTTATTTTGATTTTGTGTTCAATGTGTGTACGTAAGCTCATTTCGCGTACTTTTTTTCTGAAAGCATATCCGATTCTAATCTACCGAAAAAATAATGCAGGAAGTTACGGATCACAATCCTTAGACAGTTAACTATCTTGCGAGATAGTTTATAATCTAACGTCATTACAATTTTAAGGTGACAATTACATAATTATACATATCCGTACATGTGTAACTGTGTATGTTTTTTACGATTTCTGTCTTTCACACTCAAATGGCTGAACGGATTAGAATGAAATTTAGCACACGTGTAGACTGATCTTGTCATAGGACTTTGTCCCGGAAGAATGTTCTCTTAACATGATTTTATACTCTACTTTCACGCAGGCGATGCCTCTAACAGAAGTCAATATCACTCATAAACAAGTTGGCCACTTTTAGAAGCAAAATATAACAATAACAACAAACTTATCTCCTATCAAATAGACTACCAGTTAACTAATCTTTTTAATATTAACTGTTAATATGGTAATATTGTCAACTCAACGATTTTTTTAAAAAGAGTAACCCAAAGATTCATGCTGGTTCCACCAATACTGAACAAGAACCGTGCGCTAGTTTCAGACGTTAAATAAATTCCCATTTAGGCCTATGTGAAATAAATAATTTTGAGTTTGATGCCCGCATAAGTAGTAGAAAATATATTTCTTTTACGCGGACGAGGCTGCTAACAAAAGCTAGTATTACTGACAAATAAGTTGGCTAATTTTAGAAGCAAAACATAACAATAATAACAAACTTCCCTCGTATCAATAGCCAACCAGTTACCATAACAATATTTTAGGAAAATTCCCGCACATTAACATAACATCTCGCTGAATTATTATAAGAAACGCTAGTAAAACAAAGCATCATCTTCCAATTAAGTCACGTCCCACGTCGGGGCCTACGGAAATTGTGGGATTGCCTAACATAATATTGTTTGGAGGAAATCTTTGGATATTATAGGTATAGGGAGATAGTTACCTATAATATCCAAAGATTTCCAGAAGCTTTTGAGAAGTATTCCTGCACCAATAGGTATTTTAGATGGTAGTAACCAATATAAAATCCCAGTCTACTTCTTCTTCTTTTCGTATCGATGCTCTCACTAAACTTTTTCTGCCCAGTATTTGGCAACCTGTATGGCATTGGCCTCGTTTAGATTCTGCAAAGTACAGGGGGTTGTGCAGGATGGACAGCATAGCAAGTGCCGCATGTCCTGGGTAGCTGCTCCACACTGGCACTGTGTTAAGGATGGGTCGAGGAAGCCCCATTTGGCCATATTGATTTTACAACAACCAACCTGTTGGCTACTTTTAGAACCTAAACATAATAATAACAAAGTTCCCTCCTATCAATAGCCAACCAGTTACCATAACAATATTTTAGGTAAATTCCCGCACATTAACATAACATCTCGCTGAATTATTATAAGAAACGCTAGTAAAACAAAGCATCATCTTCCAATTAAGTCACGTCCCACGTCGGGGGCCTACGGAAATTGTGGCATTGCCTAACATAATATTGTTTGAAGGAAATCTTTGGATATATAGGTATAGCTAGGTAGAAACTTACCTATAACTATATATATATTCAACATTCAAATACCTACTATTACCTACCCTATACATTGGGGGGAACACGTGGTATTCCTAAAGGTTGACACCGAGTCCCCCCCAGAACGAAGGCAACGAAGGAACGGGGTAGGGGTTTAGTCAGTAAGAGTCTGACACGCCCTCCCGCTCCGCCCAAGAGCGGGGGAAGGCATTCTGATGATTCCCCTACCAGAAAAAAAAAACCTACCTATACATAATATTCAAAGATTTCCTAGATATTTTACATGTTAAATCCTTAGCATGGTCTTCAACGAATGTACCTATTACCTACTCATTAATATTACATTTATTTAATATTCTTCATCTTAGCCGAAAGACGTCCACGTGGACATAAGCCTCCTCCAAAAGAGGGAGTTTTGTCATAATCGCTACGCTTGGCATGCGGGTTGGCGATCGCAATGAATTGCTGAAATGCACGGAGAATGCTGCTGCCGATTCTCTGGTGCGTCCCTTGTCGTCTCTTACGACACCCACGGGAAGAGATGGAATGGTGTTATTTTCTGCTTCGTCACAAACATACACGTAGACACATTCACAAAATGTCTATATTAAGAATGGTGAATGTTTATTACTGTTTCATGTGAATTTCGATGAAATTTGGCATACGGTTAAGGTTACAACATACTTAGTCTATATTTCTTTAGGGTAATTTTCGCCTTCCTCGCGGACTGAAAGGAAAGAAAGAACCGATAGAAGAAAGAAGATTTATTTAAACTTCTTTATTGGAATTTCCATTCAAAAAATCATGATACCAGTACCATTTTATCCAGTACCAAAAATAATAGTTAAAGAAAACGTCCAAAACATAACGTACAGATCTAAAATATCCGCTAACTCTCGAATGTGCAATTTCAAATTCAAAAATTTCAAACTTCGAGCTTCGTCAGAGAGAATGAACCAAAAGCGGACGAGTGAACTAAAAGAACGAACGAAACGAACTCTTATTACTACATCAAGTCCGGTGGAATTCATAAAAAGGGTCGGCGTTCACTCGTTGTTTAAAGATGAAATGTACATTTTCTATTGAAGATAATTTTATGAATAATTGATTATGATTACATAGCTAATTGTCTGTTATTTTCACGTTGTCCAAAGTAAAAAAAACGGGCAAAATCAATAATTAGACTTGA
Organism: Mythimna separata; assembly: GCA_030763345.1. Lineage (NCBI taxonomy): Eukaryota > Metazoa > Arthropoda > Insecta > Lepidoptera > Noctuidae > Mythimna > Mythimna separata. The sequence continues at coordinate 7,835,932 of CM061190.1, forward strand.
ATTATGTTCTGTTATAACCAGTATTTTTCAAGAAATTTCTGCCAATCTGACCTCGTCAACCCAATTGGGTAAAACGAAACCCTTTAGGCAAAAGACAAGGGTACTGGCAAAGTCGGAATGTATTTAGATTTACGATTTTTAATGAAGAACAGGCAACATGGTTTGATATATTTTTTTTTTTTTTAATATGAATAGGTTCAAACATTACACCACGCACTGCAGCGGCCTAGTAGGGCCGAAGCCTACCTATTTGGGCCCATGGCCCCAGTAGGCTACTAGGGCCATGGGTTCTGAAAGGGAAACCCGTGGTCCTGGAATGCAAAAACGATAGGTGTGGTTTAAGTAAGTCAAAGTCTGACACGCCCTCCCGCTCCACCCTAGAGCGAGAGAATTCCTTCAGTCAAAATACAGACGATGCAGAGTCAACCAATTTAAAACGATATTTAGTTTATTTAACTAATCAACAAAGCAACCGAAAATTTAAAAAAGTAAATGATGATGGACAAGGCCAATTAAAGAAACAGACTCTACCTAATTTTTAAATAAAGGGAACTAACTACTGTGGTTATAAAACAAGAGATAAAACCATTTAGTTGAAAGCTAAATTTTTATTTTTGCTTTGTTTTTAGTGTACGGGAGCATTAATAGAGGCAAAGTCATTTGATAAAATAGGAAATCTCAATATATTGTGCTTGGAAAAACGGAATCGACCGTTAGTTTTTGATTTTAAGAATCAACGACTAACTCGAAACTCTAAAGGTCTCTGCACACAGCCGGCGTGGCGTGGCGGGGCGCGGCGTGGCGGGGCGGCGACGCTGCGCTGGCGCGGCGGCATCGGTCACACTGCGGGCGCGATCGTAGTCGTAGCCCGTCCCCGCTGCTTCTGACTTGTATTCCCGCCCGGCGCGGCGGCGGCGTGGCGCGACGGTTACCGTCGCGTCAAGCGGGACGGCTCTGTGTGGCGTCGTCCGTAATATCTAGTACATTACAACTACTCAGTGTCGCGTCGCCGTCCCGTCCCGCCGCGCCGCGCCCGCTGTGTGCAGCGACCTTAAACCATCCAACCAACCAGTCGCAATAATAGACTGAGTCGGACTCGAGTCACAGTTAGTCGAAACGATCGAAAACCATCGAGTTGTTCGAACTATCAAAAAAAACCTCTGTGTTGTGGCGACATTAAGGAAGCATACAGCAGCGGACACATTTCGGCTATAGTCTATACTAATATAATAAAGAGGTAAAGTTTGTTTTTTTGTTTGTATTAGGTAATCTGTGGAAGTACTGGTCCGATTGCTATTTTATGTACGCGGGTGAAGCAGCGGGCTAAAGCTAGTCACATAATATGACTAGCTTTAGCAAGAGATACAATTATATACACTTGACAAGGTATATATAACACGCTCCTGAGTCCTAATGACATTAATCACATTCTAGGTGAATGGCTGGTAAATTGACTGGTGACCGCAAGATGATTGGGTTAAGATTAAGCTGCCAACAAGTCAGGCATGCAGATTTAACCACTATTTGATTTTGCTGTGTGAACAAAATGGATTAAACTATCATTAAGAAATATCTATGTAACAGTTTTCATTGCTAAATAATTAAATACATTTTAGCTCTAGCTAGATGGTAAAGAAATATGTTAAAGAAATATTTTTAAACAACGTAGTAATAAAGCTGAGGTGGTCGTGGCTAGATAATAACAGCCGCACGGGTCGATCTTCAAGGTTAAGCAACGCTTGCCAAGCCGGTAGGCTTGTGGATGGGTGACCATCTTAACATACCGAGTTTCCTCCGTGCCTCAGAATGCACGTTAAGCCGTTGGTCCCGGCTGTTATTTGTAGATCTTTGGCAGTAGTTACAAGTAGTCAGAAGCCAGTAAATCTGACTCCAGTCTTGCCATGAAGTACCGTGTTACCCCAGTTAATGGGTTGTGGAGGTCTGGTCGGCAGCCGCTCCTCGTAAAATACTGGCATTCAGCTAAATCCGGCTCGACTGGAAGCCGACCCCAATATAGTTGGGAAAAGGCTAGGTAGATGATGATAATGAGTTATAAAGCTTTAAAGCTACTTGGAAAAAAGAGAAGTCCGTCATGGTATTTGACGTCAATAACCATGGCACCCGTACCGTGCCACCATAGAAAAGGACATCATGTCGAAATAGAAAGTTCAGAATTGACAAATCATGTTTGCTTTTCTGCCATTATTATTATTATTTTGACAATTAGTATTCTATTTTTGTAAAATTGATAAACTGGTTACATCACTAATAGTCCAGTCATTATAGTAAGTTCACCTCGGAATTCGAGATACCCAGCTGTAAGTCTGTAAATACTTGTATATTGACACCCTAAAAGTTGTCTCAAAACCTACATATGGTAGGGTGTATGCAACTATTAAATTTCAAGATCAAAAGTCGCAAAAATCGTTTTTTTGCTCTTTTTTTGTAAATGTCTATAATGAAGTAATTATTATTAATTAGGTTAAAATTCAAATATTATTTTTATATTTTCATTAACAATTCTGCAATTAAGTACATGGGCAGGTAAGTGTTGTTAAATAAATATTTTATTGGGAAGGACATTCAAAAACCGGGTTTCTAACTTAAGAATTTAAAGATAAGAACAAACCATTAGTAATAATCAATCACTAATAAAGAATATAATAACAGAATCCCGTTGCTTAACCTTCACTTACCGAACCCAAAAAAGTAAAGCCAGGTTAAAATTCCTTTAACCTAATCTCTAAAGCAGATCAATGAGGTCCCTAGGGCGAGCTCAATAAATTCTACAGCATTATGAATTGACCCGCCCGATAAGATCGGCGACAGGAAAATGTCGTGTTAAGGGAAAAATGGACGAAAAATGGGGAGAAATGCATTTTACTTTAATATTTTTGACATAAAAGTAGTGGTCAAATAACAAAAATACTCTGAAAGCCAAATATTGGTGGAGAGCAGGGGTATACCATGACAAATAAAGTTTTAAAAATCTCCATCGATCCTACGTGTGCTAACAAACTTAAAAAGTCAAAATTTGAGGTTTTTTGGATTTTCCTCGAAGCCGGCAAGTTTTTTCAAAAAATCATCATCATCTACCTAGCCTTTTTCCCAACTATATTGGGGTCGGCTTCCAGTCAAGCCGGATTTAGCTGAATACCAGTATTTTACGAGGAGCGGCTGCCTACCAGACCTCCACAACCCATTAACTGGGGTAACACGGTACTTCATGGCAAGACTGGAGTCAGATTTACTGGCTTCTGACTATCCGTAACGACTGCCAAAGATCTACAAATGACAGCCGGGACCAACGGCTTAACGTGCTTTCCGAGGCACGGAGGAAACTCGTTATGTTAAGATGGTCACCCATCCACAGACCAACCTGGGCAAGCGTTGCTTAACCTTGAAGATCGACCTGTGCTGCTGTTATTATTTTAGCCACGAGCTCCTCGGCAAGTTTTTTCAAAAAATACATCAAGCCAAAGTTGTAGATCCTACTGCCTTCCTTCCCCCGCACCTTCTACTATGATTACTCTTGCAATTGTTTTCTACTTTTAATTGTTCTTGTTTTATTTATACCGGCTCAACCAACTTATTGAATTAGTATTAGTAGTGTTTCATTTGACGCTTCTGCCTCCGATTCCGATATCGACCCCGGTTCCGTTTCCCAACCAAATTCCGATAAACCTCCAGTTTTCACTCCCAAAGCTAACCAATACGTAAAGCTTTGAATACACTAATGTAAGGCTTTATACACCAGACACAAAAGCATGATTTTATGCATGGATGTGCTCAGTTAGTGCTAAACATTTAGTCACTCCAGTGGCTTGAACTAATGAATGGAATTCGGCAGAAGTGGTAGGCTGATTGAGATTAGGCGTACTGCCAACTATTGACTGGCTTTGATTTTGTGTTGACGAGAGTAAATAATGCTGGGGTTGGTTGGTGTTTGGTGTATTTACTTTGAATTTTAGAGTGAATAGGACCTTAATAAAGTAGTGCGCATCACTATTAACGATTGCATCACAGCTTACTTTTTTTTTTTAATTGTTATAAACTAGTGCTTGACTGCGATCTCACCTGATGGTAAGCAGTGATGCAATCGTTGATGGTGAGGCGCACTAGCTTATTAAGAGCCTATTCACTCTAGCCTTGAAGACACCTAAATTATAATCGGACGGGAAAACGGCAGCAGGTAAATTGTTCCAGTCCCTCGATGTACGCGGTATAAACGACGACGAAGCAAAGCGCTTTGACCGGACCGTGCAGGTTTCTACAACGTAAGGATGGATACTCGCCGTACGACGGTTTGTCCGATGGTGAAAGGGAGATGGCGAAATTAACTCATGCAATCTTGTGCACACTCTCCGAAATGCATCCTGTAGAACACCGAAAGGCTGGCTACCCTACGCCTGTGCTACACCCACTCTGGGTGGAGTGGGAGAGTGTTGACGTGAGTGACAGACTAGCACCCACCTGTGTTCCTTCAGTTACCCCTCCTTACTTTGCCTTACAGTTTCCCTTTTCATGCTCAGTTTCCTTTAAATTTGAGTCCGAAGTTTGTATGGACAAAAACTACTTACCTACTACTAGTAGCTTAATAAAAATGTTTCTATAGTAACTATAGAGTCATCGACACCCCATCCCACGCCTAAAACAATATCTAAATAACATATATATATTATACGATAATAATTACAGGTTTAACGACATGAATAAATGTGATATTTCAGTATTAATGACCGAAAATCACAATGTCAAATATAGTCTGAGTTTAGTAAGACTTAATAGGTAGTACTGTAATTATAGGTTTCGACACTAACTAGTGACGGGCTTATGTAAATCAGTACCTATGTTGTTATCATAGCTACATCTTTTTTAGGTTACCGTAACCAAGGGTAAAATTAGGACCTTATTACTAACGCCCGTTTTCAATAACCTACCGCAGTTCATTGATAGATAGCTATCCCCGATAAACAGTAAGATTCTATGTATCAATCCATAACTTTTGGTAGGAAATGCTAACCGTCGCGTCGGTAGGTTTTAGGAAAACAAATAAGGGCAAAGTATAGATTTGTTTATCTTAAGTAGCTGCAACTTTAGATAGATAGCCTATTGAAAACGGGCGTAGGACTCCTCTACTATTCGATCTAATGAACCGTGATCTCTACACAGTTTAAATGTTCACAGATGATGTATTTCTTTTGCTGCTAAAACAACTTAAACCTTAATTGGGGGGCTCTCCCATAAAACCAACCTGATTTTTTGGCTGTTTTTTGCTAAAGATGGTACGGAACCCTTCGTACGCAATTTCCGACTAGCACTTAGCTGGTTTTTTTTATATGGCGCTACTTTTGACGAAAATACGTCTTAAAAATTCTATTAGAGAGGTAATTAATAAAAATGAATGATAACATAATCGGGGGACTTTGGGTGTTGCGGCTTCATAACCATCAATGGTATTTAAAATTCAATTACACCATTGGATAGCTACAAAATCAAAGAATTTATTACGCCGTAGGGATGTCCACTTGTCATATAATAAATACTTATTTTAAAAATCGATTCAATATCCGATACTGAACATTGGTACGTAGTACTTAAGTACGAGCTTACAATGTTATATTATGTTGTTACATATTATACATACGTAAACTAACAATATACCTAACCTTTCTCAGTTAAGATTTTGATGTTATCTGTCGCCAGAATAACGTTAATGAACTTAAACCACACATACAGAATACAGTTAAACTGTTAAACAGTGAGAGGTGTCTAACTACTAAAGCTACATACGAGTATGTACACTCATTGGTCCGGACCAGTTACCCTCTGAGTGTTGCCAACTAAATACAATGAATTTGCTACAATGCTCTTGTATATATGTACACATATGTTTGTATGAAGTTACATGTAGCTACTTGTATATCTGTATAATAATCATAATCAATCGAGTTTTGTTCCCTATAATATTATATTACTTAGCTTCTGCCAGAGGAGCTCGTGGCTAGATAATAACAGCCGCACAGGTCGATCTTCAAGGTTAAGCGACGCTCGCCTAGGTTGGTCTGTGGATGGGTGACCATCTTAACAACGAGTTTCCTCCGTGCCTCGGAAAGCACGTTAAACCGTAGGTCCCGGCTGTCATTTGTAGATCTTTGGCAGTCGTTACGGATAGTCAGCAGCCAGTAAATCTGACTCCAGTCTTGTCATGAAGTGCCGTGTTACCCTAGTTAATGGGTTGTGGAGGTCTGGTAGGCAGCCGCTCCTCGTAAAACACTGGTATTCAGCTAAATCCGGCTGGACTGGAAGCCGACCCCAATCCCTATAGTTGGGAAAAAGGCTAGGCAGATGATGACTTAGCTTCTGCCACCGGCTTCGCATGAATGAAAGTAGGTGTCTTGACGCAAACTTTGGAGTTGGACCCGCCTTTTACCTCTTTAGGGGGTGAATTTTGGAAAATCCTCTTTTAGTGCTCGCTTACGTCATAAAATGAAAACTTGAGCAAAATTTCCCGTTCCTAGGCCTTGTAGTTTCGGCTGTGTGTTGATATGTCAGTTTCTCCTTTTATAAATATAGTTTAGGCCCTATGAAATTAGCGATTCAGATAAACGGATAACTTTGAACTGTGAATAAAAAACTGCGTTGTTATAGGAAACTTAAGAAACTTATCTAAAAATAATCAAGAATTCTTTTTTAATTAGGATAAACAATATTAGATTCAGTCGTCGATTTTGAATATACTACTTTCAGGATGTATGTTCAATACGTTAGAAGTTGTATTTATAATTATACTGGCCTATTAAATAGACTGGCCTGTTGGTCTAGTGGTCAGTGGCCCTGACTGCTATTCCGGAGGTCGTGGGTTCGATTCCCACCCAGGACAAATGTTTGTGTGATGAACACGATCATTTGTTCTGTGTCTGGGTGTAATGTATCTATAATATGTATGTACATATTTAGAAATATATAAGTATGTTTATCAGTTGTCTAGTACCCATAACACAAGCTCTGCTTAGCTTGGGACTAGATAGTGTTGTGTGAAAAGTTGTGCAATATTATTATTATTATTATAACCTATAGTTCAGTATAGATAGGTTATCACCTTAGAAAATAACGTAGTTTTATGAAATGTGAACCTTCCACCTCAATGCCACAGACATGACATGACAAATGCCTATAAAAATACGCCTGAAACTGATACCAAGGTCAAATTTATAATAAACAAGGACCATAGAGCAAGTACACGCGTTTATCAGGGTTGCCAGATTGTTCGAAAGAGTTACAGTGGCCCTGGAACAATAAGGGCAACTGAAGGAGGAGGTGGTCTTAGTAAGGCGTATAGCACACTATTAGAGTCTGCGTTGCGCCGCAAAAAAAGGTATTAGCGTAAGGCATTTTTTGGTTGTTATGCGCCATGCCGGACGCAAATTAATACATTTTCTTTCTTCTTTTCTTACTCGCCTCACTACGATACGAGACGCTTGTGTTCTATTTACTCGCAAAATATTTTCGATCGAGTTCGATATATTATATGTTTCAACCCTTTGCACAGCTGAAACCTGTTTGGCAATCACGGAAACTGACGCGAAGGGTAAAACTCAAATTCAACGTCAAATTGGTCCAACGTCAAATCCAAGTTTTCGTAAACCGATGTCTTCGTCGTATCCTCGCGACTCACTGGCACGAGACCATCTCGAACGGAGATGTTGGAGAAATACCACGAAAGCCCAATCGATCACTAGATCAAACGTCGTAACTGGAGTTGGATTGGTCACACGCTTAGGAGAAATTCTGATCACATAGGTACCTAATCGGCCGTCCTCGGCAAACCTGGCGACGTATTGTGTTGGGAGAAGCGACGCTATCGGATTGACATGGAGCGAGGTGAAGCGTCAAGCTCAAGACAAGCTAAGCATTTTAAGTCAATATCTTCTTGTATATTTTTTTACTTGATTAATTCTAGCAAACAGAATGTGCCAACAGTTCTAAACAATCAGAAACTAAAAAAACTGACATTTGACACTGGGCTGTGGAGGTCAGATATTCAGTCGCTCCATTTAAATAATAGTATTCAGCGGCTAGATTTGAAGCCTAGCATAACACAGGAAAAGGCTAGGCACCATTGATTTAACACCATTATTTCATCATCATCATCATCATCATCTCAGCCGAAAGACGTCCACTGCTGGACATAGGCCTCCCCCAAGCGTCGCCACAGCGACCGGTCCTGCGCGTCTCGCATCCATCGGATTCCCGCGACCCTCGCCAGGTCGTCGGTCCACCTTGTGGGAGGCCTTCCGACGCTGCGTCTTCCGGTACGTGGCCGCCACTCTAGAGCCTTCCGTCCCCATCGACCATCTGTTCTACGAGCAATGTGCCCTGCCCACTGCCACTTAAGTTTGGCGATTCTTCGGGCTATGTCGGTAACCTTAGTTCTCTTGCGGATCTCTTCATTCCTGATATGATCGCGCAAGGAAACTCCGAGCATAGCCCTTTCCATTACTCTTTGGGTGACTTTAAGCCTTCTTCTTCTTCTTCTTTACACCATTATTTACTACCAATGAAACTGTAGATATTTTAATGGGAGGAACCATTTAACGAGTACAGACAAAAATAGGTTTCTGCCTTGTAAAAACAGCCATTTAATAACTACGTTTTGAAAGCAATAAGAACAGAAAACTTACTGCAGTGAATGAGGCGCCATTTTTTATTTATGTGAATGGAAAACAGGTTGCATTCCCATCAAGAACAAATCCATTTCCTTTTCAATTTATTTTTAGTACTGGCCATAGTTATTACTTGTATTTTAAGAATAAAATATGTTTATTATGATCTAGTTGTAGAAAAATCTGTGTATAGAGTTTGCTACCGAACCTTTTCATATTGTATGGTCTGTTTTTTAAACCCTGAGACTAAAATGACATTACATCACAAAAGAACTGGCATCATTTCTATAGTAAGTTTGACATTAGATGTGTCAATTTAGTCTCAAAGTATAAAAAATAGACGATAGCTTGTTTTGTTTTGTGTAGTCAGTTTTGTTTTTGAAACTGACTCACTGACATGGACGCACAGTCGAAACTTTTGAACCTAGGAGCGTGATATTTTTGCACAAGGTTTCCTTTTATGACTTAGGGGAGGACTAAGAGGATTTTCCAAATCTCGCCGCCTAAGGGGATAAAAACAGGGGTCCAAAATTTGTATAACGAAACCTACTTTCACGCGGGTGAAACCGCTGGCAGAAGTAAGTTGTTAATATAAAATTAATTTAAGTGTGACACTGGATAATGCACTAGGAAACCCCGGGTCGCAGGACTCAGTCTCTTTCGACGGGTAATATAATTTGGGTAAGGTATGGCAGATACTAGATTAGGTAGGTAGAAGGTAATTTTATGTTTCAAGAAGAATCATGACTGTGATCGTAAGACGATCACAATAATAGAACTCTTTGAATCAGTATTAATAAAAATACTAAGAAGAATAAGAATGTCTGGATCGATTTAATATTGTTTGAAGTCTTAGGAAGTTTCCTTTCAAAACAACATTGGAAAATTTTCACGGAAAATCGTACGACTTTCCGTGAAAATTTTTGACATAAGTACGGTTTTCCGTAAAAAAATTTGACGTGTCACAGAAAAAACAGTTCAATTTTTCCTGGTATAAATGCTAAATAATTATTGAAGTACACTTCTACCATTGTGGTATCGTAAAATATAGTAATAAATAGTCTGTTTTAGTCAGGACGTTCAATAAGTAGTCTGTGATAAAAATCAATTGTGTAAAGTTTATGACTTTCGGCGCGCCGTTTGACCAATCAGAGAGCCAAACGCGGTAAACGTATCCATCGCGTTAACGTAAAAATAACCCGCACTCAGGGCACTAGTGGATGTACATTATAGTTAGTAGTCCTACAGAAAGGCGGACCACAATGAGACATCCGAAAAGTGACGATATTTTTCATAGAAATTGTTTTAACTAACTAGAGTAATTTTAAAATATTAAGTACTATGGAACTTGGGAACTCATCGTCAGATCGTTGTATTTTTGTTTTTAATGCGACCAGCAAAATTTTGCTAAGCTTTGGTTTGTTGCCTAAGTCTTGAGAACATCAGAAAATTCTATGAAACACATCATTGGTTGCCCATATTAGGGTTGAAAACTTTTTTGGGAGGAATTTAAGACTTTCATAAATTATTGCAAACATATTAGTGATTGATACATAATTATAATTATTTTATAGTGATCAAAGACAACAGATAGTGAAGTGTTTTGACATTCACATTCGCGAAGCAAATGTTATTATTACATTATCGGCCTTATAATGTTCCCACTGCTGGGAGTCAGGCCTCCTCTCTAGGAGAGGGAATAAGAGCGTTTTCAAATTATCCGATCCGATATCGGTGTCGGACGCCGATACGATATCGGGGTAAGTAAAATGTATGAAATGCCGTGCCCCGATATCCGATATCGGGCCGGACAATATGAAAGACAGGTACATATTTCAAACATTTTACTTACCCCGATATCGGATCGGCGTCCGATACCGATATCGTATCGGATAATGTGAAAACGCTCTAATGATGAAGAATGTTCGAAGCAAATGTGAATGTCAAAAAATGTATGAATATTCGCGATTAGAACGTGACTAATCGTTACATACAGTACCTACCTACGTTTTTCATTCTAGACATTTATTTTTTATTGATGATTTCCCACCGCAAAAGGTGAGATAGTGGTCAAACGCGAGCCATATCAATAAAAAAACAAACCAATATGTTGATGGTAGTGTGTCTAATGAAAGCGCGACCTGGAGTTTTTTTTTTTCAATTTAACTGGCAATATTATTCAGTCGCAATTGTAGGAAATAAAAAAAAATATGAAATGTCAAGGCATGATTCTCCTACTAGATAGTAATACCACATACATTTTTTTTGGATTTAACCTCTTCTTCTCAGGTCGCGCTTTCATTACACGGACTATATGTAAGTACTTGAAGTAGCAACCCTATCCTGTACCTAAGTTAGCTAAGGTCGCGTCGTATCACGTAGAAAGCACTCAAGTGAAAGACATGACGCACTACATTTTCAGCAACGATGCACAACAAGCCGTGACGCTGCCAGACAGCTGATAACATTAATGTATTGATCAGTTTATGAGCGGACAGAGCTCTGAGTGCGAGTTGTTTTTACGTTAACGCTATCGACACGTTTACCATTTTCGGCTCTCTGATTGGACAAGAGCTTCATGGCTCCAAGTTATAGTCTTGGATCCAATACACCAATGTGTGGATCGGTCTTTTTATGCCCAGTATCGCGCCAAGACCGATCCACACAATATCCAATGTGTGGCGCCGGCATCAAGCGGACCAGTCGGACCGCTGCCGGAGGTCGTAAACGTGGCGATCGCGTTAACGTACAACTAACTCGCACTAGGCACTCGGTGTAAAAACAGACGTGACGAAAGGACCGCCTATATCCTGAGTTGATGCTTACTTATAAAGTTATTTCAGCAAGAGTTGCACAGATAATTAAATAAGGTGCAAATATTTTCAAAATTAAATCAATTTTGCTAAACTACTCGTATAATTGGCCTACAGACGCTACGCAGATACATTAACTCTAACTATTCTAGACATTGAATATCTGTTCCTATGAAAGCTCAACGCCGCGACACACATTTCTATGGTAAACTTTGCTGATACCATCGCAAACAATTTAAAATAATGCTAATAAGTAATACTAGAACAAAATTGATTGTAATATTCAATGGCGTCGATAGTGTTCAACGCAGATTTTAATTTGATAAGCCTGTGATAGGTACCTATCTACCTACCTAATAGCAAAAGAATTAACACTGACTAAAGAATGTATCTGATCTAGACTACTTTACTGCGTCTGCATCACACTTTTTTTAAATTGTTATAATCTAGTGCTTGATTGCGATCCCACCTGATGGTAAGCAGTGATGCAATCGTCGATGGTGAGGCGCACTAGTTTATTAACCTATCACATACCCGCAAAACGAGACACAATAGTAAAACAATAACACCGCGGTCTCATAGCACCGGTCGGGGATTCATGAACTAAGAGCCTATTCACTCTAGCCTTGAAGACACCCAAATTATAATCGAACGAGAAAACCCTTAAATACAAAAAAAAAATTAAAGTCAGAAATGGGTGATCAAATAATTTGTCCTGCTACGGGCATGTCAGAATTTTACTATCTAAAAACCACTGGTATTCTTCAACCTAAATCCTTAACAGGCATCAGCTCTGGCCTCTGAGGTAGGTACAATGTTAATTTTGAAGAAACCGTTAGAATTGTAAATTTTTGAAGAAATAATAAGTTCTCTATTTGAACAATAGAATAAAATTCAAGTTTATGTAAAAAAAATCTACGACACTATCAATCAATGCCCATTCATAGAAATCCTTTGTTTAATTATACTGATATTGTGCAATAGCGGACTATATCATTAAAAAGAAATTACATTCAATTTTCACTATTCTGAACCAAAGAAGTAATAGGTATTTAAGGGCTAATGCCCGTTTTCACCAACAGCCCCTAAAATTTACGTGTCTCTTAAGCCAATATAATCACGGTTTTTGCATATTATTAAGTTATTATTCTGAATTAAAGTATGAAATCGAACACTTTTAAAGATGTCATACTTTAATTCAGAATAATAACTTATTACTTAATAACTTGCAAAAACCGTGATTATATTGGCGTAAGAGACACTTAAATTTTAGGGGCTGTTGGTGAAAACGGGCATAAGTCGTTTGTACAAATCAGGCCGAAAAGAATTCAGTAATTCAAAAAAAAGAACAGAGCTAGGTCAATAGGCACAAAGGGACGTTTACAACTGGGATAAACCCGGTTGGTTGGCGCGCAAAGGAAAAAGTATTTCATAAGGCCATACATATCACTAAATGTAGGTACATAATATAAAACAAAGTCGTTTTTGCTGTCCCTGTATCCCTAAGTAGGCTTAAATCTTTAAAACTACGCAACGGATTTTTATGCAGTTTTTTTAATCATCATCCGAAATACGTCCACTGCTGGACATAGGCCTCCACCAAGCGTCGCCACAGCGACCGGTCCTGTGCGTCTCGATTCCCGCGACCCACGCCAGGTCGTCGGCCCATCGGTTTTTTTAATAGATAGAGTGATTCAAGAGGAAGGTTTATGTATAATACACGTATAATAATAGTAGGGAAACACTGATAATTTTGCACCCGTGCGAAGTCGGGGCGGGTCGCTAGTATACAATACATTATATTCTAAATGTTTTGATAACCTTCGCAAGGCCCTATCCTAGGTTACGACAAACATCATAAAAATTCCGGTAGGTACTGTCGTAAAAACAGCAAACAACTAGACAGTTATCCTCACATTTATTTTTGTTTGAAAGTGTTAAAATAGTCTTCAAACACAGAATGTTAGTACGTTATATAAACCTAACCCTACTTTTCTGAAACTACCCTTTGTAAGTGCCAATAGAAATGTCTATTGCAAAATAAAAATATCCGTTGTTTCAGATCTATAAAGTTCTGAATATGTAACGATATGATATGAAATCGAAAGATATAAAAACTAAAATCCTCGTTTCCCAATTACCTACCTACCTTTGTGTATCTAGTTCAGACTTTTTATATATAAGTACCTACCTTTTCTTTGTTTTCGGGGGGAACCCTTTAAAAGGCGCCCGGACTTTGGGGATATGTCCTGGTAGTGTGGGATTTTTACCACACTAAAACCACATGTCATATCGTCATGATCAAAGAACAGTGACGGATCAAACTTATGTCGAATTTAAGTTTTTATGACATAACTTTCTTTTACTTAAATATTTAATGTGTAGTGTTGAAATTTTGTAGGTACATTACTTAATTACTCAGAGACCCGCGAAACGAGACACAATAGTAAAACAATAAAAGCGCGGTCTCATAGGACCGGTTGGGGATTCAAACGTTATTTGGTTTTTTTTTAAAATTTAATATCCAAATAAATGATAAAAAGTGATTTTCGTATTATTTTCAAATCTGACATTGTTCTACAACCATGACGATATATACCCGGTGATCACCATCAGCATATAGAATTAACCCCTTTACCTCTCAAAATACCATTTTGGTACCCCCTCTGTACAACGCCTGTTACGGCACATCACTACCTCGTACTACATACCTACCGCTACCGTCTGTTTTTTATACACTGAGACTAAAATTAAATTACAACACAAAAGAACTGGCATCATTCCTATAGAAGTTTCGACATTAAATGTGTCAATTTAGTCTCAGAGTTCAAAAACAGACTTTACCTAGCACGAATTGACGCAACCAACCCGGATACGTCAAGTCAATTTAAAAGGTTTACTACCCGAAATAGAATGTCCACTGGTCGAATTGTTTTAGCCTGTAACTATTCTGGAAATCCGATTTGACTTCCAAGCACTCGTAAGAACAATTACTTACTTCAACCATATCCTATTTCGAAAGCAGTTACTGGGGCCTGTTCTCAAAACGACGGATGGATTAACAGTTCAGTTTAGGTTCTCAAATGGATCGTGTTTAGAGCTCCTGGCACTGTACAGTTAATTGCGTTGCTAACGGTTTTCTCCAAGAATGTTATTCTACCTGAAACCTACATAATTTCCACTAATTGACGTATTGTTTTCCCATAATATTAAGATGCATATTCGCACCGTCGAAATTTGCTATTTTCTAAGCGTTCAAGAAATAACGTTCCGAGATTTTGATGCATCGAGGCAGTGAAACTGTCGCGTAAAAGTTTTAATATTCAAACGTAATCGAGAAAACGTGCTACGCACTGTTTGTGTATTTAGCCAGTGTCAAGTTAAAAAAGTATTTCGTTTTCAGTCTGACTGTCTGAGTTCCACTAAATGACATTACAACACAAAAGAACTGGCATCATTCCGGTAGTAAGTTTGACATTACTTGTATCAATTTAGTTAGGGTAGGTATAAAAAACAGAAGATAGAATGCGGGTGTAACATATTCTAATATTTCTGTAGTATTTGGCAGCAAATGTATCGAGTCAGACTTCTCAGCAAGCTTCGCTGGCGTAGTCAATACTACAATACTCTATAACATTCTCAGCTCTATTTTCCCGGAATCGCGTCTGTTTCAATGATATCACATATTGTCCAGTTGTATATATATAGACACTTGAGATACAAAACTACACCAATTTTACATCACAATATCCACTAGGAATCAATTTATAATGTTAATTTTAACAGTCACTGGACTTCACTTAAAGAAATCCCGCCAAAAAGCCTTTTTTTTTATTAGCATGCTAACGTCATTCCATTTCAAATAGAGAACCCAATCAGTAAATTGAATTAGCAACCACAGAGACGGCAGACCAAAGACAAAAACTTATTTTCAATCGAATTGCTATTTTTAAAACGCAGCATTCTTCGCCACTAATACCTAAACAGTTCAATTAAATGTCTAGACTAGACGCAAGACTTCAGGACACGCCGTCCATAATAGAAAAGGCTTAAGTAAGCTTTTGTGTCTGTTTCACACATTTACAGCTGAAATAACGAAGCCAAGCAATTTAATATGGAATTTCGACAGTCATGGCTGAACTTTTTATACCGGAAAATTAAAAAGTTCACACAAGGGTGGAAAAGTGGTGAAACAGAGATGAATGCAGATAAAACATTTATGTTGCTTTTCGGGGTCCCATTTTATTTAAATGGCGTCCGTGAATAGCGAAATTTTAAGAAAGATAAAGGGCCTGGACTTGTCCAGTCATTCGTATTGGATTCGTTTTCGTGATTCGGTATTTTAATGGATGGATCCATTTTTAAAATGTTTGTAAAAAATCACTAATGTCCCTACGTGAAAATGTAAATCGTGACCGCAGAAATGCTTTTAACTGTAAGTAAGTACCTACCCTACCTTTCTAAATTCGTACCTATTTTTTAATAATTTTCGTTTTAGAGAGTTAGGTAGGTATATACCTAGAATAGATTGTTCTCTATAGGAAACGACCAGTTGGAACCGTGTACAGCTAACTTCTGACGTTTTATAAGTGCCCGTGTAGGCCTATGTAAAATAAAACGATTTTTGATTTGATTTGGTAGTTTTTTTTATAAGATTGCTCAAAACCACTCTTATTTATCAAAATTAGTCTTTAATAAATTATTTCGTCTAGACATCGATATAATCTCACTATTTTCCCATTTTTAAATAAGAATTATGTACCTACAGTTTCAAAGCTTCTATATAATATGTTAGTTACCTACCTACTTATTAACTAACACGTACCTACCCCTTTTTTACCACCAAATCAATTTTTCGTCAAAAGTTACGTAAATACCTACCTACCTAAATCTGCTTTTGTAACCAGTAATCCAAATTATAATGGCAATCAAAAGATTCAAGGCAATATTACTGATTTTAATTATGAACTCAATAGATAAAATTATACTTATTTTGAAAATAGGTTAAAAATAACTCTTACACGACAATCTTTTTGTGGATTTAAACTGTATGTGGCCTAGTTGTCTACCCTGAGAAACATCGAAACTAACTCAAAGGTAGTAAGTCTATTTTGAGTTCCAAAAGTTCTATTGAGAGGAATCTGATACATATCTGCCTACCTACAGAAATAAGATCTAGGACTTAGATATTCTAGGTCCAATACCTCTGAAATCTACTAATAGATATTATAAACGCGAAAGTTACTATTTGTATGGATAGATCTTTGTTACACTTTCAAGCAAAAACTACTGAATAGATTTCGATGAAACTTTGTGGATACACGAATAGACCATATCCTAGAATAGCACATACAATACTTTTTACCCCAAGTGATAATTTTCGACTAACACCCGTGTGTTAGCAGCTGGAAGCAGCTTTTAATAAGTACTTAAAATGGCTCGATATGAAATTATAACGAAGTATTTTAAGGCCCGTTTCTTTCAAAAAAATTACTAATGAGATACAATTAGGATAATATAGGAACTACTCAACATTCTTTGTGAAACCGTGCCTGGAATTTTAGTTTAGTTTTTTTTACTGTGTTTTATAGACCGTGCCATAAATGTGGAAAGATAAAACTTGTAAAAAAAATGGCTACCGATCTAGCCGATTCACAAGAGATAATAATCGTAGGTATACTCGTAATCTTGTTAAAAAAGCCTATACGATAAAAAATACGATATTAATTTGTATAAAACAAATTACATTTGAATAATTTAACGATTAGATGCAACTTTTATGCGGGCATCGAATTAGTTAAATGTTTATTTTAATAATACGGAAATAAAAAAAATAGTTGGTATATTTTCTCATGCTACCGTTTGCGATAAAAGAGTTTCGTTTCCAGGGAGTGAAACTCATAATACAATACCTAACCATGTAACCAGAACCTAGGTAGGGAGAATACACCTACTTTAAAAATAGACGTCCTAGATGCAACGTAGGGATATTTAAAAAATAAAAATCTAGAACAGCTAGTCCCGTCCCGATACAAATTCGTTCATAGGCGAGCCCTTTATTTATTTTAAAATAAAATATGATAAAGTCTGCGATCCGAGTTCCGAATTCTGAATAAGACCGTTCGTTGATCGATCTATTTCACAAAAATGAGTAACGGATTTATTTTTCCAAGAACCGAACTCTTCGAAAGGATATCTTTATTATACATGTAGGATGCCAGATATGCCTATTTATGTACCTAAATAAACAAAATAACACGCCTACAATCTTGGTTCCCGTGTCTTATCGGCCAATACCACAGATAGGCTATTTCTTGAGAACGTCGGTTTGACGAGTTTGACAGGTTATTAGGGTTTAGATCGTTTGCATGCCTACCACTGCAGCTTAAAACTAGCAATCAAACAAACTAACCTGTTATATTGCACAGACACTAAAATTCCCAGAATTCTCGTACTAGTCAAACACAAACCACACACTATAATGATAAATCTTATTTCACATAATCCCGCCACAATAAAACATTTTAATCACACACCAAACTCCATAAAAATGCCCCATTTGTGGGCTAAAACTTCATACTGTTTAACATTACACTGAAATCCATCTGTATATCGTCAATTTTACGAGCGACGTAATTTTGGAGAGAGCGAGCGCGACGATCTCTCACATCCGAACGGCACGAGCGAGGAGGCTCGACTGACGCGCGCCGCGGCGAAGTCGTGTAAGCTCGTACAAAAAAAATAGAGCGGCGTTTATCGATATTCCAAATTCGAATTTTTAATTAGAGTGTAACCAACTGTTGGTTTCCTGATGAATACAAGCTGTTAATACTTTTAATGAATGAATTTGTGTTTAATTTGTTAATTTTAGTTAAGTGCTGTATGAATTTTAATAAAGATTTTAATATCGGAAATAAAAAGTTTTATAGCTGTTTTATTTTTGTTGGCGGCCCTTAAATTAGCGTTGCGTGGTAATAAACTGTGAAAGCTAACGTTTTGCTGGCACAGTCTAGGTTTTAGAGTTGCTATTTTTCAAATACCTTAGTGTTTGCGTTTTAATTATAAACCTGAGAAATAATTATTCAGCAAAATGGCTACGTTAAGCTTCATTTATATTCTGCGTCTAACTAAAAATAGCACCCATATCACGCCTGCCGGTGAATCGATTGACACCTTGTCAAATTCGGTCCAGTGGTTTTGGCAGGACGAGGGATCATCCGAACTTTCGAAGCTAAATATTTATAGGTTACTTATCCATACAAACTTCTTACACGCAATTTTCATATTATCATTTTTGGTTCAGCGCAGGAAATAGTAGCCGGGTACTATTAATGATTTCTGACTCTCATTTTATAATTGAAATAAGTAGAAGAAACATAATATCATGCCTGTATTTGTGCTATGCGTGTACTATCCTCATAATTTGCTTATTCAATTCAAGTCCAACCGTTCTAACTGATCATAAAAAAACCTTAATTCTCTTCGCGCAAGTTGGGAATATAATAAAAAGCCTTATGCACAGTAGCACAAGGTAAAAAGGAAGTAAAAATACATTATATTTATTATATTATTATTTATTTAGTAGATTATATTTATCATGTTATAAAACATGAGAGAGTGGTAACAAATTAAAATGTTTATGATTAAGAGTTAAATATTAACCAGAGTCCAGTGATTAAAATCACACCTACGACATGGCCAGTGAATAGGTATGTATACTCTTCACCCAAACTGAGAACATTTACAATTAAAAACTTTATGTACAGCAGTACAATTTAAAAAATAGTAAAAATACTTTAAATTATTTTCTAATTCAAAACATTAGAGAGTCAATGAGCATTACTTTGATTTGTCACCAATTAAAGTATTGCTCATTCACAAGACTTAATTAAAACAGCCCAGTGCTTAAAATCACACCTACAACATGAGTGAACAAGTGAGAGAACTAGTTGTTGACCCCAAGCATCCCAGCTGTTGCTAATAAACACCCCAGTTATTCTGAACGCACGACCCAGTCAGTATTCTTACGACTTCTAGTCCATTTAACTTGTCGCCAGAGTAAATAGGGACACGATAAACTTACGTTTCTATTACGCATCAAGTAGGGTACCTAAACTATTAAATATTTACCTTTGCAACCGTATACGTTTATTATTAAATAGTTTAGGTAGATTATAAAATTAACCGAGTGAGTTATTATGATTTATTTATTGTTGTATATTTACCACAGTACTATTATATTTTACAAAAATGTTGAGTGGCAGAGAATACCTTTTTGTATTTAGTTTACCTATTTACAACTGTAATATATAAAGTTTAAACAAATAAATGATTTCACCCACCTTCTTAGTTAATTTCATTTATTATTTACGTTATTGTTACGAACGTGAGTAATTAAATGCCGATTTACTAGCAGATAACTTTATTAACCACAAAACAATGACAAATTAGTCCAATCAACAAATAACCAATCACTATAAACGCTCAGAGTTCCGTTAAGTATCGCTTAGGTCGCTAGGTATCACACACTTAGGTAGTTCGCTCTGTATCGCTGACGAAATCAAACTGAACTCGCTTCTAGCCGGGGGCCCGTATTTATATGCGAAGTCATCGAAGTTTCTCGATACCGACGTTTCAAGGACATTCTAGCACAAAATAGTCGCATCGGGAGGCCTTAAATCATTATTATTACTCTCGTAAGTAGGTACTTATCTACCACCTTACATGCGAATTTCGACTCTATTGCTAATACCGGAAGGTACAAATTCCCTTATCCACCCACATAACTACCTACTGAATCTTAGCTAATAATAATAGGGTATGTCGGACTTTTCTGGAATTTGCCAGGCCTGAGTATGTACTCCTATTCTCGAAGCTTCGCACATCAATGCGTTTTAATTATTTGATGCTACCCTTGGTTCCGTCGAAGATATAGCGTACTCAAGTTTCACGGCGTAACAGTGCCCCCCTCTTAGTCATGCTCGTCCCGAGCATTATTAGATCCGTGATACGGCGCCAATCTATCCACGTGGACTACCTTAGGTTTCCCTCGTAACCCTTTCTTGATGCGGTAGGTAACGTCGTTGATCCTTTTTATCACTGTGTAGGGTCCCTCCCATCGAGCTTGAAGTTTCGGCGACTTCCCTTTTCGTCGAAGTGGGTTGTGGAGCCAAACCAGTGCACCTTCTTCAAATCCCTTGGCGTTGGCATTGCGGTCGTATCTAGTTTTCATTTTAACGCTGGTGTGCAGGCTATTCTCACGCACTCGTTTATGCACTTCATCCAATTGATCTTGAAGGTCACTTACGAAGTCCGTAACTGGCTTAGTCTTGTCAGGTGGCACGCCGGTTATGGTATCGACTGGAAGTCTCATTTCCCTGCCGAAATTCACTCTTGCTGGGGTATGGCCCGTGCTATCATGCACTGCTGATCGATAAGACATCAGAAATAGTGGAATATACCGGTCCCAATCTTTCTGATGGTCATCGACAACCTTAGCCAGGTGATTCTCCAGGGTCTGGTTAAACCTCTCCACCATTCCGTCCGACTGTGGGTGCGCAGGTGTTGTGCGTGTCTTGTAAATCCCCAGAAGAGTGCACATTTCCTGGAACAGCGCAGATTCGAAGTTGCGGCCTTGATCGGAATGGATCTCCAAAGGTGCGCCATACCGACATACTACTTCTTCGACCACCTTTTTCGCCACTGTCGTCGCTTCCTGATTGGGTATGGCGAAAACTTCAGGCCACTTTGTGAAATAGTCCTGTATCACCACTATGTATTTGTTTCCGTCATCTGTCACTGGGAAAGGTCCAGCAACGTCGATGGCAATGCGTTCCCATGGGGCTCCTACATTGTACAACTGAAGCTTGCCCCTGCTCCTAGTCTGTGGTCCTTTCACGGATGCGCACGCTGTACATTTCCGACACCATTGCTCTATGTCTTCTCTACAATTGAGCCAGTAATACCGCTGTCTCACTTTCAGTAGAGTTTTCTTGATTCCCAGGTGTCCACCAGAAGCGCCATCGTGTATCTCCTGAAGCAGGGGGACCACTTCACGTCGTGGTACTATCACTTGTGTGGTCACCTCCTTGCCATCGTTCGATTCCCATTTCCTACAAAGCACGTCATTTTCTAGGACTAAACTGTCCCACTGTGCCCAGTAGCTCTTTGTGACAGGACTATGTGACGATACTTCATTCCACTGAGGCCTAGTTCCACTACGCTTCCAGTCCAGTATAGGTCGAATATCGTCATCTTCTTCCTGGGACTTCTTAAAGTTGCCTTCAGCCCTAATTAAGTTCACGTGTTCCCGGGCTTCATTTTGCTGGCAATGTCTACAGTCCTCATTACATGGACGTCGCGACAGGGCGTCAGCATTGTTATGCCCTTTTCCACTACGATGTTCCGTCACAAAGTTGAACTCCTGCAGCTGCTCTAGCCATCTTGCAACTTGACCCTCAGGGTTTTTGAATTGTAGAAGCCATTTCAATGCAGCGTGGTCCGTCCTCAACGTAAACTGTCTCCCTATGAGGTACTTGTGGAAATGTTGCAAAGTTTTTACAACAGCCAGTAGTTCTCGTCGAGTCACGCAGTAGTTCCTTTCTGGTTTTGAAAGTGCCTTACTGAAGTAAGCGATCACGACTTGCCTATCTTCTTGCACCTGCGACAGCACTCCACCAATTCCTGTGTTGCTGGCGTCGGTATCGACGACAAATCTTCCATCTCTGCTCGGATACCCCAGTATAGGCGCTTCGCATAGCCGTTGCTTTAGTTCGTTGAATGCTGACTCACAGTTCTTGTCCCAGATAAAATCTCGTTTATCCTCAGTCAGCTGATGTAAAGGTTTTGCAATGTCCGAAAAACTCATAACAAACCGTCTGTAGTATGTGCACAACCCTAGAAATGCACGTACTTCTGTTTTGTTCTTTGGAGCCGGCCACTGTTGGACAGCCTTTATCTTCTCAGGATCGGTTCTCACTCCATCGGCGCAGATGACATGTCCTAGGTAGCTGACCTCCTTCTTGAACAGGGCACACTTCTTTGGGCTCAGTTTTAGGTTAGCCCCCCGTATCCTGGTGAACACTTTCTCCATATTCCTCAGGTGTTCCTTAAAAGTGCGGCCCATTATAATGACGTCATCCAAATATACCAGACAGACGTCACCAAGAAGGCCCACCATGACTCTATCCATGAGGCGTTCAAACGTCGCTGGAGCGTTGCACAACCCAAAAGGCATGACTTTAAATTGCCACAGGCCGTTGCCAATTCCTGTACTGAACGCTGTCTTTTCCTTATCTTTCTCGCTAATTTCCACTTGCCAGTAGCCACTTTTCAAGTCAATGGTTGAAAACCACTTCATACCACTGAGCATATCCAGTGTGTCGTCTATCCTAGGCAAGGGATAACTGTCCTTCTTCGTTACATCATTCAGCCTTCTGTAGTCTACACAGAATCTGGTACTGCCGTCCTTCTTCTTCACCAGAACGACAGGAGAAGACCATGGGCTCGTAGAAGGTTCAATTATTCCGCTATTAGCCATATCCTTTACCATTTCTGCTACCTCAGTTTCTTTAGCCCAGGGTATGCGGCGCGGTCTCTGTTTAATTGGTCTAGCATCACCTGTATCTATCTCATGCTTGACGAGACCTGTTCTTCCGCAATCTTTTCCCGTTGCAAAGATATCCCGGAACCGTAGCAGAAATTCCTTGGCTTGCTGTAGTTCCGAAACTGATAAATTGCTCTTAGAATTTTCCAGAAGTTGCTGGATGTGATCAGGTTCACCTTTTATTGCGTCTTGTTTTACTGAAGATGTGTTGATTTGGCGGAGGTACTTCACTTCTTCACATCTTCCAACAACACTGTTTTTCTTTAACTGGATCTCCTTTTTCCCAAGATTCACAATCCTGACCTTGGATCTTCCTTTCGTCATAACTAATGTCCTCGCGGTGATAAGTTCCGGGTGCCGGCCAATGTCTTCAACTATAACACATCTGCGTTGCCTGATTTTCTTAGGAAATTTAACTTCGACTAAGGTTTCCGTTCTTGGAGCCAATGTGGTATCCTTTAAGCAATAGAGGTTGCATGTGTTAATTCCTTGCAGGAAGACTTCTTGGTCTGGGAATTTCAATACTCCTTTATCGATATCTAAAACACATCGGTAATTCCGCAGGAAGTCGAGACCCAATATGCAATCGTCGGTAATATTCGCAATTAACGCTGAATGGGTGTACACTTGATCACCGATTTTAAACTCGATTTCTGTATCACCGAGGACGGAGACTGGCTGGCCAGTGGCTGTCTGAAGTCGGTAGGCTGGGGTTTCTGTTTGCCACAAGATGGTGCGTTTCAGCAACTCAGGTCTTATAATAGTCCGCGACGCCCCGGTGTCAACGGTGAAATTGCAAGCACGTTGATTCAGCGTTCCCTCGATGATCAAACTATTTCCGTTGTGGACTTGATTGATGGTGATGGTTGGGGCCTTCAGTTGACCAGCCAGCACCCGCCCCGCGGCCCTGGCGACATTTAGTTTAACGACTCCTCGTTAACTTGAGTTCCGGAGTCCACACTTCCCCTCTTCCTCTTGGGGCAATCGGTACGAATGTGCCCCTTTTCTCCACATCCATAACACGTCGGAATATAGCGGGACTTTGCCGACGGAGCCACTTCTCGGTGACGTGGTTGCACTGAAGGTGAGACCACCACTTCCCGAACTCTGTGCGTACGTGAGTCTTGTCGTACGGCTTCCACTTCCAAAGCGTGGGCCATCGCACTCTTCAGAGTTTGGTGGTGTCCGAGTCGCACCGTAGCCCTGACTTCAGTATCCCGTAGACCGTCGATGAATGCTTGCACCAGATTTACTTCCACCGTCTCCGGTGTCATCGACATGTATGCCCGCCGGACCAGCCGTTCAACCTCTACTCCCCACTGTTGCAGGCTCTCATTCGACCTCTGCGTTCTCTCGCGAAGTTGCGCGCGGAAAACATGTTCGAGGTGCTTGTCACCATAGCGAGTGTCTAGTCCCTCCATTAGACGCTCCAACGTCCTGCCGTCTGGAGGAAGGTTCTCTAGGACCAGCAGAGCGTCCCCTCGTAGGGCCAAAGTTAACGCCGCGAAAGACTGGTCATCATCCCAGCGGTTCGTCTTGACCAGTGTTTGGAATTGGTACTTAAAAGCCGTCCAGGACGACGTGCCATCAAAACGCGGCATATCAAATTTTGCGGCTGATGGTGCACTAACAGCAACGGGTTCGCGTGCTTCGAGCTTGACAATCTTTTTGTTGATGTCCAGCAGGCGATCTTCGTGGCCATCAATTCTGGTTTCGAGGCTATCAGCTCGGGCGGAAACCTCCTTGACCTCTAAGGTGAGATTTTTCACTTTCTCGCCCAACGTGACGAGGCCGTGATCGATTTTTTCGAGGATCAGGTTCTGCTTAGCCTCTTGATCCCGGCGGGCTTCCTCCTGTTCGCGGCGGGCAGCTTCCTGTTCGCGGCGGGCTTCTTCCTGGTTAGCCGCGATTAGATCCTGGAGCTTACGCTGGTTAGCCTCTTGTTCGCGGCGGGCAGCTTCCTGTTCGCGGCGGGCTTCTTCCTGGTTAGCCGCGATTAGGTCCTGGAGCTTACGTTGGTTAGCCTCTTGTTCGCGGCGGGCAGCTTCCTGTTCGCGGCGGGCAGCTTCCTGTTCGCGGCGGGCTTGTTCCATACTAGCTTGCATGGCGGCCAACACTGCGGCGAGGTTTATTTCCGAGGATGGCCCTGTTGGCGCCTCAGCAGCTGCCGTTGCTCCCATACCAGCCCCATCTTCCGCTTCCAGACGTTGACGTGCAGCATCCATCTCCACTTGCCTCCTTGTTCGTGGTCCCTGTTCGTCGTCCCTCTGTAGTAATGGCATCTCACTTCTGACACCAGTTGTTACGAACGTGAGTAATTAAATGCCGATTTACTAGCAGATAACTTTATTAACCACAAAACAATGACAAATTAGTCCAATCAACAAATAACCAATCACTATAAACGCTCAGAGTTCCGTTAAGTATCGCTTAGGTCGCTAGGTATCACACACTTAGGTAGTTCGCTCTGTATCGCTGACGAAATCAAACTGAACTCGCTTCTAGCCGGGGGCCCGTATTTATATGCGAAGTCATCGAAGTTTCTCGATACCGACGTTTCAAGGACATTCTAGCACAAAATAGTCGCATCGGGAGGCCTTAAATCATTATTATTACTCTCGTAAGTAGGTACTTATCTACCACCTTACATGCGAATTTCGACTCTATTGCTAATACCGGAAGGTACAAATTCCCTTATCCACCCACATAACTACCTACTGAATCTTAGCTAATAATAATAGGGTATGTCGGACTTTTCTGGAATTTGCCAGGCCTGAGTATGTACTCCTATTCTCGAAGCTTCGCACATCAATGCGTTTTAATTATTTGATGCTACCCTTGGTTCCGTCGAAGATATAGCGTACTCAAGTTTCACGGCGTAACATTATTATTCAAGCGTAGCGACATCTATAGCGCTGCATTGGAACTATACTACAAAACCCTGCATTAGAATTCTCCCCACCTATTGTATCACTGCTTACCATCAGGTGGGATCGCAGTCAAGCACTAGTTTATAACAATTAAAAAAAAACCTTTTCCTTAAAAAATTACAATAAATAACTTTACATTTCGTAATTCAGTCTTTCTGGTTTTGTTTCTTTATAATTAATATGTTTTAACTATCGAAATTTGTAGTTATTTTGCACTTTTTATTTGTGGTACCCCTTAGCTAAACCAGCACAAAATAATCTGAAAGTTCTATAATAAGGTAACCTACCTATTGATATATTCGTAACAAGTGTGTCTATATTGAAAGAGTTCCTTCTATTTCTCCAGAATTTCATCATCAGATACCGATCTTGGAACCATAGGAGCACTTGTGAAGTATTTAAGTTTACCCAACAACATCATCTACAGCCTTTTCTCAACTATATTGGGGTTGGCTTCGCCGGGTTTAGCTGGATACCAGTATTTTACGAGGAGCGGCTGCCTACCAGACCTCCACAACCCATTAACTGAGGTAACATAGTACTTCATGGCAAGACTGGAGTCCAAGTTTACTTAACAACAACCAACAAAATAAAACAACAAACGAAAAAATAAAACAATAAACGAAAAAACAACTCTGGGCGTAGTCGGGTCCAGGTGTAGACGAGTAAACGGGAAACACATAAAAAAAAGATTCCGACGAAATTAAAACCTCTTCCGTTTTGGAGTGATTAAAAATAATCCCTAAGCTATTATTTCACGAGTTCCTCTAATGCTTATGTAGGTACCAGGTAGTTATTTAATAAAATAGTTTTATTCTTTAAAGTTGCAAATAGCAAACTTTAACTGAACGAATTATTTTAATTTATAACTAAACCACTACCCTAGTAGAGACTTGGCTACAAATTAAAACTACTTACAAATAGTTTCAGTTTAAACCATAACTGCAAAATTATCGACTGACTAAGTGCAATGTTATCGACTTTTGACCAGCTCTATTTATGTCAAACGAAGTTAAACGTTTGAATCCCCAACCGGTCCTATGAGACCGCGCTGTTATTGTTTTACTATTGTGTCTCGTTTCGCGGGTATCTGAGTAATTAAAATTAAAATGTTTGTTCCGTTGGCCGTGGGTTGTGGAATTTAATGTGATTTAGTTTAGTCGGCGTTTTGACGTTTTACAAAATGTTATAATATGTGTTAATCCTAAAGGTAAATTGTTTGTAAAGGACGTATTTACTTATATTGTTATGACCAGTAGGCAAGTTGGTGAATGACTTTTTTTTTTAAAGGCTGATAAAATGGGAATAACATTACACGAAGTATTCCTGTTACTGCATCAAGTTTTTCGGCATCACCAATAGATATTTTGAATTGGTATTGTGTATTTTTTACTGCCCCTTCGATAGACATTGCCAAGACTGACACACTCGCGGGCCACGCCAGATTTTTACGTAGAACCACGTCGCGTGGCGTGGAACTAAATTAGCTTGTCCGGTACCATAAAACATCAAATAGTGGGCATCCATTACTTTAACCATTACCTACCATTAAAACATAGGTCTACACGGGTCTACCTAACTAATCATTATCACACATTCATAGACTACTTTTTATAATCCCACAGACAACTAACCTACCTATGAAAGACAGAAAACAGTCATTAAACGTCTACTCTATGGGCAGTAGCATTTTTTTGCTCTGGCAATGATTGAAAGCCATCAATCTTCATGTAGATTAACTTTTTGTCTCTGATATTTGATCCTTTATAAAGAAATAACATGACACTAATATAATTTTAATATTTTTTGTGGCTGTCTTTAATAGGCTTAGGTATTTTAAAATGTACGGGCATGAAATAAATCTTAGAATGTTAGAGGTGGCACCGAAACAGGAGTTTGTAAATACGACATTATAAATAATCAAAAATACTGCATACCTACGGCCACCTAGTGTTAATGAATCAAACCTTTTTTTGTAGGTTAAATCATTGATATGACTTCTACGAGAGAGCGGTACACTCTGGGCGGAGCGGGAAGGTGTGTCAGATTTCTACTGACTAAAACCCACTCCAGTTCCTTCTTTGCTTTAATTTTAGGGTGCCAAGGTCCTCGTTTGTTCAGCCCAGGGCCCCAGTAGTCTTCGACCCTGCAGAACCCCTACAGTTTGCTGGAACCCCAGAAATATTAATAAAGACGGAACTGTTTCTTTGAGGCACGCGTGGAACAATACGCGCCGACGACGATATGGGCTTGGTCCGGACTGTTACCGGACGTCCGGACGGCAAACTACCTATTGCTTGCCGCATCGCTGGGCCGTGCGCGCGGCTGCCTTCTTCACTAGCATTACTGCTTAAGAAAAAAGACAAAACGGTGATACCTAAACTTATTAATTAAGTAGCTTCTACCCACGATTTCTTCTGCGAGAACTTCAGAAAAAAAAGAATCGGGATTATAAAAGGTAGCCTATGTTCTTTTCCATGTCAAAGGCTATATTTATGCTAAATTTCATCCAAATCCGCTCAACCATTTTTGCGTAATTAAGTAACGAACATCTACATTTTCACATGATTATAATAAATATTTAGTTAGGATAGTTACGATGTTCACACAAATAATAAATGGACAAGAAAAAGTAAGCAGAAAAATGTTAGATACAAAGCTGATGCTTATTTCTGAAGAAACCTGTGAAAGGAGAGTTGAGAAAAATATAATAGGTACGAGGAATAAGCACAAAAGAGAATCAATTTTTCAATTTCTACATGTTATGTTGAAGTATTCCAAGTATTTCACTACCGTGTTACCCTAGTTATAGGGTTGTGGAGGTCTGGTAGGCAGCCGCTTCTCGTAAAATACTGGTATTCAGCTAAATCCGGTTTGACTGGAAGCCGATCCCAATGTAGTTGGGAAAAGGCTAGGTAGATGATGATGATGATGTTGAAGTATTCCCGTTTCCGATAGTTCCGAATCGGGAACAGCTTGGGTACCGAAACTTTTGTTGTCTAAAATCTGGGTATAAGTAAGTAACCTAGTGCGCCTCACCATCTACGATTGCATCACTGCTTACCATCATGTGGGATCGCAGTCAAGCACTAGTTTACATAACTTAAAAAAAAATGTGAGTAAGTTTTGTTCCATGTTCTTTTGACAAAATAAAAATATTTTGATGAAAGGGATCGTTCACCATAATTAGTAATGAAGAACTGTCGCCAACGTGTCGGCGATTCTTTCACCGTCTACCGTCATGCAATCAATTTCCAATTAGTCGTACCTTGCATAACGTATGACCTAGACGAGACACCTCGTGGAACTTAGTTATACGTTATACACTAACTGTCTATGCTTGAAGGCTTCTAGACTTCCTAGTATTCTAGCAATTAACTCCATAACTATTTGATAGTATTGCTCACAGACTTATCGAATTGGACTGAGCATTCTATCTTTAGCTGTCAACTTAAAAGTGTGTGAGAGACAAAGCAAACGCGGGGCCAGTTGATGTTTTTTGTAACAACTAATTAAAATGCTATTATAAGTGTTTGTATTGGTTAATAAGCTTGTACCTACTTAAGATATGAAGCCACCACCAGGTCTAAATGAACCCCACATTACGTTACTGAAATACAAATTGCAAAATAAACATAAGCAAAATGTTCCTACTGATGGACCTCAGGCCTCTTTTCTAGGAGAGCAATTTCAAAAATCTTTCGAAAAATGAGTATCGCGGGCTAAAGCCTTAACCATAAGTAATGAAGAACTGTCGCCAACGTGTCGGCGATTCTTTCACCGTCTACCATGCAATCAATTTCCAATTAGTCGTACCTTGCATAAATTTAAATTAAATTGGCAACGAGAGATGGAAGGAGTGGAGGGAGGCCTTTGCCCAGGAGTGGGACAGAACAGGCTAACAAAAAAAAAAAAAAATTGGCAACATTATTCAGTCGCAATTGTAGGAAATAAAAAAAATTGTGGAGTGTCAAGACATGATTCTCCTACTAGTTAGTAATACCACATACAAAATATTTGGATTTAACCTCTTTTTCTCAGGTACCGCTTTCATTAGACGGACTATAACATCGTTTTTGACATAAGGCTAGCCTTTAGCTTTTCGCATACAGCGGATTCCCCTTTATCAGGTCATCGAAAAAAAAAAACATTGGAAAGCAACGCTGCGTCTTCTGGTATGCGGTTGCTATTCTAGGCCCAATCGACTGTCTGCCCATTACAATTAAGTTTGGTAACGAAAGCGACAAAAATAGAGAAATGTATATTTACCGCACAATTCCCAAAGCTTTATCTCTTTCTACCATAGACAGACGTTGATTAGTCAATTGTAACGGTAATGCTCAGTACAGTATTCTAAATCTATGTTATTTATATAATAGACACTAATATCAAAAAGATGAAAGTGTGTACATGTGAGTGTGTATTAGTTATCTATTACTTCACGCTCAAACAGCTGAATAGATTTAGATGAAATTTGACATAAGGGTAGATCAAGGCCTGGAGTATCGTGATACTTTTTATCCTTTGAATTATTTGTTAATTATCCTTTTAGATAATATCATTTTCAAGGACAACCCGGTATTTCTATGAATACAGAAACAATATCAGTTATTACATAGATTCTTCATTGTCCTTGTTTTACTGAATAGGATGACTAGACCAGGTTTCTTAGAATGGCTGTTCCTTGAAACTGGAGAGTAGCAAATAGTTTTACTTCAGTTCCTTATTGTAGGCATCAGAGGTATCTAGGTATAGTAAAATAGTTTCGTGACGCAAAGGGTAACTGGAGGTAACCAGTGGTTTTAGTCAGTAAAAGTCTGACACGCCCTCCCGCTCCGCCCAGAGCGGGAGAAGTCGTTGGATGATTTCCCACCTTAAAAAGGGGGTGTTAAAAAACTTTTAGCAATTTTTTTTTTCTGGTATCATCATCAGAATGACTTCTCCCGCTCTTGGGCAGAGCGGGAGGGCGTGTCAGACTCTTACTGACTAAACCCCTACCCTGTTCCTTCGTTGCCTTCGATCTGGGGGGGACTCGGCTGTTTTTGGTTTGTCTCTACTATAATATATAAGTAATTATTACCTTTAAACACCTAAACCTTCCTCATGAATAATTCTTTCTATAAGTGATGGTAAAACCATTGGGTTTTTTTTATATCAATGGCTAAAACGCATAATAATCTGTTCAGTAGTTTTTGAGTTTATCGCGAACAGATATATAGATGCGATTATTTTAATATCATGTAAGGTCAACCGGGGCATTTGCGTCTTTGGGGCTATAGCGTCTAATCTAAATAACTTAAAATCTGTTTGAAAACCAACCTCTCCTGCCATCTAATTTTGTTTATTTTGAATAAAATCACAACGTATACTTTCAATAGATGGCGTAGTTCCGCACAATTTTAAAATATAAGCCATATTGAAAATAAAGCGTTTTTCGTCAAGTGGTGCCGCGCGTGAGGGGTGATTAAAATCGTTCAGAATCCATGTTTTTTCTGAGTTTTCCGTTTTTAGAATGAAATGTTCATACACAACATATTATGGCCTATTTATACCGATAGTTATTTTTTTTAAATCGTTTCATTTGTGGAGAAATGAAGATTTAATTATTTTACGTTAGGTCTGGTTTTTTGGGGTAAATGCGTCTACAGTTTCGGGGTAATTGCGTCTATATGACGCATTTGCCCCAAAACCAGAGATCTTAAACCTTTTTTTTTGTAGTCAATTTTATTTCGTGACTAAGTGTTTTCACAGCTTTGCATTGAATTTTCCTTTCTTAATTTTTTTACTTTTTATAGGTATAGTCCAGTCCCAGGGGGTTTTTACCCGGAACTTTTTTTTACTTTGGATAGATTTTAAAAAGAATAACTGAGATGTGTAGCTAATAACAAGCTTAAAAAAGTTTACCTATTTAAAAGGAACTTGAACTGAAGAAATCCAGTTCAATTAGTATCTCAGGTAGGACCTTCGAGTTCGAATTAAAAAATTCTTATTAAAAATTTTAAATCTCATCTAACTTGATTATGATTAAACTTCTAAAATCTAAATGTTGCTTTTATTTAGCAACCAGTAGTAAGTATAGTAGTATTTTTATAAGAGAATTTATTCTAGATTTACCTTAAAAAAAATGTTCTGAACGTCTGGATTTGACAGCGGGTAAATGCGTCTAAGAAAAAATAGTCACATTTTCCCAATTTTTGTAACATCGCTTCTGATGTAATAGTTATTTAATATTTTCTTAATTTACTGAAAGATTTTAGTTGAAGTAAAACATGTAAATTCCAGCCTTCCAACATCACAGGTTTAAAACTTATCTAATGAAGACGCGTTTGCCCCAATAGGGGTAAATGCGTCTAAAATTACACGTTTTTAAAAAAAGTATATTTTCTCGTATTTATTGTACCTAATGAAAAAAACAATCCATTAAGGATGCACACAGATAATTTCTTTATAATTTTGCGTTAAGGATTTTTCCATAAAACTTAAAGTAATTTTAATATAAATTTTTAAAAGACACTAAGGTATTTTTATGACGCAATTGCCCCGGTTGACCTTATGTGTAATAGGACGTTTAGCTAGTTCAGAGACCTCTAGCGACATCTATAATATCGCAGAGGAATTAAAACTACCACATCCCGCATCACGCCATTAGAGTTCACCCAACACTTAGGGCCTGTTTAACAATGCCCGAGCAGCCACCACTTTCTGAATAAATTTAAAAATGGAACAGAATTTCTATGAAATTATCTGCCAAGTAAGATATCAGAAACTTAATCATAGGTGGTGAAACAGGTCCTTTACCTGATACTAATACATTCATACACTTTTCTGCAACATTACTGAATTCCTAAACACTTTTGTAAGTTTATCTAGGACTATTGTAATATAGCACTGCGGTTGCAATTACTCAACTGTTTTTAAACGTATGAATATTTCAAAGACATTGGTCACGTCCATTTATCTGCACTGGGCCAGCGAGGTGGGTTAGGGCCCTTCTTCTAGAGAGGAGGCCTGAGTCCCAGCAACGACTGACTATCTAAGAGAGTTATGCTCACTCAAACGTCTTACTGATGATGACGCATATGCTGAATTATTTAATCCTCTTCAAAATGGTTGAGTTGAACGGTGAAGGTCATTCATGAATGGGCGTCGGCAGTTGAGATATCTCAGCTGCCACTCAATTCTGATTTACTTTAATGTTATTTGTTCTATGAATTGTTTTTTTCTACTTCTGATGCTTTTAACGCGCATACCTTTCTATATTGTTCTCATATACCTTCCTAAAACCACATAGACATATATTTAACTAGTTTAGGTATATGTATAAAGGTATGTAAGAATTGACTCTGCAAACTTTGTTCTGCTATATAAATGAATTTAAAAAAAATAGTAAAAATGGAGGAGTAGGGGTTGGAATGTAAAAAATAGTCTCCAATCTATTTTTAGATGAACATTTGGTTCGCAAAAAATGTACGCAAAAGTGTATCATCCACTGCAGTAAACGGAATAAGAAAAATATATCTTATTCTTCAGGATATATGCTAGATTTTCACACAGGTAATGTCGCTGTTAGCAGCCATAAGTATTCTGTAGTTGCGCTCACAACATTAAAATCTACATTTTAAAATAGAGCAGAAGTCTGGCCGTTTTGCGCGGAAGTGACGCGCATATCTTCCCAATATATTTTAGTGTTGTCATTATTATTTTTATGGTAGACTAACTAATAAACTCTTTTTCTTTCTTCTTTACCAATTACATCATCACCTACCTAGCCTTTTCCCAACTAACTATATTGGGGTCGGCTTCCAGTCAAGCCGGATTTAGCTGAATACCAGTATTTTACGAGAAGCGGCTGCCTACCAGACCTCCACAACCCATTAACTGTTGTAACACGGTGCTTCATGGCAAGACTGGAGTCAGATTTACTAGCTTCTGACTATCCGTAACGACTGTCAAGATCTACAAATGACAGCCGGGATCTGCGGCTTAACGTGCTTTCCGATTTACCAATTACGTCACATACAAAAGCCTTTCTCAGATAACACTAAAAGTTAGTGATCTTCATTATATCTAGAATTCTAGACAGCATTTTAGACCTGTCTATGTCGTCTTTGATAAGGCTCGACCTTGGGTGCTAGCAGCCAGTGGCGACGGGTACACTTACGTGCGAGTGAATCCGCTGCTTGTACTTGTACCAAAAATTATTATAAACCTGACCTAATTAAGCGACGGAGAATCTTAACTGCGAGATTCAGAAACCGTCGCTCAACTAACAACGCCATCTAGTGACCGCGTTTCCAACTTTTTTCACAAATTCACAATTTCCTCAAAAGATGACGCGGTGAAACAATATTTATGTAAACACAATTTTTAAAATAGTATGTAAAATATATTATTAAAGTTCACTCACCAAATGCCGTTCGCTCAATGATGCAATAAATCCAAACCGGCGTTTTTATTAATTGTCGAAAAACTACAAACTAAAACCATTATATTATTCTTACCATAGGTACCTATTCAAGTACGATTACAAAACAATACAACTGAACTGATCTTGTTCTTGCTGCACTATCACTACGCAAAGCTATCACTAGACTACACTTACATATAAACCAATTTCAATCATAAAACTATAAGATTCTAAATTATGATACGAATATATATCAAATAAAATGCAGATGAACAGGTGAAATATGACACATGAATAAGCGCGAACCAAAACTGTCAAACTAAATACTAAATAAATTAAAAAGTTCAGTATCATTCCATCTCGTTCTAGCGGACGCATTTTATGATTTAACTCGATAAATACCGGGTTGCCTGCAAGCCCTATTTAGCCGTATTATACTGGCTTGTCGCTTGTACAACACCGCTAGATGTCGCTAGAAACTATGAATTAAAATGTATGAAATTCCTTTCCATTTGACCGGGTTGTCGACCTGTTTTGCGTAAGTTGTGAGTGATTGCTCCGAAAAACTTGCAGGCGTTTATTTATTGTTGATTGTTATTTTCACAAGCAAGTATTATGCAGTTTTAAGATTTGCTCGTAACTTAATACATAATTAATTTGTTAAGGTTTGGTGTTGTGTTTGTAAAGTGAAGCCGGTAGGAATGGAGTTGTTTGGAGGGAGCGCTACTGCTAGCAGCCAAAATGGGCGCCTTCAAACGCCTACGTAAATTTCTCGGTTGCAGAATTACGACTGGACATCATTAATTTTATGGTGATCGGAGACACCATGGAAAGTTTATGTTTATATAAAAGGAGAAACCGATTGACTGACATATCAACGCACAGCCAAAACTATGGGGACTAATCGTGTGAAATTTTGCATAATGTTTCCTTCTATGACGTAGGCGAGCACTAACAGAGGATTTTCCAAAAGGGGAATGCCGATTTTAGGCCCTGCGATGCCCAAGAAACCTAATTAAGTAAAAAAACAAATGTAAATTTTACTAAATTAACTCTTCTATTCACGACGCGATACAAGTCAGTAACATTTTTTAATAAAAAGTAAATATTGAAACCATAAAACGAATTATGACATTTTTCACCGAATTATGATAAACAGACATTTTCTAGATTGCCAATTTAAAATTCGGGAAAATATAAAGATTTCTTGCAAAACATTGATTTGACATTTACATATATTTGTACTTTATTTATTCGTCCTTTTGTTTATAGAAGTCCCAATGCATTTTATGTAGGGTACAATAAAAAAAACCACACAATAAAAAATATAATTTGGAAACTCCAACTATTTTCAATAATTTTCTTCAATCAATCAATATATTGTTTGTGGAGTAATATTAATTAATAAATAGTAACATTCGATGTTACTTGTGGGCACTCAGGGCCTAAATCGGGCAGTTGTCCAGATCTGCCAAAACATTGGTCTGGTCGGAGGATACCCCCTTTTCAATGAAGGTTTGCGGGATTATCCACTATTCCGAGTACCTCCATAATTTCATCTGGGACAAGATTAAACGACGATCCTCTTCAGTGAGTAACTGCAATAGTCATATTTAAACTTAATTGGTTAATTCTCAGTCATTTATTGATAGATTAAAAAAATGTTTCCACAGATTTTTTTGTCTCAATCTATATTTTAGTTCTCATTAAATAAGG
Organism: Mythimna separata; assembly: GCA_030763345.1. Taxonomy (NCBI): domain Eukaryota; kingdom Metazoa; phylum Arthropoda; class Insecta; order Lepidoptera; family Noctuidae; genus Mythimna; species Mythimna separata. Next base: position 7,872,069 of record CM061190.1, read on the forward strand.
TATGAACAACATCACGAAATTTCTCCATTCCTACTAAAAGATAGTAGTGGCATCAAATATTGCCAATAACAACAGATGTACAGCTCGCGTTCAATATCATCGGCGAAATTCGCCTTTAAGACTCTTCAAGTAAATTTACAACAACAGGAAAACAAAAACACTATCCTTCGCTTCAGAAACATTCATTTAGAGAGGACCCCTAAAGCATTCACTGACAAAACAAGTGTAAATAAACAGGCACACATCACACGTACATTCTGTTCGTATATTCGCTGTATCGCGACTCTATTTCTCGCTTGAACGCATCTACACTGTATCTCATGAATGGCATGCGTTGGAATCGCTTACATTTGCGGAATTAAACATCCGATGCTTTCCTTGAATTTCTAGTAACGTGAATTGTAAGTGTGCTGTAGTTTTTTCTTCAGGAAATTGTAGACAACTGTTCAGTCTAGGTGGTAAGGGTACTTTTATTTCCTGCACTAATGTTCGAAGGAGTTTATCTCAAATAGAGTGCCAGTTGCTCATGTGCCTTAGGATTCTTGAACCCCCCCACAGACACCCTGAAAAACCTGTGAGGGCTAATCAGTTTTTGGAAAGAGGTAGGCTGGTTGGAAAGACCACAAAAAAGGTTTTGGCCGCCTTGGCTTACGCACAGTAGGTACTAAGTGCATATGACTAAATGCGGAAACTATACTCAGGCTGTTGGATTTTTCTAAAAGGCGTTACCGTAGCCTTGGAACGAATGGGTACCTGAAAGAACACAGGTTGGTTTCAATACCTAAGTAATACTCTGACTCGCTCTTTCACGCCACCTTTAATTCATGAGTCCCCGAGCGGTCTCATGCGACCGCGCTGTTATTGTCTTACTACTGTGTCTCGTTTCGTGGGTATGTCATAGATTAAAGGGAGAATCTATTTGATGATTTCCCGCCTCAAAGAAAAAAACTAACTACATTTGAAAGAAGCAAAATCCAAGGCTTTTAACCCCAACATAGCGATACTCAGAGTTTTAAGTAGGCAAGCATGTCTTCACTAATACCCATATCCGGTAAAACTTCTCACTAAAGTTCAAAGCTTAAGTTAAAGTCCTCTTGATAACTTAACCGCCGGGTAAGTTTAGTCACGGGTTCGCAACTTGAAATTAGGATGTTTCTAATACAAAAACAAGATGGTTAAGTGTTTTGGGTTGATGTGTTTTGAAATACGATTTTGGCAAGGAAAAGGGAAGAATTATCCTTCCATAGGTTTATTTTATGTCCGCACAGGTTGATCTTAAGGTTAAGTAGTGCTTGCCAAGGTTGGTCTGTGGATGGGTGACCATCTAAACATAACGAGTTTCCTCCGTGCCTCAAAAGCACTCACACAGGTCTGGTAGGCAGCCACTCCTCGTAAAATACTGGTATTCAGCTAAATCCTGCTTGACTGGAAGCCGACCCCAATATAGTTGGGAAAAGGCTAGGCAGATGATGAGGTTTTTTATGTGGGAAATCATTAGAATGATTTCTCCCGTTCTTGGGCGGAGCTGGTGTCAGACTTTTACTAACTAAAACCCATTTCTTTCTCCCTTCTTTGCCTTTCGTTCCAGCCACGGGTTTTCCTTACAGAATAGAACCCATGGCCCCAGTAAGCTTTGATCCTAGACATAGACAGGTATAGTCCGTCTAATGAAAACGCGACCTAAGAAAAAGAGGTTAAATCCAAAAATGTTGTACGAGTATGTGGTATTACTAACTAGTAGAAGAATCATGTCTTGACACTGCACATTTTTTTTATTTCCTACAATTACGGCTGAATAATGTTCCCAAATAAATAAAAAAACTCCAGGACGCGCTTTTATTAGACGCACTCTAACTCCGATTTTGGTGTTTAGCAGTTAAAATCCAAAGCTAAGTTTAAAGTTTACGAAAAACTTTATTTCTCATAAAGAAATACATAGGTAACTAATTCACTTACTGGGAAACAATTTTTATATATAAAACTATTTTAAAATATAGAGCGCACAGATGTACGTATAGGTATATAAAAAATTTAAACTGAATAACAAATATAAATAAAATGTGGGTAAACCAAAACAGGTATAAAGTTATCCTATGTTGCTATTCTAGGATATAGTTCACCTGTGTACAAGGTTTCAACGAAATCCGTTCATTAGTTTTTCCGTGAAAGAGTAACAAACATCCATATTTACAAACTTTCGCGTTTATAATATTTAATATATGTATGTAAGGGTAGCGTTGCCAGGCGTCCGGGTAAAGCCGGACACGGTCAGGCTTTTTGGTTGTGTGTCCGGCCAAATTAGGCGGAGTAAGGCCTGTCCGAATTTTGTTAGGCATTTTAAATTTAAGCATTTTTATAGATTTGTCATGTATTCTTGCAATTGCAAGCGTTTGCAGACCAGCAATGATTTGTTATTTCATTAGAATGTAAAAACAAAAATGTCCGGAATGGCATAAAAAAAAATGTCGGACTTTTTACTCACATGTTCGGCTAAACTATTTGGTTTGTCCAGCTTTTCGTTTTGAAGATCTGGCAATCCTACCTGGGCATGTAGCGTCAATTTAATTCGTTAGTTCACGAAATCTTATCTCAAAAACAGCTGAGCCATTAAAAGTATACACGATAATACAGAACTAAATATAAACACGAGTCTGTTTTATTTTATAACCGTAAGGGCCAGTTTACACCGAGACGCGACGCGACGCGACGATGCAGGGAGAGCCCGGCGATTTCGCGCTGAGCCGCGCGCCGCCGCGAGACGCATCGCAACTTTGCGAAGCGCATAGTAAAATCGTTGGCAACACGACGTCGCGAATGTAAAAACGTTCCGCTGCGTAGCGAGACGCCGCGCGGTGTCACGAGGCGTAGCGCTGTGTGAAACAACGTATTCTAAATTCTCACAATGAAATATGTATCTTTTCGTGTAGTATATTAAGTTCTATTTTGAGTCACTCTATTATAATGTGCATGCAGCGTCGCGTCGCGTCGCGTCTCGGTGTGAACTGACCCTAATGTGTCCAGTTACAGAGCTAATGTAATTATTTATATTGTAACTAATTATGGAAATTATAATCATGTTGATGTAAATAAACTAAACTGTGTGAAACTACGTTATTATGTAGATGTGATTTGTATAAACAACGCGTGTTTCTGAATGTTTGTTTTGATTTAGAGTTCTATTGTTTTAATTTAATTGTTTTTGGGGTGTGTTGAAGTTATTATTACTATCATGGGATTGGTGCTGTAGAAACCAGGTTTACCTGTACCAATTTTAGAGTTTTGTACTTTAGTCGGTAAAATTGCGACTTAGGATCACTTTTTGGTTCGTTTGTGTCTATTTGTTTGTCCGTCTGTCAAGATTCTTTTTCTCCGGACGTGTAGAGGTACTAAACTGAGGTGCATATCAAATACCACTGAAATAAATCTGTCTATTATCTGTTGGAACCAGTTGGAATAGTGAAAAAGATAATCTTGAAACATGGCAAAAAGCAAAGTCTCACTGTGCGCGAGTCCAACCTGAACTTGACTGTTTTTTAGGGTTCCGTACCTCAAAAGGAAAAAACGGAACCCTTATAGGATCACTTTGTTGTCCGTCTGTCCGTCCGTCCGTCTGTCAAGACCCTTTTTCTCAGGAACGCGTGAAGGTATCAAGTTGAAATTAAAACCATATATTGAAATCCGCGGTCCCTTGAAGTTGTGCAAAAATCAAACTTGTAAGTTGACGGGAAAAAAAGATACGCCCGTTTATGTTGCAAAAAACGTACATTTCGACACTGTCAAAGGAATCAAAACTCATAGGGTGCTTCCCGTTGACCTAGAATCTTGAAATTTGGCACGAAGCAAGGTATTATAGCACTAATATCGGGAAAAGTCTGAAAACTGAAAATTTTTAGTTACGTCACAAGAAAAAAAAATTGAAAAGTCTTCAAGACTCGATTCGAGAACTAAACTGTTTTTATAGGTAGGTTGATACGAAACCCTCAGTGCGCGAGTCCGACTCGCACTTGCCCGGTTTTTTTTATTTACGTAGGAAATCATCAAATATTTAATCCCGCTCTGAGTGGAGCGAGAGGGAGTATCAGACTTTTACTGACTTAAATCCACCTGTACTCCTTCAGTTTCCCTTTGCGGTCTGGAGCCACGGTAAATCAGTTACGTGATCCAGGTTCGTGGTAACCAGATTTCAGCAAAATTAACAGGCTCAGTCAATCTTGCTGACATCTCTTTGAGGCGTGTGTGGAACAACGCGCTATCGATTGACACGGTGCTTATCGGACGACAGGTTGTGGGTATAGGGCTTAAATTTATGCGTGTTTGGACGGCCTACGTTTTTTCTTAAGGTTGTTTGTTCTTAAAATGACTTCTTAGGCGGACTCTTAGGCGGAGCGGGAGAAGTCATTTTGGCGGGGCATAGCATTACCATTAGCATTATCGGCCTTATAATGTTCCCACGGCTGGGAATGAGGCCTCCTCTCCAGGAGAGGGAATGGGCCATAATCCACCGCGCGGGCCCAGTGCGGATTGGCGGATGTCACATGTCTTGTTTGGCGGGGTATGCCAGACTTCTATTGACTAAAACCCTCACCTATTCCTTTTTTGCCTTAATCCCAGGGTCCCGGGGTTCTCTTTCATTCAACCCAGGGCCCTAGTAGGCTTCGATCCTGCCGGGCGCCTACAGTTTGCTGACATCTCTTTGAGGCGCGTGTGGAACACAACGCGTTATCGACTGACACGAGTCCGGTGCTTATCGTTCGACAGGTTATGGGCACCTATCTATAGTATGTTTTTTAATGCTATATACTAGTGTGTAACTGCGATTCCACGCGATGGTTTAGAATAGAAAAGAAATACTTTTATTCGGGCCAGACACAGTACAACGGTTACAAACACAAAGTCAAAACGAAAAAAAGTACCTACAGAATGCACAGCGCGTGCCGTATTGACAGGGTTTTCAGTTTCAGCATTTGCTGGGCGTCAGATATCCAGCGCTGGTTTTCTTCGGTAAGCAGTGATACAATCGTTGATGGTGAAGCGCACTAGCATACATTAAGAGCCTATTCACTCTAGCCTTGAAGACACCTAAATTGTAATCAGACGGGAAGACCGCAGCAGGCAAATTGATCCAGCCCATCGATGTACACGGTATAGACGATTTTATTATATACAACATTAGTTTCTTTACATTGTACCGAAATCTTATACCTCGTTAAGTTCGTTACCTTTTTACAACATGACTAAGATAATTAGAATTTAAGAACAACACCAACACTTGACAAATTTTACAGTAAACTAATTCTTTCAAACACCTAATTATATTTTGCGATTCTCATTTCATGTGTCTGTCAAATTAAATAATAAATATCTAACTAGTTAAAATAATTAAATCCAGATTCCACCGTTATAAATATTAAAGTAAAATAATATTATGTACCTACATATTGGTATCAGAAACCATGGAAAAAAGATGGATGGATTGTGTGAGAAGAGATATGGAAGAAAAGAGAGTGATAGCGTGACGAGTGACAGGACAGAATGGAAGAAAAAAACGTGTTGCACCAATTCTAAATAAAACAGGATAAGAGCAGGAAGATAATGATTGGTATTAGAAAACAAATCAAATGTAAAAAAACCTAAAACTCCATATAAAATCCACCAAAACGGGTCTTCTGCCTATAATTCCCTATTTATAGCATACAAGTAGTCCAAATCTATTTTAGGCACCATTTGCCTTTGCCGACTGAAACTCCACAAACTATACCTTGACCAGTCAGGTGCTGCAACCCTCTGAATGTTTCATTGGTTCCACATTGAGTGAAACAATCGGACGCGTTGATTTGCGCTCGAGCGCTTTTTGTCGCTTTAGTAAGCCAAACTTTGAAGTATGGACGTTGTTGAAGCGGTAAGTTCGATGAACAGGCGGCCATTTTTGTATTTGATTTAAATAAAGAACTATTCAGCGTTCGATTATTTGAATTCGAAAAAAGAACCTTTTAATGCTTTAGTTCTATTATTGCTTTAATCATTATAATTATTTAATTAACTTGCATTGTGATATTATCATGTCCGATTTACGAGTTTTAGGTCGCAGGTTCAAACCCAGCCAGGCGAATTACTTTGTGTAATTTATTTCATCACTGCTGCTCTCAAAACGGTGAAAGAAAACATCGTCAGGCAACCAGTATGTCTTAGAACCAAAAATTTTAAGACATGTAACGTCTACCAATCCACAGTGAACCTGCGTGGTGGATTTTGCCCATTCCCTCTTCTAGAGAGGAGGCCTGAGTCCTATCAATCAGCAGAGGCTAATAATCTTTTTAAGCTGCCACGTGTAACTTTCAGGGGCCGTTTATTCTCGTAATAACAAGTAAGTAAGTACATAAGGTCATAAAGGTACTTAAATTGAGGAGCTCGTGGCTAGATAATAACAGCCGCACAGGTCGATTTTCAAGGTTAAGCAACGCTTGCCCAAGTAGGTCTGTGGATGGGTGACCATCTTAACATAACGAGTTTCCTCCGTGCCTCGGAAAGCACGTTAAGCTGTAGGTCCCGGCTGTCATTTGTAGATCTTTGGCAGTCGTTACGGATAGTCAGAAGTAGAGATGAGATATACCTGCCATTCTCCATACCCGGCCTTTAAGGTATGGGTATCACTAAATACCTGGTACAAATACCAGGTATCAAAATACTTCGAAGTATTTGGGTGTGGTAGGATTTCGATAAATAAACGTATGCAATAAGTATGGTATGCCTCCAATATGATGTAGGAACGACGTTTTAAGTATACGTAATTATGCATTAAGTATGAGATATGAAATCTTTCCTTCCTTCTTTACCAAGCTTAGGCTGTCGGTTATGAGTATGACAAGAGTATTATTAATGAATTCTAGTTATTTATATATAAATTAATGCAAAATAACATTACCTAATTATATTTAAACTAACTAGCCGGCGTAGTTAAACGATTTCAAATCCATTTATTTAGAATCGTAATTTTAACACAATTTATTTTTAGTTTCGTTAGATTTATTTTTGTACAGGTTATATATATCAATATTCCCTAACATAAACAAACTAAGGACCTCTTTCACGTCGTGACAAAAAATTTAATTATGCAATTACGTTCCTTAAGCACGTAAAAATAAGTACCCATTTTTCGTAACTAAATTAAATCATCTGAATGTTCATAAAGCACGAATGACGTTTGGGGTCCCTTCGTAAGCTGTCGGGTGGCTTTGGCGTACCGAACTACCGATACCGCACAAACTGAGCGCTACCTTGTGGTAGCGGTTCGTATCGTACTATGCGTCATACCTTCAAGGTATTTACCCAGTATTTCGGTCCGTAATGACTGCCAAAGACCAACAAATGACAGCCGGGACCTACGGCTTAACGTGCTTTCCGAGGCAAGGAGGAAAGCCGTTATGTTAAGACGGTCACCCATCCATAGACTAACCTTGGCAAGCGTTGCTTAACCTTGAAGATCGACCCGTGCGGCTGTTGTTATCTAGCCACGAGCTCCTCCTATATTAACAAATACATAAGTCAGGTGAATTCTAACTAAATATTTTGTTATTCCACCGTCTTCAAAGAATTACTTAGGTCTTCAAATGACTGAGTGGCTGTCAGCTAGCTCCTTGGGGGCGCGGCGTAATGATATGAGTGTTTTAATGCCCCTTTTACTTAGAAAAGGTGCCTCTGCCTATTGTGACATTTATTATTTTCTCTAGAGTATTTATTTGGATTTTTTTAAAGTATTTTTTATAATAATTTTGTAGTTTCATATTTCTTTTTAAAATCTGGAAGATAAATGACGCGTATTTTAAAACAAAATGTCTGAATGTTTTTCTCTCAGTTCGTGACGATATGTTTCAAAATCTTTATCTATTCTTTAAAGAATTTAAACAATTCTATGACCTCTTCTTCCAAGTTAAATAGGTGAGATTTTTTTAAGGTGGGAACCAAACCAAACATCCCGAATTGACTAAGTCCAGTGAGGATATGCGTCATGCGGAAGGTGAGGACGCCGTGACGTCTTTCTAATCAGTCTTCCAGAAGTAAAGTTTGGAAATTTCTCCATTTGTGCTTGCCTACATGATAAAAGTAAACTTTGTGCACAATTTCACACTCCTAGTCCCAATAGTTTCGGCTGTACGTTGATATGTCAGTCAGTCAGTTTTATATACATACCTATGATGAGTGTATAGATCGCCAGTTTAATCATCTCATCATCTGCCTAGCCTTTTCCCAAGTATATTGGGGTCGGCTTCCAGTCAAGCAGGATTTAGCTGAATACCAGTATTTTACGAGGGGCGGCTGCCTACCACACCTCCACAACCCACTAACTGGGGTAACACGGTACTTCATGGCAAGACGGGAATCATATTTACTGACTTCTTACTATCCGTAACGACTTACAAAGATCTACAAATGACAGCCGGGACCTAAGGCTTGACGTGCTTTCCGAGGCACGGAGGAAACTCGTTATGTTAAGATGGTCACACATCCACAGACCAACCTTGGCAAGCGTAGCTTAACCTTGAAGATCGACCCGTGCGGCTGTTATTATCTAGCCACGAGCTCCTCGATAGATTGCCAGTTTAATGAAAACTTGTAAAAAATGTGCTCATAAGCGATTGTAACAACTGTATTCATTCACTATCATAATATTATTCTTGTCTATCTTACAAGTAACCTTTTAATTAAAGTAATTTATGATAACTGCACCATTTTATTGGCAAAAGAGATATGTTTTTATTTTACACTATAAAATACTGGTACACTATCTTATAGGCTGGCTATAACTCTAGGGGTTTAACGGTAACTTCTTTGGTACAATTAAAATGATTTTATTCAGATTCCTTTGAGATAACGGTAAATCTACGTAGATATAAACATACATAATATTCCCGGTGTATGAAAAAAATATTATACTCGTATAACCAAGTTTTGCCGGCTTCTCCCGCGTGATAGTAGGTTTCTCCATACAAATTTCACATCCCCGTTTCATCCCCTTAGGAAGTGAATAAAAAAAAAAACTCTCTTAGTATTTGCCTACGTCATATAAGGAAACCTTGTGCACAATTTCACGCTCCTAGTCCCAGTAGTTTCAGTTGTGTGTTGATAAGTATGTCAGTCAGTCAGTTTATGCATTTATATACATGTATGGATAGAGGATAGATATAGTTAGGGTTGTCTGAGCAATTTAATATTAATGGTTGTAAAGAGGAACGTATGCGTATATACCCTACTCGTCTATTACCTAAAGCTTGCCTAAGCTATGGCCTAAACTTAATAGCCAGTCAAATTCATCATCATCATCATCATCATCATCATCTCAGCCGAAAGAAGTCCACTGCTGGACATAGGCCTACCCCAAGCGTCGCCACAGCGACCAGTCCTGTGCGTCTCGCATTCATCGGATTCCCGCGACCCTCGCCAGGTCGTCATTCCACCTTATGGGTGGCTTTCCAACGCTGCGTCTTCCGGTACGTGGCCGCCACTCTAGAACCTTTCGTCCCCATCGACCATCTATTCTACGAGCAATGTGCTCTGCCCACTGCCACTTAAGTTTGGTGATTCTTCGGGCAAGATGCGGCTGAATAACCACTCGGGTTTATAGAGCGATTGCCTATCAGATCTTCACAACTCAGTTGCTGGGCAATACGATACTATTATGGTCAGACTTTCTGGCATCTGGCTAAAATGCTACCCTACCAACGACTATACGGCTCTTTTAGAGGTACTGGGTCTCAGCAAAGCCTAGGTTATCTTTGAAAAGGGTAGTACGATTATATAAAAGTCCTATATTAAGCTTTAAAGTCATCATCATCTGCCTAGCCTTTTTCCCAACTATATTGGGGTCGGCTTCCAGTCAAGCCGGATTTAGCTGAATACCAGTATTTTACGAGGAGCGGCTGCCTACCAGACCTCCACAACCCATTAACTGGGGTAACACGGTGCTTCATGGCAAGACTGGAGTCAGATTTACTGGCTTCTGACTATCCGTAACGACTGCCAAAGATCTCCAAATGACAGCCGGGACCAACGGCTTTAAGATGGTCACCCATCCACAGACCAACCTAGGCAAGCGTTGTTTAACCTTGAAGATCGACCTGTGCGGCTGTTATTATTTAGCCACGAGCTCCTCTATATTATATAGCTATATTAAGCTTTAAAGTATTCTAACTAAAATAAATCCCTAACAAGCACAAAAATGAAACATACGAGTCGATTATGTTGTTCAACGTCCAAAATAAATATTTAACTCATATTAAAATATTCATTTTAGTTAGACACAAAACAGCTATGCTTGTTAACGAAATAAATTGCCCATGAAATATCATTCTACGGGCAATTTATTAACAAAACTAAAATATACATGACGTGTTTTACTAAACAACGGTTGAAGACTGACTTACATAAATATTTTTTGTGAGTGACGGACAATGCCCGACGCACGTACCTACTTAGATATAATTTGAAGAGAGAAACATGATATGTATTATAGTAGTACATTCGCGTTAAGAATGCAGTAAACTCATCATTGTCCGTCGGCCTAGCCCCGCCCCCTAACTAATCAAAGCTGTTTATGTGTATTTTTATAAATTCGTTAAACTTAGGGCCTGTTTCACCACCTATGATTAAGTTTCGAATATCTTACTTGGTAGATAATTTCATACAAATTCTGTTCCATTTTTGAATTTATTCAGTGAGTAGTGCCTACTCGGACATTGTGAAACAGGCCCTTAATCTTTTAAAATATAATTTGTTTGGATTAAACACCACTGTAAATACACCTTTATCTTGCAGTTGCACTGATAAATCACTGCATTCTTAACGCGAACGATTATAGGTAAGTCGATAGGCTGAAGCGGGTAGATTTTACCAGGACCAGTAATTGAAAATTCAGGATTAAAGCCAAAATTAATCAGGATTTTGGTATTCAAAGCGGGTTAGCTGTTAATATCATCATCATCCGAAATACGTCCACTGCTGGACGTAGGCCCCCAAGCGTATCCACAACGACCAATCCTGTGTGCCTTGGGACCATCGAACCTCACCAAATAACTGCTATACGGCGGCCGAGAAAAAAGCAATACTTCGTCACCTTCACTAGCATTAGCTCCACAGTGAGGTGCCATTCATCTGCTATGTCATCGCTTCGGACTACTGTCCGACCGATGCTTCGGCTTCGGCTTCGGCTTCGGCCACCTTCGGCCAAAAAAAGCACCTTCGGCCAAACCTTCGGCTTCGGCCAAAAATTAGCCGAAGCTTTGGCCGAAGCCGAAGGTTTGCAAGTTGTCAAAATTTGAAATTTCATAGCCGTAACTGGACACAGAATAACAATCATATCACAAGACGCCCTGAAAGCTGACAGCCCCCAAAATCTTCACCCCCACGCGAATACTCTTAGCGACACTTATTTTTTTTTAACTAGCGACCCGCCCCTGCTTCGCACGGGTGCAAAATAATTATTGTTTCTCTACTCTATGATGCATGTATTATACACATAAACCGTCCTCTTGAACCACTCTATCTATTAAAAAAAGTCCATCAAAATCCGTTGCGTAGTTTTAGAGATCTATGCAAAAAAGCGTTAAACGCTCAATTATTTTATAGATATATTTTGTGTTCGTCCAATTTACGATAGATAAAAAAATGTGACTGATTAATTGATTATTTTTGTTAAGTACATAAGTTAATAAATATTTAATTAACATTGTACATATACTTGAAAGTTTTATTTTTGACAATAATTTATATTATGTTGGTCACTCGGCTCGTAATTGGGCTAAATCTCTAAAGCTCTCAGAATATGTAGTATATTCTGAGATTAAAATAACTATCGCATTTCTTAAGGTCATTCATCACCTTCGGCTTCGGCTTCGGCTTCGGCCAGAATTGCACCTTCGGTCGGACACTACTTCGGACTATGTACTGAATCAGGAACCAGCACGGGAGATCACCGCTACCGATCGGCTTCACGAGGATACGGATAGTGCTCCGCCCAAGCGGGGCACACCGGCCCCACAAGCTCCACCGTGTACTCTAGACGGTTCACACAATAATAATACCCGGGCGTATCTGCTGCCTTTAGATCTTCCGATGCAGGAACCTCCCGAACTTACTGTGTCCGGTGAGGACCTGCGTCATACGGAACGTGAGGACGCCGTGACCACTTTCCAACCACTTCTCAAAGATGGGACTTATCGTCCAACTGCCCAAGAGTGGATTACTACTGGTTCTAAAATTTATATTATTACTAGTCTTAGCCCGCAGTTTCGCACGCGTACATAAAATATAGCCTATGTCACTCAGGAATACAGCAGCATTCTATTGGTGAAAAAATTTTAGCAATCGGACCAGCACTTCCACAGATTACCTCATACAAACAAAAAAACAAACTTTACTTCTTTATAATATTAGTATAGATTATTATCAGCCTCTTGTGTCTGTTGTGCAGGTTAAAGGCCTCCCCTTCCGTTCTTCCACTCTTTTCTGCATTTAGCCACATCTGGCCAAAGTGGCTAAATTTAAAATATAGTCACGCCATCTCCTCCGGCTACTAAATTTTATATGTATTCAGGAAAAACTAGTACGCGATGTGTACTCATAAATGTCTCGAGTAAATACTAGTTGCACTTAACTAAAATACAGGCAAGTTATAAATGTTATGCCTGAGAAATTATTATTCATAGATGCAATGCAATTACACTCGCGCTTTGCTCTCAAGGAAGTGACGTCATAGGAAAATGGCGTCGCGCATTTCACTAAGCTACTGGGTACATAAATGTCGGAGAATTTGGAGTTTGCATTTCTGTATAGTGATAGTTTTTGTATGTATATGACTTACTTGTAATAACTCCGGTCGGGTTTGTAGGATTGGGTAGGAAAAGACAACTGGAGGAGCAGAGGTGGAGTTTTGGTCAGTAAAAGTCACGTGACACGTCTTCTTAGTCTATCCTAAAGAGGACCTGAAAAACAGAACACCGCAATTTAAAAGAAACTGGCCTAGCTTTTTCCCAACTATATTGGGGTCGGCTTCCAGTCGAGCCGGATTTAGCTGAATACCAGTATTTTACGAGGAGCGGCTGCCTACCAGACCTCCACAACCCATTAACTGGGGTAACACGGTACTTCATGGCAAGACTGGAGTCAGATTTACTGGCTTCTGACTATCCGTAACGACTGGCAAAGATCTCCAAATGACAGCCGGGACCAACGGCTTAACGTGCTTTTCGAGGCACGGAGGAAACTCGTTATGTTAAGATGGTCACCCATCCACAGACCAACCTAGGCAAGCGTTGCTCAACCTTAAAGATCGACCTGTGCGGCTGTTATTATTTAGTCACGAGCTCCTCTAAAGAAAAAAAAACTGAACAGAAACTGGCAGCCATAATCCTACTAATATTATAAACGTGAAAGTTTGTTTGTATGGATCCTCGATCAACAATGTACGATCGAAGGTTATGTTACTCTTTCACGGAAAAACTAGTAAATGGTGAAACTAAGTATACAGGTTGATGTTGTACTGGAATATGTTTCCTTCGGAAAATTAGAAATTAGATTTAACTTGTTTGAGATTTAATTGGGGTTTACAAAAAAAATAAAAAAAAATAAGCAGAAACCTTATAGGATCACTTTGTAGTCTCAGTTGAAACCCTTTAACTCGGAAATGTGTGATTGTATCGACTTGAAATTAAAACCATATACTCAAGTCTGCAAACCCTTGCAGCTGCGTAAAAATCAAAATTCTAAATCAGTAACAAACTTACCCAAATTGTTTTTCTGGGTGAGATTTTTTAATAAGTCTATCATCTGCCATCATCTGCCTAGCCTTTTCCCAACTATATTGGGGTCGGCTTCCAGTCAAGCCGGATTAAGCTAAATACCAGTATTTTACGAGGAGCGGCTGCCTACCAGACCTCCACAACCCATTAACTGGGGTAACACGGTACTTCATGGCAAGACTGGAGTCAGATTTACTGGCTTCTGACTATCCGTAACGACTGCCAAAGATCTCCAAATGACAGCCGGGACCAACGGCTTAGCGTGCTTTCCGAGGCACGGAGGAAACTCGTTATGTTAAGATGGTCACCCATCCACAGACCAACCTAGGCAAGCGTTGCTTAACCTTGAAGATCGACCTGTGCGGCTGTTATTATCTAGCCACGAGTATTTAACTTTTAACTTTAATAAGTGTATGTTTTTTGTTTTATCATCATTAGATTTACTTTTAGCTTAGCAAGGATTTGTAAGTCAATTTAATTAGAACATAGCAGTCTTTACAGTCTTAGCTATTGATACAGCACCAGGTAGCCTGAATAGATACCGCAGGCCATCAACAATGCAGAAGGCCGCGGTTCTAGCCAGAACCAGCCCATTACCGCCAGAGAATAAACTGCCAGCTAATCTATCGATTTACCTCACGAATAATGAATGCCTAGGTAATATCACTAAACAGATAGGTACAGAAGGCAATCTACATACAAAGCGCGCTAGAGCAACGCACACAGACACGATGTCTCGGACCATGCGCGCTTGGACTGCGAGCGGACTGAGTGGCCGGCGCCTATTCACAGAAGAGATAGATACAGAATGCAGTCTACATACAAAGCGCGCTAGAGCATCGCACATAGACACTTTGTCTCGGACTATACGCGCTTGGACTGAGCGGCCGGCGCCTATTTACAGAAGAGATAGGTACAGAAGGCTATTTACATACAAAGCTCGCTAGAGCAACGCACACAGACACGATGTCTCGGTCTATAGGAGCTTGGACTGAGCGGCCGGCGCCTACTCACAGAAGAGATAGGTACAGAAGGCTATTTACATACAAAGCTCGCTAGAGCAACGCACACAGACACGATGTCTCGGACTATACGCGCTTGGACTGAGCGGCCGGCGCCTATTCACAGAAGAGATAGTTACAGAATGCAGTCTACATACAAAGCGCGCTAGAGCATCGCACATAGACACTTTGTCTCGGACTATACGCGCTTGGACTGAGCGGCCGGCGCCTATTCACAGAAGAGATAGGTACAGAAGGTAATCTACATACAAAGCGCGCTAGAGCAACGCACACAGATACGATGTCTCGGACTATACGCGCTTGGACTGAGCGGCCGGCGCCTATTCATAGAAGAGATAGGTACAGAAAGCAATCTATATACAAAGCGCGCTAGAGCAACGCACACAGACACGATGTCTCGGACTATACGCGCTTGGACTTAGCGGCCGGCGCCTACTCACAAAAGAGATAGGTACAGAAAGCAATCTATATACAAAGCGCGCTAGAGCAACGCACACAGACACGATTTCTCGGACTATACGCGCTTGGACTGTGCGGCCGGCGCCTACTCGCAGAAGAGATAGGTACAGAAGGCACACCACATACAAAGCGCGCTAGAGCATCGCACACAGACACGATGTCTCGGACTATACGCGCTTGGACTGAGCGGCCGGCGCCTATTCACAGAAGAGATAGGTACAGAAGGCAATCTACATACAAAGCGCGCTCGAGCAACGCACACAGACACGATGTCTCGGACTATACGCGCTTGGACTGAGCGGCCGGCGCCTATTCACAGAAGAGATAGGTACAGAAGGCAATCTACATACAAAGCGCGCTCGAGCAACGCACACAGACACGATGTCTCGGACTATACGCGCTTGGACTGAGCGGCCGGCGCCTATTTACAGAAGAGATAGGTACAGAAGGCAATATACATACTCGTACAAAGCGCGCTAGAGCAACGCACACAGACACGATGTCTCGGACTATACGCGCTTGGACTGTGCGGCCGGTGCCTACTCGCAGAAGAGATAGGTACAGAAGGTAATCTACATACAAAGCGCGCTAGAGCAACGCACACAGACACGATGTCTCGGACTATACGCACTTGGACTGAGCGGCCGGCGCCTATTCACAGAAGAGATAGGTACAGAAGGCAATCTACATACAAAGCGCGCTAGAGCAACGCACACAGACACGATGTCTCGGACTATACGCGCTTGGACTGTGCGGCCGGTGCCTACTCGCAGAAGAGATAGGTGCAGAAGGTAATCTACATACAAAGCGCGCTAGAGCAACGCACACAGACACGATGTCTCGGACTATACGCGCTTGGACTGAGCGGCCGGCGCCTATTCACAGAAGAGATAGGTACAGAAGGCAATCTACATACAAAGCGCGCTAGAGCAACGCACACAGACACGATGTCTCGGACCATGCGCGCTTGGGCTGTGCTCGGACTGAGCGACCGGCGCCTACTCACAAAAGAAATAGGTACAGAAGGCAATCTACATACAAAGCGCGCTCGACCAACGCACACAGACACGATGTCTCGGACTATACGCACTTGGACTGAGCGGCCGGCGCCTATTCACAGAAGAGATAGGTACAGAAGGCAATCTACATACAAAGCGCGCTAGAGCAACGCACACAGACACGATGTCTCGGACTATACGCGCTTGGACTGTGCGGCCGGTGCCTACTCGCAGAAGAGATAGGTACAGAAGGTAATCTACATACAAAGCGCGCTAGAGCAACGCACACAGACACGATGTCTCGGACTATACGCACTTGGACTGAGCGGCCGGCGCCTATTCACAGAAGAGATAGGTACAGAAGGCAATCTACATACAAAGCGCGCTAGAGCAACGCACACAGACACGATGTCTCGGACCATGCGCGCTTGGGCTGTGCTCGGACTGAGCGACCGGCGCCTACTCACAAAAGAAATAGGTACAGAAGGCAATCTACATACAAAGCGCGCTCGACCAACGCACACAGACACGATGTCTCGGACTATACGCACTTGGACTGAGCGGCCGGCGCCTATTCACAGAAGAGATAGGTACAGAAGGCAATCTACATACAAAGCGCGCTAGAGCAACGCACACAGACACGATGTCTCGGACTATACGCGCTTGGACTGTGCGGCCGGTGCCTACTCGCAGAAGAGATAGGTACAGAAGGTAATCTACATACAAAGCGCGCTAGAGCAACGCACACAGACACGATGTCTCGGACTATACGCACTTGGACTGAGCGGCCGGCGCCTATTCACAGAAGAGATAGGTACAGAAGGCAATCTACATACAAAGCGCGCTCGACCAACGCACACAGACACGATGTCTCGGATTATAGGAGCTTGGACTGAGCGGCCGGCGCCTATTTACAGAAGAGATAGGTACAGAAGGCAATATACATACTCGTACAAAGCGCGCTAGAGCAACGCACACAGACACGATGTCTCGGATCATGCGCGCTTGGGCTGTGCTCGGACTGAGCGGCCGGCGTCTACTCATAAAAGAGATAGGTACAGAAGGCAATCTACATACAAAGCGCGCTCTAGCAACGCACACAGACACGATGTCTCGGACTATACGCGCTTGGACTGAGCGGCCGGCGCCTATTTACAGAAGAGATAGGTTCAGAAGGCAATCTAAATACAAAGCGCGCTCGGGCAACACACACATAGACATCGCTCACAGATACGATGTCTCCGACCATGCGCGCTTAGACTGAGCTTGGACTGAGCGGCCGGCGCCTACTCGCAGAAGAGATAGGTACAGAAGGCAATTTCGGAGAGTGTGCGCAGGAATTGCATGATTTGATTCCGCCTTCTCCTTTCTCCCATCGGACAACCCGTCGCACGGCGAGTATCTACCCTTACGTTGTTGAAACTTCTTCGTAGGTATGAAATGTGAGGTCATCATCATCATCTCAGCCGAAAGTCGTCCACTGCTGGACATAGGCCTCCCCCAAGCGTCGCCACAGCGACCGGTCCTGTGCGTCTCGCATCAATCGGATTCCCGCGACCCTCGCCAGGTCTTCGGTCCACCTTGTGGGAGGCATTCCAACGAAAAGTGAGGTAATTAATACATGAGATTGCCTTCTGTAGTTATCTATTTTGTGGTACTATCCTGTAATCTGTAAAGTCTATATCGGAAAATAGTAGGGTTTGGAAAATGGTTAAGCGGTCATTACCCCTAATGTTCCATTACCATTATTTACCTAAATATCCGAGTAGTCGTGTTCTGTAATGATTTTCCTGAAAACAATTTCAGAAAAAACATTTTTTTGTAGACTAACGGTTGTGGTCAACTGACAGCAGTCGTTAAGCCAAGTTAGAGACCTTCGGGCGGCTTGAAAACTCTGACACCAGATTGACCACTAACCGTACGATAAGAAGAAGAAGTAGACTAGCTTTTTCCCACAGCATTGCGTCCACAGTTTTCAAAAGAACCGGCCACTGCGCTTGTAGTCGGCGAGCAATGTGTAGTTCTTCATCTGCCCGGGTCAATGGGTCCATTGTTAGACTTGTAAAAGAGACTAAAGTTTTTTGTGGCCATGGGAACTCTTTCAATAATCCACGTGGCCTTAGCGGGCATCGGATCTGCTGGGCCCCTACTTGCATTCATAAACCACTAGCTTTTACCCGCGGCTTCGCTCCCGTCAAATGACTACCCTACCTTCCCTACCTACCCTACACTACACTACCCTACATTACACTACACTACCCTACACTACCCTACACAACCCTACACTACGCTACACTACCCTACACTACCCTACACTACCCTACACTATGCTACACTACCCTACACTACCCTACACTGCTCTACACTACCCTACACTACCCTACACTACCCTACACTACCCTACACTACCATACACTACCCTACACTACCCTACCTACCCTACGTTACCTAAGTTTTTTTTTTTAGAATTTTTCTCTCCGTAAGAACCATCATTGAACTTCAAGGAACATTTAAAAAAAACAGCCAAATCGGTCAAGCCGTTTTCATGTTATGTCGTGACAACGGAAAACGGGTTTCATTTTTATATATATAGATAGATAGATTAAACAAATTTCAAAAGAAATGAATTCAAAAAGTATGTATCGACCGTGACAGGACTCGAACCTGCAATCTTCGGATCCGAAGTCCGACGCCTTATCCATTAGGCCACACGGTCCTTGTGTCGACAGCGACAATAGCCCCTTGTGTTTTACGCGGAAGGGATTTCTTATGTCCGCTTTTACAAAGACTATGTTTTTACCCTATATGGGTGATTAATTCATGAATCCCCAACCGGTCTCATTGGACCGCGCTATTATTTTTTTACCATTGTGTCTCGTTTCGCGGGTATTGATAGGTTAAATACAATATGTGACTGGATGCATATTAGAAGATGCTTTTATACATCCCAATTAGAAAATTTAGTTACAATCATAAATAAGGCACAATTTTTTTCATATTTGTTTTTTAAGCTGTGATGTCATCAGAATGACTTCTCGCGCTCTTGGGCGGAGCGAGAGGGCGTGTCAGACTTATACTGACTAAAACCCACTCGTTTATTCCTTCTTCGCCTTCGTTCCAGGTTGTGTTTTTAGGGTTCCGTAGCCAAATGGCAAAAACGGAACCCTTATAGTTTCGCCATATCTGTCCGTCCGTCCTCGCTTTATCTCTGTGACCGTTAGCACTAGAAAGCTGAAATTTGGTACCAATATGTATATCAATCACGCCGACAAAGTAGTAAATAAAAATTGGATTTTTTTTTTTATGGTAGCCCCCCTACATGTAAAGTAAAAAGTGTTTTTTTTTTATTTCAACCCTTACGTGTGATATATTGTTAGATAGGTATTAAAAAATGAATAGGGGTTTACTGAAATCATTTTTTGATAATATCAATAATTTCGGAAATAATCGCTCCAAAAGCAAAAAATAATGTGTCCCCCCTCTAACTTTTGAACCATAAGTTTAGAAAATATGAAAAAAATCTGGAAAGTAGAGCTTGATAAAGAATTTCTAGGAAAATTATTTTGAACTTGGTGGGACGAACAGTTTTTGAAAAATTGGGGACACTTATTGTGATGGACGGGAAACTACGGAACCCTACACTGAGCGTGGCCCGACACGCTCTTGGCCGGTTTATTTTAGGAAATTATAACATCATAAGTTTAGGCAAAAAAATATGGTGATCAACACACTACATTGATAACGCTTTGGTATATATTGGTTTGGTATAGTGTGGTCTACGCACGCACATACAAACAAATAAAAAAAAGTTAGTGATGCAATTAAGAATTTATCAAAATATGTAATTTTTAATTGTATTTAGAAACCTACTTTTACGTGGCCATAGATGCTTGCAGATGCTAGTTCCCAATGAAGTGGTATGCTTATTTTTTTGTAAAGCCTAACTACTACTATTAGGTATAAATGTGAAAGTTTGTGAGAATTGATGTGTGGATGTTTGTTTCTCTTTCATGCAAAAACGGCTGGACCGATTTGGTTGAAATTTTGTATGTAGATAGGTTATACCCTGGATGTTAATATATTGGCAACTCTTTTTTATTTATATTTTTCGGGCGAAGCCGCGGGCGGAAGCTAGTAACATTATAGTTTATGAATGTCTCGCTTTATAATATTTACGTGTTGCAGCTAAAGAATGGAATTCCCTGCCGGGGTCTGTGTTTCCTGATAGCAACAACGTAGGGGTCTTTGAGTCAAAAGTCAATAGGTTACTTCTAGGCAAGCGTGCTCCATCGTCGATCACATCATCGCTTACCATCGGGCGAGGATAGTGGACAAGCGCGAGCCTATCAATAATAAAAAAAATGTTTACGTTAAAAATCCTGCAGTAATTAAGTACTTAATGAATTTTCTACGGTAGTAAAATAACACATTGTCTTTTAACACTGAGTAACAAGGACCGTGTGGCCTAATGGATAAGGCGTCGGACTTCGAATCCGAAGATTGCAGGTTCGAGTCCTGTCACGGTCGAAGACATCGCTTTTTGTTTCAAATGAATTTGTCTTCCAACTTCTTGCAATTGATTTGACAGTCTTAGGAGATATAAGTCAAATTAGGGCAAGAATCTCGGAATGAGAGACAGTAGATTGTAAACTTCCATAAAACTTTATTTTGCTCTCTAAAACTTGTCTCAAAACCTACTTTCGTATAGGGTGTCCGACTGCAGAAATTCTAAGGGTAATGGTAAAAAAATCGTTTATTTACATTTTTTGTAAAATTCTTCGTTTCCTATGGGTTTTATGCTATTTGCGTTGTGATAAATATTGCAGAGGATTAAATTTTGTACAACTTTTGGTTACACATATTTTTTAGTATCTTGAACCATTTTCGAGATAGAGGGCAGAGCGCACGCAGTATTTACCTGTTTCGAGAATTATTAATTACATTAAAAACTGAGCTGTGGTAGCCCAGCGGTAACGGTCCGAACTTACGAGTAGTAGGTCGCGGTCGGTTAATTACTCAAGCTGGCGCATTACTTTGAGTAATTAAGTAATTCATCACCTCTGCTCAGAACGGTGAAGAAAAGAAGAAAAGATCGTGAGGAAACCATGTCCTAGAACCAAAAATTCGAAGACATGTGACTTCCGCCAACTCGCACTGGGCCCGCGTGGTGGATTACGGCCCATTCCCTCTCCTAGAGAGAAGGCTTGAGTGCCAGCAGTACGTGGGAACATTATAAGGCTAATGCTATGCTATTAAGAACTAGTTTAACGTCAGTGTCTATGATCATCATTTCATCATCATCATCATAAACAGTTATCTTGAATGAACACTTTCTATTCCTAGCTACCCATAAATTATAGTGTCGACGTTTACAAGTCAGCGATTAGATTCAATTGCAATAAACTACAAAATGGAAACCATTTGCAATTGCACGAGTTCATTAGAATGTTTGATATTGAATCGAATACGTGTGTTTATACGATTCCGCTATTGCAGTGAGATACATTTTACATAACTAGTTGTTTCTTGTGAGTTTGTTTACATAATAAACTTTAACCTCCGGGTAATCATCAATAGTTGTTGATGATATTTCGGGAAATCTTTCGATCTTCATGTGTCGTTATTTTCTTTGAAAGATATTTGTGATGTATGTGATATTTGTGTTTCGTTGTGTGATATGTTTTTGCCATATTTTTTTTTAAGGTGGTAAATCTTCCAATCATTTTTCCCGCTCTAGGGCGGAGAGGAGACTTTGACTTTCAAGGTCCTCGCGGAACACTACACGCCATCGACTACTCGAGCTCGATCCAGACGGTTACCTGATGGCCGGACGGTGAGCTATCCATTGCTCGTCGTCCCGTCGCCGTCGTCGGACTACGCTTACGGTGTTTCTTTATGGCACGAAAACACTTATATTTTTTTATTTATTCATAAAAACTAGTGCTTCACTGTGATCATTTGATGGTAAGCAGTGATTCAATCGTTAATGGTAAAGCGCTCTAGTTTATTAAGAGCCTATTTACTCTAGCCTTGAAGACACCTCTAAATTATAATCATACAGCAAGATCACAGCAGGAAAATTATTGCAGTCCTTCGATGTATGTATAATGAATGTGTGTGATTATGTGTGATGTGTGTGATTGTGTGTGATGTGTGTGATTGTGTGTGATGTGTGTGACCTCTATTTGAATTATCGCTTATTTATTTATTGTGCAGACCTACCACAGTGTTGTCTTTTTAACCCTAAGGTTGAGTGGTAGAAATTGCCCTGATGCATTAAGTCCGCCTATGTATGTACCACCACTGTAAATGAAGTTTACGAGTACATAAATAAATATGTACGCGGTTTAAACCACGAGGCGAAACACTTAATCCGGACCATAGAGGTGTCAACAAGGTAATTTCCTTTAAAAAACTGGTTTTTCACTCGGATATATGTGGTAGAGTGTAAAAGTTAACGACTTACAATAAGTCTTTAATGAGTTTAATAACCAGTAAAGTGCTACTGCTTTAGTACTTAGGAGTTTTAGCCATTAAAATAGCATGTTAGGCTTATCTTTAATATTCTTTTGGAACAACCTGGCCACTTAGACCTGCTAATAGGAAGTAGTCTGCTTGTTCCGTAAGCTTTCCTTGTACGTAGTGTTGCCAGCCGTCCGGATAAAGCCGGACAAGGTCAGGCTTTTTGGTTGTGTGTCCGGCCAAATTACGCGGAGTACGGCCTGTCCGGCTTGTGTGAGGCTTTTTAAATTTGGCCATTTTTTATAGTTTTGCATGTGTTCTTGCAATTGCAAGCGTTTGCAGACCAGCAATGGCTTGTTATTTCATTAGAATGTAAAAAGTAAAACTACCGAAGGGCTTTAAAAAAAATTGTTGACCTTTTTAATCAAATGTCCGGCTAAACTGGTTGGTTTGTCCGGCTTTTCGGTTTGAAGATCTGGCAACCCTACTTATACGTTATTTTTCCACAGAAATGTGCTTAATGCGTTGGGCTGTTGGAGTCGCTCTCAAAGATGGAATCCTTAAACAACATGTACGGGTACTCTCAAAACTGCTCTCATCGTCTGAAAGCTAAATGAACGATTTAGTAAATACTAATGTTACATGGTTAATTTAATAATCAATCTGTCATAATAATAGTTGTTTTATCACAGTCATATACGGACGGCCGCCTTCGGACGACTGCTGTATTTAGGCCTCCCCAACATTCGTTGTTGAAAGCCTTTCAACGCTGCATATTCCGATACTTGGTCCCCACTCCAGAACCTTTCGGTCCCACCAACCGCAAAATATACCCTGATTTTCCAGACACCATCGTCTGCCTAGCCTTTTCCCAACTATATTGGGGTCGGCTTCCAAATCAATATACTCAAAATACTGGTATTCAGTTAAATCCGGTTTGACTAACCGGATTTAGCAGAATACCAGTATTTTACGAGGAGCGGCTGCCTACCAGACCTCCACAACCCATTAACTGGGGTAACACGGTACTGCATGGCAAGACTGGAGTCAGACTTTCTGGCTTCTGACTATCCATAACGACTGCCAAAGATCTACAAATGACAGCCGGGACCTACGGCTTAACGTGCTTTCCGAGGCACGGAGTAAACTCGTTATGTTAAGATGGTTACCCATCCACAGACCAAACTTGGCAAGCGTTGCCTAATCTTGACGATCGACCCGTGCGGCTGTTATTATCTAGCCACGAGCTCCTCCTGATTTCCAGACATGCTATATCTAATAATAAAGTACGCATTCAAGAAGTAAATAAACGAGAGAAACTCATGAAAGGCGCAGACCGAAACCATACCAATAATAAGCTTCGAAGATGAGTAGGCAAATTAATATTCAGACCGTGATCAGCAGAACTAAAAGTAACTGATATAGCCGATATTTACCGTTAAATATAACCTATATCAGATTTCTCTGAGAATATATATCATAAAGAATAGATATTACTCGTATACAGGGTGTATAGAGAATAAATGAATTGGTCGTGCCCTCATTAGGGAGGATCAAGTTATTCATCCCTTGAGTAATCCGGACTTGGGTAGAAGGGGGAATATCTATTTGTGGAAGCATTTGTTTCCGTTGTTATTTATTGGAATTATTGTGCAGTATCATTATTTATAAGTATTGTTATTTCGCCCAGCAGTGCTATTCTCTAAAAGTAATTTTCATGGCTGTAAGCTGTGACGAGCTCGACATCGAGACAGCCTTCAAACAGCGAATGCAAAAGTATGAAGAACTGTCATTGTTAATTGCTCTAGCGCTCATGGCTGTTACAACTGCGAGTTGCCAATGGCTGTCTCGACGTCGAACTCGTCGCCATGAAATTTACTTTTAGAGAATTGCATAGTAGCCGGCGCATTATTTTGTGTATTTTATTTCATTACCACTGCTCTCAAAAACGGTGAAGAACATCGTGAGGAAACCGGTATGTCCTAAAACCTCAAATTCGACGACATGTGACATACATCAATTCGCACTGGGCCCGCGTGGTGTATTACGGCCCATTCCCTTTCCTAGAGAGGAGGTCTGAGCCCCAACAGTGAGAACATTACAAGGCCGCTAATGACTAATTGTTATTTAAAAAATCGTATATTATTAATTTATTTATCTCAGGAGCCTGGAGTTCTGGACCTGTGAAAGGCATATGAGGGGCTGAAGTCAACTTGCAGAGGCGCATAGACAATTTTTATGGAACGGAAATAAGGGGATACTCTTGATTCGACAACGCAAAAGACAACTGAGACAACACGGGTGCAGTTTTAGCCAGTAAAAGCCACCACCACTACCACTACCACCACTGTACATAAAGTTTAAATAAATAAATAAATAAATAAAAGTCTGATACGCCCTCTCGTTCAACCCTAGAGAAGGAGAAGTTAGATTTCCCACTGAAGATTTCCCACTGCAAAAAAAAATCAACTAACGTATATTCCTGCACCCACAAAATTTAAAACATTGTTAAGCTTTTTATTATTTATTTACGAGGGATGTGCTCAGGGTTTTTAATTCAGTTTATTTATTTGTATTTTTATTGCTAATTTGAATCAATGTGGTGCAGTGCACTTGTGTTTATTTTTACAGCGAGGATTTTCATGTTTTCAACAAAGATTATTATTTGTAACAGTTCAGATATTAAGTCCGCTTATGTACTTGGTGCATGAAGAATAAATAAATATTATTACTACAAAATTGTAAAAGGTGTGTAGTGACACAGCCATTTACCTTACCTCCAATACCAGAAACCACAACCATTACCTTCACACCATTACCGTACCGTTACCGTACCACCTGCATAACTAATACCTTTTGTTTACGTTTTGTTCGACCAACTGTTAAAGAAATAGAGAAGAAGACCGCCTTGAAAAAGGCGTAGGTACTCCGTTAAAGAAATAAGAAGTTCGTTCTGAAAAGAACGGTTTTGGGTGCAAGGCTGACGACGTGCGTGAAGATCGGGAAGCAGCAGAGGTGGACACACGACGCGACGACACGCAGAGATCCTCACGCTACGCCGGCAGCCCGCGAAAAGGACGAACGCGGCGCGTCCGCCTGTATTTATAGAGTGGCGCGGCGCGCGACGAACTCCGCGCGCCTCCGCGCATGCGCGGCGCATCGGGCGCCCTCTGACGGATGCTATTATTGTAAATAAAATATCATAGGCTAAGCACGAATTGTACCTTAATGAATGTAGATAAAAGTAGCACAATATTACAAATAAACACAGATCAACTGGACACGTCTTTCTGTTAAGATCCCGCTGCCCGCTCTACTCCCTTAAAGTGGTGACCCCGAAAAAACTTCGAAGAACCCGAATAACCTGAACACAGAACACATCATGCCGAACGATACCGAAGATTTCAGCGATTGTCAGGGCAGCGCAGCAGTGAAGAACGACGTGGCATCAGTCTCACTTCCTGCAAGACTACCACCATTTTGGCGCCAAAATCCTCGATTATGGTTCGCGCAATTCGAAGCCGCCGTCGCTGCCAGCAAGATCAGTGAGGAGCAGAAATTCAACCTCGTCGTTCCACTCCTCGGCAACAGCGACCTAGAACAGATCGGAGACATCATCTTGCATCCACCGACTACGGGCAAGTACAGTGCGCTCAAAGACAGACTCATCTCAACGTACCAGGAATCTGACCACAGGCAGTTACAGAAGTTACTCAGCGGTCTCGAGCTCGGCGATAACAAGCCAAGCCAGCTGCTGCGTAAAATGCGCGACCTCAGTGGCAAGCTACTGTCAGATGAGGCGCTGAAGGTCATGTGGCTCAACCAGCTGCCCACACAGGTGCGCGCCGTTCTCTCCGTCAACACCGAATCATCCCTCGAAGTTCTAGCTGCCATGGCGGACAAGATGATGGAGCACTTTGAACCCGCTACAGTCGCCGCAGTCTCCTCAGCAAACCCTCCATCAACAAGCCCAGCAGTCAACGAAAGCCAAATAAACGCGATAACAAGTCTACAGATCAGCGTGCTCACCAAACAAATAGAAAAATTGTCACTCGAAGTCGCCGAACTACGCAATCATCAATATTCATCGCATCGCCGTTCCCGCCAAAACTCCGCACATCGTGGCCGCTCACGCTCACATTCAAGACATCGTGCTGATAACGCCCGCAAGCCCGGCGATCCCGACTGGCTATGCCGGTACCACTACCGATTCGGCAACGGAGCACGAAAATGCGAATCGCCGTGTTCCTTCACAAAGCGGGAAAACTAGAACGTACATCGATAGTGGCGGGAGTCGATGTAAACCAATTGAGCCGCCGCCTGTGTGTAATCGACACCAAAACTAGAGAAAAATTCCTTGTCGACACGGGAGCCGACATATCAGTCTTAGCAGCAAGAAACACGAAATACTCGAAACCGGTAGACAGTACCTACAAGTTATTCGCAGCAAACGGCACACAAATACGTACCTACGGAGAGCGTACACTCGAGCTCAACCTAGGTTTACGTAGAAGCTTCAAATGGACTTTCGTCGTCGCTGACGTCAAGACATCGATATTGGGCGCTGATTTCCTAGTAAAACACAAATTACTAGTCGATTTACATCAACGAAAACTCATCGACCGCGTCACCGACCTCGCCGTGAACACCATACGAGTTCAAACCACAGAAGAAGCCGTCTACCTAATCGACCGTAACCACGCCTACCACGACATACTAAAGAAGTATCCAGATGTTCTGCGACCTGTATCACTCAAGACTTCTGCAAAACACGACGTGAAACACCACATCGAAACAACTGGCCAACCTATTTACTCAAGCCCACGCCCGCTTCCTCCGGACAAGTACAACGCGGCAAAAATCGAGTTCGAGAAAATGATGGAGATGGGTATTTGTAAACCTTCAAAAAGCCCCTGGGCCAGCCCACTACACGTCGTTAAGAAAAAAGATGGTTCATTGCGTGTTTGTGGCGACTACCGACGACTGAACGCCGTGACTATACCCGACCGCTACCCGATTCCGAGAATGCAAGATTTTACGTACCAACTGCACGGGAAGAAAGTGTTTTCAAAACTCGATATGAAGATGGCTTATTATTCGATACCTATCAACGAAGAAGACGCCGCCAAGACCGCCATTATAACACCATTCGGTCTCTTCGAGTTTACTTGCATGCCGTTTGGCCTACGAAACTCGGGCCAAACATTTCAACGTTTCATGCACGAAGTACTGCGAGGACTCGACGATATCGTATTTTGTTTCGTCGACGATTTACTTATCTACTCAAACAATGAAGAAGAACACCAGCGCCACCTACATCAAGTGCTCGAAAGATTAAACAAATACGGCATCACACTCAACATCGATAAATGCGAGTTCGGCACGAACAAAATACAATTCCTCGGATATGAAGTCACGCCAGAGGGAATAAAACCCACACAAGATCGTATCCAAGCCATAACCAACTATCCGAAACCGACAACAATCCAAGAATTAAGAAGATTTTTGGGTATGATAAACTTTTACCGCAGCTGCCTACCTCACCAAGCCGAACATCAAAACCTTCTTAATAAATACCTACATAACAGCAAAAAGAACGACAAATCAATAATCGCCTGGACGCCTGAAGCCGAAGAAGCGTTCGAAAATTGCCGCAAAAGCATACTCGACGCAACGACGCTAACGCACCCGATACCTAGCGCACCGCTATGTTTGTTTACGGACGCATCAAACACTAGCATCGGCGCCGTTCTGCAACAAAAGGTCGACAACGTGTGGAAACCTCTCGCATTCTACTCAAAAACGATGAGCGAGACACAGCGACGCTACAGCGTGTACGATCGCGAATTATTAGCTATGTACACCGCTGTCCAACATCTACGACGACTAATAGAGGGCAACGACCTGATAATATACACCGATCACAAGCCTCTAACGTACGCACTCACCAGAACGCCGAGCAGTACCGACACGCCGAGAAGAGAACGACAACTTCATTACATAAGCCAATTCTGCACAAACATCAAATATATCCACGGCGATAAGAATGAAGCAGCTGACGCGTTATCACGGATAGAAGAAGTCGAATTACTAAACTCGACTATCGACTACAACCAACTGGTTCGCGATTATGAAGACGACTCTGAACTACGAGCGTGCCTTAGCAACCCCAAGCTGAAGTTCACCCGACTGAGTATGCCCGGAGTTCAACGACCCGTACTATGCGAAACATCAACAAACAACGTTCGACTGTATTTACCACAAACTTATCGTTTTGCCGCCTTCAAAGCGCAACACGACTTAAGTCACCCCGGGGTACGAACATCGAGGAAAATAATGGCATCAAAGTACTTCTGGCCTTCCATGAACAAAGACGTCGGAACATGGGCGAGGGCCTGCATCGGCTGTCAGCGCGCGAAAGTTCAACGACACGTGAAGAGCCCACTCGCCGAATTTAAAGAATCATCGCGCTTCGAACACATTCATGTTGACATCGTCGGACCATTACCTCCATCGGATGACTACAGATACCTCGTCACGATGATCGACCGCTGCACAAAGTGGCCCGAAGCAATACCTACTCGTGACGTCACCGCCGAGACTGTCGCAAAAGCCGTTTACGATGGGTGGATATCGAGATTCGGATGCCCGTTACGACTCACAACAGACCAAGGAAGACAGTTCGAGTCTGCGCTATTTACATCGCTGATGAAGAAGTTTGGCATCAATCGCATTCGCACCACTGCATTCCACCCGCAAGCGAATGGTCAAGTCGAGCGATGGCACCGCACGCTAAAGTCTGCATTAATGGCGAGAGCAGCCACGACACGCTGGAGCGAGGAACTGCCCACAGTTCTGTTAGGATTACGTACCGCACTTCGTGAAGATACCTCCGTCAGCGCAGCCCTAATGACCTACGGTACAACATTACGCATTCCGTCCGATTTCTTCGTGCCTACAACGCCGAGCATTGAAGACGCCGAGTTCGTACGTCAGCTGACCGAAACAATGTCATCGCTATCGCCAGTTAAAAGAAACAACAAAACAAACGCGAACACATTCGTGTACAAAGACCTCGCAACATGTACGCATGTGTTTCTGCGAAACGACACGGTACGCAGCCCGCTCACACCACCTTACGACGGTCCGTTTGAGATACTAGAACGCAGCAAAGACGGAAAAACGTTTACATTGCGCCTACCTCGTCGCACCGCCATCGTGTCAATCGACAGATTGAAGCCGGCGTATATTTACAACGAAGACGACACAGAAACAAAAACGTCGAGCTCACCATCACCTGCTGCGGCAACACATTCGCCGATCCAAGGTCATCAACGCGCATCAGCTGACACGCACACATCGAATGCGCCGAGTAAACATAATTACGTCACAAGAACCGGCCGCACTGTGAAACCGAACGTACGCTTCGCTTAGGGGGGAGTGATGTAGTGACACAGCCATTTACCTTACCTCCAATACCAGAAACCACAACCATTACCTTCACACCATTACCGTACCGTTACCGTACCACCTGCATAACTAATACCTTTTGTTTACGTTTTGTTCGACCAACTGTTAAAGAAATAGAGAAGAAGACCGCCTTGAAAAAGGCGTAGGTACTCCGTTAAAGAAATAAGAAGTTCGTTCTGAAAAGAACGGTTTTGGGTGCAAGGCTGACGACGTGCGTGAAGATCGGGAAGCAGCAGAGGTGGACACACGACGCGACGACACGCAGAGATCCTCACGCTACGCCGGCAGCCCGCGAAAAGGACGAACGCGGCGCGTCCGCCTGTATTTATAGAGTGGCGCGGCGCGCGACGAACTCCGCGCGCCTCCGCGCATGCGCGGCGCATCGGGCGCCCTCTGACGGATGCTATTATTGTAAATAAAATATCATAGGCTAAGCACGAATTGTACCTTAATGAATGTAGATAAAAGTAGCACAATATTACAAATAAACACAGATCAACTGGACACGTCTTTCTGTTAAGATCCCGCTGCCCGCTCTACTCCCCAAAAGGTGAATGGTTCAATGGTCATTGGGGCGGAAGGTTTGGAGTGGCTATCGCGTACTGGAAGATGCAGCGTTGCAAGGGCTTCTATAAGGTGAACCGATGACCTAGAAAGAAGACGTAAAGAACCGGCCGTTTTGTTGACACTTTGGGAAAGCCTATGTCCTACAGTAGGACGATGAATAGCATAACTAGCATTCATACCTTGGAACTACGGTATAATTCTTTCTTGAACATAAAATTAGGTACAGATCTACACAATTATTATGCATGAGGATTTCTTCAAGTCAAAAAAAGTTGAGTAGATTTTTCGTATTTTTTTAGTCTCTACTTGACTGCAATGCAAAGACAGCATGTAAATGAATCGTCTGAAAAAACTACTCTGAACGTCAAAGGACTTCTTTCAAGACCTCGATTTTTCTACCATTTGAACAAAGGTCCGTTTATAGAATGAGAGAAAATTTACTAGTTAACGTTTGAATCCCCAACCGGTCCTATGAGACCGCGCTGTTATTGTTTTACTATTGTGTCTCGTTTCGCGGGTATCTGAGTAACTACATGATTTTTTTTAATTAAGTTAAGATATTAATGGAATTATAAAAAGACTTTTATTTAGGGTATAATTCATCAAAAAGAAAAATCTTTTAAATCTGGGTGGAGCAAGAGAGAGTAGCAAATTTGTACTGACTAACACCCACCACTATTCCATCAATGATAGTGTTCTAAAATCTCGTTCATCCTGTGGCAGCACTGAGGTGTCAGGTCCAGGTACCTATCAACACATTCATTTTGATAACATTAGTTAGACGTCAAC
Organism: Mythimna separata; assembly: GCA_030763345.1. Classification (NCBI taxonomy): domain Eukaryota; kingdom Metazoa; phylum Arthropoda; class Insecta; order Lepidoptera; family Noctuidae; genus Mythimna; species Mythimna separata. Next base: position 7,903,626 of record CM061190.1, read on the forward strand.
GTCATGTATAAATTTCGAAAAAAAAGACCTGACGTCTAAGTGGCGCCACTGATGGTGTAAATTGTCTTAAATTCAACCTCACTTACACGGTAAAACTTTTGTAGATACAATCCTTTAGTAGTCCAAAAGACTGACAGCTTTGTCACGTGAAAAGAAAATGCAGTTTCTTCAGCTGAAAAAAAGACAGACTGACATGAAAGACTCAGCCTGTATAAGCATTGTTTTACGAGACAGTAGTAATAGTGTTCTTAAAATGCATATTATATTTTTATGCATGGACCTACATATTTGTGCATATATGAAAGAATGAATATTTTAAGGATTTTCTAAGATGATTTGAAAATAATATTAGAATAATGTTTGTAAAATATTATCTAAATACAGTTTTGTCCAGACGAGATCCTCCGGACCGATGATTAGTAAACTGGGTAAGTGCGAGTCGGACTCGCGTTCTGAGAGGGCCATACAAACTTACCTATGTAAATAGTTTAAGACCCGAATCGAGTAGAGTGCGTCTAATGAAAGTGCGACCTGGAGTTTTTGTAAATTTAATTGGCAACATTATTCAGCCGCAATTGTAGGAAATAAAAAAAATGTGTAGTGTCAAGACATGATTCCCCTACTAGTTAGTAATACCACATACAACATTTTTGGATTTAACTCTTTTTCTTAAGTCGCGCTTTTATTAGACGGACATATAAAAAATTATTCCGAATCAAAAAAAAATGGGGACATATAGTTTTCAGAATTAGATGTCAGTCATTGAGGTCCGTCAGGGAACCTCTACAACACAAGGCAAGTATTATAGATGTGTGTTATGGTCAGTAAAAGTTTGACTTGTCCTCCCACTTCACTCTGGAGCAGGAAAAGTCATATGATGATTTCCCCCCTCAAAAACAAGGGTCATTAGCATAAGCATTATCGGACTTGTAATGTTTCCACTGTTGGGACTCAGGCCTCCTCTCTAGGAGAGGGAATGGGCTGTAATCGACCACGCGGGTCCAGTGCGGATTGGTGGATGTCACATGTCTTCGAATTTTTTTCTTCTAGGACTTGCCAGTTTCCTCACGATGTTTTCCTTTACCGTTTTGAGACCAGTGGTGATGAAATAAATTACACAAAGTAATGCGCCTGGCTGGGTTTGAACCCGCGACCTACAACTCGAAAGTCGGGGCCGTTACCACTGGGCCACCGCCGCTCTAAAACAAGGGTCAGTAGCCAAATATGTGTGGGTATGTATATTTAATAATATTAATCAAGTGTTTCTATGTAAACATGGTTTTATCCTGTTTCTAAGCACAAAATAGTCTTACAAGAAAATAGAGGAATTTCTTTTACTTGTGATGGGAAAGTTACAAGATGTTTTCTCCTTTATAATTAAAATAAATGAACCGACGGTTACTACGGGAGTTTTTAGGGTTCCTTAGTAGTTTTTGATACAAATAATATAGTAGGCTAGTGTTACATACGGAATTATCTAACTGCCAACTTTAATGAAGGTTTAGGTCTACGTTCCGGGTTGGATCTGGATAGTATTCACAGTAATATTATAAAAGCATAATAATAAAGTTTGTTAGTGTGTATATAGTATGTGTGTTTGTTACTCCTTCACGTTGAAACTGCTGACGGGACTTGGATACAATTTAGCACACGGGTAGACCATATCCTGGATGTACTTTCAAATAGGATTCTTTTTTATTTCAAGGAGATTATAGATAAAAACTTTTGTTTAAACTAGCTTCTGCCAGAGTGGCTTCATTAGTGTGAATGTAGAAAATTACCACAAGTTAATATGCTATCTTTATAATTATCTAGATACATCTGTTCAGCAGTCTAAACCATACATCGACACATTCATTTCGTACATGTTATAATGTTTCTTGTAGGGTAGAAGTGTATATAACTTGTTACATTCTCATCATTTCGTTATCATTTCTGTCTATCATAATATCCATACCGTTTCAACATGGACACATGTCTGTATCGTCGCGATTAGAATAATTGAAAGAAAAATATATCTCACTTCTACTTAAGAGACAGTGAGTCTAGTGAGGCGCGTTTTTTGACGCTATACCTACTTTAGATTACTTTGTTAGTTTTTTAGGGCTTTTAACTTTATTCAGTGTATAATGACACTTAAGTTTTGTTTTCAATATGCGATTTAATTATTTCAAATCTGTAAAGAAATTCGCGTCTTAACCTTTCAATATCCGCGACGATTCGCGGGCGCTTATTGTTTTACTATTGTATCTAACGAGATACAATAGTAAAACAATAACAGCGCGGTTCAATGAGACCGTTCGTGGTCGGGGATTCATGAATTAAGACGCGATGACGTGACCGTCGTGTCGCGTCGTTTTTAGTTTTTGCATAATCTGTTACTTATTTTAGTGTACTCTAAAGTTAAATCTATTATATTCTATCTTATAATGAAGTGCTACCCTTCTTTTTATTAACTTTTTGGATTGTGAACCGAGTGCGCGAGTGATATTCGAACAGTTGTCTAAAATATTAATAAAAATGTACGTGTGTGAGTGTCTGTGCGTGTGTGTGGTGAATGGCGTCTGTTCGACCTCTCGTGCTCTGCCAGAGGAGGAGGAACCGGAGGAAAGGAGGTCCAGACTTCGGCAGACTGATGGTGAACTGCAGGTTAGTGTCGCATGTTTTTCTGTACTATTTCCTTTACCCAATGTCATAATTTCGTCGTTCTTATTTGAGTCGCATTTACAAGGTCACGTACATATTGTGGGGACGGTGACGTAATGATACGCTTCTGTGTCGTTCATTATTAATTCTTGAATCCCGACCGGTCTCATAGGACCGCGCTGTTATTGTCTTACTATTGTGTCTCGTTTCGCGGGTATTGATAGGTTAATTTATATTATTAGAAACACTATTTGATATGTTTTTTATAAAACTGTCTCCGTCTATCGGTCGACAGAAGGCTGTGCGATCCTATGCGAGATGAATAGGATCGATCGTTATGGCGACGCTTGGGCGATGCATAGGTTCAGCATTGGAAGTATTTCAGCTAAAATGAGGATGATCGAAAGAATCTCGCCTCCAGTAACGTGCAGGCTTGCGGACGGCGAGCAATGTATAGCTCACCATCCGATTAGGGTCAGGTCTGATTCAACGGCGTGTTCCACACGCGCTTCAAAGAGACGTTTGTATGAGTGATAAAGCCAGCAAGAGTCCAGCCAGGGCTGAATCATTGTCTGAGAGTAACCGTGTTCCTGTAACGCAAAGGGCAACTGAAGGAACAGTAGTAGATTTTAGTCATTTAAAGTCTAACACTACCTCTCACTTAATTCCAATCGTGAAGAATTAATTGACGATTTCTCACCTTAAGGTGGGCGCGACGTTAGAATTATCCATACAAACGTAATACCAAAATCATTTGCAATTTAAGCATATTTACACCATAATATGATGTTATTTGGATTCAGACAATAATTATCTAGGTTCCTACATCGTCTTTTTGTTGAAAAACTTACCCCAAACGAAATTTAACGTTTGAATCCCCAACCGGTCCTATGAGACCGCGCTGTTATTGTTTTACTATTGTGTCTCGTTTCGCGGGTATCTGAGTAATTAAGCGAATTTAAATTTGCACATTTTCACAGCGAAAATGTCATGTTTTCATTTTGTTTTTTCTATATTATAAACAACAATATTTCAAAATATCTTTTCGTAGGAACACAGATATTATTATCAAGTTATAAATACTCGAAACAATATTGGAAATACATTAATTTTTCATTCATCATTTTTGGTATTACGGAACCTCTCCCAAATTTCCAATAGTTTGTATTGCTATCACAGCAAGCAACTGTCAGTGTGCGGATGATGACTGTACTCCAGTCGGTGTGTCCAAGAATTGTTTATACTATCTGGATTGCTTCCATCAACCTCAAAAACGTATTTTATTTCGTCTCAACTCGAGATAGCGCGCGGTCTCCGCAGGCCTCTTAACAAAACAAACGTCCCTACTAATCAACACTACTTACCAGAAAAGTGTTTGCACATCTCAAAACCAAACCTAGACTTTCCCAAGAATATATTCTAGCAAAAGTCTAGGTTAACTAGCCTCCTAAATCTAATCTCAGACAGTCACACACACAGACAGACAGCACTCACGTAATTCTGTAGATGCTAATTAAGACAGAACTTGCTAAAATGTACTTGTGTACTAGCCGAAGTCTGAGCGGTAAAGTTTTCTTATGTCCTTGACCTTCAGTTGGTATCATGCCAAGAATGCTGGCATAGATCAAGATATTGTGGTGGATACGACATTTCTTATCTAAAGATTTGATAGCATCTACACTGGTATTATAAAGAGGAAAATTGTCATTTCTTATTTCTTTGGAGTTCAGGTAGGCAGCCGCTCCTCGCAAAATACTGGTTTTCAGCTAAATCCGGCTTGACTGGAAGCTGACCCCAAGATCATCATCTGCCTAGCCTTTTCCCAACTATATTGGGGTCGGCTTCCAGTCAAACCGGATTTAGCTGAATACCAGTATTTTACGAGGAGCAGCTGCCCACCAGATTTCCACAACCCATTAACTGGGGTAACACTGTACTTCATGGCAAGACTGGAGTCAGATTTACTGGCTTCTGACTATCCGTAACGACTGCCAAAGATCTACAAATGACAACCGGGACCTACGGCTTAACGTGCTATCCGATGCACAGAAGAAGCCGACCCCAATGCAGTTGGGAAAAGGCTAGGTAGATGATGAAGTGTCGCTTCTGTTCATTTGTATTACTCTGTATTCCTGGTGACTGTAACTTTTTCTTAATCCTGCTCCGTTACTCTGTAGTGGAATAAACCGCTTGATTCATATCAGTTCAGTTAAAGAGTGCCCTCTTCAAATGTATCTCTCTATCTTCGTTATTCTGTAGAACTAGGTCTAGTCTAAAAGATTGCCTAGTTTTCGGCTGTTTTATTCTCTACTTGTGTGTCTGAATTTTTAGATCTTATTATCTTTTTAGCTGAAAGAAAGAAAAAAAGAGAAAAAGAAGAGATAAATTAAATATGTATTTTTTTAGTGTATGATTGTGATCCCACCTGATGTTAAGCAGTGATGCAATTGTTGATGGTGAGGCGTACTATACTCCGTCGGTTTAGGTAGTTAACTAAAGGTAAACAATCTTGGTATGGCTTTTTATATTAAAGAGGTCGTATATAATATACACAAAGATTATTTAAATCTAGTTTATTAGCTAACATCGATTTAGGTAAATACCTATTTGCAAAGATTTAGATTACATACAATTTATAGACAACTTTTAGATAAAAAGACATGCCAAGATTGTTTACATTTAGTTAACTACCTAAACCGACGGAGTATAGTTCATTTAGAGCCTATTCACTCTAACCTTGAATACACCTAAATTATAAAAGTACGGGAAGACCGCAGCAGGTTCCAGGTTCTATCTTCGAATCGATGAAAGTGGAGAAACCTCATTCAGCCAGATATAAATAATCCTTGACCAGAAATATCTTTTAGAATGTAAAAATCTCGTATCATAATGTATGTTATTGAAGTCCTCAAAAACGACTTGAGTGATTTTTAAGTTTTTTTTTTATGTGTATATTTTGGAGGTCTGAAAGGTCCGTATTTAGGAGCTCGTGGCTAAATAATAACAGCCGCACAGGTCGATCTTCAAGGTTAAGCAACGCTTGCCTAGGTTGGTCTGTGGATGTGGAACGAGTTTCCTCCGTGCCTCGGAAAGCACGTTAAGCCGTTGGTCCCGGGTGTCATTTGTAGTTCTTTGGCAGTCGTTACGGATAGTCAGAAGCCAGTAAAACTGACTCCAGTCTTGCCGTGAAGTACCGTGTTATCCCAGTTAATGGGTTGTGGAGGTCTGGTAGGCAGCCGCTCCTCTTAAAATACTGGTATTCAGCTAAATCCGGCTAGACTGGAAGCCGACCCCAATATAGTTGGGAAAAGGCTAGGCAGATGATTTTGGAGGTCTGAAAAGAAGGAAATTTTTTACCCTCCTACCCCACCCCTATTTTTTCTCCAACATTTTAAATACCAGAACAACGTTCACCAGGACAGCTAGTGTATGTATATTTATATGACATTTGCACAGTTTGAACGTTAAAGATTGCCAGCACTCTACGGCTTTCAATATTCAAAGCAAAACTAATTAAAATGCAGGAAACCATAGTCTTTAAAGGTGACAGTAAAAGCTCGACGCCCACGACTGGCTTAGGGCTTGTGTAGACAATGTCTTTTTTACGCGCGTTTTTTTTACGTGATTCTTCGGATAGCTGCATTTATCGCGCGTGGACTATGGTCTTTAAAGGTGACAGTAAAAGCTCGACGCCCACGACTGGCTTAGAGCCTGTATAGACAGTGTCTTTTTATGCGCGTTTTTTTAACGCGCTTCTACGGATGATTGCATTAGTCGCATGCGGAAAATACTTCTGTCTAGTGGTTAGTCGCCTTGACTGCTTGAATGCCGGAGCTTGTGGGTTAAATTCCCACCGAAGACAAATGTTTGTATAATGAGCACGATCATTGGTTTTCTTTCTCTCATTCTGTTCCTTCTTTACCTTCGTTCCAGAGTTCACATAATTCAGGTCCCCAGTAAGCTTCGAACCAGCTGGAACCCTACGATTTGCTGACATCTTTGAGGAATGCGTGAAACACTACGCACTTTCGACGACTTGGGCTCGGTCCGGATGGTTATCGGACGGCCGGACAGCGAGCTACACATTGCTTGCCGGGATCCCAGACATGCCCGCTCGTGGCCACCAGCTTCCCTAACATTACTGCTTTGCAGAAGGAGGCGACCTCCTGCTACTCCTCCTCACTCCGTTTTTCCTATACATGAAACGAGGATATGAGTGCGTTTACAAACACGTAAACGCACACAAGTCTTCTTCGTTTGTTTGCGTGCAAAAAAACGCGTCGCATGAACAGACCCTAAGGATTCAATTTCTCTAGCTTTTACCACTTTTACTCGATACTCACCAAGTGCTGGTAATAAATTAAAACCCGATGTGCACCTTTCCATTCGTTGGTAGTAACCGGAGGCATTAACATAAGAATAGAGTAATGGTGGACAATAAATTAAACTCTATTATACTGAAGTTTCACCTAAACCCGCATATTAACCTATCACATACCCGCAAAACGAGACACAATAGTAAAACAATAACACCGCGGTCTCATAGGACCGGTCGGGGATTCATGAATTAAGCATGAGGTTTTGGGTTCGGAACCGGGTAAGTCTCCCCATTAGAAAATCTCCCCCCGAATTACAGTGGCTAATCTGGAAATCTCTTAACCGTCTGCAGACCCTGATTGGCAGCTGTAAAAACAACCTGGCCAAGTTCTATTTGGCCTCCGTCGACCCATTTGTAACACAGCGCCAGTGTGGAGCCGCTGCACAGGACATGCGTCAACAGTTATGCTGCCCATCTTGCACAACAACCACTTTTCAGACGAAGCACAATGCCATCGTATACTTATTCCCCCTATATAGACCGGTCATCTGCTGCCGAAACGTCACATGGTCAATCCAATCCCAAGTTTGGTCGCTTTCTCTAGAGCTACCTTATTTGGAAGCGGGAATAACTTTTTTTTTATTTGATACAAACTAGTGCTTGACAGCGATTCCACCTGATGGTGAGCAGTGATGCAATGGCACTCGTTTATTAAGAGCCAATCCACTGTTGCCTTGAGACACCTAAATTATAATCGGACTTGAAGACTGCAGCAGAAATATTATTCCAGTCCTTCGATGTACGCGGTATAAACGAAGAAGCGAAACACATAGTCCGGACCGGTAGAGGTTTCATAACTTTTCCCACTCAGGGTGAAGCAAGAGACAGTGTCAGACTCTTAGACTATCCCATCAGCGATCCTACAGTTGCCGCTTGCTTTCCAGGAACATTGACACTCTTTCGAACAATAGAAAGCCTTTAGAACCATCTGAAGTACACTGTATACTTCAAATGACGAGAACTTCTCGCGTCCTTGGAACTTCTATACCTTGGAAACTAAACATATAACTACATACACCTTCAATTAAACTACGATCAAAACTATACCGTGTGTCGACAACTTCACGCAAAGTATCGCATACTCCAACTTGCTCTAACTCTTTGTTAAGATCGTGCGAGTAAGGGTGAGATTCCCTTAACTTTTGATGCAGTTTTAATTACGATACATCAGTAAGTTTGCCTAGTAAGGTAGGTAAATAATTAGTAATAATGGGTGCTTTTGGTACCGCAGGTCCCGGCTGTCATTTGTAGATATATTGATAGTCGTTACGGATGGTCAGAAGCCAGTAAATCTGACTCCAGTCTTGCCATGAAGTACCGTGTTACCCCAGTTGTTGTGGAGGTTTGGTAGGCAGCCGCTCCTCGTAAAATACTGGTATTCAGCTAAATCCGGCTTGACTGGATGTCGACCCCAATATAGTTGGAAAAGGTTGGGTAAGTTTGCCTAGTCATCATCATCATCTGCTTAGCCTAAGTTTGCCAGTAAGGTAGGTAAATAATTAGTTATAATGGGTGCCTAGACCGAGACGTATTAGCTATCTCCTGCTTAGCGTTTGTAGACTACAAGAAAACCTTCTTCTTCTTCTTTTCGTATCGATGCTCTCATCAAACTTTTCTGCCCAGTATTTGGCCACCTGTATTGGCACTGGCCTCGTATAGATCCTGCAAAGTACAGGTGGTTGTGCAGGTTGGACAGCATAGCAAGTGCTGCATATCCTGGGGAGCTGCTCCACACTGGTACTGCGTTAAGGATGGGTCGAAGAAGCCCCAAAAAACCTTGCATTCAATCAACACTTTTCGAGAGCAGTGGTGGCCCAGTGATAACTGCCCCGACTTATAAGTTGTAGGACGTGGGTTCAAACCTAGCCAGGTGCATAACTTTGTGTTATTAATTTCATCACCGCTACTCTTAAAATTGTGAAGGAAAACATCGTGAGGAAACCGGCATGTCCTAGAACCAAAAATTCGAAGAGATGTGACATACACTAACCCGCACTGGGCCCGCGTGGTGGATTACGGCCCATTTCCTGTGTGGGAACACTTTCTGTCTGTATTGTAGTCTCTCCAACGGTGCCAGATTGATTATCAGTATATCGAAGTCCTGAAGTGTTTGTACGAAAACGCCACCATCGCAGGCCGACACGCGACTGCGATCAGGACATGTTCCACTCAATAAGTTTCAGCATGTTGCTCAAAAACGTGTCAGTCCAAATTGAATATGGTACGGTGAAGGATGTCCATCACTTATTGATGGAATTCATCAGGATCCGAGCTGCTAGAGAGGTGCTCTCTCGTGAGGCTCGTGAATTTATTTATCTCAGCTGGAAGACGTCCACTGCTGGATATAGACCTCCCCCAAGCGTCGCCACAACGACCGGTCCTCTGCGTCTTGCATCCATCGGATTGGCTCATGAATACTTTCAAAATTAATTTGATAGATGTTGGTTTTATTCAAAGTACATTATCGGAGCTTCTCTCTAACATCATTTTTTATATACAATAATGAGTAAGGTTTTTAATAATCGAAAAGATTTGTAGTTTTACTTGTATGGGGCTGGCATGCAATTATTGTGACAAAAAGCCCCCAAAATTTATAAAACACAATAAAAAGAGGTCTAGGTACCACTTTTTCATCAAGCATCCTATCACTGCCTCACATATTGTGAAAATTCTAAACACTTATAATGACACCCGAGGCGAAAAATACGTAAGTTTAAATAACCGTCACACAATATAGGCCATACGGCTTTATATACCGTAAAACCGGCTTGAATAGAGCTCATAATATTCTCCGAATTTTCCATTCTTTTCCCGAAGCCAGCATTATTATCGTATAGCCAGCTAAAATGGTTGGGTACTCCCTTTTAGTAAATTAACTCGTCCTGAACAATTTTAGTAGGTTGAAAAAAGTTGGTAAGCGCGAGTCATGCTTGCGTAATTGGTGTTCTGTAGATTCGTGTTTAAAGATAGTTTTGTTAAGGATAAGTAACTCGGCTTGGCATGAGTGCAAATCTAGGAAAGGTGAAAGTTTGTGACTGTGTGTGTATAAGTTTGTTACTTCTAAACCTTCCAACAGTTCATCATCATCATTATCATCATTATCATTATCATCATCATCATCTCAGCCAAAATACGTCTACTGCTGGACACAGGCCTCCCCCAAGCGTCGCCACAACGACCGGTCCTATGCATCTGGGGGGTTGCCATAATCGCCACGCGTGGTATGCGGGTTGGCGATCGCAGTGTGGTTGTTGAAAAAGAAATGCACAGACACTGCTGCTGCCCATTTTCTGGTGTGTCCCTTAGTCGCCTCTTACGAGACCCACATGAAGAGATGGGATGGCGTAATTCTTTGCGTCCAGACACCATACGGACGGATCTCGCGCCGGGCCCTGGTTCAGGCCATGGTCCGGAGCGAGGAGAGGTGGCATGCGGTCGCCTCCTTCTGCGAAGCAGTAATGCTCGTGAAGGAGGCTGCTGACCGCGAGCGCGTGAGGGAACGGTCCTCACGCCGCCGCCGCCGAGATCCCGATCCCGATTTCCGACCACCGTAGGCGCGGGTTCGCGGACGGCGAGCACTGGGTAGCTCGCCGTCCGGCAGTCTGGAAATAATCTGGACCGAGCCCAGTCGTCAACGGCGCGTTCTGTTCCACGCGCGCCTCAAGGAGATGTCAGCAAACTGTAGGGACCCGGCAGGGCCGAAGCCTCTGGGGGGAACATGTGGTATTCCTAAAGGTTGACACCGAGTCCCCCCCAGAACGAAGGCAACGAAGGAACGGGGTAGGGGTTTAGTCAGTAAGAGTCTGACACGCCCTCCAAGAGCGGGAGAAGTCATTCTGATGATTCCCCTACCAGAAAAAAAAAACCATACGGACGGACAGTTCAACTGTTCGAACTGCCCGTCCGTAACGAACAGGTTGAAATGGATAAACCATATCCTGGAATAGCACTTAAGATACTTTTTATCCCACTGCCGTACTGCCGTATTGTTCTTTCTATTAGTTAAAACCCCTTCAAACCCGTTGAGTTTTGGAGCCGTTAGCGTATAAACAGACAGACGGGAACATCGACTTCGTTCTATACTTTATAAAGGTTCTATTCCCTGCCTTTTAAACCGACATTAAAAAAAGAGGTTTTCTCTCTTCGGCTAAATGTATTTTTTTTCGCATTTTATTAATCGAGATCTTATTTATTATTATCTCCATCTGGGCCTGCTGGAATTATAATTGTCATTTTTTTTTTGAGTTAATTATCCCTATGGATTTTTTTTTATTGACAGAAGTCATAGTTACACATAGCCTCTAACAATCTACAATTGGAAATAACATCACCATATTATTTCCTCCAATAGCGTACATTATAGCTTTATAATTCTCCTGTTTGCTACGGAACCCTAAAACGAGGATAATCCAATGCAGTAAAACTTCTAGCTTGAGCCTAGATTTTACCGTGCTAACACTAATCGGGCTGACGTCATGTGGACTGAATGCACCAATTTCTATGCCTCGTCGATAACTTTGCTCTTTTTCGTATTTTGTCGAGAAAATGGTGAATCCCTCTTTCACGTGAAAGTGGCCAGAAATCTGGTTTAACGTAGAATTATTTTATTAAAATTTGCATACTTTTTTTTAGTTTTTTTAGTACTTAGTCTTTTTTATTAAGGTGAGGGAATCATCAAAATTACTTCTCCCGCTCTGGGCGAAGCGGGAGGGCGTGTCAGACGTTTACTGATTGAAACCCACTCCTGTTCCTTCTTTGACCTAATTTCAGGGTCTGTAATTTTTTGTAGACTTTTGTTACTAAAAATAAATACTTAAAGTTGAGCGATGCGGTTTAAGGCCCCGTTTTCCACTGTGTCGTAACGTAGGCGTGAATTTGTGGACGGCTGTGGGTAGCTCACCGTCCATCCATCCGGTAACCATCAGAATGGAAAACAAGTCGTTCACGGTGGTATTTCAGGCGCGCCTCAAGGTGATGCCAGCAAAATTGTAGGGGCCCAGCAGGGTCGAAGCCTATTAGGGACATGGGTTCGTTTCTGAAAGCAAAACTCGGGGCCCTGCAATGAAAGGCAAAGAAGGAACTTCTTATGAAACGAGTGCATCTCACCATTAACGATTGCATATGGGGTAGCTTGCCGTCCGGCAGTCCGGTAATAATCCGGACCGCGCGCTTCATAGTGATATCAGCAAACTGTAGGAGCCCGGCGGGGTCGAAGCTTCTGGAGTCATGCGTGTGTTTTCGAAAGGAAAACCCGGGCCCCTTTAAGAAGGAACTCAGTAAAAGTCGGGCACATTCTCCGGCTATGTCCAGGAGCAATCATCAAAATGTTTTCTCACCTAAAAAAAACCATCAACGATTGCATCACTGCTTTCCATCAGGCGGAATCGTAGTCAAGAACTAGTTTTAGTTTATAAGTAGGTATTAAAAAAAACCTGAATGATTCTCCACCATACTTTCCTTTGCACTATGAAATCCTTTCAGTCAACATACTTTGCACTTAACTTTACATTTGTGTTATATAAGGCCTTTTGTTCCAACATAGTTATATGATGAAGTGGATTCAGGCGGAAGTTTTGTCTGTGTTTTAGAGCTCATTATGAAGTTCGAGTTAGATTTGCGTCATTCACTCCCTTCTCTTAAAAGCTCATGGCTCACAAGGTTGGAGTTAGGATTGAAGATGGAGAACCAGAACAGGAGAACCAAGATTACCGATACAGGCCAAAGAATAGCTGATATACTTAATATGTGGTCAATCATCAGGGCATTTCTGTTGTAGCAGTGGACAGGGCTTGCAGAGTAGATGATTGATGGCGGCAAAAGGTTCTGGTGTGACGTCTGCGTACCAGAAGAAAACGTCTGCGTACTGGAAAGCCTTGGAAGGCCTCCCACAAGGTGCACCGACGATATAAGGGGTCCCGCGACTCACACCAGGTCATCGGTTCACCTTGTAGGAGATCTTCCAACGCGTCTTTCCAGTACACGGTCGCCCTCTCGCGCCGGGCCCTGGTTCAGGCCATGGTCCGGAGCGAGGAGGGTTGGCATGCGGTCGCCTCCTTCTGCGAAGCAGTAATGCTCGTGAAGGAGGCTGCTGACCGCGAGCGCGTGAGGGAACGGTCCTCACGCCGCCGCCGCCGAGATCCCGATCCCGATTTCCGACCACCGTAGGCGCGGGTTCGCGGACGGCGAGCACTGGGTAGCTCGCTGTCCGGCAGTCTGGAAATAATCTGGACCGAGCCCAGTCGTCAACGGCGCGTTCTGTTCCACGCGCGCCTCAAGGAGATGTCAGCAAACTGTAGGGGCCCGGTAGGGCCGAAGCCTCTGGGGGGAACATGTGGTATTCCTAACGGTTGATACCGAGTCCCCCCCAGAACGAAGGCAACGAAGGAACGGGGTAGGGGTTTAGTCAGTAAGAGTCTGACACGCCCTCCCGCTCCGCTCAAGAGCGGGGGAAGTCATTCTGATGATTCCCCTACCAGAAAAAAAAAAAAGTACACGGTCGCCACTCTAAATCCTTTCGGCTCCATCAACCATCCGCTCTACAAGCAATTCGCCACAACAACAATTTCGCCCCATCCTATTTTCAAAATCTAAAAACCTAGCCGGAAAATGAACGAATAGAATTAATCCATATCTATTTGTCAAGATAAATGATCAGCTGTGCTTTTATTTCGCACGCTTTTATTTTCTGTTTTCTTCAAGCCGTATTTTCGTTCGTATCAAGATGCCCGAATAGTTTTAGCTCACCTCTGTGGTTTCAAAAGCTGCATTACGCCAGATAGGATCCCTCTAAGCTGGAATAGGAACGAACGCTGAAATCCTAACCGTGTTGAATGTGAACACACTGCAGTCTAGCTGTTTTAGGAATAGCGCAGAAGACTGTCTAGAATCGGTCCGACAAAAGGTGGGATAAATTGGGCGAGTGTCTATATAAAACAATTGTCAACATCTCAGCCGAAAGACATCCACTGTTGGACAAAGGCCTCCCGAAAAAGTATGGCCATAACGACTGGTTCTGTGCATGTTGCATCCATCGGATTCCCATGACCCTCACCAGGTCATCCTTTATCGGCCTTGAGGGAAGGCCTTTCGGCGTCTTCCAGTACGCGGTCACCACTCCAGAACCTTTAATTCCCATCGGCCATCTGTTTTGTGAGCAATGTACCCTACCCACTGCCACTAGAAGAATAAAATAAAATAGTTGTATTAAAATTAAAACGTAACAGCTAATTAACCTATGACATACCCGCAAAACGAGACACAATAGTAAAACAATAACAGCGCGGTCTCATAGGACCGGTCGAGGATTCATGAATTAAAGCCGATGATATCGTTGTGGAAAAAATATCCAATGGTCGAACCAATTATTACCAAGTAAGCGTTTTATCATTGAACACTTGTACAGCGTAATAAATAAGAGTTAAGATTTTAAAAAGATATCTCGTAAAATAAAAGAGAACCAGGCATAACTTACGATCCGATTTTTATTGATGAGTAATGAAGATATCTATAACATAAAAGTGAACAACACTCTTATACATAAAAAAGATTAAATATGACTGCTTTTAGTCGCTACCCAAATGTAACCGACAAAAAATCATCCGATTTAGGATAAAATCGGTCACCGAGAAAAATCGGTCGTCTTTGTGTGGAGGTTGTCTAAACGGGTGTCGCCTTTACAGACGCTGTATTAAACCATTCCAGTTTGTTGATGTTAAGGATAAAAAGCTTGGAGATGTATGATATTTTCCTCTATCTGGCGTTTTGCCAGAATCTGCTTTACTGAGCAAACTGTTTGGAGGAATGGCTCCTTTGAAAGGATGCTACAATATTATCAAAACGGTGTAAGCGTTGTGATGTAACAGGGAGTTGCGAGATGACTGATTTATTTGAACTAGTACTTTAGGAAAATAGAAAACAAAACTATTTTATTAAAAAAAAAACAGATAGGTACAACCGACTTCTAAAAATTACTTTTATTAATTAAAGCCAGTGTTTTTTGTTTTATTTTTTCACTTTTTACACGCACAGGCAGGGAAAACCTCGAAAGAATGTTCTTTCGGCTGAGATGATCATCATCTGCCTAGCCTTTTTCCCAACTATATTGGGGTCGGCTTCCAGTCAAGCCGGATTTAGCTAAATACCAGTATTTTACGAGGAGCGGCTGCCTACCAGACCTCCACAACCCATTAACTGGAGTAACACGGTACTTCATGGCAAGACTGGAGTCAGATTTTACTGGCTTCTGACTATCCGTAACGACTGCCAAAGATCTACAAATGACAGCCGGGACCAACGGCTTAACGTGCTTTCCGAGACACGGAGGAAACTCGTTATGTTAAGATGGTCACCCATCCACAGACCAACCTAGGCAAGCGTTGCCTCACCTTGGAGATAATGATTATTATATCGATATTATATTATATCGATATTATAATGATTATTATTATCATCTCAGCCGAAAGACGCCACTGCTGGCTTTGTCCATCAGTGATAAGGAGAAAAGGTGGTGTCTGATTCGTAAAATGTAATGAAATCTATGGCCTACATTAACCAAAAACGAATTGAGGTCTGTTAAAAAGGAGACGTACTTGGTTGCAGTTTTTTTTTATTCTTTACAAGTGTTTTAAAAGGACTTGTCCCCCACGCCATTCTCAATTCTCAGAATCGAGGGGGGCGATAACCAGAATTGCAGTGAGGCAATGAAGCTTGAAAATTTTCGGAGAAATGATTGAACTGTCTGGCTTCTGATGATAAACGAAATGAACCAGAAACGAGAGAAATAGCAAAAAAGAATGAAGAAACAAATTTTTAATGTTTATTCATTAAAACTTTATGTTTAGTGGTATAGATGGACAAGCTGGTTTAATAACTAGTTAACCTTTTTCTATATAAACTACAAGGGGGACGGCTAACTTCATTCATGATCTAGGTACTGTTTAATAACTAGATCACAGTCTGGTATCAAATCGTTCTGGACTAGCGATCGCGTACCAGAAGACGTTGAAAGGTCTCCCAAAATCGCTGCGAGATGAGATTCACTGAACGGGGTGTTGCAAGTTATAGCGACACCTGAGCATCATTTTTACTTAGACGTATTATGGCAAAGGAACAAACACTGTAATAAATATCATCATCTGCCTAGCCTTTTTCCCAACTATATTGGGGTCGGCTTCCAGTCAAGCCGGATTTAGCTGATTACCAGTATTTTACGAGGAGCGGCTGCCTACCAGACCTCCACAACCCATTAACTGGGGTAACACGGTACTTCATGGCAAGACTGGAGTCAGATTTTACTGGCTTCTGACTATCCGTAACGACTGCCAAAGATCTCCAAATGACAGCCGGGACCAACGGCTTAACGTGCTTTTCGAGGCACGGAGGAAACTCGTAATGTTAAGATGGTCACCCATCCACAGACCAACCTAGGCAAGCGTTGCTTAACCTTGAAGATCGACCTGTGCGGCTGTTATTATTTAGCCACGAGCTCCTCCGTAATAAATAGAAGAACATAATTATTAAGGGAATTCAAAATATAATAATTAAGATGACGATCTAACTAAAGTCGAGAGGACTTTAATTAGTAGAGTTGCGAATTTTATGCTTGAAGGAATAGTTACTTTCAGATCTTTTGGTGTCAAGGAGAAGCATATTCCAGAGTTTTATAGTAGAGATAGCGTAAGAATTCTAGACGTCATTCCAGCGTGGTCAGAAGGTATATGAAAAATAAGGGTCAGTACACAACGAGACGCGACGCGACGATGCTGGAAGAGGCCATTGATTTCGCGCTACGCTGCGCGCCTCCGCGAGGCGAATAGTAAATTCGTCGGCAACACGACGTCGCGGATGTAAAAACGTTCCGCTGCGCAGCGAGACGCCCGCGCGGAGTTACGAGGCGCAGCGCGACACCACGCGGTGTCACGAGGCGTAGCGCTGCATGAAGCGACGTATTCTAAATTCTCACAATCAAATGTGTATCTTTTCGTGTAGTAAATGAAGTTCTATTTTGAGTCACTCTATTAAAATGTGCACGCAGCGTCGCCACGCGTCGCTTCTCGGTGTGAGCTGATCCTAAGCAACAATCTCCTCCTACGGACTCTTTACGGTAAATATGAAGCGAACCCATTCGCTATTTTAAGACAAAACTAACTATAACCTTAATAGTTATTCAAATCCCTAAAGTTCACTTTAATTCCTACCTAGGCCGAAAATATCCCTAACACCTAAATTACGTTGGTAAAATACTCTGTGTAATATTCATAAGTGTATGTACTTGTAATACCTACCCTGTTTGTCAAGACACACAAAACAGATATACAGAAGGTTTAATAAGTCTGAAGACACTCTAGCCTTTGGTCCTGGCTGTTTTTCGTAGGAACTTAAGTAGATCTTTAATAGTTATTATCGGCAATAGAAGATAGTTAAACCGTTGGTCTCAGTTGTCATTCCTACTTAAACCTTAACATTAATTGTAGCCAATTAAAAGTCTCTCAAGCCGTTGGTCCGAGCTGTCATTAATACTTAGATGCTTGACAAACATTGTAGGCAGTCAGAATGTACTCAAGCTTACGGTCCTAGCTGTCCTTCATACTTGGATTTTTAATAGTCATTGAAGGCACTAGGACACTAAACACCATTGATCCTAGTTCACAACCGTACATAGAAACAGTCATTGTAGGCCATCAGAAAGCAAATATAGTGTGGAGCCCCTTCACAGGATACGCGTCACCTCCTTTCTTGCCTAGCACTTACAACCCGCACCTTCCACGACTTATACGAGGCTAACCATAGAGCTGTCCCGGTGGCTAAGTATTGGTCCTACTAAATTTTAATGAGATCGACACGAACGAAGAAGAAGAAGAGTAAACTCTTTAAATTGTTTCCGCAAGTCGGTGAATACGTTAACTGCAGCAATATCTGTCATCTGGACATTGATAACAGTGGCTATTCTGGAAAGCAATAGAACGGTTGCGCACCATAATCATCATCTACCTAGCCTTTTTCCCAACTATATTGGGGTCGGCTTCCAGTCAAGCCGGACTTAGCTGAATACCAGTATTTTACGAGGAGCGGCTGCCTACCAGACCTCCGCAACCCATTAACTGGGGTAACACGGTACTTCATGGCAAGACGAGTCAGATTTGCTGGCTTCTGACTATCCGTAACGACTGCTAAAGATCTACAAATGACAGCCGGAACTTACGGCTTAACGTGCTTTACGAGGCACGGAGGAAACTTGTTGCACACTCTAATACGTCACTGAAAATGAGTCTAATACGCTGATGCAAGCAAAACTTGGTGAAATGGCGTTTTACAGGCCCGAAGGTTTACTAATGTGAATGCCCCTATTCAGCACAAGAAGAAGAAAGAATGATCATGCCTATAACTCTTAAAGTTTTTAAGAACAAGAAAAAAGGGTCACTTTTGTATAGTCGTATCAATTGAACCTTCTGCAACCATCAATTCAGTGCATGTGGCGTCAAATAAGTCACTTCTACTTCAAACTAATAACTTCGGAGAACTAATTAGTAGTATGAGAAAACTCTTGCGTCCTATTTTGGCAGAATTTGGGTAGGTTGTAGTAAGTTTGATTATATGGGAAGGTGTATGAGCCCTGATGTATGTGCGGATCTGTGCGTTCCAATTTTCAACTTTACGGGTATATTGCTTTTGTTAGATCTGTTTGAAAGTATATTTTTTTTTTGCTTTTACATTTGTTTGTTATGATTTCAGAGATTTTTGGTATGGTTTTGTTCATGAATGTTTTTGTTCGTTGTTGGATTGGAAATTGTGTTTTGGTTTAGAATAGTGTTGATTTTCATGACTTTGCGTCGCGCTATAGTTATATGGAAGGGACATTAAGTGCCAAACATAAGCGGTATTTAACCTATCACATACCCACATTTCGAGACACAATAGTAAAACAATAACACCGCGGTCTCATAGAACCGGTCGGGGATTCATGAATTAATTTACGAAAGACAGAGTTTCCTATAATAATCTAACGAAAAAAGAGGGGGAAGTAAACCCATGCCCCTCTAGAACTTCTCCTGCTCTAGAGTGGAGTGGGAAGTGTCAGACTTTTCAGAATTAAATCTATAAAAAGTTCCTTTAGTAACCATTTGGGGCCTAGGACCACAGGTTATCTTTTCAGATAGTCGAGCATCGATCTTGCTAGGCCTCCTACGGTTTACTGACATCCCTTTGAGGCGCGCATGAAACACTACCTGAACCTGAGTTGTCGAAGGTGCTTCAACAACTTGGGCTCTCCTTTAAGGCGTATTTACGTTTCTACGTGAATTCGTGTCGTAGACTCGTCGCAGTCAAAATAACATATTATTCTATACAGTGTGATGAACGTATATGTAGCAGCAGTGTAGTAGATGAACTGTATCGTAACGTGGCCGCACAATCGCCGATACAAACGGCCCGTGCCCGTCTAGCTAGAATTCTCGGAAAGAATATTTTATCTGTACGGTTCATATCCGTACGTGTCCATTGGGCACTGTGAATAGAGTATCTTAACTGTGCAGACGTATTTCTTTAGGTAGAACCACGTACCACGCCACGTGCGCTGATCTGGGCGCGTCGGTCTCCATACATTTTATATGGCAACTAGACTTGTAGAGCTACATTAGATCCACGTACAAATCAAACATGGGCCATGTATGCGTCGGTCTAATGTAGTTCCTGCTTTATTATCTTCAATAGAAAAGTGCTGAATATTTTTTATATAAGCTCGTGCTTTTCCTAGTAAAAATTTAGAAATCGGAACCTCCTAGAACTAACACTTCAAAGTTATGTCACATCCACAAACCTGCACCGTGCCCAAGTAGTGTATGGATCTCCTAGACAGAAGGAATGTTAAGAGGCTTTGCTAAGAACTCATTTCATACATACAGTCCACACCATTTAAAGACGTTTCATATTGATACTCCTGAAACATATTCCTATACGAAGAAGCGCGGGTACATCGACCTCGCTACAAACGAATGTACTCGTATATCCGGCTGCGTGCTTCCACGAACTCACAGGGTTAAGATCTGTAGATTCCTGGAAGCGCCTAGATGAGAAAATGGTTGGATGAATTCATGAAGTCAGTTAACGTTTGAATCCCCAACCGGTCCTATGAGACCGCGCTGTTATTGTTTTACTATTGTGTCTCGTTTCGCGGGTATCTGAGTAACTAAGTAAAGCTCATTGATAGTACGACATCCATTCAATAGGTCGTTGCGAGGAGAAGGCAGGCGGTGGCCTTTTTCTGCGAAGTAGTAATGCTGTCAAGTTAATGGATTGTGGAGGTCTGGTAGGCAGCCGCTCCTCGTAAAATACTGGTATTCAGCTAAATCCGGCTTGAGTGGAAGCCGACCCCAATATAGTCGGGAAATGGCTATACAGATGATGATGAGTAATGCTGACAAAGGAGACGGTCGCTCGTTTGAGGGAACGGTCTTTTATCGCACGCTCTAGCCACTTGGATTCCAACCCCGATTTCCATCATCGTTTTGGTGAGTGACCCTGGCGAGCATTTATTTTTTTACGCTGTCAGCAGTTTCTTTCTCTGCGTTAAAGGCATGCAGAAATGTCTCTTTTTATGACAACACTCTTGGGCACCTGCAGTTTAAGGTAACTATTATGATTCCTGTCTGCCGAAGTCATCATCATTATTTCAACCGAAAGACTTCCACTGCTGGACTTAGTCCTTCCCGCTTTTCCACGACTTTTACCAGATCCTCGGTCCCACATGAGGGAAAACTACCAACGCTGCGTTTTTCAGTACGTGGTAGTCAGTTTAGGACCTTTCGCTGCAATCCAACCATCTGTTCTGCGAGTAATGCGCCCTGCCCTCGGCCACTTTGTTTGGCGATTGTTCGGGCTATGTCGGTAAACTTGGTTCACCTGTGGATATCTTCATTTCAGTTCTGATTATGCGTGGAAAAACCGAACTCCATTGCCTTTTAGGTGACTTTAAGCCGAAGTCACTTCTAGCCAACTAGTTACATCTTGAATGATAACTGAGAGAAAAAGATCAAATATATCAGAATGTCCGTTTGTCCGCTGTCTGTGAGCGAACAATGTTTTATAGATGCCTTATAACAAGAAATAACTTAAACAATTTAAGTTATTTCTTGTTATTAGCCCAAATAAATTATAGTACTTCTTCGTTCATTTATATGTTAAAAACTGACGCAAAGAAGTGTGTTTATCATTATCAGCCTTGTAAAGGTCATCATCATCTGCCTAGCCTTTTCCCAACTATATTGGGGTCGGCTTCCAGTCAAACCGGATTTAGCTGAATACTAGAATTTTACGAAGAGCGGCTGCCTACCAGACCTCCACAACCCATTAACTGGGGTAACACGGCACTTCATGGCAAGATTTACTGGCTTCTGACTATCCATAACGACTGCCTAAGATCTACAAATGACAGCCGGGACCTGCGGTTTAACATGCTTTCCGAGGCATGGAGGGAACTCGTTATGTTAAGATGGTCACCCATTCACAGACCAACCTTGACAAGAGTTGCTTAACGTTTCCCCATATTAGGAATTATTTTTGTATTATGGATGTGTTTCCACATACCTATGCAATTACTGGCATTAGATTGAAATATCGTCAAACTTAAGTGGCAGTAGGCAGGGCACATTGCTCGTAGAACAGATGGTCGATGGGAACGAAAGGTTCTGGAGTGACGACCACGTACCGGAAGACGCAGTGTTGGAAGGCTTCCCACAAAGTGGACCGATGACCTGGTGAGGGTTGTGGGAATCCGATGGATGCGAGACGCACAGGACCATTCGTTGTGGTGATGCTTGTGGGAGGCCTACGTCCAGAAGGGAACGTCTTTCAGCTGAGATGATAGTGATGAGATTGAAATATAACTATGCAGGTTGTTTGATATTATTGTTGGTATGAGGTATATTATTCCACCAGATCTGATAATAAGAATTCATTCCCTGACTTTTAGGATATACAGTATCTCCCCCGCGGACGAGTTCACGGGCAGAAGTAGTACATTATAATGCTTAACGTCTCTCCAATTATCTGTTATCGAGCTCAGAACCACTGATCCGATTATCTTCATTTCTCAGAGAGATGTGTTTACGTAATAACATTTTCAAGGCTCGATCCCAACCCCTGGTTAAGCAATACTTACCTGCATGCATGCGTGCATGCATGCATGCATGTTGCTCGTACAGTAGGGACAAAAGGTTCCGAAGTGGCAACTACGTACCGGAAGACGCGGCGATGGAAGGCTTCCCACAAGGTGGACCGATGACGAGGCGAGGGTCGTGAGAATCCGATGGATGCTAGACGCACAGGATCGTTCGTTGTGGCGATGCGTCACGTCACGTCTTTCGGCTGAGATATGCAATTGGTTGTTTGATTTTTTTAGTATATGTATTTGTATTATTGTTGTATGAGGTTTATTATTCTACCGGATTCGTTAATAAGAATTCATTTTTGACTTTTGGGAATATACAGTATATCTTACTCACGGACGAGTTCACGGGCAGAAGTAGTACATTATAATGCTTAACGTCTCTCCAATTATCCGTTATCGAGCTCAGAACCACTGATCCGATTATCTTCATTTCTCAGAGAGATGTGTTTACGTAATAACATTTTCAAGGCTCGATCCCAACCCTTGGTTAAGCAATACTTACTGGGGCTGTGAATGGTTGACTATATAGTCCGTCTAATGAAAGCGCGACCTGAGAAAAGGAGGTTAAATCCAAAAATGTTATATGAGGTATTACTAACTAGTAGTAATACCTCATATAACAGGAAGAGGGAGGCCAAAGAAACGATGGATGGACTGTGTGAAGACTGATATGAAAGAAAAGAGAGTCACTGATGTTATGACGGGTGACAGGACAGAATGGAAGAAAAAAACATGTTGCGCCGACCCCAAGTAATATGGGATAAGGGCAGGAAGAAGAAGAAGAAGAAGAAGGAGAATCATGTCTTGACACTTCACAATTTTGTTTATTTCCTACAATTGCGGCTGAATAATGTTGCCAATTAAATTTAAATAAAAACTCCAGGTCGCGCTTTCATTAGACGCACCATATCCAACATAGTCAACCATTCACACCCAGTTTCTTTCAAACCTCAGAAACAGTATTTCTGCTTCGGCACCAAGTTTTTCGGCACCAACAGTGGATTGGAAGTAACCATACAAAATACCAATGCAAATTACCTATTGGTACCGAAACGGGAATAGCTTGGGTGCCGAAACCGTTGGTGCCGACACTGGGATACTTCCAGAAAACACGCTAAAGTGGGTGATCGACGTACGAGCCTATACCATGGTTTTAGACCAATAGCGCAATAGCGGCCAACGGCCAGCGGCCAGGACACGGCGGCCACCGCCATAGAGCGCGCGTACTTGTGGCCGCTAGCCGCGTGCGACAAGGTGCGCGTACTCTATGGCGGTTTCATACTAATGTATGTAACTCGATGGCCGCCGCGTCCTGGCCGCCTGCGGCCTGGCCGCTAGTGCGCGCCTGGCCTTAAAGAACGTTGGTTGTACTCGCGGCTCGTTGGTGCTGATCGATTAGCGAGTAAAACAGTCGTATGGTAGAAAATGGAGCAAACATGACGAGTTGCAAGTCAGGCTCGTGGCAGTTATTGCTATGATACACGCGCGAGCTTTACAGACAAGCCATAACACCGCGGTTTTATTCGCTTCTCGATCAGCATCTTAAGCCAATAGTCCTGGCTGTCATTTGTAGAACTTTAACAGTCCTTCCTGCAGGTCATCTGAAGTCTGAAAAACTGACACCAGTCTTGTCATGAGAGAAACGTGTCATCCAGTTACTGGGTTGTCGAAGTAAGATAGGCAGTCGCTCCATGTAAAATAATGGTATCCAGCTGTATTCTGTTAGTCTAGAAGTGGATTTACCACCGCACCGCACGTTTTCATCACCGCAGCGATCTCAAAATAGTGAAGGAAAACTTCGTGGAAACCGTGTCCTAGACACCAATCCGCACTGGGCCCGCCACCCATTCCCACTCCTAGAGAAGTTTCAAAGTCCTCAGCAATGGGAAAATTACGAGAATAAGGTTAATTATGCTTCTTCTTTTCGATTCGACGGTAAACTCGTTAAACTTTTTGGACCCGGCCAATTATGCTTATGCTTATAAACCCAAGTTCAAGGGTAGGTACTTGCCTGTGTTTATTTTTGTACAATATTTTGAAGTAAATAACAAATTTTCGACTGACCTGTTGGTCTAGTGGTCAGTGGCCCTGACTGCTATGCCGTAGGTCGTGGGTTCGATTCCCACCCAGGACAAATGTTTGTGTGATGAGCATGATCATTTGTTCTGTGTCTGGGTGTTATTTATCTATAATATGTATGTATTTAGAAATATATAAGTATGTTTATCAGTTGTCTAGTACCCATAACACAAGCTCTGTTTAGCTTGGGACTAGATGGCGTTGTGTGAAAGTTGTAAAAGAAAAAAAAAATTACAATAAAATATTCCCAAATTCCAAATTATAAAACTAAGCAGCGATTAGTATTTCAAATATTTGTACAAAGAGTGAAGAGTGGAACATCTTGCTATCTCTTTTACGCACCTAATGGCGTGACGTCACATTATAGTAGTAGTTACATTCTTTTACTTAACAGTTTACCCTTCCATCAGATTTGAAAGGCTTTTAACTTACTTAATTTTGAACCGATAGGAAAAATTCTTTCCATTTACGGTTTTGGATAGAGTTTTTTTTATGTACCATAAACTAGTGCTTGACTGCAATCCCACCTGATGGTAAGCAGTGATGCAATCGTTGATGGTGAGTCGCACTAGTTTATTAAGAGCCTATTCACTCTAGTCTTGAAGATACCCAAATTATAATCGGACGGAAAGACCGCAGCAGGTAAATTGTTCCAATCCTTCGATGTACGCGGTATAAACGACGAGGTAAAGCGCTTAGAGTTACTTTTTGATACAAATAATGCTAAAAAACGGAGTTAGTGGTAGAGGAATTACTTATAACAAGTAGTTACATACATAACCAACTATATCAATCCTCCTCTATCGATAACTTCCAAGAAAAAAATAACTTATGATGAAACGAAAGCTCTTACCAGATCAATGTCTCAATATGGTCAGCAAATATAAGAAAACATACGTCTCAGTCTATCTTGTGCGAAATCCGGACAAACAAATGATTCATCCTGACACCGTCCGACCGGACAATAATAATATTTTTCTTCTTATAGTTCCGCCATATTGTTTCGACTTATCTTTCGTTCGCACTTAAGTGAATAACGAATAACATTCAAGTTCTAAATTATTTTAACACGTTGATGAGAAGCTCGAAGCTCGAAGCTCGTGGCTAGATAATAACAGCCGCACAGGTTGATATTCAAGGTTAAGCAACGCTTGCCAAGGTTGGTCTGTGGATGGGTGACCATCTTAACATAACCAGTTTCCTCCGTGCCTCGAATAGCACGTTAAGCCGTAGGTCCCGGCTGTCATTTGTAGATCTTTGGCAGTCGTTACGGATACTTAGAAGCCAGTAAATCTGACTCCAGTTTTGCCATGAAGTACCGTGTTTCCCCAGTTAATGGGTTGTGGAGGTCTGGCAGGCAGCTGTTCCTCGTAAAATACTGGTATTCAGCTAAATCTGGCTTGACTGGAAGCTGACCCCAATATAGTTGGGAAGAGGCTAGGTAGACGATGACAATGATGAGAAGCAGTCATTTTTTAAATCATTTCCAATCCTCCGTTACGGGGCGCTTAAGACCTCGTTTTAAAACTGTCATTATTTATTTATTTGTTTTTAAATAGAACGGCAAAAGCCAATTACACTATTTGAACTTATAGGTACCTAATTTATTTAAGTCAGTCATGCATCATTCTCATAAAAAAACCATGGCAGTAAGGGGCTTATTAGACCCCGTAAATCTTAAGAAACTACAAAGTTTTTGGCTAAGTGCGTTACGAGGTCAAGGTTTTCAGTTTTCAGGCATTCTGTTTTAATAGAGCTATATATTAATTTTTTTCTAAACTAAACCAGCTTGAAGTTATGGCCTCCACACTACACAGAAGACTATGTTTTCCCTAGTAAGTAATATCACAAGAAAGACATGTACGAGGCGCATTAGACCTCGTTCCGTATTGAAGTATTGAACCTATTTAGGAAACTTCCATTCCACTCGACCTAGTTTTCAATATAATGGAAAAATACAGTCGAATTAATTTTAATAACAATAACAAGTTGTACCTTTGTTCGAGGTTTATAGGTCAATAAATATTCCCTTCTGCTACGATTCGCGTTTGGTGGTGGATTGGCGGGGGGGGCGGACAGTGTGACAAGCATAGCTCTTGGATTACCAAGTGATAGTATTTATTAAGAATCTAGACAATTAGGTGATTTTACAAATGACACAAAAAAATTACAATTGAGCGTGTTGCTAAAACCATCTGTGTGGATCAATGGTTTGCGTTACTGGGTCGCGGTAACTCTTTAAAAAAATCTACACTCCAATAAGTTAAACGGTTCTTAAGTCAAAGCTTTTTTGATGGATGCATTTGCAATAAATGCATCCATCGTATGTATTTTTTGTAGCGCAAAAACAAGAAATTAAAATATACTTGTAATAATGTACAGGTGCTTAAAGCAAAACTACAAAATTCTACCCATTTGAAAAATAAATAAATATAAAATCTTACAACTAATGATTGATTTTTAAGATGTAACGAGTACTTAAGTAATCAAAATAAAAACTTTACACAAATGAACAATTAGATTTTATTTTACCAACATAAAAACTAAACTTCTGTCCGTGTGTTACATGTAAGGTAACGGTTGTGTGCACTAGCACACAACCGTTCTAAGAATTCTGCTTGACATCAAAAATATGACCAATACTGAGTGCATTCCAAAGAATTTCTATCTCAAACATCTTCTATTACTCTGACTTATGTGACGTAACATTTCACCTCATCGTCGTACCGTTATTGGGTACATTTGTCCCCCATACAGCCCGTAATGTAAGTACTTCGTCGCGGTTGGAGGCTAGTGGGTTACAAATGTCCCCCTTTCAGCTCGGGAGGGTTGCACTTAGTAACTATTGCACTCCGTTGGTGTTACATTCGATTTTGTGTAACTAAGTATTATCAATATGATAGAATTCTTTAGTATTGTGATTATTGTTACGTACTTTTATTTCATTTGATTAGAAATGAAGTTAACCTAAGTATCATTTCGTTAAATATACCTTAGCGTCTCAAAAACGAAAGTATATGACCAGTTCGAAAAGCCAGTGATGATATATGGCTCCAAAACGAAGTGGCCTATTGTGAGCGAAGGATTAAAGGCACCAAAAGGGCAAAGGAAAGGGCTATGCTGCAAATGTACCCAATAACGGTACGAGCACCGTTATTGGGTACATTTGTCCCCCATACAGCCAGTAATGTAAGTACTTCGTCGCGGTTCGAGGCTAGTGGGTTACAAATGTCCCCCTTTCAGCTCGGGAGGGTTGCACTTAGTAACTATTGCACTCCGTTGGTGTTACATTCGATTTTGTGTAAGTGAGTATTATCAATGTGTTAGAATATTTTTAAGTATTGTGATTATTTTTACGTGCTTTTATTTCATTTGATTAGGGCAAATCTTGCAAATGAAGTTAACTTAGGTATATTTTTGTCAAACATACCTCAGTGTCTCAAAGACAAAAGTATATGACCAGTTCGTATTGCTGTAGATGATATATGGCTTCAAAACGAGGTGGCCTATTGTAAACGAAGGCTTATAGGCACCAAAAGGGCAAAGGAAAGGGCTAAGTTGCAAATGTACCCAATAACGGTAGGAGCACCGTTATTAGGTACATTTGTCCCCCATACAGCCGGTAATGTAAGTACTTCGTCGCGGTTGGCGCTAGTGGGTTACAAATGTCCCCCTTTCAGCTCGGGAGGGTTGCATTAGTACCTATTGCACTCCGTTGGTGTTACATTCGATTTGGTTTACTTTACTCTCTCGGCTCTGAAATATGGTCGCTCACAAAGGGCCTCATCAGTAGGCTTAAAGTCAACCAATTGAAATCAAGTCTTTCAAGCCGAGTTTTAAGGGCAAAAATCGTCATCATCTCCTCCCTAACCTTTCCCATGTAGTTTGAGGTCGGCTACCAGTCTAATCGGCTGCAGGGTTGAATACCCGTGTTGTACATGGAGTAACTGCCTATCAGACCTTCACAAGTCAATTATCACTATACTCTATTTTACAGAAAAGAAAACAAAAGAAACTTATGTTACTGTCCGTTCAACCGATTTTGACTTCCATTCCGTAGACATAAAAATGCCATTAAAAGCAAAAAAGTGGTTACAATACCAACTTTTTCTGCAGCCGTCATTTGTCATGTCATCAACGCAATAAAAGTCAAAATCGGTTGAACGGACTGTGAAACAAGTTTCTTTAAATGTCTTTTCTTATAGTAAATAGAGTATAGGCAACATGTCATTCCATTCCTTGTTAGACTAATGCTCAAACTGACTACCTGTAACGACGGCCCAAAATCTAGGTACAACTAAAACCTATTGTTAGTATATAAACATGGCTTACATTTTTCATAACTATATCGATAAACACCAACAACCAATCATCGACTACCTCCCTCTAACACAAAAACCGTAAGGTTCAAAATCGCATAGCACACAAACACAGATTCATTCATAGTTGGTATGATGTGTTGGCCAGTTTGTGTAAATAATGCTAAGCCGGATGATCCTTGGGGCCATACCTCAAGTGGCGACGCACCGGCGGCAGAGCAACTGTCTGGGAATACTGGTAGTTTTTGTAACGGAGATGTGAGACGGAACTAAGAAACTGCATAGAATTAATATGTTTTTTTGGGGTTAAAAATCATTAAATACGAGTAATTCCTTCTTCTTTAGGTTGAGTGAGGGAGTGTCAGACTTTTACTCTGTAATGTAAGAGTATGAGGATAATATGACCCTTTTTAGGAAGAATATTTACTAGCATTTGGATGGCGACTGTGTTCGTTAGAAAGTTTTCATAGTTTTGAAAAATTTTAAAACTCAATTTTACTATTCTTAATTCAGGAATCAGACGCTAGCATTTATAGTTGCCTTTTGAGAATTTCTCAAACTCTAGTGTTAAAATCTGACAAAGGGCATTTAATTCATGAATCCCCGACCGGTCCTACGAGACCGCGCTGTTATTGTTTTACTATTGTGTCTCGTTTTGCGGGTATGTGATAGGTTAAGTAAGGTTTATCACGTTCTTAACTCAAAATATTCAATTAGAAAATGACCCTTAATCAGAAATCGGGCGCAATTCTAATTGAACACCTGCAGATCAGTAAAAGAGTGCCTATTATTTGAAAGTTACGACTGTTATAATACCTTAACACGTAATTTCGTTCAACAAAACTTCACACCGCGCCGCCTAGGGACAGAAACAGATGGAGAAATATCATAAGAGTGAGAATGATGAAGCACGATGGTCACGACTCTCAGCATTGAGGAATACGAAGCAAAGACAAGGAACAGTCAACAAAAATAATTGAGTAACCATAGTCGTAAGATACTTATAGTTAAAGTTGGATACGAATGAGTTTTGGTTTTATTAATGAATTAAAATAATTTTCATTCAAATGCATCCATCGGCTTCCATAAAAATTTCAACTGTATCTGACAAACCTGGTGACGTATTGTGTTTTCATTTTTGGCTGTACAATCCACATTAGCTGTTACAAAACCCACATGACCTCATGATCTGTGGAAAGGCCACATCCTTGGTGGTCTGGTCACTCAATTGACTGCACGCTCCAACGCTCTTCAATGGACACGCTCTAGTAATACTGATGTGGACATATTATGGGCATACGTACGTACTAGCGATGGCGAGAGGTTTATTCGATTGTTCCGATTAATATTCGAACATCTCGATTGTTTCGACTTTTGACTTGTGTCCGACTCGGCCTGTTTTTGGGACTGAGGCATGGCGAGCCCATTCACGATTTTTTCCTTGTTGGTTTAGAGTTTCGAGTGAGATTTATGGGCAGTCATGTAAATAAAAAAACTAGAGGTCGATTCCGTTGATTCGTAACAATCGAAGAACATCTCGATTATTTTGTAGAACTGCGACCTGATGGTTGACTCGATGGTTTATTTTATCGACTCCGATTCTTTCGGTTGTTATACCATCTCGGTATAGCCCATCATCATACATACCTAGTCCATGGTTATGTTATGTAATTTGTAGGTATTATATTGAGAGGAACTATGGGTTTGTAGATTAGCACAAGGTCAACGGTGCAAAAATAGTGCTCTGCGTTTGTTATTATTGACTGCGATTCCACCTGATGGTAAGCAGTGATGCAATCGTTGAAGGTGAAGTGTTCTAGTTTATTAACAGCGTATTCTCTAGCCTTGAAGATACCTTAATTATAATTGGATAGGAAGACCGCAGCCGGCAAATTGTTCCAGTCCTTCGATGTCTCTGTCTGGACTGTAGAAGTCATTCTTGCTGACATTTCTTTAAGGTACACGTGGTACACAACGCCGATCGATCGACCTATTGCTCACCGTTCGCATGCCCCATGTGTACTATGCTAACTGCTTTGCTAGTGTAGTGGTCCAAAATTCTCAGCGTCAAGAGGGAGTCTTCGTTCGTCATTAATCAAACGTGATTCCATAACGGTCTCTTGGGGGTGAAAGAACTTAGTATAATAGCACAGCATAATCAGCCGTATGACATGGTTGGTTTTTTTTTTTTTTTCTTGTAGGGGAATCATCAGAATGCCTTCCCCCGCTCTTGGGCGGAGCGGGAGGGCGTGTCAGACTCTTACTGACTAAACCCCTACCCCGTTCCTTCGTTGCCTTCGTTCTGGGGGGGACTCGGTGTCAACCGTTAGGAATACCACATGTTCCCCCCAGAGGCTTCGGCCCGGAATACACGATTGCTCTTATACCACATTGGGCTTATATATTATACCTACCTATGTATAAAAGGTTTCTAAAAAGGTCTGCATACAACTTGTGAACATTCGAACCCCAAGATTTCAATCTCAAACCATTAGAAAATATAAAGTAACAAACTAAAGCGTTGTCACTTACATATTTTTCCCAGCGGTAAGTATCTTCTAAATGTACAAAAACAAAGTAAAAGGTGCGCCAGCATTCCTCAAATCGTTTCAAAATTACTTGGTAATAAACAACAAGCAGGTAATTCGTCAAACGATCAAAGTCGGTCAAATGACCCGAATGAGGTATTGGTGAGGCACCTATCATTTACGAATTACTATAACTCGTAGAGGCTAGTTTAAAATAGTTGACGTAAAGGCTTGCCCTTTGCCTATAGTATTTAAGGTACAGTCGTGCATCGTCTATCGTAAGATGCGCTCGGTCTTGACCTAACTGACATGTGGCTAAATGTCCAATGAATTCTATACTTAGGTTTTGGGATGAGTAAACAGCGATTGAGGAAATTAAGTGCCAGTAGCAAGTAGCATGACGTCACAGATTCCTGCATCGCGCAAGCAAAGTTCTCCGCGCGATTTGAATAGATACAACAGCCCGAAATCATCTATCGGGCAGTAGCCCACCGGACATAACACCCGTCCGGTCGGAGGATCCTCCCTTTTCGACGGAGGTATGTGGGACTTTACTCTCTGTTCCGTTACCTCCAAAAGCATATTGATCGCAGAATAGAGGTCGATGGGTCCGGCAGATTCTGAAGACACAGCATTACAAAGCCTCCTCGAAGTGGTCCGACGAACTGGCGAGGGTCGCGACGTAACGTGAGACGCATAGGACCTATCGTTCTGACGACGCTTGGGGGAGGCCTTTGTCCAGCAGTGGACGTCTTTCGGCTTAGATATAGTATTTAAGGTACCCAGTCGTGCATCGTCACGTCTGTGATCAATCACTGATTAAGATGCGCTCGGTCTTGACCTAACTGACATGTGGCTAAATGTCCAATGAATTTTATGCTTAGGTTTTGGCCTTTAGTTTATTTATGCGCGCGATTGTCACTTAGGGCACATTGGTCGCAGAACAGATGGTTGATGGGGCTGGCAGTTTCTGAAGATGTAAAGTTAGAAGGCTTCCCAAGAGGTGGATTGGCGAATTTGTGAGGGTCATGAGAATCCGATGGCTGCGAGACACATAGGACCGGTCGTAGTGGCGGCACTTGGAGGATTCTTCAAGCCCAGTTTTGGCAAAAATTATGATGATCGGTGACGGGAATGTGATTGCTATTTGTATGAACTTGTGGTTTCACGTCAAGTAGGGCTCCGGGGCCCGCTAGGGCCGCGACCCGCGAGGATTTCCTGGAAAGGAAGTCCGTAGTCTTAGAACTCAAAGAGCAAGAGAAATACACAGGTGTAGAAAACCACACCTGTAACCCACACTATCCAGAGTGGGAGAAGTCATTAGGTGATTTCCCATTAAAAAAATATATTTGGGAAAACGCTAGCCAGATAGATTGATGAATGAAGAAATTACTTATTTGAACTTTAATTTTGAAGTTGAATGCTTTAAACGATCAATTCTTCTTATTCTTCCTGCCCATATTCCGTATTACTTGGGGTTAACGCAACACGTTTTTTTTTCATTCTGTCCTGACACCCGTCATACTATCACTAACTCCCTTTTCTTTTAAGTCACACAGTCCACCCATGTTTTCTTTGGCCTTCCTCTCCATCCATCCACATGTACGAGTATACTTGTAACGAGCAAGGTCAATGCACTTTGTTCCATCTTTATCTAGCGCCTTTTATAAGCTTTTGCAATGCAAGCATTATACTTATTAGCTTTTGTTCCAATCACACAATTCCAATGACTTATGTCTTAAATTGTGCTACAGTTACGAAGCCTTTTCTTTTATATAACTCCTCAAACAATCCATCTACGTGTATACTCAGTACTCTTTTAGTATCATCCGTTTCATCCCTTCTCTTTAAAGATCACTAATGTAATTTTAAACCATAGAACTACAGAGCAACTGTTCCATATTATTTAATTATCATAAAACGGTCGAGTAGTGATGTGCACTTGCTCTACTTATTACTTGGTATTTTAATTAAACTCGGTAATAATTATGAGAGCCTCGACCTCTGACGCCCCTGCAAATTGTTTTCTACTGACGCAAATATGTTAATTATTCGCGTAACAAATATAGGTAGTAGTAACAAACGGAACTGTTTCTACCAAAGTGTTTTAAAGCTTGGTTTTTAGGTGGAAAATCATCGAAAAGCTTTTTCTGTTAAGGTGGATCGAGAGGGTGACAGACTTTTACTAACTAAAACCAACCAGTGATGCTCAAATTAGTCTTCGCATTCCAGAGTTTTGAAAACCAACAGAAATCTCTTCCAACATACTTGGGAAAGGAGAGTTCGAAAAAAGAGGTGTAGATACGTTTAAGATGAGTAGCAAAACTATGTTTCAAAGATATACTCGTATTTTGACGATTACACACAAACCTACTAAATTATGTTATAAGTTGTCTAAAAATACATACATTTATACAGCTATGAAGAATTGGAAACACTTATCGAGACATATTACACGAAAAACAACACAAATCTGTCAAATCCCATGAACACCAAGAAAATGGGTCACAAGGCTTACATTTCGCAACAAGCTTAACCGATTTATGGTGACATGCCAAGACCCATATGCCATCCACTACTCCCTTCGGCCAAGGCGCCTAAACCACCATCAATTTCATTCATCAAACGTCAAGCCGTATTTACGCACATCCTATATTACTTCCATCTAATAGGATACCATGAAGACACAGTAGTAATTATTATACCATTGATTTTGACTTACGATGCATGAACTTAACTGAACGCACCGCAACAGGAACCGAGATGGGAAATAATTGTATCGATAAATTAAAGCAAAATAAAACGAGTCGAGATTTTATGGGTCACGTTTTAAATATCGATAAATTTTAATGAACACCACTATTATTATGTGGATGTTAAGGATTTTATAGTATGTGTCACTGGTTTATTGAAACAAGGAGTTTTAAATTGAATTTTGGTGGGACAAAAGTTGATTGGCGTTAATGTTGCAAGCTTTTATTGAACTGCAAAACCAATTAAGTAAACAAAAGTGTCAACTTTATTGTAATTGGATGTTTTAATTACGGTGAAAGTGGGTTAACTAACTGTTATGGGCTAATGTTAAATAAATAATTGTTTTCCGTTATTGATAACAAAATCCGATTCCAAAAGTGTTCAATGAATATAAAAAGCCAGATAATGTTGAGGGATTTTTAAATTTAATAATGATCTCGCAATTTGGTTAATCTTTTTGCAGACTTTTAAACATGGTATTTTTATTATAAATTGGTGTCTTCATATTTCTTATGAACGAACATTTTATAAAATTGATTTACACATTATGCGAGAACTATAGGAACGGTTGATCTGGCCACGCTTGGGGAAGGAGTAGCTTTATCCACCAATAGACGTTTTTCTGTTGACATGAAGATGATGAAGTTACATCATCACAAGAAAAGAGGAAAAACTATAATAAAAATTTTATTTTTATTTTACCTATACTTTCGAACTAGACAAAGGCCTCCCGCAACTTCTTCCAGGTATTCTTTTCTTTAAATTAAAGATATCGATAACAAACTCTACCAAAGTCTCCCCATCCCTAAACGGGTGTCAGCTAGACTGACCACAGCATTTCCTCGTAGACTGTTCAAGCTCCGATTATAAATTGCGGGCCCTTTATCGTCCTTAAATAGTGCTGCGCCCTGTGGTCGCCTCTGGTGACACTTTGTGGCCTCCGTAGACAGTTTGTCGTCTTTAGCGGTAATATATTGTTGTGGATGACGACCATTTAGTTCGTGCTGTGATGGTTTTAAAGAGGTAATGCAGTGTTTTAGTTTTTTTTTATTAAGTTTTTGACTAGAAAGAGATAAACAAATTAAGTAAATAATTGAAATAAAAGAACAATACGTAAAAACTCATTCCACTTCTTTTGGAGACCTGGTCTTACATGACATGTTAAAATGACAGGTATGCGAAAGAGCGGTCGCATCCTTCTGCGAAGCAGTAATGCTAGCGAAGGAGGCTGCCGACCGCAAAACGGGTGGGGCAACGGCCCTCACGCCGCCGCCGCCGAGATCCCGATACCGATTTCCGACTACCGTAAGCGCGGGCTCGCGGACGGCGAGCACTGGGTAGCTCGCCGTCCGGCAGTCTGGTAATAACCTGGACCGAGCTTAGTCGTCAACGGTGCGTTCTGTTCCACGTGCGCCTCAAAGAGATGTCAGCAAACTGTAGGGGCCCGACAGGGCCGAAGCCTCTGGGGAACCATGAAATTCCGAAAGGTAAGTCCATGTCCCCCAGATCGATGGCATCGAAGGAAGTTTGACACGCCCTTCCGCTCCGCCCAAGAGCGGGAGAAGTCATTCTGATGTTACTCCTACCAAAAAAAAGGTGTACGAAAGAAATAAGAGAGATGGAGTTATACACCCTATATAGGGAGTCTGGCTAATTAGTGACTGATACTTAAACACGTGATTGTACTATTTTTTTCATTTAGGTTATGACTACAGTCATGTATTTAAGTATCGGTCACAAATTACCAGTCGTCCTATATAGCTCTATCCCTTTAACAGTTCAATTTAGTTTGCTAAATGGATCGCATTAACACCTTGTGGTGGGTCAGCACTCTTCTTGCCTTTCAGTCTAAATCACAGTGGCTATCATTAGCATTATCGGCCTTATAATGTTCCCACTGCTGGGACTCAGGCCTTCTCTCTAGGAGAGGGAATGGGCCATAATCCACCGCGCGGGCCCATTGCGGATTGGTGGATGTCACATGTCTTCGAATTTTTGGTTCTTGGTCATGCCGGTTTCCTCACAATGATTTCCTTCACCGTTTTGAAAACAGTGGTGATGAACTAAATTACACAAAGTAATGCGCCTGGCCGGGTTTGAACCCGCGACCTACAACTTGCAAGTCGGGGCAATTACCACTGGGCCACCACTGCTCTCGTGTATATCACAATCGAATAAAACTCCTAATCTACTGCTTTTGACACGTACGCAGCGGTTGTACGATTGACTTCTGCTTTGCGCTCGTGGGTTTAATTTCCGCATGTAGCAAATATTTGTATGACGTATAGATACCCGTAGTTGTACCAGGTGTGGTCAGGTGACTTGTGTGCTGTTGTGTATATAAGTTTGAATATTGGTTCGAATGAAAAAAAAAAATTAGTAGTTCAATTGCTGACAAAGTATGCATACCTACTGGACAATAGACAAGAAGAAATATTGTGATCGAGTACGTGTGCTAACCAATAATAATTTATTTTTCAAGTTACATATACTCATTTTTGGGCTCATAAATCATCAAATTAATATTCCAATGAAAGCTAAATTATGTTAGATAAACATCACAAATGAATAAATTCGCACAAAATTGAACTAATTAAATTTAAATTAAATTGCATAAAATAATTATATTAATCATGAGCCTGTCAGAAATTGCATAAAATTAAATAATAAGAATTATTTATGCAGCGCTTTTTATTTTTTAAAATTATTTTTTACGCAGTTTACCTCATAGTCCTGAGTGGGAATCGAAGCTAAGACCTCCGGCATATCAGTCAGGGCCACTAACCTCTTGACCAACAGGCCAGTTTACGTTCAGCTTTATTTTACGTTGATAGGCTCGCGCTTGACCACTGTCTGACCTGATGTAAAGCGAACGATGTAGTCGATTATGAAGCACGCTAGCTTAGAGGTAACATATTCACTCTTCACTACGCAATCCCCAGCTTGAAGCTATCAGGCAACTCGGCAGGGAATTGCATTCCTTAGCTGTACGCATAATTCCAGTTTCTAAAACGATTTGTGATGGGAAATAAGAAGAAATTGAGGCAAATAGTATGGCAACACGACTAACTTTTCACTATATAAAATTGCCAAAACTGCCCTTTTTTATTATTGATAGGCTCGCGCTTGACCACATCTCACCTGATGGTAAGCGATCATGTAGTCGACGATGGAGCACGCTTGCCTAGAAGCATCCTATTCACTCTTGACTTAAAGACCCCTAGGTAGCAAGCTGGTGAGGTAGGTAGGTAGTGGTAGGTAGGTAGGCTAGGTGGTGGGTGACGGGTAGGTAGGTAGTTTGAGGCCCTCGTTGAAAAGATCTATGAACTCCACTTTTTCAAAGTCACATTGGCATTCCAATTTTGAACTTCACAACATGGCGCGTTAAAATCGGTGCCCTAAACCTTTGGTCGACCAAAACTTTTTAATTTATCAAACATTATTCACTTTTACACAGGACCAGAACTTTCTATGTCAAGTATTTAGTGTCTCTAGAATTCTAATTATACACAACAGCTGTTGGACACCGCAGTGAGCTCTGTGGTCCCTCTAGTTGACTTTATGTGGTTACACGACTCGCTTTATCCTCCTAACTTACTCGTACACTAAATGTTGTAGTATGAATTACGTAGTTTTTTGTTATCTGTGTTGTACAGTGTGCATAATACAATTTTCTATTATAAATAATAAATATAAATTCAGCTCGAAAAATGAGGGACCATCTTTAGAAAATTGTATTTTCAGAAGATGGTCCTTCAAGCCGGATTCCAGGAATTTATTAGAGATGGTCCTTCGAACCGAATTCCAAGAAGTTATCAAATCAAAACTATCTTTTACGGTGTAGAATTTAATATTTCGGCTACATGCGAACACCTGTGAAAACAAATTATAGTTTGAGGGT
This sequence comes from Mythimna separata, assembly GCA_030763345.1. NCBI lineage: Eukaryota > Metazoa > Arthropoda > Insecta > Lepidoptera > Noctuidae > Mythimna > Mythimna separata. The sequence goes on from CM061190.1 coordinate 7,941,394, forward strand.
CGATTTTTCAATGTGATGATTTTTCAAATTCTTGTATCTGAAGAATAAATATGGTAGTTTAATATATTTTCAATACGAACACTTATATCTAAGGAGTAAAAATCAGGCCTAAACTTAGATAACAAATTATGTCAATCAATAGATATCAGTAACAACTGGCAATCCTCTTTACATGACCAGAAAACTGGACGTTTTTTAGGTCAACAAATCAACATTGGTTTTTTTAACCTACGAATCAGTATTGCTTTTTTTTTGACCAACGAATCAGCATTTTTAATTTTCCATTGACAAAAATGTAGACGATTTTTTTTGCCGTCCAATTATAGTATTTTGTCTATATTAGATATCTCTATTTAGATATCTTATTTGTATGTATATTAACTTATTACTTTAGTTGTTTATCAGACACTATATTCTAATTCTGCAAGCCGCATTTAATCTAAAATTCAAACTCTAATGACCACACAATGCGGTCCATTTATACCTCAAGTCTTTTTGTCCAAGAAAGGTCCTTTAACTCAACCTCAGCTTAAATGCAATGTAGGTTTATTCCAGTCAAAGTGAGCAAGTCTGCGGTCATTCACTAACTTAATCTTAAGAACTAGTCTAGAAACTTAGGTAATAGCACTTTCCAAGGTAATGCACCTTAAGTGGACTTCAGTTTGGAAAGAGTTTTATTGCTATTCAAGATAGCTTTGCAACTGTGAGGGTTAGTCAAGGAAAATAGAATGTTTTTGCTGTGGAAAAATGGAGTAAAAGGGAATAACTTATGGCGTGGTTTTTATTTGGGAGGGAAATCATCCAATGACTTATCATGTTCTAGGGTGGAGCTGGAGGTCATCTCACATATTTTTTTTTAATTTTTATAAACTAGTGCTTGACTGCGATCCCACCTGATAGTAAGCAGTGATGCAATCGTCGATGGTGAGGTGCACTAGTTTATTAAGAGCGTATTCACTCTAGCCTTGAAGACATCCAAATTATAATCGGACGGGAAAACCGGACTCCTCTCCTATTTTCTTTCGTTACCTTCGTTTTCTTTAGTACAATACATGGCCCCATTAGGTTTCGACCCTGCTAGGCTTCTTCGGTTTGCTGACATCTCCTCAAGGAGCGCGTAGAATACTCCGTTGACGACTCGAGCTCGGTCTGAAAGGTTTTCGGTCGGTCGGACGGTTCCTGAACAGCCGGACGGTGAGCTACCTCACTAAGGTGAACTAGTCTCGGATTTACGAGTATGTAGATCACATGCACATATTTTCTGCGGAATCGTTTTCATCATACCTATACAATACACAAATGTTTGTAAAATATTTGTATTCGTTTTATTTTTAATCTTAAAAAGTACATATGATCATGTCTCTGGCTTCCGCAAGGTACTCAAGTGGCTCCCTATTCGACTTCGCAGGAACTCTCGGATATTATGTTTGCTATTTAACATCCTTCACAATCCGAAAACGCCCTCCTATTTACGGGAACGATTTTCCTACTCCCGTCCTTCTGATGCACCTTGCAGGTCGCATCTGAAGTATCTCCTAAAATCCCCTCCCCACTCCACCGATTTCTACTCCTACTCCTTTACTTCGCACGCCGTACGGCTGTGGAACGCACTGCCACCTGACATCAGGGGCAGTCAAACGCTAGCTGTTTGTAAAGGAAGAGTGAAAGAGCACTATCTATCTATTTCGTCATAGTTGCATATTAGTATATTTATATATATTTTATATAGTATTTTTTAGTATGTATTTTTTGGGATATTAATTGTATTATGTATAATGTCATATGTATTTAATTATTATACGTATATACATATATATATATATATTTATTTTTAGTTTATCTATAACTATTTTGTTTGTATTTATTTTCCTCTTACTGTTACACACTGTTGTCTACATCTCTTTTCTTCCAACTATCCTTTCGCGGTATGCTGGAAGAGATTTACAGTGTAAACTCTATGTAACATCACTCGATTTAACGACAAACCCTCTAAAGCGTCTAAATTAATTGACTTTGGTTGGTTTAGCTTGTCTACCATACATTGATACACTCCACATAGCATCACATCCACTCTCAATTACGACAATTGAGTAATAAAAAGTACCTTTTAAGTTGCTAAAATTGATATAAACTGTACAGCTGTGTACGTTCGTTTGTGGCTTTGTTATCCTAGTCAGCAATAAACTGACTGTCGGCATATCGAAATTCGTTCCTTTGTTTACAAATTGGGATTGTTTGCACGTGTTGACTGTTTAGATTATTAAGATTATCTATACGTTATCATTATTCTGTTGCTCACAAACTTACCGACTGTAAACATGGCTAGTAATATTTTTTTTTACTGATACGCGCAATAGCAACGGGAGAGAACTAGTCTGAAATAAACTTTTACTTTTCTAATTCTGTTTTTGTTTGTCTCTATTTAACGACACCTCTCAATAACGCCATAAAATGCACAGTCCCTTCAGTGTCGTTATATAGAGTTTACACTGTATTTAGAAATAAGCATTACCTTGTACCTATTTTCTGTCTCCTCTTTATTATCCATTTCATATATGTGTGTACGAAATTGTTAAATAAATAAATAAATAATTTAAAATTAATGACTAAATCTGTCACTAAGTTATAAAACTATGAGAATTACTGGATAAACTTGGGATTAATTTCGTTGTTGATGTTAACAATTATTTTATATTTGTTTACTATAACTAATAATAATTTTAATATGGTCTATTAAAAAATGACATGAACATTTCCTCTAACAACCAAATCTCAAACACACCATACTCCAAGCCATACCCTAATTCTCCTATTATAGCATATGATAAATATTTACCTTAAAAAACTTGCGCACGCGTCGACCGCGTAAACCCAGATTAACTACGCGTATATCAATCTTAACCCTTTGTAGTACGGTTATAAATTACCCCGTTAACCATCGTTAACTGTTGTTAAAGTTTAATTTTAAACCGGTTTGTGTAAACTTGGTATTTTTGATACTATTGAAGTTTAATTCGTTGTTATTAGAGTGAACGTGTTTTGGTAGTAATTATATTTGATTTAATAGTTGTGTAATGTTTTTTTTTGTGTTGTGTTTAAGTTTTGTGGGTTAGAAAAATATGACGTTGGTTTTTTTTATGATTCTACAGTTGTTACATCTATAGTGCATCTAATGAAAGCGCGACATGGAGTTATTTTTTTAAATTTAATTGGCAACATTATTCAGCCGCAATTGTAGGAAATATAAAAAATTGTGAAGTGTCAAGGGTGTCAAGACATGATTCTCCTACTAGTTAGTAATACTACATACAACATTTTTGAATTGAACCTCTATTTCTCAGGTCGTGCTTTCATTAGACGGACTATAGCTTCACTATCATCATGATCATCATTTCAGGCGAAAGACGACTACTGTTAGACAGGCTCAAGTTTCGCCATTACAACGGGTCCTGTGCGTCTCATCAGTTCATTAGTCCACCTTGTGGTAGGCCTTCCAACACTGCGTCGCCACTCCAGAACCTTTCGTCACCATGTGTTCTGCGAGCAATCTGCTCTGCCCTCTGCTTATTTATATATATATACTTATCTGTCACTTATTTGGGAAGCGTTTAGAAAGATGCGCGGCAACTTCTCGTTCAACGTACAAGTGTCTCAAGAGGAAAGTCTGCGTGTTGCCAATATGACGTATATAACACTGAAACGTGGTCGCTTACATTTAATCATCATTTGCCTAGCCTCTTCCCAACTATATTGGGGTCGGCTTCCAGTCAAGCCGGATTTAGCTGAATACCAGTGTTTTACGAGGAGCGGCTGCCTACCAGACCTCCACAACCCATTAACTGGGGTAACGTCATGGCAAGACTGGAGTCAGATTAAAACGTGGTCGCTTACAATACGCGTAAAAGTTCATTATAAAAGTTCAACAACCTCTTATCGTAAAATTTCCATTAAAATTACGAGCGATTAATGTAGATTAGGTACTTGTTATAAATAAACAGGATTAAATATTAAGATAACGGTGAAGTCGGCCGACATCAAAAGATTGCGCTGTTTTCATGGAAATCCTTTGTATAGTTAACGGCTCTTCGTTTTAGAGTTACGTGCAAAAAGGTTAGATACATTTGGAAGTTCAAAGTGAGAGTTTCTCAGAATTTTGACAGGAATATTAGCTTTTAGCTATAATAATAATATTTTTATCTAAGACAGCATAGTCCACGCAACAAATATACTCGTACCATAGATAAAACAATACATGATGTTAGTAACAATTTTAACCTATAAACTATTGTTACGAACGTGAGTAATTAAATGCCGGTTTACTAGCAGAGAACTTTATTCACCACAAAACAATGACAAATTAGTCCAATCAACAAATAACCAATCACTATAAACACTCAGAGTTCCGTTTAGTATCGCTTAGGTCGCTAGGTATCACTTCAAACACTTAGGTAGTTCGCTCTGTATTGCTGACGAAATCAAACTCAACTGAACTCGCTTCTAGCCGGGGGCCCGTATTTATATGCGAAGTCATCGAAATTTCTCGATACCGACGTTTCAAGAACATTCTAGCACAAAATAGTCGCATCGGGAGGCCATAAATCATTATTATTACTCTCGTAAGTAGGTACTTATCTACCGCCTTACATGCGAATTTCGACTCTATTGCTAATACCGGAAGGTACAAATTCCCTTATCCACCCACATAACTACCTACTGAATCTTATCTAATAATAATAGTGTATGTCGGACTTTTCCGGAATTTGCCAGGCCTGAGTATGTACTCCTATTCTAGAAGCTTCGCACATCAATGCGTTTTAATTATTTGATGCTACTCTGGGTTCAGTCGAAGATATAGCGTACTCAAGTTTCACGGCGTAACAGTGCCCCCCTCTTAGTCATGCTCGTCCCGAGCATTATTAGATCCGTGATACGGCGCCAATCTATCCACGTGGACTACCTTAGGTTTCCCTCGTAACCCTTTCTTGATGCGGTAGGTAACGTCGTTGATCCTTTTTATCACGGTGTAGGGTCCCTCCCATCGAGCTTGAAGTTTCGGCGACTTCCCTTTTCGTCGAAGTGGGTTGTGGAGCCAAACCAGTGCACCTTCCTCAAATCCCTTGGCGTTGGCATTGCGGTCGTATCGAGTTTTCATTTTAACGCTGGTGTGCAGGCTATTCTCACGCACTCGTTTATGCACTTCATCCAATTGATCTTGGAGGTCACTTACGAAGTCCGTAACTGGCTTAGTCTTGTCAGGTGGCACGCCGGTTATGGTATCGACTGGAAGTCTCATCTCCCTGCCGAAATTCACTCTTGCTGGGGTATAGCCCGTGCTATCATGCACTGCTGATCGATAAGACATCAGAAATAGTGGAATATACCGGTCCCAATCTTTCTGATGGTCATCGACAACCTTAGCCAGGTGATTCTCCAGGATCTGGTTAAACCTCTCCACCATTCCGTCCGACTGTGGGTGCGCAGGTGTTGTGCGTGTCTTGTAAATCCCCAGAAGAGTGCACATTTCCTGGAACAGCGCAGATTCGAAGTTGCGGCCTTGATCGGAATGGATCTCCAAAGGTGCGCCATACCGACATACTACTTCTTCGACCACCTTTTTCGCCACTGTCATCGCTTCCTGATTGGGTATGGCGAAAACTTCAGGCCACTTTGTGAAATAGTCCTGTATCACCACTATGTATTTGTTTCCGTCATCTGTCACTGGGAAAGGTCCAGCAACGTCGATGGCAATGCGTTCCCATGGGGCTCCTACATTGTACAACTGAAGCTTGCCCCTGCTCCTAGTCTGTGGTCCTTTCACGGATGCGCATGCTGTACATTTCCGACACCATTGCTCTATGTCTTCTCTACAATTGAGCCAGTAATACCGCTGTCTCACTTTCAGTAGAGTTTTCTTGATTCCCAGGTGTCCACCAGAAGCGCCATCGTGTATCTCCTGAAGCAGGGGGACCACTTCACGTCGTGGTACTATCACTTGTGTGGTCACCTCCTTGCCATCGTTCGATTCCCATTTCCTACAAAGCACGTCATTTTCTAGGACTAAACTGTCCCACTGTGCCCAGTAGCTCTTTGTGACAGGACTATGTGACGATACTTCATTCCACTGAGGCCTAGTTCCACTACGCTTCCAGTCCAGTATAGGTCGAATATCGTCATCTTCTTCCTGGGACTTCTTAAAGTTGCCTTCAGCCCTAATTAAGTTCACGTGTTCCCGGGCTTCATTTTGCTGGCAATGTCTACAGTCCTCATTACATGGACGTCGCGACAGGGCGTCAGCATTGTTATGCCCTTTTCCACTACGATGTTCCGTCACAAAGTTGAACTCCTGCAGCTGCTCTAGCCATCTTGCAACTTGACCCTCAGGGTTTTTGAATTGTAGAAGCCATTTCAATGCAGCGTGGTCCGTCCTCAACGTAAACTGTCTCCCTATGAGGTACTTGTGGAAATGTTGCAAAGTTTTTACAACAGCCAGTAGTTCTCGTCGAGTCACGCAGTAGTTCCTTTCTGGTTTTGAAAGTGCCTTACTGAAGTAAGCGATCACGACTTGCCTATCTTCTTGCACTTGCGACAGCACTCCACCAATTCCTGTGTTGCTGGCGTCAGTATCGACGACAAATCTTCCATCTCTGCTCGGATACCCCAGTATAGGCGCTTCACATAGCCGTTGCTTTAGTTCGTTGAATGCTGACTCACAGTTCTTGTCCCAGATAAAATCTCGTTTATCCTCAGTCAGCTGATGTAAAGGTTTTGCAATGTCCGAAAAACCCATAACAAACCGTCTGTAGTATGTGCACAACCCTAGAAATGCACGTACTTCTGTTTTGTTCTTTGGAGCCGGCCACTGTTGGACAGCCTTTATCTTCTCAGGATCGGTTCTCACTCCTTCGGCGCAGATGACATGTCCTAGGTAGCTGACCTCCTTCTTGAACAGGGCACACTTTTTTGGGCTTAGTTTTAGGTTAGCCCCCCGTATCCTGGTGAATACTTTCTCCATATTTCTCAGGTGTTCCTTAAAAGTGCGGCCCATTATAATGACGTCATCCAAATATACCAGACAGACGTCACCAAGAAGGCCCACCATGACCCTATCCATGAGGCGTTCAAACGTCGCTGGAGCGTTGCATAACCCAAAAGGCATGACTTTAAATTGCCACAGGCCGTTGCCAATTCCTGTACTGAACGCTGTCTTTTCCTTATCTCTCTCGCTAATTTCCACTTGCCAGTAGCCACTTTTCAAGTCGATGGTTGAAAACCACTTCATACCACTGAGCATATCCAGTGTGTCGTCTATCCTAGGCAAGGGATAACTGTCCTTCTTCGTTACATCATTCAGCATTCTGTAGTCTACACAGAATCTGGTACTGCCGTCCTTCTTCTTCACCAGAACGACAGGAGAAGACCATGGGCTCGTAGAAGGTTCAATTATTCCGCTTTCAGCCATATCCTTTACCATTTCTGCTACCTCAGTTTCTTTAGCCCAGGGTATGCGGCGCGGTCTCTGTTTAATTGGTCTAGCATCACCTGTATCTATCTCATGCTTGACGAGACCTGTTCTTCCGCAATCTTTTCCCGTTGCAAAGATATCCTGGAACCGTATCACAAAATTCCTTGGCTTGCTGTAGTTCCGAAACTGATAAATTGCTCTTAGAATTTTCCAGAAGTTGCTGGATGTGATCAGGTTCACCTTTTATTGCGTCTTGTTTTACTGAAGATGTGTTGATTTGGCGGAGATACTTCACTTCTTCACATCTTCCAACAACACTGTTTTTCTTCAACTGGATCTCCTTTTTCCCAAGATTTACAATCCTGACCTTGGATCTTCCTTTCGTCATAACTAATGTCCTCGCGGTGATAAGTTCCGGGTGCCGGCCAATGTCTTCAACCATAACACATCTGCATTGCCTAATTTTCTTAGGAAATTTAACTTCGACTAAGGTTTCCGTTCTTGGAGCCAATGTGGTATCCTTTAAGCAATAGAGGTTGCATGTGTTAATTCCTTGCAGGAAGACTTCTTGGTCTGGGAATTTCAATACTCCTTTATCGATATCTAAAACACATCGGTAATTCCGCAGGAAGTCGAGACCCAGTATGCAATCGTCGGTAATATTCGCAATTAACGCTGAATGGGTGTACACTTGATCACCGATTTTAAACTCGATTTCTGTATCACCGAGGACGGAGACTGGCTGGCCGGTGGCTGTCTGAAGTCGGTAGGCTGGGGTTTGTGTTTGCCACAAGATGGTGCGTTTCAGCAGCTCAGGTCTTATAATAGTCCGTGACGCCCCGGTGTCAACGGTGAAATTGCAAGCACGTTGATTCAGCGTTCCCTCGATGATCAAACTATTTCCGTTGTGGACTTGATTGATGGTGATGATTGGGGCCTTCAGTTGACCAGCCAGCACCCGCCCCGCGGCCCTGGCGACATTTAGTTTTAACGACTCCTCGTTAACTTGAGTTCCGGAGTCCACACTTCCCCTCTTCCTCTTGGGGCAATCGGTACGAATGTGCCCTTTTTCTCCACATCCATAACACGTCGGAATATAGCGGGACTTTGCCGACGAAGCCACTTCTCGGTGACGTGGTTGCACTGAAGGTGAGACCACCACTTCCCGAACTCTGTGCGTACGTGAGTCTTGTCGTACGGCTTCCACTTCCAAAGCGTGGGCCATCGCACTCTTCAGAGTTTGGTGGTGTCCGAGTCGCACCGTAGCCCTGACTTCAGTATCCCGTAGACCGTCGATGAATGCTTGCACCAGATTTACTTCCACCGTCTCCGGTGTCATCGACATGTATGCCCGCCGGACCAGCCGTTCAACCTCTACTCCCCACTGCTGAAGGCTCTCGTTCGACCTCTGCGTTCTCTCGCGAAGTTGCGCGCGGAAAACATGTTCGAGGTGCTTGTCACCATAGCGAGTGTCTAGTCCCTCTATTAGACGCTCCAACGTCCTGCCGTCTGAAGGAAGGTTCTCTAGGACCAGCAGAGCGTCCCCTCGTAGGGCCAAAGTTAACGCCGCGAAAGACTGGTCATCATCCCAGCGGTTCGTCTTGACCAGTGTTTGGAATTGGTACTTAAAAGCCGTCCAGGACGACGTGCCATCAAAACGCGGCATATCAAATTTTGCGGCTGATGCACAGTGGGTGTGTGATGGTGCGCTAACAGCAACGGGTTCGCGTGCTTCGAGCTTGATAATTTTTTTGTTGATGTCCAGCAGGCGATCTTCGTGGCCATCAATTCTGGTTTCGAGGCTATCAGCTCGGGCGGAAACCTCCTTGACCTCTAAGGTGAGATTTTTCACTTTCTCGCCCAACGTGACGAGGCCGTGATCGATTTTTTCGAGGATCAGGTTCTGCTTAGCCTCTTGATCCCGGCGGGCTTCCTCCTGTTCGCGGCGGGCAGCTTCCTGTTCGCGGCGGGCTTCTTCCTGGTTAGCCGCGATTAGATCCTGGAGCTTACGCTGGTTAGCCTCTTGTTCGCGGCGGGCAGCTTCCTGTTCGCGGCGGGCAGCTTCCTGTTCGCGGCGGGCTTCTTCCTGGTTAGCCGCGATTAGATCCTGGAGCTTACGCTGGTTAGCCTCCTGTTCGCGGCGGGCAGCTTCCTGTTCGCGGCGAGCTTGTTCCATACTAGCTTGCATGGCGGCCAACACTGCGGCGAGGTTCATTTCCGAGGATGGCCCTGTTGGCGCCTCAGCAGCTGCCGTTGCTCCCATACCAGCCCGATCTTCCGCTTCCAGACGTTGACGTGCAGCATCCATCTCCACTTGCCTCCTTGTTCGTGGTCCCTGTTCGTCGTCCCTCTGTAGTAATGGCATCTCACTTCTGACACCAGTTGTTACGAACGTGAGTAATTAAATGCCGGTTTACTAGCAGAGAACTTTATTCACCACAAAACAATGACAAATTAGTCCAATCAACAAATAACCAATCACTATAAACACTCAGAGTTCCGTTTAGTATCGCTTAGGTCGCTAGGTATCACTTCAAACACTTAGGTAGTTCGCTCTGTATCGCTGACGAAATCAAACTCAACTGAACTCGCTTCTAGCCGGGGGCCCGTATTTATATGCGAAGTCATCGAAATTTCTCGATACCGACGTTTCAAGGACATTCTAGCACAAAATAGTCGCATCGGGAGGCCATAAATCATTATTATTACTCTCGTAAGTAGGTACTTATCTACCGCCTTACATGCGAATTTCGACTCTATTGCTAATACCGGAAGGTACAAATTCCCTTATCCACCCACATAACTACCTACTGAATCTTATCTAATAATAATAGTGTATGTCGGACTTTTCTGGAATTTGCCAGGCCTGAGTATGTACTCCTATTCTAGAAGCTTCGCACATCAATGCGTTTTAATTATTTGATGCTACTCTGGGTTCAGTCGAAGATATAGCGTACTCAAGTTTCACGGCGTAACACTATGTTAGTAGGTACATACCTACGTTGTGATAGCATGGTTTTGATAAGATACCCCTTCTTCTCGCTATAGGACTGATCTTACTCTATTACCATTAGATCACATAAACAATTTGTTTCAGGGTTCCGTACCCGAAAGGACAAATGCCGATGGTCGGCAAGTAATCGGTAGCTTGACGTCTGGCAGTCCGGTAATCATCCGGACCAATACCAAATCCTCGACGTCACATACTGTTCTGCTGAAGAGATGTCAGCAAATCCGTAGGGGTCCAGCAGAGTCGAAGCCTCTAGGACCTTGGGTTGGCTTCAGATAGGAAAACCCGGGGCCCTGAAATCCCGCATTCTTAGCTTCCTAGTTTTACAATTTAGAACTTTTATTTATTAATATTTAGTATTCAAATCCTATGACTGGTTAGTGATTACCACTGAAGGTATGCCGTTTGACGACTTGTCATGGTTGAATTTGTAATTCAGAAACTAGAGTTAATATTTAATAGGGGGGGATCGACAGTAATATCAGTGTCAACCTCCCCTCCCCCCCTTTTAACTATTAAATGATCTAATTATATTATTATTATAAGATTTATAATGATGGTGATGATGATGATGATGATTCCAATAGCATACCATAGCGTCAGCCTTATAATGTTGCCTCTGCTGGGACTTTAGGCCTAGGAGGGAAAAGGCCGTAATTCATTTCCGGTCCACCAGGCCTAGTGCGGATTGGTGGATGTGACATGTCTTCGAATGATTGGTTCTAGGATAGGAAATATCGGTTTCCTCACGATATTTTCCTTCACTGTTTGGAGAGCAGCGGTGATGAAATAAATTACACAAAGTTATGCGCCTGAATGGGTTTCAATCCGCGAATTTGTGTCCTAAATTTTCCTTATCATGAATAAATTTCTCATTAAATTCTGACAAATAATTTCAACCAATTAAGATTATTAATTTATAATGAAAATAAAGTCAATTTAAGAAAACTATATAATAATCAAACAGTTTTAATTATGATAATATTAGTAATATTTTTTTAACCCTAAGGTTGATTGGTAGAGATTGTCCGCCTATGTACCACCACTGTGCATGAAGTTAAAGTAAATATTATCCATAATTATTATTAAAAGATTTGTATGCGTTTTTCAATTCCCTTATCTAAATAAAGTTCTCATCTTTAACACAAAATAAAAGAGCCGTCCAATTGTTTATAAGGTCCGTAAAATGCTTGTTTTTCTCTTTAAACAATTTATGGCCCCACCCTAGGGGGTAATGTGGACGCTTTGTTTTCTATTAAGTGGGCAATGTGGGCATATTCCTTTATTTATTGAGGGAACGCGATTCAAATACTTTAAATTTACATTTTAAAATGGCCGTTTGGGAATGAGGAATGAAAGGCATTTTTGTTTAAAAAGGTACCTTTAGTATTGTTATGTGTGTGGTGATTTTTGTAAAAGACCAACTACGGGTATGAAATAAAAGTAACATTCCTGACATTAAATTAAATCTGATTTAAATTCATTTATTTTAATTTATCGCAAACAGTTTTGTAATTGCAATTAAATTATGTCAGATAAATTATGTCACAAACAATTTAAATTAACATAAAACTGAAATGATTAAATTGAAGTTTCATTAGATTACAATTAACAGTAATGGAGGGATGATAGCTACTGGACCACCACTGTGTAACGACCCCGACTGTATAAAAGTTGTAGGTCGTGGGATCAAACTTGGCCAGGCACATTACTTTGTGTATTTCATCACCATTGCTCTCAAAACGGTGGACGAAAACATCGTGTGGAAACTGGCATGTCCTAGAACCAAATATTCGAAGACATGTGACATTCGTGAAGCCGCACTGGACCCGGGTTATGAATTACGGCCCATTCCTTCTCCTAGAGAGGCGGCCTGAGTCCTAGCAGTGGGAACATTATAAGGTTGATTATGCTCTATGCGTTTAATAGATTAGTACATGTATTAATTCTAATCCTTTAATCGCTTGCGTCGGATTGATCTGCCTAATGTTTTCGTGTCCTATTCGCCAGGGTCGTATGTTTGCGACTGGGTAACAGAAGACCTGACGAGATAGAGTATTTGGTCGTAGATGTGCGACCCTGGCGGAATAAACGCGAGAGTGTTTGTCGAATATATCCGACGTAGGATAAAATAAAATATTCAACTTTTGTGCCCCTGTTACAATCACAAACATAACAAATAAAAATCACATCACATTATCCTATTCTACACACTGAACCATTTTCATTTCAGAACCCATTTGTCAATAGTCTTTTAACATAAAAAAAATTGTGTCAACGATTCCTTGGTCTCAACGATCCCAGAATTTATTGCCTAGATTTATAGTCCATAATCTTTAATGCCTAAAGGTAGCATTCCGTTTTTAGCGACCGCGACCCGCGACTGCGACCCGCAACCGCGACTGAGTCGCGCGACGCACTGCGTACCAAGGATTTGTATGGAGTCCACAAATCAGGCGGCCGCGTCTCGCGACTGCTCCAAACGGAAACTTGTTATTAGTCATAATTTACTGTACAGGACTTACTCTGTAACATACTTTGAGTATCGCTGTAGGTTACCTTCTTCTTCTTCTTCCTGTCCTTATCCCATATTACTTGGGGTAGGCGCTTCATGTCTTTCTCTTCCTTTCTGTCCTGTCACCCGTCACACTATCACTCACTCCACATATAATCCATCCATCTTTTCATTGGTTACCTAAGCAAAAATAAAAATAAACAATTTTGAGCAGAGGGTCGCGCGATCTGGTCGTGCTCGCACGTCTCAGTCGCACGTTTCTGTCGCACGTCTCGGTCTTGGAGCGAGGTCATGCGTCGTGCGTGGTCTCGGTCGCGCGTCGCAGTCGTTAAGAACCGAATGCTATCTTTAAGGTCGGAACGATAGTCAAATGGGATGTTTAAATAGTAATTGGTACTTACAATAGAGCCGGTCTTACATTTTCATATAAATATTTATTGCTATCTATTTTTTATTAGCATTTCATTTTATTGGGTTTACTGTAGAAGTTGACATACATAAAAACACGTCTATTTTCCGCAATGGTTTACGCAGAAGTGTACAAATTAATGTTTCGGTAATATTTGTTTTAATTCCATGTATTACGGTGTGCGTTTGGGCTTAAAGTCTCCAAAAGGGCATAATGGAAAAGGCTATGCTCGGTGTTTCTTTACGTGATCGCATCAGAAATGTAGATATCCGCAGGAGAACCAAGATTACTGACAAAGCCCAAATAATCACCAAACTTATGTAAATGAAAGCATATTTGGGAGTAGTGGGGCAGACAGTAAAGTCCCACATACCTCCCTTGAAAAGGGAGGATCCTCCGACCGGACGGGTGTTATGTCCGGTGGGCTACTGCCCAATAGATGATTTCGGGCTGTTGTATCTATTCAAATCGCGCGGAGAACTTTGCTTACGCGATGTAGGATTCTGTGACGTCATATGTAGTAGATGTCGCTACAGTGAGCAGTTTCTCGCAGTATAGATGGTCGATGGGGACGAAAGGCTCTGGAGTGACGGCCACGTACCGTAAGACCCAGCCTAGGAAGGTCTCCCGCAAGGTAGACCCATGACCTAGTGAGAGCCGTGGGAATCCGATGGATGCGATATGCACAGGATCGGTCGTTATGGTGACACTTGATGGAGACCTAAGTCCAAAAGTGTCTTTCGGAAATGATGATGGTATTTACAGTGTGGGTTTCGAGAATGTTCGAGAGAGTTGCCGTGGCCTTGGAACGCAAAGGGTAACAGAAAGAAAGCAGGTGGATTTTGTACAGTAAAATCTGACACCCAGTCTACTACGTCTACCCAGATCAGAAAAGTTATTTAATTATTTCTTAACCCTTCCAAAAAAGGGTTGCCGAAATACATGTTAGAATATTTATAACTTCGACACATAGGGCTACCTAATAACTAGACCAGCAAACATATCTGAAAAACAGTAAAATAACAATGATATTATTAGCATGGAAATAATAGCTAAAATATTCAAATGTACTCTACTACCTACATGTTTAAAATTTTAATGAACCGTCTCTGAATAAAATTTCATGTTTTACGCTATCGAAACTGTTATTCCTAGTTTAAAAGTATTTTCATTACATACATAAATGTTTGATTTACATACAATGTTAGTTTATTTAGGTTAGGTTATACAGTTGAACTGTTAATAGTTAGTTTTTATTAATATAAACTAGTGATAGTCTATAATACTAGGTAGATGATGATAAACTAGTGCTTCACTGCGATTCCACCTGATGGTAAGTAGTGAAGCAATCTTTAATGTTGTAATCAGACGGAAAGACTGCAGCAGGTAAATTGTTCCAGGGTTTCATACTTTTTCCCTACTTTTTAAATTATTAATAATTATTCAAGCATTCCATCAAGGCCACGCCATCACTGAATCCTTTTTCTAATCTTTCCATTTTTTCTTTGGTCACCCTTTCGTGCATACACGTACTGATACGTATATAAATCTTTCAGTAACCCTCGGACTCTGTGTTTCCTGATACAACCTGGGTTTTTTAAGTTAAAATTTAATAGGTTACTTCTAGGCAAGCATGCATCACCGTCGACCACATCGTCGCTTTCCATCAGGTGACATAGTAGTCAGGCAGTAAAAAAAACCATTTCTCTATACATCCTATACATGTACGCACGCTCCAAACCCCATTTTGCAACTTAAACTTTATGAAAACCTCTTTGTTCGGAATTTCAGCATCATAAATATCGAGGGTAAAACACAATAAATATGGTAAAACTATCTAAAACTTCACTTAATAAATAAGACCTACCCTGTTACGTTTAGACATTAATAGACTATTCCCTCTTGGGTAAAAAATAGGTTTTCAATAGCCTTGCGTCTAGTTTCGGGTGGATACCTGAAGTGGTTTCAGGAGAGCGGTTGTATAATAAGTTAGTGAAACAATGTGGGCTGTGAAGAGTTGAGGAGCAGAAGTACAACTTTTTATCATGGTTTACACAGAAGTGTAAACTTCTCTTAATATCTGCCAGCTATGTTATAACTGGCGGAAATAACGATGTGATGTCAGATTTTTTTCGAGGATAGTTCGTGTCTAATCGATTGTTGTTTGGTTTTATTCCCCGATTAACTCAAGAGGAGTAACCGTTAAAGTATAAAGTCTTAGTTTCTCCAAAAGGTACTCATCATCATCATCATTATAATCATAGTCATCATTTCAGCACAGTTGGATATAGGCTTCCTCCATGTGTCGCCACAATGACTGGTCCTGTTCAAGTCACATCCATTGTATTCAAGCAACTCTCACAAAGTCATCGGTTCACGTTTCCACCGTAGGAGGCCTTCAAACGTTACGTCTTCTGGTACGCTGTCGTCTCTCCAGAACCTTTCGATCCTGTCAACCATCTGGTCTGCGAGTGATATGCCTAAATTAAGTCTTCTCATCATCTGCCTAGCCTTTTCCCAACTATATTGGGGTCGGCTTCCAGTCAAGCCGGATTTAGCTGAATACGAGGAGCGGCTGCCTACCAGACCTCCACAACCCGTTGACTGGGGTAACACGGTACTTCATGGCAAAACAGGAGTCAGATTTACTGGCTTCTGACTATCCGTAACGACTGCTAAAATTCTACAAATGACAGCAGGGACCTACGGTTTAACGTGCTTTCGGAGGCACGGAAGAAATTCGTTATGTTAAGATGGTCACCCATCCACAGACCAACCTTAGCAAGCGTTGCTTAACCTTGACGATCGACCTGTGCGGCTGTTATAATCTAGCCACGAGCTCCTCGCCTAAAGTAAGTACTCTGCCTATCTTAATTGGTTACAGAGGTGTGATGCCATATTTTGAATCGTACTAAGATTACTGTTATCTTCCTTCACAGTGGCAAGGTTTTTCGGAAATGAAGTTTTTATGGAAATGGCTCTTGTAATATAGCCTACATAATATATCATTGGTTCAAAAGAAATTGCTCGAGTGTACTGTGAGTTATCATCTTTATTTATTGATAAATATTTATGTGTATGTTCATCTTTTATTGAAGGGATCAAGCCTTGAAGTTTTGTACTGAAAATGCGAACCTTAATCTTTTGTCGATTTTGTGAGAAATCTCTTTGAGTATTTTCTGATGATGTGTGGTGGTTTAGTGGCAACAGCTCTGACTTTCTAGTTTGATGTCATAGGTCCAAACCCAGGCAGGCACATTACTATGTGTAGTAATTTTATTACAGTTCCATTTTAATAATGTACCATTTTGCAAGCAGAAGGCCTACCACAAGCTCTTAACGCGATTTATTTGACGACATGAAGTAAACTGTTAAAAGATTGGAGATATATAGAGTGTATATTTATTTAAACTTCATTCAGTCATCATGGTACAAAGGCGGACTTTTTTTTAATCGCATCCCTCTTTCTCGGTCACTTGCCTGTCGTTTTAAAACGTCGTGATAAAGCCCTAGGTGTCATTCACATGTTCCGGGGTGGTCCTTTAAGAGGACACGGGGCCCTCTCCCATGTGCAGATGGTGATCACCGGGGTGGTTTTAGTGAGGTTAGAATCCCACACTCCCTGGTCTTTTCCCCAAAAGTCCAGGCGCTTTTTGAAGGTTTCCCCCCAAAAACAAAAAAGAAGGTGTCTTTCACATACAGTATTTGTAGACAACTCTTGACGACACGTTTATTGCAGCGCAAAAAAAACGAGGTCGGACTCGTGCATGCGTAGTCCAAATACCGAATGCAGTCGCAAAGATTTTTCTGAATGCATTTTTCTGTGGGGTAACAATAAATTTCCTGTTTTTAGATTTATTGCTATAGGTACCTGTGCTACAAGACCTTGATTTATGCTAAATTTCAGGATTCTGGTTCAACGGCAAGTACCCTATAAATGATAAGAATGTTTTGATATTCTTATGGAATCAAAATTACGGATATACTTTTTTGCGACATAAACGGCCTTATGTCTTTTTTGTTAATTCATAAGTTTGATATTTTCACAACAATATATGGTTTTAATTTCAACTCGCTACCACCACGCGTTCCCGAGATATAGGGTCTTGACAGACGGGCATCAAAGTTACTCTCTAAAGGTTCCGTTATTTCTTTACAAAGTACGGAACCATACAAAAACTAATATAATTAAGTTCTAAATTGGTTTCCAATTTCCTTGAATCCCTTTTCAATATATTGACACAGAAACTGTTCGTTCATCCGTGAAGTGTTCATACAATGTAACACAGGTGTAATCAATTAAACGACAGAGCAATAAGAGGTACATAATGTAGTTACACAATGTAGGTAGCCTGCTTTTAGTACTGAATTGATTTCTTTGAGTAGGTACTAGTAGGGCAGGGCACATTTTTTTTTATATATTACATAAACCAGTGCTTGACTGCAATTCCACCTGATGGTAAGCAGTGATGCAGTCGTTGATGGTGAGGCACACTAGTTTATTAAGAGCCGATTACAATTTGGGTGTCTTCAAGACTAGAGTTATCTAGTCTTGAAGACACCCAAATTGTAATCGGGCGGAAAGATCGCAGCAGGCAACTTGTTCCAGTCCCGCGATGTACGCGGTATAAACGACGCAAAATTAGCCAGTACAAACCAGTCAACAAATTATCGTGCTCATCACACAAACACTTGTCCTGGGTGGGAATAGAACCCAGACGAGGCAAAGTCCGGACCGTGCAGGTTTCAACATTGCTCGTAGAACGGATGGTCGATGGGGACGGAAGGTTCTGGAGTGGCGGCCACGTACCGGAAAACGCAGCGTTGGGAGGCGTCCCGCAAGGTGGAACGATGACCTGGCGAGGGTCGTGGGAATCCGTTGAACCGATCATTGTGGCGACGCTTGGGGGAGGCCTATGTCCAGCAGTGGACGTTTTTCGGTTGAGATGATGATGATGAGGGCGAGGTACTAGTCGCTGTGGCTCTTAAAATTGCGTTGACAGAGGTTACAGGAAAATTTGAGGTTTTTTTTAAGGTGGAAATCCGTCGATATTACTTCTCCCGCGTTGGACGGTGCAGGAGGACGTGTCAGACTTGTACAGACTAAATTCTAAACTCTGAAATGAGGGCAAAGAAGGAACAGGAGTACTGTTCCTTCTTTGCCCTCATTTCAGAGTAGACGACGTTGAAAGAAAATAAAAGGCAAAGAGGTGATTGCAAATTATGTCTCAAGACGAAAGTCTGAGACCATTGACCATAGCTGGCTTTTAGTACTGAATTGATTTTATTGAGTACAGGTTGTGGTTACAGGATAATTAAAGGTTTTTTTTTAAGGTGGTCAATTATCGATATGGTCTTACTCAAGGCGGTGGACGTGGGAGACTTCCACTGACTATAACCCACTTATTTTCCTTCTTGGCCTTCATTTCAGGGTCCCGGGGTTCTCTTTCATTCCACCCAGGGCCCCAGTAGGCTTCGACCCTGCCGGACCCCTACAGGTTGCTGACCCTGTCTCTTTGAGGACACTTGCAGAGAATCTGGATTGCTGCATCATAATTTTACAGGATGCATTTCAGTGAGTGTGCGCCGGAAATTACATGATTTGATTCCGCCATCTCCTTTCTACCATCGGACTAACCGTCTTACGGCGAGTATCCCTTGTTACGTTGTTCAAACGGCTACCGTCTAGACTAAGCGCGTTTCGTCGTCGTTTATGCCGCGTAACATCGAAGGACTGGAACAATTTGCCTGCTGCGGTCTTCCCGTCCGATTATAATTTGAGTGTCTTCAAGGCTAGAGTGATTAGGCTCTTAATAAACTAGTGCGCTTCATCATCAACGATTGCATCACTGCTTACCATCAGGCGGGATTGCAATTAAGTACTAGTTTATGCACTATAAAAATAAAAAAAAATCATAATCCACTGTTGTTTGACTACTTAGCAGGCTTGTTACGTAATTAGCAATTATAATTTAAATTTTATTACTTAATTTTATTAATTGTGCATAAAGGATTTTAATTTAGTTAAATTAAACTAATTGAACTTCATATGATTTGAATTGAGCTTAATGTAATTTGATTTATTGCTTTATTTATGATTTTAATTTAACTTAATTGTATTAATTTAATTGTACTTTATACATTTGAATTTAATTTTACGAATTGTGATTTTATTTGTGTTGTTACAACAGCTGTTTTGCTTATTATATTTTTTTATAGTCAATTATAATTGCTATGAATCATTTATTATTACAATTATTAGGTTAATTTAAACTGGTAAAAGCTTATAAAGTAGATTAGGAACCAGTTTAGGAGATACCTCCCACAATTCTAGAGACCTAAACCAAACAACTTATCAAATTGAATCTAAACAGATACATATCTCAATACTCGTTCACCTACACAGACACATCAATATAAATTGAACTTTAACCCTTTGTAATAAAGTCACTTATTTATCTATACAGGCTTTATTTACTTCAAATTCTGGAATACCCACACATGTCAAAGTTCTAATCATTTCTAGGGTATTAATTTAGATATCATTAGCACCACAGCAAATTGAACTATATTTGGATGAAGTTAAGCTTTAACTTGCCTCGTGGTTTTGAAAGCAGCGTAGGCGTTTTGTGCAAATACTAGATAAAATAGTTTATGGAGTTAATATCTAGTTTTGATATTGAAATAAACGAGTTTTCGTAATGGCGGCTAATGTATATACTTTAGTATGGGAAGATTGGATGCCGGTAGCCAAGTGTAGGGTTACATGTGTAGTAATTTGATTGGGAATGGGAAATTATTATGGTGTGGTCATCTAGCCGTTTCCCAGGCTCATATGACGGCTTTTATGTGGTATTTATGGCCATATTTTAGAGAAGAATCTTTAACGTAGGCGATTTTAAAAGGCTCGGAAACCAATACACTGATATACTGTTTTTATTGAGGAGGGAAATCAACGAATAACTTATCCTTCTCCGAATGAAGGAGGGATTGTCAGACTATTACAGATTAAATCCTTCTTTCTACTATTTCCTACAGCTTTTCTTTGATATCGATGTATTACAACCTAAGTTTTTGAGACCATTTTATACATTAAATTAATATGAATACAACCAATTATATTATATTATTATTATACCTAGCCTATATATTTCCTTCCCTTTCTTCTTATTCTTATTTTTCTTCTTTCTCCCTCCATTCCTTCCATCGTTCACGGCTTTGAGCTACTTCTTGCCAATATAACCAAACTGTTACTAAATTAAGTGTAAATGCATGGCAATCATGCAGATTTTTTATCTACAACTTTTATGTTTTGATATTACATAAATAAAATGGTAATAGCGTAACCTAATGTTATTAGGTTACATTATTCTAGTCAATAGGTTAGTAATCGCTACTAAGCATGCACGTTATTGACGTAAAATCAAACAAGATAAAATATAGTTGAAGTTTTATAGATGGTCGATCGAAATCCTACCCAAAATTGGTATTCATGTGTTCCTTGAACGGGATTCGATAGAACGACTATTTAATTGGCTTGAAAATAAACGATCTATCAACGGCTTATTGCCAGTTACATTATTATGTGTTCTACAAGGATAATTATTTACATAACTGAATATCTACACGTCAACGACACTTCGCTCGAATGAATTTAAAATCGGTGTCCTTCAAGCTCGATTGATGGAAGTGAATACGATAGTGGACGACTTCTTCTTTTCGTATCGATGTTCTCATTAGACTTTTTCTGCCCAGTATTTGGCAACCTGTATGGCTTTTTCATTGGCCTCGTTTAGATCCTGCAAAGTACAGGTGGTTGTGCAGGATGGACAGCATAGTAAGTGCCGCATATCCTGGGTAGCTGCTCCACACTGGCACTGCGTTAAGGATGGGTTTAGGCAGCCCCATTTGGCCATGTACGTTCATGGACGACTAAGTCGCTACGATATTGTTACGGTTTTGAATACGTGAATCAGGCTCTACAGAATTTCTAAAATTAACGACATGATTACCAAAACACGGCAGCTGACCACTTAACTAACAGAAACCCGTACAATGTATCAATCTGTCTAAACTCAGATAAGTCAGATACCTAAATAACGTCACTACGATCTCGTTCTGGAGAGCTAGATTGGGAACCGGTTTTGAGAGATAAGATAGGTAGGCAAATGCAATAGATGGCCTTGGGAAGATCGTGAGAATTGAGTAAGAGGGTTTGAAGTGATACACTGGGTTTAAATCCTTGTAATACTGTGGAGCAATGATGGTCCATTGGTAACTGCCCCGACTTACAAGTCTTAGGTCGCGAGTTTAAACCCAGCAAGGTGCATTAGGTACTTTGAACTTATTTCATCTTAACTTATTTCTTTTTAACTTATTTCATCACCGCTGCTCTCAAAACGGAAAAGATACCAAAAATTCGAAGATATGTAATATCCACCAATTTACAGTGGGTCCACGTGGTGGATTAGGGCCCTCTCCCTCTCCTAGAGAGGAGGCCTGAGTCCTAATAGAGGGAACGTTATAAGGTTGATTATGTTATATGCATGTAAAGGTACGATTCCGAATCACGCTGCACGCAGCAGTGCTGCCGCGACACTGAGATTACATTCCGAGCTAGGCAGCAATGTCGCGGCAGCAATGTAGCGGCAGCACTGCTGCGCGTCGGTGTCGCCCTACCGCTGCGACAGACCAGTAGTGACGCGTCTGCCGACGCAGCAAGGGTAAAAAAGGATGAATTTCTTTGATTCAGAAGAGAAACAGAGCGACACTGCCGCGTTGCTCGGAATCAGCGCGGCAGGCAGCACTGCTGCTTGTTGCCGAGTTCGGAATCATACTTTTATGCTACTACTGTGGATGGTAAGGTCTGTAGTTACTCAGATACCCGCGAAACGAGACACAATAGTAAAACAATAACAGCGCGGTCTCATAGGACCGGTTGGGGATTCAAACGTTAAACGAGTTTGAGGGATAAGTCGGGGAGTGTGGGAATTTTACCACCTTACACCTCTACCACTGAACATACTGCTTTCAGGACTGGAACAATTTGCCTGCTGCGGTCTTCACGTCTGATTATAATTTGGGTGTCTTCAAGGCTAGAGTGAATAGGCTCTTGATAAACTAGTGCGCCTCAACATCAACGATTGCATCACTGCTTACCATCAGGTGGGATCGCGTTAAGCATTAGTTAATCTATACTAATATTATAAAGAGGTAAAATTTGTAAGTTTGTAAGTTTGTATGTAGGGGGTAATCTCTTGAACTACTGGTCCGATTTGAAAAATTCTTTCAGTGTTAGATAGCCCATTTATCGAGGAATGCTATAGGCTATATACTAACGCTGCGACCCACGGGAGCGGAGTAGTAACGAAAAATGCGGGTGAAACCGCAAGGGACAGCTAGTGTTAGATAAAAAAAATGTGTGTTTATTAATGTATTATATGTTGTGTAGGAAAATATCTTTCTAATCATAATTTTTACTCGTATGTTTACGAAGCTGAGAAGAAAAACAACAAAGATATGTTCCAAGACATTTTTATTGCACTTTTCAAGGCAGTTGCCTCCACCGCATATATTCTCAAGTACTTAGTTTTTATGTAGAACAATATACTTTTTGTTTCGCGACGTATATAAGGTGCAATTAAATTATCTGCCATCGCTTCGAGGGGAGACAATATCACGTTTATAGATTACAATAGTGAAGATAAATTAATGATAACTTGTCATTATTTTTTTCATACAAAAAATAGTACGTATAAACATTGACTCTATTCTGCATAACATCGTTCACAAATTACGCGCGATGTCACGCTTCGTCAATGAAAACTACTGCTATCTCTTTCCATCTGTTGTGTGAATGAAAACTGATAAAGTGATAACACAACCTAATCTACTACTAGGTACCTACGCAATAAAACGCCAAGACTTTAAAAGTGCAATTACTTACCAGCTACCGCATTCTTCCCAAAAACCTGACGTAAATAAGATAATAAACTTTCCATCACACTTAAAACAGGCTTTGGACTGTCAAGTTAGTGTAAGAATCACATCGTTTTTCTTATTATTTTTAAACAATAAATACCTACTTAGATTAATATCAAATAACGATAAATTACAGTAACTTGGCGTGTTTAAGAGTTAATCATCTTATTTACAATAATTGCACGGTATTTACACACTCCCTACTTACTTATCTACAAAACTTTTGCACAAGTCCACCTTCACGATGCACACAAATCACGCTTACGTACATGTCTCAAACCTCTCCTGGTATAAGTTTACTGCATGGAGTAATACTAATGGAGTTACACTCGCGGTAGCACAATACCATTTCACGATATTCTTGATTGGAATATCGTCGCGCGTCGTCGTCGTCGTCGGAAAGCGCGCGCGAATTCCCGTCGGTCGCTTACTTCCGAGCGGGCGGAGGTCAACTGACTAGGCGGCGGTCAGCTGAGCGCGTGCGACGAACGCAGTAGTACGGGGCGAAGGTGGGGGGCGCGCGGGGCTGCGCACTGGCGACTCAGTGGCTACTGCGCACGGCGGCAGCATGGCGGGCGGCGCGGCGGCATCGTTTGACTAGTGATGGGTCGTTCAAGGTTTTTCCGTCAACGAAACGTTAACGTTGAATTGCGTTTGTCAACTAGTTAATTTCGTCAACGAGTTAACGTGTTACGAACGTCAACTTGCACGAAGGATAAACGCCTAAACGCTTTTATTAACGTATGCTGTTGTAATGTTAATTTGCGAATAATTTGATGCAGTTTATCTAATGAAATTAGATACCTAGGGTTCTAGATGATCTTTCCTTCATACTTTTTTTGGGCTTAGGACTGACTGATTAATTTGCTATAAAACACGAATTATAAAGACATTGATCAAATTACTAAATAAATATCAAATCTTGTATTCGTTATTTAGAGTTCAAATTATTGTCATGACTATCGCGTCGTAGCGGGAGTTTTATTGTTGAAGAAATGCAATTTATGTACGTTGAAAATAACATAACGTTGGATTCATGTTCTCGTTTCGTCAAACGAGTTGAATTCATAAACGTCGTTGTCTCGTAACTCGTTGACGAATTCAACGAGTTGATTTGTACACGGTCAATGTTAATCCCGTTGAAGAGACATCAACGTTGATTCAACGCCCATCACTAGCTTTGATCAGAATGCCAACAATGTAGGTATGAACGTAAATGTTTCGTTCGTCGCACGCGCCAAGTGGCCGCTCACTCGCCAGTCGCCCCCCGCCCGCCCGGAAGTTAGTTTTAGCGGTCAGCGACGGGAATTTTCTTAAAAATGCCTCCCAGACGACGATATTCTAATCAGGAATACCTTGAGATGGTATTATGCTACCGTGAGTGTAACTCAATTACTGCGCATGCAGTCAATTTATACCACGAGAGGTTTGGTGTGCGAGTGAGTCATCATACCATTCTGGATGCCGTGTACAGACATCGAGAACACGGCCGCTTTGACCCGCCTCCGGTTGATGCAGGCAGGCCTCCATACTCTGCCGAACTCGAAGAGGAAGTGTTAGACTTTTTCCGGCGTCATCCTCTTACGAGCACCAGGGATGCAGCTCGAGTCTTCGACGTGAGTCATAACTACGTGTGGCGACTTTTAAATCGGGAAGGGCTCCATCCTTACCACTTCACGCGAGTACAAGAACTGCATCCACAGGATTACGCAGCTCGAATCGCGTTTTGTAATTGGCTTCGAGAAGAACGTCGCAACATTCTGTGGACTGATGAGTCCACATTCACACGGGTTGGTATGTTCAACATACACAATGCGCATTATTGGTCTGAGGCGAATCCTCGTGTTGTGCGGCCTGACCATTTTCAAACCCGGTTTAGTGTTAACGTGTGGGCCGGGATCCTCGGAAACAGAATACTAGGTCCAGTGTTCTTGGACAGACTGAATGGTGACACGTATCTGCGCTTACTACGAACCCGTGTGAGGAGAATGTTGGAGCGTATTCCTCTTGAAGAGGTAAGAGGGCTGCATTTCCAGCATGACGGAGCACCACCTCATTTCGCCCTCAGCGTACGGGAATTTTTAAACGGTGTGTGGTACGGCGGTGAAAGGTGGATAGGCCGAGGAGGGCCAGTGCCGTGGCCTCCTCGCTCGCCGGATTTAACACCTCTAGACTTTTTTTTGTGGGGTCGTGTAAAGGACCTAGTGTATGGCCAAACCGGACATGACATTAGAAGTGTGGAAGAACTCAAAAGACGCATCAAACGCGCATTTAGGCTAGTAAAAAGTGAAACGGACACATTAAACAAAGTGAAGAGACACGTACGTAAGCGTGCCTACATTTGTGTGCAACGTGAAGGCGGTCTAGTGCAACAGTTCTGTAGATAAGTACCTAGGTACTTATTTCCAAAACTGTTGTATAAGAATTGTGTAAATAACTGTAAATACCGTGCAATTGTTGTAAATAAGATGATTAACTTTTAAACACGCCAAGTTACTGTAATTTATCGTAATTTGATATTAATCTAAGTAGGTATTTATTGTTTAAAAATAATAAGAAAAAAATTGCGATTCTTACACTAACTTGACAGTCCAAAGCCTGTTTTAAGTGTGATGGAAAGTTTATTATCTTATTTACGTCAGGTTTTTGGAAGATTGCGGTAGCTGGTAAGTAATTGCACTTTTAAAAGTCTTGGCGTTTTATTGCGTACCTAGTAGATTAATTCATGAATCCCCAACCGGTCTCATAGGACCGCGTTGTTATTGTCTTACTATTGTGTCTCGTTTCGCGGGTATTGATAGGTTAAGTAGTGACGAACTTAGTCAGCTGATATCAGTTTTCATTCACAAAACAGTTGCTTTCCATCTGTTCTGTGAATCTCTTTAGATACCAGTAGTTTTCAATGCCAAAGCGACGCATCGCCCGTATTTTGTAAACGACGTTATGCCGCCCGTGGCAACGTACGGCGCGCGGCGGCTTCGTAAAGAGCGGTGCGGCGGTTGATTGATAATAAGAGCGGCAACAGTGTATGAATGAACGTCGCCGGGGTTTTGATGTCGTGCGGCAACCAGCTGACTACGGGATGGTTTTATTCTAATAAACCAATTCATATTTATACGTATTTTTTTTTGTATGAAAAAAATAATGACAAGTTATCATTAATTTATCTTCACTATTGTAATCTATAAACGTGATATTGTCTCCCCTTGAAGCGATGGCAGATAATTTAATTGCACCTTATATTTTACCGATGTTTCTTACAACTTCTTGATTTATTGTATCACGTATACTTATTTTTATAAGGACGTGAGTGATTATTCTGGTAAAAAAGTACGGATTAAAGAAGACAAATTAATGTTGTCGGTTATTGAAGATGTAAACTGAAGGTAAATATCAAATAGGTACTCAAATGGCAGATTTGACTATTTAGTTTTTGCACGGGAATACGCAGAAAAATTAAACTTAAAAAATTAAACTGTAAAGTTTAATTTTTCTTTTTTTAACAAAAAATACAAAGCCACTTATGATCCGTTATTGCGCATATTTTGACATTCGCAAGGAAATCAAAACCTATAGGGTGCTTCTCGTTGACAGTATCCTGAAAGTACTAGTAAAGTAGGTCTAGTAGGCAGCAGCTCCTCGTAAAATACCAGTATTTTACGAGGAGCTGCTGCCTACTAGACCTACACAAGACCACAACCCACTATCTGGGATAAAACGGTACTTCTTGGCAAGACTGGAGTCAGATTTTACTGGCTTCTGACTATCCGTAACGACTGCCAAAGATCTACCAATGACAGCCGGGACCTATGGCTTAACGTGCTTTCCGAGGCACGGAGAAAACTCGTTACGTTAAGATGGTCACCCATCAACAGACCAGCCTTGGTAAGCGTTGCTTAACCTTGAAGATCGCCCCGTGCGGCTGTTATTATCTAGCCACGAGCTCCTCTCTTGCGTGAAAGAGTAACAAACATCAATACATACAAACTGTCGCATTTATCTATACTAATATTATAAAGAGGAAATATTTGTACCTATTTTTGTATGTTTGTAATGAATAGGCTCAAAAAGTACTGGGCCGATTTAAAAAATTCTTTCACCAATAGAATGCTATATTCTTCCAATTTGACATAGGCTACATTTCATTTTGAAAAAAATTAGGGATCCTTGGTAAAATTTGAACAATGTAACCGAAGGTGTAGAAAAATGAGTCTTAAAATGTTTTTCGTCGAATGCGCTGCCGAAACTATTAGCGATAGAACAAAATAATGTACAACAATATTGAAGAAGTGTTGCACTAAAAAAGTGTTTTATATCCAAATTTCCAAAAATAAATAATTGTCTACACCGTGCGAAGCCGGGACGGGCTGCTAGTACACAATATAGGATGTGCTTACTTGTAAATGGGTGTGTAATAACAAAATATCTAACGTTCACTTGACATAATTTCAGTTAACATAATTTTGTTTAACATAACGATCAGTTGACATAATGAATTGTTGATATAATTTCATTTTACCTAATTTCATATGGCATAATGAACCATTCCTATAATGCACATTTTACATAATATTCATTTAGCATATTATTTATTTACTATAATATTCATAATCTCTAAGTAACTTTTAATATAGTTTAGAAAATCACACCTGCTACCCTCAACTATTGTTACCAGGATAAACTGGATGCAATCTGGACTTTAGGGCACCCCGACTCGGATAGGTTAGGTTAGAAGGGGATGGCGGGGTCGTGTGAGCGAGCGAAGCGAGCGAATAGACCCCGCCATTCCCTTCGTGGTTATTTTTTTATAAACCACCCAGAAGTCCGTCGACCAAGCCCACCCTCGACCATACATAGAATATTTTAAGGTTTGGTTAAGTGCCATTTGAGTTAGGCTAGAACTGTGTCCATTAAAAAATTTTAGGTCAAAAGAATATTAGGTCAAACGAACGTTATATTAAAAGAATATTATACATATTGAAAATTATATAAAATGAACGTTATACTAAATGTTATTATGTTACATGAATATTATATGATAAGAAACATTAGGTCATATGAATTTATGTCATTTGATATTATGTCATATGAAAATTATGTCATATGAACGTTAGTTCAAGTGAAATTAGAGCATTTGTTATTATGCCAAACATTACACACCCCTTGTAAATAGAATTGCGTCAACTGGTTTTTCAACGGGAGCCAGATTAATTCATGAGGATACCGTAGATTTAGCGACGATAAGGGCATGGGCTCACTAGCGGCGAAGAATTTTAACTGGCCTTGTTAAGTTAAGAAAATGAATATTTTATTGGGAATATAAGTACCTAACAAACTATATAAAAACCTTAAATTTAAACTTAACTATAGTTTTATGCTAAACCTAACTATGTTAATTTCATGTAGAATTACTTTACAAAGGGTTGCTAAGATCCATTCATTATTTTCCCGTTAAGTTAATAATTATGATAATTGTGATGAATAATTTAAATTCATTGTGCTTCTTTTGCTAGTGGTTTCGCTAGAAAATTGATCAATAAGAACGTACTCCTAGGATTTTTAGTATCTTTTGTGCTTATCTGGGCCATGGTTTACCCGTGCGCAAAGTTTACTTTAAATCCGTAGAGCCAATTGAGCGTGAATATGTATTAATCATACACACACAAACTTTCCCCTTTATAATATTTCTAACTGCTGCCAGCGGTTTCGACTGCGTGATAGTAGAAAATTTTCCAAAAGAACCGGGATAAAAAGTATCCAATGCTATAATCCAGGACACGGCTTACCTGTGTTACAAATTTAATTAAAATCCGTTTAGCCGTTCGAGCATGAACAAGTAACAAACATACACTTACAAACTTTCTCCATATAAAATATTAGTCTAAATGTCATGTAAGTTTAATGATTATTATAGCACCACTTTTCATGGTTATCCCCTCATCTGAGACTTATATTCAGTAAGCGATGTCTGACAAGATGCTGATGTCTAAATATTCATATTACCACGTATTACTCAGTCTAGACTAGACTGAAATAGAACGAATATTATTCTTGTAACCAACACATACTCAGATATTACCTCTATTATTCTGCTAAATAGCTCTGTTATACTAATATGAGAGTTAGTCTCTGTTAGGAATAGAATATTGCAAGATAAGTGAAAAAACCAAATTATCCTGTAATAAATGATATTTATTTTCAGATAAGTGGTAAAAAATTATATCTTGTAATAAATTATATTTATTTTGTTAAAAAGTTAACATTAACACCAACTTAGTGTACTCACGGCTTTATCTAGTTTAAACTGATGAAAAAACTAGTTACTCAGATAATAAAGACAGCTGACTAGATGATTAGCTGACTATTCTGCTATTCTGAGAAGAAACAGCGAAACAAACTAACGGTCAAAGTTTAAAATCCTAAAAAAATATCAAAAACTTCCGAATTTTAAAACTTGCAGACCTGGGACGCAAAAAACAAAGAAGACACATGAGTGTTTTAATCAGTAAAAGACTGCCGGAGTGAGAGAAGTCATTAGATGATTTCCGACCTCAATCTTTTTTTATCAAACAGTAATAATAAAACCACGCTTCAACAAGAGTTCATTCACTCGACGACTTTAATTTTCAACTAGCTACTTCTAACGGCTTCGCCCACGTGGAAAAACAAAATTGTACTAAGGGAAAATAATCCCTGGAAAAGTCCTATAAGAATAATTCCAGAACCTGGCCTAGCCGTTTGCACAAATATATCCAAACCCGTTTAGCTGTTTGAGCGCGAAGAAGTAACACACATACAAATATACACACACGTTCACATACTTTCGCCTTTATAATATTGTGATATTAAAACCTACGTTTTAGTTTTGGCTTATATATGTAGTAACGGCTAATGCTGCGGCCAGACTATGCTCCTCGCGCTGCTCATCGCTCTGCTCCTCGCGCTGCCGTGATTTGCCGCGATGTTGCTCTCTCTTTCTCGCGCGCAAAGACCGACAAGATAGGGAGCAGTGGGCAGGACGAGGAGCATGACGAGTGGTATGACGAGTAACGTGGCCACACTATGTCTCTGCCTCCTTTCCTCGTTACTTCCCATGCTACTCGTCGAGTGTGTGGCCGCGGCATAAGAGTAATGGATTCCGAAGGACAAGTAAATCTACATATCATTTAAATATTTCTTCTAATTATGAGTCTAGACACTCTAGAACAAACACTATTTAGTTAGGCTTATTGTCCACGGACGCGTAGCTTCATAGACGCGTATTCATCTTTACACGCTTGCAATACGCCTGCGTGAAGCTTACATACATAACTAGTATTTATTCATTTATAGTATTAGCATATATACGTTTTTTAGGGTTCCGTACCTCAAAAGGAAAAAACGGAACCCTTATAGGATCACTTTGTTGTCCGTCTGTCCGTCCGTCCGTCTGTCAAGACCCTTTTTCTCAGGAACGCGTGAAGGTATCAAGTTGAAATTAAAACCATATATTGAAAACCGCGGTCCCTTGAAGTTGTGCAAAAATCAAACTTGTAAGTTGACGGGAAAAAAAGATACGCCCGTTTATGTTGCAAAAAACGTACATTTCGACACTGTCAAAGGAATCAAAACTCATAGGGTGCTTCCCGTTGACCTAGAATCTTGAAATTTGGCACGAAGCAGGGTATTATAGCACTAATATCGGGAAAAGTCTGAAAACTGAAAATTTTTAGTTACGTCACAAGAAAAAAAAATTGAAAAGTCTTCAAGACTCGATTCGAGAATTAAACTGTTTTTATAGATAGGTTGGTACGAAACCCTCAGTGCGCGAGTCCGACTCGCACTTGCCCGGTTTTTATTATTATAAATAACTTAGTCTAACGATAAAAAAAAACTATTTGTAATATCTGTTATTTATTTTATCGCCACTGCTCTCAAAACGGTGAAGAAAAACATCGGGAGGAAACCGGCATGTCCTAGAACCAAAAATTCGAAGTTATGTGACATCAGCCAATCCGCACTGGGCCCGTGCGGTGGATTATGGTCCATTCCCTTTCCTAGAGAGGAGGCCTGAGTCTCAGCAGTGGGAACATTATAAGGCCAATAATACTAATGCTAATGAAACTGTCGACGAAGCGGCAACGACACTACGGTTCTGCCGTTGTCGCTCGTCGACAGAGTTTCATAGTTTTGCAAGAGTATAGTGACGAATACACGTCTATCATCATCATCTGCCTAGCCTTTTCCCAACTATATTGGGGTCGGCTTCCAGTCAAGCCGGATTTAGCTGAATACCAGTATTTTACGAGGAGCGGCTGCCTACCAGACCTCCACAACCCATTAACTGGGGTAACACGATACTTCATGGCAAGACTGGAGTCAGATTTACTGGCTTTTGACCATCCGTAACGACTGCCAAAGATCTACAAATGACAGTCGGGACCTACGGCTTAACGTGCTTTCCGAGGCACGGAGGAAACTCGTTGTGTTAAGATGATAACCCATCCACAGACCAACCTCGGCAAGCGTTGCTTAACCTTGAATATCGATCTGTGCGGCTGTTATTATCTAGCCACGAGCACCTCACACAGAGTTTCATAGTTTTGCAAGAGTATAATGACGAATACACTTCTATAAAGCTACGTTTTCGTGGACCTAGGCCTCAGTTTCATATTAAAAAGGCATACATAGCAAATTATTTCCTACATTAATCTTTTAACCAAAATGAAAGCCTACACAGACTTTATTCCACCGACTTCTGTTCCCCACATTGTACACTAAGCCTTACTTTCGGCTCCAAGTGACAGATCCCTGTTGACAGCACTGTATTGTGGGCTTTACCCGGGTACTTTGGCCGGGTATTTTGCGTAATGCCCCGGTTCTTTCTTTATTGTTTTATTTTGGAGACAATCCGTCGGTGTTATGTCAATTACTATGTGAAGACGGAAAATGGCAAGAAATTTTATTTGTTTTAGATATTGCAGCCTAAGCCTTATTAGGTTGAATTAATTTTGTTTATTCAGCCGTAGGTCCTGGCTGTCATTTGTAGATCTTTGGCAGTCGTTACGGATAGTCAGAAGCCAGTGAATCTGACTCTAGTCTTGCCATGAAGTACCGTGATACCCCAGTTAATGAGTTGTGGAGGTCTGGTAGGCAACCGCTCCTCGTAAAGTACTGGTATTCAGCTAAATTCGGCTTGACTTCCAGTCAACCCCAATATAGTTGGGAAAAGGCTCGGTAGATGATAATGATGATGTTTATTAATTAGTTTGCTAGAACCTGAGCATTGATGGCCCAGTTGATGGCCCAGAAATACAGAACCCGACTTTTGATAGCTACGTCGCAGGTTAAAACTCAGTCAGGCAGGTTCAAATACTTTAAACTAGTGCTTGACTGCGGTCCCACCTTATGATAAGCAGTGATGCAATCGTTAATGACTGCTACTGTGCGTCTTGCAGCCATCGGATTCTCGAGACCCTCACCAGGACATCGGCCTTGTGGGAGGCTTTCCAACGCTGCGTCTTCTGGTACGTGGTCGCTACTCCAGAACTTTTCGTCCCCATCGACCATCTGTTCTACGAGCAA
Organism: Mythimna separata; assembly: GCA_030763345.1. Taxonomy (NCBI): domain Eukaryota; kingdom Metazoa; phylum Arthropoda; class Insecta; order Lepidoptera; family Noctuidae; genus Mythimna; species Mythimna separata. Next base: position 7,974,335 of record CM061190.1, read on the forward strand.
TGAGCCCTACCCACTGCCACTTAAGTTTGGCTATTCTTTGCGCTGTGTCGGTAACCTTATTTCTCGGTTAGTGACTTTATTACTGTTAAGTAGGTACCTAATATTAATTTCTAGGAGTATTGTAGTCTTGTAGGCAATAACACAAAACATAATTAATAAGGAATGACTTTTCAGAACGTTATTCCTTAATTAATTTGACAACTGAACAATATATAATGTAACAAAATTTTATATAACTTACAATATTTTGTAGGTTAAATGTTGAGATGAAATTTTGCAAACATTTTCGGTTTTAGTGACAATGCTATATATTATATAGAACTACTTTGCTCATACCTTGGCCACGTACGCCGATCTCGCGTGGCGATTCAGTCTCCATACATTTTATATGACAACTTGTAGAGCTAAAATTAGAACCACGCCACGCGACGCAGTTCTACGTACAACTCAGGCGTCGTCCACGTGTTCATAGATTTAATGTAGTTCCCGCTTAAACATTAGCTAAGTGACGACCGGGAGCGATCAGGGCAAGTTCCAACGGATTTTTTTTGTGCTTTCTTAGGTTACTTGTTACACCACCAACTTCCAAATTTCGTGCAGCTATTGAGAAACCCAGAATCATTTTCTACCCGATCTAGGACTCAAACCAAAATCTGTGAAGTATGTTACTAACTGGCTCGTTTGTCGAGCCAGTTAGTAACATCCTTCATAGATTACCTCTTTTACCTAAATCAAGTTTCAACTTCTACGTAAAACAGATTGTGTCGAGACAACCTCATTCCCATCCATACTCTCCATAAAAACAGAAACTAATATATCTTAGTTCTAGTAAATCCACTGCGAGAAAGCACTGACACGTTCCAAGATCTAAGATATGACATGTGGAGGGAACTAGTCTGCCTCGGAGTATGAATATTACTGTAGAGTAAACTAGACTATACTTTCTTACAGCTGGGCAAAGGCCTCTTCCTACTTCTTACAGGTTAACTTTTCTAGAACCGCCTCAAACTAGCCCTTGCGTGTCATCTAGAATTAACTTATGATTTGGAACAGATCTCAAATTTAAATAGGCTAATTGGTTAGCACCTGTTGATGTTAACTTCGAAGATTACAGGCAAGTGACGACGTGGATGTCAGTTGCAAGACGATTTTCGGGTACCGAAGACGAGCAATGGGTATCTCGCCGTCAGATAAGGACCAAACCTGAGTCGAGAGCGCATTGTCTTCCATGCACGCCTTAAAGATATGTCAGTAAAAGGAAGGCAGTTGGTTATTCAAAAGAGTTACCGTGGCCTTGGACTGTATGGAGCAACTGAAGTAAAAGAACTGAACTTTATGACAGCTAAACAACAACAACAACAACTCAACAACAACTGAACCACCAACTCAAGGTTTTAGTTAGTAAAAGTCTGACTGCTTTGTCTCTCATCTAGAGTGGGAGAAATTAGTTGATAACTACCCATTTAAAATAGATGCTATCTTAGGTAGTCGATACCTCACAAGCGCTACATATTTCTTCTTCATACTCAGACCTCTCATCCTTATATAGTTGTGACCTAAATATCTTCAAGTTTCTTCGCATCATTATAGAAATACGCTACACACGCCTTATTCTTACGGGTCACTACATAGACACGTATACCACACACACATCTTGCACACACACACCACGTCACACATCATGTGTGTACCAAATGTCTAATTAACTAATGGGTGATAATGGCTTTAGTCTAACTGTATTACGCTGACTAGAGTTGAGAGATTGTATGTTTGATCCCCACTTCTATTCATTATGTGATCTTTGGAGAAAGATCTGAATAAGAAACTCATGTAAATGTCCTAGCGGGAAAGGTGATGCAAATAAAGTGGCCAAAATAGTACACTTCGTTCTTTTGTTTCGCTCCATCAGTGACCACCAGGGACTTAAAAACACCTTCATAAAGGTTACAGAATTATAAGTGTTACATGTTGAATCTGTAACAGAATCAAATATGTAACACTTATAAATGTGTTTTTAATGTGTTTAACCCAAAACACTTAAAAAAGTGTTAACACTGTTAATAAGTGTCACAGGTAAACGCAGCCCTACTTACTGTGCAACTGATTGTTTCTGTTACACATATTAACACTTATTAACACATATAAAAAGTTACAGTTTGATTCAGAAACTTTATTATATCTGTTACATTTAAAAGTGTTTTTCTGTTAAACCTGTTTAAAAAGCAGAGTTTAAAACACTTAATACGGTTACAGTTTGAGTCCCTGTTGACCACATCGTCGCTTTTCATCAGGTGAGATGGCGGTCAAGCGTGAGCCTATCGACAATAAAAAAAAACATACACACTGTACTTTTGCTTTGATAGCACACAATCATAATAATAAAAAAATAAACAAATGTGCACGTTTATTTACGAGTACTTATCAGCAATTACTTGTATTAGACGTTGTCCTCCTCTAGAACTAAAGTGAACTGACTGGAAAAGCACAGCGCGACTTATTCAAAAGCCTCGGTAGCTTTTTTATTTTATTTTTTTATTTGGTATGGATAGGCTCGCTTTTGAACACTATCCTACCTAAGAGATGATCTGGTCGATGATGGAGTACGCTTGCCTAGAATAGTAACATATTCACTCTCAAAAGTGGCAGTTTAAAGAGTAACTGAAGGATATAAGCCGATAAGCCACACTTGCTTTTCTTGACGGAGCCGCAGATTAGATGCCCGTCAGATGCGGCGTACCTCAACTACCCGGGATACTCATTGGAGCATCACTTCCGGCAGCGTGCCGGGGTCTGTGTGTACGTCCGCAATGACATCTGCTGCCAGCAGCTTGAAGATCCCGATTTTTCAACCTTATGGCTGTTGGTGGACACAGGTATGGACAAAATTGTCTATGCCTGTGTCTACCGATCCCACAGCGGTGATCAGGAGACAACTCGGCTATTTGACCACCTCAGTATGGCCGCCGATACGGCCCTGCATCGGCACCCTGATGCGCAGTTCGTTGCTCTGGGGGACTTTAACGCCTGTCATCAAGACTGGCTTTTCCCATACCAGAGGACTGACCACGCTGGGAGAGAAGCGCGAAACTTTGCAGTTTCAATGGGGCTCTCTCAGTTGGTAAAGCAAGCGACAAGGATGCCTGATATTGCTGGTCATACCGCCAATTGTCTGGACCTTCTGCTGACAACCGATCAAGACAGATGTATCGTAACAGTTTCCTCACCACTCGGAACTTCAGATCACTGTCTGATGAAGTCTGTAACGTCCTTCTCGCCACCTGACTGCGACTCACGCGGTGAACGGCGAGTGTGGCGTTACAAGTCAGCAGATTGGGATGAGATGCGGCACTTCTTTGCGTCTTATCCTTGGCAGCAGGTCTGCTTCTCTTCGGAAAATCCGTCGAGCTGTGCGGAGGCAATTTCCGATGTGGTGCGTCAAGCTATGGAGTATTACATCCCACATAGTGACGTACCCGTCGGTAGCTCAGCCCGCCCATGGTTCAACGCCGACTGTGCTGAAGCTGAAAAGCGAAAGCACTCGGCGTTTCTTTCCTGGGTGGATGCTCGTGACCGCAAAGCTCCGGACCTGAGTTCAAAGAAGAGAGCCTTCAACCATGCTGCCAAGTCCTACAAAAAGGCACTAAGGAAGGCTCGCTTCGATCGCATTTCCCACATTGGCCAGAAGCTCTCTGCGCAACCGTCCGGTAGCAGAGCATTCTGGTCCCTTGCCAAGTCGGTCGAAGCGAACTTCTGTCGGCCCACATTGCCTCCGCTGGTTCGGCCAGATGGAACACTAGCTCATACGGCGAGAGAGAAAGCAGGTCTCTTTGCATCTCTCTTCGCCCATAATTCTCGTCTTGACACTGGCAGTGCTACCCGACCGACTCTGCCTCACTGCGGCACCTCGATGCCCGAGGTCCGTATAAGGAACAAAGAGGTTCTGAGAGCACTGTGTCGTCTAGACGTAAATAAGGCTGGTGGACCAGATGGTATTCCAGCGATTGTTCTCAAGGCATGCGCGCCCGAGTTATCTCCTGTTCTGACACGCTTGTTTCGCCTCTCATATAGGACTGGTATAGTGCCGAAGTCCTGGAAGCTTGCCAACGTGCAGCCCGTGCCCAAAAAGGGCAGTCGTGCCGATCCTACCAACTATCGGCCGATTTCAATAACCTCCATACTCTGCAAGATTAAGGAGCGTGTGTTGAACTCGCGCCTCATGGCATACCTGGAGGGTAACGATCTCCTCAGTGACCGACAGTACGGGTTTCGTCGCAATCGGTCAACTGGGGACCTACTAGTGTATGCCACTCACTTGTGGGGCGAGGCCCTCGAGAAGAATGGGGAAGGACTTGCTGTCTCCTTAGACGTCTCGAAGGCCTTCGATAGGGTATGGCACGCTAGCCTTTTGAGTAAGCTTCCAGCGTACGGCATCTCTCCTGGCCTGATTAACTGGATAAAAGACTTCCTGAGCGAACGGTCCCTCCGAGTTGTTGTCGACGGATGCTCATCAGAGCCCATGATAACTAATGCCGGAGTTCCTCAGGGGTCTGTTCTCTCTGCAACTCTCTTCCTGCTCCATATCAACGATCTGCTGCTGCCCGGTATCTATGGGTATGCAGATGATAGCACTGTTGTAGAGAGATACTTGCCGTGTACTCAGGCTAGTAAGGAGCTAATCCGGTCTGAAAGAGAGGCTATGGTAGAGCGTACGAATGACTCACTTCAGGCAGTCTCCGAGTGGGGCGAAGCCAATTTGGTGGGATTCAACGCCACCAAAACACAAGCGTGTCTATTCACCGCTAAAAGGAGCCCGTTCACCTTGGCTCCTGCTTTCCGGAATGTATCCCTGGAATGCGCCGACCGCCTTCAGCTCTTGGGAGTTGAAATTTCCTCCGATCTGAACTTTTGGCGGTTCATTGAGTCCAAGGCCAAGATAGCTGCTAGGAAACTCGGCGTTTTGGCAAAGATCCGGCAGTACTTCACACCGGGACAGCTTTTAATGTTATACAAAGCACAGGTCCGATCGTGTGTGGAGTACTGCAGCCACATATGGGCTGGAGCTGCAAAATGCCACCTGGCAGCTTTGGACTCAGTGGAAAGGCGTGCAAAGAGGCTAATTGGGGATCCAGATTTGGCTAACTCCAATCTACAAAGCCTTGAGCACAGGCGCAGGGTAGCCAGCCTTTTGGTTTTTTACAGGATGCATTTCGGAGAGTGTGCGCAGGAATTGCATGAATTGATTCCGCCATCCCGTTTCCATCATCGGACGAGCCGTCGTACGGCGGGTATCCACCCTTACGTTGTCCAAACCTCTACGGTCCGGACTAAACGTTTCGCCTCGTCCTTCATACCGCGTACATCGAGGGAGTGGAACAATCTGCCTGTTGCGGTTTTCCCGTCCGATTATGATTTGGGTGTCTTCAAGGCTAGAGTGAATAGGCTTTTAATAAACTAGTGCGCCTCACCATCGACGATTGCATCACTGCTTACCATCAGGTGGGATCGCAGTCAAGCACTAGTTTATAACCATTAAAAAAAAAAACATACGTGTGGTTTTAGCCACTGAAAGTCTGACACTCCCTCCCACTCCACCCAGAGCGAGAGAAGTCATTGGAAAATTTTCCACCTAAAAAAACGTACTAACATTGACAAAGCTGCATGGCAGACCTATGGTCGACTTTTGACTGTCAGGTTTTGCAAAACCTTTCATGACTTTCATGAGACGGCTAGATGGCGCTGTTCAAACATTTAAAAAACACAGCATAGCTTAAAAATCTTATTACGCAGTGGCACTTAATATGGTTTTTAATACCTAAAATAATTACTAAGTAATAATAATATAATAAAAAACAAACATAAATGATTTTATTTTCTTATTTCCGAGTACTTAATACAGCGCCATCTATACTAAACCAAAAAAGCCAATTGGTATATTAGTTAATTCGACAACAGATGGCGTAGATCATAAATAATAAAATCCCTACATTCACAAAGTAGCTCTCATTTTCGCATACTCTAATAATTAGATCGGTAGCTCAGGTGGATAAGCATGGCAGAATATCTAAGCTAGTTCCACAGGGCACTGGTTCGAATCCCAGTTCTAAGTCCGCTTTTTTGAAATTTAATTATTGTATAATATAATTTATATTCTTTTTTTTAAATTTTTAAACGTTTTTTATTTTATTTTTTGTTATAAATAATATAAAAATATGAGGTATAAGATGTAATAAAGGCATAATACACAAGTATACATACACTACTATATATTAACATTATATAAATATATATATAAATAACTTTCACAAATAGTGGTAAGTATTAGCATTATAAGTAATAGTTTTCTTACAGATTAAGATTTACTAAGTTACGAGAATTAGTAAAGGATAAGAAATGAAACAATATTAGTGATATTATAGTTTAAGACATTTAATTCTCAAAGAAGAATACAATTTTTATTTCTTTCTTATTTATACAGTGTATAATCTAACTTAACAGTTTTACACCCAATTGACAATTATTTAATTCACGTGTTATGAGAAATACAAGCAAAATTTATAACTGAATAACTCTATTACAAAATGGAAGACATTAAAAAAAATAAAACTATACTCCAACGGTTTAGGTAGTTAACTAAAGTACCCGTCACGAGAAGCTATAAATTATGTAAACAAACATCTTTTACTATGTAAACATTTTATACTGCGAGATAAAAATAAATTGACCATATTCAATCGACATGAAATATAGACGGGTTATATGAAAGTAACAACCTATTTAATTTAGTTGGATCATATTTTAACGACGTAATGCGCTATCGTTTGTGTTTCTTGGTACCGGAACCGTCTCAGGGATTGTAAACTATCGGGACGCTATTTTGAAATAAACGCGTCATTCGAGTTTCCAATGCGTACGAGTTTGTTTCATTGCTTTATTATTGGAATATTGGAAGCGTTGTGTGGAGCATGTTATCAAGGAAGAAGATAATTTTTATTCCAAAATCGATGAGATGATTGAGTCACTGATTCTGACATAGAAATGGAAACATCTGAATCTGACGAATAATTATTCTTAAATAATATATGTTAATTCATATTTGTTACTTAATAATTTATTAAATCTTAAACACTTTTTTTGTTGGTCCAAATGTTGTGAACTCCTGAACACTTGTTTACAAAATTTATAGCTTCTCATGACGGTTACTTTAAATGTAAACAATCTTGGCATGTCTTTTTATCTAAAAGTTGTCTAAAAATTGTGTGTAAAAATCTTTGCGAATAGGTATTTACCTAAATCGATGTTAGCTAATTAACTACATTTAAATAATCTTTGTGTAAATTATATATGACCTCTTTAATATAAAAAGACATACCAAGATTGTTTACCTTTAGTTAACCACCTAAACCGATAATAATAGTAGATATTATAAGTATTCTAAATCAAAACTGTATTGTGCCATTCTCCTATTATTTAGTTTGATTCATAATGTTACAATACCCTTCCCTATAATATGCAACCTTATCGTCTGTTGTTTATACCCTGAGACTAAATGGACATATTAGTGTCAAACTTACTATAGGAATGATGCCAGTTCTTTTGTGTTGTAATGTCATTAGACGGTAGTTCTGTAAATATTTTACCCAGTCATAAATTATAAAAATATTACGTTTTGCATAATTATGGTTAGTGGTATTGACTATGATGATTGATTTGTGCATTATGTTATGACTAAGGTTCACAGCTTAAGTATTCGTTCCAGAACGAGGAAGAAATTGAAGCTTAACCTCACATCAATAACAATAATTATTGTAAGACCGGGTTATAGCTGTAATTTTGGGATCGAGTAGTTTATAATAATATCATTATTTCACCCACAAAAACAAGACTTACATGATTAAAATTAACTAACATAACAAAACAAATTCAGTTACTAGACTACTACTAGACTAAAACCTGTATTACAGATCACCAGGTCCTCACCCCACGGAATCAGACAGGTATAACATAACGAGGAATATATATAACACGTATTTAAAAACAAAAAAATAGCTGTAGCAAGATATTAATTTAGTATCTAAACGCTAATTTGCCTCTTTGCGCGAAGGTTTGTGCATTAAAAGTATGGTAAGCGTGGTGTATGCGTGCGTGTGTATTTAACTAGTTTTCTACTTACGGTTAAGGTATTTATTTCTCAAAAATAAGAAGGTAGGTTTTACACAAGGAACCGCAAAACAATTTCGACTTATGAGGGTAGGATGCAAATTAATGATTACTGCGTGCCTATAAGGCTTACGCCACAGTGCAGAATGTAAGCGATTTAAAACAATTGTTTTGGTTTATTATTTGTGATATAATTTTGATTTTGTTTTGTTTAATAATTTGTTTTATTTAATATTACTTTATAGTAGTTTGAGTAGACTTTCTTTATTTTTAATTTAACTTGTTTTTTTATTTGTTTGTATTTTTTATTTATATTTATTTATATTTTTTATTTATATTTATTTGTATTTGTTTATATTTGTTTGTATTTATTCTTTATTTTTAATTTAACTTGTTTTTTTTTTAATTTGTATTTTTAATAAATAATTATTTTTTTATATTGGAAAGAAATACAATATGCATTTGGGATAAAATATCCATTATGGACCGTCGATTTGGAAGTTCATTTTTTTATGGTAGATAGTACTCATAAATAGAAAGCATTTTTACAAAATATTAAGGTGCGGAGACTCACAGTTTTTCAAGATATACATTTTTAAAGTTTCATGTAAATCGAAAAAAACACGACATTTAGGTTAGATAAATTGTCACTGTAGATGTCAAAGTTGACGTTTGACGTTTCTATGTTAAAAGTCATTATGATTTAGGCCCCAAACCGCCCCACAAATCGATGGAAATTAGTGTTCTAACCTAACATAACCTCAAACTTTAAACATGAATATCTCCATAACCATGGGGCTCCGCGGTGTGGGAGTGGTACCGGGGGGCAGCCCTTCACTCCCCCCCTCCCCCTCCCCCACGCTGACCCTTAAATCGACGGTCCATAATGGATATTTTTACCTGCATTTGCATTGATTTTATTTTAAATGATATTTTTTCTGCAAATAGGTTTTCACAAACACTTACACGTCAATTTCTTCTCTTTTTTTTTAATTTCTCATGTTATATAAAAAATCAATTTAATACATTTTGTTGTTATAAAATAGTGTAAAGTTATTACATACTTTATCCCTACATTAGGTTTGATCACTGTAGTTTATCAAATAAATTATAGCTACCCCGGTCTTTGTTATTACTCAATCCAATAGTCAACACTTTACATTCTTTTTAGGGTTCCGTAGCCAAATGGCAAAAACGGAACCCTTATAGATTCGTCTGTCTGTCCGTTCGTATGTCACAGCCATTTTTTCCGAAACTATAAGAGCTATACTGTTGAAACTTGGTAAGTAGATGTATTCTGTGAACCACATTAAGATTTACATATAAAAGTAGAAAAAAAAACAATAAACTTTAGGGTTCCCCATACTTAATTTTTTTTCATTATACTTGTGGGGTATTTATGAATAGGTCTTCAAAAATGATATTGAGGCTTCTACTATATTTATTTTCTAAACTGAATAGTTTGCGCGAGATACACTTTCAAAGAGGTAAAATGTGTGTAACTTCTAAAATAAGAGAATGAAATGTCTAAAAAAAATATGTAATGTAGACTATTATGCAAACTTCCACAGAAAATTGGTTAAAACGAGATCTAGTAAGTAGTTTTTTTTCAATAATTCATAATTCGTAAACCGTAATTAAGTTGGCACGGAACCCTCGGTGCACGAGTCCGACTCGCACTTGCCCGGTTTTTTTAATATTTCGTGTATCCGCCATTTTGATCGATCACAGCTTGCAACCGCGAACTCATGGAGTTAATTAATTTTTCACACAAGTTTTGACCCCGTATAGAATCCCATACCTGCATGCAATGAGTACTCAGTGCTTCTTTAGTCCTTTCATTCCTATTGTCCCACCTTTGAACCATAATGCCCCATAAATTTTCAATGGGGTTTAAATCTGGCGATCTTGCAGGCCACGGAATGATCCGTATGTCCGATTGCTGGCTAAACCACTCTTGCACAATTATGGAACGGTGTATAGGACAATTATCTTGCACGAACGATATCTCTGGCATATCTTCTACAGGAAAAACATTCCGCACAGTGGGCAACATAACGTCATTCAGCACATCTATATAATTTACACTGTTTGCACGACTGGGAATTACAGTAAGTTCTCCTGGTCCTGAAGAACTCATCCAACCCCACATATTAACTGTTATACGCCCGGATTCAGCGTTAGGCACAACGTGATCACTGTCATAACGCGTATTATTCCTACGCCACAACATAACTCGCCCGTGCTGGCTAGACTTGAAAGTCTTTTCATCACTGAAGATGACGTTGCTCCAGTCGAAATTTATGTATTTCAACGCGAACTCCAATCGTGCTCTTTTATTAGCTTCGGTTAACAATGGCTTAATAGCATGTCGCCGATAATGTAGACCTTCACTATGAAGAGCACGATATACAGTCCGCAAAGATGTATCAAATAATTGTGCGAAATGTCTTGTTGGTATAAAGCCATTTTCCTCATAACCTTGCACCATAAGTTGACGCTGGTCTGGGTCAATATGGCGTCTTCTGCCAGATCTGCGACGGTGTTCCAACGAACCCTCTTCTTGAAACCGCTTTATCCATAAAGTGACAGTCTTTACCTATAAGGGAAACATATTATTTATTATTTTTGTGTATCGATAACCATGGATAATAAAATAAATAACGGACAGTGGTTTTAAAACATTACTTACGTTTAAGCCAGTTTCTCTCGAAATTTCAGAATAATTTAAGCCTTGATTATGCAATGCTATTATTTGGGCCCTCGTAGCCATATCAATATTTGCACGCGAACTCATGATAAAAATAAATATTATAAACTTGTAAACGCAATTGTAACCGAACTCACTCAAAGATAGTTAAGAACGTTATGCTTGAACAAAAAGATTTAATTTTTATACAGTTAATATTAAACTACCCTCAATTCTTTTGAGATTTATGATACGGGCTAAAGTCGCTAAACAACTTCAATATAATAAAGAGTACGATAATTTCAACTCGTTGCGTAATGACTCAATGGTCTAGTGGCTAATGGAATCGGTCAATTTTATGCCACCGAGTTCGAATCCCAGTTATTACGTGCTTTGCTTTATAAGGTTTGTAATGTTGTAGGAGAATTTGTGTTAAGATTAAATAATTTTGTAAATAGCAAAAAACAAAGTAATGTTCTTTAAAGAGATATGTATATTTTCCAATCCTACTACTATACTAGCGCCATCTATGTCATAGCAGACATATTATTAAGGCCACAGAACAGTTGACATTACTGTGTCTCGTTTAGCGGGTATGTGATAGGTTAAGACGATGAAACCCTGTGCAAACGATTTTGGTTTAGAATCTTCCATGCAATTCCGTCACAAATAGTACGTACAGGAAAATTGTGGAGCTTTCCCAATAACATATTTACTTTACTTTGTCTAACCTTATCATTCCATTCCATTCCATTCGAAGAATTATTTATAAAAGCGACGTGACATTTATCAAAATGAATATAAATCATAGGTTTAACCTACATTTCTTTAAAATACCCGCACGTTTCGAACAAATCTTGGAACTCGACATATGGGACGAATATCAACACATCCCTTTATTATTTGACCTGAATATTTACTAGCTTTTAGGGTTCCGTCGGTAGGTTTTCGTTTTTGTCTCTTGCAGGGGTCGCACGACCTGATTATAATTAGAGGGTACATCAAATTTAAACCTAGTTTAATGTTTGAATCTCCAACCGGTCCTATGAGACCCCGCTGTTATTGTTTTACTGTGGTTTTACTATTGTGTCTCGTTTCGCGGGTATGTGATAGATTAATTTTGTATCATAAGATTATGAATGTAAATGTGCGACTTACGAGTTCTAAGTCGAGGCTTCAAACCCAGTCAGGCGCATCACTGAACTAATCTCTAATTTATTTCATCACCACTGCTCTCAAAACGGTGAAGGAAAACATCGTGAGGAAACCGGCATGTCCTACCAGAACCAAAAATTTGAAGATGCATTCACCACGATATATTACGACTCATTAGCTTTCCTAGAGAGAAGTCCTAGCAGTAGAAACATTGAAAAGCTGATGATGCTTATGCTATAGCTACACTCTTCGCAACACACGCATGCCGCACTAATTCTGGCAAACGGTCGCCTGTCCGCCGTATAGTTGACAGTTACAATAAAAACTTTTGTAATATTGATATTATTAATTGCAAAATGAGTAAAAAAAGACTCATCTGCAGCTCTCTGCTTAATTAATGTGTTTAAACATATAAATTTTACTTCCTCCTTAACCTGTAGGGGCCCGCTTACTACTTTTAGTAACCCTATAACAATATTTCTAACTGCATGTACTAACCCCCTTAGCGATTATATTTTTACACATTATGTCTATCTGTGGGCAACGTTATGGGTTACATTATTGACAAAATGTATGTCTTATGGTGTATTAGTTGTAAGATATTATAATGTAACTGTTTGTTGCTCCTTTGTTAATAAAAATAAAAATAAAATAAGGCCCACCAGATGGTATAAAGAAGTTTGATAGTTTTGCTTACCGTTCTTATTATGCAACTACTAAAAATGAAATCCTCCACTCCAGTACATCATAACTTTTCATTCCTCAGCTGCTTGTGGTCGCCGCATTCTGAAACTTTTTAACTATGAATCTAGAAAGTTTGCTGAATAAACACATGTTTTAAAGTTTTGAACAAAAAGTTACGGCCATCGTTGACAAGTTGAAGATTTTCTGCACTAGTTGTCCCATGGTTTTATAATGAACTAACTTTGGACACTGGTTTTGTACGATTAAAGTTTGGACGCCTGTATTTTTTATGTAAAGGACTTTTTTATGTTGTTATTTTTTTTTTGTTTAAAAAATATCATCCAATGCCTGACACGCTCTCTCGCCCAATAGTGGACTTCTTCCACTCGTGTCAAGCGTGTCAGGCTTTACTGACTAAAGTCATTGTCTTACTTCATTTGTCTTTTACATTCCAGGGCTGCAGTAACTTTTTCGGTGTACCCCGCAGCACTAAATAATTAGCATTATCGGCGTTCTAATGTTTCCACTGTTGGGAATCACGCCTCCTCACAAGGAGAGGGAATTAAGCACTAAACTATATCACCGCCGTATCCTCGTGAGAGCGATTGGCAGCCTCAAATAGATGTCGACAAAACCGTAGGGGCCTAGCAAGACCTAAGCCTACTGGAGTCATGGATTGGTTTCCAAAAAGAAAAGAAAATCGAACCAAAAGCGAGAGAAGTTACTTGATGACTTACCATAAAAAAAAAACTAAGCAAAGATTTTTCACGGAACCTCGCGCCCTTTTCCCAACTCACACTTTATCGGTTATTTTTTTTACTCTTGCACGTCAATGTCTATATATTAGGCGATCTAGAACCTGATAGGATTTCAGACCAGACTCAGAGAGAGCACTGAATATATATTACTTTTCGGGCTTCTATTTCGTGTAGTTATTGGATTTTTTGGATGATGGTTCGTGTTTAACCGGATTTTGCCGTTTAATTTAAGTCGGATCATAAATCTTTTGAAGTTGATATACATTTTTATGAAGATATCAAAAGGGGGCTACTGACAATTTGCCGAAATATCACTAACTTTAAGTGGCAGTGGGCAGGGCACATTACTCCCTGAAAAGATGGTCAATAATGGGGTCGAAAGGCAACCACGTATCGGAAGACGCAGACTACAAGGTGGACTGATGACCTGGTAAGAGTCGCGGAAATGCGATGGGTGCGAGACCCATGAGACCATTTTTTGTAGTCACACTTGGAGGAAGCCTATGTCTAACAGTAAACTGACTGTTTCGGCCAAAATGATGATGATGCCCTTTTAATTATGAATAAGAAAACCCATACCAAAATAGCAACCTGAAGTTTAAAACCTTGTTTTTTCAAAAAATATAAACTAGTTCTTGACTACGCAGTGATAAAATCGTTGATGGTGAAGCGCCCTACATACTTAAATTATAGTCAGCCGGGAAGACCGCAGCAAGCGAATTGTCCTAGTCCATCGATGTTTATAATAATTATTTGATGATTTTCCACCTCATCGTTAGCAGTTGAAGGCACATAAATAATAATTATTCCTCCAAAAAGGGCTCAAAATAATCGATTCCAAAATTTATTCTGCGTCAAGAAATGGTTAGAACTTCCGTAGATTTAACCCTTAACCACAGGTCTATTTAGATATAAATAAATAGCTGCCTATTAACCCCAGTGGCCTCACAACCCATACCCTGAACTATTAATAAAGCTCAGAATTATTTAATACATTCGCTTTGGAAACTGATTTAAGAGGGGTAATATTTTATTAATGGGTCTTTAGAAGGTTTTACCCGTCAATTCGGGTTAATGTCGGGGTGGTAACAGATTTGTTAAACGTAATGACTGTATTGTTTTCGGGTTTTTGTATAAAGCCGGTGAGGCGACCACGTGTCGAAAGACGTAGCGTTGGAAGGCCTCTTAGTTGGTAGTCCGATGACCTCGTGAGGGTATCCGATAGATGTGAGATGCTCAGGGCAGGTCACTATGACAACGCTTGGCAAACCTACTCAGTTTATGTCCAGCCGTCGATGTCTTTCGGCCGAAATCATGATGATGATTTGTTTATTGCCATGAACATTTCGTCCAATATAAAATTACTCGCTTCTATCAGCGGCTTCGCCCGCTTGAAAGTAGTATTCTCCATAAAAAAAATCCCCCATTTCATCCCCTAGAAGGGTGAATTTTGGAAAATGTTTTCTTAGTGCTTACCTATAATGGCATAAGAATTCATGTGCAAAATACCACACTTTTAGTCTACGTAGTTTCGGCTGAGCGTTGATATGGCAGTCAGTCAGTTTCTCCTTTTATTTACTAGTGTATAAAGTCTATTGAGTAAGTTAATGCGAAAAATTGTAGATTTATTTAAGAGGAAAACTGTTTTTTGTTGTAATACTCTGTCGACAAGCAATTCGGTATTATCCTATGTTTATATTTGCTCAATATTTTATACAAAACATGATTTTTATTACAGCTAAGTATTAATCTTAAACCTAACTATGTACCTACACACAAAAACGAGAGGGAGTTTAGTGAGAACCTCTCGTAATTGTCACGATGTAGTCGACGATGGAGCACGCTATTCTAGCAGTAACCTATTCACTCTTGAGTTTGTAGCTATCAGAAAAGAGAGATGACGGCAGGGAATTCCACTCCTTAGCTGTATTCCCAAAACGTTTTGTGAGTACGATTTTTTTTCTCGGACATGTCCTATGTTCTGACAGTCGCCTTTTCGGGTAGGAACCATGGGTTTTCTTTTCGGAAATTCCCCCGTAACCTTACCGTCCAAGTTCCTGTTAGGCCTCAACGATTTCTGATATTTGTACTTATGTGGGCACTGATTCGATGGCTACCATGTACCTACTGTAACATCAATAAAACACGGAGGTCAACGACAGACTGGTATATTCATAATTCCCGCTAATAATGAACAACTGTCAAAAAGCCCGCCAAAACGCATACAAGTGACCACAGATGTCACATCTCTCCCCGTCTAGTCTACTAATCACAAAAGGAAATCGAACTTACAACTAACAATTTTAAACTATTTATTATCTTAATATTATTTACATTGCGGCCTTTTTCGCTCGGTTGATCGCACGCAGTGCACGAGCTGACGCACCCTGCGGTGGAGGTGATACTGGTAACGGAAGCCGTTCGGGTTGAACTCGCTGTGGAGGCGGATCTTCAGTATCCGCGCCACCACTGGATGCGTCCTCAAACACCTCACCTTCGGCCCCGCTCTCGACCCCCGGGCAGGCTGCCCCAGAGCTCGCCTCAGCGGCGACTACGTCACTCACGCGCGATAATGAGAACCTATTCTTACTACTTGCTGGAATAATTTGGTCAGCATGTCTACGCCACTCAACCCCATTCCCTAAACTCACTTTGTATGAAATGGGCCCTGTTTTTTTAACAACCGTAGCTTCTGTCCACTTGTCCCCCCTCGCCGAGTAATCGCGAGCAATTACCGCGTCTCCCACGTGGAATTCTCTATCGGTCCCCGGAGTGCGAGCGACCTGGCGCTCTTGCTTCGCGCGCACCGCTGCGGCTACGTCCGGCCGCAGTGCATCAAGTCGGCTGCGCAAGCGCCGCCCCTGCAGTGCCACTGCCGGTGAGACCCCTGTAGTTGCATGTTCACAATTCCGGTACTGAAGGAG
Source organism: Mythimna separata (assembly GCA_030763345.1). Classification (NCBI taxonomy): domain Eukaryota; kingdom Metazoa; phylum Arthropoda; class Insecta; order Lepidoptera; family Noctuidae; genus Mythimna; species Mythimna separata. Next base: position 7,990,702 of record CM061190.1, read on the forward strand.
AAATTTGCTTAGGGCGACGTTGACGTCGTCGCCTTCGTACATCGCTCTCTTTATAGCCTTTTTAATATTTTTAACTGCATTTTCAGCAGCGCCATTCCCCTGGGGCCTATATGGTGCCGAAGTTGTGTGTTTGATACAATTTTTTTCACAATAAAATTTAAACTCTTGTGAAGAGAATGGTGGGCCGTTGTCAGTCACGAGCTGTGATGGTAAACCAAAGCGCGCAAACGTACTTCTAAAAACGTTAATAGTAGCGGCTGCATTCGTGCCACGCATAGGCAAAGCCTCTATCCATTTAGAATGCGCATCTACAATAACTAGATATCGTATCCCGCCGCAGTCTGCGAAATCCGCGTGCACGCGTTGCCACGGGTGCAGCGGGAACTCCCAGGGGTGCAGCTGCGCCCGCGGCGGGCGCGTCTCGCACGGCGCGGCACGCAGCACACGACCTACACACTTCTTCGATATCCCGATCTAAACTCGCCCAGTACACGTAGCTTCTTGATATAGCTTTCATTTTGTTCATCCCTAGGTGGCCCTCGTGGACTTCCTCTAATATTTTCTTTTGCAGAACGTGAGGGATCACTATCCTATATTTATAAATAACACATCCTTGATCAACTAAAAAATCATTTTTCCTAGCAAAGAATGGTTTTTCCTCGTCGCAGCTCGGGACTGTCGGCCAACCGAATAGTATATATCCTTTAATCTTACATAACAATGTATCACGTTCTGTCTCTTTTGCGATGTCCTTAAAACAAATAGGCAGTGACTCCTCTACTAAGTTTAAATAATCTATGGTGTCGACGGAGCGACCCTCCCGAGGTAACGGTAATCGCGACAACGCGTCAGCCGGACCATTGTCCGCCGATCGCACAAATTCAATTTTAAAATCACAAGCAGCCAGGCGTGCCGCCCATCTTTGTAGACGACTGGCAGCCGTCTGAGGGATTCCCCCTTTTGCCCCAAAAATATGAGTCAGAGGCTGATGGTCAGTGCGTAGCGTAAAACGCCTTCCATATAAAAATTGGTGATGTTTGGTGACCCCGAACAGAATGGCCAGCGCTTCTTTATCGAGCTGGCTGTAGTTGCGCTCGGGCGCGCTCAGCGTGCGCGACACGCAGCTGACGGGGCGCTCGCTGCCGTCCGAGTAGCGGTGCGCCAGCACGGCGCCCAGGCCGTACGCGCTGCTGTCCACTGACAGCACCAGTTCGCGTCCCTCCTCGTAATGTGCTAATACGCGCTCACTCAGGAGTAATCGCTTGGTCTCCACAAAAGCCCTATCACACTTTGAGTCCCATTTCCAGCCGCTATCCTTTTTTAATAAGTTGTGCAATGGTTGTAATAAGGTGCTCAAATTAGGAATGAACCGCCCGTAATAGTTGACCATCCCTAAAAAACTTTTTAATTGAGACACGTTTTCTGGTCTAGGTGCGCTGGAAATGGCCTCCAGTTTCTCGGTATCCGGTCGTAAACCTTCCTTATTAATAATAAATCCTAAATACTTCACACTATCTTGTAAAAATTTGCATTTGTTTAGTTTAACAGTAAGTCCCATGTTACGTAACCTTTCTAGTACGGTTCTCAGATTCTTCATGTGATCAAGAGTGTTAGATCCTGTCACACAAATATCGTCTAAAAACACTACACACCCTGGCACTCCGCGCAGCGTCTCTTCCATAATTTTTTGGAACTTTTCCGGAATAACTGACAACCCGTATGGCGTACGTCTATACACAAAAGTACCCATATGCGTAGTTATAGCTGTGTAGGGTTGCGAGTCATCCGTTAACATACACTGTTCATACGCATGTTTTAAATCAATCTTTGTAAATTTATCTCCCCCACTAAGGTTTGCAAATAGCTCCTCGATACGTGGCAATGGATAATAATCTCTCTTTAACTTTGGATTGATAGTTATTTTATAATCCCCACAGATGCGTATGTCTCCGTTCTGTTTGACCACGGGCACTATAGGCGTCCCATAGTCGGAGTAGTCGACGCGGTAGATGGAGCCGTCGGCCTCGAGCCGCTCCAGCTCCCGCTCGACGCGCGCGCGCAGTGCCAGCGGCATGGGTCGCGCTCGCACGTACACCGGTTCTTTATCAGACAGCTGTAGTCGTATGGGCTGTTTACATGTACCCAATTTATCGCTAAATACTTCTGGGAATTCATTACATAATTTGTTCACCAATTCATCATCTACGATTTCATTGAGGTTTATTTGCGTTATCTTTAAAGCGCGCATCCAATCTCGTCCTAACAAAGGCCGCGCCCCATCCTTAATAATGTATAATCGTAATGAATTAGCTTTCAATTCGCCTAGACAAACGTCCACCTCAATGTAACCGAGTGATTTAATTCTTGAACCCGAGTAACAACGTAAAATTAAATTATCTGGTACAATCTTTTTATGCGGAAACATGCATTGGTACATCACCCCACTTATTGCTGATATACGACTACCTGTGTCCACTTCACATTCTATAGCAATGTTATCAACCGTCACTTTAATAAAATATGGTTTGTTACCTCGAGCTACGACGTCCAAGTTGAACATACCGTCATCCGATTCGTCGCTCACATAATTCTGCTGGCCGCCATTACCGCGCCCTTGTCTACACATTACTTTCAAGTGTCCTTTTTTCCCGCACTCATCACAACTGTAATTTTTAAACCGACACCTCTCGGCCGGGTGTGGCTTGCCGCAGCGCCAGCAGGCCCGCGCGCGCCCGTCCGCCGAGCCGGCTCGCGCGCCGCCGCCGCCCGCGCCTCCTGACGGCACGGCCCCGTCGCCGCCGCCGCCGTGCGCCCGCGGCGCCCCGCGCGGCCGCGTCCGTGCGCCGCGCGCGTAATGCAGGCCTTCGCCCGCCTCGCCACCCGCCGACTTTGCTGAGTCTGTCGCCGCCGTCGTCGTGGTGGTGCCGCTCACTTCGGCATGCTTCTCCGCTGCCTCGAGTGCCAGCGCCAACTCCACTGCCTCTTTGTACTGCACTTTTTTTTCAGCGAAGATTCTCGATCGCATTACGTCACTTGCCAGCCCTGACACAAACTGGTCACGCAAATTCTCTTCAAGCGTCGAGCATGACTTGCATTTTCCGAAACTGCACGTAGCTGCCAGGTGTTTCAATGCCTGCAGGTATTCCGTGAGGGACTCGCCCGGACGCTGTCGGCGCAACCTAAACACGTGCCGTTCAGCGATCTCCGATCGTTGCGGTTCCAAGTGTTCCGTCACTAACGCTACTAATTCGTCATAAGTTTTGCTCTCCGGAAAACTAGGTGAACACAAATCACACATAAGCGCATACGTTTCTTCGCCTACGACCGTTATTAACATAGGCACTTTCAAGTCGTTATCGATTTCGTTGAGTTTTACGTACTGATTTACCCGACGAATATAAGCTGGCCACTGTTTCGAACTCAAATTGAAAGGTTCAATTTTACCGATAGGCATTTTGACAAGCGCGAAACCAAGTAAATGAAAAAGAAATTTCAACAAAATCCCGTTCTCGTCGCCAATGTAACATCAATAAAACACGGAGGTCAACGACAGACTGGTATATTCATAATTCCCGCTAATAATGAACAACTGTCAAAAAGCCCGCCAAAACGCATACAAGTGACCACAGATGTCACACCTACCATGTATTTTCTATAAGTGAATATGCATACTGTAGATTGAACAAATGGTCAATTAATTTCCCTATCACGTTTGGATCCTTTCCGAAAAAAAGGGAAAGAATGGATCCCATATTAGTGTAGTATAGACTGATATTCACCATAAGAACATTGTAAACACAGGCAGTCAATCTTTGAATCAACCCCATGATACGATTGTCTCTACTAATAAAACCATACCTGTGTTTGTCACACATAAATTCCTGTAGCCTCCCTTATCACACGTAGGTAGATAATAAACTACAGTTTATGACTGAACTCACAATAGTGTTCGCAGTTAAATTCTAGTAAAATTGTCGTTAATGAACGCTGAATATCTGCATCCATCCGCTATTGCTGTAAAGGATTGTAATTTTGTAGGAGAATTGGTTCTCACAATGTGTTTGTTTTCCAATAAATTTATTATATTATTATTATTATACCTAGCCTATATTGTCCCACTGCTGGGCAAAGGTCTCCTTCCATTCCTTTCATCGTTCGCGGCAATCCAATAAAATAAACCACAAAATTTAGACGGCAAAATACATTAGATCGATACGTGGGCCACGCCTGATTAGAACGTAAAAAGACGTCGCGTGGCGTGGATCTAATATAGCTCTACAAATCTCCTTGCCATATAAAATGTATGAAGACACGCGCCCAGATCGGCGTACATGGCCCACGTGTGCGCATCTTAGTTTCACCTTGAAGTAAAAGACGATCTGTTTTGAAGTAATTTCGAGACTACGAAAAATTTAAGTAAAATATTACAAAAATATGAAAATGCCAACTAAATGTACCTATCTACAAATCAAATAGCTATGGAACTTTAAAGTAGCGCTAGCAAGAATAATTTCGTTTCACGTGGCGCCCTAGTGCATGACGTCAAATTTTCCGTTTACTACTGCGATGAATTAAAAAAAAACTATTAATAAATTAAAACCAGACATTACATAAAATAACAACGAATAGAGCTCCCAGAATATGTGGAACTAAAAAGATCTAGTGCATTTGAATGATTTATACTGCTACAATCTCATTCTCTCAGTTAGGAGCTCGTGGCTAGATAATAACAGCCGCACGGGTCGATCTTAAGGATAAGCAACGCTTGCCAAGGTTGGTCTGTGGATGGGTGACCATCTTAACATTCCTCCGTGCCTCGAAAAGCACGTTAAGCCGTAGGTCCCGGCTGTCATTTGTAGATCTTTGGCAATCGTTACGGATAGTCAGAAGCCAGTAAATTTGACTCCAGTCTAGTCATGAAGTACCATTTAACCCCAGTAAATGGGTTGTGGACTTCAGGTAGGTAGCCGTTCCTCGTAAAATACTGGTATTCAGCTAAATCCGGCTTGACTGGAAGCCGACCCCAATCTAGTTGGGAAAAGGCTAGGCAGATGAATCTCATGCTCTCAGTCTCCTCCTCTCCTCTCAGTCAGTGAGAGACTGCATTCAACGTGCGTATACTTAAATAGGTAGTTCATTTTTTTTGTAATTTATTGTTTTTCTAACAGGTTTATACTGACAGTAACCGCTGAAGCGTCTCAATATTTTAGCCTCCACTTTCAAATGTTTTTGAATGAGAATACAATCTAACGTTTTCTATCCTCGTGTACCACCTGCCAGTGTTAACATCTATCTCATACGCTCTACAAAACCATATACTCCACTTCATTAGTAATAAATCAAAGATCAATTTCCTATATATAATTCTGTCCCGTTCTAAGAAGCAGAGTTTAATATACTTCCCTCTCGCTCATACATCAGCTCCTTGTAGAGCAGTCTACACGCCGTACAATAAAATATTAGAGGTATTCTCCAATGGCTACCTAATTATGACCAAACTTGGTTTAGTTAAGTGGAATGGTTATAAGTGGGATATGGTTACTACAGTCCTGGAAAGGGTAGGGTTCGATTCCGAGCGAGTAATGTTAGAAATTGTAAATACGCAGTCTGTGTTGTTTGGAGTTAGAATGAGAAATAACCTAGAACGAGAGAATTGACGCAATGACTTCAAAAAAAAAGGTGAGGGAGACGAATGAGAAGTTAAAAATGTGTAAAAACTTTTTTTTACATGTGAAATCATCAAATCATTTCTCCCACTCTGGGTGGGGTAGGAGGGAGTGTCAGACATTTATTAACTATACTTTTGTTATAGGATGGTTTCGATGACAGCTGTGAGGTTCATACAATGTAGCCATTTATCCTTTTCTCTCATCTTATAGATGCATATTTTCGTATTTCGTGTAAGATGCATATTTGCACCCAACTCATGCTATGTAAAAAAGACTATAAAACCCCTTCCTTCATTTATTTGCCTGTTTTTGACGGAGCTGTGGAATCTTCTTCGAAAACTCCGCCGCCCTAGCAGGCGTCCGCCTTGACTGTCCCCATAAATTTTGCTGACATCTTTTTGAGGTGAGCGTGGAGCACAGTCGGACAGCGAGATACCTATGGTTCGTTGTCCACAAAACCGTGCCCACGGCTGCCGATAGACGTCCTGCGACTTCAGATGCCTGAAGCATCTGCAATGATTTCGGCCGCCTCCTATGCTTGTATTGATGCTTCGCAGAAAGGGTAGAACGCCTTTCATTCCTTCTCACTCACAGTGACAGACGCAAGAGATCTAACTGTAGGTACGTGAAACAAGCTTTCAAGTTTTAGTAATTCATCTTCATCACCCATCACGTCACGAAAATTGTTGTTCTAAACAACCCCGATGACAAAATTTCACCACTGGGTCAAAAATCATGCACCGGATTCACGGTATTCGTTAGTGCATCGATGTCTGACACACAGTGTATAGTGTTACATATCCAATTATCCACATATTTAGTTAAGCACCTCTATTCTGCGAACTGATGCATATTCCCTATTAAGAGATAAGCATAATTCCGGGAAGTGCTACACAGACCAGGATGAAGCTTAGATGAGAAGATTCAGTGGTGTGCATCAAGCTTTAATAGAAGCATTTAATACACAGGCAGATTATAGGCACCGATGGATTACGTTACATCGATGTATTTTGTTAGGCTTGTTGAGTAGAGCAAGCGTAGCTATTAAATACTATATTACCACCAATATCGGCTGCCGTTGCTCGCTAATGCTATACGCTACGCCACAGCGGCCAGGTCGCGGCGGCCATTGAGATACATACATTAGTATGAAATCGCCATAGCACCTGGCCGCGCTGAAAATTGTCACACTAATGCAGAGATGAGCAGAATTGAAGAACTAAATTCTGATTGACATTTTGTCGTTTATGATTCGTTAATCTTTAATTCAAAAAGTATTTAGTTTTGCTCACTTTGCCTAATTGATTCCATTTGACAGCTTTGACGTCACAAAATGGTGCTAAGTCGATCCTACTCTTATTTGAAACGCATAGTATTGTGCAGTAAATCACCGAATCATGATTCTGTAGAGTCAAGTTACTTTGAGTTCCAAGAATTTCTATTCAGTTTCCAATTTTCCACCATACGTCATCAGCGTATACGAAAAATATCAAAGTCGGCATCTCGTTTGATCAATATACCTAATAGTGCAAATATACGAGCTATAACGTATACGAGATATCTCGTATTTAGGCACTAGTAATTTACCTTTGTAGCTATTAATTTGTGAAATGGAGCGATTGCCAATATATACCCCTCATTAAGCTAAAAGCTGTATCATTCCCTGCTAGAGTCGGTGTTTTCTGATAACTACAACCTGGGAATCTTTAAGTCAAGAGTGAATTGGTTACTTCTAGGCAAGCATGCTCCATCTTCGACTACATCGTCGCTTTCTATCAGGAGAGATAGTGATCAAGTTCGAGCCTATCAGCAATTGTATCACTGCTTGCTGGTGGGATCGCAGTCAGGCACTAGTTTATACCAATAAAAAAAAATCGGTATCGCGCAGCTTTCGATACAGCACCGCCCTAACCATTACCATACAGAATAATACTAGTCGAGCATCGAATTTGGCCCAAATCCTATTTCCTGATAGAATTTAGACTTTATGGCCAAAGATTTGGCCTAAATGGGCCATTTCGATGAGGGCATATAATCTTAGTGACCTGTACTGTACGTTATAGAGTTGGAGGATAAAATTTCTACTCGATTGTGGAATTATGAGATAACATTGGAGTTAGTGCAGCTGGATAGATTTTCTGAAACTCACTGGATTTCTGTTTATGGATGAATTTGTTTGAATATTATAGACTTTACTAAAGAATTCTTGTTCTTGAGTCAGTCGTTATCTTTCCCTCAAAGTTTTTTGCCCAGTAGGTTGCTACGTTTATAGCAACATCTGTGGCATAGTAGGCTATTAATTGCTACCAATATAGGCCACTGCAGATCGCGCCCGAGTGACGAATATTCCAGAGATTGAATAATAGATACCCTTACCAAGTTTAGGGATTTTAACCTAGTGCTTGACTGCGATACCACCTGATAGCAAGCAGTGATGTGATCGTTGATGGTGAAGCACACTAGTTTATTCAAAGCCTATTCACTTTTGCCTTTAAGACATTAATTATAATCAAATTCAAACAAAATATAACTAAGTATTGAGTGTTAGAATTCTTTGGATTTCTTGTGTTTTACCTAATACTCTAATATAAGTACATAGGCGTATATTGTGCAACTAAACCTTTCCGTGGAATGACTCCGTTTTTTAGTAGAAATTACATGGAAATTAATATAGTATGGATTCTCTATACAAACTTTAGAACCCCATTTCATAAAAGGGGGTAAAAAGAAATCCTCTCTTAATCTTCGCCAATAATTGTCATAAGAGGAAGCCTTGTTCATTTCACGCTTCTAATCTCAGTAGTTTCAGCAGTGCGGTAATTTTTCAGACAGTCAGTTTCCTTTGATATATACATAATTAGATTTACTTAACTATATGTATCGACATCTATGGAGTCATAGAAGAACTATGAATTAGTTACAACCGCCTGAAATCATCTATCGGGCAGTTGTCTACCAGAAATAACACTCGTCTAGACGGAGGATCCTCCCTTTTCAATAGAGGTATTTAGGACTTTACTCTCTGTTCCACATACCCCCAAATATACTTGATTCAAAAGAAACGGTAGGTACATAATTATTCTTGTAACTGAAACCTAACGAAAATCACGATCTAATTAATTTGATAACCTATAATAATAATAATTGAGATTCCAATCAGCTGTAAGTTTACCGTTAATTGGTATTAATTACTTGAAATATCAGTCAGGTACACTATCAGTAATAGAATTGGGTTAATTACTAGTTATTATTATTATTATCGACTTAGGAAAATTGAATTCACGTTTTTGATTATTTGTTTTCGTGAAAATATGTTTCAAAAGAAAGCGGGACTGTTTGAAAGAGTTGCTGTGGGCCTGGAACGTAAAAAGCCACTGAATGAACACAGGTCGGTTTTTTGTCAGTTAAAGTTTGCTGCACCCAGAATAGAATGGGGGATGGGCTGCTCGCGTCCGTAGGATTTACTTGAATTTCGACCACCCTACACGTGTCCCCTGGGTAGTGCTAAACGAGCAGTAAATCTGGTGGTAGGCCATTGCATCGGCTGCCGGCTTAAAGATTACCACCCACCAGACAAAGCCATGCCGCCAAGCGATCCGTCGTGTTCCGGCATGATGTTTGGTGAAGCCGTACGGTGGAGGATAGGTCTGAGCAGTTGTGTTGCGATGTGTACCGGGTATGATGCACCAGCTGTTGTTGTGCCGGATGTTTGATCATGGAGGGTAGCGGGATCCGAAGCACGGTGCTCCGCTGGCCGACCGTAGACAGTTGGGGGCCCAAGTAGTGTGCCAGCCACACACGAAAGGCTGCCCCGCCATCTGCGAAAAATCCCAGGGTGGCCCCATCGTGCCGGTTGGCGACCGGATGGGAGGACCCGATGGCGATCCTTGGGGGGGTTCGGGCGTCCCCGCAGTCTCCAGATCAAACCTCCATTGGCGCAGCAATTCTGAGTGTGTTATTGGGTTTAACATCGCATCACCTCGCTCAACTGCTATCTTCCACCATTCCTATTTACTCCAAACCCAAACAACAATGAAAAAAGGTAAAAAGAAAAGCAGGTGTCGACAGCGGTTGCACGTCCTCCCATTCCAAGTGCATCTCTCGAATATTCGAGGGATGCACTCCAATATCAATGCGGTCCACCACCACCTTGAAACCGATAAGCCACACTTGCTTTTCTTGACGGAGACGCAGATTAGATGTCCGTCAGATGCGGCGTACCTCAACTACCCGGGATACTCACTGGAGCATCACTTCCGACAGCGTGCCGGGGTCTGTGTGTACGTCCGCAATGACATCTGCTGCCAGCGTCTCCGTCACCTTGAAGACCCCGATTTTTCAACCTTATGGCTGTTGGTGGACACAGGTATGGACAAAATTGTCTATGCCTGTGTCTACCGATCCCACAGCGGTGATCAGGAGACAACTCGGTTATTTGACCACCTCGGTATGGCCGCCGATACGGCCCTGCATCGGCACCCTGATGCGCAGTTCGTCGCTCTGGGGGACTTTAACGCCTGTCATCAAGACTGGCTTTTCCCATACCAGAGGACTGACTACGCTGGGAGAGAAGCGCGAAACTTTGCAGTTTCAATGGGGCTCTCTCATTTGGTAAAGCAAGCGACAAGGGTGCCTGATATTGCTGGTCATACTGCCAATTGTCTGGACCTTCTGCTGACAACCGATCCAGACAGATGTATCGTAACAGTTTCCTCACCACTCGGAACTTCAGATCACTGTCTGGTGAAATCTGTAACGTCCTTCTCGCCACCTGACTGCGACTCACGCGGTGAACGGCGAGTGTGGCGTTACAAGTCAGCAGATTGGGATGAGATGCGGCACTTCTTTGCGTCTTATCCTTGGCAGCAGGTCTGCTTCTCTTCGGAAAATCCGTTGAGCTGTGCGGAGGCAATTTCCGATGTGGTGCGTCAAGCTATGGAGTATTACATCCCACATGGTGACGTACCCGTCGGTAGCTCAGCCCGCCCATGGTTCAACGCCGGCTGTGCTGAAGCTGAAAAGCGAAAGCACTCGGCGTTTCTTTCCTGGGTGGATGCTCGTGACCGCAAAGCTCCGGACCTGAGCTCAAAGAAGAGAGCCTTCAACCATGCTGCCAAGTCCTACAAAAAGGCACTAAGGAAGGCTCGCTTCGATCGCATTTCCCACATTGGCCAGAAGCTCTCTGCGCAACCGTCCGGTAGCAGAGCATTCTGGTCCCTTGCCAAGTCGGTCGAAGCGAACTTCTGTCGGCCCACATTGCCTCCGCTGGTTCGGCCAGATGGAACACTAGCTCATACGGCGAGAGAGAAAGCGGGTCTCTTTGCATCTCTCTTCGCCCATAATTCTCGTCTTGACACTGGCAGTGCTACTCCACCGACTCTGCCTCACTGTGGCACCTCGATGCCCGAAGTCCGTATAAGGAACAAAGAGGTTCTGAGAGCACTGTGTCGTCTAGACGTGAATAAGGCTAGTGGACCAGATGGTATTCCAGCGATTGTTCTCAAGGCATGTGCGCCCGAGTTGTCTCCTGTTCTGACACGCTTGTTTCGCCTCTCATATAGGACTGGTATAGTGCCGAAGTCCTGGAAGCTTGCCAACGTGCAGCCCGTGCCCAAAAAGGGCAGTCGTGCCGATCCTACCAACTATCGGCCGATTTCAATAACCTCCATACTCTGCAAGATTATGGAGCGTGTGTTGAACTCGCGCCTCATGGCATACCTGGAAGGTAACGATCTCCTCAGTGACCGACAGTACGGGTTTCGTCGCAATCGGTCTACTGGGGACCTACTAGTGTATGCCACTCACTTGTGGGGCGAGGCCCTCGAGAAGAATGGGGAAGGACTTGCAGTCTCCTTAGACGTCTCGAAGGCCTTCGATAGGGTATGGCACGCTAGCCTTTTGAGTAAGCTTCCAGCGTACGGCATCTCTCCTGGCCTGATTAACTGGATAAAAGACTTCCTGAGTGAACGGTCCCTCCGAGTTGTTGTCGACGGATGCTCATCAGAGCCCATGATAACTAATGCCGGAGTTCCTCAGGGGTCTGTTCTCTCTGCAACTCTCTTCCTGCTCCATATCAACGATCTGCTGCTGCCCGGTATCTATGGGTATGCAGATGATAGCACAGTTGTAGAGAGATACATGCCGAGTACTCAGGCTAGTAGGGAGCTAATCCAGTCTGAAAGAGAGGCTATGGTAGAGCGTACGAATGACTCACTTCAGGCAGTCTCCAAGTGGGGCGAAGCCAATTTGGTGGGATTCAACGCCACCAAAACACAAGCGTGTCTATTCACCGCTAAAAGGAGCCCGTTCACCTTGGCTCCTGCTTTCCGGAATGTATCCCTGGAATGCACCGACCGCCTTCAGCTCTTGGGAGTTGAAATTTCCTCCGATCTGAACTTTGGGCGGTTCATTGAGTCCAAGGCCAAGATAGCTGCTAGGAAACTCGGCGTTTTGGCAAAGGTCCGGCAGTACTTCACACCGGGACAGCTTTTAATGTTATACAAAGCACAGGTCCGATCGTGTGTGGAGTACTGCAGCCACATATGGGCTGGAGCTGCAAAATGCCACCTGGCAGCTTTGGACTCAGTGGAAAGGCGTGCAAAGAGGTTAATTGGGGATCCAGATTTGGCTAACTCCAATCTACAAAGCCTTGAGCACAGGCGCAGGGTAGCCAGCCTTTCGGTTTTTTACAGGATGCATTTCGGAGAGTGTGCGCAGGAATTGCATGAATTGATTCCGCCATCCCCTTTCCACCATCGGACAAGCCGTCGTACGGCGGGTATCCACCCTTACGTTGTCCAAACCTCTACGGTCCGGACTAAGCGTTTCGCCTCGTCCTTCATACCGCGTACATCGAGGGACTGGAACAATCTGCCTGCTGCGGTTTTTCCGTCCGATTATGATTTGGGTGTCTTCAAGGCTAGAGTGAATAGGCTTTTAATAAACTAGTGCGCCTCACCATCGACGATTGCATCACTGCTTACCATCAGGTGGGATCGCAGTCAAGCACTAGTTTATAACGACTAAAAAAAAAAAAAAAAAAAGAAAAAAATATTTGATGATTTTCCGGTTTGTACCTCGCTGTCGGCTTTGACTGCCGTTTGAAGAATGAACCGAAAGAAGAGTCCATTTCAGAACCATTCTTAAAAATTTTCTCATCATCATCTATCTAGCCTTTTCTCAACTACTATTGGGGTCGGCTTCCAGTCAAGCCGGATTTAGCTAAATACCATTATTTTACGAAGAGCGGCTGCCTGCCAGACCTCCACAACCCATCAACTGGGGTAACACGGTACTTCATAGCAAAACTTAAGTCAGATTTACTGGCTTCTGACTATCCGTAACGACTGCCAAAGATATACAAATGACAGCCGGGACCTACGGCTTAACGTACTTTCCGAGGCACGGAGGAAACTCGATATCGCGGGTCTCAAACCATAGGGGCGTATAAGCAAAAAAGCGATTTTTCGTTTTTAATGCCATTAGATTCTACTATAACTAATACATTACCTCAATTTTTCTTATAATTTAATATTAATTACTTTTTGTGTAAATTGCAAAATATTATCAGCCGTAACCTAGACAGTCTACAATTATTTCCATGCCATACAGCCGTATGATAGACGTAAGAGCAATATCATTGGTTATTAAAGCAGTTTCAACGTGCCATACAGACGTATGCACGTACGAATTTAAATTTTGTTATGATCCTAGGAAATAGTTTCAGACCATAGAGGCGTATGCACATACGACCATCAATATCAACACGATCCTGGGGATATTTAGTCATCACTGCAGACGTATGCACATACGTCTACATATTTATAGTATGGCTGTCTCAAGATTTCGACAATACGCGGACGTATAGTCACAAACAACACCCAACACAGTCATTCTGCGGCGAGCTGCCATAGCGAGTAGATGTTACTTTAATGCGTGGAAAACTTTGGCGAATTTAGTGTGAATAATTAAGCGTAGAGACAATATCATGCGTTTAGCCCTAAAGCAGTAGCAGTAATAGATACTGTATTTATCAATGACTAGCTTTTGCCCACGGCTTCGCCCGCATGAAAGTCGAATAACCAAGTAAATTCAGAACAAAATATTATGATATCGCAATGTGGGTCCAATCTAAGTCATGACCGTAAGACATAAGTATCCCAGGTTTCATTCCGTCTTTTAAGGCACCAAGCAACATATTACTGACAGAAAAAAGAACTAATAACCAGCCCTCTACTTTCCATTGTTTAGGCACGCCATAATTTATGGTGGTAGGTCCTTTTTTTGAGAAGTGGTTGGAAAGTCGTCACTGCCTCCTCACCTTCTTCATGACGCAGACCCTCACCGGGCATGGTAAGTTATGAGGTTCCTGCACCGGATTCATGCGGAAGAAACGTCCAGGTGTCATCATAGTGTTGATCTTCCGGAGGACACGGTGGAGCTTACGTTAAAGGTGTGACGTTTGACTGCTCCGTCGGTCTAGTGTTCGCAAGGGCGACTGCTGCGCGTGGGCCCTGGGTTCGATTCCCAGGTCGAGCAAAAGTTGCTATTGGGTTTTCCATTAGGAATTACTCTATGGCTACCCGGAGTTTGGTAGTTGGTGATGCGATATCTCCGTGCCTCGGAAAACACGTAAAGCCGTTGGACCTGCATCTGATCTCTCTCCGGTCGTATCGGATTACTGTCCCATCCGACCGAAGTTAAGGAACAGAGACTGCACCTGCGTTTACGCACACACTTGTGCACTTAATATCTTCTAAGTACTTGGCTGATTTCTGTTAAGATTGGCCATCGTAATCGAAGTTCGGTCTGGAGGACTATTATTAAAGGTGTGCTCCGTTTGGGCAGCGACTACATACGCCGGGCCATGGTACAGCCAATTGACCATTGCAGAGTGAAACGAAATGACAGCTGATCGCCGCCTGCGAAACAGTATTGCTGGGGAATGAGGCGGCCGCACGCGTGAGGGAATTACCCTCACGCCACAGCTGCCGGGATCCCGACCCCGATTTCCAGCCACCGTATGTTTGCGGACAGCGAGCAATAGGCAGCACGCCGCCCGGTCATCCGGTAACCCTCCGGACCGAGCCCAAGTCATCGACGGCGCGTAGTGTTCCACGCGCGCCTCAAGGAGATGTCATCAAATCGTAGGGGCCCAGCACGGTCGAAGCCTACTAGGGTCATGGGTTACGTGAAAGTGAACCTCGAGGCCCTAAAACGTAGACGCACCACATTCCGCATGAACCACACAAAGAAACGTCGGAGCTCTGCCCAAGCGGGGCACACCTCCACTGTATGCTCCACTATGTCCTCCAAGCGGTCCACACAATGGTTTTTTTTTTTTTTTTTTTTTTTCCGGTAGGGGAATCATCAGAATGACTTCTCCCACTCTTGGGCGGAGCGGGAGGGCGTGTCAGACTCTTACTGACTAAACCCCTACCCCGTTCCTTCGTTACCATCGATCTGGGGGACACGGTGACAACCTTTCGGATACCGTGTTCCCTAGAGGCTTCGGCCCTGCCGGGCCCCTACAGTTTGCTGACATCTCCTTGAGGCGCGCGTGGAACAGAACGCGCCGTCGACGACTAGGCTCGGTCCAGATTATTACCAGACTGCCGGACGGCGAGCTACCCAGCGCTCGCTGTCCACACAATGGTAACCGTGCGCTTCTTCCATCCGAATCAGGTGCCTGTCCCTCCCGAACTTACCATGTCCATTGAGGACATGCGTCATGCGGAAGGTGAGGACGCCGTGACGTTTCTCCAGCCACTCTTCAAAGAGGGGCATTTATCTACCACCATGACGTGCCCCAGTAAGAAAGAAGTTAAAACATGCATGGAACATTCTATATACGTTTTTACTTAGAAAACTTTGTGTAATTACTACCATTTCGTTTTTTTTCTAGATTGTACAACAAAACTGGTTTATACTTCTACTCTAAATTCAACCACCTCGTAATATTAATGGCATGCCATACAGGCGTAAGAAATTTAAAAAACACGTAAATAATGTTAATTTTGATAGGTTCTCATTCCTAATTTGCAATATTTAAGGTCATCAACTAAGTA
Source organism: Mythimna separata (assembly GCA_030763345.1). Classification (NCBI taxonomy): domain Eukaryota; kingdom Metazoa; phylum Arthropoda; class Insecta; order Lepidoptera; family Noctuidae; genus Mythimna; species Mythimna separata. The sequence goes on from CM061190.1 coordinate 8,006,438, forward strand.
AAAATAAATACTGGTAAAAATATTAATAATTTAATGGGATGGATTTTACGTCCATAAAATCTATGTATTTTTAGGTGAATTTTTACGGAGTTTTACCGTTTAGTCGTCATGCCAAATAGATGTATCAACCGAAAACAAGTGTTACAGAGGAAATAATTTAAAATCAAACACCCTATATTAACTACAGTGTAAATATATAGCTACATGCAAAAACTCAACAAGCTGGCTTAACCACGAAAAAAGTTATTACATTTTTTGTCGCTCCTGAAAAGTAGGGGTTTTGTGGATACGCCCCTATAGTTTGAGACCCACGATATGTTAAGATGGTCACTCATCCACATACCAACTTTGGAAAGAGTTGCTTAACCTTGAAGATCGACCCGTGCGGCTGTTATTATCTAGCCACGAGCTCCTTAGCTTGCTGCGCCCAGAGTAGAAAAAAATATTTGATGATTTTCCACCTCGCTGTTGGCTCTGACTGCCGTTTGAAGAATGACCTGAAAGAAGAGTCCATTCCAGAACAATTCTTAAATTTTTTCTATGACAAGAAATACTTGAAGAATTGTTTTTCATCAGCATCTGTTTTTTATTCTGTCCTGTCTGCAATAACGGTATCACTGACTTTTCTTTCATAATTATAACTTCTCACAGGATCTATTCATGTTTATTCAAATTAATATATTTTTGTTTTCTAGAACTCTTATTTATTTCTAAGTTATAGTATATTGCTTTAATTAAAGTAATGTCTTGAAAATGCCATTCAAAACTAATTAAAGTTTTCTCAATTGCTGCAGTAATTATTAAAATTAAGAAATTAGATATTACTTTCTCGAAAAGCTCATTCAAAACGAATAAGATTCCTAAAAAGATTTTTAAATTACTTTTAAACAAAATAATTAAGGACGAAGCCAATATCAAAAGGTAAAATAAAAAAGCAAGGTCGATTCTACAAGATCTAGTGACATTCATAGAGTAAACTAAAAACTGTGTCTGGCTGAAACAAAGTCTATAATGATAACAGAATTTCTAGAAATGATGATATCATCTACCACACTTAGCCCATGTCATCGACAGCGTGTATTATTATTGACGATGCGTACAGCTAAGAAGTGGAATTCCCTGCCGGAGTCTGTGTTTCCTGATAGCTACAACTTAGGAGTTTTCAAGTCAAGAGAGAATAGGTTACTTCTAGGCAAGCGTGCTGCATCGTCGGCCACATCATCGCTTACCATCAGGTGGGAAAGTGGTCAAACACAAGCATTTGCAAATAAAAAAATGTTCCACGCGCGCCTTTACATCGAATTCCCGCAACCCTTACCAGGTCATCGGACAACCTTGTAGTCTCAAATAGTTTGATATTAAAAGCTGTTCCGTTGTCATGACAACTTCAATTCAAGTAGAGGAAATTTCCTGCCAAAAGGACTTAATTTAGGTGTAGCTCTTCTCAAAACATTCAACAAATTATACCAAACAACTTTCAATGACTCAAGAAACTCCACGTGTTTCCACCAGTTCAGAAATTCCTAAGAACTTCAACCCAATATGAAATGCTAAAGTTAAAGTCAAGTTGTTTCTAATTGGACATCCTGAGATTCTGAACGAAAATAAATCACGGGCCTTATTAAATTAATTTTCGGGGTTTCGAGGCCAAATATTGGAGATTTTTTCTTTAGGCTTTCGTTAAGAGTGGCCCTATTAGTCTAGGTCGGAGGTTGTCAAAGTTTTGCGTGATTAGAACCTTAATATGCATAAATAGCGGGGGACGCTAAGGCTGATGCTTACTAAGGCTGCGTGAAGTTTGAAAGTGTTACCGCGGCTCTGGATTTTTTTAGGTAAGAAATCATTCTATGACTTTCCCGCTCTAGGTGAAGCGGAAGTCAAATGTCATACTTTTACTGATTAAAAACACACCTTAAGGAATGCGTGGAACAACTCGTGCTGTTGACGACTCGGGTTCGTCCGGAGTTCCGGACGGTTACCGGACGGGTGCACGACGAGCTACCCAGTGTTCATCGTTCGCAACTCATGGGTTTTGAAATATAAAAGGGAACTAAAGGAACAAAGAAAATCGACTTACATAGTACGTACTTCTAATAACTATCTAATAATTAGTTTTTAGAGAGCTCTTTTAAAAATAATGAAATTAATTGAAAGTAATTCTTAGGAATTACTTACAATATTCTACTTTTTAAAAGAGAATAAAATACCAAATATTTTTCGATGTGAAACACTTATTGGCGTGCATTGGCAGTAAAAGTCAAACGGCATGATGCTCCCACTACGTCACCGCTCTAGCCTTCCTTGTCTGTGAGTTGGCTTATACTAACTGTGATGTATGTAGGTAGGCGCAAATATTGTATATGATCAGTTTGAGAATACAGAGCTAATGAACGGACGTGTCGGTGTTTTATTTCTCGTACTTGCGGCTAAGAACATTACAGTGGCGACGAGTGGTTGGATTGCGTGTATTGAACTGTTACCTATACATCGTGTTAGATAATGTCTATCGGCAAAGTGAGCGAATTTGACGTAAAGACGGGAGTGTGGTCGTCGTATATAGAACGACTGGACATGTACTTTACGGCGAACGAGGTAAAAAGTGAGCGTAAACTACCTACATTGATCGCGGTTATGGGGGACGAAGCGTACGAATTACTAGTGAATCTAGCAAGTCCTAGTAAGCCGTCGGAGTTGAAGTACGAAGAAGCCGTCGATTTCCTGGCACAACACTTACAGCCGGCACCGTCAGCGTTAGCGGAACGGTACAAATATAGACAGAGGCGACAGGGGGCGGAAGAAACTATAGCCTGTTATGTCGCAGAATTGAAAAGGTTGGCGCGGTTTTGCAAGTTCGGTTCCAACCTAAGCGAAAACCTGCGAGATCAGTTCGTCTGCGGGCTCAGAAGTGACACGATACGTCAAAGACTATTTGCGGAGGATGACGCTCTGACGTATAAAAACGCAGTCAAACTGGCGACTTCGTTAGAAGCTGCGGAGCGGAACGCGGCGGTGGTAGATGCAGCGGGGACGGCTAGCATCAGAGGGGACAGCGCGGCGCAGTTCGGAGACATGCATGCCATGGCCGTAGCGGGCGGCGGGCGGCGCTCGGACGCGAGCGGAGGCAGCCGGCGCGGCAGAGGAGGCGCGCAGGCGCAGCGCGGAGCGCGCGGTGCAGCGCTTAGCGCGGCGTCAACAGGCGGGAACATGCAGGGAAAGCGAATGCATAACGGGAGCATAAGGGCTTGTACGGGCTGCGGAGCGACCAATCATGGTTACGAGACCTGTCGGTTTCGGGAATACGAGTGCAGCCGGTGCCGTCGGAAGGGTCACTTGCGGCGAGTGTGCCCGGAGCAGGGAGCCGCGGGTTTAGCGGACAAGAAAGAACGCACTATGCATTATGCGAATGCGGAGGAATCGGGAGTGGGGCAGATGGCCTGGGAGGAGGAAGAGGACTTCCATCACTTATGCCTCAACGATTACCGAGCGGTTAGTTTGCCAATTTCAATCGAGAATAATACGATAAATATGGAAGTGGATACAGGCACAGCGGTGTCCTGTATCAACAGTGACACGTATAAGAGGTTTTTTAGGCATTTAAATTTAGAAAAAACAAGTGTTAGGTTTAAGTTTTATGATGGGTCTGTGTTAAAGCCGTTAGGAATTATAAAGACAAAAGTAAAATATGCGGGGGTAGAGAAAAAACTAGATTTGTTTGTTATTGAAGGTGGAACCACATCACTGTTAGGGAGACAATGGTTGTCGGAATTAAATATAAAATTACCTATTTTTAGTAGCTGTAATAAAGTGGATAACGTACAATTCAATAACGAAATACAATTGTTACTAAACAGGTATAAGGAGTTATTTGATGGAGGTTTGGGCCGATACACAGGAGGCAAGGCAACATTACGGGTACGGGACGGAGCGGCGCCGGTATTCCATCGCGCGCGGCCGCTACCGTATGCGCTGCGCGACCGAGTCGACGCAGAATTGGAACGCATGCTGCGCGATGGCGTCATCGAACCTGTCGACTGTTCAGACTGGGCTTCTCCATTGGTACCGGTAAATAAGGCGGACGGCTCATTAAGGATTTGTGCAGATTACAAGGCCACCGTAAACCCTGTTTTGCTTGTAGATCGTTACCCTTTACCAAAAATTGATGATGTCATAGTTAGGTTGAGTGGGGCGCAATATTTTTCAAAAATAGACCTCTCACAAGCCTATAACCAAATTGAGTTAGACGATACAAAAAAATATACGGTGATAAATACTCATAGGGGTTTATACCGGTACAATAGGTTGGTTTACGGCCTCGCGTCTAGCCCCGGTATTTTCCAGCGTATAATGTGCAATCTGTTGAGTAATATTCCTAATGTGGAGGTATTTTTGGATGACGTGATAATCGGAGGGAAAAGTAAAGAGGAACACATGAGGGCTTTAGAAACGGTTTTTAGTAGATTGCATCAAAAGGGACTTAAGTTAAAAACTAATAAATGCGTTTTTCTGGTAAAAGAAGTGCAGTACTTGGGGTATATTTTAGGAAAGGAAGGTATAAAGACCGACCCTAGGAAACTGGAGGCCATAACTAAGATACCTAGGCCTACCAACGTCACCCAGTTACGATCATTTATAGGATTGATAAATTTTTACGCCAAGTTTATACGGAATATGAGTGCTAGGTTAGTGCCTTTGTATGAGTTACTCAAGAAGGGAAAGGTTTGGTATTGGTCGCGCGACTGTGAGCGAGCGTTTAATAACATTAAGAAGGTGTTAGTTAGTTCAGAAGTATTAGCTCATTACGAGCCGGACCGCCCTCTTATCTTGACTTGCGATGCGAGTGCGCGCGGGATAGGGGGGGTCCTCACACAGCCGGCCCGGGACGGCCGCGGCGAGCGGCCGATAGCTTATATATCGCGTACTCTGAGTGACGCAGAAAAAAACTATTCACAAATTCATCGCGAAGCGTTAGCTATAATATTTTGTGTCAATAAGTTCCATCAATACTTGTATGGCCGCCGTTTTGTGTTGAGAACGGACCACAAACCGCTAGTATCCATTTTCGGACCGCATACGGACATTCCGACTATGGTGGCAAGTCGCATGCAAAGATGGGCTATAATTCTTTCCGCTTATACTTACGATATAGAATACGTGAAAACGAATGAGAACGGTGCCGACGGACTGTCGCGGTTACCGGTCGTCATTAGCGAACGTAAACAAATGAGTCACGCGGTGCCCGAACAAACGTATTTACATTTTATTCAACAAGCTTTATTGTTAGATTACGAGGAAATCAGACGCCAAACTGGAAAGGACCCATTACTATCTAAAATTTTGAGTTACATACGAGATGGTTGGCCTACTGAGTGCAATATGACGTCATTACAGCCATTTTTTAACAGACAAAAGGAAATTTATGAGGAATTGGGCTGCGTTTTGTGGGGCCATAGGTTAGTGGTACCGGAGAATTGTAAAGAGAAGGTCTTGCACATGCTCCATGAGCCACATATGGGGATAGTCAAGTCAAAGGCTATGGCGCGTAGTTATGTGTGGTGGGCTGGCTTAGACGAAGCAGTGGAGCGCATGTGCCGTGCGTGCGAACTGTGCGCAGCGCAGGCCGACGCGCCGCCGCGGCAAGCGCCGTGCATGTGGCCTTGGCCGAATCGTGCGTGGTCTAGGTTACATTTAGATTTCATGGGACCCATATTTGGTAAAACTTATTTAATTACAGTCGATGCCACGTCTAAATGGGTAGAAGTTTTTAACATGACAAGTACCACGGCTGGCGCGGTCATAGATAAACTGTGTGAACTTTTCAGTAAATTTGGGCTTCCCAAACAAATTGTGTCAGACAATGGACCACCTTTTACCAGCACTGAATTCCATAACTTCGCAAGCAATCATGGAATAGAACACATTTTTACAGCCCCTTATCACCCGGCGTCAAATGGCCTAGCGGAAAACGCAGTGAAAACCTTTAAACGGGTAATAAAGAAAGCCGCACTGGGTAAACAAAACATAGATAGGGCATTATGGACTTACTTGTTACATTATAGGAACACCGCACATTCAACAACAGGGGAAAGCCCAGCTATGTTATTGTTAGGCAGACGGCTACGAACTAAGTTAGATGTGTTAAAACCGGATAGGGAAACTTCAGTCGCTAAATCACAGAAACGACAAAAAGAGGCAGCAAAAGGGGGGCACAGGGAAGTAGGCCCGGATGAGGAGGTATGGTACAGACAATTTTTGAAGGGGGAAAAATGGGTACCGGGGCAAGTAGTACAGTGTATCGGGCCTAGTAACTACAAAGTGAAGGGAAACGGGGGAGAGATAGTTCACAGGCACATCGATCAAATAAAGAGAAGATCAGTCAGACAGTCGTTAATGTCCGTTCCAGAAATTGATCAGCAAGTGGTCGCTAATCCGGGTTTGGACCGCGGAAATGAGCCGTCTGTATTACGTGAGGGGGTTCAGTCTGCGCAGTCCACAGATGAGCCAGGGTTGAGGTCTCCGCCTCCGGCACGGGAACTGGGTGAGGTCGCCGAGGCTGTGTCCCCGGCAGCGCCACCCTCCCCGGAATTTCAAGATGCCTTGCCGAGTGTAGTGTCGCCCCAGCCTCAAGAGCGCCTTGTTAGGCAATGTAGAATTAAAAATAAACATAATTATAAGATCTAGTTAGTAATTAGTTGTAAGAGGTGTTGGGTATTTTTAAGCTATCAATATTATGTAAAAGCTTGTTGTGGAGGAGTGTGATGTATGTAGGTAGGCGCAAATATTGTATATGATCAGTTTGAGAATACAGAGCTAATGAACGGACGTGTCGGTGTTTTATTTCTCGTACTTGCGGCTAAGAACATTACACTAACATTGATATTTTATTTTTGCCGGGGATCCCGTGACGTCTGGCGTTTTTTTTTTTTGTGGATATTTGAAAAAGGGGTTTTATCTATTTGTTCATTAATCCATATACAAAAAGAAAAACTGACTTACTGACATATTAACTCACAGTCAAAGCCACTGTATCTAGATTTGTGCAATTTTGCACAAGGTTTCTTTATAAAAGAACGGGGAATTAGAGAGAGAGAAGAAGGGGGTCCAAATTTTGTAAAGACAAACCTACTTTTAGATAGACAAAGCTGTTTTGCAGAAACTAGTAAATATTATAAGTAAATTGTATCAGGCAGTATATATTTGCCTTTTTAAATACAAATCATTCAACCATTAGTAATTCTTGTATTAGAAACTCGGATCAAAACTGTAACTTTGAGGACCACAGTCATATCTCGATATTAAAATATAGACTTCTACTTTTAAACTTTGAACTGATGAATGAATCAATGACATGACTGTGCATGACTTTCATTATTAGGTTCTAAAGGACGAGTCCAAAGTTATTGAACCCAGGCTCAGAACAAATGACTTAAGTATCGACTTTATGTAATTAATTTAATAAGATTACGATATAATTATATTAAACGAGAATATTTTTGAATTAAAAATGTAAGTTACATGTTCTTATGTATTTTGATTCAAATAAATCTTTGTCGTAAATCATATAAGTAGGTATGTTTTTTATGGTGTTAAAAAGAATTTTACAACTTTACATGGACAAGCATTTTTTTGTCAAAATACATGTACGAGTATGTATAAGTTGTATCACAAGCAATTCACTAAGAAGAAGAGGAAAGATCCTGCAGAAAAAAGTAACAAATATATTTAAATATATGTTGCAGGTTTTTCATAAAATTAGGTTTTTGATCAAAAACCTGAACTAGTTTGGGTTTATGATAAAGTTTTTGTCAAAACCACGGTTTAGCTTTGTTTTATGACAAATAAATCAATTTAAATGAAATAAATTAAACAATCCGTCATCATTTGCAACTTAGTAGAAAGAAAACAATTGGAATGGTCCTATGAAAGAAAGTTTTTTTTTTAATTGGACAAAGTGACATACCATGGACCATTATTGATAAATAAATAATTGATTTCTTTCTACTAGGTTGCAAATAATGATGGATTATTTTATTTATTTAATTTAAATTGATTTATTTGTCATAAAACAAAGCTAAACCGTGGTTTTGTCAACAATTTTATCATAAACACAAACTAGTTCAGGTTTTTGACCAAAAATCTGGATTGATATAGGTTTATGATGAAATTGATTTTAATATGTGTCATCTTTCGGTTTTTCATCAAAAACCTAGGTTTTTGATCAAAAAACTAATTTGATGAAAAACCTGCGACATATACACGTTAAATCACATAATCAAAAACTGAAGACATGGAAAATTACTTCTTAAAAACTTTTTACAAAAAAAAAATACAATCGACTTCAATGAGAACAATTTTTTTTTTATTTATACTTTGTAGTTGTGCTACAATATTTCTATGGGACCTATTTGGGAGTTTATTCTTAAAATAAAATAAATTCGTTTATAATTCACCGAGAAATCAGTGAACATGCATAAAAAAAACAGAGAACCTCCTCTTTTTTTGAAGTCGGTTAAAAATATCATTATTCAAATGTCGTCTTTCACGACTCGTCTAAGTGATCTCTAACATTCATGAAAATGCACTCTAAATAAGAGTAGGAATTTTGTTAATTTATTACCAAAATAAAAAAAAAATTACATTATAATATGGTAGATAAATTAAATATATCTAGTTTCTTTATGAAATAATGTTCCTTAAACGTTGCGATATTACTAAAAGCCTATTTTTTCAAAACCAACCGCCATTTTGTAACACACATTTTTCTTCTAAACTCTTCAGCCTTCACAGGAATGTCTATCTTATCTGGAAGTTTTGAAATAAAATCTTTCACACATCTGACAGAACCGTTTACGTGAAAAGCCTGTGAAACGAAATATGTGTGACGATAACGAAATATACGCACTAACTAAAGTAGGGGTAAGTGATGTTTTGAGGATTTTGAGTAATATAGGACCTAAAGATTAATATAGGCCTTCTGATAGCCTGATGAGTATCATGTAAATCTGATGGACGGCGAACAATGGGTAACTCGCCGTCCGGTTATCCGGTAACCGTCGGGACCATGTTCGTGTCATCGACGGCACATAATGATCCACGCGTGCTTCAAAAAGATGTCAGCAAAATCGTAGGGGCCCAGCTAGGTCGATGCCTAGTGGGGCCATGGGTTATGTGGAATTGATCCCCGGGGCCTTGCAACGAAGGCAAAGAAAGAACACAGGAGCAGGTTTTAGTTAAAAAAAGCCTGACACGTGATCCCACTCCTTCCTATTTGATGATCTACTGCCACAAAAAAAAAACATTTTAATGTTATAGGTATCTAGCGTATACTGTCCCACTGGTGGTCGACGTCCTCTCTCCATTCTTTCCATTGTTCCCGGGTCTGAGCAAGATGCCACTTCTTGCCAATTCCCAAGGAAGTCGTCTAGGTCGTTCCACTAACTCCTTGGTGCCGCGACTCGTCGCGGTCATACGACTTCAGCGCAGCAACTTTGTATTTTACCGGTCCATCGCTTGATCGACATGTAGCAGCATAAAATTTTATTGCCATATCTTATTTATTTTCATGGGTATTTGAGATTCGTCAAATGCTACTTATAAGCTTAGTAAGGAAACTTGCAAATTTTTACAGGGTTCATCATTGATGGCGATACAGATTACTAAATGTGTTAAACGGCCGTGCATTTTGAGGTTTTCTTTTTGAAAATCATTCTAATATTATAAAGGTAAATGCTAGTGTGTTTATATGTGACTGTGTATAATTGTTTGTTTCTTTTTCACGCTTGAAAGACTAAATGGATTTGTATGGACTTTGGCAGGCGGGTAGATGACGGGAAGGATATTTTTTATCTCGGGGAATGTATTGCCGAGATAAAAAAAGTATATTTGGGACAATTTTCTATTTTCACGCTGGTAAAGTTGCAGGCATTTTATTAGTAAAATTGAGATGTTTTTCTACCGAAAATGACCCGTCTTCTCAAAAATATTGTAAATATAGTATTATTGCTTGAAAGGCTTAGTTATTTTTTGTTTATTATGCAGAGAAAAAAAATAAAAAATAAAAACACTTAACTAATTAAAACTACATATACACTAACTCTTACTATAAACTAAAATATGGCGTCAAAAAATTCTTCCGCATCGCTGTCGACCGGAAGTAGTCTCTTCATTCTTTTGTATTTTAAGGTTATTAGTAAAATCCAAATATCAGAGTAATCGAAATACATGTCCATCACAATTATTTTGTACTGATCGGTTTTCGATTAAAAACAGGAACCTCGTAATTACCAAAATCACTTTCCCGAGTATTGTATGTTCTATTATAAGGCAATGATAATGTGTATTATAATAATAATCATTATATATTAATGACAAACAGGCCCAAAATAGTTTGGAACGGTTATTGTGTAACGCTATTATTATTATGACTCCGTTGTATCCCAGTGCAGGATAAAAGCCCCATTCTTCCACTCCTTTCAGTCTTTAGCCATGACATTTTATAATTGCTGAACATTTCGGTCAGACATGTCTAAAAAATGAGTAAAAAAGTATTCCCATAGCATGGGTGTACTATTTTCGATATTTTGAACACTCGATGTATTAACTGTACGATATATTGAATGTTCGATTTTTTAACCATTCGATATTACCTATGAACGTTCGAGTTTTTAGTACTGCCAGGTTACCTAGTTTCTCAACACAGACTCCTTATTTTGACAGCAGTAGTCAAAATACCGTCTCACAATAACAAAGAGCGCCCTCCCCCTAAAATAAAATGGCAAATGTTAGAGAAGAATGATTGTGCGATGAAGTTCAGAGAGCGAGTGGTGGACAGAATGATAGAGATGGGAGACATGAATGATCGAAGTATAAATGAAAGTTGGAATGAGATGGCTGGGTGTATCAGAAATGCAGCGAAAGATATTTTGGGAGAGACGAGTGGAAAGGGTACAATAGATAGGGATACATGGTGGTGGTCGACAGAAGTTCAGAATGTGTTGAAAGAAAAAAAGAGAGCATTCAAGGAATGGCAGTGTGTACAACCAGGGAACGCCAGTTTAAAAGCAGAAAGAAAGGTAGATTATGATCTTTTAAAAAAGAAAGCTAAGAAAGCCGTGGCAATAGCAAAATCAAAAGCCCAGGACAAACTATATAACTCACTGGATAGTCCTGCAGGCCAAAAAGAGTTGTACCGGCTTACTAGAATGAGAGAAAGAAAAGCGAGTGATGTTTGCCAGGTAAGATGTATAAAAGATGAAACTGGAATGGTTCTTTCGGATGAAGAAAAAATTAAAAAGAGGTGGAAGGAATATTTTGAAAGACTGATGAATGAAGAAAATAATTGGAGTGGGGTTTTACAGAATAAACCAGTGAATGTAGGATTAGTGAGAATGGTTACTATGGATGATGTCAGAATAGCAGTAAATGGAATGAAAAATGGTAAAGCCATTGGTCCAGATGGAATACCAATTAAAGTGTGGAAGTTATTGCGAGTGGATGGATGGATGTGGTTAGCTTTATTCTTTAATAAGTTGTTGCTGGAAGAAGCCATACCTGATGATTGGTGCAATAGCGCTTTGGTGCCAATCTTCAAAAACAAAGGTGATGTGCTGGAGTGCAAGAATTATAGAGGAATAAAGCTAATGTCACATACTATGAAAGCCTGGGAGCAAGTTATTGAATGGCGACTGAGAGAAGAGAGTGAAATTTCACAGAATCAATTCGGTTTTATGCCGGGTCGGGGTACAACGGATGCCATTTTTGCTATACGCCAGTTGTGCGAAAAATATAGAGGTGCGCATAAAAACTTGCACATGGTATTCGTTGACCTCGAGAAGGCGTACGACCGGGTACCTCGTGAGGTTCTGTGGTGGGCCCTTAAGGAGAAAGGTGTGCCTGGGAAGTATGTGCAGTTGATCCGAGCGATGTACAGTCACTGCAGTACCCAAGTCCGGTCTGCAGTAGGCACTACTGGCAGCTTCAATGTGGCAGTCGGCTTATATCAGGGGTCGGCTCTTAGCCCTTACCTCTTCCTGCTGATAATGGACGCTCTGACGTCTGATATCCAGGAAGAGGCTCCCTGGTGTATGCTGTTTGCCGACGACATTGTGCTGGTTACCGAGAGTGGCCTAGAGGTCCAGAGCAGATTGGAGGCATGGTTGCACAGACTGGAGAGTGTTGGCCTGAAATTAAGCAGAACCAAAACGGAATACCTGTTCTGCGATTTCGGCGGTCTCTCCAGTCCTGTGCCTTTAGCTCTCACCGGCACGCCCATACCATTCTGTTCCGAGTTTCGGTACCTCGGGTCTCTTGTCCAAGGCAACGGTGAGGTAGAGCGAGACGTAACTCATCGGATCTACTCAGGATGGATGAAATGGCGACAGGTCACTGGAACAACTTGTGACCCACGGATGCCCCTCAAGTTGAAGGGTAAAATCTACAAGTCCGTGATAAGACCTGTCATGTTGTATGGATCAGAATGTTGGGCTGTGAAAAAGACGGATGAAAAAAGATTGCACGTGGCAGAGATGAGAATGTTAAGATGGATGTGTGGTGTGACAAGAATGGACAAAGTGAGAAATGAGTATATTAGGGGAAGTTTGAAAGTGGCGCCAGTGACTGAAAAGTTGAAAGGGAATCGTTTGTCTTGGTATGGTCATGTGAAGAGGAGGGATGAAACGCATGTTACTAAAAGAGTTATGAGTTTACATGTGGATGGATGGAGAGGGAGAGGGAGGCCAAAGAAAAGATGGATGGATTGTGTGAGAAGTGATATGGAAGAAAAGGGAGTGAGTGATAGCGTGACGAGTGACAGGACAGAATGGAAGAAAAAGACGTGTTGCGCCGACCCCAAGTAGAACGGGACAAGGGCAGGAAGATGATGAAGATGATGTTCGAGTTTTTAGATGTTCGATTTATAGTGTATCAATTGATATTCGACTATTTGAAATTCGATGTGGCGTTCAAAGTCAAAAGTCAAAGTCAAAGTCAAAGATTTACTACTCCCCTAATAAATGTAGTTTTTTGAGATACCGCTAGTGTAGTTGGCAGCCGACAGAATATTTCCTAAAGCAAATGTTTTCCGTGTGACACTCAATTTGCGCCTGTTATTGACACGGCCACATTTTTCTACAAAATATCGGGAATATGTCCACAGCGATATTTTGCAGATCTGTATTTAGATCCTTGATCTAAGTCCTACACAGTAGCTCCTTATTACGGAACAAGAGTTTGTGGTTTGGGATCGTTTATTTCCATAAGAATTACATAAATTCAGTTACCTACACTTTTTTGCATTATCGGCCTCGTGATATTCTCACTGATGGGATTTAGGATTCCTTTTTAGGAGAGGAAATGGGGAGTAATCCATCACGCGGGACTAGTCTTCGAATTTTTGGTTCCAGGACATGCTGGTTACCCCACGATGATGTTTTCCTTCACCGTTTTGAGAATAGTGCTGATGAAATAAGTTACACAAAATAATGGCGACGGGCTGGGTTTGAACCCCCGGCCTACAACATCTTAGTCGGGGTAGTTGCCACTGGACCAACACTGCTATCTATCAGCTAAATAAGAATTTTAAACCTAAACATAAATCAATTCAGTTGGACGTATTACAGAACTAGACATCTAAAATCAGATAAAAAAAAATACACAACTTGAGACAACATTCAAGTTTATTCCATACACTGGTTCAACTGTCAAAGTAAGTCAAAAGTAAATGTTTAAACAAAAATAAGTGGATATAAGCTAATTGAATATGGCTCGTCACTATGTAAGGGAATGTCAGGCTTAACCGTTAATGTCTATTTTGTTTTTTATATGTAAGTAAACCACACAAATATTATAAAGTCGAAAGTCTATATGTATGTTTGTATATCTGTTACTTCTTTACGTGTAAACAGCTGAACGGATTTAAATGAAAGAATTCGAGACAAGGAAGGAAGTATTTCGATATAGATAGATACAGCAACAATTTGACCAATATTTCACATTGTTTTGAAGTCTAATATTTTTACAGAATTTGGCACTTACCTATAGTCCAGTTATATTGGACCCTTGAGATACAAAACTGTACCATTTTGAGATCACAATATACACTAGGAACCAACTTGTGAATAACTAAAACAACTAGGTACTAAACTTAACTCAAAAACATTGCGCCATAAACTGTAAAGTGCTCTTGTTACATGCATATCATATTATGTAAGTTGTTCGCTCAAATCGAGCGTCTTTTGTTACTAGCTACTGCCAGTGGTATCGTCCGCGTGCAAGTAGAAAATTATACCTAAGAAAATATCTATCTATCCTAAGAAAATATATTACATCCGGAGGACACGGTGGAGCATACGGTGGAGGTCCGCCCGCTTGGGTGGAGCACCACCGTGTACTTGTAGGGCAATCAGCGGCAACGGTCAGTGTGGTTTAGCCCCCCTCTCTCCGCCCAAGCGCGGGAGAAGTCATTAGATGATTTCCAATCTAAAAAAAAAAACATCTATGAAAAAGGCTATGCGAAGCAGGCGATAGCGCGGGGTTAAAAACAGTAGTGCGCGGCAGGCGTAGATACGTACAGCAAAATACAGAGAGTTGAAATTTGTTAGAACTGTGAACTGAAAAAAATGTGTTTTTGGTAATGTACTTTAATCATTTGTAAAATGTCATAGAACAATAGTTGCTGTTCATGATATTAGTAATAGAGTCCTAAAAGGTTGTTAGTGTTTTACAAATAACCCAGTATAATATAGTTTATAATGGCACATGACAAGTATACATCTATAAAAGCTGTTGCTATGATTTTGTATGAAAACTGTACAAACGCGAAAAGCGAATAAATTAATATATGAAGCTGAACATTTTGCGGTAATATTAAGTAATACGTTGTTATTATGAATTTATTATGAAAATTGTTGAATGACATTAAATTTATTAATTAATGTTTCGAATGAAGGTAAAATATACCTACTTATATTAAAGCTGGGAAAATGATAAGTCATTGTTTTTTTGATAAAGTCATCGCCTCAAGCCTCCCCCAAGTGTCAACATAATGAACGGTCTTGTGCGTCTCACGTTCATCGGTTTCCCGAAACTCTTACCAGGTCATCGGTCCACCATGTAAGAGGCCTTCCAACGCGACATGTGAAAGTGTATTTACACAATTTTTAGAGCAAAGACTTATAGCTAGAAGAATCGTCAATCTTAAGTGGCAGTGGGTAGGGCTCATTGCTTGCAGAACATATGGTCGATGGCTACGAACGTTTCTGGAGTGATGATCAGACGTAGCGTTGAAAGGCCTCTGAATTTGATGGATGTGAGACGCACATGATCGGTCGTTATGGCATCGCTGCTTGGGTGAGGCCTATGTCCAGCAGTGGACGTTTTTCGACTGAAATGATGGTGATGATAAAACTCTCACTAATAATAATGTCAAGTAGCATCCTCCATATAGTGTTTACCCCACATTTTATTATGCATATTGCAATCATAAACCAGTATATTACCACAAGAAAAAAATATTGCCACCTATAAATAATGTCATGATAAAAAAGAAACAAAATAAAAACATAAAATATGAGATGTATGATAATAATTGCGGTTTAAAAGTACAAGATGATAATTTATTAGCATCTTTGGGTAGTTATATTAATTGAAAGTCTTTAAGTGGACTATATTAAACTGCTATTACTGACAACCCTCAGGGCTTAAGGCTGTGCGCACGATGGCGACTTTGCGGTTGTCATTTGTTTCTATGGAGTTAAATTTTATATTAGTAATCTAGTAATCCTTATTTTTTAATTGAATGCATCTAATGGTTTCTCCCGCTATAGGGCGTACCGGGAGGGCGTGCTAGACTTTTTTGTACCAAAACCACACAAATATTCCATTTTTGGCCTTTGGTTTTCAGCACTACGGATTTCCCTTTCGAAAGTAAAACCTTGACCGGTTCGAGAGGTCGCCAATTGCCCCTACGAGGAAACGGCGGTGCTCCACCCAAGCGGTGAACACTTCCACCGTATCCTCCGGTCCGCACAATGGTAACACTTGGGCTTTGCTCCGCACGAATCAGGGACAGGAATTTTCCGAATTTACCATGTCCGTTGAGGACCAGCGTCATGTTGAAGTTGAGGATTCCGTGACGACCCTCCAGCTACTCCTGAAAGAGGGGACTTAGCACAATTATTATGGCAATGGTATGACCTGGTGACGGTCGCGGAAATCCGATGGATGCGAGACACACAGGACCGGTCGTAGGCCTATGTCCAGCAGTGGACGTCTTTCGACTGAAATAATGATGAAGATAACATTACAGACATATCTAATGTTTTTGTATCTAAAACTCTATTAAATTAACAAAACTTTAAGCAGCAGTAAATGTCGTGCCTACGTTTACAAAACCTTTTGCAATTGCAACACTAATTGCAAACAAATTGGTAATAAAATAACAAACCTTGTTACAGCTTAGTATAATCATAAGACCTATTACAATCTGTAAATTGCCTTTAGATTGAAATTGCTTAGCTTGCATGAAAGTTGCACATAATCTGAACACCGTAGCAATTGTAATTTGGAGTATTCCCGTTTTGGCACCTAAATTTTCGGCACCCAAGCTATTTTCATTTCGGCATCAATAGGTACCTATTTTGGATGTTAGTAACTTATACAAAATCCCAATCCCGGTCCACACAATGGGCCCGACAGTTGAATCATCATCATCATCTCAGCCGAAAGACGTCCACTGCTGGACATAGGCCTCCCCCAAGCGTCGCCACAGCGACCGGTCCTGCGCGTCTCGCATCCATCGGATTCCCGCGACCCTCGCCAGGTCGTCGGTCCACCTTGTGGGAGGTCTTCCGACGCTGCGTCTTCCGGTACGTGGCCGCCACAACACACACACAGTCACAGTGACAGTTGAATGTACATGTTGTATTTTATCGTGCATCAATCCGGGCAAAATAAACATATTTTCTTTCTTTCTTTCAATCCAAAATACCTATAGGTGCCGAAACGGGAATAGCTTGGGTACCGAATATTTTGGTGCCGAAAATTTGGATGCCGAATCGGGAATAGGTACTCCAGCAATGGAGTTTCATGCTAGCCAAACATGCTAACTGCTTAGCCAAGTAAAACATGAAGTTCATAGATAAACTAAAAATAACGACGACTTTAAGTTCAAAGGAATTTGCCATTGGACTTTATGATGCCAAAATACTTCATTTTCATAAAGGTATATTGCAGCATCGGTGGCATTTTATAAGTTCACCAAAATGCAGTTGTAAGGTTACTTGTGGCACTACTTGAAGGAGTTGCTATGGACGTAGAAAGCCAAGGGCAAATAGAGGAACACATGCATTTTAATCTGTAAAAGTCTGACACGCACTCTACACTCTATCTTAGAGCAAACAAAAACTCTTCATTCAGGCCCTACAAAAACTATTCATTCAGGCCCCACAAAAACTATTCATTCAGGTCCCTCAAAAACTCTTCATTCATTGTGAATTTGTGATAAGTGATAATAGTCATCATCTCGTGCAGCGTGTGTATTCCTTATTTTAACATGTCACTTTAACTTTAAATGCATTGGGATGTTCATTGATAGTGAGGTCGGCATTCTTAACTAACGTAAATTAATTAAAAAGCTTTTGAGTTTCCTAAACTAAATTTAAAAAATCAACATTAGAATGCTTTTGTCGCATATTTCGGGACGTCCGAATGTGCTCGAAAATCTACAACTACCTAACACCTATGGTTAAAAAATTCACAAAACTATGATAAATCGCACACACGATAAAACTGATACAGATATCCAGCTATAAAATAATACATTGACTATAATAAACCAATAAATTTTCCTCACGGCAGAATAAATCTACCGTTGACAGCGATAGAGATTAAAAATTTGATCGATTGGCATTCGATTTTCAAATGACAGCTCTATAAGTTTTAGAATCGATATTATTGCAATCATGTAACTGAAATCGATAATCGCTCGTGATAAAGAGCTTGGAATCGTAGAGCCGGAGAATATGTGCGTCCGTATAATGTTCATCGACCAAAAGAGATATTTCCATTTTTTTAAAGGTTAAAATCTAAAAAAAAAACTGCGATATGCTTCCGACGTTTACTGACTGAAACTCACCCGTTTTCTTCCAGTTGTCCTTTGCGTTCAAGGATCGCGGTAAGTCTTTAAAATCATCCTGCAACTCTGGGAGGCCCTAGCAGGCTCCATCAAATTTCTTGACAGCTTTCCGATCATGGAATACTGGAATACAACGTACCGTCAACCCGGGCTTGGTCCCAGTTACCCATTGCAAGCCCGTCTGCGGTGGCCGAGAATTACTCTACGACTCCCGATGATGACAAATGTGCTGTTGAGGTATATCTTTTTTTTTCAATAATAATAAATTAATTAATTGGCCCTTTTCCTATATTCTAATAATTCATTTATAACGATGTTTTTTCTGGTTTTTGGACTTTTAATTTTGATTTAATGTTGAACAATTAATTTAAAATATATTAACCAAAGTCTGTAAGAGCTGTGCAAACTTTTAAGTGAACAATTCGCTGCGATAATAATTTTATAAGATATTTATCTTTTTGTAAATTATGTTTCTGCGAACTAGTTGGAGTGCCGTAATAAAAAAATAAGTTTTTGTCTATTCTATTCTTAGCTCTATGGCATTCGATTAGCCATGTATCATGTTTTTTAAATGTGGAACAAATGCCCTTCGAATGTTTTCATTCCTCGAGGCGTCGGTATTAAGGTACAGTACACATCAGATCTTTAATTTCATATTAATCTTGAGAAGATAATAAATGATTATATGATTTGCAAGTTATTAATCGTAAATTAATTGAGGAAGTAAGGGACAAATTGCAAAAGGAGAATTATGGGTGGGCCGCCCAGAGCATGTTTCAGTATTTTATTATTATCACAGGGTATAAAAGACGTTAATTTCCGTCTTACATAGGAAGGTAATAAACCTAATAACTGTAGAAATGTTTTAATAACTGCACAATTACTTTTTAAGTAATAATAAACTAAGGCTTGGCCGCGATCTCACTTGATGTTAAGCAGTGTGTAGTCATTGATGGTGAGACGCACTAGTTTATTAAGAGCCTATTCACTCTAACCTTGACGATACCAAAATTATAATAGGCCGGGAAAAAAGCACTTAAAAGAACACGTGTAGTCAGTTAAAGTCTGAAGCATCTTCTCACTCCACACAAAGCGGGAGAAGATATTGAATGTTATGAACCCTCAAAATAAATGCTGCGTTCATACCACTCTTAGAGCAAACTCGAAGACGGGATGACTCCTGCAAAGATAAAATACCTCATGCGCCGGTTATTAAACAGTGTGTTACTTTGTACTAACCTTAAGAATTTTTAGGGTTCCGTGCCGTTTTTAGGGTCGTGTGTGATTTCTCACTGCTACTTGGAGTATCAAACACAAGTCTGCTACTCCAAGTAGCTGTTAGAAAATCACTGACCGTTTATGCTCTGTTATTGTGCATATTTTAATGTTCGCATGGAAATAAAAACCCATAATTATATAGGTTACTTTCTGTTGACCTAGAATCCTGAAATTTGAGAAGAAGCAAGGCCTCTACAAGTAAAGGAAAATATCTGAAAACTGTAAAATAAGTTTACAACACAAATTAAATAATTACTCGATACAGTTATTGAACTATCTACATAAGAATGTCTGTACGAAACCCTCGATGCACAAGTCCGACTCCATCCGAGTCCTTTTTTGACGTGACAACGTCTTAAATTAGGTTGCGGCTGGGAGTCACTTATGAAAAAGTGTAACGCTCGGTAACGTTACGATGAGTCACCGAACGAGAGAGAGGCCCGCCGAATGCCTTGCGTCTCTCTCCCACTCAACTATGATCGGTCTGCCGCGCGCGCAGCACTAGAGAATTTTAGTAAACAAAATATATTTCTATAGTTAAAATTTGTGCAATTCTTATTTTCATTCAATTCCTTGTTCCTATTGTGCAATTTAATTATATTCATATCAATAAATATTCTACCGAGAAAAAGACGTTGTCACGTAAAATCTTCGCCCGTAAAAACGACTTTACAGGCAACCATTTTTTTTTTCTTACTTTTTAAGCTCACGTCTTTGTAATGTAGCCGTTGCAATGCAGATTAAAACTAGGCTATTAAAGGCTTGATTTACATAATTGCCGGAACATTTAGTCTATAAGAGTAACTGGACGATATGAAGACGCATAATGTTCTACACTTTTGTATGTTTTTTAATTGATATAGTCGTGGTAGCCCTAAGGTGTTTTGAGCATGTTCGGATTCTGGTATACATTAATGGCACCTTTTGGTTTTATTTTTGGTTGGATACTGTTTTGGGGCAGGGGCGTGGCTAAGCCTGGCTGCACACAGGCCACACGTAGCGGGCGGCGAGCTGCTCGCCGTCCGGTAACAGTCCGGACCAAGCGCATGTCGTCGATGGCGCGTATTGTTCCACGCGCGCCTCAAAGAGACAGTGTCAGCAAACTATAAGGGGCTCGGCAGGGTCGAAGCCTACTGAGGCCCTGGTTTGACCGAAAGAGATCCGCGGTACCCCGTAATGAAGACAAAGAAGGAACAGGAGTGGGTCAGTAGAAGTCTGCCCGCTCCGCCAAGAGAAGAAGCCATGTGATTTCCCAAATTAAAAAAAAAGCCACACGCAAGAGCCTCAAATACCCAAAGCTAGAAGCGACTACAAAAGAAACCGACGGACGTGTGCGACAGTCACTTGTGGTGGTAGACGTGCGATTGCGATTGGTTGCCGTTTTTTTAACCAATGTTTGACGGGATTGAATTACATCCATCCAATCCATTATTACAATCAATGTTAAAAAGGACTGCTGTTGGCAAGGGCCTTCCAAACCTCTTCCAGATATTCTTTTCTCGAGCCACCTCAAATCAGCCCTTGCGGTGGTTGTCTTGGTCATTTCTGACCAATCCCAGGTCACCTGTCGCGGGATCGTCCATCTTCAGTTATTCATTTTGTGGAGACCTTCCCCAATGCGTGTAAAAAACAAAATCCTCCGAGTTATAAAATATCATCAATCACTTTATGAATTTAATTCAATTAAAAAGTTATAACCAACGAAATGAATTGTGTATTTTCAATCAAGACTGCCCAACTCCGATGTATAATACTTTTTTCCGCTGTTTTAATTTGTGGTCATTTTTTGTAATAATGGCTTCCAACTTGACATTGAACAACTAGTCCCCTGTGTGTCTCACATCCAACAAATTTTCTTGACCCTCACCAAGTCATCGGTGGGAGGCCTTTCAACGCTGCGTCTTTTGGTACGCTTGGGAGACGTCCACAGCTGGACATA
Organism: Mythimna separata; assembly: GCA_030763345.1. Taxonomy (NCBI): domain Eukaryota; kingdom Metazoa; phylum Arthropoda; class Insecta; order Lepidoptera; family Noctuidae; genus Mythimna; species Mythimna separata. The sequence continues at coordinate 8,027,782 of CM061190.1, forward strand.
GGTGGGAGGTCTTTTAGCTGAAATGATGCTCATATGTAATTACCATGTTTTTACACATCTTATTCTGGTATCACAAGTCTTTTAATCTAGGTTTCTATTGAATTCAAAATTGATATTTAAGATAAAACCTCTAAAATTTGTTATTTTGCGTGAGCTTTGGCCCTTAATAATTTATTAGCTGTCCGGTAACCTTCCGGATCGAGCCCAAATCGTCGACGGCCCGTTCTGTTCCACGCCCAGCAGATTCGATGCCTCTTGCAGCTTCTGAAAGGAAAAGCCGGGGCCTTGGAACGAAGGCAAAGAAGGAACAAAGGAGTGGGTTTTTGTCAGTAAAAAGTCTGACACACCCTCCCACTCCTCCCAAAAGCGGGGAAATTCAATCTGATGATTTCCCACTTAAAAAGAAACAAACAGTGTATATAATTTTGAATTTCCACACGGGCAAAATCACTGACAAAAACAAGTGTTTTAATAGACTTTTGAAGCTGTCATTAAAATGTGTGGTTTTCTATACCAAAGTTTCAACAAGCACGTTACGAGTATTTCAACAATAATTAAATATGGTATTATTTTATCCTGTGGTTTAGTGTAACCGAATGTTACAGGTAACAATTATTAATTATTCACAAAATAATTAAATAAACTAGTCCCGGTGTAATTCCGTGGGACGTAAATGTCGTAAATTATATATTTTTTGGTCTGTGGTTATTGTGGGGAACCGAGGAAATAATAAGGTATTATTTTTATGGACGGATAATGTTTGTTGTTTTAGTATAACAGGGGCCAGGAAGGAGGTCCACCCCCTCCCTCTATGTCAAATGTCATTGGTGAGCAATGTTCGCAGAAGTGATGGGCTTCGATATCGAATGACATCATCATCATCTCAGCCGAAAGACGTCCACTGCTGGACATAGGCCTCCCCCAAGCGTCGCCACAGCGACCGGTCCTGTGCGTCTCGCATCCATCAGATTCCCGCGACCCTCGCCAGGTCGTCGGTTCACCTTGTGAGAGGCCTTCCAACGCTGCGTCTTCCGGTCGAATGACAAATAAACACAAATAAAGTTCCATACTCTCTTCTACTCGTTTCAGTAGGTACGGTCAAAACATGTTGAACACACACTCACGTTTGGCTTCAACTTAGTCCTGACCTAAAGGGCCATGAGGGCCATGGGTTAGTTTCCGAAAGGGATAGCCGGGGTCCTGGAACGCAAGTAAAAGAAGGCATAGGAGTCGGTTTTAGTCCGAAATGTTTAGCACCCCACATCCTAGAGTGGAAAAAATAACTAGATAATAATAATAATAAAATTCGTTTATTTCCCATCACAATTTTTTTCTTATGCTATGTTGTAACAATAATCTTATAAAGCTTACTTTGTGAGGGACTGGTGCCTGATGTAGTGTATGTACAACAACCTGTATTACAGGTCATCAGGACCCTCTCTCTGGTTTTCCCATCTTAAAAAAAATACACATGTTTGAATCGGTCAAAATATTTGGTTCCTACTGCCGCTGCTGGTACTATAGATAACAATTAAAATTATTTAACTATAAATAAATAAATAATTAATCATTTATAATGCCCGTCAAAAACTTTGTATAATCCTGATAAAATGTCCACAGCCCCAAAGGTGACTTTAATCTTAACTCTTCATGTAACCGTGTGTTAACACAAAAAGTGGTTCAACTTTTTGTGTTTATGAATACACAAAAAGTTGAACCACTAAACCATAGTTAACTAAAACTACAGTTAGTTTATATACCCCCATAACGTAAAACTTGTTAAAATTAATGGCTGACTCAAATGAGAGTTGGTCACGTTATTCAGAAGGATATATTTACGTTAAGGCTCTCGCGCCCAATCAGTAAAATAAATCAGTGATTTTTTGAAACCTAGTCCTCAGTAACAGCTCAGTCAATATGTTTGAAAAAAAAATGTAACAAAAATGTCTAATGTACCTATGTGGGTGGATGCGAGACGCACAGGACCGGTCGTTGTGGCGACGCTTGGGGGAGGCCTATGTCCAGCAGTGGACGTCTTTCGGCTGAGATGATGATGATGGAAACTAATGTACAACATAATATATGATTTCTTCGTATGACTAATAAATTTGCCAAAAAAAAATTTTAAGGACGTGATATTTTGTCACTTGTTTTCTCTACTCCTTTCAAACGACTTTGAACTTTAAAAATATGTTTACACAAAAAAATTGTTAAGATTTCTTTAGACGGTACATATAACATAGCACATTTAAATTCATCAATATTTCCAAAGAAAATGCATTTTAGGGTCAGTGGGGCTCTATCCGGGCGCTACTGGCCGGAATTAAATGCACAGATACTCTACTCTGTCGCCTAGGCGGTAGTTCGAGTGTGTGAGCTTGGGTGCGTGTGTGTGCATGTGTGTGTGTGTGTTATATTATGTGTTCATTTTTTTTAAGCAGTGTTGCAATCATTGATGATGAGACGCACTAGTTTAGTAAGAGCCTATTCTCTCCTTGAAGACACTCAAATTAAACTCGGGTCAGATGTTCAAGGAACTATACGCCTTAAAATTGTTTGTTTGTTTATTTGTATAGTAATTTTATGTAACAAGTCACGTGGCTCTGTCTGTCTGTGAAGCTTATGGTATTATCCTGGTATAATAAGCTTTGTTTGTATTATATTTCCTTTGTTTAGAAAATTAGTAATAAAAATTGGGAAGGTGGCTGTTTCTTTTTTTTATTGTTTGTGTCCAATAGTAGCTTTATAACGAAAATATTGTGAATAGAAAGATTTTTTCTAATCCATTCTAAATTAAGTAACTTAAGTGACAGTGGGTAGAGCACATTGCTCGTAGAACAGATGGTCGGTGGCGGCCACGTTCCGTAAGACGCAGCGTTGGAAGGCCTCACACAAGGTGGACCGACGACCTGGCGAGGGTCGCGAGAAGGCCTATGCCCAGCAGTGGGCCTCTTTCGGCTGAGATGATGAAGATGAAATTAAGTAAGTTGTTACTTGACCTTTCAAAAACTGGTGGAAGGGGAAACTGTCAAGTAACAGAAAAAGCACACACACACACAAGTGTGACGTCATTGCCATTAGGTTACGTGCCTACAAAAGAGATAGCGACTTGCTCCCAAGGCTTCCGATGTTTGTCATACTAATATTTGGAATGCTAATTGCGATCTGACCCCCTTTTTTAATGTCAGGCACTTTTAGGGGAGCTGACACGCTACTGTTCCCGGTTTCAAAACCAGCTATGCTTGAACTCGTCGCAGCTTACAGACATGAAAATGGCTTTAGAGAATAGCATAGCAGATTGAAACAATTTGCCTGCTGCGGTCTTCGCAGCAGGCAAATTGTTCCAGTCAAGATTGAATGCAATACTAGGCATGCGCGTCCCATCGTCGGCCACACCATTGCTTTATATCGGGTGAGATAGTGGTCAAGCGCGAAAATGTCAACAAAAAAAGTTTAGTCGGTTTTATCCTTATGTGTTATAAGGATAAAACCGACTAAACTACATCCAAACGCGATGAAGATATTACTTAAAAAATACGAAGAAGGCCCAATAAAACAGGTAAACCCGAGTTCTTTTATACGTTTTTTGTTAATAAAACCTTATGCATCCTGACTGGTTACGAATTAATTGATACGTAGGGCTAATTACTGCGCTGCTTGAGTAATAGCTGTCGTTATCGAGACTGTTGTATATACTTTCATTCTAATTGTTTTTCTGTAGTAAAAGAGTTTGTAATTATTTTTCTATGGGCAATTAAGCCGGTTGTAATTTATAAGTCCCATTGACTTCCTTGATTCGAGGAGCTCGTGGCTAGATAATAACAGCTGCACGGGTCGATCTTCATGGTTAAGCAACGATTGCCAAGGTTGGTCTGTGAATGGGTGACCATCTTAATATACAGAGTTTCCTTCATGCCTCGGAAAGCACGTTAAGCCGTAGTTCCCGGCTGTCATTTGTAGATCTTTGGCAGTCATTACGGATAGTCTGAAGCCAGTAAATCTAACTCCAGTCTTGCCATGAAGTACCGTGTTACCCCAGTTAATGGGTTGTGGAGATCTGGTAGGCAGCCGCTCCTCGTAAAATACTGGTATTCAGCTAAATCTGGCTTGACTGGAAGTCGACCCCATTATACATAGTTGGAAAAAGGCTAGGGTAGATGATGGTGAGAAATGGCTGTCGTTATTGAGCTTTTTATATATAATTTCATTCAAATTGTTTTCTGTAGTAAAAGTGATTCAAGTTGTTTTCTGTAGTAAAAGTGTTTGTAATTATTTTTCTATGGGTAATTAAACTGGTCTGGGTGGTGGAGGCTTAAAGTAACTCAAAGGGCAATAGAAAGGGCTATGCTAGGGAGTTTCCTTGCGTGGTCGAATCAGGAATGAAAATATCAGCAAGTAAACCAAAGTTACCGATATAGCCCGAAGAATCGCCAGTGGGTAGAGCACATTGCTCGTAGAACAGAGGATCGATAGGGTCGAAAGGTTCTGGAGTGGCAAGCATGTACCAGAAGACGCAGCGTAGAAAATCCCAAAAAGTGGACCGATAACTTGGTAAGGGTTGCGGTTGCGGGAACCCGATAGATGCGAGACGCGCTGGGCTGGTCGCTGTGGCGACGTTTGGGGGAGGCTTATGTCTAGCAGTCGACGTCTTTCGGCTGAACTGATCATGATGATGCAACTTGCTTTTATCTCTCTCGCACTTTCAATATGATCGATTGCAATAACAAATACTAAAAACAGAAAAGTTGTTTTTTTATTAGGTTTTTGTAATTAAAATTTTCGTTTCCTATTTCTTGTAAAATGAGAAGGTCTTCGGCTTTTCACAAGGCAGTAACAGGTACATTTTACCAACTTTACTGCACCTTTTTGTAATAATTCACAAGATTTTATGTCCTTAATGAGCACAACTTTAATCAAGGTTTCCTCACAATGCATATTTCTCGAAATGACTTTAAGTATCAAAAACCCGTTTATTTTTAATATCACACAAACATACCAACATACCTTTTAATTATTATAAATACAGGATGGATTTATTAAGCTTAAATATAGTATACCAATTGTGTCGATACCTACTAGGGCTACAGAAGTGTTCGGAAGATGTACGCCTACTAAAAGAGAGGATTATCAGTAAAAGTCTGACTAAAACTTTTGTATGATAAATGATAATGATAAATGATATTTATTTTGCAAATAGGTTTCGTGAAACCTATCTACACTTTTACACGTCAATTTTTTTTTGTCATAATTATTAATCTAGATGAGGCCGGTGTTTCCTAACTGACTACCCTGAGAAGAAACACCGAAACAAACTCAGGGGTCACAGTCTCTTTTTAAAAAAAAAATATCCATACAAAATGTATTGGTCAAATCATATGCGAACTATGCAGATTGGTGTCTGAGATGGCCTTTTAAAGAAAGAACCATGCAGATTTGAGTGGACCTGTCCAGTCAGTGCAAGCATTTGTCATTCCTCGTAAAGCTTAACTCAGGACTACTAAGGAGCTCAACGACTTGACGAACAATACAAAGGAAAGGACATTAAGGTTAGGCCGCAGAAAATACTCAAATTGCCAGACATAAGTTAAAGTGACTGAAACGAAAGGAAAAAGCAAGCTATCCACATAGTCCTCACATTCACAAAAAAAAAAAGATATAAATAAAATTTACAAAAAGTAATACTTAACAAAGTAAATATTGTTGTCAAAAAAAAACAAAAATTGTATAAAAAAAAATGTCAGATTGTAAAAAAAGAGAATATCAATGTCAAATTGAAATATAAGTTGTGCACTTCTCCATTATATTTACAATGGAAAAAAATGCAATCAAAAACAAAATCCAAAAGAATAAACGACAGTACAGTGAGTACTGGAGCAGATCAATCCCAAGCCTTATTGTCCTCAACATAGTCCTTTATAGTATAAAAAGCCTTTTGGCAAAGTTTACGCTTTACAAATGATTTAAATTTATTGAGGCTTAGTTCTTGAATATAACTGGGAAGTTTATTATAGAAGTGTACACATTGACATCTAAATGAGCCCCCTATTTTTTTGAGCCTAGTTACAGGACTCGTATTGTAAAAGTATAAGCTCCTAAGGATGTATTCCCATGGGTTTGAGTTCGGCAACCATGGCTCGCCACCTACAAGCCCATGGGGGAAGAAATCCAGCGAAAACAAAAAAAAAAGCTGGCTTGGGTTCTTGGGATCTTGGGTTCGAATGTTAACACATTCGAACCCAAGATCAAACCCACCTGAACCTTCAAAACGCGCCTGGACTTTTGGGGCAAAAGACCAGGGAGTGTGGATTTCTTCCCTCACTAAAACCATCCCGGTGATCACCATCTGCACATGGGAGAGGGCCCCGTGTCCTCTTAAAAGACCACCCTGGAACCCCCTCTGTACAACGCCTGTTACAGCACATCTCTGAGGATTGTGTTTTGTGCACGGCAGCACGTGATTACTGTGCCACCGTTCTTCCCGAAGTCACTCACTGGACCGACAGAGTCCCCTCTCTGAGAGCCCGTGACGTCCCGTAAGTCAGGGCTGTTACCACAAGGCCACCATTCCATTTACCATTGCTCTATCTTAAAAAAAGGTTTTTTTTTTGCAACTACCTTATTAAAACCAGCCTGTATCAAAGTGCAAAACGTTCTCTTTCACACGATTCCATAATTATACGTTTAAAAATCGAACAGAAGCAACGATAATTATCATACGGGAGTCCAATGGTACTTAATTCAATCTTTGTTAAAACGGTTACACCCACCAATAAAACAGAAGGACGTAAGTAACAATAAAAAGTTACAAGCGAAACGCGCCCCTGTTGCAAATAAAATATTCAAAAAAAGAGCGAAAATTGAATGGTTTGTTTTGTAAGTACAGGAATTCTTGACATTTGCGTCGGTGCAGCCTTGTTTTTGCTTTGTCGTAAGCGACACTCTTGTGTTGTTCTAATTTAAACTTTGGTACAAATCAATAGAGTATATATTTAATTGTTTACAGGGCATACATTTATTATTTCTTTGGGTCATAATACCACCCATTTTCTCGTCAATGAACAGGCGCCAGTAACCAGTTTGACCAGTCGTGCGCACTTAACTTTGATTCGAAAATGTTGGAAGAGTAACTTTTGGAACTTCATTAAAGATCAGTTAATACAGTACCGTTTTCTGAATTTAATAAATACACCAAAAATAAGGGATAGAAAAGTTAGTGGGATAGCAGAAAGAAACGCCTTTTTTACTGACTTTAAAATTTTTGTGTAGGTATTTTACTCAACTTTCACCTTAGAACATTTCTTTTTACGAACTACAATATTTTTCTTTAAATCTATGTTCATAGCCTTTGTTCTGACATAACACTAAAAGTTATTGGTTATGCATACAAAAAATCAACAGGTTCGTAAATAATCTAAAAGGTCAGTATCATAAAAAAACTAGTTTCTACTGCGAAGTATTCAAACGTTTAAAACTTCTACTAACTACTCTACTAACAAAATTTTAGAGGAATTATTATTTTATATTTCTTTTGTTTTTTTTTATTTATTTTTTTGTCCTAAGTTTATTTGTCGCATCAAAATATAGGCAAACATAATATACATGTTTGGGTACACCCAACGTCATAAAATCATATCAAGCTTTATCAAAAACCTCAATATTTTTCCTGAAAATCATAAAACAAACCTTTACATCACCATGTAAACAACTGACAGCAGATATCGGCACATAAAACCTGCACGGAACAATAAAAAACATAAAAATAAAAAAAAATAGAAATCATAATGTCAAAACCACAAAGCAGCGATCGTAGCTGAAATTGGTAAAATATTCCAAATAACCATCCCGGTTATAGAGAGGTGCCGATCTTTTATCATTTTCCCGCATTTCCGGGACACGGGATCTCTCTGCGATATTTATATACAAGCTTATAAATGTCGCGGGATGTTTGGTGAAAACATGGTATTGCAAAACAACCTAGATTTAAAAAAAACAGATTCAACGCCTAGCTTTTTTAATTTCCGGATTTTTGGAAAATATTTCTTAGTAATACGAAGAGATCTTTCTAAAAAAAACTAGGATGATAGGAAAATAAATGCTGATTGATCTAAGAGTCAGTTCATAACATCTTTATTCTGGTTTGTCAAAACCTAGCTCGAAGCTTAATCAATATTAATATTGTAATATGCAAATATTGCAAACACAACATTTTTTTAAAAGAGTAACCATACAGTTTCTTGCCGTTTCTTGTCTATGATATGAAACGATCAATTGGAAACGTGCACTAGCTTCTGACTTTTTATAACCACTCATATGAAGGAAAACTATTTTCCATAAGAAATACAACTATTTTGATTTGATTTGAAATAGGTAAGCGCATCCGTCACCATGAAGATTAATTCATACTCATCGTTGTTTTATTTTTGTTGTTTGATTAAAATTTTTATTTCTTTATTCGAAACAGTTTAATTTCCAAAAACCCGGATCATTTACAAAAATCCTAGTACATTCAGCAAAAAACGACGTTTCGATGATCCTGCGACATATACAAGCTTATAAATAACCCCGATATACTCGTATATTTTTCGCTGTTCGCATTTAGCCTGAAGCAAGGAAGGCGCCAACATGTTTTTTGCGAAGTTTGAGACGAGCGTCACAACGTTTTACGTTTTATATTTCGGTTTATTTTAAAGAACTTTTGTTTATTTTTATTTTTTTTCTATTTAAAAGACATAATGGCGAGAGGTTTAATTCGATTGTTCGAATATCTTGATGGTTCTCGATGGTTTCGACTTTCACTCGAGTACGACTCGGACCAGATCAAAACGGCTGTTGGCGGCCCATTGAACGAGTGCGCCCGGATGACTGCCAGCAGGCAAAAGTGGCGGGAAGTTGTGCGGAGTACCCTAACAGCTGCCGGAGAGCTACCTTTATGACAACCACGACCACTCTGTCAAGAGTGTAACAACACAGAAGAAGATGACTCGGTTTATAATAACGACTGGTGCATAGCGTGTTCATTAGCAAGTTATTCCTCGATGGTTTAGTTACGAGTGCAAGTGTGATTCGTACAAACAAAACTAACGGCCGATTCCGTTGACTCAAAAGAATCGATAAAATATCTCGATTAATTTGGCGAGTCGATGGTTGACTCGATGGTTTATTTTAACGACTCCAATTCTTTCGATTATAAAAAGTTCTCGGAATCGCTCACCGCTAAGACGGACTTTGTTTTAAATAATCTTATTATGAGAGATGAGCCTAAAAGATTATTGTCCTGGTATAATCTCTTTGTAATTCGACTGCTTAAAACTTTTATTCGGTGAGCTAGGATTTGTATCGTCGTTGACAAAGCCTTTACTGTTAAAAAGTTGAGATGAAAGTTTATTTGTACTTATTATAAAATCTTTGGTAAACAACATGAAATTGGATTAAGTTTTGCACTAGGGTTTAGAAGGGGGAGGTCTAGGGTTGTATTACTTTACGATTTCAGCAGCATTTTAGTAATTTATTCTTCAACAGTGCTCCCCAAACGATAAGGTAAACTTCGAGAGAACACCAGCATGTCCTAGAACCCCCTTGGGCCCGCGTGGTGAATTTCGGCCCATTTCTTCTCTTGGAGAGAGCGCCTGAGTTCCAGGTCAGGAATACAAGTCTAATCACGGTTGTAGCTTTCATGTGTATAAAGCATTAAACTAATAATAATGTAAAATAAGTCAAAACTTCGGGACGAACGAAGAATAAACCAAAATAATAATAATGTAAAATCATCCCGAGTTTTTTTGGTTTCTCTGGCTGGAGCAAGACTGAGCGTCAAACTTTTAATGAACTAAATTCACACTTGTTCCGTAACCCTTTGCGTTCGAAAGCGGCAAATACATTTCCAAAAAACACAATGACGTGTAACAGAGTTTGTAAAAACCTACTTGCAAAATAAATATCATTTATCATTTACCAAATACAAAAATCAATCACCTCTTCGTATCCACACCAACGAATCCATGTCAATTCTTTCGTCCGACCATGTCGGCTTACTTCAACGTCGCGTTAATGGTATCAGTCTGATCACATGAAAACATCTGCCTTACCTCCGTAATTAACGAATTAATAAAGAGACCAGACCGATTGTAAGGCGACCGTCTTGGTCGGGAGATTTATTGCCGAGAGAGTATTCAATTGTTTTAGTAATGACGTCATGCCTTCCAGGTGGTGGCTATCGGTTTTAAATGATAAATGATATTTATTTCGCAAATTAATTGAAAAAAAAAGACTTTTACATGTCAAATTTTTCAACTAGACTGGCTTCTACCTGTGGCTTCGTAAGCAGAAAAGTAGGTTTCTCCTAGACATCCGTTTCATCCTCTTAGGGGCTGAATTTTGAAAAATCTTTCCTTTTTGCTTACTTACGTCATTAAAGGAAACCTTGTGTAAAATATCGTGCTTCTAGTTTCAGCTGTACGTTGATAGAGCTGTCAGTCAGTTTCTCCTTATTTACATAGGTAGATAAATTATAATTATTTTGCTTGGAAAACACTTTTAAACTTTTTTTTTCGATAATTTAATTCATGAATCTCCGACCGGTCTCATTGGACCGCGCTCGTATTGTGTCTCGTTTCGCGCGTATTGATAGATTAAACTAGATAAGGCCAGTGTTTCCTAGCTGGCTAGGAGCTGGAGAAGAAACACAGAAATAAACTTAGGGTCAACTCTTTCTCTTTCACGTCAAGGTCGCGTTAATAGTATCAGTCTGATCACATCAAAACATCTGCCTTACCTCCGTAATTAACGAATTAATAAGGAGACCAGACCGATTGTAAGGCGACCGTCTTGAGCGGGAGATTTATTGCTGGTAGAGTATTCGATTGTTTTAGTAATGACGTCATGCCTTCCAGGTGGTAGCTATCGGTTTAAGTGATAAATTATATTTAGTTTTACAAAAGTGATGGTCCAAAAATGTATGGACCAAAAACCCAGAGTCGATTTAGACAAATTAGGTATCAATAGCTTTATTAAAATGCACAATTTACCCCACCGAAAAAAAATTGCCCATATCCATGGGGTATATGAGTTATAGACGAACAAAGTATATATGGAAAAATCATGAATAACTGGTTATTTTTACCAGTTTTTGCAACAGCAATATATTAATAATGAAAACTTGTTATTTTTATCAGTTTTTTCAACAGCAATATATTAATAATAATAATCATAGGACAATAATAAATATAAGTAGCGATTATATGAACCTATCAAGTTAAAATCTTATATTTCACAGCTTATAAATCATATGTCAAGATACTTTTGTCTTGAAATCTTTTTACAGTTGAATGTGCCTATTTTGTCTCAGATTATTTATTTTTTCAGTCACTTATTAAAAAAAAAAACAAATGGAAAAATATTTATTTCAATTATTTTCAATATCTATTAATATATATCATCTAAGAACCCAGCAGGTTGCATAAGGTCGTCTTGGTACCTGGCCCAGGCCAGATAAAATATATAATGCTTATTATGTGGGCACAACTGCCCAATGTGCGGCGACAAAGAATACAGCTGCAACAGTATTCCGAAATCCTATTCGTGTTATATAAAACATAACAGTTTTTTTTTCTGGTAGGGGAATCATCAGAATGACTTCTCCCGCTCTTGGGCGGAGCGGGAGGGCGTGTCAGACTCTTACTAACTAAACCCCTACCCCGTTCCGTCGTTGCCTATAATCTGGGGGGGACTCGGTGTCAACCTTTCGGAATACCACGTGTTCATAAAACATAACAGTAATATGTTCTTGTCCCGACGTAATCTCATTAATAAAGGACTTTGAACTTGATAGTTGCATATGATCGCTAGTTATATTTATTATTGTCGTATGATTATTATTATTAATACAATGCTGTTGAAAAAACTGGTAAAAATAACCAGTTATTCACGATTTTTCCATATACGAGTATACTTTGTTCGTCTATAACTCATATACCCCATGGATATGGGCAATTTTTTTTCGGTGGGGTAAATTGTGCATTTTAATAATGCTATTGATACCTAATTTGTCTGAATCGACTCTGGGTTCTTTTTGGACCATCGCTTTAGTTTTTGAAAATACTTTTACACGTAAATTTAATTTAGACAGACTCCTACCAGCGGCTTTGCCCGAGTGAAAGTAGGTTTCTCCATAAAAACTTCAGGCACACGTCCCATCCCCCATATGGGCTGAATTCTTCATGTCAATTGATAAATGATATTTATTTTGCTAATAGGTGTAAGAATTTTATACGCAAAACTTGTCCAAATGTTTTGTTACTGTGTAACAAAGCTAAACTTTAAACTTTATTGTATAACAAAAAAGTAACAATTTATGCAGAAACAATCTATAAACCAACCTATAGAATGTGACTCGAGTCCTCCTTTGTCGTCTGTAGCTGAATTTGGCATAAAAGGAATCTAATTTTGGGTTGCCACAAATATAAAATGTCAAAAATGAGTGTTGCAACCTACAAATGAATAAATCAAATAGTCGCTTATTTTAATCTATCATATATCCGCGAAACGAGACACAATAGTAAAACAATAACAGCGCGGTCTCATAGGACCGGTTGGGGATTCAAACATTAAATGGTAATATAAGCTATTATTATCCCGAAAGTATGTGCTGTTGGGATAATTTCGTACTATCGTAAGAGCGAAGCCTCTCTCTCGCATAAGATAGTAATTTAGGTCCTGTAAGTGATCCTGGTCACGTTGACTTTTTTCAGTTGAAGCAAGACAAGAAAATAACACACGAAACAGAAAATGCCAGACACAGCTACTGGTCCATGAATGAACTATTTAAAGGAACTTTGTCCTGTCACTTAGTGTAAGCTAATGAACATGTGTATTCCTCTACCACTTTGACTTATACTCCATTCGCAGTAGGATTAGAAATTAAAACAAAAAAAATACATTCCGTTCAAGCGATTTTGACTTCTATTCTGTTGGTGGCATGATAATTGGCGCCTGCAGTAAATAGTTGCTTTTAATGCCATCCTTATACTTTAGGAATAGAAGTCACAATCAGTTGAACAGACTGTAAAAAGGGTTTGTTTAAATGTTAGACAATAATAATAAAAAGGTGGTAAGTGGTAACGTTAATAGTAACATTAAAAATGCACTCATAAAGAAAAGGAAATTTTAGTTTAAATATCATTAAGATATAAATCTTCTGCCTATAGCAGACCACGGTCTGTTTTGAAGTTTGATACACACTACTGCCTAGATTAATAAATACTCCAGACACTTCTTAAGTATTCAGAGCATGAGCTGTCGAGACGGAAGAAAAGAACGTATAGCGCCATATAAGAACTAAAAAATCTGACAACACAAAAATCCTACATCGCGCTATCACAGTTCTTTGCACGTTGTGGACATAAACAACTGCTGGATACCAGACACTGGTTTGTTACCCTATATTTCAACCTGTTTTTTTTTAAGTAGCAAAACATCCTATGATTCTTCTCGCTGAAGTTCTAGACGGTAGGGTGTGTCAGACTGCCACTGGAACGCGGCAATTTCGCTTAGTGGACCACAGTATTCCCCACCTCTTGTGGAGGTCAGTTGGTACTTGGTAGTTATTAACAGCTTACATTGTTGCCACCGCTTTACAAAGGGAGAGAACTTATGTAAGACTCATCATCATCATCTGCCTAGCCTTTGCCCAACTATATTGGGGTCGGCTTCCAGTCAAGCCGGATTAAGCTGAATACCAGTATTTTACGTGTGTCAGACTTAATCTGCTTAAAACCTACTTCTATGTTTTTTCTTTGAGTGTTTGATAAATAATTCATGAATCCCCGACCGGTCGCATGAGACCGCGCTGTTATTGTCTTGCTATTGTGTCTCGTTACGCGTGTATGTGATACCTAGGTTGTTAATTGTTAATTATGTTTTTTTTTTTATGTACCTAAATGTTTTTCTACACTGTGTGTAATATTTATTTATGCCAAATAAAACATTTTTTCTTTCTTTCTTTTCTTTCTTTCTTTGCCTTCCGTTCTAGGACTCTAGGTTTTCTTTTCAGAAGCATACCTGTGCCTCGGAAAGCACGTTAAGCCGTTGGTCCTGGCTGTCATTTGGAGATCTTTGGCAGTCGTTACGGATAGGGACACTCCCTCCACCTTCCCATGGCCCGACCAACTAACAACTGTTATACGGGCCGAATCGTGGGGCGGCTGCGGACTTAGCAATGTTCAGTCATTAAATGACAGTCCGATTGAGCTTCTCTGCAAGTCTCTCTCTCCACATATGATTCCTCTAGTCGTTACGGATAGTCAGAAGCCAGTAAATCTGACTCCAGTCTTGCCATGAAGTACCGTGTTACCCCAGTTAATGGATTGTGGAGGTCTGGTAGGCAGCCGCTCCTCGTAAAATACTGGTATTCAGCTAAATCCGGCTTGACTGGAAGCCGACCCCAATATAGTTGGGAAAAGGCTAGGTAGATGATGATGACCTGTGGCCCGAGTAGGCTTCGACACTGCTGGCCACTACGGTTTTTGCTGACATCTCTTTGAGGCGCGCGTGGAACACTACGCGCCCTCAAAAACTCCGACACCCGTTTGGTTGAAGGATCCTTTCAGTCAAAGTTGTGGGATCCAGGTGGCAAGGATTTATAACCTTCTCATCATCATTATGGATATTTCAATCGAGAGACGTTCACTGCGTAGGCATATGTCCCCAAAACCAATACCCTATGGGAATGACACGAAGTTTCAAATTTTATAATTATGTAGAAACCTACTTTCATGCGGGCGAAGCCGTAGGCAGCAGCTAGCAACATAAAGAGCTATTTTAGACCCTAAAGATTTATTTCAAGAACTTTAAAATTAGGTTTACGATAGCTTCTCCTGCAAAGTAAGTAAAGTGAGTAGTACGTAATTACTTATACTATAGTCTCCTTTGATACGCAAAAAGAGGTTTTTAATAAAGCAGATTAATCTTTTTTTCCGAGGATGTAACAGCCAAGCGCAAAATTAAGAATTCTGAGAGTTCCCTTCTTAAAGATTTTCATTCATGTAGTCTTATTTTCAGTCCTAAAATTACTTTTTCGTTACGTATAATTTTGTATCGGATACTTATTTCTTCCCCTTTTTTATAGGTCACCCTTAGCCACTATTTCACCTGATCATCATTATCATCATTTTAGCCAAAAGACGTCCGCTGTTGGACATAAACCTCCTGTTCTGCGAGAAATGTGTTCTGCTCACCAGATACTAAGCGATACTGTGGTTGATGGAGCAGTTTTGCTTAGAAGTAACCTATTCACTCTGGACTTACAGGATCATTCCCACTAGTTCTACTGAACAGTTCTACGGTAGAACTAATGGGACTTTTTTTTCCCACTAGTTCTACGATGTTATGTATAACAAAATAGTAGAACTACTGCGATTTTTTTTTCCCACTAGTTCTACGGTATTATGTATAACAAAATAGTAGAACTACTGGGATTCTCTATTTCCCACTTGTTCTACCTGTTCCATCGGTAGAACTAATGGGTTATTTTGTTCTCACTAATACTAGTTTCAATCCCAAATACATGTTTCAGACACAACTTTTTAGTAGTTCTGTTCCATATTATTTTTTATAACTTTAGGTACTTGTAAATTTTGTTAAAGGTGGAAAGACGACGTGGCTGCGATAAAAGCCGAGGTCGGTAATATTAGCAGTACTATGCAAAATATTATCCTGGAAAATAAAAAACTAAAAGACCAACTCTCAAAACTATCTGCTGCTGCCGAAAATACAGAAAAGAAAGTAGAGGTTCTTGAAGCTGATGTCAATAACTTAAAAAATATGCCACCAGCATCTTCTACCCAATTAACTACCACGCAAGATGAGATCTTCACTGAATTCCATGAACGAAACCTCCGAGCCAAAAATATTATTGTTGTTGGAATCCCAGAACCCCCGAATGATACTGCAAAAAGTCGGCAAGATTACGATAAGGCAGAAATACTGCGAATAACTGGGTTAATTTATAATGGGTGCCCTCAACCTACTGGAATATTTCGGCTTGGAAAATATAAATCACAGAAATCTCGGGCAATAAAAGTATGTTTCTCATCCGAAGACACAGCAAAAAACATACTACGTAGTAGGAATAAGGTGGACAGGGAGAACATCAAAATATTTTCCGATCAAACTCCGTATCAACAGAAACACCTTCAAAATCTAAAAGAAGTGCTTCAGCACCGCACCTCAAATGGAGAAAGTGGTCTTAGCATCAAGTATATTAAGGGCATACCCAAAATAGTTTCATCTAAGGAAACGCAAGAAACGTCAACAATGGAAACTCCAAAAAACTAACGTCATCCAAAGAGAAAATAACTTACCAAATAACAGACAATTACTCAGATATTATTCTTACAAAAAAATCTTTGAAATGTTTCTATGCCAACGCTCGTAGTGTTGTCAAACCTGGAAAATTCGATGAGCTTAGATGTATTATCGCTTCATTACAAGCAACTATACACATTATTATACTTTCGGAAACTTGGATAAAGAGTGAAGATGAGGTAAAAATGCTCCAAATACCCTCATATACCCATTACTATAATTATAGACAAAATAAAAGAGGAGGTGGAGTGTCAATATTTGTGCACAACAATCTCAAACACCACCTTGTTGAAGGAGTTGCAAGGAAAAGCACCCCGAAGGGCAGGTCTTCTGCCGTCGCCGAGGCCGTGCCCCCTATCCTGGAGGCCTTCCAGAAGGCCCTGGACAAACGGGGTGCGAGGACCCGGAGGGAGGTGTTGGAAGCCGCCGCCCCTCCGAGGGAAGTCTGCTCCCAGCAGCCTCCAAAGGCGGGGAGCCCGCAGGGGCAGGGGTCGGCGCGGACCCAACCCCAGCACGAGCCAGAGGGACAGGCTCTGACCCTGCTGCGGCAGGAGCTGGCTGCCTTCCGGCAGCAAATGCTGCGGCAGCAGGAGCAGTTCCAGCGGCAGTTGTCCCTGCTGGAGGGGATGGTGCTGCGTCCCCCACTCGCGGGCTCCGGTCGCAGACCGGCGGCGTCGTACGCCGCCGCAGCTACGCCTACGGCAGCTGCCGCGCCAAAGGCTGGCCCGTCAGGGCAAGCCGGGCGTGGGGCCGTGACGGCAGCGGCTGCGACCGCTAGGCAGGCCCCGGTGACGAAGCAGCAGGGGAGGGCAGCTCCTGCCCTTGCCCCTCCTGCGAAGGGCAAAGCGGCGCCCACCGCTAGGGCGGCGCCCACCGCCAATGCGGCGGGTGCTCCTGCCGCGGCGGTGGCGAACGGGCGGCCTCGGCTGCCCCCGCCTGCCGATTCTCCAGCTGGCGCCGAATGGTCGGTCGTCGGCGCCAAGAAGCAGGCGGGCAAGGCGGCCAGGGCCGCCAAAAAGAGGGAAAGGCGGCAGCAGCGCAAAAAGCGTGCCGTGGCGAACCGGCTTCGCGCCCCGGGCGCCGCGGCTGTAGTGATCACACTACAGCCGGGCGCGGAGAAGAGGGGCGTGACGTACGACGCCGTGATGGAGAAGGCCAAAAAGGCGGTACTCCCTCACCTGGACGAGTACGGGGCCTCGAAGGGCTTCCGCATGCGGCGCACCGTGACCGGTGCCTGGATGCTGGAGGTCCCCGGCGAGGACAGCGGTCCTGCCGCGGACGCCCTGGCTGACAAGGTCAGGGCGTCTGTGAACGAAGAGGACGCCCGAGTGTCCAGGCCCACAAAGTGCATCGATATGCGCATCATGGGCCTGGACGACTCCGTCAAGGTGGAGGAAGTGGTGGCCGCCGTCGTTGAGGCGGGAGGGTGCACGACCGACCAAGTGCGGGCGGGCATCATCCGCCTTGACGGCACGGGTATGCGAGCCGTCACGGTGAGCTGCCCCGTGTCGGCGGTCAAGGCCATCACGGCGGAGGGCCGAAGGCTCTTGGTGGGCTGGGTGTCAGCCCAAGTCAAGGTGCTGGAGCCCAGACCGCTGCGGTGCTTCCGTTGCCACGTGGGGCACCACGTGGGAGCCCGTTGCGCCGCGGAGGTGGACCGCAGTGACCGCTGCTTCCAGTGCGGTCAGCCCGGTCACAGGGCCGTCGAATGCCGTGCGTCGCCGCACTGCTACGCATGTGCGGCGGCAGGCAAGGCTGCCGACCACCGGGCTGGGAGCAGGTCCTGCGACCCCCCCGCCAAAGCCAAGGGTAAGGTCCGGAAGGGCCCTCACCCCAACGCCAACACCGCCGCAGCCAAGGCTGACGCTGCTGCCGCCATCGCCGCGGCAGAGCCCTCAAGGGGGGCTCCGGAGGAGACCGTAATGGACTGTCAGTGATGGCCCCATTACGTCTCCTCCAGGCGAACATCAACCACTGCGCCCCCGCTCAGGATCTGTTGCTCCAGAGCATGGCGCAGTGGTCGATCAATATCGCCGTGGTCTCCGAGCCGTACTTTGTCCTGCCCAGGGAAGACTGGGTCCAGGACCTGAGCGGCTCGGTGACCCTAATTTCGTCGGCCGCCGCCGGTACCCCCGCCTCTCGAGTCCATCACGAGAAGGCGGGGCTGCGTGGCAGCACGGGTCGGGGACATTGCAGTGGTAGGCGTCTACCTGTCCCCGAACCGAGATCTCGCCGATCTCCACAACTCCCTCATGGAGCTGAATGCCGTCGTCGCTGGGTTCGGATCCCTCCCCGTGGTCGTCTGCGGGGACTTCAATGCCTGGAATCTGGCTTGGGGTTCCCGGCTGACGAACCGACGGGGTCGGATGGTGGAGGACTGGGCTCTGGAGACAGGCCTGGTCGTCCTAAACCGGGGTTCTGTCCCCACGTGCGTGCGGATGCGGGGTGAGTCGGTGGTGGACCTCTCGTTCGCCAGCCCCGCTCTGTCGCCGCGCGTCGTCGACTGGCGCGTAATGGAGGGGGTGGAGACGTATTCCGACCACCGGTACATCCGGTTTGACGTCTCCGCCCGGATCTCGACCGCGCCGGTCAGGGAGCAGACCCCGTGTGGTCCGCGGTGGGCGCTGAGGCAGATGGACCGGGACGCTCTCCTGGAAGCCGCGAGGGTACAGGCCTGGGTGCAAGCACCGGACAGGCCTGTCGAAATTGACCTTGAGGCAGAGTGGTTCCAGGAGGCCATGTCGCAAATTTGCGACGAGGCGATGCCCCGAGTCCATCCAGGACGTGCTCGGCGCCAGGTGTACTGGTGGTCGCCGGAGATTGCGGCTCTGCGCGAGGCGTGCACCGCCGCGCGGCGCCGGTACGCCAGGTTCCGCAGGCGCCGCACCCGCCCGCCGGATGCGGTGGCCAGGGAGGCGGAGCTTTACGAGGGGTACAGAGCGGCAAGGCGCACCCTCCGAACAGAGGTAAAGCGGGCCAAGTTGGAGGCCCGCAATGTGTGGCTGGGGACTCTGAACAGGGACCCATGGGGACGCCCTTACCAGGTGGTGCGGGACAAACTCCGCCCATGGGCTCCCCCTCTGACTCAGAGTCTCCGGCCCCAAGTTGTGGAGGGTGTGGTGGCCAATCTGTTCCCTGAGTGAGGGGAACACTCTCCCCCGCTCATGGCTCCGCCACCTGCGGTACCCGTAGCGGACCACACCAGCGACGACGAGGACGACGCTCCAGAGGTGACCGAGGTAGAGATGAGGGCGGTGGTACGAAGACTCAGTTTCAAGAACACCGCCCCAGGACCCGACGGCGTGCACGGCAGGGTATGGGTCCTGGCCATGGAGGCTCTCGGGTCTCGATTGCGAGGGCTCTTTAGCGCATGCATGGAGAGAGGACAGTTTCCCCGTCGCTGGAAGACCGGGAAACTGGTCCTCATTGCGAAGCCGGGGCGCCCCGCGGACTCTCCGTCCGCGTACCGGCCCATTGTGCTGCTCGACGAGGTGGGCAAACTCTTTGAAAGAGTAATTGCAGACCGCCTCGTCGGGCATCTTGCGCGGGTGGGGCCGGACCTTTCGGACGGACAGTTCGGCTTTCGCAAGGGGCGTTCCACGGTGGACGCCATCATGCGCGTGAGGGCTCTCACGACGGGGGATGCGGTGTCCCGGGGCAGGGTCGTCTTGGCGGTGTCTTTGGACATCGCCAATGCCTTCAACTCCCTGCCCTGGAGTTGCATTGGGGCGGCACTTTGGTACCACGAGGTGCCCGCCTACCTCCGTCGTGTGATCGAGGCCTACCTGTCGGATAGGTTCATCATCTATCCCGGTCACCAGGGAGAGTGGAGACGGCGAGAGATGTCGTGCGGTGTTCCGCAGGGATCGGTACTAGGACCGCCCCTGTGGAACATCGGATACGACTACGTGCTGCGCGGCGACCTCCCCGACGGGGTCGGCGTGGTCTGCTACGCAGACGACACGCTGGTCCTGGCGCGGGGAGAGTCGTACCAGGAGGCGGCCGAAACAGCGACACGCGGGGTTGCGACAGTCGTGGAGAGGATCCAGCAACTGGGACTCAAGGTGGCATTGCACAAGTCCGAGGCCATGTGCTTTCATGGCCCTCGGTACGCGCCACCTCCGGGTTCCCAAATAACGGTAGGGGGGGTCCACATCGGCGTCGGGTCGGCGATGAAGTACCTGGGACTCGTCCTCGACAGCCGGTGGACTTTCGAGGAGCATTTCCGACGTTTGGCCCCCAATCTGGACAGGTCTGGGGCCGCTCTGAAGCGGCTCCTGCCCAACCTAGGGGGTCCAGACGCCCCCTGCCGGAGGCTTTACGCGGGGATCGTTCGGTCCATGGCCCTTTACGGGGCGCCGGTTTGGGCGCCGTCGCTAGGTAAGCGACCGGCGGCCAAGCTGAACGCTTGCCAGAGGGTCATGGCCATCCGGATGGTGCGGGGATACCGCACGATCTCCCGCGAAGCGGCGAGCCTCCTCGCTGGCCTGCCACCGTGGGATCTGGAGGCAACAGTCCTTGCACGCATGCACGATTTGCGCGTGGAGATGCAACGCCGGGGCGAAACTCCGCTGCCGCGACAAGTCGCGGCATGGCGGACAGAGTTCCGGCGGGATCTTAGGGTGGCATGGCGACTGCGACTGTCGCAACCCAGTGCTGGGCACGCCGTCATTGAGGCGGTTAGGCCCCTCTTTGAGGAGTGGTTGGAAAGAGGTCACGGCGTCCTCTCTTTCCGTGTGACGCAGGTCCTCACCGGACACGGTAAGTTCGGGAGGTTCCTGCATCGAATCAAGCAGGAGAGGACGCCCGGGTGTCGCCACTGTGTGGACCGCCCGGAGGACACGGTGGAGCACACGGTAGAAGTGTGCCCCGCTTGGGCGGAGCACCGCCGTGTCCTCGTGGAGACTATCGGGAGCGGCGACCTCTCGCGCCGGGCCCTGGTTCAGGCCATGGTCCGGAGCGAGGAGGGTTGGCATGCGGTCGCCTCCTTCTGCGAAGCAGTAATGCTCGTGAAGGAGGCTGCTGACCGCGAGCGCGTGAGGGAACGGTCCTCACGCCGCCGCCGCCGAGATCCCGATCCCGATTTCCGACCACCGTAGGCGCGGGTTCGCGGACGGCGAGCACTGGGTAGCTCGCTGTCCGGCAGTCTGGAAATAATCTGGACCGAGCCCAGTCGTCAACGGCGCGTTCTGTTCCACGCGCGCCTCAAGGAGATGTCAGCAAACTGTAGGGGCCCGGTAGGGCCGAAGCCTCTGGGGGGAACATGTGGTATTCCTAACGGTTGATACCGAGTCCCCCCCAGAACGAAGGCAACGAAGGAACGGGGTAGGGGTTTAGTCAGTAAGAGTCTGACACGCCCTCCCGCTCCGCCCAAGAGCGGGGGAAGTCATTCTGATGATTCCCCTACCAGAAAAAAAAAAAAAAAAAAAACCTTGTTGAAGGAAAATGCGTGGATGATACTCATTATCTCTGGGTATTCGTGAAAAAATTTTCTCTAAATATCGGTGCAATCTATAAGCCCAATAAAATTAATATGGACAACTTTCTCGAGATATATTCACAACAATTGCACAAATCGAAACGAACAATAGTTTTTGGCGATTACAATCTGGACTTACTCAATCCTGATTTGGCAACACGCAAGTATAAGAACACTTTAAAAGAGAACAACTACAGAATCCTGAACAAAATAAATCCGAAACACTGTACCCGCGAAACAACCTCAACCAAGACAATGTTAGACCATGTTTCTTGCAACTTGAGTGAAAATAATTTTCATTTTGTGACTATGCAATCCTCAATGTCTGACCATAAACAAATACTTCTAGAGATAAAGCAATATCAACCACCACCTATCGTAAAACAGAAATACAACTCAGTAGATTTCAATAAACTGTACCGATGCCTGGATGAATATCCTAAAAATTATGAGGACGTAGAGTATGAAAAATTGGCAGACAAATTACAATCCTGTTTAAATAAATGCAGAACCACAAAATTTAAACTTTTGAACCCTCCACGGCAAGACTGGATTAAAAAAGAACTACTAGAAGAGATAAATAACAAGAATATACTGTATCAAAAATATATAACAAATGCACTGGACACGAAATTAAAAGCAGATTATGAACATATAAAAGCCAGAGTATCACACAAAATAAGAAAAACAAAAAGTGATTATTACCTAAAGAAGTTTGAAGAAAATTCAAGTAAACCTAGAAAAATGTGGCGTCTTATAAACGATTTGTCTAAAAACAAACTGCATGACAGAACTGGACCGGACAAACTTGAAACGGCAGCTGGTGCTATTACGGACCAAAAAGAAATATGTGAAAGTTTCAACTTATATTTTTCGACCATTGGCTCAACCCTAGCAAACATGATTTCTCAAAAATCAAAAGTAAGTCAAATCGTAGAAGAGTGTAGACTAACTGATAAAACGGAATTACAATATCTGGAACCAGCAACTACGAAGGAAGTTATCACTATAATTAATCATTTGGACTGTAATACTGCATCTGGCATTGACGGTATTAGTACAAAGTCAATAAAATGCGTAAAAGACATCATTGCTACGGAACTTACTATCTGCGTAAACTATTATATGGCACGAGGTATTTTTCCCAATGATTTAAAAATTGCGAAAGTTGTACCAATCCATAAATCCGGGAGTAAATCTGACCCGTGCAATTACCGCCCTATATCGGTCCTCCCTGTGATTTCTAAGGTTTTTGAGAAGATTCTTTATAACCGATTAGAGTCATTTCTGAATTCAAAAGGTTTCTTCTACAGTAAACAGTATGGATTTAGACCTAAATCAAACACTCTCGCTGCTACAATTGACCTCGTCACCAAAATTAAAAACAAAATTGATCAAAAACAAGTAGCCTTAGGTATATTTATCGATCTTAAAAAAGCTTTTGATACTATCAGTCATGACAAACTAATACAAAAACTTGAACTCATCGGTATTACAGGCAAAGCACTAGAAATTTTTAAATCATATATGGAGAACCGTAAACAAATAGTAAAGATAGGTAAATATGAGAGTAATTCCTGCATCCTGAATTTTGGCGTCCCCCAGGGATCAATATTGGGCCCCCTCATGTTCCTTATTTACATAAACAGTATCAGTGAATTGGGTCTCAAAGGAGATATCTCCCTTTATGCAGACGATACGAGTCTCTTTTATTTTGGACACTCCATCGAAGCTATAATGGTCAGCGCTCAGAGTGATCTAAATCTATTAAATGAGTGGTTTCAGTCAAATCTTTTAACTATTAATATCTCAAAAACCAATTATGTAATATTTGCAGCAAAAAATAAAAAAATAAACAATAATTTTGAACTTAAAATAGACGGCCAACTACTTGAACGAAAACCTAAAGAGAAATATCTCGGGCTTATCTTAGACAGTAACTTAAATTGGAAGCCACATCTAGAAACAATTAAACTTAAACTAACACCACTCATAGGAGCACTACGCAATATAACTAATTGTCTACCTCGAAAAGTGCGTTTTCTTATCTATAACTCTCTGGTTAAGCCTCATATCGACTATCTCATTGAAATCTGGGGTACTGCATCGAAAACTAACATAGATCCAATCCAACGACTTCAGAATAAATTAATAAAAATTTTATTTAACTATAAATTTCGGACACCAACTGAAAAGATATATGAGGGAACAAAAATAATGAACATAAAACAAACTTACATATACTACACATGTATTCTAATACGTAAAATATTACATAAAGAAATTCATTCAAATATAAGATTTGTAACGAAACAACAAACAAGAAAGATTAACTTAAGACGTGCTAGTTACTTAGTGACCCGCCCTCCTAGAACTAACTATGGAAAAAGAAACTTGGAGTTTGAAGGTGTTACAATTTATAATAAATTACCATCAACTTTAAAACAAGAACAAAGCTATGTCCGGTTCAAAAATTTACTAAAAACTCACGCAATTAATACATACAAATAAGTGAATAGAAGGGAACGGAAAAAAAAAAAAATTAAAAAAAATAAAACAACACTATACATATATATATATACACACAATCTTAAAAAATATATATTATACACAATTATATTAATAAATAAAAAACACTATACATTATATATAAACTTTATATCTCTAAATAAAAATAAAAATGATATACTAGTAATTACTTAAATTAAACACAAAATAAAATTCAAAACGTTAAAATAAACTAAGAATGTACCCAAAAATATATAATTAAAACGATAAACAAAAAATCAAATAGACTTCTAACATTAAACGTGCTAATAACCAACTATGCCATCAATGCCACATCCAGTAAAAATCTTTATACATCCATGTTCTTACGATTGAGTTTTATGTTCTGTTTTTGGTTTACCCACATTGTATTTATATTTGTTATTTAGTTTTAATTTGTTATATACCTACATACAACTGTGCGCTCTAATTTAAAAAATTATAAATGATAAAGTGTTTCTCAGTAAGTGAATTAGCATGTAATTCTTTATGAGAAATAAAGCTATTCTTAAACCGAAAGACACTAGAGGTAAAAACACTTGTAAATTTTGTTAAAGGTGGAAAAACACTAGAGGTAAAAACACTTGTATTTTTTTTAAAGGTGGTAAGACACTAGAGGTAAAAACACTTGTAATTTTTTTAAAGAGAAGAAGAAGAAATACTTGTTGTTCATAATCTATGAAATCAACAAAATATGTGTATTTCTTTATTTATGATTCGGATGAATTCAGTTTACTTGTAGACTTAAAACAATCATCTTTGCAAAAAGAAACAATCTAACATACAACGAAACATACTACTTTGAACAAATGTTGTTTGTTGATCATTCAGTGTTAATTTCCAAACGTGCATAGTTTATAGTTTGAAATTAATTTATCAACAATTATGAGGGTAGGCCAATAAAAATTGTGACGTTCACTGTAATACTACAGTAAACTGAGTAACGTTAAAATTTTATTTGTTCATGTTAGTGTGTATGTATGATGAAATGGTGACAGGTCACGGGAACAACTTGTGATCCACGGACGCCCCGTAAGTTGAAGGGTAAAATCTACAAGTCCATGATACTGTATGGATCACAATTTTGGGCTGTGAAAAAGATGGATGAAAAAAGATTGCATGTAGCGGAGATGTGAAAGAGAATGAGTATAAGAAAAGATGGATGGATTGTGTGAGGACTGATGTGGAAGAAAAGGGAGTTAGTGAGAGTATGACGGACGACAGGGCAGAAAGGAAGGAGAAAACGTGTTGCGCCGAACCCAAGTAATATGGGATAAGGACAGGAAGAAGAAGTATGTATGTTGTATCAAAGTAGGTTTCATTACCTCTGCCTAACATCATCTAGTAACGTCGTCTGTGGTTGACTTATAAATGTATGTAGTTTGACGTTCCACACACGTTGCGAAAGCTTACACGTGCGCTTAAACGTGTTTTAATATTATTAGATAAAAATGAGTGCTGTGGGCCATATCATATTTTCAAGAAGGCGAGGAAAAGTTTTACTTTGGTTGGGCCATCAGTTTTACCGACAACGAATTTATAAAAGTGTCACAATTTTTATCGGCCTAACCTCATAATTGTTGATAACTTAATAAGCTATGCACGTTTGGAAATTGACACTGAATGATCAACAAACAACATTTGTTTGAAATAATATTTGTTCGAAGTAGTATGTTTTGTTGTATGTTAGTTTTTTTTTTTTTGCAAAGATGATTGTTTTAAAAATACTGGTATTCAGCTAAATCCGGCTTGACTGGAAGCCGACCCCAATATAGTTGGGCAAAAGGCTAGGCAGATGATGATGATTGTTTTAAATCTACAAGTATACTGAACCCGAATCATAAATAAAGAAATAAACATATTTTGTTGATTTCATAAATTATGAACAACAAGTACTTTTATCTTTAGTGTTTTTACACCTTTAAAAAAAATTATAAGTGTTTTTACCTCTAGTGATTTTCCACCTTTAAAAAAATTTACAAGTTTTTTTACTTCTAGTGTCTTTCCACCTTTCAAAAAAATTAGAAGTGATTTTACCTCTAGTGTTTTTCCACCTTTAAAAATTACAAGTACCTAAAGTTATAAAAAATAATATGGAACAGAACTACTAAAAAGTTGTGTCTGAAACATGTATTGGGATTGAAAGTAGTATTAGTGAGAACAAAATAACCCATTAGTTCTACCGATGGAACAGGTAGAACAAGTGGGAAATAGAGAATCCCAGTAGTTCTACTATTTTGTTATACCTACATAATACCGTAGAACTAGTGGGAAAAAAAATCCCAGTAGTTCTACTATTTTGTTATACATAATATCGTAGAACTAGTGGGAAAAAAAAGTCCCATTAGTTCTTCCGTAGAACTGTTCAGTAGAACTAGTGGGAATGATCCGACTTACAGACCCCCAAGGTGTAATAGGACATAACGTCTTATGTCCGTAAAACGTGTGATATAACTACGAATCCAAAATGCATACCATTAAACGCCACTTATTATATTATATGACGTGGCCGTTTAGGGAAACCCTGAACTATAGTCGTCGTCGTCTCCATAGTCGATACTAAACTGTACTACTTAATAGTCGATACTTTTCTTTACTGATAGATTTTTGCCGACTAAGACCGACGTGTGTTCTTTCAGTTGCACGTTGCATTCCGAAACCACGGTGAGTCTTTTAAACAATCCTGTTACACTGGTCACACAGTACTAAACTCTATCTACTGACTAGTCAATCGCAGTACTGTTTGCTTGTACCTACTACTTCATGAGTCTATAATACGTGCCCGTGATATAGATACTAATTCATAATTGCGCAAAACAATAACTGTAAAATAAGCTTCAAAATGCTTAAACACAATCATCAAACACCGAAAAAAATCACAGAATTGCTGGCAATTCTGCCTACAAAATTTAATAAGAATTACCCCCAATATAAATGCGAACCTTTTACGTATTCAGATATGGAAATATAAAAAAGAAAAGTCGGTCAATGGCAAAGGAAAAAAAAACTAATATAAAATGGATGTTAGGCCGATCAAAGGAAGTCAAGCAAAGTAAATCTTGGAATGAATGACTTACACACCTTCAGTAATATACGGTGCGAAAGTAAATCAACTGATGTACAGGCTGCTGTTCTGATAGCCTATTATGGAGTTTGATGACTTAATGAAAGTATGAAGTCATGTGACATCTGCCAATCCGCACTGGGCCTGCGCGGTGGATTATGGCCCATTCCTTCTCCTAGAGAGGAGGCCTGAGTCCCAGCAGTGGGAACATTATAAGGCCGATAATGCTAATGCTAATGAAGGTATACGTACTGGAAGACACAGCGTTGGAAGGCCTCCCACAAGGGAGCCCGACAACTTGGCGAGTGTCGCGGGAATCCGATGGATGCGAGACGCACAGGACCGGTCGCTGTGGCGACGCTTGAGGGAGGCCATGTCCAGCATGTCTTTCGGCTGAGATGACGATGATGATGAAGATATGTAGTAATGTGTATATTAAGGTAAGTTTGAAAGGGCACTAGTGACTAAGAAGTTGAAAGGTGTGGCCTTGTGGACGATAAGCCATGGGTAACTCACTATTCAGCTGTTTGGTAAGGATCAAACCTTGAGTCATTGACGATGCATAGTGGACCGCAAAGAGATGTTAGTAAAACTGCAGAGGCAAAGGCAGCTAGTTCTACGGGAATTTTTGGAAGAAGTAGGTACCGTGGCCGGTGTGGTGTGACCCGTCGCTGTGGCGATGCTTGGGGGAGGCCTATGTCACCATTCTTTTCATGTCCAAGCTATTTCTCTCTGGAACACACTTCCCCAGGAAATCAGGATGGCACCCAACCGATTGACCTTCAAACTGAAGGTTTCGCGAGTACATTCGCAAGAAGATGGCAGCAGTGTCGTCACAGCGTTAATTTGTTTTCTTTTTATCTGTCCACATCGTATGTTTACTAGATCGTGTATATATATCTTTTTAAAGTATATTTTATATATGTTATATAATATATTGTATTTATAGCTTGTGTATATATATATTTGTATAAAACAATGTTTTTTTTTTCGTTAATTTTAAATATTGCACCTACCACAATTTGTCTCTGTATCACCCAAAGGTTGACTGGTAGAGAATGCCCCAAGGCATTAAGTCCGCCTCTGTATCTTGTGTGCATAAAGAATAAAATAAATAAATAAGCAGTGGACGTCTTTCGGCTGAGATGATGATGATGATGATGACCGTGGCCCTGGAACGAAGAAAATAGCTGGAGTGGGTATATTTGGTGTGGACATTACAGGTGGGTTTTAGTCACTAAAAATCTGACATCCTAGCTCCACCCTAGATCAAGAGAAGTCTTTGGATGATTTCCCCCTCCTACAAAAGGTTCACAGAACATCGACACGTCCAAACGATCCGATTTTCTCAAAGCACATAATTCTTCCTTCCCCATTCTTCTCCAAAGTTTCACCTCCGCCCTGTATAAAGTAGTAGTAAGTCTCCGTTGACGTATGTATACCTAAGTTAAGGCGTTGGGTCGCGGCCTAGAATGTATTTGAATAGAAAAATGTGGTCGGTGCGTTGACTAATGGCTATCCGGATCAAGTCACGTAATATTTTTTGGCGTTAAGATGGACTGCTGAGGAAACTTCGTTGTGTGGAAGTAGACGGTAGTGTTTATTTTTTATTGCTTCAGTTTTGTTTTTGTGAAAGTTTCTTTGTCAAGGTTACCATTTCTATGGGTTAACAGTTTTTTTTTATTGTTATTAACTAGTGCTTAACTACGATCCTACCTGGTGGTAAGCAGTGATGCAATCGTTCATGGTGAGGCGCACTAGCTTACTAAGAGCCTATTTATTCACTTTAGCCTTGAAGACACCTAAATTATAATCGGACGGGAAAACCGCAGCAAGCAAATTGTTCCAGTCCCTTGATGTACTCGGTATAAACGACGAAGCGAAACGCTTAGTCCGGACCGTAGGGGTTTGAACAACGTAAGGGTGGATACTCGCAGTACGACGGTTTGTCCGATGGTAGAAGAGGGATGGTGGAATCAGTTCATGCAATTCCCGCTCACACTCTCCGAAATGCAAGTTGTCCTCAGAGCTGGGGAAGTTATTTCTTCTAAAAAAGAAGGGTTTTTACTAAAACCCACTCTTATTCCTTTTCTGCCTTCGTTCAAGGGTCCCGATGGGGTTCAAGGTGAAAGACGCCTGTGGGTCAACATTCTCTCTATTATTATCATCATCATAATTTCCTCCCCCAAGTGTCACGTCTCGTATCCTTCGGATTCCGGTGACCCTCATCAGTTCGTCGATCCACCTTGTGGGAGAAAAGTAACTGGACTGCGTTTTGTCAATTAAGAATATTTATTTAGTATCTGTCCCTCACGGTTTCACCCACTTCTTTGGTTACTGTTCTGCGTCAAAAAAAAAAAAAATATTTTATGTCCAATATTACCTATATGTGATTATTTTTAAAGTGGGAAGTCAAACAATGACTTCTAAGACCCACTCCTATATTTTTTTTTGCCTTCGTTCTGGGTACCTACCAAATTTACCATGTCCAGTGTGGGCCTGCATCATGCGGAAAGTGAGGACGCCGTGACGCCTTTCCAGACAATCCTCAAAGAGGGGACATACAGCCACAATCATGGTTTACCCAATTGTTTATAGGCTGCTGATGAGACATTCCAAATAGAAATGTTCGCCTCAGAACAAGAAGATAATGATGAGTATCTAATAAATATGAGAGTAATACTCACAGTATCTATTCTAACAGTGATAGATTCAATGTACCATGCATAGAATCTATATATTTTATTAGTTACTCAGATATTGGCAAGATTCCGAATGTGGACGGCTTGAATAATATTGTATTTGTGCAAGGCAAGTAGCTCCTTATTTATCTTTATGTGTTTTATGCGCCATATAAATATCTGTTGAATTTATTAGATCAAAGCTTAGCAGGAACTCAGATTTTGCTGCATCTGTTGCTTTTCAGCACGATCATCATTTCAGCCGAAAGACGTTTACTGTTGGACAAAGGCCTGTCTTAAGTGTCGCCACTATGACCGGACCTTTGCGTGTCGCATCCATTGGATTCCGGCGAGCCTCACCAGTTCAACGGTTTACTTTGTGGAGGCCTCACGGTTGCCACTCCGGAACCTTATGCCCCAATAACTATGTATAATATTTTCTTGTGCTATGTGTTTATTTCAAATAAACCATTTACAGGCTCT
The DNA here is from genome assembly GCA_030763345.1 of Mythimna separata. Taxonomy (NCBI): domain Eukaryota; kingdom Metazoa; phylum Arthropoda; class Insecta; order Lepidoptera; family Noctuidae; genus Mythimna; species Mythimna separata. The sequence continues at coordinate 8,058,395 of CM061190.1, forward strand.
TTTGAAATGTCAAAATGTCGGTCAGTCAAAAAAAGTGAAGCTGAATTGCACGTTCCAAAGCGTACATTTCTATGAAGAAGATTGTGCTAGAAACTTCAAAGGAAGACGTATTGAAAAACCCAGCATAATCTAGAACTAAAAATTTGAAAAGTCCGTCCCGCACAGGGCCCACCTGGTAGATTACGGTCGATTCATTCGATTCTTCTCTCTTCTCGAAAGAATGCAAGTTTGTGAAGTGGGAACATTAAAAAAAAATATGCTTAGATATGTTTTTAAGATTCAAAAAAGCCAGACAATACTTCCCACAGAACATATAAAGACTGTTCTGTGATACTTCCTATTCGATTTGCCATCATCTAATTCATTTAAAACAAAACCGCAGCTGCAATTTTTTCCCCGCACCAATTCGACCTGACTTAACGAAGATGCGTTGAAAGAAAGTAAATAATGAACCCATGGTTTCCTTGTAAAAACCCTTCAATCGTTAAAGCGGCGACTTTTGAGTTTAATTTATTGTATTTATTACTACTGTTGGAGATTGATCGCTGATTATCTATAGGAATGTTTGTATAGTCTCTGACTTAAGAGCGGCCAACCAGAGTTACATTTCCATATAATCAATCGTTCTTACATGATTATGAAATTATTATACATCTTTCTTCAGATATAATGGAAGCATATGGATATTATTTAGGTTTCTATTGAAATCAAAACTTAGTGTAGCCACTGAAACCTGTTTTTTTAGTGTACTCAGAAATTAAAAATATAAATGAGAAATATCTATAAAAAGAAAATTGAAATCTTGAATGGCGACAAGAACCTTCAAGGTTTTAAAAACACGTATTTTCTAGAACAAGTTTTGTAAAATATTCAATTAAAAAACGGACTATTCCGTAAGTCCGTTGCCAAGAAAGTTTTCTATCTTTTTTACCGCCTCTTCATCAAACATTGCTTTGTATTAGGTAAAGTAATAAACTTGTCGTTTATACCGCATACATCGAAGGACTGGAACAATTTGCCTGCGGTTGTCTTTCCGTCCGATTATAATTTGGGTGTCTTCAAGACTAAAGTGGTTCTTAATAAACTAGTGCGCCTCACCATCAACGACTGCATCACTGCTTACCATCAGGTGGGATTGCAGTCAAGCACTGGGTTATGTGATGTAAAATTAAAACTCTTAAACCATGCTCACGTTGACGATAGACCCTCGTCTATCGTCATCTCATCTGTCGACCTTACCCACTCCGGTAAGGTCCCTCTTAAGATGGAATTTTAGAATCGGCAGGATGGTTGCAAACATCGCCAAAACTTCTCGTTATAGAAATATTTGCAAGGGAACTTTGTCCGGCAGTGAACGAATTTACTACTTCTGATGAAAAATCAATCGCGTTCCTCAATTATGCCCGGTTCAGCTAATTAGTCAGTCTTCGACGATTGTGCTGCGTATCGAGGATCCGATTACCACATCCTATTATTAAAATTTAAAATTGTAAATAATTATTTATTGAAACTTAAATAATTTGGTGGTATTTTAGTTCATTTAGAGGAATCTGTTCAATAATTGATAATCCACGAATTTTACTTATTTATAATTTTGTATATCGTTGTTAAAAAAAATATATTTAATATAATTAATATTTAATAATTATTATAAAAATTTTAATCGTATGGAATAAATATGTGTATGACCTAAAGATGACCTAAACGTGTTTCGAGTTTGTGTGTCTTGTGTGTGTAAATTGTCAGACATGACAATGTGAACAAAAAGTGAACGTACCCTACGATACTGGAAAAAAAATAAACCATATAATCGGATGATGCTGAATTCTGGTTTTTTACATGGAACAATTATCTGTCCTTCACAACATTGCTGGATTATCCGATATACCCTAGGCATGTTTGGTTTCTAATCTTTTGTCTTTTGACTACCCATAACGACTAAACAGTCGTAGTAGGTAGTTTCGTTCGTAGCTGAGAGATCTGTATGTAGAGAGTCAATTCGCTATGTATAATTTTCTATTTTCACGCTAATCACCCTCACAATGTTCCCACTGCTGAGCCACAGGCCTTCACTTTGAGAAACGGATTGAGCACCAATACACCAAACACAATACACCACGCGAAGCCAGTGCGTATACACAAGAATAACCTCCAAACTTTTACTATCTTATAGACATCTCCTCCACCAATCCATTACATCTAAACACTCCTATTTATCGGACACTAACATTATTTCCGTCACATTTAGCACACAAAGCCTCTCATATCTTAGATCAGGGAATTATTCATACAACTAAGATGAAAGAATACTAATTTACACGACCCACTACAAAGAAAAACCAACCTTAACAGCTTCGAAACAAGGTGTAATATCAATTGTGTTTTTGTCAAAAGGAAATCCAAGTTTTTGAACTATGTGTGTGGTCCTTAATGATGTCGGTACACTGGCGTGCAAAAAATTCGTGTAATTTTGTTGAAAGCTACTATTTGTTGGCGTTTAGTAATATGTGTGGTATTCGGTTTCATAGCCAGTGTAGTTGACGCCAAGATTATGGATACAGTGTGGAATTAATTGATGTATGTGGAGATTGGGCTGATATCGCATGCCATCGTGTCATTGAGGCTGGCCAATGTTTCCCAAAGCCCTTCGTAATATGGGGGAGTCTGTTGAAATTAATCGAGTACAAGTCTAGACAGATTCTTCGGATGGACTAATTATTTGTATGGCCTACTGATAGTTGTTTCGGGTCTGGGTGTCCTTGCGTATGTGAGTTTTCATGTTTGTTAAAGCACCTACGATACAGAAGTAATTCTTAGAGTGTTGCAATGTTTTAAAAAACTGGGCAAGTGCGAGTCGAATTCGCACATTAACTTATGTAAATAATTCAAGTCCCTTATCGGGTCTCGCACAGTTTTCCAAATCGAAAAAAAGTTTTTTTTGTGACTTTTTTCACAGCTTCAAGTGAGGGCAGACTTCTGTATATGGTGTTAATTTCATCTCGATACCTCCACGCGTTCCCGAGATGGGGTCTTAACAGACAGACGAACAACAAAGTGGTCCTATAATGGTTCCATTTGTTTTCTTTTGAAGTACGCGACGCGAAAATTCTTAATGTTACCAATATTTTTGCAACCAACTTTAGTCTTAAAAAAAATAAAAATAGAGATTGTCGGTGTTCGCAGAAGTCTAAAAGACCCTTTTTATCATCGGTAGGACGCGCATAAAGATCATTTATCATAATCAAGCTGCGAACCAAATATCTACTGAAAGATACCGACACTGGAGGGCACGAGGGGGGACTCACTTAAGAAGTGGAGACAGAAGGTTAAGGTGGATGCTCCGGGGAAGTCTGCAGATCGTAAGTGTGGGCTTAGGAACGACGAGCAATGGGTTGCTCGCCGTCCGGCCACCAGGTAACTGTCCAGACCGAGCGCGAGTCGTAGACGGTGCGTAATATTTAACACATGCCTTAAAGATATACACACAACATACAACTTACAAGTTGCATCACTGCTTACCATCAGGTGGGATCGCAGTCAAGCAGTAGTTTAAAAAAATTTTAAAAGAACTGTTTTTCCAAAAATAAAAATAAAGCGGACCGAGAAGGCGTGTCAGACTTTTACTGACTAATATCTATCCCTAACCTGACCTATTCCTTCAATTACCTTGTGTCCTTGGGCTACGGGTTTCACGGGTTTTGGTGAGATGTGGACCGCCCAAGCGGAGCACACCTCCGCCGTATGCTCCAACGTCTACACTGGGCGGTCCGCAAAATGAAGTATAGTATAAGATTATTTTGCGAATTCTCACGAATGCCATAGTAAAATTTGTATGAAGCAGACCTTCTGAAGGTCCTGTTCAATGTCAGAACCTTCGAAAGTGGGTTTGGGTAGTAAGATCCCTTCATCGAGGGGGGATGAACACCTCATTTGTCTTGTATTATCAAAGTTATGATTAGATAGCGCCATACTTCAAGTTTTGTACTGCAAAGTAGAAGAGTCTGACTAAATATGTAAGACAACATTGTATTGGAGAATCTTATCTTGCAGTCCGTTTGGGTTAAAGGGAATTGTTTGGAAATCTTCGTAAATAGTTGAGTTTTAGGTCTAAATTCGAATATCAAGTTTGGTACTTTAATTGTCTGTACGATTCACACAGACGGTCCACGATTCGCTTCGATTCGTGTCCACGCTTCAAAATATGACTATAGGTACTTAGTACCAAGTTATAGTCAATCTCTTTCAAAGTTTCGCCACCATGTGCAGCTAAATAAATGTTTTTTTCCTGACAAAAAAAATTAATAACTGTCATTTTTCAAGTTTCTAGGAGTCGTGACCTTTTATTATTACATCTCTTAATAGATAACTGAATTTTATATTGAAGTTAATTTATGTTACAAGAAAATACCACCACCATTAATATGTAGCAGTACCTAGACTAAAATATGTTACACATATATAATTAAAAATGCTTCCTCTCTCCTAATTCACTTATTTTGCTGTGCTCGATAAGCTGAACAAATTATAGGTTGACTACCTTAGCATACCTACATGTAGAATGCTACAAAAATAGTATATATAGCATCTAAAGTCATCATCTGCCTAGCCTTTTCCCAACTATATTGGGGTCGGCTTCCAGTCAAGCCGGATTTAGCTGAATACTAGTATTTTACGAGGAGCGGCTGCCTACCAGACCTCCACAACCCATTAACTGGGGTAACACGGTACTTCATGGCAAGACTGGAGTCAGATTTTACTGGCTTCTGACTATCCGTAACGACTGCCAAAGATCTCCAAATGACAGCCGGGACCAACGGCTTAACGTGCTTTCCGAGGCACGGAGGAAACTCGTTATGTTAAGATGGTCACCCATCCACAGACCAACCTAGGCAAGCGTTGCTTAACCTTGAAGATCGACCTGTGCGGCTGTTATTATTTAGCCACGAGCTCCTCTAAAGTAGTAGTAGTAATAGTATATAGTATTGACTCTTACAAACAAAGCCATAGAAATATTACTACCTACTTACTGTATTATTTATAAAATACCCTTATCTCTTCTTTCCATAGAAATGAAATTCTCCACTATTAAATCGGCATTTTCTTTCACGATTACAAGACTGCACTTCCTTAAGCAACAATGCATAATGTTTCTTTCTTCTGAACATTTTCTGTACAAGATTTCTTCAGGTTTCAGAATAAAACAGTTTGCAAAGGAATTTGTATCTCTGTCGCTTGAACGCAAATATGCAGACTGAAAACTAAGTGGGATTGTAATAGTCTTGAAATAACTGAAATAAAAGTGCTTACTGTCTTTTGTTTTAGACGTGGAATGCGTGGAAAACGTGGGGTTATACGGAGACAAAGAAAATTATATAAATACGGAGAATTTTTACTGCATAAAAGAAAACGTTTGCAAGAATAAGTAAATATAAAACAGAGATCATCTTTTTGTTTGGGTGCGAATTTATTAAAACTGATTTCATCTTTAGAATAGATCTGTCAAATACCAGTTTGATGCGCTAGAGTCGATTGAAAAAAGGTGCCAAGGTGATCATTGGAAATGATACACTTGTCGAGTCAAAACTTTAAAGTCTTGAGCATCAGTGTCGAGTTGTTAGCATCAGAACTATACAAATTATATTGCACAGTAACTATACAGTTTTTATTACCATCATCGGACCACTCTAGTCGTACGGTGTTGTATCATTGATACATGGTAGACTATCACACCGTGTTTTGGGAACACATTCATATTGTGTACAGCTAAGAAGTGAATCCCCTACCAGAGTATAGCAACGATCTTGTAGTCTTGAAGTCAAGAAAGAACACCTATTCACGCTTGCCAAAAATAAAGTTACTTCTAGGCAAGCATGCTTACCATCAGGTGAGATAGTAGTTATCAGGCGCCGCTGGATATCCATATTGCTGGGATCTTGATATTGCTCTCAAAATATTGCTTTGGAAATTATACTCATTTCCTTAAGGTAAAGTTGACGAAACCCTTACTCGTTATGCAGTAGGAAAGGGACGGTGCTGGTACTTGACCGTAGGAGCCCTTGAGAAAGGCTCTTAAGGTCAAGTACTGGTCACACCTTGCTTCTGCTTGCCTGAGCAGCTCTAAATTTACACTGGACACCAAATAGTTTGGGTAGCATGTTGTGCCACGGTTATATTCCGTGTACATTATATATGTATTAAAGTTAATTTACAGACTACAGTGTAATTTATAATCGAAAAATAATACCAAAATTTTGCCCAACCTGATTTATCGAAACCAGAACCCCACACGATCAGCTGTCGCTCTTGCAACCACGAGACTATATATATTATACTATAAAGCAATTAAAAGTTAATTAACATTATCAAAAAATAAATTACTTTTAAATATATCCACTGTCCCGTTTCACTCCCTAATCACGGCAGCCATTCGATTCTGAATAAAAATCAACTTGTCAACTACTTAAAGTCGATGGTACACTATACGATAATGTGGAATACATTGTGTATCACATCGGATACGAGCGGATACGAAATGGTTCGTATCTCGAATAACAGATAAGAGACGACGCGGATACTCGAGGATTTGTAGTCGCCCAGGCACTGAGGTGTTTACTGGTGAGATAATTTTTTGCTTTTTTGCAACTGATTTTAGAGCCTTGACTTTGTGGCCTCTTGCTACATAAGGTTGTTTGCCATTGGCACCGAGAGGAGCATTTTTAATGTGTATATCCTTGGTATTCAGCTAAATCCGGCTTGACTGGAAGCCGACCCCAACGTAGTTGAGAAAAGGCTAGGTAGATGATGATATATACTTAGTATTAAAAGTTTTCTTTTACCCATTCATGCAAATAAAATAACTTTGTCAAATTATGTACTATTATTCTGTAATAACTCAGAAACTTAAAAAGAAAGATGCAAGAGAGAGCGAAGCGAGTTTTAATATATTATCATCCATCCTTAGATCTGCTGATCGATCATGCTAATACTAAATGTAAGATGTATATTTTATTGAAAGTCAGATGGGTGTAAGCGCAAACCTTTGATATGATCTCTGCTTTAACATTACAGAAGCAAAAAACATCACATACCTGCATTTTCCGGGTAAACTTATGTGATGTTTTCCTTCAAAAAATTAAAGAAATGTATAACATTGAGACATTGTATAATAACAAACTACGTAAAGTATCAATTATACTATCATCTAATAGGCACATCTTTCAAACCAAAACCTTTACTACCACAAATAGACAATGTCTATTTCATTCAATTACCAACATTAACATAATGTCCAACGACTACAATAAAAAAGATGGAATCAAACACTTCACAGTAGAGGCCATCAAATAAAGCTAAATTAATACCTTTTAAAAGTAGTATAAAACAAGAAACGCGCCAACCTGCTGTGTTCCCAAGAACGGGATGAACTTGTTGCATTTTATTAACCAGTTACTGGAAATATTATTCCTTATAAGGTATGTTATAATCGTTTGATTGTAATGACTCAATCGTGAGTAAAAAGTGATATAACAGGATTGGTAGTCAGATGTGATGTGTGAGAAAATTCATTTAGCTTGCTTAATTGCTTAGTTCAATTTAATTTATAATATAATTAGACATCAGTAGATGTTTGTAATTTTGATGTTTATTATACAAAAAGATATTGTTTTTAAATAATTTATACTACTCATTTTTTACGTTTTGATTTCATAAAATTATATTCATCTCATGTTTTTTGTCTTCAAATGGTTTTATTTTAATATTGTGATTGTCTTAGACTATTATTGTACTTGAATAGTTTTAGAATAATGCAGTAAGGACAGTTTTGATTATGAATGTAGATATTTTATGATTTTGAAGGAAAAAAAAACGAATTCTTAAAGAAATAGAAGAAATATACTGAAAAGTGAGAGCGTAAATACTTACATCAAATTAAGTTATTAAAAAAATTAAACTCCTTTCTACGTCGGAAAAGTAAGTGAAATGTGAACTCTCTAAATATTAGTTTTAATGTAATTGAAGCAACCTACTGTTGTCTTTTGCTGTCTAGATGATCTAAGACGAGTTCTATACCCCACAGGGGGTGCCCTTAGCGTGTAGTCGCTTATAGATTTTTATTAGTCTTAGCTGGAGACTTTTGTTTATTAAGGTCGGACAGGAAAGTCCGGTAAAGCAGACGACAAACGCATAGATTGATGTGAGAGAAGCTACTCATAAAATATAACATTGTTGCACATTACATTATGTCAAGTCAAGAGTGAATAGGTTACTTCTAGGCAAGCGTGCTCCATTGTCGGCCACATTATCGCTTACCATCAGGTGAGATAGTGGTCAAACGCGAGCCTATGGATAATAAAAAAAAATGTTTTGCTTAGAACGATGAAAATACCAACTGTTTAAAATTGTAAAAATAGTTCATGCTTTTGCTCAATGGATGGATGGATGGTATGTTTTAAACTAAGTATTTCTTAATTTGATTTTTTGGTTACTAGATTGCGTTATAAATTACGACATATTTTTAAATTGTGATTTTAAAAACTCCTGAGTTTTAATGACCGTTTGTAGTATTTCATTTAAAATACTCAGTTTTTTTTATTAGCTCCATGAAGTACCAATTAGTAAATTCAGTGCCGCGTGATCAGATTTAACACTAATTTTCTAATTTTATCTGAACAAAATCAATTCTATTACAAAAAAAGCACAATAATAAAATGTTCATAATCTTATTCAAATTATTTAAAATATTTAATTCATTTTTTTTAAATACATTTAGACACATAATATAATAAACAGATAAGAAGAAGGGAGCAAACAAATAGACACCAGGGTGATGCTTATTTCTGAATAAATCTCTTCCAGCATACATGCAAAAGGAGAATTAAAAACAGAGAAGTAGACATCATGTTTACAAGTAGGAAAAACACCTACAAAATAAATAAAAAACAATTCACTTACACCATCTCAGTGGATGGGAGACTAATTCAATTCCGCCGCGCTTGGGTCGCGTGGCCAACACTTTTTGCTTGTTAAAATACCTGCCCGCAGTGAATGAAAGAACGAATGACCGAGTGAATGGTTGAGTGAATGAGTCCCGGCGGGACATCGGCGCAATTAACTTTTTTTCTTGAAACGTGTCGTACGGAAATGAAACGACTTTATAATAGGGATGATTGAATGAATCTTGTTTTAAGGTCTTGTAATTAAATGTTTGTTTGTTTGTTTGACGGCGTGAAGGAGGAGAATTATTGTCGTACAGACAGATTGTTTGTTCGGAGGAGCTCGTGGCTAGATAATAACAGCCGCACAGGTCGATCTTCAAGGTTTAGCAACGCTTGCCTAGGTTGGTCTGTGGATGGGTGACCATCTTAACATAACGAGTTTCCTCCGTGCCTCGGAAAGCACGTTAAGCCGTTGGTCCCGGCTGTCATTTGGAGATCTTTGGCAGTCGTTACGGATAGTCAGAAGCCAGTAAATCTGACTCCAGTCTTGCCATGAAGTACCGTGTTACCCCAGTTAATGGGTTGTGGAGGTCTGGTAGGCAGCCGCTCCTCGTAAAATACTGGTATTCAGCTAAATCCGGCTTGACTGGAAGCCGACCCCAATATAGTTGGGAAAAGGCTAGGCAGATGATGAGACAGATTGTTTGTTGGATCAACGCAGATTAGTCAAATACGTAAGAGTTTAATAGGTATAGTGCTGCATTGTGTTAGTGTGCATTTAAAAATTCAAATTCACATTTTTTTTATTTCCCAACTCTTTGTTTAACTTTTCGCTTCAAAGGGCCAAAAGAACTTTTGGGGCAAGTTTACTTTTTGGCACAATTTTATTCAGTTTTTCACGCTCTTTCACGATATTTAAAAATGGCTTTTGTCACGCAACCTTTCTTTAAAGCTCTAAGGGCTATGTTCACCGACACCAAATCGACTGTTTTAATATTAAAACGGCTGTTTTAGCAATATTTCCTGTTCCTTATCGTCGGTTATTGACGTTAATCAGATGGTTATCTTAAACTTATGTCGGTGCACATGGCCCTAGAACACTTCTTCACAAAGTTGTTCTTATTTTTATTAGCACAGCCAAATGTATGAACTTTGAAGTTACAAACTTTGATGCAGAAAAATTGGTCCTAATAGCACATCTAAACTAATGTCTTGAAAGGACTCGGAAATGAAAATTAACTCGTATTGAGCTTTCTGTAAGTACTCTAACTACTGGTGTCTTATCAACAAGGAAATTTAAGATTGTGGTTAATATAAATTATAAATTTTGGCCCCTGTAGTCCTGTTTTTTTTATACGCCTCGTAACTACTACAAACTACGTACTACTCCTGTGTGAAGTGTTTCGTTTTTTTATTTGAACGTACGGACCCGTAATTATCACGAGTCTAATAGTCGATGGCAACACAATAAATCCCAGACAGACAACGACACGACAACCATTTCTCACAGAAATTGTTACACAAATAGCCTGTCTGCAGAAATACGTTTATTAATGGACGCGTTAGAAATAGAATACATTTATTTGAAACACGGACATAAACATCAGCTACAATCTCGACCGGAACTTGTACACAAAATAGTAGACATCATTGTCATTCATAATTTCAGCCAAAAGACGTCCACTGCTGGACATAGGGGGAGGCCTAAGCGTCGCTACAATGACCGATCCTGTGCGTCTCGCATCTTTCAGATTCCCACGACCCTCACCAAGACATCGGTGTACTTTGTGGGAGGATCCAACGCTGCGTCTTCCAACTTGTGGTCGCCACTCCAGAACCTTAAAGAGTTATTATATTATTATTATTATATCTAGCCTATATTGTCCCACTGCTGGGCAAAGGCCTCCCTCCATTCCTTCCATCGTTCACGGCTTTGAGCCACTTCATGCCAATTCTTAAGGAAGGCATCCAAGTCGTCCCGCCATCTCCTTCTTGGTCTGCCACCATCTAAAGAGTAGATATGATAAAATGATATACAATTATAATGATTTGAAATGTACGAATTTCACAGTGTTTATGAGTTCCTGTGCCACTCGAATCTATAGGATTCCTGCGGCCCTCACTAGGTTATAGTTTCACCTTGTAGCAGGGCTACCAACTTCCTAACGCTGCGGTCGCTCCCTTTCGCGAACCTTTCGGCCTCAAGAACCTTGACCGAAAGAATACGGGCGCATGCCCGTATTAGTTATATCATATATCTGACTCCAGTCTTGCCATGAAGTACCGTGTTACCCCAGTTAATAGGTTGTGGAGGTCTGGTAAGCAGCCGCTCCTCGTAAAATACTGGTATTCAGTTAAATCCGTCTTGACTGGAAGCCGACCCCAATATAGTTGGGAAAAGGCTAGGCAGATGATGATATGTATATTATCATGTTGCGGCGTGTGGGCATGATTTCATGAAACGGTCAGTCATGCGGCGAGTGGGCAAAGTACCATGGAATAGTCAGTCATATTAAGAAGTGATTACATAGTTCCAAGACCTCCTCTTCCCTTTCCTAGGGAGGAAGCCCAGCAGTGGGAACCTTATAAGGTCGCTTATGTAAGATCTAGCCACCACACAACATAATTTACATTCGCACGAAGCCAGAGCGGATCGCTAGTACTATATGAAACAGTTTCAACAGTAAGTATTATCGCGTGAGAAAATTCCGAGTTAGGTTATTGGTCATTCTTTTTAAGCTGCAATTTTTCCACATTTTACGTCTTAGGTGAATCATTTCTGCCGTTTGTAACTGTAATTGAAAGTTCTCTGCTCTTTTAGTTTCCTCTGAGTAGATCGGATCTAAAAGGAAGTTGGAAGCTGCGGCGTATTTTCTCATACTGTCTGATGATAGTGTCTCAAGATGACTATCTGTGACCAGTGCGGGTTGTTTGTAATGACATAATATGGCTGAGATATCATCATCATCATCTCAGCCGAAAGACGTCCACTGCTGGACATAGGCCTCCCCCAAGCGTCACCACAGCGACCGGTCCTGTGCGTCTCGCATACATACATCGGATTCCCGCCACCCTCGCCAGGTCGTCGGTCCACCTTGTGGGAGGCCTTCCAACGCTACGTCTTACGGTACGTGACCGCCACTCTAGAACCTTCCGTCCCCATCGACCATCTGTTCTACTGTGGCTGAGATATATGTGCTCATAATCTCATAATGGACCTCATCAAAAGTCTAAGTTGTCTGAAGAGCAATAGAGAGTGCTATGCGTAGAGTTTCCTTGTAGGTATAATTGAATCAGAAATGAAGATAGTTGAACTAGCTTCTGCCAGCAGCATTACTCGCGTGATAGTAGAAAACGATCGCAAAGAAACTTACTCCCCAGATAAAAAGTATTCTAGTTTTTATTCTAGGACATACTGTACCTACCAAGTTTCATCAAAATTCTTTCTATCAAGCATTCGAGCGTGAAGAAGTATACATATAACAAACATACATAAATTCTTTCGTCTTTAAAATATTTGTGTGATATACAGGGTATTTGGTGCATCGTGTGCCAAATTGAAATGGTTGACTGGAGGGGTCATCTGCTATCCTTTCAGACCCCTAAACACTAGCCAAGCCCTGTGATTTTTTTTTCATCGACTTTTTAGTAATGATAGAAATAATAATTTGATTTGATAATTTTTGTATAGTGTAATATTTTCAAACTACTCGCAACATCCAGAATGAAAAGCGACAGACCCACTTCACGTAAACGAAATATTTTCCACTTAATCTCTTCATTCCGTGACCAAACACAAGGATTGCAGATACAATTCCTTTACGACTACAATCAAGTCTGCAGTGATGAAGCGAAAGCACAAAGGAGCAAAAAGCGGTGGAATTAAAGTCCCGCAAGCCGAGTGCGATGTGCATAGCACGTGCCGCCTCGGTACCAATTAGTGGTGTGTGCCTTTCCAATGTACTACCTACCTGGGAGGTTTTTATCCAGGTATTTTAACGGCCTTATAATGATCCCACTGCTGGGACTCAGACCTCTCTAGGAGAAGGAATGGGCCGTAATCCGCCACGCGGGCCTAGTGCGGATTGATGGATGTTCTTCTCTTCAAATTGAATTAAGTGGTTTTTCTTTAAGGTAGGAAATCATTACAATGACTGCTCCCGCTCCGGTAAGGAGTTTCAGACTTTTAACAACTAAAGCCCACTTGAGTTTCTTCTTTGACTTCGTTCCAGGGTACCAGGTTTTCCTTTTAGAAGCCAACCCATGGCCCCAGAAGCTTCGACCCTGCTGGGCCTGGGTTTTGCTGACATTGAGAGAGGCGTACGTGGAACAATACGTGTTGTCACCGACTTGAGTTCGGACCGGATGATGACCGGATTGTTGAACGGCAAGCTACAGAAGGTTTATAGTCAGTATCCAAACGCTTGAATGAAAATACGGAACTTGTAGGATCACTCGTGTGTTCGTCTGTCTATCCGTTTGTCACAGCCAATTTGTTTCAAACCTATTGGACCGATTCAGTTGAAATTTGGTACCATACACGTGTGTGACCCAATCATGGACGAGTAACGTGAAATGAATGTGGAATAGGTACGAGGATCAGTATCGGGATGTAAAAGGAAAGGTGGGCCAATCAGAATAAAGAAAGAAAGAAAGTTTAACAAACTGTACCTTGCGACGTATGAAAGGGATTATTGATAGGTTTTTTTTTATTGTTATAAACTAGTGCTTGACTGCGATCCCACCTGATGGTAAGCAGTGATGCAATCGTTGATGGTAAGGCGCACTAGCTTAGGTTCTTTAAGAGATTCCCGTATAATATTATGCATTTGCACAACTGTGTAATAAATTAAAGTAAGTTATTCTGTACATGTTTATTATCAGAAAACGTTTAAGGAATCTTTTATTTTTTTATATATTAAAACAAAATATAGCTAGATTCGTTCGGAACCGTTTTGCACGCGAGTCCGACTCGCACTTGACCGGGTCTTTTTTGTTTTATAGTCATGAGTAATTATTAATACCTATCAAATAAGTAGGATAACAAGGTTTTAACAGCCAACCTTCTTGAAGAACCGATAGGAAGTAAAATCGATTTTCTATTCGATTGAAATATCGTCAAGGGGTATTTCTGAGAAATGCTTAGAAGACCGGATTTAGTGAATTCTAATTGATATTAATTTTAATGAAGCTTGTCTTAATTGAGTGATTTAGGGCACGTAATAAGTTGTACACAATTAAATTTATACACGTGTAACGTCAGAATCAATAAACGGCTTCGTAACTCTTGGAAATCATAATATTATTAATCATAGATAAATAAAATTTCAATGGGCCTCATCAGAAGGCTTAGTCACCCAAAGAGCAATGGAAAGGGCTATGCTCGGAGTTTCCTTGTGCGATCACATCAGGAATGAAGATATCCGCAAGAGAACTAAAGTTACCGACATATCCCGAAGAATCGCCAAACTTAAGTGGCAGTGGGCTGGGCACATTGCTCGTAGAACAGATGGTCGGTGGGGACGGAAGGTTCTAGAGTGGCGGCCACGTACCGGAAGACGCAGCGTCGGAAGGCCTCCCACAAGGTGGACCGACGACCTGGCGAGGGTCGCGGGAATCAAGTGGATGCGGGACGCACAGGACCGGTCGCTGTGGCGGCGCTTGGGGGAGGCCTATGTTCAGTAGTGGACGTCTTTCGGCTGAGATGATGATGATGAAATAAAATTTCAGTCTCCAATTGTTATTTAATTTTTTTTTATTAAATTCATATAAAGAAATTTATAATTTATATATTTATAGATAATTTATATAGATTTATATATCATATTTCTAATATTTTTTTCTATACTTCTGTTGGTATATCTGTCTGTTTGTTTGCTCCGTCTAATTTCCAAAAAGGCAGGCAGGAAGATGGCTGATGTTATAAAGAGTAACGTAGACTTCTTTTTTACGACGAATAATAGGTAGTTCGCGGTCTAGCCCTCTGTTAACTTTTAAATATTTGATTAAAAATGATTAAATAAGGTATTAAATAATAAAAATACAGAATGTAGAATAATTTAGATTTAAAAAGTCACTGAACCTAAACATACGTGTTTTCAGAACCCATTACCAAAGTTCTAAGTCTTCAGAAAATGGACTTGTACTGGGAAATTTTCTCCTGGGAAGTTTTACTCTTTATTGACCAAGGAATGTTTCTGGGAAATGTTTGGAAGTGAAATGGGTTTCTGAAATTCAATAAGGAATTATTAGAAATTGGGATTTGACTTGTCAGGAACAAAAACTCTAACTTCAGTGTCACAGAGGTGAGATTGGGTTGGAAGTCTATTATAATTCGGGATTTAAACTTTCTATTTAATTTGACACGTGTTTAATGATTACGTGTTTTTGTTAGGGTTAACTTTTTCCGCTTTTGGTGGTGCGAGAGGGAGTGTCAGGCTTTTATTGACTAAAAGCTTCCCATGCACCCTGTGACCCCGGAATTAAAGGCAAAGAAGGAACAGGAGTGCCTTTAATTAGTAGAAGTCTGCTCGCACAGAGCCAGATAAGCCATTTTTAAGATTTCCCTCCTTAAAAAAACCATGTTCTAATGCAGGATTTTTCAGAAGAGTAGGGCTTTAAGCGCAGAGAGGGTCCGAGATATAGGTGATTTCGAGTGCGCAACACGTCGGAACTGCCAGGAGCCGATGTTTCCTGCCACGTCTATACTTGTTAAGCACATATAAATTACAGATAAGTTTTTGTAGGTCAGGAGCATCTATAATTCCCCCGAGTATTTTGATTACCACAATCATCTGGTCGCGTGACAGCCTAGTTTCTAAGGAATTGAAACCCAAGTAACCCAGCAGGAATTTGTCATGCATGAGAGTCGAATGCGTTAACCACTGGGTCAACACGACACGACTACATTGCTCAATGGAAACACACACTATTATTGCTTCGCTAATTAACGCTGTAGGTACCTAATACAAGTTTGAACCTGACACCTTATTGTTTTACGATTAAGGTCTAATTATAGCTTCGTAACGTTTAGGGTCAGTTCACACCGAGACGCGACGCGACGCGACGACACTGGAAGAAGGCAGTGATTTCGCGCGGCGCGCGCCACCGTGAGACGCATCGCAACGTTGCGAGGAGCATAGTAAAATCGTTGGCAACATGACGGCGACGTCGCCAATGTAACAACGTTCCGCTGCGCAGCGAGACGCCGCGCGGCGTCACGAGGCGCAACGCTGCATAAAGCAACGTATTCCAAATTTTCACAATGAAATGTGAATCTTTTCGCGTAGTAAATAAAGTTCTATTTACAGTCTCACTCTATTAAAATGTACGTGCAGCGTCGCGTCGCGTTTCGGTGTGAGCTGACCCTTAATAAAAGGCAATAAACCTTTGTTTTACACTTCTGGGGCCGATTAATTTTGTTTGGTTTACACGAGTCGTGACCCGTTTTAATGGATTTCAGTTGACAGTTGACACTTGTAAATAATTATTTTGTTGTATTTGTGTTTAATAGTCCAGTCAAAATAGACTAAATTATTATTCAAGTTTGCATTAATTCCCAACAAGCTGGATTTTTGTGCAGGCCTTGAATACGTCATTACGAATGATATGTTAAAAGTCCCCATCGATCCCGCTTGTGCGTTGTTTTTATTCGAGGTCAAAGGTCACAAATTAGCGTTTTTTGCGAATATCTCTGAAACAACGAGAGCTATCGAAAAATGGTTTAGGCAAAGTTTGTAGATCGTAAAATTGTCTACAAAAAAGATCTAACACTTTTTCTTCTACGGTGCACTGTTCTCGAATTATGGCTATTTTAAACATAGAAAATACGAATATGCACTCATGCTAAGGGATGATGGGTTCGATGAATATTTGAAGGACAAACCATCTGTAACGATACATAAGCAGTGTCGTAAAGCATACACCCGGAAGAGCAGCATCGCTGCAGCTAAAAGACAACGTGAGGCGGAGATAGCTACCACATCTGGGATTAGTCCTCCTCGTACTAGCACGAGGTAATGAATCGTCTTTTTGATGAAATACTGTTTGTTCTGTGGCAATGAAGCAGATAAAACGGTTGAAATAAAAAAAAGCGCAGCATCTTCGACCAAGAGTCCTTTCTTTTAGACCGCAGGAAAGTCGTATTTTAAGTGTAACAATCACTGTAGTTCTTAGCCTCGGCAGCTACTAAGTCATATTCATACTGAATTCGGGCAATGACACTACTTGCTAGCTCATGAGAACGAGTCTGAGCTTCCTTAAAGATGGTTTTCTTGAAGTCAAGGGTTGAAAGTTGAGGACACTTGGTCGAAGATGCTGCGCTTTTTTTTATTTCAGCCGTTTTATCTGCTTCATTGCCACAGAACAAATAGTATTTCGTCAAAAAGACGATTCATTACCTCGTGCTAGTACGAGGAGGACTAATCCCAGATGTGGTAGCTATCTCCGCCTCACGCTGTCTTTTAGCTGCAGCGATGCTGCTCTTCCGGGTGTATGCTTTACGACACTGCTTATGTATCGTTACAGATGGTTTGTCCTTCAAATATTCATCGAACCCATCATCCCTTAGCATGAGTGCATATTCGTATTTTCTATGTTTAAAATAGCCATAATTCGAGAACAGTGCACCGTAGAAGAAAAAGTGTTAGATCTTTTTTGTAGACAATTTTACGATCTTCAAACTTTGCCTGAATCATTTTTTGATAGCTCTCGTAGTTTCAGAGATATACGCAAAAAACGCTAATTTGTGACCTTTGACCTCGAATAAAACACAACGCACAAGCGAGATCGATGGGGACTTTTGACATAACATTCGTAATGACGTATTCAAGGCCTGCACAAAAATCCAGCTTGTTGGGAATTAATGCAAACTGGAATGTCTATTTTGACTGGACTATTAATGAGCAGTTGGCAAAGGTAGAATTAGTGGTGCAAGGCCACCAGCACGTAGCTGTTTAAGTTTAAAAAAAAAGACTGAACTCAATTTTGAAGGCTCACTATAGATTGGTCTTTTAATTCTCAAGATTTGGAGTCGGAAGACTAAAACTGAAGGCTAAATAGCGTCGCAGTCTTTCATTCTCAAATCTAAAAAAAACTAAGTTGGTAATTTAAGTTACTTAATATATATATAATTAAAAGCCTTTTAAGGCTAGTAAGACCAGCGCCTTAATCCCTCAGGAGACTGATATTTTTCTCACAAAATAAATAATCATCATCATCTCAGCCGAAAGACGTCCACTGCTGGACGTCGTTGGTCCACCTTGTGGGAGGCCTTCCAACAATGCGTTTTCTGGTACGTGACTGCCACTCCAGAACCTTCCGTCCCCATCGACCATCTGTTCTACGAGCAATGTGCCCTGCCCACTGCCACTTAAGTTTGGCAATTCTTCAAAATAAATAATACAATTAAGATAAGTCCTAGAAGCTTCTTTTTGCCAAGCATTGCTGCTTCGCATAAGAAAGTGACCGCCTGCCTTTCATTCTCGCGCGAGAAGTCTTCGTCGCCAAGGCCTCATCTCCACGAGGACATGGCGTTGCTTGAATCCGGTGCAGGAACGTGTCGAATTCTTCACCATCGCTATTTCTCAAAGAGGAGCCTTACCATATACAATGTGGATATGACACTACGATATTAAAGAAAACACTGACAATACTCATCATTATGAATAACTTTTAGTATGGGACCAACATTGAAATCGCGAAAAAAAATTCAGGTGTCCCATACGTTTACGTTTGCATAAGTCGACAAAATGTATGGGACAGCTGATTTTTTTTTGGGATTTTAGGGTTGGTACCATACTAAAAGTTATTCATAATGATGAGTATTGCCAGTGTCTTCATTTAATGTCGTAGTGTCATATCCACATTGTATTGTTACAACGTACCCAATACCATTACCAACTATGTTGGAGCTTCTTTCCAGTCTAACCGGATGCAAATACCAGTATTTTACATTGAGTGACTGTCTATCTGACCTCACTCAAGGACCTGAGCAGTGGTGGCCCAGTGGACTGCCCCGATTTGCAAGTTGTAGGTCGCGGGTTCAAACCCAGTCATGCGCATCACTTTGTGTAATTTATTTCGTCACTCAGCTCTCAAAAAGGTAAAGGAAAACATCGTGAGGAAACCGGCGTGTCCTAGAACCAAAAATTCGAAGACACGTGTCATCCACCAATCCGCGATGGATTATGGCCCATTCCCTCTCGTAGAGAGGAGGCCTGACATTATAAGGCTGATAATGCTAATGCGAATGCTATCTGACCTCTATAACGCAGTCTGCTTTATCAACAATTTGTAATAATTGCTCAACCATTTGCACAATTCCTTCTCTCCTTTAACAACACGATAGTTCCATAGAAACTAAACAGAATAATATATTGCCCACAAACTAACAGAGTAGGCTTTTAGAAAGTATGTCACAATTATCCCTATATGCGAGTTATAATTGACTCTTTTGTTTAGCGTACAATGCTTGCCCTGGCTAATATTTGGATTGGCCGGCAGGGTCCCGAATTGGTCACTTATCAAATATTGTAGGCCTTTGTTCTATTCAAAGTGAATTGTATGGGTTTTGAATATGTTTTTTGATAGTTTTCTGTGTGGTACGTATTCAGATGGAATGACTAGGTTTCTATAAGTATACATTTAGATCTAAAATCTTTAGATCTGAAATAAAATGAAAGTATGTACCTAATAACAATTTTTTGTTTTCTAAATGCATCATCATCATCATCTGCCTAGCCTTTTCCCAACTATATTGGGGTCGGCTTCTAGTCAAGCCGGATTTAGCTGAATAATAGTATTTTACGAGGAGCGGCTGCCTACCAGACCTCCAAAACCTATTAAATGGGGTAACACGGTACTTCATGGCAAAACTGGAGTCAGATTTACTGGCTTCTGACTATCCGTAACGACTTTTTTTACTAAATGCATAATTATGAAAGTATATTCGATACTTATAAAAAAAAACATTAGCAATGATGCACTTGTCGAGTTAAAACTCCAAAGTCTTAAACATCGACAACGAGATGCTATCCTGTCAGTTTTCTATCGTTTAAATTTCAGGGAATGTGCTTTAGATTTTAGATTGTATGATATTTTTAATGTATGTTTATTTTATTGTGCGTCCATTTAAGGTGGAAAAAAACATGTTTTCTTTCTTTCTAGACTTGTATAATTTGATTCTTCCATGCAGTTAAGGAGTGAAATTCCTACTACCAACCCTCCTAGGTAGTAAGAATTTATGAGTCAAGATAGAATAGGTTACTTCTAGGAAAGCGTACTTCATCATCGACCACATCATCGCTTACCATCAGGTGAGATTGTGGTCAAGCGCGAGCCTATCCACAGAAATATTATTCACTGGTCTACACTGTCCTCGCATATATACAGGGTGTCCCAAAACTCAACGATAATCAGGGACCGGATGAAAGGCCAAGCTATACCAGTTCTGGGAAAAATAAAAAATAAAATCCATATCACTCAGTTCAGCGATAATAAACATTTTTTTAAAAAAGTTGAAATTGACACCCTTGGTCGCATTTTCAAGGATTGTGATCACCAATGTCACAATTTCGCTGTGATTTTTTTAATTTTGTGATCTTCATTAACGATGCTATTAATCGCAACTACAAATTATTGCAAAAAACATTGTTAATTTATTAAAATAAGTTAAGTTTTAGTGCGTCATGGTTCACAAAAATATTGTTCGTTAACTTTAACACATCATTTTGAAAAAAAATTGTACTACACTACCCTTGGCAAGTTATTTCAAAAGATGGCGCATTTAATCAAGATTTTAAAATGGTGCAACACTTGCCACTTTTCTTGCCATTAAAAAAAAATATTTCTTATTTTTTTCTAAAAGGAGATTGACAGGGTGTGGACCAAGTGCATTTTGTTCCTCAGCCCAATACTAACTAACTCTTCAAAATCTGCTCCAGGAGTCAAGAGAAAAAAAGAGTTTTTCCAACCTAACCTAACCTAAGTTAGAAATCGTTTTAAGGAAGTTTGACCAAGTGCTGCCCAGAATGAACATCTAGTGCATTTCATACCTCAGACCAATACTAATCAGTGAACCAAAGTGCCTCAAAATCTGCTCCAGGAGTCAAGAGAAAAAAAGACTTTTTCCAACCTAACCTAACCTAAGAAAGAAATCTTTTCAAGGAATTTTGACAAAGTGCTGCCCAGGATGAACACCTATTTCCTTTTTTTCTCAGGCCAATACTAATCAGTAAACCGTAGCGCTTCGAAATCTGCTCCAGGAGTCAAGAGAAAAAAAGAGTTTTTGCAACCTAACCTAACCTAGGCCAATACTAATCAGTAAAACGCTAATTAGTGTTGGCCTGAGGAACAAAATGCATTAGGTGTTCATTCTGGGAAGCACTTAGTCAAACTTCTCAAAAAAGTTTTCTAACAGGTTAGGTTAGGTTGCAAAAACTCTTTTTTTCTCTTGACTCCTGGAGCAAATTTTGAAGCGCTTCGGTTTGCTGATTATTATTGGCTCGAGATACAAATTCTTTAAGTGTTCATTCGGGGTAGCACTTGGTCAAACTTCCTAAAAAAGGATTTCTGACTTAGGTTAGGTTGGAAAAACTCTTTTTCTCTTGACTCCTGGAGCAGATTTTGAAGCGCTTTGGTTTGCTGTTTAGTATTGGTCTGAGGTATGAAATGCACTAGATCTTCATTTTAGGCAGCACTTGGTCAAAATTCCTTAAAACAATTTCTAACTTAGGTTAGGTTAGGTTGGAAAGTCTTTTTTTTCTTGACTTCTGAAGCAGATTTCAAAGCGCTTCGGTTTGCTTCTTAGTATTGGCCTGAGGAACAAAATACACTAGATGTTCATTCTGGGCAGCACTTGGTCAAACTTCTTCAAAAAGATTTCTAACTTAGGTTAGGTTAGGTTGGAACTTCCAGAGACTGGTACCAAAGTTGATGGGTGCGGCGGGTGCTTTATCAACGCTGCTTCCCAATTTAGGGGGCCCGAGTACCGCCTGTAGGCGGTTATATGTAGGGATCGTGCGATCAATGGCCATGTACGGAGCCCCGGTTTGGGCCAGTGACCTGACAGCCCGTCATATCGCAACACTGCGTAAACCACAAAGAGCGATGGCCATCAGAGTCATCAGGGGGTATTGCACGATCTCCTGTGAGGCGGCTTGCGTATTGGCCGGATCCCCTCCTTGGGACTTGGAGGCGAAAATACTCGCAACATCACCGGTGGCGCGAGGAAGCAAAAGCACGAGGCGAGAGGCTAGTGCAGCGACAGATCACTCTGTACCGGTCAGAACTTCATCAGGTCATGGTGGCGGAATGGCAAAGGAGGCTTCTGCTTCCTACTTCCGGTCTTTTAACAATTGAGGCAGTCCGGCCGGTGACGGCTCTTTGACGTTTCGGGCTACGCAGGTGCTTTCGGGGCATGGCTGCTTCGGAAAGTACCTGTGTCGCATAAACAGAGAGCCGGATGCTCGGTGCCATCACTGTGTCCACTGCCCGGAGGACACGGCGTGGCATACGCTGGCAGAGTGTATCGCATGGGAGGAGCGCGCCGTGCCCTTGTTTCTGCAGTCGGAAGCGACCTGTCGCTGTCGGTCGTGGTTCAGTCCATGCTCGGCAGTGAAAAATCTTGGAATGCAGTGATCTCCTTCTGCGAGAATGTCATCTTGCAGAAGGAGGTTGCGGAAAGGGAAAGAGAGATGAGCTCTCTCTCAACCCGAACCAGGCGCTCCGGGCGTCGAAGACGGGCAGACAACGCCCAACGCACGTCCAACCCCCCTAAAACTAGGTCCAGGGTCGATGGATACGGGGACATCCGTCGGCCCATCAATCTGGACCCGAGATGTTGTCGCATAGTGTTCCACGCGCGCTTCTCTTAGATATGAGAGAGCAACTCTCCAATAAAAAAGGAAATAGGTGTTCATTCTGGGCAGCACTTTGTCAAAATTCCTTGAAAAGATTTCTTACTTAGGTTAGGTTAGGTTGGAAAAAGTCTTTTTTTCTCTTGACTCCTGGAGCAGATTTTGAAGCACTTTGGTTCGCTGATTAGTATTGGTCTGAGGTATGAAATGCACTAGATGTTCATTCTGGGCAGCACTTGGTCAAACTTCCTTAAAACGATTTCTAACTTAGGTTAGGTTAGGTTGGAAAAACTCTTTTTTTCTCTTGACTCCTGGAGCAGATTTTGAAGAGTTAGTATTGGGCTGAGGAACAAAATGCACTTGGTCCACACCCTGTCAATCTCCTTTTAGAAACAAAAATTCCTAATGTTGAGTTGTTCAAAATAGAGCTCAATTTGAAAAAAATAAGAAATATTTTTTTTAATGGCAAGAAAAGTGGCAAGTGTTGCACCATTTTGAAGTCTTGATTAAATGCGCCATCTTTTGAAATAACTTGCCAAGGGTAGTGTAGTACAATTTTTTTTCAAAATGAAGTGTTAAAGTTAACGAACAATATTTTTGTGAACCATGACTCACTAAAACTTAACTTATTTTAATAAATTAACAATGTTTTTTGCAATAATTTGTAGTTGCGATTAATAGCATCGTTAATGAAGATCACGAAATTAAAAAAATCACAGCGAAATTGTGACATTGGTGATCACAATCCTTGAAAATGCGACCAAGGGTGTCGAACTTCAACTTTTTTTAAAAAATGTCTATTATCGCTGAACTGAGTGATATGGATTTTATTTTTTATTTTTCCCAGAACTGGTATAGCTTGGCCTTTCATCCGGTCCCTGATTATCGTTGAGTTTTGGGACACCCTGTATATATACCTAATACTTTTTGAAAAACCTCAAATATTGTAAACTCAATAGTTTTTGAAAAGAGTAACCCCAAATATTGAAAACTCAATATTTTTTGAAAAGAGTAACCCCAAAATATTGTAAACTCAATACTTTTTGAAAAGAGTAACCTCAAATATTTTAAACTCAATACTTTTTGAAAAGAGTAACCCCAAATATTTTAAACTCAATACTTTTTGAAAAGAGTAACCATGTAATCTCTTCGCCGTTTTATCTTCATAGGAAACGACCAATTTGGGACCGTGCACTAGCTTCTGACGTTTTATACCTATAGGCCTATGTAAAATAAAACATTTTTGATTTTGAATATTGTCGTATGGCGAATATCCATCCTTACGTTGTTGAAACCTCTACGGTACGAACTAAGCGCTTCGCTTCGTCGTTTATACTGCATAGATCGAAGGACTGGAATAATTTGCCTGCTGCGGTCTTTCCGTCTGAATTATAAAATTATAAAATTTAGGTGTCTTCAAGGCTAGAGTGAATAGGCTCTTAATAAACTAGTGTGCATCACCATCTACGATTGCATCACTGCTTACCATCAGGTGGGATCGCAGTCAAGCACTAATTTATATAACTTAAAAAAATAATAATATTATAATTATTATTTGATCTTGCGGACCTCAAGTTGGGAATCACAGTAACCTAATGTAATTTCCCATTGTATTGCGAACAATTCGGAACATTACGGCTTCTCTACAGCACACAGGAACAAATAATGTATCAGCTGCTAATTATAAATGACAAATACGGCAATTAGGTTATTGTGAGTCAATAGTTACTTTCATATTGTTACTATTTCGACAAATGATTCATAGTAATGGACGGAATGTATTTAGAACGCGCTGGTTCCCGCAAAACTATTAATATCGATCAATGTAGTTTATTAGTCGAGTTGAATTACAACATAATAATTAAGTCGAATGGAAATATAATTTGTGGTTAAAGTTCCAAATTATTATATTAGTTTTGTTGTAAGCGAAAGTTGAATAGGTACTAGTTATTTTAACTATACATGCTTGCATTCGACCACTATCTCACCTGATGGTAAGCAGTGCTGCTCGAAGCTGACGATGGAGTATGCTTGCCTAGAAGTAATCTCTTCACTCTTGACTTAAAGACTCCCAAGTTGTAGCTATCAGGAAAACACAGACTCCGATTGTTACTTCTTTAGACTCAACTCAACACTTTTTTTTCTGGAGTTGGATAAAGTTTGGTACACTGGTAGATCTACCGTCCGGCCGAAGGTACGGCGGATCGGATCTGGAGTCGTCGATGCGTAGAAAGAAGATCTCGGAAAACCGTAGGAACCCAGTAGGGTTAAAGCCTACTCGGGCCATGGGTAGTCATCTGCCTAGCCTTTTCCCAACTACATTGGGCTCGGCTTCCAGTCAAGCCGGATTAGTATTTTACGAGGAGCGGCTGCCTACCAGACCTCCACAACCGATTAACTGGGGTAACACTGTACAGAGAATCCCGGGGGCCCTAGAACGAAGGCACAGAAGTGGGTTATAGTCAGAAAAGACTAAAAGACCTGACGGCTAAGTAGCACCAACTGGAGGCGGATTTTTTTTTAATGCCCTCATTGATCAAATTTTGAAACCGTCAAGATAAATTGGCCGTACCAACTGCATATTTCTTTTAAAAATAAGAAAAGTATTACTTTAGAAGATAAAATCGATAACACGCGTACGTACAAGTTACTTACTGAGCATAAGAATTCAAAAGAAAAACAAACATTATATAATAAGAAAAAAAAACCATTGATAGCATTATTATTCAAAAACGCTCCCGATTAAGTTGTCGGAACAACCGGTCGTTATCAACAACTTCTTGTTACAGCGTACATATACAGGGTTATTTGTAAAACACTGACCACCTCTCAGGACTATGTTACTATCATCATGTCGTTACAACTTTTGTTCAATGACTTTTAATTTGTCATATTTACATACAAACATAAAAATATTTAAATTGAACGTTCTATATTTTACGAAGTTTATGCGAAGTAAGCGATAGTTTAATTTAGCAGGGGGAGCGGGGGGCGAGAACAGTGAGCGGGAGGCGCAGGTAGGTACAGCAAAATACAGTGTTGAAACGTGTTATAGAAACGAAATCTTGAAGGTTTGTTTTTGGTAAATGTATTACGTTTTATAAAAAGTTAAACAATAGTTGTTGTTTATGATGTTAGTAACAGTCCTGAGAGGTTGTCAGTGTTACACATAACCCCGTATATATCGATGTAATGAATTCAGGGAACATCACTAAATTATGTTTAATGCCTCATATTATAGGCTGGACGTTAGGAGAATAAGTTTATCAAGCTGTTTATGTACTAGAGTAGAATATCAATGTAGTTAGGGTTTTAGAGGTGGAGGGAGAATGGTTCGATATAATCAGTCCCGTCCTGGATCACCAAGGCTAATTTAAGGAGCACGAATGTGTCTTACTTAGACAAAATCTATCACTCCATCTAGTCAGAGCAGGAGAAGTACATAACTTACATAATTTTTGACATCAAGGAAAAAAATAACATCTATGTTCCTTCAGTGTCTCTGCGTTCCAGGACCACGATCGCTCTTTCGAACTATCCCCACTGATGTAACTAACTACCAACGGGCTGGGAGGGGAAGCAAAACCTTATTGAACAAGCAAAAAATTTTCTAACTTTCTAAGTCTAAATAAAATTGGTTGCAACACAACTTTAACTATGGCAACTTATTTTAATCTGTAAAAGTTTGACACTCTCTCCCACAAAACCCAGAGCAGAAGTCCTTTAAAGATTTCCCACATAAAAAGGAAGCACTAGGTTTTTTGCCCCAGGGCTGTTAGTTACCTAGCTACGCCACTAACTATCTTGCAACCCAGGAAAGGGAATTAAGGATTGTTAACATGATAACTAATGAAAGAACAAGACATTTTCCGACGGCCTTATTTCTTTCTATTATTAAATACACAGAATTCCCTGTATTTCCTAATAGCTACAACCTAGGGGTCTTTAAATCAAGAGTGAATAGGTTATTTCTAGGCAAACGTGCTCCATCGTCGACCACATCATAGCTACCATCAGATGAAGTTTGTAGCGACCTCTATGTTGTCACATAGGAACTACGAAAATATTGCATCGCGAAATTAAACTTCTCCGTGCGATTTGAATAGATACGACAGCCAGAAATCATCTGTGATGATATCTGCCCACCAGAAAAATCTCTTCTGGTTGGAGATCCTACCTTTTCAATGGAGATGTTAAAAAAAAACTTGTAGATCATCGAAGCATCGTGTGTGGTCTTCAATGAACCTATAATTACTACCAATATTAATTACTTACTACTGTAAGCATTATTATACCAGCTACCGGTAAAAGCTCAAAGAAACAAAATCAAATACAAAATGTTTCTAAAAAATAAAACAAAATTCTTAACATCCATGACGCTATAAATAGAATCTAATTAAGGCATCGTTATAAAAACGTCTCGATTAATCGTTAATCGACTCGGCTGAATATAATCGATTGATATTAATCGACTAATCGATGCTGTGTGTGTGGTCGGATGTTTACCTGTTAGTAGATACTGTTTATTAAATACTGAGTTGGACTTAGTTTGTGTTTTATTAGATTAATCATAGAGTGGTTTTCATAGGGTAGGAACTGTTAAAATAAGTGATCGAGGACCTAGAATGCAAAAAAAACAACTAAACGTACGTAGGTGGGTTTAAGTCAGTAAAAGTCTGACACTCCCTTTTGCTGTACCCAGAGTAGGAAGAGTTTTAAACAGTGCCAACAGTAAACAGTGAAACTATCGTTGATGGTGAGGTGCAATAGTTTAGTAATCTATCACATACCCGCGAAACGAGACACAATAGTAAAACAATAACAGCGCGGTCTGATAGGACCGGTCGGGGATTCAAACATTAAAGCTCCTATTCACTCTAACCTTGAAGACACGTAAATTATAATTAATCGGAAGGGAAGAAAGCAGCAGGCAAATTGTTCCAGTCCTTCGATGTACGCGGTACAAACCACGACGCGAACGCTTTTCCGGCCTTTAGAGGTTTCAAAAACTGAAGGGTAGAAACCACAGAACATATAACTGTAGAAACTCGCCATAATTATTCTTATGTCGGGTTACCATCAGTATGCTACTTTATCGTAGTGACATAGACACAGAAAATTGTCTTCTGTCACCCGGGCAATACCGGTGGCAGAATCTATGTAGTAAGTGCCCGCCTATGTACCACCATTGTACATAAAG
The DNA here is from genome assembly GCA_030763345.1 of Mythimna separata. NCBI lineage: Eukaryota > Metazoa > Arthropoda > Insecta > Lepidoptera > Noctuidae > Mythimna > Mythimna separata. The sequence goes on from CM061190.1 coordinate 8,086,387, forward strand.
TTTAAATAAATAAATAAGTGGCAAAATAAAAATCAGGTTGATTTTATTTCTAAACAAAATATTAATAGCTAAACGCCTACTTCTTTCATTTAACCTAACCTACCCAGAAATGTTACACAACACGTATTGGATTTCATTAGACCTACATGAACGGGAAATATTGCAATTTCAATAGTGCACTTACAATAAAATAATTACTTTAATTATTAAACCACAATAACGCTCTTTGAGTTTCGATAAAGCTATAGAGCCTATTCAAGATTGCATTTCTGAGTGAATGGAGTCTGCTTGAGCCTCATTGACTCTCTAAGACCCTCATTGGCCACCCAAAGGGTAATTAAAGGTTTACACTCTTTATAGCTTTGGTTACCCACATAGCCCGAAGAATCGCCAAACTTAAGTGGCAGTGGGCAGGACACATTGCTCGAAGAACAGATGGTTGATGGGAACTGAAGGTTCTAGAGTGGCGGCCACGTACCGGAATACGCAGCGTTGGAAGGCCTCCCACAAGGTGGACCGACAACCTGACAAGGGTTGCGGGAATCCGATGGATGCGAGACGCACAGGACCGGTCGCTATAGCGACTCTTGGAGGAGGCCTATGTCCAGCAGTAGACGTCTTTCGGCTGAGATGATAATGATGACTTTTTATAGAAGTTAACAGACTTGCAGGAGTACCAAAGTTACCGATATAGCCTAAAAATTCACCTTTAAATGGCACAACAGAAGATCAATGTGGCTAAATACCTTTACATTGACGAATACATACCAGAAGAAGCAGCATTGGAAGACCCACAAAGCGAAAGAAATCAGAAAGCTAGACAGGAAAGATTCTGTTTTGTTTTGGCTGATACAAATTTTCAACTTGCATCAGCTCAAGCTGTCGAGTGCTGTTTTGGGTTCCGCGGGATTTTTTCTGATAAGGACGACATCATCCGAGTAAAGTAATAAGCAGGTATTCCATGACAAGATTAAACAGAAGGGGGCCCAGAGCAGATCCCTGTTGTACACCTACTCTTACTTCGAAGTTATCGCTTGTTCCCGCAAGGCTCTTTTCGGTATGCATACGTGTCTGGCTGGCCTGTTGGTTTAGTAATTAGTGACCCTGTCTGCTATACCGGAGGTCGTTTTTAACTTAGGAAGACTGAAGGCACAATTTGTTAGTTGTACGTACCTTTATAATATACGTGCTTATGTATTTCGAAAAGCGCTCTATAGCTTGTATTCAGACTCAATTGAAAAGTCATTAACCTTTATGCAAACTCCTGTTTACTAACAAAATTATTTGTATTGCTGTATTAGAATTGATTGGAAAACTTGTGCGGTCTGTTTGATTAAGTTTAGCTACATTAATTTTAATAGATTATTTGGTAGTATTGCTAATATGTAGGTATAGGTGCCTGTACATCCGGTTTTATTTGGTATGTTTACGTTCCTTCTTACTAGGGTGAGTACATTCAGAAACATGTAACCTCATTTAGACAAAATACGGATACTCTACTACTCTACGAATTTGTTTCATGTGAAAATCGAACCCGCAACACACAACACAGTAGCGAATCGCCCGACAACCGCACAAACCGTGCCGAATAGAAATTCACCTAAGATCATTATCTGCCTTTTTTCCAACTGTGTCGGGGATTGCTTCTAGTCTAGTCGCATGCGAACTAACACCTATCTGTGTCCTTTAGATTTCATTTGCGTTCCAGGACTACGGCATCTCAATATAAAATTATCGTGGCCCTAGTAGTCATCGGCTCCACTGGGCCCCTATGATTTCGCTGACATTTCTCACTCCGGCGACTGCCACTTGATCCTTTTTGGACGGCCGGACAGCGACTGACAGCGAGCTACCCTTTACTCGTCGTCTGCAACTCCGCGCTTACGGTAATGGATGCATGAGATATGAAACAAACAAAACCATGTTCCACCATGGTACGGACGGACCAAAATCGTCGTACCAAATTCAAACGCGATAAAATTGAATTCACGCGAAACAAAACATTTCTAATACAACATTCACAGCATTTCTGACAGAATCCTGCATCGCGCGGAGAACTTTGCTTGCGCGATGTAGGATTCTGTGACCTCATAGATATTTCTACAGCCTTTAAAAGATATTATCAGTACAAAACCGTAAAATTAAAAGGCGGTAAACGAGTAATATATCCGGAAGAACACGTTAACTTCTCAATATCGATCGGAAGCGGTTGTGACGTAAAATAAAGTAATTTTGGCCGGAGATTGGTGAGAGGGTTTGTTTGAGATTTAGAAGTTTTATTTCACTGATTTAAAACTGTCTACGTTAAAGGTTTTGAACGGAATAGGCATGATGCATATGCATGCAAAATTGTACCTACATAGAATTACCAAAAATACAAACAGACATCTACACTAATATAATAAAGAGGTAAAGTTTGTTTTTTTGTTTGTATGAGGAAATCTGTGGAAGTACTGGTCCGATTGCTTAAATTTTTTTACAAATAGAAAGCTGCTGTATTCCTGAGTGACATAGGCTATATTTTATGTACGCGGGCGAAGCCGCGGGCTAAAGCTAGTTTTCTATATACGCCATATCGTTTACGAAAAGTGTTCCCTCCATTTTATGTGCACTCTCTATAAGAAAATGTTCCTTAAATGTGTATTGATTTCATTCCAATGTGTTTTGAATGGCAAAGGGTTTTTAGACGCCATTGTGAATCCTTTGTCCCTGGTTGTTTAGTTTGGAAAGAAATAAAGACGAAGTTTATACACTATAATATAATTAAGTAAGTATATACCTACACTTTGAGTAATTTATCGCATTGTATGAATGTGTGTAGATATATTTGTTACTCCTTCCACGCAAAATAGCTATTTTTGGTATTATTTCTTCGTTATTTTACACTATAAGTTATTTTGAAATTGGCACGGTTTGCACTGTGCTTGAGAAAAAAAGGAAAGAATGAAAAGTAATTTATTTTTAAGTGATTGGTTACTGCGCTACGTGTCACGGGTTAGATTCCCACAAGGAACAAACGTTTGTATGGCCACCTACCCACCACTACCTTCCTATATGCAATAGGTATTTTGCGATACAGGCGAAAATCCTAGAAAAAATAATTGCCACTTGTGTTTCTTATATATAATGTCAACATCAACTGCAAACTTGGAACTGCTCAGAAGATATACTTATACTTACACATACCTACCTACGTCTAACGCAAAATCTCGAGCCAATCAAAATCATTCAACAATTCAGGCTGCGTGCGCGCAAGTCGATCATGACGTCATTAATCTCAGCTAAGTAACGATACTATGTCAGTCGGTGACGTATTTACTATTATAGCTCAGAATTCATCCATACTAATATCTATAAATGTGAAGTTGTGGTTGTCCGCCTGGTTGTTGGTCGCGTTTTCACGCTTAGACCATTCAATCGATTTTGATGAATTTTGTAAACTGTTAGATTGGACCTTAAAATTGGACATTTTTCTTGGAGGAGGCACAGGGTCTTGCGGACGGCGATTAAAAGTAGCTCGCCCTCCGATTATTACATACGCACCTCAAAAAGTTTTTTTTTATGTTTATAAACTAGTGCTTGACTGTGATCCCACCTGATGGTAAGCAGTGATGCAATCGTCGATGATGAGGCGAAAGGAACGAGCAGTGCTCACTAGGGCCCTTGTGTTACAGGGAACACAAAAGTCGAAACTGAACTAACAGAAAAAAGCAATTTCTCAAATTTGTGTCTGTTTATTTTGGCTAATCTTCAAAACGGCTGGACTGATTTTCATAGAACTTTCACTGATGTAACTTAAGCTTATTTATATTTTAGAAAAATTAATTAGGGTTCTGCTCAAAAAAAAATCTTTTAGAAATTGTGACCAAATGGCATTGTGTTGATTCACAAGTCCTGAGATAGACGAAGTCGCAGGAGATAACTAGTGAATAAATAAATAAGACAGTTCTAGATGTGTTCCCATATGAGATAGCAATCATTCCCTCTCTATCAATTCAAGTTATGTAGGCTTTAAAGTATTGTCAAGTAAATATGTTTTTCGACACACTTGCTCATAAAGTGGCTATTATTGCACTGCACTTAGGTATATAAAGGGGCTCGTTACCAAACTGTGACATTTTGATTACTATTATGCACATGTGCGGTAATGTAGTTAGAACCTTTTTGTTTAACCTCTTTTTTGTCAAAAAGAGTTTTAAGACAATAAAGAATAAAATTTGTTATTGCGTTTAATAGCATAAATTAAGTGTTATACTTACTTATTTCATGCAATTTTGTGTTTAAATAAACTGTTTAAAATTTTACATATTTAATTAATTAAATCTTTCATCAAATTTGTATTTTCTGTTTATATGCAACCTCATTCTTATTTTTTCTAAACCAAGAGCTAGAGTAGCTAGTCTATGGCCGCCATTTTTCGCGCATGCGCGCGTCTAAGTAAAGTTAATTTTTTAGCCGCCATATTTAAAAATAAAATACAGATTTTACAAAAATGTCTACAACAACTACATATTTATGAGGAAAATGATTTGTGCTGTACGCCTTCAAGTAGAAATCTATGTCATGGGACCACTATACAGTCAAAAATAGATAATTATAACTTTAGGTACCTACTGACTGCACATTTGCGAACTGTTTCTTTAAATAAACTTTTCATATACCTACTAAATAAAGTTGATTTTTAATTTATTTTCTTCACAAGTGTGTCGAAAAACGTCGTATGATATACGTGAGTAATTGGTCATTATCGTTCTTGGTTCTCTTAAGACCCTCGCCATGCATGGCTCGGGTCTTAATACCACCGCGACGATAATGACCCACATTACACACTTGTATCATAATGTACTATTGTTATATTTGTGAGAGCGAGATAGAATCTTAGTTGATTAATGTTTTAGTACCTATATTAGTAACAGATAGCAGTCGTGATTATCCCGATTTACGAGTTGTACGTCGGAGGTCGCAGGCGCATTGCTTTCTGTAATTTGTTTCTTCACCACTGCCCTTAAAATGGTGAATGAAAACATCGTGACGATATGTTCAAGAACTAAAAATTCGAAGATATATTGACATCCACCAACCAGTACTGGGCAGCAGAAAGGTTTGTCAGACTTTTTCTAAGACCATACCTTGTTCCTTCCTTACCTTGCGTTCCAGGACGTTACGTTCTCGTTCGGAAGTTAACCCATGGCCCCAGTAGGCTTCGGCTCTACTGGGCGCCTACGGTTTTACGGATATCTCTTTGAGGCGCGCGTGAAACACTAACCGATTATTCGGGCTCGGTCCAGACGGTTACAGCTAAAACACACAAGATAAGTGATACTGGTAGATGCCGCCAACACTGGTAGATGGCAGCTGTTCACGCTCGTCGCCGTCGAAATTCCAGCAAATGAAGATCCCTTACCATCAGGTGGGATTGCAGTCAAGCACTGGTTTATGTAATATAAAAAAAATCCCGACAGAAATGCAACATGGACAACAACACAGGACTGGGTTTTTTTTAAATTGGTATAAACCAGTGCTTGACCGTGATCTCACCTGATGATAAGCAGTGATGCAGTCGTTGATGGTGAGGCGCATTAGTTTATTATATCATCATCATTTTTAATCAGTAAAAGTCTGATACACCCTCTCGCGTCGCCTTAGGAAGCGCGAGAAGTCATTAGATGATTTCCCACAAAAAAAAAATCGAGAGAATAAACAGTCCTTTCTAGTAGAAACTCTCCTAGAAAAGACTCTAAAAATAAAATTATACCCAATTTTTACTTTGCCAAGCATAGTCCGCACTACTAAGCTGTACAAATATTTAATAAACTGCCAGCGGATTTAAAAGATTTATTGTACACTAGCTCTTTTAAAGTAAGGCTCAAAGCATTTCTGTTATAGAAAAGCTTTTGCTCATTATACGAATTATGATTTTATTAATATTATTTCCAATTTTCTGTTTTATAAATGCTGTTTATTACAAGAACAAACATACATAATTATGCACAGATACACACACACGAATATTAACTTTCCTTTATAATATTTGTTAGTCACTAAAAAGTGTTTTTGGTAATTGCTTGTCAGTGTGTCAACAAGTGCGTCTAATGCCAGCGCGACCTGGATTAAAAAAAAAAAATTGGCAACATTATTCAGCCGCAATACTAGGGAATAAAAAAAATTGTGAAGTGTCAAGACATGATTCTTCTACTAGTTAGTAATACCACATACATTTTTCGTGTGTTTTTTTTTTCGTTCTTTTTTTTATAGTTTTGTTTCATAATTCTTATCATGTATGCGTCTTTCCGCACAAATAAACCGTTTTTCTTTCTTTCTTTCATTTTTCACCTCTTTTTCTCAAGTCGCGCTTTCATTAGGCGGACTATAGTTTTTTAATTAGTAAACAAAACAACTTCAAGGAACGAAGACACAATTTCTTTTTTTTAATAAAATAAGGCACACAATATCCGCCTTTAACTAAAAAAAAAGAAAATACACATTTCACCAGCAACACTGGAAAATATCTCGTTAACATTCATCAACTTCTGACAGTCAGAAATAAGTGCAAATTGTGAGTTGTGGCGTGTCAATTTGTGCGAGTGTGTCCCGGCCTTATTATGCGAGGTTTTGGGGTCTAAATCAGACTGGTAAATACTATATTTTGGGGACATACTGTTAGAATGCCGCGGGTGTGCTTTGGGTTTTAAAGTTGTGTTTTTTTAATGGTTGGTTTTGGTTTTGGGACTTGAAATATGCTTCAGTTAGAGATATAATAGGCAAGTAGCATTAAGATACCATTCGGTTCTTAGCGACTTGCTAAGAACAGAATGCTACCTATACTTTTCATATTTAATTTTTTTGTCATACAAATATTCTGGAGAACGAACCTGCAACCCTCAGTATAGCAGCCAATCGCTCAATCACTGGGCCAATCGTCAATGAAGTCGTGATAGATAGATAAATAAAACATTTATTTGATGTAACACAGAAAATTAACAAACGATACACAAAATCACAATCAATAAAAGCACACGAATCACGATAAATAACAAAAATTTGGAACCAATCACCAAAATCAATATTACGAGTATAGAATAGACCACCACGACAACCATTACGGATTGAAAAACCCACAATATTTACCAAAAATCACGCTCAAAGTCAAATTAAAAGTTTAAACGAGAAACATTTAACAAATAACGCAAACTCGTCAAGTCGTTAATCATTTCTTAAAACAAATACCTCAGTTAAACTTTTTTAATAATGTCATCCACCGTTACAGGTTGACAGGTTCAATTCCGTGGCTGGCGTGAATACGTTGACAAGTCGACTTGTATGATTTTTTTTTTATTGGCTTAACGCATTCTACGCACTAGGAGTTTATAGGAAAAAATTGACACATCCGTATGTATCTTAATTTCGGAGCAATCGACGGTGGTAGTATGTTGACAACTCTCATTTTGGCGTGTTTTTGTTGACAACACCTTATGTCAAATTACCGATTTACTTATTTTTATGATAGAACTTTGATATATCATTTTATCAACATATGCTCAGTGACCAAAATAATATTCATTATTTGATAAGTCAAGTTATACACATTATAATTTTCTTCTTTTTCTAATTATAAATTGACAAATTGAGATGTCAAGTTACAGCCAACGTAAGTTTGGTATCATAAATGTAACAAATATAGTTATCAATTAATGTGGGTTATAAAATACTTCATCATTAAAGGGATATGTTTAGTTGTCAACTTTTGCACCCAACTTGTATTAAAAATAATCGAGTTGTCAACATTGTGTACCGGTAAATCCCCTCTTTGAGGAGTGGTTGGAAAGAGGTCACGGTGTCCTCACGTTACGTATGACGCTGGTCCTCACCGGACACGGTAAGTTCGGGAGGTTCCTGCATCGGATTCAGGTGAAAAAGACGCGCGGGTGTTGCCACTGTAGAGTACACATCACACTGAGCACACCGTAGAGGTGTGCCGCGCTTGGGCGAGCACTCCCGTGTACTTGTGGAGGCTATCGGCGACGGCGGCCTCTCGCGCCGGGCCTTCGTGCAGGCCATGGTTGGAAGCGAAGAGGCAGCCGACCGCGAGCGTGAGGCCGCCGGTATCCCGATCCCGTTTTCCCACCACCGTAGACGAGGGCTTGCGGGCGGCGAGCACTGGGTAGCTTGCTGTCCGGCAGTCCAGTATTAACCCGAAAAGAGCCTAGTCGTCAACGGCGCAGCTGCTCCACGCGCGCTTCAAGGAGAGTTCAGCAAACTGTAGGGGCCCGGCAGCGCCGAAGCCTCTGGGGACATGGATCGGAATTCCGAAAGGTAAGCTCGGAGTCCCCAGAGCGAAGGCAACGAAGGAACAGGGTGGGGTATAGTCAGTAGGTAAAAGTCTCACACGCCCTGCCGCTCCACCCAAGAGCGGGAGAAATCATTTTGATGATTCCCCACTTAAAAAAAAAAACATTAAAGTGTACACATGCGATGTTGTTAAATGCTAAAAAAGTTGCCGATGAGGATAGCAACATCCATTTGACTGCTGAGTTAATTTAACACCACTAGCTGAAAAATTTTATGCTGAAAACCTGTGGAAAATAGGCTTGCGGTGGTCGCCTTGCACAAACTTAGGTATGGAGCCGTCGGTCATACTCCAGACACTTCAAAATCTTGGTATCGGCCGTATGTTCGTATATCGTACTATCATCAGATACAACAACTCTTCCTCCTAAAGTTTACGCTCATAGTTCTAAAGAAACTGCTCAAGAACTCAGAAAGGTACAAAATGGTCATCATCTGTCAGTCAGCAACCAGCGTCAGTGATGGTTTGGTTGGGCATGTCTTATTAAGACGTCACAAAGCTACATTTTTGTGAAAAAGGGGTGAAAATTTTAGCCAAAGTGTATCAAGAGACAGTCTTGGATCGTGTTGTGAAACCTCTCAGCAAAACACTTTTAAAAAATGTACCTTGGATTTTCCAGCAAGACCCCGCACCTATCACAAGGCACGAACTACCCAAGCCTGACTTGAACTAACATTCCAGACTTTATAATAGCTGAAGACTGGCCCTCATCTAGCCTAGACCTTAACCTTTTAGGCTACAAATTATGGTTAGTTTTAGAGGACATGGCTTATTCTTAACGACACGGCGACATTGAGTCTCTTAAAAAAAATCTGGAGCAAACAGTGGCGAAATTTCCTATGGAAACAGTGGGTAAATCCATAGATTCGTGGCCAGACCGATTAAGGACCTGTACAAAAGCCAAAGGTAGCCATCTTAAATAGTACAATATTCTTTTTATTTTTTGCCGAGACTTTAATAAATATGTACATACAAGTTTTAGTAATATTACATTAATTCATTATCATCACAATGATAATCACAATGTGGATGGATAGAGAGGGAGAGGGAGGCCAAAGAAAAGATGGATGGATTGTGTAAGGATTGATATGAAAGAAAAGGGAGTTAGTGACAGTGTGACGGACGACAGGACAGAATGGAAGAAGAAAACGTCTTGCGCCGACCCTAAGTGATATGAGATAAGGGCAGGAAGAAGAAGAAGAAGATTATCATCACAATCAGTGCAGAGAAAAATAAGATTTAATGAACATGATTGATTTGATAGTTGACTCATTTAAAGAGTTTTATGTTAAATCAATGAAATATAATTACTTTCAGCATCTTCAAATGTTCGTAATCTATTCGCTATCTAATAACAATGACATGTTTGTCATTAAAATAACTTTTTTACATACTAATTTATACACCTCTTGTACCATTTAGAAGGTGAATAAGTTGATAACTGTTGTGAATATATTGACAACTCGGTGAATAAGTTGATAACTCGTCGGTGAACGATTTGACATGTCTATTATCTTCTAAACTATGGGAAATTCCGTTTATTTACTGTTATCTTTTGATAGGTGGTTCAAAATAATCTCCTAAAAGCGTAAAACACACACGATTAATTAATTTCTCGATTTACCAGAAGAATTCAAAACATTAAAATGGCCGTCCTGACAAATTGCTGTTTTAGACTTGTCAACGTATTCACGCCAGCCACGGAATTAGGATACTCCCCTCCTTTTCAGGACCCGAGATGGTGGGGCGAAGTATTCCATCGCCCTTTTTTTTGTAAATATTTTTTATTTGGATGCCGCGTAAGAGGAGAGGAGCTCGTAGCTGGATAATAACAGCGTACAGTTCAATCTTGAAGGTTAAGCAACGTTTGCCAAGGTTAGTCTGTGGATGGTGATCGTCTTAACATTAACGAGTTTCCTACGTGCTTCGGAAAGCACGTTAAGCCATAGGTCCTGGCTGTCATTTGCAGATCTTTGGCAGTCGTTACGGATAGTCACAAGCCAGTTAATCTGACTCCTCGTAAAATACTGGTATTCAGCTAAATCTGGCTTGACTGGAAGCCGACCCCAATAGTTGGGAAAAGGCTAGGTAGATGATGATGATGCCACGTAAGAGTGCTCCCATGAGCGAACTATATGAACTTCTTCTTCTTTTCGATTTGACGGTAAACTCGTTAAACTTTTTGAGCCCAGCTATAGCCTCTAAAAGTAATTTTCGTGGCTGTAAGCTCAACGTTGAGACAGCCTTCAATCAGCGAACGCAGAATGTATGAAAAACTGTCACTGTCAATTGCGCTAGTGTAGCTTCTGACAATTTAGAGAATACCAATTTGGATTTCACCGCTGCGGCAGCGCTGTGCCCGAGGCTGTTTTCTTAGAGAATACCACTGCATTAAGTGGCCCCGTTAATAGCAGCATCAGTGGCGCTCATTAGATGCTCCAAAGTGCAGGTGTATGAGCACTTGGGGCATTCCAACATGTGGCTCATGTTTTAAAAAGGTTCATCGCACTCACATTGAGTATCCGACGGGCCTATAAAACACCGTTTGCTAACTTGATCCGTCACTCTTTAGTTCATCCGATATGATCAACTTTATTGTAGGAGCTAAAGCGCCGAATCTCGTCGCTCGATCTAGTCACGTCGCTCGATCTAGTCGCATCACTATTACCGCACACTTACTCGCTGTATAGAAAGAAAAAAAAACTTTTTATTTGCAGGAAAAGTGACAAATTTACAATTATTAAAAAAAGGCAGCAAAAAAATATGCGCCACGTCCGTGCAAAACGGCGAAACAACTGAATGACGATGTTCAGTTGTTGGAACTAGCAAAGCGAGCAAATGATCTACTTTTGTCTGGTTTAATTTAAAAGTTGACTAACGAAAAGAGTTACATAGTTCGCTACGGAACCGCTAAATAGAATGTTCCAGGTCGTAAACAGTTTGCTAGAGCTGACAGACTAAAAGAGTGATCTAATTCACTACGGAGCCGCAGTGCCGTAACTAGGGCGGTGCGAGCGGTGCCCAGGCACAGGGCGCAGATCCTGGAGGGGCGCAGAAATGACTTCATGCATGGTAGCTAGTAGGTACATTTTGTTTTATTGCGAACATGGTGTAGACGCGCCCTACTGTACTATCTATAGTTATATCTATATCGCATTTTTCAAGCAATCTTGAAACAACAACACATGTAAAGGTATCCAGGACGTGCTCGGCGCCAGGTGTACTGGTGGTCGCCGGAGATTGCGGCTCTGCGCGAAGCGTGCACCGCCGCGCGGCGCCGGTACACCAGGTTCCGCAGGCGCCGCACCCGCCCGCCGGATGCGGAGGCCAGAGAGGCGGAGCTGTAGGAAGGGTACAGAGCGGCAAGGCGCACCCTCCGAACGGAGATAAAGCGGGCCAAGTTGGAGGCCCGCAATGTGTGGCTGGGGACCCTGAACTGGGACCCATGGGGACGCCCTTACCAGGTGGTGCGGAACAAGCTCCGCCCATGGGCTCCCCCGCTGACTCAGAGTCTCCGGCCCCAGGCTGTGGAGGGTGTGGTGGCCAATCTGTTCCCTGAGCGAGGGGAGCACTCTCCCCCGCTCACGGCTCCGCCACCTGCGGTGCCCGTAGCGGACCACACCAGCGACGACGAGGACGACGCTCCAGAGGTGACAGAGGTAGAGATGAGGGTGGTGGTACGAAGCGTCAGTGTCAAGAACACCGCCTCAGGACCCGACGGCGTGCCCGGAAGGGTATGGATCCTGGTCATGGAGGCTCTCGGGTCTCGATTGCGAGGGCTCTTTAGCGCTTGCATGGAGAGAGGCCAGTTCCGCCTTCGCTGGAAGAACGGGAAACTGGTCCTCATCGCGAAGCCGGGGCGCCCCGCGGACTCTCCGTCCGCGTACCGGCCCATCGTGCTGCTCGACGAGGTGGGCAAACTCTTTGAAAGAGTAATTACAGACCGCCTCGTCGGGCATCTGGCGCGGGCGGGGCCGGATCTCGCGAACGGTCAGTTCGGCTTTCGCAGGGGGCGTTCCACGGTGGACGCCATCACGCGCGTGAGGGCCCTCACGACGGGGGATGCGGTGATTCGGGGCAGGGTCGTTTTGGCGGTGTCTTTGGACATCGCCAATGCCTTCAGTTCTGGAGTTGCAATGGGGCGGCACTTCGGTAGCATGACATGCCCGCCAACCTCCGTCGTGTGATCGATGAATACCTGTCGGATAGGTTCATCATCTATCCCGGTCACCAGGGAGAGTGGAGACGGCGAGAGATGTCGTGCGGTGTTCTGCAGGGATCGGTACTAGGACCGTCCCTGTGGAACATCGGATACGACTACGTGCGGCGCGGCGACCTCCCCGACGGGGTCAGCGTGGTCTGCTGGTCAGCAGCAGGACGCTGGTCCTGGCGCGGGGAGAGTCGTACCAGACGGCGGCCGAAACAGCGACACGCGGGTTGCGACAGTCGTGGACAGGATCCAGCAACTAGGACTCAAGGTGGCATTGCACAAGTCCGAGGCTATGTGCTTTCATTGCCCTCGGACCGCGCCACCACCTGATTTCCAAATAACGGTAGGGGGGGTCCACATTGGCGTCGGGTCGACGATGAAGTACCTGGGACTCGTCCTCGACAGCCGGTGGACTTTCGAGGAGCATTTCCGACGTTTGGCCCCCAAACAGGACAGATTTGGGGCCGTTCTGAAGCGGCTCCTACCCAACCTAGGGGGTCCAGACGCCCCCTGCCAAAGGCTCTACGCGGGGATCATTCGGTCCATGGTTCTTTACGGGGCGCCGGTTTGGGCGCCATCGCTAGGTAAGCGGCCAAACTGAACGCTTGCCAGAGGGTCATGGCCATCCGGATGGTGCGGGGATATCGCACGATCTCCCGCGAAGCGGCGAGCCTCCTTGCTGGCCTGCCACCGTGGGATCTGGACGCAACAGTCCTTGCATGCATGCACGATTTGCGCGTGGAGATGCAACGCCGGGGCGAAACTCCGCTGCCACGACAAATCGCAGTATGGCGGACAGAGTTTCGGCGGGATCTCAGGGTGGCATGGCAACTGCGACTGTCGCAATCCAGTGCTGGGCACGCTGGGGAACATGGGTATTCCGAAAGGTTGACACCGAGTCCCCCCCCCAGATCGAAGGCAACGAAGGAACGGGGTAGGGGTTTAGTCAGTAAGAGTCTGACACACCCTCCCGCTTCACCCAAGAGCGAGAGAAGTAATTCTGATGATTCCCCTACGGTAGATTTATTTGTATTCACATTTGTCCATTTTATTTTCAGAGCCTAGTTAGAGCATTTTTAGGGGCGCAGTTTTGAAAGCTCGCACCGGGCGCATAATAGGCTAGTTACGGCACTGCGGAGCCGTGAGTTACACTCAGCGTTCCAGGTCGTGAACTATGCGCCAGAGCTGACAAACTAAAAGAGTGAGTTAGTTCGCTACAGAGCCACGAACTAAAAAGAGCGTTCTAGGTCGTGAACTATCGCTAGAGCTGACAAACTAAAAGTGTGACCTAGTTCGCTATTGAACTACGAAAAAAACATAGTGTTCCAGTTTGTGAACTATGCGCTAGAACTGACAAACTAAAAGAGCAAACTAGGTGTTCGCTACAGAGCCACGAGTTACACTGAGCGTTCCACGTCGTGAACTATGCGCTAGAGCTGACAAACTAAAAGAGTGAGTTAGTTCGCTACAGAGCCGCGAACTAAAAAGAGCGTTCTAGGTCGTGAACTATCGCTAGAGCTGACAAACTAAAAGTGTGACCTAGTTCGCTATTGAACTACGAAAAAAACATAGTGTTCCAGTTTGTGAACTATGCGCTAGAACTGACAAACTAAAAGAGCAAACTAGGTGTTCGCTACAGAGCCACGAGTTACACTGAGCGTTCCACGTCGTGAACTATGCGCTAGAGCTTACAAACTAAAAGAGTGTCCAAGTTCGCTGCGGAGCCGCGATTTACACTGGGCATTCCAGTTCATAAACTGGGTGCTTGAGCTGACAAACTAAAAGAGTGGCCAAGTTCGCTATGAAGCCGCGAGTTACACTCAGCGTTCCAGTTTGTGAATTATGCGCTAGAGCTAAGAAACTAAAAGAGTGGCCTAGTTCGTTTCGGTAGTTAGTTTGCTACGAAGTCGCGAATCAAATTGAGCGTTCCAGGTCGAGTGACTTAGTTCGCTACAGAGCTACAACTTACACTGGGCATTTCAATTCGCGAATTATGTGCTACAGCTGATGAACTAAAAGAGTGACCTAATTCGCTACAGATCCGCAAATTGCGCATTAAAATGAGCGTTCTAGGTCGTAAACTATTATGTGCAAGACTAGGCCGTTAAAAATTTAATAGAGGAACCAATATTTTTCAATATAAAGACCAGACAGACCATCAAACAGCTTATTATTAGCGATACCATCACATTATGTAAATGTTCACGCCACGACTCGGCGACATCCACAATACAATGAGTTTTTATATTATTATATGAATGTATTCGAGAATAAATTCAGTGGATGAATTATTCAGGAGACTTCTCCTTGAGAATAGCCTGGATAATATTTGACGTTTAATTTTAAGATTCCCTTCCTCTTTTTTAAGGGGGGATGCAGATAAGAATTTTGGTGTCCGTTTTTTTGGTCAGAGGAAATCAAATATTTGGTAAACTTCCGACAACAAATGACCGACGCGCGACGGCTTGCGAACGGTGAGGGTAGATCGCCGTCCGATAAAGACCCGCGCCTCAAAGAGATGTTAGCAACTTAGATTGGGCTTATTAGAGCTTATGCTGGCTTCCTAGAACACAAAGAGTAACTGAAGGGGCACAGGTGGGTTTTAGCCAAAGCTAAGCCCGTTCCATTTTTGGGCTACTAGAATTACGACGTTGCGCTAACTGCTGATTCGTGTACATCCCACGCATAAGTATAAAACGTCTTAGTAGTGGAATTCTTTGCTGGAGTTTATGTTTCCCGCTAGCCTAGGAGTCGAGTGAATAGACTACTTTTAGGCGTGTGTCCTTCATCGTCGACCACTTTGTTCATGAATCCCCGACCGGTCGCATGAGACCGCGCTGTTATTTTCTTACTATTGTGTCTCGTTTCGCGGGTATGTGATAGTTTAATCACTTACAATTAGGTGAAAATGTGCTCATACGCTAGCCTGTCAATAAAAATAAAGAAAAAGTTAATAGAGAGAAACAGAGATTTCTTAAGATTTTCCACAAAAAATCGTCAGGCTGTAGTCTGCCTTAGCATTATAGTTTGCAGGAGACGCTTATATTTTGAAATAGTTTCATGAATCTTCTTATATAATTAAGTAGACTTTCTTCTTTCGTCGTCTTTTTATTATAAAACTAGTTATGAATAAAGTATAGCGTGCTAGTGGCTCTTCATAAATCCAGTTACTGTTACTGAACTTTGCTTTAAGACTGTTGATAAAGCACAAGTTTGGACAAAAAAGGGGTGCAGGATGGTTTGAAAGAGTCACCTAAGCCCTGGAACGCAAAGGGTAAATGATGGAACACGGGTAAAATATCTGTCAGGCATCGGGAGTCACAGGTTCTCTCCCAAAATAAGCGCAGGGCTTGCGGACGGTGAGCAATAGGTAGCTTGCCGTCCGGTCAGGACCAAGTCTAAATCGACGGAACAATATATTCCACCCACTAGAGTCTCGAAAGCAAAGGGCAAGGAACACAGCCTTTCAAAATAATTATATGGGTTAAAACCTCTCTTTAATTTTGATGTCTGAAAATGACTTTGGAAAAAACTTATCCAAACAGTATTTTAGCCTGAAAACCAGTTTTTACGTTTAATTCACGATTCAGCTTTAAGTATATCAAAAAATTCACGTTATTTTTGAACTTAAAAGCAGAAAATATAATTGTCCAAAATAAAGAACTCGCCCTAGAAAGAAGCGCTATAAAAATCCGTAATTTAATCCTGTCATATAAAATTTTATGAAATAAATCCCCCCTCACCACTCTTTTACGACAGAAAATCAAAATCTGATCCATATTGCTGCATTAAAATATTTTAAAGGACTGTAAACCGTCCAAATTCCTTCCTTATAATCTTGGAAATGCACTTAAAATATTCGATAAAATTTTATCATCCCGTGATATACCTCAGTAACTTCGTACACAGATCGTTTCCCAAACCTTAGGAAACCTCTCATTAGATAACAAAAACCAACATAAAAAGAAACCTAGAAAACACAAAATTCTACACCACCATATCTCAATTTTGACTGGTTGGTGAAAAACAAAAACCAAAATGTCACGACCCCTGGTTTTTCTTCTATTTATTAGCAAAGTTAGGTTATGTTAGGGGTCAAAGGAAATTGGCTCTAAATAAAACGATATCCATGATCGAGCGTTTAATTTATATCCGTTGTAAAACACGAATAATATTGCTTTGGTATTGACAAGAAGTATGAGTTTTGGTAACCCTTGTTTTATTAGAGAACACAGTGCAGGAATACACGCGAAACTTCAATACAAAAATCCAGTGCAACAATTTTTTTACTACGTCTTGCAGTTAGTCTGTGACATTTCATAGGGTTGAGAATCATACCTATAAAGAATTCGAGAAAAATATCGATAGTCGAGTTAGATTACCTAGAATAACGGATGGAAGAAATAATAATTGGCCTGAACGTGTCGTAAATAACTATGAAATATAGCTGTGTTTTACAGTTACAAACGGGCAGCAAGAACTATGGGATCGTAATAGTGAATTCCTCTTTGCTATTATTTTGATATCTACGATAAACAATAAATATTAGTAAATAGTAAAATAAATAATGTAATGTGAGACGACTGGTTCGATTTATGTCTGGAATAACAGAGAGAGACATTTTATTTAGTTACGCTTATAATAAAATGGTTTTGTTTATTAGAAATAATAGATATTCTTAAGGTGAATGCTTCAGGTAGCCCGCGAAATTCAAATTTTCTTACGTTTTTTGCAATTTGCAAGCTAGTGGTAGGTTGTATGAAGTTAAAAATACTTAAGCGGTTGTAAAACGTAACTAGTTACATAATTATAAACATAAAAATCATCAATACAAGCCTCCAAGCTCACTTAGTTGCAAGAACGTTTTTGACCTCGAAAAAATCGTTCCTACACTTAGGTGAGCTTGGAAGCTTGTATTAATGATTTTTATGTCTATAATTATGTAACTAGTTACGTTTTACAGCCGCTTAAGTATTTTTAACTTTATACAACTTATCATTGGCTTTCAAATTGCAAAAAACGTAAGAAAATTTGAATTTCGCGGGCTAAGCTGGAACATCCCCCTTAAGATTTATTTTTTGTCGAACTTACTCGTTTATTAAATTGAAAATGACAGTTACAGTAAAATAACTTTCATGTATTTGTTTCCAAATTCGAGGTGATCCAGGTGTTAAGTTTTGGTATGTCAATGTATTGTGTTGTGTGTTGTACACATAGATATTTATTTTGATTGTTAAATAAACAAAAAAATTTCACGTGATCAAAGGGCTGGGCTTTTCTTTGGCCAAATGAATCAGCATTGCCATTAAACGTTGCAATGCTGCTAGTGTTCTTGATACTTTTCCCGTTGACAGCAGCATGTATGTACAAATTCTTAATACTTAATTAATTCTTTTTATACGGGTTTGTACTTACATACATTTTTAGTTTGTTCTATTTAGTTGTTCGTAAGTATATTCTTACTAGCTGCTATTAGTAGCTTCGCCCAAGTATACCAACGGAACATACTCCCTGGACAATAAGTAACCTATAGGCTATTCCAGGACACGGTCTATTTGACACAATAAATAAATAATTAAAAGTTTCAAATAAGATTCAATTAATTTATCCTCATGAGCAGAAATTCTATTTCATTAAAATTTACTGTAAAGAAACCCTATTACAGGTTAGGTTCACCTGTGTGTAAAGTTAAGTAAGTACAATAAACAAAAAAAAAATAAGATTGAAAAAACTATTCACACGCTAAAAAACAAACAAACATGCTCGTATATCTCAGTTCCATAAACAAAAACCAATTGCAACCAAACTATCTAAAAACAAACTGCAAAGCCATTCTAAATAAACAGAACAGCTAAACATTTCCCCACTATTATCGATACTCAAGTGAACGACCCAGTAATCGTTTCCCCACACTACTCGTAACTCGTACCGCATAATTCGGCACTTAGGTATCATCCACTGGCGACATAACTGTTCCGATGACGTAGTTCCATCGATTTTACTTGATACTTGTTTATGGTAGAGCCTTGCATCTCGGGTAAGGATTTTCGGTAATAAATATTGGCACGATTTGTTGGAAAAGAGGTTAAATATTACAATCATAATGTTCATTGCTGGGCCTCAGGCTTCTTCTTTAAGAGAGAGAATGGGCCTTAGACCTGGCTCTGTGCGGGTTGGTGGATGTCACATCTCTTTGAACTTTTGGTTCTAGGATACTTCGGATTCGTCACAATCATATACGTCACCGTTTTGAAAGAAGTGGTGAGAGATCTGACATCCTCATGCCCTAACCGCCAGCACAAGAGATGCCCCAAGTGACAGGAGATGCAAGAAGATCCCGATTACCATTAGCGCGGGACAACAAGTAATTAGTTGCTCTCCGTCCGGCCGTCCGGTAAGGACTAAACTCGAATTAAAGACGGTGCAAGGTATTCTAGGCGCACCTCAGAGAGACGTCAGCCAAACCGTTAGGGCCCAACAGGGTCGATGGCCGCTAAGGCCAAGGGAATATTTTGAAAGAGATACCGTGGTCTTGAACGCAAATGATTGCCATTTGCGTTTAAGACGACGCGGACGGTGTCTCGCATTCGATTTGGCCAACATATGCCGTGTTATGTGAATGCATTGAAAAATTTTGGGGGGCAAGTTACGAGACACTGGGCAACGTTGCAGCATAACGTTGGGAGTAATTTAGTCCAAATTATCTGAGACTTCATCAAACCTCAACCAACCTCATTCCCAAAAATAAATACCAAAAACGCTACCAGACAAAAGCGTCGAAACTATCCCTAATCATTGCCCCCCTAATCTTTTCACATCACAAGACCCTCCCCTGTTTGTCGCATAATTCGGTACTAAGCAACTACCGAGTACCGATCCCGCTATCGATTTCGAGAATCGAGATAAGTACCGATGTTAGGTTATCTTTATCGGAGCTTGCCTTTGAGAACGGCGCGCAATATCGATAGAATGGAGATATAGTTTTCCTTTATACGGGAGGTTATTTTGACTGTGATGCTTTAGCTCGTTAGTGAATGATCTTTGATGGTGTTTGGTGTTGATTGTAATTAGGTATTGAGAGTATATCGTAGGTCATTTTAGTGGGGGTGAAACACAGATCCAGAACTGAGCAAGAGGTATCCTCTCGGATATTTTCCGACAGAGACGCCTTGATCATTAGTAATTTCAGTGCGTTTCCCGACTACCGCAAGCGCGGTCTTCCGAACGGGAGCATTTGGTAGCTCACCGTCCGGTAAGAACCAAGCCCAAGGTGAAAGCGCACACAAAGAGATGTCATCAAAATGATCCGGGCCTACTCAAGCAGATTTTTTTTTTTTAATTGTTATAAACTAGTGCTTGACTGCGATCCCACCTGATGGTAAGCATAAGATGCATGCTAGAGTAGCAGGATTAAAATAGAATAGAACAGAATAAAGTTTATTGTGCACCAAAAAGTAACGGTACAATTTATACAATAACTAACAAACAACAACAGGATTATTTGGAAGAGTAGCCGTGGAACATACTGATCACTGATGGCTAAGTGGTAACTGCCCCGACTTGCAAGTTGTAGGTCGCGGGTTCAAACCCAGCTAGGTGCATTACTTTGTATAATTTATTTCATCACCACAACTCTCAAAACGGTGAAGGAAAACATCGTGAGGAAACCGGCATGTCCTAGAACCATAAATTCGAAGACATGTGACATCCGCCAGTCCGCACTGGGCCCGCGCGGTGAATTATGGCCCATTCCCTCTCCTAGAAAGGAGGGCTGAGTCCCAGCAGTGGGAACATTATAAGGCCGATAATGCTAATGCTAATACTGTTCAACTGAAAGAACACGGCTACGTCTTCTAGTGGATAAAATGGGGCTCAAGCCTGTCGTCATTTTATACGCACATCTACCTCTACCAAACAAATTAATTCCTAACTATAGGAGAAAATACCTCTCGAGAGTAATGGCGCATTTTCATTAGTCGTTAACTCGTTCGGTATACAGCATGCGGGGAGTCCCCGCATGCGGATAACAACCAATGAAAGTAACATAGGGCCCGCATGCCGGGTGCGAGAGATTACTGGAACACGTGTCACATGGCCCGCATTCGGGGAACCGCAGACGGTATAACGAACATGTTACTTTCATTGGTGGTTTCATTTCATACCGAACGAGTTAACGACCAGTGAAAGTGCGCCATAATGAAATTGCGCCATAAGATTAAGTCATGTCGAATGATAAGCAAAATTCACATTACATACACAAAATTAATATATTACTCCTATGTTTACTAATAAACGCTGTCATGCTTAAATCCTACTGCGGTTCTACTCTAACCTGCGATGTCATAATCTATACGGAAAGGGTGTGATCAACTTAGTTGAACTCACATTATTAAGGCTTTAATCACATCGGATACCTACTCTGTCATTTGTAGATCTTTGGCAGTCGTTACGGATAGTCAGAAGCCAGTAAATCGGACTCCAGTCTTGCCATGAAGTACCGTGTTACCCCAGTTAATAGGTTGTGGAGGTCTGGTAGGCAGCCGCTCCTCGTAAAATACTGGTATTCAGCTAAATCCGGCTTGACTGGAAGCCGTCCCCAATATAGTTGGGAAAAGGCTAGGCAGATGAATCACATCGGATACTCGTCGTATCAGAGAAGAAAAAAGATAGAGCTGTGTATGCCAGTTATGCCTGCATAGAGGAGGTCAAGACAACAGCTCATCTGCTTCTAAGCTGACCAGTGGTCACTGCATATGGGTAAAGTACTGCGGAGAACCAGGTACTTACCCTCCGTGAAATGGTCAGTATTACCAAGGCGCTGCTGGCCTTTCTTGAAGACCTGGGGTGGACTAAATGACAAAGCTTGCTTCGTCATACGATCCACCTCTGGCACGCTGATGGTATTAAGAGCCTATTCACTCTAGCCTTAAAGACACCTTTATTATAATGGGACGGGACGACCATAATTATTATGATAAGTTGAATGTCCGTTGGCAAAAAATTAAATTCTTTGCAATGTCGTCCCCTTCTACGCAGTGGCAAAAATTTCAGAAAAATCAAGAAGTGTCACTCAACATTATCTACCAGTCCATCTTGACTGTCGACCCTTAATCATCAACTAAATCAATGGTGTTAACAAGACAATATTTGCGAAGGCTATGTCCTGTTAACAAAGTCGTTATCAGCGTCGATTGAGTACCGATAACCCGCTCCTTTCTTTTTTTTTAGTATGTTAAGCATCGTCCGCTACATCATCGCTCTTACCATTAGGTAAGATACTGGTTTAACGCGAGCATACATAATATAAAAGCACTTATTTATAAAGTTTTACACTTATTGATACAATTCGAAGACATGTGACATCCGCCAATCCGCACTGGGCCCGCGCGGTGGATTATGGCCCATTCCCTCTCCTAGATAGGAGGCCTGAGTCCCAGCAGTGGGAACATTATGAGGCCGATAATGCTAAAAAAACACTTATTGATAAGTTTGCTTTTTCTTCATATTTTCACGGTCCGGTCAATGATTTAATTCAAACTTTCTCTCTCTCTCAGATCGACCCACAGTACGGTTGAAACCATAGATAAGGTTGTTGAAACAATAGTTGAGCGATTGGCTCATGTCGAGGGTTAGATGACCGCACATAATAAAAATATGTGTATGGCCTGCAGATAGTTTTTCTGGGACTAGCAATCTTGTGTATATGAATTTACATGTTCGTAAACGTATCCACGGGATTGGAGTTTTTTTGTACTGTTTTTTTTAGGTACAAATCATACAGTGATTAAAAGCCGCGCTCTAGGGTTGAACGGAAGGGCGCGTCAAATATTTACTGACTAAAACCCAATTCTGTGTTTCGGGTTCTCCTTTCAGAAGCGAACCCATGGCCCTAGTAGGCTCCGACCCTGCTGGGCTCCTACGGTTTTCGAATTACTAGATACACATATCGATAAAATTTAGGTCCTCAAAAAAAAAGAAACTCGAATTAGTGTATATTTCCTTTATTTACAACGTCCCAAGAGTTAGAAACCATCTAAAGAGATCCTGATGAATGAGTTCCCACCGTACCCACTGATAGGATTTATTATCTCTTCTACCTGAAAGGTTGGACCGGTAAAATGAACCGTTCAATGACCCACATTTTCTTCTAAAAGACGCGTCCTTTAGTAACGTGGTGTAATAGATACGATAGTTTCCTGCGGTCTTGCATTTTTATTTTACAAGGACCAAATATTTTTTCTGAGTGAACTTTCAAAAATCTTTGTTAGGAAGCTGTGTTATTGATTAAGTTAAACTTGTAATGAAATATTGATGAAAGTTAATCTTTACTTTTTAATCTATGTTTTATAAGCTTACCCCAGTAATAAATTTCATCAAAATCAGTTCAGTATTTAAATAGACAGAAAGACAGATTTGCGTTCCCCTTTATAATATTTGAATGGATTTCTGAAGCAGTGGTGGTCCAGTGGAAACTGCCCTTCAAACCCAGCCTGTCGCATTACTTTGTGTGATTATGTTTCATTACCATTGCTCTGAAAACGGTGAAGGAAAACATTTTGAAGGAACCGGCATGTCCATGTAGAACGACTATTTTAACACTAGTGTCATGTACCAAACCGCATTAGGCCCGTGTTGGAACCTTTCATCCCCATCGACCAGTAATGTGTCCTGCCCACTACCATTTAAGTTAGGCGATTCTTCGGGTTCCGTCGGTATAGACCTAGTTGTATGTAAATAAATGTTTTTTTATTTGCCCTTGTTGAGCATATAAACACACAGTGTACAAACAAAACATGTAGATAGAAGCTAAAAAAAAACTTAAAAATAAACATAAATAGAGGTAACAATTAATTCGACACTGCATGTCACACGGTTGCGCCAAATAGGGCCAGTTCAGCAATAATGCCAGACAACTACGTGGTAGTTGCCTGACGCTGGACTTCACTAACCCTACCAATAATATACCATATTAATCTTTCGAAACGCCTTATTGACACTTCGCGTGACCCAAGGGCTGGCTTTTATCTCGGACAGAAGATACGAATTGCCATACAGCGTGGCAATGCCGCCAGTCTTTTGGGCACATTCCCGGTCGACAGCGATCTGGAAGAGTTTTTTGACGCCATACTTTAGTTAGTTTTTAGTTAGTTTAGAGTTTTTATTATACTGTAAATAAATACTGAAAAAATAATATAACACAATAAAATATCCATTCAAATATCTACAGAGACCCACCCAATGGTTTTCAACTTTGCATACACAGACGCGAGACGTGACCACATTGTGAATTTTAAACCCGATATTACTGAGTGTGTGACTTGGAGGAGCGCCAGTTCTAATCCTAACATTCTTAGTAGGTTTAAAAGGTAGAACAGTATTGAGTAAGCTCCGTCGGTAGGTTAGGAAATCATCTCTTTGGGCAATGGATCAGCGATTAAAGGTCAGGATTCCTTTTAACTAGAGGTAAAGAAAATATAAACAGAAAAAGTCATAAAAATCAGTCCGTTTCGGAGGAACTCGGTAACAAATACTGTGACACAACTATTATATCACTATTATTATTTCAGTCGAAAGACGTCCACAGCTGGACATAGGCCTGCCCCAAGCATCGCCACAACGACCGGTCCTGTGCGTCTCGTATCCATCGGATTCCCGCGACCCTCGCCAGGTCGTCGGTCCACCTTGTGGGGTAGCCTGGGCTCCTCCGGGGATTCTTCGCACCCCTTGCCTCACCATAGCCTTGAGCTCTACTATAGTCAAGGTTAGACGTGCTGCCGGGTACTAGGGGCCATTTTTTGTTTGTGCTATTCATTAGGGAGATTTTGCCACAGCTGCCACGCTTGGCAAGGGAGTTGACGATTGCATTGTGGTTGTTACAATGCACAGCGAGGGCTGGTGTGTCCCTTAATCGCCTCTTACGACACCCACGGGAAGACATGGGACGGTTCTATTCTATACGTCCGGTCACCATATGCTAGACGATAACAATGTAGGAATTCAAAGAATCCACATGCCAGCTTTGAACTTCCTGATAATCTGGGCCATTATTAACAACCAATATTGTATGGTTAATATTGCAGTAATAATCAATTTATGTCATACCATACCTAATATAGTGTAAGCTGTGCGCATATCTATAACAAGCATGCATAGCACCAAATTTTTATATTGTTTTCCATAATAATCTTGTTGTGTTGTGCTGTTGGTGTAACAATAAACAAATATACAGAGGAAAACATGAAATAAAATATCGTTTATACGACGATGAATATACCACTATTTAACATATTTTCACAGTAACATAATTGACGGAAATGGTCATTTTAAATTTTTGGTCAGAACCAAAAATAATATATTATTATGGTAAATAATGACCCCTAATATTAACATAATTCTAATATGTTTGTCCACAAAAAACATGTCCCATGATTGTATGTATATTCGTCGCATTTATGACTAAAAGCCTACCGGAAGTCGGCTAGGGTTGCTTTCATAGAGCATCCGGCACGCAACCGGAACTACATATCTACACATGAGTAAGAGCCGGAAATGACGACGGTTTGTCGTCGCCATGTTTTATGAATAAAAATGTTGTCAAGTGTGAGTCGAATTAAAAGGGTGACATTTTTTAAACTCATTTACTTTGGTACTTTATTTTTGACCAGGGAAAGTCTATGGCTAGTGCGTGTTGCCAGTGATGACATTAAATGGTTCCGAAACATGGTTGCTTACAATGAGCCTCATCAGAAGGCTTAAATTCACCCAAAAGGCAATGAAAATGGCTATGCTCGAAGTTTCCTTGCGGGATCGTATCAGAAATGAAAATATTTAGAGCGAGAGAACCAACGTTACCAACATAGCCCGAAAAATGGCCAAACTTAAGTGGCATTGGGCATATTGCTCGCAGAACAGATGTTCTACCGAAAGATGCTGCGTTCGAAGGCTTCTCACAAAGTGCGCCGATGACCTAGTTAATGCGAGATGCACACAATTAAAATGATATTTAATAATAATAATAATAACTTTATTTCAGACTATTAATCCATACAAGCGAAGCATAAAACGACACATATTTCTTATTTTATACACCAATTGCACATACACAGTAATTACACATTAATGTTATAAGAAAAAATACATACAAATATATAGGCGACAAAATATACTTAATATTAATATTATTTAATATATTGAAATGACGCTCGATGAGTCGTCATCCAGTGCCACATTATTGGGCTGTCCATCCTGTCGGCCACAACAGCTATTAGAGTGTTGGAACTCACTCGCCGCATCAGGGATGCTATTCGTGTCCGCATGACAGCATAAAAATCTGGCGAACATCCCCGATGCACTGCAAAAGCGCGGCAGTCCCAACAATACTCTAAAAGCGTTATTATATTGGACTCGCAGAGCATTGTACGAGCTTTTTGTATAGCCGACCCATAGGGCGCACGTGTACAAAGATTGGCAATACGCCCTAAAGAGTGTGATTTTCACTTAAAAGTCACGTGAAAGTCCTAAATGGAATTTATTTGTTTTCCGATTTTCATCAAGAAGAATGTGTCTCAGTCCGAAAAACGACATTTCAATTTTCATCACTGTGAAAACGATGACACTAGGTAGGTACTTAACAGTTTTATTGCACGTTAAGATTCTGATTCAATGTAACAATGAAAATAGCAGATGCATTGCAGAAATGGGGAAACCCCAACAGCATCCTGAAAGCTATTATACTGCTCTCGTAAGGCAGTGATAGCCCGCTGGGTATAATTGCTCCACAAACTGCAAGTGTAGAACACTTGAGAGAACGCTTTGGAAAGAATTAACTACTTTAATTTGTTCACTACACTGTGCTTTTTATTTAATGGTGGAGATCTTTGAATGACTTCTCCCGCTCTGGAGCAGAAGGGCGTGTCAAGCTTTTACTGACTTCACTGCACCTTCAGTTGCCCTTTGCGTTCTAGGACTACGGAGGAGCTCGTGGCTATATAATAACAGCCGCACAGATCGATCTTCAAGGTTAAGCAACGCTTGCCAAGGTTGGTTTGTGGATGGGTGACCATCTCAACGTAACGAGTTTCCTCCGTGCCTCGGAAAGCACGTTAAGCTGTAGGTCCCGGCTGTCATTTGTAGATCTTTGGCAGTCGTTACGGATAGTCAGACGCCAGTAAATCTGACTCCAGTCTTGCCATGAAGTACCGTATTACCCCAGTTAATGGGTTGTGGAGGTCTGGTAGGCAGCCGCTCCTCGTAAAATACTGGTATTCAGCTAAATCCGGCTTGACTGGAAGCCGACCCCAATATAGTTGGGAAAAGGCTAGGCAGATGATGATGTTCTAGGACTACGGGTTTTCTTTTTCAGAAAGTCCCCGCGGTCCTAGCTAGTGAGTATCGGCCCTGCTGGGTGCCTACGTTTTGCTAACAGCTTTTGAGAAGCGCGAGGATACCTGAAAAAAGAAAGAAAGAAAACACATAATCCTGAGGCTGTGAAGCAACAGATGTAAAAGAGTTTTACCGTGATGCCTAATTATACATACTCGCATAACCCATCAGAATTAGTTTAATTACTCAGATACCCGCGAAACGAGACACAATAGTAAAACAATAACAGCGCAGTCTCATAGGACCGGTTGGGGATTCAAACGTTAAATAAATTGGCAAAATCTGATAAACAGGCGTGAAGTAGTAAATGTGTGTGGTAGAGAATGCCCTGATGCATTAAGTCCGCCTATATACCACCACTGTACATGAAGTTTAAATAAATAAATAAAAAAATTAAATGTGACTAAATCTCGAACGAGTTAGGATAAAGTGCCAACGTTCAACATTATAATGTGTACAGACTAATTCTTTGGTCTCCTATGAGGACTTTCTTTCATTCTTTCTCTCAATTTTTAGGGTTCCGTACCTCAAAAGGAAAAAACGGAACCCTTATAGGATCACTTTGTTGTCCGTCTGTCCGTCCGTCCGTCTGTCAAGACCCTTTTTCTCAGGAAGCGCGTGAAGGTATCAAGTTGAAATTAAAACCATATATTGAAATCTGCGGTCCCTTGAAGTTGTGCAAAAATCAAACTTGTAAGTTGAAGGGAAAAAAAGATACGCCCGTTTATGTTGCAAAAAACGTACATTTCGACACTGTCAAAGGAATCAAAACTCATAGGGTGCTTCCCGTTGACCTAGAATCTTGAAATTTGGCACGAAGCAAGGTATTATAGCACTTATATCGGGAAAAGTCTGAAAACTGAAAATTTTTAGTTACGTCACAAGAAAAAAAAATTGAAAAGTCTTCAAGACTCGATTCGAGAATTAAACTGTTTTTATAGGTAGGTTGGTACGAAACCCTCAGTGCGCGAGTCCGACTCGCACTTGCCCGGTTTTTACCTGTAAATACATGCTACAGTTCACTATAATGCTCTATCACATACACTTCACTCACGCAACATAATTCTAAGACGCAAAGGCCAAAAGCAAATCCTTACACTCAGAAGTCCTCACTCGAGGCCTCTCATACAAGGTAACGACATTCTCGAGGACGCCCCAAACTCGCAAACTTGTCACACAATCCCGATACAAAATTAGTATGGACTGACAACCAAGCTCCTCGATGTTGAGGAGTTACATGCAAAGCCGTGACGACATACTGAGGCCTCTCGAAAGTATATGAGATTGGGTGGTACCATTGGAGGGTTTAGAGATAGCTGTTGAAAGTTGGTTGTGTATTCTAGGTAAATCGTTTTTACATGTGGTGTGGTCCAATTTATTTGCCTTTTTGTAAGGGCCACCCTACCTTTTTCGAACAGTCCGCGGCCGTCGTAGGCATTGGCCCTAACTTCATCAATCTAACTGACATCTTTTTGAGGCTTCTACCAGACCGCGAACACTCATGCTCACCCTCCGTAAGCCCGTGATTTTTTTGCTGGGCGGTACTCCCCCATGTGACTTGCGACGCCCGGGGTCTCTGGTGGGGACCGAGGCATGAGGATGTTCGCCCTTCTCCGTCTTTCAAAGAGTGGCCTATCCACCGCGATAAAGCCGTGCAGAAGCAAGGGGTCCTAGACTTAATACCCGGGTCGAGCAAAAAGTGCTATTGGGTTTTTCATCAAGAATTACTATGTAGATCTAAAATTTATTGGGAAGCTTGCTTTTAAGCGGACGAAGCCGCTTGCGAAAGCTAGTTTATTTATAATAGTCCAGTCAAATTAGCTCAATTAAGGTAAGAATCTCGGAATTCGAGATACCCAGCTGTAAGTTTGTAAATAGTTGTATATTGACACCCTAAAAGTTGTCTCAAAACCTACATATGGTAGGGTGTACGCAACTATTAAATTTCATGGTCGGGGGTCACAAAAATCGGGTTTTTGCGCTTTTTTTGTAAATATCTCATTTCCTATAGGTTTTTTGCTATTTGTAGATTTAACAATATTGTAGAATATAAAATTTTCTACAATTTTTGTACAGAAAACTTTTTTATACGGTGAACCGTTTTCGAGATATAGGGCGGAGACCGCGCGGTCACAGCATCACTTTAGGTCAACTGGTGCCTCCGGTCAAAAACGCGCCATATTATAGTTAATGAACTATCGATAAATCAATGATTATAAATATTTGTTTGAATAGTCGTGACTATTCGGAGAAAAATACAAAAAAAAATATCACACAAATATTTTTTAAGTAATAAGTGAAATAACACAAATAAATTCTTTTAAAATTTAGATCTGTTGTGATATTTTCCTCTACCATTACCACAGTTGTTTAAATATTGCTGTTCTTTTTTTTGTAGCGACAACCTGAATAAAATTGCTATCTACTGCTATTCTTAAAAAATCCAGAATTCCTCTAGATTTTTCATAAAAATGAATGAAACTTATGTGATTACCCAAATTTATTGAAGATTTTTACTTTTAGCCAACTTTAGCTTGTCCTGGTGTAAAAAAAAGTATGAACACTACTATGGCAAGTTTTTTTAAAAATTGGTGCAACTAATCAAGTTTCCAAAATGGTATACTACTTTATTAAAACCAGCCACAAAAAAATAATATCCATACAAGTTCAAAACAAGAAACTAATTTCTTAAATTATTGTTAACAGTAATCACTTTTCCTACGTGCCCAAAATAGGTTCTTGCTACAATTTCTATTAATGAATGACATACCCTAGTTATTTACTTTGAAAATTAAAGCAAGATAGAGATATTTAAGTTAAAAAAAGCATAGCATAGTAAGAGAAACTAATCATTCTCAGTAAGTGAGTTCAGTTCAGTACGCACTGCTCCTTTCCATCGTACATCCATTCACAAGCCCATGCTGGCGACGGCGAGCAATGCGTAGATCGCCGTCCTGTCGTCCAATTACCATCCGGATTGCGCTCAAGTCGTCGACGACGCGACGCGTAATGATCTATGTGTACTTCAAGAACATTTCAGAAAATCGTAGGTGCCCAGCAGGGTCGAAATCCACTGGGGCCATGGGGTATGTGAAAGGGTACACTGACTGGGGCCATAGAACAAAGGCAAAGAAGGAACAGGAGTGGGCTTTAGTCAGTAAACGTCTGACACGCCAGGTAAGTGTTGTTAAATAAATGAATATTGAATAAAAAGTGGATAGGTTAGGAAAAAAATCATAAAATATAATATAATAGTTAATAAGAATTGACAAATATTTATAATCATTGATTTTTCGATAGTATCAACTTATATAGGGCGTTTTCGACCGGAAGAACCAGTTGACCTGAAGTGATGCTGTGACCGTGCGCTCTCCGCCCTCTATCTCGAAAACGGTTCACCGTAGGAAAAAGTTTTTAGACAAAATTT
Organism: Mythimna separata; assembly: GCA_030763345.1. NCBI lineage: Eukaryota > Metazoa > Arthropoda > Insecta > Lepidoptera > Noctuidae > Mythimna > Mythimna separata. The sequence goes on from CM061190.1 coordinate 8,116,753, forward strand.
GTAGAGAATTTTGTATTCTACAATATTGTGAAATATACAAATAGCAAAAAACCTTTAGGAAATGAGATATTTACAAAAAAAGCGCAAAAAAACGATTTTTGGGCCCTTTGACCTTGAAATTTCATAGTTGCGTACACCCTACCATATGTAGGTTTTGAGACAACTTTTAGGGTGTCAATATACAACTATTTACAGACTTACAGCTGGGTATCTCGAATTCCGAGGTGAAAGTACTATAATGACTGGACTATAAAGACAAAACTCTCAAAAATATCGTGAAAAAGTAACAAATAGTACCACCCCTCTGTGGGCTAAGTGTGACCAGTCTCAAACTCGTGTGAAGGACTCTCGGACCGCGGATCATCTTATGTAACACAACACACATACACAACGCACACACACACAGAACGCACACACATATATGCTACATTCTGACGGATTATTACACTTCTTGTTGTTCGAGGTTACGGGGATATTTGTCACGGAATACTTGGGTTCTCTAGGTAATCTTTTATCGGGGTGCATTAAAAGAGATTGCATGGGAGTTGATGATACTTAAGTGAGAGGTTCATTTTCTTGGACTTCAATCGATCAGTACAAAGAAAGTGTGATGGAAGTGTATTTTGTTTACTCTGACACGTAAGTTCAAAAAAATAAAGAAAAACTGGGCAAGTGCGAATCGGATTAGCGCACTGAGAGTTTCGTACCTTTGAAAATAATTCAATTCTCAAAACGAATCTCGAAGATTTATCCGAATCACAAAAATAAAATTTTTTATCGTGACGTAACTAAAAATGTACAAATTTACAGTTTTCAAACAAATAGTTTGAAAACTGTAAATTTTTATTTACGTCTACACTACATTTGTGCTATGAAACCTTGCTTCATGAACAAAACGTAGGCTTAGCTCCTGTTGGTTGTGGTCATTTTAAGTCTACAAACAGAGTCGCAAGTGAAGATGTGTTGGTCACACACTCTGGAGGGATTCCATTACATTGCCAAACAAGGTAGGTATATTGGAAGAAGGGTTGCCAACCACACTTTATCGTAACGTATCTTTTTTTTGATTTTTGGTAAATCTACTTTATACTTTTGCTTAAAAATATAGTATGTGAAAATAGCAACACTCTACTTATAAACTTTACACTAATATAAATAATTACTAAACTATTAACAACGTTGAAACATGAAAACGTTTCCAAAATGTAAGAATACTTTATGAAAAACTGTTAATGTTGTGTGCACATAAAAAATATATTGAGGAAAAAAACAACTAAATCAAAAAAACGTCAGCAAATTCATTTCTTTTCCTACGTGGGACATCATTAAATGACGTTCTGTATGTTCTGTGTGGTTTTACTGAAAAATCAAAAATCAATAGTGTTCATTTGCAAGCGCTATGGTAACTCTTTTGACAGCTTTCGACCAATCCCAGCAGGCTCCTGCCTTAACGTGTCCCATCAGATCCTGAAAACCTACAATCTCATCACACAAGATAGAACAGACATACAAATAAATACATCTGTTCCCTCCCTGTTACCTCATATAATTCTATGGTCCGTCCCTCACTGAATATAATAAACACACGTACTCGCGGTATGTTGTTGTTCAGTTATGAAATATGATTGATTACAACTGACTATTTTGAGAAAACTTCCGTAGTAGTAGAAGTGTATGCTTTTAGTGATTTTAATTTAGATATTTATTTGAGAGACATAATGTATAATGCTGCTCAATTTTCCAAAAACATCTGAGAAGCCTTTACGGTATTTATGATGAGAATCTAAGAAAACGACGTGCTTAGAATGAGTAGTTTTAAGATACAAAAGGGAACTTAAGGAATCAAATGCTTACTAAGTTTTTGTATTTTAGTGAATTTGACAAAAAAAATATTGTGTCCAAGAGAAACTTCAAAACCATACATTAAGCTGACTAATAATAAAATTATAACATTTGCGGTTGTCTGGTAGATATCGCTGTCAGCGATAAGACCGCCATTGTACCCATAGATGTAAGTTTCTTTACAATTACAACTTCTTTTGGTGTACAATAAAGTTTATTCTATTCTATTTGCAAGCCTAATAATTACATAAACCATAATCACAGTCAACCATTAAAAACCAACACACATTTATTAAATTTCAAATTTAGATATTCCACCGAAATCCTGACGTTCATACTTGCACAGCGACACTTGTGTGTGGAGGAAAAAATAAAGAAAAACGCAAACGTCCTGCGCCCTGAGATAACGTCAATTAGTAAGATGTATGGCTGTTTCGTAAAGTGTGGTCTGACCACATAACAGATGAGGTAAGAAGTTTAAAAATGGACATCCTGAAAGAACATAAATGTACATATACCATACTAGAAAAGGTAAAATCACATAACATCAAATTACATATCATACCAATATTGTAAAGGTATAATAACATTACGTCACATTACATGTGACATAATGTTATTCATTCTGTTGTACATCATCTGCCTAGCCTTTTCCCAACTATATTGGGGTCGGCTTCCACAACTCACTAACTGGGGTAACACAGTACTTCATGGCAAGACTGGATTCAGACTTACTGGCTTCTGACTGGGTTGCGACATTGGTCAAGTTGGTAATTCGTCTAATCGTGAATTTGCCAATATAGAATTTGTCAAATACGAAATTGGTCAAGTAATTTACGTACAGTTATCTGTAAAAATGAAAGTGCCGTGGTAGTTTTTATTAACTTATTTATTCAACTTACTTATTCATAGTTAGCGTCGTTTTCATAAATCTGAAAGAAGAATCTAGAAGCATACATAGGGACAGACAAACAGCGGGAATAATTTTTTTTATACTATACTAGCTGTTGCCCGCGACTTTGTCCGCGTTAAGTTCGTTAAACTGCACAAAAGTAACCAATAATTCTATACTTGCAAATAATTCCGAAAGCATCCAATTCATTCATTTTACTTTCACATAAAACAGTTTAACTTCATTGCTTTTTTTAGTTGGGAAATAATCCAATGATTTCTCCCGCTCTTAGCTGACGCATCAGGGCGTGACAGACTTTTACAGACCAAAACCCACTCCTTGCCTGCCTGCATGCCTTTCAGAAGCGAACCCATGACCCCAGTAGGCTTGGCGACCCTGCTGGGTCTCTATGGTTTTGCTGACATCTCCATGAGGCACGCTTGGAACACTACCCGCCGTCGATTCGGTCTCGGTGTAGATATTTGGTTAACGAACGGTCGGATGGCGCCCCATTGCTCGCTGTCCGCAAGCCCACTTTTTCGGTGGCTGGAAATCGAGGTCGGGATCTTATTTCTTTAACGCTGGGGCGTGAGGGCCATTTCCTAATCCATGCGGCCGCCACCTTGGCTGGATTACTGCTTCTCAGAAGGAGGCAACCGCCTGCCACTCCAACCTGCTCTGGACCAGGGCCCGGCGCAAGAGGTCGCTGCAACCGATGACCCCCACAAAAACACGGCGGTGCCTCGTTCAAACGGTGCACATCCTTACCGTATGCTCCACCGTATTCTCAGGGCGATCCACATAAAGGGTCATCATTTCACATAATGGTGATCCACATAATGGGTCACCATGAAGATGAAGACGCCGATTGGCTTACGAACATCAACGAAGCAGAAATAATAAGTGAGGGTTGCAGCAGTTGATCTGAATATTTACCTTCTCCATGGATAAAAGCGTTTGTTTATGTACATATGTCTCTAGTCTACATTACGTTTTAACAAAAATGTACGATTTTAAAATTATTTGCTGACCAAAAAAATCATATTAACCTTGAATGAATTCCAAGCACCACTAAGTAGACACGGTAAGTTCGGGAGGTCCCAGCATCAGATCAAGGAGGAAAGAACGCCCGGGTGTCGCCACTGTGTGGACCGCCCAGAGGACACGGTGGAGCACACGGTAGAGATGTGCCCTGCTTGGGCGGAGCGCCGCCGTGTCCTTGTAGAATCTATCGGCGGCGGCGACCTCTCGCTCCGGGCTCTGGTGCAGGCCATGGTCCAGAGCGAGGAGGGGTGGTGGGCGGTAGCCTCCTTCTGCGAAGCAGTAATGCTAGCAAAGGAGGCTGCCGACTGCGAGCGAAGCCGCCGAGATCTCGATTCCGATTTCCGACCACCGTAGGCGCGGGCTCGCGGACGGCGAGCAGCACGCCGTCCGGCAGTCTGGTAATAACCTGGACCAAGCCTAGTCGTCAACGGCGCGTTCTGTTCCACGCGCGCCTCAAGGAGATGTCAGCAAACTGAAGGGGCCCGGTAGGGCCAAAGCCTCTGGGGAACACGGAAAATCCGAAAGGTTCTCACCGTGTCCCCCAGATCGAAGGAACGATGGGGAACGGGGTGGGGTTTAGTCAGTAAGAGTCTGACATGCCTTCCCGCTCCGCCCAAGGGCGTGAGAAATCATTCTGATGATTCTCCTTCCCAAAAAAAAACACCACTAAGTAAGAGTAAATAGCACTTACTTATGTAGGCTGAAAAAAAATGCATGAAGTAGTTTTTAGTTGTCAAAATATATGTATGGTCAGCACAAAGCTGATCCTGAAGTCAATAGAATGTTTAGTATTTGCCTCTTTTTTATTCGAGGTAGTTATCCAGCTCTAGGTGGAGCAAGTAGTCTTTTGCAGACTAAATTCCACCATGTTCCTTCAGTTGCCATTTACGTATCAGGGCCACTAACTTTTGCACGCCTCAGTTATTAGGTACTTCGGTATATTCTCTCTTTAAAGAGTAACTACAGAGGCGTTCTCACTTTCTGCATTATGCAAGTACTAACCGAACATGAGTGTTTCGAGAGGTAGATATTTTGGATTCGGCGGGAAGAAAAGTCCAGGTGTCACCATTCTGCGGAATGCCCAGAAAACACAGCAGACGTTACGGTCGAAGTCTACTCCGCTAGGCGGAGCACCGCCATACTGTTTTGGCGTCAGAATCTGAATCCTACTGCCCTAGTTTGGGTCAATGTATGGGGCAAGACCTCCTCTTGCCCTGCCAATGGAATAAACCTGCTATAACAATACCGTGAGAAAGACATCCTTAAGCCTTCTATTGTCGTTTAGACATTTCTTAGGTGTCATTTGTCACAAAGCGATTACCGACGTTTTTAGTTATTTAATTTATCCGTTTACTCGTATTTAGGCAGATTTACTTGGGGTGATATTTGACTGACGCCTTAATAAATCATACGGTGTTTTTTTTCAGTGGGTACTTTACCGAGAGTTTACTTTGCAATTTATGAATTAAATTAACTCTTGAGTGCGTGCACTTTTACTCAGCAGACTTCACGTTATTGATGGTGAAACGCAACCTGTGGTGCAATTTTAAACGGGTACAGTTTGCAGAGCTGTAAAAAAACCTACCATGTTTCTTCAGATGCCCTTTGCAAACAATTTCTCAAATCAATTCTATCTACCTATACTATGATAGCACAATTCATAATGCTGCGGCCAGACTATGCTCCTCGCGCTGCTCATCGCTCTGCTCCTCGCGCTGCCGTGATTTGCCGCGATGTTGCTCTCTCTCTCTCGCGCGCAAAGACCGACAAGATAGGGAGCAGTGGGCAGGACGAGGAGCATGACGAGTAACGTGGCCACACTATGTCTCTGCCTCCTTTCCTCGTTACTTCCCATGCTACTCGTCGAGTGTGTGGCCGCGGCATAAGAAAGAGACTTCGCAACAGACCGTGCAGCAGGAATCGTAATATTTTAATTTCGCCATAACTTCAAAACCAAACGTCCAATTTTAATCATTCAAAGACCAAATATTATCTACATAAAGTGAACTTAGTGATAAAATAATTTATTTTGATAAGGGTTTATGGCATGAGTAAAATAAATGCGTTTAAATGTAGTCCAAAAAAATTCAAATTTTTAGATTAAAAAAATGGTTGTTGTGCCTCACTCGACATAGATAGGTATAGTGCCTCGCGGACTTTTTTGTAGATATTTATAAGATCTACAATTAATTAGAACATTTTATGCTTCTATCTTTTATAGTTTGGGCAGCGTACGCAAAATAAGTAACTTTTCTGGTTGATTTTTTACACCTAAACCTAAATATCTTACGGAACCCTATTTTTTTCCAGAATAAAATTTAGCCTATGTTACTCGTAGATAATGTAGCTTTCCAATGGTGAAATTATTTTTAAAATCGGTCCAGTAGTTTTTGAGCCTATTCATTACAATCAAACAAACAAAGTTTTCCTCTTTATAATATTAGTATAGATAGTGATGATGATTATTATGTACATAAGTGTAAATATGATTGTAATCAAGCACTAGTTTATCTTACATAAAAAAGTAAATATGAAAGACAACACAGAATAGGACTTCTACTTCACCCCGTGTCACATAACATCGGATATAATAATGTATGAGATGATTATACGATCTCATTGTAGAGCAGTGACCACTCGAATTAGTGTCGCTATATCTCACCGGGCGTTAGCACAAGGATAAGATTTTAGGCCTTTGTTTAGGCTTGCAGAGGTGGGAAAAAGAAGAAAAAATGCTTGTAGACTCCTGTCTACGTACGTCACTGGTATGGCGGATTTTTTTTTGACAAAATTCGTAGTATTCGGCGTTAGGGATTCTAGAAACTATTTCTTTTTTTCGTATAAAAACGACGCCATGAGAAAGCGAGGGTCCGCGAAACATGGAAGGAATAAGACAGAATAGGTTAACAAGAAAAAAAACGTTGCCCTACACTAGGAATTCGAAGGATTGGAACAATTTGCCTGCTGCGGTCTTCCCGTCCGAATATAATGTGGGTATCTTCAAGACTAGAGTGAATAGGCTCTAAATAAACTAGTGCGCCTCACCATCAACGATTGCATCACTGCTTACCATCAAGTGGGATTCCTGTCAAGCACTAGTTTATGTTGTACAAAATAATAATCCTGTATCATGGTTGTGTTTGCAACCTCACACACACACCTGGAACAACAATCTGTAGCCCATACAAAGATTTGTTCTGAACGGAAATCAAACCCGCGATATGCGGTGCAGCAGCCAATCTCTCGACTTGCTTCAATTCTGTAGTTTCGGATATGTCAGGCAGTCAGTTTATACAAAGATCATACTGATACGCACGAGCGAAGAAAATTGATAAATGTTACAAAATAAAACTATGAAACCAATGCACCTTGCTATCTCACCCACAAATAAACTATAAACATGTCACTTATACTATCTCAGTAAAATTTGGGGGAGACCACAGAGCAGTGAATATCTCGGCGGTAACTGGAAACGGCATTGTCAAAACTATAGACATTCATAGCAATTCTACTACAATTACTTTGAATCGACATCGGTTCGAATGCCATATCCATCAATCGGCATTTTCAGAAATTCGTAGAGCTGTGGCTAGCCGCATAGAAGTGCGTTCACACATATGTAAACTCGTCCTGGGTTGACGAAAGAGAACCCCGGGACAGACTTCTATTTACTATTTTGCCCATTTACGGGCAAAATAGTAAATAAAAGTCTTATACGCCCTCCCGCTTCATTTAGAGTAGGAGAAGTCATTTTGTTGACCAAATAAAAACACATGTAAACTCACTGACACAAGACACTCAGCCTGGCACTACTATCTGTAGACCATATAAATATTGGTTACGAGTGGAAATTGAGCCTGCGACACGCAGTGGAGCAGCCAATCACTCAACCACTACACCTACCGTGCCGTCATCATAATTACAGCTTAGTACCCTAGAGACTTCAAAGCATAAAAGTTTTGTTACAAGTGTGAGTTCAACTTACGATAAGATCATCTCGGATAGACGCGATTTTTCTTGGAAGACTCTTAAACCAGAAGGTGACTTTATCGATTCCTTGAAAAACCTCTTATCTGACTAAAAGTTGCCATGGCAACGAATAGTAGATTTTACATTATGTGTTTATGTTATTTATATAATGTTTAATTTTGTAACTGTCTGTGTTTGCTCTTCTTGTTCTTCCTGCTCTTGTCCCATATTATTTGGGGTCAGCGCAACACGTTTTTTTTTCTTCCATTCTGCCCTGTCACCCGTCACTTTATCACTATACTAAATTTGTTATAGGATGGTTTCGGTGACAGCTGTCAGATTCATAAAATGTAGCTATCCATGTGCGTTCATTCGGGCAGAATAAACATATTTTCTTTTTTCTATCTATCCTTTTCTCTCATCTTAAAGATGCATATTTTCGTCCTGCTGTCACCCAACTCATGCTATGTAAAAAAGATTATAACACCATTTTCTTTTATATCACTCCTCACACAATCCCTCTTTTCCTTCTCTAACCATTTACATATTCAACTACTCTTAACTCTTTAGTAACATTCGTTTCATCTCTCCTCAACACATGGGATCCTTTCCAATTTATCAGTAATCGGTGCCACTTTCAAATTTCTTTTGATATACACATTTCTCACTTCATCCATTCTTGTCACACCACACATCCATTCTTAATATTATCACCTCCGTTACATGAAATCCTTTTTCATCCACCTTTTTCACAGCTAAATATTCTGGTTCACACAGTATGACAGGTCTTATATCATTGTTTGTTTTGTTTTTTATCTATACTAATATTATAAAGAGGAAAACTTTGTTTGTTTGATTGTAATGAATAGGCTCAAAAACTGCTGGACCGTTTTTAAAAATAATTTCACCATTCGAAAGCTACATTATCCACGAATAACATAGGCTAAATTTTATTCTGGAAAAAAATAGGGTTCCGTAAGATATTTAGGTTTAGGTGTAAAAAATCAACCAGAAAAGTTACTTATTTTGCGTACGCTGCCTAAACTGTACAAGATAGAAGCATAAAATGTTCTAATTAATTGTAGATCTTATAAATATCTACAAAAAAGTCCGCGACACACTATACCTATCTATGTCGAGTGAGGCACAACAACCATTTTTTTTATTTAAAAATCTTGAATTTTTTTGGACTACATTTAAACGCATTTATTTTACTCATGCTATTAACCCTTATCAAAATAAATTATTTTATCACTAAGCACAGTTTATGTAGATAATATTTGGTCTTTGAATGATTAAAATTGGACGTTTGGTTTTGAAGTTATGGCGAAATTAAAATATTACGATTCCTGCTGCACGGTCTGTTGCGAAATCTCTTTCTTATGAATTGTGCTATCCTAATATAGGTAGATAGAATTGATTTGAGAAATTGTTCGCAAAGGGCATCTGAAGGAACATGGTGGGTTTTTTTACAGCTCTGCAAACTGTACCCGTTTAAAATGGCACCAAAGGTTGCAATTGGCCATGTTTGACCATCAATAATGTGAAGTCTGCTGAGTAAAAATGCACGCACTCAAGAGTTAATTTAATTCATAAATTGCAAAGTTAACTCTCGGTAAAGAAGGTAGTACCCGCTGAAAAAAAAACACCGTATGATGTATTAAGGCGTCAGTCAAATATAACCCCAAGTAAAAAATCTGCCTAAATAAACGGATAATTTAAATAACTAAAAACGTCGGGAATCGCTTTGTGACTAATGACACGTAAGAAATGTCTACACGACAAAATAGGAGGCTTAAGAATGTCTTTCTCACGATAGCAGGTTTATTCCATTGGCAGGGCAAGAGGTCTTGCCCCATACATTGACCCAAACTAGGGCAGTAGGATTCAGATTCTGACGCCAAAACAGTATGGCGGTGCTCCGCCCAGCAGAGTAGACTTCGACCGTAACGACTGCCGTGTTTTCCGGGCGTTCCGCAGAATGGTGACTTGGCCTTTTCTTCCTGCCGAATCCAAAAAATCTACCTCTCGAAACACTCATGTTCGGTTAGTACTTGCATAATGCAGAAAGTGAGAACGCCATGACGCCTCTATAGCTACTCTTTAAAGAGAGAATATACAGAAGTACCTAATAACTGGCAACTGAAGGAACATGGTGGAATTTAGTCCGCAAAAGACCACTTTCTCCACCTAGAGCTCTTACTACTCACCTAAAAACCTCACATAAAAAAGAGGCAAATACTAAACCTTCTATTGACTTCAGGATCATATATTTTGACAACTAAAAACTACTTTATGCACTTTTTTCAGCCTACATAAGTAAGTGCTATTTACACTTAGTGGTGCTTTTTTTTTTGGAAGGAGAATCATCAGAATGATTTCTCACGCTCTTGGGCGGAGCGGGAGGGCCTGTCAGACTCTTACTGACTAAACCCCACCCCGTTCCCCTTCGTTTCTTCGATCTGGGGGACACAGTGAGAACCTTTCGGATTTTCCGTGTTCCCCAGAGGCTTTGGCCCTACCGGGCCCCTACAGTTTGCTGACGCGTGGAACAGAACGCGCCGTTGACGACTAGGCTCGGTCCAGGTCATTACCAGATTGCCGGTCGGCGTGCTGCTCACCGTCCGCGAGCCCGCGTCTACGGTGGTCGGAAATCGGGATCGGGATCTCGGCGGCGACGCTCGCGGTCGGCAGCCTCCTTCGCTAGCATTACTGCTTCGCAGAAGGAGGCGACCGCTCACCACCCCTCCTCGCTCTGGACCATGGCCTGTACCAGGGCCCAGAGAGGTCGCCGCCGCTGATAGACTCTACAAGGACACGGCGGCGCTCCACCCAAGCAGGGCACACCTCTACCGTGTGCTCCACCGTGTCCTCCGGGCGGTCCACACAGTGGCGACACCCGGGCGTCCTTTCTTCTTGATCCGATGCAGGGACCTCCCGAACTTACTGTGTCTACTTAGTGGTGCTTGGAATTGTGCAAATAATTTTAAAATCGTACATCTTTGTTAAACCGTAATAATTATAGACTAGAGACATATGTACATAAACAAACGCCTTTATCCAAGGAGTAGGTAAATATTTAGTTTTATTAATCACCAACTGCTGCAACCCTCACTTATTATTTCTGCTTCGTTGATGTTCGTAAGCTAATCGGCTTTTTCATCTTCATGGTGACCCATTATGTGGACTGGTGACCCTTTATGTGGATCGCCCTGAGAACACGGTGGAGCATACGGTAAGGGTGTGCACCGTTTGAACGAGGCACCGCCGTGTTTTTGTGGGGCTCATCGGTTGCAGCGACCTCTCGCACCGGGCCCTGGTCTAGAGCAGGGTGGAGTGGCAGGGGGTTGCCTCCTTCTGAGAAGCAGTAATCCAGCCAAGGTGGCGGCCGCATGGATGAGGAAATGGCCTTCACGCCCCAGCGTTGAGGAAATAAGATTCCGACCCCGATTTCCAGCGACCGTAGAAGTGGGCTTGCGGACGGCGAGCAATGGGGCGCCGTCCGACCGTTCGGTAACCAAATATCTACACCGAGACCGAGTCAACGGCGGGTAGTGTTCCAAGCGTGCCTCATGGAGATGTCAGCAAAACCATAGAGACCCATCAGGGTCGCCAAGCCTACTGGGGTCATGGGTTCGCTTCTGAAAGGCATTCCTGGGGCCCTGGAACGCAAGGCAAAGAAAGAACATAGGAGTGTGTTTTGGTCAGTAAAAGTCTGACACGCCCTGATGCGTCAGCTAAGAGCGGGAGAAGTCATTGAATTATGTCCCAACTAAAAAAAAGAATGAAGTTAAACTGTTTTATGTGAAAGTAAAATGAATGAATTGGATGCTTTCGGAATTATTCGCAAGTGTAGAATTATTGGTTACTTTTGTGCAGTTTAACGAACTTGACGCAGACGAAGTCGCGGGCAACAGCTAGTATTAAAAATAAAACTAATAATATCATATCTAGTCGCCGCCGGTGCGGCGTTCCTTGTTCTGTGGAGAATACATCTGTATCATTGATCATTTTATTTGATTATACATTCCTTCCGGAGATTGTGATAGTAAGGTATATTCGGTCTGATTTATTTAGCTTTTATCTTAATAAGTTGTTTTATTTGTATCTTTTTGGAGGTTGTGGAACAGAGAGTAAAGTTCCACATACCTCCGTTGAAAAGGGAGAATCCTCCGACCGGCCGGGTGTTATGTCCGGTGGGCTACTGCCCGATAGATGATTTCGGGCTGTTGTATCTATTCAAATCGCGCGGAGAACTTTGCTTTCGCGATGCAGGATTCTGTGACGTCATGTGTAGATGTCGATGATCGTAGTCGCTACATCTTTACGTTGAAATATGTATTTATAAGGAGTGGTTTGGTGATTCTCAAAGTTTTGTTTTCATCATAAAGTTTTGGAGGTATTGGGAACAGAGTGTAAAGTCCAGCAAAGTTTTGTAGAAAAGGGAGGATCCTCCGACCAGACGGGTGTTATGTGAACAACGGACGGACAGGTGATTTCAGATGATTTGACGATGTGATGTGGTGTGTGATGTGTGATGGGGTGTGATGTGGTGGATGTTCTATATGTTCAAATCGCGCGGAGAACTCTAATTACGCGATGCAGGATTTTGTAGTTTCATATGTGGCGACATAGATATCGCTACAAATTCAAAGTATTTTCGTTCCATTATTTTCTAATTCGTCTTCAAGCCTAGAGTGAGTAGGCTCTTAATAAATTAGTGCACCACACCATCAACGATTGCATCACTGCTACTATTAGGTGGGGTTGCAATTTGCAGTCAAGCACTAGTTTATGTTACATACGATGTGGATATGACAATAAATGAACGCTGGCATTATGAATAACTTTTAGTATGGGCCCAATCATGAAATCGCGAAAAAAAATTTTGCTGTTTCGTACATTTTGTCGACTTATGCAAACGTAAATGTATGGGACACCTGAATTTTTTTTCGTGATTTCAGGGTTGGTCCCATACTAAAAGTTATTCATAATGATGAGTATTACCAGTGTTTTCATTTATTGTCGTATGGTCATATCCAAATTGTATAAAAAAGTCTATTTTCCCCTTTCCTCTCCAAAGCTCGCTGTCTTGGGCGATCTTTGACCAAGTTCGCCCCGTGAACATGACCAGATCGTTACAAGTTGCAAGTCACGACAACTTCTCTGCGGTCGACCGCCACGACGTCGACCTCGTTCAGTCGTCCAGTGAATGACGATCTTCACCCATTTGGCCGTGTCTAATTTATAACTTTGTGTTTAGCATTAGCTTCATCGGCCTTATAATGTTCCCAGTGCTGGGACTCAGGCCTCCTCTCTTGGAGAGGGATAACATTGTATAATTTAGTTTATTTTAGTTTGTTTTCAATGTGAGTGCGGTACTTTTGTTCAAAACATGAGCCACACTTTGGATTGCCCCAAGAGCCCGGACACCTGCACTTTGGAGGACTTTGGGTGCCACCGATGCTACAATTAACGTAGCTACCGATTGGGCCCAAAGAATTTTACGAGTTTATCTTCAATTCGAAAAGAAGAAGAGAGTATACTGCTCTAAAAACCGTGAACGAAAACATCGTGAAGAAACCGGCATGGGTGTTTTTTAAAGGCGTGCGTATTTAATCCCGCATGCGGGATCGCCCCGCACATGTAACCCCCGCAAATTTAATATCCTTTTTATACAAGTACCTATTTATTTTAATGCATACAATACGCAAGCGGAACGCAGGGCGTGATACCGGGCTTATTTTCCGCATGCGGGGCAATAATCCCATCCGCATCAAGCGTGTTAAAATCCGCAGTATAATAAAAACATCCTATAACCCGCACTGGGCCCGAGTAGAAGATTATGGCCCGTTTCCCCTTTCCTCGTGGGATGGTATCCCAGCTGTGGGAAAATAAATAAGGCTGATAATGCTACATCCTCCGATGGATGCAAGACGCACAGGACCGATCGTCGTGACGACGCCCGACCTCCTAAATCTATGTCCAATAGTAAACTTCTTTCAGCTGTAATCATGATGATGATGAGTTCCTCTTACGCCCAACTTTCATCATCATCATCATCTCAGTCGAAAGACGTCCACTGCTGGACATAGGCCTCCCCCAAGCGTTGCTACAGAGCGACCGGTCCTGTGCGTCTCGCATCCATCGGATTCCCGCGACCCTCTCCAGGTCGTCGGTCCAACTTTGAATGAATGGAAATAAGAAGGTATTAAATACAGTTGAAAATTTCGACAACAGACCGTTAAATAATTAGAAATATACAACGGTCTGATGCCGAAATTTTGTACTGTATATTTATCTTTTCAACAAAAATAGATCGAGAATCGAAATTGAAATTCAGCAATGAAAAAATGCTAATCGCTTCGGCAATAAAAAGCTGAAGTAAACTAAACATAGGCCCGCTGAAAATAATGAAAAACCAGTCAAGTGCGAATCGGACTCGCGAATAAAGGGTTTTGTACTATCGTAGTATTGAAAGAAAGAAAGAAAATAAGTTTATTTGATATACCATGACTCATGACCCTAATGTTTGCAAACTAAAATGAAACAAAAAATTAAAAAAAATTGGAGTATAATATCAACTTTGTGGTTTAAAAAACGTCACGGTCAATTATCAAACAGCAAAATATATAACTTTCTGACTTTTTCCATTACTTGTGCTATGAGATCCTGCTTATAGAATATGATTCTCTTGCAAGTGCGATACGCGGTATAAAAGTCGGCGTTTTAAAATTACGAACTACAAAGTGATCCTATAGGGTTCCTTTTGATATGAGGAACCCTATAAAGAGAACAAGATAATAAACTCACGCTTAACTTTCAGATGAAACAGTTTTAGACGAAAGAGTTTCAACAAAAGCTCACGTAGTTCACATAGTAGTTATTTGAAAACTTTCAACAAATTACCCCTTTTTGCTAGAAAAACTATGTTAATCTACCCTTTGATATTTGATGTAAAAATGTAATGAATATGTTAGGTACGTTATATATTATGTTTGCTTATACGGATGGTTATGTTTTATGCATGAGATTATATCAAAACCGAACTTTCGTTTACAATATGATATATTATTAAAATTCTTTACGTGTATTGAGGGATTTAATATTTAGTTTTTATAGCAATACTCGTACCTACCTAAATTGGTTTTTTTTTTTTGCTTTAGTAAACAATAATTACGGATAATCAGAAGTCCAGTCTTGCCATGAAGTACCGTGTTACCTCAGTCCATGGACTGTGGAGGTCTGGTAGGCAGCCGCTCCTCGTAAAATACTGGTATTCAGCTAAATCCGGCTTGACTAGAAGTCGACCCCAATTTAGTTGAAAAAAGGCTAGGTCGATGATGAATTACGGATAATCAGAAGACAAATTTGCTTGCTGTGTTCTTCCCGTCCGATTATAGGTAAGTAATTTAGTTACTAGACAGTTTACCTCTACACCGAAAAGTTTCTAACGTACTTAACTTACCGTGAACGGAAAAAAAATCTTTTAATTTTCGTATTTAGATATTTTTTTTTAGATTATTGTTAGTGATTTCGTTGAGCATTTAAGCTTGAATTTAATTATTTAAAGTTTATTAATCTATGCTGAAATTTTATATTATATACAAACTCTTACTAAAAAGTGATCCATCTAATGGTCTCCTCTTAATTTACTAAAAGTTTTAAAAGACATCAGGTCAGTCTGTCCGAAAAAGTAAAGGCTTTAGAATCTACCCGCCTTACAATAGGCGAGTAAATTCAAAAAGCTTTACTTTTTCAGCTCAGTAGACCTGAAAAATAAGTTTTGGAAAACTTGTTAAACACCGTTCTTGATTAAAATTGCTAAAATGCAAACTGAAAGTTTAACAGTGGACCCTAAAATTACTGCGAATTTTTGATGTAGTTTGTTATAGATTATTATAGACGGCAAAAAGCATATTAAATAGAATAGCCGTGGCCCAGTGATAACTGCCCTGACTTACAAGTTCTAGGTCGCGGATTTATAACCAGCCAGGCGCTTTTTGTAATTTATTTCTAGTCCGGTCAATTTAGACATCCAAGGTTACAATAATTCGCACTTGGCTGAAAATTGGTAGGATTGTTCAATACACTATTATAAAGGAAATGTGAAAAGTCCTCATCGATCCGGCACGTGCAAAAAAAAATACACGTGGTCAAAGGTCACAAAAATGGGTTTTTCGCGATTTTCGGCAAAATGGTAAGTTTTATCATAAAATTAGCTCAGACAAAAATTGTAGATCGGACAATTATCTATAAAAATGTCTAACTACTTTTTTTCCTAAGAGCCACCGTTTTTGAGATATAACGATTCAAAAAGTTGAAACAGTAGCAAGCGCAACCTGAGAAAAAGAGGTTGAATCCAAAAATTTTGTATGTGGTATTACTAACTAGTAGTTGTGAAGTGTCAAGACATAATTCTTCATGTCTTGACACTTCACAACTTTTTTTATTTCGGTCAATTGTGGCTGAATAATGTGGCCCATTAAATCAAAAACTCCAGGTCGTTCTATCATTAGACGCACTCTAATAGCATTGAATGTATTCGGCATAGTAAAATAAAGCAGGTATACGACCCTAGCCACGCAGACAATTGAATGGGAGGCAGATGTTGCTGAAGGTTACACTGGCGTAGAAGATAAGGGAATGGGTTTTTTTTTACCCCAAATTTTCATATTTTATTATGTGTTAGTCACACTGACCGATAAAACGATATTTTTGCTTGTATTACGGCTTCAGTGATGTACGAGTATATACGTGGTGTACTTATTCATATTTTGACGATAACAACTCTTTCAATATTTTGAATCGTTATATCTCAAAAACGGTGGCTCTTAGGAAAAAAGTATTTAGACATATTTATAGATAATTGTCTGATCTATAATTTTTGTCTGAGCTAATTTTATGATAAAACTTACCATTTTGCTTAATAACGCGAAAAACCCATTTTTGTGACCTTTGACCGCGTGTATATTTTTTTGCACGTGCCGGATCGATGAGGACTTTTCACATTTCCTTTATAATAGTGTATTGAACAAACCTACCAATTTTCAGCCAAGTGCGAATTATTGTAACCTTACCCCAATTAATTAGTCTATTTTGACCGGACTATTCATGACCGCTACTCTTAAAACGGCGAAGGACAACATCGTGATAAACCGGTATGTCCTAGAATCAAAAATTTGAAAATATGTGTGTGAAGACAAATGGTGCAGAGAATATTCCAAAATTAACCTCAGAAGGGGATAAAACGGGGGTTCAAAATTTGTATAGTGAAACTTAATTTCACTTATGCGAAGCCGCTGACAGAAGTTAGTATATGATTATGTATAATACAGATTAATGAAATCTAGCGGAAAATAGAGATACGCGACGCCATTTTCTACGACACATAATTTAGATGCATTGACTTTCTAAATGCAAAATACTGCTTTTATCATACGATATTATTTATTCTATTGTGATTCTTGTATCTTTATTATTGTCAAGATCGAAGTAAAAGCGTAATAATATCTTTATTCTAAACTAAATTAAGGTTTTATATTTTAAAACAATAATAATATGCTAATATAATAAAGGTGAAAGTTTATATCTGTGTGTAGTTTGTTACTCCTTCACACTCAAACAACTGAACGTATTTAGACGAAGAAAGTGTGAAAAGTTCGTAGAAGTATGCATGGATATTTTTTACGATTTCAGGCAAAAACTAAGTATTGAATGGATTTCAATGAAACGCAACGCAACTAGTAAATAAATAATTCTAAATCATCATCATCTCAGCCGAAAGACATCCACAGCTGGACATAGGCCTCCCCAAGCTTTGTCACAACGACCAGTCCTGTGCGTCTCGTATCCATCAGATTCCAGCGACCACCTTGTGGGAGGCCTTCCAACGCTACGTCTTCCGTCACTGCGGAAACTTCCGACCAATTTCCAATTAATTTACTCAAATTGTAAGACTGTGTCACGTAAACCAGGGAACCGCTGTGGTTTCCAATGTAAGTTCTGGTACCAAACATACAACTTTGTTCTTGTAAGTTCCCCTAAAGTTATGTTAGAGAAACTATGTCGTTTGCTAATAGAATCGCTTTGTAAATTTGGCAATCGGCTAATTGCTGAGGGTACTTTGTTCCTAAGTGTGTAAGGTCGTTGGCCTAGGGGAAATATTATATTAATCGAATCTAGTTACTAAGAGGATTAAGTTTCCTTAGTTTTTGGCAACTAGTGGATATACATCTAGGTATAAAAAATCATTCTATGTTTTCGTCTACTTGCCTCTATCCCATATAACTTTTTTAGGTATGATATAATTAAATAACTTCTTTCGTTCCGGGTGGAGCAGAGGAAGTCTCAGATTTTTATTGACTAAAAACCCATAGCGTTTCTTCAGTTGTCTTTTATTGCGAGGAAAACTTGTTCTATACAACTAAGGAGAATACGAGTAGATAAGCAGTAGCTCCATCTAGAATACTGATATCCAGCTGTAGGTAACCAGTTTGACTGAAAGCCGAATCCAAGTCTTGGGCAAAGGACAAAAACATTTTTTTTCGATTTTAGAATCAGCGAGCCAACCTCGCTACCAGGCCAACAGAACCCAACAGCAATAATTTCGTACATTTGCGACAACTTAATAATGCCATGCGCATTCTCATTACACTCCTTGATGATATGTAATAAATTTAATCTGAACATTATCGTTTCACATTTGACTACTAAATTCATATTTACGACAATTTTACGGCCGACGACTCGTTTCTAATGAAGACGTTAAATTAATTCCAGCCTTTACGATCCGTTTGGTGACAAACGGCCCGGTAAATTACATATTATTTTTATAAATGGTGCCTTTTAAATATTTAATTTTCGAGGAAATTGGGTGTTGTTTATGATAGACGGTTGAATTTTTTTTGTCAGTTGACATTTTGGATTTCTTTTTTGTTTTTAAGGCCTACTGTTTACAGACACGTAGATTCAGAGACGCTGTTTATTGGTCTTAAACCTCTGGCGGGCGCCTGCGTGAAGCTTACATACGAAACTATGAAACAGCAACATATACTCGTACAACGAAGCGGCAACACAATAAATAAAAATAAAAAAGCCTGTTAATTCTTACAGAAATTGCACGAGTACAAAATTAATTGGTTTTGTTAGTATCAGAAATTTTAAGTTATTAGTAAGTAACATTTTTTTTTACATACAAATTTTAGGTAGATACATACAAACAATGTGCCAATTGAGGTGTGGAAGGCGATGGGCTCACATGGTGTGGCCCTTCTGACGGATCTATTTAACCGCATCCTGACCACCAAGGAAATGCCAAACCAGTGACGACTAAGCCTGATTATCCCGGTCTACAAAGGCAAAGGTAGCGTACAGGATTGCAGTAACTACCGCGGCATCAAGATCTTGTGCCACACCATGAAGCTCTTCGAGCGCATCATTGACACAAGGCTCCGTAGCAAGTGCACTATCTCTGAGTGTCAATATGGCTTCCGGACGGGTAACAGCACCATAGACGCAGTGTTCGCCTTACGGACTCTGTCTGAGGCTTACAGAGAGAGAAGGAGAGCTCTGCATATGGCCTTTTTAGACCTGCAGAAGGCCTTCGACTGTATACCTCGGCAGGCTATCTGGTGGGCATTATCAGAGATATGTACCGCGATTCCGTGTCCTCTGTCCAGACCGCTGTTGGCGAATCCAATGTCTTTCCAATATCTGTTGGCGTTCACCAAGGTTCGGCTCTAAGCCTGTTCTTGTTTAACGTTGTGCTTGATGTAGTTACGGCAAACATCCAGGATCAGCCTCCATGGCTAATGATGTATGCCGATGACATCGCCCTCGTTAACCAGAATAAAGCCCATCTTGAGCTCAGGGTCAACATTTGGAAAGACACGCTGGAAAATGGCGGTCTGAGACTAAATGTGGCGAAGACTGAGTACATGTCCTGTGGTGGCACGGATTCAAGTACTCTGATTTGATCACTAAGTCCGCTAAGTTCCGGTACCTTGGATCCGTGCTGCACGAGTCTGGCAGCGTGGATGACGATGTCCAAGCACGTATAGGCGCGGCATGGGCAAAATGGCGCAAGGTAACGGGCGTTTTATGTGACCGTAAAATGCCTCCGAAGCTCAAAGGGCAGATATATAAATGCATCATACGGCCTGTCCTCCTCTACGGTGGCGAATGTTGGCCAGCACTAAGCAGACACACCCAGGAGCTTCGCGTCACGGAGATGAAGATGCTGAGGTGGATGAGCGGCGTAACGCGATCCGATCGCATACGCGACTCATTCATCCGAGGTAGTCTTGGTGTCCGTGACGTGGGGGAAAAACTGCAAGAATGTCGTCTGCGATGGTATGGCCACATCATGCGCCGCCCTAGGGAGTACGTTGCTCGGAGATGCATGGATATGGCTGTCCTTGGGGCTAGGTCCCGTGGTCGCCCTCGCAAGCGCTGGCTGGACGTCGTCAAGTCCGACATGAGAGCCAATGGCCTTACTGAGAAGGATGTTAAAGATCGGGCAAAGTGGCAATGGCAATGGCAATGGCCGGGATTAACGCCAGGCAGAAGAAGAAGACATACAAAACTATTAAACTGTTGTCTACTAGCTGTAACTAGTAATCCATATATAATTATAATCGTTTTTTAAAAATAAATATGTGAACTTCCGCGTATTTTGGCAATACCTAATCCCGAAAAACTCTTCCACAAAATTGAAATAAACAAATTCGATCTCAATTATTTGCTCGAATTACCATTCAATTTTGCTGTAATTCAGTCAGTAAAATGAATTGAAACAACATTAGAGAAAAAAACCAAACGTTTCCGATCCCGATCAAAAGAAAAGTAACCAAATATTTATTTTCTTTCTCCAAATATCAATACCCATTACAAACATAATGAAATCACAATTAGGCCAGCAATAAGTCATAAGAATAAAAAAAAATAAGAATAGAAATACGACCTCTTTTCTCGGAACGGCTTCATGCCATAGACAATTAAAAATAAATTAACGTCGCGGCGGGAAAGTTGACGTTTGAGATGCAAAATGGCGGAGTTATTACTTTATTGCTATCGAGTCGTATTATTGCGTTTTATGGCGTTTTCACGCAATCCACGAGTATATATCACAATATTAATGATATTAATATCGTTTTGATGCCAAATGGGACACGAAAACGGGTCGACGATTAATCTGAAGTTAGTATTGATATGTTGCGTAAACACAATCAAATAGTACTAGTAGCTTGAAACACATCAAAATAATGTTGAAATAGTTTCCATGAAATTGTAGTTGATTTATTGTAGCAAGCTCCGAAAATTAGTTCTGTACCTATTCCCTACTTTCATGTTTTTATACAATTTAACTTCTCATAATTTTACGCTTAGGTAAAAATTACGGCCACTGGTAATGTTGCCACATAACGCTATGTAGAAGTTGCCAGTTTGTAATAAAATAATTTGTAGCAAGAATAACACCACAATTTTTGCTTGACAACTTTAATTAGATACAAACTTGCACAAGTAGGTTAGTGGGTAAATTCAACATTGAAAGTTGGAATTTGTTTTCAGTGTTTCATAAGGAAAAAGATTTTTATCTTGAAGAAAAAGTTTACTAGATTAAAAACGTGGAGTAATTTAGTTCAGTAGTAAAGAGGCTTTTTGTAGTAATGATATGTGTACTACATGCGCACCTTAATCTATCAATACCCGCGAAACGAGACACAATTGTAAGACAATAACAGCGCGGTCCTATGAGACCAGTCGGGGATTCATGAATTAAGTAGATGTCAGCGGCCCAGCAGGGTCGAAGCCTTCTGGGGCCAGGGGTTATGTAAAAGGGAACCCCGGGGCCTAAGAACTAAAGTAAAGAAGGAACAGGAGTGGCTTTTAGTCAGTAATAGTCTGACACACCCTCCCGCCCCCTCAGGTATAATCATAGATAAAACCGCGGGAAGAAACTAATCTACACTAATATAATAAAGAGGTACCTAAAGTTTGTTTTTTTGTTTGTATGAGGTAATCTGTGGAAGTACCTACTGGTCAGATTACTAAAATTTTTTCACCGCTAGATTAGTAATTTTATGTACGCGGGCGAAGCTGTGGGCTAAAGCTAGTAATAAATAAAATTGTTTTCTTTAGGCGTGCATTTTATATAATATGCTAACATGAAAGGTCTTAGATTAAACTAACATAAGATTATTGAAAAACGCTCAAATAAAATTACGCAGCTTTTTATTTATGTAAAACACACAGAACTTATAAATTCAAGTACCAAGATTAAGTAATATCGGTGACAAAGCTTTCATATTTCTGTACGAGTTCTACGTAAGAAAAACTGAACCGATTTGATATGTCAGCTCGTTTCTGATATTATAGTTTTTGCGGCCACGGCTTGCTTGTGTTCCAAAAGCCTTTTGTTTGATTTCTGCTGAACTTGACAAGTTTTTTCTTGGAATCTCTTTGACTTAAAGTGTTAGGGGTTTATTCTATTATGAGGGATTGCGGTTTTTGATTTAAGTTTAAAATAGGTGGCATAATTATTAGGGCTAGTACCTAAATTTTATTTTCAACTTTGGTTGGTTGTAGGTTCGGCTAATATTTTTTATTTAAAAACTATACTGATTGAGATAGTAAAAACAACTGTCTCTAATAATTTGGCCATCCACTGTAGTTTTGGGTGTTTCAAATGGGCCGTAGATTTGGAATGTGACGATAAGGGTGTTCTAAAGTGACTTTTACCAGATGAAGACAATGAAGCGTCAGGCCCTGTCAAAACGCCTATTTTTTTATGGCAATTGAGCCGGATACAACTATTCTGCCAGAAAACGTTTATGCTAAAACGTTAGACGTCAATGTTATGTATAAATGGTTTTAAATGAAAAGACCTGATGGTTAAGTGGCGTCAACTGGTGGTGTAAATTTTCATGTACATTCTAATTGATTGGTAGTTTCATTTTAGACTTCGTGTTATATTATTCGGAAGACATACAATTATATCTAGATGAGTGACGAAGAGAACAGGGAAGTATGGCAAAAAAAAGCTTTATCCAGCAGCTTTCTTGCCCGCCACCCCAATCCGCTTGTCTCTGGATGGCTTAGTCCTGCCAATGTGGTTAAACGTCTTAACAGAAACCACGTGCTTTAAGCAGATTGTAGGGCACTGGCCCTTGTCTCTGCCAATAACAATATGCCACGCAACGAATTTGCTTAAAGTCTGGCGACTAATCAGTCGCAGCAAATAAACTATAGAAAAAAAACTAGCCGCTGATTTGATGACGTCAATGTTGAATAGCGGTCAGAGTAGGGAGGGGTAATAAATTAAGTAGCACACGCAGTGGTTAAATCGATTTTATATCGCATTAAATTCACTTTTTGGCTGTTGGCAATACCTACCGACTGAGCTTATTCGTATATGGAATGACATTTCGCCGGCACTCGCAAATTTTATGGCGCCTTTTAGAGACTGAAGTGTTGTGTCCGTATTCATCATCATTCGATCGAAAATCGTGTGAAATTTGGTGTTTGTAGCCCTGAAAGTAATTATCGAATGGTATGTGCAAACCTTCATTTTAAGGGGTGTTTCATTCTAACCTATCGTCTGTTCTATAAACACGGAGACTAAATTTACACAAGTAATGTCAAATTTACTATAGGAATAACGCCAGTTCTTTTATGTTGAAATGTCATTTTAGTCTCCGGGTTTATAAAACAGACGATAGCAAGAAGTCAAACAGCCAGCAATTTCAAATAGTTCTCAATCTATCGCCAATACCGCACAAACGTCAACAAAAACAAACTGTTGTCATAGTAAACCACAGTCAAATAGAATACCCATAATTTGACAGTGACAGCTGAGTAATATAACTTGACATAACGATCTGTATTTTTTCCAAACAACCACTGGGCACCAAATACGGCAGTATATCGCAAATGAAATCAGCAGCACTATAATTAAAAATCCTGGAAAAAAAATAAAACAATCCGATCTTCAATTACTTTACCGTCACTCGTAAACATAAACAACACGTTTTATTTGTTAATTCCATATTCAAACAAGTTGAAATGAAATAAACGAACACCGAAAATAAAAAGAATTGAAAAACATGACACTACATTTTTTTAAATGGGACCATAAATACAGCCGTTTCGGTTTTTAAAAAACTTGTGCAAGTAACATGGAAATTGAGTTATAAAGTTGCCAGTGGCAAAAAAGATGAAAAACATGCATTTTAGTAATAATGTGAGATTTATTGGCAAGCTTCGGCCGTTCTGTGGGCAGTGAGTTTGCATACCGGTATTCGGTTGAACGAGTTGATGTATTACCGTAAAACACATCGATTTTGCTAGAGTAAACCCGGGAAATATGTACGATGTTTACCGTTTTATACTGAAGTGTAATTAAAAATATATAACAGCTGTGCCGATAAATATGTTT
Source organism: Mythimna separata (assembly GCA_030763345.1). Classification (NCBI taxonomy): domain Eukaryota; kingdom Metazoa; phylum Arthropoda; class Insecta; order Lepidoptera; family Noctuidae; genus Mythimna; species Mythimna separata. The sequence continues at coordinate 8,140,938 of CM061190.1, forward strand.
TTACGGAGATCGGTAGTGCAAAATGAAAAGAAAGAGGTTAATGAAATCATAAAAATGAAAATGAATTTACTGCATACAAAGTATAGGTTCAGTCAAGGATATAAAAGTTTGTTCGTACATCACAAATTGCCAATGTCTATATACAGATTCTCAATAAGATAGCAAAATATGTCTTGAGATATTTTCAAATTTATAAATAAAATATTTAATTGTTATTGTTGTGTATTGACTATGTGTGTAGTCTCAATTGTATTGGCATATAAAATAACTGGATATACTGTTCGTCCGTTATAAGTTGGCGAGTGTGAAGTTAGGCTCTGCGAATTTTGGTGCTTGAAATATCGTACAAAAATAAAGGTTATAAAAAAATAAATGCAATTTGCAGTTGTTATTGCTGTTAAAAACAGTTATTCGCATTTATTTTTTGAAGCACATGAAGGCGTGAGCGCTTACTAATTTTCATTTAATTGTTGGACTCAACCGCTTTATAGACCTAAAACGCTAACAGTTTGTGTATAGAGAAAGAAAGAAAAAAATTATGTCAATTTAAAATTGAATATAATATTGAATTGAATGTGATGATGATGTGTGTGTGTAAATGAGTGACTCGTGCAGTGTATATCTCCTCGCAACTAGTTCCAGAAGTTGCAAAAGCCAGGGAACTCCAGCCGGCAGCAACGTGGTTATCAGGTAAGTGCATCTTTCTTACCTTTTAGAGCTGTTTTCTCTCTTTATCCTTATTCTGAAAGGGCTCCACTAAACATTGCAAAGTGTCACTTTCCCCACATTTTGTCTTCTTTCCTTATCGCACTTACTTAGAGAAGAAGGAACGCAAGAGACAAGATCTTAGGTCCGTAACTTGACTAGAACCTTCCGTTTGAAAATATTGTATTGTCGTTCGTGTATCGTATCGTCGCGTCGTCGCCGTACGATACTTCAAACAACGTACGCGTACGCGCGCTCATTACAAGAAAATTGATATTTTTTGGACCGCTTTATAGACCGCTAACAATTTGCGTGTGTGACTCGTGCAGTGTAGTGAAATGCTATGTATATCTTCTCGCCACTGGATCCAGTAGTTAAAGAAGCCTGGGAGAACCTGCCGGCAGACACATGGTGATCAAATTCAAGAGGTAAGTGCATCTTCCCTACCTGTAAATATATCTTTTACATTATTTTGATATTTACGTCAATTCGGCATTCTATTTCTCAGCCGTAAGCTCTGCATTATGTCAATGCCATACATGTAAGTTTGGAGCTCAAATTCAGGTACGAGTATTTGCTGTTTTGGGCTCCATCTATGGTTCATCAAATATTGAAAAGTGCAGTATATAGTCCACACCACAGAGTACTTTGTAATAAACATACTGGAAGTCCACACATCTTTATAAGCAATACAACATACCAATCTAAAATACCTATTGGTACCGAAACGAGAATAGCTTGGGTGCCGAAACCTTTGGTGCCGAAAAACTTAGTGTCTGGTGTTTCGTTATGCCTGCAATCATGCATCTAGTTACTACCTAGGGGTCTTTAAGTTAAGAGTAAGTATGTTGCTTCAAGGCAAGCAAGTCTCATCTTCGAACACATCATCGCTTTTCATCAGGTGATATAATGGTCGAGCCTATATCAATAATATCAAAAGAAATGATAAAGTTATAATGATACACCGATATTTACACAAGAAGACACATATTCACTTCATGATGTTACAGCATATTTTTTTATATTATTGTAGGATGTGAAAAAGGAACGTAAGGATGATGTGTGAAATGAAGCGTAAGAGTGAGTGATTTAAAAAAGGAACGGTATGAAAGGGACAGTGAATGAGGGTGACGTGTGACTGAAGAGCGACAGACGATATAACAGGAGGTGAAGGTGTTAGAATAAGAAAAAGGTGGAAAAATAAAATCAAGCAATTGCATCTTCCACAGTTTTATTTCCTCGTCCTAAGTGCTGCAATCCCATAACACTACATTTTTGGGGGCTCGTCCGGGATTGCTAATAAAACGAGGAAAATCGAAGAGAAGAAAAAAAAAAAAAAAAAAAAAACGGTTGAACGTGGCGACGGCTAGGCTTGAAATTTGAAACGACGACTGAAAAAGCGAAGACGAAAGACGGATCAGACGATATCACGATGACGGAGACCAAAGATTTTTGTACCATGTATGAAACTACGAAATTTAGTGGCGACGACCTTACATACACCGCTGAAAAATGGGCTCAGGATCTTGACGACAACGCGGAGATTTTTGGATGGTCACCTCAACAACGACTTATCATCGCCCGTAGGTCGTTGACAGGAACCGCTGAGCTGTGGTTGAAAACAGAGAAGGTCCATAAAACTTATGAGGAATTAAAGGCAGCTGTCCTCAAAGAATTTCCTGATGCTGTAAATACCAAACAAATGCATGAACTTATGGCGGCGCGTAAGAAGCGGAAAGATGAATCGTGTTTACAGTACATGTTAATAATGAAAGAGATGGGTAAGCGTGCCAAGTTTCCGGACTATGTAGCTATTCAATACATTGTAGACGGCATTACTGACTTCGAAATAAACAAGATGATGTTGTACGGCGCGGCGACCTACCCAGTGCTGAAAGAGAAACTGATAGTCTACGAGAACATTAAGAAAAAAGCGGCAAAGCAGAATGTTGAACGACAAGTAAGGCGGTCTGCAGAGTCAGGCAGAGAACCCATATCGGGATCCCCTCAACGTTGTTTTAATTGTGGGGATAAGGATCATCAAGCAAAAGCGTGCCGTAATGGGTTGAAGTGTTTTCGGTGCAATGAATTCGGCCATATTAGTTCAAGATGCACCAATCCGAGCGCAGCTGGACATTCAATAACCGCCAAGACGTCGGTAAAGCAGTCGGAAAAGGAGTCGAAGAAACACTCGGCTATGTTCGGGGAATCAACGAAGTCGGCGGCCATTGAAAGTGCTACGTCGGGCTGTCAGTGTCATGTCAAAGACGTCAAGATGGATGATGTCACACAAAACTTAAAAAACAAAGCGATAAAATTAGTAAAATTAGGCGAGAAAATAATAAGTGCGTTAATAGATACGGGCAGTGATGTCAACCTAATTTCGGAGGACTTGTGGAGAGAATTAGACGTACCGTGTAACATTGATAATGTGGTATTGTCGGGACTAGGATTTTCTAAAGTAAGGCCGTACGGAAAAATATTTGTTTGTTTACAGGTTGATGAACAGTGCTATTCTGATGTAATATTTCATGTAGTACCTGAAGGGTCAATGCCCTATAAGTTAATAATAGGTCAAGAGTTCTTACAAAATGTTGTGATGGTAATTCGTGAGGGTGCTGTATTGTTGTGTGCGCAAGATGACGAATGGTTGTCGCGTGTGAATTGTTGTGTGAATGCCGTTGATGTTGCAGATCACATTTCTGACACAGATATAAAGAAGAATGTTTTGCGGCTTGTGGAAAACTACAAGCCCATTCAGACGAAAGAAGCTCCGATTAAGATGAAGATACTGTTAAAAGACGACGTGCCAATCTCTCAGCGTCCCCGGAGGATATCACACATGGAACAAAAAATTGTCGAAGAACAGGTAGACGAGTGGTTACAAAAGGGAATAGTTCAGGTAAGTTTTTCTGAGTACTCTAGCCCTTTAGTACTGGTTAAGAAGAAGGATGGCTCAACACGTATTTGTGTCGATTACCGTCTATTAAATAAAAAGATAGTGAAAGACGAATTTCCACTACCAATCATAGATGACTTGATAGATAAGTTGAAAGATGCAAAGGTGTTTAGTGTATTAGATCTTAAAAACGGTTTCTTTCACCTGAAAATAAGCGAAGAGTCTGTGCCCTATACATCTTTTATAACTCATCATGGACAGTTCGAGTTTTTGCGTGCACCTTTTGGTCTGTCCATCTCGCCGAAATATTTTATGAGGTTTGTAACAATTATTTTCAGAGAGTTAATAGCAAAAGGCATTATGTTAATATTCGTCGATGATATTGTTATCCCAGCTGATTCGGAGAGCCAGGCACTGGAGAGACTTGAGATAGTTTTAAAAGTTGCATCGCAGTATGGACTTGAGGTTAATTGGAAAAAGGCGAAACTAATAAGACGTGAGATAGAATATTTGGGTCATTTAATCAAAGAAGGTGAGGTTAGACCAAGTCCGGAGAAAGTTGACGCTGTTTCTAGATTTCCAGAGCCTAAAAATATTAAACAAGTTATGAGTTTTATTGGTTTAACATCTTATTTCAGAAAATATATAAGAGACTATGCTAAGATCGCCAGACCACTGACGGGGCTCCTGAAGAAAGAAGTGCCATTTACATTTGATGACGAGCAACGGATTGCTTTTAATACGTTGAAGCAAAAGCTGACCAGTGACCCTGTATTAAAAATATACAACCCTAATTTGCAGACGGAAATACACACAGATGCATCTAGTCAAGCCTTAGCTGCAATACTTTTACAATTACATCCAGATGGTGAGTTACATCCGGTGCATTATATGAGTCATAAGACGACTGAGGCTGAAAGCCGTTACTCAAGTTATGAACTGGAAGCACTTGCAGTTGTTGAAGCTGTTAGGAAGTTTAGACATTATTTATATGGAATACACTTCAAGATCGTCACAGATTGCAAAGCCTTTGAGCAGACGTTAAAGAAAAAAGACCTGACGCCAAAAGTAGCCAGGTGGGTATTCATGCTGGAAGAGTATGATTATGAGATCGAACATAGAGCAGGCAGCAGAATGCAACATGCAGATGCTCTCAGTAGAAACCCGTTTGTAGCAACGGTGGTGAGCGTTCAAGAAGACATAAGACAAGGTCAGGAGATTGATGAAGAACTTAAAGCTATCAGACAGCTGATATTAAAAGATGGGCATTATGATGACTTTTGGCTTGATAATGGCATTCTATATAAAGGAGAGGAGAAAAAATTAGTTGTTCCGAGGATTATGGAGAAAGAAATAATAAAGAAAGTGCACCAGAATGGTCACTTTTCAATAAGAAAAATGAAAGAAGCTATAGGTAAAGATTACTACATCAGAAACATAAATAAAAGTATTGAAGAAGTTGTTCTAAGCTGCATACCCTGTCTATTGGCTTCAAAGAAAGAAGGAAAGCAGGAAGGTTACTTGAACCCAATAGATAAGGAAGGAATCCCATTGCATACTTTGCATTTGGATCATATAGGACCATTCACTGAAACAAGAAAACAGTATAACTATATACTCACGATGACAGATGCGTTTACTAAATTTGTATGGCTTTTTCCTACCAAGTCTACCTCTAGTGCGGAAGTATTGAATAAATTGCGGATTCACCAGCAGATATTTGGTAATCCAACTAGGATCATAACAGACAGAGGTACAGCATTCACTAGTGGAGATTTTGAAGAGTATTGCAAGGAACAAGACATACGTCATGTTAGAATCACTACTGGAGTACCTCGTGGGAACGGACAAGTCGAGAGGATTCATCGTATTCTAATTCCTATGCTAACCAAGCTTTGTATTGAAGATAAGTCGCAGTGGTATAGACATGTAAGTCGGGTCCAGCGAGCTATAAACAGCACTTACCAAAGATCTATAAATACTTCACCATTTCAGTTACTTACTGGAACTAAAATGAGGTGTAAAGAAGACGTGGAGATATATAATCTCTTGCAACAGGAAGTTATTGAAGATTTTAATGAAAGTAGAGAGAACTTAAGGTTGAAAGCCAAGCAGCAAATTCAACAAATTCAAGAGGAAAATAAGAAAACATTTAATGCAAAAAGGAAACCAAGTTCAACATATGAACTGGATGATCTAGTGGCCATCAAGAGAACTCAGTTTGGTCCAGGTCTTAAACTTAAACCTAAGTTTCTGGGACCCTACAAGGTTACTAAAGTTAAAAGAAATGATAGGTATGATGTTGAAAAGCTGCATGATACTTCTGAGGGGCCAAAGAAGACCTCCAGCTCAGCAGACAACATGAAGAAATGGCCAGGTAAAGATGAATGAATAGGAATGTGAGATGATTTGTGTGTGATAGCTGTGTAAATAAGACTACTCAGTATCCTCATGAATACTAAGTTAGGATTAATCTTTTAGGCGGTAATGTTAAACATTGTTTTGGGAGTACATTCTATTTTTGTTTTAGTCGCAGGAAAATGTATTGAGTTATGTTTTAAATCAAAATGATGTGCTATAAGGTGTTGTCTTGTAAAATGTTTAGTATGTAGTTTTTAGTTAAGTTTTAGTTATGTTAAGAATATAACACATGTACCCTTAAGTGTTAGTTAAGTAAGATGTACAAGGATGCAAGGTAGATAATGTGATGATGTGTATGTAGAAGTAGTGTCAGGTGTGATTAATATCTGAGGGCAGATATGAAGCAGGACGGCCGAATGTAGGATGTGAAAAAGGAACGTAAGGATGATGTGTGAAATGAAGCGTAAGAGTGAGTGATTTAAAAAAGGAACGGTATGAAAGGGACAGTGAATGAGGGTGACGTGTGACTGAAGAGCGACAGACGATATAACAGGAGGTGAAGGTGTTAGAATAAGAAAAAGGTGGAAAAATAAAATCAAGCAATTGCATCTTCCACAGTTTTATTTCCTCGTCCTAAGTGCTGCAATCCCATAACACTACATTATTTTGTCAATTTGATAAATCTATAGATATAAAGTCTGCCTCCCAATTTTATCCTTACAAATTGCCTGCAAACACTAGGTACAGAATATTATTGGGAATACTCGCGACGCGACAGTAAATATTTCACAACTTCCCTTACTTTTTTCCCGGTACAATAAATATGTTTCGCTGGTGTTGTAGTTATGATTAAAAGTCAAACAAACCAATATTATTTACCTATATACAAAACTACGTATGCTTTTTTTTAAGGCATGCAGTTCTCCCGCTGTAGGTCAGAGCGGGTCAGACTTTACCAGCAGAAACCACACCTATATTCCTCCAGTTACCTTCCCTTTGCGTCACAGAACCATGGGTCCCCCTTTCAGACGTAGACCTATTGCTCAAGTAGATTTAGGCTCTGCTGGGCTTCTACAGTTCGCTAATATTTCTTTGAGCAGCGCGTGGATATACTTTTACGAGTACAATACTCTTTTTTTATATGAGTATAGTATCGATACTTAGAGGTATATATACTTGGAGTATAGTATCGATACATGGAGGAGCTCGTGGCTAGATAATAACAGCCACATGGGTCGATCTTCAAGGTTAAGCAACACTTGCCAAGGTTGGTCTATGGATGGGTGATCATCTTAACATACCGAGTTTCCTTCGTGCCTCGGAAAGCACGTTAAGCCGTAGGTCCCGGCTGTCATTTGTAAATCTTTGACAATCGTTACGGATAGTCAGAAGCCAGTAAATCTGACTCCAGTCTCGCTATAAATTATCGTGTTACCCCAGTTAATGGGTCGTGGAGGTCTGATAGGCAGCCGCTCCTCGTAAAATACTGGTATTCAGCTAAATCCGGCTTGACTGGAAGCCGACCCCAATATAGTTGGGAAAAAAGGCTAGGTAGATAATGTAGATGATGATAGTATCGACACTTATTCGATATCGTTTCCCTAAGTGGAGCCCACTCCTTCTCAACGATTATTGTGTCCAAGCAATGGAAATATTATTAGCTGGTTTATTTATTTATTGGTATAATCAATAGTATAGATAGAGCTAAAGAGTTTGTTTGTTTGATTCCACCAATCCACCAATCCGCACTGGGCGTGCGTGGTGGATTACAGCCCATTCCCTCTCCTAGAGAGGAGGCCTGAGTCCCAACAGAGGGAGCATTACAAGGCCGATAATGCTAAAAAAAAAACCTTACTGGGGTAGTATAGACAGGTACCTACAGGGCACGGAGTAGTATAGACAGACCTCATTAATCTATCCCGAGCTGAATTCCCAGTTTGGGAATGTTTGATATAACAATTTTCATTAGTAGTTTGTAGGTCGTCGGGTACTAGCTAATCGAAAACAGTTTCACAACCGAAATTACACTAAAATAGTAATTGTCTATCATGTTTTTGTTTTTTTATTAGTATTATATATTATTATTATTATTTACTACGCTCCCGTCTTATGGTAAGCTTCTAATACAACGTGTTCGATTCAACGTTTATGTTTATCATCATCTCAGCCGAAAGACGTCCACTTCTGAACATAGGCTTCGGATCCCCGCGACTCTCGCCAGGTCATCGGTCCACCTTGTGGGAGGCCTCCCAACACTGCGTCTCCCGATAAAGTTATATTCTTAATTGTTCTTAATTTGTTCTTGTACATAAAACTTGACATTCATACTATTTTGACGATTCATGCACAAAGGCGGGCTTAACCAAGCAGTGAGTTAAGTTTTCATTTCAAAATTTCCCCTTTTTGAAATTACACTTGTATCGTGGAGGCATTTACAAATATGTAAACTCACATACCATCGGTGGTCAAATTATTAAGGACAGCTGTTCTCTTAAGGTTTTTTAATTCGGTATTTGGTTGCGTGTTTCGGGTTCGATTCCCGTATGGATCAAATATTGGTAATGCCTACAGATAAAGGTCCAAATGTCTTATGTATGTGAGTTTACATGTTTATGAATGCACTTACGACACCTATACTCTATCTATACTAATATTATAAAGAGGAAAACTTTGTTTGTTTGGTTGTAATGAATAGGCTTAAAAACTACTGGACCGATTTTAAAAATTCCTTCACCATTCGAAAGCCACATTATCCACGAGTAATATAGGCTAAATTTTGGACAAAAATAGGGTTCCGTAAGATATTTGGGTTTTTCGGACACAAGGTGTAAAAAATCATGTTACCTACATATAATTTATATATGGCAGAACAACGTTTGCCGAGTCAGCTAGTTTACTATAAGATAAGTAATTTAAATAACCTTGTTTTACTATCCGTTCAACCGATTTTGACTTCCATTCCGTAGACATAAGGATGACATTAAAATCAAAAAAAGTAGTTTTAATACCAACTATTTACTACAGGCGTCATTTGTCATGCCACCAACGCAATAAAAGTCGCAAGTCAACAAAATCGGTTGAACGGACAGTAAAATAAGTTTCTTTAAATTTCTTATAGTAAATAGGGTATAGTGTATAACAAAGTTTTTAAAGAAAACCCCAAAAATGAACCTAGGCTAGTTTTTTAAAGGCTGGTGTTAAAACGCAATTAGTTTGAAAATTTTGAGCATCATGCCCTAAGCTTGATAAATAAAAAACAATTACAATTCTAATTTTTAAAATTTAAAAAGGCCACAATTAATTAAATCAATTCTCTTAACAAATTACAATGGGATTAAAAATTTAACACTAATTAGTAAAAGGGTTTAATGCCTTTGCATATTTTAAAGTTATTACGCTGTGTCTTACGGTACGCGGTAGCCACTTCAGAACCTTTCGTCACCATCGACCATCTGTTCTGTGTGCAGAACTAATCTATTCTTCGGTTGAGAGCAGTGGTGCTGAAATAAGACATAGTAGAGAAGTGGTGGCCCAGCGGTAACTGCCCCGACTTGCAAGTTGTACTTCGCGGGTTCAAACCCGGTCAGGTGCATTGCTTTGTGTAATTTATTTCATCACCACTGCTCTCAAAGTATTGAAGGAAAATATCATGAGGAAACTGGCATGTCCTAGAACCAAAAATTCGAAGACATGTGACATCCACCAACCTGCACTGGACCCGCGTGGATTACGGTCCATTCCCTCTCCTAGAGAGGAGGCCTGAGTCCCAGCAATGGGAATATTCTAAGGCCCTAATGCTACAGAGCCTACCTGTGTCCCATGAGGTGGTCACTCGATCACCACTCGATCATCACTGCTAGGTATACAAAGTTTTTATCAGTATTAAGAATTTCCTGCGTGCGAAATTGACCATTTTATTAGCATACACTCAATGGTCAATTTCCCATGCATGATATTCTACCCGTGCCATCGTAAACAACACCCAGGCTAGGATGGCTTGTTCAGCTAGGATTTGCATAGACACTATAGGATTGACAGTCTTTGTATGAAGCCTGTAAAATCAAAGTAAAGTTTGGGCGTATAAAATCAAAGTACAAAGGTACCATAAATTCACACTTTGCGACGAAGATAGGTAACACAGACTAAAAAATTCCACCTACATAATCTTATATTTAGGGCTCATCTCATCTGCCTAGCCTTTTCCCAACTATATTGGGGTCGGCTTCTAGTCAAGCCGGATTTAGCTGACACTCCCTTCCCGCTCCGCCCAAGAGCGGGAGAAGTCATTTTCATGAATCCTCACCAAAAAAAAGGTACGAAGCTCCAAAAATACCCTTCAACGAAGATATGTTACACCTTTCTAAAAATAAATGACAAATTATGCAATGTTATAATTAGAACTGAACTCGTACCAAATAACTCCGATACAAGTACCATCTGATATTTGGCTAATTTAACTTTGAGATTCTCAGGGAACGTAAGTTGTTTACCGTGTGCTAACGACAGAATAATTCCGGGTAGGGATGTAATGGAAGCCTTCTTAGAGAAAGCGGAGGTGGAAAAATAGATGTTTATGTGCATCATCAACCACTGCTATAATATACATACAACTCGTACAGTTGACATGGCTCCTGGCTCGAATGAATGATGTGTAAAGAAATTATTTTAATTTTTTAAATATAATCAACATTTATTTTGCGCTAGTTTCTCATAACGTATCACTTTACGATGCTTTAAACGTGATAGTACCAACGATGTATTTTCGAGTATTCAATATGGCAACTGTTTTCGAACGAGGTGCCATCGCGCGATTTGTACTTAAACTTTTGTAAAAAAAAAACATCCTCATCTCATACGCCACTTATAAAACGTCAAAAGCTAAAGCAATTTTATCCGCTCTGGCTGGAGTAAGAGGGACTGTCTGACTCACACAGACTGAAACCCACCTGTCTACCTTCAGTTGCCCTTTGCATTCCCGGACCGCGATAATACTTTGGAGCTACTAGATTAGTAGCAAATGTTTTGATTCCGATAGAGGTAAGATCCAGCTGGATAGATTTTTGCCGAATTTCTATATTTGCGGATGCGGAGGCAAAGTTCTGTAACAACCCTAAGTCAGGATGTATCATAACTTTTCCATTTCGTAATTATTTATCAAAATACTCGGCGTATTGGGCAGAGTCGCCAACTTTGCCTACCTGAGCTCAGTGACTAACTCTTGCTTGACTGGGTAGATTAAAAGTTGGGTTGAAACGGAATATCGCTTTATATTTAGAAGTTTATTTGCGAATTTGTAATAACCTTAGGTCTGGTCTCGTCTGGTCAGTGGGTCGTCTTAAGGGCGGATTTGCTTTTGTCAGGACAGAGGATAAGCATTGCCATAGCGTGGCAATGCCGCCAGTCTTTTAGGTAATTGCATTGCCAATCACCTGCAATGTGGTCTTTCTCGACTTTTAGTTAGAACCTACTTAAAGGTTTTATTTTATTTAGTGCTTAACGTTTGAATCCCCAACCGGTCCTATGAGACCGCGCTGTTATTGTTTTACTATTGTGTCTCGTTTCAGGAGCTCGTGGCTAGATAATAACAGCCGCACAGGTCGATCTTCAAGGTTAAGCAACGCTTGCCTAGGTTGGTTTGTGGATGGGTGACCATCTTAACATAACGAGTTTCCTCCGTGCCTCGGAAAGCACGTTAAGCCGTTGGTCCCGGCTGTCATTTGTAGATCTTTGGCAGTCGTTACGGATAGTCAGAAGCCAGTAAATCTGACTCCAGTCTTGCCATGAAGTACCGTGTTACCCCAGTTAATGGGTTGTGGAGGTCTGGTAGGCAGCCGCTCCTCGTAAAATACTGGTATTCAGCTAAATCCGGCTTGACTGGAAGCCGACCCCAATATAGTTGGGAAAAGGCTAGGCAGATGATGATGATGATTGTGTCTCGTTTCGCGGGTATCTGAGTAATTAATCTTAGTACCTCTTCTCTAGTAGTTAGTTAGTTAGTAATCTTCGACCGCTCACGCTATCATTGGCTCCCTTTTATTTAATATCACTCCTCACACAGCCCATTCACCTTTTTCTCTGGTCGCTTTCTCCCGGTCCATTCATCCACATTTAATTTTATTATTACCACCATTTCAGCCAAAAGACGTCCACTGTTAGACATGGCATAACCTTCCCCCAAGCGTCGCCATGACGACCGGTTCTGCGCGTCTCACATCCATCGGACTTCCGAAATCCTCACCAGGTTATCGGTTAACTTTATGGGAGGCCTTCCAACACTGCGTCTTGGTTGCCTCTCCAAAACTTTTCATCACCATCGACCACCTGTTCTGCGAGCAATATGCCCTGCCCACTGCTACTTAAGTTTGGCGATTCTTCGGGTATTTCACATGTATATTCATAAAATATTATAATTTTCGACTAAATTAAATAACGCCTTGCCTTTTCCTCACATAAACTCATCCAGCGGTAATAAGAAACCGATCGTCTGTCGAATTAACTTTACCCACACTCACCGCCGCGCCGCCATATTTTACGAATAGGTACGGCCAAAAAAAGATCGAGTTCAATTTGCATGAAAGTAACAAAAAGGTTTATACTTTTTACTGGTTACTGCGCCCTTGCACAGTAGAGATAGGTACAGAAGGCAATCTACGTACAAAATGCGCTAGAGCAAATAACATATAGAAGCGCGCTTGAGAAACGCACACATAGATATCGGTCACAGACACGATGTATCGGACCATGCGCGCTTGGGCTGTGCTCGGACTCAGCGACCGGCGCCTACTCTAGCGCGATCGCCGTAGGCAGTCTACATACAAAGCGAGGTCGAGCAACACCCACATAGACACCGCTCACAGACACGATGTCTCGAATCATGCGCGCTTGGGCTGTCCTTGGACTGAGCGGCCGGCGCCTACTCTAGCGCGATCGCCGTAGGCAGTCTACATACAAAGCGAGGTCGAGCAGCACCCACATAGACACCGCTCACAGACACAATGTCTCGGACCATACGCGCTTGGGCTGTGCTCAGACTGAGCAGCCGGAACTTACTCTAGCGCGATCACCGTAGGTAATCTACATACAAAGCGCGCTTGAGAAACGCACACATAGATATCGGTCACAGACACGATGTATCGGACCATGCGCGCTTGGGCTGTGCTCGGACTCAGCGACCGGCGAAGTACATAAAATCCGGTCACATTAACTTGACGTATCTCTGCAATGCGAGCATCCCCCTTCTTCGCACCGCATTCCCTTAGCTCACCCGGTAAGTGTCAGGTATGGCCAGCATCTTTGTTATCGATACGCGTGTCGATAATTTGGCTAGTTCTCGGTTGTTGTTGTATTGTTTTTGGCCATTATTTCATCGACGCCAAGTGTCAAGTTAATGTGTTCGAGTTATACATGAGATTACCTTCTGTACCTATCTATTTTGTGCTGACACGTTGTCTCGGACCATACGCGCTTGGGCTGTGCTCGGACCGAGCGGCCGGCGCCTATCCTAGCGCGATTGCCGAACATAGGTATGAAAACTGAAGAATATACTTGATTATGCCTTCTGTAGGTACCTATCTATTTTGTGGCCCTGGTAATACAGATTGTGACTATTTGCATTCTAAATTGCAAATAATGGAATTGAATATTTTAAACTTACTTTAGTAGCTGCTGAATTTTAATATAAAATGGACAACATGCAAACAAATTGTTATTAGTTAGTCAATAATTAATTCGTGTTGATTGAGTTTTCATGTTAATTAGGTTTCGTTTTATGTAACTAGATATTTTGTTTATTAGTTTTGGTTATTATAAAAGTTTTGCAGGTGAAAATCACGTTTTGTGAATATTTAGTTTCACAATAATTTTATTGGACGCAATGCTATTGCTGTGTTGGCCCTGGCAGTCAATTTTCAGTTGTTTACAATCGTTATAGTTAGTCAGAAATGGAATTCAAAAAGTATCTGAAGGGACACAGGTGTTTTTTTCAGGTGGTGGCAATCATCAGAATTTACGCCTTCCTCTCCCGCTCTTGCGGGAGAAGTCATTCGGATTCGGATTAGAGCGGAAAGGCGTATCAGACTTTTACTGACTAAACCCCACCCCGTTCCTTCGTTGCCGTTATGCGTCTGAGGACATGAAGGAACACAGGTGGATATACGCCAGTAAAAGTCTAATACTCCCTCTCGTTCCATCATGAAAAGGTATTCGATAGTTTCCCACCTCAAAGATATAAGTGTCGTTTTTTCAGGGTTTGGTCTTGAAGTTCTTGGGGTAATAATATCACTTACCCTCAATTTTTGCCTCATAAATCTAGGCAAAAACTCAACTAGCTACAACCTAGGGTTCTTTAAGTCAAGAGTGAATAGATTACTTCTAGGAATACGTGCTTAGTCGTCGACCTCATTATTGCTTACCGTTAGGCGGCATAACGGTAAATGAAAAATGGTAAGAGCGAGCCTATCAGTTTAAAAAAAAATGTTCATAAATTCATATCTTATGTTGACTCTGGTCTAGTTTGTAGCAAGTCGAGCAGTTTAAATGCATGAGTAAAGTCGTAAATACTCTTAAATAGTATGCAAGTGTTCCTGTTTTCCATTTGCTAAATTTATGTAGGCAGCCTCGGTACTAAAAGATGAAATATTATCTCCGAGCATTAACTGCCTCAGGTGTGAAAAATGTAATGGGTGCTATTACATGAACGCCAGTGTAATTTTTGGAGTAAAAGAAAAATAGTATCGGAAGGTATTTTATTTTTATAGCGCCTTTTTTTTGGGAAGAAAAGTTTAGTGTTATTTATTATAGTTTTATGTATGGTAGGTCTACTAAGATAATACTCATTTTGTAAGTTAATATATCACGATCGGGGCGTATAGGTAGGTCTACTAATAAATTACTAATTTTGTAAATTAGTATAGGTATCACAATCGGGGCGTGAGGATGTCCGTTTCCTCACGGTTACAGGCATTTTCACTTCGCTTCGAGCCATGACCTGAACCAGCGCCAGCGGCGCGAATGGTCCCCACAACTGATAACCTCCGTGAGGACATGATAAAGCTCCACCGTATGCTCCACAGTGTCCTGCGGGTAGTCTGCCCAATACTAACACTCAAAATTGGCCATAACCATTCTCCCAACACGAAATATATCTATTCTATTCTAATTTCCATCTATCCAGAGAGTTGTTAGCAAGTCAAAGACCTGTCATTACTTCTATGGGTGTTGCATGAAAAATATGGCAATACTTACACCTTCGGTACAGATTTTGCTTGCATCCAATTTGGTTTAATTAAAATAGTTTCTCTGCCCCTTTTTTAATCAGAATAATGGCAAAATAGAAGACTACAGGCAAAGAACAAGGCTCGTCGTAATGAACTGATTTTGATAAATAAATTATTTTTACTAACCTTTTTTTAACCGGGGACCACTTCGGTTTTAGTGTTAGCAGGCACCAAAAGTCCAGTTTTTACTATGCTATTAAAAAAAAGCTTTATCAGCAATTCGAATTAAGTAATAAGCATTGTCATCCGTCAGGACGTATGGTAACAGTCCGGACCGATCCCAAATCGTCGCCGGCGCACACCGTTCCACGTCTCAAACAGATGTCAGCAAAACCATAGGCCCAGCAGGGTCGAAGCCATGTGTTGACTTCTGTAAGGAAAACCCGGGACCTTGGAACGAAGGTAAAGAAGGAACAAAGAAGTGGGATTTAGTCAGTAAAAGTCTGACCCGCCCTCCCGCTCTAACAATAGGGTCTCACCCTATTGCTGAGACGCTGCTGTCCCTCTATTTTATCCACTGTATTTTGTTTGTTTTACCCCTTGGGTACGGAACCCTTAAAAAAACACAAACTAAGGAATTATTTTCATAACACTTGTATTATTTCTGAAGATCTCACGGGTTTTTCCCATGGGAAGGCCCTGAAACTGCACAGTGTTGCCTGCTACGGTACCTACTTACTACACATACATACTTTTGGTTGGCTTGAGTTTGTGTGGGTGTGCCTCAACCTACTCGTACCTAAGACATTTTTTCTTTAGTTACTCGTATTATTCAGAATTTTCTATTCAATGTTTTGTTTCTGTTACTACTTATAAAATTTTAAGCCTAAAACTTACACACGCAAATGTATTTTTCATCATCATCATCATCATCTCAGCCGAAAGACGTCCACTGCTGAACATAGGCCTCCCCCAAGCGCCGCCACAAAGACCAGTTCCGTGCGTCTCGCATCCATCAGATTCCCGCGACTCTCGCTAGGTCATCGGTCACCTTGTGAAAGGCCTCCCAATGCTGAGTTTTCCGGTACATAGTCGCCACTCTAGGACCTTCCGTTCCCATCGACCAGGTTCTACGAGATTTTTTTTTTAATTCTAATTTAATTCTATGTATATTTTTTTTATTTTTAATTGTCATTGATTTTAAATATAATATTCTAGATTAGGTATGTAAAAAGATAAAAAATCGTTTTGTAAAAGTACCTACTTACGTAGGTAGGTACCATAGGTACATATTTCGCATTCAGCCAACGCTCCCCAATTTTAATACACAGATAACATATAAAGATAAATGAACATCTTATTATCTCTTGTAGGTTCATCAGATTATATTATGATGTTGTAGTTAGAGTTCGAAATAGGATGTCTTTCAAAATTCCCAAGTCGATGGTCAATATCGCCACATTATTACAAGGGAATATTAAAATACTGTGATATTATGTACAAGCGTTTAACTGGGTTTCTCTCTGTTTGAAAGAGTGCTGAAATGCTAACGGTAACTGAAGGATCACAGGTGGATATTACCCAGTAAAAATCTAGACTAGACTCTCAATGTTGTTACACCTAGAGCGAGAGAAGTCATCCATATTTCTATAATTGCTGTTTACAATCCAGGGCCTAAACCTAATAGTTATCATCATCATCTTCAACATCATTTTAGCCCAATGACGTCAAAATAGGCTTCTCCTAAGTGTTGCCACAATGAACGGTCAGGTGCGTCTCAATAGACTGAGCCCATTTTCTGTTCTAAAATGTCGAAAGAAATTTAAAAAAGTATATTTTTTTGATGTACAATAAATAGTAAATAAATAATAAAGTAGCCAGATCATTTCGCATATCAACCTTGTTTTCGGTCACTAGATTCATTCCCTAGTAGTCAATCTATGTTTCGGTCACCAGATCCGGGCATTTACAAAAATATCTGATTTCGTATGACTGTAAGCAACACAACGCCCGCGGCAATAATGCAAATGAATATTTGCTACAAAATAAGTTTGCAACACAGAATGTACAACAAAAATAGTTTTTATTTTTACTTTCGTTTGAAGGTTATGTTAATAAAGACTTCTTGTCGATTTTGATTATGTTGTCAAACAAGAGAAAAACGATGTGCATCAGCTACAACTTAGGGGTCTTTAAGTCAAGAGTGAATAGGTTACTTCTAGGCAAACATGCTACGTCACGCTTAAGTTATCAGGTGAAATAGTGGTCAAACGCAAGCCATAAAAATCATAAAAAAACTGCGCGGTTGATATTGGCGACGATTCTAAACTAAACTTATCTCTCTTTTTAGATAGCATTAATTTTATGTCTATCAAACTAGTTTACGTGAAGCAACTTTAACCTAAACGTTTTAGAACGTTTAGGTTAAAGTTGCATCACGTCTAAAATTGTATGGCAAACGAAATTCTGACTAATTTGACGGAATTAAAATTCTTGCTATCTTTTTTCCTACGTTAATATTGTCAGAGAGAGCATTGTCTGAAATAACTTTACTTAGTGCTCAAGAGAATTGGCTTTACTGGGTTTTAAAGAAAAAAAATATAATAGTATCAATACGACCAACGCCTGAGATATGGCTAATTACCCTTGGTTCTCTCTTAACAAAAGTACACGACTGCACCAATCGCCGACCACCGACCGAAGATTACCAAGACCAATAAAACTCACGGTCAAGCCTGTCCACACTATTTATGTCAATGTATCGATTGCAATCATTCACACCCTCTCATTCAAGCTCAAATCAACACTACACATTTATCAGTACATCTACCGAACTTCACCACAGTTTATGCACACAGCCAAACATGAATAGGAACCCAAAAAAAAAAAACAAATAAAAGCAAACGCTTATTGACGTTCGAACGCTACTCGTCCATTTTGTTTTGGCGGGACGAACCGCACCGCCATCTTCCTTTTTTACTTTTTAAAAACTTTAAAAGCGGCCACAGTAATTGACAGATGCGGTCTTCGATTTGTGATCTCTTTGCTCATATCTTCAAAGTAATTTATTCGGTATTTAATTTTAAGTGGCAACCGGAAAGGCATGCAATTATTTATGACGGGATTAAAAGTGATATTTTTGGTTCCCATTGCATATCTTCGTACAAATTAAATGAGATTATGTCTTTTGTATTTTAACAATACGGTGCCCATTTTGGGTTTATCAATGTCAAGAACGTTAATTGCTTGAGATTGAAAGGTATTTAATCAAGCTTTGTAAATAAAGTGGGGTTTTCTTTTGGAATGTTTGGTATTTGAATTAAAATGGTGAGTCAATACAAATCAAGATAAGTATAGAGGAAGCTTTCTCAAATACACCTATTGTTGACCATGTAAACATAAGAAAACATCAAAGTAATTGGTTTGGTCTAGATCTCGACTGCGATCCCACTTGGTAAACAGTGATGCAATCTTTGATGGTGAATCGCACTCGTTTATTACGAGCCTATTCGCTCTAGCTTTAAAGACACCGAATTATAATCGGACGGGAAGACCGCTGCAGTCAAATTGTTCCAATCTTTCGATGTAGGTACGTGGTATAAACGACGATGCGAAATCTTAGTCTGAACCGTTTACATTTAGTTCAAGGTTATCAACTCACGTAACGACAGCTGTTCAATAAATTATTAAAATGCGTGCCTCAAAGTAACCGGACAATCTCTCTTGCATGATAACAATGCGTAATCCTATAATTTTACGTGGAAGAAGGGGAATTGTCAGCCATTTTACCGACTAAGACCCACCTGTGCTCCTTCTGTCGGCCTTTGCGTTCCAGCCAGGGGCACACAGTGCCTCTTCAGAACTTTTTTTTCAGTCCAAAACCAGTATTACGTATCCATTTACTAAAGACTTTAAAAACATACTATTAACTTCACAAGAAAGTGACTTGTATATTCTTCAACTTTGCTAGCGTCTTACAGCTTAATTTTATAAAAGAAAACTCAAAGGCGAAACCCGTCACATCTCCATATATCATAAATTATTCCAAATTGAAATGCTCTTGCAAGTGGTGTCAAACAGTTTGCGAACATCTCATTACACTTACTAAGAAGGATTGTCGACGAGGTTCCTTCCGTTTCCTAGTAACTAGTGCCTAGTAGTAGTTGAAGTTTCTAGGCGGATTTACTGAGAACTTTGTGTGAGTGTAGATCGAGGACGCTCGTTCAGTCTTATGAGTTATAAGTAATTGTACAAGTAGGTAGGTCTGTATGAAAATT
Source organism: Mythimna separata (assembly GCA_030763345.1). Lineage (NCBI taxonomy): Eukaryota > Metazoa > Arthropoda > Insecta > Lepidoptera > Noctuidae > Mythimna > Mythimna separata. The sequence continues at coordinate 8,160,395 of CM061190.1, forward strand.
TAGCACTGCGTTGATATTTTATTTTATTTATTTATTTATTGCAACTTTATACACAAAAACACTGTGCAAAGGCGGACTTAATGCCTTAGGCATTTTCTACCAGTCGACCTTAGGGTGGTGCAGAAACATGGTGTAGTAGGTGCAACTTACGTAAACAAACTAATTGAAAAAAAACTAGTTTTATGAGAACCGACTCCAACAATTCATCACTGTGATGATTCTACCAACTTCTTGCGAATGTGTTCACGTGCCATTATCTTAAAGAAGAGCCGACTGGATGCCATCCTGATGTTCAACGGGAGCGCGTTCCAAAGAAATATCGCCTGTACAAAAAGGAGGTTTTACGTGTTTTAAAGGACGTATCTTTATGATAATTCAGCATAACGGCCTTGGGGTGTTTTTCATGATGTATTTTGGAGAGTGTGCGCAAAAATTATATGACTTGATTCCACAATCGCATCGTCTTTCAACGTACGGCGGGTGTCCTTTATGTTGTTACCACCTCTACGGTCTGGACTAAGCGTTTTACCTCGTCGTTTATACCGCGTACATCGAAGGATTGGAACAATTTGTCTATAGCGCTCTTCCCATCCGATTATAATTTACGTGTCTTCGAGGCTAGAGTACGAGTATATAAGCTCTTAACCCGTGATGCGTATACCGTGCTATTATTACATCATTGTGCGTCTTTTAATAAATTCCCAAAATTTTAACGATTTTATTTAAAAAAGAAATTGTTTTTGGTGGATCTTAGGAAAAACGAAGATTAGTTTTGTACAAACGATCATTAGGCAATCGCGACTTACTTACAATCGGCGTTTGAATAAACCAGTGCGATTCACTATCAACGATTGCATTACTGCTTACTATCTAGATTGGATTGGGATTGCAGTCACCCACTAATTTATATTAAAAAAAAATTACGACCCACAAGATGCGGGCGAAACCGTGTGAGACAGCAACATGTAATGATATGGTACCTATCTAGGGATTAGCTCGCCGTTCGGCAGTCTGGAAATAATCTGGACAGAGCCCAGTCGTCAGCGGCCCGTTCTGTTCCTCGCGCGCCTCAAGGAGATGTCAGCAAACTGTAGGGGCCCGGCAGGGTCGAAGCCTCTGGGTAACATGTGGTATTCCGAAAGGTCGACACCGAGTCCCCCCCAGATCAAAGGCAACGAAAAAACGGGGTAGGGGTTTAGTCAGTAAGAGTCTGACACACCCTCCTCCGCCGAAGAGCAGGAGAAGTCATTCTGATGATTCGCCTACCAGAAAAAAAAACCTATCTAGGGATAATCACCCTCTCTGCTTTCTTCTTCCCCTATATCCGTGGTGTTATGTTACGATAATTTATTTAACCACTATACAAACTCTCGTATGTCAAGTTAAAATATAAAAGTTAAGATAAATGCCAACAGTATCGGGATTCCAAAGAGCGTCAATGTTGCCAGCGCAAAAAAATCAAACTACAGCGAGAATGCGGAGTGAAACTTCATACAAGTTGTATCGGTTTTTCTTACAAAGAAAACTTTTGCTGAGAGTTTACGCGACACACACTTGCGGATAGAATGTAAGACAACATTTATAAATCTTTTTTAATATATAAAAAAAAAATGCAAAAAAATACACTAAAAAGTACAACATAACTTTAATTTCGAAAGTCGGTGTCTCTATACACATAGTTTTATCTTTTTGTTATTTACACCGAAATTGTTTACTAAAAAAATAACCTATGGGAATCAGAAAATCCCTAAAAAATCCCTTCCCCCCTGATGACTTCTAGTTACTTAATATTTTAATGTATTTGACTATAAAAAAAATATATTTTCGACCGCGCAATAATCAGAATTAACTAAAAAAATAACCTTAAAAATGTATAATTAATTAAAAATTTGTGTACTTCCTGTAAAAAAAAAAACTATTATATAAAGTGTAATTCCCTACCGGAATTTGTGTGTACCTGATAGCTACGACCTAGGAGGAGATAAGTCCAGAGTTAGATATTATTACATCTAGGCTAGCGTGTTCCAACGACCGCGACGGTCACATGTCATCATTGTTTACCATCTCCACATTCACGCTCACATTTTTCACATCACATTACCGCTCTCGTTTGACCACTATCTGTGGTCAAACGAGAGCTTATAACATAACAAAAAAAAAATAACAAGCGATTTTCTTTAAGTTTTTGCTTTGAAACAAACATTAACCAAAACCCAAAGTCAACAAGGGTTCAAATCAGCCATTACTGTAACCACCCAAACTAACAGACCGCTAAACAACAGTAATTGTACACAAAAGAATCAGTTCCCTCTTCAAGCATGCTTGACAGACTTCCTTTACATACGTACGAAACCTATGACCCATCGATAAGACACTGTAAGAAAAAAATAAAAGACGAAATGATACACAAGAAGAAGAAAGAAGCAAACTAAAAGAAACTCTTATAACTTTGAGGTTAGAGTGCAAATTCGCTTGGGGGCTGTTAATAGTTTTGGAAGACAGCTTCATCAGTGCAGCGGAGCGGATGACTTGATTGACAAGCGAATGTACAGAAGTTTGTTTGTATGTTAGTTTAGTAACGTGTTTCTGTTTGATGAAGTGCGTAGAAAAATTGGAGGGGAATTTGTCAGGTGTGGCAAAATAGTCGTCTAAGTGCGGATCCGCCGTTATGGGCTCAGATTCTGGAGGCTACATCTCCATGTTTACGCACGTATGCACATGGAGATGCAACACCAGGGCGAAACGCTACTGCCGCGGCTAATAACGGCATGGCAGACAGAGTTCCGACGGGATCTCAAAGTGGCGATAGCGACTGTCAAACCCAGTGCTGGGCACGCACGTAATCGTAGTGGAAAATCTCTTCTAAAAAGTTGGTTGGAAAGACGTCAAGGTGTTTTCATCTTCTGCATGACGCTGGTCCAAACTGGGCATTCGGCACAAGTTGACTTCCTAACCCTATTTTGGTTCCAAGTAGCCCGGTCTACGCATTCTGTACCTTTCTTTTTTTTAATCTTTGTTTATAACCGTGTTGTCTCATAGATTTTTCTATTCTATTCTGTTAATAACAAGAAGTTAAAGACAAAAAGTTCCTGAAAAAGACTATAAACAGATTTTTTCCGCTTCCGCTATGATCACGATCTAACCCCACTGGTAACTTAGCCCACGAAAACTTTTCCCGACCGCGTTGAGGTTTTTCCCCTGTCAAAACTTCTACCGACTCTGACATAGGGATATGTTATGGAAATATTATTTTCTTTATCTTTTAAGGGTTCTGTAATACAAGACGAAATTATACAACCCTGTTATGTTGTGAAGGGTTTTTTTTTGTGAAACGTACTCGTATTTATGTATTCTTTGCACGACCCGCCCTAAATTTGCACGGGTGTTAGAAATCAATGAAATTTTTGGCTTTTCTTTACTTTAATATGCACGAATTATACGATAATTGCATGAAAAACTCTTTTTAGTAGTTTTTGAGTTTATTATGCTCACACAGTGATAGAAGCAGTAAGAAACCCTGAACCACTAGTGATATTAGAAGTTCAGAAAATATCAAAATTTACTAACTTTTGCTTCTTTCCAGCATAAAAACACAATATTTCTTGCCGTGACCGGTATTAAATTTTTTGGCTTCTGAATGTCTGTAATGGCTGCGTTGCTTAACCCTGTAAATGAACCGGTGCGATTGTTTTTATTTAGCCACGAAGTCCCTAGGAAAAAAACTATTGACAAATACGCTATTATTAAGTTGTCTCTTAACCTGAGGAATTAAACCTAATTAAAAGCCCCAAGAAGCTCTAAGCCAACAGACTTGTGTACGAAAAGCATATAATATTTAGAATTACCCTTTCCCATACATCGGTGATTCTCAATCGTTTTTGACCAGGGATCACTTTGTTCGTTAGCAGGGAACGGAAGACTAGAATAAAACTTAAATATAAAAAAAAGAAAAAAAAGCATTTCAAAGTTCATTCATCATTATTATAAACGACATTTCAAATAGAAACTTAAAATCAGTTCAAGTACAAATATTATAATATTCTTATTTTACATTGTCCTAAGTCGGCAGTTGTAAATAAAACGTCAGAAACTACTAGTGCTTGGTTCTAATTGGTCGTTTTCGATGGAGAAGAACGGACAAGAAACTACGTTTCAACTATAGATCACATTAAAGTTGAAAAGTAACTAGTCGGAAAGTTAGAGATTTTTAAACCTTGCACGGATCGTATTTTGATGGCTTTTACGCATTTTCGTAACACATTCCTTGAGTAAAATAGTAGTAAACAAATAAAATTAACGAATTTTTTAAGAGCCTTGAAGGTACCCAAATTATAATCGGACGGGAAGACCGATTATGATTGATTATACAAGACAAAAACAACAGTTAAAATTGTTTCATAAATTATCTACTCATATCATTATTTATAACATTTACAGAACCTCTTTTGAAAAAATACACTTTTTTCCTTATGACCTTCACCAGAGGCATTAATTTTAATACTTACAGACCATCAGTGGTCCACAGCGCACAGATTGGAAACCACTGCCCCACGTAGGTATATAGGTTGCAGGGTTAATCAGCTTAGACTGCAAACTCCTTGCTACGTTTAACTAGTGCGACATTAGCAATTTGCGTCTCACATGCAGGAATAATCGTTTCGGAGTGGGTAATTATGTAAGGAGGAGGTATTGAGGAAACTTGCTTGGTGAAGCAAGATATTGCTCTGTAGTGTGGAATATTTGTATTGTCAGTTGAAGAAAATAAGGATAATACTAAACTGTACTGCCGAAAATGACCATGATTTTAGTTTAAACAATTCAGGTAGGTACTAATTTAATTCAACTCATAAGCTAGGAATTGGTAGTGTAGTGGTAATCGGGAGTGGCAGGGTGATTCTTGGACATCACAGGCGTGAGCGGACGGTGAGCATTAGGTAGCTCGCCGTTCAGTTATCCGGTAACCGTCCGGACCGAGCCCATGTCACTTGTCAGTAAGTTAAGTATTGTTCCACGCGCGCTGCAAGGTGATGTCAAAAAATCGTAGGTTCCAGCAGGGTCGAAGCCTACTAGAGCCGTGAGTTATATGAAAGTGAACCACGGGGCTCTAATATGAAGGCAAAGAAGAAACAGAAGCGGATTTCAATCAGTAAAAGTCTGACCCACACTCCTGCTGTGCCCAAGAGCAGCAGAAGTCATTGGATGATTTCCAACCTAAAGAAAACCATGATACGTAAGTAATTCCCAGAGTGGAGAAACGGTCGCACATATACAAACATACGTACTGATAAAAAAAAACACTTATTTTTAAATCACTAAAATAGCCATTACAGGTATTCTAAAACTAACTTAAGGTCTCCATATATTTACCATATCGCAGTTGTAACGGCTTTACTTCGGGCATTCACGAACGTTTAATGTTAATGGTTGGAGTAAGATTTTGTTAGAACAAGATAAGCCAATGAATGGGCGGTTTTACTAGCGGAAATAATGATAACAATACTTATTTACTGTGGCATTTGGCAGGAATATTTGTAGAAGTACCACTGTTTTAGGTGTATGGCAAAGAGTTTGATAAATTAGAGATATAACATGACTGCCCGCGATCATGGCGCTTGCAACAGCGTCGAAATATCGGGAACTCAAAACAACAAACAATGACTGGTCGATACTTAAACACGTATCATGGTTATACTCATGATCATCATCATCATCATCTACCTAGCCTTTTCCCAACTTTGTTAGGGTCGGCTTCCAGTCAAGTCGGATTTAGCTGAATACAAGTATTGTACGAGGAGTGGCTGCCTACCAGACCTCCACAACCCATTAACTGGGGTAACACGGTACTTCATGGCAAGACTAGAGTCAGATTTACTGGCTTCTATCCGTAACGACTGCCAAAGATCTCCAAATGACAGCCGGGACCAACGGCTTAACGTGCTTTCCGAGGCACGAAGGAAACTCGGTATGTCAAGATGGTCACCCATCCACAGACCAACCTTGGCAAGCGTTGCTTAACTTTAAAGATCGACCCGTGCAGCTGTCATTATCTAGCCACGAACTCCTCGTCTTCTCGGTTACACAAATTTTACTATGGGCCCAAACCTGAAATCGCGGTAAAAATCAGCAGTTTAGTACATGTTGACCAGACTGGCGAACACAAAATGTACAGAGTAGATTTTTTTCAAGACCGTAATTGATATACAGCGTTGCTCCACCGGCAAATGGTAGACATCCCACCTATAGATACATAGCGTTTTGACATTTATTATACGTACAGCTAAGGAGTGGAATTTCTTGACGGAGTCTGTGTTTCCTGATAGCTACAACTTAGGGGTAAGACAAGAGTGAATAGGTTACTTATAGGCAAGCGTGCTCCATCGTCGGCTACATCATCACCTACCATCAAATGAGATAGTGTTCAAGCGCAGACATATCAATAACAACAAAAAGAAAATCTTTCGGATATTCCCGCAGTCTCGCAGGTACGTCTCGTTGTAGGTCGCAGGTTCAAACCCAGTCAGGCGCATTACTTTGTGTAATTTATTTCATCACCACTGCTGCACTGCTCTCAAAACGGTGAAGGAAAACATCGTGAGAAAACAGGCATGTCCTAGAACCAAAAATTCGAAGACATGTGACATCCGCCAATCCGCACTGGGCCCGCGTGGTGGATTATTGCCCATCCCCTCTCCTAGGGAGGAGGCCTGAGTCCCAGCAGTGGGAACATTATAAGGCTGGTAATGCTAATGCTAATTCCCGCAGTCTTACCCGGTACTGGCCTACTGGGGCCCCTTCAGTTTTGCTAACATCTCTTTGATAAGAGTATTCAGCACGTTCAAAATGTGTAAGCTTGTTCTTCTGTAATATCTTCCTAGTGTACATCCACAGCCGCATAAAGGGGGTTGAAGTGACACCGAAAATTGTTTTCAGTATAATCTCCAAATCTTTATGCTGCACTTACAATAAAATAACTTTAATTCTTATCCTTTTTGACATTTAGTATATCTTTTGTTTGTAGATTGTAAAATATCTCGAGATTATTTGCTTGAAACTTCATGTTATAAAGTAAAACTTTGTAAGTAACAATACCTACACAAAAATAATCATCATCATCATCATTTCAGCCGAAAGACTTCCACTGCTGGACATAGGCCCAAGTTTTGCCACAACGACCGGTCCTTTGCGTCTCGCATCCATCGGATTCCCGCGACTCTCACCAGATCATTGGTCTACCTTGTAGGAGGCTTTCCAACGCTACGTCTTCCGCTACGTAGACTCTTGTCACTCCAGACCCTTTAGTCCCCATCGACTATCTGTTCTACGAGCAATGTGCCTGCCCACTGCTACTTAAGTTTTGAGATTCTTCGGGCTATGTGACTTTGTTCTTACGTGGCCTTCTTCATGGTAGACCGATGACCTGTTTTTTTGTTTTCGGGGTAAACCTTCAAAAGGCGCCTGGACTTTTGGGGAAAAAGACCAAGGAGTATGGGATTCTTACCTCACTAAAACCACCCCGATTATCACCATCTGCACATGGGAGAGGGCCCCGTGTCCTCTTAAAAGACCACCCCGGAACCCCCTCTGTACAACGCCTGTTAGAGCACATCCCTGAGGAGACTGTGAAGGGTCTCCTTTGCTCCTTGTTGTGCACGGCAGCACGTGACCACTGTGCTACCGTCCTTCCCGAAGTCACTCACTGGGCCGACAGAGTCCCCTCTCTGAGAGCGGTGACCGATGACCTGGTCAGGGTTGCAGGAATCCGACATAACTACTTATATAGGTACGTGATTATTTCAGCAGTGCGTTGCTTCTACGCAGTTATTTACCCTATGCTGTCATCAGTTTACATAGCGAATCGGTCGAATGGCCTGCAACCGCTTCTATATGTGTCATTAAATATTTGTGGCTGTGATAATTGAAAACGTGCTGTTTGGGCTTAGAGCTAATGTCTATAGGCCAGGCACAATTGGACATTTACCACTGAATTAGTGATTTTGAGCCACAATATTAATTATGACCCGGTAGTTTCTTGCCTAATGGATTGAGTGCGGAGTGATATGAAAAAAAAGGGAGTCAATGATATCGTGAAGAGAGTCAGGACAGAATGGAAGAAAAAGAACTTGTCGCGCCGACCCCAAATAAAACAGGGGCAGAAAGATGATGATGATGGAATTTCTAGCTGATTGTTCTCCATAGGAAACAACCAAAAGGAACCATGCTCTAGTTTGTCGTTTTATAAATGCACATTTGTTTTTTTTTTATAAATATGAACAATAATAGTAGCTTTCTCACTTTCTGGGTCGCGAGAATCCGATGGATGCGAAACGCGCAGGACTAGTAAAGTTATGGCGACGCTTGAGCCAGCCATCGCCGCCTATGTCCAGCAGTGGAGCTCTTTCGGTTACTGTGTTTTTTTCTTTATGTTACTGTTTTTTTCATGGTCATAATAAGACGTTGACATGACAAGAATACTTTGTTTGTCAATTATCCACGAAAGAGAAAATAAAACTACACAGATTGCTAAATAACTGTAATTTATTTGCACTAGTAACATTCCTTATTATGCACTAGACTGATTTAATTGAGAACATTGTAACTAAAGTATCATATTATTATAATAATAAAACGATATTAATATCCTAATTTATTTAATTTGAAATATAAAGATACTCGTAAAAATCTAAGAAATACTTAATCACAATAAAGAAAATTAATAGAATAGAATATGCGATATAATCACAAGGGACGATCTCGATTCATTAGATAGAATAGAATAGAATACATAACATTATGTATTGTTAGGTTCCCTCATGAAATTATTAACGATAAAGAATATTTTATCTGTCTTTACATCTCATCTATTATTTTTTTATTTCATCTTTTGTTTTTTTTTTTACATCATTATTTAGTGAGAAACCCAATAAATTGATTGCGAAGAACTTTTGTAGGTTCCTCGTAAAGATTTTACTTGTGTTTTAAATATTTTAATTTGTGTTATGTATTTTGAACGCCATGTAAAACTTTATTGAAAACAGTGCTATACTCAGTCTCGTCGCTAAGCAAATATCATGTTTATTTATTTATTGGTTGAATCCCCGACCGGTCCTATGAGACCGCGCTGTTATTGTTTTACTATTGTGTCTCGTTTCGCGGGTATGTGATAGATTAAATACTATTTATTGTATACCATAAATACAATTTTACAATATGAGCTTAAGATTAATAGGATGTTACAATGGGCTATCTTATCGCTAACAGCATTTTTTTACAGACAACCTTTAGATGGATTTGACAGAGAAAGAGAAAAGATACTATACACAGTGTATCAGACATCGTCGCATAAACGAACACCATGAATCCAGTACATGATTCTGGACTCTCCTGTAGTGAAATTTTTCATCTGCTTTTTCCTTGTTTGTTAACAAAAAACTGTATTTTTTTGTAATTTAAACTGTATAATCCGACGAAAAATTGCATCACTGAGGGGTCCAGAATCATGAACTGAATTCATGGTATTCGTTTGGGCGTCTATGTCTGTCACACCCTGTATAATAATTCATAGTATGTGACATTCAACGTTTTGTTAATTAATAGTTTATAAACTATCTGTAAATAAAAGTTAATCTAGTTTATCCTTTATTGCATCAATAATGGGAAAATTTATTCATTTATAATAATACTGCGTGAAACGACAAAGACTGGTTTTGACAGGGAAGGTTGTTAAAATAAGGATAATTAATGAAACATACGAGTACATAGTGCATACATACATAGTTGGTACATTTATTAAAATGACATGTTTGATGTTGTTCGTATTATCTAAAATTTATAGTTATTAGATATAATTCACTTATATATATTTCAATATTAAATCGCTTGCAAACATTTGTGTTCTATCTTCAAATGTGCAACAGGTTTTTTTATGGTTTTGGGCCTCCTAATACATTTATTTTATTAATATTATATAATTATAAGTTAGGCATTGACGCAACTTATTTTTATCATTAAATCAGATGCCTATGTATCATCGGGTGCGGTTAGTGACGGACAACCACCATTTTGAAAAAGCTAACCAGGATAATGTACAACTTTTGTCATCAGAAATTAAACAATAAAATAAATATTATTAATACAATTAAAATATGTTATATTTCGAGGCGCACTGGCCCAATGGTAACTGCCCCGACTTACAAGTTGTAGGTCACGGGTATATACCCAGTCAGGTGCAAAGTTAAAATCAAAGTCAAAACGTTTATTACGAACTAAGTGTACATTTTTGGTGTTATATCATGTTAGTTCTTATGACTTAGCAACCTTTTACAAGCGTTGCAATTGTATTTATTCAGGTTATCATGCATTAACCATTGTTATTACTTAATTATTACAATAAATATTACTTAGTTATTACTTAATTATTTTAATAAATATAACTTAGTTATTACCTAGTTATTGCTTTACTTTGTATAATTTATTTAATCACCGCTGCTCTCAAAACGGTAAAGGAAAACATCGTAAGGAAACCGTCATATCTTAGAACTAAATATTCGAAGACATGTGTCATTCACCAATTCGCATTGGGCCCGCGTGGTGGATTATGAATCATTCCTTCTCCTAGAGAGGAGGCCTGAATCCCAACAGTGTGAACATTACAAGGCCGCTAATGCTAACGCTAAAATAAATATTTAAAGCTACCAAGCATACCAGTCGAATGGACTTTCTGTTGTAGGAGCACAGTGTCCATTGCTAAATCTTTCCATATTACCAGGACAACGCATGTATTTCGTGGGAAGTAATTCACCTTGTTCGTTAACTGAACTACTCATGAGTGACGTAAGCACTACGTCATAGAGGTACATTAATACCTCTGCTGGAGTAGCGTCCTCCAATATTCGGGGAACTTCCTCGATCGTGGGCTCGGCCGCAACAGTGGCGATTGTGATCATCAATACTAGTGCTAGCATTGTAGAGACTTGTGTCGTAGAAGCTGAAAATAAATATTTTATTTTATTTATTAGGGAAAAAAACAATAACACGGAATATCTATACTAATATTATAAAGAAGTAAAATTGGTAAGTTTGTATGTAGGGGGTAATCTCTGGAACTACTGGTCCGATTTGAAAAATTCTTTTAGTGTTAGATAGCCCATTTATCGAGGATTGCTATAGGCTATATACCACGCTACGACCCACGGGAGCGGAGCAGTAACGAAAAATGCGGGTGAAACCGCAGGGGACAGCTAGTTACATTATAATATTACATAAAATACAGGTTGTTTGGTGCATCGTGTGCCAAATTGAAATGGTCGACTTCAGGGGTCATCTGCTATCCTTTCAGACCCCTAAACACTATCCATGCCTTGTGGAATTTTTTTCATCTACTTTTTAGTGTTTTTTGAAAAATAGACCCAAATTTTACATTCAAATACAAATATTATAAAATGTATAAGACGTAGACCCTGAATATTATTATGACGTGTATATGCCCATTTTTTTTAACTACTACTGCTTCACACTAGGAATAACTCTTGTAGGTAACATAGATTTGTTTAAAATTAGAAATCGTCTAATGACTTCTACCGCTCTGGGGGGGAACAGAAGGGCGTGTCAGACTTTTATTAACTGTAACCCACTCCTACATAGGATTCTTATTTGCCTTTGCGTTCCAGGACCACGGTTTCCCTTTCGGAAGTAAACCTATGAGCCCAGTAAGCTTAGGTCGTATTAAGCCCCTGCACTGCCCTACGGTCCTGTAACGTGCGTTTACAAACATATAAACTCATATACAAAAACATCCAGACCCGGAACAAGTATCTATATGCCATGTAAATATTTGATATGTGCGGGAATCGAACTCGTGATACGCAGCGTTGTAGCCAATTGCTTAACCAATGTGCCCACCGTGTCATCAGCGTAATTTTTCAGCGAAACTCCCCAGGCTTCATCAGAATTGATCCGTTTGCAAGAACGAATGCCGAATTTACTTTATAATTAGCTCCTGATTTAATTTGTTGCACAAATTGATTAATAATATTATCCTAAAAGTTATTGGCATTTCAATTATTTTTAGTTTGGCATAATTAAAGGAAAATTCCTGGTAATTCCAGTGCATGGAAAATTGTAATTTTATGTTTTTCCCTTAATCGGGATCCCTGGAAACATCGTGTTTTTGTGGGTTTAACAAATTGTATACTTGATGAAATAATTGAAATTGAAAATACTAATTAAGTACATAACTAACAACATAACATTTGGGCATAAATACATAACGTAGCTGACAACATCGGTATAAGATTTTTTCATTCAACAAAAAAAAAAACAGAATCAAAAGTGTTTTTATTTTACATAGGCCTACATGGGCGTGAAGGAGTGACAAACGTACAAATATTGTTTGTTCTACTCTCCTCTCATTTATTTCTTTAATTTTATGTGGCGAAACAACGTTTGCTAGTCTAAAGTAATATTTTAAAGAAGAATGATTTGATTTTCTATTTGTTTCTACGTTTTATAAAACCTCAGAAGCTAGTGCACAGTTCCAATTGGTCGTTTCCTCTGGAGAAGAACCGGCAAGAAACTCCACCGCATTTATATGATTGGCATTTGTATGACTGGATTGACATTTATATATGGTGGGCATAATCATTGCTACATTTGCTACGCTGTATGAAAATGCTAATCCTCTAACACAAGGTAAACGCCAGTCCTTGGGTCACGCGAATTGTCATCAAAACATTTCGACAGACAGATCTTTATACAATTTGTGAGCTATCGGAACCCATGATTCGAGAGTTTTAACACTATGGGCTCTCTTGTGGTTTCGAAAACAAGACTTTTTTTTGTTAATATCTTTAAAATATCATCATCATCTGCCTAGTCTTTTCCCAACTATATTGGGGTCGGCTTCCAGTCAAGCCGGATTTAGCTGAATACCAGTATTTTAATATCATCATCTTCTTTAAATATTTTAAGAGCACAGTTGTTTTAAATGGGGAAGTCAAACAGTAATTCAGCTGTTTTGATTGCGAATTCGACATAATTTTCGTACGATTGTTACTTTTCAATTGAGTAAAAGAACTGACAAAATACTGCATAGGAATACCTCCAAAAATTTACGAGGACATTCCTTTAAGGTACGAGAAATTCATCCAAGAAGCCTTTTTAGGAATTTCTAGCTAACTGAGTCGTAATAGCATGGAACAGGCTCCCACATTGAACTGCTTTAAAAATCAGTTGGGCAGACTAAATGTCTCCAAACTATTTGAAACACACGTCTCGGATAATAACTGTTAATCATCATCTGCCTAGCCTTTTCCCAACTATATTGGGGTCGGCTTCCAGTCAAGCCGGATTTAGCCGAATACCAGTATTTTACGAGGAGCGGCTGCCTACCAGACCTCCACAACCCATTAACTGGGGTAACACGGTACTTCATGGCAAGACTGGAGTCAGATTTACTGGCTTCTGACTATCCGCAACGACTGCCAAAGATCTACAAATGACAGCCGGGACCTACGGCTTAACGTGCTTTCCGAGGCACGGAGGAAACTCGTTATGTTAAGATGGTCACCCATCCACAGACCAACCTAGGCAAGCGTTGCTTAACCTTGAAGATCGACCTGTGCGGCTGTTATTATTTAGCCACGAGCTCCTCTGATAATAACTGTTAATGTCTCTCTGTAATAGTAAATTATTCAATGGGTTAATAGCCACGAGCTTCGACCAACATCTTAGGAAGCTCCCGTTAGGCGGCTGAATTCAGAAAGCGGTGGAAGGTTCCTTACTTTGGAGCTCACTGTTGGTAGCTTGGACCCTGTTCCCGATACCGGTGGGATACAATTTTTGATATATTTAATTGTTTTTTTTATATAAGTATTTAATGTTGTATTCAATTAGTAAAACTGATAAAAGGGAAAAAATAATATTAAAAAAAAAACTTCATACCATGGAAGTTAAGTTAGTAATATTGTCTTAATTAATATACCTATTATATTGCATAATTATGCAATAAGATTAGATATTTCATATTAACCGATATTGACTTTTATTGCGTTAGTGGCATGACAAATGGCGGCTGCAGTAAATAGTTGGTATTGTAACCACTTTTTTGCTTTTAATGCCATCTTTATATCTACGGAATGGAAGTCTAAAGCGCTGGCCACACAGAAAAGACGTAAGACGCAGACGGGGCGCGGGCATTTGTCCCTACCGCGTCTCTTTCATACAAAATGTATAGAAGCGTCGCGACTCAAAAAATACAGAACAGACAGGGCGCGGGCGCAACGCTGGTACATTTGCGCCTGCCCGCGCCCCGTCTGCGTCTTACGTCTTTTCTGTGTGGCCAGCGCTTTAAACGGTTAAACGGACTGTCCAAAAACAAGTTTATTTAAATATTTAATCTTATTTTAAATAGAGAAGATTTTATTATTAAAATTTTAAATAGAGTATAAAGTGTTACTAATATATTGTGTTTATTTTATTACCTTATAAAAATATCAGGAAGAAAGGATACAGTAGACTCGATATCCCAAAACTTTTCACAACAGTAACTCTGCTCAGCTTCAGTTATGTTAAATATATACTAAATATTGTTATCTAGATCGTATTTGTAGCTAAATGATAATAATGTAGTTATTTTCCATAGCTCTAATGAGGACGTAAATTTTCCTTCCTTTAAAAATAATCATTTATTTATGAAATCAGACAAATTTTGGTCCACATTATATGTTAGTACCTACCTATAGTCCGTCTAACGAAAGCGCGACCTGAGAAAAAGAGGTTAAATCCAAAAATTTTGTATGTGGTATTACCTACTGGCTAGTAGGAGAATCATGTTTTGACACTTCGTAATTTTTTTTTTCCTAAATTGCGGCTGAATAATGTTGCCAATTAAATTTAAAAAAAAACTCCAGGTCGCGCTTTCATTAGACGCACTCTATCACTTATATCTATGTTAGTACAGGAGCTCAATGATATATTTTTACAATTTAATATTATTTCATTTAATAATATACAGCCTACATTTTTTATCCTTTTGCAAAAATCTAATTTTGTATGGACCCCTTATCCACCTTGTAGCATTTTAGACTAGGTGTCAATAGGTTTAATTAACTAACTCAAAAATAAATGAACGAATAAAAGGCTTAATTGACTCACTCGAAAATAAATGAACGAATGAATGTATGAGATACCGAGGTTATGATCAATTCTTTGTTACATTTTAATTGCCAAGTGTTGCACTTTTCTGTAGACCAAATAAATAATCAGTCGTCTCATCTATCTAAAAAAAAATACAGTCGAATTGATAACCTCCTCCTTTTTTTGAAGTCGGTTAAAAAGAGACCGATTTAGCTTCCTACGATTAGCCGCACAGGTCGATCTTCAAGGTTAAGCAACGCTTACCAAGGTCTGTGGATGAGTGACCATCTTAACATACAGAGTTTCTTCCGTGCTTTGGAAAGCAAGCTAAGCCGTAAGGCCCGGCTGTCATTTGTAGATCTTTGGCAGTCGTTACGGATAGTCAGAAGCCAGTAAATCTGACTCCAGTCTTGCCATGAAGTACCGTGTTACCCCAGTTAATGGGTTGTGGAGGTCTAGTAGGCAGCCGCTCCTCGTAAAATACTGGTATTCAGCTAATTCCGGTTTGACTGGAAGCCGACCCCAATGTAGTTGGGAAAATGCTAGGCAGATGGAGATGTGGGTACTTACACAGATTTCATACAGCGAAAGAATAAAGTGAATATGTCTAAAAATCCCGCGGTTAATTTTAAAGAGCAGCAATGCCGAGATTTATTTAAAAAAAAAAAAGGTATTTACTTTAACAAAATTTAAACCACTGTACGTGTGACGCTAACAAATTCACATCAACGGCATCGGATATCCGAAGTCGCAAAATCCTAATGCGCACACGCGTGATGTTGCCATATTTTTAGTGCGGACAACATAGCTTGCATGACCATGAGAAAACTTTAATATTATTTATTTGTAATATTGTTGGCCACAGGGGATTGTCCATTAGAAATCCCGGGAAGATCCATATTAATATCAATATTTCGATGCAAGTACTTAAATAACTCTACCTAATTCCGGTCTCTGGTTATTAGTCTCAATTATTATATCATCCCAGGCACTTGCCAGACCTACGAAGTTAAATAGGTGCCTGCTAACACCTAAGTACCATTTTTTTTTATTATTGATAGGCTCGCGCACACCACACCACCACCCACATCTCATCTGATGGTAAGCGATCATGTGGTCGACGATGGAGCACGCTTGCCTAGAAGCAACCTATTCACTCTTGACTTAAAGACCCCTAGGTTGTAGCTATCAGGAAACACAAACCCCGGCAGGGAATTCCAGTCTTTAGCTGTACGCATAATAAGTGTACTCCCAAAACGCTTTGTACGTATGGGTGGGATGTTCACCGTGTACCGGTGGCGCTTTGCCGTACGTCTAGTGGTCCGATGACGAAACTATATTATACTAACAGTGTGTGCTTAAGCACCTAGAGTTCTCATACCCCTCATGCAGGAGCAATAATATTCTTCGATGACTTTTCTGCCCTGCATATTCGCCACGGTCAATAGGGCAATATTTTTTTTGAAGTCCCTGACTTCTCTGCTAGGGGATTTATCTGTGTTACATCAACCAGTGCCCTCTTCCGGAAGAAATACAATAAGTAACACGAAGCTAGAGACTTTTTAAATAAAACAACCAGCTTGATTGAAAATGTAATAATTTACTTACAAATTGACTTATAATTGTAGCTTATATAATTATTATATTTTATAAAACGATAGTAACGAAAATACGAAACTCAAAGAAACCAATAAATATTTATTACTAGAAATATAATAACGTACGTTGAATATTAAGTTTATTTAAACTTACAATCTTGACTTACAGTCAAACCAAATATTCACTATTCAAAGTATCCCGTTTCAAAAAATGGTAATTTCATAGGTAAAAACCTATTATTTTACAACTTAGGTACATTAAATTAAATTCATTTATTTCAGAGATTACATTTAAAACATTAGATATATAAATTCCGAGTTCAATTAATAAAATAAAATAATACAAAATTTCATAATAAATACAAATAATAATATAATATATAATAATATTCTACAACTTTCACACAACATCATCTAGTCCCAAGCTAAGCAGAGCTTGTATTATGGGTACTAGACAACTGATAAACATACTTATATATTTCTAAATACATACATATTATAGATAAATTACACTCAGACACAGAACAAATGATCGTGCTCACCACACAAACATTTGTGCTGGGTGGGAATCGAACCCACGACCTCCGGCATAGCAGTCAGGGTCACTAACCACTAGACCAACAGGCCAGTCAAATAATAAATAAATAATACAAAAAACAATGAATTAAAATTATCACCAGGTCAACTTTCAATCAATTTAAAATCTTTCAATCGTCTCCCACATGCGGTATTACGATATTTGATAATAGTATTATAGGCTTAATTTATTTTATAATATTTAAAATATAAAAAGACTCGATTACAAATTTGTAAAACATCACAATATACAACTTTTGTATCAATAATTGACCAAAAAATCTGTATATTTTTCTGTTGTAGGTGCACATTTTCCATCAGGAAATTTCGGCATATTACCAGGACATGTTTTCGGTTCAAAGAAACCTTGGTTGTTGACTGCAGTTCTCGTATATGACGCAAGCACTATATCATAGAGGTACAGTAACACTTCTGCAGGAGTAGCGTCGTCCAATACTATGGGGACTAGTTCTATCTCGTGGCTGAGCTCGGCAGCAGCAGTGGCGACTGCAAGCAGCAGTATTACCGACAGCATTGTGTAAGTTGTAGGTGGAGCTGGAATTTAAATAAACTTGGTCAACATAAATAAAATTTTGTAAAAGTAATTATAATAGACATCGAGAACGGTAATCATCCAATGATTTCTGCTGTTGTAGGGCGGAGTGGAAGGACGTGATAGACTTTTACTGACTAAAATCCACTCCTATACGTTGCGCCAACTTGGGGTCCTGGAACCGTGGGTTGGCGCAGTGGCAACAAATTGGCTGCCGCGCAGTCTTTTAACTTTTTTGCTGATATTATAAGTATTATATCTAAAATATTGAAACAATACAATGCCAAGTACAACAGTATATTTTTTTTTATTTTCTATTATTAAAAATATGTATTATATAAAGAGAAAGTTAATTCACTCTGAACTAAAGTACCCGTCACGAGAAGCTATAAATTTTGTAAACAAGTGTTCAGGAGTTCACAACATTTGGACCAACAAAAAAAAAAAATTTGTTTAAGATTTAATAAATTATTAAGTAACAATATTAATTAACATAATTATGTATATTATTTAAGAATAATTATTCGTCAAATTCAGTTGTTTCCATTTCTGTGTCAGAATCAGTGACATGTATCACGAAGCTGTCTACAGTTTTATCAACCATCTCATCGATTTATAACAATAACAATCAGATCCGCGATATATGCAAAGCAATGAAACAAACTCGTACGCATTCGAAACTCGAATGACGCGTTTATTTCAAAATGGTGTCCCGATAGTTTACAATCCCTGCGACGGACCAAGAAACAAAAAACGATAGCACTTTGCATCGTTAAAATATGATCCGACTAAATTAAATAGGTTGTTACTTTCGTATAACCCGTCTCTATTTCATGTCGATTGAAAATGTTTACTTAGTAAAAGATGTTTGTTTACATAATTTATAGCTCCTCGTGACGGGTTCTTTAAATTTGAATTCTTTGAAATGGAAATCCAAAAAAAAACTGAATTGAGTTAAATTGAATCAAAATATAAAGTTAATTAAATAAAATTTAAAAAATGTACTGGAAATAAATGGCATTGAAATAAACAGATAATTTCATCAACTGAATTAAATTAAATAAATCTCAGCCAAGACCACACGCTCAGTAATCGCACTTGCAATAACGAAAGTAACAAGAAAGTTAAAAATCCGGGAATCACTACTGTAGGGAATAATCTAGAATAGTATTATTAATTATTACCTTTAAATAATAACTCGATTGAGGGTGTCACTGCACAGAGAATAAATCAACACTAGGATTATGTCAGGTCGGTGTCAGTTATTATAATGCACACTGCATTATTATTGAGGAAACAAATATATTGTTTTCGTATTTAACAAAATTAATATTTAATTATAATGAGTAATCGTTAATTATAACGAAATATTATAATATAAATATTAATAGGAAATCGCCTGTCTTGGAACGGTCATGTGAAGAGGAGGAATGAAACGCATGTTAAAAAGAGTTCTGAATTTACATGTGGATGGATGGAGAAGGAGAGGGAGGCCAAAGAAAAGATGGATGGATTGAAATGTGAAACCGATATGAAAGAAAAGGGAGTTAGTGAAAGTATGACGGACGACAGGACAAAAAGAAAAAAGAAAGCGTGTTGCGTCGACCCCAAGTAATATGAGATAAGGGTAGGAAAAAGAAAAAGAGTTCATAATCGTTAATTAAACTTATTTCGAACTAGCTTCTGTCAGCGGCTTCGCCCGTGTGAATGTCGGGTTATTACAGACGCGAAAGTCGAAGTCAAAGCCAAGTAAAAAGTATATATTTAAGTTTGCTCTGTACCAAATTTCATCAAAATCAGTTTAGTCGTTTATCACAAAGCTTAATTTATACTTTTACATTTATTTATTTAATATATATATGTCGCAAGTTTTTCATAAAATTAGGTTTTTGATGAAAAACCGGAAGATGACAAATATTAAACTCAATTTCATCATAAACCTGTATCAATCCAGATTTTTGATCAAAAACCTGCGACATATATATATAAATAAATTATTAGTATGGATAAACCATTTACAGGCCGTTAGTCAGAAAAATTATGGTAATTGCATATTCGCGGCAGGCAAATTGTTCCAGTTTTTCGATATACGACAAGGCGAGACGCTTAGTTCGGACCGTAGAGGTTTCAACAACGTAAGGATGGATATTCGCCGTACGACGGTTTGTCCGATGGTAGAAAAGTAATAGCGGAATCAAGTCATGTAATTCCCGCGCACACTCACCATAATGCATCCTGTATAACACGGATAGGCTGGCTACCTGGCCTGTGCTCTAGGCTTTGCAGATTGGACTTAACCAAATGTGGATTCGGGATTAGCCTCTACAGACGCCTATCCACCGAGTCCAAAGCTGCTAGATAGAATTTTGGAGCACGAGCTTATACGTGGCTGCAGTACCCAATAAACGATCAGACCTGTGTTTTGTATAGCATTAGAAGCTGTTCCTGTTGTTATGTTTTTTATCTATATCTATACTAATATAATAAAGAGGTAAAGTTTGTTTTTTTGTTTGTTTGAGGTAATTTGTGGAAGTACTGGTCCGATTGCTAAAATTTTTTCACCAATAGAAAGCTGCTGGTTTCCTGAGTGACATAGGAAACGCGAAGCTGCGGGCTAAAACTAGTGTTAAATAAACTAGTGCTTGACCATCTCAACATACCGAGTTTCCTCCGTGCCTCGGAAAGCACCTTAAACCGTAGACACTGTGACAATTAACAACAAAGTGACAATTTAAATTGTTCTTAAGCCGTAAGTCCCGGCTGTCATTTGTAGAGCTTTGGAAATCGTTATGGATAGAAGAAGCCAGTAAATCTGACTCCGGTCTTGCCATGAAGTACCGTGTTACCTTAGTGAATGGGTTGTGGAGGTCTTGTAGGCAGCCGCTTCTCGTAAAATACTGGTCATCATCATCATCTGCCTAGCCTTTTCCCAACTATATTGGGGTCGGCTTCCAGTCAAGCCGGATTTAGCTGGATACCAGTATTTTACGAGGAGCGGCTGCCTACCAGACCTCCACAACCCATTAACTGGGGTAACACGGTACTTCATGGCAAGACTGGAGTCAGATTTACTGGCTTCTGACTATCCGTAACGACTGCCAAAGATCTACAAATGACAGCCGGGACCTACGGCTTAACGTGCTATCCGAGGCACGGAGGAAACTCGTTATGTTAAGATGGTCACCCATCCACAGACCAACCTAGGCAAGCGTTGCTTAACCTTGAAGATCGACCTGTGCGGCTGTTATAATCTAGCCACGAGCTCCTCGTAAAATACTGGTATTCAGCTAAATCCGGCTTGACTAGAAGCCGACCCCAATATAGTTGGTAAAAGGGCTAGGTAGATGATGAAACTAGTGCTTAACTGCGATCCTATCTGAAGGTAAACAGTGTTTCAATCATTAATGGTGAGGTGCACTGTACCCTATTCGCCGGAGCATAAGCCAAAAGGTAAACAAAGAAATCAATTTTTCAAAATGGCTGGTATAACCCGACCGATGACAAAACGTCACATTTTAATGTAAAATGTTCGCAGTATCTGTGGTCTACAGTTTAGTAGTATTAAAATGCGTTCCAAGGTCTTTTTAGGTTCTTTTACATGTAAACTATTTAATACATAAGTAATTAATAAAAATTAAGAAAATAATTTAAGGCATTTATAATGTTTGATTTCAATCTGAAAGGATAACATAAGTTCCGCAGATATCATTCTAAAATATAATTTCTAATGTTGTCAGTGTATTAATTCCGTAGTTATTTTTATAAAATACGTTCACTACATCAATCGTGACATATAAAGAACCCTTTTTATGGTTGGTTTACCTTTTGGCTCATGGCTCGGCGAATAGGGTATAGTTTGTTAAGAGCTTATTGCCGATTGTCAGTTTCTAAATAAAACTCCGTAAACTTGATCGGGATCGACCCATTTTAAGTACCGTTGTGTTTTCACTGTATTTGATGATTTTTCTCGATTTGATTTCCTTGAATACAAATTAATATTTACAATTTTAACCGGAAAGTTATCAGCATTCCAATTATTTTTAGTTTGCATTAAAATTAAAGGAAAATTCATGGTTATTCCATTCCGTCCAGGAAATGGAAAATTATTATGTTGTTTTTCCTTTAATAAGGATTCTCATTTTTACACAGTTTGTGGCTTTAATTTAATGCTTGATTAAATAATTGAATATCTTTTAAATTAATCGCTATGAACTAAAGTAAATTAACTAAATATCTTGTGTTTTAAATTGATTTTTAAGTGACCTTTCGTCTAAAAAAGCTCCTAAAAATAGGAGAAATGGAATTTAAAATTCCTTGTCTAGAACATACACTTTTTTATAATTAAACAAAAGTGATTGTTCTGATCGACCGCGAAAATATTTTAACGCCCGTTTTCATTAAGCTATCTATTTACAGTTGCAGCTACTAAAGATAAACAAATCTATCCTTTTGCCCTTACTTGCTTTCCTATAACCTACCGGCGGTTAGCATTTCCTACCAAAAGTTGTGACATTGACAACTAGAATCTACTGTTTATCGGAAATAGCTATTTATTTATGAACTGCGGTAGGTAATTGACAACGGGCGTATGTGACGGAGCTCGTGGCTAGATTATAACAGCCGCACAGGTTGATCTACAAGGTGAAGCCCCGCTTGCCAAGGTTGATCTGTGGATGGCTGACCTTCTTAACATAACGAGTTTCCTTCGTTACGGATAGTCAGAAGCCAGTAAATCTGACTCCGGTCTTGCCATGAAGTACCGTATTACCCCAGTTAATGGGTTGTGGAGGTCTGGTAGGCAGACGCTCCTTGTAAAATAATGGTACCTATTCAGCTAAATCCGGCTTGTCTGGAAGCCGACTCCAATATAGTTGGGAAAAGGCTAGGTAGATGTCAGATTTACTGGCTTCTGACTATCCGTAACGACTGCCAAAGATCTACAAATGGCAGCCGGGACCTACGGCTTAACGTGCTTAAAATATGGAATAAAAATCGCAATTTAAAATCATAACTCATTTAATTACGAAAAATAAGAATATTAAACACAAACATAATAACCGTAGTTTGGGATTGAACTGGCAATTAAGTATTGGAAAATATAAATGTTATACATAATTACTGATTTATTCTGTTCTAATACCAACAACTCATTCCACTGGTATTAGTTTCAACTCATATTAAAAAACATGTTCAAAGATTTATATCTTTATATAGAATTAATTTAGTAACCATCAAGTTCAAAATCAAAGGGTTTTTCTGTAGTTGGTGGACACTTTAAAGGATTTGTTGATAAAGGGTTCATATTACCAGGACAATTTTTCGGATCTATAAAATGACCTTGTCCGTTGACTGCTTTACTCGTATGTGACGCAAGCACTATATCGTAGAGGTACAACAATACTTCTGCCGGAGTAGCGTCCTTCAGTATTGCGGGGACTGACGTTATCGGAGTGGGGAGCTCGGCTGCAGCAGTGGTGACTGCGATCACCAGTATAATGAAGAGCATTGTAGCGGCTATGGGCAGTTCAGCTGTAAATCAAATATATTTAGAATCAAATTAATAAGCTCGAGAAAGGTAAAAAATATGTATAAAATTAAATATAGACTAATCAAAATATCAAAAAAATATAATTATAATAATATGTCCAAATTTTCGTCATCATTATCATCGTTCATATCATAATTTTTTACACTCTTTTTTGATTTAAAACGCCCCAAATAATGGATTATCAAAAAAAAGTACATTCCACCGCAAAAAAATCCGAAAATAATAATTTAGTGCAAAATAAAATCTAGTTTGACTCTAAAAACTACTTAAGTAAATAACCGTTGAAATTAACGTTGAGGATATTTTTTATGTTTTTTTGTTTTTGCCATAAAATGTACTACTGCGACTCAGGCCTCCTCTTGAGGAGAGGGAAAGTCGGTGTTAGTAAAGCATACCTTGCTTTGAAAAAAATAAGCAAAATGTGATAGATTTTTTAATTTTATGTATTTTACTATTTTATATTTCACTTTGTCTTAATATGAAATTACAATAAAATCAATTGATACCCTTCAAATAAAATAAAAAAGAAATGAAATAAAATTAATTTAAAAAATGTACGCTCTCTGTAAGTTTGTGCTCTACCGGAGTCTGTATTACCTGATAGCTTAAACCTAGGGTTCTTTAAGTCAAGAGTGAATAGGTTACTTCTAGGCAAGCAATCTCCATCGTCGTCAGCGTCGACGGTCAAACGCGAGCCTATCCATAAAAAATATTCCTATCTTGGTTCTCAAACTTTGGAAGCTAAGTTATTTTATTTTTAACTGACTTCAAAAATAAGGAGGACTTCAAAAAATACATACAGACGAATATAGGTCTGTATTTTTTTTTTCTCTGACAGATTATGAAAAATAAATATATAATTGAAATGTTATACTCCCGAATTGGTCTCATAGACATTTTGTTATGATCTGATGATGAACTTCGAAGTTAAGGAACGGAACTCCTCATAGGACCATTGTAGAAATGTCGTAACAAGTAAAATTGCTTTGTTTATATGTAATGTAATGATGATTGACCGAAGAAAGAATGGGTGGAGAGCCTCCCCTAACCAAAAAATGTTAAATAAAAAAAAAATACATACAAAAATGCAACCGACTTCAATGTTTTAAAAGTACAAAATAAATTAAATTTCATAAGTCGGTGTTAAATAACAAAGAGACAAAACTATTCTATAAAATAACTGACTTCGGAAATTAAAGTAATTTTTTAATTTTTGTGTGTTTTTTTAACATTGAAGTCGGTTGTATTTTTAGTAATATAAAAACAAAATTTAATCAAATTACCTTATTCAAATATCTGGATCAAATACAAAATCCCGCTCAAGGATAATACCACTTGCCGTGTCCTGATTACAATGTAGTTTAATGAGTATGGTTTTGTTTTATATAGCTGCGATATTCATTAATTTTAAACAAACTTCCTCATTGGATAAGTTTCTATCGGGAAAGTAAAAATCAAGGGTTTACAAGGTTAAGGTATGTTCAACGGCCTAAACAGTTTTTAACAAAAGAAGTTATGGTACGTTTAGTTCCGGCCATAGTACGGAGCAAGAGGACCGAGAGGCGGTCGCCTCCTTCTTTTTTTAGCATTATCGGCCTTGTAATGTTCCCACTGTTGGGACTCAGGCTTCCTCTTTAGGAGAGGGAATGGGCTGTAATCCACCTCGCGGGCCCAGTGCAGATTGGTGGATGTCACATGTCTTCGAATTTTTGGTTTTCTCACGATGTTTTCCTTCACCGTTTTGAGAACCTCCTTCCGCCTCCTTCTGCGAATTGGTAATACTAGCAAAGGAGACAGCTGCACTCGGTTTTTAGTTCAAGAGTTTATAGGTTACTTCTAAGCAAGTGTCCTCCATATCATCGCTTACCATCGAGATAGTGGTCAAACGCGAGCCTATGCAAGGTAACAAAAAGTCGTCAGTGAATGGACATCCTAACGTCCTAGCTGCCATTACCATAACCCTGACACCGACGTGAGCTTGCGGACAACGACTAAGGGGTATCTCCCAGACTGACTTCACCCCTGGTTTGTTTCGATGTTTCTTCTCAGGGTACTCAGTTAGGAAACACCGGCCTCAACTAGTAAATAAAAAAAGTCCAAAAAAATAAACTGACGTGTAAAAGAGTTTGTGAAAACCTATTTTTTTTATACTTATAAACTAGTGCTTGACTGCGATCCCACCTGATGGTAAGCAGTGCAAAAAAAAAATATCATTTATTATTTACTGGCCGTCCGGCCGTCCAGTATTCATTCGAACCGAGCCCATAATTATAATTATGTCTTCGAAGTTCCTTCTTTGCATTGCTTCTAGTTCTAGCAATGCAAAGAAGGAACTTCGAAGACATGTCTGTCCTCTGAACTGCTGTTGTCCCGCAAATAAAAGGTTTTACTTTCTTTCTTTTTTCCTGGGCATTCCTTTCAAAAGTAAAATCAATGCCCCGCGGACTAAATCTGAAAGCTTTGGTGGGTAGATACCTACCAATGCAGTCATGACGAACACACTCACTTACTTTGAGTAAATGTTTTATAACCCCTAGATAGAGCAAACGGTGTATATAGTAATCCTAGCAGTAGGTACCTTGTAGCATATCGTCGAATCCTAGCTCTATACCTGTCTACTTTAGTAACTTCAGACGCTGACGGTGGTCTTGCGATGGGCGATAAGGAACGAAATATTTTAACAACTGAAACAATCGGAGTCATTAAAATAAAACATCGAGTCAACCATCAAATCGCAGTTCTACAAAATAACCGAGATGTTTTTCAATTATTTTGAATCAACGGACTCGACCGCTAGTTTTCGATTGTTCGAATCAGTCAGTCTCTCTCGAAACTCTAAATAATCGAGAAAAAAGTCGCGAATTAATGCACCAGTCGCAATAACAGGCCGCGTCTAACTCGAGTCAAACATTCGAGAAACATCCAGACGTTCGAACAATCGAATATTTAATTAATAAAATCACTTATTTTTAAACGTATATGTTGATCAGATTTGGTACTGATATTATTTGAGGAAATTAGATACATTCACATTTTTTCCTTATTATTTTGATATACAATCATTTTCCTTATTATATCATCATATCATTCCTTATTATTATATAATCTTATTTCCTCTAAATATCATGTAACTGGATTTATTGTCATTTTTTTTAGGTTAGATATCATTCAATGATTCCCCCGCTTTTATTGACTAAAACCACACCAGTGTCTTTCAATTGTCATTTGCGTTCTGGGACTCCGGGTTTCCCTTTTAGAAATTTTCTGCCTTCCTAGCTAGCAGTTATTGGCCTTGCTGTTTTGGTATTACTGACATCCCTTTAAGGAGTGCATGGAATACTACGCGCTGTCGATAACTTGGGCTCAGCATGATTGATTAACGGACGGCCGACCAGCTGGTAGTTGGGGTTGGGATCTCGGTGGCTGGAGCGTGAGGACTTTCATTCCCTCACGCGTGAGGCCTCCTCTTTGGCTAATATTACTGCTTCGCAAAAAGAAGCGACCTTCTGCCATTCCCCCTCACTCCGGATCCCACCAGGTGTTCCACCCAAACGGGGCACACTTCCAACGTATGCTCCAACGAGTCCTCCGGGCGGTCATCACAATGGTGCCACCCAAGCGTTTCTTTCGCCTGAATCTGATGCAGGAACTTCCCAAATTTGCCATGTCTGGTGAAAATCTGTGTCATGGAGAAGGTGAGGATGCCGTGCATTCAGCCATTTCTCAAAAAGGAGACTTACGGCCGTGATAATGGTGTGCCCATGTTGCCCAAACGGTAAACAATATCATTTTTTTCTATTCAAAATCCACAAAGATTGGTATCGAACGAATGAAAACGTTCAGCTGAAAACCAAGATGGCAGACTCGAACGCGTCTCCCCCAATAAAATGCTAATAACAAAAACTTCAATTTCAGTATTGAAATATTGAGAGCCGGAGCGCCTAGGAAATCCGTAGGATGCTTTTTGTTATGTATCCGCTATATGAGTTTTTTAAAGCCATGCTTACATATGTGCCTGTTTTTTTACTGCCATTGCAATTCTCCTTTGTATGCAGATACTAGGTATTCTGTCAGAGAATATTTTGAAAGTATTCTTAAATAAAGTTTGTGTATCAATTTTGACATTTACGGAAACAAAAACAAATGTTTCAAAACAGACGAGAAGATGATAAAAAGGAGCCAAAATGTGGGTCCTTTCTTGGAGAGATAAACCTGCACGTTGCAGAACTCTTGCAGAAGCTATTTATTATTATAAAAAAAAATACGTTCAATTCAGACCACCATACTGCGTCCTTAAATAAATGACCAAACACAAAATATCTCAACAGAATATATACCAAGGATACAAAACTCGAATTAGTATGATTTACATCGCGATTATATACAAAATGTTGAGAAAATGCATCTCTTTGTGACGAGGCAACAGCTGAGATTGATGGGCATGCCCGCTGCCTCGTTAGAAGGAAGATGTAACGTAATGGCGGCATTGTAATTAATTAGACGAGATATGCTAATACTGTTTCTGAAATTAAGACATGGGAGAGGCGAATAGCAAGTAAAAATACTCGTATATGACGGTGCTTTTGTATTTTATTTTCTTTTAGCCTGGTCTATTCCACTGCTGGGCAAAGCCTTCCAGTCCTTCCATTACTACTTTCGCTGGCCCGTACATCTCCTTGCCAGTTCTGGTGGAATCTGTCTAATTCGTCGCGCCATCTCCTTCGAGGACTATAAAACGTAAAAACGTGTTTGTACGTTTCTGTACGGAGTTTTCATATACACCACATACTGGCTGGTGGAAAAGCGCATGGCATTTAGTCTCTGGAGTCGGTGGAAAGACGTGCGAAGAGGCTAATTAATGATCTAGATTTGATTAAGTTCTATCTGCAAAACCTATAGCACTGGCGTAAAGTAACCAGCCTATCGGTTTAGACAGGGTGCATTTTAAGCGCTGGCCACACAGAAAAGACGTAAGACGCAGACGGGGCGCGGGCAGGCGCAAAAGTACCAGCGTTGCGCCCGCGCCCTGTCTGTTCTGTATGTTTTGAGTCGCGACGCTTCTATACATTCTGTATGAAAGAGACGCGGTAGAGACAAATGTCCGCGCCCCGTCTACGTCTTACGTCCTTTCTGTGTGGCCAGCGCTTCAGAGAGTATGCACGGACATTGCATGATTTGATACCGCTATCACCTTAGTACCATTGGATATCCCGACGTACGGCAGGTATCCGCCCTTACGTCGTTGAAACCTCTACGAACGGACTAAGCCTTTCGCTTCGTCGTTTATACCGCGCACATCGAAGGACTGGTACAATCTGCCTGCTGCGGTCTTCCCCTCTGATTATAATTTGAGTGTCTTCAAGACTAGAATGTATAGGCTCTTAATAAGCTAGTGCGCCTGACCATCAACGATTGCATCACTGCTTACCATCAGGCACTCATGTAAAAAAAACAGAGATGGCGCTAGTTTACGTGACGTGTGTCACATGACTGCCACGCGATACTCTGACGCAACACTGAGTGCTAGTGTGAAGAAAGTCGACGACCGACGGACGAGCATTGTGGTCGGAGCCTCGGTCGAAGACACATGTATGTGCTACGTGCTTGGTGGGTCGTGTTGCCTTTTTTATTGTAAACTAGCTGTCCCCTGCGGTTTCACCCGCATTTTTCGTTACTGCTCCGCTCCCGTGGGTCGTAGCGTGATGATATATAGCCTATAGCATTCTTCGATAAATGGGCTATCTAACACTGAAAAATTTTTCAAATCGGACCAGTAGTTCCCGAGATTACCCCCTACATACAAACATACAAATTTACAAATTTTACCTCTTTATAATATTAGTATAGATAATATGGTATGGTGATTTATCTATTCTGCTTATCCTAGGGCCCTTTCGTTTATTTCAAGAGGTTCTGAGAACCTTCAAAAGGCGCCAGACTTTGGGGATAAGTCTTCAAAGTCAAAAGTCATAAACTGGCTGGATATTTATTCAGAATTTAAACTCATAATTATGTACATACTAGCTGTCCCCTGCGGTTTCACCCGCACTTTTCGTTACTGCTCCGCTCCCGTGGATCGTAGCGTGATGGTATATAGCCTATAGCATTCCTCGAAAAATGGGCTATCTAACACTGAAATAATTTTTCAAATCGGACCAGTAGTTCCAGAGATTACCCCCTACATACAAACTTACAAATTTTACCTCTTTATAATATTAGTATAGATATGCAACATTTACTTTAAAAGTTAATGTGTAGGCTGTGTAAGTATTGTTTTCTTCTCTACCATTGTATTTACGTACGTGTTGATAACATTCTACAAAAATATTTGGTAAAATAGAGAATAAAAATCTCGATTTTAAAATCATTACCCATTTATTTATATTGTCGAAACTACATAGAATAAAAAGATTATACACAAATATTATACCCGTAGTTTGGGATTAAACTCGCAGTAAAATATAGGAGCATATAAGTATTATACATATTAGTAACTTTATACGTTGTAATACTAACAATTAATTAATGCCATTGGTACTTGTTTCAACTCATATTTAAAAACATGATCAAAGATTTAAGGTGCAGTCAGTAAATATGCTGTGTGTGTAATCATAGGACTTTAAAATGCAAAAAGAAAATTAAATCTGAAAAAAATAGCATTATATTGCGATCACATAAAAATCATAAAACTATTTTGATTCAGTCTGACTGTAGCAAACTCACATGTTTGGTATCCATTCGGAATGTAAAATAAATGTGATTTCAAACAAAGCAAAATTCACTAGAAAACACTACTTTTCTCTTCACACCTTCAACAGACTTTGGAGCGCTTCAGTTTACTGATTAATATTGGCTTAAGGAACAAAATGTACTATGTATTCGTTTTGGGCCGCACTTGGCTCAACTTCTATACAAAAATGGTGAATACCCTTTTACATAAACAAACCTTATAAGTCTGGTCAAGATTTACTGGTGGGGCCCACTACATTAAAAACCTACCAGAACAGATATTTTTTTCGAAAGAATTGCCACGGGTAACGGAACATAAAGGGCAAGTGAAGAAACTAGTGAAAATTTGTAGGTTTTAGTCAGACTTATTTGTTTGTTAGAGTTAATTAACCATTTGTCACTACAATAAAAAAACTGTCAAAACCTATAAGGATTATTTATATTTATGCAAAATTTTAGCTGACTATTTTCAGTGGTCTTAACTCCAATTGAATTGCTCCGCAGTACTATTCTTTTATTTTATGTATACGATTATAAAAATACTGCACATTTCTGACTGTGTATTGACATCGCTGTATTTTTGCAATTTAAAATATTACTTTCTTGCCGCCATCAACACCGAAAAACCACGTACAAGTTAATCTATAGATAGGTATAATTAAACTTTATATTGAAGCATAAATATAATACATAATAACATACACAATCGACATAAATGTCATCGAACTACTATTAGCATTGCTATTCAATGTGGCAATGCCGCCAGCCTTCTGGGCTCATTTCCAGATGACAGCAATGTGGAGGAATACTTCGACGTCTGAGTACATATTAAATTTATTTTATAATATATATACATAGCATAAAAGTATAGTTAAGTTTAAATTTAAGGTATTTTACATAGTTTGTAACATTTAATTAATTAAAAACTACTAGGATTTGAAACATTTATGAATGAATGAAAAATGTAAAACAATATTTTTTTTAAACTATTTCATTTTACAGAAAATTTACATATGTTTATAATTAATAATTTTTAATTAATAATTACCAAATCAGAAAGGGTTTTTCTGTAGGTGGTGGACACTCTACACTAGGAGTTACTTGTACGGGATGCATACCACCAGCACAACGGTGCATAACCATTACTTGTCCATTGACTGCATTACTCATATGTGACGCAAGCACTTCTGTCAGAGTAGTGCCCTCCAGTATTGCGGGGAGTGACTTTATCAGGTAGGGGAGCTCGGCCACAGTAGTGGCGACTGCGATCACCAGTATAATGAAGAGCATTGTAGCGGCTATGGGCAGTTCAACTGTAAAAAATATATTATTAAATTAATAATTTTATTATTTAACTTAAATTAAATTAAATAAGTAACAACTAATACCAGTGGTATTTGTTTCAACTCATATTTAAAAACAAATATACGAGTACATATAAGGTACAGTCAGTAAAAATGTGTAATCGTTACCTACACCTTTAATTGCAAAAAGAAAATTAAATCAAATAATATTTACTAAGACAAATGAAATAAACAGGAGAAATACCTACAGACGAGATTATAATCTGTATCGATATGACGATAACATTAAATATAGACAAATATGTAAGATTTTCATCGTCATATCATATTTTCTGACACCAAAGAATCTTAGGTTTAAGGTATCAACCTTAAACCTAAGATTCTTTAAGTCAAGAGTGAATAGGTTACTTCTAGACAAGCGTACTCTATCGTCGACCACATCATGGCTTACCATCACGTGCGATACGGGTCAAACGCGAGCCTATCAATAAAAAGGTACTCCTATCTAGACTCTCTAACTTTGGAAGCTAAGTTATTATATATATATACAATGTGGATATGACAATACGACTTTAAATGAAAACACTAACAATACTCATCATTACGAATAACTTTTAGTTCGGGACCAACCCTGAAATCGCAAAAAAAAAAAACAGGTGTCCCATACATTTACGTTTGCACAAGTCGACAAAATGTACGGGACAGCTGATTTTTTTTTCGCGATTTCAGAGTTACTCCCATACTAAAAGTTATTCATAATGATGAGTATTGCCAGTGTTTTCATTTAAAGTCGTATTGTCATACCCACATTGTACAAAATTTGATCAAAATACCTTGTTAAAATATCCAAAACAAAATTCTGCCCAGGTATAATTCCGCCTGGCGTTCACTAATCACTGTGTAGTTCAATGAGTATTGCCATGCACTTATATAGGTGCGAAAGTCATAAATTTATACGTAAGAGGTAAATTTACGTAGTATAAAACAAAGTCGCTTTCTATGTCTATATTATGTACTTATATGCTTAAATCTTTAAAAATACGCAACGGATTTTGATGCGGTTTTTTTTAATAGATAGAGTGATTTAAGAGGAAGGTTTATGTGTATAAAACATGCATAATATAGTGGAAAAACACTGATTATTTTAACGGGCGCGTCGCTAGTGCAAAATAATTTATGGTAAGTAACATATCAGTGCGGGTTGGACTTTGGTTGGCGAAACGAGATGCGGTCGCCTCCTTCTGCGAAGTGATAATGATGTTATTTTCGAATACGGTCTTAAAATCAAGAGTGTGTTAGTCACTTCTAATTAAATTTTTATCCAGTCACCCGTTACGCTATGACTAATTCTCTTTTCTTACTTGTCACTTCTTACTTACCTTTTCTTCTACTCTTCGGCCTCCCTCTCTCCCTGCATCCGAGATGAATAGATAGAGAGTATTCTCAAAATTTTTTAATAACATTGGTACGTTTCATCCCTACTCTTTACATACCAAGACTCCCTTTCAACTGTACTGTCACTGGTGCCACTGTAAAATTTTCTCCAATATGGGGCTTCTCATTTCTCTCTTGATCCATTCTCGTCACATCTCATATCCATCTCAACATTCCGCTACATAGTTTTTTGTCATTCGTCTCTTTCACATCCCAATATACTGTATTCAATCATACAGTATGTCAGACCTTATCGTGAGAGGACCTGTAACTCGCAGAAGGAGCCGTAAGAAAGCCAATCGCCTTGACGCCTAAAACGCTGAAACCCTGCTTACAATGTTTAAGGTAGGCACAGGCTCTCAGGGAGGGGACTCTGTCTGCCCAGTGAGTGACTTCAGGAAGGACGGTGGCACAGTGATCACGTGCTGCTGTGCACAACAAGGAATAGGGGAGACCCTTCACAGTCTCCTCAGGGATGTGCCCTAGCAGACGTATAGAGGAGGTTCCGGGGTGGTCTTTTTAGCGGTCACGGGGTCCTCTTCCATGTGCAGAAGGTGATCACCGGGGTTGTTTTAGTGAGGTAAGAATCCCTGGTCTTTACCCTAAAGTCCAGGCGCCTCTTGAAGGTTTTCTCCCCAAATACAAAGGACTTGTAGATTTTACCCGTCACCTTGAGGGGTATCCGTGGGTCGCAATTTATTCCCTAATCCGAAGCTCTATTAATTCTGAATTGAATGGATGTGAATTCCGACACTTATTGTAAAAGGAAATTATAATTAAGCTAAAAGGTTCCTCCTACATAAATACCTGTTTATTTACGATTTAATTTACTCGCCTTTCTCATCCATAGTTATAAATATGTCAACGTTGTTTTTGATTATTTCTTTTTTTCTACTTTCTTTTATTATAAGGGTTTAAAGATAGGTTTATAGATGTATTAATTTCATTAATGAAAATTATTGATTAGCAGATTCTCTTGTGTTCAAACTTCTCAGAACGAGTATATGGCCGTCAGTTTTTTTATACGCATTTACATATCAGAGTAACACACCACTTTTAATGTCTCACCACACGACCTCTTGAAATTAGCCAAACGCGTAGTGAGATCAATTCGGTCTATTCGGGCTTATGTTGGGTCAAGCTAATGTAAAATCGAGATGGTAGCGCGTAGTCTTCCACACGCACTTTTTTTAAACGTATAGGAGAAGAGAGTCAGTCCCCAATATAGTTGGGAAAAGGCTAGGTAGGTAGTTAGTCAGGCCACTATACGGGACGAGGTT
Organism: Mythimna separata; assembly: GCA_030763345.1. Taxonomy (NCBI): domain Eukaryota; kingdom Metazoa; phylum Arthropoda; class Insecta; order Lepidoptera; family Noctuidae; genus Mythimna; species Mythimna separata. Next base: position 8,194,549 of record CM061190.1, read on the forward strand.
CACAGGTGGTAGACCAACACTATTCTGGAACAATCGAAGTCACTTATCACTTGGATACTACCGATGCAAGTGGAAAACGGATCACTGGGGTGATTTTAGTCAGAAAAACTGTGACAGACTCCTCTTAACCCTCCCTTGTGTGGTTTAGGAAACCTTTCTGCCAAGCCCTGCAACAGGCAGGGGGGAGCGCGCGAAGCGTTACCCCAGTTATTGGGTTGTGGAGGTCTGGTAGGCAGCCTATGCTTTCCGAGGTACGGAGGAAACTCGTTATGTTAAGATGGTCACCCATCCACAGACCAACCTTGGCAAGCGTTGCTTAACCTTGAAAATCGAAATGTGTTCTATTACTTACACTGAACCACCAAAAAAAATTTACGCAGTAGTTAAAAACTTTTCCTGTATGGTCATAATTGTCTAGTTTTGTAGCACACAGGTACGAGATATGGATGGCAACTTGTTTCAGTCCCTCGATGTACGCGGTATAAACGACGAGGCAAAGCGCTTAGTCCGGACCGTGCAGGTTTCGACAACGTAAGGATGGATACCCGCCGTACGACGATTCGTCCGACTCTACTCATAACCAAAAAGAAAATTGCACAATTTTGAAACAATAAATTCGAAACGAGAACCACATCAACTCTGTCAAAAAAAAAGCTGAAAAGGGGAGAATGGGCGTAATATTTTGTTCTCGTTAGCTTCCCTTTCTCCGATACCAGGAATTTAGTAGCGATGCACGATAGTGCCACCCGCCAAGTTCGCGGCAAAATCTGAATCCAAATGAGCGGATTTTATCTCTGATTTATGTTAGCAGTACACGTGTGTTGGAAGCAGGGGCGTAGCTACCGCCGTATCTGCCGTATCAATTATACGGGGCCCCCGAGCCACGGGGGCCCCGTATAATTGATAAGGCAGTAAAAATGTGCGGCAATAAAATTGTACGGCAGGTAAAAGTGGGTAAGGAAAAAAAATAAAAACTTTCTAATTTATTTTATTTTACAAATGACAAATTTAAAAAAATCAAAAAAATAAATAAAAGAAGGCAAGGAGAGTGAATACTTAAAATTTGATTTTTATTTGTAAAATGGTTAAATTATGCTATCATAAATAAATATTTCTTTTCACAATATTTTTTTCTTTTGTGAAAAATCTTTACCCCACATAAGGGCCTCCAAACAAATTTTTTATATGGGGCCCCGAAAAGGCACGCTACGCCACTGGTTGGAAGCCATACTTTATCTGGAAAAACTAAACCAAGGGTAGGAATTGGTATAGGTATTACAGCTGCTAGCAATAGGTGATATATTTTAGGCAAATTATTGTGATATACGTCTTCTAAATATCAAGGTATATGATGTAGGTATCTTTATTATGAAAATATTTTTTTTTACTAATATACCGTCTGTTTTTTATACCCTGAGAGTAAAATGACATTACAACACAAAAGAACTGGCATCATTCCTATAGTAAGTTTGACATTACTTGTGTCAATTTAGTCTCAGGGTATTAAAAACAGACGATAAAGTTTATTTGATGCTTGTAACAATTACCGTTGTATCTTTTTTTCAACACGCACACAACAACAAACGTGTTTTTTTTTGTTTTTTATAGAAAATGGTACGGAATTTTTCGTGCACGAGTCTGACTCAATTATAAAAACACAAAATGTTGTTTTTCCTAATAAGGGTCGATATAATTATGACCTAATTAATGTCTATGCTATATAGTTTAGCTTAGTAACGATTACCACAAAATCACGGAAATACTAATAATATTAGAACCGAACCGTAGAATTAGTCATTTTATCGTGAGGTCCGACAATTTACGAATTGTCGGACTTCACGATAAAATGACTAATTCTACGGTTCGGATATGCAAATGTTTTAAATATATACAACGTTGATACGACAGTGGGGCTTTCCTTAAAAGGGATTGTTGTACTCCTCAATATGAACGACTTACTATGCGACTAAAACTGAATTCACGGACAAAAAATCCGTCGAAAAAAAATTTGTCAAAATGTATGGAGTACCTAGTCCATACATTTTGACAAATTATGTGAACATATGGAGAAGTGTATTTTTAGCGGAAGCGGATGTAAACCCTGTATATGCAATAGGAACTTTAATTTAGTACAAATATTTTTTTTCGTTAATAATACCTACAAAAAAAATCTATCTAGTCTAAAATTTCTCTTGATTGGTTGTAGGTATAAGAACATTTTTTCTTAATCTATCACATACCCGCGAAACGAGACAGAATAGTAAAACAATAACAACGCGTTCTCATAGGACCGGTTGGGGATTCAAACATTAAGCAATTACCAACCCAAAATTTAATGATAACTAACTATAATTTGCATAATATTGTAAATATATAAGTAGGTACTTTTTTACTGACAGTACATTTTTTTTGGGATATCAGCATTTTTTCAATTCTCGGTAACAAATGTAAATCACGGCGTCAACATGTTAAAGCATAGGTATACTTGTAAATAATTATTTAATCATACTTAATACTACTTAATTACCTACGGTCAGGCGTCACCAATTTACCATATTTTATATGCACCATAGCCAAATATGGAGTATTCGCTACTTTCCTCTACAATCGATTATAGTAGGTACAGGAAAATAACCAAATATAGAATAGGTACCATTTTATTTTTGTGATATAACTGCAACATAAAAGGTATACATAAATATGTGACTGTTCCTATAAGAACCTAGGCTGATAAAATTTTCGTTTTGCCAAAATTATAATAATAATAACAGTCTTGCCATGAAGGACCTGTTACCCCAATTAATGGGTTGTGGAGGTCTGGTAGGCAGCCGCTCCTCGTAAAATACTGGTATTCAGCTGAATCCGGCTTGACTGGAAGCCGACCCCAATATATTTGGGAAAAAGGCTAGGCAGATGATGATATAATAATAATAACAGAAGCCTGAAGCCCTGACCGCCGGTAGCTTGGACCCTGTTCTCGATACCGGTGGGCTACTATTTTTATAATTTTTTAAATGTTTTTGTTTTTTGTGAACTTTTGTGAACTTTTGTAAAAATATTTAAAAATGTTATAAATAATTATGCTTATAAGATGAATAAAGGAAATGATAACATTCCACAACTTTCACACAATGCCATCTAGTCCCAAGCTAAGCAGAGCTTGTATTATGGTTACTAGACAACTGATAAACATACTTATATTTTATCCTGAAGGTAGAAAAGTTCGGTCTCCCTCTTATAAATGAAACTAGCTGTTGCCCGCGACTTCGTCCGCGTTAAGTTCGTAAAACTGCACAAAAGTTACTTATAACTAATCCTATACTTCCGAAAACATCAGATTAATTAATTTTACATAAAACTGTTAAAGTTAAAACTCCAATTAGTACTTTTTTTAGTTGGGAAATCATCTAATGACTTTCGCTCTTCTGTGAAGCGGAAGTGCGTGTCAGATTATTACTGGCTAAGACTCACTTCTATATTCCTTCCTTGCCTTACGTTCCAGGGTCTCCCTTTCAGAAGCGAAACCATAGCCCCAGTAGGTTTCTTGTTTAGGTTTTATAATTCAGATGGGTAAACATCAGAATCACTTCTCCTGCTGTTAAATGGAGCGGGAGGGCATGTCAGACTTTTACTGACTAAACGCCACCCCCGTTCCTGTGTTGCCTTCAATTTTGGGACACCGAGCTTATCTTTCGGAATACCGATCCACGTCCCCAGAGGCTTCGGCCCTGCCACGGGCCCATACAGTTTGCTGACATCTCCTTGAGACGCTCGTGGAACAGTTGACGACTTGACTCGGTCCGGGTTATTACCGGACTGCTGGACGGCAAGCTACCCAGTGTTCGCCGTCCGCAAGCTTGCACCTACGGTGGTCGGAAATCGTTCTCATGATCCTGACGGCGGCGGGGGCGTGAGGATCGTTCCCTTTCGCGCTCGCGGTCGGCCGCCTCCTTGGCTAGCATTACTGCTTCGCAGAAGAAGGCAACCGCCATACCTCTACCGTGTGCTCCACCGTGTTCTCCGGGCGGTCCAGACAGTGCGCCCAAGTCTGGCTGGGGCGCCCTTTTCCCCTGAATCCGATGCAGGAGCCTCCCGAACTTACCGTGTCTGGTGAGGATTTACGGCATACGGAACGTGAGGATCTCTTTCCAACCACTCCTCTAAGAGGAAACTTACCGCCGCAATGACGGCGTGCCAAGGTTTCTTGTTTAGGTGGAAAATCATCAGAATGACTTCTCAGAAGGTGAGTCAGGCTTTTACTGACTAAACCTTACCTCGTTACTTCTTTGCCTTCGTTCCAGGGTTCCGGGTTTTCCTTTAGGAAGCTCGCCCATGGCCCTAGAGGCTTCGAACCTGCTGGGCACCTATAGTTTGCTAAAATCTCTTTGAAGCACGCGTGGAACAATACCCACGGTGGACCGTCTGGATTATTACCGGACAGCCAGATGGTAAACTACCCATTGCTCGCCATTCGCAAGGCACTCCTACGGTGGCTCTAAATTGGGGTCGGAATCCCAGCGAGGAGTAGTCCCCTCACGCCCCAGTGGAGTGAGGAGACTACTTGCCACTACTCCTCGCTCTGGATCATGGCCTGTACCAGTGCCCAGCGCGAGAGGTTGCTATCACCGATCGTCCCCACAAGGACACGGTGGTGCTCCGCCTAAGCGTGGCCCACCAGTACTTTATGCTCTAACGTGTCCTCCGGGCGACTCACCCAATGGTAACACCCGGGTTTTTCTTCCGCACGACGTCAATTGCCTTAAAAACATCAACGAAGTACAGAGCCGCAGAGTTCGCATTCTAAATAGTTGCCTACTCTATGGGTAAAGTCGTTAGTTTAGTTCATATTGCGATAAAATCAAAATTAAAATGATTTGTTCTTCAAAAAACCAAATTAGGGCAGATAACCGCCTTTAGTATTTGCCTCTTTTTTTGTTGGGTAACCACCAAATACCTTCTCCCACTCTAGGTGGACCGAGAGAGAGTATGAGACTTTTACCAACTAAATTCCACAGTGTTCTTTTAGTTGCAATTTACATTCTAGGGCGACTAATTTTGGCACACCACGATTATTACTATTATAAATTCACTCTTTAAAGAGAGACTACAGAGTCATGACGTCCTCACCTTGCGCTTTACGCAGGTCCTAACCGAACATGAGTGTTTCGGGAGGTAGATGTTTTAGATTCGGCGGGAAGACACGGTGGACCTTACGATCGAAGTTATCCCGCTAGGGCGGATTACCGCCGTACCTACTGTTTGCGGGTCAAAATCAGAATCCTCCTGCCCTAGTTCAGATCATGGTATGAGCTGGGAGGAGGAATGGAAAGCAGTCCCCTCCTAGAGTGAAGCAACGTGGCTGAAACCGTGCGAAACAGGACATCCTTAGGCCCCTCCCATCGCCATTTGGACACTTCCCAGGTGTCATATGTATAGGGCGTTTACCGATCACCATCATTTTTTTGTGTTTATATGACCTGTTTATTGAGGCAGGAATTTTCTGGTGCGGTATTTGACTGACACCCTAATACACCAAATAAATGTTTTTCTTTAGTGAGAATAATAAACGAATTCTTGTGTGCGAGTATTTTCACCTAGCCGACTTCACATGCTGATGATCAAACGCAGTCTGTAAACTCTCGATTTTTACGGGTAGAGCATGCAGAGCAGTAAAAAATACCCACTTTGTTCCTTTAGGTGCCCTATACGAACAATTTTCCAGCTATCGAAGCCCGTTAGGGCCGTTCGCTTATGGTATCTCTTTTAGGTGCGCGTGGCACATAACGCAACGTCAGTCGACTAAGACCAGTCTTTATTCAACAGCGAAATGCCAATAGTGCACCGTCCAAAACTCCGCGCTAACGGTAGCATGGAATCGCCCTGCGACTCGTAATGCCAAGGGCATCATCTTTGCACTTTCTGCTACCTTCTTCGCTTTATTTGCGGAAGGAAGTGATGACTGCTTTCCATACCTTCTTTATCTATACCAGGACCAGACGTGAGAGGTCGTTACTGCTGATCACCTCCACCCGGAATCCTGGAACGCAAAGCGAAGAAGGAACATACAAAGGTGTGGGTTTTCGTCAGTGAAAGTCTGACATCCCCTCGTGCTCCTTCCTAGAGTGGAAGAAATCACCTAAAATATAAATAGCCTTTAGTTTAAAAAAAAATAAATGGATGTTTGTATTTTGAAAGGAAATCGTTTGTCTTAGTATGGTCATGTGAAGAGGAGAAATTAAAAGCACGTTACTAAAAGAGTTCTTGAGAATGGAGAGGGAGAGGAAGGCCAAAGAAAAGATGGATGGATTGTGTAAGGATTGATATGAAAGAAAAGGGCAGATGATAGTGTGATGATAGTGTGACGGACGACAGGACAGAATGGAAGAAGAAAACGTGTTGCACCGACCCCAAGTAATATGGGATAAGGGCAGGAAGAAGAAGAAGGATGTCATTGTTTGTATTTTGAAAACGGGGTGCAACTCCGCAGTTGTAAAATTTATCTCCATGGGTTTTTTTTTGTTAAACAATAATAATAATATCTTTAGGTAATATTTTTGTTAAAAAAATTGTGAGAATGCAAAAATATGTGAAAAAAAATGATACAAAAATAAAAAAAAAGCTTTTTCTAAAACACCTCTTGGGATTCGAACCACCACCGTGTTACGTCCCAGTCTAGTCATTAATCGATCGCGCTGCAATGTTCGATGAAAATTAAGCAAAATAGACGTTTTGTTTTTAGTGTACGTTATTTTAGAATTGTTTAATAGTTTTAATGTATTTTTATTTTTTTATTGTGCGTCCATTTAGGGCGGAATAAACGTGTTTTCTTTCTTTCTTTTTTTTTCTTTATAAATGACTGCCCCGCTCTTCGTCCATGATAGCGTGATGATTTTCATTTCAGTAGATAAATTGGCAGCTAAATGGACTAATGTAACATTGTAGTATGTGAATTTTGTGGACGCTTGGATTTTATAACGTGTTTTGATTAGTTTTTACAAAATATTTGGGAAAAATGAAATAGGAATGTTGATTTTCTTATGAAAAAATGGTAAAAGTATTTTTTTTTCCAAAAACAATAAGATAAAACATTGACAGAAATATAAATTGTAGGTGGGATTCGAACTCGGGGCAACTCGTTCAAAACCGACAAAATGCAATATTGCTCACCCCCCATAGCAAATAGCGTGATAAAATATAGCCTATATCATTAAGGGTCCTATAAGGATTATGTATGCAAAATTTGAACAGGATCGGTTCAGTGGTTTTTGCGCCAATTAATGCTAACAATGTACAATTTTACTGTTTTATTATATGTAAAGATAATGTATTTCTAACCAGCGAATTTCCCCTTTTTCAACTCCTTAAAAATTTAATTTTCCAAAACCCTATCTGAGAGCTCCCCTACATCATATAGGAAGGTGCCAGTTTTGGCTGTGCGTTGATATTATGTCAGCCAGTCGGTTTCTCCTTTCATATACATATTATATAGATACAATCTATAATACATTTACTTACGCTCAATTTAGTAACAATCTGATGCTTTGATTTCAAAGCATAAATCTTCAATTATCATCATTTTTCTTCTCAAGAATTAAAAACGTTCTGTAAATGGTTTATCTATACTAATAATTTTTTAAAAGTTATTATTGTATTATATTTTATTATATCTAGCCTATGCTGTCCCACTGCTGGACAAAGGCCTCCCTCCATGCCTTCCATCGTCCCGCCATCTCCTTCTTGGTCTGCCGCGACCCCTTCACGGCCCATTAAGCTTTTACGATTAATAATTGAACTGATTATGATGAAATTTGGTATGGAGCAAGCTAAAACTCTAATGCCCGTTTGCACCAACAGCCCCTAAAATTTAAGTGTCTCTTAAGCCAATATAATCACGGTTTTTGCAAGTTATTAATAAGTTATTATTCTGAATTAAAGTATGACATCTTTAAAAGTGTTCGATTTCATACTTTGATTCAGAATAATAACTTTATAATATGCAAAAACCGTGATTATATTGGCGTAAGAGACACTTAAATTTTAGGGGCTGTTGGTGAAAACGGGCATAAGGCTACTTTTGACCTGTCTCGATTTCGCGTCTGCGATAAATCGATATTCACACGAAGCCGCTGGCAGAAGCTAGTTCGAAATAATTGTAATAGTAATTATAATGATAATAGGGAGCTCGTGGCTAGATAATAACAGCCGCACGAGTCGATCTTCAAGGTTAAGCAACGCTTGTTTAGGTTGGTCTGTGGACGGGTGACCATCTTAACATACTTACCGAGTTTCCTTCGTACCTCGGAAAGCACGTTAAGCCGTAGGTCCCGGCTGTCATTTCTAGATCTATGGCAGTCGTTACGGATAGTCAGAAACCAGTAAATCTGACTAGTCTTGCCATAGAGTACCGTGTTACCCCAGTTAATGACTTGTGGAGGTCTGGTAGGCAGCCGCTCCTCCTAAAATACCTCGTATAATCCGGCTCGACCGTAAGCAATATAGGTAGATGGGAAAAGGCTAAAATAGGCAGATGAATTATAATGACAATAGGCTACCTGCTAAAACTATATAATACCTGTTTCCGCAATATAACATTGCATTGTAATAACTGCCACGGACCTGGCATAATCCTGGTATAGATATATCCACTGTGCCGTGACATCCTCAGACAAGTTATTTTTTAAAAGGTAATAATTAATTATACTATTATAGATTATTTCCTACAGTGGTGATTCCCGGATTTTTATCTTTCTTTTTACTTTCGTTGTTGCAAGTGCGAATACTGAACATGAGGTCTTGGCTGCGATTCCTGAATCGAACAAAAATTAATATTCGGTTTTACTCATCATCATCTGCCTAGCCTTTTCCCAACTATATTGGGGTCGGCTTCCAGTCAAGCCGGATTTAGCTGAATACCAGTATTTTACGAGGAGCGGCTGCTTACCAGACCTCCACAACCCATTAACTGGGGTAATACGGTACTTCATGGCAAGACTGAAGTCAGATTTACTATTTTTTTTTTTTAAGGTTTCATTTCATCAGGATGCCTTTTCCTCCTCTGGGCAAAGCAGTATGGCGTGTCAGACTTGTACTGACTAAAACCCACTCCTGTTCTGTGTTGTAAAGAATAACTCTTGTTGGACATGAGAGTAAAGGAACAAAGGCTGCACCTGTGTTTGCGCACACACATGAGTACTGTATCTTCTGCGTACTTAGCTAATCTTTGTTTAGATCGGCACTGTGATCGAAAATTAATCGGGAAGATTACTTCAAAGTATTCATGTTTGGTTTCCTCACGATGTTTTCCTTCACCGTTTTGAGAGCAGTGGTGACGAAATAAATTACCAACACAAAGTAATGCGCCTGGCTGAGTTTGAACCCGCGACTACAACTTGTGGAAAGTTACCACTAAACTGGCATGTCCTACAACTAAAACAGTCGAAGACATGTGACATCCACTAATCCACACTGGGCCCGCGTGATAGATTTCGGGCCATTCCCTCTCCTAGAGAGGAGGTCTGAAGGCCATAATTGAATTCAATTAATCAGATTTAATTTAACTCAATTTATCAAATTTAATTTAATTCAATTCATCAGATATAATTAATTTATCAGAAATAATTTAATTTTAAAAAATCTATTTCATTCAATACAATTTATTTTCAGTACATTTTATTTTATATTAATTTAACTAAACATAGTAATATAAAAATGTGTTTAATTGAATGCAATTTATTTTCAGTACATTTTATATCACTCGACTCAAATTTTTTTTATAAGCAATTTAATTTCAATCAATCCAAATTCAAGTCAATGCTATTTTAATTTTTTTTAAATTGTAATAAATAAAAAGTTATACACTGTTCTACTTGACATTAAACTGTTTCAATATACTATATGTATATTATAATAGGGAGTCTGCCGTTTTGCCGAAAAGAATTTGCCAAATTTTCATTACCCAAAGCAATTTTCGAAACCTTTTATTTTACCAATGCAATATTTGGAAAAACTTTAGTTCGAAAATTTTCATTTGGTCAAATTTTTACTTCGGCAGAATATTACCTAGAATAATTTCATTAAGGCATTTGGTCTTAAATCAAATGATTTATTACGGCAAAAAATCTTTAGAAAATGAACAGTTTATCAAATTAATTGCTATGAAAAAAAAAATAAAGACGGTTACAAACGACGAATGAAAAACAAACTGCTACCAGAACTATAGGTTAGGTTAGGTTAGAGTAGTGACCAAACCACGCACGAGCCGAGCGAGCGAAGCGAGCGGTGCCGCGGCAGCGGCCGGCGAGTGCCAGAAGCATATTTTTATATGTAAAACCAGAAACAGTAAACTGAAGATACCAAAATTTGGCTAATTTTATTTTGGGTAAAATTTGTTATACCAACTGAAATGTTTGACTACACAAAAATTGGTAAAAGAACTAGTTGGTAAGCAAATTATTGCTGAAACGTTAACTTGCCAAACATTAGGTTTGCGTAACATTTATTTGTGAAGAGTTTATTTGCTAAGTAATAATTTGGCAAATGAAATTATGCGAAAAATTGTTTGGGAAGTGATAATTTGGCAATTTCTTTTTGGTAAAACAAGGGAGACCCATTATAATACCTATAATTAAAAGATTACTCGGCAGCCAATTGTTCAACCACTGCTCCAATCCGGGGTCCTGGAACGCAAGGCATAGACGGAACACAGGAGTGGACTTAAGTCAGTAAAAACTCTGACTCGGCCCCCCCAGGAAAGGGAAAAGTCATTGGGTGGTTTCCCACCTAAAAAAACCGTGCCAGAAACAAAGAAATTGGCACAGGCAAAGGAAAAGGCACGGAGGAAACTCGTTATGTTAAGATGGTCACCCATCCACAGACCAACCTTGGCAAGCGTTGCTTAACCTTGAAGATCAATCTGTGTTCTATTACTTACACTGAGCCACCAAAAAAAAAATTACGCAGTGGTTGAAAACTTTTCCTGTATATGTTGATCAAGTTTATTTAAATTCCAGCTACAACCTACACAATGCTGTCGGTAATACTGCTGCTTGCAGTCGCCACTGCTGCTGCCGAGCTCAGCCACGAGATAGAACTAGTCCCCATAATATTGGACGACGCTACTCCTGCAGAAGTGTTGATGTACCTCTATGATATAGTGCTTGCGTCATATACGAGAACTGCAGTCAACGACCAAGGTCTCTTTCAACCGAATATTTGTCCTGGTAATATGCCGACATTTCCTGGTGGAAAATGTGCACCTACAACAGAAAAATATATAGATTTTTTAGTCAATTATTGATACAAAAGTTGTATATTTTTCATTTGTTGTCATGTTTTACAAATTTGTAATCGAGTCTTTTTATATTTTAAATATTATAAAATAAATTAAGCCTATAATACTATTGTCAAATATCGTAATATCGCATTTGGGAGACGATTGAAAGCTTTTAAATTGATTGAATGTTGACCTAGTGAGAATTTTAATTCATTGTTTTTTGTATTATGTAATTATTTTTTATTATTATTTGTATTTATTATTAAATTTTGTATTATTTTAATTTATTTATTGAACTCGAAATTTATATATTTAATGTTTTAAATGTAATCTCTGAAATAAATGAATTTAATTTAATGTACATAAGTTGTAAAATAATAGGTCTTTACCTATGAAATTACCATTTTTTGAAACGGGATACTTTGAATTGTGAATTTTTGGTTTGACTCCAAGTCAAGATTGTAAGTTTAAGTAAACTAGGCTTTATATTAAACGTACGTTATTCTATTTCTGGTAATAAATATTTATTGTTTTCTTTGAGTTTCGTATTTTCGTTACTATCGTTTTATAAAATATAATAATTATATAAGCTACAATTATAAGTCAATTTGTCAGTAAATTATTACATTTTCAATCTAGCTAGTTGTTTTATTTAAGAAATCTCTGGCTTCGTGTTACTTATCACATTTCTTCCGGAAGAGGGCACTGAGTGATGTAATACAGATTAATCCCCTAGCAGAGAATTCAGGGACTTCAAAATAGTATATTTCATTACAAGTGCGGAAAGCCTGTCATTGCAAAGAGTTTCGACAAATGTTAGCCCGAGCCGAGGCGCAGCCGAAGGTGAGGGTTGACAGTCGGAACAAGTTGCAATGACGGTTCCGCACGTGTACTGAACCACTATTTTTAATACAGTTGCGAAAAAATGAAGCAATTTAATAAAATAATAAAAACACAATAAACTCAACTGACTAATCAAAATGGCGCCAACCGTAAAAAAATATAAGCAGTTTTTTTTTATCTTCACCCATTCTGAGTAGACAAAGGGAACTATGCCCCATACAGCCAAGTCTTCAGTACATTTTTTTATTGATATGAAATGAAATTTAATGATATGAAATGAAACCTAGCCTAACTTATTGAATCAAATCATTAAATCTGATATTGAAACAAATTAGTAGCTTCTTTTTAGAAATATTTGCACTAAAAACTTTTTTAGTAAAAACTTCGTGGTTGATTTTTTCTTTTTAATAGACATTATTTTGACAGTTGGGAAAGAAAAAGCACGAGTTCGGGAATGGTAAAGAAAAAGCACGAGTGTGTAATAGCCCACTTCCCGAATGCTAAACGTCCCTCAAAAAGTGGCGTATTGCCACTTTTTGAGCAACTGTATTCAAAAAATATTGTCCTATTGACCGTGGCGAATATGCAGGGCAGAAAAGCCATCAAAGAATATTATTGCTCCTGCATGAGGGGTATGAGAACTCTAGGTGCTTGTGCACACACTGTTAGCGTAATATGGTACTTAGTTCTCATACACACGAGCGGGATGTTGCCAACAGCAGAGGTAACTGCAGTCGTCGACGCGTCAGCAGCAGCCGCCGAAAATCTAGAGTCAATTACAGTGAAAACACAACGGTACCTGAAATGGATCGATCCCGATCAAGTCTACGGAGTTTTATTTAGAAATTGACAACCGGCAATAGGCTCTTAATAAACTAGTGCGTCTCACCATCAATGATTGAATCACTGTTTAACTTCATATAGGATCGCAGTGAAGCACTAGTTTCATCTACCTAGCCGTTTTACCAACTATATTGGGGTCGGCTTCCAGTCAAGCCGGATTTAGCTGAATACCAGTATTTTACGAGGGCGGCTGCCTACCAGATCTCCACAATCCATTAACTGAGGTAGCGCGGTACTTCATAGCAAGACCGGAGTCAGATTTATTGGCTTCTAACTATCCGTAACGACTGCTAAAGATCTACAAATGACAGCCGGGACCTACGGCTTAAGGTGCTTTCCGAGGCACGGAGGGAACTCGGTATGTCATGCACTAGTTCATATAACATAAAAAACATAACAACAGGGACGGCTTCTAATGCTATACAAAACACAGTTCTGATCGTATATTGATTACTAGAGCCACATATAAGCTGGTGCTGCAAAATTCCATTTAGCAGCTTTGGACTCGGAGGATAGGCGTCTGTAGAGGCTAATCCCGAATCCACATTTGGTTAAGTCCAATCTGCAAAGCCAGGAGCACAGGCCAGGTAGCCAGCCTTTCAGTGTTCTACAGGATGCATTATGGTGAGTGTGCGCGGGAACTACATGACTTGATTCCGCCATCGCCTTTTCCATCGGACATCCCGACGTACGGCGGGTACCCTTACGTTGTTGAAACCTCTACGGTCCGAACTGAGCGTCTCGCCTTGTCGTTTATACTGCGTACATCGAAGGACTGGAACAATTTGCCGGCTGCGGTCTTCCTGTCTGATTATAATTTGGGTGTCTTCAAGGCTAGAGTGAATAGGCTCTTAATAAACCAGTGCGCCGCACCATCAATGATTGATTCAATTTCATGATTGCAGTCAAGCACTAGTTTATGTTACATAAAAAAATTGATCCTCGATATATATGATGTAGATTACAATCTACAAATTCTAAAATACATTTACGTTTAACCTTTCTAGACCCGAACGGTGTCATGAGACCGCGCGAAACGTCATCACAACATTTTAGTAACGATCTGAGATTTACGCTACGTAGGTAATATGCAATTACCATAATTTTTCTGACTAATAACTGCTCAATAATAATAAACGTCCTGTAAATGGTAATAAGGCAAATATTTATTTGGTTAAATACGAAAACGATTATAATATTTGTTTCCTCAATATAACATTGCATTGTAATAACTGACGCAGACCTGACGTAATCCTAGTGTTGATTTATTCTCTGTGCTGTGACACCCTCAATCGAGTTATTATTTAAAGGTAATATTTAATAATACTATTCTAGATTATTCCCTACAGTAGTGATTCCCGGATTTTAACTTTCTTGTTACTTTCGTTATTGCAAGTGCGATTTTTGAGCGTGTGGTCTTGGCTGAGATTTATTTAATTTAATTCCGTTGACGAAATTATCTGTTTATTTCAATGTCATTTAGCGCCATCATTCAATGCCATCTTCAGTACATTTTTTAAATTTTATTGAATTAACTTTATTTTGATTCAGTTTAACTCAATTCAGTTTTTTTTTGGATTTCCATTTCAAAGAATTCAAATTTAGTTCAGAGTGAATTAACTTTCTCTTTATATTTATATTTTTTTTAATAATAGAAAATAAAAAAATATATACTGTTGTACTTGGCATTGTATTGTTTCAATATTATAGATATAATACTTATATTATAATCAGCAAAAAAGTTAAAAGCCTGCGCGGCAGCCAATTTGTTGCCACTGCTCCAACCCACGGTTCCAGGACCCCGAGTTGGCGCAACGTATAGGAGTGGATTTTAGCCAGTAAAAGTCTGTCACGTCCTTCCACTCCGCCCTACAGCGGGAGAAATCATTGGATGATAACCGTTCTCGATGTCTATTATAATTACTTTTACAAAGTTTATTTATGTTGACCAAGTTTGTTTAAATTCCAGCTCCTACTACCTACTACAACCTACACAATGCTGTCGGTAATACTGCTGCTTGCAGTCGCCACTGCTGCTGCCGAGCTCAGCCACGAGATAGAAACAGTCCCCATAATATTGGAGGACGCTACTCCTGCAGAAGTGTTGATGTACCTTTATGAAGTAGTGCTTGCGTCATATACGAGAACTGCAGTCAACGACCAAGGTTTCGTTGAAACGAAAACATGTCCTGGTGATATGCGCAAATTTACTGATGGAAAATGTGCACCTACAACAGAAAAATATATAGATTTTTTAGTCAATTATTGATACAAAAGTTGTATATTTTTCATTTGTTGTCATGTTTTACAAATTTGTAATCGAGTCTTTTTATATTTTAAATATTATAAAATAAATTAAGCCTATAATACTATTGTCAAATATCGTAATATCGCATTTGGGAGACGATTGAAAGCTTTTAAATTGATTGAATGTTGACCTGGTGATAATTTTAATTCATTGTTTTTTGTATTATTTAATTATTTTTTATTATTTTTTGTATTTATTATTAAATTTTTTATTATTTTATTTTATTTATTGAACTCGGAATTTATATATTTAATGTTTTAAATGTAATCTCTGAAATAAATGAATTTAAAATGTACCTAAGTTGTAAAATAATAGGTCTTTACCTATGAAATTGCCATTTTTTGAAACGGGATACTTTGAATTGTGAATATTTGGTTTTACTCCAAGTCAAGATTGTAAGTTTAAGTAAACTAGGCTTTATATTAAACGTACGTTATTCTATTTCTGGTAATAAATATTTATAGTTTTCTTTGAGTTTCGCATTTTCGTAACTATCGTTTTATAAAATATAATAATTATATAAGCTACAATTATAAGTCAATTTGTCAGTAAATTATTACATTTCCAATGAAGCTAGTTGTTTTTTTTAAGAAGTCTCTGGTTTTGTACTACTTATTATATTTCTTCCGGAGGAGGGCACTGGGTGGTGTAACACAGATTAATCATCTAGCACAGAAGTTAGGGACTTCCAAATAATATTGCCCTATTGACCGTGGCGAATATGCAGGGCAGAAAAGTCACCGAAGAATATTATTGCTCCTGCATGAGGGGTATGAGAACTCTAGGTGCTTGTGCACACACTGTTAGCGTAATATGGTACTTAGTTCTCATACACACGAGCGGGATGTTGCCAACAGCAGAGGTAACTGCAGTCGTCGACGCGTCAGCAGCAGCCGCCGAAAATCGAGAGTCAATTACAGTGAAAACACAACGGTACCTGAAATGGATCGATCCCGATCAAGTCTACGGAGTTTTATTTAGAAATTGACAACCGGCAATAGGCCCTACTTCATATCATTATATCGTCACTATGATATAATGCTTGCGTCATATACGAGAACTGCAGTCAACGTCCAAGGTCTCGTTGGCATGAATAGATGTCCTGGTGATATGCCCCTAATACTAGGAAAAGATGGGAATAAAGTGTGTGCACCAACTACAGAAATACCCTTTAATTTTGATAAGGCTTACCCTTAGTCAGTAACAATATAAATCTTTGAACATGTTTTTTAATATAAGTTGAAACTAATACCAGTGGAATTAGTTGTTGGTATCAGAACAGAATAAATCAATACCATTTATATTTTCTAATACTTAACTGCCAGTTCAATCTCAAACTACGGTTATTATGTGTGTTTCATCATCATCATCATCATTTCAGCTGAAAAACGTTCACTGCTGGACGTAGGCCTTGTTAGTGTTTATTTTTCATATTTTTCAACACTTCTGGTGTTGATATACCTCTATAATATAGTGCTAGCGTCACATATGAGTAATGCGGTCAATGGACAAGGAACGCCGATTATAACTGCTAAAGGTTGTCCTGGTAATATGAACAGATTTCCTGATGTACCTTTATGAAGTAGTGCTATCAGCACATTTGAATGCTGATGTCAACCACCAAGGTTCATTAGTTAACCCGAAAAATTGTCCTGGTAATATGCCAATACTCGCTGGAACTAATAAGTGTGCACCCACAACAGAACGTCCGTGGTACGATTAATTAATCTTTATTTAATTCATGAATCCCCGACCGGTCTCATAGGACCGCGCTGTTATTGTCTTACTATTGTGTCTCGTTTCGCGTGTATTGATAGGTAAAATTTAATATGTGGTTCTAAACATTTTTTATTCAATTACTGATACAAAAGTTGTATATTTTTCATTATTTTGTTCTCATGTCTTACTTTGTAATTGAGTCTTTTTAAATTTTACATACACACATCAAAAGTGTCTAGGGATCAAGCATTTTTATGCGGATTTCTTGAGATTGAGATGTGGCTTTGTAATAAATTTATGATTTTATAAATTTATATGGATCCTTTTTGGTACATTCATAATTTGAATCAGGAACTGTGAATCAAATTCGAGTAAAAGATGAAAATCAGCTGTCAATATTTTCCCTATAAAAACATACAACGCATTGAAGACATTATTAGTGCTACTGTTTCCCTACTACTGATTAAAACCAACGTTATTATGGAGCGGCGACGTCATTTAGCAGGGAAGAAATGCTCAGAGCCGTGGGAATGATAGAAGCTGGTTCCCGGCAACGTACTGTGGCTTTAGCTCTGAATACAAGTCAGAGTGTTATCAGTCGACTTTGGACACGTTACTGAAGCACTGGTACCGTGGCTGAGCGCCATGGAGGACGGTATCGCTGCACCACACGGAGACAAGACCGATACATTCAAATCTTAACTCGAAGAGCTCCAACAATAACCGCCATGATGTTAGCCGTGAGGCTTCATCACTCTTCAGGGAACTTAATTAGCGACCAAACAGTCAGAAACCGCTTGCATGAAGTGAACCTTCATTCCCGAAGACCGCTACGGGTACCACCTATAGCAATGCACAATCGTAGGATTCGATATCAATGGGCTCTTGAACACAGAAATTGGGCAGAAGAACAATGGCGTTTCGTGTGCTTTTCTGATGAGTCTCGTTTTGGTATGAGACCGGATACAAGACGTATACGACACTGGAGAACCCCTGGACGCCAACAGCGATTAAAATCCTGCCAGGAAGTCCATCCTTATAGTGGTGGAACCATCATGGTATGGGCGGGTATTTGGATCGGCGGAAGAACTGAGTTGATTTGGATCAGAGGCAACCTCAACGCTCAAATTTATGCTGAGACGATTGTATCAGACGTCATCGTTCCTCTACAAGTGCAAATCGGTCCCTTATTTCAGTTAATGCATGATAATGCACGACCGCACACCGCAAGAGTTGTAAGACAGACTCTCGCCGCAGCTAACATCAATGTCCTGCCCTGGCCTGCTCAGTCGCCAGACTTGAACCCGATTGAGCATGCATGGGATATGCTACAGAGAAGAGCTCTGCCGAATATGGAGGGTATCCAGTCGCAAGAAGACCTTTTTTTGTTGTTGCAACGAACATGGGCGGCCATTCCACAGCGTGATTTGGATGAACTCATTTTGAGTATGCCAAACCGATGTTCTTGTGTTGTTAGTGTTCGTGGTAGAAACACGGATTATTAATTGTTTAAGTTACCCAATAAAATTTTAAAGAAAACTGTTATTTCAGTCTTTTTTTCGGACTTTAATGTTAGTGGTTCAAATGTCAAAAATCCCTTTATTAGGAAAATGGCAAATTTCTTTATTAATGCAAAGGTGACTTGGTTTATCGTTACTGTGACAAACGAAAACACTTTATTTGATGAATCCTTAAAGAAAATTTTAATTAATATCAATCAGGAGAAAAGTTATTGCAAAAATATATGTTGATCCCTAGACACTTTTGATGTGTGTATTTTGTGTAATGTACCTACTATTGACAAATATCATAATATCGCAACTTAGAAACAATTATAAGATTTTAAATGAATTGAATGTTAGTTAATTTATTGTATTTTTTATTATTTTAATGTAATTTTTTTATGTAATTTAATTTCTTATATGGGTAATGAAACCTGAAATAAATGAATGTAATTTAATGTATCTAAGTTTTAAAATATCATTAAACGTACCGTTGTATTTACCTATAAAATTACTATTTTTTTAAATGGGACACTTTGAATTGGTTTCGTATTATCTTTAACGTTTAATAATATATAAACGATAATTATAATTTTAAGACAATTTGTCAGTAAATTATTACATATTATTATCAATCAAGCTAGTTGTTTTTATTCAAGAAGTCGCTGGCTTAGTAATAATTTTGCTAGTGATTTCGTTGACTAGAACGTTCTCATAAAAACTTAGATAAATGATATTTATTTTGCAAATAGGTTTTTACAAACTCTTTTACACGTCATTTTTTTTGGACTTTTTTTTGGACTTTTTTTTTTGTTACTGGATGAGGCCGGTGTTTCCTAACTGACTACCCTGAGAAGAAACACCGAAACAAACTCAGGGGTCACAGTCTTATTTTAAAGTCCGTGC
Source organism: Mythimna separata (assembly GCA_030763345.1). Taxonomy (NCBI): domain Eukaryota; kingdom Metazoa; phylum Arthropoda; class Insecta; order Lepidoptera; family Noctuidae; genus Mythimna; species Mythimna separata. The sequence continues at coordinate 8,213,942 of CM061190.1, forward strand.
TAAATGTAAATCATATGCGAACCATACAGATTAGTGTCTCAGATGGCCTTTTGAAGAAAGAACCATGCAAATTTGAGTGGACCTGTCTAGTCAGTGCAAGCATTTGTCATTATTCGCAAAGCTCAACTCAGGACTACTAAGGAGCTCGACGACTTGACGAACAATACCAAAGAAAGGACATTATAGTTAGGCCGCAGAAAACACTCAAATTGCCAGACATAAGTTAAAATGACTGAAAAGAAAAAAAAGAAGCAATCCACATAGTCCTCACATTCACAAAAAAGAAAAAAAAATCAAATCCCAACTAACATTTTGGTGTCAGTTACAGGTATTTTTAAGAGTTTAAGTGATACTACAGAGTTACAATTATCTAAAGGTGATAATTATATAGGTGTCAACAAACAAGATTAGCCCCAACAGCGTCACAAGAACTTTAATGGAAGATGTAGTAAAACTTTGAGAGTTACAATAGAGTTAAAATAGTGTTAGTTGCAGCAATTATACTTAGGATGTTATAGCTTTAACCTTTCTGCAACACCCAAGTCTTCACAACAGTGTTCGCAGACACCTGTTAACACTTATTGTTGTAACACTATAGCTTTAACCTTTCTGCAACACCCAAGTCTTTACAACAGTGTTCGCTGACACGGTTAACATTTATTGTTGCTTAGTTATTGCCATGAAGTGTCTTGTATACCTTAAGGTGTTATGTTGACTGTTGTTGCAGGCACAGAGTTCGTCGAGAGTTTAGTAATACGAGATACTTAGAGTGTCGAACAACACCTTTATCTAGTTATAACCTGTAATAAAATAATTTAACTAAAGCTTATTGAGTTAGGCAGATTCCTTATAAAGGTAAAGGTGTCAAACAACGCATCTATGGATCATTATTAACACTTACAGTGTCAACTAAAGCTTTTGTAAAAATAACCTCTAAATGTGTTCTCTAAATTATTTATTAATGTGTTTGTTCGCAATTTTCGGAACTGAACGAAATCCTTTTATTTAGTTATTAGTTACTTTAAAATGAAACGAATACAAACTTGGAGTGCACAAAAAAAAACAGGAGCAGTGAAAAAAAGGATAAAGCGGGCTAGTTCATTTTTTTTAAATTCAGTTTTTAATAATACGACTGACACAAATAATTCAAGTAGATGTGGTAATATTCTTCGCTTGGGTTCTGTTGGTCCAATTATTACGGAAAATCAACAAGATTCGTTACCAAGTCATATAGATGGTCATAATGATTTTAATCAAGACCGAATGGAGATACAACAGGGTCCCTTAGACGTTCCTATCACATGGAAAATACTGAAAAAAAAAAATACAATCTCTTCAGATTATGGGTATCAGGACATGAATGAAACTAATAGTCATTGCTTCAGTTTACTTGTTACATAAAATTTAGGTTTTCATTATTTCGTTGAAGAACCCTAATCGAGTCGGTTTGTAAATTTTTTAGCCTGTTGTATTATCTTCACTGTAGTAAATGCATTTCGCTGAGTGTATTATAACACTATTAAGTGTACCAAAGGTAGCACAATACTCTTGACTAACGATGTAGTAACTCAAAGAGTGGCACAAATGAGTTATGTAAAGATTTAATATTTAAAATAAGTTTGCCATTGTTTTGGTAAACTAACCTAAATATTACTATGAGTTATTCAACATTTGAATACAAAATACTACATTTCTTATATTATTTGCAGCGCCCCATGAATACTATTGGCTACTGGCTCGAAATACCTAAATGTAATTAATAGTTAGTAATTATAATGATAAAAGGGACATCTTTTGCAGTCATTACGGATAGTCAGAAACCAGTAAATCTGACTAGTCTTGCCATAGAGTACCGTGTTACCCCAGTTAATGACTTGTGGAGGTTTGGTAGGCAGCCGCTCCTCCTAAAATACCTCCTTTCTTTCTCGTATAATCCGGCTCGACCGTAAGCCGACCCCAATATAGGTAGATGGGAAAAGGCTAAAATAGGCAGATGAATTTTAATGATAATAGGCTACCTCCTAAAACTATATAATACCTGTTTCCGAAATGTAACATTGCATTGTAAAAGTTGCCACGGGCCTGGCATAGTCCTAGTGTAGATATATTATCCTCTGTGCTGTGACATCCTCAAACAAGTTATTTTTTAAAAGGTAATAATTAATTATACTATTATAGATTATTTCCTACTGTGGTGATTCCCGGATTTTCATCTTTCTTTTTATTTTCGTTGTTGCAAGTGCGAATACAGAACATGAGGTCCTGGTTGCGATTCTTGAATCGAACAAAAATTAATATTCGGTTTTGCTCATCATCATTTGCCTAGCCTTTTCCCAACTATATTGGGATCGGCTTCCAGTCAAGCCGGATTTAGCTGAATACCAGTATTTTACGAGGAGCGGCTGCCTACCAGACCTCCACAACCCATTAACTGGGGTAACACGGTACTTCATGGCAAGACTGGAGTCAGATTTACTGGCTTCTGACTATCCGTAACGACTGTCAAAGATCTACAAATGACAGCCGGGACCTACGGCTTAACGTGCTTTCCGAGGCATGGAGGAAACTCGTTATGTTAAGATGGTCACCCATCCACAGATCAACCTTGGCAAGCGTTGCTTAACTTTGAAGATCGATCTGTGTTCTATTACTTACACTGAGCCACCAAAAAAAAATTACGCAGTGGTTGAAAACTTTTCCTGTATATGTTGATCAAGTTTGTTTAAATTCCAGCTTCACCTACAACTTACACAATGCTGTCGGTAATACTGCTGCTTGTAGTCGCCACTGCTGCTGCCGAGCTCAGCAACGAGATGGAACCAGTCCCCATAATATTGGACGACGCCACTCCGGCAGAAGTGTTGATGTACCTTTATGAAGTAGTGCTTGCGTCACATACGAGTAAAGGAGTCATAAGTTCTAAACTTTGTCCTGGTGATATGTACCCTTTTTCAACAAATCCTTTAAAGTGTCCACCAACTACAGAAAAACCCTTTGAAAATGCTTACTAAATTAATTCTATGTAAAGATATAAATCTTTGAACATGTTTTTAAATATGAGTTGAAACTAATACCAGTGGAATTAGTTTTTGGTATTAGAACAGAATAAATCAGTTATATGTATAATATTCAGCAATTATGTATAATATTTATATTTTCCAATACTGAATTACCAGTTCAATCCCAAACTACGGTTATTATGTGTGTTTCATCATCATCATCATCTCAGCCGAACGATGTTCACTGTAGGACATAAGCTTTGTTAGTGTTGAAACAAGTACCAGTGGTATAGTTGTTAGTATTAGAACGGAAAAAGTTAGTAATATGTATATACAAAAGTTGTATATTCATAAACACTACAAAACATCACACATTCATATTTTTTTACTAGATTTTTATTTTGTATTTTGTGTCTTTTTTAATTTATTGCATAGAAAGATGTATGTAATTGGTAGAAGTTACCAGCTCCAGTAACACAGGTTATGCCTAGCGCAGAAGTCAGGGCCTCACTATTTTGTAACATGTTATTTATGTCAATAAAGAATTCAATATTATTATTTTTTTATTTATTTTTTAAATACATATTAAGCATATTTTTAAATATTTCTTACAAAAAATAATATAAAATCATTTAAAAAATATAAAAAATAGAAGGCCACCGATGTCGGGATTAGGGTCCAAGCTACCGGTGGTTAGGGCTCCAGAGACAGGAACCTCCTCACAATGCGAGCCTTATGAAGGAGTATTGCCTTCTGTATCAGGCCCTTGATCCAACCGCGCAACGACAATTTCGACAGGTGGTCGTCGAGACTATTAGCAATAAGACCGTCGTTGGCGGAAACGACAATCGGCACAATGACAGCCAAGTCAAATTTATTTAGTACCTATTTAAAATAAATTAAGCCAATGTACTATTGTCAAATATCGTAATATCGCAAGTGAGAGAAAATTGCAAGATTTGAAATTTATTGAATGTTGGTGAAAATTAAAAAAAAAAAAACCGGGCAAGTGCGAGTCGGACTCGCGCACTGAGGGTTTCGTACCAACCTACCTATAAAAACAGTTTAATTCGGGAGCTATATGTTTGAGCCGTTTGGGGTTGAAACACTGGGGCCTTGGGGTCCGAGTGCTCATCGAGTTGTTCGCGAAATTAGCAAACAACTAGTCGACTCTTCACGTGACCAGAGGGCTGGGCTGTTTTTCGGCCAACGAATCAGCATTGCCATCCAACGTGGCAATGCTGCCAGCGTTCTGGGCACTATTGCTGTTGACATCGACGTGGATGAATTTTTTGATGCCCAGTAAATGCCTTTTTTTTGTATATATATTTACGTTTGTACATACTTTTATCTTTAGTTTGTATATATATCTATTAAGTTATTAATATGTAAATATCTGTATCCTGAATAAATAATCATTTCCCTCTTTTTTATTAATGATGTTTAATTCTCGAATCGAGTCTTGAAGACTTTTCAATTTTTTTTTCTTGTGACGTAACTAAAAATTTTCAGTTTTCAGACTTTTCCCGATATTAGTGCTATAATACCTTGCTTCGTGCCAAATTTCAAGATTCTAGGTCAACGGGAAGCACCCTATGAGTTTTGATTCCTTTGACAGTGTCGAAATGTACGTTTTTTGCAACATAAACGGGCGTATCTTTTTTTCCCGTCAACTTACAAGTTTGATTTTTGCACAACTTCAAGGGACCGCGGATTTCAATATATGGTTTTAATTTCAACTTGATACCTTCACGCGTTCCTGAGAAAAAGGGTCTTGACAGACGGACGGACGGACAGACGGACAACAAAGTGATCCTATAAGGGTTCCGTTTTTTCCTTTTGAGGTACGGAACCCTAAAAATGAAATTTTGGTGAAAAAAAACCTGAAAAAAATAATTTAAATTAATGTTTAGGTACATTAACGTTTGAATCCCCAACCGGTCCTATGAGACCGCGCTGTTATTGTTTTACTATTGTGTCTCGTTTCGCGGGTATCTGAGTAATTAAATTAAATTAAATTATTTCAGGTTCCATAACCCATATAAGAAATTACATTTATTTACAAAATTTCATATGAAATTCAATGGTGAATATTTGTTGTGTTTGACTCATTTATCATTATCATTTACGTTATTCTATTTCTGGTAATAATTATTTATTGGTTTCTTTGGGTTTCGTATTATCTTTAACGTTTAATAATATATAAACGATAATTATAATTTTAAGATAGTTTGTCAGTAAATTATTACATTTCAATCAAGCTATTTTATTCAAGAAGTCGCTGGCTTAGTGCTAATTTAGCTGATAAAAACTTTGACACCCCTTAAACCGAAGGTAGTTCTGAAAAACTAATAATTATAGTCTTCATTATAAGAGGAGGGATGGAATACATGTTACTAAAAGAGTTATGAGTTTGCATGTGGATGGATGGAGAGAGAGAGGGAGGCCAAAGAAAAGATGGATGGATTGTGTGAGAACTGATATGGAAGAAAAAGGAGTTAGTGATAGCGTGACGAGTGACAGGATAGAATGGAAGAAAAAAACATATTGCGCCGTCCCTAAATAAAACGGGACAAGGGCAGGAAGATGATGATGACAGTCTTTAGAAACTTTGATTAGAATTTGTGCCAAGATTCAAGTTTATTAACTCAAAAAATAAGAAAACTTCATAAAAAATTTACCCCCTTTATTGTTCTATTGGGGGTAGTTTTGAAAACAAAATATGAGAACCTTAATTGTTGACTTAAGTTTTTATGCTAACTTTCAAATACGGGGTATAGTGGCGTCAGACATCGACGCTCACACGGATACCATGGATCCAGTACGGTACAGATTCTGGACACCCCGGTGATGGAAATTTTTGTCGGGTTTTTTCTAGCTACTAGCCGTAAGCTAGAGTAAATAGGTTCTTAACAAGCTAGTGCGTCTCACCATCAACGACTGCATCACTGCTTACCAACAGGTGGGATCGCAGTCAAGCACTAGTTTATATTATTTAAAAGAGTCAGTTTTTCACTTTTAAATTATACTAGCGACCCGCCCCGGCTTCGCATGGGTGCTATATTACGCACGTATCATACAAATAAACTTTCCTCTCTAATAAAAAAATGCATCTTCATAAAATCTCAAAATCAATCATATCTGTTGCGTAGTTTTAAAGATCTAAGCATACATTGAGACTGACACACAAGCGACTTTATTTTATACTATGTAGTGATAAGTATAGATTGTAACTAATTTATCCTCAAAAAATGTTAAGTAGGTACCTATGTAGATTTTGTGTTACCTTTTCCCTGGGTACAATTATAATTCAAAATCTTTTAAAGGATAATGAGTATGAATTACCTCATGATTAAAATTATTCGCCTACCGTTTACAGGCAGGATTGTTGTAGTGGTCAAACAATTTATCTGTAGGTGACTAAAAATGGTAAGGAGGAAAGATTGGTACAGTATTCCCAAATTAATAATGCGTATGCAAATCTTCGCTAATTGTCGTATTCCCGGAAACACCCGAATTAGTTCATGAATCCGCGACCGGTCCTATGAGACCGCGCTGTTATTGTTTTACGCGGTGTCCTGCGTGAGCGACGAACGCGACGCGACGTGACGCAACACGGCGCGACGTAATGCGACGCGATGCTATACGCGACAAATGTCCTACGTGATTTTGGTCATTACTTCTCGAATCATGGAGAAATACAGTACAATTTTGCTTGAAAATGTTATATTTCGTCTTGTCGCATCTGGTCGCCTTAAAAACAAGTACGCGTTACGTCGCGTCTCGTCGCAGACTGTCATATAGGCCGTATGTAGGGTATGCCGTTGAGTTGATCGCGTTCGTCGCGTTCGCAGCGTCGCGTCGCGTCGAATTCGTCGCTCACGCAGGACACCGCGTTACTATTGTGTCTCGTTTTGTGGGTATGTGATAGGTTAAAACACATAATTCTACTAAATTATGCTTGAAGAAAAAGCACTTAACCACTCTATACATAATATATCGTCTTCCGACGCTTTCTCATGTTCACGCAAGCTATGTTGTTTGAACTACAAATATGGCAACCGATAATGATATCCGATGTCGTTGATGTAAGTTTGGCAGCGCGTGCAGTAGTTAAAATTTTATTTATTTAAAAAAAAAAAAAATCTGCTCTTGAAAATTTATCCCGGGATTTTAAGGCATATCGTAGGATAGAGATAAAGTATCTATATCCGTGTTATCATTATTAATTTCAAATTTTTAACTATTTCAAATTGTAATTGAAATGTAGGTACTATGGCTTCCTAGCCTGACCCGACGAAAAATTCCACCACTGGGACCCCTATGTACTGGATCCATGGTATTCGTTTGTGCGTCGATGGCAGACACACCCGATAATAGTGCTGTAAAAGGCAAAAAAAAATGTGAGAAAGCTATATCATCATCTACCTAGCCTTTTCCCAACTATATTGGGGTCGGCTTCCAGTCAAGCCGGATTTAGCTGAATACCAGTATTTCACGAGGAGCGGCTGCCTACCAGACACCCACATCTGGGGTAACACGGTACTTCATGGCAAGACTGGAATCAAATTTACTGACTTCTGACTATCCGTAACGACTGCCAAAGATCTACAAATGACAGCCAGGACCTACGGCTTAACGTGCTTTCCGAGGTACGAAGGAAACTATATGGGTTTTCAAATTCAATATCAATACTTAATAGCTGTATAATTATAATGAAATTCATTATAATATTATTAGCTGGCGTGACAAATACCGGGAAGGCTGTGTCATGACCATAATGAGTTATTTATCGATTGCTCTGACGTAATATAATTTGACGTATACGTGTAGTAAACCTGAAAATATAATACCTATATTGTATGTGCGTAATTCAAGTTAGAGTGCGTCTAATGAAAGCGCGACGATGAGTTTTCTTTTTAAATTTAATTGGCAACATTATTCAGCCGCAATTGTAAGAAATAAAAAAAAATGTGATGTGTTAAGACATGATTCTCCTACTAGTTAGTAATACCACATACAAAATTTTTGGATTTAACCTCTTTTTCTCAGGTCGCGCTTTCATTAGACGGACTTTAGTAACCCAGTAAGATATACGACACCTACACAATGTCTACTTTATTATAGGTAGGTAATAATAATTTTAGTGATAACATTACTACCCATTGCTTTATCCGCATTTAAACAAAAATATACATATTTGGTAATGCGCACTGGTTATCCTGCTTCATACAAATGTAGCGATGCTTACTGATTTTATGCTCAAAACATACTCATAAATGTTTTATGTGTCTATACTTGAGGACTTTTTTTTCGACAGCGATGTGGAAGAGTTTTTCGACGCCATTTTTTAGTTTACTTTTAGTTAGTTCTTTAGGATTTTTTATTTTATTTTATTTGGTGTAAATATATACTTATTTGTAATGTTAGTACTTAACCTATCAATACCCGCGAAACGAGACACAATAGTAAGACAATAACAGCGCGGTCCTATGAGACCGGTCGGGGATTCATGAATTAATCTCTACTTATAATAAAACTAAGTATGTTCCTAATTTTTTTTTTTAACTTTTTTTTAGATTATTCGTTTATTATGCAGAGAAAAAACATAAAAAAAATGATTATGATTTATTTTTATTGTGTTTTAAATAGCTGTTAGTCCTCCATATGCTGAATAAATACTTACATATATATCACTAGCTTCTGCCAGCGACTTTGACCGTGTGAAATTATGGTTCTCCATACACACTTTGGACCCCGTTTACCCCCTTAGGGAGTGTATTTTTTTTAACAATATAAACTAGTACTTGACTGCGATCCCACTTAATGGTATGCAGTGATGAAAATTCTCTCTAATGCTGCCTACGTCATAAAAGGAAACCTTATACAAAATTTTACCGTCCTAATACCAGTAGTTTCGGCTGTGCGATAATAATATGGCAGTAAATCAATTTCTCCTTTTATACATATCATAGATAAAGAAGTAAACCTATGAATAAATGAGATTTTAACAAAAATAAACCACTAATGAAATTAAGGGCTTGTTTCACAATGTCCGAGTAGGCACTACTCACTGAATAAATTCAAAAATTTGACAGAATTTGTATGAAATTATCTGCCAAGTAAGATACTCGAAACTTAATCATAGGTGGTGAAATAGGCCCTAAGATGGTTAAGGTCTTAATAAAATAAAACAAGTCCTATAAAAACAGTTCAATCCTCGAATCGAATCTTTAAATTTTTTTTCGAATCACAATTTTTATTTCATGATACGCAATCAAAAATTTATACATCGTATCTTTTTAGGGTTCCGTAGCCAAATGGCAAAAATGGAACCCTGATAGTTTCACTATATCTGTCCGTCCGTCCGTCCGTCAGTCCTCGCTTAATCTCTGTGACCGTTAGCACTAGAATGCTGAAATTTGTTACCAATATGTATATCAATAACGCCGACAAAGTAGTAAAATAAAAATTGGGAAAAATGTTTTTTTAGGGTAGCCCCCTACATGTAAAGTGAAAGGCGACTTTTTTTTTTATTTCAACCGTAACGTGTGATAATATGTTGTTGGATAGGTATTCAAAAATGAGTAAGGGTTTACTAAAAACATTTTTTGATAATATCAATAATTTCGGAAATGACGCTAAAAATTAAAAAAACAATGTGTGTGTGTCCCCTCTAACTTTTGAACCATAAGTTCAGAAAATATGAAAAAAATCTGGGAAGTAGAACTTTATACAGACTTTCTTGGAAAATTGTTTTGAACTTGATAGGACGAACACTTTTTGAAAACTTGGGGACACTTATTGTGACGGACGGAAACTACGGAACCCTACACTGAGCGTGGCCCGACACGCTCTTGGCCGGTTTTTTTTTTCTTTTGTGGTACGGAACGCCCAAAATATTGCAAAAGTAACACAATAGAGATATTTTGTATGCAATTAAATTAAAATAAAGGTTACTCATTATATTAATGAGTAACGATATACAGTCATCGCTATAGGTACCAATTTCTGGTATATAACAGATGTCAATACTACAAAATATCACATTACAATAACGAGAAGCTATTCGGCTTCATCCTCGTTCAGTATTTTTTCCTGTAATAAGTGCCTTCCTGGAAAACATATAGTAGTTACTCAGATACCCGCGAAACGAGACACAATAGTAAAACAATAACAGCGCGGTCACATAGGACCGGTTGGGGATTCAAACGTTAACAAGGTAATTAATAATATTATATTTAGTTACTAAAATATTCTGAAAACGATATCCATAATATCAGTTTTAATACGTTTAATCGATTTTAAATTATTGCTGCATGGAAAGCAGTAGTGGCCCAGTGTTAGTTGCCCCGACTTACCGAGTGGTATATCGTGAGTTCAAACCCAGCTAGGCGCATTACTTTCTGAAATTTATTTCATCACCAGTGCTCTCAAAACGGTGAAGGAAAACATCGTGAGGAAACCGGTATGTTCTAGAACTAAAAATTCGATGATATGTGACATCCACCAAACCTCACTGGGTCCGCGTGGTGGATTATGGCCCATTCCCTCTCCTAGAGAGGAGGCCTAATTCCCAGCACTGGGAACATTAAAAGGCTGATTATGCTGATCATAAAATAGTTGTAATTTCCTGGGTGGAGGTTAGATAGGGGCTCACTCCATGTAAAATACGAGTATGGGTATTCAGCCGCATACGGTTAGACATTAAACCATCCCTGAGAACATAACTGGGAAAATGCTATGCATACATTGAAGAATGGATACTTAGTTCATGAATCCCCGACCGGTCCTATGAGACCGCACTGTTATTGTTTTACTATTGTGTCTCGTTTTGCGGGTGATGTGATAGGTTAATAAACTAGTGTGCCTCACCATCAACGATTGCATCACTGCTTATTATCAGGTGAGATCACGGTGAGCACTAGTTTATACCAATTAAAAAAAAACTTAACTTTTAAACACGGTTGTAAGTATCATGCATCTCCATTTTGGGGAAAAATGAAAATGGCGATTAATTATTCCAGAAAATCAGATACGCGTACTAATAAGTAGAGCGAGTTTATTTTAACCTATCACATACCCACAAAACGAGACACAATAGTAAAACAATAACAGCGCGGTCTCATAAGACCGGTCGGGGATTCATGAATTAAATGAGCACGTAGATGAAATATAATATCGGCAATATTTTTTCCAAAACTTGTTAAAGATTAAGGAAAAAAGGTATTTTATTGAATTGAATATAATAATTTCCGCTCATAAGCAGAAGCGATTCAATTTAATAAAAACAAATTGAGTCACAGTCACCTGACAATGCCCGATGTAAAACAAAAATTTTATACTAACAATTTTTTTTTGGAATACTAATAAGTATATCGACAAACTTAATATCGATATTATCGAAATTTCGATATGACCTATCATTAACAACAACACCGGCAACGCCAAATCAACCAACAGCAGTCGCCAAACCAACCAATTGAAAACCAAAAAAACCCCAATGCCTAATTTTTTTTTGCCTTCAGGTTTTTTTTGGTGATGTTAATTGGCATCGCAAATTTTAGAACACCTCTTTGGAAGTGAACGACGGGATTTTATAAAACAACTATTTTTTTTTTTATTTCCAGTTACATTACCAAGAGCCGCTACGATGAGAGTTTTAATATCGCTGATCGTTATCGCCGCGATGATTAACGTTGTGATGTCTTTTACCTACTTGTCTTCAAGACAAGGCTGCATAGGAAACATGCCAACATTTGCGAACGGAAAATGTGCTCCTCCGACAGAGAAACCCTATGCTTGGGATGATTATTATTAAGTAATAAAATCATTGTTCATAATTACTTTTTTTTATTTTAATTATGTTTCTCGCATGAAGTACCGTATTTTTTATTGATAGGTTCGCACTTGACCGCTATCTCACCTGATAGAAAGCGACGATGTGGTCGACGATGGAGCGCGCTTACCTAGACTCAACCTATTCACTCTTGACTTAAAGATTCCGGGGTTTTAGCTATCAGGAAACACAGACTTCAAGGAACTTCAAGCCAAGGAATTCTTCTCCTTGACTGTTATACGCACAATAAATGTGTTCCCAAACCGTTTTGTGCCTATAGGAGCGATGTCAGTAAATCTGACCTCCAGTCTTGCTATGAAGTACCGTGTTACCCCAGTTAATGGGTAGTGGAGGTCTGGTAGGCAGCCGCTCCTCATAAAATACTGGTATTCAGCTAAATCCGGCTTGACTGAAAGCCGACCCCAATATAGTTGTGAAAAGGCTAGGTAGATGATGATGAATTATGTTTCTCGCATATTTTTTTAGGTTCCGTACCTCAAAAGGAAATAACGGAACCCTTATAGGATCACTTTGTTGTCCGTCTGTCTGTCTTTCAAGACTCTTTATCTCGAAAATGCGTAAAAGTTTCGAGTTTAAATTAAAACCACATATTCAAGTCTGCTCATTGAAGCTCTGCAAAAATCTAACTTGTAAGTGTACGAAAAAAGATACTGCCGTTTATGTCGCAACAAAACTTACGTACATTTCGACACTCACAAAGGCATCAAAATTCATAGCATTCTTAAAATCATGAATTGGGCATAAAGAAATTTTCCTTAAATGTTCAGTTTTCAGACTTTTTTCTATATTTGTGCTATTAATCCTTGCCTTATGCCAATTTTTATATTATACTAGCTTTTACCCGCGGCTTCGCTCCCGTCAAATGACTACCCTACATATCCTACGCTACCCTACCTTCCCTAGACTACCCTACCTACCCTACACTACACTACCTTACACTACCCTACACTACCCTACACTACCCTACACTACCCTACACTACCCTACACTACCCTACACTACCCTACACTACCCTACACTACCCTACACTACCCTACACTACCCTACACTACCCTACACTACCCTACACTACCCTACACTACCCTACACTACCCTACACTACCCTACACTACCCTACACTACCCTACACTACCCTACACTACCTTACACTACCCTACCGTCCTACCCTACTTTACCAAACTTTTTTTTTTTGAATTTTTCTCTCCGTAAGGACCATCATTGAACTTCAAGGAACATTTTTAAAAAAGAATCAGCCAAATCGGTCAAGCCGTTTTCATGTGATGTCGTGACAACGAAAAACGGGTTTCATTTTTATATATATAGATTTGAGTTGATTGAATGAAAGGTAAATTGCGGTTTACGATTTATGAAGTACTAAAAAAAAACTACTCACTAGATCTCGTTCAAACCAATTTGCGATGGAAGTTTGCATAGTCATGAACATAATATTTTTTTTTTAGTTTTATCATTCTGAGAATCAGAATTAGGAGTTACAGGGGGCTCATTTTGCCACTTTGGAAGTGTCTCGCGGAAACTATTCAGTTCAGAAAAAAATGATTTTAGAAACCTCAATATCATTTTTGAAGACCTACAGTCCGTCTAATGAAAGCGCGACCTGGAATTTTATTTCTTAATTTAATTGGCAACATTATTCAGCCGCAGCTGTAGAAAATAAAAAAAATTGTGGTGTGTCAACACATGGTTCTCCTACTAGTTAGTAATACCACATACAAAATTTTTGGATTTAACATCTTTTTCTCAGGTCACACTTTCATTAGACGGACTATATCCATAGATACCCCACATATTTGGGGTATCTATGAATAGGTATTTTAATGAAAAAAAAAATTAAGTTTCAGTTCTAAGTATGGGTAAACCCCCAAAATTTATTGTTTCATCTTCTATTTTTGTGTGAAAATATTAATGCGGTTCACGGAATATATCTATTTACCAAGTTTCAACAGTACCTATAGTTCTTATAGTTTCGGAAAAAAGTGTCTGTAACATACGGACAGACTGACAGACCGACATAACGAATACATAACGGGTTCAGTTCTTGGCCATTTGGCTACGGAACCCTAAAAATACTATATTCTGTTAGAACTTGCTTTCATTTTTTTTTTTTACTATTGTAACAATACTAGCTAGAAGATCGAAATCTTTGATTTTACAATTTATGTCACCGAATATGTACGCAAAATAGTAGTTTTAAAACTTAAATAAGTCCAAGGGGTTCTACAGTTTTTGTGCGATAATGAAACATGCCTAAGAGGACAAGTTCTAACAGATTTTTTTTTCTTGGTCTCCTTTAGTACCTCATTTTATTTTGTTCAGCCTAAACTGTTCTACTGCTGGGCAAAAGCTTCCCCTAACTCCTTCCAGGTATTCTTATCCCGAGCTGCCTCCAACCAGTTTTGCGTGGTACCTTGTTATCAAGATTTTGTCTACGTCGTTCGTATCAGCCTTGGTGGGCCCCTACGGTTTTACTGGTACCACTTTGAAGAGCGTGTGGAATACTACGCACCGTCGGCGACAACTTGGGCTCGGCTCGGTCGATTAAGGCAGGCCGCACACCAGCGCCACATGCTACACGTATCGAACATTTACGTCGCCACAATCGTTGCGCTACAATTCAGCTTACTACAAATGTATTGTATATACGCACATCGGAAGCACAGTTGTAGCGTGGCACCGCTTTCAGCATGTCGACGTCATCTTCTGATGACGACGATTTCTTGATGTGGCGATTCATGAGAAAAAAGACGTTATTGGGTTCATCCGTTTACTCAAGATTGCACAAATTACGGGAATTACAAATCACCAATCTTAGTCCAAATAATTTCTGTAATCCGTCTGTTACTATAATCATTGAGTGTATGATTGTATAATATAGGGCTTTTTTTCGACCTCTGCAATAAATTCAACGTTAAATTCAATGTTGTTTATCATTTTTTCAAACCAACGCGACACAAAAAACGAACAGGTTCGATCTTCAATTATTGTAGCGCGGATGACGTCTCGCCACAAAGTGCGCCCGCTACAAATGTGTCCTCGGTGTGCGTGCTCTCGTAGGAATATATGGGGGCGTTAAATGTGTCGCATTTCAAATGTGGCGCTACAATTGTGGAGAAACAATTGTATGCCTGGTGTGCGGCCTGGCTAACAGACAGCCGGGCGGTGCTGGCGAGCTGCCCGTCGTCCACAAACTTGCGCCTGCGGGAGCCGAGGATGGCGAGGGGGAAGAAGTCTTCCGTCGTGGTGGCATGAAGAGATACAGTCCCTCACTGGCATACAAGGCGTCGCTAGCATTACTGCTTCTCAGAATCGATCCCTTTTTCTGCGGACAATGACCTGAACTAGAGCCTGATGCGAGAAGTTGCCGTCGGCAATCACCTTCATGAAAACACGGTTGTGCCCCGGCCAATTGGGGCACTTCTTCGTTGTATGTTGTTGTTGTAATAAGGTTCAATTGAAATACAGCGTCAGGCAACTACCACGTAGTTATCTGGCATATTTGCTGAACTGGACTTATTTGGCGCAACCTGTCACGGTTGCGCCAAATAAGTCATACACACACACAATTTTAATTTTATTTATATTTATTTTTAATTTTAAGTTTCGACATGTTTTTCCTATACTGTCTGTAAGTATCTATGTGTGCCAAATAAAACATTTTTCTTTCTTTCTTTCACCTTGCCCTCCGGGTGTTTTGTGGACTAGTATTATAACATTATATGAACTGAGGACCTGGATCAAGCGGACCTTGAGCACACCGTGGCGTGTTTCCAGCTACTCCTCATAGACTTACTACCACGATTTTGGTATACCCCAGAGACAAACTTATTTGTGACCCACTGGCGACAAACGACCTTTCTTTTATCTTTACAAACCTCCCTGTCTACCACAATCTGTCACTCACTTTTAAAAGCAAAAAATATTGTAACAACATTACAACTGCAATTTTATATCTGTCTTTATAACCCACTGCCGTATTTCCCGAGCCATTGTGAAGCGCTGAGCTAACATCTACACTTGCAAGCTGGAGCCCAAAGCCTCTAAGTAGCTTACAACTCTTTATTGTCACACTGGAGACGCTTTCTTAGCACAAATGTGAATTATTTATTTATTTTTCTTGTAATGCTAGTGTAGTTTTGTTTTGAGTGGCCTTTATACTTTTTTTTTCTTCTACTTTTTGATAAGTGAGTAATGATGTGTATGTTGCAAGCAGGCACTCACGTTTTTGTTTCATCAATTTCAACTAGATGAGGACAGTGTTTTTGTAACTGACTACCCTGAGAAGAAACACCGAAAAGACTCAGGGGTCACACACTGTCTCTTTAAGGCTGCTATCCCACTAGCGTTTTATGAGCGTTGACGTCAACGTCGCGTCTGCGCATGACAAGCATTAACGTCCTCTGAACGCGACGTTAACGTCACCCACATGATACTATTGCCAAAAAACGCGACGTTAACGTTGCGCAAACGCGACGTTGATATCGCGTTTAGCGGACGTTAATGCTTGTCACGTGCAGAAGACGCGACGTCAACAGCTCCGGGGATCACTTTCACATGCACCCACCCTACCCATGGCACTAGTAGGCTTCGACCTGGGACCCAGTCCTAACGGTTTTTCTTAAAACAGTACGCGCCGTTGACGACTTGGTCTCGGTCTGGATTATTACCGGACTGCTGGACGGCAATCTAGAAGCAAGCATAGTTATCTGTAACAACTATGCTTGCTTTTGAGACCTAGTTTCAAAATTAGTTACAAAAATAGAAATATCCGATGTAAAGTGAGACTTGAGCTGTAAAACCTGAACAATCTAAACGGAACTAACCCACTGCGCCGGTTAATATATTTTTTTATTATTTTCTGAGATAAAAATATTTTGGTGCAAGTCATAAGAACTTATACGCACAAAAACGTTTTGGGAACACATTTATTGTGCGTACAGTTAACGAGTGGAATTCCTTGCTGAAGTCTGTGTTTCCTGATGGCTACAACCCGGAAATCTTTAAGTTAAGAGTAAATAGGTTGCTTCTAGGTAAGCGCGCTCCATCGTCGACTGCATCGGCGCTTTCCATTAGGTAAGATAGCGGTCAAGTAAAAACCTATACGAGTAAAAGATTAAAAAAAAACTATTAAAACTTCCTGAACATCCAAACTTTGTACCTATTATCTAGGTCTAGGGTAGTTTTCTATATTAGTTAAACAGTTTGTTTGTGCTTTAGGGCATACCTACCTAATTTGTTTTTATTCCTAACCTGTGCAGAAATAAAATAATATCTATACATATAGGCAAACCGTAAGCACATTTCGTGTATCTGAAACTACGAAGAAAAGCGGAAGTGATATGATACCGTTTTTGTATGGTTTCTACCTGTCCAGAATATCTATTCGTACCGAATTGGGAATAGCTTGGTTACCGAAAATTTTGGTGCCGAAAATCTGGGTGCCGAAACGGGAATACTCCAAAATCAAAGCATGCTTTTGTTTTTTTTTTTTCAACTGGGGAATCATCAGAATGACTTCTCCTGTTCTTGGGCGGAGCTGCGGGGCCTATCAGACTTTTACTGACTAAACCCCACCCACATTCCTTCGTTACCTTCGATCTGGCCTCACGAGCTTTCCTTTCGGAAGTCAACCCCAGTAGGCTTCGGAACCTTCGGCCCTGCTGAGCTCTAAAAATTACTGACACTCTTTAAAGCACACGTGGAGCGAGAACAAGCGCTCGTACCGGACGGTTACCGGATGGCCGGACGGCGAGCTACCCATTGCTCATAGTCCACAAACCCACACCTACGGTGGCTGGAAGTCGGGACTGCCTGACGACTATGACCCAGATTCTAAATAATAGGTTCAATAACGCATATAACTGTAATTGATTGTACAGTTAGATTTAAGACACTATTACTTGTAAGTTCCTATCCATAAACCTCTCTAACAACTGTTAGTAAACCTTAATTAATAAAATAAAAAATAAAAATATACCTACTGTTCTCAATAAACCTATGTTTGAATCCCCAACCGGTCCTATGAGACCGCGCTGTTATTGTTTTACTATTGTGTCTCGTTTCGCGGGTATGTGATAGATTAAAAACGCTAATGGCTAGTTCGCACTAAGCTAGTACTTTAGTTTAGTAGCGAGTAATTTAGTAGCTAAACGCGTCTGAACACCAAAAATTTAGTCGACTAATTTGGTAAGGAAACTAAATAGCTACTAAATAACTCGCTACTAAAGTAAAGTAACTAGCTTAGTGTGAACTAGGCATAATCGCCAGTCACTTAACCCTTGCACCACTCCCGAAATTATTTTTTTTAAGACGGCCGGACCTCAAAATTGTAAATTCATGTCTCTGGTCTACAATACCAGCACCAGCGCACTTGTGAGGGTTAATTAGGGTTCTTCATTTTTTTATGTATTCTTAATGGTTCCGTACCGTTGCGTTCAGTGTTTCTTATTGCTGGCTCTGAAATATTACTGTTTTATTTGTTTAGTTTAGGGTTCGTGGTTTTATTTTTTTGTTTCGGTTGTAAATTTTTGAGGACAACAATTTTGTGGTGGATTTTTTTTTGTTTGACAGGGATTGTCATAGAAAATATTTGGGTTAGTAAGTCATAACTGTTGAAAAGGTAAAAAAAGCAGAAACTGGCAACGTTATTAAGTAAGTCTTTTTAGTAGCATAATGTAAATTAATAATAATAAGGGCCTGTTTCACCACCTATGATTAAGTTTCGAGTATCTTAGTTGACAGATAATTTCATACGAATTCTATCACATTTTTGAATTTATTCAGTGAGTAGTGCCTACTCGGACATTGTGAAACAGAATATTTAACTACAAAATTAATTGTGACATAAAATCTATAACTACATAGTGTGTAGTGCCTGTTGGGCCCCAGTAGTGGATTTTCTGTTGGTTTTTCCTTGTTTTTATCTGTTTTTTTAGTTAAATTGTATTACATGCACCGTTATACAAGTAGCTTGGGCCCAGCAGGGGCGAAGCCTACATGGGCCATGGGTTGTGCGAAAAAGAATCCCGGGGCCCTAAAACGATAGCAAAAAAAGAACCAAAGTGTATTTTAGCTAGTAGAAGTCTGACACCCGCACCGCCCAAGAGCGGCAGAAGTCATTACATTGGAAATTTCCCACCATTTTGTAATTATATCTAGCCTATATTGTCCCACAGCAGGGCAAAAACTTTCTTAAAATTTGCCCAAAAAAAAAGTTTTCATAACACCTATAAAACCAATAAAACAGTCAGCAAGTAGCAGCGAGGAGCTCGTGGCTAGATAATAACAGCCGCACAGGTCGATCTTCAAGGTTAAGCAACGCTTGCCTGGGTTGGTCTGTGGATGGGTGACCATCTTAACATAACGAGTTTGCTCCGTGCCTCGGAAAGCACGTTAAGCCGTAGGTCCCGGCTGTCATTTGTAGATCTTTGGCAGTCGTTACGGATAGTCAGAAGCCAGTAAAATCTGACTCCAGTCTTGCCATGAAGTGCCGTGTTACCCCAGTTAATGGGTTGTGGAGGTCTGGTAGGCAGCCGCTCCTCGTAAAACACTGGTATTCAGCTAAATCTGGCTTGCCTGGTAGCCGACCCCAATATAGTTGGGAAAAGGCTAGGCAGATGATGATGATGTTGTAAATTTTGTATGAAACCAATTCAGGAATATACTCTTACAAATAAAAATAAATAATTTAAAGTCTGCCAACAATTGGCCCACCAATCGATCTTTTCCTACTAAACCTATTATGTGCATATCTTTTTTTTTGCAATGGAATTGACGGTTGTGCCAATAGTAACAATTTAAGTACGGACCGAATCCTTTACAATGGCATATATCATATCGCTGTTGGAAAATGAGCCCACTTTGTCCCATGGTCCTTTCGAGTGAAACTAGACTTCTCTATACAGACGTTTCCTTCTCTTACGAGGTGAATTTTGAAGAATCCACTCTTGGTCGCCTACGTCTTAAAAGGAAAGTGCAAAATTTCACGCGTCTAGTCCATATGGTACATATACAGTCAGACTTAAGAGTACATATTCCGTGCACTCTCAACTCTCTCTCTCTTCTTTCTTCTTAATCGGTACCACTTTTGACAGATGGCTCGTGGTCATCACTTCAGGTGTTGGTGGCAAGCTTCACAACACGCTGCCACTCTTCTCTAATGGCCGCCTTCCTCGTGCATTCATGTAGTGCTGATCAGCCACTTACTGCCACTTTCATCTGACCAGTCCACCTCATAGACGATCTTCCTCATGTCCTAGTACCCTCAACCTTTCCCTGGACCATATGTTGCAAATAGCCATCTCCGCTCGGTGGCATACGTAGCCAAAAGAGATTGGGATACAAGACTGTATCATAGAAGATAAACTCTGGTTGATACCGAGTTCTCAAAGTATAGATTCTTTGGTACGGAATGCAGTTCAAGCATTCAAGCATTCTTCTCCAGCACTGTATTTTTAGAAGAAATCAAATACTAAAGCATAATAATGAACCGTCAATCATATCTAAAGCCCTTTAAACGCACTCCGAATAAATTCATTAATAAAATCTCTCTCAATTATTTTAGTCGGTCTAGAATAATTTAATTATTCCACCCAAATTCTATATTAAAGTAAATACTTAGAAACTTGGGCTGTT
Source organism: Mythimna separata (assembly GCA_030763345.1). NCBI lineage: Eukaryota > Metazoa > Arthropoda > Insecta > Lepidoptera > Noctuidae > Mythimna > Mythimna separata. The sequence goes on from CM061190.1 coordinate 8,234,450, forward strand.
ATTCTAAAGCCTCCATGAGCCTCATTATGCCGACACACGATGGCGAACCCTCCTCAAACATCACTCCTTCAAAACTAACGTGGAGATAGGCAGGGCTCTCTAGTATATAGGTATATCTAGTTGTCTGTTTTTCTTTGGTTCGACGGACTGTCTGTGTTATGCTATGAAAACATTGGAAAATAACTAAAAGAAAACTGCACGGAGTATAGTTTTTTTTTAGGTTTGGAGATCATCTAATGACTTAGATGCTCTGTGCGGAGCAGGAGGGTGTCAGACTTTTACTGACTAAAACCATACCTGTGTCCTTCAATTGCCTCTTGCGTTCTTGGACTAAGGATTTCCTTTTCAGAAATTCCCCGCGGCATCGGCACTCCTGGGCCCCCTACGGTATATTGACATCTCTTTGAGGAGTGCGTGGATCGCTCCGAGCTGTTGACGACTGGGCTCGGTCTGGTCGGTTACCAGACAGCCAGACAGCGAGCTACCTATCGCTCGGCGTCCGCAAGCCCGCGTCTTCCGTGGCTGGTAGTCGGGGTCAGAATCTCGGTGGCTGGGACTGGGATGTAAGGGCACGAGGTCTAGTAATTCCCGACCTTTTCATTAAATTGTTCTTCAAGTAGTTGAGCTCCTAATGCTCCTGAGTTGAGCTTTGTGAATACCTACTGACAAATGCTTGCACAGACTGGATAGGTCCACTCAAATCTGTACGGTTCTTGCCTCAAAAGGCCATCTCAGAAACTAATCTGCATGGTTCTCATATGTTTTGACTTTAAAAGAGACTGTAACCCCTGAGTTTGTTTCTGTGTTTCTTCTAAGGGTAGTCTAGCTAGGAAACACCGGCCTCATCTAGCTTAAACTGAAAAAATAAATAGATGTGTAAAAGTGTCTTATAAAAACCTATTTGCATTATAATTATCATTTAAAAATTTTTTTTTAGACGTTGGAAATCATCTAATGACTTTTACAGCTCAAGTGTGCAGCGAGGAGATGTAAGATTTTTAGGCTGACTCAAACCCATCTATGTGTCTTGAGCTACCTTTTGCGTTCTAGAACCACGGACTCCCTTTCAGAAAGCCCTTGGCCCTTTCGGGCATCTGGCCAACTGGACCCGTACAGTTTTGCAGACAATTCTTTGAGCTATTCGTGGCACATATTACACGTCGTCGTCGACGATTCGGGCTCGGTGCGAGAGAAAGTGAGAGAGTGCGGTGTGAGAGCGAGAGGGCGTGTTTGACTTTTAATTTCTAAAACCCGCCTGTATATTTTGTTGTTTGCGAGGGCTGCGACTACTATTTCGAACCATCCCACTGCTATCAAAAGCCTAAAATGTAATTAATTTCTTTCAAAGAATCAAAAGACTTGCTAAATAAACTAATTAACAAGCAAGTGCTCAGTTTAAACCCAGCTTTACGCCCTTGAGCATTCGAAGCCTGAATTGTACGTCGTATAGAACGAGTATATCTCATAATTATTTATAGAAAGCCTGTTGGGATATAATGCTGATGCCTAGATTAGATAATATAATTGCTGAGCACTAGAGGACATTTTCTAAGTAAGTTATTTTAGTAAATAGATTTTCTAGGTGGTCTTCATCAGTTATCTGCATAGAATAGTCTAGGAAATCATTATCCTTACTTTTTCTTGCTGACGTGTCCTCGGAGGGGCGTTTGGCAGCAACGACCTCTCACGAAGGATCCTGTAACAGGCTATGGTCCGGAACTACACACATCAAAAGTGTCTAGGGATCAACATATATTTTTGCAATAACTTTTCTCCTGATTGATATTAATTAAAATTTTCTTTAAGGATTCATCAAATAAAGTGTTTTCGTTTGTCACAGTAACGATAAACCAAGTCACCTTTGCATTAATAAAGAAATTTGCCATTTTCCTAATAAAGGGATTTTTGACATTTGAACCACTAACATTAAAGTTCGAAAAAAAGACTGAAATAACAGTTTTCTTTAAAATTTTATTGGGTAACTTAAACAATTAATAATCCGTGTTTCTACCGCGAACACTAACAACACAAGAACATCGGTTTGGCATACTCAAAATGAGTTCATCCAAATCACGCTGTGGAATGGCCGCCCATGTTCGTTGCAACAACAAAAAAAGGTCTTCTTGCGACTGGATACCCTCCATATTCGGCAGAGCTCTTCTCTGTAGCATATCCCATGCATGCTCAATCGGGTTCAAGTCTGGCGACTGAGCAGGCCAGGGCAGGACATTGATGTTAGCTGCGGCGAGAGTCTGTCTTACAACTCTTGCGGTGTGCGGTCGTGCATTATCATGCATTAACTGAAATAAGGGACCGATTTGCACTTGTAGAGGAACGATGACGTCTGATACAATCGTCTCAGCATAAATTTGAGCGTTGAGGTTGCCTCTGATCCAAATCAACTCAGTTCTTCCGCCGATCCAAATACCCGCCCATACCATGATGGTTCCATCTCTATAAGGATGGACTTCCTGGCAGGATTTTAATCGCTGTTGGCGTCCAGGGGTTCTCCAGTGTCGTATACGTCTTGTATCCGGTCTCATACCAAAACGAGACTCATCAGAAAAGCACACGAAACGCCATTGTTCTTCTGCCCAATTTCTGTGTTCAAGAGCCCATTGATATCGAATCCTACGATTGTGCATTGCTATAGGTGGTACCCGTAGTGGTCTTCGGGAATGAAGGTTCACTTCATGCAAGCGGTTTCTGACTGTTTGGTCGCTAATTAAGTTCCCTGAAGAGTGATGAAGCCTCACGGCTAACATCATGGCGGTTATTGTAGGAGCTCTTCGAGTTAAGATTTGAATGTATCGGTCTTGTCTCCGTGTGGTGCAGCGATACCGTCCTTCATGGCGCTCAGCCACGGTACCAGTGCTTCGGTAACGTGTCCAAAGTCGACTGATAACACTCTGACTTGTATTCAGAGCTAAAGCCACAGTACGTTGCCGGGAACCAGCTTTTATCATTCCCACGGCTCTGAGCATTTCTTCCCTGCTTAAATGACGTCGCCGCTCCATAATAACGTTGGTTTTAATCAGTAGTAGGGAAACAGTAGCACTAATAATGTCTTCAATGCGTTGTATGTTTTTATAGGGAAAATATTGACAGCTGATTTTCATCTTTTACTCGAATTTGATTCACAGTTCCTGATTCAAATTATGAAATGCACCAAAAAGGATCCATATAAATTTATAAAATCATAAATTTATTACAAAGCCACATCTCAATCTCAAGAAATCCGCATAAAAATGCTTGATCCCTAGACACTTTTGATGTGTGTATATACTCCGGAAAGAAACAGTATACCACCTTCCTTAAAAATAAACCAATTTATTCCAGTAAGGTGATCTCACAAGGCAAGTTTACCAAGCTAAGTAGTAATTCAAAATTCAATTCAAGTGATAAATGACGAAAACCCTTTTAAGCTTGATGAAGTGAAAAAACGAAAAACCAAATATTCCGTTATTTAACACTCTTCTCACAGGCCATAACTCACAAAACACGCCGTAGATAAAAAATGGCGGCCTCTCAGTACAGAGAGGCGTTTGCATCAGTTATCTGTGGAAACCTTTCACACTTGTCACCCCAAATCATGTCTACTACTTCCCTGAAAGATACTGTACTGGTATGCACAGAAATGTTGGAGAGATTAATGTTACTAGTAGGTTTTTCACCTATTTTATATTCATAAATCTAATCATGTATACGAAATTGTCTATTCGCTTTTTTGAGTTCCGTAGTCAAAGGGTAAAACGGGACCCTATTACTAAGACTTCACCGTCAGGCCATCGTAGCTAATTTTAGTATTTTCCATTTCATTAGACAAAAAAAAGAGTCTTGACAGACTACCAAGTGATCCTATACAGGGTTCCGTTTTTGCAGACTGGGGTTACATATAAAAAACACTTAATTAGCTTTTTAATGTTCCCGCTGCTGGGGCTCAGTTCTCCTCTCTAGGAGAGGGAGTGGGCCGTAATCCACAACGCGGGCCCTAGTGCGGATTGGAAATCACATGTCTCCGATTTTTTGTTCTAAGACATGCCGGTTAACTCATGATGTTTTACTTCACCGCTTTGAGAGCAGTGGTGTTAGAATAAATTATAACACAAAGTAAAGCGTCTTAGTTTGAATTCACGACCTACAATGCGTAAGTCGGGGCTCTAACTACTGGGCCACCACTGCTCACTGTAGTACAGAATCCTAAAACCAAACAGATTTGACTTTAAAGCTGAAAAACATACATTCAAAAAAACTTTATTCACAAAACCTACCCAAACAAAGCTATTGAAATAATAGAGCTGGGCTTAAAATGAATTCGACCATATTATGAATTAATATTATACGAGTATGTAAATATTCAAAGAACATAAATCAATAGTTCGCGACTGTACCGGGCACGATGCCAAAGATCTATGACCAATATATGATATGACATGACACACTGATGTGGATAACCCCTTATATATTTTTATCAGGTATGTGGCACTCACAGTATTAATAAAATTGCAGTACCAATACTTTACAATCTTGTGATTGAATTTGGATTTTGAAAATGGCTGAAAAGGACTAATTGTACAATTGTGCATTAGCTTTTGATATATTATATATGTTCACCAAATGTTACTACTAGTTTTATGTGTATTTTGATTCTGATTCTGATTTTGTGTGCACTATAAATTTCATTTGCGACGATCTTTCATTTTACGATCCATCGTCCCGATCGTCGGTCCTTCGAACCGGATACAAACTTTTGTCTAGTGCGATTAGCTCAGTTATACGAACTCATAGCATATTTATAATGCCTTTTCAATCTACTTAAGAAATGAGGGTGGTGAAGGCAACGAAGGAACGGGGTGGGGTTTAGTCAATAAAAGTCTTCTCCCGCTCCGCCCAAGAGCGGGAGAAGTCATTCTGATAATTACCCTTCCGAAAAAAAAGGGTTTATAGAACATAGGTGTGATTTTAGTCAGTAAAAGTTTGACATACAGTCTTGACCCAAACTAAACAGAGCTTGTGTTATGAGTAGGTCATCATCTGCCTAGCCTTTTTCCCAACTATATTGGGGTCGGCTTCCAGTCAAGCCGGATTCCGCTGAATACCAGTATTTTACGAGGAGCGGTAACACGGTACTTCATGGCAAGACTGGAGTCAGATTTACTGGCTTCTGACTATCGGATGAGTAGGTACTAGACAACAATTAATTCTTTTCTATACAAAAAACTAAACATTTATACTATACCGGAGTCCGTGTTTCCCGATAGCTACAAGCTGGCAATCTTTAAGTCAAGAGTGAATAGATTACTTCTAGGTACGATTAAGCGCCTACCATCGTCGACCGCATCGTCGCTTTCCATCAGATGAGACAGCGGTCAAGCGCGAACCTATAACAAAAAAGTAAACAATGATTTGACAATTCATATACAAAGGCGAGCATAACTCAACAATGAGTTCATATATATTTCTAAATAAATACATGTTATAAATAAAATGTCTACTGCCGTATCAAGCACTATCTCTATTTTCTTTCAATTTCTTTTAATAAAAATCCTTATAAGCACTCTTCGCATTGCACTAGTTATCCGATAATTTAATTTACTTCATACGATTCCTATTTTTCTTCCATTTTCCTCGGAAAAATACTTAATTTACTTTGGCCATCGGTTTCGCCCGCGGAAAAGTGGAACTTTTATTCAACGAAACGTATTTTAGCATTAGCGGCCTTTTAATGTTCCAACTGTTGGGACTTAGGCCTCCTCTCTAGGAGAGGGGATGGGCCATAATCCACCACGCGGGCCTAGAGCGAATTGGTAGATATCACATGTCTTCGAATTTTTGGTTCTAGGACATGCCGGTTTCCTCACGATGTTATCGTGGATTTCTCACTTTAAAACAAACGTAGGTACGCAATATTCAGACAGAGTTATTTTCGCATAATAGCCTATTAGTATGGAAGCAAGAATTAATATGGCACTAATATTCGTCTTTATTATTCATCACATGTGTTTTATTACTCATCCTCAGTTCTTATTAACGCTATGAACTAATTCTATTATAAATTGAATCTAGGTGACCCAGAAATCATTCGTAAAAATACGTGCAACGGGTGTGATATTCCATTCGTTCTTTGTTATTTTTTATAAGGGGATTACAGAAGAAAACAGATTTTTTACTGTATGAAATATTGTGTCTATATACGTTTACGAAAACCGTAGGTCCCGGCTGTCATTTGTAGATCTTTGGCTGTCGTTACGGATAGTTAGAAGCCAGTAAATATGACTCCAGTCTTGCCATGAAGTACCGTGTTACCCCAATTAATAGGTTGTAGAGGTCTGGTAGGCAGCCGCTCCTCGTAAAATCAGTGAATCCTAAGTAATCCTGTAATCAGCTAAATCCGGCTTGACTGGAAGCCGACCCCAATATGTTTGCGAAAAGGCTAGGCAGATGATGATGATACGTTTACGAAAACATGATTAGTTTACATCATCATCATTGCAGCCGAAAAACGTCCACTGTTGGACACAGGTCCACCAAGTATCGCTACAATGAATGAAAATGTCTAGTAAGAACATTAACATCGCATTCCCACGATTATTTATTTTTTAATTTATTTTACAATTTATGTACCCACAAATACGAGTATACACATAGCGAAACATTATTTAAAAAAAAATCTATTTCCCCCAGTAGCCCTGCGAAAGAGCGATTATATGAGATGTAGAAGAAAATGTGTGTGAAAAGAAAAAGAAAAGGACAGTTTATGGAAACTTAAAATTAAAGTAATACATATACAACGTTGATACGACAGAGGACTATCATCAGATCATCGGCCTACCTTGTGGGAGGCCTTCCAACGCTGCATCTTTCGGTGCGCGGTCGTCACTTCAGAACCTTTTTGTCCAATCGACCATCTGCTTTACGAGTAATATGGCTTTGTCACTTAAGTTTGGCGATTCTTCAGGCTATGTCAGTGACATTAGTTCTCACGGATATCTTCATTCTTGATGCGGTCACACAAGAAAACTCCGAGCATAGCCCTTTCCATTGTCAACTAATTATTTTTACTTCTACAGAAATATAGAAGCCAATAGCTGCCATCTCAAAAACTAGAACTGGTAGAAAAAACTTGAGGATACATTTTGAAATAAGATACCTGAAATTAAGTTTATTCCCTGCCGAAATCCGTGTTTCCTGTCATCTATAACCTAGGACTCTTTATGTCAAGAGTGAATAGGTTACTTCTAGGCAAGCGTGCTTCATCGCCACATCATCGCTTACCATCAGGTAAGATAGATCGTGGTTAAACGCGAGCTTATGCATAATTAAAAAAGTAGAAATTAACAGACATTTTCATGCAACAAAAAAGACGTAAATTTTTCTTCCTTTGTGTATAATATGCTTTGTCCTGTTCTGTTAGTGCGTTTATGATTGTACAGAAGCTATGAAGGGCAGCATTCTGGAAGTAAAAAGAACGGGCCAAAATCATATTCGAGCCGTTCTTTTAAAACAACCATAGCAACACGCTGCGCTCCAAAACGGGCTTTGTAGACGCGGGCAAAAAAACCGCCAGGATTGGGCGAGACACGTCAGTCGCAGAAACAAAAGCAGCGCATAGTGAGTACTGGGCAAGAGTTCCATAACACAGGGGGTTATTGCAGAAAGAACTGACGAAATAGTTTATATATATAGGTCACGTGGTTGCTCATAGTTACCCGAAGGTTATAGGTTTCCTTGCGTGATCGAATCAGAAATAAAGATATCCGCAGAAAAGCCAAGGTTACTCACATAACCCGAAGAATCACCAAACTTTAGTGACTTCTTTCTGGATACATTTCCGCATAGCTTGAGGAAATCTATACATATAATAAATCTGTAGAAAAATGGTTTTTGTACATGAAAAAGAAATTAAAAAAAAATAGCTAGGGTGTTAAAGAACAACCAACAGAACCCATTTCCAGCATTTTTAGAATTTTTGTCTGTTTGTCTGTTTGTCTGTTTATTTGTTCGGGCATCACGTTGAATCTACGAAAGCAATGTAGATAATTTTTAGACCCAAGGATTGAGCGTAACTTACAGTAACATTTAGTTTTTGTTTCATTGCAATCGGTTCAGTTTAACAAAAGATATTTGAATTTAAAGTTTTCCAGTTATAAAATTAGGGTTATGTGTACTTGGTCTCATTACTTCACGTAACTTTTATACATAACAATAAATTGTGCGAATTGTAGTAATATTAAGTTTTTTGCTTCATCGTAATCAGCTCATAGCTTATAATAAAATAAAAAAATTATAATAGTCTTTTCGAAGTAAAATATTAAAATAGCGCCATCTATCAAACTAAGAGATCAACTGCATGCAGTGTATATAATATAATCAACGCTGATTAGTAAATCAAATCTGATTTTAAACCAATTCAATTATCAATTTAATACTAATTTAATTCTTGATCCCATAGCACACTCATAAAGGCAAAATTTTGTGAGCATAATTATAATTCATAAAATTATATAATTGTTAACTTCTATACCGATAGATGGCGTTGTTAGTTGACACTAAATTCCGAATTACGATGTTAAGGCGCTCCACACACTGCACCACGTTCCGCCGTGGTGCGCTAACGCGCGCGGCGACGGAGGCGTAGATCTACCTAACTTAGCGGTGTAATCTGCTCCCCCGCGCGGTGAAACAGATTACGACGGCCTCGCGCTAAATAAATTCATATGTTCATTGTGCTGTCGATCATCGTGGAGAATGGCCGAAATTATTAAATTTTAAGATGTAGCAATTACATTATTGTCATTTTAGTTTCATCCATAGAAGATTTTGGATATATCCCTAATTACGAACGTCTTTACAATATCAAATCACGCGCGGGACTACGGAGCCAGTGTGTTTTACCGCACTGCACGTCCCGCGCTCCCGCACAGATGGGCAGAAACTGCGCGCGGAACGCCTTCCCGCGCAGACCGCATCGGCAGTGACCTGTACTAGGATTAGGGTGATTTCTATACAAATTGAGATACTTGCATACAACAGTAAAATCTGCCATCCTTCACTACGCGACAGGATGCGGTACAGTGTGTGGCGCGCCTAAGATAACACGCTTAGCTAACAACGCCATCTATCGGTACAAAAGTTAACAATCATATAATTTCATGAACGCAAGGGGTTTCCACTATGTAATGTGTGTGTCTGGCAATGAATAACGTGATTTTCAATAATAATATTCTGAAGGTAATACAAAAACATAAATCTTTATAATTCGACGTAATTAGATCGGTATTTTACACAATTTTGGTACCGCGTACCTACCAAAGCCACTGCAACCCAAACTTCATAACTGGCCATCGTTGTTAGGTCTGTGTTGGGACCATGCACTGACAAACTTTCAGCTTTTATGAAATAGATCTGGCGTTCACGGGCTCAGGTTATTAGGTGTCTTAACAGTTCTGTCTTTGAAAAGGTCTTGACTGGATAACATCGTTAAATCGTTCGATAAAAAGAGTTTTACATTCGGTTCAAGTATTGAAGTGCGAAGTAAATTGTATCTTACAATTTGAGTCAAGCAAGATGTTTACTTAAATTAGATTTTTTGATATTTTGCTGGTCTTTAACTTTATTCTCATTTTGAAAGTTTGTGCTGTTGTGAATTATTTGGTTCAATATTTTATTAGTATGAATCAGATTTTTTTTAAATGCCTTCTAGAAAAAAAAACAAGCCTTTCGCAGTGTAGCTGAGTAAAGGGTAACCAGAAGAAGATCGTGACGAGGGTATCAGCAGTTTGAGCTAGGCAAGTCAGAACTCTTGCGTCAGAAACGCCTACCCAACGACTTACAGCGTTCTCTTACGGCAGTTTCTCTATCACAGAAGAGTTTTGGAGGAACGCGAAGCGAGTTTATCGGCCGACCGAGAGCGTTACGCCTCTCACGCGAGTTTGAGACTTTCACCGAAAGGGAGTTGCGGTTAAATTCACAAAGAATTGTTACCGCGACTTTGCGCTCCCAAGAAAGCAGCGAGGACCGTGAAGCGCGTTTATCAGCTGACCGAGAGCGTTCGTTTGATAGGGTATGCTGCAGTGTAGATAACGTCACGGGTGAAATCCTGTTTTTAGACGCACCAGGCGGAACAGGTAATACTTTCTTATTCAAAGTTATTTTGGTTCGAATAAGGAACCCAAATAAAATTGCGCCTCTTCAGGGATAGCAGCCACATTATTGCCTGGAGGAAAAACGGCACACACTACATTTAAAATTCCTATCGACTTAGACCGTACGGAAAGCCCGGTTTGCAACATATCGCGAAATAGCGATAAAGCAAGGGTTTTACGCGATTGTATGTTAATTATTTGGGTTGAGTGCACAATGGCAAACCGCAAAGCTATAGAAGCAGTGAATAGAACTTTATAGGATGTAAGGCAAAATGACGGGCCGATGGGAGACATAACGGTGCTGTTCTGCGGTGATTTTCGGCAGACTTTCCAGATAGTACCCCGTGGAACGAGAGCCGATGGAATTGCTGCCCGTCTGAAGAGTTCGTAAATATTAACTGGTTGCGGCGCCGGTGATATAATTATTATTCCAAGAATACTTATAATTCCTAACAACTTTCCTTTCTCTTTCAAACGAGTGCAATTCCCAGTTAGTGTCTGTTATACCATGACAATTAATAAAGTCAGGGCCAGACATTATCTGTTACGGGGGCAGACCTAAATATTGCTAATAATGCTTTTCCCATGGTCGTACGCATACGTAGCTCTTTCACGGGTAAACAACCCCAATAATCTTTTTGTGTACGCTCCATAGTTCCACAGTTAATGTTGTTTATAAAAAACGACTAGAATAAATAAATTATATTTGTATCGGTATCCTCCAACAGCGCTTCGCAATAAAAAATACATTGTTTTAAGTTCCGACTTCCACGCGAACGAAGTCGCGGGCACAGCTAGTGTCCTCATAAATAGGTGGAGGTAGGTTGAGAGGGTCGCCTAAATGGAATAGTAAAAAAAAGGACGGGAGAATTAAAGTAAAAGGCACCTAATAAAGTTATCGTTATAAATTTTGAAAAAGTATAGATGACCATTACCATGGCGCACATGCTTACGTCTCAGTAAGTAAGTTAGTTTCTGATGGGCAAATAAATCCACACGGATAAAGCCTCAGGGTAGTCATAGTATATAATATGTGGCAGTCAAACCAGACACAGTAATTGTTACTTTCTAGACTTATTTAAGATTTTCTGATAAAACGCTGTGGATCGGTTATAAGAGGCTAGTTTAATTGAAACGAAAATGGTCCAAGTTAAGAGAGGTAAGCATGAAAACAACAAACTGCTTATTAAATAAACCAGAACCGGCCGTTGTGGCGACGCTTGGAGGAGGCCCATGTCCAGCAGTGGACATCTTTCAGCTGGGATGATGATTTAAATGAACTATGTTGACTTAACTGGCCTGTTGGTTAAGCAAATGACTGAGCTTATTTATTTAATAACTAGCACTCTGCCAGCGATTTCGTTCGCGAGCAGAGTGTTAATATGTCGGAGAAGTCACGTACAAGTACAGAAGCCAGATTGACAATTGGCCGTTAGTGGAAACGTCACACCGCTTCACACAGTCTGAGCTGAGTTCGTGCGTGCTGAGTAGTTAAAAGTGGTAATCGCACTGAGGCAACCTCTTTTCTCTGTCAGCTACCACACAGTCATGCAAGCTGCTCCAGGAACTAAGGCCGGGACTCCACCAAAGCAGAAATGTGTGCGGTGTACTGTGTGCTGTGCGAGAGGAGATGTTGATTGATTGATTGATGTTTTTCAGCTCGAGGGACTCCATCAAAGCGGAGATGTGTGATGTGTCCCACAACCCTCGTCTCCACTGTGCGTCGTCCGCACAGAGCTCACATCTCCGCTTCCATCGCGCCATACAAATATAACACATCTCCGCACAGCGATTTCCTATGAAGCTGAGCGGAGAGGAGATGTGTCAATAACACAATTCTATTGGTTGTATAAAAAACTTCTCCTCTCCGCTCGTCTCGTCTCCGCTTTGGTGGAGTTCCGGCCTTACTGTCAGTTGTGAAGTGAATATGAATATACTTTGATAAAAATTAAATTCACAAATTTTTCGAACCATAACTTTATTACCAGAGCAGCAAATTTCGAACTGGAAAATCTTGCTGCGGCCAAGTCCTTAACCTAAACAACACATTGAGGATAGGTTCGAAACTAAAAAAGTGACAGTTGGCAGATAATGGGAGAGTAAAGTCCCACATACCTCCGTTGAAAAGTGAGGATCCTCCGACCGGACGGGTGTTATGTCCGGTGGGCTACTGCCCGATAGATGATTTCGGACTGTTGTATCTATTCAAATTGCGCGGAGAACTTTGCTTGCGCGATGCAGAATTCTGTGACGTCATAATAATATGTAGTAGATCGTAGTCGCTACAACAGGCGCAATATTTATGGACTTTTGGCTGCCTACGATACATTCAATATTTGGCGCTTGTTGTGGAAGGTCACCATTTTAACAGAAGACCCAGTTTACTCGAATTCTTAGAGAACTCCTAATTAAGCGACGATTTCAAGTGAGCCTCCTTAAGGATAAAAGTAAGCGGCGTACTCAGGAAAAAATGGACTGCCACAGGGTAGTGTTTTGGCTCCCTTACTGTTTAACATTTTCATATATGACCACCAACCTGTGAGCTTAGCGCAACCCGCTTACATTATGATGGTTTAGCATTAACTTGTCAAGCCACTGATTTTGAGGATATTGAGGCCAACCTTACTACCACCCTCTCAGATCTTAGCCAGTATTATACCGCTAATGGGTAAAAAGCCGCTGACAGCAGCTATACTCTATTTACTATAAGAAAAAAAATTAAAGAAACTTGTTTTACCGTCCGTTCAACCGATTTTGACTTTTATTGCGTTGGTGACATGACAAATGACGGCTGCAGAAAAAGTTGGTATTGTAACCACTTTTTTTGCTTTTAATGTCGTCCTTATGCCTACAGAATGGAAGTCAAAATCGGTTGAACGGACAGTAACATAAGTTTCTTTTCTTTTCTTTTCTTATAGTAAATAGAGTATAGTACATTAAAAGTCACCCCGTAGTGTCACTTTAGCCTTTCAAAAGAACGTCAGTTATTGCAAATACTTTTACATTTTAAAACCGCTGACCACTTAAAACTTGCAACAGATCCATCACACTTATTCAAGTTGAGTGACACGGGCGCACTTAGTTAGTCTGGTACCATCGTCAACAAAATTCATTACTACACTGATAGTCCATTTAAATATTAATGTTCTAGATGAGAATGCAGCCTCATTGAATGACTGATGTATTCGAAGCATTCTCGTTTCGGCACCTAGATTTTCGGCACCAAAATTTTTGGCACCCAAGTTTTTCTCGATTCGGCACCAATAGGTATTTTGGTTGGTTACCTATACAAAATTCCAATCCAAAACACCTATTGGTTCCGAGTCGGGAATACCTTAGGTGCCGAAAATATGGGTGCTGAAACGGGAATAGTCCATGTATTCTAATTCAAATTAACTTGTCTAGTATACAAGTAATTTACGATCTATTTTGTGTTGAATTTTTTGTTAAATGCGTACTTTTTGCTTGAATTTTCAGTTTATTATGCCTGAAAAATAAAGAGTTATGTTTTATTAAGATTTTTCATGTGAATGGCTTTTGAGTTACTCAGGCCCGTCAAGATAAAACAAATTTAATTGATGGATCAACCTCGTGGAGTATGCATTTTTTCAAATTTCAGGCTAATATTATAAAGCTGAAAGTTTGCGGGTGTGAATATTGGTTTTTGTTGTTTTACGGCTTATCGAATTTCGATGAAACTTAGTACAAGGGTAGACCTTATCCTGGAATAACATCAAATTTTTTTTTCCCCGAGATCGTCTGGTCACCGATGATCCTCTTAGATCATCCATCGGCTAAAATGATAAAGGCCCCAATAATTAACACGTGAAACTTAATAGATATTGCAACAAGCAATGAATATTTGTAAAACTAGCTGAAGCCAGCGGTTTCGCCTGCGTGATAGTAAAAAACTTATCTCAAGGGATCAATCATTTAACATTTCAGGTGAAGGATGATCCAAGAGGATCATCTGCCCAGATGTACTTGCCCACTGTCAAAAGAATTAAGAATATTGAAAAATTACGATACGAATCATATTCGTGTCAATAAGCTGCAACAATACCCGTAATAATTAACATTTTATAACATGTAACATCTATGTCTAGTGCGCATCACCATCAACGATTTCATCACTGCTTCCCATCAGGTGGGACCGCGGTTAAGGACTATTTTATAACAATTAAAAAATATATGTAATTCTACTAAATGTTAACCTTGCATTAGTAAGGTAGTTACTAGCAGGGTGAATCTTGAGACAGATATTCAGTTGATTCCCCTGGTGCAAAAAGGCTTGCACTGACTAGTCGGGTCCACTCAAAGCTGTGTGTATTTTTTTCTTAAAAGACCACCTTATACGGTTTTAACGGTTCTCATATGATTTTTCGAGTAAAGTGTCGAAAAAGTTGACATCTAAAAATGTTTTTTAAAAACTTATTTGTAAAATAAATATCATTCAGGAGTTTCAAAAAGTGAGAGAGAGTCAAAGTCGGATACTCCCTCTAGCTCCACTCAGAGCAGGAGGAGTTATTTGATAATTTTTCCATCGAGAAAAAAAATACAATCACAAATTCTCTATATTATTATAACTTCCCGACCCGACTGTACTCGTTAGTGCTTCTCACTTACTGACATACCGTGATAAGTAAATTGAAAAATAAGCGAAGAAAAGAAAAAGAAAGAAAGAAAAAATGTTTTATTTGGCACACACAATATATACACACAGTGTAGTAAAAAAATAAAATAGAATTTAGGTACTTAAAAAATAAACATAAAAAAAAACAATTAACAATCTATCACATCCCGCAAAACGAGACGCAATGACACAATAGCCTCTAGACAATAACAGTGCGGCCTCATGCGACCGGTCGGGGATTCATGAATCAAACACTGTGTGTCACACGGAAGAGTGACTACCACTGCGGTTAACCACTGTTAATATCACAATCTATCTATCTTTATCTGATAATTATCATTATCTATATACGAATATCTAATTCTAACTGCATCCCACTAGGGAATAATAATAATAATATATTTCTTTGTGAACATAGGGTATGGTTAAAGATGTTTCACAAAAAAATATAATGTCCCAACAATGTCTTGCCAAATGGCATACAAATATTGTTTAAAATTATTGAAATGATTGTATACACTCAAAATATTACGAAGTTTCAAAATGATAATTAAAATATTGATCATTAACGTTTGAATCCCCGACCGGTCCTATGAGACCGCGCTGTTATTGTTTTACTATTGTGTCTCGTTTCGCAGGTAACTGAGTAACTAAAATAAAACAAAAAAAATTAAAATGTCAAAAATTTAAATGTCAAAATTTAAATGTCAAAAATTTAAATGTCGAAAATTTTAATGTCAAAAAATCAAAATGAAGTCTAAATAGTCACGGTTTAATTAACAATTGCAAGTCAGATTAGTAAATAATGTCAAAATATAAATATTCAATTTAATAAGTCCATTATTTTTTAAATTTTACAAGAAATTCATTAACGGAATAATATGCCTTTACTTATCATTTAATAATTTTACAAGACTTATTTTGAATTCACTTACATTTGTTTTAGGTGGACCGATGACCAGCAACCCTTGACTCTTGAGTTCAATTCTGATCGATCGAATCTGTCACAACAGTGAGGAAAATATCATACACTCATTACGCTATACCTAAAAATAGCCTGAACCCTGTTAGAATAACTTTTATGATTTCTACAAAGATGTAACCATGGAAACCCAATAATTTCCTCAGAAAATGAAAATGTATTATCAATACATTTTCATCACAAACTTAAGAAAAACAGATAAATATTATATTTTCCTGTCTATTATTTATCATCGTATATTTATATAGGTACCTAAGAAACCCAGTGATTCCGTTCAATTATAAGTCTTTTATTTATTTTCTCTTTGTTATTTGATTTGAGAACAAAACGTATTGTCTGATAAATAAAGATTTCTGTTTGCTATTTATAGAACGCTGTAGAGTTTCTTGAATTTCTGAATAATTTTTTTTTTTTTTTAGTCGTTATAAACTAGTGCTTGACTGCGATCCCACCTGATGGTAAGCAGTGATGCAATAATGTGTTAACGTTCATATTTCTTGTCTATTTTAAGAATATATTTATTGAGATACTAAATAAAATTTCCAGGAACCCTTATACTTTTCCCCATATCTGTCCATCCGTCCTCGCTTAATTTTTGTTACCGTTAGCACTAGAAAGCTAAAAATTGGTACTAATATGTATATTAATCACGCCGAAAAATTGGAAAAAAACGTTTTATTAGGGTAGCCCCCCTGCACGTAAAGTATAAAGTGTTTTTTTTTTAATTCAACCCTAACGTGTGATATATTGTTGGATAGGCATTCAAGAATGAATTGGGCTTTACTAAAATCATTTTTTTTTTTCGGAAATAATCGCTCCTAAAGTAAAAAACAATGTGTGTGTGTGTCCCTCTAACTTTTGAACCATAAGTTTAGAAAATATGAAAAAAATGTGGAAAGTAGAACTTTACAAAGTCTTTCTAGGAAAATTATTTTGAACTTGATGGGACGAACAGTTTTTGAAAAGTTGGGGACACTTATTTTGACGAACGGGAAACTACGGAACCCTCTACACTGAGCGTGGCCCGACACGCTCTTGACCGGTTATTTTAAGTTGCTTTGTATTTTTTTCCGGTGTATTTTTTTAATAAGAATAAAATCTATTCTAGCGTCATTCAATCTGACGTCATTAAGGGTGACGTCAGAAGTTTTGACGTGAAACAGGTGCTGCCCAAAGTTTGGTAGGCATATACAATGTACAAACACAATAACCATATAAGGTCGTCATTACTTGCTAGTTTAGCCTATCACATACCCGCAAAACGAGACACAATAGTAAAACAATAACAGCGCGGTCTCATAGGACCGGTCGGGGATTCATGAATTAAGGAAAGAAAACATTTTTCCGCAAAATTATGGCACGGTTTGGTTCAGTGGTTAAGCGATTGACTGCTGTGCTGCGTGTCGCGAGTTCGGTTATGCACGGAAAACGTATAAGGACCTCAGATCGCCCGTAATTTATTTTTCCTATCATTTTTGATATATCGGACAAACCGTCGCACGGCGTCCAATTAAAATATAGGTGTCTTCAAGGCTAGAGTGAATAGGCTCTTAATAAACTAGTGCACCTTACCAACAACGATTGCATCACTGCTTACTATCAGGTGGGATCGCGGTCAAGCACTATTTTATACCAATAAAAAAAATATACAACATGTAACATAATTAACGCACATCCTCTTGGGGGGTCATTGTACTCATCATTATGAACAACATTTAGTATGGGACCAAACATGAAATCGAGAAAAAGTTATCAGCTATATAAAAATTATCAGCTGTTCCATACATTTGATTGTACTACCTAAACGTTGTTTTCCTGCACTGGTCTAACATAACAACCAACCAACAGGTCTCCTACAATACGAGTAGAAGACAGCTTTTCCATGAAACTTAACAACATAAATCTTTTAACTGCCAACTTTACGATTTAATCGTGAGTACCTCCATCTGGCGGCTGTTTCCGGAAACCGTAAAGCAATAAAAATACCCAGCATTCCGGTTTTCTAGTGGGAAACAGAAAAAGAGAGGATCACAGGCTACAAGCTGTACAAATAACTGGAATTTTGTTTTGCACTGAAAATTCTTGAGTATTTTTTTTTTATGTGGGAAATCTATCAGTCTTTTACCGCTCTAGGGTAGTGGGAGTGTGTGTCAGACTTTTACTGACTAAAACCTCCCCTACCGACAGCCTCACCTGGCCTGAGACAGTGTGTGGTTTCCGCGAGGGGATAACTACTTGTGTCTGTGTTGTAATATGGAAGTAGGTATTGTAGACCCAATAGTTTTTTGAAAAGAGTAACCATGGAGTTTCTTGCCGGTTTTTCTCCATGGGAAACGACCAATTTGGAACCGTGCACTAGTTTTTGACGTTTTATAAGTGCCAATAAAAATAATAATAAATAAATTTCTTTATTCAGATATCTGAGATCCATACAAAATATAAAAACTAATACACAATAGTAAGCAGGGACTTTGTCCGCTGTACCAATTTCCACATAATAGGACAATCATATCTATTCGCTATGACACTCAGGATGCTGTGACGACTTCCACGCAGTCGACTGATGAGTGATGCAGTCTTTTTGCGCCACAGGGCTGCAAAGCCATCTATGTGCGCATCAGCAAACATTCCTGATGCGCTACAGAAGCGTGGAAGCCGCAACAAGGCCCTGAACGCATTGTTAAATTGGACCCGCAGAGCATTGTATGCTCTCTGGGTATAGTCAACCCACAGACATCCCGTGTACAGTGAGGTGCAATAAGCTCTAAATAAGGTGATTTTGACCGAATCTGTACACCGGGAGAATCTGCGAGTAAAATAAAAATCTCTTTTTTGACTTCAGTTGGCTTTGGTGTTCTAGGACTACGGGTCCACGGCTTTTCTTTTCAGAAAATCCCGGTCTGATCGGGAACATCAAAAAAGCAAGGGCATCTGAAGGACCTATGCCCTTTGCGCAAACCTGAACTAGAACACAGACAGCTTTAGTCATTAGGTAAAGGTCTGATATTTCTAACATTTTCTACATAAATAACTTATATTCGTCAGTAGGTGAATAGGCTTTTAATAAACTAGTGCGCCTTACCATCAACGATTGCATCACTGCTTACAATCAGGTGGATTCACGGTCAACGGCGCGTACTGTTCCACGCGCGCCTCAACGAGATGTCAGCAGCGAAGCCTCTGGAGACATGGATCGGAATTCTGAAAGGTTAGCTCGGTGTCCCCAAATCGAAGGCAACAAAGGAACGGGGCGGGGTTTAGTCAGTAAAAGTCTGACACGCGCTCCCGCTCCGCCCCAGAGCGGCAGAAGTCATTTTGATAATTCCCCACTTGAAAAAACAAGGTGGGTTCACGGTCAAGCACTAGTTTATACCAATTAAAAAAGATGCCTACTTCACTTTTAATAACGCGATAAACAGCATTGATAAAAATATGTTGTTTACCTACTTACATATTAAACGGGTTTTCCCGACGTCTGATGAGTTAACCTATGACCATAGATATCAGAAAGATTTCTGTGACTGTGTCAGTTTTATCAACATTTCGATTTGGAGTTTTTTTTCCATATTAGCTGAGCGTTCCCCGCCACCGCGCCCCGCCGCCGCGTAGGCCGGTAACGGTCATCATCTTATAAGACTAATAACGGTCCCGATTTAGGAGTTGTAGAACTCAGCCAGGCGCACAACTTTGTGTAATTTATTTCATTACCATTTTGGAAATCACGACGGGGTCACCAGTTTGGAGGTAGGTGGACAGAGAGTAAAGTCTCACATACCTCCTTTAAAAAGGGAGTGTTATGAGGCGGACGGTGTGTTTTTTTTTCAGAAACCCATACATGTGGGTTTACTATGGATCTTCTATAATGATATTGAGGATTCTAATATATTTTTTTTCTATCATTGACATTTACATTTATCATTGAATGATCATCATCTGCCTAGCCTTTTCCCAACTATATTGGGGTCGGCTTCCAGTCAAGCCGGATTTAGCTGAATACCAGTATTTTACGAGGAGCGGCTGCCTACCAGACCTCCACAACCCATTAACTGGGGTAACACGGTACTTCATGGCAAGACTGGAGTCAGATTTACTGGCTTCTGACTATCCGTAACGACTGCCAAAGATCTCCAAATGACAGCCGGGACCAACGGCTTAACGTGCTTTCCGGGGCATGGAGGAAACTCGTTATGTTAAGATGGTCACCCATCCACAGACCAACCTAGGCAAGCGTTGCTTAACCTTGAAGATCGACCTGTGCGGCTGTTATTATCTAGCCACGAGCTCCTCATTTATCATTGAATGATATCCCTCATTAAACAAAATCCTCGAACGAAATTTTTTTATCATCATTATTAAGTAACCCCGTATCTTAGGTCACCGAAATATATACAGACCTATGTACGTATTGGGAGATTACCGCTTTTGCAAATGAGACTTCTTATCAATCACTCTTCTTATCATCGGTAACCTAAGGCACTCCACAAACGTAGCAACTTTAATATTCGAGTTGTGTTAGCAAGCTTAACTTTATATTAAACTAGCTGTTGCCCGCGACTTCGTCCGCGTTAAGTTCGTAAAACTGCACAAAAGTTACTTATAACTAATCCTATACTTCGGAAAACATCTGATTAATTAATTTTACATAAAACTGTTTAAGTTAAAACTCCAATTAGTACTTTTTTTAGTTGGGAAATCATCTTATGACTTTCGCTCTTCTGTGAAGCGGAAGTGCGTGTCAGATTATTACTGGCTAAGACTCACTTCTATATTCCTTCCTTGCCTTACGTTCCAGGGTCTCCCTTTCAGAAGCGAAACCATAGCCCCAGTTGGTTTCTTGTTTAGGTTTTATAATTCAGATGGGTAAACATCAGAATGACTTCTCCTGCTGTTAAATGGAGCGGGAGGGCATGTCAGACTTTTACTGACTAAACGCCACCCCCGTTCCTGTGTTGCCTTCAATTTTGGGACACCGGGCTTATCTTTCGGAATACCGATCCACGTCCCCAGAGGCTTCGGCTCTGCCACGGGCCCCTACAGTTTGCTGACATCTCCTTGAGGCGCTCGTGGAACAGTTGACGACTTGACTCGGTCCGGGTTATTACCGGACTGCTGGACGGCAAGCTACCCAGTGTTCGCCGTCCGCAAGCTTGCACCTACGGTGGTCGGAAATCGTTCTCGTGATCCTGACGTGTGACGTGTGAGGGTCGTTCCCTTTCGCGCTCGCGGTCGGCCGCCTCCTTGGCTAGCATTACTGCTTCGCAGAAGAAGGCAACCGCCATACCTCTACCGTGTGCTCCACCGTGTCCTCCGGGCGGTCCAGACAGTGCGCCCAAGTCTGGCTGGGGCGCCCTTTTCCCCTGAATCCGATGCAGGAGCCTCCCGAACTTACCGTGTCTGGTGAGGACCTACGGCATACGGAACGTGAGGATCTCTTTCCAACCACTCCTCTAAGAGGAAATGACGGCGTGCCCAGGTTTCTTGTTTAGGTGGAAAATCATCAGAATGACTTCTCAGAAGGTGAGTCAGACTTTTACTGACTAACCTTACCTCGTTACTTCTTTGCCTTCGTTCCAGGGTACCGGGTTTTCCTTTCGGTAGCTCGCCCATGGCCCTAGAGGCTTCGAACCTGCTGGGCACCTATAGTTTGCTAAAATCTCTTTGAAGCACGCGTGGAACAATACCCACGGTTGACCGTCTGGATTATTACCGGACAGCCAGATGGTAAACTACCCATTGCTCGCCATTCGCAAGCCACTCCTACGGTGGCTCTAAATTGGGGTCGGAATCCCAGCGACTTGGGCGTGAGGGGACTACTTGCCACTACTCCTCGCTCTGGATCATGGCCTGTACCAGTGCCCAGCGCGAGAGGTTGCTGTCACCGATCGTCCCCACAAGGACACGGTGGTGCTCCGCCTAAGCGTGGCCCACCAGTACTTTATGCTCTAACGTGTCCTCCGGGCGATCCACCCAATGGTAACACCCGGGTTTTTCTTCCGCACGACGTCAATTGCCTTAAAAACATCAACGAAGTACAGAGCCGCAGAGTTCGCATTCTAAATAGTTGTCTACTCTATGGGTAAAGTCGTTAGTTTAGTTCATATTGCGATAAAATCAAAAATAAAATGATTTGTTCTTCAAAAAACCAAATTAGGGCAGATAACCGCCTTTAGTATTTGCCTCTTTTTTTGTTGGGTAACCACCAAATACCTTCTCCCACTGTAGGTGGACCGAGAGAGAGTATCAGACTTTTACCAACTAAATTCCACAGTGTTCTTTTAGTTGCAATTTACATTCTAGGGCGACTAATTTTGGCACACCACGATTATAACTATTATAAATTCACTCTTTAAAGAGAGACTACAGAGTCATGACGTCCTCACCTTGCGCTTTACGCAGGTCCTAACCGAACATGAGTGTTTCGGGAGGTAGATGTTTTAGATTCGGCGGGAAGACACGGTGGACCTTACGATCGAAGTTATCCCGCTAGGACGGATTACCGCCGTACCTACTGTTTGCGGGTCAAAATCAGAATCCTCCTGCCCTAGTTCAGATCATGGTATGAGCTGGGAGGAGGAATGGAAAGCAGTCACCTCCTAGAGTGAAGCAACGTGGCTGAAACTGTGCGAAACAGGACATCCTTAGGCCCCTCCCATCGCCATTTGGACACTTCCCAGGTGTCATATGTATAGGGCGTTTACCGATCACCATCATTTTTTTGTGTTTATATGACCTGTTTATTGAGGCAGGAATTTTCTGGTGCGGTATTTGACTGACACCCTAATACACCAAATAAATGTTTTTCTTTAGTGAGAATAATAAACGAATTCTTGTGTGCGAGTATTTTCACCTAGCCGACTTCACATGCTGATGGTCAAACGCAGTCTGTAAACTCTCGATTTTTACGGGTAGAGCATGCAGAGCAGTAAAAAATACCCACTTTGTTCCTTTAGATGCCCTATACGAACAATTTTCCAGCTATCGAAGCCCGTTAGGGCCGTTCGCTTATGGTATCTCTTTTAGGTGCGCGTGGCACATAACGCAACGTCAGTCGACTAAGACCAGTCTTTATTCAACAGCGAAATGCCAATAGTGCACCGTCCAAAACTCCGCGCTAACGGTAGCATGGAATCGCCCTGCGACTCGTAATGCCAAGGGCATCATCTTTGCGCTTTCTGCTACCTTCTTCGCTTTATTTGCGGAAGGAAGTGATGACTGCTTTCCATACCTTCTTTATCTATACCAGGACCAGACGTGAGAGGTCGTTACTGCTGATCACCTCCACCCGGAATCCTGGAACGCAAAGCGAAGAAGGAACATACAAAGGTGTGGGTTTTCGTCAGTGAAAGTCTGACATCCCCTCGTGCTCCTTCCTAGAGTGGAGAAATCACCTAAAATATAAATAGCCTTTAGTTTAAAAAAAAAAAATGGATGTTTGTATTTTGAAAGGAAATCGTTTGTCTTAGTGTGGTCATGTGAAGAGGAGAAATTAAAAGCACGTTACTAAAAGAGTTCTTGAGAATGGAGAGGGAGAGGAAGGCCAAAGAAAAGATGGATGGATTGTGTAAGGATTGATATGAAAGAAAAGGGCAGATGATAGTGTGATGATAGTGTGACGGACGACAGGACAGAATGGAAGAAGAAAACGTGTTGCACCGACCCCAAGTAATATGGGATAAGGGCAGGAAGAAGAAGAAGGATGTCTTGGAGGAAGGATGCATTTTGAAAACGGGGTGCAACTCCGCAGTTGTAAAATTTGTCTCCATGGGTTTTTTTTTGTTAAACAATAATAATAATATCTTTTGGTAATATTTTTGTTAAAAAAATTGTGAGAATGCAAAAATATGTGAAAAAAATGTTACAAAAATAAAAAAAGCTTTTTCTAAAACACCTCCTGGGATTCGAACCACCACCGTGTTACGTCCCAGTCTAGTCATTAATCGATCGCGCTGCAATGTTCGATGAAAATTAAGCAAAATAGACGTTCTCATATAAATGTCATAAATGACTGCCCCGCTCTTCGTCCATGATAGCGTGATGATTTTCATTTCAGTAGATAAATTGGCAGCTAAATGGACGAATGTAACATTGTAGTATGTGAATTTCGTGGACGCTTGGATTTTATAACGTGTTTTGATTAGTTTTTACAAAATATTTGGGAAAAATCAAATAGGAATGTTGATTTTCTTATGAAAAAATGGTAAAAGTATTTTTTTTTCCAAAAACAATAAGATAAAACATTGACAGAAATATAAATTGTAGGTGGGATTCGAACTCGGGGCAACTCGTTCAAAACCGACAAAATGCAATATTGCTCACCCCCCATAGCAAATAGCGTGATAAAATATAGCCTATATCATTAAGGGTCCTATAAGGATTATGTATGCAAAATTTGAACAGGATCGGTTCAGTGGTTTTTGCGCCAATTAATGCTAACAATGTACAATTTTACTGTTTTATTATATGTATAGATATAGATAAAAAACTTAGGACGACAAAATCCATCAATGGTCAATTTTTTTTTCGTTTTTAATTGGTCAATTATCATGATGACTCCTCCCGCTTCGGGCGGAGCGGGACGGCGTGTCAGACTGTTACTAACTAAAACCCACTACTTTGTTATTTCATTGCCTTTGTTCCAGGGCCCCGGGTTTTCGTTTCAGAAGCTAACCAATGGCCCTAGAGGCTTTGACCCTGCTTGGCCCCTACGGTTTAGATACTGACATCTCTTTGAGGCCTGCGTGGATCAGCAGCACGTGCCGTTGACGACTTAGCCTGATTAACTGGCTGCCGATGCAGGTACGAACTTACTATGTCCAGTGAGAACGTGCATCATACGGATGGTGAGGACGGTGAGGCCGTGACGTCTTCCCAACCACTTCTCAAAGAGGGGGTTAACCGCCATAATTATGGCGTGCCTAGCACGGTTGCAACATTCGCAGTCGCCATTCTACCATGAGATCCCGTCGAAACTCTGTCCGCCATGTCGCGACTTGCGTTGCATCTCCACGCGCAAAAGGTGCATGCGTGTAGTGACTGTTGCCTCCAGGACCAGATCCCATGGTGACAGGCCCACAAGGAAGCTCGCCGCTTTGTGGATGGCTGTGTGACATCCCCGCACCATCTGGATGGCTATGACCCCCTGGAGGGGGTAAAACGGACACGTGTTGAAAATAATATAATATTATAATAATATGCCACCAACTTTCACACAACGCCATCTAGTCCCAAGCTAAGCAGAGCTTGTGTTATGGGTACTAGACAACTGATAAACATACTTATATATTTCGTAATACATACATATTATAGATAAATTATACCCAGACACAGAACAAATGATCGTGCTCATCACACAAACATTTGTCCTGGGTGGGAATCGAACCCACGACATTGCAGTCAGGGTCACTAACCACTAGACCAAAAGGCCAGTCAAATGTTTTTTTTTTAAATCGTAAAATCAACTCATTATTCTTATCTCTATTTTACTAACCAAAGTTGCTCTGTCTGTAGAAAGCCTAAGTGCTATTTATACGCCGAACAGCCAGTATTTGCTTTAATATCCAAAGAATATTCTCCAATAGTGGACTCACTACAGTCCTGTGTTGACATATATGTGCGTCTTTAAAATACAAAATGTTTAGAACACAGTGTGTGTTGGGGTTAGTTGCACTTTGCGTGGGATTGGCACATCCGTGGGGTAAGTTGGAGTAACTTTATTGTTATATTATTTTTAACACAGTTGCTCGTAAAGCTGATGTAATTCCACCGGTTTTAGATATGTAAAGCGGGTCATAAAAAACGCGTGTGTTATACCAAAGCAAATAGTTAAGTTATAGCCCATACAAATTCCATAACAGCATTATTTGCCATTTCGTGCGCGGCGATTAGTTCGAAATTTTGAATAGCCTCATCATTTGTCATATTTTATCATTTTTTGTCATTTCTTGTAATTTTTTGTCTTTTTTTGTAATTTTTTGTCATTTTTGTCACTTTTTGTCACTTTTTGTCACTTTTTGTCACTTTTTGTCACTTTTTGTCACTTTTTGTCACTTTTTGTCACTTTTGTCACTTTTTGTCACTTTTTGTCACTTTTTGTCACTTTTTGTCACTTTTTGTCATTTTTTGTGATTATTTGTGGTTTTTAGTCATTTTTTGTGATATTTGTAATTTTTTGTCACTTTTTGTAATTTTTGTCACTTTTTGTGATTTGTTGTGATTTTCTGTCATTTTTTGTCACTCTTTGTCATTTTTGTCATTTTTTGTCACTTTTTGTGATTTATTATCATTTCAGTCCCTTTTTGTTACTTTGTGTCATTTTTGTCACTTTTTGTCATTTTTTGTGATTTTCTGTCATATTTTGTTACTTTTGGTCATTTTTGTCACTTTTTGTCATTTTATGTGATTTTCTGTCATGTTTTGTCATTTATTGTCACTTTTTGTAATTTTTTGTTACTTTTGTCTTTTTTGGCATTTTTGTAACTTTTTGTCATTTTTTTGTCATTTTTGTCAATTTTGTCACATTTTGTCACTTTTTGTCATTTTTTGTGATTTGTTGTGATTTTCTGTAATTTTTTGTCATTTTTTGTCATTTTTTGTCACTTTTTGTCATTTTCGTCATTTTTTGTCATTTTTGTCATTTTGTCATTTTACCAAACAATATTTGCGTTCGATTTCTTTGGCGCTAAACACTAAGATGTTAAATGTTTTTTTTTTCTGTTTCCTCGCAAATGTGTTAAAAAACGTCGTACGATATACGTGCGTATTGGTTATAACATGCTCGGCTCAGTTACGCCCTCGCCTTCGGCTCGGGCTGAAATTCCGCCTCGCATGTTATAACCATCATTACGCACTAATATCGTAATGTACTATTACATATCAGCTGCATTTTTTTTTTGTTTTGCATAGCTAGTTAATTCTATATCTATACATATTATATTGTATATTTGAAATGTAAAATTTTGTTTCATCAATTATTTGCTAGCAGTAGGTACACCGCAGAAAACGTGACCCTATATCTTACTTATTTTTATTAGTGTATATAAGCTTTTTTATTTATAAAAAAAAGTAGAGGGACATCACGGATTTGAAAAAAATGGAGGTTTATGTATTTGTTTCTACTTTTGTAAATAGATATATTTTATTTATGCCACAACCCAATAACTACCAATTAAGCACAAAAAAAAATAATTCAGAACAATATTCCTTTTTTTCAAATACGAATTTCACCGAAGACAAAAAATAAGTAATTCGGGAAATTCACCCATTAACAATTTTTTTTACCGTTTCAGATCTCGCAGTAACTCATAGTGATCGACTGGAATTTTATGTCAATAACACCAAAACAGACACAGTAAATTTTGATTCTCATAAGCTCACAGCTTTAACCTACGATGAAGTCCACGATATGCTGCTGTACGTCGACAAACAGAATAACAACGACACTATATGTGGTTATGGCATAACTTCTAAAGTAAACCAATGTTTCATGGAGAGGAAGGGTAGAAACATTCGTGGTATCGCCTTCGATCCCGCCACAGAATTACTGTTCTTCAGTGACACGAACGAAAGAAGTATTAATTGGATTTCAGTAAAATCTGGATCTAATGAATATGGAAATCTTATAACCAAGATAGATGACGGGATCCCCACTGATGTTGCTGTTGACAGCTGTAAAGGGTACGTTTACTACGAGTATATACAAATATATACCAAAAAGGATGTATCAGTTATCGAGACACAAACGAATACCTTGGATCCAGTTCATGATTCTGAACACCCCAGTAGTAAAATTGTTAATGAGGTTTTTCATTTTTTTTTGATTTATACTTCACATGTTTTAAATTGAATCTGTGTAAAATTATTATTCTAATCAACCCCGATGACATTTTTAATGAACAAAATGGCTTGATTTACTTGGTCGTTAATACGAGTATTCATATTGGACTTCTTTTTCTAATTAAGCTTTACACCATAGTTGATGAAGAAGAAATTTAAAAAATTCTTTCATGTTTGTTTCTTCTTCTTCTTCGGTATCACTCTTGATAGAGTGGTCGAGGTTATCACTTCAGTTGTTGGTGGCAAGTTTACACAACATGCCGCCACTCTTCTCTGATGACCGGCTTCCTTGTGCATTCGTGTAGTGATGACGAGCCATATTGGTTTACTAAAGTTAAAAATGATGTATTTATTATAATTATTATAAATGGCAACTATATTATCTACTAGCTTCAGCCTGCAGCTTCGCCCGCGTACATAAAATATAGCCTATGTCACTCAGGAATACAGCAGCTTTCTATTGGTGAAAAAATTTTAGCAATCGGACCAGTACTTCCACAGATTACCTCATACAAACAAAAAAAAAAAACTTTACCTCTTTATTACATTAGTGTAGATTAAAAGAGGTATTATTTTTACAGGTATGTTTACTGGATCATCACAAACCTGACGGTGCCTAGAATAGAGAGAGCTCTTTTTGATGGATCTGAGAAAAAAGTTGTTTTATCTATCAGCAAAACTGATAACCGGGATCCACATAGCCTGGTTATTGATCAACAAACGAAGAGAATTTACTGGATTGAACCTGTGATTAAAGACAATATACCAATTTATGGACTTTACTATACAGATTTGAATGGAAAAGACAAAACGAAGATTTATTATTTATATGAATTTTCTTCAGGAGTTAATCCTATTTCAACATTAAACACATTGACTGTTTCAAAAGGCGGGTTGTTCTGGATTGACTGGCGCTTGACAGTTGATATTAGTGTTTGGTTGCTTGGAAAAATTGTATGGTCTGGAAATTTAGCACAAATTGGGTTACACACTAAATATGACAATATCGGTATTGCTGCCAACTACAAGATCAAAGATCAAATTGAGGGCATCAACGATTGCGAAGCACTTACGTTTGTCGGACCAAAAAAGTGTAAGGAACCGTTTTGTGTTCACGGTGTGAAAGTTGGACTGTCTCTCTGCAAATGCAGGCCTGGGTACATTGGAGAGCGATGTGATGTATCAGTATGTGAGAATGATTATTGTTTAAACGGTAACTGTAGCGTTAATGATCAAGGAACTCCTACTTGCAGGTAAAATATTGTATCTTTCTTTTTTTTTGAGATAAGAAATCATCAAATAGTTCCTTCATCAGACATTTACTGACTAGAATTCACATATGTCATTTCAATTGTCTTTTGTGTTTCTGGACCGTGATTCTTCTTCTTCCTGTCATATCATTCGGTCCTGTCACCACTATCGCTAACTCCCTTTTCTTTCATATCAGTCTTCACACAATCCATTCATCTTTTCTTTGGTCTCCCTCTTCCTCGCCATCCGTCTACATCACGCCAGGACCCTGGTTAATCTTTCGAATAATCCTATAGCACAAAAATAGCAGCATTACTCCTTGAATTGCTTTCCTCGTTTAAAACAGATGGTTACAGTCACAGAGTACATCTATTGAGACACACAGAAGACTGCGGGCTCTAGCCACGGCCTCCGTTGATTTCGAGGCCCGCGCGCCCGGTAACAGCGATTTTATTTTTTGGGTATAAAGCTGACGGGTTTATATTATCCTCTCATACCTTTTAATATTGTAGTATGGAAATATTGTAGAATCTCTTTTAAGAAACCATTTTATTAAAAGAGTAACCATGGAGTTTTTTTACCGGTTCTTCATAATTCATAAATCCCCGACCGGTCCTATGAGACCGCGGTGGCGGCGTAGTGGCGGTTTTGTGGGTATGTTATCACATACCCATAAAACGAGGTTAATACGGAATAAGGTTAATACGAAACTATCAATTGGAACCATGCGCTAGCTTTTGACGTCTTATAAGTGCCCATGTAGGCCTGTGTGAAATAATTTTTTTTAGTTAGTTTTATACAAAATGAAACAGCATAAGTTGAAGAGTTTTTTACCAGACCCTTTAAAAAACAAGCTAGATTCTTCGATCAACAAGACTAGATTATTTTATGTCATTTTCAAATATATCCGTGACATAATTTCATAGATACGATTGAAATCCCAAGTTAGAAAGCAGTATCGTGATTTTTTTTCGAGCCAACTAAATTATTTTATGATTTAGTATTTACCCAGCAATTCGGTCGAATCTATTCAGCTTGTACTGCGTTTCGTTTTTGTCTGATAGTTACTTTATTTTATGGTGACTCGAAAATCCTAACATTGAACGTAAAAACTTACTAAAACCTAACAAAAATCAAGGGAATTTTAATAAAATAATTTTCCGTGATGTTTATTCATTTTGTGCATTTCATGTATGTGGATTTCCAGGAGTTCAAAATGAGTGCAACCTAAAATAAAATTCAACCTTTTTATCTTATTTATTTCAGATGTAATACCGGTTTTTCCGGGGAAAGGTGCGAGGTAACTGCATGTCATAATTACTGTCTGAACAACGGTGTTTGTTCTCTGAACGAGGAGGACGAACCTTCCTGTGAATGTGTTGATAATTACGAAGGATCAAGATGTGAAACTTCTAACTCAGTCACTTTGACTTTCTCGAACACTGCTGCTTATTCAGAAGAAACAAATAAAACACTAATTGATTTACTGTCGAACTGGCGAAAGCCAAAAATTCTCGTTATCACTGATGAATCTTAAAAAAAAATTAAAGTTCTGCCTCCTCAATTTCTTTCTTTTATTTTCATCATCATTTGCCTAGCCTTATCCTAACTTTATTGCGGTCAGATTCCAGTCGAGCCAGAATACCAGTATTTTACGAGGAGTGGCTGCCTACCAGACCTCCACAACCCATTAACTGGGGTAACACGGTACTTCATGGCAAGACTGGAGTTAGATTTACTGGCTCTTGACTATCCGTAACGACTGCCATAGATCTACAAATGACAGCCGGGACCTACGGCTTAACGTGCTTTTGAAGGCACAAAGGAAATTCGGTATGTTAAGATGGTCACCCATCCACAGACCAACCCTGGCAAGCGTTGCTTAACCTTGAAGATCGACCTGTGCGGCTGTTATTATCAAGCCACGAGCTCCTCTATTTTATTTTATACAGTCCTAATTCCTACTTATCATGAGTGTTCGTCTTCTTCCCGCCCTTATCCCATATTACTTAGGCACGGCCGTGGAAGTATTCTTATTGAAAAAAAACTACCAAGAGCTAGTTGGACTCGCGCACGAAGGGTTCTGTACCAATTTAATGTTTGAATCCCCGACCGGTCCTATGAGACCGCGCTGTAATTGTTTTACTATTGTGTCTAGTTTCGCGGGTATATGAGTGAATTTCAACAACTATGATTTGTTACCTAATTTTGGTGGAAAAGTTTGTTTCAGGTTTTTTTAATAATCTAAGATGTTGATAAGCAAGAGATACGTATTCAGGTACATAAAATGTAAGAGGAATTTATTTATTCCTGAAAGCTTCTAATATATTGTCGACACCAGAATTGGTACGACACCAAAATTGATACCTGACACCAAAATTAGAAATATTGACACCAGTTTCTCTTTCTTTTCTTCTTAACTCCTCTAGTTTAACGGGATCATTCCTAATTCTTCCTTTTCTCTTCCTTTCTGCCATCCTATTCCTCTCCAAGCACTCTGCGTGTGTCAACTTTGAATTTCTTTTCTTTGTCATGCTGGAAGACAAATAATAATTATCTAAATTATTTTTTAATGCTATTGAATGATATTTTCGTTCTAAGCGTACAGTAAACGAACATTATACATTTTCTTATTTCTTCGTCACTCTCAAGCAACTCGTAGGTATAATATACCTACCGTACTTCCAAACCGAGTCATCTTATTATGTTTTTTTTTTATTTAGGTGGGAAAATCATCTAATGACATCCTCCACTCTTGGGCGGACCGGAGATAGTGTCAGACTCTTACTGACTAAAAAACCACTCCTGTCCCTTCTTTGCCATTATTCCAGGGCCCCGGCATCACTTTCACATCACCCATAGCCCCAATAGATTTCTACTCTGTTGGGCCCTTGCGGGTACTGACAACTCTTTGAGGGGCGTGTGGAACACTACGCGCCGTCGACGACTTCGGTTCGGTCCGGACTATTACCAGACGGTTAGACGACAAGCTACCCAGCACTGGGTTGCGACAGTCACTGTCGCCATTACACCATGAGATCCCGCCGGAACTCTGTCCGGCATGCCTCAACTTGGTGCGTCAGAGGCGTTTCGCCCCAGTAGTGCATCTTCACGCGCAGATCGTACAGGCGAGAAAAGGACTTTTACCTCCAAATCCCACGGTGGCAGGTCAGCACAGTTTCCCGCACCATCCGGATGGCCATGACCTTCTGGCTTGCGTTCAGCTTGGCCGCTGGTCGCTTTGACCGAACGATTTTATGACCAAACGATCTTATTATGATTCGTTTTCGTTTGTCTTTGAATTACCTACCTACGTAACTCTAAAAACAAATTTTGGTGTAACTAAGCAATGTTGGTGATTGGTATAACACCACCAAAATCACCAAAATTGCACTACCAAAATTAGAATCTTGTTGAATATGTTTATTTAAAAAAAAACTACTAACATTGTACTCTTTATATTTGTATACTTTTGAAAACATACCTTAACGTTTTTATTATAAATTTAAATTATAACACCGACCTAACCATAAAACGTTTTTAAAACATTACACCAAAATTGCAGGTTTTTTGTCCGATTACTAAGAAAAGACTTACTTACGTTTTTGGCGGGAAATCACAGCGGGATGGCACAAATCTATCACTGCTGCGCGTGAGTGCCTGACTAAATGAAGTTTACATTGGGAGCGTTGTCCGTCTAGGTTTATTCTATACGAGTCACTTAATGATTAGATTACTCCCACCAAAATTTAAAATTTCCTGCGGACAGTCTTTTTTGATTTTCACTAGGATAAAGTAATGCCCTAAATATAAAAATAAAACTGTCATTAGATAGAAAAAATAATGCTGAATACAAATAAAATTAGTAATTTCTAGTAAACTAGTGTAGTTTCGTTCAAGCGGTGGTCGTCCCCAAAAAAACAGATTGTGGACGCGCCACCAAACTTAGAATTATGCTAAATAATTATTTTTTCATTTTACTACAAAAATGTTATCTACTAAAATATTGACGGCCTGATCAAGATAAGTACGCCTTCTTTCTATAGAAAAAATAACTTCGTTGTACGTTTACTTTAAGATATGATTTTCAGCTGCACCGCTTAAATATTATGCTTGAGAAATTCACTCATATGATAGATTAATTGCGGTTTACGATTTATAACGGTAACGGACTTTATGGTGCTTTTTTGGTGGGAAATCATCAGTGACTTGATGATCATCATGACTTCTGCTCGCAGGTGGAGGGCGAGGGAATGTCAGACTTTTACTGACTAAAACTCAGTGTTCCTTCTTTGCCTTCGTTCCAGGGTCCCGGGTTTTCTTTTTAGAAGCCAACTTGTACTTCTACCTTACCCGTAGGTGAATTATTATACCTAGCCTATATTGTCCCACTGCTGGGCAAAGGTTAGGTAGGTGAATATCAGTCGCAAACAATAAATTCATTAAATTTAAAGCAATACACGAACAAGATAAACGAATTGCAATTACATACTTACCATTTATACAAACAAAAGTCTCCATTAAATAAATACCAATTAAAATCGGCAAATAAAGTGTATTATTACTTCCTTGTTTAATTTCATTTGTTTCACGACACAATGGAAGAGTATTATTCAATTTACATTTTTATTATTTACTTACTTTTATCCACAAAAGATATAATCAAATAAGGATATCGTAACAAAACGTTATGAAAAAAGATATATTGTTGTGTAATATTATATCATTTATATTTACTTTGAGGAATTTCAAGTATGGTAACAATGTAAGGGCCTATTTCACCACCTATGATTAAATTGCCAATATCTTACTTGGCAGATAATTTCATACAAATTCTGTTTCATTTTTTAATTTATTTGGGACTAGCTGTCCCCTGCGGTTTCACCCGCATTTTTCGTTACTGCTCCGCTCCCGTTGGTCGTAGCGTGACGATATATAGCCTATAGCATTCCTCGATAAATGGGCTATCTAACACTGAAAGAATTTTTCAAATCGTACCAGTAGTTCCAGAGATTACCCCCTACATACAAACTTACAAAGCTACAAACTTTTTTTTTTAAATTAGTATAGAAGTAGTAGCTACTCGGACATTGTGAAACAGGCCCTAAATGTATTTGTAACTCGTTACTGTAGTTACGCAGGAATGGGTTCTACAGCCGAACCCACTAACCTATCTATCACATATCGGAAATAGAAAAAACCGGGCAAGTGCGAGTCGGACTCACGCACTGAGGGTTCCGTGGACGTCAACCAGGTCGCTGCGTTCGTTTATAAGCTTGCACATGCGGGGTATAGGCGAATTAGCACCAAACACTGTACGGTGAAGAGGTGGAACTAAGAGTTCATACACACGAGCGGCATGTTGCCAACGGCAGAGGTAACTGCAGTCGTCGTCCCGTCGGCGACAGCCGTCGACCCATCGGCGACAGCCGTCGACCTATAGTGACACTCACACTGCCGCTGATCTTCGAAGTTGAAATGTCGACGGCTGCCGTCGACGCGTCGACGGCTGCAGTTACCTCTGCCGTTGGGAACCTGCCGCTCGTGTGTAAGCGCTTTTAGGGTGTTATAGGTGTTAGGTTATTGTGCAATTGTGGGCAGTAAATGGTGTTATTGAGCAGTTTATATGCGATTCTCAAATCCAAGAGCTTCCAGTGAACTCATTTTGTACCAACCTAGCCTATCAAGGTAGGAGAGACATTTAAATTGCCTTCCCTTTGAGTCCAGAATAGGTTTACCCGATAAGTAGGGTTACTTATCGGATAAACCTTTTCTGGATTTGTTCTATGCGCAGCGAATGGGTTGCGTAATGAGGCCTCCATATTACACTGCAGTATTCCAGGATGCTTTTTACAATGCTATTGTAGAGGACTAATTTAGTTAGTTAGCCTGTTGTGTCCCACTGCTGGGCGAAGGCCTCCCTCTCCTTTTTCCACACACCCCTATCTTCAGCCACTGCAGGCCAGTCCCTCCGGTAGTTATCCAACTCATCTCTCCACCTTAGCCTCGGTCTGCCACGATGTCGTCTTGCGTTTAAGCATGTGGAGTTGTGGACTTTTAAATACCTTTCCATTACGAATGACAAATCCAAGCATACGTTGGGATCTACTGATAATGTTCTCAACATGTGGCACAAATGTGAGTTTATAGTCCAAGATAACTCCCAGATCTCGTACTACATCCACCTCGCATAAGTTCACTCCATTTATTTGGTACGCTGAATTCACTGTATTTACTTTCCTGGTAAATTTTATGTGGCTACATTTCGAGTTATTTAACGATATTTTATAATGACAACACCATGTAATTACCCGGTCGATATCTTCTTGCATTAGGTATACGTCCTGTTGTGTCATGAAGATGATTTCGAACGCATTTTTTTCGTGATGTAACTACAAAATTTCCGATATTTTTCCTATATTTATGACCTTGCTTTATGCCAAATCATAGGAGTCTAAGTCAACAGAAAATACCTTATGACTTTTGTTTCCTTTGAGAGTATCGAAATGTACGTTTTTTGCGACATAACTTACTTACAGGACTTATCAATTTTTAACTTACAAGTTTCACGACGCAGACCTGAGTATAAGGTTTTAATTTCAACTCAATACCTCCACGCGCTCCTGAGATAAAGGGTCTTAATAGACAGACAGACAAACGAGCAACAAAGTGATCCTATAAGGGTTCCGTTTTAACCTTTTGAGGTACGGAACCCAAGTAACTTTTAGAACCTAACACAAGAACGGCCGATAAAAAAACGTCATAGAAACAAAACTAAGCGCCAACCTGGAAAGAATTCACAAAATTAATAAATCTAATTTTAATAAATTTGGAAAGTTGAAAACCTTCGCCTTTATAATTCAATATGTAGCGAACTTCTCTACCGTGGCTTCAAGTTTCTTCAAAACTCGGCAGGGGAGGGTAGAAAGTAAAAAAATCGAATTTATTTTAAGTATCCAAATGGTTTCAGTAATGTGAAAAGTTGTATTAACTTTCAAAATGT
Organism: Mythimna separata; assembly: GCA_030763345.1. Lineage (NCBI taxonomy): Eukaryota > Metazoa > Arthropoda > Insecta > Lepidoptera > Noctuidae > Mythimna > Mythimna separata. The sequence goes on from CM061190.1 coordinate 8,270,296, forward strand.
CTAGTGTATCGTTTGGTGTTTTCTTATTCAGTAGATGTGGATTCCAAGTTGTGTTTTTGTCGAAAAGTTATTGGCATTTGTCTGGAAGAAAATTGTAACCGACAGTTACCGTTTTTGCAGGAAGGGGTATTTTATTTCCTAATTTAAAAATTTGAATGATAACAAATGTCTTACCAAAGTCGTTACAACGTATAGCATAATAACGTAATCCGCCTTATAATGACCCTACACCTTAAAGACTCAGACCTCCTCTCTAGGAGAGGAAATGGGTTGTAATCCACCACGCGGGTCCAGTAAGTATTGGTGAATGTCACATGTCCTCGAATTTTTGGTTCTAGAACATGCCGGTTTCCTCACGACGTTTTCCTTTGCAGTAGTGATTAAATTCATTACACAAGGTAATGCGCCTGACTGGGTTTGAATCCTACAAGTAAATAGAAACAAAATTGTGAAATTCTTATGACCAATACTGGAAAGAAAACGCTGTATAGCTGCAAATATTTCATCAGCTTAAAATCGAATACTTATTTTCGGACTCTCAAGACTACAGGAAAGCTGACACAATCTATCTTATTTCTTGCCGAAACGAATTCGCCAAAACTCGCTAAATCTTCATTAAAAAGCGATTACGCAGGAAGAACAATTTTATTTTCTTTATTTTACGCTTTTCCGCTTTCGTAGTAAGATCCAAGCGGCGTCAATAATGAGAACTAATGGTTAAGTAACTTACAACTACTCGGAGATTTAAGACGAATCTTCGATTGAATGGCTCCTTAGGCTTTGACAATATCAGCTTAATTGCCTGATAGGGCTGACAGTGCCTGCCAGGACTGCGTAGTTGTTCAAAAGAATCATGATGGTCCTGGAACTGTTTCTCTCGGATGGCGAGCAATGGGTAGCTCGTTCGGCCGTCCAGTAGACGACCGGACCGAACCTGAGTCGTTGAAGGTGAATAGTTTTCAATGCGCGTCTCAAGGAGATGTCAGCAAAACCGTAGGGGCCCAGCAGAGTCCAAGCCTACTGGGACCGCAGGTTGTGCGAAAGAGTACCCCAAAGTCCACAGGACAGTGGGAGTTAAACACTGCGTGCGCTCTGCCCTCTATCTTGAAAATGGTTCAAAATATTTAAAAAAAGTCTGTACAAAAGTTGTAGCGAATTTTTTTCAGCCAAATAGCATAAAATCCATAGGAATCGAGTTATTTGCAATAAGTGAAAAAAAAACGAATTTTTGACGTAGACTCCCTAAAAGAAGTAGGTTTTGAGACATGTTTTAGGGTGCCAAAACAAAGGTTTATGCAAGTCTAGGTAATTTTTAAGCGGACTATCTCTCATCCCAAGATTCTTGACTTAATTTGACTAATTTTCCTGGACTACAATGAGATTCCATCCAGCCCACTTCTCTTCAAAAGCAGACTAATCTGTTTAAGCCTGCAAGGTTTCACTGACTCTCTATAGGTGCTACAAAAACCTCTAGAATATTTTTGACTCGTCCGATCACTGGTCCAATACATTAAATCCATTTAACACTTATTTACTACAATCTTAATTAGTAGACAACAAAACTATTTCACCAAAATAAACTGCAGATTAGAACCTTCCTAGAAACCTCTTGAAAGGATACAACTCACTCTTGACGTTTCTATTTGGGTATTAATTCATTAGAGCACAACAGGGACCCTTCTTAAGGCAGGAAGGGTTCCGTACAATAGTAGGATTCCTTCTTTTTCCTGAGGAAATAAAACGTGTCGAATAAAACCCACCCTTACAAGTGGGTTGGGGAGTTACGAATTTAATGAGGAAATGGAGTAGGAAATCGTAAAACTTAGATATCTCCGTTTCTTTTATTTTAGTGAGGAATCATCAGAATGACTTCATTGCTTAGCTTGCTAGCGGCTACCTACCAGACCTCCACAACCCATTAACTGGAGTAACACGGTACTTTATGGCAAGACTGGAGTCAGATTTACTGGCTTCTGACTATCCGTAACGACTGCCAAAGATCTACAAATGACAGCCGGGACCTACGGCTTAACGTGCTTTCCGAGGCATGGAGGAAACTCGGTATGGTCACCCATCCATAGACCAACCAACATTAGTTAACTTACCACCTCAAAAAAATCAATGAGAGGCTTAACACATAATGGCATTGTGTAGGTAAACACATTAAATACTAAACACACACAGACACACACACACACACAGGTACACGATGATATAACACACAAACAAACATAAAATATAATTACTTTAATAAGTTTATCACTTAATTAAACAAGCCATTTTCCACACAGGTAAGCATCGCATTATACTAATTAATTCGATTAAGTTTCGTTCAATCATTCGTTCAATTTACCCGACGTTTTGCGAACTCTATTATCGTTCATAATGCAATGGATTTCGATGATTCTTTTTTAAATCGCATTGCAGACACTACATTGAGACATACAGGACGAGGAGCTCGTGGCTAGATAATAACAGCCGCACGGGTCGATCTTCAAGGTTAAGCAACGCTTGCCAAGGTTGGTCTGTAGATGGGTGACCATCTTAACATACCGAGTTTCCTCCGTACCTCGGAAAGCTCGTTAAGCCGTAGGTCCCGGTTGACATTGGATTACATTCATTTTCTTATTATAGTAGAGTCATCATGATCAAATTTAAAAAACAAATAAATTAAATACCCACATTACACAAGTCAAATCAAACTCTGGCAGCAGCAAATTTCTTTTTTTGAGCTTGGAAGTCATCAGCAGTTACCTTGAATATCCCTTTCATCCGTTTTCCCGTATACCTAGCAAATATCGGCCTTGTCGGGCTCTAATAATTTGCTGCCATCCCCAACGAAGTGCGCATGGAACACTAAGTACCGTCAACGACTCGGTTTCGGGCCTTCAGGCCTTACCCGGACGGCGAGCTACCCATTGATTGTCGTCCGAAAGCACGTGCGTGATATGGCCAGAGATCACCTGGAGCATCTCCTGTCGCAGTGGCTGGGGTGTAAGTATGTACGTTCCCTCATTCTGGTAGCCGTCTCTTTTACTAGCTGCTTCACAGAAGGATGCGACTGCATCTCATTCCCTCTCATCCATCTGGACCGAGCCCAGTCGTCAACGGCGCGTTCTGTTCCACGTGCGCCTCAAGGAGATGTCAGCAAACTGTAGGGGCCCGGCAGCGCCGAAGCCTCTGAGGAACACGTTGTATTCCGAAAGGTTGACACCGAGTCCCCCCCAGATCATAGGCAACGAAGGAACGGGGTAGAGGTTCAGTAAGAGTCTGACATACCCTCCCGCTCTACCCAAGAGCGGGAGAAGTCATTCTGATGATTCCCCTACCAGAAAAAAAAACCCCGGACCATGGTCTGAACCAGACTCGGTGCGAGAGATCATTGCCGCTGATCGGACGACTAGCGTTCTGCTGTTAAAATATCCAATATTTCAAATTAATATTGTTATTTTCCAATATACGTTTATGTTGGAATTATCTGTTTTAAATCATAATTAAGAGTAGTATCGAAAATACTGATAATTAATATTAATTGGTTACGCTGAAGTAGTGAGAAGTTTATGGATACTATGTTTAAATTAATCTGCAATATACAGCTATTCAAAATTTTGATCTGTTATTATGTTGTTACCTATAAATTGTTTTATGAATATTGACATTTGCCGAGCCTAATAAGGCCTTTAGTTTTCTTCCTTACTTTTTTTTAACAGTTAACATAGTTTTTTACGTGCACAAAAATAAATAAATACCTACTTGACTTCTTTGATCATATTCGATCGAACTGAATGAAAAAACCAAATAGATTCATTCACTCAATCATACCTTAACCACAAATCATTCACTCACAAACCCTTCATTCACAACTCGAAAATGTTCACTCAATTTTGACAGATGGTTCCTCCAGCAGTTTCGCACATCACGTTCTCCAGACGGTATTAGATAAGAGTCGTCTCGTATCGTATAAGGGTTGAAAAGGGTGCGCGACTGTGCCAAGACTCCCCTGATTAGGACCTGAATCTATTCTCCAAGATATATTGCCTTTATTTCCCCCTTTTTTATTATTCCACCCTCTAAAAACATCTGTTTGACTTTTATTGCAATTTACTTACTTGAACCTTTCTTTTATGTTGTGTTGAGGTTTTCGGCGAATGAACGAAATGAACGAAGTGAATGGCTGAGATTGACGCGTTGAAAGATTGAATGGTTTCGTTTCTCGGTGAATGGTTGTGTGGAGCGGTTTTGGTTGTAGATATGTTTTTAAATAGCTGTGGTTTCTTATTCGTGTTGCAAATGTGATGAGCTCTCCAATCTTAATTGAGACAGTTGTGATATGTAAAGATAGGTCTCTGAACGTAATCTTTGATGGTGGAAGTAAAAATGCAATCAATTTTGATTTTGATAATGAAAGATCTTTAACGTTTAACGCTCCAGGACGGCCTGCAAAATTGAAATTTTCGAAGAAACGTGAAAATTTCAGCTATTCAATACATTTACGTTCGCCTACTAAGTGATCAAAATGTACTAAATGGCTGATTTTTTTTCACGATATTCATGAATCCCCGACCGGTCCTATGAGAGCGCGCTGTTATTGTTTTACTACATGAGTACAATCGCATGTTTAAGTTTCTGTCAATAACCAGTCACCCTATATATGAACACTCTAACAGGGACTATTGTATCAGCGGTACCCTAATTTTTTTTCAGGTGGGGAATCATCAAAATGACTTCTCCCCCTCTTGGGCGGAGCGGGAGGGCGTGTCAAACTTTTACTGACTAAACCTCGCCCCCGTATCTTCGTTGCCTTCGATCTGGGGACACCGAGCTTACCCATGATCCATATCTCCAGAGGCTTCGGCCCTGCTGGGCCCCTTCAGTTTTTGCTGACATCTCTTTGAAGCGCTCATGGAATAGAATGCGCCGTTGACGACTAGGCTCGGTCCGGGTTATTACCTGACTGCCAGACTCACTGCCGTCCGCAAGCCCGCGCCTACGGTGGATCGGTACTCTAGTACGTTGCATATTGTCCTTACTACCTACATAATTCATATTTCTCCCCATCGCATCATATTATGCCTTTCAAACTCTGAGAACGTTTCCTTCACAAAACAATTTGTACCCGGTATACTCAATAATAACTCTCCAATTATATTTTCATGAACAAATGTAGCCAGTTGGTAACTTTACGAACATAGAAACCGTTTGCACGGTGAAATGTTTCAAGTAAATACCTCTTGCCAGCTGTTGAAGCAGAGGTTCTCAAACTTTGGAGCGTCGCGTTCCCCATTTGGGGAGCGTAGATTGGCTCTTAAAAATACATCTCTGGTGACCTAAAGAGAAATTCTCTTATTTTTATGGAACGTTCGCATTCGCAGCGGACATGGGTGTACCTGACGTTCTCTCCCATTTTATATATTTGCCCTTGGATCACGGTCATTGACCTTGAGGTCGAAATCACATTCTGTCTTGTCCAAAGTTCTCCCAACTTTCTACATCCGCATCCCACCGGATCCCCAAGTTGGTATTTATTATTTTATGTAACTTTCAAATATATCCGTGAAGTAATCTCGTAGATATACTCATAAATTAGGGACAGATTCGTAATTTTTCTATTGAGCCAACTAATTCATATCTTTTTTTATTTTTAGGGTTCCGTACCTCAAAAGGAAAAAACGGAACCCTTATAGGATCACTTTGTTGTCCGTCTGTCCGTCCGTCTGTCAAGACCCTTTTTCTCAAAAACGCGTGAAGGTATCAAGTTGAAATTAAAACCATATATTGAAATCCGCGGTCCCTTGAAGTTGTGCAAAAATCAAACTTGTAAATTAACGGGAAAAAAAGATACGCCCGTTTATGTTGGAAAAAACGTACATTTCGACACTGTCAAAGGAATCAAAACTCATAGGGTGCTTCCCGTTGACCTAGAATCTTGAAATTTGGCACGAAGCAAGGTATTATAGCACTAATATCGGGAAAAGTCTGAAAACTGAAAATTTTTAGTTACGTCACAAGAAAAAAAAATTGAAAAATCTTCAAGACTCGATTCGAGAATTAAACTGTTTTTATAGGTAGGTTGGTACGAAACCCTCAGTGCGCGAGTCCGACTCGCACTTGCCCGGTTTTTTTACTCAAGGATTGGACATACAGTCTTTAACAAAATTAGTAATTTTAATAAAATATATTTTCTTGGTGTTCCTTTTTCTATTCGTGGATGAGAGAAGTTCAAAATAGTAAAAAATTAGTACAACCTCGCCTTAACAGACAAGAGAAGTAGAGATTTAAGTTGGGGTCGAGTTTGATAAAAGGTTGAGAACCCCAATGCTAGAGAATAGCGGTGCAAATTGTGTCGAGTTTCATTTTGACGTACATCGCAGTTTACGTGAAGTATATTGTTAGGTAGTAATTTGAACTGCTATAGGAACTGTTAATGAGTAGATTGCTATATATACGAGTAGTTGTTACTCTTTCTTAATTTTTCTCTTGAGACATAGGGTCAGTTCACACCAAGACGCGACGCGACGCGACGATGTAGCAAGAGGCCAATGACTTCGCGCTGCGCCGCGCGCCGCCGCGAGACGCATCGCAACGTTGCGAGGCGCATAATAAAATATCGGTGACACGACGTCGCGAATGTAAAAACGTTCCGCTGTGCAGCGAGACACCGCGCGGCGTCACGAGGCGCAGCGCTGCATGAAGCACAATATTCTATATTCTCACAATGAAATGTGTATCTTTTCGCGTAGTAAAAAATCCGCCCCTAAGGCTACCCACTTACCAAATAAAGTTCTATTTTGAGTCACTCTATTAAAATGTGCTGGCAGCGTCGCGTCGTCTCGGTGTGAGCTGACCCATAGAGCCTCATCAATATAGCCATTATGGCTGCTGATGAAAACAGTGGACTTTTAGCAGAACAAACTTAGGTGTGCCTACAGTAAAGTATGTATTTTTCTCAGTATAATAATGACGAAGAATTTATACTTTTTAATGGTTTCGCCAGCGTGTTTGCAGAAAATTGTCCCAAGGCAAGATACACCCGAAATAAAAAGTAGGCTCGCTTTTGTCTAATGTCTCACCTTATGATAAGCGATAATGGAGCACGTTTGCCATGAAGTATCCTATTTACTCGTGATTTAAAAATCTCAATTTTGTATGTATCAGGAAACACACTGTCATGTAAGTGAGTATACTGACTTATCAATCTGATTTCAATCTTTGTTTTAACAAAGGATATTATTGCGAACTTCGAAAAAAACATGGAATTCTTAAAATTATCTAAGAAAGACGAGCAGGCAAGGCCAAGACATCATCACCATCATCATCATTTGAGCCGAAAGACGTTCGACGATGTTTGACAAAGGCCTCCCCCAAGTGTTGCTACAACGAACGTTCCTGTGCATCTTAGGGTCTGTGGGTCTGTGGTCCATCGCATTTAAGCGACTCTCACCAGGTCATCAGTCCACCTTGTGGTAGGCCTTTCAACACTGCGTTTTCCGGAGCGCAGTACAAAATATGTTTACTATAAAATCCTACAATGCACTGAAATTGTCAAAACAATCGTCTTTTCCACGACATTTCGTTTGTAGAACTCAGTGGGCACCAAGTTTCGACTTGTTCAATGTTCAACTTTGTTTGTTACTCTTGTTCAATTATTAATTCAGATTTGAACACACAAAACTGTCTCAGCGAAACTCAGAACAATAGAAGCATAGACACAATAGAAGTTTTCGAGTCTAAATAATTGTTTTTTTCTTTTAGAAAATTTTGCTCAACAGTTGGTGTTTCGAGATATTAGATTAAGTACAATTTGCCCAAAAAATCTTTTTAGACTTTGAAAAAGTTTTAAAATACTTACTATTTTTTCACAAAGGCCTTTAAAATTGTTTTATTAACTTGTTCTGAATTGAGAATTGTGGTAAGCCTTGTTAAAATCTTTCAGTTCATTACAGCACAGACTTTTCAGATAGTCTGGTCGATTTAATCTGTGAAGGAATAACTAAAGTTATATGAATGCATTGCCACACTTATAAAAAATTCATGCCCACTTAGTCTTATTTAATTCATGAATCCCCGACCGCGGCGGTCCTATGAGACCGCGGTGTTATTGTTTTACTATTGTGTCTCGTTTTGTGGGTATGTGATAGGTTAAATTCTATGTTGATTTGATTCATTAGTTAAAGATACTCTTCTTATATTTTGTAGGGTTCTGTACCTCAAAGGGAAAAAACAGAACCCTTATAGGATCACTTTCTTCTCCGTCTGTCTAATTGTCTGTTTTAACATACTATTGGATACATTTCTTTTATTCTCTTCTCTTTTACAGGTCTGTTGACAGAAATTTTGTAAGAAATATCCAATTTCTTTGTACTCATAGGTATGTATTTATCATTATCTTTTTATTTTACACTAGCTGTTGCCCGCGACTTCGTCCGCGTTAAGTTCATAAAACTGCACAAAAGTTACTTATAACTAATCCTATACTTCTGAAAACATCTGATTAATTAATTTTACATAAAACTGTTTAAGTTAAAACTCCAATTAGTACTTTTTTTAGTTGGGAAATCATCTAATGACTTTCGCTCTTCTGTGAAGCGGAAGTGCGTGTCAGATTATTACTGGCTAAGACTCACTTCTATATTCCTTCCTTGCCTTACGTTCCAGGGTCTCCCTTTCAGAAGCGAAACCATAGCCCCAGTAGGTTTCTTGTTTAGGTTTTATAATTCAGATGGGTAAACATCAGAATGACTTCTCCTGCTGTTATATGGAGTGGGAGGGCATGTCAGACTTTTACTGACTAAACGCCACCCCCGTTCCTGTGTTGCCTTCAATTTTGGGACACCGAGCTTATCTTTCGGAATACCGATTCACGTCCCCAGAGGCTTCGGCCCTGCCACGGGCCCCTACAGTTTGCTGAGATCTACTTGAGGCGCTCGTGGAACAGTTGACGACTTGACTTGGTCCGGGTTATTACCGGACTGCTGGACGGCAAGCTACCCAGTGTTCGCCGTCCGCAAGCTTGCACCTACGGTGGTCGGAAATCGTTCTCGTGATCTTGACGGCGGCGGGGGCGTGAGGGTCGTTCCCTTTCGCGCTCGCGGTCAGCCGCCTCCTTGGCTAGCATTACTGCTTCGCAGAAGAAGGCAACCGCCATACCTCTACCGTGTGCTCCACCGTGCCCTCCGGGCGGTCCAGACAGTGCGCCCAAGACTGGCTGGGGCGGCCTTTTCCCCTGAATCCGATGCAGGAGCCTCCCGAACTTACCGTGTCTGGTGAGGACCTACGGCATACGGAACGCGAGGATCTCTTTCCAACCACTCCTCTAAGAGGAAACTTACCGCCGCAATGACGGCGTGCCCAGGTTTCTTGTTTAGGTGGAAAATCATCAGAATGACTTCTCAGAAGGTGAGTCAGACTTTTACTGACTAAACCTTACCTCGTTACTTCTTTTCCTTCGTTCCAGGATTCCGGGTTTTCCTTTCGGAAGCTCGCCCATGGCCCTAGAGGCTTCGAACCTGCTGGGCACCTATAGTTTGCTAAAATCTCTTTGAAGCACGCGTAGAACAATACCCACGGTTGACCGTCTGGATTATTACCGGACAGCCAGATGGTAAACTACCCATTGCTCGCCATTCGCAAGCCACTCCTACGGTGGCTCCAAATTGGGGTCGGAATCCCAGCGACTGGGGCGTGAGGGGACTACTTGCCACTACTCCTCGCTCTGGATCATGGCCTGTACCAGTGCCCAGCGCGAGAGGTTGCTGTCACCGATCGTCCCCACAAGGACACGGTGGTGCTCCGCCTAAGCGTGGCCCACCAGTACTTTATGCTCTAACGTGTCCTCCGGGCGATCCACCCAATGGTAACACCCAGGTTTTTCTTCCGCACGACGTCAATTGACTTAAAAACATCAACGAAGTACAGAGCCGCAGAGTTCGCATTCTAAATAGTTGCCTACTCTATGGGTAAAGTCGTTAGTTTAGTTCATATTGCGATAAAATCAAAATTAAAATGATTTGTTCTTCAAAAAACCAAATTAGGGCAGATAACCGCCTTTAGTATTTGCCTCTTTTTTTGTTGGGTAACCACCAAATACCTTCTCCCACTCTAGGTGGACCGAGAGAGAGTATCAGACTTTTACCAACTAAATTCCACAGTGTTCTTTTAGTTGCAATTTACATTCTAGGGCGACTAATTTTGGCACACCACGATTATTACTATTATAAATTCACTCTTTAAAGAGAGACTACAGAGTCATGACGTCCTCACTTTGCGCTTTACGCAGGTCCTAACCGAACATGAGTGTTTCGGGAGGTAGATGTTTTAGATTCGGCGGGAAGACACGGTGGACCTTACGATAGAAGTTAGCCCGCTAGGGCGGATTACCGCCGTACCTACTATTTGCGGGTCAAAATCAGAATCCTCCTGCCCTAGTTCAGATCATGGTATGAGCCGGAAGGAGGAATGGAAAGCAGTCACCTCCTAGAGTGAAGCAACGTGGCTGAAACCGTGCGAAACAGGACATCCTTAGGCCCCTCCCATCGCCATTTGGACACTTCCCAGGTGTCATATGTATAGGAACACGCACCGGAACGCCAATTTCAAGGCGTTTGTGGTGCGAGTACCGAACTGTTTTCTGCACCTCGCTATGGATGAAGACTTTTGGCCACAGGGCGTGGTGTTCCGTCGCTTCCGCGGACAAATACCACAGAACAGCACGACGAAAATATAGTGCAAAGTGAAGTGCTACTAACATAGTTTTAAGTCGTATTTACTAACAAAATAAACTTATAAAATTAGATTAATTATGTATTAGTTTATTTTTAAGACTATTTTGTGTATAGTGTTTATGGGCCTTAGTAGCCTGAAATAAAGGAATTATTATTATTATAGGGCGTTTACCAATCACCATCATTTTTTTGTGTTTATATGACCTGTTTATTGAGGCAGGAATTTTCTTGTGCGGTATTTGACTGACACCCTAATACACCAAATAAATGTTTTTCTTTTAGTCCAGTCATTATAGTACTTTCACCTCGGAATTCGAGATACCCAGCTGTAAGTCTGTAAATAGTTGTATATTGACAGCCTAAAAGTTGTCTCAAAACCTACATATGGTAGGGTGTACGCAACTATGAAATTTCATGGTCGGGGGTCACAAAAATCGAGATTTTGCGCTTTTTTTGTAAATATCTCATTTCCTAAAGGTATTTTGCTATTTGTATATTTCACAATATTGTAGAATACAAAATTCTCTACAAATTTTGTATAAAAACTTTTTCCTACGGTGAACCGTTTTCGAGATAGAGGCCAGAGAGCGCACGGTCACAGCATCACTTCAGGTCAACTGGTTCCTCCGGTCGAAAACGCCCCATATAAGTTGATACTATCGATAAATCAATGATTATAAATATTTGTCAATTTTTATTAACTATTATATTATATTTTATGTTTTTTTTCCTAACCTATCCACTTTTTATTCAGTATTCATTTATTTAACAACACTTACCTGGCGTGTCAGACGTTTACTGACTAAAGCCCACTCCTGTTCCTTCTTTTCCTTTGTTCTATGGCCCCAGTCAGTGTACCCTTTCACATACCCCATGGCCCCAGTGGATTTCGACCTTGCTGGGCACCTACGATTTTCTGAAATGTTCTTGAAGTACGCATAGATAATTACGCGTCGTCGACGACTTCAGCGCAATCCGGATGGTAATTGGACGACAGGACTGTGATTTACGCATTGCTCGCCGTCCGCCGTCACCAGCATGGGCTTGTGAACAGATGTACGATGGAAAGGAGCAGTGCGTACTGAACTGAACTCACTTACTGAGAATAATTAGTTTCTCTTACTATGCTATGCTTTTTTTAACTTAACTATCTCTATCTGGCTTTAATTTTCAAAGTAAATAACTAGGGTATGTCATTCATTAATAGAAATTGTAGCAAGAACCTATTTTGGGCACGTAGGAAAAGTGATTACTGTTAACAATAATTTAAGAAATTAGTTTCTTGTTTTGAACTTGTATGGATATTATTTTTTTGTGGCTGGTTTTAATAAAGTAGTATACCATTTTGGAAACTTGATTAGTTGCACCAATTTTTAAAAAAACTTGCCATAGTAGTGTTCATACTTTTTTTTACACCAGGACAAGCTAAAGTTGGCTAAAAGTAAAAATCTTCAATAAATTTGGGTAATCACATAAGTTTCATTCATTTTTATGAAAAATCTAGAGGAATTCTGGATTTTTTAAGAATAGCAGTAGATAGCAGTTTTATTCAGGTTGTCGCTACAAAAAAAGAACAGCAATATTTAAACAACTGTGGTAATGGTAGAGGAAAATATCACAACAGATCTAAATTTTAAAAGAATTTATTTGTGTTATTTCACTTATATTTGTGTGATATTTTTTTTTGTATTTTTCTCCGAATAGTCACGACTATTCAGACAAATATTTATAATCATTGATTTATCGATAGTTCATTAACTATAATATGGCGCGTTTTCGACCGGAGGCACCAGTTGACCTAAAGTGATGCTGTGACCGCGCGGTCTCCGCCCTATATCTCGAAAACGGTTCACCGTAGGAAAAAGTTTTCCGAACAAAAATTGTAGAGAATTTTATATTCTACAATATTGTTAAATATACAAATAGCAAAAAACCTATAGGAAATGAGATATTTACAAAAAAAGCGCAAAAACCCGATTTTTGTGACCCCCGACCATGAAATTTAATAGTTGCGTACACCCTACCATATGTAGGTTTTGAGACAACTTTTAGGGTGTCAATATACAACTATTTACAAACTTACAGCTGGGTATCTCGAATTCCGAGATTCTTACCTTAATTGAGCTAATTTGACTGGACTATTTAGTGAAAATAATAAACGAATTCTTGTGTGCGAGTATTTTCACCTAGCCGACTTCACATGCTGATGATCAAACGCAGTCTGTAAACTCTCGATTTTTACGGGTAGAGCATGCAGAGCAGTAAAAAATACCAACTTTGTTCCTTTAGATGCCCTATACGAACAATTTTCCAGCTATCGAAGCCCGTTAGGGCCGTTCGCTTATGGTATCTCTTTTAGGTGCGCGTGGCACATAACGCAACGTCAGTCGACTAAGACCAGTCTTTATTCAACAGCGAAATGCCAATAGTGCACCGTCCAAAACTCCGCGCTAACGGTAGCATGGAATCGCCCTGCGACTCGTAATGCCAAGGGCATCATCTTTGCGCTTTCTGCTACCTTCTTCGCTTTATTTGCGGAAGGAAGTGATGACTGCTTTCCATACCGTCTTTCTCTATACCAGGACCGGACGTGAGAGGTCGTTACTGCTGATCACCTCCACCCGGAGTCCTGGAATGCAAGGCGAAGAAGGAACATACAAAGGTGTGGGTTTTGGTCAGTGAAAGTCTGACATCCCCTCGTGCTCCTTCCTAGAGTGGAAGAAATCACCTAAAATATAAATAGCCTTTAGTTAAAAAAAAATAAATGGATGTTTGTATTTTGAAAGGAAATCGTTTGTCTTAGTGTGGTCATGTGAAGAGGAGAAATTAAAAGCACGTTACTAAAAGAGTTCTTGAGAATGGAGAGGGAGAGGAAGGCCAAAGAAAAGATGGATGGATTGTGTAAGGATTGATATGAAAGAAAAGGGCAGATGATAGTGTGATCATGTGATGATAGTGTGACGGACGACAGGACAAAATGGAAGAAAAAAACGTGTTGCACCGACCCCAAGTAATATGGGATAAGGGCAGGAAGAAGAAGAAGGATGTCATTGTTTGTATTTTGAAAACGGGGTGCAACGTTGTAAAATTTGTCTCCATGGGTTTTTTTTGTTAAACAATAATAATAATATCTTTTGGTAATATTTTTGTTAAAAAAATTGTGAGAATGCAAAAATATGTGAAATGAAATGTTACAAAAATAAAAAAAAGCTTTTTCTAAAACACCTCTTGGGATTCGAACCACCACCGTGTTACGTCCCAGTCTAGTCATTAATCGATCGCGCTGCAATGTTCGATGAAAATTAAGCAAAATAGACGTTCTCATATAAATGTCATAAATGACTGCCCCGCTCTTCGTCCATGATAGCGTGATGATTTTCATTTCAGTAGATAAATTGGCAGCTAAATGGACTAATGTAACATTGTAGTATGTGAATTTCGTGGACGCTTGGATTTTATAACGTGTTTTGATTAGTTTTTACAAAATATTTGGGAAAAATCAAATAGGAATGTTGATTTTCTTATGAAAAAATGGTAAAAGTATTTTTTTTTTCCAAAAACAATAAGATAAAACATTGACAGAAATATAAATTGTAGGTGGGATTCGAACTCGGGGCAACTCGTTCAAAACCGACAAATGCAATATTGTTCACCCCCCATAGCAAATAGCGTGATAAAATATAGCCTATATCATTAAGGGTCCTATAAGGATTATGTATGAAAAATTTGAACAGGATCGGTTCAGTGGTTTTTGCGCCAATTAATGCTAACAATGTACAATTTTACTGTTTTATTATAATATGTATATAGATAGATTACATTTTACTGATATTATAAATGCGAAAGTTTGAATGTATGAATATATGGAGGTTTTTTACTCTTTCACGCAAAAAGTACTGCATTAATATTGATGAAACTTGGTATACAGGGAGACCATGGCCTGGAATAGCATGAAGGATACTTTTTACCCTGAGAGTACTCGTATATTCCTTTGGAAGAATTTTCTACTTTCATGCAGATGAAGCCGTTGGTTGCAGGAGGTTATCCATGTTATTGTGTACCTATACAAAACAAAAACAGGCAAGTGCGAGTCGCACTCGCGCACTGAGGGTTCCGTACCAACTTACCTATGACAACAGTTCAATTCTCGAATCGAGTCTTGGAGATTTTTCAAAAAAATAATTTCTTATAACGTAACAACAAATTTCAGTTTTCCGACTTTTCCCCGTATTAGTGCTGTAATACCTTGCTTCATGTCAAATTACAACATTCTAGGTCAACGGGAGGTCTCCTATGAATTTTGATTCCTTTGAAAATGTCGAAATGTACGTTTTTTGCAACATAAACGGGCGTATCTTTTTTTCCCGTCAACTTACAAGTTTGATTTTTGCACAGTTTCAAGGGACCGCGGACTTCAGTATATAGTTTTATATATATTACAACTTGTTGTTTTTCCTTTTGAGGTACGGAACCCTAACAATAACATAAAAAATCTATTTTCAACCAAAACGAAATGAAACTTCATAAAGAAACAGCCAACAATCAACTAGGAACGATTAATTAATCTTGTACCGCGACCCATCCAATTACTGTCCCCGCTTATCGCCCCGCCACATCAAGCCAGGCTATCAAGTCGCCCTCTCGGTTACAATACTATTAATCATTATACAACAACAGGTAAATAAGCTGTGCTCGTATTTTATTTCAATGTGAAAGTTTGTGGGTTCAAAAACTGAAGTTTTGATGTAGTTTTGTTACTTTTACTTGCAAGTGTGTGGTACAATTGACGTGTAAGCTCGTGGCATAATATGTAGTCGAAGGGTCTAATGGGGAAGGAGGAAGGTTCTAAAGATTTTTCTTTAATTAGGGAAATCATTCAAAGACTTCTTCCGCTCTAGGTTAGACCGGGAGGTGTGTTAGACTAAGCCATCAACATCATCATCATTCACAACTTCTCATACAGTTGGGTATCATTCAATTCAAACTAGAAGAGAAAATACAGGGCGTGTAGATCCAGTACATGATTCTGGATCCCCCAAGCTATCAAGTAGCCCTCTCGGTTACAATACTATTAATCATTATACAACAACAGCTATACATAAGCTATATATAAATAAGCTGTGGTCGTATTTAATTTGAATGTGAAAGTTTGTGGGTTCAAAAACTGTAGTTTTGATGTAGTTTCGTGACATTAACTTGTAAGTGTGTGGTAATCACAGAGAAGAAGAATATAGTATTACAATAAATGTGTCGTAAACTCGAGGAGAAGAACAAATGGTCAATGAGCCGAAGGTCCTGGAGCTTTTTGTTGCGTGGGAAATCATCCAATGACTTTAAGTCATTTTTTTTTTTCAGTAAAAGTCTACTAGTAAAAGTCATACTACATAGCGTAAGTAAAAGTCATACTACATAGCGGCGCTGAGATCGCAAAGTGCAATAACCACCGTTATTCGGCACAGCTCCTTATGAAGATAATATTGCAAGGGCAAACCACGTAATTCTTAAGTTTGTTAAGCGTTTTGGTGACAGTGTCAAATTATATGTTGGTTCAAATTGACTTGATTGATTGATTCAAGTTCATTGAAGAAGATTCTAACCCTGTCAGTTCCTCTAACCTTGTTTAACCTATAACATACCCACAAAACGAGACACAATAGTAAAACAATAACAGTGCGGTCTCATAGGACCGGTCGGGGATTCATGAATTAGTGGCTATTTTATGAAAAAGACTGGTCACGGCCCCGAAAAACCCCGAAGAATTGGCCTTCACCATTCGTCTATCGTCAACGCAATCACGGTTTAAGAGGCCTGCGGAGACCGCGCGCTATCTCGAGTTGAGACGAAATAAAATACGTTTTTGAGGTTGATGGAAGCAATCCAGATAGTATAAACAATTCTTGGACTCACCGTCTGGAGTAAAGTCATCATCCGCACACTGACAGTTGCTTGCTGTGATAGTAATACAAACTATTGGAAATTTGGGAGAGGTTCCGTAATACCAAAAATGATGAATGGAAAATTAATGTATTTCCAATATTGTTTCGAGTATTTATAACTTGATAATAATATCTGTGTTCCTACGAAAAGATATTTTGAAATATTGTTGTTTATAATATAGAAAAAACAAAATAAAAACATGACATTTTCGCTGTGAAAATGTGCAAATTTAAATTCGCTTAAATTTCGTTTGGGGTAAGTTTTTCAACAAAAAGACGACGTAGGAACCTAGATAATTATTGTCTGAATCCGAATAACATCATCCGAATAACATCATATTATGGTGTAAATATGCTTAAATTGCAAATGATTTTGGTATTACGTTTGTATGGAAAATTCTAACGTCGCGCCCACCTTAAAAGCTTGTTGTAGTGGCAGTGCGAAAACATAAAGATGAAAACTCGGTTGGCTGTAATTCCGTTACTTCTTCGAATATTTTAAGATTTTCATAGATCAATTTTTTTATATTTTTCATATACAAGTATAAGTACATTCTAAAGAGCCAATGTTAGAGCGTTAAAATAGCAGATTTTCAGAAGTCATTATAGTTTTAGTTTCACACTATGTTTTCAATCGCAACATTTAAAGGTAAATCTGTAAAAATATCTGTGTTTTCAAAATATCAAAGAAAAAGATGTGCAGTACCGTCATAATCACGTAAGATCGGTTGTATAGAAATGTACCTACTACCTTCCCCGGGTCGACCGCTCTGAACACAACATTTTGCCATCATGTTCCGCATTTCCCCTAACCAGGTGTTGTTTTCACCAAATTCAAAAGTAAACAGCCTTCCGTAACAAACATTCGAGCGGTGCGATCTGCAATATTTAGTGAACACTTCGGGTCAGTGGGTGAATAGGAAAATGGACACGGAATAAATAGATTGCAGAAGGCTAACTCCTTACAAAAAACAATTTGGTGGTTGGTGCAGTGTTTAAGCGATCGAGCCCGAGTCGTTGAAGGCGAGTGGTCTTCCACCGACGCCTCAAAGAGATGTCAGCAAAACTGTAGGGGCCCAGGAGGGCTGAAGCCTACTGGAACAACTGGGTTGTCCAAAAGGGAACCCGTGGGTCCTTGGACGCAAAGCAAAGATGGAACATAGGATTGGGTTTTAGTCAGTAGAAGTCTGTCACGCCCGGAGAAGTCATTGCATGATTTCCCACAGAAAAAAATGCCATGGTAAGGCATGGCACATTTTAACATGCATGGTAAGGCCCCTAACCTCAATGTGGTAGGAAAACTATGGAGACGGATATTCTACTATGAAAGGGATAGCTGTACAAAATATCTATCATATCGACGCACACTTGTCAAAAATCATGGTATGGCAAGTCCATAGCTTTATAACGCCCGTTTTCAATAACCTACCTCAGTTCATAGACAGATAGCTATCCCCGATAAACAGTAAGAAAATCTATCAATCCACAACTTTTGGTAGGAAATGCTATCCGTCAGTAGGTTATAGGAAAGCAAGTAAGGGCAAAAGGATAGATTATTTATCTTCAGTAGCAGCAACGAAAACGGGCATT
The DNA here is from genome assembly GCA_030763345.1 of Mythimna separata. Classification (NCBI taxonomy): domain Eukaryota; kingdom Metazoa; phylum Arthropoda; class Insecta; order Lepidoptera; family Noctuidae; genus Mythimna; species Mythimna separata. The sequence goes on from CM061190.1 coordinate 8,288,543, forward strand.
AACCTTCTGTATATATCTCTTAAATGGATAGGGACCGATTCAAGGTGAAACTGTATTGTTTACGTTTTATGAAAGTGCTTTTTTTGTTTGTTTTTAACCTCTTTTGTTCCTGTGTTTTGTTTTTATTGTCATGAAGTACCGGAGGCTTTGTATTGTTAATTTCAGTTAAATTTAATTTGAGACTTACAAAGACTTTGCTCCAACACTTCTTTCATAATCCTCATTATATTTTCAGCTGAAAGACGTCCACTTTTGGATATAGGCCTCCCCCAAGTGTTGCCATAACGACAGGTCCTGTGCATCTCGCATCCATCGGATTCCCCAGATCATCGCCAGTCCTTCAGTTTAACTTGTGGGAGGCCTTCAAACGCTGTGTCTTCCGGTACGTGGTCGCCACTTTTTAAAACGACATCACCTGCCGTTCATACATTTTTGGTCCAAATTTTAAAGTAACTGGCCATATCGTCTTTTTTTAACGTTTGAATCCCCAACCGGTCCTATGAGACCGCGCTGTTATTGTTTTACTATTGTGTCTCGTTTCGCGGGTATCTGAGTAACTACACCCTGCGTCTAAATAACGACCCGGAGACTAAAAACCTGAGAATAAAAAGACGTAAAAACAGACGATAAAAAAATATGTCGTGGATTGATGGCGCTATGGTGCGACAGACAGCGCCATCTACCAATTCAATTGGGAACTAAACAATTTCGTCCCCGGAAACGCAAGCGGCGCCCTACCGCTTGGACACGATCGTCGGTAGAAGGGATGCAGCGAGGGCTGGAGGGAAGACCGAGCGGAGCGGCATTCTACCTCAGATAGCCCTGGCATACACTCAGTACCAACGCACGTGTTTGTTTCTATTTTGTAAAACCGTTATAAAATAAAGTTATTTTAAATTCGAATAATCTTTCGTTCGAGTACCCACGTCAGAGCCCACATCCATCAAGAACCATGTCGGATCATGAAGATGACCCGATGTTTCGCATTTCGGCCACCCATGATGCGACAAATATATATTCTGTTACAACTTGATTTCAAACATTTTTTGTTATGGGAACAAAGCTATGGAAGCAAGCTCGAACTGTTTGTTTTTACTATTCATGTTATGAAAATGTCCTACAGTCTTGGTGCACTAGTAAAAAATGCTTTAAGGGTCAAGTTTTTACAGATTATCATGTCTATTTATTTCTTAGCTGGCTACTTTTGGAATTTGAACCAAAATGGATGACCTCCTTTATATAGAGTCAAGCATCACCAGAGGCGAATACTAGTCAACGTATACTAATTGTTCATAAATTTTCAATTAGTATGTTAAACCTGAAACACGACGCGAGGCTAATTAACTGAATTGAATGGAAATGTGCTGAAATTAGCTGCCGCCATGCCAAATGTTATTGAAGAGTTTAACCTGATTTTCCTTTGGCTTAAGGTATATTACTATTGTGATTGAAATAAGCATTTTCAATATTTATTTATTTAATTAGCATTATCGGCCTTGTAATGTTTCCACTGCACTGTTGGGATTCAGGCCTTCTCTCTAGGAGAGGGAATGGGCCATAATCCACTACGCGAGCCCAGTGCGGATTGGTGGATGTCACATGTCTTCGATTTTCTGGTTTTAGGACATGCCGGTTTCGTCACGATGATGTCCTTCACCGTTTTGAGAGCGCGTAATGCGCCTGGCTGGGTTTGAACCTTCGACCCACAACTTTTAAGTCGGGACAGTTACCAATGATCTACTGGGCTACCATTGCTCTTTAATTACTACTAAAATAAAGTACAAAACAAATGCAGCAAATGACTCTCTTAATTTTTTACCTTGGCCTTGAAATACTTATTTCAAGACAAAGGTAAAAAATTTGTGTCGGAGCTTGTCAAAGTAAGAGTATTATTACTAACTTAATAGATCTTTGTTGTCTGTTAATAAAATAAAATAACTGTTAATAATAAAAGACTTTAAATGGTTCAAGCATTTACGACTTCTAAAACATGGTACCTACTGCCTGTCTAATTTTATTGTCAACTGTACCTATTTATTGATAAGTTCTAATATTAATGATGAGTTTTACACATAATATCACCAAACTAATCATATAACAATAATCATAAAATAATACACGTCCGATGCGCGACAAGAATGTGCAATAAATAATATCGTAGCAGTCGTAAAACAAACAAGACGTCTACGGCGTAGTAGTAGTTGTGACAACACAAGACAGCTACGGCGTAGCAGAGATGACTGATGCCACGAGCAGTCTACAGACGGTAGTAGTAGTGATATGACGAATTCACGAGACTACTACGGCGCAGTAGTGATGTCACGACACCTCTACGGCGTAGTAATGTTGTCACGAGATAGCTACGGCGTAGCAAGACAAGAAGCAATTTATTTCATTTCATAGCGGTAATTTGTATTGACGACTAATTACTTAATCGAGCAGCTTGTACTAAAGGAATAAAAGCCGTACAGGTCTAATATATTCAAGGTCAAGTAGCGCTTCTCCTACACCCCAAAAAATTGCGTAGTTTTATTCAGTGGAATATATTTTTACGTTAGAATAATAAAGCTAGCTTTCAATTATAAAACCTAGTTTATGTAAGAATGTAACGGAATTATAACAGAAAATTCATGGAATCCATTAAATCAGTCTACCTATTAAGACTGAAATTAAATTTAAATTAACAGCATTTTGCTAGGAATTCTTTTGTACAAGACTGTTTTCCTTTACGGCAATGATTCCCAACTTGTTGTTCGCGCGAACTTTAATATAGTCCGAGAAAGGGTGGCAATCTTAAACATTCCAACTGAAAATTAACATTCATGTGAACTGATTTAAGTTTAATCAGAAGCATTTTGTTTCCAATATTATAGTCCGGTCAAATTAGACTAATTAATTGGGGTGAGGTTACAATAATTCGCACTTGGCTGAAAATTGGTAGGATTGTTCAATACACTATTATAAAGGAAATGTGAAAAGTCCTCATCGATCCGGCACGTGCAAAAAAAAAATACACGCGGTCAAAGGTCACAAAAACGGGTTTTTCGCGATTTTCAGCAAAATGGTAAGTTTTATCATAAAATTAGTTCAGATAAAAATTGTAGATCAGACTATTATCTATAAAAATGTATAAATACTTTTTTCCTAAGAGCCACCGTTTTTGAGATATAACGATTCAAAAAATTGAAAGAGTTGTAATCGTCATAATATGTATAAGTACACCACGTATATACTCCAACATCACTGAAGCCGTAATACAAGCAAAAATATCGTTCTATCGGTCAGTGTGACTAACACATATAAAATATGAAAATTTCGGGTAAAAAAACCCAGTCCCTTATTTTCTACGCCAGTGTAACCTTCAGCAACATCTGCCTCCCATTCAATTGTCTGTGTGGCTAGGGTCGTATACCTGCTTTATTTTACTATGCCCAATACATTCAATGCTATTAGAGTGCGTCTAATGAAAGCGCGACCTGGAGTTTTTAATTTAATTGGCAACATTATTTTACATTATTCAGCCGCAATTGTAGGAAATAAAAAAAGTTGTGAAGTGTTCAGACATGATTCTCCTACTAGTTAGTAATACCACATTTTTTTTTGTTTCAACCTCTTTTTCTCAGGTTACGTTTGCTACTGTTTCAACTTTTGGAATCGTTATATCTCAAAAACGGTGGCTCTTAGGAAAAAAAGTATTTATACATTTTTATAGATAATTGTCTGATCTACAATTTTTGTCTGAGCTAATTTTATGATAAAACTTACTATTTTGCTGAAAATCGCGAAAAACCCATTTTTGTGACCTTTGACCGTGTGTATTTTTTTTTTTCACGTGTCGGATCGATGAGGACTTTTCACATTTCCTTTATAATAGTGTATTGAATAATCCTACCAATTTTCAGCCAAGTGCGAATTATTGTAACCTTGGATGTCTAAATTGACCGGACTATTAATGCTTTTGGTTTTTAAGAATCCATACGTGTACTACAACTTTACTATGTAAGTTTTTTTAGAAAAAAATATGAAAATTTTTCTTCTGAAATTCTAGTCTCTTACAACAAAGAAACGAAATTGGTGCCAGATCAAAAAGTTTAGGAACCACTGCTTTACGAGACTAAAATAATGCTATCAAAGCATAGACACACCGTTATAATTATTTTTATTTATAATAACATAAAATGAGTGGTTCCCTGAATTAACAAATTTTATGAAGGACTAATAGGGAAATAATGAAATCGCCACAGAGCTATAGGAAAATAATGAAATCGCCATAGAGAACGCGCACCTGGCCGCACGCAGCTAGCGGCCACAGGTGCGCGTGCTCCTGACCTGGACCTGGCCGCTGCGGACTGGCCGCTAGCGCGCTATTGCTCTAACTTGGGACACTTTACCGACTGTGGCACGTATGACCGGTTGACTATATCATTTTCAGTTTGTATACAGTTATAATATTTATTAATAGTATGCTCTTAATAAACTAGTGCGCCTCACCATCAACGATTGCATCACTGCTTACCATCAAGTGGGAATGCAGTCAAGCACTAGTTTATGTTACATAAAAAACATAGTTCCTAAGTGTGGTCTCTGAAACATTAATCCATAAACAGACACATTATTTTCGCATTACACAAAGTAGTATTTCCGACAAATCTAACACCATCTAGTAACCGATACTTGAGCCTGAAGTGTAGGCTTCTGTCCCAGACAATATGAGATACATCACTCAGCAAACAATCTCTGTCGTGTAAGTAAATCCTAGTGTATTGACGAGTGAGACAAGTACTTCCATTGTTAGATACAAATGGGTCGAAGTTATTTATTGTTATCTTAGCTATTCTTGGATATATGAAAGACTAGCTTATGCTATCGGCTTCGTACGCGTAAAAATCAGTTTCTTCATACTAACTTTTGTTTCGAAGTGTGGACCCCTGTTTCGTCCCCTTAGGGCTCTTTTGGGCAATTTATGGGTTTTTGGACGGCATGCTATGGCGTCGAAGCGATGCTTTAGTCGTACTGCATACAGACAATTATTTATTTTTTTATACTCAACGCGTAATGTGGCCACAGTGAAGGTATTCAGAACGCTCGACAACAGGACGCAAGGAAGCCAAGAGGTTGAGGGAAGCCTACCAACACTACGCCTTTAACGTTTGAATCCCCAACCGGTCCTATGAGACCGCGCTGTTATTGTTTTACTTTTGTGTCTCGTTTCGCGGGTATCTGAGTAATTAAGTACGAGTTTTGTCTTCTATTTTGCAAGCGATGTGCCCTGCCCAGTGCCACTTAAGTTCACCCGTCAGGCTATCACTAACTCCTTTTTCTTTTATATCACTCCTTATCCAATCCATCCATTTAATCTTTGGCCTCCTTCTCCCTCTACAACCATCCACATGTATACTCATAACTTTCTTAGTAACATGAGTTTCATCCGTCCTCTTCACATGACCAAACAAAACCAAAAGATTCACTTTCAACACTTTTTTAGTCACTAGAACCACTTTCAAACTTCCTCTAACATACTCATTTTTCACTCTATCCATTCTCGTCATACCATTCGGCATTAATATCCCTGTGGTAGCCTAAAGAGCCATATTTTCATCAAATAATTGCATTGATAGGTCCATTTACAGAGTTAATCATTTACCGATACAAATAATTTCATACAACTACAAAACGTATTCAAGCTGAATAGTTAAATTACTGCCAATTCAATCCAATGAATATAAAATGTAATTAATAATAAAATACATTTTCAAAGTCCGATAATGACCGGCGCTACTTTAAATACATACAATTTACTAGCTACTGTCAGCGACTTTGTCTGCGTGAAAGTAGAAAATTGTCCCAAGGAAATATACCTATTGTTAACAATATGTAACTTGAATATTTAAGCTGGTTTTGTAGCTTGTACGAGTATATTGAGAATAAAACCGATAAAAGCATTTTTTGAGCCTATTAACATTCAAAACTAAAGTTCGAGAACGAATTCGTAAGACGTTGGCAGAAGTCGTTTCATCATCATGTTTATATTTTTTTAATAAAATTTTGAGTGTATTAGTGTAGATATGTAGTTTATTAATTGAAGTACATATTGTACAATTGTATGGTATACCTATATAGTTTATTATTATTCTTGTCGCCTTCTCTCTCTCTCTTTTATTGCATCTACCGCTATTTTTCTCTGCGTCACCCAAAGGTTGACTGGTAGTAAATGCCTAAGGCATTAAGTCCGCCTCTGTACTTTTGTGAGATTTATGCTCACATTTAATAAATAAATAAATACTCTTGGAATAAAAAAGTACCCTATGTGCTATTCCTGGACTAGTCCCTCTCCTAGAGAGGAGGTCTAAGTCCCAGCAGTGGGAACATTATAAGGCTGATGCTATGCCATTCCTGGACATGGTCTTGAGCCATATATCCAAATCCGTTCAACTGTTCAAGTGTGAAGAAGTAACAAACAAACTCACAGACAAACTTCCGTTTTTATTACATTAATTTGATTAAAATGAATAATTAGAATTATTATCAATCTGCTTTTAATATTGAAATGTGTGTGCTTCCATTTTAATCAGTGCATTTCAGTAGGATTATGAACTGGTGAATTTCTGGGCTTTTGATGATAATTATGGTCGTAAAATCAGTTTAATTTTGGATTTTGTGATAGTTTGTTGATACCGAATTGTATGTTTCTATTATTTTAACACTGCACACATTTACATAGTGGTTATAAAAAAAGACAACCGACTTCAATGCTAGAAAACATTGGTTAGTTGTATTAATTTTGTAAATAGTGTTTATTTTACACTTTTTAGTTGTGGTACCCCCACGCCCCTCCCTTCTTATTTCGGTCAGTCATCGTCTACACGCATAAACAAAGTAATCTGACTGGTTATAACATTTCTGCTACGAGTATGATTCTATGAGGAGTTTCAATCCATAACTTGGAACCATAACAAAATTTCTATGGGACCTATTCGGGAGTATAAATATGTATCTTTCATTAAAAAAAAAATCCATTCGAGTAATCGATGACTTTTAGAAGTCGATCAAAAGAAAAATTCGCCTTTCGACTCATTCTGTCGAATTGTGTGCGAAACTGTATTGAAAAGATCATTATTATTTCACCTAATGCCTAAAAAAATTACCTCCCATGTACTTAAAGGAACAAATATATGTAATCAAGAACAAACGTACGACCTTTCGCCACTTTTCGCTTACCACTCACGCAAAAATCTAGAGGTCCTTCAGTCTAAAAATAAAATATTCGGCCTTAATACGACTTTAATTTTCCTCTACAAATTATATTATTTTAGTACCGTAGCGTACTAGATTACTAGTACCTGCCGAATAAATAACATATACAGAGTGAAATACATTGAATATGTGGACGGTCAAAACTAAAAGGTTCCCATTCGTTGGCTATATGGTACATACATATTATGTACTTAAGTCTTGGTCCAAGGGGTTTATTTTTAGGTGGAAAATCCAATAACTTCTCCCACTCTTCGTGTCAGGCGTGTTTACTGACTAAAATACCACTTCTGTTCCTTCTTTGCGTTCTTTCCTGGGCTCCGGAATTCTCTTTCTGGGTGGGAGCCATCCATGGCCCTAGTAGGCTACGGTTTGCTGACATCTCCTTGAGGCGTGCGTGGAACACTATGCGCCATCAACGACTTAAGCTCGGTCGGTATGGAGCATGATTACTCAGCAGCACTAAATAAACATACATGAGGAGCTCGTGGCTAAATAATAAAAGCCGCACAGGTCGATCTTCAAGGTTAAGCAACGCTTGCCTAGGTTGGTCTGTGGATGGGTGACCATCTTAACATAACGAGTTTCCTCCGTGCCTCGGAAAGCACGTTATCGTTAAGCCGTTGGTCCCGGCTGTCATTTGTAGATCTTTGGCAGTCGTTACGGATAGTCAGAAGCCCGTAAATCTGACTCCAGTCTTGCCATGAAGTACCGTGTTACCCCAGTTAATGGGTTGTGGAGGTCTGGTAGGCAGCCGCTCCTCATAAAATACTGGTATTCAGCTAAATCCGGCTTGACTGGAAGCCGACCCCAATATAGTTGGGAAAAGGCTAGGCAGATGATGATGATGACTAAATAAACATACATAAAGAAATAAACATTGAATGTCAAATTAAAGTACAAAAAAATAAAAATAGTTTCGCCATCAACGCCCTCTTGAAAAATAGTCACCCCTGTATTTATTTAGCTACAGGGAGCTTTCTCTGAAACTAAGGGTAACTTCTTTTCAGCTAACGATGAAACTTTACCTTTTGAAGTGTTGTAGACTTACCATTAAAGAGACTCTAAGTGGTTTGTTCATTTTGTGGTCAAAGAAAGTGCAGTGAAAACTTCTGTGTAAGCGTATTTACGTAGAAAGTTGTAAGTTTTGCACCTTTGAAATAAAAATTCGCTGTATATAGACTATACGGCTTTGTATTGGTGCGAAAGTTCTCATCTCATCCACCTAGCCTTTTCCTAACAATATTGGTCCAGTCAAGCCGGATTTAGCTGAATACCAGTATTTTACGAGGAGCGGCTGCCTACCAGACCTCCACAACCCATTAACTGGGGTAACACGGTACTTCATGGCAAGACTGGAGTCAGATTTACTGGCTTCTGACTATCCGTAACGACTGCCAAAAATCTACAAAAGACAGCCAGGACCTACGGCTTAACGTGCTTTCCGAAGCACGGAGAAAAATCGGTATGTTAAGATGGTCACCCATCCACAGACCAACCTTGGCAAGCGTTCTACGAAAGTTCTAAAGAAAACTAAATCTGAACAAAGGCAAGGCCTTAAGCACAGACGCTTAGCTACATATACGCGTATTCGTCATTATACGCGTACGTAACCGGCAAAGTTGTGCCCCGTCGTGTCGTCGCCGCTTCGTCAACAGGATTTCATAGTATGTACGTATGTACGTTTCGTATAGGCTCTTAGTAAACTAGTACGCCTCTCTTCAACGAATGCAATCGCTATCATAAGATAGCAGACAAGCACTATTTTATATTAAAAAAAATTAACATAAAGTTTAATATTTTTATGTTGCGAAATCATTAAACATATTCTCCCACTCTGGGTGGAGCGAGCGAAGTGTCAGACTTTTACTGACTAAAACTCACTCCTTTGTCCCTTCTTTCCTGGGCCCCAGTTTTCCTTTCAGCAGCCAATCAAGTCGTACTAACTCAACTTTAACTTTAACTTTGTAACAGAAAACTTCTTGAAACTTCCAATATTTCACAAATGAACGAGAATCTAGACCTATCTTACAATTAACACGACTAATTGCCAACTAATTGTTTCCTTGAAAAACCCTCAACTTGACAAGAAACAATTCCGAGCAACCTCTTCAAAAACTTCCAACAAATCAATTATGTTCGTGAACTAAATCGAAAATTCAATTCGCCAAGTCCCGAAATTCACAAAAGCCTTCGAATACGGGCTGAATTCAATTATTTTCTAAAAATATACTCAATTTAATTGGTCCAGAAGTTGTTCGGACTTCTTTATTTCTTTGGTTTAAGGCTGTGCTTAAGGGGAAGTTATTCGCAGCTCTGTTAAGGGGTAGCGACATCTTGAGGCCGTAATCTGTTGAGTTGCTTCGCAACCGAGCTTGAAGATAACACTGCATTGAAATTGGACATACGGGCTTTAAGAACAGTGAGCAGGATATGATTTTCTAGGAGAAGTTTCGAATAATAAATGATACTTAGTTTGTTCGTGCTCTTAACATCCGATTTACAATTTTAATCATTCATACACAATACAAAAAAATAAATACTTGTAAAACAGTAAAATCTAATTTCGGGAAAAGGGTCTAAGCTACCGGTCGGGGTATAGGTCGGGGACCTAAAGAGAGAAACCCACTTACAATACGAGCCGTGTCCAGGAGTACCGCTTACTGAATCAAGCCCTAGAAGCTTTGACTCGACGAGTGCATCTTTGCGGATGATCGACCTTCTTTATTATTTATTGTACACAAACATTAGTTAGTTAGTTAGTAGCCCGTTGTGTCCCACTGCTGGGCGAAGGCCTCCCTCTCCCTTTTCCACACACGCCTATCTTCAGCCATTGCGGGCCAGTCCCTCCGATAGTTGTCCAACTCATCTCTCCACCTTCGCCTCGGTCTGCCACGATGTCGTCTTGCGTTTAATGGGGACCAGTAAGTAGATTTTTTAGCCCACAGACACAAACATTAACATTAATAAAAAATAGGACAGGTGATGTACACAGGCGAGCTTAACCCACAATTGGGTGTCCTTGTTAGGGTATATCATTTTTTGTTAGAAGATTGGCCATCTCCTTCTACTGTATGTCTCCAGGTTGAACACTGCACCTCTAACCATTGCAGGCACGCTGACGGCACAGAGAGACCATTAAATTTTATTGTGCTCGAAAATCGCGGGCTGTTCACACGACTCAGTGCTTTGTTATTTTGATCGATGCTGCTAAGAAAGGTTTTTGTTAAATTTTTGTACAAATTATCTAGCTGTAACCTCGAGTCGGGGGCTATGTTTTTGGTATATTAGACTTAGAAATTTGAGTGAAAAATGAACTCGAAGACTAAAACTTATGTGCTTTTTAAGGTCATTCAATGACTTTTCCCGCTCTGGGTGGAGCGGGAAGGCTTGTTAGGATTTACGTAATCATAATCATTTATTCATTTGTTTAACATAGGTAATTAGTATATAGTTTTACTGACCTACGCTACTGGTTTCCTCTTTCCGAAAATCGGTGATACAACAAGATTTATTTTTACATGGCACTGCAGAATTTTAATAAGTATTTTCTTTGTTATAAAATAACTAGCAATGTTTATTTAACATACAGACAATGAAGAAACAGGTACTTATTGTAAAAAAAAAATTTAAAAAAAAAAACATTTTTTATAGTTTAGTGTTTTGGTCAGAGTGTCTTGTGTATAAGTTTACATGTTTGTGAACGTATCCACTACACAGAAGTAATTCCTAGTGTAGAGCAAAGCTAAAAAAAAAACTAGCGCATAACCATAACCGTTTTATACACACTTACAGAAAAAGCTTTTCCCCTCACTTACCTACAAATATAATGACCAGTGTCTTCCTCAATTACCAACCTTTCATAAAAACCCGACCTCCTCCACAAAACCCGAAAAATTCAAACAACAAAACTGAACCAAAAAGTTTTTAATAAACGACAACCTCGCATGCTAGCTGTCGTTAGCCACTGAAAATTTCAGCTGAAACATGTTAATGGAGCATGTTTAACTAGGCAAGGTAATAACAGGAAGAGGAGAAATAAATTAGGGTTGTTCGGCAAACGTAAAGTTTCTATTAGACCCCTACTTGATAGACGGGCAACTTTTGTTGCTCGATTGTGGGAAAATAGCTTGATGTCATTACGCTATGTTTTGTTCAACAGAAAAACTAAAGAAAAAATAAGCATTTATTTGAGCCAAACATAGCAATGAAATCATGAATCCGATGGATGGGAGACGCACAAGACCGGTCGTTGTAGTGACGCTTGAGGGAAGCCTATGTCCAACAGTGGACGTCTTTTGGCTGAAGTACTGATGATGATGATGAAACATGGCGCATACCATAAAAATAAAAAACAATACAATAAGATTTTGGGAAGATATGCGTCACATCCGCACAAAAAGGCCAACGCTCTGCAAAATACTGGGACTCGTGTGCAAGATAGAGCCACAGCACTAATTTTCAGCGCCAGCCCTCGTCGTTAGGTAACAACACTGCACTGGGTCAAAATATGGCGTGAGGACAACATCAAGCTATTTCTGAGATACAATTTTTTTTAAATAATATTAATGGTGACCCACACTAGGAATTACTCTTGTTATGGAACAACACACACAACAACACACCCATAGGGGTACGTTCACAAATAATAAATGTAAACTCACATACACAAAATACCCGGACTCGGAACACCTATCTATAGACCATACAAATACTTGTTCCAATTATGAATTAAACCCACGAACCGCAGCGCAGCAGATAATCAAGCAGCTGAGTGTAACGGGCGAATTGCAAACAGTACAGATGAACGACTTTTTGTAGCTCACCTGTGACAAGTGTTGTCGGTTATATAGTTGCCCGTGTAACAAAGGTTCAAAGCGTTCAAAATCTGACGATAGAGTTTCGATGTGAAGTAGTATCATAAGTTTTTGAAAGACATTTTATTAAGAAGTAGTTATCAGACACTCTGTCACGCTAACGTTTCTAAAGAACAATGGTACCAGTGTGCAGTGGTTAAATAAGCAGTTCTGCAAAGGACTACTAAAAAAAAATGGGTGGGTTTAAGTCAGTAAAAGTTAGACACTCTCTCACGCCCTATCCAGAGCAGGAGCAATTATGTTTGTTGTTGATGATTTCGCATCCCAAAAATGAAAAAAAAACACGGTCAAGCGCGAGTTGGACTCACGCATGAAGGGTTCAATTACTACATCATCTGTGAAAATTTCAACTATCACCGATCATGACAGACCTGCCTGGTGACAGAGGAAACAGACAGACGGACAGCGGAGTCTTAGTTATAGGGTCCTGTTTCACCGTTTGGGTACGGAACCCTCCCTAAAAAAACACGTTCTCCATCTACGATGTTACGCTGTACAATCGGATCTAGGATACTTAATTAGTTCATGAATCCCCGACCGGTCCTATGAGACCGCGCTGTTGTTACTATTGTGTCTCGTTTTGCGGGTATGTGATAGGGTTAAGGCCCAATTAATCAACAAACTTTTCCCTAAACATTCCCGTATTTAAAAGCCAAATTCCGGTTCCAATAAAACATTGTCAAAGACATACTCTGACATAAACAACCTCCTTGATTAAAGCGCACGTCTACCAACATGACGCAATGTACACGAATACCAACCGAATGGTAATACAAGGAATAGACTGCTACGATTGTTTCAAATTGTCTCTGGGATGCCAGAGCTATTGAGTTTGTGGTATTTCTACCTAAATATTGTTTGGTTCGCAATCACTCTGCTTGAATTGTATTTTCTGTGTTTACTGTAGGTTTTGCTTGCATAGTTATCTAACGTAATCAAAGTTTTGGATACAAGTTCCTTTTTTTTTCATAAACAAGGCTCACCAACAACTATCAACGCACAGCCGAAACTACTGGGTCTGGGGATGTTAGTTCAAAACTACACTCAACTTTAAAGAATTTTAAAGTTTTTATGATAACGTTTAAAAACGTTCGCAAGTATGCGAACGCAGTCGCTAGTAAAGTGGTAGTCTAACATACTCGGAATATAGTCTGCCTATATCGACAATATGGTAATGTTGTATATTCAGGCCACCTTAGACCTATTACCCCAGACCAAGCCCAAGTCGTCAACGGCACGTTTGGTTCTGATGTTAGCAAACTGTAGGGGCCTAGCAGGGTCGCAGCTTCTAGGGCTGAATCGGATTTCCTAAAGGGAAGCTTGGTGTTCCCAGATCGAAGGCAACGAAGGAATGGGGTGGAGCATAGTCAGTAAAGTCTGACACGCCCTCCCGCTCCACCCAAGAGCGGGAGAAGTCAAAAAATATATAACGTTAAAAACGGACTTTTGGTCAAAAAATTGCTGCAAGAATGACGTTTAGAACCAATACTAAGGTAGGAACGTGCTATCTGAAATACGGAAAGGCTCAACAGCTTAAAACCAACAGATTGACCGCAGCCCGCTCAGGTTTATCCGGTAGATTAATCGATTGGCGGTCAGATCAACCTTCCTACCAGGTTTTTTGTGAGGTAGGAAATCATCAAATAACTTCTCTCGATTTGGGTAGAGCAAGAGTGTCAGACTAGTGCTGATTAAAACCCATGTAAGTTCTTTCAGTTACAACGGGTAACCACAACCCGGTGGACCTTTTTTATTGTCAGGCGCTAAAGGGAGAGACTATGCTGATTAAATTCCACCTATGTTCCTTCAGTTACAAAGAGTAACTACAACCAGGTGGACAATTTTTTTTGTCAGGCTCGTGCTTGACATTACCAGTTGGAAAGCGACAACACGACAAGCACGCTTGCCTAGAAGTAACTTATACACTCTTGACTTAAAGACTCCTGGTTCTCATCATCACATCATTATCGCATCAGCCGAAAGACATTCACTATTGGACATAGGCCTCCCCCAAGTTTCACCTTAATTAACTATCTAGTGCGCCTTACATCCATCGGATTCCCGCAACCACCCTTCATTGGTCCACCTTAAAAGAGAAGCCTTCCAACGCAGCCTACTGCCACTTAAGTTTGGCAATTCTTCGGGCTATATCCGCAACCTTGGTTCTCTGGCGGATATCTTCATTCCTGATGCGATCATGTAACGAAACTCCGAATATATCCTACATTATAAATGAAACAAGCAAATTATCAATAATTCGTTCCGACGTCACCACTTGAGCTGGTCTACATTTAATTTATATACCACATCGAAGACAGAAGATATAAACTTACTTTCCAAGAACATGGCAACATCTACCGATAATGCTACACAATATTCGACACGCTGTTTCCCCGCTCGCGTCCCGCCCCGTCCCGCTACCGTCCCGCGCCCGTCCCGCGCTCCGCGTCGCGCCCGTCCTTTTAATTTCACCCTAACTGAATTAGTAATGTGTAGCGTTCGTTGTTACAATTGTTCGTTTTCTATACTCTCAAAGGGAACAGTGCCTATTTTGTGTTTTTATTTACTTAGAAATACAACTTACATTACATTATCAAGTCTTTGAGGAATAAATTGGGAGAACTATGAGTAAATAATAATTGAGATGGAAATTACTGTTGTATCTAGTTGTGTTCTGTGAAGATATTCCTTTGATTACCAGTTGCTTTTGCTCGAAATACTAACTTTGCTTGCCTACATGCGAAGAGTGAGTTCTGAGGCCTTGCTATGAGCTTTTATCGTTATCCATTTGATGAAAGTGAACTGTTAGACCGTTTTCACATTATCCGATCCGATATCGGTATCGGACGCCGATACGATATCGGGGTAAGTAAAATGTATGAAATGCCGTGCTCCGATATCCGATATCGGGCCGGACAATATGAAAGACAGGTACATATTTCATACATTTACCTTACCCCGATATCGTATCGGCGTCCGATACCGATATCGGATCGGATAATGCGGAAACGTTCTTAGGCTACCACGAATTAGCCAATAATAGAAAAACATAATATTAATAAGTATGTTAAAATTACAACTTAACTACTGTTTTTTCTACTACAAGTTAACAAAAACCCCTGAAGTCCTCTAACGTCCTTGCGAGACCTCTCTGTTGCTCACACACAGCTCATGAAGAAAAAGAGCAGCCAGACTCTCCAAGTTAGTGACCGAGAGGGCTTTAAAGTCCAAGAGCATTTTTTTTTTCGATTCGGGCAACGAATCTAGAATCCCACGAGCAATAGTCGCGCTTCTGATCACGAGACTACCATCATCATCTGCCTAGCCTTTTCCCAACTATATTGGGGTCGGCTTCCAGTCGAGCCGGATTTAGCTGAATACCAGTATTTTACGAGGAGCGGCTGCCTACCAGACCTCCACAACCCATTAACTGGGGTAACACGGTACTTCATGGCAACACTGGAGTCAGATTTACTGGCTTCTGACTATCCGTAACGACTGCCAAAGATCTCCAAATGACAGCCGGGACCAACGGCTTAACGTGCTTTCCGAGGCACGGAGGAAACTTGTTATGTTTAAGATGGTCACCCATCCACAGACCAACCTAGGCAAGCGTTGCTTAACCTTGAAGATCGACCTGTGCGGCTGTTATTATTTAGCCACGAGCTCCTCGAGACTACCGAGGTATGAAAAATTCTTGTGTGTGTGTGTGAGGGATGTCCACCATATAACTGTGGTGCAGTGCCGTACGTCTAGTGGTCCAATGACGGAACGGGCTGGGTGGAATTTTATTTGGCAATTCTAATACTCACTACCCGAAATGTAAACGACAGAAAACCTAGGCTAGCAACTCCGCTCGATGCTCGAAACTTTGGAGTTTTAACTCGACAAGTACATCATTGTCGATGATCTTCTCGGCTTATTCCTCAAGCCCATCTATCTGATATTTAACAGACCCTTCCCAAAAATAAAAGTAGTTCTCCATAAAAAAAACAGCAAAAATCATTTCATCTTCTCTGCTCGTTTCTCAAACACCTCAATTTAGCAGATTCTTCCCAAAAATTAATTCAAGAATCCCCGACCGGTCCTATGAGACCGCGCTGTTATTTTCTTACTATTGTGTCTCATTTCGCGGTATGTGATAGGTTAAAACCAGTTTTTCATACAAAAAAAAGCAAAATTAAAAACCCCGTTAATCCAGTCACATTTTCTCAAAAGCAAAGACTAACTAAGCATGCACAGAAAGGACACTTGACAAACATTAGGAAAGAAAACAAAGTACCGCCTCTGTACACATCCCACGAGTGTAGACCGGCATTGTTCGCACGAAGGCACAATGTAACTGGTTTTCAGAAGAAAACTGACAAAGCTTTGTTTGTCTACGCAAATATGGATGTGGATGGCGTCTAGTCTTCAAGAGAGGCTGGATACGGTATCACATCTTACTATTACAAAGGTAAAAGGTTGTATTTTTATGTGCTTCTGGGGCCATGGAACCAGCTTCTGAAAAGAAAACCCGGGACCCTGGAACGAACGCAAAGAATGAATGGAGTGGGTTTTAGTCAGTAAAATTCTGACACAAAAAGAGCGGGAGTCAAGTCATTGTAATGATTTCCCACTTAAAAAAAAAAAAAATATGTATAAATTTGGTACACCTTCACACTCAAACGGCTCAGTGGATCTCAATGAAAATCTGGCACGCGTTGGCACCTGGGGTGAGTGGAGCTATCCATGAGTATACCACGTATCGGAATACGCAGCCGTTGGGAAACCTCCCAGTCCCATAAGGTGAACCGATAACCTGGTGAGTAGGGCGGAAATCCGATGGCTACAATATGCACGGGACCGGTTGTAATGACGACACTTTTGAGAGGCCTATGTCCAACAGTGGACGTCTTTCGGCTGAAATTATGATGATAAGATTTTTAAAGTGGCCTACTGTAACGTAACTAACTTTACATTTGAAGTTTATGATCCAGATGACATTCTTTAGAAAAAGAAAGGGATGGTAACGAAATTAAATTCGGGAAAGAAGTTTGGCGGCAGTACCTCACTTTGCGACGCCGACATTTATTCTTAACACTAAGATAACTACATTTTGCTGAACAAAAAC
The DNA here is from genome assembly GCA_030763345.1 of Mythimna separata. Taxonomy (NCBI): domain Eukaryota; kingdom Metazoa; phylum Arthropoda; class Insecta; order Lepidoptera; family Noctuidae; genus Mythimna; species Mythimna separata. The sequence goes on from CM061190.1 coordinate 8,305,784, forward strand.
TTTAAAATAACGGGTAAACTGGAGATAAATATTAATAGACTGGTTCTAGATTTTCTGAGAAGATCAGCCTTTCTAGGTTGCGTAAACATTTACAAACAAGTGTTTTCTCAGTATGAAACGCTAGACTATATTTACTTTTAAATAACGGTATACTTTTAAACTAGCTAGAACAAGCATTTTTATTTATTTGTTTTGGCTGCAGAAAGGAAAATTCTTGTATTTTTCGAATAAATATCTGATGTTAATAAATAAGTGATTTATTTATTATACACTTTTCTCTATTTGTGGCCGAAAGTAATTAAAGGTGGCCTTATGCTATTTAAATGCAATTGAGACGTAAAGTTGTAACGTCTACTTATTTTTTGTCTGTAAATTAGAAAAAAACTATATTAGGGGTTTTTATTTTTATAACAATATATTTGAAAAACAACGCACCCTATTATTATAAATTTATGTAAACTACATAAAAAATCTTTGAGAAGTAACTAAAAGTAATCTAAATTAAGCGAAGTGTCAACAAGGTGTTTAGATAGATATAATCGTAAATTAATTAAGGAATCATAACCCTCTTTTTAGGATACGCCGCAGTCGGGTAAAATATTACTTCAATTACTAGAATCTCTCTCTAACTCAAACTTAAACTCTTAGTCTAGGATATTCAAAGTAGTCTGCAAAATTAGATAAACTGCCGCCCTAAGAGGAATAATACATAAAGGATCGCCGAGTTTACGCCTCAACAATTTGAAAGTCAAACAAAATAAAAGTTTTGTCACAAGTCTGCGACGAAATTTTCGTTGGTTTATGCAAAACACATGGCAAGTTCGGCGCTGCGATTCTACGCTAAAAATAGAATTTTCTTTTTGTACTTATTTAAGTTTTTTTTGTACATTGTGTTTCATTTATCTGCACCATTTTGTTTTTTTATTTTTTATTTTGCTCCACTGCTGGATTTTTTTACCTGGGATATTATCTAATGACTTCTCCCGCTTGGCGTGGAGCGAGAAGACGTGTAAAAATTTTACTAATTGAAATCCACCTGTGTTGCTTGAATTTTCTGTTGCTTTCTTCTCTGTCCTTTGTCATTTCAAGCCTCTATAAACGTTACGGCAGCGATTTTTAGTAGAAACTCTTAAATACTAGGAAATACTTAACAAAATAGCCCCCGTTAAAGATTAGAAAGGTTTTTTAAAGTTTTTTTTAAGGTACTTAGTTGCAAAAATGATAACTGCCTAATAATTTGTTTATTTATGACTTTGGCAGGAGTGGTATTTCCCAAATGCAATTTGTAGATCTTTGACAGCCTTTAGAGATAGTCAGAAACCAGAAAATCTAACACCAGTCTTACCAAGGGGTATCGACGTAACCCAATTACTGGGTTGTAGAAGTCACAGAAATAAAACATCTGTGAAAATTTTAACTAACTATCACGACTTTGAGATACAAGCCTGCTATGCTATTCTCTAAAAGCCAATTTCATGGCGACGAGCTCGTCGTCGAGACAGCCGTCGAACAGCGAACGCAAATGTATGAAGAACTGTCATTGTCAATTGCAACTGTGAGTCAACAATGAACGTCGCCAATTCGCCATGTTAGAGAATAGCACCGCTGGTGACAAACAGATGGACAGTGGAGTCTTAATAATAGGGCACCTTTTTTCCGAATCCAAAAAAAAAATGCTCCATCCATAGCGAGTGAAGTAAGTATAACTTACCACCTCCAAAACAAAAGAAATCTCTAGCTTATCTACATCCGTGTAACTACTAGTTGTCTGAGAAGCGTCTAGTGTGCGACTAGTTACTACGCGTAGCTCGTACTCACACCATCTAGTTATACTTAGTTATGACGCAGTAGGCTGTAGTGTTGTCGAGACTTCACAATATGCCATTCTACTACCCTTAACTAGCTGTAGCTACGGATGTTTTTTTTTTTTATAATATGGGTTATATACTACTGCTTGACTGCGATCCCGCCAAGCAGTGATACAATCGTTGATGATGTGGCGCATTAGGTTATAGTTAGTTTTTAGTTTATTAGAGCCTATTCACTCTAGATAATCAGACGGGAAGACCGCAGCAGGCAAATTGTTTTAGTAACTAAGTATTTTTTTAATTGCAAACAAAAAAAGGCTCTAGCTTATCTACATCCGCGTACCTAACTGCTAGTAGTCTGAGAAGCGTCTAGTGTGCGACTAGTTACTACGCGTAGCTCGTACTCACACCAACTAGTTATACTTAGTTATGACTCTATAGGCTGTAGTGTCGAGACTTCACAATATGCCAGTGTAGAAGCCTTAACTAGCTGTAGCTACTGATGTGTTTGTATGAAAATATTTTCTTAGTCGACCTGGCTAGGGTCGCTGGAATCCGATGGATGCGAGACGAACAGGACCGGTCGTTTTGGCGACGCTTGGGGGAGGCCTATGTCCAGCAGTGGAGGTCTTTCAGCTGAGATGATGATGAAAAATAGTTATCATAGCGACTTAGTCATTTAGACCATTATCTTATTCACATCCATTAATCGAGCTTGAACAACACCTATTTTAAAGTCGTTCGATCGACGTGTCGCCGCGCAATGTCAATCATTATTCCGGAACAATACATAATAATGTAACTGGCAATAACCCGTTAAGAGATCGTTTAGTTTCAAACCAATTGAATTGTCGCTCTATCGACAGTGCACCAGTTTATTAAGAGCCTATTCACTCTAGCCTTAAAGGCACCTTAATTATAATCGTGTGGGAAAACTGCAGCAGGCAAATTGTTTCACTCACTAAAAGTTAGACACCCTCCCAACCCTATAACGGGAGAAGCCATTTGATGACAGACTTGTAATTTAGAAAAATAATAAAGGATTAAAACAACTAGAAACCCTTGAATTTGCGGCCAACCAGCATTTGTATAGCACTTCAGTACTGTAATACAACTTTGACGCGGAAAACTAATGAAAAGCATTTTTTCACTCCACCATTCACGGAATTCCTTTACAAAACTTCGCCAAAAATTCGCCGACATTACACGTCAGGCGCAAAAAGTTAGCACCACACCGACGCCGTACACTTTAGGCCATAACGAGGTGTGCAGCAACGCGCCACCTTAATTGTACGCGCGTTCGGGTGACAATGTTAGTGTTAGCGACATGTGAGCTGACGTTATATGGGATAAAATAAGAAATACTTGCAAAGGAATATTGCTAGAAATACTTGTACTTATTCAAATGATTTTGTGTTGAATTTGTTGAAGGAAGGTATTTGAACTGAAGAAATATAAACATACTAGCTGACTCGGTGTTGTTCTGTCATGTAAATTAGTCTAGTCAGTAAAAGTCGCATGACTTGATTCCGCCATCAATTGTCTACCATCGGACAACCCGATGCGTACGGCGACTATCCACCCTAACATTGTGGACTGGAACAATTTGTCTGCTGGGGTCTTCCTGTCTGATTATAATTTAGATGCCTTCAAGGCGCTCCACCATCAACTATAACATACTCTGCTAAACGTCAGGTGGGATCATAGTCAAGCACTAGGTGGTATTACTTAAAAAAAAACTCCCTCTCATCCCCAGAGCGGGAAAAGTTCTTGACGATATTCCACAAAATTTAAAAAGAATAAAGTCGCAACTTAGTTTAGTCCTTATTTTCTGCTTTTATCAGCGACTAGTTGTAGAATGCAACGAAGAAACCTAGATGAGATAATTTCCCCATTCACCAAATATCAAGCTTAACATCTATTCAAACGTCAAAAGCTTTTAACCCGTTTCAAGCACAGAAAACAACATTCCCCCACACAAAATCTTTTAGAAAAACACGACAAATTGCAAACTGCAATCACTCTATTTACAAATCTAGCTTGCGAACAAAAAATAAACAAAAAAACAAGCGCGTAAAATTAAACTTGTAACATTTTAACTGCGTGACGACTGACAAATAGAAAGGCTCACAAAAAAACCGCGTGCGAGTAGGAAAACAGGTGAAAACACTCTTGAAACGCGACAGTGTTTGTGACTAGTGAGTGGTGGTACCTGTGTAGCCCGGCGACGCCTGTCTTTACATAGAGCGGCTGTTGTGGCCCAAGTTATAAGCAGAGCGATTAATTAAAAAAAAAATCAATATTCAGACTCTTACTGACAAAAACCCACCCCGTTCCATTCGATCTAGGTCGGAATATCAGTGTTCCCCAGAGGCCCTACCGGGCCCCTACAGTTTGCTGTCATCTCCTTGAGGCGCTTGTGGAAAAGAACGCGCCGTTGACGACTAGGCTCGATCCAGGATATTACCAGACTGCCGGACGGCGACCTACCTAGTGCTAGCCGTCCGTGAGCCCGCGCCTACGGTGGTCGAAAATCGGGATCGGGATCTCGGCGGTGGCGGCGTGAGGGCCATTCCCTCGCGCGCTCACGGTCGGCAGCCGCCTTCGCTAGCATTACTGCTTCGCAGAAGGAGGCGACCGCCCGCCAATCCTCCTCGCTCCGGACCATGCTCTGTACCAGGGCCCGGCGCGAGAGGTCGCCGCCGCCGATAGCCTCCACAAGGACACGGCGATGCTCCGCCCAAGCGAAGCACACCTCTACAGTGTGCTCCACAGTGTCCTCCGGGCGGCCCACACTGTGGCAACACCTGAGCGTCCTTCCCTCCTTGATCCGATGCAGGAACCTCCCGAACTTATCGTATCCGGTGACGACCTGCGTCATACGGCACGAGAGGACGCCGTGACATCTTTCCAACCACTCCTCAAAGAGGGGACTTACCTCCGCAATGACAGCGTGACCCAGACTTTTCCAGCTCTGAGATGGGGCGAGACATTGTCAAAGTCCATTACTATCTCATCATCTGCCTAGCCTTTTCCCAACTATATTGGGGTCGGCTTCCAGTCAAGCCGGATTTAGCTGAATACCAGTATTTTACGAGGAGCGGCTGCCTACCAGACCTCCACAACCCATTAACTGGGGTAACACGGTACTTCATGGCAAGACTGAAGTCAGATTTACTGGCTTCTGACTATCCGTAACGACTGCCAAAGATCTACAAATGACAGCCGGGACCTACGGCTTAACGTGCTTTCCGAGGCACGGAGGAAACTCGTGAAAGACCCGGGCGTCCGTCTTTCCTTGATCCGATGCAGGAACCTCCCGAACTTACCGTGTCCGATGAGGCCCTGCATCATACGGAACGAGAGGACGCCGTGATCTCTTTCCAACCACTCCTCAAAGCGGGGACTTACCACCGCAATGACGGCGTGCCCAGACTTTTCCAGCTCTGAGATGGGACGAGAGAGTGTCAAAGTCCATTACTATCTAAAACGTACTTAAGTTCCTAATTAATCGATTAAACCCGGATTCATATGTTAATCCGGATTTTAATCGATTAAAATTATTTTGAGAGGTGTCTTCGTGAATTTTTTCAATGTATATCATTTATCCGGAAGAAAAACACATTGGTTTCTGATCCTACGAGTATTTATTGCAATAGATCGTATACTTTTGCGCATTACAAAACTTGCGATTATCCCCTGGAGTCCTCTTAACATTTTAGAAAACTATAATTACTTTTTTTTAAATACAGAAATTATTTAACTAAGTTGTGATCAAAGAGGTTGTTTAGAACACTAATCTTATTCACTTTTTACATCAAACCTATTAATTTTCGCTGTTATAATCAAGAATCACGCTAGAAAGCAATTTAGTTTTAATAATAACATCAGAGCGGCTTTTAAAATGCCTTGTACATACATTTTGTAACAACCTAATAATGTGACTAGTTTAAAGGCTTAGCAGATTAGTGTAGTGTAAAGAGTTATTACTAAAACTCTTTAGTAATGTGTTGCTGGCGGGTTTGAAAAGAAATAAACTGTTCTAATATTTTGAATGATATTGTTTCTTAGACAGACATGTCATCGTGGAAAATGGTTTAGAAAAATATGTGGATTATTGTATTAGCCGCGTCCATGGAAACACCTTTCTAATAAAAGTGAATCTCGGTACCTCCGTATATTATTGAGCTTCCCCTCCCACAGTAGTTAACAAAATAGTGTTTTTGTTTTATTTATTACCAGAAGACTGTGATAATTTCCTACCTCTTTCTTAATTTTTATAATAGTATTCTTATAGGCTCTGGGATTTTATTATAGACATATGTGGCCGTACAAAAGATTTAGCATTATAATGTTACCACTGTTGTGACTTAGGCCTCCTCTCTAGGAGAGGGAAAGGTACAAAAGATACTTTCATGCATAAGATGTAAAAGAAACTCCGTTGAAAAAGTAGGATCCTCCGACCAGGCGGATTTTATATCTGGTGTGGGCAACTGCCCGATAGATGATTTCGGGCTGTCGTTTTTGATTGCGCGATGGAGGATATCGTAGCTCTTATTTGACGCCATAGATGTCATCATCTACCTAGCCTTTTCCCAACTATGTTGAGGTAGACTCCCAGTCAAGCTGGATTTAGCTGTATACCAGTATTTTACGAGGAGCGGCTGCCTACCTAACCTCCACAACCTATTAACTGGGGTAACAGGGTATTTCATGGCAAGACTGGAGTCAGATTTTACTGGCTTCTGACCATCCGTAACGACTGCCAAAGATCCACAAATGACAGTCGGTACCTACGTAAGTGTACAGATAAAGTTAAAGAAAAAATCGCTATCGCTGCCGCTTCTCCCCTGTACCATCTTCTAAACCCAGCCAGACTACGCGAGTGGTGTGCATGAACTATTCAGTACACTTGTCGTGTAGCTAATGTATTTCTTCCTGTATTTATGTTTATATATAACACTAGTCTCGCGCCCCGGCCTCTTACGGAATTTTGACACGTACTCCCGCTCTTGAAAGATGGTGCGTTTTTTTCAGCAATGTGAGGATGAAATGTAGTGTTTAATCTCGTTAGTTTTAATGAAAATATGGCTTGGGATCCTTGCTTAAACACAAAACGGTTTTATATTGTTAGTACCTACGGCAGAATGGGTTAAAAGAGTTATCGTGGTTCTGGAACGCAAGAGGCTACTGAAGTGTGTGTGTTTTATTTAGTTCATTTTGACAGTTTTCAATTTCCCACTAAAAAAAAAGTATTATACGGTCAAATGGTTGCCAAATAATCATTACAAATTATCTTGTTTTTCAAAAAGCAGCCATAAGATTTTAATAATAATAACATTTATTCTAAAGTTTAGAATCTAAACCATAAGAAATCCATATAATACACTAAACTAAAAAAAAGGAAAAAAAAGGGACAAAACATAATTATTCATGCAACACAATCACCAACAACGGAGGCTACGAAGATGAAATTCGGAGACGCTACGCCATGACGAGATCCTCATTCGAAAACCTCACAAAAATAAGGAAAGACCGCAGAATAACCAGAAACACAAAGGTTCGATTAATGATGATTTAGAAAAATCATCATTAATCGAACCTTGCGAACTATGGAGCTGAGACGTGGACGCTGAAAATGCGAGACCATCGCAAGATTGACGCTTTGGAAATGTGGTGCTGGAGAAGCTCGCTAGGAATCCCATGGACCGCGCACCGAACCAATATTTCGATCCTGAAAGAACTCAATATCAAAGAGAGATTATCGTCGTCTGTGCAAATACGAATCCTCAAGTTCTTCGGGCACATCACCCGTAACGAGGACTCGATGGAACAATTGGTGGTGTAAGGGAAAGTTGAGGGCAAAAGATAACGTGGACGCTCTCCAACACAGTGGACTGACTTCATCAAGTCGGTTACACACTGCAGAATATATCACAACTCCCAAGCCGCCAAACACAGAGCTGCATACCGTCGTATCGCGAGAGAGGCGGTGGCGCAGGACTCGACCGAAACTTCACCACGACCACTCTGTCAAAAGAGCACGACTGCGAAGCGAAATAATTATTATTTAGTGTCTGGAATCGAATCTGACAATATTTACACAGTGTATAATTAATACTCATAAATGTGTGAAGTCTGATCCAGTGACGCAGTAGAGGTAGTCTTACCTACCGCACAAAACGCTCAGGATACCGTGGGAGCTGACACGCCCTCGCGTCGGCTGACGACGTGAAAGCCATCAATCCTCGCCTCAGAAAACATCGCCGACACGCTAGCATCCTAAACGCGTTGTAGGTACTGCACGTGCACGGCGTAGTATGCCCTTTGTGTATACCTAACCCTCAGACCACACGTGTAGAATGGCGGGCAGTAAGCTCTCAAGAGTATCATTTTAGTAGTAGTAGATGTTAATTTAATCAATTAAAACATTAAAAGTTTGTAATTTAGTCAAAATATCTACTAGAATCTAGCAAGAATTTGAAATTTTCTTTTAACGTATTTTAATAAGGTTTGCTGTAAGAAAACCCAATTGTGGGTTAAGCTCGCCTATGTACATCGCCTGTCCTACTTTTAATGTATGTAAATTATCTGTGTACAATAAAGAATAAAGAAGAATTTTAAACTAGTGGACAGTAAAATCTTTCATAGTCAGCCATTTACTCCAGCCATTTACTCTTGATGAAAAACACTAAGATTAAATATCTTTTATCTTTAAATCGAAATCAAGGATTTCTGAATAAAAACATGTTCCAAGAATACTGTTTCATAAGAAAAACCGATCCAAAAAACTATAAAAGGAATCAACAACCGCCTTTTTGTTTATTAATTAAAGTACCATTTTTTATCAAGTAATATATTACTTCAATTAAACGTGCTAGATTTTTTAAATAAGTTTTCCGTTTAATATATTCCAAAATAGAAAAAAAACTACCTTTTCCGGCTAACGTATAAAAATCGTATAAACTAGTATACAATTCGTCCGTTATAAGTTGGCGAGTGTGAAGTTAGGCTGCAAATTGCATTTATTTTTTTAGAACCTTTTTGTACCTTTTTGTTTGTAACCTTTTTGTACGATATTTCAAGCGCCAAAATTCGCAGAGCCTAACTTCACACTCGCCAACTTATAGCGGACGAACTGTAACTCAAGAGTGGCATTCACTCCTTACACAATTCATCCCCCTTTCCCTCTAAATTCATCCACATTTATACTTATAGTACAATTTATTTCATCCGTCCTCTTCACATAACGATACCAAAACAAATTATATGTTTTTTAAATATTATCACTAAATTCAATTAATAACAAATTACATATTCAAAGTCCAATAAAGACTGGCGCAGCTGTAGATACTAGATCATTCCGATAGATAATTTCAAAACTTGAAAAAAAAATTCCAAGCCAGACAGACGAAGAGTTTCCAAGACAACTAACAACACAGGCAGACAAACACACAAGCCCACTCACACTCGAGCACCAGTTTTGTAATAATGCTCGTCTTTTCAGGCCTTGTCGCCTGAGTTGCTCTCTCGAAAGGCTCGAATTTTTCTAATTTCAGGCTGAAACACTAGTTCGCAATTGAAAAGCTTCAGTACACCATTCGTGCTGCCTTTTTTGTATTTTTTTCTTTGTGACGTCATGGTGTTTTGTGCTTATGGTGTGTCTACATGGTATGGAGTCAGTACGGACTTGTGTAGATTTATGTAGCATTTACAGGCTGTTATCGCTGTTAAAGTGGCGCGAGTTCAATTCAATTATTATTTATCAGGTAGGTATACAAATACAGGTAGTTGTTTCGGGTCTGGATATGTTGTTTTTAAGAGTTTACATGTTTATGAATGTGCTCACGATATAGTAGCAAAAGAATTTTGCCTTGAAATGTATATAGAGACGGATAGAGTAGCTCGTGGCTAAATAATAACAGCCGCACTGGTCGATCTCCAAGGTTAAGCAACGCTTGCCAAGGTTGGTCTGTGGATGGGTGACCATCTTAACATAACGAGTTTCCTCCGAACCTCGGAAAACATGTTAAGCCGTAGGTCCCGGCTGTCATTTGTAGATGTAACCAGTAAATCTGACTCCAGTCTTGCCATGAAGTACCGTGTTACCCCAGTTAATGGGATGTGGAGGTCTGGTAGGCAGCCGCTCCTTGTAAAATACTGGTATTCAGCTAAATCTGACTTGGCTGGAAGCCGACCACAACATAGTTGGGAAAAGGCCTTATAAACGTACTCATGATACAGTAGCAAAACAATTTTGTCCTGAATACCTAAACATGTATGGTTGAAGAAGTTTCACGTTAAATAACAGATTTTTAGAGTTCTTAAGGCTTCTGTCGAAGAAATGGAAACGCCGTGCCATTATGTCAACAGCTTTGTCGACAGAGTTTCAGGAGTATGCACCCTTCATGTAGGAGTACACCAAGCTTATAATAACGAAAACGCGTTAGTGTACAGTAGGCATATGTGGATTAGCTTGATAGAAACATAGTATGTTTCGACATAATATGATGTTCTGTAGTAACCAAGACAATATCCCCTAGATAATTATCCAAAATATCTGGAGATAAATGTGTAAGTCATAATCGCGTAACCTAAGAGCCGTTGTATGGAAATGTGCTTACCTTGGATTGACCGCTCTTACTGTTTACAAAAAAAGGTGAATTCGTATTTTAAAAAACACGTCCATTTCCCCAAAACATCAGAGCAGCACGACAAACAAAAAAAATATTTTCAATTTTCGCAAACTCAATGGTAAGTCAATAAAATGTTGACCGGAATTTTCGACGGATATCCCGGTCGTCAGGTGACGGCCCGGGCGAACCGGGTGTGACGTCAAAACACGTCAGGACCAATCACAGCTGAGCTTCAACTTAATCCCAACCTGAGTGATTTTGATGGCAGCAATTTTGTACCTGCATAATTTTTAAATTACTGGGCAAGAGGAGTTGTTAAATATTTTTTTAAGTTACTGTTGGTTATGGTTACTGCTACTAAAAGAATTCTGTGTTTACATGGCGATGGAGGGAAAGGGAGGCCAAAAAAAAGATGGATGGCATGTGTGAAGAGTGATATGAAAGATAAGGGAGTCAGTAATAGTATGACAGTTGAAAGGACATAATGGAAGAAATAAACAAATAGCGCCGACCACAGATAATATGGGACATGGGCTGTAAGAAGAAGACTGTTGGTTACTACACTCCAAAATACAGATCGTTGATATGGCTCGAAAGGCTAGCCAGCTTAAATAGGACTGGGCTGGACAAGTTTGCCGCATGCCGATTAAGCGGGTGGACAAGTAAAACAATGTTGTGTTTCGTATTTGTTTAATTATTATGATTTTTACTTACATACTCGTAAATATATTTTAGAAATAGGGAAAGAGCTATAGACTTTATGTAGCTCAATTTCTTTAACAATTTTATAAGTCAGTAAATAGATCGCGTTAAGAACTTGTGGCAGGGCCTCACATATGTAAAGTTTAGGTATATGAATGTTCGTATTTTTTTCCGATACAACATCACATCATAGTCTACAACCTCTCAATATAGAACGCCTATAAATCTGTCTAAACCAAATCTCTCTATTCAACACCCAACCCTAAAAAGGTCATGTAAAATCCCTGAAAACAAAATACGATCACAAACAGTCGATTTTTAACACGAAATCGATTACCCTAACCCCTATCTCGAATGGCGATAAGTCGACATCGGTTCTGAGGGTTCCGTCAATATCCCTCAAGGAACCCTCGTCATTTCGAGTGACGCTGCCGCATATCTTGATGCAAAAATATACAAGACTAGCTGTGTCCGACGGTTTTAGCTGCCTTGCCAATATCATTCTTTCTTTTTATTTATTTTTGATCGAATCTTTTGAGTCGTTTTTCTTTTCGAGGTGCGAGGTGGTGAAAAAACAAAAGAAAGTTTCTTTTGGTTCTGAAAAAATTAGAGGAAGTTTCAGACTTTTACTTACTAAAATCCAACTGTATTCTTTCTGTTATCATTTTCGTTTCAGGGTCTCAATAAGCCTTTGGAAAAATCCCGCGGCTCTCCTATGAGTAAAAGCATAATACTATATATTACTGCATATGACTGTATTAATTACGTCATATGTAAAATACAGTTTTTAATGTAGAAGTAGAGTGGATGTTTTAAAAATTCGTAAATTGATTCCTTATCAATCATTTAAAATTGTTGTAACCAGTTTTGTATCTCAACTATCTACATAACTAGACACTTTCTTTATTTATTATTACCTCTGTTACCTTAGCAAACCTTGCTGAGAAAGCTGACTCGACACATTTGTGCCAAAAACTGCAAAAACTTCAGCATATTGTATCCACATTGTAATGGGATACAGAGAAACTAAATTCTGTATCAGAAAACTAAAAATCCATATTTCTAAACTTGATACTGGCAAAATGCAGAAACTGTACAAAGCCAAAAGAAAAACAACTATACAAAAGATATGTAGAAAAACTCTCGTCCATGGTAACATTGTGTGTTAGAGTGTATTTTCCCGGAATCCTATTAGATTTCAAATTCAAAAAGAATGTTTCAAATCCTACTGACAGTTTCACAGAAGCAGTATGATCAGACAAACTCTCCAGCTTTAGTACTAGCTGTCTCCCGCGGTTCCACCCTCGTTTGTGCTTACTGTTCCGCTCCTGTAAGTCGTAGCGTGATGTTATGTAGCCTATAGATCAATGGGTTAGCCAATAATAAATACTTTGTCAGTACACATACTCAAAAACCCGCTCTTATCCCTACCGCTTTTATGTATGCAATTTACCTGCTGTTTGAAACACTAGTGCGAAAAAGTCCGCGAGCTCACCCCCACCATTTATCGTATCAGGCTGGGTGCTGGCGACTCGTGACTCGTCAGTCAACACTCGTTCATTTATTCCTTCGTAAGTGGAAATTTGTCAATGCAGCACTTGGTTCCATAACACCCTCACCTGCGGCTCGGGCGAATTCCAATTCAGTCACAATGACAAACTTTCTCCACTTGTATCAATATCTACTATTTTAAGTCGTGACAGTTTTTCCTAAGACTTGCGCTTTCAAACAAACAGACAAACTCTTCAGCTTTATAACATTAAGTATAGATAAACGTAGAGAGTATATCTCGATAAAATATCCATGATTTAGTATCCTCAGCGATTACAGTGGGGGTCGCATTGGCAGGAGAATTGGTAATAAGGGTTCGGTAAGTAATGGTTCGGTTGACATTATACCTGGGGTTTATTATGACAGTTTCACTATTGTATCTTGGGGTAAAAAGTGCTTCAAAAAAGACCCAAAGTAATGGTATGGGAACTTTTTGATTTTGACGGATTTGGAACAAATTAAAAAGAACTAAGGTTATCGACATAGCCCGAAGAATCACCAAACTTAAGTAACAGTGGGCAGGGCACACTGCTCGTAGAACAGATGGTCGATGAGGACGAAAGGTTCTCGAGTAGCGAACCGAAAGACGCAGCGTTGGGAGGCCTTCTACAAGGTGGACCGATGATCTGGTGAGGGTCGCAGGAATCCGATGGATGCGAGACGCACAGGACCGGTCGTTGTGGCAATACTTGGGGGAGGCCTATGTCCAGCAGTGGTATCTTTCAGCTGAAATGCTGATGTTGATGAGTTTAACCTAAGATTTGCGCTTTAAAACAAACAAACTCTTCAGCTTTACAACATTAAGTACAGATAAATGTAGAGAGTATACCTCGATAAAATATCCATGATTTAGTATCCTCAGCGATTACAGTGGGGGTCGCATTGGCAGGAGAATTGGTAATAAGGGTTCGGTAAGTAATGGTTTGGTGGACATTATACCCGGGGTTTATTATGACAGTTTCACTATTGTGTGTTGGGAAAAAAGACATAACTGTGATGAGAACCATAATTAAAGAAAACCAAGGTTATCGATATAGCCCAAAGAATCGCCAAACTTCATTAACAGTGGGCAGGGCACATTGCTTGTAGAACATAATGGTCTACGAGCAATGTGCCCTAGTACTTATGGCCTGTGCCTATGGTACCTATTATTAAAGGTTCTAGAGTGGCGACCACGTACAAGGTAGACCGTGTCAAAATATCAAGGTAGTAGTGAGGGTCCCGGGAATCCGATGGACGCGAGACGCTAAGGATAGATCATTATGGTAACGCTTTAGGGAGGCCTATGTCCAACAGTAGATGTCTTTCGGCTAAAATGATGATGATGATAAGTTTTTCCTAAGATTTTCGTTTTCAAACAAACAGATAAACTCTTCAGCTTTCTATTATTAAGTATAGATAAATGTAGAGAGTATATCTCGATAAAATATCCATGATTTAGTATCCTCAGCGATTACAGGGGGGTCGCATTGGCAGGAGAATTGGTAATAAGGGTTCCATAAGTAATGGTTCAGTTGACATTATATGTATGTTGGGCAAGATAGTGCTTCAAAAATTACCCATACGAATGGAATGGGAACTTTTTTGATTTTGAAGATTTTTGTAATAAATTAATGAGAACCATAATGAAAGAGAACCAAGGTTATCGACATAGCCCGAAGAATTGCCCAAGCCACATTGCTCGTAGAAAAGAAGGTCGACGGGAGCAAAAGGTCCAGAACCTTTGTGGCAAAAGTGGCAACCACGTACCGGAAGACGCAGCGTTAGAAGGCTTCCAAGGTGGACCGATGACCTGATGAGGGTCACGGGAATCCGATGGATGCGAGACGCACAGGACCGGTCATTATGGCAACGCTGGGGGAGGCCTATGTCCCTGAAATGATGATATGCGCTTTCAAACAAACATACAAACTCTTCAGCTGTATAGATAAATGTAGAGAGTATATCTCGATAAAATATGCATGATTTAGTATCCTCAGCGATTACAGTGGGGGTAGCATTGGCAGGAGAATTGGTAATAAGGGTTCGGTAAGTAATGGTTCAGTTGACATTATACCTGGGGTTTATTATGACAGTTTCACTATTGTATGTTGGGGTAGGTAGTGCTTCAAAAAAGACCCGTAACAAAGGTATGGGTTTTTTTAGGGTTCCGTACCTCAAAGGGAAAAACCGGAACCCTTATAAGATCACTTTGTTGCCCGTCTGTCTGCCTGTCTGTCTGTCAAAACCCTTTATAGCGAGAACGCGTGAAGGTATCAAGTTTAAATTAAAACTATATACTCAAATCCGCGGTCCATTGAAACTGTGCAAAAATCAAACTTGTAAGTTGACGGGAAAAAAAGATACGACCGGGAACACAAAACACCAGGAAAGCCCCCGAAATTCAAATTCACTTTTATTTTTTCGTTTTGTAGGTCAGCGCCAAGTACTATGTTACGCTCCACGTAGAGCCGGAAAAGTTATTTGGTTTTTACTCCAACATAAAAAACAGGAATACAAACTTTTTGTAAAAAAAATATTTACAACCGACTTCAATGCAAAAAAAAACAAAAAGAACAAAATAGCTTTAATTTCGGAACTCGGTATTTCTATAATAGTTTTGTCTTCGTTATTTATCACCGATTTCCTAAATTAAAGTGCACTTCGTTCGTGTTAAGAATACTGTAAAGTCATCATTTTCCGTTGGCCTAGCCCCTCCCCCTAACCTCCTATACTCCTAATCAAAGCTATTTAAGTGTATTTTTATAAATTCATTAAACTTAGTCTTTTAAAATATAATTTGTTTGGATTTAACACCACTGTAAATACACCTTTATGGAGGAGCTCGTGGCTAGATAATAACAGCCGCACGGGTCGATTTTCAAGGTTAAGCAACGCTTGCCTAGGTCGGTCTGTGGATGGGTGACCATCTTAACATAACGAGTTTCCTCCGTGCCTCGGAAAGCACGTTAAGCCGTTGGTCCCGGCTGTCATTTGAAGATCTTTGGCAGTCGTTACGGATGGTCAGAAGCCAGTAAATCTGATTCCAGTCTTGCCATGAAGTACCGTGTTACCCCAGTTAATGGGTTGTGGAGGTCTGGTAGGCAGCCGCTCTTCGTAAAATACTGGTATTCAGCTGAATACGACTTGACTGGAAGCCGACCCCAATATAGTTGGGAAAAGGCTAGGTAGATGATGTAAATACACCTTTATCTTGCAGAAGCACTGATAAATCACTGCATTCTTAACGCGAACGAACTATACCTCCAAGCAAGGGAATCTCTTCCTTTTTGAAGTCAGTTAAAAAGAACAATAATATACACATACTCGAAACCGTCATCACAATTTTGACGTCCATTTGAATATCAGAAACACGGCCCTTTGCCTTGACACACGCATCCGTTCATAGCAGATTAACGAATCGTGAAAATGTACGGTAATCCTCAGAATTGGGGCAGATTTGAAACCATACGAGGCGACGAATGTACAGTCTGTGTTATGTACTGTACAGGGGGTTGGTTTTATTGAAACCGTATGTATGCTCGTCAATAATAATAATTCAATTTTACTTATTCAACATTTATTAAAATAATATTTTTACATTAGTCAGCAGATGAACCACACAGCAATGGTTCACGTACTGACAGTCAAATTGGTCAGAAAAAGCTCTCAGGATACTATTGCGGCTGGCTCGTACCCTACGCACCAAGGACATGCACCTTTTCCGCATTATCAAAATCAAAAATCAAAATCAAAATATTTATCAATTATAGTGTGTGTCAATGATCTCCAAGATATATTTGATGAAATCTTTTTTCTTAATTTAGTATTTAAAAATATAGGTATCCTAGCTTCTGCCAGCGGCTACGCCCGCGTCAAAAGAAGGTTTCTCTATACAAATCTTGGATACCCGTCTCATCCTCTTAGGGGGTGAAAAGGATTAAAACCCATTCCCTCTTCTAATGAGGAGGCTTGAGTCCCAGCAGTGGATATATTATGAGGCTGACTATGCTTACAAGACGGTATCAGACTTATCTATACTTCTATACTAATATTATAAAGAGGTAGTAAGTTTGTATGTTTGTAAGTTTGTATGTAGGGGGTAATCTCTGGAACTACTGGTCCGATTTGAAAAATTCTTTCAGTGTTACATAGCCCATTTATCGAGGAATGCTATAGGTTATATATCATCACGCTACAACCCACGGGAGCGGAGCAGTAACGAAAAATGCGGGTGAAACCGCAGGGGACAGCTAGTACTGACTAAAACCCACCTGCAACGATCCTTCAGCTACACTTTGCGTTCAAGAGTCACGGTAATTGTTTTGAACAATCCAGCAGCCTAAAATCACGCACCCCGTATACCATTAGCCTCCACATTTGAGAATTAACACCGGCATTATTTGAATTGTTAATATTACCTAATTTGGAATTTACGGAGGGTTTAATTCTTCCCCCTGGCTTTATGAGGTTAAGAAATCATTTAAATATTCTGTATTTTAGAAAAGTACGAATTGTTTAAAAATCACTTCGGTAAACTTCTTCTTTTCTTTAATTGATATAAACTCCGCAATCCCATCTGATGGTAAACAATAATGCAATCGTTGATGGTGAGGCGCGCTAGTTTATTAAGAGCCTATTCACCCTAGCCTTGAAGACACCTAAATTGTAATCGGACAGAAAGGCCGCAGCAGGCAAATTGTTGTAGTCCTTCTTCTTTTCGATGTCATCATCATCATCGTCATCTTAGCCAAAAGACGTCTACTGCTGAACATAGGCCTCCCCCATCCGTCGTTACAACTACCGGTGCTGTGCATCTCGCATCCATCGGATTACCGCGATCCTCGCCAGGTCGTCGGTTCACTTTGTGGGACGCCTTTGAACGATTGTGTCGATGTATTCTAACAAAATTTTCTCTGACCAGTATTTGGAAACCTGTACGGCTCTGTTATTGGCCTCGTATAGTTGCGATAAACTAATATTTTACGAATCACATTTTTTTGTATGACATCCCGCCACAGAAATCTAAATAATAAGTCAATAGAAATGGCATAGACGCGTGAAAATGTCGCCGCACATATATGTACTTTAGTACGTCTCCACCGTGTTGACCGGTTGCTGTGGTTACTTGTGTTGTTTCGGACACGGAGAGGTAAACATGGTGTTTTGCAGCATATCCAACTGCGGAAACTCTTCCAAAACTTGTAATTTTACAAATAAAGGGATATCGTATCATAAGTACTTAATTTTTGTAATAATGTTCTTTATAATAAATATGATCGTGATGAATAGTGACGTGCCAGTACTATTTTGTTACCTATCGATAATTTATTACATTTAGCTTACGTAGTTTTACAGAAATTCGAATGAAATATAATTTTTCATTAATTATTTAAATATGGATTTTCATTATGCATGTTTTGTTCCTGTCTAAATAGTTTACAAAAAAGTAGTTTTTTAACGTTATAATAATAACTGCTAATCCGTACCTTTAAACTACTTTTTTATTTATGTTATTTATGTACGTCGTTATGTACGTGGGTAATTTAAATAAACTTGTATCCTTATATATATAGTATCCTAATTGTATCCTTGACGTGTTCACTATTTTTCATTTTCATGTCAAAATAATTAATTGTATTAAATAATTAATTAATACATATTATGTACATTGTAAGTATAATGGATTTAGTTGGATCGAATCGATACGTTTTCACGCTATTTATGCACCTGATTTACTTTATTCAATGCTATTATTACAGGTTTCCAAAAGATCCAGAATTTAAAGATAATTGGATATCTGCTACTAGAAAGAGACATTGGTTCCCGTCGAAAAGTTTGGTTCATTTCATAAATGAACAGAACAAATTTTTTTCTGTTCATTTATGATATGCAGAGATGCATATCATAAATGAACAGAAAAAAATTAACTCGTCAACAATTTAAATCACTACGAAAGTATAATCGTAAAAATATATTTTTATAACAAAATAATAAAAATATATTCTTACACCTTAACGTTTTATTGTATACCCTTTTCTCCTAAAAAAAAAAAACTAAAAGAGCGTCGAGGAATGAAACAATTTCAATAAATTACCTATAGTTGGGAGACTCCTTGCTTAATAGCAAGGAGTCTCAACGAAAAATTATCGATATTAATAGTTTTGCACTGCACTATTCCTAAGTGAGAATGAATGCGCGATATATTTCTTTGCTTTTCGAACACATTTGTTATTGGTTGCAATAGCCGCGCCTCCTGGAATTATGCGTTTTTCGAAAATATTGTCTAATGTCATCACTGAAAGTTTAATGTCGTTGTAATAATGCAAAATGCATGTGTAGGTGTTAGTGTGTATCTATTGTTTGTTTATGTGGTGGTAGCTGTGAACCGGCGACACGCGTCCCGGTATAAAAGACAGCTGATGGCATTTCTATTGACTTATTATTTAGATTTCTGTGCATCCCGCTCTGGACGGAGTGGGTATGCGTGTCAGACTTCTACTGACTAAAACCCACTCTTTTTCCTTCTTTGCTTTAATTCCAGAGTCGCGGTGTACTCTTTCGTTCAACCCAGGGTTCAAATTCAAATTCAAATTCAAATTCAAATTCAAATTCGTTTATTCACATTTAAATAGAGTAATTACATTTGATGGTTTTTAATGTCATATTATTCAGTCTTAAATTCTATTTAGCCGGTTTATGGCATGTGAAGTTATCTTTTACAGTACGAATGGGTATTAATTTACTAAAAATAAAATAATAATTGAATCTAATTTGTCTGAAATTGGTGCCTAAGGCCAATTATATAATACCTGGGGAAATACATTCAATAAAATACAGTCTAATACAAATAGTAAGTCAGATATTACGTTAAACAATGTCAATTATAATATACCGTCTGGTTAAATACAGTCAAATGAAAATAAAAAGTCAGAAATTTTATCATATTAACAATGTCACTCTTTTACATACAATCCATAAATACTTATCATATATAAATTATTATTCCTGAAACCATTCATTAATGGAGTAAATCATTTTTTTAAGAAGTAGCTCTTTAAGAACTTTCTTAAACTTGGGTAGAGGAAGATCTTGAATGGTTGCTTCTAACTTATTATAAATTTTTACACACATGGCTGAACAATTTTTAAGAAACATCGCAGTCTTTGGTACAATTTCCAACACCAGTCGTTGACCACGTCTTGCACTACGAGGATATATACCTATTATCACGTGGATACATGTCACGCGCCCTCACAAATAGATTAGGATTGGACTTTACAAACACATAAATCTCAAAAATGTACAAACTCGGTAGGGGTAATATTTTGAGTCTTTTAAAGTGAGGTTTGCAAGACTCGTATGGAGGAATGCCAACCATAGCTCTTATGCAACGCTTTTGAGAGAGAAATGCCCTCTGGCAGTCTGTTGAGTTTCCCCATAGTATCAATCCATATCGTAACACGGAAGCTACATAACCATGATATGCTAACAGTACCGTATGCTGGGTTGATGTAGTTCTTAGCCTATTTAAAGCGTAGTAGGCGCGTTCCAGTAGGCTTCCATTCAGCCGGGGCCCCAATTTGCTGAAAATTCTCTTTGAGGCGCGCGTGGAACAATACCTACGCGCCGTCGATGATATGGGCTTGGTTTGGACTGTTACCGGACGTCCGGACGGCGGGCTACCCATTGCTGCGAACACTCTATAACATGCCGTCCAAAAACGCATAAATTGAAAATGCCCTTTCGCGGGCAAAACCGCTAGCAAAAGCTAGTTTCCCTATAACATTAACCCAACTCTTCCATCAGACCTTATGTTACCGCTGTGATAAACCCCAGCACTCGACTGGGACCAGGCCTTCGATACCCGACGCCAGAGACAATACAGCGCGCTAGCCTGGGACACAAAGTTAAGAAGGCAAAGAAGTAATAAGAGTGGGTTTTAGTCAGTAGAAGTCTGACACGCCCTCACGCACTACCCAGAGCTGGAAAAATCATTTTGATGATCTCCTACGTTTAAAAAAAGCCAGTGGAATGCTCTTTTTTCACTAAGTGCTTGAAAGTAGAAGATACTATAGCGTATGTATGTATATATTTTCTCTTTTTACGCAGGCAAAACCGCTAGCACAAGCTAGTTGCATCAGACCTCGTGTTACTGCTGTGATAACACCAGCACTTGGCTGGAACCAGGCGCTGACACAAAGGTGGGCGCACCTTTGATACCCGACGCCAGAGACAATACAGCACGCTAGAGCGGGAGCCAGAGTTTCGGTAAAACTATTTGAATTTAGACTCTTGAAAAAAATGTTTTTTTTTTTGGTTAGGGACGGCCGTTATTGTCAAAGGTTCCAAGGCTTGTTTTGCCATAATCTTACCTACGTCATGTTTAATTCATTGAGGTATGTTATTTTATGGTTTAAAAAAAATATACGTTATATTTTACAATTTTAAATAAAATAATATAATGTAAGTATTTAAAATTTAAACTAAATTAAAAAAATACCTAGTTAAATTCTCTGTGTAGAAGATGATGTATACTTGAAAAAGAAGTTTAAACACGGAGAAAGTAGAAAGTTGAGGATTTTCCAAATTCACCTTGATGCCAGCAGCGTAGAGACATAGCAGAGCCAACGCTGTGTAACAATACGTATATGTTTATCAGTTGTCTAGTACCCATGACACAAGCTCTGCTTAGCTTGGGATTAGAAGGCGTTGTGTGAAAGTTATAAATAAAGAAAAGCCTACAGGGATCATGAGTTCGCTACTGAAAGGAAAACTTAGGGTCCTGGAACGCAAGGCAAAGAAGGAAAAGAATGGGTTTTAAAAGTCTGACACCCAAGAGCGAGAGAATGATAATTTTTCACCTAAAGAAAAGTATAAAACCGGGGTTCAAAGTTGTATGAAGAAACCTACGTTCACACAAGCGTAGCCGATAGCAAGAGCTAGTTATAAAATAAAAATACGAATCGACCTTAATTACCTTTGGAAAATTCTTACAAGGATACATTAAATTTAAGACTTTACTTAATGAAATTCTTACTCAAAATTAAGGTAATACTTGATTACTCCGGATCAGCCAAGCTGAAAAAGATTTGAGTTCGTAAGTACCTTATTTCATAACTTCCAAGAAATTACGATATTAAAGGGGGATAAGGGTAATAATACTCGTATATTTTATTTATTCAACAGTTTATGTACACACAAAATATATAAGACTAGCTTTAGCCCGCAGCTTCGCCCGCGTACATAAAATATAGCCTATGTCATTCAGGAATACAGCTGCTTTCTATGAGTGTAAAAATTTTAGCAATCGGACCAGTACTTCCACAGATTCCTCATACAAACAAAAAAACAAACTTTACCTCTTTATTATATTAGTGTAGATAAAAAGAAAGAGACAGAAAAATAGGTAGGTATAAAGGTGATGCTTAGGTATATCTAAAGAAACCTCTTCTAGCATACCTGCGAAAGGACAGTTGGAAAAAAGAGATGGTGACACTATGTGTAATTTTGGTGCTTATATTCAAACTAATGACAGCCCCATAAGCACCAAAAAAGAAAGACGACGAAAAGGGAGACGGAGAAGATAGACAGGAGCGATCAGTCGATAGAGCAATGATTTAGACTCCCTTTTACAACAAAAAGCTACAAGAGGATTATTGGGAATGATGCACTAGTCGAGTCTAAGCTGCAAAGGCTTGAGCATCAGCGCAGAGTTGTTAGCCTATCGGTTTTCTACCGGTTGAATAACTTATACGAGCCGTACAACAATAAATAAAAAGATCCCCAGGATGGGCTATATTTAACTATTTATTTTTGGACGTTCTTTGAGTATTTCTTTTAGTTAGTAAATAAAACTCTGAAACATTCTGTGGAAGTAGTTATTTTATGATTTCCCAACCAAAAGAAAAAGAAACAATGGTATTGAATACTCTTGATTACTCAAAACAGTCCGCTCACACAGTTCACTAACATTTACAAAAAAAAGAACCTATGGTCTATCGGTTTAGGTGGTTAACTAAAGGTAAACAATCTTGGTATGTCTTTTTATATTAAAGAGGTCAAAGTTTATTTAAATTTAGTTTATTAGCTAACATCGATTTAGGTAAATACCTAGTTGCAAAGATTTTTACATACAATTTATAGACAACTTTTAGATAAAAAGACATGCCAAGATTGTTTACATTTAGTTAACTACCTAAACCGACGGAGTATAGCTCCCGGTCTATACCGAGGAAGAAATAAAAAAAATATAGGTAGGCAGGCCTTTCTTGTAAATCTCGGATTTCTTAAAGATTGATTTGAAGCGGATATCCTTTGAATAACGGAGATTAGAATTCAAAGGTACGAATAGATTTATTCGTTCGAAACGACTGCATGGCTTTACTGTGCTAAAGAGAATTTAAAGAGTTTTATACCTTTGTATAATACTCTTGGGTGTATGCGATGGAAGTGAATTGTGTGTTTTATGGCGGTTTGCCAATGAAATAACTAAAACTCCAGGTAAAGCTGCAGTTTTACATTTCAATGGATAAAATGGAAAATATTACAATCAAACTCAAACGAACCAAATCAACGTAAACATTAACAGAAGTGAAATTTCTTGGTAAAAATAAATAAAAAAAAGAACCACATTCAAATAATAAATTAAATAATAAAAAGTACCAAAAAGTTACCCAACCAAAGAGTTTGCAACATAGGGGGTAAGTGAGCTTAACAAATAGATAGATTGCGGTTAACGCTTGTGCTTCAAAAGTGGGCCTCAAGTAAATTTTTGACAAGTATGAACTACCAAACTTGTCACAAATCAACAATTATGAAACCAGTGATCGACAATTCTAATAGCAGACTTGAGGCGCTGTACGTCTGTACTGAACGCCAAAGTAATAATATTTTTTATTTATTTATTGAGCACACCTACCATTTCTACCCACGAAAAAATACCTACCACTGTGTGGTCTTTCTCAACCTAAAGGTAGATTCGTAGAGCATGCCTTATCGCATAAGTCCGCCTATGTAGGTACCTCAACTACCAAAACCTCAACTAAATAAAATACCGTCAACAAGCAAACCAATTATAATATTGTGCTGACGTATTAATTTTGTGCGACATCGACGAGCAGCATATGAATAAAAACATACATTTAAGTAAGCGCTTTAATTCATGAATCTCCGACCGGTCTCATAGGACCGCGCTGTTATTGTCTTACTATTGTGTCTCGTTTCGAGGGTATTGATAGGTTAAAAGTTGCATAGCACCGATGAAAGACTCATTAACTGCGGATCGATCGTCTATCATTTTCGGGCAATACACAAATTGAACTTAAAGAGGAGCTCGTGGCTAGATAATATATGCACGGGTCGATCTTCAAGGTTAAGCAACGCTTGCCAAGGTTGGTCTGTGTATACCCATCCTCAAACCAACCTTGGCAAGCGTTGCTTACTATCAGCGACCATCTTAACATGCCGTGTTTCCTTCGTGCCTCGGAGAGAGTGTTAAGCGGAAGGTCCCGGTTGTCATTTATAGATCTTCAGCAGTGGATACGGATAGTCAGAAGCCAGTAAATCTGACTCTAGTGTTGCCATGAAGTACCGTGTTGCCCCAGTTAATGGGTTATGGAGGTCTCGTAGGCAGCTGTTCGTAAAATACTAATATTCAGCTAAATCCGGCTTGTCTGGAAACCGACCCCAATATGATTGGGGTCGACACCTAGATGATGATGACACAAATTGAACTTAAAATCAGTTTATCATTTAAATGTGCCTTTACCCCGTACACTACTATAACATCTGTCTCTATGAAACAAGCACAAAATAAAACGTCCTCTCAACGAGTACCCTGCGGCAATGTCACAAGAGCCTCCAGCAAAAAGATCGCCACTCAACGTAATCCAATCTCGGCCGGAAGCTAAAGTGGAAAACAGCATAATACTAGATCGTCTCGAGTCTAGTCTTAAGTTGTGAGCTGTGACCAGACACAGCCGCGAGGGAATACTCCTCTCAACTCGTAAACTACTTACGAATTTGTTAGGGTTGCTACACACAGTTCTTTTACTAAATATGACGAGTGCTAAAGTCTGTTTTTTAAACCCTGAGACTAAATTGACACAGCAAATGTCACCCTTAGGGCCTGTTTCACAATGTCCGAGTAGACACTACTCACTGAATAAATTCAAAAATGTGACAGAAATTGTATGAAATTATCTGTCAAGTAAGATACTCGAAACTTAATCATAGGTGGTGAAATAGGCCCTAACAATAATAGTGATGCCAGTATTGTGAGAAGTATGTGTATATATGTGTGCTGTCATTTTAGTCTCAGAGATTAAAAAACAGACTTTAGAGTAGTAGAGGGTTTTTAATAAACTAGTGCGCCTCACCTTCAATGATTTCATCACTGCTTACTATCAGGTGGGATCGCAGTCAAGTACTAGTTTATATATTTTTTTTTGTTACTAAGAAACCAATGCAACGTCAAACCTCTATTTCGTGAATACTATGAAAGAAGAAATCCTCCAAACTGCAATGACGTACCTGGGGAAACAGAAACACGATTTTTTTTCAAATAGACCGTTTACAGGCACTTTTGCATCAAAAAGTCAGTCAGTCAAAACAAAAAGTGAAGCTAAATAGCACGTTCCAAAGCGTACATCTCTATGGAGAAGAACATTCAAGAAACTGCACAGACACTCCTTTAAATCGTATTATGACGTCGTTCCTGCAAACTAGGTCTTTTGTTAGAAAATATATAAAACTACCTGTCCACCGATATCGATACCGTTATCGTTTAATGTGTTTACGGCCATAAGTGGCCTGGCTTTGTCGGTTTAGTAATATTTTTATAAAGGGGAGCTTTTTTTCTATTCAATCGGCTTCTGCCGATCGGGTACCATTCGGGTCGACACATCATTCGATTCGGCAAAATTTGAAAAACGAAAAAGCCGATCCGTAGCAACTACTACCTAACCTAACCTAACGAAAGCCGAGCGGTAAGTATTTTTTCTAAACTTTCATCCGACTTCTTGAAACCCTAAGAACGTCTCCCACCTGGACGTGAATTACAGTAGTCTGTATGGAAATCACTAAATCGGTTGCACACCGAGGTATCCTGCAGACACAACCTGGCTAAAAGGGGTTTTATAGACCCGTCGGATATTCAATGTGAGTGCGGTGCTTCTGTTCAAAACATGAGGCACAGGTTGGAGTGCCCCAAGCGCCCATACACCTGCACTTTGGAGGATTTAAAGAGTGCCTCCTGTCACTGGGCCAAACAATTTAAAGAGTTTACCATCGATTGGAAAAGAACAAGATGATCTACATACATTCCGTTTTAACGCCCAGCTGTGCCAAATAATGCTGGCTTGCTTATGTATGTAGCAACCCTTAGACGCCGAGTTTGTTGCGAAATCGGTGTGGATTTTTATGCAGATACTATAGCGGATACCCAGCGGCGTGTGCTAGCTACTACGCTAAAAAAGAGTACATTTTATTTTCGCCGATAGTATAATATTTGTAGAAATATAAAGCGTTGAAAATTAAACTCAATGTTTGAGGGTGGTTTTCTATCAGAAATGCACAGATTGGCTTTGCATGTCGCTGCTGGTTCAATTCCCGTGCGGAACAAAATATTTATATGGTGTACAGATAGGTGGTCCGGGACTGAGAGTGTCTTGAGTAGGTATGTGAGTTTACATATTTGCTAACGCACCCACTATAAAGGAGTCATTACTGAATTATTAAAAAAAAGAACCAAAGAATAGAGATGTGCTAGGCAACATTGCCATGAATGCGTTTGACATTCACCAATCATAATACATATTTATTGGTCCTTAGGTTAGGACTGCAGGAAACAACTTCAACTAAGCTATGTTTTTAAATGGATGGATGCGTGCTATGAATGGTCGTGAGTGATATAGGTATCTACAGACTCAGAGTAGAGTACGTCTGTCGTCTGTGCCGAATTTAGGTTCTTTAATAGAATGTTCTCATTTTCAACCAGTCTAGACAGATAGGTATTTTATTATAAGAATAACATAAATTAGGTCGGGTATTTGATAAGACAAAAGATAGACAAATACCTCGTTCCAGACTTCAGCTATTTACGTAAGAAGACGGTCTCACGTGAGTACCTACACTTAGGAATTTTCTCATTAGGTTTATAAGGACCAGTGGCATGTATATCACGAAATGTAACAACAAATTAATAAAAACCGGCCAAGAGCGTGTCGGGCTACGCTCAGTGTAGGGTTCCGTAGTTGCCCGTCCGACACAATAAGTGTCGCCAACTTTTCAAAAACTGTTCGTCCCATCAAGTTCAAAATAATTTTCCTAGAAAATCTTTATAAAGCGCTACTTTCCAGATTTTTTTCATATTTTCTAAACTTATGGTTCAAAAGTTAGACGGGGGACACACATTGTTTTTTACTTTTGGAGCGATTATTTCCGAAATTATTGATATTATCAAAAAATGATTTTAGTAAACCCCTATTCATTTTTGAATACCTATCCAACAATATATCGCACGTTAGGGTTGAATTTTAAAACAAAAATTTCTTTCCACTTTACATGTAGGGATTACATGTAGGCTACCCTAATATTTTTTTTTCCAATTATTATTTTACTACTTTGTTGGTGTGATTGATATACATATTGGTACCAAATTTCAGCTTTCTAGTGCCAACGGTCACAAAGGTTAAGCGAGGACGGACGGACGGACGGACGGACAGACATGGCGAAACTATAAGGGTTCCGTTTTTGCCATTTGGCTACGGAACCCTAAAAACAGACTTTAGGGTCAACTATTAGACATCATAAGTGTAAATGAAATAAGTGATGTTAAAGTTGAAGACCAAAACTCAGATTGAAATGAACGAAGGCACTCAAACAGCTATACGTTCTACGCAAACTTAGATGTTCGCAGTTTTGTCGCACTATTCGCCGTGATAAAAGACGAATGAAACTGTGAATGTGGAAGAAGCAAAACAAGTGAGTATCATAGCACGGGACGTGTTGTAGTGTCTGCCTATCTTCTATAGAAGTATAGTTTGCAGTTAACATAGAGCACAGAAGAGGCCAAGAGTACCCTTTTTTAGGTGGTTATCATCAATTAGCCTCAGGTTGGAGTGCCCCAAGTGCCCAAACACCTGCACTTTGGAGGATATAATAAGTGCCACCGATGCTGCAATTAACGTAGCTACCTACTGGGCCCAAACAGTCTAATGAGTTTACCTACGATTTGAAAAGAAGAAGAAGAATCTATTAATGAATACACACAGTTATGTGATGTTAAAGTTGAAGAACAAAACTGAAATTGAAATGAACGAAGGCACTCAAACAGCTATACGTTCTACGCAAACTTAGATGTTCTCAGTTTTGTCGCACTATTCGCCGTGATAAAAGGCTTATGAAACTGCGAATGTGGAAGAAGCAAAACAAGTGAGTATGATAGCACGAGACGTGTTGTAGTGTCTGCCTATCCTCTACAGAAGTATAGTTTGCAGTTGTCATAGAGCACAGAAAAGTCCAAGAGGACCTGTCTTTGCGGTGGGTAATCATCAATTAGCCTCTCCCGCTGTACATAATTAAGGCGTTTGGGAATTTCAGCATTTTAGGTATTGCCTATAACCCACCGGAGTTCCTTAAGTTGCCTATTGCGTTTTAAGTGATTCCTACGAAGCATCCCGCAACTCTGTTGTGTCAGAAGCCCTAAACCTAAACGTAAACATTTATTAAAAAAAAATATTTTCGTAATCTAACCTAACCTAAACCTTCAAAGGAAACCCAATCATGCACGCATGTACTGAAAAGATACAAAAATGTCCATTGACCAAAAATTCGAAGACATGTGACATCCACCAAATCGTACTGGGCCCGCGTGGTGAATTACGGCCTTTTCCCTCTCCTAGAGAGGAGGCGTGCATCCCAGCAGTGGGAACATTATAGGGCTAATACTATGCTATAAAAGTAAGGGATTTTAGGAGACGACCATGCTGTTTCAGCTGTTTGTGTATTTTTATGGAAACTGAGCCACCTCTAATAGCAGCTAAAGGCACACGTCTCTATAGTCTATGACTTATTACGTATAGCTACGTACGTCATAGTAACTGCTACTTGTGTTTGAATGAGTAAGCAACAATACAGTCTACTGCATGCAGACGTGAAGGCTCCTTTCAAACTTCGTCGGTGCGTTTCTAAGGCACGCACTGGCAAAGCAAGTCTAGTCTGACGTGACGTGGCTAGGTAGGTACTAACTTAGGTACTAAGGCGAGCTAGGCAACTTAGACTTGTTGTTGTTTTGGTACGTTTTCAGATTGGCTTTGAACTGGTGGCGTAGCTAATCATAGGGCGAACGTATATCGAACACTTTTGAGGGTATTGTTCGAGATGAGGTCGTGATAGGCCAAAGTGATGGCGAGACTAACTGGATTTTACTTCATCTTTTTTTTAATAGTGTAAACTAATGCTTGTTTGCGAACACACGTGATGGAAAGCAGAGATGCTAACTTCGTCGGTGCGTTTCTAAGGCACGCATTGGCAAAGCAACTCTAAGACGTGCTTAGGCAACTTAGAAATGTTTGTTTTGGTACGGTTTCTCTTTTTATTAGCTTTGAACTAGTGGCGAAGCTAATCGCAAAGCGGCTCTGTATCAGACATTTTTGAGGGTGTTTTTCGAGACGAAGTGATGGCCAGACTAACTGGATCGCGGACTCGGCCTATACATACTGACCCCTAATAATAAGAATATTAAACCGTTAGCAGTGCCGTAACTGGCTTTTTAAAAGCCCGAAGCGGACTTCCATAACTGCCCCTATTAAAAAAGTTAGGTACTAGATATAAAAAATATGCGTGACGTAGCAGAGGTGGCCCAGTGGTAACGGACCCGACTTAAGAGTCGAAGGCCGCATATTCAAACCCAGCTAGCCGCATTAATTTGTGTCATCATCACTACCTGCCTTCTCCTTTAAATACGGTTAAAGAGGTTTTCCTACACCGTTTTGAGAGCACTGTGCGGAAACCGATGTCTAAAATTTGAAGACATGTTTTTTTTTCAAGTGAAAAGTCATCAGAATTACCAAGGTTGGTAGGTACTTCTGCCGCACTTGGGCGGACCGGGAGGGCGTATCAGACTTATACTGACTAAAACCCATTCCTTCGTTAGTTCTTTGCCTTCGTTCCACGGCCCTGATTTTCCTTTCAAAAACCAACTTTCAGAGGCTGACATCTACTAATCTACCAAAGAAATCAGAGATAAGGCAGATACTATAACAGTTACAGTTAGGTATAAGTAATTCCTTATTTCAACAAAAGAATTAAAAGCCAAAATATTATCCTACAAACTAACCAGTATTTGCAGAAAGGAACATCCACACTACAATCTTATCTAAAACAAAACACATTCACAACATCTAAATTCCCATAACAACAGAACCATAGTCTATTCAACCAGCAAAATTAGCTCGCCAAATCTCAACGCGTGTGCTTAGAACAATACAGCGCTTGATAAAATGGGGATTAAAACACAGATTGTCGCTGCAGCGCTGTTTTGGCATGGTGACAAGACCGCATACGTGTGGGCTCATTTGCACTTGTACTACAAACCATGATAAAGCCACTAGTTTGATTTAGTGGACAGTGTGTGCCTAGATCTTTGTCTTTTGTGGGAGTAAGGAGTGAGAGATAAAATGTAGGTGTTATAAAACCTCATATGAAAACATTAAATAGCTTCTCTCGCTGTGGGAGGAGCTAATAAAAAAGTCTCCCTCTCGCCACACTCTAAAGTGGAAGAAATAAAAAAAGAGAGATCAGGAAAGAAATAAAAAGAAGACTCTTGTGTCTTTCAGCCTCTGTATTGCAATCCACTGCTGGAAATACTTCTCTCAAACTGCTCCCATTTTGTACTAGCCAACTTTTTAGGTCATTGCCAATTAGCTGGAGGCTCAGGGATTAGGGCACTAGGCGTCGGAAGTCGCAGGGCGATTCCCGGCCACCGTAGACGCATGCTTGTGGACGACGAGCAATGGGTTGGTCGCCGAGATGTCAGCATTACTCAAGGAGCCCAGAGTAAAGCCAAAACGTCCTTAGCAAAAAACGGCAAAAAAAATTGTTGTTTGGGAACCCCAGTTAAATATTTATTTAATCTTGTTTTTATAATTTGTTGCTAATGCAGCAACAAAAATACATTATCTGCGAAAATTCCAACTGTCCACATAAAACACTTCATGAGATACAGCCTGGTAACTGACGGACAGACAGTCGGACGAACGGACGGACTGCGGTCTTAGTATTAGGGTCTCATTAAATACATCATCTGTGAAAATTTCAACTGTAGGTATAGCTATCACGGTTGATGACCTTTATCTCATGTAACTCAGGCTGTCGCCTGGTGATAAACGGACAGACAGACGCACGGACAGCAAAAACTTAATAATAGGGTCCCGTACCGTTTGGGTACGGAACATTAAAAAGCCGCGTCTGCTCAACCGGATATTAATTAACCTATCAGTACCCGCGAAACGAGACACAGTAGTAAAACAATAACAGCGCGGTCCAATGAGACCGGTCGGGGATTCATGAATTAAGATAAGTGTCTTCTAATAAAGTCGAGGCGTGGAGGACACGGAAACTCTCGTCTTCTTTATAAGACCGTAGCGCTCAAGAATGCTGAACAAAAAATAAATAAGAAGTAGTGATAAAAAAAACAACATCATAATTATAAAGCAAAGATTTAATTGAATTTAATCCAACATCTACATACTCATTAAAATAAATTAGTTTTTTGAAAATAAATACTGTTTCGGTCTACTAGCTAAGCTTAAGGTTATACAATAGATTTGATCGCGGGAGCGCCCAGTCGAAGCCGGTCCCGAAGTCTTAGAAGTCGCTTGTACATGAACAGCTTGTTGTTTGGGAAACTTGTCTTCGTGTCTTTTTCCTGGAAAAAAATTAGGATATTTATAACTCATAAACGCCTAGGACAAAATCTTTGACTTGGATGCTGCAATTTTGCACAGGATTTTGTATACGTAAGGAGTTTCAATATCAAAATTCACCCCCTAATGGGACATTGAGGCGGTAAGTTCCCTCTTTGAGGAGGCCGGGCCCTGGTTCAAGCCATGGTCCGGAGCGAGGAGGGGTGGCAGGCTGTCGCCTCCTTCTGCGAAGCAGTAATGCTAGTGAAGGAGGCTGCTGACCGCGAGCGCGTCAGCGGTCCTCACGCCACCACCGCCGAGATCCCGATCCCGATTTCCGACCACCGTAGGCGCGGGTTCGCGGACGGCAAGCACTGGGTAGCTCGCCGTCCGGCAGTCTGGTAAAAATCTGAACCAAGCCCAGTCGTCGACGGCGCGTTCTGTTCCACGCGCGCCTCAAGGAGATGTCAGCAAACTGTAGGGGCCCGGCAGGGCCGAAGCCTCCTGAGATGTCCTGTACCAGGGCCCGGCGCGAGAGGTCGTAACTTTATGAAATAGCTTAGTCGATTTTTATTTTCAAAAATATTTAACTATTAAGGATACTAACTTATTTTCTACATTTTTTCTCTTGCTCCTCCTTTACAGCCACACCAATAAAAGGGCAATTTAAGATGGCCTAGTCTTAAAGCCACCTAAGCTAGGCATTCTACAGCTCGGCAGAAGCATCCCACAGCTGGGCAAAGGCCTCCCTTAAGACCTTCCAGGAACTTGTTACTTGTACCACATTGAGCTAGCCAAGGCAACCATATTAAGTAAAATACTAATTCTATACCAATCTATTCATAATGCTCAGTGGGGCAATGATTATTAACGTTTGAATCCCCAACCGGTCCTATGAGACCGCGCTGTTATTGTTTTACTATTGTGTCTCGTTTCGCGGGTATCTGAGTAATTAAGTATTAAAATGATATACTTACATGAGGAAAGAAATCAACCTCAAACACCAAAATCTCAAAGAAAGTTCCCACAATAATGACGGGGCCAGACTTCCTTTCACACACATCCAATTGTACAGCATATTTGTCATCTGGCAACTGCGCTAGCTTTTCAAATAAAGGCTTGGTTGCGAATTTCTGGCTTGACAGCCGATACAGCAATATCTCACCGGCTCTTGTACCAATCAGGACAAAGTCACCATAAAAAATTAAAGCTGTGATTGGTGGAAATTCTAAATACAAATGCTGGTATTTGTCAGTCTCAATTTTGAAGAGGTTTCTCGAGTAACAGACAAAGTTTCTATCGTTGACAGCACGAATATGTTTTATCTGTTTTATCCATTCCGGCGGACAGTTTAGAGATTTCACTGTGACCGTCCTGTCTTTACAAATGGTGACTATTTTACCACAATCAGTAAAGATGTAGAGATTGGATTTATAATACTGGATTTCTTTTATATCATAATCACAATGGTGCATTAGCTTTGATTCGAGGTTCTTCACTGTCAGGTCACATACAAAAACATCTCTGTTATTGAAGAAGAATAATTCTTCTCCATGCAGTACAAAGTTATCTGCTCTAAAAAATGCTTCAGACATATAACTATCTTCCTCTACTGTTCTTTGCAGGAGTATGCTGGACTTTAGAAGCATCACAGTTGCATGATCATTATTGGCAATTTTAAAGCAATTTTTTTCTGGTACAGCCACTGGTATATGTTTCAGAGTGCTCATATCATAGAGCACTATACCTCTAGTGTCTTTCAACGGTAGAACACCATAATCAATGGCCAAAGCATGATTTTTATCGTGTAACGAAAATGTATAGAATTGTCGAGGTGCAGGATCAAATAATGTTATCTTTTTCCACATTGAGAGGTTCTTATAAATATGGTACCACTTGCAGTCCTTCCCAGACTTTTTCTTGGCTATGGAAGACGAACATTCAACCTCATTGAGGCATATTTTTTCCCAAATGTAGTCATTGTCATCTATGGATTCCATCCATTTTTTGCACACCCTACGGCATTTTCCGACAGTTATACCATCGGTTCTTATTAGTATTTCTATGAAAGTCTCTAGTGGTAAGCAATCTATTTCCATTTTCGTTTAAAAAAGGTATTAATTTGTTATTAAAAAAGAACCGTTTATCTGTGCTTTCTTTGCTCACATATTTTTTACATGCACCTGAAATTTATAAAATATATACATGAATATTTGTAAGAGGGGTTCATCTTGAATTTCCGGGCACTTTAAAGATTTTAGACCATTTATTATTTAAATAACTCACCGTGTTTACAATTTTATCTCTTATCGTTTGACCGATAAACTCGTGATTTTGACGTTTCGTTTTGCAATGTTGGTATTCTTTTGTCAATTGTAATCCTGCGTTCAGAAACGTGTTGATTCAAAGAAACATACCGCCATAAAAAAGTTTCTCGTTTTCTTGTGAATCCAGCGATTCAAATAGGTTTTTGAAGTATACATAATTCAGCGTATCAATACTCTTATTACCAATTATTTTAGTTGTAACTGGGGAACAATGCCAAGGATTTAACAAAGAAAATTATTTCTTCGTTCTTTATTGAAAAATTGTTCAACGAATATTATTTCAAGATTACCAACTGATAAACTGCAAGACAAACTTTTAGGCGCGAACTATTGTAAAACAACAGTTACTTTTCATTTTGTCGTAGGTATAATGACATTTTGTGCATGTTAAATACCTGTCTGCAGTTCATAACGAACTACCTAGTATCTTGTAGGTACTGCAAATCTGTGTTGTGTTCGATAAGAACCAAAATGATCAAGGTAAGTTTGAAAACCTTTGTTTGTTTTTTTTCTTTACACTTTACCCAAAAAAAAAACTTTCCAGAGTGTGATCCTCGTACATTGGTACCTATTTACTTAGGTACCTAATGAAGTAAGATTAACACTCCTGCAGGAATTTCATTTTATCCATTTAGGTATCCATGTAGCTAGTTAGGAATAAGGTAAATAAAACAGTAAAAATAACCCAACAAAATGCAATATTTAATTACACCATAACAAATACACAATTAAAATTCACATTACAATTACCATGTCACATTTATAAATAGACTGAAAAAACATTATGATAGCCTAAACCTCTGGACTAGCGTAAATACCATTTTGTATTAAATTATATGGAAGACTTCGACGTCCGAGTATATTTTGTTCTGGGTTTGCCAAAAAAAGCAGCGGTTTCACCCGCGTTATGGTAGAAAATTATTCCAAGGACTGTACTGTCCGTAATACGAAGTTTTATCGAAATCTGTTCAGCCGTTCGAGCTCGAAGATAACAAATATACAAAAGATGTGATGTTAAGGATAGCTAATTATGTAGAATCCACTATTGCAGAGGTTTAGGTCTGGTTTTAATATCTTGACTGATGATATACGTTGTAAATTGAGTATATTTTACAAGGGTATAAATATTAATATTCACACAGGTACTTATATACAATATTGAATAGAAAATTTATTAAATATTTTTCAAGAATATTGAATTATTATTTTCTTAACATCAACGTGTACAATTTTGTTCATACGAGTATTGTTAGATTATTATACAAATATGTTTCAATTTCTATATAAATAAATTAATGGACAATATAAATGGCACATTAAAATAAATAAATACTCACCAAGAATATGTAACCTACCAAAGTTATAAATGACAAAAAAATCAATTAATAATTCCTTTTTAAATAGCGATATAAACTAAAATAATAATAAACAGTATAAAATCCGCGTTAGACATTTTATTTAAAGATGTCAGAATAATTCAGTGTCTAGTAAAGCAAAATGTCATATAAAATAAATATAATAATCAAAAATAATTCTAATAATCATTATAAAATTCTCGGTTTCGAGTTGCAATATTTACACCATAAAATAAAAATATTACAATATTTGTGACACGTAAAACTGACTTACAAACATAAAGAAAACATGGTAACCCCATCATTATGCATTTATACTATATTTTCATTTAGACCTTTTGCCAAATTCGATGACTTAGGCATTTTTTATACGGCGGAAAATCATCAAATAATTTTTAGAAGGTTTGTCGAGATATTTAATGACTAAAACCCATCGTTCGTTTCGTTGCCCTTTGCGTTCTAGAACCGCGGTAACCCTTTCGAACAATACCGCAATCCGCAACACAGCATTATTTAATTATTATAAATTATTATAGTCGTCAAAATTGACGAGCAAAATTCATACATCTGTCTATTGATTTAAGGTTTAAATTACAATTTTTGATAACGCGCTCATGAAATGCAACTACAGTAGCAACCATTTTTTCTATGCATATTTCCCTATAACAAAATAACAAAAACACCGCTACCCAAGTAAAATAAATAGCTTAACATAATCTTAAATAAATAATCAATAGGAATGCTTACATATTACCGATGGCATTGATTCCAACGCTTTAGGGATTACAAATATGTTTTCACTGAGTCCAATGACATTTGTTCGATTTAACTGCTTAAGGTGAAAGTTAAGTTGTCGCTAGATGGCGCTGTGGTCAACATTTTTAGTTTATTATGTTTTTAGTGCATTGGAGCATTATTAAGTCAAGGAAACGGTATTTGCAAAAATCAGACATTCTACTTCATAGAACTAGGTTAAATGAATGCCCCAAAATTCACCTAATTCTTTCTGTTCATGTCTCTAACTACAGCCTTTAGTGCATTTTAGCACTGTAGTTTTCACTTTCACATTCCATATGGCCTTTAAAAGAATAAAATAAATGCAAACAATTGAAATGCTAATTTAAATTCGATATCCCTTTTATGACAAATTGACAATTTAAAAGAATCTTCACAATGTTAAAGTATTAATTTAGGTGAAAAAAAAACAGGATATCCCGCGAAATTGTCTACATGAACTCAGTAAGTTGTATTGATGATTTTAATTATAATTCTGAAGTAAATGCGTATTGTGCGTCCGCGTATATTTTCATCAGCACACAATGCAGCTATTTACCATTTTGGAGCATCTCGCTTAAGCAGTCCAACAACCAAATATCAGTTCTGCCTCTAACAAAATGGCATATAAAATAGGCAATAAGTAAATCCATAGTAGAATAAGTGCCGTTTTTGTCTGGTTGTTTCCCAGTTACTAAGTCGTGGAGGTCTGATAAGCAGTCGCTCAATGTGAAATACTGGAAAATCAATGACCTGTGTAGAATAGAAACCGAACCCAACATTTATTGATTGAACTTATGTAGTTATAGCCGATACACATCACAAGCGCGTCCCAAGTAACTTGTATCTCAATGGAATAAGGTTCAAATTGCAACTATGACAAGCGCTTGTGAAATACATTCACTTTAATTTGCTAGATTGCCAGTTTGGACACTTATTCTAACATGAAAAAGTAGGAATGATATAAAATTTCAAATAAATAAGATTGTTTTAAAGAAATTGTTTTGACTACCTACATTTCACTTAAAAACTACTTCTAAAGTCTTATTGAGGTCATAATTAGCTACTAATATCAACAAAAAACAAATAAACCACGATTTAATAAGAAATATTACAAAATTTATAATTATCATTTCGATTAGCAAAATGAGCAAACCGATTGAAGTGATTGAATTAAATAAATAAATGATTAATTATTTTATAAATGCAATTTAAAATCGTAATTATTATTAATCCATTTAGAATTAAATCATTAGCTTACTTCGAGACATAGTCTTTAAAGCTTCTGTTTAAAGGAATTAAAATCTCGGTGACTATAAAAGATGACAAGGTTTCTCCAGGAAAAAAACCCATTCCGTTAATAAATATAATAAATTAAAATGCTACTAGATTTTATCGAGACACTGGTTTACCTTTTAAAAAGCTACTGTTCATAGGAATTCAAATCTCTGTAACTATAAAAAGAGTTCCAGTTTTTTCAAGGAAAAATCAAACCGTTAATAAATAAATTACAATGCTATTAGATTTTTTCGAGACACTGGTATCCTTTTACACTGTAAGTTCACTTATTTTATCTGTCTTATATTGTAAATGGAGGACATAAAGGGGTCCTTTAAAAGATTATACAACCAACTGAACTTATTAATAGCGATAGAAGGTCAGGGAAATTATTTATTCATCATTTTTGACAGTAAATTCTAAAACACAATTCCAAGTAATTAAGGTTGAAAATATGTAAGTAACTATCGCAGACAAAATATACGCCAAATGACCCAAAAAAATATTAAAGCAGTACCTTCGTGTACATTAGGCATTTATTGCCCTATGTACACGAACGTTTTGTAACATCAATGACAATAGACAATTTTCAGTCACCTTATCCCATTTTACAACCTGTACATGGTCCTTCGAGCCGGATTTATGAAGTGAAGTGACATTCAAAAATGGTGGTAACGAATTTCCCTGACCATACGTCTGCATAAAGTTTTCCGGTCTGTACATTGACGTAGAGCGAATCGCACGTTTTGCTGCGGCTATCATTTAAATATACTAGACCAAAGCCTTTCTTCGAGAGCGTTCGAGCGCGCGACATAGAAAATGGTGAACGTTTATAAGCACATACAAACTTCCGTACGTTTATCATTTAAATCTGGCTGTCTCAATCATATTTGTTCGTCAAGTCATCTATTTCTGCAGGACACAATGTAAATTAACAAATACCCTCTTTTCAAAAAAATTGTATATATTTTGTGACAACAGTTAAATAATAATTAGCTAAAAAATTTTTGAAAGGCGGGTAGAAGCCTGTTCACATTGACTAAACCTTTTGACCACCACATCAAAAAAGCAACAACAGGCAAAATAGGAAAATATTTTCTAAAAAATACGCTAATAAATCGCGTTTAAGCCTGTCCTTTAGTCGTGACCGTGGCGTACTCGACACATCTTACTTTATCACACATACATGACTGGCGTTCAAGAGGTTAAAGAAGTTATAAGTTTACATTGTGATTTGTAAATGATTTAAAAGAGAATTTTCACTATTATTTACAACCATCCATAATAAGCTATCTACATAAAGAAATTTTACCAGTAATATGGGACTTTCGTTCTTCTTTTTTATCGTCAATCTCTTCATATCCTCAAAAAATAATCTTAATATCGTATTTACGGATTTTTTCTTTGTGAAAAACAGACGTATTCAAGGGTTTTGAATAATATTATATTATTCTTTCCAAAATCGATGAAATACATGTACTTTATTGTACTGATCGGTCGTCGATAGAAAAGAAGAATGTCCCTTGTAACATGAATTAACATTAAAACATACATAAAAAGCGCTAAGTTTTCTTGATCTACACTAAACAGCGAATTAAAAACTTATTCTAGAACGAATAGAGCCTGTTTTCGCTTATCACCTGTTTTTGAGCATGCTTGAAACGGCTAGCATTGTAAAGCTTCCTATGAGGTAAAGAGTTGCCGGTATCGAAGCCAAGAGTCTGTACCTTTCCTCTGTAACAGAAAAAAAATGGAATATATTAGTAATAGATCACATGTCTTTGAAAGAAGAAAAAAAATTGCACGCACAAAATCGTTTAGAAAAAAAAACCTGCTGTATATGAGCTTTTTTCCTAAACCTCTATAGATAAGTTTGGGTTGGCCTATATTCAGCAGGGAACGAAATAGAAAATTGCTTGAAGGGTATTGAAAAATTACGTCACACGAATTTCAAGGTTTTTTTAACTACCCTCGTCCTTTTTACAATTGTAGGACATGTGTTGTCATATTTTTCAATTAAAAATAAATGTTTTAATCCAAATAACAGTTCCATACTTAAGTTTCATATATTCAGATCAAACGTTTAATTAAAATGGCAATACTTTACTAGTCTACTCCCATACCCAACCCAAGTCACACTTAGTCCCACCTCCCTTAAACATGTGACACAATTTATGGATGACACCATGCGAAAAATGCGAAATTTTGCGATCTCAAAACTAAAATGCTAATAACTACTTGAACAAGTCAGAATGCTCAATCACTCAATGGTAATGTGAATAGAAAACAATGCAATAATAATTGAAAATACTTATCGTTCGAAATCACAAAATTCCGCTAATTCAGGACCGCAACGACACGTCGATATTGTAGCACTTCCAATTTTATATTTATGTGAAATTATTAAAAATTAATGTAATAATGTCCTTTGTTATTGCAAATTATGAGCAAAACAATGTTATGACTTTTTATTCATTCCTTTTTTATGTATTTTAAAGTATAATAGATGTAGAAGGATATTTTTTATACTAGTACACAGACTGTAAAAAAATCCAGTTCACTAAGCTTAGTTTTTTTTGGTATGGGTAAACTGCAAATAACTCCCTTCGATCTGGATGGAGCAAGTGTCAGACTTTTACTGACTAAAACCCACCCAAAGTAAAAGTTGTAGTCCAAGTAGGAGCTTGGCAGGAGTCAAGATTGTGGAATATTTTGAAACCGTTACCGTGACCCTGGTTTGCAAAGGGCAACTGAAGTAGCACAGGTGGGTTTTAGTCAATAAAGGTCTAACACTTCTCGCTCCATCCAGAGCAAAAGACTCATTTGATAATTTTCCACTGAAAAAAAAGCTAACATAACTGTTATTCTGCAACTGGGCTGAATATTAGTAACATATAGATGACCCCCTTATGTTACTGACCAATGTAATATAATGCCGTAAGTTTGACTGTTCAAATAACTATAATTGCGCAATCATAGTTGTGTTAACAGCCTAACTTTAACGTTTTCCCATTATTGCTATATTAACTTTGTGTCATGAAAGTGTGTCTTTGTGTTAAATTGTGTATCTAAAATATAAAACCATGAGTTAATCCATGGAACATCACTAGATTATATGATTACGTAAAAGGTTAGATTTTTGGGGTATAAAAACTCTTTTCTCAGTGATTTTGTTGGCGTTACTCGACTCAGTCCGTCCCTTGTTGTCACCCCCCTAGCGACGGCTTAAGCCGAAGACCATATCCCACAGAGTAGACCACTGTCTCACGTTTCATAGGTATAGTCTACTCAGAATTTCGTGAAGGTTTTATAGGTGCATGCAAATGCTTTTTCGAAAATAACAGAAACAAAAAAGATCTATAGCTAATTAAAAAACTCATGCGATATTATTATCGTAGTATTGTTTTCATGAGTCATGCAAAAAGTAGTCGTGCAAGGAGTAACCAAAAATAAATTAAAGACCCAGAAAGGATAAATAAATATTTTTATTCATTATTCAAGTTAATACCAGTCTTATTTTAATGTTAGTAAAACAATACAGACGACACAGTATTCTAGCGAAAATAAGGAACTACAAATTATAAAGCACATTATTGAAAAGGGTCATTAAAATTATAGTTTTACATATTTATAGTAATTGAGGAACCAAAAATATAGTCTCAGTATCAAATACTGTCTAAAAAAATACTTGAAGTATAAATCGCTGCATGCGTAGTCTTAAAAGCTTCTAAAAATGATCAAAACTCCTTCAGTAACTTATTTTTTATTGTTTTAAAACATAATTATGCTCTTAATAATTAAGATAAAACTATTTTAGATTATCTTTCATTCGATTTGAAGACCCAATTCATCTAACGAAGTGCTATTTCTACACAATTGATTTTTTTTCTAAGTTCTAGATGAGACAATAATGTCTATAAAATATAATAAAATGTCTTTTAATAATACCTTGGGGAACAGAAATACATTAAAATTTGGCTTTTGAGGAGTATCGCAATCTAAATTAATTAATTTTCAAACTAATTCTAGTACTTCTGACTTTTAAGTACAATACGCCTAATGAATTTCAAACATAATTCGAAAATATCACATTTTAATAATAACAAGTAGTAACAGTGGACTACGTAACAATAACACCTAATTATTCGTTGTATTTCGTCTTTTTGACGTCATTCGACATACATTGACTTGGAGCTATTTTTCAACCTAGATTAAGGATTCGATTTATCTTTTCGCATTTTGCATGTTTATTTTTTTACATCAATCCGATATTTGAGCGTGCAATCAACAAGAAACCCCGCGTAGTATCGATGCCTAGTGTTCATAGGAACCTTACTAGTCCAATCCGTGGCTAGGTCTACATGTAGCCCCAAAGTAATAAAAATAATTATTTAAATTACTACACAAAAACTCACAGAAACAATTCACGTTAAAGGACTGGAGATTTTATTGTAAATGGACTTGAATAACGCCGGGAGTTTGTCGAAATGGATTTTTTTGCTCAAACTCGCAGCTCCTATACTCAAGGCAGAAGTCAAGAAAATAGGTTCAGCCGTTCTGACGCGTTCGACCATTATAGGATTATCATCAGAATCGAATATGATTTCCGGATCATTCTCGATGATCTCTTCAATCGATTCCCAATTAGTCTGTATCTTTTTCTCGACAGGGCAACACTCACACATACCATAGTCACACTCTTTTTTATTCATAAAGTATTCTGCATCATCTAGGATAGTGTGTTCCCCGACGCGTTTTTTAACTGGGACAAACATAGAGAATTTACGAGCCGAATATTGTAATAACTCTTCTACATAGTGATTGACACCTTCGTCGAAGTTTTTATCGTTTTTAATTTCTAGTAAGATTGGGTTGTGTGGTTCAAAGAGTGAGTTCTTCCTACTGTCCGGTAAGGACTGGACGTCGAGACTTTGCTGTGGCATCATGCTACACTTTCGTTTGGCCTGACCTGTCATGGTGAACGATTTTTTAGTCGTCGCCCAGCCGAGTGATCGTTGTACCGCCATCTTCCATTTGGTGTATCTCGCGTCGCGATCTGGAATTAATGTTACTATTAGCATAACAGTAAATCTACTAACCCGTATTGGCCCACTTGGGGGATTACAGCCCATTCCCTCTCAAAGAGCGAGGAGGGCTTTTCCTATGACCCACTCAAAA
Source organism: Mythimna separata (assembly GCA_030763345.1). NCBI lineage: Eukaryota > Metazoa > Arthropoda > Insecta > Lepidoptera > Noctuidae > Mythimna > Mythimna separata. Next base: position 8,348,280 of record CM061190.1, read on the forward strand.
TTATTTATTAGACGGAGTTGAAAAACCTCAAATAGCAAGTTATCAGTCTTCCATCATAGGATGTTCTATTGCTTGACTTTGGTTAACAAAAAAGTAGGATGATCCGAAGAAATTTCTTTCTCTCTTCCAGTTTCAGCAAATTTTTTACTAAGTTTCTCTACTGAGTAAACTTCGAGTAAAGTCAATTCGATATCATCATCATCAAAGACGACCACTGCTAGTCATAGGCCTCCCCCACGCGTCGTCATAACGACCGATCCTCCGAACGAACCGATACGACGAATCCTCCGTCTCGCATCCAGCGGATTTCATCACCCAAGCATTATTGAGAATTTATCAAAGACATCTGAAACCAGATAACAACCAATAAATCTACACCTCACACATAACAAGTACCAATACTAACCGTCATCAGTAGTAGTAGGCAGGAAGGTGTCGTTGAGCGTGGCGTGCGAGCGCCACTTATCGGTGCTCCACACGCCCACGGCGCCGCCCGCCACCACCGCCACGCCTAGCGTTGACATGTCGCACGATTGAGCGCGCACTGGTAGAGGAAATGAGAACATAATTAGTCTTACGGCCTAAAACAATATTATGTTACAAGTGTTCATGTAAAGTGGTGGCCTCATGGGTGGTGTACTAGTGTTTCTAGGTTCGATTGGATTAAAATCAGGGTAGATGCTAAAGCAAATGGTGATTTAGGGTTTTAGATCAGGACAAACACAAAATTAACCAACTTCTCCCGCTCTATCATCTGTTTTTTAAACCCTGAGACTAAAATGACATTTCAACACAAAAGAGCTGGCGTCATTCCTATAGTAAATTTGACATTACTTGTGTCAATTTAGTCTCCGGGTATAAAAAACAGACGATAAGGTGGAACGATAGGGCGTGACGAGGGCAGACTGACTAAAAATGATCTATGTCCTTCAGTTGCCCTTCGCATTCCAGGGCCATGGTCACTTTCAAACAATCCCGCAACTCTACCAGAGATCGACCCTAGTGTGATTTTGAACGCATCATCAAACTTGTTACAGTGATGTGAATGCGATTAATGGACGATTTTTGGAAATTATAACTGTTTTTCATGAATTTATTGATTTATCAGAACTTTTCGCGCACCGATCAGGCGCAAATCGGGTGCTTTTGAAAATCGGAACATTGGCATTCTAGTGCCAAGGTTTGGTGGTCCATCAAATCCGCGTCTGGCCATTTTTAAAGTTAAAGTGTAAATACTTACACACTGGTATACCAATCAGGTCAGCTTGCAGCTGCATCAGAAGGTCATTGGACGTCATTCTGCCATCCACATGAAGCTTGGCCAGAGGCATACCGCAGTCTTTGTTCATGGCTTCTAAGATATCCCTGTGCAAGAAGATTTTATTTAATAATTTTAACATTTATTATCACATTTGTTTAGTTGGATAAACAAGATTAATTATATTCGATATCATTAGAACAATATAGACCATGCACTATATCATGCACCTAATTATATTATCTGCAAGTGTGTTTTCGATTATAAATAAAATGGTGTTTTTATTTACAGCTTTATTAAGATAAACTATTAGAATAGTACATTTAGATACAAGTGGAAACAGTTTATTATTGCGACGAGTTGAAACTGACACACCCAAGCTGCAGGCGAGGGTGTTATGGAACCGAGTGCTGCAGGGCCATATTTCCACGTGTATTAAATGACGTTTTTCGATAACTAATGAAGAAATAAAATAACAGAACAATGTATTTTGTATACACGAATGAAAGTTAATGCGCAATATAAACAAAACGAATTGAGTTCATCGCCACCTAGCGGGAACATGGCCACATTCTGGCCCGTAACTTTCACGCTAATAGACTATGATGACGTGAATATTTACCTGGTCTGGAAACAAACAGCCTCTAAAGCCGCTCTGATGATGTGGTTCTTAGTCGTAAATGCAGTCAGACCGCAGATAATTCTGTAACAAAACATAAACATTTGTTAGTTAGAACTTTAGCAGTAACATCCTGACTAAAGACAAATTGGCTGCAAGTCTACACTAAACTGGGCGGAGTCGCGCCGTGGGGGTGTCAGGAGGCGGCGCGCTCGCGGCTGGCCCGGCTGCAGGCCATGACCCGACAGCGAGCATACGAAGCGGTCATGCTAGCGACGAACATGAATACGAGATGTCAGGTAACCATTTTAAGGGTTCCAGCAGGGCCGATGCCCGTTAGAGCCACGGGGAATTTCTGAAGGGAAACTTGTTCTAGAACGCAAAGGATAACTGCAAGATACAGTGGTGGTTTTAACCAGTCCGAGGCTAGACGTGTCAGACCTGGCCGGCGATGTGTTCCGTGTCTTGCACTACGTCACAGATGATAATGTGTGCCTACCCTCTAGCGTCCTTCCTCCAGTAGGGCGCATATAGCCCGCTGAAGGCCGGCACGAAGTACACGTCGCCCGTAGAGAACACCTGGCCGGCGATGTGTTCCGTGTCTTGCACTACGTCACAGATGATAATGTGTGCCTACCCTCTAGCGTCCTTCCTCCAGTAGGGCGCATATAGCCCGCTGAAGGCCGGCACGAAGTACACGTCGCCCGTAGAGAACACCTGGCCGGCGATGTGTTCCGTGTCTTGCACTACGTCACAGATGATAATGTGTGCCTACCCTCTAGCGTCCTTCCTCCAGTAGGGCGCATATAGCCCGCTGAAGGCCGGCACGAAGTACACGTCGCCCGTAGAGAACACCTGGCCGGCGATGTGTTCCGTGTCTTGCACTACGTCACAGATGATAATGTGTGCCTACCCTCTAGCGTCCTTCCTCCAGTAGGGCGCATATAGCCCGCTGAAGGCCGGCACGAAGTACACGTCGCCCGTAGAGAACACCTGGCCGGCGATGTGTTCCGTGTCTTGCACTACGTCACAGATGATAATGTGTGCCTACCCTCTAGCGTCCTTCCTCCAGTAGGGCGCATATAGTGTCATGCTCTGCCGCAGAGCCACCATTTTAGAAGTCGATCAATTATATCTTAAAATGATGTACGTCGAACGTACATAATGTACGCATAACGTCATTACTGTACGTACATTAGGTAATGATAAAATAGACATTGATTGTGGCTCTGCTACAGAGCATACTCTCTAGCAGAGCCACACCGAACTTAAACTCAGAAAAGACAAACGTTACTGTGTCTTGATAAAAACTGTTGTACGAACAGTGTTTATTGCGTACGTATTGAAAAATAACACGATTATACAGCGGCTTTATTTATTTCATTTTTTTAAGTTTTTATACAATTTGTGTTAGCAATATCTATAGTCAAGCAATTGCTATATTTGAGACTAGCTTCTCCCCGCGGCTTCGCCCGCGTGAAATTAACCCGTGAGAAGGCGCGCCTCTGTTTGTTACATGGAGAGGTGCGCGCGAGCAAATTACTCACACTACTTTAAATGCTCATATTTCTACTTTTTTTAATCTCGTCGTGCGACGAAATCACATCGTTCAATCGTATGATAGTTAGCTAAATAGGACGACGCCTAAGGGTCTGCCTTAAAACCTTGTCCAGAAGAAGAGAATTCGTCTCGAAACGTTTCACGCTAGTAATATACTCAATACTAGTAACATACTAGCACAAATACGTCGCGTCCACAAGCATCGCGCGAATTCAAAATACGCGCGTAAATCGCGTGCACAACGCCAGACCCTCGACTCGCGCGTGTTACACGCGAGTCGAGATACTAGGGACCCCTTGTTGCGTCCAGTTAAACGCGCGAACTCCAGAGCGAGTGCACATATCCAGGGAAATTGAGCACCTACATTTGATACGGAATTGTTGAATGCTCCAGCGTTGATACGCTCTTTCTGGGCGCAACGGTCGCGCGTGATACGCACGAGAGTATCGCGACGAATTCGCCCCTGCTGGTCAAGCTCTAAGTTACATAATTAGGTAGGTACCTTGTATTATTTTTGGTGGTCCATTTTGAGGTTATGTCTATAAATCATTTTAATATCCCCAACTCTAATGTATGTCTTACCATTACATATTTTGTTATACTTCATTGTAGCATTCGAATCCATATATTCATTCTATGAAACGTTAAGCCTGTATGTGATACTGAAAGTACATGGGGTTTTGCCAATCTTCTTTGTGCTTGGCGTCGGTCGCCCATTTTCCATGTGTGTTATAGCTAAATACAATTTTTATTATTAAAATATTACTTTAGAGTATTTACATAATAATTAATCAATTCAATATAAATAAATAAAATAATAAAATCTAGAAAAGACAATTATACTTTTTAATTGGAAAAATAAATACTCACACGGACGGGGGCGTGATGAGCAAATTACCGCACAATGGTACCCGGCCTCCACAAACACTGCTCTGCGCGGTCGCAACAGCACTGACCGGCACGAAAGTTGCGTCACACGGGAGAGGATGAATAGTTAGGAAGGTACCTAGGAGCTTGAGACGTTAGGGCGTCGGTATCACCAAAAAATTTTACTTTCAAATTTTGTGTGAGCGAATTGCTCATAGCGCGCCTTCTCACGGGTTAAAGTAATTAGCATAATTTTTCCTGATAGACTGACCTTTTCACCCTTCAAAAGTGCCGTATTGCTATTATTATATTCATTCACTTTTGTACTGCTGCTACGTACTCATAATATCTGTGATATTATTAAACAAAACAAAATTTAAAAAATCGAATTGTTAACCTTTGAAATTTAATACAGCGCTATCTACTGGTATACTTAAATATTAATTGTCCATTCCAATCATCTTTGAAATTTCAAATAAGGGCCCATTGTTCCATTATTTTGTGTGTAAAAGGGCCTGTTTCACAATGTCTGAGTAGGCACTACTCACTGAATAAATTCAAAAATGTGACAGATTTTGTATGAAATTATCTGCCAAGTAAGATACTCGAAACTTAATCATAGGTGGTGAAACAGGCCCTAAGAGTTGATTATTTATGAATAAACCTTAATAAAAACAAATAAAAAACTTAAAAATTATAAATTATAATAATAATAATAATAATAATAATAATAAGTACAAAAAAAGACTTAACGCCCTATGTAAAACTCAACTTTCTGGTAAAAACCTCATCAAGGCTCTAAATACATTTGCCATACCCATTTTGACCTATTCATTTGGGGTTATTAAATGGGCAAAAACAGACACAGAACAGTTAGAGAGAATAACCCGCACAACACTTACAAAACATAACAACCTACATCCTAAATCTGCAATAGAAAGACTTACAATCAAAAGGCAAAACGGAGGGAGAGGCCTAATAGACATCCAGCATATGTGGCGAAAACAAGTCTACAAACTAAAAACATTTTTTGAGTCCAAATCTCGTACAAGTAAGATCCATAAAGCCGTAGTTTTAAATGATTCCAATTACACTCCACTTAACTTAAATACACAGTTAGACACACAAGATATTACCAACGACAATCCGCAAACACAAAAAGTAGAAGACTGGATGAAAAAAGTATTGCATGGCCGACATCCTCACGACCTAGAACAATCCCACATTAACAAAACAGCCTCAAACAAATGGCTTAAAGTAGGTAGTTTGTTCCCTGAAACTGAAGGATTTATGATCGCCATTCAAGATCAGATAATTAACACAAGAAATTACAGGAAATATATCATCAAAGATCCTTCAGTTTCAGATGATAAATGTCGAAAATGCCACATCCAACCAGAAACTATCCAGCATATCACAGGAGCATGCACCACCCTCACGCAAACAGATTACACACATAGGCACAATCAGGTAGCAAATGTAATTCACCAAAAAATAGCACTTAAGTACGCCCTCATACAAAATACTAACACTCCGTATTATAACTATACACCTCAAACTGTACTCGAAAATGACACACATAAGCTTTACTATGACCGCGCCATACTCACCGATAGAACAATTCATTATAATAGACCAGATATAACCCTTCAAGATAAAATAAATAAAATTACATACCTAATAGATATAGCTGTACCCAACACACACAATATAAAGAAAACAATAACTGACAAAATAACCAAATACGCAGAACTTAAGGAAGAAGTTACCAGAATATGGCGGCAAGAAAAAGTTTATGTGGTCCCGATCGTCCTTTCCACAACAGGCGTAATTCCAAATTATCTACTACACAGTCTTAAATTACTAAATTTAAAAGAAAATCTCTATATCACCTTACAAAAAGCTGTTATCTTAAATACATGCCGAATCGTAAGAAAGTTCATGCAAATTGATGAAAACGAAGTAGGTCCCCATCATAACACACCAACATAACACACCACACGCTGTATTTACTTGGTTTCGACCCGTAAATATAGTTATAAACCAGCCTGTGAGCTGAGAAGAAAAAGCACTTTCTAAAAATAATAATAATAATAATAAATTCATTTATTTTCAGGCTAGGAACCCATAGTAATTTACAATTTGTTTAAAAAGTTTAAAAAGTTTAAAAGGTTTAAAAGGTTTAAAATTAATAATAATAACACAAAGTCAGAATTACTTAACAATGTCAGATTTTGATCAATAAATAATAAAATGTCAGATTCAATTAATAGATAGGTAGTACAATGTCAGATTCATTAAAAATTGTTGGTTCATTAAAAATAATAAAATGTCAAATAAAATAAATAAATAACAGAAATCAGTTTACAATAATAAAATATTTAGATGTCACATACAGGTTTTCGAAAATTGTGGTAACAATATTGTTTTTGCAACTCTTGCATGAAAAGATGCTCTAAGCCTCCTCATTACAGCATAGAAATCGTCAACTCTGTTCTCGGCAAACATGCCAGACGCGCTACACCGCCAGGGTAGATTGAGCATGGCCCGAAATGCATTATTGTATTGTACACGAAGAGTATTGTAAGTACTCTTCGTGTACCTGTACCAGAGTTGGCCAGTGTAGAACGCCTGACAATATGCTTTAAACAGAGTGACTTTCGCCTGTTTTGAACAGTATGCAAAACGCCTTGCTAGCATGTTACTTTTACACGCAATGCTTCGTCTTTGTCTCTCAAGGTCAAAATTATCACTTAGGTCATCGCTAACAATATGCCCAAGATACCTAAAAGTGCTTACAATTTTCAGGGGTGATCCGCATAAATTGATGGGTATTATGTGATCTGGTCCTTTGCCGTATTTAAAAATCATGACTTCTGACTTTTTGACATTATATGTCAGGCAGTGCTCGGCTGCATATCGCTCGCAAATCGCGATAAGTTTCCTTAGTCCGCCGGCAGAGGGACTGAGCAGCACCATGTCGTCAGCGTAGCTAAGGTTATTAAGACATTCGCCTCCTACGTGGCATCCGACTCTGGTGCTGCTCAACTCCTCCAGTAGCTCGTTTACGTATAAATTAAATAATACAGGAGAGGTCAGTCCGCCTTGCCTAACCCCACACGACAATTTATATGTGTCTGATAAGGTACTACCCCATTTTACCTGATTAATTTGATTTGCGTACCAGAATTCTAAAATTTTTATTATTGTGGGGGGTACTTTTGTATTTCTTAATTTCTCCCACAGTATTCCATAATTGATACAATCAAAAGCGCGGCTAAGATCGAGGAAACATGCATAAACTGAGGTATTTCTTGTAATGTATCTTCGCACAGTGTTTTTTAACGCAAATATTGCGAGATCTGTAGATAAGCCGGCTCTAAAGCCAAATTGGGTCTGACATATAGGAATGTTTCCTTCACCCAAATGACCGTTAATAATACGTTCAAAAATCTTAGACACAATTGTTGCTAGTGAGATCGGGCGATAATTAGATAAACAGGATACGTCACCGGTTTTGTTTTTAATGATTGGTACCACGTTTGTTTTCATAAGTTCAGTCGGTAAGTAACTGTGATCAATACAAGCATTAAAAAAGTAAGCAAGTTTATCATACAATACTGGTCCTGCATACAAAATGTGTTCAACACTGAGCCCGTCGTGACCCGGGGACTTGCCTCGCTTCATTCGCCTCACCAGTTCAAATAAACCGTCAGACGTAACGTGAAGCCAGCCAGTATCGCACGCGCTTGGCGCATGCGCATTATTAGTCAGCGACGACGATAGCGCGCCGTCAACACTCGCGTCCGCGCGCGGCTGTGGCGGCCCAAATGAGTGAGCCACCGAGTCACCACGGACTCCGCATTGTTCAGTACTATGCGCTGTCGTCGGAGGGCAAAACTTACTCGCAAACATGTTAGCAATTTCTGCTGGATTTTGACTGTTATTTACAGATAACGGGAGACATGGTTTGGAGTTTAATTTGTTCGTTGCGTTCCAAAATTTGCCAAAATCTTTACAATGCCTATGGTTGGCAATAATGTCCATTTTTATTTTTTGTTCGTTATTTTGACACCATTTTAATTTTGATTTAAATTTCTTACGACTGTTACTCATATCGTCATAAATTCTACCCTCAGTCGGTCGCCCATACATTAACCATTATACACACTTCAACCACAGATCAATACATGTCGCGCCATCTAGTGACATTTTTTTGAACCAAACTTTCTATGTTACGAATGAGACCCCGTGACACGCTTAAGATACTATAATATTTTATCAATACAATGCAATGGACTATCACACACGAAGATAATAAATAACATTTCATATTTTCGTACCTTAAGGTGAATTGCAATACGGCACTTTTGAAGGGTGAAAAGGTTAGTCTATCAGAAAAAATTATGCTAATTACTTTAATTTCACGCGGGCGAAGCCGCGGGGAGAAGCTAGTCTCAAATATAGCAATTGCTTGACTATAGATATTGCTAACACAAATTGTATAAAAACTTAAAAAAATTAAATAAATAAAGCCGCTGTATAATCGTGTCATTTTTCAATACGTACGCAATAAACACTGTTCGTACAACAGTTTTTATCAAGACACAGTAACGTTTGTCTTTCCTGAGTTTAAGTTCGGTGTGGCTCTGCTAGAGAGTATGCTCTGTAGCAGAGCCACAATCAATGTCTATTTTATCATTACCTAATGTACGTACAGTAATGACGTTATGCGTACATTATGTACGTTCAACGTACATCATTTTAAGATATAATTGATCGACTTTTAAAATGGTGGCTCTGCGGCAGAGCATGACACCCCGCTGAAGGCCGGCACGAAGTACACGTCGCCCGTAGAGAACACCTGGCCGGCGATGTGTTCCGTGTCTTGCACTACGTCACAGATGATAATGTGTGCCTACCCTCTAGCGTCCTTCCTCCAGTAGGGCGCATATAGCCCGCTGAAGGCCGGCACGAAGTACACGTCGCCCGTAGAGAACACCTGGCCGGCGATGTGTTCCGTGTCTTGCACTACGTCACAGATGATAATGTGTGCCTACCCTCTAGCGTCCTTCCTCCAGTAGGGCGCATATAGCCCGCTGAAGGCCGGCACGAAGTACACGTCGCCCGTAGAGAACACCTGGCCGGCGATGTGTTCCGTGTCTTGCACTACGTCACAGATGATAATGTGTGCCTACCCTCTAGCGTCCTTCCTCCAGTAGGGCGCATATAGCCCGCTGAAGGCCGGCACGAAGTACACGTCGCCCGTAGAGAACACCTGGCCGGCGATGTGTTCCGTGTCTTGCACTACGTCACAGATGATAATGTGTGCCTACCCTCTAGCGTCCTTCCTCCAGTAGGGCGCATATAGCCCGCTGAAGGCCGGCACGAAGTACACGTCGCCCGTAGAGAACACCTGGCCGGCGATGTGTTCCGTGTCTTGCACTACGTCACAGATGATAATGTGTGCCTACCCTCTAGCGTCCTTCCTCCAGTAGGGCGCATATAGCCCGCTGAAGGCCGGCACGAAGTACACGTCGCCCGTAGAGAACACCTGGCCGGCGATGTGTTCCGTGTCTTGCACTACGTCACAGATGATAATGTGTGCCTACCCTCTAGCGTCCTTCCTCCAGTAGGGCGCATATAGCCCGCTGAAGGCCGGCACGAAGTACACGTCGCCCGTAGAGAACACCTGGCCGGCGATGTGTTCCGTGTCTTGCACTACGTCACAGATGATAATGTGTGCCTACCCTCTAGCGTCCTTCCTCCAGTAGGGCGCATATAGCCCGCTGAAGGCCGGCACGAAGTACACGTCGCCCGTAGAGAACACCTGGCCGGCGATGTGTTCCGTGTCTTGCACTACGTCACAGATGATAATGTGTGCCTACCCTCTAGCGTCCTTCCTCCAGTAGGGCGCATATAGCCCGCTGAAGGCCGGCACGAAGTACACGTCGCCCGTAGAGAACACCTGGCCGGCGATGTGTTCCGTGTCTTGCACTACGTCACAGATGATAATGTGTGCCTACCCTCTAGCGTCCTTCCTCCAGTAGGGCGCATATAGCCCGCTGAAGGCCGGCACGAAGTACACGTCGCCCGTAGAGAACACCTGGCCGGCGATGTGTTCCGTGTCTTGCACTACGTCACAGATGATAATGTGTGCCTACCCTCTAGCGTCCTTCCTCCAGTAGGGCGCATATAGCCCGCTGAAGGCCGGCACGAAGTACACGTCGCCCGTAGAGAACACCTGGCCGGCGATGTGTTCCGTGTCTTGCACTACGTCACAGATGATAATGTGTGCCTACCCTCTAGCGTCCTTCCTCCAGTAGGGCGCATATAGCCCGCTGAAGGCCGGCACGAAGTACACGTCGCCCGTAGAGAACACCTGGCCGGCGATGTGTTCCGTGTCTTGCACTACGTCACAGATGATAATGTGTGCCTACCCTCTAGCGTCCTTCCTCCAGTAGGGCGCATATAGCCCGCTGAAGGCCGGCACGAAGTACACGTCGCCCGTAGAGAACACCTGGCCGGCGATGTGTTCCGTGTCTTGCACTACGTCACAGATGATAATGTGTGCCTACCCTCTAGCGTCCTTCCTCCAGTAGGGCGCATATAGCCCGCTGAAGGCCGGCACGAAGTACACGTCGCCCGTAGAGAACACCTGGCCGGCGATGTGTTCCGTGTCTTGCACTACGTCACAGATGATAATGTGTGCCTACCCTCTAGCGTCCTTCCTCCAGTAGGGCGCATATAGCCCGCTGAAGGCCGGCACGAAGTACACGTCGCCCGTAGAGAACACCTGGCCGGCGATGTGTTCCGTGTCTTGCACTACGTCACAGATGATAATGTGTGCCTACCCTCTAGCGTCCTTCCTCCAGTAGGGCGCATATAGCCCGCTGAAGGCCGGCACGAAGTACACGTCGCCCGTAGAGAACACCTGGCCGGCGATGTGTTCCGTGTCTTGCACTACGTCACAGATGATAATGTGTGCCTACCCTCTAGCGTCCTTCCTCCAGTAGGGCGCATATAGCCCGCTGAAGGCCGGCACGAAGTACACGTCGCCCGTAGAGAACACCTGGCCGGCGATGTGTTCCGTGTCTTGCACTACGTCACAGATGATAATGTGTGCCTACCCTCTAGCGTCCTTCCTCCAGTAGGGCGCATATAGCCCGCTGAAGGCCGGCACGAAGTACACGTCGCCCGTAGAGAACACCTGGCCGGCGATGTGTTCCGTGTCTTGCACTACGTCACAGATGATAATGTGTGCCTACCCTCTAGCGTCCTTCCTCCAGTAGGGCGCATATAGCCCGCTGAAGGCCGGCACGAAGTACACGTCGCCCGTAGAGAACACCTGGCCGGCGATGTGTTCCGTGTCTTGCACTACGTCACAGATGATAATGTGTGCCTACCCTCTAGCGTCCTTCCTCCAGTAGGGCGCATATAGCCCGCTGAAGGCCGGCACGAAGTACACGTCGCCCGTAGAGAACACCTGGCCGGCGATGTGTTCCGTGTCTTGCACTACGTCTTTAATTAGGCGAAGGTTGTCGCGGAGGAACTTCATTGCGCCGCCTGCTACGGCTATGGAACCTGTTGAAGAAGGAGAAATTACGTTATGATTATTTTTATTATATTTTACGTATATACCATGAAAAAGAAGACCGTGTTAATTCAACAGATTTCATTGAGAGGAAATTGGTCTGCGAAGCATTTTAGAGACAGTCAGAAATTCGTAGGCATGATATCCACAACCCGGACTTAGGCCTGCGATAAGTCTACTTCTTTTAAATGAGAGATGAACTGTATTCCGACAATAGGATCATAGCGGAATTGTTCGAAAGAATTATCGTGGTCCAGGAACGCAAAGGGAAGGAACACAGGTTGGTTTTAGTCAGTAAAATGTTTGACACTCCCTCGACTCAGAGCGGGAGATTTTATTTGATGATATCTAGCCCTGAAAACCAAAATGGGCTCCCTATTTTATATTTTTATATTATAGGATTAATCGCCAATACCAATTAAATTAATAACCAATCCTATACTAAAATAAATCCTAAAACATGTTGTGTATAACGCCATCGCTACGCTCGGGTAAAACCGTGATGTTTCATAGCTTACCTTCGAGCGCATACACGGCGGGCGTGTTAGGCCCCAGCTTGTAGGCCACGGTGGTGATGAGGCCGTGCGTGGACTGCACGCGGCGGGTGCCTGTGTTGTACAGCAAGAAGCAGCCGCTACGGTACGTGTTCTTGTCCTAGCACTGTGTCATACTATAGCTTACCTTCGAGCGCATACACGGCGGGCGTGTTAGGCCCCAGCTTGTAGGCCACGGTGGTGATGAGGCCGTGCGTGGACTGCACGCGGCGGGTGCCTGTGTTGTACAGCAAGAAGCAGCCGCTACGGTACGTGTTCTTGTCCTAGCACTGTGTCATACTATAGCTTACCTTCGAGCGCATACACGGCGGGCGTGTTAGGCCCCAGCTTGTAGGCCACGGTGGTGATGAGGCCGTGCGTGGACTGCACGCGGCGGGTGCCTGTGTTGTACAGCAAGAAGCAGCCGCTACGGTACGTGTTCTTGTCCTAGCACTGTGTCATACTATAGCTTACCTTCGAGCGCATACACGGCGGGCGTGTTAGGCCCCAGCTTGTAGGCCACGGTGGTGATGAGGCCGTGCGTGGACTGCACGCGGCGGGTGCCTGTGTTGTACAGCAAGAAGCAGCCGCTACGGTACGTGTTCTTGTCCTAGCACTGTGTCATACTATAGCTTACCTTCGAGCGCATACACGGCGGGCGTGTTAGGCCCCAGCTTGTAGGCCACGGTGGTGATGAGGCCGTGCGTGGACTGCACGCGGCGGGTGCCTGTGTTGTACAGCAAGAAGCAGCCGCTACGGTACGTGTTCTTGTCCTAGCACTGTGTCATACTATAGCTTACCTTCGAGCGCATACACGGCGGGCGTGTTAGGCCCCAGCTTGTAGGCCACGGTGGTGATGAGGCCGTGCGTGGACTGCACGCGGCGGGTGCCTGTGTTGTACAGCAAGAAGCAGCCGCTACGGTACGTGTTCTTGTCCTAGCACTGTGTCATACTATAGCTTACCTTCGAGCGCATACACGGCGGGCGTGTTAGGCCCCAGCTTGTAGGCCACGGTGGTGATGAGGCCGTGCGTGGACTGCACGCGGCGGGTGCCTGTGTTGTACAGCAAGAAGCAGCCGCTACGGTACGTGTTCTTGTCCTAGCACTGTGTCATACTATAGCTTACCTTCGAGCGCATACACGGCGGGCGTGTTAGGCCCCAGCTTGTAGGCCACGGTGGTGATGAGGCCGTGCGTGGACTGCACGCGGCGGGTGCCTGTGTTGTACAGCAAGAAGCAGCCGCTACGGTACGTGTTCTTGTCCTAGCACTGTGTCATACTATAGCTTACCTTCGAGCGCATACACGGCGGGCGTGTTAGGCCCCAGCTTGTAGGCCACGGTGGTGATGAGGCCGTGCGTGGACTGCACGCGGCGGGTGCCTGTGTTGTACAGCAAGAAGCAGCCGCTACGGTACGTGTTTTTGGCCTGGCCTGCTTGGAGGCAGTTCTGACCGACCAGGGCTGATTGCTGGTTGCCTAGTATCTGGAAGAGATGAAAATAGTTAAATTAATAAATCATTTACTTTCAGACAAAACAGTCCATAGAGAAAGTTGATAATAACAAGAATTTAAGTTTAATTCGGGACAGACACAGCATAACGATTACAAACGCAAAGTGAAAAAGAAAATAAAAGTACAGAATGCGCTGAGCGTGCCTGTACCTAAAGGGTGACCACCTCACCCCTTTATTAATGTTAGTAATTAGATTGGATAATATCCTGTGTTTATTTTTGTACTATATTTTGTACTAAACATCTCATAATGATGTTTCTCTGAATACATAATTAAAAATGGTAAGCAAATGAAGTAGCAAGTTTAGCATGAGGATAGTGCGTAACCTTTCTTTACAAAGAAATATTACCACCGCAAATAATCGATTTAGAATCAATGAATTTATACTCTAGACGTCCTATTATCAACTATGTTGCAATCATAGCATTTAGGTAAATAATTCTTCGTCTGTTCATAACTTACCCCAGATATCCTGATGCCATCTACGATGGAGCCGTCCTTCACTGTGCCGTAAACTTCTGAGCTGCTGCGGATTGTGGGCAACGTGTCTCGATGGATACCGAATAACCTGGTAACAAACACAATATTAAATTAGTAACTAGCTTATACTACATCAAATCGTAGGCGTGCGCTTGGGGACGGCGAGCAATGGGTAGCTCCGCCATAGCCATCCGGACCTAACCCAAGTTGTCGACGGCGCGTAGTGTTCCACGCGCGCCTCAAGGAGATGTTATCAAAACCCTAGGGGACCAGCAGGGTCGAAGCCTGCTGAAAACTCGGGGTCCTGGAACGAAAGGCCGTGGTAACGGCGTGGGTTTTAGTCAGTAAAAGTCTGACACGCCCTCCCGCTTCGCCCTAGAGCTGTAGAAGTCATTGGATATACCACCAAGATAATAGTGCATTGCAATCAATATCAGTCCGAACTTTACCTCATCAAAATAGGGTCCCAGTTCAAAGTCTCCAGATTCATGAGCAGAGTTCGAGAAGCATTTGTGACGTCAGTAATATGCAAGCCTCCGTGGGGTCCACCGGTCATATTCTGAAATGGAACAAAAATAAGAAAATATTATCAACATTGTTAGTGGGATACGGTAGAGCATAGCTGTGTCCTTGTGGCGATGGCGATCGGCGGAAACGACTTCACGCGCTGGGCACAGGCCATGGGCTGGAAGGAGAATCTATTACAGGCGGTCGCCACTTTCTACAAAGCAATAATGCTAGCGAAGGAAACTGATCGATGTGGTGACGCTTAGGGTGGCCTACATCCAGCAGTCTTTAGCCCAAAATAATTTGGGTATCTTCAAGTCTAGAGTGAATAGCCTCTTAATAAACTAGTGCGCCTCACCATCAACGATTGCATCACTTACCATTAGGTGGGTTCGCAGTCAAGCACTAGTAGCACCAATTTAAAAACAATGACGATAATAAAGATAAAGACTCACCCACACAATCCAAGTATCAACAGTGCCAAACAGCAGCCTTTTATCCCTGCTAGCTCTCCTCACCGCCTTGATATTATCCTTCATCCAGCGCATTTTCAACGCGCTAAAGTATGGCGATATCGGCAGGCCGCAAATGTTCTTGAAATAGTTCTTGTTGCGATCGGGGATCTTAGCTAGGATCGCGTCCACTGTTGAGTCTGTGCGGATGTCGTTCCATGCTGGAAGAGAAAAGGATGAAAGTTTTATTGAGACTGTTGAGGTAGACGTTTCTAAAATCTGTAGTTTAGCCTTTTTAGAAGAGAAGAAATACAGTATATAATATCACAACCGAATATGTGGAAAAGAGGTTTGAAACATTGCCTTGCATTTAAACATTGGTAAGTAATAACTCCTGTATCGTGAATGAGTTTGCAAACATGTAAACTTACAGACACAATATGCATTTTAATAAATATCCACATAATTTATATTTATTGGTTGCTTTTACAATGAAGGCAATTTATCTTTTGTATATGGTATGTCTTTATGATGAGGATGATCAGGAAAATTCACACCAACAGGTGGCGCCACTTAAGCGTCAAGTCTTTTCTTTTGAAAACATATTCATCACGTTAACATCTAACGTTGACGTTGATATCTAACTAATGTCATTAACATAAGTGTGTAGTTACTCAGATACCCGCGAAACGAGACACAATAGTAAAACAATAACAGCGCGGTCTCATAGGACCGGTCGGGGATTCAAACGTTAAACAGGTGCCTGGACCTGACGACGCAGAGAAGATAATGGCGTTCACCATATGGGCTGCCATATGGTGAACGCCAATATAATAATATTATCCATAGTCAAAATAATTACCTATAGCTGCATGCAACGGCTCTCCCGTATACTTGTCCCAGGCTATCGTTGTCTCCCTCTGATTTGTGATGCCCAACGCTACTATGTCATCTTTGGTATAACCTGGAAATAAACAATTAACTCTATAGTTTACTGTTATAGTCCGTCTAATGAAAGCGCAACCTGAGAAAAAGAGGTTGAATCCAAAAAAATTGTATGTGTTCTGAATTATTACTGACTAGTAGGAGAATCATGTCTTGACACTTCACATTTTTTAATAATGTTGCCAATTAAATTTTTAAAAAAAATTCCAGGTCGCGCTTTCATTAGACGCACTCTATCATCATTATTTTATACTTATCACTCTTGTTCTAGACATACTATCCTTCAAACCAAACAATCGGTGTATTTGTTTCTTCGGTTTTCCCCCATTCTAATAGCCATCCACATTCACACTATAGTGTCAAAATAACAGTGTACCTAAACATCACAGATTTTGACGTTAAATGAATGTTTTTTGTCTAAAAGCGTACAAAACACGTTTTTGAAAGGTTGAAGTAATGGAGACAGGTTTTTAAGGTAAATCTTGTACGAAATGGTGCAAAACCATAAGTGTTGAATGCCTGCGTCACTAACTGAAGGGGCCCCCCATAGGGTCGAAGCCTGCTAGGGCCCTTAAACGTAAAGGGCAACTAAATAACACAGGTAGATTTGTAAGCAAACTCTAGAGTGGAAGAAGACATTGAATGATTTCTCAACTTAAAAACAAAAGGACTAATGATTTGTAAATAAAGTCATTGTTGTATACAATTTAATCGATTAAAAAAAAAAAAAAAACAAAACTAATTTTAAAAGTTTGCTATATTTGCATTTAGACGTGGATTTGCTTCACAAAAAGGAAAGATAATTTGAACGACGATACCCGACTTATAAACACGAAAGATTAAGCTTTTTTATATTTATTTTCAATCAAACTTCAAACTTCATGTTTTAAAAATCGAATTTTCCTGCTTCGTTTGGTTTTATAAGACAGAAAAAACGAATACTTACAAACAAAACAAACAAACGTTTATAATGTTTACGAATCAAAATTTAGATTGAAAACGTTGCCAAAGTCAATCAATCAGGTTCTTGTCAAATAAACAAGTTAATTAAAAACAAATTAGATTCACAAAACACTTGATTGAACTCCGATAAGTAATGTATCCGGTTACACTGTTTCAATACCACTTAGGTACAATTAGACCAGTCCAATTAAAAGTGGAAAAGGTATTTCATTTAAATGATAAACATTTCGTACTGTTTGAGCATTTCTAGCTTGTTGTAATTGCTAGTCTATTGCTTAAGTAAAATAGTAGTAGTTAGTAGTAGTAGTAGTTAAATAGTATTATCAACATTATAATGTTCCCACTACTGGGACTCAGGTCTCCTCTCTAGGAGAGGGAATTGTCTGTAGTTTACCATACGGGCCCAGTGTGGGATGACACATGTCTTTGGTTTTTTTGATTCTTGGACATACCGGTTTCCTGACGATGTTTTCAGTAACTGTTTTAAGAGCTGCTATAAATGTTTTTTACTGCGGTGTTTGTAGCGCCATTTTGCTCTATAAAACTTAAACATTAGAGTCAATAGGATCTTCCATATAATTTTGGAGGATACGCTAATGTGATTCAAATTAAATCCTTTTTATGTGACAAATTATTAAATATCTTTTACTTTGAGTGAAGCGAGCGGAGGTATCAAACTTTTGCTGACTAAAACCCACCGTTTTCAATTGCTCTTTGCGTTTCAGGGTCACGATAAATCTTTCGAACAATCCCACAACCCTTCTAATTCTACCCTTTTGTTACTACGCTGTATCCTAAGGATTTACAATACTTTTGATGTCTACAAAACAAACATAATAGCAAAACAATGTAATCGCGAAACTGGTAAAAGATTAAATAGCTTTGCATTGTATCCTAATATTATTTTGTTCATCGTAGTAAAAATAAACCTAAATGAATGTTAGAACTGATAAAAAGATAGTAACCAGACTATGACGTCATAGCTATCAACAAAAATAATAGGATTCAAATTATGACCTATGACGTAAGCCATTGATTCAGTACAAATTTGGCAATATTATTTTGTCTACATAACCACCAATTATTTCTTAACAAAATATTACTTATCTCAATTAGTTACATGGACGTCGAGAATTGAATTCGCGAAAATCATTACATTATCATCACACTATCACTAAGTCCCTTTTCTTTTATATCACTCCTTACACAATAGGTACATCCATCTTTTCTTAGACCTCCCTTTCCCTCTTCATCCATCCACATGTAAGCTCATAACTCTTTTAGTAAATGCGTTTCATCCCGAAATATCCCGATTAAATTTGCGAAAATCATTACATCATCCACATAAAATTCCCAAACAGTTCCTCAAATCTACTCTTAATCAGATACCTAGGTACATGATATTTTAATAAACACATGTTCTGTATATCCGCCAACTATCCGGGCCTAAAGTCTGCTATTAGAATTGTATAAGATTTAACGATCATTGGCTTCAATATTGACAAGTTTGGTATGTAGTACCAAAGCGTCAAAATCAACAATTATGAAGCCAATGATCAATTCTGATACAATAGCAGACTTGAGGCCCTAGATTGCTAAGTAGAACAACCTAAGTAAAATCAATAACCCATATAGGGTAAACTGCCACACCCACAATTACATTAGCATCTGAGCACCCTTACCTAACTCCACCAATTGATCGCAGGCATTTTCCGCACACAACTTGATGTGGTGTATTATTTCTAAGGGATCTTGTTCGCACCAGCCTTCGTGGGGCTGGATTTCTGTTTTGTCCATCTGGTAGGCCACCAACTCGTCTGTGCGACCGGCTTCATATATCTGTAATATTAAAAAGAGGGACATATGATATTTTTTTTCGACACTGCATGACCAGAGGGCTGGCTCGTTCTTCGCCCAAAGGATTAACATTGCTATTCAACGTGGTAATACCGCCAGCCTTCTGGGCACATTTCCGTATGACAGCGATGTGGAGGAGTACTTAGACGTCAAGTGTATATTGTTTTTGTATTATAATGTACATAGGTTTAACATAAAAGTAAAGTTAAGTTAAAATTTAAGTTACATAGTTTGTTGATTAATTATTTGCAAAATAAATGTTAAAGAGTTCTATCATTTCCACTTGCAAGTCGAATCGATGCACTTAATGGTGGGTGTGAGGCAGATAATTTAGCGGCGCAATTTCGAAGATTGCAGACTGATAGAGCAATGATAAGATAGAAAATGTAGATCCTTGTCATCCGTCTAATAAGTATTACTTAAATAATCTAAAATCTAGAACCATTTTGTGTGGTAAAGCTATCAATCATTGACCGCAATATCAATCTTCAGCGATGGAAAAAATCGATTAGTGCATAATCTGATAGGGATTTAACGAAAAAAGTACTTATTGGCTGGCTAATTCCATTGTAATTAACAATATTTTTGCAATAAACGAGATATTGGAAAAATACAGTCTTAATCTTACGTCAATAACGATTATTTATCAGTAGATTGTGATCGGGACCAAATAATTATAACGAAATAATTCAAGATTATAAACAATTTTTTTGTGACATCAAAGAAGTTCTGGCTGTCGTAAAACGCATCAAGACAAAATAATAACTATCACAGCAATATTTTTATAGTATAGCTATGCTGTTAAAATATAATCAAAGTTCAAAGTTCGATTAAACTTGTTATCAAAACCACGCCTTCTACGTATCGGAAACCTCGAAAATATTTAATTTTGATTGTATTAATGTTAAATTATTGTCAAGGTTCCTACTGTATGGTAATAAAATCATACTGACTGCGGTAGACTGGAGTTCATTAATTATGTAAATAGGGATGACCTCTAATTAGAAACATCAAACTAAAAATATACATAGGTCTGTCCAAAAAGGTTCATCATTGTTTACATTTTTCCAACTTCAAACAGTTTCTAATCTAACGGGATACGGCTGAATACCATTACTTTTTAAATCAACTGCTCATTTGTCCGTTACAACCCAGATATGGATAATTAATACGATATCTACCGCTAGATAAAACTGGTTGCAAAACGTTTGTACTGGAAGGATCAATTTATCAACACAAAAAAAAAATATCTTGCATAGTAATATTATAAAGCATTCATGTTGACTTACAACTTACGCATCACAGAGAGACAATTAAAGTCTGTTAAGTTTTTTAATCTCTGAGACCAAAATGACATTACATGGGTTGTCACACCTGTCACAATCACAACACAAAAGAACTAGCATCATTACTATTGTAAGTTTGACATTGCCTGTGTCAATCTAGTCTCAGGGTTTAAGAAACAGACTTTAATAATAGATACTATTACGTCACTTACCACAAATCTAACAGTCTTGGTGCCATCATCGACGACGCCCACCAATGGCCGCTTAGACCCGTCCCTTACAGGCATCTCGGTATCTGAAAATGAGGAAAAAAACTCATACGCTTTCCACATAATGTTACCAATCAATCGTCTTAACGACACGACACTACTATTACTACTTAAGACACGAGTGGAAGCTATACAGCTATATAAAATGGCTGATCAATATCTGTCACAAATGATAAATAACCTTAAACGCAAAAACTGTTTAATCAAGAATATAAGTAAGAATGAATATCTACGATAAATCACACAGTTGACAGTACCACAGAAATCCTAAAGAAACGATCAAAGATATTTTCTAGATCACTGCAGGTGAATATCACGCACTAAACTAATTATTTCATCATTTCTAGAGTGCGATAGGCGCGTAACTAAAGGTTACCATGATTAAGACTTATCAATCTTAAAGTCGATATGGTTATTATAGCTAGACGGATTTCTAAAGCATTTGTATCCATCTTGATTGCGTAGATTGTAAACAAACGGCGGTTCTTTTGTACGCACCCTCTTCTCGGGAGGGTAAAGATCAAGACATACTCGTGCGTAACTCCAGTATTCAGAAGTGATATAACTAGGTATCTATCCAAACTAATCAAATCTTTAGGTGTTTTTTTTCACAGTGCTATTGTGGTCTTGTGGAGCCACTACTCAGGACTTTTGGCACTTGCTATGCTGTCCATCCTGCACAACCACCTGCACTTTACAGGATCTAAACGAGGCCAATGCCAGAGCCATACAGGTTGACAAACACTAGGCAGAAAAAAATTTGAGAGAGCATCGATACGAAAAGAAGAAGGTGTATGAAACGCTCGGTTTTCTACAAAGAAATTTATTAATAAATTTTCCGTAAACTAAGACGACATCAAGACGGGTAATACCCTGAAGAGGTACAATAAATTAAATAAGTATATTTAGTCATTGTCTAGTAGATAAGTGTGAATTATCACAAATCCTTTATATGTAAAGCAGTAAACTAATCTACGTCAATTACTCTACCTATCGGTGGAACTAACACTAGAGTAGTGTAGTAAAATTTATTAGTAGATAGTAAAATAATAACTGTAAATGATGTACTTAGTCTGTGTTGACTTATCTATCAACGTGCATACAAAAAAAATTGGTCCTTTGAGTCGGAAATATACAACTTTAGTATACAACAAGGCTAAGGTTTCCGAAAACTTTTGAAGCCCGAATTATGGCATCTGTTTTGGAAACCTCGAAATTGGAGCAGATCAAACTTTGTCCTTTGACCAAGGACTATTAAAAAGCCTTGACCTAAAATACCACAATACTTTGTCAGTTATACTAGGACCAGCTTCAGATTTCATCGATCTTGATTTATTTTATTGCGTTTGATGATATCTTTCCTCAACAACGCCCACACTTTTTCTACTAAGTACCTACTTCTTAAACGAAACTCCATACCTATGTACATGTGAATTAGTTTCGTTACAGCGATCGATATTCTGCGAGCCTTCCCCAAAACGAAAGGTTCTACAGTTTACCTCAATAAAATTCTTATTCGTCTGCTCAAGGTCCTTTGAGAATTACAAGCAATTCATTAGATATTATTGCCTATACTAATTTCTGTATTAATAATATTCTTGTTACTCGTATTACCTTTCAAGGTTTCATCATGGGTATAAATCTCCTTGAAGTAGGACAAAGACACTTTCAATATCAAAATTGTATTGTCTCCATCCAAATAAAGTTGTGTATCTTTGAAAATGAAATGCTTGTTTTCAACAACGTGATTGAAACATAGCAATTTGTCTGATGGGAGGGGAAGCCTTAGAATTGTGATTGCATGACATTAACTCGTAGTGAATTGCATTAAACAAAGTACCTTTACTGTAAGTAGACAACACGGTAAATATATGAAATCCTACTTTGAACAGCTATTAATTGAACAAGCACTAAGACCGATTAAAATATTTACGACCCAATCTATTTCAAAATCAATAAAGTTATTGCAACACCTAATCGGAACCATTAACTGATAAAATACTGTGCTAAAGAACTTAAAAAACCAATAACAAAACACAAATACGATGATTAATTGAAAACATCAAAACAAATAGTCATCGACCTCGATACAAAACTATTTCCTGGTGAGAAAGGTTAGCGTTTGTATAGGGGGAATCCCAAGCAAATTTTCTAATAGCCTTTTCATTGGGATTAATCGAATGACTAAACCACTCGTAGACAAGGAAAATGTTGATGAAAACTTGTCCTTCTGCAGCAGATATGAAGTTCCTAGTCACAGATTATTCTGAAGCCTTAGTTTGGCTGTTTAGATTCCTATTATTTCCCCAATTTCGTCGGCATGTCTGTATCAGTAAGGCTTTGTTCGCGTAGTCAGTCTTTTATAGCTCAGCCTTGTTGAATGGGTAATTTGTAGCCTAATGAAAATTTTGGCAGATCCTCTTTTAATTCTATAGCATCTACTTAGCTGTTAAAATGAGGAATTAGATAGTAAATTTGCAATCTGCGCAACAGAAAAATGTATCCCCACGCCGCGATCACACCTGAAGGAAATGACAGCATCCATTAAAACTTAGTTCCCCCACATGGCCGGATTGTTCTCTACTACAGATCATTTATCTTTTCCTGCACGTGATTGCATAGTTGCATCAGCCTTGAGTAGCGGTTAAGGAAAATCTCCAATTGATCGCTAAACGCGTCGCAGATAACCCGTAAAGTGGCAAAGGAATTACCACCATCCTGGTATCATTAACAATGATCACTGAGGAGCAATTTACTCGTACTTTATAATCATTATCAACTGTGATCCCGGAAAAAAATAATGCCGTTTTGCGACATACGTATTTGCTTATCTGCTCGGGTTTATTGTGAAATCGTCGCAGAAAAATTGACGTCAATGACCTACTTCGTGCCCCATGAATAAAACTGTGCCTACTTAAGGAATAATCTGGAAATCAGAAGTATTTTGCCAATGCACGAAACTTTAGAGGTTGGTGGAACAGTGAGTAAAGTCCCACATACTCCCGTTGAAAAGGGAGGATCCTCCGACCAGACGGGTGTTATGTCTGGTGGGCAGTTGCCCGATAGATGATTTCGAGTTATTGTAGTTACAATACAATGAGACAATAGCTGTCAAAGAAAGGCGAATTTCCGAAGAAGAAAAGTATGCTAAACAGATGAAAAATCACAGCGTACGTACGAATGATGAATGGCCCTGGCTACATTATTGAGATTCAGACCAATATACATTGCAATGTAGATTTGGCAGAGGGCAAGACAAACTTGTTATTGTTTTGTAATGTGGACAACGCTACTGTACTACTCTATAAGTAAAATGATTTAAACATAATAATCTACGTCAGATCGGTCGATACGATATACGGCCGAAACCAATAACCTATCGATCTCCAGTTTTGGCATACTGGAGATTGTAAAACAAATGATACAATACAAAAATTATCATGTTTTCTGTTGTATCATTTGTTTTTCTATCTCCGATATGTGATAGATAGGTTATTGGTTTCGGCTGTTAGACGACCGCGAAAGTCACCTAAATTATTAAAGAAAAATTGTGTTGTGCATATGTGTTTTTTGCAACTCAATGAAAATGGCGAAGTAACTTTTAAGGCATCCATCTATCTGGTTTTTTGTACATGTCCTATTGTAACCGAATAGAACTGCAATGGTACACAAACTTATAAACAACTGAATTGATTATGCAAACTGAAAAAGATAAACAGAAACGCATATAAAAATAATTCATTGGGCATCTAAACAATCATCAACAACGTTGTCAATAGGAAATGTGTTCAGAAAGCTGGCTACATTGCTACGTTGAATAGCAATGCTGATTAGTTGGTCAGAGAAAAGAGTTTCAACCCTAAATGGCTCAAATATCCAAAAATACAAAAGGAGAAACTGATTGAAGAAGAAGATATGGACCAAATGGTATTTATTATTCTGTGTTGTAACGAGTCTTACGCGGACCAAGCAGCGAGCATCAGCTAGTATAGCTATAATTAATTCTTCTTAGTCATAAGGCGACACAAAGTTGCGTAATTCATTAATAATAATATAAGATGTTGGAGATATACGACTTTATGATATCTGATACAGGTATAATATACCTTTATCGATACTTAAGATATATAATTACATACTTGACTTGACAACTTGAAATATAATACTGAAAAAGTATATTATGATAAAAGTGGAGAAAGTTTGTCATTGCGACCGAGGCGGAATTCGCCCGAGCCGCAGGTGAGGGTCCTATGGAGCCGAGTAAAACGTCGTACCGACGTTTTTAGTGCACTTACGAAGAAATAAATAAACAGGGAGTACTCGGACACTCATAGGGGCTGCGTGGCCACCAACCTCATAAAACAAATACAATAAATAGTGGCAGGGACGAGCTGGCACACATATCCACACTAATTCGGAAAACGGTAAATTGCGTGCCTTGTGGGGATAGTAGCAGGTTTTCGGGTAAGTATAGCTATTGAAAAATTGATTATTGATCACCTATATGATTCATCATACATTTTGTTCCAGGTATAGGTATTCCTTTATCAGAACAGATAGCTTGTGCTATCAGCTTAGCTTTAGGTTGGTACTTAGCAAGATAGAGAGGTAGGTTAGGCACACCTGCCGTTTGGAAAATCAATTATATATGTATAATTTTAATCTACATGCTTAATTTTTCAAATGGATATATGTAGATTAGATAGACAAATCTGAAACTATGAGGAATAGCAACTTGGGAGGGGGTCCTATTTTGATAAAAACTAAAACGACAATATTTGATTTTTGATAAATTAATAGATATAAAAAGCCAAGAATAGATTCAGAAATTGAGTAATAATTTATTTGACTTTAGCCTACAAATATGTACGTGTTCCAGGTCTGATTGTTTTAAGCACGAAAAGTTTACATGTTTATGAACACACCCACGAAACAGGACTAAATCTTAGTGTGCACTTCACTTTTTTTAAACAAAAAAAACTGTGGTAGGTATCAATATTACGAAGTCGGACATTTAAAAACAAGGAAAACAGAACCGGATACTTTGCGAATAAAACTAGTTTGACGAGGAAAAGAGCAGTCGGGGGCGCGGCCCGCTTATATTTTGTACACAAAAAACTTATCGCCGTACTTAATATGTATTTAAATTGCATTCATTTTTTACTAGATTCTGCCAGCGGCTTCGCCCGCGTAAAAATAGGTTTTTCTATACCAAATTTGGAACCTTGTTTCTTCCCTTTAGGGGGCGAATTTTGGGAAAATCCTGTGAATGGGGAAAAATATATTAAGTCCGCCTGTGTACCTTCTATGTTGCAAGAAGAATAAATAAAATGAGGAAAATCCTCTTAATACTCGCCTATATCATAAAAGGAAACCTCGTGCAAAATTTCACGCTCCTAGTCCCAGTAGTTTCGGGTGTGTACGTTGATAAATATCAGTCAATTTCTCGTTTTATGTATGTATAGATTTATCATATTATTAAAACAGTTACCTACTCTATCTACTTTATTGAAATCCCTCACGTGCATCAGGGTAAATGAACTTGATTGTCAAGGGTGCAAGGGTGAATTTAATATTCAAGCAGGTTATTTTAATGTCAAAACTGTGTGATGCAATTTTTCTATCAATTTACAGAAGGTTTTTCTACCGACATACGTGTTGAACAACAAAATAGTGTGAATTATTAAACCGGTATTAGTGTTTCAGCCTTGATAACTCGTTTCAAATTAGAGAAACACTATTTGTAAGATATTATGACAAGGAAAAATTTGAGGTTATTTCTTCATTAACCTAACGTTAACCTAACGTTTTTCTATTGTTTTAAGTATCACCTAGGCAAGCTAGAGTTGAGAAATTGTTCAAGAGTCACCTCTACCCTAAAACGCAAAGGAACACGTAGTTTTAGTCAGTAAAAATCTAACACTCCCTTTCGGTCTACCCAAACATCAAATAAATTTTCTTTTTACCCCTTTGTTACTGTTTTATTATTCAACTGTACCTAGTCCAAAGTCGACAATATAAGATAAACAAAAAGAAAAAACAGTAATGGACTTGGATTGTTTTTTGTTTGTTATATTTTTTTCTCTGAACTAATTGATTAATATTGTTCATGGGTCAAATCAGAAGATATAGAATCTGCGTCACTATCATTATTATTATTTTTTGTTGTTTTATTATTGTACATACTTATGTATGTATAATACATACATTGTATATATAAACTATTGTGTATTCTTGTTTTCCAAATAACATTTTTTTTATGCAACTACCATTAGTCTCTTCACCACCCTAGGTTAGGTAGAGAATGGCTATGGCATTAAATCCGCCTTTGTACATTGTGTTGCATGAAGACTAAAAAGCCTATTACACCGTTTCTACGATCGGTCTACGTAGACTGTCGTTGAGTCTACGTACAAGTAAGACCGTCTTACCCTTATTACACTACGCGACGCAGACTAAGACTGTTCGTAAAAACAAGTGGTGAAATAGGCCTTTTAGACAAGAGAGACTAACAACATTATCTAAGTGATCTAAAGTTGGACAAAAGTAATAACATTGAAGAAAGCGAAAGCAAAAATAGAATCTACTTAAGCATATAATATTTTATACTGTGACCTACAAAAAGTCGATAAACTCGCACTATCCGGTTTAATTTTGCGATAAATAAATACCAAATAAATTAATTATTCACGCGCATATTTTATCGGTCACGCCTTCATATATTGCCTTGCAAAAAACTTTTCTCTCGTTCCGAAAATAAAATTATATGACGCGTTCATTTAATTAAATCGCGATTACCAGTTGATACCAGCGATTTTTGATTTGCAAAGATTTTTGGTTTGCGGGGAACTTTAGTTATTTTTCTAAACTTTAGTTACTCCTTATCTACCAATAAAAGTCACGTCAATTTCGGACTAAAATCGGTTTCGGAGATTACTAGGAAGAAACAGAAAAACGACGAATACGTTTTTTACTGTTATTGGTATCGCATTTAGTAAGAAAAATTTTATTTTGACAAACAGTATAATTTTAGTTAGGTATAAATATAGATTAAATAAGAAAAATTCCAGTGGCGAAACAAATACATAATGTAAAAAAAATCTAAAGATGCGACCGATACTTAACTTAACCCATGATTGAACTCGTGAAAACAAACAACTATTAATAAGGGACCGAACATAAAATCGGGAAAGCAGTTCAGCAGTTCAGTGCATGTTGACCAGTTAGCAGGCGAACATAAATGTACTGCACAGCAGATGTTTTCTGCGATTTCAGGTTTAGTCCCAAGTAAAAGTTGTTTGTTATCATCATTAGTACAATCATGTGTTTAATTAAGTTATTTAGTTTAGTAGCTATTTAAGTTATTGTATAAACTGTACTGTTACTTTTTGGTGTACAATAAAGTTTATTCTATTTTATTCCTATATTTATTCAAATAAGGGAATTCAATATCACAGCTACAGAGAACGGGTTTGAAATTAATGATAGCAAGGTGATGAAAGCAACAAGAATTATAATTTGAATTACAAACTGACAGGAACAAATTGGTATTGCACACTCTAAATTATTTCACTTAAATATTCCAATATCTATAATGTACAAGATGACAACATGACAGTCTGTTGGCCGGTAGACAAACTCTACTATGATCTATTTTCTTAGGTCTTGTTACAGAATAATATACTCCAAATGACATAACTAATAATAACTATGTACAATCGTACATATAATACAAAACACTCCTCCATGAAATGACAATCCTTTCATTTTGGTTTGCCCCGCAAGCATGTTTAGATCGTCACGACGTTTTCGGCGTCGACCATTCTTCTTTTTTAGTACAAAATATTTAAAAATATTAGGCTGTATAGATATCGTATATTATGGTCAAATTAAAAGTGCCTATGTAACACAATTAGGGCTTATAAACTGCAACCTATATGTGTACAAATCAGATCTTTTCATTTATTAATGGTTAGAAATCAATGACAAGTAGGTAAGGATATAAATGTTATTTATTATATTTTCCTGTAAAGGTACAGGTGACAAACAATTAGATATGACTAATTCATTTAGAGAGTACAACCGCAAATTGTTAATAAACGTATTAATTTATATTTCATTAATTTACTATTATCATTTTCTTTTTTCGCTTTAAATACTAACTAAATTGGCAGTGGGTCACGCCGTTTTTTATAATTTATAGTAACTTAAAATCTATAATTTTTTTAAATACCCGGTAAACCCTTTTTAATGTTTTTTTTTTATCTATAAATCGTTCGATCCGGAAGTCACTTCGTATGCTTAAGAGTAAAAAAATCACGTTCGTCAACATATGTTAGACTGGTAAGTGGTAATTACATCATAACAACATAAACATAACCGAATCCAAGGTTCACTGAAAACCAGCTACCTTAGTTCCTATAATGACATAGCATAATCTGTTCAGCCTCTGTCGTGAGTAAATTACATACCAAAGTCAAGGTTTTGTTTGTGGTTACCGTAAACAACGTTGCGTAGAAGGAAAACCTGACACCGGCCGCCATGACACACGTGAAAAGAGCGGGAAAATTCTTTAAACGTCACTGTCATTGATTGTTTTTTCTTATATTATATATGATGGTGTTTTTATTTACAAAACAATTATAGAGAATGATAGTTCTTAGTAGTTTTTACGTGGTTTTTCAACTAAGTAATTTTTTATTTTTATGGATATATCGATGGTCCCTAGGTAAAGTATCGAAACTGAAAATCACTACTTTGCAAGAGAGCGATTTAAAGTTTGTTTTTGCATAATTTTGTCACGGGTGATTAAATCTTTATAAAAATTAGGTCTCTAACTATCGGGAAACGAAGTTGTATTATAAAATATCCTTTAAAAAGAGCTCAAAACAGTAATAATAAAAAATTGCTATTTTTTTGATTCGATAGGTACTTTACGTAGGGACCATCGATATGATTGTAGACGTTGTTATTTGCGTCTGTTAGATAAGTTTTTATGAAAAACTCGGATAGCTTGTAAACAGTTTCGAATATGAGAGGATTTCGATAAAGTAAGTAGGTAGAGTGAATAGGCTTAACGATTGCATTATTGCTTGCATTCCATCAGGCGGGATCGCTTCCAAGGTCATTTTACATTATTTTAAAAGAAGATTAAATTTTTAATAATGAAAATAGGATTGAAAAATTGATTTAATTATTTTAATTATAATAGGACAACTATGTGACAACCAACTACTTAATTGAAAAGTTAGGCTTTTAACAAAAATACAAATTTTGATACATAAAAATAGATTAAAAAGTGTGAAATTTTAAGTTACGGAATCGTTGTAAAAGTGAACTTTCTAAAACACTTTCTGATATTCAAAAGAGAAGGTAAACATTTCAAAATTAAAGTGAATAGAATATATGAGAAGATACTAATAAAAAAATATTTCTGCTGCGGTCTTCCCGTCTGATTATAACTTGAGATTCTTCAAGGCTAGAGTGAATAGGCTTTTAATAAACTAGTCTACCTCAACATCAAAGATTGCATCACTGCTTACCATTAGGTGGGTTCACAGTCAAACACTAGTTTATGCTATTAATAAAAAAAAGTGTTAGAGATGGAAAAAAAAATCGCACGTTTCGGTGACATAGCTAACAGAACAATTTACAAGCTTATCATAAACAAAGTAAATTGAGTATTAAAACTTATCTCATCTTGAGTTGACGCTATAAAGATTAAGACCATATACATAAAGGAATATTTACTAAATTATAAAACTCAGATTAGGTTTACAAGATCCACAACGCAGTTCCTACTTTATCAATTGATAAAATAATTTTAATTATCTTATTTTTTATGAGATCATCAATATAGGTAATAATTATTGTCAGCATATTTCTTGTAATAGTGTATAAATCTAGTTGACAATTCTTAGAACTAAACTAGCTGCGTCTATAAGGAGCAAATCATGTTAGCATTATAAGGAAATGTATTTAGTAGGATAATCAAAGAAAGAAAGAAAAATAAATAAAGAAAAAGAAAGAAAGAAATTAGGTTTATTTGACACAAGGCACAACACAACAAGTTACAAAGCATACTTAAACGAAAAAAAAAACGATAAATTGTGTGCCTCACGGCTGTATTTAAATAGAACCGATTTAGCATGAATGCTGGTTTTCAACTGGACCTGAGGTTTCGTTTGGTGGGATTTTTTTAGGGAATCGTTAATTGAAATGTATTTTTTTTTAATTTAATATTATAATTTCAATTTCATAATTGATGTATATGGGTTGATTTCCGAAATAAATGAATTTATTATTATTTTGAAAACATATTTAAATACAAAATATTTTGTGCGTTGGCACAATTTGTTGCATAACGATTAAACCATGCACCTGTTATTTCCCTTGGAATTCCCCTAAGTGTGGGTGCTATTTACAGCCACAATTTGGCTGATATCGCGCTTAAGTTCAATATGATAAGACGATATCGTAATCGGAAGAATCAAGTTGATTTCACATTAACTAAAAAAGTTGAAATATTTTTTTTTGCGAAAAAATATTTAAAAAAATCACAAAAAATAATTTTACTGAACCAAAATATTGAGAGCACGCAGAAAAAATAGCAAAAAATGTTTTTTTTTTTTACAAATGAATAAAGTAAAAAGGGAAAAAATGCCAACAGTGAAAGAAGCAACGAGTAATTGTTATTTTCCAAAGAATGCATGAATCATACATAACCGTTGTTTTCCTTCAAAACACACCTACTTTGTATGAATTCTAGCCCTAACAATTTGACACGGATTTCTCTTTATCTTTATAGAGACGAGCAATTTAATTATTTATATTTATAATTTCCTCGATTTCCCGGACGATAATCTACTTTCTAGTTCCTGTTAAGCTATTAAATTGCTTACTTGTAAATGTATTTTCGACGGCACTTGTTTTGTTCAATAAAAGGAAGTTGGAATCTTTTGATCGTGGGACATAAAAGTGAAAAGTCGATTACCTTGATCTACTATGTACGAATTATAACAAGCTGTGTTTGTTGCAACCAACATTTTAAACATTCAAAAACAAATAAGCTTCGCAGACATCGAGTCTGCCAAAAATATCTTCACAAAAAATATTCAGAAAATAATATCCTAAACATACCTTCATCCATATTTTTCACAACAAAAAAATGCAACACTAGGCGTCAAAAATTGAATCAAATACACTAATACACGTGAAGCGTAACCACTTAAAATATTTTAGCGGGAAATTCAATTTTGGAACGCTCAAAACGCGGTCGTTCCCGCGAAAATCAGCAGTCGAACTGCGGAGGCGCGGCGGTTTACACACCCACGCTACGTGTTATCACTCGACCGTACGATGACGTAGAAAATTTAGGTATAAAACAATAATTATGTGAACACAAAGTCGTATACAATCGTTATTAGCGGCAGAGTGCAATTTCGCGGTTTTATCGCGACAGAATGTCGTTTAACAAAAGCTCTGTTATCGATCAATAATGAGTCGAACGTTAACGGATAACCAACGATAAGATTTATTCATAATTAACATCTTTTTATAAAACATTTATATAGTGCTATCATAGATACTTCAAAACTATATTAATTATAATCTTACGGATTTTAGTTTTCGGCTTAATCCAAGTTTGTTTTACTTTCACTTCTCTCATTTTCACTATTCTGTATATCACAACCACAAACACCACTAAAACGGGAATTATTTTTTCCCGATACATCACGTACAGGTGACCGAACTGACCAATAACAAGTTGTGTAAGGTTGATCAGAATTAAAATAGCACTCAGGTATGGACACGCTGGCCAAATAATTTTAATTGCCTCTCATAAATTAAGTTACGTGCAAATGTAGGGATATTCGTTCGTCACCATTCCCATATAGTACTGATGATAAATTACAGGTAACACTGAATGAAAGTAAGCTAGTACTATGGCAGGTATCCAATAAGTCTGGACCATTCGTACTTGTCATCCCCTATAATTCATTGATCCACAAATAATCTTACTTCAACATCTATGATGTATCTTCGATTACGTAATATAAGTTCTGAGGCAGGCGTTTACGAAACAAATTAACAACAAGTAGTCCAAAAATAGACCATCACGACAAAGTCAACATGCGTCATTATGGCATACGCAACGCTTTTTTATCTCTCCTGGGTATCATGTTTATGCCCTTGTGCTTACGATTTCACACAATAAAATATTTTTCGCGTATATTTTCCGTAACAGACTAAGTGCCAAATACGAAAAAAAATTAACTGCCAAACAAACAAAGAAAGTAAATTTTACTGCGTCACTTTGAAGAAGGTACTTAATAATTGTCAATGTAAAAATAAACGTTTGGGGACTCTCCAAATTTGGAAATACGCTTAGAATGTCAATGCTCCTAAAGGGTCTTTATAATGGAAAATTACAATGCTCTTGTTTCGTACTTATAAAGTGATTCATTGCTGAACTTGGGAATCAACACCCACGTTCGAAGGGGTTACTCCTTTAGTCACTATGCTTGGCAACCGCATAGACGTGGCTATTACTATCTCCTAGTAGACATACTACAAAGCCTGGTGCACAAGGAAACCGTTTTTATAGTTTCCTCTTATGGACACTTAAGTTCTTTAATGACTTCACATTCAGTAACATTCATTACCGTATTCTACACTTTAAGTAGTAATCATCCTTGGCCCCTATAAAAAAAATAAATAACATAAACGAGACAGAGCCGCACCCAATTTCATCAAAACAAATGTTTCATAAAAGCTCTCACATTATGCATCACAGTCTAGTTGCATTATCATTAACAATCGCATAATAAAAAATCTTGTATTAACAGCTTAAAACTATTCGTCTTGCCCTTGATGTAAACTTCCCCTACGTCGACTCTATTTTTAAAATACAATTGCGCTGTACACTATATATACATCGTGTCACAAGATGTCTCATATTGCTTCTGGTCCTCCTATACGAATCATAGGAAAGTTATTTACTTTCATTCAAGTCATGTGCCATGCGGTCTGTCTTACAGCATCAGTGCCAATAACACACTTTTTTGAATGCATCATGCAGGGGTTGAGTGACCAGAGCATCTCCAACAATAACATCAACATTGTTACGACTATCAGTCCGACTTAGCATGATAATGTCTATATTTCTGTCTAGACTCGTGCAGAGAAATCGCCTTTCAATTGTTTCTCAAAATACAATACAAAAGTCTGCAATGATAATTTTATTCAAGTAATCCTTTAGTCGCCTCACACGACTCGTTATACGTAACAACACAAAAACTCGCTTCAATGTCACCTTGACTGCTAAAACTGCTTTCATAAAACAGTTGGGGGGTGTGTCTTTTTGCCGCTTACGTAAACACTATCAAACGAAGGCCGATGACGTTTTCATTGCTCCGTACAGCTATTCCACTGTTTGGAGACTTTGGGTAAACGAAAACTGACGTTGGAATGTTTTGCCAATAGAATGATAGATGGTATTAGAAAGTGGTGCAAGACTGAGCAAAGTTGTGAAATAGTTTTTAAATTGTACCGAAAGACCAAAATGTGTACCTACTTAGTTTAATTAAATGTAATGAAGCCACTGTTTTGAATACAAAGCCCAAGTAATAAAGTCGACAACAAGAACAGGTAAGACTTATTTTTGGATAAAAACCAAATTCAGAGACCCTGCTACCCGTCCCGTCCATATTCATTGGACCTAATGAAATTAGACTTGGGTGTGAAAATTGCCTCACATTCCGACTCATTCAATATTCTGAATACATCAGAAAAAATAATTTGCATAGAGTCTGTTTACGACACGTATAAACATTGTGATGTCATTAAACATATTTCGGCGTTGCTGTATGTCATTGTAAAGTGCCGTTAATGCTATTTTGTTTTTCAAATATGCTTTAAGAATATTTTTAAACGATTTTATCGCTTGCTTGCTTTTTCTCCGTTTTCGCTATAGTATACGGAAATTGGCACATTTTGCGTAGGTAATCGCTAAAAAAGTGGCACAAATTGCAAGTTTCCCGCTTCAGGTGGCGATAGATCGACACAATACGATGAAGGAGACTTCTGAAAGACCAGAGAAGATTTTACAATTGGCACAGGATCTGAACGGAAGTCTGGAAAGCAAAAATTACATGAAACTAGTCCACAAGACATGAAAAACACTCTAAAAATAAATCATTAAGTATCTCTACGTAACTACTTCATATGGTTTGGTAAGAAAACAATTAGTAACTGGATTTAAACAGAAATTGGAATAAACAGATAGTGACTGAACTTCGAACCGTGTATAATAATTGCCTTTGTTGCAATCACTTCAATGTACATGTACAATGTTAATTTTAACAAAATATTCAAGTGTCTGAGCGTTGATGATGTCATCATGCGACGATCTTTGGACCTACTACCAAGCGAGGTTTTTAGTAAAAACTTTACTAATAATATAAACAAGTGCTTGAATGCGATTCCACCTTATGGTAAGCAGTGATGTAATCTTTAATGGTGAGGCGTACTAGTTTATTAAGAGGCCTTGAATACATCCCAATTAAAACGAGACGGGAAGACTGCAGCCGAGGATTGTTATGGTCCTTCGATGTACGCGGTATAAAAACGAAGCGGAACTCTTAGTCAGACAGATACTGACATAAAAAAAAATGCGAAAGAAAAGGAAGCTAAGAACTGTAAACAAAATTCTTCTAAGTAAAAGAAGTGGCTCAAAGCCGGGAACGATGGAAGGAATGGAGGGAGGCTTTTGCCCAGCTGTGGGACAGCATAGGCTAGATATAATAATAATAAAAAAAGAATCTTACTTAGCAATTTTGGTCCTCCGTGTTTTTACGACAGAAGGTCGTTAATGGTAAACGTAGGCACGTGTATTGATTGACAATGGCCTTTACAACAAAATAACACGAAAGGCTACTGAACTCGTGGAAGGACATTTAGGGCAAGCAAATTTGGGCTAACTTAGGTATATTCTAGTAATGAAATGTGAAAAATTGAAAGCATATTTTAAATATATGGTTATTTTAAGGTAAAGGTATGAACAGGAAGGTATATGTGGGCGCAAAACTAAACTACCTTTCGATTTCTTTTGTAAATATTGCAATACCTTCTTGACTTAATATGAGAATTTAATAACTACCTTCCAATTCTTTTGTAAATGTTGCAAATACCCTCTTGAATTAATGTGAGGATTAAATTTGACAACTTCCTTCGAATTCTTTTAAATATTGCAAAATCTTGTTGAAATTAATATGAAACAACTTCCTTTTAAATGATTAATTCTGCTCATATTTAAATAGTATTTTCCATTAGAATCTCTCTTTAATAGAATTGTCACAGTGAATTCTACTGTGACAACTTCCGTTCTCATTTATTTATTTTAAGTATTTTTCTACCCTCATAGTGAATTTTATTTAGTGTAATGTTTTCCCGCCTAAATTCTCTTATTTGCTGGGTATAAAAACCGATGAAATTCAAATATAAAAACACTCTTTCGCTGCCCGTGGAATAGACCAGAACTGAAGTAAGGTATTTCTTTATTATCACTCACTTTTCCTGTCGTTCTATATTACTGTGTCTGTGTATTTTGTGTGACGTTAACCTCGATGGCGATCAAGCGCCGACAGCAGCGGTGGGATCCAGCCCGCTCTTACTGAAGCCGTGACTCCAGCACGTTTCGCTACCCAGCGCCTTCATGAGATCATGGCAATTCCTACCTATTGCCATTCGATCCTGAAGTGCGCTCTCATATCAAGAACCCCAGTGTGCCGATGTTGACGAAGCCATTACGAACTGAAGAAGACCGAAGACAAGTCAAGCAGGACATGATCCAGATATTTGGTGAAGAGTTCCGTTATGCTGACGACGTCCAGTGTTGACGTGACTTCACACCGGAGCAGGCGTGCAGCTACGCTGACCACATAAGCAAGGAATGGGCGCTCTTGAAGACAGTGCTGCTAGAACCAGCGGATGGTGAGATAAATTACTCAGTAATCACTGGTTTTCTGATTTTATGAAATGTGTATTGTGTAATTGTCCTGACTCTTTGCCCAAAACTAGTCTCCATTTTGAATACTTTTTTGTAAACGTGACTTTGACGACCTAAAAATAACGGTGAAAACAAATAGTTCAAATCACTCTTAGTTGACGGTAGCTATCATTGTCGTTGACAGTAGATGTCATTGTCTTTGACGGTAGCTGTCATGTTGTTGTCTTTGACGGTAGCTGTTGTGTCGTTATCTTTGACGGTAGCTGTCGTGTCGTTGTCTTTGACGGTAGCTGTCATTTCGTTGTCTTTGACGGTAGCTGTCATCTCTTTTTCGTAGACGGTAGTTTCTGTCGTTGTCAATAGCTGTCATTGTTGTTTTGTCAGTAGCTGTCATTGTCGTTGTCAGTCCTGAATGCCTGACTTTTCGGGTCCGTCTCCCATTCGTTTTCTATGTAAGAAACCTGGTTATATTATCCGTGACTGTAGAAAGAAACCTACAAATATTTTCCAGAGACGTCTCCGGAAACCCGCAAGTTAGTAATTTAAAAATAAATATTGCTATAAAAAGGGTAGGTCAGAAATTATTTCTTTAAAATTTATATTTTGAGTTAAAATTAAACATCTGTCAAAATTGAAATGACTTCATTCTGTCTAGATTTGTTTTAGTTACTAGTGGTTCAACTCCATGCAAATTTTAATTGTTTTAATTTAGAATTCAAACAAAAAAAAAATGTGTTGCTCATTTTATTAGACAAACAAAACAAAGTCAAGATTTTAGTGTCAAGCATCATGATTGTGTTTCCCAGCCGGAGGCCTGAGTCCCAGCATTGGGAACATTATAAAGTTAATGTTATGCCATGCTATGATCTGTTTCGTGACGCGCGATCCGATATTTCGTTCAGTGAAAATACTTTTATTTTAAAAATACCCACTAAGCAAAGGGACTTTCACTTTCTACCTTAAAAATATTTTAGAATTTTTTCGAAATGTTTCATTACTCATTAATTTCATTTGTCTGTTTTTTTTTTAGTTATGGATTTGATAATTGAATCTATTATTGAATTCGAATGAATTAAATGTTCGGTTATTGAATCGAATATTGACTTGGCGATTGAATCGATTGTTAGGTCGGTTATCGAATAGATTATTGGTCGATTGGTTCGGTTGGATCAATTGGTTGGTTTGGTCGGCTGACCGATTAATTCCATTTTTGGCTCGTTTAATTCGATTATTGGGTCGAGTAATTCTATTGTTGGATTGATTGTTAGGTCGATTAATTCGATTGTTGTTAGGTTGATTCATTCTATTGTTGTTAGCTCGATTAGTTCAAATGTTGTATCGATTAGTTCGGATGTTGTATCGATTAGTTCGATGATTGTGTCGATTAGTTCGAATGTTGGTCGATTAGTTCGAATGTTGTGTCGATTAGTTCGAATGTTGTGTCGATTAGTTTGATGGTTGGATATCGATTAGTTTGAAGGTTGGATATCGATTAGTTTGAAGGTTGGATATCGATTCGTTTGAAGGTTGGATATCGATTCGTTTGAAGGTTGGATATCGATTTGTTTGATGATTGGATATCGATTTGTTTGATGGTTGGATATCGATTCGTTTGATGGTTGGATATCGATTTGTTTGATGGTTGAATATCGATTCGTTTGATGGTTGGATATCAATTCGTTTGATTGTTGGATATCGATTAATTCGATGATAGATTCTGTTGAGCTCAAAATCTAAAAACTGAATTAACTCAGACTTTGTTGACATGACTGATACTTGCGTCATATAAATCGCTTTGATAAAATTGGATTTAAAAAAAATTAAAAATTTCCTATTACCTTCAATATTAATTTAATATTTCTGGTCGGGCAAACTGTCAGGTTGACATTTGAAGAACTTGATAAACAGTGGCAATACTATTAGACATTTGCAATTGACTTCACTTATTTTACAGTCGAAACATACTTAACTTCCCCATGCTTGTTGCATTTACGTGTCACCACTGTGTGTTAAGCTTTCATGTAAAATAAGGATGGACGAGCGATGATTTCGAGACAAGTTAAGCTTGATAAAAGCAAAAGATATAGTTGTCATTGAACTGCTTTAAAAATCGGTTGGACGGGCTAAACGTCTCCAATTTATGATGTTCCGAAAAAATCGCTGTTCATAATATTGAGTTTTTTATGATAATGAACCAACCGTGTGGGCGGAGAATTTGTGAATTAGATTTTACATTAACTAGTCCCTTTCCCACCTATTACGCTGACTGATCACCAGTGTATCCTTTTTCCTGTCCAAAGCTGATCCAATGCGGGTGTGGTCCATTGAATAGTGGCTAGATCCAATGCGGGTGATGTCCATTTGGTATGGCTAGATCCAATGCGGGTGATGTCCACTGATATGGCTAGATCCAGGCGGGTGATGCTAGTTAGGGAGCTGAGCCAATACGGGTGATTGTCCATTGAATAGTGGCTAGATCCAATGCGGGTGATGTCCATTTGGTATGGCTAGATCCAATGCGGGTGATGTCCACTGATATGGCTAGATCCCGTGCGGGTGATAATTTTTGATGTGATGCTAGGTAGGGAGCTGATCCAATGCGGGTGATGTCCATGGAATAGTGGCTAGATCCAATGCGGGTGATGTCCATTTGGTATGGCTAGATCCAATGCGGGTGATGTCCACTGATATGGCTAGATCCAAGGCGGGTGATGCTAGTTAGGGAGCGGATCCAATACGGGTGATTGTCCATTGAATAGTGGCTAGATCCAATGCGGGTGATGTCCATTTGGTATGGCTAGATCCAATGCGGGTGATGTCCACTGATATGGCTAGATCCCGTGCGGGTGATGTTTTTTTTTGGATGTGAATTGATTTATTGCGTTTTATGAAAAAAAAAAAGAATGTTGATTTGTTGTTTGAACCTATCCAAACCACTCAGCCTTAAGCGCGAACTTAGAATCATTATATTAACTAGTCCCTTTCACACCTATTACATTGGCTGGCCACCAAGCAAGTGTATCCTTTTTCCCTATGTCCGGAGCAAATAGCCTATGCGGGTGATGCCATTTGGTATGGCTAGATCCAAGGCGGGTGATGCCAGAGTAGGGGGCAAATAGCCTATGCGGGTGATGCCATTTGGTATGGCTATATCCTAGGCGGGTGATGCCATGTTAGGAGGCTATAATCCAAGACGGATGATGCCTTAATAAAATGCTAATCAGTCAATTCACACCAAATGTTTGAGATTTTCACACCAAATGTTTGAGATTAGACACCAAAATAGTTTGAAATTAATGTTTGAGATTTTGTAACTCTACTTTTAATTTTTTACGTTCACCAGAACACATGCCTCCAAACCTTTCGTTCCGTTTGACGCAATATCCGTCCGATGGAGTAAAGGTTTATGATGTTGAGTTCTCGTTGGTAAACCCCCTCTGGGTGGACGTGATCTTTCACGTCACTTGTTTGGCTTAGTAGGCTTCATCGTATCTTTTTCGGTGGTTTTGATATGATGAGGTTTAAGCATGACGACGATTATTTTGTTTATGCATGATGGCATATTAAATCTTAACTTGGTTGACACTTAACGGAGTGTCAGACTTTCGCGATTCGTTCGTCCTGTTCTTAAGCCTTCTCTTGCAAGAGAAAGACCTAACCATGTAAATTGAAAATGAGTTCCCACCGTTAGGTAATTTTTCAGTTAGGTTCAGGCAGGTAGGGTCAGAATATTCGAGCACTCTGAATAAGTCTTGTTGACTAATACTTTTATAATTTATTAAGGATGATACAACCTTGTTGAATGATGGCTTGAAAATAACAGTTCGACTATTCTGAAGGATTTTTTTAAAATATTGTAATATTTGAAACTGTTTGAATACTGTGCTAGGATATGGGTGACGCCGGTATAATATTCGAAACTGTTTGATATTGGGCTAACCCTATGTGGGTGACGCCGGTATAATATTTGAACTGTTTGGTATTGGGCTAACCCTATGTGGGTGATGCCGGTATAATATTTGAAACTGTTTGATGTCGGGCTAACCCTATGTGGGTGACGCCGATATATTTGATACTGATTAATATTGGGCTAACCCTATGTGGGTGACGCTGATATATTGATTATTTGATACTGTTTGGTGTTGGGCTAACCCTATATGGGTGACGCCGATATAATATTTGATACTGATTAATATTAGACTAACCCTATGTGGGTGACGCTGATATATTGATTATTTGATACTGTTTGGTGTTGGGCTAACCCTTTATGGGTGACGCCGATGTAATATTTGATACTGTTTAATTTTGGGCTAACCCTATATGGGTAACGCCAATATAATATTAGATATTGTTTGATGTTAGACTAACCCTATATGGGTGACGTCGATATGATAATTGATATTTGTAACGAGGGCGACTCACACAGAATGCTTGATGTTATGTAATTTTGGGCTAACCCAACGAGGGTGACGCCGATTTCATGTAAAATTTTGGATGCTCTATAATGAAAACTTAACCCAATATTGAGCTTAATGTAAAGTTCTGTACAGCGCAGAGAGCGCGCTGAAATCAGAATGGCCGTGTGGGCGCAAAACTAAACTACCTTTCGATTTCTTTTGTAAATATTGCAATACCTTCTTGACTTAATATGAGAATTTAATAACTACCTTCCAATTCTTTTGTAAATGTTGCAAATACCCTCTTGAATTAATGTGAGGATTAAATTTGACAACTTCCTTCGAATTCTTTTAAATATTGCAAAATCTTGTTGAAATTAATATGAAACAACTTCCTTTTAAATGATTAATTCTGCTCATATTTAAATAGTATTTTCCATTAGAATCTCTCTTTAATAGAATTGTCACAGTGAATTCTACTGTGACAACTTCCGTTCTCATTTATTTATTTTAAGTATTTTTCTACCCTCATAGTGAATTTTATTTAGTGTAATGTTTTCCCGCCTAAATTCTCTTATTTGCTGGGTATAAAAACCGATGAAATTCAAATATAAAAACACTCTTTCGCTGCCCGTGGAATAGACCAGAACTGAAGTAAGGTATTTCTTTATTATCACTCACTTTTCCTGTCGTTCTATATTACTGTGTCTGTGTATTTTGTGTGACGTTAACCTCGATGGCGATCAAGCGCCGACATATATTACTGGTCTTTACCTCAGACTTTGAAGTTTGGACTGATGTATCGGTGATTCATCGTCAACTTACGCTACTTATGATTTTTCCTGCAATTATATTGAAAAAAAAATAGCTTTTGCTCTCGACTTTGTCCCGGTGAATATCGGTTGTTGCGGATACAAAGTCGTCCTTGGGCGTAAGCTTACTC
Organism: Mythimna separata; assembly: GCA_030763345.1. Lineage (NCBI taxonomy): Eukaryota > Metazoa > Arthropoda > Insecta > Lepidoptera > Noctuidae > Mythimna > Mythimna separata. The sequence goes on from CM061190.1 coordinate 8,390,330, forward strand.
CGTTCCTTTGTTTAAGCGTGAAAGCGTAACAGACAGAGTTACTTTCACATTTATGCGGCTTCACCCGTGTGACAGTAGAAAATTATCCCAAAGGAAACATACTCCCGGGATGAAAAGTATCCTACGTACATGGTCTACTCGTGTAGGTAGTGGCCAAGATGACCACCACCTACCAAGTTTTTGTGTGAAAGAGTAACAAACTTCCATACATACAAATTTTCGCGTTTATATTATTAGTAGGATGTATGGATAAATATTAGCGTCTAGGCTAACTACATTGCAAACCCGATATGGGCCGGTATGCTAAAGGACAGACTAGCTGTCGACATATTCGGGGCCGACGTACCCGGCTGTGAGAATATATTCCGACATGTTTATTTTTATACATTCACTCTGCTAAGGTCATTAGTCATTACTAAAACATGAAGAATGAAGAGCCAATACTATTTGCAACGAAGCTGAAGTGATCGTCATCAGCCTAGCCCTTCTTTTGTTGTTTCTGGGCTGGGTATCTTGTGTACGAAACACACCCACGATACAAGACTACCTAATTCCTAGTGTGGGACAAAGTTTCTTTTTTTCATTTAAGTTAGTTAAGAGTCGGCTTTCAGTCTACCAGGATGAAACTGAATGTTACCTACTATGACTATACTGGCAGATCTGACTTTTACTTCCATTACATTGGACAACAAGATGGCCTTAGTATTACCAGTTGTGAAATTTTATGGCTTGTGTGGCGTAACAACTGTTTATGATCTTCGAATCACAGTAGGAGCTAAAGAATTCTTAAAAATCGTTTTAATGATGATGATATTCCCAAGAACGCAAATGATATTAAGGTGCAGAAATGTGTGCGCAAATACAGGTGGTCTCTTGGTTTGTATACTCGCTACAAATTGTCTTGCCCTCGTACTATACGGATGGGACGACAATCTGCCTGACCGGTGAGAGATCAGGTGCAGAACCAACGGTGTTACGTGGTTCCCAAGGGGGTGTCACACCACCAACTTTACAGGCCCACGCTCAACAGTCGCGCTTATGATCACGAGACCATCGAGGCAATTAAGAACGACCATGGCATCATGGCATGGCACTTCAGCCCCTTATATGGATTGATCTGGGCAGTTGCCATCTAGCCATGATATTGCATGTTGGCTGGGGCTCGTGACTTAAAAAAGGAGCTCAGTGGCTCAATTTAGTGATTAGTCAGGGCATAATAGATTCGATATTTATAGCATCATCAAAATGACTTCTCCCGTTCTGGGCGGAGCAGGAGTGCATGTCAGACTTCTACTGACTACAACCAACTCCTGTTCCTTATTTGCCTTAATTCCAGGGTCCCGGGGTAATCTTTCGTTCATCCCAGAGCCCCAGTAGGCTTCGACCCTACCGGGCCACTACAGTTTGCTGATCTCTTTGAAGCGCGCGCGGAACAGTACGCGCCGTCGCCGTCGGCGACATGGGATTTATAGTACCGTTACGTAATAAATATTTATGTTCTAATTGTCATAAATTCTCAGTTTAGTAGTAAACATGTTAATTGTCTCCACGTTTCTTCAATTAGTTCTTATCTATAATAAAACGACAAATATGCTGAGACTGGACAAAGGTCAAATGGCCAATGACAACAGTCATTAGTTTAATCTACTTAATATGAAAATGATAAGCGTATTGAAATCTAAACCTTTTGAGGATGAGTAATGATCAAACAACTTCTCCCGCACTGGATGGGCGAGGGCATGCCAGAATTTTACTGACTAAAACTAAAACCCACCCGTGGTCCGTCGTCAGTTGAACTTTGATCTTTGCATTTCAGGGCCGCAGTGACCCTTTCAAACAACTTTTATTATTGTAAATGTGAAACTATGTGGATTCTTTTTTTATCTCGGTATGTTTAACGTATGTCGAGCAGTTTGAATATTTTATGCGGTCTACCTAAATGTCCTTTCTTAGTTATTGTTCGTCAAGTGGTTGAAGCATGATAAGTCTTCAGTTGAGCTACACGAATACTGACAAATACTTGCCACAAAATCAAATCTGTATGGTTCTTTTCTCAAAAGCTCTCTCTTACATGTTTGCCATATGTATGGACTCTAAAAAGAGACTTTGATTTCTGAGTTTGTATCGGTGTCTCTTTACAGAGTAGTCAACTAAGAAAAATTAGCCTCGACTTGTTTAAATTGGCAAATTAAAAAAAAGTATAAAAGTGATTTTAAAACCTATTTGCAAAATAAATATCATTTAAATTCATTTTCTTTCTTTCTTTTATTTCTAAATAATAATTATTGTTACCTGGAAAACTCTGAAGGTTTTGATCCGGTTATGAATTATTTCTCTTAAACACACTTTGATTGAAAACAACACTATTTGCTAAGTGCTAACAGGCTATTACACTTTTTGCCGCTGGAGCAAAACGCGAGAAAAACTAATGTTTACCAAGAATAAAGTTAGAATTGAGTCCTATTATTTTTATAATAATTCTACAAGTTTAATGAAAAGAGTATTTTGCCTGTGCAAGGTACCGGTTGACTGGACCGCCTTACAAACATTCCTTTTAATCCATCATATTCTAATCTCAAATTGGTTGATAATAACAGTGTGTTAACTGATAATTTTGTTAATCCGTAAAACTATAAGATATGTACAAAGTTCACACAGACCGTCACTAAGGACATAATTATATCATTTATTAGAATATTTAAAAGTAATTAGAACAAATCTGATAGGCATTAAAGTTGCCTAATAATGAGGTCAATAACATATACAATAGACTATGGTTCTCAACATTAAAAGAAAGAAAGAAAAAATTATGAAAGAAAAATTTTAAAGAAAGAAAATTAAAGTAAGAAAGAAATTATATTCTTTGTCAGTACATAAAATCTTATTATAATTCTTGATATAACAGGAATTAAAATACAGAAAACTAAAAATATATATGACATGCCACTAGACACTGTTCACAATAATTGAAGTAGACAAGTTACCGAGTTTCATTACAACCATAAAATAAACGTGGCTAAAAATTCTGATCAATCATACACCACAAGTCAGCTTGAGAATGACTGGAAAGTAATTTAAAGATAAGAAACCAATAATTTATGACTTCCTATCAGAAGTCTTTAGTTTATCAAGAAATTAAGAAATGTTAGGTGTGTCCAGATTAATATTCAGATATGAAACTAATGGAATTTTTAGTTATAAATTATGTTCACATTATTGTAAACTAGGTGCTGCCAGCGACTTCACCCTCATTATAGTAGAAAATTATCCCAAGGGAGCCTACTCCTGGGATAAATTCTATTTGTTATTCCACACCACAGTTTACGCCTGTACCAAGGTTTATCGAAATCTATTCATTAGGAATATTTGAAAGAGAAAGATTTTTAAAAGTATTTTAGATACTTAGAACAATTAGAATAAATTTTTAAAATGGTTTTGGCATATCTTTTTGTTCTGGCTAATCTTTTAAAGGGTTGATCTGATGGGACTTAATCAGGGAAATAGTTAACATTATAAGTAATATTCTTTGATTAGGGAACCATGCAAAGACACTTCTTGACATTGTGACTAAATGGTATAGTGCTATTTTACATGTTACACATAGACAAAGTCGTGGCAGGCACCAACTAGCTAGACATAAATAAACAAATATTAAATTAATTAATATGGGTGAACTTTTCGAGTAGAAACGAGATATCTAAAGTTGTTTAGTTGTATAAAAGAAGTTGGACTAGTGACCTACTAATTGTAACCTATTAGACTTCAGACACACCTTTTTTTTAATATACATATACAAGCTTTTATTAGCACACAGACAATGCGTATCTCATCAAGTTGTATGTTATATAATATTCCTGTTCCTTAAAAAAGTATAAAATAATTAAATGAAACATGTTTAGCGAGATACTTAAGACATTGGTTAAAATAAAACTTTTGTTTATTTTAATTTGCTGTTTGTTGTCCAAATAATTTATTAAGAATTATCTAGAATTTAATAAAGGGTTGGACTTCTCCCGCTCTAGCATGCTGCGGAAGGCTGTCAGATTTTTACAAATTGAAACCAAACCTCAGTCCTTCAATTGCCCTTAGTGTTTCAAGACCACAGGTTTCCTTTTCAGAAAATTCCTGTAGTGTGTGTCAGACCTGAATTAAACAAACTCGATCCCTAACTTGCCTGTCAAGATTGGTAAATCAGGTAAACCCCCATGTATTGGGGAGGTCTATCTCCTAATGGGCCTACCACACGCACAAGCTTCACCACAGTTTTGCCTGCTCAGGCCAGTTCCGTGTACAAAATAGTCCAAAGTAGTAAACTTTTTCCGCTCTAGGGTGGAACGAACGGGCGGAAAAAGTCATAAGATGATTTCCTACCTTTCAATATAGGTAACTACTTTGACTATTTTGTACACAAAATCGGCCTGCGCAGGCAAAACTGTGGTGAAGCTTGTGCGTGTGGTAGGCCCATAAGCCTCCCCAATAGATGGGGACTGCAATGATGAGGATGTGTACTGAAATGATAATGATCCTAAGACCTAGAAGGACGGTAAATGATGCAACTGTAAGAAAGTAATAGGTGTGCATTAAAATTTACTATTATCTTCAGTGCGGGCCCACCTGAATGCAACAATTGCAGGTAACCCAAACTATTTCATTATGTAATTATTATCTTGATAAAATCACTCCACATTGACCCTAAGTACCCATACAGCTTTTTGGAATTATAAGCTCTATCAGATCGTAGTAAAGTTTAGATTTGTTTGGTACTATAATTCCAGTTAGAGCATTCTGGACCTAAATTCCGCGTCTATGATGCAAAAGCCCAGCTGAGTGAATCGGAACCTATTATAGAGCTCGAATAGGTTATATACAGTAAATAGATATAGGTTGACTATTTATAATCAAGTTCCTGTCAAAACACTGCAGCTATCGGGCATACCGGTCGAAAAAAATAACTAATAGCCACATGAAATCAATACTTTTTACAAACACATTTCACGTAGGAAACGAGCCGTGAAACACGATACTATGAAACAAAACTCATTTTAGTAGCTATTGATGACCAGTTTTTGTAATAAATCAACCAGAATTTAATCATTTCAGTCAATTTTAGACAAAAATATTTTTAACGAGAAATATAAATTATGATGACTTACCTTGAACAAATTAACTTTGTAGAATTAAAAAGCACAAATTATCACAACCCAGGGCACGATTAACATGCTTTTCTAAATTATTTTATTTTATTTAAATCAGATTGAAAAAATGGATATCAAAGTATGCGAATGACGTACCGCGACACGATATTTTTTATCTGTTTTGAATTGTTTTCAAAAATCATAGTCTCAACTTAAAAAAATACTCGACTTATTGCATAGAATAAATCGATTACTGATTTGAGATTTCAATTTGAGCAAATATAAAATTCCTTACAAACTTTACAAAGGAGTATTACGTTAGAACCATCCCATCACAGTATGATGTTGCATTGGTCACTTAAGCGGTAATATTTCTAAACACACAAAACTTCCAAGCTAACTTTTACTATGAAACCGTAAAAAATCTAAATCAGTCCACTATAGACTTATTGTCACTATCATAATTATTACTTTTGATTACCTTGCGAATCTCAAAATATTCACCATGAACGGAGCACAAAGATAAGGCTTCAGTTCAGATGGCATTGATATGAAAAATTGTTTAGTTTTCAGTGCCCCAAGGAGTAACGGAACTGGGTATTTGATATTCATTTCAGCTTACTATCTCGACGCATTCCTGAGAAAATGTTTCTTGACAGACGGACAAACAAACAACAAAGTAATCTTATAAGGATTCCGTTTTTGCTGACTATATTGCTGTTGCGCTGAGTGTGTGTTCAGATTATCGGGACCAAATTTTGTGTTTCTTATTAGATTTCCATTGTAATTGTAAACTTATTTCATAATACTAATAAAACAGAATGAAACGTATAAAAAATTCGTTTTGTGTTTTATTACTGCGCTATAAGTACCTATTGTAGTTATTTTACGTAAGTAAAAAGTACTTAAAATTGTAACAAATAGTTCGGTTTATGTACGTTTAATGCTATGATGCATATCTACAGAAAATACGCATTCTGGAATAAGATCATTTATCTTAATTTCATTTTAAAAATAAAGGAATACAAAATCAATTAAACAAATATTTGAAAAGGGATAATTTTCATACATGTAATATAACCCGAAACGATTAAGTGGCGTTGGGTTATTTACTTTGTTTAGCAATTTGTATTAGAAGTATCGAATGACTCTCACTGACCACTATGTTACAACTATGAATCTGTGCGGTATGAATAATCATATTTGTGTATATTCTCACAAATTAGTCGATTTTACAGAAGAAAAAATCGACCATACCAGGCACATCACTAAAAACATTGACAGTTCTCACAAGCTTACATGACGTTTCGTAATTTCAGTTTGTCACAATGACGTATGGATGGTTTGTCAATACGTATGGTGTTGAATTTATTATTGTTTTTCATTGGTATTTTTCGGGCCTTTTTCCAATCTTCTAAAACTATCAAAAACTGAAACTATTAGCTGAAAATGGCGTTAATAAATAATGCTTTAAGCAGCATTATAAACAGGAAAAAAGATTTCTGTTGTTTATGTTTGTGTACTTTAGAAGAGGAACCGATTCGATTAAATGACGAAGTTGTGGTTAATATAAATAGTTTTGATTACGATACAGTCATTTCAGAGGTGTTAAGCTTTATTTTTGATGAAGAGGTAAAGTAAATTTTGATTTAGTTACATAGTGACAACCTTTTGAAATAATATTCATGTTAGCTTAATCTAGTGCATGTATTAGGGCTGGGTGAGGCTGTGCCCCCGGGCCGCTCCTGGCTTCGTATTCCTTAATGCTGAGGGTCATGCCCTCTTTGTTTCGTCACTGTAACTTTTATGATATTCCTCCATCTTTTCCGCAGTTCAAGGGGCCCTAAAATAATTATTCCAGGAGCCCTTGATTACTTAGCTACACCACGGGCTAAGTCATGTCGTACTGTTCAATTAGACTTGTAAGAAACATGTTTGCGTAGGAATACTGATTACAAATAGCAAACCTTTTTTTTTTTTAGTTACCCATCCAATCTGTTCCCACATTATTGAAACAACAAAATTACAAATATTTCATTTCTATTTCCAGATGTATTCCTACATTAGTACATTCAACATGTTATGTGATCAGTGCACAAAATCAGCAATAAGTGGCTACAGATTTAAACATACATGCCAGAAGAATGCAGAATATGTTACTGATGTGCTTGACAAAGTTACAAACAACTTTGAATATGCTACACCTGAGCTATTTGACTGTACATCTTTGTATGTCTCATTGAATCCTCAAGATTTAACTAGCAAACAGTTCTATGATACAAAGAAGAATGTTAATACCCCAAGAGCAGCATTACGAAGATTCCGGACTCTAGATAATACTAATAAAATTAAGGTTGAAGATATCTTCCTAAACAAGATCAAAGAAGAACAGAAAGAAAATGATAAAAGTAAAAACAAAAAAAGTAGAAATACAATTGACATTCCTACCAATGAAATGTTAATTGATAAGAACAATCGTGAACTATTAAGGTGTAGAGAATGTTACAAAGAATATCCAACTATCTGGAATTTGAGGAATCATTTCATAAGAGTACATGCTCCAAAGAAGTTTAAATGCTCTGAATGCCCTAGGAGTTATGGTTCTTCATCTTTTCTGGAAGCTCACAAAGCTGAAAGTCATTGCAGACTGGTCTGCAGCGAATGTGGAAAATCCTTTAATAATAAGCATACTCTAAAGATGCATGAGTTAGGCCATCATTTGAGTTTAGTTTGCCAAGACTGTGGCAGAGTGTACAAAAATAAAACTACATTCAGAAAGCACATTGAGTTGAAAGTCTGTGGCAAGGAAACAAGAGCTAACCCTGCAGAGGCTACGTTCACATGCGATTATTGCAATAAGAAATACACGCAAAAAGTATCTTTACGAGTTCATATTCAGCATGAACATGGCAATTATAAATCTCATGTGTGTGAATGGTGCGGGAAAAAATTTTGGGCACAAAGTCGGCTAAAAGCTCACTCTGTGAAGCACACTAGAGAGAGAAACTTTCCTTGTTCAATATGTGGAGGAAAATTTGTCACTAGAGAATCCCTTTTATATCATACAAGAACACATACTGGTGAGAAACCATACAAGTGCCCACATTGCGACTGCAGATTTCTTTCTGCTTCCCGTAGAACGGACCATGTGAAACGTCACCACTTAGGAGCTACATTAGAATGTAAGATATGCCACAGCAAATTCAATACGAAAACTTTCTTACTCAAACATCAAAAGACTCATACGGAATCTGAGAACAAAACCAAGTTACCTTACCAAGATATGAAAACGAATACAAGGAAACAAAATTACGAAGACCATAGTCTGACCGTTTCAGTTTCTGACACTAAACCTAAAAATTTATGGCAGATCAGTAAAGTTGATGAAGATACTATTCCAAGTTTTCAGAAAATTATAGATTCTAGTGAAGTTGACTTAGAACAGTTTACGGAACAAGTTTATGAGGATGAGAGTACAAGACAGTCTTCCGAGGATGGAAAAGTGTATTTAGAAGTGTCTGATGATGCTGATGACTACATCAAAATATTGGGTGTGTAGTTTCAGTCGAAAAGTTGGTATTGATAGTACTATATTTGAAAGTTACTATTGATAGTAAAACCCACTACACTAAAAAATGTTACTTATATTATCGATTTGAAGACTAAATGTACTTTTTGTACAAATCATGCATTTTATCTATTTTAAAATAAATAATCATAACAACATTCATGCCCAGATTCAGTCAGGTAATGAAATTGGGTACTTCACTAGTTTTAAAAATATTTGTATCAAAAAGTAAGTTTATTTAAAATCAATTTTAAAAACCTTTCAAATCTGGTGGAAGGGGAAACTGTCACGTAAAAGAAAATGGTTGCGAAAATTACTATGTGACGTTGCCGCTATTAAGGTGCCGATGCCGTACGGCCGTTATATGTTGGCGAGTCTGAAGCTAGGAAAAAAGAAATGCCAATAACAGTTTTTAACAGCAATAACAACTGCAAATTGCATTTATTTTTTTAAAACCTTTATTTTTGTACGATATTTCGAGCGCCAAAATTCGCAGAGCCTAACTTCAGACTCGCCAACTTAAAACATGTGTGTAGAAAAGAGGTACTAGATAGTGAATGTGTTCTCCCAAGCACCCATTTTCTCATAAAAAATGCTGCTGTGGTTATCAGAAAATAAATTATTTAGATCTGAACCTGTAACCTACAACTCGTTGTCAGAATCGTTACCACTGAGCCACCACTGCTTCGGGTGAATTCATATTATGCTTATTTATAAATGAGACCTTGTAACAATTTAATATATACACAGTTATGTTAATAATTTATTTTAAAAACCATGAATACTTATTGTGTGTAAGAACATTTTTATGTTTTAGTGTGGGTCTTTCGGTTTTATTTATTATTTAAGTGTTAAAAAATATAATATAAACTTGACTGTATGTTGTGTAGTAAAAAAGTTGTTTTTATTTTAGAGACAGGAGATAGAAACACAAAATAATTAGATAAATGTTTAACCAAATTCGTGATAAAATTTTTAAACATGTTGCCTAAGTTTTCTTATTATTTAGTGGTAATTCGTTATACTACCTACTTAAAATAAAATTGGTGTTTTATTAAATCTTTTTTTCATTTTTCCACCTCATAGTAATATAATAAATGTGCAAAAAAAAAATTAATTTACATGTACCCACTAGTTTTTTTTGTGCTGTACGTAGATTTCTGTGGTTGTACGCGTATGTAACAAATGTGCGTATTTTTGTAGAGTGTACGGTTTGTACATTTGTCAGTGTCAAGTTAGAAAGTTTTCAAACGAGAAGGCTAACGTAGTCGTCGGCGGACTGATCAGTCTTCGTAACGGAGACGGGGATGGGGAATGCCATGCGCGATCACCACTTCTGTCCATCGCTTCACAAGGAGCGGTGCATGACGGGACAGAGGTGGTGCCCGCGCTTACAACTCGGTCAGCAGGCTGAGGTGATAGCGGCGAATCTAAGACGTGAGCCGGGGTGGAGGTTTTCCCTATGACAGCGTCGAGTTTCGAGCCATATTTGGTTAGAAACTCCTTGTTGTCATCACACCCTTAGGGCTGGCGCCCAGTGCCGTCATGGCACGGCATGTCATAGCAAAGGATTTTATTACTATTAAAGTTATTTTGAATCTTATTTCAATGAGATTAGAGTTCATGTTATTTTATTTCAATATTTCCACGATGCTGCGACGACGTGCCGCTGGATGCTGTAGCTTGACGCGGCATGCCACGGAATGCCGCGGGATACCGCAGCACTATCCTGTCTATCTGCTATGCCACGCCGGCAGTGGGCGCCGGCCCTTACTCAGCCTTAGCCTAGCGCTAAGTCCCTGGGTCGACGGGCTCGGGGGTGAGTGACTGGGAGGGTCACTCAGGGTTGTGCAGACTGGGAGGTGAGTACCTACTAGTGCGCCCTAAGCTTGAATCCGATCGCCAGTGTTATTGTGCAATCGGGCCTAAACCTAGCTTCCGTCTCCAATTGACTGCTTAGCCCTGAAGGTGTTTGGCTGGTGTATCGTGTCAGCAGCCCCTTGACTTCGTTGACACCGTAAAGTAGCCAGTCAAGGACTACAAAACTGAGGCTTTACCCTGAAACGGCACACGTTTTCGACTTCAGGCACATGTTTTCCCCGTTACGGAAAAAAATAATCCTCCACTGCCATGATAAAGGCGGCTTTGGATTGGTGCTCGGTCGGCGACCACAGATGAGATCACGAAGAGCAGGAGCGGTGTGACCACTGGGTGGCATGATGGGCAAGCGTCGGGCGGAGAATAATCACTGTAGCAATACAGCCTTCATACGCGGTTTTATAACCAAATAGTAGATAAAGAAGAAAAGATGTTTAAGGAGGTGTAAAAACCAGTTTGGAAAAAAATATTTAAAAAATGTGCCTTTAAAACTCCCTTTTTTAAAATCGACTAAATCCTACCCTCTATTTTTGTCCTTTTTGTGTCAACTGTTGAACTGTCAACGGCCAGCCGATCGGCTGTCACTGTCATTAGACGTCAAACTTGTTCTGTTGTCTACTTTTTTCAATTTTCATGAAAATTGTGAAATGTTATAAACAAATACTGTGTATCGAAGCAGAGGGATTAGCGGCGGTTTAAATACAAAATGACGTTTTTAGAGGATACGTTGATAATTTTAATATCACAAGTAAGTTGGATGTAAACATTGTTGAAGGTTATATTCCTATTCGTATAAAACTTCTAAATAAATCGCTGATGAAGCTAAATAACTCTGTAATAATGGGCAAACAGTATTCATTTATAAAACTGCTGCTATATTCGTTGTTTAAATATCGTAGTTTTCCGTTAAGAGGTCTAATATCTATATAGATTAAATACCTACAATTCGTCTTTTATTCATATCAAAACAACACTCGTTACAATTGAAGGCTATGATTCGTTGGTGTTGTTGAATGATGAAGATAGTCAGCCTTTTAATCGTATCATGGTTGGAATTCTCTTTTATTAGGTACCAAAGGCAAGACTAAGATGCTGACCCTGAAGTGCTTGGTTTGATCTTTCAAATAGATTTTTGAACAGTTTTGTTTCAGTTACTAATTGAGTTGATAATAACTTGGGCAAATAACATTGTACAATCCAGTTGGTCTAAAGATCCAGTTGGATAGTGGCCATAGGAACTAAATTCAGTTTCTTAACGTTTGAATCCCCAACCGGTCCTATGAGACCGCGCTGTTATTGTTTTACTATTGTGTCTCGTTTCGCGGGTATCTGAGTAATTAATCCCTGAGAGTAAATTGACACAGGCAAATGTCATACAATAATAATGATGCCAGTTATTTTGTGTTGTGACAAGTATGACAACACAAATAATCTCATTTTAGTCACAGAGATTAGTCTTTCCAGTACTGTAATTAGAGACATAATAGAAATACAATAGGTGTGTGGACGCTGGTGTCTGCTCGGGGCTCAACAGATTAAAAAACAGACTATACTGTGCGTAAATAAATAGCCATTGATGATGGAAGGTTACTATAAGAACTACTGTATAGAAAATAAAACACAACAATGTTTATGCACTTTAGGATGATATTGACAAATAAAAGTTAACATGATAAAAGTTTGTTATGAAAACACATGTTTTATATTGAAAACTTATTTATTACTGTGTTTGTAACTTAAGTTAATAAATTAAAACATCATGAGGTATTGTTGAGAACCCTGTATTTCATCCCCTTTTTACATAATCTTCCAGATAGTCTTCTTCGTAGGCGGCTGGATATTCTTCGTGAAGCAGCTGTTCCGTGACTATGAAGTACATCATCTACTCGTGCAGCTTATATTCTCCGTGACCTTCGCTCTCAGCTGCACCATGTTTGAGCTAATCATATTTGAGATCATTGATTATTTGGATTCTAGGTAAGAAACTCCTCAAATTATTTTGATACTAGTTTTACCAAAGTTAATGGTCAGAGAGGTAGTTTTTCATCATCATCATCATCTACCTGCCTTTTTCCAACTATAATGGGGTCGGCTTTCCAGTCAAGCCGGATTTAGCTGAATACCAGTATTTTACGAGGAGTTGCTGGGTTGTGGAGCTGCCTACCAGACCTCCACAACCCATTAATTGGGGTAACACAGTACTTCATAGCAAGACTGGAGTCAGATTTACTGGCTTCTGAATATCAGAGAGGTAGTTGTTCAAAGTAAAATATTGATACACAGCTGCAGCAGGTTAGATAGGAAGCCAACTCAACCATACTTCCTAATTGGGAAAAGAACAATTGATTGATTCTCTTACAAAATTTGACACATACAAAGTCATCAACCACCGTAAGCGTGGACTTGCAGATGTCAAGCAATGAGTAGCATCCGTTTATCTATACACAAAAATTATATTTTTAAATAATTCAATACAAAAGAAAAAAATAGTTCAAAAATATTATTCTTATTTATTCTTAGTTATATATTTTGTACATTTTTAAATATTTCTTTAAAAAACAGGTAAAAAAAGTAATATTATTATTAAAACCTCCCCCATTCCTCCAATTTTTTTTGCTTTGCTCTCTTGGCATGGTATACCCATATAAAACACAGATCTATATTTGCAAGTCTGTGGTACTATAGTAATTATAATTGTTCCTCTTTCAGTTCAAGATACTTCCATTGGAACATGGGTCTTTATTCACTGCTGTTCATGGTGATAGCTTTGATACCTTTTTATATAGCTTACTTCTGCATCAGCAATATTAGATTTGGTGAGTAATATCTGTACTATAATAGAAGCTGACGAGTTTTTTTGTTTGTTCATACCTGCTAATCTAAGTATTAGAAAACATCTTTTTATATTATCTAACCATGTTCATGCCAAATCCTGTCTCACAAATAAATCATAATATGTCTATCATCATGCTACGACGCATAGAAGCGTAGCGATTAAAGACGCATGCATAGAAGGGCTGGAACAATTGGTTTGCACTCTGCAGCAGTCTTTCTGCAGCAGTCTTTGTAGAGCAGTGGTGGCCCAGTTGTAACTGCCCCGACTTCGCGGGTTGAAACCCGGTCAGGCACATTACTTTGTGTAATTTATTTCATCACCACTGCTCTCAAAACGGTGAAGGAAAACATCGTGAGGAAACCGGCATGTCCTAGAACCAAAAATTCGAAGACATGTGACATCCACCAATCCGCAATGGGCCCGGGCGGTGGATTATGGCCCATTCCCTCTCCAAGAGAGGAGGCCTGAGTCCTAGCAGTGGGAACGATAATGCAAAAAAAAAGTCTTTCTGGGCACCTTGGCGGTAGTAGTGGGACTAGCTAGCTAGTGATAGGAGTGGGCGACACTGCGCTTTCGTTATCGGTCGGTAATAACGAATGAACTAACAAGCTGAATATTGACGGATTGAGGCCTGGCGGAGTTCGCCCGTGGGAGCGTACTAGCAATATAGTTAATTCACAAACTACAAGAGCCCATGAAGAGTGAAAGAAAAAGTTTATGTGTATAAATTGCACCCTGGCCAAGCCTCAAGGTCTATAAAAATATTGGATGCCTTTTTTATAATACAAGAAACTGCCCATTAAAAATACTTGTAATTTTTTGTTTCAGTATCCCAAAACATGATAAGACCATTGACTATGTTTGTATGGTTCATTTACTTGTATTTCTTCTGGAAAATCGGAGACCCGTTCCCTATTTTAAGTCCAAAACAGGTGAGGAATTAAATTTTATCTTATATAATTTGATAGGATCCATAAAAAGTAAAATATTAAAGAAATTTTGAGAAATTATTTTACCTTATCTTTATTAATTTACCTTATCACTAGCATAGAAAGTGAAAAATATTCGTATAATTAATACATTTGCTAAATGTAACTGGTATTTTGGTTAAATATTTACATAATAATATGAATACGCCTTTACTTCGCAGTAGCACTGATAAGTCACTATTTCCTTAACGTGAATAGACTATGGTTGCACTTGTGTGTATAAATTTGACGCGATTAAAGTCGCGGGCAACAGCTAGTTAATAATAGAGATTCTGGAAGTTCTCGAGGCTTGCCCGGCAATTTTGAACCCACAAATCTGCGTCATAAGATCAGTTTTACTTCTTTCTATTTCTGATTCAGTATGTTTCATATTTCAGGGTATATTTTCGATAGAACAAGGAGTATCGCGTATAGGAGTGATTGGAGTGACAGTGATGGCGTTGCTATCAGGATTTGGTGCAGTCAACTACCCATACACTTCCATGGCTATATTTATAAGGTACTAACTTTATTACTATGCCATCACTCCAATTACGTCCTTTTCTGTAGGTGGTAAATCATCAAATTTCTTCTTCCACCTTATGGTGGAGCGAGAGGGCGTGTAAATGTAATATTTTTACACATGACTAGCTTCTGCCATCGGTTTCGCTTGCGTGGCAATATATGCCTATGTCAGACAGACAGATAAAGTAATATTCTATTGTTCTAATCATTTTTAAAATATGATCTGTAGTTTTTAGTTGATTTATTACAAACTAAAACACAAATATTTCCTCTTTGAACTATCAGATACCCGCAAAACGTGACACAATAGTAAGACAATAACAGCGCGCTCGCAAGTAACCGCTCGGGGATTCTTGAATTAAAATGTTAGTGCAGATAACATCTATCATCATTATCAATTTTTTTAAAACAGTTTAGGAATATAAATCACAAGTATTTCGCAGAACAAAATGTCAGCACAATTAGTACATTTCTCTCATTTAATAATTCGTGCTGGCAACATTCCAGTCAAGATTATAAATTGGACAATATGAATTATCATTCTACCCACTCAAGAGAATTTGTGCTGTATGAGTTATTATTATTAGACAGAAGTGTATTATTTTTCATTATAATGGTTCCTGTTTATTTAAGACCAGTTTCTGCCAAATTCAGTAACACATATTTGTTTGGTTAATATTTGTGCCAAGTTTAAAATTTATTAAACCAATAATTCCTTCATACAATCTTTAAGTCCCCTAAAATTCCATATTAACCTATCAATACCCTCGAAACGAGACACAATAGTAAAACAATAACAGCGCGGTCCAATGAGACCGGTCGGGGATTCATGAATTAAGGGTAGTTTAGAAAAATAAATCGTCTTTTTCCTGCCCTTACCCCATATTACTTGGGGTCAGCACAACACGTTTTTTTCTTCAAGTTTTGAAAAATAAATAATGATAACTTAGGTCACTATCCTAACTTTTAAGTAAATTGGCCCACAGAATGTGATTTTGCATGCAAAGGAGTTTCCTTCTTGTTACCTCCATTCAGGTCGAATTTTTAATAGCCCTTCCTTAGTGCTAGCCTACGTCATAAAACTGCGCAAAAAACTGTGTAGCTCATGAAGCATCGTAGTCTAAATTCTCACAATGAAATGTGTACCTTTTCGTGTAGTAAATAAAGTTCTATTTTGAGAAAATATTAAAATGTGCACGCAGCGTCGCGTCGCATCGCGGCTAGGTGTGAACTGATCCTTAAGTGCTAGCAACTGTGCAAAAAGCTGTGTAGTTTCAGCTGAGCGTTGATATGTCTTGATAAGTCTGTCTTATAAGATCTATGTTATACTTGTGCATAAAGTTTTAATAAATAAATATGACAGTCAGTCACTTTCTCCTTATATAGATTTTATCATTGATTACAGACCAGTAACCCAAGCCGATGTCCTTTCAATCGAAAAGAAACTCCTTCAAACTATGGACATGATACTGGTAAAAAAGAAAAGGATAGCGCTAGCGGAAGCCAACAGCGTCGGAGCGAGACAGCAATACAATATGTTGGACCAGTCTAATGTTAAGAATAGGGGCGGGTTCTGGACTAATATTTTGTCCAGTGTTGGCAGTATTACTAATACTTTGGGGCATGGGACTGAAAGTGAGTAATTTTTAAGTTTTTTATCCAAACCTTAGATTTTTTTTGCCAGTAGGATCATCAAAAAGCCCTTTCGCTCTGGGTGGAGTAAGAGGTAAGGCCAAACTAGTGGCGAAGCTAGATGACAAACGGCCTTAGGGCATAAGAAATCTGGGGCCCTTTATTTTATGTGGTAAATCACCAAATAGCTTCTCCTGCTCTCGGTAGGGAGTGTCAAACTTTTACTAACTAAAACTACTTATACTCCGTCGGTTTAGGTAGTTAACTAAAGGTAAACAATCTTGGTATGTCTTTTTATATTAAAGAGGTCGTATACAATATACACAAAGATTATTTAAATTTAGTTTATTAGCTAACATCGATTTTGGTAAATACCTATGTGCAATGATTTTTACATACAATTTTTAGACAACTTTTAGATAAAAAGACATGCCAAGATTGTTTACTTTTAGTTAACTACCTAAACCGACGGAGTATAGTTGCCATTATTAAAGTAGTTTTGCAACCTATTTTATTTAAATTTTAGTGGGAGAATTTCACGCTCGTTCAAATAAAGTTTACTGATCACGTTTTGGGCAGCCCCGGCCCAGGTTCGGGGCACTCTGTTAGCTAGTCCTTTGGCAGCTACGCCAGTGGGTTAGACTTTTAGTGACTAAAACCCTACGTTCGTTCAGTTTACCTTTGCATTCCAGGGCCATGATAACTCTTTCAAATTGAAATACAAATATTTTGCAACTAATTATTTTGCTACTACTACTTATATTCCTGATGTTACCATAAAACGCGCGGCGTAACGCTGCATGAAGCAACGCAATCTAAATTCTCACAATGAACTGTGTATCTTTTCCTGTAGTAAATAAAGTTCTATTTTGAGTCACTCTATTAAAATGTGCAAGCAGCGTTGCGTTGCGTCGCGTTTCGGTGTGAGCTGACCCTTAATAAACCTTACCTTCCAGATATAACCCAGCTCCGTCAAGAGCTGTCAGGTCTTGAGGAACTGTCCCGTCAGCTGTTCCTGGAAGCTCATGACGCTCGCACCATGCGGGAGAAGATCGAATGGTCGCACACCTTCCAGGGAAAGTACTTCAACTTCCTGGGGTACTTCTTCTCGTTGTACTGCGTTTGGAAGATTTTTATTGTGAGTATAAATGCATCTTACTTTATACACCACGTACACAGCTAATTTAAACCTTATTTTGACGTGAGTAAGGTTTAAATTAGATGTAATTACTGTACACAATGGGGGCATCTCGTGCCCAGCTAAATTAAACCTTATTTTCATGTAAATAAGGTTTAAGTTATATGAGTAGGAGCTATCAGGTCTGGAGGAACTGTCCCGCCAGTTGTTCCTTGAAGCTCATGATGCTCGCACCATGCGGGAAAATATCGCAAAAAATTACGTCAACATTCTGGGGTAGTAGACATCATTATTGTAAAGACTGCAGAGATTCTCTGGGAAAAAAGTGTCGTTCCACAGTAACGACACTTTCTACTCCAGAACATGGTTTACTACCAATTTCGTTCAGCCGTTTGAGCGTGAAGAAGTAACAAACATAAACGCAAACTTTCGCCTTTACAATATTAGTGTGACAATAACACCAATTTCTTTGTCCACAGTCAACAATAAACATAGTATTCGACCGCGTTGGCAAGAAGGACCCTGTGACCCGCGGCCTAGAGATAGTCGTCCACTGGCTGGGCTGGAACATCGACGTCGCCTTCTGGTCGCAGCACGTGTCTTTCATACTAGTCGGCTGCATCGTACTCACCAGCATCCGAGGACTACTGCTCACGCTGACCAAGGTAAGTGACTCAGTGAGCCTGCTCTAGAGATAGTGGTCCACTGGCTGGGCTGGAACATCGACGTCGCCTTCTGGTCGCAGCACGTGTCTTTCATACTAGTCGGCTGCATCGTACTCACCAGCATCCGAGGACTACTGCTCACGCTGACCAAGGTAAGTGACTCAGTGAGCCTGCTCTAGAGATAGTGCTCCACTGGCTGGGCTGGAACATCGACGTCGCCTTCTGGTCGCAGCACGTGTCTTTCATACTAGTCGGCTGCATCGTACTCACCAGCATCCGAGGACTACTGCTCACGCTGACCAAGGTAAGTGACTCAGTGAGCCTGCTCTAGAGATAGTGGTCCACTGGCTGGGCTGGAACATCGACGTCGCCTTCTGGTCGCAGCACGTGTCTTTCATACTAGTCGGCTGCATCGTACTCACCAGCATCCGAGGACTACTGCTCACGCTGACCAAGGTAAGTGACTCAGTGAGCCTGCTCTAGAGATAGTGGTCCACTGGCTGGGCTGGAACATCGACGTCGCCTTCTGGTCGCAGCACGTGTCTTTCATACTAGTCGGCTGCATCGTACTCACCAGCATCCGAGGACTACTGCTCACGCTGACCAAGGTAAGTGACTCAGTGAGCCTGCTCTAGAGATAGTGGTCCACTGGCTGGGCTGGAACATCGACGTCGCCTTCTGGTCGCAGCACGTGTCTTTCATACTAGTCGGCTGCAACGTACTCACCAGCATCCGAGGACTACTGCTCACGCTGACCAAGGTAACAGAGAGATTAAAACTATAAAAAAAAACAATCTAAAAAATGCATTCTACGTGGATGCGAACGCGAAGCAATGCGGCGCTATTTGAACAAGCAATTGATACTTTATTGCAATGGCCTAAGGACTTACTTTTCCAAAGTAGCAATATTGTCCTAGTGGGCACTATGTACGCCTTAATAATTGTCATGTGTATTAATTCTGTAATTATGACCCTAGTAGTAAGTTTTCTTAATAATAACTCGGCCTTATGGTTCCTTACATTCGTACAAAAACTAATTTTAGAAGATCTCTGACTGAAGAAACTTTTTCTTCTATATGCCTATCAATAACTCTCTATTTTTGTTCACAGTTCTTCTACAAAATCTCATCATCGAAGTCATCAAATATAATCGTGCTAATCCTGGCTCAGATAATGGGCATGTACTTCTGTTCATCAGTACTCCTGATGCGCATGAACATGCCATCGGAATACCGCATCATCATCACTCAGGTACTCGGAGATCTGCAGTTCAACTTCTACCATCGATGGTTTGATGTTATCTTCCTAGTTAGCGCTTTGACTAGTATATTTACTTTGTATTTAGCTCATAAACAACCTTCTGTAAGTTAGGTTTAAGTTGGAGTTGTAAGTGTGAAAATAATGTGTAATTTGTCAAGTTTTAATGAAGAAAGTAAGCGTGTAATTATGTTGAGGTTTAAGTCTCAAATAAGTTAGGGGACAAAATGTCCCCCAACTTGATGCGCAACGCTGTTAAATTGTATATCATAGCATAGCAATGTGCGATGGCGAGAGGTTTTATTCGATTGTTCAAACAACTCGATTGTTCTTGATTATTTCGTCTTTGACTCGAATTCGACTCGGTCTGTTAATGCGACTGGCGCATGGCGCGTAATATAGTATCGGATCGTACCGTATCGTTAAAAATTTCGCGTGAGAGTAACTGCTTAGTACAATCGATTACGTTGACTCGAAACAATCGAAAAACATCTCGATTATTATGTGGAACGAGGAATCGATGGTCGACTCGATGGTTTATTTTAACGACTACGATTCTTTTGATTGTTAAAACATCTTGGAATCGCCCATGATGTCCCGCGTCACGAGTTTGTATCGTAAAATATTAGGAGGCAAGTTGTGGGACACTGGACAATGTTGCAGCGTCACGTACATTAAGCGTTGCGCTTCATTTGAGGGGCATTTTGTCTTTGTATCTGAAGCTTAATACTTTCGGTGATAAAGACCCAGCTTAAGGGTCGTATAATAATTGAAAAATGTAAAAAAAAAAATGACGCGCTAGTCAGCTATAGCTATGTATAATAACGACTCGGGAAGCGAGTTGTGGGCGCAACGAATTATTTAGGAATTTGAACAATGAAATTACTGTTGAAATTCACGAAACATGCTGCTTTATAATTTTATGTAATTAAGCTTTCCCCGCAGTTTCACATTTCGAGTATTGTGTGTAAATACCTCATCATAATATGCGTGTACTATAAAAAAAAAACGATACCAAAATTCAAAAGTATTTAAAATTGAATGTATGAATGGAATCATTTGCCTATCAGGGCTGCGGGTCATTGTGAAACAGTAACCGCGGCCCTGGAACGCAAAGGACAACTGAAAGAACACTGGCTCCACTCGCGAGAAATTATTTGATGATTTCCCACCGCGAAAAAAAACAGTGTGTGAAAGAATTTTGTGAAATGAATTATTTGGAAAATGTTTTGTGATTATATTTATTTCGTTTTCATATTTATAACGCCACATTTCATTCAGTAGTATATACGTAGCAAACTATGTTTCAGAGGTCCAGGCGGTAAAACGAATAATCAAACTTGCAGACATAAAACTCTGATTGTTAAATAAATACTTGACCTCACAGGGTGTATCACACATCGACGCGGTTTTGCGTCAATGTGTGACACGCGGTGTATATCCGTTTTCACTGACGCTATGATCGTTGATCGTGTTATCTAAGTGATTGATGAATAAAATCGCAGTTCTAGATTTTGAAAGCTGGCTAATATGTAAGCGCGATAATATGTAGGCTTTTATTAATGTTTCTTAGTGTTAGTGAGAATGGACAACTTAAGGGTGCTCTAGTCGGCGGTTCGAACTCGTGGGCGGGGCTAAAATGCATGCACGTACAGAAGTTAAAAACGCTGTAATGAACAATAAGTAACTAGTGCACAAACAAATTCAAACAACCATAGCACATAATTATGTTGATTTATAACTTTTGGCGTATGAATATGAAAAAAACTATTTAATTTATCTGTTCAAAATAAAACTGTTTTGAACAAGTTATGATCTACTTCTGCTTGGGAACTATTTTACATTTTCATACGCCTTAAGTTATATATTTACGTTCAAAGATGCACAAATTAGTATCACAATATGGATGTTTCGACGCTAATAACTTACAAATTTAATATGTATACTTTTACTGTTTCGTTTTCATATACACTGACGACACACACTTTTATCACTTTTTGTTTTAAAACGACACCGTCAAACTGGAAAGAAATCGTCAGACTACGTCAATAACCGACTAGGGTACCCTCAATTCAAATAATATTAAATGTCAAATCTTTTCTTTATACCCTGCGCACATCTAATAAAGTGATGAAATACTAGCAATAAAATAAAAAAACCATGTTACATAATAGTTTTAAGTACTATTAGTTTTTTAAGACTGATGAACTTAAAAATTAAGGAAAAATAAAACGTCTGTTTAAAATTAAATAGTTTTATTTAACAGTTTTATTTATTTATCTTACATAAACTATATCGAAATAGTTAAAATAGAAAAGTTTACATGGAAAGGCCACCTTAAGTTTACTTATTTTAGAAATAGAAAATGTATCTCTTTTACTAAAGTATTTATTTATTTATTTGAAATTTTCGAGAATTTGAACTTTACGATGAAGATATTTTGATATTTTTTTTACTTTAATAGATTTGGGTAAAGATTCGTGTACTTTAGGTTTTACTGCACAACCACAATTTACTTACTTTGGAAGTTCTCAAAAGAAAGAAAAAAGATAATATTTATCTTAAAATTAAAGTAAATAAATCAAAAAAAGGTGTTACTTAAAACTTATCAACCATCAAATCCATAAATTATTTACAAAACCATAGATACTCAACACCTTAAAATATTTTGACGAATCTTTACAAAAATCTTTGGAAAATTCTATTGATTGGTGTTACTTGAGCAATAAATTCGAAATTGCTACGTTAAAGCGAATGTTCTATGTTGTCTGTGGCTAGAAGGTTGTCTATTCTCCCATCAGATCCTCGTATTGCTTCCTGAAACAGTCTCCCACGGGGAAGAAGTCCCAGCATCTTTGTGTGTACATGTTCCAAACGTATGTCTCTTGACCTGGGGGGGAAAGATTCTTGTTAGGAAATCGTGGTCCGAAATGTTAACTTGACCCACTAGCACGTGCGTTGGACACGTATGTCTCAGCCACAGTGCTGACGTCTGCATACCCCAAGGTACCGGGTTAAAAAAGGTCATTAATATGCAGCAAGAACAGAGTGGCCGAGAGCACCGACCCCTGGGGGACTCCGGCATTGATACCTAATTGACCGGACGAGCAGCCGTCGATGACCACTCGAATGGACCGATCCCTCAGAAAGTCCGCAATCCAATCACACAGACCAGTGGTGACCCTACAGCCTGACCCTGAGGTACAGGCCCAACTGTGGTCATGCTTCCTAGATGGCGCTGGACTCTAGTTTTATAAACCTTATTATAAAAAAACCCAAATTACATGCGACTATTTAATTTAGATTCCGAAATTATTTTAGGTATTTTTTTTTAGCTATTTGAGGCAGTAATTTGACTAAGGGCCTGTTTCACAATGTCTGAGTAGGCACTACTCACTGAATAAATTAAAAAATGTGACAGATTTTGTATGAAATTATCTGCCAAGTAAGATACTCGAAACTTAATCATAGGTGGTGAAACAGATTTTATATTTTTTACATCATTTCCTTGACTTAATAATGATCACATACACTATAAGCAAAGTAAATTAAAAATGTAGAGTTCAGCGCCATCTAGCGACTCTTGGGCCCATAGCTTTCACCTTAATGGCAAAAAGAAAAGCAATTGCTTAGATCTGATGACAATCATGGAAAAATACTCCTTAAAATTGGTGCAAAAATGTTTAAAGTTGTATGAACAACGACGCAAACGACTTAGGAGCACAGACATGCTTGAGAATGCTTCCTCGAGCATGCTCGCACATACTAATTTAAACCATATGCTACTAATTATAAGATTAATATTGAAGTTGTGTCATACCTGTATACTCCGTGTCGGGTTTATTGATGAGATGCATAAGGAAGAACATGTAGTTCGCTAGATTATGCTCTCTTTGGACGTGAGTGTCGAACCCGTGCGGCACCTGTACAGATAAGTAGGTTTAATTTGGGTTAATTGCACTTTTCTATGCTTTTAACATTTTCTGACACTTTGATTCGTCATTTACCAGAGCGAGTAAGAGGGATAGAAAAGGATAGAAGTACAGGAAAGTATGATTGCTTGACTGCTCGATGTAGCTCAACCATTAGATTCTTTAAAAGCATTTCTGTATATTGTCATAATTTAATTTTTCGGTTTTTTGTCCATAAAAAGATCATAGAGAGTGCAAAAAATATCGATAACTGAGTATACTTTCGATTATAAAATGCTGTTTTTGGAAAGAGAATCAACGACATGTCAAAATCAAGCTGATTTTGAGAGTGTATTAGTGAGAGTGGGTGCGTGGTGGGAAAATCTCAGTCTTTTTTATACGCGTGTAATGTAATGGCGTTGACGACACAATACGGTTCGTGTAATCTTTTCCTTTTACTTGACAGTTTCCCCTTCCACCCGATTAGAAAGGATTGAAAAATTCTTTCCATTTGATTTTGTATGTTATAAAGTTACTTTTTGATGAAAATAGGTAATAGATATAAAAAAAAAATGAAATCAATTGTAGTAGTTGACATGCGTACGGCAGATTGTCAATTTTTAAGATGAATTTGCGTTCCAAAAACCGCCTTCAATTAACAGTTTCAGCTACCTTTACACTAAAGTACTGATATTTTTTTCCACACTAATACTCGTATAACTTACTTTATCAAAATAGTCTTTATTAATGCCGCATATGAAGCAGTTGGACTCCATGTCCTCTTTCACGGACTCCAACTGGTCACGCAGTTCTCCGAACGCGTCGATGATCAAACCTGTAGCGATATTGTTTGGTATTAGTAACAATAATAACAGAGAAATGATAGTCAGAAGCCAGTAAGTCTTGCCATGAAGTACTGGGGTGACCCAGTTAATGGGTTGTGGAGGTCTGGTAGGCAGCCGCTCCTCGTAAAATACTGGTATTCAGCTAAATCCGGCTTGACTGGAAGCCGACCCCAATATAGTTAGGAAAAGGCTAGGTAGATGATGATGAATAACAGAGAAATGATTCGGGTATCAGGATGGCAGCGATGTGGAGGCGTTCTTACTTTGAGGCCTAAGTATATTTGATTTTATATACATTTACATAATTATGTACATTGATAGGTAATAAAATGGGCTGCGAGAATGTTTGAAAGAATGATCGTGGCCCTAGAAAGCATAGAGCAACTGTAGGACACAGATGGGTACTTCTCGGCGGCTGAGAACTGAGGACATTCGTTCCCTTACGCGTGCGGCCTCCTTTTCTTTGCGAGCATTAATTACTGCTTCGCTCAAGGAGGCGAAGCCGTTCCTCCTCGCACCGGAACGTGGTCCGAACCAGAACCCGGCGCGAGAGGTCACCGCCAAGAGGATACGGCGGTGCTCCGCCTAAGCGGGCCACACCTACACCTTGTACTCCGGGCGGTAATCACAATAAAACCCGGGCGTTCTTTCTGCTAGAATCCGATGCAGGAACCTCCCGAACTTGCTATGTCCGGTGAAGACCTGCGTCGTGCAAAAGGTAAGAATGCCAAGTTGCCGCTCTTGTCACTCGTCAAAGTAGGGACTTAGATAGGTGACTCATTAAAAGTCTGACACGCCCTCAGGAGTTCCCAGGGTTTAACGCACCTTAAAGCGAAGTAATTTGAAGATATCTCGCCTAAAAAAAAAATATCACGGAAGCTACTTACCCTGCAGGATAGCCAGCAGGATGACGATGATGAAGAAGAAGAAAGTGATGTCGAAGATGATGCGGTACACCTCGGAGTCATCACCATCGGGAGGCTCCAGTTCATCACCGATACCGCCTCCCGCGCGCACGCCTTTGTATAAGTTGAACACGAAGCACTGGGGACAAAGATTACAGTGTATGGTTTTTTTTAAGAACCATATAAGTCCACGTTTGACCCTTATCTCATCGAAATGAAGATCAGTTTCATTACACTGAGTTTTGCTTCTAACAATATTATTTGTCGTAACGGAAATCTGGCAGGAAAGTCAAGGAAATCTGGGAAAGAAAAAAACGCAGAAACTGAGCCAAGAGTGGAGGAAATAGGCCTATAAGAGGCCACTGCAATTTTCAGTTACCCATACAAATACAACTAGGTGGAATCAACTTTTCACAACACACGTTAGATAAAGATGGGTTTACGCCCGTTTTCAATAACGTACCGCAGTTCATAGATAGATAGCTATTCCCGATAAACAGTAAGATTCTATCTATCCATCCACAACTTTGGTAGGATATGCTCTCCGTCGGTAGGAAATGGATAGATTTTTTTTATCTTTAGTAGCTGCAACTGTAGATAGATAGCTTATTGAAAACAGGCGTAAGTCAGTAAAAAGATTTCCGATTTTAGAAAAGCTATCACATCTCAGCTGCATACATTCCGTTGTCAAAAATACCAGTATCACAAGGTAGGTACTTACCGTCAACATGTCATGACAGTTCCTGTTGACCTCGTCGTCTTCCTCCTGCACGTAGAACTTGCGGAAGAAGTTGAACGCGATCACCGTGTAGATGTACACGATGATGGTGAGCAGCATCACCGTTAAGACGAGCTGGGGGATTGGAAATAATGTGATTATAGGCCTATCTGAATTATTACATATTAGTTCGACCTAATATTGCCTGGTTAGACTGAGAGCAGTGGTGGCCCAGTGGTAACTGCCCCGACTTACAAGTTGTATGTCTACGGTCCGGACTAAGCGTTTCGCGTCGTCCTTTCTACCGGGTACCTACGTCGAAGGACCGGAACAATTTCCCTGCTGCGGTCTTCCCGTCTGAATATAATTTGAGTGTCTTCAAGCTAGAGTGAGTAGGCTCTTAATAAACTAATGCACTTTACCATCAACGATTACATTACTGTTTACCATCAGGTGGGATCGCAATCAAGCACTAGTATATGTCACATAAAAAAAGGTCGCTGCGCTGGTCCAAACTCAGCCATTTTCATTATTTTGCGTAATTTATTTCATCACCGCTGCTCTCAAAATGGCTCTTGATGATCAAAAATTGCTGATTCTTACTCTAACATGAATAAATGATATTTCATTTACCTGTTTCCCGTTATGCGTGACAGACTGTAAGATAGTCCTGAGGGTCTTGAAGCCCACAGCCACATCCAGCAGATGAGCGGCAAAGAAGAAGTTATTGAAGTTGCCCATGACGGAGAACGAGAAGTACCACAGAGAGTAGAGGAACGAGTTGTCTGTGATCGTGACCCCGGCCTTCCAGACCTGGTAGCGCCAGTCGATGTTGATGATGCTGTGGAAAAGGTGAGAAGGGATTATGTTTTAGTTTTGTACAAGGTGTTGGAGTTATGGGCTGTAGTTCAGCCCTGGGGTGCAAAGAGCAACTGAAAGAACACAGGTTGATTATAGTCAGTAAAAGTCTGTCACGCTCTTTCGTTCCACCTGAAGGACACATCTTTCAGTTGCTCCTTGCGTTGTAGGACATCGGCTCTATTGGACCCCAGTTTTGCTGATATATCTTTCAACACATAGAACACTACGTGCTGTCTGGGGTGTCTCCTGTGGTCGTTTGAGGCGTGAGGAATTCCGTTCTCTCACGATTGTGGCCCTCTCTTTCGTAGACGGAGGTGACCACTTCTCATTCTCTCTCGCTCCAAATCACAGCATGAACTGGGAGTGAGAGTTTACCATAGCACCTCTTTAAGGAGCTTTTAGAAGTATGCGGAACAGATTATAAAGTCCCGCAAACCTCCATTGAAAAGAAGGGAACCTGTGACCAGACGGTTGTTTTTGTCTGGTGGGCAACTGCTCTATAGATGATTTCGGGCTGTTGTATCTCTTCAAGTCGCGTGGAAAACTTCAATTGCGCGATGCAGGATTAGTTCTTAAGTGACGCCATAGATGTCGCTATAGGCTCAATAATGGTTCTAGGTACAAGAAGTGTACTAGAAGTGTAGTCTAGGTTTAAGTGTATAAAATTCATAAATATTGACATTCAATTTTTTAACATGACTTCAATTTCTCCATTATTTTGTAGGTAATAATATTGATATCCTAAACGCTTTATTATTAACTTTTAATATTTTGATATAACTGTATTTGCTCAATAGAATTGATAATGATAATTTTGTAATAAAAATGTTAAATACATGATAATAAATTAGTATGAATGAAATTGCAATTCCTGAAAAAGGCTGCTAAGTTATAAGTACCTACTAACATGATATAGGAATACTTACTAATGGATAAGCCCCTTGCTGCCTTCCTCTTCCTGCGTGGTGAAGGAAGTCTTCTCCATGCCCAGCATGTTGGAGATGGAGTCGAAGTCGTAGGTCTCCGAGTACTTCGCGCGCACTTTCTTTTTGACGAACTTGTCCCAGTAGTTTACGGGGAATGATCTGGAAGTGAGAGTTTTGTAAATTAGACGGTGTAAGTGCAAAATTGATACGGTACAGGGTCCTTGACTTATTTTTTTTAAGTTGTGTAAAAATATAAGGCTCGTTTTGACATTTGAGATTAAATACCTCAGAATGTAACTTGGAACGAAACAATAAAATAATTACGAAAAGTGTTTAAAAAAAAACATTAATTTGATGGCGCGTTAAGTAATATGATGGAATATTGCGAGTATTCTTTTTGCGATTAACATAAGTTACGTAAGTACTATAAAGTAGCACGTCGCGATGACAAAACGGGCCTTTTATTTTTTATCAACTTTATTGTTTGTATCAAAACGTAACTTTATCCAAATTCGCAATTGAAATTATTTTTCAAATTCGTTTGGCTCGGCGGTAATCACCAACATTACACACTTGTGCCTATTATAATTTACTATTAACAACCGAGTAAAGCTAGGGCGCGTCGCTAGTAAAAGACAATGAAGGAGGAGTCACAAGTGTAAAGACGGAGGTATAAACTACTACAATCTTCTTCTCCTTCTTGCCCTGTTCCCATATTATTAGGCGTCGGTGCAACACGATTTTTTCTTCCATTTTGTCCTGTCACCCATCACACTATCACTAACTCCCTTTTTTTCATATCACTCCTCACACAATCCATCTATCTTTTCTTTGGCCTTCCTCTCCCTCTCCATCTATCTTCATGTTAACTCAGAGCTACTACTACAGAATACTAACTTGGCAGATATGACGAGCTTGTCCCAGTGGCTCTTGAGGTCGTCGTCCTCCGGCTGCTCAGCGATGTACAGCCCGTCAAACTCCAGCTTACGAGCGATCTCCTTCTCACGCTTGAAGATGGCTAGTGGCACCTTTATAAAAACAAGATTTTATTGAAGTAATATTTTGTAGTTGTAAAGGTGGCGTGGAAAATGCCCTTTAAAAACCAACAAAAAGGATGCTTCTTTTAGGCGTACGCCGTACAGGTATAGTTAAGTCCTACGCCCTACAGGACGAGGCCCGCGAATTAATTAGCCTGCCAGTATCAGTCCTGGGTAGTGGAATTCACCCCGTACCCGAAGCCTCTGACGCAAGTGTGTGAGGGAACACCGGAAAGTTGCCAGATCAGATAAAACTTCCGTCTGGTCTGAAGATCCTCCCTTTTCTACGGAGGGTACGGAACTTTACACTCTGTTCTGCGTACCTACATAACGCAGTTACCATTTTCTAGACCTTCCTCAGTCATTACGGAGAACTAGTCAGTCCGAACAGGACGGACAGGTAGTAGCTTGATTTAAAATGTTGGTATTTAGCTGTATTCGGTTAGACTGTAAGCCAACCCCTTTATTTAGTTGGGAAAAGCTAGATTAACTTAATTAACCCAGGACCGGTCGCTGTGGCGAGGCTTGGGGGAGGCCTATGTGCAGCAGTGGACGTCTTTCGGCTGAGATGATGATGATGAGATTAACTTGCCTTGAGATGGTAGTATCCTATGAGTATAGCGAGGGACACTACGGAGTGCATCGCGGCGGCCACTTTGATCACGTGTTCCATGTAGAAGAAGTCTTCGTCTATGTGAACGACTTCTAGTGGGTCGTCGTCTTCGCCTGATTCGCCGCTACCACCTGAAAATAAGTGATAGAATATTTTAAAATTACTATATTCTCTTGTATATGTCACTTACTCTCTTATAATTACGTCGTCTTTAGAAAGACACAGAAGGACGGTCCAAAAGTTGGATTAGCAAATATGTTTTTATAACAGCTTTTTTGTAACAGTTTTTTTTAAATGATAATACATGCTTTTATAGTCAGAAAATGTGTCACATCTTGAAAGATGTGTAATTTTATTTCTATTTTCAACCTAGTGGTGAAATGAATATTTTTTTTATGAGTGTTTGTGTTACTCCTTTACACTGAAACTGCTAAAAGGGATTTAGATAAAATTTGGCACACTAGTCTTCTACTCATCTACTCTTGAAATAGCACATAGAATATTTTTGATAATTTTCTACTTTCACGTGAGCAAAACTGTTGGTAGTAGATAGGAGTTTCTTCATGTTTAAGAAGGTGGTAGAGATAATTTAGAACGTACCATCTCCACTGCCAGATCCAGATCCTGAGCCAGAACCGCCACCGCCGCCAGTGATGATGTCACCGATACCAGAACCTTCACCGCCTTCCGCGTCCAGGGTAGACACCTGTAGAAGATTGTTAGTTTTGAATCACCACATGTAGATAACGTATTGAGAGAGGAAAAGGTAAACATATTTTGTCATGATGTAAATGACAAAATTGACTTTGTAGATTCTAAACAAGTCCTCAATGTGTTCATTTTAGTCACAATATTTAATTTGTTCATCTTCTTTATTCATTTTTGGCCCATTCCCTCTCATAGAGAGAGTTTTTCTTCACAAGTGTATTGAAAAACGTCGTATGATAAACGATATTATTTGGTGATTACCGTTCTTAGCTCTCTTAAGACCCTTGCCACGGCTCGCGTCTTAATACCACCTTGCCGGCAATCACCAACATTACACACTTGTATTATAATGTATTTTTTTTTAACTTTCGAATAGATTACATACCTTATAGAACAGTAGCACGAAGTTGATACAGAAAGCCAACACGAGCGCCACGTACTTCAAGTTGTAGAAGTTTCGCGCCAGGAACGAGACCGCGCGCCGGGTGTACTGCGAGAGGTCCACTTGGGATAGTGCTGATGGTGCCGGGACTTGTACTGCCTGTGGGTCATTGCAATACAATTAATTATTTCGTTTAAAATGTTGCCCCACACTAGGAATTACTCCTGTATCATGGGTGCGTTCACAAACATTAAACTGACATACACGAGACACCTAGACCTGGAAGACCTATCTATATTTATTCCGTGCGGAAATCAAACCCGCAACCTGCAGCGCAGCAACCGATCGCTCAACTACTGCGCCAACCGTGTCGTCTATATAACGCCTGTATTCGTCTAAGAGACAGGCAGGCGTCTTATTGACAGCACGATCAACCTTTTTGGTTTGTCCTCTCAAAAAACCATGTAATTTTTTTAAGATTCTTAATTTTCTTTTAAATACATATAAGTATGAAAGAGCTGGAAATTGAGTGGGGAAATCAGGTTTTACAAAGAGTTTTGGAAAAAGTGAAATCGACATTCGTCTTTATTCCACACAAATCAAAGGCTAAAAGTAGAAAGTTGGTGTGGATTTTCTAATCCATAAACCAGTCTACATACATACATAAGTTTCTGCTTATGTAGACTAGTTGAGAACAAATGAATAGTTGTGTGAGATCAAATGGAAGAAAGTGTGATTATGATACAGTAATATGCAATATGTAGATGATTTACCTTTTTCGGCCTTAAGAACGATATTGAGCGTCCACGCTGCGTTAAATGGCAAAAAATGGAATGATAATAATGAATACATACGTTAAAATACTGCATAATACATAAATAGGCATGTTTTTTAAAATTATATTAACCAGTGCTTGGCTGCAATCCCGCCTGATGGTAAGCAGTGATGGATTCGTTGATGGTGAATCGCACTAGTTATAATAGCTATATAAATAAGAGTTTATTCACTCTAGCCTTGTAAATGGCTAATTTGGAACTCTACTAAGGTAGGCGTCAAGTACTAACCAATAATAATATGTATGTATTGAGACATAGCACAAGCTTTGCTTAGTTTGGGACTAGGACTGGCGTTGTGTGAAAGTTATGGAATATTATTATTATTAATTTTACTGCTGTTTTCGGAAAAAGATGTATTATAAAGTATTGTAGGGTCGGGTGTCTCACATTGAACCAGGCAGCAACATTGAACCACCGCCGAATCTCGAAAATGCGACATTGCCAAACCGCACTAATATGAGTGAAAGAGAGGTATTTACGTTCCGTTCCTGCCCACTAGTTTGCGTGGCGATCGCGTGCAAAGTGGTTGTGTGAGGAGTATTCGAAAGCAAACTGACTCAAAAAGTAAATATTTTTTGCCAATTTCATTCTTTTTTAGCTTTTTTCGTTTAAATAATATCAATTTATTTATATGTACACTGTTTTCTACGGTTATTTAGCAATTAAAAGAGCTATAATTCGTGACTTTAAGAGATTGATTTGCCGGTAAAATTTTGAGTTTAGTGATCAAAACGTGGTGTGTCTCACATTGAACCACCTGAGGGTGTTACACATTGAACCACGGTTTACTGTGTACACCCCAGTCGTTAAAGGAGTGTTTTTTACAATTATTTTAATTTAATTTTAATTTGTTATATTATGGAAGGTACTTTTGATTTTATGATTAAAAACTGTTAATTTTGTTTTTATTATTAAAATATGATAAGAATTTGACTGAAAAGGTTTTGTGATGTATAAAACTAAGACTCTCGGTTTAATTGCATATGATTTAAAGTTATTTTTATAAATATAAGGCTGATTTTTATTATTACTGTTTATTATTATTATTATTACAAAGTATTTGCCTTATAAATTGAACTAGAAGACATCGTTAATAAGGTGTCTCAATGTGGACGATACCCTGGTTAAATGTGTACCACCTGTGGTACTCATTGAACCAAAAATCATTTTTCATAAAAACCTGTTTTACACCGAAACTAAAAGGAATATGAGAAATTAATGTTTTACAAAATTGAAGCTAAATAAATATGCTAACTA
This sequence comes from Mythimna separata, assembly GCA_030763345.1. NCBI lineage: Eukaryota > Metazoa > Arthropoda > Insecta > Lepidoptera > Noctuidae > Mythimna > Mythimna separata. Next base: position 8,422,931 of record CM061190.1, read on the forward strand.
TACACAAAAAATTAAAGGCATTGATGGAACATCCAGCCCACTATGAGACTTTGAAATTTACCTGGTTCAATGTGGGACAACTTACCATATATAAATAAAGACCGAATATATAAAATGTTGATTTTAGTCTGACTTAAAAATAAAATTTAGTATAAGGCAAGAATAAAAAGCGCGGGATAGTTGCAAGAGCAAAATGTTGAAGGAATTATAAATTATAATAATCATAAGATATAAAGTTATTTAAAAAATACGATAGCTGAACTAAATGACAGTAGAGGTAGACAGTAAAATTAAAACATGAAAAAGTTTCAGCATGTGGCTGGAAAAGTAAAAATAAAAACAAAAAAAGCTATACCTTTTTGCTCTCAGCTTCGATGGCGGACATAGCAGCTTGTTGGGCGGCTTGGGCTTCCATTCTTTCTTGTGCTTGCTTCTTGGCTTGCTCACCTCTGTATTCGTAACAAAGGAAGATTAGTATTCGTACTACTTAAAAGATTGTTTTATAGTATTAGTGAATGACAGAGCCTTCTCGCAAGGAGAGGATGTGAGCCGAAATTCTATGCAGAGGCTCTCGAACATGCCAGTTTCTTCACGATGTTTCTTTCACTGTTTTGAGAGCAGTGGTGATAAAATAAATTAGAGAAAGCGAAACATTTGTCCAAAACGCACAATGTACAACTCGGTAAGTCTAGGCCGTTACCACTGGGCCACCACAGCACCAAGATTTTAGAAAAAATTATGCCTACCTCTGGAGTCAGGGCGTCAATAGAGGTCCTGGTTCTTTGGAAGGCATACGAATGGCCGAAACCAACTCGCAGAGGCAGAGATTAGATACTTTTAGCGGAAGATTATTATTATTATATTATCATCAAACAAAACATGTCTTACCCCAGGAGGTCAATCAATGATGGCGGCCGTTGTTCCTCTGAGTGTTCGGTGCCTTCATCAGGTGATACCTCCGCCTCCTCACCGGAAGAGGGCGTTGACGTGCTCGGCGACTCGTGCGGTTTTACTTGTATCCTGAGGAATGGAAGATGTGTTGTTATAGTAGGTAGTGAATGGGTCTTATGATACTCCCCCCGACCGAATTTCGGTCACGGTGGCCAATCTCAACAGAGATCAGCCAAGTACGCAGGAGATATTATAGTGCACAAGTGTGTGCGCAAACACAGGTGCACTCTCTGTTCCTTTACTCTCATAGTCCGATGGGACGGCAATCCGACACGACCGGAGAGAGATCAGGCGCAGGACCAACGGCTTTACGCGCTATCCGAGGCACGGGAGTATTACACCACCAACTTCCAAATTCCGGGCAGCTACAGAGTAATTCGTAATGGAAAAACCCAATAGCATTTTTTGCCCGACCCGGGAATCGAACCCGAGACAGTCAGCAGTCGCTCTTGCAACGAGGCAGGTATTGGGTCTTATATGGGCCAATCGGATATGTGTAATATACGTCGCCTTCATTTGCGAAACAATAATAAGAGCAAATAAAATAGCTACAACTGTAAGGCAGAGAGTATCGTCACGCCTCAGTCACCGCTGAAGGAAATACTCCAGGCGTAGGGAGTCTTAGAGTGTTTTCTAGCCACTGGATAGCTTGCTGTCTAGCCGCCTGGTAAGGATCTTTTCCAAGTCTACGGCGCATAGTGTTCAACGTACATCTCAAAGAGATGTCAACAAAACTGAAGAGGCCCAAAAGGGCCGATGCCTGCAAGGGCTGTGGGGACGTTTGCAAGAGTAACTGTAGCCGTAAAACGCAAAAGGCAACTGAAAGACACAGGTGAATTTTAGTAATTATAAGTCTGATATGTCCTCTTGGATCGCAGGAATCCGATGGATACAAGACGCACAGGACCAGGACCGGTCATTGTGGCGATCCTTTAGGAAGGCCTAGCTATATCCAGCAGTGGACATCTTGATAATGATGATGTCCTCTCCACTCAAAAGCAAAAAAAAGGGTAATACGTACTGTCCATTGTCTTCTTTGGTGATGTCCAGTCCGAAAGCAGAGACCTGCAGTTGTCCAGTGTCGTCAGCGGGAGGCAAGGCTGGTAGATGTCGAGAACCTGTCATGTTAGAGAAAATCTGTTCGTATCATACGTTCCATGGTGTAACAGGTTTTTTGTTTTTTAGTGTGTGTAATTGTTTCATGTGCATGTGGGCGCAAAACCAAACTACCTTTCGATTTATTTTGTAAATATTGCAATACCTTCTTGACTTAATATGAGAATTTAATAACTACCTTCCAATTCTTTTGTAAAGGTTGCAAATACCCTCTTGAATTAATATGAGGATTTAATTTGACAACTTCCTTTCGAATTCTTTTAAATATTGCAAAATCTTGTTGAAATTAATATGAAACAACTTCCTTTTAAATGATTAATCCTGCTCATATTTAAATAGTATTTTCCATTAGAATCTCTCTTTAATAGAATTGTCACAGTGAATTCTACTGTGACAACTTCCGTTCTCATTTATTTATTTTAAGTATTTTTCTACCCTCATAGTGAATTTTATTTAGTGTAATGTTTTCCCGCCTAAATTCTCTTATTTGCTGGGTATAAAAACCGATGTAATTCAAATATTAAAACACTCTTTTGCCACCCGTGGAATAGACCAGAACTGATGTAAGGTATTTCTTTATTATCACTCACTTTTCCTGTCGTTCTATATTACTGTGTCTGTGTATTTTGTGTGACGTCAACCTCGATGGCGATCAAGCGCCGACAGCAGCGGTGGGATCCAGCCCGCTCTTACTGAAGCCGTGACTCCAGCACGTTTCGCTACCCTGCGCCTTCATGAGATCATAGCAATTCCTACCCACTGCCATTCGATCCTGAAGTGCGCTCTCATATCAAGAACCCCAATGTGCCGATGTTGCCGAAGCCATTACGAACTGAAGAAGACCGAAGACAAGTCAAGCAGGACATGATCCAGACATTGAAGAGTTCCGTTATGCTGACGACGTCCAGTGTTGACGTGACTACACATCGGAGCAGGCGTGTAGCTACGCTGACCACATAAGCAAGGAATGGACGCTCTTCAAGACAGTGCTGCTAGAACCAGCGGATGGTGAGATAATTTACTCTGTAATCACTGGTTTCCTGATTTTATGAAATGTGTATCGTGTAATTTTCCTGACTCTTTGCCCAAAACTAGTTTCCATTTTGAATACTTTTTTTTGTAAACGTGACTTTGACGCACTAAAAATAACGGTAAAAACAAATAGTTCAAATCACTCTTAGTTGACGGTAGATATCATTGTCGTTGACGGTAGCTGTCATGTTGTTGTCTTTGACGGTAGCTGTCATGTTGTTGTCTTTGACGGTAGCTGTCGTGTTGTTGTCTTTGACGGTAGCTGTCATGTTGTTGTTTTTGACAGTAGCTGTCATGTCGTTGTCGTTGACGGTAGCTGTCATGTCGTTGTCGTTGACGGTAGCTGTCATTTCGTAGTCGTTGACGGTAGCTGTCATTTCGTAGTCGTTGACGGTTGCAGTCATTTCATTTCATTGTCTTTGACGGTAGCTGTCATATCGTTGTCGTTGACGGTAGCTGTCATGTCATTTTCGTTGGCGGTAGCTGTCATGTCACTGTCGTTGGCGGTAGCTGTCATGTCACTGTCGTGGGTGGTAGCTGTCGTGTCACTGTCATTGTCAGTAACTGTCATTGTCATTTTGTCAGTAGCTGTCATGGTCCTTGTCAGTCCTGAACGCCTGACTTCTCGGGTCCGTCTACCATTCGTTTTCTATGTAAAGAAACCTGGTTGTGTTATCCATGACTGTAGAAAGAAACCTATAAATATTTTCCGGAGCCGTCTCCGGAAAACCGCAAGTTAGTAATTTAAAAATAAATATTGCTATAAAAAGGGTAGGTCAGAAATTATTTCTTGCCGTAGACAAAATATGGTGAGAATGAAATCAACCGTCCAAAATTAATATTTTGAGTTAAAATTAAGCATCTGTCAAAATTGAAATGACTTCAATTCTGTCTTTTGTTTTAGTTACTACTGGTTCGACTCCTAGTAGATTTAATTGTTTTAATTTAGAATGCAAGCAAAAATATGCGTTGCTCATTTTATTAGACAAACAAAACAAAGTCAAGATTTTAGTGTCAAGCATGATGTTTCCCAGCCGGAGGCCTGAGTCCCAGCAGTGGAAACATTATAAGGTTAATGCTATGCCATATTATGATCTGTTTCGTGACGCGCGATATATCGGAGTGCAAATAATAATTTATATCATTCGGTGAAAATACTTTTACTCGTATTTTAAAAATACCCATTAAACAAAAGGTCTTTCCCTTTCTACCTTAAAAATATTTTAGATTTTTTTGAAATGTTTCAAATGCCCCATTAGTCAATCTTTTTTTTTAGTTCTTGATTTGATAATTGAATCTATTATTTATTGAATCCGAATGAATTGAATGTTCGGTTATTGAATCGAATATTGACTCGGCGATTGAATCGATTGTTAGATCGGTTATCGAGTTGATTATTGTTAGATTGGTCGATTGATTCGATTCTTGTGTCGATGAATTCGATTATGGTGTCGATTAATTCGATTACTGGGTCGATTCATTCGATTATTGGGTCGATTCATTCGACTGTTGGGTCGATTCATTCCATTATTGGGTCGATTCATTCGATCATTGGGTCGATTCATTCGATTATTGGTGCTGTATTGATTGAGGATCCTAAATGAATTCAGTTGTATCGTTCTTAAGTAATGTATCGATTCTGTAAAACTCGAAATCACAAATTGACGAATAACTCGGTTTTGTTGACATGACTGATACTTGCGCCTTATAAGCTGCTTTGATAAAATTCGAATCGAAAATCAAATTTGTAAACTTGATTGCGTCACGTAATTAAAAAATTCCCATTTACCTTCAACATTAGTTAAATATTTCTGGTCGGGCAAACTGTCAGGTTGACATTTGTAGAGCTTGGTAAACAGTGGCAATACTATTAGACATTTGCAGTTAACTACATTTATTTTACCATCAAAACATATTTGAAACTTCCCCATGCTTGTTGCATTTACGTGTCACCACTGTGTATTAAGCTTTCATGTAAAATAAGGATGGACGAGCGATGTTTTCGAGACAAGTTAAGCTTGTTATAAGTAAAAAATATAGTTGTCGTTGAACTGCTTTAAAAATCGGTTTGATGGACTTGAATGTCTCAAATTTATGATGTTCTGAAAAAATCGCTGTTCATGATATTGAGTATTTGATGATAATTAACCGACCGTGTGGGCGGAGAGCTTGTGAATTAGATTAATTTCATTAACTAGTCCATTTCCCACCTATTACGCTGACTGATCACCAGTGTATCCTTTTTCCCTGTATTCGGAGCCAATAGCCTATGCGGGTGACGCCATTTGGTATGGCTATATCCTAGGCGGGTGAAGCCTGAATTCGGAGCTATATCCTATGCGGGTGACGCCATGAAGGAATATGGCTAGATCCAAGGCGGGTGACGCTAAATTAGGTAGCTATATCCTATGCGGGTGACGCCATGAAGGAATATGGCTAGATCCAAGGCGGGTGATGCTAAATTAGGGGGCTATATCCTATGCGGGTGACGCCATTTGGTATGGCTATATCCAAGGCGGGTGATGCCGTATTTTTGATGTGAATTGATTTATTGCGTTTTATAAAAAAAAAAAAAATGTTGATTTGTTGTTTGAACCTATCCAAACCATTCTGCTTTAACCGCGAACTTAGAATCTTATATTAACTAGTCCCTTTCCCACCTATTACATTGACTGATCACCAGTGTATCCTTTTTCCCTGTATTTGGAGCAAATAGCCTATGCGGGTGACGCCATTTGGTATGGCTATATCCTAGGCGGGTGATGCCTGAATTCGGAGCAAATAGCCCATGCGGGTGACGCCATTACCAAATTTTGGTATGGCTATATCCAAGGCGGGTGATGCCAGAGTAGGGCAAACAGCCTATGCGGGTGACGCCATTTGGTATGGCTATATCCTAGGCGGGTGATGCCAAGTTAGGAGGCTATAATCCAAGACGGATGATGCCTTAATAAAATGCTAATCAGTCAATTCACACCAAATCTTTGAGAAATTCACACCAAATGTTTGAGATTTACTTAATGTTTGAAATTTTTATCCTGTAACTGTGTACTTTTAGGGTTCCGTAGCCAAAATGGCAAAAACGGAACCCTTATAGTTTCGTCATGTCCGTCTGTCCGTCTGTCCGTCTGTCCGTCTGTCACAGCCGATTTACTCGGAAACTATAAGTACTACAGTGATGAAATTTGATGGGAATATGTGTTGTATGAACCGCTACAAAATTATGACACTAAATAGTAAAAAAAAGAATTGGGGGTGGGGCCCCCCATACATGTAACTGAGGGATGAAAATTTTTTTTTCGATGTACATACCCGTGTGGGGTATCAATGGAAAGGTCTTTTAAAATGATATAAAGTTTTCTAAAAAACATTTTTCTTAAAGTGAACGGTTTTTGAGATATCAGCTCTCAAAGTCGTAAAAAGTATGTCCCCCCCCCTCTATTTTTATAACTACGGGGTATAAAATTCTAAAAAAAATAGAGGTGATGCATGCTAATTAACTCTTTCAACGATTTTTGGTTTGATCAAAGTATCTCTTATAGTTTTTGAGATAGGTTGATTTAACTGTAATTTTGGTTAAGTTATTGTGCTTACACTGAAAACGATGGCTGAACCTTATAAGTTTTATTTGCTGCTACGGAACCCTTTGTGCGCGAGCCCGACTCGCACTTGGCCGGTTTTAATTTACTACGTTCACCTGAACGCATGCCTCCTGGGCTTTTGTTCCGTTTGACGCGATATCCGTCCGATGGAGTAAAGGTTTATGATGTTGAGCTCTCACTGGTAAACCCCCTCTGGGTGGATGTGATTTTTCACGTCATTTGTTTGTCTTAGTAGGCTTCATCGTATCTTTTTCGGTGGTTTTGATATGATGAGGTTTAAGCATGACGACGATTATTTTGTTTATGCATGATGGCATATTAAATCTTAACTTGGTTGACACTTAGTGGAGTGTCAGACTTTCGCGATTCGTTCGTCCTGTTCTTAAGCCTTCTCTTGCAAGAGAAAGACCTAACCATGTAAATTGTAAATGAGTTCCCACCGTTAGGTAATCTTTCAGTTAGGTTCAGGCAGGTAGGGTCAGAATATTCGAGCAATCTGAATAAGAGTCTTGTTGGCTAATATGATTTAAAGGTGCATACAACCTTGTTGGATCACCTGGCTTGATTAAAAAGTATAAACATATATAAAAAATACCAGTTTGAATATTCTGAAGGATTTTTTTTAAATATTGTAATATTTGAAACTGTTTGATATTGGGCTAACCCGATGTGGGTGACGCCGATGTACTATTTGATACTGATTAATATTGGGCTAACCCTATGTGGGTGACGCTGATATATTGATTATTTGATACTGTTTGGTGTTGGGCTAACCCTTTATGGGTGACGCCGATGTAATATTTGATACTGTTTAATTTTGGGCTAACCCTATATGGGTAACGCCAATATAATATTGGATACTGTTTGATGTTAGACTAACCCTATATGGGTGACGTCGATATAATAATTGATATTTGTAACGAGGGCGACTCACACAGAATGCTTGATGTTATGTAATTTTGGGCTAACCCGACGAGGGTGACGCCGATTTCATGTAAAATTTCGGATGCTCTATAATGAAAACTTAACCCATTATTGAGCGATGCTAGCTTAATGTAAAGTTCTGTACAGCGTAGAGAGCGCGCTGAAATCAGAATGGCCGTGTGGGCGCAAAACCAAACTACCTTTCGATTTATTTTGTAAATATTGCAATACCTTCTTGACTTAATATGAGAATTTAATAACTACCTTCCAATTCTTTTGTAATGTTTGTTTGTGTGTTTCGGTACGGGCACGCTCGGCGCATTTTGTACTTTATTTATTTTTTTCTAATTTACTTTGTGTTTGTAATCGTTGTGCTGTGTCTGTCCCGAATAAAAGTTTTTCTATTCTATTCTATTCTATTCTATTTCTACCCTCTTGAATTAATATGAGGATTTAATTTGACAACTTCCTTTCGAATTCTTTTAAATATTGCAAAATCTTGTTGAAATTAATATGAAACAACTTCCTTTTAAATGATTAATCCTGCTCATATTTAAATAGTATTTTCCATTAGAATCTCTCTTTAATAGAATTGTCACAGTGAATTCTACTGTGACAACTTCCGTTCTAATTTATTTATTTTAAGTATTTTTCTACCCTCATAGTGAATTTTATTTAGTGTAATGTTTTCCCGCCTAAATTCTCTTATTTGCTGGGTATAAAAACCGATGTAATTCAAATATTAAAACACTCTTTTGCCGCCCGTGGAATAGACCAGAACTGATGTAAGGTATTTCTTTATTATCACTCACTTTTCCTGTCGTTCTATATTACTGTGTCTGTGTATTTTGTGTGACGTCAACCTCGATGGCGATCAAGCGCCGACATGCACCTAGTACCATTAAAGTTTTGTCCCAGTAATTATTACGGTCTACGCAATTTGTTTCCTGCGTGAATTTATAGCATGTCTTTGTGTATGTATGTGGTGTGATTTGTATCAACATGGCTTAGATTTTAAACTTCTTATACTTAGAGGTTTTTTATGTAAAAGTATAACAATTATTCCCCATTATATTTAATTATATTAAGTAAGACGTAAAAAAAGACCAAATATAAAATAATCGAAATTTACAAATTCGACAAGATTTTAAAATTTATAAAGGTGAAAGTGTGTTTATGTGTGAGTATATGTTTGTTAGATCTTCATGAAGTTTGGTACACGTGTACCTAGATCATGTTCTGGAATAGCATGTAAGATATTTTTTATCCCAGGACTATCTTTCCTGGGGATATTTTTTTAACGCGGGCGTAACCGCTATCAGAAGCTAGTAAGTAATAAAAACGACGACAACGACACAATATTCACAGATGTACAACAAAACGAAGCATCAGACAAGTAATGTTAAGCGTGTCACAACACTGACGTTCCCCATCGTAAACAGTCCCATTTATGTCTTTGTGATTTTATACAATTTCTCATAGGTTAAGAGCTAGTGACCATTAAAATGTAGGTATTAGTTTTGGATGAATTCTCTCAGTATCGGGAAGTCAAATTAAAAAAATATATTTTTCAAACGATTTTGAAAATAAAACTCAATATAAAAATGTAATTGAATTGATTGAAGTGTCCAAAGGGTCGTCGTAATTTTATGCACGTGACACCCAGTCCACGAGCAACTATCTGTAGAATATTAGCTTTGTGCAGAAATCAAATCCGCGTCAGCACCCATTTGCCCCACTTAATCGTACCGTCATCTACACTAATATTATAAAAAAAGTAAAGTTTCATTGTTTTTGTTTACTAAAACTTTTTCAGCGTTAGAAAATTGCTTTATTCCTGAGTAACATTGGCTGTATTTTATGTGTACGGGCAAAGCCACGAACTTACAATTTTAAATTCGACATGACTATCCTTCTCCTTGAGACGAGGCCCGAGTTCCAACAGTGGAAACATTACAGGGCCGATAATAATAATAAATAAATAATAAACTTCATTAAGAAGTTAAACAAATAAATAATGAACTAAAGCTTGTGGTCACTAGCTCTTAAACTATTTCTCATTTGTTAGCTTACCTGTTATTCCCAAAAGCAGATTCGTTACACCATCGAATGTTATAATTAATATAATTAATGCCAATAATTAATAGAGAATTTTGAAACCATTAGGTGTTACGTTTAGTTAAACCTGCGTTTGGCGATTAAATGTTTCTTGTTGTTGATGCGTTTGATCACTGTTGACTTGAAATGCATGGAATTAAAAACCATATTCTATAAAAGGAGAAACGAACTGACTGACATATCAATGCACAGCCGAAACTACTGGGCTAGGTACGAGAAATTTTGCACAAAGGTTCCTTTTATGACATAATCGAGCAATAAGAAGGGATTTTTGGAAATTCAAATTTAAGGGGGAGAAACAGAGGTCTAAAGTTTGTGTGAAAAAACTTACTTTACTTCGTGAGAGAAGTCGCTGGTAAAAGCTAGTCTTTCCACAAACTTTTTTATAATGGTGACTTTATAAAATGACCTCTTTCCAGGGTTAGGATAAACAATGACCCTTTTGTTTACCCTAAGTTTTAAAACTTGAAATTGAGCAATTTTTAATAAAAGTTTTCAACTACAATTTTTTTTTTGCAGACTTTTTCAATTTGGATAACAACGTGTGTTTAGTTAAGTGAAGTCATTCTGAATCAAATATGGTGTACACACTCTAAACTCTACATCTGGCAGTACTAACTCTAATTTGGACCTGCTTTTTTTTAAATATTTTTTAACAAAGTTTGGGTGATCAAAATTCCTCACAACCTCCATCCGCAGTGACCAAACGCGTCGCATAAAGCGTCACCCCGTGTGTACCTGTGATGTTCTTACTTTGTGTGGCTAGCAACCTGTGTCTTAACTGACCGATTTTCTCCTCTTCCGTCGGCTCTGGGGGCGGTTCATCCGTCTGAGGTCCTCTCATTAGACCGAGGAGGACACCGAATATGTACCTGCAGGTTTAAAGCGGTTATTTTTGGAACTTTACTGGTTGTACAGTTAACGGAACTGTAGCAGTAACAATAAGACAACTAGAATCACATTTTCTGCACATCTGCTGTCAAATTGTTAGCGCAGAAGTTAGGTTGACTGTACTGCCGTGTGTCTATGGATGTTATATTTAGCCACTAGACCAAGGTGAATGATTTAATTTCTAAAGTCTGAGCTGTCAGAAAAAAAAGTAGATGTAGTTGGTCAAGTGGCTGTGGTGTCCACATTTCCACCTGCTAGAAAACTTCTGCTAAGTGTCTCTTAATATTTTCGAATTTTCGATGCCAAGAACTCAGCAGTATAAATTTGAATTCAAATCCAATATTTAAGTATGCAAGAAGCTACTGAAGACCCCTAAAACCTGATTAGTAAACCTCTTCTTGAACGGCTGAAAAAAATTCTCCCACCTTCGAAATCGAAGTAAAATTAGTTACAATTTTAAATTCCTATGGTTGCACACCTGGTCTACTTTAGTCATGGCAATCGAGTAAGTAAGTAAAAGTCTGTCACTCCCTCCTGCACCGCCTAGAGCAAAAGCCTGGCCGAGTGCCGTTAATCCCCTGGCTACGCCACTGTTCTTGGGCATTCTTGACTTGATATTGGGTATAAGTCACAATACAACAATTCGGGAGACGGATTGTGACCAAATGAACGATTGTTAAACGTCCTTGGCACCGAGAGTGTTAAAATAAGTTAAAAGCAATCGAATGCTCATTTTCGTATTACTTGCAGAAGTTTTAAACTGTGGAAAAGTGGCATACAAGTGCGTAAATCGTATAGAAACGCTGTGATTTAGGACAGCTCTAAGCGATAGTGCTAGGAAGGTATCTACAACGAAACAGAATAACGACTTTCCTATCTAGGACGGTACAGACATTCTACGACAACACGGAATAACTTTGACTTTATTGATTAAGCTCGAAAACACGATATTGTGGAACTGGTAGTTTGTTAGAAAATGTGTGAAAAAACCAAAATCAAAAATGTTTCTATTTTACATCGGCCTAAACAGGTACTTATAAAACGTCAGAAGTTAGTGCGCGGTTTTAATTGGTCGTTTCCTATGGAGAAAAACGGCAAGAATGCCAGGCCATGACCATGGTTAATCTTTTAAAAAAATGATGAAATTACCAGTTCGCCGATATCGTGTCTCATACTCCCAATCCTTATCACCTAATGTGTATATAGCATTGATGTCACATACGCCTTAAAAACTTGTCGTCATTATATCTGTTTCGCAAATACTATCTCCTTGACCTAATTATTCTGCCATACACTTAAAAAATAAATAAACTAAATATTTTGTGTTCAGCTCCATCTAGCGATTTAAGGCGTGAATGTACCATTTATGTCACATACGCTTTCAAAACTTGTCATCTTTTAATCTGATTTTCGCACATGCTATTTCCTTGACTTAAAAATATCCCCAAAACATTAAACAAAAAAAAACAAAATATTTTCAAAACGCTATAAAAACCTGTCATAATTTAATTCGATTTTCACAAATACTATGTCTTTGACTTAAAAATGCTCCCATACTCAAAATACAAATAAATAAAATAAAGATGTTAAGTTCATGGCCTCGTTCAAACCTTTCATTTTTAGGCGTGAATGTAGAATTGATGTCACATACGCTTTCAAAATCTTCTCATCCTTTAATTTCCTATAAGTACTACATGAATAGTCTCATAGTATTGTATCATACATGGTGCACACGCTATAGCTACTAACTAGACATATATTAAGTGCACTAAATTATGTATAAACATGTAATAGCCAAAACTCTTAACCAGGCAAAACTACGTTTAACGAAAATCAGTCACAAGTACTTTTGACCGCAGGCTTTTGACTGAAACAATTGTCAAAAGCAGATGCTATTGCACCATGAAGCAGGACAAAAGTTTAAAGAAGTTTAAACAAAAAAGAAAAAGAGTTAAAATGCGTTTGTTTTCATATTTAAAGAAAACAAAACAGTCACAATATGAGCTTACCAACTTACTGAACAAAGTTTTGATTTTAAATATTTGGTCAAAAGTAGTTTTAACTTGTCAAAAGTACTTTTGACCAAATGTAGCAGTTAAAAGTGATTTTGACCAAAATTAACAGTTTTGACTGACACATTTATAAACATCCCAATTCTTTGGTCTAATGATAGACACCATTTATACACAGTTTTTGAGCATGCACAAATTGAAGTACCTAACATTAAAAGTAAATGCTAGATAAACTAAGTATAAAGTACATTGACCCTATATAAGCTGTCTTGAATCGACATCTATCGAAATCCTTTACTTTTCCTATTAATAAAACACCGTTCATAGTAAATTTTTTAGGCACCTACGTAGAGATATTAGAAAAAGGTCAATGTAATTTATTCCAAATTTATCTGGCATCTACTGTAGGAAGAAAATGTGGAAAGGAAAGGTGAAGAAATAGCAGAATGTGGATGAAGAGGAAACACACGGTGTATTTATAAGTAAAGGTGTTTTTATCGTCTTGTGACGTTTTTTAAAAGTCCTGCAAACCTCCGTTGAAAAGGGAGGATACTCCGACCAGAAGGGCGTTGTGTCTCATCCGGGCAACTCGATTTCGGACTTTAGTACTTCTTCTAATTGCGCAGAGAACTAGTCTGTTGCCGTGATGCAGTATTTTGATTTTTTTAGTTCCCATGTTACGTCATAGATGGCGCTACATCTACTAAAACTCTACCACAAAAACCCAGCTAGGGTCTAAAACAATTTATCTAAAACTATTGTATTTTTAATAACTAAGAGTTTTCCACATTTTAATTTAAGAATTAAAATTAAAGATAAATATATTTCGTGACGTCACAAGCTAATAAAACACCCTACGAACACAACTAATTTTCAATAGTGAAGCATTTACCAATGACTGTGCACCGAAAGTAGCGTGGAACACAAACGAAACAAATCACTTATGACATTCGATTGATTATCGACCTTAAAATCATCACAATAAAATTCAAATTCGAACTCACCTGACTACGACGAGTACGCCATAGCCTAAATAGTAGAATAGATAGAAGAACATTTTGAAGAATCCTACGGCTAGTTCGGCGGGCGGCATTTGTTGCATGTCTGCGATTTTCTGCTTTATGTTCGATGGAGATAAGGATGAAAATGCTGTGGAGATGCCGTCTTTCACTGACTGTAGGCCTCGACGGAATGGATCTTTGCCGGCTCTGAAATATTTTCACAGATACGTTACTGTGTTGAAAATTAAAGCATTTCGGTTTGGATTTAAGAATTGGGTACTTGTCTGATTTTTTATTATTTGTTTCAATAATTATTTTCAAATCGAAAATCGTAACCAGAAAGAATTTTCCAAATTGGTTCAAAACTAACTAAGAAACCCAATCGGTGGTCAGATAAACTGTAAGGTTATAGAAAAAGAATACACAAACTGAAATGTGACGTTGCGTCGCGTACAAAAGAGATAGCGAGATATTTCCAATTTACCAAAAAAAATCGAATATGATGCTGTTTTTGGAAAAAATCTTTTTAATATAATTTGTTCACAAAAAATATACACAGGAAAGTACCCAATGGTAGTACAAAAAAAAAAATTGAAATAGTGAGCTTGGCTCTGATTTTTGTTTCATAGAATTTTAGTGTTATAACGCCAATAAACTGATACTCTCTTTTCTAAAACGGATGAAATAAAGTATCATGGCTAAAGTACTAAGTAAAACGTCTTTTGTTTTTGTTCTCAGGAAAAAGGTAGGTCAATTCATCTTTTCCAGATCGTATAAGATATAGCGCTATACGTCTTGTCACAATTTGGCACGACAAAAAATGTTGGCTTCTAGTCTCTATAACGGTACGTACACTAAAACCGATTTTGTTGGCCGATGGCGGACAGAACTACTCGGACGAGTAACTCGGACGTTCAACTGAATACACTGCAGACGATAACGGCCGTTGTCGGTGGAACTTATGAAGTCTAAACTGTGCAAATAACGACTCGATCGCAGAAAGAAGTCGATAAAACTGACAAAAAATCCAAACACGTTCGGACTCGTCAGTTGATCGTCCGTTTTCGGGCGTCATCGGACGACGTCGGTAGTAGCAGTGTATGCGCTCTCTTCCATTTACTTACGTTTGATTTGATCGGCCGATTTCGGCCGATGACGGATTCGGTGTACGCGTACCGTAAGGCCGTTACAGTCTAAAAATACGTATTCCCTCACCTTTCATCATCATCATCGCCCATATACATGTAGCTAGCCTCCCTGTTCTTAGTCCCTCCCACCGTCTCCTCAGACGCCGCCATGAGGCCGGACGCGTGCGTCATCTCAAAGATGGCGTCCTCGCAGAAGTTCACGAAGGCTTCCAGCTTCTCCTTGTCGCCTCCTTCTGTTACTATGCTGTAGAAGAACGCGCGTTTCGATTCCTGGGGGAGAAGGTGAAAATGTAGAAATTTGAAATTTTGGGTTGGAGATTGCTAAATGCGCTTAGTAGGAAATATACTTTCGAGATAAAGTAGTAAAGTATCCTTTGCGCTATTTCAGGACATAGTCTACTCGTGTGTTAATTTCTTCTAAATTCATACCATATACTTAGGTTTGCGCTCCCTTGAAGCTGTGCAAAAATCAAACTTGTAAGTTAACGAAAAAAAAGATACATCCCGTTTATATCGCAAAAAATCAAAATTCGTAGGGTACCTACTTCCCATTGACTTAGAATCCCGCAATTTAGCACACAGCAAGGCTATAGCACAAACAATAATATAGGGAAAATTCTTAAAACTGATTTGTGGTTAAGTAACAAAAGATTTTTTTTTGATAAATCTTCAAGACTCGATTCGAAAATTTAATTGTTTTCATAGGTAAATTGGTACGGAACACTCAGTGCGCGAGTCCGACTCACACTTGCCCGGTTTTTTTTTATTCACATAAGCCTACATGAGCGCTTACGAAACGTCGGAAGCTGTCGCACAGTTCCAATTGTTCGTTTCCTATGGATTTGGAACAAATATTATCGATCACAAATTGTCTCTAATTAAGAAATGGAGTTTTTTGCCGGTTCTTCTCCTTAGGAAACGACCGATCGGAAACATGTGCTACCTTCTGACGTTTTATAAGTGCCCATGTAGGCTCATGTGAAATAAAAACTTTGAATTTTAAATCTATTTAAATCAAATTCTCTTCCTTACCTTGATCTGCGGCTTCTCCCACTGCTCGATGTTGGACTCCTTGATCTCGAAGTAGACGCGCTCGATGCGCTTGGAGCCGCCCATGATCTCGATGCGGCCCAGGAACGGCTCGAAGTAGTTCAGCACAGAGCCTGCCGTCTCCAGGAAACGCGCCAGTCTGGCAAGATAAAAGCAGACATAGTCCAGTATAATAATAACAATTACACAACAAATAGCAATTCGTCTCGACCGAATTTCAATTACGGTACAACAGAGATTAATAACAGACGTAAGGTTCTGATATGCGAGAGATTACACAAAGGACTAACGGCAGCACCAAGGTGTTTGGTATCACACCACTATCATCCAAACTCCAGGAAGATACTGAGAAATTCCTTGATAGAAAATTCCAATGACACTTTTTGACCAACCTGGACGCTCAACAATATCTTGCAACCTTATCAGGCATCTACTTTTTAATCCCTCTCATCCTATACCATGGCCTATAAACTAAGCCAGGCAGTCAGGTGCCCACCACCTCATGCCTCTACTAGGACATGGCGGTGCTCCGCCAAAGTATGCTCCACTAAGTCATCCAGGCGGTCCACACAGTCAGACGAGTAGTTAGTTTTTGTTGAACACGTATACAGCTGCATTCAGTCAAAATGGAACCCGAAAACCCTAGACAGATGTTGAAGAGCTGGTATAATATCTTATCTAGGCTCATTAGGCATGTGCTCAGACAGGTTGGTGAGTAGCACAGCCAGGTTGAAGCCGATCTCCTTGGCGGGCTCGTGGAAAGCGGTCGCAGAAGCCGATGTAGTCCAGCTTGCCGTCGTGGTTTGTCTCGCAGCACGCTAGCAGGAACTCGATCCTACCCTCACCAGTGACTTTTGCAGCCAAAGAATGTGCTTGCTTTCCATTCCCTCTCACTTGATATACCATATACATGGGTGGGACGCTCAGGCCCCCACAGCCTCATACCTCTATGAGGATACAACGGTGCTCCGCCCAAGCGGGGTACACCTCCACCGAGTCATCCGGGCGGTTCGCACAGTCAGACGAGTAGTTAGTCATTGTTAAACACATATACAGCTGCACCCATTTAGACTGGAACCCGAAAACCCTAGACAGATATTGAGGAGCTATTAAAATATGTTACCTCGGCTCATTAGGCATGTGTTCCGACAGGTTGGTGAGTAGCACAGCTAGGTTGAAGCCGATCTCCTTGGCGGGCTCGTGGAAGCGGTCGCAGAAGCCGATGTAGTCCAGCTTGCCGTCGTGGTTCGTCTCGCAGCAGGCTAGCAGGAACTCGATCTCTTCGCTGTCAAGTAAGTATGGAAAACGTTAAGTTATTGTAGGTATGGCCTTCAATATAGCTAGTGACTTGTTCCGGCTTTATACGAGTGCAATTTCTGATTTACTCCGAAGATTTCCCATAAACATTCTTTCATGTAAACCTTTTTTGCATGCAAATTTTTATCAAGTTAGTAAATAAGCTATCTTATAAGGTATAATATATATCACATAGATGTTCAATTTTCTTCGGAAAAATACTCCATTTTTGAACCTCTTTTTTTCCAAACAAGCTATTTTTTTCTTGCTTCTGTAATTCGTTTATTTCATATTGATTTTATTTTGTTTTAAAAGATTGGTATAAAAAATTCCATATCTTTATATGTACAAGAAAATAAGTGTATGTTGTAAACAATGAACTTGACCGGCAGTTTATTTATTATTAAAACTTTATGCACAAGTAATAAACATTGAACAAAGGCATACTTAATGCCCTAGATATTTAAGCCATCCCAAACAGAATAACTTCAATGAACTCCCAAAAAACAGCGATAAAATCCAAAGCTACAAAAATCCACTCACGGCGTATAACTCTTCTGCTGTTCCATCTTCTCCTTGAAGTCCTTGGGCAGCACCCAGCCATCATTGTTGGCATCTATCTCCTGGAAGCTGGCACTGGACGTCAGGTCCTTGAGCTTTAGGAACATGTCGAAGTACTTGAGGATCAGCTCCACGTTGGACGCAGACTCTACCAGAGTGTCCACCATCTGTTTACCGATTGTGCCTGGTGGGGTGGGAGAAATGAGATCAGATTAGAAAAGTGAAGTGTGAATTTAGTATTAACCTATCAGATACTCGCGAAATGAGACACAATAATAAGACAATAACAGCGCGGTTGCATGCGACCCGTCAAGGATTCATGAATCAAAACACGTTTATTTTTCTGGCTGAAGAAAATTATGATTAGAAAGAGCGAAAAAACTATGATTTCCTTGAGGGATAGCATGCATAGTCATCCCATCTTTATAGAGATATTTTATTTTTGAGTTGGAGAACTTCACTCGCTCCGTGAGTGAGGCGAGAGGGTGTGTCCTGGTCCTTATCAAGACAAGCCCTATAAACCCAGCGATAATGGACCAAACTCACGATTGTTTCGATGTGAAATCAAACCCAGACCGAATTTTACTTTTTGTGGGCACTATTCTCAAAACGGTGAAGAAAAACATATTGAAGAAACGTTGTTAACAAAGTTGATATGTCTTATATCAACCATAAATTCAAACATATCTGACATCTACCTCAACTCGATACTCTCAACCCACCCTATTCCGATCCACGTGGTAGATTACAACCTACTCCCTTTCCTAGAGAAAAGGCCCGAGTTCCAGCAGTAGAAACACTATAAGGCTGATTCTACCATGCTAAAGACAAACTCTTCAAAGAACCACTCACCATTAACAACGTTTCCTTCCAGCATAGACAGCATCATGGTGATCATGTCCTTCTGCAGGTTAAGCAGCTCCTTCAGCAGGTCCACCTGCGACGAGTGCTTCGACAGCTTATCTTGCATGTGGGAGAACAGGAACAGGAAACCGCCTACTGCGTCCCATAATCTGTGGGGGAAATGATGCTAGTCAGTATAGGAATGAAAAGCTAGAAGAGGTAGGTGGTTCACTTATTTAGAACACCTTTTATTTTGCTTTCGCATCATAGTCAACTTATTTCAGTAATTGAAAGAAGATATTTTTATAACTAAATACAGACGAAACCTTACGTGACAGACTTCTTTTTTAGTAATCAGATTTTCAATCAATGTGAAAGTGAGTGAGTGAGTTAGTGTGTGTATGTGTATGTGTGGTGTGTGTGTGTGATTTTTATTGACTAAAACCTACTCATGTTCTTTCAAATCCTCTTTGCGTTCCAGAACCGCAGTTACTCTTTCGAACCAACCTGCAGTGATGTCTCAATCTCCAATATATTTAGTAAAGTCAGACAAAATGAAGTAAAAAATAAACAATATTAGTTTATATAGTTCAAGTATACCTGGAGTCATGTCATCGTGAGGAAACCTGAGTCCCAACAGTGGGAACATTACAAGGCCGATAATGCTAAATGCTAATACCTGGAGTGAGCCAAAGCCTGTTGATTCTGCGTACAAGGACCCTGGATGACTTCAGTGAGGGTGTTGAATACTTGTGACGCGACTCCTATCGCTTTGAAGAAGTTCGCTTTACCGGCCGGGTCGATCAGTTCCTATGGAAAAGAAAGGTTGATTAGTTTTCATTGTTTTAAGCTATTTAACGGGTGGCGCATAGTAATTTTACGTGAATGCGATTGCGAAGCGATTCGAAGCTGTTTATGTTCTTTCAACGCGACGCAACAGCCTGCTCTGTCAACGCGCAAAGTTACCGGTTCAGCAGCAATTTATTAAAAACAAGCCACCGTATCATAAAAGTTCACGTGAAAATAACGAACCAACTGAATGCGTCCGCTTCGCTTCCATGAAGCAAATAACCGGTGGAGTGCGCGTACGATGCTATTGCGCTCACCAAACATATGCTAAAACTAGTAGAAGCGGCAACCGCAAATGTAGTACGCAGGTCACGTGCTCCCGATTTTTAAGCGAATCAAATTAAAGGTACACGACTTGACCTTGAACGGACCAATAGCAGCCGCGCATTTTTCTTCGTCCCCCGGCCCGCCGTGGTGAGTTGTTTACTTAGAAGAAATCGGGCTATGCGCTCTCTAGTGGTTATATTCTCTATGTTCGCTTCACTCGTTGCCGCACCGAACTGACGTGTATTTGGTCATGTACTACTACATTTTGTTTTAATAAAAAAAAAATGGTTGCCTGTAAAGTCGTTTTTACGGGCGAAGATTTTACGTGACAACGTCTTTTTCTCGGTAGAATATTTATTGATATGAATATAATTAAATTGCACAATAGGAACAAGGAATTGAATGAAAATAAGAATTGCACAAATTTTAACTATAGAAATATATTTTGTTTACTAAAATTCTCTAGTGCTGCGCGCGCGGCAGACCGATCATAGTTGAGTGGGAGAGAGACGCAAGGCATTCGGCGGGCCTCTCTCTCGTTCGGTGACTCATCGTAACGTTACCGAGCGTTACACTTTTTCATAAGTGACTCCCAGCCGCAACCTAATTTAAGACTTTGTCACGTCAAAAGTGAAATCATACGATAAGTTCCATTAGTTACCATGGATCTAACATGTCACACGTTTATGCGTCGATTTCATCATCATCGTCATCTCAGCCGGAAGACGTCCACTGCTAGACATAGGTCTTCCCCAAACGTCGCCACAACGAGCGGTCCTATGCGTCTAGCTTCCATCGGATTCCCGCGCCTCTGGCCAGGTCATCGGTCCAACTTGTCGGAGGCCTTACAACGCTACGTCGATTTACAAGTACAATATGTACACGAAGACACGGCGTACATATACAATGTGTAGATTTGAAAGTGTATGGCATTTCGGGAGGTAATTATGTTAGATAATTATGATACTCGACCCGAATCAATAATAAAATGAGTAGGTAATTTTTTAATTTATTTTTTAATTATGGCAATCGGTACGTGTGAACTACCTTTATTAAAACGCAGACAGTCTGATACTCGCCCTATAACCAACTAAAATTAAATAAAATTTATTATTGACCAAGTATTGTATTTTTATATGATTATTTGTGACTTCTTTTACAACCTCCCGAAATGCCGTACACTTTCAAATCAACACGTTGTTGTATGTAGTATGAAATGTGATCAGACCTTGCTGGAGTAATGCCAGTAGAAGTCCATGATGGACTCCTGCAGCCGCAGCAGATAATCCACGGTGCAGATGACCACGTTGACTGTTGTCGTGTTACCGGCCTGCGTTCTCAGGTAGTTCTGCCAGTCTGCGGGGGAAATATGTAGTTAAGAATTTAGTTATTATTGTGTTTTTGACAATGGGGTAAAAAGAGGGAATTTTGTTTGCATGCAAAATCTCATCTCAGTTAATCAATGAACTTAAAACTTGACATAAATTCTAACCAAAATAAAAGCGGTCATGATAGTTTTTCAAAACTACCCTCCAATTACGATTTAAGAGTGTTCAAAATTTTTTGAAAACATTTTTGTGAATGAAGTCGCTGACAAAGTGCTAGTTCACATGGTGTTACGTTCTGTCTTTGTCTTGAGGCCGTCACCGGCTCATGTTGAAAATCAGCGCCGTGGTCTCGCCGCTTTATGCATGTGGCCAAGGCGTTATGTTGTACGTTCAGATGTTTTGCGCGGATGTGACATATATTTTCCCTATATAATGTAGCAGCTCAGAGTTTGGAACTTGCTGGTGTGACAACCTCTTGCCTTGAAAAGTAGATAAAGCCATTGGTTCTGCACCTGGTCTTTTCTTGTGAGTTCCATTGCTGTCCACTATGGACGAATAGATTGTTTAATTTCCTCTCCTAGAGAGGAGGCCTGAGTCCCAGCAGTGGGACCATTATACGGCCGATAATGCAAAAAAAAAATGCTAATGGAGAAATAGAGTGTGCGCTTATGTTTGCACTACACACTTGTGCACTATAATATCTCCAGCTAATCTCCATTGAGAACTCGGCCAGGAGGATAACAGCATTAAGACTAGCATAACTGGTGTCCAAAAGGCTACTGACCCAAGTTGTGTCCTTCACAGGTGAGTTGTATGAACCTGAAGAGTGCGCACGTGAACTCCGCGTCGTGCATGTTCTTCTCACCAGCCGCGCCTTCCAGACCAACGCCCAGACCTGAACAATAAATATTAATATAGAGGAGAAGAGCACAACAAAGACATACGAAAATGTTAGAATGCCACTAGTTCAAACCCTGAGGTTTCAAGCCCAAAGGCATTAAGAAAATGTTAACCACAAATGGGCTGGGCGTTGTAGTGCTGAAGGACTATTCTAAAGAGGTGGAAATACACCAAATGACTTCTGCCATCTGGGCCGACGGCCCCCCTTTAAATTTTAATGGTATCTCTTTGAGGCACGCGTGGAAGATCCTCCATTCTCGTCAACCGGCTAGAAAGCGTCCAGCGACTCTCAACGTTCGAGGCGTCTCAGGCGTGAGGAAGTCTGCCCCCACATGGTTTCGGTCATCTTCTTTTCTCGCAAGACTGCTTCACAGAAGGAGGTTAACAGTTCCAATTCCCTTTCGGTCCGTACCATTGCCAGACACTTGAGTTCGCTGCCGTTGAAGAAAATACCCTGGCCTTGGAGCCCAAATGACAACAGACAATACAGTAAAAGTCTGTAACTCCTTTTCACTCCAGCCAGAGCAAAGAAGTTATTTGATGATTTCCCACCTCAAAAAAGAGAATAGTGTTTCATGTTCGTTACAAACCTTCAGCTTTAGTGTTCCTCTCGAAGGCATCCAGATCTAGTACGGAACAAGAGTTCATGAGACCAGCTATCGATGTGAAGAAGCCCACGTCCTTCTTGTCTTTCAAATGGTTCAGCATACCCTGGAAATTGATAAAAGTATTGGTTATTTTTAATCATACAAATCTTTTTAAAGCTATAACATTAGATATTTAAATAAAGCTTTTTTTAGTGTCCGGTCAACCGGTCACCAACTAGCTAACCCAGACAAGTGTGGCTTCAATTCGTGCAGCACTCTTAGTCACGTGACCCTTTAGCTTTAGACTCATGATCGTTTAGGCTCGTGATCCTTTATCTTCATAACTCTTTATAGCATTGTACCTGTGATGTTTTGACAAGATCAAATGCTATAAAATACTTGGGCGTTACAGTTGATGAAAACTTGAACTGGAATCATCATGTCTCAAATTTAAGTGCTCGGCTGCGGAAACTGATTTATATATTTAAACAGCTAAGAAATATTGCAACTACAAAGCTTTTGATATCAACCTACAAAGCACTAGGTGAATGTGTGCTTAATTACTGCATCTGCTCCTGGGGCGGTGCGTCCAAAACAGTTATAATTGAGCTGGAGCGTGCTCAGCGTGTGCTCCTCAAAGTTTTAATGTCCCTGCCATACCGGCACCCTACCACTGACTTATACAATCTCACTAGTGTCCTTACAGTCCGAAAACTCTACGTAAGTCGAGTACTTCGCAGATTCCACCGCACCACAATTCCACAATTGTTACCGACCACCAAGAGACGTTTCATATGTCCGGCACCACCCGTGAAATCCTCGTTTGCGAAACGACACTACAACTCCACTGCACCGCGTTTATATAACAAACTCCCTATTAAAAATGCACAAAATTTAAATAACCACAATTTCCATAAAAGTGTACTAAATTGGCTCAATAAGTTAGACTACGAACAAATAGAAAATTTAGTCACTAGTAATCTAAACTAATAAAAGACTGCATAACGAATACATCCACACACACACACATACACACACACATACACACACACATACACATACACACACCCAAACACGCACACACACACCATAATTCTTACGAACATACAATAATTATATAAGCCATAAGCAGTGCTGTAACTTCGCACATAACACCACACAATCTACACATCCACATGAGTAATCGTTTTGTAATTTTTTTTTTTTTTTTTCTTTCTCTTTGTCTTTTTACTGTCTTATTTTATACCATTTTCTATTTTTATTTTGTATAATAAAATCAATTACCGTTGTACGCGAACTAGTAGAAATAAGTACCGGAAGGGAACTGTCTCCTGAGATACAGGCTTCTGCCTAGTTCAGGAGGCAGGGCAATTATGTAACTGTGACACTTGTTTGCAAATAAACGTTTATTATTATTATTATTTTCATTATGTATTTTACATTCTCGGCAAGCCGGAAAGTGCTGATAATACGGGCCTAAGCCAAGGAATTATCAGTTGGGACCGATGAAGTGCGGTTATGTGGGGAAAATTGTATTGAAGATTGCGTATTTGAGTCTAGATTGGGATTTTGGGGTTCATATTGCAGAAACTTTCTGACCAGTCTGCACGTGTTCAGTATTGCTGCTTTTTGCAGCAGGTGGTAGGTATTTGGGGGTAAGCTAAGGGATTTGAGGGACTGGTGAAGCTGTTTAGGAATAACTCCTGTTGTAGATAATACTATTGGTACTATTGTAACTTTTTGTAGCTGCCAAAGTCGGGTGATTTCGTCTTTTAGTTCAGTATATTTGGTGAACTTCTCTGCTATTGTCGTTTGAAGGTTATGTGTGTTTGGTACAGCAATATCAATTAAATATCCTGTTTTAGTTGTCTTGTCTACAAGTGTAATGTCTGGTCTATTAAAATGTACTGTTCTGTCAGTAAAGATGGCACGGTCAAAATAAAGCTTTGCTGTGGGATTCTCTAAAGTAATCTGTGGTTTGTATTTATAATATGGTACAACGGAATCTATGAGTTTATACTGGTGAGCTAATTTCTGATGTATGACGTTGGCTACTTGATCATGCCTGTGTTTGTAATCGGTTTGGGCTATTGACTTGCACGCGCCTGTGATATGTTGGATTGTTTCAGCAGAGCTATTGCATCTTCTACATATATCGCTACTTAAATTTTTTATAATATGTTTTCTGTAGTTTTTGGTTTCAATTACTTGGTCCTGTATAGCAATCATGAACCCTTCGGTCTCTGGAAAGAGTTCACCTCGATTCAACCACGCGTTCGACGCATCTTTGTCGACATTTGTGTGGCATAAATCATGGCGATGTCTTCCGTGTAGAGACTTCTGAGTCCATTCCAGGATCTTAATTTTTTCGTCGATAAGTTTTTCATTCAACTGTTCAGATGTATTGTTTAAATTTAGGGGTGTTAACTGTTTGTCGTTTTGTGTTATAACTTTATGGAGAGTTGAAGTTTCGGATTTAGAAAAAAAGAATTGTCTGAGTGATTTTATCTGTCTGTTGTGTAAGTTAAGGATGTCAATTAGACCTCTACCTCCTTCCTTCCGCGGTAGTGTTAATCTCTGAATACAGGATTTAGGGTGGTGTTTGCGAAATTTGGTCATTGTGGTGTTAATTTTCCGTTGAAGGCATTTGAGGTCAGTTTTGGTCCAATTGATTATTCCAAAAGAGTATGTAAGAACCGGTATAGCGAACGTGTTAATGGCTTTAATAGTGTTTCGGGCGTTTAATTGTGTTTTAAGAATTGTGTTAAGTCTGTGTTGAAACTGCTGTGTTAGTTTTTGTTTAGTTTCTTTATAGTGAATCTGTCGTGATTGTGTGTATCCTAGGTATTTATAACTATCCTGTTCATTTAATGGTTCGATGCGTTCTCCTGTGCCTAAAGTGTATTGGTGTTGGTAATTCTGTCCTGCTCTGATGGAATTTATTTTACATTTGTCTATGCCGAATTCCATTTTAATATCGTTTGAAAATTGTTCTGTTAAGCTCGCTAACTCCTGGAGTTTGCCTTCACTGTTTGCGTAAAGTTTAATGTCATCCATGTACAGCAAATGATTTATATCTATTTTTTGTTCTTCAGCGGTTGATTCTTGTAGCGGAAATCCTAATGTTGATGCATTTAATATATTAGATAGCGGGTTCAGAGCAAGACAAAACCACAAAGGACTTAGCGCATCTCCCTGAAAAATCCCTCTCTGAATTTTTATAGGGCTGGTGTCTATTGTTTCAGTGCACGAGCTTAGTCTCAGTACAGTTGTCCAAGTTGTCATCATGGTCTTAAGGGATGCTACTATTGTCGGGTGTATCTGATAAATCTCTAAAATTTTTATAAGCCACGAGTGAGGCACAGAGTCGTAGGCTTTTTTATAATCGATGTACATACTATATAGGTTTGCTTTGGTTTTTTGAACTTTTTTGAGGATAACTGAGTCTATGGTCAACTGTTCCTTGCAGCCTTGGCTGAACTTTCGACATCCTTTCTGTTGTTCAGCTAAAATATTATTAGATTCAATGTGCTGATATATAAGTTCAGATATACATGATGTCATTATTTTATACAGAGTCTGCAAGCATGTTATAGGTCTATATTTTGCGGGGTTAGTGAGATCATTGCGGTCTTTAGGAATCATAAAGGTTGTGCCTTGTGTTATGTAGGGCGGTATAGTTTTAGGATCCTGGATAAAAGTGTTTATGTGGTTGTACAGAAAACTATGGGTTGATTTAAATTGTTTATACCAATAACTGTGAATATAATCTGAGCCTGGTGCTTTCCAGTTGTGTAACCGATTAAGAACTTTATGAAAAATTTCTGGAGATATCTGCTCAAATGTCATTGCCTGAACATTTATATTACTGTTTATTAATTCTTTTTGTATCCAGTCTGCTTGTGTATTATGCTCAATTGGTTGTTCCCAAATCCCCGCCCAGAAGTGTCGTAACACCTCTGGGTCAGGGATGCTTTGATTGTTATTTGGGTTGCTATCCTGAACGTTAGAGGTTGCCTGTCTGATGTTACGGTAGAAAAGTTTTTCGTTGTTGGTGAACTGTGTGTTCTGTACTTTTCTTTGTGTGCATGCTCTGTATCTTTGTAGTCGGCCTGTTACAACTGATAATTTTTGTTTGAGTGTGTCTAATATGTGTACGGGTTGTGTATTTGGTTCTTCATGAACAGTATGGATTCTATATTGCTCTGCTATAGTGTTAACGTGTTTTATTATTTTCCTACTTCTATTGCCATTGATGAATTGTGTTACCCTAGCTATTTTTGATCGTAAGTCATTTAATTTTCTTTCTAGTCTTTTCTCCCAGTTGGGTTTGAATTGACTTTTTGCCCTTTGGGTGATTATTCTTGGTTGGAGGGTTATCTTTGCACCATTGACTTTAGCTGCGGTCCATGCCGCACAGTATATAGACGTCTGTAAAGTATGAAAGTTAGTTTCTTTATTTAAATTTTCAGTGAGGATTATTTGGTCTAAGTAGCTAACTATTCGGGATAGTTTTTGAGATGGTTTTTGTTTAGGGATATAAATTCTATTTGTAGGGCTTGTGTTAATAAAATATTGGAATGCTTGCTGAAACGTCTCATCTATTATAGGGTCCCTATCAAGGTTATCT
Organism: Mythimna separata; assembly: GCA_030763345.1. Taxonomy (NCBI): domain Eukaryota; kingdom Metazoa; phylum Arthropoda; class Insecta; order Lepidoptera; family Noctuidae; genus Mythimna; species Mythimna separata. Next base: position 8,450,037 of record CM061190.1, read on the forward strand.
TGCAGGTTTGGTACAACTTCTCCTAAACTGTTGTCTTCAATATGGCTTAAAGACGGCTGCAGCTCGTGTGTAGAGTTTGTGTCATTACTGATGGGATATTGAATCTCTGAGTGGTTGTTGTTATTTGGCTCACCTGTTGGTACTTGTCTAATCAAATTGCTATCACTATTGCTATTGCTGATGTTATGTAATCGTAATTCTTGACTCACTTCTAATTTTAATGTATTTAATCTGTCTCTAGTGATGTATCTATTATTTAAAATTGCTCTTCTTTGGTCGGCTATTCGCTGTTCACTAAGATGAGCAAGTGCAGGAAAATTGTTTATAAAGTCTTGATACATACGTTTTCTATACACTGTTTCGTTCCTACCTAAATCAGTTACTCGGTAATAGGACCGGATTATACCCTCGTTTTGCTCGCTGGTCCATTTCATACGGGTTTGTGAAATATTTTTAATAGTATTGGTTTGTAGGACTGTGGTTTCATTTTGGATAGATTCTGTTGGTGTAAGTGTTTGTTGTGCAATAAATATGGGGTTTTGTGACTGTTGGGTGGGATGGTTCAATTGTATTCGGTCTAATTCTTCTCTGACTTCGTTTCGGATTGCATCTATTGTTTTAGGTGGTAGTAACTTATTGTTAACTATAGCTCTACGTTGGTCTCCTACTCTCTGTCGGCTAACCTGCATATCTGGGTATTTTTCTGTAAATTTTAAATGTAGTGGTTCAAGGTAGTTTTTTGTGTCTGAATCTAGTAAGGTTAATTGAAAATAAGTGCGCAATATGAACTTGTTCATTTCCGGTGTCCATCGTTTGCGCTTACTGGTACTGCTTGTAGAGGGTGCTAGCTCAGAGTCAAAGTTGACATCTTGCACAACACTATCAAGCGTGGTGGTGGTGGACAAGCTTGTTGCTCTTCTTGTCATGTAGGAGGGGCGAGTCGAAGGGATGGAAGAGAATAGTGAAGAAGTCTCATCGCCCGTGGAATCGGCTGTAGCTTCTACGCAGTGAGCCCGCCTGTTCAGCTCATTACGACCAGCTGTAACAATTTTATCGGTGGGAGCCCGCTTGCTCAACTCCACACCGCCGATGGTTCGCATGCTGTGGCACCCAGCATCGGCCCCAGATGCGCCCCGGCGCTCCCCGGGCAGCGACCGTAAATTATATATTCTTTTACTCATTTCTCCATGAAGGGTTACCCTGCCTTGTTAGCCGCGTAAGTTTTTTGTACAGTAGTACAGTACGCGTGTCCGCCCCCCACGTAGCTAGGTGTTCAGCTTGGACGTAAGGTTGGATTTTAGGGGGCTTATTATTATTATTATTAAAGCCTTGAGCATTGTAACTACATATTTAGCCTCGTGTACCTTTAGTTTCGTGATTCTTTAGCCTCTTAACTTAATAGCATTATTACCTACCCGGCTTTGCACGGGTGCAAATTTATCAGTGTTACTGTACTATATTATGCATGTATTATTCTTTCTTTCTTTCATGTATTATACATATAAACCTTCCTCTTGAATCACTCATCTTCAGAAAAAAATCCGCATCAAAATCCGTTGCGTAGTTTTAGAGGTTTAAGCATACATAGAGACAGAGAAAGCCACTTTGTTTTATACGTACTATGTAGGGATGACACTTTAATCTCGTGGTTTCATAATTCTTTAGCCTCGAACCCTCAAGCCACTTACCATCTGTATATCAATATTGCCTCCCCTGAGTATAGAGATGCCGAGCTGCAGAGTCTTCATGACCATCTCACTGGGCAGGCCCTTGGACGCCGAGATGTGGAGCAGCACCATCTCTGCCACCCCCCTGTCTGCGAGACGCGCTTGGTGGAAGAGCAGCTTCTGTTTTTCCATCTCTTGTTCCTGGTTGAGGGAAAAGGTGGTTTAGAATGAAATAAATCTCATTTAAGGTGAAAGTTATGACCTTGAGTATGACTATATTCTGAGTAGGTAGATGGCGTTGAAATCAATATATTTTGTTCATTTTGTTTTCAGTGTGAGGGGAGCATAAATAAGTCAAAGAAATGGTTGTTGGTTTGTTAAAATTGGACATTCCACTTGATTGAACTTGACCCTGACCCTGGCAATAGCTGAGATTAACGCCAGGTGGAAATGGAAGAAGAATGAATTTAACTAATAGTGCTTAAGTTTAGTCCTTATAATTAAGCGAAAAAATGGCCACGCTCGGGTCCGAGGCTTTCCGAAGCTGTGATATTTTCTATCTTTATTATATTTGTCGAAGCCAATTTTTTTTTATCAAGATTCCTTTGTAGTGATTTTTGACATACTACTTTTTTGATTATACGTTCTAAATACATACCATGAACATATCCACTGTTTTCTGCGTGTAACATATAAACATTTTTTAAAAATTATGTTATAATTTACATAGAGATCTCAACCTTATACCCCAAACAATAAATTAGCATATCGTATAGGTTCAAGAATACCGACCTCACTTCGAAATATACCGCAAAACTTCAAAATTACACCTTACACCGATCACAATAAAGTCGTAATTGCTACTCACGTGTATACTAGCCCTGCCTTCGTCTTCGGCCTCGGCCTCGCCACCTCCTTCCTCTTCTTCTCCACCCCCCTCTTCCTCTTCTTCTCCACACGATTTCGCTATGATGTGTGCGTACGACATGTATAGAGGATCCTCCTAGAAAGGACCAAGATGTTTAGAAAAAGGATGCCTAGGAAACGACAAATTGGTACCATACACTAGTTTCTGACATTTTGTGACTGCCCATATAGGGCAATGTAAAACAAAATATTTTAAACTAGCTGTCCCCTGCGGTGTCACCCGCATTTTTCGTTACTGCTCCGCTCCCGTGGGTCGTAGCATGATGGTATATAGCCTATAGCATTCCTCGATGAATGGGCTATCTAACACTGAATTTTTCAAATCGGACCAGTAGTTCCAGAGATTACCCCCTACATACAAACTTACAAATTTTACCTCTTTATAATATTAGTATAGATTAAATTAAACTGATGAACTGATGAATGAAAATTTTGATAGTTCCGTTAGGAAATCAAACTCGCGAATTCGCGACCAAGTAGCGCAGCATCCGATTGCTCAACCGTTTTGACAGTTATTATTCACAATTTTCGTAGTCTTAATTTCCGTTTTTTAAATTAACACAAAAAAAAACACTGAAGTCGAAATAGTGACAGTTCTTTTTTCAAGTAAGCTGAGATTTAAGGATAAGGTCGATGCACTTTATTCCAAATTTATTTATTGCCTACCATAGTTCAAAATAATAGAACCGTACCTGCAAAGCGCCGGATCTTTCAGTCATAGCCCCGCGACAGAAGGTGGTAACTAACTGCGTGAGAGGGTCTGGCTTCTCTCCCTCTTCCACTACATCACTCTTCTTCAGCTCAGCATCCTCGAAGGATTGCTGGAAAAATAACAGTAGATTATTACTATAGTTACTACTTCTCCTTCGAAGAATCTAGTCAACTCTGGACAACTGAGTTTTGATAAAAATCACTTTTGTTCCGGCTGTCAATAAGAATTCCTTAACGAAAAAAATGAATAAAGGGAGAAACTGACTGACTGACTTATCAACGGACGAAACTATTAGGACTAGGAGCGTGAAATTGTGAATAGGGTTTCCTTTAATGACATAAGCAAGCACTAAGAGAATTTTTTACAAAATTCACTCCTTATGGCGATTAAACATGAGTCTAAAAAATTTGTTTGGAGAAACATTTTGCGCAGGCGATGCCGCTGTCAGAAGCTGTTAAATTATACTTTACAGATCAGGGGATCGAACCTAGGAGGTGGTTTCTACTAGCTTAGAAGGCATAGGTACTTGCAATTACTATGAACCAACACGATAGATAACATAAATTCTCTTTTAAGAAAAACAAACAACTTACTGTAAGATCTTCTATCATGACTTCTTGTCCAATATTTTCTTCTTCCAACCAGAGCTCATAGTACGTTCGCGCGAATATGTTACAAGCCCGATGTCTGTAAACACAAAAACATAATTTGAAATAGAATAAAAAACATGAAACAACGAAATTAGAAGGTTTAACAAAAACTTCAGGAAAGCGGACATTTATGTTAGTTGGTAACACCATGCAAAAGAGTCATAGGTCACTCGGAAAATCTACGCTAATACATATTATAAAGTAAATTTGTAATTTTGTTTTTCGCAGGGAAATCATTTAATAACTGCTCCCGCTCTTAGATAGGCGCCGTTCCGTCGGGAGGATGTGTCAGACTTCTACTGACTGAAACCTACTCCTATGTTCCATCTATGCCTAGCGTTCCAGGACCCCTTTCCAGGGTTTCCCTTTCTGAAGTGAAGGGCTAATGCCTGGTAGGGCTGCGGGGTGGTTCGAAACAGTTACCGTGTCCCTGGATCGCAAAGCTGAACTGGTGGAACCACAGTGGGTGTTAGTCTGTAAAAGTCTGACATTCCCGCTCTTTCCGTTCAAAGCGTCAGAAGTTAGAAATTAATTTCCTCCGACCTCAAAAAAATGGTGTCATTTATGTTGGTTGGCTTTTTTTTATTGACATAAAGTAGTGCTTGTCTGAGATCGTTGAGGTGTACTAATTTCTTAAGAGGCCTGCGGAGACCGCGCGCTATCTCGAGTTGAGACGAAATAAAACACGTTTTTGAGGTTGATGGAAGCAATCCAGATAGTTTAAACAATTCTTGGACACACCGACTGGAGGTAAGTCATCATCCGCACACTGACAGTTGCTTGCTGTGATAGCAATACAAACTATTGGAAATTTGGGAGAGGTTCCGTAATACCAAAAATGATGAATGAAAAATTAATGTATTTCCATTATTGTTTCGAGTATTTATAACTTGATAATAATATCTGTGTTCCTACGAAAAGATATTTTGAAATATTGTTGTTTATAATATAGAAAAAACCAAATAAAAACATGACATTTTCGCTGTGAAAATGTGCAAATTTAAATTCGCTTAAATTTCGTTTGGGGTAAGTTTTTCAACAAAAAGACGATGTAGGAACCTAGATAATTATTGTCTGAATCCGAATAACATCATATTATGGTGTAAATATGCTTAAATTGCAAATGATTTTGGTATTACGTTTGTATGGATAATTCTAACGTCGCGCCCGCCTTAAGAGCCTCTCTTGCTTTCTTCTTTGCCTTTCTTGTGTTTTTTAATACTCTGGCCTTGAAGACACCTAATTTATAATCGGACGGTTGAATACAAAACAATGTTGGCTCCTTAAAACTTCTAATCCGCCCAAACGTACCGACTCATCTTATAAAGATGTATGGAGCGCAGGCAGGCGATGGCGGCCCGCTTCCTCGCGGCGCAGAGCACTCGCTTCCACACGTCGGACCGTTGACGCGGCTTCGTCGCCTAGTCGGGTCCAAAGGCAGCATGCGCAATCATACTTACGTACAACATTTTGTTACCAAACAACAACGTACAACACTGCTTACGTACAATGTTTTGTTACCAAACAACAACGTACAACACTGCTTACGTACCTACAACATTTTGTTACATTATCATCACCATGACTTTTTTTCAGACAGTTTTTCAGGGAAGGGTCTTGGTACGTGAGTTTAGAACGGTGAATAACAAGCTCATCCAATGTGCCAACCGTGTCATCGTTCCTATAAATATATTATGAAGGGGATTTCGTTCTTTTTTTCTAATTTTCTAGACCAAAGTATGGTTTAATCATAGTACACTCGCGGGCAATCAAATAGACTTAGGGCCTGTTTCACAATGTCCGAGTAGGCACTACTCACTGAATAAATTCAAAAATTTGACAGAATTTGTATGAAATTATCTGTCAAGTATGATACTCGAAACTTAATCATAGGTGGTGAAATAGGCCCTCAACGTTCAAGTGCTCACTTGCACATATTTTCTTTAAAAACACACTGAACTCTTATTATAAAACGATATTATGATGGACTTAGCCAAACGTTAATAAAAACAAAACTGAACTATAGCGGTTATAATTCTCATCTGCAACTATTCACACTTATTCACACACATGCTACAAAACGGGTTCTAAATCATATGAAGCATTATAATTTAAAAAAAAATCTATGAAGTTGTCAATGATTAATATTTTAATTAGTTTGTGTAAACTTTAAACTTATTCATATTATCAATCAAACATAAATTCGAATCAATTCTTCGATTTATAAATCGAAAAGTGCTTCAAATTAGCCGGCTTTGATTGATAACGCCTTATTAGTTCGTTTTTAGGTTTTGTACCTATCATATTAGTATGTCTAGTTAGCACACAACAGCACACATGTCGCACACACTATAAGGACCTCGGCAGAGAATGTAGTGACGTCTGTCTGAAGCAAGCGATGACTGCGCGCTTGCGCTGTATGGACACCACCGAGCGGTACACGTTCTTACTCATTTGTTGAGGGTGGTCGATCTATTGGGGGGTAAATATAACGATACATAATGATATATAATAAAATATAAATAATAATATAGTTATAAGTGTGAAAGCCTTTGGTATTTTTTTTAAATAATCAGGGAAATCTGAATTTTTGTTGACATAACATTGAAATGTAGGTACGTATTTATTTATCTGCAATGTGTTTTTGTTGATATCCCATAACTCAAGGTTTATATATTATAAGGAAACATAATACTAAAAGTCCTAGAAACCATACGTTTTTGGACCACACAGGTCCGAAAATGTATGGTTTCGAAGATATTTATTATCAATAACAATTCAGCCGTCCTTTAGCTAAAATGTCATTATCTGACATTTCGCGGGCTTTCGTCTTTAGAAGTTAAAAATTCTATATCAATCTCATTTTTTTAATATCAAAGAACCGAACATGGTAAACGTTACGATTGCTTTAACGCACAGAATTAAACTCTTTACAATTTGTTCCAAAAAGTCCTGACTAATCTTAGACACAAACATTCACTTACCATATGTAATCCAAACAACACTTTGCTCATAGCGACGATCCTCTCCACAGTATCATCTATTATCTTAGCCTTATTCTCTGCAGTCTCCACGGTTATATTGCTCTTAGACTTCGAACCTAACTTGCTGTACAAATAGTGCTGCCAAGACATCTCGTCTGCTGGGTCAATTTTGTCCGGCAGTGTGAGTTGTGTCTTCGCAAATTCTGCTACATCTTGTTCCGACATTTTCTGTGAATTTAATACTTGATTAGAATTTAATATTTGGTAGGTTCATCAAGCTTTCTTGATGGAGAAAAGCAGAGGGTGAAATATGGCAAGGGTGTCATAAAAGATGACTGAAGTATGGTTGAGTGAGACAGTCTTTGCATCTAGTCTGAGCGTCCGTCGGACGTAATCGCTGCGTTAACCACGCTTCTATACAAGGATGTCAAGGTAACGATAACGCTGCGTTTACGCGACGTCTACAACTTTCAGATGTGAAGAAGAATATCATTAAGGCAAGAGTCTTTAACGGCCAAAACCAATAACCTATCGATCTCCAGTTTTGGCATACTGGAGATATTAAAACAAATGATACCATACAAAAATTTTCATGTTTTCTGTTGTTGCATTTGTTTTTCTATCTCCGATATGTGATAGATAGGTTATTGGTTTCGGCTGTAAGTCTATATCCTGTTGCATCTTTACACCGTAAAATACTATAATTTTCATATAAAAACTGCAAATTCTTTTTTCAATCATGGTTTCTTGTCATGAATTAAGTTTAAGCCTCATGTAAGGGCTGTTTTCTGTGCTTTTTTTTGAGGACTTTAAAGCAATATAGGACCAAAGGGTCAAAGTGCATCACTTTTCAATCACCAAGTGCAATAATATCACTATTCAATCACCAACCATGCCATTAAGGGTGCCGCAAGTCTGGTATAGGAAGTGCGGAAATAACGTTATTATGGTGGTGTAGAAATAAATAAATAAATAATATTTATAAAATAAAGTTGGTAGTTACTGATCCAAAACGTAATTGCACCATTTATATATCGAGTATTTAATTATATTTTCTTTTTGTATTACATTAAAATTTTTAATGTGTTTTAATTTGCGGAATAAATAATTGTACTGACCTAGGGCAAATAATTATTTCTTCTCAACACAAAATCTTTTGATTTTGGTTTGAAAAGAAATATTTGAAAAATATTTTCGATCACAGGACAGAGATGAAAATATCTGCTCTCTTTATCTTCATCTCTTTAAAATAAAATGTATTAAATTTTTACCCTGTCTTTTTTATTCACTTCACTTTTGTTTTGTTTTACTTCTTTTATCACGAATGGCACAAAACATTTTCGATCAGTAAACAAAAAAATAAAATTAACTTAAAACGATGGTATTAATGAGGAGATGGATTACCTTAAGGGTTCCTACCTTCAGGAACCTGTCTTTACAATGTTGGACCAGTTCTTGCTCCCTGCCCGCGAAGAGGTTCAACCCTACTGGCAGTAGCCTCTTCAGGCAGGCCACCATCAGGGATGCTTGGACTTCCTTGTCTTTGTCTCGTTTCTTGTCACGGTGCTTCTTCTTTTTCTGTTTGTGATATAAGCACGTAAATAAAATAGTAAAAGGGTCTTGGTGTAAGATAGGAGTCAATTGCTTTAAAGCCTTTGCTGCACATTTTGAGGGGCCAAATTAAATGGTCTTGATTTTACTAGGTTTTGTATTGGGTAAAATTAAATGCTTTTTACAGATATGTCAGTTTTTTGCTGGGCAAAATTAAATGTCCCTGACAGATATGCTAGTTTTTTTAGAGGCGAAATTAATTGCTCTTGATAGATATGCTAGCTTATTTGTAGGGTGTTTGTAAAATTATTACCAGATATGACAGCTTTTTTGTAGGGCCAAATTAAATGCTCTTGACAAATATGCCAGATTCTTTGTGGGGACCCATTAAATGCAGTTGCCAGCTTTTTTAAGGGGCCAGATTAATGCTGTTATATTACCAGGTTTTTGAGGAGCCAAATTAAAATGCCCTTGACAGATATAGCAGCTTTTTTATGTGGTTACATTGAATGCTCTTGATAGATATGCCAGTTTTTTTGTGAGGCTACATTAAATTAATGCTCTTGATAGTATTTGTTGTAGGGCAAAATTAATTTATTTTGACAGAGCTTTTTGAAGGGCCAAATTAAATGCAGTTGACACATGTGCCAGTTATTTTGAGGGGTCAAATTAAATGCAGTTGACAGATTTGCCACCTGTCTTATGAGGCCAATTTAAATGTTGTCGACAGCTTTTTCAAAAGCATAATTCTTTTAATTAGTGCAGCAATGGTTTTAAAGGGCGGGGCGGTCTAATTAGTTTTATCTAAGATGGTATTTGAACTGATTATATGAATGGATAAAACAAATTGATAATACAATACGGTCAATCAATCGAAGGATTAATTTGAGAAAAAAAAAAACTGGAATTTTGAATAAACAACTAAGTAGTAAGGTAGTAAGTTCTGTAATAGGTATCTATAATAAGTTTCCTATATTTCTTAATCATAAAGCTAGGAAGTTTTCTAGAACCCAACGTATAAAAAGCCAATCAAACGACATATAATAAACAAAAAATGTGATGACAGTGTAGAAGTAACTAAATCATGAGTACTGAAGTAGTAATAGTAAAAAGAAGAAGTTCCTTACACAAATTCAAGTCAGGAAAGACATAAAAAAGAAAAATAACTGTATAACAATGTACTGTTGTTACTGTGAATCCAAACAATCAAACGATTTATCAATCACTTGTGAATCAATCAAACGGTTTATCAATCAGAAATTTTGTACATTTTTTTTTCAATCACACGGTTTATCCATAAACAAGTTTGTGAGTTAATTATGAATCAATCATTGATTGATAGTGGTTGTAGATAGGTAGAAAGCTAAGAAGTAGACCAGTTTGTTGCACACGTGATCTAAAACCTGAATGTCGTGTTGATCCTGTTATGTGGCTGCAATACTTACGAGTAGCTTTGCCTAGAGATAGTGATAGAGATTGTGTATTAGTGCTTTGAAACAATCAAGTGATTAAATTGTTTAAAGTGCGCTTCGACTTGAACATTTTGTCAGTATTTTCTAGACCAGTGGCTCCCAAACTGTTTTTTATCGTAGACCACTTTGGTTTCTTAGTTGTAAACAGGAACCAAACGTCCAGAATAAAACTTAACTATCCTAATAAAATTAAAACCTTGATTATAAATTCGAAACTTGTAGCATACCGGTTCTTTAAAATTCGAAGCATTGTCATAGAAAATACAACACTTGTGATAGAAACTTAAAATCTGTTTTTTTTTCAGTTGGAAAGCTTAAAAAATTATTCCACTCCCGGACCATATTTTAGCTTTTACGGATGAGTCTATGGATCACAGGTTGGGAACCACTGGTCCAGATAAATAGAGAAAATAAATCCCAGAAAATGAATTAAATGTCCAAGTCTGAACGCACCTTCAGATATAATTTGTGTTAAGTATGTTTACAGTGTCATAATCCGAAAAAAGAATCAAAAGTGCAATGCTAATAATAACAGGTTATCAAAATTTTAATTTAGCATTAATATAAATTTTAATTTCGTTAAATTTTTTGAAAAATGTTTAGTAAATTATCCTCTCAAGAAAAGTTTGTTTTTTTTCAGTAAACTTGATTGAATATACCTTTCCTCCGGCTTGAGGAGTGCCATCTGTGACTGCTGTCACTCTTCTTGTGGCTGTTGGCATGATCAGCACCTGGTATAATGAAAAAATGGTAATGAAGACAAACAAATACTTCTTGTAATTTACAAATGTATGGATATTGGTTGGTTTTAGGAGGTTCCAGGAGCTCCGCGTCACGGAGATGAAGATACTGAGGTGGATGAGCGGCGTAACGCGATCAGATCGCATGCGCAACTCATTCAACCGAGGTAGTCTTGGTGTCCGTGAGGTGGGGGAAAAACTGCAAGAGTGTCGTCTGCGATGGTATGGTCACATCATGCGCCGCCCTAGGGAGTACGTTGGTCGGAGATGCATGGATATGGCTGACCTAGACCAGGTCCCGTGGTCGCCCCCGCAAGCGCTGGCTGAACGTCGCCAAGTCCGACATGAGAGCCAATGGCCTTACTGAGAAGGATGTTAAAGATCGGGCAAAGTGGAGAAAACTTAGTCGGAAGGCGGACCTTGGCAATGGCCGGGATTAACGCCAGGTAGAAGAAGAAGATGGAAAATTTCACGTTCGAAACATAAAATGTAGGATAAATAAAAGGGACATATGAATTATGTCTGACATGAAGTATAAAAGTGTGAAAGAAAAAAGAAAGAAAAAATTAAAGACTTAAAGAAAACAACAACAATAACTATGTGTCTCACGGCTGCACCCAGTAAGTAAGAAAATATAGGGTATGAAGGAGACAGAGGATAAATGGCGACTTTTGAAAATGAGTGATAGAAGGACAGAGTAATTACCAAGTTTTAAAAAAAGGAGTTGTAAAGAAATATAAATAATTAGGAAGTTATGCAACATCAGCATTAGTATTATTCATTTTCTACAGTGATTTGGATTACGTCGCTGCTGTTTAAGGCTGCTTTCTCCAGTTCATCGGTCCATCTTGCGGGAGGACTTTCAACGCTGCGTCTTCAATACTCTGTTCACTTACCATGTTGTCAATCTCGTTGGCCGAGATGAAGTTCTGCTCCTCTTTCAAGAAGTACTGACTCTTGGACCAGATGTTGAATATCTCTGCCACGTGGTTGTATAACTCTTCAGCCTCTGTGGAACATTTAGCTTAATTTTATTATCTCCTTCACAGCATAAATAAAAGGGAAAAAATTGAGATTTTAAATTCAGTGGCTGTAACAATTATTCGCAAATTGTTCCTTATGTATATCTTGCTATACAATTTGTGGTAAGTTTTCTATGTTGGCAAAATTAGACGATATGTGGAATTAATGAAACAGAAATGATATCAGTCAGCGAAGTTTTTACTATTATACGAAGCCATGGCTTAAAAGACTTAGTCTGCAAGCTAACAACAACGACCGATCCTCTGCGTCTCGCATCGATCAGTTTCCCGCAACCCTCACCAGGTCATTATTAATAAACGCTCGCTACAAACCTGGCACATTGTTCCTCAGCCAGTGGTTCCTCTGCAGGTCTACATACTTGATGAGCAGCGGGTAGAACGAGTATATGTCGCGCACTAGCAACTGCCAGTCTTCCTGACTCTACTTGTGAAGTGTCGTGTATAGATGACTAAAAGATTTGACTGCTACAAACCTGGCACATTGTTCCTCAGCCAGTGGTTCCTCTGCAGGTCTACATACTTGATGAGCAGCGGGTAGAACGAGTATATGTCGCGCACTAGCAGCTGCCAGTCTTCCTGACTCTACTTGTGAAGTGTCGTGTATAGATGACTAAAAGATTTGACTGCTACAAACCTGGCACATTGTTCCTCAGCCAGTGGTTCCTCTGCAGGTCTACATACTTGATGAGCAGCGGGTAGAACGAGTATATGTCGCGCACTAGCAGCTGCCAGTCTCCCTGACTCCACTTGTGAAGTGTCGTGTATAGATGACTAAAAGATTTGACTGCTACAAACCTGGCACATTGTTCCTCAGCCAGTGGTTCCTCTGCAGGTCTACATACTTGATGAGCAGCGGATAGAACGAGTATATGTCGCGCACTAGCAGCTACCAGTCTTCCTGACTCTACTTGAGAAGTGTCGTGTATTGATGACTAAAATACTTGACTACTACAAACCTGGCACATTGTTCCTCAGCCAGTGGTTCCTCTGCAGGTCTACATACTTGATGAGCAGCGGATAGAACGAGTATATGTCGCGCACTAGCAGCTACCAGTCTTCCTGACTCTACTTGAGAAGTGTCGTGTATTGATGACTAAAATACTTGACTACTACAAACCTGGCACATTGTTCCTCAGCCAGTGGTTCCTCTGCAGGTCTACATACTTGATGAGCAGCGGATAGAACGAGTATATGTCGCGCACTAGCAGCTGCCAGTCTTCCTGGATCTGAGACTCCACTTGTGAAGTGTCGTCCGTTGATGACTGAAAGTAAATCAATAAATATTCATTACCATTTTATTAACATTGGGTACTTTTAAAATAATATCCGTTATGAATTCTCAAGATGGTTTCGCAATCAGATGAACGTTTAAACAAACCTTTTTACTGACCGTTCAACCGATTTTGACTTCTATTCCGTACGTATAAGGATGGCATCAAAAGTGGTTACAACACCAACTATTTACTGCAGCCGCTATTTATCATGATACCTACGCAATAAAACCCAAAATCGGTTGAACTGACAGTACAAAAGGTTTGTTGTACTAGAGTGCGTCTAATGAAAGCACGACCTGGAGTTTTTTTTAAATTTAGTTGGCAACATTATTCAGCCGCAATTGTAGGAAATAAAAAAAATTGTGAAGTGTCAAGACATGATTCTCCTACTAGTCACTAATATCACATACAAAATTTTTGGATTTAACCTATCACATACCCGCAAAACGAGACACAATAGTAAAACAATATACGCGGTCTCATAGGACCGGTCGGAAATTCATGATTATTTTTCTCAGGTCGCGCTTTCATTAGACGGACTATGTTCACACACCCCTAGATTCTTACCTTAATAAACCCTCTCAAGCTCTCCTCCTTATGGAACATATTATCGGTCCTCTTGCGCACCCTCTCAGCGAGAGGCAGGAAGGAGTCCCGGAGCAGTTCCTCAGAGCTGTTGATGATGATCTGTTGCGTGTAGGTAGCGATGCGGGTCATCCAGGGCGCGTTCTCGTTGCCTATGTTCTTCTTGATGAGCTTCAGGACGTTCTTCAGGAGTTGGTTCATGTGTTCTGCTGTTACCATTGTCACGTGGTTCCTGGAAAAGGCAGTGGCCTTTCATTTTGACTGTTAAATAGAACGAGAAGATCATGGCACTTGGCATGGCATAAGGTCTGGCATCAAAGACTTAAGAAGTAACAGTCTTAGATCGATGTCTGATAGGTGAACATCTTAAAATATCGGTCTCTTCATGCCTCCAAATGTACTTTAAGCCTTTGGTCTTGTCTGGTATTTGTAGGGCTTTGATAGTCTTTATGGATAGTCAGTGTCTAGGAAATTTTACACAAGTTTTACCAAGGCGTACCTAAGTACTGGGTTGTGGAGGTCAGTTAAGCAGTCGCTCCATGTAAAGCACTGGTATTCGGCTGCATCTATTTAGACTGGAAGCCAACTCCAATATATGTTAAGGAATAGGCTAGGCAGGTATCGATAGTCGTCTAGGAGGACGTCTCGAATTAGCGAATTCGTAGACACCGGTTCTTTGAGTAAAAAACCGGCAATTTTCGAACATTTTGATAATTCAAACTAAACTTAAGTCAAGGTCAAAAAGGTAGTCACTTGGTATCTAGCGGGGTTGGATGGAAACCCCAATAAGAAGGTAAAAAATTAGGCAAATGACTCACCCGCCAGTAGGAGTGACATTGTCGGGGCCCTGTGCACACCAGAACGGCAGGTAGGAGCAGAGTAAAGGCAGCACCACGTCTATAATGTGCGGTGCTCGTTGTAGCTAGTGTGACTATCACTCACCCGCCAGTAGGAGTGACATTGTCGGGGCCCTGTGCACACCAGAACGGCAGGTAGGAGCAGAGTAAAGGCAGCACCACGTCTATAATGTGCGGTGCTCGTTGTAGCTAGTGTGACTATCACTCACCCGCCAGTAGGAGTGACATTGTCGGGGCCCTGCGCCCACCAGAACGGCAGGTAGGAGCAGAGTAAAGGCAGCACCACGTCTATAATGTGCGGTCCTCGTTGTAGCTAGTGTGACTATCACTCACCCGCCAGTAGGAGTGACATTGTCGGGGCCCTGCGCCCACCAGAACGGCAGGTAGGAGCAGAGTAAAGGCAGCACCACGTCTATAATGTGCGGTGCTCGTTGTAGCTAGTGTGACTATCACTCACCCGCCAGTAGGAGTGACATTGTCGGGGCCCTGCGCCCACCAGAACGGCAGGTAGGAGCAGAGTAAAGGCAGCACCACGTCTATAATGTGCGGTGCTCGTTGTAGCTAGTGTGACTATCACTCACCCGCCAGTAGGAGTGACATTGTCGGGGCCCTGCGCCCACCAGAACGGCAGGTAGGAGCAGAGTAAAGGCAGCACCACGTCTATAATGTGCGGTGCTCGTTGTAGCTAGTGTGACTATCACTCACCCGCCAGTAGGAGTGACATTGTCGGGGCCCTGCGCCCACCAGAACGGCAGGTAGGAGCAGAGTAAAGGCAGCACCACGTCTATAATGTGCGGTGCCTCGTTGTAGCTAGTGTGACTATCACTCACCCGCCAGTAGGAGTGACATTGTCGGGGCCCTGCGCCCACCAGAACGGCAGGTAGGAGCAGAGTAAAGGCAGCACCACGTCTATAATGTGCGGTCCTCGTTGTAGCTAGTGTGACTATCACTATCACTCACCCGCCAGTAGGAGTGACATTGTCGGGGCCCTGCGCCCACCAGAACGGCAGGTAGGAGCAGAGTAAAGGCAGCACCACGTCTATAATGTGCGGTGCCTCGTTGTAGCTAGTGTGACTATCACTCACCCGCCAGTAGGAGTGACATTGTCGGGGCCCTGCGCCCACCAGAACGGCAGGTAGGAGCAGAGTAAAGGCAGCACCACGTCTATAATGTGCGGTCCTCGTTGTAGCTAGTGTGACTATCACTATCACTCACCCGCCAGTAGGAGTGACATTGTCGGGGCCCTGCGCCCACCAGAACGGCAGGTAGGAGCAGAGTAAAGGCAGCACCACGTCTATAATGTGCGGTCCTCGTTGTAGCTAGTGTGACTATCACTATCACTCACCCGCCAGTAGGAGTGACATTGTCGGGGCCCTGCGCCCACCAGAACGGCAGGTAGGAGCAGAGTAAAGGCAGCACCACGTCTATAATGTGCGGTCCTCGTTGTAGCTAGTGTGACTATCACTATCACTCACCCGCCAGTAGGAGTGACATTGTCGGGGCCCTGCGCCCACCAGAACGGCAGGTAGGAGCAGAGTAAAGGCAGCACCACGTCTATAATGTGCGGTCCTCGTTGTAGCTAGTGTGACTATCACTATCACTCACCCGCCAGTAGGAGTGACATTGTCGGGGCCCTGCGCCCACCAGAACGGCAGGTAGGAGCAGAGTAAAGGCAGCACCACGTCTATAATGTGCGGTGCTCGTTGTAGCTAGTGTGACTATCACTCACCCGCCAGTAGGAGTGACATTGTCGGGGCCCTGCGCCCACCAGAACGGCAGGTAGGAGCAGAGTAAAGGCAGCACCACGTCTATAATGTGCGGTGCTCGTTGTAGCTAGTGTGACTATCACTCACTCGCCAGTAGGAGTGACATTGTCGGGGCCCTGCGCCCACCAGAACGGCAGGTAGGAGCAGAGTAAAGGCAGCACCACGTCTATAATGTGCGGTGCTCGTTGTAGCTAGTGTGACTATCACTCACCCGCCAGTAGGAGTGACATTGTCGGGGCCCTGCGCCCACCAGAACGGCAGGTAGGAGCAGAGTAAAGGCAGCACCACGTCTATAATGTGCGGTGCTCGTTGTAGCTAGTGTGACTATCACTCACCCGCCAGTAGGAGTGACATTGTCGGGGCCCTGCGCCCACCAGAACGGCAGGTAGGAGCAGAGTAAAGGCAGCACCACGTCTATAATGTGCGGTGCTCGTTGTAGCTAGTGTGACTATCACTCACCCGCCAGTAGGAGTGACATTGTCGGGGCCCTGCGCCCACCAGAACGGCAGGTAGGAGCAGAGTAAAGGCAGCACCACGTCAATAATGTGCGGTGCCTCGTTGTAAGTCTTGTCTGACTCCACGAACTGATCCACTTCGCCCAAGATCGTTTCTAGAGTCGGCATGCATTGTTCCATTTTCTGCATTATGTCTGGAAGGATAGAGTTGAGAATTAGTTTTGTTGGTGTGGTGAGAGAAGTCTTTTTGGAATGTCTTCAATTAAATTGTGTTACGATTTATAAGGAGTTTCTTTAAGTCTACCCAAGTGTTCGTTGGTTAGTTATTTTTTGGATACAGCATCTTTCCTTCGTAAGTTGCTGTGATGCTCCTTACAGCTTATTCTCCTTACAACCTCATAAATTACACAATCTGCTCACGGAGATTGCTTTTGCTAGGGTACTTTTATCCTCAGTAAACAAAAATGAGGCCAAAGTATCTAAGCTAAAAATAGATAAAAAGGCAATGTGTACTGTGTTTCTATCATACCTTGGGCTTCTAAAGAATGGTCAGCAATCCTGTTCAGCAGAGAGAACTGGTTGTGTTTGTTCAGATGAGGTTCCAGGAAAGCTACCGGGAAGGTGGAACTGAAAGCTCCTAAGCACGAACCCTGGAGAAAGAACACATTTGCTTAGTTAACTGTAGAAAAGAATGTCTGGACAGACGAGAGGGTAGGCCTTTGCCCAGCAGTGGGACATTTCAGACTAACAAAAAATATATACTGTAAGAGAATAATAATAAGGATCAACTTAAATAGTCCGTAAAATAAATTACAAGTTCCGTCATTAGTTTTCGGTAGCATAAACTTACAAATTAATACAATCAACTTTCACAAAACAAATACTAACAATTTCAAAAAAGATATTTTCCTTTTTTATTTCACCTAGTCATTTTAAGGGTATAGTGACTCGTCGGTGAAAAATCATTAAATATTTATTATTAGAGACTGGTCAATGTAAACAAGGCTTTCTAATTTAATTAGTCAAGGCTAAGCTAAAGTGTTCGATGAGTCACTATTTTCCTAACGTGAATACACTATTACTAGTTATATTATAATATCATTCGTTTTAATAGAAAAACGGAGTGTATTACTTACCAAGGCAGGCTTATGCCTCTCGATCTCAGTCTTGAGGTACTTCCTGTCATGTGTGAGGCTGGCGTCTGTGCCCAGGGCGTACAGCGAGCCTAGCATCTTGTACGAGGCCACTTGAATCTCGTCCACTGTAGGCAAGAGGCGGATGTTTCATTAATATTGACTTACTTGCTGTATCAGGACAGGACATTTTTCCTTTACCATCATCATCCTTCCTGCCCTTGTCCCTTTTTATTTGGGGTCAGCGCAACACGTTATATTTTCTTCCATTCTATCCTATCCTCTCGTCACGCTATTACTAAACTCCATTTTCTTCCATATCACTTCTCACACAATTCATCCATCCTTTCTTTGATCTCACTCTCCCCCAAAAAATAAAAAAAAATTGCCCCTTAAACTAGTCCCGCTGTATATATTCATATACAGCTAGTTTAAGGTGAAATATCGTACTCACGCTTAAATTTATAAGTTTGTTGATTTTCTATCATTTGAAGTTTGGACCAGATGAAATGAAAGGCATTGTGCTACCTGTATTGGTATATGGTGGACATCCCAAACATACGCAAAAAACCGTTTTAAGAACACATTCATTGTTCGTACAGCTAAGGAGTGGAATTTTTCACTGGAGTCTGTGCTTCTTGATAACTACAACCTAAGAGTATTTAAGTCAAGAGTGAATATTATATTTTTAGTTCAGCATGCTCCATCATCGACCGCGACATGATCGCTTACCATCAGGTGATCGTCAAACGCGAGCCAATTAATAATAATAAATAAAAAAAGTTTATTAATAAATAAAATACATACTATTATTCATGGGGACACTTTTGTGTACTGATTGATTTGTCGGTTAAAAAGAAGAACATCCCATCTATAATTTTATTTTGCTTGCTTATACAATTAACAATACAATTAATAATACTTAACAATCGATATACCATTTACTTTATTTTGGTCGAAAGTAGAAGATAAAAATATGTTTAATTAAAATACTGACAAAATCAAAGCGAGCCCAGTGTCGTTCAATAGTCAATCATAGAAAAGCGGAAGCAACACACACGTGAAGTATTAAATTTAAATATTCATATATCAGAGAAATATAAAAAAAAACGATACAGAACAACGCAAAATAAAATTGAAATTCTCCGAGAACGGCTCTCAATATAGTGCATAAAACAAAATGATTATTGTGAAAGAAACGATAAATAACATATTATTATTTATCGCCGTGTGAATTGGCTTGGTTTATCGCACAGGACTTACACCTTTAATAAAATAAATGTTGTTTCACGATGCGCTCTGTGTGTGTTTCGTGGCTTTATCGGTAATTTTTATTTAATAGAATTATCGAAATTATAGTTGTCAATATATAATAAGTCCGATTGTAATATGATTAGAGAATTACAAAGTCTAATTAATATTTTTTTATCAAACAGTTATATTTACAAGTAGTTTAAAATAAAAGTAATTAAAACAATGGAGTTACTCATTAAAATTATTATTCTAGGTTCCAAATCTTGAAACAAATGCCAAAGTCGATTCGAAAACCGTTAACCCAGAGACACTATTCGCTGATGTCATCAAGAATATTTCTCGAGTTAACAACGAACTACAAAGTCTGATCAATAACTATGAACAATTTAAGAGAACGCACGACTCGCAAGAAAGCTTTGATGACAAGAAAGAATACGTTAGTGACGCGGAAGGAGGGCGCATAAATAGAAATAGTAAAAATCATAAAAGGAATCCTTCAGATAAGGCTACAACTAATTCACACCATACAGACGTAATATATGAAGAAGAACTAGCAGACAAGAATAGCGGCGCTACACAGGGCAGTGAAGAAGAAAAAAGTATTCACGCTCAATCCAGCAGTGAGGTAGAACAGAGTCATGAAGAAAAATCCAAAAAGCCAAACAAACAAGACCAAAAGAAACAAAAATTACTAACAACCACTACTAAAACAAGCGTCGCAAACGAAGAACCAACCTTTGAGTCACTAAAAGACAAAATTGGACATAAAAATCAAGAATTTGTCCTCATTCATCAAAATATGAAAAGTGAAACGAATAGATTAAAACGAATCCAATCAGAAGCATACCAAGAACCTAATAACACAAAATACGTTGAAAATGAAAAGCAAACCAAATATTTAGAAGAAAACCCCTCACAGCCTTCTGAAAGCGATAAATCCGCAGAAGATGAGCGGAAGATAGAAAAGAAAGAACAGGTTGTTGTGAAAAAACCGCAAGAACGAGCCTTAGAAGATAAACAAGCATTCACGTCCGGAATTTATTTAAGAAGTCGATTAAAAATAAATATAACAACGACCAAGGTATGTATTTGTAACGAATACTAAGTACTTGTATACGTAAGGGCTTTGGAAAGCAGATTTCAAATCACAGTTTCAAGATTTTAGTTACAGGTAATCGGAAGTTAGAAAAGACCAGGGGGTGTGTGTTAGCTAGTAGCTAAGGAAATCTTTGTAAAATACTTGTTTTTAGCTGCATCCGGTAAGAAACCAATAAGGTTGAAAGGCTTCACACTTCAATGTGAACCGATGACCTAATGAGGGCCGCGGGAATCCGGTGTATGCGCGACGCAAAGGACCGGTCATTGTGGCGACGCTAGGGGGAGGCCTATGTCCAACAGTGGACGTTTTTCGGCTGAAATGATGATGCTGATGATGATTCTTCAAACCTAGCACAGCACTTTCGGGTGAGAGTTCAGATTGAAAACTAAACTGTGCATTAGTGTTTGCATGATGCATACTTTTTCGGCACGAATCAAATGTAAGTGTGTTGAAGAAAAAGTTGAAATATGTATTGCACCAACCACAAGTTCCTTGATCGTAAAATTAGTAATTTTGTGATATAGCCAGTAATAGGTTTTCTCAAGCCATTTCAGCCGTATGAGAAGGATAGGAAGCTCGCAAGAACGTGAAATTCTTAAAAAAAAACCATCATCATCATACCTTCTCCCATATAGATTGGGTTCACACAACACGTTTTCTTATTTGTCAAACGTTATATTAGCAAGTTATTTGGTAGAGTGCGTCTAATGAAAGCGCGACCTGGACTTTTTTTTTTAAATTTAATTGGCAACATTATTCAACCGCAATTGTAGGAAATAAAAAAAAATGTGAAGTGTCAAGACATGATTCTCCTACTAGTTAATAATACCACATACAAAATTATTGGATTTAACCTCTTTTTCTCAGGTTGCGCTTTCATTAGACGGACTAAAACATAAAGTATCACTTTACAGAAACCCCTCAATGGGTCTTCAGAATCGAGTGACATTGACGAAGACTTATCAAAAGAAGTATTTAAGACAAGGGTTTTAAGGCAAGCTTATGGAGATGCATGTTTGAAAGTGGTCGTAAGAAAATGTCATAAGGTAAACATATTATTTGCAGTTGGAATTAGAATGATGATAAATTTGATTTTAGCATTAGAATTATCGGCTTTATAATGTTCCCACTGCTGGGACTCAGGCCTCCTCTCTAGGAGAGGGAATGGGCCGTAACCCACCGCGCGGGCCCAGTGCGGGTTGGTAGATGTCACATGTCTTCGAATGTTTGGTTCTAGGACATGCCGGTTTCCTCACGATATTTTCCTTCACCGTTTTGAGAGCAGTGGTGATGAAATAAATTATAAAAAGTAATACGCCTATCTCGGTGTGAACCCGCGACTTATAACTTGTAAATCGGGGCAGTTACACTGCTTGACAGAGGCATTTACGATATATTTGATACTGAAGAAGAAAGACATGTTAGCCTGGCCCCATAGAAGTAATTCTTCTGTGAATTACAAATATCGTATGGATATTGCACTCTTAACTATTGGCCTATAACCTATTACCTAAAACCTATAACTAAGCTTAACCTCAACGACACCATCATTGTTATATATTGTTGTTGCTATAAAAATGGATAAGAGACTTCGGGGAATAGTTTATTGACAGCTGAACATTGTTGGTGGCTGCCAGTTTAGTCCAACTAATTAAAAATCTCAATATAGAGCAAAGTACACTATTTTACATAAGTTTTCTCTCAGGCTTCTAATAGCATAGCATGCCGAGCATATACTTCGTTATAGATGATGTTTCAACCTTGTTTAGTTATGCATCAATGTCAAATTATCTTCGGATAGTATGGTATTGGTGTAATTAGTAAAAACTAATCAATAATTTATAAAAATATTTGTGTGTGTTTTGTAATGATTATTTCATTCATGATTTTTCAGGAATACAAAAAACAAAATAGGGCTTAGAACTGATCCCCGAGGGACACCACGATATACAAAGATTAGGCTAGAGTTATAATTCGTTTCTTCCTCATCGACTATTCTACTATTTTATAGTATCTATTATTTCTATAATATAATAAAATATTTTTTATTTCTTTTTAAGGCATGCAAATTAGCTGCTACATATACATGTCGAGGAGCTACCAAATGCAACAGCGAATTAAAAAGTTATTTCAAAGAAAAAGCCAAGGCTGAATGCCTTGACGCATTCGACGCTAAAAGCCTACGAAGAATCACTGGCCGTGAGAATCCTTTCTATTACCGTAATCTATCAGGCATGTCATTAATCGAAAGCGATCATTGCGGGAATACGCTACTGTCCAACGGGAGGGCTTCTTAATTCACGCATTTGAGTTTGTTAAATGAATAAATGTGAATGTTGATTTTGAAATTCTGAGGGTTGTACCTATTTGAATTGTCACGTGATGATTTCAAAACATTTTGACAACCATTATTGTTGATAGATTATAACTTTATCTGATGTCCAAGGAAAAAATGTGTGTACACTTGACGATGTTTTAGATGTTAAAATTAAAGCCTTTACTTTTGCACGTGAACCTAAACATAGTGAAGATATAAAATACTCCTGTTTAAATCACCGGGTATATAGGCAATTGGGCATAAACATAAGCATAATTAGTCTTATACTGTGCTACTGCTGGGATTATAGCCACCTCTAGAAGAAGGAATGAGCCAGATAGAATCCACCACGTGAGCCCGATGCGGGTTGGTAGATGCCACAATTCACAAGTCTACGAGTTATTGATTCTATATCTCGATTTCCTTCAACATTTCAAAGTAGTTATATTTAAAATAGAGTTCTTCATAATAATGGCCATACCATGAAATTTTAGATATTATTTTAATATATTTTATCATTACAGCCGAATCCGCCATTAACGGAGAAATGATGTTACGAGAAGGATACTTATCAGTAGCTTGCCGAACTCCTATACCACAGAGAAGACTCTTAAAACCAGTATGTACTTATAGATCATCATCATCTTCCTACTCTAGGACCCATATTATGTGGGCTTGTTTATCGCTCATTACCTCCCTTTTTCTTTTATATCACTCCTTACACAGTCCAACCATCATTTTTTACCTCTCCTCTTTCTTGACATCGATTGTCATCTAAATGTAAGTATACATAACTCTTTTACTTTAGTAATATGCATTTTATCCGTCCTCTTCTCGTGGCATTACCCAAAGAAATGATTCCCTTTTAACTTTACTGTCATTGAAGTTTGAAAGTGGCTCTTTCAAACTTCTTCACTCCCAATAAATACATTATACGAGTATTTCTTTTAACTTCATATTTGAACCTCTTTTGTATTCTCTTATACTTTCAATTGCATACACTGTTTAATGTTAAGAGGAAGTGTGGAGTCACTTAACACAAGCATCTCATTGCTTAAAAGGTGACTTCCAACTCGTGTTTGCTGTAACTTAACTGTAATTGAAATAAACATTTTTTTTTCATATTTGTACCGTCAAGCCATATTTTGAACCCATTGACTAGTTTAACGCTTTGAGCTTTGCAAGTCACTTACGGAAAAGTTAACTGAACTATCTAAATCTTAAACTAAGATTTAAGGTACATCATGTGCGGGTTTTACACATCTTTACAACATCCTAACTTATATTTTTCAGCTAAACCCAGCCAAAAACCACACTGAGCCAATAAATATACTGAGAGACAGATACGAGCGAGAGTGTTCGAAGATATCGCAAAACAAATGTATCACAGCGTGCCACAACTCAGTCGGAAAAACGTGCGAAAAGTATGAATGCATTAAACGCATGAAAAAGAATTTTAAGAAGAACTGCAAAACTACCTGCAAAAAGTCTTATTCTAGTAAATCTAAAAGTAGCGATAGTGATAGTGATGACGATAGCGATGATGATAGCGATGGTGACAGCGATGATGACAGCGATGATAGCGATGAGGATAGCGATGATGATAGCGGTGATGATAGCGATGACTGGACTAAAAAAGACGACAAAAACAATAGTACGAAAACAGATGAATCTTAATCCCGTATTACTTCTGCTGAATTCACAAACACAAATAAACAAGTCCCCGTTGAGTATAGCTATTCCTACCATTTCCAACATTGAAGACATTGCTTACCATCAGGTGCGATGGTGGGCAAACGCGAAAGAAAGAAGAAAAGTTAAAGGGATGGAGCTATACATCCTATTTAGCTCCATCACTTTAACAGTTCAATTTAGATCGTCAACTGGATCGCAATAAGAGCTCGTAGTATTGTTGCGCGACCCCCGGCGTTTAAGCTAGTACCATATACCCCCGATTTCTGACTTAAACATTTGAACTTGAGTAGGTATTTCTCAAACTATACTTAAGCCTGAATAGCTATCAAAATTTAGCCTTTAATTCATGAATCCCCGACCGGTCCTTTGAGACCGCGCTGTTAATGTTTTACTATTGTGTCTCGTTTTGCGGGTATGTGATAGGTTAAGTAGGGTTTGAGGCAAGCTTAACTCCAATTATTCAATTTAGAATCTACCCTAAATCAAGCTAAATGATTGCAGTTTGAGAAAACCGGGCCAAGTCTTCTTAATAACTAAAAATTTCAGTATTGATATTGTAATAAAAATGATATGATGTATTGCTGGATTTTGTGTTTATACCTATCCTTTTTCCTAATCTAAAATTTTTGAGGTGCACTAGTTTATTAAGAGCCTATTCACTCTAGCCTTGAAGATACCTAAATTATTATCGGACGGGAAGACCGCAGCAGGTAAATTGTTGCAGTCCTTCGATGTATGTGGTATAATCGACGAGACGAAACGCTTATATCGGACCGTAGAGGTTTCAAGAACGTAAGGGTGGATACTCGCCGTACGTCGGCTTGTCCGATGGTAGAAAGGAGATGGATTAAATGATAAAAGATATTAATTTTTGCAAATAGGTTATTCAAAAAAAATTATACGTCATTTTGTTTTTGTCAGAAACACTGAAACAAACTTACAGGTCAAAGTCTCTTTTAAAGTCCATAACAGTAAAGTAATGGTAAAAAAATATGAGAAAAACTCAGATTAGCGTCACAGATGGTCTTTTGAGGAAAGAACCAAACAGATTTGAGTGGATCTGTCAGGTTAGTGCAAGCATTTGTCAGCATTCGTGCAGCTCAAAGTAAGGGCCTTCAGTCTTCACCCACGGCGACTTTTTGTAGCAATGCAGTATCGCTGTTGCCGCGCGTTCACATCAATACAGTCATGACGCAGTCGCTAGCTGCTAGCCCTCGCCCACGCCACAATTCTCAGTCGCGATGCAAACGCGAACCAGTAGCACAAAATTAAGATTTTGTATTTCGATTTTTGTTTTTCATTCACGCGCCATCGTCCTCTCTCCGATGTCGTCTGATACGGTCGGGCGTTTGCACCGCTACAGTCACGAACTCATGATGCTGTAGCGCGTTAGTAATGCGTTAGCATCGCTTTTGTTGCGTGTTGCAAAGGCGACTAACACGCGTCAGCAGCGCTACTGCATGCTGGTCGAGGACCCTAAGAACTACTAAGGTGCTCAACTCAATTCAGATTACTTACATAACAAATCAGCTCCGTATTCGCAGTTGGCTAGATGGTCGAACTTGGCCGTCAGTATAGGTAACAGCACTCCGTTGATGTAGCCAAGTGATGTGGAAGTCTTCAAGTGTGTGCCTCGGAGGTGAGCGTATTTACCCTGAGGGAAAAATATTGGGTTTACTCTAGTATCATCGAACATAGATATAATTTGACTAGACTATTCGTTATCAGTGGCCCTGATTGCTGGTCTGGGGGTCGTAGGTTCGATTCGCACCCGAGATATGGTTTGTGTCATGAGCGCGATCATTTGTTCTGTGCTTGGGTATAAATTATCTATTCTAATAGGTTAGGTTTCATAGGTAAAGAAATTGCTGTTACTTTGAATTGACTTGGAATTGTAAGTGCAAATAAACTTTATATTGAATGTACGTTATTCTATTTTTAGTAATAAATTTATGTGTTTCTTTAATATTAATGTATTTATAACCATGAAATTGGATCCATCAATTGGCGCTCGCTTCAAATCCTCTGGGAATGAAGGAGAAAGAAAGAAGATTCAGGTTGCTAACTGTACGACCAATTTAAAAACGCTTACCTCCTGCAAATTCATGATAGTATGGCCCACATCATCGGCCACATTGTTGAAGAACGTCAGCATGGAGGTGCGGATGAACTCGGGGCAGTTCTTCACCAGCGACTTGGCGTCGATGCCCTTCACCAGGACTTGGAGACAGCGCACTGTGATGCGGACGTCGGGACCGAAGGCTGCGAGTCTGAGGATTGGATAGGATATTGAGTATGAGTGATAAAGATTTTAGATGTTAAGGGGTCTTTTTAAGTACCTACAACACGTCGAGGTGTTTTGTTTAAAATTTATCAACCTATCTGCCTATATTTCTTCATTTTCTTTTCTTGTCGATCGTAAATTTTATTTAAGAAATTTGAGTTTGAGGAATCGTGGTGAAACCTGAGCCCTGCGGACCCAGGTTGACCTCTGTATAGGTTGCCAGATACACACAGAATAGTAGGTGGCGTATGTCCTGTGTATCGGCTTCTCACTGGCACTGTGTTAGAAATGGGTTGAGAAAGCCTCATTTTGCCAGATTGTTTTTGCAGCAGCTAAGCTGGTTCCGCAGTCGGTTAAGAGTTTTACACTGCAGTTCACGTCTAGGGGGGAGATGTTCTGATGGAGTGTTGTTGTTGTTGTATCAGTAGGGCGTTTCTGTTTCTACAACGCGCATATTTCGCCCTCTACACTGTCTTACGAAGAGGTGAGAAATCACATGAAACTTCACACATTTTATTCTGTTATCCCATCCTTATGTTACTTTCAACTTACCTAGACCTGAGCAAGCTGGCCAGCTTACAGAACAGAGCAGCAACCATCTCCTTCTCCTTCAAGCTGGCCGCTCCAACGTTATTGGTCGCAGTCGCCACAGCTATGAAGTAGTTACGGTGCGTCGAGAAATACTTCTCCATCAGAGGTAGCACCACCTGGAAATTGAATCTTATTGTAGATGCGGTACAGTTGGTTTTGAGTTGGTTGTGACTTTGTGATAGTATTTATTTTGTGATACTTTTTTTTGTGATTTTTGTTATTTTGTGATACTTTTTTTTGTGATTTTTAGGAATTATGAATATAGAGGTACTGAGAGTGTCGGTGTATAGGTAACACTTCTATAAATGTCATTATTTAAAGTGGAAGTTTTAGGCCTGAGCGTCTTATTGATCTCACTAGATGGCGCTGAACTCAAAATTTTTGGTTAATTTTGTTTTTAATGTTAGAGAGCATTATTAAGTGAAGGATGTTAATATGTGATAATAATTGGATTAAGAATAACCTTAGTCAAATTCTTACCTCTAATTCCACCTAATTCTGACAGTTCATGACTCTAAAGTTCTTAAATATAGCGCCATCTAGCGACAACTTAACTACACTTTGGCTCTTTAACTTTCATCTTAGTTTGTATAAAGTTTTGATTTAATTTAGGGAGTAACTAGCCCGCAGTAGTTTTCTATAGATCATGCTATGTATGTTTTTGATATGTGTTTTTTTTCATGTCCAGGTGTTTAACGATAAGAAGAATACAACATGCGATTGTCTAATAATAATAAAATAATAGTAATTATTATATTCCATCAAGTTATATATATTTAGCTTCGTCGTAGCAAGCATTGCCATTTAAATGGATTTGTAAAGAGTTTTTTTTTTATAAACGATGCAGTATGCCAGAAGCTGAATTTAGCAGTTACTTGCATACAGCAGATTTGGACACTATTGTAAAGAATACAGGCTGATTTTGAATTTGCAATCTTTTAGGGCTGATCTTGAAATATCTTTTTTATATGGCACCTAAAAATAGATGTTTATGAGTTGATCCCACAGCGTTCTAATAATTCCCTATTATATTTAAATAAAATAGTCGATTTTATTTCGGTCAAAGACGCGTATAAAGGTACCAACAGTGTGAAACTTAAGTTTCAATTAAAAATAATGCATGGAAATACGGCGGTTTATATTCATACTAATTTTCACGCCCCGCAAGATTGCAAATAAATTTAAAATCAACCTGTTGGAAGTGAAAACTACAGGCCCAGATGTCACCATACCCTTTCTAGATGGCGGTAAACTCAACATGTGTAGTTTATTTTGTTTTTAGTGTAATGAGTGTATTCTGGATGATTCGGATCACTATTTGGCGCCACTTACAGCCGAAACCAATAACCTATCTGTCAAATATCGGAGAAAGAAAAACAAATGAAACAACAGAAAACATGATAATTTTTGTATTGTATCATTTTTTTTACAATCTCCAGTATGCCAAAACTGGAGATCGATAGGTTATTGGTTTCGGCCGTTAGCCGTTAGGAATTTTCTATATTGTTGTTACGTCCAAAGTTTGAAGTTGACGTTGATGTCTACTAATGTCATTAACAAAAGCGTTTTGACAGCTGCCTCATTGTTGCCAATTGGTGATCGTAATTTCAGAACAACCTCATTACACTAGAAAACAAAATAATCAACAAATATTGACTTCAGCGTCAACTAGCGAGAAAATGGCCAAGCCCGAGCCTGTATCTTTCGCCTGAAGTGCAAAACAAAGAGTATGGTTTAAATGCGCAAGATTACATGGTGTGGTCACGCTCTAAGACACGTATGTACCTTCTTGAAGTACTTTAGTTCCGACTTGTGTTGCTTGGAAACCAATACACATCATTATAGCATGCATGTAATATTATTAAATTACATACAGAATATTTTTAGAATAAGTTTATAGAAGATATCCTAAAAAGAGAGATAGTCAATGAAAGTATCGTTAAAAAAAAGGTATTAAAAATTAAGGCACACTTTACGTTTTTAAAAACTACCTACGTGTTTTAGTTTAACAAATCTCATAAATTGAATACTAGGTGCCTACTGAGAAAAAATAAATATTATTTACAATTAAAATTACCTACTTCAGTAAATCCTTATAAAAAATCTCATAAACAACTGCTTAAAGTGAGAAAATATTATATAAAAATCTATACAAGATTTTCTAATCCCAATGCCTACTAAGGCTGCGAGATTGTTCAAAACCGTCACCAGGTCTTTGAATACGGTAACAGTCCGATACCTCGCTTTACCCACAGTCTAAAGAGCTATTTGATAGTTTCCCTCAAAAAAAAAAGACTGATCTACGTGTCTTATTTACAAATTATTATTTATATTACTACACTTACTACACTTCTTATTATTTATATTACTACACTTCCTATTAAAAAAAAACTACTAGAAAAGAAAGTTTAAATTAAAATAAAAACTCACCTTAGAAAAGAACTTAATATCCCTTGTACTGGTCTTAAAACTAGACCTCCTACTGAAAGTAGTCGATGGCTTCAACAGCTTCATATTGATAGTAGCCCTATCAATATACTGTATCAGCTTCTCCAGTAACGAGTACGCGAATCTCAGCTCTATTGCTACGCCCGTAGTGGTCTGTTCCGTGTCGCTCTGCGGGGCCTTGCTGGGCCTGTGCAGCTTGTACCCTTGGTACTGGAGGTATTTGAGGAACTCTTGGGAACGTTCGCGGTCCTTCTTCTTTTCCTTGTCTGTTAGGAGATCGTAGGGGACTAGTTGCGGATGGATGCCACCTGGAGATGGAAATAAAGCGATTGTAGTTATAAAGTCGACCATCGATTACTGAGAATATAAATATCTTCTGTGTGATAGCAGACAATATAAGAACCTTTTTAGAGAGTTTTTAGTAGAGGGAGTTATTTCTCTCATATAGATCTTGGTAGCGAGAGTATTTACAATAAAAATCGAAATTACAAAACATCTGCAGCGCACATGTGCGCTTGTTCCTATCAGCTCATCCTTAAAATTTGGTTCCAGATGATAATAAATCATATAGGTTCTAAATGTTATACAGTTTTCTTAAAGACAAGTGTGTATTATTTCGTAACGTTTCAGCACCACATTTCTCCTTCCTCTATAAGTGAGCACTCCCAAACCTTCGCAGGTGAGGTCTAAAACCTCATCCAAAAGTGACCTACCTCCTTTATTAGTAAGTAACTTTTCTTTCTTTTTAATCCAGATTTCGTACCTGTTGTTGGTTAGCCCCTCTGCTATGTTCTTTAACTCTTTCTCCCTCCCACTTACCTCCGTTAGTAGTCAATTCTTCCTTCTTCTTCTTGGCCCAAATATCATGTGCGTTATCGGCTAGCCTCTCAGCCATGTTCTGCATCTCTCTCGACAGCGTGAGGTTGGTCATGTCGACTGGGTGGGGGTTGTAGTTGAAGGGCGTTGCTGAATCTGTCTGCTGGAAGACATTGTCATTGTGTTAGAGAGAGAACGTAAGTTTACGAACGATTAAGAGAGGCGCACCGGTATAGCTCGCTCCTCCTAAAGCCTCTGATACATTAGGGGAAAAAATGTGACCTAACATCATTGGGGGCCAGTTTGTCCCCTCATATATCTGAGGCTTTAATTATTTTTTTAATTACCAATCACTCTAAAATTCAAAAAGGTAATTAATATTTTTTTTTAGCGTGCTACCCTAGAGCTTTCACCTCAAGTAACAAAACAACGAATTTAAATGCTACTGCATATAACTTTTCGCAAATTAGAAACCCGATTTCTTTACATAAGTAAATCTTCACGTGTCAAAAGTTAAACGTAAGTCAAGTCGTTTAACTTATGACAAAAATTCAAACAATCAATTGATATGTTATACTGTGTTTTATTTCAATGCAGTATAAAAATTCCAATGCTGAAAAAATCTTTTGGATAAACAAAGGAATAGGTTTCTTAATTGATAGAATGATGGGACTCTATCATTTAAAAAAAACTATTACTATTACAACTATCGAAATAAATAAACATATATTTATTTAAGAGAGAGGTAGAAAAAGAAAATGAGGTAGAGAGATGGAAAAGTAAGTGGTGTTATAATTATTTTGTTGTATATTGCAGAAGAGAAATTGTTTTATTTACATGCAGAAGCAAAAGCATTAGTGAATTCTGAAAGCAGCATAGGATGATTTTAATGTTAAGTAATCATAAGAAAGAGGAAAAGAAGAAAATAGTGTAAAATAAAAAATAAACATTTTTTGGAAGGACTTAAATTATTTTTTGAGCTTAAATTAAATATTATTATGGTTATGACAGAATAGTTTTAAATTTATTTTCATTTAAATAATATATACAGACGAAACCCTAAAAATTAAAATCATAGACGACGGAAATAATACTGCTAGACATTAATGCATGCGCCTTTTGGAAATTTACTCTTTAGGTTTTTTTACATAGTAAAACTAAACTAAACTAAACCAATTCTAACTAATAAGCTAAACAACTAATTAAAACTAAACTAAACTACGCTATTCTATGTAGACTAAATCATTTTTTAACTATAAATTAATTAGTTCTAAAACTCACCACAATATCAGGAGGGCGCTGTGCGTTGCGGGGATATGAAAATAACACACAAGTCAGGTGGGTGATAAAAAGCAATTTGACGTGTACAAGGTTCGTTCAATCATTCATTCAGACGTTCACTGAACGATAGGTTCATTCATAAATGGTGCAGTACTAATAGAATTTTGTGTAGTGGCATTTTTCCATATAAGTTAATTTTTAATTTACCTTGTTTGAAAATATAAAGGTAGAAAAAAATAGTTTACGTGAAATTGGAGATTATATCTATAAGTGGCAATTTATCAAGCTTGAGTAAATATCTGTGATTCATAGAATGAATTGTCTACCGTCAATCCAAAAAGACTATACGTGCTTGACACTTCCAGTATTAGTGGGGGGGGGGGGGGGGGTGATGGGTAAATCTTGCTATCTCTTTTGTACGCGTAATTCAATAACGGTGACGTCAGATTTCAGTTTGTGCACCTTCTTTATGTTAACTGACAGTTTCCCCAAAGCCCCATCCACCAGATTGAAAAGGTCTCTTACTTCCTTAACTTTGAATGGATTTGAAAACAAAACTATCTATTCCCGTTTGTAAATAAAGTTTCTTTTGGAAACTAAGATTAAAAAAGTATCAAAAACCAAATAATCGTTCGAGAAAATAGGAGTTTAAATAAATAAAATAAGTTAACGTCTACCAAAATTTTCCGTTGGTGATAATATGGAAAAATGCCAGACATGCCAATTACTTAAGTGCAAACATTCCTTGACGTTTGGTGCCCATAAACAGTGGGTGTCTATGGTAAAGGTATCTACGAGTATATCATAAGCTATGTACCGTAGGCTCCTTCACTCTTTCGTCCTTTGGCTAGCATGCACAGGAAAAAGTCACATATCAAATAAAATCATTGGCTTAAATTTCTGAAAAGTTGTTTACATTTATTTGGCTACCCTACAGTTGGAGTGACATTACCATTAAATCGAATTTAGTTCTACCATTTATTATAGAAAATAACCTCATCGCCATTTATCCAATCAGTCATTCTAGCAATTTTTTTAAAATTACGCAGGATCATTGAAAGTTTTCATACTTTTTTGGTCCAAAAATGCATTTTGCAACAACAGGGCAAACATAGCGACCAATGACAAATTAAAGCTTTTTTTCCAACATGTGGCCACTTTTAATGGCTGTCTCGGTAACTTCATCAATAATTTTGAATAACTGTAGTTCAGTACCTGGGGCGTTAAAATAATAAAAATTTAGAACATTTTTCACTGTGGATGAATTAAACAAATAATAATATGTCGAGCTAATAATATGTAGAAAAAAGTTTCCTAAGCCTTCTAGTTATGGAAACACCGGCACTCAGAGTGGGAACTTTATTCGCCCATTGAGTGAATCCAGGGAAGCCGGTGGCACAGTGATCACGTGCTGCCGTGTACAGTGAAGCTCATAGGAGACCATTATACAGTCTCCCCAGGGATGTGCGGATGTGTGATAGGCGTTGCACAGAGGGGGTTCCAGAATGGTCTTTTAAGAGGTAACGGCGCCCCCTCTACGTGCTGATGATCACTGAGGTGGTTTTAGTGAAATAAAAATCCCACTCTCTCCGGACTTCTCCCTAAAGTCTGGGCACCTTTTTTAGGTTTTCCCTTGGACACAAAGGAAAAGGCTTACTAGGTAAACTTTGATTTCATCTTCAGTAAAAAAGGTTCTAAGCAAAAACCCCCCAGGCATTGAACTATGACATTTAGCACATTTAAAAGCGTATATGGGTAATATCCAAGTATATATACAACTTACGCCTCCAGACTTGGACTGTCGCCTCATGGAGCTGCGGTTGGTGCTGGGGATGTCCACTTCGGAGTGCTCCACTGACCAGCCGATGGCCAGGAGTGCCTTGAGGGACTCCCTGACTGGCTCCTTGTAACGCTCTTTCTCCTGAAAAGTTTGTGAAGGAAATGAAAGTGAGTGAGTTTATAGTAGAATTTTGTAGTTCGTGAACGAACTTGGTCGATACAGTGCACCCACGAACGAACTATCGATCTATTCCAAACCTAGTTCATTCTATATGACCGACTTAATCGATATTAAAGTATTGCGGGTACAATATACGTGACAGTATAAGTAGGTAAGGTGACACATTATTACTATTTACGTACTAAAAAAAAAAAACAGAATAAAATAATATTACTATTATAATATTATTATTATTAGAAAAAGGGGAAACTTAACGTTGTTTTCAAAATTGAAGAAAACATTATTAATTTAATTCTTTATTGTACACAAAAACTATATTTAAGTACAGTGATTTTTACAATGCATGTACAAAGGCGAGCTTAACTCAACAATGAAAACAAAAAAAAATACATATTTAAAATCGGAAAAAACTTCTGTTTCGCTTTAGTAGTGCTTATTTTAACTACAGCAGAATACCTATTAGACATTAGTACAAAGGCACTGCTTATGAATATTTCCAAAGATTTTTTTTCCAACAGAACTGCAAAAGGAGAGCCTAAAAGAAACATAAAACAATAGTGCGTAAAAAGCAAAATAAAAAATCGTGCATTACTTACATAGTCATTCAGCATGTTATACGGCTTGAGTCTTGGATGCGTCTTCTGGCTGTCAGACCAGCCCTCGCCGTACACCCAGCCGTTCTCGATCTTGCGAGACGCCCAGGCGTCGTGGTAGTGTTCCGAGAACTTCTGCACGATCGTGTTCAGGTCGTTGTTGAGGGCTACTGACGATGTGTTGATGGGCTGGGGGTCGTATTGTGGGTTGTCGAGGTCTCCTGGAAGTAGTGGAAAAATATCGTCATTGTTTATCAATTTTTTTTTAATTAATTTATAAAAACTTTACCAACCGCTAAACTGTTTTTTGAGTTTAGGTTTGAAAAACTAAAAATAACAGTCTTTATTATTCATTTTGATAAGACTTTATGGCAAGTTTTAAGTTTATTAACCCATACAACTTTATACGGGGTGAAAAAGGTTGTACGGCAGAATATTATTCGTAAATCGTTTTATTCGGGATAGGTTCGGAAAACGAATAAGAAATTTTATCAATTTGTTTTTTTATTTACTTGGATTATTTGAGAAAGTATAAAGAATTTCCCTATTTTCACCCCCTTAAGAGTTTTTAAGACCCCATTTTCACGTGCCTGCATGTCATTCAGTCAGTTTTTTCTTTTCTACGTATATCAAACAATATTTACATTCAACAACCTATTTTCATATTTATTAATGGTCAAAATGGCGTACCTGTGACCTGTTCCTTGCCGTAGAACTCGTCATCATAGTTCTTCGACAGCGAGTAGTCGGGCGGTAGAGCACAACCTGTGAACAACATTGTATAGATTAGTATTTAATTCAAAGAATACCTGTAAGAAGTTGGTAGACGCCTTTATCCAGCGGTGCAAGACAAGCAAGTATACCTAGGTTAATTAAAAAAAAGCATTTCATTTATGGTAAGAAACTAAAATAAACTTGTGTTTATAGCAGGAAATCTGTACATTTTATGGACATTTTCTGCTGAATAAATTGCTAGGGAAAAATGAACCTTAATTCTATAGTGACAAGGCGAGGCTGCACCTTACTGCATAGTTCGGGTTCGAGGAATGATGCTTTGCCTTATACCTACTTCCTATGTATTTAGGCCTGATGCTAAAATAAAACAAGCCTTATATCTAAGGTAGTAAGCGCCACAACGCCTTACTGGACAGGTCAAGCTTGTAGCTGCGTTTTGTAGATGTTGCTAAACAACATCAAGTTGGCCTTTCATTTTTGCTAGAGTAAAATGAGCTTTGCACCTATAGCATTAAGGAAGATTTTTCTGGAAGCATGATATTGATTCGCTTTTCTTCTTTTGCAGACCTTTCTAAAGCCTAACAAACAGTTAGAGTAAAATGAGCCATATACCTATAGCAATAAGACAGGGCAGGGCTTTGCCAAACAGCTCGGGCTCGTAGTCCATCTTGCTGAGGGAATCGAAGATATTGCTGAAGAGCATCATGGTGAGCCTCTTCTCTTCGTCTGAGGAGGCTCCGTACACTCCCTGGCCGGGACCTGTGCTGCCGTAGTACTTGGCGCAGCGTTCGTAGTGGAGAGTTAGGAGCTGGTGGAAAAAGTAACTTTATTATTTTTGAGGGTACTTTTGAGAGTTTATTAAGTGTGATTCCAATGCATGTATAAAGGGTTTAGGGTTTTTTTTAGCTGACCCGAAAGAATATCCCACCACCTATTCACAGACCTATCAAATATAGCAAAAGAATCATAAAAATCGGTCCAGCCGATTTGGAACAGTTTTTTTTTGCTGTATGGGTATAGGTGAAGTATTTTTAACTTTCATTCCCTCACACACCCATTTTTAAATCGTAAAAGGCAGAGCAAACTTTGCCGAGTCAGATTATATATTTATAAACATAGGTTTATTATTTTTTTTCTGTAATTTATACTTATTAGTTTCAGAGATATAATTCTCCTCCCCCGTGAGTGCCCGTGACATTAAATAAGCTCTAGCAGCGAGGTAAAAAGCTTAGACGGTAGAATACTGTAACAAAGCTGTTTGCTTTGCCAAAATAATCCTTCTGGCACTCACTCTAAGAGCGACAGTGGTGTACTCGGACAGTTTGGACACGTCGACGGTGAGCTTCCTCAGCAGTTTGAGCAACATGGACGGCTGCATGGCTGACGTCAGAGCGACCAGGAAGTCTGACACCGCCTCACGTTGGCCCTTGGTTAACATGCGGTTCTTCGATAACCTGGAAAGGAACAATTGCTACTTATATATGATATTCGAACGTAGAGGCAAACTATGTATTTTTTTGGATCTCTGACATTATAGTACATCAATTTTAATTGGTTTGCAAGGATTATGATTAACTACGCGGGTTCATTGCGGATTTGTGGATGTCACACACAAATAGATTCAGGACTACACTGCACCATAATATCCCTAGGGAATTATGGCGCACAACATCTTAAGTAATGTAAAAAAAAACAATAGAATACATAAATAAAAAAACAGATGGTATTCTAATAAATGTGAAGCATACAACTGAGAAAGGACTGGAACTCCCTGCATCTGGGTTCCTGATAGCTACAACTTAGGGGTCTTTTAGTCAAGAGTGAATAGGTTATTTTTAGACAGGCGTACGAATCGTCAACTACAAATCATCGCTTACGATTAGGTGAGATAGTGATCAAACGTGAGTGAATAGATAACAATAAAAAAGAAAGTGATAGGTTAATGCTCCTTCAGCATTTTTCAGACATTGGCAGTGTTTGAACACGCTTCGTATGAGTATGTGTTTAGCGCATACTTAAACGAGCTGCTTGAATTTATACTAGAACGCACTACTTCTTAAGTTCTTACCTATACACAGTATGTAAAGTAGCGTCCAACAGACTGGCATAGTTTTCGGCCTCGTTGTAGAAGTAGGCGTGTTTGATGAGCAGCGGCAGGATCGAGTTGCCGATGTAGCGGTTCATCGAGAGGGCCATGTCGGACTCGCAGCCGTCGTTCTGTGGAGGAAAATTAAAATATTAACAAAAAGAAAAGTCAAAGTATAGTTGTAACAAGGTTGTAACATTCAAATACAACAGATTGTAGCGATCTCTATGTCACCAAACCTCTACGTCACGACTTATGTCGTAACATCATACTAAACCCACATCGCGGTACACACTATCAAAAATGTTTAATCTATTTTTCATAAAACACTAAAATGTCGATGAAAAAATAAAGCCTGAAAGGATAGCAGAAGACCCCTAAAGTCGACCATTTTAATTTGGCACATGATGCCCCAAACATCCTGTATACCTGAATTGTCATACTTTTGGTAGCGTAAGGTTAATAACCCTTAATTTTCAATTTTACGTGACTCGCGAACACGGACGCTTGGAGCAAGACTTTGTGACCAATCCGGTTTGTGACCCACATATTGAAAAACGCTAATTTACAGGGCTTTTAAACATTGAATTGAGGAATTCTAATCAAAAGAATTAATCAAGACTGTCATTATTAGTTTTTTAAAACTACCCTCATAAAAACCGTTTAAACTTTTTTTGAAAACAAATATTTTCACGAACATAATCACTGACTTTGTCATGCTGGTATTATATAAATTTTCAAACTTACTCTATCCAGCATAGTAGCAGCCCTCAAGTCCGGCAAGAAGGCTTCCTCCAGCAGTTTGTAGAATAGCTCCTGGGTCTCAATGCCGTACACTCGCTCCAAGAAGAGACCCACGCTCTGCTTGTGACCAGGGATCAGGCCGGATGGCATGTCTGTTGAAAATATTATACATTAGGGTTCTCTTCTTTAACATTATCTCGAATTAACCTATCGCATACCCGCAAAACGAGACACAATAGTAAGACAATGACAGCGCGGTCTCATGAGACCGGTCGGATAGCTTCTATATTGTGTAAAAAAAATCTGAGAAAAAGATTCTGAGTGATATTTTTTTTTGCGCAAGATTTCTATAGAAGGGCCAAAGTGTACACAAAATAGTAAATTTTCAGAGGTCATTTCTGGATTAGTTTGATACAAAGAAGATTGGCAAAACCCCATGTACTTTCAGTATCACATACAGGCTTAACGTACAATAGAATGAATATATGGATTAGAATGCTACAATAGAGTATAACAAAATATGTAATGGTAAGACATACATTAGAGTTGGGGATATAAAATGATTTATAGACATAACCTCAAAATGGACCACCAAAAATAATACAAGTACCTAATTATGTAACTTAGAGCTTGACCAGAAGGGGCGAATTCATCGCGATTGCGCGTGCGTATCACGCGCGACCGTTGCGCCCAGAAAGAGCGTATCAACGCTGGAGCATTCAACAATTCCGTATCAAATGTAGGTGCTCAATTTCCCTGGATATGTGCACTCGCTCTGGAGTTCGCGCGTTTAACTGGACGCAACAAGGTGTCCCTAGTATCTCGACTCGCGTGTAATACGCGCGAGTTGAGGGTCTGGCGTTGTGCACGCGATTTACGCGCGTATTTTGAATTCGCGCGATACTTGTGGACGCGACGTATTTGTGCTAGTATCTTACTAGTATATTACTAGCGCGCGAATGAATTCGCGCGAAACGTTTCTAAACGAATTCGCTTCTTCTGGACAAGGTTTTAAGGCAGACCCTCAAGCGTCGTCCTATTTAGCTAACTATCATACGATTGAACGATGTGATTTCGTCGCACGATGAGATTAGTTTTATCGACGAAACCCTGTGCTCATGCGATGATTTACAAGCTTCTATTAGGACACTCTAAAGAATTTGTGTTTAATCACATCGTTCAATCGTACGATGGTTAGGGTCAGCTCACACCGAGACGCGACGCTGCGCGCACATTTTAATAGAGTGACTCAAAATATAACTTTATTTACTACGCGAAAAGATACACATTTCATTGTGAGAATTTAGAATACGTTGCTTCATGCAGCGCTGCCCCTCGTGATGCCACGCGCCATCGCGCTGCACTTCTTGATGCCGCGCGGCGTCTCGTAACAGGTAAAAAACAAAACCATAGTATTTATAACATTTTTTTATTATAATTGTAACAATACATTGTCAAGAAATACCGCAGGGAGATTGTTCCTTCATGTCGATCGTAAGCTAAATACCAGACTACACTCATGACATGTGAACAACAGCCCACGGTTCTGAGTCATACTTTACAATTACAATAGTAGCCGATAATGGCTTCGGTTTTCTCCTTTAAACTGGTCAAATCAAGACACGTCGGCGAAGGCGTGATAAGCGCACATAACAGTTTATACACCGAAGATCAACTGCTGACATTGTTAAAGCATGAAAAACATTCACAGAATAAATAAGAGTCCTATTTCAGTCCTGCGCAGGTTTATACACTAAACGCAAATTGTAATGTACTAAAGTAACGTGGCGGCACAAAATAAGAGTTCACACTTCATTTATAGATGCAGACAACATTACAAATAACACGAACGACGAATTATGTTTAGGCAGGGTCAAACAAAAATATCATGACAGTTTATATTTTTTTTGTATTTGACATACCTAAGTAACAGCTGACGCAATAAGCCTATTTTATGCGTTTTGTTTTTACAGACTTCACAAAAAGGACGAGGTACTATTGCATTATTGCGTTTTGTTTCCGTAACGGGACTGTACCCTAAAATCATGGTTTTTTAATTACTCCGGACTGCTAATATTGTATTTTAGCTTGGAAAATAACTAACGATATATGACCCATAAGTTGCATATAACTAGATTTGTGTATGTTTGGATTTTGATGTGATACCCAGCTCGCCAATCTTCTTTATGTTTTGATTTCAATGAAAACCCAGATAATGTCCACAAAATATTTGAAGGAAAATGTATAATAACGTCAGAATGACGTAAGAGCGGTTGTATGGAAATGTATCTTGGGTTCGCCGTTCTGGGGCCTTATCATAACTTGTTAAAATGACAGGCGTGCGAGCAAGGAAGATTGATGGAGCTATACACCTTATATCAGCTCCATCCCTCTACCAGTTTAGTTTAGTTCGTCAAATGGATTGCATTAAGAGCTCGTAGTAGGGCCTCAAAAGTCTTAAAAAACTAACAAACTTTGATGTAGAAAATGAAATGTTAGACTAAAAAGTCGAAGCGTGAGCGCAACCCTACAGTCGTCGCCCCGCACTGTCATTTTTGACACATACACATTCGAACAGAGAATTGCGCCCCTTTTTCATAGTGTTGTCCTTTTTGAATAGTTGAGAAGTTCTTATTAAATATTTTATATTACAACATTGTGATTATCCTTAATAGTAAATATTCTACCTGACTTAGGTCGTTCCTCTCCAGCAGCAGGGTTGTTGAGCGTGAACCTCAGACTGAGCACTCCCTGTAGGTCCTCCAGCGGCACGAGAGAACGAAGGATGGCGCGGGCTCGGAGTGACTCGTTCTTGCCCTGAAAATGCATTTGCTTTAGGGATTTTGTTAAAAATTAGACATGTTATATCCACCAACTCGCACTGGGCCCGCGTGGTGGATTACGGCCCGATCAGTTCGAAGGAGAGCCTAGAGAGGAGTCAGTTTTAGGTACCTTCTAAAGCTGCTAGACTAAGGGGGCTACAGGCCCCACGCTTGTTTAATCCTGCGCTGATACTCACCAGAGCAATGACGCCAGCATCAGGCGCGCACCTGCCGAGCAGGTCCACCAGCGTGCAGTAGAAGTTCAGTATGGCTGCCCCAGTGTCGATGTAGTCCTCATCCTCATCTGACAGACATGAGATACTCACCAGAGCAATGACGCCAGCATCAGGCGCGCACCTGCCGAGCAGGTCCACCAGCGTGCAGTAGAAGTTCAGTATGGCTGCCCCAGTGTCGATGTAGTCCTCATCCTCATCTGACAGACATGAGATACTCACCAGAGCAATGACGCCAGCATCAGGCGCGCACCTGCCGAGCAGGTCCACCAGCGTGCAGTAGAAGTTCAGTATGGCTGCCCCAGTGTCGATGTAGTCCTCATCCTCATCTGACAGACATGAGATACTCAGCAGAGCAATGACGCCAGCATCAGGCGCGCACCTGCCGAGCAGGTCCACCAGCGTGCAGTAGAAGTTCAGTATGGCTGCCCCAGTGTCGATGTAGTCCTCATCCTCATCTGACAGACATGAGATACTCACCAGAGCAATGACGCCAGCATCAGGCGCGCACCTGCCGAGCAGGTCCACCAGCGTGCAGTAGAAGTTCAGTATGGCTGCCCCAGTGTCGATGTAGTCCTCATCCTCATCTGACAGACATGAGATACTCACCAGAGCAATGACGCCAGCATCAGGCGCGCACCTGCCGAGCAGGTCCACCAGCGTGCAGTAGAAGTTCAGTATGGCTGCCCCAGTGTCGATGTAGTCCTCATCCTCATCTGACAGACATGAGATACTCACCAGAGCAATGACGCCAGCATCAGGCGCGCACCTGCCGAGCAGGTCCACCAGCGTGCAGTAGAAGTTCAGTATGGCTGCCCCAGTGTCGATGTAGTCCTCATCCTCATCTGACAGACATGAGATACTCACCAGAGCAATGACGCCAGCATCAGGCGCGCACCTGCCGAGCAGGTCCACCAGCGTGCAGTAGAAGTTCAGTATGGCTGCCCCAGTGTCGATGTAGTCCTCATCCTCATCTGACAGACATGAGATACTCACCAGAGCAATGACGCCAGCATCAGGCGCGCACCTGCCGAGCAGGTCCACCAGCGTGCAGTAGAAGTTCAGTATGGCTGCCCCAGTGTCGATGTAGTCCTCATCCTCATCTGACAGACATGAGATACTCACCAGAGCAATGACGCCAGCATCAGGCGCGCACCTGCCGAGCAGGTCCACCAGCGTGCAGTAGAAGTTCAGTATGGCTGCCCCAGTGTCGATGTAGTCCTCATCCTCATCTGACAGACATGAGATACTCACCAGAGCAATGACGCCAGCATCAGGCGCGCACCTGCCGAGCAGGTCCACCAGCGTGCAGTAGAAGTTCAGTATGGCTGCCCCAGTGTCGATGTAGTCCTCATCCTCATCTGACAGACATGAGATACTCACCAGAGCAATGACGCCAGCATCAGGCGCGCACCTGCCGAGCAGGTCCACCAGCGTGCAGTAGAAGTTCAGTATGGCTGCCCCAGTGTCGATGTAGTCCTCATCCTCATCTGACAGACATGAGATACTCACCAGAGCAATGACGCCAGCATCAGGCGCGCACCTGCCGAGCAGGTCCACCAGCGTGCAGTAGAAGTTCAGTATGGCTGCCCCAGTGTCGATGTAGTCCTCATCCTCATCTGACAGACATGAGATACTCACCAGAGCAATGACGCCAGCATCAGGCGCGCACCTGCCGAGCAGGTCCACCAGCGTGCAGTAGAAGTTCAGTATGGCTGCCCCAGTGTCGATGTAGTCCTCATCCTCATCTGACAGACATGAGATACTCACCAGAGCAATGACGCCAGCATCAGGCGCGCACCTGCCGAGCAGGTCCACCAGCGTGCAGTAGAAGTTCAGTATGGCTGCCCCAGTGTCGATGTAGTCCTCATCCTCATCTGACAGACATGAGATACTCACCAGAGCAATGACGCCAGCATCAGGCGCGCACCTGCCGAGCAGGTCCACCAGCGTGCAGTAGAAGTTCAGTATGGCTGCCCCAGTGTCGATGTAGTCCTCATCCTCATCTGATTCTGGCAGGGGGTGGCTGAACTGTAACAAAATAATTGGACAAAGAATTAGGCAATTGTTCACATTGATAACATGTCTAGATAATGTGCAAGCGTGTTCTATAGTAAACATGTGGTCTCACCATCTCGCCTGGACGTAAATTGCAATGGCCTATATGGAAAACACTAAACCGATTGTGTACCTAGGTAAGCCGCTGCAACTTCCTTGATAATATAAAGTGTAAGTGTGCTCAATCGTCGACCACATTATGACCATCTCCCGCTGGGCTGTGAATTACAGTGGTTTATACGGGAAGCACAAAATCGAATACGTATCCAGTTAGAGCGCTTCAAACACAACTTGGGGAAATGGGGGGATCAGCACAATGGTGACATCTGTCGCTTTCTTCCGCCTGGATCCGACGCAGGAACTTGCCAAACTTGCCATGTTCAGTGAGGACCTGTGTCATGCGGAAGGTGAGAACGCCGTGTTGCTGCTCCAGCCACTCCTCAAAGAGGGACTTACCACCGTGATTATGGCATACCCATAATAACGGTGTACCCATAGTAACGTTCGTACGGCGAGTATCCACCCTTTCGTTGTCGAAACCTCTACGTTCCGGACTAAGCGTTTTGCTTCGAACAATTTGCCTGCTGCGGTTTTCCCGTCCGACTACAATTTAGGTGTCTTCAAAGCTAGAGTGAATTGGCTCTTAACAAGCTAGTGCGCCTCACCATCAACGATTGCATCACTGCTTACCATCAGGTGGGATCGCAGTCAAGCACTAGTTTATAACAAATTTTAAAAAAAAACTATTGTTTACTTACGTTAACATCTCCCTCCTGCTCCATCTCCCTCAGCTTCCGTCTGTCGGCGATCCTCTCGGACATCTTGTTGGCGTCCACGATGGCCTTCAGCAGGCCCTCGCCCTCTCCCCTCAGTGCAGGACCGAGGCACTCCGGACGACGGATCAGCAGACGGATTACTAGGTTCGCGTTTTCTTCTACGCTTTCGCCGTTTACCTGTGTGGTTGAGAGGTTATCATTATTTGATACGCATGAACGATTATTATGACGTATGAACGATATAGATGACTATATAGCCCCTTTTAAGTAAAGCTCATCTGACGTTTTAACGATATTATATTCCACTATTTTTAAAGCACTAGGCTTTATTTTAGAAAAAAAAAACCTTGTCAACGGTCACAGGCAGGGGGGATCCTGGCGACCTGTAACACTTGAAGGGCGTCTCTTTTTAGGTGATATTAATATAATTCATGGTAGTAAGGAAACAGAAGCATAATTAGGGGATTTTAAATCAGGTTTTTTTTTAGCTTGGGAAGGTGGTCCATTAAAGAGAAAGAATTAATAAAAAAAATTAGGGTTCCGTACCTTAGTCGGTAAAAACAAAACGCTTATGAAACCACTTGTTGTGTAGTCACATATTCTGATATTAATTTTGACAAATAAATATACAAAAACAGGTTTCCACTTACCCAAACGCAGAACCGAAGGAAATCAAGATATCGCTCTCCCTCCACCGGGTCCCACCCAAGGTCTGGGTAGCCTTTCTCGACCAACTCCGAGTTGCTTTGCAGTCCACAGCGAGATAGGTACACCGCTATCTTTTCTAGATAGTGTTCCCTGAATAAAAACAACGATGTGTGCAAAA
The DNA here is from genome assembly GCA_030763345.1 of Mythimna separata. Taxonomy (NCBI): domain Eukaryota; kingdom Metazoa; phylum Arthropoda; class Insecta; order Lepidoptera; family Noctuidae; genus Mythimna; species Mythimna separata. Next base: position 8,494,471 of record CM061190.1, read on the forward strand.
GAATAACGATAGCAGTGAAAACTTTATCAAGCGGAAGTTAATAATAATTGAAAATATTCGGGTAAGGTAGGCCGACTAGAGTCGATCTTATCCGAACGAGCGTTACATAGCCGATCGTGATAGCTTAAGTCACATTCAATACCCTCATAATCGTCATGTTGGGGGACACCTAACATGACACGCAACGGTATCAAATTTTCCAGCAATACTATATGTTCTGTGTTATGTAAATGCATCGAAAATGTTGGGAAAGCGGGGCAAGTCGCAAGCATTGGGCAATGTTGTACAAAATATCTGAAGTGTAATTTATGGATATCTAGAGATAAAATAATATACATACGGGTCTTCCCGTCCGATTATAATTTAGGTGTCTTCAAAGGCTAGAGTGAATAGGTTCTTAATAAACTAGTGCGCTTCATCATCAACGATAAAATTACTGCTTACCATCAGGTGGGATCGCAATCAAGCTTTAAAAAACACACGTCGTTCTTAAAGGGTTTTTTTTTTAAATTATTGGTAGGATTCCCGCTGAGGAGCTCGTGGCTAGATAATAACAGCCGCACAGGTCGATCTTCAAGGTTAAGCAACGCTTGCCTAGGTTGGTCTGTGGATGGGTGACCATCTTAACATAGCGAGTTTCCTCCGTGCCTCGGAAAGCACGTTAAGCCGTTGGTCCCGGCTGTCACTTGGAGATCTTTGGCAGTCGTTACGGATAGACAGAAGCCAGTAAATCTGACTCCAGTCTTGCCATGAAGTACCGTGTTACCCCAGTTAATGGGTTGTGGAGGTCTGGTAGGCAGCCGCTTCTCGTAAAATACTGGTATTCAGCAAAATCCGGCTTGACTGGAAGCCGACCCCAATATAGTTGGGAAAAGGCTAGGCAGATGATGATGGTAGGATTCCCTTTAACCACTATCTCACCTAATGGTAAGCGATGGAACATGCTTGCCTATACGTAACCTATTCACTCTTGACTTTTTCTTTTCTTGTTTGTTTTTGGTGTACAATAAAGTTAATTCTATTCTATTCCTAGGTTGTAGCTAAACTGCAATAAAAGTAACGTCTTACCTCAAAGCCAACGCCAGCTCCGTGTTCTCCATAAGACTGGAGTAGGCCACATCGAGAGGCGTGGATCCCCTCAGCGAGGGTCTGGACAGCAGGATGTTGGAGTTCTCCAGCAGGAAGTCGAAGTGGTCGAACATGGCCTTCTGGTTCTGGCGGCCTGTGCGGCAGAAGTAGCAGAGGAACCGGCAGCAGGCCACCACCATCTCGTGGGATGTGTCCTGGAAGAGAATTTTAATTGTTTGTAGTTGATATTTAGCATTAGCATTATCGCCCTTGTAATGTTCCCACTGCTGGGACCCAGGCCTCCTCTCTTGGAGAGGGAATGGGCCATAATCCACCGCGCGGGTCCTTTGGCGGATGTCACATGTCTTCGAATTTTTGGTTCTAGGACATGCCGGTTTCCTCACGATGTTTTCCTTCACCGTTTTGAGAGCAGTGGTGATGAAATAAATTACACAAAGTAAATAATGTTATCTTATTGAATACTGGAGGCAAATATCGGGAATAATAAATATTTTATATACGGTTAGTCATAGTGATGGACGATTCCGAGATGTATTAATAATCGAAAGATCGTCTCTTCGTTCTACAAAATAATCGAGATGGTTTTTCGATTGTTTCGTGTCAACGGAATAGACCGCTAGTCTAGATGAGTTATAGCTGTTACTTTCCGAGCCTCGTTCAGTCACCAAGATGAGACTCGCAATAACAAACCGAGTCGGACTCGAATCAAAGTTGAAACAATCGAGAACCATCGAGATGGTCGAATAATTGAAAAATACCTCTCGCCATCACGCATCATAAGTCAATTTTGGTAGTTTTTACAGGAATAAACTGTAAACATAGTTAAGAGTGTTGACTGCGTCTTTGCTCACCTTCTCCGGTTTGTCCTCGGCGACGGGCGGGCTGGCGGGCTGCGCGTCCGACTGCGCCTGCGCGCGTCTGCCCAGAGTGTTCATCATCACCGCCATCACGTTCTCGTGCACGCGCAATACTCTGGAAGAAATGAATAAATATTGCATTAGCATTAACGGCCTTGTAATGTTCCTACATTTTGTTACTACGTTGGGACTCAGGCCACCTCTCTAAGAAAGGGAATGGATTGGTGGTTGAATGAATAAAAATTGATTTTTCGTAATTAATAATTATTAACAAAAAATGACATAATTTTTGCTGTCCTATTTTTGGCCAGTCCTATATGCATTTTCATATGCAATTACACAAAGTGGGTTTTACTTCTTCCTAGGCCTCTATTTGATTTTTTTTCAACCCTGTCTTTTTGTCCTTGCAACGTTTTAAATACGTATCCATACATATATACATTTTTCTAATTTATACAAATGTGTGAGGCACGAATAAACGTTTTTTCCTTTCTTTAGATATCTTTATGAAGATCCATTAGGTACTTACCTAATCAAATCTGGATGCTGGAAGAAAGTGTGGTTGTTGACGAGTTTCCTGAAAATAGTAAAGTAAGATATAATGTTTTGTGCTTTACCGATTTCCTACACATTAATTTTACATAAATAAATACTCGTAAGTTTATTCAACATATAACGCGACTGCAAAGTAAATATGTACTCAGATAGGTGTAAAATTAAACAAGCAAAATTTTATTACAAGTAATTTCAAAGTGATGCGATTAAGTTACTCTGTGGGCTTTACTAAAGTATTTTTTTTACACCACCTTACACCTGCTCAATAATGCTCATAAAAAGTAGAGTATCCAACACGAGGATAAAGCTGTCTTTGTCTTGGGCGGCTTAAATTCCTCACTTCACTCAGGTTTCTATATTATCCTCGCAATGCTCGGGAGTAAATTATATAAATCCCTCACTAACGTTCGGGATCAAAATTTATCAATCTTTGGTTTTTTTTCCTTTATCCCCTAATCACATAGTCTAGTTAGTATTCTTACCAAAGCCTCTTCCTCATGAGCTCCTCTTCCTCCTGGCTCATCTGCACGGGCAGCAGCGCTCGGATCTGACTGAGCCCCACCCACATCTCCGCCACGTCCAGCTTCGTCTTGGCGTGGATGATGTATGTCTTCTCTAAAACAATCGTTGCTTACCAGAGTCTCTTCCTCATGAGCTCCTCTTCCTCCTGGCTCATCTGCACGGGCAGCAGCGCTCGGATCTGACTGAGCCCCACCCACATCTCCGCTACATCCAGCTTCGTCTTGGCGTTGATGACGTATGTCTTCTCTAAAACAATCGTTGCTTACCAGAGCCTCTTCCTCATGAGCTCCTCTTCCTCCTGGCTCATCTGCACCGGCAGCAGCGCTCGGATCTGACTGAGCCCCACCCACATCTCCGCCACGTCCAGCTTCGTCTTGGCGTTGATGACGTATGTCTTCTCTAAGGCGCGGATCAACTCGCCTACTGCGTCGTATTGACGGACCAGAAGACTGAAACGAATTAAATTGTAGTCAGAATTTTGTAGTACACATTTTCTAGCTTAGCACCCATACAATAGAAGAAACATGGAAGTCGATTTTTAAAAGATTTATTTTCAAATTAGCTGCTGTGGTTTTGCCCGCGTGGTAGTAAAAAAACCATCCCGAGGAAAAATCATCATCATCACTTCAGTCGAAAGACGTCAAGTCTCCCTCAAGTGTCACAATGAATGGTCATGTGCGTCTTGCATTCATCGGATTCCCGCAACCCTTAGCAGGTCATCGGCCCACCTTTTAGAAGGCCTTTCAACGCTGGGTTTTCCGGTACGCAGTAACATACCACCGGAGTGATCCTATGTGTTATTCCAGACAAACAGTGAAGGAGTAACAGTAAAAAAATAATTGTGTGATTACCTGAACATTTCCCTGACGAGTTTGGGCGTCTCTATCTGCGACTCTTCGGCCCAGTTGACGATGGTCTGGATCAGCACTTTGCGGAACTTCTCCTCAGGAGTCTTTCTTATAGGCTCCTCGATTGCCTATGAAAATGACATAAATTTATCAAGTGGAAAAACAGAAACTGTAAAGAAGACAGAACTGAAAGTAAATAAGTGAGTAAGGTTAAGAACAATAATAATGATTTTAAAAGAAAAATTAATATCCAAAGGTCACCCAAAGGTAGGCATTAAGTCCAACTCTATACTTTTTTGTGCAAAAAGAATTCAATAAATAAACACATAGTTAACATTACAACTATCCTAATCTGTAGCAACAACGGATACCTGCCGTAAATGCCTCGTCTCAATTTTCCACACATTAGTTCTAAAATCGAGTTAATTTACTATAACTTAAAGTTGACATTCGTTTAATCCGAAAAAGTATACTAATCAAGACAGCTGCAGCTTATTCAAGATGGCCACTATAACTGTCAAAGTTAGAGCGTATCTATGGAAGAGCCCCATAGTTATCTTAGCTTCTTCTTCTAGCTCCTTGACAGTGTTTATAATATTGTATAGCTTGCCGAACTTATCGCTCATTAAATAAAATATTGCTAAATCAAAAAATATATGAAGTAAAATGGCTTAAAGATTTAGATTTATTTGTGTCAACATTTTATTAGGTGAGCAATATAAATATTAAGACAAAATAAACAGATTCATAAAATTTGACAGCTGTATAAGCTACAGCTGTCAAATTATTCAGTCTCAGCTACAGCTGTCAAGCTATTTTCAAGATGGCCGATATAACTGTCAAAGTTCGAGCGTAGTTACAAATATAAGAGCCCTACATAATTATAGTTACCTTAGCTTCCTCTTCTAGCTCCTTGACGGTGTTGATAATGTTGTAGAGCTTGCCAAACGCACCCGGCTTCACCTCTGGTTCTTGATTGTCCTGTAACAAGAGGTCAAGATGTCATTGTCCTGCTCAATCGACTTGTTATATTTTAAATGTGTTCTTTCTTCCGCAGCAGCCTCGAGATTTCGCCCACGTAAAAGAAGATTTCTTTAGGGGTTAATTTAAGAAAATACCTTTTTATTTTTTGTATTCATTCATTATAAAAGGATGAGCTTCAGTACAGCACTGGGCACGTAACTGGGCAAGATTTTGACGTACTGGGGGTAAATTAGAGCGGTGCATAAGCACCGCACGAACAGTTGTCTTCTGACTCTTCTATAGTATGAGTTCCTTACCTCTCCATCAGGCTCCTGCAGCGCATGCAGAGACACGTGCGCCATGAGGCTCTCGTGGAAGTCGTTCATGCGCGCGATCAGCTCCTCACCGCACGGACAGTTGTCTTCTGACTCTTCTATAGTATGAGTTCCTTACCTCTCCATCAGGCTCCTGCAGCGCATGCAGAGACACGTGCGCCATGAGGCTCTCGTGGAAGTCGTTCATGCGCGCGATCAGCTCCTCACCGCACGGACAGTTGTCTTCTGACTCTTCTATAGTATGAGTTCCTTACCTCTCCATCAGGCTCCTGCAGCGCATGCAGAGACACGTGCGCCATGAGGCTCTCGTGGAAGTCGTTCATGCGCGCGATCAGCTCCTCACCGCACGGACAGTTGTCTTCTGACTCTTCTATAGTATGAGTTCCTTACCTCTCCATCAGGCTCCTGCAGCGCATGCAGAGACACGTGCGCCATGAGGCTCTCGTGGAAGTCGTTCATGCGCGCGATCAGCTCCTCACCGCACGGACAGTTGTCTTCTGACTCTTCTATAGTATGAGTTCCTTACCTCTCCATCAGGCTCCTGCAGCGCATGCAGAGACACGTGCGCCATGAGGCTCTCGTGGAAGTCGTTCATGCGCGCGATCAGCTCCTCACCGCACGGACAGTTGTCTTCTGACTCTTCTATAGTATGAGTTCCTTACCTCTCCATCAGGCTCCTGCAGCGCATGCAGAGACACGTGCGCCATGAGGCTCTCGTGGAAGTCGTTCATGCGCGCGATCAGCTCCTCACCGCACGGACAGTTGTCTTCTGACTCTTCTATAGTATGAGTTCCTTACCTCTCCATCAGGCTCCTGCAGCGCATGCAGAGACACGTGCGCCATGAGGCTCTCGTGGAAGTCGTTCATGCGCGCGATCAGCTCCTCACCGCACGGACAGTTGTCCTTGTCTTCTGATTCTTCCAAGTGCTTGAAACCTAGTGAAAAGATACATCCAAGTACAGTTTTCAGTTTTGGATTGCAAAATACTGATGGTCCAAAATGTTTATTTTGGCTTCCAAAATTTTTGAAGTATTTTAGTGATATCAACTATTCTATTGCAAGCCATCTTCAGGAAAAAAAAAACCTAAATGTTAGCGATGCGCGATGGCGAGAGGTTTTATTCGATTGTTCGAACATCTCGATGGTTCGCGATTGTTTCGACTTTGATTAGGTCTGTTATTGCGATTGGCGCATGGCGCGTTCATTCGCGAGTTGTTTCTCGATCGTTTCAAGTGAGAGTGACTGATTCGTACAATCAAAAACTAGCAGTCGATTCCTTTCACTCGAAACAATCGAGAAACACATCGATTATTTTGTAGAGTCTTTTGATTGTTAAAACATCACGGAATAATCAATGCGACTGAACACTTTATTTGTTTTTGAGAAGGTTATCGCATTAATATCAAAAATTATCATGTCCTGTCAGAAATAAATAATAAAAAATAAACTTACTAAGTATAGCATTCATTTGCTCCCTGGGTGGACAACGGAACTCCCTGGTCTTTTTAGCTGCCACTGCACTGGGTAAATCTGACTGCTTGATCTCAGTGTAACGTCTGAAAAACAACAAATTAAATTAAAAATAAACCTTTTTTTTTAACCATCATTCATCATGTCTTACATTATTTAGGGGTTTTCTTTTGAAGGCTCAATAGGATTCGACCTTGCCTTGAATAATATTACAGACATAGTTTTACATCAATAGCTGCTACTCTATGGTAAGACCAACTCGCCTAGCTTTTTCCTGATTAGGTTTTTTTAACTTTTTTTAAAGGTAGGAAATAAAATGCCTTCTCCCGCTATAAAGGTGGTCCTGGGAGGCTTTAAAGACAAATGTGAACAGGTTACTTACTTCTAGGCAAGAGTGCTCCATCCTTGACCACATTATTACTTACTATCAGATCAGATAGTGGTCAAGCATGACGACGGCTAGCACTCAAAATCAGCGCTGTGGCTCTGTCTTGCACACGAGCCCCAGCATTTTGCTGAGCGCTAGTCTTTTTACGCGGATGGGATGCATATCTTATTGTGTTTTTACTTATTTTTATGATATGACGGAAATAAATTATTTTTGTTCTTTCTCTTAGACCGAGCTTATCAATAATAATAAAAACAAGTGTCTACCTCAACTGATCAGCCTGCAGATCGCCGACGAAGTCATGCGCGAAGGCGATGATGGCTTCCACCCGGTGTCGCAGCTGGATGTCGTTGAGGTGCTGCAGCAGGTAGCACATCTGCAGCTTGGCGCCTTCAGCCATCTTCATGTGGAGTAAGCCCTTGCGGTGCTCGTCTTTACCCTCTGGGAAAATAGAACGAGTGTGTTTTTCACTTAGCTAGGTATAACCGGCGGCACGTAACTTGGCAAGAATCGTTAAATGCGCAGAAATCGTTTTTTAGATCTATTTGGTGGTCAAGCGGGACGCGGGGTATGAGGTAGCGCTGATCCAGCGCACGATTGGTGCAGTTTTATAACAGTAGTCTATGTTTGGTTTTTTTTTTTTTTTCTGGTAGGGGAATCATCAGAATGACTTCCCCCGCTCTTGGGTGGAGCGGGAGGGCGTGTCAGACACTTACTGACTAAACCCCTACCCCGTTCCTTCGTTGCCTTCGTTCTGGGGGGGACTCGGTGTCAACCTTTAGGAATACCACATGTTCCCCCCAGAGGCTTCGGCCCTACCGGGCCCCTACAGTTTGCTGACATCTCCTTGAGGCGCGCGTGGAACAGAACGCGCCGTTGACGACTGGGCTCGGTCCAGATTATTTCCAGACTGGTGGACGGCGAGCTACCCAGTGCTCGCCGTCCGCGAACCCGCGCCTACGGTGATCGGAAATCGGGATCGAGATCTCGGCGGCGGCTTCGTGAGGACCGTTCCCTCACGCGCTCGCGGTCTGCAGCCTCCTTCACGAGCATTACTGCTTCGCAGAAGGAGGCGACCGCATGCCAACCCTCCTCGCTCCGGACCATGGCCTGAACCAGGGCCCGGCGCGAGAGGTCGCCGCTCCAGATAGCCTCCACAAGGACACGGCGGTGCTCCGCCCAAGCGGGGCACACTTCTACCGTGTGCTCCACCGTGTCCTCCGGGCGGTCCACACAGTGGCGACACCCGGGCGTCCTCTCCTGCTTGATTCGATGCAGGAACCTCCCGAACTTACCGTGTCCGGTGAGGACCTGCGTCACACGGAAAGAGAGGACGCCGTGACCTCTTTCCAACCACTCCTCAAAGAGGGGCCTAACCGCCTCAATGACGGCGTGCCCAGCACTGGGTTGCGACAGTCGCAGTCGCCATGCCAAGACTATGATTGGTGACTTTTGCCTCCGCACTGCGTTACGTCCCGTTCGCTCATTCGCTTTTTTGTGCACCATGCGCGAAATTACCCCCACTACGTCCATTTCTTGCCAACTTATTTGCCGTGTATTATACTCCAAAAAGGCTTGACAGAGTTGGATGAAATTATGTGTTAACATTTGAGTAGGTCCCTGGATGAATTGGAAATTTAAACCCGGTAGTTGGAGCTGCAATTGGGTTTTCAATTTTTTGTCCGACGTAAAGCCAGCTTCCGGGCAAGACAACGTCTGCCAGGATCGCTAGTGTATAATATATAAAATTGACGAATTTCTTGCAAAGCAAATGAAACTAAAGCCATGTAGAGCAATAAATAGTTGCCACTAGCAGCTAGCGACCGCGTGACTGCAGAAAATTGTCCCAAGGCACAATACTGCAGGGATAAAAAGTATCCTATCGTCTGTTTTTTTATACCCTGAGACTAAATTGACACAAGTAATGTCAAACTTACTATAGGAATGATGTCAGTTCTTTTGTGTTGTTATGTCATTTAGTCTCAGGGTATAAAAAACAGTCTGTATGTGTCCATTTAGTGAGAAAATTGCTACGCACGGGCCAAAGATTTTACTTTAACATAAAAAAATATACTTGCTTCTACTTCCAAAACTAGCAAATGAATTACCTTTATCAAAGGAAGGGTCCCACGTTTCAGGGTTGGTCATGATGAGCAGTTTCTCCACATCTTCGTCGCGCATCATACCGACCAGCAGCAGACGGTCTACCAGCTTAATTAGTGGCCTGTAAAGGAAATGAGAACAACACGTTAAAAACATTGATTTAAAATTTGCTTTAGATTAAGAATTAGGTACTCCTGTATCATGAGTGCGTTGTGTCACCTAGACCAACAATAACTATTAAAATTCTATTCTAAAATAATTCTTGTTTTACAGATTACATTATTTAATCCTACCACTTCAGGAATGCTTTGTAGTCAGTGATGAAGTTCAGTGTCAATGTTTTATTTTAGTATTTACCTAAATCACATATAATTTTGTCACCCTAATGTGTGTTTAACACTTTGTTTAAATAATTTAGGTATAGATCTGCTCGTGTGATTATATGTACTACTTCTAAAGATTTGCATGCCATCACTAAATGGCGGAATGTGTCCTTGCACTTACTCTCCTATACTTAAAACCTTTGTACCTACCACATTTTACGCAAATAAATGATATTTGATTTGATTTGATTTGATTAGGATAAAAAATGTCGTGTTTTGATAAATCTTGATTACGTCATAAGCGTTTTTGTTTGTGCGTGCGTAGATACTAAGATGCGCTAAGTAAAAGACACTGAGTGCATATACAACATGTAACATAATAAGCGCACATCCTCTTGGGGGGTCATTGCACTCTTCATTATGAACAACTTTTACTATGGGACCAGACCTGAAATCGAGAATAAAATTTCAGGTGTCCCATACATTTTGACGAAATAAGCGAACATAAATGCAACAGCTGATTATTTTTTCTCGATTTCAGGTTTGGTCCCATAGTAAAAGTTGTTTATAATGAAGAGTACAATGACCCCCCAAGAGGATGTGCGCTTATTATGTTACATGTTGTATATAATATTTCAGTACTAAGATTATGATTGTAACTCGTTTCCAAATTGGGATATTTAAGAGTGTGTATTATTCCAGTTACATTTTGTATCCATTTCATCGGGTTAATTGTACATCATGTTCGTATTGACCAAATACCGCTAAAAAACCAACAAAACTACCCAAGAAAAAGCTTATAAAACTTACAGGAAGAGGTTCTCGTTGCTGCCCCCCACGGGGTCGCGGTTGTGCACCTGGTTGGTCTCCACGGCCTCGGCCAGCGCCTGCATAACGAACTCGCGCACCACTTCCAGCGGGAAGTACGGCGAGTATAAGTTGCTGATCTCGGTTATACTCTCTCTGTAAATATAGGAAAGATTGGTTTATTCTTGGAAAATAACTTGATTGTTACAGGGATTATTTTTTGACTTGAGATTTAAAAAAAAACATCCATCGACTTTTCCGTGCCGTTTCGTTATCAACTATAACTGACTACACTGTGAGTCATTGAGTGCTTTTGCGTTCTATGTCCACTAGCGGACATCGGACTTGCTGGGCCTCTACGGTTTGTTAACGTTAACGCCGAGTCGTCGAGCCGCCCGCTCACACATCGCCACTCGCGCTCGCTCGAGACGACGACAGTTAATTTTCATACGTGTTGCATTATTGTATTTTTGCTATATTACACTCTAAATTATTTCAAATTCCGTGTCGTCATTTAAAAACCCTCGTTAACAGACATCTCTTCTCGTCTCTTTGAAGAACGTGTGGAACACTATACGCGCTGCTGACGACTTGGGTGTAGTTCGAACGATTGCCGGGCGACTGGACGAAGAGCTATACATTGCTCATAGTAGTACTCACGCGATGTCCGTCATCTTCATCTGCGGGCGCACGCTCTCGGTCTGCAGCGAGCGCAGACTGTGGCCCATGTCGGGGTCCTCGTACAGGCACTTCAGCTCCGGGCCCAGCGGGATCACGAATTCGTTCTTACACGCCTCCCTAGAACACATTATATTTTATTATTCAGTCTGAAAGTAGGTTTGAAGTTGTCTGAGGAGCGAGTTGAAAGTATTACTTTTCATCTCTAGGGAGAATCACTTTCAACTGACAGCTGTCAAATTATAAAAACCGGGCAAGTGCGAGTCGGACTCGCGCACTGAGGGTTTCGTACCAACCTACCTATAAAAACAGTTTAATTCTCGAATCGAGTCTTGAAGACTTTTCAATTTTTTTTCCTTGTGACGTAACTAAAAATTTTCAGTTTTCAGACTTTTCCCGATATTAGTGCTATAATACCTTGCTTCGTGCCAAATTTCAAGATTCTAGGTCAACGGGAAGCACCCTATGAGTTTTGATTCCTTTGACAGTGTCGAAATGTACGTTTTTTGCAACATAAACGGGCGTATCTTTTTTTCCCGTCAACTTACAAGTTTGATTTTTGCACAACTTCAAGGGACCGCGGATTTCAATATATGGTTTTAATTTCAACTTGATACCTTTACGCGTTCCTGAGAAAAAGGGTCTTGACAGACGGACGGACGGACAGACGGACAACAAAGTGATCCTATAAGGGTTCCGTTTTTTCCTTTTGAGGTACGGAACCCTAAAAAACGCGCTCTGTCTTCATTTTTTTAAACTTGAAGTGGAAGTCGAAGCCAGATGAAAAAGCTTATATCCTTTCTTATGATTCAAGCTTCCTCTTATCGGTTCAAGAGAATAAATGTATACATAAATAATAGAATACATATTTATAGTATATCGCTTCATGGTTGAAAGGCGCTTTTAAAGCGACGTAGAGTTCTTTAAAGTAATTAATAGTGTCTTATAATATGGCGCCCAAAACACCACATCAACGCCTGCACTACCTACTACTTAAGTTACTGCTTAGGTAATCTTCGCCAATCATCGGAAACACGAAGATTACCGAAGCGCTGATCTTTGAGCAGTATACTCACATTGTAGTTGCGTGCGACTCCAAATGCAAGGCTATGAGCAGGTCGTAGAACCCTTGTCGTAGCGGCCCCGACATGTACTGAGACTGGATCGCGTACAGCAGTTGTTATAGTGGTATACTCACATTGTAGTTGCGTGCGACTCCAAATGCAAGGCTATGAGCAGGTCGTAGAACCCTTGTCGTAGCGGCCCCGACATGTACTGAGACTGGATCGCGTACAGCAGTTGTTATAGTGGTATACTCACATTGTAGTTGCGTGCGACTCCAAATGCAAGGCTATGAGCAGGTCGTAGAACCCTTGTCGTAGCGGCCCCGACATGTACTGAGACTGGATCGCGTACAGCAGTTGTTATAGTGGTATACTCACATTGTAGTTGCGTGCGACTCCAAATGCAAGGCTATGAGCAGGTCGTAGAACCCTTGTCGTAGCGGCCCCGACATGTACTGAGACTGGATCGCGTACAGCAGTTGTTATAGTGGTATACTCACATTGTAGTTGCGTGCGACTCCAAATGCAAGGCTATGAGCAGGTCGTAGAACCCTTGTCGTAGCGGACCCGACATGTACTGAGACTGGATCGCGTACAGCAGTTGTTATAGTGGTATACTCACATTGTAGTTGCGTGCGACTCCAAATGCAAGGCTATGAGCAGGTCGTAGAACCCTTGTCGTAGCGGACCCGACATGTACTGAGACTGGATCGCGTACAGCAGTTGTTATAGTGGTATACTCACATTGTAGTTGCGTGCGACTCCAAATGCAAGGCTATGAGCAGGTCGTAGAACCCTTGTCGTAGCGGACCCGACATGTACTGAGACTGGATCGCGTACAGCAGTTGTTATAGTGGTATACTCACATTGTAGTTGCGTGCGACTCCAAATGCAAGGCTATGAGCAGGTCGTAGAACCCTTGTCGTAGCGGACCCGACATGTACTGAGACTGGATCGCGTACAGCAGTTGTTTCTGGTCTACGTGCGTGCAGAGAGCGTGTGCGGCCCTGGAAGTTAGAAAAATTATTATTAGTTAAGTTATTGACTTCGATATAGTTGCCGGAAAGCTGAAAAAAAATGCGATGGTACAGTCATAATCTTAAACGAAATTACAACCATTCAGTAAAATAGGCGATAAATATCCCCAACTGATCTTAGGGAAAAGGATGACCGCCCACCATCTGGTGGTCAAATATGTAGATACCTGGACACTACTATACCTACTATACTAGCTGCTACCAGCGGCGTCGCCCGTGTGTTTGTAGAAAATTATCGCATCTCCTGGTGGATAATTTTCGGGAGGGCATTATACTCCCAGGATAAAAGCATTCTATGTCATTCTCCAGGACATGGTAAATCCGTATGTCATCCAAATCCATTCCACCGTGAAGTGAGTGTGAAGAAGTAAAAAACATAATATACATATATATACGTACACGTACATAAACTCGAGAAGTGTTATTTACCTATAATTACTCTGGTAACACAACGCAGCGTACAGTGTCAGTGTGTGAGAGTGGAAACTCAGCAGCTTGTCCATTTCTATCAGTTCCAAGATGTCTATGCAACGGTCTTCCTCTGAAAACATAATAAATTCAAATTTAAATCATTAATATAACAAAAATGTAAATCATCCAAGTAATGAAATAAGGTTTAGCACTTTTTGCTCGACAAAAACAAAAGTATCTCTTTCTGTCACTCAAAGGTTTGCTGGGAGCAAACTCATTGTTGAGTTAAGCTCGCCTGTGTACATGCATTGTCAAAACGCTGTATTTAGAAATTAGTTATTGTGTACAATAAAGAATTAAGAAGACAGTCATCCAAAAAACACACCTGTCCCCTCTTCTAGAAAGTGGTAAGGGCGCGTATATTAGGTAGGAAGCAAGGAAGTAATGGTACGAAAACTCGATAGCAACGTATCTCTCTGTTAAGTTAGACACATAGTCACAAACATTTGTTTTTTTTTTGGTTTTCGTGATTTCATTCGTTTGTGGCGCCATAGATGTAGCTACAAACATTAACTTTGAATATTATCTATACTAATATTATAAAGAGGTAAAATTTGTAAGTTTGTAGGTTTGTAAGTTTGTATGTAGGGGGTAATCTCTGGAACTACTGGTCCGATTTGAAAAATTCTTTCAGTGTTAGATAGCTCATTTATCGAGGAATGCTATAGGCTATATACCATCCCGCTACGACCCACGGGAGCGGAGCAGTAACGAAAAATGCGGGTGAAACCGCAGGGGACAGCTAGTCCTCAATATAAATAGTCGATAAATAAAAAATAAATTAATGAGTTTACCTGGTATATGTAAAGCCAACATGGAGACTGCATCTTCACAGAGCATGGACCAACCTCGGATGTCGGACAACTTGAGTGCGTGCACTTGTAGAGATTGATTTGGTACCTGAAAGTTTTAAATTATTAATTACATTCTGAAGAAAACCTTTCCATAAAAAAATTGTTGGAAAAAAACAATAACTGTTATGAGGCTATGGGCCTGTTTCACAATGTCTGAGTAGGCACTACTCACTGAATAAATTCAAAAATGCAACAGAATTTGTATGAAATTATCTGCCAAGTAAGACACTCGAAACTTAATCATAGGTGGTGAAACAAGCCATAGGGCCTGTTTCACCACCTATGATTAAGTAACAGTTTTAAGATTCAAAATACAAACGTGCGTTTAAGTATTTACACTATATAAATGAAAAAATAAATGGCAACATACGAGTATGTAGCTAAGCGAGTAATTCTAAAAATTAAAGTATGATTGGACTAATTTGGATGATTTTTTGGAAAGTCTCTTACGAAAACAATTTTTTTACAGTCTTTTATAGAACTTTATTTTCACAAAACGGCACGGGAGTGTATACTTTGAAGATGCGAACATCGAAGGTGTTGCTGATGTGACCTTGCGAATCGAAGGATAGAATGGAAGTAAACAACGTGTTGAGCCGAACCCAAGTAACATGGGACAAGGGCAGGAAAATGATGATGACAATATCTTGGCGCAGATTTTCTTCGACTTAAAAGCTAGTGGTGCACCTGGCAGTTGTATCTGAAGACACTCACCCTGGCCCACTGGTGCGGCTTCAAGCACTGCACCTTCAGCCTGGGCGGGAACTGCGGGATGACGTGCTTGTCGCTCGTCGGCAGCACTGCGGCAGACAAGCTGCTGGTAGAGCTGCCAGTTGTATCTGAAGACACTCACCCTGGCCCACTGGTGCGGCTTCAAGCACTGCACCTTCAGCCTGGGCGGGAACTGCGGGATGACGTGCTTGTCGCTCGTCGGCAGCACTGCGGCAGACAAGCTGCTGGTAGAGCTGCCAGTTGTATCTGAAGACACTCACCCTGGCCCACTGGTGCGGCTTCAAGCACTGCACCTTCAGCCTGGGCGGGAACTGCGGGATGACGTGCTTGTCGCTCGTCGGCAGCACTGCGGCAGACAGCGGCAGGCTGGTGGTAGACCGGCCCAGTTCTATCTGAAGGATCTCCTTGGAAGTAGCTTCTACGAAGATCGCGGGGAAGAGTTTTGTTTCTGGCTCCATCTGGAAAAAAGTCGTCATATACCTATATGTTATAATGCTTTCAGAACCATATTGAGAGAAGCGCAACAATTTGCCAAAATATCTAGGCACTGCAGACTTGGAAAGTCTTAATTCATAATATTGTGACTTAACAAGTAAAAGTAGCCTATATTTGTACTGATCTAACGTTAGCACAACGTCAGGGTAGCAACTTTACGTCTTGTTTTATGTGTCTGTTGTGGAGAGACAGAGCAGACCAGAGTCAGACAAAGGCCTCCCTTCCATTCTTTCACTCATTTCTTCTTAGTCACTTCTGGCTAATTTTTTAAAGTAGGTGTCCATTTCGTCACGCTATCTCCTTTTGGGCCTACCGCGTCGCCGGTTCCTGCTGTTCAATTCAGTCAGTGGTTACTTCGTATACTCACTTTAAACTTAAAGCTAGTATCCTTCCCCTCACAGGTGAAGGACACCGTCCCAGTGGACGTGTCGACCGAGCACCCGATGAACATGCCCTGCGAGGCGCCCTTAGCCGTCGCCTCAGCCATCACTTCGTTATAAAGCTCATCGGCACGGACCATGTAACAGGACTGGCGGTTTACGCTGGAAAGTAAAACTTCATTTAGTACTAGGTTTTGCCAAAGACTTCGTCTGCGTAAATGTCAGTTAAGTATAGTGGTAGCGGTTTAGTGTAGTAGTAGTGGACGCAAAAGTAGTTTATTCTTTCCTTGGAGTTCAATCTTAATCCGTACGTTATCAGAATCGGTTTCGGAGTTTAACCGTGAAAGCGTAACAGACAGACGGTTCTCTCTAATCGATATTTATTTGTGAGCACAATGCTTGGCATAACCCACGATTTTTTTTAGGTGGGTAATCAGCTAATGACTATTCCTAATCTTGAGCAGAACATGAGTGTGTGTCAGGCTTTTGCTGACTAAAACCCACTCCTATTTCTTCTTTGCCTTCGTTCCAGGGCCCCGGAATACACTTTCACACAATCCATGGCTTCGATCCTGCTCCTACATTTTGCTGACATCTCTCTAAAACTACGTGCCGTCAATGACTCCAGCTCAATCCGGACGTTACTGGACGGCCGGACGGCGCGATGGAGCTATCCATAGCATATCAGATGTTGCTGTTCAACTATGTCTTAAATGTCATCATCATCATTATCAAAGACGTTCACTGCTGGACATAGGTTCTCCCAGGCGTCGCCACAACGACCGGTCCTGTGCGTCTCGCATCCATCGGATTCCCGCGACCCTCGCCAGGTCGTTGGTCCACCTTGTGGGAGGCCTTCCAACGCTGCGTCTTCCAGTACGTGTCTTAAATGTATTGAAAGTAAAGATCTTACTTCTCAATGACCCTGTCGTAGTCATCGGTGATGATGACGGAGGACTTGGTGACCTTGCTCTGGTTGAAGTCCTTGGAGTGCAGGTGGTACTGTGTAGTCACCCAGCCGATGTACACGTGGGTCGGGTCTTGACCAGGGAAGATCCTGAAATGTAATAATTCACGTAGTTAGGTATTTAACCTATCACATCCCACAAAACGAGACACAATAGTAAAACAATAACACCGCGGTCTCATAGGACCGGTCGGGGATTCATGAATTAAGATTAAAGTGTGTTAAACCCGAAGTCAGGTTTATTGTAGCTTTATGTAATATATTTCATCACCACTGAGGAAAACATCGTGACGAAATCGACATGTCCTAGAACTAAAAAATCAAAGATATGTACTTAACTGGTAGATGGCAAGAATTGGGCCTGCGTGGTGGATTACAGCTAATTCCCTTTCATAGGGAAGAGGCCTGAGTCCCGATAGTGGGAACATTAAAAGGCTGATTATGTTCAAATTCGATAGCGGTTTGCCTCGTCGTTTATACGGCGTACATCGAAGGATTGGAACAATTTGCCTGCTGCGGTCTTTCCGTCCGATTACAATTTGGGTATCTTCAAGACTAGAGTGAATAGGCTCTTAATAAACTAGTGTGCCTTACCATCAACGATTGCATCACTGCTTACCATCAGGTGGGGTTGCAGTCAAGCACTAGTTTATGGTACGTAAAAAAAAAAACGAAATTTATCATTATAAACACGCGAGTCCAGTGCGGATTGGTGGATGTCACTTGTCTTCGAATTTTTGGTTCACAGCCAGGACCAACCGGTTTCTTCATGAAGTTTTCCTTTACCATTTTCCACCAGTGGTGA
This sequence comes from Mythimna separata, assembly GCA_030763345.1. NCBI lineage: Eukaryota > Metazoa > Arthropoda > Insecta > Lepidoptera > Noctuidae > Mythimna > Mythimna separata. The sequence goes on from CM061190.1 coordinate 8,512,214, forward strand.
TGGAAAACTTATACTAATTCATATGTATAGTTAAGTTTGAACTCGCAGCCTACAACACTGGGCCACCACTGTTCCACTAAGGCATTTGACATGCATCAAAAAATAATCATCATCTGCCTAGCCTTTTCCCAACTATATCGGGGTCGGCTTCCAGTCGAGCCGGATTTAGCTGAATAGTGAATACCAGTATTTTACGAGGAGCGGCTGCCCACCAAACCTCGACAACCCATTAACTGGGGTAACATGGTACTTCATGGCAAGACTGGAGTCATATTTACTGGCGTCTGACTATCCGTAACGACTGCCAAAGATCTACAAATGACAGCCAGGACCTACGGCTTAACGTGCTTTCCGAGGCACGGAAGAAACTCGTTATGTTAAGATGGTCACTCATCCACAGACCAACCTTGGCAAGCGTTACTTAATCTTGAAGATCGACCCGTGCGGCTGATATTATCTAGCCACGAGCTCCTCGATCGCATCAAAAAATAATCAAAAAACATTAAATTAAACAAACTAACCTGACTCCATAAAAGTATTCATTGATCAGCTTCAAGCACTCAGCGTCGAAGATCTCATTTCCCACGGTCTCCGTAGCCGACTGCGCCAGGGTGCTGGTTGTCATCTGCTTGCGGTCCTGCGTCGGCGTCGTCATCTGAGCGTTGGACTGTGACGTCACAAGCCCGAGCAGAAGAGAGGGAGGAGAAAGAAAGAGATTATAGAGTAGAAAGTTGCAGTAGAGGGATTGAAAGCTGAGATCCTACTACAAAATCAAAATCTGTTTTTTGCACATAGGCCTACATGGGCACTTATAAAACATTAGAAGCTAGTGCACGACTCCAATTGGTCGTTTTCTATAGAGAAGAACCGGCAAGAAACTCCATGGTTACTCATTTAAAAAAAATATTGGATTTATAATATTTTCATATTACAATATTTAGACACGAACTCTTATTGCAATCTATTTGACGACCTAAACAGTTTAGTTTACGTTACGTTACGTTTTCAGAATTAGCCAACCAAGGATTTGTGAGATTTTTATTTCTAAACTAGGCATTAGTTCAAAGCGTTGGTCTTTAATTCTTCATAATATAGCATTAAAGCGGAAGTTGCGGAATTATTTTTTACACAAATAGCGGAGTTGTCTCAATAAACCCCTTTCTTTTACTTTTTAAATAATATACGAGTATGTATGTAAGTATATATTATATTACATATATATGCATGTTTATTTTATTTATATTTATATTTGAACCCTTTGTTTTCTTTACATTGTTTCCTTTTCTTTATGCGCCTACCATGGTCTCTCTTGGTGAAGGGTGGTGACCCTTGATTGACTGGTAGAGATTACCCAAGGTATTAAGTCCGCCTAAGCCTATGTACTTATATGTTGCATGAAGTGTCATAAATAAATAAAAATAGAGGCCCTTCCATGAACTCTTAACTTGATTCATTTGACGATCTAACTGAACCGTTAAAAGTTATGGAGCTATATAGGTTGTATAACTCCATCTCTCTTTATCGCACGTCTGATATTTTAACACTTCATCGTAAGGCTGCGAATGCTGCGATTCTAAAAGCCGGGGTAAAATAATATGATGTAATATATTGTAACTATTTCTATATTCTTTTCTTTTTTTTTCTGATGTCAAAATCAGCCTTAATTATTTTTTGCCAACTTTAGCGATTAGCTGATTGGCAATTAATTAGTATTGGGAGAGTAAATAGCATTAAGCATATTTCCTAAATTACTTTTTTAAATCACAAAATATTTTTTCTATTTCTACAGCTTTTAGTATTTATTTATTGTTAATTTCTGTCATAAAGTTATCTACTCTTAGCTATATTTTTAGACAGTCAATTAATCATACTTTCTTTTTATACCTAGAAATATTTATTAAAATTAAGCACAAAAAAAACTAAATTGTGTAAATGTAGTTAGTAAGAAAACCAAAGAAAGAGATGCATTGTTAGCATAAACCAGGGTTTATGTGGGGACTTACATTGAGCCCAACTTGGCTTCCATACAAGTTGGCCCGGCTAGGCCGCGCGTTCATGCCGTTATACCTTTGATTGGCCTTGTGAGAAATTAACAAAAACATCATAAAAAGTAACAAAATCAAACAGAATAATGTGCAAGGACCAGTGGCGTAGCTAGTTCACAAGGGACCCCTTACAATGAAAAAAATTGGGGGCCCCTCTTTATTTGATTGTGGTAAAGCCGTAGGGTTTAGGTATTTAATAATAAAAACAATATCCCTTTAAATTGTTTTTATTACGAAATAATACTTATCCAGATATCGCCGGACAATGTGGCAATTTAACAGGCCAATAGCCTGAGAGCCTCTCATTAGTAAGATATTTGAGATTTTGAACAGTAATTTTATGCTTCCAACAGGGGCTCCGGAAGCCTGGGGGCTCTGTATAATTGATACGGCTGATGCAGCAGTAGCTACGCCACTGGTAAGGACAGAAGGACCAACAAATGTAAAATGTTTGGTCCTTTTCTTAGTACATAAGTTATGTCATATTAACTTGTGGTTTCAATCACATTGACCATGTATGCAACAAAACGACGACATGAATCAAAATGGTAAAATAATAATGGTGGTAAAATAAAAAAATCTGTGTAAAAAAACATTAGAAAATTAAATAACATTGACAAACCAATTCAATTGGTTAATTAACAAAGTGTAAAAAGTTAATAATATTGAAAACAAATTCTTGCGTTACCATCAAACGGGGTGAATTGGAACGTAGGGGCGAATAGAGACAAAAGTTTGAATAGGATGTTCACTTTGGTATAATTATTATGTTTACATTATTAATTTCTATTGAAGCATCATTTTTTAACATCATCATCTGCCTAGCCATTTCCCAACTATATTGGGGTCGGCTTCCAGTCAAGCCCGATTTAGCTGAATACCAGTATTTTACGAGGAGCGGCTGCCTAGCAGACCTCCACAACCCATTAACTGGGGTAACACGATACTTCATGGCAAGACTGGAGTCAGATTTACTGGCTTCTGGCTATCCGTAACGACTGCCAAAGATCTACAAATGACAGCCGGGACCTACGGTTTAACATGCTGTCCGAGGCACAGAGGAAACTCGTTATGTTAACATGGTCACCCATCCACAGAACAACCTTGAAGAGCTGCTCTATTGTTGGCCTCATATATAGGTCAAGATTAGGTCGTTGAAGGTGCAGGGAGTTGTGCATGTTAGGCAGGAAAGGAGATGACACATATCTTGTGAAGGGGCTATTAAACAACTTAAAAATCCCCTTCAAATTTTTGTCTCTATCCACCCCTTCATTCCTATTTACCAAGTTTGACTGTTTTGAGTCAAACAAAACATCGATATTACAAAGTAAAACTTTTTACAGTTGAGTCCATATTCACGATGCAAAATTACCTGATTTTCTGAAAATCCATATTTCCTCATTACAACCACAATGCAAAATGAACTTTAAATCCTTGCAATAGAGTTGAACATACCTGTGACACTTTGATCTGAGGGTTGGGCCTCCTTGGTCCACGTTCGGGCGATACTTCTGTATCACTGAAGGGATCAGGTGTCTTGGATTTGCGAGTCTTGGCACGGTCGTTGCTTTCACCGCGCTTGCTTCTGAAGAACCTAAGTAACGAAGAAAAGTTGGTGTCAGAAAGTATTAAAATGTGTTCTTTTTTTAAATTGATTTAAATAATTACTTGATTACGATCCCACCTGGTGGTAAGCAGCTTTTTGCTCCTCTTCTTTGAGCTGATGGTGATCACTAGGGTGATTTTAGTGAGGTATAAATCCTACACTTCTTAGCTTTAACCCCATCCGACAAAAAAGAATAGAATTACAACCAAGGCGTATTTAAGTCAAGAGTAAACAGGTTACTCCTAGGCAAGCTAGATTCACACCTCGACCACATCATCGCTTACCATCAGGTGAGATAGTAGTCAAACGCGAGTCTAATACAATTTGGCGAGGTGGGGCTTTACAGACCCGTCGGATACTCAATGTGAGCGCGGTGCTCCGGTCCAAAACATGAGCCACATGTTGGAATGCCCCAAGTGCCCCTACACCTGCACTTTGGAGGATCTAATGAGCGCCACTGATGCAGCTATTAACGTGGCCACTTACTGGGCCCAAAAAATTTAGCGAGTTTACCGTCGAATCGAGAAGAAGAAGAACGTGAGCCTATCAATACGAAAGACTAAATCAACGTCAACACTTACTTGAAAGGCGAACGTCCTCTCTTGTCCTTCTTATCATCAGGAGTCAAGCTCTGTGCTCCACCCAGCTCATATTTGGACATCTCTGCCTCACTTGTAGACCGGTTCATACCGTTTACTTGACCTGTATAAACAAATACACTTTAATCGACTGAAAAAATGTAATGCGGTTCGAAGGACCAAATGTTAAGTTGTGAGAGTATTATTTTTGGTGTGAATCAAATTCTTGTAGCAAGTGAATTAGCTTGTAACTTTAGCAGATTACAATTTTATTCTACTATATATACAGATTAAATTGCATATCAATTTATTAATTGACTCTCGTTGATCTAGTGGTATTAAGCGCGACTTTTGGGAGACTGGGCTTGATTCCCCGGTTGGGCTAAAAGTGAAAATTTTCTATTAACTCTAAAACAGTCCTTAAGTTTGGAAGTTGGTATTGTGGTACTTTTGTGCCACGGTAAGCACATAAAACCTTTGGTCTTGCGCCTCATCTATCTCTGGTTGTGTTGGAGTGCAGTCCCATTAGAATAAGAGAGTAAAGGAATAAAGAGTGCACCTGTGTTTGCGTACATATTTGAACACTACAATATCTTCTGTGCATATACAAAATTTTATAGTAAAGTTTACTAATTTTCAATCTAATCTAGCTAAAATACGATTCTCATTACAATCATTGAAAAAGAAAAGAATATAGGTACGTAAGTAAATCTAGTTTTCTCAGAAAAAAGAAGCTAGTTACACTAGATTACAAAGAACCTATTAAGAATTAGAAGAAGCCTGTTGTATTAAATATATTTGCTGAAACAATACAGGCAAAGCGAAAGATCTTGGCCACTCAACACAGTGCTGAAGTGATAAAGTGAAGTGACTATTTTATAAACTGTGTTATAATTGTTTTAGTTATGTCTAAAAACCAATCAATATTTAGTTTGAAGCTTTTGTGATTTATTTTTTAAATAAAATGCTATGTTAGTTTTGTGCTTGTTGTATGGGTTTTAAAGAATTTATAATGTTGAGATGTTACAATAATTTATAAATAAGCAGTAAAATTAAGATTTATTTTGAAATAACAATGTTTTACAATCTATTTAAAACAAGCATTTACTAGTAAGTTTTATTTTGAATTATAGCTTTTTAGCAACTGGCATAGTTCGATGAATACATCTAAGCTCGATGCGAAGAGTTTCTTAATCAGCTTTCTATGTGTGAAGCCTATATTTATTTATATTTTGTTTCATCCCTGACGTACATAATAAGGACAGAGCAACTAGTATTTTCTGTCACTACAAATAGGCACGTCATTGACCTACTAGAAGGAAGTAAATTGACTACACAGTCAGCTTTCTTCTACAGCGGTCGTGACCGCGGACATTAAAAATGCCGTATTTCCTGTAAGCTAAACGCGAATAAGCCACCATTCAGATGGCCTCATCCTATTCCAATCTATATCTACAGCACTTACCTCAAAAGAAAATCAAGAACGACATGACAATCATGACATAAGATGACAAAGAAGCTCACAACATCAAGCCAGCGCAATATACAAAAGGCCTAGTATTAACCTGGTTGCAAATTATTGTAATTTTGTATCGAGACACCTCTCGTCATGGAGCCCTTACGTGGTGGTCGGGAAGGCTGTCTCTTGACCTTGGAAGTGCTCGGCATCTCCTCCTGATTGTCCTCGTAGTGCAAACCTTGGGTGGTGGGAGAGAAAGGTGAGAAGCAAACGTTGTAGGTGATTGCAATGTGTATTTTCATTTAGGTTTTTTAGTGAGTACAGAAAAATTAAGTTTTCATTTGTAAATTTCTCTAAAATAATAATAACTTCAATATTAACATAAATCACGGAAGATATCCCGTAAGTGACAATTTAAATTATAACTTCAATATTCTTCAAAGTATACATATTTTATGAAGCTTAGTGGATGTAAGGCCAATCAACCTTATAATATTTCCACAATTATGGGACTTAGGCCTTCTCTAGTCTCTAGGAGAGGGAATGGGCCGTAATCCTCCACGGGGGTCTAGGGCGGATGGCCAACTAAATTCAAATAATTTTATAAAATCAAATGAAAAAATATTAAAACATAAGTGCTCTTAAAATATCATTACCTACATATTTCTTTGGATGTGTATCTATGTAATATGGTTAATTTAGTGCCAAATAAAATAACCACCTAAATTAAATAAATTTACGGTGCAATTTTGTGCAATCTGTAATCTAATGAGCACATTTGTGCCAATAAGGTTACTTCTAGGCAAGCGTGCTCTACTTTCGGTCATATCATCGCTTACCATCAGGTAGGATACTGGTCAAAGGCAAGCCTACCAATAAAAAAAAAACGTTTGTGTAGGTATTTACCTACTTACTATTGCATTGCATACACCTTACGGATGGGGTCACAAAAAATGCAAAACATAATATTAATAAAAATGGATACAACAAGCAGACCATAAAATAACTGCGGGGTCTAATCTAATATTTATTGACTTTAAATTCAACGAGCCAGAACTTAAGTACTTTGACAATGTAAAGAATAAGAGAAGAAGGTTCAGTTTATAGAACAAAAAACCGGTCAAGTACGAGTCGCATTCGTGCACGAAGGGTTCCGTACAGTCCGCAGCAAAAATCGGTAAGAAAACACGTTTGTTGTATGTGCTCCACTTAAATATTTATTTTATTCTGGTTTTGTTCTATCATCTGTGAAAATTTCAACTGTCTATATATCACTGTTCATGATATACATTCTGATGACAGAAAGATAGACAGACGGACGGACAGCGGAGTCTTAGTAATAAGGTCCCGTTTTACCCTTTGGTAAAAGTAATATGACAAATTTTTAGACCGCGTGTTGCTTTCAAAATTCACATCACTTACTGAGCATCTAATTTATCTAACATCAACAATTTCTTTACAAAAACTGGCCGTCAAAGTTATTGATTATTATTGATTGATTGGTCAAGTCAAAAACTCTGGCTCACTGAATTCCCAAGGCAAAATAACAAAACTTCATGGAAACATCAAGTGGGAATAAATAGTATAGATCCAAAAATGATGCGACTGCCTTCAATTCTACGACCATACCTTTGATATCGTTCATAGTGAAGCCACTTCGCATGATCTGGTCAATGTGGGCTGGCATCTGAGCTTCCACGGCTTCTTTCATCAGGATTTGTTGGCGGTCCTTAATTTCAATCCAGCGTCTTGCCTTTTCTGCTTCGCTGTAATGATTTTAAACATTAAGTTTCGATTTTTTAATTGCCAGACAAATTTTATGTTTTAAACTGAAATAAACAATTAAAACGCTATATTCATTCTCAGTAAATCAGCCCTTAACAAAATAATTAATTGAGCACGGAAACTTAAAGTTGCAAAACATGTTTTGCCACACAAAATCCCAACAAGATTCTGTGTTGCAAAACATGTTGGCAGCATTGAGCGTAGCTTTTTTATGGAAAGCCATTGTTGCGTACTATTGTTTTCGGAAACATTTCACGTTGCAAAAATTTTTTTTTCTTTATTAGTTATTTATTTATGCATTCAAGTATTTATACGAGCATATAAAATAAAGTCATGCGAAAAGCATCTCTTTATGATTAACCTCTATCTGGTGGATACTTAGATTGGAGCCATGTTATTAAAGATAAGAAAGAACTGATAGAAACAAAAGAAAGATAGAAAATTAATTTAAGAGGTAAACATGAAGCAATAGATTCCTATAGTGATAAAGAATGTGATGACTAAAATGCTGTAAAAGTCATGCAAGAAAATTTTAACTATAAGGTTTCAGTCCCCAGAAGAACTATTCTAAATAGAAAGGTATTATAAAACATGCTAATGTGACGGAAAAAGTGTATTCTAAGCTTAATAGAAGTGTACCTTTTTGCAATCAACTCTTTTACATCCAAGGGTTGGCTGATAGAGAATGCTTTATGTACCATATATTATAAGTGCATATTTATAACAGTGTAAAGTGAATAAATTGCGAAGTCCACTTACTCAATAAACTCTAGGTGACAGATGACAGGTAGTGAGAGTCGTAGGAACTCCCAGTTGGCTTTTTCCATAGTTTCAAAGGTGTTGTGAGATATCTTCAAGCATGGTGGTGTCTCTATAATAACGAAAACAATAATATTAATTAAAATCCATAAACTTCTGAAGGAGTAGAGGGAGGCCTTTGCCCAGGAGTGGGACAGAACAGGCTGACAAAAAAAAAACTTCTGAAGACTTTTGGAACGTATTGATAGCTAGTAAAAGTGATAATCTTAGAATTGTAACATTAAAAATATTTTGTGAGGGTATTTTGATTTTAAACCAAGTATTACAATAAAGTGTTGGTCTCCAGTTCATCATACTATCATATTCTTTCGTTATCTACATAGTTCGTGTGTAGATAACATCATCATCATCTCAGCCGAAATACGTATACTGTTGGCAGACCAACCCAAGCGTTGCCACAACGGCCGGTGCTGTGCGTCTCGCATCCATCGGATGTAGATAACGAAAGAATAAAAATTCCACTTCCACTCTTAACTTCTTCAGAATCTTTTCATGATAAGAAAGGAGAATATCTCTATCAACTAGTTAACATTATATCTGATAGTGTTACCTGATCCAGCTGGTATTCTTGTGACGTCAATCCTGGTGTCTATCATTTCATCCGTGTTTTCGAAGATGGGCTGGTCCTTAGTGTACCAGTGGGTCACGTCTCGTTTCATGTTACTGTTACAAGATTAAATATTAAATCTCTATCGCTCTCACGTTTTTTCCGCCAGTGTTGTTGTTGTTGTACAGTTACAGTTGAACCAATACGACGTAAACGGTTAAAGGGTTAATAGTCTTCTATAACTACATATTACCAAGATTTATTTTATACCACTGAATCAGTTTCGAAGTTTCGAAAGTGTGAACCATCTGTACAGATGTTGCCGTTTAATTTAGTAACAATGAGTCCTCGAACATGAAGGTCAATGTTACTGGTCCTTAGTATTCTATGATTCACGTATTCCTCTATAACGTCCCATTTATTTTTTGTATTTTAGCTAATATGATAATGTCCTTGGAATAAAACAGTAGTTACACATCATAACGACATCTCCGGGCAACGAGTTGGTGATCGCAGGGATCAGTATTTCGATTATCAACTTTATTACCCCGTCAATAAGTCGATAATCGAAAACCCGATCCCTGCAATTACCAACTTTTGGCCCGGAGACGTCGATAGCATTAATACTCACACACAGAACGGTTCATATCCCTCCTGCAGACCACATGTTGTGAAGTACTTGAGCGTGTTCACATCTTGGCCGTACGTTAATCTGTTTTTGTAATAGACATGCTTCAATAAATATATATTTTTAAGATATTTTTAGCAACTTGAAAATACAGTAGGTAAGGAAAAAAACATTATTCAATCGGAGATGAAATTTTAGATTCTCAGTTTCCATTAAGGATATAAAATATTTCGATATAATAATGACTGATAAACTTACCTAGCTTTCTGCCCCACTCCCAAAGTGCAAGCCGGTACAAAGTTGTCGCCTTGTACATCAGCAAATGTGGTTTCTCCTCCGAGAGCATCCATCAACAACTCTCCATTTAGAGAGAAACCTGGTACGTAATGCAGGTGTCAGTTAAATGTTCTTATAGGTTTATAGTAAGGACCTAAGGACCAATCTATGGTGATACGATATCTGATCTAATTATGGCAAGCATGTTCCTTTTAAACTAATTTAACTGATGATTAATTATGACCAAAATTTTAAAAAAAACATCGATATAGGTAACGTGAATACTAAATTGTTTTCAGAAATTTAAAATTTGTTTCAAATCAAAAAATGGATGTAACTGTAAACACAAGCCAAAAGGAACTATAATGCAATTTCCAGTATACCCTGCCTACAATAGAACTATAAAAATAAACAGAGTTAAAACACAAGTTGTTACTGTTATCAAGGAATTAACACTAAAGAAGCAGGCAAGGTAAATTATTTAAGACATTGCAGAAAAAACTAAGATGGACTCAGCTCCATCTACTGGTATTAATACACTGAAGGTAATGAATGAAACTAAGAAGATGAAAAACAAAATTTAAAACAAACACTACTCTGATATAACAAGAATATTATCCGTCTGTTTGTCTTCCAACTTCAGTGAAATTATGCAAGGTCAAAAGTTTTATTTACATTACAAAGGCAATTCAGGATATGTTAGTCACACTGTTAGGAGATGAATTTTAGATATTGACTACTAATAACTATGCTACTGACTTTGTTTGATGATAACACTACTTTTACCCGACTGTTGCTAAGGGGTATAATGATGAAGTGTCCATACAGCTAGTTGATATAACTGATTTGAACTCACCCTCATTACTGAGGATCATGTAAACTGACAAATTGTAATAAACTGTGAAAGGATTTATTATAAAGCTAAATTTTATATAGCTTTTGGTATTAATTTATGAAATGATAAGTATAGATCTTAAGAAAATGTTGATTAAATAAAAGGAATCGTAAACAAGCACCAACAATTTATTTTTTCTGCCAGACCGGGAATTTCTTCCAGATCTCGGAGATAAGGACCAGGTAGTGGAGTACATTATAAATCCTAGGTACAAAAACATTGATAACCAGTTTCACAGATCTTTAGAAACAGTAACCATAGGGTTTATTGTAGACTCTATAGGAAACGACCAATTGGTAAGTGTCGTGCACTTGGCTTCTGAAGTTGTTAATGAAGTGTACAGTCCAGAGAGTTTTAAAAGAAAGAAAGACCACGAACAAAGTGGATTAGCTGTGTGTTAAAAACAAACAGTGCACGAGAGACCACGGTGCTTCAATATGTTTTCATACATTTAGCATCCCCATATCTTCTGATACAACACCAAACTTGTTTAACAATGATCCCAGTAAAGTGGTGAGTGTGTAATCAATCAGATTAACTTATCAATCATTATTATGAATCTATCAATCGTTCAGTGCGACTCTATCAATCATAGCAAGCGAAGCGATGCGGTGGAATCTAATATCGATATTTTGAAGCGTTTTGCGATTAAGCATTCAAAGTAATTGTTGAGACTTTTGAATAGTGGCAGGAACATTTTTAGATATAGTAAGTAATATATACTTACATAATAATTTGTAAATAGATAAATAAATAAATAAATAATACTGAATTTGACAAAGAAATGTTTAAACTATAAAGCATGCGGTTGAAAGAGTAAATAAAGAAATAATAATATTGTAGCTCGCTAAGCAAAACGATGGAAAAATAAAAGATAGCACAGTACATTTACATAAAAATATACATATAAACAATAGAGAGAGAACAACAGACGGCACTCATAAGTATAAATACAAAACAAAAACTATAAGAGAACAAGATATAAACTGGTAAGTCATAATTCGAAGTGTTCACACAAATTATAGTTCCTGCCACTACGCAAGTCAGTTTCATTCTGATATTTACTTATCGTCTTATCAATGAGATCTAGGAACACTCCCACTACGTCACCAACAGCCCATTGCTTGCCGAAAGACTCTGTGCTACCGCTGTACACTTTTTCCTCCTTGAAAGTCGGGAAAAAATAGTTTTTTTACCTTATGTCGAATGATATAGAGACGCTTTTGTTGAGTTTTATGTCTACTTCTACCTTTTTGTTTTCTGTGAATCGTTTGATGTCTTATATGTTTTCAAACACACGTTAAAATACCTATACGACATAGATTTTTGATTGCAGATGAAACGTGGTTTTTACATAGGCTTAATCTATTACTTACGACCCCCAAGATTTTAATTGATTGCAACTTTATCCAAACAATTACTACATTTTCGATGGAGTTCTTCAGGGTTCTATCTTTAACCCTCTTCTGTTTTATTTTATTAAAAAAAAGTAAAAACCACGCTCTATATGCACATAAAAGTTAAAAATGGCCAATGAATCTAATACAATAGTCACTACTGAACAAAATGATCTACATAGAAGTCTTAACACTTATACAACATATAATTAAAGGTTTCATTTTAATAGAGATCAGGGCAAACACTCAACAGAGGATAGCAGGAGAGGTTTTATGGAAACGTTACCACGAGTTAACCACATATACAGAAAGAAAAGACCTGGTAGAAAAGGTGCTACTTTGATTAGAAAACAGTCAATATTTGCACGTACAAAAGAATTAAATTGTAAAGGCAATTTCTGCCGAGATTGTTTTTTAATGCGCAGCGAGTTTTTTTTCTATTAATAGCTTTTGTCTAGTCAAGCGGCGTTAAAAATCTTAGTCAGAGCTAGAGTAACCGCGCAAATTTAATGATGCCCATTACCTTTGCGAGGTTACTCTAGCTCGCCGATAGCAAATGATGAAAAAAAAAAACTCTACATTTTAAGTCATTACAGCTGACGACAATCAGTTACTTACTTGAAATTGAGATTTCGTTTCATATTTAGTTATTTATATCAACCACATTTGCTAGCTAAAACCCTACTTTTAAAAAAAATATAAAAACATCTTTTCAGTTTTTTTTTATGATCACAAAAAAATAACTGTCTAGTTATAAAAAAATAAACAGAACAAACGTGAAACTAAGGATAAAAAATCAAAGTAGCACCTTTCTGTCCCTATCCGTGGTAACTCACTAATGGTCTGGTCTGTGACATCGAGGAAGCAGCCGACTATGTCGCCCACTTTGAGCTGCAGCCCGAAAGTATCGGACGCGGCGGCGTGCACTTTTATCGACTGTGGTAATAACATGTTTAATATTTTTGTTCTGTTAGGAGCTTATGTTCTGTAAGAGACCTCGATAAAGTGATATTCCTTCAATCGTTAAGATTCGCTTACACAGGTTACCAATTGCGCAATTCCAGTTTAATAACATTTAGTAGACTACAAAACTTGTCAAAATCAACAATTATGAAGCCAATTCTAATAACAGACTTGAGGCCCAGGTCATAATTTTGTTTCGGCAATACCAACAAATATCAGAATTGTATTTAAAAATTCTAAACTTGCACAATTTTAGTTGCCCGTGTCAGTGCATTTTAAATGTAATTTAAAAAAAAAATGGTTTCGTTGATTGCCAAGTACAAGGCTTTATGCATCGAAGTCATCGCAATGTGTAATTTTATACAGTTAAAACATACTCGAAATTCAACGCCACCCTGGAACGCGAATGGCAATGAAGAAACATAGGTGGGTTTTAGTCAGTAAAAGTCTGACATTTCTTCTTGCTCCACCCAGAACGGGTATTAGCGGTCACATATATTATAGTACCCACCCTCAAAATAAAAAGATGAAAAACCGTCTACATTTCAGACACAATATTGTTTTTTTTTTGTTCTTAAAAACGCTCAGCTTCTAACACTATGAGGACATAGACAAATGACAAATGCATTATCAGTTTGTGGTTAAAAATGAGCTGAAACTCACATTGTATCCGTCGAATGCCCAAGAGTTCTCATCTTGACCGAGCATCATTCCTGGTGCCATGTCGGCGTGAGCCCAGCCCACCTGAAAACAAAATATTCATTTTTAATGGTTTTACTTTTTAGTTTGTGAATTCGAAATAGAGTGTTTTCATCATTATTATCACCATTTTAGCCAAAAGACGTCCATTGCTGAACATAGGAGGCCTATGTCCAGAAATGGCCCCAAATGTCGCCACAACAAATGGTGCGTCTCCCGTCCATAGGGTGTTCTCGATGAATTCTGTTTAATTCTTTACTCAACTCTATTTGAAATTATATAAAATGGATCACTGGAAAAAGAAAGTTGTATAAACTCGTCAGGCTGCAAGTGGAAATAGTCAAACTGTAACGGAGTGGAGCTGAGCGGACTTTCAAATAAAACATTGATTGCGCACCCTCGAGCTGGAAAGAACGGATTCGAGGCGTTGTGGCAACGCTTAGGGGATGTATAATAATGATGACGCTGGCCTATGTCCAGCAGCGGTCATCTTTTAGCTGAAATGATGATGACGAAAGAATTAAAGTATACTTAAAATACATACCCTCATAGGCCCAGCAGTAAGTATCTCGAACTCAAAGTACCACTTGCCGGAGCTGACGGCGTAGTTCTTCTCAGCGCGATACGTTCTGAAGTCCGCTTGCTTCTGCTTTGATGCCTCCAGCAAGAGTGCTGTAGAAGTGCGGATACAACAGTTAAAACAGCTTTAGCTAGCGGCTTCGCTCGCGTAAAAGTAGATTTCTCCATACACAATATTCAATATACAAACTTTTCAAAAATCCCTTCATTAGTTTGCGATGAATTCAACATAAATAAATCAAGACAGGTCACTGGTAGACACGTGGTGCCTAGTTTCAACTAACGGGTTCAGTTCACAAGCATGGCGTGTGTAAACCCCAATCATTTCAACCATTTTGAAAGGAACTGAATGATCCAACATACGCGGGAGTCTGCCGTTTTGCCGAAAAGAATTTGCCAAATTTTCATTACCCAAAGCAATTTTCGAAACCTTTTATTTTACCAATGCAATATTTGGAAAAACTTTAGTTCGAAAATTTTCATTTGGTCAAATTTTTACTTCGGCAGAATATTACCTAGAATAATTTCATTAAGGCATTTGGTCTTAAATCAAATGATTTATTACGGCAAAAAATCTTTAGAAAATGAACAGTTTATCAAATTAATTGCTATGAAAAAAAAAATAAAGACGGTTACAAACGACGAATGAAAAACAAACTGCTACCAGAACTATAGGTTAGGTTAGGTTAGAGTAGTGACCAAACCACGACGCCAGAAGCATATTTTTATATGTAAAACCAGAAACAGTAAACTGAAGATACCAAAATTTGGCTAATTTTATTTTGGGTAAAATTTGTTATACCAACTGAAATGTTTGACTACACAAAAATTGGTACAAGAACTAGTTGGTAAGCAAATTATTACTGAAACGTTAACTTGCCAAACATTAGGTTTGCGTAACATTTATTTGTGAAGAGTTTATTTGCTAAGTAATAATTTGGCAAATGAAATTATGCGAAAAATTGTTTGGGAAGTGATAATTTGGCAATTTCTTTTTGGTAAAACAAGGGAGACCCAACATACGCGCCACCATCAACGAACTTTTAAACTGCTCGTCAATCAAGTCTGTTTTCTAAATTAGGTAAGCTCGCAATTATGAACTCTTTGGGAGAAAGGTACGTGATGATACAGTGGTTATGAAGCACATCTAAGATCTAAGCAAGAAAAAAATGTTTCTTTCATCAACAAAATTCTACTAACCTTCATGCTGCTCTCCAGTAGGGGGATCCAGATTGTATCCATACACCAACAGTGTCCTGACGGTCTCCGACGCCGTGTCTCTGTTGGCCTTCTTGATGGCATCGTCCACCTTCGGGTAGGGTACCAAGTGCGGCGAACGGTGCATGTCCGGGTCCTAGAATGGTTGAATAAGTCAGTCATTTGAACTTTTTGATAGACAGATTGATAGATATACTTTTTATTGTATACCTATAGTAAAGTAAGTATAGACTTCAAGTTAGCCCATTTGCCAAAGCCGACAACCCAGGACCGAATATCCTGGCGCCGGCGCTGTTTAGTAAGGAGAATCGACCCCAAATAATGGGAACAGGAGAGGGCAAAGAAGAAGACCTAAGTAGTATACGTCAGGAGTGGGATTCCCTACCGAATTCTGTGGTTCTTGGTAGGGAACTCACTCTTGACTTAGGGGTCTTTAAGTCAAGAGTGAATAAGTTACTTCCAAGCAAGTGTGCTCCATCGTCGACCACATCATAGCTTACTATCAGGTGATATGCTCAAAGGTTAGCATGCATAATAATAAAAAATAGTACACTATATAGGTCTATAAATGAGCGCTTTTATCGCTAAACATTTTTTACAGAGAATTTTTTGATGGATTTGACCGAGAAGGAAAAACGATATGCAGGTAATTCGTGGCATACAACTAGTGAGGCGTAACATACGAGTACAATGTATTTCAAATAGGGACATATCAAAATTGATACAAATATATTTGCAGCTGGTCGTAGACTGGATTTTCCTAAGACACCACATTTTGAAAGTTACAAAAGAAGATTAAAACTAGCCTTAAAAATAATAATAAATATTTACATAAACCAATTAGTAACATCTTACACACATATCTTAATTGCCATAAATACATAAGCATAAAAATACATAATAACAATATTCCACAACTTTCACACAACGCCATCTAGTCCCAAACTAAGCAGGGCTTGTGCTTTAGGCACTAGATAACTGATAAGTAAATAGAGTGCGTCTAATAAAAAGCGCGACCTGGAGATTTTTTTAAAAATTTAATTGGCAACATTATTCAACCGCAATTGTAGGAAATAAAAAAAAAATGAAATGTCAAGACATGATTTTCCTACTAGTTAGTAATACCACATTCAAAATATTTGGATTAAACCTCTTTTTCTCAGGTCGCGCTTTCATTAGACGGCCTATATATAGAAACGCATAATATACAGCAAATACACAATACAAATACATGTATACGTCGCGAAACCATCTTCTTTCTTGATTGCAGAGGCACTCAGTGTCAGGTTGCTGTGACCCTCACACCTAATAAATATATGTCACATACTAAGTGTGAGAGTCACAGCACATGGCACTGGTATACATAATGTCCGGAAGCAGGAGATAGCCAATACATACCTATTTTTATTTTTATATCTTATCGGTTCAGTCAGGGCCAGTTGAAAATAATGAAAGGGACAACATGAAATTGGAAAATAATCATGATTTTTAATTTTAGAAGAAGGCATCTAGGAACCGATTCCTGGCGGTCTTCGTCTTCTTCCTCTAGGTCTATGTCGAAAGACTTACTATACGAATGACATTAATGTTTAAATGAATTATGGCCTACCAGAGTAAAAAACTAAATTACATTTTCAGTTGCGTAATTATTACTGCCTTTTGCCCACTTACAACTTCGCGTGAGTTGGTTGTCAAACATGAGCCTATGAAAAATGTGTTAAATTTTAAAATAAAAAGCTAAATATTTTCTTTTAACAATATGTTATAACTACTCGTAAACTCCAATCAATAATATTAATGAAGCGAGATGAAATAGCAGACAGTGATATCTTGCTGTGACCCTCACACCTAATAGAAAGAAACTATACTAAGTGTGAGAGTCACAGCACATGGCACTGGTAAACATAATGTCCGGAGGCAGGAGATAGCCAATACATATGTACCTATTCTTACTCTAAGTGGAGTAAATGAATCATCTGGTCGGCTTGGTAAATACCAGTTAAAAATAATGAAGTAGGGCAAAAAAAACGTAAATGAACTGAATTTTAGAAGAAGGCATTTAGGAAACGATTCCTAGGTGTCTTCTTCTTCTTCCTCTAGATCTATTATATCGAAAGACTGAATGACTAAGGATTGAGAATGAAGTGTGGACTGCCAGAGAAAATTTAATAGAGAACAGTTGATATGCCTTACTTAATTTAAAAAAATAACCGTTATTTTTTTTCGTTCTACTGTGTTTTTGTGGTATTTCTAGGTAAGTGTGCTCCAGCGTCGACCATATAATCGCTTACCATCAGGTGAGATACTGGTCGAACGCGAGAATATCAATATTAAAAAAAAACTACCGATTTAATTGCAAGCTAAATGTTTTCCTTTATAGTCTTTTTTACATAGCATGGGTTGGGTGACAGCAGGACGAAAATAAGCATCTTTAAGATGAGAGAAAAGGATAGATAGCTACATTGTATGAATCTGACAGCTGTCACCGAAACCATCCTATAACAAATTTAGTATAGTATTAACCTATGATAACAACAATATTAATGAAGCGAGATGAAACAGCAGACAGTGATATCTTGCTGTGACCCTCACACCTAATAGAACGAAACTATACTAAGTGTGAGAGTCACAGCAGACAACATTGTCAGAATCCTGATGATATGAGAGCAGCCTGATGAGTTAAAGGATGTAAAACATTATATGATATATAAAATACAGGTTGTGCCAAAAATCGACGCAAAAACAAATACCATGGATCCAGTACATGATTCTGGACCCCCACGGTGATGGAAATTTTTGACAGCTTTTTCTTAATTAAAAAAATACATATTTTTATTGTAAAAATTAGGAATAGGCCCATAATCATATATTAGAGCAATGGTATTCGTTTGCGCGTCAACGTCTGACACACGGCATATACTACTCGTGAAGCTACTTAAATTAAACATAAATAAACATTATACAATTATTATTATCAAAATATGTACACAATATTAATATCCAGTAAATAAAAATATGTTAAAACAAAATCTATCGAATTAAAGCTTAAGCTTTTCATTTTAAGGCGACGAAAAGTCAATTGCTTTTTACACTATATGCGCTATATATGTAGGTACGCTTGTTTTTTCTTTCTGAAATATTAAATTTGCTAAACTGTCGTCAGCTATATGTATAGTATACTCACCTCATTGAGTTTATAGGTCCATTCTTGGTATTTCCTCTCCTTAACCTATACATTTTACGTATTCTCTGCTCCTTGGTCCACTAGACAAAAAGCATTAAAGATAGGCTCACCTCATTAAGTCCGTAGGTCCATCCTTGCTGTATCCTCTCCCTGGCCCACAGGTTGTGCGTGTTCTCGGCTAGCTGGTCGACGAGTTCGTCCATCTTGGGTGTCAGGGTGACAGCACTCAGGTCCAAAGGTGCTGGCTTGTAGCCGTTTGACTGGGCGAATACAAAGACAGTATGTAAAATTCATAATGGTAATGGAAAACATCGTGAGTATTACGTCTGTAATGTTGGTGATTACCGTCGAGGCGGTATTTAGATCCGAGCCATGGCGAGGGCGTAAGAGAGTCAAGAACGGTATCAATTACTCACGTGTGTCATAGAAGTTTTTCAATACACTTGTGAAGAAAAAAATAATTATTTTCTACCATCTCAGCGGTAATCCTGGTGATTACCGCACACACTTACATCATAATGTATCTTTTTCAAGTCGAAGAACCTTTACTTATACATAATGAAGGTGTCTTACCTGCATGAACGGTTCGTTGGGCAGACGAACGTTGCGAATGCGCGCCGGTGGCTTGTCCAGGCTGATGTAGTAGCCCAGCGCCAGGATAGTCCTAAGAATATATTAATTTATTAAAGTGGTAACACAATTCTCTAACGATGTCACTCGGTTCTAACGAGTACAAGTGACATGAGTAAGGCATGTGGAGCAAGATCACAGGTGGGCCATAATCTACGAAGTGACACCAAATAAATAAGCAACGGGTGATTCCAATACGTTTTATTAATCGAAAGAATCGGAGTCGTTTAAATAATCGAGTCAACCATCGATTCGCCGTTCTACAAAATAATCGAAATGTTTTTCGATTGTTTTGTCCGTTCCATCAGTTTCTGATTGTTCGATTTAGTCACTCTCACTCCAAACTCTAAACCATCAAGGAGCAACTCACGGATGAACGCGCAATGCGCCAGTCGCAATAACAGACCGATTCAAAGTCGTAACAATCGAAAAACATCGAGATATTCGAACAAACGAAACAATCGAATAAAACATCTCGATGGTTCTCGTCATCGCGCATCGTTAACATGGATACTGAAGATTGCAACTATTAGAAGTATAATATAAAACTTAAGTGTTAATGGATCGTACTTGAGTGTTTGTACAGCAAGTTGTATGTCGTAGCGCTTCTCGGCCGGCGGCAGGCGCTCGAAGGGCACGAGGCACGGGTGGATCTTGTGCAGGTCTTCGCGCTGGTCCCCGTACATCCAGCCGGCTTCGATCTGCATACACAATGTCATATTAATTTAAATATAATAAAAAATATAATTTGAGTGTCTTCAAGGCAAGGCTCTGAAAAAACTAGTGCGCCTCACCATTAACGATTGCATAACTGCTTATTTAAAAAAAATACAATAAAGATCTTCTTGCCCGTGTCTCATGATACATGGGGCCAGCGCAATGTCTTTTTCTTCCATTCTTTCCTGTCAGCTCATATAAATGAAATATGTAGTAACAATAGGAATCCTACTTCAGAAAGGGCAAAATATACATGCCATAATATAACATGTTTTATGCAACACTCAGAAAAATAATCATCAAATTATCATCAAAAGTTGTGCTCTTATGTATAGCATATTTATTTTTTAGTGTGTTGCATCAAATAAGTATTTATTAGTCTATTTAAAATCTTTAAAAGTAGGTAGCAATAAAGTAAATATTTTTATAAAGTAATTAGAAGAGGAATTCTTACCTTGTTCATAGCCCACATTTCGTGTATATTTTCAGCAAGCTTATCCCTAATTTGTTCGACGTAGGATGGCAGTGTAATCTGTGGAAAAGTGAATAATTATTTTATCAACTGTAGTTCATGATGAGGTAGAAAACACTTAACAAAGTCATCGTTTAAAGATTTACCATTTGCCAGTTCAGGGGCCTTACTATGACGTTTTAAAATGTCAATAGTGCGATCGAGAAAGAGAGATGGAGCTATACAACCCAATATGGTTTCATCGCTTTAATATTTCAGTTTCGGTCGTCAAATGGATCCCGTCCCGCTCGTGGTAGGGCCTCAGATTGTTCGAAAGAAATACCGGGTCGGGTAGGCCCTGCACCGCGAAGGACAACTGAAGAAAAATAGGTGAGTCGCAGTCGGTAAAAATCTGACACACTTTCTTGCTCCACTCATTTCGAGAGAAATTATTTGTCACCCAAAAAAATCTATAATATATCTGAGGGTATTTTTTATTCTCAGATATTATAATTATCATCTCCTTCTATATTCAATACTTTAGGAGATTCCACGCATAAAATGAGCTATAATGAGAATCTCCTAAGAACTGTTTTTGTGGAATATTCTTCAATCAGACTCCAAATATAGCCCTTTTTCATAGCTATGTTAATTTTGTAGAGAACCCTCCACACAAAACTCACCTGCAAAGTATCCACAGGCGTCGGCACGAACGCCGTATCATCCTGAACTAGCGGCGGCCCAGCCAGCGCTCTCTTGGACAGGTTGCCGAAGTAGAAGCACGGCTCCAGGCTGAGGATCTGCTGCGGCAGGAGGGACTCCACTAGTGGGGAGTAGCCTTCAGGGGCTGCGTAGCGGAGGCGGCCGTGCTCTCCGCCTAGGAGGAAGCGGCAACTGGGGGAGAGAGAAAATAGTGAGAAGTGTTGTTGTGGATGAGGAGCTCGTGACTAGATAATAACAGCCGCACAGATCAATCTTCAAGGTTAAGCAACGCTTGCCTAGGTTGGTCTGTGGATGGGTGACCATCTTAACATAACGAGTTTCCTCCGTGCCTTTAAAGCACGTTAAGCCGTTGGTCCCGGCTGTCATTTGGAGATCTTTGGCAGTCGTTACGGATAGTCAGAAGCCAGTAAATCTGACTCCAGTCTTGCCATGAAGTACCGTGTTACCCCAGTTAATGGGTTGCGGAGGTCTGGTAGGCAGCCGCTCCTCGTAAAATACTGGTATTCAGCTAAATCCGGCTTGACTGGAAGCCGACCCCAATATAGTTGGGAAAAGGCTAGGCAGATGATGATGATGATGATGTTGTTGTGGATGTTGGTGAGATAGACCCACAAATACACAGCGCATCAGCCAGCGCTGTGTATTTGTGGGTTCAATTTCGTACGAAACAGTTATTTGTATGGCCTAGAGATAATTTTTCCGGGTTTGGATATCATGTGTATGTGAGTTTACATGCTTGTGAATAATAAATAATAATATTCCCCAACTTTCACACAACGCCATGAAGTCTCAAAATAAGCAAAGCGTGTGCTATGAGTACTGTACTCTATTTACTATAAGAAAAGAAAACAAAATAAACTTGTATTACTGTCCGTTCAACCGATTTTGACTTCCATTCTGTAGGCATAAGGATGACATTAAAAGCAAAAAAGTGGTTATAATACCAACTTTTTCTGCAGCCGTCATTTATCATGTCACCAACGCAATAAAAGTCAAAATCGGTTGATCGGACGGTAAAACCAGTTTCTTTAAATTTATTTTCTTACAGTAAATAGAGTATAGACAACTAATAAGCCTACTTATATATTTCTGAAAACATAAAAATTGATAGTGCTCATCTCACCCAAACACATAAAAATTGATCGTGCTCATCTCACAAAAACATTGTCTTGGGTGAGAATCGAACCTACGGCATCCGGCATAGTAGTCAGGCCTACTAACCGCCGATCATGCATTAGAAATGCATCGACGATGCAGGAGTAATCCCTAGTGTGAAGTAACATTCCAAAAAAATTAATGAAATCACAAACGTGTGTGTTTTGTGTATATTTTCTTCCAACTGTGCTTTAATTTCATCATAATCACTCTAAAAACTCAGTACAAAGCGAGTCTTTATTGCTCTAGAGCAATAAAAATGTATGAAATTTCATTATTGCACAGTTCACAATCTCAATGGGTTAGCTCTATTCAGCCAGCCGATATCAATAATTTTTTTTACGTACGTATTATTTGTTTCTATCCTACTTGTTCCAAATTTAAAAAATGATTGCTGCGAACTGTGATTTAAAAATGAAAGAAATTTAAAAAAGTGATTTGCCGGGAACTTTATTAATTTTGTTTTGACAATATTTTTGGAAACGATAAAGTGTGATACTATCTGATTTTGAGTGCTTCGGCTTCGAATTAAAATGGAATCATCTAGCGACACATTAACTCCGGAAAACATTCTAAACGAAGCCGACAGTATTATAGAAACTTCTATTTTAACTGTTTGATATGAGTTTCACCATCAACGATTGCATCACTGCTTACCATCAGGTGGGATTGCAGTCAAGCACTAGTTTATGGTATATAAAAAAAAAAGAAGTTTCTTTTATCTACTATTTCTATAGGTAATAGTTGAAAGAAAAGCAGATTATGCACCTCGCCTTAAGGGCGCTATTACAATTTTTCTTAAATTTGAGCGTTTTGACAGAAATGCCATTACAACACAAAAGAACTGGCATCATCTTATAGTAATTTTGACATTTCCTGTGTCAATATAGTCTCAGGGTATAAAAAACAGACGATAGGTAAATTAAACGACGGGCGGCAGCAGTCGCGCTCGATTTTTGCATTGCATACAAAAATTATTTAAAAATATTATTTAACTTTTAAATAGCCCAATTTATTTTTTTCAAGATACATATATAGAAATACCACCTTAGTTGGTTAATTTTTTTTATTTGAGTTTGGATTATAATTTCGTAGATAAAAATTGTAGTTTCGTACGGAAAACTGTCAGTAGATCTTGGTTTTACAGAATTATTTTTGGTGTATTACTGTATGAATAAGTAATAAAGTGGTTTCAGCACTCCAATGTAGAAGATACAGTTGTATCATAGACATTTTTATAAATGATTAAACTTTAATATCTTCGGTGTACCAAGGCGTCAAAAGATACCCAAAAGCAACATTTTATAAAACATCCTTTGCGGAGACAAGGATTTTACTGATGTAGGTAAACAAATTCAAATATTTATTTAAAGCACTCCCAAGATAAGTTATCAAACTTTCTTATACGTATTTTTGTTTTTTTTTTATGGCTATATCTAAAGCATCGTTACACGTCAAAAATCGGATAAAACGCTGAAATTCATCAAAAATTGCGACAGCCCTCTTAAGTAATTTAATATTGCCCTCGTGCCTATTAGATTATAGCCCTCGCTATCGCTCGGGCTCTAAATCAGGCACTCGGTGCAATGATAAATTACTTTGTGCTCGATGCAATAATCTACTATTGTTACTTCTTCACACTTAAACAAATAAACGGATTTGGATAAAATTTATCACTCGAGTAGACCGTATCTTGGACTAGAACATAGGATGCTATTTTATCACGGGAGTACGTTCCCTTGAGACAATATTCTATAATCACGCAAGCGAAGACACTGCCACCAGCTAGTGTAAAAAAACGTGAAAACATTCTTACCTGAGCTTACTCGAACAGCTGATGACCGGGAAGAACATGCCTTCGAGGTTGAAGTTGGTGAAAGAGCCCGTGACCCGCATGCCGTTGAACATGAAGTTGATGATGGGCACCGTCAGGTCCAGCGCGCAGCCGATTACGTCACCTGTGGGGAGAGCAATGTTTTTTTTTAACAAGAAACTACTTAAATAATTCACGTTTTTTTCTCATTTATTTTATTCATCTTCTACATCATCTACCTAGCCATCTTCCCAACTATATTGGGGTCGGTTTCCAATCAAGCCGGATTTAGCTGAATACCAGTATTTTACGAGGAGCGGCTGCCTACCTGACCTCCACAACCCATTAATTGGGGTGACACGGTACTTTATGGCAATACTGATAGTCAGATTTACTGGCTTCTGACTATCCGTAACGACTGCCAAAGATCTACAAATGACAGCCGGGACTTACGGCTTAACGTGCTTTTCGAGGCACGGAGGAAACTCGTTATGTTAAGATGGTCACCCATCTACAGACCAACCTTGGCAAGCGTTGCTTAACCTTGAAGATCGACTTTTGGGGCTGCTATTATCTAGCCACGAGTTAAATTTATTAATTGAAATTAATTGCAACGGTTAGAAAACCAATTACAGTGACTCAACAAAAACAATTAAAGTTATAAACAACAATTCTGTCCCTGTGACTGTGACTAAACAAAAAAACTAGAGTAGGCTTTGCGAATATCAATTTTGTTTGCCTGATGTAGAAAACTTTAGTGCGTATTTAAAATAGTTAAAAATTAAAATAAAGAGAAACCTTAAGGTCCTACTTTGCGCGGGCTTGAACTTACTGGCGGGCGGGGCCATAAAGCACGCTGTCTCACTTGACATCGTGCCCGAAAGAGATAGTATCAGTGATGAGCGGTTAGACGCTAGTCCTCACGCATGACGCGACGTCTGCTTTGCACATAGCGCTCCGAACCATTCCGAATAAAAACGAAACTACACGATGCACACATGTCATACTGTTTCGGTTGTTGCGGTGTGTGCCGCTCGAATTCGAAAAACAAAAGATTTAAAATAATACCTAAGAACGTTTTCACATTATCCAATCCGATATCGGTGTCGGACGCCGATCCGATATCGGGGTAAGTAAAATGTATGAAATATGTACCTGTCTTTCATATTCTCCGGCCCGATATCGGATATCAGAGCACGGCATTTCATACATTGTACTTACCCCGATATCGGATCGGCGTCCGATACCGATATCGGATCGGATAATGTGAAAACGCTCTTACGTACCTTTGTTCGTTTCTCGGCAATGAAAAAAAAGACAAATTTTCATTTGTTTTCTTATTTTGAGACCCTTCTACTGCACAATAATGATCAGACACAACGCCCGTCTGGTCGCGCGACGCGTCGTGTACCTCACCTCACAGAGCGCTGTGGCGCCGCACTCAGTTCACCTTTCTATCGTCCGCGGACGCGGGCCACATGACCGGCGTGCTGTGCAGCAGCAGTTGCCCGGATCAGACACAACACCCGCCTCGCTCAATTGGGCAGTTGCCTGACCAGACAAAACATCTCTCTGGTCGGATGACGCACTCTAAAGGCTAAACAAAAAAAACTAGGGCTGTTGCCTGGACCAGACACAACATCCATCTCGCTCAATTGGGCAGTTGCCTGAACCAGACACAACACCCGTTTCGTTCAATTGGGCAGTTGCTCGGACCAGACACAAAACCTGTCTCGCTCAATTGGGCAGTTGCTCGGACCAGACACAACACCCGCCTCGCTCAATTGGGCAGTTGCCTGGATGAGACACAACACCCGTCTCGTTCAATTGGGCAGTTGCCCGACCAGACATAACAACTCTCTGGTCGGAAGATGCACTCTAAAGACTAAACAAAAAAAACTTGGGCTGTTGCCCGGACCAGACACAATATCCATCTCGCTCAATTGGGCAGTTGCCCGAACCAGACACAACACCCGTTTCGCTCAATTGGGCAGTTGCTCGGACCAGACACAAAACCCGTCTCGTTCAATTGGGCAGTTGCCCGACCAGACATAATATAGCCGGTCGGAGTGGAGGGTGTTAGGTTTTTTCGTTACGGAATTTCTGGATTCGGTCCCCACGCTCAAGGCCCGCGATAGAAGCTATGCTTAAAAAAATACAGTCGAATTGATAACCTCCTTCTTTTTTTGAAGTCGGTTAATAAAGCGTAGATATTATAGGTAGTCAACATACAAGTCATACGAACGATATAGGCCGCAGTAGACTGAACCAAACTCAGACAGCCGCGCGCGGCGCTGTGACACGTCGTCCCCCCGCACCGCAACCGGGGGTAACTTTATTCAGTGAGATGCACGATAGTTCTGAGTAAAAGGCGTGCGTGATAAAATACAAAAAGGCCTTTGGAAGAAGGGGTTTTACGAAAAAACCACAGCATCAATGAATTTCAAATAAAATTTGTTAAATTCTTCGATAAATTTGTGGTGTCGGTACGGGCTTCGTTTTTGAAATTTGATGCGTCTTTTATTTCTAATTTACGCTCAAAGTTGTGTTAAAATTAGCCAAAAAAACGAAACTTTAGAAGCTCGTAACTTTTTATTGGCTTATTATTTTACAATTCTGCTTCCGTACAGACAAAATTAGTAATGAGACAAAACGATATCATGTTTAACTTTGGATGTACATGGTCAAATAGTGGAGTAAAACCCCCCCGAAATTTGTATGGAAAAAATGTTGACTTGAGTCGCCTTAAATGTAATTATTGCCTCTGGTACTGGGACTAATATGAAAATTATTATTATTATTATGAGCCTGTCGTGTCCCACTACAGGGCAAAAGCCTCCCTTCCATTTTTTACACTTGTCTATGAAAATAAAATCTTTTTTAACCGTGCGTTTTAAAGGCGTGAAATACGCCTCTGTCAAGCGTGGGTCCTGGCTTCAATACCTGGGACGTGCAGAACTTCTATTGGCGTTGCTAAAAATTAGTATAGGTATGCTATCCCTACCTTTCCTAATATAAGGCTCCTCATGATGCGTCCTGTTGACCATGGTCTTCCTTCCTCCGGACCAGAGGTATGCGCCGTCGAAGCCATATGAGTATAGATCATCTCCCACGCCATTGCCTCCCCACTTCTCACCACCACCAGGATACGGCACGTAGCTGGAATTAAATAACGTAGTCATAATCTAAATTCACAAAATTAATGACATTTTTCTAATTATTTTGGGTTCCGGATCTCGATAGGAAAAAACAGAAACCTTATAGGATCACTTTGTTGTCCGTCTGTCAGTCTGTCAAGACTCGATTTGTCTGTTATCTCGGAAATGCATGGAGGTATCGACTTGAAATTGAAACCATATACTCAAGTCTGCAGTTCTTTGAAGCTTTGAAAAAATCAAACTTATAAGTCGATGAAAAAAAAGGTACGGCCATTTATATAGCAAAAAAACGAACATATATATCGACACTCAAGGGAATCAAAACTTCATAGGTTACTTCCCGTTGACCTTGTCCCCTGAAATTAGCGTGAAGCACTATAGAAAGCAATATAGGAAAAAGTATGAAAACTGAAAATTTTTAGTTACGAAAAAAAAATTGTTTTGTGTCGAAAAAAATGTTTAGAGCGCGATTTGAGAATTGAACTGAACTGTTTTCATAGGTAAGTTAGTACGAAACTCTCAGTACGCGAGTCCGACTCGCACTTGCCCAGCAAAATTACTTCTAAGTATTCTATTCTAGTTTAAATCTATTTAAACTGAATGAAAACACCGTAGCTGTTATTTAATATCTTACCCAGTAGTATTGGCCCATCCGATGCGCAGATGCGGCATCATGTGCGTGGTCTTCTCGATGTGGTCCATGGTGACCTCGAAGTACCACTTGCGGTACACGGCCGAGCCCTCCACGCGGCCCACGAATATGTTTGGACGGACGCTGTCAGGAAAGAAGGCACGTAATTAAAAAATATGTTATCAGAAAATGTTCCTCAGAAAATAAACTGTTAATAAAAAATTTATTAATTTGTAATTTCTGCGAAATCGAAAGTCTAAAGTATGCCTAAGCCTGTAACTTGGAAATCCAGGTACGCGTACACTATTATTATTAATATAAACCCGTTGTGTTCCACTGCAGGGCAAAGGCCTCCTTTTCATTTTTCCATTCCTTTCGGTCTGGAGCCACTGCTGACCAATCCTCCAGGAAGGAGTCCAAGTCGTCACGCCATCTCCTTCTGGGCCTATCGCGTCGCCGGCTCCTGCTGTTCGGAATCCAGTCAGTTGTCAAAAGCGTACGCCATTACCATAAAAATATAATTGATCCTAGCTTTGTACATTAGAGCATTTGGAAGAGATCTGAAGGGTACTTGAATGTGCTGACTATGAGTGAGAATTGTAAAGGGTTTAAATGCCATATAAGACGCAAAAGAATTTTAACTTGGTTTTGTGTTTTGTATTGCGTAGAATTTACTGTTCCAAAATTTGATAATTATTTCGAACTATAAATTCAAGTACGGTTAAAATAATTTAAAGTTTTTGTTAATAATAATAATCATATGTATAATCGTTAGTGTTAAATTTTGGAATCACACAGTATGAATTTTATTTAACCCACATCTGACTTACATTTCACTCCTACTGAAATGCTTGATTTCAGTCATCATTTTTTCACAAAAAATCCTAAGTGTGACTAGACTGTCAAACTGAAATATACTTTACCCCAAAGACAATTAAGTTCAAACTCACCTAGACACATGGTCAACCAGCGCAGTCTGCAGCAGTAGGTTCTTCCCGGGCAGGAGGTAGTCACAGATGTTGTTCTGAGAGGACCTCACGGCCACTCCGTTACCAACGCAGAGGGAACAGAGGACGTCCAGGACTTTGGGATCGCGACCGTGCTTCTCTAGGAGGGAGATGATTACTTTTATGTGTTCGTCCTGTGGGAAAATGATGATAGGAGGTAAAAATCAAAGTAATATTTCAAAGGTTATTTAGAAAGAAAGAAAACGTTAATTCATACCTCACACAATCATACACAATACAATAAAAATAACGACCCGTGTGCTAAATCATCCGTGTGACATGTTAGCACAAAGGATAATTTTTATCCCAGAAGTAGGTACCTTGTGATATTTTTCTACATTCACACCAACAGCTAACATATTATTGTTATAATATTTTAAAATACAAGTCATAATTAACCTTAAACGTATGCACAAACAAGTAGGTATGTTCGTGTTAAATGTCATCTTAATCTGTTCAGCCGTTAGAGCGTGAAGAAGAAATAAACATACACAGTTATACACACAAAAAACCTTTCTCCTTTATAACATTAGAATTTCTTCTTACACAAGGCCTCCATCTCTATACCACCACTTACGATACTATAAACATAAGTTCCCTATCCAATACTCACCCTCATCATATTCAGAGCTTCGGGCGAGTCAATCAGCACGCAATGCAGTACGTCCAACATTCCGGTTCCCTCCCCCGAGGCCTGCGAGCCGAGACGCGAGAACAACCAGTTGAGGCGGTTGGAGTTGGCGAATTGCGCGCAGTTCGTGTGGTTGCCCTTGATGATGGCGGCTGTGGAGAAAAGAGAAGGTGGCTTTAGATTTGTGTTTAGTTGTGAAGAATTGTACATAAGTATAATAAGGCCTATAATGTTCCTACTGATGGGACCCAGGCCTCCTCGCTAGGAGAGAGAATGGTCCATTCAATAAGCGGGCGCGGTGCGGGTTGGTGGATATCACATGTCTTTAAATTTTTGGTTCTGGGATATGCCGGTTACCTCACGATGCTTTCTTCAGCACCATGTTGAGAGCAGTGGTAATGAAATGAATTACACAGATAAGTAACTTGTGACTCGTACCGAGGTCTATCGGTTGATTGTCCGTTACGTGTCGATATTCCTCTATATTTCAGAAAGCACGTTAAGCCGTTGGTTCCGGTTGTCATTTGTAGTTCTTTGACAGACAATACAGTAGACAGAAGCCGTAATATCTATCGTCTGTCAACAAATGATCGAGCGCATCACACCAACATTTTGTCATGGGTGAGACTGGAACCCACGACCTTCAGCACAGCATTCAGGGCCACTAACCACTAGACAAACTGGCCAATCAGTGAACTTGAAAATATACAGTAGAATGATGATGATGATGATGATACTCACCAAGCAACTGATACAGGTAGCCCGATATCATCTCCCAGCTCTGCCCCGACTCGTCACCCGCCAGGAATCCGGCGAGGAAGCCCTGTGATGTGATGACGTTGATCTTGTCAATGGCTTCCAGGATCAGGTTGAGGATGCCTTCCTCCTGGAACAGGTCCTGACGGTTGCGGAGCGCGCGGAAACGGTTCTGTTTCTCTTCGTGTTCTGAAATGAGGGAACGAGGGAAAAAAGGGATATTTAGATAGGGGCTGCAATGGTTACAGTGTAAGTTTAAATGAAACGAGGTCCGTGAGGTAAAAATGAGTGTATTCTTGCACCACAGCAGTCACGGAAGAAATGCGGGTGGGGGCCGCACAGTGCTACCAACACATAAATATTAAACTTACTATAATCTACATGTGTACCAACACATAGTAAATGTTGGGTTGCCAACAGAGGGTTTTGGTTATGTTTTTGTAAGAATTGAAGTAGTACTTGGTCGTAAATGTGCTATATTGAATTTGTTTGGAACCCAGTCATGGAAAACTACTGATCTACACCCAAAATCGTATGATACTGATACTGAGTGTTGAGGTATTGAGCAGAAAGAAACGAACTTCAAAGACGTCATTAAGTTTGAATCAATGTGTATCAGTGATTCTTCAAACTCAATGTGTCTTAATTCGTAACGTGCACGTTCTTTTTGGCGGTCTTACTAGGCCCCCAAAAAAGTATAAATATCAGGCTGCAGTAATATTGTGGATACAAACTGAAAAGTATTTGCGTGATCTATTTTTTAAGGTGGTAGGGAGTAATCTATTGTCCCTGTATGGTATTTTATTTATTTGTTTATTTATTCTCACAACGGAACGCGTTCCAGCAATTACACCATTGGAGCACAATGATAACGATATAGACATCAATGGTGGGTCAAACTCGCGGTCACTTACACAGTTTCTAGCCAGTGCTCCTCCAAGATTCGACATCTTATTCTTGATTTGATATTTTTACAAACATTTTGAGGTTGATGGCCTGTTTCACAATGTCCGAGTAGGCACTACTCACTGAATAAATTCAAAAATGTGACAGAATTTGTATGAAATTATCTGTCAAGTAAGATACTCGAAACTTAATCATAGGTGGTGAAAGAGGCCCTGAATCTATTAACTTTTCATAGAATTATTATTACTAAATCTTAACATCATAACTGGTCACAACTCATTAAAAAGCCACTAACAAAATTAAACCAACAGCACTTCACCGAGAAAAGTATCAAAATAATCAGCTTGCTCACCCATATCCTCATCAGGTTGTGCGAAGTAGTTGATGAGATCCTCGAGACACATCACCATCTCGCCGAGGTTCACCGACGCGAAGAACATCGAGTGACGCCGGTTCTCTTGCAGGGTTTCTAGGCCACTGGGAAGGGTTTTTAAAATTGTATTAATTTCGAGAAAAAAATATTTATAAAATTGTCAAAATACTGCACAGGTACACTAAACAAATATTATAAAGAAGAAAGACTAGATTTTTGTTTGTGTGTTACGATTTGACTCAAAAACTACATGGCCGATTTAAATAACATATGATTATTTCTAAATAACATAGGCTATTTATTTTCTACTTTCATGCGGGCGAAGCCATTGCCACAAGTAATTAAAATACTGGTATCCAGCAGTATCCAAATAGTAGGGAGTAGACAAATCACGACCTGAAAATCTCAGAATTCATCCACCTACAGTTCCCGGCACGTAAGTTGGCAAGAGTCGTTGGTTGCGCAGAAATCGTTTTTTAGATCTATTTGGTGGTCAAACGGGACGCAGGGTATGAGGTAGCGCCGATCCGGCGCGCGATTGGTGCAGTATTATAATAGTAGTCTATGATTGGTGCGTTAGTCAACTTTTGCCCCCACACTGCGTCACGTCCCGATCGCTTATTCGCTTTTTTGTACCATATGCATGTATTTACCCTCACTATGTCAAGATCTTCCCAACTTACGTGCCGGGTACTGTACATTGTTGTATGATATCGATGGAAACCGCATGAGCTCTTATTAACTCTTATAAAACATTTTGAATAGGTTTTACAGAAGTCAGAATTGGATTGTTTTTTGTCAGATTAAAAACAAATATAATTTTTATTATTAAAACGACGCACCCGAAGTTTGTTTTCTTGAGGAACGTATACCTAGAACCTACACCTTCATCCCTAAGCTAGATTCCACAGTACTTACTTGATGAACTTGGTGAAAAGCGAGGAACACTTCCTGATGACCCTGGCAGTGCGTGACTCTTCCTCCTGCGAGCGAGAGAAGTCCAGTCCATCGTCCATCTTGCCTTCTTCGTGCAGGATCGCTTGCTTCTCTTCCACCTTGCCCAGGCCTTTCTTCTTTGTTTCGTAGGACTGGAAAGGAGATGTATTAGTTAGTCGATAACAATGATTATTATTGTCTGATCGCGATAATGCAATGTCAAAAGTCTGCACTTAGGGTCTGCCAGCGAGCAAGGGAACGAAGTATCCTCGGAGTTAGGTTTACAGACCGCATAAGGAACAGCATCATGCCCACTGGTGGATATAGGCCTTTGCGAAGTGTCGCCACAACGACCGGTTCTGTGCGTCTCGCATTAGGACATCAGTCCACGTTTGTGTTACGAAACATAATTGAAACTGGGAGGACCAAATATTTACCACGTGCCTCAAGAGAATTGAGCAAAAATAGGCACAAACTGGGTTCCAGAAAGAGGCACGCAAAACTTCATACTGTATTACGAAGCTCAAGCAGTACCTTAAGATGATAGGCCTTAAGTCAGACGGACGGACAGTTAGACAGACAGACGGACGGACAGACAGCGGAGGCTTAGTAATAGGCTCCCACTGGTACCCTTCCAGTTCGGAACCTTAAAGTGTCTCAAGTTACCTTGTAAGACAGCCACAACCCAGTCTCCGAGTGCTGCACGATGACAGTAGAGTCACCATACTTGATGATGGGCGCGCCGATCACCTCCAAGTCCTTGTCTTCTAGGACCTGCTTCTGGTCATCCTTCTCTTGACGGAGACAGAAGGCGCATGATGCTGTTGTGGCTTCCTCTCTGGAGATAAGAAAAGCATTATGATTAATAATATAATAGGATCGGGTCTTGACGTACGATTGTAAACGAACTTATTATGGGCTAGGATTAGTTTAAAGTTCAAAGTTCACTCAAGTAGGAGCTCGTGGCTAGATAATAACAGCCGCATAGGTCGATCTTCAAGGTTAAGCAACGCTTGCCTAGGTTGGTCTGTGGATGGGTGACTATCTTAACATAACGAGTTTCCTCCGTGCCTCGGAAAGCTCGTTAAGCCGTTGGTTCCGGCTGTCATTTGGAGATCTTTGGCAGTCGTTACGGATAGTCAGAAGCCAGTAAATCTGACTCCAGTCTTGCCATGAAGTACCGTGTTACCCCAGTTAATGGGTTGTGGAGGTTTGGTAGGCACCCGCTCCTCGTAAAATACTGGTATTCAGCTAAATCCGGCTTGACTGGAAGCCGACCCCAATAGAGTTGGGAAAAGGCTAGGCAGATGATGATGATTAGTTTAAAGTTCAAAAAGTTTCTTATTTTATACAGCGTATTTTGAATTTCCTTTTTTCGTTTGGAGCCATTCAAGTGCTGCCTACATGGCAATCACTCGCGTATTTCAGTGTAAGGCCTTTCAAATGGGGCTTCGATACTTTGCTTATTTTTTAAACATTTAAAAATATGCAAAGTATAGAAGGCCCATTTGAAATTTGATGAAAGGCATGGACGCAATCGATAGATATGCTTTGAAATTAATCTTTGAGATTTCCACTAGTGGAGGTCATAAAGAGTACCTAGTAGTATAAGTAATGGGAGGCAAACATATCATAAACTCTATACTAAGAATAGTAGTTGCGTGCAGGACTGTTTGAAACTGTTGTAGTGGCCCTGGAACGCTAAGGGCAACTTTAAGAACGCAGGTGGGTTTTAATAAGAAAACTCCCTAAAAAACAATACAGTATTTTCCGTACCTGCTAACTAAATACAGCTCATTCTGGTCGTTGACCCCCAGGTATCGGCCGGTGGTGATGTGCCGGATCCTCATGGGGTGGTACCAGTTGATGAAGCCTCCCGCCCACTTGGTGCGAGCCAGCTCCAGTCGCCACAGCGAGCGCGCCTGCGACATCACGGAGCCGCCTTCGTAGACCACAATACTGAAATGGGAAAGCGTTTTTTTTAAATAAGTTACGACTTGGATGTCTTTCTTAAGAATTGGCAAGAAGTAGCTCAAAGCCTTCCCGGCTTTGAGCTACTTCTTTCAATGGAAGGAATGGAGGGAGGCCTTTGCCCAGCAGTGGGACAGCATAGGGTAGATATAATAATAATATAATCCGTGCAGTTAAGGAGTGGAGTTCTGTGCCTAAGTCTATGTTTCATGATAGCTACAACTTGACTTGAAAACCCCTAAGGTTTTCAAGTCAAGAGCTATTAGGTTACTACTAGGCGACAAAGCTCTATTGTCGGCCACATTATCGCTTACTATCAGGTGAGATAGTGGTCAAACACGAACCTATGCATAATAAAAAAAGGTTATTTTAGCGTATGAAAAACTGTGATATCGTGATGGAGGATTTTTGCATTTTAATTCCTATATGGCGTCGTAGATGTCACACAACCTTATTACTGCACGCTTGTATTATTATTATTATTGTATAGAAAACCGGATTATACAGATTACCATTTACCTACACAACGTTTAGTTTGCATTGGCACTAATGACTCACAATTTTCTTAATATGAATAGGACGTAATATTCTATTTCAAGTTACTATTGAGTTATAGAATTCAAAATTTGGAGA
This sequence comes from Mythimna separata, assembly GCA_030763345.1. Lineage (NCBI taxonomy): Eukaryota > Metazoa > Arthropoda > Insecta > Lepidoptera > Noctuidae > Mythimna > Mythimna separata. The sequence goes on from CM061190.1 coordinate 8,547,383, forward strand.
AGAAGTAAAAAAATCAAATATAAGCAAAAATAAGCAAACAGTGGAAACAACAACTGTGGCAAAACTGGCGCTGGTGGAGTGGTTGGAGATCGAAATAATGGATTCCTCTCCAAAACCTGACCTCCAAGACCTGCTAAGAGTTGCAGAAACACGATGGATGCGAAACCCACAGGACTGGTCGTTGTCGTGACACTTCAGGTAGGCCTATGTCCAAAAATGGACGTCTTTCGGCTGAAATGAAAATGATGATGAAGTAAAATGATTCGCTACTCACTTCTGCCCCCCATCCTTGGTCCACGTACTGGGTATGGTGAGGCACTCGTCTCCTCCGTGGAAGAACCTCAGCACGTCTCCTCCGAACACGTAGCCCACATACTTCATACGCGATATGCCCGTGCCGTAGGGCTGCACCGACCAGTGCGTCACGTGGAACGACGCGTTCACTATCGATACTTCGTTCTCTTTTGTCGTGTGCTGGAAGATGAAGAAATTGGCTTTAGTATACAGGAATGTGTTGGTTGTGAGCTGATTTTTTATTCTACGAAAAACATTTTAGTGCTGCTAAATTGGCAATTCTAACTTTTATAATAAATTTTGTTTTATAGAAAGTTTGGACTTTAAGTATTTTTTCTTTAATTTCATTCTATTATAATAAATTATTTATAATAACATCAAAAACTAATAGCACTTGTATTTATTTGAAATCATATTTATTTTCCATTCCAAACGAATACCAACAACTTGAATTTTGTGCAGTCAGCTCAGTCAAAATTAATCAAAATAAAGTTATCCGATATATTTTTTTCGGAGTTATGTACAAAGCATTTTTACTGAGTACATTATTTCTTTGAACATCTTTTTAAATTCGCGAAGAAACAAATACCAGTTGTATTATGTAGTTGTTGGTACTGAAATGGAATGAATCGGAAAAAATCCTTCAGTTGCTAGATTGGCTGGAAAGAAAAGTCAGTTTAAAATTTTGAGTGGGCGAAGATTTATTTTAAATTCGATGCCAAAAATTTTAAACGTGAAGAATTACAAAAACACCTTTTGGACAAGAAATACAATAATACGAACTAAACACTTAACAACAACAACATTTAAACTCATGATTTAAATTATTACTCTAAGTGCACAAATGTGTTTACACAACATAAAATGTTTTTGACATTACAAAATGTGTAAGGCTTACTGTCCACGGACGCGTAGCTTCATAGTATTCGTATTCATCACTATACGCTTGGTGTACGCCTGCGTGAAGCTAACATACAAACCTATGAAACTGTGTCGACGAAGCTGCAACGATACTACGACACAACCACGCTGCCGCTACCAAGCGTATGCGTATATCGGGTGTATTTGACATTGACGCACAAACGAATACCATGGATCCAGTACATGATTCTGGGCACCGCTGTGGTTGAAGTTTTTGTCAGCATTTTTCTAATTTTTTTAAACAAAAGTCTGTATTTTTTTTAAATTAAATTGTTTAAAATCGTTATGGTATCAGTTTGTGCGTCGATGTCTGACACATCCTGTATATGCCGAATACGCGTCCGTGAATAGTAGGCCTAAAATAAATTTTGCAACTAGCTGGTCTGCTCTCGTGAATATTTCAAAAACAACATAAATTAAAATAGCACATACTACAGTGTTCAACAGATACTAGATACATTTTTGTGTCTTACATACATTTACTATTACAATTAAATACGACAACATTTAAATACAAAGTACCAATGCGGATGTAACGACATTTAAAGCCATAATGAGCTTTAAATATTTCTGTGATTTTTCGGTGAGACAACCAATATTGAGGCCAAAAAGCAACACAAATTACTTTAAAAAGTTGTTTTTAAGATTGATTAATTTTATTCTAAAGTAGACGCTAGATAAATTTGGAATAAAATACATTGACCCTAGTAAGAGATCAACATTTATTGACATAAAGAATGGATTTATTGAGGATGGATTTATAGATATTCTTTAGGATAAAAACGCAAAAAGAAAGCAAACGGATATCGTATAAAGGCATAAAGCTGATTTGAAGCAACTTCTATCTTGATCCTTTACTACTTTTATAGGAATAAAAACAGTTCAATGTTTATTTGTAGAGGAAATACGCAGATATATTAGGAAAAGGTACCTAATTCCAAATTTATTTGATATCTACTATATCAATTTCAGTCAATTGTTGATATTCAGACTGATGTTTGAATTCGTGATTTGTGGTGCAATTAAGGCATAAAGCTTCGACTAGCTTTAAACATTTAGGTGAACACTATATCATAAGATAACGGAGTGTGCTTACACGTGAGAAGTGAAAACTTAATCAAGGCGAGGTTTAAGCCTCAGGTTCATTAGGGGACAAAATTTCCTACCGACATGACGCCCAACGCTGTCAAATTGTTCAACAGTATTGTAACATAATGAGGGGCAGGTTGTGGAATACTTGGCAACGTTGCAGCGTCATGAAAATTGAGCGCAGGAGTCATATTTGAGGACATTTTTTGCTCTAATACGATCTTACCCGAATGAGCGTTACATAGCCGAGCGTGACGGTTTAGTCGTATTCAGTAGCAAAATAATACGTTGAGCGTACCTTAAAAAGTTTTCACTTCAAAACTACTTTATTAATGACTGCGACCTACTCAAAAAAAAATCGACAAAATGTGTTTACACATAAAAAATGACTGTGCGTAAAAAAATGAGTATAAATTGGCCATTTAAAGACACTAAGGTCAAGAAATAATCCATTTTATGACAGCACATTTTGATGAACGCTCCAACAATGGTTTTCGAAACATGATTATCACAAAATGGACGACTAGGACATACAGGCGTGTGCCTCACCGATAGAATAAACCTTAATCCTTTCGTGATGACGCGCGGAGCTCGCTCAGCCGGCGACAATATGACCTTGCCCTGAGGTTACACAAGTACTCAGTATTTATTCAAAACCCTATTAAAATCCTCTTCCACCGACCACCAATTTCTAATAAAGAATTTGACGTTCAGACATAGTAACATTTTAGCTTGAAGACCTATCAGAATTTTGCATGGCTGTAAAGTCTGTTCGTTGTAAATCAATTTAATTTAGAAAGCGGACGTAAGCGAATAAGTCACTTACGTTCACATTTATTTATTTATTTATACTTTTGCACAAAATAGGTACAAAGGCGGACTTAATGCCTTGGGCATTTTCTACCAGTCAACCTTAAATTACGGTTTCTAAAAGCAGATACCGAAGTTAATTTTAAAAGCTAACTTAGGGAAGCTGGAAAAATAAACAAATTACATCTGTCACACGCGTCGGACCCACGTGGTTTTTTTAATTCTTGGTCCATTTTCATATAGGTCAAGAAGTCTTGGGTAAAAGATTTTGCCCGCGTCAATCTTGGAACAACACAATTTGTAAACGCTTTTTTTTTGCGTGTCTCCTTATAATATCAGCTATCTACCAGTGAAAGTGCTTTCAAAGTTGGTCCAGTCGTTTCGAACATTAGTAAAAACGAACAGACAGATATATTTTTTTAAAGGTATCAAATATACTGTCATAAACATAATTTTTATTGTATTCTTCCTATGTTGATACTCTACGATCACTAGAACTTGATTTTGGCTATAAACAGTACTAGAACTATGATTTTGGCTATAAACAGTACTAGAACTATGATTCTGGCTATTACCAATTCTAGACGTGTGATTTTGGCTATAAACAGTTCTAGAACAATGATTTTGGCTATAAACATTCTTAGAACTATAATTCTGGCTATAAACAGTTATTTAGGCAAAGCTTAGCATTAGGAGACTTTTGATTGGTTGCTGATCAATACAGAAGGTGAAGTTAACGATTGTACTTACCAAGTATCTCTCAGTAGCCACGGAGACCAGAATCAAGTCATCTCCGACTCGGACCTTCTCACCCTCAGATCTGTTGAGTTAGCAAAAGACAAGGGTTAATTTAAGTTATGCGATTATAATTTATGTTGTCACCTAGCCCTTGAAAGTTAATTACAATTTTATACAGTTTATATTAAAAAAAAGTTCAGTTTAAAAAAAAAATGACCGACGAAAAATTCCACCACTAGAGGGTCCAGTATCATTAACTGGATCTATGGTATTCGTTTGTGCGTCGACGTCTGATACACCCTGTATAGAGGCTTCTTCAAGCATAGTCAATAACAATAATTCTAAACAACAGGCCTGGGTAAAGTACCGAGTAAAGAGTGGTTATTTTGGCCCGGGAACTTTGGCACAAGTTTATTAACCAATAGGAACACGAGAAACTCTGTGTTTCACTGTGTCTCTATTAGTTATCGCGGTTAGGAAAAAGTTACACCTCAGGCCTATAGTAATCTCATTTAACCGTACTTGAGATGACATAAAAAAAATCCGTGATACAATACCTCTGCTTGCTAGCAGGATGCAGGGTCCACCAGCAGGCTTCACCCTGAGAGTGCTCCTGCAGACCCACATCAAAGGCCAGCTTGTCCTGAGATGATGATGTCGACAGGCAGGCCAGGTACTGGAAATTACAATCATGGGTTTCATTTCATTCAATCTCATTGAACAAAAACTTTGCTCTAAATATGTGTGGTGGGGACGCCCAAATTTGTTTGTGGTTAATAAAAACAGATGCAGATAATATATGAGATATACAGGGCTACAGAATTATGCGAAAGAGTTACCGTGGCCCTGGAACGCAAAAGACAACTGAAAGTAGGTTTTAGTCAGTAAAAATCTGACCACTTCAAAAAATTCGATATCGTATACTTTCCAATTTTGTGGGGCAGTTTATGTTTTAAATAGGTAAAAAGTCACTTTAAAAACTTTTGTAAATATCAAATATTTCCCTCAAATTGAACCGATTCAAAATTAACAGACAATATTGAAAAAAAAAATGAAGACACTTAATTTTGTTTCAGCATAAAAAGTATTCAAAAACAATTTTTCATACCATGTCACTGTTGAGATGTCGTAGAAGGATGGCATTGCCGTACAATAGCGTACGATGCCCAGAACCGGTACCTTTACCCTGGAAAAGAGAAACGAACAGTAGAACAACACTATCTGTGCATAATGGTAGGATTTAAATCGACATAGATCATTATTGAATAGATAAAGAAGAAAAATTACTAAGGGTTATGTTTCCAATCGACGAATAACTTTTATCTGAAGTATTACCGATTTATTCCGTTCTAATACTAAAACTGGCAAAAAATAATAGGCCTGTTATGACATTTGAAGAAATTGCATGCGTAAAGTAGGCGTAAAAAGAATATTCGCAATATACCTATTCCATCATCTGTACCCATAGATTTAAGTTATTGTATAAACTGTATCGTTACTTTTGGTGTACAATAAAGTTTATTCTATTCTAATAGAAATTGCAAATTTTTCAATTGTCATAACGAACCTATTATTTTTTGACAACTCCAACAACTAATACCACTGGTATTTGTTGCAACTCATTTTTAAAAACATGTTGAAAGATACCTAGATAAGGTACAGTCAGTAAAATGCTTTGTCGTTGCTTTGACCTTTAATGTTTAATTAAGCAAATAAAACACAGTTAAACTCGGAAAACAAAAAAAAAATAGATTACAATCACGTAAAATTATCACAAAACAAATAAATTTTCATTAGGTTAGACTGAGCTGACTGTAGCCAATTCAAGTTTTTGGTATTCATATGATTGCAATCAAATACAACTAATACAAGTGGTATTAGTTTTTGGTATTACAACGGAACAAATCATCAGCCCTAAGCAGAAAAACTTTTCTCTTATATCATCAACTAAATTATTAATCAAAACTCATTTTATCTTGGAGTTTGACCTTAATCAAATTATGAACGATCCAAAAATACTGATGATAGCTTTTAACGCGTCCATACGTCAATGTCAAAACTGTTACTGCTGAATGACAATCAATTTGGCATAGAACGGTATAACCAGAGCGAATAAGGGTCAGCTCACACCGAGACGCGACGCGACGCGACGGCAGCGCGCACATTTTAATGGAGTGACTCAAAATAGAACTTTATTTACTACGCGAAAATTTACAAATTTTATTTATTTATATACTCTTTATTGTACACCGTAAAAATACATTTTTCATATTGTGAGAATTAAGAATATGTCGCTTCATGCAGCGCTGCGCTTCGTGATGCCTCGCGGTGTAGAGCGTTGTATCGCTACGCAGCGGTGCATCGCACGTCGTGTTGCCAACGATTTTACTATGCGCCTAGCAACGTTGCGATGCGTCTCGCGTTGGCGCGCGGCGCAGCGCGAAACCACTGGCCTCTTCCAGAATCGTCGCGTCGCGTCGCGTCTCGGTGTGAGCTGACCCTTACGGTAGCAATTTTAATTGCATCTTTAGTATGCTAACTAGGCGATATTATTTCGCACCCCGGGAGCTATTAATTGGGTTACGCCGCTCCTATTATCGTAATGGAATTACAAGACTTTGAACTTACGCCTCTCGCTTTGAATAGACTCAATGTAACTTGTATTGTTATATAAAAGCACATTGAACGTAAAAGGAGAACTATTGTAGGTACTCTTAATGTAGATACCTACTATAAAACAAACTATTTTTTTTTTAAATACAGCTCTAAGACTTAAATTCAGTAAATTCTTTACTTTAACACGTGTAAAAATCGAAAAATAACTCAAACATTTAAATTTTAAAGATGTCTTAAAAATCACAAAAAAAACTGTTATCTACTGGTTCTTTTAGCATTATTTTCAAATTTAAAAAAATCCTGTTAATGTAGAATTCAAGCCAAATATATCTAAAGAAAGATATTTCAAGTAATACTTACTATTTACAGTAAATTATTATTGTTAATAAAGGGGAAGACACAGCAAAATATTGTTCTAATCTACTTAATAATAATAAAATACACATGCGAAGGTTTAGCGATAGAAATAGAAAAACAAACTAAAATAATAATTATACCATCTTCCTTTATACTTTGAGGTTATTTGACCTTGCGAGGTCGAGGTCATTTCGAAATAACAAAATACCTTTTCAAGGTTACTTAACCTTTGTTTTAGGTGTTTGCATTTCCAAAGTAACTGGGGTCGTGGGACCGACTTTGAATTTATGTATTGAAATGGGACTCACAAATTAAGGGTTGTCTCAATTTCTATTAAAAAAAAATTTTTTTTTGGAAATTCTATTAAAGTTTGGGACAGAAAATTTAAATTACTTACTAGATTTAAATGGCTAGTAACAGATGGTATCATTTATAAAAACTAATAAATTAGTACGTTTTTAGCGACCACATAATGAATTTTGAAAGTTAAACCACGTAGATATTATTATAAAAAAAAATATGTTAGGCAATAAAATTTTGTCAGAAACAATTTTGAAAAGTCAAAAAGTAGCCAGATTTTTTTCCAATTAGCCAAAAAATGTCAATGATACAGCATGCATTTTTTACCGACAGGTTGATAATACTCACTAAGTTTTCTTTTCCCTGGAAAAATTTAAAACACGATCGCAATACGTAAAACGAAATTATTCACAAGAGGACAAAAATATTCATATTTTGTTAAAACACAATATTATAATAAATATAATGGAGTGTACAAAATCATACAAAAGATTTGCCTTTTGAAATCTTTATAGGACAATAGGAATTTGTTTCACCATTTCCTTGTTCCAATACGAAATCAAAAGTAAATAAATGAAACAGAAAAATAATAAAAATAATTAATAACAAAAAATAATAGTAAAATTATTATTAATAAAAAATATTAAAATTTCGAATAAAAATAAAAGTAACTGGTCCTTAAGTTAATAGTGAAACCAACCCTTATTAGAACATATTTAAAAGTGTAGTTTAGTCAAAAATATAACTTGAAAATTATTCATAGGGTGGCATTATTATACTTCGGAAAGGTTTTCAAAATGTTAATCTTACAGGTACATAAAATTATAGAATATTTGATGTACATTTATATGTTCAAGTTTTTATCCATACTTACAGTTTCTGAGCCTGCGGCCGTCACCAATTCTTGCAAAGCTCTGACTGACAGCGCCTAGAAAAAAACAATAAAATAATTAATACTTCGGACAACATAATTCCAGTCCATTCCATCATCGGACCACTAGACGTACGGCGTCGCGCCACCGGTACATGGTGAACATCCCACCTATACGTACAAAGCGCTTTGGAAACACAGTTATTGTGCGTTCAGTTAAGGAGTGGATTTCCCTGCCGGAGTTTGTGTTTCCTGATAGCTACAACTTAGGAGTCTTTAAGTCAAGATTGAATAGTTTACTTCTAGGCAAACGTGCTCCATCGTCGGTCACATCGTCACTTACCATCAGGTGGGATAGTGGTCAAACAAAAGTCTATGCACAATAATAAAAACAAAATACCTACTAAAACTTTAACCAACCTGCATTTGAGAGAGGTTCTAGCTAAGTAATAGATGTGTGGATCGATCGATTATAGTTAGGCTAAACTTCCCGGGATCGGTCCGTAGAGGATGAACATCTATTTTGTATAAAGATAAACACGGCTGTCTAAAGCAGGTAATCTATCTTACCAAGAGCTATAGTGGCTTCAAAGCCTTGAGCATCGACGCCGAGTTGTTAGCCTGTCGGTTTTTTATCACTTGCATTTCAAGAAGTGTGCATCAAAATTGTATTACATCAAACTAGTTCCATAATCGGGCCACTAGAATTATGGCGATACGCTATCAGAACATGGAGGAGATTTCACCCATACGCACAAAACGTTTTGGGAACATATTCATAGAGTGAACATATCATAGCTAAGGAGTTTAATACCTTGAGTTTGTATTCTTGTTAGCAATGTCCTAGGGGTCTTTAAGTCAAGAGTGAACAGGTTACTTTTGGGCAAGAGTGCTCCATCGTCTTCATCACATCATTGCTTTCCATCAGATGAGATAGTGGTCAAGTCCGAGCCTAACAACAGTTAAAAAAAAGTTAAAACCGACCTGTTCAATGACGAACACGCACTGCGACAGGTCCGGTGGTATGTTCTTGTCGGCAATGTTCTCCAGAAAGCAGTGCCGGTTACCGAACCCCTCGGCTGCCAGGCACACCCTCTCGCCCGTGGCTGTGCACGACAGGCACACCATGTCTTCCTGTGAAACAAAAGAAGTGTTATTAACCTATCACATACCCACAAAACGAGACACAATAGTAAAACAATAACACCGCGGTCTCATAGGACCAGTCGGGGATTCATGAATTAAGGATGCAGTTGTTGTGCGATTGGCTGCAGTCATGGGTTCCATTTCCGCACGGAACAAACAGATAAACAAAACCAACAGAATAATAAACAAATTTATTGCAAAATTGCATTTACACGTCATAATATCTTTAGATTAAATGGAGAATAGATCTTTAGGTTTACTGAATGTTTTACGATACAGGAGTCATTTAGGAATGACAACAATGGGGCAACTATTTATAAAAAAAAACAATATTTATGTAAAATTGAATCCTGACTACAAAATAAGAGCTAGAGGGCCCCTTTTTCGGTGGGAAACCATCCTGTCACTTCTCCCGTTCTACGGAAGAGTGGTAGGGATTCTCCCACTCAATGTTCCTTCTTTGTCTCCCTTTCCAAAACCCGGGTTTTCCTATCAGAAGTGAATCTTAGCCGTAGTAGGCTTCGTGCGACCCTGCTAAGCCCCTATGATTCTGCTGACATCTCGATGAGGCGCGCGAGAGAAACTACACGCCGGCGACAAGTCGGGCTAGCTATAGGGCTCTACGACGTAAAGTTGTTACTAACGTCTATTCAATAAACCCGGAGACTAAATTGACATAAGTAATGTCAAAATTTCTATAGGAATGACGCCAGTTCTTTGGTGTTGAAATGTCATTTTAGTCTCCGGAATTATTGAACAGACTGTAGACCTAGACGCTCAAAATATTTCCAACGATTCCTAGTTCTACCTATTATGAGGCAGCAGATGAAAATACAGGTTAAAATCATAACCCGTCTTTTGGCCTCAACGTAGTCGGACAAAAAGAACGAGTCGTGCAACAATGTCGTGTTTTCGAAGTAAGTAAAGTTGCGTGACTCAATTAAAGTGTCCTTTAGTTTACAGCAGAATATAAAATATGTTTCCGTGACATCATCGTGACTTTTATAATTTATTTACTTTTACTCATCTAGTGTAATGGTGGTGTTATTATTTTTATATTAGGTCATATAAAATAGTTGGCGAAATTTTACGACAAGTCGACAATTAAAAACAAATAACAGCTTATTGTTTCCTTGACTCATTACTTCAAATAATAAAATTATAGGGTCCGTTTCCAATGTGGGGTTATTTGAATAAGTTACCGTGGTCAATTGAATGAACACAGGTGGGCCTTAGTAAGTAAAAGTGACACGCCCTCACGTTCCAAAATATGGATAGGCTAACATGCTTTCCGTGGCAAGAATGAGTTTTTGTATCTTTAAAAAATCGACTGGTAAAGATATTTGTTAGTTAATATTTAACGATCGGTCAAGAACAGTAGTGTCCCAGTGGTTACAGTGAGTTGTACCTACGTCGTGGGTTCACACCTAGGCAAATGCTTTGTTTTGTAAAATTTATTTCGACGGCTCCCAAGAACAAAATCTTATGAAGAATAAGTCGACAAGAATACAGCTCATTTTCTCTCCTAGAAAGGAGGCCTGAATCCTAGCAGTGGAAACAATACTCATATAATGCTGATATGAGCTCTTCCCTTACGATATACACAAAAAAACATAAACTTCCTAATCAACTTCACACCCACAAGTTTCCACCCAATGACGTCACTTCTCACTACTCAAACATTACGCCTGCCCACTTGACGGAGTCCCTGACATTCATATTTATTTCGTCGTAAATATGTATTTTCATTTCCCATTCGTAATCTTTGAGATGAGATGCTCTTGACGTGTTTCATGTCACTCAAACAGAACCGAGTTTTATTACTTGGAGTAAGGCCTCTTATACAAGGGAGGTTTTTCACCGTGTGTTAATAAAACGTACCCTGTACAAGAGGCCATAGACTGCGATACAACACCGATGAAACACGTGGGTGGTGCCTAGTCGTAACGCCACTGTGTATGGCAACAAGACCCCTAGTAATCCATACAACACCGACATCTGTGCCTACGTACTGCGCATTAACAGTTTCTACGTACGTGCCGTGTAAAAGAGGCCTAAGTGTACGAGTAGGTAGCGAGTGAAATGGAAAAAGTTCGGATTCAAAACATGGGATTTACTCGTAGCTAATTTTGTTAATGCTTTTTTACTTAGGGCCTATTTCACCACCTATGATTAAGTTTCGAGTATCTTACTTGGCAGAAAATTTCATACAAATTCTGTCAAATTTTTGAATTTATTCAGTGGGTAGTGCCTACTCGGACATTGTGAAACAGGCCCTTAGATTAATTACATTAAGGGCCTGTTTCACAATGTCCGAGTAGGCACTACTCACTGAATAAATTCAAAAATTTGACAGAATTTGTATGAAATTATCTGTCAAGTAAGATACTCGAAACTTAATCATAGGTGGTGAAATAGGCCCTAATTAAGGTAAGTTTATTAACTGGCTTTTATCCTCTACTCACGTCTGCTATAACTACCGAACGGATTTTTATGCAGTTTTCTCTAGTAGATAGAGTGATTCATGATTCCTCATGAATCACTCTATCTACTAGAGAATAGATGTACGTGGCTTAGATGTACGAGTATAAAACATATACTTACATATTATTATAGTGGTAAATAGCCAAGAATTTAAAATATTTCTTATACCTGTACGAAGTTGGGGCGGGTCACTAGTTTAAATATGCAGTGATGGAAAAAAAATACAGAAAGTAAAGCGCCTGTTTGGTTCATCCCACGATGTAGAACTCTTAAGTCGCGGCTGATACTAGGTATTGCACTCTATCGAGGAGCTCGCGAATAAATAGTAAATAAGCTAGTACTTAATGCAGTAAAAGCTAAGCAAAAGGTGGAAAATTAACACAAGTTGTAGCTAGAGCCGCCACAAGAGACACCTCGGGAATTGTACGCCGATTTCCAGTCACAGTAGTCGCGAACTTGCTTTATAATGACCAGCGATGGGTAGCTTGCCGTCTGACCAAGCCCCTTTTCAACGTGCACCTCGAAGAGATGTCAGAAATACTGAAAGGACCAGTAGGGGTGATGCCTGCAAAGGCCGTGGAATGTTCGAAAGATTTACCATAAGCCTGGAACGCAAAGGGCAACTGAAGGTGCATAGGTGGGTTAGCATAGCATATCATAACATTTATCAGCATTATAATATTCCCACTGCTGGAAATCAGAGACAGAAAATAGGTGGATTATTAATAGTCAGTAAACGTCTGACAAGTCCTCTCAATCCACCCTAGTCAATAAATATCTGATCCACTCTCTACCTCCACCCAGACCTACTTCACTTTAAAATAAACGTTGTAGCAAGAAGACCTTCAACAATTTTCTACAGTTTATTCATGAATTTAGTAGGTAAAGTCCTAATATCTCAAAACTTGGTTCACTCTAGAAACGGGTGGAGGTGTTAAGTTCCTGAATATTGTATTATAACCGGATTAAGGGATGATAAATTAATATCCGCGGTTCGGGGTTGGATTTAGTATTAACGAGACTGTTATAGACGGGTGAAACCAAAGGGAATAGAGAAAATAATGGTTTAATATTTTAAGCGATGAAGGCCTCGTGGTTTCCGGAAAACTTTGCAGTTATGATTTTTTTTTATTGACGTGAATGTGTTTTTAAAATTGCTTCCATGGATTCTTTCAATGAACACAATCGATTTAGTGAATTAGATCAATGGAACAATTATTTTTTAAATTGTAATACATAAAACAACTAAGTATTAAGTATACATTGCCACGTTTGGCAAGTGCATTATTTTGCTTCTATGTACAACATTATGTTTTTAACTGAGTATCGAAGTAATTCAATTATAAATGTACAAATAAACGGATTATTATTATCAGTAGCTGCTGCCAGTGCAGTGGCTTCAGCCACGTGATTATAAAAAAATATCACAGAGGAACATAGTACTAGAATAAAAAGTATTCTAAGTGCAATTCCAGGACATGATTTACTTGTGTGGCTAGTTTCATCGAAATCCGTTTAGCCGTTTATGGGCGAAGAAGTAACAAACATACACACACTCACAAATTTTCGCCTATATAATACTAGTGTGATGTGATTATTTACATATATCATAATTAAATTTAGCACCAACTCTTCTTCTCTTCCAGGATTTCAATAAAAGTACAATTTGCTTTGCTTAGCAATCCGTCTAGTTCTTGACATATTTCACCAAATGACAGCATCATTTGGTGAAATATCATCATCATCATCATCAATGATCATCAGATCATCATCGATGAGAGGCATCATCAATGACTCCACACATAGATACGTCACAACTCGGAGGATCTACTTTTTTCATGATGGCTTGTTTGAAATCATCACCACAGAAACACCTCCTCCTCCATCATTACAAAACAATCAAACATTAAAGAATGCTGAACCAAAGTCACGCAGTTAAACTAAATCATAATACACGAACAACTTCCGTAATACTCCTCCCTTTAGTCAAGTAAAAACAATAGTACACCTCGGAGGCCGATTCCAAGTTATAACCAAGTACAAGTCAGTGCAAACTTCAAATAAACTTAGTTCAGTCGGTACCGGCACGGGAACAGTTAAGTGTAATATTATTGTGACGTTATAAATTATAAGTCTCTTGTAAAGTTTAATCTTCGCTCTTGTCTTTTTAGAGTTCCGTACCTTTTTTTTTTTTTTTTTTTGTCGGGGGAAACCTTCAAAAGGCGCCTGGTCTTTTGGGGAAAAAGACCAGGGAGTGTGGGATTCTTACCTCACTAAAACCACCCCGGTGATCACCATCTGCACATAGAGAGGGCCCCGTGTCCTCTTAAAAGACCACCCCGGCACCCCCTCTGTACAACGCCTGTAAGGGCACATCCCTGAGAAGACCTTGAAGGGTCACCCCTGTTCCTTGTTGTGCACGAGAGTTCCGTACCTACCTGAAGAGCAAGAAATGAAACCCTTATAGGATCACTTTGTTGTCCGTGTATCTGTCAAGAATAGGATGGAATAGAATAAACCCTCAGACCCTTTATCTCTAGAATGCGTGGAGGTATAAAGTTGAAGTTATAAAACCACATACACAGATCAGCGGTCTCTTGAAGCTGTGCAAAAATAAAACTTGTAAGTTAACGAAAAAAAAGATACGGCCGTTTATAGCGCAGAAAACTTACATTTCGACACTCTTAGGGGAATCAAAATGCATAGGGCACTTCCCGTTGACCTAGAATCCTAGGGATAAAAAGCAAGGACTCATGGCAAAAATATAGGAAAAGTCTGAAAACTGAAAATTTACGTAACAAAAAAAAATCAAAACTAAAAACTCAAATACTCAAAACTCGATACAATGAATGGAACTGTTTTCATAGGTAAGTTTGGTACGGAACCCCTGCATGTGTCCGACTCGCACTTGCCCGGTTTTTAATTTACTGTCATGACCTCCTTTTACTTTTCATTAGCGCTTTCTTGTACTTCTTTCATGGCGTAATCATTTTATTTTACAGAATCGCGTTTATATAATTACTAGCTTCCGCCTGCGACTTCGTCCGCGTGTCCAAGAATCGGGATAAAAAGGTAGCCTATGTTCTTTTCCATATCAAAGGCCATATGCCTGCCAAATTTCATCCTAATCCGTTCAGGTGTTTTTGTGTGATTAAGTAACAAACATCCACACTTTTACATTTCTAATATCTATATACATATAATAAAACCAGTAAAATTGTACATTGTTAGCATTAAATGGCGCAAAAACCACTGAACCGATCCTGTTCAAATTTTGCATACATAATCCTTATAGGACCCTTAATGATATAGGCTATATTTTATCACGCTATTTGCTATAGGGGGTGAGCAATATTGCATTTTGTCGGTTTTGAACGTGTTGCCCCGAGTTCGAATCCCACCTACAATTTATATTTCTGTCAATGTTTTATCTTATTGTTTTTGGAAAAAAAAATACTTTTACCATTTTTTCATAAGAAAATCAACATTCCTATTTGATTTTTCCCAAATATTTTGTAAAAACTAATCAAAACACGTTATAAAATCCAAGCGTCTACGAAATTCATGTACTACAATGTTACATTAGTTCATTTAGCTGCCAATTTATCTACTGAAATGAAAATCATCACGCTATCATCGACGAAGAGCGGGGCAGTCATTTATGACATTTATATGAGAACGTCTATTTTGCTTAATTTTCATCGAACATTGCAGCGCGATCGATTAATGACTAGACTGAGACGTAACACGGTGGTGGTTCGAATCCCAAGAGGTGTTATAGAAAAAGCTTTTTTTTATTTTTGTAACATTTTTTTTCACATATTTTTGCGTTCTCACAATTTTTTTAACAAAAATATTACCAAAAGATGTTATTATTATTGTTTAACAAAAAAAAACCCATGGAGACAAATTTTACAACTGCGGAGTTGCACCCAGTTTGCAAAATACAAACAATGACATCCTTCTTCTTCTTCCTGCCCTTATCCCATATTACTTGGGGTCGGTGCAACACGTTTTCTTCTTCCATTCTGTCCTGTCGTCCGTCACACTATCATCACACTATCATCTGCCCTTTTCTTTCATATCAATCCTTACACAATCCATCCATCTTTTCTTTGGCCTTCCTCTCCCTCTCCATTCTCAAGAACTTTTTTAGTAACGTGCTTTTAATTTCTCCTCTTCACATGACCACACTAAGACAAACGATTTCCTTTCAAAATACAAACATCCATTTATTTTTTTTTAACTAAAGGCTATTTATATTTTAGGTGATTTCTTCCACTCTAGGAAGGAGCACGAGGGGATGTCAGATTTTCACTGACCAAAACCCACACCTTTGTATGTTCCTTCATCGCTTTGCGTTCCAGGACTCCGGGTGGAGGTGATCAGCAGTAACGACCTCTCAGGTCCGGCCCTGGTATAGAGAAAGAAGGTATGGAAAGCAGTCATCACTTCCTTCCGCAAATAAAGCGAAGAAGGTAGCAGAAAGCGCAAAGATGATGCCCTTGGCATTACGAGTTGCAGGGCGATTCCATGCTACCGTTAGCGCGGAGTTTTGGACGGTGCACTATTGGCATTTCGCTGTTGAATAAAGACTGGTCTTGTCGACTGACGTTGCGTTATGTGCCACGCGCACCTAAAAGAGATACCATAAGCGAACGGCCCTAACGGGCTTCGATAGCTGGAAAATTGTTCGTATAGGGCATCTAAAGGAACAAAGTGGGTATTTTTTACTGCTCTGCATGCTCTACCCGTAAAAATCGAGAGTTTACAGACTGCGTTTGATCATCAGCATGTGAAGTCGGCTAGGTGAAAATACTCGCACACAAGAATTCGTTTATTATTCTCACTAAAGAAAAACATTTATTTGGTGTATAAAGGTGTCAGTCAAATACCGCACCAGAAAATTCCTGCCTCAATGGTCATATAAACACAAAAAAATGATGGTGATCGGTAAACGCCCTATACATATGACACCTGCGAAGTGTCCAAATGGCGATGGGAGGGGCCTAAGGATGTCCTGTTTCGCACGGTTTCAGCCACGTTGCTTCACTCTAGGAGGTGACTGCTTTCCATTCCTCCTCCCAGCTCATACCATGATCTGAACTAGGGCAGGAGGATTCTGATTTTGACCCGCAAACAGTAGGTACGGCGGTAATCCGCCCTAGCGGGATAACTTCGATCGTAAGGTCCACCGTGTCCGTGTCTTCCCGCCGAATCTAAAACATCTACCTCCCGAAACACTCATGTTCGGTTAGGACCTGCGTAAAGCGCAAGGTGAGGACGTCATGACTCTGTAGTCTCTCTTTAAAGAGTGAATTTATAATAGTAATAATCGTGGTGTGCCAAAATTAGTCGCCCTAGAATGTAAATTGCAACTAAAAGAACACTGTGGAATTTAGTTGGTAAAAGTCTGATACTCTCTCTCGGTCCACCTAGAGTGGGAGAAGGTATTTGGTGGTTACCCAACAAAAAAAGAGGCAAATACTAAAGGCGGTTATCTGCCCTAATTTGGTTTTTTGAAGAATAAATCATTTTAATTTTGATTTTATCGCAATATGAACTAAACTAACGACTTTACCCATAGAGTAGGCAACTATTTAGAATGCGAACTCTGCGGCTCTGTACTACGTTGATGTTTTTAAGGCAATTGACGTCGTGCGGAAGAAAAACCCGCCCGGGTGTTACCATTGGGTGGATCGCCCGGAGGACACGTTAGAGCATAAAGTACTGGTGGGCCACGCTTAGGCGGAGCACCACCGTGTCCTTGTGGGGACGATCGGTGACAGCAACCTCTCGCGCTGGGCACTGGTACAGGCCATGATCCAGAGCGAGGAGTAGTGGCAAGTAGTCCCCTCACGCCCCAGTCGCTGTGATTCCGACCCCAATTTAGAGCCACCGTAGGAGTGGCTTGCGAATGGCGAGCAATGGGTAGTTTACCATCTGGCTGTCCGGTAATAATCCAGACGGTCAACCGTGGGTATTGTTCCACGCGTGCTTCAAAGAGATTTTAGCAAACTATAGGTGCCCAGCAGGTTCGAAGCCTCTAGGGCCATGGGCGAGCTTCCGAAAGGAAAACCCGGAACCCTGGAACGAAGGCAAAGAAGTAACGAGGTAAGGTTTAGTCAGTAAAAGTCTGACTCACCTTCTGAGAAGTCATTCTGATGATTTTCCACCTAAACAAGAAACCTGGGCACGCCGTCATTGCGGCGGTAAGTTTCCTCTTAGAGGAGTGGTTGGAAAGAGATCCTCACGTTCCGTATGCCGTAAGTCCTCACCAGACACGGTAAGTTCGGGAGGCTCCTGCATCGGATTCAGGGGAAAAGGGCGCCCCAGCCAGACTTGGGCGCACTGTCTGGACCGCCCGGAGGACACGGTGGAGCATACGGTAGAGGTATGGCGGTTGCCTTCTTCTGCGAAGCAGTAATGCTAGCCAAGGAGGCGGCCGACCGCGAGCGCGAAAGGGAACGACCCTCACGCCCCCGCCGCCGTCAGGATCACGAGAACGATTTCCGACCACCGTAGGTGCAAGCTTGCGGACGGCGAACACTGGGTAGCTTGCCGTCCAGCAGACCGGTAATAACCCGGACCGAGTCAAGTCGTCAACTGTTCCACGAGCGCCTCAAGGAGATGTCAGCAAACTGTAGGGGCCCGTGGCAGGGCCGACGCCTCTGGGGACGTGGATCGGTATTCCGAAAGATAAGCTCGGTGTCCCAAAATTGAAGGCAACACAGGAACGGGGGTGGCGTTTAGTCAGTAAAAGTCTGACATGCCCTCCCGCTCCATTTAACAGCAGGAGAAGTCATTCTGATGTTTACCCATCTGAATTATAAAACCTAAACAAGAAACCTACTGGGGCTATGGCTTCGCTTCTGAAAGGGAGACCCTGGAACGTAAGGCAAGGAAGGAATATAGAAGTGAGTCTTAGCCAGTAATAATCTGACACGCACTTCCGCTTCACAGAAGAGCGAAAGTCATTAGATGATTTCCCAACTAAAAAAAGTACTAATTGGAGTTTAAACTTAAACAGTTTTATGTAAAATTAATTAATCAGATGTTTTCGGAAGTATAGGATTAGTTATAGGTAAGTAACTTTTGTGCAGTTTTACGAACTTAACGCGGACGAAGTCGCGGGCAACAGCTAGTTATATATATAATAATAATAATTAAGTGAAAATAAAGAAATAATAAAATTAATAATATAAGTTAGGTTAAGTCTCTTGTAAAGTTTAATATTCGCTCTAGTCTTTGTTAATTTACTGTCTTGCCCTCATTTTACTTTTCATTAGCGCTTTCTTGTACTTCTTTCATGTCGCAATAATTTTATTTTATTGAAACGCTTGGTCCTCCATTTTTGTTCGTCGCAACGCAATAGCTGTCTTCCCCTTTACGCCATTCTTTTCTATTTTGTGCCAGTCAGTCTCGTCAAACGGTTCTTTTTATATTTAATTGGGAAGTTATTGTTATTTTATGTTGTGTAAAGCTTTTGCCAGCGGTTTTGCCTGCGTTCTTGAAGTAAAATATACCAAAAGAACATAATTCTGGGATAAAAAGTATCTTATGTGATATTCCAAGACTCATTCTAACCGTTTGACCGTTTAGTCGTTCGAGTGTGACGAAGTAACAAACACACTCACAATCTTTCGCCTTTATAATATTAATTATATATTATTGTGATGATTACTTTTAACTATTAGTACAAGCCCGTATTGTCCTACTGCTGAGCAAAGGCCTCACTCCATTCTTTCCAACGATCACGATTTACGTTTCAAATTTTTAGTTCATACATCCAGATTGTTTTACTGTCTCCTTCGTGGTCAAAGGTAGTGAGATAAAAATGTGTACATAAAGTATTAGAAAACGTAAAGAAGAGTGATTATATACCTACTGCATATACTCGTAATACTTGAGATATCTTACAACTCCCACACAAAGATTTTCGCCACGCCTAAAATCCTCCTATTGACCGAAAACTCCGCACAAATGAACCCAAATGTAAGTCACTCAATACCGCCATACTTAATAGAATACACACACAGCCTTAAATCCCTCTTCACATAAAGGAAACGATTAGCACAAGGCAATAGTAGGCAGTAGCTACTCGTAGGTAGCATTGCCAGGCGTCCGGGTCCGTCCGGATAAAGCCGGACACTGTCAGGCTTTTTGGTTGTGTGTCCCGGCCAGTTTAGGCGGAGTACGGCCTGTCCAGGTTTTTGGTTATGTGTCTGGGTAAATTAGGCGAAGTAGGTACGGCCTGTCCAGCTTTTTGGTTGTGTGTCCGGCCAAATTAGGCTGAGTACGGCCTGTCCGGCTTTTTGGTTGTGTGTCTGGTTATTTAGGCGAGGTAGGTACGGCCTGTCCAGCTTTTTGGTTGTGTTTCCGGGCAAATTAGGCTGAGTACGGCCTGTCCGGCTTTTTGGTTGTGTGTCCGGCCAAATTAGGCGGAGTATGGTCTGTCCGGCTTTTGTTAGGGTTTCTTAATTTGACCATATTATAGATTTTTCAAGTCTGTCCGGCTTTTTGGTTATGTGTCCGGGTAAATTAGGCGGAGTACGGCCTGTCCGGCTTTTTAAATTTGACCATTTTTTTGATTTATCAAGTAAAACATCAGTGCATGGCATAAAAAAAAAATTGTCGGCCTTTTTAATCAAATGTCCGGCTAAACTGTTCGGTTTGTCCGGCTTTTCGGTTTGCAGATCTGGCAAGCCTACTCGTAGGTAGGCAGCCCGTTTCCCTTTCAATTTAGGCGTTAATTCCTCACAATAGTCGGGCAGTTCTCGTCTCGGCGATTCCATTTCCAACAATCATTTTCTTCTGGTTAGGGTTGGCACGCCAGATGTTAAGGGAAAATTGGTTGAAGTTTTTAATTAAATTGGTGGGAATTTCGTGGTGTGATATAATATTGATGTTATGAAAAAAATTGTTACCAAGTTATCTTTGGAGAATGGCAAATGGCCTGTACGTAAAAATAAATGTTTGGTAATTTCGTGGTATGTTTTGCATGAAGAACACTGTTACCATGTTTTCTTTGGAGAATGGCAGATATGTTGTATATAAAAATTGTATTTTTAATCAAAATCCGACATGAACGCGGAGAGATCAGGCGCAGGGCAAACGGCTTTACATATGCTTCGAAGTACGGGAGTGTTACACTACCAGTATCAGAGTTTAGGCAGCTACAGAGTAAATCTATTGGAGAACTTTTTGCTTATCTTGGAAAAAGAACCTACAACCATGAGGAAATGGTATGGTGGAAAGATGACAGAAGATAGAGAATAACGAAATGACGAATAGTCATGCCTTAAAAATATATCAAAGAGGAAGTCAATACTCAGAAGGAAGAAGTACCTACAATGTATGATGATGAGAAATGAGGTGTAAAGAAAAATCATCATCTGCCTAGCCTTTTCCCAACTATATTGGGGTCGGCTTCCAGTCAAGCCGGATTTAGCTGAATACTAGTATTTTACGAGGAGCGGCCGCCTACCAGACCTCCACAACCCATTAACTGGGGTAACACGGTACTTCATGGCAAGACTGGTGTCAGATTTACTGGCTTCTGACTATCCGTAACGACTGCCAAAGATCTACAAATGACAGCCGGGACCTACGGCTTAACGTGCTTTCCGAGGCACGGAGGAAACTCGTTATGTTAAGATGGTCACCCATCCACAGACCAACCTAGGCAAGCGTTGCTTAACCTTGAAGATCGACCTATGCGGCTGTTATTATCTAGCCACGAGCTCCTCGAGGTGTAAAGAAAAATAAAAAAGTTAAAAATGATAAAGTTGGAGCACCCAAGAATCCACACAATGTTTTTAAGCTATGTTCCTCAATGTTCAAATTGGAGGTTTGAGTTGTTGGCAAGCATTTTTCGAGTGAAGTGTGTGTTTTAATTAGTTTAAGTGGGTGTGGTCTGACACAATGTTAGTTTTCTTTTTCTACATTGTGTGCCAAATAAAATACTTTTCTCTCTTTCCAGTGGTGAATATTGTGGTGTAAAATTGGTGTAGTTTCGTATCTCGAGTGTCCTATACAACTGGACAATAAATCGAATCAGCCGCGAGCTCTGTACAATAGAGCTTACAATTTTATTGTAGCGTGGACAACTTCAGCGAAGCTTGCGAAGGCTGAATTGATAGGTACATTAGCTGCTATATACTACAAAACATATTAGATGTTATTGTTGATCCGATTTCTAATTGTACTTAAAGTATTCCAAATGAAGACATGCCTTATAGGACTTTGGTAATTACAAGCCATAAACATTAAGGCGCCACTTCACGAGGTGAGCCCAAATTTTAGTTTTTTAAAACAATCTGAGACAAAAACTACAGTGTTTTAAATTTTTAAAAAAATATATGTTTTAGTTAAGGATCTTATCTAGTTAAAATCGCATTCAGTTGCAAGACCTGATGAACTTCACTCGATACAAAAAAATCGCAAAGTTACCCCTTTTTAAAACGTTTTTTCAATATTATGACTATATTACTGATTTGTTACGTTTCATTTTTGTACTATAATAAAGAAACTAATTAGTTACAAACAAATTCGCAGAGTTTGAATTGATAAAATGATTTTCTTAATTACTATGTTTAAATAAGAATTAAAAGCGGTCGCGGCGGCTCAGACAGGTCCGTTCAGTCGCGCACTGGCGCTTGTCGACGACGGACCTGTGTCAATTTCTTCAGCGACAACTACGCGCACCAAATCATCTCTTTTTGAGAATTTGTTGCTTTTCAGTTATAAATTATAATGGGTAATAAACAACGCAGGCGAAAAAAGTCGCGTAAAGTGATAAAAGACACAAACAGAAAGAATGCACTCCAAAGATATGTGAAGATAGGGCTGCCATCCTTCCGGGTTTCCCCGGATTTGTCCTAGTTTAGAGGGCGTCAAAATGACAATGACGTGAAAAGTGGAAAAACCAACTTGCAAAATAAATATCATTTATCAGTAGTAGAAAATTAGTTTATGACTCTGATTATATGTTATTAAAAAAAAAACCGGGCAAGTGCGAGTCGGACTCGCGCACTGAGGGTTCCGTAGTAACTTACCTATAAAAACAGTTCAATCGAACAATTCGACAGTCTCGAAATGTACGTTTTTTGCAGTATAAACGGACGAATCTTTTTTTCCCGTCACTTTACCAATTGAATTGAAAATTGGTTTTTGCACAGCTTCAAGGGACCACGGACCCAATTATATGGTGTTAATTTCAACTCAATACCTCTAACTTACCTATGAATAAAGTTCTATTCTCGAATCGAGCGTTGAAGATTTTTCAAAAAAAATAATTCTTGTGACGTAACAACAAATTTTCAGTTTTCAGACTTTTCCCTATATGAGTGCTATAAAACGTTGCTTCATGCCAAATTTCAAGATTCTAGGTCGACTGGAAGTACCCTTTAGGTTTTGATTCCCTTGCGAGTACTTGCGAGTTTCAAAATATGCAGCTTAAATTGCTGTTTCTTTTGATTGCGTTGACATAGAAGTTTGATTTTGTTACAGCTTAAAGGTATCATAGACCTGAGTATTTGGTATGAATTTCAATTTAATACCTCTACGCGTTTATGAGGAAATGGGTAGTAAGTTTAAAATTATTAAAAAAATATATATTATGTGATGTAACTAAAAATTATGGTTTTCGTAATTTTTCCTTTATCTATGCTATAAGACGTTGCTTCGTACCAAATTTCAAGATTCTGAGTTCACGGGAAGTACCCTGTAGGTTTTGATTCCCTTGCAAGTGTCGAAAATTTGCGGCATAAACGGCTGTATCTTTTGATTGCGTTGGCTTAGAAGTTTGATTTTTTCACAGTTTCAAGGGACAGTAGACCTGAGTAATTGATATAAATTTCAGCTTCATACCTCCACGCGTTCCTGAGAAAAAGGGTCTTGACAGACGGACGGACAGACAGACGGACAACAAAGTGATCCTATAAGGGTTCCGTTTTTTCCTTTTGAGGTACGGAACCCTAAAAACAATAGGGTTCCGTACAAAAGCTGTAATAAGATAAAGTGTAAATAAATTACCTTTAAATCTCCTTACATCGTGTGATAAAAATTTGTTGATGGAAAAAAATAATATACTATAACTTTGCACAACATTTTTTTATGTCACAATAACTATTTTTTGTCTAAAACCTGAATCTAAGCAAAAGTCATTTAGCCTCTAGATTAAGCCATTTTTTGTACCTTTATACTCTTAACAAAATAAATTATTTCATATTGAAGTCTGTTTCACTGCCTGTATATTTTCATTGCCTTTTTAGACTGTCGCAACCCAGTGCTGCAAACGTGTGAACGGCACTCACGCTACCGACGCCTAGATCCCGATTCCGATTTCCAACCAGGATACCAGGGACCAGGTAGACGCGGGCTCGCGGACGGTGAGCACTAGGTAGCTCGCCATCCGGCAGTCTGGTAATAACCTGGACCGAGCCTTGTCGTCAACGGCGCGTTTTGTTCCACGCGCGCCTCAAGGAGATGTCATCAAACTGTAGGGGCACGTAGGGCCAAAAGCGTCTGGGGAATACGGTAATTCCGAAAGGTGAGCCCGTGTCCCCCAGATCAAAGGCAACAAAGGAACGAGGTGCGTTTTAGTCGATAAGAGTCCGACACGCCCTCCCGCTCCGCCCAAGAGTGGGGAAGTCATTCTGATGATTAATCACTTGAAAAAAAAACTCTTATTCCTTCTTTGCCTTCGATCCAGGGCTCAGGGGTTCGTTTTAACATAACCTCAGTAAACTTCGACCCTGCTGGGCAACTACGGTTTTGTGGTCCAACAGTGGACGTCTGTTGGGTGAAATGATGATGAATAATTATGATGATAATGATTCTTAGTAGCAGTCTGGAGTATGGAAGTTGGGAATGTGACATCCCATGGGGTTTTAACGAGGCATGCTTTGTAAAGCTATAAGTGGTATATAAAATGAACTTTATCCCGATAACACTGCTACTACTTATTTTGCTGTAAGTACAATAAAGTTTATTCTATTCTATTTTAACACTGCGAATATTTCGTCAAGTCAAGTTCCAGCATTACGATCCTTACGTACCTACTAATTTTACTTCTTTTAAGTAATTGTACTTGAAACACACAATTTTGGTTTTAAACTACTCCGTATTTTAGAGGTAAATAATAAAATATAATTATGTATATATTTTTAGGTTTTAACTTATTATTATGAGATATTATTTACTTGTAAAAATATGTAACTAAGAAAATAAGTAGATTATAAAAAAATGTTAGGTAGCTATAAAAAATCCGGCAGTAAATTCCTTTCTATTTGAAACGGATGGTTACCCTACGAAACTGACGAAACGAGCGTACGAAGAGGGGTGCATGCGCGGTCGCGGGACGCGGGTGCTAGCTACGGCCCGATCGCGCAAGGTCGCTGGCAAATAGTATCGCCTAAGATTTTGATGAACATAGGTGTTACATCCGAATTTTAATTACATTCAAAGTAAGTACCTACTCCATATGAAGAAATGGCTTCAAAGTTGCAATACCCAAGCCAAAAACATTAAAAATGATGAAGAACCAAGATAAACGGGATATTTAGATTCTAATATAGATACCTCAATGAAACGAAGACCTTCCTCATAACGGAAGACATTTCCATGTTAAGAGACCATTTAGTGACTTTACGGTCATATCTTAATTTGTTTAAGACCATACGATAAGCTGCAGTTGGTCTGTAAATTATAACAGATTTATTTGGAGGTGGTGACATTTCGTGCTCTGGGCGGAGCGAGGGAGTGCCAGATTTTTACTGGCTTGAGTTTTTTGCGTTCCAGGGCCAGGGTACCTCTTATCATCACATACCACAATAGTATAGTAATAATGTTATACCAAATACATTATATCTATTATTAAATGCTACTAAATATTTATTTCTTTACGTTCGAGCGGCGTGTTGCCAACGGCAGAGGTAACTGCAGACGTCGGCACTTCGGTGTCAGCCGTCGACCTATCGGCGGCAGCCGTCGACCTACAGTGTCATTCACACTGCCGCTGATCTTCGAAGTTGAAATGTCGACGGCTGCCGTCGACGAGTCAACGGAAGCCGTCGACGCCTCGACGGTTGCAGTTACCTCTGCAGTTGGGAACATGCTGCTTGTGTGTAAGCGCTCTAACAGTATCCTTAGGTATAAAGCTAGATTGGCACGCGGGTAGAAAAAGTCTCGCAATAGCTTAAAGGACACTTTTTATCGGGAGAATGCTCCTTTGGCATATTTTCATGCAGGCACACCCGATGTCAGAAGTTAGTCCTCATATAAATGTCACTGCGCAAACAAACATTATAATTCAAACGGATTCACAATTAACGTAATAATAGCTTTGCCACACACAGCAACAATCGGTGTCGATTTATTGCCAAAATAATGGCAGTTGCCTTCATTAATGCTTAATGGCTCGAATTAGTCATCAAATTAGCAATTTACCGATATAGAACATTAGGTATGTGGAATCATGTTGCTATGTATCACGGTTGTAATTATGTTAATATACTCGTAGTTGTCACGAGGTGTCAAGCACCTGCGTGGGTTGACGAAAGGAAACCCCGGCATTAGAACAAAGTAGGAACAGGTTTTAGTGTTTTAATCAGTAGAAGTCCGACACACGCTCCCGCTCCGCCCAGAGTAGGAAAAGTCATTTTGACGATTTTCCACCTTAAAAAAATGTGTTAAGGACCTAGCGCCTCGACGGAAAGACTTGGTATTATTGAGAAATGGGAAGATCTTTCGTTCTTCGATATGTGTATGTGTGTACACAGGGATGAATGAAACCACCGTATATTGATTCATATCGATCAATTGCATTCATACGTTTTTTTTACATTTGTCAGACATTAACTAAAATGTGATAACGAAATCATATAGCGACTTCTAATTTGACATCAATGCCTAGATGGCATTGGTCTCCAGTCTCTTCTCCAGTCTTTCCATTAAGTACCGTGTTACCCCAGTTAATGGGTTGAAGAGGTCAGGTAGGCAGCTGCACCTCGTAAAATACTGGAATTCAATCCGGCTTGACTGGAAGCCGAACCCAATATAGTTGGGAAAAAGGCTAAGCAGATGATGATGCCTAGATGGCATTGGTGTCAAATTAGAAGTCGAGCGATGGGTCAACATTTTGAAGCTTCTTTTCGTTTTGTTTTGTGTTGACGAGGGTTTTGACCAGGCATCTGCATGAATAATCCGACCTCTGTCTAAACCTGCCTCGCTTATACTCTGACATGACTATAACGGTATGTTATTTATCGATATCAATGTGTTGTCTCCCGCTCTGGGTGGGCGAGTGGGAGTGTCAGATTTTAACTGTCTAAAATCCAGCTGTGTTCTATCAATTACCCTTTTCGTTCCAAGTCCGCGTATAGCTCTCTAGTAGGAATTTCTACAAATTGAAGAGGCCGGAAATTGGCTTCAGAGTGTTTGGAGACTGAGCGGTAGTGAGAGCAATCAACTATGTAGGTGTACAAATAGGTACATATTGTATAATTCCGAAAGGGAAGCTCGTGGTCCCAGAACCAAGGCAAAGAAAAAACGGGGTGGGGTTTAGTCAGTAAAAGTCTGACACGCCCTCCTGCTCCGCCCGAGAGCGGACGAAGTTATTGTGGTGAGTCCTCAATTGAAAAATTGAAAATAAATATGGCAAGTCCCTCTTTGACCTATTATTATACACATTATGTCTACAATTCTACATCTCTGTCTTATCATGCTGAAAAAAAGTTTATTTTGAAATAAGCAGCATTTATGTGCTGTTCTATCAGTAATTATTGTTCTTTACGTTCGAACTGTTGAACGGATTTCGATAAAACTTGGTACACAGGAAGACCATACGACATATCCTGGAATAATTTGTTCATTGCTTGTTACTCATTCAACCCAGCGAAACATATCCTCTAGACGAGGCTCCCACTCTGATCGTTGACGCCTGAATCGACACATATAACATCACGTTACGAACAATCAGAGTGGAGCAGTACCCAAAGACGTGGATGAAACCGCAGGGGACAGCTAGTAATAAAAATCCGAATATATAATTTTTAATAATAAAAGGAGAAACTGGGTTCTGATCCCAGTTAATGGGTTGTGGAGGTCTCGTAGGCAGCCGCTTCTCACAAAATTTTGGTATTCAGCTAAATCCGGCTTGACTGGAAGCCGACCCCAATATAGTTGGGAAAAAGGCTAGGTAGAGGATGACAGATGATGAATAAAAGGAGAAACTGATTGACTGATACTTGCGCACAGCCCAAACTACTGGGACTAGGAACTTAAAGTTTTGCTCAAGTTTCCTTTTAAAACGTAGCCGACTAAGAGAAGATTTTCTCAAATTCACAATTTAAGGGAATGAAACTCATGTCCAAAGTTTGTATGAAGAAACATAATATCATTCGAGCAAAGCCACTGTTAGAAGCTAGTTAAATTTTATACGGATTCACATACATATTTATCTATAAAAATATATTGTTTGTCACAATACACTTTAAAAACCTAATAAACGAGCGTTTACATGAAAACGTTACATAAAAAGGGACATTATTTTAATTTATGTGCAATTTTAATTACTTTGTGAGCTTCGTATCAGGCATTTTATGCCGAAGTTGGGTCATGCGAATATTTTAACTTGGATTAAAAATATTGGTTGCGGAATTTTCTGCGGGTTAAAAAGGACAAGAAAAGGGAGGTACCCTTACATGTGAATACAGGTTATAGAAACTCTGCGAGATTGTTTAAGAGAGTTGCCGTGCCTTGGAACGTAAAGGGCAACTGTAGGAACACAGGTGGTGCTTCAGACAGTAAAAGTCTGACACTCTCGTTAGCTGTACTTTGAAAAAATAGGAAATAGTATAGAAGTGCGAATCAGGGAAAAAAGTTCCGTAAACCTCTACTGTAAAGAGAGGTTCTGTCCAAAGAAGCGTTGTGTCTATAATATGGTGGAGTATACGGTAGAGATGTGCTTCGCTTGGGCGGAGCACCGCCGCTTCCTAGTGAAGGCTATCGGCGGCAGTGACCTCTAGCGCCGGGCCTTAGTTATGGACCGGAGCGAGGAGGAATGGCAAGTGGAAGGTCATTGGATGATTTCCCACTTAAAAAAATAAAAACATACTTTGGTTAAGCCAAGGCACATGATGAAAGAGTACTCAAATGTCACCACAATTTTAATTTACCATCACATTAACAAATTATTTTGTTCAAAACTTGAAATCCTAAAGGAATTTTGTTTGGAAAATTGCTACCTACTCCTGGGACAGAATGGGGTATAAATTTTGTACAACGTTCTCAATATTAATGCCCTGGTCTGCAGAATAATGGAATATCCGGGCATTTTCAATGTGAGTTATAGGGGCAAAGATTAAAAGAGCTGTTATTAGGTACAGTACAATGAGAATATGTATAAGAGTTTTATTTGACGGGAGAAGTTATTTGATGACTTCCTGACTAAACAAAAAGGGATTTGAAAAGAAAGGCATACTGTTTAATTTATGGTCAAACAAAAAACTAAGATGAAGCAATAAAAGGACGCCTGAGTTGTATGTAGAGTCGCGTGGCGTGGCGTGGGTCTAATGTAGCTCTAGTTGCCGTATAAAATGTATGCAAACCGACAGGCCCAAATTGGTATACGTGCTCCACGGCCACGTAGGCCTTAGATTCAATACTTCTTGAATAGTCTTAATTTTTAACTCAAAGGTTGACTGGTAAAGAATGCCATCTTGCATTAAGGTCTACCTATCTACCACTATCACCCTTTTTAGGGTTCCGTAGCCAAAATGGCAAAAACGGAACCCTTATAGTTTCGTCATGTCCGTCTGTCCGTCTGTCCGTCTGTCACAGCCGATTTACTCGGAAACTATAAGTACTACAGTGATGAAATTTGATGGGAATATGTGTTGTATGAACCGCTACAAAATTATGACACTAAATAGTAAAAAAAAGAATTGGGGGTGGGGCCCCCCATACATGTAACTGAGGGATGAAAATTTTTTTTTCGATGTACATACCCGTGTGGGGTATCAATGGAAAGGTCTTTTAAAATGATATAAAGTTTTCTAAAAAACATTTTTCTTAAAGTGAACGGTTTTTGAGATATCAGCTCTCAAAGTCGTAAAAAGTATGTCCCCCCCCCTCTATTTTTATAACTACGGGGTATAAAATTCTAAAAAAAAATAGAGGTGATGCATGCTAATTAACTCTTTCAACGATTTTTGGTTTGATCAAAGTATCTCTTATAGTTTTTGAGATAGGTTGATTTAACTGTAATTTTGGTTAAGTTATTGTGCTTACACTGAAAACGATGGCTGAACCTTATAAGATAGATCAAAAAATATACTACAGTATTGTACACCTTTAAAAATCCGCGATGATATAAAATCTTTATAATGTAGGTACTTTTTACGAGAAATATTAGCTTATTCAAGCAATACGCCATTAATCCTTATCCAGTAATGTACCTTAAATACATTGTGCATTTGATAAAGTTTAATATTACAAATGTGATTGTTGAGTAATAATAGGTTAAACATATCCATCGAACCAATATTTTTAAAACGCGTTAATCCTATAGATTATTATTACATCGATTCAAGAAGATCGGTCGCTCGCTGCGCTGCAGCGCGTGAGTTGCGTTAATATTCATACATAAAAGTACAAGGCAAAATATCGGGAGAGTTTAGGCTCCATTCACCAGGTGTATAAATTGACATAATAAGTTTATTATATTTGCTGCTACGGAACCCTTTGTGCGCGAGCCCGACTCGCACTTGGCCGGTTTTTTTAATTGAGTGTAGTACGAGTAAGTGTGACGACCAACGAATAAAGAAACACGGCAGCATGTATAATTTGTATACAAGTATGTGACGGAAATAAATCAATTAGAATATGGATAGCAGAAAGATGTTGATAGTGCTATTGAAATAGATAAGTAGTCTTAATAATTTTAAAATATTGACGTATGCAAATCATCATCATCATCTACCTAGCCTTTTCCCAACAATATTGGGGTTTGCCTCCAGTCAAACCGGAATTAGCTGAATACCAATATTTTACGAGGAGCGGCTGCCTATGCAAAAAGAGCATTTTTACTCAAGTTTTCTACAAAGCCTATGTTTGTCTGTGGGTTAACAAGAATAGTGCATCAAATGAAGTTTCGAGTGTTGAAACAACCTTTAACTCATAAAGTAAACCTAATTAACTCTGCATAAGTAATTGCACAATGTTGAAGCATATAGAAAAATATATGCAAAGTTACTGCAGAACACGCGCGGAAGTAATTTATTTTACTTTATTAGTCTGGTTAGCATTTATGCAGTTATTTTACTAACGACCTTTTCAATGACTTCTAAGTTTTTTATATTTTCAAGGTCATTTAAAGTTTACTACGAATAGTTGTTTCTTGGTGCTGATGAATGAACTACTACTTGAAGTCCTCTCAAACTTAGTTTGGTCGTCGTCATAATTTGTTCTATCTAATTTAAGTTCTCTTATTTATATTGATTTAGTATATATTACACTATTTATTAGTTTATTTTATTAGCATATATACGTATTTTATAATAAATTATAATCAAACTTAATCGTTAAAACCTCTATTTTAATTATCACTTATTTATTTATTGTGCAGACCTACCACAGTGTTTTCTTTTTAACCCTAAGGTTGACTGGTAGGGAATGCCTTGATGCATTAAGTCCGCCTATGTACCACCACTGTACATAAAGTTTAAATAAATAAATAAATGATGATGATTAGAGGCCAGTATTATGGTCGGTTGAAGCAATGGGTCCATCACACAATATTAAGATATTATAAAGGCGAATGTTTGTGAGTGTGTTTGGTGGTTTCGTTCAAACGGCACTTAGGTTATGCCATTTCCTGCAATAGCATAATACTTTTAACCGCAAGAGTATGTTCCTTTGGGACAATTTTTTACTTTGTCGAGGGCAATGGTTCTAGCCGCTAGTGTAATATAATAATATTAAGCTGCATCCGATTAAACTGGACGCCGACCCCATAGGAAAAGTGTAAGAAGACAAATGAGTCTCTTCGATTACTTCTTAATGAAAAAATAATATTTCAAGTTATTTTTTTACGAAATGAAAATTGTTCAAATAAACGTGACAGCCCTACTGGCAGCCGGTCCGGTGACCAATTACCGGTTCCCTTCACGCGGAATGGCGTTTTCATTACAATAGAACTCTTTTTATTGAAAATTATTTCAGTTTTCTTAAACTGAATATAAACGCAGTCTTTGTATATTTGAATAATAGCAGCTTTAACTTTTGGGGACAGTGAAAAATACTGTACTGTCTGAGTATTATTTTGCAGTAGTAGTTTTAACAATAAAGTTTAAACTATGCGCTACGATAATTAGATGGCACCGTTGCGTTGGCGCAGTGGTTGAGCGATTGGCTGCAGCGCTGTGAATCGCGGGTTCGATTTCCGCACGTAACTAATATTTTGATAGTCTGAAGTTAGTATGTTGAGATGGATGTGTGGTGTGACACGAATGGATAAAGTGAGAAATGAATAATTATATTAGAGGGAGTTTGAAAGTGGCACCAGTGACTGAAAAGCTGAAAGGAAATCGTTTGTCTTGGTATGGTCATGTAAAGAGGAGGGATGAGACGCATGGTACTAAAGCAGTTATGAATTTACATGTGGAGGGATGGAGAGGAAGAGGGAGACCAAAGAAAAGATGGTTGGATTGTGTGAGGACTGATATGAAAGAAAAGGGAGTTGATACCATAACGGGTGAGAGGACAGAATGGAACAAAAAATAACATGTTGCGGCGACTCCAAATAATATGGGATAAGGGCAGGAAGAAGAAGAAGTCTGAAGTTAGTAGTTCTAGGTCTAGATGTCTTGTGTAGGTACTTATGTGAGTTTAAATGTTTGTGAACCCTCACAAGATAAAAAGTTAACCCTCGCCTCCAAGGCCTATTACACCACCCGTTTTTACGACCGGTCTACGTAGACTGTCGTTGAGTCTACCGAGTAGTAAGACAGTCTTACCCTTATTACACTACGTGACGTAGACTAAGATCGTTCGTAAAAACGATGGGTGTTTAAGGGCCACTAACCACTAGACCAACAGGCCAGACAAAACGATGCTTTCGCACCCTAAAAAAAGCCCTATTCACTCCGGCGGCAATCTTATCATTCCCTACAGAAACCTGTTCTAAACCCATTTTTCTTTCGTAACGACAGTCATTTGTCATACTGTATTACTGTGAAAACGACTACGATTTTCTTAAGTGTAGGCTATCATTAAATAATTTTCCCCACTTTGGGTGGAGCGAAATGAAAAGAAAAAACCGGTTAAGTGTGAGTCAGGCTCGTGCTTCGAGTTCAATTTCGGTTTTTCCGATTCGCAATGAAGTACTTAAATATTTAAGACTTAATTACTACTGTTTTAAAATCTTTTCCTTTACTTGTGGTACGTATAACTTTGCTTCTTACTTTTAAGTATTAAGTTTGATTTTAAGGATTAAGTTTAAAATATACGTTTGATGTATTGACAGCATTATTTTTCAATTTAAAATTATTTCAGCATACATCCACGTGTTGCTGAAAAAAATGGTCATGATAGACGGAAAACAATGTGTGTTCCGTTTTTGCTGTCGGACGTACGGAACCCTAAAAGGGTGGTCTTATAGCACGCATAACACTACGTACTGTATAAAAATATTTATGTAAGAGAAAGATTCTAAAAATCAGTTTCTAACAAACATACAATTTTCGCTCATATTTGAAAACGGTGAGAAAACTCGTTAACTTAGTAAAAACCATCTATCATGAGTCATGACCTTTTCACAAGACTTGAGACTATTTTTATGAATAGGAACGTCGAAAATCACAGTTGAATCATCAGATAATAATACCTAATTACTAATATCTTTATGATATTCATAGAGTGCCAAGAAACAAGAAGTCACGCCAATTGTAAAACGATTACAATGTGTAATCGTTTTACGATTGGCGTGGCTTCTGACTAATTAAATACTAGGGAACTAATATTTATAGACACTAAAACTCATACGAAAACAGAGTAATAAAGAATCAATGGCTTCTAAGGTGGAGATATAAATCTACATAGTATCATTATGTAACGGGTTTTCCAATAAGAGGAGTTATTTTGATATTTAACCTATCACATACCCACAAAACGAGACACAATAGTAAAACAATAACACCGCGGGCTCATAGGACCGGTCGGGGATTCATGAATTAAAGAAAAATGCATTTTTTTAAATATATTGATCGGATATTTATTTCATTATAAATAGGAAGGTATGCCGTTAATAGTGGAAAATAAAATCAGCCAAATGTCCTCCACGACCACGCTTACAGGACCATATCCATTTCATAAAATTTTCCATAACCAAATCGCAAAGTGGCTGCCCTATGTCCATATATCGTCTATTTTACTTGGACGTCTTCCTTAAGAATTGGCAAGCAGTGGCTCAAAGCCGTGAACAATGGAAGGAATGGAAGGAGGCCTTTGCCCAGCAGTGGGACAATCGGTTTGTTCCCACTAGTTCTACTGAACAGTTCTACGGTAGAACTAATGGGATTTTTTTTTTCCCACTAGTTCTACGATATTATGTATAACAAAATAGTAGAACTACTGAGATTCTCTATTTCCCACTAGTTCTACCTGTTCCATCGGTAGAACTAATGGGATATTTTGTTCTCACTAATACTACTTTCAATCCCAATACATGTTTCAGACACAACTTTTTAGTAGTTCTGTTCCATATTATTCTTTAGAACTTTAGGTATAATAATAATAATAAGGTATAATAATCATCAGACCAGCTCAATGGTCACCCAAGTAACATAGGTATACCAAATTTCGGCTCAATTGGTAACCTGGGCTAATAGTTTCAAAATTAATTTGCAAGATTTACACTAAACAAACATACTTCTTCTTCTTAGCGTGTCGATGGCAAAACCAGTCAGATACTTTGCCTGGCCCAGTACTCGGCATTTTTTTATCTTTAAGTTTATTTTTACAAACATACTTATAAACATTTGAAGTTGAATAAAGGTTTGTAAAAATAAATTCAAAGATAAAAAATGTTATACTTAAAATTCACAGATATTTTACAGATAAAACTAGCTATTATTACTGTGAAAGAGACTGCCCCGAGGGCAATTTATCACTAGCTTTCAGATGACGGCAATTAAAACTTTAACCCCAATAAAAATACAAAAATTCTCATTTACATAAACTCTATACATTTTAAAACCTTTTCATTTCATTTTGGAGTCATTATTAAAGCCAGGAACCGTACGAGTGTATTTTATCAATTCGTCCACCGAGAATAACTTCGGTGTTCATACAAATCTTCTTCTTCTTCTTCCGCCTGGCGTTAGTCCCGGCCGTTACCAGGGTCCGCCTTCCTGCTAAGCTTACTCCACTTTGCCCGATCTTCAATATCCTTCCCAGTAAGGCCATTGGCTCTCATGTCGGACTTGACGACGTCCAGCCAGCGCTTGCGAGGGCGACCACGGGACCTAGCCCCAAGAACAGCCATATCCATGCATCTCCGGCCGACGTACTCTCTAGGGCGACGCATGATGTGGCCATACCATCGCAGACGACACTCTTGCAGTTTTTCCCCCACGTCACGGACACCAAGACTACCTCGGATGAATGAGTTGCGCACGCGATCGGATCGCGTTACGCCACACATCCACCTCAGCATCTTCATTTCCGTGACGCGAAGCTCCTGAGTGTGTCTGCTTAATGCCGGCCAACACTCGCCTCCGTACAGGAGGACCGGCCGAATGATGCATTTATATATCTGCCCTTTGAGCCTCGGGGTATTCTACGGTCACATAAAAAAAAAAAGAAAAATTCGGTGTTCATACAAATGTAAGTGTACAAAGTGTCTTTCCAGTATTTTTTCATCCGACTTTAAAAAAAAGGTGGAAGTACTGAAACCGGTTGTTTTTTTTTTTAATATTTATTACCTTGTGCCTACTTAATCTCAGAACTCCGTCGCTTACGGATCTATTGGCATTTTTTTTCACCTGGTGTAGTAGTATATTATGTTTCCTGATTAGTCCCATATTCTCAAAATCCAGTTTTGAAGATGAGATTCTGATTCTGAGAGGAATTGAGGGAACACCATCAAAGTTATGATTTATTAATTCTCCTTGGAATTGTAATAACTGATATAAATACTTTGCCTAAAAGTGTAACACTAGTTGTGTTACACTTTAAAAGTGCGATATAAAAAACTTTTTATAAAACATAAATAACCAACTTCACTACAAAAAATACACTAAAACAATCAAAACAACTTTAGTTTCGGAAGTTTTAACAGATCTATATTTAAGTATATTAAAATTACGTACGTAACTAGGCTGCCACTTAAAAGTTCCTAATGTAATTACTGTGATGTGATATAACTTTATTCGTGTTGTATGTTAATTTGCTGTGCCTTGACAGGGTCATGTATTCATTAAGATTTAGTTTGTAACTACATTGTATCCAACAAATAAATTAATTAATTCTCAGAAAATAAGCTTTGTTACAATAGGAATTCAGGCTAACGCTGCCCGCCCACGACAGACTTTTTGTAGGTCCGATAATCGGCACATATTATAATCCTATAGTATATTCTGACCGACTTTTTGTAGGCCGTGTGCGTTGCATTATTGCTATCAGTGTGTTCTATTTACTACCTACAAAAAATCGTTCACCGATTTATCGGTCGTGGGTGGGCAGCGTAAGGTCTGCGATATTGTACGAAAGAGTGATGGCGACCTTTTTTAAAATTATTTTTTGTGATACATTTTGTAGAGTTCTGCTTAGTACCTCCTCTATATCATATTTTTAATATTTGCATGCCAACTCTTGGCCAAATATGTCTTTGCTCAAAAAAATATAGGTTATTACCATCACTTCATCTACCTAGCCTTTTCCCAATTATGTTGGGGTCGGCTCCTAGTCAAGCTGGATTTAGCTGAATACCAGTATTTTACGAGGAGCGGCTGGATACCAGACCTCCATAACCCATTAACTGGGTTAACACGGTACTTCATGGCAAGACTGGAGTCAGATTTACTGGCTTCTGACTATCCGTAACGACTGCCAAAGATCTACAAATGACAGCCGGGATCTACGGCTTAATGTGCTTTCCGAGGCACGGAGGAAACTCGTTATGTTAAGATGGTCACCCATCCACAGACCAACCTTGGTAAGCGTTGCTTAGCCTTGAAGATCGACCTGTGCGGCTGTTATTATCTAGCCACGTGCTCCTCTTTACCATCACTTATACCGATTAAACCTATCACATACCCACAAAACGAGCCACAATAGTAAAACAATAACAGCGCGGTCTCATAGGACCGGTCGGGGATTCATGAATTAATACAATTAAATAGACGAAGGGCTTTGACCCAAGAACACAAAGGGTGACGGTTGGGTTGCAAATCATTTTTATTCCGTTTGATCTTTCAGTAAAAAGAGTAAAGCGATCTGAAAGAATAACTCCTTTCTTTGTGACATCATATCCTAATGACATCGACTGAAGATACCTACTGCGACTCTGACGTCGCGTTCTAGTTTCTTTTTATCGCAGTTTGTGTCTAGAAATGTAGTTTGAGATTGATCTAATGGGAACGAAGTTGTAAGTCAAATGTTTGTGGGTGGCACGAACAGTACTTATGTCATAGATTTTTGTGATATGAGTAATAGATGTGTTTGTTTTTACGTTTGAATGATGTATTATTTTATTTTAGGTGGAAATTCGTTAAATTATTTCTCCTACTATTGGTGAATCGAGTGTAAGACTACTCCGAAGCACACAGGAATTTAGAACGAAGCCATGGAAAATCTACTTGTATGACAAACTAGCTTTAGCCCGCAGCTTCGCTTGCGTACTTACATAAAATATAGCCTATGTCACTCAGGAATACAGCAGCTTTTTATTGGTGAAAAAATTATAGCAATCGGACCAGTACTTCTACAGATTACCTCATCACAAACAAAAAAAATACTTTACCTCTTTATTAATTAGTGTAGATGAATTTACTTCATAGTCAATCGGCAAACTCTTCTTCCTGTCCTTATCTCATATTACTTGGGGTCGGCGCAACCCGTTTTCTTCTTCCATTCTGTCCTGTCGTCCGTCTCATGAAAAAAAGGGAGTTAGTGATAACTCCCTTTCTTTCATATCAGTCCTTACACAATCCATCCATCTTTTCTTTGGCCTTCCTCTCCCTCTCCATCCATTTACATGTAGATTCAGAACTCTTTTAGTAACTTGCGTTTCTTCTTTCATCCCTCTTCTTCACATGAAAATACCAAGACGATTGTCGTTCAACTTTTCTGTCACTGGCGCCACTTTCAAACTTCCTTTAATATACTCATTTCTCACTTTAAATGGCTAATACCAGCTTAAAATTAAGGCTTGGACTGATTCGAGCAATGGTTAGCTCGCTGTCCTCTTAGGTAAGGACCAAGCCCGAGTAGAAGACGCGTTGGGTTCCACGTGCGACTTAAAGAGATGTCAGCAACATTGACCCGTCGATACCATAGCTGCTGGATTGTTGGAAACAGTTAATGATTATGTAATAGTTAGCTTCCATGGCACTTGTAAAAGACAACAGAGAGAACATAGGTAGGTTTAAATCATTTAAGTCGAAATTTAAATTTCCTCATTTTTCCAAATTATTTCATTCAGAGTAGGAGGAAAACGATAATTGGATTTCTTACGTAAAAAAAAAACAATAGGAACGTCGACTAATCGAGTGCGATGAGATATTTTTTGTCCAGCAGATATTTCAGTACTTAAGGCTTTAAAGGCGGCCCTAAAAGTGAAGTTCATGTTTTCTTGCACAATCCAAAATTAAACCAGCAACTGATTTCCGAGACAGCAAATCACTATGATTCCATGTTTAGATCTAATCGTTTTAGCCTAGTTACCTCGCAGCGATTTATTTGTAGTTTATTTTGGATCAAATTATCTGTGTTTAATGCAATATTAACCACGTAACCGCAGCTGTGCCAAGAAGCTTCGAGTAATAAACACGGTAATAACTCCTAGTCTATTACGTGGCTGGATGATTTGTGAATAGGAAATTATCATACAATCATAATTTTCCTGCCCTTCGCCCCATGTTACTCTTGCTTGGGGCAATACGTGTCTTTCTTCCACCCTGTCCTGGCAGCGCTATCACTGACTCTCTTTTCTTTAATCTTTTTTTTTTTTTTACTAGCCTATTCTGTCCCACTCCTGGGCAAAGGCCTCCCTCCACTCTTTCCATCTTTCGCGGGCCCGCGCTTCCTCCTGCCAGTTCTGGTGGAATCTATCCAGCTCATCGCGCCATCTCCTTCGTGGTCTGCCGCGGCCCCGTCGCACTGTTTCAGGGCACCAAATTTGTGCTACATTGGCCCACAGTTTGTCAGGCATGCGGCAGATATGTCCTGCCCAGTCCCATTTTAGTTGGGCAGCCTTTTGAGCCACATCAGCTATTTGGGTTTTGGAGCGCAATATAGTGTTTCCGTTAATTTAACACCGAGTATACTGCGCTCCATTGCTCGTTGGCAAACCTTAAGTTTGGACTTCTGGATGTTAGTTAAAGACCAAGTCTGTGCACCATACGTCAGCACTGGGAGAATACACATGTCCATGAGTTTCCGTTTTTGTGCCATGGGCAACTCACCTTTAAATAGGTCTTTCATGGACCAGTAGGTCTTCCAGGCGTTTTCAGTTCGTCTTGCGATTTCTTTGTCTTGCCTCGCCTGGAAAGAGACTACTTGGCCCAGGTAAAGGTATTCCTGGACATGTTGTATTGTCTCCCCGTGTACTTTTATAGTTTTTGGCGCTTTGTTGGTCATGACTTTAGTCTTCGACATATTCATCTTCAGTCCAACCTCAAGGCTTGCCGCACTTAGTTCTTGTAGCATGCATTCGAGCTCGGTAGCTGAAGAGGAAAAGAGGACAATGTCATCAGCGAAACGGAGATTCGTTAACCTCTATCTTTATTTAATCTATCCTCACAAAATCTATCCATCTTTTCTTTGGCCTCCCTCTATTGCTCCATCCATCCACATGTATCATAAACGAATACTTCCATTCCAGGTTAGCTAGTAAATAAATAAATGTATGTTTTTGAACCAGTTTTAGCCTTGTATTATATATTAGTGAAGTAATAGCATTTGTTTACGATTTCATCTGATATTCACGATGATGCAGGCTTGCCTTGAAGCACAATTTCACTCACTCACGTTCTCAATCCATTTGCGTTTGACGTCCAATACAAAGAGAAATGCACGTTATAAACTTCTTTTATGACGTGCATTTCTTTCAATACCTTCGTATTGCGTGTGTGATTTTTAGACGTTTTAACGACGAAGAGTTTATGATATAATTATCTCTTATGTCTTTTAATATTTTAAAAAAAATCTTTTTTTTTAAGTGTAGCGATGGCGTTTCTTGCCGGTTCTTCTCCATAGAAAACGATCAATTGGAACCGTGTGCTAGCTTCTGACGTTCTATAAGTGCCAAATCCGCACTAGGCCTAGGCCTAGGCACTACGCGTGGGTGGATAAGATTAGAGGGAATAGGCTGCCATTCCCTCGTCTAGAGAGGACGCCTGAGTCCCAACAGTGGGAACATTAAACTGATAATATGCTAATTAGCAGTTTTATAATACGACGTTCTAGATAAACTCGCACCTACAAAAGTATACCTAATTTTCTACACTAGCCACCAAAGTAAACGCGTTCCGCATTTGCTTCCAACTAACTACTTTTAATAATGCATGAGTACTCGTAGGTATGAGTGCATTGCAGTAAAGCTTGCGACCTCACACCTCACACGTCATCACAATGCGACTGTTTTCTAAGGTTAAGGTTAGATTTTAACATTGGATCTGGGATGCAAACTTATGAGGAACAGTCTGGTCAAACTTATCAAAACTTATGAGGAACATGAGGAACAGATCTGGGATGCAAACTTATGAGGAACATGTGGTTACAAGGAAGTAAGGGTTGGGCCTGATAGATCAGTGGTCTTTTGTGTAGGTCTTTTGTTAAAGGTGTGTATCAATTTTTGATCTGTTCAGTTGGTGTCATATCGTTTTTATCACCTAACTTTATAAACTACAAAAGATCGTCGAATTTCATTAAGGACAACACAGTCCTAAAAACTGCTCAGCCACCGGGATCCCGACGATTCCCAGCCACCGTAAGCGTGGGCTTGCAGACGATTAGAAATGGGTAGATCGCCGTCCGGCCGTTCAGTAATCACTCGGACCGAGCCTAAGTCGCATAGTTTTCCACTCGCGCCTCAATGAGATGCTAGTAAACCGTTGGGGCCCAGCACGGTCAAAGCTAAACAGGGCCATGGGTTCGAAAAAAAATGGATGTGCTCCAACAGGCAAAAAGTACAAAAAGCACAAAAAGAAATTCGAAGTGGTCTTTTAAGAGATGACAGGGCCTCACATGCATGGGCTGATGGTGATTACCGGAGTAGTTTTAACATGAAGCAAATTGCTTCGTGTGTTTTAATGAGGTTAAACTCCTCGGACTTATCCCTAAAGCGATCACCTGTATTCAAATCAATGCCAAATCTTGAACAAAATGATGGATTGAAAATGAAAATAAAATCCAATTCATACTATCACTACTATCACTTAGTGACGAAATGCGGCAGAAGCGAAGTGTCAACACGACTGCCGATGACGAATCCAAACAATCCGAATCGAAGCGTTGCGAAATGTAGGTACTTACAGAAGCATACATATTTGTTCCCGATTCTGTATGTTTGTT
Organism: Mythimna separata; assembly: GCA_030763345.1. Classification (NCBI taxonomy): domain Eukaryota; kingdom Metazoa; phylum Arthropoda; class Insecta; order Lepidoptera; family Noctuidae; genus Mythimna; species Mythimna separata. Next base: position 8,588,808 of record CM061190.1, read on the forward strand.
CATCGTATTTGTGTAAGCAATGGCATCTCCGAAGCAGGAAATCAACTCGTCGTATGTTAAACCAACTGAGAAAATCGTTTAGCTACTGTTCTGAGTTTTGGCTGTGTAGAGTTAACAAAGGAAATAAGTCAGCAGAGCCATCAGATGTAGTTGAAGTGTTTATGAAAACTGATGGATGGATACAGAAAACTCCATTGGAGAAGCAAACATCATATGTTTATTTTGCAACTAGCTTCTGTCAGTAGATTTGCCTGTCTAATTTAGAAATTGTCCTTGCTCTGAAGGACACTAGTGCGGGGTTGCACGACATTGGTCAAGTTGGTAATTCGTCAAATACGCAGTTCGCCAAATTTTAAATTGGTCAAAGCTGTAGTTCGTCTAATCGTGAATTTGCCAAATACCTAGTGTGTTTTATTCAGTAAACGTCTAACTGACCTCTCGATCCGCCCTATAGCGTTTAGAAATTATTTGATGATTTCCCACTCAAAAAAAGTCTAATATTTGCTGTTTGAGCGCTGGAACACCAATTTACCAATAAATATGTTTATCTGTTTTATCTATTACATTTCCGTAATCATTCCATCATCTCAAAATGTTTACACAGGAATATTATTCAATGTTCGAAATGCTGCGAGTAAACACACAAACAACATGATTAATTCGGATTATACGAAGGTTGTATGAGTATAGTATACTATGTATAGTATAGATTCTACACTATAATTTCTTTTTTGTTTATTTATACGCGTGAATCCTATCTGAAATTGCTATTTGGACTGGCAAAAACTCTACTGAATGGGATAGCCAGTTTCAATAGGAAAAGTTTGTTTTATAAAAAATCACGTTACGACCCAAATTATATATTTTGTGACCCACGGGAATGGGGCAATTACTTGTAGTAAAAACAACCAGTAGATTCCACTGAAAGAAAGAAACAAAAACAGTTTATTAGCGTGAAAACGACGCAATCTTAAATCTAGCCAACAATATCAATATAGGGAAAATATGCGCCAGATCCGCGCTAAACGGCCAAACGTTCAGCATAATGCCATGCCCTCATGCATAATGCGACGAGACCACAGCGCACCAGACTGGCACGAGTTGTTTAACTATAGTAATTGCCAGTTAGAACCCGCAAAAACTTTACTGAATGAGACATACAGTTTCATGACGAATAGTATGGGCTATAAAACATCGCGCTACGACCCAGGCTATTTTGTGACCCTCGGGAGTGGAGCAACAACCACTAATTAAATAACCCGTGAGCAGTGGTGGCCCAGTGGTAACGGTCCCGACTTGCGAGTTGTAAGTCGCAGGTTCAAACTCAGCCAGGCGAATGACTTTGTGTAAAAAAAAAATCAAAGACATGTGACGTCCACCAACACGCACTGGGCCCGCGTGGTGCATAATGGCCCATGCCCTATTTTAAAGACCTGAGTCCCAGTAGTGGGAACTTTATAAGGCTGATACTAAACAACCAGTAGAGTTTCATTATTTGTTTAACTAGTAGTAATTGCCAGTTAGAACCCGCAAAAACTTTACGGAATGAGATAGACAGTTTCATGACGAATAAATAGTACGGGCCATAAAACATCACGCTACGACCCAGGCTATCTATTTTGTGACCCTTGGGAGTGGAGCAATAACCACTAATTAAACTACCAGTGGAACTGCCAGTTGGACTGGGAAAAAATTTTCTTTATGAGATAGCAGAATGACATAGCCAGTTAAATGACAAATAGCATAGGCTATAAAACATTATCCTACGACGCAATGAAGCGGGGTAATAACCAAAGATGCAGGTGAAATGGCAGGGGATAGCTAGTGTAGCAGTAGCTACCACTTTTTAACATTCTTTTTCTGAATAAAACCTACAGTATTTCTTAATTTTCCCTTTGCGTCTCACTACCACGGTGACTTTTTCGAAGAATCCTGCAGTCTATTAGGTACTGCCAAAGTGCCAACTTTAATTTGTTTTCAAAATTGTTTTCGTAGAAGCTACTACATACAATAAATGTGATCCCAAAATATTTTGTATGCATGGATGGGATGTCCACCATGTACCAGTGGCGTGCCGCCTAGCGCCTATACAACGTGTAACGTTAAATGCGCAAAATCTTAGACACCCCAAATGATTTTTAATTCAATTGACCTAATTATAAAAGAAAAAATCATTCAAAAAGATTTGAAGGTTTTATGACGTGCTGATTTAGTTTGTTAAAGATTCGTATCTGAATCGAAAAAAGTATGATTATTATCTCGTTTATCACCATCATCTGCCTAGCCTTTTCCTAACTATATTGAGGTCGGCTTCCAGTCAAGCCGGATTTAGCTGAATACCAGTATTTTACGAGGAGCGGCTGCCTACCAGACCTCCACAACCCGTTATATTATTATCTCGTTTATAGGGAAATCTAAATTGGACTACAATCATTTGTCTTTGTTAACCCATTTACGTAAGTGATAGCTTGATTTGTTAATAAATAGACAAGGCAAAATGTTCAATGAAGGTTTTTTGAAAAATGTAACCTTATATTAAAAAGTGGTTTTATTGATTCTGCTCGTTATTCTGATCAAACTCATTTTAGGTAGGTCGTAGTATGCCTATGGCATACCACCTATATATATAGTATGATATAATTATCATTACAACTATTAACCACATCGTCCGATCACTCGATACATTTCTTCGACCGCATGTCAAGTCAGTTGTAGTCAGATTTCCGGCAGATCTCTGCTGTGCGCTATAAATAGCTGTCGTTTAGACAACACACTTTGTCTAGCCACTTGCCAAGTCCCGGACTGAATCATTAGGTTACATTAGGATTGATATTATTAGATTTAGGGCCCATGTCAACTACGTGCAAAGGAGTAGACTGAATGCGTGAGGTTAAGACAAACCTAATGCCTCAGCTTCCATCAGAGACACTCTGGACGTCGGCAGTCGCAGGGCGATTCCCGTTAGTAAATGGCGAGCAATAAGTAGCCTGTTATCTGGTAAGGACCAAGTCAAGGTCAAAGGCATGTCGTGTTTAACGCGCATCCTAAAAGAATGTCCCGAGAATCTCTGTCCGATGTCTGCCAGTGTTACGGATTGTTTGAAAGTTTGTACATCTGAATTATATATAGGTTTTTTATAATTTATTTGTATGAGGAACAACTAAAAACACCCGGGTAAAGTGGCCATCAAATGCTAGAACTATTTTTTTAAACTTATTCTATTCTATGAACCGACATACACTATAAAAATTATAACCCTATCATTAGCTGGTCGAAGTCGTAAATAGTATTTTTATCTACGAAAAACCAACATATCTTATAAACTTTTACAGCCCTTACCATCTATTATAAACACCTATTTCACCAGATCACTACAGGTAAAATAGCATACCTATCAGGTCCCGAGATACCGGCTGAAAGGCACCTGTGCTACCCTTATCACAGGGTAGGGGTGGAAGCTAATTCTGCCGGCTTATCGCGATCGAGACGCTTTTGTTATCTTTCGAGCTTGACACGGGTACAAAGGCATGGAAAAGGTAAAACTGCCGTGTGGTTTTGAAGAGTTCTCTGTTCTGTGTCATGGTTGAGCAAAAATGTCTCAGGTAGATGTTGGAAATCTATTATGGAATCGTAGTTACCGGTAGATTTGAATACTATAATATAATAAAGAGGTAAAGTTTGTTTTTTTGTTTGTATGAGATAATCTGTGGAAGTCGATCCGATTGCTGTTGCTTAGCTGTTGTATTCCTGAGTGACATAGGCTATATTTTATGTACGCGGGCGAAGCTGCGGGCTAAAGCTAGTCTATAATAGAATCATATTTATTTTTGTAAGACAGATTCTGTCCACGAAGACGAAGAGAGAATTGTGTTTTTAACCTAAACGGTTTTATTTTCTAAGATAACAACGAGTTGTGTATACCCTATAAATAAAATCTAAACTAAGCAAACAAATACCCACTTATATTACACTCGTGCATACATCGAAGACCAATACAATCTTTCAATATACATATAAAAATCTCATAGTGTCACATTGTCACGGTAGGAAGAAAAAAAAGGTCGTACGTAGGCTACGTTTTACCGTTTTTTAATCGCGATTATATAAATACTATTCATTTCGATTAATACATACATACGTTTAGCTGTCATTTAAATGGCAGTACAACGTTTACCAAATCAGTAAATACTAAAAAAAAACAACATTAGCAAGAAATACAATTGCTCCAATTACACACACAGATATTATTTATAATCATAGAACAGAACTGATAACTAATTAGAAAGAGGTTTGGACCATAAATTACACAGAACTGTGTAATTCGGCCAGGGTTGGTCACAGACCTTTAATTATGGTATAACTACCCCATGGGCGTAATGGGGCACCCTTAATTATACTAAGTGTTAATTTTGTTGAGGAACAATCTGGGACAATTGTGGCCTATATAGAAACTGGTCTAAATAATATTTGGACCAGATTTGGTATAGGATTCTGTATAGGGTGACTGGTTGTTAGTGACCGATACTACACGTGATTTTACTCATAATAACAAACTTTTACTATGGGAACAAGCCTGAAATCGTTTAAAAAAACAGCAGAATACATGTTGATCCTTTAGTAGGCAAAAATAAATGAACATACTGTTCAGCAATTTTTTTTCAGATTTGGTCCCATAGTAAAAGTTGGTTGTTTTAAGTTTCGGTCATTAATTTCCAGACAGCTCATATAGGTCTACTTTTCTAAATAATAATATTTAGACCAGTTTCTATAAATGCCTATATTAAAACTTAATATAGGAAAAAGGTGGAAGCAAAATTGTGATCGAAAGTCAAGTCGGTTCGTCCTAGTTTAGTGATTAATTTCGTAAGCTGTCCCACACGTAGCTTTGGCCACTACTCTGTTCCTATGGCTCGTAGCTTCATGTTATAATAGTATAGAACCTGTTCATTATAGAGGCGCTTTTCGATAAATTGGCAATTTTACACTAAAAGAGTTTTCAAAATGAATGAATGAAGAAAGTTCTTGAGTTTTGCACGTTCATACAAACCAATCTCTTTAGCTTTTTAATATTAAGCTGTATAATAACATAGATAGTGCTTTTTTATTGAGGTGCATATAGTCACTAAATAATACCTGTCGCTCTGGGTGGAGCGAAAGGTAGAGTCAGACTTATGCTGACTAACACTCACGTGGACACGTGTAGACCTTCTTACCCTAGTTTTGTATTTAATGAATCAGAATTAAAAAAATCAGGAATAAGTTCTACCAAAAACTCATTAAAAAAATGAAATTTCCACTGTAGTTATGAATTAATAACGAAGCTAAAAATATAAATATAAATTAATTACGGTCTCAAGATCCTAAGAATTTCATTAAGCACTGAAGTTTGCAAGACATTTGGCTCGCTCGCCTTTAAGACCGAAAGAGGGGGTTTTCGGTAATAAGGTCAACTTTGAAACTGTTAATTACTTTATAGGGGCGTCGGATTTTAGAATTAGGAGCAATGCAGACGACAGACTTTTTGTGCGGTCGAGTTTGTGGCGTACAAAATGTTTACATGGCATGCTTACATAAAATAATTTACTGTCTCTCTACTTGTAAAAAAATTACTATGTCTGTGAAAATAGGAGAGCAGTGGTGGCCCAGTGTTATCTGCACCTGCTTGTAATTTGTAATCTGTAGGTCACGGGTTCAAATCCAGCCAGGCGCATTAATTTGTGTAATTTATTTCATCACTGCTGCTCACAAAACGGTGAAGGATAACATCATAAGGAAACTGACATGTCCTAGAACTAAAAATTTGAAGACATGTGACATCCATCAATTCGCATTGGACCCGCATTGTGGATTACGGCCCATTCTCTTTCCTAGAGAGAAGGCTTGAGTCCCAACAGTGAGAATGGGAAATTACAAGGCCGGTAATGCTAATGCTAAATGTGAAAATAGAATCTAATTAAAAAAATATATAGCTTATGTTCTATATTCACAGACTAAAAAGTGCGTCACAGATAGTCTGTCGTCTGCGCTGCTCCTTACGGTTGGATTTTTGGCAGTTTTAAGCTTTTATCCAAGTTTTAGGATCGGTCTTTAGGTCCGCAATAAATTAGTCTTGTTCATAGTGATTTATGCTGATTTTAGGATTGAACGGCGGTATTTCAAATTCAAATGACGTCATTTACATTTTGGCAGCTCTTTTCATGATCCTTCGTCAAGACCCTTGTTCGGACATAGATACACTAATTGAATATGGATTTAAAAACTTATTTCGAGATTTGGGTGAAACTCAAATTCCTCTTTCTAAGGAAGTATGTTCAATATTGGTGCATAAAAAATAATTGACGTATCATTTTTGAGTGTCCGTTTGGTAGACAATGAAGACCAAAAATGAAACCAAAAATGAACATTTTTGGTCTTCATTGTATACCAAACGAAATATAATGCAAAATTTCAGCTCAATCAGGTGGAAAAACGGTTATAAGCTGTATCGTATCAGCTGTAGAGTTTTATCCATATACGAGTATGTAGACTAACTAACCAATAAAGCAAATTAAATAAACCTCAAAGTAATTTTTGCAATACTACAATCGAATCATTTAAAATAACTGCACTATCTATAAATAAAATTGGTATCAAGTAAAATACCGTTAGGTCACTTTTGCTCTGAAGCCATAAGTACCAGAGTAGCCCAAATGCCATTTTCTCAACATTGTTTTAATAAATAAAGAAATAAAGAACGACTTTTTTGTAACACAGTTTTGAAAAAAATACCTTCAGTTGGGCCACTCTGGGTCTCATAACCTCTACTCGGAAGCTACGAAAATCCCACGTTAATTAATTACCAGTACCATTAGTCATGAAGAAACCCATTCTTCGTAAGACCATAAAACATCACACGGATATATAACACCGATCTGTAGCACTAACTGTCAGGCTGCATGATTGACTATGTTCGTTGCGAGAGAATATACACAATGCCTGAAATATGGCATGGCAGTAAACGCGCGGTGCCTAGAGCGAGGGCGAGTGAGGGCGCGGGGGCGGGCGCGGTTTGTAGACCATGGTGCAGCGCGAAGCGTTGTATAACCGGCGGCAGATAACTTGGCAATGCGCAGAAATCGTTTTTTAGGTCTATTTGGTGGTCAAGCGGGACGCGGGGTACGAGGTAGCGCCGATCCGGCGCGCGATTGGTGCAGCATTATAATAGTAGTTTATGATTGGTGCGTTAGACGACTTTTGCCTTTGCACTGCGTTACGTCCTGTTCGCTCATTGGCTGTTTTGTGCACCATGCGCGAAACTTGCCAACGTATTTGCCGGGTATTATAGCAACTACGCATAGTCTGTAGTTCAACCGCTGCGCCACTGAGCGCCCGACATAAGCTTCGGTCTCTTCATCGAAACACACAACGCTGTGGTATGCGGTGTGACGGCGTATGGCGGAGGCGTAATCTTGTTATGAAAAATGTCTAGTGTCTTTGGTTTCTTCACAGTATAGAGCCTATTACACTACTCAATACGTTGACCCGATACGTCGACTCGTTACGTCGTCTTGATACGTCGAGCCCCGTCGACGGTCGAAAACAGTCTTACCCTTATTACACTACGCGACGTAGACTAAGATCGTTCGTAAAAACTAATGGTTTAATAGGCCTTAATGTTTGCGTGAGCTGGGAGAACACATAACCGTGTTTGACACTGCAACCATTTCAGTATTGACGCTAAGGACGGCGGTTTTCAAAAGATTGATACCTCGCATCAACTTCGGTACCCGCTCAAACGCCTGACCATGTCCGTACCTTGTGGTGTTACGTATAGACCGAAAACACGACAGCATGCTATCAATACTCTTGAGGCTTATGGAGGCAAGTTATACAAGTAAGTGAATTGTTGCAAGTGTGGATTACTTTTAAGTGCTTATATTTGTATCAAAAGTTTGGGTAAGCAAAGGGTTGGTGAGGTGGTTGGTAATGAGAGACAGTATCATAATTAAAGAGTCTTAGACTAGGACCTTAAAAGATTAGCAAGGATAGACTAGACCAGTGGCATACAAACTTTTTTTAAATAACGACCATTTTGGTTTTCTTTATAGCAGCAACAAAAACTTTTGCCCCATCTCGACCCCTTTAATCACCAAGATGGGGCTTAACCAATTATTAAAAAAAATATTGATCCAACTGATTTTTAATATCCTTAGATAAAGTTTTCTTTGACAATGATCGTAATCCCCGCTAAGCTCCGTTGAAAAGGAAGAGGTCTTCCGACTAGATGAGTAATGAGGCTGGTTTGGGTAAATGCTCAATAGTTAGATCTCGGATTGTTCTAATTTCGCAGAAAACTCTAACGATTCTAGATCGATTTTGAATTATAGTTCCTAAATGACGTCATAGCATAACCAAAAAACGTGGGTGAAACCGCGAGCGACAGTTAGTCGATAACAAAATGGATTATCGATGATGTTTTGGTAAACATCGTCAGTAGAGCCGACAGTTTTGACAGTTCATAACTGAGATGGCGGGCGTTAATTACACTAGCCGCGGCTATGTCGACGGCGGGGTCGTGATAAGGTTTGTTATCGAGAAGCTTACAGATAGACAGTTTGGTAAGTTATTAGTGAGGGAAAGTTTATTAATAATTGAGTGTTCTATTTTTAGAGCAGTAGTGACCTAGTGGTAACAGTCCCTACTTTTGAGTTGTAGGTGGCTATCAAGACCAGCCAGGCGCACACCTAACTAAATGCAATTTATTAAATCACGACTGCATTTAAAACAGTGAAGGAAAAAATCGTAAGGAAACAGGCATGACCCAAAATTAAACTCTTTGTTGGCATCTGTTATTCACAAATCTGCACTGAGGCCGCGTGGTGGATTACGGTCCATTCCCTTCCCTGGAGAGCTCTTTTCTTAGCTAGAGTCCCAGAAGTAGGAACATTATAAAGCTGATTATATTATTCTATACCCAAGAACCAGCCACTGACTGATTTCTACCTAGTTTTCTTCGTCATATTTCAAACAAAGTCGTGATCCGATTCTTAATTGCATTATCATTAAAAGATCGTTAGCTTTCATCTCCTAAAAGCTCCATTACCTTAAATTACCTTTCTCCACATTGCATGAAAATACGATTAAAAGCAAGTCACTCACCGTACACAAGAAAAAATCATGTTCCTTTGAACTCTGTTGTTAATGAATTAAGAGCGTTTACGCACTGCATCTGGTCCGAATTTGAAATTGCGTTACGAGTTCTATTCGACTTTAAGTTATGAGTTCTATTCGAGCTTGAGTTCCGAGTTCTATTTGAATTTGAGTTTTGTTTGGGAAAAGAAGGCAAAGGAGTGTGTTTTAGTCAGTAGAAGTCTGACAAGCCCTCCAATAAATCATTTTGATGATCACCAACCTTAAAAAAAAATCCAACTTACTAAAAGTTGGATTGAACTCAAAACTCAAATCCGAGTTCTATCCGAAATGGATTTTATTTTTGGGTGGACCGAGTTCGAAATAAGTGCTCTAATTCTTCCTACAAGGCGTCTAGACCTACTTTAGACTAGTGGCATTTCTCAGATTCAGATCAGATGAAGTGCGGAAACACTTAGATGAGATGCAAGATTACTCACCGTACGCAAGAATGAAACATCATCTTGCTCGCTTGCTCCTCCCTCTGCTTCCGCCATCTTGGATTAGTCGATTGTCAGTGCGTTACTGCAACGTTGCCATAACACTCGAAATGCATCACTGTGGACAAAGAAACGTAACTTTAGTATGAAAGATATATTTATGAGGAAGTATTTTAGGTTACTAAAAGTTATTTCAAAATAAATAAATACATTCTTTTTTTTAATATTATAAACTAGTGCTTGACTACAATCCTGCCTGATGGTAAGCAGTAATGCAAACGTTAATGGTCAAGCGCAGGAATGCACTAGTTTATTACTAGCATATTCACTCTAGACTTGGTCCTAGATTACATCCAAAATACGAAACTTAATTTTAAAGTAATCTAGACTTGTGACAAAATGTAGAGTATCTTTAAACATAACTCCATTTGGAAGATATCGAAGTTTGAAAGATTAAGAAGCTTTTCTATATGCGAGCCAGGAATAGTAGTAATAAGCTCTAAGTATCTGCTTCTGCTGAGTTATTCTTCGATAACGAAACACTTGATCAATCTTTCATGCGTACCTAGAAAGTGTCTCAGAGAGCCAAGATTATAGGAATTTTCAGGTCTGCCGGTCAGACAAAAAAGTAAAGCTCAAATTGCACGTTACAAAGTGTAGATCTCTTACGGAATAATGTGCAAGAAACTCCTTTAAATTATTATGTTATAATTTATAAATATCTCGGTAACATATTTTTCTTGTCGCTTCTTTCATGTGAGAATTACTAGCTACTGTCAGCGATTTTGCGGAGCATCATAGACGCGTATTCGTCATTACACACTTGACGCAAGGACACGACGGCACGAAACGTTTCATAGTTTTGTATGCAAGTTTCACGCAGGCGTACACCAAGCGAATAATGACGAATACGCATCTATAAAGTTATGGTATAGGTTAAGCAACGCTTGCCTAGGTTGGTCTGTGGATGGGTGACCATCTTAACATAACGAGTTTCCTCCGTGCCTCGGAAAGCACGTTAAACCGTAGGTCCCGGCTGTCATTTGTAGATCTTTGGTAGTCGTTACGGATCAAAGAGAAACCAGTAAATCTGACTTTAGTCTTGCCATGAAGTACCATGTTATTCCAGTTAATGGTTTGTGGAGGTCTGGTAGGCAGCCGCTCTTCGTATAATACTGGTATTATACGAGCATGGCTTGGTCTGGCTTGACTGGGAGCCGACCCCAATATAGTTGGGAAAAAGCTAAGTAGATGAAAGTTATACCTCCATGGGCAGTAGGCCTAAGTCTACCTATAAAGAAGACAAATATATTGTACAATAAAACAATAACCACTATTGCAATGTGAGAGTACGTCGTAATTTAAGCTTTATGAACGTAATAATATATGTCATAATGTTATTACCTCGAGCGTTCAGCTAACTGAACAATAATGAAAATTACAGGCGGTAACAAATAGTAGGTTTATTTATTAGCTACACGTGTGTAACCTGCAGGTACATGTTGTAAATAAAGTGCGGAAACACGATGCCGAAATATACATATACTTTTCAATACAAACATATTTTGTTCAAATACTCGCCTTACGCTTTTAGGTGCGCAATTTACTGTGCGAGCAACAGCACTATTCCGCACTAGTGCAGAAAAGTGCTGCTCTTGCTCGCCCCGTCACAATTTATTGTACATGTCGTATCAGGTTTAGGTGTTTTTGTTTACTGCTCCGCTTCCGTAAGTCGTAGCATAACCATAATCTTCTGCAATATATTTATTGGTATCAAGCAATAAAATATTTTTTCAATCCAAACAAGTGGTCCTTAAGAGTAGAGCCTTCAAACCACAGACATCTAATTATTTAGGTTTCTGTGCTTCAAATAAACAAAAATATTAGTTTCATAACATTTGTATCTCTGGATAACTTTATTTTACAGGTAAATTGTGAAAAAAAAACATTTTCAGAGTTTTGATAGATTGATAAAGTTACTCTTTATTGTACGTCATACCAATTTACAACAGGAGCTTAAAATTAATGGCGTATAACAATGAACAATTTTATCGTCTTATCCATGGGACATCACAGAATTTCGAAAGATACGCTTACCAAGACATTTATGAACCAAAGAACGCCAATTTATTTACTTTTGTTTGCCAAACAAATGGTTTAATAACGACTTGTGAACCTGTTGGCACGCGATCATCATTTTTCATTAGGTACCCTTTTCAGCTACCAAGCGAAAGTCCAAGTCACCACGCCGCCATACTTCCCATATTTCTTCTAACCCTCATTCAGCTTTAATGTCGACTCACTATCCTGAATACCGCCACCAACCTGTTGTACTCAAATGATAATATCTATAGCACTGAAGGGTTAGGGCCATATCACACTAGCGGTTTGTGAGCGGGCGAAGCGGGCGACCAACGAAGACGTTGTGGATGCGTGACAAATTCGCAACGTTTTCGTCGCTTATAGGCGTAGCTGCCGGACTAGTGTGTGTACGAGGCAGTACCAAATGCGGCGGTCTCTTTACGTGTCCACAACTAATTCGCTGAGCTTGCGAGGGGTGTTCGTTGCACACGCGTAACGTATTCGTTGCCCACTCGCTCTGGTTTGAGGACACTCGCAATCCGCTAGTGTGATATAGCCCTTAAAGTTTTACCGCGCCGTTTGCAGGGTTAACTACCTGAAACTTGTGCGAGTGAGAAGGGTTAAGTAATATATGACTAGCTTGTGTTTAATTTACTCTCGAGATAAAAAGTGTGAGTGTTCTATGTGCATATGCCAGGTCATAGTCTGTCTGCCTGCAAAATTATATCTAAATCTATTCAGCCGTTTTACCGTAAAATAGTAAGCAATATACAAATACACCAACTTTTGCCATTATTTAGTTAGAAAGGTAGCCTCGCTAGGGTCACGGGTAATTTCTGAAAGGGAAACCGTGGTCCTAGAACGCAAAAGGCAACTGAAAGACCCACATGGGTTTTAATCAGTAAAAGTCTGACGCGTCCTCTTACTCCACGCTACAGCGAAGAAACGCTAGAAGGCATTAGATCTTTGACCATCTCAAAAAAAAGCCTTGCAGGCATCGGCCCTAGCAGGCTGGATCTAATATGGTTATAATTATTCCCAGTCCAGATTGCCATCTGGCGGCAATATATGTGAGGGCGACTGGGAATATACATAAAATTATATAGAAATTGACACATCGCCAATCCTTTACATTTTCTCATTTTCATTTGTTGAATGCAGTCACTTTATTTAAGTACAACCTCTTGACTTCTTGATATGTAGGTATTAATTAATACTAACACTGTATTTCTTTTCCCTAAGGTATGAGACCTCGACATACATGTCATACATGAGCACATAACATACAGTCCGTCAGTATAAACTACCTACATACTCGTATTAATAGTCATTGCCAATTTACTGCATAGCATAGCATCAACCTTATAATCTGTGCTTATAATGTTCCCACTGCTGAGACTCAGGCCTTTAACGTTTGAATCCCCAACCGGTCCTATGAGACCGCGCTGTTATTGTTTTACTATTGTGTCTCGTTTCGCGGGTATCTGAGTAATTAAGAGGGTATGGGCCGTAATCCACCACGCGGGCCCAATGCGGATTGGTGAATGTCACATTTCGTCGAATTTTTGGTTCTAGGACAGGCCGGTTTCCTCACAATGTTTTCCTTTACCATTTTGAGAGCCGTGGTGATGAAATAAACCCACCACTACTCTCAGTGTAAAGTCCATATAAATAGTTATTGCCAATTTACTGAATTCCCTACTAATTGACCGTCAAATTTACAGCTTTCTAGAAATTTCTACTACAAAACTCGTTATCAAGGAGTTTTCGTTGCTAGTTATCAAAGTTGACGAGTGCTTTCAACGGGAAAAGTTTAGGATTTCCATTCTCCTCCAAAAATATCGCAAGAAATTCTCCGTTTGTGGGATTATGTTTAAATTACAAGTTAACAGAATGTAATCGGTTTCTAGTTTTCTTTTAGGAGTAATTAACTTGTTGACGTCTGTGACTAATTTTTCTTAATTCATGAATCCCCGACCGGTCCTATGAGACCGCGCTGTTATTGTTTTACTATTGTGTCTCGTTTCGCGGGTATTGATAGGTTAAGCTATGTTTTAACCTATCAATACCCGCGAAACGAGACACAATAGTAAGACAATAACAGCGCGGTCCTATGAGACCGGTCGGGGATTCATGAATTAAATATATTTGACATGTTACCTTTTTTGTTCGCGATAGATTTGCGCTTGACCACTATCTCACTATGATGTAGTCGAGGATGAAACTCGCTTACTTCGAAGTAAACTATTCACACTTAACTTAAAGATCCCTGGGTTTTAGCTAAGTATCAGAAAACATAGTGTATTTTAGGTAATTTCACTCTTAACTATATGAATATGCAAAACTTCAAATGCTTAATACTAATTTTGTATTCCTTCAGTTTCCCCTTTGCGTTCCAGGGACACGATAAAGGTAGAACTACATTTAAGTCACGTGGGCCGCGTACGCACAACTAGGCGCTTCGGTATCTATACATTACATGCAATTAGACTTAAAATACTATATTAGATACACGACACGCGACGTGGTTTTACGTACAAACAAGGCGTGGCCCACATTTGCATCGGTTCAACCTATCAATACCCGCGAAACGAGACACAATAGTAAGACAATAACAGCGCGGTCCTATGAGACCGGTCGGGGATTCATGAATTAAAGTAGTTCCCGCTTCACTCTTTCGAACGATCCAGCAGGCCTGACAATTTTTTTCTCGCGACCAAAGCAGCTCTCAAAACTATTACAGCATAATCCAATCTACATCTAGGTATCTCTAAAACATACGTCAAGTCAATTACCAGGTCATGACCAGTGACCTCGTGCTGGTCAGAAGTCTGCCAAAACAATGCCCGTCCAAGGCAAGCCGATGCCCCGGCGCGAACCCTTGAGCACACTTCAATAATACCTAGCCTTGTGGGCTCAGTAGTTTGTACTCTACACTATTTATAAGCGGTTCAATGTCAGCTTGTAGTTGTAGACTGTAATGGCTTCGAATCACGAGTAAGTTGTAGGTTCAAACCTAAATAGGTAATAGGTTATAATAGGTATAGGGATAATAGGTTAGGTAGGTATCTTTGGGTAATTTTCATCACCACTGTACTCGAAATAGTGAAGGAAAATATCGAGAGGAGCAGATTTTTCTTACTTTCGATTTTTTTTTTGTCGACTGGTAGAAAATGCCTAAGGCAGTAAGCCCGCCTTTGTACAATGTTTTTGTGCATAAAGATTCAATAAACAAATAAATATTTTCCTTCACTCTTTGATGTCCTAGAACCAAAAAAATCTATGACATCTACCAACCCGCACTGGGCTTGTGTGGTGCATTAAGCGAGAACTACATCAGACCGACACAAACGTTGCGACACCTGAGTTATACGTAGCGTCGCGCCCCGTGGCGTGGCTCTAATGAAGTTCCACAAGTCTAATTGTGAATGGAGACAGACCGATGCCCCAGTAGTCTAAGGGCCATGTGCACTGACATAAGTTTAAGATAACCATCTGATTAACGTCAATAACCGACGATAAGGAACACTGTTTTAGCAATATTTCCATATTGCTAAAACAGCCGTTTTAATATTAAAACAGTCGATTTGGTGTCGGTGAACGGTGAACATCGCCCTAATTTACGTAACCAAAACCGTCGTTTAGACCATTACCGTATTCACATCCATAAATCGAGTCTGAACGACACCGATTGTAAAGTCGTTCGATCGAAGTGTCATTGACGTGTATTCAGTTATGTCAATCATCATCCTAGTAGAATACGTACATAAACTGGCAATAAGCCGTTGATAGATCGTTTAGTTTTAAGCTAATTGAATTGTTATTCTAACGAATCTCATGATAGGAACACGTGAATACCAGTTTTGGGTACGACTTCAATCGAACGACCATAAAACTTCAACGATATTTGACTTGTTTGGCTGAATGGCGTACATAGTCCACATGTGTCTAATGTAGTTCTTTTTTTCTGGCTCATTCCCGATCCAAGACCTCGGAGGCGTGAGTCCCAACATAAAACATACAAAATTTTCCCTATAGACCAGGGTAGATAATTTTTGAAACCAAAAAAAATTACAGTAGGATGAAACCCATTAGAAAAGGAGGGGAATATGATCAAATTGAAAGGAAAAATAAATTACGGTCGATCCGAGTTCGGGAAGTGGGAGGGGGAGGTTTTTAAGGGTAAAAAATGGTTTATCTTGATTTCCGGCAAAACTACAAGTCCTATGGAAAAAAGTTAAATGGCAAAGTTGTAGGCAATAAAAAGATCTACAACTTTTGTATTTGCAGATTTTTCACATAACCTCAAAATTTAGGTGAAAAATTCAAAAAACCAAGTTTTTGGTTTTTTATTTATATCTTTTTCAAAAACATTTTTTTTTCTACGAAGTTTGGTGAAAACTTACCTTATTATGTCCCAAATAGACTGTAATTTATTTGATTAAAAATATTTATTTTTTCGCTTCATTTTAATTTAATATCAAAAAAGCACCCTAATTTTCAATCAAAAATTCTGACGTCAAAATATCAGCTTTTTTCAAAAAGTTTGGGGGCTTTTTGTTCGTTGAAATATCTACTTTCTGATGGTGTAAAGAAAAATATACATTACTATAGGAAATATTCTTAGAAAATGCAAAAAATTGAAAAAATCTCAAATTCGAAAAATTTTTTTTAATCATTATGTACAATTTCATCAAAAAAATGTGATTGCTGCAATTTTTTTTAGTTAAAAAGTTTATTTATTTTACTCGAATTACATTCATGTCATAGAAAATCTCATACAAAATAACAAACAGTGTGATAATGAGCTTCTATTGCGACTAAATCAGGCACATTTCTTAAACGAGCTAAAATGTTTTTATCGAAATCGGGGGGGAAGCTAGGGTATGGTCTTGGTGGGAATCGTTGTTAGTGAGGACAACATTACCTATAAAGTGCCAAATAACCATCTGCTGTGCTCGTGGCGGAGTACCGTACAAAGCAGAGCCCTAGCCAGTCCGAGCCATCCACGTCCCCGCCGTCCTCCCTGGGACCTGCTGCAACCGCGCCGCCGCGCGTCCGCCACCCTGAGTTGCAGCTGAGCTAACGGATGCAGGGCGAAGGGCGAGTATTCTGCGCCTTAAAACAGAATCGTCTCACTAGGGAGGATACCTGAAACAAAACCGAGCACATCCACAGGCTCTAAAGCGGCAGCCCCGCTAGCGGATTAAGGTACAGTGGGCTAATCACTCGCTTACCCGACAACAATAGATTCTCGAAACTGAAATAGTAAGAAACCGGACCGATACTTCACCGACGACTTTTGGCATGAAAACACGGACACGAATTGCCTTTTGGAATGTGCGTACGCTGAGCGGCGACAGTCGACTAGCCCAAGCCGAAGCAGTAATGATCAATTACAACTTACAAATTCTCGGCCTAAGCGAAGTGCGGAGAAATGGGTTTGGTGAGATGAGGACGTCCAAGGGCTTGACTTTGCTGTATTCGGGCAAAGAAAGTGAGGAAGATGTACACGAGTATGGCGTGGGACTCCTTCTTTCAAATGCAGCAAGGAAAAGCCTTGTGGACTGGAAACCTATCTCAGACCGGATCATGTACGCCCGTTTTTACTCAAAAGCCCGGAAGATTTCTATCGTACAGTGTTACGCCCCAACCAATGCATCACCAGAGGATACCAAAGACGACTTCTACAACGCCCTCAACGCCACCCTTAGGAGCATAAAAAAGCAAGATATCGTCTTCGTCATGGGGGACCTGAATGCAAAAGTTGGGAATGTAAATACAAACCGCGAGCGGCATATGGGTACGCATGGACTGGGAGTGATCAACGAGAATGGCGAACGATTTATCGAGTTTTGTCAGAACCACGACTTGACTATCGGAGGCACATTATTTATTCATGGCGACCACCATAAGTACACGTGGAACTCACCCGATGGTGTCACCAAGAACCAAATAGACCACCTTGCCATTAGTTCCACATGGCGTTCTTCATTACTCGATGTCCGTAACCGCAGGGGCGCCGATATTGATAGCGACCACCATCTGGTGGTTGCTGAAGTCCGGCTTAAAATTGCTGTAGCCCATAAAGCTGGAGGACCGGGCAAAATAGGAAAAAGGTTCGACGTAAGTAAACTGCATGACTCCGACACACGTAAATCATTTCGGCTTGAGCTACGCAATCGCTTTTCAGCACTCGAAGCTGCTACAGACTCACTGGACGAGGAGTGGAACCGCATCAAAGTGGCCTATACAGAGACCAGCTCCGTTGTTCTAGGACACAAATCGGCCAAATCTCGCGAAGATTGGATGTCACAGCGTACCTGGGGTCTGATTGAGGACAGAAGAAAGCTTCATCTGAGTCTGCTTGAGACTCAGGATAGCACCGTAAGAGCCGACCTTAACATGCAATACCGTCAAAAACGCAGAGAAATCTATCGCAGCACCCGCAAAGATAGAAGACAGTGGGCTGATGGTATTGCAGATCGTGCTCAACGAGCTGCGAACTCCGGAAACCTGAAGGAGCTATATAACGCTACTAAAACCCTGGCAGGAAACAGTAGATTCAAGAAGAAGCCACTGAAGTCCAAAGACGGTCAGCTCATTGTGACGGCGGAGGAGCAGCTGATTCGCTGGCGGCAACACTTTGAGGAGATTTTCCGTTCGTCTGCAACACGGACTCCTGACACGTTGCAGATCCAACCCACACCAACCCGGATGCTCGACATCGATACGGAACCACCATCAACATCTGAAGTTGCTAAAGCAGTCCGCTCTTTGAAGACAGGTAAGGCGCCAGGACTCGACCTGATAACGGCGGAAATGTTACAAGCTGACTTATCCTCTGCCGTCGATGTTCTGACGCCCCTTATTGAAAAGATCTGGACCGCCGAAGAACTCCCAGACGAATGGAACAAAGGCCTATTAATTACTGTGCCGAAGAAAGGTGATCTTAGTCAGTGCAATAACTGGAGAGGTATTACGTTGCTCTCAATTCCCTCAAAGGTTTTCTGTAAGATCATCTTGGATAGGCTGTCTAAGGCCCTGGATCCCCTACTGCGCAAGGAGCAGGCTGGTTTTCGTTCTGGCCGCTCGTGCACCGACCAGATCAACACTCTCCGTATCATACTTGAGCAGGCATCAGAATGGCAAAGGGAGGTTTATCTAACTTTTGTTGATTTCGAAAAAGCTTTTGATACGCTGAAGTGGTCCAGCATCTGGTCTCGCCTACTGAGCATTGGAGTGCCACCTAAAATTGTTCGTCTTCTGGAGGCTATCTACAGGAAGTATTCTTGTAAGGTAACGCACGACGGCCTCATCTCGGATGACATCGCAGTACACGCTGGTGTCCGCCAGGGCTGCCTACTTTCGCCGCTTCTTTTCCTTGTGGTCCTTGACGGAATAATGCTTCGTGTTTGCGAAAACAGGCGTCGAGGCATAGAATGGGGATTGTCTGACATCTTGGAGGACCTTGATTACGCCGATGATCTTTGCCTCTTGAGCCACACCCACGCTGACATGCAGGCTAAGTTGGACGATCTGAGTCGGGAAGCAGCAAAAACTAGCCTCAAAATAAACATCCGAAAGACACAGGAGATGAGAGCTGGTGTCAGGAATCCCTCACCGTTGATGTTGAACACAGAGGTAGTGGAACGAGTACAAAAATTCACATACCTAGGAAGCGTTGTAACAGAAACCGGAGGTAGTGAAGAGGACATCACTTCACGGATCGCCAAAGCCCGAGCAACCTTCGCGCAGCTGAGACCTGTTTGGCAGTCGCGGAAACTGACCCGAAGGATTAAACTCAAAATCTTCGGGTCCAATGTCAAACCCGTACTGCTCTACGGGTGTGAAACGTGGAAGGTCACAAAGGACATCTCTCGCCAAATCCAAGTTTTCGTCAACCGCTGTCTCCGTCGCATCCTCGGAATTTACTGGCCCGAGACAATATCAAACGTAGAGCTGTTGGAAAAATGCCACGAGAGCCCGATCGACCACCAGATCAAGCGTCGCAAGTGGAGATGGATTGGCCACACGCTCCGAAGGGATTCCAATCACATACCCAAACAAGCTTTGGACTGGAATCCCCAAGGAAAAAGAAAGCGTGGCCGTCCCCGTCAAACTTGGCGTCGCACCGTGTTGGCAGAAGCGGCGAGCAACGGAATGACGTGGAGCGAGGTGAAGCGGGAAGCTCAAGACCGTTCGCGATGGAGAATTACTGTGGACGCCCTCTGCCCCATCTAGGGGACATAGGACATTAAGTCAAGTAAGTCACTATAGGAAATATTCTTAGAAAATGCAAAAAATTGAAAAAATCTCAAATTCGAAAAATTTTTTTTAATCATTATGTACAATTTCATCAAAAAAATGTGATTGCTGCAATTTTTTTTAGTTAAAAAGTTTATTTATTTTACTCGAATTACATTCATGTCATAGAAAATCTCATACAAAATAACAAACAGTGTGATAATGAGCTTCTATTGCGACTAAATCAGGCACATTTCTTAAACGAGCTAAAATGTTTTTATCGAAATCATTAATTGTGTTTTGTTTTTTAATATGCTGTAATATATTTTCTCTTGTATCGTTATTTTGAACTGATGAAATTTTATCTTTAGAAATATTACCGAAAAACCCACCGCAGAGAAAGCAATGAGATTGAAAATTAAATATAAGAGCGTCCTTATTTATTTGTTTTCCTTCCTGTGATTTCTTACGTCTTGAGCTACAGAATGTACATAGCTATTGCAGTCTCATCATTATAATGACTTTGACAAGTTCGATGAATAAGAGCTGATGTTAAAGTTTCAAATTTTTTGTATCTATTGTCGATTCTCTTCTTGCTAGACGCCACTAAACGATTCAAAGCTGTTTTTTTTATTTCATACACTTGCTTGTCGTCTGAATTATTGCAGATTATACAAACAGATTCTTCCATACTGGTAATCTGAAAAGACAAAATCAAATTAATAATGCCTTCAAAGTTTTATCATGAGTATAACTAAATCTGTTTGTATAAAATAAACGAAGTTACTATTTTTTATTCTTGTACTGAAATATCATTCAATTTCAATTTTTTAGGTTATGTTACGTTAAACATACTATTTATAAAAGAAAATATTACTATTTTTATTTTGAAGCTGATTAATATAGATTAAAATACAGATAGTATTTACCTTGCTATGCAGATTCCAAACGTAAAGTACGTAAAGTAAATTTCTCACAAATCACTTAGAGTAACTCAGCCTGCACGTGTATTTTTAAAAACGATGCAGATATTGTACACTACTCTGTATCTCAAATACTGACTAACGGTCTTTACAGCTGCTATGAAATAGCAGGTATGTAGTAAGGCCCAGACTCTCCTAGGTCCGTCCCCACTTCTCAATTAAATAACTTACAATGGGCTTAAATTCACCGAAGGTCACTCAGGTATATAAATTATTTTTAAAACAGCAATAAATAGGCATCTGCAAATATTATTTAAAGAAGATTCTACAACTTTTTCAAAATATTGTAATGTCTTATTAAATATTAACTTTATTAACTTATTTGTTTGTTAATTATAGAAGTATATTTTACTTTGTAATTTTTTCGTTTATCAATAAAACATGAAATCTTACGTTTTTTGAGTAATTAAAGTGTAAATTTTAATAAATACCTGAAAATTGTACATAACGATTAAAAAATTTTTTTCGAATTTGAGGTTTTTTCAATTTTTTTCATTTTCTAAGAATATTTCCTATAGTAATGTATATTTTTCTTTACACCATCAGAAAGTTGATATTTCAACGAACAAAAAGCCCCCAAACTTTTTGAAAAAAGCTGATATTTTGACGTCAGAATTTTTGATTGAAAATTAGGGTGCTTTTTTGATATTAAATTAAAATGAAGCGAAAAAATAAATATTTTTAATCAAATAAATTACAGTGTATTTGGGACATAATAAGGTAAGTTTTCACCAAACTTCGTGGAAAAAAATATTTTATTTGAAAAAGATATAAATAAAAAACCAAATACTTGGTTTTTTGAATTTTTCACCTAAATTTTGAGGTTATGTGAAAAATCTGCAAATACAAAAGTTGTAGATCTTTTTATTGCCTATAACTTTGCCATTTAACTTTTTTCCATAGGACTTGTAGTTTTGCCGGAAATCAAGATAAACCATTTTTTACCCTTAAAAACCTCCCCCTCCCACTTCCCGAACTCGGATCGACCGTAATTTATTTTTCCTTTCATTTTGATCATATTCCCTTGCTTTTCTAATGGGTTTCATCCTACTGTGATTTTCTTTCATTTTTTACCATTTTTGTAGGCTTTGACCCCGGTCTACTACTGTTTTTCACGTATGTAAAATACATAGCAGTGGGATTAAAACATACATATAACACCCTATTGCTCTTGGTTTGTGTAAAATACTACACTTACTTTTAGACTCACAATTTATGAGTCAACCCAGCATAGGGCTTAGCATTTCAATCTCCAAATCCCTGTTACTAAGCCGGGTACGGAGCTGAACTTTTCCGAAGAGTCCGCATTTTTCCCCGACTTTTATTTACACTTTCCGCAGAGTTTCAAGGTTTCAGGTGTTCCTAAACTTTTCACTCGGGCACACCTGTAGTAGGTTTAAATAAAATTTATACTAATCATACTGACATTTGAAAGTTTGTATGTTTGCTACTTCTTGGCACTTGAACAGGTTTTTTTGAAGTTTGGTACACGGATAGACTTTGTCATAGACCAAGAGGGTCTTTAAGTCAAGATTGAATAGGTTACTTCTAGGCAAGCGTGCTCCATCGTCGGCCACATCATTGCTTACCATCAGGTGAGATAGTGGTCAAATGCATAGAAAAAAAAAGATAGGGGGAAATTATTCAATGATTCACCAACTAAAAAAAAGATAGTCGGTAAAAACTTAAAATGACAGACAGAAAACTACAAAATAAAATATGCTTTTCGGAAAAAAGCACATTCCTCGTATCAAGGGAACAAACCCAGAGCAAAATACTAGTAACATTTATGTAGATAAAATGGTTCGAAACAAAAGGTTATACTGCAGTTGCATGAAAATCTAGAACCCAGTATGCAGCAGTATAGTATGCATGCTTCGCAAACGTGATTTATACTTCGCAGTCACAAACACCAGGGTTTTGCTAGCGATGCCGTGCTATTGCAAACTTTATTACCTTTACCAACGTCAGGTTTATTCCGGTTAACTTTGGGGGAAAACATAGAACAGGAAAATAGTAATATTCTTGTTTGCAAACGTTTTGGAGTAGTGGTGGCCAATTGTTTGTCGCTGGTTCAAAACCAGCCAGACGCGTAACTTTCAGTAATTTATTTAATTACCGCTGCTCTCAAAACGGTGAAGGAAAACATCGTGTCCGAAGCGGCATGTCCTAGAACCAAAAATCCGAAGACTTGTGACATTTATCAATAAGCAATGAGCCCGCGTGGGTTAGGGCTCAGTGCCTGAGTTCCAGCAGTAGGAACATTATTAATATTTTTTTTAAAGTGGGAATACATCCAATGATTACATATTGGATGCATGCTATGCTATTATTGTTTGATCAAACTGGTCTAGAAACATTAATTAAATCGCCTAAATGTTGTAATATAAAATATTGTAAAGTACATAGAAATCTAAATAAAAAGAGAAAGTGACAGTCTGACATATCAATATACAGCCGAAATTACTGGGACTAGGAGCATGAAATTTTGCACAACGTTTGAGTTATTATAAAGAAGTTATTTTAGGACGTAAGCTTATGACGTATTTGTGCTAACAGAGGATTTTTCAAAATTCGCCCCCTGAAGTGATGATACGGGGATCAAAGTACTGCCACACAGGCGAACCTGCTGGCAGAAGCTAGTGGCTTATAATTCGTTGTTATAACTATTGTTTCAGCAATAAAAGATCAGTTTATTTTCCATGCTCTGAATCAGGACTCTGTAAAACTCCGAGCACTTTTCATCCTTTTGCCCAACTTTTCAGTGACACAATATTTTGAATTTATGATTTGGAAAGTTTTGGCTCGCGTGATATTTATTATACATATGCTGGTTTTGAATATTTTATCTGGATGATGTAGATCTGTATTATTTATTTATGAAGAGTTAAAAATATGCAAATTGGACTATGTTTGACGGACGAATACTAGTGAATCATATCAACACTGGATAATAGTTAAAAAAACCTACATTTTACTTTGATAGCATAGTTTGTTATGAGGCAAAAGATAGAAGAACAAAAGTACCTATATCAACATCATATCCTGTGTAATTTATTTTTTCAATCGTTCCGCTATCACTGATTCGTTTTTCTTCCATATCTTTCATCACACAATTCATCCAATTTTTCTTTGGTCTCCGTTTCTATCTCCATCAATCCACATTGGGTATTACTATTTAATTCATGAATCCCCGACCGGTCTCATTGGACCGCGCTGTTATTGTTTTACTATTGTGTCTCGTTTCGCAGGTATTGATAGGTTAAGTAACACACGTTTCATTTTTTTTAAACGCGCTTATGAGCAAATACCTAGTTAGAGTAGCGTGGCGTTACAAATTCGGTAGTAGTTCGCAAATCAGACATGTTTTTTTTATTGAATTTGGAACAAGGGTTCTACAATGACGCCATGACGTATTACTATGACGTGTTTAAGAACAAGCGTGCGAGTGAGAAAAAGGGATGGATGCATACACCCTGTATAGCTCCATCCCTTTAACAATTCAGTTTTGGTTGTCAAATGAATCGCATTAAACGCTCATAGTAGGGGCTTTGATCTTGTAACATGTAACAATCCTTAACGATTTCTCACAACATGTCGACATAACACGACCTGCCTTCCATTCGTACACAGACACCTATGTTTGTCAGTATCGTCACCCACACAACGTGCATCGAGCCTTTTTGCTCTCTCCAGCCTGCAAACAGCACCGTCATGTTTTAAATTGAAACTCGATATTGTTTTCATGTTACTGTTCGAACAAAAAATTGGGAAATAAATGTTCTTTCTGGAAACGGTGAGTCTTTGTTGTTAATTCTGCTTGTTGCATTATTAAGTAGCGTTGTCTCAGGAATTCATGGCTTTTTGACTTGTCTTGAGTTAAATGAATAAGGTATGTATGGTATTTTTTTTAAAGTATGAACAGAGGTAACTTGTGAGAGTGCGTTTAATGAAAGCGCGACCTGGAGTTTTTTTTTAATTTAATTGGCAACATCATTCAAACGCAATTGTAGGAAATAAAAAAAAGTGTGAACTGTCAAGACATGATTCTCCTACCAGTTAATAATACCACATACAATTTTTTTGGAGTAACCCTCTTTTTCTCAGGTTGCACTGTCATTAGACGGACTATGTCTTGCTATCAAATACTACGATACATTATAATAAAGAGAACTCAAAACATATGAATTATGACGAAGGCTAAATATGTTTCGAATTCTAAGCTTGAACAAAAATTGAGTTTCGGCTTCATGCAATATTGTATAAACATGAATATGGTGAGGTAACTAATTGAAACGTTTGAATTGAAACATTAAACACGAAACATATAATTAAAATAATTAATGTAGGGTACATTGGCATTTTCTTTGTAAGCGGGAAATCATCCGATGCCTTCTCCCGCTCTAAGGCGGAGCGGGAGGTCGGGTCAGACTTTTACTGACTCAGAGCGGGCAAAGATGATGAAAAGAATGTTTACGGTGGGTGCATTCGAAAACAAGTTTACAAAACACATTAGCTAAATAGCTAAATCACTCAACCAGACAATTCACCGTCTTTCTAGTTCCATCAATCATTTTCGCACTTTGCCAGTAACATTACACTGTATCGACACTCATATTTTTGTACGTACATAAATATTACAGGTACAGTGCGGGCGTTGGTGCCTCAGGCTTACATTCATCATCATCAGAACGTATTCAGTTTCACATCTACATAAATATGCTGTGCCTGAAAAACGAGAGCTATTTGTTATTCTAGTTTGACGCCTGAAGGATAAAAGATGAGGCGAATATTTATAATGGCTTTCTTACATTTGCCTAAGATACAATAAGAAGTGTGTTCGTATTGTATGCTTAGGCTATATTTAGAAGACATTTATAAAATCGTGTCTCCTTAATCTTTTCTTTGTCTAGGTTAATATAATACTTCTCTTCATCGTGGGTTCACAAACATGTAAACTCTTTGTGTATGTGAATTCGACACCCAGACCCGGAATAATTATTTGTAGGTCATAGAAATTTTGTCCCGTGCGTAAAGAGGTAAGATTTTAACTGCCTCTCTAGAAGCACTGATTCAATAACGCAAACTTCATACTGATTACAAGCAATGGAATGGCCACTTTTCCTTCCTATTCTATTTTGAGTCCATAGATGCGGCAGAGGACCATAGTTGACCGCCATCCTGTTCGGTTTTGAGTTTCACGCTCCATTTCGCTCTACGTCTTCCCTATGTTCTTTGCCTCTAAGTTAATCATTTGTCACTAAGTCTGCTTTGGGTGACCAGGTTTACGCTTCAAGGAAAGCGAAAAGATGGACATGAATTCCAGTCTAGAGCTTGCCTTGGTATATCTTCATAGTCCCATCGGAGCAAGTGGCCGGTACAGTTCCACTTGCGGAGTTTAATCTGTTACGGCTACTTTCGATTCCGCAAAATACTCTCGCGTGCGGCTGATGTAGGTAAGCCACAGGGGAGAAAACCGCAAGAAAAATCCAGCTTGTAATAAATCACCATGATCGATGACCGAACTGTGTTGCTTGCATGCATTACTTATTTAAATTAATTCACGTATACTCTTCCCGATACCTGCCTTGAAGCCTGATTCATTTAATCAAAACCATAACGATATCGTAGCGACTTAGACGACTAAGACCATGATCGTATTCCATACATCAATAATAATTGAGCTTGAACGACATTAATTTTAAAGTGGTACGATCGAAGTGCCATTGACGCGTGTTCAGCTATGTCAGTAATTATCCTGGTAGAATATATAATAATGTAACTGGCAATAAGCCGTAGATACATCGTTTAGTTTCAAACCAATTGAATTGTCCTTCTATCGAATCCCGTTCAAGGAACACGTGAAAACCGATTTTGGGTAGGATTTCGATCGGACGACTATAAAACTAAACTTTCAACGATATTTGACTTGCCCTAAGTTGAACGAGGAAGAGAACCCCGGGGCTCTGTAATTAGAGCAAAGAAGGAACAGGAGTGGGTTTTACTCTGTAGAAGTCTGACTCGCCTTCCCGCTTCGCCCAGAACGGGAGAAGTCATTTTGATTACCTTAAAAAAAAATGAAATTTGTCTTGTTTGATTTCACGAGAATCAAGCTACTGTTGCTATCCAACAACCGATATATGTACTTACTTACCAAGCGTATCTTTACAGAATACTAAAAAATCTTTTGAAAAGACTTAAAAGAAGCGAGATTCATCGAATTAATGAAGGAAGCTGCAGCCTGCTTACTAATGAGCTCATCTAGACAAAGAGAACTTCAACAATAGGGCCGCAAAACGATGTGGTAGACTTGATAGATAGATATACACTTCATTGTCACACTTACCGTTTCTAGGCGTCCAGATAAAGCCAAACACGGTCAAGCTTTTTGGTTGTGTGTCCGGCCAAATTAGGATGAGTTATAAGGCCTGTCCGGCTTTAGTTAGGCTAATTTTATCATTTTTATAGATTTTATGTGTTCTTGCAATTGCAAGCGATTGCAGATCAGCAATTATTTGTTATTTTGTTAGAATGTAAAAAGTAAAATATCAGGGAACGAAGTCAAAAAAAAATTGCTTTTTTAATCAAATGTCCGGCTAAACTGGTTGGTTTGTCCGGCTTTTGGGTGTGATGATCGGGCAACCCTAGTCACACTAATATAATAAAGGTGAAAGTTTGTGTTTATGTGTAGGGTGTTTGTGTTTGTTACTTACTTTACGCTTAAACGAAATTTGGCATAATCATGAGCATCGCTTCAGTCACAAGACGTCCACTGTTGGGCATAGGTTTGGGGGAGCCCTAGTGTCACCTCAATCAACAGTCTTGTGCATCTCGCATTCGTCCAATTTCCGTAACTCTTACCAGGTCATCATTGAGCTATTTCGGTAAGCCTGGTCATAAATTTTTGTCAAAATTTGGCACATAGACTTAAATAAAACTATACTCATATTAGCATTAGCATTATCGGCCTTGTAATGTTCCCACTGTTGAGACTCAGGCCTCCTCTCTAGGAGAAGGAATTGGCTGTAAATCTACCACGCGCGCCCAGTGCGGATTGGTGGATGACACATGTCTTCGAAATTTTTGGTTCTAAGACATGCCGGTTTCCTCACGATGTTTTCCTTCACCGTTTTGAGAGCAGTGGTGATGAAATAAATTACATAAAGTAATGCGCCTTGCTGGGTTTGAACCCGCGACCTACAACTCGTCGGCCGTTCGGCCTTCGGGGCCGTTACCACTGGGCCACCACTGCTCTCCTCTCATACTCATATTGCTATGAAAATATCTTCCACCGTCCCTCTGGACTAACAAACTGGTAATTTTACGAACGGGATTCCCCATACGGATGACCAGCGTAGCTTGGTCAAAATACATAAGTATATTGTGTTACATAGTTTACATAAAATAGATTAACAGTAGAACTGGGGTCTGACCGCTGTTGAATACTTAATAATCCCGTAAGACTAGTACCTATCCTAAATTTGCTACCAGGTATACTCAATCTCTCACAGTTTACCATTTATTTTTCCCCCAGAAGCAAGAGTGAGTTTCACAATATGTTCCATCACTTTTATTTATGTGAGGAGTGAATACTTTTAGGCAAGCGTGCTCCATAGTCGGCCACATCATCGCTTACGAGCAGGTGAGATAGTGGTCAAACGCGAGCTATGACTCCTGAGTTTATTTCGGTGTTTCTTCTCAGGCTAGTCGGATAGGAAACACCAGCCTCGTATAGTATAAAATGAGGAAAAAAATATTTGACGTGTCAAAGAGTTTGTGAAAACCTACTTGCAAAATAAATATCATTTACGCATAATAAAAAAATCACCGACATTAGATTAAGATTTAGATACATATACCTACCTAAGAATTATATGAAACCTTGAATACTTCTTTGTTAGTGAA
Source organism: Mythimna separata (assembly GCA_030763345.1). Classification (NCBI taxonomy): domain Eukaryota; kingdom Metazoa; phylum Arthropoda; class Insecta; order Lepidoptera; family Noctuidae; genus Mythimna; species Mythimna separata. Next base: position 8,617,633 of record CM061190.1, read on the forward strand.
GGCCACAACACAATCTTTTAGAAAATGGCCCCGGAATCCTATTAATCGTATATTCCTTTTATACTATTTTCAATAGGCATTCCCATTTCGAGACGAATAAAGAATATTGAACGTTTAAAGATTTTTCTCACCGGATTGTAGCACTGAGGCGCCATCGCCTCGAGAAGATTTGGTTCAGTCGGTTGGAGAAAAAAGTTCAGTTAGAGTTAAAAATGGACCAATGGGTCATAGAAAAATGATCAATGATTGTTTTTTATATAAGTGTAAGTATAAATAAATTAAGCCTCAGAAATGTCGCCTGACATGTGGCTTAGTGGCACTTATGACTAAGTATTTATTTAATAATTTCTGAATGTTTTAGCCGAAAGACGTCTACTGTTGGACATAGGCCTCCCACAAGTGTCGCGACAATGATCCGTCTGGTGCGTCTCGCGTCCATCGGATTCCCGCGACCATTACCACATCATCGGTCCACTTTATAGGAGGCCTTCCAAAATGATGATGATGATTTGAATAATTATGCAATATGCTGTAATATTTTTGCCACTACAAAATATTATTTTTGATATAAAAATTATAAATGTACTTACTGTGCCTTAGTAATTTCATTCTTTTACGCGAATAATAGCGTAATTAATATAGATAGTATAAGTCTCAAGATAAAATGAAGATTTATAAATAAATGTTCGAACCCGAAGTTCTTCGTAAAAACATCTTCAAATTGATCAATGACTTTCTAACAATAACTTTTTTCATATCTTAACAAAAAAGTCGGACGAGAAATGTGATTAAAATTCAAATAAGTCAATTTCTATGTCTTCGTAACGAAATTATTTTTTGTCATATTGGAACGTATAAAAATAATATTGCCCACGGCTATTAGAGTATTTTATCTTTTTAAAATTTTCTATTTTCGACTTTGCTCGAACTTTTGATATCGCTCACGCAGAGTGTTATTATACTAAAAATCACCATAATCGATTAATATTTGGAGGTTGCGCAACGCCAATAGTTTTCCCATACAGTTATTCCATCATCAGTGTAGGGTTTTTCATATTATTATTTTTTACAGAGGATAGTTAGTAGTAAGTATTACTAGACACAATACACTAGTAAAACGTAATAACCCTCAGTATTTAGTTTACTACTTACTACCCTCCTCTGTAAAAAAATAATAATTCTAAAAGTTTACCCTACACTGATAATGAACTTATTGGCGTTTCAAAAAATGTTGCGAAAAAAACATGAAACACCCTAACGGCCATGCTTAGGTTAAAAGTTATTACGATATTGACCTCTCGGGATTTAAGACAATCTCGATAAGCTATCCGACGGTCATGGTCACATTATTATCGTAAAGATATGACTTGAACGCCCTTGGGAATTATCGAGAAGTAGCTCCCTATTAGGGAAACGAGTTCTCAACGCGACCCTTAAACTGTACGGCTAAAGTCTTTTTTGACTTTTTTTATTTCCATCTTGGAATTATAAAATCCATTTTAACCACTATAGTTCGTTCACTTTAAAAATGCAGTAAAGTCATCATTGTCCGTCAGCCTAGCCCGCCCCCTAACCAATCAATACTGTTTAAGTGTATTTTTATAAATTCATTAAACTTAATAGTTTAAAATATAATTTGTTTGGATTTAACACCTCTGTAAATACACATTTATCTTAAGTTTATCTTGCAGTTGCACTGATAAATCACTGCATTCTTAACGCTAACGAACAATAGTTCTGAAATTAAAGGAAACCAACTGTGACCCCGACTGGTCTGAACAAGTGAAACAAAGAGCCAATGAGTATCAAAAGTAGGTTAGATTTATTTCCGACACAGAAACTTGGACCAGCAAAGTTTACTCCTTTGTAGACGAGATCCAACAACCTTTAATTGATGTTTGGATAGTAATGGCTAGAAAAACAAAAGAATAGCGTGCAGTAATAGTAATAGTATAATAGTAGTAGTGTAATAGTATACTAATATTATAAATGTGAAAGTAACTCTATCTGTCCGTTAAGCTGTCCAGGTTAAACTATTGAACCGATATAGATGAAATTTTGTAGATAGCTAGCCTGAACCTCAAGGATGAACATAGGCTACTTTTTATTTGTCTTAGACTCCGCGTTCGCTGTAACCAACATTCATGTGCGGACGAAGTCGCGGGCAAAAGCTAGTAGTGAATAATATTCGTTCACTTTGAGCGTAATCTTCTACAAATAAACGAGCAGTTTTAACTTTTTGGCATACATATCATACATTCAGTCATGCATTTTCTTTCACTAGAAACTGCTTCCAGTAGAAATCGATAAATGAAGTGGAAATATGAATAAAATTACTTTGAAACGTGAGAGTTATAAAGATTTCTCGTAGCGCTTAGCAAGGCTTGGTCAAGCGCGAAAGCAAAGTTAAAAGTGGCATTAAAGTGTTAGAGTTGTGTTCTTGTTGTTTGTGTTGTATTGTACCGGCCTCATCTAATATATATAAAATGTCGAAAAAAAAATTGACAAGTAAATGTGTTTTGTAAAACCTACTTATAAAATAAATATCATTTATCATTGTAGTGGTTGACTGGAAGAGAATGCCTTCCAGCCCGCGTATGTACTACTAAAGTTCAAATAAATAAATTAAGTATACACATAATAACTTTAAAGCAATCAAATAAATCTATTCAATGGTTTGGCAATAACATAAACTAAGTATGTATAGGACGAATAAACATTCTGTATAATTAAATTGCACCAATATATGTGTGCTACGAAGCGTAGACTTTTCGTAGCGCTCGTAGAGCCTTCGTAGCCAGTTGCTACGAGCTACGACATTTGAAATGGAGTTCTAACTGAGATTTAATCTATATTAATTTAGTTACGGAAATATCAATCTAAATGGAATATTAATATGTATGTTATTAAATATTTCCTGTAAACTAATGGGGTTTTAATAATGTTGACTGCGTTTTCCAGGTGGAGTGACGAGAATGGTTAAAATGAGAAATGAGCACTTAAGAGGATGTTTGAATAGAACCTCAGGACCCTGGAATTAGAGCAAAGAAGGAAAAGGAGTGGGTTTTAGTCAGTAGAAGTCTGACTCGCTTTTCCGCTCTGCCCAGAGCGGTAGAATTCATTTTAATGTTCCATCTTAAAAAAAAGTAAGTTTGAATGTGACGCCACTGATTAAAAAGTTAAAAGTGAATCGTTTATCTTGGTGTTGTGGTGTGAAGGCCAAGGATGAAACGACCAAAGAAATGGTGGGTGAATTATGTGAAGAGTGATATTAATGATAAGTCAAGGATAGCGTGACTGCTGTCAGGATAGAATGGAAGCAGAAACCGTTTAGCGCCGACCCCATGTAAAATGGGAAAAGGGCAAGAAAATTAATTTTTCTTGCATTTCCAGAGTACTTTTTTGAGTTAAGGTGGGCGCGACGTTAGAATTATCCATACAAACGTAATACCAAAATCATTTGAAATTTAAGCATATTTACACCATAATATGATGTTATTCGGATTCAGACAATAATTATATAGGTTCCTACATCGTCTTTTTGTTGAAAAACTTACCCCAAACGAAATTTAAGCGAATTTAAATTTGCACATTTTCACAGCGAAAATGTCATGTTTTTATTTGGTTTTTTCTATATTATAAACAACAATATTTCAAAATATCTTTCCGTAGGAACACAGATATTATTATCAAGTTATAAATACTCGAAACAATATTGGAAATACATTAATTTTTCATTCATCATTTTTGGTATTACGGAACCTTTCCCAAATTTCCAATAGTTTGTATTGCTATCACAGCAAGCAACTGTCAGTGTGCGGATGATGACTGTAGTCCAGTCGGTGTGTCCAAGAATTGTTTATACTATCTGGATTGCTTCCATCAACCTCAAAAACGTATATTTTTGCGTCTCAACTCGAGATAGCGCGCGGTCTCCGCAGGCCTCTTAAAGAGGTTTGTAATATACAGGTTTAAACTACAAGCCTTTTCCACGCCTTTGCTTCTATGATTTATTTATTCTTCAGGAACCAAGATATTTTTAGAAAAAAACACCTAAAATAGCGCCCGATTACATTATTTATTACTTTTACAAAAGAAATTTATCCTACCTAAACCTCAACACAAGTATATACCTCACAAATTCAGAGGTAGCCAACATTTTCATCCGGTATGCCGTAATACCCCACACAAACGTCAGGGGTAACCCATTTTCCCCCACCAAAACTCATATTAAAACTATGCGGTACCCGTGAATTATTTCTTAGACCTTGGTGTGTTGTAACGTTATATTCGAGGTTTTAAGCGAGGATTTTTAGGAAAATATTTTAGTAAAAAGTTCTGTTTTAATTAAAAATAAGTTTGCCCGGAAATATTTGCTAAATCATAAAAAAAATTGTTAGACTTTAATCAAAAAAATACCAGGGTATCTTTGTGACGGTTTACAATGTAATAATAAACTGTCTGCTGGTTGAAGATGTAAAACAATCGAATCACAACAAATCAAATAAATCATTTAGAGGCTTTTCAGAACTACCAAGAAATCAGTAAGTCAGAAAAATGAAGCTAATTGCACATTCCAAAACGAAGATCTTTATAAAGAACTACATCGAGATATCCATTGACACTCCTTTAATTATTATAATCACGAAAGTTTGTATGTACGAGTATGGAAGTTTGTTAATTTTTTACGCAAAAAGTGCTGAATGATTTCGATGAAACTTCGTACACGTGTAGACCATATCCTGCAATGGAATAGCAAATAAGGTACTTTTTATCCTGGGAGTATGTTGCCTTACGATAATTTTCTAATATCACGCGGGCAAAGTTGCTTACAGCAGTTAAATCTATACTAATATAATAAAGAGGTAAAGTTTGTTTTTTTTGTTTGCATGAGGTAATATGTGGAAGTACTGGACCGATTGCTAAAATTTTTACACCAATAGAAAGCTGCTGTATTCCTGAGTGACATAGGCTATATTTTATGCGCGGGCGAAGCTGCGGACTAAAGCTAGTTACAAATATCTCGGTTAAATATTTCTTGTTACCTACTTTAATAATAATACACCGGTTAAAGTAATTCAGGAACAGCAAGCCTTGCCCAATTTACTTTCACAATTAACTCTCGAGCAAAATTAAACGTGTAATAGCATATTAAGTCGACTTCAGTAGGAACAAAGTAATTGCATTCCAAGTTATAATCTAGCTGGTGTAAAAATAAGGAAGTCAATAAGTTGTAATTAGACAAAATGTAATTTATCACACATTTTTCATGAATGTAAATTATGTTATTTAACTACTTAAGTTTTTGGTCTCGAATCAACTTATAATAACTTAACTTTTGATTATCAGATAGCGATTGGTGAAATGCCAAAATGTACTTAAGGGACTGATGATGTGACATTGACATTTCAATCTTTCGATAAAGAAAAAGGTAAAAATAAAAATAAAGTCGCAAAATACAATGACCCCTTTTTCAGGAAAACCTTTATCGTTTCAACGAACATTGTATAAATATAATGCTACAATCAAAAGGAGTGGACCAGTAAATAATCACTTAGTTAATATCACTTATGTGTATGCTTTGGTCTCCTATAACTAAAGGAGCATTCTTTAAAGAACCTTTTATGAATGACAGCGATTTATATTGTAATTGTCTATCCTTTGCTCGAAATCCAAATAAATAAACAAGCCTCTGTCTATCACAAATTTATTTATTTACGTAATCTACGCTTCTAAAGCCCAAATACGAATTACCTCTCAAAGGAAGGCAAATATATCTGATTTTCCTGAGGAAACGTTCTCGTGAAACCGCACATGTCTGACATATACTTCCAGCTGTCTTTCCGACGTGTGCTTAAATGTTTTGGTACGCAGTTGTCATTGATATATTGAATTATTAAGGTACTTTGTATATGTATGTAGGTTGGAGTCCTTCTTGCTTCTTCCATCACTTATTTAAAAACATCAGTAATCGAAGTCTTGCTTTAATTGACAAACATTGATAGTGGGTTAAATGTTTATGTTGTTTGTGTTTTTGATTACAGAAGCCCTATCAAGAGCTTTTAGCGCGATCCATTTGATGACCCAAACTGAACTTTGTATGTGTCTTACTGAGTGTGGGACTTACTACACCGTGTGTCAAATAGCAACGCACAAACGAATACTACAGATCTAGTACATGAGTCTGGCCCCCCCAGTGGTGGAAATTTTCGTCGGTTTTCTCATAAAATATCTAATCTTTTTTAATTTCACCTACTCATATTTTCGATTTTTTAGTTCTAGGACATGTCGGTTTCCTCATGATGTTTTCCTTTACCGTTTTGAGAACAGTGGTAACTAAATAAATTACTCAAAGTAATGCGCCTGGTTGGGTTTAAACCCCAGACCTACAACTCGTAAGTCGGGGCAATTACTCCTGGTTCACTACTGCTCTCAACTGCCTATAGGACTTACAAAAATATTTGTCACAACAGTTCATTTAATTACTTTCGAGTTTGTTACCATTGTATCGATCTAAAACTTGTTTACCATATTCCTCGGCAGTCTGAGGTCATATTTATTGATTATCTTATCACAACTTACGTATGACACTCGTTTTGTCTAGACATCCATAGTAATAGGTTTCAGAGGTCACAGACCTGTTCAAGGACGAAAAAGCTATATATTTTTATTTGAGAGATAGCCTGGTGTCGCTTTTAATTTATATATGTTTGGTTCTGTCGAGAAAATAGGAGTATAGAGAGAAAAATCAGAACTACGCATTCAGTTAATTTGTGGTAGAATTGGAATGCATACTAATTAGTTTTGGTTTTGCTCGCTATCTCTTGTGGCGTTACTTGTGCTCTAGCTGTAAGCTGTAAATGTGTAATTTGTGTGTGTTGGCGTATGTGTATGTAATGTGTGTGTGTGTGTGTGTGTTGTGTATGTCTATTTAGAAATTATTTAGTCAAATATACGGGATAGAATTGGCACATTACTGATTTATTGTTTGCCTAAAGTCGTATATTTTAACCTAAAAATTTGTGATATTAATTAGAATAGAATAGAATAAACTTTACTTAATTTTAGATTTCTTTTTGATAATTTAAATTACTTTTAGTTAATTCTTCAGGTATTTTTTTTCAAATGAAGTGTATAAGTATCTAGAATAGTTTTTGATACTTTAAATTACTTTTAGTGAATTTTTCAGGTAGGTATTTTTTCAAATTAACTATATAAGTATCTATATTTGTATTGATAGTTAAGTGCTTTTTTGTATAATATGTAAAATAAGTGATATTCTTTTTCTTGAATATAATTATATTTGAACAACATCATTCCCAAACTCTGTTTCTACTCTATATTCCATGTCCGTAAAAACAAAGATCCTATCCACCCTAAAATATCGAGTGTCCAATCTATCAAAACATTTTGTTTGCCATCGACACGAAACTCTATCAATCATCCTAACACGATCAATGAAACAAGAACTGACATTACAAAAACAAATCACTCAATTACATAAACAAAACAAAAATGAAAAAAAAATTACTAACAAAGACATAGGTTGACCGGTAGAGAATGCCTTGATGTATTAAGTCCGTCTATGTATCACCACTGTGCATGAAGTTTAAATAAATACTCGTAGCTTATGTTACCCAGTAAAGATGTAGCATTAAAATGGTGAATGATTATTTGAAATAGGTCAAGTAGTTTTTGTATTAAATCGAAACATACAAACAAACAAAAAGATTAGATTTACAAATTGTAGTACGAACAAACATAAAATCAAATCTTTCCTCTTTATCGTGTTAAGTTTAGATAAAAAAATAAATGTAAACCAAAAGAAATTGGTGTACTAGAAAAAAATATTACTCTTTACAAGCGGATACGACAGCAAATATCCTATTCCCAAAATGATAAGAAAAGATTTGCAAAAAGAAATGGCGGTAACAGGAAAAAAATATTTTTCTCATACGGAGAGTATTGCCCTGGATATGTTGGGCGAAAGTGTTGTTGACAAATAAATAGGACTCACATAGAGGGTTCGTCTGAGAGGAAAACTGACGAATGTCAGTCGAAAGTAATTGACGAAATATACGGAAAGGACGCAAGCTGTTGTTAGAATAATGATATTGGCTATGTTTCTTATACAAACCCTTGTAAGTCGCTTATAATAATACTTAGTTATTGAGGAAAATATGAATTCACCATTGAATCCATCGTATCACTTTCACTACATAGTATAAAACAAAGTCGCTTTCTCTGTCCCTATATCCACATGTATGCTTAAATCTTTAAAACTACGCAACGAATTTTGAAGGGGGTTTTTAATAGGTAGAGTGATTCAAGAGGAAGGTTTATATGTAAAGGGTGTAAAAAGACCCTTAACGAAAACGAAAACCCCATATTCTACACATCACTGGGATACTTTTTTTCTTCTAGGACATACCTGGGAATTCACTGGTTCTGGAGATATTGAAGGTCAAAGTCAGATTTTTTTTTCGTTTTCTTTTTTCAAAATCGTATTCCATGTATCATTAGTAAACTTTCTTCTGAACAAACATTATCAAAATTATCAATTTTTCATAACAAATTACGCATTTGAAGTTAGAAAAATGCAACGAAAACTAAACACAACGAGCGCCTCACACACATAAGCGTGCGGTCGGTTCAACGACCAATCGCGAGCGGCCGAATGCTCAGCTGATCGAAATTATTATTAATTAATTATTTTTTTAAGATGAAAAAAAAAAGTTTTTTCCCAGTAATAATTTTCGGTCAAAGTTGCTTAATTACATGTACAGAATGTGTAGTTATCGGCTTTGTGATCGGTCTTTTTACACCCTGTGCAATACATGTATAACATAGTAGGGAAACACTGATAATTTTGCACCCGTGCGAAGCCGGGGCGGGTCGCTAGTGATATTGCAAAGCTGAAGAGGTTATTTGTTTGAACGTGTAATCCCAGGAACGAATTAAAAGATTCTTTTAATATCGGAAAGCCTTTAGATTGAAGTAGGGTACTCGTATACAAGTATAGGTAGAATATATAAAATCCCATTACGGAATTCACAAGAGCGGAGCAGTAATCAAAGACGCCGATACTGTGAAGGACAGCTAATTGGAAATTAGTTACGTAAGTACTCGTACTATGAAAAATACATGTTTGTAGTGAACACAGAAAAACGATGATAAACTAAAAAATTTACAACTCTCACAGAAGTGAACTTTAGAAGAAGTGACCTTTGAACCTTTACAGAAGTGAACCTTTAAAAATTGTGTGGAGTGGCAAATATCGTAACGGAGATTAATGGGAATAAATAAGGTCAAACCAGAGACCTAGACTAGAAGTCTAGACTTGACAAACAAGAATTAAAAACATTATTTTCCGTAGCTTTACCGTCATGGACGTCAGGACACTAAACGATAATGTAGTGTAGTTAAAGAATTGTCATAACGTCGACGTCATTAGGAGTCATAAAAACCTACGGTTAAAATTAACTGGTAGAGAATGCCTTGTTGCATTAAGTCCGCCTATGAAGCACTACTGTACATACATGAAGCGAAAATAAATGAATAAGAATACCAAATCCGTTTTTTATAAGCTATAATGTTTTTTTTTGTAGCAGAATTTAAGGTGAAACTTCGCTCTACCAAGTATGGCCATATATTCTGTTAAAATTATTAAATGAACGCTTGATAACTGACAGTATTGAATAATAATAATAATATTCCACAACTTTCACACAACGAATGACGGAATACAACGTGTTGAGTCAACCATAAGTACCATAAAACTAAGGCAGGAAGATTATGATAATGATACTGTTCCATTACTGTAAAGCACTTTTCCAAAGTATCCTGGACTTTAGGTCCGTATTTCAAAATGCTCACGTCATAGTAAAAAAGATAACCCAACCCTAATGGGCGTAAAAAACTAACTCGTAATCCATACGAACCGCCCACTGTGATCGTGGGTCGCCTTAATGGCCTAACGTTTTAGATGTAGTGGCGTAGGTACCGGAGGTCTAGTCGGGGCAGTGCCCCAGGGCCCCCAAGTTCAGAGGGCCCCAAAACCTGATAAATAAACTTGTTATTGAACTAGCGAAAAATTCTTCCACCTTCGAAATCTAAACAAAATGGTTCGCACTAACTAAAACGATTAGTAATTAAATTACTAATTGTTTTAACAGGGCAACTAATTTTATTCACTCCGCCCAGTAGGGCAGAAGTTATTTGATGATTCCCTATGTAAAAGGGTGTCTAAATCTCTTTTATTTCCTACTCTCTTTTCGCAAGAATGCTGGAGGAAATTTCTGTAGAAATAAGCATCATCTTTCTACCTATTGTTCTGTGTCCTTCTATTTCTCTTTTACTATATTGTGTGTACAAGAACTGTAAAATATATAAATAAAAAAGGGGCGTCAGTTTTTTTTACCCAGGGCTGCTAGTTGCTCAGTTACGCCCCTGTTTAGATGACCATTATCCTGAGGGACCACTTACCATTTCAAGTAGTTACCCTAAAAATGAGGTAGATACACCTGGTATGGTGTATCTACCTGGTATGGTGTTTCATATAGTTTCCTCGGCCGAGATATTTTAGTTTTATTTTTATAGGACGAGTGGAAAGCTTATGGGACATTGAGATGTTTACATGAACAATAGTTTACACAAAAAGGACTTCATTTAATGAAAACATATTGTAACTTGTAAATGTAATTTTCCGCAATATATAGTTATGTTTATCAAGATGTTTTAAAAGGGTAACTGAGAACATTAAATTGGCTATCACTAACTTTTTAGATAGATAAATTAGATTAGAATGACTTGTCCCTTAGGATTGAAGAAAATTAAAGTTAGATAAACTCGTTATAGTAGGGGAGGCCACGATGCTAAATGGGGATTTACTCGAGCGTCGTAAAGACTTATTGGGTTGCAAAGCTTAGATGATAAGAAGAAAAAAATGTTATATGATTATACCTTTTCATCGGTGGGGGAAGCGGCTATAGATTTTTAAATTTGTAAAAAAAAACTGTTGCATAGACATCCTCGAGCGCGTCAGATATTGATAGCATCAATGCCCTACGTATTTTTAATAATGTACGTATGTTAATCTGATCGTTTGCATGATGTGGGTGGTTGTATGGAAGGGTTGAAAAAGGAAAAAAAAAAATTTAATCGAGCGCGTCAGATTTTCTAAGGGAGTGTTAAGTGCACCAAAAAAAAGCTCCCATTCACTAATCTGACGATTTCGACGGGACGCAAACTCGCGGCCATTTTCATAAAGTGCAAAAAAAATTCGCCATTTTGAAATACTCAAGCGCGTCAGATTAAGATATATATGGTTCATCTTTATGTTCTAAACGTACTGTCTCATAATCTGACGATTATAAGGAGGGATTCGCCTAATCTGACAAAAAAAACCCCAGCAACTTTCTGCTAATGCCATTCCTGGGCGCTTAAAAATGTACTTATATCATTTTTGAGCTCAAATTATAATTTATGTAATATTTTGAGCTCGCTGAGTTCAAACAAATAATGTTTCTATGCATTTGAGCTCTCCCAGCTCGAAAGTCTGATAGAAGTTTCATAGAACACTATTTTTGGAATTTTTAAACCGCAATAACTTTTGAATGGATCAAGTAATTTTCACGCGGTTGGCGGCATTCGACGCAGTTTTATCATCCAACTAAAGGAGGCTATAAATGGCAACTGAAGGAATTGTGATTTAGTAAAAGTCTGATTCTTCCTCTAGTTCCACTGAGAGTAGAAGAAATAACTTGATTCTTTCACATAACAAAAATTGAAAAAAAGGTGTCCAGAATGAACAAATTGATACAAACCACATTCTGTATGCATGTAGAAAAATGCAATTCTGTATGCGTTTCTGTATCCAGAAAATATTGCTGCGTAAAACAATATTTTCAACAGAATAATTGGTAAAGAAAAGTTTGTTAACATATTGACAGGCTTATTTATATTCCGACGGGCTGAGGTGAACGTCAATCATTGTGCGATTATAATCTGCCTACCTATCTGTTTTGTAACACGACCAATAATTTATGATCATGATAAGTGTAACACTACAACACACACTTCCATTAACACTAGCATTATTCAGGACATAGTTGTGTACCGAATTTCAGCCAAATCATTTCAGCCATTCGAGCCTGAAGGAGTTAGGTACAAATTTTCGCCTTTATAATATTTAGTGTTTAGCTTGAAAACTTTTCACAATTGTGTATTATTTGAAAACCTCGTGTAATCATCATCATCGCCTCAACTAACGGCCCTGTGCGACTTGCGTCCGTCGGGTTCCCTCGCGTATTCCTCGTCTAAATTCCGGAATCATAAATGTGATGATTACATCAAGAAATTAATGGAATTGCAAATTACTTATTGCGCTTTTGATTAATTATTCATCATTCAATTAGGCGGCACGAATGGCGCAGTGGCTGAGCAATTGGTTGCTGCGCTGCGGGTCGTGGGTTCAATTCCCGCATGGAACAAATATTTACGTATGACCTACAGATCGGTATTCCGGGTTTGGGTGTCTTGTGTATGTGAGGTTACATGTTTGTAACCGCACCCACGATATTGGAGTAAATTCTAGTGTGTAGAAAAGTATTTAAAACAAAAAAATAAGAACTAAATAAATTACTTCACTTATTCCGTTCTCCGGTTATGGCTTAGGTAGGCATGTAGGTAGGTAACCTAAGTGTTAGCCAGTCCCCTGGGAATTACTTTAGATTATTATTTATGCAAGAAGTGCGCAGGGTCGTCGTACGTGCGTGTACTAGCATTTCTCTTTGCGAGCAAGGCTTATGTACTCGTAGCTACAGTTTTATACAAATGACTTTATATTTCGACGTAACAAATATATTTTAGAAAACTTTATAGATCAATGGGAAATCGAGGTTTTTTTACCCATAGCTGCGTTCTATAAATTATATTTAATCTATAATTGAATGCTCCACAGGAGAGGAAAATTCATATTTTCCTATTGCATAGTCAAAATCAGATTAAAAACGCACTAATAGTAGTTCCTTTGAAAGAATTTTCCACTTTCACGCGGGCGAAACTACTAGCAGGAGTTCATTAGTTAGGTATAAAGGCGAAAATGTGTATGTTTGTAACGCCATAAAGAAGTCTTACGGTTAAACAGTTTTAAATTTAATTTGACAACCACATAGTCTACATGACTATGTCTTGGAATAGGGCATGAAATACCTGTTATTCCGTCACTATTTTCCTTTCGAATAGTTTTCGACATTCACGCGGGCTAAGCAAAAGCACAAAAATATATCCCTATACTTTAAATATTCAGAAAAACCCTGTCTTTATTATCATATTCACACCAAAGTTTGTGACAGTCACAATGGACATTCCAGAAAGAGCATAAAAGCGGAATGGCCGCGGTTAGAATGCGGCAGACATAAAATGTGAGGCCCTCGCGTTTCATCCAAACAGATTTAAGTACATTTCGCACATGGAAATGAGAATAAAATGGTGGACACATGCGGCTGTGTTATGTAAAACAGGATGGCGGATTGGTAGGTAGAAAGTATTTTTTATACAGTTCCGATATGTTTGGAACAGAAATATTCTGCCTTTTTTTTAAGTAAGGTTTTTAAAAAGCATTTTTATTAGAATAAACTCTTTTTCTTCCTACTCTTATCGACCTTATCCCATATTACTTGGAGTCGCCGCAACATGTATTTTGGTCCATTCTAGTGCGCCTCACCATCTAAGATTGCATCACTGCTTACCATCAGGTGGGATCGCAGTCAAGCACTAGTTTATATATTTAAAAAAAAAAATCTGTCCTGATCACATTAGCACCAGCTATTATGCTGTGCTCCTGCTATATATCTCAGATGAAAGACGTGGATTGCTAGGCAGTGCTGTAGGTAGGTTTCGCATTTTGAGACCTGGTAGCGATGGACAAGGATCATCACTCTATGGACGACTAAGGAAATATGTCGCTGTTTAGATCGTTCGTAGCAAAGGTCGTGTGACAATCTGATGAAGTTTGAGGGTCAAGCAAGGCCAGAAATTACGCAAGACGAGGGAAGAGACAACGTATGGCTTTATGTAATACGGTATCAGTAGGTACTGTGGTTCTGTTTGTTTTTTGTTAAAACACTCCAAAAATGAGACAACAAAGAACGTAGGTTGGATGCCTATTTATAAACTATTTCATGTCACAAATAATCCACAAGAATAATGCCTTTACCCGGATACCGGACATGTCATAGTGCGGCTGAGATCTTTGCGGATTTCCGGAAGGACACAACATGACCCTATGCGCTGTTATTTTGTTTAAGGAAACTAAGGCTACAATATTACTGTAGCTTTAGGAAGATAGCAGTAGGGCTGATATTGGATTCTCACGTTCGAGGTAGAAAGATATTATATAATATTAATCGAATCGCGATCCTACCGGTTGGTAAGCAGTGATGCAATCGTTGATGGTGAGGTGCACTGGTTTATTAAGAATCTATTCACTCTAACCTTCTCTCTCTACCTAGTCTTTTCCCAACTATATTGGGGTCGGCTTCCAGTCAAGCCGGATTTAGCTGAATATGATATAATATGTTTAAGGAAACTAAGACTACAATATTATTGTAGCTTTAGGAAGATAGCAGCAGGCCTGATATTGGATTCTCACGTTCAAGGTAGAAAGATAGTAGGTATATAAACTAGTTCTTGACTGTGATCCCGCCTGATGGTAAGCAGTGATGCAATCGTTGATGGCGCAATAGTTTGTTAAGAACCTATTCACTCCAGCCTTGAAGATACCTATATCAAAATCGAATGGGAAGACCTCAGTCTATAACTGCATGTAACATAATTAACGCACATGCTCTTAGGGGGTTATTGTACTCATCATCATGAAAAACTTTTAATAAGTGACCAAACCTGAAATCTAAAAAAATAATCAGCTGTTCCATACATTTTGACGAAATAAGCGAACATAAATGTAGGGAACAACTAATTATTTTTTCTGAATTTCAGGCTTGGTCCCATACTAAAAGTTGTTCATAATGATGAGTACAATGGAAAATGGAAACAAGAGGATGTGCGTTATGTTACATGTTGTATAAACTAATATGATAAAGACGATAAAGAATGGCGGATAAAGGATGGAAAGAGGCGGAGAAGGATTTATGTTTGCAAAAGGTATATGTCATTTACCTATGTTTCTGAAACTCTTACATAAATAGAAAACTGGACTATCACTCCTTACCCCGTCTTTACCATAAAACTGTGGAATATGTTTCCTCTAGACATAAAAATGCTGATAGTAAATTTTCCTACGAGCGTAAAATTCGGAACGACTACGTACTTAAAGTCCTCTCAAACTGAGTTTGATCTTGTTTACAATTATATTTTCAGTCTTGTTAATTATATATGTTTAATATTTATCACAGTATTAGCACTTGCCAACAGCTTCGCCCGCGTGAAAGTAGGTTTCTTTATACTAACTTTGAAATCTCATTTTATCGATTTTTTCTCTTAGAACATGAATTTTAGAAAATCCTCTTCTTAGTTTTCGCCTACGTCATAAAAGGAAACCTTACCTACATTGTTATTATAAGTGCTAACTGAGCGATTGCTGGGCGTCAAACACCCAGCTTAAATAGCGTTTGGTTTCTGCTACACCCTGTCGGCTGGCATCTTGAAGCGATGTACGGATCGAATTCGAAATGGACTAAGTATATGAAAAGTAAATTGTACTCTATTTCGAATAAGATAATTATGAAATTTGAACAGTCACTTAAATATTATGATGATAACTAAAATAAACGGTCTGCTCTTTATATAATATCAAAACATTAGATGAGCCATGTTGCTAGAATTTCAAGAATTAATGAACTAATTTTGTAATGCCTGCGTCTGGCTTTTAGCTTGGCTAAAATAATTTTATATTTCTTAGTTTCTTTGTGCATAAATAATTACGACTATAACGTTTAGTACATTCATAAATTATAATTAACAATAACAAAAGAAAACAAGGAATTTTTGCGTAATTTTCTTTAAGAAAATCCTTTTGGAACGAGCTCTTATTGTTATTTTATGTTTTGCACCATGTTTGACGCAAATAAACTATTTTTCTTTCTTTCTTTTCTCATTTCTTTTACTGCGCAAACGTAGCTAAACTTTATAGCTTATAATATATGAACTCATATGAAAATAGCTAAGTTTTCTCGCTGAAAAGAAAACTGCTAAGCTTGTTGGAACAAGATTAGCCATTCAGTAAGGTTGGAAGCAGGTTTGATAGATTATTGGGACTCTTAGCATTGGGGTATGTAGATATATGAGCTTGCCGTGAAGTGATCCAATCAATAATAATATAGAGGTGTAACAAAAAGTTGTGGTGATATTTTAAAATCCGCATCGGCCCATGGAAATTAACTATTTTCTCTAACAAAGTCTAAAATATTCAATTGAGTACCTATTTTCCTGTGTTTATTTTTGTAGAATCCTATATTATAAACGTAAAAATTGATGTATAGATGTTTATTACCCTTTCACGAAAAAATACTAAATGGATTTCGATGAAACTTGGTGTTCAAGTAGACTGTCCTAGAATACCATTTAGGATACTTTTATCTCGGGCGTATGTATAGGTATACCTTTGTGATAATTTTCAACTATCACGCGGGCGAAGTCGCTGGCAGCACTTAGCTCTAAATAAAACAACTTTTTTACTTATCTACTCAAATAAATAACCCTCACAAAAGCGATACGAAAACCACAATTTATTCAAAACATAATTTGGTGGATAATATTTAATAAATTGTGAATGAAAAATGATTAGGCATCGCGGTGGAGTGTTACAATAAATGGTAGCATAATATTTCAGGCAGTTTCCCTCTCCCTACTATAAATCGTCGGGTTGGGCTGAAGTTACAGCATTTTCAGGATATATACAAACATTTTGTATTTTTATTTAGGGTAGGGAATTATCGGGTTTGATAGGAGTTTATTTATTGGTTTTAGAGGAGGCATAAAAAATGGTGGAGCGCGATAGGGCCGATGCCTGCTAGAGCAGCGAGGTTTTTGTCGGGAGTTACGGAATACGGAATACAAAGGACAATAATTGAGGGACCCTACATAGGTTTTAATCAGTAAAAGTCTGACTCTTCCTCTCGCTTTATCTACAGCGGGAGTGAGCGGGTGAAAAATGTTACGGTAGACTGAACTGGCTGCATGGAGGAAAGTAAGCATATGATTAAGTCGAGGACTGTTTAATATGCAGTTTTTGACCTACATACAGACATTCATAGATCGGTAGCAGCTGAGAGGGTATTTAAGTCAAGAGTGAGAAGGTTACTTCTAAGCAAGCGCGCTCCATCGTCGACCACATCCCCGTTTACCATCACCTGAGATAGTAGACAAACGCGAGTCTATGAATAATAAAAAAGCTACACCGAAACTCCAATACTTTAGCAGCAGTACACCGCAGACTAACCCCTTTATTATTTTAAGTTCTAATGATCAGTTCAAAGGTTCTCTGGTAAATATATATAACGATGTCAGTGATAAGGCCGCCATTGTAACCATATATTTAAGTTTGTATATATGTAAGTCTTGTTATTTTTTGATGTAGGTAGGTACAATAAAATTTATTCTATTCTATACTTCTAGCTCCTTTACCGGTATCTAGTCCTCATAAAGACTTAGTTTTCGTGTACAAAGAAGTTCATTCTATTCTTTACTCCTAGATCTCATCTTTAATCATCTTTATAAAGTGTAAGTACCTGCATGTCATACAGATCCTTTAGCTAAATACCTAAACAGCAGCGTTCGTGCCTCCAGGTAGGGCGAGCAGATGCGACCCGACATAACTTCACGGAACAAACATACTTCCCCGCACGAGTTTAGCTATGTGATCCTCGTAAATTGTCCTGAGGCCCTTACCACGAGCTCTTAACGCGATCCGTTTGAAGAATTAAACTGAACTGTTAAAGGGATGGAGCTATATAGGGTATATAGCTCCATCTCTCTTAATCACTCGCCCATCTTTTTTATATTATTTGATATGAATTATGTGCTTGACCGCGATCCCACCTGATAGTAAGCAGTGATGCAATCGTTGATGGTGAGGCGCACTAGTTTAATAAAAGCCTATAATTCACTCTAGCCTTGAAGACACCTACATTATAATCCGACAGAAAAACCGCAGCAGGCAAACCGTTCCAGTCTCTCGAAGTACGTGAAAAAATCTGTCATTTTAACACACCATGGTAAGGCCCCAGGTTGTCTATCTACTTACCACATATTAACCATCTACTACGGTTCGGTGACTTGGATTGTTACTCGCAGTTCTGAAGTAAGTTGAACTAAACTCAGTAAGGACGATGTTTGCTAAGGTTACCGGATTATCCGAAAGAGTTACTGTGGCTCTAAACCGCAAAGGTTACATGAAGGTGAGTGGTTTTAGTCAAAAAAGTCTGATACTCACTCTAGTTGCACCTAGAGCGGATGGAATTATTTGTTAACTTAGCTAAATTGAATCAATAAAAGTGGCAGCGCAAATTGCTCGCAAAACAGATATCAATGGCCATGAAAAGTTACGGAGTGGCAACCACGTACCGGAAGGTTAGAAAATTTCTCACATAGTGGATCGATGACCTGATGAGGATCGCGGAGATCCGATGCAAGCAAGACGCACAGAACTGATCGTTTTGCCAACATATTATGCTTATGTCAAGCAGTGGATGTATTTCGGCTGGAATGATGATAATGATGATGATGATGGCATTACCACAAAGAATCTTTTCAAATACAACAAGATTTTACAGTCTGAAAAGCACTTAACGTTAAACACACTACAAGCCGCAAATAAAAATACAGTAAAACCAAAAGAAGTACATTGTGCGCCTACTAAATATGTAATTACTCCATCTCGTCCGGAGATTTACGAGTACAAACAGCTTTCTTCCTTGAAGAACAGTTGGTTTAATGCCGTTTTATCATTTAGGTTGTATTGTCGCAAAAGCTGTGCAAACCAGGAATGGTACTCTAGAGATGGTAAAAAGAATATGGACGGCAGGGAACACATGCGAATATAGGATAAAATTAGCATGTCCTTAATTAACATATCACATACCCGCAAAACGAGACACAATAGTAAAACAATAACAGCGCGGTCTCATAGGACCGGTCGGGGATTCATGAATTAAAATCTTAAAGAAGGGACCAGATACATCACTAAGGTATGTGAACTACAGGATTGTTCAAAAGGAACATAAGGTTTTGGTCTGCGAAAAAGTAGACACTAGCTCTGACTCCATTCAGAATGAGAGAAATTAATTTGAAGGTTTCCCTCGCTTAAAAAGAAAAATAAGGTAGTTGGTATGCCAAAAAAGAGGCTCCACTAAGGCCCTGTAATGAGGCCGTAAATATTTAAAAACGACACTTATTTTTACCGACTCTCATTAAAAAAAATAAGAATTTGCTTTTCAGTGATAAGACCTACCATTGGGAAACACAATTAATTGTAGGTAAGCATTGTAAATGTTTTATGGTTTACAATAAAAATTGTATCTATGGAGAAAAGGAGAGACTGACTGACTGACATTTCAACACAAAGCCGAAACTACCTACTGTATACAAAATTATACCTTTGACTTGAAATTGAGCACGAACAGTAAAAGTAAAGGCTGTCATAATTTGTTTTTTATTACTAAGCCAAGATTGATAATGAACTTAAATTTAGATATAATTATTAACCTAAATAAATAACAAAGAATATACTATATTCTTATTTAGGTTAATATTATCTATTATGTACTAAACATATTCCAAAACTACTACCAAAATACGGTTGCTGAAAACATTCTCGCTAACGAAGTCACGGACGAACTGCTAGTCTATCTATAAAAAAGCTTCGGTACCGTACTATTTACAGAGTACTAATTAGATAGTTTTAAAAAAGTTAGGATTTTAACTTTAAGTATTTAACTTTCTAGACGCTAAAAAACAGTCGTGAAATTCTAACAGTAGGTTAGAGCCAGTAGCCTACTTAAGTCAAGTTAATGTTTATTTTACAGGAGAGCAAAATAACAACCATAAAAATTATGTTAACCAATATTAAAACATACAGTTTGTAGAAGACGTATTCTTTCGCATTCTGATTAATTGAAACGAAACATGTGTTTTCCTCAACCAAATAGCATTCTTTTTCAAACCGCCAATAGCCTGACTTTCGCAATAATACGCATACTTGCACGGGTATCACTGATACATGCACACGAAGCTTACGATCTCCAAATTATCTGAAATACCTGAAAGGGCTAATCTCTTTTTGGAGAGCAGTGACCTGGTTGGAATAAAGTTCAGCAAGAGTTTTGGTCACCATGACCCACGCACAATTGGACACACGCATTGGACTAAGTGCGGAAACTATACTCAAACATAACATGACTTACACAATGTTAGAACACTGACGATTTAAGTTAACTTATCTATGTTAACTTAAATAAAACACGGAACCAAAAACAGTACCAGTATACCATTTGAAAAAGAAATTATCTCGTTGCCTATAACGTAAATAAAACATAAACAAAAACAGTGCCAGTATAATATTTGAAAAGGAAATTATCTCGTTGCCTATATGGTCGGTTCTCATAATAAGCTCAACACAAGTAAAAGAAGCAGAACTTATGTTTAATTCATGGCACGTAAGATGGCGACCAAGCTTTTGCAAATAAAATCTCGGATGTTCCAGCTAACACATTTGTTGGCACCGTACATGATGCATATTTTATCATGGTTCGTGTATGAAGTAGGTAATATTATAATAATTCCTCGACTAGCTCCTGCCAGCGAAGCTTCGCCTAAGTGAAGTAGAAAATATAGGTAAATAGTATATGCCACCCAGTAAGTACCTAGCTTTCTACAAGAGAAAAAAAATTAAAAATCGGTCCACTAGTGTTTGAGTTTAGTCATAACAAATACGAGTATATAAACCTTTCTCCTTTATAACATTAGTACAGATTTGCTCTAGAATCGGCACCTTTTTACCTAGCCGTATTGATAGATCTATATAGAACGAGCAAACCAAGTAGGTATGTTGAAGAAAAAAAAAATATTAAGTACCTAAACACTTAAGAATTTGAAAAAGAAAACCGGAAAAGTCTGCCACAATTCAGTAGAGTGGTTGACAAAACAGTCACTTATTGGGTCGCATTAATTACTAGGCGACATCACTGCAGACCAATACGAAGGAGGAGATTTGATTTGACTCTTAGCAGAGGCCTTCAATAGCCGAAGAAAAATGAGAGGAAGGCCTTTCGCCAGCAGCGAGACTACCAGTAGATAGTCCCGCTCCTTAGTAGTTAAACTAAAGTACTAGTTTAGCTACTACGAGTATGTACATGATATGTAAACGGTATCACCCAAAACGGTTGCAAAAATGCCCCAAAAGATTAAAGAAGAAAAAGAAAGAAAGAAAGAAATTTTTTTTTATTTACATGAAACAGTGGCAGATTTACAAAACATGTACTTTCAGGCTTCAGGACATTTTTGCAACCATTAGATATGAATAGTACAACGTGCAGCAAGTTATATTATCTCACGTGTACATCCATTTCTATAGCTCGAAAATCTTTTCTAAAGCAAATACAATCTCCTAGAACTAGTTAGATAAATCTATTAAATAAACAAGAATCTCGAAAGTTAACATAAACGATCAAAAGACTCAAAAAGGTACAGACATAACTGCTTCTTCAAGTCCTTACATGTCTAAGCAAATAAAAAACCTTGGCAAGTGCGAGTCGGACTCGTGCACTGAGGGTTCCGTACTAACTTACCTATTTATTTATTTATACTTTTGCACAAAATAGGTACAAAGGCGGACTTAATGCCTTGGGCATTTTCTACCAGTCAACCTTTGGCCAATGCAGAGAATATTAGTGGTAGGTGCAATAAAAGAGAGAAATATATTGAGAAGATATACAAATGAATCCATGATACAACACAATATACATATAATTTATACATAATTCAATCAAATAAATATAATTAAATATACATACATAGATATAAATACTCGGAAAATAGATACAAATCGACAAACAGAGAAACATTAACGTTGTGACCTATGACAGCAGTTCATTTCTCGAATCGAGTCATAGTCATTTTTCTAGTGATATAACTACAAATTTTCAGTTTTCAGACTTTCCCCTACATTTGTGCTGCTTTATGCCCAATTTCAGGATTCTAGGTCAACGGGAAGTACCCTATGAATTTTGATTCCTTAGAGTGTCAAAATATGCGGTATCTTCGATATAAACGACTGTTTCCTTTTTTTTTCGCTAACTTGCTTTTGTAACTTAGTTTGATTTTTGCACAGCTTCAAGGGACTGCGGACTTAAGTGTATAGTTTTAATTTCAACTCGATACCTCCATGCATTTCCGAGATAAAAAGTCTTTACAGACAGACAGACGGACAACAAAGTGATCCTATAAGAGTTCCATTTTCTCCTTTTGAGGTACGGAACCCTAAAAACACACTTCTTCGAGTCCCACTTGTATACACGGCTAAAACTCGGTGCCATTTTTCTTTCCAAGCTGTGTATCTTACGACTTAGCAAAGTTATACGCACACGGTATTTGCTTTTGGCTTCTTAAATATAATCTTCTATCTCTCTTACACTTACTAAAGGAGAGTATATCTCTGTCTTGCTCTTACATTAGGAGACAAGAATTATGAGGTAGACACGTGAATAATTTTGGAGTGTCAGCGTTACATATTATGCTAAAAATTTATGAAATGGGTAGGTACTAAATTGTGGGGAACCTAAGTTGATGTCGTAAAATGGTGTTGAACATTCGAGCATTAAAAGTAGTCTACGTATTGTTACAAAACGCTGAACGCTGCTTTTAAAACGGTGAAGTGAAACATCGTGAGGAAACCGAACCGGAAATTCGAAGACATGTGACATGCACACGGCGTGAAGTGTTTCACGCGCGCCTCAATGATATGTCTGTAAAAGTATAAAGGTCCAGGGCCGAAGCCTATAGGGGCTATGGGTTGCCTTCCGAAAGGGAAATCCGGGCTCGGAAAACGTAAGGCAAAGAGAGAATATAAGTGTGCAGTAAAAATCTGACATTTCAATCATCATATAACTTCTCTCGCTTCGGCAAATATTTTCGTGCCCATTTCATCGTGTTCATAGACAACTATTTGTCAGATTAATCCGACGTAAACGGTTGATGAGTAAAACGAACCACTGACTCAAAAATAAAAAATATTAGCTAATAACCTACAAGCATACGTTACAATATTTTTCCACTCCACTAACTTAACTCAAGTTTTGAAGTCGCCATCTAAAGTTGAGAATTAAGAGGAATGGTGCCATAAAACGTGCTCCGTGCTTATCTTTAGTGCTTAGTGCAGCTAACTTAACTCGGTCTGTGTTGACTTAGCTGTGAACTTTAGTATTGTAAGCTCGTAGTTCGAGGATATTGCTAATATACAGCTGCAATTTGTTTGAGTTAGTGCACAGAACGTTATAACTTAAATAACACATGAGAATATAAGGCATTTAATTTGATTTGTTGAGCCACAAGCGGACGCCGGGGTCCGCAAACCTATTGTCTTCTTTATGTCTCTAATTACGGTACACGAAAGATTAATTAATTCATGAATCCCCGACCGGTCCTATGAGACCGCGGTGTTATTGTTTTACTATTGTGTCTCGTTTTGTGGGTATGTGATAGGTTTAAGGCATTTTAATTTAAAAATATATATATACCAACATGAATGCCGTGTCAGGAGACAAATCTGCAGATATTCTGTACTAATGTTATAAAGAGAAAGATTTGCATATTTGATTTTAGCGACTAAACTCGAAAATTACTGGCTCTATTTAAAAAATTCTTCTACCGGTAGAATGCACCTTTATCACTTCTTCTTCTTCTTTCTTTATTCTTTATTGTACACACAACATTTACAAAAATACAATAGGACAAAACAACAGATGTACACAGGCGAGCTTAACCCACAATTGGGTTTTCTTACAGCAAACCTTGGAAACATTAAAAGAAATTTGTAAACGAGGTTAACAAAACTAACATTAACATTATAAAAGTATTAACAAAAAGCACTTAAAACTAAGAATAAACTACATAAATATGTGCACAGCACAATATATAAACATACTATATACAATACATAAAACCTATACATATATATGGGTCATGTTGACAGGAAATGTTCCCTAATTCTTCCTTTGAAAACATCCAACGAGGGGCTAGCCCGTATTGGGTGTGGGAGAGAATTCCGCAGGCGCACAGCTTGGACAGTGAAAGATCCAGTGTAACGACTGGAGGAATGAGAAGGAAAACGAAGGAGAAGAGAGGTTGACGAGCGGCAAGGTTTTCCTCGCGGAACAAGATACTCAAAGCGTTCCCTAAGATACAAGGGGGAGTTGGGATTATGAAGAACAGAGAAGAGAAAAGAAAGAGTGTGGCAATCCCGACGTTGCCGAATAGGTAGCCACTTCAATTGCCGTCGAAATTCCGACACATGGTCGTACTTTCACAGGCCAAAAATGAAGCGGATACACAAATTCTGCAAACGCTCTAGCTTGTCAAGAAGTTCCTCAGTCGCATCAAGGAAGCAGACATCAGCGTAGTCCAGAAGAGGTAGAAGAAGAGACTGAGCAAGAGTAACTTTAGTTGAGAAAGGCAGGAACTTCTGGAGACGTTTGAGAGACTGAAACGAACAAAATACCCTCCTGCTTACTTCCGCTATGTAAACATTCCAAGACAGGTTCTCATCTAAGAAAACACCTAAATTCTTAACTTTTTTAGAGTAGGCTATAGCGACAGCATCGTACAAAATAGGTGGTAGAGCCTGGCTGTTTAACAAGTTCATGAAATATTTGCCACCAATAATGAGAGCTTGTGATTTAGTAGGATTTACTAAAAGTCCAAAACTTTTAGCCCATTGACAGACGTTTTTAAGATCATTATTGATGGCTTCGATAGCGCTAGTGAGTTCTTCAGGCTTAAAGTGGCGATAGAGCTGCAAATCGTCTGCATAGAGATGAAAGTGTGATGATAAGACCTTAGTGATAGCATTAATAAAAACAGAGAAAAGAAGAGGAGAAAGGACGCCACCCTGAGGAACACCCGCAGCGAGGTCGGACCAGTCAGAGGAATCCTCACCTGAGCGAACCGACTGCGAGCGACCCCGAAGATAGGAATTAAACCATGCAATCGCGGAAGGAGATATATTAAGAGAGGATAGGACACCTAAGAGTATGTCAAAATCAACTGAATTAAAAGCACTGCTGAAGTCCAGTAGGATCAATATCGTTGGAAGCCGGTTTTCCATGGCCAGTCGGATGTCGTCTGTTATTTTAACGAGGGCCGATACAGTGCTGTGACCAGGACGGAATCCAGATTGATAAGGACTCAGCAGGCTATTAGAGGAAAGGAAATGAGACAGTTGATTATTGACAACACTCTCAAGGACTTTGGATAGGATTGGAAGTATGGAAATTGGACGGAACTGGGAAACTGACACAGGATTAGAGACTTTGGGTAGAGGCAGGACATGTGCTTTCTTCCACGCAGAAGGAAAGCAGCCAGTAAAGAGGGAATAGTTGATAATGTGGAGGATGACAGGAGCGAGTTCATTAAGGATAGGGAGAAACATCTGTAGTTGAAGACCATCATCACCCACCGCTTTCGTGGATATAGATGAGATGGCTCTTTTGATATCCCCTTCCGTAACTGGATGAAAAGAGAACGAAGCACAAGTTGGCAGCGGGATCTTAGAGAGACTGCTAAGAGTGGAAGCTTTGACGTTATCGTCCAAAACTACAGGAGATTTGGAGAAATGAAAATTAATGGCGTTAAGGTCGATATTAGGTGAGCTGTCATCCACAGCTTTGCCAATACCAAGAGATTTGAGAAATTGCCACACTTGTGCTGTGTTGAAATTTTGAACCGAGTTGTGGATATGGCGCCTTTTAGCATCTCTACACATCCGACCGCAGCGATTTCGCAGTTTCTTGTATAGAGCCCAGTTGTCATCAGTAGGATCCCTTTTGTACTTTCTTTTAGCCTTATCCCTCTTTGACATCGCACTTCTAACACTGTCAGTTAACCAAGGAGCCGGAAGATGTTTCACTCTGACCTGCTTGAGAGGAGCATGGACATCAAAAAGTTTCAGAATTAACATATTAAATTCAGCTACCTTAGTATCTACGTCAGTGCTATCATAAACAGGAGACCAATTAATTTTGCCCGCATCCTCCCTCAAACGATCCAAAACAATGTTCTTGTAACTGCGAAGGAAAAGAAATTTAGATTTACGTTTTGGAGGGCGAATTTTATAAGAGAGAAAGATAAGGTCATGGTAAGAAAAGAAAGCGGGAAGCTGTCCATGTGTGGCTACTTTGCTTGGATCGGAAACCAGAATAAGGTCGAGAAGTGAGGGATTACAATGAGGAGCTTGATGTGTAGCGTTAAGCTGAAGGATATGCATATTGACAGAAGAGACAAGTGTCTGTAGTTTACGACTGCGCACATCATCCTTCAACAAACAAGTGTTGAAGTCTCCTAGTATTACAGTGTGATCATATAAAGAAGAAAAATATTCAAGTTTTGATTCAAAAGAAGAGAAGTAATCAATATGACAGGAAGGACTGTAGTAAACACCTAAAAGTAGTTTAGTGTGGTTAAAAGTAATTTCAATAAAGAGGTGCTCTGCAGACTTAGAATAATTACTCGGAGACTGATCAACTACTTTGTGCGTTATGTCTCCACGGAGATAAATGGCAACTCCTCCACAGCCCTTGCCTGTTCTGTCATTACGCACAAGCTTGTAACCAGGCAAAGAGTATTGCGTTGAAGGAAGCATAGGCTTGAGAAATGTTTCTGAGACAAGGACAGCGTGAATAAGGTCTGAGTCGAAAGAAGATATTAGATCGGAATGATGAGCAGGAACACTTTGAGCATTTATGTGGACTGCATTAAAAAAATTACCAAAGCCTGAAAAAACAGAAAAGAGTTGGTCGCGAAGGTGAACAGAATCATCACTGAACGCACTAGTATAGCTGCTCTCATCGGACGAATCAGCAGAAGAACAGGAAACAAAACTGTCATCAACATTATCAGACATGACACGACTATAAAAAAAAAATATATATATAATTCGAAATATATTAAAATATATATATATAATAACAAAGGAGATTGACAGGGTGTGGACCAAGTGCTGCCCAGAATGAAGACCTAGTGCATTTTGTTCCTCAGGTCAATACTAATCATTAAACCGAAGCGCATCGAAATCGGCTCCTGGAGTCAAGAAAAAAAAAGGTTTTTCTAACCTAACCTAACCTAAGTTAAAAATCTTTGTGTGGAAGTTTGACCAAGTGCTGCCCAGAATGTACACCTAGTGCATTTGGTTCCTCAGGCCAATACTAATCATTAAACCGAAGCGCATCAAAATCGGCTCCTGGAGTCAAGAAAAAAAAGGTTTTTCTAACCTAACCTAACCTAACCTAACCTAAGTTAAAAATCTTTGTGTGGAAGTTTGACCAAGTGCTGCCCAGAATGAACACCTAGTGCATTTTGTTCCTCAGGCCAATACTAATCATTAAACCGAAACGCATCGAAATCGGCTCCTGGAGTCAAGAAAAAAAAAGGTTTTTCTAACCTAACCTAACCTAAGTTAAAAATCTTTGTGTGGAAGTTTGACCAAGTGCTGCCCAGAATGTACACCTAGTGCATTTGGTTCCTCAGGCCAATACTAATCATTAAACCGAAGCGCATCAAAATCGGCTCCTGGAGTCAAGAAAAAAAAGGTTTTTCTAACCTAACCTAACCTAAGTTAAAAATCTTTGTGTGGAAGTTTGACCAAGTGCTGCCCAGAATGAACACCTAGTGCATTTTGTTCCTCAGGCCAATACTAATCATTTAACCAAAGCGCTTCAAAATCGGCTCCTGGAGTCAAGAAAAAAAAACGGTTTTTCTAACCTAACCTAACCTATGTAAGTTAAAAATCTTTTTATAGAAGTTTGACCCAGGACTGCCCAGAATGAACACTTAGTGCATTTTGTTCCTCATGCCAATACTAATCATTAAACCGAAGCGCATCGAAATCGGCTCCTGGAGTCAAGAAAAAAAGGGTTTTTATAACCTAACCTAACCTAAGTTAAAGATCTTTGTGTGGAAGTTTGACCAAGTGCTGCCCAGAATGAACACCTAGTGCATTTTGATCCTCAGGCCAATACTAATCATTTAACCAAAGCGCTTCAAAATCGGCTCCTGGAGTCAAGAAAAAAAAACGGTTTTTCTAACCTAACCTAACCTATGTAAGTTAAAAATCTTTTTGTAGAAGTTTGACCCAGGACTGCCCAGAATGAACACTTAGTGTATTTTGTTCCTCATGCCAATACTAATCATTAAACCGAAGCGCATCGAAATCGGCTCCTGGAGTCAAGAAAAAAAAGGGTTTTTATAACCTAACCTAACCTAAGTTAAAGATCTTTGTGTGGAAGTTTGACCAAGTGCTGCCCAGAATGAACACCTAGTGCATTTTGTTCCTCAGGCCAATACTAATCATTAAACCGAAGCGCATCAAAATCGGCTCCAGGGGTCAAGAAAAAAAAAGGGTTTTTCTAACCTAACCTAACCTAAGTTAAAGATCTTTGTGTGGAAGTTTGACCAAGTGCTGCCCAGAATGAACACCTAGTGCATTTTGATCCTCAGGCCAATACTAATCATTTAACCAAAGCGCTTCAAAATCGGCTCCTGGAGTCAAGAAAAAAAAAACGGTTTTTCTAACCTAACCTAACCTATGTAAGTTAAAAATCTTTTTGTAGAAGTTTGACCCAGGACTGCCCAGAATGAACACTTAATGCATTTTGTTCCTCATGCCAATACTAATCATTAAACCGAAGCGCATCGAAATCGGCTCCTGGAGTCAAGAAAAAAAAAGGGTTTTTATAACCTAACCTAACCTAAGTTAAAGATCTTTGTGTGGAAGTTTGACCAAGTGCTGCCCAGAATGAACACCTAGTGCATTTTGTTCCTCAGGCCAATACTAATCATTAAACCGAAGCGCATCAAAATCGGCTCCAGGGGTCAAGAAAAAAAAAGGGTTTTTCTAACCTAACCTAACCTAAGTTAAAGATCTTTGTGTGGAAGTTTGACCAAGTGCTGCCCAGAATGAACACCTAGTGCATTTTGTTCCTCAGGCCAATACTAATCATTAAACCAAAGCGCTTCAAAATCGGCTCCTGGAGTCAAGAAAAAAAACTGTTTTTTTAACCTAACCTAACCTAACCTCACCTATGTAAGTTGAAAATCTTTTTGTAGAAGTTTGACCAAGGACTGCCCAGAATGAACACTTAGTGCATTTTGTTCCTCAGGCTAATACTAATCATTAAACCGAAGCGCATTGAAATCGGCTCCTGGAGTCAAGAAAAAAAAAGGGTTTTTTTAACCTAACCTAACCTAAGTTAAAGATCTTTGTGTGGAAGTTTGACCAAGGACTGCCCAGAATGAACACTTAGTGCATTTTGTTCCTCATGCCAATACTAATCATTAAACCGAAGCGCATCGAAATTGGCTCCTGGAGTCAAGAAAAAAAAAAGGGTTTTTATAACCTAACCTAACCTAAGTTAAAGATCTTTGTGTGGAAGTTTGACCAAGTGCTGCCCAGAATGAACACCTAGTGCATTTTGTTCCTCAGGCCAATACTAATCATTAAACCAAAGCGCTTCCAAATCGGCTCCTGGAGTAAAGAAAAAAAACTGTTTTTTTAACCTAACCTAACCTAACCTATGTAAGTTAAAAATCTTTTTGTAGAAGTTTGACCAAGTGCTGCCCAGAATGTACACCTAGTGCATTTGGTTCCTTAGGCCAATACTAATCATTAAACCGAAGCGCATCAAAATCGGCTCCTGGAGTCAAGAAAAAAAAAGGGTTTTTATAACCTAACCTAACCTAAGTTAAAGATCTTTGTGTAATCACACCTCGGACCAATACTAGTAAGTAGTATTTTACTGATTAGTATTGGTCTGAGGAACAAAATGCACTAGGTGTTCATTCTGGGCAGCACTTGGTTAAACTTCCACACAAAGATTTTTAACTTAGGTTAGGTTAGGTTAGAAAAACCTTTTTTTTTTCTTGACTCCAGGAGCCGATTTCGATGCGCTTCGGTTTAATGATTAGTATTGGCCTGAGGAACAAAATGCACTAAGTGTTCATTCTGGGCAGTCCTTGGTCAAACTTCTACAAAAAGATTTTTAACTTACATAGGTTAGGTTAGGTTAGGTTAAAAAAACAGTTTTTTTTCTTGACTCCAGGAGCCGATTTTGAAGCGCTTTGGTTTAATGATTAGTATTGGCCTGAGGAACAAAATGCACTAGGTGTTCATTCTGGGCAGCACTTGGTCAAACTTCCACACAAAGATCTTTAACTTAGGTTAGGTTAGGTCAGAAAAACCCTTTTTTTTCTTGACTCCAGGAGCCGATTTCGATGCGCTTCGGTTTGATGATTAGTATTGGCCTGAGGAACAAAATGCACTAAGTGTTCATTCTGGGCAGTCCTTGGTCAAACTTCTACAAAAAGATTTTTAACTTACATAGGTTAGGTTAGGTTAGAAAAACAGTTTTTTTTCTTGACTCCAGGAGCCGATTTTGAAGCGCTTTGGTTTAATGATTAGTATTGGCCTGAGGAACAAAATGCACTAGGTGTTCATTCTGGGCAGCACTTGGTCAAACTTCCACACAAAGATCTTTAACTTAGGTTAGGTTAGGTTAGAAAAACCCTTTTTTTTCTTGACTCCAGGAGCCGATTTCGATGCGCTTCGGTTTAATGATTAGTATTGGCTTGAGGAACAAAATGCACTAGGTCTTCATTCTGGGCAGCACTTGGTCCAACTCCCATACAAGGATTGGCAATGTCCTTTAATATACAAATATAAAATAACAGTTAATAGACTGCTATTTTAAAAATCCTCGATGCACCCAACTTCCAATAAAAATAAGTAAAAACAAAGATTAAAAGACTAATACCCGAACTACTAATTAATATTTTATAACAATATTTCCGAACGAACAAATAGGACGTCATATTATTATTAGACTTGTCAAAAGTCACAAACGTCAAAAGCAGCGTTAAAATAATCTTTAGCAGGTAACAGACAATGAAATTAAAATATAGTTAAACAAAAAATAAAAACGGTTACTATTAGAAAAAAAAAAAAGTTTGTGGGTCAATCATTTGGCTTGCCTACGTGAAGTTTTCTCGGATGACGTAGTATTAGAAGCCACGGGAAATAGCGAAACGAGTTGCTGGAGTTCAGCCGCAGACTCAATCCTTCGGCGCGACTTATCAGGGAGAAGGATGACAATTTTGCCCTCTGAAGTCCAACACTGCTTTACACCAAAATGTCTTTCTGACCTTATCCCATATTAATTAACACTAACACGATTCTTTCCTGTCACCCGTCACTATCACTAATTACCTTATTTCTCATATCATTACTAACACAATTCATCCATCTTATCACTGAGTGACTAATGCCCGTTTTCACCAACAGCCCCTAAAATTTAAGTGTCTCTTACGCCAATATAATCACGGTTTTTGCATATTATAAAGTTATTATTCTGAACCAAAGTATGAAATCGAACACTTTTAAAGATGTCATACTTTAATTCAGAATAATAACTTATTAATAACTTGCAAAAACCGTGATTATATTGGCTTAAGACACTTAAATTTTAGGGGCTGTTGGTGAAAACGGGCATAAGGCACATATTTTCTACTTTCGTACTGTCGAAGTCGCTGACAAGAACTAGTGTTACTTAAAACCGAAAAATGTGTAAAGGTAACGAAAGTATAATATTCATAGCGAAAAAAAAAACACAAGAACTCAACAACATCCGCAAACCCATCTATTAGTGATCTCACTAGAAAATTCTGTCCACTCACGGAACTGTTTCGAACGAATTGGACAGAAAAATGGCGGTTGGTTCCGACACTAATCTGAGAGTACAGCTACAGATAAAGCCTCTTAGTGGCTTCCAGTGACATTGGTAATGCCGCCGGGTTGAGTGGCTTGGCGTGTCCAACTGTTTTTATGGATGCAGCTAGCTTATTTTTGTATACACAGTATGTCATACATTGAACCCAATAACGAACGAACAAACGAATATTATGGGTCCAGTACATGATTTTGGATCCCCCAGTGAGGTAGAGACCCGATGATGATTTGCAAATACAATTGAACCCAGTAAATGGCGATGTAAACGAGTTCTCACAATTTTTTCTGAGGATAAGCTCCGCTAGTAATATGTATAATTCAAAGTAAGGAATGTCTGCCGCATGCCGATCGGACGGTGAGTTCGTGAAACATAAAATTGATGGCCAGAAATTGAGAGATAGTGGGACGACTTAGATGTCTTCGAAATGGCATCTCGTTTCGAGAGAAGTGGTGATGCAAATAAACTAAATTAATAAAAAAAAAGTGTCTGTCTAGGTTTAAACTCACGACGTAAAAACTCATAAGGCGGGACTGTTACTACTGGGTCACCACTGCACGCCGCTGTTCATAATGAGATATGGTTACCAGTGAAAAGGAGACAATTTTTTTTGGGCCCCCTGTTAAACGGTAACGTTTATTAATGATATTGCACATGAAAAAAGTGTTCATCTTGTTATAATTAACTGACCAAAAATTATATCGATACGTAACCGGAATAATGAAATAATAGTAAAATAGTATTACGGCAAAAAATGCTTGTTAGGAGCGTTTTTAGGTTTATTTTCAAAATCACCGTGGAACAAAACGTAATTAATAGCCCGTTGCAGATACTCTGTGGTCCAGTTTCCACACCCAGAAGCAACCTTTAACCTTCCAGAGCTGGATGATTTTCCTCAATTGTCATTCCAGGACCTAATCCTTTTTTTCTAGGAATTTATCAAATCAAACAATCTCGTTCATACTATGGAGAGCATGTCAGGGCCTCCGGACAATTTAAAATCAAGGTACCTGTCCATGATTAAGGTCCAAATAATTATCTCCTCCAGGATATAATCAAGGCACACAAGTAGGAAAACTTATTATATTTATATATTAGTTGACACCACTCCATCAATTACTAACAATAGAGCTGCTCTTGCTGGATACTGTTGTAATTGTTAAGTGGGCAGACGCGCTGTTGGTTGCTGTGCACATGTGATGTGTATAGTGTGGTATTTATCTTGGGCACGGCGTCAAGGTGAGGACGAACCACCTGCATCTTTTTAGGGTTCCGTACCTCAAAAAGAAAAAACGGAACCCTTATAGGATCACTTTGTTGTCCGTCTGTCTGTCTGTCTGTCTGTCTGTCAAGACCCTTTATCTCGAGAACGCGTAAAGGTATCAAGTTGAAATTAAAACTATATACTCAAGTCCGCATTCCCTTGAATCTGTGTAAATATCAAACTTGTAAGTTGACGGGAAAAAAAGATACGCCCGTTTAAGTTGCAAAAAAACGTACATTTCGACACTGTCAAAGGAATCAAAATTCATAAGGTGCTTCCCGTTGACCTAGAATCTTGAAATTATGGTACGAAGCATGGTAATTTTAGCACAAATATAGAATAAAGTCTGAAAACTGAAAATGTGTGTCTACGTCACAAGATTTTTTTTTGAAAAATCTTCAAGACTCGATTCGAGAATTGAATTGTTTTCATAGGTAAGTTAGTACGGAACCCTCAGTGCGCGAGTCCGACTCGTACTTGCCCGGTTTTTTAGATGAAATACTGCTTTTAAGAGATAAACAGTCATAATATTTCTTGTGATGTACCTATAATGTGTTTTTTTTTCCAACCAGCTTATAACACATCACCTTATTATTTTAGATTTACAGTATTGGCCGGCAAAAACCGCGCTATTTCGAAACGAATCTCATCATCTAATCCATTTTCATGAATAAGTCTATCAAGTCGTGTAAATCACATCAAAATCTGTCACGTAGTACAGACGTGACTTTGTTTTATACTATATATTATTGAAAAGTGCAGTATTTTGACTTAAAATACCAAGGAGACCTATCCACTCATAAGACAATAGCTCTTGTGAGATTTTAAGTTATTATGAGAGTCATGTTTTGACTGTCGTATTTCACTGTATTCCGGTTTCATAAAGTTTTGCTAATATTACCACTGTAATCTATAGATTATAAGCAATAAACTAACGTGCGTTTCATTGCTAAACGCCACAATTTGTAGTGGGCCTATTCCCCAAACAAAAGAAATTGTCTCCTTTAACAACAAAATTGTTCCTCTCAAAAGCATACTCTGACCGTAATACCTGCCTACCGCATAACCACATGCGAACTACGTTGTACGCTTTGGCGAACCATTCCCGGGGGCTTGCTAAACTCAGTCTACACACAAGTTGTGATTAAAGGGACAAGACTTGCTGATTTATGACGGTAGCCTTCAGGTGAAGAGTATGTCGTTTGGTGTAGGTACGTAGGCTTATTGTTGAGGATATTCCTTTTAAATGAAGAAGTATTAGATGCAACGAACATTGAAGATGGAAAAAAAAATTTTTCGAAATTATTTTTTAGCATAATTTATGAAGCTGAAGAGATTTAGGCAAAGAGATTGGCTGCTTCTAGTTAGTGCTTTTGCGCGGATATTTATGAAACTGAAGAGATTTAGGTTAGGAGATTGACTGCCGCGCTACGTGGCGCGGGTTCGTTTCCTGCACGGAAGAAATATTTATAGAAATAATAAGAAGAAATAATAATATGTTTATTTGCATAAAGCATGGTATAAAGGGGTGTTAAATAATACTATATAGCACAAACATGTTTAGCTAGGTTATAACAAAGCATGCAAAATACTTAAAATTAAGCAAGTAGATAAGGAGCCATCAATAGTGAAAAGAACATCAAAAATTTTTGTCAACAATATATGTCCTACAGATTGTTGTTCCGGGTCTAGGCTGAATTTCACTTTTAAAAATTTACAGCAGGTGAATTGACAGATATTATAATTATTTTTAACAGAATGGGTTGCGAGATTGTTAGAAAGTTAGATACTATATCTCTCCAAAATTAAATGCAGAAACCAGTTCACAAAGATAGGAAGGTAAGTTATTTGATGAATTTACATTAAAAAGACTTTCCACTTTAAAAAATAAGCTTTCATCCATTTTGGCTGTACAACGTTTGTGTTTGACGGATTTCAAGAAAATTAATAAAAAGTAACTGTAATAAAAGTCTCGTTATAAAAATCCTAAAATGGCTAAAAGATGTTTTACTTCTCCAAAACCTGAAAAGTAAAACCAACTTTAACAAACAATTCTCGTCACATTCACGCAATAAAAGAAAGCCAAAACTTTTTAAATTTCCAATTCTCCGTTTGTACAAGTTGAATCAGAATACAACACGACAAAAACAACTTTTATTTACCAGTAAATTCAACAGTAAACAGTATGTGAATTTTCAGTAGGACGAATAATCAATCAATCTGATTGGGTTTTTCCCAACTACGAGTATGACAGGCGACAGAACAGAATGGAAGAAAAAAACGTGTTGCGCCGACCCCAAATATGAACCACCAGGCATGCTGATGGTCGAAATTCCGCCAGCTACTGCTGAGGATATCCTAATGAAACCTATTAACGACAGTCATCATCGTCATAATTTCAGCCAAAAGACGTCCGAGGCTGGACATTGGCCTCCCCCAAGCATCGCCACAACGACCGGTCCCGCGGTTTCCGCGACCCTCATTAGGTCATCAGTCCACCTTGTGGGACTTCCATCGGACATAAAGATGAAGGGAACTGAAGACCCATAACACAGTTTATCAATACGTTAAAATGACACAAATTGACTGAATTAACCAATTCAACTTTGGCAACAACATTATCAAGCCATTGCTACAACTTCTAGTTAGACACAATGCAATATCCGAAGTTGGACTGCCAGCCAAACGGTCTCGGGGGATATTAGCGTACACGGCCCGCTTATCATGCGAGCTAGAATGTAGACCAACTATATCTACATATACTCGCATATCTGTTCCTTGCTTGGATACGAGTATAAAGTGAAACATCAGGGGAGAAAAGTGGTAGAAGGGAGTCAGGGGACAAAACTACCGTAGGCGTAGGCTTTTGCACGGCGAACCATGGTTAGCTCACCGTCTGGCCTTCCGCTAATCATTCGGACCGAGCTCAAGTGGTCGACGGCACGTAGTCCCAAGAAGATGTCAGTAAAACCGTTAAGCCTCAGCAGAGTCGAAGGCTACTGGGGCGAAAGGTTCGCTTCTGAAATGAAAACCTGCGACCCTGGAACGAAAGGTAAAGAAGGGAAAGGACTGGATTTTATTCAATGAAAGTGAGAACGCCCAAGAGCGGGAGAAGTCATTGGATTTGATGATTTCTGAAGCGCTATAATGGAGGGACCACTGGGTGTTGGAGTTAACGAGCCTTTGAATGCAGAGTCGAATCGAAAAACGTACTACATCGTTACATATTCCACAATTCCAGAGTACACTGCTCTCCATAAACCTACGTTCTTAAACTCCATGTTTACAAGCAAAACTATTTGCAGTTGCCATAAACATAAATACTTGGCATAATTGACGCAAAACGAGCGTGTGCGTTTGAAGATTAGGCGGCCACGATGCAGCGGATACGCGAAAATAACTCCACGTACGTATTACTCCTGTGTTGCTATATTTTGAATGTATTCATGTGATTTCTCATCTTCTTTTCAGTCTATAGTCAACCCTATAAAATATCATGTTTTACGTTGTCTTATAGTCCCAGCAATTAAATACTCTATAGTAGTTAATAAGTAAGTTAAGTATCGATGTTTTGATAGAAATATATAATATAAATAAATACAAAAGT
Organism: Mythimna separata; assembly: GCA_030763345.1. Classification (NCBI taxonomy): domain Eukaryota; kingdom Metazoa; phylum Arthropoda; class Insecta; order Lepidoptera; family Noctuidae; genus Mythimna; species Mythimna separata. The sequence goes on from CM061190.1 coordinate 8,654,510, forward strand.
GAACATCCTAATCAAAGGCATTTACCCCTGCGTTTCTATGTAACCCGCGTTTGATCGACTGTACATGGACTTGACCAATTGCGTATTTGGCGAATTCCATGATTTGGCAAATTCACGTAAGTACGTACTTGACGAATTACCGACTTGACCAATGTCGTGCCACCCAAAGACTGATAAAATTTTCATTTTGCCTGAATTATCCTACATGAAGGTTTCAAGGTCGGTTTCCCCCTGTAATATAAACTAGTGCTTGACTGCTATCCGACTTGATGGTAAGCAGTGATGCAATCGTTGATGGCGAGACGCACTAGTATTTTAGGAGCTTATTCACTATAGCCTTGAAGACACCAAAAATACTCGTATAATCAGGCGGGAAGACCGCAGTAAGTAAATTTTTCGAGTCCTTCTATCTACGCGGTATAAACGACGAGGCGAAACGTTTAGTCCGGACCGTAGAGGTTTCAACAACGTAACCTTGACACGGAAGGAAGACTCCTTGCCGGCGAGCAGTTCCACCATCACCACGAACATGCCCATATCCATGGTAGTAGTAGCAGATTTGGGTCCTGAAGTTAATTAAGTTTCTATTGGCACCAGTAGCGTCTATTATGTCCTCAAAAGTTCAGGCGTTCTGGTTATTAACGGGTGGTATCAGACAGATCTGTAAACTCCTAATTTACTTGATATAAAATACTAAAGGTACAATTAAAACTATACCTAAGACTAAATACCTACTTAATCAAGATAAAAAGGAAAATAAAACAAAAATATGAATAAGTATAACCAATAATTAAAAACCTTTTCATTATTCACATAATGTTAAGTCCACATTAACAACCAACATACTAGAATTAATTTAAGACCCTGCTTGGGCTATAAATACGTCAACCTTATCTTCCCCCAATAAAAAGACGGTAACTAACAGAGTAAACTAAAAACAATATACCAAGGAACGCCATTGGGCCAACCAGATAATGACTCCGAGCGACCCTCAAAAAGTAGTTCAGTTTTACGACATGTCGTTATGTGGCAAAGACTTTGGTATCGATAGTCAACCAATCTGCCAGGCCTTTTCAATATACTGAAACTCACACTTTCTCTTACACACAGTGACTATATATGTATAATTATAATCTCTTTTTTCCTACTCTACCCTTCTCAGGTCTCTACTCTTCACTTTCGCAGGTATGCTGGAAGAGATGTCTGTTGCAATAAGCATCACCTTTGTAACTATTTTTCTGTTACCTTCTTGTGTTTTATTTTGTGTGTACATGAATATTGTTTATTTCGTTCTTTATAATTTTATCTGCAATCAGCTTTTGCTATAAGTTTTGTGAGATATCGACTCTTCGAGTGTGTTTTTCAGTAAAGGCATCTCCTCTGCTGTGAACCATACTCATTTATAATATGGTCATGTTTTTTGTAGCTTCTAGTTGTTAGCCATACAGCTAATCCATAGGGAAGTTTTTTAAGCCTCCCGAGGTATATTTTTTAATTGTAAAATAGATATATCCAGGGCTAACCCACTGCAGCTGACCTCCAAAACCGACAGTCGATATAATACATCAAATATGTACATCACTAGCAACCCCTAGGGAAATAAGCATGGGGATGTAACTCAAACAGTATTATGCTTCTACAGACTTTCCCGAAATATTGACTGCAGAAATTTTAATTTTGGGCGCCAGATATTGCTGTGGTATCCAGATATGAAACTATTAAAATCAATTTATGTCTGTCGGTATTTGATTCAACAGAATATTGAAACATACTGAATTGTTCTTACTGCTTTTATATATTTAGAAGAAGATATCTGCAGGAGGAACCAAGGTTACAAATATAAACCGAAAAATCACAAAATTTAAGTGGCAATGGGTAGTGCACATTGCTCATAGAATATGACAACTCATTCGGGAACGAAAGGTAAAGTAACGACCATCATCGGTCGTCATGGCGACGCTTAGGCAAGCCTATGTCCAACTGTAGACGTCTTTCGGTTAAAATGATGATGATGATTCATATTCACTAGTAGTGGCCCGCTGCAGCAATGCATAGGTATTATAAATCCATTATTATATGCACCACCACCTAGCCTTTTCCCAACTATATTGGGATCAGCTTCCAGTCAAGCCGGATTTAGCTGAATATCAGTATTTTACGAGAAGCGGCTGCCTACTAGACCTCCACAACCCATTAACTAGGGTAACACGGTACTATTATATTATATGCATATAATATAAAAAAAACTTCTTTCAATAATTTCAATACACTCGTAAAAAACCATTTTAACCCTCAAAAGCACCAGTCACATTATTCAAATCGACACCAACACAGCGTGTCAAGTGAGTGTCACGCTTCGAAAGTTATAAAAACAAATTGAGCAGTGCTTGTGAACAAATGGGCGACGAGTTCTGTAGCATCCAGCACTATTAACATTCATATCACTGTTTACACCGACATTGTGAATAATTGGACTAGTGGAGTCCTTCAACTTTTATAAAGGAACTTGATTCTGCCAGCGGTTTTGCCTGTCTGAAAATAGAACCTAGTAACTTGTCCCAAGGGATAAAAAGTATCCTATATTTGCTATTCCAAGGCTTCGTCTACCCGTGAGAACAGTCGTGACCTAGTGGAACGGCAATTACTTACGAGTTGTAGGTCGCGAGTTTAAACCCAGCTAGGCACATTACTTTGTGTAATTTATTTCATCACTGCTGCTCTCAAAACGGTGAAGGAAAACGTGAGGAAACCATGGCCAATTAGGCATGTTTTGGAACCAAAATTTTGAAGACATGTGACAACCACCAATCAGTACTGGGCCCGCGTACTTGATTACAGTTCATACTACCTCCTAGAGAGGAGGCCTGAGTCCCAGCAGTGGGGACTGGGGATATTATAAATCTGTTTACGTGTGATCTATCCGTGTGCCCATTCAAATTCGTTCTGACTTTCGTGACGCTTAAAAAAAATAACAAATACACACACATACCCTCACAAACTCTCGCTTATATATTATTAGAGTGATAAGAAAGAATGGGACAGTAGCTACATGTGTAAGCCGGGGATTGCTCCGGGCAATAAAGCCAGTTGCTTCGGAAAGTGTTATTTGTGACACAAGCAATTTAGAGAGCCATTTATTGCCCTTGTGGCTGTCTGTGTAAGAACTTGCTATGTGTTGTTCACGAGCAGTTTTGTGAAAGAAAAAAGTATCCAAGATTCATCATCATCTGCCTAGCCTTTTCCCAACTATATTGGGGTCGGCTTCCAGTCAAGCCGGATTTAGCTGAATACCAGTATTTTACGAGGAGCGGCTGCCTACCAGACCTCCACAACCCATTAACTGGGGTAACACGGTACTTCATGGCAAGACTGGAGTCAGATTTACTGGCTTCTGACTATTCGTAACGACTGCCAAAGATCTCCAAATGACAGCCGGGACCAACGGCTTAACGTGCTTTCCGAGGCACGGAGGAAACTCGTTATGTTAAGATGGTCACCCATCCACAGACCAACCTAGGCAAGCATTGCTTAACCTTGAAGATCGACCTGTGCGGCTGTTATTATCTAGCCACGTAATATAGCCAAAGTATCCAAGATTATCAGGGTGAAATAAATATGAACCAATACAAAGTTATGATGTTTTAATCATTCATTGATTAAACTATTTTTTTTTTTCAGATAGTTGTTCTGTGGCTGGGTATCTTTTGGATGAAGTTTGAGAAAGCAACCACGATAGAGGAGTAATTCCACATGTGTTTAAAAAAAAATGGATAAATTTTAAACTGAGTAGTCTTGAGTATTGTGCCTACAGCTAAGGAGTGGAATTATGTACCAGTCTGTTTTTCTAGCTACAACCTAAAGATCTTTAAGCCAAGAGTAAACAAATAGATTACTTCTAGGCAAGTGTACTCCACCGTCGGTTACATCATTGCTTACCATCATGTGAGATAGTGGTCTGACGCGAGACTAGCAATAATAATAAAAAAAACTCAATAATTACATTCTCTGTTTTCACATAGTTAATAGTAGTTTATAAAGCACTTATACATTCTATTTTGATAGTACTAGCTTTCATGAATAATTTAGTAGTTAGTTTATTTTCAAATCTGATTGTAATAACATGCGAAGTTGATCCTTATGGACCAAATATCGATATTTATAGAGGTTAGTATATAGATGCTATATAAACTGTTATCGACTAAGTGAAAACATACAGTGTTATTATTAAGTAGCTCAAAATACATTTATATTAATTGTTTTCTAGTTCAACAGAGAGAAAGTCATATCATGTGAATATAATGACTGGCCTGTTGGTCTAGTGGTTAGTGGCCCTGATTGCTATGCCAGAGGTCGTGGGTTCGATTCCCACCCAGGACAAATGTTTGTGTGATGAGCACGATCATTTGTTCTGTGTCTTGGTGTAATTTATTTATAATATGTATGTATTTAGAAATATATAAGTATGTTTATCAGTTGTCTAGTACCCATAACACAAGCTCTGGCTTAGCTTGGGACTAGATGGCGTTGTGTGAAAAAGTTGTGGAATATTATTTTATAGGCAAAAGTTTGTATGTATATGTTTTTGGATTTGTATGCTTATGTGTTCGTTTGTATGTATATCGACTAATTGAAAACATACACTGTTATTATTAAGCTCAAAATCCATCTATATTAATTGTTTTCTAGTTGAAGAGAGTGAGTAAATATCATGTAAGTTACGTTAAGGTAATATAAAGGCTATTATTGTATGTATGTGTGTGTACTTCTTACTCCTTCTTGAACCATGGTGCGCCAAAAAACATGTTTTCTTTCTTTCTTCAAGATCAAATGGCTGATTGAACTTCGATGAAATTTGGGGGACTGTACAATACTAGAAACGTACAGTAATTTGAGCTATTGCCCTCACCTTTCTTAATATTTGTCGATACTAACACAGATGACGAAAAATTCAAGCAGAATAATAAAAAAAAAGTCCGCCTATGTACCACCACTGTACATAAAGTTTAAATAAATAATAAAACGTAGAACGCACTTTGCTTGCCCTTAGCCCGCATAATAACTTGGTATAGGGACCATTATCCCTAAACCATTGAGCTCCTACATTGGCCTATCCGAGCCCACTCTCTCGACTCCCATCTCATCGGTCCCTATGGAACATTTGTGTTTAATAAAGTGCAAGGGTCAGACGCCATATCATCAGGAGTACAGAAAATGAATAAACAAAGTAACGCTGCCTTTGTAACAGTAGCGAGAGGAGCTCGTGGCTAGATAATAACAGCCGTACGGGTCGATCTTCAAGGTTAAGCAACGCTTGCCAAGGTTGGTCTGTGGATGGGTGACCATCTTAACATAACGAGTTTCCTCCGTGCCTCGGATAGCACGTTAAGCAGTAGGTCCCGGTTGTCATTTGTAGATCTTTGGCAGTCGTTACGGATAGTCAGAAGCCAGTAAATCTGACTCCAGTCTTGCCATGAAGTACCGTGTTATCCCAGTTAATGGGTTGTGGAGGTCGGGTAGGCAGCCGCTCCTCGTAAAATACTAGTATTCAGCTAAATCCGGCATGACTGGAAGCCGAACCCAATATAGTTGGGAAAAGGCTAGGCAGATGGGGTCAGACGCCATAATTATCATCAAGAGAACAGAAAATGAATAAACAAACTAACCTGCCTTTGTGCAGAATGAAACTCTTTGTTACGAGGAATGAGATAAATTAGCACGCTTTTTACAAAAAAAAAATACCATGATTAAGGCAAAGGATGGAAAAATAAAATAATTAATTATATACCAATGGCTTTGCCTCCATGAAAATAGTTTTTTCTTTGGAAACTTTGAAGAATTTTTGACCTCCTTTTCATTCCCTTGGAAGGTGAATTTTGGAAAATCCTTTTTTATTCTTTGTATCCATCATAAAAAGAAAGTCTGTGTAAACAGTAGTCTAGATCCAAGGATTTGGACTGGGTGTTTATAAGTCAGTGAGAATTTTAGGATTTTGCCTTTTATATCCATATCGCAGATAGAAAGGCAATGTAAAGCTTAACTTAAGAGCTCCCCCAAAACTGAGACATATCAAGGGGCACATAATACAAAAAAAAAAACATTTTCTAGAAGTAGAAAGGCCAAACCATTCTACTGCTAGAAAATGAAATCCAGGCAATGAATATTGTTGTACTATGAAAATTATTGACGACAGACATTGCCTTCGATTGTACGCAGTTACCCTAATATTGTCACAGAAGATAAATAAATTCTGTCTATGAACGAAAAAATCTTTTGTTTTTCTTGTGAGGACCACTGTCTTACATACAAAATACATTAAGTCGAGTATGTGAGGTAATACAAATGTAGGACACATGTAATGGTAGAATAATGTATTTTTTTTTAAATTGCTCGTTTTGATTTGTTCGAATCACACTAATAAAATGTGTGTATGTTTGTTAAGTCTTTACACTCGAACGGCTCAACGAGTTTGTATGATAATAGACCATGTCCTAGAATAGCACTTTAGTACTTTTTATCTGAAAAGTATGCTCCCTTGGGACAATTATCTACTTTCATTCGAGCGAAGTCACTGGCAGCAGGTAGTCATTTGTAAAGGTTACAAACTTTTACTTTTGTTCTCTTTTTATTTGAGTAAGTAGGTATGAGTGAATCTGGTGCGTTATTTATTTTTTAAATATCACAGCATTTGTTGAGATGGGGACTTTATTGGCTTCGTACTGTTTTATCTTTACGTTGTTATTTTATTTTAGTAAGATAATATTTTCTTTTGTTGTTGGTCCCGTGTAAGTCACAAGTAAACTTCTTTCTTTTCTTTCTTTATTTAGACAACTGTTGTGGTTATATGTGTGGGCGGTAGTCTCCTTTGCCACCCTTTTGAACCCTTAGGAATTGAATTTGGAAAAATGCTTCCTTATTCCTTGTACCCATGCATCATAAAAAGAGCCTCTGTGCAAGTTTTCGGCTTTCTAAATCCAAGGGTTTGGTGAGTCCATCCGGATATTTTTTATATCTAAACTAATATCATAAATGCGATATTCAATTTACTAGTTTGTTACATTTTCACGCGTCAGATACTAAACCGATCATCACAAAATTTCGCAAAATACATTGTCAAAAGCGTACTTCTAGCAAAGTATTTTGAAAAGAAAAAGACATAAATATAATATTTCAACAAGAGAAAGATATTACGAGATATTATTATCTTACATGAATATTAGTAGGTAAGTGAAATGTGTGTTAGTTTAAATGTCTGTAGCCACATTTCCAAAATAAGAGTTCTTATAAACTTAAGTCATACTCTTTTCGGTGAGTCTCTTAGTCGCTTCTCACGACACCAATGGGAAGTGTTGAAATGGTGCATATTTTTCCGTGTGACACTAAATGCCACAAATAACACTATACAGATTACAAAATATTACTTTCTAGTGTTGTCCAAGCGCTACGCGTTTCTACAATGAATTTATTAACGGTATGGAAATATGCCAAAAGTCTAGTTTTCTTTCATAGCTAGCACAATCTCTTCAAAATATTTCAATACTCGTTTTGTTTTAGAAGCGATATTTTGGCACATGATTTAGTCCATGGCGATGCTTTCCCTGATTCTTTATATTTATTACTCACTTAAAGATTCATTCTTGATTTACTGAGACTGGTCAAGATTAGGTAAAATTGGTTCTAAGCCTTCCTTAAGGTAAACTAATTCAGGAGCCTATTCGCTCCGTGCACGATTACAGCGCCAACTAGCGTCCACAACTTTGTGGGCTCTGTCACATTGACATTTAGGTCGTGTATTTGTGAAAAAATATCGAAATGAAAAAATAACAAATATTTTCGACTCATAAATTGTTGTGATACCACGATTTGGGTGGAAAAAGGGTTTTTAAATCATTTTGGTCATTCAAATCAAATGAGGTAAGTCCAAAAAGTGTGTTTAATTTTGATTGTGTCAGGGTTTGTTTACTTCATTTATAGTTGTAGTTTTACAGTAAAACAAAAAGAAAAAGCTACTTTAATGGTTTCATTATATAACAGTAAATATATTTAAATGTTCCTGTATCGCTAGTAATAAATTAAATATCGTTTTCAGATCGAAATGAGTATTGTTTTGAAGACCGGGTTTGTGAGTGTGTCTCTTGGGAATCGGTAAAACTTGCATTTACTATTTCTGCCAGTATTCTTGCAGTTTACAACACAACAACTACTGTGACTCATTTTTGTTAGCGGACTAATGAAATTAATTAATGATATTAAAATGTATTATGTAGAATCGCTTTGCCATTGACAGATACATACATCTGATGACAGAGCTTACATTATTTCTACTTTTGACCACCATGAGCGCTGCGATAGATTATGTTACCCCCACCTAGTACTTCGCACCCAGCGAATAAGATTTTTTTAGGGTGCAAAAAATCAAATGACATCTCCCGCCCTGGGCGAAGCGGGTGTCAGACTTTTACTGACCAAAACCACACCTGTGTCCTTCAGTTGCCCCTTGCGTTCTAGGAGTACTGGTTTTTTTTTCAGAAATTTCTCGTGGCAGAAGTCTTCTATATATATGTGAAAAGTACAAGATGAGTAGTTGCGCGAAGCTTGGGCATAGGCCAGCAGGCGAAGCCTTTCTGCTGAATGATGACGATGATTTCCAAGTAAAGAATTTCCATATCTTTTACATCATTGGCGAGCTTATCTCTCCTTTGAATTCCAATTCTTTGCATGTAAAGCCTTTTGGGAGCTCTAAAACCGATTGTTTTACTCAGAAACCCTAATAAAGTTACATTTCCTTACGTAATATCTCATAAAAATATTCCTCTAAACAAGAACCGACTCCTCCGTTACAAAGAAGTCACAGGGGAATGCCCTCAAACCCATAAAATTGTCGTTCATATATTTCCAACTTAGACTTCAAGGAAAGGAAAACAAAATAATAAAAGCTATGTGGGTTAAGTTTTGGCGAATGACAATAGAAAAACAACAATAGCAGTACGATTAAAGTTTTTTTAAATAAAATCTATGCTTCTATATAATAGGCTTTTTTTAAGATGAGAAATCATCAAAATAATTTATGCTGCTCTGGGCGAAGCAGGAAGGCATGTCAGACTTCAACGACTATTTTTTTAAATTCTATGACTAATACCCACTCTTGTCCCTTCTTTGCCTTAATTCCAGGGTCCTGGGGTTCTCTTTTGTTCAACCCAGGGTCCCAGTAGGCTTTGACCCTGCCGGGCTCCTACAGTTTGACATTTCTGTGAGGCACGTGTGAAACAACATGCGTCGTCGACGACATGCGCTTGGTCCGGACTGTTACCGAACGTCCGGTCGGCATACTACTCATTACTCGAAGTCCGCAAGCCAAAACCAATGAGACTTAACTTTTGGGGAATAACATTAGAAGTACAACAAAGGCAATACGAAGTAAGTTTTTTAATAAAAACCTGTGCTTTATATAATAGGCTGAATTTCACGAGGAATTTAATAAAATGAAAAACAATTCCGTGGGAATTCTCTCTCGCCCGCAGTTATAGGGATGGTCCATGAATGTCGATATTATCGATATGGGTACGAATTTGTGGCAAAGTTTCGCATGCGTAATGAAAAAGTTTTGAATGATTTAGGGATGTTAGGCAGTACCTATTGGCAAAGTTTTGGTGAGGTTGAGGTTTAATTAAGTAAGTGGTGGGTAGGGCTGAGTTTTATTTACATAATTATTTCATGTACTATAATTATGTGTTTTATCTACTCACTAGGAAGTTTTTAAAAGAAACTAAACTGTTTTTGATAGTATTTTTTTTTAATAGAATTTACATTTTTGTAAACCCGTGGTCTTATATAGCAAAGGGTAAGCGAAGGACACAGACGCGATTTAGTCAGTAAAAGTCTGACATGCACTTCAGCTCCACCATTGAGAAACGTCATTGAATGATTCCTGACCTCAAATAAAGACTATTTAAGAAAATATTTCTATTACAAAAACCATTTGCATTAAATCAAATAAAAGAACGCCGGAAATAACTTTGACAACAATATTTTTTCAATCAAACTTCTGCTCACAAAATATTCAGGTACAAAAAACTTTCTTAAGAAATCCGAAAGTTGTCATCGAAAATTTGTCCGTATAGAAATCACTAGTATTGTCGTGACTAGAACATTTTAAATTGGCAATACGGTACAGTAAAATATTACTAGACTAGATATCCAGGTGTTCAGGCCAAGGTTTTACTAGTTTAAACTCAAGGTGAGGAAGTAACATTTTAAAGGAAAATTGTCTTAAAATAGAAGGAAATATCGGAATTCGACTGTTGAGCTGATTTTAGACAGTAGTAACACGTGTTTGTAGGAAAAATTAGCGTGATAGTCGCGTCACAGCTATCTGTGGGTCACAAATTTTTTTGAATACGATACAGTGGTCTTGGAACACAAAAGGGATCTGAACGAGGTAGGGTAAGGGGGTAGGTTTTAGTCAGTAAAAGTCGGACAGGGCCCCCTCGCAACACTCGATTTCCCACCTCAAATAAAACGTCAAACCTCTGTTTTTTGACAAAGTTTGTCTTAAAGCCGAAACCGACCTGGAATATGATGCTTGAGCGTACGTTCTAAACTGCGAGTAATAAGGTATAAGTAGCGAATATTTTGGATATTCTTACAATATAGTGTCACATAGAGTCCTATTTCGTGCATTTTTTTACACAAATAAAAAACAAGCACATTTATTATTATCCAATTTAAAACTCATGAATTAGGTATGTATTTTGCTAATTACAATAAAAAATAAAATACTTTTCAAAGGGGAAATGGATAAAAGGAACGTTCGAATTTCATTTTTAATTCACTTCACTAAAATAGTTCGTTTGTAAAATTCACTGACTTGATAAATAGTACGAATGACGTGAAAACAAATTTACTACGAGCACAGCCACACAACTAGCGGGGTCTCCCAAAGTTTCGATACAAATGGGTACATTCTTTCAATTTTCCGTAGCAAGTGAGCAGAGAGGAAAATCTCTATTGTTGGGGAAGATGAAATGTTTGATCGTATTATGTTGTTGACGCTACAGTTAGAATTTGATGTATCGTCCTTTTTAAGGATATCGATTTATGTCTTGGTATGTAGGTACTACCTAGACATAAATATAAACCTAAAATGTATTTTAGTTTTGTTTTTCAAATTTAAATCCTCAGATACATTATGGGGTGAACCCTCAGGTAAGGCAAAATTACCCTTTTTTATAACGCGCAACGCTTAACCTATAACTTAGGTTAAGCGTTGCGCTGCAACGTTGTACAGTGTCTCAAAAGGTAGGTATGTATAAGTCAGTGTAACATTGTAATTACCTACTGTTAGATTATAATATGTCTTGCGAGATTTGTAAACTTTCAAAAGGTTAAATTAGATAAAACATTTTTTTTTGCAGATGAGAACTCATCAGAATGACTTCTGCCTACGGTTTCTCTAGGCCGAAGCGGCATGGCGTGTCAGACTTTTACTGACAAACACCCTCTCCTTTGTTTCTTCTTTGTATTTGATTCAGAGCTTCAGGCTTTTCTTTCAGAAGCGAACCTATGGCCCCAGAGGCTTCGACCCTGATAGGCCCCGACGGTTTTGGTTTTTTGTTTTTTAATTGTTATAAACCAGTGCTTGACTGCGATACCACCTGATGGTAAGCAGTGATGCAATCGCTGGTGGTTAGACTTTTACTAAATCCAACCCACCTTTTGCGTTCCAAAGCCACGGTAAGTCTTTCATACGATCTCTTAGAACGAAGCTGGAGTGAGCTCATTAAAACTCAGCGCATTGTAGTTGGCGCGAAAATTCATGTTTATTTTGCTATTAAGTAGGAGAGAACTTTGCAAGAGTTTCTTTGTGTGGAGCGCTAATGAGCTGCGCTGACCTTGGAAACCGAAGAAAAAGTGCTGTGATTCAGTATACTCGAGGATGTATAATTACTGCTGTAGGTATGACACTATTTTACGTCCTAATAACTAATACTACACTAAGACTTCTTGTAAACTAGTGCTGCCAACAGTTTCGCCCTCATGGAAGTAGAAAATCGTAACAAGGGAACACATTTTATTTATTTATTTAAACTTCATGTACAATGGTAGTAAAAAAGTGCTATATCCTATTCCTAGAGTGTGAAGAAGTGACAAACCTATCACACCACACTTATATAAAGCCCGAAGGCTATTTTTTGACTCTTGTTTCATTATAAAACTAGCTTCTACTCGCGACTTAGTCTGCGAGGATTTCAGAAAAAATAAGAATCGAGATAAAAGGTAGCCTATGTTCTTTTCCATGTCAAAGGCCATATGCATGCCAAACATTCAAATCGGTTCAGCCCTTTTTGCGTGTTTAAGTAACAAACACATTTATAATATTAGTTAGGATAATACAAAAATGCAATACCAAATTGTATAATAATTAATATCTAAAATAAACAATATAGTAGAAAAAAAAATTAAAGTGACGTGAATCGTCATTCACGAGGGCCAATTCACTGACAAAGCGACCATTGTCATACATACACCTAAACCACAATAGTTATCATTTATGTATAACTCGGGAATTGGATCACCTACGTCAATAGGCTGGAGAGATAGCAAACCTAGTGCTTTGTGTCTAAACACTACACTTGATCTATGTCTCGCTATTGTGTGCTTACAAATCTATGATAGACTACACACAATGGGATCTTGTCTATAGGTCAGTTTGTATGTGGGTTAGTTAGGGAAATATTATAGGTTGTCGGGGTCTGGGTGCAAGGTTTGCGTCAACCAAAAATGAAAATACACACATCAAAAGTGTCTAGGGATCAAGCATTTTTATGCGGATTTCTTGAGACTGAGATGTGGCTTTGTAATAAATTTATGATTTTATAAATTTATATGGATCCTTTTTGGTGCATTTCATAATTTGAATCAGGACCTGTGAATCAAATTCGAGTAAAAGATGAAAATCAGCTGTCAATATTTTCCCTATAAAAACATACAACGCATTGAAGACATTATTAGTGCTACTGTTTCCCTACTACTGATTAAAACCAACGTTATTATGGAGCGGCGACGTCATTTAAGCAGGGAAGAAATGCTCAGAGCCGTGGGAATGATAGAAGCTGGTTCCCGGCAACGTACTGTGGCTTTAGCTCTGAATACAAGTCAGAGTGTTATCAGTCGACTTTGGACACGTTACCGAAGCACTGGTGCCGTGGCTGAGCGCCATGGAGGACGGTATCGCTGCACCACACGGAGACAAGACCGATACATTCAAATCTTAACTCGAAGAGCTCTAACAATAACCGCCATGATGTTAGCCGTGAGGCTTCATCACTCTTCAGGGAACTTAATTAGCGACCAAACAGTCAGAAACCACTTGCATGAAGTGAACCTTCATTCCCGAAGACCGCTACGGGTACCACCTATAGCAATGCACAATCGTAGGATTCGATATCAATGGGCTCTTGAACACAGAAATTGGGCAGAAGAACAATGGCGTTTCGTGTGCTTTTCTGATGAGTCTCGTTTTGGTATGAGACCGGATACAAGACGTATACGACACTGGAGAACCCCTGGACGCCAACAGCGATTAAAATCCTGCCAGGAAGTCCATCCTTATAGTGGTGGAACCATCATGGTATGGGCGGGTATTTGGATCGGCGGAAGAACTGAGTTGATTTGGATCAGAGGCAACCTCAACGCTCAAATTTATGCTGAGACGATTGTATCAGACGTCATCGTTCCTCTACAAGTGCAAATCGGTCCCTTATTTCAGTTAATGCATGATAATGCACGACCGCACACCGCAAGAGTTGTAAGACAGACTCTCGCCGCAGGTAACATCAATGTCCTGCCCTGGCCTGCTCAGTCGCCAGACTTGAACCCGATTGAGCATGCATGGGATATGCTACAGAGAAGAGCTCTGCCGAATATGGAGGGTATCCAGTCGCAAGAAGACCTTTTTTTGTTGTGGCAACGAACATGGGCAGCCATTCCACAGCGTGATTTGGATGAACTCATTTTGAGTATGCCAAACCGATGTTCTTGTGTTGTTAGTGTTCGCGGTAGAAACACGGATTATTAATTGTTTAAGTTACCCAATAAAATTTTAAAGAAAACTGTTATTTCAGTCTTTTTTTCGAACTTTAATATTAGTGGTTCAAATGTCAAAAATCCCTTTATTAGGAAAATGGCAAATTTCTTTATTAATGCAAAGGTGACTTGGTTTATCGTTACTGTGACAAACGAAAACACTTTATTTGATGAATCCTTAAAGAAAATTTTAATTAATATCAATCAGGAGAAAGTTATTGCAAAAATATATGTTGATCCCTAGACACTTTTGATATGTCTATAATCTGTTATGACTAGGAAAAATATTGATTTGTTTTTTGCATTAAATAAAATAATGTCTTCTCCCGCTTTGGGTGGAATGGGAAGGCGTATCAGACTTCTACTGATTAATAACCATTCCTGTACCTTCTTTGCCTTTATTCCACGGTTGTCCTTCGTTTAACGAAGGACCCCAGTAGGCTTCGATCCTGCCGGACCCCTACAGTTTGCTGTCATTGTCTCTTTGAGGTGCGCGTGGAAAATATCCCTCTCTGTGAGTTCACAAACATGAAAACTTAGATACACTAGACACCTAGTCAACAACTAGCAGTACCTAGGCCATTTAAATATTTAATTTTGTTCTATGCGGGAATCCTACCGACGACGTACAGCGCGCCATCGCGCTAGCCGGTATTTTAGGTCAGACAAAATTACCAGAAGCCAGACGTTATCAAGGTATAGGTCTAGACAACTGACATTCTACAAAGACTAATGATTGACAAAAAAAAACAAAATGTATGGGGAATTCACACGTGTTATTAAATATTCAGGATTTTTGTCATCGTTATGGCTAATAGAATTTCAGTCTGTCTAGAGTCCTTTGTAATGTAATTAAGAGTCGCGCCTCACTGTGACGACGTGACAGCGTCGCCAGATCATGACGTCATAAAATGAATGGTTGACTTCGTGACCAACAATGGCCAGATGAGGTACACATCATAGAGTTGCATGGCTGCGCGGGCCTTAGTGAATAATAAATTGTGTCAATTGTGAGTTTGAGTTTAGTAGGTACATATTAATCGGCAAGAAACCCAATTGAGAGAGAACTGCGAGATAGTTTGAAAGAGTTACCACGGCCCTGGTTAGCAAAGAGTAATTGAAGGAATAGGGCTATTTTAGTCACACTCCCACTTGCTTTTCCCAGAACAAGAAAAGTTGTTAGAAGATTTGCCAACCCAAAAAATGAGATTAAATCAATTTTAATAAAAACAACAATAGATTCTATTTCAAAAAGCATCCAATACTACTGCCACAACAATTTTCTTTCAAATTGCTCATACTTTCAGACATCAACGATACAAAAAACTCTCTTCGAACTCTCTTCGAACTGCAGACACCAGACACCTCAAAATTAAACCCACTTAACCACTGAAACTGTTCTATTCTCGGTTCTAAACCTAACCAGAACACCTAAAGTAAAGGAGTTTCTATATTTGAACGAAACGCAATTTCGAAGCAAATACGAACTTTTGGCTGAAAGTTTCATAATGCGGTTTGCGGTACGTATGATTAGAGACAAAATGTAGCGTCACATAAGTATTTTGTGGTAGGTATATGAGGCACATTATTATCCTTTCTCTTTTTTAGGGCAAGTAATCCTCAAATAACTTTTCCGCTTTAGGTGAAGCGAGAGGCAGTATAAGACTTTTCTGTGTTTTAGTACGAGTATATAAGAAATTGAGCCAATTATAGGTCTCACGGATTCTTTACTGAATAAAACTCACCCGGATACTAGGTCTTCTTTTAAAATAGGAAATCATCTAATGAGTTTTCTGGGTAGCGAGAGGGCCTGTCCGACTTTTAATGTCTAAAACCACATCTGTGTACTTCCACATCAGTTGAGCTTTGCGTTCTAAAGCTACGAGTGTCGGGTATCCTTTTTAGAAAATCTCTGCGGCCCCAGCGGGCATCGGCACCGCCGGTCCCCTACGGTTTGCAGACATCTTCTTTGAGGAGCGAGCAACGAGATCAGAATTTTCCAAAAAAATTTGAATGTTCAGTAAAATAAAATAGCCATACTCATTTTATCCCTTAAAAGCTAAATCGATGCCATAGGAACTAATTTTGACCCTCGCTCTAGCCTCTTGTATATGAGCCTATTTTGGTAATGATACCTCAGGGATTCTTAATGCTAACAAAGGATACAGGGTCGGGATGGGTCCGTGAATGTACAGATTTAGTTAATTAGATACATACGAGTATGTACGTAAAATTCTCTGCTTCTACGCAGATAAATTAGGGTTTTTAAACGAAGTTACCTATACTTCATTTTGAATGAATTGACTTTATAATGCTACGCCTTACAAATGATAAAATAAAGCCCCCATCGGGTATGTATGAACACAATAATCTCGAACTACTGAACGCTTTTTCATTAAATGTTAAAAGTGGTTTTAACTTCTTAACAGTTTTAAGTATAACATATATGTATATTTTGAAAGCTTGAATGCTTGAGCTATGTATGGCTCGAGAACCCTCCTCCATTTTAGTTAGAAATGAGGTCTTACTAGACAGACTAACTTTTGTGATTAAAACTTGACTAACATTCTAAAATACATACTAGGTAAATCGTACAGGTGTCTTCAAAATATTGCTTCGATATGAGTCCTGTGAGTTATAGACAAACTTTGGTTGAATATTAAATCCGTTTATTTTCCGTTTATTACTATTGACAGGTCTTCATTTGATCACTATCCCACCTGATGGTAAACAATTATATCGTAGACTAGCTGACTCGGCAAACGTTGTTCTGCCAAAGAAATTATATGTAGGTGATTTTTTACACCTTGTGTCCGAAAAACAAAAATATCTTACGGAGCCCTACTTTTTTCCAACATAAAATTTAGCCTATGTCAAATTGGAAGAATGTAGCATTCTATTGGTGAAAGAATTTTTTAAATCGGCCCAGTACTTTTTGAGCCTATTCATTAAAACATACAAAAATAGGTATAAATCTTTCCTCTTTATAATATTAGTATAGATGACGCACATAGATGGAGCACGCTTGACGAGAAGTAAAATAGTCACTCTTGACTTAAAGTTCTCAAGGATGTAGATATCAGGGAACACCGACTCGATATCATCATCATCATCATCTGCCTAGCCTTTTCCCAACCATATTGGGGTCGGCTTTCCAGTCAAGCCGGATTTAGCTGACTCCATGTCGAGATTCATAAAAAATATTTAATGAAGAAAGCATATTTGAAGACTATCTTTCTTCAAATATACTTTGTACTTAGGAAGATGTAAAGACACCCCAAAGGCAAAGGTGTAAGTGAAAATCTATTCAAATACCTATAGGTACATGTCACGTTTTTGATTTCCTAAGGAAAAGGTTGGTGGATGTAGTTCAAAAGTGTTTGGAAACTCATGTGGGTACACCGGGTAAGGAAACGCTTTCATTGAGTGAATTACGTTACTTTCCGAATTGAGTTTTTGTACAATATTTTATATCTACTAAACAACAAACAACACTAAAAAGAAATGTTTGTCTCAAAACAACATCAACATTGGCTATTAACAAAAAGATAAAAAATATTGGTTTGAGGAACGTACTTACAAGTGGAAAGATCTCGATATTTCTTTTGTACACGCGTAATCAACAGATCAACAGATTTTAGTATAGGTATGTATGCTTAGTCTGTAACATATAATTGTTGTGATGCCATTATTAATTTTGATATTTAAATATGATAGAGAAAAAGTCAACTAGAGTGCGTCTAATGAAAGCGCGACCTGGAGTTATTTTTTTTCAAATTCAATTGGAAACATTATTCAGCCGCAACTGTAGGAAAAAAAATTTGTGAAGTGTCAAGAAATGATTCTCCTACTAATTAGTATAAACCACATACAACATTTTTGGATTTAACCTCTTTTTCTCAGGTCGCGCTTTCATTAGACGGACTATATCCATACCTAGTAACATAATGAAACGCAAAGTTTTCAAGGACACACTATAACAAGCAATCCATCACATCGCCCAAATTAAATCTCCACCAAAAGGCGATCGATCCAAAACCGTTGTTTATCCCCCATCAAAGATGGCTGCCATCACAACAAGCTATAAATTACTTCGAAGAGAGACAAGGCGAACTATTTTATGTCCAACTATCGAAAGCTGACCTAAATCGGCGTCTGTTAAAAATAGTTACTGTCTGGCAAAGAAATTTGTTAAGGAATACATGATTCGTTTCTTGGAATACATTGCGAAAAAGTGCTACTAGGTGTATTTTGTAAGTTTTGTGTTGTAATTTTAGGCTTTAGATTAGTAACTTTTGCCAGCGGCTTCACTCGTGTCACAGTAGAAAATTATCCCAAGGGAAAACATGGTCTACCCACGGATAGACGGGTACCAAGTTTCATCAATTCTGATTAGTCATACGAGCGTGAGGAAGTAAATAACATTAATACATATGTACATACACACACTCACAACATTCGCCTTTATAATAATAATACAATGCGATTCAATAAAGTACCTACTTATTTAATTCTTTGAGCAATTCAGCGGATTTCTGCTAATGAAAAAAACTCTAAAAATCACTGTTATAAAGAGCTTGGTAGACTCATTTCTACTGACAGCTATAACATCGTAAGCAACATTTATTTTAGTCAATAGTCTATACTAATATTATAAAGAGGTAAAATTTGTATGTTTGTATGTAGGGGGTAATCTCTGGAACTACTGGTCCGACTTGAAAAATTCTTTCAGTGTTAGATAGCCCATTTATCGAGGAAAGCTATAGGCTATATAACATCACGCTACGACCCACGGGAGCGGAGCAGTAATAAAAAATGCGGGTGAAACCGCAGAGGCCAGCTAGTATTTGTATAAAGAACCAACAAAGGACACTTTTGTGACCTTGTCTCCTCAAATCGAATCACGTGACCCCTTGGTAAATAGAATGGAATTAGTGTCCATTTTATAGAGGTTTTATACGAGACTATAGATTTTCTATACGTAAGGGATTTCTGAAGAATTACCCTCTTGACCCTTCATCAGACTCGGACATTTCCGCAGCGAAAATAAGAATTTTCTCGTAAAAACTGTTGTCGTTCAATTCGGAATAAAATTATGTAAATTCCATGAAAAACGGACAGTCGAAAATGTTAATTCTGTCTTTAATTTAAATTCATAATGAGTTTTAATTATTCGTAATATTATTACTGGGTGTTAAAGTACTTAAAACATTAATGAAAACTGAGTTTTTGGAACCTTCTCTTATTATTATTATTAAATAGCTCGCGCTTCACCACTATCTCACCTGAAGGAAAGCGATATGGTCGAATATAGAGCACGCTTGCCTAGAAGTAACCTGTTCACTCTTGACTTAAATACCGCTTTAGGACCCCTACACAGTTTTAAATAACGCAGCGTGCTGAGTTAGGCGCCATTTTGGCCTCGCACAGTTTATAACTTTCTTTTTTCACTGTATATTTTTAGGTTATATGATTATGTGAAGCACGAATAAACGTTTTTCTTTCTTTTTAGGTCATTAAAATAATTGACAACAACATCAACAATTCAAAGAATAAGATTAATGTGTGATTTCTTCAAACGACTACTCCCGCTCTAGAATAGAGCGAGAAAGCGTATCAGACTTTTACTGACTGCAACCCACCTATGTTCCTCAAATTACTCCTTGCGTTCCAGAGCTACGGTAACTTTCCCAACTGTGTGACCAAACTTAACTTGGGAAACCAAAACGTTATTCTTGGCTGTACTTCGTTTCTAGGAAAACAACGCCTATGAATATTTATGCCGCCTACTAAATGGCTTCTAATTATATGTACGGGACATTATGTTAAACTGTATGAATATTAATATACTATACTGAGGTTAATTATTGTTTGAGATAAGTTTCAAATATTAGAACAACAAACTCTGTTTTACGTAACAGACTTTTAACATCTTTTATCATCATTATCATTTCTTCCCAAAGATGCGTCCACTAAGAATAAAATAAAAAATCACGCGTTGTCTACATGGGCACGTCAGAAGCTGGCGCATACTTTACTGAGTACTGGACATAGGCCTCCCTCAAGTGTCGACACAGCGACCGGACCTGTGCGTCATCCATCGGATTCCCGCGACCCTCGCCATATCATCAATCCAACTTGTGGAAGGAATTCCAATGCACGCTTCCTTTTACATCCTTCCTAATTTGAAAATAATGTCAAACTCCAACAATTTTTTTTTCATTTCAGATAGGCCTACATGGGCGCTTATATTATAAAACGTCAAACGAGAGTTTAGAATATTAAACGTCAGAAGAACATCTCTCGTCTTATCAGCATGTGATAGATATTAATTCAATTTTTGTCACAACTACGAAGTCAAGATAATATTTGCTGACTCGACTAAGATAAATAGAATTTCGGGAAAGGAGAAGGATATCAAATCGTAAAACTGGATGCGACGGAGCGACCTGAATTTATAAGAAGTTCGTGAGTTCAGTTTTTTTTTATTTTGGGTGACCTCACAGATTTTTAAACTAACCTATTTAGGTAATACATTTAACCCTTTTCTTGACGGTGTGCACTGTAGGATACAGTCAACTTTGAAAAATCATACTAAGAAAAATATTCTTATTTAAAACGAAATGTTTCTACTGTTTAAGAAAGGAACTGTTTCTGAACCCATTTACGTCATATCATGTCAATTTGACGCAACCGTTTTTCAATTACAATCAAAATGCTGAACCGACTCAAAGTGGACCCCCTGACAAAGTTAAGATAATTAATATTTTACATTGTTTTTACATAATAATCTAATAACTGTGTATGTCACGGTAAAGAACATTAGTATATACGTGTCAATTGAATGAATTTTGATGCGTAATTGTATATTTGGTTTAGTAAACTAGAGCCAAACTGTTATGTATCTCACAGGATACACTGCCATGTTTACTGGTTTTTTTTTGGTTTGGTGTACTGTATCTTGTAGTGCACACTGCCATGTTTGTAGTGTTTTGATTGTTATTATTTTGTATTGATTACTTTAATGGTGGCGTAGTGGTAATGATGTTAAAATAAATCAAAAGGTTCAGGGTTCGATTCCCGGTCGAGACAAAATTGATTTAAAAAAATGATATGGCAAAATCTGTGCATATTTTTATTCTCTAGTATTTGAAATCTGGTTTTTGGTCTCTAGTCTTTTTATGGAACGTATGCTCGTTTTGATTTTCGCTTCGCATGGTGGTTAATTAAGCTTGTTTATCTTAGGGCGGAGTACAGCCTTCCATTATAAGGGGCAGAAAGCTTTGTGCCCAAAATCTAGCGTAAAGAAAACGATTCATCGACGGAGTCTGAAAATGAAACCCGGCAATTTTCAATTCGACATAGGGTAGACAAAAAATCATAACCTTGATGGCCTCCACTACCATCGTCGATGAAAAATCTCAACCTGCTATCCGACGATGAAGTAATAGATGTCCAAAAAGCGGTCACTGCATCACCATTGCTAGCGTCTCTACTCAATCTACCAGTCGCGCAAAATTTGACACAATTGGTATCAGTAAGACAATAAATGTGTCACTGCCGCAAGCAGCTTTGTAGATGCCCACCCTATATCAACGATCCAAAAAAAAAACAAGGAGAAAAAGATGAGGTTAGCGATGCGTTGTCCTGAAATTATAAAACGTTACAACGCCCATATAGGCGGTGTTGATTGAGCTGATATTCTAATTGCTCTCTATAGAACTGAACTGAGGGGACAAGACTGGTACCTACTATTGTTGATATCACTGCTGTTAAACATATGTATATATAATAGGTGGATTTTATAACAGAGAAAAATCGGTAGTGGTTCAAATTCAGGTACAATATTGCCAAAAACTTGTTATTACTCCTCAGTACCACCACGAAACATACGGACAATAATGAAGAGGGTCTAACCTCATGAAAACCAATAAAAGTGCCTGTTTCTAATAATTAAATAATTTGCAGTGACCAGCTTAGCTACTTCGCGACTTTTGGAACAGAAGGAAGGTGCTAACTATGTACCAAAAATCAAACCACTGTGTCATATACTAAGTACTAAGGAGTTAGATTATGCTGAGTACTTGGCAGAAATAGTTTTTATACTTTTCACAATCAGTAATTTCCTGTTAAACGATCTCACCAATTAAAAATTACTATTTTATATACCATTTGTATTATTACCTGTTTTTGGCAGTGTGTCTTGGGGGATACATTCACCTGAGATAGTCATTCCTTACGAACATGGCAATGTATCTCACAGGATACGGAAGGTATTGCAGGAAACAAAAGGCTTTGATTTTTTTTATTATTTTTCGCTGCGTTCTATGTTCATATAAAATAAGATTATTTGAAAAAAAAAACAGTTATTCAATTTTTATTTCTTTGCCAAGTTAAGGGTTAAACGAGGCCTAGGCAGTGGACGTATTTCGTCAGAGATGATGATGATGGTGATGGAGTAGCTGACGTGCTGAAAATTTGTAGAAAAAACCACAAGCAAAAACTAATAACGATATGATCAGAACCATTTCTCTCTCTTAATTTTTTTTGAAGTTGTAAATCATGAAATAAATTCTCCCGCTCTGGTAAATTCTCCCATACTGTACGCTCGCATTTGACCACTATCTTACCTGATGGTAAGCAATGATGTGGCCAAAGATGGAGCACGCTTGCCTAGAAGTAGCCTATTGACTCTTAAACAAAAGATCCCCAAGTTTTAGCTATCAGGAAACATAGATTAAAACCCACCTGTATTCTTTCTGTATCCTATTGAGTTCTAAACTGACTACTACTACTACCTGACTACTACTACTAACTATTTAATTCTTTATTGTACACACAATAACTTATTTACACACATTCAAATGAGAATTCATGTACAAAGGCGAGCTTAACTCAACAGAGTTTTCTCCCAGCAAACTATTTCGAACACTGCAGCAATGTTCAATATTCATTTCATACGCAAATGAAGAAAGAGTGATTTAGATTTTATGTCGCAAATCAATCAAATAACCGTGACTGAAATATACCCATACAACACCTCATTTCTATTCCCATACAGTTGACTATAGAAAAAAAAACTACTTTGTACAAAAATAGCACCAAGTCGAACTAATACAGTATTATATCGGTCTTGTACCCACGCAATTGTAGTGCAAGAAATAGCTTCTTACTAGAGATGGACCGACTAGTCGGGAAAGCTACCTGTCTCTTTAATTTATAGTCAGCGACTAGTCGTCTTGGTAAGCTGCATGAACTAGAAGAAACAAACTATCATATAAGGTTAGCCATACAAGATCAATGCGTACTATCAAATTCTATTTTGTAATTTAGTCAAGGAAACTAACAAAGAAGTTTGCAAACTAAATACCATAGATAACTAATATAGAGATTGAACGATTAGTCGCAAAAGCCTGACTATCCAGCAACATTTATAGTTGGCAACTAATTGATAATAATAGATGCAACTAGTCGGTACTGGGTGAGCTAAAGGAAGATAAGAAATAAAGTGTCTGTACCTACTCTCTTCTTCTTACATCTTATTTATTATTATTTATTTTATTCTTCATTGTTTACACCATTACATGTAATAAAAAATAAACTAAAACAACAACAACAACAACAACAACAACAACAACAACAACATCAACATCTTCTTCTTGGTCTTACAAGAACACTGTGTAGCATTTCTAAATAGTAGTATAAAACAAAATCTCTCTTCATCTCTAGGGTTAGGTAATTGTAATATAAAAACGCAACGACATTTGATTTTGTTTTACAATCAAAAGAGCAATAAACGTGCTTTTTTATTGTGAAACAGCGAAAGTTTTTATACATCTTTTACACCCGCGCGAAACCGTAGGACTCTCTAGTCAACTGTAATTTAACGAAAAAGAAACAAACGCTTCCAACATAAATACAAGAATATATCTGGACAGTTGAGAAGCCGACTATACTGACTAGTCGTCGTTCGAATAGTCGGCTAGTCGGCCAAGCCCACAATCGGCCCACCACTAACCTCTCCTTATTACGTCATTGTAGGCAATCCGTAAGGGTAGGCCGATGCACTGGCCGATATATTATTCAGCAATTTATCGTTGAAAGCTTGCTATACTGTGGAAATCGTACTTGATTGAAGTGTTTCTTTTAAGTAACAACTGAAACATTAGATGGTCTTTCTGATAGAAACACGACCAAAGTATACTAGTATATGCATGTGTTACTTGCCAAAGTATAAAAGTATAAAAAGAAGATATTGCCTCTACTTGATGAACTCCTACAGAAAGCATGAGCATAGAAAGTGGACCTGGCAAAGCCCCGATGATGATGGACTAAAAATGAGATTGACTTCAATCATCAATGCGGTGAAAACTGGAAGTGATCACCGCATGATGAGAGACACATTGAATATCAATATCAAGCTTGTTTATGGACAAAAAAACAATTAATAATTATAAAAAATAATTATAGACCAGATGATTGTAAGTGGCCAGCATCGCGTATAGTGTAGTGAATATGAACAATACTTTTGAGGTATTGCAGATTCGTTGATATTTCCATAACAGAGACAAATCACTAACTAGTGCACCTCACCATAAACGATTGCATCACATGCTTACCCTCAGGTGGGATCGCAGTCAAGTACTAGTGTATATAATTAAAAGAAAAGATTTCAATCTCTCTATGTACCTGATATTACGGCAGTAAACATCCTACGTCTCTGAAGTAAGACGTAGCAACTTTGTGTGGCTCAAAAATAAGTGCAAGTACTCGCTTTACAAAGAGTTTTACTTTTGCTATTCACCGATTTTAGAACCATCGATCTTTTTCCGCATCATTTAATTTACTGAATACGTATTTTTTCCATTTACATGTGATTTATATAGGTCGACCGCAGCCAAGGTGGCGTGACGATCTGATCATTTTCGCCGGGGCAAACTTTGATAGAGTCTAGACAGAGATAGAGTCTAGACAGGAAGGAGAAAAAGAAAGCTTTTGTCCAGCAATATGACATAAAATAGGCTTAAAAAAAACATATGTGATTTATATTTGGTAGAAGAGGACCTCAGCAACACTCAGGTGCTGACCGGACACGGTTCCTGCGGCGAGTACCTAAATAGGATTGGGCGAGAGGCCATGGCAAACTGCCACCATCGCGGTGGCGACCTGCTTTCAGTACAGCACACACTCGAGATCCCTGCGTGAGCCTCTGAGCAACGGGTCCTTTATACAGGAAAAGTTTTTAACCACTGCGTAATTTTTTTTTGGTGGCTCAGTGTAAGTAATAGAACACAAATCGATCTTCAAAGTTAAGCAACGCTTGCCAAGGTTGGTCTGTAGATGGGTGACCATCTTAACATAACGAGTTTCCTTCGTGCCTCGGAAAGCATAGGCTGCCTACCAGACCTCCACAACCCAATAACTGGGGTAACAGGAGTCAGATTTACTGACTTCTGACTAGGTATCCGTAACGACTGTAAATGACAGCCGGGACCTATGGCTTAGCGTGCTCTCCGAGGCACGGAGGAAACTCGTTATGTTAAGATGGTCACCCATAAACAGACCAACTTTGGCAAGCGTTGCTTAACCTTGAAGTCGACTTGTGTTCTATTACTTACACTGAGCCACCAAAAAAATTTACGCAGTGGTTAAAAACTTTTCCTGTATAGGATCGGTTTCTAGAGGGTTATGCTGACGGAGAGAAAAAACTGCAGGAATTTCGCCTCCTTCTGTGAGACCGTGATAGTCTGAGAGAAGGTTGCTGAGTAGGATCGTGAGAAAGCCAATCCCATCCGGAAAAGATGACGTCGAGTCATCGTCAGGGACTCTGCATCTTGAAGGGAAGTTTGTGGAACAGTGATTTATTTATTTATTTAAACTTCATGCAATATAAAGGTAAACAGGTGGACTTAATCTCACAAACATTCTCTACCTGTCAACCAAGGGTAGTGAAAAGAAAACATGGCAGGTGTATAAAAAAGATCAAGTGATAAGGTGCTGTAGTGCACACCGAGGATATCTCTTTAGATGATGTCTTCTCGGTGATGTAAACTAAAGGTACACTGTGAGGTAACATTTGGTACCAGGACGTCAAGTAGCCTTTGAGGAGCTCGTGGCTAGATAATAACAGCCGCACGGGTCTATCTTCAAGGTTAAGCAACGCTTGCCAAGGTTGGTCTGTGAATGGGTGACCATCTTAACATACCGAAATTCCTCCGTGCCTCGGAAAGCGCGTTAAGCCGTAGGTCCCGACTGTC
Source organism: Mythimna separata (assembly GCA_030763345.1). Lineage (NCBI taxonomy): Eukaryota > Metazoa > Arthropoda > Insecta > Lepidoptera > Noctuidae > Mythimna > Mythimna separata. The sequence goes on from CM061190.1 coordinate 8,680,849, forward strand.
ATTTGTAGATCTTTGGCAGTTGTTACGGATAGTCAGAAGCCAGTAAATCTGACTCCAGTTTTGCTATGAAGTACCGTGTTACCCTAGTTAATGGTTTGTAGAGGTCTGGTAGGCAGCCGCTCCTCGTAAAATACTGGTATTCAGCTAAATCCGGCTTGACTGGAAGCCGACCCCAATGTAGTTGGGAAAAGGTTATGCAGATGAAGTTAAGTAACCTTCGAAGTATCCATCTTTATATCTCATCATCTTAGCTAAAAGATTTTTACGATTGGTCTTAAAACCAATCGTCCCAGCCCCAACGCTTGATCACATTTTGTCCGCATTCAGCGAATTTTTTCAAGCCATTATTTTTATTTCTGCTATAACTTGTTTAAAAGCAATTCAGACATTCCAACGCCATTGAAAAAAACCCTCAAAAAGGTACACTTTTAGTAATCTCTGAGGCATGAAACGCTTAAATCTACAAATTCATAGGCATAAATACTGAATAAACCATCCTTTACGACCTGGAAAAGCTGCTCAAGGATTATCACCCTTCCTGTCGGAAAAATAAAGTTCAAAATACTTGATGATGCGAAAACTTTCCTTATGCAAATAAGTTTGATACCGTTCTTTGTCTCTTACTAAGTTAATCTTAGTAATTATTAAGTTTGGTGCAGTTTGCAAACTTTTCGACAAGAAATAAATACCAAAACTTGTAAGTTTAAGTATGAAAGTGGGACAGTATTTAAAACCACTTCCTATTAAACAAAGAAAAACTATCCAAGCCAAGCCTTCTGACCTAAAACACGGAAAACAACAATTAACACTAGTTTAACAAAACAAAAACTAACTTATACAAATAAACATAAGTACTGAACAAACCTTTTTGACATCACTTCTCACCACTACATACACAAAACACTGACACAGAACTTTTAAACACAACGACACTTCACAAAACTACGAACAACTTAATAGTAATTTATTGTTAGGACTTGGACGAAAAATTCCGTGATGGACACGACACGCCGCGGCAAAGTGCCGCAGAAAACTGAAATCTGCAAAGCGATAAAGCTTTCGCTGTAACCGGTGTTGCTAGCGTTAATAAATTACCCGGGAATGAGGGAAAATGGATAAAAGCTCGATGTTTTTATTAATTGATATTAACTAGAAAAGGGAGTTAGTTATAGCGTGACGAGTGAAAGGACAGAATAGAAGAAAATCACGTGTTGCGATGACCCCAAATAAAACGGGACAAGGGCAGGGAGTTGATGTAGATAAACTATTGCTTGACTACGATCCTACCTGATGGTAAGTAGTGATGCAATCGTTGATGGTGAGGCGCACTAGTTTGTTATAAGCTTGTTTATATCCGTAATTAGTAAAACTATTTTAGTGTCGGTCTGAGAATTTTAGTTCACATAAATATAGGTATTTATGAACTTCATTTTATGAATGGACACAAGCCGCTCCTCATAAAATACTGGTATTCAGCTAAATCCGGCTTGACTGGAAGCTGACCCCAACAAAGTTGGGAAAAGGCTAGGCAGATGATGATGATTTATGAATGGACACAAGTCTTAGGACTGTGTGTAGTGCAGTAAACATGAAAACTGAAAATATTTGTACGTTGTGCGTAAGTCTATCTTACAAAATAAACAAGTGACCAAGCGGACATTATAATTCTGAAATATGTAGATGATACGTAAATACAGTGACGTCAATTGATGACTGAAATAATTTCGAGCAATATTCCTTTCCTTCTACCCACGATTTTACTCGACATTTGGTTCATTCTAAGCGTACGATTCCGGCAGATATACTTGAGTATGTTTTTATTTGAGCCTTTTTTGTCATGTTTACACACACTTTCTTAAAATATGTATCATCATCATCATCATCATCTCAGCCGAAAGACGTCCACGGCTGGACATAGGCCTCACCTAAGCGTCGCCACAGCGACCGGTCCTGTGCGTCTCGCATCCATCGGATTCCCGCGACCCTCGCCAGGTCGTTGGCCCACCTTGTGGGAGGCCTTCCAACGCTGCGTCTTCCGGTACGTGGCCGTCACTCTAGAACCTTCAGTCCCCATCGACCGTTCTTCGTGCAAAAAGTGTATAGACGAGTTTTATTTATTTATTCTTCATGCATCACAAGTACATAGGCTGACTTACTGCCTCAGGCATTCTCTACCAGTCAACCTAGTGTGGTGAAGAGAAAATATAGTAAAAGCATAAAAGAGAAATAGTTAACATTGCGAAATTGTTCAAAAAAATTACCGCAGGCCTCTAACACAAATGTCAATTGAAGGAACACAGGTGAGTTTCAGTTAGTAAAAGTTTGCAAGTCCCTTTCGCTCTACCCAAAGATAAAGGAGTCATTTCCCAGTTGACATCCCAACGAAAAAAAAAAATTGAACATAAACTTTTATCTTTTTCCTGTCTTTGTTCTATATAGTAATATGATTTAGATTAGATTTGCGAATAGACGATTATATGTCCCTTTCAGCAAATATTTAAGTCGGACGGCGAGCAATGGGTAGCTTGCCGTCCGGCAGTCTGGTAATCATTCGGATCGACCCCAAGTCGTCGACGGTGCGTATCGTTTAAAGGAGCAGGCTTTCGTCAGTTCAAGTCTGACACACCCTTCTGCTCCGCTTATGAGTAATAGAAGTCATTCTGATGATTTCCCAAGCCAATATAACAAAATAAGATAATTTCTATTCAAAGGTATTTAGAAAATTCAGGTTAGCAACCCATGTTTAGTCAATTGCACAGTTGCAAGCATTAAACTATTTTACGCTGAACGTGTGTATGTATTCCGGGCCATTTATTTGCACTACTATTGACCTGCTTTCCTACAAACGGGGGTAAAATGGGATGATGAACTTGTGACGTAGTAGAGAAATTTAAAATATTGTCACACCAATATTATTAAGTCAAAAGTTCGTACGTACGTATCTTTGTGTATGTTTGTTATTCTTTCACGATCAAACAGCTCGACGGATTTGTATCTTATGTGCCTCACGGGTAGACGTCTTAGAATAGAATATAAAACTTATACCGTGCTCAATGTAACTAGAACTCGAGTGCCATGTGATCATTAATAGTTACATACTCATATATTCATTAAGTTAAGGGCCTGTTTCACAATGTCCGAGTAGGCACTACTCACTGAATAAATTCAAAAATTTGACAGAATTTGTATGAAATTATCTGTCAAGTAAGATTCTCGAAACTTAATCATAGGTGGTGAAATAGGCCCTAAGAGTGGTAAATTACTTCTAGGTAACCGTGCTCCACTGTCAACCACAGTATTAGTTGATAAACCTGTAGGTCTATCAGGATGCGGATGATCATTAAACGGATTTGGATAAAACTTGACATACGAGTAAACCATTTCCTGGATTTAAGATAAGTACGTTTTATTCTGGGAGTATGTTCCCTTAGCAAATTTTTATTTATTTTCACGTGAACGAAACATGGGCCGAAAGGTTCTGGAATGGCAACCGCGTACCAGAAGACGCAGAAGTAGAAGGCTTCCTACATGGTGGACCGATGACCTGGTAAGGTTTGCGGGAATCTGATGGATGCGAGACGCCCAGATAATTTATTGTGGCACCACTTGGAGGAGCCTATGTCCAAAAACAGACGTCTTTACGCTGTAGTGTTGATGATGAACGAAGCAGCTAGCACAAGATAGTGAATTATAGTTATAGTCCAGTCATTTTAGTACTTTCACCTCGGAATTCGAGATACCCAGCTGTAAGTCTGTAAATACTTGTATATTGACACCCTAAAAGTTGTCTCAAAACCTACATATGGTAGGGTGTACGCAACTATGAAATTTCAAGGTCAAAGGGCCCAAAAATCGTTTTTTTGCACTTTTTTTGTAAATATCTCATTTCCTAAAGGTTTTTTGCTATTTGTATATTTAACAATATTGTAGAATACAAAATTCTATACAAATTTTGCATAAAAAACTTTTTCCTACGGTGAACCGTTTTCGAGATAGAGGGCGGAGAGCGCACGGTCACAGCATCACTTCAGGTCAACTGGTTCCTCCGGTCGAAAACGCACCATATAAGTTGATACTATCGATAAATCAATGATTATAAATATTTGTAAATTTTTATTAACTAGTATATTATATTTTATGATTTTTTTCCTAACCTATCCACTTTTTATTCAGTATTAATTTATTTAACAACACTTACCTGGCGTGTCAGACGTTTACTCACTAAAGCCCACTCCTGTTCCTTCTTTGCCTTTGTTCTAGGGCCCCAGTCAGTGTACCCTTTCACATACCCAATGGCCCCAGTGGATTTCGACCCTGCTGGGCCCCTACGATTTTCTGAAATGTTCTTGAAGTACGCATTGATCATTACGCGTCGTCGACGACTTGAGCACAATCCGGATGGTAATTAGACGACAGGACGGCGATCTACGCATTGCTCGCCGTCCGCCGTCGCTAGCATGGGCTTGTGGACGGATTTACGATGGAAAGGAGCAGTGCGTACTGAACTGAACTCACTTACTGAGAATAATTAGTTTCTCTTACTATGCTATGCTTTTTTAATTTAAATATCTCTATCTTTCTTTAATTTTCAAAGTAAATAACTAGGGTATGTCATTTATTAATAGAAATTGTAGCAAGAACCTATTTTGGGCACGAAGGAAAAGTGATTACTGTTAACAATAATTTAAGAAATTAGTTTCTTGTTTTGAACTTGTATGGATATTATTTTTTTGTGGCTGGTTTTCATAAAGTAGTATACCATTTTGGAATCTTGATTAGTTGCACCAATGTTTAAAAAAACTTGCCATAGTAGTGTTCGTACTTTTTTTTAAACCAGGACTAGCTAAAGTTGGCTAAAAGTAAAAATCTTCAATAAATTTGGGTAATCACATAAGTTTCATTCATTTTTGTGAAAAATCTAGAGGAATTCTGGATTTTTTAAGAATAGCAGTAGATAGCAGTTTTATTCAGGTTGTCGCTACAAAAAAAAGAACAGCAATATTTAAACAACTGTGGTAATGGTAGAGGAAAATATCACAACAGATCTAAATTTTAAAAGAATTTATTAGTGTTATTTCACTTATTACTTAAAAATTGTGTGATATTTTTTTTGTATTTTTTTCCGAATAGTCACGACTATTCAGACAAATATTTATAATCATTGATTTATCGATAGTTCATTAACTACATATAGGTATATGGCGCGTTTTCGACCGGAGGCACCAGTTGACCTAAAGTGATGCTGTGACCGCGCGGTCTCCGCCCTATATCTCGAAAACGGATCACCGTAGGAAAAAGTTTTTGTACAAAAATTGTAGAGAATTTTATATTCTACAATATTGTTAAATATACAAACAGCAAAAAACCTATAGGAAATGAGATATTTACAAAAAAAGCGTAAAAACCCGATTTTTGTGACCCCCGACCATGAAATTTAATAGTTGCGTACACCCTACCATATGTAGGTTTTGAGACAACTTTTAGGGTGTCAATATACAACTATTTACAAACTTACAGCTGGGTATCTCGAATTCCGAGATTCTTACCTTAATTGAGCTAATTTGACTGGACTATTACGAACTTGACGTTCTTGAAATAAATATGAACGTAATGTCAAAACTTTGAACCAAATCCCCACTTCACAGCATTCTAGATCACGCCGTTAACTTTCAAAAAAAGGTCAATTAGGCAACTTGGCAACCATGTAGATATGTGTTAAAAACATAACCCATTTTTGACACAGTGGGGTAAAATGGGTCAGGGACGGAAGCTTTAGGGAGCAGTTCAATTACGTCATTCGATTAACAGACAAAAAGACACCGGGTATCTCGGAAACACGGAGTTTAACGAGGAAAGGTCCTTGGGAGAGAATATATTATCTCGTTTTTCCCTGAGAGAGAATCGTAAAAGATGATTGGAGTTAGGTAAGGACAATTTTGCAATAATAATTGATTTTTTTATTGGTGTTCTATGAATATTTAGAAAATCATAATCAAGGGCGTCGCCAGCTTATGACCAAGGGGGGGGCAATGAGGCAATATTATGGATGATAAAAAATATGAATGCCGAGAGCATGAACAATTACACTTTGGGAGTCTTTGCCTCGATGACGATTTTTTTTTCAAGTGGGGAATCATCAGAATGACTTCTACCGCTCTTGGGCGGAGCGGGAGGGCATGTCACCCGGTTCCTTCGTTGCCTTCGATCTGGGACGACACGGGCTCACCTTTCGGAATTTCCGTGTGCCCCAGAGTCTTCGGCCCTACCGGTCCGGTTTTATCGGTCCGACGTGGTTTTCTTTTTGGTGGTTTTCTTTAACCACGGTTTAGGTTAAATATCCTTACCTACTGATCGTTGACATATCTATTATAAACTCTGATCCAGTCAAATGACAAAATGTAAACGACCTTTTTAATCTACTTCTGAAAAAATATCGTAATAGCATTCTTATACAAATAAGACGAATCTACAGTCTTGATGAGATATCTCTTAAATAAGACGCTATTTTTAAAACACAGTTCTACAATATTAAGACTAAATAGCTTCATTCAAGATTTATAAGCCAGCATTGGTCAAAAGCGATCATAAAGTACAGAGAACAGCATTTCTCAAACTACGACTATAGGTCGCTATACTCCGGCAGGTCAGTAATGTTTATTCGTGCCTCACATAATCGTAAACCTTGAATAATCGATTGTTCGAACATCTCGATGGTTCTCCGTTGTTTCAACTTTGGTTCGAGTTCGACTCGGTCTGTTACTGCGAGTGGCGAATGGCGCGTTCATTCACGAGTTGTTCCTCGATGGTTTAGTTTTTAAAATTTCGAGTGAGAGTGACTAATTCGATGAATCGAAAACTAGTGACCGTTTACTTGAAACAGTAACTGATTCGAACAATCGAAAGCTCGCGATCGATTCCGTTGACTCGATAAATCGAAAAAGATTTCGATATTTTTTTAGAACGGCGAGTCGATGGTTGACTCGATGGTTTATTTTAACGACTCCGATTCTTTCGATTTTCAAAATATTTCGAAATCGCCCATCGCTATGATACCTCTATGATTTGGTAAGCTTCTGTTAGATGGGTCACAGTCCAGTTAAGTTTGGGAACCACAAAGATATAAACGTGAGGCCAATACTATAAAAGTTATGTACCGTTTCGGTTTCACATAACCTTTCATTTATTGCCTTACGTCGTGGTCTAGCTACAAATAGGCAGTGTCGTAAAAGGGCAATTTAGCACGAATACTTACCTATAAAACTACAACTACTACTACTACTGTCTGTGTTTTAAGGAACTACACTACTCATCATCATCATCTACCTAGCCTTTTCCCAACTACATTGGGGTCGGCTTCCAGTCATCAGATTTAGCAGAATACCAGTATTTTATGAGGAGCGGCTGCCTACCAGACCTCCACAACTCATTAACTGGGGTAACACGGTACTTCAAAGCAAGACTGGAAGGTACTACACTACTGTTAATATCACTCCATTCTGTTGCCTGCATGCCGACTGTAGCCAGATTCACGTAAAATCAAACAAGTCAAATATAATATCCTAACAAATAATCATGCTCATCACACAAACATTTGTTTCGGGTGGGAATTAAAACCACGACTTCCGACATAGCAGTCAGGGCCACCAGGCCTGTCAAAGTCATGCGGGAGGAGTTATTTGAAAACACTATTGCCTTAGAGCAGTGGCGGCCAAGTGGTAACCGTCCCGACTTGCAAGTTGTAGGTCGCGGGTTCGAACCCAGCCAGGCGCATTACTTTGTGTTTTATTTCATTACGTCTGCTCTCAAAACGGTGAAGGAAAACATCGTGAGGAAACCGGTATGTTATAGAACCAAAAATTTGAAGACATTCGACATCCACCAATACGCACTGGGCCCGCGTGATGGATTAAGCCCATTCCCTCTCACCAAGAGGCGGCCTGAGTCCCAACAGTGGGATACATTACAAGGCCGATAATTCTAATTTACCTTTGCCTTTGAATCTACGGATCTATCTAGTTTTATATACGGTAGCCTCGTCTAAACTTAACCATGATTCAACGAATATTGTCGTAATTATGTCATTATCATTATCGAACGTCTTGGTTTGGCTTCCATCCATTAGGAGTAGTATAGAGTTATGATGTGATAACACGGCCAATATATGTAGTGACAGCAAGTCATTGAAACTGTTCCGTTAAATTAAGGAGAAATATGTATCTGATGCGTTTAAAAAACCGCAAATGCAAGTCGGACTCGTGCGCGCAGGATTCCGTACCGACGCGCGACGATAGCAAAAAAAAACGCCTAAAAAATCATGTAGCATGGGAGCCCCAACTAAATATTTATTTTATTCTGTCCTTAGTATTAAAGAAAAATCAACTGTCTAGTTAAATTGACGGATAGACAAAAGGGAAAGACAGTAGACGAGTCTTAGTAATAGGGTCCCATTATACCCTTGGGTATGGAACACTTTAAATGAGTTTAAGTAGGTTACAATCACAGTCCCTTCTTTAGTAGTGGCTAGAGAGGCATCACGGCATGACCGGGTCCTCACCTTCCGCCTGAAGCAGAACCTTACCAGACATGGCTAGTTCGGGAGCTTAGGCCATCCGGTAAGGACTGAGCCCCATTCGTCGACAATGCCTAGTGTTTCACGCATGCTTCAAACAAATGTCAACAAAACCGTAAGGGCCCAGACGGCTCCAGAGTGCTCGCTAGAACCGCCAGAATGTTTGAAAGAGTTTCCATGACCCTGGAACGCAAAGGAAAACTGAAGGATACAGGCCGCTTTTAATCAGTTAAAGTCTGACCTGCGTTTTCACTCCACGCTAGAGCCGGAGAAGTTATTTGATGATTTCCTTATAATGGTCGAAGCGGTTGGCCAGGGACAGCCCTGCGACTCTCGACGCTCGGGGCTTAGGTAGGCACGGTTAATAAAACGTACTTTGTTCAAGAGTCCATAGCGTGCGATACAACACTGATGTATGTCAACAAGCTCCCCCAGAGATCCATACAACACTGACAACCGTGCCTACGCACGGTGATCTAAACTATGCCGTGTACAAGAGGCCATAGACTGCGATACAACTAGGGATTGCAATAGCTGGATCCAGCATACAGCAATCCAGCTGGATCCAGCGCCTTTTTAAATATGCTGGATCCAGCATGTAGTGCTGGATCCAGCAATGCAGATCCGCAAAAGTATCAATTTCTATTGTTTAGTTTCGAATTGCATCCGTAATTGTTATATGTGATGACAACAGAACTGTGTAATGGCAACTGCCCGATAGATGATTTCGGGCTGTTGTATCTATTCAAACGCGCTGAGAACCTAGCTTGCGTGATGCAGGATTCTGTAACGTCAGATGTCACTACAAGGGCATATGTTATTTAATTTTAAATTGTTTCTTTTGATCTCAAATGGTTAAGAAACGAAAGCAAATTAGTGAAAGGTTTCATAGATTATCGTTAGAAGTTATTATACAAATTACTTAATAAAAAAAATAGAAGATCCGCGCTGGATCCAGCTGGATTCAGGTCAATCCAGCAAAAATCCAGCTGGATTGAAAACGCTGCTGGATTGCAATCCCTAGATACAACACTGATGAAGCAGGCGGCAGTGCCGTGCCGTCGCACCGCCTTGTATGTCAACAAGCTCCTCCAGTTATCCATACAACACTGACAACCGTGCCTACGTACGGCGAATCAACCGTGCCTAAACACGGCGAAAACACGTGCCGTGTACAAGAGGCTTAACGTTTGAATCCCCAACCGGTCCTATGAGACCGCGCTGTTATTGTTTTACTATTGTGTCTCGTTTCGCGGGTATGTGAGTAATTAATTCATGAATCCCCGACCGGTCTCATTGGACCGCGCTGTTATTGTCTTACTATTGTGTCTCGTTTCGCGGGTATTGACAGGTTAATCCCATTATATGTTAAGACAATGCAAAATTCCACGAAAAGAAACATCTGTATTAAATCCCGGGTAAATTATTACGGCGTTTGCCGCGAGTTCGTCAGCGACTAGACAGGAAGTCCATATTTTTTGGCTGGCGTTGTATTCTGACTGACACATACAATTACAACGTGGTTTTTCTAAGAAATGTTTTCATTTTAACATTATCGAAATGTTTTAGCGTGGCATTGACTGTTATAGTTCATAGATTAAGATAAAACTGTACGAGGTAGGTACATCAGGTAAGATGGTGGTTAATCTTTAGAGTACCGTAATTATTTTCACGCGGCTGGTAGAAGCTAAGTAGTCCTTAATAATAGTGATCTATAGTAATATCATTAGTCTAAAACCTCATAAGATATCTGCTTAGCCTTTTTCCCAACTATATTGGGGTTGGCGTCCAGTCAAGCCGGATTTAGCTGAATACCAGTAGTTTACGAGGAGCGGCTGCCTACCAGACCTCCACAACCCATTAACTGGGGTAACATGGTACTTCATGGCAAGACCGGAGTCAGATTTAAACCTCATAAGATAATTAGCTTTTTTTAATATTCCTACTGGAACTCAAGCCTTCTCAAGATTTTGGATCAGAAAACGTTCTGGAAGAAGCGAAGAGATCACTTTTACTGACAAAAACCCACCTGTGCAACAACTCTTTCGAACATTCCTGCAGCCAAAGCTAAACTTACCTAATGCCTAGTTCGCACTAAGCTAGTAATTTAGTTTAGTAGCGAGTAATTTAGTAGCTAAACGCGTCTGAACACCAACAATTTTGTCGACTAGTTTAATAAAGAAACTAAATAGCTACTAAATTACTCGTTACTAAACTAAATTACTAGCCGAGTGCGAACTAGGCATTACGTTCAGTTAAACGCCTCCTACACTAACTTTTCAATTTTGTTTACATGGGAAATCATCAAATGACTTCTCACTTCTAAATACTGACTTCATATTTCATAATGAATTCTTTGTGTGGTGCGAGACGGAGTGTCAGACTTTTATTTACTAAAACCCACACTGAACCTTCAATAGCAGTTTGCGAGGATCAAGGTAACAAACAATCCTGCCTTAGAGAAGTACTTGAGAAGGTATTCTGTTAATATAACTATTCAAGTATGTTTGTAATGGGCTAACCACACGCAAAAGCTTCTCCACAGTTTTCCCTGAGTAGGCCGGTATGTACACCATGCGTGTATTTAAAAGACGCAGCAAATCACACAGACATATGTACACATATGCAGCGTACACGGTAGGTACGGCACGTCAGTTTTACACAGTTTCCAAGCTTATACGTGGATAGGCGCATAACAAATCCGCGTTAGAACCTTTAAAAATAACGAGAGTTGGATGAACTTTAGCTACCAAATAATCTTTTGATTACTAATGAATAAGATTAACCCACAATATGGTTACTAAAGTTTTGTACTCAGGTTTAAAAAATACATTAGTAAAATAAATAACCAAGAAAATCCACGTTTCAGGAGTCAAAAAACTTCCCAGTAAATATTGTCACAATTCAATTTTACAGCCAAGAATTCGTGTAAGCTACATACTCAGATACGTTTCTTATTTCTGTTACCATGTGGATGGGAAGTGAACCAACCAATAGGCAATTAGACGAACTACAGCTATGTGTATATAGATAAAACAGCTAAGGCAAGACCGATCAAGTGTCAAAGATCTTTTATAGTACTGTCAATATATTAATTAGGTACACGACCTACAGATCACTATAATTCTAAGCCCGGCGCTCAGCCAAATTGCCGAATAAAATTAATTGCCAGGGCAACGAATTATTTATAGTTATGTAACGAGCTTTTATTCTAGATTTTTTGAATTTAGAACAATTTTTTTTGAATTTCGAACTTTTTCGATCTAAAATTTTAACGTGACGGTGGGTAATAGTGAAAAATGTACTCACCACATGCGCCGAAACGCATAAATAAATCCTTTTTTTTCTGGAATCACCGCTGCACGCACTGTTCACACATTTTCACCGTTCACTAACACTAAGATGCTAAATTCGGAAAAAACACACGTTCCTTATACAATGATCATGTACCAATCACGTGGCCTTTCCCGTCGGAGTCGGGGTTGTAATTTCGAAATTGGGATTTCAAAAATCCGACTTTCGAACGTCCGGGCTGCGCGAGCGCCGGACTATTTGAATTTAGAACAGATCGGGAACGCGCATGCGTACCGGTGCCGCGCTATTTATATTTTCGCTGGGCCATATATTGGCCAGTTTATTCAGAACTCTCGTTCCTGAGTTATACAATTTAATGTGAGGTGGTCCTATACCTAGCCGGAGCTCGAAACGTTTTGGTTAGTTGTCTTTATTTTGACTGAGAAACACTTGATCGAACCCGGGAGATTATGACTTTTAATTTAAAACTAAAATGTCATTCATACATTATGATTGATCTTAGTAATCTACACATTCTAAGATCTCCGTTGGTATAGAATTTAGTAAACTAACGCCGATACCCGAAGATTCCTATTCGCACGTGTCTACACCGTGTGAATAGGTCGAAATGACAAATTACGCTGTTATGAATTTTGGAATGTTTCATTTAATTTCAACACGGATAAAGTGGGTGGTTTCCTCAAGACATAAGACTAAAAGCTTGTATACCTAGACCTACACGTATTTTTGGATATGTATACTGCCATCGAAGACACAATCGTTTTTATTATTGCACAATTCGATGTAATTATTTGTCTGGTTAGGAAAACTAGCAAGCAAGTGGTTTTGAATATTTTTACTATACCTATAGTTCAAATGTTAATTGGGTTGTTGGGAGAGGAAAGTCAAAGGAAATTTGAATGATTGTGTGAGGAGTGGTATGAAAGAACTGCTTCGGAGACGACCACTTTCCATTCCCTCTCGCTCCAGACCATGACCTGAACCACCACGGCAGCGGTGCAGCGGTGGTGCTCCGCCCAAGCGGTTCACATCTCACCACATGATGCTACCATGGTGCATGGTGACTGCCTGTTGGTCTAGTAGTTATTGGCCCTGACTGCTATGCCAGAGGTCGTGGGTTCAATTCCCACCCAAGACAAAATGTTTGTGTGATGAGCCCGATCATTTGTTCTGTGTCTGAGAGTAATTTATTTATCTATAATATGTATGTATTTAGAAATATATAAGTATGTTTATCAGTTGTCTAGTACCCATAACACAAGCTCTGCTTAGCTTGGGACTAGATGGCGTTGTGTGAAACAAGTTGTGGAATATTATTACCTCCTAGTGGTGATGAAGTACAAGCTCCACCGTGTTTTCCGGGCGTTTTTTTTTGCCATGTCTGGTGGGGGTCATATAATGGAAGGTGAGACCACCGTGGTGCCTCTACAGACCACTTTTCAGCGAAACCTATTCACTCATGACTTAAAGAAAGGTTGTGGCTATCAGGAAATACAGACTCCAATTAGTAAAGAATTCCACTCCTTAACTGTAGTCAATCTTTTTTTAAACACCACATTTTTTAAACGCGCCGTTTTAAAAACGTGCGTCGACTGCGCGCTTTTATCCTACAGAAGGTCTACAGGCAACGAAGAGAAGCGCAGCTGTAACCAAAGACGCGGGATAAACCACAGGGGTTGTTATAAACTAGTGCTTGACTGCGATCCCCCCTGATGGCAGGCAGTGATGTAATCGTTGATGGTGAGGCTCACTAGTTTACTAAGAGCCTATTCACTCTAGCCTTGAAGATACCTAAATTATAATCGGTCGAGAAATCCGCAGCAGGCAAATGCGTATAGAATGGAATATCCCGCCATGTACCTACTGTGTAATGGCGTGTGCCATAATAGTTTTGGGAGTAAAAATAATTTAAATAAAACAAACATAGAGAATTGAAATAAATATTTAATTATAACAACAGCCGATTATGAAAGAGGCAGTACAAGTAGAATATCCGATACATATTTACAATTTACATACATTTTTACACGTTTTTATCATTATTTAGGCACGGTGTACCTACAAACAAATTATGCATACAATTCAAGAATAGGACTTCAGTGATGTTTAAAGTTACGAGAGCTAATGAATGAATGACAATTTTAACAGTAAAAACTTCACAAAAAAAAATAGCAAACGTGACACTGGCAGACAGGAAAGCAGTTCAATTGCACATAATATAAAATATTAAAATGTTTATAATTATAACGGTTCCATAATATAGCATGTTTTATTGAACTAGCAATAAAACAAAAGAGTTATTTCGAGTAAGTTTCCGATTGTTCGAATCAGTCACTCTCACTCGAAACTTTTAACCATCGAGTAACAACTTGCAAATGAATTCACCATGCGTCAGTCACAATAGCAGATAGAGTCGTACTCGATTCAAAGACGAAACAATCGAGAACAATCGAAATGTTCGAACAATCGAATAAAACCACTCGCTATCGCGCTTCATCATCTGCTTAGCCTTTTCCCAACTATATTGGGGTCGGCTTCCAGTCAAGCCGGATTTAGCTGAATACCAGTATTTTACCGAGGAGCGGTTGCCTACCAGACCTCCACAACCCATTAACTGGGGTAACACGGTACTTCCTGGCAAGACTGGAGTCAGATTTACTCGCTATCACGCATCGCTAGTTAGTGTATTTCTCTTACACTGATTTATGGTATAAAGTGTAAGGAACCATACGACAGGTTTCAAATCTCGAAGCAGGAGACAAAAAAGCAGTAAATATCGACTAAGTTATTGATGGAATTTGAAATCACAATTATTTGATTTAGTCTACTGGACATAGAGCCATCAGTACCACCTGTGCGTCTCGTATCCATCAGATTCCCGCGACCCACACCAGGTCATCCATCCACCTTGTGTTCGAAAGTGAAATTACATTAAATAATACATCACTGAAGTTTAGACAAAGCCAATTCTAAGATAAGAATGGATTAACATAACCAAGTTGTTCTATCTAAAGGAATGGAAAGCAATCCTGTACAGTAACCGGCCGTTGATAGGTGCATGACATATTATTGAGTTTTAGGAAGTCCAGAAGCGATAATTAAAAGTGAGTTGAAAAAAAACTGTACGCGTCTACGTTGATAAAGACTCTTTCATAGCTTTTGGTCGGATTGGCGATATTATCACTTTTATCACATCTCGAAACGCAGGGTGCAACGAGAGATCAGCATTTGAGCTGCCAACAGAGATAGGCAATACCTCGCAGGACCCAAAAAAGCAGAGCAGTAACCAAAGACGCGGGATAAACCATGTGGAGCAATCAGCAAATAATAACGGAGGAATAATAATTATAATTATGACACGAGTCTTTTTTTTATTATTGATGTATACTAGTGCTCGACTGCGATCCCACCTGATGGTAAGCAGTGATGCAATCGTTGATGGCGAGGCGCACTAGTTTATTAAGAGCCTATTCGCTCTAGCCTTGAAGAAATTATATCTGTTAAGCCGAACTTTTTTTAAGACTCAAAGTGCCATGGATCACGGACGGTTACTGTACTACCACGCGTTTTTAATGCGACAATTGCCAAGCGCGTTTAACTTGTGGAGCCTTGTGGGGCCCGCCATTTTTTATTATTTATTTATTTATTTAATATTAATAAATTAATATAAATAATATTAATAATATAAACTGTTATTGCTCTGTTTCTGTTGCTTCTGTAATTATACTACTAGAGTACAATTTTAAATCGGCCGGGGTTTGGTGGCACAATTTTTTTCCAGCGGTTCTCAAAGTTAAAAGGTAATTACTTGTTTACTGGCACGTTTTTGTGCCACGGGGTTCTACAGGTTAAACTGCTTGGATTGGTTAAATTAATTGACAACAGCCATAATCACAACTTTTCAAACGCCCTTGTCAATTCATAACATTTAATTCTGCCATAATTTTCGTTGCGGAAACAGGGTTTAAAGTCTTACAAAGATTCAATTTCTGGCAACACTTAATATTCTCTCGAATAAATCTAACGGCAATTCGATTATTTCGATTTATCATTATTGACGATGAACACAAAACATTTCTCTCTTATTATTAATTTATTGCATCGTAAATACTTTTGACTTTTAGAGCTTCGTTCACTCTAGCACCGATATCGATTAATTTATCGATGACACATCGGAAAGTGAAAACAGTGACATCGATACCTGAGCATCACTATGGTTTATGGTCACCCATAAAGACCTTTTGCATTAATTCAGTAGCCCTCTTTGTAAGCTTCTTTTGGTCATGAGTGACGTAAACTGCATCGATGCAACTACACGACTGCGTTGACGCCAAACACTTTGTGACTGCGTTGACGCCAAACAACTCCGTGACTACGTTGAAGCCAACATCGTCAACAAGAATCGCAGGTAGTCACTAGTGCGCACGACTAACTGTATCGCTTCTGTATTCTTTCTGTATCGCGATAATAGCGCTGTAGCGCCACTGAATTACTGGGTGACCTTTCTTAGTTAGCTCTAAGGGAGAACGGTTTAAAATTCTAGCAATCTAAGATACACTGTAAAAATAAAGATTTTTTCAATACTATAATTAGATATTATTGAAGCCTAATGAACTATCAGAAAATTAATTTATTGTCCGTTTTAGCCAGGTTTACATGACGACGAAAACCAATAAAAACTTACGATGCTACTCGGAATATTTCAACGAAATTTTGATATATAGATTTAACTTAAAACTTTCATAACTATGAAACAATCTAGAAAGGCTTGCGAATAACAGAACAACAACTGGGGTAAAAACACCAGAAACGAAAAACGATAATATTAGTAAAAACATTGCGGATTAACCTAAATCCCAGTTATCGATATTTGTATGTATACTGTAACATATCTATTTCATATCGTAAAATAAACTAGTCAGAGGTATCACACAATTCTTCACTCAATAATTTATTATATACCACTGCAACGAACTAACCAACAATACATGGGGTAGTATCAACTACACGAGGTTTTTTCGATAAATAAACTCCATTAGAACAATCACATACAAAACCTACATATTTACAAGGTAGCCATTGGTCAAAATTGATACTTTATTAATATTATTTATTATTATATTGTCAATTACAAAGTTTAAACAAGCAAAATCAACTACTTATCACATTTTTAAACTTCGAGAAATTTAAATAATAAAAATAATTCGCGCGCAAAGTTACATTTATTTCTGACCTAAGAATAAGGCTCATATAATTTCAACATAAACATCATATCTGGAAGGACAGAAAATCCGAGAAATTTTCTTCTCAGCCTCAGAACTTCAAATCAACATTTACAGCTTGTAAATTAATAGGGAATACGCATGCATTTTTTTTTACTTAATTAATACACTAACTTTCAACTCTACTTAAATAAAGAAATATGAAAGAATTTCTAAAATATCTTTATCGACAACGAAGTTATATGCTTTATAACTTCATTGTCGATAAAGATATTTCAAAGCTGCTAATAAGAAAGAGAAATCCGAAATGTAATTTGACGTCATTTTACAATGCACCCGTTCGGCGTTTTGGCGAAAGGGACAGGTATATTTACTTGAAATGGTTATATCTTTTTAGGTTTTCTATTCATTTCGATTTTGTTTTCACAGTTAGTAATCTATTTTTGCATATTTATTGATAAAATGGTGGGATAACAAATATTTTTTTCATGCGTATTCCCTATTTTCCATCGACAAGTTACTGTGTAAAAGTCCTTCAAGTCTTTGAATATGAGCCTTTTGGCCTTCCAATCATCAATTCCATGCAACATTTATTCTACCAAACACAACCTTCAGTTGATTGAACCAAGATAGATTATTTATCATAAAGAATGAACGCTCAATTTCGCCCAACGGCCACACAAGAACCATTATTTAGCCTCATCACCTTGGCTTACATCTTGCCCTGTATCGAGAATGGCTTCAGCACTAGGTATCACTATTACTTCGGCACACTCTTCGTCACATACACTCTCTATCTCCGTACTACCTTTTTTCTCTAGATAATCCGCTATATCAATCTCTTCAACACCCTTAGCCAAATCTATCTCTAAATGCTTAGCAATATCTAAACCTTCATGAATTTTGTCTGCAGAACAAAAATCTGTAATTTCTGAGCAAATTTTTTTCACGTTCTCATCCAATAGTGTTGTGATTAACTCGTCTTGGTTGTTAGTCGATATTCGGACTAGTTGTTGCGTTAAGTCGATAGTCGATTCTCCGCCTAACGTGAATACGACTTTCGATTCATTTTGTTCAGGTTCGTTCAGTCTGAGTATTTCTGAGTCGGAGTTGTGAGACTTGAGAGTTTGCGGTAACTCTGAGTTGTCGACTTGTGTCAGCTTCATATTGTAGATGTTTGGTTCGCTGCCCATGATTGAAGTTGTTGAGTCTTCTAAGGTTGGCAGCTCCTAGAGGATAAGATATTATTAGTACTTTTGTCAGCGTAAAGAAATTTACTATGTGGTACTAGGAAGTTTTGGTTTTTTTATAATAGTAATTAATGTATTATATCTGATCTAGCTCAATATAAATAGGTGTTAAAAACTAAATATAATAAATTATCTACGAATGAGAACTAAGGCCAATTGGAACTAAACATTTAAAAAAAATTACGGTTTCTATAAAAAATCTACATACCGAACTACAAATAAAACGAAAATGGACTTACACTGATAAAATAAAAGAAACACAAAAAAAAAAATTTTTCGTGGTGCAGTAACTAGGACTTAATTTTTTTTATCGTATAAACTAGTGCTTGACTGCGATCCCACCTGATGGTATGCAATCGTTGATGTTGAGGCGCACTGAATTTATTATGAGCCTATCAAAATTCATCATATATGTTACAAACAAATTATACATGTACTAGCTTGTAACTCTCCCATATCTGGAAAAATGTGTCTTCTCATCGAAACATTGTTCATTACACTTGGTCGTTAACTCACATTCGATTGCCTATGGAATGCCGAGTTCGCCCTTACAGGGTATTACGAGTAATCATAATTTATGATTACTCTGATGAGATGATATGAATACTATGATGAGAGTAGATATACCTACGCAATACCCTGCTGATAGAAGACTCATAAAAAAAAAAGTTTTTGTATGTAATATTTGAAATGTTACATAAAACAAAACTATACAGACAGGGAAAACTCAGTCCATTTTCTGTCTCAGGGTCTAAAGAGTGAATTTGATTTCACAAACAAAATTTTAAAGAAAAATAGGCTTACAACACAAGTTCTGAACAAGGGATAGTTATCGATACAGTGCATGTAATGAAAGCGCGACCTGGAGTTTTATTTAAATTTAATTAGCAACATTATTCAGCCGCAATTGTAGGAAATAAAAAAAATGTGAAGTGTCAAAACATGATTCTCCTACTAGTTAGTAATACCACAGACAAAATTGGATTGAACCTCTTTTTCTCAGGTCGCACTTTCATTAGACGGACTATATAAGTAACTAGCTTTAGTCCGCAGCTTCACCTGCTTACATAAAATATAGCCTATGTCACTCAGGAATACAGCAGCTTACTATTGGTGAAAAAATTTTAGCAATCAGACCAGTACTTCCACAGATTACCTCATACAAACAAAAAAACAAACTTTACCTCTTTATTATATTAGTATAGATATAAGATGTTAATAAATAAAATCTTACCTGATCGTCATGATAGCTGCCCACGCTTCGAGAGTGCCTGTGTCTCTTGTTCAACGCTGATTGAAGAGACTGACCGTCCACAGCATCCTAAGAGCAAATAAAACGATAAGTATTATATATGTACTTGATTAAACACGTACGAAACATTAGAGGCAGGCGGACGAGGCGTAAAGTCCTGACAACCTCCGTTGTAAAGTAAAGTTCCTTCGACCAGACACTTGTTAAGCCTGATCCGGGTAACTGACCGACAGTTGATTTCGTTGTACATGATTAACGCTGGATGCCCAGTAGATTATGTAGTAATAGTATGTTATTTATTGCATCATGAATGCTAGTAATGGACTTATATAATCTACTCCCAAGAATGGCGAGGGAATTGTATAATTAACTCCCTAGAACTGCGAGAAAATTATATAACCAAGTCTTGCAAGGGAGTTAATATAAACCTAAGTGAAGTAAGGGATTCAAGCCTCCGAAATTAAAGAGAAAATATTTTGAATGATGCTAAAAAAATCTGACTCCAGTCTAGCCATGAAGTACCGTGTTACCCCAGTTAATGGGTTGTGGAGGTCTGGTCAGCCACTCCTCGTGAAATACTGGTATTCAGCTAAATACGGCTTGACTGAAAGTCGACCCCAATATAGTTGGGAAAAGGCTAAGCAGATGATGATTTTGAATGATGTTAAAATATCAGGTTGTATAGGAGTTACAAACCTTAAACCGATTGAACTGCCGATATTTGCACCTCTCCGAAGCGACGAGACTTCTCAGCGACTGCGTCCGAGGACATTGGTTGTCCACCAGCCATCTGTACGTGCCATACAACTTAGTGGTGTCCGACCTTGAAAATAAAGCACTAATTAGTTTGGCAGAATGATTTGGAATTCGATGGTTGCGCGACGCACGGGACCAATCGCTGTAGCGACGCTTGGGGGGGGGTTCTATGTCCAGTGCAGTGGATGACTTTCGGCTGAAATGCTAATGATGAAAAAAAGTAACTGCAATGAAGGTAATAAATAATTTCAATTATATTTAATTTCATTATTTATTTATAGGCTATTCGCCGAGGGTTGAGCCAAAAGGTAAACAAACCATAAAAAGGGTTCTTTATATGTCACGATTGATGTAATGAACATATAAAAATAAGTATGGAATTAATAACTACACTGACAACATTAGAAATTATATTTTAGAATGATGTCTGTGGAACTTATGTTATCCTTTCAGATTTATTTGAAATCAAACATTATAAATGCCTTAAATTATTTTCTTAATTTTTATTAATTATGCATTAAATAGTTCACATGTAAAAGAACCTAAAATGACATTTTAATACTACTAAGTTGTAGACCACAGATACTGCGAACATTTTACATTAAAATGTGACGTTTTGTCATCGGTCGGGTTATACCCGCCATGTTGAAAAAATGATTTCTTTGTTTACCTTGTGGCTCATGCTCCGGGTGAATACACTGTAGCTGCTGCCAGCGGCTTCGCCCGCGTAATAGTACAAAAGTATCTCAAAGGTCTACTTGATTACCAAGTTTCATCGAAATCCATTACAGTAGATTTTACATGATAGAGTAACAAACATACACATACGCATACAAACTTTCATGTTTATAATATTAGTAAAAGGTTTAGGTTAAGTTGGTTTTTTGTGTCTTTAAAGTCAAGTGTGAATAGGTTACCTCTAGGCAACCGTGCTCCATCGTTGGCCACATCATCGCTTACCATCAGTTGAGATAGTGGTCAAACGAAAACCTAAAAAAGTAGAATTCAGAAAAGACTTACATATTAGCAGGAGTAGTAAGCAGCCTCTGCAGATTGGACAACGTTGGCCGTATGTCGGACAGCGGTAGACCGCGACCGACTACGAGTTGGCCGATACACTTGTTTAGAAGAAACAGGCCGTAGCGGAATAATGTGGTGTCACCGCCTCGAGGAAAGAGGGGGATGCTGGAATTAGAATAAGATTTTTTTTACAAACCATATTATATTTTTATTAATACTTATACTAAAAGGCCTTATTAGAAAAGGTCTTGTTATTATACAACATATAACAAAGTTAACGCACATCATCTTGGGGGGTCATTGTACTCATCATTATGAACAACATTTAGATTTAGTATGGGACCAAAGCTGAAATCGAGGAAACATAATCAGCTGTTCCATACATTTGTGTTTGCTTATATGGTCAAAATGTATGGAACAGCTGATTATTTTTTCCTATACTAAAAGTTGTTTATAATGATGAGACTCCCCAAGAGGATGTGCGTTAATTATGTTACATGTTGTATAATATGTAAAGTCTCAATAGTTAATATTCATAAACAGCAAAGTCATAAGCGTTTATTTTTATCGAAAAATGACACTCCATTGAACATTTTGTCATCATCACCCTTTCAAAAATAAACGTTTCTGTCCTATTTTTGAAAGAGTGATGGGAGAAAAATACCTCTTATTAACCCTCTTCTTTTAGAGTTTCTCCGTTGAAATGGTTGGATATGTTCTAATCTCGTCAAGAACTTTTGGCATCTAGATGCAGGATAGTTTCTATACAGGGTGTAAGGGACAGTCCTCCGCCAACTTTAAGGGCTTGCTCAGTAGACGAATCTGAACATCCCCAAACAATTTTTTTTTTCAGGAAACAAAACAAAATTTCAGCCTCACTATACAAAATTATAAATTATACCGGACAGTTTGCATGGAGAGGACGATTTTTTTTTCTTATCCTGAAAAAAAAAATTGTGGGAGGATGTCCAGATTCGTCTACTGAGCAAGCCCTTAAAGTTTATGGAGGGCTGTCACCTACACCGTTTATAGTGACATAAGTATCACTACACAAATAAGAAAAATCCACTCACTTCGGATCCGGTAAATCGGGTGTCTGGTCCAAGATCTTGCTAGCGGATCCGAGCAAGGTGATCTTGTATCTCAGCGGTTGGTTCAGGAGCGCTGCGGCTAAACAGGTCGCTTGGGCTACGAAGCCTGTAGCCACCGAGTCGCTGAGAGGACTGGTGCCGCGAGGACTCTCGTCGCCGCAGACCGCTAGTGGAACCCCGCATATTGTCCATGTTGATACGTCCTTCTGTTGAGGAGAACGATGATGAAGGTGGGATACTAAAGCAGTGGTTCGTAACCTGGGGGTAATTGCCCCCGCAGGGGTAAAACGGAGATTTTAGGGGGGTAACACGGGATGGAAACCGTCTGAATGTTGAACATGACATGAGATGCGCGTTACCTTCACACTAGTTAACGCTGACATTTATATATTACTTTACTAGTTACCTAAACGTGCAATTACTTACTAATAAACATATTTTCGTTCGAATTTGTGTGGTTTTAATTATTTTGAATTAGTTAGGGGTAAACTCAATTCACATACTTGTTCACAGGGGTAGTGACATTGACAAGGTTAGGAACCACTGTACTAAAGGAAATTATGATACAATTGACTTCAATAAAACCGGGCACGTGCGAGTCAGACACGCAAACTGAGGGTTCCGTAACAACTTACTTATAAAAACAATTCAATTCTCAAATCGAGTATTTAAGATGTTTGTGAATAACTAAAAAATATGATTTTAATTTCAAGTCGATAATACCTCCACGCGTTCCCGAGATAAACGGTCTTGACAGACAGACAGACGGACAAACAACAAAGTGATCCAATAAGGGTTCTGTATTTTCCTTTTGATGTACCTACGGAACATTGAAAAAAGCACTAAAAAGTACAAAAAAACTTTAATTTCGGAAGTCGGTGTTACGTAACTAAAAGACAAGAATGTTGTTAGAACCACCGACTTCCGAAATTAAAATTAGTTTTGTACTTTTTATTGATAGCATGAAAGGGTGAATGGATTGTGTGAGGTCTGATAATGAAAGAAAAAGGAGTTAGTGATGGTATGACGGGTAACAGGACAGAATGGAAGAAAAAACGTGTTGCGCCGATACGAAATAATATGGGATAAAGGCAGAAAGAAGAAGAGTGTTTTATACCATAAGCTTACCTGTTCAATATAAAATATATGTTGCAACTGTTTAAGCAGCTCAGTCCTTTGGCCGCACAACGCATGATGTGACGACGCCGCCAACTCGCGAATGGCTGAGCAAGATAGACGCGTCTCTTTCACATGTTCGTTGCGACGCGAGAGAGAATGATAGTTCTGCATCAGTTCTGTCCCTGAAATGTATTTAGAATACATTTGAATTCAAAATCTTAGTTTATTGTCAAGTTTTGCAATATTGAACTCAATATCGTATGTGATAAAGTTGGAATTGCATTGCAAGAAGAATTTACTTCGGACCTTTCTTGTTACAAAATAGATCGACCAGTTGAGAAACTGGCAATTGAAAAGGCGTTTTTAAGATTCTGAATTCAAATATAGAATAAGAAACATTATTCAGGCTTGCAAGCCATTACTTTATGAAAGGAAATCATCTATTTTGGTCCAAATTCCAAAAATACCAATTTTTTATTACATTAATGGCACCAAAACTAAAGGCAATTGGAATTATTTAAGTTTAAAAGAAAACCATTTCGGTAACATCCAATTGTAAAATCAAAGAGTTCGGGCTTGGCTAGTAATGGTCCTAAAGCTTTGTTGCCATAATAAAAAATGTTTATGAAAGCAAGTTCTAACATAATATAGATTTTTTTTCGTTGGTACTTTTTGAATTTGGACCACAAATGAATGGACTGCGGGTGACGTCCTTTGTTTCATCACCACTGATGTTCTGTAGAATAAAATGGTGAAGAAAATGTTTTGTGAAAAACGAGCATACGAACGACAGATACCAACTACCAAGTATCAAAAAGGCTAATGATATGATTTTTGTTTATGAAAAACTAGCTTTAGCCCGCAGCTTCGCCCGCGTACATAAAATATAGCCTATGTCACTCAGGAATATAGCAGCTTTCTATTGGTGGAAAAATTTTAGCAATCGGAACAGTACTTCCACAGATTACCTCATACAAACAAAAAAACAAACTTTACCTCTTTATTATATTAGTGTAGATGAATGATTGAAGCATTGACAATACACCTTGCACTGTGCACATTCCGTGATGATTCATTAATTCTTTATTTTACAATAACTTATTTACACCCATTCATTTGACAATTCATATACAAAGACGAGTGATTTATCTTAAACATAGTCCAATTGTGAACTTGTGAAAAGCAACGTGAATATTTAACATTATAAAACCATAACTCAACATCAGCTATTGAAAAATGAACTATGCGCCAC
Organism: Mythimna separata; assembly: GCA_030763345.1. NCBI lineage: Eukaryota > Metazoa > Arthropoda > Insecta > Lepidoptera > Noctuidae > Mythimna > Mythimna separata. The sequence goes on from CM061190.1 coordinate 8,705,695, forward strand.
TTATATTTAGAATCATTTTTCGATTCTTTGTAGCATGAATTTTTACATTATCAAACCACAAATCACATCAGCATAGATTATTAAAAATTGAACTATGGGACACACAGGTTAAGGTTCATTTTGAATACTTTGTGAGTCAGTGTTTAATAAATGGAAAGTTGGAAAGTCACTTTCCCTGGTGTGTAAAGTGTGGAACAAAACCAACAGTACCTTAAGCAGCCCTGGAACGGAGAGGGCAACTAAAGACACTGGCGGGTTTTAGTCAGTAAAAGTTTGAGCTTCTCTCTCGCTCTACCACTGGACATTATTGCTGATTAAAATCTATCTGTACCCTTCAGTTTTCTTTTGCGTTCTAGGACCACGGTATCTCGGGCCTACGGTTTTGCTGACATCTTGATGGGGACGGAGGGTTCTGGAGTGGCGGCCACATACGCAGCGTTGGAAGGCCTCCCATATGATGGACCGATGACATGGTAAGGGAATTGATAGATGCGAGACGCATAGGACCCGTCGTTGTGGCGACACTTGGGGGAGGCTTATGTTTAGCAGTGGACGTCGTCCGGCTGAGATTATGACGATGATGATGATGCGAGGTTTTCCCGCTATAGTGCACTTTAAAAAGATCTCAACTAAAAAGGTATTTATGAAGATTTGCAGACACCACGAATGAGAAGCCATCATCACCCAGAGCACCTTTAAAAAAAAACAAAAGGGAATCCTTACACTCACCGACATCCTGGTTCTCTTCGAACAGTTTAGCATGCCTCTCTTTCAGTTTCCTTATGTTCGTCAGCTTGCTGTCTCTTTCGTCTGACAGTATGATGCGTTTGAACCTTAGTATCTCCAGCTGTTTCGTTAGTCTTACGTGTTCCGCCCTTTGGAAAGGCGAAGGTTTTGCCTGGAATATTGAAGATTGTTATTAGCTAGGCTAGGTCCCGTGGTCGCCCTCGCAAGCGCTGGCTGGACGTCGTCAAGTCCGACATGAGAGCCAATGGCCTTACTGGGAAGGATGTTAAAGATCGGGCAAAGTGGAGAAAACTCAGTCGGAAGGCGGACCCTAGCAATGGCCGGGATTAACGCCAGGCAGAAGAAGAAGAAGAAGATTGAAGATTTTTATTAGCTAGGCTAGGCTAGGACCCGTGGTCGCCCTCGCAAGCGCTGGCTGGACGTCGTCAAGTCCGATATGAGAACCAATGGCCTTACTGGGAAGTATGTTGAAGATCGAGCAAATTGGAAAAAGCTCAGTCGGAAGGCGGACCCTGGCAATAGCCGGGATTAATACCAGGTAGAAGAAGAAGATTGAAGATTTTTATCATATTAATAATGATGATTTTTTTATTAATGCTATTGCTCGTCGAGGATAGAAGGAGGGGGAAATAGAGTGGGAGGCCAAAGAAAAGAGGGATGGACTGCGTAAGGAGTGATATGAAAAAATAGAGAGTTAGTGATAGTGTAACGGGTGACAAGACATAATGGAAGAAAAAATGTGTTACGCCGACCCAAAGTAATAAGTACAAGGGCAGGAAGAAGTTTTTGATCGTCCTTCGCAACACCGCGCCTGCAATGGGGATCACCCTGAAATCCAATGCGAAAGGCATCGACAAAGCAACCGAAGGAATATAGTAAGTTCTGCTTAGTAAATGTTTGATACCTCTCCGTCCATCTAGAGCGGGAGAAGTTTAATGACTACACAGACGACAAAGAAATGGATTCATAAAGGGTTTGAAAAGCAGTAAAAAAAAACTCGTCGTATACTAACCTTAAAAGATAAGAGATCATTCAATTTCAGAGTCAACCTCGGCCCATTGGGCACAATAGGCCTTTCCTCCTTAATCCTCCCATTCTTAACGCTCAGATCGCTTTGTGACGAAGACTTATCCTTACTTAAACTATCACCATCATCCGGAGAGAACAGGTTTCTCTGAGATCTACTCTTGAACTTGAGTCTCACGTCATAGGCATCATCCGGTGATGGCCAATCATCGTTCGCTAACGCAGACTTCTTGTATATTCTCTCCTTGATATCCTGGACAGCCTCTTGCCTCTTCTTGATAGAATATTGCAGTAAATGCAACTTTTGTAACTTCGTCGCATTGTAACTCGGCCTTATTTCTGACTTCAAGAAGTTCAGAGCCATGTACCTGTATTTAGGAACTCCATCGGCTTCGTTTCTCAAGTCATAATTCTCGGCTGTTTCACTTAAGTCTACGTTACACGTTAAATCTTCTTTCGACGCGTTTTTACACACATTATCACAGTTAACGCTCGAAGTATATTCTTTAACGTCTAAATTCTCAGGCGAATGTTCGTATATGTGGTTCGGCGGTTTCGGGTCACCTTTCCCATATTCCGAACCGTCTTCCCTTCGCCTATAATAATCTCTTTGACTTTGGCCAATGTTTAAACTCGCCGACGTCCTTAGAGTAGGGAAATTCTGCTGAAATCCTCTTTCTATAGGACTGTGACTCTTCGAATACTCTTTATCAGACTTTTTAGTAAATCTACTAGGAGAAATGGACCTCGATTCTTTGCCTAACTTATGATTCAATATATGTTTAGCTTCTAAATTGATTTTAGACAAATTGGTCCTACCAGACGAATCTGAAGATATGGAACCATGTTCTAATTCGTATTCCGGTGGTATAACATCTAGCTTGAGACTTTTATATGAGCAGAAGTATCCACCGTGCATTTGTAAAACTAGAGTATTGCTTTTGAAGCAATCGGACGTGAAATTCGAAGCGAGATTGGCTCCTATATACCTCAGGCCACTAAAATAGACTCCCCAAGTTTGAATTACTGTGTCCTGTTGTAGTTTACTGGTGTCATCATTCGGGTGTAGTATGTGACACCAGATTCGTATGACGACGTTGGTTGACGACATGCGGTGCGTCGATTCTGCAATGAAATACGGTATTAACGGCATGATTCAGAGTGTGACGCAATGGATTTCCTAATAGCTGCGGTGATAACATAAGTATAAACAGTATCTTTGTGGTGAATGTCAATTCTAGTGATAGTGTAACGCTTTATCTGAATAAGTGTTGAGAGAGGCGAGATAAAAAAATGTTTTAATCGGACATTGTAAATGCATGTTACAATGCATAAAGACAATTTAACTGTAGGCATTTTTTCTTTAACGCTTGATTACGGTAGGTACTTGGAAAGTTGTGACGCGATTAATTCTACTTACTAATTTAAGCGGTTACAAGGTAAACGACAGATACGAATTATCATAATTATAATTATTTCCCGTTTTAGGTTCGAAACAGTTGTTTCCGTCTACCGCCTGTCCTATCCTCATGGCTATATTTAAATTAGTTTTTCCCTTTTCCGTTATTTTGAATAAACTTTCATTATGCAGTAAGTTTTTTACAATACGACACTTCAGTTTTATTTATATTTTATAAGATATTATAAAAGACTGGGAGTTTAGAAGATTTTTAGGATTCCGTACCCAAAGGAGACATCAGAGGCCCTATTATCGAGATAAGGCGACACTAAATGCCATCGACCCTGAGCGAATGTTGAGAAGCTAGCGTCAAGAGCCCCCGATAGATTGCGCATCAAGATTATTCATATATTAAAAGAAGGATATGCATTTAATACAAATAAACAATCACAACTTTTTCGTGATACAAGTAAAATTACGGATACGAGGTTTTCACTCTAACGCCCGTTTTCAATAAGCTATCTATCTTAAGTTGCAGTTACTAAAGATAAACAAATCTATCCTTTTGCCCTTACTTGCTTTCCTATAACCTACCGAGGGATAGCATTTCCTACCAAAAGTTGTGGATAGATAGATAGAATCTTACTGTTTATCGGAAATAGCTATCTATCTGTGAACTGCGGTAGGTTATTGAAAACGGGCGTTAGCCATCGATGCCTGCCCCTTAAGTGCTCCTCGTAGGGGCTCTAATCAAACGTACTTTTACGTAACACAGTCAATGCGTTCCAAATACGGATAACAACATCAACAGCTCATTAATTAGACATCGTACATATTAATTGCACGATAAGGATTGACACACATTACAATTGTTAAACATAATAATCAAATGAGTCACGATTTGAATGACCGTTTGAAATGTCTAGATGCTAATAGTGACCTTTATTGTTTTAAAAATATCTATACAATCCGGTCACCGTAACTTGATGCATCTCTCGAATGCGAGCATCCCCCTGCTTCCCACCGCATTTCCTTACCTAACCCGGCAAGTGTCAGGTATGGTCAGGATCTTTGTTATCGATAATTTGGCTAGTTCTCTGTTGTTATTATATTGTTTTTGGACATTTCATCGACGCCAAGCGTCAAGTTAATGTGAGTCTAATAATGTTTTGCTTAAGAGTACTATCATATTGCTTCTGCCAGCGACTTCGCCCGCGTGTTTGTAGAAAATTTAGTTCTCTCTCTTGCGTAAATTCCTAATTTAATGTGTTTTTCTTTCTCAGAATTATTTTTACTTTTAAATGATAAAAAGTAGTGCTTGACTTTATACATATTTTAACACTGATCTCAACTGATGGTAAGCAGTGATGAAATCGTTGATGGCGAAGCGGCAGTGGTTTATTAAGAGCTTATTCACTCTAGCCTTCGAATTAGTGGTTTAATTTTTATCCCAGTCTGTATACGTCTTTACTTTGCAGTAGCACTGACGACGTCACTATTTTCTTAATGTGATTACAAAAAACCTATTGAAATCCGTATATAAAAATTAAAGTATCGAGTTAGTGTTTGTTATACCTCTAGGTCATAAGTCTTTATCAGCTAGTAGCCGTATATCAGCATACCTGTGTCTATCTCCTTCCATTTAGGATGAGGAGAGGATATCCTCTCGCTGGTATAGAATGGAGCCGACATTGTGGTGTGGTGCAGCGTCAGGTAGAAACTGCATGGTGAAGTGCACCATTCAGGTGGCCTGATATTGTAACCCACAATCTGAAAAATGAAATCATATATATATTAACCTAACAATAGTAAAACAATAACAGCGCAGTCTCATAGGACCGGTCGGGGATTCAAACATTAATTTTAGTTTTTTTTTTCATATACCAACCCGCATGATGGATTATGGCCCATTTTCTTTCCTAGAGAGGAGGCCTGAGTCCCAGCAGTGGGAACATTATAAGGCTGATGCTATGCTATCACCTTGCAATCAGTCTTTTGACAAGGAACAGATCTGATGAAGTAATTTGTAAAAAATGCTTGAGAATGATGGAAATTTTGTTGATTTTCGAACTTCATAAGCATTGACTGTCGTTGAGCATTTGCCTGTGCCAATTTAGTGTCAATAATGCCAATTTAGTGGTTTAAAAATCAGACTTTAGTAGGGCACTATGCATGAACACAAGTCATATGGAACTCACTGCCGGAGTCTGTGTTTCCTGATAACTACAACCTAGGTTATCCAGGCTCTAAGTCAGCAATGACTATGTTATATTTAGGCAGGCGTGTTCCATCGTCAACCATATCACCGTTTCTGATTAAGTGACATAGTGGTCAATTGTGAGTCTATCAATATTAACGTTTGAATCCCCAACCGGTCCTATGAGACCGTGCTGTTTTTGTTTTACTATTATGTCTCGTTTCGCGGGTATCTGAGTAATTAACCTATCACATACCCACAAAACGAGACACAATAGTAAAATAATAACACAGCGGTCTCATAGGACCGGTCAGGGATTTATGAATTAACGTTTGAATCCCCAACCGGTCCTACGAGACCGCGCTGTTATTGTTTTACTATTGTGTCTCGTTTCGCGGGTATTTGAGTAATTAAAAAGTTTACAACAGAAAGATACATGACACAAGTTAGGAGGCACATTGTGTGCATATGACCAATGACTGTATCGATGGTCCCTAGGTAAAGTATCGAAAGTGAAAATCGCTACTTTGCAAGAGAGCGATTTAAAGTTTATTTTTTGCATAATTTTGTCACGGGTGATTAAATCTTTATAAAAATTAGGTCTCCAACTATCGGGAAACGAAGTTGTATTAAAAAATATCCTTTAAAAAGAGCTCAAAACAGTAATAATAAAAAATTGCTATTTTTTTGATTCGATACTTTACGTAGGGACCATCGGTATAATCTTGACAATGAATGTGAGCATAGACGTTGGTATTGGCCACTCCAGATAAATGTGGAATAACGGAAGAGTAATTTTTTAATTGTTATAAACTAGTGCTTGACTGCACATCCCACCTGAAGGTAAGCAGTGATGCAATCTTTGATGGTGAGGCCCACTAGCTTATTAAGAGCCTATTCACTCTAGCCTTGAAGACACCTAAATTATAATTGGACAGAAAAACCGCAGCAGGCAAATAGTTCCAGTCCCTCGATGTACGCGGTATAAAGGCTCCCCCACACAGGCGCGTTATTATCGGTCGATAATATCGCATGCGTTACTGCGATATCTGTTTTCAGTACATTTTGTATTAGGATGGTCATATAGTTACACACTGCTGCGATAATAACGCTGCAATGGAAGTAGGACGTTGCGTTTCTCCGTCCTGCGATATTCCGATATAAGTTCTAGAATGTTTTGTATCAGTACGCAAACGACCGTACACACATCTGCGATAATAACGGCGCTCTCTCGTAAGAAATATCGGACGATAAAAACGCAGCTGTGTGTAAGGAATCGGGACGCATTAACGCAATACCGCATGCGATATTATCGACCGATAATAACGCGCCTGTGTGGGGGAGCCTTAAACGACGCGCGACGAAGCGAAACGCTTAGTCCGGACTCCGGACCATAGAGGTTTCGACAACGTAAGGGTAATACTCGCCGTACGACGGTTTATCCGATGGTAGAATGGGCATAGTGGAATCAGTTCATGCAATTACCGCCCACACTCTCCGAAATGCATCCTGTATAAAACCGAAAGGCTGGCTACCCTAAGCCTGTGCTCAAGGCTTTGTAAATTGGTCTTAACCAAATCTGGATCTCCAATTAGCCTCTTAGCACACCTTTCCACTGAGTCCAAAGTCTGATTGATTGATTGATATGTACTTTATTGTACACCATAAATAAATAAGCCACCAATTTCAATAAATGTATATTAGCATAGCATAGCATCAGCCTTACAATGTTCCCACTGCTGGGACTAACGCCTCCTCTCTAGGAGAGGGAATGTAAATGGATATTGACATTCTTACTTTCAAAACTGGAACTAAATACATAAAGCTGACTGGAATCAACCATCTACCTTCTTCCTTTATGTTTCCAGTTAGTGAAAACGGTGCATTGTTTTCGAGTACCTACTCAGAGATATTATAAAAATGACAATTTACTTTATTCAAAGTGTGTCTGGCACCTTGTATATAATAACATATTTCACAAGACAACTATTTGAAAGCTTACATGCTTTCAAATGAGTCTTATAATATTATCTGGGCCAACATTATGCAAAAAATGCTGTTACATAAATAAGATTTAGACTGTTTATAGTATGTGGTAGTTGGGCTTTAATCGTAATAATTCCTTCGATATAAAACATCCATCAAGTTTATAATAATCATGTTTCCGTTTGCTGTTATTTATTTTCTTTACTCTAGAAAGCATTTCATAAACAAGCTATTGTTTATCAGCCCCAAATGACTAATAACTATATCTTTCATAGAATAACAACTATCACCATTTACCAAACAGAGCTATAGTAAGCAGGAAAATGAATGTAAAAAAACTGAAGTACTAGGCAGTTAGGGATTTGGCAAGTGAGCACTTTTTCCTAGCTACAATTTACTGGAGATTACTAACGTCAAAGATGACAATAAAGTATTATCACGCATTCGATTCGTGGCCGTGTGGGCGTCTGTTAGTAAACCTTCGCCTTAAAAACTCCAGCAAAAAATTCTCCAAGTCTCTTTCTCTCTTACCTGTATTAAACTTCGTAGTCGCAACTGCTGGGTAGCCAAAGGAGTCCATTCTCTACATCTCGGCCTCCCAAACATTTTTCAAGAAATTCTTACGATTTTTTTTAACAAAGCTAGGTACCTCAATAACTCAACAAGCACAAAACCAACAAGATGTCGATTTGAATATAGAATAACACATTCCCAATATAGACAACCGAAATAACATTAACAGGTTGAGTTAGTTTCTTTTTTGTGATAAATAAATAAAATGCATTGTTCAGCTGACTTGACTACTCGAATGTCAAATTAAATGCTACAGTTGCTAGCATACAAATGTTAAAAACTACCATTTTGAATAAACTAAAATATTATTCATTAACTTTTTGAAATAAGTCAGTAACTTGATTTGGAAACGTAGAAATAATTTTGTTGACAAAAAACTATGCATATAAAGCTGATGCTGTTGTAAGGGTTCCGCTCATTAATACATAACTTTTAGGGTATAATCCTATCATCGATCGTTTGTTTAGTGACAAACAAAATTAATATTAGTAGTCTTATGAACCATAACAGAAATTTAAAATAGGTATTCATAGTTTTTTTTAGAACCGTTTTATAAACAAATATTCTTTCACCAGTTTACGAAACATTTTGTATGTAAGTCCAAATCGTTCTTTTCTGACTTTTTCCTTCAAAGTCATTTAGACAATAAGTTTTTGCATTTCAATTTCAAATAATTTATTTGTAAACAATATGGGTAGATATTTTTTCTACTATTTCTTTAGTGTGATTTTAGGCTTGGTAATACTAAGGAGATACGTTTAGTTTTAACTTTGACGTAAAAAAAACGTTTTGTTACCTATATTTCTGCCATATTTATTATAATAAAAAAATAAAAAAAAAAATTTATTGCATAAGTTTGAACCAACAACACTATTTACAACTATGATTTATGACGAAAGATACGTTTTCGATGAACTCTGGCACCCAAGGTAAGATTTAACTTGTGTTAAGGGTGCCAGCGTCCTCGCCCAGCATTTGAACATTACTTAACATTAAGTCTTACGACGAGCACATTATACTTATAATATTAACAAAAATACTTTTTTACACATATTTTTTACACATATTTTTTTTTTTTTTACTTGTTCTATTCCATATTTGTGTAATAAGGGAACTTTAAAAATGTATTTGTATATGTTCATATGGCCATGTAAGTATATGTTTATGTGTGAGTGTGCAAGTGTGTGTGAGAGAGTAAGCTAAACCACAATTAAAATACTTTATTACCTTATTCAAAATTTCCTATGCGAGCGATATTTGTAATAAGTCTTCAGTCTGACAGTAATTGAAATGAATGATTGAATAGTATACAAAATTAGAAAGCAAAACTACTTATATAAATAATAACATTGATATCAATTTTGGACCTATGATTGACCCTGCCTGAATGACTGAGGCACCGCTATAGGTACTAAAAAACCTGTTCTTTTTTCTGTTACTTACCTGTTACCTACCTACCTACTTTGTCTATTGGCTTCCTTGAAGAAAATGTGTCTCTCTCTGGTTGGGCGCCCGTAACCAGAAATATAACAGCTGTTAAAAGGCAGAAACCAGTTATGGTTAAAAGTGATGATGCGGTGAGTTTCTTAAATGATAAGCAATTTATTCATTTGTTTGTGTCAAAAAGGTACAAACATATTTGAACCATGAATGTCACCATTGTATGAACTACCCGGAAGATTCGGTGGAATATCCTGTGGAGGTGTGCCTTGCTTGGGTGCACCGCCATGTTTTTGTGAAGATAATCGGCGGCGGGCGGTGACCTCTCACACTGGGCTCTTCTCTCTCTCTCGTTCAGGCCATGATTTGGGGTGAAAGGGGAATGGGGTGCGGTCGCCTCTGTTTGTAAAGCAGTACTTAATGCTAGCGAAGGACACGACCGCAAACGTAAGAGACACCCCAGTGGTAGAATTTTTAGATTTAACTGACTATAATCGTTAGTCTAAGAATAAAAACTTTTTAACTAAAAACTATGACTGAAAAAAAAGGTATTTTTTAAATGAAAAAACAAGTAAAAAAGGTATTTTTTAAATGAAAAAACAATTACTTGTTTTTTCATTTAAAAAATACCTTTTTTTTCACTAAAAATTTTCTAATACCTAACAATTTTACACAGTTAAGGTAAAAAAGCGTTTTTTTTTAATTAGGTTTATGTACCGACGTAAAAGTCCACCGCTGGGGGAGTCAGAATCATGTACTGAATCATGGTCAGACATCCATGTACATGGATGTCTGACATATCTACCTTTAAATATGTCATCTCAGCCGAAAGACGTCCACTGCTGGACAATTTAAATATGTACCTACACAATATTTCCCACCAAAAAAAAGGTCCGTAGGTATGTTGATGGATGGTGTTAGGGCCATATTACACTAGCGGCTGCGGGGCGGAGCGGGCGAGTACCGAATGCATCGTTAACACGCCGCGGCTCGTCACGGACGCACGGCGAATTCGCAACCTTACTTAGGCCGGTACGGGCTGGCGTTTTACGAGACACTACACAATGGCGTGCAATTGCATTAACTTGTTATTTTCTCATGATTCATGGTGTGCCAAATAATAATTATAAACATTTTCTTTTTTTATTCGTTTCTATTCGCTGGAGCTGAGGAGTTCGTGGCTAGATAATAACAGCCGCACAGCTCGATCTTCAAGGTTAAGCAACGCTTTCCAAGGTTGGTTTGAGGATGGGTAACCATCTTAACATAACGAGTTTCCTCCGTGCCTCGGAAAGCTCGTTAAGCCGTAGGCTGTCATTTGTAGATCTTTGGCAGTCGTTACGGATAGTCAGAAGTCAGTAAATCTGACTCCAGTCTTGCCATGAAGTACCGTGTCACCCCAGTTAATGGGTTGTGGAGGTTTGGTAGGTAGCGGCTCCTCGTAAAACACTGGTATTCAGCTAATTCCGGCTTGACTGGAAGCAGACTCCCATATAGCTGGGAAAAGGCTACGCAGACGATAGATGATTCCTTTCTAAACGCGGCGGTCACGTTGAGGGTCCACAAAAAATTTACTGCGCTTGCGCGTCGTGGTCGTTGCGTACCCGCTCTGCTTTGAGGATGCTTGTAAGCCGCTAGTGTGATAACGCCCTTAGACCAATAGCGCACTAGCGGCCAGCGGCCAGCGGCCGCGACCTGGCCGCCTGCGGCCTGGACGCTAGTGCGCGCCTGGCCGTAGTTACTCAGATACCCGTGAAACGAGACACAATAGTAAAACAATAACAGCGCGGTCTCATAGGACCGGTCGGGGACTCAAACGTTAATGAGTAGGTTACAAATTAGATTTAAACACGGACTAAAAATGTTTTAATCTAACAACATTGAACTGGGTCACCAATACATTTATACGGTTACCGACAACATACGCCGTCATTTGTATAGTCCTTAGTTACGTAAATACGAAGATTATTTGGCAGTAACCAAACAAAAGGCGGCTGTTTTATTTCTCTTTTTTTGTATTCTCCGTCTGTGTCTAGATAATACTCGAATCTTTTAGCCGTCGCGGTCGGCTTCGATTTAGACCTTAATACTTTACTTTGGGGCAAGTAATTTTTCGAGTTATCATCTTCAAAAATGTTGACGACATCTAGGTTCCGAAGTGTTTCTCCGTCTTCGTGTGACCGTTCGTCAGTTAAATCGGATGCAATATCAGGAATAAAAATTACAAGATTCTTATTTAAAAGTCGTTGTTTCGAATGATTCTCAGCATACTCTGTTTTCACTCTTAGAGCATTTAAGAGGTCTCGTAAATCTAAGCCGATTGCAAAATCCACGTGCAGTAATGTGACTGTGATTAGCTAGAAATGTTAAGCACAGCAATTAGTGGGTTGTTAAAATATTAACCTATCGCTGCCCGCCCACGACCGACAATCGGTGAAAGATATTTTGTAGGTGAAAAATAGAACACACTGATAGCAATAGTGCAACGCACACGGCCTACAAAAAGTCGATCAGAATATACTATAGGATTATAATTTGCGACGATTATCGGGACGATTATCGGACCTACAAAAAGTCTGTCGTGGGTGGGCAGCGTATGGCGGACAATATCAGGGGCGTAGCTTTCGTAAATCGTATCAGCCGTACCAATGATACGGGTATAAGAGGCCCCGACGTGAGCAAAAATTCGTAACATAATTATTCACCAATACTTTAATTTTTTTATTATTTATGAGATAATTAATGTAAGGATGTACCATTTTTAAGGCTCGTTTTTGCTTGTATTAGTTCTCTCTAAATAAAGTCATAATGAAAACTTAACCTAGCCTAGTTCCGGCGCGTTCTGTTCCACGCGCGCCTCAAGGAGATCTCAGCAAACTGTAGGGGCCCGGTAGGGCCGAAGCCTCTGGGGAACACGGAAAATCCGAAAGGTTGTCACTGTGTTCCCCAGATCGAAGGCAACGAAGGAACGGGGTAGGGGTTTAGTCAGTAAGAGACTGACACGCCCTCCCGCTCCGCCCAAGAGTGGGAGAAGTTATTCTGATGATTCCACTACCGGAAAAAAAAACCTGGCCTAGTTCACATGCTTTAATAGACTAGCTCAATATCGATTCCGGTTTTTATAATGACAAAACCACTTCTTCCATGTTTCGACAATAAAAAATATTAAAAACAAATCATTTCATCTTGATACAGGGCCCCTAAAACTAATTAATCACAACAATAGCAGTATAATTTTAACAATTTAACTTCGGAATGAAAATGGCTAAGGGTAAGGTACCTAAGCTACACCACCACACCAAACCTAAGGGTTTAGCTATACCACTGGCAATAATATTAAATCTAAATCACGAAACTTACACAACATATTCCAAACAAAAACGAAATCATAGCCAAGTCCAATGTTTATGGCACCTACAATCAGCTTGTTCGACAACGTTATTGAGCAAAATCAATCAAATGGATTTAATTAACTTCAACGTTCCTTTGCACATTAGAATTATTCTATTTCTTTATAGAGATTAAGTTTTTTTTATCTAGTAACAGTGTGATAGGAAAGGCCAGTAAATCTGACTCCAGTCTTGCCATGAAGTACCGTGTTACCCCAGTTAATGGGTTGTGGAGGTCTGGTAGGCAACCGCTCCTCGTAAAATACTGGTATTCAGCTAAATCAGGCTTGACTGGAAGCCGACCCCAATATAGTTGGGAAAAGGCTAGGCAGATGATGATGAGTGTGATAGGAAAGGCACGTTTGACAACATGCAGCGGCTAATGCAGTGTTCGTCAATGACAGTTACTAGTGTGATGTGAACGTTAGGGCCCTCGCCCACGACAACTTTTTCCTAACGCGCTACAGTCGCATTTGAAACGCGCGTCAGCAGCGGTACTAACGCGCTACTGCATCGCGACTGTAGCGCTGTTAACGCACGACCGTGTCAGACGACAATGGGGAGAGGACGGAAGGGGTGTCGCGTGAATGAAAAACAAAAACAATCTACTTACAAAAACATAATTTTTGTACTACTGTATCGCGTTTGTATCACGACTAGGGCTGCCATCACCTAAATCGCCGACGCCGGACAAAAACTTCAAAAACCCCGGACATTTGGATGAAATTCAGCTTTTTCCCCGGACACCCAGAAAAAAATATTGCAATAAAAATAAAATGTACGGCATCGGCCGTCATCGGCTTTTTTGAGGCGTCGGAGTTAGCTTAGTTGCGGTTACCAATTACGAATGAATTTTTAACTAAGATTTGTTTAGATTTATCGCTTATCTTTTAATCAATCGGGAATGCCCCTGACACTAAAAGCGTCCGGGTTTCACCCGGACACTTTTTGACAACCCCGCCCGGACGCTCCCTGGACGCCCTCTAAACTAGGACAAATCCGGGGAAACCCGGATGGATGTAAGCCCTAAATTCACGACTATAGCACGTTAGTAGCGCTGCTGACGCGCGTTTGCTCTCTCAGTCGCGAAACTGAGAATCGTGGCGTGGGCGGGAGAATAGTCCGGTGCCTGGGGTGTTAAAACCATCAGAACCTGGAACTTGGTTGACTGTTGGTGGATTTTAGAAAGAAAAACTTATGTGTTTTCTTTTTTAAAATCAACCCACAGTCAACCAAGTTCCAGGTAAAACCCCCTAGGCACTGGACTAGAAAGCCGCTAGCGACTGCATCGCGACTGTGTAGATGCGAACGCGCGGCAGCCGCGCTACTGCATCGCTTCAAAAAGTCACCGTGAGCGCGGCCCCTTAACCCCAACAGGGCCTCAACTATGCTATTAGAATAGTATCAAAATTTGGCCCAGTCAAATAAGACTAAAATAATAATGATTTTTGAACACACAAAGTCCTCATCGATCCGAAATCTGGAAAAATTATATTCGAGGTTAAAGGTCACAAAAACGAGTTTTTCGCGATTTTCAGCAAAAAAGTAAGTTGTACATAAATTTAGCCTAGACAAAAATTGTAGATCAGATAATTATCTACAAAAATGTCTCAATACGTGCTTTTTTCTTAAGTGCCACCGTTTTTGAGATGGAACGATTCCAAAAGTTGAGTTGTAATTGTCATACTATGTAAGTAAACACGTATAAGTTTAAATGTCTTCTTTTTTTAAATTTCAAAGTTTCATTTCTTCACAGCTTCTTGGGACCGCTACAACACTAAAAAAAAATACCGTATACTCGGCATTTTTTTTTTCAAGTGTCGGATTGATGAGGACTTTTTAGATTTTCATTTGTGATGGTATGTTGAACAATCATGCCATCAGCTGGGTGCGAACCACCTCGACGGTAATCACCCACATTACATACTTGTATCAAAGTCACTAATAAGCTTTGTTGGCCGTGACGTCGTTCGCGTGGAGTTTAAAGCCTGGGTTACACTAGGGAAACATTTTGTCCCGAAACACGACGCGCAACACTAAATTTACGTGACGCTGCAACGTTGCATATTGTCCTGCAACATGAGCAACATGTTCCGCAACATGTTGCTCCATTTGTCCCCTAGTGTATCCTTGGCTTTACGAAAGTCGTGAATTGTTGTGGGATACGTCTCACCGTGATATATAAATAAAATAAAAAAAAATTACGCATGGGAGGCTATTGCCAAGGAGCTTAAATTGTCTAGAAAAGATGGAAACCAAAGTTCATACCCTGCGTTCGCAATTTGTCCGAGAAAGGAAGAAAGTGAAATCTTCAAAAACTAAAACTCATTCCAGTAAAATTTACAAACGATCCATCAGACATTCGGAGATCACTTACGCCCGTTTTCAATAAGCTATCTAACTTCAGTTGGAGCTACTAAAGATAAACAAATCTGGCATTTTGCCCTTACTTGCTTTCCTATAACCTACCGACCGATAGCAGTTCCTATCAAAGTTGTCAATCTATTTTCGGGAGGTCGGATAGTCTACTAGAGTTAGGACCGCTCATACAATTCTCCCTTACTTGCATTTCAATATAAGTTTGAAGTTACTCTCCGGTAGGCGGAGCTAACTTTAGTAATGCCATATGCGTATCTGTCATTATCGGTCAGTAACGGGAATTGACGTTTGAAAAATATTTGTTGCGTTGTAGAATTTCTTGTAATAATGGAATATTATAGCAGTGATGATAGTGATATGGAATTATTTCAAATGATAATAGATTGCGATGAAGACAGTGATACCAATAACATACCGTTGCAGAAGGAATATAAGCCACGTGTGAATTATTTATCTAAACTAAATACGGTGCTGGAGAAAGATGCTCTGTATCCCCTGGACAGCATTTCGGACCAACGTATCCATCTTGCAAGAGCTTCAAATCTCCTCACGGCTGTCGTCCGAGTTTCTTCGCAGGATTCTGCAATACTTCGGTCACATTGCAAGGAAAGAAGGTGACAACCTCGAAAGGCTCATTGTGACCGGTAAAATAGATGGAAAAAGTCCTCGCGAGCGCAGCCCAATACGTTGGTCCGACTAGATCCGCGCCGCTCTTAATTCTACGATTTACGATGCCCTTCGCAACGCCAAAGATAGGAACACATGGAGAAACATCGTAAGGGCTAAGGTGATGAAGCAGTGAGGTCACGACCCTAAGCATTGAGGAATACGACGCAGGGAGGAGGAAATGATTACGAATTTGCCTACAGATTTAGACTAAATAAAGTGACTGTGTGTCAGTTAATTAATTTAATACACCCTTATTGTGCTACATCTAAAAGGTACGTAAAATTAAGTATTAATTTGGATGGGTTCAGAAATGTTCTTTTAGTGTCTGTTCTTAGAGCAATAGCGCACTAGCGGCCAGGTCTCGGGCCGCGGCGGCCATCGAGATACATACCTACATTAGTATGAACTCGCCATATAGCGCGCGCACCTGGGCGCACGCGGCCAGCGCAGCGGCCACAGGTGCGCGCGCTAGTGCACTATTGCTCTTACCTAATATCAAGCTTAATCAAGTTTTATTTTTTACAGGAATCATGGGATATCCCCACTTCATCAAATACTTCTGGCTCTACGATTTTATGCATTGGGTACTATGCTAGTGCGTACTATGATAGCGCGTCAGTCGACCGACGAGCGCTGACGAGCGTGACCGACATCAGCGACAGAGGAATTCGGGCCTAAGAACAGCTAGAATTTGTTTTTCATTAGTTTGTGAAGTGGATTCATCTGCATCTCTCTTTATTATTCCTCTGCTAGTACCTAGTCATAGCATGATGTTAAAAACCCTTCCTCGATGAAAGGTCTATCTAACACATTATCTATCTATACTTCTATACTAATATTATAAAGAGGTAAAATTTGTAAGTTTGTATGTAGGGTGTAATCTCTGGAACTACTGATCCGATTTGAAAAATTCTTTCAGTGTTAGATAGTCCATTTATTGAGGAATGCTATAGGCTATATATATATACCATCACGCTACGACCCACGGGAGCGGAGCAGTAACGGAAAATGCGGGTGAAACCGCAGGGGACAGCTAGTACTTAATATAATAAAGAGGTAAAGTTTGGTGTTTTTGTTTGTATGAGGTAATCTATGGAGGTACTGGTCCGATTGCTAATATTTTTACACCAATAGAAAGCTGCTGTATTCCTGAGTGATATAAGCTATATTTTATGTATGCGGGCGAAGCTACAGGCTAAAGCTAGTATAAGATAAAATTATTAATTATACTTATTTAATTTTAGATGCATTGGATTTTGGAAGAGACAATTCCCTGTATTATCCTTAAAAAGTGGGCTAAAAGTATAAAATATGCAAGCAGTTATTATAGAGACTGCAGTACTGCATAATATTGGCAGAAATCTGAACCTGGAAGAAATAGAGCCAGAAGTATCAATTCCAGACACTTCTCACGACAATTATGTAACTGTTCATGAAAATTCTTCTTCAGAATTGACATCGGAACGGTTACTACTGATAAACAATTACTTTAATATATAAATTACATACAATAATAATATTATAACTGCATTTTTATTTCATATCACTTAAACTACTCTTACACTTAATATAACATGCAAACATTGCTTTTCTTCTTGAGGATAGTCTCTAATTGAACACAAAAAAATTGAGATCTTATATTTTTATTAATTAAAAATATTAAAAACAGTAATTACATGCAGAATTCTGATTAAGGTTCTTTGTTAACATCTGGTACACTCTCTCTGCAAATCAACTCTCTTTCGGAACACATATATACTACCAGCACTGCATCTCACTATTATGGACCTATTCCAAACTGTCAAACGATGTTGAGGAACTTTCTTCTACATTTGCCTCACGAATGACACAGTATGAGGAAGACATGAAGAATGCCAGTAGTGAAGCTTCCCACAAAACCATTGCCAGCCTTTCCAAGGATTTCATTGATATCAAGAGTCTGGTTTGGTAAACACTGAGTTCGAGTCTACCTCCGAGTATCGAGAACTTGTTGCCCAGTTCCCCGTTGCTGAGTCCTCCGCCGGCGAAATGAGTGTGCAACATCATGATACTTCCATTGGTTTGTTTAGTCCATAGGTATTTATATAATTTTTCTTTGTATGTAGGTCATCGTTTTTTTTATATTACGTTTGAGTTTTGACGTATTGAACACATTTATCACTTGTCACAAATGTCACTTTACGTTTCGTTCTGTAAAAAAATATCAATAAAGTGTTTTGATTCTTTATTTATTTAAATGAAATTTCTGCTGTTAACAAATTAAAATAATTTATTAATTATATTAATTAATTAATAAATGTATTTAATTTAAAATTTAATTATTTTATAAGTAAATAACATTTGTTGTGAGCATGTAATGTTTTAGTGATTAGCATAGAACTAAACGTTTCGAGAAGCTTAGATAGATGAGAGGGAAAAAGCTGTCTGTCATTGAATAAAGATAGCTGTCTCTTATCTTTTATTGTGAAACGCAGAATATTGATTGACAGAATCTTACTGTTTATAGGGGATAGCAATTGTGAACCAGCTGGTTTTGGGTCAGGATGGTCACAGAACAGAAAACAAGTGGTCTTTTAATAAGTTTATTCTACTTAACAAATTTTACAAAGTCGTGCGTCGCTCACTCGTCTCAGTTCGTAATTCCCGCCATATTGATTCTTAACAAACAAAACATCAATGTACATTTACCCATGTTTGCAAATAAATAAATGATTATGATTATGATGATTATGAACAACCATAACTCAAGAATGAAGTTGTCAACACATAGTCTTTTAAAGCTACATGAATAAGTTATTAATATTATACAACTGAATTAACTAATAAAATGGTTAATTACATATTAATCTTTAAACAATAATATTAATCAAACAATCCTGCACAATCATTAACTTTTAACAATAATTTTAGACACCGGAAGCTGACAAGCGGAAGGTGTCAATGTTTTTATTTTTTTTAATTATTACAAGGGTTATGTCAAGAGACCAAAGAGTTAAACAGGATTTAGATCATTAAGGAGTTTACATGTCAAGCTGGTAAATATGCAGGACCCGATGTCTGTAACACAATCTATGTGTGAACTGCGGTAGGTTATTGAAAACGGGCGTTAGAATATTAACTCTTCTTTCTCGTTGTAATAAGGAATTCCGCATCCACCACTTTCTCTTTCTTCTACGTTTCAACACACTCGATATAATTACTATGTACGCAGCACTAATAGCCACAACCTCCTCGGACGACATTTCTATAAACACTGACTAGTGTGGTCAACACAATGTTCCGCGACATTCACTTCGGCATGTTCCACGTAGTTGTTTAGCAACATGTTCCGCAACATGTTGCTCCATTTGTCCCCTAGTGTATCCTTGGCTTTAGTCTTCTTTTCTCGGGCAATCGGAAGTGTCTCAAAGTGGGACTTAAAGCCAAGGATACACTAGGGGACAAATGGAGCAGCATGTTGCGGAACATGTTGCTCAACAACTACGTGGAACATGCATACTGACGCGGGACTCGTGCGCTCGCACTCGAGGCGGGAGCAAGCAACATGCCCGTGTCACGTACTATGTTGCGGGGCATGTTGCAGGACAATATGCAACGTTGCAGCGTCACGTAAATTTAGTGTGGCGCGTGGTGTTTCGGGACAAAATGTTCCCTAGTGTATCCCAGGCTTAACCGCAATAAATCGGCAACAGGTGCTAAGATATAAAAGGGAGGAGAGTAAAACAATTAGTTTTCTTAATTGTGTTTATTTGTATCAACATTATAAACAAATTAATAAAATCATGTCACAAAAGTCAAAAGTAAGAGTTGTTGTAGTTTTTCAAAAAAATGAATTAATAAATGAATTACTTTTTAAGAACGATGAGCTGACAAATTGTGAACGTAAATTTTTAATTTTCTAAAAAAGCAATTAAAAAACAATGAATAAATATAATTTGTTAAAGAAAGTCTGACATATTAAGTATAATTATAGATAAAATTAAGAAAATTATTTTAATACAAACATAGCATTTTTTATGCTATGAAAACATAATATCCACACAATTCAAGGACTTTTTAATATATTTGTGTAAAATATTCTGGATAGTATTTGATCTGAACAAAATTCTAACAATTTATTTTACCGCTTTTCTTTCGTCGTTCGAAGTTCTCTAAGAGAAAAAATTACCATTTAGTACTCGAGCATAACGGAATTAGCTTAATTTTTATAAAATATTAAGCGATAAATAATTATTATATATAATTTTTTTTGTCTCCGATTTTGTGATAGGTAATCTCTGAAATGAAATGAATGAATGGAATGTGGTGGACATTACAAATGGACACGCCAGACTTTGTAGTTAGTAGAGCGAGCCAAAGCTGGCAAATGACAAGAAAATGGATCTATAAAACAGAAACATTAATGATTTTTAAAAACAGCAATTTAATACTAAAGATACCGTAATTCCAGATTCAATGGAAGCCAAGCCTAGATAAGTTGCCTACATAAAAAAGCGGTAAAAAAATAGATAACTCATTGTAGCGGTGTTTACACAAATATATTTCAGAGTCCTCCGACTAATTTTAATGTTTTTTTTAGGATGTGTTAACATTCATTTTAATGAATACTTGGGCCAATTCCATTCCATTCACCATGGACCCACAGAAGAATATAAAGAGGCCGATACCGATTAGAATGACACCTCTCCAGAGCCTCCACTTCATGACACCAAGCCCTGGCCTGTGCCAGATAACAGCTAATGTAATGACATTAGGCCAAATAAATGACATGTTTGACAGACAGAAACAGCCGATCTGAAAATTAAAAATAAATTCTTTGGTTCTTGCTACGAGTATACACTGTTTTTTTTTTCTGGTAGGGGAATCATCAGAATGACTTCTCCCGCTCTTGGGCGGAGCAGAACTTTTAATTTCAACTCGATACCTCCACGCATTGCCGAGGTAAAGGGTCTTGACAGAGACAGACGAACGGACAACAAAGTCATCCTATAAGGGTTCCGTTTTTTCCTAAAAAAATATAATTTCACTAAAAATGTTAGAATGAACTGATACTATCCGAATTTAGAGGATCATCCGAAATCCATAACATAATATTATAAATATGATAGTAACTTTGTCTGTCAGTCTTACGTTTTCACGGTTAGGCTGCCCGCCCACGTCAAGACTTTTTGTAGGTATATCGTAATAAATTATAATTATATTATATTCTAACCAACTTTTTGTAGGACGAGTGCTTTGCAGTGTGTTCTAAAATTCGTGATCGAACAACTCCCGATAACGATCTCTTTTATAAAATTCAAACATTTACCTACTCAACTACGTCCTAAGATTTACTATACTCCGTCGGTTTAGGTAGTAAACTAAATGTAAACAATCTTGGCATGTCTTTTCATCTAAAAGTTGTCTAAAAATTGTATGTGAAAATCTTTGCAACTAGGTATTAACCTAAATCGATGTCAGGTAATAAACTAAATTTGAATAATCTTTGTGTATATTATATACGACCTCTTTAATATAAGACATACCAAGATTGATTACCTTTAGTTTCTACCTAAACCGATAGACCATAGTAAAATCTAAGTTATAGCAAGAACGCGCTTTTATAGTAATATAAATCTGTAAACATGTAATAAATGACTAAATAGGTACAAAGAAATGAAATCGATATCTCTTAAGAAACGCAAATACTTCGGAAAATGGACGGTTGGCAACTCTACGTCAGATGGGCATACAACTACGAAAGATAAAATTTGTTGGTACTAGAAAAAATTTTTTTTTAATTATTAAAGTTTTCTAAAGATATTGTTAACTGTAAAACGGGGTAAATAGGAACGCAGGGGTTAACAGAAACAAAAGTTTGAAGTGGATTTTCACCTTATTTAACAGGTTTTCCCAGCATTTAAGTACATTAATTTATTCATTCATTGTAATAAAAGGCGATGCTTATGCAGAAATCAATATAAAATATTTAACCAAAGTAAAAATCTTAATCAAAGTTTTGTTTCTATTTACCCCTGCGTTCCTATTAACCCCGTTTAACGGTACTATTAGAAAAAAAAAATCCTGGTAAATATGCTACATATATTTTCTAGTCCCTAGGTTAAACGTAAAAAAATATTATAATAAGTAGAATGATAATATCTTACGAAGCCCATAATTGAATTTATGTCCGGAAACACGATCGCAACTATACCAATGATAGTTACGAAAATTGCACGGTAGATTAACTCCCATTTCACTATGTGTTGCGGAGGGTGCAATCTCTTTAAATAGTAAAAGCACAGATTGAAAGGCACCCAAAAGTTGAGTCCGTGCGTCACGTAGATCATCAGTGCTATCAAACCTTTCAGGATCTTCGGAAAACTGAAATAATCAAAAATATGGTCTAATTAGTATACGTATATTATATACTCAAGAAAAGAAAACAAAAGAAACTTATATTACTGTCCGTTCAACCGATTTTGACTTCCATTCCGTAGACATAAGTATGACATTAAAAGCAAAAAAAGTGGTTAGAATACCAACTTTTTCTGCAGCCGTCATTTGTTATGTCACCAACGCAATAAAAGTCAAAATGGGTTGAACGGACGGTAAAACAAATTTCTTTAAATTTATTTTCTTATAGTTAATAGAGTATAGTAACTATTGAGCATTCTGTACCATCTGTCGCGCAGTCGCTTCTGCATCATCTGCTTAGCCTTTTCCCAACTATATTGGGGTCGGCTTCCAGTCAAGCCGGATTTAGCTGAATACCAGTATTTTACGAGGAGCGGCTGCCTACCAGACCTCCACAACCCATTAACTGGGGTAACACGGTACTTCATGGCAGGACTGGAGTTAGATTTACTGGCTTCTGACTATCCGTAACGACTGCCAAAGATCTCCAAATGACAGCCGGGACCAACGGCTTAACGTGCTTTCCGAGGCACGGAGGAAACTCGTTATGTTAAGATGGTCACCCATCCACAGACCAACCTAGGCAAGCGTTGCTTAACCTTGAAGATCGACCCATGCGGCTGCTATTATCTAGCCACGAGCTCCTTCACTACCGAAAGCGAATATAAAAATAAAGTTTACAAAACAGGCGATGCGCGTGACACCAAATCTATGGGGTTGTGGAAGAGGGCACTTGTTCTAAACCAATACGGATACATCACTGTGGCGTAAGCTATAATACTAGCTGACTCGACAAACGTTGTTCTGCCATATAAATTATATGTAACATGATTTTTTTATACCTTGTGTCCGAAAACCCCAAATATCTTACGGAACCCTATTTTTCCCAAAGTAAAATTTAGCCTACACTCATCATCATCATCATCTTCCTGCTCTTATCCCGTTTTATTTGGGGTCGGCGAAACACGTCTTTTTCTTCCATTCTGTCCTGTCACTCGTCACGCTATCACTCACTCCCTTTTCTTCCATATCTTATCAAAATTTAGCCTACACTACTCGTGGATAATATGTAGCTTTCGAATGGTGAAAGAATTATTAAAAACGGTCCAGTAGTTTTTAAGCCTATTCATTACACCCAAACAAACAAAGTTTTCCTCTTTATAATATTAGTGTAGATAAATTAAATAATTGATAAGACTTTGTTTTTCGGAGCGTACGCATACTAGTGCGACTGTGTGATAGAAGGGATACAATATGCCCAAAAATCCTCTTATTCTTCTCAAATTATTTACATTCGGCACAAGATCAAGCTTCAGAGTATTTGCTTCATCATCATCATTACCGTTCACAGCCCACATTTGCCCACAGCTGAGCAAAGGCCGCGCCTTTTTCTCCTCTCCCTTTTATCGATAGCAACAATGGGGTTGTGTAACTTACCGCCGTACAACCAGCACTTTTTAATTGACTACAAAAAGGAGGAACTTATAATATATACAGGGTGTAAAAAGACCGATCACAAAGCCGATAACTACACATTCTGTACATGTAATTAAGTAACTTAGACCAAAAAATATTGCTGGGAAAAAACTTTTTTTTTCACCTTTAAAAAATAATTAATTAATAATAATTTCGATCAGCTAAGCGTTCGGCCGCTCACGCTTGGTCGTTGAACCGAACATACGCTTGTGTATGTGAGGCGCTCGTTGTGTTTAGTTTTCATTGCATTTTAGACAATTCAAATGCGTAATTTGTTATGAAAAATTGATAATTTTGATAATGTTTGTTCGGAAGAAAGTTTACTAATGATGCTTAGAATACGATTTTGAAAAAAAAACGAAAAAAATTTTTGACTTTGACCTTCAATATCTCCAGAACCAGTGAATTCCCAGGTATGGTCTAGAAGAAAAAAACTATCCCAGTGATGAGTAGAATATGGGGTTTTCGTTTTCGTTAAGGGTCTTTTTACACCCTTTATACCTATGTTAGAATAGAGGTGGACTTTAGTCAGCAAAAGTATGACAAACCCTCTTGCACCACCCTAAAAAGTAATTCGATGAAATCAAACTTTGGAAAAAATGCGATATAATATTCCCGTTTTAAAACTTCAGCAGACCATACATAGATACTATCACAAGTAGTTGCATTCAAGGAAAGTTGAATTCAAGAGAAATTGAAAAAAGCTTGTATAAACAAAAAAAATACTTACGCGACCATAGGAAAGTTTATCGTAATTGGTGCATCGCATTCCTCTAGAAAAGCAACGTAACCGCTAAACGATACCAGGAATAGACACACCACAATACTGGTCATGCCTGAAATTACAGTAGATAAGTTTAGCCTATCACATACCCGCAAAACGACACACAATAGTAAAACAATAACAGCGCGGTCTCATAGGACCGGTCGGGGATTCATGAATTAAATTGGCGAGATCATGAAACGGTCTAAGGGCCTGTTTCACAATGTCCGAGTAGCCACTACTTTCTGAATAAATTTAAAAATGGAACAGAATTTCTATGAAATTATCTACCAAGTAAGATATCGGAAACTTCATAATAGGTGGTGAAAGAGGCCCTTAGACTGATTTTACGCTAGATTTTGCCGTGATGTATCAATAGGACTAAATAGGACTGGCAATTGCAACTTGTGGTGAACTAGGCCCGGAAAGAAAATACACTTAAGAGCAAAAAATTCGCACATGGCTTATAATTTGGTTTTTTGGGAAAATGCTTCCCAACTATAAGATAAGTAGTTTGGGTATGTGACGTGGAGAAAGGTAGGTAAAATATACAGAAGTATTAGATTGTAATTTTATATTCTCGTTCTACAATCAGTATGATGAAAAACCAACGAATGCTCTCACTTCAAAATCTGGTGTCAACATGACATCAAAAAGGAAAAAGAAGTTCGAGCATGGAGGTAGTAACTTCTATAAATGGTTATGGCAGTATTGCCGCCACAGTTTAATACTGATTTTTCCTTAAAACGAAAGTAATAGAGTATACATTATTAGGCAAAATTAAAGCATCCAAGGTTAGCTAATAGCTCAGGTAAGCTAATATATAACTATAGTAGGTACACAAAATATCATTGCCTTTTACGTAACTCACAAAAACCAACCGATTCCCCAAAATCAACCATTTGCATTTCACAACTTGCACTTTTACCCAGAGGTGTACAAAAGGGATGTGTCTATTTGGATTTATAATCAGTTTTCGTCAACGTGATAATGTCTCTACTGGTTACAGACGGATTTACTAGAAAAATATGGGTAAAACGCCCGCAGAAGCTGTTCAAGTTATTACCTTGCCCAAAACAGGCCATAAACCAAATGAAGTTGCTGGATAGCTAAAGAGCAGTTTTCCTTCGGGTGTACTAATAGTCCGGTAATTTAGACATAAAAGTAGTGGTCTAATTGCCGGAAAGCCAAATATTGGTGGAGAGCTCGGGTATACCAAGAAAAACTTTTAAAAATCCCCATCGATCCTGTGTATGCAAACCCCAGTTATTCAGAGTCCAAAAGTCAAAATTTGAAGTTTTTTGAAGTTTTCTCAAAAAATACTTCACCTTAAAATTCTCCACAAAAATGGTCTCTGTGATTTTTCCCTAAGCCCCATAGCGCACTAGCGGCCAGCGGCCAGCGGCCAGGACGCGGCGGCCATCGAGATACATACATTAGTATGAAACCGACATAGAGCGCGCGCACCTGTGGCCGCTGGCCGCGTGCGGACAGAAGCGAGCGCTCTATGGCGGTTTCATTTGTTTCACCTGGCCGCCTGCGGCCTGGCCGCTAGTGCGCGCCTGGCCTTAGAGTTACCATTCGTGAGATATCGCGATTTTAGAGTCGCATTATACATGATACGCACAAGTAGTTTTAAATACCGTAGTTTCCCTGTAGTTTCCCAACTCCACTAACTGTCATTTAGGATAATTTAAGGGAATAATATTCATCAAGTTCTAGATGCTTATTGATATTGCTATTGATTATTGCGTTAACTATTGTTTTGATTTTTTTAGACTGTTTAATCAGATACTCTTGTAAGCCTTCAACAGTCGATGTCTTCTTAGGTTTATTCTTCTTCCTCCTCCTCTGCTGGATGTTCATAATTCAATCCATCCACCTAGCCTTTTCCCAACTATATTGGGGTCGGCTTCCAGTCAAGCTGGATTTAGCTGAATACCAGTATTTTACGAGGAGCGGCTGTCTACCAGACCTCCACAACCCATTATCTGGGGTAACACGGTACTTCATGGCAAGACTGGAGTCAGATTTACTGGCTTCTGACTATCCGTAACGACTGCCAAAGATCTACAAATGACAGCCGGGACCTACGGCTTAACGTGCTTTCCGAGGCACGGAGGAAACTCGATATGTTAAGATGGTCACCCATCCACAGACCAACCTAATAAACTAGTGTGCTTCACCATCGACGATTGCATCACCGCTTACCATCAGGTGGGATAGCAGTCAAGCGCTAGTTTATAACCATTAAAAAAAAATCTAGGCAAGCGTTGCTTAACCTTGAAGATCGACCTGTGCGGCTATTATTATTTAGCCACGAGCTACTCCACATTTGAGCAAGACTGGCCTTGGCAATTGGTACTCGCTGGAGAACACAGCAACCCTACTTTTTTACAGCCACATTTGGCACTACAACCTTCTTTGCAATTGCAAAAAAATTAGTTTTAGTCCGGTCAATTTAGACATCCAAGGTTACAATAATTCGCACTTGGCTGAAAATTGGTAGGATTGTTCAATACACTATTATAAAGGAAATGTGAAAAGTCCTCATCGATCCGGCACGTGCAAAAAAAAATACACGTGGTCAAAGGTCACAAAAATGGGTTTTTCGTGATTTTCAGCAAAATGGTAAGTTTTATCATAAAATTAGCTCAGACAAAAATTGTAGATCGGACAATTATCTATAAAAATGTCTAACTACTTTTTTTCCTAAGAGCCACCGTTTTTGAGATATAACGATTCAAAAAGTTGAAACAGTAGCAAGCGCAACCTGAGAAAAAGGGGTTGAATCCAAAAATTTTGTATGTGGTATTCCTAACTAGTAGTTGTGAAGTGTCAAGACATGATTCTTCATGTCTTGACACTTCACAACTTTTTTTATTTCGGACAATTGTGGCTGAATAATGTGGCCCATTAAATCAAAAACTCCAGGTCCTTCTATCATTAGACGCACTCTAATAGCATTGAATGTATTCGGCATAGTAAAATAAAGCAGGTATACGACCCTAGCCACGCAGACAATTGAATGGGAGGCAGATGTTTCTGAAGGTTACACTGGCGTAGAAGATAAGGGAATGGGTTTGTTTTACCCCAAATTTTCATTTTTTATATGTGTTAGTCACACTGACCGATAGAACGATATTTTTGCTTGTATTACGGCTTCAGTGATGTACGAGTATATACGTGGTGTACTTATTCATATTTTGACGATTACAACTCTTTCAATATTTTGAATCGTTATATCTCAAAAACGGTGGCTCTTAGGAAAAAAGTATTTAGACATATTTATAGATAATTGTCTGATCTATAATTTTTGTGTGAGCTAATTTTATGATAAAACTTACCATTTTGCTTAATAACGCGAAAAACCCATTTTTGTGACCTTTGACCGCGTGTATTTTTTTTTGCACGTGCCGGATCGATGAGGACTTTTCACATTTCCTTTATAATAGTGTATTGAACAAACCTACCAATTTTCAGCCAAGTGCGAATTATTGTAACCTCACCTCAATTAATTAGTCTATTTTGACCGGACTATTTGGGGAGTTTTTCTAGAGCAGGTTGGAGTAAAAGTTTAAGGAAGAATTGCATGAGCGGTCCTAGCTAGTAGACTATCCGACCTCCCGAAAATAGATTGACAACTTTGATAGGAAATGCTATCTGTCGGGTAGGTTATAGGAAAGCAAGTAAGGGCAAAAGGATAGATTCGTTTATCTTTAGTAGCTCTAACTGTAGATAGATAGCTTATTGAAAACGGGCGTTAATCGGTTCCAGAGTATTATCTATCAATTACCGACCCCAGTCTTCTGGGTTCAGTTGATTGCCTAGCCATGTTTGAACTTGATAGTATACTCGATACAAGTGTTGAATAGCAGATGCTTATGTAGGAGGAAGACATCAATCCATATCAATAATAAGGTAATTAGAGCTTGACGGGTATTGTTCCCT
Organism: Mythimna separata; assembly: GCA_030763345.1. Classification (NCBI taxonomy): domain Eukaryota; kingdom Metazoa; phylum Arthropoda; class Insecta; order Lepidoptera; family Noctuidae; genus Mythimna; species Mythimna separata. The sequence goes on from CM061190.1 coordinate 8,734,086, forward strand.
TAGATTATCTTAAAATTGACATGACAGAGTAGTAGGGCTATACGGAAACTACGGTAAAAATGGAAATGTGTGCAGAATCGCGATAACTAACAAGTCATGTGCGATTTTTTTGCTCTCGAGTTTATTAATAAGATATAAAAAATCCCATGGGTTTTTTCAAAACCTAACTTTAGGGGCCTCGCCCACGGTGACTTTTTGAAGCGACGCAGTAGCGCGGCTGATGCGCGTTAGCAGCGCTACAGCAGCGATGCAGTCGCTAGCGGCATACATACAGTATCGAGATACATACAGTATGAAACCGCCATAGAGCGCGCGCACCTGTGGCCGCTGGCCGCGTGTGGACTACTAATGTATGATATCTTGATGGCCGGCGCTACCTGACCGCCTGCGGCCTGGCCGCTAGTGCGCGCCTGGCCCTGGCCCTGGCTGTATTATGTATGCTTACCTGCTAGGAGGGCGAAGGGGAACAAATCCGGTCTATCCATATTGGCCTCTATTGGAATTACCACTCCGGAACAGGACATACTGAATACTGACATTCCACAATACTCCATAATGCCAGATAGTGATCTATATGTTTTCAAGTTTTCGAAACGTGGATTTAATTTAAACATATAGTAAACCGACGTTCCAATACATACAACTAAAACAAAAAAAAGTAATAAGAATATGCACATTATCACACTAAAGGCCAAACTTTATGTGAGTGTTTGTGTGTAGGTGTGTTTGTGTGTAAAGTCCCCGTCACGAGAAGCTATAAATTTTGTAAACAAACATCTTTTACTAAGTAAACATTTTCAATTGACATGAAATAGAGACGGGTTATATGAAAGTAACAACCTCTTTAATTTAGTCGGATCATGTTTTAACGACGCAAAGTGCTATCGTTTTTTTGTTTCTTGGTCCGTCGCAGGGATTGTAAACTATCGGGAAACCATTTTGAAATAAACGCGTCATTCGAGTTTCGAATGCGTACGAGTTTGTTTCATTGCTTTGCATATATCGCGGATCTGATTGTTATTGTTATAAATCGATGAGATGATTGATAAAACTGTAGACAGCTTCGTGATACATGTCACTGATTCTGACACAGAAATGAAAACAACTGAATCTGACGAAGAATTATTCTTAAATAATATACATATGTTAATTAATATTGTTACTTAAGGCGGGCGCGACGTTAGAATTATCCATACAAACGTAATACCAAAATCATTTGCAATTTAAGCATATTTACACCATAATATGATGTTATTCGGATTCAGACAATAATTATCTAGGTTCCTACATCGTCTTTTTGTTGAAAAACTTACCCCAAACGAAATTTAAGCGAATTTAAATTTGCACATTTTCACAGCGAAAATGTCATGTTTTTATTTTGTTTTTTCTATATTATAAACAACAATATTTCAAAATATCTTTTCGTAGGAACACAGATATTATTATCAAGTTATAAATACTCGAAACAATAATGGAAATACATTAATTTTTCATTCATCATTTTTGGTATTACGGAACCTCTCCCAAATTTCCAATAGTTTGTATTGCTATCACAGCAAGCAACTGTCAGTGTGCGGATGATGACTTTACTCCAGTCGGTGTGTCCAAGAATTGTTTAAACTCCAGATAGTTTAAACAATTCTTGGATTGCTTCCATCAACCTCAAAAACGTGTTTTATTTCGTCTCAACTCGAGATAGCGCGCGGTCTCCGCAGGCCTCTTAATAATTTATTAAATCTTAAACAAATTCATTTTTTTTGTTGGTCCAAATGTTGTGAACTCCTGAACACTTGTTTACAAAATTTATAGCTTCTCGTGACGGGGACTTTAGGTGTGTTTGTGTGTAGGTATGTTGGTTAGCTACATCCTGACGCTCAAACGTCTGAACGGATTTCGAAGAAACTTTGTAAACAGGTATACCATGTCCTAGAATAGCACATAGAATACTTTGTATCGCGGGAGTTTGTTCTCTTGCAATCATTTTCTACTATCAATATACAATGTGTATATGACAATACGACTTTAAATGAAAATACTGGCAATACTCATCATTATGAATAACTTTTAGTATGGGAGTAACTCTGAAATCGCGAAAAAAAATCAGCTGTCCCGTACATTTTGTCGAGTTGTGCAAACGTAAATGTATGGGACACCTGATTTTTTTTTGCGATTTCAGGGTTGGTCCCGAACTAAAAGTTATTCGTAATGATGAGTATTGTTAGTGTTTTCATTTAAAGTCGTATTGTCATATCCACATTGTATATCTATCGCTGGTAGAAACTAGTTTTGTTAATAAACCTGATTCTCACTCACGTACCTATTACAGCATTAGCGGCTATTGAGAACGGCGCCAAATATTTCAGATGTCGGATTAAACATATTAATATAACCATAGGTATCATAATGGCTAGGTACACCCTCAAATTCGGATATCCTTAAAAAAAAAGCAAATATTAATGGTTAAACAAAATCTACCACAACGTAAGATTTTAATGATGACACGAGTATGCCTACTGCGGTTTTTCCGTCCGATTATAATTTGGTTGTCTTCAAGGCTAGAGTGAATAGGCTCTTAATAAACTAGTGCGCCTCACCATCGACGATTGCATCACTGCTTACCATCAGGTGGGATCGTAGTCAAGCACTAGTTTATAACAAAAAAGAAAAATTTTTTTTTTGGTTCCAGGTTGGTTAATTCCCAGAAGAGTCCAGAAGGGGATTCCACTCCCTAGCTGTACATTTCCAGACAGTTTCTTCATCAAAACAAACGATCAGTAAAAGTATAACTTTTCCTTGACCATTACAAATGTCATCTTGTCTTTCTTCATCCAAATGACAGCTAAATTAAAAGTCTACTAAAATAAAATGTAGGGATATGCAGTAAATCGTATACAATTTTATCAAAATGACAGTGACTTTGGCTTTAAGAAACAGATTTAACCGTTATTACTTATTTTTGACGTTACTTTGGCTGTTACTTTGGATGAAGGAACTGGCTGTTTCTGCCGAGAACTTGCCGCGGAGGTGTGTCACCCTGGCCCACGACCAGCGCTAAGCCTGACGCCTCGGTGCGGTCTGGCAGGGAGCCGGACGTCGGGAAGGACTCCGCGCCAAGGAGTCGCGCAGGTTACTCTGGAAACTGATGGCCTCTACCTTGAGGGAAGTCCTCAGGAAAAGGACTTCTCCCTCAAAGGAGAGGGCTATCTATCATCCAGCTCGGCGCCTCTATTTCGGAGGCAATAGACGCCTCCTTTGAAAAAATGGCGGCGAGACTCCGGGCTGAGCTAAGTCCCAAAAAGGCTTGCTGTCAGGAATTGCCAAAAAGGGGGCGCATAAGCAGGGACAGGGGCCAAGTCAGCCACAACCCGAGACGCAAAACCAGCTGCTGACATTGGTGCGGCAGAAGCTGGAAAAGCAGCAGCAGTTTCAACAGCGGATGCAGCAGCATCTGTCCGTGCTGGAGGGCCTAGTGCTGTCCCCCCATTCGCGGCCTGCGTCTCATGGCTCCATCGTATACGGTCGTCCCGGTCACGGCTGCTGCACCCAAGCCAGGCGTTAGGGCAAACCGGGCGCGGGGCCGTAACGGCGGCACTAGCAAGGCCGTCCCTGGCGGCAAAGCAGTGGCAGGGGAAGCCAGCCCCTGCCCCTCCTGCGAAGGGCAAAAGCTTCGCCTGCGAAGGGCAAAAGCATCGCCTGCGAAGGGCAAAAGCATCGCCTGCGAAGGGCAAAAGCTTCGCCTGCGAAGGGCAAAAGCTTCGCCTTCGAAGTGCAAAAGCTACCACTAAGGCCGATACTGTCGTGAGTTTACGAAACGCGCGATAAGATCGCTACAAATCACCAGAGTGTGGTCCCTCTTAAAAGTAAACAAATAAATAGAAAACAAAGTAATAAATACATACTTATATAAATACGTACACTTCAAATGGGTACGGAATACCGTAACATTCTCAGCTCACCTTCAATAGTCGGGTGAAATTGTGACAGTTGATTATCTTCAATCAGCTGTTTAATTGATTTCGCTATAATGATTTGGTAGCAACAGCACGAACCGAAGAGATCCATACATATAGTACAATCGATCATGTACCTAGAAATAAATTTAAATAAGTTAAATTCCACACACAGTGTTTTACTCTAACAATCTTGCAGGATTGTATTACTGACAGCATAAACAACAACTATTGTTCTATGAATTTTTTACAAAAGGACAGCCCACCGCAAACTTTAGGGCTTGCTCAGTAGGCGAATCTGAACATCCTCCCACAAAACTTTTTTCAGGAAACGAAAAAAAATTCGACCTCTCCATACAAACTGTCCGATAAAATTTATAATTTTGTATGGTGAGGCTGAAATTTTTATAATTTTGTATGGTGAAGCTGAAGTTTTATATATGGATGGATGGATAGGGAGAGAGAGGCCAAAGAAAAGATGGATGGATTGTGGGAGAAGTGATATGGAAGAAAAGGGAGTGAGTGATAGCGTGACGAGTGACAGGACAGAATGGAAGAAAAAGACGTGTTGCGCCGACCCCAAATAAAACGGGACAAGAGTAGGAAGATGATGATGATGAAGGTGAGGCTGATTTATTTTTTGCTTCCTGAAATTGTTGGAGGATGTTCAGATTCGTCTACTGAGCAAGCCCTTAAAGTTTGTGGAGGGCTGTCCCTTATACCCTGTATATTTTTAAAAGTCATGGAATAAAAGTTGTTAGAATTACGAAGAACCTGGGCTTAACTTGAAACTTGGCACAAATTCTGATCAAAATGACTTAGGGCCTGTTTCACAATGTCCGAGTAGGCACTACTCACTGAATAAATTCAAAAATGTGACAGAATTTGTATGAAATTATCTGTCAAGTAAGATACTCGAAACTTAATCATAGGTTTTTTTTTTTTTTTCTGGTAGGGGAATCATCAGAATGACTTCCCCCGCTCTTGGGCGGAGCGGGAGGGCGTGTCAGACTCTTACTGACTAAACCCCTACCCCGTTCCTTCGTTGCCTTCGTTCTGGGGGGGACTCGGTATCAACCGTTAGGAATAGGTACCACATGTTCCCCCCAGAGGCTTCGGCCCTACCGGGCCCCTACAGTTTGCTGACATCTCCTTGAGGCGCGCGTGGAACAGAACGCGCCGTTGACGACTGGGCTCGGTCCAGATTATTTCCAGACTGCCGGACGGCGAGCTACCCAGTGCTCGCCGTCCGCGAACCCGCGCCTACGGTGGTCGGAAATCGGGATCGGGATCTCGGCGGCGGCGGCGTGAGGACCGTTCCCTCACGCGCTCGCGGTCAGCAGCCTCCTTCACGAGCATTACTGCTTCGCAGAAGGAGGCGACCGCATGCCACCCCTCCTCGCTCCGGACCATGGCCTGAACCAGGGCCCGGCGCGAGAGGTCGCCGCTCCCGATAGTCTCCACGAGGACACGGCGGTGCTCCGCCCAGGCGGGGCACACTTCTACCGTGTGCTCCACCGTGTCCTCCGGGCGGTCCACACAGTGGCGACACCCGGGCGTCCTCTCCTGCTTGATTCGATGCAGGAACCTCCCGAACTTACCGTGTCCGGTGAGGACCTGCGTCACACGGAAAGAGAGGACGCCGTGACCTCTTTCCAACCACTCCTCAAAGAGGGGCCTAACCGCCTCAATGACGGCGTGCCCAGCACTGGGTTGCGACAGTCGCAGTCGCCATGCCACCCTAAGATTCCGCCGGAACTCTGTCCGCCATGCCGCGACTTGTCGCGGCAGCGGAGTTTCGCCCCGGCGTTGCATCTCCACGCGCAAATCGTGCATGCGTGCAAGGACTGTTGCCTCCAGATCCCACGGTGGCAGGCCAGCGAGGAGGCTCGCCGCTTCGCGGGAGATCGTGCGGTATCCCCGCACCATCCGGATGGCCATGACCCTCTGGCAAGCATTCAGCTTGGCCGCCGGTCGCTTGCCTAGCGACGGCGCCCAAACCGGCGCCCCGTAAAGGGCCATGGACCGAACGATCCCCGCGTAGAGCCTCCGGCAGGGAACTTAATCATAGGTGGTGAAATAGGCCCTTAGTTTTTCAAAACTATCGATAATAACGGTTTAGTTTAAAAGATTCTTGCGAACGATGTCGCGGCCGAAGTGCTAGTCAATAATAATAATGATTACAAAAAACTAGTTCATAGTATCCTTTCTTAAATATTATAAAACATTTCCACACCACGTTTATCTATTTATTTATTTATTTATTGACACTTCATGCAACATAATATGTAAGTACATAGGTGGACTTAATGCCTTAGGCATTCTCTACCAGTCAGCCATGGGTGGTAAAGAGAAACCTTGGCAGGTGCATAAAAAATAATCTAAAGAAAACAACGGGTCTAAGAGCGTTTTCACATTATCCGATCCGATATCGGTGTCGGACGCTGATCCGATATCGGGGTAGGTAAAATGTATGTATGTAATAATGTGAAAACGCTCTTAAAGGGTCAAAGTTCAAAAACGATTAAAATGTTTTCACCTATAGACACAGTAATTCATGAGTAGGGCGCTAGTGCTCTAATGTAGGAGAAATAAACACTAACCTGTAAGGTCTTGCAAAAAATTGAACCTTGGAGTTGGGGAACATCATGAAAGCCGCTTCTCCTACGTCCGCATACGACATCGCAGGCATCCTGGCACGTCTATATAGTACTTGACTGGATTGTACTAGCAACTAAAATGATTAAAAAGGTATTAAGTACCTATTTATTACGAAGGCCAGGCGCGCACTAGCGGCCAGGCCGCAGGCGGCCAGGTGAAACAAATGAAACTGCCATAGAGCGCGCGCTTCTGTCCGCGCGCGGCCAGCGGCCACAGGTGCGCGCGCTCTATGGCGGTTTCATACTAATGTATGTATCTCGATGGCCGCCGCGTCTTGGCCGCTGGCCGCTGGCCGCTAGTGCGCTATGGGCTTTAGGGCATGTTTCACAATGTCCGAGTAGGCACTACTCACTGAATAAATTCAAAAATGGAACAAAATTTGTCTGAAATTATCTGCCAAGTAAGATAATCGAAACTTAATCATAGGTGGTGAAACAGGCCCTTAAAGTTTTATACTTTTTCGTCGGTGTGCTGCATGTCGCGTGACGGTGACGTCAGAGCAGCCGAGGCCAATATGGCGGCGCCTACGCGCCTAGGTATAGTTCGCATCAGCTGACCATGTAGTGTATAGACTATTACTAATTTGTGCCAGTGCTCCACGCTATTTTGTTTGTTTTTGTCAGTGTTTAATATACCTTTAATAGAATATTCCAAAATAAATAAATAATATAATCAGCTGTTCCGTACATTTTGACGAAATAAGGCAAACATAAATATAGGGAACAGCTGATTTATTATTCTCGATTTCAGGTTTGGTCCCATAGAGTTGTTCATAATGATGAGTACAATGGCCCCCCAAGAGGCTGTGCGTTAATTGTGTTACATATTGTATAGTCATTTTTATGAAAACGCAGCGCAACGCACGCGTGAACGCAGTTGCGGGCAAAATACTAGTTATTTCTAGAGCGATTGTAATTATTCGGTACAAATAATTGATACAGAAAATATCCGCAAGAGAACCAAGGTTGCTGTCACGTCCTGTTTTATTAATATATTTCTTGTTAAAATTCTACTATATAAAAAACTAAAAAAATGTAGCCGAAACCGGTGCTAAAACCGGTTTTTAGCCTCCAAAACCGAAATTAAAAACCGGTTTTGAAGATCTTCCGGTTTTGAACACCCTAGTCTCTACTAATTTCCTCCATACCTACTTATAGCTTTCCGTTGAGATTGGTCACTGGAAACGAAATTCAGTCAGGAGGTTTATTAAGTTATGATATGACACAGAACGGATACTTACATGGAGACAGTAGCCCATATAAATTCCGAAAAAAATGTTAAGAGGAATAGCCACACCAATGCCACCTTTCATATAGGCGACATGCCCGCTGAGGATACCACCTCCCAGGGCTCCCTTAACAATGTGAGCCACGGAGCCGAAGAGACTGAAATCAGTAAGAGTTGGTAATCATTTATTAATTAATTGCTTTATACAGTCAACAGTACAGAGTCACATTTGATGCCTTAGGGGCATTTTTTACCCGTCAACCTTGACTGGCTTGTTGGATTAGTGGTTAGTGGCCCTGACTGCTATTAGCATTAGCACTATCGGTCTTGTAATGTTCCCACTGCTGGGATTCATGCCTCCTCTCTAGGAGAAGGAATGGGCGCCACGTTATCGACTAACAATATTACATTATAATGTTACAAGATAGCCTTGCTGTGCTAGAGACTTTCTGGGAAAAATATTTTGATCTTGATGGGACGAACAGTTTTTGAAAAGTTGGGGACACTTATTGTGACGGACGGGAAACTATGGAACCCTATACAGCGTGTCGGGCCAGGCTCAGTGTAGGGTTCCGTTTTTTTCAAAAAATACTGTCGAAATTAAATTTTGTGACAAATTTCTCACGAATAGAGTCTGGTAAACTGCTAGTTTAATATAAATTATCTACAATTTAAGTTACTACTTCCAGTAACATTTACCTGGTAAATTTGATGGTCTCTATTTTCTCTCTCTCCTTGCGGAAGTCGTAAGTTTCCTCATCTTCCTGGGTTGCGGCGAGGTTCCTGAAGTTTCTGCTTGGTCTTGGGGCGGGGCGACCAGGCGGTGTCGGCGGGGTGATCGGGAGTATCACCGGCGACTTACTGCGGGGTGATGACTGTGGTGCTGCACGTGGTGCTGCAGGAGGAGGAGGAGGAGGCGAAGCCCCGCCGGGAGGGGTCTTTGATCCGCCAGTATTCGCCGCCTAATATTACACATATTTTAATAAGTAAATATACAACATGTAACATAATAAGCGCACATCCTCTTGGGCGGTCATTGTACTCATCATTATGAACAACTTTTACTATGGGACCAAACCTGAAATCGAGAAAAAATAATCAGCTGTTGCATACATTTATGTCCGCTTATTTCGTCAAAATGTATGGGACACCTGAAATTTTTTTCTCGATTTCAGGGTTGGTCCCATAGTAAAAGTTGTTCATAATGAAGAGTACAATGACCCCCCAAGAGGATGTGTGCTTATTATGTTACATGTTGTATACATTAGTGATGGGCTATTCCGAGATGTTTTAAAAATCGAAAGGAGTCGTTAAAATAAACCGAATAACTGCAAGAGTGTCGTCTGCGATGGTATGGCCACATCATGCGCCGCCCTATGGAGTACGTTGGCCGGAGATGCATGAATATAGCTGTCCTTGGCGCTAGGTCTCATGGTCGCCCTCGCAAGCGCTGGCTGGACGTCGTCAAGTCCGACATGAGAGCCAATGGCCTTACTGTCAAGGATGTAGAAGACCGGGCAAAGTGGAGCAAGCTAAGCCGGAAGGCGGACCCTGGCAAAAGCCGGGGCTAACGCCAAGTAGAAGAAGAAAATAAACCATCGAATCGCCGTTACCACCAATCCTCGATTGGTTAGTGCTGCTGACTTAAGCCATTTGATTAAAAAAAAATAAAAAAAAATAATAATAATTATGAGGCCAGTTATTATGAATGAGCAGCGACCGTTTTGAGAGCAGGCAAATGCTAGTAGGAAATAAAACAAGTATCTGTTGGTAAATTCCCTTCAATCTCACCTTGAAAAATAAAGTGAGTTTGAAGTTAGCTCTTGATCAAAGGATAAATAGATTTGAACTAATCAGATTCTTATCGGATTTTGACCTCCGCTCAAATAGTAGGTATCTAATGCAGTCGTCAGTCCCTTTAAAGATTTTAAAGGTGAAATAACAGATCGATGAAAATCGCTCTAAAGAACGATGTTTATTAGAAAGCTCTATAAAGAAGCATTATTAGCATTAGCATTTTCAGATGTTCCCACTGCTGGAACTCAGGCCTCCTCTCTAGGAGAGGGAATGGGCTGTAATCCACCACGCGAGCCCATTGCAGATTGATGGATGTCACATGTCATAGAATTTTTGATTCTAGGCCATGCCGGTTTCCTCACGATGTTCTCCTTCACCGTTTTGAGAGCAGTGGTGATGAAATAAATTACACAAAATATTGCGCCTAATTGGGTTCGAACCCGCGACCTAGGTACAACTTGTAAGTCGGGGCAGTTACCACTGGGCCACCACTGCTCTCTATAAAGAAGATGGTAAAGAAAACAATGTAGCTTAAAATTTGTGGGCTTGCAGACGGCGAGCAATGAATTGATTGCTAAATTGGCATAACTGTACTTTGGTACAACTGTAAACTCGAAAATTAAACAATCCATCGATTAAAACTACAATAAACAAATAATAAAATAATAATTATAACATACCATTTTTTCTCAAAATAGAAGCATAAATTCTGTAAAATCTTTCCCAAAAATATTTTCAGTCTTCTTTCTATAAGATATTTTAAACAACTGTCATGTTTTATTCTTCTTTCAAAAAAGGCAACTTCGTATGAGGACTTGCGAGAAAATAGTTTTGTTTTAATATTATTTATTTTTCTGAACGGACTGGCGACTTGGACAAAGCATCCTTAAAGGTATGATTCCGAACTCGGCAACAAGCAGCAGTGCTGCCGCCGCAGTGCTGCCACTAAGGTGCCGCGCAGCAGTGCTGCCTGCCGCGCTGATTCCGAGCAAGACGGCAGTGTCGCTCTGTTCCCTTCTGAATCTGAGAAATTCATCCTTTTCTAGTTGTTGTTACGGCGGCAGACGCGTCACTACAGGTCTGTCGCGGCGGTAGAGCGACACTGACGCGCAGCAGTGCTGCCGCTACATTGCTGCCGCGACATTGCTGCCTAGCTCGGAATGTAATCTCATATATGCCAATAGAAATTGTACCAGTAGTGTCGCGGCAGCACTGCTGCGTGCAGCGTGGTTCGGAATCGTACCTTTATGCTCTTTCCTTAGGGCCCTTGCCCACGCTACAGAAGCGAAGCTAAGGCGATACTAACGCACTACAGCATCGCTACTGTAGCGCGGCTGCCGCGCGACTGTGTCAGACGACATCGGGGAGAGGACGGAGGGAGGAAGGCGCGAGAATGAAAAACAAAAACAATCTAGGAAAATTATTTTAAACTTGATGCGATGAACAGTTTTTGAAAAATTGGGGACACTTATTGTGACGGACGGGAAACTATGGAACCCTACACTGAGCGTGGCCCGACACGCTCCTGGCCGGTTTTTTTTTTTCTCAAGTGGGGTATCATTGGAATGAATTCTCCCGCTCTTTTGTGTCAGACTCTTACTGGCTAAACCTCACCCCGTTCCTTCCTTGCCTTCGATCTGGGGGGACACGGGCTTACCTTTCGGAATTTCCGTTTTTCGCAGAGGCTTCGGCCCTAACGAGCTCCTACAGTATCATGACATCTCCTTGAGGCGCGCGTGGAACAGAGAGTGCCGTTAAAGACTAGGCTCGCTACCCAGTGCTTGCCATCCGCGAGCCCGCGCCTACGGTGTTCGGAAATCGGGATCAAGATCGCCGCGTCGGCGGCAGCATGAGGGCCGTTTCCTCGTAGTCGGCAGCCTCCTTCGCTAGCATTACTGCTTCGTAGAAGAAGGCGACCACCTCCGTTAGCCTCCACGAGGCTATGGCGGTGCTCCGCCGCCCAAGCAGGGCGAAATTTTTGGATTTAACCTCTCTTTCTCAGGTCGCGCTTTTATTAGGCAGTGAACTTGTATGGATATTATTTTTTTGGGGCTGGTTTAAATAAAGTATTATAACATTTTGGAATCTTAATTGGTTGCGCCTTTTAAAAAAACTTGCCATAGTAGTTTTCATACTTTTTTTACACCACGACAAGTAAAAATTAGCTAAAAGTAAAAATCTTCAACAAATTTGGGGAATCACATAAGTTTCATTCATTTTTGTGAGAAATCTAGAAAAAATCTGGTTTATTAAGAATTGCGGTAGATAGAAATTTTAGTTAGGTTGCCTCTACAAAAAAAAGAACAGCAATATTTCAGCAAGAATGGTAATGGTAGAGGAAAATATCAAAAAAGGTCTAAATTTTTAAAGCATTTCTTATTTTGGTTATAACTTAAAAAATAATTGAGATATATATTTTTTTTGTATTTTTCTCCGGATAGTCATAAGCAGCTCTATCATCTGGTATCAGCTTATCGTTGAATTTTGGAACATGTTGTATATAAACTTAAATATATGGTTTCATAGGCGGTCTTATCGCTGACAGCGACATCTACCAGATAACATTAGACCTAATTATATTTGTTATAGGTACCACACTTTATTTTTTTTGCGAACGATGTCAGACTTTTACTAACTAAAATCCACTTTTGTTCCTACGTTGCCTTCGTTCTAGAGCCCTGCTGTTCTCTTTCGCACAACCCCGACATCTCTTTGAGGCGCGCGTGGCACTACACGCCGTCGACGACTTGGGCTCGATCCGGCGCGGCGGTTACCAGATGGCCGATAAATGCAATGTCCGCAAACCTACGCCTACGGTCCTCCTCCTCCTTGCGTCGTATTCCTCAATGCTGAGGGTCGTGACCTCCCTGCTTCATCACCTTAGCGCCTACGGTAGAAAATGAAAATTGAGGTCGGGGAAGTTACCATACTGTTGAATTTTCAAGTCTCCAATCTCTTGTTTTATATGTAGAGAGACGGTGTGCACAGGAATTGCACAACTTAATTCCTTCAAGCCCGTTCTATCAATGCGCCACCGGTACACGGTGAACATCCCACCCATATGTACAAAGCGTTTTGGGAGTACATTTACTATGCGTACAGCTAAAGAGTGGAATTCCCTGCCGGGGTCTGTGTTTCCTGATAGCTACAACCAGGGGGTCTTTAAGTCAAAAGTGAATGGGTTGCTTCTAGGCAAGCGTCTATCGTCGACCACACGATCGCTTATCATCGGGTGAGATGCGGTCAAGCGCTAGTCTATCAATAATAAAAAAATAAAAAATATGATCCTCAACACGTGAGTGACGCAGTAGTATTTGGAATTGGAAGTTCAGTTTATCAATTAAAATTTGATTAAGTTTTTACAATCAAGAAAGGCAATAAAATCTTATTGCTCTCGTCAGTTTTATGTCATTTCTTTTGCTGTGATTGCCATGAAGTGCTTCCTGTTTCTACTTACCCTTTGTTCTCTCGGAAGTTTTTTTTCGGTAAGAATGTTTTCTCGATTTCATTAGCGCGTTCGAGGAACTCATAACTAAATCGCAACAATTTAGGCTAAATCATAACATAACATATTGGATCTTATGGCTCCTATCTCACATATCAACCAAAGCAAGGAAATTAGACTAAAAAATCTAGAAGCGACAATCTATCATCATCATCATTCAGCCGAAAGACGTCCAGTTCTGGACATAGGCCTCCCCCAAGCGTCGCCACAACGACCGGTCCTTTGCGTTTGTCACCCGTCGGATTCCCGCGACCCTCACCTGTTCGCCTTGTGGGAGGCCTTCCAACGCGACATTCTTTGCACATAGTCGCCACTCCAGAACTGTTTAGCCCCATCGACCATCCGTTCTACGAGCGATGTGCCCTACACACTGCCACTGAAGCTTGGCAATTCTTCGAGCTATGTCGGTAACCTTAGTTCTCTTGTGGATATCTTCATTTCGGATGTAGTCACGCAAGGAAACTCCAAGCATAGCCTTTTTCATTACCCTTTGGGTGAATTTACGTCTTCTAATGAGGCCCATTGTAAGCGACCACGTTTCAGAGCCATATGTCATCACTGGCAACACGCACTGCTCATAGACTTTCGTCGAGAGACAGTTGAGTAAATTGGACGAGAAGATAACGTGCAGCTTCAAAAATGCCGCCCAGCCGAGTCGGATTCGACGATTAAACTCTTTCTCGAACTGGCCCAGTTATATGTAATCGCGACAGTCCGTGCCTAGCCAAATAAACGCTCTGACTTTTTTTTTTTTTTTAATTGTATAAGCTAGTGCTTGACTGCGATCCCACCTGATGGTAAGCAGTGATGCAATCTTAGATGGTGAGGCGCACTAGTTTATTAAGAGCCTATTCACTCTAGCCTTGAAGACACCCAAATTATAATTGGACGGGAAGACCGCAGCAGGCAAACTATTCCAGTCCTTCGATGTACGCGGTATAAACGACGAAGCGAAGCGCTTAGTCCGGACCGTAGAGGTTTCAACAACAAAAGGATGGACATTCGCCGTACGACGGCTTGTCCGATGGAAAAAGCGGGATGGCGGAATCAATTCGTGTAATTCCTGCGCACACTCTCCGAAATGCATCCTGTAGAATACCGAAAGGCTGGCTACCCTACGCCTGTGCGCAAGGCTTTGTAGGTTGGAGTTAACTAAATCTGGATCTCCAATTAGCCTCTTCGCACGCCTTTCCACTGAGTCCAAAGTTGCCAGGTGGCATTTTGCAGCTCCAGCCCATATGTGGCTGCAGTACTCCACACACGATCGGACCTGTGCTTTGTATAACATAAGAAGCTGTCCCGGTGTGAAGTACTGCCGGACCTTTGCAAGAACGCCGAGTTTCCTAGCAGCTACTTTAGCTTTGGACTCAATGAACCGCCCAAAGTTCAGGTCGGAGGAAATTTCAACTCCCAAGAGCTGAAGGCGGCCGGTGCAGTCCAGGGATACATCCCGGAAAGCAGGAGCCAAGGTGAACGGGCACGCTTGTGTTTAGCGGCGTTGAATCTCACCAGATTGGCTTCGCCCCACTTGGAGACTGCCTGCAGTGAGTCATTCGCACGCTCAACCATAGCCTCTCTTTCGGACTGGATTAGCTCCTTACTAGCCCGAGTACTTGGCAGGTATCTCTCTACAACTGTGCTATCATCTGCATACCCATAGATACCGGGTATCAGCAGATCGTTGATGTGGAGCAGGAAGATAGTTGCAGAGAGTACAGACCCCTGAGGAACTCCGGCATTAGTCATCATGGGCTCTGATGAGCATCCGTCGACAACAACTCGGAGAGACCGTTCACTCAGGAAGTCTTTTATCCAGTTAATCAGGCCAGGGGAAATGCCGTACGCTGGGAGCTTACTTAAAAGGCAAGCGTGCCATACCCTGTCGAAGGCCTTCGAGACGTCTAAGGAGACTGCAAGTCCTTCCCCATTCTTCTCGAGGGCCTCGCCCCACAAGTGAGTGACATACACTAGAAGGTCCCCAGTAGACCGATTGCGGCGAAACCCGTACTGTCGGTCACTGAGGAGATCGTTACCTTCCAGGTATGTCAAGAGGCGCGAGTTCAACACACGCTCCATAATCTTGCAGAGTATGGAGGTTATCGAAATCGGCCGATAGTTGGTGGGATCGGCACGATTGCCCTTTTTGGGCACGGGCTGCACGTTAGCAAGCTTCCAGGATTTGGGCACTATACCAGTCCTATATGAGACGCGATACAAGCGTGTCAGAACAGGAGACAACTCGGGCGCACATGCCTTGAGAACAATCGCTGGAATACCATCTGGTCCACTAGCTTTATTCACGTCTAGACGACACAGTGCTCTCAGAACTTCTTTGTTCCTTATACGGACCTCGGGCATCGAGGTGCCGCAGTGAGGTAGAATCGGTGGAGTAGAACTGCCAGTGTCAAGACGTGAATTGTGGGCGAAGAGAGATGCAAAGAGACCTGCTTTCTCTCTCGCCGTATGAGCCAGTGTTTCATCTGGCCGAACCAGCGGAGGCAATGTGGGCCGACAGAAGACTTCTATCAGAGGACAGAAAGCGATGCACACATAAAAAAAGAAAGTCATAACATACTACCATGTTTTAAAGGGGTGTGTAACGATTGACATAATAACAAAATATCTAACGTTCAATTGACATAATTTCAGTTAACATAATTTTGTTTAACATAACGATCAGTTAACATAATGAATTGTTGATATAATTTAATTTTACCTAATTTCATATGATATAATGAGAGATGAGCCAAGCACGAGTCAAGCTCAAATTCACACGTATCAGGCTGAGGCTACAGTTGCCAGGGATTTGCGATGCGACTGGAAGAGCGAATAAAATACTTACCACTAGTAAAATTTCGCGTACAGTGGAGCCGTTATCGTGAATTTCCATCATTTGTTTTAATCGCTCATTAATCGCCAAGCCTCAGCCTCACAGCCACATTGCAGCGACAACAAGTAGCTACGTGTGAAAGCTTCTTGCAGTTGCGTTGTAAATCCTGCAAATAGTCCTGCAAGTAGTATTTTCTGCGGCCTAACCAAATGTCCTTTCCTTTGTATTGTTCGTCAAGTCGTTGAGCTCCTTAGTAGTCCTGAGTTGAGCTTTACGAGGAATGACAAATGCTTGCACTGACTGGACAGGTCCACTCAAATCTGCATGGTTCTTTCTTTAAAAGGCCATCTCAGACACCAATCTGCATAGTTCGCATATGATTTGACCAATACATTTTGTATGGATTTTTTTTTTTTAAAGAGCCTGTGACCCCTGAGTTTGTTTCGGTGTTTCTTCTCAGGGTAGTCAGTTAGGAAACACCGGCCTCATCTAGATTAATAATTATGACAAAAAAAAAAATTGACGTGTAAAAGTGTTTCGTGAAACCTATTTGCAAAATAAATATCATTTATCATTAAAATATCGCAGTGGTTACGTTGTAGTCAGGGTTTGCAGATAGACTAATTCGCAAAGTAGCTGGTGGTAGCATTATGGTTACGATGTGGCAGCCCATATCAACCACACACACTGTTTAGTTCGACGACAAAATGTGGTCAATGTGAATAATACTATTTTTTATAAAAAATCGTGACCACCCACGAGGGGAGCTCTTGGCTAGATAATAACAGTCGCAAATGTCTATCTTCAAGGTTAAGCAATGTTTTCCAAGGTTGGTTTATAGATGGGTGACCATCTTAACATAACGAGTTTCCTCCGTGCCTCGGAAAGCACGTTAAGCCATAGGTCCCGGCTGTCATTTGTAGATAGTTGGCGTTACGGATAATCAGAAGCCAGTAAATCTGACTCCAGTCTTGCCATGAAGTACCGTGTTACCCCAGTTAATGGGTTGTAGGGGTCTGGTAGGCAGCGGCTCCTCCTAAAATACTGGTATTCAGCTAAATCCGGCTTGACTGGAAGCCAATCCCAATATAGTTGGGAGAAGGCTAGGCAGATGATGAGTGTTCCACCCACGTGATTTTGTTGTGTTGTGAATATGGTACCTACGTGTAAATAGACCCAAGAAATAACATCAGTTAGATATTTCTTTCTTTTTTTTTCAACTAGCAAGGTCAAGATGAACCAACAGGGAGTAGTAGTAGCCATGAGGAAGGCCGTCAGTCAGCGGTAGAGGGCTCGGCGGAAATTATAGTAACCGATGACCAACCACAACCTGATGAACCTTCCGACTCCTCACCCGATGACCAACCACAGCCTGATGAACCTTCTGAAGAAGATCAAGGAGAACAGTCACAAAAGTCACCAAATAGAGGTTCTAACAATAAGGATAAGGACAGCATTGAGAAACGAAAGGCAGACTACGAGGTAATAGCCCCAATCCTTTAGATAGAGTGCGTCTAATGTAAGCGCGACCTGGAGTTTTTTTTTTTTTAATTTAATTGGCAACATTAACACACTTTGCAAGAAGGGTTACATTATACCACAGATAATATAATAGATTATACTTTTATTCCTAATAGATGACATTAAAAGCGTAGGTACTGTACTTTTGTACTGCTGTTACGTACTCATATTATCAGTGATATTATTAAACAAAACAAAATTTAAAAAATCGAGTTGTTAACCTTTGAAATTTAGTATAGCGCCATCTACTGGTATAAATATCAGTTGTCCATTGCAATCATCTTTACAGTTGCGGCTGAATAATGTCGCCAATTAAATTTTAAAAAATCCCAGGTAACGCTTTCATTAGACGCACTCTAGTCACTCTACTAACTAGTAGGAGAATCATGTCTTGACACTTCACAATTTTTTTTATTTCCTACAATTGCGGCTGAATAATGTTGCCAATAAATTTTAAAAAATAACTTCAGGTCGCGCTTTCATTAGACGCACTCTAGTGTAATCAATTTGCTTGTTTTTCAGCAAGCAAAGAAACTGTTCGGAGTAGAGATGCTAGCGGGTGACATAGCGGATTTGATAGGCCAGAATGAACACATGCGGCAGTCGAGCTCGTACGAACATTTAGGAAGAAGGTCGGTACCCCAAGTAAGTGTTCGATCTTAAAAAAAAACCCACATACAGTAGTCAGATTTTTTAATCAGGAACAACGAACAAAAACATTTTTTTTAAGTTATATAAACTAGTGCTTGACTGCGATCCCCCCTGATGGTAAGCAGTTATGCAATCGTAGATGGTGAGGCGCACTAGTTTATTAAGAGCCTATTCACTCTAGCCTTGAAAACACCCAAATTATAATCGGACGGGAAGACCGCAGCAGGCAAATTATTCCAGTCCTTCGATGTACGCCGTATAAACGAAAAAGCGAAGCGCTTAGTCCGGTCCGGAGTCGAGTTTTTATAAGTCCGTTGTATCCCACTGCAGGGCAAAGGCCTCCTTCCATTTTTCGACTCTTTTCACATTTTTTTTATGGCAATTTAATACATTTTGCATACGTTGCCCGTGTGAGGTGACCCTAAAATGAAAGCTTATTTGTTTCCAGACTTTGAAAAATACTGCAGCAGAAAATGAAAATTACCTCATACCGGAGGAGGTTAGTACGGCAGTTTAAAGTTTCTAAGGCCTCATGAACACGGTACGACCTTACGTTAATGGGTTGGTAGGTGGTTGGTAGGCAGCCGCTCCTCGTAAAATACTGTTACACGACTTATTTAGCTAAATCCGGCTTGACTGGAAGCCGACCCCAATATAGTTGGGAAAAAGGCTAGGTAGATGATGAGATGACCTTACGAAGATGCCAGTGCAATACAGGTACAGACTGCACAAATTCTGGAGACCTCAAAATATTAGTTCCTTTTATTTATGCCTAAGGCCTCTTGTAAACGGCACGTTTCGCCGCGTTTGGTCAGGGCAGTTACCACTAGAACACCAATGCTCCCATTTGAGCTTGTCAGTTTTTTTCTCATGTATATTAAGCACTCCAGTGCTGTAAGTCATTGCGTATGCGTCGGAAGGCCTCTCACAAGGTGGACCGACGACCTGGCGAGGGTCGCGGGAATCCGATGGATGCGATACGCACAGGACCGGTCGTTGTGGCGACGCTTGCCAGCAGTGGACGTCTACGGCTGAGATGATGATGATGATACACTAATAATGTTACAGGCTCCTCCTGAACTGGTGATGCTGGTGGCAAAAGAATCTGCGTTATTGGGAGTAGGCAAAGATGACATAGAAAATGATATTAACCAGAAGAAAATACTGAGATCTGGGGTATGTAACTACTAACTACTAAAAAAATAATTGAATTTGTAAGTTAAGTATTTCTAACATACAGGGTGTAAGGGACAGCCCTCCACAAATTAAAAAAAAAATTGTCGGAGGATGCTCAGATTTCAGTAGACGAATCTGAGCATCCTCCGACAAAGTATTTTTTCAGGAAACGAAATAAAATCGACCTCTCCATACAAACTGTCTGATAAATTTTATAATTTTGTATGGTGAAGCTGAATTCTTTTTTTCGTTTCCGAGGATGTTCAGATTTGTCTACTGAGCAAGCCCTTACAAGTTTGTCGAGGGCTGTCCCTTACACCCTTTATAATGTTATCTGCACTATCAGAACTAAGGATACATCAAGATTAGTTGCATTAAAAAAAATGAAACGATACGCCCTATTGATTAAAATTGCACTGTGGATGGTAGATAGAGTAACGCAATTTCTTGTATGAATAATTAAATGTGCCGCAGAGTGACTAAGAGCTCATACAGACGAGCGGCATGTTGCCAACGGCAGAGATGCCGTGTTGTCAGCCGTCGACACTTCGGTGTCAGCCGTCGGCACTTCGGTGTCAGCCGTCGGCACTTCGGTGTCAGCCGTCGGCACTTCGGTGTCAGCCGTCGACACTTCGACGGCAGCCGTTGACGCGTCGGCGGCTACCGTCGTCCCGTCGACGACAGCCGTCGACCCATTGGTGGCAACCGTCGACCTATAGTGACACTCACGCTGCCGCTGATCTTCGAAGTTGAAATGTCGACGGCAGCGCGTCGACGGTTGCCGCCGACGCGCGTCGACGGCTCCAGTTACCTCTGCCGTTGGGAACGTGCCACCTCGTGTGTAAGCGCTCTAAGGGAAAGGTAGCTAGAAATTTACTAAATACTCGTATGTACGAGTATGGTACATAAACTAGTAGTACTAACTAAGTACCTACTATGATATTTTATAACCAGTTGTTGAAATATTTCAGGATTACTGGAACGGAGTATGGAAAGAAGAAGTTAAACCAAAAAGCGTCTTGCGGTCTGGGCCAGAGAAGAAAACTTTGGTGAGTTTTCATAGTTGATTGTATCTAAAGTAGGTACATAGAGTTACCAACCGTCTTATTTTCCCAGGACCTGTTTTTGTACTGTCCTGGGATATCTATGATAGCTTTTTTGTAGTATCCGGGGCTTTTAAAGCACCCTAAAGTCTGTTTATTTATCCCTGAGACTAAATTGACAAAGGCAAATGTCAAACTTACTTATTAAAAATAGGACAGGTGATCTCCCTTAGATCCTTCTAGATATTTTTTGTTTTCTCGTCTTCGTCACCACACACACGTCAACTCACAGAGAATTTTGCCCAGTCACTCTTCATGAGACTGATGTGTCTTCTAATACAATATTTTCATCTTTACAGGGATCAATAAAGACGAAAATAAAACAAGGCACGGAATTGTACAACGTGGTGTCACAGATGAAGGAAATATCTCCGAAATTGCTTTATATTATTAATAAAAAGCAGCTTTAGGATTTTTAGTCGATTATATATCCCTAACTATATAATTTAAGAAAAGTTATTAAAAAGCCTAATGGTTAGATAAAAAAAATACTATAATTTTGACACAATAAGTAGAGTGCGTCTAATGAAAGCGCGAACATCTTGGACGAAGTACTGCCCTCGTGGACTGTGTCCTAGTGGAAGCGATCGGCGGTAACGACCTCTCGTACCGGGCCCTAATACAGGCCATGGTCCGGAGCGAGGAGGAATAGTCGTCTCCTTCTGCGAAGCAGTAATGCTTGCGAAGGACGCGGCCAAACGCGAGGGTGTATGTTCCTAACCGCCGGAACCCGACACCAATTTTCAGCTAATGTAGGCGTAGGCTTGCGGACGGCGAGCAATGGGTAGCTCGTCATCTGGCCATCCGGTAA
Source organism: Mythimna separata (assembly GCA_030763345.1). NCBI lineage: Eukaryota > Metazoa > Arthropoda > Insecta > Lepidoptera > Noctuidae > Mythimna > Mythimna separata. The sequence continues at coordinate 8,755,318 of CM061190.1, forward strand.
CCGTCCTGACCGAGCCCAACTCGTAGACGGCACTTAGAATTATAATTATGTAACTAGTTACGTTTTACAGTCGCAAAAGATATTTTTAACTTCATACAACCTACCACTGGCCACTAAATTGCAAAAAACGTAAGAAAATTTGAATTTCGCGGGCTACTCTGACCTTTCCCCTTAAGGAGATGTCAGCAAATCGTAGGGGCCTACTACAGCAGGGTCGAAGCCTACTAAGGCCATGGCATAAGTGCTACGAGTAGGTACGAACCCCGGGGTTCTGCAAAGAATGGGTTTTATTCAGTAAAAGTTTGACACGCCGTTCTTTGATGATTTCCTACTTAAAAAACACAAAAAGTGTAGGAACGATTTTTTCGAGGTCAAAAACGTTCCTGCAACTAAGTGAGCTTGGAGGCTTGTATTGATGATTTTTATGTTTATAATTATGTAACTAGTTACGTTTAACAGTCGCTAAAGTATTTTTAACTTCATACAGCCTACCACTGGCTTGCAAATTGCAAAAACGAAGAAAATTTGAATTTCGCGGGCTACCTGAAGCATTCACCTTATAACTATTTTTCTTAGGTACTTAAAAGTATTTGCAGTCGTAAATTGTAACCGTTAAAATAATATCAATAAATCTTGTTACCAATTGACCTTATTACCAGTCAAACAAAAACCAACCCTACAACAGTGCAAATTAAGTTGATTTCAGAATGACTAGCGCAGCTGAAATTGTCATAAAAGATGAAAGTTGTCGAGAAAACTTAACTTTATGTGTAGGTAATAAAGATGATTTTCAAAAATTACAATAAGTACCGAGAAGCAATTGAAATTGCATTAGGAAATGTCACTCATTTTATTAGAGATTATGGTGTAGGTAACTGAAACGATTTCATTTCAAATTCTCTTTACAATGCCATCATTACATTTGTTTTTTTATTTAATTTTATTTGGATTCCTTGGACAGGTAGGTAAATACTGCTACTTACTTATTTTTTTATACAATGTGGATAAGACAATACGACAATAAATGAAAACACGGGCAATACTCATCAATATGAATAACTTTTAGTATGGGTTTTTGGTAAGGTTGTCTGGTAGATATCGCTGTCAGCGATAAGACCGCCATTGTACCCATAGATTTAAGTTTCTGTACAATTTATAACTTCTTTTGGTGTACAATAAAGTTTATTCTATTCTATTCTATGGGATCAATACTGAAATCGCGAAAAAAAACCAGGTTTACCATACATTTACGTTTGCATAATTCGGCAAAATAGGTATACGGGACAGCTAATTTTTTTTCGCGATTTCAGGATTGGTCCCATACTAAATGTTATTCATAATTATGAATATTGCCAGTGTTTTCATTTATCGTCGTATGGTCATATCCACATTGTATAACATAAACTAGTGCTTGACTGCATTCCCGCCTGAAGGTAACAGTGATGCAATCGTTGCAAAAAAAACAAAACACAAGATTGGTGTCCTGAAACCGCACAACGGGGTCGCGGCAGACCAAGAAGGAGATGGTGGGACGACTTGGATATCTTCCTTAAGGCGCTGTGTATAGTGAAAATAGGCTTCACAAAACAGTTTTTTTGGCCAAATGTTTACATTTTAGAACAGCTAAAAAAATATATGTTAATCTTGATCATATTTATGGGGGGACCATTGTGTTCAAAACACGTTTTCGGTAAATTTTCTCGATAAAAAAAAAAAACATAAAATAACCATTTAAATTGAAAGTGTAGCAATTGTAACTGTAGGTTATTTATAAACAAATCTTGATAATATAAATAAAAGTGATGTAATATATAATAATAAAGGGAACTGTTGTTTTTATTTATCGATTGGAATAAGATATTTGCAAGGATTAATGTATTTAATGATAAATAACACGAACGAGTCGAACGAAACGTTGCGCCATCTCTTTCATTTCTACACAGAGCAACAGTAACAAAAACTAAAAACTGCGTCGTCTATATTCACCGCGCCGCGCCTTAAGAGTAGGCAAGAAGTGGCTCAAAGCCGCGAACGATGGAAGGAATGGAGGGAGGCCTTTGCCCAGTAGTGGGACAGTATAGGCTAGGTATAATAATAATAATTAGCTATTAACGAGTAGTCACTGACTACTTTTCTTCTTCCTGCCCTTATCCCATATTATTTGGGGTCGGCGCAACATGTTTTTTTCTTCCATTCTGTCCTGTCACCCGTCATGCCATCATCAACTCCCTTTTCTTTCATATCAGTCCTCACACAATCCTTCCATCTTTTCTTTGGTCTCCCTCTTCCTCTCCATCCCGCCACATGTAAATTCATAACTGATTTAGTAACATGCGTTTCGTCCCTCCTCTTTACATGACCATACCAAGACAAACGATTTCCTTTCAGCTTTTCAGTGACTACTACAAGTGTTCTATTTCCAGATCGAACCAATGCGCCATGAGGTAGCACCTGAGTTCAGGTTTATTCACTACCCACCAATGAGTTACTACGCGGACAGGAGGAACGAAGTGGGAGGAATTCCCGTGAGGACGCGTAGACCAAAACCTCTGAGAATATCTAGCGCGACTCGAAGGAAGCTCTGATATTTGTTTATGGCTATATTATAGAGTGCGTCTAATGAAAGCGCGAAGTGGAGTCTTTTTTTTTTAAAATTTAATTGGTAACATTATTCCAGCCGCAATTGTACGAAATAAAAAAAATATGAAATGTCACGACATGATTCTCCTACTAGTTAGTAATACCACATACAAAATTTTTGGATTTGACCTCTTTTTCTCAGGTCGCACTTTCATTAGACGGACTATATCTTTACAACGCTTCGGATTTTTATTAAAAAAAACACTCCTCCAACGCCAAGACCCAAAAATTTAAGATGTCAAAAAGTACTGAAAGGATTTCTTTGAAATTTCATCAAAAAACAGTGTCCATCTGCCAAACATTTATTTAATAAAATACAAAAGTACAATTTCATTATTATTTACCTACTTCAAAAAAGGAAGAGGTTCAATGTTCCATATGTATCTTTTTAGTTAAAAAAAAACAAACAAAACTGCCTTTTATCTTTGTTAGAACTTCGACACATTAAGAGCGTTTTCACATTATCCGATCCGATATCGGTGTCGGACGCCGATACGATATCGGGGTAAGTAAAATGTATGAAATATGTACCTGTCTTTCATATTGTCCGACCCGATATCGGATATCGGAGCACGGCATTTCATACAATTTACTTATCCCGATATCGTATCGGCGTCCGATACCGATATCGGATCGGATAATGTGAAAACGGTCTTACGCAGATCGTTGTTGGCAAGAATTGGTATAAGCAGATATCGGAAGGAGGATATATAGTAGGGGAGGCCACGATGCTAAATGGGGATTTACTCGAGCGTCGTAGAGACCTATTGGGTTGCAAAGCTTAGATGATAAGAAGAAAAAAATGTTCTATGATTATACCTTTTCATCGGTGGGGGAAGCGGATATAGATTTTTAAAAATGTAAAAAAAAAATGTTGCATGGACATCCTCGAGCGCGTCAGATATTGATAGCATCAATGCCCTACGTATTTTTAATAATGTACGTATGTTAATCTGATCGTTTGCATGATGGGGGTGGTTGTATGGAAGGGTTGAAAATGGAAAAAAAAATAATTTTATCGAGCGCGTCAGATTTTCTAAGGGAGTGTTAAGTGCACCAAAAAAAAAGATCTCATTCACTAATCTGACCATTTCGATGGGACGCAAACTCGTGGCCACTTTCATAAAGTGCAAAAAAAATTCGCCATTTTGAAATACTCAAGCGCGTCAGATTAAGATATATATGGTTCATCTTGATGTTCTAAACGTACTGTCTCATAATCTGACGATTATCTAGAGGGATTCGCCTGATCTGACAAAAAAACCCCTGCAACTTCCAGCTAATTCCATTCCTGGGCGCTTAAAATTGTACTTATATCATTTTTGAGCTCAAAATATATTTTATGTGATATTTTGAGCTCGCTGAGTTCAAAGAGATAATATTTGAGCTCTCCCAGCTCGAAAGTCTGATAAAAGTTTCATAGAACACTATTTTTGGAATCTTCAAACCGCAATAACTTTTGAACGGATCAAGTAATTTTCACGCGGTTTGCGGCATTCAACGCAGTTTTATCATCCTCATAAGTTATTTTCTAGTTTTAATTTATCGAACTAAAAATTTCGGAGTAATCCCGAAAAATCACTTTTTCGGGTTTCTTTCGTTCACGATATCTCTCGAACGACTCAACCGATTTTAACCAGCTTGGTAGCGATCGACGTGGTTTTTCAAGTTCAAAGGCGGATTAGTTTTTGAAGTTGATCGATAAAGCCGTTTAAAAGTTATTTAAAAAAAACCACTTTCAAAATATAAAACTTATTTTTTTGAGATTTTTCAAAATTTCTCAAAATCTAACGGTCCGAATCAGTTCAAATTCCCACGAAATCTAATTTTGAGGGAACTCTTTAGAAAACCGGAGAAGGAAATGTAGCCATCACACAACTGCACGCATTTAACTTTATCGACGATTTTTTGTTATTTCGGCTTGCGGAAATCGTCAGATTATATATTTTTCATTATTCTTGAATTATTTCCTTCAAAATAAAAAAAAAATTAGCTACGCTCGAGAATGTCGAGATGACGTTTTTTTTTTACAACTTTGCTGGCCTCCCCTTTCTTTACGTCTCTCTCAAATTGTCAGATTAGTGGAATATACACTTTTTAGGATGTAATTAACTCACCCTACCTTAATCTGACGCGCTCGAGAATGTCTGAGGGTCATTTTTTTTTTACTAATCTGATCCTGTATCCTTCACGGGCGGCTTTATATATGGGCCTCATATTTGGTGGAGGTACTTAACTGGGTGCAAGGTATCCCCCTGTATATTAATCTGCCGCGCTTTAGTAAATCCCGAAATCCCTTCTGGGGCTCCCCTACTAATATGAGGAGCTCGTAGCTAAATAATAACCTCCGCACAGGTCGATCTTCAAGGTTAAGCAACGCTTGCCAAGGTTGGTCTGTGACACCCGGGACCTACGGCTTAACGTGCTTTCCGAGGCACGGAGGAAACTTGATATGTTAAGATGGTCATCCATCCACAGACCAACCTTGGCAAGCGTTGCTTAACCTTGAAGATTAACCCGTGCGGCTGTTGTTATTTAACCATGAGCTCCTCAACAAGATAAACTTTATTATTATTTATTTGTAATATTGTTGGCCACACGGGATTGTGCATTAGAAATCCCGGGAATATCCATATTAATATCAACATTTGTATGCAAGGTTTTTTTTTAGTTATTGATATGCTCGCGCTTGACCACTATCTCACCCGATGGTAAGCGATGCTGTGATTGACGATGGAGCACGCTTGCCTATTCACTCTTGACTTAAATACCCCTAGGTTGTAGCTATCAGGAAACAGATTCCGGCAGAGAATTCCACTCTTTAGCTGTACGTATAATAAATGTATTCCCAAAACGCTTATCCGTATAGATGGGATGTTCACCATAGACATTGCATGTACAAGTACATAAATAACTACCTAATTCCGATCTCTAGTAATAAGGCAGGTTGTCCATTAAAGGCTTGTTGCAAGCTGATACTGTAAGACCGTTTTCACATTATCCGATCCGATATCGGTATCGGACGCCGATCCGATATCGGGGTAGGTAAAATGTATGAAACTCCGTGCTCCGATATCCGATATCGGGCCGGACAATATGAAAGACAGGTACATATTTCATACATTTTACTTACCCCGATATCGTATCGGCGTCCGATACCGATATCGGATCGGATAATGTGAAAACGATCTAAGGCCTTGTTCAGAGTGAATGCAGTGTCTAGAGCAGGAGCTAGTGCGATCAGGTCACAGTGCCTCACGAGTTGTTGAAGCGTGAAGCTTTTGTCAACTCCCAGTTGCAATTGACAATGACAGTTCTTCATACATTTGCGTTCGCTGTTCGACGGCTGTCTCGACGACGAGCTCGTCGCAATGAAAATGACTTTTAGAGAATAGCACCGCTGTAGTCGAAGCCAGACATACTTCTTCAAGTTACATGCGAGCCCGTTTAGACACTTCGCGCTTGGCACTCATCATAGTTACTTCAGTATGAACACGTGGCGGTTTCTTATGTTTAATTCTTCCTTTCTGCCTCATCAACCACTCAAAGTCCTTTTGGCCAGGCCCCTTATGTTTAAAAGAAGATTTTATTCAACCAAAAATCAGATGGTGCCTTTTCAACCAATACTAATTCAGCCCCAAGTTGCAATTTTCGCATCAGTAAAATCGTCTGTCTTCAATCTTTGTACACTCGGAGGCAAGTCCTCTCCATAACTTTCCAAAATGGAGTTGTAGGTCCATGGAAATACGTGGGTGACTCCGTTACTGTCATACATAACTGTGTTGCCGTCCTTCTCTCTTGAATTTTGTTGTTTATCATTTGTTTTTTCGTCAAGAAGTTTATGAACAAGCTCTTCAAAGCTTGGAAACATCACATCTTTGGGCATACTTTTTGCTGCAACTGAAAGGAGAAATAAAAAGAGAAATTGTAGTAAACAAATTTAAATTAGTTGTGAAAACAGCATGATATAAATCCAGATTAGAATTCTCTGCCGGAGTCTGTGTTTCCTGATAGCTACTTAGGAGATAAGTCAAGAGTGAATAGGTTACTTCTAGGCAAGCATGCTCCATCGTCGGCCACATCATCGCTTACCATTAGGTGAGATAGATGGTGAGAAGTAGCCTATTCATTCTTGAATTAAAGATTCCCAGGTTGTAACCATCAGGAAACACAGATACCGGCTGGGTATTCCACTCCTTAGCTGTATGCATAATTCATTTTAAACTTCAAACTCTTTCCACATTCTGTGGGGGAGGACTTAGTGGAGGGAGGCCATTGTCTAGAATCGGCAAACAGAAAAAGATACACATGCACACCCACTCGCATACACAGGGACACACATACAACACACAACATGCATCTTTTTCTGTTAGCATTAGCATTTTTTTTACATTATCGGCCTTGTAACATTCCCACTGTTGGGACTCCTCCTCCTCTCTAGGAGAGGCAATGGACAGTAACCCACCACACTGACCTAGTATGTACAACTTCTCCCACTTACAAGTGGGAGAAGTTACTTACAAGTGGGAAAAGTTACTTACAAGTGGGAGAAGTTACCGCTTGGCCACCACTGCTCTCTTTTTCTGTAATGAATAAGTAACAGAAAATCTTACCCATTTCTTGAAGCTCTCTTATTTGTGCCTCACTGTAATGGGTAAAGCGGCATATACTCCCGTACGCGCATTCTCCACTGGCATATTTTGTACAACGTTTCTTTTTGCTCTCTTCCCTCAATATGGTCTCTGGATCTGAAAGAATACAATGAAAATGTGTGTTAAAAACACCTTAGTTTTTGATATTGTATTAGTGTTTTATGTCACAAATACATTGTAGATAGAGAATTTGGATGGTATTTTAAAAACATAATGGTAAATGATATGAACAATTTGAGGCCTTTGAAATGGTCTGCTTACGACATATTGTACTTATAGTAAGCACCTAATCAAGATTTATGCCTGCCTGCCTAGCCTTTTCCCAACTATATTGGGGTCGGCTTCCAGTCAAGCCGGATTTAGCTGAATTCCAGTATTTTACGAAGAGCGGCTGCCTACCAGACCTCCACAACCCATTAACTGGGATAACACGGTACTTCATGGCAAGATTGGAGTCAGATTTACTGGCTTCTGACTATCTGTAACGACTGCCAGCAATCTAGAAATAACAACCGGGACCTACGGCTTAACATGCTTTCCGAGTCACGGAGGAAACTCGGTATGTCAAGATGGTCACCCATCTACAGACCATTTATTATCTAGCCACAAGCTCCTCCTGATCAAGATTTATGATGTTTGCAATAATCCAGTAAATAATAATACAATAATAATTCTTTAATCAGGTAAGTTACACCCATATCATTACATATTACAATTCACAAATCAACATACTTAAATAAAAATGCCTCCAAATGTTGTTTACTAATACAACAAAATAATAAATAAATCACTCATTTATACTTAATTAATAATATACAATTGGTAATCCTGTTTCTTACATGATAATACATAGCAAAGCTTTCTATTTTTGTGCTCATACCATTAATTTATTTTGTGTCTATACGTGAGGACTTATAATAATAATTAGCTTTCTAATGAGTATGGTTTCTTTTTTTGTGTTTTTAATAGCTATTGAGATGGATGTGTTGTGTGACGAGAATGGATAAAGTGAGAAATGAGTATATAAGAGGAAGTTTGAAAGTGGCACCAGTGACTGAAAAGCTGAAAGGAAATCGTTTCTCTTGGAATGGTTATGTAAAGAGGAGGGATGAAATGCATGTTACTAAAGCAGTTATGAATTTACATGTGGAGGGATGGAGAGGAAGAGAGGGCCAAAGAAAAGATGGATGGATTGTGTGAGGACTGATATGAAAGAAAAGGGAGTTGATGATAGCATGACGGGTGCCAGGACAGAATGGAGGAAAAGACCATGTTGCGCCAACCCTTAATAATATGGGATAAGGGAGGAAGAAGAAGAAGAAGAATAGCTGCAAGTCCTCCGTGTACTAAATAAATAAATGTAACACCAAAAAATATTGAAATAAGATAGCACAATATTATTTACCTTTGAACTGTTGGTAATGTTGTTGTACGAACTTTTGGTGAATCAATCCCTTGTTATGAGTCCGTACGATCGCAGGAGTGGCCACCATTGCTTTATTGCAGTAATCACAAACGTATCTTTTACCCATAATTAATACGAAGGTTTTTATATTTGGTTTAATTGACAATTAATGATTTTATAAAATATAACATCAATTTGCGATACACTCTTCAAGTCTTCACTCTTCACTTCTATATGACAAATATGACAATGACAATTTGGTTTTGACATTGACAAACAGGTGTTAGAAGCTTGTTGGGCATAAACGACAAAATATCGATTCATAAATTGAAAATAATCGATATGTATAATTGATATTTTAAATATAAAATATTGATGCTTGATGTCTAGGGGAGCTGTAAGGGGACCCACCAGCCTCTGGATTGGCACGCCAACAGACTGGTGATTAGCATTTACATGGAATGAATGGGCAAAAATAAGAGACAAAACAAAAGGCAATTATGCTGCGCAGTATTACATTTATTTTGTTAAACAAAAACAAAACTGCAAGAAGTGTTTATTTTTTACTTTTGAATGTTAAATTATATCACTTTTAGTTAAACGAACCGTGGTGCTAAATAAATATCGATTTGAAATATATTGATATATTTTTTTATCTACCCATTTGAACAGGCTAAGATCTTAGACCATACCGCCTCATTGAAAGTAATAAATCGTTATTATTGAGTTACATTAGATTACGGCTGCAACTTATTCTTATGTTTTTGCATGCAGTCAAACACTACAAAAAAATATCTCAGCTCCATTTTACAGGGATCACGCCAGTTTCAATGATTCCACATACTTATTTTCGAAGTAGCACTGACACTGGAGATACAAAACTGCATCAATTTTACAACACATATCCTCTAGAACAAAATTGTAGTAGACTTTTCAAAATTATGTTCATTATCAAAATATGGTAAGGATTTAAGAGGGTATATATATAATAACCTATTTTTAATGTTTTTTCTCTGCATAATAAAAGTTGTATAATAAAAATAAAGTGAAGTAAAGTAATATTTACCTATCTATACTTACGTTGCCTCATTTCAAACCTACCAAATACAAAAAATAATGTCTTAGATAATGGGCCTTGGCACTGCTGTTGATTTGACCTTATATTTTTAGAGATTTTGATGCATCGAACTAGTGAACTGTCGCGTTCTTAATCGATTTCAAGTACCTACTGTCATGTTAGGTTTCCGAGCAAGTGTTATTCGAGCTAACGTCATTCAATTTCAAGTAGGGAACCTGTAAAAATCGGTTAGCCTATCACATAGGTACCCGCGAAACGAGACACAATAGTAAAACAATAACAGCGCGGTCCTATGAGACCGGTCGGAGATTCATGATTTTTTACATAAATATTAGTTTACTTTGACAGATTATCACGCTGGGCAAGAACAATACTAATCCGAATAGCCATCTTCCAAAACATGATTCTTTTGTGAAAAAAAGACAGGGATTTCTCTACTTCTAAATACCTTCCTACATACGTATGTGGATCTTGTGGATCGCCAGGTTTAGAATACCACCTACGACTTTTATTTGGACTGGAAAAAAATCTTATTTGCTATACAGACATGCCGCTCAGTCTTTCGGGGGTTTGCCATTTCGTTTCTCGGTATTCCGACCTTATTATAATTTATTTTATTTCTGTTAATTGTAAATAACCAAAAATTTTAAAATATATTGTAATTACAAAATATTAAATATCTTGAAAAGGCGGTTCCTCCCTTGCATATCAACGAGTTCTCCGAACGTTGTAGGATCCAAAGCTTTCAGTATACTGCCGCTGCGGATTATAGTTACCAGAGAACTCACTAAAAGCTGTTCTCTTCTGTGACTTAGGGTGATTCGACGCTTCCACTAGCTTTTGGAAGACATCAAACTTGTTAGGGGAGACGATTTGTTGAGGTGGCGCCTGTGTTGTCACCCTTTTTGCTGGTGTATAGGAGTAAGTGTTGGTATTCGATCCATAGTCATTATAATCATCCATCATCTTAGAATCTTCATACTGAGGTACTCCAAGGACTCTGCTATGTCGTTGCCTTAAAGCATCTGCCTCTGGATAAATGTGAGTTCTACTTGCAAGCCAGTTATGACGTGCTGATAATCGGTCTAAAAGAGACGTTCCTGGCGGCATTGGATATAAGTTAGGTCTGTATACAATTCCAGTTCTAGTCAGCAATGGTCGGTAATGAGGGACGACCATTTCACCGTAATTTCTTATTGGACCAGAATCTGTAACGTTAAAAGAGTTTGTTGTTAGATTATTCTAACTTATGAAGCTGATTCAAGACACATGAGAAGCTCTTTTCTGTCCTTATTATTTATTAAAACTTCATGCAACACAAAGGTACAAAGACGGACTTAATGACTTATAATAAAATTCTAATGACCTCATCATGGGGATCTTCAAAAATTACTGAAAAATCGTATGACCGTATAGAAAGGGATGGCAGAAGTTTTGTGAAACCTATTCGACTTATCACTTTGCATTATTTAAAAGTGTTTAGTAGTTTCTTTAAGAATAAGATGACTTAATTTCTCCCTTACCTATACCTATTTTGGCAATACGTGCTCGGGCAACGTGGTTTCGCAATTCCAAACTATCATAATATTTCTCTTACCTAACATCCCATGACTGTCAGATGGTCCATATCGTCTAGCGTTTATTGTTCTTGTATTAAATTGCTGCCTTCTTTCAGGCTGCCGTGTCTCCATTCTTCCTTTCACTTCTATGTTGATCTTTTTATCCATATAGTCTTCAGTACTATAGTCTTTCTCATCTTCAGCACTGTCTTCATTTGCAACTTCAGTGACAGACTTATTTTCATCAGAATGTAATTTTTCTGCACTTCTCCAATCATGTTCATCGTCTTCAATCATGACATTGTCTTCTTTACTTTTTTCATTTCGTTTGTAAGCCTTAGTAATATCTTCAAAACTAACAGCTATTTTATCTTGGTCGTTACTAAACTCATTACTTTCTTCATTAGAGACAGCACTAGGACTTGACACTTCTTCAATGTTATCATTTCGGTTTTCTAATGCTATTTCACTAGAGTCGTTAATCAAATCTTCAAAAAAAGCATCGTATTTGGCTTCAGCTTTTGTTGTGATTGTATCGTTTGCTACCTTATGTAACACTACTACTGTAGAGGTTTCTTCTTCGTTTGAGTTATCCACTTCTTTTTCCAACGACTTGTTTTGTTTGTCTTTTTCTAAAGACTTGTTTTGTTTGTCTTTTTCTAAAGATTTGTTTTGTTTCTCTGTGACAATGTCCCTTTGAACAACTTGTATTGAGGCTGATTCATCTTCATCATCATCTTTAGTAGTATTTTCGGTATTATCTGTCTTTTCTTTTGATTCCTCTGCCTATAAATTTTGACATGTTTAAAATTAAGTTTTACAGTAATATCAACGAATACAAACAGCACGTATAGTACATGACATATATGAGTTTGTATGTTATACCTGCTTACAACGATTATTTTTTATTGAGTAGATACTTAGTTATTTTTGTCAAGGTTCGTGACATTATTTAATTTATTTATACAATTTACAGATATTATTATTACAGTTGTAAAGTTAAACTAAATAATTAAGTATATCACAAGCTTATCAAAATATTTACCTACCTTTCCAAGGTGTAAATAACTGCAAAGTAATATAAAAAACAAAACTAGAAATATTTTAGTCATCGTCTCATATTTATGTAGGTACTATCACACTGATAATACTTAGAGGACTAAAATGTATGTACGGTGAGAGCGTTGATTATTCTTGATCTGTGAAATCAATTTGCAAAGTATGTTTACGACAGCCGTAGACAATTGGAAAGCCATTTACACTCACTTATTTTTTTATGTTGATTAATTTTCATGCATGTTTAGTTAGGTAGGTACCTGATCATGCACCTCAGAATCAAATATTACTTAGTATTATCCTTGATCACCACTCATGGCAGTTGTATCAACCGAAAACTGAAATGTTTGTTAAAAACCTTGTGCCCGATTCAGTGGGGGGATTTAATTAATAATTAATGTGGGTGAGGTACAGGCAGTGGTTTGTATTGTCTGATCCATATTTCTCTCTTTATATTTCTAGGGTTAGGTAACATAAAGCATATACATATAAATAAAGATACGTCGAACAAGTGCATTTCGAAGAAGGTGTTGAAGTTAGTTCTTTCGGACTAATGCTTGTCGAATAAATGTTCTGTCTAAGCAGTGAGTAATCGAAGTACTGCTTTTCGAAATTCAGACTGAGTGTCGAAATACCTAATTAACTGTCGAAGTTCAGGATGATACGCACATAGACCGTACATTCTGCGAGCCTTCTGGCGGCATAAACGGTTTTTTTATTCAAATAAGTACCTACAGGTACACACGTGGCTTTAGCCAACGGAACGACCGTGTGCAACCAATAAATTTTCACCCTATAATGGATTACGTACGTTAAACAGTCTAATGCAGTTCCTTGCGTTACATATATGATTGGACTAAAATCAATTCCTCTAACTGCATCAGAGTGGTCAAAGTGACTTGATTCTATTTTTTTTCTGTCATCTTTCTTTTCAAAAGGAAATTCCAGTCCGAATAGTGCAATTTTCAATCATGTTGGGGAAGTAATAGTAGAAGGCACTTCTAAGGGTCGTAACACACTAGCGGTTTACGAGCGGCTGCTGGGCGGGACGGGTGAGCAGCGAATAGGTCGCGAACACGCCGCGCTACACAGCGAAGACGTCGCGAACGCGTGGTAAATTCGCGACGTTTTCGCCGCGTGTTTGTAGGCAGGGTGGAGGGGCCAGCGTTTTTACGAGACAGCACACAATGCCGTCCACGCTGCACGCTGCTGTTCACGGTGGTCTCGTTGCGCGTTCGCATGCCATCTTGAAAGCCATTTTTTTCCAAAAACTTTTTCTAAAGAAACACTTATTTTTTGGAACACATTTTGCGATTTTTTTTTATAAGTTAGTGCTTGACTGGAATCCCACCTGATGGTAAGCAGTGATGCAATCGTCCATAGTAAGGCGCAATAGTTTACTAAGAGCCTATTCACTCTAGCCTTGAAGATTCAAGTAAATCACGGAATTACCGAATTAAAAGACAAACACTTATGATCTTAAAAAAATATAATTATATTGATATTTACGAGAAAATGATTTCTATTTACAAGCTAGCAATTAATCCTTTAACATTTGAGTAGGTGCCGGCGACGAATAAAAGAACTCCTATGATTAGAACTATGACGTTTTTCCACAAACGCCATTTGTACCGCCCCAAGCCAGGAGTTTCCCAAACCACTAGGAGTTCGATTAGGGCAGGGAATATGAATCCCATGTTTGAAAGACAGAATGCACCGAGCTGAAAAAAAATAAACAGTGTTAGAACTTATAGGTATTCTCGCAATTAAAAAAACTGCCTAGGTGGATGGTGATCGTATGAAAAGAAAAAAGAAATGTGATAAAACAATTCCCAATTTCTAAAAGCCGGAATTAACTGTGGTACCTACAGTACCCGGCGATAAATTTTGCACATCAACCTATGGAAAGAGACAATCGGCTTTTTGGAGTGCTGAGCTTAATTTCAGTAGAATGTGTTTTGCAACTCGCTTTTGAACCTTCTTAAAATAACAACGTGCATTGTTGTCGATGTACATTTTTTTATCGCCGGGTACTGTAATCAGTGATGATTAAAATGGTGAATTCACATGACCAAGGAGCAATAAAGCTCAAAGAGTCCATTGTTTCTTTTGAATGATTAAGATCCATCTTACAGCAAAACTAATCGGCAGAAATAAAATAAAACATAATTTCCACTTCCTTCCATATCAAGGTGGGTGTCTACTGAAAGGAGCTAAGCCAGTACATTCGTGCTCAATATTAAACGTACGTACATTTATTATCATCATCATCATCTACTTATCCATTTTCATAACTATATTGGGGTCGGCTTCCAGTCAAGCTGGATTTAGCTGAATACAAGTACTTTACGAGGAGCGACTGCCTATCAGACCTTCACAACACAACCCATTAACTAGGGTGACACAGTACTTCAGACAAGACTGGAGTCAGATTTACTGGCTTCTGACTATCCGTAACGAGTGCCAAAGATCTACAAATGACAGCCGGGACCTAAGGCTTAACGTGCTTTCTGAGGTACGGAGGAAACTCGTTATGTTAAGATGGTCACCCATCCACAAACTAACCTAGGCAAGCGTTGTTTAACCTTTGAAGATCGACTTGTGCGGCTGTTATCTAGCCACGAGCTCCTCCTATAACTAAGTTACTACGTGAATTATATTTACCAGTCCCATTAGATTTCCAATATTCGGAAAAGCGATCGCCAAACCAGTAATGATGACTATGAAGGTTGCTCGATACACCCTCTCCCATATCCAGTACTTCTTTGGGTCGTGTTTCTTGGACACATAGTACCAGACCAGGTTGAATGGAGCCCAGAAGTTAAGAGCGAACGTTACGAAGATCATAATTGCCATTAACACCTTTAGGATTGTTGGAAAGCTGTGAAAGAAAAGTTTTATTTAGTTACTAGCTTCTGCCAGCGGTTTCACCCGCGTGTAGAGTTAGTTAAGTCTTAGCGTGATGTGATAGCTTATAGCTTTTCTCGATAAATTAACTATCTTACGCTGAAAGAATTTTACAAATTGGATCAGCAGTTCCTGAGATTAGCGCGTTCAAACAAACAAACTCTTCAGCTTTATAATATTAATAACTAGCTTCTGCCAGCGGCTTCGCCCGCGTGTATAGATAGTTTAGTCTTAGCGTGATGATATATAGCCTATAGCCTTCCTCAATAAATGGACTATCTAACATTGAAAGAATTTTACAAATCGGACCAGTAGTTCCTGAGATTAACGCGTTCAAACAAACAAACTCTTCAGCTTTAAATAATATAGATTATGGCAGTTTAACAACGCTACGGTCTATCAAAGAAGATTCTAATTTGCTTTATAGGAACTAAAAGACAAAATCATCGCCACGCAGAGTTTTCCGCGCGTCTAGAACATACACACCAATTAGAAAACGTAACCATTTACACGAACCAAACACAACACTTATCAGATCTGAGGATCCTCAATTTTACAATGGAGGTTTTCGGGACTTCAGACAGTTGATGGTGACACTGAGAGATAAGCTGTTAGTCCCAATGTCCAAAGACAGCTGATTGGGTGCTAAATTCTGATGCTACTATTCAAATAGGACACGTGCTTTGTGATTTAAAACTGCACCCCCTTGGGACCAAGGACCTCAGTCGACAATCGCACTAGAGAAATTAGATCTACAAGGAGGTACTTACATTTCCGAAGGAAAATTCAAAGTGACCGGCGATATTGATTTCTCTCCAAAACCCCAGTAGCCGAAGAAACCGACCAGAATCAGGAATGATACCACAACTGTCATACCTGGAGTAGAAAATATAGTCATATAAGTGATCAGTACCACGGAATGGATAAAGCTGATGAATGAGGAATTTGTTGTGCGGAAAGTTTCGAGTTAGAACTACATTTTTTTTATTATTGATAGGCTCGCGCTTGACCACATCTGACCTGATGGTAAGCGATCATGTGGTCGACGATGGAGCACGCTTGCCTAGAAACAACTTATTCACTCTTGACTTGAAGACCCCTAGGTTGTAACTATCAGGAAACACAGATCCCGGTAGGGAATTCCTCTCTTTGAAAGCGGATTACATGTAAGCGGAGGGAAATGTCAAAGGAACGATAGATGGCCTATTTGAAAGGAGATATCGTGACAACTAAGAAGAATGATGGCTCTTTCCATCTAAAAATCATGTAGAAAACCATCATCATCATCATTTCAACCGAAAGACGTCAATTGTTGGACATAGACTTCCTCGAAGTGTCGCCGTAGGTAATGACCGATCCTGTGCGTCTTGCATCCATCGGATTCCCGCGACTCTCATTAGGTCATCGGTCCACTATGCGGGAGGCCTTTCAGTGTTGCGTCTTTTGGTTCATGGTCGTCACTCTAGACCTTTCGTTAAGTTTGGCGATTCTTCGGGCTATGTCAGTAACCTTGGTTCTCTAGCGGGTATCTTCATTTGTGATGTGGTCATGCAAGGGACTCCGAGCATAGCTTTTTCAATTGCCTTTGAGTGACCACATTTCCAGCCCACCACATTTCCAGACCACATTTTGAGCCAAGTTGTCATCACATGGACCTCAAATAAATTGGGATAGTTTTTGGACCATGATGATTATGATCATTTTCATAAATCTTACAGTCTATAACCTAGACATGGGCCTTCTCTAAGTGTCACTACAACGTGCATCCACTATTGGCCATAGACTTCCTCCAAGTATCTCCACAATGATCGGTCTGCGACCCTCACCAGGTCATCTGTCCAGATTAGCCTTCCAACGCTGCGTCTAGTGCGTCGACAACACTCTAGAACCTTTCAGCCCCATTAACTATTTGTTCTGCGAGCAATATGCCCAATTTAAACAAATGTGTATGCTTTAACTATTGTTGAAGACCTTCGTTATAACTCTTCTATTAAGGAGGATCTGAAAATAGACTTACCACCACATAGTACCATGGGAAACTGCTTAGGATTTTTCATATTGTTCTCTATTGGCAAGGACACGCCTATGCCTTCCATACTGAACACCACGATCCCGCAGAATTCAAAGAAACCAATCACGTCTTTCCACGCAGGCACTTCAGATATCTTCGGAGCTGTACGTTGGCTGTATACTATTGTGGCTACCACACAGGTCACTGAAAAAATAATGGATTAGGTAATATGCGTGCAATTTATTGATTTTCTAAACTGGTTTCTGCCTGTGACTTCGCCCGCGCGAAAGTAAGTTTCTCCATACAGACTTTGAACCCCCGTTTCATCCCCATAGGAGGTAAATTTTGGAAAATTGACTCTTAGTGCTCGTCTACGTCACAAAACGTCACAAAAGGAAACCTTGTGTAAAATTGTACACTCCTAGTCTCAGCAGTAACATATCAACACACAGCCGAAACTCTCAGTGGCACTAGGAACGTAAAATTTTACATAATATAACTGTTTGTTCTACCTGCTTCACATCTACGTGATTGATAAAGAGTGTCTGAATTCCCTACGTATTATAACTTCCAGTCTTTAAAACAAGAACGACACCTTGCACAAAAAGGTGTCATCTGAGCACTATTCCTGATAAGTTTGTCGTGGACTGCAAAATAAACTTACCAATAAAAACATCAGCGATCAAAGTAAAAGGTGCCAAATACTTCAAAGTAGTGATCATACACAGTAACAGTATGGGCACCAGTAAAGTTAATATGTATAGCCTTAAGTAGTCCAGGTCTTCGGTTCCTTCCTCAGTTTCGACTAGTTGCTGGATGGTCTTCGCTATTATGATCTGGTAGACGCAGCAGGCGCCGAACAGGTCTATACATATTATTACGTCTACTGCATACCTGGAATGGAGCACAGATCTTGATGACTATTTTTTTCTAAGCTATCCAGGGTTATATCGGCAGTATTTAACCCCCGACGCAAAAATGACGGGGTGTTATAAGTTTGACGTGTCTGTGTGTGTAAATGTGTATGTGTCGGTCTGTGGCATCGTAGCTCCCAAACGGATGATCCGATTTTAATGAGGTTTTTTTTTGTTTGAAAGGTGTATCAGTCGAGAGTGTTCTTAGCTGTTTGGTGGAAATCGGTTCAGGTCTTCAAGGTCATCAGGACCTGAGAGGTGGAGAGTAGTGGGGGGTTTTTTAAATTTTAATTATTTTTTTTTTAGCTTTTTGTATGTCCCACTGCTAAGAAAAAGCCTCCCCTTTCTCCTATTCATATTATTATTTTATTTTTGTCTTTGCTAGATATCGCCCTAGACAGAGGTATTTTTTCAAGTGGGGTATCATCAGAATTACTTCTCCAACTTGGGCGGAGCGCGAGGGAGTGTCAGACTTTTACTGACTAGACCCCACCCTAGGCCATTACTTCGTTGCCTTCGTTCTGGGCTCACAAGCTTCCCTTTCGGAATCCGATCCATGGCCCCAGTGACAGAGGTCTAGGGCGATCTCTGGCCAATAGTATACCCCGTGAATATGATCAGATCGTCACACCACCTTTGCCGTTGTTGATCTCGAAGGCGTAGACCTGCCAGTCCAGTTATGTGCAAAGATAAAAACTAGTGTGAAGTAAAAGGTTAGTTTTCAATCAAATGATCATGGTTTTGGTGTCACTATCAATAAAAGAAACGTTCATATTTATTATTATAGTTTTGAATTGCACTCAAATTGAAATGCAACACATTGCGCAGGTGAGACAAAAATTACACAAAGAAAAAAAACCTGCTTGGATTTGCCAACAAGTCGAGACTAATGTGATTGCAGTACTGATGAAACTTAATTGCACTATGTAAAGTGCCTGAATGCTTGAGAGATCTTAGATCTTACGGCCGGATACAGCCATTACTGATTTTCCAACAATGTTTTATACGAATACTTACCTAAACCATTTGCTATATTTTCTTAACTTAGGAAAGGGTCCTACTTCTAACGCCGCCTCTGCAACGTCAGGGTACGACATTTGTGGTAGATGTAGCCTCTTGTATAGCACTTGTGCTGAACTAACTAATATCTGGAAAATTAAAATGTTGGTTTTAGGTTGGTAATAAGCTTGAAAGTGGCTCCAGTGACTAAAAAGTTACAATTTTTTTAATCTTGGTATGGTTATGTAAAGAAGAGAGACAAAATGTATGTTACTAAAAGAGTTATGAGTATACATGTGGATGGGTGGAGATAAGAGGAAGGCCAAAGAAAAGATGGACGGATTTTGTGAGGAGAGAATGAAAGAAAAAAAAAAACCGGGCAAGTGCGAGTCGGACTCGCGCACTGAGGGTTTCGTAACAACCTACCTATAAAAACAGTTTAATTCTCGAATCGAGTCTTGAAGACTTTTCAATTTTTTTTTCTTGTGACGTAACTAAAAATTTTCAGTTTTCAGACTTTTCCCGATATTAGTGCTATAATACCTTGCTTCGTGCCAAATTTCAAGATTCTAGGTCAACGGGAAGCACCCTATGAGTTTTGATTCCTTTGACAGTGTCGAAATGTACGTTTTTTGCAACATAAACGGGCGTATCTTTTTTTCCCGTCAACTTACAAGTTTGTTTTTTGCACAACTTCAAGGGACCGCGGATTTCAATATATGGTTTTAATTTAAACTTGATACCTCCACGCGTTCCTGAGAAAAAGGGTCTTGACAGACGGACGGACAGACGGACAACAAAGTGATCCTATAAGGGTTCCGTTTTTTCCTTTTGAGGTACGGAACCCTAAAAACGAGTTACGCCAACCCCAAGTGACACGGGGTAAGGCAGACGTAAGAAGTATATAGCAGGCAGAAGTAAGAAGTACCTATACAGCAGAAACGCTTGCGACTACTATATCGACGATGCAGTACATTACAGTACAAGTAGGTAATAATAATATAATAACTTACATGAACGCAATAAGCGATGTAGAATCCGAAGATGATAGTGACAAACAGAGATGTCCAGAGACCACACTTCATATACGCCTCGTGGATACCAAGGATGCCCCCGCCTAGGCATCCTTTTATCAAGTGTCCTGTTGACTCTAGAGCACTGAAAATAATAATAAAGAATCAATTTTTATGTTTCAATTAGTATTCTGGCTTTGAGCTTCGCATGAGTCTTACAAATCTTTTCTTTCGAACTTTTCCTTCACCGTTTTGAGAGCAATGGTGATGCAATAAATGACGCATAGAAAATGTATGTATATTCATGCACCCACAAACATTACCTAAGTCCTTTCCTTAACAAGTATTTTAAATTTGCGGTAAAATGATGACAAATCATCATCTTCATTTCAACCGAAAGACAGCAGGACTATGCCTCTAAAAATTAAGTAGTCTTTTTTGAAGTCTATACCGAAAATATGTAATGGTCAAAACATATAACTATGCAGATTGATGTCCGAGATGGTCTCTTGAGGAAAGAACCACTCAGATTTGAGTGAACCTAGCTAGTCAGTGTAGGCAATTGCTCAACTCAGGACTATTAAGGAGCTTAACTATACATAATAATATAATCAGCCTTACAATGTTCCCACTACTGCGGCTCAAGCCTCCTCCCAAGGAGAAGGATTGACCCATAATCCATCACGTGGGCCCAGTGTGGTTTAGTACATGTCACACGTCTTCTTTTTTTTTTTATTCTAGGACATGCCGGTTTGTTCACGATTTTTTCCTTCACCGTTTTGAGAGCAGTGGTGATGAAATAAATTACACAAAGTAATACGCCTGGCGAGTTCGAACCCGTGACCTGTTACTCAGAATTCGGGGTCGTTACCACTGGGCCGTCAATACTCCACTATAGTAAGTAAATAAATTAGTTTGTCCTTAAAAAAATCACAATAGTATCTACATAGTAAGAATAATGATTTCTTAAACAATGTTTAACGTTCTATAATTTAGAGTAACGAATTCAGCGTGAAGGTTGAATCATTTAAAGATGAATTGCTTATTATAGATGGCAACAAACAAATTGATGGTAATATTAAACGTCCAATAATGATCTGATATGGTATGCATTGCAAGAATAGAATTGTACATGAGCAACACGTGAATTTTACAAAAGATTCCTAGCTTCTGATTCTAAATTTTTAGATCGCCGTATTATTAAAATAAATTTTACAATGTCATCCTACAGGCTAACTTTTTCTGGAAGTCTCCAAAAAAAGAATTAAGAGCACTTACTTCCTATCACAACTCATATACTGGTAATCTCGGGACTCATATACTCGGGAGTGTGCACAGGAATTGCCCAATTTAATTCCGTCAAGTCCTTTCCATCATCGGTCCACTAGGCGTACGGCGATGCGTCACCGGTATATGGTGAACATTCCACCCATACGCACAAAGCGGTATGGAAACCCATTTATTATGCGTACAGCTAAGGAGTGGAATTCCCTGCCGGGGTCTGTGTTTCCTGATAGCTACAACTTAGGAGTCTTCAAGTCAAGAGTGAATAGGTTACTTCTAGGCAAGCGTGCTCCATCGTCGGCCACATCATCGCTTACCATCAGGTGAGATTGTGGTCAAACGCGAGCCTATGTATAATAATAAAAAAAAAAAATTCGTAATTATGGATATTGGTATTTATGAGTATGACTTATTTATGTTGGTATATTTTCACTCAAAGGTTTGCTGAGAGATAACTCATTGTTGACTCGCCTTTGATCATGAATTGTCAAAAATCACAATCCTTTAATGGATGGAAACTCCCCATGGATGGATGGAGAGGAAGAAAGAAAGATGGATTATGATAAAAGAAAATGAAATCGATGATAGCGTAACGGTTGACAGGACAGAATTTAAGAAAAAAAGAAATTGTAGCGACTCTAAATAACACGGGATAAAGGCAGGAAGACAATGATGCTGAAAACTGTTCTAAAAAAAAACTGTGTTGTTTTTATAACCCTAAGGTTGACTGGTAGAGATTGCCTTGATGCGTTAAGTTCGCCTATGTACCACCACTGTAAGGTACGATACAAAATAGCATGGATACCTTAATGTATATTTTCCCATGAACGTTTGAGTTCAAGTGTTCGAAAAATCCTCATCGCGTCATTTCTCGCTTCACACGATTTTTTTCCTGTACTATCCATGCAATTTTGCATCTAACTGTACATGAAGTTTAAATAAATAAATAAAACTTACTTGGTAGGCTTCGCCACGCATCTGTGAGCCACATAGTCGTAGGTGTCCTTCTCCGAGTGCAGGACATACCTCGGACCGTCTGGGGGAGGTTGAGGAGGTGGCTTCGACACCGGGTCCGCTTGTTCCACGTTCGTGTGGTTGCCCTGGAACATGGGAATTGTTTATGATTAGGTGGAGGGCGACGTAGCGTTGGAAGACCTCCCACAAGGTGGACCGACGACCTGGCGAGGGTTGCGGGAATCCGATGGATGCGAGACGCACAGGACCGGTCGTTGTGGCGACGCTTGGGGGAGGCCTATGTCCAGCAGTGGACGTCTTTCGGCTGAAATGATGATGATGATGAGGTGGAGGGCATACTCTTAACCGTTTTTTATCGTGAATAGGCTCTTAAAAAACTAGTGCACCTCACCATCAACGATTGCATCACTGTTTACCATTAGATGGGATCGCAGTCAAGCTCTAGTTTATATTATTTAAAAAACAAAATCACCATAAAAAACTTTCGCTTAGGTTTTGACCAGGAAAACCATTTTACTAATTCAGTGTATTATGTTCCCACAGCTGGGACAAAGGCATCCTGTGTGTGATGGAGAGTGGGCCTTTATGAAATTAACCCAATCTGCCAGTCATCAGTGCTGCCACCGGTTTAGTTCACGTGATAGTCAATCAAATAAATTTCTAAGACACGTTTAAACGTGAAAGTACGAATACCTATACTTTCATTTTTAAACAGGTAACATTAGTAGGAAGTAGTGCGAAAAGAAAAAGAAACTCATTAGAGAGATACCTATGTGTATTTTATATTTATACGATCAATTTACCGTTGTTTACCAGTTTTTAGACCCATACCATATTAACCGGAATTAGAAGCCTCATTCAGTGGGATACCACGCGTGTTGAAGAAAAAGTGTGAGAAGAAGTAATAGTGTAAGAACTAGACAAGTTTAAAGTATGAAAGGAAAATGGATTCAAACTAAAGGTCATTGACCCGACATATTATGTTCTCTCGCAAGGGTGTATTGTATGTGTATACATGTTGCGAGAATTTTGATATGATTCTATCTGTTATTTATCAGTGTTTTTTTTTGTTCATATTTTTATTAGTATCATGCAAGGGTACACTATGACGTTGGTCAAGTGGTTATTGGCCCTGACTGCTATGCCAGAGGTTGTGGGTTCGATTCCCACCCAGGACAAATGTTTGTGTGATGAGCACACAAACATTTAATACTTATATATTTCTAAATAATCTGTATGTATTTAGAAAGATATAAGTATGTTTATCAGTTGTCTAGTACCCATAACACAAGCTCTTCTTAGCTTGGGACTAGATGATGTTGTGTGAAAGTTGTGGAATATTATTATACCTATTACTATGATTATTATACTATTGTAAGTTTGAATGTGTTCCTCGTTTAAACTAACATACTGTATAGGATGTATAATTGTGTAGCTCCATCCTTCTTTCTCGTTCGCACGTTTGACATTTGAACACGTCATAGTAAGGCCCCAGATGTTACAAAGAAGTCAAGGTCACCTCGAAGTCTCCATTGACCTAGTGTTCAGTTAGAAAGACAACAGAATAATAAAACTCTCATTTATAATCAATTATTACGGTAAATTGTTGTGACAAGGTTGTGAACGTGAACTCTGAGTTTTGGTAGTAATGTGTCAAACTATCTTACAATCGTATTAACAAATATGAATTAAAAATTGGCCAAGTGCGAGTCAAACTCGTACACGAAGGGTTCCGTACCACCACATTAAAATCAAATAAAAAAAAAACGCCCACAAAATAACTTTCTTGTATGGAAGGAAGTTCAATTGTTAAAATTTAATAAAAACGAAAGTGTTAATATTATAAACTTGTGCTTGAGTGATGGTAAGCAGTGATGCAATCGTTGATGGTGAGGTGCTCTCGTTTATTAAGAGCCTATTCACTCTAGCCTTGACGACACCTAAATTATAAACGGACGGGAAGTCCGCAGCAGGCAAATCGTTCCAGTCCTTCGATGTATGCGGTATAAACGACGAGGCCATTTGTATGGCACCGCTCGCGCGACGCGATCACCTGGTTTGTTTGGTACTCCATACCAATTTATACTAAGCGAGGAGCTCGTGGCTAGATAATAACAGCCGCACGGGTCGATCTTCAAGGTTAAGCAACGCTTGCCAAAGTTGGTCTGTGGATGGGCGACCATTTTAACATACCGAGTTTCGAAAGCGCGTTAAGCCGTAGGTCTCGGCTGTCATATGTAGATCTTTGGCAGTCGTTACGGATAGTCAAAAGCCAGTATATCTGCGGAACTTCATGGCAAGACTAGGAGAGTCTTGTTATGAAGTTCCACAGAAGTGCCGTGTTACCCCAGCTAATGGGTTGTGGAGGTCTGGTAGGCCGCTGCTCCTCGTAAAATACTGGTATACAGCTAATTCCGGCTTGACTGGAAGCCGATGATGACTAATTCATACTAAGCAGTGGGTCATGCGACATAGTTGCTGTTGCTGAGAACCGAAAACTACCTTTAAATGTGTTATAATAAGGCAGGTATTTCCAGAACGATACTGATGACCTTCGATAAGGAAAATCATTAGGGTTATAAACAGCTAACCAAAACAACCAGTTTTAAAGGTGTCTAGTTTTCCTTTTATCGTTTAAATATTCCTTCCAAAAGTTTCCTTGTAACATTAGGGTCAGTTCACACCGAGACGCGACGCGACGCGACTATGCAGGAAGAGGCCAGTGATTTCGCGCTGCGCCGCGCGCCGCCGTGAGACGCATCGCAACGTTGCGAGGCGCATAGTAAAATCGTTGGCAACACGACGCCGACGTCGCGAATGAAAAACGTTCCACTGCACAGCGAGACGCCGCGCAGCGTCACGTCGAGGCGTAGCGCTGCATGAAGCAACGTATTCTAAATTCTCACAATGAAATGTCTATCTTTTCGTGTATTAGGTACTATTACGTAAAAGTTCTATTTTGAGTCATTCTATTAAAATGTGCATGCAGCGTCGCGTCGCGTCGCGTCTCGGTGTGTGCTGACCCTTAATATTTGAAAAAATGTGGAAAACGTAGGTGTACAAATTAAACTGGTTGTCTGCACGTGATTCATCTGGTTACAAGTCTTGTGTTATGGTCGTAAATCATGATGATTTCTCTTGCTCTGGGTAAAGGGAGAGGGGATACTGTCTCATCATCATCTGCCTAGCATTTTCCCAATTATATTGGGGTCGGCTTCCAATCAAGCCGGATTTAGCTGAATACCAGTATTTTACGAGGAGCGGCTGCCTACCAGACCTCCGCCACTCATTAACTGGGATAACACGGTACTTCATGGCAAGAGGGGATACTGTCTAAGTTTTAAAAATTCAAAGCATTTTATTTTAAACTAGCTTCTGCCAGCGGCTTCGCGTGCGTAAAAGAAGGTTTTTCATACAAATTTTGGATTCCCTGTAAGTGCTCGCTGTAAAAACAATCTGGCGAATCGGACTCGATCCATGCTTAACACAATACCAGAGTGGAGCTGCTGTACAGTGCTCGCCTACGTCATAAAAATAAGCCTTGTGCAAAATTTCACGCTCCTAGGCCCTATATGTATAGTTTCGGCCGTGCGCCGTGCCTTTTATTTTGGTATATACAACATTTAACAGAATTAACCCACATCCTCTTGGGGGGTCATTGTACTTATCATTATGAACAACTTTTACTATGGGACCAAAACCTGAAATCGAAAATGCATGGAACACAGGAGATCGCCCCAAAGACTCGGCGGTGCTCCGCCCAAGCGATACACACCTCTATCGTATGCTTCATCGTGTCCTCCGGGCGATTCACACAAGGGTGACACCCAGGCGTTTCTTCCGCACAAATCCTGTGCAGGAACCTTCCGAACTTACCATGTCCGGTGAGGACCTATCGGATACGGAAGGTGAGGATGCCGTGATGTCTTCTCAACTACTCCTCAAAGAGGGGACCTACGGCCACAATTATGGCGTGCTTAAAGTAGTCATAAAAGATTCATTTTCTAATAGTCATTTCCATGTTGGTTGTTTTCGAATCATGTTTTGCAAAAAACTGTCGACACAAATGATTAATGAACTTCCATCACTATAACCTTTTGTCATTAATAAGGTAAGTTATAAGAATAACAAATCATCATAATGCAACACTACGCTATAATATATATAACATATCGCATATAATTCATAGTACAAAATATCGCTCACCATACATTTATAATAATACTAGCTACTACCCGCGACTTCGTCTGCGAGGATTTCAGATTTTAACAAAAAAGAATTGGGATAAAAGGTAGCCTATGTTCTTTCCCATGTCAAAGGCCATATGCATGCCTCATCCAAATCCGTTCAGCCGTTTTGCGTGATTAAGTAACAAACATCCACACTTTCACATTTATAATATTAGTATAGATAATAGTATAGCAAAGTGTGAACGTGTTCTTAATAAATGTGTGTGCCAGCGATATTGTTGTACTATGAACCCTATGCTATATCCCATTATATTATAGCGTAGTGTAAAATGAGCTTCAGTTGAATAAAAGTGTCAATTACTCAGCTCATTCTCAGAATTCCGTACCAGATTTCAGAAGACCGACCAATGAATTCCTAGTATGCTTCCGTTCTTCATTAGTCTCTGTCAGCTGGCTATATCTTCATCATCTACATCATCTGCCTAGCCTTTTCCCAACTACAGTGGGTGGCCAAATTATTAGGGACAGTACCTGAATTTCATAGATTAGTATCAACTTTGATAGCATTTTGCAGGCAAATGGTTGGTTGTAGGTCCGGCTAATATTTTTTTAATTAAAGACTTTATTGATTGAGTTAATAAAAACATAAAATTTGAAATCAAATTCTTTTATATATTTTTGAAAAAAAAAGATACGTAATACGATGATTTCGAAAAAAGTCACCAAAGTTATAAATCTCACTTTTTAAGCTAACCAACGGATTTATATAAGATTTTTTTATTTCATATTATAAGTGGTATCAGTATTATAATTTTTGATATAAAGCAACATTGTGAGATCGCGCCATTTATTTTAAAGTGATATTTTTTAACTTTGTTGACTTTTTTCAACATTTGGTGAATATTTGGATCCTCTTGCTGGTGAAAAAAATAACACCAGCTGATTGTAGCCCTCATTAAAGAGTGGCCATTATACTAGAAACCTGCTACAGAAAGCCAGAACTTGCATAGAGAGCATACCTCGATAAATGGATGCTTTCATAAAATAATAGCAATATTCATCCATCTTATTACGTATCTTTTTTTTTCAAAAATGTATAAATAAATTTGTCTTCAAATTTGATGTTTTATTATCTCAATCAATGAAGTCTATAAATAAAATATATTAGCCGAACCTACAACCAACCATTTACCTGCAAATTGCAATTAAAGTTGATAATAATATAAGAAATTTAGGTACTGTCCCTAATAATATGGCCACCCACGGTATATAAGGGTCGGCTTCCAGTCAAGCCGGATTTAGCTGAATACCAGTATTTTATGAGGAGCGGCTGCCTACCAGACCTCCACCACCCATTAACTGGGGTAACACAGTACCTACTTCATGGCAAAAGATCTACAAATGACAGCTAGAACCTACGGTTTAACGAGCTTTCCGAGGCACAAAGGAAACTCGGTATGTTGAGATGGTCACCTATCCACAGAACAACTTTGGCAAGCGTTGCTTCACCTTGAAGATCGACCCGTGCGACTGTTATTATCTAGCCACGAGCTCCTCTGACTGGCAGCTGGCTATATCTTATGAACTGTAATTCAGACAGTTGAAATGTTTACTAAGTGTATTATCATTACCCTAGTTTATCACAAATACACGTCTGCACAAAGACTTGAAAGTTGAGTCAGTCAAGGAGGAAATACAAAACTGTCTGCGAAAATACTCAAACAGACTAAATCAACACCCAAACACCTCCTGGCTAGGGAGCTGATGAGCATAGAGCCAAACTATACCTTTAAAAGGCTGAAAAGTCGTGCTCCTCAAGACCTGATTGCATGAGAAGCTAGCACCACTTGGACATATCACTGGACATTGTGCCATACTCGCCCTTCGTTTCAAACGTATAACATCCAGCTAAATGTCGAAGAGACAGATCGCAGGACAAAAGACAACAAAAAAAAAGTGTATTTACAGATAATAATAAAATGCATCATATTTTGCAATAAATTGCGAGCAAACTATCATCGCGCGTATTTCTTTCTTTTTTACGCAGTTTGGCAGAGATCGTGGCTTGTCACGGCCTTAACACAAATTAATCTTGGCAGTTAGTAGAAAAAAGACGCAAGAATTCGAATTCATCATCTGCTTAGCCTTTTCCCAACTATATTGGGGTCGGCTTCCAGTCAAGCCGGATTTAGCTGAATACCAGTATTTTACGAGGAGCGGCTGCCTACCAGACCTCCACAACCCATTAACTGGGGTAACACGGTACTTCATGGCAAGACTGGAGTCAGATTTACTGGCTTCTGACTATCCGTAACGACTGCCAAAGATCTACAAATGACAGCCGGGACCAACGGCTTAACGTGCTTTCCGAGGCACGGAGGAAACTCGTTATGTTAAGATGGTCACCCATCCACAGACCAACCTAGGCAAGCGTTGCTTAACCTTGAAGATCGACCTGAGCGGCTGTTATTATCTAGCCACGAGCTCCTCGAACGCAAGAAATCGAATTATTGGCTTATATATATATGAATACCTAACGTTTCAGAAAAAATAGGTAGGAAGGTATTGGTAACGTATTTTTGACTAGCTTTAGCCCGCAGCTTCGCCCGCGTACATAAAATATAGCCTAGGTCCTTCAGGAATACAGCAGCTTTCTATTGATGTAAAAATTTTAGCAATCGGACAAGTACTTCCACAGATTTTCTTTATTATATTAGTGTAGATAGATACAGATTTTTTTTTTATATAATTAACTTAGCTGTTTTAACAGCACTGTTTGTTTTTTACACGAATGCCCAAAAAAAAACGAGTTTTATTGAGAAATTATTTAACAGTGCACTATAACAAAATATGCCAATTTTTTAAAATATTCTCAGAGCGTAGAAACTGAAATTTGATAAATTGAACTTTAATGGACTCAATTATATTACAATTACAAATACGGCCACAAAAATGGACCACAAATAAAAAACTAAAAAAAAACTTACGTAATTAGAATTCAATTCCATTTCGAGACACAATATTCAAGCACAACACACAACCATTTCCTTAAGCAGTCTGATCTTATGTCAATTAAATTCTCTCCACAAACTGCTCCATTACTGCGGCCTTCTGATGTACACTTCAGTGCAAAAAAAAAACGCACAAACAAATAATATTATTTTAATTCAAAATTATTTCCTAACAACTTCCCTGCCTCATATGAGTCATATTTTTGCGGTGATTGTTAAACTATAATTTAGCTTGAAGATGGTTTAGCTGATAATGAAGAACAATTTTCACGTGATCGTAAAATAATTGTGTTTTTACAAATTTTGTGTCACTTGTTTTTTTAATTAGGTACATTAAGTACATTGATATACGTTTAACTGTCTGAGTAAGTGAACTGTCTGTCTGAGAATTTGTTTTATTTTTTATTGTTGTTTTTTATTTATAATTTTTATTCAAGTATTTCTTATTGTTAGTTATTATTTTTGTTTAATTTTATTTTTATTGAAATTTTCATATCATTTTAAATTTCACTTCTTAAAAACCAAACTGTCGTCAGCATACAGTAATCGTGGTTTTATATTTTTTTGTCACTTTTTTGTATTTTAGTTTTTGAAATACACAGATACACTTTTAACCGATTTTATTCTTAGTAATAGTGTATAATTTTAGTATTAAAATCTTTCACACCATTTTATATTTCGATTTTTAAAACCACACTGACGAGTATTTCTGGTACTTTACTTGCGAATATTTATAAAACTGCGAATACTTAATCCATTTTCACGTGTCAAAAATGTTCACAGTTCATTCTTCTCGGTATTTTCGTAATTAAAACCAAATATTATGTGCTATAATCATTCAAGTGGCGTATGTTTAGCCTTTTGGGTAACGCAAATCAGTCATTTCTAAAACATTGTGTGACTTCAATGTAAATTCCTACTTTGTCTTTGCAATTTACTAACTAACTAACTTCTTCTCTTATAAGTTGATAAAGATATAGTACACCATTACAAAGGAGAAAATAAAAATAAAATATATTATTAACACTTGTAACTAGGTGGCGTTGTGTGAAAGCTGTGATAATAATATATTATAATATTATCACTTGTTTATGATTTTATAGAAGAGACTACCCTCTCTGGACTCAGGAGATCCGACTGGGGTTCCCTCATTGTGTGTCATATATAAGTTAGTTTTTTTTTCCGTTGAATGTTCAGTTTTTTTTTGGAATAGGCTACGAGAACGTAGTGAAACGAAACTGTTTTAAATATTTTCACTTTTTCCATTAAAGAAATCTTCAAATAACTTCTCCTGAGCGAGAGGAACTGTCCGATTTTTACTATGGTCTATCGGTTTAGGTAGTTAACTAAAGGTAAACAATATTGGTATTTATTTATTTATTTATTTATTTATTTGAACTTCATGCAACAGTTAAGGTACACAGGCGGACTTAATGCCGTAGGCATTTTCTCCCAGTCAACCTAGGGTGGTGAAGAGAGAAGGTGGCAGGTGCATAAAAAAAAAAGAAATGTATAATTAGAAATCGGGGGTACTTAATTATATATACAAATAAAATATACTTACATATATATCCAATATAGTATATACCTACATATATATATCTATATAAAATGAAGGAAAGAGGATATTGAAACGACTCCGTTATTTGTGTAGAAAATAATTCCTCAACTTCCGCTTAAATGCATAGTGACTGGTGGCCGTCCTGATGTCGAGAGGAAGCGCATTCCACAGAAGTATGGACTGTATGTGAAAGGAAGAACGAACAAAATCAGAAGTATGAGAAGGACAAAGCAGTAGAAGATTGTTAGAA
This sequence comes from Mythimna separata, assembly GCA_030763345.1. Taxonomy (NCBI): domain Eukaryota; kingdom Metazoa; phylum Arthropoda; class Insecta; order Lepidoptera; family Noctuidae; genus Mythimna; species Mythimna separata. The sequence goes on from CM061190.1 coordinate 8,786,823, forward strand.
GAACGAAGACTTTTAGCATGGGAAGAACATAAATATTGAAAATGTGATATAAGATAAGAAGGGGGGTTAGGAGAGTTGAGCAGTGAGAAAAGAGTAGTCAGTGCGCGCAAACTTCTCCTCTGGCGAATGGGCATCCATTTGAGTTCAGTTCTGTAACTCGAAATATGGTCATATTTCCTTAAATTAAATATGAACCGAATACAGTTGTTGAGAAGCCTGTCGAGTTATATCTATTCTAGTTAGTAGTAGTTTCTAGTTGTTATAGTGTCGAGGTATGTCTTTTTATATTAAAGAGGTCGTATATAATATACACAAAGATTATTTAAATTTAGTTTATTAGCTAACATCGATTTAGGTAAATACCTATTCGCAAAGATTTTTATATGCAATGTATAGATAACTTTTAGATAAAAAGACATGCCAAGATTGTTTACATTTAGTTATCTACCTAAACCGACGGAGTATAACTAAAACCGTCCTGTATCCCTTCAGTTACATTTTGCGTTCTGAAGTAACTTTTTCGAGCAGTCTCGCAAAATATTTGCACAGTAAGTGCCCAATATTTTGACTCGCAGTTCATTACCCTTTAGTAAAAACCATGATTTTGGCGCTGTTTGGTAGAAACTTGATTTTCGTGTACCTCACCAATTATTATTTGTAGACCGGTTGCATTTTTGACATCTTCAAGGATGAGAAATGGAGGATAAATAAGATAAAATATAGAAACATGTTGTTTTTTTTTTAAAAAAATGGTTCTTCCCACTTGGAATTACTCCTGCATCGTGGGTGCATTTACAAACTTGTAAATTCATATACACAGGACACCCAGAACTTTTTTTTTTTTTTTTTTCCGGTTGGGGAATCATCAGAATGACTTCTCCCACTCTTGGGCGGAGCGGGAGGGCGTGTCAGACTCTTACTGACTAAACCCCTACCCCGTTCCTTCGTTGCCATCGATCTGGGGGACACGGTTACAACCGTTCGGATACCGTGTTCCCTAGAGGCTTCGGCCCTACCGGGCCCCTACAGTTTGCTGACATCTCCTTGAGGCGCGCGTGGAACGGAACGCGCCGTCGACGACTAGGCTCGGTCCAGATTATTACCAGACTGCCGGAGGGCGAGCTACCCAGCGCTCGCTATCCGCGAGCCCGCGCCTACGGTGGTCGGAAATCGGGATCGGGATCGGCGGCGTGAGTTCCGTTGCCTCACGCGGTCGGCAGCCTCCTTCGCTAACATTACTGCTTCGCAGAAGGAGTTGACTGCCTGCCACCCCTCCTCGCTCCGGACCATGGCCTCTACCAGGGCCCGGCGCGAGAGGTCACCGCCGCCGATAGCCTCCACAAGGACACGGCGGTGCTCCGCCCAAGCGGGGCACACTTCTACCGTGTGCTCCACCGTGTCCTCCGGGCGGTCCACACAGTGGCGACACCCGGGCGTCCTTTCCTCCTTGATCCGATGCAGGAACCTCCCGAACTTACCGTGTCCGGTGAGTACCTGCGTCATACGGAACGAGAGGACGCCGTGACCTCTTTCCAACCACTCCTCAAAGAGGGAACTTACCGCCGCAATGACGGCATGCCCAGCACTGGGTTGCGACAGTCGCAGTCGCCATGCGTATGAGATCCCGCCGGAACTCTGTCCGCCATACCGCGACTTGTCGTGGCAGCGGAGTTTCGCCCCGGCGTTGCATCTCCACGCGCAAATTGTGCATGCGTGCAAGGACTGTTGCCTCCAAGTGGCAGGCCAGCAAGGAGGCTCGCCGCTTCGCGGGAGATCGTGCGGTATCCACGCACCATCCGGATGGCCATGACCCTCTGGCAAGCGTTCAGTTTGGCCGCTGGTCGCTTACCTAGCGATGGCGCCCAAACTGGCGCCCCGTAAAGGGCCATGGGCCGAACGATCCCCGCGTAGAGCCTCCGGCAGGGGACGTCTGGACCCCCTAGGTTGGGCAGGAGCCGCTTCAGAGCGGCACCAGTCCTGTCCAGTTTGGGGGGCCAAACGTCGGAAATGAGGACACCCAGACCTGGAACACCTATCTGTAGGTCATACACATATTTGTTTAAGTGTCTGTGTTGTAAATGGAAATATTGTAGACCCAATAGTTTTTTGAAAAGAGTAACCATGGAGTTTCTTGCCGGTTCTTCTCCATAGGAAACGACCAATTTGGAACCGTGCACTAGTTTTTGACGTTTTATAAGTGCCCATGTAGGCCTATGTAAAATAAAACCACTTTGACTTGACTTGTTTCGTGCGGAAATCGAACCCGCGACCTGAAGCGCAGCAGCCAATTGCTTAACCACTTGTAGTTGGGTTTGTAATTTAAATAATAATAGTCAATAAATTGTTCTTCTTATAGTCGAATTGTGTATCCTCTTGAAATTTGTGCTAGTTTGAAAACAGGTTTAAATTTTTACTTTGTTTTTCCTGTTAAAGATCAGATAATATTTGTGACCTACACTAACGTTTGATGCTAACGATATTATTTATTTATTTAACCTGTCGAGCCCCGGGGGGGCCGCCATTATTTTTTATATTTTAATATAATTAATATTAATAAATTAATATAAATAATTTTAATAATATAAACTGTTATTGCTCTGTTTCTGTTGCTTCTGTAATTAGACTACTAGAGTACAATTTTAAATCGGTCGGGGTTTGGTGGCACAATTTTTTTCCAGCGGTTCTCAAAGTTAAAAGGTAATATTTGTTTACTGGCACGTTTTCGTGCCACCGAGGACCTACAGGCATGATAGTACACAGGCGGACTTAATGCCTTAGGCATTCTCTACCAGTCAACTAAGGATGGTGAAGAGAAAACAAGGCAGGTACATAAAAAAAATAATAATATTGAAATACTATGGGTTCAAATATATTTATATAAGTAAGTATATTCATCATTCTCTACTTATTTGGTTCCATTAATTTAATTATTTATAAGCTAGTGCTTGACTGCGATCCAACCTGATGGTAAGCAGTGATGCAATCGTTGATGGTGAGGCGCACTAGTTTATTAAGAGTCTATTCACTCTATCTCGTCACACTATTCCTATTATGTCCCACTGCTGGGCGAAGGCCTGCCTCTCCTTTTTCTATATACTTCTCATTAAATTCTATTTTTTTTTTACCTACATAGTTTGGGAGCCACCGTTCAAACATTTTACTGCTTACAAAAATAGTTACAGATAATATTGACGAACTCGTAATAGTCTTAAGGTATGATATTTTTAATTGTAACAATGAACAATAAACATTATTCTTCTTCTTATTTATTTTCAAGTAACATTATTTAGAATCATTTCGATTACTTACATCACAAATAGTTTTGAAATTATGATTGAATTGTGTCAGATAAAAATTACATCATAAATAAGTTTAATTACATATAAAATTGAATTGATTAAAATTAAATTGCATAGGTAGACTATTATTACAATCTTGGTCAATCAGTAGGTACATGATTATTATTATATTTATTAAAATAAATTGCACTATTAAAATACAATAAGCATTAACAATGTCATTAAGATATTCGTTAACAGAATGATATTGCCTTGTCATTAAATAATTTAATTTTTTTTTTTAATTTTTTTTCATTTTGCTGAGTATATGTATTTAACTTATTCATTTAATATGCAGGAGCCATTACAAAAAAAGTAAAGTGCCTAGTGGTAGCCCAGTGGCCTAGTGGTAGGTTATTGCTCCTACTTACGATTTACCTTGTCGATATATTGAAATCAAAACATAAGTTTGTGTCACAAACGTATATTAATATATGAGAAAAGATGAAAAAAGTCACGCCCTCCCGCTTCGTCCAATAGCAGCAGAAATCAATTGATGATTTTCTACTTAAAAAAAGAGCAGGCCATAGAAATATAATAGGCACTTACCGTCACTTAACGTTTGAATCCCCAACCGGTCCTATGAGACCGCGCTGTTATTGTTTTACTATTGTGTCTCGTTTCGCGGGTATCTGAGTAATTAAATTCTTTCTACCGTAGTTGGGTAAAAACAAGTATTTACTTTTTTAATTTGTATACCAATGATATACGGCAAAAGTTTTTTTCTTCATGCCATGCCTATTAATTTGCACTACAGTGTAATTCGTTTTTAATAATCATTTAAATACACTGGCAGATCACAATAAAGTATTATCACTTATCTTTCCTACAAATTTACTTTTGCCTTATCTAACCTGGAGATTTATTTACCCAAGATCTGTAAAATTTTACTACAGTAGTAAAATCTGATGGAACCGTTTACCATAAGACGGAAAAGTTTTGCTTTGTCTTTGAAAAAAATATATTTAAGTGTCTTTTGTTTAGCGTACACAGCATAAGTAATCAGCTTTATAATTTTTCCAGTGCTGGGACTCAGGCCTTCTCTCTAAGAGAGAAAATAAACAGTAATTCACCACGCAGGCCCAGTGCGGGTGAGTGGATGTCACATGTCTGCGAATTTTTGGTTGTAGGACATGTCGTTTCCCTCACGATGTTTTCCTTCAACGTTTTGAGAGCAGTGGTGATGAAATAAATTACACAAAGTAATGCACCAGGCTGGGTTTGATCCCACGATCTACAACTTGTAAGTCGGGGCCGTTACCACTGGGCCACCACTGCTCGTTCTTTACAAATACAGAGATATTATACACTTTACACACTATACCTACATTATACAGTTTGATCAAACAGCATACTTCAATCGACCTATTCACAAGCAGCTTGGAATCCATAAACAGCGCTTTGTCCAAAAGCGCTGTTTCGTAATTTTTACATTCTGTTTTTATAAAAAAAATTTAATGGTTATGAACTAGTGGTTGACTGCGATCCCACCTGATGGTAAACAGTGATGCAATCGTCGATGGTGAGGCGCAGTTTATTAAGAGCCTATTCACTCTAGCCTTGAAGACACCCAAATTATAATCGGACGGAAAAACCGCAACAGGCAAATTGTTCCAGTCCCTCGATGCACGCGGTATGAACGACGAGGCGACACGCTTAGTCCGGACTACCAGTATAAGTGTATAATCTATGGTCCGGACCGTAGAGGTTTGGACAACGTAAGGGTGGATACTCGCCGTACGTAATATTATTATGCCTACATGTTAATCAATTACTTCAGTAACTGCTTCAACAATGTTTTCATGTTACATGTGAAAGAGGCTTGTAAATGGCTCGCTTTGGTTTAATATACTGTTATATCTAGTAATGTGATGTTGATGATGATGATCATGATAATGCTATCTAGCCGATTTCGGCCATAGCGACCGCATTCATTGACTTCTCAAGGCGGTTGTGAGCACAGATTTGCAGCTCTGTTATGCGCCCTCATCTGGCTTGCATATCCAACTTAGGCCGAAAAACTCCGAGCACAAAGCGGACATATTAAAGCACCATTAACGACATGATACACTATAGCTATTGGTGGTAACTATAACTATAGCTATACTCTATTTTCTATAAGAAAAGAAATTTAAAGAAACTTGTTTTACCGTCCGTTCAACCAATTTTGACTTTTATTGCGTTGGTGACATGACAAATGACGGCTGCAGAAAAAGTTGGTATTGTAACCAATTTTTTGCTTTTAATAATAATAATAATATTCCACTACTTTCACACAACATCATCTAGTCCCAAGCTAAGCAGAGCTTGTGTTATGGGTACTAGACAACTGATAAACATACTTATATACTTCTAAATACATACATATTATAGATAAATTACACCCAGACACAGAACAAATGATCGTGCTCATCACACAAACATTTGTCCTGGGTGGGAATCGAACCCACGACCTCCGGCATAGCAGTCAGGGTCACTAACCACTAGACCAACAGGCCAGTCGCTTAATGTCATCCTTATGTCTACGAAATGGAAGTCAAAATCGGTTGAACGGACAGTAACATAAGTTTCTTTTGTTTTCTTTTCTTACAGTGAATAGAGTATATAGTCCGGTCAAATTAGACTAATTAACCTATCACATACCTGCAAAACGAGACACAATAGTAAAACAATAACAGCGCGGTCTCATAGGACCGGTCAGGGATTCATGAACTAATTGGGGTGAGGTTACAATAATTCGCACTTGGCTGAAAATTGGTAAGATTGTTCAATACACTATTATAAAGGAAATGTGAAAAGTCCTCATCGATCCGGCACGTGCAAAAAAAATACACGCGGTCAAAGGTGACAAAAACGGGTTTTTCGCGACAACTCTTTCAATTTTTTGAATCGTTAGATCTCAAAAACGGTGGCTCTTAGGAAAAAAAGTATTTAGACATTTTTATAGATAATTGTCTGATCTACAATTTTTGTCTGAGCTAATTTTATGATAAAACTTACCATTTTGGTGAAAATCGCGAAAAACCCATATTTGTGACTTTTGACCGTGTGTATTTTTTTTGCACGTGCCGGGTCGATGAGGACTTTTCACATTTCCTTTATAATAGTGTATTGAATAATCCTACCAATTTTCAGCCAAGTGCGAATTATTGTAACCTTTTTTTTTTTTAATCTTTATTTAAAGAGCTTTTTCGCTAGTGCGAATATGTCACTGTAGGTTTACAAAAAGAATTACATATTTTCACAAAAAACTAAGAAAGAAGGGCATCCAATGTATTTATTGTAACCTTGGATGTCTAAATTGACCGGACAAATAGTAATGTAAGCTGTAAATCACCCAAATAAAATCAAATTAATAAAACAAAATAAACTAAATTATTAGTTCAGTTTTTAACTAACCGTTATGTAAAGCAGACGTTGTAATTTTTACTAATAGTCTGCGTTTTTGAAGTAAGTCGTTTAAGGCGGGCGCGACGTTAGAATTATCCATACAAACGTAATACCAAAATCATTTGCAATTTAAGCATATTTACACCACAATATGATGTTATTCGGATTCAGACAATAATTATCTAGGTTCCTACATCGTCTTTTTGTTGAAAAACTTACCCCAAACGAAATTTAAGCGAATTTAAATTTGCACATTTTCACAGCGAAAATGTCATGTTTTTATTTTGTTTTTTCTATATTATAAACAACAATATTTCAAAATATCTTTTCGTAGGAACACAGATATTATTATCAAGTTATAAATACTAGAAACAATAATGGAAATACATTAATTTTTCATTCATCATTTTTGGTATTACGGAACCTCTCCCAAATTTCCAATAGTTTGTATTGCTATCACAGCAAGCAACTGTCAGTGTGCGGATGATGACTTTACTCCAGTCGGTGTGTCCAAGAATTGTTTAAACTATCTGGTTTAGGAGTCCATTGAGGACAAACATTGGGACACGAGATTTATATATATTAAGATAAACGCAGTTTTATTTCTTTTACATGTGATTCAAGATTTTTGTGGACCTTTATTATTTTTTAGGTATAGTTTTTCGTTCAGAATACTTAGTCACGTGGCCAAAAGCGAGGGCACATCAAATATACGATAAAAAAACATTGCAAAAAATAAATAAATTATATTATTTCAGGAAACTACTGATAAAATTATGGTGGTGCGGAAATTATTGTTTCACAACAATTTTAAATTCAGGATAAACCCGGATGAGCTTACTTATCAGAGGAAGTCTGTGCGAACAGCAAATAACTACATTGGACAGCTTCAATATACTTTGGGCTGTCACCGAGAGTAGACGTCTCATCTGCTGGAAGAACCGTGCCTAAAGAAGATGTTTAAAATACGTGTTTTGGTGTTAGTAGCTCTGCTTGTGGGTTCTGCACATTCCTTCTCGTGGGGTGAGTATAAAAATCGTGTATTTTATTAGTATTGTTGTCTGCCAATTTGATTGCTGAGGGATTTATTTCATCACTACTTTTTGCTAGCGAAAATATGAGAAACGTTTTAGGGACGGTTATTATGTCAATTTTATAATTTTTAAAATGTTAATTTGTAGCCTGATTTGAACAAAAAATTGTTTGATTGAGATGGGTTGATTAAATCAACCCATTTACGCAAAATTAAGTCCGCCTTTGTACAATGTTTTTGTGCATAAAGTTCCAATAAAAAACAAGCAAAACTACTTCCATCTGTTTGCAAAGTCTTTACATTACAAATGGCTGAACAGATCTGGCTGAAACTTGGTGCGCGGGTCGATCATGGCCTGGATAAGAAGTCCAAATCCACTCAGCCGTTATGGCATAAAGAGGTAATAAACAGATTGAAAGACGGGCATTAAACGTATTCAGTTTCGTATTTATAATACTAGACGTTACCGAACCAATTAAAGGGTTTAGTAATGATTAGAGCCCCAATTGTAATACACATGTATTTTTAGGGACAAAAGGTAACGAGCACGTATCGCAAAATTTCTAGTATTAGTTTACCTGCTTTTATATCTTCGGGTCACGGCACTGAGAAATTGATCAGGAATATCCTATCTACCTCACTGATCGATTTCAATGTAACGTTCTACACCGAGGCTATAGATACCTAGAAACTCACTTGTCCGAAATATATAATACACCCGACGACCCATCATCCCAAAGACGGTGGGATGAGCCGCTCTGCAGAGGAGTTCAGGAAAATGTGATTGTAACATCTACTACTCTTGCAGAGCGTGCGCGCCTGCTAGCTGTGGGGGAGTGGGAGTCGGGTCTCTGGGTTCACGCACTACCGTCATCGAACATAGGCACCTTGCTCGATGATACTACTTTCCGTCTAGGCGCTCCCTGTTGTTCTCTTCATTGCTGTCACTTTGGCAAAGTTGTCAACAGCCTCGGACACCACGGTCTATCATGCAGCCGAAGTGCGGGTCGCATAGCACGGCACGCGAATATCAACGACATCATCAGACGCACTCTATTCACCGTCGGCGTTCCAGCTGTATTAGAACCTCATGGCCTGGCACGCGACGATGGCAAGAGACCGGACGGTACGTCGCCGTCGTTGTTCGCTTGGTAAATGGGTAGGTTTTTAGTATAGGACGCTACTTGTGTCGATACTCTTGCGCCATCCCATCTTCCAAGCTCGTCGTGCTGTGCTGGTTCCACTGTTGCGGCTGCGGAGAACCTCAAGCGGCGGAAATATAATAACCTTGTGGGCAGTAATATTTTCGAACCGTTTGGGGTTAAAACTCTTGATTCGTGGGGTCTGAGTGCTCACAAGCTGTATAAAGATCTTTCGAAGCGCCTTGTTGATAATAATAATTCGTGTGACCCAAGGGCTGGCTTTTACCTCGGACAGGAGATAAGCGTTGCCATGCAGCGTGGCAATGCCGCTAGTCTCTTTTGGGCACATTACCAGTCGACAGCGATGTGGAAGAGTTTTTTGACGCCATACTTTAGTTCGTTTTTAGTTAGTTTAGTTTAGATGTTTTACTGTAAATAAGTTTAAATAACTATGTATTTTTTAAAGAATTACTTTGCACGCGTTCAGTTGGAAACCAGCGTCAGGCAACTATCACCACGTATTTGTTTATGTTGAACAAAAATAATAGGTCCACTATTTGGCCCAGCCGCGACAACACTGTGTTATTTTTCTATTCTATTTTTTTCTTTTTAATCTTAGGTTGTTTGTTATTTCTACATTGTGTGTCTGTGTGATTTTTTTTTTCTTTCACGCTAGTGGATAATAACTTATAGAAGGTAAAAAAAGATCAACGGGAATGAAAGCAAAGAATCAACTTGAATATTTCTTTATTTTTGTTACGCACATACCCTCCCTCAATAAGTCCCTCGTTTAACCTCGTTTACCTCGTTTAGTTTGTGTCAGCGAATTTTATGAAAAGATTAGAAATATCTTTAAAAAAAAGAAAGATCAATTAAGCAAACAATTTAGTAAATATAACCTTCCTTGTTTCAGACATAATTCTGGGCGTAACTCATGGAATAGAATTTTATTACAATGACACATTAACGTTCAAACAAAACATTCCATCTTTTTACATACAATCAATAACTTACGATCCAGTTCACGATAGGGTGCTTTTTGTCGACTCCAATTACCCGAAGACTGAAACGACGACAGTATCCAGTTTTGACGTATCAACCAAGACTATAAAAACTTTGGTTACGAGACCATGGAACCGTCAGTACAACGCGAGGATCATCTTCGAACCCATCACACAAGTACTCTTTTGGTTACACGGAGTCAATATAACTTCGTATTCATTAAATCATGCATCTTGTAACGCAGTTGACGGAAATAATTTATTTATGTTGGATCATGTCTGCACAGATATCGCCGTGGACAGTCGTGAAGGGTATGTTATAATTATATAACCATGGACACACTTATAAGAATAGCATTATCATCATCTTTATCTTCCTGCCCTTCTCACGTTTTTTTCTTCCATTCTGTCCTGTCACTCGTCGTGCTATCACGAACTTCCTCTACTGCCATATCATTTCTCACATGGATAGATCCATCTTTTATTTGGCCTCCTCTCCCATCTGCATCCATTCACATGTAAACTTATAACTCTTTTAATAACATGCGTTTCTTCCTTTCTCTTCACATGACCATACCAAGACAAAAGATTCCCTTTCATATCTTCAGTCACTGGTGCCACTTTCAAACTTCCTTTAATATATAATTTCTCACATTATCCATTCTCGTCCATCATCCATTAACATTTTCAACTCCGCAACGTGTAAAATCGTTTACATAAGTTGTGTTACTTTTTGGTATACAATAAAGTTTCTTCTTTTATATACAAGAGAATCCCTGTGTGTGCTGTTTACTGCGATATGACGCAGGCTTTTGATCATGTTGACCACAGTATTTTACTACTGAAATTAGAAACTTATGGCGTACTAAATCTTATTAACTCGTACCTTACTAATAGAAAACAGTATATAGAAATTGAAAGAATTAATGTTAAGACAAAGAAAGAAGAAAATGTATCTAGTGAACGCACTCCTACATACGGTGTTCCCCAAGGTAGCGTGCTCGGGGCTTTACTCTTTATAATATACATCAATGACCTGACTCAGCATAATTCGCTTTGATGTTTATATATTTGTTTAAATATAGTATATTATAAATATTCACAATTTTCAGGTACATTTACTGGATTACAAACATAAACATTGAGAGGGCTCGGTTAGATGGTTCCGAGAGAGAAGTTTTAATAGACAGTGTAAAAAAGGGATTAAGTTTGGCCATCGACGAACAGAGAATGTACTGGATTGAGAAAAAATTGGAAAGTGGTGGTTATCAGCTGTCTATTGAAAGTGCCAGTCTTTCTGGAAAGGACAGTAAGACATTATATATTATTTCTAGAGAATCTACTTACGAGTATGCATATTCGTTGACTGCATCAAAAGATTTCGTTTATTGGCAAAACTATAATCAAGTGGGAATTATGCAATTACCGAAGAATCTATCACAACCTGCAAGAAAACTATACACAATAACTAACTCAGATTGTTGGGCTTGTCATCGATTAGTAGTCAAGTACACAACAAACGAGCTAATTCTGGGAGTAAAGAGCGACGATGGTCTCCAGCATCAGAATAGCTCTAATTCTAAGTCTTCAGTTTCAATCTGTCAAAATTATTGCTTGCAAGGAGATTGCAATGTCACTGCTGAAGGAAAACCTATCTGCAGGTAAGACGTCTAACGATGCGCAATTCCGGGATGTATTAACAATCAGAGGGATCGGATTGTTAAAATAAACCATCGAGTCATCCATCGACTCGCCGTTCTAAAAAGTATGATCAAGATGTTTTTCGATTGATTTGAGACAATGGAATCGACCGCTGGTTTTCAATTGTACGACTCATTCACAGAACTCTAAACTATCGAGGAACAACTCGCGAATGAACGCACCATGCGCCAGTTGCAATAACAGACCGAATCGTATTCGAATCAAATTAGAAATAATCGAGAACTTCAAACAATCGAAACAATCGAATAAAGCCTCACTCCAACGCGCATCGCTATTAAAGACTATCGTCTGTTTTTTATTCCCTGAGACTAAAATGACATTACAACACAAGAGAACTGGCATCATTCCTATAGTAAGTTTGACATTCAATGTGTCAATTTAGTCTCAGCGTTTAAAAAACAGATGATAGCGACGATATTTAGGGTCAGCTCACAATGCTTGAAAAAAGCAAAAGACTTATCATGAAGGGCTACCACGGGTTGAGCGAAAATGAGGGTTAAATGTACTTTTTCATGTTTACATACATTCTCCAAACGCTGTTTCTTTTAGGCGGTTGTAGGATAGTACTGGCAGACCCTGAAATTATTACTTAATAGAAAATCTAATGTAAATTTTAGTTTTTTACCTTGTATTTCGTAGATAGATGCGTATCAGTCGCGGTCCTCGTTTGCCTATTACAACTAACCACAGATGTTTGTTGGTCCTTACTTTACTTTACTACTGACACTGGTGTCTTCTTACTAAAACACATTTTATTTCGTGGAAAGAGACACAAGATGCTATAGGCATATTCTGCGACCTATCAAAGGCGTTTGATTGTGTGGTTCATCAAATATTACTGTTGAAATTTGAGCATTACGAAATAGGCAAAAAAGCATTCAGCCTATTTGGATGACCTTTCAAAATTGCCCGAATTGGTTGATTTGAAATAAATGCTTTTGGGTTCTTCTGATAATTCGAGTAATGTTGTTTCTTATCTTCTTAATTTCAGTTGTAAAGCTGGTTACTCTGGAGAGAGGTGCGAAATAAACGCATGCCACAAGCACTGTTTAAACGACGGTGTCTGTTCTCTGAATGAGGAGAATCAGCCAGTCTGCCAGTGCACAGCAGGTTACGATGGTAAAAGATGCGGCATTTCAATTTGCAACGACTTTTGCTTACAAGGAAATTGCAGTGTCAGTATTGAAGCCAAGCCTAAATGCAGGTAAATCTTCTTATTCATGGGATTCGTTGAATGGATAATACAAATACTTTTATTAATAGCTTGTTGACCCAACTGGTCCAACCTAAGTTCCTTCTGGTCTACTTATTTGTAAATCAACCTTAAATTGAATTAAAATTAACTTAAATTCATTATTATTTGAGCATTTCGGCATTAGTCACTCATGACATACCTACACATTAACCTATCGGTACCCGCGAAACGAGACACAATAGTAAAACAATAACAGCGCGGTCCAATGAGACCGGTCGGGGATTCATGAATTAATAGAAAAAAAAATAGTTTAAGAAATTATAAATGTAGGTACCTATAGAAAATACCAGTGCCAGTACAGGTAGTACCGGTACACTTCTTGTAAGTGAGTTGGTTATTTAAGGTCTTGTTTCAACGAGCAAGCAAATTGCATGTGTTTGGCACTACATTGCGGGCCACCCAGGTATAATGTAATCAATTGATCGTTCGTACCACGCAATGTTATTCAACTTGCATAAAATTTGCTTGTAAGTGACAACTTAAGGCTAATGTTGAAATTCCCAAGATATCAGAAAGAAGTTAGGGACTTGAAAAAATATATTTTGTATGCTGTTGTCCAACAAAAACTTATAGAGCGACTGAAACATAGCATATTAGTCACAAATCTCGTTCGCCTGTCACAAATGTTTGTTGGTTTTCTTGCTTATAACTATTGATAGAGATTAGAGAATCTTATACAAACGTCGTTATTTCAGGTGTAAAGACGGATACTCCGGAGAAAGGTGCGAAATGAATGTGTGCAATAACTATTGTTCTAACAACGGTGTCTGTTCCTTAAATGAAGAAGATGAACCGGTTTGTGAGTGCACGGCTGAATTTGAGGGTAAAAGATGTGATGTTGCTATCACGCGTGGTGGGAGAAGTGATTGTGATGACAACACAATGGAGCAAGTACTAGAAGACCTGCGCAGTGATGCAAAGAAAGTTCTGAAAGATGTTAAACGTATTCTCCAGTTTTTCTGTAATAAAATTGATGAGTATGAATCCAAGATATAAATATAAACACGATTAGCCAAACAAGGGCTAAAAAACCGTAGCATAATAATCGTAGCTCGATAAAAACAAACACATTAGGTGCCCATTGCAGTAAATTTTTTATCAATGAAAATAATGTGAATATCAATGAATTTTATAATTTAACAAATATTGTATTTTATAGAACTCGATGAACCTTTATTATAATGTACATGAATATTTAAATGATAAATTTAATAAGTAAATTAATAAATAATACCAAAAAATGTAACAAAAATTTATAATAATAATAGGTATACTTAAGTATAATTTAAATAAATATTAATGTATAAATTCAATATATTACCAGTAAAGTATGTATTCTAGTTATAAGCTTACCTACCTACACAAAGCGAAAGAGAATGTAGTTTTAAAATTGTAAAAGAAAATTAATCTTAGCCCTCCTCCTATTTTGTTATTTTTGTCATGCCCGACGGGGCCCACAATGCTCCAAAACTGTTAACATTTGTATAATCTTATGTACCTACCACCTAAGTTCACATTGTGGAATGCAAATAAACGTATTGAGTATTGAGTATTATGTAGACTTTGTTATAATTTGTAATAAAATAAAAACAAGATATTATGTTACTGGGATTACTTCATATCTTAATTACAATCCTAATACAAAAATAGCTTAATTTATCTTATTTTGTACGAATTCGTTTTGTATGTTTTGACTGTATCGGTAAAAAAACTAAGATTAAAAAAAATGAAACAAGTACACTAAGTTGACCACTCGTTAATTCCGCAACTACCGCCTTTCTGACCGTATCTACTGATCTTTGATTATATACTCGCTACAGATCTTCTTCTTAATTTTTTTTTAATGATAGAGCTTGACTGCGATCCCACCTGATAGTAAGCAGTGACGCAATCGTAGATGGTGAGGTGCACTAGTTTATTAAAGGCCTATTCAATCTAGCCTTGAAGACACCCAAATTATAATCGGACGGGAAGACTGCAGCAGGCAAGAGGCAGCAGAAAAGACGAAGACAGACCCTCAGACACTTGCCTAAGGGCCTGTCTTCCTCTTTATTTATTTTGTTTTCTTTGGGCAGTAGGCTCTCACTTTTATATTTAGCTTTATATTTTATCTATTAAGATTGTCTTTTTACAAAAATTATAATTATATTAATGCATTTTTATTTTTAGTTTTTTTCCCATTACCTATACAATTTATTGTACCTTGTCCAACACAACTGATGAATTCCCTTTTGAGCAAAGCAGTCATTAAAGCTATTTTAGAACTCAAACGCTCCAACATACACACAAAAATTCATCAAAATCGGTCTAGCCGTTTAAGAGGAGACACGTCCACCATCATAATTAATATCCTCATCTACCTAGCCTTTTCCCAACTATATTGGGTTCGGCTTCCAGTCAAGCTGGATTTAGCTTAATACCAGTATTTTACGAGGAGCGGCTGCCTACCAGACCTCCACAATCCATTAACTGAGGTAGCACGGTGCTTCACGGCAAGACTGGAGTTAGATTTACTGGCTTCTGACTATTCATAACGACTGCCAAACATCTACAAATGACAGCTGGGACCTACGGCTTAACATGCTTTCCGAGGCATAAAGGAAACTTGGTATGTTAAGATAGTCACCCATCCAAAGACCAACCTTGGCAAGCGTTTCTTAACCTTGAAGATATTCCCGTGCGGCTGTTATTATTTAACCTCGAGCTCCCCATCATAATAATAGCACTTAAAAATAAAGTTAAAAGAGCGCCATCTATTAAGACTGCGCGGAACGAGTGAGCGAATTGATAACTTAATTTACTGGGGCTGTTTCAGTAGATAAACGTTGTCGGTTGCGTTAATTCGAAATAGTTGCCAATAGATGCCGCTAAATACAATCAGTGTTTCTATTATCGTAGGTAGGTAATTGCTTTATTAAACCCACTTGAAGCTGACTATGTGTGTGGCAGAAATCAGGTAAGGAAATGCTGAAAATAGTACTTACCAAAAAAAAAAAAAAAAACACGCCTAAGTATAATTTGGTAACTCTCTCACGTACGGGGCCCAGCAGGGTCGAAGCCTCTGGGGCCATGGATTGGATTTCGAAAGGGAACCTCGTGACCCCAGAACGATGGCAAAGAAGAAACGGGGTAGGGTTTAGTCAGTAAAAGACTGACACGCCCTCCCGCTCCACCCAAGAGTGGGAGAAGTCATTCTGATGATTCCCCAAATGAAAAAAAAAAGACCCTAAGGTGAGCAAAAACCTTTGCAAAGCGACTGCTGCGCTGGAATTATAGCAATTTTTTTGGGTTCTCTTTATAAGTTCTTAGTGGTTCTCTCTTGTTAGCCGGTCGGTCGTAGTCATGTCTCGGTAGAGTCTTGCGCCACCGCCTCTCTCGCGATACGACGCTATGCAGCTCTGTGTTTGGCGGTTTGGAAGTTGTTGTCGGTGTCAGCCAACTAAGATAGGTTTGTTATTTATTATCACTAAAAAACATCACAGTTTTACACCAGTTGTGTAAGTAGCTGTACTTAAACGTTAGTAAGTTCATATTATTATTGCTAGGTTGTTGGTGTTTCCTTGGCTGACACCGACTCCAAAAATAACAATAATTGTACCTGCTTACAAAAATACGCAATTATTTTTTTACTTTTTAGTGCATATTAATTTGTTTTGGAATATTTATTTTTTGAAGTCGGTGTTTTTTTTTTGTTAAAATTGTTTTTTATTTTTTAGTGAATCTGAAAGACACTAATTACTTATTTGAGTATGGGTAGACCTACTAAACGCGCTGCTTATAGAGACAGCGCCATTTAAATGAAACAAGGGAAGACAGGGAGAATCGCCTATTTCAAAAAAGGAAACTTATCTCAAGGACAATTTCAGTCGCGTGAAGTAGCAACATATGGTAGAACACTACCAGAGAACGTGATTCCCAAGGACGTCAACAGCTGTGGTGTGGTTTTCTCTCATGAATAAAAATTGGCCTCGAATCCCGAGTGATGTTTAGACGCATTAGTGAATGGAGTTATGGATATTATAAAAAAAATCAAATGGCTAGCCTTGTGGAGAGACCAACTGGAGGATGGCGAGCTACCAGATGCCGTATATATTAAATTTGATGACGAGTCTATTGGGCTTAGACTTAAAAACAATAATGGGTGGAATACCCAGGAATACCCATACCTCCATCTAGTACTACGTTTCAGGCATTGAGAGGTTACGGAGATGTGGAGCGCCGTATGTTGCCTCTAAAATTAAGCTGGGCGGTTACAGTTCACAAACTCCAGGGTACCACCCTTGAAAGAGCTGTAATTGACCTTAGCAAAAAAATTGCTAAAGGGCAAATATACACACATCAAAAGTGTCTAGGGATCAACATATATTTTTGCAATAACTTTTCTCCTGATTGATATTAATTAAAATTTTCTTTAAGGATTCATCAAATAAAGTGTTTTCGTTTGTCACAGTAACGATAAACCAAGTCACCTTTGCATTAATAAAGAAATTTGCCATTTTCATAATAAAGGGATTTTTGACATTTGAACCACTAACATTAAAGTTCGAAAAAAATACTGAAATAACAGTTTTCTTTAAATTTTATTGGGTAACTTAAACAATTAATAATCCGTGTTTCTACCGCGAACACTAACAACACAAGAACATCGGTTTGGCATACTCAAAATGAGTTCATCCAAATCACGCTGTGGAATGGCCGCCCATGTTCGTTGCAACAACAAAAAAAGGTCTTCTTGCGACTGGATACCCTCCATATTCGGCAGAGCTCTTCTCTGTAGCATATCCCATGCATGCTCAATCGGGTTCAAGTCTGGCGACTGAGCAGGCCAGGGCAGGACATTGATGTTAGCTGCGGCGAGAGTCTGTCTTACAACTCTTGCGGTGTGCGGTCATGCATTAACTGAAATAAGGGACCGATTTGCACTTGTAGAGGAACGATGACGTCTGATACAATCGTCTCAGCATAAATTTGAGCGTTGAGGTTGCCTCTGATCCAAATCAACTCAGGTCTTCCGCCGATCCAAATACCCACCCATACCATGATGGTTCCACCACTATAAGGATGGACTTCCTGGCAGGATTTTAATCGCTGTTGGCGTCCAGGGGTTCTCCAGTGTCGTTTACGTCTTGTATCCGGTCTCATACCAAAACGAGACTCATCAGAAAAGCACACGAAACGCCATTGTTCTTCTGCCCAATTTCTGTGTTCAAGAGCCCATTGATATCGAATCCTACGATTGTGCATTGCTATAGGTGGTACCCGTAGCGGTCTTCGGGAATGAAGGTTCACTTCATGCAAGCGGTTTCTGACTGTTTGGTCGCTAATTAAGTTCCCTGAAGAGTGATGAAGCCTCACGGCTAACATCATGGCGGTTATTGTTGGAGCTCTTCGAGTTAAGATTTGAATGTATCGGTCTTGTCTCCGTGTGGTGCAGCGATACCGTCCTCCAT
This sequence comes from Mythimna separata, assembly GCA_030763345.1. Taxonomy (NCBI): domain Eukaryota; kingdom Metazoa; phylum Arthropoda; class Insecta; order Lepidoptera; family Noctuidae; genus Mythimna; species Mythimna separata. The sequence continues at coordinate 8,805,154 of CM061190.1, forward strand.
GGCGCTCAGCCACGGTACCAGTGCTTCGGTAACGTGTCCAAAGTCGACTGATAACACTCTGACTTGTATTCAGAGCTAAAGCCACAGTACGTTGCCGGGAACCAGCTTCTATCATTCCCACGGCTCTGAGCATTTCTTCCCTGCTTAAATGACGTCGCCGCTCCATAATAACGTTGGTTTTAATCTGTAGTAGGGAAACAGTAGCACTAATAATGTCTTCAATGCGTTGTATGTTTTTATAGGGAAAATATTGACAGCTGATTTTCATCTTTTACTCGAATTTGATTCACAGTTCCTGATTCAAATTATGAAATGCACCAAAAAGGATCCATATAAATTTATAAAATCATAAATTTATTACAAAGCCACATCTCAATCTCAAGAAATCCGCATAAAAATGCTTGATCCCTAAACACTTTTGATGTGTGTATATTGCACTAAGTCGTGTCAAAAGTTTGGCAGGCATAGTTTTATCGGATTTAGACGCCAACAAATCTATATACATATAATAAAACAGTAAAATTGTACATTGTTAGCATTAATTGGCGCAAAAACCACTGAACCGATCCTGTTCAAATTTTGCATACATAATCCTTATAGGACCCTTAATGATATAGGCTATATTTTATCACGCTATTTGCTATGGGGGGTGAGCAATATTGCATTTTGTCGGTTTTGAACGAGTTGCCCCGAGTTCGAATCCCACCTACAATTTATATTTCTGTCAATGTTTTATCTTATTGTTTTTGGAAAAAAAAATACTTTTACCATTTTTTCATAAGAAAATCAACATTCCTATTTGATTTTTCCCAAATATTTTGTAAAAACTAATCAAAACACGTTATAAAATCCAAGCGTCCACGAAATTCACATACTACAATGTTACATTCGTCCATTTAGCTGCCAATTTATCTACTGAAATGAAAATCATCACGCTATCATGGACGAAGAGCGGGGCAGTCATTTATGACATTTATATGAGAACGTCTATTTTGCTTAATTTTCATCGAACATTGCAGCGCGATCGATTAATGACTAGACTGGGACGTAACACGGTGGTGGTTCGAATCCCAGGAGGTGTTTTAGAAAAAGCTTTTTTTATTTTTGTAACATTTTTTTCACATATTTTTGCATTCTCACAATTTTTTTAACAAAAATATTACCAAAAGATATTATTATTATTGTTTAACAAAAAAAAACCCATGGAGACAAATTTTACAACTGCGGAGTTGCACCCCGTTTTCAAAATGCATCCTTCCTCCAAGACATCCTTCTTCTTCTTCCTGCCCTTATCCCATATTACTTGGGGTCGGTGCAACACGTTTCCTTCTTCCATTCTGTCCTGTCGTCCGTCACACTATCATCACACTATCATCTGCCCTTTTCTTTCATATCAATCCTTACACAATCCATCCATCTTTTCTTTGGCCTTCCTCTCCCTCTCCATTCTCAAGAACTCTTTTAGTAACGTGCTTTTAATTTCTCCTCTTCACATGACCACACTAAGACAAACGATTTCCTTTCAAAATACAAACATCCATTTATTTTTTTTTTAACTAAAGGCTATTTATATTTTAGGTGATTTCTTCCACTCTAGGAAGGAGCACGAGGGGATGTCAGACTTTCACTGACGAAAACCCACACCTTTGTATGTTCCTTCTTCGCTTTGCGTTCCAGGATTCCGGGTGGAGGTGATCAGCAGTAACGACCTCTCACGTCTGGTCCTGGTATAGATAAAGAAGGTATGGAAAGCAGTCATCACTTCCTTCCGCAAATAAAGCGAAGAAGGTAGCAGAAAGTGCAAAGATGATGCCCTTGGCATAACGAGTCGCAGGGCGATTCCATGCTACCGTTAGCGCGGAGTTTTGGACGGTGCACTATTGGCATTTCGCTGTTGAATAAAGACTGGTCTTAGTCGACTGACGTTGCGTTATGTGCCACGCGCACCTAAAAGAGATACCATAAGCGAACGGCCCTAACGGGCTTCGATAGCTGGAAAATTGTTCGTATAGGGCATCTAAAGGAACAAAGTGGGTATTTTTTACTGCTCTGCATGCTCTACCCGTAAAAATCGAGAGTTTACAGACTGCGTTTGATCATCAGCATGTGAAGTCGGCTAGCTGAAAATACTCGCACACAAGAATTCGTTTATTATTCTCACTAAAGAAAAACATTTATTTGGTGTATTAGGGTGTCAGTCAAATACCGCACCAGAAAATTCCTGCCTCAATAAACAGGTCATATAAACACAAAAAAATGATGGTGATCGGTAAACGCCCTATACATATGACACCTGGGAAGTGTCCAAATGGCGATGGGAGGGGCCTAAGGATGTCTTGTTTCGCACAGTTTCAGCCACGTTGCTTCACTCTAGGAGGTGACTGCTTTCCATTCCTCCTCCCAGCTCATACCATGATCTGAACTAGGGCAGGAGGATTCTGATTTTGACCCGCAAACAGTAGGTACGGCGGTAATCCGTCCTAGCGGGATAACTTCGATCGTAAGGTCCACCGTGTCTTCCCGCCGAATCTAAAACATCTACCTCCCGAAACACTCATGTTCGGTTAGGACCTGCGTAAAGCGCAAGGTGAGGACGTCATGACTCTGTAGTCTCTCTTTAAAGAGTAAATTTATAATAGTTATAATCGTGGTGTGCCAAAATTAGTCGCCCTAGAATGTAAATTGCAACTAAAAGAACACTGTGGAATTTAGTTGGTAAAAGTCTGATACTCTCTCTCGGTCCACCTACAGTGGGAGAAGGTATTTGGTGGTTACCCAACAAAAAAAAGAGGCAAATACTAAAGGCGGTTATCTGCCCTAATTTGGTTTTTTGAAGAACAAATCATTTTAATTTTGATTTTATCGCAATATGAACTAAACTAACGACTTTACCCATAGAGTAGGCAACTATTTAGAATGCGAACTCTGCGGCTCTGTACTTCGTTGATGTTTTTAAGGCAATTGACGTCGTGCGGAAGAAAAACCCGGGTGTTATCATTGGGTGGATCGCCCGGAGGACACGTTAGAGCATAAAGTACTGGTGGGCCACGCTTAGGCGGAGCACCACCGTGTCCTTGTGGGGACGATCGGTGACAGCAACCTCTCGCGCTGGGCACTGGTACAGGCCATGATCCAGAGCGAGGAGTAGTGGCAAGTAGTCCCCTCACGCCCAAGTCGCTGGGATTCCGACCCCAATTTAGAGCCACCGTAGGAGTGGCTTGTGAATGGCGAGCAATGGGTAGTTTACCATCTGGCTGTCCGGTAATAATCCAGACGGTCAACCGTGGGTATTGTTCCACGCGTGCTTCAAAGAGATTTTAGCAAACTATAGGTGCCCAGCAGGTTCGAAGCCTCTAGGGCCATGGGCGAGCTACCGAAAGGAAAACCCGGTACCCTGGAACGAAGGCAAAGAAGTAACGAGGTAAGGTTAGTCAGTAAAAGTCTGACTCACCTTCTGAGAAGTCATTCTGATGATTTTCCACCTAAACAAGAAACCTGGGCACGCCGTCATTTCCTCTTAGAGGAGTGGTTGGAAAGAGATCCTCACGTTCCGTATGCCGTAGGTCCTAACCAGACACGGTAAGTTCGGGAGGCTCCTGCATCGGATTCAGGGGAAAAGGGCGCCCCAGCCAGACTTGGGCGCACTGTCTGGACCGCCCGGAGGACACGGTGGAGCACACGGTAGAGGTATGGCGGTTGCCTTCTTCTGCGAAGCAGTAATGCTAGCCAAGGAGGCGGCCGACCGCGAGCGCGAAAGGGAACGACCCTCACACGTCACACGTCAGGATCACGAGAACGATTTCCGACCACCGTAGGTGCAAGCTTGCGGACGGCGAACACTGGGTAGCTTGCCGTCCAGCAGTCCGGTAATAACCCGGACCGAGTCAAGTCGTCAACTGTTCCACGAGCGCCTCAAGGAGATGTCAGCAAACTGTAGGGGCCCGTGGCAGGGCCGAAGCCTCTGGGGACGTGGATCGGTATTCCGAAAGATAAGCTCGGTGTCCCAAAATTGAAGGCAACACAGGAACGGGGGTGGCGTTTAGTCAGTAAAAGTCTGACATGCCCTCCCGCTCCATTTAACAGCAGGAGAAGTCATTCTGATGTTTACCCATCTGAATTATAAAACCTAAACAAGAAACCAACTGGGGCTATGGTTTCGCTTCTGAAAGGGAGACCCTGGAACGTAAGGCAAGGAAGGAATATAGAAGTGAGTCTTAGCCAGTAATAATCTGACACGCACTTCCGCTTCACAGAAGAACGAAAGTCATAAGATGATTTCCCAACTAAAAAAAGTACTAATTGGAGTTTTAACTTAAACAGTTTTATGTAAAATTAATAATTAATCAGATGTTTTCCGAAGTATAGGATTAGTTATAAGTAACTTTTGTGCAGTTTTACGAACTTAACGCGGACGAAGTCGCGGGCAACAGCTAGTTGTTAAATAAACCACACGACGATAGATCATTGCAGGAGATGACAAGACTACGAAATCTGTCTTCCGATAATGAAGGTCACACATAAGTACCTAAGTCATAATACACCTTTTTTTTACGAGGCAAAATCATCCAATAAGTCCTCCCACCCTGAGTGGAGCGGGAGGAACTGTCAGACTTGTACTGACAGTCATACTACTGTCGTACTCATCCACAGTGTTCCTTCAATAGCCCTTTAAGTTCCAGGGTCACGGTTACCCAGGGACAGTAGCGCGACCACGGACCAGCTAACGTAATTAGGACGCATGAAATTTGAAGAGTATTGTAGTACAGTATTGCGTTTTTTGTTAAACGTTGAAGTGCCCTTAAACATATTTTTTTTCGAAATAGTTTTTATAACCTTTGTAGTGAGTATAGGCGTGATATTATGTTGTGTGATGGCGTAAACAATGCTTAGATATGCTATAGCAACAATCGCGGTTAATCTGCTGTTATTTATTGAAGAGTTCCCTCGATTTCTACAAGATCACATTATCAGATATTGAAATCGTGACAATGGGACCACACGGGAAGCACCAGCTTTCAAATAAAAAAAGAATCATGAAAATCGGTTCACCCAGTCGCAAGTTATGAGGTAACAAACATAAAAAAAAAAAATACAGTTGACTTGAGAACCTCCTCCTTTTTTTGAAGTCAGTTAAAAACAAAATAAAAACATGACATTTTCGCTATGAAAATGTGCAAAATTAAATTCATGAATCGCTTAAATTACGGTTTGGGTAAGCTTTTCAAAAAAAGACGACGAATAACATCATATTATGGTGTAAATATGCTTAAACTGCAAATGATTTTGGTATTACGTTTGTATTGTTACGCCGTGAAACTTGAGTACGCTATATCTTCGACGGAACCAAGGGTAGCATCAAATAATTAAAACGCATTGCTGTGCGAAGCTTCGAGAATAGGAGTACATACTCAGGCCTGGCAAATTCCAGAAAAGTCCGACATGTACTATTATTATTAGATAAAGTTCAGTAGGTAGTTATGTGGGTGGATAAGGGAATTTGTACCTTCCGGTATTAGCAATAGAGTCGAAATTCGCATGTAAGGTGGTAGATAAGTACCTACTTACGAGAGTAATAATAATGATTTATGGCCTCCCGATGCGACTATTTTGTGCTAGAATGTCCTTGAAACGTCGGTATCGAGAAATTTCGATGACTTCGCATATAAATACGGGCCCCCGGCTAGAAGAGTTCAGTTTGATTTCGTCAGCGATACAGAGTGAACTACCTAAGTGCTTGAAGTGATACCTAGCGACCTAAGCGATACTAAACGGAACTCTGAGTGTTTATAGTGATTGGTTATTTGTTGATTGGACTAATTTGTCATTGTTTTGTGGTTAATAAAGTTATCTGCTAGTAAACCGGCATTTAATTACTCACGTTCGTAACAACTGGTGTCAGAAGTGAGATGCCATTACTACAGAGGGACGACGAACAGGGACCACGAACAAGGAGGCAAGTGGAGATGGATGCTGCACGTCAACGTCTGGAAGCGGAAGATCGGGCTGGTATGGGAGCAACGGCAGCTGCTGAGGCGCCAACAGGGCCAGCCTCGGAAATGAACCTCGCCGCAGTGTTGGCCGCCATGCAAGCTAGTATGGAAGCTGCCCGCCGCGAACAGGAAGCTGCCCGCCGCGAACAAGAGGCTAACCAACGTAAGCTCCAGGATCTAATCGCGGCTAACCAGGAAGAAGCCCGCCGCGAACAAGAGGCTAACCAACGTAAGCTCCAGGACCTAATCGCGGCTAACCAGGAAGAAGCCCGCCGCGAACAGGAAGCTGCCCGCCGCGAACAGGAAGCAGCCCGCCGCGAACAGGAGGAAGCCCGCCGGGATCAAGAGGCTAAGCAGAACCTGATCCTCGAAAAAATCGATCACGGCCTCGTCACGTTGGGCGAGAAAGTGAAAAATCTCACCTTAGAGGTCAAGGAGGTTTCCGCCCGAGCTGATAGCCTCGAAACCAGAATTGATGGCCACGAAGATCGCCTGCTGGACATGAACAAAAAAATCGTCAAGCTCGAAGCACGCGAACCCGTTGCTGTTAGCGCACCATCGCACACCCACTGTGCATCAGCCGCAAAATTTGATATGCCGCGTTTTGATGGCACTTCGTCCTGGACGGCTTTTAAGTACCAATTCCAAACACTGGTCAAGACGAACCGCTGGGATGATGACCAGTCTTTCGCGGCGTTAACTTTGGCCCTACGAGGCGACGCTCTGCTGGTCCTAGAGAACCTTCCTTCAGACGGCAGGACGTTGGAGCGTCTAATGGAGGGGCTAGACACTCGCTATGGTGACAAGCACCTCGAACATGTTTTCCGCGCGCAACTTCGCGAGAGAACGCAGAGGTCGAACGAGAGCCTTCAGCAGTGGGGAGTAGAGGTTGAACGGCTGGTCCGGCGGGCATACATGTCGATGACACCGGAGATGGTGGAAGTAAATCTGGTGCAAGCATTTATCGACGGTCTACGGGATACTGAAGTCAGGGCTACGGTGCGACTCGGACACCACCAAACTCTGAAGAGTGCGATGGCCCACGCTTTGGAAGTGGAAGCCGTACGACAAGACTCACGTACGCACAGAGTTCGGGAAGTGGTGGTCTCATCTTCAGTGCAACCACGTCACCGAGAAGTGGCTTCGTCGGCAAAGTCCCGCTATAGTCCGACGTGTTATGGATGTGGAGAAAAAGGGCACATTCGTACCGATTGTCCCAAGAGGAAGAGGGGAAGTGTGGACTCCGGAACTCAAGTTAACGAGGAGTCGTTAAACTAAATGTCGCCAGGGCCGCGGGGCGGGTGCTGGCTGGTCAACTGAAGGCCCCAACCATCACCATCAATCAAGTCCACAACGGAAATAGTTTGATCATCGAGGGAACGCTGAATCAACGTGCTTGCAATTTCACCGTTGACACCGGGGCGTCACGGACTATTATAAGACCTGAGTTGCTGAAACGCACCATCTTGTGGTAAACAGAAACCCCAGCCTACCGACTTCAGACAGCCACTGGCCAGCCAGTCTCCGTCCTCGGTGATACAGAAATCGAGTTTAAAATCGGTGATCAAGTGTACACCCATTCAGCGTTAATTGCGAATATTACCGACGATTGCATACTGGGTCTCGACTTCCTGCGGAAGTACCGATGTGTTTTAGATGTCGATAAAGGAGTATTAAAATTCCCAGACCAAGAAGTCTTCCTGCAAGGAATTAACACATGCAACCTCTATTGCTTAAAGGATACCACATTGGCTCCAAGAACGGAAACCTTAGTCGAAGTTAAATTTCCTAAGAAAATTAGGCAACGCAGATGTGTTATGGTTGAAGACATTGGCTGGCACCCGGAACTTATCACCGCAAGGACATTAGTTATGACGAAAGGAAGATCCAAGGTCAGGATTGTAAATCTTGGGAAAAAGGAGATCCAGTTAAAGAAAAACAGTGTTGTTGGAAGATGTGAAGAAGTGAAGTATCTCCGCCGAATCAACACATCTTCAGTAAAACAAGACGCAATAAAAGGTGAACCTGATCACATCCAGCAACTTCTGGAAAATTCTAAGACCAATTTGTCAGTTTCGGAACTACAGCAAGCCAAGGAATTTCTGCTACGGTTCCAGGATATCTTTGCAACGGGAAAAGATTGCGGAAGAACAGGTCTCGTCAAGCATGAGATAGATACAGGTGATGCTAGACCAATTAAACAGAGACCGCGCCGCATACCCTGGGCTAAAGAAACTGAGGTAGCAGAAATGGTAAAGGATATGGCTAATAGCGGAATAATTGAACCTTCTACGAGCCCATGGTCTTCTCCTGTCGTTCTGGTGAAGAAGAAGGACGGCAGTACCAGATTCTGTGTAGACTACAGAAGGCTGAATGATGTAACGAAGAAGGACAGTTATCCCTTGCCTAGGATAGACGACACACTGGATATGCTCAGTGGTATGAAGTGGTTTTCAACCATTGACTTGAAAAGTGGCTACTGGCAAGTGGAAATTAGCGAGAAAGATAAGGAAAAGACAGCGTTCAGTACAGGAATTGGCAACGGCCTGTGGCAATTTAAAGTCATGCCTTTTGGGTTGTGCAACGCTCCAGCGACGTTTGAACGCCTCATGGATAGAGTCATGGTGGGCCTTCTTGGTGACGTCTGTCTGGTATATTTGGATGACGTCATTATAATGGGCCGCACTTTTAAGGAACACCTGAGAAATATGGAGAAAGTATTCACCAGGATACGGGGGGCTAACCTAAAACTAAGCCCAAAGAAGTGTGCCCTGTTCAAGAAGGAGGTCAGCTACCTAGGACATGTCATCTGCGCCGATGGAGTGAGAACCGATCCTGAGAAGATAAAGGCTGTCCAACAGTGGCCGGCTCCAAAGAACAAAACAGAAGTACGTGCATTTCTAGGGTTGTGCACATACTACAGACGGTTTGTTATGGGTTTTTCGGACATTGCAAAACCTTTACATCAGCTGACTGAGGATAAACGAGATTTTATCTGGGACAAGAACTGTGAGTCAGCATTCAACGAACTAAAGCAACGGCTATGTGAAGCGCCTATACTGGGGTATCCGAGCAGAGATGGAAGATTTGTCGTCGATACCGACGCCAGCAACACAGGAATTGGTGGAGTGCTGTCGCAGGTGCAAGAAGATAGGCAAGTCGTGATCGCTTACTTCAGTAAGGCACTTTCAAAACCAGAAAGGAACTACTGCGTGACTCGACGAGAACTACTGGCTGTTGTAAAAACTTTGCAACATTTCCACAAGTACCTCATAGGGAGACAGTTTACGTTGAGGACGGACCACGCTGCATTGAAATGGCTTCTACAATTCAAAAACCCTGAGGGTCAAGTTGCAAGATGGCTAGAGCAGCTGCAGGAGTTCAACTTTGTGACGGAACATCGTAGTGGAAAAGGGCATAACAATGCTGACGCCCTGTCACGACGTCCATGTAATGAGGACTGTAGACATTGCCAGCAAAATGAAGGCCGGGAACACGTGAACTTAATTAGGGCTGAAGGCAACTTTAAGAGGTCCCAGGAAGAAGATGACGATATTCGACCTATACTGGACTGGAAGCGTAGTGGAACTAGGCCTCAGTGGAATGAAGTATCGTCACATAGTCCTGTCACAAAGAGCTACTGGGCACAGTGGGACAGTTTAGTCCTAGAAAATGACGTGCTTTGTAGGAAATGGGAATCGAACGATGGCAAGGAGGTGACCACACAAGTGATAGTACCACGACGTGAAGTGGTCCCCCTGCTTCAGGAGATACACGATGGCGTTTCTGGTGGACACCTGGGAATCAAGAAAACTCTACTGAAAGTGAGACAGCGGTATTACTGGCTCAATTGTAGAGAAGACATAGAGCAATGGTGTCGGAAATGTACAGCGTGCGCATCCGTGAAAGGACCACAGACTAGGAGCAGGGGCAAGCTTCAGTTGTACAATGTAGGAGCCCCATGGGAACGCATTGCCATCGACGTTGCTGGACCTTTCCCAGTGACAGATGACGGAAACAAATACATAGTGGTGATACAGGACTATTTCACAAAGTGGCCTGAAGTTTTCGCCATACCCAATCAGGAAGCGACGACAGTGGCGAAAAAGGTGGTCGAAGAAGTAGTATGTCGGTATGGCGCACCTTTGGAGATCCATTCCGATCAAGGCCGCAACTTCGAATCTGCGCTGTTTCAGGAAATGTGCACTCTTCTGGGGATCTACAAGACACGCACAACACCTGCGCACCCACAGTCGGACGGAATGGTGGAGAGGTTTAACCAGACCCTGGAGAATCACCTGGCTAAGGTTGTCGATGATCATCAGAAAGATTGGGACCGGTATATTCCACTATTTCTGATGTCTTATCGATCAGCAGTGCATGATAGCACGGGCCATACCCCAGCAAGAGTGAATTTCGGCAGGGAGATGAGACTTCCAGTCGATACCATAACCGGCGTGCCACCTGACAAGACTAAGCCAGTTACGGACTTCGTAAGTGACCTCCAAGATCAATTGGATGAAGTGCATAAACGAGTGCGTGAGAATAGCCTGCACACCAGCGTTAAAATGAAAACTCGATACGACCGCAATGCCAACGCCAAGGGATTTGAGGAAGGTGCACTGGTTTGGCTCCACAACCCACTTCGACGAAAAGGGAAGTCGCCGAAACTTCAAGCTCGATGGGAGGGACCCTACACCGTGATAAAAAGGATCAACGACGTTACCTACCGCATCAAGAAAGGGTTACGAGGGAAACCTAAGGTAGTCCACGTGGATAGATTGGCGCCATATCACGGATCTAATAATGCTCGGGACGAGCATGACTAAGAGGGGGGCACTGTTACGCCGTGAAACTTGAGTACGCTATATCTTCGACGGAACCAAGGGTAGCATCAAATAATTAAAACGCATTGCTGTGCGAAGCTTCGAGAATAGGAGTACATACTCAGGCCTGGCAAATTCCAGAAAAGTCCGACATGTACTATTATTATTAGATAAAGTTCAGTAGGTAGTTATGTGGGTGGATAAGGGAATTTGTACCTTCCGGTATTAGCAATAGAGTCGAAATTCGCATGTAAGGTGGTAGATAAGTACCTACTTACGAGAGTAATAATAATGATTTATGGCCTCCCGATGCGACTATTTTGTGCTAGAATGTCCTTGAAACGTCGGTATCGAGAAATTTCGATGACTTCGCATATAAATACGGGCCCCCGGCTAGAAGAGTTCAGTTTGATTTCGTCAGCGATACAGAGTGAACTACCTAAGTGCTTGAAGTGATACCTAGCGACCTAAGCGATACTAAACGGAACTCTGAGTGTTTATAGTGATTGGTTATTTGTTGATTGGACTAATTTGTCATTGTTTTGTGGTTAATAAAGTTATCTGCTAGTAAACCGGCATTTAATTACTCACGTTCGTAACAGTATGGATAATTCACATGTCGCGGTCACCTTAATGCTGTAGTGTGTAACAGATTTGATACGTTGGTCCGACCAGATCCGTGCCGCTCTTAATTCCATGATTTACAATGCCCTTAAGAGCGTTTTCACATTATCCGATCCGATATCGGTGTCGGACGCCGATACGATATCGGGGTAAGTAAAATGTATGAAATATGTACCTGTGTTTCATATTGTCCGGCCCGATATCGGATATCGGAGCACGGCATTTCATACATTTTACTTACCCCGATATCATATCCGCGTCCGACACCGATATCGGATCGGATAATGTGAAAACGCTCTAACATTGCCAGAGACAGAAACAGGTGGAGGAACATCATAAGGGTAGATAATAAATAAATAGAAACTGACGACAAAGTGATTTTATAGGGGTTCCGTTTGTTTTCCTTTAGAGGTACGGAACCCTAAAAAGACGAAAAAGAAGAGTATTTAGCGAGTATTAACTTGCTAAATTCTACTTTCCTCTTTTGACAGTCTATTAATTATAAAGGAAACAAAAAGAGATATACCTATTAAAGCTAAAAAAAATATAAAAAATCCTTCACAGACGCTGACTGACATTATGACATGTCAGAAACTCGTAAGAGTGAAACAGAGAGAGAAAAAAAAAAACAGTTACAACTTAATTTAATTAATTTCAATGAATTTTCTTCTCTTCTTTGTCGTTACACTCTTGACAGAGCGGTCGTGGTCGTCATATCAGGTTCAGGTTTGGTGGCACGCTTGACAATCCGTCACCACTCGTCTCTCAATCTCAAGGCCGCCCTTCTTGTGCACAGGTGTACGGGGTGCATCTACTGCTGCCTTGATTAGGTCAGTCCATCTCATGGATGATCTACCACGCGCTCTCGTGCCCTCAACCTTTCCCTGCACTACGAAACGCTCGATGGAGTCATCGCCCCGACGCGATATGTGGCCAAAGAAAGTCAGGGACCGGACAGTGGAGGACAGACGATGACCGATGTCTAGTTCCTTCAAAATTGATAATTATGTTTGTCTGAAAATCTGTCCATGGTATCCCAAGCATCCTCCTCCAGCACCACATTTCCAATGTGTCAATGAATATTAGACCTTCTTAAATCCTAGACAATATTGTTACGGCTGACAGAATGTCGTTTAGTTAATAGCCTCAATTCTTTGTATCATTAAGCTTCTGGCCCTAACGCACACCGCCTCAAGTAACTATGGGACACATAACCAAGAATCCGGCTCATTCCACCATTAAAAGTCATAGCCATACCCTCAATGACCAACAGATATGTTGACTAAACTATTTAAGTTACAAATGCGTATGGTTACAGTTTCGGGAGACTCGTTCCGATATGACTTGGTAAATGTATGTGCGTTGTTCTGTCAATGGGCAGTCAGTAGGGTTACCATTAACAAAGGGAAAAATTGGGACAGTCTGCTTGCGTAAAATTGTTTGAGAGTAGGTAAAACCTGAGCGTAGGTACGATATTTTTTCGTTTTCCCACTAAGGGCCTGTTTCACAATGTCCGAGTAGGCACTAGTCACTGAATAAATTCAAAAATGTGACAAGTAAGATACTCGAAACTTAATCATAGGTGGTGGAATAGGCCCTTACTCGTATTTTCTTGCCTATATATATTTTTTGTATGTATTTATATATAATTATATATATTTTCTGCGCCGCTGCTAATCGGCACTGAGGCAGTGGAACGCGTCCAGAAATTCACGTACCTCGGAAGCGTCGTGGCGGAAACTGGTGGAACTGAAGAAGACGTCGCTTCTCGAATCGCCAAAGCCCGCGGTACCTTTGCACAGCTGAGACCGGTTTGGCAATCACGGAAATTGACTCGAAGAGTTAAGCTAAAAATCTTCAGGTCAAACGTCAAATCCGTGCTGCTTTACGGGTGCGAAACGTGGAAGGTGACAAAGGAGATCTCACGACAAATCCAGGTTTTCGTAAATCGATGCCTTCGCCGTATCCTCGGATTTACTGGCCCGAGATCATCTCTAACGTAGAGCTGTTGGAGAAATGCCGCGAAAGCCCGATCGACCACCAGATCAAGCGTCGCAAGTGGAGTTGGATTGGTCACACGCTTAGGAGGGATTCCAATCATATACCTAAACAGGCACTGGACTGGAATCCCCAAGGGAAACGGAAGCGTGGCCGTCCTCGGCAGACCTGGCGACGCACCGTTTTGGCTGAAGCGAAAGACATCGGACTGACGTGGAGCGAGGTTAAGCATAAAGCGCAAGACCGCTCGCGTTGGGTGACTACTGTTGACGCCCTCTGCCCCAGCTAGGGGATACCTATATCCCCTTACTTACTTAAGGTCCTAACCTTAAGTAAGTAAGTAATATATATTTTCGTATTAAGACGTACCTATAACATTTTTGTAAACTTTTATACCTGCACCATGTGTGTTTGTGTGCGTGCCATTTTGTGTCCAGGTCTGTCTCTGTTCATTTCAGGTTGCTTGGAAAAAATCGCTAAGTGCGATTATGCCGCCAATTGTATGTTTTTTTACTATAAGGTTTCCTATACTATTATTGTATTCTTGTTGTACAATAAATAATGTAATAAAATAATAAATACTAACCTCCTCTATCCTCTCTATCCTAAGGGTTGTGGTATTCTGCTACACAGAATCACATATTTTAGTTTACTTACGTTTTATATTATTATACACTATAAACTCACCTTCAAATCATTCATGTAAACATATTTATACAATATTTTTATAGTTTGTCATTGTCACCTGAGTTGACATATGTCTTTGTTAATTTATTTTTCTTACGCCATAGACATAATATACCAAAGAGTAGTTAGACCTCTATTAAGCTCGACAGACTGCCACCTTTGTAAACTGTTTTATTTCGTTCTGCTCTTTATTTTTTATTTTAGATTTTGAATTTTAAATTAAGAAGAGATTTGAGAACGAAGGAAAACGGCCCTGACTGCTGTCTCAGTTTTGGTTTGGTTGTGAACGCTGAAAGTGGTCTTTTTATCCTAGAGCTACCTATCAAAAGTGTTTCTAATTATAATAATCTTGATCAATTTATAAATTGACATAAATCAATCTGAATAAGAAACCTGTGCGTTTTACTGAAAGCTGTACCTAAGTCTTCTTTCTTGTCCTGAAGCTACCTACTAAGAGTGTGTGTGTGTCAGCCTCCACGGTCCTGACACCTACATGTGAACTGACCGACCGTCGTAACGGCCTCCCTGTCAGTTGCCTGCCTACGTGTTTGTCCGACGAGTTGGCTGCCCTAGACGTCGGGCTGCCCGTCGTGTTGCCTGCCTTACTGCGTGCTCACGGAGACGCCGAGCTGCCGTTGTGTCACCTGCTTACCACCGAGCATCCTGCGTCGTGTTGAGCTGCCGTTGTTTTACCTGCCTACCACCGAGCATCCTGCGACGTGTGAAGCCGACCCTTCCTTTTATATTTTAATCTTTTTAACTAATTTTCTGTATTTTTTATTAACGTGGCTTACGTCTAGCTCCCTCGAGCTGGACGTAACGTTACAGGGTTCAGTTGAAAACCGTCAAGCAACTGCTTCGTAGTTATGAACTGAACTGGACCTATTTGGTACAGCAATGAGACACACAGTGTTGTTCCTTTTTATTCTGCGTTAGCTGCTGCCAACGTCTACGTCCGCGTTGTAGTAAAAAATATTCCAAGGAATATACCTACTTTCAGAATAGAAAATTTTCAATGTGCTATTCCAGGATGTGGTCTGGACTCGTTACTAAGTTTCATCGAAAATAATTTAAGTTACTTTTTACGTGAAAGAGTAACAAACGTCTTAAAGAACGTTATGGATTTTAATAAATTTAAAATGCAATGGCATTGTTCATATATCTCTGACAAGGGTAATGAAAAAGAATAATAAGAAGTAGATTACACATTAAGACGTTCCTTTACCGGGAGCATTCGCGTGTAATGTGATGTTACAGAGTCGAGCATTACATCGGTGAGGAAGGATAACCGAGCATTACAATGCGCACCTTGTAATGATACAATGTATTATACGCGAACGCTCGTCAGTCAGGGAGGTAGTATTGTAATGTAATGCTCAAAAACGAATCTATATGTTACATTGCACGCGAATGCTCCCGGTGAGGGAGCGCCTTTACACTAAATAAATGTCAAAAAATGTTCTAGGTTAGGAAAAAGTTTAATTACGTCAGCTATAGCAAAAAGCCATTGCTTCTGATATTTCACAAATATCCATGCAGTTATGGGAATGAAAATTTTTCTTTAATTTGAAAAATAGTTACCCAAAAAGAGAAGATATTCCCGCCATACTCTGTTAATATGGTGACCCTACATACCCTTGGGGCTATTAAACAGTAATGATAACTGCCGTCCTACATTCTACAGATTTCGTGGTTATGTCCACTGTGTGTTTACATGGTAATCGTTATGCGGGGAGCTTTTAAACATTTGCGAATGTATCGAGACAAAACCAACGATGCAAAAGAATATATTCAACATCATTTGCAGGCCCTTAGGCCTCTTGTACACTGTACGTTTTTTTCATCATCTACCTAGCCTTTTCCCAACTATATTGGGGTCGGCTTCCAGTCAAGCCGGATTTAGCTGAATACCAGTATTTTACGAGGAGCGGCTGCCTACCAGACCTCTACAACCCATTAACTGGGGTTACACTACTTCATGGCAAGACTAGACACGGTACGCTATTTTCACAGTTAATAAAACGTACCGTGTACGAGACGCCATAGACTGCGATACAACACTGATGACACGGCGGCGGTGGTGCCGTGCCATAGCGCCGCCGTGTATGTCAACAAGCTCCCCCAGTGATCCATACAACACTGACAACCGTGCCTTTGTTTTTTGTACAGCTTTAAGGGACAGATAGGCGTGTGTGGAAAAGGGAGAGAGAGGCCTTCGTCCAGCAGTGGGACACAACGGGCTACTAACTAACTAACTTTAAGGGACCGCAGACTTGAATATATGGTTTTAATAGCAATTCGATACCTCCGCACGTTCCTGAAATAAAGGGTTTTGACAGTCAGAGACGAACAACAAAAATGGATTCATTCATACATCATTCACTCATTCATCGATTCATTATATCATTCATTCATTCTATCATTTTGAACGATTTGAAACTACGAATTTTCAATTCGTTTTTTTCTGACCACGTGACTTAACGTTGGAGCTATTGGCTAGATAATAACAGCCGCACAGGTCGATCTTCAAGGTTAAGCAACGCTTGCCTAGGTTGGTCTGTGGATGGGTGACCATCTTAACATAACGAGTTTCCTCCGTGCCTCGGGAAGCACGATAAGCCGTTGGTCCCAGCTGTCATTTTGAGATCTTTGGCAGTCGTTACGGATAGCCAGAAGCCAGTAAATCTGACTCCAGTCTTGCCATGAAGTACCGTGTTACCCCAGTTAATGGGTTGTGGAGGTCTGGTAGGCAGCCGCTCCTCGTAAAATACTGGTATTCAGTTAAATCCGGCTTGACTGGAAGCCGACCCCAATATAGTTGGGAAAAGGCTAGGCAGATGATGAAGTGACTTAACGTTGACATTACATACTTGGCTAACGCCCGTTTTCAATAACCAGTTCATAGACAGATAGCTATCCCCGATAAACAGTAGGTAAATTTTACCTATCAATCCACAACTTTTGGTAGGAAATGCTAACCGTCGGTATATAGGTTATAGGAAAGCAAATAAGGGCAAAAGGATAGATTTGTTTATCTTTAGTAGCTGCAACTTTAGATAAATAGCTGGAAAACGGGCGTAAGCTTGCAGGTGAGATATAGAATAAAAAAATGCTAGAAATCTTCTTTACTACTTTATCGACTCGAAAAGAAATTTTAATTAAACAGAATATAAGCACGAACTTAGCGGGTTTAACATAATCAGTCTTATAATGTGCGCCGCTGGTAGAACCTAGTATTACATAATTATTATATTTTAGAATAATGAAAACAGACTTTTTTGTTTTTCTTTTTTAATTGGTATAAACAAGTGCTTGACCGCTAACCCACCTGACGGTAAGCAGTGATGCAATCATTGATGGTGAGGTGCACTAGATTTTAACTAGACATGACTTCATACTATTTTTACATTTATTTTCAAGTAATTTGTATGAAATCAATCTCAATATAATTTAATCTCCTCAGTCATCAAAAGTATTGTGTCTTGATTTGAAAACCAAAAGATATAAAAGCAAGAACGACTAGACTGTACAATTTATTTATATTTTTGTAATTATTTATAAAATTTATGCGCACATAAATGCACTTTATCTATAAAATTTATGCACAAATACAATATAAACTTATTTACTAAAAGTCATTAAAGACCATTATAGTCTGAAACTGAATAAAAAGTTGACATGCTGAGAATCAAACCCAGGACGACCAGACCAAAATTCTTTGTGTTGTGATAGTACTTCACTCTGTGAAAGAAAAAAAATATTAGAACAGGGTAATTGACTTCTTTTGAACTTTTTGTTATATTTTCAGTCAGGTTTTTCAAATGAGGAAATTATCAAATAACTTCTGATTTTTGTGGAGCGGGAGACAGTGTCAGACTATTTGAAAGAAAGAAAGAAAAAATATTTATTTGGCGACAGTCACCAAAATAATAAAAAAATGAAATAAAAAAGGAAATCAAAACAGTATCATTGCGTGTGCCTCACAGCTGCCCTAAAAAAGTTAATTTCAGCCATGTTGCCAGACAACAAAATACTCTCTGACGCTGGTCTTACAATGAACCTTTAGTGAAAACTGACAAGTGAGAGTTTTACAAACTAATACCCGTCGTGTTCTTTCAGTTACATTTTGTCTTGTAGCCGAAACATGTCCACTGCTGGATATGTCCTCTGGCTGTGTATGTAAGCGTATGCGCTTTCCCCAAGCGTTGCCCCAACGACCAGTCCTGTGCGTTCCGCATTCATTGGACTTTCGCTACCTTTACCATGTCATCTGTCCTTCTTATGCGAAGCCTTCGAACACTTCCACACTCCAGAACCTTTCATCCCCAAGGACCATCAGATGGTCCAGAGTTGCAGTGGGCGGAACAGATTCTGTTCCGCCCACTGCGACTTACGTATTAATTTGGCGATTCTTCGGTTGCGGCAACTCTTTCAATCAATCCTACAGACATTGTCGTCCTACGACTTTATATTATAACAGCTTAGTGAAAAAACTGAAGAATGATGAATGAAGTCGTCGAAAGTCGAAGAGTCTCCATGCATAAGTATGTTTATCAGTTGTATAGTACCCATAACACAAGCTCTGCTTGGGACTAGATGGCGTTGTGTGAAAGTTGTGGAATACTACTACTACTATACTACCAATATTATCGTAACGGTTTCGCGTATAAAGTTGACAAGACATACATACGTCAACTCGCAGCGATTCAATGCTTATGGAAATGAAGCCTTACGCACCTATTCCAACGCGGAAGTGATAAATCTGCATCAGGAAATGTTGAAGGGATAAAACTAAATCGAAGTATTCGAAAGGGAAAATTGGGTGTTATGGAACTACTTTGAAGGACTACTGTCTAAATAGACGTTTTTTTCTGGTGGAAGATTATTAGAATGACTTCTCCCGCTTTAGACGGAATGGGAGGACGTGTCAGATTTCTACTGACTGAAGCCCACTTTTGTTCCTTCTTTGCCCTAATTCCAGGGTCCCGGGGTTTTCTTCCGTCTAAACCGTAAGGGCTAGCAAGGTCCTCTGGGGCCTTGTGGAGACTTCTGAAAGGAAAAACCGGGACCTTAAAATGAAGGTAAAGGCTTCAGTGAGTAGAAGTCTGACATGCCCTGGAGCTCAACCCAAGAGCCGCAGAAGTCATACTTCTCTATCAAACAACACGATAGTGAACAGTAGGCCTAAATCTACAAATTATTTGAGTACACACTATTATAACTTAGCATTATTTGTTTACCTGGCTCTGCCTTCATATTCTTCTTCCCAATCGACAAAAAACTCAATGAACGCTGGAAATATTAGGGCGACAAAGCCTAAGAAGAATTGTCCAAACTGAAAATATATAACTAGTTTAATTTTATATTTATAATGATCCCACGGCTGGGACTCACGCCTACTCTCTGGAAGAAGAAAATCGGTATTGGGTAAAATACCAAGTCGAAAAGAAAATAAACTGTATGACGAATCTAGAAATTTACTTTCTCAATCACTAATTTTAATGTGACTAAACCCGAGAGTACAAGGTTAATAGAATAGCAATCGTGCCTAATATAAAAGTGACCAAAGGGTCATCATCATCATCTGCCTAGCCTTTTCCCAACTATATTGGGGTCGGCTTCCAGTCAAGCCGGATTTAGCTGAATCTGGTATTTTACGAGGAGCGGCTGCCTACCAGACCTCCACAACCCATTAACTGTCAAGAATGTGAAATGGCAAGAATGGAGTCAGATTTGGCTTCTTACTTATCCGTAACGACTGCCAAAGATCTACAAATGACAGCCGGGACCTACGGCTTAACGTGCTTTCCCAGGCACGAGGTCAAAAGGTCACCCATCCATAGACCTTGGCAAGCGATGCTTAACCTTGAAGATCGACCCGAGCGGTTGTTATTATCTAGTTACAAGCTTAGCTTAGCTTCTTATACTCCATTTGTAATAATAAGACATTTAAACAAATCTTTTTTACTGTCAGTGCAACTTTTTATTGTGATGGTGGCATGATAAATTGCAGCTACAGTAAATAGTACCTACGTAACTACTTAGCTGCTTTAAATGCCATCCTTATGGCTACGGAATAAAAGTCAAAATCAGTTAAGGGACAGTAAAAAAGGTTTGTTTAAATATCTAATCTTATAAAGAAGTGTATTTTAAAAATAGAGTAAAGTTGCCGAACGACAATCGTACTCAGTTTGAAAAGTACTTACAAAAATCATGACTGGAATTGTATAGGGGGAAATCAAAGCCATGCTCATTACTAACATTGCCATGATGAATCTATATAATCTTTCCCACCATGCTGCTTTCCTTAAAGATAGAAAAAGTATGTTGTTTTACGCAATTATTTTTTTATTTGATAAATACTAGTCAATTTTAGTCGGGACTGAGTGCTTTTTTTAAATTCATGTATTTAAATTGGGCATTTTGATTTTTATGGCCTAAAACTGTTTCGAATTTGGTATCAAAAAACATTATGGTTGGTACACATTCTCCAGTTACTCTTGGGTAAAGGCTTCCCTTTATTCTTTACATTGTTCACGATTCTGCACCACTTCTTCAAAATCACATGGAAAACAAAATACCACAAAAATATTATATTGATTTCGGTAAAACCTGAAAAATTGTAATAAAGTAACCTTTTATGTTTCTTCACGATGTAGTGCCAAACTATTCGGAAGGGCACCCAAAAATTTACAGCAAATGTTGTACTTAGCATCATCACCAACAGAAATTGTAGAACTGTAGTGAATCTGAAATTATTATCAAAAACTGTTTTATTTATTTCAATATTATTAAAGACATACTAGTTCTGACTATACATGTAGATGGATGGAGAGGGAAGCCAAAGAAAAGATGGATGGATTATGAAATGAGGAGTGATATAAAAGAAAAGGAAGTTATTGATGGTGTGGTGGGTGATAGTACAGAATGGAAGACAGAAACGTTTGGGAGAAGGGCAGTAATAAAAAGAAGAAGATTATGGAACACATACACTATACAGCTATCACACACGTCTTAAATTACAAAAACTAGACTATGAATATAATGGTCTATAAAAATTACAGTATCTAACCTACGAAAATAAAAGAACACCAAGCTTTTGAATCATTATAGTTTAACTGATCACTCAACCCAACTTGACTGTACGTTGTTTTTACTTATTGTGTCAAGGGCTTTTAAATTCTTTTATTAAATAACTTGTATGACCTAGCGTCTACGAGTATACGTAGGTTGTCAAATCTAAAAAGTACAGATGGGGCCAATGAAATTGATTACTATAATTTACATATTATAACTCTCGAATGAAATCTTCTATTGTATGGTTAGATTTTATTTAAAACTAGCTTTAGCCCGCAGTTTCGCTCGCGTACATAAAATATAGCCTATGTCACTCCGGAATACAACAGCTTTCTATTGGTGTAAAAATTTTAGCAATCGGACCAGTACTTCCACAGATTGCCTTATACACACATCAAAAGTGTCTAGGGATCAACATATATTTTTGCAATAACTTTTCTCCTGATTGATATTAATTAAAATTTTCTTTAAGGATTCATCAAAATAAAGTGTTTTCGTTTGTCACAGTAACGATAAACCAAGTCACCTTTGCATTAATAAAGAAATTTGCCATTTTCATAATAAAGGGATTTTTGACATTTGAACCACTAACATTAAAGTTCGAAAAAAAGACTGAAATAACAGTTTTCTTTAAAATTTTATTGGGTAACTTAAACAATTAATAATCCGTGTTTCTACCGCGAACACTAACAACACAAGAACATCGGTTTGGCATACTCAAAATGAGTTCATCCAAATCACGCTGTGGAATGGCCGCCCATGTTCGTTGCAACAACAAAAAAAGGTCTTCTTGCGACTGGATACCCTCCATATTCGGCAGAGCTCTTCTCTGTAGCATATCCCATGCATGCTCAATCGGGTTCAAGTCTGGCGACTGAGCAGGCCAGGGCAGGACATTGATGTTAGCTGCGGCGAGAGTCAGTCTTACAACTCTTGCGGTGTGCGGTCGTGCATTATCATGCATTAACTGAAATAAGGGACCGATTTGCACTTGTAGAGGAACGATGACGTCTGATACAATCGTCTCAGCATAAATTTGAGCGTTGAGGTTGCCTCTGATCCAAATCAACTCAGTTCTTCCGCCGATCCAAATACCCGCCCATACCATGATGGTTCCACCACTATAAGGATGGACTTCCTGGCAGGATTTTAATCGCTGTTGGCGTCCAGAGGTTCTCCAGTGTCGTATACGTCTTGTATCCGGTCTCATACCAAAACGAGACTCATCAGAAAAGCACACGAAACGCCATTGTTCTTCTGCCCAATTTCTGTGTTCAAGAGCCCATTGATATCGAATCCTACGATTGTGCATTGCTATAGGTGGTACCCGTAGCGGTCTTCGGGAATGAAGGTTCACTTCATGCAAGCGGTTTCTGACTGTTTGGTCGCTAATTAAGTTCCCTGAAGAGTGATGAAGCCTCACGGCTAACATCATGGCGGTTATTGTTGGAGCTCTTCGAGTTAAGATTTGAATGTATCGGTCTTGTCTCCGTGTGGTGCAGCGATACCGTCCTCCATGGCGCTCAGCCACGGTACCAGTGCTTCGGTAACGTGTCCAAAGTCGACTGATAACACTCTGACTTGTATTCAGAGCTAAAGCCACAGTACGTTGCCGGGAACCAGCTTCTATCATTCCCACGGCTCTGAGCATTTCTTCCCTGCTTAAATGACGTCGCCGCTCCATAATAACGTTGGTTTTAATCAGTAGTAGGGAAACAGTAGCACTAATAATGTCTTCAATGCGTTGTATGTTTTTATAGGGAAAATATTGACAGCTGATTTTCATCTTTTACTCGAATTCGATTCACAGTTCCTGATTCAAATTATGAAATGCACCAAAAGAATCCATATAAATTTATAAAATCATAAATTTATTACAAAGCCACATCTCAATCTCAAGAAATCCGCATAAAAATGCTTGATCCCTAAACACTTTTGATGTGTGTACAAACAAAAAAACAAACTTTACCTCTTTATTATATTAGTATAGATTGTCGATAAAACCTTGTATGTTTTTTAATAAAATAAAAATAGCTTCATAATTAGTTGGTTTTACGGATAAAGTAATTGATATTATGTGAGTTACACCTACACAAAGTAACGAGTATTTTAGCTCGAAAAGTGTGAAACGTCAAACGGCAATTTTTAGATTTGATAGCCTTTAGGATGGAGATGGGAAAATCAAGGAAAAGATGAATGAATTGTACGAGAAATGATCTGAAAGAAACGGGGAGAGATAGTAATATACGCAAAGTACTATAGAACAAACGTAAGAAGAAGATGATGACTAAGATAAGGATGGAGATATACTGGACGTATGGCGCTATCCTTTTCTTATGCTTACGCATTGTTCGGCAAATGGACTGTAATTGGACTGGTGCATGTTTCTCCCCAAGCCCAGTATCCAAAGAAACCAGTCGCGACTGTCAATATAATCACTATTGCTGTAGCTGCAACCAAACGAAATTATAGGCATAAGGCAATTATAATTATCATGACTTCATGATGTTAGAAGCGATATAATATAAAATACGGTAGTCAAATACAAGTTTGTATTCCTTGTTAGCTATAACCTAGGGGCCTTTAAGTCAAGGGTGCTTCATCGTCGGCTACATCAACGTTAACCATCAGCTAAAATAGTGGTCAAACGCGACCCAAACATAATAAAACAATCTACAAATCAAAATGTTGTTACAACAAAGGACTTTCTTATTCGTTTGTGCATATTTCAAGTAGTAGACTATTGGGATCTAAAGATCGTATAAAAACTGACATAAAACGATGTACATGTAAATGATATATATGTAAGTAGCATTCGTTAGGCCAATTAAATCTAAACCGAAAAGTGCTTACCAAATTGTACAACTCGCGGGAAATATATAGGTTGCTTCATATTATTTTCCACTGGGAGTGCGACACAGACGCCTGATGTTCCATACATGCTTAGTCCACAAATCCTGATAAATCCATGCATGTCTTTCCACGCTGCTCTCTGATCAAGAGTAACTTCAAGTGCTAGCGATATGCTAAAGTATATTGTTGTACATACACATAATGCTGGAAAATAGAATTATTTATTACCTAGCCTATATATTGTCCCACTGCTGGGCAAAGGCCTCCCTCCATTTCTTCCATCGTTCGCGGCTTTGAGCCACTTCTTGCCAATTCTTAAGGAAGACATCCACGTCGTCACGCCATCTCCTTCTTGGTCAGCCGCGACCACGTTGTGCGATTTCAGGGCACCAACCTTGTGTGTAAGACCGTTTTCACATTATCCGATCCGATATCGGTATCGGACGCCGATCCGATATCGGGGTAAGTTAAATGTATGAAATATGTACCTATCTTTCATATTGTCCGACCCGATATCGGATATCGGAGCACGGCATTTCATACATTTTACTTACCCCGATATCGTATCGGCATCCGATACCCATATCGGATCGGATAATGTGAAAACAGTCTTAGGGGGAAAATAGAATATAGAAGTATAATAGCTGACCTGCGGTAATATCATCATTACCATTTCAGTTTAAGGCGTCCATTGCTGGATTACCTTAATTTGCAGTGTTGACTATACACAGACATTTGATAATCTGCATGATCACCGGGACATATGCCTCGCCTACACTAAACGGTTATATGCATCTAGCATCCATCACATCCCCGCGACTCATCGATCCACCTTGTGGAAGGCCTTCCAACGCTTCGTCTTTTAAGTTTTTCCAGTAACTTTTGGCTTCGTCTATCATCCTTTCTACAAGCAAGGTGCCCTGCCCACTGCCACTTAAGTTTGGTGATTTTTATTTGCTAGTTTCATCATCTCAGCCGAAAGAAGTCCACTGCTGGACATAGGTTTCCCCCAAGCATCGCCACAGCGACTGGTTCTGTGCGTCTCGTATCCATTGGATTTCCACGACCCTCGCCAGACAGTCGGTCCACCTTGTGGGAGGCCTTCCAACGCTGCGTTTTCCGGTACTTGGCCACCACTCTAGAACCTTCCGACCCATCGACTATCTGTTCTACGAGCATTGTGGCCTGCCCACTGCCACTTTAGTATTTGCTAGCTTGCTACCAAATAAAATAAACCATAGATAAAAATTGAAATGTTCTTACCAACAAAAATATCAGCTATCATGGCGAAAGGTGCCAAGAGTTTGAGACTCCTGATAAGGCATAGGGGAAGCAGCAAAGGGGTAGTGCACAATATATACATTCTGATGTCAATAAACGAAGAGGGAACATCAATTTCGAAACTGTTGATAATCTGTGATCAATTAATTTTTTTAAAGAATCCCTGTGTTATCAAAAAAGAGAAGGTGAGATTTATTTTTGATTTTAAAATCTACAACTGGAAAAATAATGGATGTAGTTTATCTGTAATATACAACATGCAACATAATTAACGCACATCCTCTTGGGGGGTCGTTGTACTCTGTTTGGTCCCATAGTAAAAGTTGTTCATAATGATGAGTACAATGACCCCCCAAGAGGATGTGCGTTAATTATGTTACATGTTGTATATGTATTTAGAAATATTTAAGTATCAGTTGTTTAGTACTCATACCACAAGCTCTGTTCAGTTTTTGTCTAGATGGCGTTGTGTA
This sequence comes from Mythimna separata, assembly GCA_030763345.1. Taxonomy (NCBI): domain Eukaryota; kingdom Metazoa; phylum Arthropoda; class Insecta; order Lepidoptera; family Noctuidae; genus Mythimna; species Mythimna separata. The sequence goes on from CM061190.1 coordinate 8,830,963, forward strand.
AAAGTTGTAAAAAAACAAAAGCTAATAAAACAGTAAAGTATCAGTCATTTCCTCCACTAGAGTGCGTCTAATGAAAGCGCATCCTGGAGTTTTTTTTTAAATTTAATTGGCAACATTATTCAGCTGCAATTAATTGTAGCAAATAAAAAAAATTGACAAGTGTCAAGACATGATTCTCCTACTACTTAGTAATACCAAGTACAAAATTTTTGGATTTAACCTCTTTTTCTCAAATGGCGCTTTCATTAGACGGACTATAAACTCGTATAGCAGAAAGTCAATTAACCACTCACCTGTCTTATTGTATGAGCGATAACAATATGGTAAATACAACAAATTCCACACATTTGTAAAAACAAGATTATTTCTACTGTATACCTGGAAACAATAGAATTATACTCAAACTGTGCACAATATTGACTGGCCTGTTGGTCTACGCCCGTTTTCAATAAGCTATCTATCTACAGTTGCAGCTACTAAAGATAAACAAATCTATCCTTTTGCCCTTATTTGCTTTCCTATAACCTACCGACGCGGACCAACCAAAGTTGTGGATGGATAAATAGAATCTTACTATTTATCGGGGATCTATGTATGAACTGCGGTAGGTTATTGAAAACGGGCGCAAATGTTTGTGTGATGAGCACGATATTTTCTTTCTGTGGCTGGGTGTAAATTATCTATAATATGTATATTGTATTTAGAAATATACCTATATGTTTATCAGTTATCTAGTACCCGTAACACAAGGTCTGCTTAGCTTGGGACTAGATGGCGCAGTGTGGAAAGTTGTGGAACACATATATTTATTTAAAACTAAAGAATACGTTACCATCCATCATCATTATCATCTAAAAAAGTCCAAATAAAAAAATTTTTTTGCAAAATAAATATCATTTATCATTTACATCTTTCTGCCCTTGTTTAATGTTGTTTGGGGGTTTAATGTTATCTTCCATACCGTTCTGCCATGCCATTCGTCATTGCTACGCCCTTTTCTTTCGTATCACTCTTCATACAATACTGTAGCGACATCTATGAAACCACATAAAAACTAAGGGTCCTGCATCGCGCAAGCAAAGTTCTCCGCACGATCTGAATAGATACAACAGCCCGAAATCATCTATCGGGCCCACCATATATAACACTCGTCTGGTCGGAGGATCCTTCCTTTTCAACGAAGGTCTGTGGGACTTTACTGTCTGTTCCACATACCTTCAAAATACCATCCAAGTTTTGTAAATAAAAAAAATACTATAGTACGTCTAATGAAAGCGCGACCTGAGAAAAAGAGGTTAAATCCCAAAATGTTGTATGTGGTATTACTAACTAGTAGGAGAATCATGTCTTGACACTTCACAATTTATTTTATTTCCTACAATTACGGCTGAATAATGTTGCCAATAAAATTAAAAAAAAAACTCCAGGTCGCGCTTTCATTAGACGCATTCTATCTACCATCCTGCACTTTCCCAATTTATTTGTTTTTGGCGAAGCATGCTTTCTTCCTGTTGGCATCTCTATTCACCTCGTTCCACACAGTTTGTTCATCGTTATTTGTTTGTTTATTACAAGTTGGGAAAACACAATTCTTGCTCTGGGTGAAACGAGAGCCAATCTCTAAGAGTTTTATTTCATACACACTTTTTTACATTCCTAGACCAAAACTCTTTTAAACAATCCCGTAGCATTTAAGTTTTTCTCTACCCTTATAACTATTACCTATGTATCCATATTTATACTATATACTTTCGCCACGACATATGTCAGCTTTTTGGTCACAGCTATCACTTTCAGACTTCCTTAAATTTTACAGGCATTTCTCATTTTCATTCCATCAAGAAAATGCCATACCAGTAAACAGGGACGGTTCAATTATATAGTATACTTTGAAGCTTACTTTAGATACGTACCGAAGTAGGAACGGGGTGGGGGTTAGTCAGTAAAAGTCTGACATGCCCTCCTGAGAAGCTCAGAAGTCAACGGCAAGTCTGCTGGACATAGGCCTCCCCCAAGCTTCGCCACAGCGACCGGTCCTGTGTGTCTCGCATCTTGTGGGAGGCCTATCAACGCTGCGTCCTCCGGTACGTGGCCGCCACTCTAGAACCTTTCGTCCCCATCGACCATCAGTTCTACAAGCAAGCAGCTCAGATAGTGGTAGGCAGTCCCGTGGACAACACATGGCAAAGGTCGGCGCCCTTTGGGACACCGTTCTTATTACCGTCATCATCATCTTTAAACCCATCAAAATTAAGCTCAGAATTGCTTAATTGATCTGCAAGATTTTTGGTTATTATAGGGCTGAAAACCAACCGAAATGTGCAGCCTTGTAATTCTGATAATTCCCTAACTTAAATAAAAAGATACCTACCTAAATGCTTTGCTTTTTTTCCTGACCCATGTCCACGGTGCTGTGGCCGCGGCAGCTTCAGCCAAGTCAGGGTACGAAAGTTTGTGTATCCTTAACCTACGATACATTTTTTGAGCTGATCTTATTAACATCTGCGAAAGGTATATTGTAAAAAAAATATGGTTAGTGAGAACAAGAGATATATTATGAAGTTGAAATTTATGAGGTAAATTAGTCATATTCTGTATACAATGACTCGTAGTTTGCCGATATTTTAGGCATCGCTAGCTTTAGCGTATCATCATGAGATAATGATGATAAGCTAAAAATAGAAAACAGTGATATTTATTAGGCACCTGGTGTAGCCTTGGCGATTCCGAGATGTTTTAAAAATCCAAAGAACCGTAGTCGTTAAAAGAAATCATCGACTCTTCCATAGACACACCGTTCTACAAAATATTCGAGATGTTTTTTCAATTGTTTCGAGTGAACGAAATCGACCCCAAGTTTTTGATTGTTCGAATCAGTCAGTCTGACTCGAAACTCTAAACCATCGAGGAATTACTCCCGAATGAAGCGCTGGTCATAATTTAACAGAGTTGGACTTGAATCACAGTCGGAAAAATTAAGAACCATCAAGATGTTCGAACAATCAAAACCTACCCAGATGTTCCAAATACCTACAACACTATCATTGGTTCCTTTTAAAACAATGAAGACGGTAAGTACATTATATATTGAGAAGGTATAACATAACCCTAGAATAATAAAAGAAAACTCACATACATAGTGTATCCTATGAGTACTCCTATGACAACTGTTACTACCACTGATGTCCACAGTCCTCCATACATATAACCCTCATGCATGCTCAACACTGCGGCACCAAGGCTGCCCTTAATCAAATGAGCGGTGGCCTCGACTAGACTGCAAAATAATAATACCATTGTTAAAAGTGTTCACTACCCCTTAAAGGAGCATCCTCGAGCGGCGTTAAACATATCGTTCTGCGATTCCAAACGCCTGGCGTGTGCCAGGCGTTTGGAATCGCAGTGTAGCTGTCCAGGGTGTCCTGGACAGCTAGCACTCGGTAACGCAGAGTCTTCATCATCTACCTAGCCTTTTCCCAACAATATTGTACAGTATTTTACGAGGAGCGGCTGCCTACCAGACCTCCACAACCCATTAACTGGGGTAACACGGTACGTCATGGCAAGACTGGAGTCAGATTTACTGGCTTCTGACTATCCGCAACGACTGCCAAAGTTCTACAAATGACAGCCGGGACCTACGGCTTAACGTGCTTTCCGAGGAACGAAGGAAACACGGTATGTTAAGATGGTCACCCATCTACAGAACACCCTTGGCAAGTATTGGCTAACTTTGAAGATCGACCCGTGCGGCTGTTTTATCTAGCCACGAGCTCCTCCTCGGTAACGCAGTCTTGCTGACTAATCCTTTCATCACGATAATAAACTCAAATCGTTCTCTTTAGGGCCATGACCATCGGCCATTTTTGAGGCCACATAACAGACAAGTTGAAGTGCCTCAAGTGCTCATACATCTGCACTTTGGTGCGTTTTAATGAGTGCCACCGATGCTGCAGTTAATGTAGCAACCTACTTAGCACAAACAATTTAACGAGTTTACTATCGATTCGAAAAGAAGAAGGACTGCCCCGTTCTATTTGGACTGATAGGTAAGGCTCATTATGACTGCAAGAGTTTTGAAATGAGTATAAAAGTTACTTAGAAGTATACTGTAATAGCGTATTAGGGTTTCTTCCTTTTGCATGAGACTTATACTAACTCTGCCAACCTTAAGCTAAAATAACGATAATAAAATTATTCAGATTAGGCGGTTTTGGTTTTCTAATGACAAGGTTCAATCAGTCGATTCTATCGATATAATTTAAGCAGTTTTTTTTGTAGTATAAGGGCCTGTTTCACCACCTATGATTAAGTTTCGAGTATCTTACTTGGCAGATAATTTCATACAAAATCTGTCACATTTTTGAATTTATTCAGTGAGTAGTGCCTACTCAGACATTGTGAAACAGGCCCTAAATATGTAGATTACGAGATAATTAAATCAAATCACTGTTAAGTTTCCTAGATTTCTGTCTAATTTAAGGTTGTTTTTTGTGCGTAACTCAATTTTTTTTTGACAGAACTGGAAAAATGGGGCCAAATAGCAGAAAACAGGCTTAAGACGAGCCTGTAATGATCTCAATGCTGGAAATCAGGCCTCACTTTTGAGGGAGGGAATGGGCCGTGATCTACTACGCATGTTAGTGTGGATCGGCACACACTGCCCAAGGCTGGTGGATTAAGGGGCCAGGAAGGGTTTTTTTTTTCCTAGTAGGGGAATCATCAGAATGACTTCTCCCGCTTTGGGCGGAGCGGGAGGGCGTGTCAGACTCTTACTGACTAAACCCCTACCCCGTTCCTTCGTTGCCTTCGTTCTGGGGGGGACTCGGTGTCAACCTTTAAGAAAACCACGTGTTTCCCCCAGAGGCGTCGGCCCTGCCGGGCCCCTACAGTTTTGCAGACATCTCCTTGAGGCGCGCGTGGAACGGAACGCGCCGTTGACGGCTGGGCTCGGTCCAGATTATTTCCAGACTGCCGGACGGCGAGCTACCCAGTGCTCGCCGTCCGCGAACCCGCGGGCCAGGAAGGGTTGGTAAGTGAAACAGGTAAGACGTTTAAAAAAGAAGAATAAAATGATGAATAAACACTAAAGAAACGTAATATACTTGGTATTATACATGTCGTTCCTCTCCGCAACATAGTCATATACCGTTCTCTCAGTTCCAGGGTAATATTCGTAAATATGGCTCGCATCTCTTTTCCTTACATACTCTTCTACCTCTTTATTCAAACTGAATGCACTTGAATCGGAGCTTGACTGAAAAATAAGGGTAAGATTGTAAAGAACTAAGTAATTAAATTCAAGTCTTTTTCTGATGAAATTCTCATCATCATCTCAGCCGAAAGACGTCCACTGCTGGACATAGGCCTCCCCCAAGCGTCGCCACAGCGACCGGTCCTGTGCGTCTCGAATCCATCGGATTCCCGCGTCCCTCGCCAGGTCGTCGGTCCACCTTGTGGGAGGCCTTCCGACGCTGCGTCTTCCGGTACGTGGCCGCCACTCTAGAACCTTCCGTCCCCATCGACCATATGTTCTACGAGCAATGTGCCCTGCCCACTGCCACTTAAGTTTGGCGATTCTTCGGGCTATGTCGGTAACCTTAGTTCTCTTGCGGATATCTTCATTCCTGATGTGATCGCGCAGGGAAACTCCGAGCATAGCCCTTTCCATTGCTCTTTGGGTGACTTTCAGCCTTCTGATGAGGCCCATTGTGAGCGACCACGTTTCCGAGCCATATGTCATCACTGGCAACAAACACTGGTCATAGATGAAATTCTACAATTACACAAAATTGCGTCAACATTGTTCTCTAACTTCGAAATTAGGCAACAATTTACTGTAACTTCTTCAAAACATCCATCTAAAAATTTAAAATCTCCCACATCTACAAAAATCTAATTGAGCTCACAGCTTACTTAACATTTTCTTTTTATTTAGTGACATTTAATTTAGTAAGGACATTTTTAATTCTGTGATTCTATAAAATTTTAATTTATACAATTGTAATTTAATCTTTATTGTAAGAATATCAAATGTTAATTATTAATGTAAAATAATCATTGAGCTCCTGAACTAACATAGATATATGTGTTACTAACCTACAATATGGACCAAAAGTTGTCTTAGAGCCTGTTTCACCACCTATGATTAAGTTTCCAATATCTTACTTGGCAGATCATTTCATACAAATTCTGATTCATTTTAAAATGTATTCAAAAAGTAGTAGCTACTCGGACATTGTGAAACAGGCCCTTAAATTAATAAATTATTATTAGTATAGCTTACTTCATTGGGATCTTTTCGTTGCATCGTGCTTTGCGTCGTGCCCGAATAGCGTCGGAATTGTACCATAGAACCAGAAGTTCTAGTGAGTCGTAAACGAGAACTGAGGGTTGCTGAACGACCTGCGAGTGCTGTAGCGCTGGCCAGCATACCGTCACCCGGTACAGGACTAGGTGCTCGAGAACTGGGTGTACTCGATACACTAGGCACATCTGACAGGCCCAATACTATTGGAGGACCGTGGACCATGGAAATACCGAAGTGACCTGTGGCAGGCGGAGTCGAACCAGTCGTTGTTGAAGCTCCCGTAACTGTTGAAGGTCCCGACGATGGAGCAGTCCCGACGGGCGTACTCTGGTGGGTACAAATTCATATTGATATCATGAAAGTCTTTGTTTTATATATGATATAAGCTAGTGCTTGATTGCAAATCCGCCTGATGGTAAACAGTGATGCAATCATTGGTGAGGCGCACTAGTTTATTAAGAGCCTATTCACATTGATCTTGAATCTTAACAGAAGCACTTATGCTTTTCTTTCAGATAACTTATTATATGTAGTATTGCATATGGTCTTCATGAACAGTGATAAGTTTCCATGGATGTCGAATGTGGAATTGTTTGATTTTGTTGGTGTATTGATTATTTTATGCTGTTAGCTTAGCATAAGTTTAATGGCACGTCTTAAAAAAAATTTAAAATGCGAAAGGATAACAATAGCCGACAAATTGTTTTACAGTTTAGCAGCATTTTGTTATTATTATCTTGACAGTAACTTTTTAATAAAACAAACAAAAATATTATATTTTGACAAAACGTCAAATATCGTCAAAATAAACCTTGTGCAAAATTAAACATTCCTAGTTTCGGCTGTGCTTTGATATGTCAGTCAGTCAGTTTCTCCTTATAAAATTATGTATAGAGATATGCGACATATCAAGTAAATAAAACAATACTTATATCCCTATATTTTTTTTTATACATACTTACAGATCCGTCTTCTGACGTCCCGGCTGGCTGTGGTGGGTCTTTCTTGCCATCTTGGTGCATCTAAGGAGATATCAATTGAGATTAGGAAATAAGTCACTGAGGAGCTCGTGGCTAGATAATAACAGCCGCACGGTTCGATCTTTAAGGTTTCGCTTGCCAAGGTTGGTCAGTAGATAGATGACCATCTTATGTATCATCTCATACCGAGTTTACTTCGTGCCTCGGAAAGCACGTTAAGCTGTAGGTCCCGGCTGTCATTTATAGATCTTTGGCAGTCGTTACGGATAGTCAAAGTCAGTAAATCTGACTCCAGTCTTGCCATGGAGTACCGTGTTACCCCAGTTAAAGGGTTGTGGAGGTCTGGTAGGCAGCCGCTCCTCGTAAAATACTGGTATTCAGCTAAATCCGGCTTGACTGGAAGCCGACCCCAATATAGTTGGAAAAAAGCTAAGTAGATGATGAGTGCTGCGCCGTCCCACCTGATGGTAAACAGTGTAGAAATCGGTGATGGTGAGGCACACTAGTTTATTGAGCTATTCACTCTAGCTTTGGAGATACCAAAACACACTAGTTCTCAAGCGGTTACTCGAGTGGTTAAAATAATAACCAATAAAAAAAAACAAAATGTATTGCTTAACGAAATAGTACGTGCCAAGTAGCTGCTACTGGTGAACTGTTAAATAATTTGCTGTGTGAAGAATACAGAATAGAATACAAAAACAGATAAGTACCTCGAAGATGAAATATTCTCTACGTCTAGGCATTTTCTGGAATCTAGATAGTAATCAATTCCTGGGTCGACTCACTTTACATTTTGGTGATAACTTTGAAAACAGTCTTCAAGAAGAAGAGATATGACAGATAATAATTAGTTCTGATAAAAAATCTTGTCGATAAAGTAATCTTTATTTATGGCACAGTTGAATGTATTTTCTTTACATTTTCTTCAACTCGGACCGATGTCAACTTGACAAATAATCACACTGACGTACAAATAATTTTAGCCAAAAAGTATAGTTTTAAAAGTCATGGTTATTAGTTATGGTGTGGCGGCAATATCGCCATAACCATTTAATATTGAGAACTAACTATTTCCATGCTCCAACTTTTTCCCTTTGATCAGTCATGTTGACAGTTGGATAATGTGCTTGGGTATTCTATCGATTTTCAAAAAATCAATCGATTCTGATACCCTTTTTATGTATGTCTGTGAGTGTCACTGTTTTTCTATTAAAACTGATGAGCTGCGACAATTCTAATTATGCTTGTAATAGCTGAAACTGAACTACAACGCAACTAAACCTGTCAATACCCGCGAAACGAGACACAATAGTAAGACAATAACAGGGCGGTCCTATGAGACCGGTCGAGGATTCATGAATTAAGCAAAATACGTTTTTGCTTAAGTTGCGTTGTAGTTCAGTTAACTGAGAGGAAGATAGAATGATGACCTGGTGAAAACCGCGGAAGTCTACTGGCCGCGAGACGCACAGAACCTTGATGTGATGTATCTTGGGAGAGGTTAATTCGAAGGACAAAGTCTTTATGTTTAGAATGAATGAATGACTTTTAAGCAAACGTGTTCCATCATCAATTTTATTACTGCTTACCATTAGGAAAGATCAAAAGCGAATCTAATAATAAAATCATTTTTGGTTGCACAATTATGGTAATGAACTATATATATAATTCAAATCACATTGTTTCACTGCAATTATTTAAAGTTACCTGCCCTAATCCAAGCTTTGATAATAGTCCGTGATTTACGTGTGATGTATCTAGTGCAAATGAGTAAAGTAAAAAATAAATTTATTAAAAGAGTAGGTATTGGCACGGGGTCTCATGTCTAAGACAATTTGGTTCAAATAAATGTCTCTAGATGGCGCGACATGTATTGATCTGTGGTTGAAGTGTGTATAATTTTCAGTTTTATTTTTTTCGACTTTCTTAAGGTTTATTCATACATATTCAACTCTTAGACACATATAATTATGTAACAATAGGCTCATATTTCAAATTTCAAAAATGATTGGAATGGACAATTGATATTTATACCAGTAGATGGCGCTGTATTAAATTTCTAAGGTTAACAACTCAATTTTTTAAATTTTGTTTTGTTTAATAATATCACTGATAAAATGTGTACGTAGCAGCAGTACAAAAGTATAGTGTACAGTGCGCTTTTAACGTCATCTTTTACGAATAAAACTACAATGTAACCCTTCTTGCAAAGTCGCTGCTAACACCATCTATTGGGAACGAACGCGATTGATGTACTAACAAAAATAGCCAGAATTGCCAGGGGGACAATTTCTTTGTATGGGATGAGGCATCTGTATGCTAGCATATTATATTATCTGTGGTAATGGCAACACGCATAATTATCTTCTTTTAAAAATTTCATTCACAGTAAAAAAAACGCCTGAGGTACAAGGTAGGTAAACCCCCAGGCACTGGAAGCTCTAGTTTATAATCATATTCATAATAATCTTAATCATTTATTTAGCTTGTTAAACATAGGTGAACATATTACAGATGGTGATATAAGGAGTACAGTGCTTTATGTCTTACCAAATATTAGCATACAAACATAAATAATTAATTTCATCATGCATTAAACTTATGCCACTGAGATTACTTGAGGTTAAAAGAAACAATAATTCAAGAACCCCTTAAAATATTTTATTTGTCATTACAATGTTTCTCTTTATTTGCACATTCGTCCCAAAGTTCAGCTCTTGTGCTTGGATTTTTGTCTTCTGTAGTATCGCCACAAGTGGCATTCGATTCGCAAGGATCAGAATCTTTCCCTTTATTCGGACATTGAGTAGTCGTTGTACATTCGTTTGGTTTGTTATCCGCTTCACAAGAATCCTTGCGTTGCCTCAAGTCATTTGTAATATCAAGTCTGTAGTCGTTATCAATCCTATTATCTCCTCTATAGTAATTATTGTTGCTGTTGCTGCCCCTATTGTTGTCATCACCTCTATAATTGCCTTGGTTATCATAATCGCCCCTATAACTGCTGCCTCTATTATTGTCATAATCTCCCCTATAACTACTAACCCTATTGTTGCTATCATAGCTGTTACCCCTGTTTTTATTATATCCTCTATAATTTCCTCTATTATTGCTATCACCTCTATTATTATTGTAATTGTTGTCTCCTCTATTGTTATTGTAATTGTTGTCGCCTCTATTGTTATTGTAATTGTTGTCTCCTCTGTTGTTGTTATCAAATCTGTTGCTTTCCGTATTATAACTATTAACTCTGTTGCTTTCTCTATTATTGCTGTTACCTCTATTGTAATTGTTGTCTCCTCTATTATTATTGTAATTGTTGTCTCCTCTATTGTTGTTATCAAATCTGTTGCTTTCCGTATTATAGCTGTTAACTCTGTTGTTTGCTCTGTTATTGTTGTCTCCTCTATTGTTGTTATCAAATCTGTTGCTTTCCGTATTATAGCTATTACCTCTGTTGTTTGCTCTATTATTGTTGTCACCTCTATTGTTATTGTAATTGTTGTCTCCTCTGTTGTTGTTATCAAATCTGTTGCTTTCCGTATTATAGCTATTAACTCTGTTGTTTGCTCTATTATTGCTGTCACCTCTATTGTTATTGTTGTCTCCTCTATTGTTGTTATAATTTCTGTTGCTTTCCGTATTATAGCTATTAACTCTGTTGCTTGCTCTATTATTGTTGTCTCCTCTATTGTTATTGTAGTTGTTGTCTCCTCTGTTGTTTGCTCTATTATTGCTGTCACCTCTATTGTTATTGTTGTCTCCTCTATTATTGTTATAATTTCTGTTGCTTTCCGTATTATAGTTATTAACTCTGTTACTTGCTCTATTATTGTTGTCTCCTCTATCGTTATTGTTATTTCCTCTATTGTTATTGTAATTGTTGTCTCCTCTATTGTTATTGTTGTTTCCTCTATTGCTGTTATCAAATCTATTGCTTTCCGTATTATAGCTATTAACTCTGTTGTTTGCTCTATTATTGTTGTCTCCTCTATTGTTATTGTAGTTGTTGTCTCCTCTATTGTTATTGTAATTGTTGTCTCCTCTATTGTTATTGTTGTCTCCTCTATTGCTGTTATCACCTCTGTTGCTTTCCGTATTATAAGTATCTACTCTGTTGTTTGCCCTATTGTAGTTATTGGCTCCTCTGTTGTTGGTATCACCTCTGTTGTAGTTATTGTCTCCTCTATTGTAGTTATTACCTCTGTTATGATTATTGCTTCTGTCTTCCTTATAGCGTTTGTTTGAATAACTGTTTCTATCAGCGTTATAATTCCTATTTCTATTTTCACGATCATTTTGATGGTAATATGAGCTGTGTGAGTTGGAATTGTAAGATTTTGGTTTCCTATCATCAGATAGCTTGTCTTTTAGCTGAAAATAAAGAATGAGAAATAATTAAAAATAGCTGAAATTGTTGGCACAAAAATCATTATTGTACAATTTCACTTCTGAACACTAGACGTGACGACCTTGCTCATCTTAAGAAGTATAATTTAGTAACTAAATTAGGAAATAATTTTTAATATTACCTGTTGTGTCAACTGGTAAAGATTTAGGAACGGGTATTTGTCATCATCCTTGCGATCATTATCGTAACTGTTCAGTCTGTCGTTTCGGTTCGAATAGCTACTGGACTTGTAGTTATTATTCCCAGGGGAATTGTAGCTGTTTGATTGGTACTCTTTCTTGTAACTATTAGAATTGTCATTTCTGTTTGATTGGTAGTCAGACTGGTAGTTACTTGATTTATAGTTCGAGGATTGTGATTCTAAGTCATTGTAATTCGAGTTCCGATTCGCATTGTTGTCCAGAACAAGGATGAGTGGACGATTCTGATCTGAAGCCTTCTTGTAGAGGTTCGATAGAATACCAGAGTATTCCTCGGACAGAGATGGAAGAATGTTCTGAAATATAAAATATTACGCAAGTTTAGCACTGTTCAATTCAAAAACCCTGAGTTGATAAAAGTTCGTACGTACAGCTAAGGAGTAGAACATCCTGGAGGAGTCTGTTCCATCAGGAATAGAATCCTTTAGCTATCAAGCTACAATCAAGAGTGAATAGGTTACTTTTAGGTAAGCGTGTTTTATCGTCAACCACAAAACGGTGGAGCATAGGGTGGAGGTGTTCCCCACTTGGGCGGAGTACAGCCGTATCCTCGTAGAGGCGTTTGGCAGCAACCACCTCTCGCACTGGGCACTGGTACAGGCCATGGTCCGGAGCGAGGAGGAATGGCAGGTGGTCACTTTGTTTTGACTTGCAGTAATGCTAGTGAAGGAGGTGGCTGCACGCATGAGGGAACGGACTAACTCACGCTCAAGCTGCCAGCCAGGGATTCCGACCTCGAATTCCAGCCACCATAAGCGTGGGCTTGTTGACGGTGAACAATGAGTACCTAACTCGCCGTCCAGCTGTCTGGTAACCGCCTGGACCAAGCCTAAGTCGTGGACGGCACGTACTGCCTTGCGCGCCTTAAGGTGATGTCAGCACAAGAAAGGGCTTGGGCACGCCGTCATTGAGGCGGTAAGTCCCCTTTTTGAGGAGTGTTTGGAAAGAGGTCACGGCGTCCTCTCGTTCCGTATGATGCAGGTCCTCACCGGACACGGTAAGTTCGGGAGGTTCCTGCATCGGATCAAGCAGGAGAGGACGCCCGGGTGTCGCCACTGTGTGGACCGCGCGGAGGACACGGTGGAGCACACGGTAGAGGTGTGCCCCGCTTGGGCGGAGCACCGCCGGGTCCTTGTGGAGGCTATCGGAGGCGGCGACCTCTCGCGCCGGGCCCTGGTTCAGGTCATGGTCCGGAGCGAGGAGGGGTGGCATACGGTCGCCTCCTTCTGCGAAGCAGTAATGCTCGTGAAGGAGGTTGCTGACCGCGAGCGCGTGAGGGAACGGTCCTCACACCGCCGCCGCCGAGATCCCGATCCCAATTTCCGACCACCGTAGGCGCGGGTTCGTGGACGGCGAGCACTGGGTAGCTCACCGTCCGGCAGTCTGGAAATGATCTGGACCGAGCCCAGTCGTCAACGGCGCGTTCTGTTCTACGCGCGCCTCAAGGAGATGTCAGTAAACTGTAGGGGCCCGGCAGGGCCGAAGCCTCTGGGGAACACGTGGTATTCTGAAAGGTTGACACCGAGTCCCCTCCAGATCGAAGGCAACGAAGGAACGGGGTAGGGGTTAGTCAGTAAGAGTCTGACACGCCCTTCCGCTCCGCCCAAGAGCGGGAGAAGTCATTCTGACGATTATTATTATTACATTCTGGTAGGGGCCAGAAAAAAAAAATGCACAAGAAAGGGCAAGGTAAAGCTTATTCGGGCCAAGGATTAGAAGAAAAGGAACCCCGGGGCTCTGGAACGACGGAAAAAAGGAACGTAGGAGTGGCTTTTAATCAATAAAAAGACATTGTATGATTTCCTACCTAAAAAAATGTGGATCACAACATTGCTTACTATTAGATGAGATAGCGGTCAAACGCCAGCCTATCGATAGTAAAAACGATAAAATTATGGAAGATAAAAACAGGTTTTTCTCATAACTCCAAGTAAACTTGAGTTAGAGAAAGAATATTATGGTTATGGAGACAGAACACAAAGTAATGGAGAAAGTAAATGGCTTAAGGGGGAAGCGTCAGGGTAGCCCGCGAAATTTAAATATTCTCACTCAAGTCTTAACGTTTTTGACCTCGAAAAAATCGTTCCTCGACTTATGTGAACTAAGAGGTATGTATTGATGATTTTTTTCGCGGGCTACCCTGATGCTTTCACCTTAAAGAAGAAAATATACACCAGTATTAAATTTTCAACTTACGGTAACCAGAAGTAGAAATACTACATTTTGAAGATATTTGAGACTCGGAACTAGGGACGCCATTTCAATACTTTGGCGTCTTGTTTCCAAATATACCTTAGTTTGGCTTGTTCTTATAAAGTAAACTTTTCGCTTCATATATTTTTAATTTATTTGCAATAACTGATTAGATTTTGTTATTTGTTTTGTTTCACGTTTCCTGTCCTGTTATTGCTTATGTAATTATGTTTTGGAATTTTAAAATAATCGTAACCTTCGGCTGGCTTTTTGGTCTAGTGAAGGAGCGCTTCTTTCGACGCCTGAACAATGTGTTCAATAGCCTTCTTTCAGGCGGAAACAAGGTGCGTGCCTTCAACGGTTGGGTCATGTCGGTATTGATGTACTCTTTAGGTATACTCAAATGGACTCAAACAGAATTTAACGCCCGCTGATTGCATACCGAATGCATCACCCACGCTCGTCGGTGATGAGGCTATATATCCCCTGAAAGTATGAAGATCGGGGTATTTTAAATGCTAAGAGCCTGCACAGTCGTGAGGTACGCAGTCTCACGGAATACTGTCTGTGTCTGGGTGTAATTTATCTATATGATAATGTGTATGTATTTAGAAATACATAAGTATATTTATCAGTTATCTAGTAACCATAACACAAGCTCTGCTTAGCTTGGGATTAGATCGGGAGGTTGACTGGTAGAAAATGCCTTGTTCGCCTCTGTACTTCTATGTGCATAAAGCATTTAATAAATAAATATGTAAATAAATTAGTATCTTAGGACCTACGAGTTCGAATTGAAAAATTCTTGCAATATTAGATAGTACATCTATAGCGAAAAGCTATAAACTATATAATATTACACTACAACTAATAGGAGTGGAGTAGTAACCAAGGACGTAGGTGAAACCGCACGGATAGCGAGTAATGTATTTTAGGCTGTAGATTTCTTTTGTGTATCAAAACTAAATGATCCTATATACTTATATACAGACAACATTTTTGGTTACTTGAAAATTTACATTTTTGTCCATGTCAAAATATTGTCCGATTTCAGATTTATTTTTTGATTGTAAAACATTACAGCAAGGAATAAACTCCCGGGATAAAAAGCATTGTATGTGCTATGTTTTTTTAAGGTTTACTTTTGTACTAAATTTCATTGAAATCCGTTTAACCGTTTGAGCGTGACGAAGTAACAAACATACACATAATTACTGAAAAACTTTTTATGAAGTGAATTGGTTATTGTTTAACGGATTTCAATTAAACTTGGCACACGGGTAGATTATATCCTGGAATAACACATAGGATCCCGGGAATATGTTCCCTTGGAATAATTTTCTACTACCAAAATAATATTTTATGCCGAAGAAAATATGTGACGTGGACAAAAATGTAAAAGATCAAATAAATTGCCCGTGTACAAATATATAGTCGTAGCGTGATGTTATAACGGATAGCCTTCCTCGATAAATGCGCTATCCAACATTTTTGTATTTTTCAATTTGAACTAGTAGGTCCTGACTAATTGAATTATTGGAATCCTCACTTTTTTTTCAAAATGTAGATCCCAATTTTTAATATGTAAACTTTTTTCTACATAATATTAGCTACTCAAATAATATTTTCTTTTTAAAATCCATCCACAGTAACAAAAGTTCTGGGTTTTGATGATTTTAGCGCCCCAGGCACCGGAATAATTATAATATTTTTACATCTTTATGTAAAAAAAGACGCAGAACTCAGAACTCTGAGACTCATCGGTTTGGTTTAATACTGACATGACTGACTGACATCATCATTCTCATCTGTTTGCTTCATTCCAACTCTCTTAAGGTCAGCTTTCAGTCAAACCAAATGTAGCAAATACCAAAGAAATTAACTTTTTTTTATGCAAAGACTCGCGTTTGACCACTATCTCACCTGATGGTAAGCGATGATGTGGCCGACGATGGAGCACGCTTGCCTAGACGTACCTATTCACTCTTGATTTAAAGACTCCTTAGCTGTCTTCTTCTTCTTCTTCTTCTACTAGGCGTTAGTCCCGGCTTTTGCCAGGGTCCGCCTTCCGGCTTAGCTTGCTCCACTTTGCCCGATCTTCTACATCCTTGGCAGTAAGGCCATTGGCTCTCATGTCGGACTTGACGACGTCCAGCCAGCGCTTGCGAGGGCGACCACGCGACCTACCGCCAAGGACAGCCATATTCATGCATCTCCGGCCAACGTACTCCATAGGGCGGCGCATGATGTGGCCATACCATCGCAGACGACACTCTTGCAGTTTTTCCCCCACGTCACGGACACCAAGACTACCTCGGATGAATGAGTTGCGTATGCGATCAGATCGCGTTACGCCGCTCATCCACCTCAGCATCTTCATCTCCGTGACGCGAAGCTCCTGGGTGTGTCTGCCTAGTGCTGGCCAACACTCGCCACCGTACAGGAGGACAGGACGTATGATGCATTTATATATCTGTCCCTTAAGCTTCGGAGGCATTTTGCGGTCGCATACAACGCCAGTTACCTCTCGCCATTTCGACCAAGCCGCGCCTATACGTGCTTGGACATCGTCGTCCACGTTGCCAGACTCGTGCAGCACGGATCCAAGGTACCTGAACTTATCCGAGCTTCTGATCCGGTCCGAACCTATTCGGATGGTATTTGAATCCGTGCTGCCGCAGGACATGTACTCAGTCTTCGCCACATTTAGTCTCAGACCGCCGTTTTCCAGCGTGTCCTTCCAAATGTTGACCCTCCGCTCAAGTTGGGCTTTGTTCTGGCTAACGAGGGCGATGTCATCGGCATACATCATTAGCCATGGAGGCTGATCTTGGATGCATGCCGTAACTACATCGAGCACAACGTTAAACAAGAACGGGCTGAGAGCCGATCCTTGGTGAACGCCAACAGATATTGGAAAGACTTTGGATTCGCCAACAGCGGTCTGGACAGAGGACACGGAATCGCGATACATGTCTCTGATAATGTCAATATAGGCCTCGGGCACACCCTTGAAGCGAAGTGCCCACCAGATGGACTGCCGAGGAACACAGTCGAAGGCCTTCTGCAGGTCTAAAAAGGCCATATGCAGAGCTCTCCTTCTCTCCCTGTAAGCCTCAGTCAGAGTCCGCAAGGCGAACACTGCGTCCATGGTGCTGTTGCCCGCCCGAAATCCATATTGACACTCAGAGACAGTGCACTCGCTACGGAGCCTTGTGTCAATTATGCGCTCGAAGAGCTTCATGGTGTGGCACATGATCTTAATACCGCGGTAGTTACTACAATCCTGTACGCTACCTTTGCCTTTATAAATAGGAATAATGAGGCTTGATCGCCACTGGTTCGGCATTTCCTTGGTGGTCAGGATGCGGTTGTAAAGATCCGTCAGAAGGTCCACACCATGTGAGCCCATGGCCTTCCACACTTCGATTGGCACATTGTCAGGCCCGACCGATTTCCGGTTCTTCATGTGGCGAAGAGCAATGCGAGTTTCGTCGGGGGAAATAGGGGAAATAAGACCAAGGTTAGGAGGCGGTTCGGGAGGAAGGTTATGGGGATGCTGTTTGTTAGACAGCTCCTCGAAGTATGTGCACCATCTCTCCTTAACAGAGGGGGCATCATAGAGCAGCTTACCCTGGGCGTCCCTTACACAGAGGCATTTGCTAATGTCACGTGTAGCTTTTTCCCGGGCACGCGCCAGCTTAAAAATAAGCTTTTGCCCCTCCGCAGTTTCCAGCTTGTCGTATAAGGGCGCCAAACTTTTGCTGCGGGCTCTGGCTACTGCTTTTTCGCAAGCGCGCTTAGCCGCTCCATATGCCTCCCTGTCCTCCGGAGAGTTGGACCCCTGCCACTTCTTAAATAATACCTTCTTCTTCCGGGTCGCCTCCTGCACCCCGTCATCCCACCACCACGTCTCCCTGTCCATGGTGCGACCACCACGAGAAGTGCCAAGGACGCGCTTACCCGCGGCGGTGATTGCTGAATGAATCCTACTCCATATTTCTTGAGCGGACTCATGCGGAGAACTGATCTCGAGGTGCTCGACCTCCGCGATGAATTCCGACAGTTTAGGACCATTAAGCAACCACCACTTGGTGCGGGGATTGCGTTTCTGGGTCACTTTTTTCCTTGATACGATCGCCAGGTCCATGACAAGGAGGCGATGTTGAGCCGTTAGGCTTTCGCCTGGGATAACCTTACAGTTGGTAACCTTGCCAATGTTGCACCGTCGCACCAGCAGGTAATCAATTTGGGTTGAGTATGAGCCACCACGGTACGTAATAAGATGCTGGGGCTTCTTCTGAAAGAACGTATTCGCGATGGCTAGGTCCGACACAGCGCAGGTCCTGAGTATGCTGACTCCCTCTGCATTTAGTTGGCCATAGCCAAAACCACCGTGAACACGTCCGTACTCTCCAGCACGCTGACCTACGTGACCGTTGAGATCCCCCCCAACCAAAATATCTTCAGAATTCGGAATAGCCCGCATTACGTCCTCGAACTCATCCCAGAAGGCCTCCTTTTCAGACTCACAGCAGCCAGTTTGAGGAGCATAGGCGCTGACTAAGTTCGTTACCGACCCTTCGATCAGCACCTTAACTCGCATCAACCGGTCGCTGTATCGGTCTACTTCAAGAAGTCCATCCTGAAGGTCCTTAGACAGTACTACGGCTACTCCGTTCCTGCCCGATGGTGATCCGGTGTACATTAGCCGGTACCCCTGCCCGATGTCACGGGACTTATTCCCCTTCCAGCGCGTCTCCTGAAGGAAGGCGCACTGGACCCGACGTTTCGCAAGTACGTCCGCGAGTTCTCTGCAACGTCCAGTTAGAGAGCCAATGTTCCAGGTGGCAAAGCGGAGCTTCTTTTTGGGTACTAACTTCTTTAGCCGTGCCCGTACTTGACACGGTAGCCCTAGCCCACTTATCGCAGGTTTAAGGCGATGTGCCTGCGCGTCGTTGTTCGGCGACGCCCTAGTCCAAGTACCCACATTATTCTTTGCCTTATCCATGAATATGTGACTGAAGTTGGTTTTACGTGGGGCGACCAGCCGTCTGACCCCCACAACCCTACGAGAGGGAAACCAGGATCGCCAGAGCCTCGTCCGTTGAACAGCAGGGTGCACCGCTAGCAGGTGAGGTTGGCTTGGGTCCTTAAGATGTAAACGGACCCCAATCACCCCACCCCCTTAGCTGTAGCTACCAGGAAACATAGACTCCGGCAGGGAATTTCAATCCTTAGCTGTACGCACAATAAATGTAATTCCCAAAACGCTTTGTGCGTATGTGCACTAAAAAGTGTTGCCCTAGAAGACAGAAAAGAACCCCGCAACCCAACCAACCAGCAACCCTCGCCAGGTCGTCGATCCACCTTGTGGGAGGCCTTCCAACACTGCGTCTTCCAGTACGTGGCCACCACTCTAGAACCTTCCGTCCCCATCGACCATCTGTTCTACGAGCAATGTGCCCTGCCCACTGCCACTTTAGTTTGGCGATTCTTCGGTCTATGTCGGTAACCTTGGTTCTTTTGCGGATATCTTCATGTCTGATGTGATCACGCAAGGAAACTCTGAGCATAGCGCTTTCCATTGATCTTTGGGTGACTTTAAGCCCTCTGATGAGGTCCATTGTGAGCGAACACGTTTCCTTCTGGCAACACACACTGGTCATAGACTTTAGTCTGGAGACACTGCGGTAAGTTGGACGAAAAGATACCGTGCAGCTTCCTGAACACTGCCCAGCGGAGTCGGATTCGACGATTAATCTCTTTCTTGAAGTTAGTTCTACCCAATTGGACCGTGTGGTACTGGTGTGGTCTGGTGGTCAAGGTAGATCAAACATTGATTTTTATTTTGAGGCAAATTTAACACTACACACTCAGCGGCGCGGGCCAGTTCGAGCAACGTTATACGCCACAGGATAAACGTTCGAGGACGTCACGACGGTCCACAGCGGTGATGTTGGAACAACAGAACCAAACCCAGACCGGTTTGGGCCGGATGCTGATTTCCCTACGCTTCTTATGGAGTGGGAAAATAGCGTCATCGAGTCAAAAAAAGACATAGGCCTCACACAAGCGTCGCCACTACGACAGGCCTTGTGCGTCTCGCATCCATCGGATTCCCGCGATCCCCATCAGAGCATCGGTCCACCTTGTGGAAGGCCTTCTAGCGTTGCGCATTCGGCACGCGGCCGCCACTCCAGAACCTTTCCCCCCCATCGACCATCTATCTGTTCTACGAGAACGAACAATGTGCCTTGCCTATTGCCATTTAAGCTTGGTGATTTCAGACGTAACTTATCTTTTGATTACTATCAAAATGTGTAGGATTGAGTATTTTCAACACAATTATGCCTTCTAGCATCGGCTAATGGCTAATTAACTGGTCATCTGTTGCTAAAGTTTTATACAATATAAAAAACAATAATAATGAAAATAAGTTAAACACTGTTTTAGGCTATCACGGTTTGTTTCACAATTTAAATTGAGAATAAGTTATGTGTGTTGGCTTGTGGGCCTTTGCTTTATTACTTTTTATGTCATTTTCTAACAGTAATTTTATGTAGGTATCTACATTTTCGGGTAAGTAAATAAAAACCTCTGGACCAAGTAACCGAATTTTATTTAATAAAACCTGGACAGCTTGCAAGATGTTATTCTTATTACCTACAGTGGGTGATTTTATTTTAGCATGTGTCTGAAAAATCGCAGCTGTTTTCAGATTTCGAACTTTTGCTAAAAATTCTTGAGTTACTGCGCAGTTGTCTTGTTTTTTAGGTTCGTCAGCGCAGCTTTCATCTGTTTTGCTATTATTCTTTCCATTTTTTCCATCTCCATTTTTTTCTGCGTGAGCGTGCAAACTGCTCCTCTAGCACATTTTCACTTTTCTGCAAAAATATTAGAAGAAAAGGGTTGTTTTGATAATTAACATTAAAATCAATTAGCGTCAGTCGCAATATTAGCTGAAATCAGCGCCATTGAAGACTCGGGCTGGCTCCTTCTGCACCTTGGCTAGTTTCCGTCGAGATTGGCCACTGTGATCGAAATTCGGTTGGGCGGATTAGTAATAACAGTATCGAAAATGTAGCTAAAGCCAAACAGAAAGAAATAAATATAGGTTCTCCATGAAAGGACACAATAAGTTCTAAATTGAAACCTTTTAATAAGACCAAGGAAACGTAGGGAAAAAATTATCTCACCCTCAAAAGTTCATACAAAGTCATTGGAATAATGATCAGGATTGTGAACATGGTGATTGTTTCTATGCTCTTGTCTTAAATCCTGTTCATCATCCAAAGTCCTAGCCTGATTGTTGGAATCGACTAACACGATGAATGGACCTTTAGGGTCTTGTCCTATAAGCTGATTCAGGATTGCTAACGAAGGGTGATATCGTGGATAGGTGTGATGCAATCTGTCAAATGATACCTGAAAAAATTCTTCCTTAAAAGTTTAATTTGACTGAAAATATCCAGAAAAGTAAGGAATTAAAAAAAACTTACGATAATGCATAATATTAAGATAATAAACAGTCAGCAGCATAACATGTCGGCTCCAATTATAAAATGGATCGATGGTTTTAAAAAAGCGCCACAGTTTGATAGTTTGAATCAATTTTTAACTGAATAAGAACGTACATGCAATAATTACATATACCTACCTACTTATACTGTTTGTTAGTTTAAACGAGGGACATAATTATTCAAACCCATAATAGTGTAAGCTTACATCATCATCATCTGCCTAGCCTTTTCCCAACTATATTGGGGTCGGCTTCCAGTCAAGCCGGATTTAGCTGAATACCAGTATTTTACGAGGAGCGGCTGCCTACCAGACCTCCACAACCCATTAACTGAGGGGAACACGGTACTTCATGGCAAGACTGAAGTACCGTGATACTATAAAAATATGAACAAAAAAACACTGATAAATAACAGACAGAATCATATCAAAATTTTCACAAATGGCTCGCAACGTGTATACTCGTACAATATACCGTCATTCCATTCGTTGTCATGGGTTCCGATGAGTATCCATCGACAATAAATCGGAGAGACCATTCTCTCAGGAAATCTTACCGAGGCAATCAGACCAGGAGAAATGCCATACGCTAGAAGCTTACTCAAAAGGCTAGCGTGCCATACCCTGTCGAAGGCCTTCGAGACATCTAAGGAAACGGCAAAACCTTCCCCATTCTTCTCGAGGGCCTCGCCCCACAAGTGACGTGCATACACTAGTAGGTCCCCAGTAGATCGATTGTGGCAAAACCCATACTGTCGGTCACTGAGGAGATCGTTAGACCGTTTTCACATTATCCGATCCGATATCGGTGTCGGACGCCGATACGATATCGGGGTAAGTAAAATGTATGAAATTCTGTGCTCCGATATCCGATATCGGGCCGTACTATATGAAAGACAGGTACATATTTCATACATTTTACTTACCCCGATATCGTATCGGCGTCCGATATCGTATCGGCGTCCGATACCGATATCGGATCGGATAATGCGGAAACGCTCTTAGAGTTCAACACACGCTCCGTAATCTTACAAAGTATTGAGGAGGTTATTGAAATCGGCCGATAGTTAGCAGGATCGGCACAACAGCCCTTTTTGTGCACAGGTTGTACATTGGCAAGCTTCCAGGACATGGACACTATACTAGTCCTATATGAGAGGCGATACAAGCGTGCCAGAACAGGAGACAACTCGGTTGCACAAGCCTTAAGGACAATCGCTGGTATATCATCTGGGCCACTAGTTTTATTCACGTCTAGACGACACAGCGCTTTCAGAACCTCTTTATTCCTTATGCAAACTTCGGACATTGAATTTTCGTAAGTAATGAGGCAAAATCGTTGGGGTAGCATTGCTAGTGTCAAGTCGTGAATTATGGGCGAAGAGAGATGCAAAGAGACCTGCCTTCTTTCTCGCCGTATGAGCCAGTGTTCCGTCAGGTTTAACCAGTGGAGGCAGTGTGGGCTGACAAGTCTGCTTCGACCGATTTGGCAAGGGACCAGAATGCTCTACCAGAGCAGCGCAGAGAGTTTTTTTTTGCCAATGTGAGTAATACGATCGAAGCGAGCCTTCCTTAGTGCCTTTTTGTAGGATTTGGCAGCATGGTAAAAGGCTCTCTTTTTTGAGCTCAGAACCGGAGCTTTGCGATCCCGAGCATTGACCCAGGTAAGAAACGCCGAATGCTTACGCTTACAGCTTCAGCACAATCGGGGTTGAACCATGAGCGAGCCAAGTCACCAACGGGTCATTCATTTGCCTAGCCTTTTCCCAACTATATTGGAGTCGGCTTCCAGTCAAGCCGGATTTAGCTGAATACCAGTATTTTACGAGGAGTGGCTGTCTACCAGACCTCCACAACCCATTAACTGGGGTAACACGGTTCTTCATGGCAAGACTGGAATGGATTTACTGGCTTCTGACTATCTGTAACGACTGCCAAAGATCTCCAAATGACAGCCGGAACCAACGACTTAACGTGCTTTCCAAGGCACGGAGGAAACTCGTTATGTTAAGATGGTCACCCATCCACAGACCGTGTTACCCCAGTTAATGGGTAGTGGAGGTCTGGTAGGCAGCCGCTCCTCGTAAACTGGTATTCAGCTAAATCTGGCTTGAGAATTCCAAATGCTGTAGGTTAAACACGGTTGAAAATATAGTGCAGCAGTGGCCCATTACATTATAATTCGTATAATAATTTGTTAGTTTTTTTTTTGTATCATCACAAGAGCTCTTGAAACGGTGAAGAAAAACATTGTAAGAAAACTGGCGTGTCCGAGAATTGTTCCCCAGAAATAGTAAAGGTTTTGGCTGATTATGCTAAGAGCTAGGATCCTGAAATTAGGCATGAAGCGAGGTCTCATAGCACAAATATACGGATACCAAAAATTGTTTTGTAGTAACGTCATAAAAATACTTTTTGCGATTCAGAAAAATCTTCAAGATTCGATTCGGGAATTTAACTGTTTTCATAGGTAAGTTGGTATGGAACCCTCAGTGCACGAGTTCGACTTGCACTGCCAG
Organism: Mythimna separata; assembly: GCA_030763345.1. Lineage (NCBI taxonomy): Eukaryota > Metazoa > Arthropoda > Insecta > Lepidoptera > Noctuidae > Mythimna > Mythimna separata. Next base: position 8,855,100 of record CM061190.1, read on the forward strand.
GTTTTTTAAAACGTGTAATGAAACTACATATATAATAATTACTTTATAGCATTCCGTATTACGTATTCGCCTTCAATTCTATTGCTGTATGTTGGTATCACCTCAGTTGTCTCCTCTATTATTATTGTTATTGTAATCTCCTCTATTGTTATTGTAATTGTTGTCTCCTCTATTGTTATAGTAATTGTTGTCTCCTCTATTGGTATTGTAATTGTTGTCTCCTCTATTGTTATTGTAATCGTTGTCTCCTCTATTGTTATTGTAATTGTTGTCTCCTCTATTGTTATTGTAATCGTTGTCTCCTCTATTGTTATTGTAATTGTTGTCTCCTCTATTGTTATTGTTGTCTCCTCTATTGTTATTGTAATCGTTGTCTCCTCTATTGTTATTGTAATCGTTGTCTCCTCTATTGTTATTGTAATTGTTGTCGCCTCTATTGTTATTGTAATCGTCGTCTCCTCTATTGTTATTGTTGTCTCCTCTATTGTTATTGTAATCGTTGTCTCCTCTATTGTTATTGTAATTGTTGTCGCCTCTATTGTTATTGTAATCGTCGTCTCCTCTATTGTTATTGTTGTCTCCTCTATTGTTATTGTAATTGTTGTCTAGTCTGTTGTTGTTATTAGCACTGTTGCTTTCCGTAATATAGGTAGCAACACTGTTGCTTTCTCTATTATTGCTGTCACCTCTATTGTAATTGTTGTCTCCTCTATTGTTATTGTAATTGTTGTCTCCTCTATTGTTATTGTAATTGTTGTCTCCTCTATTGTTATTGTTATTGTTGTCTCCTCTATTGTTGTTATAATTTCTGTTGCTTTCCGTATTATAACTATTAACTCTGTTGCTTGCTCTATTATTGCTGTCTCCTCTATTGTTATTGTAATTGTAGTCTCCTCTATTGTTATTGTAATTGTTGTCTCCTCTATTGTTATTGTAATCGTTGTCTCCTCTATTGTTATTGTAATTGTTGTCTCCTCTATTGTTATTGTAATTGTTGTCTCCTCTATTGTTATTGTAATCGTTGTCTCCTCTATTTTTATTGTAATCGTTGTCTCCTCTATTGTTATTGTAATTGTTGTCTAGTCTGTTGTTGTTATTAGCACTGTTGCTTTCCGTAATATAGGTAGCAACACTGTTGCTTTCTCTATTATTGCTGTCACCTCTATTGTAATTGTTGTCTCCTCTATTGTTATTGTAATTGTTGTCTCCTCTATTGTTATTGTAATTTTTGGCTCCTCTATTGTTATTGTTGTCTCCTCTATTGTTGTTATAATTTCTGTTGCTTTCCGTATTATAACTATTAACTCTCTTGCTTGCTCTATTATTGCTGTCTCCTCTATTGTTATTGTAATTGTTGTCTCCTCTATTGTTATAGTCATTGTTGTCTACTCCATTGTTATTGTTATTGTTGTCTCCTCTATTGTTGTTATAATTTCTGTTGCTTTCCGTATTATAACTATTAACTCTGTTGCTTGGTCTATTATTGTTGTCTCCTCTATTGTTATTATTGTCTCCTCTATTGTTGTTATAATTTCTGTTGCTTTCCGTATTATAACTGTTAACTCTGTTGCTTGGTCTATTATTGTTGTCTCCTCTATTGTTATTATTGTCTCCTCTATTGTTGTTATAATTTCTGTTGCTTTCCGTATTATAACTGTTAACTCTGTTGCTTGCTCTATTATTGTTGTCTCCTCTATTGTTATTGTAATTGTTGTCTCCTCTATTGTTATTGTAATTGTTGTCTCCTCTATCGTTATTGTAATTGTTGTCTAGTCTGTTGTTGTTATTAGCACTGTTGCTTTCCGTAATATAGGTAACAACACTGTTGCTTTCCCTATTATTGCTGTCACCTCTATTGTAATTGTTGTCTCCTCTATTGTTATTGTAATCGTTGTCTCCTCTATTGTTATTGTAATCGTTGTCTCCTCTATTGTTATTGTAATCGTTGTCTCCTCTTTTGTTATTGTAATTGTTGTCTCCTCTATTGTTATTGTTATTGTTGTCTCCTCTATTGTTGTTATAATTTCTGTTGCTTTCCGTATTATAACTATTAATTCTGTTGCTTGCTCTATTATTGTTGTCTCCTCTATTGTTGTTATAATTTTTGTTGCTTTCCGTATTATAACTATTAACTCTGTTGCTTGCTCTATTATTATTGTCTCCTCTATTGTTATTGTAATTGTTGTCTCCTCTATTGTTATTGTTGTTGTTGTCTCCTCTATTGTTGTTATAATTTCTGTTGCTTTCCGTATTATAACTATTAATTCTGTTGCTTGCTCTGTTATTGCTGTCACCTCTATATCTGTTATTGTAATTGTTGTCTCCTCTATTGTTATTGTTGTCTCCTCTATTGTTGTTATCACCTCTGTTGCTTTCCGTATTATAAGTATCTACTCTGTTGCTTTCTCTATTGTAGTTATTGTCTCCTCTGTTGTTGGTATTACCTCTGTTGTAGTTATTGTCTCCTCTATTGTAGTTATCACCTCTGTTATTATTATTGCTTCTGTCTTCCTTATAGCGTTTGTTTGAATTACTGTTTCTATCAGCGTTATAATTCCTATTTCTATTTTCACGATCATTTTGATGGTAATATGAGCTGTGTGAGTTAGAATGGTAAGATTTTGGTTTTCTATCATCAGATAGCCTGTCTTTTAGCTGTAAATTAAGAATGAAAAATAATTAGAAATAGAAGAAATTGTTTGTTGGCACAAAAATATTATTAAACAATTTTCCTTTTGAATATTTGCTATCTTGCTCATCTTTAGACGTACAATTTAGTAACTAGAGCAGGAAACAATTGTTTATACTACCTGTTGTGTCAACTGATAAAGATTTAGGAACGAGTATTTGTCATCATCCTTGCGATCATTGTCGTAGTTGTTCAGTCTGTCGTTTCGGTTCGAGTAGCTACTGGACTTGTAGTTACTATTCACAGGGGAATTGTAGCTGTTTGATTGGTACTCATTCTTGTAACTGTCCAAGTTGTAACTATCAGAATTGTCATTCCTGTTTGATTGGTAGTCAGACTTGTAGTTACTTGATTTATAGTTCGAGGATCGTGATTCTAAGTCCTTGTTATTCGAGTTACGATTCGTATTGTTGTCCAGGACAAGGATGAGTGGACGATTCTGATCTGAAGCCTTCTTGTAGAGGTTCGATAGAATACCAGAGTATTCCTCGGACAGAGATGGAAGAATGTTCTGAAATATAAAATATTACGTAATTAACAACCTTAAAAAAGTTTAACACCGTTTAATTAAAAATCCTCCGTTAATGAAAGTTCGTACGTACAGTGAAGGAGTGTAACTTCCTGAAAGAAGTCACTTTCACTTTTTGTTCCTGATAGTTACAATCTGAGGGTCTATAAGTCAAGAGTAAATAGGTTACTTCTAGGTAAGAATGTTCCATCGTCAACCACAAAATGGTGGAGCATTGGGTGGAAATATGCTCCGCTTGGTTGGAGCACAGCCGTATCCTCGTAGAGGAGATCAGCAGCAACGACCTTTCTCGCTGGATCCTGGTACAGGCCATGGTCCAGAGCGAGGAGAAATGGCAGGTAGTCACTTTGTTTTGAGAAACAGTCGTGCTAGTGAAGGAAGTGGACATATGAGGGAACGAACTACCTCATGCTCCAGCTGCCAGCCAGGGATTCCGACCCCGAATTCCAACCACCGAAAGCGTGGGCTTGTGGACGGTGAAAAATGAGTAGCTCTCTGTCCAGCTGTCCGGTAACCGCCTGGACTAAGCCCTAGTCACCAACGGCACATAGTGCTTTGCGCGCCTCAAGGAAATGTCAACAAAAGGGGCCCAGCGGGGTTCAAGCCTAATCGGCTCATAGAATGTGAGAAAGTGAACCCCAGGGCCCTGGAACGACGGCCAAAAATGGACATAGGAGTAAGTTTAAGACAGTAAAAAAACATATCCATTGTCTTTTTACATCTGATTTTGTGGCTAAAAAAAATGACGACCACAACAACGCTTACTATTAGATGAGATAGCGGTCAAAAGCAAGTCTATCAATAATAAAAACGATAAAATTATGGAAGATAAAAACACGTTGTTTTCACTACTCCAAGTAAACTGGAATAAGAGCAAGAGAACGACGATGGTTATGGAGACAGAATACAAAGTATAAAATAAATGCCTGAACGAAGAAAATATATGTTGATGTTAAATTTTCAACTTACAGTAACCAAAAGTAGGAATACTACATTTTGAAGATATTTGAGACTCGGAACTCCCGCCATTTTGATACTTTGGCGTCTCGTTACCAAATATACCTTAGTTTGGCTTGTACTTATAAAGTAAACTTTTCGCTCCATATATTTTTAATCTATTTGCAATAACTGATTAGATTTTGTTATTTGTTTTGTTTCACTTTTCCTGTTCTGTTATTGCTTATTTCTGTTTTTTAATTATGTTTTGGAATTTTAAATTAATCGTAACCTTCGTCTGGCATGTTGGTCTAGTAGTCTAGTGGTTAGTGACCCTGACTTCTATGCCGGAAGTCGTGGGTTCGATTCCCACCCAGGGCAAATGTTTGTGTGATGAGCACGATCATTTGTTCTGTGTCTGGGTGACATTTATCTATAATATGATAATGTGTATGTATTTAGAAATACATAAGTATGTTTATCAGTTCTCTAGTACCCATAACACACGCTCTGCTTAGCTTGGTACTAGATGGCGTTGTGTCGAATATATATGTAGAATATAGGTGGGAACTGTACGGTGCATCGCTTCTTCATTTCCCGTTAGCTAGACAAGAACTACCAGAGATAATGTGGCGGATGATGTGTGGATTGATTCACCCGGACAGTGACATGACAGATGTCAACCGTACCGTCCTTCACAATAAATCTCCGGTAGTTATTCGTCATGACAACTTCGTCCATAATTGCACAGACAAAACCTTCGGTTTCCCTAAAGAGGTCACCGACACGCAGTCAGGCTACGGACGCTAATTGATCTACATCGGGCCCGTGAAGGGCCCGGTAGAAACCTCCGTGAAGTTCCTTACTCTGCCATACTTTATTTCCTAGCCGCCGATGTGGGTGACTGCATACCTCACGATTGTGCTGGGTCTCAATATTTTAAAAGCCTCGACCTCCACACTTTCGCGGGATATACAGCCTCATCACCGACGAGCGTGGGTGATGCATTCGGTATACAGTCAACAGTGTGCGAACTCTCCTATCCAGGGCATCAAATTCTGTTTAAGTCCGTTTGAGTATACCGAAAGAGTACATCAATACCGGCACGCACCTTGTTTCCGCCTGAAAGAAGGCTATTGAACACCTTCTTCAGGCGTCCAAAGAAGCGCTCCTTCAACGATTGCTTCATATCAGTGGCATTGATACCTAAAGCTTCCGACATACCCAAATACTAATAGGTTTCAGTTGGGGAGAGGGATCTCAGGTTTATGGAGTCCGAGAGTTAAATACCCACAGACTCCACAACCTCCCCTCGCTTTACATGCATGACCGCACATTTGTTCACACCAAACTCCATCCTGATGGCACTACTGAAGGTTTCGGTTACCGTCAGTAGCTCCGTTAGATGCAGATTGTTGGGGGCAAAGAGCTTCAAGTCACCCATGTAAAGAAGGTGAGATATAACCTGACCACCTCTTTTCAACCGATAGCCCAGGCCTGAATTCTCCAGCATTGTGCTTAGAGGATTCAAAGCTAGGTAAAACCAAAGGGGACTCAAACTATCAACATGGAATATAGTCTGGATATATCGATGTATTGAATAGCGAAGGACCGTCCTCCATTGCCTCATACACGACATCAGGAAGGTGCGTAGAGTTGCATCAATTTTGTACTATTTTAGCACCCTCATGAGCCATGTATGAGGAACCGAGTCGTAGGCCTTCTTATAGTCTATCCAACATGCCGTAGATCCTTTCGGGAGCGCTGAACCTGTGGGCTAATGGCCATATCGATAAGGAGTAGCTCCATAGTACCGCGAGAGCCATTCCTACATCCATTTTGAGAGGCAGACATGATGGAGTTACTGTCCATATGGTAGTTAATCTTATTATTATTATTATACTTTTACATTAAGGCAAATAATTTTTGGAACACCTGAGCACTTTCTAGCAAAGGCAAATTAAAATTTACGGTCTAAGCCAAATAAAATCATGCATAATGTTAACATATTATTCCATAATTTTGAAACTGTAGTTTTCAGAGGCATTCTTGCTTGGATGTCAGAGTAGTATATGTGCCGGAATGTCTTTGCGAGGCAGCTTTAAAATGTTTTATCGATTTTCTAAGTTTACATGGATGATGTACTTATAGTGTTTTGAGTAACAAAGCGCTATTTTTTAAATTCTTTATCATTTATTTATAAAAAATAAGGAATTTCCTTCTGGGTATATAAAGCAAGGCACACAGTTAAACCGCTGAGATCTATCTTAGCATAGCCTCATATTACTACTGCTAAGTTATATATTACTGCTGCTGTGCTTGTTAAGTTGTTGTTTACGCTTTATGGTTTCTATTCAATGTGTCTCAGAACCCAGAGACTCATCGGTTTGGTTTAATACTGACATGACTGACTGACATCTGACATCATCATTTTCATCTGTTTGCTTCATACCAACTTTCTTGAGGTCAGCTTGAAAGCAGCAAATACCAATATCTCACCTGATGGTAAGCGATGATGTGGTCGACGATGGAGCATGTCTGCCTAGGAGTAACCTATTCAATCTTGATTTGAGAACTCCCTAATTTGTAGCTATCAGGAAACATAGACTCCGGCAGGGTATTCCACTCCTTAGCTGTACGCACAATAAATGTGTTCCCAACGCTTTGTACGTATGTGCACGAGAAAGTCGGCTGTCCAAAATCAAAACCTAGCAAGTACATCTGAGTTAATTTTACAGGAGAAGACATGAAACATTTTCAGCTGCCATTTAGAATATAATAAATTCCTTTTTAGGGTTCCGTACCTCAAAAGGAAAAAACGGAACCCTTATAGGATCACTTTGTTGTCCGTCTGTCCGTCCGTCCGTCTGTCAAGACCCTTTTTCTCAGGAACACGTAAAGGTATCAAATTGAAATTAAAACCATATATTGAAATCCGCGGTCCCTTGAAGTTGTGCAAAAATCAAACTTGTAAGTTGACGGTAAAAAAGATACGCCCGTTTATGTTGCAAAAAACGTACATTTCGACACTGTCAAAGGAATCAAAACTCATAGGGTGCTTCCCGTTGACCTAGAATCTTGAAATTTGGCACGAAGCAAGGTATTATAGCACTAATATCGGGAAAAGTCTGAAAAATGAAAATTTTTAGTTACGTCACAAGAAAAAAAAATTGAAAAGTCTTCAAGTCTTGAAGACTTTTCGATTCGAGAATTAAACTGTTTTTATAGGTAGGTTGGTACGAAACCCTCAGTGCGCGAGTCCGACTCGCACTTGCCCGGTTTTTAAACATATCTTGTTTTCATGGCAATAACTATGATTTGTTTTATTTTACGAAATAGATAAATGAAATGAAAATGCATTTGGACAAGTTTTATGGGCCTTACTAATGACTTCTTTGGATACTTCAAGATATGTATGATACTAAACCAATAGCAAAAACCTAGTTAGATCTCTACCTAGGTTTGTTAATTGGTTTCTCTATACATTAGTTTTTGGATCTAACATTGAAAACCTAGCAAAGACACTTACTAGGTTTTTGAATTGGATTTTTTATTATTTCTAATACCTTATGTCGTATTTCAACCAAGTAAGTAGCATAATTATAGTAAAAAAAACAGTTGACTTAATATAAAATGGTTTAATTAAATTATTGAGGAACATAAGGTACATAATCAACTTAACAAAATATCAACTTAAAAAATCAAATTTTTTCAGCTACTTCGCCTCCAGTTTGGAGATCAACTGATTCATTGTTTACGGGTATTTGAACCCAAAACGCACGCCTTGTTTCTGGAATTAAGGGTACCAGCTTTGCCACAATCACATCCTTTTTTTGATCAGGAATGCCTCGAGGAGCTGATTTTTTTTCAGGCAGCCCAACTACTTGAAATTTTTTTGGTAGGAAGTCTAACTCCACAAATGGTTCATCAAAGCTGAAAATTCCATAGTCATTAATCAACGGGTTTTACTTTAAACTCACTACTACATCTATCTACTATTAATAATTACCTTGACTTGTAAAGAATCTTCCTCGATCCAGTAACGAATTTTACTTGGACAACTTGGCTGAGCAAGAAAGATTTCATCAAGTCTTCATTATCCGTTTTCCTTGGTGCTCTTTTGTTCTTCGGCCAGCTCCTACAGTCACTTCCTCAATCCTTTATTTTTTGTCTTGGACTGTTTACGACATCTTTAAAGTCTTCGAAATCCAAAACGTCTCCTTGTCTTTTAATTTTTCTTTCAATATTTCCATGCACCGAATCTGCAGTCATATGAGTATGTCCTTTTGTTAAGTAACACAAAGTCACAGTCTCGATCGTTGTTTCTGTATTTACTATAGTAGTTAAAGCCGTAAACAGAGTCCAGTTTTTATTTTGGGCTGTACAGTTATCAGCCCAAATATGAAAATGTTGGCAATCTCTTTAATTCTTCATAAATGTTAAAATAGCATCAACTATGTTGGAAGCTTCTTGACCGGCGTAACCTTCGTGCCAAACTATGCAAGTAGCTGGATCAGGAGATTGCTTACTTATAGGTGCAAAAGTTAGATTAAGGGCCTATTTCACCACCTATGATTAAGTTTCCAGTATCTTACTTTTTTTTTTTTTTTTTATGGTATCATCAGAATGACTTCCCCCGCTCTTGGGCGGAGCGGGAGGGCGTGTCAGACTCTTACTGACTAAACCCCTACCCCGTTCCTTCGTTGCCTTCGTTCTGGGGGGGACTCGGTATCAACCGTTAGGAATACCACATGTTCCCCCAGAGGCTTCGGCCCTGCCGGGCCCCTACAGTTTGCTGACATCTCCTTGAGGCGCGCGTGGAACAGAACGCGCCGTTGACGACTGGGCTCGGTCCAGATTATTTCCAGACTGCCGGACAGCGAGCTACCCAGTGCTCGCCGTCCGCGAACCCGCGCCTACGGTGGTCGGAAATCGGGATCGGGATCTCGGCGGCGGCGGCGTGAGGACCGTTCCCTCACGCGCTCGCGGTCAGCAGCCTCCTTCACGAGCATTACTGCTTCGCAGAAGGAGGCGACCGCATGCCAACCCTCCTCGCTCCGGACCATGGTCTGAACCAGGGCCCGGCGCGAGAGGTCGCCGCTCCCGATAGTCTCCACGAGGACACGGCGGTGCTCCGCCCAAGCGGGGCACACTTCTACCGTGTGCTCCACCGTGTCTTCCGGGCGGTCCACACAGTGGCGACACCCGGGCGTTCTCTCCTGCTTGATTCGATGCAGGAACCTCCCGAACTTACCGTGTCCGGTGAGGACCTGCGTCACCCGGAAAGAGAGGACGCCGTGACCTCTTTCCAACCACTCCTCAAAGAGGGGCCTAACCGCCTCAATGACGGCGTGCCCAGCACTGGGTTGCGACAGTCGCAGTCGCCATGCCACCCTAAGATCCCGCCGGAACTCTGTCCGCCATGCCGCGACTTGTCGCGGCAGCGGAGTTTCGCCCCGGCGTTGCATCTCCACGCGCAAATCGTGCATGCGTGCAAGGACTGTTGCCTCCAGATCCCACGGTGGCAGGCCAGCGAGGAGGCTCGCCGCTTCGCGGGAGATCGTGCGGTATCCCCGCAACATCCGGATGGCCATGACCCTCTGGCAAGCGTTCAGCTTGGCCGCCGGTCGCTTACCTAGCGACGGCGCCCAAACCGGCGCCCCGTAAAGGGCCATGGACCGAACGATCCCCGGGTAGAGCCTCCGGCAGGGGGCGTCTGGACCCCCTAGGTTGGGCAGGAGCCGCTTCAAAGCGGCCCCAGACCTGTCCAGTTTGGGGGCCAAACGTCGGAAATGCTCCTCGAAAGTCCACCGGCTGTCGAGGACGAGTCCCAGGTACTTCATCGCCGACCCGACGCCGATGTGGACCCCCCCTACCGTTATTTGGGAACCCGGTGGTGGCGCGTACCGAGGGCCATGAAAGCACATGGCCTCGGACTTGTGCAATGCCACCTTGAGTCCCAGTTGCTGGATCCTCTCCACGACTGTCGCAACCCCGCGTGTCGCTGTTTCGGTCGCCGCCTGGTACGACTCTCCCTGCGCCAGGACCAGCGTGTCGTCTGCGTAGCAGACCACGCTGACCCCGTCGGGGAGGTCGCCGCGCAGCACGTAGTCGTATCCGATGTTCCACAGGGGCGGTCCTAGTACCGATCCCTGCGGAACACCGCACGACATCTCTCGCCGTCTCCACTCTCCCTGGTGACCGGGATAGATGATGAACCTATCCGACAGGTAGGCCTCGATCACACGACGGAGGTAGGCGGGCACCTCGTGGTACCGAAGTGCCGCCCCGATGCAACTCCAGGGCAGGGAGTTGAAGGCATTGGCGATGTCCAAAGACACCGCCAAGACGACCCTGCCCCGAGACACCGCATCCCCCGTCGTGAGAGCCCTCACGCACATGATGGCGTCCACCGTGGAACGCCCCCTACGAAAGCCGAACTGGCCGTTCGAGAGATCCGGCCCCACCCGCGCAAGATGCCCGACGAGGCGGTCTGCAATTACTCTTTCAAAGAGTTTGCCCACCTCGTCGAGCAGCACGATGGGCCGGTACGCGGACGGAGAGTCCGCGGGACGCCCCGGCTTCGCGATGAGGACCAGTTTCCCGGTCTTCCAGCGAAGGGGGAACTGGCCTCTCTCCATACACGCGCTGAAGAGCCCTCGCAATCGAGACCCAAGAGCCTCCATGGCCAGGACCCAAACCCTTCCGTGCACGCCGTCAGGTCCTGGGGCGGTGTTCTTGAGACTGAGTCTTCGTACCACCGCCCTCATCTCTACCTCGGTCACCTCTGGAGCGTCGTCCTCGTCGTCGCCAGTGTGGTCCGCTACGGGCACCGCAGCCGCAGGTGGCGGAGCCATGAGCGGGGGAGTATGTTCCCCTCGCTCAGGGAACAGATTGGCCACCACACCCTCCACAACTTGGGGCCGGAGACTCTGAGTCAGGGGGGGAGCCCATGGGCGGAGTTTGTCCCGCACCACCTGGTAAGGGCGTCCCCATGGGTCCCTGTTCAGAGTCCCCAGCCACACATTGCGGGCCTCCAACTTGGCCCGCTTCACCTCTGTTCGGAGGGTGCGCCTTGCCGCTCTGTACCCCTCGTAAAGCTCCGCCTCCCTGGCCTCCGCATCCGGCGGGCGGGTGCGGCGCCTGCGGAACCTGGCGTACCGGCGTCGCGCGGCGGTGCACGCCTCGCGCAGAGCCGCAATCTCCGGCGACCACCAGTACACCTGGCGCCGAGCACGTCCTGGATGGACTCGGGGCATCGCCTCGTCGCAGATTTGCGACATGGCCTCCTGGAACCACTCTGCCTCAGGGTCAATTTCGACAGGCCTGTCCGGTGCTTGCACCCAGGCCTGTACCCTCGCGGCTTCCAGGAGAGCGTCCCGGTCCATCTGCCTCAGCGCCCACCGCGGACCACACGGGGTCTGCTCCCTGACCGGCGCGGTCGAGACCCGGGCGGAGACGTCAAACCGGATGTACCGGTGGTCGGAATACGTCTCCACCCCCTCCATTACGCGCCAGTCGACGACGCGCGGCGACAGAGCGGGGCTGGTGAACGAGAGGTCCACCACCGACTCACCCCGCATCCGCACGCACGTGGGGACAGAACCCCGGTTTAGGACGACCAGGCCTGTCTCCAGAGCCCAGTCCTCCACCATCCGACCCCGTCGGTTCGTCAGCCGGGAACCCCAAGCCAGATTCCAGGCATTGAAGTCCCCGCAGACGACCACGGGGAGGGATCCGAACCCAGCGACGACGGCATTCAGCTCCATGAGGGAGTTGTGGAGATCGGCGAGATCTCGGTTCGGGGACAGGTAGACGCCTACCACTGCAATGTCCCCGACCCGTGCTGCCACGCAGCCCCGCCTTCTCGTGATGGACTCGAGAGGCGGGGGTACCGGCGGCGGCCGACGAAATTAGGGTCACCGAGCCGCTCAGGTCCTGTACCCAGTCTTCCCTGGGCAGGACAAAGTACGGCTCGGAGACCACGGCGATATTGATCGACCACTGCGCCATGCTCTGGAGCAACAGATCCTGAGCGGGGGCGCAGTGGTTGATGTTCGCCTGGAGGAGACGCAATGGGGCCATCACTGACAGTCCATTACGGTCTCCTCCGGAGCCCCCCTTGAGGGCTCTGCCGCGGCGTTGGCGGCAGCAGCGTCAGCCTTGGCTGCGGCGGTGAGGACGTTGGGGGTAGGGCCCTTCCGGACCTTACCCTTGGCTTTGGCGGGGGGGTCGCAGGACCTGCTCCCAGCCCGGTGGTCGGCAGCCTTGCCTGCCGCCGCACATGCGTAGCAGTGCGGCGACGCACGGCATTCAACGGCCCTGTGACCGGGCTGACCGCACTGGAAGCAGCGGTCACTGCGGTCCACCTCCGCGGCGCAACGGGCTCCCGCGTGGTGCCCCACGCGGCAGCGGAAGCACCGCAGAGGTCTGGGCTCCAGCACCTTGACTTGGGCTGACACCCAGCCCACCAAGAGCCTTCGGCCCTCCGCCGTGATGGCCTTGACCGCCGACACGGGGCAGCTCACCGTGACGGCTCGCATGCCCGTGCCGTCAAGGCGGATGGTGCCCGCCCGCACTTGGTCGGTCGTGCACCCTCCCGCCTCAACGACGGCGGCCACCACTTCCTCCACCTTGACGGAGTCGTCCAGGCCCATGATGCGCATATCGATGCACTTTGTGGGCCTGGACACTCGGGCGTCCTCCTCATTCACTGACGCCCTGACCTTGTCAGCCAGGGCGTCCGCGGCAGGACCGCTGTCCTCGCCGGGAACCTTCAGCATCCAGGCACCAGTCACGGTGCGCCGCATGCGGAAGCCCTTCGAGGCCCCGAACTCATCCAGGTGAGGAATCACCGCCTTCTTCGCCTTGTCCATTACGGCGTCGTACGTCACGCCCCTCTTCTCCGCACCCGGCTGTAGCGTGATCACTACAGCCGCGGCGCCCGGGGCGCGAAGCCGGTTCGCCACGGCACGCTTTCTGCGCTGCTGCCGCCTTTCCCGCTTTTTGGCGGCTCTGGCCACCTTGCCCGCCTTCTTCTTGGCGCCGACGACCGACCACTCGGCGCCAGCTGGAGAATCGACAGGTGGGGGCAGCCGAGGCCACCCGGTCGCCGCCGCCGCGGCAGGAACACCCGCCGTACTGGAGGTGGGCGCCGCTCTAGCGGTGGGCGCCGCCCTAGCGGTGGGCGCCGCCCTAGCGGTGGGCGCCGCTTTGCCCTTCGCAGGAGGGGCAAGGACAGGGACCGCCTCCTCCCGCCTCTTCGTCACCGGGGCCGGCCTCGCCGTCGCCGCCGCCACGACCGCACGCCCGGCTTGCCCTGACGGGCCAACCTTGGGCGCGGCAGCAGCCGTAGCCTTAGCCGCGGTGGCGTAGGACGCCGCCGGTCTCCGACCGGAGCCCGCGAGTGGGGGACGCAGCACCATGCCCTCCAGGAGGGACAGCTGCCGCTGGAATTGCTCCTGCTGCAGCTGCATCTGTTGCCGGAAGGCAGCCAGCTCCTGCCGCAGCAGGGTCAAAGCCTTGCTTTCCGGCTCGGGCTGGGGTTGGGTCTGCGTCGACCCCTGTCCCTGCGAGCTTCCCACCTTTGGAGGCTGCTGGGAGTCGACTTCCTTGGGAGGTGTGGCGGCCTCCAGGAGCCCCCTCCGGATCCTCGCGCCCTCCCTATCGAAGGCCTCGTTCATGGCCTTCAAGAGAGGGGGCAAGGTCTCGGAGACGTCCCTCTTCTTGTGACTCGGCTTCTTCTGAGACACAGCCCGCAGGGTATCGGCGATAAGATCGCCGAACTCCCTGCGGATCTCGTCAGCCGAGTCCTCCCCGTCCTCCAGCGAGTCACCAGGCGGCTCCGAGGGACCGGCGACTCCGGGATGGCGACCCTCTGCGGCGAGCCTCTCGACTCGCACAACAGCCTCCTTGAGGATCAGCCCCCTCCCTCGACCGCGGGCTTGGCTCGCTCCCCGCCCACTGGTGGGGATTTTTCGGGCCGAGCCCTTAGTGCTATCGGACTCCTCGCCCGATAGCACTCTTTCCTTGCGCTTCCGGGAGAGACGAGAGTCTCTCCCAGAGTCGCCTCCCTCCTCCTCAGCCTCCGAGCCCTGCGAGCTCCTTCTGGATGCCGCGTCGGACTCCGACCGCGCATCACTCTCCTTTGATTTGGGGTTTTTAGTTTTAGGCATTTTTGTTCCCACGAGTATTATACTTTGGGTACCGGCTCAAGATATGTGGTCCGCACTAGAGACTAATTTAGCTACCCATGTCAAGCTAACAACCTCCCTCACGGTGCGCCGCCGCTTGGAGGTTTGGGGTAATTTTTTATAGAGGTTGTCTTCCTCGCGGCCCGGGCGGTTAAGCCAGGACCCTCGACCCCCACCAAAAGTCAGAAACATGACCTTGGACAATCAATGGGGCTACGAGACCAACGGTGGCAGGAGGAGGAGCGAGTCTTCCTCCTGCCTGCCCGGCAGCAGGGTAAGTGCATACCGAGCCCGCTCTTGCTTCGCCACTGTGCCCTCTGCTGAAGCAGAGGGACACGCGTTGAAGCGCTCCTTCAGACAGAACATTTGCAGACGGCCATCGAGGCTCCTTAGGTAGAAGTACCCAAGAGAGTCGTTGGCCGCCTCCCAGGGTGCACCGTCCCGCGGACTGGCATTCACTCCGGAAAAATCCGTTAGGGAATTCCAGCCCGCGAGCACGCGTGGAGGTTTTCTGTCGCGGCACCCCTCCAGTATCTTACTTGGCAGATAATTTCATACAAATTCTGTTCCATTTTTGAATTTATTCAGATAGTAGTGGCTACTCGGACATTGTGAAACAGGCCCTAAATGTAATTAATCGACTTGTAAAAACAGCTTCTTTAATTTGGGGCATTATAGGCAGCAAAATTACTTTTTGCAAATCCATCGAAAAATACTTTATATGCTTTGAATTCCTTTGTGACGAATCAATTTTGTACTTTTCGAGAGCTTGATCAGATTTAGCTTTATGTAACACAAACTTTTGTTTTAGATCATCTGGCATAAGAGATTCATCCGCGTATTTTTTCTTTTCTTCCATATAAAAAAAATCATTCATCACATTTGTCTCTTCTTGCCATATTAAAAGAAATCTTCATTTTTTTAATTTCTTTCCTGTAAGTTTCATCAGAACATTGTGTTTCCGGGTATTTCGTCTTAAAATTGTTGTGCATTTCGCGTACTATTAATTCTCTAGGCAAGTATTTTGTGAACGGGGAATTATGTCGACGATAATGACTGACAGTAGGTTTGTAACTGAGAATACTTACTACTACTACTTACTATTATTTATTATATTAGACATTATTTGATAATCGTGTTCAACACTTCAGTGATATTGTAAATCAAAAACCTAGTAAGGGACAATTCCAACTTCAAAAACTTAGTAAAAAGACTAATTTCAAATTCAAAACCCTAGTAAGTCCATTCACAAATTCAAAAACCTAGCATGTACCGTACTTAATAGGTTTTTGTATTTGGAAATGTTACTTACTAGCTTTTTCACTTTGTAAACACCGAGTACGAAGTGCACTTGCTAGGTTCATACATGTTCATATCTCCGATTCTATTTAAGATAGATATACAGTTGTTTTTGCTATAGACGCAGCAAAAAATTTTGGGAATATTGGTTGAAGAAAACGTGTTTCATCAAAAATGTCCCTTGCTAGGTTTTGATTTTGGACAGCCGAAGTGTTACCCTGGAAGTCAGAAAAGAAGTCACTCCTAGTAAAGTGATTGTTTTCAGCTTTATCTTAAAACTGCTTGTTGAAGGATGTCATTAGGATAAGGATTGCAAGAAACAAGCTAGATCAAACATTGATTTATATTTTGAGGCAAATTTAACACTACAGACTCAGCGGCGCGGGCCGGTTCGAGCAAGCCACGGGGTAAATGTTAACGAGGACGTTGCGACGGGCCACAGAAGTGATGTTGAAAGGACAGAGGTCTGGGTTTGAGGCGGATGCTGATTACCCTACGCCACTCTTGGAGTGGAGAAATAGCGTCATCCCGAATGATGGCTGGTGGTGGTGTACTGAAATGTTCATTATACATAGTCATATCTTCGAACCGCCAGGCGTGATTTTACCATCATCATTTAAGTCAAAAGACGTCTACTGCTGGACATAGGCCCTACACACGCGTCACCACTACGACAGGCCCTAAGCTGTGCGTCTGGCATCCATCAGATTCCCGCGATCCCCATCAGGTCGTTGGTCCACCTCGTAGGTAGCCCTCCAGCGTTGCGTCTTCCGGTTTCTTTCACCACTCCAGAACCTTTCGTCCCCATCGACCATCTGTTCTACGACCACAAGGCACATGCCTTGCCTATTGCCATTTAAGTTTGGTGATTCCAGACGTAACTAATCTTTTGATTACTATCAAAATGTGGAGGATTGAGTATTTTCAACGTAATTATGCCCTCTACCATCGGCTGATGGCTCAATAACTGGTCATCTGCTGCTAAAGCTTTATACAATATAAAAAATAATAATAATGATAATAAGTTATGTCTTTTGACTTGTGGGCCTTTGCTCTATTACTTTTTATGACAATTTTTTTACAGTAATTTTATGCTGGTATCTACATTTTTGGGTAAGTAAATAAAAACCTCTGGTCCAAGTTACCGAATTTTATTTAAAATACTCTGACAGCTTGCAAGATATTATTATTATAACCTGCAATGGATGATTTTATTTTAGCATGTATTTTTTGAATGTGAATGATCGCAGCTGTGTTCAGATTGCGAACATTGTTCTGCTAAAATTTCTTTAGTTACTGCGCAGCTGTCTTTTTTTTTAGGTTCTACACCGCAGCTGTCATTTTTTTTGCCACTTTTCTTTTCGTTTTTTCCATTTTTCCCTTTTCCATTTTTTCCTTTTCCATTTTTTTTGTCTTTTTTACTTGGACGTGAGCGTGCAAACTGCTCCTCTAGTATTTTTTCACTTTTCTGCAAAAAAAAATTAGATAAAAAGACTTGTTTTGATTTAACATTAAAATCAATCATTCATCATTAAAAGCAATATTAGCTCTAATCAGCGCCATCTCGGGCTGGCTCCTTAACTGACATGAGTTACCCATCATAGCCGTCCACTAAAAGCTCGTGCTTACAGTGGCCGGGTATGGATACCCAGGGTATCTCCTATAGTAGCGGCGGGGCGTTAGGGCCTTCCCAGCTGCGGCCATCTCCTTCGCTAGCATTACTGCTTCGCAAAGAAGGCAACCGCACCCCACTTCCTGTCGATCCGAACCATGACCTGAACCAGGGCCCAACCTGAGAGGTCGCCATACTGGACTACGACGGTAAAGCAACAGAGAGAGGCTAAAATATCTTCTGCACATTGGCTAGTTTCCGTCGAGATTGGCCACTGTGATCGAAATTCGGTCGGGCGGATTATTATTATCATAAAAGTAGCTAAAGCCAAACAGAAAAAAAAATATCGCACCTTTAAAGTAAAACCGTTACTAAACGAAATTATTAAATTTTATAGGGGAGCCAATATTAAAAAAAAAAGTCACTGTTTTAGATAGATGGCATTGATACCTCAATTCATGAAAATTTTCGTTTAGTAACGGTTTTACTTTAAAGGTGCGATATTATTGGTTCTACATGAAAAAGATTTTCGATAAGAAAATGACACAATTTAGTTCTAAATTAAAACCTTTTGATAGGGAACCAAAGAAACGTAGGAAAAAAATCATCTCACCCTCAAGAGTTCATACAAAGCATTTTCAAATTGTCGATCTGAATAGTCATTGACATGATGATCAGGATTGTGAACATGGTGATTGTTTCTATGCTCTTGTCTTGACTCCAGTTCATCATCCAAAGTCCTGGCCTGATTGTTGGAATTGACTAACACGATAAGTGGACTTTTAGAGTCTTCTCCTATAAGCTGATTCAGGACTCCTAACGAAGGGTGATTTCTTGGATAGGAATGTAGGCCGTTCTGAAAATATAGAAGAAAACAAAGGTAAGTTTTCAAATAAATTTTCGGGCCTGACTTCTTCTTCTCAAATCGATGATTTTATCTACCCTCAATGTTTTTGAGCCCAGTAGGTTGATATTTATAGGAGCGTCAGTAGCGTTCTGTAGGCCGCCTAAAATGCAGATATAGCGACACTTGGGCACTCAAATAAGTGGAACATCGTCTATCAGGAGTACCGCACTCGTACCGGATGATCATGAAAAGATTAGACCAGATTTAAAAAAATAAATATTTTGTACAAGTATATTTTGATGTGCCAGAGTTTGGAGGAGCTCGTGGCTAGATAATAACAGCCGCACGGGTCGATCTTCAAGGTAAAGCAATGCTTGCCAAGGTTGGTCTGTAGATGGGTGACCATCTTAACATACCGACTTTCCACCGTGCCTCGGAAAGCACGCTGAGGCGTAGGTCCCGGCTGTTATTTGTAGATCTTTTGCAGTCGATACGGATAGTCAGAAGCCAGTAAATCTGACTCCAGTCTTGCCATGAAGTACCCCACGTAAAATACTGGTACATATTCAGCTAAATTCGGCTTGACTGGAAGCCGACCCCAATATAGTTGGGAAAGACTAAGTAGACGATGATGATTTTTTGTGCCAAATACTGGGAGTGATGCAATCTGTCAAATGATATCTGAAAAAATCCTTCCTTAAAAGTTTAATAAGACTGTCAAAAGCCCATTAAAGAAAGAAAGAAAAGAATAAAGGAATAAAATAGCTTACGATAATGCATATTAAGATGATAAACAGCCAGCAACGTCCTCGCCGTGTCGACAACATGTTGGCTCCAATGTAAAATGGACCGATTGTTTTAGAAAAGCGTCACAGGTTGGTGATTTTAATCAATTGCTAACTGGATAAGAATTTACATGCAATAATTACATTTACCTACCTAAAAATAACAATAACAATATAACAATGTTTTGCCTATATTTTTGCCAAACAAGTACTTTAATGAATAATAGTCTCATAGAATAATTTCGGGGGGCCTCATCAGAAGGCTTAAAGTCACCCAAAGAGCAATGGAAAGGGATAGCCCTTTCCATTGCTCTTTGGGTGGCTCGGAGTTTCCTTGCGCGATCACATCAGGAATGAAGATATCCGCAAGAGAACTAAGGTTACCGACATAGCCCGAAGAATCGCCAAACTTAAGTGGCAGTGGGCAGGGCACATTGCTCGTAGAACAGATGGTCGATGGGGACGGAAGGTTCTAGAGTGGCGGCCACGTACCGGAAGACGCAGCGTCGGAAGGCCTCCCACAAGGTGGACCGACGACCTGGCGAAGGTCGCGGGAATCCGATGGATGCGAGACGCGCAGGACCGGTCGCTATGGCAACGCTTGGGGGAGAGGCCTATGTTCAGATGTGGACGTCTTTCGGCTGAGATAATGATGATGAGAATAATTTACAATCTAGTAATGATTTAAAGGATGAATCGATCGCATGTTTTATCTGTCACACATCCTTAGGTTGACCTCAAGTAAGCGTCGCGTCGCTTTATCTAGGAGTTCGCCTCTTACGACTGATATTATTATCCATCCAAATATATCAACTTGTTATTTTTTTATTTATATAAACTAGTGCTTGACTGCGATCCCACCTGATGGTAAGCAGTGATGCAATCGTAGATGGTGAGGCCCACTAGTTTATTAAGAGCCTATTCACTCTACCCTTGAAGACACCTAAATTATAATCGGACGGGAAGACCGCTGCAGGCAAATTATGCCAGTTCTTCGCATAGAGGAATTTTTAATGTTTTGACTGAATCAAAAACTGACGGGCAAACAAATGAAAATGAAAAACTGAGTGATCACGTGATATCTTTGTATAGGTATATGATATGATTCTTGTGTTTTTCATCTAACTCCTCCTTCCGATTTTCTCTTCCGAATGTATATTGTTTGAGTGGGTTTTTTTATGGTATCATCGGAATGACTTCTCCCACTCTTGAGCAGAGCGGGAGGGTGTGTCAGACTCTTACTGACAAAACCCCTACCCCGTTCCTTCGTTGCCTTCGATCTGGGGGACACGCCCAAGTAACACATCAAAGCAGCATAGCAGCCGACTTACAGCATTTCTGTATCGTTTTCGCTTTTTGAGTTAGTTCTATAGTAGCATTACAAACGTGTATAGGGCTACTGCAATGCTTATTTGGGCACAAATTATAGGGCTTTAGTTCCTAAATAGGTTCACAACAATTGTTTAATTGCATTACAGGCGCATTATATTAGCATTATTACGGTCAATGAAGTTGCCAATGGCATTAAAAAAGCATTATTACGGTCAATGAAGTTGCCAGTTGCATTACATAAGCATTATACTAGCAATATTATTGATAATGAAGATGTTAATTGCATTACAAAAGCATTAGACTAGCATTAGACTAGCATTAGAATGTAGTAAAAGAATGATTGGAGTTATTTAAGTGTTCACAGTTAGAACTTAAATAAATTCTAGATCATTGCAAAAACATCTCTAATACCACGGTACAAACGTTATAATACAATTAACGTTATAATTTAACTAGTTTGTCTCGCAATTTATGGATGAAGACGCAGAATGAGTGACATATTTGTTCGCATCAAAACAAAATTTATAATACTGAGTAAATTTTTGACTCTTTCGTTATTTCATGCCTTCAAATATTACTGCGCCTTTTAGTTTACTGTAAATGTCTATACAAGTTTCATTGAAAATTTTCACGCGCCTTCGATATTTTGTGGTTTTGGTATAAAATGTTATTTATAGTATATGCGTGAAATAACCAAAATAATTGTGTATTCCTAGTTTATAACGAATTTTGCTTAATTACATTATAGTGTTTGTTGGGCAGTATTCAATTAAGTTATATCATTATTTTATAGGTCTATTGCTTTTATAAATAGGTCCGAATGATAATATTTTTTGGTTATAAAATATTTACAAAATGGTGTCGGTATATAGCAGCCTTGTGGGCCTTTAAAAAGGCTAATTAATGCCGCCAGCAGTATAAATACTCACGAGTGAACAATTATTAAGCCAGAGACCAGAGAGAAGACTTTTGATGAACCACTGTAATGCCATTCTCTACAAAGCAGTTCTATATGGGTTCACCGGTATACCAGTAGACTTGATGTAGACTGAAATAGTGCCATTACTTGAACGCATTTTTGGGGTTCCTTGAGCATAACAATATACCCCATTTCAGAATTTTTGTGCAACTTGAAGAGTGGAAGGCTTTATACATATCTATTCATAACCGTACGAACTTTTACATTACACACACGGTTACATTAATAATAAATAATGTCTATAGGTACGTCCACCTTAAAAATTGCTGTTGCTGTGTTGATCATAGAATATGTCCTTTTCCCCAATATGGCTGACAAATGGTTTTACGAATACAGCAAAATGAATGTATATACAGCTTAACGCATTACAATCACTCACATGTATTTGATTAGAGATCTGTTAGCTATACAACAGAACTCAGTTGATATCTAAAATGCAAGCATTACATTGATTCATGTTTATGCCGTTTAGCAGTACTAGGCTGTTACTAACCACTTAAAAGTGCTATTACACAACAAAAGGCACTACAAACAGCTCAAAGCTGTATATCGGATTTACGGAGCATTAATAATAGTACAAGTATATGCTATTAAGTAGCATTAGGCATTATCTTAGTACTTAAAAATGCTATTGTAGACTCTAAGGCACTAAACACAGCTAAAAGCTGTATAGCGGATTTACGTGTCATTATAATGGTTCATGTTTATGCTATTGAACAGCATTGAGCATTCCTTTACTACTTAATAATGCTATTGTAGATCTAAATGCATTAAAAACAGCTGAAAGCTGTACAGCTGCGTTGTGGTTTGCTGCACTAAAACTAAAGGCTTTACAAAAGCATATTGATATGCCATTAACCAACTGTTTTACAGTGTAAAGCATCATAATGGTTTTGAAATGCTAATATAAAGCGTCAAGATGCTTGGTGAACTTACATAAGAGTATATACGGACCTTAAGTTCTACATATGTTTACTATTCGTTTCTTAAAATGCTTCCTGTGTTACTTGGGCGGTGACAACCTTTCAGACTTACCATGTACCCCAGAGGCTTCGACCCCTACAGTTTGCTGACCACTCCTTGAGGCCCGCGTGGAACAGAACGCGCCGTTGACGACTGGGCTCGGTCCAGATTATAACCAGACTGCCGGACGACGAGCTACCCAGTGCTCGCCATCCGCGAACCCGCGCTTACGGTGGTCGGAAATTGGGATCGGGATCTTGGTGGCGGCGGCCTCCACAAGATTTGAGTGGGTTAGTGGATGGTTTGAAAATACATTTAGACCCGGTAGGTGGCGCTGCAAACTGGTTCTCATTTTTTTAGACGAAAAGCTTGCTTTCGGGCAGGATAACGTCTATCAGAACCGATTGTAGGTATAATTAAGTATTTAACCTATCACATACCCACAAAACGAGACACAATAGTAAAATAATAACAGCGCGGTCTCATAGGACCGGTCGGGGATTCATGAACTAAAGGTTTCTTTTGTTACTATAAATAGAGTACGTCTGAATTAAATGTCTTATTCATCATCATCATTTCAGTCGAAAAACGTCCACTGCTGGACATAGACTAAGCGTCGTCACAATAACCGGTCCTGTGCGTCTCGCTTCCATCGGGTTCCCGTAACCCTTATCAGGTTCGTTAGTACACCTTATGGAAATCCTTCCAACGCTGCGTCTTCCGGTACGTGGTCACCACTCCAGAACCTTTCGTCCCCATCGGCCATCTGTTCTACGAGTAATGTGCCCTGCCAACTGCAATTTAAGTTTAACGATTCTTCGGGCTATACGAATGTCTTATTATTTTTACCTACTAAATACAGGTATTTTTTACATTTCGTGCACAGAATTCTTAAAACTGAAAATAATTATACAAAAATTTTCCGGTAACGGTTTTATTTTGTAAACATTTTTTGTTAAAATAATAAAAAATCTGTGAGCTGTATAAATAATGGATCCAGAATCCACGAAACAAAAACAAACATTTCCTATTAATATAAATAAAAACAAGTGACGCAAATATACGAATAGCTTGAATTTTCATGACAGTAAGAGACAGAAAATTCGATACATTTTCAATGTAACAAAGGAAAAGTTTTGCGCGTGTTTCCATTTACATGTAATATTGTGAACGGTTTTCATGATTTTCAGGCTTGCTATAATTTTGTTTTTCTTTAATATAATTTTGGCCTTACATAATTAAATGCGTTGGCTTTTCTTTGATCAACGAATCAACATTCCTATCCAACGTGGTAATATTGCTAGTCCGGTCCGTCCGTCCGTCCTCGCTCAATCTCTGTGACCGTTAGCACTAAGAAAGCTGAAATTGGGTACCAATATGTATATCAATCACGCCCACAAAGTAGTAAAATAAAAATTGGAAAAAAATATTTTATTAAGGAAGTTCCCCTTCATGTAAAGGAGTAAATGTTTTTTTTTTTAATTTGAACCCGAACATGTGATATATTGTTGGATAGGTATTCAAAAATGAATAGGGGTTTACTAAAATCATTTTTTGATAATATCAATAATTTCGGAAATAATCGCTCTATAAGTAAAAAACTATGTGTCCTCCCCCTTCTAACTTTTACACCATAAGTTTAGAAAATATGAAAAAAATCAGGAAAGTAGGGCTTTATAAAGACTTTCTAGGAAAATTATTTGAACTTGATGGGACGAACAGTTTTTGAAAAGTTTCTTTCGTGCCTCGGAGAGCACGTAGGTCCCGGCTGTCATCTGTAGATCTTTGGCAGTCTTAACGGATAGTCAGAAACCAGTAAATCTGACTTCAGTCTTGCCATGAAGTACTGTGTTACCCCAGTTAATGTGTGGTGGAGGTCTGGTAGGCAGCCGCTCCTCTTAAAATACTCGTATTCAGCTAAATCCGGCTTGACTGAAAGCCGACCCCAATATAATTGGGAAAAAGCTAATGTTGTTGATGTTGGGAATTGCAGCTGGTTTCGTTTATTATATTATTATGCGTAGGCAGCAGATATTTACTGAGGTAGTTAAAATTAAAGCAGAAGTGATGAAAAGCTATTCATAGCCTTCAAACGATTTTGAAATTATAAATAGGTATTTTGACTTAATCAAAATCGTTTGATGTGTATTCACACTTCTTGATGATCGATACCGTGTCTCATTTGCTTTTTTTTTTGCTTTTCGACATATGTGTGGAATGTCCACCAAGCAAGCATAAATTATCTGTATGCCGTACGGATATCGAAGCTGCGATACGAAGGGCAGTAGGCAATCGCTCCAACCGTTTGGTCAAATATACAGGGTGTTTGCTGCATCGTGTGCAAAATTGAAATGTTCGACTGTAAGAGTCATCTGCTATCCTTTCAGGCTCCTAAACACTACCCATGCCCTGTAGATTATCAATTTTTGAAAAATAGAACCAAGTTTTACATTCAAATACAAATATTAAAAATAGTATAAAGCGTAGACTTAGAATTTTATTTAGACGTGTATTGTATAAGAGTACTTTGAAATACAAAATTAGTGACATTAACCAACTAGATTTTTAAAAATTTACTTGGTAATGTTTTAGGGTATGAAAGGATAGCAGATGACCCCTACAGTTAACCATTTCAATTTGGCACACGATGCAGCCTGTATATCCTTATGTCCAAATTCCTGAAGTGGATTCTTGGTGTGGAGTGGCGACCACGTACATGAAGACGCAGCGTTGGAAGGCCTCCCACAAGGTGGATCGATGCCCTGGTGACGGTCGCTGAAATCCGATCGAATCGGTCGAAATGTTGATAAGTCCCAATTGTTGTTTCAGAAGAAAATAGTTATAGCTCAAAACTCCAAGATTTATTTTAAATAACAAATGGAAAGTAACAAGATTTCTTTGATAATAATGAGTGGAAAGTTTCAAGATTTCTTTGCTAATAATAAAGGGAAAGTTTCATACAGAACCTAAATTCTGGTTTAATAATTAAATTTTCCAGCCTTGCCAGAGTATTAAACCTCCTGTTTCGAAAATCGTATGCGGACCGGAACTAACATTACCGCAGTTATGTGGACGCATTTAAAACCAGCTATCCGAATCGGATCACTTCACTCGGCACAACAGGCCTTGCTGTGTGAAAATATGCTAAAGGACATTGTTCTGGAAACTAGTTTGGTTTTTGTGACCTTTTGTGTATTGAAAAAGACATATTATATTTATAACGAGCTTTAGCCCGCAGCTTCGCCCGCGTACATAAAATATGTCACTCAGGAATACAGCAGCTTTCTATTGGTGAAAAAATTTTAGCAATCGGACCAGTACTTCCACAGATCACCTCATACAAACAAAAAAACAAACTTTACCTCTTTATTATAATAGTGTAAACTTAGCTTTTAGCATCACTTACCATCAGGTGAAATAGTGATCAAACGCGAGCCTATCAGATCAATAATAATAAAAAAATGCTGGCCGCCCCAGTTTCGCCCGAGTGCAAATTATTTTTAAAATTTTCTTTCCAACAAATTGCAACCGTTCTGAAGTGATTCTATTCCATAATATCTAGGCATTGAACCAAGCGTGGGCTTGAAAAAAGCGAGCAATGGGTAGTTCGCTGTCCGGACGCTATCGTGCATCAAAGAGATGTCAGCAGAACTGTTGGTAGGGGCCCAGCAGAGTCAAAGACTACTGGGGCCATGGGTTGTGCTAAAGAGAACCTCGGGACCCTAGAACGAAGGCAAGGAAGGAACAGAAGTGGGTTTTAGTCAGTAAAAATCTGTCACGCCCTACCGCTCCACCCAAGAGTGGGAGAAGTCTTGGACGATTGGGAAATCACTTAAACTCATACCGTAAAATGCTGCAACTTTGCACGGATTTTGACGTTTTTCTTCGATAAATCTTTAATCGTTAAGAAAGTCGTATGTTTTTTCAATTACTGTCCAATATTGGACTTTAAGCTATAGGAATACATTTGCTACTAGCAAAAAAAACACGTATAAAGCACCAAAAAATTGCTTTGAAAACGTAGGCAAAGTTGAGGTAAAAACTACAACATTGCCTGTCATAATATCTTTTTAAATGAATAGGTATTTTGGTAACGGATTTGACACCCATATTGCCATGAAGTTCTTTTCCACGTCAGACTTCACTGAATCTTGAATAGCACAAGAATTTTTTTTTTACAATGCTAGGCAAAGTTGTGCAGGTTTCTCTAAAACTCCCATACAAAAGTGAGTTCGGTGTAGGGCTGCCCCAAAGGAAATGCAACAATTTTTCTTAATATTCAAATATATTTTTAAGAAATCAAATTGTTTTACTTAAATTCTCATAACATTCAGCATCTCGTGCGAATAATCGGAGTACTGTCTAGCCCCTGGGTTTTTTCTACTCTTGGGTGGGTTGCTCATGTTTAAAATCTGTCGAACAATATGATAACACAGGTACTAGAAATGACTTAAAGAAAATTACATTCGACATCCTTAATTTCTGATGATGATAAATAAAGAAACAATAGTTCTAGCTTCTATAAAACGTTCTTAGATCAATTACAAAAAAAACCAATTACTCAAGCAAAACCACGGTCGATTAAGAGTTTGTTGAAAAAATTAAAAGTGGCAGCCCTAACCCTAGATAATGTTGAGTAAAAAGTTGCGAAAATCTGATACAACTTTGCCGACCATGATTTAACGGTTTAAATTAAGATATAATACAGAAAAAACAGTTTAAATACATAAAAGAGCATATTTTCTTTGCTATATAACATATTATGCTAGAAAATAAAGCATAAATACTCAGAAAATGAAATTTTCCTGAGAGCCGGTAAAAAGCGAGTATCCGCACTGACAATAAAACTGACACTGTCAGTTTGTTAACTAATATTTGGAGTGACGTATGATCGAATGTTGCAATACAGATTGCCGACTTGCTTTTAGTAATATCATAGACACTAAAAAACATTTCACAGCGGGAATAATTTAACTTTTTTGAATTCAGGCAATGTTGAGCTATAAAGGCAATGTTGCAGCATTTTACGGTACAATGTTTGTTTTTTTTAAAGGTCATCATCATCTACCTAGCCCTTTTCCCATCTATATTGGGGTCGGCTTCCAGTCAAGCCGGATTTAGCTTAATACCAGTATTTTACGAGGTGCGGCTGCCTGCCAGACCTCCACAACCCATTAACTGGGGTAACAAGGTACTTCATGGCAAGACTGGAGTCAGATTTACTAAGTTATGACTGAAATCTTAAAGATGGGAACCTAAAAACAAAACAAACATGAGTTTATATTTTATCCAAAACTTAATGACCGTAAAGATTTCCACTAAATAAATACTCCTGAAAGCCTGAATTCATAAACATACAAGGATATGAAGTCCCTAAATAAACAACACGATAGGGAATCTCCAAGGGCCCAAGGAATTGATAGCTATGCCCAAAGAAAAGCCCTTCCATTTGTTATGGGTTCCTGGCTTTTTTATAGGGTTCTATCGATCTTTAGATTTTTATCTGCATATTTTTATCTGATAGTTATTTATTTGTTTTGAGTTTGACCGTTTTTTTTCTTGCACTTTATCGTTTGAGAATTTCCAATGTTTTCCCTACGAAACACGCAGCAGTGGTTCGAGTCTATCGGGTCGAACCCAGGTAGACATATCATCATTATCATCATAATTTCAGCCAAAGGATGTCCGCTGTTGGACATAGGCTTCGCCCAACTGTGGCCACAACGAACGGTAGGTACATTATCTATACTAATATAATAAAGAGATAAAGTTTGTTTTTTTGTTTGTATGGAATAATCTCTGAAGAACCTGGTTCGATTACATAAATGTATATATTTTATGTAAAAAAAGTGAACTAAGTTAATTCAGAAAATCTTTCACGCGGGTGAAGCCGCGGGCAAAAGCTAGTTTAGGATAATTTGAAGTGTCAGGCCACGCTTTTTACATAGCAGACACTGGTGTCGTGTGTTTAGTTTTTTTTAACCCAAAGATTGACTGGTAGAAAATGCCAATTTTTTGCTCATAAATGATGTAGAACGGTAACTATGGAAGTTAGTATTCTCTTCTACTTTTTGTTTATAGGAAATAGAGTCGATGTAGACTATTCTGCCAATGTCTGTGTGTATGTTATTACTACAGAAAATGAAAAGGAATAAAAATGTTATTATTGAATTTGTTAATGGGTTGTGGAGGTCTGGTAGGCAGCCGCTCCCCGTAAAATACTGGTATTCAGCTAAATCCGGCTCGACTGGAAGCCGACCCCAATATAGTTGGGAAAAGGCTAGGCAGATGATGATGATTATTGAATTTGTATTGTTGTTTGTTGTTGCGTGTGGTAGTGTTGAGTTTGATTGTGGTAGCATATTAACTTTTGCGTGTCAATCTTTCTGACGCAATTAATCATTTAATACCGTCAACACCATTAATTTCAGTGCCTTAATCAAAAATAATCAATTTGTTTCTATCTATTCATAGACCGACAATAAACCATTTATCTCCGTTATACCAAAATGTCTATATTATAGAGAATGTTGCCTCTAAAACGATTAAAACCTCACCACTCACACTAACCCTCGCAGTTAATCCAATTTCCTCTCACCTCAGAGGGAACTGTTTCAAGTCGTTGTTTATGTGTTAGTAGATAAGTGTCATAATTCAGTGCACTGTGTTTTCGGAGAATAGTTGCTAACTACTTGACTCAGTTACTAAGAGGTTTACCATGACGTGTTTAAATGTTAAACGTGCGAGTGAGAAAGAAGGATGGAGCTATGCACCCTATAATAATTATTGCTCTGTCTCTTTAACAGTCCATTTTAGGTCGTCAAATGCATTGCGCTAAGAGCTCGTGGTAGGCCTTCTGGATTTATATAGTTGATTCATTAATTTCAACACAATCGACGCCTTTCAGAAAGTGGATCGATTTTGGGTTTAAACAAATTTGTATACCTTATTAGTATGTTCATCCAAAACCAGGAATGAATCTACTCCTTGAACTTTATTGTTGCTAACATACGAGTATACATATACACTTACAGGGTTATTTTTAAAACATTAACAACCTTGCAGGATTGTATTACTGACATCATAAACAAAAACTATTATTCTTTAATTTTTTTTAAATCTTTGTTAACCTACAGTACTTGTAAATTTATTCAAGTACCACTCGCGCCGAATTTAAGTGGCCATAGGCAAGGCACATTACTCGTAGAACAGATTGTCGATGAGGACCTATGAGGACAAAATGTTCTGGTCTGGCGACCATATACCGGAGGACGCAGCATAGGAAGGCCTCTCATAAGGTAGAGCGAAGACTTGGTCAGGGTTGCAGTGTGCGAGACGCATAATCGTCGCATAGATCGACCTTTGCGACCCTTGGGGGAGGCCTATGTCCAGGCGTGGACGTCTTTCTACTGAACTGATGACGATGACTACTCGTGTGAAAGTCGCAAATTAGCTCCGATTCAGATAATATTATAAAAATAGAACGGAGTTAGTCTGAGATATTGTCTACTCGTGCGCCAATTTTCATCCAAATCCGGTCAACCGCTGAAGCGTAATTCATTTTCAAACATCTTAACTTCTAAATTTATTACATCGACAAAAACTATTTAGGATTTCAATCGACTTGGACTAACACAAATAATTCACTCACAGCCAACCCTTTTAACAAAGAAGTATTTCTTCACTAGTGGCACAAAATTGGATGGCAAACTAGAATCTTTGTCCTGAAAACTTTTATAAAGAGTACGTTGGGTGCCTAGCCAACTGCGACAACGCCTGGAACAGCTGGTAACGCCATTACTCGTCGGCGGGCGATAGTTGCTGTACTAGTGTAATTACTAACTGTAATTATTGTTGACAAACTGTGCGGGATAATGAGGTAGGGTCGCAGTGATGGGGAGTTAAAAATATATTGTTTGGATGACAAGAGTTTTAAGCAATACATTTGTGGCATCAAAAGAGGGATGTAATCAGTTCCAAGCCGAGTTGGTGGGGTGCCAGGAACTCACAGCCTACGGACAACGGAAGGCGGCGTCATATACTGCCGCTGCCGCGCCCAAACCGGGTCCGTTGTGGCAAGCCAAGCATGGGACCATAGTGTCGAAGCTCGCCAGCCCTGGTGGTGACGTAGAATCATCAGAGGAAGCCAGCTTTTGAGGAAAGGTCAGGAAACATGAGCCCCTGCCGCGTCTCCTGCCTGCGGAATGCCGGCTGTCACCGAATGGACGGAGGTTGGGCCAAGGAAAAGGCGAACAGTGTAGCTCGGGCAGCCAAAAAGCAAAAGAAGCGGCGAAGGAAGAGGACCATCGCAGCTAGGTTTCGTGCCTTCTCATCCGCAGCTGTAGTAAGAACGCTATAGCCGAAACAAGGCGAAGAAAGGTGTGACCTACGGCGAGATCATCAAGAAAGCGAAGCAGGCGGTGACCCTCAACTAGGAGTCACGAGGGCCCGCATATTGGAAGTTCCTGGTGACAACAGCGGCCCTACCGCAGACGCTCTGACCGACATCATCAGAGCGTTCTTAGACACGGAGGAGGTCCGTGAATCCGGACGTAGACCTAGCGTAGGTGCATCTATATGCGGATTGTGGGTCTGCACAATTCCGTCACGGAAGACGAGGTAGTAGCCGCTGTAGTCAGAAAGGGATGGTGTCCAGATAATCTGGTGCAGGCAGGCACAATCCGTGCAGTCAACACTGGCATGCAAGCCGTAATAGTTAGCCCCTTGCCGGTGGTCTAAACCGTCACCGGGGAGAGTAGAAAGCATATAACAAAGAATAGGTATATAACCAAGAATATGACAACGCATATACCGTAACAAAGAATATAATAAAGAGTATAACAAAGCATATAAGAACGAATCCGCTGCCACTCAGCCCCCAACCGTAATAAGGGATCACGAGAAGTTTGCACGCTGCCAGCGAGACAATTTATTATGCGGACGACTCTATACCGCCGACTTTTACACGACGACGCGTGTTTTAATTGTTAACAGCTTGATGGCTTTGTCTTTGTTGAGTGTTAATAGATTGTTCGCTGTACCATTTGCGGAGCTTTTGCTTGGTGAAGAGATTTTTTTAGCTGATACTGAATTTAAGGTCGGAAACTTTAAAGTAATGTTTTTTTTTTGGTTAGTAAGTAAGGAATCATTAATTTTTTGAGTCTAAAGAAGAGATATTGAAACCTCTCTGTATTACTAAAATCACTCGTATAGTTCTTTCATAGTCATATTACTATCATTATCATTAGGTAATTAGTTTTGAAAAAACACTTTACACGTCCATATAAACTCAATGAAGTTGGTATGTTCCTAGCTGAGAAAAAACAACGAAACAAATCATACGAGCACCATGCAGATTAATGTCTAAGATGGTCTTTTGGAGAAAAAACCACGCAGACCATTCAGTCATTGCAATCATTTGTCAGTCTCAGTATTTGTATAGCTCAACTCAGGACTACTGGAGCTCAATGACCGTCATACAAATGTCACATCACAATCAAAATTATTATTATTTTTATAATAATAATTGACATTTCTTATAAACTTGGATTTTTTCACCAAATAATAATAATGCTAATGCTGCAGGCTGAATACATTAAAAAAAAAACTATTTGTAATAAAAGTAGCACTTTTATCAAAACTATTACAAAAGGTAACGAAAGTTAAAACTACAAATATCTACCCTGAAAACTAGACGAATAAAATACTAGATCAAAATGTACCGAGTACCAGTACTAACTTACTAAAATTTAGCTCCACACGCTTCTACCTAACGAACTACAGGAAACGGGAAAAATTCTACTCATGTGCTGCAGTAGCAATACACCTCAATATGTGGGGTTGCCAGCATTTGGAATTTCTACCGTTTGGGTAGTTTTTTTTCTGGTTTTCGACTATCATGGGTGAGTTTTGCGTAATTATTTTTTAGCTTATATACTTGCTCTCTATCCTTCTGTCGATCCCAATTCTAAAAGGAAAGTCTTTAATAATGACCCTATAGACGATATTTGGATATATTTAGGGTAATTCAGTAGTCAGCGCATGTAAAATACTAGTGTTCAGCTAAATCCAGCTTGCCTGGAAGCCGACCCCAATACAGTTGGGAAAAGGCTAGGCAGATGATGAGTAGTCTGCGCTCAAAACGGTTAACAAAAACACTGTGAAGAAACCGGTAAGTAAGCCCTAGAACTAAAAATTCGAAGACATGTGATCCACCAATCCGCAATATGCCCGCGTGGTGGATTACGGCCTCGTCAAGAGGGGAGGCCTGCGTCCCTGTATTGAGAACATAAGATGATACACTAAACGTGTTTGCAAAACTTATACAACACAATACATAATCGCTCCAATTTGCTCAATGACGCGTAGCATTACGCACACACATTGCGGTGGTGACATATTCGTGTTTCACCAACGATAACAAATGTTCAAGAGGCAAGCGACCGCTAATTCATCTCAGTTTGCCTTGTAACTTGCGTCTCGTATGATAAGCAATTAAATTTGAAGCTTTGCAATCCAGTTCACCGCTGAAGGCTTTAGATGTGTGTTATGTTGATAAATTCTTTAATCCGGATGACTGAAGATTGAGATGTTTGGTTACAACCTGACGACAATATTATAACGTGTTATAGATAAGGTAAAATTTTGGAGTGAGTAAATTCGTCACATTTTCGATTCACCACAGTTTGCGCCGGCGAATGATAATGAAACGAAAAGGTGACGAGTTCACGGTTCAGACATAACGGTTGATTTTGTAAACCCGTAAGTATTAGTTCATGAATCCCCGACCGGTCCTATGAGACGGCGCTGTTATTGTTTTGCTATTGTGTCTCGTTTTGCGGGTATGTGATAGGTTGAACGGTGTTTTGAAAGTATCTTTATTACGCCTCTTTCCGTTTGATTATAATTTGGATGTCTTTAAGGCTAGAGTGAATGGACTCTTAATAACCTAGTGCGCATCACCATCAACGGTTGCATCACTGCTTACCATCAGGCGGGATTGCACTCAAGCACTAGTTTATGTTATGTATAAAAAAAATTAAAGATTTGGACGTTATAGACTTTTATGCAAATAATAATGCAAAGATTGTTTGAGAATACTAAAACAATGTATTATATTTCTTTTTATAAGCGCATAGCGCACGTCTCATATCGGCTTGTTAATTATATTTATATTATCATTTCAGTTATTACATCAGGATTTTGAAAAAAGTAATAAAGAACTTCTTGTTCTTATTTCTTTCTTTACATACCTGTATTATTAGTACAAAACTTTTAGTGAAGATGGCGCAACTAGTTTTCTAAAGCGAATGATTGGAAGGGCCTGTTTCACCACCTATGATTAAGTTTTGAGTACCTATCTTACTTGACAGATAATTTCATACGAATTCTGTCACATTTTTGAATTTATTCAATGAGTAGTGCCTACTCGGACATTGTGAAACAGGCCCTAATAGTCCGGTCAATTTAGACATCCAAGGTTACAATAATTCGCACTTGGCTGAAAATTAGTAGGATTGTTCAATACACTATTATAAAGGAAATGTGAAAAGTCCTCATCGATCCGGCACGTGCAAAAAAAAATACACGTGGTCAAAGGTCACAAAAATGGGTTTTTCGCGATTTTCAGCAAAATGGTAAGTTTTATCATAAAATTAGCTCAGACAAAAATTGTAGATCGGACAATTATCTATAAAAATGTCTACTACTTTTTTTCCTAAGAGCCACCGTTTTTGAGATATAACGATTCAAAAAGTTGAAACAGTAGCAAGCGCAACCTGGGAAAAAGAGGTTGAATCCAAAAATTTTGTATGTGGTATTACTAACTAGTAGTTGTGAAGTGTCAAGACATGATTCTTCATGTCTTGACACTTCACAACTTTTTTTATTTCGGACAATTGTGGCTGAATAATGTGGCCCATTAAATCAAAAACTCCAGGTCGTTCTATCATTAGACGCACTCTAATAGCATTGAATGTATTCGGCATAGTAAAATAAAGCAGGTATACGACCCTAGCCACGCAGACAATTGAATGGGAGGCAGATGTTGCTGAAGGTTACACTGGCGTAGAAGATAAGGGAATGGGTTTTTTTTACCCCAAATTTTCATATTTTATATGTGTAAGTCACACTGACCAATAGAACGATATTTTTGCTTGTATTACGGCTTCAGTGATGTACAAGTATATACGTGGTGTACTTATTCATATTTTGACGATTACAACTCTTTCAATATTTTGAATCGTTATATCTCTCGAACGGTGGCTCTTAGGAAAAAAGTATTTAGACATATTTATAGATAATTGTCTGATCTATAATTTTTGTCTAAGCTAATTTTATGATAAAACTTACCATTTTGCTTAATAACGCGAAAAACCCATTTTTGTGACCTTTGACCGCGTGTATATTTTTTTGCACGTGCCGGATCGATAAGGACTTTTCACATTTCCTTTATAATAGTGTATTGAACAATCCTACCAATTTTCAGCCAAGTGCGAATTATTGTAACCTCACCCCAATTAATTAGTCTATTTTGACCGGACTATAAGTGTTCCAAATTCGTCACAGTATGCGGTAAAGGGTTAATTCTATTTTTGACTTTTTAGTAAGTAAATTTTTAATAATTAATTAAAATTAATGTCTGTATCTTAACCTTTTTATTTGATTATTTTCTGCAATATTATTCTCAATTAATGCAATAATAAGCGCACGTCATTTCGATTTATGAAATAGTTTTTATTACTTATTTATTTGGGAAATGTTTTGTCTCATTTTTTTGTGTGAAATCGTATATTTTCGATAATAAATAAGTACAATAAGAATTAAATAAAGAGACACTTAAGTCGAAGAATCACTTTGGGAAAACAGTAGGTACAAAAAGTGTTATAGTAATTCTTAAGACCCAAATGGGTTTTTATATCCAGTAAATATTGCAGAAGGTTCTTAAAAAGTTAAAAACAACACAGACCAATTTCCTTACGTTAAGGTACAAATATCTCCGAAATCCGTACATTTTCCACTCCCCAAATCTGGCAACACAGACGGCAGGGGTGTGCCATAGATACTGGCTGGCTATCGCAAACAGGATCGTAATAAAACAAATATAGCGCGAACTGTACATAAGGCCCTCAGTTAGGCCATTTTTTAAACTAACCTTCGAATTCGATTGTAATACAATCTAACTAATATTATAAATGTGAAAGTGTGTTACTTAATCACGCATAAACGGCTAAAAGGATTTAGATGAAATTTGGCATGCAGGCCTTTGACATGGAAAAGAACATAGGCTACCTTTTATCCCGATTCTTTTTTTTTCTGAAGTCCTCGCAGACGAAGTCGCGGGTAGAAGCTAGTATAAATATAAAAAGAGAAACTGACTAACTGACATATCAACACACAGCAACTATTCACTCTTGACTTAACGTTTGAATCCCCAACCGGTCCTATGAGACCGCGCTGTTATTGTTTTACTATTGTGTCTCGTTTCGCGGGTATCTGAGTAACTTACTCACAAGGTTAGGTTGTAGCCCAATGTAGTTACTCAGATACCCGCGAAACGAGACACAATAGTAAAACAATAACAGCGCGGTCTCATAGGACCGGTTGGGGATTCAAACGTTAACGCGGGCGAAGCCGCTGGCAGAAGTTAGTTGTATATAAATTTAAAATTGGAAGTTGAGGATATATCTAAACTGGGTGATTGACGTATGAGCGTATACCACGGTTTTAAAAAAACGTCGGTTTTACTCGCGCCTCGTTGGTGCTGATCCACAAGCGAGTAAAACAGTCGTACCGTAGAAAATGAAGCAAATATGACGATCTGCGAGCCAGACTCGTGGCAGGTATTACAATGATACACAAGCAAGCTTTACCGACAAGCCATAAGACTGTAGGGGGACTGTAGGGTGGGGTTTAGTCAGTGAGAGTCTGACACGCCCTCCTGCTCCGCCCAAGAGCGAGAGAAGTCATTCTGATGATTCCCCTTCTAGAAAAAGCCATTAGACTGTGGTTTTACTCGCTCGTCGACCGAACCTAACGCCCGTTTTCAATAACCTACCGCAGTTCATAAATAGATAGCTATCTCCGATAAACAGTAGATTCTAGTTGTCAATGTCACAACTTTTGGTAGGAAATGCTAACCGTCGGTAGGTTATAGGAAAGCAAGTAAGGGCAAAAGGATAGATTTGTTTATCTTTAGTAGCTGCAACTTTAGATAGGTAGCTTATTGAAAATGGGCGTTAGTATATCAAAATTTTTGGCCAGAAAGCCTGTTCCATTAATGAAACCGTCCAAAATTCTAATAGAAAGATCGATAAATATAACCAAAGTATAAATACCATTTCATTACTTAGCAGAACTTATATTGAAATTGAATGATAAGCGCAAAATTACTTTCCTACTTCAGAAAACCAACATGAAATAATTGATATTCAATTATTTTTCTTACTAGCTTCTATCAGCGGCTTCGCTCGCGAGAAAGTAGGTTTCTTCAAACAAACTTTAAACCCCTATTTCATCCCTTTACCAGTCGACAGCGATGCGGAGGAGTTTATCGATGCCGTTCTTTAGATTATTTTGGAGATCAATTTTTGAAAATACTCTCTTCCTGCTCGCTTACGTACATAAAAGGAAACCTTGTGCAAAATTTCACGCGCTTAATCCCAGTGCTTTTGGCTGTGCGTTGATATGTCTGTCAGTCAGTTTCTTCTTTTGTATATGTATAAACTAGTACTTGACTGCGATCACCTGATGGTAAGCAGAGGAGCAATCGCTGATGTTGGTGAGGCACGCTGGTGTTTTTTTTTTTCGGTAGGGTAATCATCAGAATGACTTCTCCCACTCTTGGGCGTAGCGGGAGGGCGCGTCAGACTCTTACTGACTAAACCCCTACCCCGTTCCTTCGTTGCCTTCGATGTGGGGGACACGGTGACGGTTCAGATTTTCTGTGTTCGCCAGAGGCCCAGAAGTTTCGGCCCTTTGGTTGTGCGTTAATATTTCAGTCAGTCAGTTTGTACTTTTATAGATTAAAAAACAAAGTACCTACAGATAAAAAAACTAGCATACCAGCTACATGAATCGATATGGATTCTTGTTCCAATAACATGAAATAGATGTTACTAACTGGAATTTTCTGTTAGTATCTGAATGTATATTTTTTTCGTAGCGTGACGGATGACAGGACAGAAATAAAGAAAAAATGTGTTGGGTCGACTCCTAGTAATACGGGTCAAGGGCAGAAAGATGATGATGAACTCGATATTTCAGTTGATACTAAGGTCTTTATACAAAAGTATGTCTAGAGTGTGTCTGTGTGACCCTTGCATAGTAAAGACTAAGGGCTAAGTCTATAAGACAGCAGTTTGACCAGTATTACTGTAAGGTTCCGAATGCTGGACAGTAAAAAAGACACCAGCAAAAGGTAAATGAAATGAAGGTGCTACGGTGAGCAGGAGGTGTAACCAGGATGGATAGAATGAAATGAACACATACAGGTTAGTTTTGAGGTTGCGCCAATTACGGACAAGATGACAGAGCAATGCAGAGACGGAGAACAGATGACATGGCCTAAGGACATGTTGTGAGGTGTAGCGAGGACCATCTAGCAAAAACAGCTCTAAATTTACCCGATCAAAAGAGAGGTAGAGGCCGTCTACCTGGTGGTCTAATATCGAGAGAGACCTCAAGAAAGTCTAATTGCCAAAATAGAAAACCTTGGGTTGACACAGAATTTTAAACAGATAATAATTTGAAACAGATGGTCCTGACGCAGAATTGTGCGGAGATTCGACCATAGATGATGGGAGCAGGGACATACGAAGAAGAGAATTCAATACAACTTATATCAACATAGGCTTCATCATCTGCTTAGCCTTTTTCCCAACTATACTGGGGTCGGCTTTCAGTCAAGCCAGATTTAGCTGAATACCAGTATTTTACGAGGAGCGGCTGCCTACCAGACCTCCACAACCCATTAACGGGTAACACGGTACTTCATGGCAAGACTGGAGTCAGATTTACTAGCTTCTGACTATCCGTAACGACTGCCAAAGATCTACAAATGACAGCCGGGACCAACGGCTTAGCGTGCTTTCCGAGGCACGGAGGAAACTCGTTATGTTAAGTTGGTCACCCACCACAGACCAACCTCGGCAAGCGTTTCTTAACCTTGAAGATCGACCTGAGTGGCTGTTATTATCTAGCCACTAGCTCCTCAATATATCAACATAGGCTTGCTAACGCTAAATAATTCCGATTCCTGTATAAAAGTAAAGACGCAAGACCAAGCTATGAACTATTCTAGCAAAGATTATTAGGTAAGTTACTACCTATCATTCCAAAACTTTCCACAACCATTATAAAGAGTCAATAACTTTAATTATAACATTTAGGCTATACCAAACGAGTCAATAGTCTGGTGCTAAGCGGAAAGAACCAATCACCATTGAGCTCTGACTGCGTATCGCAGGTGGGCAGAACTAGGTCAGCTTTTAAATTGGTCTATTTTCAAGTATCGTAATGAAATCAGATAGAGAGACATGGTCTATTAATTGAAGTACATTCCAATAATAAAAATAAATTAGATGAAATTGATTAAGCTCTAAAACTGTTTTATTTTGCGTTCTTTCATTTGAATTAAATGGAAATTTTATTTTGGTAGGTATCTGAAAATAGTCAGTTGTCGAGGTTGCCTCGTGGAATGATATTGCTATGGTTTTGAAGGAAAAATGCGGTGATATAGCTACGAGGAAATAATAAAAATTCATAATTTCGAAAGTCTGCTGAAAGAAATTTTTTATTGAAGTAAGCAGTACGTTTATGTATCTTCTTTTGTGTGAAGGTGTATAGTTCATTGTACGTAAATTATAAAGTAATTGATATATCCTACTAAAGTAGTAGGTAAAGTATCCTATACTTTCACTCTAATATTATGAATAACACTATAAAAACATTGCGCATTTCAAGATTCTGAACAAAGAAATTTATTCAAAAACTTTTAAAGATTTTTAAATGGTATTTTCGGAAACGTTTCGTAAAATATACGAGTTTTTTTTACGTAAGTATCACTTTTTTTATCAAACATTGCATTGCATTTACTGAATTAACAAACTTTTAAAACAAGCTCGGATTAACGATAAACGATTGGGGAAAAGCCGTCATATGTATATTTGTATGAATCTACTCATACCAGGAATATGAATTTGTAGGGTAATTTCCGACTTGCATACGAGCGTAAGCACTTGCAGAAGCTAGTTTCCAATGAATCTTCCCAAAATTCGGATTCTGGAAATTATTGGCTTTCAGATGAATAGTTTAATGTGGTATTTCTAGTTTCAAAATTTTCTGACAGTCAATGATTGGATCACTGCTTACCATCAGGTGGGATCGCAGTCAAGCACTAGTTTATGTTATATAAAAAAAATCGGGGACTTATCACCATTCCACGATAAGATCCCGCTAGAAATCTGCCTGCCATGAAATTTGAATCCCTATCAATTTTACAACGTTTTAGGCATTGGACTTCAAGGACCTTTCAGCGTACTACTGGTGACGTCAATTTGACTTGACACGGTTGGTCAAGGTCTCACGCTTTTGCTTTTTTTTTAATGTCATTTTTAATTTTCATTTATTTTTTGGCTAGGGCCTAATA
This sequence comes from Mythimna separata, assembly GCA_030763345.1. Taxonomy (NCBI): domain Eukaryota; kingdom Metazoa; phylum Arthropoda; class Insecta; order Lepidoptera; family Noctuidae; genus Mythimna; species Mythimna separata. The sequence continues at coordinate 8,894,911 of CM061190.1, forward strand.
GGGTAGGCTTCGTCCCTGCTGGGCCCTTACGGTTTTGCTGAAATCTCTTTGAATCACGCTTTGAACACTACGCGCCATCGTGGCCTTGGGTTTGGTTCAAACGGCGAGCTACCTATTGCTCGTCGCCCACGATAATTTACCTACATATTTAGAATCCAACCTATAAAGTATAAGTGCCGCTGAACTTCCGCAGCGGATTAATAGGTACCAAAACTCCAGAAGTTGTACCCTGTGAAATGAGACAGCGACTGATTTTTTTTTTAAAACGCTCTATCTCACAGACATACTCGTACGTCACCGGTAGCGGTTTTATATTTTGATGATGAAAAGTAGTTTAGTCCAGTCCTATATAAAATGTATGAACTAAAGGCCAACTTAGTGCTTCAAGACACAGTATTAACAGCAAGAAGTGTCCAGTACAAAGTTCGCCATCTGGGGAGTAAGCTACTTAAAAGCATCAAGGACATAGGAAGACACTTTAAAAGTTATCTTTCAGGCAGCTTGGTCAGTTTTTCCAGAAAAGTTGGCAAAGACTGATGTGTCCTAAGTAAAATAGAAGTTAAAAAAGTGGTATAACTATAATAGCTACGAGCAAAAAGTTCTGAAGTGGAAGTTGAAGAAATTGGCTAGAAAGACATAAAATAATTTTTGTTTTTTTATGGTGGGAAATCTGACTCCAGTCTTGCCCTGAAGTACCGTGTTACCCCAGTTAATGGGTTGTGGAGGTCCGGTAGGCAGCCGCTCCTCGTAAAATACTGGTATTCAGCTAAATCCGGCTTGACTGGAAGCCGACCCCAATATAGTTGGGAAAAGGCTAGGCAGATGATGATGATGATATTATGGTGGTAAATCATCCAACAACCTCTTCTAATCTAGGGCGGAGCCGGAGGGCGCGTCAGACTTTAGCGCACTAAAACCCAATTGTACATTTCTTTTTTGCCAAGACCCTGGGTTTCCTTTTTCAGAAGCCAAACCATGGCCCCAGTAAGCTTCAAGTCTGCTGGGCCTCTACGGTTTTGCTGACACTGTCTCTTTGAGACGCGCGTAGAACAATACGCGCCGTCAAAGACATGGGCTTGTTCTGGACTGTTACAGGATGGCAGGACGGTGAGTTGTCCATTGCTCGCCGTTCGCAGTGTAATTGACGATGGAGCAAGGTTGTATACGTAAATTAGTCAGCCTTGATTTAACGTTCTCCAGATTCTATAATCTGGAAATCGCTATCACTATGAGATTTTTCAAAAAACCCTGGAACATAAAGGGAAACTGAAAAAACATAAGAGAATTTTAGTCTTTAAACAGTTTGAGACTGAGAGATAGTCTCAAACTGTTTAAAGACTAAAATTCTCTTATGTTTTTTCAGTTTCCCTTTATTCGCCTAGAGCATGGGAAGTTATTTGATAACTTCGAAACCCCACAAGAAAAAAGGTTTTAGCTATCAGGAAGTAGGTACAGAACACAGTATAGACTGTTGCACTGAGTTTGACTAAAAGCGTGCGATACATATCCTCACGCATTAGGTAGTTAGAGGAAAATATTCAAAGCAGGTTCATCGAGATATATGTTTCTAAAAAGGAAACTACCAAATACCTATGATACGCTCAGTATGTATCTAGTTCTAATCTATAAAGCTGGAACTCGTCAGTCCGTCCGCTTGAAGTGATGTCCAAACATTAGAGCACAGTTTGGATAGTGCTTGATAAGGTAGTGAAAACCTCAGGTGGACATGATTTTTTTGGTCTCGTTTTCAGTACTAGTGAGATGAAAGATGAAAAAAGATTGCATGTAGTGGAGATGAGGATGTTGAAATGGATGTGTGGTGTGGATAAAGTAAGAAATGAATATATTTGAGGAAGTTTGAAAGTCGGAGGAGCTTGCTAAGGTAGTAGAGTACGCCTGCGCCAACAACGCCGAGCTGCTCATCGGGTGCGACGCTAACGCCCACCATACCAACTGGGGCAGCACTGACATCAACGACAGGGGTGAGTTGCTTCATGATTTTGTTCTAACTAACCGCCTCCAAATAGTTAATGAGAGATGTAAACCGACCTTTGTAACCAGATCGAGGAAGGAAGTTCTTGATGTAACTCTCGCTACAATTCACACTGCCAGGCTGATATCCAATTGGCATGTCAGTGATGAACCATCTATGTCTGATCATCGACTTATTAAATTCGCACTAAATACATCCAACATTCGCGAAACCATTACTTTTAGGGATGTGAAAGCTACGGACTGGGACTTGTACAGACGAAAGCTCCAGGAGAGACTCCAAGACTTCCCTAAAACCATACGCTCCCCTGAAACATTGGATTATGCTGTTGCTCAAGTTACCGAAGCCATTACAGCCTCGTACGAAGAGAGCTGCCCTTTAAGAACTGTGAGGGATAGAAAGGTCACATGGTGGAACAAAAAGCTCGATGTTTTAAGGGGAGAAGCACGTAGGTTGTTTAATAAGGCTAAATCGACTGACGATTGGGATCGGTATCGAAAAGCTTTAACTACCTATAATAAAGAAATTCGAAAGGCGAAAAGACTTTCATGGAGGAGTTCTGTGAGGAGATTACTAAAGTCCCTCAAGGAGCCAGAATCCATAAAGTCTTATCCAAATCGCCTACAAATCAACTGGGACTCTTAAAGAAACCAGACGGTACCTTCACTGCGTCGGCGGAAGAAACCCTGAATCTTCTGGCGTCTACACACTTCCCTGGCTCAGTGGTGGCACCAGACATCACCGTGCAAAATACTCCTCACATCCGCCTCTCCAGGCCCTTAAATGAAGACTGGAGAAGAGCGGCGAAGTATTTTAGACCGAACAATGTTGAATGGGCTATAGACTCATTCAAACCGATTAAATCTGCAGGGTATGACGATATCTTCCCAGCTCTTCTGCAGCAAGGGAAGACTATGCTCATCCCTATCTTAATCAAAATCTTCAGAGCAAGCTTTGCCTGGGGATATATACCAGAGAAATGGACTATGGTTAAAGTCTGTTTTATCCCAAAGGCTGGTAAGAAGGACTATTCTCAACCAAAGTCGTTCAGACCAATAAGCCTTACCTCTTTCCTACTCAAAAGTATGGAAAAGGTAATCGACGAATGCATTAGGGATGGACCATTAAGGGACAACCCTCTGCATCCGAAGCAACATGCTTACCAAAAAGGAAAATCCACAGAAACTGCTCTGCTAGAACTTACAGACAGGATCGAGAGGGCTTTGGAAGATAAGCAGATAGCCCTATGTGCTTTCCTTGATATTGAAGGAGCCTTCGATAACGTCACCATAGACGTCCTCTCCAAGGGAATGAAGGCGAAAGGGATTGACGAAACAACAACCCGTTGGATCGAATTCATGCTCCTCAACAGAACTATCAGTGTAACCTTACACGGTACTACACAGAGCTTCAAAACAACTAAAGGGTGCCCACAAGGAGGCGTTTTATCGCCACTTCTATGACTACTCGTTGTTGACCAATTGCTGATTGAAGCCTCTAAAAACGACTTAGATGTACATAGTTATGCTGACGATGTGGTGGCTTGTGTTGTCGACCCCTGTCAAAGCACGGTATCATCTATACTACAAAGATCTCTGAACACTATTAACACATGGTGCACAGAAAACCACTTATCGGTTAACCCGAGTAAAACAACGATAGTCCCCTTTACTAGGAAGCGTAAGCTGGACAAGCTTGTAATGCTCACTGTAAAGGGAACTGTCGTACCATTCTCCAGCGACGTCAAGTATCTGGGCGTAACTATCGACCAGAGACTGACCTGGAACACTCACATTAACAATGTGATCCAAAAGGTCAAAATAGCCTTAGGAATATGCTGTCGCTTAGCAGGGACGAAATGGGGCTTAAACCCTAAAATCGCCCTATGGTTGTACACCGCCATAGTTAGGCTGATAATAACGTATGCCTGCGTCGTATGGTGGAGGAAAACAACACAAGTGACAGTCATTAGCAAACTCGATGGTTTGCAAAGACTTGCATGCCTCATATCAACAGGGGCCTTGTCTACAACCCCAGGAGCTGCTCTAAATGCACTGCTTAACCTACCGCCACTTCATCTATTCATTGCGAAGGAGGCGAAGGCGAGCATTTACCGAACAAACAGCACTGGTAAAGCAAACTGGCGCTCTCAAGCACTGAGATCGCTACACGAATCAGTACTTGAACACGAACAACTAGCTATGACAACAGACGTCATGCTTCCACAGTGTAATTTCACAAGGAATTACACAGGATTGGACCAACAACCTCATCAACTGCAAGGCTGGAAGCCTGATCTGGTTTACAGACGGGTCCAAAATGGGTGAGAATGTAGGATGTGGAATATTTGGCATTAGCCCGAAATTCAGCAAAAGCCTGAATCTGGGCAAACACGCCACCATATTCCAAGCGGAGGTTTACGCCATTATAGAATGTGCGGAAGCCAATCGTAATCGACACTACAATAATCAATTGATTCTGATTTACTCAGATAGCCAGGCAGCTCTTAATGCCTTAAACTCGAATACTCTAAATTCGAAACTGGTAAAAGACTGCGTTAATAAACTGAATGACCTGGGGCAAAGGAATAAAGTTATTCTGAGATGGGTACCAGGTCATTCTGGAATCGATGGCAATGAAAAAGCCGATGAACTTGCAAGGACTGGGGCTCGAGGTCAGCAGATAGGACCAGAACCCTTCTGTGGTATCTCAAAGAACCAGGCCATGCAAACCCTTAAGAACAACCTATTTAGCGATTCAAAAAGGCACTGGTTGGCACAACCAGGACTGTTACACGCCAAATCTCTTATAGAAGGCTACTCACAGAAACGAACTGCCGAGCTTCTTGAGCTTAGCAGGACGAACATCTGTGCGATAGCCCGCGCCTTAACGGGCCACTGCAAACTAAACAGGCACCAATTTCACATGAAACTGAGTGACTCTGATGTTTGCCGTTACTGCAATCAAGAGAGGGAGACGCCCAAGCACCTTTTGTGTGAATGCGGGCTCCTTATCCACAAACGCAGTGTTCATCTGGGTCGGCACATTATTCGCCCGGAGGAGATTAAAACTCTAAAAGCTAGGAGTATTCTAAATTTCTTGGAAGCTAAAAGAGTTACTCTAGAAAGGTGGCGAGTCACAATAGATCATTTTGGTCGCAGTGACTACATCCCCCACACTACGGGTGATGCATAGCCCCTTATCCTCAAATAATAAGTGGGGCTTGGACTGAATAGTTGAAAAGGAATCGTTTGTCTTGGTATGGTCATGTGAAGAGGAGGGATGAATTGCATGTTATTAAAAATTGTAACGGTTGTGAAGGTTTTAGATTTTACAGATTAAAATAGCCTACTCCGAAAGACGTAGTTAGAATTTTGTTTATTTATTTTACAGTACATGTACACACATTTTATTAAAAGAGAAGAAGAAGGAAACAGAAAAACAGATAGAAAGTTGATGCTTATTTTTTAAGAAATAAATAAACAGACTTCTGAAGAAAAACTTATTTTGCTAAATCAGTTGTTAAAAAGTTATTTTTTGTTTAAAGGATTTTTAATTTAAGAACTTGTTTTAGTTCCGCTCTCCCTTATCCAAAATTTAAAACTAGGTGCGTCTAATGAAAGCGCGACAAGAGTTTTTTTTTAAATTTAATTGGCAACCTTATTCAGCTGCAATTGTAGGAAATAAAAAAAATTGTAAGGTGTCAAAACATGATTCTCCTACTAGTTAGTAATACCACATACAAAATTTTTGGATTTAACCTCTTTTTCTCAGGTCGCGCTTTTATTAGACGGACTGTAGCAAGTTATCTGATAAACGGCCCCCCCACCTTGTCAGAGAATTTGCTCATCTATACTAATATTATAAAGGGGAAAGATTTGTACCTATTTTTGTATGTTTGTAATGAATATGCTCAAAAAGTACTGGGCCGATTTAAAACATTCTTTCACCAATAGAATGCCACATTCTCCCAATTTGACATAGGCTACATTTCATTTTGAAAAAAATTAGGGATCCTTGGTAAAATTTGAACAATGTAATCGAAGGTGTAGAAAAATGAGTCTTAAGTCACTAAAAAAAGTGTTTTATATCCAAATTTCCAAAAATAAATAATTGTCTACCCCGTGCGAAGCCGGGACGGGCTGCTAGTATTACATATAGCTATCAAAATAACAAAACACCCATGATGACACTACACATTGCTTTAAATTTTTTCACCTTCAGTTTCCCGCACAAAACGGTACAGTTCAATTTCATTGAATATCTCGACATACATCGGCCATATTCCATACGCGTATCATCCTTTCAGCCATCGATACGTACGTAGATACCCAAATAGAAATCCTATATATACATGTTGTACATGATATTTCAAGCCTTTGCTATGCAGATATACGAGCGGTGTTTTGCATACCTATGTAGCAAAAATGGTAGCTTTTTTAAATAGTTTAAAATGGATGGAGGAAAAGTTTGGAATGTTTAATTTTAACGTGTCGTTTATTGCTTTCTGATTGGTTATAATAAAAACTATGAAGGTTAAGGCGGGAGCTTAGCCTCGTTTTAGATTTCTAACCTTATGGTACGTTACTTCTCTTGGCGATAAGCTTAAGACCCAATTTTGTTGTACTGGCGAGAGATATCCATCTAATAATATGATAAACGCAAAAGTTTGAATGTATGGATGTTTGTTACTCTTTCACGCAAAAACTACTGAATAAATTTCAATGAAACTTGTAATGTAACACGTGTAGACCATGACCTGGAATAGCACATAGGACACTTTTTTACTCCGGGAGTACATACTCCCGTGGTAAAGTGTCCTAGTAGAAAATTATCCCAAAGAAACGTTCCTTTGAGATAAATTTCTACTATCATGATGTTGAAGTTGCTGGCACTAGCTCGTACATACACATGACTAGGAGTGAAAGACTTTTGGTTTTAATAATGTAGTTTTATTTTATTTTTTTAGTTGAAATTATTTTTTGCTAATTTACTAGTTTTGTGTAACGCTAGGTAGATGATGTGTAACTTACATTATAGTTGATCAAAACAATAATGCATGAAATCCATTATTTGAAAAAGAAACTTAGGCAGGAAACATTTTAGCTGAACGTTGTAAGCTCCCCAGTTTTGCGTTTTTCCGTGCTGTCTTTAGCTGAGTTAAACAGTGCTCGTCATAAAGATCCATTTCTCTTAATTGACTCTCATGTTCGAAGCGAACTGCAATCATAATGACGTGTAACTTTTTAAATGGTGCAAGTAGTCAGTCTGCCAAAAACTGAAATCAACGCAATGAAGGATGTGCTCAACAAAGATGTAAAGAACTGAAAGTGTATCGTATCATTGTATCATATCGATCAAGTGTATAAAATCGTATCATTGAATCGTGGAATCGTGAACTTAGTCAAACTAGAAGGAAATGTGAATTTTCAGCGCTTGAATTAAGATTGTAACTTACTTTTCTAATTGGGGTGTATAAGGGTGTGCTTTATTTCAGTTAGGGTCAGCTAGCTCACACCGAGACGCGACGCGACGCGACGCTGCATGCACATTTTAATAGAGTGACTCAAAATAGAACTTTATTTACTACACGAAAAGATACACATTTTATTTTGAGAATTAAGAATACGTTGCTTCATGCAGCGCTGCGCCTCGTGACCCCGCGCGGGGTTTACATTCGCGACGTCGTGTTGCCAACGATTTTACTATGCGCCTCGCAACGTTGCGACGCTTTACGCGGCGGCACGCGGCGCAGCGCGGTTCAGCGCGAAATCACTAGCCTCTTCCTGCATCATCGTGTCGCGTCACGTCTCGGTGTGAACTGATTAACTGACCCTTACGAGTTGTATAATACGTGTTGTGTGTGTATATTAGTTACTCCTTAAACCCAAACAAATGAACAGATTTGTAGGAAACATTACAGCAATACAGTTAGCACATCATAATAAAATATAAACAATAATTTATTACGTAGAGAAATATTTTAATAACAAATATTAAATAAACCTATTAAAGCGTAATAAATAAGCCTTTGCCCAAATACTGACCAAGGTCATCCAAATAAATATAATGCTACAATTGATACAAAATTCAGCCAGGTATCTAATCAAAGGTTCAGAATTGGAATTTTAAATGGGCGAAAACCACATCCCATCTCGCTACCTCTGGCGTGTTCACAACTGGGTTACTAAGGGCTTTGGAATTATGGAGCGAGTTATTAGTGAGATTTTCTCGAAGATTATTAATAAAGGAGAGGTTTTTTAGGGTTCCGTAGCCAAATGGCAAAAACGGAACCCTTAAAGCTTCGCCATGTCTGTCCATCCGTCCTCGCTTAATCTCTGTGACCGTTAGCTCTAGAAAGCTGAAATTTGGTACCAATACCTATGTATGTCAATCACGCCGACAAAGTGCAAAAATAAAAATTGGAAAAAAGTGTTTTATTAGGGTACATGTAAAGTAAAACGCGATTTTTTTTTAAATTTCAACCCTAACGTGCGATATATTGTTAGATAGGTATTCAAAAATGAATAGGGGTTTACTACAATCATTTTTTGATAATATCAATAATTTCGGAAATAATCGCTCCAAAAGTAACAAACAATGTGTCCCCCACTCTCTAACTTTTGAACCATAAGTTTAGAAAATATGAAAAAAATCTGGAAAGTAGAGCTTTATAAAGACTTTCTAGGAAAATTATTTTGAACTTGATGGGACGAACAGTTTTTGAAAAGTTGGTGACACTTATTGTGACGGACGGGAAACTACGGAACCCTACACTGGGCGTGTGGCCAGAAACGCTCTTGGCCGGTTTTTTATAGTTAGGTTTGCGCTTGACCGCTATCTCACCCGATGGAAAGCGGCGATGCGGTCGACGATGAGGCGCGCCTACCCAGAAGTAACCCACTCACACATTTGACTTACTCGTAAAGATATTGTTATGTTTAGACCAGCCTATTACAATGTTGCAAAGGTAACTTATACCTACCTACTTGTGGCTTGTCCTGATTTGCTGCTTGAGATTGCCATGTATCTGCTCCTGCGAGCTGCATTTTAGATTACATGCAGACGCCATTTATTGCTAACCATTTAGTAGCAGGCGCATAACACCATTGTATTCAAACCGAATTCATCTCTATTCTTCAATTTCTCTGTAGTTATTAAACTCTTCTTTAGCTTAAACAAAAGTAGTGTTTGATGTTTGTGTTTTGTTTTAACTAAAACACTCCGTTCACAAATCTGATTTATATATTCCGATTCAGTTGATTTCAAAACTAAGAAGTAACTGCAACCTGTCCAAAAACTTCTGTTCTCGAGTCCATCTCATCTTCAAACTCATTGCCACTTCCATCCGACTTCAAATAGTGAGAGCCCAGTACGTTAATATCCATTTCTGCAGAAAGGGTCTCAGCCCTTTTCGTCGGGTCGCGGGGTGCTTGCAAAATTTACGATTTGCCTAGATTTACAACCGTCATAAAGAATTCAGAGGGCCCGAGCATTTCGCTTTTCAAGTTTTGTTAGAGCTTAGGTATAGCCTGTGTTATGTAGATGTTACAATTTGTCGAGTATTCGGTCTAACCTGGCGGGCTTTAAATAAAAAGAGAACCTAACCTAAATTTTTTATACCTACGGTCACAGCATTTAGTGTGATATATATCTTGAATAAGTAGTAATATCAATTTTATTACAGCCAATCGTCGTAAAGCGTTTTGTGAGCACATGCATTATGCGTAGAGCTAAGGAATAGAATTCCCTGCCGGAGACTGTTTTTCCTGATAGCTACAACTTAGGGGTCTTTAAGTCAAGAGTAAATAGGTTACTTCTAAGCAAGCGTGTTCCGTTGTCGGCCACATAATCGATGTACTTACATCAGGTGAGATAGTGGACAGACACAAGCCTATTAATAATAAATTATAATAAAAAAAAAATAGAAACGATTAAAGGTTATAGAGACGAGGTATGATATTTTGGAAAATAAATTTAATATTTGCCCGCAGAATTTCATAGTCGATATGTCCTAGCCATAACAATCCTTAAAAACAAAATCCAAAAAGACTTCACACAACTGAAAGAGAACAACACAAAGAACACTTTAAAAACAGAAAGGCAGAGAAAGGTCCACACAATAAAAAGAGGTTACCAGCCCAAACACAACAACTCGATCCGAATCCCAAACTTACCCCACTCAAGCGAACTTTATAGGTACCAAACTGAACTTATCCTGAATTATTAAATCTAAATTTATCGATTCGGGAATAAATAAAAGGTATACTGAACACTGTCTGTAAGGAGGAGGCGTTCAAAGCCTTTGAAATTGAATTTCACAGTACCTTACAGTATCTTCAGTGAACGTGAAAGCTGCAATATGCTTTCGGTCAGGAATAATTTCTGTGTAGGTTATGCCAGAAACGTGCAAGACTTGGTAATACTGTGAATTGCAGGGTTACGGAGAAATTAGTATGTATTGGAACTGGGATCATAAACGGATTGGGTGTTCGGGAATAGGAAATACGATGTTTGGTTTTGGGGGCGTATGGAGAGATACGTTTTGCATGTAGGTTACATATCTGAGAATTTCTCGGGAAGAGACGACTATTGGATTTCCTATTTTCGTGTTGTCTCCTTGAACTGGTTGTTTCCGTCTGTCTACAAAAATGTATTTTATTTTTGATTTTCAAATTTAAATCCTCAGATACATTATAGGGCGAAATTACCCTTTTTTATAACGCGCAACCCCTAATCTATGTTACGCTGCAACGTTGTACACTGTCTCGCAACTTGCTTCCCAATATTTTACAAAAGCGTTGCGCGTCATGTCGGCGAACATTTTTGTCACATAATTTTTAGATATAAGTTTTTCTCCATTGTTCGAATTATAAAGTTATCTGAAAGGCTTATAACTTTATTTTGCTTCGAGTCTTCCTTAAAATCTACTATAAGTACTACTAGCAGTACACTGCAGATTAACTCTTTTAGTATTTTCAATGTATCCAAATTTTATTTGGTAGATGTCTCTGAAAGCGATAAAACTACCATCATATTCATATTCATGATTTGCGTTTGTTTAAACGATTTGTTAAATTTTATTCAATTCTTAAGCCAAATAAATACTAGGAAGACAATCTTTCATAATATTTATATCTATAATAGATATAAATATGAAAGCCTAGATTTTCATAAAATTTTGCTTTCTAAGAACAAACAAATCTTACAAAGCGTAGGTAAATTACTAAATTTTCCTTTTACCATTAAAATTAAACTTCAAAATTTACAACAAATATCAGTTCTTTGAAGAAAAGACAAATAAATACTCAGTGGGCCGACTTATTCGACAGTTAGTAGAAGATAAAGTTCGCCACAAACTGTATTAGTCAAATTATCACTAACTTTGTTTTCTTAGTGAAAAGCTTGGATTGAAATGTTCGTAATGAGATTTAGTGTTACTCTTCAGTTTTTACGCTGAGTTTCTTTTCTGGGTGATTGGACAAGAGGTTTTTTTTTTGTTTTAGTAACAACTTCATTATCGTTTGTCCTAGTTTTATTAAAAGCTTTGTGATTGTTGTCAAAGTAAGATGTTTTGGAGTTCTTAAGGGCATTTAACCATTTCTTAGTTTGCAGAAATGTAGGCATGCCACCATCAACGTTATACAAAGACAAACATACACCATCACACTTAAGGAATTAAGGCAAAGAAGGAACAGGAGCGGGTTTTAGTCAGTAAAGGTCTGACACGCCCTCCCGTTCCGCCCAGAGCGGGAGAAGTCATTTTGATGAATCCCCACCTAAAAAAAAAACACCATCACACTTTAGATAGTTTTTTTTTGTATTGTGTAAACTAGTGTTTGACAGCAATTCCACCTGATGGCAAACTGTAATGCAATCTTTTGTTTGGTGTTAGTTAGAAATTTATTCTAGACTTACATTCTAACTACTGGAACCGCATCAAAAAGGAATAACCGTATACGATGTAACAATATCTTAGTATACTAACTTTCCAAACATAATAGTGCAAAAAATCTTTATTTTAGTACAATGAATAATTTCTCTGTATCTTCACAGGACAAATCTATGGCTTCCTTAAACTGGTATAATGTCCAACAAATTCTTAAACAGCCATTTACTTCATTGCCAGAAGACAAAATTATTCACCACATACGATCACACCAAGACACAAAATCTCATCTCCTTATCACACTTAAAATGACAAGAAGTCAGTATCACTTCAACAAATGAGACACATTAAAGAGAATCTGCCCATCAAGGAGTTTAAGCCAATAAACCATGAATGTCTGTCAGAGTTCAGCACTACTAGAATGATTGACGCATACAGCCTTCATACAGCAGACGTTACTGCCTCACTTTGAGTGGCTAGTTTGACTTTGAGAGAGCCGTAAAGCTTTGTCGTAGGTATGTGAGCTATTTGCCTCGTATTGTTTGCAGTATAGGAGTTGAAGGCAATTGGGTTCGCTGTTCTGTTGAGTATTGGTGGAGTTAGTTGAAGATTCTGTTACTTTTGTTTCTTTTTTAAACAAAGTTGTTTGTTGTGCCAACGAAGGACACGTTTTTATTTGTGTATATTATTTCTTCACGCTCATATTTGCAACACGACATCATCTGCCTAGCCTTTTCCCAACTATATTGGGGTCGGCTTCTAGTCAAGCCGGATTTAGCTGAATACCAGTATTTTACGAGGAGCGGCTGCCTACCAGATCTCCACAACCCATTAACTGGGGTAACACGGTACTTCATGGCAAGACTGGAGTCAGATTTACTGGCTTCTGACTATCCGTAACGACTGCCAAAGATCTACAAATGACAGCCGGGACCTACGGCTTAACGTGCTTTCCGAGGCACGGAGGAAACTCGTTATGTTAAGATGGTCACCCATCCACAGACCAACCCAGGCAAGCGTTGCTTAACCTTGAGGATCGACCTGTGCGGCTGTTATTATCTAGCCACGAGCTCCTCTCTAGCCACGAGCTCCTCATATTTAATTTTGCAACACGACCATGGCCTAAAATACCACATAGGCCTTGCATAATTTTGTCCCGGGAGTATGTTTGTACCTTGACCTAAATTATAACATATTTCACTTTTTATCTTAGCAATATCAGTAAAGTTCTATCTTTCAAGCTAGCAAATACGCTAGTTCTACAAAATGAACCCGTTCGTCTGAGAATGATTTTTCCTCCAACATAGCTCAACACTTACGTAAGATTCAGTTTCTCTGACGTACCTACTTTAATCAAAACTGAATGAATCCAAACCAAGAAATTCCATTATCGGACCATCAGATGTACGGCGAGCCATTCCATCATCGGACCACGAAACGTACGGCGTTGTGCTACCGGTATATGTTTTGGAAACACATTCATTGTGAATACAGCTAAAGAGTGGAATTTCCAGTCTAAATCTCGCAAACCTAGGTTGTAGTTAACTGTAAACAAAACCCCCTAGGGGTATATAAGTCAAGCGAGAATAGGTTACTTCTAGGTAATCGTGTTCTATCGATTACATACCATCATGTGAGATAGTGGTCAAACGCGAGCCTATGAGTATTATTAAAAAAGTAATACCTTATTCAGCCTGTATAATTATGTCATACTAAAGTCAATAAGAGAGTAAACGTGTTCCATAGAAGTATATTTCACTTCGTTTCAAATTTTATGTCTCTGGCAGAACATTTACCACCGTGGCTAGAAATCTCTGAACCAACTGTGGCTCAGGTTGGTAGCTACAAAGATAATCTAGGCCGAATGGGGTTTACTTGAGCCATTACAAATACCACAGAACATATTTTAACTGTTCTGTGACAAATACAGTGCCGATGTGGAGCTCCTTGTGCTCATAACCAAAAAGTCATATCAACACGAAAAGAAGAAGAAGAATAAAAAAGTCAAACTGTGTCAAATTAATTTATTCAACAAGTTAAGCACTATTAATTCTACGCATATATGATTGCTTAAAGCCATGTTGGTTTCCTACCACAAGTCATTACACAAGAGTACCCAGTAAAACCTAACATACAGTATACTCAAGTACATAGTCCAATCCACTCGGAAACTAACATAAATCTAACTTAACCTGCGTTAACTTACGTCGGGCGTAAGTTTTGCCAACTTAATTCTAACTTTAACTTGGGTACGTACCTATAATGAAATTTTAGTGTGCCCGACCCCTGGTTCAGAATTAGTTCTTTTTGAGGAAATTGTGAATAAATGATGGTCATTGGAGGTTGTTTTGAGAATGGGAATTAAGGGGAATTGCTATGTTGTTGGTAAAGAAACAGCAATGTTTAAATGAGAGGCATACATTGAAATTTGGAAAAATAAAAATAAAATGGGTTTAGTAGAACTCATAAGGTGTAGTTTTTTTTGAGGTGGAACCTTTTCTAATGACTTCTCTGATGATGACTAATATCAATTTAAAATATCGTCTATTAATCCCGATTGGTAAATAATGTTTTTTTTTTATTAAGTCCACGAGTCCACCTATGTAGCTACCACTACTGTACATACAGATAAATAAATAATGGTTTTTAAAAATTATTTTTAAATTAATTATTATTAAAATATAATCTCATTTGGTTACATTGTTATTATTTAATACAACAGCTGCCAAATTACATTTTGTTGGCAATTGTGTCATACTACAAACTTGTAGAGGAGTCATAGTGGTAATGGCCTGACTTTCGAAGTGAAAGTCCATACACTTTAACTCGACATACATTTTACTTACTTTGTGTAATTTGTAATTATCATTGATCACCACTGCTCTTGAAACGGTGAAGTAAAACCTCGTGAGGAAACCGGCATATCCTAGAACCAAAAAATCGAAGACATGTGACATCCATCAATCCGTATGAAGCTACCGTAGCGGCCTACGGAGCAATTCCTCTCGTAAGAGGAGACCTGAATCCGAGCTGTGGGTACATTATAAGGTAAATTATGCTAAGCTATAATCATCATCATTTCAGCCGAAAGACGTCTACTGCTGGACATAGGCCTCCCCCAAGTGATGCCACAGCAACCGGTCCATCGCAACTCGCATCCATCGGATTCCTGTGACCCTCACCAGGGGTCTTAGTCTGCTATTACAATTGTGTCAGAATGGTCGACCATTTTTTAGTGCAGGCGGGACGGAGCTATGTAAGTTGTATAGCTCCGTCCCTCTTGCACTGCTCAATGATCGACCACTCTGACATAGCAGATTCGGGCCCTAGGTCAATGTGGAAACTTTTTGGGTGGCCTTTCAACGCTGAGTCAAATGCCAACCTATGCTACCTACTAACTAAAAGGTAAGACCACCATAAAAAAACCATTTACTTATTTGCAAAGCTCGACGGCATACGAAAGGTTCACTTGTGTGAAAAAACTAACTTAATTTTTTAAGTACTCGTATATTGTTGGGAGTGCCTTGCATGAGGTTGGAGATACAAAGGATCAGTGTTGTGCTTTGTTTGTGAAATTATCGATTTAATTCTTCGTTAATATAATTTTCAACCAACTGTGTACTTATCTATACTAATATTATAAAGAGGTAAAATTTGTAAGTTTGTATGTTTGTAAGTTTGTATGTAGGGGGTAATCTCTGGAACTACTGGTCCGATTTGAAAAATTCTTTCAGTGTTAGATAGCCCATTTATTAAGAAATGCTATAGGCTATATACCATCACGCTACGACCCACGGGAGCGGAGCAGTAACGAAACATGCGGGTGAAACCGCAGGGGACAGCTGGTGTGAAAATATAGGTAGTTGACAAAAAGACAGGTAGCAAGCTTTGAGCTGCGTGATTGTTAGAAAAAGTAACCATGGAGGATGAGCACTAGTTTAAAAGAAGAGTTTCAGATTTTTTTTTCGTTCTGCCTAAAGCGAGATAAATTATTTGATGATTTCCCACCACAAAAAAGGAAGCAATTTTGGTGAGCGTATTGGTTAACTGATTAATTCTAAAATCAACATGTTTTTCTCTTTTAAGAATAGTTTAATTAATTGAGAGTAATGCAGGTTTAACATACATAACAATATTCATTTATTAGATACGAAAATATTAACTAGACAATTTATAGATAATTATTAACAGCTTATGCTTACGAGTAAATCTCGTTTATCTCCAAGAAATGGTAACAAACGAGATTTGAATAGGTATTACCTTCGTTTCCTAGTAAATGTCGATATCGATTATCGTAATTTAAGCTGTATAGCTGGCCAACTCTATTAGTGGGTTAGTTCATCGCACTTAATTACATTAGTCCCTCGGGACTGTCCTGAAAAAAAAGCTCAAAATTTAAATAAAATTATTGCAATTTTATGGATAAGGGCTACAATTGTAGCTTTTACGCTATAAAGTAGAGCCCAATTAGAATTTTTGTAAGTTTTTTACGACGTAATTTTAGTACTGATTTACCCAAGGGCTTATTTAAATATTCTTTTTACTAGTAGAAATATTTTATTTTCGTTTGAAAAATGGTGACAACTTTAAAATTAATATTTTATTCTATTTCTTTTAGAAATTTTATGCGCAAAATATATCATATTTATATAATATTATTAAATCTTATTACCATTCAAAACCTCAAAAAGGCACTCCAAACCATAACCACACGACTATATTTCAGAGCGCCTGCCAAAAACTTAACAGCAAAATTGCACTCCGAAGTCATTGCTCTGCCTTTAGTTTACGAGTGCCCAAAAACGGTAAAGTCCGAGTTTTATGTCCGTGACAGACCATCCAGAACATCAAACATGTCGTTTACGGTTAGACCCGTATATCTTAGGGTCATAAAACCTGCATACAATTTCCTTCGACCTTGTTAGGGCCGTAAGCCTTTGAATTGGTGAAGCTATGCAGGTGGAAATGAATAATTTAGTTCGTTGCATAATTGATTTGTGTAAGATTGGAGTAAATTGTGAATAAGAGGAAGACAGCAAATAATTAAAGGATTGTGTGAAAGAAGATTCTAGCCAGAATGGTAGTAGGATGACCAATGAAGAAGTTTGAAAGTGAGGTACAATTGGATCGGCCCCAAACATACTATAAACCTTCAGCGTTAAATAAGAAAATTCTTTCAAAATAGGATGAAAAGAGTTACAACATGGTCTTAGAACACAAAAGGCAACTGAAGGAACATAAGACTGCTCCTTAAACCTACGTTTTAGTCAGTAAAGAGTCTGACACTCGCTATAGAGTGGGCGAAACTAGAGACTTCTCTCTTATGCTGCGGCCAGACTATGCTCCTCGCGCTGCTCATCGCTCTGCTCCTCGCGCTGCCGTGATTTGCCGCGATGTTTCTCTCTCTCTCTCGCGCGCAAAGACCGACAAGATAGGGAGCAGTGGGCAGGACGAGGAGCATGACGAGTGGCATGACGAGTAACGTGGCCACACTATGTCTCTGCCTCCTTTCCTCGTTACTTCCCATGCTACTCGTCGAGTGTGGGGCCGCGGCATTAGATTAATATTTTTTTATATTTTTAACTATCTTCCAAAGAGCCATGGAAGGCTGGCTTATCGCTTCACGAGTAGAATATCTCTAACACCTATGACCAATTTATTTAGAACTGCATATCGTTTTAATTTTATACCTTATTGCCCAGATCATAAGGCTATTCCAAACTTTATTGAAAGACAGAATAGCATGGTTTAAATGGGCTTATTCAAGAGTCCTTCTGTGGTCATTTGAACTGTTTTATTTCTTTTTAATGCTGATTGTGCATTTATTTGTTTATAGTTGAGAGTACTAATATCTTTGAGATTGTAAATTTCATAATGCAGACCAGGAAAGAGGATGGGATGACTTAGATATCTTCCTTAAGAATCGAGAAGTGGCTCAAAGCTGGGAACGATGGAAGGAATGGAGGGATGCTTTTGCCTAGCAGTTGGACAGTATAGGCAAGAGATAATATAATAAAACTTCTTAATGATATGAATCTGTATATTATTGTTTTAAAGACAAATGATTTTAAATGTATATCGACCTTTTTCTGGGCAAACATCGTAAAAGAGCCCTGGGGCCTCTGAATCGAAAAGCAGAAACCTGAAAACCTGTCGGAAAGAAGGAACCTGAGTGAGTTCGGTGGCGGATTAGTCGCATAGCAAGACTAGCAAATGCTACGGTCCCCGCGCTTTAGGATGGGCCTTACTAGGACATACAAATATATAAGTCAAGGTACTTGTTCTATATGAAATTTAACCAACTACCTACACATAAAGACGCCATAAAGACAATGAGGCAACTGTCTGCGGACCCATTGCAAGGGCAAGGGCAGCATGTTGGAAAAATAATATAAAGAAATTGTAATCTGTTATCATTTATAAAGAATTAGTTCCTGGGTAGAATATGCTAAAGGCCTCACGCTAGCTTAATCCGACAATCCGACACTGGTAGCTTTAAGTCAGTAACAGTCTGACACGTTCCCCACTCCGCTCTAGCATGGGCGAAGTCATTAGATGATTTACCATCTAAAAACAGTTGCAAAACCAAACACAAGATCCAAGATGCAATTGAAACATCTCAAAGCATTTAAATTGCAGAATTCAGGTCGGCAATGAACGTACAAACCCTCAAGTGTGGTCATTTCGCACTACAGCATTTAAGAGCTATTAAAACTAAGTGTTTGTGAAAGGTCAGAGCAGAACGGTTGTAAAGCGATGAGTTGAACATAACGACTGCGCATAAGTAATGAGTGGTGAGCCGATAGCTTTGTAAACACCTATTTTCTTAGACTGTTTAGATGGTCGGTTAAAACCTAGATAGGAGGACATTTTAGCAGTAAATTCAAAACTTAAAGCAGAAGTTTAAACACCGTGTATTTTACATCTACGCATAAAACCAAATATCATGGATCAGGTACATGATTCTAGACCCCCAGTGGTGGAAACTTACGTCGACATATAGCTGATTTAAAAAAAAAGAAACACCAATCGCGAAAAGGGGGCTTTTCACCCCCTTAAAAGTTGAATTCTCAAAAAACCTCTTCTTAATGCTCGCCTACATCATGGAGGGCAACTGCAAAATTTCTCGTTACTATAGACCCAGTAATTTCGGCTGTGCGATGATAATTATGTCGGTCAGTCAGTTTTTCCTTTTATACAAGGTTGTGATGCGAAGCAAGCGATAGTACAATAGCAAGCTTGGGTTGAGTTCAAGCACACTTGACTTACTTAAGATCCTATATCCCCTAGCTGGGGCAGAGGGCGTCAACAGTAGTCACCCAACGCGAGCGGTCTTGCGCTTTATGCTTGACCTCGCTCCACGTCAGTCCGATGTCTTTCGCTTCAGCCAAAACGGTGCGTCGCCAGGTCTGCCGAGGACGGCCACGCTTCCGTTTCCCTTGGGGATTCCAGTCCAGTGCCTGTTTAGGTATATGATTGGAATCCCTCCTAAGCGTGTGACCAATCCAACTCCACTTGCGACGCTTGATCTGGTGGTCGATCGGGCTTTCACGGCATTTCTCCAACAGCTCTACGTTAGAGATGGTCTCGGGCCAGTAAATCCCGAGGATACGGCGAAGGCATCGATTCACGAAAACCTGGATTTGTCGTGAGATCTCCTTTGTCACCTTCCACGTTTCGCACCCGTAAAGCAGCACGGATTTGACGTTTGACCTGAAGATTTTTAGCTTAACTCTTCGAGTCAATTTCCGTGATTGCCAAACCGGTCTCAGCTGTGCAAAGGTACCGCGGGCTTTGGCAATTCGAGAAGCGACGTCTTCTTCAGTTCCACCAGTTTCCGCCACGACACTTCCAAGGTACGTGAATTTCTGGACGCGTTCCACTGCCTCAGTGCCGATTAGCAGCGGCGCAGCATTAATCACCCCTGTACGCATCTCCTGGGTCTTCCGCGAGTTAATTTTAAGCCCAGTTTTCGCTGCCTCCTGACGCAGGTCGTTCAATTTTGCTTGCATGTCGGCGTGCGTATGACTTAGCAGGCATAGGTCATCGGCGTAGTCCAAATCTTCTAAAACGCTGGACAATCCCCACTCTATCCCGCGGCGCCTCTCATTGAAGATGCGAAGCAAAATTCCGTCAAGAACGACTATAAAGAGAAGAGGCGAGAGGAGGCAACCCTGACGAACACCCGCGTGCACTGCAATGTCCTCCGAGATGAGACCGTCGTGAACCACTCTGCAGGAATATTTCCGATATATGCTCTGCAATAAGCGGACTAATTTTGGTGGTACTCCCATTTCCAGCAGGCGAGACCAAATGCTGGACCACTTCAACGTATCGAAGGCTTTTTCAAAGTCCACAAAAGTGAGATATATCTCCCTTTGCCATTCTGATGCCTGTTCGAGAATTATACGTAGAGTGTTAATTTGGTCCGTGCAAGAACGACTCAAACGGAAACCAGCCTGCTCCTTGCGTAGTAAGGGTTCCAGGGCCCTCGATAGCCTATCCAAGATTATCCTGCAGAAGACTTTAGAGGGAATTGACAGCAGTGCAATGCCTCTCCAGTTATCGCACTGACTGAGATCACCTTTTTTAGGCACGGTAATTACGAGCCCTTTGTTCCAGTTGTCCGGGAGTTCCTCAGCAGTCCAGATCTTTTCAATTAAAGGCGTCAGTACGTCGACGGCGAAGGTCATGTCGGCTTGCAGCATTTCCGCAGTAATCAAATCGAATCCTGGAGCCTTCCCTGACTTCAAAGAGAGGACTGCTTCAGCTACTTCCGAGTCTGACGGTGGTTCCGAATTGATATCGAGGAGCCGGGGTGGTGAAGAACTAACCGACAGTGCCTCAGGCGTCGAAGTCGCTGACAATCGGAAAACCTCCTCAAAGTGTTGGTGCCAGCGTAGAAGTTGCTCTTCCGACGTCACAATGAGCCGCCCCTCTTTCGATCTAAGTGGTTTCCTTTTGCGCCTGTTGTCTCCTACCAAGGTCTTTGTGCTTCTATACAGCTCAGTTCAAGCACAGGCGTAGTTAAATAAGCAATAATTAAAAAGTAAATATTAGCAGGTACCGCAAAATACAGAGTTGAAATGTTAGAATAACGAAATCTTGAAGGTTTGTTTTTGGTAAATCTATATTATTGTATAGAGTATACTACTACTCTTACTATAAAGAGCAATAGTTGTTGTTTACGATGCCAATAAAACAGTCCTGCAAGGTTGCCATTGTTTTATGAATAACCCTGTATATACTCGTAGATAGATGACATGGTTTTAAAATCAAATTATTTCCAACCCACCGTACAAAGCAGTAAATGAACTGTCACTCATTTGCACCAACTTTAATGATATAATCGCTTTTCGTACGTAATTTTAATTTGGTGAAATTCGCGAGCGGAATTCAACGAACCACGAATGGGAGCTTCCTTAGGGTTGGCTGCTTTGAGTGAATATAGATTTTTGTCATGGATTTTGGTATGTGAGAGCTGTTTTTTTTTGTTTTAGGATCATTTCAAGAGTTGTTAATAGATATTATTGGTAAATGATATTTTGCAAATAGGTTTTTAAAAAAAACATTTTTACTTGTAAATTTTTTCGTCAATTTAAAACTAAACTAGGCCGGAGTTTCCTAGCTGACAACCCTGAGAAGAAACACCGAAACAAACCCAGGGCTCAATGTCAAGTCAGCAGTAAACATGTAATAGTCAAATCACAAGAGATTTTTGTCTGAGATGGTCTGTGGGTGAAAAAACCACACAGATTTGAATGGACCTGTCACAAGTCAGTGCAAGCATTTTTCGGTATTCTTTAGTTACTAGATTAGGTGTTTGAGCACGTAAACTTTGTGCATTGACCTATTGGCCCTTTTCAGTAATTTGATTGATGGATATCTCAAACAATTCTTTATCGTAAAAAACATTAAATTAATCTATCACATACCCGCGAAACGAGACACAATAGTAAAACTATAACAGCGCGGTCTCATAGGACCGGTTGGGGATTCAAACATTAATACAGTGATTTGACTATTCATATACAAAAGCCTGTTGAAAATAGTAACTGAATGTTAAATATTATAAAAAAATTCCTAAATGTTTAAGAGAATGGCATTGCCACGCTGTGTAGCAATATGCAGCGTGGTATTGTCTTTTCTTCTTTTGGTGAATTATTAAACGAATGCGATGCTGAAGTGTTTTCCGGCACCAAGCTTGTTATTAATTAATTGTTTTTTTTTAACTGAAAAACTACAATACGAAACAAAACACAACAGAAAAAACCTTTCACTCTACCAAAACCCAATATTTTCCACAGTTTTACCCATTTCTCACTACTACCAGCCCTACGCCCGCGAAATTAATTAATTATTGAATTATGAAAACAAATGAATTAATGAATACCGACGTACACACGCCGTGACTCGCGTGTAGTCTTTATCACAGCGGTTGGTGATAATGGAGATTGGGGGTGAATTTCATGGAAAATCTAATAAGTACCTAGTTTTTTTGGGATTATTTTTTACGTTTCTGAGCTTCTTCTTTTTTCGTTTCGTTTTGCCTTTATCCCATATTACTTGGGATCGGTGCAACATTGGTTTTTCTACTATTCTGTCCTATCACCCGTCACACTATCATTAACTCCCTTTCCTTTCATATCACTCCTCATACAATAAATCCATCTTTTCTTTGGCCTTCCTCTCCCTCTTTATTCTAACTCTTTTAGTAACAGGCGTTTCATCCCTCCTCATCACATGACTATACAACGAGAAATGATTTCTTTTTAACTTTTTAGTCACTGGCACCACTTTCAAACTTCCTCTAATATAATAATTTCTCACTTTATCCATTCTCGTCACACCACACATAATTTTACGGTTATGTGCTGCATTCGGTAAAAAAAGGAACCCTTGTAAGATCACTTTGTTGTCTGTCTGTCCGTCTGATTGACCGTCTGACAGTTCGTCTGCCTGTCTGTCAAGCCGCTTTATCTCAAGAAAGCGTGGAGGTATTTTGATGAAGCTAATGTCGCATGCCTAATCTGCAATCTCTTGGAAAAAATATCAAACTTCATCTTGCTTGTTTTTTCTTAACTTTTAGGTAAAGGTAAACCGTTTATGCTCCGTTTCGGCGCCTTTTCGGCACTCGTAAGGAAATCAAAACCTAAAGGATAGATACTTCCCGTTGGCCTAGAATCTAGTAATTTGGCAAGGAGCAAGGGCTCACAGCACAAAAAAAGGAAAAAGTCTGAAAACTGTTTTATAGTGACGTCACAAAAGAAAATTCTTTTGCGATTCGAAAAAATCTTCGAGACTCGTTTCGAACTATTTACATAAATAAATCTCGGAGGGCGAGTCCGACATGCACTTGACTGTTTTTCATTTTTGCGGTGGGAAAGGAAATCGTCAAATAACTCTACTATTTATTTATTACCACTAGCTACTGCCAGCAGATTCGTCCGCGTGAATGTTGCTTATTGTAGACGTGCAGTCGAAGACAGATAAAAGTAGTCTTCCAACCTTGGAGTTTAAACTTGCTCTGTACCAAATTTCATTAAATTCAGTTAAATAGTTTAACTGTAAAAGCGTAACAGATAGATAAACAGAGTTTATTTCACCTTCATAATATTAGTATGGATTAGCAATTACAAAAACCCTCTTGAGAAAATGCACTTTTCGCCGTACGACCTTATGAGAAAGAGGCATCGAAATACATGTAAAAGAAAACTTCAGTTCAACAATGTACACACAGTTTCTTTCTGAGACTGAGAGGGTTCTATAATGGCATAATCAAAGAGTAATTCCATTAAGTACTTCGTTAATTATAAGCTAAGCTAATTATACTTTGTTGCAATTACTATTCTCACAGACTGCATCATTTAATTGTTTTATTAGTTCTCATAACAGCTTACATTATAAGTAAATACTATGTAAATTGGGTACTTAGTTCACGCAAATTATGTAGTACAGTATATACTTTGTTGATCTAACTTTATACCTAGTCTAGATTTTGATAATGTGTGTGTAGGTATCTATCTAAATTAATAAAATGTGTTGACAACTTTCTTACATTTATTTTTTGAGATGGAAAATTATCCAATGACTGAGGATTATGATAATTCGTTCACTGAAAGAAAGATGTCACTGAAAACCATAATAATTACAATTACATATTAATTTTATAGAAAAATGCACATATATTGTTGAGTAACCTAACTCCTAACTCCTCCTATACGGTGTGCATTATATGAATAAAAAATGTAGCAATTGGGTGCTCAATTTTTTTTCTGACGAAAAGTCGCCATGCCCGACACCGTCTGCGGGGACTGCTTGTTTTATATGAAAACAATAACTATTATATTAGTGCGTTAATAAAACTTTTTAAACCAAAACAGCCCCTAACCACCACCAACCTTAAAAATTAACAGAACACAAGACAAGCGTACCTACCTACCTTACCACATGATTGTAACCCACAATACCTCCCCTACAACTCAGTCCCATTCAAAATACATGAGCCTCCCTTTCAGAATGTCTGATTCAATTGATATCGATTAGG
Source organism: Mythimna separata (assembly GCA_030763345.1). Lineage (NCBI taxonomy): Eukaryota > Metazoa > Arthropoda > Insecta > Lepidoptera > Noctuidae > Mythimna > Mythimna separata. The sequence continues at coordinate 8,919,340 of CM061190.1, forward strand.
ACACCCCTGTTAGCCACCGGACAAGCTTATACTGTTTCAGGAAGAACCTTGAAATTAAAATGTTAAATGGATTAACTTAATTTATGGGAATACATGGGTTGAAGCTTGATTGGAAAAAAACATTAGAAGGAATTGGTTTGTTTAGTTATTTACTAGCTGTTGCTCGTGAATTCGTCCACGTTTAGTTTGTAAGACTGCACAAAAGTAACGAATAATTCTATTGGATGCTTCCGATTAATACCGAAAGTATCCAATTCATTCATGATATTTGTGCATAACAGTTTAAGTCAAAACGCCAATTTCTTTTTTTTTTTGTTGGGAAATCATCCAATAACTTCTCCCGCTCTTTCACGTCAAACTATTACTGTCTGAAACCCACTCATATTTTCCTTCTTGCTTGGGTTGTATTTTCAAAAGTGAACCCATGGCCCCAAAGATTTGAAACCGCTGGTCCGCTACAATTTTGCTGACATCTCTTTGAGGCGCGCGTGGAACAGTACGCGCCGTCGACTGCTAAGGCTCGGTCCAGATGATTACCAGACTGCTGGAGGTGGTGACCGCCAGCCATTCTTCCTCGTTTCAGACCATGGCCAGTGCCAGGGCTCGGTGCGAGAGGTCATTGCCGCCGATCGCCCCAAACATCCACCTTGTGTTGTAACCCATGCGTTTCTTCCGCACGAATCCGGTGCAGAAACTTTCCGAACAGACCATGTTCAGGACCTGCATCAGGCGGAAGGCGAGGACCCCGTGACTTCTTTCCAGCCACTCCTCAAAGAAGGGACTTAACGCCATAATTATGGTGTGCCCATACCCGATCACATAATTTATCCATCTAACATGCTTTAATTGACCACAATATAGAAGCTACAAACAATCGCAAAATAACACTCGAGTAGACCTTTTATCAGCCAAAATAGGTGTTGAAGTATCTAACACAAATATGATCCAATTTTCACATCAGCAGCACTCAAATACATAGTAATTGGATGTACCTAATTTATTCTGCGCTCCAAACCATAACGGGGACGGTTCGCTAGTCAAAGCAAAATTGGGCTGGTATAACACCCGTTCCTGCCTAACGCTATTTGTAAACTAGTTTAACTAAAGGGCTAGTGTATTTATTATTGCGCTGTTTTTGGGTTTAGGCTGGAGTAAAGTTTGAGAATAGGCTGGAATGAGAATAACATTGAAACGCCCCTTTTACTCATACTTAAGTAGACCGTATTTACCTCATAAGCTTTCTTCAGGTTTCGTTTTACATTAGGTTAAGTCTCCTTAGATAAATTTTGAGGCAATTAACCCGCCCTTAATACCCAATATGTATTAAACTGCGGGGCGGACCTCCACCGTATGCTCCACGGTGTCCGGGTGGTCCACACAATGGTGACATTCGGGCATCTTTATGCACAAATCCGATGGAAGAACCTCCCGAACTTACCATGTCCGGTGAGGACGTGCGTCTTGCAGAAGGTAAGAACGCCGTGACTTCTTTCTAACCATTCCTCAAAGAGTGTATACTCCCTCTACCCATACGCGCTTGAATTTAAAGTTACGGACCCCATCCCAATATACTCGTATTTACAATACAAATACACTACAATACAATATAACTGGTAGTATCTTAAACCTCTCTGCCAACTCTCTTCATAGCACTCAAGCGTAACGTTACAACATCATCACAAGTCCTAAAACTATAGCCTCCAAAAAATAAATTCAGAAATAACACTTCAAACACTTAAGCTTAGCGTTATGCGAACAAAAGAAATCATATTCGAGTATGGGACAGCAAAAAGCAGCTATTGGCTACGTCAGAGGGTCGGTGGGTCTGAATATCTTAGCATTAGGTTGCCCTTTACACATCATAAACGTCGAGTTGGGATCGCAAAAACTATCATAATTCATACCAGGACCGGCTGTGATTTGACTCCCGTGTTTGTGTAGACTTAGGAGGACAATAGAGGAGATTGGGAGGGTTTTTTGGGGTTTTTTTGTATTGTAGATATAATATTTTCCCATTTTCTACGATTTGTCTTCATAGGCACTTCCCTGTTGGTTTTAAGCACAGTAATTACTAGCTAGATATTATCATGTTTAAGTCATCCATCCGCTGTTTCTTTGATCAATAGAATTACTACTAAGATATGAAATTCTGGTCCATTACTTGCGACCTATCCTAAGTTACGTGTGTATTTGGCTGATAAATAGAACCTACGAATCCCGAGTAAGATCTGTCTTCTCGAACTCTGTTTTGGTTTCTTTAATAATACAATTTTCAACCACTGAGTCCATTCAGTGTATTTCTTGATATTTTTTGGCCAATTCATATGGCGTATTCTGTCTAATATCTTCTAGCTTGCTTTTCTGAAATTTGTTCGGGTGCGACTATGTGACAAATTCCCGCTCCGGATAGTGTTAAAGAGAGAACTAAAGAGAACTAAAACCTACCCATGTCCCATCAGTTGTCTAATAAGTTCCAGAGCTATAGTGATTTTGGCGAACAATCCCATGGCAGAATTTTTCCATATCAGTTATTTGAGTTTCTCTGACTTACAACTTACTAACTTACTAGTATATTGGACAACCTATTATAGCACAACTAACTTTCGTCACTGATTACATAGAACTTTTACTAACAAAAATCAATAAATGGCATGAACTGAAATAGTCTCTATACTGCTGAATTCTTTACGAAGTATATTTCTGCCGCGTCTACACTTAAAAGGTCTGTTTTTATCAAAACGGTTACAGTTGTTGAACAAAGGAGTGAGAAAAAACTTTGGCAGCCTTTTCAGTTGATTTGCTGCTTTGACCTCTCCGTGACCTTGTAGGGACATAAAATATTATCTACATTACAATGGGAAGGAGGATTTTGAATGTGGTGTCTTAAAAACAAAGGGAGATAGATGTTTCTTATTTTCTGTCGCTGTGTTTTTCTATTGTGTTGATGCTATTGCGGATGCCACTATAATGACATCAACTTCATTGAATTTAATGGTTTGTTTTGATTGTACTTTCTACGAGAGCAGTGTTGGCCCAGTGGGAACTGCTCCGACTTAGAAGATGTAGGTCACGGGTTCAATCCTAGCCAGGCACATTACTTTATGTAATTTATTTCATCACCGCTGCTCTTAAATCGGTAAAGGAAAACATGGTGAGGAAACTCATATGTCCTACATGTGAGGTTCCTCCAGAACCAAGAATTCGAAGATATGTGACATCCACCAACCGGCACTGGGCCCGCGTGGTGGAATACGGCCCATGCCTTCTCCTAGAGAGGAGGCCTGAGTCCCAGCAGTGCGAAGATTACAAGGCCGATAATGCTAATTTACTTTCTACCAAATATTTTGATGCTTATGATGATAATGTTGTAGTTCTAGACTTGTTGAGGCGGGATATGGCTAGAAAGTAGTCAATTGTGCTGACTCTAAATAAGAAAAAAAGTAAAAGAATAATGAATACTAGACAATTATTATGCGATTTTCTCTATCTGTCAGAACTGAGGAAAACGTGCAATATTTGTGTACACCATAGGAAACATTTTTCCTTCGGAGATGAGAACACTACCAGATAGTGAAATAATAATCTTCTTCTTCTACCTGACGTTAATCCCGGCCATTGCCAGGGTCCGCCTTCCTACTAAACTTTCTCTACTTTGCCTGATCTTTAGCATCCTTCCCAGTGAGATCATTGGCTTTCATGTCAGACTTGACGACGTCCAGCCAGCGCTTGCGAGGGCGACCACGGGAACTAGCCCCAAGGACAGCCATATCCATGCATCTCCGACCAACGTACTCCGCATAATGTGGACATGCCATCGCAGACGACACTCTTACAGTTTTTCCCCCACGTCACGGACACCAAGACTACCACGGATGAAGATAGTGACATAATAATGAGCAGGATAAATCAAAGCAACTACATACATATATCCAGCTGAAATACTTAAATGAAGATTATGATACACAAGAAGCTCCAATATTATATCAATTAGCCCCTAAAAATTTACTATCGCACTATAAAACCAAAATTACGCCCAAACTACATTGAAACATTGGATAATTGGGTTAAAACAACCCTGTGGTCCCCAAAAAACTTTCACAGCCTAACAGATGTTACTGTAAATTTAATTCGTCCCATTTGTAAAGTGTTATTTGTTTATTTAGAACCCTTTTGTAGTTTAATTTTGTTTTGATATATCTCTAAAATTGGTTTCAGGTTGAACACTGGTTTGCGGTTTACAGAACTTGGTATCAAATCGTTTTCAATGCATTCTGTGTGATGTTATTTTAAATGGTCCGTTGTTTTGTTTACATTACAATATTGAAACAGTGGATTCGTTTTGTTTTGTGATTTTTATGGTAACGTGGTTCTCATTATACATGCACATACATGAGGCGTTGGTTTGTAAATAAATAATTAGATTATTATTAATTACAACTGTGGTGACCAAGTAATAACGACCTCGACTTGTCAGTTGTAAATCGCAGGTTTGAACACAGTCAGGTGTATTACTTTGTGTAACTTAGTTCATCACCACAGATCTCAAAACGGTGAAGGAAAACCGGGAAGGTGAAGGAACCGAGATGTTCTAGAACCAAACATTCGAAGATTGTATGCGACATCCAACAATCTGCACTGGGCCCATGTGGTGAATTACCAGCTTTGGGAACTTTATGAGGCTAATTATGCTATGCTATACTACATTTTATTAATTAGGCTTATTATACTCTGGAGGATACGGTTGGGGTCTGCCCTGCTTGAGTAGAGCACTACCGGTACCGTGGCTGCAGTTGGCAGGGGCGACCTCTCAGATCATAGTACGGTATGAAATAAAATTGTAAGCAGTCACATCCTTGTGCGAAGCAGTAATATGAGTGGAGAAAATTGCGGAAAGCGTGAGGAGAAGACAATGCTCACGCTTTGTCCCCCGCAAGTTTTCCTGCGGGGAACGGAGCATTTCATTGGCTTCTGGGTGTTGAGAGTCGCAGGTTGATTCGTGGTCTTACTGCTGACAATTGATGGGTATCTCGACGTCCAGTGCGGACAAATCTTAGTGCGTCGTGTTGCACTCGCGCGTCAATAATGAACTAACTACTGGGGTCCAGTACTGCCAATGCCTGATATGGCTGCAGTATTTTTCGTATCAGTTCCTGCGGTCTTGGAACATAACGGGCTACTGAAAGAATAAGGTCACATATATGTACCTATATAGTAAAAGTTTAATAGTGTCTCTCACTTTACCCGGAACGGGAGGAACGATTTGATGATTAACTCATTCGAATAATCTACATTACAATCGTGGGAGTGTTGGCATTTTAAGACGAAAATGTGGGAAGATATGTGAAAATGTGCAGGAAGATTTGTCATGCAAGGTAGGTGGACACTTAAATAGCGCTGAAATACGACTCCTACATAAGGAATCAACCCACGCATTTAAGGTCTTTAGGATTGTAACCAGCGAATTTATTGTACTTTGTGTGTAGGTACTTTTTACATCAAACTGCTATTTTTAATCTGAAACGGATGTTTTAGAGTAATCATTTAAGTCACAGTTTCCGCTTACGTAAACACACGATATCGAGTAAAAGTATTGAAACCAACGTATAGATACTTCAATGTATTGAGTTTGAGTCATCGTGGTAAAAGGATTAGTCAGCTAGACTCTGCGTTACCGAGTGTTACCTGTCCTGGGTGTGCCAGAGTTAGAAGAATATATTTAACATCACTCAGGGAGGCTTCTATGTAACTTCATCTGCTTTGCTACCCATTTTGTACAACCTGCCTTTTTCATGATTTGTACGAGGCCAATGACAAATTTAAACTGCCAAATACTAGTCCGAATAAAAATTAGTTTGAGTTCATCAACACGAAAAGAAGGTCTTAATGTCTTGATAGCTATTAGAGAACTTTAGTAGTAATTTGAAGTTCCTAATACTACAATTTTGTCCCACCATTCAACCATCGAAGGTTAACAACAACTGTTAACAACAACCTTTCCTTGGAAACAGTATTTTGTTTTCTCTTCAAACATCAACAAATAAAAAGTAGAAGTAGTAGTACCTGAAGTCTTGGATTTCGACTTCACATACGCTATACCAATATACTCGCGGACGAAGCCGCTGGTATAGAGAATATGATTGTAGGCGTATGTTAACTATTTCCAAGACCTTATTATTCCAAAGTGGCAAAATTTACTAGGAAATATTAATTTTATTTTTCACTTTACAAGAACAGCCCATGCGATTAGTTGACTCACGAAAGTGAACTTAATAGGAAAATGTGGGAGTACAGCTACTTAGAAACGTATATCGTTCCTAGAAAATACTAACACAAACTAAACTTTTAAAAGTAATATTGACTTCAAGTTTTAATGCTCTATTTATTGAGAGTAGCAAATCCTCAAATGATTTTCCGGGGGTAAGTGTCAGACTTTTGCTGACAAAAACAACCCCTGGTACTTCAGTTTTCTTTGCCTTCCAGTTCTATGGTAACTGTGTTAAAAATTCCTACGGCCCTTGCGGGCCTGGGCCCGCTACGCTATGGCTACGGTTTGCTGACATCTCATAAAGGTAAGAGTAGAACTCTATTTCACTCTATCGGTGATTAGGGCTCGGCCGGATGGCGAACTACGCAGTGCTCGTCGGCTGCAAGTCCGTGCCTACGGTGATCGGTTTCCGACTTCCCACTCCCGTGGCGGCAGCTGGGATGTAAGAATGTTCAGGTGCTTTGGGTAAAGCAGGAGGAAGTGTCAGACATACTAACTAAAACAACCCTTGATACTTTAGTCTTCCTATCCATTTGAGTTCCTGGGTAGAAAGGTTGTTAGAAAAAGTTGCCTCCGTGGCAACGTTTTCTAACAACCCTTCTACCCAAGTTTAAACGCTTGGCATTTTTAATCTGACCTCCTCATTAACGCTACAAACGTGTAGTAACTGTTTAACCATTTAGCAAAAAAATTAAAGAGGGTTTAGCCACACTAACTGTGGTTATACGTACGGTAAAGGTCAAAAGTCTGGTGTCAAGTGACATTTTACTAGGGTGACGCATTCCTGAATGTCGCAGGCAGTTAGGTGTTTCAGGGTTTCGTGTGGTTACCTAAATCCTTATGATATTATGTAGAAAGTTGGGACGGTTGGTTTTGTGATGAAGATGAAAAGTATTTCTGAAAATCGATTAACATAAAGATGTTATGTGAGGTTTTGTTGTGTGTGAATTTGTCTCTGGAGTTATTGATCCTATTTTGTACATACTTCAAATTATTCTTTAATTAACAGAGAAGAGTATGTCATTATCATTTTTCCATCCTTCCATTTCTAAGTGTAAGACTTTTACTGACTGAAACCAACTCGTGTGACGCGTAAGTAAAACAAAGTTTATGAACTAAGAAACGCTTTTAAACGACACTGCTAGTTCTAAACGCTAGATTCTTAATCTTTAAAAAAAGACGGTATCTTGCAAGCATGATTTCATTTTTTTTATTACACACATAAACTAGTGCTTGACTGTAATCCCACTGCAGGAAAACCAAGGTATCATAACCCGAAGAATCGCCAAATTTAAGTGGCAATGGGCCAGGCACATTGCTTTCAGAACAGACCGTCAATGGGGTCAAAAGGTTTTGGTGTGACGATTATGCGCTGGAAGACGCAGCATTGGTAGGCCTGCCATAAGGTGGACTGACGACCTGATGAGGGTTGCAGCCGTTGCGGGAATCTGATAGATGCGAGACACATAAAATCGTTAATTGCAGCGACAATTAGTGGTGGCGTATATTCAGCAGAGGTAGTCTTCCAGCTAAATTGTTGAAAAGGATGGGATGAAACCCTATAACTTTGCCATCGAAGACCTCATCATTAATCAAATTAAAGATTCCATTATCCTTAATCCACCATTACTTAAACAGACATTTCCAATAACGCCGAATTTAACCCCCAACTTCAACATACGACCCTTGCAGCAACCCCTTTTTAATTCATAGCGGCTTTCCTACTAACGTGGGGTAGCTTCTATATTTAGAACTTTAGTATAATCCTTTGAGGCAAGATAATAATACATTGTAGCATTTTCTGTAAATATTTTAGCTACGTTTTAAGTTACTTGTTCGTCAAAGTCTATGCAAACGAGAAATATTTGACTCGAGGTATTAATTGAAAAACTCTTTAGAAAAAACAAACACTAAAAATTACAAAATAACTTTAATTTCGGAATTCGGAGTTTCTATATAGTCCGGTCAAAATAGACTAATTAATTGGGGTGAGGTTACAATAATTCGCACTTGGCTGAAAATTGGTAGGTTTGTTCAATACACTATTATAAAGGAAATGTGAAAAGTCCTCATCGATCCGGCACGTGCAAAAAAATATACACGCGGTCAAAGGTCACAAAAATGGGTTTTTCGCGTTATTAAGCAAAATGGTAAGTTTTATCATAAAATTAGCTCAGACAAAAATTATAGATCAGACAATTATCTATAAATATGTCTAAATACTTTTTTCCTAAGAGCCACCGTTTTTGAGATATAACGATTCAAAATATTGAAAGAGTTGTAATCGTCAAAATATGAATAAGTACACCACGTATATACTCGTACATCACTGAAGTCGTAATACAAGCAAAAATATCGTTCTATCGGTCAGTGTGACTAACACATATAAAATATGAAAATCTGGGGTAAAAAAAAACCCATTCCCTTAACTTCTACGCCAGTGTAACCTTCAGCAACATCTGCTTCCCATTCCATTGTCTGCGTGGCTAGGGTCGTATACCTGCTTTATTTTACTATGCCGAATACATTCAATGCTATTAGAGTGCGTCTAATGATAGAACGACCTGGAGTTTTTGATTTAATGGGCCACATTATTCAGCCACAATTGTCCGAAATAAAAAAAGTTGTGAAGTGTCAAGACATGAAGAATCATGTCTTGACACTTCACAACTACTAGTTAGTAATACCACATACAAAATTTTTGGATTCAACCTCTTTTTCTCAGGTTGCGCTTGCTACTGTTTCAACTTTTTGAATCGTTATATCTCAAAAACGGTGGCTCTTAGGAAAAAAAGTAGTAAGACATTTTTATAGATAATTGTCCGATCTACAATTTTTGTCTGAGCTAATTTTATGATAAAACTTACCATTTTGCTGAAAATCGCGAAAAACCCATTTTTGTGACCTTTGACCACGTGTATTTTTTTTTGCACGTGCCGGATCGATGAGGACTTTTCACATTTCCTTTATAATAGTGTATTGAACAATCCTACCAATTTTCAGCCAAGTGCGAATTATTGTAACCTTGGATGTCTAAATTGACCGGACTAATAATAATTTTGTCTCTTTGTTATTTAGTCTTTTTATTTTAGTTTGAAGTCGGTTGTTTTTTTTGTAAAAAAAAATATTTTAATTTATACTTTTTAGTGTTGCAGGTAACCCTCAAACTAAAATATCTTCAATCTTTTGGGTACTTTATAACCAACCCGAATCTCATGACAGTTATTGTAAACACTGCTAGAATACATTATTTTATTACAGAATTTCTGTACCTACCTTCCAGCTTCATCATCAGTTCTGCTATGATCCTATGAGGAGTTAAAAACTTTAATAGCATGGTGCCGACGGTATCTCCGAAGTTCATCATCAAATCATAACGATATTTCTATGGGACCGACTCAGGAGTAAAATATTCTAATAAAAAAAAATCAACATTGGTCCACAATTGACTGAAAAATCAGTGAACATGTAAAAACATACATACAGGTCGAACATATACCTCATCCTTTTTGTAGTCATTTAACCTATCAATACCCACGAGATACAACAGTAAGACAATAACAGCGCGGTCCTATGAGACCGGTCGGGGATTCATGAATTAAAAAGAGAGGAGAAGGACGATTTACAAAAATATGTATAGGTTACATCGAAAGTCACCTAACATGGGTCACTAGCCTTAACCTACCACAGCATTCATGTAAGGCTATGTACGCACTGTCGAACATGAAAATCGATGGACGTCCCTAAGGTTCGGTGCATGTTTGGGTTATGTTCGGATATGTCAGGCACGTACCTGTCTAACGAACGAATTTACTGGATTAGACAATAGATTTTTGAACTGTTTGAAATTGTTGAGCTAGAACGTGTTTCATATTAGGGGTTTTATCATGACGTGTTAGGCGAAGCGGTAAAGTTACGACGGAACGACGCTGCGTCGACAGTTTCATAGTTTTATATCTTACTAGCAGCCCGTCCCGGCTTCGCACGGGTTAGACAATTATTTATTTTTGGAAATTTGGATATAAAACACTTTTTTTAGTGCCCCCTCCACCTCGCCCGCCGCGATGCCCGGCGCGCTTTTCAGACTGCATCGCAAACAACGGCCACGGCGCTATGGCGGTTTTGTTTACTGTCTGAATTTTTTAATTCGTAATATCTTTTGAATGGACAGTCCAATTAAAATAATTTAAAAATTATTTTATAGATAGTTAAATGGTCTTGACCATAAAATAATTTATTTGGATAAGGATTAATATAAACACATAAATAGCATGGTTTGAATTAGGTAGCAATTTGGTTAGCATTTTCATTAATGTTTAAAATGAAAAAAGTTGTTGTAGTGACATAACTACAATAGTTGGACATATGTCCAACTATTGTAGTTATGTCACTACTACCTCGGAGTTTTTTGTAGCCATTATGATGTTCTTCAATATTGTTGTACATTATTTTGTTCTATCGTTAATAGTTTCGGCAGCGCATTCGACGAAAGACATTTTAAGACTCGTTTTTCTACACCTTCGCTTACATTTTTAAAATTTTACCAAGGATCTCTATTTTTTTTCAAAATGAAATGTAGCCTATGTCAAATTGGAAGAATGTAGCATTCTATTGGTGACAGAATTTTTTAAATCGGCCCAGTACTTTTTGAGCCTATTCATTGCAAACATACAAAAATAGGTACAAATCTTTCCTCTTTATAATATTAGTATAGATTAGCGAAGAATACGCATCTATTAAACTACGCGTCCGTGGACAGTAAGCCTTCAAATGTCAAGCGTGCGTGTGAGAAAGAGGGATCGAGCTATTCTCCATATAATAACTCCATCTCTTTACTACCAGTTATCACAGTACAAAAATAATGGCAGAAAATCAACAGTTTTTCATAAGTTAACGGCTCAGTTTAGGTCGTTAAATGGAACGTGCTTAAACGCTTAGTCCGAACCGTGGAGGTGTCATTAACATGAGGGTGGACACTCACTATACGTTGGGTTGTCCGACGGTAAAATGGTGACGGTGGAATGGAGCCATGCAATTCCTGCCCACATTCAAGGGCGTCGCCAGCTTATGACAAAGGGGGGGGGGGCAATGGGGCAATATTATGGATGATAAAAAATATGAACGCCGAGAGCATGAAGCATTACACTTTGGAAGTCTTTGCCTCGATGACGATTTTTTTTTTCAAGTGGGAACTCATCAGAATGACTTCTCTCGCTTTTGGGTGGAGCGGGAGGGCGTGTCAGACTCTTACTGAGTAAATCCCACCCCGTTCCTTCGTTGCTTTCGATCTGGGAGGACACGGGCTCACCTTTCGGAATTTCCGTGTACCCCAGAGGCTTCGGCCCTGGCCCCTACAGTTTGCTGACATATCCTTGAGGGCGCGTAGAACAGAACGTGCCTTTGACGACTGGGCTTGGTCCGGGTTATTACCGGACTGCCGGATAGTGAGCTACCCAGTGCTCGCCGTCCGCAAGCCCGCGCCTACGGTGGCCGGAAACTGGGATCGGGATCACGGCGGCGGCGGCGTGAGGGCCGTTCCCTCGCGCGCTCGCTGTCTGCAGCCTCCTTCGCTAGGAATACTGCTTCGCAGAAGGAGGCGACCGCCAGCCACCCCTTCTCGGTTAGGACCATGGCCTGTACCAGGGACCGGCGCGAGAAGTCGCCGATAGCCTCCACGGGGATACGGCGGTACTCCGGCCAAGTGGGGCATTCCTCTACCCTGTACTCCACCATGCCTTCCGGGCGGTCCACACAGTGACGACACCCGGGCGTCCTTTCCTCCTTGATCCGATGCAGGAACCTCCGAACTTACCGTGTCCGGTGAGGACCTGCGTCATACGGAACGAGAGGACACCGTTACTTCTTTCCAACCACTCCCCAAAGAGGGGAATTATCGCCGCAATGACGGCACTGGGTTGCGATAGTCGCAGTCGCCATGCCACCCTAAGACCCTGCCGGAACTCTGTCCGCCATACCGCGACTTGTCGCGGCAGCAGAGTTTCACCCCGGCGTTGCATCTCCACGCGCAAATCGTGCATGCGTGTAAGGACTGTTGCCTTCAGATCCCACGGTGGCAGACCAGCAAGGAGGCTCGCTACTTCGCGGTAGATCGTGTGGTATCCCCACACTATGGCGACGCCCTTGCCCACATTCTCCAAAAAGTTATTCCTATTTTCATATCTATTACATTCCTGGTTCATATCAAGAGCTGGAGCCCTTGATTGTGTGTCATCTAGTTACTGTAGTGCAGTGGGTTATTTTTTTTTCTTTTCTGGATGCCTGTGCTATCGGCTACTGCGCTGTGTGTCGTGGTTTAATTCCCAAACGGAATAAATATCTGTATGGCTTCATGGCTTGCAGATAGGTTCTCCGGATCTGGATGTTTGTGAATGTGAGTTTCTCTTTGTAAATATACTCACTACCAATACAGATAAAGCTTAGTGTAGAGCAACGTTTAAACAAAAAACTGAACAATATTTGTGTATTTATTCTTAAATCAGCAGTTAAAAGATCCAATTTTAGTTACAGGTGAAAAATTATTCGGTAATATGACTTCCGCTCTGGGTGGAGCGGGAATGTGTTTCAGATTTTTACTACCCACTCCTGCTTCTTCTTTATCTTCGTTCCAGGGTCCCGGAGTTCTCTTTCGTTCAACCTAGGGAAAAAATTCAAACTTAAGGTTTGCCAACGTGATCTGGAGCGCAGTATATTAGGTGTTAAAATAACGGATCGCGTTAAAAATACTGTACATTGCTCTACAGCACAGATCGTTAACGTGGCTCAGAAGGCTACCCAGCTTAAGTGGGACTGGCCATGTGTGCGCATATGCCAATCGAGTGATGAGCTGGTAAAACACTAAATAAGTACCCTAAAACCTCACAACAGGGTCGTGGCAGAACAAAAAAGAGAAGGCGGGATGATAATCTAAATTCTTCGAAACGGCTCCACCATCACTTCAGCCGAAAGACGTCCTCTGCAGGACATGACCTCTCCCAAACGTCACCACAGTGACCGGTCCTGTGCGTCTTGCATTCATCGGATTCCGTAACGGCTTGGAAGCTTAAAAATATTTTTGTACAAAAAAAAAAATGGTTAGTGTTCTTCAAAGTGTCAATTAATATTTTGCAAAAAAAAATGGTTTTAAAGCTCTGTGCGGGCGCAGACGGCAGTACGAGTTTGTGTGCAATCAACTCCACCCCGATCGTTGGCAAGACTACTACGCCTTAAGGCGTAATACACGCGCAAGATGCCTTTTAATTAAAGAAAAAGTACCTCACTATTACCAGTACTACGCAGAATTTGTACTTACACATTAAATCGCGAATTATTAAAGCCTTGCTTTATTTTCTTTTTATACAAACAAGCTTTAATTTTACAAAGAAATCAGTCGAAACAGCGCGTTTTAACGATCGTACAAGAAAAGATAATTCAATAACTACCACCCTTTTATAGGGCAGGTTATTCACGTCAAAAATATTGACTCGTTGAAACTGCAACTTATCATTTATAACTCGCAGACTAGTCTAGTAAAAGCTCATCTACGAAGCAACAATGACACTATGTTTGTCTCTGTCTAACTCTAGGGGTGGGTTCAACTGTCTCGCTCTCTCGCCCGTCGCTGATCAAGCTTTTCTCGATTCGATACAGGTACATTTGATCTGTAGTATATGTAAGGTTTTAGGAAGCTGAAGTAATTTAGATTTTTTCATTTACTAGTCCTTTGACGTGTCAGAGTGAAATTGTCAATGTACAGAAAGACTCTCTAGATTTTTTTAAAATTTTATAACAACGGAAAAAATGCCCTAATAAACCAAATGTTGGCCTCACTTCTTGTTACGTCGAGTCTCTGTACAACCACACCTACACTCTAAAATACATACTTTTATAAGGCAAACGCTGACTCTGTCAATATTACTGAATTTTAGTAAAAAATATTTAATTAACTTACCTTATAGTTAATTTAATCCCACCAGAAAATATAAAAAATGTAAAAAAAAAATATTCGGTCTTAACCGAAAGCTGTTTTAAAATAATCTCTTTAATTTGTTTAAGGAGTTTGTTTTAAAAAAAACACGAGTAAAAAAGTGCTGAAGACGTTGAAGATATAAATAGACATGATGAAAACTACTACAGTGAAGTGGCACTTGATAGTTAAACAATTCAAACAAAAATTGTCCACTGCTGGACATAAACAAAGTTTCACTTCAGCATATCTCTAATACAAGTTCTAGTATATTTTTATCTCACGTTTCCCCATATACTGCGCTCTGCGGTTGACCTTGCGTAACTGTGAAGGATCAAGTTTTTATCACCAGCCACTGCACGTCAGCAATAAGCCCACGTCATGCCCGACGGGTTCCGTATCGTAGTTTTATTTGTTAGGACTTCGCTACTTGCATTCCTTTGACTATTTCAGGCGACAGCTTTATGTGGGAGATAAATTAGCTAGACTTACTTCTTCTAGTCTTTAACGCTCTTTACTTATACGAAGTTTGACGTAAGGTGTTAAATTAAAACAGTGTTTTGCAGTCTTGAGATTTGTTGTAACAGGATGCTTAAGTTTTTCAGTTCTTTGCCTTATATGTGAGATATATTACAGCAATATCGGGATATGGTTTGTAGAAAATTGTAATGAGTCTTTTCCTGATTTTTTTGTGGGAGTTATGATAGGTTTAGGGTATTGAGGCATTGGTTGAGCGTTTCAAATGCGACGTTCACAAATGATAATAATAATTATGTTTACACTAGCGACCCGCCCCGGCTTCGTACGGGTGCAAATTTATCAGTGTTACTCTAACTATACATACACACCTTCCTCTTGAATCTAGAACTCTATCTATCGAAAAAACCGCATCAAAATCCGTTGCGTAGTTTTAAAGATTTAAGCATACTTAGGGATATAGAGACATAGAAAGTAACTTTGTTTTATACTATGTAGTGAGAATGCTTCAGAGAATCAATTTTTCTGAATAGGTAATAATGTGTGAGAAGATATTAAAATTTAAAGAAACTTGAAGAGACGCTTAGTAAATTCGTTAAGAAAACTGATGATTAAGCGAATAATTTTTTGTTTTTAAGATAGCTGAGCTCCATTGCTCAGAGTCGACAATAATGGAAGGAATGTAGTGAGGCCTTTGCCCAACAGTGGGATAGTATAGGCTAGATATACTTAATAGATTTTAATAAAGATTTGATAAAACTAAATAGTAAATAACACACCAACAATTTCTATATTAACTCACCCAAAATCACAAACAACAAATTCATATCTGTTTACCAAAAGTTACTTCAAACTTTTGGGCATTAAATTATAATTATAAAAATTACTTATGACAGAAGCAGGTCGCAGCATGGAGGTCGCAACGGAATCAGAACTTCAGACAGAAAATGCCAAGTTTTATTTAATCAAAGCCGAAAATAATATTGTTTATTTTGTTTCGAACAATTTGAATGTTGTTAATCTTTGCTTTTATTAAAATACTTTTCTTGTTTTCGGTATGGGTATCCTTGTTTGTGAAAGATTTTGGTGTTTATTTTGTGAATGTTTTGACAGGAGTTTTTGGCGAGAATATGTCGCCAAGTGGTTTTGAGTGATGGAAAATTTATGTGTATTTGTATGACTAAGTCAAGGGTACACATACATACTCGTATACATTACACATATAAAATTTATTCAGTCATCATCCCTAGCGTTTTCCTAATTAATTATAATAATTAATATTCCACAACTTTTAACACAACGCCATCTAGTCCCAAGCTATGTTATGGGTACTAGATAACTGATAAACATACTTATATATTTCTAAATACATACATGTTATAGATAAATTACACCCAGATACAGAAGAAATGATCGAGCTCATCACACAAACATTTGTCCTGGGTGGGAATCGAACCCACAACCTTTGGCATAGCAGTCACCACTAACACTAGAACAACAGGCCAGCCAAACTTAACTAGCTTGGAGGTGGCTTTCAGTCTAATAGGATGCGACTGAATACACGTGCTTTACATGTAATGACAGTCTATAAGACCTCCACAACCTAGTCACTTGGCAACACAATACTCATTGGATTATGGACAAACTTTCTGGCGTTAACCACGACCTGTAACAGCTGACAAAAATCTTCGAATGATAACCGACCGAGACTAAGGTTTTACCACGATGCTTTCCGAAGCATCAGGGTGTCAGTAATGTCCTAGATAAATTTAGAAAAACAGTACATACGAATTGAAAAATTCACATCGGTAGGTACTTATAATTAATTTAGTAATATCAAAAGAAAAGGTATATAAAAGAAAAGGCTATTCAATGTTTTTTTGTAACAACTGGTCAAAAAATCAATGTCAATCAACTGTCACGGCTAATACCTAAGTATTTCACTCAGTGTTGATTCTCAGAGTAATTGATTACTATATGTGTTTGCAACTTGAAAGGAATTTCAGATTTATCCTTTTAGCTGTTTGGTACATTGATAAATGACCTGTCGAATGAATTGGTGCCCAGTCTATATCCCACTGAGTCATTGACGGCGCGTAGTGTTCTACGCGCGTCTCAAAGAGATTTCAGCAAAATTGTAGAGGCCTAGGAGGGCCGAAGCCTACTGGGGCCATTGGTTGACTTCCATAAGAAAATGAGGGTCCTGGATCAATAGACAGAAAGGGAACATAGGTGTGGTTCTAGTCGGTAAAAGTCAGACACACTAAACGGAAGAAGTCATTGGATGATTTCCCATCTAACAAAAAAGGAAAATGGTAAAAAAACGCCAAGTGAATTGTATTGATGCGAGTTGAAAAGGACATAGGTAGATTGACCTAGCAAATGTGGCTCAGATTAGGACGAGACAATTCTGACGTTGGCTAAAGAAAATTGGACAGGAAAACATTCAAACTCCGTGCTTGATATTTCAAGGTAGAGTACGAGAAAACGAATAGTCGTTTTTCACCATATCTACGGCGCGCAGGTTTGGAAACCACTCTGGGCAGAGTCCAAGGCATCGACGGCGCGTAGCTAGTGTTCCACGCGTGCATCAAGGAGATGGCAGCAAAACCGTAGGGGCCTAGCAACCAGCATGGTCGATGCCTCTGGGGCCATAGGTTCGTTTCTGAAAGGAAAATCCGGGGCCCAAAAGAGTGAGTTTTAGTCAGTAACAGTCTGACACGCCCGCCCGCTCCGCCCTGAAAGAAAAAAGTCATTTTGATGATATCCTACTTTAAAAAAAACAAAAGTTAGTTCCGATAACAACCCAAAAAAAGGGTTGGAAACCACTGCTCTATATTAAAACTTAACATAATAAATAACTTTATTTACTTCCTTCCACATGTGTTCATGTAAAGTAAATTGTAATTCGAGAAATGTTAATTACATTCTATGAATTAATTAACCTACTTACGGAACACGAACCTCTGAAAAACTTTTTCCAAAAAATAAACCAACCTATCTAAAGAAAAGGGTGTTATTTCCTGCTTTTTCAAAGAAGCATAATTTAACTTTAATGAAATTCAAAGTATTATCTTTTACAGTTTTTGTCAAAATTAAGGAAGTTCAGAACATTGTTTGGGGGTTGACATTTCATTTGTATTCATTTCTGCCCGTAGAGTTTCAAATTAAAAATTATAAGTGTTTGTCGACTGGTAACATTGTGGAATATTTTTAAATTAAGAACGTTGTTACGTCATCATGTTTGTACCGTTTGCACCACAGGGCGGCTGAGTAAAATAAAAAGTAAAGTTTGTATTTTTGAAAGAGGTCAAGATATCCAAGCTCGTGGCTAGATAATAATAGCCGCACGGGTCGATCTTCAAGGCTAAGCAACGCTTGCCAAGGTTGGTCTGTGAATGGGTGACCATCTTAACATACCGAGTTTCCTCCGTGCCTCAGAAAACACGTTAAGTCGTAGGTCCTTGTCATTTGTAGATCTTTGACAGTCGTTACGGATAGCCGGTAAATATGACTCCAGTCTTGCCTTGAAGTACCGTGTTTCCCCAGTTAATGGGTTTTGGAGGTCTGGTAGGCAGCCGCTCCTCGTAAAATACTGCTTGACTGGAAGCCGACCCCAATATAGGTGGGAAAAGGCTAGGTAGATGATGTTAAGGGGTGTGTAATGTTTGGCATAATAACAAATGCTCTAATTTCACTTGAACTAACGTTCATATGACATAATTTTCATATGACATAATATCAAATGACATAAATTCATATGACCTAATGTTTCATATCATATAATATCCATTTAACATAATAACATTTAGTATAACATTAATTTTATATAATTTTTAATATGTATAATATTCTTTTAATATAACGTTCATTTGATCGAATATTCTTTTGACCTAAAAATGTTTAATGGGCATAGTTCTAGCCTAACTCAAATAGCACTTAACTAAACCTTAAAATATTCTATGCATGGCCGAGGGTGGGCTTGGTCGACGGAGCCCCGCTTCGCGGGGCTCCTACTTCTGATTGGTTTATAAAAAAATAACCACGAAGGGGATGGCGGGGTCTATTCGCTCGCTTCGCTCGCTCACACGACCCCGCCATCCCCTTCTAACCTAACCTATCCGAGTCGGATTGCCCTAAAGTCCACATTGCATCCAATTTCTCCTGGTAACAATAGTTGAGGGTAGCAGGTGTTATCTAAATTATATTAAAAGTTACTTAGAGATTATGAATATATTAAATGATTAATATGCTAAATGAATATTATGTGAAATGTGCATTATAGGAAATGTTCATTATGCCGTATGAAATTAGGTAAAATGAAATTATATCAACAATTCATTATGTCAACTGATTGTTATGTTAAACAAAATTATGTTAACTGAAATTATGTCAAGTGAACGTTAGATATTTTGTTATTATGTCAATCGTTACACACCCGATGTTAAGATGTCGAAGCTTACTAAGGCCATGGGTTTGCTTCTGAAAGGAAAACCCGGGGTTCTGTAACGCAAGGTAAAGAAGGAACATAGGACCACCTCGTATGTTTTGAATTATTATTCAAAGGGAAATAATTATTTCACTATTATTAATAATATTTACGAGTATATAATTATTATGATTTTACCCTGCTCTATCTACTGGGCAAACACCATTCTCTATTCCTTCCTTTATTCCCAGCACTGAGCTATTTCTTGCCGATTCCAAAAAAAAAACACATACAAAAACATATTAAAACAGAGAAAAACACGTCGACAAAATAACGTTTCTGCTACGGAAACTCTTAAAATTTAATTTTATGTTTTGTTCTGCGGCAATAGAACACATTTTGTGAACAACTCTATAAAAGATAGAGTTGAAATTTGATACGGTTACAGACGTGCCCGCTGACAGACGAACGGATAGATAGATAGCGGAGGCTTAGTTCTGGTACAAAACCCTAAAATCATCATCATCATACAAACTAAAATCATCATCTGCCTAGCCTTTTCCCAACTATATTGGGGTCGGCTTTCCAGTCAAGCCGGATTTAGCCGAATACCAGTATTTTACGAGGAGCGGCTGCCTACCAGACCTCCACAACCCATTAACTGGGGTAACATGGTACTTCATGGCAAGACTGGAGTCAGATTTACTGGTTTCTGACTAAAATTAAAATATCCAACTTAAATTGCTTATTAAAACACCTACAAGACTGGAGTCAGATTTACTGGCTTCTGACTAAAACTAAAATATCTAACTTAAATTGCTTATTAAAACACCTGATCCACTTACGAACTCAAAGGAAAATCCACAATAAACTTAGATTACTGCCTACTAATCATTTATTTCTCAGCCCATTTTCATACTATAATTTAATTCAAACCGTTAAAGAAATATTTTCGCCTAAGCTCATTAGCAAGGAGTTCGGCTTTTAAAATAATATAATATCATGGCTAAATAGTTGCAGACACGCCATTCCATGAACAGGTTTAATTATAATTTACTACTCTTACTAACGCTACCCAATATAAATAGAGTCCTGCAGAGCCGAGCAAAAGAGAGAAACATACACTTTATACCCAAGAGTAAACGAGACAGCATGTATGCACATGTCACAGAGTAATCTTATAAATAGTGTAGGCAAATATTTTAATTGTGATCGTTTGCACGGATAGCTATGGTAACTCTGATTTGTTTGTTTGTAATTTCAAAAATAGAGGCTGTTAATATGATTTAATTATGACTTGTGATAGTTAATGTTTATTCCTTTTGAAACGCGTACGTTTAGATATTGTTTCGCTTTAAAAGTGGTGTTTAATTGGGGAAAGCACGAAATTTTGGGCTGATTACCAAATGATTTAACATTAGTACTGCCTTAAATTTTACCACACAAAAATAACTTCTAAAAGTTATAATGCTATACAGACCAAATCAAAAGATTTGTTTAAAATTATCCGTATAAAGGCACTTAGTCTATAGTCAAAAAGTAGATCAGTCAAAAATAATGAGGCTAATTGCCCTGCCCATCCCAAAGCGTATATCTCCATGGAGGAAAACGCTAAAGAAACTCCATGGACACTAAAGATTTATGCAGATCTTTTACTCCCATATCACTCTCGAAAACCAAAACAAATAGCTACGTATTAATTTTGTAATGCCGTCATAATTCTACATTACACCCGTCATTACATTCTGACTCTAAACACCAAATTAATGTCACCTTTAAGCACCATTAGCCGCCATAGCTTCTTCCAAAACATTTAATTACTACGCGTCATTAAGCGATTTGAAAAAAAAAAGCAGAAAAATTGTCGCATCTGTTGTGCTAATGTATACTCTGTGGTTTAAGGGCGGGAAAACATTTCCATTCAGTGCCCTGCCAGGCTTCGCGCCTTGCGGACGTCGGAACGTATTCTTATTCTTTCGAAAATCGAACGCCGCGTTTGACATTTCGTGTTTGAATTGAAATAAAAAATTTAACTGTCTTGTAACCATTTTGGTTTTTGAAACTATCTGTGAAATTGTTATATACTGTTGTTTTTTTGACTGTTTATTGTGTTTTTTTATTAAATATGTGTGGACATTAGTGAAATTGGATTTTATGGCACAATATTAATGGTAAGTGCGTGTTTTATTATGGTCGTATTACAATAGTTGGGACAAATTAGGTTCAAATGTCAGGGTGTGATATTTTGGACCATTTAGCTCATCAAAATGCATTTTTTTATTTTTCCGCAAAATTGGTTGAACCAATTTTGCGGAAAAATAAAAAAAAGACGATTTAACAATAAACTATAATTTTTAAGTTTGATTAAGCATTCAGGTATTTATTTAATATTTGTTGCAACTTGAATATGTGATGAAAAGCAAATAATTAGTAGGTTATTATTACCTTTATTTCAGATAAATTTACATAAATATGAAAATAATAAATTGGTTGAAAGCTTGTTCACGTATAATATTTACAAATAAAAATTTCATTATGGCGTTTCAGTCGACTTTAATACAATTTATTTATTTACTTTTACATAATATGGTCCAAGGTACATTAGTTAAAGACTTATTTTTCAAAATTAAAATGATATATAACCACACGGTAGTCATACACTCTCTTCACAAAACTCCGGACAGAAAGGTTTTTTGGTGTACAATACTCGTAAAGTTTATTCTATTCTATTCTATTCAATATTCTTTATGCGAAAAAGATCCTTCGACCTACCCTACTGTAACTTGCATTGAACTTATCATCACTGACTCTAGACACAAGTCAAAAGCTCAGTCAAGTCAGGACTGTCTGATTGTCCAAAAGAGTACCGTGGCCCTAGAATGCAAAGGGCAACTGAAGGAATAAATGTGGATCTCACTTCATAACAGTCTGACACTCGATCTCGCTCCACCTAGAGCAGAAGAAGTTATTTGAGGATTACCTTACACGTAAATAATCATAGTGTATCTATTAATTTCTCAAGAAGTTGCAAGTAGGCGATTTACGATACTACGCAATAGAAATAGTAGCCTATAGCATTAAGTTACAACACTACTAGAATTTTGTTTATGGTGCATCATTTGATATACATACATATATGGTAAACCAGGTATACGTATAGACAGTCAGCAAAGTGCCGCATTTGCAAAACTTAAGACAGGCGTTTAAAATTACATAAACTATGATGCGATGCATACTACGCAACGAAAATTAGTAGTAGTAGTAATTCAACTTATACATATAGTCGTTTATACCGCGTACATCGAAGGACTGGAACAATTTACCTGCTGCGGTCTTCCCGTCTGATAATATTTTGGGTGTCTTCAAGGCTACAGTGAATAGGCTCTTAATAAACTAGTGCGCCTCACCATCAACCATTGCATCACTGTTTACCATCAAGTGGGATCGCAGCCAAGCACTAGTTTATGTTACATAAAAAAAACTGACGTTTAAGTTTAACTTGCATTGCGTACCTAGTTTATACCGCCGTTATACTTAAAAATACTAGCAGATCGGCTCAAATAAGCACCAAATTTTAATTATGTCTTAGTTTTATAAATAGAGCATGTTACTGATTGGGGCAAATAAGCCTGGTATACACTATTCTATCTATCCATATGCTGCCATAATATACTGATCAATATTTAGGTTAAAATGCACTAAGTGGATTCCGATTGGTAATTTAGTTTGTGCCTAGAATCACCCATGTCTAGTTCACTAACGAGGCAAGAGATGGCGCTGAGAGTTGCATTGAAAGCAATTACCTTGTCTTGCTAATATAGCCATTACTACATCAGCTACTACTAAATATCTTAGTTTTTGCTTTTCTAGGAAGTTAAAAAGGAAATAGAACACGTGAGATGCTTATTATTCTTCGATTTTTATAATCATCCTCATCATTATTTCAACCGAAAGACGTGTACTGTTTCACATATGTAGGCCTCCCCCAAGTGTCACCATAACGAATGGTTCTGTGCATCGAGACAATGTGTGCTGTGTGATGCGAGCATCCTTCGGATCCCGCTACATTCACCAGGTCATTGGTTTACCTATGGAAGGCCTTTCAATTATTATTTTTATTAGGTTTTTCATTGAGAAATTCATAGTGACCTGCCGCAATTGCGATTATCACCTAGTTAAGTTAGTTTTACACAGTGTCGTGGCTGTAGGATTGTTCGAAAGAATTAACATCGCCTTGGATCGCTAATGAAAACTGAAGGAACACAGGTGGGTTTGAGTCAGTATAAATCTGACACTCCACGCAGAGAGGGAGAAATTATTTGAGGCTTTCCCAACCAAAAAGAAACAAAATCGTTAGCCCGCTGTTAACATAGAACTATAGTTCTAGTCAACCTGTAACGTAACTGATAGACCGAGATTTATTCCTTTTTGAAAAGGCTTTTTGCTGATTTTATAAATGATTCTAAAACTTCAATATCTAGCGTATATGGTCATTCAAATTAACTATCTAGTATAACTACATTTACTATAACAAAAGAAAACAAAAGAAACTTATGTTACTGTCCGTTCAACCGATTTTGATTTCCATTCCGTAGACATAAGGATGACATTAAAAGCAAAAAAAGTGGTTACAATACCAACTTTTTCTGCAGCCGTCATTTGGCATGTCATCAACGCAATAAAAGTCAAAATCGGTTGAACGGACGGTAAAACAAGTTTCTTTCTTATAGTATATAGAGTATACATATACATACACATATTCAATACAAATTACTATTAATTTTCAACTCTCAAGTGGCAATTAATTTACCTACAAACCTGTACAACGTGTAGTTATTGAATACGCTTAAAACTTTGCCCAGAAGCTTACCCTAATTGGTCACATGGGCTCTAAGTGATGTCACCTTAGGTCAGCGATACTAAAGGTATAGGTAGGTAGGTGTATGACCTAGAATAGGTCATGTCCTTTATTGTAGATATATATGTACCTTGTTATATTGATTTAGATATTAAGTTACTACCTGTGGCCTTAGTATGAGATTGTTGGCTTTTTTGATCGTGGTAAGGAGGTGCACTAAGGTAGCCCCAATTTTGCAGGTCACTGTCAGTTTTTTTTTGCATTAAAATATGATTTGCGACCGTAACACTGCTTTACTGAGATGTCATCATTAACCTTTTCGCTTAATTCATGAATCCCCTACCGGTCTCATAGGACGGCGCTGTTATTGTCTTACTATTGTGTCTCGTTTCGCGGGTATTGATAGGTTAAGTCTGATTTATCCGACAGACACTCTCGCGTTTATTCCGCCAGAACGCACATCCATGACCAAATACTCCATCTCAACAGCTCTTGTGTCGCCTATGAGGACTAAGAACTAAACGAGATGGAGTACCTAGTCGCAAATACACGACTCTACCGAATAAGGCACTATAACACTCGTCGGATCAATCCGACGCAGTTGGTTAAAGGGTTAAAATCATCAATTTAACTCTCTTATTATATCTAAACCTATTTAGTGGCTATTTCATGAAAAAGTCAATAAAATGCCTTCTTGCATTAAATTCGCCTATGTACCTCTACTGTACATGAATTTTAAATAAATAAGGTCAGCTAGTACGAGTAGTAGTCTATCGACAAAGCCTATCTTGCTGTATATGATTATCACCCAAGCTAAAATATAACCGAAGTATTCATAAATCATATAACTAATAACCAGTCTAGTATTTGAAATCAAATTGATATCTTTTCAGTAACGACCTGATAGGTAGTTTCATAGTTGATATCTATTAAAACCTATATTTATGGATAACCTTTCGACCTTTTGCCGTGATCAGTTATTTAGAGTACTCTATGAATCAGTCTTTGGTAAGAAATCGATATTTCTGTAACAGAGTTGAAAACAGATATTCTACAATTAGATATGGATACGAAATCTGACTGTTTTGTTAACATCGTATCTAAAAAAGGGTCCAATGCCTTTAAATATAACAAAATACATTAATTTTACACCTATCTTAGCTAACAAAGCCGCGTCAAAATCTCAATTTCACAGATAAACATAAACAGACATGGACCCAAAACAAGACTGCACAGTCATGTACCCTTTGCCTAAAAAAAACGACAGATCTACATAATTTGTCACACATGGCAACAATTTCGTCACAGGACGCCTTAAATCAACTTTCCTTAACAAATAAATTCGAAAAAAGAACAAAATCGTTCAGTAGCGTAACACCTGTTGTCTGTGCTTCGTTCCCAGACGAAACCAGTTCCACAGATAAAAAATATATACGAAAAAAAAAGATGGCGGCATCTTAAGGGATCGAGCGACTGATTATTTTGTTTCTTATTTTACTGAATGCAGGTGCTTTGATGGTTTTTTGAGTGTCATGGCGATTTTTATGGTAAAAGAATGGGACTTGTTCGTGTAATTAAAGCTAGTAATTGTTTGGTTATGCTGTACCATATTAGGTTTCTAGTATGTTGAAGATTTAAAAATAAACTTATGTGGAATGAATGCATACCGTGTGGTCCGGGTTTGGACTTCTTATCCCTATTGTGATCAAGGTCGTTCCTTTAGGTCCCTTCTATAGCAATGGAATCTTAAATGACATACAGGTATACCTGTATTTCATACTAATATCTTTCTACTTAGATCGATTAATTACCAGGTATAAAGGTAGGCCATAAAGATTCATGTTTCTGCCAACAGCTTCGCCCGCGTGAACGTTTCTCTAAACAATCTTTAGATCCTTAATGGATGAATTTAAAAAAAAAACCTATGCTTAATGCTCGCCATAGAAGAAAACTGTTGTATGTAAAATGTTTCGGATCTGTGTTAATATTATTATGTCAATTAGTCAGTTTCTCCTTTTATTTATACATACGAGTATATTGGGTATATTGGAAGTCTTTATAACTATAGTCTTTTTTACATAGCATGAGTTGGATGACAGCAGGACGAAAATATGCTTCTTTAAGATGAGAGAAAAGGATAGATAGCTAGATTGTATGAATCTGACAGCTGTCACCGAAACCATCCTATAATAAATGTAGTATAGTTTCATTTTTAATGCCTCGGAGAGTTTTTATAAAACTTACAATACAAATTCTAAATCTGCCTTACGCAAAAAAGGTCTGTTTTTCGTCCCTACTGTTTTGGTCGTACATACGTGTGAATTGTACAAGCTTTATATGAAATTTCGCTCACGTAACCATCGAATGTAGGCAAGAATGTTTATTTTCCTTGTAACATGTTTTGTTAAAGAAATTATAGATGTTTTGATTCCAAGGCCGGGATCTGATTCTGGAAAAATGTTTCATATTTTAGATATACAAAGCTATAGGATGTAACTAGTGGGTAAAGGAATAAACTGTACGGATCGCTTTCTATGTAAAGCAATGTTAGCAATTTTTTTAGGTGGGAAATCATCTAATATCTTCTTCCCGCACTAAGACTTAGCGGAAGGGCGTCTAATACTTTTACTGACTATATAAAATCCCATCCTATGTAGGAAACTTTAGGTTCCTGTTTTGGAAGCAAACCTATGGCCCTAGTAGGCTTTGGCCCTTCTGGGATTTTACGGTTTTACTGACATCACCTTGAGGCGTGTGGAACATTACGCGCCATGGACGACTTAGGCTCGTTCCGTTCGGTTACCGCACTTGGATTTACCCATTGCTCACCGTCTGCAAGCCCTTAGTCCGGATTGCAGAGGTGTCAACAATGTAAGGCTGGACCATCGACCATACAAGGCTGGACACCGTATATAGATATTCAAGATCTATTTATGAATGCCAATATACGTCATTACATTCAAGATCTACTTACTAAGTACAATGTCAATCCAAACTAATATCTAAGTAAACCGCACGAAAAGCTATATAAATAGTACCTAAGTCATTTACCGACCTACACATGAAAAGCAAATCGATCAAGACTGTGAAAGGTCATCAGGAAGTCATAACATTTAAGAAAGTGTCAATAAAGAAATGTCAAGCAAACCTTTAGGCGTATAAGATTAGGACCCTAATATAGAATATCCTATATTTGGTTGGTTCTACTAATAGAAATAAATCTCGTCCCATACTTTTTTTTTAGCTGGGAAAATATCCAATGACTTCTTGTGCGTCAGACTTACTGACTAAAACCAACTCTTTTTTCTTCTTTACGTCCTTTAGGGCTGCAGGGTTCTCTTTCGCACAACCCATGGCCCCAGTAGACTTTGACCCTACTAGGCCCATACGGTTTACTGACATCTCTTTGAGGCGATCCCAGACTAGTGTTCGTAGCGTTGTGCTGGCACTGCTGCCAAGGCTTCAGAGATCTTCAATCTGAAGGAATATAACCTCATTGGTACTTAGGTACATTTCAAAGCCATTTTTTGAAAATTATGTACACTCGTTGATGGTAAGCAGTAGAGCAGTCGTTGATTTAGGGCCTGTTTCACCACCTATGATTACGTTTCGAGTATCTTACTTGGCAGATAATTTCATACAAATTCTGTTCCATTTTTTAATTTTTTCAGTGAGTAGTGCCTACTCGAACATTGTGAAACAGGCCCTTAGGGTTAAAATTCAATTATTTTTATCATTATCTAAGATCTTTGACCTGATCTGACATGTAACAAAAAAAAAAATCCAAGCCTCTTATTATTTACGCAAAAGTAAATGTCCCAACCGTGGTCCCAACAAACCGTTGGAACTTAAAAACTCAGTCCACTTCTAGCCTTTTTGTACCGTAATATCGAACAAGCTATGTTAATCTACGCTCATTTATTTAATTGTGACTCGTCGGTGATCTCTAAATTAAAGGACTTTGGACCGCTACAGGACTTCAGCGACAGACGTATGATTAAGTTGTTCGTAGTACTTGTGGCACACAGACCACGGAAGTGAGTTGGCGGGCGCTGGTATATAGGAGAGACTACTGATTACTTTCCGTACTAACTAAAAATATTATTACCATTCTGTCCTGGTACTCCTCACGCTAAAAATAACTCCTTTTTATTTTATATCACTCTTCACGTAATCCATCCATCTTTTGTTTGGCCTCCCTCTCTCTCTCCATCCATCTACACGAAAAGTCATAGCTCTTAGTAATATGCGTTTATGACGCTTTAGAGTAGCGTAAATCCGCCAGTTTTCAGGGCGCACTTTCAGTCGACAGCGAAAAATTAATGTTTTTAACAATATTTTAAGGTAAAAGAAGAGTTGCGTAAATGACAAAAGAGATACGGGCTTTTGACCTAACCTAAAACCTTTGTGTAAAAATGTCATTACTGCCGACTCTAGAAGTCGCCACACAAACCATTCCTAGCTCTGTGCTTGTAGGTAACCTGTCGTTACTTAGTCTGGTATTCAAGTTAATGTTATAGCTCTTACTCAGTATTTTGTAACTAACAGTATCTTTATTTTTGTAAATGTTTTGTTTGACTGGATTCTTTCAACTTACTAAAAGGTTGGCAATGGTAGTTTATTTATAAAATGTCTCATTACTTTTATAATTGCTTCATTTGCCTCGCATATTTTTTTTTCTTTTTTCATTTTTGTGCTACCTTTATTACTACGTCTACATTATAAATATTTAACCCAAAAAAAGCTTCAAAGATATCATGTAAGCTTCGTGGGTACGTTCACCCAGGAATGACGTCACAGGAAAATCAATATTTACGTCATCGATATTCCCTCGAACAATTTTCTGGATCAAGACCAAGGTCACTTTACGTGTTGACATCGATTCAGTAGTATATATATACATCTACCTACATTCACAGACAGGCAATTACTTAAATAAGTTTCAGCATTAGCATTATCGGCCTTATAATGTTCCCACTACTGGGACTCAGGCTTTCTCTCTAGGAGAGGGAATAGGCCATAATCCACCCCACGAGCCCGTTGCGGATTGGTGGATGTCACATATCTTCGAATTTTTGGTTCTAGGACATGCCGCGATGTTTGTCGTTTTCTCACGATGTTTTCCTTCACCGTTTTGAAAGCAGTGGTGATGAAATAAATTACACAAAGTAATGCACCTGACAGAGTTTGAACCCGCGACCTACAACTTGCAAGTCGGGGCAGTTATCACTGGGCCACCACTGCTCTATATCGATTCAATAATAGGTATATATCCTACCTACATTTACAGACAGGCAATTACTCAAATAAGTTTATTTCACATAAGCTTATATGGGCACTTATAAAACATCAAAGGCTGGTATGGTATGGTTCCATTTAGTCATTTCATAAAGAGAAGAACCGACAAAAACTTTGTGTGCCATCTAAACTATCAAAGACATATAACACTTTTATACCTTGAGTTACATTCATTGTTGCAATTTAGGTAGGTAGGTAACACATTTTTTTTTGAAAACTGAATATTTTATAGCCTATATTACTCAGTGCAAATGTAGCTGCCTATTGGTGAAAAAAAATTTAAAGTCGCTCAAGTAGCTTTTGAGTCAAATCGTAACATACAAACAAACAGATCTAAAAATCGTCTTTATAATAGTAGTGATTACAATATCAATACCGTGATATTGATAAAACCTTATCTCTCTCCCTGGATCACTAAAACAAACTTTAAAATAAATTAGCTCTTGAACCGTATACGGCCACAAGAGTGAGGTACACCTAGACCCTTATAGCACTGAAATTTCATCCCACTTCACCCCAAATTCCCAAATTCTGGGATATGCACGTGTAGCCACTTATAATAGGTGCCTCTAATCGCCTCTACAACCCTTCTACTACCACACGGGGTCACTCTAAACTCGAAATGTGAGATGCTAGTTGGAAAAGTCTAAGCTATTTGGTAAAAATGGATTAGGTTTGTAAGTGAATTTCGTTGAATGAAAAAATCTGGCTTGTTGTTAGGAGCTGTTGGGCTTTTTTATTTAATCATCAGAATGACTTCTCCCACTCTTGGGCGAAGCGGGAGGGTGTGTCAGACACTTACTGACTAAACCCCTACCCCGTTCCTTCGTTGCCTTCGATCTGGGGGACACGGTGGACAACTTTCGGATTTCCCATGTTCTCCAGAGGAGCTGTTGGGCTATCAATTAAGTATGTATCTTTCACTAGCTTCTACCAGTAACTTTGCCTGCATGAACGTAGGAAATGCAATAACCTTTGTCACTCACAAATAAAGTGCTAGTATTGTAATGGTGAAAAAAATATTAAAATCGATATTGAGTTTATTCGTTTAAAAAAAATACAAATCTTTCTTCTTTATTATAATATAGTAAAAAGGTGATGGATAAAAAATAAAATGATAATAAAAAAAACATACAAAAAAACAAACGGTATCCCACCGGTATCAGGAACAGGATCCGAGCTACCGACAGTCACCACTCAAGAAACAGGAACCTCCCATTATTATTATAATTGTATTTCTACCATGAAGTACCGTGTTATCCCAGTTAATGGGTTGTGGAGGTCTGGTAGGCAGCCGCTCCTCGTAAAATACTAGTATTCAGCTAAATCCAGCTTGACTGGAAGCCGACCCCAATATCGTTGGAAAAAAAAGCCTAGGTAGATGATGATCGTTTATTTTTGCTTTCAAATCCGCTAAGATCGAGATGATTACGACTGGCTGCATAAGCATTAAACTTTCAAGCAAATAAAAAAGAAGTCAGGATATGTTTGATTTGAATGAAAGTAGTAATTTGAAATGCAAAGTTAATCGTTGTATTACACTAATGCTTCGTTTCCTCTGGCCCCGATAGACCAAGAAATCATGTTTACTCATAAATTAGAACAATAGCTTTTTCATTATTAGTTGCTAATTAGCAGAAAAAAACTTTAAAATCCATCCCGGAATCCTACTTTTGTACCTGGAGAAATATACTCCAGGTACAAAGCCTGGAGCTGATTTCCAATTTTCATTGCGTAGCCGTAGGTAGAAGCTGGTTTTTAATTTTTTTTCTAATTGGTAATTGGAATTGGATACCTAAATCCAAACTAAGAAAAAAATGTGTTTAAAAAATATCAATACGAGTATGAAGTATTTGGGTGCAAAGATTGAAAAATTAAATGCACTTTTTTCCCTTTTTTGCTGTATTTGGTCCTCTTGGTACAGGTACTTTTAGCCAGATTAAACTATCTTTACGTCCCAACTTATTCTATGTCAAATGTAGATCACAAAATTTTGTTTCATACCAGTACATTTCCAAAAGTCAGACATACAAACTCAAAGTCATCTTATATTACAAGCATGACTGAAATTCTGTGGTCCTTTTGCTAGCAAAGGACCACTTGGCCC
This sequence comes from Mythimna separata, assembly GCA_030763345.1. NCBI lineage: Eukaryota > Metazoa > Arthropoda > Insecta > Lepidoptera > Noctuidae > Mythimna > Mythimna separata. Next base: position 8,950,737 of record CM061190.1, read on the forward strand.
GTATTGTAAAATAATCCTATTACACTTAACCTACCTACCCTATATTTGTACACCTTTATGTAATAATATAATGTGTACGGTACACACCCACTATCATTTCGTTAGTGTCTCTTAGTGATGGTTAATATAACGTGTAGCGCATAAATGTAATACGGTATTTGTTTATAGCGTATAGCGTTTGTTATTTATGATTTGCTTTCGCGCTATGAAATATAACTAAACGCCAACACCGGGGCCAAAACGGCATAGCAACATTACTCGATAGCGCTGCTTGCAGTTCAGATGACTGAAGAGAGTCATCATCATCATCTGCCTAGCCTTTTCCCAACAACGTCGGCTTTCCAGTCAAACCGGATTTATATTACGAAGAGCGGCTGCCTACAAGACCTCCACAATCCATTAACTGGGGTGACACGATGACTGAAGAGAGTATTCAATAATTTTTTTTTTATTTCACATAGGCCACATGGGCACTTATAAAACGTCAGAAGCTAGTGCGGGTCCGATTGGTCGTTTCTTATGGAGAAGAACCGCTAGAAACTACATGGTTACTTCCATTTAAAAAAATGAATCCTATTATAATGTTGTCATATTACAATTATTATAGTTTGTCTGAAACTAATAATAAATATGAGAGGATAATCTAGATCCATCAGCTATGCACTTTTGTTATAACGTGTTATAATAATAGCATATAAAATAGCGCGTTATAAAAATACATATATTCGGTAGCCTACAGCGCGTTCATAGTTTATAGCAGAATTGAACATCACTAGTCTCTTGTATCACTCTCGCAATGAAATATGATTACCTACTCGTAATGAAGGACCACACAAGTTAAGTTAGTGATGATAACAGACGCACATTACAACACTACCTACGTAGGTATTATATTTAAGCTAATAACTAGAGATCGGAATTAGGTGTCTTACTTTTCGGAGTTAGTTAGCTTAGTCTTTTGGCCACACAGCCAGGAAAAATGGCCACTACCTTGGCCAGCTCATCGTGACTGGCATGGTTAATGGCAAACGTCCTATAGGCCGCTGCCCAACGAGATGGACAGACCAGGTCTCCAGGATCAGGTCACTCCAAACTGGATACCCAATTACACGTTGCACTTCATGATGTTGAAAGGCCGTTGGAAGGCCTCCTACAAGGTGGACCGACGACCTGGCAAGGGTCGCGGGAATCCTATGGATTTGAGACGCGCAGGACCGGTCGCTGTGGCGACGCTTGGGGGAGGCCTATGTCCTGCAGTGGACCTCTTTCGGCTGAGATGATGATGATGAGGACTTCATGATGCCAAGTACCGCCACAGATGGCGAGACACCATAAGGAAGAAGTTAATCCAGCAGGATCTTCACGACCCTCAACAATGAGGAATATGACTTGAGGAGGAGGATTGTTGTGTTTGCATCGAAATGTTGATATTAATATGGATCTTCCCGGGATTTCTAACAGACAATCCCGTGTGGCCAAAAATTATACAAATAAATAATAATATAGTTTTATTTTGTTCGCATCGTGCGAACTGCAAATGTGGCAACATCGCGAGTGTGCGTATTGGAATTTTGCAACTTCGGACATCCGATGACGTTGATGTTAGAGCGTTTTCACATTATCCGATCCGATATCGGTGTTGGACGCCGATACAATATCGGGGTAAGTAAAATGTATGAAATGTCATGCTCCGATATCCGATATCGGGCCGGACAATATGAAAGACAGGTACATATTTCATACATTTTACTTACCCCGATATCGGATCGGCGTCCGATACCGATATCGGATCGGATAATGTGAAAACGCTCTTAGGTTGTCAAGGGCGAGCGTGCTGTGGTTTAAATTATGTAAAAGTAGATAAATACCTTTAGTATTTAATAAATGTCGTTATTTTTACTGCTCTTTAATATTAATCTTAAGTTTAGAGGCATATCCACTTTATTCTTTCTGAAGTTTCTGTATGAAATCAGTGTAAGTACGTAAATAACTCTACCTAATTCGGATCTCTGCTAATAACTAAATATATTTGTTGTGAATAGATAAAAGTTTTGTCCTAGTTATAGAAACATCGGAAACACGTGTAGACTTACACGTGGTCGATAGTATCGGTATCAACTATGGTTTCTGCCGAGGGATTCTCATCAGTAAATTGCTGATCAAATCGTTGATAGACGGATCATCGAACCGCTCTAGGAAGCCAAAAAAATAGTGGCTTTCTCAAATTATAATTGCACTTGTAATGTTACGAAAATAATTTAATTAAAATTAAATTGATTAATTGAAATAAGTTGTATTGTATTTATTGATTAGTTTAATTGTGTTGACTACGTTTTTTTGTGTTGTAAATATGATTAAATTTAATGTAATTTTTAAAGTAATGTGATTTTGTTTGTAATTATTTTTAATGTTTTTTTTTAATTGGTATAAAATAGTGCTTGATCGCGATCCTACCTGATGGTAAGCAGTAATGCAATCGTTGATGGTGAGGCGCACTAGTTTATTAAGAGTCTATTCACTATAGCCTATTTTAGGCATTGATTCTTTTCGCTTTCTGCTAACATTGCGTTGTTTTCTACACTGACTATTATAAATTGTGCTGTGTCCCACGAAACTATTAATCTGCCAACTCTATTAACTAATCCCGGGCCAAAAAGTTACAGGCTATGCCTAGTTTGAGGCCCACGGCCATTGCTAATTTGTTATCTTGTATTATCTTCTAATTTGTATATTTCTCTATTTTCCTTATTAACTTTTGTGTGTTAATAATTATTAGGAATGTAATTTAATGGTATGAACCATCTCTATGTTATTTTTTATTGTATTTTAAAAAGCAAAACAAAATATACTTCCCAATTGCAGCAATACTTCCTAGTACCTTACACCCTCTATCCGATACACATTAGTAACAAAACATTTACAAAAATAAACCATCTGATACATTTCAAACTCCCAATCATTACAGTAACAATACACCCGTACCTCAGGACCAAATTTCTCAGTATTTCTTTGTACAAGTCAATCAATACTTTTAACGATCGAACAGAACGAGACGCAACAGATATGTTCCCCGTATTTGTCCACACATGGGGAACTGTTGAAGTAAAAATAACCAGTCTAATTATAAAGGAAGGGAAGGGTAATGTAGTAATGCTACAGCTTTGGGTACATCGGGATGCCAGACCTAATTTTGTGGACTTCTGACTGTGTATGTGTGTGTGGGTCGTGTGTAAGTTGATTCTTTGTGCGATTAAATTTATAAAAAGGGATATCAGACCGAGTTTCCTCCGTGCCTCGGAAAGCACGTTAAGCCGTTGGTCCCGGCTGTCATTTGGAGATCTTTGGCAGTCGTTACGGATAGTCAGAAGCCAGTAAATCTGACTCCAGTGTTGCCATGAAGTACCGTGTTACCCCAGTTAATGGGTTGTGGAGGTCTGGTAGGCAGCCGCTCCTCGTAAAATACTGGTATTCAGCTAAATCCAGCTTGACTGGAAGCCGACCCCAATATAGTTGGGAAAAGGCTAGGCAGATGATGATGATGAGACAGATACATACACATAGTGTAGGATTTCGTAACCCGAAAATCGACTGGTAGAGAATGCCTTGTTGCATCAAGTCTGCCTTTGTACCACTAGAGTGCGTCTAATGAAAAAGCGACCTGGAGTTTTTTTTTTAATTTAATTGGCAACATTATTCAGCCACAATTGTAGGAAATAAAAAGAATTGTGAAGTATCAAGACATGATTCTCCTACTAGTTAGTAATACCACATACAATTTTATTGGATTTAACCTTTTTTCTCAGGTCGCGCTTTCATTAGCCGGACTATAGTCCACTACAGAGTGTACATGAAGTTTAAATAATTTTTTTTTTGGACCACTCGGAATACTGACCGTTGAAACAGTAATCTAACCATCAACTTGTTGATTAGTTTTTGTTATTTCAGCCAACTAGCAGCTATAATCAGATTACAGATATGACAGCACAATAATTGCTGGTCATGTATTAAAACTCATGACATGGGCATGTAGTTTGGATTACTGATTGGTTAAGAGCTTGAAACGGGCGAATTGGAGCGCTGAACATCATAACACGTCGATCGTGTTAACGTCAAACAAACTCGCACTAGGCACACATAGTCAAACAATTGCTGTTGTAAAACGTCATTCAAAACAAAAACAAAAATATGATTGGCAAAATTATACGGTGAAACAAGCTTTAACGAGATTCGAAATTGAATTATAAAGTGTAATAATAGTTTCGTTTTGAGTGCAATGGTGATGAAATAAATTATACAAAGCTAATAAGCGCCTGCCTTGGTTTGAACCCACGATATACTCGTAGAACTTATACATGGACCGTTATGACAGAACCACTTCTGCTCTCAATGTAGATACGTGTACCGCGTACGTCGAAGGACTGGAATAATTTGCCTGCTGCGGTCTTCCCGTTCAATTATAATTTAAGTGTCTAAAAAGCTAGACTGAATAGGCTCTTAATAAACCAGTGCATCTTAACATCAACGATTGCATCACTGCTTATCATTTGATGGGATTGCAGTCAAGTAAGTACTAGTTTAATTCAATTTAACAAAAAAAAAATTGCGTAATTCTCTGGTAAGTCAGCCGCATGTCAGATGTTCTGGACGACTACTACTGTAGGGACTGGCCGCAATTTAGCTGAAGACTAACGTGTGTGGAAAAGGGAGAGGGAGGCCTTCGCCTAGCAGTGGGACAAAATGGGTTAACCAACTAAATTCTCCGAAAAATACAGGGGTGATATTTTGTCAAAATAAACAGATTTTATCTACTAATAGGGTACAGTTGTTTATGCATAATTCTTTTGTGTCTGATGATTTTTTTATAAAAAAAAAACACGATAATATCAATGCTAATCCGATTCCAGTGTAATCGACTCTAAATCTATAATTTCCTGCCACCATATTTTATAGCCGCAGTTTTTATAAAACAGTAAACAAAAACCAGTAGTTCGATCAAGCGGAAACTAGAAAAAAAGGCCAACTTTAAAAATATTCAAACTCGGGAATCAAACCCGGGCCGATGATTACCTGCGGTTGTTTTTATACAATACCTTACCGACGATTTAACGTAAGCGACGGATTTGAAAATGCGATTTTTATCTTTATGTTAAAGGAGTTAAGATAAAAATTGCTTTGAAGAATAAATGTCGCTTATGATAAGTTGGTGGTTATGGTTGTATGGCAAAAGTCATTACGGTGTCCGTTTTGAAGGCCGCCCTGATTTCTTCGAAAGCAATGGGTTAAGGATAACTATATACCTTTGAGAACAAAACATCCTTGTTTTATGTTTTTTTTACGGTGTTATATTATTGTTTTACGACTTTTGGACAAGGTTTTGGGGTGATCCTGTTGTTTTTCAATGTTGTGTTGATGTTTAAATTTGATAGGTCATGGTTATCGTGTTGGATTATTTAAAAGAAAAGGTTTTTATGTGTAGTGCCCATTTCCAGCTATGCTATTCTCTAAAAGTCATTTTCATGGCGTCGAGCTCGTCGTCGAGACAGCCGTCAAACAGCAAACGCAAATGTATGAAGAACTGTCATTGTCAATATTGCAACTGTGAGTTCACCATGACAGCTCTTCATACATTTGCGTTCGCTGTTCGTCGCCATGGAAATGACTTTTAGAGAATAGCACCGTTGCACACTCTCCGAAATGTAAATAATAGAAAACCGACTGGCTAGCAACTCAAAGTCGATACCCAAGATTTTGGAGCTTCGATTTGACAAGGGAAAGATGCACTTGTCAAATCGATGATCCTTTTCACTCGTCTATTAATCGACTCTAGTGTATCAATCAAATATTTGCTACATTCAAAATAGGCAATTCACGTTTATCGCTATGTACACAACATTAACATAATTAACGCACATCCTCTTGGGGGGTCATTGTACTCATCATTATAAACAACTTTTAGTATGAGACCAAACCTGAAATTGAGAAAAAATAATCAGCTGTTTCATACATTTTGACGAAATATGCGAACATAATGTAGGGAACAGCTGATTATTTTTTCTCGATTTCAGGTTTGGTCTCATAGTAAAAGTTGTTCATAATGATGAGTACAATGACCCCCCAAGAGGATGTGCGTTAATTATGTTACATGTTGTATATTTTAATCTTGTCCACTAATTTATTTTACCTATTTAAAGTCATGAAGCACCAACAGATGGCCTGCCTAAACAGAATTAGCATTCGATACCTTTGCTTCTAATTCCAATTTTATTCAATTTACACCTGTTTCTTTGTTTATTAAACGTTTTAAAGAATTGTCGTGAATACAAATTAGATTGGACACGACCTGAATAGTGATTTTTATAGGCTTTCACAAAATATTTATTTCTTTGTAATTTAGCCCACTTTTTCTGTTTATTGGTTTTGTTATAATGTAGAACTTAAATTAGTATTCATTGAAGCTTTTTTAGGGCTTGTATAGAATGATAATAACTAAATATCAATGCTTAATAGAAAAGAGACCTAAGTAAAAAATATGGTATTTCAAAATTGAACTTTATTACTGTAACTTTTTTTTTAAAATCAAGCACTTTCTTTTGTAAATTAGGTCTCTTTTCTATTAAACATCTGTTTTTTTTTTGTATGAAAGCAGTTCATTTCTCTGCTGTAGTATTATTAAGAGCTTTATCAAATTTAAACTCAAATTATTTATCTATCTATTTAGGAAGCCATTTAATTTATACGAGAAAAAAATAAGTTTTGGAAAATCCACGAAATTAAATTAAACCCTTGTGAAATAGGGTCCGATAATATTACCTATTGATAAACCACATTATTGTATAAATAATAGGCACTTTTGAATTCCATCTGGCCATCCAGTAATCGTCCGGACTGAGCCCGCGTCTTCGACGGCGTGTAGTGTTCCGCATGCGTCTCATAGACATGCCAGCAAAACTTTGGGGCCCAGAAAGGCCAAAGCCAACTGAGGTCATGGGTCTACTTCTGAAAGGTTTACCTTTGGCCCTAGGACGCAAAGGGCAACTGAAGGAATATACGCTCAGTTTTAGTCGGTAAAAATTTGACGCTCCCTCTCGCTCTACTCAGAGCAGGAGAAATCAACGTCTCAAAGATCATGAAATTTTGAAAGAAACTTTTATTTATTGTCAATGTTTGAACAAAAGATTGTGTGCCTTGTAGCTATCTAGAAACACGTAAAAAAAGATAAAACACAACTCTAAGCCAACTTTTTAGCTACTTACAGACAGTGTACCCATAAATTCAAATAAACAAGCGGGTAGTTCCACAAAAACAAAGTTCTTGAAACTCATGAAAGCAGGGGCGTAGCTACCGCCGTATCAATTATACGGGGACCCCGGGCCACGGGGGCCCCTAAACTGTGTAAGGAAAAAAAATAAAAACTTTCTAATTTATTTTATTTTACAAATGACAAAATTAAAAAAAGGGAAAAAAATTAAACAAGGCAAGGAGAATGAATATTTAAAATTTGATTTTTATTTGTTAAATTACGTTATGATATTTTTTTTTTTTTTTCTTTTGTGAAAAATCTTTACCCCCATATAATGGCCTCCAAACAATTTTTTTATTCGGGGCCCCGACAAGGCACGCTACGCCACTGCATGAAAGTTTAGTGTTCAGGCTATTATCGTCGGGGGGCACGTATGCAAGTTTCCATGTCTGCTTGCCCCCGGCGAAACGGTCGTAAATTACCAATCTTTTAAGTTCGTTCGACGCGCGACGACTTTTTACGCTAGCTATGTTCACCCACCCACTACTTGCGCCACGCTCTTGAATTGCGAACGTTTTGCGAGCTTAGTTCGGAGTTGGATATATGAGTATTATGCGATTGAATAAGAGTTTGGTTTGGTCAGTGCTGTCGGTTTTTAAACGACTTTTAAAAAAGACGGAAGTTCTCAGTAGGTTGCTGTTTTTTTTTTATATTTGTGTCCTCAGAACTCCGTCGTTTATGGACAGATTTGCATTTTTTTATCTAGAAGTATGCATGTGTTATAAGTATAACAAACAAATAATATAAAGAAACGCTGACTTCCGAATTTAGATTTACTCTAATCGTTTTAGTTTCATTTTTTTATAGTGAAGTCAGTTTTTTTTTTCTTTAAGTTTTCTGATCTTTTTGTGTCTGAGAATTAAACATTTATTACTTTTTAGGGTTCCATACCAAAACGGTAAAACAGGACCCTATTACTAAGACTGCTATCCGTATGTGTGTCTGTTTGTCTGTCCGTCTGTCACTAGGCCAAACCAGTATTCTCATGAACCGAGATAGCTAGATAATTGAAATTTTCACAAAGAATGCGTAGCTGTTGCCGCTTTAACAACAAATACTAAAAACAAAATGAAAAAATAATATTTGAGTAGGGCTCCCACTCCCACGAGTTCAACTCGCACATGGCTGTTTTTTTTTTAATTATAAACTAGAGCTTGACTACAACCCCGCCTGATGGTAAGCAGTGAAGCAATCGTTGATGGTAAAGCGCATTAACACCACTATTGGCTAGTACTTTTCTTTAAAAAGTTCCTGTTAATAATGAACATTATTTTTTGCTGCTTAATAGAAGAGTATCATACCGGCTTAACCAATTAACTGCTGATAATACCTATAAAAAATCAGAAAAGAAAAGGCAACCTTGCTAAATCGCTTAAGCTTTTCCTTCTCAGGAATTTGTAAGCTTAGTTCTTAGGATAATACTTAGTTTACTAACAGGTTGTTGTGGGAAAATAAATAACATAGAATAAATACCTACCATTTGCAGATCTTTGGCAGTCGTTACGGATAGTCAGACGCCAGTAAATCTGACTCCCGTCTTGCCATGAAGTACCGTGTTACCCCAGTTAATGGTTGTGGAGGTTTGGTAGGCAGCCGCTCTTCGTAAAATACTGGTATTCAGCTAAATCCGGCTTGACTGGAAGTCGACCCCAATATAGTTGGGAAAAGGCTAAGTAGATGACGATGATAAATATTTATACGAAACCTAACTAAGTATATTTAATACAAAAAATACACTCAGAAATTCATCTTCACATCGCTGTCATCCGGAAGTATGCCGAGAAGACTGATAACATTGCCTCGTTGAATGAAAAATAATAATAATTCTTAGGAAACGTACATATATTATTTAAAAACACAAGGTCTTGTAAAAAGAAAAAAGTGGATTGGCACTTTCCTAAAACCATACGACGGATAGCCAAGACCGCCTTTTAATATAACTTATTCAAACGGACCCAATTAAACAAGAAGCTGACTCAGGAAAAACGCTGGCGTGGTAAATAATAAATTGCTCTTAAAAAATATGAGGTGTACAAGAATTAACTATTTACCTATTCATTTATATATTTATTAAATCTTCATGCAATATTTAAGGTACACTGGCGCACTTACCTAATGCCGTAGGCATTCTCTACCAGTCAACTTAGGGTGGTGAAGAGAGAAGGTGGCAGGTGCATAAAAAAAAGAAATGAATAATAAGAAAACGAGGGTACATGTATATACAAATAAAATATACATACATATATATTCAATATAGTATATACCTACATATACATATTTGTATAAAGTGAAAGAAAAAGGTTGTCTATCTCTAACAAAATCTGCATTGAAGAATAAATTATTTAGTATGGAAATTACAGGAGATTTATAGTATACTGTATAGTTGATCTTAAGGGGGATGTTCCAGCTTAGCCCGCGAAATTCAAATTTTCTTACGTTTTTTGCAATTTGAAAGCCAGTGATAAGTTGTATAAAGTTAAAAATACTTAAGCGGCTGTAAAACGTAACTAGTTACATAATTATAAACATAAAAATCATTGATACAAGCCTCCAAGCTCACCTAAGTGTAGGAACGATTTTTTCGAGGTCAAAAACGTTCTTGCAACTAAGTGAGCTTGGAGGCTTGTATTGATGATTTTTATTTTTATAATTATGTAACTAGTTACGTTTTACAACCGCTTAAGTATTTTTAACTTCATATAACCTACCATTTTCTTGAAAATTGCAAAAAACGTAAGAAAATTTGAATTTCGCGGGCTACCTGAAGCATTCACCTTAAGTGAATTTATTAAAAGTAAGATACCTAACTTGTTTTACAGCCTTATTACTTCAATTACTATACTGGGACTACTCTAGTAAAGCTATTTAAGAACAGGAAAACAGCTTTCATTTTATGACGATATTATTAGTTTGAATATTATGACGATCAGTGCCGAAGAGTGGGTATTTTCAGAATTCCCTTCTGAAAATAGCTCTTAGTCAGAATATCAAAAGTGCACTCGCAAAATGCTGCCCGTTCGATGATGCAAAAATAGCCTTAAATTCATCCCTGCATTTATAATGAATGGTCATATTTGGAGTGGCACAGCATATTTGCAATTCTTTTAAATGCAAAACAAATAATCTATTGAACAGTATATATATCTATCTATTACATACAAAAAGATAGAGGTACTATATTAAGACTATTAATAAACGACATCCACGGCCCAACACACCAAATAGAACAGACGACCCGATTTTTTTAAAGCTAAAAACAAATATAATACGACAAGAAAACAATATTAAAAAGACGAGAAGTTATTAGATAAGAATGAAAGAGATAGATGCACAATATGGGATATTATTGTACGAAGAAGTAATTCGGTATTTTTCGGCTTGGGATTTGGCCATTGCTTTATATATTGTAAGCGTTTAGAACAACATAAATACATGAACAATAATAAAGTATTTGAACAATAGAACGAACTAATTTGTTGACTTTTAGATTATATAAGATTATTATATTTTATATTTTAAAGATTTTTTTATAAGATTATTATATACATATTTTCATAAGGGAAGCCGATTGGAATCATGTAATATGGACTTTTCCCCTGATAATGATAATATTGTGATGGTTTGATCGACGCCACACCACACCACAAAAGAGGTGGCGTGATGACCTATATGTCCATTACCAATAAATTTACCCCAAATCACGGACCATAATTAATATTAACTGCAACTATTAAACATAGCTTAACTAATAACAGTAACATAACACAAAAGCGCTATCTCAAGACGTTAAATTTTATTATGAACCCTTGTTCAAACTGCCACTAACTACAAGTTAACTAGACGCTTCACTGTTATCAGTGAACATCGTTATTAATGTAACGCAGCTTCCAGCGGTATAAGGAACTTGCATATTATAATGTTGTTTTATAGAAATTAAAGCATAGTGGTGAAAGATTTAGTAAGACTCAGCATTACAGACTGCTGCTTTAGGAGTAGTGACTACACAAAGACTTATTTTGGGCATCCCAAGCAAGTCGTTGACCACTGGACATTCCCAGTGTGGAGCCCCTTTGCTTTTCTCTACTTCGATACTAGATAGACCACTTACCTCTTAGTGATTCATCTGACTAGAACCCTAACGGCCCCTTTGTAATAGACCTACTTTCCTCTTATTCGATCCCAGAAGAGGCAAATGGTTCTTCTTGGATCAACTTGCACCTTTTAGGATCTTATCATAGTCTTTCTGCTCTGCTATCGTGTTATTTAGGGTCCGTGCAAAACAATGTTTTTTTCAATTATGTCCTCTCGTCTCTATTCTGTCTTCTGTCATCTCTCAAACCCGTCAATCTATAAGTAACTTCCTTTTTACATATCACTCGCAAAGCGGCGTGTCAGAATTACTACCTTTCGTTTTGTTTCGTTCCAGGGTACCGAGTTTTCCTTTCAAAAGCCAACTCATGGCCTTAACATGCTTCAACTCTGCTGGACCCCTACGGTTTTACTGTGGGTACAGTCATTGTTTGCTTTAGCTAATGAGTTGAACACAGTGAAACTTTTCACCTATCTTCCTGTTAAGTGGTTCGTTACCTAGTTATCTTTAACAAGTAATTTGAACCGAGTTAAGTCTTTAGTTAAACACCTGGGATAACGCTTGCATCTCTAAATTTGATACTGTTATGTTGCAGAGCTTGAATCCGTGTTTTATCTACCATGTAAGGTCTTATTACTGTACACAGGTGTAGGCAAAATTAAAGACGTCATCAAAATATCGTATGAATGAAGAGATAATGGGACTTTTTCCTTTGTTGATGGACCACCAATGAGAAATTGTTAATGTTTTTTTTTGCATTCACTCACCAAATCATCGGTTCACCTTATGGGAGGCCTACCAACGCTAGTCTTTTGGCATGCTATCAATATTTCAGAACCTTACGGCCCCATTGATCATTTGTTCTGTGTGCAATTTGCTCAGCCTACTGCTACTTAAGTTTGGCGATTCTTTGGGCTATGTGGTGATTATCAGGGTCGTTTTAGTGAGGTAAAACTCGCACACTCTCTTATTTTTGTTAAAAAATCCTGGTGTTTTTTAAAGGTATCTTCCCGAAAAAAAAGTAGCTATCCAATTATAGGTGAAGGTGCAGAGATGAGCTTGTTTCCTAGCCCTCAATGGCTGACGTCAGACATGTATGGAAAAAAAATTTCCTTCGCCTAGAGGTGAAACATAAAAGCTATCAACTATTACTACACAATTATACAGTTTTGAATAACGATAACTTCAAATCTGAAACCAATTTTATCAAAACCTACATTTTATCCAGCTTTATCCTCCAAAATTGTTGTCTTCTTTTTCATAACTGATTGGTATTAAAAAGCTCTCTCGCTTTGATAGAAAAACTACTATATTCGAAGTGTTTATAAAGCCTCTCATTTAAAATACTAGTTTAAACTTAGCTAATGCTGCTAAACTTTCAGAGAGTTAGGTTTGCCTTTGAGAGAAATTTATTTGGAACTCCATAATTGGCAGTCTCGTTTATTCTAAAGAATTTTGTTTCTTGTGCTTAAAGCTAAAGTTTTGGAAGTTTCAATAGTTTTTATACGTAGTTAAGTAGGTATTTGCGTAGATACTAGCTGCTGCTAGCGGTTTTGCCTACTTGAAAGTAGTTTTCTCCATACTAACTTGATCGTTTGATCCCCAAGAGGCAGAAAACTTTAGATAAATCCACTCTTAATGCTCGCCTACATAAAAAGAGGAGGACGTCTACGCCTTATGCAAAATTTCATATTCCTACGCATCATAGTTTTGACTGTGCGTTGATCTGTCAGTCAAAGTAAAAGAAGAAACTAATAGTCATTCGACGATAAATTGACTGTTACGACATAGAGGGAATCCGGTCTTACACGGGAATACGAGATACCGTGTAACTACAAAAACCGATATTTGTGATATCAAATAACGATTTTTGCATTTTCTTTTAGATTTTAATTTAGACGCAAGTCTCAAAATTCCTCCCGAAGTGCTTAGAAATGACTTCCCACATTTTGTTACATTATTAAACCATGCGCCTTCTTGCGGATAAACCACAAATTAGACCTAAAGAAAAACAAAGTGTACTGCAGAAACACAACTCAGTCTCAGGTCACAAGTAAAGACAATTACGTCCGTTGATACAAGAGAAATAAATAGCTGGCAATTTAAAGAGTCGCCATTACACCATCAAACACCATTACCTTTTCCCACACTGTCCATTCGTATCCATTAGGGGTAAGCTATGTTGTAGATAAAGTGCAGATGGATGCAGAAATGCAACTCTGGACTGGAGATCTTACTAAGACTTAATTGAGACACTGAAAGTTCATAACTTTCAGAGTTTTTTTTTTAGTTTCGATTCATATGTGTGCAGTACCTAGTCATTATCATTTTTTTTTCATATTCCTAAAAAAATACTGACGAATTATTCCCTAAAATTATAACTACTAACACTTACCTTATATCCCTTTTATTTCTAAGAAACATTAAATCTAGGCAATGTATTATTTCTTGCCAATTTGTTTGAAGTATTAATTATGAGTAAAGATAGTTATTCATTTTCATCATTTCAGCTGATATGTTAACGACATAGCCCGAAAACGTTGGTTCTCTTGCGGATATCTTCATTTTTCCTCACCCTACTGTAGCCACATAAATAAGGACAGGTGCTGCAAATTGCCATCTAGCGGCTTTGGATTTACTGATTGATTCCGGTATCGCTTTTCTACCATCGGACAAACCGACGTATGGCGAGTGTCCACCCTTATATTGTTGGCATCCTTACGGTGTGTTTTGCCTCGTCGCACCTACTGTGAACATCAAATAACTGGAATAATTTGCCTACAGCAGTCTTCCCATCTGATTTAACTTGTGCACTTCACTATCACCGATTTCATCACTGCTTGCCATCAGGTGGTCAAGCGGATCAAACGCTAGTTTATGTCGTTAAAAAATCGGTACGGATATATTTTAATCTAAACTTAGGAGTATATAGAAGGTACCCGAGCTGGTACATACATAATTACATATGCCAGTTTAGATGTTATCACTTAGACTTCTGTAGCAATTTTCCTGCCTAACGTAGCAGGTGGGTTAGGTACATAGGAGCCGGCGGATGGTGCTAAGCGCCCATCATGCCTAGATTGCTCAGTCTTAGACGGATTCTCCGCTAATTAAGGAATTTATTGATAGTCCCATGTTATGTCAGACTGATGGTACATAATTTGATGTTTAATTTTAGATTGTAATGGCTGTATTCCTGTTGGAGTGAGGTACACTTTAGTTTGACATTCTAACGGCAAGTTTATTGCGGTCATTGAAGTAAATATTTTTTTATTTAGGGTTATTATTTATACATTTCGCAGTAAGGAAATGCAGCTGGAAGTGTAATTTAGGAAAATATATCATTTATGGACTATGTTCGGAGCTTCCTTGCGTGATCGCATCAGGAATGAAGATAAAGAATAATCGTCAAACTTAAGTGGCAGCAGGCAGGGTCCATTGCTCGTAGAGCAGATAGTTGATGAGGCCGAAAGGTTCTGGTGGTGGTGGCCGTGCAGCGAAAGATGCAGCATTGGAAGGTCTCTGATAACGTGGACCGATGATTTGGTGACAGTCAAGTCGAATGCGATGGATGCGAGACGCATAGGATCGTTTACTGTGGCGAAACTTCAGGCGGTTTATATCCAACCGTGGCTGGATGTCTTTCGGCTGAAATGATGATGACGATGAATAATTAACTTTACTTGGAACGAATGCTCTAAATAAATTAGGTAACAAATAATACATTGCCTGTATTAAATGTTTCCTAGGAATTTGCCATCATGGATTCAGTGAGCGTTATTATTGTAAAGCGAAAATGATATTAAATGGTCTTATCACTTACCTTAATAATTTCAGAGAATAATTCATCAGTATTTTGGTCCATTAATATTAATTTATCTTAGGAAATGTTATGGTTAAGACAACTATATATAAGGAAATGTCCGCCCACACTGACAGGAGTTGGTACTTGTTAAGCATTTACCTTCATATACTTTACTACCGAGACTAACGGCTTTTTATGTTGGGTTCCTATATTTTGATATAGTTATTTTTATTAAGAACTGTTTGTTTTTAAAAGTTAATCTGAAAATAACGTGTCACTACGTTTTAAAAACTCTTTATCTATGCTAATAATTATAATAAAGAGGTAAAGTTTGTTTTATTGTTTGTATGAGGTAATCTGTGGCAGTACTGGTCCGATTGCTAAAATTTTTACACCAATAGAAAGCTGCTGTATTCTTGAGTGACATAGGCTATATTAATTTATGTACGCGGGTGAAGCTGTGGGCTAAAGCTAGTTTTGTATAAAGCCGATCCCGTTCTTTTGACCCTGGCAGCAAAGTGTGATCCCAAAATACATTTTCAAATTATCGATCTTATAATGATTGTGACGTTATTACATATCTTTCTCTAAATATTTTGGAACAGATGTCTTGTGGATATGATCTAGGTTCCCATTGAAATCAAAACATAAACCTAACTTGTAAAATGAATCCAGTGAATATCTTTGAAGTACAGCTATTTTGCTAGAATATTGACTCATAAATAAAAGAAAACAAAATATATTTTCAGGAACCATGCACTTTTAATCGAAATTCAGAATAACGATTTAAATTTAATTTAACTGATTTTCCAATAACTGCAAGTTTTTTATATGAAAACACGTATTTTCTGGAACAAGCTTTGTGTGAATGACGAAATTACCGAATGCCAATCTAGCGTTCGTTCAGACGCTATTTTTCTTTGTTCGTGTTGCCTCTTTTTCAAATATTTATTTATCCGTCCGTCTAATGAAAGCACAACCTGAGAAAAAGAGGTTAAATCCAAAAAAATTGTACGAGGTTAACTAACTAGAAGGAGAATCATGGCTTGGCACTACATAATTTTTTTATTTCCTACAATTGCGGCTGAACAATGTTGCCAATTAAATAAAAAAATAAAAAATACAGGTTGCGCTTTCATTAGATGCACTCTAAATATTTTGTGCACACAAAAGTGCAGAGGCATTTTCTACCAGTCAAACTTTGAGTGATGCAGAGAAAACAACGTTGAATTGCGTCGGATAAAATAACAATCTTTTAAACCACGCCCACATTGACGAAAGACAGACTAGACAGACCCCTCTTAAGGTAACTAACCTAACACACAGAAGTCAAGCTACATTTTCTTCCACACAGTCATAAGTCAGGTAGACGCGTTTCCATACCAGTTTTCTATTTCTGCCCACTACAAGCTTTGTATGAGCGACGAAATTACCGAAAGCCAAGCTAGCGCTCAGACGCTATTTTTCTTTGTTCGTGTTGCCTCTTTTTCAAATATTTATTTATTAAATACTTTATGCACACAAAAGAGCAGAGGCATTTTCTACCAAACTTTGAGTGATGCAGAGAAAACATTGCGTTGAATTGCGTCGGATAAAATAAGAACTTTTTAAACCACGCCCACATTGACTCTAGACAGATAAGACAGCGCCCTCTTAAGGTAACTAACCTAACACACAGAAGTCACGCTACATTTTTCTTCTACACCGTCATAAGTCAGGTAGACGCGTTTCCATACCAGTTTTCTATTTCTGCCCACTACAAGCTTTGTATGAGTGACGAAATTACCGAATGCCAACTGAGCGATCAGACGCTATCTCTATTCGTGTCGCCTCTTTTTCAAACATTTATTTATTAAATACTTTATGCACATGAAAGTAGGTACAGAGGCATTTTCTAGCACCCTACCAACCTTTGAGTAATGCAAAGAAAAAAATGCGTCGGATGAAACAACAATCTTTTAAACCACGCCCACATTGACGATAGACAGACTAGACAGAGCCCTCTTAAGGTAACTAACCTAACACACAGAAGTCAAGCTACATTTTCTTCCACACAGTCATAAGTCAGGTAGACGCGTTTCCATACCAGTTTTCTATTTCTGCCCACTACAAGCTTTGTATGAGCGACGAAATTACCGAAAGCCAAGCTAGCGCTCAGACGCTATTTTTCTTTGTTCGTGTTGCCTCTTTTTCAAATATTTATTTATTAAATACTTTATGCACACAAAAGAGCAGAGGCATTTTCTACCAAACTTTGAGTGATGCAGAGAAAACATTGCGTTGAATTGCGTCGGATAAAATAAGAACTTTTTAAACCACGCCCACATTGACTCTAGACAGATAAGACAGCGCCCTCTTAAGGTAACTAACCTAACACACAGAAGTCACGCTACATTTTTCTTCTACACCGTCATAAGTCAGGTAGACGCGTTTCCATACCAGTTTTCTATTTCTGCCCACTACAAGCTTTGTATGAGTGACGAAATTACCGAATGCCAACTGAGCGATCAGACGCTATCTCTATTCGTGTCGCCTCTTTTTCAAACATTTATTTATTAAATACTTTATGCACATGAAAGTAGGTACAGAGGCATTTTCTAGCACCCTACCAACCTTTGAGTAATGCAAAGAAAAAAATGCGTCGGATGAAACAACAATCTTTTAAACCACGCCCACATTGACGATAGACAGACTAGACAGAGCCCTCTTAAGGTAACTAACCTAACACACAGAAGTCAAGCTACATTTTCTTCCACACAGTCATAAGTCAGGTAGACGCGTTTCCATACCAGTTTTCTATTTCTGCCCACTACAAGCTTTGTATGAGCGACGAAATTACCGAAAGCCAAGCTAGCGCTCAGACGCTATTTTTCTTTGTTCGTGTTGCCTCTTTTTCAAATATTTATTTATTAAATACTTTATGCACACAAAAGAGCAGAGGCATTTTCTACCAAACTTTGAGTGATGCAGAGAAAACATTGCGTTGAATTGCGTCGGATAAAATAAGAACTTTTTAAACCACGCCCACATTGACTCTAGACAGATAAGACAGCGCCCTCTTAAGGTAACTAACCTAACACACAGAAGTCACGCTACATTTTTCTTCTACACCGTCATAAGTCAGGTAGACGCGTTTCCATACCAGTTTTCTATTTCTGCCCACTACAAGCTTTGTATGAGTGACGAAATTACCGAATGCCAACTGAGCGATCAGACGCTATCTCTATTCGTGTCGCCTCTTTTTCAAACATTTATTTATTAAATACTTTATGCACATGAAAGTAGGTACAGAGGCATTTTCTAGCACCCTACCAACCTTTGAGTAATGCAAAGAAAAAAATGCGTCGGATGAAACAACAATCTTTTAAACCACGCCCACATTGACGATAGACAGACTAGACAGAGCCCTCTTAAGGTAACTAACCTAACACACAGAAGTCACACTACATTTTCTTCCACACCGTCATAAGTCTTGTAGACGCGTTTCCATACCGGTTTTCTATTTCTGCCCACATAGGTAAAACGATCGCGCATTTTACCTCCTGTAGTGCAGTCAACTTGATTGTAACAAATGTTTCCTGACTATAATCCAAGTCTATGGTAATAGGAGTTTGCTGTTAGAATCTAGAACTTCTTAGAATGAGTAAATAAAGTTGTACTTGTTGATTACATTACGATGGTTTGTGTGGGAGTAATGGATTGTTCTATATAACGTGATAGGCTGTAGGATTGGTAGAGTTACTTCGGCCTTCAAAGGTCCAAGGCACTGTTACTCTACTAAGAGCAGGATGACTTAATTTTCCTAGTTGGTCTGATGGCTGCAAATGGTACTGCTTAGCATGAGACACTACATTCGATCCCCGAGTCGACCACTGCCTAGAAATTTCACCGCATTTGGAATTTCTCAGTAGCATCCTGAAGTCGTTAATTCGCAGACATGTGACACCCATCAACCCGCAATCGGCCCGCGTGGTTGCTTACAACACATGCGTCTTCTAGAGAGGAGGAGCCTGAGTCCCAACAGTGGGAACATTCCAGACCTTTAATCCTTTATTTAAGTTCCATGGAACTTAAACAAACTGGCTACAGATGCTAGTGTGTTTACTCTCGGTACACCTTTCACATAAACCCCAACGAGGAGGGCAGCCTTATTTATGTGGAAAATCCACATAATTATATCGATTGATCCTTCACCAGTGTGTGAGACTTTATGATGGTGAATGAAACAGACATTTTTCAATTCTGGAGCTCTAAAATACAGGCCTAGGCTTAGTTTGGACTACAGATCTCCCACAAATTACATTCTATCTCTTGTCAAACTGTCAACTGAACTGTGTTGTAATTTGTTGGAGATAAATAAACGTTTTTTTTATTATTTTATTATTAATTATAGCTTATAACTTCTCTACTTACAAATAATTAACTTCGACGTACTTTTTTAATAGTTTTTTTTTACTAGGTATGTATGTGAGGAAGGCTTGTAATTAGCAATTTGGTAATATTAGTGTCAGACTTTAACCCACTTTTCAAAAGTAGCATGAACAGTAAACTGTGTTTAAAATGTCGTCAATTCCGGTATAAAAAATACTTACATACTAAAAAAACTTGAGTATGTATTTAGAAAGTGATAAAAATACCGGCCAAGTGAGAGTCAGATTCGCGCATGAAGGGTTCTGTATCGTCCAAAGCTATATTAGTTATTATTTATTTTATTCTGTTTTTATTTTTTTTTGTTGTTATAGCGGCTATAGATACATAAAAAGATACAGCTTTGTAGGTAGATACAATACACTTCATACAATACTCGTAGAGTCCCGTTTTTACTCTTTGGGTAAATTTTAATTACTCAGATACCCGCGAAACGAGACACAATAGTAAAACAATAACAGCGCGGTCTCATTGGACCGGTTGGGGATTCAAACGTTAAATGGGCAGGGCACATTGCTCGCAGAACTGATGGTCGTTGGGGCCAAAAAGTTCTGGCCTGGTGATGTGAACTGGAAGACGCAGCGTTGGAAGGCCTCCTATAAGGTAGACCGATGTCCCAACAAGGGTTTTGGGAATCCGACAGATGCGAAACTCACAGAACCGTTCATTGTGGCGACACTTAGGGAAGACTTATGTCCAACAGTGGAAATCTTTCGTCTGAAATGATGATGAGATTGCGAGAGGTGTAGACTGCGTTGAAGGCAATAAAATTGCCTACTTTAATGTGAAGTTGTGTACATTAAAATTAAATTGAGCAATGCAATTCATTAAAGTGCAGCTATAAACTTACATTGGTAATTAAAGTGTGTGCCTGCTAAGTAATTAAGACTCAGGTTTATGTATATTCGAAATCATTTCCTCTACAAGAGTCAATCTAATGGATAGTTTCAGCTTGTTATTTCTATATTGACTTTAATCGACAGAGTTATGTCAAGGTACAGTAATTGACATGGTCTGGCAAATTGGTTATTTTAGAGTGTGGTCTGAAGCAAGGGGGAATGGGTAGTTCTGCGAAGCAGTAATGCTAGTGGAGGAGGAGGCTGCACGCGTGAGGGAATGGACATTCTCATACCTGACCCCAACTACCAGCTATCGAGGCGAAAGCTTGCGTACGACGAGAAATAGGTAGTTCGCCGTCCGGCCGTCCGGTAATCGCCCGGACCGCTCCCGAGTTGTTTATGTCGCGTAATTTTCCATACGCGCCTCAAAGAGAAGTCAGCAAAGTCACAGGAACCCAGCAGGGCCGAAAGAAACATGGAATTTTGCATAAGGCTTCTTTGTATGACGTACCTAAGCAAGAACTTAGACAGGATTTTTCAAAATTTACTCTCTAAAGGGGTGAAGCAGGTCCAAAGGAAAAAACTTTTAAAGATAAATCTGCTTTCGTGCAGGTGAAGCCGCTGGCAGAAGCTAGTTTTAATATAATGTATACAAAACCCGTTTATGGAAGTGTCATCAAATCCTCACATTTCTATAATCCAAGTCGACAGCTAACCCTTTCCGTGTCCACTAGAACCGCAGTGCTCGTGCGGTTAATGGCTAACTGTAGTTAACCATAACTCGCTTACTAGAAGATGGATTACTTGGTTCAAACTTCAGTTAGGTATGATTTTAAAATGTTTACTTTTGATTTGGTTTTGTTTTTCGCGTGGTAAATGATCCTGCTCTAAGGTGAGTTGAGAGGGCGTTTCAGATTTTTACTGACTAAAACCTTATCTATGTCTTTCAGTTGCCCTTTAAGTTCTATGACCGTGGGTTTCCTTTGCCGGCATTGATACAACTGCGTTATAAGGCTCATGTACTAGATTTATTTTAAAGGTTAGTCATGGGAAAAATCTGGACCTGGAAACCTCACGAATGCCATCATCATGATATCAGCCGAAAGACGTTCACTGTTGGAATAAGTCTCTTCCAAGTGTCACCACAATGAACGGTTCTGTGCGGCTCGCATTCATCGGATTTTCGCAACCCTTACCAGGAAATCAGTCCACCTTGTGGAAGTTCTTCACAAGGACGCAACCTTAACGTGTATTCAAAATTTTAGCTGCTCTTTACTAAGAGAAGATATCTGCTATCGAAATTGAGATAAAAGATTTGACTCGAACATACGTTAGTTCATTTTGCAAGTTAAAAAAAAGTTGTAAAAATGGTCTAAACTTCCTTACGCAAGTCGTGTAAGAATATTTCTATAGAGGTTCTTATTACCAACCATTAGCTTTTAGTGCAATACCTAATTGATGATTAACACTAATATTCCAACAGCATCCTGCTTATGCCTTTCAACAAGTCCAACCAAGAGTTATTTTTCCGCATACCTTACAGGAAATCGTAAAAATCCCGCTACATTAGGCGTCAATATATAAAATAATATCCTTAGTACTAGCTGCTATTCAAGTAATTTTATCTGCTATCTCTGATTACTTGTACAAATCAAAGACTGGATGATCAGCTGATAATATCTAAGACTTCCTTAGACGAGCAATAGGCCTAAAGATCGGACCACACCGAGACGCTCGCTAGGAGACACTATTAAGGAAGGGGATATGATTATAACTTTATGTATGTACCAACTAAAAGTACTAAACTAAAATTTACAAGTATCTTTTGGTTTAGTAGGTACATTAACAAAAATATTGTTCTCAAAGAAATATACATATTTCTTTGAGAAGGATCTTTTTGTTAATTGTATTAATGTACCTACAATTATTATTGTACACATAAGACTTAGTTATTTTGCGTTATGTTAAAACAGATGTTGCCAATATCAGTGACTTTAAGTAATCTGAGCAGATATAAGTTCAAAGAGAACATATACAGATTACTTTAAAATGTGCTGTTGAAATACATACAAAATACTGTTTATTTTTTTTATAGGATTAAATATTCTATGTTTATTTAAATGAGAATATCTGAATACAACTTCCCTTACTAAAATGTGTACCTTATTGTATAGTAAACTGTATGCTGCCAGCGGCTCTGCCTGCGTGAAAGCAGCAAATTATCCCACGGAAATTTACTCCCGGGATACTAAATTTCATCCTTATTCGTTCTGCCTTTAGAGCGTGAAGGAGTAACAAACATACACATACTTGCAAACTTTTTAATTTTATGCCTTTATTATATTAGTGTATCCTGAAACAAAGTAAATCCGACTCGTCTACCCGTGTAAAAATCATTAGATAGTTCATTTATCGAGGAAAGCCAGGGGCATACCCTGGCCGCAGGTGAAACTGCGAGGGCCAGCTAGTAATATTTATAGGTACATATTGTATGTGATAACGTTCTATATTGTATCATTATTGCGTCTCGTCTCTATGTGAGCTGACTCTTAGACGCGTAATGGCGTTAATAATTTTCTTTGACCGCTTACTAAACCTATAGTATAAGGTTTCATAGTAATGTCTAGATATCTTTTCCCGGTTTTCTGTAATTCGAAGTACAGGTTGACAAGCAGATAAACATGATTGTAGAAATGTTTAAAGTTTACGTTGTGGTTACTGTAATTGGAAATACAGATAGATACTAGTAGATAGGACATGTTAGATAGACATTTCGACATGTCTATCCAATATGTCGAAATGTTTAGAGCTTACATTGCGATTTGTGTTTATACATACATTGTAAATTTTAGTGCTTAGCCTTTACTATGAAAGCTATAGCACTAAGTAAGGTTAGAATTGTAAGTGCTATCTGGACCCGTGTGCAGTGTACACGTAAGTATTACCAAAGATTCTAACTACCTCGTCACACACGAGGTAGTTAGAATCTGAATCTGATCTGTCAGAAGTACTGCAGCCACATATGGGCTGGAGCTGCGAAATGCCTTTGGACTCAGTGGAAAGGCGTGCGAAGAGGCTAATTGGAGATCCAGATCTGGTTAAGACCAATTTACAAAGCCTTGAGCACAGGCGTAGGGTAGCCAGCCTTTCGGTTTTCTACAGGATGCATTTCGGAGAGTGTGCGCAGGAATTGCATGAACTGATTCCGCCATCCCATTTTCACCATCGGACAAACCGTCGTACGGCGAGTATTCACCCTTACGTTGTCGAAACCTCTACGGTCCGGACTAAGCGTTTCGCTTCGTCGTTTATACCGCGGACATCGAGGGATTGGAACAATTTGCCTGCTGCGGTTTTCCCGTCCGATTATAATTTAGGTGTCTTCAAGGCTAGGGTGAATAGGCTTTTAATAAGCTAGTGCGCCTCACCATCAACGATTGCATCACTGCTTACCATCAGGTGGGATCGCAGTCAAGCACTAGCTTATAACAATAAAAAAAAAAGTGTAGATTCGTTTGTGCAGCTAGCAAAAGGTTTGAAGCTCTGTTGTGTGACCTTATCTGACCACTGTCGGTCATGCAGTCAACCCTTCATTTTTAGGGTTCCGTAGCCAAAATGGCAAAAACGGAACCCTTATAGTTTCGTCATGTCCGTCTGTCCGTCTGTCCGTCTGTCCGTCTGTCCGTCTGTCACAGCCGATTTACTCGGAAACTATAAGTACTACAGTGATGAAATTTGATGGGAATATGTGTTGTATGAACCGCTACAAAATTATGACACTAAATAGTAAAAAAAAGAATTGGGGGTGGGGCCCCCCATACATGTAACTGAGGGATGAAAATTTTTTTTTCGATGTACATACCCGTGTGGGGTATCAATGGAAAGGTCTTTTAAAATGATATAAAGTTTTCTAAAAAACATTTTTCTTAAAGTGAACGGTTTTTGAGATATCAGCTCTCAAAGTCGTAAAAAGTATGTCCCCCCCCCTCTATTTTTATAACTACGGGGTATAAAATTCTAAAAAAAATAGAGGTGATGCATGCTAATTAACTCTTTCAACGATTTTTGGTTTGATCAAAGTATCTCTTATAGTTTTTGAGATAGGTTGATTTAACTGTAATTTTGGTTAAGTTTATTATATTTGCTGCTACGGAACCCTTTGTGCGCGAGCCCGACTCGCACTTGGCCGGTTTTTTTTGTCGTCATGTCTTGATTACGCTGTCATGGCCTAGAACCTAGAAACTAGAGTTATATTTTCTCCCAAAGGTTAACAGTCATCTGAAGATTTTTCCCGCAACTAAAATTACAAAAATGTTCCTTCAGTTGACCATTTCAAAAGTTAATCCAAGGCGCTGGTTGGTATGGTATTTACCATAACACCCAGCAGTGTGTGGGTAAGGTTTTAGTAACATCCCTCTCTATCACTTGGGCCTTGAAGAAAATCTGAGACATATCTGTAACAAGATCATTTAAAGCAGTTGTAACATTTTGTCAATTACCCATCCGCACCAAGCCCAAGTTGTTGAAGGCGCGTAATGTTAAAACCGTAGGGGACCATAGGTTCGCTTCTGAAAAAAAAACCCGGTGTCCTAGAACGCAAGGCAAGGAAGCAACATAGAATGGTTTTAGTTAGTAAAAGTCTGACACGCCTTCCCGTTTCGCCCTAGAGCGGGACAAGTCATAGGATGACATCTCACCTACAAAAAAAAAAAAACACTGAATCTCATAGGAACCCAACTTTCTATTTTAACAGAAACAATACCGCTGTGAGAAGATAGTAATTTTTACTAAGGAGACATAGTTTCTTCGGTAACATATCGAATCTTAAGTCTCAACCAGTCAAACGTCTCTTGTCCAGCCCTATAATCATCATTATTTATATCTTCCATGACATGGTATATCGCTAAATGCTGCGAGAACCAACATTACCAGTAATGAGTTCGAACCTGCATAATGTTATGTTGGTGCACCAACACTGACTAATTGTGTATAGAGGAGCGTGCAGATTTGATCGATTTTGTCGATCGATCGAACGCTAATATCGAAAAAATATCATGATAGTTTTTAGGCAAAAAAATTACAAGGATTGATAAAGCTTTTCTTATAACTTCGGTTGAATCTGTTATTACTGAGTTCTCAACTTTTTATTAATTTCCGTTTTCCTTTTTTTAACTGTGATTCTCGCTTTGATAGAATAAGCAAGATTATTAGAATAATCAAGATCCTTATCGTTTTATCCTTAACGAGCTTCTGCTAGCGGTTCTACTTGCATAAAACCAAAAAAACAGGGCAAGTGCGAGTCGGACTCGCGCACTGAGGGTTCCGTACCAACTGACCTATGAAAACAGTTCATTCTCGAATCGAGTCTTGAAGACTTTTCCTTTTTTTTTCTGGTGACGTGACTAAAAATTTTCAGTTTTCAGACTTTTCCCTATGTTAGTGCTATAATACCTAGCTTCGTGCCAAATTTCAAGATTCTAGGTCGACTGGAAGTACCCTTTAGGTTTTGATTCCCTTGCGAGTACTTGCGAGTTTCAAAATATGCAGCTTAAATTGCTGTTTCTTTTGATTGCGTTGACATAGAAGTTTGATTTTGTTACAGCTTAAAGGTATTATAGACTTGAGTATTTGGTATGAATTTTAATTTAATACCTCTACGCGTTTATGAGGAAATGGGTAGTAAGTTTAAAATTATTAAAAAATATATATATTATGTGATGTAACTAAAAATTTATGGTTTTCGTAATTTTTCCTTTATTTATGCTATAAGACGTTGCTTCGTACCAAATTTCAAGATTCTGAGTTCACGGGAAGCACCCTGTAGGTTTTGATTCCCTTGCAAGTGTCGAACATTTGCGGCATAAACGGCTGTATCTTTTGATTGCGTTGGCTTAGAAGTTTAATTTTATCACAGCTTCAAGGGACAATAGACTTGAGTAATTGATATAAATTTCAGCTTCATACCTCTACGCGTTCCTGAGAAAAAGGGTCTTGACAGACGGACGGACAGACGGACAACAAAGTGATCCTATAAGGGTTCCGTTTTTTCCTTTTGAGGTACGGAACCCTAAAAATTGCATGAGAACATACTCCCAACAGTCCCAATATCAAAAGTCTCCTCTAGCTTATTTCAGAACTTGGTCTACTCATGTGACAAATATCCCAATCCCTTCTGTCGTGTGATTATAAAAATGTAACAAAATATACTCACACACATACTTACATAAAAACTTTATAATATTACTGTGATCTGTGATGTGTGATATGAAAAAATAGTTCATCGACATTTCGATCGATGGTCCACTTTAAATCTGCAAGCTCCTTTACAAATGTTTCTTACACCAGTACTGGACAACCAATGTGACTTAAATGTCAGAAAGAAAAAATATTGAAGTGTTTCGAGTGCAAATAATTATATATTTTTTCCCTTTAATTGTGGTAATTTGGGTATTTAAGGACATGTTTAAAATAAGTGCTATATTACTGTCACGATAGGTACGTACTGGTTGACGTATCGAAGGCATGCGCACTTATTTAAATTACTTAGTTCGCGGCTTTTTTCAAGTTATTCCTTACTTAAACTTGTATTGGCGGTTTTGGGTATTTTCAGCTGCAAAGTTGTATAAAATATAAGTTATATAAATATTTAAAAAAAAACAAATGAAAGTCGACAATCGAATGTTGCACAATTTATAAAGAAGAAATTAGCTATAGTTTCACTCAAAAATCTCAAACCATGAAGGTTCTATAATTATTATCAAGTTAAAGTACCTATTACAAAATAAAACGGCAATTTTATATTTTAACCCCTATTATTTATTAGCTATTTTTGGGTTCAATAAGGTTGATCCTATTCTACAAATTACTTAAAAAACAAGCTAAAATCTTTCCACAATTTCAAACATCAACACGTATTGGCACTTAAACAAATCAACAATTATAAAACTTCACGCTTTCATAGTGCGTACTATTTTAATAATCCCGAAAGCTTTGGTTATATCCTTGCCAATTTGGGTGCAAACCAATAAAAATAATAACCACAACAAATCGGTCACAGCAGTATTGCTATTATGAATTCTGTGGTATCGACTTTTTGGCATTTAATTCATGAATCTCCGACCGGTCCTATGAGACCGCGCTATTATTGTTTTACTATTGTGTCTCGTTTTGTGGGTATGTGAAATATTAAATTTCATTAGCTTTCTGTATAATATTAGTAAGATTCCCGGAATACACTTATAAACCAAGCTTATCGACATTGCCAAAAGAATCGCCAAACGTAGTTACTCAGATACCCGCGAAACGAGACACAATAGTAAAACAATAACAGCGCGGTCTCATTGAACCGGTTGGGGATTCAAACGTTAAGTTGCAGTAGGCTAAGCACATTAGACAGAGCACAGATGCTGATGATAATGACTATTCCCGGAATAAATTCTATGCATTCCAGGACGTGGTCTACCCTTGTACAAATTTCATCCAAATCCGTTAGCATTATCCAATCGTGTTGTCATGTAATCAGCTTTATAACGTTCCTACTGCTGAGACTGAGTCTTTTTTCTTGGAGAAAGAATCTACCGTATCCACCACGCGGGCCCAGTGTGGGTTGGTTTATGTCTCATGTCTTTGAATTTTCGTTTGCAGGATATGCTGGTTTCCTGACAATGTTTTCCTTAACCGTTTTGAGAGAAATATTAAACAAATAAATTACACAAAATAATATACTTGGCTAGGTTTTAACCCATAACTTACAACTCGTAAGTCGGGGCCGTTACAACTGGGCCTTCATTGCACTCAAATATGTACGTCTCGCGTCGTCAAATACTATTTTATGTATGTATTTTACGGTAATTAATGGCTACGCTTATTTAGAAGCCCGAATTCCAGACCACCATGGCGTGATCCGTATTTACACCATACTGATGTTAAATTACAGTACTCTATGGGGAATGTTATGTAGCATGTATGTTATTATTCAATTTCTTCGGTAATTGCTAAAAGTCGTTGCGATTCGTCATACATCGCAACATCATGGTTTCGATATGCAGAGGTTTTTTTTATCAAACGGCACGGGTTCTATGTAATGATGGTTTTCTCATAGTATTGTATGGGAATTGAACGTTAGAGTACCGTATCGTATAGTTTACCTGTTTGTAATGAAGATGATTATTTTCTTTGTATCTCTTTTGTCTTTCGCCGTAAGACTGTATCTTATTGGTACGCAAAAGGATAAAAAAAATTAGTGATAGGTTAAGAGCGTCTTTGCAATTTTTTTATGATGAAAATACTTCCTATCCTTGTCCCATATTACTTGGGGAAGGTGCAACATGTTTTTTCTTCCATTCTTTCCCTATCACCCCCATCATCTAACTATCCACATGGACTACTCATAACTTTTTTAGTAACACGCATTTTATCTCTCCTCTTAACATGACCAAATCAAGACAAACGAATTCCCCTTCATCTTTTCAGACACTGACGCCACTTCCTTCTTCTTCTTCTCGCCGTTGTCCCATATAATTACTTGGGGTCGGTGCAATACGTTTTTTTCTTCCATTATGTCCTGACACCCGTCATACTAACACTAATTCTCTTTTCTTTCATATCACTCTTTACCCCATCCACATGGACTACCCATAACTCTTTTAGTACCACGCGTTTTATCTCTCCTTTTTACACAACCATACCAAGACAAACAATTTCCCTTCACTTTTTCAGTCACTGGCGCCACTGACTTCCAAATTTACAAAAATCCCCTTTACCTTTCCAGTCACAGAAGCCACTTCCAAATTTACAAAAAATATAATGAAAAACCTACTAAAAGCGGGAACAATAACTAAAACATAGCGCATTGCGGTGCATACTCACAGTTAATGTGCCCATTTCCAACTGTTCGGTTTACTGCCTGCCCCGATAAGCACTCGATGTACACACCGGTGTTTATTACTGTTTTACGGTTAATAGCCAAAGTAAAGTACAGTAAGAACAAATTAAAGATATAAAATGCTAAATTCTATGGTCAGTAATATTTGGTGCTTAGCAAAGAATTTCAGGGGGTTTACGAATACGAAAAGCCTTCTTCCTTCCATATATGGAAAGGAAGAAAGTAGATCAAAATGTGAGCGCGAAGAATGTGTCCGATCCGATGGATGTGACACGCACAAGATCAGTCATTATGGTGACACTTGGGTGAGGCCTACATATACGTCTACTGCATTTGGACAATGCAGAAATGATGATAATGAAGAAAAAATCTGTGTATATTGCCTGTTGGTAAGCAATCAACGACGATATTGACAATCCATTAAGCTAGAAGAATTGTGCATGTTATGTCAATGTATAGACAGAATATGTAGGAAGGAAGCCATACAATTTTTTCTAAAGACATTCACATCCTACATCTATTATTATGTAAGATAGACAGACAAAAACGGCTGTAGACAAACTAAGTTAATCACGTGTTCTAACGTGACTTGAAGATTTTTCTTTTAAAAGCAGTCAAGTGGTACAGCCAATTCTTTTCAGAGTTGGTTCGTTAAATTTATTGTTTTGTTAAAAGTATAAATTTGGTAGAACGTCAGAAACATACTGACTAACACGTTATCATTTATGGTGAGAAATCGTCAAATAAACCCTCTAAATATGAGTGGAGTAAAAGAGAATGGCAGACTTTTACTGACTAAAATCCACCTGTGTCCCTTTAGTCGTTTTTTATGTCTTTCGAACAATCCCACAGCCCTGGCAAAGCCTTACCTAATATCGACCCATTCAAAAATATCTTTACTCAAGCTGCTGCCAGCGGCTAGAACCACGTGTAATTAGACAATTATCCCAAGAAAACATACTCCCAGGATAAGAAGTATCCTTTGTGTTATTGCAGAACATAGTCTACCCGTGTTTCGCACCTTTAGAACTATAGAGACCTAATCTAAAAAAATAGTTTTAGGGAAACAGCGAAAAAGGATTCGGCGGTCAAGATATTATAAAGAAAAAAAAATTATCATTGACTATTGCAAAATACTTTTTGACAGTTGAATAAATTATACTTTAGTCGATAGGTATGTTCGTTTTACTGACTAAAAGTCAAAATCTATAAATTTTGGATTAGGTCTCTATAATTTTAAAGGTGCAGTATGAAGATTCATCCAAATCCGTTTACTGTTTAACTGTTCGAGCGTCAAAAAGTAACAAAAACAATCATAAATACACTCACAAAATTTTGCCTTTATAATATTAGTATGATGTTTCATCATTGACCGTACACACTATGTTTTACACATAAGTCATAATTTTATTCTCTCAAACATGGCATGAAAGCAATTGCTAGTGTCTATCAAGCCTTTCTTGCATCTTTTCTTATTTCCTCTATCCAAAGTACACCTGAGCAGTTTGTCGCAAAATAACCGTTATGTTCCTCGTGTCCCATAAAAAGCAGCTAGGAATAACATGACGTAAATTATGGTGTTATCCTCCAGGTATACTGGGTTTACCGTTCTCTGCCGGTACGACGTCCGTTAGACATCTGTCTATGCGGTAATACTTGTCAATGATATACTGGTTCATTCAAGTGTATGGCGAATAGGGGCGGGTTTTTGAATTGAGTAGTTTTGAGTTCTTCTTTTCATGGTATATAAACTCATTGAATTGTTTGGGCCCAGTAGATGGCTACGTTACTGCAGCATTTGCGTCATTAAATTCTCTAAGCACTTAAGGCACTTCAACGTATGTCTCATATTTTGAACAGGAGCACCCGTTCACATTGAACATCCAAAATTTTGAGTTGAAAATGTTTTAAACTCTTCTTTGATGCTGAAATTTTTGACAGATTTTCTGGCTAAACTAGAGTTTGAGAAATACTCAACTTCAAATGCTTAGAAATCGGGAGTAAGTTTTCAATGAAATCATTTTTCTATAATAAGCTTTTATCGTACTTTTCTAGTACACTTGGGGAAGACCTGTGGCCATCAGTGGATGTCTTTCGGCCGAAATGATAAGGATGATGATGATAGTTTTTGAAGGTGTTTCGGTTCAAATCAGAGTGCAAAGAATCTTTACAAGATTAAGTTTTGTCAATGAATTCTTCGTCATCAAACAATTCTATTCCTGTACACTGTCTACTTTAATGTCGGCCAATTTTGTCGTTACATTAGCATAGGAAGGACCTTCCTTAATAAAAAATTGCCCATTCATGACACGGCAGTGATGTTTAAAACCACTTCTTATCTCAAATAATAGGCACTTTGATAAAGGAGCTCGTGGCTAGATAACAGCCGCACAGGTCGATCTTCAAGGTTAAGCAACGCTTGCCGAGGTTGGTCTGTGGATGGGTGACCATCTTAACATAACGAGTTTCCTCCGTGCCTCGGAAAGCACGTTAAGCCGTTGGTCCCGGCTGTTATTTGTAGATTGGCAGTCGTTACGGATAGTCAGAAGCCAGTAAATCTGACTCCAGTCTTGCCATGAAGTACCGTGTTACCCCAGTTAATGGGTTGTGGAGGTCTGGTAGGCAGCCGCTCCTCGTAAAATACTGGTATTCAGCTAAATCCGGCTTGACTGGAAGCCGACCCCAATATATGTATGTAGTTGGGAAAAGGCTAGGTAGATGATGATGATAAAACTCTGAGAAATATTCTTAGAAAGCTAAAGAAAATTCCATAAGGAAAAATAAAACAGTGGAAAAACACTAATAGTAGATTTTATTTCTTAAATTATCACGTAGCAAAAAGACATTTCTAAAGTTATTTCTAACCGCTTCAAAGACAAACATTATACTACAAGATGCAACCAACTAAAAAGTAGTCCCACCATCCGCTGAAAATATACGACCTCTATAACTCAATGTAATGTACGCTGTCGGAGCTCAAGTTATATTGGTACTTTTCTTAGATATACCAGTTTAACAAGACCTGTGGGGGTGTTTTGTTCGAGGGAATGAAGAGCTCAGGTTAAGTTAGACGATTCCATGTGGGGATTTTTTTCTTGAGGTCAATAAACTAGAGTGCGAGTGAGACGACCTTATCAATTATCGATAGATTGCGGCGCTAGAAAAATACAGGTTGTTTTAAAAGTGTTGCTTTATTATTTAGATTGAATTTTTATTTCTGCCTTGGTAAGAAGGTTATTTTGTGGTGGAATCTGTGATGATACAAAGGAACTAAAATGCAGAATCCTGTATTGCGGTATTAGAATTCTGCGCACGATTAAAACATATAAAGAGCCTGAAATCATTAATCAGGTAGTTGTTCGGACCAGACATCTCTCTGGTCGGAAGATCTTTTTATTTCAACGGAGTTATTTGCACCCTTTGCCGTATTTAATTTGAAAATTTTAACTTTTTGGAGTCATCAGACTGACTTCTCCCGCTCTTGGGCGGAGCGGGATGGCGTGTCAGACTCTTACTGACTAAACCCCACCCCGTTCCTTCGTTGCCTTCGATCTGGGAGACATAAAGAATTGCTGCCTTTGTTTTAGTTTATGAACGCCTTTGTCCAGAAATAATCATGTAGATGTAGAGTTAGGGAGAATGCCAAACTTTTGCCTTTGCGTTTTAGAGAGAGATTCGCGATTTAAACTCTTTTGAATAATCCTAAAACCTGACCTACCACCACCTACCTAACCTTTTCCTAACTATGTATGGGTCGGCTTCCAGTCAATACCAAAACATTTAATTTTAACTATATTTATTTATTTATATACTCTTTATTGTACACCATAAAAATACATATTTTTAAAAGAGCTTCAGATTAGTAGGGTGCACAATGGTTTATAGTATATTAAGACAGTATTTACAGGTAACAATAAGATTTTAAATTATTTTAGCTTCAAAAAACAGAATCTCTTCTAAATATTCTTCCTTCCTTAAAATACTTATAAGCTACAAAACAATTTGACCCCTGAGGCCAATTTACGACTGTTCTCAAAATCATTCGTAGTCTCTCAACGATAATAAAATGTAAAGTTATATCAACTTTAGAATCATGAGTAAATAAATATTATTATAAGCATAAAGTTTCCTTTTATGTTTAAAACGGTGTAAAATAAAAACTTACTTTTGGAATAATAGCTTTTTTAAGGTCAAAATATCAAAATGACTTCTCCAACTCTGTGCGAAGTAGGAGTGAAACTTCTGCTGACTAAAACCTACTTCTCCTCCTTCTTTGCTTTAATTCCAGGATTCCGGGGTTCTCTTATGCTCAACTAAGAGCCTCAGTATTGGAAGAATAGCCATAATCTGGAAGTCTTCTCTAATCTTAGGGTACAGACTCATCATCATCATCATCTCAGCCGAAAAACGTCCACTGCTGGACATAGGCCTCCCCCAAGCGTCGCCACTGCGACCTGTCCTGTCCATCTCGCAACCATCGGATTCCCGCGACCCTCGCCAGGTCGTCGGTCCACCTTGTGGGAGGCCTTCCAACGCTGCGTCTTCCGGTACAGGGAACAGACTGTTACCAAATTTTTCGAAAGAGTTATCGTGTCCCTTGTAAAGGTCAATAATTGAAGATACACTATGGGTTTTAGTCACGGAAAGTTGAAAGACGTTCTCATTCAACTGTTCTGTGGTTTTAGTCAGTTAATGTCTGGCACCCTCACTCCACCTCGGGAGAAGTTATTCCATAATTTCTTACTTAAAAAAAGGATTCAAAACTCTACCAATAAAAACAAAGCAAAATAAATCAATACTTTTATCATCGAGTCGAAATCGAGAGATAGCTAAAATCCAAAATAAAGTGCCTTCACAATCCCTATGTTTTTTCTTCTATATAAAATCACAACAGGTTAGCTTTACGCGGCGAAAACAGTGTTATTCGTGCAAACACTACTTTTACGATGTACCGAATTGATTTTCTACACCATGTATAAGGGGACAAGATGAGTGTGTGGTTGCAAGTTGAAAAATACGAGGTTTGGTGAAGTTACTAGATGGTTCGAGATTTACTTTCAAAGTTACTTGTGTTTAGTGGATGCTGTCTTAAGCTTTATAAGTTTTCAGACTATCTCTCGTTGAACTCGATGAGCGATTATTTTTTGTGGTTTTCCTTACAAGATTATTGCTTTAATTTCTAAGCAAAACTATTAAAATCAAAACACGTTGTTTTGTACATAAAGGTAAAAAAGTTTCTAAATTGTTATTAAAAGAAATAATTGGTTCCATGTATCCGAAAACAGAAAGAGTTATTATTACTTCCACTGGTCGCCATCCAAAAACCTTGGATAATAGTGCAATATCTGGTGAGTAAAGCCATAAAATATCAATTTTAATAGAAGTAGGAACTGATGTAGGTAAGGAGTCTCAACCGCTAGGCGTTCGGCAATAGGCCACCGGCAAATGGTAGACACACATACACACAAAATATTTGGGATCACATTCATTGAGCATAAGAAGCATCAGCATCAGCTAAGAACTGGAATTACCTGCCTGTGTCTCTGTTTTCTAATAGCTACAACCTAGGTACCAACAAGGTCTTTTAGTCAAAACTGATTAGGTTACTTCTAGATTAGATCCACCGTAGACCAAATCATCGCTTACCATCAGATACACATGACATAATTGTCAAGCACGAGACTATAAAAATTGATAATAAAAAAATCTTCTACTTACTACAAACAAATAATTAACTGTGCGCCCTACCTTTCCAACCGTATACTTTAAGACTTAACTTACAGATGTTGTTAATACTTATCAACTTGTTTATAAAACAGTCGTAAAGTGTATACTATCAATAAAGTAATAACATAATGGCGGCACAGATCCAGGTCTCACGCAACGCGGTAGCGGTTAAATGTAATGAATCTAGATTGTTTTTTTATGTTCATGTAGCGCTGTTACTACTAAGTGATATATTGCGAACTCATTATCGACACGCATGCAATGTGACTTTTTCTTAGATTCGGGAAGTGGTCGATGACTTTTATTAAAAGCCTAGCTTTAGCCCGCAGCTTCTCCCGCGTACATAAAATATAGCCTATATCACTCAGAAATACAGCAGCTTCCTATTGGTGAAAAAAATTTAGTAATCGGACCAGTACTTCCACAGATTACCTCATACAAACAAGAAAACAAACTTTACCTCTTTATTATATTAGTGTAGATTTCTCAAGATGGTGGGGCCAGAGGCTGTATCAGACTTTTGTGTTGATTGAAATCTATATTCATTAAAGACTACAATTATATACTTGTGAAACACATATTCAAAAGTACTTATTACTGGGACTTTCGTTGTTCATTTTACTGTTTTTTTTTTTTGTTTATATTATCTGATAACTTTAGATTTAGCCAGTGTCAAAAGTTTTAACATGAGAATCTCTTTCTTTCTATTTGCCGTGAACATAGATCAATTTTAAACGAAATATTAGCCATTGACCTTAGTCTAAGCTAAGTTTTTTAGCACAACTAGACTGAATACAATTACACCTACTTACTTAAAATCTAAAAAGACAGGGCTGTTTATTTAATTCAAACTATTACTTTTCTACCACCTATTGTGGAAAAACATAATACTCCTTATGTTGGGCAGTCGTGTAAAAAATCAGTAGTAGTAGTGTTAATATAATATTTAAAAAAAAAACTCTCAACTTCTCTACTACTCATTGAAGATAGACAGAATCAGTAGCAGAATCATGAATTCAGTCGAGCTTGGTATAGCTGACACAAAAACACAACTCAAAAAAATCTGGGCATTTCTCAAACGCCCCGTCCATTTCACTCTGCCTACAACGTTCGCATCAACTAAGAGAAGCGGCACACATCCGCGCACAGCACCTGCCGCGGCGCGCCAATCGCTTACTGCCTGTTTATCTTGCTCTCGCTCTTACTTACAACTACACACAACACATGAAATTTAGAAAGAAAAGAAAAGAAAGAAAAATCTTTTATTCGTGCTTCACACAATCGTATTTTAGAAATGCATGTATTTTTTTATTGATTAAACTAGTGCTTGATTGCCGAGGTTGGTCTGTGAATGGGTGACCATCTTAACATAACGAGTTTCCTCCGTGTCTCGGAAAGCACGTTAAGCCGTAGGTCCCGGCTGCCATTTGTAGATCTTTGGCAGTCGTTACGGATAGTCAGAAGCCAGTAAATCTGACTCCAGTCTTGCCATGAAGTACCGTGTTACCCCAGTTACTGGGTTGTGGAGGTCTGGTAGGCAGCCGCTCCTCGTAATATACTGGTATTCTGCTAAATCTGGCTTGCCTGGAAGCTGACCTCAATATAGTTGGGAATAAGGCTAGGTAGATGATGATCTTTACATTTATATAAAAGGAAAAACTGACTAATTGATATTTCAACACCCAGTCAAAACTACTAGAACTAGGTGCGTGAAATTTTGTACAAAGCTTCCTTTTATAACTTAGACGGGCACTAAGAGAGGATTTTCCAAATATAACTACCTAAGGAGATGAAACAGAGGTCAACAGTTTGTCGGAGAGACCTACCTTTACGCGGGCGAAGCTGCTGGCTGAAGGTACTTAAAGCTTTAAACATAAAACAAGGAGTTAGAGCCTATTAGAACAAAAACAGCTTACGAGAACAAAAGCGCATAAATCATGATATTAAAGTAATAACCTGTTACACTTTCCTGTTTGTTTACACTATATTAAAATGTAAGGTAAAGGAAACTCAGCGATTTATATACTCTCAGAGTCAGATTTACTGGCTTCTGACTATCCGTAACGACTGCCAAAGATCTACAAATGACAGCCGGGACCTACGGCTTATTAATGTAAAGATCAAAAAGATTTTATATTGCTGTTATTTGTACAAGATAGTTGGATCCAGTGATTACACATTTAAAAAAGCTATTGTAATAATAATCGCATAATAATCTTAAAAAACTCCAATAACACCGTACTACTGAAAAAATATCGCTGATAATGTTTCAAATTATATAATTTTTTGTTAATAGTTAATTAACAAAAACTTATATAATTTTTTTTCTATATTTAATTGAGTTTATGAGAACAGAATAATTATCTAAATTAAGTTTTGTATAATTATAAGAGTTGGCTGTAGCGATGCCACCTGTAGCAGTCAACCTGCCACATCGCTCGACGCTCCGCTAGTGAAATGCCCCCACTGCTCCCAGGTACGATATTTTAAAGGCGAACGGGGACTTAAGATACATTATGGCAAGGTTCACAAACCTCATAGTGTATCTTTGTGTCCCCCAGCCACTTCAGCTCCATCAGAAAATTTGGAATCGCTTTGGATAATTTTATCAAAATTCAAAAATTCAACACCAGTCGTTAAGAGGATCCCCCGGGGTGCGAGACGAACTGTTGCGCTGAGTTTAGCGCGATGCGTCCGTCTTGCAACCCAGGAGAACACAAGATCTGCTTGGGAGGAGCTGCTCACCTTCCCTTATAGGATTCTACATGTCCAAAAAAATTTGGCTTCTAAAAAAACTTTAACAACCCAAATTAAAGATAACTGCAATGATTCGGCTCTCATTTTCGATCGAAATTTACCAACTTTTAACAACCCTTCCCAGAAGGGTTTGTGCTCACATGTAGAATCCAAAATAAGTGAGGGTGACATTAGGGGAGCGGCAAGGTTGCTTTTTAGCAGTGATGTGGTGGCGCCTTACTCTCCAGATACAATTTTAGCCTTGGAGAGTAAACACCCAGCGCCTGCGGATGACCTCGCTTTTCCTGACCCTCCTGATAGCCCCAATCCGGATTCACCTTTTCTCAAAATTTCCGCCCCTCAGTTACTTGCAGCCGTGAGCTCCTTCAGAAGCGGTTCCGCCGGCGGCCTCGACGGCCTGACTCCTCAGCACTTAAAGGATCTTTTAAGTTCAGGCGCCGGGGACGCTGGTGAGTTGCTTTTGAAGGAGCTCCTGGCTCTAGTCTCACTAATGTTGTCCGGCGGCGTGAACGATGCCGTCGTCGATGTCTTGTACGGGGCCAATTTATGTGCCCTGCGCAAGAAGGACGGCGGCATTCGTCCCATTGCCGTCGGTTGCACGTACAGGCGTATGGCAGCCAAAATTTGTTGCAGGCTTTACGGCGAATCGCTGACGAACAAATTTCAGCCCCTACAGCTTGGCTTTGGGTCTAGAGGGGGCTGTGAGGCTGCCGTACATGCCCTGTCCACGTTTCTAAATTCTGATAAAGGCGAGGTCATTCTCAAGGTTGACGTAAAAAACGCCTTTAACTCAGTTAACAGAGACACTTTGTTGGCTGAAGCAAAAAAAGAACTTCCAGAAATTTTCGGCTTTTTGTGGCAATGCTATAGGCACCCATCAAAATTACTGTATAAAGATAAAGTTTTAGAATCTGCAGTTGGATGCCAACAAGGTGATCCTCTCGGGCCAGTCATTTTCAGCTTGGCTATTCATCCAATCATTCAACAACTAAATTCAAAATTTAATGTATGGTATTTAGACGATGGAACCCTAGGAGGTGATGCTGAAACAGTATTTCAAGATTTCAAAATTCTCAAAGAACAATTTAAATCCATTGGCCTTGACTTAAATCACTCGAAATGTGAAATCTTCATTTCTGACAGTACTGACAGACAATCGACTTTACAAAATTTTTATGAAATAGCTCCAGACATCAAAATTTTAGATAAAAGTTCGCTGCACCTCCTAGGTTCTCCAATTTTAGAAGACAGTTTCCCTTCATTCATTGACGACAAAATTGAACGTTTTAACCATATTTCGGAGAGACTTTCCAAAATTAACCTTCATTCGGCTTTCACCCTCATACGATATTGCTGTTTCGCACCAAATTTTATGTATTTTCTCCGCTCTTCCCCTTTATGGAAGCAGCCACATCTCTTGGACAAAATTGATCAGACAATTCGGTATACTTTGACTTCCATCCTAAATGTGGCTCTGGATGACCGAGCGTGGCAACAAGCCACGCTACCCATTCGTTTTGGTGGGCTCGGCATCCGCAAAATTTCTAGTGTAAGCCTACCGGCGTTCCTGTCTTCGGTCCATGGCACTCAGCAGCTAATCAATAGAATTCTGACTCCATCATTGGTTGGTTGTGAGGTGCCGTGCTTGGCCGAAGCCGTGACCGCCTGGAAAATGGCTTGCCCGGACAAGGCGTTGCCCGAGAATCCATCATCCCAGAGACAGTGGGATGAGCCGCTCTGCAGGTTGGTACGGAATAACCTCATTAATACGTCCACCAATACTGCTGAGCGTGCCCGTCTACTGGCTGTGGGTGAATGGGAGTCGGGCCTCTGGCTACAGGCACTACCGTCGCTCAACATAGGTACTATGTTGAGTGACACGACTTTCCGGATCGCTACATGCTTGCGTCTGGGTGCTCCTTGTGGAGCTCCACATCGATGTCAATGCGGTGAAGCAGTCGACCGCCTCGGACATCATGGCCTATCCTGCAGTAGGAGCGCTGGTCGGATAGCTAGGCACGCTAGCATTAATGACATTATCCGTCGAGCTCTTGTCACCGCCGGGGTGCCAGCTGTTTTAGAACCTAATGGCTTGGCACGTGACGATGGGAAGAGGCCAGACGGGATGACCATAATGCCTTGGAAGTTGGGTAGGCCTTTGGTGTGGGATGCAACATGTGTCGACACCCTTGCGCCATCCCATGTTCTGAGTACGGCGGGCTGTCCTGGGGCTGCTGCTGCAGGCGCAGAAAACCTCAAGCGGCGCAAATATAACAACCTTATCGGGAGTTATATGTTTGAGCCGTTTGGCGTTGAAACATTAGGGCCGTGGGGTCCGAGTGCTCATCGAGTTGTTCGGGATATAAGCAAGCAGCTAGTCGACTCTTCACGTGACCAGAGGGCTGGGCTGTTTTTCGGCCAACGAATCAGCATTGCCATCCAACGTGGCAATGCTGCCAGCGTTCTGGGCACTATTCCTATTGACATCGACGTGGATGAGTTTTTTGATGCCCAGTAAATCCCTTTTTATTTTTATTTTTGTATATATATAGGTTTGTATCTTTAGTTTGTATATATCTATTAAGTCATTTTTTAGTTTAATATGTAAATATAATTTATAAACTGTTATGTAAATAAATATACCTATCTATTATAAGAGTTTCCATATCGAATATCTCAGATCTATTTAATAATTTCCAAGATAAAAAATCCAGTCATTTAAAGACGGTGCTTCACACTTTAAATTCCTATAACTTCGATTAATACCACGACAAACCAAGCATACCTACACAGCATAATTACTTTACCTGTTAAATTCGGGACCACTTCCAAGAAATTAAAACATTCACTTTATCTCCAAATCGGTCCTTACATCCGAGAGATCAGCATCCCTTTACTCGATTACCTACCCAAAAGGCTACTAGTAGCTATCGCAGTAATCAAATACTTTATATCTTCTAGCTATTAATAAAATCGCTGTTCCCACCGAGGCTTCCATTTCGGTCTGAATAGAGAAGCATAAATCGTATGTGAATGCGTCTTGCACCTGGCATACTGGAATGCGACCTCCGTTGTGACGTATAGTCCAAGTTATAAGCGGTTTGTATTAAATAAAAGTGTAAAAAAAACTCAAAAGCATTTATTGCAAATAGACCAATATAGTCTCTTTTGAAAGGTCAAGAAGTCAGTCTGTGAGAAAAAAAAATGCTGATTGTATATTCCAAAGCGT
This sequence comes from Mythimna separata, assembly GCA_030763345.1. Lineage (NCBI taxonomy): Eukaryota > Metazoa > Arthropoda > Insecta > Lepidoptera > Noctuidae > Mythimna > Mythimna separata. The sequence continues at coordinate 8,991,796 of CM061190.1, forward strand.
AGATCTCTATGGAGAAGAATGAGCAAGAAACTCCATGGACACTCTTTTCAATCGTGTAATCCTTTTATTCGCTTTATTAGAGCTTAGTGACCTCAATGATATAGACAATATCTATAAACCGATTTATAAATACGTCTTTAAAATAAAATATTACCAGTTTACGGAGAAATACATAAATCAGTTGCAGAATTAAAATGTAACAAAATAATGACTGCTAGCAAAAATAGCTAAACGATTCTTATCTTAACACATAGACATTAAATCAAAAGAATGCTATAAATGTGGTTTATCTTTATATATCCACCGGATGATGTTACTTAAAGTGAATTTATGAATGAAATATTTGCTACCTAATCACGCAATGAACGTAGACTACTAAGTTAGCAAAAACTTTAATTAACATAATGCACTGGTCTTAGTATTCCAATAAAACATCCGGTCTAGATAGACGAACAACTAAATAAAGCGTTTTATTTTGTTGTATAGACTCGTTCCTTTTAAAATTATGATGCATCGTGATCGTAAAAGTAATATTAAGTATAACTTAAAATATCTTTAGCTTTAGCTAAGCTATCGTTAAACGTTGTTTTATTCGCATGGAATGTTGATAAAAGGTATTCAATGTTCTTTCCCAGATTTTAGGTTAAAGTTATTTTGTAGCATAATTCTGTTATGTAAGGTATATTATACAACTGTACAATATTCAAAAAAAGCTACCACGATCCTATATCTTAAAAAGACAACTAAATGAATACGAACGGGAGAAAATATTTGTTATTTTACCAACCTAAAAAAATTAAGAGAAATTAATAAACATTTTCTCTTGCCAAGTTAAAAAGAACCATTAATCTGAACTTTTGCTAGGCTCAAATTAATTTTAATACGTGTGTTTCCACTAAAACCCAAACTTTATTTACCCATGATAAATTAACCCAGACAAAATCGCAACAGCATATGATCACACCCGCTTCCTCCTATAACTTATACGGAGTCGTGATTGTTACCGTGTGCAGTACAGTTCTTCAATGCGTGGTCTCGGCATCAAGGGGATTATGCAGCTTCCACCTGCTACTAATAACAAAATATCGTAGAGTAGCGCAGTTTTATCAAAAGTTATTTTTAATCTCGAGTCTGAATAAACAAATGTACAGGATGGATTTTAACTTGGCATTTTTTTGCGCAGTGTTGTTTTCATAAATATGTATGACTTTAGGATAAAACTAGAAATCGCGGTCCCTACTTTTTTGTCAATCAAGGCATTAAAATCACCTTTGTACAGTGTTTTACTGGAACATGAAGTTTTAATAAATAAATAATGTATCGATCGACTGATCGATATTTTACTATTTGGGCTGTTGTAAAATAGTTCACAGTATTATTAAAAAGTAAATAAAAAAAAAAGCTTTTAATGGATTCCACTATTTTTCTCTGCATCACCCAAAGGTTAGGTAGATACGAGCTTAAATGCTTAACGTATTAAGTCCGCTTCTATACTTTCATATGCTTGAAGTATTCAATAAATAAATAGCTTGAGTTAAAAGTTAATGAGCAGTTCGGTTTTTTACTGTATAATTTATATATTTTAATTATCAGTGTAATCCTTACATCTTAATTCTAGGCAAACCTTTATAAAATACAAGAAAACCTGCAATTGTAATAATTCATTTTATCATCGAAATTATATACAACAGAAATTGTAAATCTGGTAAGTTTAGGATTGCGGTTCTCGAAGGACCAGATTAAATTGTTTTAGTTTGCCGAACTAACTCACGATAATTAGCGGTTTTAATAATTCCCTATGCTATTTCAATGCAACAGGCGAACTATTAAATTGGTACAGTAGTTCTCAATGATGTAGGTAGGTACCTAGCGGGGAATGTAAGAACGATAGTATGCGTTCAATATGGCGGTTTTACGAATTCAGGTTAGATAAGTAGGTACCTATTTAACCTAAATCCTAGGTATGAGACCTATGAATGCTGATTCTATGAATCCGACTCGAATGGACCATTTAACTTATGGTAAGTTTAGGATTGCGGTTCTCGAAGGACCAGATTAAATTGTTTTAATTTTAGCGGGAAATATTTTTACGTTGGATGATGTATTGGACACAGAAATTGAGCTAAAGGAAAGTAGGTATGGGAAGAGTATTGTGACTTACTTGGAGATCTGGATGCCAGGTTTCTGCACTGACTGCCGGGTGGATGACGACGCTCACACGTGTTCTTGGATGTTCTCACTCGCGATTAACAAATCGGTTATATTTCGCGTCACTGTGTCTTTGTGTCGGCCAACACGTTATTTAGGAGGTTTATGGTTCAGCGATTAGATATTAGATCACCGCGGCGCCGCGGATTTCCTGGATCAGCGGGTTACTTTTTGCGGTGGTGTTGTGCGGATGGAGTCTCGAAGCAGAAGAGAACGGTCAACCAAAGAATGGCGACCATTTTTGCAGCGGGCGGAAATGTTCCTGATTGGCTTAGCGGCGAACAAGCTTTCTCATTCGCCGGCATGGGATATGAGGATATGGGGAGTTGGAGTATGATTGGCTCAATACTGTCGTCCAATATGAATGATTATAATGTGTGAGATGCGTTTGGATACATGATACAAAAAATGTTTATAGGGCTAGCTTGCGTAAGCATTCTGCCCGGCTTTCGAGGATATGAAGTATACTCAAAAAGTAAGGAGTCAAATTAAAGCGGATTGAAATTAAATTAACTTGGACAAAGGAGAAAAGTTATAATGAAAATATGTGAACTACAGCTAAATTAGATGTTTAATTACGCGGTGGTATTATTGAGAAGGTAAAGGACATAGTTTAACAACGGGTCTTTTGAAAGAGCCACTGCATGTCTTCACCATGGCAACGCGGGTTATCCCATCCTTGCCGGGAAAAATCTCGGTGATTATGCCCATTGGCCAACGTAGAGGAGGGACATCATCCTGATGCATGAGAACCACTGTACCAATCTTAATATTGTCGGCGGCATTCAACCATTTTTGCCTAACTTGCAAGTTATGTAAGTATTCTAAACGCCACCTTCTCCAAAAGCTACAAACCATTTGGTCAAGCAATTTTTTGCGGCAAGTTAGAGGTTTCGTCGTTTCGGGAACGTTCACGACAGGCAACGTAGTTAACGGAGAAGCCATTATAAAATGAGCGGGAGTAAGCGGTTCTGGGTACGGATCCTCACTCAGGACACAGAGCGGTCTGGAATTTAGAACTGCCTCAATTTCAGTGAGAACAGTCGAAAGCTCCTCATAAGTAAGAAGTTGAGAGCCGATAACACGATATAAATGCGTTTTAGTAGATTTAATATTTGATTCCCACAGCCCTCCAAAGTGGGGGGCGCGGGGTGGAATCATTTTCCACTCTATGCGGTAGCGGTTAGCAAGTAGTTCTTGTAATTGAGCCTTGGCTCCAACGAAGTTTGTTCCGTTATCAGAATATAAATAAGAGACGGGGCCTCTGCGGGAAATGAATCTTTTAAAAGCTGAAATGAAGGTGTCCGATGACACGTCGGTAACCAATTCAATATGAACTGCTTTGGTAACGAAACAAATGAATAAGCATATGTAAGCCTTCTGACTTCTTTGGCCTCTGCGTCGACATAAGGTTACTTTAACAGGACCAGCGTAATCCACACCAGTATGAACAAAAGCTTTAGTCTCTTGTACGCGGCAAGCGGGTAAATCAGCCATCTTTGGACTGGGGTGAGAGGGAGAAACTTTGAAACAAAAGTTACAAGCATGTACCCTTTGTCTGACGACACCTCTGGAAGAGATGATCCAATATTTTTGGCGTAACAGAGAGGTAAGAAGGTTTACACCGGCATGACAATGAATGCGATGATAATAGTCTATTAGAACATGTGTAAAGTTATCATGTTTAGGTAAAAGCGCGGGATGCTGAGCTTCATAAGGAAGGTTCGCATTTGACAACCTGCCACCAATTCTAATTATGTTATGCTCGTCTATAAATAAATCGAGTTTCTTAAACTGTGAGCGAAGTTTTTTATTTTTAATTTCGTCATAAATATCTAAAAAATGAAATTGTTGAATACAATGAATTAAATAAATTTCAGCGGCAACCAATTCACGGACAGTAATTGTCTTATGTGACTTGTCATAAGGAATAATATGCAAAAATCTCAAAATGTATACAATTATGCGCAATATTTTATATAACGATGTAAATTTTTGAGAAAGACTATATATCAAGTTAAGTTCTGATACGGTAGATACTAATGTTAAAGATTTATTTTTAAACTCAGGCAATTGCTCGCTGCATGAGGAAACAAACGGAGTAATAGGCCACTCATCAGTTTGTCGCAGAAGCCATTCAGGGCCATGCCACCATAAATCATGGTTTAGTAACTGTTCGGGTAGAAGACCTCGAGACAGACAGTCACTAGGATTTTCTTTTCCGTTAATATGGTAAAAATGTTTAGGATCAAGATTTTCTTGACATTTAGCGACGCGGTTACTAACAAAAATGTTCCACTTGTGAGGTGAGGAATGAATCCATGAAAGTGTAATTGTAGAATCGGAAAAGGCAAATATTTTATTAATAGCGGTGCGAGAGCGGTAAGTGTCATAAACTAGTTTAATTAGTTTAGACAAAAGAACAGCGGCGCAAAGCTCTAGACGAGCCAGAGATACGACCTTAACAGGTGCAACTTTAGATTTAGCACACACCAAATTTACGTGTGTATTACCATTTGTGTCAGTGACATGTAAGTATATAACGCAGCCATACGCATTCAAGCTGGCGTCAGCAAAACCTACTATATTTGTCACGCAACCCATAGTAACGGCTACATGACGCGGCAATTTTAAAGAGGAAAGTAGAGGCAGTTGCTCTTTGAATTTTTGAAAGAGAAGTACGATAGAATCGGGCGGAGTTTCATCCCAATCTGTGTTTAATTTCCATAATTCTTTTATGAGTAATTTCGCGAATAAAACTACAGGAGCCACTAGACCGAGAACGTCCCACAGACGGGCAATAGTGGAAAGTATGAAGCGTTTAGTACAACCTTTATCTAACTCAGATGTAGTAAAGGTGAAACAGTCCTCGGAAGGAATCCATTTGAGTCCAAGGATTTTTAAATTATCCCCGTCAGAGAAATTAATAGAAGAGCGGTTGGAGTGTGGAATAATCTCCAGTAATTCCGAGGAATTACTTGCCCATTTAGTAAGGTCAAAGCCCCCAGCTTTAAATAAGGCGATAAGTTCAGCGGAGAGAATCTTGGCTTCTTCTAGAGTAGGGGTCGAGTTAGCCAAGTCATCCATGTAAAGCTCATGAGAAGCGACAATGGATGCGCGCGGGAAGCGATGTTTTTCATCCTCTGAAAGCTGGCGCACAGTGCGCATGGCTAGAAAGGGACTGGGCTTGAGACCGAAGGCAACACGGTTAAATTTAAATTCGCGAACAGGTTCAGTAGTATTAAATCGAAACAATATTTTTTGATATTTTCGATGATCCTCAATAACCTTAATTCGAAGATACATCTGTTTTATGTCAGCTGTAACTGCAATAGGAAACAAACGGAAATTTAAAAGTAATAAAAATATGTCAGCCTGTAAATTAGGACCTGTATGCAGTAAGTCATTCAATGAAACGCCATTATGAGACTTAGCGCTCGCATCAAGGACAATGCGCACCTTAGTAGTTTGTTTATCATTCCTAATAACAGGGTGATGCGGTATGTAATATCCTATAGTCTGATCAACAGAACTAGGTGTAGTTTCAGTTAAATAATTTTGATCGATATATTCTTGGATTATTTCGTTATAACTAGCGCGCAAAGAAGGGTCGCGAAGCTTAGTTTTTTCCAAGTTAATTAAACGTCGATAAGCGACAGCATATGAATTTCCGAGTGATTCTGGATTTTTACAGAATGGTAAGGCAACACAGTACCTACCACTGGAGTCACGTGACACAGTAGAAGCGTACAGCTGTTCACATTCCCGTTCAGCGGGGCTCATAATAGATTTTGAAGGTATTTCTTCGATATTCCAAAATTTATGTAAAGATTCGTCCAATGACAAAAAACAATGAGAATCATCTACTGTTAACGCGGTAGAAAAACATGAAGCGGTATTTAAATCGTCGAGACTGTTATTGTTATTATATAAACTAGAGGGTATCTCACCCATAATTATGTATCCAAATACGGTTTCAACAGCTGATGGCGCGGTAGGTGAGAGAATTCTGTTATGAAGTAATAAATACGGAAACAGTTTTGCCCCTAGAAGTAATTCAACCTCACCGGGCACGTGCCACAGGGGGTCGGCTAGCGGTAACTCGAATAAATGTTGCACAGCAGAGGTGTCAACCAAGTGAGATGGTAATTTATCAGTTATACAATCAATAACAAGAGCGGTTATTTTAAAAGAATTTATTTTATTTTTAGAAGTAACTGTTATCTCCACGTAACCTATGATAGGCCGCGAAGAGGTTCCTACACCCTTTATAAATGAATTTGAAAGCGGTATAATATTTAATTGCAGTTTTTTACAACAGGCTGTAGTAATTATATTATTTTGCGAAGCGTTATCTATTAAGCACCTTACAGAAACGGATTTGTTATGTTTGTTATCAACATAGACTTGTGCTGTTGACAAAACAATCGTAGTACGTGGAGTCCTTATTCCTACGCGAGAACATGCACAAAGCGCCACCTGTTGTGACTGCGCGGAAGCGTCAGCTGATATCGATCGCTGCTGTGAAATTTGTTCCAAATGTAAAAGAGAATGATGTTTTTTGTTACATGTTCTACAGGTGTGTATAGATTTACACTGCGAGGCAGTGTGCGTTGTACTAAGGCAGTTTACACATCCGCGTTTATTTTTAACAAAATCCAAACGCGAACCGGCCGATATTGTTTGAAAGTTTGGACAGGTATAAAGCTTCCAATGATCCTTGCTACTACAATACATACAAGTTTGGTTATTGTTACAAGCAACAAATGTATGTACTGTACTATCACGTGATTGGCTACGACAAGAATTATTTTTATTATTGTTGTTACTTATGGATGCGGTCCGAGTTAAAGTAGATCTATCTAATATTTTTACTTGCGATTTTATAAATTCAACGAAACCCGTATAAGTAGGAATCTCCACATCTCTCATATGCATCTCAAATGAATGTATGATAGCGGGATCTAACTTTTTTAAAGCTAAATTTAATAATATGAAATCCTTTAGGTCGTTAATTTTTAATTGTTCTAGTGCCGAAACAGACGCGTGAAAACTTTCAATAAAACTATTTAAAGAGGCGGAATTATTAATTGCGGGTTTGATATTTAAAATATTAGACATGTAGTGCGAGCCTAATGCTCGTTTATCTTGATACTTTTGAACCAAACTGTTCCAGATAGACGTATAATTATCCCCTGACGGAATAATTCCGGCGGTAATTTGCAATGCGTTTCCTTTTAGGTTACCTATTAAATATTGCACACGTTGAGAATCTGTAAGGTTTGAATTTTCATGGACATTTGATTTAAATGATTCATAAAAAACAGGCCAATTATCAATTCTACCATCAAAAAACGGAATCTGAATTGGTGGCAGCTTGACTGAGCATTTTGATTGCGGCGCGGTATCAGTAGACGCTGACGCTGAGTCCTTCAATGACCTTGAGGACTTCGCTTCAATAAGTGAGCGTATTCTCTCTACTCGCGTATAAACTCCGTCAAATGATACTTGACTATTATAATCTATTTTATGATCAGGATTTATTTGTAAAGAATATGTATTTATTTTATCTATGTTAGAAATAAACTCTTGACGAGTAACTGAGATTATTTGCGTGTCTGCCATAAACGTCTCAGCCGAACGTAGCTCAATACTAGTCGTATTTATTTTCTTTGAAATTTCATACAATGACGATAAACGCTCAAAGATTGCTTGGTTTTTAGCTTGCAGTATTTTAACTTTTATTTGAAGATCTTCCATATTGGAGTAGTTCTAGTAACTATAGCGGACAAAATAATTTATGTTTATGTAGGTAGACTTCAAGAATATTTTATATTTTTTTTTTTTTATTTAAGTAGCGGGTGAAAGAAAATTATTGCGGTTGAGTTTATGTTATAGGCAAGTTTGCCGAACTAACTCACGATAATTAGCGGTTTTAATAATTCCCTATGCTATTTCAATGCAACAGGCGAACTATTAAATTGGTACAGTAGTTCTCAATGATGTAGGTAGGTACCTAGCGGGGAATGTAAGAACGATAGTATGCGTTCAATATGGCGGTTTTACGAATTCAGGTTAGATAAGTAGGTACCTATTTAACCTAAATCCTAGGTATGAGACCTATGAATGCTGATTCTATGAATCCGACTCGAATGGACCATTTAACTTATGGTAAGTTTAGGATTGCGGTTCTCGAAGGACCAGATTAAATTGTTTTAATTTTAGCGGGAAATATTTTTACGTTGGATGATGTATTGGACACAGAAATTGAGCTAAAGGAAAGTAGGTATGGGAAGAGTATTGTGACTTACTTGGAGATCTGGATGCCAGGTTTCTGCACTGACTGCCGGGTGGATGACGACGCTCACACGTGTTCTTGGATGTTCTCACTCGCGATTAACAAATCGGTTATATTTCGCGTCACTGTGTCTTTGTGTCGGCCAACACGTTATTTAGGAGGTTTATGGTTCAGCGATTAGATATTAGATCACCGCGGCGCCGCGGATTTCCTGGATCAGCGGGTTACTTTTTGCGGTGGTGTTGTGCGGATGGAGTCTCGAAGCAGAAGAGAACGGTCAACCAAAGAATGGCGACCATTTTTGCAGCGGGCGGAAATGTTCCTGATTGGCTTAGCGGCGAACAAGCTTTCTCATTCGCCGGCATGGGATATGAGGATATGGGGAGTTGGAGTATGATTGGCTCAATACTGTCGTCCAATATGAATGATTATAATGTGTGAGATGCGTTTGGATACATGATACAAAAAATGTTTATAGGGCTAGCTTGCGTAAGCAAAATCCATCTAACGGCCAATAGAGTTTATTACTGTAAACAGTTTTATTGGTTTCTGTATAGTTTAGAATCACTATCAAAATAATGAGTACGTGTATATCCTTTATTGAATTAGTTCCATAAAATTAATTACTATAATAGAAATTGCATACTGCTTATTACCATATACCATGGAACTATCAAAAACAAACAGTCAACGTATTAAACTCAAAGATAATAAATATAAATAAAGCATTTGCAATACCGGTAGGTACTAAGGCCACCAAGAAGTGAAAAATGTGTTTGTCAAAATTTAAAGCAATTACTCTCAAAAAAATAGGAGATTGTGTATTTAACCATTCAATTTTATGTTAGTCACCACAATGTCTCAAGACTAAGGTCTATGATCAATGCGTGTCACCATTGATGACATATGACTGCGAAACATGGTCGAATCATCATCGTTTCAGCCATAAAACGTCCACTCTTGTAGAAGCCTATCTTATGTGGCCAGAACGAACGGTCTTGTGCGTCTTCCGTCCATCGGATCCTCGCGATCCTCACCAGATTATCGGACCACTTTGGTTTGCAATACTGCGTTTTCTAGTACGCGGTTGCCACTCCTAAAACTTTGGGCCCCATCGACCATCGCTTTGCTAGCAATTTGCTGCCCACTGTCACTGAAGCTGGCGATTCTTTAGGCTACTAATGTGTTAGCAACCTTGGTTCTTTTGCGAATGTCTTCTATTCTGATGCGATCACACAAAGAAGAAATCAGTGAAATCATGCTGAAAGAAATCAGTGGAACATTCCTAATTTCTTTTTTATTCGGTCGTAATTTTTGCAAGTACACCAATCGCCAACATCACATAACTTGGGCCACACCAATAACTCTCACGATTGTTACCTCGCAGTTTACAGCTCGACTCTAGTTATTGTAACTATAGGTTTAACATTTTAACATTCTGTTTGAACTACTTCGCGTTTATCGTGTAGATTTTAGCGATAAAAGTTAATACATTCCGACAGTGACACGGTAATTGGTTGTTTGTAACGTGGAATATGGGGTCTTGACGTGCAAAATTATTTTACCGTTATTTATGGCGTGATTTTTAGCATAAAAAAAGAGATTTATAATGTTAGCTACGTTTGTTTTATGTCCATGCCGGCTTTTCAAAGCAACGCAACGTCGATCCGTCGACAACGCGTTGTATTCCATGCGCGCGTCGCAATCATGTTACCATGAGTGACGGGGCCCGGTAAGGTCGATGTCTGTCAGGTTTTAGTCAGCCTGAAATTCGTCCCGATTCATGCAGAACGGGAGAAGTTATTTGTTCATTTCCCAGCCCAAAAAAATAATAAGAAGGGCCTTATAATAGGTAGAAGTGGAAGATCCACGTAACTACATACTTACTCTAGCATTTCTCCAGTAGGTCTCTATTACTCTTAGGGCCTGTTTCACAATGTCCGAGTAGCCACTACTTCCTGAATAAATCCAAAAATGGAACAGAATTTGTATGAAATTATCTGCCAATTGGAAACTTAATCATAGGTGCTGAAACAGGCCCTTAACCTAGTCCATTATTCGAAGTTGGCTCTCTTTGTTATACTTTTTTAGTATAGCTGGGACTTTTCTTGTATGTCGTTATTTACAACAGCCATTCAAATTCAGGATCAGAGTGCTTAGTGCGAGTTTGATTAACGTTAACGCGATTGACACCTTTATGACGTTCGGCGCTTTGATTGGCCCGCTCCTAGCCTTTAACCAATCAGAGAGCCAAATGCAATAAACCTCTCGATGGTGTTACCTACCGTACAAACAACTCACACTCACTTAGCGCAATGAAGGTATCATTATACTCGGTCTAGAGATGGAAGAAGGCGTTTACTTCTAGGCTTAATCTTACACAATCTCATCAGGCTATCTTGTGGATGACCTCCCACAAGGTGGACCAATAACCTGGTAAGGTTTGCGGGAATCCGACGAATGCGAGACGCAGAGGACCGGTCGTTGTGGCGATGCTTGTCTAGGCCTATGTCCAGCAGTGGACGTCTTTCGGCTGAAATGATGATGTTGAATCTCATCAAGCTATTAGTACCACTGCTACCACTCTTCTCGCAACAGTTGTTTAACCTACTTTGGGTGCTTCCAACCTCACGTTCATCATCACTTATGGTATATTTGACGCGCCTCTCGTCATTTGTCAGGCACTAATCCAAATTCAAAGCTACTCTGAGATTCAACTAACGTAAAACCAATTTAAACTTTACCGAACTCAGTACTGCTGAACAGCTTTCCTGTATGTTACGTTTGTACTATGTGATCTACATACAAGTATTTACATAGAAATCTCTGTTAATATAGCAACATGAGATCAGACGCACATACATATTTGACCTTACCAAGGTCGCTTGGTTGTTGTCTTTTCTAGTTTCGCATGTATTTAGTCAATGTTAAGTTTAAAAAATATATATTTAATTTTTACAGCACTTTTGGCTTCCAAATTTTGATTGTAGTGTTTTAGTAGCATTTGGCAACAATATATCGGGTTAATCTTGTCAGTAAACTTCGTATTTATTTATTTATTATGTATACTCTTTATTGTACACCAAAGAAATACATTTTTTTACACAGAGCTTAAGATTAGTAGGGGTGGTACAATGGGCGGTCTTATCGCTAACAGCGATTTTTTACAGACAACCTTTGGATGGAATTGATTTAGAAGGAGAATAGATACGCTAAGAACACAATAGGTATCCACTAGAAATAAATTTACCAGTAATTGAACTATAGTACTAAATAAAATCCTCCACATACTAGTTTTCCGAGTTGCCAGTCAATCACGAAAAAAACCGATCACTTTTATTATCAACAGTCCTGAAAGATGTAAAGAACTTGTAAGAACATATTATATTCGTACTAATGAAACTGACTAGCCTTTTCTCAACTATGACTAGACTCTGCTTCAAGTCAAACCGTTTACACTAGAGTACAAGTATTCCTGATATCACAACTGCCTACCTGACCTCCTCAATCCTACATCAAATAAAAAACCGTCGTATTAACTTCCACACATTTTGTGCTAACAAGAAACAACATAAACCTCCTGAGTAGAAAGCCTCGTAACGCAATACAATGCCCTGATAACAACTGTCTCCAAATGGGAAAAGGAAAATGAAATTTGTCATCATCTGTACCAATTGTCTAAAAGGGGTTGTGACGTACGGCGAGTTGCGTCTGTTGCTTTTGCTAACAAAATATGTTTTTTTTGGGTTGTGCCTTTTTTATTGGTGGAGAAGTCTATTAGAATAGACAGGGGGAATTAAAAAAGTAGATACACGTTTTTTCTAAAGCAAACTAAGCTTTTAGGTAGAACTAGATTGGGCCCACGTGGGTCACGTAATCCGGGCGCATTGGTCTCTATACTATACAATGTGGGGATGACAATACGATCATAAATGAAAACACTGACAATACTCATCATTACGAATAACTTTTAGTATGGGACCAACCCTGAAATCGTGAAAAAAAATTCAGCTGTCCAGTACATTTTGTCGACTTAGGCAAACTTAAATGTACGGGACACCTGAATTTTTTTTCGCGATTTCAGCGTTGGTCCCATAAAAAAAGTTACTCGTATTGATGAGTACGTCATAGTATTGTCAATATTTTCATTTATGATCGTATTGTCATCCCCACATTGTATATTAATGGCAACTGGACTTTTTGTTTTGCAACAAAATATATTTTTTTGGGGGTTCCTGTTTTATTAGTGTAGAATTCTATTAAAATATTCTGGTAAATAGACAGGGGAATTATAAGCTGGTACCTACATAATTTTTGTCAAAGCAAACTTAAGCGTCTATATAGGACTACAGCTGGCCCACGGAATCTGGGCGCGTCGGTCTCAATACATTTTATATGGAATCTAATCTTGTAGAGCTACATTAGACCCATGCCACGCTATGCTACGTTACGTGGTTCTACGTACAACTCAGGCGTTGCCCACGTGTGCATCGATCTAATGTGATCTACATTAGATCGACGCACTCGTGGGTATCTCTCCCATGGTATCTCCCCCATGTCACAAAGATAAGAAAAAAACTTACATCGTTCTACAAGTAACGATTGATGTTCGCTGTCAGCATTTTTAATAATAGTATATATTTAAATACTGAAAAGCAAGATTTTATAACAGACACGTTTAAAAAAGAATCAATGAGCAAAAAACATCATCGATATTGTTTGAAAAAGGAGATGAGTAGAGGCCTGAGTTCCAGCAGTGGGAACTTTATAACGCTTTATGCTTATTAAATCATAATAAAGTACCTATATCTTAGATTCCAATACTCTTCTCATAATAAAGCATCAAGTTCAAGACTCAAAAAACAAATAAATCATCAACATTCTTCAAGCCTTGGCAAAACTTGAACTGAACGCAACATGAAACATCGCGCAAGCATAACATCAACAAATATAAAGTATGCTAATATATTATACTTTATAATGTTATCCGAACCACGTTCGCAATTTACCAAGATAAGCTAAACGGAGCCATTTTATCACCAACTACATGTTTATGAAAGCCTTAATTCTCTCCCACTGCACTTGCATTTGGCCGCGTGAAATAATTTCAGGAGATAATCTCTAATTCAGCCACTGATAGAATTATTGCACGCGAACGGATCGCTTGGATCAGAGCCAACGAAACGAGCAGACCCTTACACCCTTCAAACGATATTAATTTTCAATACAAAACCCATAAAGTTCAGTTTTCATTGTGCTGTTACCCAATTTTCGATACAACCTAATTTCGACTTAACATTCAAGAAAATAAGATTAGTTTTTGTTGGTATTAGGTTCAATGCAATTACGAATATAAAAAAACGAAAGGCCAGGAAGTATGGGCTCCTAAAAATAAAATAAAAAAGTAATTTTGGATCGAACTTAATGCAATTTGCTTGACTTAATTTTGATAGACACAGATTTTCGCAAGATCCGAAGTTGGAAACAAAAATAGACGAGCAGAGCGCTTGACTGGATAGTTCCAGATTTTTTCTCACTGTTATCGATCGAAGTAGGTAGGCCTATTTTGGTTTCGTGATCGCAAACACTGATATTACTATGGACGTTCCCCGGGATTTTAGTCATTTGAAAGGTAATTAATGATCTTGTAGGACGTGAGAATAAGTTTGTACTTGTTTATACAAATAGTTTGCAGAACATTACAAATTAAATAAATTATTAATTAATTAAATATTATTATCAGGTTAATTTTATTTAATTAACCTGAAACGTGGCCGTTCATATTTTTTTACGACATGATTAGCTTCTCACTTAGTGATTTCCAATTTATTTAATAATATATTAGGTATGTCAAATCCTAGAAATTCGGGAGTAGATATCCATATTAACACAACGTATGACGTACAAAAAATAGCTTTACCTACTCTGATTATCGCTGATAAATATACATCCATCTTTATGACATTTTTTACCATTTATTTGGTTCTTAATAAATATGAGAAGTTTACATACACATGAAAAAAAATCTTTTTATTTATTTTCAAAGCACACATTCTCTTCAATACTCCATTTAAAGATTCCGTCGATTCCAATTACAAAATAAGCAATTAGGCATACTTAAAAGCTACTCGTATAAATAGAACCTCGAGGGTCATTCAGTGCGGGAGGGTTGCCAGCCAAATATAGAGTATTTAATAATAATCTTTAAATAAATACCTTTTCACATGAACCAACCACTGCGGTCTGCGGTGCCGTTATAATTCCGCGGCAAATTTCAATTCATTTGTAATTGGTAAGCGCTTTAATAGAGGATTTACAATTAATTTTCATAATATTGAAGCTGTTATACTAATAAGTTGTTGGTAAATGATGAGTTGTTAATTATTTATAATTGGGTTTATTAAGTTGTATTTAAACACAACGATAATATACTGATTTTTATTAAATCCATTATAATCGTTAAAAGGTTGAAGTTTTTAACTATTATACACAATGGTTAGGGCCTATTTCACCACCTATGATTAAATTTCGAGTATCTTACTTGGCAGATAATTTCATACTAATTCTGTCACATTTTTGAATTTATTCAGTGAGTAGTGCCTACTCGGACATTGTGAAACAGGCCCTTAATCTAGTAAACTCTCTTACTTAATAAACTAGTGCGCCTCACCATCAACGATTGCTTCACTGCTTACCATCAGGTGGAATCGCGCTCAAGCACTAGTTTACACAATAAAAAAACATTATTAAAAAGAATTCTTTCAAGACGTCTTTTTAATAATGTTTGCTAGATTTAAGAACTCATAACAATACTATACCCAATACACCTTTGTTTGAGTTCAAAATAAAAAAATATTTGCAAATTATTGTTTTTTTTTTGCACTTGAGTCCTGTACTTAGGAGCAAATATTTTTTTTTTTACTTTACTTATAGTAATTAAATTTCAACTGTACAGTTCCAATACTTAGTAATGTTGTTCAGTATAAGTCTTTTAAATTCTTTGCGAAAGCCATAAACTTCCACTCCATCACCATTATTATTTTTAGCACAACAATAAAAAACAAAACACTCAAACGCAGTCCATCAACGCAACGATTAACACCGTTCGTATGAAACTACTTTACGCTTAAAAATTGAAAGAAAAAATAGAGTTCTCGTTGACAGACGCTGGTTGAACTCTATGAAATATTTATGGTATTTTGATGTCTTTTTTTCCTTATAAGTGATTCTATTTAGGAAGATGTAATAATGCTGAATGATTTCCTGTCGTAAAATGTTTTATGGTTTGTGGAAATACTTAACATTGTGTTAAATTGATGTGGGTATCTGCAGTGCAGTTGTGTAAGCAATTTGAGGTAGTCAACGTATTTTTTGTTTGTTTCTCTATATTTTTGGGTTAGTTTTCCTACTTCTTCTTTTCCTGTCGATGTCTTTAACTAATTTTACTTTGTTGTTTTTTCTACTAATATTTTGTTTCTACAAACTTTTATTTAATACCCATTTTGTCTACCCAGAAAACAGTTTGACCATTAAAACCATCATGCTACTTTTTTTTGGGTGGGAAAACATGAAATGGCTCGACGTCTACGGAAATATTCGGGGGAATGAGGGAATTATCGAATGCTGAAAGAGTGTTTAGAGGTTGTCTGTTTTAGCATTGCCTCTTTATCAAACATTGGAATGAATGAAACAAGTTTTAACCTGTAGGACCCTGTGGCACAAAAACGTGCCAGTTAACAAGTATTTACCTTTTAACTTTGAGAACCGCTGGAAAAAAATTGTGCCAGCAAACCCTGACCAAATAAAAATTGTACTCTAGTAGTATAATTACAGAAGCAACAGAAACAGGGCAATAACAGTTTATATTATTAATATTATTTATATTAATTTATTAATATTAATTATATTAAAATACAAAAAAATAATGGCGGCCCCCCCGGGGCTCCACAACTATGCTTACGTCAATGACAGACGAATCAGGAAGGGCTCTTTTAACTTTGGAAAACAATTTATAAGAAGATGATGGTAATGTTTGCTTAATCAAATCATAATGTAGTGCTATTTTTAGAATCACGGAAGACTAATCATTTTTCAGCGCCCATAAAAATATCAAATTCAATTACATATAGCAACCTTCATCAGGAAATATTCCTCATAGTTTTATCTAGTCAATATCCGCTGTAACCCAGCCTATTTGTTTTATAATTAGATAGAAGCAAGTCTAGTCATTAAGTCTAGAACTGGTCTGTCTAGTGCGAGAGGAAATTAATACATAAATGGGAACGTTAGAAAGGCGATGGTGTTTCCAGTTTAGGAATAGAATTAATTCCAGTATGGCTGAATGCGGTTTTAGAAATAGTTTTTGTTGGAGATTTAGATTCTAGTAAGGATTGAGTTATAGAGGAAGGCTTTTTTAAATTGTTGGGATATTTTGCTGTAAAGACTATCATTAAATGGGAAATGCCTGAGCGAAGTTACAAACACTAATGGAAATAGACGCACAGGACTGTTCATTGTGATGATACTTCGGGAAGTATGTGCCCAACAGTGGACGTCTTTTGACTGAAATTATGATGATGAAGCAAGATATCATTGAGTAACATATCGATGGCAAACTTAAAGAAAAGGATTATAAATTAATGTTTACAGTTTTATTAACGGCACCAATAGAGGTGCAAAGCACTATGTAGCAGAAATTAAAATCAGATTAATGTTTCACATACCCGTGAAACGAGACACAATAGTAAAACAATAACAGCGCGGTCTCATAGGACCGGTTATTAAACAATTAATGAAATATTGTGTTTTCAATTTACCTATAATAGGTAGTAGATGTATGTTACATAAGTTTATCTCAAGAGACGGCACACGGGGATCTCACAGAAATAGAATTGAATAGAGATAGATTACTGTGAGTGAACTGTAGAATAATTTACTTCCTATCTAAAATAGAACCAAATCTCTTAGAAACTGAAGACGAATTTCTCACTGAGAAAAGGATTGAAATATAATGAGGTCTAGAGCATAAATGTAACATATACATACAGTATATTTTTCTTCGCTATACAAAAACTATGATTGTTTTTGTATAACGAAGATCAAGCAGAAGGAGAAAAACTGAAATGGGTCTTGAAGCAATGAAAACACTCTTAAAGACAAGACTAGTGCACTTCACCATCAATGTTTGCATCACTGCTTACCTTGCTTAACACTTGATGGGGTGGTATCACAATCAGGTACTTAGTACTGACAATAATAAGTACTAATCCACACCATGTAAAAAACGCAGAATCTATTATGGATACAAACAGCAAATATTCACAAAAACCTAAAAAGGAGGTCGCTGCTTTAAGTATCTAGATTACCTTCTACCAAAAAGAATTTTGACCTTTTTACGACAGTAAAAGATAATTATGTCGTACAAAAATAAAAGAGAGATTTATTTTGTTTATTATTTCTTTCGCTGATACTATACTAAAAAAAGATTATGTTGAAAAAAACAGGTTTATTTAGCGAACTTGATGAAAGTTAATTACAAGATTAGTGTAGAGGCTATTGAACCAATTAATGTAAACAATACCAAAATAAACTTCAATAAAACACAAGACAACATTTCCTTATCAACCTCTTCAATTATGGTAGACCTGTAATTAATGGTAATCGTAGTCATTAAATATTCCATCACTAATTATCAAGCACGTGTAGGTGAACCAATAACCCATAAAGAATCATAATAATACTCACAAATTGAACGTCCAAACCCAATTGAATAAAATAACATAACCCCTTAACCCGTTCCTGTAATAAACGTACAAGCAACAGTAATAAATTAACACACAGAGGATTATTCATAAACAACCAAAGCTATATAGTACAAAAACTTATTTCACCTACCAACTACAATATGAATATTCATTGTAAATTTTATTCATGAATATAACCCATGCAAATGGCGGTACCCGTATAATTTAATTGAGCTCTTCCTACACTAGAGCTTAAATTAGCTAAAACTATTCAAAGAATCTACGGATGGTAGATGGTCTGTCGAGATTATGACTAGCAAGAGCGTACTAAGTCGACTGGATACTGACTGACATACGGGGTCGTTAATTGATAGACAAAGGTATTTTGAGGATACTTATTAGGAATGATTTAATCAAGTAAGCTATGCTTACAAATGAAAATTTTGACATTTTGCTTCATAATAAAATAGAATAGAAAAAAATATTCGACACAGATACGACATATATTGGCAACAATACAAAATAAAAAAGAATATGGCTTCTTTACCGTTTATCCGTACACGATAAATTAATGTAATAATATCTATACATCAAGAGGTAATTCAGCTGTAATCTAAACGACTTATAACAGTAATTATACGCTATAATAAAGCCAAACACAATATTAGAACTAAAGGTTATCTTCTAAAATTCTGGGCAGAATAAAATGATACATTTATATCACAAGGAATAAATTTGCTTTCATTTTGCGTCAGAAACATCCGAAATTCCTTACATATTATAGCCGCTACCAAAATTTTCAATGTAATTTAAGCAAAATCTCAACTCTCACTAACTTAATACTGAACATCTAAGGAAGAATTAAGAACATTGAAATCCAACTTTGCGAACCTAACTTCGTCCCTGTATCTCACACTATGCAAAACTTAAGACAGTGCTGCTTTGTACTTTACGCGAATTATCTTTTTGAATGGATCTCTTAGTTTCAGAGATGTGCCTTCTCATCGAAATGTTTGAGCCTCCGTCTTTTGCCAGACGGGTAGACTTTGTCATTCGCTTTTGATGAATTAATTTGGTAAATGATAAATCGTTTACCTGTGTGATTTCTGCTGGTTTCTATTTTATGAGTTTCGTGATTTATGCAGATTTGTGTCTGTCCCGTTATTAAAATATTTATATAAAATTTAGCATGAATTTATAAAACACAAATCAGTATTTGGAAAACATAGGCACAAATATTATCTGTATTGAAGAATTCTGAAGAGTATAGATTTAAAAAATAAGCACCAATCTACTTAGAGCAGACAAGTTACATCCAATTACAGTTACAATAAAATCCAACACCAGAAAATTACTAGTAAGTAAAAAGCTAACACAGTTCCTCCAAAGCCATATTCTCTTATTTAAGTTTTTACGCTTCGCTTAAATCCAGCAGTTTCAACATTTGCTGAACCGTCCGTCCTGGTTCCTTATTAACACTCCTCCCATTGAGATCTTTATCACTGTCATCTGCAGCTTCATGGGCGATATCAGTAGACTTTATCTCAACTATAACCTTAGCAATATAGTTTTATGTTACCATTTTCAATATATTTAGCTCGTACTTGGTATACCTGGTTTCTTAGCTATTTTTTTGTGCAGTCGATAGTATATTTTTGTATGCTATTAAAAATTTCACTCTCCTTAATGGCAAATAATACGTAAGGTGTAGTCCATAGCCAATATTTTCAATCTATAATATAATAATTTTAGAAGAGTGATGCAAGAAATTTGACTATCTAGAACACTTACTACATTGTCAAGATGTAATTGCAAGCTAGCTCCCTGTATACCAATCTTTTTGTTCGATTATTATAATATTAAACATAAGCTATTTGGAAAGGTTGCACAAAACAACTGCAGTTATCTATTTCTTACAGCTTAGATAGTTAAACCAATCTAAACTAAAAGAGATGGGAAATGCGATTGTGTCAAACAAGCGTCTGTCTTACAGAAACGTTTACCACATATTCTCGTAAAAGCGAGTTTAGGATGAAAATATATGTACCACCTATGCCAACACAAAATACATCAGATAGGTAAATAAAGTCTGATTAATTTGTCAATGATCTAAAACTAGAACTACAAAATGATATTATGGTCCACAATTATAATTTAGTTTTATAGATATGTACTCGCATACCCGCAAACGAGACACAATAGTAAGACAATTGACAGAAATCTCCTGGAGATTTATAAGCGGACGGGAGGTAGAGAAAATAACAAGGAAGAACATTTAAATAAACTCAATAAAAAAATCTAGAATTTGGTGATTAAAAAAAATGCAGTTTCAAAGCACATTATAATTCAGAGGGATAGTAGAATCCCCAGTTTTAAAGTGTATTAATATATGGCTGTAAGCCAAGACTTCATTCGACTTTTCCAATAGACACACTTTCATTCCAGTGTTGAAATTATAGAAATAAAATATACAGTGTTTTATTCTGTTATTTTTGGACTTATTGTATGAAGATTGCATCCATCAGTTGCGAACGAGGTGGAAGGCGTATGCCAGCGTGTGGCATACGCCTGTGGACGTCTATTTGCTGAAGTGATGATGATGATGAATTAAGTTAAAAGTTATTTCTTATTAGGTAAAATTTATTCTAGCTATTAATAAAAGTACTAGAACACAATAACAAGTTAAGAAATGAAATCTTATCTATTCTGCCACAATAATTCCAGCAACTCAGCAAAACAAAAGTGAAGTGTAGACAATACAATAAATTTTAGACAAGCTTCATCTTGAAAACTTAATTCAGTTTCGAGTTTCTATCGAGTCTTTCTAAACCACCGCAACCAATAGTAGAGCTTTTAGATATATATCTGTTCCCTTCCTTCCGAGGACTATAAACCGGTGCAGTAGAAATTGCCGTCTTTTGCAATGCTCCTAGATGATTTATTCATAACATCCCCTTCTATAATACAGTATGGTTAAGACATGTTTATGCTGTCGTGTACTGAATAGAATTTTGAAAGCGTACCACTAACTTCTATTTATGTTTATAGTCTAAAGTTTTAGCTATGCGGAAACTAATTTTCTTTCCATCACGATATTTTCATATCATGTTTAGTATCAAGAATTTATGATCCTTGTTTCCTTTGAAAACGATGCCGGCTTTCGTTAAAATGATGACGAGGTTATTAAAACAAGAATTGGTTTTTCGTTTATTTTTATTCGTGCAAATATTTCGTATGAAGTGGGGATTTTATATGGAAATGTTTGGGTCCAGTTTGATTGCATTTCTTTTGATGGCAGCCGAAATGCGACCGAATTATGTCAAATATTCGTTGCACAAAATAAATATTTGAACGCTGCGTGTGCAAAAGAGACCTGTAAATAGCTCGGTTTCAAGTTATTTGAACAAATGTGGTATTTGGTAAATAACAGAAATAAAGATGCAATTAATACAGAAAGCAGAAATATTATCAACCAAAATCTAGATTGTATGTTTCCACTATTGCACACACAAGGAAATTATTTAACATTAAATTAAAAAGCTAATTTAAACATGTTCTTTGTTTCAGATGCAGAACAATGAACCACTTTCAAGTAGAACGACTGAAAATTTTAACCAGCAAGGAAAATAACATGTGACTGCGAACAAATTATGCACTGATTAAAAATGGGAACTAATGATTTGAGCAAATCGAATTATGAAATAAATTCCAAACAAAGTCTAAATGTTTATAAAACAGCAAATAACGATGAATATACTGATGTAAAATATAATCAAAACATCAGTATGAATGATATTAATAAACCCAAAAGTGATTTTAGTGAAACATCTAATGAAGTAAAACATAGATCTCGCGTAACGAGTAGAAGTGCCAATGCATTGTTCCTTTTGTTAAGGATAACGATGAAGTTCAACGTTTTAGTGCAGCTATGTGTGTTATATTTGGTAATGGTTAGTTCTGTGAATGCATATAGGGAACAGAGGTTCGCAATTGAGCCACAGGATCAGGTGAGTAACTTTTTGATATATTGTTTTATGTTTATTTGATTTACTGATTCCTTTTGTTGTTGAACAACACGAAAGAATACAAGAACGTGAACATAAAGTAAATACCAATATCGTTGTTGAAACAAATATCTAATTCCAGTTCTGTTTCCAAGTAAAAACTCTGTTTTGTTATAACCATGATTCAGAACGGTATACGAAAACACGATTACCATAACATACGGGAGATATATCCACGTATTTCGTTCGATTTGTATCTTCAATTTATTGCGCTGTTATTCTACCGTCACATAAATATTTACTCTTAAATCACTACAATATAGTCAGACGTCAATTAAAATCATACAAAATTCGCTCGGCCAATATTCAAAACATACACTTAATATTGTTTTAACGATTGTTGATTCAATAACAATTTACTTTTGGGCCATAACGGACAAATACTCGACGCTGAATATACAAATTAATTCAATCCTCATTATGCGCATTTCTGTTCAACAAATGAATATTATGAGGGAAATAAAATGCGTCAGGGAACTTAGTTATTTCATTAACGACAAATATATGAATAGTGGCTTCATTGGAAATTCCATTGCATTTTAGTACAGTTTTGTTTAAATCGGCTTTGTGTTATGAATTTGCGTCGCTGTCTATTCTAGTTAAATGTGGTGAATACGTAGTAACACTGGTATTGCTGTGCGTAAATGCAGAATTTATTTAAATATTTCCCGTTTTGGAACGCAATGGTGCGTGTTCACAAATATTCTGCCTAGTTGGTAGTACTAATTGCTTTTATAGCAGCATTGAATAATGAAATAGCTATCATGCGAGAAAATAAATCAACCAAATATTTCGAACTGAAAAACATTTACAATGGAATCCTCTCACAAAAATTAGGATCAACAAACTAACTGGACCAGAAAATAGGAACAGAATTAATTCGAAAAGGTTTGTCATCTATGAAAACATCCGTTTCGTCCCGGGGGAAGGAGGGTAGGAATTTTTAATATCACCAGATATTCAATACAAGCCTTTTCTATGTCAACTGAGTACTTGCTTACGAAAAGAATAATATTGGGGGACGTTGTTGCTCCGAGGATTCCACCGGGGAATATTTGATTTACGGAATAGGAGCAAACCTAAATTAATGTTGCGAAATGTGAAGTAATTTCTGGAATAACGAATTTTTCTTTGTGTGTCGGAGAAAACCGGAGAATTGGTATGAATATGTCGGGAAATAGAATTTGTTGTGTGGCCTGTGAAATAGGTGAGGATGTATTAGAAAATGTTAATAGTGAGACACGTCTTTAATTTCTATCAGAAAATTATTTGAGATTTATTGAGTACCTTTTAGTGGTGGAGATCTACGAAATCCTTTATTGGTTTCTGTCAATCAAATACTGCTAGTAGGAGATACCCATTAAGTAGCTTAAAATTATGCTATAAGCGAAATATATTGTATACTTGATAACCTCGGTCGCTCTTATTTAAATTTATCTGCATCAACGAACTCAAAGGCTCAACTAAGTTTTTCCTATTTTGAGGTTTTAACTAAGCTTATAGATTTAAAATATTTTTTGGTCTAGACTTTAAAACACTCTACATAAGTGCATAAGTTTTGGTGTAACTTCAGAGCTTACTCAAATACGTGTAACTTTAGACTCCAACTTCTAATTCAAGTTTTTGATATTGAACAGGTATTTGGCTTTTATTTTGACCTGAAGAAATTGATAAATTTGCCCGATAACCTAGCGAGCGTTGCGGGAATCCGATGGATGCGAGACACACAGGGCCGATCGTTGAGGCGACGTTTGGGGGAGGTCTATGTCCAGCAGTGGACGTCTTTCGGCTGAGATCATGATGATGATGATCTGATAAAATTTGCCATACATGTTTGTAACTCCTTTAATAATTATGTGTTTTAATCCTTCTTCCTTTATCCAGAGTGCTGTGGTGGGATCCAGGGTGACACTGCCGTGTCGTGTGGAGAACAAGGCTGGTCAGCTTCAGTGGACTAAAGATGACTTCGGTTTGGGAACACACCGCCATCTCACTGGCTATGAGCGATACAAGATGATTGGGAGCGATGAAGAAGGTAAAATTTTATTTTTAATGCTTGTGTTTAACTACCTACTATCTTATCTGATGGAAAGTGATAGTAATTGTGTTCGACCAAGATACAGGCATGTTTGGAAGTAACGTTCTAGTTTTACTGACCCAGCTTTACACAAGTATTTTAGTTGATACGAATCATCATCAGGCAACTCATGTACTGTTAAGTCCAAATATCTACGTATGAATGGCTGAACTAAATGGTTCAAAGTGATTTCTAGTGCAAGCGTTAGTTACGTATGAGTATACTCTTGAGGGAACGGATTTCCTCATGCCCCAGCCGCCGGAACCCCGATTCCGTTTTTCAGCCACCTTAGGTTTAGAATTGCGGACGACGAGCAATGGGCAGCTCGCCGTTCGACCGACTCGTCGTCGAGTCGGATTCGTAATGTTCCACGTGGGTCTCAAGGAGATATTAGCAAAACCGTAGGGCCGGGTCCACACTACAAGTCTAACGCGGTTGCGATGACAGGTGCGAAATATCAAACATATGAAACGCCCCTTTGCGTCCATAGTGCAGTGACTAAGGCGGGAGCCTAGCGCGACGGTCATGAGCGAGTTAGCGTGCGTAGTTTTCCAACGTTCCTATCCGCGCGTTATGGCCACACTACGGGCCTAGTCAACAGGCGATCTGATGCGCGGGTAGCGGTCATATCAAACCAGTTCGGTCTTGTCGCTCGACGTTAGAGCGGCGGCTTGAGTCCCAACAGTGGGAAAATTACAAGGCCGATTATGGTAATATAATAATACCCCTGAATAAAGTCCAAAAGCTACAACAGCTCGCGCGTCAATGTGGCCACCATACCGCATCGCTTGTCGCACCCGCCACAGGCCCCCGCCACCGCGCATTCACTGTGGACGCACCCTAGGAGCCCAGCAGCCTGCAGGGCCGAAGCTTACTTGGGCCATGGGTCGTCTGAAAGACAACCTCAGGGTCCTAAGATGCAAAGAAGGAACATAGGAGTGGGTTTTAGT
Source organism: Mythimna separata (assembly GCA_030763345.1). Classification (NCBI taxonomy): domain Eukaryota; kingdom Metazoa; phylum Arthropoda; class Insecta; order Lepidoptera; family Noctuidae; genus Mythimna; species Mythimna separata. The sequence goes on from CM061190.1 coordinate 9,017,136, forward strand.
CATTAAAAATCTGACCTGTCTTTCCACTTCACGCTAGAGCGGGAGAAATTATTGGATGATTCCCATCTAATAAAAATGAGTATACACTTACTTCTAAAACTATTATAGTTTCAATTCAAACATGTCTGCACAACGCTAGCAAAGCCTCTACGTGCAGTCAGCAAAACCACCCTAAAAGTGTTTATTAGGCGTAAAACTGAAATAAACTTTCCTTCCTGCTTAAAGGTCTAACTTCAGTGCGAGACGAGCATTCTCATGTGCTTTAAATTCTTAACATTCCTTGTTTGGTATGTGCATCGCTTTCTGCGCTTTAGTGAAGATATTCGGCGTTTAGTACATCAATGAGTTCAAATACTGGGTAACCGATTAAACAAAAAACTTTATGTAACCTATTATTTCTTCTACTAGCTGTTGCGAGTGACCACGCTAGCGTTTTAATAGTAAATTATCCCAAAGGAAAACAGAATTAAAAATGCTATACGCTATTCCAGGATATGATATAAAAATACAGGTACCTGTATTTCCAGTTTCATCGAAATCCACTTAAAGTAATTTAACCGTGAAAGAGAAACATATCCATTCATGCATACATACATACTTTCGTGTACATACCCATTAGTAAGATTTAACGAAAATTATCAGATATTTACTAATAATTTATATTATTAAAGTTTTACATTTCTTTTTGTATAATAATTATTTTTATCATCTACTTAATCTTTACTTGTTTACTGGCTAAAAATGCGCTAGCTTTTCGGTTCGGTTTAAGAATAGCTTTATTTCTCATAAAGAATTACATGCTAATTCACTTACTGAGAAACACTTTATCATTAATAATATTTTAAATTAGAGCGCACAGTTTTATGTAGGTATATAACAAATTAAAACTAAATAACAAATATAAAAACAATGTGGGTAAACCAATAACAGAACATAAAACTCAATCGTAAGAACATGGATGTATAAAGATTTTTACTGGATGTGGCATTGATGGCATAGTTGGTTATTAGCACGTTTAATGTTAGAATATTTGATTTTTTGTTTATCGTTTTAATTATATATTTTGGGTACATTCTTAGTTTATTTTAACGTTTTGAATTTATTTTGTGTTTAATTTAAGTAATTACTAGTATATAGTTTTTTTAGATTTAGAGGTATTTTTAAGTTTTATTTAGAGATATAAAGTTTATATATAATGTATAGTGTTTTTTATTGGTTAATATAATTGTGTATAATATATATTTTTTAAGATTGTGTGTATATATGTATAGTGTTGATTTTTTATTATTAATATATATATTTTTTTTTTTTTTCCGCTCCCAAGTATTAACTTATTTGTATGTATTAATTGCGTGAGTTTTTAGTAAATTTTTGAACCGGACATAGCTTTGTTCTTGTTTTAAAGTTGATGGTAATTTATTATAAATTGTAACACCTTCAAACTCCAAGTTTCTTTTTCCATAGTTAGTTCTAGGAGGGCGGGTCACTAACGGCCGAAATTAATAATCAATCTAATCTAAAATATTTGGATTGAAGATCGAAAATAAAATCCAGATATGTAATAAAGTGTGCCAATAAGGTATCCACGAACTGAAAGCGCAATCTTTAAAACCAAGCAATCCTGTAGAGGTCGGATCACTGATAATAGAGTGACTTCTTTTCGGAAATGACAGTTTGAGCGTGTCAATAACCAATCCGTTGAATTTGACATTTGCTTGGATCGATGAAAACAATCCAAATTGTGATCTTACAATTTTGGCAGATTTCATATTTGCTTTAGGTACAGATTTCATTTAATTTTGTAAAAATAGCAGTGTCGGTATTCTCTAGCTCCAGTAATAGTGACATTGGACATATGGAGGCCCTGTTTGAGTTATTAGATTGGGATAGCTCAGATAGTGAAGCGGGTGAAGAGCTGCGACGCCGACGCGTAAATTCAAGAAGGATGAAAAGGGTGAACTATGTGCAGAGTCTGGATGATGCAAACTTTACATTTAGGTTCAGTTTATCGAAATCTGCATTAATTTGTTGTTGACTGAAATTATGCGGTTGTCCGTGTAACCTCATCAAGGTGAGTTCAAAAGTTAACAATATAAAATGTCTAGTAAAATAGAAAATTTGTATTACAGTAGATATAAAATATGTGAACATGATTGCAGAAGTGAAAGAATTTCAATGAAATTTGGCACGCAGATAGATCAAATCTTACATTAACTATGATGGTCCATATCAGAGTATTTCCTTCTAATGCATTAATTTAATGTACCCATTTTATTGCCTTGGTACTTATGATCTAATAAAAGTGTATGTTTGTTTACAGAACATTTGGTGTTTGGAAACGTAGATTTCCAGTTGTGGCACTCACACTTCGTGTATCATTGCCAGTTGTTCAGGCTATATACCAGCTACTGCAGTATTACATATGTAGAAATAATAATATTGCAAACGTTCCTCCTGAGGAACCAAGTCAAGGATACAACACATACGAGTGATGACAATAATAGCCAGAATACAGATGACCATGATATCCAAACTAGAACGGATCTTATTGCTAATTATTTTACTTAAGGAAATAAAACATTATGTATCGACATAACAAATTAGTTTTATTATTTTTTCTTTATTATTTATTCTTGAATTGATAGTAGCTGCTATTTCAAGGTAACACAATGTTTTCTGGAATAAAGTATCCTAAATTCAGTAAAATCTATTCAGCTACATAAGTAGCTCAAGGTCTAAACCTTGTCCAGAAGAAGCGAATTCAAAATACGCGCGTAAATCGTATGCACAATGCCAGACCCTCGACACGCGCGTGATTCGCGCGTATTGCGCGCGAGTCGAGATACTAGGGCGAGTGCACGTATCCAGGGAAATTGAGCGCCAAAATTTTGAACCGGAATTTATTGTTGAATGCTCCCGCGTTAGTACGTTCTTTCTGGGCGCAACGGTTGCGCTTGATAAGCAAGAGAAAATCGCGACGAATTCGCCCTTTCTGGACAAGCCCTTAAGAGCTAAGCAGCAATAATAACAAATCCAAAAGTAAATAATAATCTTTACCATTTCATAAACTAACTTTATGAAACGGTGAAGGTTACATTAAATTACATTGCATTCAACGGCTTGTAAATAATTATTAAAGAATAACCATTACCAGTTCTTGGTGTAGGTATCACCACTACTATCACCATCACCAGCAAAATAAATATGTGGCTCCTTATCACCACCACATGGCACATGTAGTTATATAAATATCAATCGCTTGATATTGAACTTCGAAAAAAGCAATTAAATAAGACCTTCTTTGATCCGGTTCATTCTTATTTTAGTACTGGCAGCAGTGACCCGATGCGGCGTCAACTTGGAAAAAACAAACAGCCGTCAAACTACCACAGACTAAAAAAAACGGGTCCTTTTGAGTCCGTTCTACGGAGTTCGTTCCATTTTAACCAAAACATTTAGAATTTTGTCACCATTTAAATGTGCGTTTGAGTCTTATACAATTAGACATGTCTACAATAAAAAGTACCTACAATAAATTAGAACAACTGTTTATAAATAATTCTTTTATATTTTGTATAAAGTAACAATGATTTTGATCATAGCAATTGCATAAAACGGAATGAGCAAGAGGGAATGGATTTCCACTTATCTGCGGATTGAGCAACAGCGGGATTGCCTTTTTTCGATATTGGGACCTGGATTGGAGAGCGATCCATAGATCGGCGTATGTCTGCGATCGATTTCGGTCTTGGGTTACGGATTGAATATTAATTTCGGCCGTAAGTAACTAGCACGTCTTAAGTTAATCTTTCTTGTTTGTTGTTTCGTTACAAATCTTATATTTGAATGAATTTCTTTATGTAATATTTTACGTATTAGAATACATGTGTAGTATATGTAAGTTTGTTTTATGTTCATTATCTTTGTTCCCTCATATATCTTTTCAGTTGGTGTCCGAAATTTATAGTTAAATAAAATTTTTATTAATTTATTCTGAAGTCGTTGGATTGGATCTATGTTAGTTTTTGATGCAGTACCCCAGATTTCAATGAGATAGTCGATATGAGGCTTAACTAGAGAGTTATAGATAAGAAAACGCACTTTTCGAGGTAGACAATTAGTTATATTGCGTAGTGCTCCTATGAGTGGTGTTAGTTTAAGTTTAATTGTTTCTAGATGTGGCTTCCAATTTAAGTTGCTGTCTAAGATAAGCCCGAGATATTTCTCTTTAGGTTTTCGTTCAAGTAGTTGGCCGTCTATTTTAAGTTCAAAATTATTGTTTATTTTGTTATTTTTTGCTGCAAATACTACATAATTGGTTTTTGAGATATTAATAGTTAAAAGATTTGACTGAAACCACTCATTTAATAGATTTAGATCGCTCTGAGCGTTGGCTATTATAGCTTCGATGGAGTGTCCAAAATAAAAGAGACTCGTGTCGTCTGCATAAAGGGAGATATCTCCTTTGAGACCCAATTCACTGATACTGTTTATGTAAATAAGGAACATGAGGGGGCCCAATATTGATCCCTGGGGGACGCCAAAATTCAGGATGCAGGGATTACTCTCATATTTACCTATCTTTACTATTTGTTTACGGTTCTCCATATATGATTTAAAAATTTCTAGTGCTTTGCCTGTAATACCGATGAGTTCAAGTTTTTGTATTAGTTTGTCATGACTGATAGTGTCAAAAGCTTTTTTAAGATCGATAAATATACCTAAGGCTACTTGTTTTTGATCAATTTTGTTTTTAATTTTGGTGACGAGGTCAATTGTAGCAGAGAGAGAGTGTTTGATTGAGCTCTAAATCCATACTGTTTACTGTAAAAGAAACCTTTTGAATTCAGAAATGACTCCAATCGGTTATAAAGAATTTTCTCAAAAACTTTAGAAATCACAGGGAGGACCGATATAGGGCGGTAATTGCACGGGTCAGATTTACTCCCGGATTTATGGATTGGTACAACTTTCGCAATTTTTAAATCATTGGGAAAAATACCTCGTGCCATATAATAGTTTACGCAGGTAGTAAGTTCCGTAGCAATGATGTCTTTTACGCATTTTATTGACTTTGTACTAATACCGTCAATGCCAGATGCAGTATTACAGTCCAAATTATTAATTATAGTGATAACTTCCTTCGTAGTTGCTGGTTCCAGATATTGCAATTCCGTTTTATCAGTTAGTCTACACTCTTCTACGATTTGACTCACTTTTGATTTTTGAGAAATCATGTTTGCTAGGGTTGAGCCAATGGTCGAAAAATATAAATTGAAACTTTCACATATTTCTTTTTGGTCCGTAATAGTACCAGTTGCCGTTTCAAGTTTTTCCGGTCCAGTTCTGTCATGCAGTTTGTTTTTAGACAAATCGTTTATAAGACGCCACATTTTTCTAGGTTTACTTGAATTTTCTTCAAACTTCTTTAGGTAATAATCACTTTTTGTTTTTCTTATTTTGTGTGATACTCTGGCTTTTATATGTTCATAATCTGCTTTTAATTTCGTGTCCAGTGCATTTGTTATATATTTTTGATACAGTATATTCTTGTTATTTATCTCTTCTAATAGTTCTTTTTTAATCCAGTCTTGCCGTGGAGGGTTCAAGAGTTTAAATTTTGTGGTTCTGCATTTATTTAAACAAGATTGTAATTTGTCTGCCAATTTTTCATACTCTACGTCCTCATGATTTTTAGGATATTCATCCAGGCATCGGTACAGTTTATTGAAATCTACTGCGTTGTATTTCTGTTTTACGATAGGTGGTGGTTGATATTGCTTTATCTCTAGAAGTATTTGTTTATGGTCAGACATTGAGGATTGCATAGTCACAAAATGAAAATTATTTTCACTCAAGTTGCAAGAAACATGGTCTAACATTGTCTTGGTTGAGATTGTTTCGCGGGTACAGTGTTTCGGAATTATTTTGTTCAGGATTCTGTAGTTGTTCTCTCTTAAAGTGTTCTTATACTTGCGTGTTGCCAAATCAGGATTGAGTAAGTCCAGATTGTAATCGCCAAAAACTATTGTTCGTTTCGATTTGTGCAATTGTTGTGAATATATCTCGAGAAAGTTGTCCATATTAATTTTATTGGGCTTATAGATTGCACCGATATTTAGAGAAAATTTTTTCACGAATACCCAGAGAACAGCTTTTTGAACTGTCTTTAGGGTCCTGTACCTGAGTCGGCAAAAATGTAACCTAGGATCACTTTGCTGTCCGTCTGTCTGTCTCTCCGTCTGTCAAGGCCGTTTTTCTCAGGAATGCATGGAAGCATAAACAATACTATACTACTAACCCTACCCTCTTCTACCCTACTTATATCTACTAACCCTAGTAGCAATAAAAAAAACGCAATCTAAAAATAAGGCCGTGTTCGCACTTGCCCATATTTTCTATTAAAAAATTCCATACGTTTTTATTATAAATATCCCTTTACCTGAGAAACATATATTTTACTTTTAAAATTTTGGAGTGACCACGATATGACTTTTTAGATAACTCCACAAAAAAAAAAAAAACAATTCAATTGATCCACAAAACTAAATTTGGCCGTTTTATCCGATGTTGTTGAAAACTGTTCATAGTAAAATTGCAACTTTTTTACTAAAAACAGAATGTCAACAAAACTATCGACAAATATTGGGTCAAATAAAACGGGGACAAAAAAACAGTCGGGTACAGGAAATTCGGCCTACCTTTATAAAATACTAAAGGTAAAGTAATGAGTCAATATGTGTATGAATCATAAAAGCGAGTGATGGTTACAAATATAAGAAATAGTTTGACGAAGTAGTTACAGCTTTGTCTGTTGCAAATTGGTTCAGACACATTCTATGAAAAATGAAATATTTCTATGAAAAATGAATGGTTCAAAAAAGGAAATCAAATCTAATCATAATGACTTCTAAATGACTGATCAGTTAATTTGCTTTTTTTTAAACATCAGGAAATATCAGATATCCCATCAAATCAATATAATAATCGGCGAGCTATTCATTACTCGCCGTATGCAAGCTCACGTCTTCGTTGGCTAAAATTCGGGATTGTGATCTCAATTGACACAGAGCTGAACCTCTTATTTTAAATGACTACGTAAATGACAAAAATTTATATAAAGAACGTTATGGCGACATCATAATACTGTGTTTGTTTACAGGTGATTACTCTTTGGACATCAGGGAAGTGACATTAGATGACGATGCGTTATACCAGTGCCAAGTCAGCTCCGGAGCGAGAGGTAAGCTATTATTTATCATTAAAAACATTATTTACCATTAAACACTTAGTCGTCTCACAGTTAATGACGACGAGAATAAAAATATATCATTGTCAAAAAATAATGTTGATCATCTTCTTCGAACACTGTTACTCCTCGAGCACCGATGTACAATCGGTATACCTATCTGTCTGTCTGTGTCTTATCTTACCTGACCCATCTTAGAAATATTAAGAAAGAAATATGGGTCAGACAAGAAACACAACCACAACTGTATAAATTGAATGACCTTGAAAAACGCTTCACGTGCCCTTATACACACGGGTGTACGAAATTGGTCGGTTGACTTTTGGTTTCTACATCACCGTTTTCCAAAGGTGAACCCAAAACGAAGTTTCTTAATTTTTTAAAGCCCTTTATCTAATAATCGTGCGAGTTTTATCCTTTTACCTTTTCACCACACCAATAAATACACGATCTAATACTGCATCAGCGGTTGGCGTTGCCATAGGTCAGCTGATGGTAAGCTATGATGTAGCTATAGAGCACGCTTGTCTAGAAGTATTTTTTTATACTTCTAGGCAAGCGATGTTGCTTAATGACCCCTAGGTTATAACTATCAGGAACAAAGAGTTCGGCAGAGAATTCAGAATAAACATGCAAATGTCTAAACAAAAAAAGAAAACAAAATAATAGATAGCACGCGCAAAGACAACACAATATCACTTCCTAAACCCATCACAAGAATCGGTGGTTTATATCCCAACTTAAATACGACTTCGGCAACCCTACAGAGATCACTTAGTACTTTGTATCTCGTAAAGGATGAAGCATTACCAAAGTCGTTAAAGAGTTTAATGTCTAGCTCAGTTTACGAGTCGAAAGTCTAAATAAGGGTGCTCCTTTAGACTTTACGGTGGCTATAGAAGTCGGTAGAGCCGTGTTTTGTCTGTTCCCATGTAATTGGGCTGTTAAACGAACTAGCCATCAGTACAACAGTTTGGAAAAGTTTTAATTATGATTTGAATGTTGCCTCCAACATTCTACTGTGGGCTGTTTTGTAGATTTTGTTTTGTTAAATTGCTTAAATTTGTTCTAGCGTGATTTGTGAAATGGTATGACAGTTTTGTTATATTGCCGGAACAGATTAAAAAGGTAACTTCTAATAGAATTTTGGGTATAGTAAATTATTTTCAGGGTGAGACATGCTCACCAAAAATGGTAAAAGTTAAACATTTTTGACGTAAGATTGACTTGTAAATAACTAGTTTTCTATCCACATAATTATTATAATTTGTATTCAATAGAAGACCAAATTAGCTTATGACTGAATAACATTAAGGGCCTGTTTCACCACCTATGATTAAGTTTCGAGTATCTTACTTGGCAGATAATTTCATACAAAATCTGTCACATTTTTGAATTTATTCAGTGAGTAGTGCCTACTCGGACATTGTGAAACAGGCCCTTAGTAAAAATAAAACGTTTACTACTAATATAAAATAATAATAATACATATTCCCAAACTAAGCAGAGCTTGAGCATTAAAAGCAGATAACTATATATAAAATACTTATATATTTCTAAATACATGCCACCAAGATCATAGATAAATGACACCCAGACGCAGAACAAATGACCGTTGTATAAAATTAATGAATATGAATTATTTTATATTCAGTAATGGAAGAAAATCTAGTGAGTGGTGTTAATGACAAAAAGTTACCATTGAATCATCTCACTTGTATTATAAAGGCAAAAATTGTGCGAAAGAGAAGCAATAAAACAACTAAACGGATTCGAATGTTTATCATACGGGCAAACTATGTATTGGTATAGCACATGGGGTACTTATTATCCTGAGATTCCCCTAGAATGTACGGATATAGCCACTGTCAGAATCTAGTTAATCATATTAGCATAATTCCAGAAACAGAGTAAATATAAGCCCAACCCTAATTACTACCTCGTTAATTGACCCAGTAACTCAATTTCTACCCAAAAGAAAAACCTCATAACGATTATTAGGCCACAATAAAAACGTAGGTAGAATTTTGCGCCACGAAATGGAATACACAGAGCGTATACCCGGATAGTAGAGGTTATTCCTTGGAGTCAGTCGCAACGTGCCGTCAGTCGACACAACAAAGATAGTACAGAAGTCCATCAACATTAAATATGCTAGCGAAGAAAGCGGCCGCACGCGAGAGGGCATAGCCTTTCGCAACCGTCGCCAGGATTTCGATTCCGATTTCCAGTTACGCAAGGCATATAGGCTTACGGGCGGCTAGCAATGAGTTGCTCGCCATCCGGCCATCCGGTAACAGTCCAGACCAAGCCCATGTCGTCATCAGCGCGTATTGTTCCACGTACGCCTCAAAGAGACAATATCAGCAAACTGTAGGGGCCAGGCAGGGTCAAAGCCTACTGCAGTCCTGGGTTGAACGAAAAAGAATCCCGGAACCTAGAATTAAGGTAAAGAAGGATCAGGAGTAGGTTTTAGTCAGGAGTAGGGAGTAGTCTCTCCCAGAGAGGGAGAAGACATATCGATGATGTCCCGGCTTAAAAAAAGCGCGCACCAGCAACGCACTCATACTCCAATATCTCAGTCCAGTTGGGATCAGTGCGAGCGCTTTTTGGACTTTTTTGTGGAATAAAAATACAAACATTCTGTAGTGAATATTATCATTTTTTAGCTACCAGTGGTTTCACATAATATAAGTCTTTGCTTGTGAATCTATGGTTCGTTTTGACGTAACATAGAACTGTTAGGCAAGTACAAACATGAGATTGACTTCTGTACCTATCTTTTTAGTGACGCGGCTTTGTAGCAAGACAACGGATGGATATCGCCCCAGGGAGGCGGAGATGTTCGTCAAACTAGATGTGGCATTTTCATAAAGTGATTCCTTTGTGCTCGTTTTTCCCGCGTTGTTTTGGTAATCTAGTTGTTTTTGCGGTTTTGGTTCCAGGGTTGCAATAGTGGTGTTTTAAAGTAATTTTAACGATAGTACCATAGAGTTTTAAGTAGGAACATTTGTCTTGAATGGGAATCGAACCTACGACCTCCAGCTAAACAGTCAAGGGGTTAATCATTAGACAAACAGGCCAAACCTTAAATTCATAATTATCATCCTCTCAGTCGAAATACATCTATTGTTGAACTCTCCCATCACAATGACTGAAGCTCCTGTGCATCTTGCATCCATCGGATTCTTGCAATCGTGACTAATAAAAATAAAAATCTAAAGTCCAGAGACGGCAGGAAAACAATGATATTCGTATGTGAACTTATCAAAATCGTTTAGACATGACTACATTAAGTCTGAAAGATTAAATTCTAAACTCGATACCTTCAGTAACTTTCCCAGAAAACTGATATATTTAAACTTATTACATTAATGTTTATATTTAAAGAAGATCTAAAAGCTACTGTATATAAAACCAAATAACTTAACTTACATTGTTTCATATTAAATTCAATTCGCGTAAATGTCGGCTTTTGTTAGAGGATTCATAAAGGAACATGTTACAAACACCTACGTATAAAAGTGTACTAAGATACGTGGGTAGATCAAGGGGGCTAATATTTGAATATAAATTAAAGCTTCACGCCTACAACCTTTGAAGGGTGAGCAAAGTTGTGTTATTTTGTGTACCCACACTTTGAAATCAGGTATATTTATTTACAATATTTTTTTATAAGTTTAAATATTTTATAAATTAAATTTTTTTTAGTTGCCCTAGTGAAAAAATGAGTACAAATCCGATTTTGTCAAAAATGAGTTAAATACGTATCTACCGACGCGCGACGTGATCAAAAAATTATACTCTATCGTTTGATGAAAGCACATCGCGGGTCTCAAACCATAGGGGCGTATAAGCAAAAAAGCGATTTTTCGTTTTTAATGCCATTAGATTCTACTATAACTAATACATTATCTCAATTTTTCTTATAATTTAATATTAATTACTTTTTGTGTAAATTGCAAAATATTATCAGCCGTAACCTAGACAGTCTACAATTATTCCCATGCCATACAGCCGTATGATAGACGTAAGAGCAATATTATTGGCTATTAAAGCAGTTTCAACGTGCCATACAGACAGAATTTAAATTTTGTTATGATCCAAGGAAATAGTTTCAGACCATACAGGCGTATGCACATACGACCATCAATATCAACACGATCCTGGGGATATTTAGTCATTACTGCAGACGTATGCACATACGTCTACATATTTATACTATGGCTGTCTCAAGATTTCGTCAATACGCGGACGTATGGTCATAAACAACACCCAACACAGTCATTCTGCGGCGAGTTGCCATAGCGAGTAGATGTTACTTTAATGCGTGGTAAACTTTGGCAAATTTAGTGTGAATAATTAAGCGTAGAGACAATATCATGCGTTTAGCTCTAAAGCAGTAGCAGTAATACTGTATTTATCAATGACTAGCTTTTGCCTACGGCTTCGCCCGCGTGAAGTAAATTCAGAACAAAATATTATGATATCGCAATGTGGGTCCAATCTAAGTCATGACCGTAAGACATAAGTATCACAGATTTCATTCCGTCTTTTAAGGCACCAAGCAACATATTACTGACAGAAAAATGAACTAATAACCAGCCATCTACTTTCCATTCTTTAGGCACGCCATAATTTATGGTGGTAGGTCCCTTTTTTGAGAAGCGGTTGGAAAGTCGTCACTACCTCCTCACCTTCCTCATGACGCAGACCCTCACCGGGCATGGTAAGTTCTGAGGTTCCTGCACCGGATTCATGCGGAAGAAACGTCCAGGTGTCATCATTGTGTTGATCTTCCGGAGGACACGGTGGAGCTTACGTTAAAGGTGTGACGTTTGACTGCTCCGTCAGTCTAGTGTTTTCAAGGGAGACTACTGCGCGTGGGTCCTGGGTTCGATTCCCGGGTCGAGCAAAAGTTGCTATTGGGTATTCCATTAGGAATTACTCTATGGCTACCCGGAGTTTGGAAGTTTGTGATGCGATATCTCCGTGCCTCGGAAAACATGTAAAGCCGTTGGACCTGCATCTGATCTCTCTCCGGTCGTATCGGATTACTGTGCCATCCGACCATGAAAGTTAAGGAACAGAGACTGCACCTGCGTTTACGCACACACTTGTGCACTTAATATCTTCTATGTACTTGGCCGATTTCTGTTAAGATTGGCCATCGTAATCGAAGTTCGGTCTGGAGGACTATTATTAAAGGTGTGCTCCGTTTGGGCAGCGACTACTCACGCTGGGCCATGGTACAGCCAATGGACCATTGCAGAGTGAAACGAAATGACAGTTGATCGCCGCCTGCGAAACAGTATTGCTGGGGAATGAGGCGGCCGCACGCGTGAGGGAATTACCCTCACGCCGCAGCTGCCGGGATCCCGACCCCGATTTCCAGCCACCGTATGTTTGCGGACAGCGAGCAATAGGTAGTTAGCACGACGCCCGGTCATTCGGTAACCGTCCGGACCAAGCCCAAGTCATCGACGGCGCGTAGTGTTGCACGCGCGCCTCAAGGAGATGTCATCAAATCGTAGGGGCCCAGCAGGGTTGAAGCCTACTGGGGTCATGGGTTACGTGAAAGTGAACCTCGAGGCCCTAAAACGTAGACCAAGAAGGAACAGTAGTGGGATTTAGTTAGTAAACGTCTGACACTTCCGTCAGTTGTCGTTTGAATTCCAGAATCACGGTTTTTCAGTCGGAAGTTAACGCATATTTCCAATAGGCTTCGCTGACATCTCTCCCAGGCACGCGTGGAACACTTCGGACGACATGGTGGCGAACTACCCATTGCTCGTTACCTTGTCTATGATGGCTTGAAGTTGGGGTTCGTTCTCTCGTGCCTGCGGCCGCCCACTTTGCCAACATTACAACGTCACATAAAGAAGCGTCTGGTACCTATTCCCCCTCCCTGTGGACCACGGCCTACACCAGGGTCCGGTGCGAGAGATCGCCAGTGCCGACCGCCCACACAAAGAAACGTCGGAGCTCTGCCCAAGCGGGGCACACCTCCACTGTATGCTCCACTATGTCCTCCAAGCACACAATGGTAACCGTGCGCTTCTTCCATCCGAATCAGGTGCCTGTCCCTCCTGAGCTTACCATGTCCATTGAGGACATGCGTCATGCGGAAGGTGAGGACGCCGTGACGTTTCTCCAGCCACTTTTCAAAGAGGGGCATTTATCTACCACCATGACGTGCCCCAGTAAGAAAGAAGTTCAAACATGCATGGAACATTCTATATACGTTTTTATTTAGAAAACTTTGTGTAATTACTACCATTTCGTTTTTTTCTAGATTGTACAACAAAACTGGTTTATACTTCTACTCTGAATTCAACCACCTCGTAATATTAATGGCATGCCATACAGGCGTAAGAAATTTAAAAAACACGTAAATAACGTTAATTTTGATAGGTTCTCATTCCTAGTTTGCAATATTTAAGGTTATCAACTAATTAAAAATAAATACTGGTAAAAATATTAATAATTTAATGAGATGGATTTTACGTCCATAAAATCTATGTATTTTTGGGTGAATTTTTACGGAGTTTTACCGTTTAGTCGTCATGCCAAATAGATGTATCAACCGAAAACAAGTGTTACAGAGGAAATAATTTAAAATCTAACACCCTATATTAACTACAGTGTAAATATATAGCTACATGCAAAAACTCAACAAGCTGGCATAACCACGAAAAAAGTTATTAAGTTTTTTGTCGCTCCTGAAAAGTAGGGGTTTTGTGGATACGCCCCTATGGTTTGAGACCCGCGACATGGTCTGTTCACATATCGTGTAGAGTTTTATTTTCTGGCTTAGATCTCGTTTACATCAGTGGACAGGGTACGTTGCTCGCAGAACATAATTATGGTTGATGAGGATGAAAAGTTCTGGACCTAACACAAGGTCCGATGACCTGGTGAAGGGTCGCGGGAATCCGATGAATGCAAGATACACAAGACCGTTCGCTGTGGCGACCCTTGGGGGAGGCCTATGTCCAAAGGTTGACGTCTTTCGGCTGAAATGATAATAATGGTAGAATATGCATGTGTTGTCCCTAAGCCGTTACAATCATATTATAGTAACGACGATTAGACAAAGAAGACAATTGAGCGTCTTCAAGGCTAGAGTAAATAGGCTCTTAATAAACTAGTGCGCCTCACCATCAACGATTGCATTACTGCTTACCGATCAGGCGGGATCGCAGTCAAGCACTATTTTATGTTACGTAAAAAAGAACGGTCAATACTTACCATATCCATTTCATTCACGCTTCTCTCAGCCATAAATGGCAATTCTCTTTATTTAGCTAGTTCCCGTATTGGGGCGAGATAGATCGTTGATTGAAGAATGTGAGCCAATGTCTATGAATAATGAGATATATTGTTGCGTGGATTACTTATCTAGCAGTAAGATATTCGGGGCGGTAAATTATACTCATACTAAAATTATGAAGACGAAAGTTGGTTCTTGTGTGTGTGTATCATTTTTTTAATGTTTAAAAGTGGGTTTAAAAAATAAAGGGAATATTACGTCCTATTGATTTCCACTTCAAACAATTTTATATTTTAAATGTTAATTAGTAATTTTAGTACATTACTTAATAATCTAGACATTTTGGTAAAAGTGTTCCCTTTTTCCTTCCATAACTTTCTAATTCTTTCAGCAATACTTGCATAACATTTATAAATGTATATGTTTGTAATCATGACTATCATTCTATGTGCATATGTATGTTTGTTAATCCTTAACGCTCAAACGACTGAACGGATACCATACCATTTGGCTCAGGAGTAGACCATTTCCTAAAATAATACATAGTAAATTTATCGTTCTTAGATAATGTCCCTCCAGAATATTTTTCTTACTATCACGCGGGTGACGCCATTGTTAGCTTTTTTATAATATCTTCAAATATACATAATTCAGCAGCAGCAGCGTCGGAAGGCCTCCCACAAGGTGGACCGACGACCTGGCGAGGGTCGCGGGAATCCGATGGATGCGAGACGCGCAGGACCGGTCGCTGTGGCGACGCTTGGGGGAGGCCTATGTCCAGCAGTGGACGTCTTTCGGCTGAGATGATGATGATGATGATGACATAATTCAAATTACGATTTGTTTTATAACATGCATTTAAAATACTTACACAACCACTATGGTAAAGACCGCCAATGGTGTGGATTTTCCTTATAAAGGTTTAATGTTATGTATGTAAGCGAAGACTAAAGAACATGTTCATCATAAAAAGTCGCTGATTTAATTGACAATTGCCATTGATTCTTGCGAGGTGGTCCGATCTAAATTGTGCTTCTTGTGTAAACCATATTAAAATTTGTTGCGGTTATTCAACCTTCCACTGTTTCATCATCATCTCACTAGCCGTTTTACAACTGGGGTCGACTTTCAGTTAAACTGGATGCGGCTGATTACCCGTGTTTTATATGAACTCGTAGAACAGATGGTCGATGGGGACGGAAGGTTCTAGAGTGGCGGCCACGTACCGGAAGACGCAGCGTCGGAAGGCCTCCCACAAGGTGGACCGACGACCTGGCGAGGGTCGCGGGAATCCGATGGATGCGAGACGCGCAGGACCGGTCGCTGTGGCGACGCTTGGGGGAGGCCTACGTCCCTCAGTGGACGTCTTTCGGCTGAGATGATGATATGAAACAGTGGTGGCCCTGTGGTGACTAGGCTGCGGTTTCAAACCCACCTGGGCGTATTACTCTGTGTAATTTATTTTTTTATTGTATCACCGCGCGCTACTCTCAAAACGGTAAAGGAAAATATCGTCAGGTAACCGGAATGTCCTAAGACCAAAACTTCGAAGACATGTAACATCCACCCATTTGCACTGAGCACACCTGATGAATCAAACTCAAACATAATCCAAAAATAACAAACGGGTATCACATACCCGGGTCATGCGTCTTAAAAGGGTATCATATACCCGGGTCATGAGTCTTGTGGTTCATTAGCCACACTCAGTGGTAAATGAGCCACACACCTGATATAAGTTTGTTTCATAACAAGATTGTTTTTTTATGGTTTGTTTCGGATTGTTTGCGTGACGTATGTTAAGTAAAATACAGGGCTGGCCCAACAAAAAAAAATGATTAAAATTAAGTTGATGAATCGGCCAACTTAAGTGGCAGTGGGCAGGGCACAATGCTCGTAGAACAGATGGTCGATGGGGACGGAAGGTTCTGGAGTGGCGACCACGTACCGGAAGACGCAGCGTTGGAAGGCCTCCCACTAAGTAGACCGATGACCTGGCGAGGATCTCGGGAATCCCATGGATGCGAGACACAAAAAAACCGGTCGATGTGGCGACGCTTGAGGGAGGCCTATGTGCAGCAGTAGACGTCTTTCGGCTGAGACGATGATGTTGATGAATTTATTTCATCGGCTCCACTTCAGCTAAGAAACTGTGAACATTGACGTCACGACAGCGACCAATCCTGTGATTTTTATAGGAATGTAGAAGTATGTAACGCAGGGTGTAAAGTACCGCAAGCCTCCGTTGAAAAGAGAGGATCTTCCAACCAGACGGGTACCCCATAAATGATTTCGAGTTGTTGTATATGTTCAAATCGCGCGGAGAACTCTAATTGCGCGATGCAAGATTTTGTAGTTTAGTTCTTATGTGATGACATAGATGTTACTACAGGAAAAAATAATTAGGTGCCATAGAGTGTAAAAAAATCTTGCATATGCTATCAACAAGATTACTAGTCAAGGCGCTCTTTGATTTCTTTTGTTATTTTTTGCCAAAACAATTGCCATTGCCAAATTCTTTGCTATGATAAATATTAGTTATTTATGACTTAGTATTATTTGATTATTACACCATTATGCATAAAAATTGTATTACCTTTTAAAACGAGACTAAATGCCTGTAATTATAATCTTCTTTGTTCTATAAAACTAAAAACTTATATCTAGAATCAAGAATTATCTTAATCTGCATAACTCTATCATTTTAGCATTTGAATAAGTTTGTAAAATGAGCTGTCTGCCCTTCAGGCATAATTTGTATTACTATACTAGCTTTTGCCCGCGGCTTTGCTCCCGTCAAATGACTACCCTACCTATCCTACCCAACCCTACCTTCCCTATCTACCCTAAACTACCCTACCTACCTTACACTACCCTACTACACTACTCTACCTACCGTACCTACCCTACACTACCCTGCACTACCCTACACTTCCCTACACTACACTACCCTACCCACCGTACACTAATCCTTAAATAGAAGACCTAAAGTTTTGTATATTTTTTTTTCGAATTTTTCTCACCTTTTAAACCTTCCCTATACCTCCACGAACATTTCAAGACCAAGATAAGATAAATCCGTTCAGCCATTCTCGAGTTTTAATCAGACTAACGAACATCAATCCATTTTTATTTATATAGATAGATTATATCTCTGGAATATTATTCACGTATAAAGGAGTAAACACACTACATCGTACCATACCATACTAAAATCGTAATCAGGCAAAAAATTAAGCATTTCCATTTAGAATTTCGGAAAAGCTATGAAAAAAAATAAAAGCTTTGTTATAGAATGTTGATTGTTCATTCAATATTATAAGTTTGCTAAATTGTTTATTGTAATAATAAGTTACTTAAATATCAAAATTAATACAAGTGCGAAGGTTCTTCGCATTTTCCCCCTATTAACGCACTCTTTACAAATGACCAAATTGGACTTCACCGTTCTGGAGAATTCCCCACAATTGACAACTCTGAAACTATTACAACTGAACGACCGAGAACCATACGTTTATGACACGTCCATGCTACGCAATGATTCCCGAAAGATACCTATTCTATTCTATTTATTATAAACGGGTATGAGTTTCATTCTGTCATAGTATGGTACTGTGTAATGGACATAATCCTTTAAACTTATAAATGTACTGTCAAAAACAAGTACTACTTTACAATACTTTTAAATAAAAAATTATAATTCTCAAAGGAGTTTTCAGTTCATTTTTTACTTATCGCATTATTTTACGAAATAATATTTTTCTATAGTTTTGAACTTGAAAGTGGCACAATTATCTTTTTTATTATCTTTACGTTTTCTTGATTTAGAGTGTCAGTAATATTTCTTTGAATATTTTATTTCACATTTAAAGTCTTTTACTACAGCTAAAACACGTTTATACTTGTCAGGTGACACTTAGACACTATCTCGAACTTTAGTTTTACGAAATTCGAAGCTGTTACTTTAGATTTAGTGTGAATCTGTTAATTTTAAAATATCAGTTTCGAAATGGAAAAAAAAACTTAATATTACATGTATGTATATCATTTTTGTTATTGTTATAAACTTGAAGCTAAGTGCTTGAGCGCGATAACACAATGGTAAAGTGAAGCGCACTAGTTTATTTAGAGTCTATTCACCCTAGCTTTGAAGATACCCAAATTATAATCGGACGGGAAGACCGCAGCAGGCAAATTGGCCTTTGCTATTTATTTATATGACTTTAATGTGCCGAATGATTCATAATTTGACGCAAAATTGTCTAACTAACGACAATAAAACAGAACGAAGGAAAAAATGTGAAACAATATAATAATTTTAACTGGAGGCAACCCTACTGTCGGGCCCTTCTTAATTAGGAGCGGGTAACTAAAACGAGCGGACTGTCACAGATAATTTAGAAAAATATTATCCTTAAATATATCCAAAAAGAACTGTACCTATTGCTGTTTTGAAAAACCGTTCTAGTTCTTTTTTCCGGTAGGAGAATCATTAGAATGACTTCTCCCAATCTTGGGCGGAGCGGGAGGGCGTGTCAGACTTTTACTGACTAAAGCCCTACCTCGTTCCTTCGTTGCCTTCGATCTGGAGGACATGGTTGTCACCATTCGGATTTTCCGTGTTTCCCAGAGGTTTCGGCCCTACCGGGCCCCTACAGTTTGCTGACATCTCCTTGAGGTGCGCGTGGAACAGAACGCGCCGTTGACGACTAGGCTAGGATGTGTTTAGTTGCAAGTACCTAACTTGCTAAGAACAATCTAGAATCTGGTTATAGGTATAGGTAAAGATTTATAGTTCCATCTGCAAATAATTGTGAAAAGTCTACAGTTTCGTTCGTACTTACGTCTACCAGCTGTATCGCAGCCTGGTCATAAGAACCAGGACGGTTGATAGACTATGTATCTATTGCTCGCCGTCCGTAACTCTCGTACCTATCTCTTGAAAACCAAAATCAACAGTGAAAACTACCAGAAAGATCAATTAAGCTCCACGACTTCGCAAAAGAACCGATTTGTATTAAACATGACATAAATGCTCATCAATAATTAAATACACAAAGAACTACTAGGTCACTATAACGTTCGTCACAGATATTTTATTCTTAAATCATCATCATCATTGCAGCGGATAGACGTCCACTGTTTGATATAGGCATCCCCCAAGTGTGCTTTTACGACCCATGACTTCTCTCACTCTTGGGCGTCTCGCATCCATCGCATTCTCGCGACCCTCACCAGGTCATCGGTCTACCTTGCGAGAGGCCTTCCACTTCCACAGAACACTACGACTTCCAGTATTCATTAATAGGACGACCTCGTTACAGGTCGATTACATAATATAAAGTTACATCATCTTATTATAGACATTGGACATGTCAATGAATCGGGATCGATAAACCAAACTGTTCTATTTCAGTCTTTTTTGTACTTCCGAGAAACTCGTTTTAATTGAAACGAGATAATGGTTCGCTTTGGATTAATTTAATTAACTCAGTTAAAGAGATTTTTTTTAGGCTTCAGTTAAAAGAGGAAATAGGAAATATAAAATGGCCAAATCCGATGTATTATACGACTTTCCTTTTTTGCCATTTCGATTTGGGGCTCTTGTTTGATATTTACTGTTTTGTTAAACCGTTACAATTTGTTTTTGGAAAGTTATATTGCTGCTTCAAAGATAAATATGTTCAAGAAACTTTTTTTTTTTATATCGATGTTTTTTGAAATGATATGACAATACAATATTTTCATATTGATATAAACTAGTGCTTAAGAGATGTTAGATGGGATTGCAGCCATCTCATGGTAAAAAGGGATGCAATCGTTGATGGTGAGGTTCACTAATTTATTAAGAGCATATTCACTCAAGCCTTAAAGACATCTAAATTAATCGGTTAGAAAGACCGCAGCAAGAAAATTGTTCCAGTCTTTGAATGTACGCGTATGATTATGCTTTAGGTATATAATTTAGTTAAATGATGCAAGTAATGTTTCTTCATCCAGATACCAGCAAACTGCGATCACCTAATGCCCCTTGTGAGCAGCTTTTTGAGAAAATTTGGTTCCATTTTTCTCGTCTCCAATACATCATTTGAATATTGTATCAGTTCCTCCAAATAAGATCAACAAAAAGCGAAACGACACAATAAATCAACAAGATTTTCCTCATCAAAGACCCTTTTATGCAGCATTCAGAATATATTTCAAACATTTCCTTACCACATTCGCATAAAAACAGCGCCATAAGATTACAAACTCATTTCGGATACCTATTTGGAACTCCCCATTCTATTAGTCATTTCCCCACTTGAGAGGGGCAGAGAAACCATAAAAAATCCCATGCAATATTCCTATGAAGTCCTACAAATGTTGCCGAAATGACACGGCGGGGGAGAGGCGTTGTTTATGCCGGAGGGGAGGGGGGGGGAATCACGGTGTCCCATGGTTCGAATACCAAGGGAGCTGTTCGTTATCATTCTGAATTATTCAGAAGATACTGAAGATTTCTCTTGCTGGATATGATTTGGGAGAATGGTGTCTTGAAATTGTATCAGGTATCTTTAAATTTATGTTTTAAATCTTATGGCTAGTCATAATATATTCTTCTTGCCTGGCCCTAACAATCAAGGGTGGCGTAAAATTTCTCAATTTTTGCTGAGACGTTTGACTTGTTAAGCGTCATGACTCTCGCTAACTCCTTTCTGGCAAATTTATCGGCTCACAAATTTTTTGCCATCGCCAAACATAAGTGGCAGTGGGCAGGGCACATTGCACACAGAACAGATAGCCGTGGGACCTAATGGTTCTGGAGTGGCGTTGGAAAGGCTCCTACAAAGTGGACCAATGACTTAAAGTAAGGCATGCGAAACGCATTGGAACGTTCATTCTAGCAACACTTGGGGGAGGCCTCTGTTCAAGAGTGGACGTCTTTTAGATGAAATAATAATGTTGATGATATTGTTATTGGGTAAACAGGCTTTCTGATTTTGCCTTCATTCCAGGGTTCCGGGGTTCACTTTCAAACCATGGACCTCAGTAGGCTTCAATACTGAGTTTCAATCTAATATAATACCTCACCTGCCTACTTACCATTCAAAAGCAAAGGTATTAAGTTCGGCTACATTTTCTCAGCTAATAGTCCAACGTAATAGAGTTAGTATGCAAATGAAATAAAATAACATATAACACAATATTGCTAGCAATTTGCAATTTAGAAGGGATCCAGATAAACTGTTATCAGTTTAAATCTATCTAAAGTCTGCATTGCTCTGAAACCTGTTATACTTAAGGCTCAATTCTGCTTAAACGATTATGACGAAATTATAAGACTTAGTCCTGATAACACGGTTAAGGTTGAAAGGATCGATACCATTGTGTTAGGTATTATACTCATACTTACCTAGAGTTGAAATATAGATAGCGTACTGTAGGTTGTTACAATATTCATGTTCAAGTGATGTTAATGTTTTTCATTAGTGCTACATTTTAATGATGGTCATTAGTATTGTTTGTTTATTCATTCCAATATACCTACGTATGATAAAGCATTTAAAATACAAAAATTATACCTAGGGATACTAGGTACAGGAACAGTGCTAAAACATCGATGGTCAGAGCTCCAGAGAAAGAAAAAACAAACATACAATACAAGACGTGTCCAGAAGTATTTTATGTGAATCTAATAAAAATAAGTACTCGACTTATTCCAGACACCTAATCTAGCAGTACCTTCAAAGATATTGGTCGAGGCTAGTGGCTATTAAACATAGATTGATATGACTATTAGTCGTTAATGAACTCAGAAATCTATGTAATTTCTGAGTTCATTTATCAGAAAGGTGATTGACTCTAATGTTAACTTAATGTTACGGTATCACATTTTAACGTAGAAAAGTATAAATTAATTTATATCACATTGGTACGAGCCCCGTTCTAAACCTCAAGCATGAGAAGCGGGTCTCTCAACTTTAACTTACCATCTAATTTATGTAGCCAATACTGCTGGGCAGTCTATCTTCATCTATTGCAAACCACTCCCTCCAGTAATAGAGTCATCACCTTCATCTTGGTTTGCTGCGATAATAATATCACCAAGCATTTAATGCTCTTTTAAGCCATATCTTATCAGCTATGCGGCAAACATGTCCAACCCAATCCTACTTAATATAGAAGCTTTTTGGGTCAACATCTGTGATCTTAGATTACGCGTTCAGCGTTCATTTACCCGATCTTCGGACTTATTCACAGACATATCATTACAATATAAAGAAATCGAAGATGACGACCTCGTGGCTAAATAATAAAAGCCGATCCATCTTCAAGGTTAGCATAGGTCGATCTTCAAGGTTAAGCAATGCTTGCCAAGATTGTCTGCGGATGGGTCACCATCTTAACATAACGAGTTTCCTCCGTGCCACGGAAAGCACGTTAAAAAGCCGTAGGTCTCGGCTGTCATTTGTAGATCTTTGGCAGTCGTTACGGATAGCCAGTAAATCTGAATCCAATCTTGCCATGAAGTACCGTGTTACCCCAGTTAATGGGTTGTGGAGGTCTGGTAGGCATCCGCTCTTCGTAAAATACTGGTATTCAGCTAAATCCGGCTTGACTGGAAGCCGACCCCAATATAGTTGGGAAAAAGGCTAGGCAGATGATGATGATAAAGAAATCGAAACCTGCATTATGAGTCTTCGACCCAAATAAATAAAAGATCTTAAATGAACCAACTCCATCCATTTCACAAGCATCTTGGGCCAAAAATATCACGTTCTTATTCCCGCCGGATGTTTTTCACCTCACTTTCGCAAATTGCCTCGATAAGAAAGTTGCTTCGAGTTTGTAACTTTATTTGAGACTTTAATCTTGAGTGGTGTCGCTTTTCTTACATTAACTTATTAAATGTTGAATCAATTTTTGTGTTCGAACTTTTGTGACACAATTGGACTTATGATGTTGAAGACGATTAGTGAGTACTTGAATCTTCTCATCTTCTGAGCACGCCGGAGTTTCAGAAAACTGAAAGCTTCATACGGCTCAAATTTAACAACCTTATCGGCATCCAAATCTTGGTATGACTTTAACTGCGAGACGCAAGAGTCTCAAGATGTAAGAGAGAGAAATAATAAGGATATTGATTTTTCTACTGCGAAACAGCAGGAACAAGACCAAGACCAATTTAGGCAATACCATATAAGCCTTCCGACCTGCTGTGGGTTGCAGGAATCCGAGAGATGCAGGGCCACCAAACCAGTCATTGTGGCGGTACTTAGGGGAGCCCTTTATCGAGTAGTGAACGTCTGTCGGCTGAAATAAAGATGACGATAAGATACGCGACACGGCAACATCTATGCGAATAGTTGCAGCATGGTTGCGTAGACCACAGAAAAAAATGAGATAAAGTTCAGGCATCAACCACAGTTTCACTAATATTTTTGCTTCTATCGATGAAAACAACGATTTGTTAGACCGAACAATATGAATATTGCTAGTAAAATGAACACAGTGGAACCTTTTAATTTTGAAACAGCGCTGTTTTACTCTTCAATTCTCCATTACTCTCTCAAAACAAACCCTCCATAATAAATCAACGTAAACAATTATATACCCTGTATAGTTAACACACAAACGTACATGACCACATGAAGCAAATTATTCATACATCACAAAAACCATACAGTAGTTCCGAACAAAACAGTAGGACAATACCACAGTACAACTTTACAGTGGTACAAGTTAATTGTGTCCAACTAGACGTTCGTCAAACATGGGTCGGCAAAGAAAAAGCCACTTTTGCACGGTCAAAGGCAAACACACCCGCAAATTGTTCAACCACAACGGCTTTGTTCGAGGTTAGCCTGTGGTTCAAATTGTAAGTGATAGCGGCAAAGTTAATGAGTACCTATAAGATATGTAGCCTGATTCAAGTAAAATCAAACGATTTAAATATCGTTGAAGTTTTATAGTCGTTCGATCGAAGTGTCCAAAACCGGTATTCGCGTGTTCTTTGAACGGGATTCGATAGACCGATAATTCAATTGGCTTAAAACTATACGATCTATCAACGTTTATTGCCAGTTAAATTCTTATGTGTTGTACCAGGATAATGATTGACATAGCTGAATTCACGTCAACAATACTACGATCGAACGACTTTAAAATCAGTGTCGTTCAATCGATAATGAATTTTGCTTGATAGATGGATGTCAATACGATAATGGTCTAATCGGCTACGATATCGGTACGGTTTTGATTACTTCAATTGCACTACTGGAAATTAATGAGATATGGGTATATGAAAAGGCAGTATTGAGAGCGAACATAATAGTGTACTCTAACAACCTGAAATATTTACTGATTTCTTAGAAATCATATTATTCTAGTCTATCTGTACCATACCGATACGGGTAATGCAGGCATAATATTACGTAATTTTATTCTGACATTACATTTCATTTTTATATCATTCCAATTATTTTCGCTGGTATACTAGAAGAGATTCCTTTAGAAATAGGAGTACTTTTGCATTTATTTTTCTATTTCCTTCTCCTTGTCGATGTTATTATAAATCTGTGTGTATGTATGAGTATATTAATTTTTTAACAATGTGGTTTTTAAGGGGTAGAAATCATCAAATACCTCCTCCCACACTAGGTGGAAGAGACTTTTACTAAGAAAAACCAACCTATGCTCCTTAAGTTTTCCTTTGCGTCCTAGGGCCACAGTAACTCTTTTGATCAATCAGGCAGCCCCGGCAGGAATATGTATAATATATAAATGCATCACGCTTGTATTCTCAGACGGGAGAGGTACTCGCATGCATTTTACCAGTTAAGTATGTTAAAATTTCTTGAAACAAGAGCGTAGGTTAGGCGTACTTGAATTGCTGAAATCGATTGGGGCGTGATTTACATAGAGTGACTGCCTATCAGACCTCTATAACCCAGTTATTGGGAAAACGATACTCCTTAGAAAGACTGATGGATCAAACTTACTGGCGTGATCAAAGACCGAAGAGAATGACAGAACCAACGACGTACCTACTTACTGTGGCACAGGGTGTCAATAATAGCCTAGATCTTCTTCTTCTTCCTGCCCTTATCCCATATTACTTGGGGTCGGTGCAACACATTTTCTTCTTTTCCATTCTGTTCTGTCGTCCGTCGCACTATCATTAACTGCCTTTTCTTTCATATCGGTTCACACACAGTCCATCCATCTTTTCTTCGACCCCCCCTCTCCCGCTTCATCCATCCACATATAAATTCAGAACTCCTTTAGTAACATGCGTTTCATCCCTCCTCTTCACATCACATCACCAAGACAAACGATTTCCTTTCAACTTTTCTGTCAGTGGTGCCATTTTCAAACTTCCTCTAGAATACTCATTTCTCACTTTATCCATTCTCATCACACTACACATTCATCTCAACATTCTCATCTCCGCTACATGCAATATCAGTAATAGCCTAGATAAAGTTAGAAATGTAGAAGAGACGAGTGCTGAATTTGGCCATCAAAACAGTATATTATTTTTTAAATTGTCCGCGTGTATCTAAATGCTTCCATACACTAATCGTTAGTCTCCATTCAAACTTTGGTTAAAAACGCTATCACCTAACAATTTGCACCAAACTCGGCACCAACAGCCGAATTTAAACAGGCGTTGGTGAGTTAAACGATGTAAAGTTGGACAATTTCGTAGCACTGAGACAACTATTGTGTTTGCCCAGCCCTTTTGTCGCTAAAAAGGTACTAGTCTAGAGTACTTTGCCATTAACATGGCACTTCGGGTTGTAAATGGAGATAGTCATACAGGTGTGAGTATCAAAGATGCACAAGATAATTTTTTTTTACACTTAGGGCCTGTTTCACAATGTCTGAGTAGGCACTATTCACTGAATAAATTCAAAAATGTGACAGAATTGTATGAAATTATCTGCCAAGTAAGATACTCGAAACTTAAGGTGGTGAAATAAGCCCTTAATGTGCGTTATCGGTCTTAATGTCGTTAAAGTGTAGTTTTTAAAGTGAGCCGTTGATATGGCACATACAATTTTAGAACGAGAAAGTCATACACACAGACAGCCGTCTCAATTAGGTACCCCTGTCTCATTAAAATACTTTAGGAAAGGGGATGGGGCAGCGATGTGGTCAGTATGATACAAAATCATCCTTAGTTGAGCTCTTTTAAAGGATATTTTTTGAAAATCCTTTTCTTACTGCTCATCGAACGTAGATGCAATTATGTTCGAAAGAGTTTAGCGTGGCCATGAGGCATTAAATACAGCATAACACAAGTGGAACACATGTGGGTCTTAGTTAATAAAAGTATCTCATCAAGAGCGGGAGAAGATTGGTACCTGTCTACGTTAGTATTGGAATTCTTTTGAAAAAAAAATTAAATCATGCTTTTAAAATCGGTGACAAAAGAGCTGACGAGATATTTAATCGTAGATATACAACCCTGGCGGAATAAACGCGAGATTGTTTGTCAGACATATCCGACGTTGGCGGTTAAAAAGGTGCCTTCTACTTGTAGTGCATTTAACTGGATTTGAGAAGCATACGTTTTCAAACATACGGCTTTTCTTTGACCGGTAATTTAGCTGAATAACTAAGTAAATGTTTACTTGGGGACGACGTTTATTTACGAGTTAGACGTGGTCTCAGGATTCGTATCGTGGCCTGTTTGGACGCTATTTTCGTTTGCGTATTTGGGAAAATACATCTTCATTGTAGTAGCTACAATGTATTTTTGATTTGTCTTATATTGTTGTATCTGCAGTAAAAGAATTAAGTGTTTATTTATTGAAACTATGCAAAAGCAAACAGCATTATATAAAGACGAACTTATGGCATTTTCTACCGGTCGACCGTAGGGTGCTGCAGAAACATACCATGGCAGGTGTAAGTTAATGAATAGGAAACTTTAGGTAAAGAAAGAGCCAGCCAGCCGCACGCAAAGTGTCTATAAGTCGGCAAGAAATATATTTGACAAATTATATTTATTTTACAACTAGATTTTTACGTAAACTTTTTCGTCAATTTAAACTAAATGAGGCCGGTGTTTCCTAGCTGACTACTCTGAGAAGAAATACCGAAAAAACCTCAAAGGTCAAAGACTCTTTAAAACTCCTTACAGCTAAAAATCTGCAGTCCTCATAATTATAATTTAATCAATGTAATGTGACCATTAATATGGGGAGATTTGAAAAGATAACGTGCACTTCGATCCTATGATCCAATCCTTTCATTCCCAATCGGTTCAAAACTATAAGTACCAATGCCTAAATTGTTTCTCTCAATTATTGTTTACTTGGCTGCTTCTATTTAAACTATTGCCACTTTATACGAAACCTTCCCATCTTTAATTTCTAGATATGAAAATAACCTCAAAATATCAATTTTACCCTAAAAATAAAAGAGGAATCTACTACTTATCATGCTATCCACGACTTGGACTCGACTGCATCTTGGCTACCTGTCAAGTAACACGTTGCAGTTATTTTCTTACCAAATACTTGCTTTATGTGATATGAGGAATATGTGTTTTCAATAAAATATAAGGCTGCATGAATTTTCCTTGAAGTTTAAAAACTTTATTGTGGGAATGGGAAAGTTTTAAGTATAAATTTGGACGAATATGAGAGTTTGGAAAGGCCAGAGGAAGAATGGATGGATTAGGAGATAGACGAATGCTACAATCTTCCCGTTTAATTATATATTATTTAGGTGTCTTCAAAGCAAGAGTGCTTTTTATAAACAAGTGCACCTCACCATTGCACCACTCAACAACGACTGCACCACTGCTTACCATCAGATGGGATCGCAGTCAAGCACTAGCTTATACGCGTATAAAAAAAAAAGAAATGTCATGGTTAATTCGAAAGTGCACTGCATAATTTAAATACGAAAAATTTGTCATGCAGAAGTACTAGTTAAGATTAAGTAGATATAGTAAAAAAAGACAAAATATACTAAATGTAAATAAAGAAGATTGGCGAGCTGGGTATCACATCAAAATCCAAACATACACAAATCTAGTTATATGCAACTTATGGGTCATATATCGTTAGTTATTTTCCAAGCTAAAATACAATATTAGCAGTCCGGAGTAATTAAAAAACCATGATTTTAGGGTACAGTCCCGTTACGGAAACAAAACGCAATAATGCAATAGTACCTCGTCCTTTTTGTGAAGTCTGTAAAAACAAAACGCATAAAATAGGCTTATTGCGTCAGCTGTTACTTAGGTATGTCAAATACAAAAAAAATATAAACTGTCATGATATTTTTGTTTGACCCTGCCTAAACATAATTCGTCGTTCGTGTTATTTGTAATGTTGTCTGCATCTATAAATGAAGTGTGAACTCTTATTTTGTGCCGCCACGTTACTTTAGTACATTACAATTTGCGTTTAGTGTATAAACCTGCGCAGGACTGAAATAGGACTCTTATTTATTCTGTGAATGTTTTTCATGCTTTAACAATGTCAGCAGTTGATCTTCGGTGTATAAACTGTTATGTGCGCTTATCACGCCTTCGCCGACGTGTCTTGATTTGACCAGTTTAAAGGAGAAAACCGAAGCCATTATCGGCTACTGTTGTAATTGTAAAGTATGACTCAGAACCGTGGGCTGTTGTTCACATGTCATGAGTGTAGTCTGGTATTTAGCTTACGATCGACACGAAGGAACAATCTCCCTGCGGTATTTCTTGACAATGTATTGTTACAATTATAATAAAAAAATGTTATAAATACTATGGTTTTGTTTTTTACCTGTTACGAGATGCCGCGCGGCATCAAGAGGTGCAGCGCGATGGCGCGTGGCATCACGAGGGGCAGCGCTGCATGAAGCAACGTATTCTAAATTCTCACAATGAAATGTGTATCTTTTCGCGCAGTAAATAAAGTTATATTTTGAGTCACTCTATTAAAATGTGCGCGCAGCGTCGCGTCTCGGTGTGAGCTGACCCTAACCATCGTACGATTGAACGATGTGATTAAACACAAATTCTTTAGAGTGTCCTAATAGAAGCTTGTAAATCATCGCATGAGCACAGGGTTTCGTCGATAAAACTAATCTCATCGTGCGACGAAATCACATCGTTCAATCGTATGATAGTTAGCTAAATAGGACGACGCTTGAGGGTCTGCCTTAAAACCTTGTCCAGAAGAAGCGAATCCGTTTAGAAACGTTTCGCGCGAATTCATTCGCGCGCTAGTAATATACTAGTAAGATACTAGCACAAATACGTCGCGTCCACAAGTATCGCGCGAATTCAAAATACGCGCGTAAATCGCGTGCACAACGCCAGACCCTCAACTCGCGCGTATTACACGCGAGTCGAGATACTAGGGACACCTTGTTGCGTCCAGAGCGAGTGCACATATCCAGGGAAATTGAGCACCTATATTTGATACGGAATTGTTGAATGCTCCAGCGTTGATACGCTCTTTCTGGGCGCAACGGTCGCACGTGATACGCGCGCGCAATCGCGATGAATTCGCCCCTTCTGGTCAAGCTCTAAGTTACATAATTAGGTAGGTACCTTGTATTATTTTTGGTGGTCCATTTTGAGGTTATGTCTATAAATCATTTTATATCCCCAACTCTAATGTATGTCTTACCATTACATATTTTGTTATACTCTATTGTAGCATTCTAATCCATATATTCATTCTATTGTACGTTAAGCCTGTATGTGATACTGAAAGTACATGGGGTTTTGCCAATCATCTTTAGTTAAAGACAAAAGAATTTCGAGACTTAACAAACATCAACGAAAGGAACAAATGAGAATATTTGCCACAGAAACCCAAATAAATCTCCATTACGGTCAAAGACTGACGAGATATAACAAAAATTATAAAAAGGAACAGATGAAGACAACGTTTACTATCTTCTTCTTCTTGAATTAATAGTTTTTGTTTCTCTCAAAATGTTTGGGCCCAGTAGGTTGCACCGATTTTTAGTTCCTTCAAAGTGCAGATGTAGAGACAGTTTTGTCATTCTAATAAGAGTCCATTTCTGGTCAAGAGAAATGAAATTGGTATGTGTTGAAGGGGTTAATCCATAGTCTATAAAATTTGCTATTAATACAAAATAATAACTCAGTCCAGTAAGATTTTACTAAAGTTACCATATAAAATATTGTACCATCTACACAGAACCATAATTTAAAACTAACGCAAACTTTCAAAGTTGCGTTATAAAACACTATTTACTTTAAAACCAACCTTATTTATATACACGAGATTAAAATAGGTTGCAAGTATTCTAAAACTTTTGCAACTACACATGCCAAAGCAAAAAGTACGAGAAAACTTCGGTATTTCAAACGGAAAACTATTAACCACGAATGTAGAACTATCAGAATAAATCAAAACAACTTGTTCAGCTACTATACATAAACTGTTTAACGACTCTATTCATAGCTCCTAGGTTCCGCATGTCTATTTCAGAAGTTTAAAGCGGTGAAATTTTTAGGAGCATTTGAATTAATGAGAGTGTAGTAACTTTGGAATGGGTGTGTACTAAATCCAGCGGAAGTCAGTTTTAGACCACTATCTCGAATATTTATGATGATTGGAGAATATAACGAAACTGTGTTGAATGGCAAATATTGTAATATTTTATTGTGATACTATTTTTTATTAGCAGTTTTGCTCGCGGAAAATTTAAAATGTTGTTGATTTGCCTTATTTTACACAAATTCGATCAGGTGTAATTTACTGTTTATACATTATACTAACTTATGCCAGCGGCTTGGTCCACGTTGTTTATTACGAACACGAATCAATGTCAATCACAGATATAAAGTAACCTATATCTTTCCTTGCAGTTCAAGCTTGCTCTGTATCAAAGTCAGTTTTGGTTTTGTGGTTAAAGTGTGAAAGCTGACTCTCCTGAAATTCTTTCTGGCTTACTTTCTTTATATTAGTATCGACTACTACATAACAAATACATAACTGTTATGTGAAAAACAAACAGATAATTCCAAACAAACTATAGGAAACTGTCCTATAATGTCATGCATAGATGAGCTATTCAGCATGGTTCGTTGCAAGACTAGCTAGGCTACCGACAATGCGCCAGACACACTTAAGTATCGTCAGTCAAGGAGGCTTCTCAATCCCCCCAAGAATGACTGTGGACGTGAGTTCTACGGCAGACGTGATTAGATAAAGGTGAACGCAGGCAGGACATAATGACCTGAACCTATAGTAGAGAGGAAGGGAAAAAATAAAAGGCAATTTTCCTGACTCATTATATGTAAAGTAAAATATCATTATTTTTTTGTTATTGTCGAATCTTTTATTTATTTAAAACTATTAATACAATTTATATACATTGCAAATATAAGTATATTATATATACACTAAATATCAAATCAATCTGAGTCAATTTAAAATTTTATATTTCGCTTAGGCCTACATGGGCACTTATAAACGTCAGTACGTCGGTCGTAAACGTCATCGTGCTAGTCATCATCATCATTATTTCAGCCGAAGGATGTTCACTGTTGCACATAGGCATAACTGTCGCCACAACGAAGGATCCATTGCTTCTTGCATCCATCGCATTCCTGTGACTCTCACCAGGTCATCAATCCAACTTGTGAGAGGCCTTTCAACGCTGCGTCTTCTCATGCGCGATCTCTTCTCTAGAACTTTTCGGCTCTATCGATCATCCGTTCTATTCGCAACGTGCCCTGTCCATTACTACTTCATCCTTTTTCCCAACTTTATTGAGGTCGGCTTCCAGTCAAGCCTGATTTAGCTGAATACCAGTATATTACGCGGCTGCCTACCAGACCTCCATAACCCATTAACTGGGGTAACACGGTACTTCATGGCAAGACTGGAGGGCACGGACTGGGACTTCATGGGACTGATTTACTGGCTTCTGACGATCCGTAACGACTGCCAAAGATCTACAAATGACAGTCGGGACCTACGGCTTAACGTATGTAGGTTCCCGCCCACTAGTACTTAAATTTGGTAAATCTTCGGGCTATTTTGGCGACCTTGGTTTCACTGCGGATATCTTCATTCCTGAGGCCATCACTCAAGGAAACTCCGAGTATAGTCATTTCAATTGCCAGATGCTAGTGCGCGACTTCAATTGGTCGTTTCGTATGAAAAAATAAGAGGTTCATTTCTCTGCCCCTTTCATCTAAAATGTCGCAAGCCGCACAGAAATATAATAATCTCCCTCAATAACTACAAAGAGAACTACAAAAGCCATAAAATAAATTAATAAACAGTGTCGTCTAGTCTCGTACACTCGTCTAACTCCACAAACTTTCTCTAACGCGTTTAAATAACAATTATTTTAGCTTTATCACAACGGACGAGCTTTTAGCATTTCGCTTAGATGTTAAATAAGTTAGTTGGCGGCAATCTGTTGTTGTGTCAAATGAGCGAGTGAAAGGGGTTTCGATAGTTTTAATATGTTTAAATGGACAAGTAAGAAGCTTCTGGAAGTTACATAAGCAGGCTAGGGCTTATTCATGTTTTGATGATCTCTGTATCTATCTCAGGCAATTGCCTGCTTATATAACTTGGCAAGCAAGCCATAATTTCAGCAGTAAGTCCCTTCTTGGACTTCGTGGACCGACGACCTGGCGAGGGTTGCGGGAATCCGATGGTTGCGAGACGCACAGGACCGGTCGTTATGGCGACGCTTGTGGGAGGCCTATGTCTAGCAGTGGACGTCTTTCGTCTAAAATGATGATGGATGATGATGAAGTCCCTTCTTTGAGAAGTGGCTGGAAAAACGTCCGCACCTTCTGAATGATAGATAGGTCCTCATCGGATATAGTAGAAGAAACGTCCGCTGCACTCTGGACTGGACGTATTGAGCGTATATCAGAAGTAAGCTTGAGGCAATGTCTTCCCGTCCGTTTATAAAGGCTCGACCTTAAAAAAGTCCAGTTGTCAAAATTGGCAACCCAGGGCAAACAGTCCTGGCATAGAATTTTGAAAAGACCCGACCCCAGATAATGGGAGCAGGGATGGACGAAGAAGAAGAAGATTAGGTTCATATACGAGTATAACATTTTGCTTGCCTACGTTTGATTTTCCTCAAAACATTCACGAATCAAGCTACCCACAAATGAATTCCACTCAGGTTCAGGCCGCAGGTATAAAACAGTTTATTAGATTATAATAAAACAGTACAAACTATGGTAATCGGGTTAGGTTTATGCGTTGGCAGCCGTACTCGTTGATTTGGTGGGTAGTTACTATTTGTGGTAACGGTTACGTGTTTTAGATGAATTTTGATGCTTCGGGCTCTATATTATGGCTGAATTTGTAGGAATTGTAATGAATAAATTATCTGGGAGCTTGTTGCTAAGTAATAATAGCTATACGAGTCCATTGTCAAGGTTAAGAAATGCTTGTCAGTCTGTGGACTGATGAGCATCTCAAATTCTTTCGCGCGTCGGAGCTCAAGTTAAGCCGTTGATCCAGTGTGTCATTTGTAGATCTTTGACAGTTTTTCTCGGTAACCAGACAATCTGACACCAGTCTTACCAAAGTGTTTGGTGTTACCCAATTACTAGGTTGTATTTCCGGGCGCCTTTTGAAGGTTTCCCCCCGAAAAAAAAAACGGTTGTCAAGGGAATATCGCCCTAGCTCCAGCTGCAATTGCTTTGATATAGGCAACCTCAACTTAACAGTTGGGAAAAGGCTGGAAAGATTGTGTGTGATTGTTGTGTGTGTTGTTGCTTGAGAATTCCAATCCAACGCTTACTTAAGTATGGGATCGGAAGCTCTTCGAAGAATGTGGCCAATCCATCTCTGCTTGCGACTCTCGTGGCATTTCTCCAACAGCTCTATATTGGATATTGTCTCGGGTCAGTAAATCCCAAGGATATCCCAGAGGCGGCAATTGCGAAGTCTTGGATTTTATGTGAAATCTCCTTTGTGGCCTTCCACGTTTCCGTAGACCACCACAGATTTGACATTGGACTCAAAGATTTTGAATTTTATCCTTCGTGTCAGTTTCTAATTCATAAAACAGTTCAGGATCCTAAAAAGTATTATCCTTTTAATAATAAATCGTTTTGCAGTCTTGTCATTCATCATTTTGAAAATATTGAAATCTACTCACAACCAAAATTCTTGTTGTCCTCAGGAGAACCAGCCATCCGCTCCAGATACGCTCGTCTCCTCGTCCTGGTACCCCCTGAGCCCCCGAAGATACTGAAAGGTCCAGTGCTACAGGCTGTTGAAGATAGAGAGGTGAACTTGGAGTGCATTTCTGTCGGTGGAAAACCTGCAGCTGAAGTATGTATATTTTTTTCTGTGTATTATAAGATACGTACTACAGTACTAAATCTTGATTTCCTGATACTGTATTATCTATGTTTAGTGCTGCTGTAGTTAAATGTAATACTTAATAGGTAAAAGCTTTGAAATTATATTGTTCTATATAAAATTAAACCTTCACCAAACACAATTTCTCCTTCTCGACACACAAAAAAATACTATTGATGTTTCGGTCACAAAGTAAGGCTGTAATTAAATAAATATTTTCCCAAATTATACTCATCTAATGGGTAAATTCATCTCAAAATTCTATATTTTGTGGGAATTTTTAGAAAAAATCCGCATAAAATATTGATCATTTTTATTTTTGTACATTTTAAATACCATAACGACTTGTGTTAGATTAATTTTTTAAAGCCGGAGAACATTACTCACAACAATTTTTTTTTCAGATCACCTGGGTGGATAATGACGGTGGAGTACTAACACACGGAGTTAATTACACTGTGGTGCCAATGCCCGATGGACGGAGATTCACTGCTAGGTAAGTTGGGAATCTTATTAGAACACAGAAAAAAAAAATGTGCGTTTAAGAGCAGGTCGTGAAAGACTGTAAAAAAAAATCCACCCTATATTTTAATTTGATGTGCAATCCATCACATGGTTCTTATTTTTTATTGGTCGGGGGAAAATTTTGAAACCACACCTTAAGTGTCTCTTTTGAGGATAAAACCAGGGGTTGTGGGATTATTAATTCGCTAAAACTCAGTGGTTATAATTAATAGATGATCACAGGTATACATTTATTAGTGACAATTACGCATGTTGCAGCACGCTGTATGAATTTGATGTATGGCTATAAAAGTGAGTGAATACAAAAAAAAAAATAGTGCATGGAGAGTATGTTTTGTGAAAGATAATTAAGCTCCTTATGTATTTTGAGACTGGTAAACTCCATAAATTATATTGAGACTTTGTAACAATGACGTACAAAGGTGAAATTAACGTACACATAAAACCTACCACTGAAGGTAATACCTTAGGTGTGGTGTGAGGTAAATTTTATCGTGGGATTTTTTTGGGCGAGAAAACATGTGGAACGGGAGGAAGTTTCAGACTTATGCTGACTAAAACCTATCCGTAAACATTTATACTCACTTGCACCTACACCTAAAACAACTATCTATAGGTCAAACTAATATTTGTTCCGCAATGTGTTTCAAATCAAACCTTCGTGCACACACTTGCGTACCGTGTCGTCGTATTTAAATACTTTTTACATAATTATGAGTATGTATAAGTGTATTTTTTTTTTAATTGACAGGTCTATTCTTCGGCTGCGTCCCAGGAGACATCACCACAACCAGACCCTCACCTGTCAAGCACAGAACACAGCTGATCGAGCTTACCGAGCCGTTACTGTGAAACTACAAGTAAGTTCACTATTTTAATTTTTTTATATCTTTCGCAGGGTTTTATAAAGAAACCTGATGATTAAATGAATGGATCACAATTCTCATCTCCTCATGGAAACTTCCTGGTTTAAATACCAAAAGTCTGGTTACCCTACGCCTGTGCTCCTCAATCCACACAGGCGTAGGGCAATCAGTCAATTGTGGTCAAATTTTGTTTTGATTGAAAGATCCCTACCCGAATTGGTCCCATAGAAATATTATTGTGGTGTGATGATGAATTTCGAAGATATGGAACGGAACTCCTCATAGAATCATAGCAGAACTGTTGTAACCTAAATAAGTAAAATGATTATTAATTAAAAAGTAAAATTGCTTTGTTTATACGTGTAGGAGATTGACTGAAGGCAGAAGGGTAAGGGATACATCGAACTGATCTGATGATGAAGCCACTTCTTTAGCATGGACTACTTTACGTTTTCCAATTTCAAAACATAACAGTAACTTATTTCTAACCATGTAGGAATAATAAACTGAGTACAGGTGGTTTAAACTAATCCATTTGTGCTGAATATTAAAAATTGGATTACTTTTACCCGTCAAATTATTGGAAACGAGTTAAAAATCAACCTGTATACTTTTTGAAAACTTCAAAACGTCTAAAAGTTTTACACATTTCAAAGTTAAAGTATAACAAACTCCGTCAGATATTAAGTTCTTAATTAGATAGATATATTATAATTATTGTAGAATCCACAATTTATAATTATGATTACTTTCCTAATCTAATTTTGTCGTATGTAAGACTTTTGGGACACTTAGGTACTGATTTAATAATTTTTCGGGTGAGTTTCAAATGCCGAGTACGATGTAATTATAAGCTTAATCAACTAATTGATACAAGACATTACATTTCAAATCAAATTCTCGTTACAAGGTGGCAGTTCCTGTTACATTAACAATTAAGAACAATTGTAAGGTGAATGAAGAGGTATACAAAGTTGCTTATAGCGGCAATTAATCTCTTAACCGTCTACGGACCTAGGTTGGCAGCTGTAAAAAAAATCTGGCCAAATGGGCCTCGACTCAGCGCAAACACAGTGCGAGTGTTGAGCCGCACAGGATATGTGTCACATGCTGTGCTGACCATCCTACATCACTACCTGGACTTTTCAGGATCTATGCAAGGCCAATAACAGTACCGTACAGGTTGCCAAATACTAGTCAGATTACATGTAGTAAGAGTAGGAGTACATAGACACAAAAAGAAGAAGATGAAGCGGTGTAGTAAAATTAGATCCTAGAACTAAAACTTTGATGTCTGCGTAGGGAATTACAGCTTACGTTAAAAAAGAGGAAGGATACGCCATGGAAGTGGTAACAATATTTATATTCTGTTCAATAATTCCGGAGACTAAAATGACATTTCAACACCAAAGAACTGGCGTCATTCCTATAGAAATTTTGACATTACTTATGTCAATTTAGTCTCCGGGTTTATTGAACAGAATATAGGTTTTTTATAGTGACTTTAATTTTTCTCTACGTATTTTTTTTCGACAGTTCGAATTAAATGAGGTCGATATTTCGTAGTTAGTAAAAGTCGAGAGAGACTAAGGTCTCATAAGTGAGACCACCTACAAGGTGTAGGTAGGCTTTCGGCAGACATGACGATGATGATAGTAACGTGAAACAAAACTTGAACATCGTTACTAAAAAATATTCTTCCATAGTAACAAAAGAAGCGTACCATACAACTTTTTCCTCAATAGCTGGCTCCAATACACCCAGCAACTATCATAAAAGGCAGTTATTCATATCAAAAACTAGTTCACGTATATTCTGCAATAAAAAAAGATAACATGAGAGCATATTCTTTGTAAGTAAAACTCACATTCCTACTTCAATTCCTGTGCACTGAGCTAGATTTTCTAGGTTTTACTTGACTTAATATAGAATATGAAGCACGTAGGTTATATTAGATTTTTGTCATCTCGCTCGTGTGGCCTGACGAAGTGAAATGAGTTATTATTACGCGAATGCGAGCTTGAGTAGTGCTAAATTGAAGTGTTGAAAATATCTTGTTACATGGTTCAAATTTTGATGTGAAGTAGTCTTAAACGTATAGCTTTTTTAATACTCTACCTGTAGAGACTAGAAAATTCTTTCATTACACAATCATTCTTTCAGTGTTGAGAAAGGTAGAGTTTTTGTATGACTCAAGTTAGGTTGTGTTGAAAATTGTTTCTAAGTTTATCTAGGACATTACTCATACCCATTGCCTCAGAAAGCACGTAAAGCAGAAAGCACGTAAATCATAGAGTTTCGATGGTCGTTCGTTAGTCTTTTATATTACCTGCCTCCTGGTCTAACCATGATAACATGTTGCTCAGTAACTGGATTAAGAAGGCCTGATAGGCAATCACTCCGTGTGAATCACGGATATTCAGTGACAGTAGGTAAGACTGGAAGGAGATGATAAGGATCTTGCCAAGAGGTATTGTGTTACCCAAATATACCTACTGGGTTGTAAAAAGGATAATCAGAAGCCAGAAAAATTGACGCTAGTCTTGCTGAAGAAACAAAAAGAGAAATAAATAAAAAAATGATGAAAGTAAGATAGATAATAATCTATTATTAGTACAGGACAAACAACAACAATATTTCTGACGGAACCTGTTCGGGAGTATAATCTGTAAATCCAAATCGGTCAACAATTGAATGTCGGTGAAGATATAATAAAATACATGACATACAGCTGAACATAGAACCTCCTTTATGAAGGTTAAAAATAAAAAAGTTTACTATAAATAACTCGAAATAAATAATTCAACATTAAAAAGGAAATAAACGGTAACACGACATTGGTAAGACCATTTTATTTTCGTCAGCCATTTATTTATCAAAATGATTTCCCTTTGACCTTTGAACATTACATAAGGTTTCTTTAAAGGTCGTAACCACGTAAAGTCATTAACTATTTAAATTGAAATCAGCTGTTAATACTGGAAACCTTTCGTGATTTCGTTTCAATGCATTACGAGATTCAGTAGTCTATTTTGATGGTAGCTTTTCATGCGTCAAATTGTTCCAAACTAAAGTAGTTTAGGATATAACATCCTCGTAAATGTGGTAAGAGATCCTACGAGTATCAAGGAGCTAGATAAATGGTCACATTCAATATCTCAGTGTTTGAATAAAAAACAACACACAACAACAGTTTTGATAATTAAACTATATCATGTCTTCAAATGACACATATTCGTAGAATAGGTACGTTTAAAAATGTTTCCATGGGAGAATTTTCTTTATTCATTCGGGGGAAGCTGTTGACAGAAGTTAGTAGTCCATAATTTGGTCCTACACGACTACATTCACTACTAGGACTCAGGCTTTCTCTTCAGGAGAGGAAAAAGGCCATAATCTACTACGCGACCCCACTACGGATTGGTAGATACAACATGTCTTCGAAGTTTTGGGTCTAGAACATGTTGGTGTCATCACGATGTTATCCTTCACCGTTTTGAGAACAGTGATAATGAAATAAATTATCCAAAGTAATATGCCTGGCTGGGCTTATACCCGCGACATAAGTAAGTCGGAGCCATTACTAATGGGCCACCATTTGCTAGTAAAAACTGACAAATGTCGTTGATTGGTTGTAATAAGGTCTCTATTATATATTAATAAAAATAAATAGCTACATTAATTCAATTCCTTCTTCCCCCAAAAATATTCCTTCCAGAACCAAGTTCCTGAAATCCGTATAACTAATAAAACAAACAGTCTCATTCCGTTTCCTGATAAATTATTCTTTTACTCTCAGCAGCTTGTTCCAAACCTACTTAGACATGATTTACGGCCATCCAATTTAACAGCTCATTTATTATCACGTCATCTAAATGTTTGAACTGTACGTTTTGGGGTTTCATTGTGGTTTTCTGAGGAATCAGGAAGACATATTTCCCTGTTTCTATACATCTTCCTGATTCTAAGAACACCACAGAGAAAGACGAGCTTCAGTTACAGATCTGTCAAATTTTCATCTGAGCGTAAAATGCGGAACTATTACTTGAAGTTTTCTCAACCTTAGATCGGTCTTCCTTATAACTATTTATATTTGAGTCCTTATTTCCATAAAGTCTGCACAATATGTATCACCAACTGTACATGAAGTTTAAATAAATAATCCAGATGGAAGAATTTTCTTTAAAAAAAAAGGAGCAAGTGTTCTTCTCTCTGTGTTTATTCATTTTAAGTTTTTGTGTGAATGTAAATAAATGAGATAGTGTCAAAATTACACATATAGTCACTAGATAAGGCAGTTTTGTGAAAAGCAGATGTTTTGGTGTTATTAGAGATGAGAAACGTGAAATTTTTGTAGTGTAAAGTACTATAAAAATATTTTAATAGATTCTGATATGAATGGTATGATAAAAAGCCTGAGTATTGAGATGGTAATTAATAAAAATTACTGTGTGCCTAAAAGTTTCATCAAAAAAGGTTAATGTCAGCTCTAAACATAAAATCAGAAATATCCGCTACGGTTAAAAATTAAACGTAGTAGAAAACTGCAAAAGATCTTCTAGAAATGAAATTTCAATTCAAGAATGTGTAAAACTGTGTAGAAACTATCCAACTAACTCTAATAGATTTTAAATACACTTAGCAAAGCTTAAAATGAAAATAACTTGCAGCCACATTACCAAAGCCAGAGTTTATGCTAATGATCACTTAATATCCAGAAATGGATGTTTCAGCTTCCACAAAAATGAGATAATTTGATACGACGATTAAACCCACATTTTGTTTAAGACTTTATGGCTGAACTTCCCCTGGGTTGGTATCTTGTTCGTATAATTTTGTATTAAAATGTATGTAGAAGGAAAAAAGGGAACGTTTGCAGGCATCTTTTTGCGACGTACGCCGTGCCTTCGAGATGTTTTCCCGAATTACCATACGATAATAAATTGGCTAAGAAAATTCTTGATGTTTGAAAGTTTGTTTTTTTTTTGTACGAATTTTACACTAAGACAGAAAAGATTTAGTTCATACAAACAGATTATATGAAGGCACGTTTAGGATTAATTTAAAATTAATGCCTAAATAAAATAAGCACTAGGATTTTTTATATATATATATATAAAAAATAAAAAAAATATAGACACGTCAAAAACAAGATAATGGCTTTGACTGTTTATACATATTATAATTTGCAGTTTGTGTATATTAACATTTTATACATAACATGTGTGGTAACAAACATAAATCTCCTATACAAAGCACTAATTGCACTCTATAGTTTCTTGTATAAGATTTCGGTACTATTTTTTTACTGTTGTTAGTGGATTATTGGAACGAAGTCTCAGTAGATTCAGCTTAGAATCTATTCCATAAAATATTAGTTATGTAAAGTCAGAATTTAAATAAAATTAGGGCAAAAACATTATCCTGCTCCAAATTTTAAAACTTTTAAATAGTTATCGAGAAACTTTGCACAAAGCCATTGTTCGATAAAATCCCTGTTCTAAAGAAAAATATCTACGAAACACAAGTAAAACAAACCTTAATTTGAGTTTGTACACACATAAATTACTTCTTAAGCCAAGCTTCCAATAAACGGATATAAAGAAAGGAGAAACGAAATAAGGAAACAGACAGACAGTAAAAAAAAATCCGTGCCGCAATTTTTGTACATCCTCCGTTTAGAAAATTCGCCGATTCGGCTTACCAACATGACCAGTCTCCGTTGGCCTATCAAACTTGTCTTTCCCGTTGATGTTGTGTTAAGTGGGGTAGATCTAATAATTTTGGACGTTGTTTTATACTGGAAAAGTGAAAATAAGGAGGGCTGTGTAAGGCTCTAATTTCGTGACGCACTTCTGTAACGGTGTCAGCAAATCTTGTATATCATGAGGCGAATGATTTTTTTCTTTGCGGTTTTCCAGCCATTTCGCCAGTTTTTAATGGGATCCTTTGAATTTGTTGCCGCAATTCGAAGAAACATCATTTTTTCTTTGAACGTACTTTTTTCTCTTTTTTGTCTTGTGTTTATAAGATTATTCATATATGGACTTACTAGCAGTTGCTTACGGCTTGGCTTCTATGGCTTATTCCATGGGAATCGTACGTTTTCCGAGATGAGTCCTGTATGAATAATAAACTTCAATATTAGTATTGAAGTAGAGAAGTTATTTTCAATATTAGTATTGAAGGAGAGAAGTTATTTTCTGATGGGTATTACATTAGTGTAATACCCATCAGAAAATAACTTCTCGAAATAGAATTAGTACTGCAGATCAGTGATTGCATTTTTTTATAAATATAAATAATAATTTATACACACTATTTTATTTTCTCCTTACATACAGGAAAAGTTTTTAACCACTGCGTAAATTTTTTTGGTGACTCAGTGTAAGTAATAGAACACAAGTTGATCTTCAAGGTTAAGCAACGCTCGCCAAGGTCTGTGGATGGGTGACTATCTTAACATAACGAGTTTCCTCCGTGCCTCGGAAAGCACGTTAAGCCGTAGGTCCCGGCTGTCATTTATAGATCTTAGGCAGTAGTTACGGATAGTCAGAAGCCAGTAAATCTGACTCCAGTCTTGCCATGAAGTACCCTGTTACCCCAGTTATTGGGTTGTGGAGGTCTGGTAGGCAGCCTATGCACGCCTACGCAGTGGTTAAAAAGTTTTCCTGTATAAAAAAAACTTGTCCACTGCGTCTATCTGTTCAAGATATACTCAAAAAGTATTGAACGGATTTACATTAATGGTTTTCACTAATAGGCAGAGTGATTCATGAGGAACGTTGAAATATACCTATTTATAATACTAGTTGACTCAGTAAATTTTGTTTTGCCATATAAAAGAAAGGACGGTGGGAGTAGGAGGGTAAAAAATAGCCTTCGATCTATTCTCAGAACTACCTAAAATAAAATAAAAATCATAAAAAACGGTCAAGGCGTTTCGAAGAAGTTTGATAAAAATATTTGATACAAGATTTTTATATACTGATAGTACTTATTTATTTGGTCAGTCAACAACTGCTTACACTATACAATTATATTATATACTAGCTTTAGCCCGCAGCTTCGCCCGTGTATATAAAAAAATATAGCCTATGTCACTCAGGTATACAGCAGCTTTCTATTGGTGAAAAAATTTTAGCAATCGGACCAGTACTTCCACAGATTACCTCATACAAACAAAAAAACAAACTTTACCTCATTATTATATTAGTATAGAAGAACCAAAAACTGAGATAACACATACAGAAAAACCTAAAATTTCAAAGAATTCTAACACCTGCGCGAAGCTGGTGAGAATTGCTAGATTGTTTATAATATGTACAAGAGTAGAAAAGCGAGCATCCAATTGTACCGACTTAATGTTCCGTTCAAAAAGCAATTTTAATCATATTTGCCTCTCATAAACGAAGCTGTTTCGACGCACTCATTCAAAGAACCTAATCCTATCAGTGAATGAAACAACAGAAGCTCTTCGTTCACTCATATTCCTAAATCTACCTTCGAGAAATGTTTGTATGAACATAAAGTGTGACACTTCTTTCCCTCGACAATGGTGAGAGCCTTTCAAATGGTTTATTGTCACTTCAGAAAGGCTTTGTTCGTTTAATTCCCTGCAATGTAAGGCTTCGTCTAGACTGAAAGGTTCATTGGTTACAAAATAAAGTATGTGCTATAGCGGATTAAGGGGTATCTTTACGATTAAACCCTTTTGTATTAAGTAAGGATGTTGTTGGCGATAAAAGGTGGAGTTTTATAGGATCAAGTGAATTTATTTCAAATTATGTACGAAACAATTTTCTGTTTTAAGGGTTTTTTAAAAGCATTTGTGCTTTACGTCAGTGTGTTACTGTCTTA
This sequence comes from Mythimna separata, assembly GCA_030763345.1. Classification (NCBI taxonomy): domain Eukaryota; kingdom Metazoa; phylum Arthropoda; class Insecta; order Lepidoptera; family Noctuidae; genus Mythimna; species Mythimna separata. Next base: position 9,061,233 of record CM061190.1, read on the forward strand.
AGTGCTTTTTGTCAATATTTTTGTGCTACAATCTGATAATTGAATTTTATCATTTTTTATTTTATGCAAAATATCTTTGTTCTGTCTATATTATTCTCTTTATTTTTAAATCATTTAATATTTACCTTACTACTAATTTAACTTGGAATCGGCTTCCAGTCTAACTAAATTCGGCTGAAAAACAGTGTTTTACATAGTGCGACTGTCTATCAGACCTCTATAACCCACTTATCACGCTAACACGACACTCCTTGGATAGACTGATGTGATCAGTCTATTAGTAACTGGCTTTAGCCTGCAGCTTCGCCTGCGTACATAAAATATAGCCTATGCCACTCAGGAATACAGCAGCTTTCTATTGGTGAAAAAAATTTAGCAATCAGACCAGTACTTCCACAGATTACCTCATACAAACAAAAAAACAAACTTTATTATATTAGTGCAGAAGTGTAGATTAGTCGTTTACATTACTTTGATTCTGTTTATAGTTTTCTCATCATATTAATCAGCTTTTTACGTAAAAGATCTTTATAATTATGACTCACTATGATCAACTGCAGTCTACAATTTTTCAGTTTTTGTTTCACTATATTTTATTTAGAAAATGAAAATGCTGTAGTGAGTTTGACAGTAACAATATTTGTCACAAAACCAATATAGCCTCAACCTTATAAAAACACTAATACCTTCTACTCCAATTTCAATGGCTCGATTCCATTTCAAATTAGAACTATCTTTTCAATTTACTTCCCTCCATCCTCTCCAAATTATATATGGGAACTGCCATATCAGTTTGGCTGGCTTCCAATACCATACGCCTTTAAAATGCCCCGTAATATCCAGTCTTAAACAATCAACTGTAAAATATTAGTAAGGTTATCTGGAGCTCCTAGCTTAATGGCACTAGAATCTGCTAGCCTATATACTGTGGAAATTGGTTTCTGGAATGTGCTATACTTTCTACGGGAATTACTGCTAAGTCTCTCAGGTTCTGTCTAGTATCGTTTTAAAGTTTTGATACAGAAAATTTTGTTTCTATGTCAAAAGGATTGAGTCTCCATCTCTAAGTAGTTATTTTGTATATCTATAAAGGTTTTAAGACAATGCCATAATATTTGCATTACAAAAATCATTTTTTTTAGCAACTGATGCATTAGCAGTACATTTGTGAGTACCTACTATGTAAGGATATGTCTTTTATTTCATATGTCCTGGCAGTAGGGAGTGTCTTCTTTGTCTTAAAAAGCACTTAAGACCCTGCGGGCTCCTGCGGCTGATCTCTCTCCGGTCATATAGGATTATCGTCCCATCGGACTATGCAAATGCACACACTTAAGTACTATAATATCACCTCCGTATTTGATTAATCTCTGTTGAGATTGGCCATCGTAATCAAAATTTGGGGGTATACTCCTATGGGACTCTACACCTTTCCTTGCTCTTCCCTATTCTGAGGATTGATAGAATACATAATCACTTTTGTGCATACTTCACGCAATCAATTCCATGCCCCAGTGTGAATCCCTGAAAAAGGCGTTCAGCAAAGTCAATTAAATTGTAGTAAAAGCAATGTCTTCTACCTCGCTTACGGATTCCTTGTAAAAAACTACAATCGAAGTTGCCACTAGAAGCTTCACTTGTATTTATTTTTCTTACTCCTTTGTTACTCCGTATGTTTTGCAACATTTTACAACTACTGGAAACAGTCCTGATTTGGACACAACGAGAAATAGTCGGCTTTACGTTTATTTTTAAAACCGTCTTTTTTAAAGTTCCGAGTGAAAAATTGTTGGGTATTTTTAGGTCAAGTCGATTCGTAATGGCTGGTTCCCGCAGTATTGTTTCGTTCTTGGAGAATCAACGATGTTTTCTGCGACATTTCTCTCATTTTCTACTTGGTTTTTCACAATTCTGACTTGTGGAAAATGTAGTTGCTTTCTTAAAATTAAAACTCGGTCTTCGGTGTTGTTGTTACGCTGAAGTTAATTTAATTTTTATAGAGAATTTAATCCTTGAATTTATTACAAAACATAATGATGTTAATATTCTGATTTTCTATTGTCGAATTGAAATGTTTAACTAGCATTTAATATTTATTTCTTGCAATAAAATTATATTATTTAAGTAACTAAACAATTACTAAGAATTAATACTAAACCTAACCATATACTCAAATAAAATCAAATCCACATTTCCACCTTGACCTTGACTTTGATAACTTGTAGCTGATTTCACAAGTTTTCTTAATAAATTATTGAGAGAGATGCCTGAAAAATTGATTTATGCCCGTTTTCACCAACAGCCCCTAAAATTTAAGTGTCTCTTAAGCCAATTTAATCACAGTTTTTACATATTTTTAAGTTATTATTCTGAATTAAAATATGAAAACTTTAAACTTACGTGTTCGATTTCATACTTTAATCTATACATATAATAAAACAGTAAAATTGTGCATCGTTTGCCGCAAATGGCGCCAAAACTACTGAACCGATCCTGTTCAAATTTTGCATACATAATCCTTATAGGACCCTTTTTGCTTTAGGCTATATTTTATCACGCTATTTGCTATGGGGGGTGAGCAATATTGCATTTTGTCGGTTTTGAACGAGTTGCCCCGAGTTCGAATCCCACCTACAATTTATATTTCTGTCAATGTTTTATCTTATTGTTTTTGGAAAAAAAAAATACTTTTACCATTTTTTCATAAAAAAATCAACATTCCTATTTGATTTTTCCCAAATATTTTGTAAAAACTAATCAAAACACGTTATAAAATCCAAACGTCCACAAAATTCACATACTACAATGTTACATTAGTCCATTTAGCTGCAAATTTATCTACTGAAATGAAAATCATCACGCTATCATCGACGAAGAGCGGGGCAGTCATTTATGACATTTATATGAGAACGTCTATTTTGCTTGGTTTTCATCGAACACTGCAGCGTGATTGATTAATGACTAGACTGGGACGTAACACGGTGGTGGTTCGAATCCCAGGAGGTGTTTTAGATTTTTTTATTTTTTGTATATTTTGTTTTTACATATTTTTGCATTCTCACAATTTTTTTAACAAAAATATTACCTAAAAATATTATTATTATTGTTTAACCAAAAAAAAACCATGGTGACAAATTTTACAACTGCGGAGTTGCACCCCGTTTTCAAAATACAAACAATGACATCCTTCTTTTTCTTCCTGCTCTTATCCCGTATTACTTGGGGTCGGCGCAACACGTATTCTTCTTCCATTCTGTCCTGTCGTCCGTCACACTATCATCTGCCCTTTTCTTTCATATCAGTCCTTACACAATCCATCCATCTTTTCTTTGGCCTTCCTTTCCTTTTCCATTCATCCACATGTAAATTCAGAACTCTTTTGGTAACGTGCTTTTAATCTCTCCTCTTCACATGACCATACTAAGACAAACGATTTCCTTTCAAAACCATTTAATTTTTTTTAACTAAAGGCGATTTATATTTTAGGTGATTTCTTCCACTCTAGGAAGGAGCACGAGGGGATGTCAGACTTTCACTGACCAAAACCCACACCTTTGTATGTTCCTTCTTCGCCTTGCATTCCAGGACTCCGGGTGGAGGTGATCAGCAGTAACGACCTCTCACGTCCGGTCCTGGTACAGAGAGAGAAGGTATGGAAAGCAGTCATCACTTCCTTCCGCAAATGAAGCGAAGAAGGTAGCAGAAAGCGCAAAGATGATGCCCTTGGCATTACGAGTCGCAGGGCGATTCCATGATACCGTTAGCGCGGAGTTTTGGACGGTGCACTATTGGCATTTCGCTGTTGAATAAAGACTGGTCTTAGTCGACTGACGTTGCGTTATGTGCCACGCGAACTTAAAAGAGATACGCATAAGAGAACGGCCCTAACGGGCTTCGATAGCTGGAAAATTGTTCGTATTCTAAAGGAACAAAGTGGGTATTTTTTACTGCTCTGCATGCTCTACCCGTAAAAATCGAGAGTTTACAGACTGCGTTCGATCATCAGCATGTGAAGTCGACTAGGTGAAAATACTCGCACACAAGAATTCGTTTATTATTCTCACTAAAGAAAAACATTTATTTGGTGTATTAGGGTGTCAGTCAAATACCGCACCAGAAAATTCCTGCCTGAATAAACAGGTAATATAAACACAAAAAAATGATGGTGATCAGTAAACGCCCTATACATATGACACCTGGGAAGTGTCCAAGTGGCGATGGGAGGGGTCTAAGGATGTCCTGTTTCGCCCGGTTTCAGCCACGTTGCTTCACTCTAGGAGGTGACTGCTTTCCATTCCTCCTCCCAGCTCATACCATGATCTGAACTAGGGTAGGAGGATTCTGATTTTGACCCGCAAACAGTACGGCGGTAATCCGCCCTAGCGGGGTAACTTCGATCGTAAGGTCCACCGTGTCTTCCCGCCGAATCCAAAACATCTACCTCCCGAAACACTCATGTTCGGTTAGGACCTGCGTAAAGCGCTTGCGCTTAGAGTGAATTTATCATAGTAATAATCATGGTGTGCCAATATTAGTCGCCCTAGAATGTAAATTGCAACTAAAAGAACACTGTGGAATTTAGTTGGTAAAAGTCTGATACTCTCTCTCGGTCCACCTAGAGTGGGAGAAGGTATTTGGTGGTTACCCAACAAAAAAAGAGGCAAATACTAAAGGCGATTATCGGCCCTAATTTGGTTTTTTGAAGAACAAATCATTTTCATTTTGGTTTTATCGCAATATGAAGTAAACTAACGACTTTACCCATAGAGTAGGCAATTAACTGTTTAGAACGTGAACTCTGCGGCTCTGTGCTTCGTTGATGTTTTTAAGGCAATTGACGTCGTGCGGAAGAAAAACCCGGGTGTTACCATTGGGTATCGCCCGGAGGACACGTTAGATCATAAAGCACTGGTGGGCCACGCTTAGGCGGAGCACCACCGTGTCCTTGTGGGGACGATCGGTGACAGCAACCTCTCGCGCTGGGCACTGGACACGCCCCAGTCGCTGGGATTCCGACCCCGATTTAGAGCCACCGTAGGAGTGGCTTGCGAATGGCGAGCAATGGGTAGTTTACCATCTGGCTGTCCGGTAATGATCCAGACGGTCAACCGTGGGTATTGTTCCACGCGTGCTTCAAAGAGATGTCAGCAAACTGTAGGTGCCCAGCAGGTTCGAAGCCTCTGGGGCCATGGGTGAGCTTCCGAAAGTAAAACCCGGGACCCTGGAACGAAGGCAAAGAAGGAACGGGGTGAGGTTTATTCAGTAAAAGTCTACCTCACCCTCTGAGAAGTCATTCTGATGATTTTCCACCTAAACAAGAAACCTGGGCACGCCGTCATTGCGGCGGTAAGTTCCCTCTTTGAGAAGTAGTTGGAAAGAGGTCCTCACGTTCCGTATGCCGCAGGTCCTCACCAGACACGGTAAGTTCGGGAGGCTCCTGCATCGGATTCAGGGGTAAAGGGCGCCCCAGTCAGACTTGGGCGCACTGTCTGGACCGCCCGGAGGACACGGTGGAGCACACGGTAGAGGTATTGCAGTCGCCTTCTTCTGCGAAGCAGTAATGCTAGCCAAGGAGGCGGCCGGCCGCGAGCGCGAAAGGGAACGACCCTCACGCCCCCGCCGTCAGGATCACGAGAACGATTTCCGACCACCGTAGGCGCAAGCTTGCGGACGGCGAACACTGGGTAGCTTGCCGTCCAGCAGTTCGGTAATAACCCGAACCGAGTCAAGTCGTCAACTGTTCCACGAGCGCCTCAAGGAGATGTCAGCAAACTGTAGGGCGCGGCAGGGCCGAAGCCTCTGAGCACGTGGATCTGTATTCCGAAAGATAAGCTCGGTGTCCCAAAATTGAAGGCAACACAGGAACGGGGGTGGCGTTTAGTCAGTAAAAGTCTGACATGCCCTCCCGCTCCATTTAAGAGCGGGAGAAGTCATGATTACCCATCTGAATAAAAAAACCTAAACAAGAAACCTACTGGGGCTATGGTTTCGCTTCTGAAAGGGAGACCCTGGAACGTAAGGCAAGGAAGGAATATAGAAGTGAGTCTTAGGCAGTAATAATCTGACACGCACTTCCGCTTCACACAAGAGCAAAAGTCATTAGATGATTTCCCAACTAAAAAAAGTACTAATTGGAGTTTTAACTTAAACAGTTTTATGTAAAATTAATTAATCAGATCTTTTCGGAAGTATAGGATTAGATACTTAGATTACTTTTGTGCAGTTTTACGAACTTAACGCGGACGAAGTCGCGGGCAACAGCTAGTTCAGAATAATAACCTAATAATATGCAAAAACCTTGATTAAATTGGCTTAAGAGACACTTAAATTTTAGGGGCTGTTGGTGAAAACGGGCATTAGAGTTTTACTTTTTGAACTTAACAAGGTGTCCCTTTGTATGAAACTGAAGGTGCTGTAGACTCTCAGACCGTTTGGAAATGAAGCCAGTCAGTGGAGCCTATATGAATATAATGAATGTTATTATTCTTTTTCATATTAACAATGTGCCAGTACGCTTTATTAAATGTACAATTGTACAATAATTTTCATTTTGAGACCTCCAAATTTCTACGTAGGTATAGCGTTTTGTTTTTATACGTCTAGACAAGTAAAACCTAATATCATTTTTGTTACAGGTACAATACGCTCCAAAAGTACGCATGTTCGTGAAATCTGGAATACTGAAAGGAAATATTCAAGAAGGAGACACGGTCGTTATTGGTAAGTTTAATAACATTTTCCTCAAAAAAATAATTTGTATTTGATTTAAAAATAATCATCATCTGCCTAGCCTTTTCCCAACTATATTGGGGTCGGCCTCCAGTCAAGCCGCATTTAGCTGAATACCAGTATTTTACGAGGAGCGGCTGCCTACCAGACCTCCACAACCCATTAACTGGGGTAACACGGTACTTCATGGCAAGACTTACTGGCTTCTGACTAACCGTAACGACTGCCAAAGATTTACAAATGACAGCCGGGACCTACGGCTTAACGTGTATCCGAGGCACGGAGGAAACTCGTTATGTTAAGATGGTCACCCATCCACAGACCAACCTTGGCAAGCGTTGCTTAACCTTGAAGATTGACCTGTCCAGCTGTTATTATCTAGCCGCGAGCTCCTCGATGATTTCAAATTATCCATTTACTTTTTTAATCAACCCATCGACGTTCATTGCTATTCGTAGGTATACCCCAGGGTCGATTCTGTGCCCCTATTAATTTTATTGAATGCTTACGCTTAAAGCCTGCGTAGGTAGATACAAAATTTTGAGATACTTTAATCAGGGCTACTTAATTAATTAATTAGTTAAATCCATTTTATAAGCATCCTTTTGATTCGAATTTGATTCTTTGAACGATTTATGCTACGTAATATCTGAGAAAAGTACATTTTCGAAATTAATACGGAACATTTTGAAACCTTTGGTGAGATTATGAGTATACTGTAAAAATCTATTTTGCTAGAGTAACTGTAGTTTTTTTGCCGATTCTTGTTCATAGAATACCATAAATTAGAACCGTGAACCAGCTTCTGGCGTTTTATGCTCATGTAGGCGTATATAAAATAAAATATTTGGAATTATTAGTATGTTGGTAGATTTTAAGCATGAATATACATAATATATTTTCTCATAATTGTTTTTATTTCTCAGGTTGCCAAGCCAGTGCGAATCCCAACAACCTAACATACAAATGGTATGCCAATAATGAACACATACCCGGTGACGTCAGTAATGAATTGGTGAGAATAAGAACCCTATGTTTCTTAGTTTTATGAATGAACCTTTTTGTTTAAATAAGGATGAGCTACTATAGTCCATCTAATGAAAGCGCGACCTGAGAAAAAGAGGTTAGATACAAAAAAAATGTATGTGGTATTACTAACTAGTTGGAGAATCCTGTTTTGACATTTTTCATTTTTTTTTATTTCTTACAAATTGCGGCTGAATAATGTTGCCAATTAAATTTTAAAAAACTCCAGGTCGCGCTTTCATTACGCGTACTCTAAGCCCAGGCGCGCACTAGCGGCCAGTCCGCAGGCGGCCAGGTGAAACAAATGAAAGCGCCATAGAGCGCGCGCTTCTGTCCGCACGCGGCCAGCGGCCACAGGTGCGCGCGCTCTATGGCGGTTTCATACTAATGTATGTATCTCGATGGCCGCCGCGTCCTGGCCGCTGGCCGCTGGCCGCAAGTGCGCTATGGGGCTAACTAGTTTTAAATAACAGATCGTGTTTTTTTTTTATCAAAAAAGCGGGAACCGCCAAAAAAGGGAAAAAAAATAAAGAATTTTGGTGTAAGAGATGATAATTATAATATAAACATCACATAATTAGCGTGGTTCCAGAGCGACTAAAGTTCAGCCTAGGTTAGCCAAAGTTTAATTAGGGTTCATTGTTAAATATCTAAATTATACACTTAAGTTTGTTAAGGGATATGTTGTGAACATTCCACTTACCAAAGTGTGCTGTAATGTTTTCAGAATTTAATTTATCTAGGTCATTGCTTTGTTACAACTGGGTCGAGCAACCATTCGAGAATTCGCGCGAGTCATTTAACCTTTATCGATTTTAAATGGTGTTTTAATCAGGCAAATGGGGTGTTCATAGGTAAAGGTAACAGGCTTCTGCTGTCGTCGATATGTCCGTTGCAGCTACATGTCAATCGGTTTTGTTGATACTACCATTGAATAAACCATTAGGTTAATTTGTAGTGTGAAAACCGTTTTATATAGTAGTCTGTTTTACTATATTATTATTTATTTGTATTTTGCCATGTTTTTTTATAATGTTTGCATGTGCATTAACTGCATACATAATTTATTTTGTGAGTTTTGGCGTAATTCTTACATTAGTATTGTGATATAAGTGTGTTATATAATTGCCTCTGAGACGGTATAAAATCTTTAGATAGCCGAGGATGGTAATCATCAATACTCATCTGTATCATAAGACGTCAACACACTTGTGCAGAAAAATAACTATTACATAAAAGAAAAGTAAAACGAATGGTAGTGAATTATTTTTGTGTTATGGTGGAAAAAAAAATCTCTTCTTTTGCGCATCTTAAAATGGCGACTCTAAACTACGATAAGAATCAATTTCTTAGCAAGTGTGTTAGAAACTAATTTATTGTATTTTTGATCCAAGTACAAACAATCCCACAGAAGAAATCTCCCACAGAAAAAAATTATCTTGTAACTCCACAAATTCGTCTCAAAACACAACTCCACCTAAAAATTCTACTTGTATCCCCGAAAATGGAAATGTTGAAACGCGTACACGAAAACCGTAAGCGGAGCGTAACATATTCCATTTTTCGGAGGCTCCATTAAAAATCCAAAACATAGTAACGGCCTTGTATCTTATATCATCTCGAGTGTCGTTTCGCCATTAATTCCGCATACTATATTAAATTTTACCAAGCTTATTTGCATCTCCTGGAGGCGTCGAAAATATAAGAGAGAATTTTCAAATTTCTTCTTGGCACAACATATACCTGCAATATGCATTTTACATTAGCTGTTTCATATTAGGGAGGATGTTCAAGAATTTTTGGCTTATTAAATGTTTTGTTTTCTACTTTAAGTGTTTTTGTTACTTATAAAATGTTTAGTGTTATATGGTAATTGGCTTTATCTTCTTAAAATTTTGCTAGGTGTCACATTTTACCAACTTGATATATATTTTTTGTCGATCTCATCATAAGCCTTTGTTAGTACTTTATAGAAGTGTGCTACAAGAAGTGTTAATTATTTTTTAACATATCATTTTTATCATTCAAATAATGATAGTGCTAATTAGAAAATGAGATGTTCTACACCTTTACAGCAATAGCGCACTAGCGGCCACAGGTGCGCGTGCTCTATGGCGTTTTCATACTAATGTATGTATCTCGATGGCCGCCGCGGCCTGGCCACTAGTGCGCTATTGCTCTTAAAGTCTAAGTATTTATTGTTTATTAGCCTAATGCATAGATTCTAAACGGAGGCGGTACGACCCTCTAGTAGGCGCTGGAACTTTTCGTGGGTGTAAAGGCAAGCGGGTCCAAAGGCAAATAGGGCATTAAAAATAATTAATAATCACAACCCTCAACCACGAGCAGCTCGATTACAGAGACAGAATTAATTTCTAATTTGTAATTATTAATAGATAGATAGACAGACGTATAAATTGCGAAGATGGGCGTTGAAATTTTGTATTCTTGTAAAGGGTAAAGTAGTTTATAAAATTTTGAGAAACTATCGCTTAAATAAAATATAGTATCGCGAAAGTAACGGCAGTGAAATTTATAACTGTACCACCATTCTAATCGTTAAAATAATTTGACGAAAACATTACTTCACTATTATAATTGAGCATAATTTATTTCCTACATCACCTCCTTTTCCAACTTATTACAAAACCCTCTTATTAAAATGTTCACCCTCTATTTTCCACTTTTGTTACAGATACTATCAAACATATCCCGGAGATTCAACGAAGCGACTATCAAGTGCGAGGTTCACAACCAAGTCGGCAAAAGTGCTGACACTAAAACTCTGGAAGTGGCCTGTAAGTGCCGACTCAAGAATTATAATACCTCGTCAGTTGTGCGGTTCGATAGGCCCACGGTTTTGAGTAAGGCTCGGTGTGAAAAGGGCGACGTATCTAGTGTCTCTTCATCTTTGTGATTTATTGCTGTGTTCTTCTTAAGTAGTTGCCATTTTTTTGAGAGACTGCAAAATATTAAAAGTCTTGTGACTATTTTGTTAGGTAATGTTTTTACTTTAAAACAACATTTTAGCTAGGATAAAAAACGTCGTTGCTCTTGCTTGTTTTGGTAAATCTTCGCAGATCATCAGCTAAAATTTTCATAAAATGGTATTACATGTATGTAATTTGTATATTTATTTATTTATATCATCATCATCTCAGCCAAAAAACGTCCACTGCTGGACGTAGGCTTCCCCCAAGCAACGCCACAACGACCGGTCCTGTGCGTTTCGCATCCATCGATTTGTATATAATTATCTGTGATTAGTTGTTTTTAAGAACCTATTGATGAAAAGCATTTCTAGTTGCATAATTATTTCCGCACTTATTTCTTGCTTATATTTCCACTTTTAACCAGGAAATAGTTGCAATCAATACTACACCCGTGTCGACAACACAGCAAGCCAAATCTATTTTTGAATATACACAGACTTCCAGTTCATCCTAGAAAATATACACGTTCAAAATTATTACTGAGAATTGGAGACTAGGTCCTGGCGCATGCGAAATATTATTCATGAGTTTTCACCCGGTAGATATCATACATGAGGTCTTCCCAAACATTCAAAAGCTGTATTCACAGGAAAGTCGACAGCATTTACTGTTTCATCCGTTCATGCGCTATCAATAGTTCATGGAATGGGTTTTACGAGTTGTATCGGTAGACCGTTTTCCACTAAACACATTGAATTTGTGAATTGTATGAAATACATAATTATATTTGTTAGTAAATAGTTCGGTGTCAAATTTAGCTGGAATTTAGGCCGAAATGTTTCAAATTACATGCATGTTCCTTAAATATGCGTGTATTTTTTTATTTGCTATTCAATATTTTTTGGTTTAATAAACCAATATGAGAGATTTTTTGAAATATCTTCATCAATAACAAAATAGAAAGCTTCAAAGCTGCCAATAAAAAAAATAAACCTGACGTGATCTTTGGTCGTGGTCTTTCGTGGTAAAAGTTCATCACACCTGTACGGCTACCTTAGAAAACGGCGTTTTGATGATACTCGTATCTATTTAAAATTATTTTATGTTGGCTGTTTTTCTACCAATTTTTATATTGTTTTCACTACTTATATTTTATTTTTGTTAAGTTTTGGGTAAACTGTATGGAGAACAAATATTTTTTCATGCATACTTTTTATATTATCATCCCTTTCTCTCAAGTCATCGAGGCAAACTGACTTATTCTTTCTCCATATTTCTCCATTGCTCTTCATATTCTCTACATTTTTGTCTCTAGTATTCTCAGTAGTTCTTAAATATATTTCACACAGCCCATCCTCCTTTTTTTGTCAAATTATAAGGAAGATTCAATTCTTTCATGCGTAAAAGTTGCGCGATCTTTAACGTGCAAATTGAAAACGTTAGCTCGTGTGAACTCAGCCTTAACTTGGCTCAGCATTTCAGTTGAACTTTTCCTATGTATGTTGAGTAATAGTTACCTATTTATCGATAACTTTTTTTAGGTAATTTATGTTTTTATTTGTAGCCTATTTTATGAGTGGGCTTGCAGACGGCAAACAATGAGTAGCTCGCCGTCCGGTCGTCCAAGTAACTTTCCAGATTGAGCCTAAGTCGTTGACGGCATGTAGTGTTAAGGAAGAAAATATCAGCAAAACTACATATAAAGGGTCCAGCAGGGTCGAAGTCTTTGGGCCATGGATTCGCTTCTGTAACGATAACCTTTCGTCGCATTCGTCGTGCGATCGTGGCTCTGTGAGCAGTGTGTTGTACTCGTCTTTACATTAAAAATACAAATTCTGTCATATATTTCGCAAAATCAGTCTAAAAACTATTGTGGTGTGTGCAGTGATACTATACAAACCTATTTAAAAAAAAAAACAATATATAAACTGATTAATCTCAAAATTTCGTCTAAAATATCACAAAAAAAAATCACGGTAGTCAGTGCTAAACAAGTTCAGTGACCTCGTCATTAATATACCAACTAATGACTCACAATTAACTTAGTAACACGCTCTACAAAGTGGTCGAAAATTTCATCAAGTTAAGTTAACGCGTCGTAGCCGAGCGGCGGAGCCCGTGCTTTTTGTCTCACTGTAACCGCTCACTGCGGGTCGGTGGTTCAAACCCCGTGGAAGACGACACATCTTTTTCTAATATTTGAATTTTGATTTCAAATTTGTTTCGACTACTGATTACAACAAAATGTTCCATTCACCGAGTAAGAAAGAGTTTCCTTCTGATACCGACATAAGTAGTCAAAAATCTGATTCGGCGAGTGAGCCGAATATATCAGTTCGTAAACGTAAACAACCCGAACCTGAATGGGCGCAAGCATTATCTGACCTGTCCACAGAAATAAAAAATATGCTTAGCGAATGGCGACGTGACTTGGAAGCTAATGTTAACAAAATATCAGATAATGTGCTATCTATGAAAGATGAGCTATCCTCTTTAACTCAAATTACGTCAGAAATTAGAAGGGATTTTGATACACTTCAATATGAACAATCTCTTTTGGGCCAGCGGATTTCGGGACTAGATAACAAGTGTGAAGGTCTATCAAAGGAAATGGATTCTCTCAAGAGCTCAGTTGAATATGCTTTTGAAGATCATAAAGAGCTATCCCAAAAATTCGAGTGCTATGAGAAGCAACTACAAGGAACTAGTAATTTAGCACAAACAGTCCAGGAAATGCATACAAAAATAGACAGTCTCGAACAAAGTGCCCGAAACTGTAACATAGAAATATGCAATGTCCCAGAAAAACGTAACGAGAATCTTGTCACTTTAATGCAAAACATCGGTTCCGTTATTAAGTGTCACATACAACAGAGTGACATAATATCTGTTCACCGTGTTCCACACGCAGATCACCAAAATAATAAGCCGAAAAACATTATAGCAAAATTGTCTTCACGTATTTTACGTGATAACATTTTGAGCGCCAACCGTATATGCAAAGGATTTACTTCCGAAAAGATCGGTATCTCAGGCACAATACAACCAGTCTTTATGCATGAACATCTTACCCTCAAGAACAAACGATTGTTTCGTGAATGCCGTGACGCTGCGAAGAAGCATGGCTTCAAGTTTCTATGGGTTAAGCATGGCACTATTCTCGCACGTGAAAATGAAACATCTAAGGCTTTTGCTATTCGCTCTTCACAAGACATTTCCAAAATTAAGCCTACTTCAACATCACAAATCGCTAGAAACACATAACTCGCTTTCCGCCAAGAACATTTATTCCGTTTCTATCATAATAATAAATTTAATGCATGATTTATTTTTAATTAATTTATTGGTTCTTTATATTATTTATAATAACTTTGACATTGTTGACAATTATTGTTTATTACTAATATGTGATTTGATTAATATAAACATCCTAACAGCCTTTCTTGAGCAATATATTGGCTGCTATGCTATTGCTATGTACTTTTTGTCAGGCACTAACTTAAAAATTATTCAATCTGTCATGCTCAAACTTGTTATACTTTATTTTAGTTACGTTTTTTGTGTATGGTATATGTCAAATTATGTTTTTGAATCTTTGCTTTTATTTACAGTGCATCTTTCGCAAGTTATAATGGTTCGGTATGTTTTATTATTATATATAATGTTTTTTAAGACGGATTATGCATTTGGCTTATTTTTAACATACAAAATCACTTTTCAATGGCAAATAACAACTTAATAGTTTATTACCAAAATTGCAGGGGTATCCGTACAAAACTGCATATTTTATATATGAACATCTTGGCTAATTGTTACGATGTCATAGTCTTGACTGAGACCTGGCTGATACCGGAGATTTGTAGCAGTGAGTTTATCGATGAGCGTTACGTAGTGTACCGATGTGACCGGAATCGCCTGGCCACCAACAAAAAAGATGGAGGTGGAGTCCTCGTGGCAGTGCTTAAAAGTCTACGATCAGTAAGTTATACTCCGCGTTCATCCATAAATTATGATTTGAATATTGAGCTTATTTTTGTGGAGTTACCGGGTCTATGCCAAGATAAGCATCAAATTATTGGAGCAGCGTATATACCTCCTAAAACCCCTGAGCTCGCTTATATTGAATACCTTGATTTCTTGCAATTTATATCTGAAGATAGCAAAATGGAAAGTTTTTATTTATTAGGCGATTATAACTTACCCAATATTAACTGGGTCCCGTGTGACAACAGTACATGCTCAGGTGGTCAAACATGCGCTGGTAACTCTTCTCTGTGTGGTCACATAAGTACATTTATGTCTCTGCATAACGCCTACCAATTCAACACCATAAAGAACGTAAGCGGAAGTGTATTAGACTTAATTATTAGCAACGACAACTGCATTGTGACTACACCCACAGACTATCTTGTGCAGATTGATAACCACCACCCACCCTTCTGTGTAATGATTTCGCCCCAAGTGCGTCATGACTCTATGATGCGTAATGCGGTAAAAAAATATAATTATTTAAAAGCAGATTATACTAGGATTAACGAGGAATTATCTAAAATTGACTGGCATGACCTTTTATGTGACCGAGATGTTGACGAAGCTCTGGAAACATTTTACGATGAGATATTTTTGATTATTAAAAAGCACGTACCTTTAACCGCTTCTAGATCATTAAAGTATCCTGTCTGGTTCTCCAGAGCTCTGATACACATATACAAAAATAAGAGCAAAGCATGGACTAGATGGAAACTGTACCACAACATCTCAGACTATGAGCAGTTCTCGCTTTACCGCTCTAGATTTTTGGTTGAGTGCAAGATCAGCTATAACCGGTACATAAAATCTGTCGAAGACAGCATTCAGAGTAACATTAAACATTTTTGGTCATTTATATCAAATCGAAAATCAGGCGCTGGTATTCCTTCAGTCATGCATTATGAAAATAAATCCGCGAATAACCCTGAAAGTATATGTGATCTTTTCTCTGACTTCTTCAAATCAGTTTATGAACCCTCGACTTCAACCAGCACACCACCCTCATTTGTTGATTACTCCGAGAGCTGTAGTGTATTGAATACTGCTCAATTTACAACTGAGGAGGTGTTTAAGTCTTTAAAGGTATTAGATCCCTCTAAAGGACCGGGTCCTGATGGTCTCCCAGTTATGTTCATTAAGCAAACTGCTACAAATCTGTGCGTGCCGCTAACACTAATATTTAACCAATCCATTAAACAAGGAGCTTTTCCGCGATCATGGAAGCTTGCTAATATAACGCCAGTGCACAAGTCGGGGTCTAGCCGGGATGTGGAAAACTACCGCCCTATCTCAATATTGTCAACTTTCTCGAAAGTCTTCGAAAGGCTGGTGCACGACAGAGTTTACCCTCTACTACATAATAATATTATACAACAACAGCATGGATTCGTTAAGTGTAGGTCAACTGCTACCAATCTGGTCACATTCGTTGACTATCTTTTTAACAACATGGACTCTCGCATCCAAACTGACGCTATCTACACTGACTTCAAGAAGGCTTTCGATAAAGTTGACCACAATTTGCTCTTGCAAAAAATTGCATTTAATGGAATACGTGGCGACCTCCTAAGATGGTTTACCTCTTATGTGTCCAATAGAACTCAAAGAGTAGTTATAAACGGTTTTAATTCTTCCACTATAGATGTCACTTCTGGGGTACCCCAGGGTTCTATTTTAGGACCACTTTTATTTATAATATTTATAAATGATATCAATAAATGTTTCAAACATTCAAAAATACTTTTATATGCAGATGATCTTAAGATATTCAGACCTATACGTAATTTAACTGACTGTCACCTCTTACAAGAAGACCTTAATAGGTTCGATGCTTATTGTTCATCTAACAAACTTCAACTTAGCCTATCTAAATGTTGCTGTATAAGCTTTACTAAAAATAGAAACGTTAATAGCTATCAATATTCTTTAAGTGACACAACCCTCAAAAGAGAAACATTAGTGCGTGATTTAGGAGTTTGGTTGGATGAAAAATTACACTTTGAGGATCATATTAATAGAATTGTAAACAATGCTTTCCGAATGTATGGTTTTGTGATGAGGTCTGCCACTGGTTTTTCATGCCCGAAAACCTACGTATATCTCTACAAGACCTTGATTCGGTCGCAACTGGAATATGCAGTCCCTGTATGGAACCCCTTTTATATCAAGTATTCAGATATGATTGAGAGAGTTCAAAAGAAATTTTTGAAAGCCATGCATTTCCGTTGCTTTCGTACCTATGCATCCCACAGTAGCTTGTTGGATCATTATAAACTTTTAACGCTAAAATCGAGACGCATAATTCTGGAAACAAAATTTTTATTTGACTTATGTAATAATGCATATGATTGTATGGATATTAGTAATAAGATCTGTTACGTAGTACCAAGAACAACGATAAGTCGTGGAGTGCGCGCCCGACCACTATTCGCAGTTACTTCTTGTCGCACAAATGCGGGAGCGCGCGCGCCACTTCGTCGTATTGCGAAACAGTACAATGAACTATTTGAAAATATTGAATTCTTTGGCGTATCTGCTCGACAGTTTAAAAAAAAAATTCATAACAAAATGTCAAGTACATAATTACTAATTACTATTATACCTAATTAAACTTATTGCCTGTTGTTGCACTATATTGTCTATGTCATATTTTATTGATGTACAATGTTTTATCTTTTATCCTGGTTTTGAGTATTGATTTAATTGTTTTTTTTTAATTTATTTGTTTATCCTATTTTAATTTAATTTGAGTTTAATTTTGAGATAATTTAGATTTGATAATTTGATAAATATGTATTTAATTTAATTTTAAGATTTGATTGACATGAATTTAATTTAATTTAATTTTAATATTATTTAATGTACAGTTTTGTGTCGCACGTACAGAATTTTAATTTTAAATACTTTTTATATTATGTGGAAAATGTTGTTGGTTGTGCATTTATCACCTTTATGAATTTATATTGTTTACTGAAAAATTGTAATGTACCGCCGTTTGTTTTCCCAAATAAATAAAATAAAATAAAATAAAATAAAATAAAACCTGGGGCCCTAGAACCAAAGGCAAAGACGGATCATAGGGTTTTAGTCATTATAAGTCAGACATTCGCTCCACCCAAGAAATCATTCGATTATTTCCCACCTTCAAAATAAACCTATTTTATATACATAAAGGGGAATTACTCGTAATCCATACAAATTTATTTATTTACTGATTCATCGTTTATTACTGCAATGACATGATGAGTACTGGTAATTCTAGTAAAAAGGATTGTTAAGCCATAATACTCATTGATCCATTCCGGGTACATAGTCTTTGTTCCGATGTTACTGCGTTGATTTTAACGTAGGTTTACTGCGGTCTCAGGAGTATACTGGAAATACATTGATAATACAATTTTCGGAATTTACCTCGTTATTGTGATACGAAATATTTTGTCTGTCTGTTTATTTATATTTAACCGGTAAATAATAGGCAGAACTGCTTCTCATAAAATTTAAATTAAAGATAATTTGAAACTTGAGTGAATTGTTAATATTTGATTGATATTGTTTAAAATATGTAAAATAGAGAATAGTTTTAAAGAAGCTATTTGTGAACGTAGAACGGAAAACGGAATTTGCCTCTGTTATTTATTCTCAGGGATTAAAAAACAGACTTTAAATTCAAAACCAGTTAGCAAAAAGACAAAGACCGAACAGTAAATAAAAAAGAGTTTGGTCAACAATTGATCCGCTATCTATGGCAGATCCTATAACCGGCCAGCGCCAATACCAATATTTAAAAAAAACGGGCCAATACTCGGTTGGCCCTTTTGTTTTCACCAAAAAACTGGATGACAATGATATTTGCCAAAGAGGAAACTGGCTCAAAAGGCTGTGCACACTTTTTCCCTTTTATACCTAAGGGATATATGGAATGAAATATGATTCCTCTTTGTTACCCAATCACGTATTAACCATTTGATTGTTTTGATCTAAACACGGGTTTGATGTGTTGTTGATTTTGTGAATTGCATTTTTTGAAACGTGTGTTTGGTATTTTCCTATAGTTTGTGGTTGAAAATTGGTGATATGGCTTGATGAAATGATTGCATCAACTCAGAATGCTTGTGGTATTACTGATCAGTTACAAAGTTTGCATTCTTGGAGGTGTAGATTAGCCCAGAAGAAGTGGCACGTGTAGTGGCATCATGTCAGAACCTGAGTTTTGGCAACGCTTTTGCTTGCGTGAAAGTAGAATATATAAAAAATAAGGAAGTAGTATTAGATATTCTATTGTTCAAAGATTTTTTTTTGATCGGTCCTATCGTTATTGATTTTATCCAGTAAAAACCAAAATACAATTTTTTCTCATTCTACTACTACTTTTCTTACTAAATGTTTTGGCAAACGTTTTTCTGCCATATAAGTAACCACAAAAAAAAAATTAAATATCTTTCGACATATTTTTAATAAACCTATCAAATATATAGAAAGAATTTCATAAAAATCCGTCTAGCAGTAGAATCTCCGCAATTTTTATATGTAAGAAGATTAAAAGTATAGATGACAATGGCGATGAGGACAATACGATTAGATTCTCAATCGTAATATCCTGGTCAATCTTTTTAGACGTTTATTTGGTAGAATATCATTTTGTCTAACGCTCTTCATGTAACAATATCAAAACTGAAGGAATTCCAATAAGAAATTCTAAAACAGAAGCCTTCTTAATAGTGCTTATCATCCGAGATATTTAAATTATTTTCCTCGTGACTTTGAAAACAATGCCAAGCAGCACAATGAAAAGCACATAATTAAGCTCTACGAAATTAAAATTACCAGCATTTTCGAAGCGAAATTACAGTCCGAACGATTACCTAATAAAATCTAGTACGAAACAAAAAGCGTTGCCGTCCGTCAATTCAAAATGGGTCGACTAAAGCGGAATAATTCAAAGTTACAAGAGTCCTTAACACAATACAGAATTATAGTCATTTGCTCACAATTACGTGGTTTCAGGGCAGTTCTTGATGTCGAATGAAGTGCCCTCTATTGTGAAATGATTGGACTATTATTTAATTTGCATTCTATAGGGATTTATTGTTCCGTTTCCAAGGACTTGAATTTTCTGATACAAAGGAAGGAATAAGGAAAGTCGTGGTCATTTTGTAATTGAGCTATGAGATTGGAGCAAGTTTCTGTTTTAATGGCTCTTGTTATAATCATCTACGATTAAAAGTATTAGCTGCTACTAGCGGTTATACCCGTATGTTGGTAGAAAATTACCCCGAAGTCAAATCAAATCAAAAACATTTATTTTAAAAATACCATTTAAAAGACGGGTGCACTGCACAATTAAAAAGAATTGTCAAAATGTAAAAAAACATGCATTTTGAACAGAATTTCCGACCAAAAGTTTCACAATTAACAATTAAACATACGAAACCTATTAATTATATTTTCAAGAAAATCGAGTGAAACATACGCTGTTTAGTTTGACCCCTGGTATCGTTTTAATTAGCTGCTAGGTGTATTATTTTATATTAAAATGGAGTATTTATTTTACATCCAAATTGTTGGAAATGTTTCAAAGGCCTAGAGGCAACATAGTGTTTTGTTATTTCTAGAGAACATACACCTTTGGACACGAGTAAGTTTATGTCAGACTAGCAGCCCGTCCCGGCTTCGCACGGGGTAGACAATTATTTATTTTTGGAAATTTTTCTACACCTTCGATTACATTGTTCAAATTTTACCAAGGATCCCTAATTTTTTTCAAAATGAAATGTAGCCTATGTCAAATTGGAAGAATTTAGCATTCTATTGGTGAAAGAATTTTTTAAATCGGCCCAGTACTTTTTAAGCGTATTCATTACAAACATACAAAAATAGGTACAAATCTTTCCTCTTTATAATATTAGTATAAATGGAAGTCTTATGTGATGGAAGCAGGTAGCTATCTCTGAGTGGTCAAAAAGGGAAATTTTGTGTAAAATTTCACACTCTTTGTCCCAGTAGTTTTAGCTATGCGTTGAAATATCAGTCAGTCAGTTTCTCTTTTATAAATTACGAGATTATATTACTTCTAGCTACTACCAGCGGCTTTGCCCCCGTGATACTAGAATAAAGCGCAGAATATTTGCTGTGCCTCAGTGCCGCACTGTTGCCCGTACTCAGTCTCCAATACCTCGCAATTTAGCTGCACTAAATGATCTCTTGGATTCTATACCAACAAACGATCTGTTTACGGATGAATAGAAGATCATTTTATTGGTATTTCAGAAGTACTGTGAGAGGGATTGATTTAGAAGTACATGTTGTTTATTACTATCCGTATCCATATTATCCGTTTAGCCGTTCAAGCGTGAAGAAGTAATACAAATACATACACACTCACAAGCTTTCGACTTTACAATATTAATATGATTAAATTTTCTTTATAATTATGATTCAGCTAATCAAAACAAAATGGCTGTTACTATGGGGGAACTGACTTTTTTTTTATAATCTTCCTGTAAATGAATGTATTTGAGGATGTCTTTGAAATTATTACCTAATTGAGGTTCCACTTTATATCTGATCATTTAACAAAGGACGGGTATAATACGAATTCCGTCCTCGACGAAGCCAAAATTATATCCTTGGTTCAGATTTTTTATAGGAAATACACATATAGACCCAGTCAGTCATAAAAGTCAGCCAGTCTTAACATAACGAGTTTCCTCCGTGCCTCGGAAAGCACGTTAAGCCGTTACGGATAGTCAGAAGCCAGTAAATCTGACTCCACTCTTGCCATGAAGTACCGTGTTACCCCAGTTAATGGGTTGTGGAGGTCTGGTAGGCAGCCGCTCCTCGTAAAATACTGGTATTCAGCTAAATCCGGCTTGACTGGAAGCCGACCCCAATATAGTTGGGAAAAGGCTAGGCAGATGATGATGATGACACATATAGACCCAGTAGAATAGTTTCGGGCCATTCAATGATTTGTTTAATTTTTTGGTGTGTACATTTTATTTTTGTTACAGATGGACCCTCTATCAAAGTGAAACCTCAAAACGTTGAAGGCGAGACAGGATCATTGGCCACACTGTCCTGTATCGTTGATGGTCACCCACCACCCAAAATACAGTGGCTAAGATATGAGAATGAAAGATTTATTGTAAGTATTCTTATATCAGGTCATCATCTTTATTATCATTATTTCAGACGAAAAACTTCCACTGTTGGACAATTATATCTCCCCCAAGTATCATTGATTGACAGGTTTTGTACTTCTTGCCATTAGGTCTCCGCAATAATCACTAAGTCATCGGACAACCTTGTGGAAGGCCATCCAAAGATGGGTTCACTACATTTTTTAAATATTTCATAGCATGAAAAAAACAAAATTGTATTTTTATCCCAAGCTCTAATTTGGTGACCTAACCTATTTAAGGCGTATAGAGTCTCCAATGACCTTGAGCATTTGGGCGGGGCTTTATTGACGAGGCTTACGCACTCTGCCTCCCGACTTCTGGTTTAAGCATTTGAGGTTGAGTATTTCTCGGACTCAAGTCAGAAAACCTATCTAAATTAAAATTGATCATGTTCTTACCTTAAAGAACTAAATTCATGAACTTGCTTATATCCAAATATTTATATCCTAACAGAGAGTTGGCAAATCTGCAAACCTGACCCTCACAGTGACTCCTCATTCAGCCGGTCAGTACTGGTGTAAGGCAAGCACTGAGAACCGACAAGATGTGCAAGCTCCTGCCATGGTGTATATTAAAGGTATAAAGTAAACTAAACAATATTACTCAATTTAAAGTTAAAACCTGAGACATCGTTCACACCAAAGGTATAATCAGCTGCTAACTGTGAATATGCTCACAGTAAACCAAGTGTGTCATCATCATCATCTCAGCTGAAAAACGTCCACTGCTGGACATAGGCCTCCCCTAAGCTTCGCCACAACAACTGATCCTGTGTGTAAGTGGGCATAATCTGCAGTCTGAGTAAGCCAACAAAACGCTACGGCGCGCGGCGTACAATGCTCAAAAACTAGTGTGAACAAAAGAGTATGCTTGTGTACGTTCACACTGGATGTGTAACGACTGAGCCGCTAACTTTTCTACACATAAATTGGACTCAATTGCTAGTAGTATTTTACAAACGACTTCTGAGTTCAATCATGATGGAGACACGTCTGTTTAAAATGTTTATGGAAAAGCAATAAACTGCGTAACGCACACTCACAGTCAGCCGTTGGTTTGAACGATACCTAATATTTATAAAAAATAAAATAAAATATAGAAAAAGATTACTTAATATTTCATAGAGATAAAAAAAACAAATTAGAGGTACTGCCACATTCTTAGTTCACATTTTGGTTCCTCCATTTATTTTGTCTCCAAATCAGCGGCATGTTTCAACGGTCCCTTGGGCACTGGCCATTGAAAAAGGTCGGTTGACCACTTGCCGTCAGGTGTCCTGTTGGCACATTAGAATTTAAAATTGCTAACAATTGGCTCGAGAAACTTTTTAACGAAGAAGATTTTTAATAATTATAACACTTCAGGAGTCCCATGCACCCATTAGCGGTTCTTAAAAACGATTAATAGGGTAGTTTGGAGGACGAAATAATTAATAACTTTTTTATTTACTTACATTTGTGCTAGTTTTCTAGTATATTGGATATAGCCCAAGGAATAAAATTTTCCATACAAACGAAACTATTTTTTTTAAACCACTACTTAGTGTTCACTTGCTGTATGAAAGAGCCTTCGGCAAAATTTTACTTTCCTAAGCGCAGTAGTTTTGAATATGCTTTAAACAACTAGTCATTTCTCCATTTATAATCTTCTTGGGTGCCGATCCAACATACGCCTGTACTCACAACTTGAATGATCTTGAAAAAGTCTCTATATCCTCGTTTCTCAAAAGTTTACCCAAAACATTTTTTATTACACAAAAACAATTTTAGTAAAAAACGTGCAATTACGTAATAATAATAATACCAGTAAACGCTCAAACAGTAAATTAATATAGATAGAGTAATCTTTAACTTAAAAACCTACTTCAAATGTTCCTGCTAACCCAAAAACCGTGCACAGAACTCCTAAAATATACAAAACCTTTAAGACGTAGATCTAAAACTCTGGCAAGCCAAGCCAGGTCATGCGAGCTGCGGCAAGTGCTGCGTCGTACCCGAGGTCATTTCAATTTGAACATCTTGCGAACTAGCCAAGTTAGCAGTTCGTAACTTTGTGGTCCCAACTTTATGCCCATATAGGCAACTCCGTTTTGCATGTTCTTGAACAAGTTTTCAAACTTTTGTTTTATGCAAATTGAATAGTGCGTTGAAAGGTCTCATTTAAATTGTTGTTGACTTTGCATCTATTATGTCTTTATGGAAATTATATTTAGATTTAGATTCTGGAATGTTTTGGCCCTTATTTGGACTTTGAAAGTTAGAACGTGAAGTTTATACAGGTAAATTGAGGTTTAGGTAGACTTGCTAACTTAACACCAGACTGTGCGACAACTAAGACAAAATAATTTTAGGAATAGATCTAATAAATTTCGTTTTTGGCATGTTGGGCCCTGAATTTATAAGAATGATCGGTGGTACGTCCTATCTTTGTGGTAACAGGATATTTTTCATAAAAATTAAAATAAATAAAAAGCACTTAATATAATCCCGCTTTCATCATATCCCTGTAAAAATATTTCGACGAAATTCCCTTAAAGTGTCAAGGAAAAAGTTGACGAAAATTTTATGGGTCTTTTATACTCCATGTTTTTATAGGACCGCCGAAGATAATGTCAAATCAAACACAGTATGGCGTGGAAGGAGACAGTGTGAGGGTAGAATGTGTGTCGTTTTCCGTCCCGAAGCCTGACTACATTGTGTGGACCTTTGGAGGGAGCGAGATCAATTCTTTTCATAATCAGGTAACTTTTAAATCGCTTTATTTCTCGTTACTTTTTGCAAGTAGATTTGGTTTAGTACAAATTTTGTGTTAACTGAAAGCAGTGTTATATAAAAGTAATAAAAAAAATTAAATATGGTAATAGTTGTTGTTTAACGTTTGAATCCCCAACCGGTCCTATGAGACCGCGCTGTTATTGTTTTACTATTGTGTCTCGTTTCGCGGGTATCTGAGTAATTAAATCGCGCGGAGAACTCTAATTGTGCGATGCACGATTTCATAGTTTCATAATAATATGTGGTTGCTATAGATGTCGAATATCATGCTTGAAGAATTTAATTTAACTCAATCTTCATACCAAGTCTATTTTGTAGCTTTCAACCAACAATGAAACACTGTTATAAACTTGCACAGTTTCACAGAACGACAAGATAACTGGCAAATTTGCCTCCATCGCTTATTTAAAACAGGGGGGGCTCCCGAAGAAAAGTAAGGCCAAGATTTATCAAACGGGAAACATAAAAGCAGAAAAAAATGTATGCACAGTACAAACTCGAGATAAAACAATTCTTTTGTTTTACCGCTAAAATGTATTCAGCAAACAGAATTTTAAAAATTCTGTTTTACTTAGAGATACAGAATGAATATGTTTGTACTTTTATCTTTGCACAACTTTTATATAAAACTTTTAAGTTTGCAAAGTTTTGCTGTCCTCCATATAGTTTTTATCGTTACATTCGAAGTGTTCTTTCAGGAATATGCATTTTTGGAAGAAAGTCTTACGGATAGGATGACAAAATCGACTTTGATTATACGAAGGAGTGAGTTGAAACATTTTGGTAACTACAATTGTACAGTCGTCAATGTGTATGGAATGGACAGTATTGAGATCAACTTGGTAGCAGCAAGTGAGTATACAATCGTCATTCCTATTTTTTCTCATTATTGATAGGTTTGCATCTGAACACTTTCTCACCTTAGCTGTACCTATAATGAACGTATTCCCAATACGTTTTTCGTGCATGGGTGGCAGAACCACAATGTAACATTTTAAAGTGGCTGCTAAAATCCAAAAAAAATTTTAGTTCAACGGTTTTTCATAGTGTAAATTATTACGCGTTAATGTTGACTGCAGCAAAATATTTACGTGAATTATTTCCTTAAGAGATTATTAAAAATTCACGATTCAGTTTAGCTGTTTTAAAGATATTTTATATTTCCTAAGGAAAAATAGTTTGCAGCAACTTGTCTATAAATTTTCTTTGTAAGCCCTGACGTCAAAAAATTTCTTGCAGAGACATATCCGATTGTATTCATAATTGCTGGAGGATCTTCAGCTGTAATATTCGTCTTGATAATCATGTTGATCATAATGTTATGTCATAAGAAGACGAAGAAGACAGATGTGAAGAAACCAGATATAACAGACTTGGGGAAGACTTGTGTAGACCAGTTCAAGGATTGTGATAGAAGTTCCAATATTAGTGACCTGAAGTTGGAACTTAGGCAGGTTGAAGGCAGTTGTGATATGGTAAGTATTCTCCTTTATTTCTTCAATTAAGAGATTATACATTCAGAATCTATAAGATATCAACTCATTCTGATAGAATCAAATAATAGATTCTACTAGTATTAGTAAAATCTATTAATTATTATATATTTATACTCTCTATTATTATTATACTACTACTAATACTAGTAGAATCTATTATTTGATACCCGTCACTTAGAATTCTATACAACATTGCTTTGTTCATTATTTATGCTATAGTATAGACATTACTGGCGACGACTATCAAGTTTTATAAGTAGAGTTTTCATTTTGAAGGATTCCTGTACAATAAACGGTATTTTTACACTAGAATTATTTAACTATCGACTTGATATACTGTCGTGCATACAATCTATTAAAAGGCTTATCCTATTCCTTTCTCTCTCTTTTTATGCTAATTCACCTTCCATTACTCCTAAAACAGGACAACTCAAACGCCGGCTCCGAAACAGACCTCCATCCAACTCTTCACCTAACATCGAACCTAGGTCTACCTTTAGCTGGTCCAGTTCCTCTCCCAGAGTCAGGATATGACAATGAACTGATGAAACAGTACCAAAGGTACAGTGGGGACTTCAACCAGCCCATCAGTAACCTGAATTTTAAGGTACGTTGGATTTACTGTAGGAATGTAAGGAGTCAGTGTGTGTGGAATTAGAAATTAAATATTTAGGCACGGAGTGTTAGAACGTGGCTGTCGGCGTATTCTTTAGTTTGATTAAAGTTGTGTTTTTGTATGAAAATGTGGTGCATTCATTTCTTTGTATAGTTAGGTATATTTTTTTTAATTAGGAAGTATCTCTGTGCTTCTATACAAGGATTGTCCGGTGATTAAAAAAACATGGCTTAATATAGGATTGGAGATTTTTTCTAGTATTCAAATGTCTTCTAACGCTAAATAAGACTTTAATAAAACACATGTTTCCAAATTATTTATTGCACGACTCATTGAGACCATTACAAAGAGCTCAAATACAATAGGGTTATCTTTTAGCATTCAGCAGTTTCTATGATCACGATCCAACTCCATCACAAAACCAGCAGCTTTATGGTGCCATGTTAATGCATTGTCATCCAAGTTACATAAAGAAACTACAGCTCAATCGGTTAGGTTAAGTAAGCTACTTGACTACTCTTTTGGTTTTGTGGTTAATGGACCTGACTGTTACACCGGAGGTCGTGAGTTCGATTCCCACCCTAGACCATTAATTATATGATGAGCACGATCATTTGTTCTGTATTTGGGTTGTCATTTAGTTAAATATGTATGTATTTATAAAATAATAAATTTGTTTATTAATTGTTTGATAATGATAGCACAAGCTCTGCTTAGTTTAGGATTTGATGACGCTGTAAAAGTTGTGAAATATTTTTATTTTTATTATATTATTATCAAAATTAAAAATTACCAAACTACATTATAATATTAGTTAACAAGCACATTTCCTAGCAAAACCAATTATAATAAAACAATACGCAACTTTTCGTAATAGAACTCTAGTTTATAAATTTTTAATTTCTACTCACGAACAAACGGCTCTCGGAAATTCATTCGACCAGACCTACTTCGCAACTTAAACCATATAAAATATTTCTTGGCATGATATAATTTTATACGTGGCTAGAATTTCAGTCAGTGAAGCAAAACAAAGCTGAATTATGAGAAAATAATAATACGAGGGCCTCGTTACATACTAACATCATGCTTCGTTTAGAAATATGAGACTCGCTCATTTTTCACTGTTTGTTATATCGACTTTGGATTTTATAACGAACTTGCTCGCTTCAACTTTATGCGAATAAAAAGGTTCAAAGGGACCTTGTTTTAGATTACTCAAATCTAATAAGAACTTTCGTTTTTGTAATTTAGGGAATAAATTAAGAATTATGAATGATGATGGGAAATGTTTTGAAGGAAAATGTGTTTTTTTTTTGGAGACTGAAGTAACGTACCTTTTAGTACCTAGATATTATAATGTCTGATGTAAAGGCGGGTTTCTGGATTGAGTTAGCGAAAAACAATTCCTTGGTGTACGGTTTTTACATTCAAGTAGTTTTTGTCTGTCATACAATGGATGTTTTTTCTTACATTAGAAAATAATCACTAGTATAGTTACCATCATCTGCCTAGCCTTTTCCCAACTATATTGGGGTCGGCTTCCAGTCAAGCCGGATTTAGCTGAATACCAGTATTTTACGAGGAGCGGCTGCCTACCAGACCTCCACAACCCATTAACTGGGGTAACACGGTACTTCATGGCAAGACTGGAGTCAGATTTACTGGCTTCTGACTATCCGTAATGACTGCCAAAGATCTACAAATGACAGCCGGGACCAACGGCTTAACGTGCTTTCCGAGGCACGGAGGAAACTCGTTATGTTAAGATGGTCACCCATCCACAGACCAACCTAGGCAAGCGTTGCTTAACCTTGAAGATCAACCTGTGCGGCTGTTATTATCTAGCCACGAGCTCCGAGTATAGTTACCAAAGAGTAAAAAAGCACGTTTCAATCCATACTTTAATCCCAAATTTAAACAAGTTTTCAGGCGAAATTACAGTTGGAGAAATACTCGAATTATCGTAAATCAGGAATCGGGATTACAGGAAGTAGTTTTGAAATAAACAATGAATTTGCCAATTTCCAGAGTGATTCCTAGAATGAAAATTGGACCTAAATCTAAAATTAGCGTTTTAGGTTACATAATTACTGTTATCGTGAAATTTACTTAAGTATTATACTAACTGCTGTTATGACCTTTGGTTGAACAAAAATGGTTATGATTATAAGATTTTTACAACATTTCCATACATCCTCTTTTTATCATATTAAGCAATATGGAATCCGTTTATAGGTAGACTATATCTAAGAATCTGCTGAATGCTATTGTGTCAGATTTCTCTATTTTGCAAGTATATACTAGACAGATTGTTTTATTTTATAAGTATTTAAATTTAAAATTATTGCACTTATATAATTTAGAAACGAACTTGCGACACGTAGCGAAGCAATTGACCGCTCTATCACTGCGGCAACAGTGCCGGCATTTGCCAAAG
Organism: Mythimna separata; assembly: GCA_030763345.1. Taxonomy (NCBI): domain Eukaryota; kingdom Metazoa; phylum Arthropoda; class Insecta; order Lepidoptera; family Noctuidae; genus Mythimna; species Mythimna separata. The sequence continues at coordinate 9,090,457 of CM061190.1, forward strand.
TCCCACTTCAAAATGTGACGATTACGTAATTTTTGACAAATATATTGTATAACACGTTTTCAATTTTAAATGAGAGGCCTATACTTAAATATCATCTTTTGTCTGTCTATATTTAAAAACTCAAATCATTATTTTCATCCCCAGCACCACGGCCAAAGCAACGGCTATGTTCCTTACGTGGACTATTCCCGAGACTACGCTCCACCAGCACCATCTGACTCCCTATCAGGATCGCTATCTAGAAGCACTGATGGGTCTACTTACCCTAGTCACTGTGGATCTTTGCATCGGCAGCAGAGCTGTGGACGACTGGGTGGAATTGTTGGTCCTGATGGTAAGTGCTATAAAATGTTCACTTCGCCTCTATTAGTCTGAAGTTGGTCTACTTGCTTTTTTGTTGAAATTTCTAATCCCTTGATAGAATAGGTCCTATATATTTTGTGCTTATATGTTTGTAATTGCCAGACATATTGTTTAAAAGTGCTGCGTTCAAAATCAAGTTTTCTTTTTTTTATTCTAAAACTAGGATACCCAACTGATTTCCTAAAAAAAATACTTGCAATTTCAGTGCTTAAATTATGATTGTAAATTATTTTTCGAATTGACAATGTTACTAGTGATTTACAAGTTATTTGATACTTTCACTCTTTTATTATTTATTTATATACTCTTTATTGTACACCGTAAAAATACATTTTTCACATGGAGCTTAACATTAATAGGGGTGGTACAATGGACGGTCTTATCACTAACAGCGATAAGACCGCCCATTGTACGCGATTGTGATTTTTTACAGACAACCTTAACATACACTAACACACACACAACACCCACATAACACTAGTGACGCAAGATCAAAATAGGATTTTTTAACCTAAAAAAAAATTAAAATTTTTTTGGTAAAAAAAGCTCCAATTTAATAAAATATTCACTAGCAGATTCTAAACATACTTCTTTCAGGATGTGCGTTTATTGTGTTACAATATTATTAAATATTTCAATAACTAATTATATTAATTGTCAATTGTCCCCGTTTTTTGTTTCTTTATATTTCAAGCAGTAAACCACAACAATACCATGCTTTACTAGCCACTAACGTTCACAAACGTCTACAACCAAAGCTAAGCTAGATTTCATATTATTGCCTCCGGAATTCTCGCGTTCTCCGCAGACGTTTTTGTTTTACAATCAGATTAGTTGGTAGCTCGCAATCCTGTTCGGGAAATAGATGGACAGTTTTAAGAATAGACTCAGAAATAGCTAGTTTCTAAGATAGTTACGCTCTTATTTCTTCTATAGGAATTGATTCAATTCTTTTAGATACTGCAATAATAATTGTTTAAGGTGGGCGCGACGTTAGAATTATCCATACAAACGTAATACCAAAATCATATGAAATTTAAGCATATTTACACCATAATATGATGTTATTCGGATTTAGACAATAATTATCTAGGTTCCTACATCGTCTTTTTGTTGAAAAACTTACCCCAAACGAAATTTAAGCGAATTTAAATTTGCACATTTTCACAGGGAAAATGTCATGTTTTTATTTGGTTTTTTCTATATTATAAACAACAATATTTCAAAATATCTTTCCGTAGGAACACAGATATTATTATCAAGTTATAAATACTCGAAACAATATTGGAAATGCATTAATTTTTCATTCATCATTTTTGGTATTACGGAACCTCTCCCAAATTTCCAATAGTTTGTATTGCTATCACAGCAAGCAACTATCAGTGTTCGGATGATGACTGTACTCCAGTCGGTGTGTCCAAGAATTGTTTATACTATCTGGATTGCTTCCATCAACCTCAAAAACGTATTTTTTTGCGTCTCAACTCGAGATAGCGCGCGGTCTCCGCAGGCCTCTTAAATGTATATGTAGTATATTAACCCGCACTGGGCCCTCGTGGTGGATTACGGCCCATTCCTTCCCCTAGAGAGGAGGGAGACTTCTCAACAGTGAGAACATTAGAAGGTCGATAATGCTAATAATAATAATTATGTAGTGGACTCTTTAGCCGTAATATTAAGTCTTGATGCAGTATTAAATGCTAAATTAATGAAGTTATGCGTAAATTAAAAATTTGATATCTGATTCTTGTTACTTATAACTACCGATCCGCTCGCAGCTATATACGGGAGCAAATTATACAGAAACATTTCTCGTTTATTGACATTTCTATGAACGAAAATCGCGTAAAAATTCATAAAATAGTTCAAGAGGAATAATAATTATTATTAACGGATAAACAGATAGTTTTTTGTTTAAGTAGGTTTTTAAATACGTACTTATGTTGGTTCTTCTCAGTGGATTTCTTGTATTGATATCTAAATCACTTATTATTATTATTATATCTAGCCTATGCTGTCCCACTGCTGGGCAAAGGCCTCCCTCCATTCCTTCCATCGTTCCCGGCTTTGAGCCAATCTAAATCACTTAACAACAAAATATTCAAACGCACAAATTTTAGGCAAATGATAATGTTATGGTAGACCGGTGCAATGTGGACATTGCAACAACGCGTAGAAATTGTATTAATGAAACCCCTTTTCTTAAAAATTACGTTGCCTCACCGCACTTGTTTATAAGAACCTTAGCAATTAGCGAACGACTTTACAGCAAACTTTTCAGGTCCCCAAAATGAAGAACATTAACAAAATTATTATTCTACAGTAATTCCTATGTCTGGGCCTGGAGTGGTGCTTACAGGAGAAGACGTGCGATATGCTGCTACCTACGGCAACCCTTACTTAAGAGGCAGCGCTCCCGTCGGTAAGTTTATTATGTTTGTAAACTTGTTATTACTACAAGCAACTTTAGAAGATTCAAAGTTTAAAGGTCAAAGAGTCTTTGATCTCTGGAAGGCAATTTTGGTTGGTCTTACTCTTAGAATAGATAAAGGTGGAAAGTTCGATCAAAATTAGTCGATCAATATAGCTGCCTACTAAACCCATGTAATATAGAAAGGTGTACCTATTAATATCATTATAGTTGAAGAAGAAAATTAGTATAAGTCTTCATTAGGTCACGCCAATATACACCTATATTTTGCACGTCACATTTAAGATCCAAATGATATAGACGTCAAATTTATGACCATCAACCGGGTACAATATTAGAATTTCTCAGTAACTAACCCAACGAGCAATGGAAACGGCTATACTTGAAATTTCCTTGTGTGATCATGTCAGAAATGGAGATATCTGCAAGAAAACTAACGTTACCGACATAGTCCGAAAAATTGCCAAACTTCAGTAGGCAGGGCATATTACTCGTAGAACAAATGGTCGATAAGTCGAAAGATTCTAGAATGGAGACTACGTATTAGAAGACGCAGCGTTTGAATGTTTTCTATAAGGTGGACCGATGACTTGGTGAGAGTTACAGGAATGCGGTGGATGCGAGACGCACAAGACCGTTCGTTATGGCGACACTTTGGGGAGGTCTATATTCACAGTGGACGTCCTTCGGCTTAAACTATGTTGATAGCAAACCGCTTATGTGTTTTGTATTTTCTTGATTATCATGTCTATTATTTTGTCCAACAGCATATGTGCCACAGATGAACACTAATCCAGTTGGAAAGCCAGCACCGCCACCATATTACTCTGTAAGAAACGCCAATCATCCTCCAGGTAATCTCTATGGTAATTATGATATTTTATATTCTCTTTCTCTTATTTTTATGACGACCTTTTAATAAGTTGCAGAAATCCGGGAATATATTGGTTTTAGTAAAATTGGAATTCAACTGGGGAGTTTTTTAATATAATAATTCAATATTTTATTTATTTGTCACTTTTTTACAATAATCTTTAACTTCTACTTTTTCTGTTACTTTGACTTCTTTCTTTCTTTATCTTATCTTTCTTTATCTTATATAAATATGCATATTGTATTATACGTCTACTATCTTTTTGTCAGTGCCATCAGTAACGTCTCCATCATCGTCATCATCTTCGAGGCCCGTGACCAGTCCATTGGCGTCATCGTCGTCAACAAACAGTGGAGCGCAGCCTCAAGTAAGTTTGGTATTATTATTTCACAATATATCATCCTAAGAAATGTTTTATCTAGGACAAGTATGCAGAGCTGGGTGGCTTGTTCTGCCACTTTTACTAATTAACTACTCAAAGGCAGTTGTCTGATTATTGTTTCAGTTGAGAACTACTTTAATAGCGTTATTTAAGATTTGTGTGACATCTAGTATTTTTCCAGTCCATTTCATTTCCAAGGCTCGCGTTTGACCGTAATCTCATTTGATGGTGATACCGCAACCCTAAAAAATTTTTCCTTAATCTTAGTAGCATGTTAAGACAGATACATTTTTTGTTATACATAGACGCATTACTAACCAAAAATATTTTGAATTTTAGACATCCAAAGAAATTTTGAGTGCAAGAATTACGAAAGATGCTATTCCCACTATGTATAAAGATAAATCTAATACCAAAGTAATTGTGGAATAAGTAATTCAATATCCCAAAAGCAAAGGCAATATTTTTGCCCAATTTCAATGACGTAATGGTTATGTGTCTAATTTAGGTGAGCAGCCAGCTTCACATATTGGTCCTTTGGGTATAATAGGAAAAGTTACTAAACACTAAACGATAGCTGGTCCTTTAACTGAATAATATATCCTCCCTAGTTCACTAACGACCTTTGAGGCTTAGTTTAAAGTTGAACTCAGTTGAGGAAGTGGAGTTTAGAAAATTATTTTATAGCAAGGGCAAATTTTTATTGAAAAGACATGCAATAATAATCTCAGATTGCCTATTAATTAGAGCATCCACTAAGTTAGATTGACAATGAATAAAAAAAGACAGAGTATAAGGCGTAGTGACGTAGCTTGAAAGACGCCAGTATGTACTGATCACAGGCCGCTTCCAAGCTGGTAAATCCAACATTGAAATTAACGGACTTCGATAGGTTGATCTTCATAAGCATAATCAGCTTTATAATGTTCCTACTGCTGGGACTCAGACTGTTCAGATCTCTAATACAGGATGTGGGAAATGTGCCAAATTCCATCAAGCCAGCCTAATGCGGATTGGCGAATGTCTTAGAAACAAAAAATGGTAGGTCTGTGTAATCCAACTTTTTGTTTTCGGAAATGCTGGTTCCATCAAGATGTTTTCTGTTACCGTTATTTGAGAATGATGCTCGCTTAGTTTTAAATCGCAACATACGTATGTAAGTCGGGAATGTTACCACTTGGCCACGACTGCTTTTGGCTGAGCTGAGCTAGACATAAAACTTGTAATTTAGTCTTTTCATGCTCACTAAGTTATGATTACAGTTATCGTTTCTAGTTATCCTAGTTTCAGATCACTTATGTTCCTTTCTCAACTTCTCTAAATATTATTATTTTTATGATATTAAGCAATACATTGTTTTTATACAGGTGCCTAAATCATCTTCGCAATCTTCAGGAGCTTTGTATATTCTTCCGCCGTCCAGTCAAGGAAACTTGCAGTCCAATCAGATAACTACCAAAGGTATGTTAGAAATTAGAAGCAGATTGGTAGTTATGTGAGCACAATATCATGATATTGTAAGAACACAAGTGTGAGCGTGAAAAACTGAGCACAAGGTAAGCAAAACATCCTTTGGGTCTGTAATGTAATATACAACGATGATACGACAGAGGGGCTTTCCTTAAAAGGGGTTATTATACTCATCAATATGAACAACTTTTACTATGCGACCAACACTGAAATATCGAAAACAAAATCCGAGTCTCCATACATTTTGTCAAGTTATGTGAACATAAATGTATGGAGAAGCGGATTTTATTTTCTAATTAAAATTTTAAAATAATTGTGTGAAATTATTGATGTATTCATGTTTTGTTGTTTCAATTCATTTAAATATCTTCTTGGTCAGATTTTATCTGCTCAAACTTTATAATTTTGCTCAGATTACACTTATTTTCTTGAGTGAGAGAATCAGCACAAAATTTTATCGTTTCGTCTAAACGATATCAAATTAAATTTTATTGCCAGTAACCAGAACCATCCAATATATTTTTATTCCCCATCCAAAATTGCCTGCATTGATTAAAATGCATTTATTAATACTACCCTCAATTTCAGGTAATGGTACCCAGCTGACAGCGGGGACCCACGTTTAATGAAATGATGTGTAGTTAGGTGAAATACATGAAATGTTTTAAATTATAATCGGTTTAAATATAAATATACGTAAGCTTAAAAATGTGTGTGCGGCGTCGAAGACACCGCGTAAATTGTTTATTGAAATTAATGCACTGATGTTAACTAAAGAAATGAAAGTGGGAAATCGATTATAGTGGTTACAATGATTTTTTATACATGTTTTATCATTGACTTGTCTTTTTGGAAAGTAGCTTTTTCGCATCATTTTAATCATATCATGAATTGTTTGTGAAAAATTATTTATCGTAGCTATCGGTGAATTATTTATGACATATCAAATTTTTACGTACATATCATAAAATATCAGACGAAAATGTCACAAAAATATAACAATAATAATTTTTTTTTTTTTTTTACTAATTACTAACAGATTACTTTTTCTGTGTTTAATTTAAACATTTTTAGAGAAACTGAAAACTAATGAGAGCACGTAGCAATTAAAAGAAAAACTGCTTTAGTTAACGTTGGTGCAAAAATAATAAAAAGTTTAATGAAAAAAAGATGTCTCCTTAGTATACTTCTCACGACTTTAATTACGTCAAAAGTTTGACAAACGAGCCTAAAATTAAAAAGCTTTAAGTGTTCATGTCAAAGAAAAACCTTACCTAAGTTATGTTACTTTAAGATATAATTTAAGTTGTAATTCCTTAAATTAATTTCGTATAAGCTGTCTTATTTTACACTGTAGATATAATCAAAATATTATTGATTATTTAATTTTAATATACTTTTTTGAAAATGTGTGTACCTAAGTACTTATCTCATTATTTTAAGTAGTATAAAATATAAAATTATTTGTTTAAATAATTATTGTCAATTAAGTCGTCAATGTTAATTTTAATAGTATTTTAACCTCGATTTATCGATTTTATTGAAAAATCCTTTTAAGGGACTAAAAATAAATATTTTAAATTGTAATGTCTATTGCTAAATAATTTTGTTTTTAGTATCTACGTAGTTTATGTAAATAACTTCAGAAAAACCTTCTGACTGAGACTGAAAATTAATTTTAGATTAGTATTTGGGTTAGTTACTGTGTAAATACTACTTGTAATTTTATTTTTTCTTATGTCTAAAAACGTACATAATCATAATTATTTTGTTAATCTTTTGCATTCAATTTTTTTTGTTATATTTTAAGACTCATCAGTCAACTGTATCTTACTGCGTATTTTAAAGTAAAGTGTTATAATTTTTTTACATTTTTTTTTCATAATTTTAATAAAATAATTATAGAGTCCAAAGGTTTGTTGTAGATTAATTTACTGAAACGGTTTAAAATGAACTGTAATATGGATATTATTTAGAACTATTTGTACTGCTAAATAATCTAAATGAATCAAACGTTTTTGGAGTCGGTTACGCAATGAAAAATATGATTAATAAAAGTTTTGAATAATAATATCCCTTTTATTTACCTCCATATATGTAAAGATCGCCCCATAGGGTTGGTTCACATCTAACGGAAAATGCGTCGTGTGTGTACCGACCCTTTTAGTTTGCCTTTCGTTTGCCAGGGAGGCAGAATATTTAATATACCTACTCTATAAAAACGAAATCTGCCTAGATTCTTTTTGATATAGCAACTATGATGTAATCTGTTTTTCAACACAATTTTCCTCACGCCCGATGATGACGAGGTACTATATCGCCGTCTGGTGATTACTGTTTGGATCAAGCCCGAGGCGTTGACGGCGCGTAGTGTCTACACACGCTTCAAGGAGATGTTAGCTAAATCGTAGAAGCCCAACAGGGTCGAAGCCTCCTGGAGTCATAGGTTCACTCCTGATAGAAAAACTTGGGGTCCTAGAACGCAAGGCAATAAAAGGGACATAGGTAGTAGTGGGGTTTTAGTCAGTAAAAGTCTGATAAGGCCTCCCACTCCGCTCTATACCGGAAAAAGTCATTGGATAATTTCCAACCAAAAAAAAAGTATTAATTTACATAGAACTAATGTAACTCTATTATGTTTAATCTGTGGATAATGCAGTTGGCTGCAACATTACCACTTACTTAAAGTATTATTTAAATGCATAAGCTTTATGTTGTAGCTTTGTTATCCCTCAGAAAACAATATTGACCCTATCATATCAAGAGCGAAAATCATCTAGAGCGAATTCCACGAGTGTATTAATATGAGAATTAATATTTCTCGAAATCTGAAATCCAGACTACAAGATACAAGGAATGAAATATTTCAATAACACTTCCTATTCTTGGAATCAAATTAAACATGAGGTATTTACCTTGATTAGCGAAGTTTAATCGGTAGGTAAGTGAAATTCAGAGGCGGTTTTGATTATTCGCAAATTGGTTTCTAAGTAGATAATATGATGTACTCATAAAATTAGTGATGTGACTTTAGATAGGTACTTAAAAAACGAAAAGAAGGAAAGAAAGAAAGAAAAATATTTATTAGGTATAAAAAACAAGGGCTGCAAATAATGTATGAAATGATTAAATATCTACATATTATTAAGTCAGTGGTCACCATGATATAATAACGGTGAAATAAAAACATTTTAATTCCCGAATTGAATCTTGAAGATTTTACCGAATCTCAAAAAAATATCCTTGTGACGTAACAACAAATTCTTCTGTTTTCAGACTTTTTCCTATATTTGTGCTATATGACCTTGCTACATGCCAAATTTCAGGATTAAAGATCAACGGAGAGTTATGCTATGAATTTTGATTCCTTTGAGAGTGTTGAAATGTACGTTTATAACGGCCATATCTTTTTTTTCATCAACTTACAAATTTGTCAATTTCAACTCGATACCTCTACGCGTTCTCAAAATAAAGGGTCTTGATAAACAAACAAACAGACAGACAACAAGGTGGTCCTATAAGGGTTCCGTTTTTTTCCTTTTTACGTATCGAACACTGGTAAAATAAATATAATAGCTAAAAAAAACCTATTTGGCTGAAAAGGGGCCAATAACATAAAAGATGGCAAAGATGAGCTTATGTGGTCATTCATTAGTGACCTATTCATGGTACTGACAACTGGCGAGCGTGTATGGAACGGAACAAAAGGAGTGGTGTCAAGATCGTAGTAATTGGTGTTCTATAGTTCAGTATGCTGAGCATTTGTTCATGACTATAAGTAGGATGAAAAAGGAAGTATTCCTGTTTCGACATCAAGTTTTTCGGCACCAAGGGTTTCGGCACCCGAGCCACCAATAAATATTTTGGATTGGTATTTGTATTGGTTACAACCAACCCAAAATACCTATTGCTGCCAAAGCGGGATTAGCTTAGGTGCCGAAACCTTTGGTGCCGAAAAACTTGGTGCCGAAACAGGAATACTTCTGAAAAAGTGTCTGTAAACTAAAAAGTGTTGCATATAGAGAGATTTGGTGTGATCGTTTGAGAGGTAACAGAGCTTCTTCTATATGCTAATGATTGTGATAATCGAGGTTATTGAAGTAAAGATTCCCCACTCCACAGACATTGATATCCGTCAAACGTCTCCATGGGTGTTTTAAAAAAGGTCCCGGACGTTTGGTAAATATTGAATACAAAAGATTTAAATACTGTAATGGAATCTATTATTTATAGTTCTTATGAATAGATGGGGGTTAATTATATGAAACCGACGAAGTCATACTTGGAAGTATTTAGGTTCTCAGAACCAAAAACCGACACAAAAGAAAAAACTGCCATAAAATAAAAATGAAGGTACCACATTGGCAAATGAGGCATTGTTTAAGCGGACCCACAATTTGATTCCGTGATTCTGATTGTAATTTTTTTGCTAGCAAAGAGATTTAAATGCATTTTATTAGATCAGAAAAGTCTTAACTGTGTTGTGTAAAAATCTAAAAATAAAAGAGAATATAACAAAAAGATAAATAACTTAACGACATCCAAATTTAACTTCCTTAAAAAGTCAAAAGTTAATTCCAGTTATTCGTCCACCAAACGCCCACACGAAACCCGACCACAATTTTAAAAATAAAACTCTTTATACCTGATAAAACATTATCAAAGACAATCTCAAGTCTGCGGCACACCCTTATCTATAAAGGAGACCAGTGGAGAGTGGAAAACAATGGGCCACAGAAAGCGACGGATGGGTCCTCTGCACTTTCTTGTTTCAAGTGTCCTCACGCCTTTTGTGTCGCAGAATAGAGCTTTGACGAATAATGTTTAGTGAAAAATCGGTTATGTGGGTTAGATTTTTTGTATCGGATACAAGTCTTATGTGCTAGTTGAATGGAAATGGAATATTTAGGCCAGGGTTGATTACGGACGGCAAATGAAGACATAATTAGCCATAGTTTTCTATATGTTCTAGTTTTTATCATTAGCTATACCTTTTCACGTAATATAACTAAAATTTAAGTGACTTAAGTTCAAAACTTTTGTATTCTGATAATGGCATTCAGAATATAGAGAAGTTTTAAATTGTTTTGAGAATTAATTTTATGGCTATGAAAATTCTTAGGCTTGTCTACCAGTCTTTGGTATATCTGCATAATACAGAGAAAAATAAGGATAAGTGCAATAAAAGATAAAAACGGAGAAAATAAAAATATAAATTCAACCTGTATTCTTTACAGTAAATGTTGTCATTATCCTGATTTTTATTTGATAACTGCTATACAATTGAATTTATATACATAATAAGTGACCATTATCTATTTAGTTATACAATTGAATTTATATAGATAATAAGTGACCATTATCTATTTCGTTATTTATATTTTTTTTAATCAACTCATCATCAGGATTTTAAACAAATTTTCCATCAACAGTGTAGTTCCTCAGTTCAGAGCTTTCAAACAAACCACTCTTCAGCTTTATTGCATTTTATTTAAAAAAAAGATACGTCTTGATCTTGAATAAAACCAAACTCATATTCTAAAAGACCTATATCTGACCTAATTTAGATATACGGTACTCGTATAAGCAGCGGAGCATACGCGGGCTGAGCCCGAAGCAATCTGCCCGATGTTGACGTTCAATCTAGAATCTAGACCTACGTGCTCCAGGCAATAGTTATGAAAATAGGATTAACGTGTCTATACGGTCTTTGTTTCGGGTAAGCCGGCCTATTTCCAAGAACCGTCTCCTTGGGTTCAAGCTATTGGGAATTTGGCAATTTGGGGACTTGGTTTTTGATAGGAGTTTCGGTTTTGAAGCAAAGCTATAAGTTTGCAGGGATTTTGAAGCTAAAAGACAGAAATAACGTAAATTAGATAGTGTAATTTCATCATCGTGTGAATGTAAATACCCAGTGTCTCTAAAAAAACGATTAAGCAAATAAAAACGATTTAACAATTCGTCATCTTTATTTCAGCTGAAAGATAGCAGTGGATAGATAGCGTTGGACATAGGCTTTCCCCAAGTAATTTTACGATGACCAGTCTTATGCGTCTCGGATCTATTAGATTCTCACGATCCTTTGGTCACAAGTCCACCTTGTGAAAAGTCTTCCAGGTCTGGGTCTTCCGGTAGGCGAACGCCACTGCAAAACTTATCTGCCTCATTGACCATCAGCTGTTCTGCGAGTAATGTGCCCAGTCCATTGCCACTTAAATCTAAGACTGTTAACTTGATTACCTAAAGTAATATTTAGGTTCATCAAATATTTGTACCACCTGCCTTACGTAATCCTGCAGTGACGTAAAATATGACTTCAATTCAGTTTTCTTTTAAATACAGGATCATCTGGTATGAATCGATTTGAATCAGTTAAGTAAGCCTCCATCGATTTTTATCTTAATGTTATGTTAATGGAAAACAGGAAAACCATACTTCTAAATTATAGGACATGCACTCTGTCCATGGACTGGACCTCTGTATTACTCTACAAAAGATACCAAAGGCTTTGCTGCAGCATGTTGACGTACAACCCTAAAATAAAAATCGAGAATGTTTTTGTCCCTTCCTGTGAAACAAAGCAAAATGCTACTAACCAATAGATAGAGCTCTCCTGTGACTTTCATAATCCAATTACTGGATAGTGCCAATATTCTTAGGGAATATCAGATTGCAAACTTTTGGGAACTGCCTACGCCTAGCCGTAATAACATTTGTTTGTCAACATAGACTGGCTGTGTACTGTGAGGCTTGCTGAGATGTTTAAGGGTAAAGCATGGTTACCCATCTAAGGTATGGTGGAAATTAAAACATGGTATCAACAAGTGAAAGTGATGCGACACGGTTAGCGCAGTGGTTAAGCGATTGACTGCTGCGCTGCGTGTCCCGGGTTCGATTCCCGCATGGAACAAATATTTGTATGATCTACAGATAGTTGTTCCGGGACTGGGCGTCTTGTGTCGTTGTCTATGTGAGTTTTCATGTTTGTAAACGCACTCACGATAGGTACAGGAGTAATTCCTAGTGTGGAGCAAAATTAAAAAAAAATTGTAGATACCTATTATAAATGTTACTAGCTTTTTATTGAAATTGATATTATTATTCATATTGAAGTGAAAAATATGAATGTGCACCGTAAGCATTGGCATAAAAATTGCAGTGATTTCAAATATCCTTCTCCATGCATATCTTTATTTTAAGCCCAGAAGTCAGATTAAACTCGACACTCAATGGCTTCAGTAATCGGACCTACATTGTTATGTTAATACGCCATATTTAAACGAATACATCCCTTCAAGGCGTTACTGGGAACGTTGGAAACAATTGTGAGATCAAATTGCTAGTACTGAAGTATCTGAAGAGTTACGTTCGAAGAATCTGATGCGTTCATTATTATTTAAAGTTTACGGAATGTTGCATGATTATAATAAAACTTAGGTAACTGTTTCGAGGAATGCTAATGTTTTATGTTATTAAAGTCTTGACCTGAAAGTGAGATGAAGCTCAAGTTACAAATACTATTGGTTACTATAATTAAAAGAGCAGTGGTGGCCCAGTGTCCTTCAGTAGCTCTTTGCGTTCAAACCAACCCGCTTCCTTTTCAGAAAATCACCACGGCTCTAGCCGGCATCGGCTCTGCTTGGCATTTACGGTTTGCTGACATCCTTTTGAGAAGCGAGTGGATCAATGTCAATCTATTTAGTGTTACTGAGGTCATGGTTTATGTAAAAATGAAGCCTGGAACTCTGACATGAAGGCATAAACGGAAGAGGAGTAGGTTTCAGTTAGCAATAGTCTGACAAGCCCGGAGAACTCATTGGATGATTTGCCACCTAAAACATAAAATCACTACAACAAACACACACAATACTTTTTCACTTCAGCACCTCAAACAAGTATGTTTTGCAGTTTAAAGACAGTGAGCAAAATTCGATTTTGCTGCGAGCGTGAGACAAAGTAACTTTTTAATTATTTTTTTTTAATTCCGAGTCAGTGCTGGGTCTACTCACAACATTCGAAAGATTTGAACTTCACTTTGTTCTGTCACTTTCACTTCGATACGAAAAGAGCGAGAGATAGAAACAAGTCGATTCAAAGTTCGATTTTCAAATTCCATATATAATAGGCTCAAAAAAGAAACCAACAATAAAACGTTCGGAATCACGTCACCTATAAAATTTCAAATCAAGGTTTAAATATAATTATTATACTTTTCTCTTAATAATCGAATTATATTTTTTTATGATCAAATAAAGAGATGTTGAATTAAAAAATACGAAGTTTATCATGTATCTACATAATTATTTAAAGTTTTAACAATCTTTATTGTGACAGAATAATTTAGTAATAGTGCAATTTCCGAACGCATCTTTAAAAAATAGCGGGCTTTAATTTTTTATTGTTTTCTTCTTCTGTTCGCTAGCTACAAAGTGCGATACACGTTGGATATTATTAAAATAATAATAAATAAATATGAGTGAATCCAGTGATGATGTCTGCGATTAAATATTACCAAGTTGTATTTTTTATTACCTTTACATTATTTGTTCTCGCTGCTTAAGTGAAAAGTTGTATGTGCTACACGAGACCAAAGTTATTTGCATCTCGTGTCTTTGAATCCCTCGCTGCACTCAGGATTCTAACCTAGAATCACTCGCTACGCTCGTGATTCAAATATAGAATCCTTCGCTTACTCGGGATTCAAAATCAACACTCGCGACAAAAACTAACTTTGCTCTCTTGTTGCACAAATAACTATTTCCTACCTAGTTATTTAACCGAGTTTTAACTGAAAAAATAAATAACCTACTAAGTTCCCTAGTCATCATCATCTGCCTAGTCTTTTCCCAACTATATTGGGGTCGGCTTCCAGTCAAGCCGGATTTAGCTGAATACCAGTGTTTTACGTGGAGCGGCTGCCTACCAGACCTCCACAACCCATTAACTGGGGTAACACGCTAAGCTCCCTAGTAATTCTATATTATTCAACAGTATATCAATCCGACTATTGTTTCCTTTCCAACTGAAAAACAAACGATCCAATCTTGACCTATTAATATTAACTAGGATTCCAGCCCATATATCAAACTTCCGAACATTTTTTTGCTGCCACTACAAAGCACATCCGAATGACAGGAAGTGGTAGCAAACACAGCATTTCCGTTTTCGGAATTGTGTTGTTAGCATCCGTTTCCGTTTGATAGTGTTGTGAACAGTAGTAAAACGGAATTCATAACCTAAATATATGTTTTAGTTAGTTTTGTATCGCGGTTATATTATTTTAATGTTAATTTTCAGTTATAATTTAGCTAGACTGTAGGAAGTGCATTTGATATTGTATTGTTGCCAATGAATTTGTGTTTATTAAAAATTTATGATACCTATATTTATTCAGTTTACATCATCACGATGGTACAAACGAGGGATTTAACAGTTCCCTAGAACGCAAAGGCCAACTAAAAGAATACGGGTTTTTATTTAGTTGGGAAATCATCTAGTGACTTCCCTGGCTCTAGAATGGGGCGGGAGAGTGTATCAGATTTTAACTGACTTAAGCCATATAAGAGCTCTGCTGTTCTCTTTCGTACAACCCGTTGCTCCAGTAGGTTTTGGCCATTGCTCGTGGAACATTACGCTCCGTCGACGACTCAGGCTCGAACCAGACGGTTACCAAACTGCCAGTAGGCGAGCTAACCATTGCTCGCTATCCGTGAAAGAACAGTGGGTATTAGTATGTAAAAGTTTGACTGTATGCTCGTACTTTGCTCCGCTCATAGTTGGTGGAATATGAACTTCTCCTAGTAATAATTTCCTTCAAAACAAACTCTACAACTAGATCAAAATCTGCTCCAAAACCATAGCCTAAATACAATCTAGGACGTCAAGTCAACAGACCGTCCAAATAATGGCTATTTGACTGAGATATTTACTCAAGAACAATATACTAATGTATTCTAGGTAGACTATTGTTGCAAGTTTATATTATTCTGAACTGAATTGTGGTTGGTACTTGTGTTTTCTATTATAGTTAGAGTTTTAAGGGTTTGTGGTTAGGCATTTGGAATTTCAAAGAATTATTCGTAGAGCCCATTCAATTGCTTTTAATGTTATTGTACATAATTATTTATTTAAACGTATAAAAGGATTACAGACTAATACACCAATGATTATTAGTATTGAGATAAGTTACATAAACATCGAAAGTACGAGTATGTGACATCCACCAACCCGCACTGGGCCCGCATGGTGGATTACGGCAAATTCCCTCTCCTAGAGAGGAGGCCTGGGTCCCAGCAGTGGGAACATTATAAGGCTGATGCTATGCATATAATAATTGATCGTTGACGTAATCAATCTCATTAGGTTCGTGCGTAATGCTAAATTAGCATCGACTCGAGTTTGTGTTTCCTGATAGCTACAATCCAGGAATCTTTAAGTCAAGGGGTAAATAGGTTACTTTTAGGTAAGCGCGGTCCATCGTCGACCGCATCATCGCTTTCCATCAGGTGAGATAGCGGTCAAGCGCGAACCTATGTACAATAAAAAAAAAGAGTTCAAGACAGTCAATGTGGCCATTTGCGATACCCATCAGTAGAATTTCTTCTACAATATTATGATGCCTCATCTCTAGAGGAAGGAAGTGATACCGTTTACAACGGTGATCATACTCATCTAAGTATTGCGGTGCCCTATAATCTAGGTAATGGAGATTTTTTCTTCTGACGCCTTCAATACGGGACTTCTCATTGTAGTAATTTAGAATACGCAACTTAGTTTTAAAACCTGCAGTGGGTTACAAACCTGAGATGCATATTCTAAATGGCTGTATTCTAAAGAACAATACAAAAATTTTAAACTGGTTTAAGAGATCGTAAACAAGCTTTGGTGCATAGTATAACACTCGAAATTAAAATGCCTTTTTATAGGTATTGTTTTTAAGGCAGACAAATAAGAATGGATTTTCTGAAATTCAACTCTTAGGTTGGTGAAAAGCTAAGCTAATCTGCGGGCATCAACTAACTGGTTCGTCTAATAGTAGTAAAGTTACACAAACACTTTTGTCTAATTTTGAGACTCGTATTCATCACGTGATCTTTTAAAATGGAGCGATGGTGTATTAAAAGTTTTGAGTAACCAATTTTCAGGTATTTTCTTCTTCTTATTCCTGTCCTTATCCCATATTACTTGGGGTCGGTGCAACACGTTTTTTCCTTCCATGGTATCTATTCATAGATAATCTTTAACACATCAGTACTGGTCCAAAAAAAGTGTGGTAGACCCCTTCTAACTTGGTTGTCTGTGATCAGCAATGACCTAAGCAAAGCCCAAGTAGATGACTCGACGACCCAGAACCGAAATGTCTGGCGAAGAATGGCGAGGAGAGCCGACTCCAAATGAAATGTGATAAGGCTAGGCAAAGAGAGATACTTCTAGGTAAACATGTGCTAAAATCACAGAACAGTTGAAAGAGGCCAAAATCAAGCACATCGTCGCTTACCACCCAGTAAGATAGGGGTAAAATTTTAATAACCTATAATAATAAAAGAAAGAAAAAATATTTATTCAGCGACAGTCACTAGGATCACACAACTTTTACATAAAAGTAAATAAGAACAGTATCAAATACTCCAAAAAAGCATCAAACACTCCAAAAATCATTGACACATCTCAAAAATCCACGATCATAATCTAAAGTTAGGATCAGTACACACAAAGACGCAGCAAGATTTCCGTAAGACTAAAGCCCCTTATATTTTAGGCGGAGAGCACACGTAAATCACGAAAACCATCATCGGTGTAAACAGAGACATTGTACAGAGCCAATCTCAGTGCCTGTTTGGCATTAATCAGACTATTGTACCGGTGACAATGGACTGCGGAGTTTGCATGAGGTTATACCATGAGCGGAGCGATTTTTGTAGCGGGTTGGATGGTGATGTTATTTTGGACCTCTGTTCATCTGAAGATGGTTTTCAGTGCAGAAGATGACGGTGAGAGTAACTGAAGTAGTTAACGTTACTTGAAAAAAACGGAAATACAAATTCATGTGGTTTTATCAGATTTTCACTGTCATATAAACAATAGTTTTTACCAGACTCACACAGTAAATGCGTCTGGGCTGATTCGGTACGAAACCAAACAAACTATACACCTATATCGTTTAACTCGTTGCTGTACTAGTGACAGTCATGGGAAACAGCTAGACGCATGGGAATCAGTAGGTCAAAAAAAAACAAGGATTGTGAAAAATGTGATATTTGATATTTTTTCAATAAACATCAATTAGTTCAAAAAATGATAGAACTTTTTTGTGGTTAGAAATCATAACACATCATTTGGTAGCTTGTCAGTGCAACGTATCGCATAAATAGCTAACGCCATTGAATAATGCAACAAAAAAGCTGTTTATAAACATTCAGCCACGCTACCAACACAACCTCACCCTTACCCCTCCCCGCTAGTATTACTATTTGATATACCGTCTTGATTGCGACGAGACAATGTTTAATTAAAAAACTGAGTACCCAACAACGCCACAGTGTACCACTTGACTAAGTAGGTCGATGCGTTCATTACGACTCGTGTGTGCCAAGCTTTAGATGTTTTTGCGACTCGATTTTGAGTACGGTTTTTTTTAGGTGGGATATCATCAGGAGTTGTAAGAAGAGTATAGTGAGGTTCATGCTCTAAAAGCTGAATGGATTAAGATGTTTGGTATACACGTAGAACATTTTCTGAAATATTGTCTTTTTTATTTTAGGTGAGAAATTATCACAATGACTTCTCCAGCTCTTGGGCAAAGCGGGAAGATTTCTCAGACTTTTACTGACTACAACCCATTCCATTCCTTCTTTATCTTCGTTCCAGGGTCCCGGGTTTTACTTTCAGAAGCCAACCCATGGCCCCAGAAGCTTCGACAGTGCTAGGTCCCTACGGTTTTGCCGACATCTTTTTGCGGCGCGCATGGGACAGTACGCGCCGTCGATGACTGGGGCTCGGTCAGGATGATTACTACACTGTCGGATGACAAGCATGACAAGCTAGCTCACTGTTCGCAAGTCTGAGGTTTTTAAAGGTTATTACTAGTATACCTTTATTTTGTTGTGTGCGTTTTGATATAAAAAAAAGGTTTTTAATAGTAGTAGTTTATTTTTACTAAGGACTTTATTTGATGTTATTATACTTTAAGGACCTTGATATAGACTGGTTCCAAATCAGTGCGGCGATCTTAAGACGGCGAACGGTACAGAATTTTTTCGATGAATAAGTAATAGTAACTTCTCTCGATACTAATTAATTAACTTGCGTGTACTTTCTTTTTATCGATATTTTTTTCTTACTTATGGTGGAGGTTTGTAATTAGCGATTTGATATTAATTATTATACTCTTTAGATCATTTTTCCTATTAAGTGTAAGCCTCCTGTAAAATAAATTGAAAACTGTACTTTTTTGAAAGGAAATATTGAATTAATCCGCAAGAGAACTAAGGTTACCGACATAGCCCGAAGAATCGCCAAACTTAAGTGGCAGTGGGCAGGGCACATTGCTCGTAGAACAGATGGTCGATGGGGACGGAAGGTTCTTGAGTGGCGGCCACGTACCGGAAGACGCAGCGTCGGAAGGCCTCCCACAAGGTGGACCGACGACCTGGCGAGGGTCGCGGGAATTCGGTGGATGCGAGACGCGCAGGACCGGTCGCTGTGGCGACGCTTGGGGGAGGCCTATGTCCAGCAGTGGACGTCTTTCGGCTGAGATGATGATGATGATGATGATTGAATTAATTATTTCAGACGATAGTCGTCTACTAACTGTTGTCCTACTCATTTGAACATTGCTTTTTCCGTAATGAAGAGGAGTAAAGTAGTATATTTTAGTAGTCCAGGAAAGTATTCTTGTCCACTGACTTGTGAATGACATGAACTTGGTGTAATTTTATTCATCATCATCATCCTTGCAACCGAAAGACGTCCACTGTGGGACATAGGTCTTTCACAAATGTCGCCAAACCACCGATCCTATGCATCTCAAATCCATCGGATCTCCACGACCCTCACATGTATTGTGTCATCTATCTATCTTGTCGGAGACCTTCAAAAGCTGCATCTTTCGGTACATGGTTGTTACTCCAGAACTTTTCACACCATTGACAATTTGTTCTACGAGCAATGTGCCCTGCCCACTGCCACTTAAGTGCTAAACTTATTAGCGAATGTTCGGGCTTTATTGGTAGTCTTAGTGTGGGTCCACAGTGAATGCGCGGTGGCGGGGGCCTGTGGCGGGCGCGACAAGCGATGCGGTATGGTGGCCACATTGACGCGCGAGCTGTTGTAGCTTTTGGACTTTATTCAGGAGTATTATTATATTACCATAATTAGTCTCGTAATGTTCCCACTGTTGGAACTCAAGCCTCCTCTCTAGTTAAATTAACCCGCGACATACAACTTGTAATTCGGGATATTTACCATTGGGCTACCACTGCTCTATTCAAGCTCATTCACTGCTCTATTTAATTCAGGGGTAACTTATAGACAATTCAGTACGAGGAGAGCACTTATAAACAATTCAGTATTTACTGCCACTCTAACTCCGAGCGACAAAACCGAATTGTTTTGATATCGCCGCTACCCGCGCATTAGGTCGCTTGTTGACTAGGCCCGTAGTGCGGCCATAACGCGCGGATAGGAACGTTGGAAAACTACGCGCGCTAACTCGCTCATGACTGTCGCACTAGGCTTCCGCCTTAGTCACTGCACTATGGACGCAAAGGGGCGTTTCATATATGTTTGATATTTCGCACCCGTCATCGCAACCGCGTTAGGCTTCCAGTGTGGACCCCGCCTTAGTTCTCTCCAAAGATATAAATGGATGATGTGCACGGGTAGAACATTGGCTAAAATATGAGGGAGGACAATTTTTATATAAGCAAAATATTTCGTTGCTATAGTTTTCGACGTTGACGCGGCTAAAGTATAAATAAATAACCTTTTACCTTTAAAAAATGATTTTTAAGCTCATGATGCTCATCAGTATTTTCCATTAATTTCGAGCTCAATTAACGCTTGTTACGCAACTTTAGCTTATTTAATTATTATTAACCTAGTTGCACATGATGCGCATTTAGTTATATTTTTGGTTCGGTTCGGGTTGCGAGCCGTAATTAAATTGGCACTGTGAGACACATAATAGTGTCTACAGAAGCTTTGGTCCGTACGATAAGTACTAATTAGCATCAAATTTTTTATAATTTCTGCTAGCAGGTGCTTGGGACTTTGTCCACGCCAAAGTCGTGGAAAACAATGCAATACATTTGAGGAAGTTTATTTTTGTAAAGTCTAAGTTACTCCTTATAACATTAGCTACCTATCACTGAACGTCCCGTCAAAATCTGTCAAGCCGTGTCAGAGATTAGCCAGAACAAACCGACAGATAGACTAACAGATTTAAAAAAAAAAGTTTTTTTGTCGACGAATATGCGAAAATAGGTGGTGATCTAAAAAGGGAGTACGCAGATCTATAGAATCTTTTTTTAAATGATCATAAAATATATCCTCCTGGTTTGGGTGGTGTGAGAGGAAATATTAGACTTTGAGTGTGTAAAATCTACCTGTGTTCTTTCAGTATCCTTTTTTGTTCTAAGACTACGATAACTCTTTTGAACTTCGCAACTTGAAAATCTATTAGATTCAATTAAAATAAGATAGTTCAATTAAAATAAGATAGTCGATGAAACGATGCTTCTTTGAGCCCTATTTTCAACAGTAGACAGCTGTCTTCTTCTTCTCGATTCGATGGTAAACTCGTTATACTTTTTGGGCCCAGTAAGTAGCCACGTTAATAGCCGCATCAGTGGCGCTCGTTAGATCATCCAGAGTGCCGGTGTAGGGGCAATGGGGGCACTCCAACATGTGGCTCAGTAGACAGCTGTAAATTCGTATGATGTTGATACTTCTGTGAATACTTATTCTGTGGCACCGGTCTGGGAATTAATGTCCCAACACTAAAGTGACGTATAGATAAGTTGACATGTTTTTTTACTTTGTTTTATTTGTGTGGCATGATGGAGTTTAAATTTTATTAAATTAAGCAAAGAGGGAATAGGTTCTGTTGTTGATATGAGAAAAAACATTTAGGTTACATTAATCTAAAATAATGTAAACAAAAAAAATAAGTTTTATAAAGATAGACTTCGTTTCTATTCCAAGATTGAGATTTTCCTTTAAGAAATTTTCAGTAGCTAGCCGAACTATGGATTTGTATCTAAGTGGTATTATTCACACTACTCCCCAAAAAAAGGAGTGTGTTGCAGCCATGTAGTATAACTTACCGTACTATAAAGAGGCGCGGTGGATTGAATACTGATTTTTCAAATTCATTTATCACGAGAATGCTACTTTATTACTGAGTGACATAGGCTATATATTTTTTACGCCACCGAAGCAGCTGGTAGAAATGCAGATAAGATAGTAATCTTAAGACAATTCACGTATCTCCCAGAGGTCACGGTAGAGTATAAAGAAGAGTGTGATCCGCTTGGGTGGTGCACTACCATGTCCTCGTGAGGGCGAGAGGCTGGAAGAAAACCGTAGTGGCTGAGCAAGACTAAAGCCTACTGGGGCCATGGGTTTGCTTCCTACACCTGTGATTTTGTGACGCAAAGGGTAACGGAAAGACACAGGAAGTTCTAGTCAATAAAAATCTGACACGCACTAAAGAACGCATCTCCGCCTTATAGCATGAACAGTTATAAGATAATTCCTCAGCTCAAAAAAAAGGAGATAATACTCGCATTCTTAGTTTACAACCTTGAAAGGCATCATAAACTTCCTAACTCTAACAAAAACCACTAAAACACCTGGTCGATGATTAAATCATAATTTCCGATTACGTGTAGGAAGTGAATTCTATTGTTGTCAGAGTTAGTTTCGTAATGGTATATACGATCGATTATGGTGCGACTATTGAATTCAAACACTGTATTTAGACTATCACAGTTTATTTCATGATTTGAAATATTTTTTTTTTTTCGTAGCAAGAGACAGAGAAAGAGGGTAGACAGATTTGTCTGCTCTTAACAATTTTTTTTTTTAATTAATAATAAATTTATTGTTCAAACAAGTAAAGAAATACATTTTTTGTTACATAGCAAGTGTATGAATTAATTTACAATTTGATATGAATAATGTCCCCTATACTAGGAAAGCCCTGTATTATAGGAGACATCCATTCGACCGAATTATAGTTTATAATAATAATTTAGTGAACCAAACGTGTAACATTAACAAAAAAATAAAATATATGTACTTTATATTCATCCATATTTATTTCCATCCATCCGCACTCTCCAGTCACCCCGCGATCATGGCGCTTGCAACAGCGTCGAAAAAACAAAAACCAATCACGGAAGATATCCCGTAAGTGCCAATTAAAATTATTGAATTCAAGTTCTTTTTATTTATTTATTTATTGGAATTCTATGCACTATAACATTGTACGAAGGCGGACTTAATCTATCACATACCCGCGAAAAGACGACACAATAGTAAAACAATAACAGCGCGGTCTCATAGGACCGGTCGGGGATTCATGAATTAATTAATGCCTGAGGCATTTTCTACCAGTCAACCTTCAGTTTTTGTTGTAGCACTAGTATTTTTTCTATGGTTGAGTTGTACTGTCGTCAAAAGGACTATGAGAGTAAAGGCACAGAGAGTGCACCTGTTTTTAAGCATACGCTTGGGCACTATATATCCTGAGTACTTAGCAAAACAAGGAGTGCGCTGTTAACGACTCTAATTTACAAGTTATAGATCAATGGTTCAAACCAGGGGAATTATTTTGTGTAATTTATTTCAACCCCACTGCTCTCGTAATGATGAAGAAATAGAAATTGAGAGGAAACTGGCATATCCTAGAACAAATATCAAAGACATGCCCATTCTGTCTTATAGAGAATAGGTCTGAGTCCCGATAGTGGAGACATTCCCGCCCACTCCGCACAAAACGGAAAAAGTCATTTTATTATTTCCCACGTAAGAAAAGTCTACTTACTTTATATATTAAAATAAAAAAATAAAACATCAAGGCATGCCACTCAAAAACTCATTTGAAACTTATAAAACTGTAAGAATGTGTCACAGTAATCACACAAAAGATACTAAAGTCACAATCTTTTAACGGCAGAAATGATAGAATATCTACGTAGCCTAAAAGACCTACTTCAAGAACATTTATTTACTGACAACGATAAAAAACAACTCAAGTTTCATCTCAAACTGGCTCAGCAATAAAAAACAAAATGGCGCGCACTTGCGACGTCAAATGCTTGGCGCTTTATTAGCAGTGTCATAGAATAAGGAAAAAGGACAGAGGCGACAGCTACAGGCCTTGGCTAGGACTAATTTTTATTTTTTTATATAACATAAACTAGTGCTTGACTGCAATCCCACCTGATGGTAAACAGTGATGCAATCGTTGATAGTGAGGCGCACTAGTTTATTAAGAGCCTATTCACTCTAGTCTTGAAGATATCCAAATTATAATCGGACGCGAAGACCGTAGCAGGCAAATTGTTCCAATCCTTCGATGTAAGCGGTATAAACGACGAGGCAAAGCGCTAATTTTCTTTGAGGTGGGTAATCATTAAATGACTTCTTGCGGTCAGGATGGAGTGAAAAGGAATGTCAGATTTTTACTGACTAAAATCCTACTGTGTTTTTTTAGTTACCTTTTGCGTCTTAGGGATACGGTAATTTGGCCTCGATCAGTGTTTTCCGAGGCAGGATTTCATTAAATGCGGTCAGGATGGAGTGAAAAGAAATGTCAGATTTTTACTGACTAAAATCCTACTGTGTTTTTTTAGTTACCTTTTGCGTCTTAGGGATACGGTAATTTGGCCTCGATCAGGGTTTTCCGAGGCAGGATTTCATTAAATGACTCCTTTTGCTTTAGTCGCAGCGTCCTTGCTGACACTAGTGTCAAAATTTTACTGAATAAAATCCACTTGTTTTTTTAGTTACTTTTTGCATTCCAGGGCCACGATACATTTTTTAAAAAATCCCACAACTCCTTCTTTCATCGTCCATGATGATTTCTCCATTCATGTTTTTTTGCGTGAAAAATACATCCAAACTTTCGCGTTTACAAAATTAATAAGATATTTTCCTAGCTCTGCACAAAGCTTCTACACATTCCTAGTCTATGGCAGGCAATACTAGGACAATGCAGTTTTAAATCGTCCTGCATTGGGTTACAAAGGAAAGGGCGTTTGTTTTTATGTCGAGTGAGAAGTTATTTCAATTTATCGTGGAGTAGTGACTGCTTTGTTGGATGTTGGAATGATTCTGCGGGGTAGTTTGGGAGAGTTAGTGTGACCTTGAAACATCAATAAACTAAAACTGATGGATGTTTAGTAAGTAAAAAGCTGACACATTCTGAGGCTACTTGGTTTGATAGAGATTGGTTTTCCGGGTCTTTCTTTTTAGTGGTAGAAGTAATTTGGTGATTTAAATTACTTCACCCGCTGCAGCATGTCAAACTTTTGCTGACTAAGACCCACTCCTGTTCTTTATTTGCTTTCGCTCCAAGGCCCCAGGGTTCCCGTGTTTGGGTGTTCGGTTTCAGGGCCCCGGGATTAGAAATTTTCTGGGTCTGGGACCAGATTTTTCAACGGACAGATTTAGGAAAAAATTGAGGAAGATAAACCTTCAACAATTTTTTTCCAGGCATTATTCGAACCTGCTTCTGTGGTAGGCGCCCAGGTCATTTTATCACCTCTACCTAAACAGGCTTCGGTGGCTTCAACCATTTCACTAATCAATCAATGCACCCACACCAGTCGCATATCTAACAACTCTTTGCCATTCTATCGAACTAACAAGAACTAACAAACAATACGTATCGTGAATCTAATCCCCTTTTTGTCTCTAACTGTACCTTGATACGTGCGTGGGAGAAAATACCTTTCCTAACTAAAATGGGACAAAAAATCTAATATACTGTTAGGTTGCCTTTAAATAAAACAAAAAGACCAATGCTTTAAATGGCACGGTACCTAAATACAGAAAAAATGTATTATTCAAGACACTTTTTTTCCAGTATTTTTACACAGGGGTATATTTCTGTTGCCGCTATAATATCCAATACTAACAAAGGAATAAAATAAACATTTAAGTTTTCTTTAATTCTTTGTTGTGCACAAAACATAACAGATAACATAGTGATTCAGACAGGTCAAGTGGGGCTCGCATACAGCAAACGTGTTTTGTTGTTGCCGTTTTTGCTTAGGACGATATGGAACCCCTCGTATGCGAGTCCGACTCGCACTTGGAGTTACGGGATTATACACCCTATACCACATAACTCTAATATAGAAGGCAATTGTCACGTAATCTAAAACATTAGTAGAGATTCACAAAACCTTAAACATTCCGAGGACCAATTCACCACAAACCAACCATATTTTCTCCTCTCATTTCTTATCTACCTAGCCTTTTTTTCCCAACTATATTGGGGTCGGCTTCCATTGACTGGATTTAGCTAAATACCAGTATTTAACGAGGAGCGGCTGCCTACCAGACCTCCACAACCCATTAAGTGGGGCAACACGTCACTTCATGGCAAGACTGGAGTCGGATTTACTGGCTTCTAACTATTCGTAACGACTGCCAAAGATCTACAAATGACAGCCGGGGCCTACGGCTTAACGTGCTTTACGAGGCACGGAGGAAACTCGTTATGCTAAGATGGTCACCCATCCACAGACCTACCTAGGCAAGCGTTGCTTAACCTTGAAGATCGATCTGTGCGGCTGTTATTAACTAGCCACGAGCTCCTCTTTTTCTCCTTTCATTTCTAAACCGTAGAAATAAGCCATGTTCTTGTTTGCTTGAACCGGTGACCTTGCGCAAAACTAATCTAGGTTTATACTAAGGATTTAGGTTCGTAAGCGAATTGCCTAAATATACGGGTGTAAGATAATTATATTTATGTAGGCACCTGATAAAATTGAACTCGATTTTGTGATAAAATTAGACGGCAAAGTCTATTTAGAAAGGTAAATTAAGTTTGGGAGGTTGAAGTAAAAATAGTAGTTTAGATCTAATTTAAAGAGGATTTTTGGGACGAATAAATGTGGTTAAAGTATTCTATTTTAATGTAATAAGGAAAAGTCTTTAAAGAAACTTGTAATTGCGAATTGCTGTCTCAAATGGAGTTTTTGTCAATTTTTTTTCGAGTGAAGTTATTGTGAAGTTTTGTTTGATACGTGTCTATACAACCTGGGCATTATATGGAATCATTATAACAGACGCGATTTCGATACTGAAATCGCGGAGATGAGAATTTTCATTGTAGTATCTACCTATCTCAGTAAAGCTTGCCGAGAAGACTCAATGCATTCTAACAGAGCACAAAGCGACTGTTTACTATGTATGTGTGTGTATACAAAACATAATACTTTTTAAACTTGACACTGCCGATATTTACTACTAGGAAGTGAGACCGTTTTTTAGTCCATTTACTACCAAATTAGCAGAATTTCAGCTACGCATTAAGTGTGATAATATTTCTGGAAGCAATTAGAAATTTTTCCAACACTTATCAGTTTTCGGACATTTTCCTATACTAATGCCATAAGACCCACCATCAATTTCATGCCAAATTTCAACATTCTAGGTCAATAGAAAGAGATTTCTTAGCAAGTATCAAAATATGGCGCCCAAACGGAGCATAAACGGCCTTATCTCTAGATTGTGTTAACTTGAAGTTTGATTTTTCACTGCTGCTGGCATTCATTCCGCAGTGCGGGTTTGTTGAAGGAGTAACATACTTATACTAAATACTTTCGCTTTTATAATATTAGTAAGAAATTGTGTAATTTGATGTTTCTTATATGTGTTACTGTAAATGCCCGAACTACGATAAATATTAGGTTTTACCAGTAAATCTTAGGGTTTACCAACACGAGTCGGTAAATGTAAGAATATGTAGAAAAGAAACGATTTAATCGGGCTTTTACCATTAGAATTTGGTTATTTTAATTACGTACGTCTTTACTTCCATAATTGAAATCTTAACGTCAGATAACACTATTCAAAAATATAGGTACTATTCAGGATTTTTATTTCATTTTTATTATTATTATATATTTTATTATATGTATAAACTTGTAATGTTTCCACTGCTGGGACTCAGGCCTCCTCTCTAGGAGAGGGAATGGGCTGTAATCCACTACGCGGGCTCAGTGTGGATTGGTGGATGTCATATGTCTTCGAATTTTTGGTTCTATGGTCTATCGGTTTTGGTAATTAACTTAATGTAAACAATCTTGTCATGTCTTTTTATAGAGAAGTTGCCTAAAAATAAAAGTATGTAAAAATCTTTGCAAGTAGGTATTTACCTAAATCCATGTTACCTAATAAACTAAATTTAAATAATCTTTGTGTATATTATATACGACCTCTTTGGTATAAAAAGACGTACCAAAATTGTTTACCTTTAGTTAACCTCCTAAACCGATAGACCATAGGACATGCCGGTTTCCTCACGATGTTTTCCTTCACCGTTTTGAGAGCAGTAATAAACTAAGTTCGTCAATTTATTTATAGGTTAGTTCACCAGTAACCTAGTTCCTTTAACACCACATGCAATGAACATCAAATTGATTTCAAATCTCATTTAAATAAAACGCAGCATCCATTGTCTCACTCCGAAAGCCATAAAACATCGAGTAGCTACTTGAATAGACGCCATTAATCGATTTTAAATCGATATAAACCAAACTTTAATCGTAAATTAAGTCACTGCACACTCGTAAATGCAATCGTAAAAACAAATCGAATCGGGATTTGATGTTCTAAACTGTGATTGGTGGAATCCGTTACGATCCTGTGTTTTCGAAATTCGGAATTTTGAACGGAATGGAATGTAATGTTCGATTTATAGTTTGAATTCAGAATAATTAATTTTGTATTAGTATTCTAATTGTTTGATATAATTTAAAAAACATCTAGTAATTATTAGTATTCAAAATAATGGACTACTAGTTTCTACCAGCGGCTTCGCACGCGTGAAAGGTCCATTTCATTCCTTTAGAGGAGAAGAATAGTTTCCTTTTATGCGTGCACAATTTTACGTTTTTTTTTTTTTTTTTTTAATGGTTATAAACTAGTGCTTGACTGCGATCCCACCTGATGGTAAGCAGTGATGCAATCGTCGATGGTGAGGCGCACTAGTTTATTAAAAGCCTATTCACTCTAGCCTTGAAGACACCCAAATCATAATCGGACGGAAAAACCGCAGCAGGCAGATTGTTCCAGTCCCTCGATGTACGCGGTATGAAGGACGAGGCGAAACGTTTAGTCCGGACCGTAGAGGTTTGGACAACGTAAGGGTGGATACCCGCCGTACGACGGCTTGTCCGATGGCTTATGCCCGAAACCAATAACCTATCTATCACATATCGGAGATTAAAAAACAAATGAAACAATAGAAAACATGTAAATTTTTGTATGGTATCATTTGTTTTTCAATCTCCGATATGTGATAGATAGGTTATTGGTTTTGGCTGTTAATAGTTTTGGCCGTGCGTTGATATGTAAGTACGTATGTCATTCAGTCAGTTTCCCCTTTTATATAATTGCATACTTAGATAATTTATGTTTGAATTTTGAATTGGAGATAATTGATATAATACCTATAATTTTAATCTTTACTTAGCAACTCAAGTATCATCTTTAGCATTGAGTTTATAAAGTTTATTTTTTATTAATATTAAAATAGGTGGGAAATCTTGTCATTATTGAAATACTCGTGGAGCTTATTAACTCGTAGGGCTTAACTCATAATCCCAATGTAAAAAATACTACAACAAATCAGTGACTATTAATTAAAGTAAAAGCAAATAAGTTTAAATTATTTTTGGATGTTTATTCTATAGCATAAATGGCTGTTAATACCTAATAAATATTGGCATAATATTTTTGTGTTAATTAGCAAAACAAATATTAAAACAGAACTACAAATCCGTTATATTTACAGTTCAATTTTCATAATTAATAAGCACAGGTGATTTTGTTTTTGAAACGGGAAATGGCGGATATACCATTCAAAAGATATATTATATTGTTATTGTTATATACATTCACTGAAAATATAAAATAGTACTTTAACTACAGCAGAGTGTCTGTAAAGTTTTTGTTTTTTTAAATGGTGGGAAATCATTCAATTACCTTTACAGCTCTTGGGAGGAACGTGTCGAACTTTTACTTAGTAAAACCTATTCCTATTTTCCTTCTTTACCTTGCGTTTTAGGGCCCTAGTTTTCTTTTCAGAAGGAACCCATGGCCTCAGTAGGCTTCGACCCTGCTGTGCGTCCTACGGTTTTGCTGATATCTCCTTACCACGCGCGCGTGGCACACTACGCGCCGTCTACGACTCTACCATAAGGGTTTCGGTGCTAATAACTGAAATTGAGGCTTTGTTTAGTTCGTTTACAAATGCTCGATTCATGATGAACTGACAGGTCACCAAACGCAACAAATTAATTAAAAACAGACATCATTCGTTCCTAAAATAAAGTCTATAGAAATGCCATCAGTTTATTTTCATGAATGACAACATCGGCTCAAATAGCACGAACAAAAACCTAAAACTCTGTTCAATTCGAATTTCAAACTCAAACTTTCGCCAGAAAATTTTAGGCTGGCAACTCTTAACACATTACTAAGGCCGTGTGCTTAAAAAAACAATATTTTTCAAGTCACCGAATCTTTTAATTCATCCAAGTCCCTAAAGTTTTACTCATAAAGCTTTCAAAGCATTTGATTAAGCCTCTCAGAGGGTTGGATAAACATGAAATGAGAAAACTTTTGTAAACAAGGTACAAATTACTTGACGCGGTGGACATTTGAAGAAACAAAGGGCAACACTGAAGTTATAATTGACGCTTTTGAAATTTCATTTCGTTGTGATGAAGAAGTTATTCTGGATATCTCCTCCATTTTCCCCGATGTTCCGGTTTGTTGTCAATTCGATTTGGGTGAAAGAATTGGCTGGTTATAAGCTGGCTCTCAGCCTTTTATGTCTGAAAATACAACGTTGTAGGTACTCGGAGTAGTAAGAAATTGATATGGTACAAAATTAAATTTAACCTCAAATATGTGAAGTAAAAGAAAAACTGAACAAGTGCGAGTTGGACACGCACACGAAGGTTTCCGTACAACAACATTAAAGTCGAGTAAAAACACCGACCAAATATTATTTTTTATCTTACCTATTTTAACATTATTATAGTGGCAATAGAGAAAAACAAATTTTGTGAAAATATCAACTCAAACTTTTACGGTTTTTGAGATATTGATCCGTTGACTGACATACAGACGGACAGCCGAGGCTTGTTTACGGAACCTTCAAAAAGCAACACTTTAATATTATTAGTACTCGCCAGTGTTGACCCACAGCTATGCAAATCTCTCTCCATTCCTTCAAATAATCACAATGTTTCCCTTCCCCTTTTCAATACCTAAGAAACACATCAAGATCATCCTACCATTTCCTTTGAGGACGGCCGCAGCCTCGTGTTGCTGTACCAAGGAGGCCAGTTTCCTATTGTTTTTTTCTTAAAATATGGCCTCTACTGTTGTTAGACCAGTTTCTCTAATGAAAATAATTACCACTTTGTTAGTCTGAAGTCCCAACTGAGTCTGGAAAATTAACCTAATTTTAGCGGCTCGTGTAAGAATTTCGTAATTTTGAAATGAAAAAGCGCTAATAAAGTTATTTAAAAAACTACTTTTCAGGTGAATCAAGATTTTCTCAAAGTAATTAGAGTAAGATAATTGCTATCAATCCAATCAAAATACTTTTCGGTCTACTTTTGGATTCAAATGTCCCTCAAGCGTCACTACAACGACCTCTCAAATCTGACGGAGGAATACGTCAGATTCGAGAGGTCAAGCGCACCAGTTTTAAGGCGCACCGCGTTCCGATAGAAATATTATCGAGAGCGCTACTAAAAGGTGTGCTCCGAAGAATAAAAAAGGTGCGCCTCATTGGGTGCTCCTCAAAACTGCTGCGTTTCGAGGAATACCTCTCGAATTTATGAATCTTGCATCCAGTAAACTTCTGTTGGTGTTTTGTCTGTCATCGGTCCACTTTAAGCACATGGGCCTTACCATGACGTGGAGGCTTTAACAGTTTAGTTAAGAGCTCGTGGAGCCTTCGAACACTTTGTCTTCCGCTACACGGCCGATACTCAAGTTTTCTTTTGGTCAACGGCATCGCCCATACATTTTCTACACACTGCCATATCGCCCGACCGGTAACCGGACCGAACCCGAGTCTTCAAAGGCGCGTAGTGTTCCACTTGCGCCTCAAGGAGATGTCAGCTAAACCATAGAGGCCCAGCAGGGTCGAAGCCTACTGGGGCCGTGGGTTGTAAGAAAGGCAACCCTAGAACGAAGGCAGAAAAGGAACATAGAAGTGGGTTGCAGTCAGTATAAGTCTGAAACGCCCTCCCGATCCACCCTAGAGCAGGGAAAATCATTGAATAATTTCCCACCTTATAAAAAAACCCACTGTCATAATAATAATACTCCCCGACCGAATTTCGATCACGGTGGCCAATCTCAACAGAGATCAGCCAAGTACGCAGGAGATATTATAGTGCACAAGTGTGTGCGCAAACAAAGGTGCATTCTCTGTTCCTTTACTCTCATAGTCCGATGGGACGCCCACTGCCTATAACTTAGATAATTCGATAACACAGATTTACATAAAATCTGCCTTTGATTGAAACGTGTACTATTTCTATTTATATCCTATAGTATTTGATTTACTAAATCTAATTCTAGAACTCAAAACTCTTATTGGAATTAAGTTTACTGTGATGATAGAATCCTAATTAAACAAAAAGTTCAAAATAGTAACAGCATCAGTTTTGACCAGTAGTATCAAGTTACTGGATTATAAAGGTCAAATAGGCAGTCCTTCTATGTAAATTACTAGGACTCAGCTGTATCCAGCCAGACTGAAAGCCGTATTTAATTGGAAAAAGGCTAGTGAAATTTAAAAAACTCGTTTGGGGTCACCATGTAAAGAAAAAAAATTTTGGTGAAGCCGAACCAGTATGAAATTTTTATAGCTATCATTTAAAAGGCACAAAAAGTTACATTTTATATCCATATATAGTATTCAAATAACACCTTATTAGATATGAAAGTAGTGGTGGCTCAGTGGTAATTACCCCGAGCTATCCCCGACTTGCAAGTTTTAGGTTGTGGGTTCAAATTCATGCATTACTTTGTGTCATTATTTCATCACCACTAATCTCAAAACGATAAAAGAAAAAAGTTGTGAGGAAAGCAACATTTCCTAGAACTAGAAATTTGAAGATACGTCGTGATGTCCACCAACCCGCACTGGGCCCGCGTGGTGGATTACGAGTATTACGACCCATTCCCTCTCTTAAAGTGTCTCCGAAAGAGGAGGACTATGTCTTAACAGTGAGAGTTTTAAAAGGCTAAAATATGCTATGCCATTATGCTTTAAAAATATAAGAATAATGTCTTATAATGTTTCCACTGCTGGGACTCAGTCCTCCTGTCTAGGAAAGGGAATGGGTCGTAATATATTATTTATGGTGCCACTTATATATTATTTTATGATGGCGTAAATATTTACGGTGCTATATTACTGTCGTACGGTTGTGCGACGTATGTCACTCTTTCCGGGAACTGTTAATCGCACTCCACGCTCCGTATCTAGTCCTGAACTAGACCTGTTCGCTGATGAATAAAAGGAGATACGGAATAAATATTTGCGTATTACGAAGAATAATTTGCACTGTATTAATACATTTTGTCGTTTTGCTTAATACATAAATAATGTTATCCACCATGACAAGTGCAGGTTGATAAAGTATACAAAAACAATTAAAAAAATAATATAGATTTTTTTATTGTTGCTACGTTCGCGTTTGATCACTGTCATGGAAACCGCTGAAATTCACTTTTGAATTAAAGATCTAGAGATTGTCGCTATCAAGAAACACTCCGGCAGGAAATTCCACTGGTTAGCAGTACGCACAATCAATGAAGTCCCAAAACGCTTTTGTGCATGTAGGTAGGTTGTCCACCACGTACTTATCATCGTACGCCTGGTGGTCCGATAATGGAACTTGCTTGGCAGAATCTGGTTTTTCAAATCAAACAACATAGTAATGTAAGTTATTATAAATCTCATTCATAAAGTCAAGGTAACTTTTTTCATGCTTAGTTATACAAAGATATAAGAAAATCAGAAACTAGAAATTGCCACCAATGGAATTGCATTCCCCAATAGCACTTTCGTCTTTTCTCATCGCAGTAATCGAATTCAGGACTAGAAGCAGTGAGGTGCCAACCAATAAATTAAAAGAACCTATTCAAATAATCCTATTCGAATGAAACAGGGAATCTTATCAGGATCAGTACAAAATAATGGGTATATAAAACAGATGTATGAGGTCAAACGTGCAATCGTAATGCTTAAATAAGTAGGTTTCTTGAAACATGGCAATATTGTGTGAAGTCTAGATTTAAAATAGGCATATGTTGGCCTATTCGCAAA
Organism: Mythimna separata; assembly: GCA_030763345.1. Lineage (NCBI taxonomy): Eukaryota > Metazoa > Arthropoda > Insecta > Lepidoptera > Noctuidae > Mythimna > Mythimna separata. The sequence continues at coordinate 9,124,583 of CM061190.1, forward strand.
ACTAAGACACGCATTTAAAATTATATTACTTAACTAACCAGATCACACATTGCCGACATATTACAAACGTACGTAAACTACCTAGATCGGCTCAAATAACGATGACTCGCGCTCGGTCCGGACGGGCGAAAAGTGAGCACGCCTACTTAACTGTGGTTTGTCTGTAACTCCTCTTCACTCCAGACCATGTACCAGGGTTCGGCGCTAGAAGTCATTGCCTCTGATTGTCCTTACACAGCGATGATCCGCCCGAGCGTGGCAAACCTCCATCATATGCTCCACTGTGTCCTCCGGGTGATCCACACAATGGTGACACCCAGTTGTTTCTTTCGCACGAATCAGGTGCAGTGAGGACCTGCATCATGCGGAAGGTGATGGCTATTGGCGAGAGTTTTGGTGGCAGCAGGAGGAACTGGAGAGAGTGTTCGGTGGCAGCAGGAGGAGTAAATAAAAGCACTTCTTCAGAGTTTTCTTCTATTTATTCTTCTTGGTACTTCTTCTTACACTGCTTATCTGTTTATCTGAGGACGCCCGTGACGTCTTTCTAACCACTCCTCAAAGAGAAAATCTCGAATATAAGTCAATAATATTGACTTATAAGCAGTGATAGGAATAGGTAGTGCCTATTTGCCTTAACTTCGAAGAACACAGACAAGAAACGGAGACTTCCTAAGGACTATATTTTTTTCCGAGACATCTGTCCCGAAATTTCGAGACAACACTTAAATACATTTAAAAAAAATGTTATTTGGAATAAGTACTGGAATAACTTCTAAAACATCATAAGCGTGAGCTTGCAGACGACGAGCAATCGGTAACTCGCCGTTACAATAGTAAACTGCATACAATTAGGTAGCAAAACTCACACTAATATCTTAACAACCTTTGTATCTTAAAGGTGAACAGTTGAACAGTGATGAGGATCACGGGAATCCGTCGGAAGCAAGACGCACAGGACCCGTCGTTGTGGTGACGCTTGGGGAGGCCTATGTCCAGCAGTGCAATCATCATCATCTTTCGGCTGAAATGATGATGATGATGATTTATCTTATATAAAAAGTAACTAGGTATAAAACATCGAAAAAAAAACACTATGGCATGCTATAAATTAATATGAATTGTTCTCTATTAAACATCACTGTTTACTTAGACTTCACAATATCGGTACCTACCAAAATAGTATCCGTTGAAAAAAAAACAGTCCTTCAGACATCTCAACACTGCACATCTAAATCATCCCACAAATCCCGTGGCCTCCCGGGATTTATAATAGCTGCCAGTAATTCTATCACACAGCATCTGTTGTCTCAGCAATAACATCTCTAAAATCTCAGTAAAGACTCTCGAGTTCCGGAAATGTCGGTAAATCCGACACGAGAATATCCCGGGATTGTCGCTCGTCTGAAACTGCAGTGGGGTGCAGATGTAATAAACACAAACAACATTGATTACTGTGTTCATAGTACGATCAGTTCGTGCTGCACAGAGCAGTTTTGAGGACATGTGGATGCAAGACATGTTTGACAGTTGCTTGAAGTAAATATCGGTAAAATACTGGTAAACTAAACAGTGGTACCTACACATTAGTCCTAGCTAGAATAACGTGGAAGCTATAATAAAAGCTTTATAAATTATATTAAAGAAAAAATGGGGATTAGAGATATGAAGGTAAAAAATGGTTAACGTCCTATTTTCAGAGCTACTGATTATACACACAATATTTCATAAGTATCCGTCAAGTCGTTACGGAGAAGATTGGCAACCAGTATAATTGGAAAATTTTATATAGTAAGTAGTAATAGCTATTATTACTACTCAAAAATACACGAACACACTTATTAGGATAACCATTAATTTACAAAATCACGAATTGATGAAAATTACTTTTAAAAAATTAACATTATTTAATTAAAATATCATCCTTTGCGGCTCTGACACTCTTTAAAGCGATCACTAATACACGATGAGCCTGCAGCCTAATTTATAGAGTAAAAATTGTCAACACACCAGTAACTTTTGAAAAACAATCGCACTCATAACTGACCCATCAAGCACCTACTATGACACACACACCGCACATTATGCGTGATATATCACCATTTACTCCCATAAACACTTTCTGATCGACACCAAAAAGCGAAGCCCAACAAAATAATTCTCGAAAAAGCCATGAATGAAGGATAACATACCTACATACAGAAAAAGCCCAGCAATTGACCGTAAATCACGAGAATGTCATTGAATGCCGAATACCTGTGAATGCCGACGCGGTACGAACTACAGCCGAGCGCAGACTCGGCTGAGTGCAGCGATGGTAAATACAAACGACATTGATTACAACGTTCACACTGCGATGGGTCTGAGTTTTGAGAGATGGGATCAGGAATAAAAAGAAAATCTTGCAATGTTAGTAGTATTGTAAAACGGGCTGGTATCCGCAATTTCACGACTAAAGCGCGTATTTTGCGTACAATTTACAATGGTTCCGGTGTCAATCTCACGTGTCGATAGAAAATGCAACTTCATCATCATTTCAGTCTAAATCATCCACTGTTGGATATAGGCTTTGAAGACTACCACTCTACCACGCATATGCTGTTAGAAAGTAACAGATTTTTAACTATATAGATAGTTGTGCTCCATTGATGTCATTGCTACAAGGTGTTCCGATGCGAGGATAAACGAATAAAGCAATAGGCCTCCTCTACGTGTTTGTTTTATCATAATAAACAGTCATTTGCGCCTCGTATTCATCACATTCTCACATCTTTATCAGTTCATTGGTCCACCTTTTAAGAGGACTTCCAACACTGCGTCTTCTAGTACGTCGTCACCACTTCAACACTTTTCGGCTCCAACAGCCATCTGCAGGCTTAGCCAAGTTGATAATTTACAATTGTTAACGCTAGCAGAACGTCTTTATAATGATCAGTCAATATTGGTAACACTATTTAAACAATACAATATTTTACTAAGTCATCTTCATCTGCCTAGCCTTTTCCCATCTATATTGGGGTCGGCTTCCAGTCAAGTCAGATTTAGCTGAATACCAGTATTTTACGAGGAACGGCTGCCTACCAGACCTCCACAACACATTAACTGGGGTAACACGGTACTTCATGGCAAGACAGGAGTTAGATTTACTGGCTTCTGACTAACCGTTACGACTGGCAAAGATCTACAAATGACAGCCGGGACCTACGGCTTAACGTGTTTTCCGAGGCACGGAGGAAACTCGTTATGTAAAGATGGTCACCCATCCACAGACCAACCTTGGCAAGCGTTGCTTAACCTTGAAGATCGACCTGTGCGGCTGTTATTATCTAGCCACGAATTCCTCGCAATATTTTACAAAGCATCCAAGCATTTGACCACTCACTCTAAAAATATGTTCAGTCTATTATAGTTTATTAAAACAATATCAATTAATTCCTGCAATACCTAGCAATTATATATCTAAAACGGGCTCCCTCCCACATAAAACCGTCCACCACTACATAAACAGGGTGGCATCGTCCTACAAATATTAATTGTATTTAAGCCAAACGCAAATATTCGCAGCGGAAAGCATTATTTGGCGTTCCGTTCGATTTTGTACTGGAAATGAATTTTGCTTTTATTGTTTTTTAACTAGTTTTGTTTTGTAGTATTTTAGATTGATTTTTCAACCAGGAATGGGTAGAGATAGATTCACTCTATCAAAAAAATTAAATAATAGTAAAATAATGAATTTCTGGGGACATGGGTTAAGTGAAAGTGAACCCCGGAGCTCTAAAACAAAGGCAAAAACTAGCAGAAGTTAGATTTAGTCAGTAAAAATCTAACACCGCTTCGCCCAAAAGCAAGAGAAGTCATTAAATGACTTCCCACACAAAAGTAGGATATTTTAAAATGAATGAATTTTAAATATTTTTTTCAATCAGACAACGAAAGATAGAAAACTATTAAAACCGGGCAAGTGCGAGTCGGACTCGCGCACTGAGGGTTTCGTACCAACCTACCTATAAAAACAGTTTAATTCTCGAATCGAGTCTTGAAGACTTTTCAATTTTTTTTTCTTGTGACGTAACTAAAAATTTTCAGTTTTCAGACTTTTCCCGATATTAGTGCTATAATACCTTGCTTCGTGCCAAATTTCAAGATTCTAGGTCAACGGGAAGCACCCTATGAGTTTTGATTCCTTTGACAGTGTCGAAATTTACGTTTTTTGCAACATAAACGGGCGTATCTTTTTTTTCTGTCAACTTACAAGTTTGATTTTTGCACAACTTCAAGGGACCGCGGATTTCAATATATGGTTTTAATTTCAACTTGATACCTTTACGCGTTCCTGAGAAAAAGGGTCTTGACAGACGGACGGACAGACGGACAACAAAGTGATCCTATAAGGGTTCCGTTTTTTCCTTTTGAGGTACGGAACCCTAAAAACGATCAAAAGAGTTAAGAGTTCACAACATTCGCAAATCATGCCATCAGTGGACGACCTATTAAAACAAGACATAATATTTTGTGTTGTTTTGTTTGTTTGACGCAGAAAAAAATATTGCTTTGTTGTATAATAGAAATGAAGGTATCTGCTTTATGCAGAACTGAAAATGCAAACGAAACGCAACCGTTTTATTGTGGAGATTTACTTGAAATTAAAAAAAAATGTCACTGAAAGAAATGCACTGTCAACGAAATCTCTTTGCTTAGGTTTTTGTGGAAGTTTTAATAAAAAAATTAAAATCCAAAAGACTTTTTGCATTCGCTCGAATTACGTGCAAGAAAAACCAACTCCACTTAACCATTCTTTTAAATAAATAAAAAAAAAACATATTTAAAATAAAAAAAGAATAAACACCCAAAGCCTATAGACTCTCAAACAAAATTATATAACAGACATTAAAACGGTCCAATTTACTCCCGGTCCAATTTACACTGTGGTTCATTTAAGACCTGCCAAACGCGCAAAAATAACTGAACTTTTCAAATATGATCCGTGGAAATACCTCGAAGGTATGTTAAAGTTGTTACAGGTGGACGTGGGGTATCCCAGTTTTATCTGTCGGCCATTTTGTCCCACCTGATCGTAAAAAATAATTGAATGGCTCTGGAAATGGTCGGTAATGCCTGTTAGCTCCTATGAAGGTTATAGTTAGGCCCAGGAATTGGGTCTACTGTTTCAATTAGATTCGGTGGCAACTGATTCATTTTGGAGATAGGATAAGTAGGCGTGGGCGAGTTTTGCATAAGTAGGAATGGGTTTTGTGTGGTCAAGGATTTTTGGGATCGGAAATTTTATTTCTTTTTCGGTATGTTTGATAATTAGAGCTGATATTATTACCTATGCTTATGTATTCAGTCTACTTACATGCCAGCTCTGTATGTTTAGTTAAAATTTAACATACCTAATTAAACACATTTTGCGCTTGACTTATAGATTTGATTATTTTTAGGATTCATTACGTCCAAATGAAATATCGTAATGCTTATACGGTCATTCTTGACCTTGTCTCTCTCTGTCAATTTACTACCAATCACTGTACCGAATCAGTTAATTTCTGGTACACGAAGGAAATATTGTGATCCAGCCAGTAAATAAAAAAAATATTAAATCAATTATTTAAAAAAAGGTTTTTCAAACTTTACCTACTATGTAATGGATTTCTGTAATTGTAAAATAAATAAATTTAAAGCAAATGAATAAAAATATAATTTGCCCTCTTACTTCTGAAATGACAGAGCCTGTTTTTGAAATTAGATTTTTACTTGTAAGAAGTCTCTAATAAACATTAATAGATAGAAATCATATTGAACCAACAATAGAAACGATAATAATATGATTGACAATAGAACATGATAATTACTTTTTAATTTTCTAGAAATGTCTAAGTACTTTAGGTTTACCTAAGTTACTCAGGTAAAATGGAGTCATAAACTGTTCACACAGTAAACAATACCATCTCGTACCTACCTCCATAATTCAAGTAAAGACAATCACAAAGAAAAGTAATTAACAGAAGCACTAGCAAAAAATCTACTTAAAGACTTTTCAAACTAACACGAATCCTAGATTTGTAAGAATAATAACGTCAAAAGCTAAAAAGCAGTAAAAGGAACTAGTATTCCACAAGTCGGTACTTCTTGATAATAACAGCGTAATTAAGTTTTTTTATCGTTGAACTGGAAGATGAGACAAAAAAAATCTGAGTAGTTCTTGGCTAGATAATAACAGCCGCACAGGTCGATCTTCAAGGTTAAGCAACGCTTGCCAAGGTTGGTCTGTGGATGTGTGACCATCTTAACATAACGAGTTTCCTCCATGCCTTGGAAAGCACGTTAAGCCGTAGGTCCCGGCTGTCATTTGTAGATCTTTGGCAGTCGTTACGGATAGTCAGTAAGCCAGTAAATCTGACTCCAGTCTTGCCTTGAAGTACCGTGTTACCCCAGTTAATGGGTTGTGGAGGTCTGGTAGGCAGCCGCTCCTCGTAAAAACTGGTATTCAGCTAAATCCGGCTTGACTGAAAGCCGACCTCAAAAAATAGTTGGGAAAAGGCTAGGCAGATGATGAGTAGCAAAAAATCTACTTAAAGACTTTTCAAACTAACACGAATCCAGGATTTGTAAGAATAATACTTGTAACGTCAAAAGCTAAAAAGTAGTAAAAGGAACTAGGATTCCACAAGTCGGTAAGTTCGTGATAATAACAGCGGAATTAAGTTTTTTTATCGTTGAACTGAAGTTGAGACGGTATTTAAAGAAGAACTTACCAGCTTGCTGTTATATTATTGAGTGTGGTTCAAGTTATGGGAGGTTGTGGTGAAAGATATTGGGTTATGATTGGCCTGTTGGTTTGGTGGTTAGTGGACCTGACTGATATGCCGGAGGTCTTGGGCTGGATTCCCTTCCAAGTCAAATATTTTTGTGATGAGTATGCGTGTATTTAGAAATTAATAAAAAAAATTGTCAGTTTTTAGTACTCATACATAACTAACAAAACATTAGAATTTCATAGTTTTGTATATTATATAAGCTGTCTGTATATAAGTGTCCCTGACTGCTATGCAGATATATAAAAAAGTCTTGGGTGGGAATCGAACCCAAAACCTCCAGTTTTGGGTTCGATTCCCACCCAAGACTTTTTTTTTCAGATCTGGTTAGAGGGAGATAGTGTCAGACTTTACTGACAAAAACCCACCCCTGTTCTTTCAGTTGGCCTTTGAATTCCAGGGCCCAGAACTCTTTGATGCTCTCAAGAGTCGTCCCCGGATGATTCTTTTGAACATTCTCAAAGCCTTGAATTGAAATATAATACATTTTGACGAGGCCCTTTTCCACACTGGTGTGAAAAATGGTAAGTTGCGTGCCTAAAAGCGGTAGGGATAAGAGCGACTGGAAACTCGCTCTACGGAACGATTACGAAAGTATTGAAAAAGATTTATGTAAACAAATTAATTATAAACAATTAATTAATCCATGGCCCCTATATATGCCCGTTGGACAATGATTTACGAATATCAATAAAACTCGAAATCAAAAGCAAAAATCTCACACCTCAACCCACACCCAAGTAATATAGAGGGCGCTAAACACGCAATAGGCCCCGTCAGTCCACAATTACCTCAGTTTACAAGGAAAGTCACTCCGCCAAATTTCCTCTAGCCAACATTCCCCTCAATTAGCCGGTTTTAATGGCAAATTATGGGCAAACATAGACCCGGCTTCTCGTCTGTTTAGTTGACACATTTTTGTAGGACAAATTAGGGTAGGGGATAGTTCGTCACTCCATGAGTCCTTTGGCCGAGATCTTTGCACTTGGTTAGTAGGACGAAGAATATTTATAAAAGAGAGAAGCTTCGCTTAAGTTCTAACACTGTGTATGTCAAATTGGGATCTTTTCAGGAGAGTTAGTAAACTGTTTAGGGGCACGTCAGCACACCGGATTTAGCTGATACCAGTATTTTACGAGGAGTGGCTGCCTCCACCACCCATTAACTGGGGTAATACGGTATTTCATGGCAAGACGAGTCAAATTTACTAGCTTCTGACTATTTGTAACGACTGCCAAAGATCTACAAATGACAGCCGGGACCCAGCTTAACGTGCTTTCTGAGGCACGGCGGAAATCCTTTATGTTAATATGTTCACTACATACACAAACCAACTTAACCTTAAAAATCGATCAGTGCGGCTGTTATTATCAGGCCACGAGCTCCTACTTGCACGTAAATCAATTTTTAGAAAAAACTGAGATGTGTTCTGTTGCTTTGGGAGTACAACTGAGTTCCGTGGTTTTGCTGTAGTTTCTGTTCGACACTGACATGTACAAATTGTTTTCTCTTATGTTACCTGGTGGTAAAATTATCGATTCTAATGTTTCCTCGTGTAAAAATTGTATATTTGGATATAAATTGTTATTATTTAATTATGTCACAGATTACTAAATAGTTTGATTATGTTTACTTCATCATCATCATCTGCCTAGCCTTTTCCAAACTATATTGGAGTCGGCTTCCAGTCAAGCCGGATTTAGCTGAATACCAGTATTTTACGAGGAGCGGCTGCCTACCAGACCTCCACAACCCATTAACGGGGGTAACACGGTATTTCACCGCGAGACTGGAGTCAGATTTACTGGCTTCTGGCTATCCGTAACGACTGCCAAAGATCCACAAATGACAGCCGAGACCTACGGCTTAACGTGCTTTCCGAGGCATGGAGGAAACTCGGTATGTTAAGATGGTCACCCATCCACAGACTAACCTTGGCAAGCGTTGCTTAACCTTGTAGAGCGACCCGTGCGGCTGTTATTATCCAGCCACGAGCTCTTCTTATTATTCTCGAGCTCTACTTATTATTTAAAAAATGCTTGCTAAGATAATTTGTTGTTAGCCATTTCAATAGAAATCAAGATTGGTTCTGGTAGGTGGATTATATCGTTTATTGTCTCCTCTTGTAAGCCTTAGTTTTAATATGAGATTATCTAACTCTGATTAGGTTTAACAAGAAATTGCTTGTTGGCTTTTCGTAGAAACTGAAGTCCCAGGAATTGAAAGTATTGATCTTGTGGTCCATCCCTAATCCAATGCCATCAAATTAGATAGCCTTAGCTTTATTTACCTACTTACATATTATATTATCCGTTTATTCGTAAAAGCCCAAACAATATTTTAAAGGATAAAAATATTTTAATTTCGCACAATCGATACAGTTTCAATTTTGTTTTACATTCACATTTCAAAAACTCCTCTACAGTCAAAAACTAAAAGTTGAAAGCAAATAAAACGAAATAAATACTATACTAATAGACTGACGGCTGGTTGTTTCATTAAAATAGCAATAACAACTAATAGAATTACATTCGATGAAATTCTACACATTTCTGTGCCATAATCCCAATTATAGCATTCGCCAAACGGATTGCTAACACCGAATTCAATGTGACTAGAGCTATTTTGGAGCAACATCGCACTATGCAATTCCAAAGTGGAATTAATTTACTAACTGAATCAAATGAATTGAATAGAAATGAAATAAATTGATTCTAACGATTGAAACGAAATCCGTTTGTGAATTTGTTATTACAAAATAACGACTAAATATGGGCCTAAGTGTTATAGAATTAGTGTCCTAAGAGATTAAGACGATAGACAGATCTAAAGAAGATAGACAGATTTCGATGTAGTTACGAAAACTAGAAGGTGTAGCGAAAGACCTTTATCCAAGATTAGGAAAGAACAGGCTAACAAGGTAAAAGAACTGAGACCGGAGACCAGATCGTTTGAATGTATAAAATATGAAAAGAATAGAGACAGGGGAGAAATTTATAGACTAAGACGAGTAGAGCAATAATATATGAAAAAAGAAGACTGTTTATCTTGTGAGTTTGAAGCTTGCTGTGTTGTTTCATTTTGAGGCATGTAATCAATACGTGCAAACTGTGCATGTTTCAAAATATTTAAATAATCATTAATAAACGTAACTCCAAATCAAACGATTGAATTAAATAAAAAGTTCGTGTAGCTACGTTTTTTATGGAAGCAACAACTTAAGATCTTAGATAATGGTCCGTTATGTCTCTTTTAAGACCTTTTTTGGCGTTGTCTGGAATTCTTTCCAATTTATCTGAAAGTGGAAAATGTTCGGTGCAATCTTGATTCCGCTAGAGTTTCATTTTGAGATATTAAGAGACACTTAAGTGATTTTATCGTTGAACGTTGTGGCACAGTATTGAAGTGGTTTTTCTTTGTCTTATTATTGTTTAGTTGTTTGTTTTTAAAAGAAAATGTGTACTCTGTTCTTGTTGTGTCAGTCTGAAATTTTATTATATACCTATCTTTTACGCTTTGGAATAAGCAAAAAGTCATCGTCTAAGACTCTTTTTTGAAGTCATCAAGCTACTCCTCCTACTCTAAATGTGTCATATTTTTATATCATAATCTCACTTATGTTCCTCCAGCTGCCTTCTGGTGGCTTAGTCCTTACCGGAACGCGAGCCTCACGGCCGTTTAACTAAACGAATCCAAATAATAATACATTTAAAATTCAAAATTGTCCACTGACTTCAAATGAAAACGTAGCTTGAAAATCTTGGACTCACAAACGAACATTAAAAGAAAAATAACAACATAAAAAATAATTTTCCAAAAATATGCTATTGAGATTAAATAAATATAATCTAGTTGACCCTGTAAACATTGTTAACCTCAATTGTCAAAGAAAAAAATTGTGGATTAAGTAGGAATAAATCAGTCAAGCAGTTTCGGATGAGTTCGATAAAAAACAGCGAATTTTTTGTAATAGATTGTGAAAACGAAAACATACAGAGAAACGATAATTATACTTAAACAGCCTTTAAAACAGTCCAGTAAATGCAAAACCAAACTTATCAAGACCAGTAAATCGCGTCTCCAATTTATTTTTAATAAGCGACTTCGTCCAAGGAAATGTAAAGCAAACTTAGTGTTGGTTAGTTTTTTTATTTCTTTCGCAACCGACTCTGCCACAGTGCCACCCGTTATCCATAGAAAATTAATATTTGTTTTGTGAAATTAAAATTTGTAGCGTGTGCTTGTGTAAATATTTTGGGGACTAGAAAAACCTGGTGTAGGTCTACGTGTAGGTTAAGCAACGCTTGCCAAAGTTGGTCTGTGGATGGATGATCATCTTAACAAACCGAGTTTCTTTCGTGCCTCGGAAAGCACATTAAGCCGTCGGTCCCGGCTGTCATTTGTAGATCTTAGGAAGTCATTACGGATAGTCACAAACCAGTAAATCTGACTTCAGTCTTGCCAGGAAGTACGGTGTTAACCCAGTTAATGGGTGGTGGAGGTATGGTAGGCAGCTGGTCTTCGTATAATACTGGAATTCAGCTAAATCCAGATTGACTGGAAGCCGACCCCAATATAGTTGGGAAAAGGCTAGGTGGATGATGATGATGATGTCCAAGGAAATGTAAAGCAAACTTAGTGTTGGTTAGTTTTTTATTTCTTTCGCAACCGACTCTGCCAGAGTGCCACCCGTTATCCATAGAAAATTAATATTTGTTTTGTGAAATTAAAATTTGTAGCGTGTGCTTGTGTAAATATTTTGGGGACTAGGAAAACCTGGTGTACGTCTACGTGTAGGTTAAGCAACGCTTGCCAAAGTTGTTTTGTGGATGGGTGACCATCTTAACAAACCGAGTTTCTTTCGTGCCTCAGAATGCACGTTAAGCCGTACGTCCCGGTGGTCATTTGTAGATCTTTGGCAGTCGTTACGGATAGTCAGAAGCCTGTAAATTTGACTCCAGTCTTGCCAGGAAGTACCGTGTTACCTCAGTTAATGGGTTGTGGAGGTCTGGTAGCCAGCCGCTTCTCGTAAAAAACTGGTATTCAGCTAAATCTGGCTTGACTGGAAGCCGACACCAATATGATTGGGAAAAGGCTAGGTAGATGATGATGTCCAAGGAAATGTAAAGCAAACTTAGTGTTGGTTAGTTTTTTTATTTCTTTCGCAACCGACTCTGCCACAGTGCCACCCGTTATCCATAGAAAATTAATATTTGTTTTGTGAAATTAAAATTTGTAGCGTGTACTTGTGTAAATATTTTGGGGACTAGGAAAACCTGGTGCACGACCAGGATAACCGTGAGTAATTTGAGGACTAGTTAAAATTTTTTACCCTCATGGAATTAACACTAACAGTGGCATTCGGAGACAGCTAATGATTAATTAGCGTCCCTTAATGTCCATTAAAGTTAAGCCTTCACTTTAGGTTTCGCAATGCTTAACTTTAATGCATATTAAGGGACGCTAATGAATCATTAGCTGTTATTAGCTGTCTCTGAGTGCCAGTGTTAGATATATTCTAAAAGTGAGTTACACTAGTATAACGATAAACTATTTAGCTGTCAAATTTACAGCAACCGTAGGTATGTGCTTGCGGTCGAGGAGCAATGGGTACTCCGCCGTCCGGCTGTCTTTTTTCTTATTATTATAAACTAGTGCTTGACTGCGATCCCACCTGATAGTAAGCAGTGATGCAATCGTTGATGGTGAGGCCAACTAGCTTATTAAGAGCCTATTCACTGTAGCCTTGATGACACCTAAATTATAATCGAACGGGAAAACCACAGCAGGCAAATTGATCCAGTCCCTCGATGTACGCGGTATAAACGACGAAGCGAAACGCTTGGTCCGGACCATAGAGGTTTCGACAACGTAAGGTTGAATACTCACTGTACGTGAATACTCGACGTGTCTGGTAAACGTTTGTCTCGAGCCCGAGTTGTCGACGGTGCGTAGTGCGGCCAAAGGGGCCCAGCAGGGCCCAGCGGGGCTGAAATCTACTGGGAACATGGGTTGACCGAAAGGGAACCCTGGAGTCTTGGGACGCATCTCAAAGAAGTAACATAGGAATGGATTTTAGTCAGTGTAAGTCTGACATGACATACCTCCCGGTCCCACTCAAAGCAGGAGAGAAGTCGAATGATTTCCAAGTTAAAAAATGTAGTCCATTTATTCTTCAAAAAATTCTCCGTCCTACATGTAAACAAAGCAAAACTAGTAGCAATAATTATAAGGTCTGCTGCTTCACCACAAAATAAGATAAAAAGTAATACTGTCGTGAAAAAAACAGTAATATTTATCTCAAGATAATAAGTTCTAGTTATTTTCTGTTTATATATTGATATTTCTTTCAAATCTCTACCAATAATGTAAGTTGTGAGTATTCTCAGAAATTCCTAATCGTACTTACCGTTCCTAGTGTCTTTGAATGTAATAGTCTGTGTGTTTATATTTTTATTAATAAGTACTGCATCAAGAAATTTTTTATTTTGTTTATTTAATACCTTACTTAAAGGTATTTCGTATTTTAATTACTTGCGATAGAGTATTTTGTAATTGGTATTTCGTAAAAATTAATTTCAAAAATACAAAATATGTTCAGTTTTGTCATAAAAGGGACTTAATATTTTTTTTCATTCGTCATTATCTTGTGTGGAACTTTGCTTACATTTATGATTATAAATAATATTTTAATATTTACCTGCTAACTCTTGGCAAAATGTGTCATTGCGCTAAACGATTTATCTGACAATCTTTTTTGCCATCATGAGGAAACCGGCATGTCTTAGAGCCAAAAATTCGATGACATGTGACATTCACCAATCCGCACTGGGCCCGCGTGGTGGATTACAGCCCTTGCCTTTTCTAGAGAGCAGGCCTGAGTCCGAACAGTGGGAACATTAGAAAGCTGATAATGGTAATGCTGATCTTTTTTGCCAGATTGATTGCTAATACAGAAGACTGACTTTGATGACGTTTTGTATGCTATGAAACCTGTAGATGTGACTAGTTTTCTCCTGCATAACTATGGGTATAGTCTACTATACCCTCGACTAGGACATCTATCTGTCCAAAGTATCACCTTCTTCGTTGGAGTTGTCTTCCATTCTAACCAGGTGAAGCTGTTACTTGGGGCGGCTGCCTTTCTGATCTTCACTCCACAGTAACTTGATCAAACAATACTATGTCTTAGCAAGACTGGTTTTTTTTAGGTGGGGAATCATCAAAATGACTTCTGCCGCTCTGGGCGGAGCGGGAGGGCGTGTCAGACTTTTACTGACTAAAACCCGGGGATCTCTTTCGTCAATCTTTTTGTCAAGACTGGTTATTTATAGATTAGTTAACATATTTTTTTCTTTTATAAATTTTGCTGTTGTAGTTTTTTGCGGGTCACAAAAAAATCGTTTTTATATTTCTTTCTGGCGGCTGTTCCTCCTGGATCACATAATAATATTTTTATTGTCTTAGTATGTTTTTATAAGATAATTTTTAACATAAACGCGGGTGAAGTCGCAAGAAACCTTAGCCTATTCATTTGTTATTATCTGGAAATTACTTTGCCATCTCGACTTATTATGGTTCTAGCAATTTGGATTGGAGATCAAACTCAGATGATTGTGTATCTTCGTTTCATATGTGAGATAAATTACCTATTTACTTGAGGATAAATAGCAATATTTGTGATATATTTGTTTCGCTAATAAAACATAAGACATCTATATGCTTATATTATAAAAAGAAAAAGATTTGTATTTTTTTGTTTCTAATAAATAGACTCAAAAGCTACTGGGTCGATTTTTTTCTGAATCTTTTCTTTCTATTTATTTAAAGGGGATTGTATACATTTCCAAATGTCTGTATGCTAGTTTATCACAGCATACAGACATTTCACGCGAAGTGCTAATAATAATTTATACATATGAATACTTCAATTTATATTTAATTAATACTTTTGTTTTGTTTTTCCTGTTTGTAATCAAGTCAAAATTTTACTGAAATTTAAAAATATTAATGTAAATACGTATCTGTCAAGGATGTGCATATGCCTGTAATTAGTTTGTTTGCACAAAACGATCTTCGGAACGTTTTATACAAAACAATTAATGGTGTTTTTTTTAAAGTAAGTTATTAATCTAATGACTTCTCCTAGTCTCCATCCATAGAACGAGGAGGTGTGTCCAACTTTTACTGACTAAATCCACACCTGGGTCCTTCATTTTCCTTTTGTGTTCTAGGACTACGGGTTTCCTTTTCAGAAATTCTTCATAGTCCTAGCTAGCGGGCATCGACCCTGCTGAGCCCCTACGGTTTGCTGACATCTCTTTGAGGAGTGATTAAGAAACGTTTCAATTTCGAAAAGGCCCACATTTACCTAATTTCGAAGAAGGATGTGAAAGTGCCTAAATCTAATTTATCGAGATCCATCCGAAGTTTAACATCAAAAGGCTTTAAAATTAAACATACGATGTTTTCCTCAGCGAAAAAATAGGGAACATGGGATCAAAAATGTTTCAGTTATTATATTATAACATGTGTTTTTTATAAACGTCTCGTAATAAGCTTTATATTTAAGAAATACAATTTATTTGCCTTTTAAAATATTCACGTTGTTTACTTTTCTATTCAAAATGTTTGTACAACCGAAATAAATAAAATATGTGTATCTGTGTGATATGACACCTAACCTTTAGCTAAACGGAGGGGGTTCTATTGATAATTTTAATCATTAATAATTTCATAAATAAATACTTGCAACGGCCGCCAATCAACACACAACTTGACACTAACCAGTAAAATGCAAAAAACCTTTTTTGGGCAGTTCTGTAATAACATCAACCTCCAAAAATATCCCAAAAGAATATCATAATAAAAACTCATTGAAAAACAGCGAAGAGCGAACACCAATTATACTCCCCAAAGAATTTTATTCAGTATTCAATACAGCGCTCCCTTTTGTATTGATAAGGCAATTATCATAACGATTTATAATACGCACGCTATTAAAAACGGGTCTGTTCCCTGAAAATTTGTTTTCCACCCATTTATCTCTGAGTAATGGTGGAAAACAGAATTACTTTGAAGCGAAAAGGGGATAAAGTGAGGATGAAAGGTAACAGAATGGATTCCGAGTTTGATGTTTAAATTAAACGTGCTTACTCATAAGACCTTCGAAGGTATCAGAACTGGGATCATTTCTTAATTCTATTAGCATACAATAACATAGCTGAATAATACATCGGTATTTAACAAAAGGTTAGGTAGAATAGTACTTAATAAACCCACGCATTTTTAACTTTTTTTGTTTATCGGTTGCTACACATTATTTACATACTGTGGCGTCCACGTGTCAAAAGACAAAGCGTCAGAATACCTCCCTGTAGGTAGATGACCGGTCGTTGTGGTGACGCTTCGGGAGACTTATGCCCAGCTGTGAACGTCTTTCGGCTGAAATGATGATGATGTTGATGTTCAGCTCTAGTAGGCGTCGTCGCTAATTATGACAAGTGTTCTGGAAGCACACGAAGAACACCTATTCAAAGCGGTTTCTAAAAGTAACAGAACATTATCTACATATTTTTTCTGCAAACTATAAGGGTCAGATCACTACTACACTACTAATAAACCTTAGTAAAAATACTTAAAACTCTGTTTTTAATGTGATAAAAATCTACTCTCCCCTCCGAGCCGATCTATGTGAGCGGACCCTAAATATAACTTAGTCTTTTGCTACATAACTATTTGTTAAAACTGCATAAATAATAATAGGTACCTAATACACAAACTTAGCAATTCTAACCCACTATAGTTTAGTACCCCCGTCCATAACAATACATTGTGACAGGAATATGATTATACTCATTAATATTTATCAATACTGCATAATTCATGAGTTCCCGTGAATTTGCGCGATAAAATTTATTGACCAAACACATTACTACGGTAATGTTAAATTATGTGTAATAATTTTGGAGTGGCATAGTTATATTGAGCTAAAGGTCCAAGTTTGATAGTGCATTTAGTGATAAAAATATATTCTTGGTGTTTTTTGTTTTCGTACCAAATATTTGTGTCTCTTGCTGTGCTTAATCATTTAATTTTCTTTCGGTACTCAATATTGTATGTCAAAACACACAACAACATAACTCGTACTACTGGCTCAGAAAGTACGTCACATCCTCGATTCCGGCTGTTTTCATATAGTTTAGGTAGGCATTCATCAAATAATTTTTGCCCCACGAGTCGTCGACAGCGCGTACTGTACCACGCGTGCCTAAAAGAGATTTCAGCAAAACTGTAGGGACCCAGCAGAGGCAAAACCTACTAGGGCAATTGGTCGACTTCTGAAAAGGTTACTCGTGATACTAGAACGCAAAGGCAAACTGAAAAGATATAGTTGTATGATTTTAGTTAGTAAAATCTGACACTGATGATTCCACACCTTAACCTATCAATACCCGCGAAACGAGACACAATAGTAAGACAATAGCAGCGCGGTCCTATGAGACCGGTCGGGGATTAATGAATTAAAAGAAAACTCTTACAAAAGATGGATATTACTAAGATAGCTCCATAGGAGGATACATTTTAGCTTGTTTTTTAGCAATTCACACTTTTCCAGGCTCAATCGAAAGGCGAAATTAAGGTGTGTCACGATCGGTGATAGTTTAGATGCACAAGTTTGGTGATAGTTAAGAACTGTTAAGACGCACAAGTTCTTAAAACAATTGCCGGTATATCGTCGACACCGCTAGTTTTGTGTTCCGCCGATTAACATAGTCGACAAATACTAAACCAGAAAATCACGTTGGTCAATTACTGAATGTCAAACAAAAACAATACCACGATTTACCAAACAAAATCCCCAAAAACCGAAGCAGATAATCGCCACTAATCAACTCAGTCCCCAAACCGTTCCTATAGAAAACAATTTCCCATTGACAAAAAATGGAATATACACTCCATTTATCGTTTTACTCCCAATTTACATAATCTTACCTTAAACTCCAGGGAGAGGGGGGAACGAAATTGATAAATTCCCCTTCTTAATAAGACGAAAAATTGTTTGTTGATCGGCACTGCCTTGGATCACAGAATAATTTGAACAGAAGGTTGACTCATTCAGCAAAAATTAATTGCACACATGGAAAACCTTTACGTAGGATAAACTTGGCTTACGTATCCTATTTGTAAAACAACGACATGCAATTATCTGATTGACATATCAATGCACAGCCAAAACTACTGGGACTAAGTGTGTGAAATTTTTGCACAAGATTTCCTTTTATGACGTAGACGAGCAATAAAAAATTCATGCTTTAAGGGGAGGACATGGTGTTCAAAGTGTGTATGGAGAAACATACTTTCACGTAAACAACCACGTAGTAATTACATAAGTATTACCTACCAATGCAAGTTAAACTTGCGTTGTACAGTTTACATCACCATCATACTTAAAAAACTTAGGTAGCAGATCGGCTCAAATAAACTGACTGGGTCACGTATACCTGGTACCATAGAGTGAGTAGAAACACATTTGCAATCGGCATTTGTTTGAAATTTCCCCTACGATTTTTTTTTTATGTGCGTCGTCCAAATAATCCAATGAATTCTTCTGCTCTAGGATGACTTTCTGTGTTTGTTCTTGCGTTCTAAGACCACCGTATCCCCATCAGAAATTCCCCGTGGCCCCGGTGATTTACGAGTACGTACCTACGTGTGTGCGTTCGCCTCTTTTCACTGGTTTGGACGGAGTTAACCTTCTGTGATTTCCATTTTCTGCTTTCACAGTCCGTTTGAAATATGTGAATAGGGCATTGTTGAAAATTCAAAAGAGTGAAGTTTTTTTTCTTTTCTTGTGTAATTGGGTTTTGAGCACAAGTAGGGTGCAATAGGTAAATGGTTGATTTATTTTGTTTGAAAATTCGATATGAGATTTGGAATTCGAGAAAGTTCGTTTTAGAAATCTAATTAAGGAGTCAAGAGATTTGCCTGTATCGTACAGAGAATATTTGAACAGTATTTTTTTGTATTCGTTTCTAACAAGTTGTCTTTTTGATCTTATGGTTATCCGACATAATTATTACTTACCATCTTAACTACATGATATGGAATGCAATAAAGTATTGAGTACTTTTAAGCATGAATTTACTAGGTCAATTCCTGTATTATTATTTTTATTACCTGGATTTTTTGGTTCCAGCCCGGATTTATACCTGGTTAATAGCAAAAGGCACTTTTTAAACCTATTGTTCTTGTTTTAGGACATGCCGGTTTCATCACAACGTTTTTCTTGACTCACTTCACCACTGGTAGATGATTACACAAACTAAAGCGCCCGACTGAGTCCTGACTTGTAATTCATACAAGTCGGGACTGTTAGGAAGTTTTTCTACTGAAACGTAGAGCGGAGTGTAGTGATAAGGGGAGTAAAAAGTGGTACGTGTTTCAGGGATGTCGATGGGGCCGAAAGATTCTGGAGTGGCGACTACGTACTGAAAGATGTTGCTTTGGAAGACCTTCAAGAAGTAGACTGGGTCATGGTATCGGGTGTCTGATAGATACGAGACGTACAGGACCAGTTGTTGTGCTGACACTTAAGCAAAGCCTATGTCCCACAGTGGACGTCTTTCGGCTGAAATGATGATGATGATGATGACTCGATTTTATTCGAAAAACATCCACCAAAAACTCAACCGAGATGTTACGAGTAAGTGACTAATTGGCAGCCTTGTGATATTATATTTTTTAATTACCGACCGACCTTTGAAAGTGTACGAGTACCTTATGTTAATATGCACTTGTGTAAAGGTCGCTATACACTTTACCTTTATTAGCGCTGCATGATAGGTCGCATATTAAAACTGGCGATAGCCTTTGTTTAAAAATTAATTATTCTATAGACAATGCAATATGATGAAACAGTGGACGAAGTAATTTAATGATTGGGTTCTGCGCTGCGTGTCCCGAGTTCGATTCCTGCATAGATCGAATATTTTTGTATGACCGACACCTCAAAGTTGTTAGTGGTTTGAGTGTCTTGTGTAGGTATGTTTACATTTTTGAATTTGCACCTATAATAGTGTTATTCTTAGTCAAGTGTGGCAACGAATCTAAATAATCGAAATGCTTATGCATTCTAATGGGAAAATAATCCTTCATGTCAATTGATCAAAAATAAAACTGGCCAAGCACATGTCGAAATTGCATAAAAATTCGAATTTCCGTATTACAAAATTAAAATCAACCAAAAAAACATCGACTTACGGCCGAAATTAATAACCAATCCATCACATATCGGAGATTGAAAAACAAATGATACCATACAAAAAATTTCTGTTGTTTCATTTGTTTTTCAATCTCCGATATGTTATGGATTGATTATTAATTTCGGCCGTAAATAACGTTTCTTGTATGGTACCTCCTTTAATGTTTAACTTTATTTTAATCTTATTAGCGTTAATTATAGAAATATACATTCTCTGAAAATTAAAACTCTCTATTTTTTACGCTTTATGAGGTACATTCAGATGGACGCTGCTAGACGGACGAACAGACAAACAGACGAATACACATCGGGGGTTTGGTAACGCTGACACCCAAAAAAAAGTAAAAAACTGAAGTATGAAGAAAAATTTCCTATTCTCTATTACAGTACTCACCTTTCTACAGCGATAATCAAAAAGCTGAAGCACACTTATTACACCATCTTCTAACTCCCCCAAAAGCGGAGACATCACATGGTACAAGAAAAAAAAAACGAAAAAAAAACCGTCCCCTGCCAAACGTGGGGTAACTCGGGAATCTCTCCAAGTTACCCCTCCCACTTTTCCCAAGGGTTCTCGAGCTTGCTAAAGTGCCCATTGTTCTATGGGCATAATAAGAGACCATTTTGTGTTAGTCCGTAACGCTGGCAGTTTTTGCGGGGTAATACCGTTTTTATGGCTAGTTCCGTCATATTAACATTATGTTCATGAATGATGTATGCTTTTATGGTGCTGCTACGATTTTATGGGTATGTTCGGCATGTGAAGGCGTTTTTGTATTTAGTTTTTATTGTGTGTTGAATATTTTTTGAAGAGACGTGGAAATAATAAACTGGAAAAATGGTTTCAAGTTTGAAGCAAGTTTTATGAGTATGTATAATATTTATATTCCTCTTTCCTATACTCTATATAAATACTATACGTATATATTATACTTATTAAATATGTCTCGCCGCTTCTCTTGCTCTATCTTAGAGCGGAAGACGTCATTGGATGATTTCCCAGCTCAAAAAAAGGCCATGATTGCCTGGAAGCGATGTTTTAATTTGCGTTTTGTATATTATGTAATAATGCACAGTAAAGTATATAATAAATAAATAAAAAAAATAAAATCGATAGGTTCAGCTTGACCGCTATCTCTTCTAATGATTAACGATGATGTGGCCGACGATGGACGACGCCTTTTAACGATCGTAGACCAAAAATGAACAATGAACGAAAAAATTGCTCATCATAATTACTTACAATAGTCATATCGTGAAATTAAATTGCCGTAATTATTTTTCCTTAGAACGCAACAAGGTTTTTCTTCATTACCACATAGCGTTTTGGCTATTTTTTTTTTAATGCCACGACGTGGAATTGGGCTTGTGACAGTTTGGAGAAAACCTCAATGCGTTTTGAGTAATTATACACGGAGTAATTTTTGGACGTCTGTTAGGCAGCCGTTCCTTGTAAAATACAGGTATTCAGCTAAATCCAGCTTGACTGGAAGCCGACCCCAATATAGTTGGGAAAAGGCTAGGTAGATGATGATGATGATGAGTGATTTCTGTCTTTGAAGAGGGATGAAACGCATGTTATTGAAAGAGTTCTGAGTATACATTTAAACAATCCAATGGATGCAAATCGCATAGGACCATTAATTGTGACGGCACTTGGGCCTATGTCCAATAGTTAACGTTTTTTGGCTGAAATTATGATAATACATGTAGGCAAATGTAAAGTGAGAGGGATGCCAGAGAAAAGATAGATAGACTGTAGCGACTACGATCATCGACATCTACACATGACGTCACAGAATCCTGCATCGCGCAAGCAAAGTTCTCCGCGCGATTTGAATAGATACAACAGCCCGAAATCATCTATCGGGCGGTAACCCACCGGACATAACACCCGTCCGGTCGGAGGATCCTCCCTTTTCAACGGAGGTATGTGAGATTTTACTCTCTGTTCCACTACCTCCAAACACACATGAGGAGTGACATGAAAGAAAAGGATTTAGTAATTAGGAGTTAGTGACGAGTGACAGGACAGAAAGGAAGAATAAAAACGTGTTGCGTCAACCCCAAGTAATATAAGACAAAGGCAGAAAGAAGAAGAAGAGAAATGTAGGTCTATGATCATAACATTTACATACAATATGTTTATTAAACGAAAATGATGAGGGTAATATGATTATTCATGATTATAAGTGATTAATCGCTCATAATATAATATCCATGCATAAATTCACACCTTTTCCTCATAGGGTACGCAGAAACTACGAAACACCAGCTGTTGCGATCCCTTCATAGTTCTTATACTACGTTAATTTTTCGCCGTCTTTTGTTTCGTTTATGTGGTAACCCTAGCACGCCGGTTATAATTTTTTTTTATCCTAAATTTAATCACGAATTTATTCAAAGATAAAAAATTACCTATTTTAAAAATACCTGAAATCAATTCAGTAGCTAATTCTGAACATACTAATTTCAGAGAGTGCAAAACAGACTTTCTATGATCGAAATCTATAATTCTGGAGTATATCTTTTGTTTTTGATGTATTACTTACTCCAGAATGAATTAAGAATTTATTATGTATTAAGTAAGGTATGGCGGGAGCCTGGATCTCACGTCATAAGGAATCCTAGTGTGAGTTCCAGGAAACCAACATCTCTAAATGTATCTATTGAAATAATAAATTTTTCTTACTCTTTTTCTTCTTAATTAGTTATCCACCAATGATGCCTACGACAACGGCAACTTGCTGTATCCAACATTGAATCCATCACAACATTTCCAAAAAACTTCTAGCTTTTGCAAACTCTTGCTGCCACTTTATGGACACAATCAACGTTGCTTCGATATTTCACATATAGCCTCCATGGTAGGCACCTCTCTACGACACGGTATACCGTGATTTATAACAGTTTCATTGAGACCTGTTATTTTGTTCCTACGTTCCAGGAACAAAATAACAGGTATACCCTAGTGTTCTTTTTAGCTTTTGTGAGCAACTTCATAGTTCTTCATTCAATAGTTGGTCAATTTTTTCTATGAATGATGAATTCAAAGAAGAAGAAGTTTTGTCTAGATTTTCTATTACCTAATAGGTACGTTTTTCTAGTTAATTATTCCGATTTATATGAAAAATATTAAACAAACAATTTATTTCGTAAGTTTTTCAGGAGCCCATTACTAATTTACAACAGTCACACGGCCAACGTCAACGCCAGTCACGGCGCGTTCAATGCATCGCAGCTGAGTTTCGAGTCAGCAAAATTGGACTCGTCGCCGGCCGCCGTCACTGCAAGCGGTGCACTAGCGCGCCCCGCCCTCCCCGCGCCCCCCATCGCCGTGGCGCCGAAGCAAGTGAGTGCGTCACCTACGTACTCGGCCGCCGTTATTGCTACTCCAGCAAAAAAGCAGCGGCCAAAACAAGTGAGGGGTACCCAAGGGCCCTCCGATAAAGTCCGAAGCTTGTTACCTGCAGTGACAAGTCAAGGACAGGCCGATGAAGAAGGCTTCGTTCGTGTGGTAAAGAAGAAGAAGAAGCCTGCTAGCCGCAATCAATGCGGTACCGCATTGACTTGTCCGAACGCGTTGCTGCGTCCCGCTATTCCATCGACGCAGCTGTACGTGTCCCGTCTGCATCACTCCACGAAGGTAGAGGAGCTCGTGGAGTACATTAAGATGAAGACCAAGTTCATCTTGAGAGTTGAAAGGTTAGAGTCGCGCCACAAGATCAACTTCAAATCTTTTGTGGTACGGGTGCCGACTCATTTCCTGGAGACTTTCATGAAGGAAGAATTTTGGCCGAAGGGTGTCGTGTATCGACGCTTTCGCGGAAGGCTACATGACACCACGACTCAGCGCAATACGTCGCCGACTCAACGTAGTTATAATAATGTAAATTAGATAAATATGTATTATGCCCGTTTTCACCAACAGCCCCTAAAATTTAAGTGTCTCTTACGCCAATATAATCACGGTTTTTGCATATTATAAAGTTATTATTCTGAATCAAAGTATGAAATCGGGCATTAGTGTATTATTTTTAAGATTATTTTATGTATAGTGTTTTATGGGCCCTAGTGGCCTGAAATAAAGATTTTATTATTATTATTTCTTTATTTATCTTTAAAATACATATTAAATATATTTTAAATATTTCTCACAAAAATAATTAAAAAAAAACATTTAAAAATATAAAAAATAGAATGCCACCGTTAGCGGGAGCAGGGTCCAAGCTACCGGTGGTTAGGGCTCCAGAGACAGGAACCTCCTCACGATACGAGCCGTATCCAGGAGTACTGCCTTCTGTATCAGGCCCTTGATCCAACCGCGCAACGACAGCTTCGACAGGTGGTCGTCGAAGCTTTTGGCCATCAGGCCATTGGCGGTCACAACAATCGGCACAATGACAGCCGAGTCCACATTCCACATGTCGACAACCTCGTGTGCCAAGTCGAGATATTTAATCTGTTTCTCTTTCTCGGCTTTCACGAGGTTCTCGTCATGCGGGATGGTGACATCGACTATCATTGTGCGGCGCGCTAATCGGTCTATCACCACTATATCCGGCTTATTGGCTACAATAGTCCGGTCAGTGATGATAGACCGATCCCAGTACAGCGTGACATGGTCATTTTCGAGAACTGGGTCGGGCACATACTTGTAATACGGTACCTCTGTTTCCACAAGTTTGTATTTCAGAGCAAGTTGCTGATGAATAATCCTGGCTACTTGGTTATGCCTGTGCAAATACTCGCCGTTAGCCAGACGAGAACAACCAGAGATAATATGTCTAATGGACTCTCCCGGAAGATGGCATGCCCGACACACGTCAACCGTCCCGTCCTTAATTATATGTCTCCGGTAGTTATTCGTCAGGATAACTTCGTCCATAATCGCACAGACAAAACCTTCAGTTTCCCCAAAGAGGTTACTGAACCGTAACCAGGCCACGGACGCTAAGAAATCTACATCAGGCTCATGGAGAGCCCGATAAAAGCGCCCGTGGAGCTCCTTGCTTTTCCATACTTCCTTGCGGTCATCAGTAGTTAGTACTACAGGTTTGTGCCAGTTCTCTTTAGCCATGGACAACGGGGTCAGGCCCACGTCCATTGCTACCACATCTCGGTGCATACCCACGTCGGTTTTGAGAAAATACTCTCTGAGACTGCACACCTCGCGGTTGTGCAGAGTTTTGGCGTTTAAAAAGCCACGACCTCCACACTTCCGCGGGATGTACAGTCTCATCACCGACGATCGTGGGTGATGCATCCGATTTGCGGTTAGCAATGTACGAACTCGCCTATCCAGAGTGTCTAGCTCAGTCTGAGTCCATTTGAGTATGCCAAAAGCGTACATCAAGACCGGCATGACCCAACCATTGAAGGCGCGCACCTTGTTTCCACCCGACAGAAGGCTGTTTAAAACCTTCTTCAGGCGGCCAAAGAAGCGCTCCTTCAATGATTGCTTCA
The DNA here is from genome assembly GCA_030763345.1 of Mythimna separata. Classification (NCBI taxonomy): domain Eukaryota; kingdom Metazoa; phylum Arthropoda; class Insecta; order Lepidoptera; family Noctuidae; genus Mythimna; species Mythimna separata. The sequence goes on from CM061190.1 coordinate 9,150,125, forward strand.
TGTCAGCGACGTTAATGCCTAACGCTTCCGACATACCCAAATACTTATAGGTTTCGGTCGAGGAGAGGGATCTAAGGTGTATGGAATCCGAGAGTTGAATCCCCGCAGATTCCACAATCTCCCCTCGCTTTACATGCATGACTGCACATTTGTCCACACCAAATTCCATCCTGATGGCACTACTGAAAGTTTCAGTTACCTTCAGTAGTTCCATTAGTTGCAACTTGTTGGAGGCAATGAGTTTCAGATCATCCATGTAAAGAAGGTGAGATAAAACCTGACCACCTCTTCTCAACCGATAGCCCAAGCCTGATTCCTCCAGCATTGTGCTGAGAGGATTCAGAGCTAAGCAGAACCAAAGTGGACTCAGACTGTCGCCCTGGAATATTCCCCGTTTAATCCATATAGGCTCATCGTCCCCCCGGCTTGGTCGACATCCCGGATAGCGAAGGACCGTTTTCCATTGCCCCATACATGACCCAAGGAAGGTGCGAAGAGTTGCATCTATTTTATACAACTCCAGCACCCTCATGAGCCATGTATGAGGAACAGAGTCGTAGGCCTTCTTGTAGTCTATCCAGCATGTCGACAAATCCTTGCGGGATCGACGAACCTGTTGGCTTATGACCATGTCGATGAGGAGTAGCTCCTTAGTGCCGCGGGACCCGTTCCTACATCCATTCTGAGAGGCAGACATAATTGAGTTGTTTTCAATATGTTGATTAATTTTCACTCTCAGGATGGATGTAAGAAGTTTATAGACCGTCGACAGACATGTAATCGGCCTATAATTCTTGGGTTCCGCGGTACTACCTGTCTTATGGAGCAGGTGGGTGACTCCAGTTGTTAAAAACTCAGGCAGCGACCCGGACTCTAAGGATGCCTGAAATTGAGTTGCTAGGAGCGCGTGTGAGCTGCTATACCATTTTAGCCAAAAGTTTTGCAGTTTTATTATTATTATTATTATTATTATTAATCTTCAACGCTTGCTGAGGTCGGCCCCAAGATTGGAGTTTACCATGTAACCGAGATTCCTCCGTGGCTTCGGTCCCAGCTGTAATTTCAAGATATTTGACAGCTGTTACGGGCAATGAGAAGCCGTGGAATCTGACACCAAGCTTACCAAGAAGTATCGGGTTACTGTGTTATAGTCCATTTAATATAATATCTTACAGCTGAATCCAGTTAGAATGAAATCCAACCGTAAAAATGTAAACATAGAAATAAAGTCGGTTGAAAAGCTTGGCTAAGGTCAACGTATTTTTAATTAATTTTTTTTTATTGATGCAGGAGCATTTTGTTTACTTTGCCTAAACCTCACTAGAATCTAATATGCTCTAAAAAGCCTCATCGAACTTTGCCCAATCGACAGTCACCAGTCGAAATACAAATCAAGTCAAGTACCAAGACACAGAGAAAAAATCCACCCTAATTTTCCGTTACGTCTTCCAATCCCTACAAGTAAAGCCTATTATGAAGCTTCCACGCCATTATTTTTAACTCATACAATCCATATGACGTCATCCAACCCACACTTTGCCAAAAAAGTGCCTTATTACGAAGGAATCTACGATTCTTTTAGAGCCAGTGTAATTTCGATTCCGAATTTTTCCGAAGCCAGGGTGATTCAACTCAGAATTTTCCGACACCCTTACGAGAGAAATTGATACCATAATTGTATTACACCATTACTTAAATTGTTATTTCTGAGGCGTTGTGTAAGAGTGTCGATTTTTATGGACGTATAAAAATGCCACTCCAGATTATTGTTGACAGAAAATTCGGTTTTCTTCGCTGAGGCAAGTACCTCATTTGTAATTTTACTTACATTTTTAGTGGTTATTTAGAGACAAAATAAAAATATGGAGATATAAATGTCAAATCATCATCATCTACCTAGCCTTTTCTCAACTATATTGGGGTCGGCTTCCAGTCAAGCCGGATTTAGCTGAATACCAGTATTTTACGAGGAGCGGCTGCATACCAGACCTCCACAACCCATTAACTGGGGTAACACGGTACTTCATGGCAAGACTGGCGAGATATACATGTCATATATTTCAGTAATAATCTTATCCGCGTGTTCTTTAGTTCAATTTATTTAAGTGTATAATTTGCTGATGGAGTAAAACAGACAGTTTGCTATCCGCAGCTATATAAAAATACACAGTCATATGACTATATTATACGTTTTTATATCTATAACTGACTGGCTCTGACTGGTCTATTAGTCTAGTAGTCAGTAGCCTTGACTGCTGTACCTGAGAGGTTAGTATGCATCTTTTCTGTAGCTTTCTTTGTTATTTGTAAAAACATGCAGAAATAATATATTTTTGAAACCAGTGAATACATATAAAACAATTTTCTGGCTGACCGATTTAATAACAATCTAAAGTTTTAATTAAAAAGCATTTACACAAATGTAAATTCACAAACACAAAATACCCCACGTATTTTGTCGGAATAACTATCTATATTATAGACCAGATAAATATTTGTTCCGTGCGGAAATCGACACACTGCGGACCTACCTATCGGTCAATCACTGCGACAACTATGCCATGGTTTTCTTAAATGATTAATCATAATCTTTACTTAAAATAATATTTAATTGATTATATTATCGCCATATTAACGAAGAAGGTTCTAGAGGAGCGGCCACGAACCGGAAGACGCAGCGTTGCAAGGCCTCCCATAATGTGGTCCGACCTGGCGAGGGTCGGACCCGATGGATGCGAGACGCACAGGACCGGTCGTTGTGGCGACGCTTGGGGGAGGCCTATGTCCAGCAGTGGACGTCTTTCGGCTGAGATGATGTGATGATAATTAATATAAATATAATAATAATAATTTGTAATGACCTTATCTTAAAATAATATTAAATTGATTATATTATCAACATATTAAAATCAAAGTTAAGTGGCAGGTTAAATTACACGGGGATTTTCCTAAAAGTGGATTTCTTTCAGCTGAAACGACGATATACTCGTACGAGTATACTTTTTTTTATCTTATGACTCAACCTTGACAAAAGGAATGTTTTTCTGAAAAAGTCTAGTTAATTTAACTTTCTCAATACATGTTCATAAATTAAAATTCTTTGTCATGAATTCTTTACCAAAAATATCACAGCGTTGAGCTCCAAATCAAATACAAGAAAAACTAACCCATCAGGAAACTATGAAAGATGAATTCTCGCTTTTGACAGTTACTTGTTACGTGATTCGCACTTATTTAATAACATTTTCCTGCTAGTACTGAGATTTCAGTAGTGAATAGTCGGAAGGAAAGTTAATATTATTCGTTCACCATACGATCTGTCGGAGAACACAGATTTATGAAGACTGTAGGAAAATGTGATGTTATTAGAATAATGTGTCCGTGCGTTTTGTTTATTTTTTATCATTATTAGGGTTCTGTACTCAAAGGGTAAAAGCAAGACCCTTTTATTTGCTAAGACTCCGCTGTCCGTCTGTCTGTCAACAAGCACTCTCATAAACCGTGATAGCTAGAGAGTTGAAATTTTCAGATGCGAGCAACAAATACCAAAAATCGTATAAAATAAATACCTATTTAGTTGGGGCTCCCATACAAAAAACATTATTTGTTTACTACGTACGATACCCCTTTATGCGCGAGTGCGTCTCGCGATTGTGCGGTTTTCTAAATATAAGTGAACTAGCTGACTCGACAAACGTTGTTCTGTAATATAAATTATTAAAGGACAAAATGGGGGGGGGGTCGAAGAGTAAAAAAATATTCTATGACCTAAGTCTATTTTTTACCAACCAGTACAATGCCCGCGTTGTGAATTACGACCCATTACCTCTCTTAGAGAGGAAGCCTGAGTCTCAGCAGTGAGAGCTTTGTATACCCTATGCTATTATATATTATTTTCACCTTCGCTCCTATTAAATAAATAAAAATAATAGAATAAGAATGACAAACCCTTGGCTTTACTAAGGCTGGGTATAAAGAAATCTTTGAGAAAAAACAAGAACATGTATGCATTTATTTCTGCAAAGTCGTAGCTCTCCCCTGATTTCGTAGCAAAGTCGCGTAGCCAAAGTGCGTCGCGTAGATCGTGCGCGTAGCATTGTAGGCTTACGCTGCTACAGCGCTACGCACGAAATATAATTTGTGTTTTAGAGGCTAGAGGTTTCTAGATTTACAAATTTTTTCGTCGGCCACATCATCGCATACCATCAGGTGAGATAGTGCCTCCAACGATGATAAAAAAATGGAAAAAAACTTTTTCGTAATAAAAATATATGAATATAATATAGATGTTTGCTACTCTTTCACGCAAAAACTACTGGAAGTATTTCGATGAACTTTGCTACACAGGTAGACTATGTCATGGAATAGCTGATAGGTTACTTTTTATACCAGGAGTATATTCCCTTGGGATAATTTTATACATATTATCACGCAAGCAAAGCCACTGGCACCACCTAGTATTTCATTAAAACCAAGAAAATAAGACATCACTAACTCTTTCAGACTTCCAAGAAGTTGTAAAGCGTAAATGAACGACACAAAGTACCGTCAAAACCTTTTTAACATCCATTTTGCGAGTTAACCCTGTAGACGCGAGACATCTGTCCTTGGACATGCGCGTCCACTCCTCCCCCCCCCCCTCTCGAGAGGTCGCGGAAGGATTAACTTCGTCGCGGGAGTCGTTATACTTTATACTTTTTAAAAGTCCCGTTTTTGTGAAAGACATTGCTCCAACAACTTTTTTTTTGGGAATTTTAATGAGAGGTTGATGGAGATGCGTAAACTGAGGCCTTAATACGAGTTTTTGGCGCGATCTGTTTGACGACTTAAACTGAACTGCGAGAAAGAGTTCTATTCGTCTTTCTCGTTCGCACGCTTGTTATTTAACCCTTCATTCTCAGAGTGAGTTCTTGACAACCATCTTTACTTTTTTTTTATTGATAAGTTCGCGTTTGTCAATTTTCTCACTTGACGGTAAGTGATGATGTGGTCGATGATGGAGCACGCTTACCTAGAAGTAATCTACTTACTCTTAATAGACTAGGTTTTTTTTCTAGGTTTTGGTTTTTGTCTAGGTTTGTTGTTTAGGTTCTGGTTTTGTCTTTTTAACATCCATTTTGCGAGTTAACCCTGTAGACGCGAGACATCTGTCCTTGGACATGCGCGTCCACTCCTCCCCCCCCCCTCTCGAGAGGTCGCGGAAGGATTAACTTCGTCGCGGGAACCGTTATACTTTTTACTTTTTAAAAGTCTCGTTTTTGTGAAAGACATTGCTCCTTCAAACTTTTTTTTGGGAATTTTAATGAGAGGTTGATGGAGATGGGTAAACTGAGGCCCCACGAGCTTTTAATGTGATTCATTTGACGACGTAAATTGAACTGTTAAAGAGATGGACCTATATACCTTGTGTCAGTTATTATTTATTTTTTAAAACAAAATGTTTGATCAACGATCTCATACAGTTTCGATTAAAAAAGTACATAAAAAAAATCTACCATAGACTAGGGGGTCCAAAATCATGTACTGGATCCATGGTATTCGTTTATGCGACGATGTCTGATCCACTGTCATCATCATCTACCCAGCCTTTTCCCAACTATATTGGGGTGGGCTTCCAGTCAAGCCGGATTTTGCTGAATACTTGTATTTGCTCCATCCTTCTTTCTAGCTCGCACACTTTTCATTTTAACACGTCATGGTAAAGCCCGTACTTTATTTTTGTATGAAACTGGGAGGGTATTTTATTAATATGGGATGTAATTTTTTTATAAGCGTACAAGAAATTGTATAATAAATACAGACATTGTAGTCACAGAATCCTGCATCGCGCAAGCAAAGTTCTCCGCGCGATTTGAATAGATACAACAGCCCGAAATCATCTATCGGGCAGTAGCCTACCGGACATAACACCTCGTCCGGCCGGAGGATCCTCCCTTTTCAACGGAGGTATGTGGGACTTTACTCTCTGTTCCGCTACCTCTAAAAACATTTGTATCTTTATAATATTAGCGTCATACATTTTTACTATCTATACATATAATAAAATCGTAGGAAAGTCAAAACTGTACATTGAATATTTTTTTAAAAGAATACTTGGGGCGTGATCTACAAACGATAACGAAGCCAAAAATATAGTTTTCAGAATTCATGTCTGTTTGTCTGTTTGTCTGTTTGTCTGTTTATCTGTTTGTCTGTTTGTCTGTTTATCTGTATGTCCGGGCTAAACTCAAAAAGTACTGCATGGATTTACTTCAAATTTTCCATGAATATTTCTGAGAGGTCGGGACAACGAATAGGCTACATATTATCACGCTCTCACCCACGGGGGAGGAGCTGTGAACCTTTATTTTTCTTACGCATTCTGTGACAGCGTGTAATCTAACGACGCATATTTAAATGTTGTTTTTGAGTAAGCAATGTTATTATTTAGCTTTACAATATAAAAACTACGCCCTATAAGTAACTTGGGCAGAAAAACATAATTTAATGAATGTTAGTAGTATAAAGACAATTTTAAAACAGCGCCATCTATGACATTTCATAAAAATCAAATCAAGTTACATATAACACTTTTTGGAAATTTATAATTTAATTTTGATCATGTTGGCGAGGTTAGTAGTTAGTTATTCTTAAAATTCATAGACGGCATTGTGCATTTTCTTCATAACAGTTGTATCGTACAGTTTGTTTGACAAATACAAGTTCCAACAAAACCCTCAAAATCTTGAGCAGAGTTGAGGAAGACAATTAAAAAAAATGCGGTGTTAAGTATTACAAAAAAGTGATTTTCATTGATGATGAAGTGACATTGAAGCTCATTTATCGCATAAATGTGACAGAATCCAAGAGATTCGGGGAACTTGGTCGGGCGAAGAAGAAGAAGTTTATACTCACTGCCAAGTCCGCAAATGGAAAGGGGAGCCCAAAGGAATGTGTTGTGCATCTGGTAAGGTACGCTTAGAGTCTAACCAAGACTACGCAAGACCCGCCAGATCTGTTTAGAATCTTACTAAATGGCGAGCATCCGAAGTCCAGCCATTTTTTGAAATACATCCGAGCTTATAACAGCGCCTTCCGGATGACTTCGTTTGGTGCATATCAAATCGTTGAAACAGGGTTAATACCGACATTCAAAGTCCAAGGGCAAGTCAAATGGGTTCCCTGCTACCTACAGACATTCCAAAATTTTTGCAAATTGTTTTGTAAGCGATTTTGAAGAACAAGCATACCTGCGAACAACAAGCAAGTGTTGAAGTAGACAGACACATTCCCAATTTGGACTCTGGTCTGGTCAAAAGATTGCAAAGTATGTTGAATAACGTTAATCCGCAAATTAGCAACTTCAAAGCAGCCCTCGCGCCGGTGCCTGAGAACGAGCGCAACCACTTTAAGTTCGTCATCAGCGCAGATAGAAGGTCGATCGCAGCCCATCCGGGGCGGTATAATGCGCCAACGACGAATGAGGTAGCTGATGTCTTAGTGGATCAGGAGTGTGATAAAAGAGAAATCGTTTTACGCACGCATGATGAGCGACTTCAAAGGATCAGCGAGACTCACTCTTCAATATCCTCTCATGTTCTGTCGTGAAGAGGATGGCTACCATTTCGATACCACTATAATGTAGACTCCCAGACGGGCTCTCCAAATTATAACAAAAAACGTCCGCCATGCAGTTACAGCTTCTTGATCCAGCTGTGGGTTAGGTAGGAAACAACGGTTTTTATCTCTACCATTATCGTATGCTCTGGTTTCGTTATCGTAGTTTCTGGTTTTTATGTACGCCAAAATTCAGACAGACCATTTGGTATTTATAAGGTTCAACCAAAGAAAGCTGATAGCTGAGAACTACGTCAATCTCTGAGATGCCATGCAAAATGATACAAATGTCATTCATGGTCATTCTTCCCTCCACCTTCACAAAAGCTCCGCGGTACATTCACAAGATGACCCAAGATGCATTTTGTTATGTGCAAAAGTTTGGTCGCCCAGACCTCTTCATTACCATCACTACCAACCCAAAGCGACCTAAAATAACAGCTGAACTCCTTGCAGGATAGGCTTTGTGCGACAGGCACGACTTGATTTCTCACGTATTCCACCTGAAGTTGAAGTGCAATTAGAAATGCTAATTTCTAACGCTTGGCTCGGCGGCAATGCATATGCTCAGGAATTTTCCGATGTCCTTCTAAGTCTTGGCGAAGGCACTCTCCCAGGAGAGAGAGGTGGACAGGTGGTACTGCTAGAGTCTCTCGGTAAAGTGGTATTTATTTATGTATTAAATACTTTATGTACATAGAAGTACAGAAGCGGACTTAACGCCTTAGGCATTTTCTACCTGTCAACTTTTGGGTGATGCAGAAAAAAATAGTATCCAGCTTAGAAGAACTCATTCGCTGTGTGTACGGGGATGTCATTTGGATACTGCACCAGCAGAATTCTTGGATGTGTGAGCGGGCCATTTTGATGCCCAAAAATGATCAGGCTGCAGCAATTAACGAATGCATTCTCAGGGAAATTAAGGGGAATGAAGTGGTCTACACCTCGATAAACATTGTTATACCGTGGAATTTCTGAACTCCCTGTCAGCAAGTGGACTTCCAGCGCATACCATCCAGCTGAAGGTCGGTGTCCCAATTATGCTTCGAAACCTATCTCCTCCGAAGTTGTGTAACGATACCCGCCTTAAAGCCGTCTCGCTCCACAGACACACAATTGAAGTGGACATTCTTATGGGTTGTGGCGTCAGCGAGGCAGTGTTTATACCACGCATTTCCCTCACACCTTATAACTTCCCGTTCCAGTTCAAGCGCGTACGTGAGTGTTTGCTTCGCAATGACCATCAAGAAGAGGGCAGCGGGTGTCGACCTCAGGACGAGTTGCTTCTCACACGGGCAACTGTACGTTCGTTGCTTGCTCTCGTGGTGACCCGAGAGCAAGCATCTCCCTGTCCTGATTCTCTTTACATCTTGGCGCCTGGCATAACTAGCAACGTAGTTAATAGGGCAGTGTTGTAAGGTACCTTTGTATGTATTTTTACACTTTTGTGTCCTGGAATGTACTCCTGCATTATTTTCTCTATTTCCTTATTACTCTCTAAACTTGCCTTGCTTGCAAAAAAAAAAACATAATTTTAATGCTATTTTAAAAGTTGTTTAGTTATTATAATGCTATAGCGACACTGGCATCTTAGGTATTTTTGGTGCTGTAGTGTCTTCACGCAGACGACGTCGCGGGCAGCAGCTAGTATGAAATATTTACAGTAAAAATGAATGTGAAAATGTGCTTTAAGATATTTTTGTAACTAAAAGTTATACAAATAAATTAGCAACATTCCCTTTATTAAAAGAAACCATTCCTACTAGTCGTTTGAAAGCAAACGAACTAAAGAGAAAAGCGCACGACTTTTCGATCATCTTTTATGTATTCTAGCAAACGCCATCTGTTACGAAGCTAACTGCAAGCGATACAGAATGTTTTACACGTGAGATTGTTCCTAATATCCTTTTAAAGGAGCCTCGCTTTCTGAGAGAGATGGGAAATGGGTTAAATGAAAACTTTGAGACGTACGTTGATGTTGTTTTTATCTTTATATTTAAAGGGAACGCTGACTGACTGACATATGAACACAATCTTACCAATCATCTTCCATAAACATTCTATATCTTATATCCTATTCTTGGACTTGGTCTATCCGTGTGCCAAATTTCATGCAAATCTATTCAGTCTTTGAGCGTGAAGGAGTAACAAACACGCACAGGTACTTAAATACACTTAAATAATTTTGTTTGTAAGAAGAAACTGTCTGATTATCATGACAACGTACAGTCAAAACTACTGGGTCTAGGAATGTGAAATTTCATACAAAACCTACATTTATGATGGAAAAAAAAAGACTTTTTAAGGGGTAAAAAAGGCGATGGCGTGTAGTACTCAATGAGATATCAGTAAAATTGTATGAATTACATTCGCTAGGACCATGCAATTTTTTTTAAAGATATACAAGTGTGTTTTAGTAAGGCGTGTTTGCCACAAACTTTCACTCCACTCTTTAGTAAGAGGAGTCATTGCACGATTTTCCATCTCAAAAAAAAATGCAGATAGGTACATACCAATCCCCATCTAAAACATAATTCCAGTCTAGAGGAACTGAGTTACTTGGAAGGATATTACCAGCATACTCACGTGGAAACCGTTCTGTCTAGTAAACTAGTGCAGTTATATCCAGGAAATGTTGGCTATAAACATTTTCAAGCAAAGTGCTCGATTTTTATGCAGTGGAGGTAATGTGGCTTTTTTGTATTATGTGATTGGGTTTTTTTACTTTGTGGTATGGAGTGATCCGTGATTAGTTAATATGTTTGACGAGATGTGGGATCGCAGTCAAAAACTAGTTTATAACAATTAAAAAAAAATGTAAGTCGTGAACCGGTAGAATTCGGTTTTTAAATCGAGTAAAGAACACAATACAACACGCCAAACTTAGATCACAGATACTACTCGAAAAGCTGCTATATTTTTAACTGGGATTGGGTGAGCCGGACTGTCAAATGACCTGTGGGCTAAAAAAAAAAACATTGGGTTTAATTAAACGTAAGACGACATCGAGGAAGATCAAGACGAAGATGATGTGATGAACTTGACTGGAGGGACTGGCTAAAGACAGACACTACCGTAGACCTGGTAGAAGACAGATGTATATGGAAAAAGGAGAAAGAAGCCCATGATATTCCAGCAGTGGGATATAATGGACTAATTAGACCAATTAGACCAAAAACTTGTGTCAAACCTTACCTTTGCCTAAAGGTTAAAATTAAGTTATTAAAGTTTTTAGGCTCTCTACTCAAAATCAAATTCATAATTTAAAAAAAGTGGGTGTTGTTACTCATACCAAAAGAACGCTTACTTTAATAAGTCTCGTATGTATTCAAAACCTTTCTGTGGCTTTGAACTCGGTAAAAAATATCGGAAAAATCCCTTTGATCAATAGCTCCGGAAAATTGCACTTTGCAAGTCTTCCGCCGTCGACAGGTTTTCGACAATAGATCGACGCGGGGTCGGATTTGTCAGCCCTCCGATTGATCGTTGAGGTAGACAAATCCAAAGAAGATTGAAGGTTTTGGGGCCTAGAATTCTGTGTGACTTTTTAGTAGGGGTTTTAAAGAGTGGAAATCCTTATTTTCTTCATGGATTAAAATGGATACGTCATAGTTAGGTCGTCGACCTTATTTAGTTTATCGAATTAATAAAATGTAGGTAATGTTATGTTTTTTAAAACATTAACCTGTGTTCAATTATGTAGAGTTTAGCTTATTTTAGAACTTTATGTTTTATACGCATTATCAGACTTCACGTCCTACAAAAAAGAACTAACAATTTTAATCATCGTACTTAAAATTATAAATGTCAAAATTTGGATGTTTGTTACTCTTTTACGCCAAACTTCTGAATGGACCTTGGTGTAAAGGTAGACACTTAGTCTAACTGTATACCTATTATAGCGTATAAGATACTTTTTATCTTGGAATCCTCGGGATAGTTTAGTGCTATCAAACGAGTGAATCCGCTGGTAGCAGCTAGTATCGAATAGATTGAAAAAAAACGCAATATTTTAATTCATCACTAAACTACAAATATCAAAACATCACTATTTAAATCAGTCGCTAAACTCATTGGACACCCGACGCAAACACAACAAATTAAAAGTCCTTCTACAATAATCCAACAGTACACCTGAGTGTACTGTTGGATTATTGTAGAAGGACAAAATCCAATCTTAATTGATGTCGACAGACAAAAACACGATCTCATTCCCAAAAATCACTGATTTAAAACACAGTGGATCCGTTCCACCTCATTGCCTAGCGAATTTCAACAGAAAAAAATAAATTGAATAGATATTTAAAGCTTTTATAGTCATATCTTTGAAAAATTGCAGCCGTTTTATCATTGGGACCGGCATAATGAATTGGAAAGGAAATTCTTAAGGGTTTCCTAAAGGTGATAGATTAGGTGTCAACTTGATTAACTATCCCATGTAAATGGTCTAGGTGAATGAAAGGTAGTGGCCTAGATACGGGCGAATGTAAAATGGCAGAGACCCAGTTTGATAAGTATGCAAATTGGAAAATTTAAATTATACTTTGGTGGTTTTATTAATAAAACTTAAGTTTAGGTTTGGTTGTTAACAATTGCTTTGTGTTAGGATTTTGAAGAATGATTTTCGGAGTATAGTTCATAATAAAGACTTTGCTACTTCGCAAAATTGAAGTCTTTAGTATGAGTACCTATTGTGTTTACAGATAATTTTGAAAGGTGATTCAAGTGTCTTAAGCTTTTTTTAGGACAAATAGAGTAAAAATAGAATATAAATTAGGTTAGGTTAACTTTGCGACTTAGCGAACTAGAAGTTTTGATGACACAGATAATTTTGAATTGTGATTATTGGTGACTTTAGTTAGATTAATGAAAGTGGCGTAAAAATAAAGTATGCATTAAGTTAATGCCTAAGTGTCTATAGACGCGTAGCTTCATAAACAAGTATTGGTCAATATCGTCAAAGCCTACTAAGGCCAAGCGATTCTGAAAGGAAAACCTGGGGTTTTGACACACCCTCTCACTCCGCCCTAGGGCGGGAGAAGTCATTATATGATTTCCCACCTAAAAAAAATACATTGGAAGAGTGCAACCACACTTTCGGCCCCTGATTGTATGTAAACCTAAAATCATGTCACTTTTTTCTGCATAGTAGTTTCTATGAGTTTATAAGAGCAGTGGTGGCCAAGTGGTAACAGCCGCGACTTACGAGTTGTAGGTCGCGGGTTCAAACCCAGCCAGGCGCATTACTTTGTGTAATTTATTTCATCACCACTGCTCTCAAAACGGTGAAGGAAAACATCGTGAGGAAACCGGCATGTCTTAGATCTAAATTCGAAGACATGTGACATCCACCAATCCGCACTGGGCACGCGTGGTGGATTAAGTACCGTCCATTCCCTTTCCTGGTGAGGAGACCTGAGTCCCAATAGTGGGAACATTACAAAGCCGATAATGCTAAAGTTTCTATGAATTTTCAAAAGCTCGGTGCGTTGCGTCATCAATGCCCACACTGCAATCTACCGTACATACAACCGTCAGAATATTAAGCAACGCAATTATAGGATTGTCACTAACACACTAAATAGGTTATGTGTTCCGAGACTAACATTGATCTATCTCCTTGTCAGCTTCTTGTAATTATGCATTGCGAAGTGTCAGCTAGTGGTTAGGTATACTCTAGAATTGTATTATGTAATTTGGTAGCAGTTGATGTCAATGATGGTCGGGACCAGAAGTTAAACGTGTTTTTATTAATTTGTTTATTTTAATAATACTTCATTGTTCATATTATGGTGGACCGATGACCTGATGAGGGTCGCGGGTCGATGGATGCGAGATGCACAGGACCGGTCGTTGTGGCGACGCTTGGGTAAGCCCATGCCCAGCAGTGTGTATGTGTGTTTGGGTGTGTGTATGTGCATGGGTGTCGTGTGTGGTGTGCTGGTGTGTATCACAGTTACAATGGTTTATCGAACAGGGCAATTTCTTTTGGATAGTCAGCACTGGAAATGGCCAGTCTCTTTTTTGAGGCATAAAAAGATCACGGGTATGAAATGGGAGTGGGTAATGGAAGTACTACTTGCCGTCTGTGAATGGATATGATCAACAAACTGATCTCGACATCCATGCTGTTATGGATCCTCTAATAATAACAATAAATATTTTAAACTTCATTTATAGTAGTGGTACAGAGGCAGGTTTAATGCAACAAGACATTCTATAACAGTCAACCTTTGAGTTAAGAAACTCTGCACTGTGGTTAGTCGTGCTTATCACTACATAGTCATCATTTAAATCTTTAAAACTACGCAACGAATTTTTATGTGTTTTTTTTTTAACCGCTAGAGCCCCGGTGGCTCTAGCGGTGTATAATATATAGTAGGGAAACACTAATAATTTTGCACCCGTGCGAAGCCGGTGTGGGTCGCTAGTAAATGAATAAATAACAGATATTTCATAATATTATGATAAAATGAAGTAATATATAATTATTATTTTTCTCCAGCACTTTTCCCCTATAAAAGAAATCGTTTTAACTCGCAACCCAGTCCAAAATCGATAAACAACCAAATCAAATCGATCAATTGGATAAATTTTATCCAATCTGTTACCGCTTATCCTGCAAGACGTTGTTTCAGTGAATTACTTTCAATCTTCCTCTGATAATTAGAAGGCTGCGTAAATCAATCCCGGTGGAGTGGCTGGATCTATTTCTTTGGACATACTGGTTTAAAGGATATTGAGCTTTGTGAAACCAAAGACTTTGCTAAAGACTTTTTATGTTCTGACAGTAGCATATGTGATGGCAGCAGTGGTGGCCCAGGTGTAACGAGTTGTACTTTCATGAGTTCAAACCCAGGTATTTGCAATCTATTTTGTCACCATTGTTCTCCAAATGGTACAGGAAAACGTCACGAGGAAATCGTCATGTCCTCGATTCGATAATTCGATGACATGTGGTATCCACCACACATCAACCAACCACGTGACAGTTTACGGTTCATTTCTTTTCCAGATAGCTTGATTTCCAGCTGATGTATATTCCAAATATTCTGATGGGGAGATCCAACCGCCACCGACGGTGAAGTCCCAGGCTTCAGCGAGTCGCAAGGCGGTTTCCTGCCGCCCTAGGCACGAGAAACTACATAACTCTTCTCTTTGAAGAAAGTCAGAGAGTCATACTTTTACTGAAAGAAACTTGCCGTGTCTTTCAATTGCTCTTTGCATTCCAGAGCCACGGTAACTATTTCAAACCATTCCACCGATCAAGTACACTTAGTTTTTACACCCAGTTATTGTGTAGGTAGTGCTTTATACCTTTAAAAAAAGAAACTAAATTGCGTTTATTGGCAGTAACAGTACTAGACAGCACATTAACGTTTGAATCCACAACCGGTTCTATGAGACCACGCTGTTATTGTTTTACTATTGTGTCTCGTTTCGCGGGTATCTGAGTAACTACCTTGAATTCAATCTACCCTTCAGGATCAATATAACTGGATAATTTCGACAGGACTTAATCCGATCTGTTGGATTACCGTCCTACCCGTGTGTCACCTTCCAACTTCATTAACTCCAATGTAGAAAGGATTGCCAGTTCATTAATTATAAGGGTTTCTACAGTACTTATCTAGTACAATCATTTGTTATAGAATTTTCACTTATTATTTTGATTGGTTTGTTGTGCCCGATGATAGAATTCAGGGATTATGTTTCTTGGAAGTTTGATTCAATGGGCTTGGTTTCTAGTAGTACTGAGGTACTTGAATTGATGAGAGAATTGAGTGGTAGTAGAAAGAAGTCTTAAAAATAAGTTGATTTATATTATAGTAGCACTTTGCCTACTTCATTTACGAGAATAGTTTTATAAAATCTTTAACATGCCTTCAATAGGAAGCCACAGTCTGCTTTTGAATATAACCTAAGTTAATTTTATAAAATAAAGATCCTAACTACTAACTTAACTATACTACGGTAAAAATTAACTTCATCACTGTAAACTTTAGCCAGTACAGTTCTATATTTAGGAGATATTTGTTTTAATTTGTGAATGGTTTTTTTTATTATTATACATAGGCTCGCGTTTGACCGCTATCTCACCTGATGGTAAGCGATGATGTGGCCGACGATGGAGCACGCTTGCCTAGAAGTAACCCTAAACTAAGTTGTAGCTATCAGGAAACAAAAACTCCGGCAGGGAATTCCACTCCTCCAAGACTACTATGGTTACTTTCAAAACCATATTAGTCTTTCTTTATAAGTTAGAAAACTACTTACAAAAATAATTTTAATTATTATCCAACTAGAAATGATTGGTGTTGATGACCGAATCTATCCATTATGAATAAAACTAGCTTTCAGTGGCGTGTAAAGCTATAAAGTCTAGGAGTATTTTCTGGGTCAAATATAGAGATAAGTTATTAAGTCTAGAAGTATTTTCTGGGTCGAATATAGAGATAGGTTTCTAACATAGTAACAGATTGCTAAAATACGGTGAAGCCTAAACCGCTGAAGATACAAACATTAATCATGTTGATGAAGGTACTGTAAAACTATTTATTCTAATCACCCCACCTCATGGCACCACTTAGCCTAGACCTGACTCAGGTTTAGGCTTAGTAGTTGATTAGGGTTTCAAATATTGTATATCGTCCTTAAAGTATACAAAAAATAAATTATAAACAAATGCAGTAGTTCGAAGTTTGTAAGTTAAGGAAGGAGGTGAATACAGATATGTCTATCTATCTAGCTTACATAAACTTACGCACTTTTCTCAATACAGTAAGCATTCGATAAAACGCTTATATTGCTACAATTCTTACTGCTTCGGGGCCCTTGTACAGGCCATGGTCTGAAGCTAGGAGGATTAGTACGAGATCGCCTGGAACGCAAGGCAAAGAAGCAACTTAAGACCGAGTTTTAGTCAGTAAAAGTCTGATACGCCTTTCCGCTCTACGCTAGATATGTCATTGATATTCTTTTTTTTTAATATGAACTTGTAAGTACTTAACTGCGATCCCACCTGATAGTAAGCAGTAATGCAATTGTTGATGTTGAGGAGTTATTAAGAGGCTATTTATTCTAGCCTTGAAGACACCCAAATTATAATCAGACGAGAAATCCGCAGCATGCAAATATTCTTAGATAGAATTTATCAAAGTAATCTAGAATTAATTACAGATAAAGAAATTACCTGATTTAAAAACAGTTGAAAATGATTCAGTAGCAGATTTTGAACAAACCAGTTTCCTATTAGTCGATATAAATACGACATCAAAAACAATAAAAACTCAATACTAACCTTTATTCGCACTCCCATAAACTTTAACACCCTCAGAATTACCACAAACTGTACCATTTGTGTCACAAAACACCTACCGCCCTCTAGCGCCAGTGACAAGTACTTGCACACAAAGAATGGATTATACATGTAACACGCCTTCATATAGCGACTGTAAATTTTACTTAGCCCGATTTAATGGGTGCGAATGTGATATAATGTTGCTGGAAGGGCCAGGATATTTTTATTTTATAGCAATCAAAATATTTTATGTCACATAGGCCCCTACATGGATGGGCACTTATAAAACGTCAGATGTTTCCAATTATGGAGAAGAATTTCTTATGGAGAAGAACCGCCAAGCATCTTCACAGTTGCTCGTTATGCTACAAGCTCTTATAGGTACGTAAAGTCCAGGCCTTGGTACAGGTCTTGGTCTAGATCGAAAGGAATAGCAGGTGGCGGCCTCCTTCTACGGAAATGTAATGCTAGCGAAGCAGACTTCCTCATGCCCCAGCCGCCGCGTACGCGATTTCCTGCACTCGTTAGCGTGAGCTTGCGGATGACTAGCTATGGTTTGCTTGCCATCCGACGTCTCAGTAATCGTCGATGGTACGTCACGCCTCGCGCGCCTCGAAAATATGTTAGAAAAACTAGAAAAACCCAGCAAAGAAGAAGACTATGGGGCCATGGGTAATCTAAAAGGAAACCGTGGGGTCCTAGAACGTAAGGCAAAGAAGGAACGTAGTAGCGAGTTTCAGTCAGTAAAAGTTTAATCCCCCCCCCCAGTTCACCCTAGAGTGGGAAAATTCATTGGAAGGTTTCTCATCACAATTAAGTACTTTTGCAGCGCAATCAAACATGTATTTTTGCCTCTTATGGCTGCAATTAGCTTAGTCTCTTGCTACCGTAGTCTCTCTCTATCATTTTTAACATCAACTATTTTATTTTTCTCCCCTTTTCCTTTACAATACCATGTCTCCTCCATCATCTTTACATCCGCAACCCGCTTGATAACGTGAGCATGTCAGTTGTTTCACGTTTAAGTAAAACTTTCCTTTCTGGAACCTTCCTGAGGCGTTTTGAATTACTATGAGCGTATGTGTGTTACACTAGTTGGTGCTGACAGGTATTGTAGTATGCTGGCTGTGTTGGTTTATATCTGAAGGTTGGTAGGCAGAAATGTTGTTCTTCTATTCTGCCTTCGTAAAGCAAAAAGCTGTACGTCGAAATTTTTCGAAATTTCGTTTTTTTTTTGCATAGATATGAGGCAATCCTCTCCACATCAGGAAAAAGAGAGAAATCAGTTAAAAATAGAACTTTTTTTTAAACCGATTTCAAAATACTAATTCAGGTGATTAGTAGGTAAATCAAAAAAGGTTGCGATTACTTTCTTTTTTTTCGTATTTGTGGAAACTAAAACAAACAGTTTAAAATTAACTTAGACCAAAAAATATTACTGGGAAAAAACTTTTTTTTTTCATCTTTAAAAAATAATTGATTAATAATAACTTCGATCAGCTGAGCGTTCGGCCGCTCGCGCTTGGTCTTTGAACCGACCATACGGTTATGTGTGTGTGAGGCGCTCGTTGTGTTTAGTTTTCGTTGCATTTTTCTAACTTCAAATGAGTAATTTGTTATGAAAAATTGATAATTTTCAGAATGTTTGTTCGGAAGAAAGTTTACTAATGATACTTGGAATACGATTTTGAAAAAAAAACTATCAAAAAATTTTGACTTTGACCTTCAATATCTCCAGAACCAGTGAATTCCCAGGTATGTCCTAGAAGAAAAAAAGTATCCCAGTGATGAGTAGAATATGGGGTTTTCGTTTTCGTTAAGGGTCTTTTTACACCCTTTATATCTCTTTTTCGGCTAAAAATGGGACTGATTGCAGTTTTTTCCTATGAACGCGAACGGTACATAACCCTTCGGGGCGCGGAGCCGAATCGCACGTAGCTGGTTTTTTTTAGGTGTAGAAAATCACCACGTAACTCTTCCCGGTCCAGATGGAACGAGATGCATCTCTGCCAGTGCAATACCTACTCGTATTTATTCAGTTGCCCTTTCAGCTCCAAAAATATTCTTTCGTATAAGCATGCAACCCTAATACTTCTGAATTCCAAATCAAACATCATCATCATCTGCCTAGCTATTTTCTCAAACTATATTGGAGTCGGCTTCCAGTCAAGCCGGATTTAGCTCAATACCAGGAGCGTTTTTACGAGGAGCGGCTGCCTACCAGACCTCTTTGAATTCCAAATCAAACATTACGAGTTTATTTTTTACACGCATTGTGTATGCACGACACTCTCAAATATAAGACGAACGATCCCAAACCCCGAATCACATCCAATAAAACCGTAGAACGTGATAAGGACGAGAATCGCTTGCGTTCAAATCTAATCGGCTCATCAAACAGAACGGCGAGGCTGATTCTGGGCTCATGCGAAATAACACTTTATGGCGCATAAGCTTGTCCATTACTACATTTTATAGGGTTATGCACCACGGAGGGTATAATGCAAATTAATGCTCCGTATGAGACCGACTAGAGTAGGGTTGACGATGTTATAAAAGTTCATTATGTTCGCTGCAACGTGGGATTAAAAAAATGTAATGCAGAACGCCGTATATGAAGAAAATATTTTTAATGAGGTTTCGTAGGTGAGTCTTGTTATATCACGTTGTAATAGGACCTTACTAATAAAATTGGTGTTTTTTAAAATGAGTTCCTGTGATCCATGATATATTTGGATGTACTTGGAATTAGATGTTCAATAATATTTTATATAAAGAGTACGTTATTCTTTTTTTGAAATTAGTTTTTTTTTAAAGTTGACAAACCATCTTAAATTGATATAATTATAATAATTATTGTATTTACTTAAATTTTTTAAATTTATGATATTTTCTTCTTTTTCTTGCCACTATGGTAAATTAAAATTTTCTTACCGTCGTATTTTACTTAGGGCCTGTTTCACAATGTCCGAGTAGCCACTACTTCCCGGATAAATTCAAAAATGGAACCGAATTTGTATGAAATTATCTGCCAAGTAAGTTATTGGCAACTTAATCATAGGTGGTGAAATAGGCCCTTAATATTATAACCTGTCATTTTAACATATTATGGTAAGGCTCAAGGACCTAATAATGCTAATACCGATTTTATGTCAAACAGCACTAATACTGACTATTTTGTTTTTTATTACTCTGTTTCTTGGCTTTCTATTTGCCACAAGGGATGGCCTATGTCTAATGGTAACTGAATCGTTATTTATTTAAATGAATCCCTCGATTAGGGTTAATAATTAACCAGCATTCTCTCACCCATATCGATTAAGAAAGAAGGAAAGAAAAAACGTTTTTTCGTTCCTTACACATTTATAAACTAAAATTTTATTATACAATGGAGAAAGAACGTTAAAAGCAGTGCGAGGCCAAAAAAGCTTCAAGAATTGAGGTGAAGGAAGCTATCTCTGTGATCTAATGCCTAAGGCATTAAGTCCGCCTTTGTACTTTTATGTGCATAAAGTGTAAATATAATAATAACAAAAATCTTTAAAATCACGCATTATTAGCCTTATGGTGTTCCCACTGCTGGGACCTAGGCCTCTTTTCTAAGAGCCCTATTCGTTTAAATGGATGTCACATAAATCTTCTATAATAAATAATCCAAAGCAAAATACTTTCTAAGCCATTAAGCCTGGGTTTGAACCTACAACTAATAAGTCGAGGTCATTACCACTGGGCTACACTGTTCATTGCTTAGCACTTATATTATGCTGTTGTATTTTGCTCTCTACTCATCATCTACCTAGCCTTGTCCCAACTATATTGGAGTCGGCTTCCAGTCAAGCCGGATTTAGCAGAATACCAGTATTTTACGAGGAGCGGTTGCCTACCAGACCTACACAACACATTAACTGGGGTAACACGGTACTTCATGGTAAGTTGTACTATATAATTTCTCTGCTATTTGTACCATATAATTTCATTTTTTTATATTTTTATTTTGTTAAGAAACAGACCCCTAGACAGTGTTCATCTCATTATTTATTTAAAAGAACCCCTCGATTAATGTAAATTATTTACCAGCTATCGTATTCTGTTGTCATAGCAACCGCCATGACGACTTAATCGAATCGATCGGTGTGGAGGATGCTTTAAAAGGACTTATAAAGCTCAAGGTGTTACAAATAATAATTATATTAAACCACATGGTGTTCTCATCATCTAGTTTCATGAATGGACATGAACGATGCTAGTTTCATTTTTTTTATGTATATACAATATTTAGTTACAGGATACTAAAAAACTCTAAACTAATTGAACTAACTAAAGTAAGTTGTACAAAGATCTTTCTAAACGCCTTATTGACACTTCGAGCGACCCAAGGGCTGGCTTTTACCTTGGACAGAAGATAAGCACTGCCATACAGCGTGGCAATGCCGCCAGGTTTTTAGGCACATTACCGGTCGACAGCGATGTGGAAGAGTTTTTTGACGCCTTACTTTATTTAGTTCAATTATTTATATTTAATTTAAATATTTAAACTTTATGAGGTTGGTGTTTCATAGCTGCCTACTCTTAGAAGAAACACCGAAACAAACTGAGGGATACCTACAAAATTATCTATTATCAAAATTCCAAAATTATTATCATAAATGCTATCATTTACTCTTTTTCTTCTTTTTGCCCTTGTCCCATATTACTTGGGGTCTTCCATTCTGTTCTGTTACCTGTCATACTATCACTAACTCTCTTTTATATATGACTGCTCAAACAATCAAATCCCATCTATTACAACATACTTAATAACTTCAGCAAACAAAATACGCTCACAAAATACGGTATCACACCAAAAAAGAAAGAATAACACACAGCCCTAACCAACCACGCAATATCGAGCGAACTGCAAAGCTCTAAGGACCGTCGTGTATTACTACCCTTACGCGATCCAATTAAGCCTATGCTAGACTGCAAACACTAGCTTCACTTTCACTCGTTAAGGACCTGGCTGCATGGTTCACTTGGAACTCGATACCTACGTGGGGACAAAGTCTTGTGAACTAAGATTTAGTGGGGGAACATTAGTTAGTGTAAAGTGGATGCAGGTAGTGTGAAGGGTAGTTTAATGTATTATTTTGCCACCTTGGTAGGTACTGGTATTCAGATCAATTTTAGCTCAGAGTATCTTAACGTCTTATATTAATAATTAATATTATATAGTTTTGCACTTCCACTACTGGAGATAGACTTCTCCGAAACCAAACCTTAATACTCTGTACAAGACACTATGTGTACATATAACAAAATCCTATATTAAATGCAAATTATAGAAGAAAAACCACCACATTAAAATATATTTGCAGAAGAACTAAAGTTACTGGCACAGACAAAGTTAAGTGAGTATGGGCAGGACATAGTATTACTCGTAGCGTAGATCATTGAGGCTGAAAGGTTCTGGACTCAATCGTGTACCGGAAGATTTAGTGTAGAAAAACTTCCAACCAGTTAAGCCAAACACCGACCTTGTGAAAAACGTGCGAATCCAAAAGAGGCAAGACAATCAGGGCCAATCGTTGTGGGAGGCTTGTGTCCAACAGATTTTTTGGTTGAAATGATTTTGATAACAACAAAACTAAAAGGGAAAAGCTTAACAAATGATGGCTTATGGTCGCATAGGTACCATAGCTAAGATCAATGAACTACACATATGAAATAATCACTTCACCAAACAAAGACCACATAACAAATAATTTGCAAACCAGACCAGACTAATCAAATATCTCTAGGAATTCAAACTCCTAAGGCATCTATTAGAATGTTCACGTAATAGGCAAACGCTAAGCAAACAAGATTCCTACTCTAAATAATAATTTCACATAGACCCGAAACAAAGGAACGCTTAGGCCTCGACTAGAGTAAGAGCGGTGACTGGTGCGGAAGCGAGCGCTATTGGCGAACAAGGAACAAACCTACCGGCCAGTATAACTATCCTACTAATATTATAAATGTGAAAGTTTGTGAGAATGGATGTGTGGATGTTTGTTACTCTTTCACGCAAAAACGGCTAGACCGATTTGGTTGAAATTTGGTATGTAGATAGGTTATACCCTGGATTAACATAAAGGCTAATGAAACGTAGATTACGTTATTTATTTTTAGATTTTGTTATTTTGCTACAGGCTGCTTTTTATCAACACATCACGCGGGCGAAGCCGCGGGTGGAAGCTAGTGTATGATATTATGTACAAAAAACATTGCCACTTTAGCTGAGCAGTTCATTTGTTTTCTAGATACACTCTATGTCAATCATACTATAACATTCAGTAGCTAGGCTGTCTAGAATAGCAATGTTAATCTATACTAATATTATAAAGAGGTAAAATTTGTAAGTTTGTATGTAGGGAGTAATCTCTGGAACTACTGGTCCGATTTGAAAAATTCTTTCAGTGTTAGATAGCCCATTTATCGAGGAATGATATACCATCACGCTACGACCACGGGAGCGGAGCAAAATGCGGGTGAAACCGCAGGGGACAGCTAGTAGTTGATAAATTGAGCCTAAGTCTATTTCACGATATTTCAGAGATGATAGTGCCATGTCTTGGTGTGACTGGTAGAAAATGCCTAAGGCATTAAGTCCGCCTCTGTACTTCTATGTGCATAAAGCATTTAATAAATAATAAGGTGTTAATGTCAGAAGACAGTCAAAAACAGATATGACTCACTAGAAATGCTTAGATAGTGATCAGCTGAATTAGTGAGCCCGTGAACGCATGCATTATCTCTGCCAACAGATGTCCAATGCTGGACATAGGCCTCCCCGAAGCGTCGCCACAACGACCGGTCCTGTGCGTCTCGAATTCGTCGGATTCCCGCGAGCCTCGCCAGGTCATAGGATTCATACGGTTGATATAAACGCGCCCGCCATCGCTCCCGCTTAAGCTTATCACTCTAAACTCAAACTCCAAATTATTACAAGCACTTTAATTAAATTCTGTGAAAAGTCAAAACAGTGAAGCAGTTTCAAAGAGATAGCAATACTGCGTTATTAGGATAATTACGTTTAATTTAACTGTTTATTATTGTTTCACATAAATTGTATCCTAACTAATACCTTTGTGTAAGTCAGAGGTTGTAGTGCGAAGCTTCGTTTTTGCAGTCCTTACAAAATTTGAAGAGATGGTTAAATAAATCTTTGTGAGATTAATATGTCGAGAATATTCATATCGCTACCTTTGGGTAGAAAGGTCGTATAAACCATTTTGGCCAAATTGAGTTATATATACCATTTTTCTCAGATTTTTTTTCTCTATCGATCTGTATATTCGAAATGTAAAAATTCGCTCAAAAATGGTTAATACGACCCAGAAATTTTCGGTCATAGCCTCTTAAAAAAGGTAAATTTTCAATGTAAAAGCCAAATATATTTTTTTTGTAATTTTGTTATGACGTAATGACCATAATTTATATTAACTCAGGGTGTAAAAATAGTCGTTAATTGAAAATGGTTTATACGCCCTAAAGTGTTAAATGCATTATTTGTAAATGGTTTATACGCCCTAAAGTGTTAAATGCATAAATTTGTAAATGGTTTATACGCCCTAAAGTGTTAAATGCATTAATTGTAAATGGTTTATACGCCCTAAAGTGTTAAATGCATTAATTGTAAATGGTTTATACGCCCTAAAGTGTTAAATGCATTACCTAAACACAGGTTAAATTTGACGTCGTAAATCCAAACACAGTTCGCGACGTTGGTGTATAAACCATGTTCATTGCAAGTCGCACCTTACTTTAGGATGTTTGTCAAGTAAAATGTGTAAGGAATGAACCTGGGCTGGTCCTATCAGATGATGAAAAAATCAAAGAGAGGTGGAAGGAATATTTTGAAAGACTAATGAATGAGGAAAATGATTGGAGTGGGATTTTAGAAACTAAAATAGAAAATGTGGGGCTAGTGAGAATGGTTAGTATGGATGAAGTCAGAATAGCAGTAAATGAGATGAAGAATGGTAAGGCCATTGGCCCAGTTTGGAATACCAGTTGAAGTGTGGAAGTTACTGTGAGTGGAACGATGGATGTGGTTGGCATTGTTCTTCAATAAGTTGTTGAAAGAAGAATTCATACCTGATGATTGGTACAAAAGTTTTTTGGTGCTCATCTTTAAAAACAAAGGTGATGTTCTTGAGTGCAACAATTACAGTGGAATAAAGCTAATGTCACATACTATGAAAGTAAGGAAGGAAGAAGTATTGAAAAGCGGTTGAGAGAAGAGAGTAAAATTTCATAGAACCAATTCGGTTTTATGCCTGGTCGGGGTACAACGGATACTATTTTCGCTATACGCCAGATGTGCGAGAAATACAGAGGGGCACATAAAAACTTGCACATGGTATTAATTGACCTCGAAAAGGCATACAACCGAGTATATCGTGAGGTTCTGTGGTGGGCCCTTAAGAAGAAAGGTGTGTCTGTGAAGTATGTGCAGTTGATCCGATGGATGTACAGTCGGTGTAGTATCCAAGTCCGGTCTACAGTAGGCACCAGTGGCAGTTTGAATGTGGCGGTCGGCCCACATCAGGGGTCGGCTCTCAGCCCTTAACTCTTCCTGCTGATAATGGACGCTTTGACGTTAGACATTCAGGAAGAGGCCCCCTGGTGTATGCTGTTTGCCGATGACATTGTTCTGGTTGCCAAAAATGGCCTTGAGGTTCAGAGCAGATTGGAGGTGTTGTGGCAAAGATTGGAGAGTGTTGGCTTGAAATTGAGTAGAACCAAAACAGAGTACTTGTTCTGCGATTTCGGCGGTCCCTACAATCTTTCGCCTTTAGTTCTCGCTAGGACGCTCATACCGATTTGTTCCGACTTTCAGTACCTCGGTTCGCTTGTCTAAGGTAGACCGGGACATAACACATCCGAGTAACGTAGGATGGATGAAATAGCGACAGGTCACGGGAACAACTTGTGATCTACGGATGCCCCTCAAGTTGAAGGGTAAAATCTACAAGTCCGTGATAAGACCTGTCATACTGTTAGGTTGTGAAAAAGATGGATGAACAAAGATTGCATGTAGTAGAGATGAGAATATTGAGATATGTGGTGTGACAAGAATGAACAAACTGAGAAATGAGTGTATTAGGGGAAGTTTGAAAGTGACGCCAGTGACTGAAAAGTTGGAAGGAATTCGTTTGTCTTGGTATGGTCATGTGAAGAGAAGGGATGAAACGCATAATATAAACGCACGTTACTAAAAGAGTTCTGAATTTACATGTGGATGAATGGAGAGGGATAGGGAGGCCAAAGAAAAGATGGATAGATTGCGTAAGGACCGATAAGAAAGAAAAGGAAGTTAGTGATAGTGTTACGGACGACAGGACAGAATAGAAGAAGAAAACGTGTTGCGCCGACTCCAAGTAATATGGGATAAGGGCAGGAAGAAGAAGATTGCAAGAAGCACTTTACGACCAACACACAAGGCTCGCATTTGGAGGCATTCCACGAAGCACAACCAAACGAAGCACAACCAGACGAAGCGCAACTAAAGTATTCCACGAAGCACAACCAAAGTTGTGCTTCAAATAAAAATTCAAAATAATTAATTTCCTATTCCACGAAGCGCAACTACGAATATCACTCGCATAGGGAGGGGACTAAGAATGATAAGTTTAGATACTAAATTGCCCATTTCTTCAAGAATATTTAAGAATCTTAAAGATTGTGACTTGTGATTTTGAACAGTCTGTGATTTTACATAAAACTAGAGTATTTTTATTATTAGTTAAAAGGTATAAGAAAACATCAACATAGATCTCTATAGAAAACTATATTTACAATGTTTTTGATATTTGTCTAAGTTTTTAATAAAAAAATTATTTATAATATAAAATTAATATATATTAATATAATATTTTTTATGGAAAGTTAATTATGAAACAATCTGTGATTTTAAATAGTAAGATTACAAAAATGACAAATATTGTGTCACATTATTATAATGAAACTGAAAGATGTTACATATTTACGTTAGTCTTTTAAATAAAAAATATTTTCCTATCGATATTTTTATTTCTTAGTCCCCTCCCTATGCGAGTGATATTCGTAGTTGCGCTTCGTGGAATAGGAAATTAATTCTTTTAAATTTTTATTTGAAGCACAACTTTGGTTGTGCTTCGTGGAATACTTTAGTTGCGCTTCGTCTGGTTGTGCTTCGTTTGGTTGTGCTTCGTGGAATGCCTCCGCATTTGCGCGCAGCGACAAGCAGAAGAACGAGCGCGATAAATGATAGGTATCGGACAGATAGCATTGATTAGAATGTATTATAATACTTAATAAATGTTGATTTCATATTTCAGGTAGTTTTATTTTATTTGAATCGACCATTATTGGGTATTAGAATAATAATAATTGAGTTCCTACTAATTCTATGTGTAACAGGATTATTTATTAGTCAGAATTCAATTGATCTATGATTATAAATGGTTTTTAATACAAAAAAATTACATATATGGGTTTTTACGACATTAAATATGACCCTTATGGTTACCAAAAATGGATATACGACCCCCACAATTTTTTCAAAGTACATTTTCATGGGGTGTATAAACCAAACATTGATTTTTTCTTAGACGTAAATGCAAGCTAACTTTAAAACTAAAGAAGATAGCTGGCTTTTGATGATTTAACCTTTTTCATCTGCAAAATGTAAGAACCTTTCTCATAGATCATTTTTTTATAACTTCAAAAGGAAAAAAGTTATGAATTTTTATGTAAAAAAAAATTAGTTTTTCTGCTCTACTGAAAAGTCGGGTTTTGGTTTATACGACCTTTCTACCCAAAGGTATCGATATGTACAGAGGATATTATTTTTCCAAAAGTACAACATGAGCAGAGGAATGTTATAACGTCAAAATATTTCGTAAATAATTTCATCATGATTGTCTTCGTCATCAAAAGTCAAAAGATCCTTTGTATGAAAAAACATCATTCAAATAACAAACGTATACACGTTCATACATACTCGTACTTTTATTTTAAGAAAGTTGAATAAGATTGTTAGAAGCAAGAATGTTAAAATAACAATGAAAGAACAACCCATAAGCTCTACTGTCCACGGACGCGTAGTTTCATAGGCGCGTATTCATCATTATACGCTTAGTGTACGCCTGACTACCGTAATATGTAACTGTGTCGCTGAAGCAGCAACTTTGTGCCATCGTGTCGTTGCAGCTTCGTCAACAGAATTTCATAGTTTTGTTTCACGCGGAGGAGGAGGAGAAGCTCGTGGTTAGATAATAACAATAATAATTATGTATTTAAAAAGTAAATAAAGAAATAATAATAATAATAGATTTATTTGTCAGAATACTGTTTTTACAAGGTGTTACATAAAATTTTACGTCCAAAATATTCTGCCGTTTCCAGCGTACAAATATTATCAGGCATTCAAATTAAATTAATTAGGAATTAAGTTAAAATTAATTGATAAAAATCATAAAATGTCATAAGATAAGAAAAACAATAATTACTGTCAAATACAATTTCAAGAGATACTAATTATGATATCAAGAGTTATTAAATGCAATGTCAAAAATTATTAAATTCAATGTCAAGTATTATCAAGTACAATGTCATCGCATACTAAATATAATGTCAAGAGTTATCAATACAATGTCATAGGATACTTAATATAATGTCAAGAGTTATCAAATACAATGTCATAGGATACTAAATAATAATGTCAAGAGTTATCAAATACAATGTCATAGGATACTTAATATAATGTTAAGAGTTATCAAATACAATGTCATAGGATACTAAATAATAATGTCAAGAGTTATCAAATACAATGTCATAGGATACTAAATAGAATGTCAACAACAGTTATCAAACACAATGCCAACGAATATTAAATACAATATCAATTAAATTCTTATGAATGTAATGGTAAGACGTCGTCCAATTTAAATTTAGAATCAAACTTTTCGTTTAAAAACTCCTCTGTTGAGTAGTAACACTTATACAATAGGAAGTTAAATAATTTCTTTTTAAATGTCATGAAGTTAAGACAACAGCCGCACAGATCGATCTTCAAGGTTAAGCAACGCTTGCCAAAGTTGGTCCGCGGATGGGTGATCTTAACGTAACGAGTTTCTAATGTGTCTCGCAAAACACGTTAAACTGTAGGCCCCGGCTGTCATTTGTAGATCTTTGGCAGTCGTTACGGATAGTCAGAACTCAGAAGCCAGTAAATCTGACTCCAGTCTTGCCATGAAGTACCGTGTTACACCAGTTAATGGGTTGTGGAGGTCTGGTATGCAGCCGCTCCTCGTAAAATACTGGTATTCAGCTAAATCCGTCTTGACTGGAAGCCGACCCCAATATAGGTGGGAAAAGGCTAGGCAGATGATGATGATTATATATGTAAGTTTTACGCAGGCGTATACTAATATAATGACGAATACGCATCTAAAGTACCCGTCACGAGAAGCTATAAATTATGTAAACAAACATCTTTTACTAAGTAACCATATTCAATCGACATGAAATATAGACGGGTTATATGAAAGTAACAACCTATTAAATTTAGTCGGATCATATTTTAACGACTCAAAGCGCTATCGTTTTTTGTTTCTTGGTCCGTCGCAGGGATTGTAAACTATCGGGACACCATTTTGAAATAAACGCGTCATTCGAGTTTCGAATGCATACGGGTTTGTTTCATTGCTTTGCATATATCGCGGATCTGGTTGTTATTGTTATAAATCGATGAGATGATTGATAAAACTGTAGACAGCTTCGTGATATATGTCACTGATTCTGACACAGAAATGGAAACATCTGAATCTAACGAATAATTATTCCTAAATAATATATGTTAATTAATATTGTTACTTAATAATTTATTAAATCTTAAACAAATTCATTTTTTTTGTTAGTCCAAATGTTGTGAACTCCTGAACACTTGTTTACAAAATTTATAGCTTCTCATGACGGTTACTTTATGAAGCTACGCAACCTTGACAGTAGGCCTAAAAGCACCCCCTGTAACTTTACCCTCAGAAACAAAAGACACATAACACATTGAACTTAGTTCATTTTTCAAAAAATGGAATAGGTTCAGTCTAAGTACAGTTTCACATTATCCGATCCGATATCGGTATCGGACGCCGATCCGATATCGGGGTAAGTAAAATGTATGAAATGTCGTGCTCCGATATCCGATATCGGGCCGGACAATATGAAAGACAGGTACATATTTCATACATTTACCTTACCCCGATATCGTATCGGCGTCCGATACCGATATCGGATCGGAATATGTGAAAACGGTCTAACAGTATCATTGAGTGTAACAGTATCTAGTCTATCGTCTACAATACGAACAATACTGTATTGTGAGTCGTCCGATACTAGGACCATTGTACTGCCAACAATGAGGTTGTGCGCTGAAAATGTTCTATAGACTAATGCAGACATGCGCATTTTTGTGGGTAGGGTGTACGTTGTTAGAATTATGGTTTTAGTATCGGTTTAGTTAGAAAGGGCTTAAAGGTCTAAAAGGGCAAACTTTTATTTGTGATGGCCAATATATGGGACAGATTTAAGTCAGTAAAAGTCTGATACGCCCTCTCACAGAAGAATATATAATTATGTAGAAGTTATTGAATGATTTCAAACCTTAAAAAAGGAATGGTTTTTATTTTTTGGGAAATTAAACCAGCACCTACGAGGGGTGATCCAAAAGTAATGATAATCGGATATTTGTAGGGCACATAAAAATATGAAATATTATTTTATATATTTTTTTTGTTTCCACATATATTCAGTACTTCATCATAAAAAAATCATAAAAATAGGGCACGATTACAGGGAGTTACATTCATTTGAATACGAACAGTCAGAGAGTAAACATCAAAATGGAGAAAAATTAAATCAGAGCTGTCATTAAGTACCTCTGTTTGAAAAAAAAAACTACCAAAGACATACAAACTGACATAGTGGAAGCATAAGGGGACTCTGTTCCTTCATATTCCTCAGTTGTGCGTTGGTCAAAGGAGTTCAAGCTGGGTAAAACATCCACAGATGATGAACATGGCGAGGGACGCCCATCTACGTCCCACATTGCAGAAAAAGTAAAAAAAGTCGAAGATTTCGTATTGGCCGATCAAAGATTGACCTTAAAGCATGTAGCTGAGGTCATAGGGATGTCATATGACAAGTGTTTAAAGAATCATTGCGAACAAAATGCATATGGAAAAGGTCTCTGAACGTTGGGTGCCGACAATGTTAACCGACGAGCACAAATCAAAACGTGTCGACATTTCGAGGGCGAATCTCGAAAAATTCCAGACGGTTCAGGATTTTTTTTTGTCTCGTTTCGTGACTATGGACAAGACCTGGATCCACCATTTTGATCCAGAAACCAAACGAGAGTCTAAGACTTGGAAACGAGCCTCTTCCCGTTGCTGAAGAAATTCAATGAGTCAACTTCGGTAGGAAAGGTTATGGCGTCCGTTTTATGGGATGCTAAAGGAATTATAATAGTGGAATACTTGCAAAAAGGAGCCACTATTATGGACTCTTACTACGCAGACCAAAAAGAAGATTGCGGTAGGTCATCAAAGAAAAAAAAACGTCGCAAACTCCGAGTTAGAGTGTTGTTTCACCAAAACAACACACCGGCTCACAAGCCGCCGTTGCGATGGCTGCAATTCAAGAAACGGGATTCGAATTGCTTGAAAACTCACCCTATCCGCCAGATCTGGTATCCAGTGACTTATACCTTTTTTTTCGGCCCAAGAAACACCTCTAAGGCAAAAAAAAATACAATAATAGCGAGGTGATGACTACTATAGAGGCGTTTTTGGATGACCAAGCTAAAGATTTTTTTTCAAAGGGAATTGTGGATTTAAAAAAAAATGGACTAAATGTATTGACTTGCTAAGAGACTATATAGATAAATATAATTTTTTTATAGTTAAAATATCCTTATTTCGTATTGATTATCATTATTTTTGGATCACCCCTAGTACTAACTAGTAGTACAACGTGGAATAAAACTCAGACAGGCATATTACTTAGTATAATTTAATTCATCACTATTGTTCTTAAGGCGGTGGCGGAAAACATCGTGACGAAATTGGCAAGTCCTATACCCAAAAATTCTATGACCTATGGCCTTCCCTTTCCAAGAGAAGAGGCCTAAATTAAATTTTATTCTTATAATTATGCCACTGCTAGGACCCTGGTAACAAAATAAAAATTAAATTAAAATTTAGAAAACAAGAAATCTAGTTTTGTTAACGTCACACTAATAAGATGAAAAAATAACTTAAAAATTTCTCAAAACTTAATTATGTCAACATCGTATCTTCCATCAACCTACGTTCAGTCTGTACATGTCATGTCTCATTACAAACATCAAGAAAAACATTTTTCAATTACTTTCATATCAAAGGGACTTAGAAAATAAGAATCTCAAATTTGTGAGGAGAATTCCCGTTTCGACACCCAGATTTATGACACCAAAATTTTCAGCACCCAAGTTATTCCCGATTCGGCACCAATAGTTATTTTGGACTGGTATTTTGTATGGTTACTCATTATCATCCGCCTAACCTTTTTCCCAACTATATTGGGGTCGGCTTCCAGTCAAGCCGGATTTAGCTGAATACGGCTTGACTGGTATTTTGTATGGTTACTACCTAACCAAAATACTTATTGGTGCCGAATAGGTAATAGTTTAGGTGCCGAAAATCAGGGTGTCGAAACGGAAATACTGCGTTTGTGAGACGAGAAATTTATGAAACCTACGCTCTGACAGCAATTAATCTCCTTGAAATATAGGTCAAGAGCAGATTCTTTTAATTTATTGGTTTCTTACTGTATTTCAAGTGTTTATCATAATAACAAAACATTGTACCTGTTTTCAACAAAAGTGACAGCCGACATCTGTTGCTAAGTCAGAAAATTATTAGAAGAGAATAGAATAAACTTTATTGTACACCAATAAGTAACAGTACAGTTTATACAAAGAATTAAATCTATGAGTAGGTACAATGGCGGTCTTATCGCCGACAGAGATATGTGCTAGACAACCTTGGGATGGATTGTAAGAACTCTCTTATTCCCTAATTCTATACATTTTGTGTCAGACATCGACACAAAAACGAAACCATAGATCCAGTTTATGATTTTGTAGAATCCCCCAGAGGTAGACTTTTCCCATTAATGAAGAAACGACTTGTAGTTTGGTTGGAAATCGAGATAAACCGTTATTTCCTCTTAAAAGTGCACTCCCATCCACTTTTTGACCTCAGATCACCCGTAATTTATTTTTCCTATCATTTTTTGCTATATTTTCTTTCACTTGAATTTGAAATGAAACCCATTGCGGTTACATTTCACTTTAATTTTGTTCCCTTCCAAAAATTATCTACCCTGGTCTATAATGATAATTTTGATCAAACGGGTTCCCATAAAGGAGCAAAATTAAAAACAAATCATAAAAATATAATTGACCTATATATGTAGCTACTGTCAAAATCATACATTCATTGTGTAAGTCTACCGAAATCGTTACAAATAGAAAAATGCCTTTCTAAATGATGAGTAAAATCTACTGGGACACGCTTCGCTACAGTTTTTAGTACAATCGCATTCAAAACACGTTACATGTGGAATAGACGTGACTTTTGTTCGCGACTCCCCAACTAGAGCGCTACAATGTTCAAAATATTTCTGGTTGATTTTTTGGTATTGATGTTGGGTACGAAAATGTCGGTGACGTGATTGATTTTTTTGTGATTGAAAAAAAAATCTTTGTGGTGGTCGAAAGATGACTGCAGTGGCCTTGCTATACACCCTAATCATCATCTGCCTAGCCTTTTCCCAACTATATTGGGGCCGGCTTCCAGTCAAGCAGGATTTAGCTGAATACCAGTAATTTACGAGGAGCGGCTGCCTACCAGACCTCCACAACCCATTAACTGGGTTAACACGGTACTTCATGGCAAGACTGGAGTCAGATTTACTGGCTTCCTTGCTATACAGGGTGTATAGCTGTTATGTATAATGTTAAATTATTTATTATTTAGATATTTTGTTTTATTTTTAATATTTTATAACTTTTTATAGTATAGAATTTTATGTACAATTAATATTACAAGTCGCACAATTACCTTTACAAAACTAAAAAGTCATGAGTATAGTTTGTTATTTGAGTCACAGTGGCGCCCTCTCTGTAAAAATGAGTAAAGATAGTGAGGTGACGACGTTCGTCGCATAAAGGCGTGAATAGTTGACGAATACGGATGCAATAAGTGTTAATATCTAATGTACTGTATCCAACAATACGTAATAAACAGTGATTTTATTAGTAATACGCTGTTTCATTTCTGACTCTAATCCTATACTAACATAGCAAAATGGATCGTGTCGAGAGCTCATGGTTGCGTCTGTGGTCAAAGGTTTCTCCAAATAGAGTGATAACAAATACGTCAGAAAAACAAAACGTGAATGTTGTAAAATTCAAAATTAAATGTGCAAAATTGGTATGCACTTTCGTAAATCATAATTGTTGAGAGTTTCACTTTTTTAAAAGCTCCGCTAAGGGGATAGTGCGTCCGCACCCCGTCACTTCTATATATTTTGAGTCGTGATGCTACTGTAAGTATTATATTATGAAAGTACATTAAATTGATTTGGACTGAATTCATGTAGTAGAATATAGTCTAGTCTGTGTCACAAAGAAAAAATCTTGATCCTAGCAGGGGGAATATTAAACACTGAACATTCTACTCTGAAACTTGAACACTAAAGCTTTAGCAATTTATTTAAAGAACTATCAAAAACTTCGTATGCAATTTTAAAACGAAATATCGTATGCAGTTTACGAAAGCCATCTTGAAAAGAACTCTCAAAAAGAATACAGGTATCATAAAAAAACATGCTCACTTTCAGCATTAAAAAGTATGAAAACTGCACACTGAAAATAATTACAGAGAAAACTGTTCGACCTACATTCATATCGAAACTGTAATTTTCATGTCAGCTAAATTTGAATGTATTTTTTTGCTGACGACTTAAAACCGCTTGGGTTATGTGAAATAACGATTTGGAGGGTATTCCGATTGGATCGCGTTTTGTTGCGAACGATACGCCATTTTGTGGAGGGTATATTGTGATTTAAAATGTGTTTTGCGAGTCGAGTTTATTATACAACGACTTTGCTTGTGTAAAATTTGTCAATAATTATGTAGCCTCTTACTGATATTGTAGTAAATTTCTATTGGTGAAAGCTTTTGGGTTTTTTCATTACAAACAAAATACAAATCTTTTCATTTAAAATTTGCACACACATACAGGGTGTAAAAAGACCGATCACAAAGCCGATAACTAGACATTCTGTACATGTAATTAAGCAACTCTGACCAAAAATTATTGCTAACTTTTTTTTTCATCTTTAAAAAATAATTAATAATAATTTCGTCCAGCTGAGCGTTCGGCCGCTCGCGCTGTTGAACCGACCGCACGCACGTGTATGTGAGGCGCTCGTTGTGTTTAGTTTTCGTTGCATTTTTCTAACTTCAAATGCATAGGTATTTTGTTATGAAAAATTGTTAATTTTGATAATGTTTGTTTAGAAGAAAGTTTACTAATGATACTTGGAACACGATTTTGAAAAAAAAAATGAAAAAAATATGTTGACTTTGACCTTCAATATCTCCAGAACCCGTGAATTCCCAGGTATGTCCTAGAAGAAAAAAAGCATCCCAGTGATGTGTAGAATATGGGGTTTTCGTTTTCGTTAAGGGTCTTTTTACACCCTTTAGATAATTTGAATAATCTAAACCCCTTTTTTTACTCAATCGAATTTGAGTTAAGAGAGTTATACGAGTATTAATAGGATATTCACATAAATCAAAATTAGTTACTCTTTAACACTCAATGCTACTATTTCACAAAGAAAGATCAATTGCATTGTAACATTAAATTCTTTGGCAAGTCTTGTGTGGTTTTATAGTTTTTGGTCACTGTAGCGACTCTCAAAGACCTTCAAATAACAGCCGAAACCAAAGGCATAGAGAGCTTTCCAAAGCACGGACGAATCCCACTATGTAATGTTTGGTCCACAAATGGACAACGATAACATTGCTTAACTTTGAAGAGCTTTGCGGCTGTTAATAATTACGGCACAAAACAATTTTAAAGATAGTTATTTCACTTAATCATAATCATTAAAATCGTCAATACAGCCGTCTCTGTTTATTTCTTCTATTGAAAGACTTTTTCATGAAATAAGTACTCTATTAAATGACTTTTTCATGAAATACCTCTTTGAATAGCTTTTCATGAAATACCCCATTGAATGACTTTTTCATGAAATACCTCTTTGAATAACTTTTTCATGAATACTTATAACTTAACATTATCCTGCAAAATGCAAAAATATTACAAAATTTTAATTTCGCGAGCTATTTTGGAGCATCTCCTTAACCCAAAATCGTCCATAAAAAGATAGTCTTCTATAAACATGACATAATATCAGCCAAACTCGACCCTCTAATCTATATACCATCAGCTATGATGCAAGAACAATAAAGATTCCCACGATGTATGCTGGGTAATTGTTATTCATGTGTTCAAGATGTGGGTAGACTAGATGTGGCTTCTTTTTATTACTTAGTTGAAATTCACCACATCAGTTTTTTTTTTTGAAGAGAGTAGGTGAGAGAAGAAAGGGTAACTCGAAAGGATTTACTGGTAAATCCTAATAATGGCATCATCAGGATCATACAAGCTTGGTAAATAAATGCGTCAAAAAGTAGCCGATAATTGCTTTTGTTATGAACCTAGATTCAATTAGCATTTTTTATTATTGCTGTTTAAAATTTTGAAAGGAATAAATCAGATAGGTAATAAAACCTGTTTATGAACTACATCCCGTATCACCTAGCATTTCGCAAAAATATCTCATTATTATTTTTTTCCTATTCCATTACTGCATTTGATTGCACAGTAAGTTCTTATCACCCTTTTCGAAGTAATAAGTATAGAATTGCTCGTAGAACAGATGGTCAAT
Source organism: Mythimna separata (assembly GCA_030763345.1). Taxonomy (NCBI): domain Eukaryota; kingdom Metazoa; phylum Arthropoda; class Insecta; order Lepidoptera; family Noctuidae; genus Mythimna; species Mythimna separata. The sequence continues at coordinate 9,187,096 of CM061190.1, forward strand.
GGCGACAGAAGGTTCTAGAGTTTCGACCTCGTACCGGAAGACGCAGTGTTGGAAGGCCTCCCACAAGGTGGACTGACGACCTTGGCGAGGGTCGCGAAAATCCGATTGATGCGAGACGCACAGGACTGGTCGCTGTGGCGACGCTTGAGGGAGGCCTATGTCCAGCGGTAGACGTCTTTCGGCTGAGATGATGATGAAGTGTAGAATTTATAATCTACTGCGTAGGTGACTACGTCAGGAAAATTCATCGGTTCGACACCATAATTAATACAATAATCCTGTTTAATTTTTAAATGTATTACCAATTAATTGAGTAGCTTTGTCATTGTTAATAACTCAATTGGGTAATTAAGTAATTTACTATTATTGGTTTATTTCAATTTCGTTTATGATTTTGTATATTTAGTGGGGTTAAGGGGAACTTTAAAATGACAGTAAAAGGATACCTAAACTGGAATGGGACGTTACTGTTATTAAATTACGCGCGTAGAAAAGAGTTAAGTAAGATGTTCCCACCACGATCTCACTCTTCCTCAAACGAATATTCTAAATACAAATTACTTTATTGCTTCGAAAAATAATTTTTATTTTTTATTACTAGTGTTATTTGTTAATTACGAAAAATAAAACAGATAAGTACCTAATTAATTCAAGCAGTGGCACTTACGCCACTCGCTTATTAGCGTAAGGCAACATACGCCTCGTAGCATCAACTCCAACCACATCCAGCGAACCTTACCCAGCCCAACCGCTACATTACCGTTCAACATAGAGACATATTGTCGTGAACTGCGTGAGGTCATGATACATCACTGATTGTGTTAGTTCCGTATATTATTGTAGTACAGATAGTGTTGATGTATAGTGATGGCTTGGTTTACCTACTGTTATTTGCGGGAGTTAGTGTTTAGGAGTGATTTTTCGTTTAATGTACTTGTTATGATTGGTTGTTATTTGTCTGATGTTCTTTTGTTTGGCTTTATTTGAACCAGTTTATTCAAACGTGTCTTTTAGAAATCTTTCAAAACTGGCGAAACGGGAAACTATAAAGTAAGTAACTGAAATGTGACGTCACCGCCATTAGATTAGGAATAAAGAAAAAAGTAAAGTAAGATGGTGCCACACTTCCTCAACTTAGTGTTCTAAATACAAATTGCTTGCCAAAAAAGATTTAATTTAATGTTATTTATAAACTACTAAAAATAAGCATAGATAAGTTCCTAATTACCCCCTAATGTGGCACTTACGCGACTCGCTTATTGGCGTAAGGCAACATACGCCTCGTAGCATTAACACCAGCCACATCCAGCGAACCTTACCCAGTCCAACCGCTACATTACCGTTCAACATAGAGACATATTGTCGTGAACTGCGTGAGGTCATGATACATCACTGATTGTGTTAGTTCCGTATATTATTGTAGTACAGATAGTGTTGATGTATAGTGATGGCTTGGGTTACCTACTGTTATTTGCGGGAGTTAGTGTTTAGGAGTGATTTGTGTTTAATGTGCGTGCGTGTTGTAACAGTTTATTTAAAAGTGCCTTAAAATGGCAGCTTTATTGGCGAGTTTGAAATCACTCTAAAGAAACATACTCTCGGACATAGTCTAGTCAGATGCGAAATCGTTTGCGTAAGAAATGTCCAGGTGCTATTGTGTGGATCGCCCGAAGGACACGTTGGAGCATACGGCAGAAGTATGCCTCGCTCGAACGGAGCACAAGGAAACGGTGCCAGTGGAGGCAATCGGCGGCACCGATCTTACGTGCCGGGCCTTGGCAGGCGGTCGCCTCATTCTGTGAAGCAATATTGCTAGCAAGGAGGCGGCCGCACGCGCGAGAGAAGGGCTCTCACGCCTCAGCCACTGGGATCCTGATTAACAGCCATCGGAGGCGTTGGCTACTGGGTGGCAAGCAATGGGCGGCTCGCCGTCCGGCCGTTCGGTATCCTTACAGACCAAACCCAAATTTTCGACGGTACGTAGTAATCCAAGCACTGGTCAAGGAAATGTCCGCAAAACCGTTTGGGCACAGTATTTTTCACCATCTATTAAAATTTATCCCAGTTATAAATCCCGCAGAATGAATAAATTGTCACAATAAGGGAATATACAGCTGTAAGATAGTTCTAAAACGTCAAATACGAAACATTCAGTAAAGGATGACTTTACTACCAAACTTCTAAAAGCTTGCAGACTCCACTCCAGACAAAACATACTCCGAGTAAGTGTCCATACATTCATAAACAGCACTGCACAACAAGACTAGGAAACAAACATCCGAATAATCGAGAAGTGGAATCGATTAGAACAATCGTTGTCTCAGCGAATCGGCGCTAAGGGTCAGCACACACTGCAATACTGCGGAAACTTTTAAATTCTTAAAACATGTGTATTATTATATGAAAAGGAGATTTCAATGACAGAGTCAAAACACAACATGCAGTGTCATGCTGCACCTCGAAGTGATGCTGTTAAGCGGCTTAACAAAGTAATGTTTCGAACTTACTGCGGTTTCATGAGATTTTTGCAAACGCGCTCAAAATGTACAGCGCAAAACTGCTAGATTCTTTAAGTGTGGACTTAATACAAGCATTTGGCTAACCAGTTTACAACAAGCGCTTTTAAAGAAGACGACAATTGCGCATTTTTGCGATAAACGCTTTTTATTAACCGTCGTGAGGTATACTGTATACCGTATACCGTATAGTGTATGTTATCGTTATTTTTGCTAGATTGACTATTTCAAAATGAATAGTTTTTTTATTTTTTTTTATTAGGTTAATAAAATCTCGGTGTGAGGCGAACCTAACTAGTTATTTACAACTGGCAGTTGTAGCGTCGCTCTATAATTCAGAGTCGCGAGGATATTCGATTATCGAGAGATATGTTCCGAATAGTTTTGTATCGATTTATTTGCATAATGGCTTCTGAGGTTTATTCGTGTGCATTGTTCTGAGGTAGCGGAAGTTACGTTGTATTTAGAAATCGAATAGATAACTTTTATATTGGACGGAAATGTAGTGATTTTACAATTATTTTTCAGATAAATGGCTGAAAGTAACTCGATGTATACAGTTTTTCATTCATACATCCTCGGAAAATCGCTATGTAATGCCATCTTTTACGTAGAAGATTGCGAAGCGACACGGTGCAAATGAATCAAACAATCAATACTCTGTTACGGTGACCTACGTGGGTGCGGTGTGGCGACGACAAAGCGAAGTGGATGCGAACGGCTGATTTGTTATTTATACGTAAATACTTGCGATTTCAGCGACTTTACGCGCACGTAACGCAGTACAGCCGCTTTGGATTGAATTAATCCATATAAGACCACGTTAGTCTTCAAACTTATATTTGAAACTAACTTCTGCCAGGGGCTTTACTTGCATGAGTGAAGCTTTTTACATACTAAATTTGGGCCCCCCGTTTCCTCCATTTAGGAAGTTGGGAAAATCCATTCTTAGTGTACGTCATAAAAGGAAGCTTTGTGCAAAACTTACATTCTCCTAATCCCAGCAGTTTCGGGTTTGCGTTAATATGTCAGTCAGTTTACCCTTCTATATAACCTAGATATAATAGCTGATACATGATCTAGATTCGTAAGGCGCTGCGCCACTGGTCTAACAGAGGACATCTAATCCATTTGCACTTAAAGTTTTGGCTACACATTGATTGAGCGTACAGCCAAGGAATGGAATTCTCTCCTAGAGCCTGTGTTTCCTGATAGCTGCAACCTTTCGGTATTTATACCAAAAATCAATAGGTATTCAATTGTTTTTAACCTAATTGAAAACACCTACAACAAATTTCCATAATTTTCGCACCGTTTTTCACAAAGCTTTTACAGCAATACAATACAATACACGACAAATCTGATGCAAATTGCATTTGCAAAACGACGAATATTTCGCTGCGTGAATCGATAGAGGAATAATTCACAAACATGCATACACCTTTGTGTACCTGTGTGGCTGGTTCAGTGTGGAAATGGGCTAAAGTAAGATTGACTAAATAATTTTGTGGATTGTTTTTTTTTAAGTGATGGGTGGTGAATAGTTGAGGTTCGGTAAGCAGTAGTGTAGGTAATAAGTAGACGTGCTAAAAGGCTAGCTGGGGGCAGTACCCTGGGCCCCAAAGCCTGAAAAAAACTTCTCATTGAACTAGCAAAAATCTACCACATTCGAAATGCAAGTAAAATAGGTTGAAACACTAATTATGGCAACTCGTTTAAGACAATACAAGTCTGACACCTTCCCGCTCCACCCATAGAAAAAGACCCATAGAAGTTCCAGTTTTTTTTGCCCTAGGTCTGTTGATCATTTAGGTATGCCACTAAGAACTAGTTTCCAGTCACATTCCACAAGGCCAAATAGGTGAACACTACTGGAATACTCGTACATCAGCTGTCACTTGATTTGGTACTAAAAATATATTTTTGGCACACAATGTTCCGATCACTGAATGACAAGTGCCAATCAAGTCCAGATCTCGTAAGTGAAAATCAATATGAGAAACGAAAACCATCGGAAACAGAGTTTGCAGATGCGATTTCCAAACGACTTACGATTTTATCAAAAATCTAGATGATTGGAAAAACAATCATCTGCCTAGCCTTTTCCCAACTATATTGGGGTCGGCTTCCAGTCAAGCCGAATTTAGCTGAATACCAGTATTTTACGAGGAGCGGCTGCCTACCAGACCTCCACAAACCATTAGCTGGGGTAACACGGTACTTCATGGCAAGACTGGAGTCAGATTTACTGGCTTCTGACTATCCGTAACGACTGCCAAAGATCTCCAAATGACAGCCGGGACCAACGGCTTAACGTGCTTTCCGAGGCACGGAGGAAACTCGTTATTTTAAGATGGTCATCCATCCACAGACCAACCTAGTAAAGCGTTGCTTAACCTTGAAGATCGACCTGTGCGGCTGTTATTATCTAGCCACGAGCATGATTGGAAAAACAATATGAAAAAATAACTCTAATAAGGTAAGATTTTAACTGTCTACGTTTCAATCATGTTAACATAGAGAGACCGCTATAAGGACTACCATACAAAATTGCCATGTGATGCATTAAGACGCTGCATCGCAAAAACCCGTGACGCGGTTTCATGCGGCAAAGCATCGCTTCAGACCGGCTATCGTGGTGATTCACTGGGGCTGGGTTACCTGTCTCCCTACGGAGTGGGTGGAGTGCGGTAGCAGTTAGACGATCGGACAGTGGAATTGTGCACAAGTGCTGCTCATGCTGGTCTGGCGGATATTTGGCAGGAAATGATGGGTACTTGCACTCATCGAAATGTATTTTTCACTACAATTCTAGTATAATGTTTTTGTCAACTAGTTACTCAATAAGACTCTTCTTCTACCTGACGTTAATCCCGGCTTCTGCCAGGGTCCGCCTTCCGTTAGTTACTCAAGAAGACTAACCACCGAGAACACTGCCAACAAACTGTGCTACAGTTTGGCATAAAAATTATGTGAAAATATTTATGTTTTTCTTGAATGAACCATAAAAAAGGAGACCATACAATACCAGAAGCAAATCAATTCACAAGTTCTTGCGTTATGACGTTCGGCGTTCCGATTGGCGCACTCCAAGCTCTTAACCAATCAGAGAGCCAAACTTGGTAAACATTTCGATCGCGTTAACGTAATAATAACTCGCACTCACCACACTGAATGTGGTTTGTTCAACTACAGACAAATCTAGTACGTTTAGAACTTTACCGAATGTTCAAACTACATCCGCAACAAAAACATGCATGAATGCACATAATTATGTAGGTATGTATGTATGTCTGTGTATCGTTATTGATTGGCAGTTGACGTGCGTAGGTACGTCCATATCTGTCATCCTAATACATATTTTAGATAGTTTTGTTCGCAATGGGTTTACATGAAAAGGCACTATCGGATTGATATGAAAGGATTCATATTCATTGAATACCTTTCATGTTTATTTTCTGTGTCAGAATGTTTTATGTTAGCTTATTGTAGTTATTTCTGGGATATGTATTGTCAAAAAAAGAGTAGAGTTTTATTTATTGTTAAAATAGGTGGTTTATAAAATAAAATTTCTTTTTTGAAGGTAAAAAACATACAATTTGGAAACTTTGTACAGTATTTATTTATTTTAGTTAATTACAGCAGTTAGACAACCAATGACAATAACAAAACAAAAAAAAAAACATTTTATAGTACTTACTTCTGATTGAGCACCCCGGGACCCTGTGAAGGCAAAGAAGGAACAGAAGTGGGTTTTAGTTAGTAAAAGTCTGACACGAAGAGTGGGTGAAGCCATTTTGATGATTTACCACCTTACATGTTGGAAGTAATTTTGATGATTGCGTGGTGTCGTGTGGCGGCGTGGATTTAATGTAGCTTCTAGTTTCCATAAAAAATGTATGGTCAATCTCTACTCCTAGACTATCGAACGTGGCCCACGTGTGCATAATGCACATAGACTTTAACTCTTGAATAAATCGTCTTTTTTCCATCTTGTCTATTTTAGATATAATTTGCATCTAAAATAGACAGGATGGAATAAAGACGACAGAAACCTAAAAATAAAAAAAAAATCTTCATATTTTATTCAGAAGTTAACAGTATTTTTATTCGCTTTCAAGAGATCCAGGACTTTAAAACCACACGAGATTAAACAAAAAGATTTTATAAACATCTAAATCCCAACTAAGTGGCCTTAAAACATTTTTTATGTTTCCTGCACTGCAATGGGAGGTAATTCCTGTCTGTTTTGCACTTTCTATTTTTATATCCTTCTCTGCAATGCACCTTCGGGAAATAAGATGCTGAGCATAAAAGATTTTATGTTATTTCTTGTCAATTGTTCCATGCTGACGGGTTATGCTTTTGGGTTTAGTAGAATTTAAATTGTTATGCTTGAAAAGGTTAAACTTTAAAGTTGAATAATTGAAATGTGAATTTTGCAATTTTTGTGTGTTATGCGATTTTGATTTCATTGTCTTTCTTTTTAAAACTAATCGGCTTGACTAAGTCTTGTGAAAAGTTAACTTTGTGGCTATCTTTAAATACATATAGATGGATGGATGGAGGGAGAGAGAAAAGATGTATGGATTGTGTGAGGAGTAATAATTATATAAGAAAAGGGATTTAGTATCAGCTTGACACATGACAGGACATAAAGGCGAAGGAACGTGTTGCGCCAAATTCAACTGTTATAGGACAAAGGAAGATTGAAGAAAGATTGTGTTGGTACCTCTGTTTCATTTCAGTCTATTTCTTTTCGAAAATTGTGACTTTCATTCCTATGCGGTTTTATGTGTGAAACCGCATAGGTGAGAAAATGCTCAAAATAACAGTTTAGGTTTGAAATTATAACACTTAAAGTGTTTTTGGATAAGGAGAGCTCTAAGGGTTAAGATTTTTGAGATATCGTCAAAAACCACAGACATAGAAAGAATCTCTGAATCTCATTCTGCACTAACTTCAAATGAAAAGGGCTTAATACAGGAAAATTATGATGAATTAACTTTCAGTTAAACCAGAGATTACGTAAAGCCTAAAACCTACTTCCCTTTAAGAAATTGCTGTGCTCAACAGGGTCACAGTACACTTTTAAACTATTTTTAAGATCTTATAAAACACATGTATTAGTATTAGTGTATTAGTGCAATTAAGAATTTGAATTATTACGATTACGAGTTACCAAGGATTACTTAACTCATACAATGCTACAAGCAAACGCATCAAATCCCACTAACGAAGTACATGAACAGAAAATAATGAATACTTGATGAACATATGTCTGGAACACTACAACAATGCTGGGAACCGAACCAATGAATTATTTAGTCAGAATTTAGAGTATATTGTCGGTCTAGACTGAAATTAAAGGCTGATTAGTTTGTCTAAAACAGGTGTAGTGATCATCGATGTGCATCGCCGTAGAAATAGAAATCTAGCTATGCAGTCTGACATACTTATGTAATAATATCCAGGCGTCCATTTTCTTTTATCTATAATACTAATATAATAAAGAGGTAAGTAATGTTTGTTTTTTTGTTTGTATGAGGTAATCTGTGGAAGTACTGGTCCGATTGCTAAAATTTTTTCACCAATAGAAAGCTGCTGTATTCCTGAGTGACATAGGCTTGAATGACTCTAGCCTTGAAGATACCCAAATTATAATCAGGCGGGAAGACCGCAGCACGCAAATTGTTCCAGTCCTTTGATGTGATTGTGGGAAATTATCCAATGACTTCTCCCACTAAGCCCCCCTGTGTCTGATTTTTACTGACTAAAACGCAATCTTTGCTTCGGTTCCAGAGCCCCGGGGTTCTCTTTCACACAACCCATGGCCCCAGTAGGGTTTGGCTTTGCGGTTTTGCAAACAACTAATTTGCAAAAATCTAAAAAGTCTGATACACCTTCTCAGTCTGTCCAGAGCAGAAGAAGTTATTTGACGACTTCCAAACTTGTGACCTCAGAACGAAGGCAACGAAACAATGGGGTCCCCCACCCCTTTTAGTCAGTAAAAGTCTGACACGTCCTTCCACTCCGCCTAAGATCAGGAAAAGTCATTCTGATTATTCCCCTCTAGAAAAAAAAAAACCTGAAATAAAAAAATAACTTTCTAGCTATCACGGCTCTTGAGATACAGCTGATGACAGACAAAAGAACAACAGAGTCTTAGCAATAGCGCCCCGTTCTTACGCTATAGGTACGGAACCCTAAAAAAAGGTGTCATAGATGACGTGTCAAATTTTCCGACAGAAAAGGAACCACAAAAATCTATTCAACACATTACCAAGGTCATATCGTACTACCCTTCATGCCTTCACAATATTAACTAGAGAACGGATTAATGGATTCCTGCCAAACCCAGTGCCATATACATAGAAGTTAAGCAATTAGGCTGCTGATTTATTACCAGCATGTAATATTGAACGCTTGAGGGGTGCCATTATAACTTTTTTTTTCATATTCGCACTTGAACGTTAATCTATTAAGATATGTGGGTGACTAATGCGATATGGAGCGATGCGGAAATATTAAAAAGGATGATAGTAAGATTTGACGTTATATTTTTTACGTGACTACTAGTGCTTGACTACGATTCCATCTGATGGTAAGCATTGCAGTACAATCGATGATGGTGAATTGCATTACTTTATCAAGAGCCTATTCACTCTAGCATTAAAGACGCTTTTTGACAACGCGCGAGGAGCTCGTGGCTAGATAATAACAGCCGCACAGGTCGATCTTCAAGGTTAAGCAACGCTTGCCTAGGTTGGTCTGTGGATGGGTGACCATCTTAACATAACGAATTTCCTCCGTGCCTCGGAAAGCACGTTAAGCCGTTGGTCCCGGCTGTCATTTGGAGATCTTTGGCAGTCGTTACGGATAGTCAGAAGCTAGTAAATCTGACTCCAGTCTTGCCATGAAGTACCGTGTTACCCCAGTTAATGGGTTGTGGAGGTCTTGTAGGCAGCCGCTCCTCGTAAAATACTGGTATTCAGCTAAATCCGGCTTGACTGGAAGCCGACTCCAAATATAAACACATCAAAAGTGTCTAGGGATCAAGCATTTTTATGCGGATTTCTTGAGATTGAGATGTGGCTTTGTAATAAATTTATGATTTTATAAATTTATATGGATCCTTTTTGGTGCATTTCATAATTTGAATCAGGAACTGTGAATCAAATTCGAGTAAAAGATGAAAATCAGCTGTCAATATTTTCCCTATAAAAACATACAACGCATTGAAGACATTATTAGTGCTACTGTTTCCCTACTACTGATTAAAACCAACGTTATTATGGAGCGGCGACGTCATTTAAGCAGGGAAGAAATGCTCAGAGCCGTGGGAATGATAGAAGCTGGTTCCCGGCAACGTACTGTGGCTTTAGCTCTGAATACAAGTCAGAGTGTTATCAGTCGACTTTGGACACGTTACCGAAGCACTGGTACCGTGGCTGAGCGCCATGGAGGATGGTATCGCTGCACCACACGGAGACAAGACCGATACATTCAAATCTTAACTCGAAGAGCTCCAACAATAACCGCCATGATGTTAGCCGTGAGGCTTCATCACTCTTCAGGGAACTTACTTAGCGACCAAACAGTCAGAAACCGCTTGTATGAAGTGAACCTTCATTCCCGAAGACCGCTACGGGTACCACCTATAGCAATGCACAATCGTAGGATTCGATATCAATGGGCTCTTGAACACAGAAATTGGGCAGAAGAACAATGGCGTTTCGTGTGCTTTTCTGATGAGTCTCGTTTTGGTTTGAGACCGGATACAAGACGTATACGACACTGGAGAACCCCTGGACGCCAACAGCGATTAAAATCCTGCCAGGAAGTCCATCCTTATAGTGGTGGAACCATCATGGTATGGGCGGGTATTTGGATCGGCGGAAGAACTGAGTTGATTTGGATCAGAGGCAACCTCAACGCTCAAATTTATGCTGAGACGATTGTATCAGACGTTATCGTTCCTCTACAAGTGCAAATCGGTCCCTTATTTCAGTTAATGCATGATAATGCACGACCGCACACCGCAAGAGTTGTAAGACAGACTCTCGCCGCAGCTAACATCAATGTCCTGCCCTGGCCTGCTCAGTCGCCAGACTTGAACCCGATTGAGCATGCATGGGATATTATGCTACAGAGAACAGCTCTGCCGAATATGGAGGGTATCCAGTCGCAAGAAGACCTTTTTTTGTTGTTGCAACGAACATGGGCGGCCATTCCACAGCGTGATTTGGATGAACTCATTTTGAGTATGCCAAACCGATGTTCTTGTGTTGTTAGTGTTCGCGGTAGAAACACGGATTACTAATTGTTTAAGTTACCCAATAAAATTTTAAAGAAAACTGTTATTTCAGTCTTTTTTTCGAACTTTAATGTTAGTGGTTCAAATGTCAAAAATCCCTTTATTAGGAAAATGGCAAATTTCTTTATTAATGCAAAGGTGACTTGGTTTATCGTTACTGTGACAAACGAAAACACTTTATTTGATGAATCCTTAAAGAAAATTTTAATTAATATCAATCAGGAGAAAAGTTATTGCAAAAATATATGTTGATCCCTAGACACTTTTGATGTGTGTAGTTGGGAAAAGGCTAGGCAGATGATGATGATGATTAAAAACGCTTTTTATTAATGAAAATTATAATAATAATTAGACGGGAAGATGCTGCAGGTAAATTAGATTTTAAATACGTTATTTATTTATTACTTAACTGCACATCTACCACTTTTTTTGAGGTCGAAAATCTTGAAACAACTTGTTCCGCTCTGGTTGGAGCAAACAAATGTGTCCAACTTTTACTGATTAAAACCCAAATGTGTTATTTCAGTTGCTCTTTGCGATTTAAGACTACAATAACTCTTTCGAACATTCCTACAGCTGTCACGATTAAAAACTGGACTACCAGCCACAGTAGGTGCGTACTTGCGGATAACGAGCAATGGAAAACTCACCGTCCAGCCATTCGTGGAGGCTATCGGGAGCGGCGACCTCTCGCGCCGGGCCCTGGTTCAGGCCATGGTCCGGAGCGAGGAGGGTTGGCATGCGGTCGCCTCCTTCTGCGAAGCAGTAATCCTCGTGAAGGAGGCTGCTGACCGCGAGCGCGTGAGGGAACGGTCCTCACGCCGCCGCCGCCGAGATCCCGATCCCGATTTCCGACCACCGTAGGCGCGGGTTCGCGGACGGCGAGCACTGGGTAGCTCGCCGTCCGGCAGTCTGAAAATAATCTGGACCGAGCCCGGTCGTCAACGGCGCGTTCTGTTCTACGCGCGCCTCAAGGAGATGTCAGCAAACTGTAGGGGCCCGGCAGGGCCGAAGCCTCTGACTGGGGGGAACACGTGGTATTCCTAAAGGTTGACACCGAGTCCCCCCCAGAACGAAGACAACGAAGGAACGGGGTAGGGGTTTAGTCAGTAAGAGTCTGACACGCCCTCCCGCTCCGCCCAAGAGCGGGGGAAGTCATTCTGATGATTCCCATACCATAAAAAAAAAAACCGTCCAGCCATATCGGTTAATTGTCTGGACCGACGCACCAGCTACCGACGCAACATCGCGACCAGCGTGTTGTGTTCCACGCACTCGCAATGAGATGTCAGCACAACGTAGAGGCTTAGCAGGGCCGATGCCCACTAGGGCCGCAGGCATTTTCTGAAAAGGAAACCCGCCCTACATGGATCAGGAAAAGCGGATCAGAAAATTTCTTTTTTAAGATCATTCAAAATTAAAATTGATCATCATCTGCCTAGCCTTTTCCCAACTATATTGGGGTCGGCTTCCAGTCAAGCCAGATTTAGCTGAATACCAGTGTTTTACGAGGAGCGGCTGCCTACCAGACCTCCACAACCCATTAACTGGGGTAACACGGTACTTCATGGCAAGACTGGAGTCAGATTTACTGGCTTCTTACTATCCGTAACGACTGCCAAAGATCTCCAAATGACAGCCGGGACCAACGGCTTAACGTGCTTTCCGAGGCACGGAGGAAACTCGTTATGTTAAGATGGTCACCCATCCACAGACCAACCTAGGCAAGCGTTGCTTAACCTTGAAGATCGACCTGTGCGGCTGTTATTATCTAGCCACGAGCTCCTCAAAATTAAAATTGATGTTTTTATCAATTTATTACTCACCAACCTATCGCATCGCCAAACATCGCATTAGTTACTCGCCCAGGACGGTGGATTACCCCTTAAGATGGGGGTATCATATTTTACCCGTTTCCTTACACGGGCTAATGAAAGCGTTTGCAGTGTGCGGTGATTTTTCATCGTCCACGTCAATAGATACCTTCTGAGTGCTCGTTACACCGCAGCAAACGAGTTTTAAAAACCTAGTTGAGATTTTAGTTTTAAGAAATGCTTTTTAGAATATATTTTGTCTCAGTTTTTGTAACTTTTTTGCTTTATTGTAAGTGATACCGGTTTAAGTGAGTAAAAATCTGATGCATTTTCTCGCTCCACTCTAGAGCGGAAGAAGTCATTGGATGATTTCCAAACTATGTGATCATGGTTATTTTAGCTGCAATGCGACCACTGCTAGACTGGTTTCTAGGCACTGTGGTGCTATTCCCTAAAATGGCGATGTGCTCATCGTCGAACAGCGAACAAACGCGAATGAAGAACTGTCATTGTCAATTGCAACTATGACAGTTCTTCATACATTTGCGGTCGCTGTTTGACAGCTGTCTCCACGACGAGCTCGTCGCCATGAAAATGATTTTTAGAGAATAGCATAGCTGGTCACTGGTTACTAGACAAGACCGATGGATGTGGCGTTGTCACATCGACAGGAATTTTTGTAACATCAATATCCTAGGGAGAAGCCATTAGATGATTTCCAACATCAATAAAAAAAGATTCTGTGTTCTTTATGTAGATACTTTTTGTTTACTCTTTCAAACGTTTCCGCAGAGTGAAATCCTTTTATACCACTACTAGTGTCTTGCATGTCTTCAAAAGAATCACCATTAAATTACCGTCCTATCCCTCCAGCCTGTTGCATCGCTTCGACCAACAATTCAAAGATTCATAAAATTGTTTACAAGTATGATACTCGTGTGTTGAACTGAAGAATGTTTACCGTTATCGCAAAAATGTATGGCGTACGAGAGAAATTACATTAAAACTTCATGCTGTGAAGTCTTGTAGAATGTTAGCTGAATAAGCGGTAGAAAAGTTTAGAACTTGCTAGCTGGTGTAGCAAAAATGTAAATGTGATGGATTGGAAGATGATAACTAGGTATTAGATATATATATATATATAGATAAAAGGAGAAACTGACTCACTAACTTATCAAGCTACAGCCAAAACTACCGGGACTAGTAGCGTAAGGGTCAGTTCACACCAAGACGCGACTCGACGATGCAGGAAGAGGCCAGTGATTTCGCGCTGCGCCGTGCTGCGCCGCACGCCGCCGCGAGTCGCATCGCAACGTTGCGAGGCCCATAGTAAAATCGTTTGCCACACAACGGTCGCGAATGTAAAAACGTTCCGCTGCGCAGCGAGACGCCGCGCGGCGTCACGCGGCGCAGCGCTGCATGAAGCAACGTATTTTAAATTCTCACAATGAAATGTGTTTCTTTTCGTGAAGTAAATAAAGTTCTATTTTGAGTCATTCTATTAAAATGTGCATTCTGCGTCGCGTCTCGGTGTGAGCTGACCCTGTTTAGAGGTTCTTGCATTTGATTCGTGCGGAAGAAACACCTGGGTATCACCATTGTACGCACCACCTGGAGGATATGGTAGATTATACGATGAAGGTTTCCCCGCTTGGGCAGAGCACCGCTTTATGCTCGTATCAGCAGCGAAAACCTCGCGCACTGACAGGAACATAGGTGTGTAGTTTAGTCAGTAAAAGTCTGACACGCCTTCCATCTCTACCCAAGAGTGGAAGAAGTCATTGGATGATTTCTCACCTTTAAAGAAATCCCATCAGATGAGATAGTAGACAGACTCGAGACTATCAATTATATTTCTTTTAAATACATAGACATAAGTGTAGACGTGATGTAGGTAAGAATTGTGGCATAAATACACATGGCAAATTGAGTGTAATCGAGAGGTTTTCGTTTAAAAACGTCTTTAATTCATGAATCCCCGACCGGTCCTATGAGACCGCGCTGTTATTGTTTTACTATTATGTCTCGTTTTGTGGGTATGTGATAGGTTAATATTCAGATAAGGTCATTAATATATATAAAGCTGTTACACTACGGTGTAAACGAAGGAAACCTTGTTACCTTTAATATCAAAAGCATTTTTTACACAAGTCATCACTTAAAATGATGATGTAAAGAGGATAAAAATGTTGAACGACTTGGAAAAAAAACGCTTTGAAATTATGTAATACTTACGGCTTCAAAGATAGTGTTGTGGGTGGTCCTTTGAATATAAGAAACAGGGCTAAGTAAGTTGAGATCTTTTTCTTCACCTGAAATATATTTTTGTATCTGTACTAAATATAATGTTAGTGTATCTTATAATTTCATTGGTTAGTGCCGGTCTATATTGGACAACACAGTTGGTAGTGATTGAGCAATTGATTGCTGTGCCGAGTGTCGCAGGTTCTATTACAGTACAAATCAAATTAATATTTGTATGACACAATAGATGTTTTTTTTTTATGTTACATAAACCAGTGCTTGACTGCAATCCCACCTGATGGTAAGCAGTGATGCAGTCGTTGATGGTTCTTAGTCTTGTGTTTGTGAGTTTACATGTTTATGAGTGCACCTGAGGTATAGGAAGTTATTACTAGTGTGGAACAATTAAAAAAAATACATTCTGATTACCGTTCATAAATCAAAGTCCACTTGCGATTTTTATATCTAAACTTTATTTAAATTGTTCATTCACTACAAATCGGCATCTAATAAAGTACAAAACTTACGACTTAAAAAAATTAATCCCACTTCGACTTTTTCTTTTCAAAGTGCTCTTGCCCTTCTTGGTCCATAGTCACATAGTAGCCCATCGCTTCGTACTTAGACTTCATATAGGCGATATAACCAATGGCTGCACCAAAGCAGGTGAGTCCAAACGCCATGATAAACACATTAGGCTTCACATATAGTTCGAAGTTTGACACTCGAAATGCTGACGAAGTTTTGAGAGATCGGATGCCATCCCCTGGTTGTTCTGACACAATTTGGGAGATAGGTTCTTCAGGGTTCTTAGACATCTGTTATCTGATGCTCAGGTGTTTCTTAAAGCATTACCGTTCTTCGAATTACGACTACGAAGGTTCTTGGAAGTACCTGATGCTGGTTGGCTGTGTGAGTCACAGCCAACCAAAATTGGAAGTCACTTGAAAATCCAATTTTATTATAGTACGTGAAATTTAATTTCTGAAGAGAAAGTGTCTACAGGCCAGTGTGATATTAAAGGTACCATTAAAATTTGTATAAATATGTAGTTATTAAAATTGCGATATTTTATATATTTTTGTTGACATTTGCTTGGCAGATGAAGGTGTTCTTTCTGTCAAAGATTATTGTATAGAAAAGCATGAATATTTTCTTCCAACCAGTCAATCTAACTTCGTTGAGAAAAGTATTTTATGAACAAACATAACAGTGCAAGGAGGTTATATGATGTCCATTCTGTGATCGAGAGAAGAGAAGATGGGTATACATTTGCATTTGATTTTTTCAGTAGTAACCATAGGGCCAGTTAGGCGCCCAGATTATATCAGTAGATTTTATTATTTCAACCAGTAGACATCCCTACTGTTGGACCTAAAACCACCACTAAGTTTCGCCTTAACGCCGGTCCTGCGCTCCTCGCATCCATCGGATTCCTAAGACCATTGGCAGTCAATCGGTCTACCTTATAGTAGGGTTTCAAACGCTTCGTATTCCGATACGCGATCAATAGATTAGCCCCCCGCAAAATAGGACTCAAGCATAATCAGGAAAATAAAACTGTGCTATAGGTTCTCCCCTAGTTAAACGGGAGAGCAGAGACTTATGAATCATACCTACGTCGTCTTTTCTCTGAAACTGTTGAAGGAATACATCGTAAGCAAACCGTTCTTGAACTAAAAATTCAAAGATATGATATGACCTACATTTGGCCTGGCATTGTAATCCATTCCGTTTCTTAGAAAGAAGTCTTGAGTCCCAACAATGGGAATATTTTAAAGCCGATTACGATATTATGCTGCTAAACCCTTCGAAAAATACAAGCATAAAATATTGTATTTCGTCCTGTACTATGCACCCTTTTAAAAATCCTCAAAGAGATATATGAAAAAACATTTACAAAACGGCTTCAGTTTGTAATAAATAAGTTTAAATAAACGAGTGTGTTTGTAATTTATGTTCATACATCGCTCAGTTACAATTTTAGCTAAACCCGAGAGACGGACTGAGCTAGACTCTTCATCATCACTATGTACGTAACTGCGACAGTGAAGTACGAAGCTCTTAGCATTTTAGAATATTATCTTATTGTGTATGTGTGTGAGTGTATGTGTATGTGTGTGTGTGTGAGTGTGTAACTGTCATTGTCAACTCACAGTTGCAACTGACAATGACAGTTCTTCATACAATTGCTTTCGCTGTTTGACGGCTGTCTCGACGTCGAGCTCGTCGTCATAAAAATTACTTTTAGAGAATAGCATAGCAGAATCCAGCCTACGAAAGAGTTCACCGAAGTGCAGCTTTAGCATGGAAAAAAATACATACAGCCGAACATAGAACCTCCTCCTTTTTGAAGTTGGTTGAAAATGGATGCGAAATACAAACTCTTGGGATGAGTAGGAGAGCGTATCAGACTTTTCCTGACGGAAGGAACATAATATGAGTTGGTTTTACCCACTCCTATCCTTCTCTGCCTTGCGTTCCATGACATCGGGTTTACCTTTCAGAAACGTAAACCATTGGTCCATGGCACCAATAAGGCTTAGACATAGTTTTTTGCGGTATAAATATTAATTAAACCATGAACCTTTGCCCACAGCGAAAAACTTTTTAAAATAATTTTGATTATTTTAATGGTTACCCAAAAAAAATTTCTGCATGCTCGACAAAAGTAACAACTATAATAGTTTTATGCTACAAGCACTTACTATTACATAAAATTAATATTAATAATGTTATACACCAAAACCCATTCACTAAAAACAGCCTTACACCACCCAAAACTTCACCAAAATCATACACTTACGAACCAAAATAAACACGTCCAAAATCCAAAATACAATAGCAATTCGTAACTCAACGGTCCCGACGTTTGACAAATGACCTTTAGAAATGGGATAAGGACGCCAGTTGACCTTTGGGCCTCAGGGACTGTGCCTGGGTCTAGCCCAATGAAATATTCAACACATTGTATCGCCGTTACAACTGTTTTTGACATACAATCTTGTATATTAACTTGGGTCTTAATTATAGCGGGTTTGGGGATTTTCTTTGGCAAATGTTTTAGAGTTAGGGCTGTTGTTTGTAGCTTTGTTTGTTTTATTTTGTAGGCGATCTGTTCTCCTAATAATTATGTCAAAAAAGTTTACTAAGACTAGTAGTAGTCTTAGTAAACTTTTTCTTTCTTTTTTTTTTCTTTCAATTATAGTAGTAGTACTATAATTGAAAGATGAGAAACATTTTGTCTTGCCTGGTCATCCTTGAAAGGATTTTTTAGGTGGTGAATCATCCAAATTCAATACTTCTGCCACTCTAGGGCAAAGTGGGATGCCAGACATTTACGGACTAAAACCCACACCCTTGTTCCGTCTTTTTCTTGCGTTCCAGGACCTTGGATTTCCTTTTCAAAAGCAAACTCATGGCCCCAGTAGGATTCCGCTCTGCTGAACCGCTTCTTGCTGACATCTCTTTGAAGCGCGCGTAGCACACTACGCTCCGTTGACGACTCGAGTTCGGTCCGAATGGTCATCAGACGGCCGGATAGTGAGCTACCCATTTCTTGTCGTCCGCAAGCCCAAGCCTACGAATCTGTGCAAGGATGCAAGACGCATTAAACCATCCCTTGCGGTAGACCTATGTCCAATTGTGGACGGCTTTCGGCCGAAGTGATGATGATGACGACTGATTATCTCACCTTCACAACCTAGCTACTTCGTAAAACGAAACCGATTTCTACCAACATTTAATTTTTGAACTGCTATTGCATTTCCTAAATAATGCTTTGTCTACGCGGTATAAAAACGTCTACAAAGCCAGCGTTTAGCTTACTAACCAAGAATACTCAGATAAGAAAATACCAGTCCATTTCTTAGTTCCAATTAGTCCAATTTCCCCAATTTATTGCTTCATTCCACCATTACTTTATAACCAACAACTTGCAAATTGTTTCAGCTCAAGTTCGAAATTAATATTGCAATAGTTCATAGTGTAACAGGTGCAATCTCTACCGAGTGGTGCATTGCAAATAATACGGCCTTAATTATCGCTTTTGGAGCCCATTTGGAAGTCAATTTACTAAGTATTGAGACTGCATAAGTTGCAGTTAAGGAGCGAGTTCGGAAGTTATGGGCTTTTGATGATTTGACACAAAGTAAAAGCCCCTTAAGGGGTGACTTAATGTTATTATTGCTTTTTAATTGTCCTGTTGCTGGGTTTAGGATTCAACCTAGACGATGTGTGCGCGCTTGAGATGTGCTTCCTTTTTTATATGGAAATCTTCTCATCATCATCTTATGACTTCTCATAGTGCGTCCTTTGACGTCGATGCACCTATCCCATCTTCCCTTCTGTCTTACCAAACGACTCGTGACTCTTATTCTTGACTTTTATTTACTCTCTTTCCTGTCATATCATTCCTCACATCCATTTATGTGCCTTTTCTTACGTCTTCATCATCTCACCATCTATCTTCATCAATAAATTATATTATTTCTTAATCACACCGTCATTGATAAAAACTTTTCGCTCAACAATTCAGAACCTAACCTACATCACCTTAGGTCAAAATGAGCTCTAAACTTCTAGTGCTAAAGCTCTAAAAAACTTTATGACCCCCACTACTTAAACAATAGGGTTGTCAAAGACAAAACTTTTATCCGATTAAAGTATGGAGAGGCCCTCACGTTCCTGTTTTAATCTACATAATTGCATCACGTACACATATAAATTTTATCTACGTGCAATGTTTGCGTAAATAAATAATAATAAATAAGTTGATAATAAAGTTTCGGGAGGATTACCGATGTTCTGTGTTGGGATCAATGTTCGTTGAAATAAGCTAAATAAGTTGTTTCGATAAAGTCGAAATTCATTTCAAAGAAACAAATTCTCGGGATGAAAAATATCTTTGCTTGTGAACTAAGTTGTTTTACTTCAATTGGTGAAATTTTCAACTTTAAATGTGCCATGTACATATGTCTAACTATAATTATATCTACACTAAAAAAAACCCTGACTAATGAAAACGAATTCAAAACTATCTAGAGCATTTTTTTTTTATAGCCTAGTTTGTGTCCCACTGCTGGGCAAAGGCCTTTCTCCTTCCAAATCTCTCTGTCTTAAGCCATCTCTGGCCAAGTTTGACCAGCGAACGCGATCAGATCGTCACACCACCTTCGCCGCGGACGCCCTCGACGGCGTCGACCTCCCTCAGGCGTCCAGTGAGTGACAATCCTCGCCCATCTGTCCGGGTGCATTCGAGCTACATGGCCAGCCCACTCCCACTTTAGCTTGGCTGTTTTTTGCCCAACATCAGCTACTTGAGTTATGGAGCGCAGCAATTTAATCTAGAGCATGACATCTTAAAACTTCTCCGCATTGCTCTCAACTGATATAATGTGCCCAAAATACTGGCAGAATTGCCATACTGTTGACATACTTATATGACTTACTTCTGAACTTATAAATAAACAATAGTGTCAAAACATTTCCATTTTATTTTAATCCTACTAATATTATAAATGCGAAAGTTTGTGAGGATGGATGTATGTTTGTTACTCTTTCACGAAAAAACGGCTGGACCGATCTGGTTGAAATTTGGTATTTAGATAGTTTATTCCTTGGATTAACATATAGGCTACTTTTAGTCATACTTTTTTTTTCGATTTTGTTATTTTTGCTTTAGGCTGCTTTTTATCAACACACCACGCGGGCGAAGCCGCGGGCGGAAACTAGTAGTACATAATTATCATATTCCTGTACTGGTCCCATTTAGTTTGGGGTCGGCGCAATACGTTTATTTCTATTCTTTTCCATCAACCGCCTCACTATTACTCTTTTCATTCATATTCTCACACAATCCATCCATCTTTTTTTTCGCCTCCCTCTTTCTTACAACACATTCACAGGACGTATACTCATAACTCTTTAAGTAGCATTCGTTTCATCCCTCCACTTCAAATGACCATATCAAGATACTCGTAATATCGCTACCTTTGGGTAGAAAGGTCGTATAAACCATTTTGGCCAAATTGAGTTAAATATACCATTTTTCTCAGAATTTTTTTCTCTATCGATCTGTATATACGAAATGTAGAAATTCGCTCAAAAATGGTTAATACGACCCAGAAATTTTCGGTCATAGCCTCTTAAAAAAGGTAAATTTTCAATGTAAAAGCCAAAAATTATTTTTTTGTAATTTTGTTATGACGTAATGACCATAATTTATATTAACGGAGGGTGTAAAAATAGTCGTTAATTGTAAATGGTTTATACGCCTTAAAGTGTTAAATGCATTAATTGTAAATGGTTTATACGACCTATAGTATTAAATGCATTAATTGTAAATGGTTTATACGCCCTAAAGTGTTAAATGCATTAATTGTAAATGGTTTATACGCCCTAAAGTGTTAAATGCATTACTTAAACCCAGGTTAAAATCGACGTCGTAAATCCAAAGATAGTTCGCATCGTTTGGTGTATAAACCATGATCATTGCAAGTCGCACTTTACTTTAGGATGTTTGTCAAGTAAAATGTGTAAGGAATGAACCTGGACTGGTTCTATCAGATGATGAAAAAATCAAAGAGAGGTGGAAGAAATATTTTGAAAGACTAATGAATAAGGAAAATTATTGGAGTGGGATTTTAGAAAGTAAACCAGAAAATGTGGGGTTAGTGAGAATGGTTAGTATGGTTGAAGTCAGAATAGCAGTAAATGGAATGAAGAATGGTAAGGCCATTGGCCCAGTTTGGAATACTGGTTGAAGTGTGGAAGTTACTGCGAGTGGATGGACGGATGTGGTTAGCGATGTTCTTCAATAAGTTGTTGAAAGAAGAATTCATACTTGATGATTGGTGCAAAAGTTCTTTAGTGCCCATCTTTAAATCTTTTTCTTGAGTGTAACAATTATAGAGGAATAAAGCTAATGTCACATACTATGAAAGTCTGGGAGGAAGAAGTATTGAAAGGCGGTTGAGATATAAGAGTGAAATTTCACAGAAGCAATTCGGTTTTATGCCTGGTCGGGGTACAACGGATGCTATTTTCGCTTTACGCCAGCTGTACAAGAAATACAGAGGTGCACATAAAAACTTGCACATGGTATTAATTGACCTCGAAAAGGCATACGACCAGGCACATCGTGAGGTTC
Source organism: Mythimna separata (assembly GCA_030763345.1). NCBI lineage: Eukaryota > Metazoa > Arthropoda > Insecta > Lepidoptera > Noctuidae > Mythimna > Mythimna separata. The sequence goes on from CM061190.1 coordinate 9,209,137, forward strand.
TGTTGTGGGCCCTTAAGGAGAAAGGTGTGCCTGGGAAGTATGTGCAGTTGATCCGAGCGATGTACAGTCGGTGTAGTACCCAAGTCCGGTCTACAGTAGGCACCAGTGGCAGTTAGAATGAGGTGGTCGGCCTACATCAGGGGTCGGCTCTCAGCCCTTAACTTTCCCTGCTGATAATGGATGCTTTGACGTTAGATATTCAGGAAGAGGCCCCCTGGTGTATGCTGTTTGCCGATGATATTGTGCTGGTTGCCGAGAGTGACCTAGAGGTCCAGAGCAAATTGGAGGCGTGGCGGCATAGGCTGGAGAGTGTTGACGTGAAATTGAGTAGAACCAAAACAATTGTAAGTAATTGTTCTGCGATTTCGGCGGTCCTTCCAATCCTTCGCCTTTAGCCCTCGCTAGGACATTCATACCGATTTGTTCCGACTTTCGGTACCTTGGCCAAGGTAATGGTGAGGTAGACCGGGACATAACACATCCAATCAACGCAGGATGGATGAAATGGCGACAGGTCACGGGAACAACTTGTGATCCACGGAGTCCGTGATAAGACCTGTCATACTGTATGGATCGGAATGTTGGGCTGTGAAAAAGATGGATGAAAAAAGATTGCATATAGCGGAGATGAGAATGTTGAGATGGATGTGTGGTGTGACAAGAATGGACAAAGTGAGAAATAAGTGTATTAGGGAAAGTTTCAAAGTGGCGCCAGTGACTGAAAAGGTGGAAGGAAATCGTTTGTTTTGGTATGGTCATGTGAAGAGGAGGGATGAAACGCATGTTACTAAAAGAGTTCTGAATTTACATTTGGATGGATGGAGAGGGAGAGGGAGGCCAAAAAAAAGATGGATGGATTGCGTAAGGACCGATAAGAAAGAAAAGGAAGTTATGGTCTATCGGTTTAGGTAGTTAACTTAAGGTAAACAATCTTGGCATGTCTTTTTATCTAAAAGTTGTCTATAAATTGTATGTAAAAATCTTTGCAACTAGGTATTTACCTAAATCGATGTTAGCTGATAAACTAAATTTAAATAATCTTTTTGTATATTATATACGACCTCTTAAATAAAAAAGACATACCAAGGTAGTTTACCTTTAGTTTACTACCTAAACCGATAGACCATAGTGATAGTGTGACGGACGACAGGACAGAATGGAAGAAGAAAACGTGATGCACCGACCCCAAGTAATATGGGATAAGGGCAAGAAAAACTTTACGACCAACACACAAGGCTCGCATTTTGCGCGCAGCGACAAGCAGAAGAACGAGCGCGATAGACAGGTACCGGACTGATACCATTGATTAGAAGGTATTATAATACTTAATAAATGTTGGTTCAGGTAGTTTTATTTTATTTGAATCGACCATTATTGGATATTAGAATAATAATAATTGAGTTCCTACTAATTCTATGAGTAACAGGATTATTTATTAGTCAGAATTCAATTGATCTATGATTATAAATGGTTTTTAATACAAAAAAATTACATAAATTTGGGTTTTTACGACATTAAATGTGACCTTACGCTTACCAAAAATGGATATACGACCCACACAGGTTTTTCAAAGCACATTTTCATGGGGTGTATAAACCAAGAATTGATTTTTTCTTAGACGTAAATGCATGCTAACTTTGAAACTAAAGAAGATAGACAGGTTTTGATGATTTAACATTTTTCATTTGCAAAATGTAAGAACCTTTCTCATAGATAATTTTTATATAACTTCAAAAGCAAAAAAGTTATGAATTTTTTTGTAAAAAAAAAATAGTTTTTCGGCTCTACTGAAAAGTCGGGTTATGGTTTATACGACCTTTCTACCCAAAGGTATCGATATCAATTCCTTCCCTTTCAATTTTTCAGGTGTCACTTTCAAACTTCCTCAAATATACCTATGCCCTTTACCCATTTTTCACTTTAGCCATTCTCGTCACACCACACATACTTCTCAACAATCTCGGTGACAACAACTGTGTGCCAAACAAGAAACATAAATATTTAAAAGTGAACTTATCCTGTAAAAGCAGCTAAAGTACAGTCGATAACAAAAACCCCTGTCCATTGAATGGCAGGGTAAAACCCTGTGTAAAAAATAAGCTAGTCAAATGGCAGTATCTGTATATTATCGTGAAATCCTAAATCCAGCCAATAAAATTAGTCCGTTCTTCTGTTCGATGTAGGGAAGTGGAAGTGTCGATGAAATTTTTTAAATGCATTTTAATTTTGCAGTCTGCAATCTATGGTTTTGCAAGAAACAGCATTGCTAAATCTATTTTAATTCGTAGTTAGCAAAATTTGTGCTTTATTTAAAAACGCAGATTGAAGCAGCTTATAAATATGGAGTATAGATGATGAAAAGGTTTTTTTTTTAATAAATTACGGCATCGGTGTAAAATTGTGTCGTAGACCAGCCTATTATTATAAACCGTGTTACTATATTATTAATCAAAATTGGTTTAGTCAAGGTAATTCTATTTTTAATCATTGGTTATTTTTGTCCCCAATATTATTATTATTATTTTACATTTTTTTTATAATTTTTATAAACTAGCGCTTGACTGCGATCCCACCTGATGGTTAGCAGTGATGCAATCGTCGATGGTGAGGCGCACTAGTTTATTAAGAACCTATTCACTCTAGCCTTGAAGACACCCAAATTATAAACGGATGGAAAAACTGCAGCAGCCAGATTGTTCCAGTCCCTCAATGTACGCGGTATGAACGACGAGGCGAAATGATTACCTACTTATTATATATGTAAAATGAATTTCGTTTAAATTGAACAAAGTTATACAATATCAATTAAATTCAACAAAACCCAAAACAGGTCAACATTACAATCAAGAAAACCTTTAAAATCCCTAATAATGTGAACCAACATCCTTCAAATCTTAATTAGACAAAAAAAAATCTTAATCGACATCTCCTCAACACCGTCATTCCCCTCACTATTCCTTTATCGGAGCGCAGCCAATCGGCGCAACGTCCCTGTGACGTATTACACTACATTCTTCTAGCTCAAGCCCCTGATACCTATTTATTTTGGACACCCAAATCCAAGTGGATTTTCGGCCCCATACGGTTATTGTAATTTCAGCTGCTACTGCATATCTTGGGGGAGAATTCTTTGCAGGGGATGGATAGAGGCAATTCTCTTAAAGATTTATCTTCCTCTCTCGCTTTGCCGTATTTTGGGGGCGATAACCTAATTGGTGCAGTTAATTTAGGTAATTTAGTGTCGTTTCTTTTGTGGTTTATAGCTTTTTTTATCTTGGTTAAGTTATATTGTTGTTGTATCTCTCAGATTTGATTGTATATTATATTTCAGCGCTGGAAGAACTCCCAAATATGGTTCATGATTTCTCAGGTTGTCGAGAAATTCACATTTACGAGGGAGGATCGGGTGGATGACTTGACGAGGTTGCTAGAATAACAGACTCCATCAAGAAAAAATGCTCCCTCTATTTGTTGCTTTTTCTAAACTGTTAACATCCCACCCATACGTACAAAGCGTTTTGGGAGTACATTTATTATGCGCACAGCTAAAGAGTGGAATTCTCTGCCGAGATCTGTGTTTCCTGATAGCTACAACCTAGGGGTATTTAAGTCAAGAGTGAATAGGTTGCTTCTAGGCAAGCGTGCTCCATCGTCGACTACATGATCGCTTACCATCAGGAGAAATGTGGTCAATCGCAAGCCTATCAATAATAAAAAAAAAATAATAACATGATAAACCACAAAAAAATATTACCAACAAAATAAAATTTATTCATCAAACCAACTTAAACAAATTCTCCGAAAGGACATTTCAGTACAATCGCGTCCAAAAATCTCAACCACCAATTTTTGGCATAAATTAATAGCTTGCAATAGCAAGCTATTAATTTATGCCAAAAATTAAATTTTACTACGTACAGACGAGCGGACAAAGGATTAATAAGGTTTTTGGACGCGAACCTTGGGTTGCGCCTCGGGGACCATAAAAACCGCAAGTAGGTTAGCTAGCCAAAGGGGACTAAAGGAGGGGGAGGGGAGGAGTTAATATTTTACGTTCGTCTTAAGGTGAATGCAAGCTTGAGCGTTTCTATGAGGTCGAAAGTTCACGGAAATTTTTACTAATGAATAAAATAATGTTCTTGTTCATACTTGAATTTTATTGCATTGAAAATTGAGATTAATCTGCAGCACATCGCATCGCACTATTATAGACTTTAAAATACTAATTATTTTGATTATTTTGTAGTAATATTCACTACTTTTCTTATTTTTTTAGGTGGCAAAACATCTTATGAACTCCCCCGCTCTAGGGTAGAACAGAAAGGTGTGTCAGGTTTTCACTGACTAAAACCCACTCTCAAATTCCTTCTTTGTCTTCGTTTCTAGTAGGCTTCGACCCTGCTAGCCCCTACGGTTTTGTTAACATCTCATTGCGGCGTGCGTAGAACACTACGCGCCATCGTCGACTAGGGTTCCCTCCAGACGGTTGCCCGACGATTAAGTTCAAAATACTGTCAAGATAATAAAATTCGATTTTCCAGTTTGTCTTCGCCCTAACCTAAGAGAAAATTCAAAGCTGAATAAAATGTTTTACTTTTAATATGTTATGAAGGAGACCTAAAAAATGGCAGCGCCCAAGTTTTTTGAAAGAACGTGAATAAACTAATATTTGACGCAGATCAAAACGAAAGGGATAAAAACTAAATAGTTGGTTAAATGAATAGAAGACTTGAATTTAGGAGTACCTAAGTAAATTGGGCTAATTGGAAGTAATGAAAGGGGCGGGTAATGAATTAGTGTTTTATTGTAGACCAGTATATTGTTGATCTTTAGTCATCTTATCTAATTTAAACCAACTTACTGTGTTCTGTGTGTGAACAAATCCAATAAGAAATATAATAAATTCACGCCTTTATTTTAATGTTGTGCATTGTTATTTAAAACTGAATAAATATATTATTATAACTTTAGTTTATACTTAGAATTTAATAGTTTTTTTTTGTTAATTTCTATCGCAGAACAGAGTGATGATTGATTGGGTCGAAAAGTTCTGAAGTGTCAACCATGTACCAAAACACGCAACGTTGATAAGCCTCCCACAAGGTGAACAGATGACCTGGTGAGAGTCGCGAGAATCCAGTGGGTGCAAAATAGTCAGGACCGGTAGTTGTGACGACATTTGGGGAAAGTCATTTGGGGAAAGAAATATTGGCCAAAAGAACCAACAAAGGTGAACCGAAAGACATCCACTCTCGAGAGTGATGATATAACAATGTAGGTAAGTAAATATACGAACGCAATGTTACTAACTGTTTCATAAAGTTTAATAAATAATTATAGTACCAATCCGTGATAGTAACACACCATTAGAACTAAATTTTTAATCACTTCTCATCGTGTCTTAAAATTAACAATATAGAATGTTTTTTTGGTAGTATGTACTCGTAATCAAACTAATATTGTTTCCATGATGTCTATATCTGTTACTCTTTCTTGTTCAAACATCTGAATTGATTTAGAGAAAATTTGGAACACGGGAATCTCATGAAATTATCCTGGGAGCGTATACTTTGCGATAGCTTTCTACTTTCATGCGAACAGAACCATTGATAGAAGCGAGTGACATATACAAACTACTTCATCACTAAGTGCCTTACGTAAACTTTTATTCCTGAAAACTTATACAGATGCCACGAAAGGCGCAAAACCGCAAAAAAGCTAGTCATCAATACTAGCAAAAAAGTTGCTCTCTGAAAACAATCCCGCTTTTATACCTCAAAAGTCTAGCTCTACAGGTATTAATGACTTCCCATTCAATCTGAGTCTCCAGTCCCGATCATTAAGGCCGTCCAAATCTTCTCGGAGTGAGGACATCCAGTGTTCACTGGTCACCGATTGATGGCATTCACCAGTCGCCAAACATTCTCCGTGGAAATATTGAGGCTATTTATAAAGGGGACGGTTTAAGTGAGGAGCGAATGGACCAATTGGACTTAAGGGTCTTTGAATCAAGAGGCAAGCGTGCTCCATCATCGGGCTTATAGAAAATAGTTTAAATACAAGAGGTTTTTTGTAATGTAAAGTAATATGAAACGAAGCAAAGAATTCCGTATGCTGTACTATGGGCACAGGTTTTTGAAGATTACGCCCAAGGAATTTTGGGTCGCTTTAAAGATATTCGATTGTTTAAATGTAAATTAGTAATAGTAAATTAGCTGACGATATTTTGTAGCAACAAGTAAGACAAATTTTATTGTGATAAGATTTGAAATGGCACCTTAGCCATTTCTAATCACTAAACCTGCAAAAGTACAAGCTTGGAGACTTTCACAGTTCAAGTTCCTCAAGTAACCAAAAAAACTCAACAGGTGTAATCTTTTCACCACAATAATATCACAGTAACTACCGCTTACGATGCAAAATCAAATACTAAATTCTGGTTTGATCAGAATGGTGAAATTCGTTATTGTTTTGGAGTATGAATATGAGCATGGCCCCGCCATTGTGACAAGTCATAATAGCAGAGCCATTGTTATTGTGAAATTTCGTATACGCCGTATGTGGTACGTATTTCAGGATAGGTACCAAAATAGTACTAAATATACTCGTACGTGATACAATCATTCAAATACAAGAGTTGATAGCGCCATTATGACGATTATAAAAACTTATCTAGTGGCTGTAATGATCGTTCGTAAAACAAATTTAAATCCCGCTTCAGCTTCTCTCTTAGAACTAACCAAAAAAGTCTCGACGAAAGGGTCCAGTAATCCAGAGCGTGTGTGTTTTATTTGATCGCGTGTCACACAGCTTATGGCGAATGTTTTACAAATATCGGCATCACACTGTAGGTTACTGACACTTTTTAGAAGGTAGCGACGACTTTGAAAAATTGGGGGTTCGGAGTATTTTTTGCACGTGCCCACTAAAGTTATTTGGGGTTTTTTGCCATTAGTTTTCTTTAAGCAAGCACTATTTGCGTGTTTACCTGTAATATGCTTTTGTCTAATATTTTTAAAAGTGCAACATTTTATCTGACTCTATTTTAGATGGCGAGACCAAAGAAAATATTATGGATGGATTGTGTGAGGTCTGTTATGAAAGAAAAGGGTGTTGATGGTAGCATGACGGGTGACAGGACAGTAAGGAAGCAAAGAAACATGCTGCACCGACCCCAAATAATATAGGATAAGGGCAGGAAGAAGAAGAAGAAGTTAGGATCGAAATATGTAGATAGCGCTAAGGTTAGCAAAAGAAAAATTGTCCTAATTGAAACAGTTGGTGCGTGTCATTGGGTGTTCTGTTCTGTCCCTGTTCAGGTTTAAATTAACCAGCATTCATTATTTTCGTTAGATATTTCAGCCGAAAGACGTTGACTGTTGGACATTGGCCTTCTCCAATGACCGGTTTTGTGCGTCTTGCGTTTATCGGATACCTGTGGCGCTCACCAGGCCTAACCACCTTGTGGGAGGCCTTCAAACGCTGCGTCTACCGGTTCGTGGTTGCCACTTTAGAACCTTTCGGCTCCATTGACCATCTATTCTGGTACTAGTTTGCCCTATAATTTAGTTATTAACTGCTGTGAATACATTAAATTACTTTAAAATAAGACAAGTAATAATTAATAGTTTCTTATACAAACGTTAGCTGAATAAATTTTCAAACTATTACAAAACTAGCGATTTAAAAAAATATTAGTTCTTCTTTTCAATTAGTAAGGTTTACTTAGGAATCTCGATTTAGCTTTTTCTAAAATGTAAAAAAAAACTATTTATTTAAGTAGATTGAGTTTCAGACTTAACGACATTTTACGACAAGAGTTATCGAAAAATCACAGTCATGGTAAATTCCTTCATAGCGGTATTTTTTTTTAATGATAGGCCTGCGTTAAAGATACGGATAGCCAGAAGCCAGTAAATCTGACTCCAGTCTTTCCATGAAGTACCGTGTTACCCCAGTTAATGGGTTGTGGAGGTCTGGTAGGCAGTCGCTCCTCGTAAAATACTGGTATTCAGCTAAATCCGGCTTCATTGGAAGCTGACCACAATATAGTTGGGAAAAGGCTAGGTAGATGATGATGATAATAGGCTTGCGCTTCACCACTTAACTATCTCACCTGGTTCACGATGTTGAACGCCTGCCTAGAAGTAACCTATACACCTTTAACTATGGGGGTGGCAACTGTCGCTATCTAGCGCTGGGTGAGCCACAATTGCAGGATTATGTCTCTTTGAGGATTGGCTAGAGAGGCGCCACGTCGTCCTCGCTTTCCCCTTGACTCAGATTCACACCAGACATGTCATGGCTGGTTCGGGAAGATCCTGGTTCGGAATCACGCGGAAAAAACGTCTGGGTGGAAGTCTCTCCCGCTTGGGCGGTGCATTGTTGTGTCCTCGTAGAGGTGTTCAGCTTTGACGACCTCTCATCAGGTCTTGGTTCTTGTGCCAGGTCATCGTATATACTCATATTATATGATTCTCAACTGATGGAAAGCGACGATGCGGTCGACGATGGAGCGCGCTTACCCAGAAGTAACCTATTCACTCTTGACTTAAGATTCCTGGGTTGTAGCTATCAGGAAACACAGACTCCGGCAGGAATTTCCAATCCTTGGCTTTTAGATGTGTACATTATTTTCTTTAGTATGACTCGACAATATTATACTGGTTAAGTCGTAAATAACCCTGTTAAATATTTCGGTTGGTGCCGTATCCCTTCATTAACCAAAATCGCCAAGCAGTAGTGTAAAACGCCAAACTATATATCACCTCTGTTGGACCCGAACTAACTACAAATCCACTTAATATTAATCGCTGCCACAAATTTCGTGTTAGATCCTAAGTCTTTCATGTCTAATATTGGCCAAAATTACCGGGGCTTAGACGGTTTTCACTAAGATTTATGACCAATAAGATGGGTTGTTCTATACTTCTAGGTTGCCCTTATACCTGAGAATAGTCTTGATAAAAGTAATTAAGTTCATACGAGTCCAGTGATTTGGTGTTAGGGGCATTGGCCTTTATTTATTTACTAGCTTTTACCAGCAGCTTGCTTGAAAGTAGGTTTCTACATACAAACTTTGAACCCCTCATTTTCTGCCCTTAGGAAGTGAATTTTGGGAAATCTTAGTCCTTGTCTTAGTGCTGGCCTACATCATAAAAGAAAACCTGGTGCAAAATTTCACACTCCTAGTCCCAGTAGTTTTGATCGTGCGTTGATATGTTAGACAGTTAGTTTAGTATTTTTTTTTACAATTGATTTAAGGGTGATGTAGAGACAGAACACGGCAAATGCATATACTTCGTTATATACATGCTCCTTATTTTTCACTCCTTTACAAATTACCTAATAATTAATTAACTTACTAACCAACTACTACTTACTAACTTTAGACAACTGTACGTAATGCTAGTACAGCTGACCTTTCCGTGTGCTGTTAATGACACACTAATTAATATGTAGAGCGTTGCCGAAAGACGAATTTCAAAAGTAAGTTAAGGTAAAAATATACTAATGTTATGAAGTATATGGCATTATTGTGATACTAGCTTTAGCCCGCAGCTTCGCCCGCGTACATAAAATAGCCTATGTCACTCAGGAATACAGCAACTTTCTATTGGTGAAAAAATTTTAGCAATCGGACCAGTACTTAGACAGATTACCCTCATACAAACAAAAAAAACAAACTTTACCTCTTTATTATATTAGTATAGATACTATAGATTAACTACAGCATACCAGTAATTTGACTTGTAACTCATAAACCCCAACCATAACATATCAAATATGTAGATGATGAAAATACTCCTCACCTTACTAACGAGTACCAAGGCCCCATAAATGAAAGGATGACTTCACACTACAAACATTGAAATCCTCTCTAAGCATCAAAAAAATATCGCCACTCAATTTCCTGAGGCTAAAAAGTAAAGTAAGTTTTCCGTCGTATGGTAACGAAGGTAAAACAAAGCAGTCCCAATCATGGCTGGAAGGGGAAGCATCGTCTAATTGGTCACGTGCCCCCTCTCGGTTTGAGGGTAGGGTAGAATTACATCCACCTACGTTGTCAGTAATGATATTATTTGTGTTTATGCTATTTATTTATTATTGATTTTCTTGTTTTGGGTTTTTAAAGATACAGGTACCATCGCATAAAGCGCGGTCCAAACTGTTACTCGTTGTAACAGTTTGGACCGCGCCCGAGTCGTCGACGGCGTGTAGTGTTTCATACTCTCTTTAAGGAGATGACAACAAAATCATAGGGGTCGAACAGAGTCGAAGCCTACTGGTGCCATGGGTTCACTTCTGAAAGGAAAACCCGGTCCTAAAACGCAAAACAATAAAGAAACATATGTAGGATTGCGTTTTAGTAAGCAAAAGTCTGTTATGCCTTATCACTCCGCCCTGGAGCGGGGAAGTCATGGGATGATTTCCCACAGCAAAAAAATAATACATGTGATATCCACCAATCCACACTGGGCCCACGTAGTAGATTACGGCCCATTATCTCCTAGAAAGAAGGCCTGAGTCCCAGCAGTGGGAACATTATAATGCTTATAATGCTTATGCTAAAATCAGTTAAGTAAATCCATCTAACCACCATAAAATCTTCCGCAACTCCTAACTGATCTCTGCAGCATCGCTTCGGAACAACAGTACCTAAGTACCGGATAGTTTGTTACAGATTATTCGCAAATCACTCTCCCGTAAACTTCCTTATAGAAGCATCAGACGCGATTCTATCAAAACTTCATTATGACGTTCATCAGTCTTGGTAACTTTTAAAGGATTACGTTACGTACTTTTCACTATTTTCATAACAAAACTAGCTTGTTCCAAAGACTTCACTCGCGTGGAAGTAAATTTCTCCATACAAACTTTTGATCTTAGTGCTCACCTATGTCATCAAATGAAGCCTCGTGCAAAAATTCACGCATATATTCCAAGTAGTTTTGGCTGTGCGTTGATATGTCAGTCAGTTTTTCCTTTTTATATTTACAGACTAACTTCAGCCAGCAGCTTCGCCAGCGTAATAGTCGGTTCTTTGCTATGAACCGGATATTTTTTCATTGAAAATTGTTACGTATTCTCAGAAGTTTAATAAAAGTTTCAGTTGCAAATATAACAAAAATACAATTTTTAGTACATAAAACAATGGGTAGTTTATGGTCTGGCCATCCAAAAAGGATCCAAAAAGAGTTGTAGATGCAGACCGACGATTCGTGGTCTTCCTCGCGCGTCTCAATGAGATGCCAGCAAAACCGTAGAGGCCCAGCAATACCAGCTAGGCCTACGGAATTTTTTAAAAAAGTTACTGAAGCCGTGGAACGCAAAGGGCAACTGAAAGACACAGGTGGGTTTTAATCAGAAAAATCTGACACATCCTCTCGTTCCACTCTAGAGCTGGACAAGTCATATGATGATTTCCCGTCCTCAAAAAAAGTGTGTCATATTTATAGTACCTAATTTTCATGCTCACAAAGCTGACTTTAACTAACAAAACGCACTAAACAATTTAAAAAAAACATACTTCCCTCTCCTCCCTATACCTCCATAAAGGCATCATTACAGTACCATATCATCCGTCTCCAATATTGTCCTATTCGTCTGATGTGGGTGAGCCAATAAAAAATATGGTGAATGTACGATTGATGTGATACAGCCAGCTGGGGACAGACAGATAGACAGACAGTCAGTTAGACAGCGGAGTCTAATTAGGGTTACCAAGGCCCTGAAACGCCAAGGGCAACTTAAGGACACAGATCAGTTTAGTAAGAAAAAATCGAACACACCCTTTTACTCCACACTAGAGTGGGAGAAGTTGTTTCAATAATTTCCTATCTCAAAAAAGGGGCTCATATTTCCAGTATTTAATTTTCGCATTACACAAGCTAACTTGATGTAAACATACTCATCATCTGCCTAGCCTTTTCCCAACTATATTGGGGTCGGCTTCCAGTCAAGCCGGATTTAGCTGAATACCAGTATTTTACGAGGAGCGGCTGCCTACCAGACCTCCACAACCCATTAACTGGGGTAACACGGTACTTCATGGCAAGACTGGAGTCAGATTTACTGGCTTCTGACTATCCGTAACGACCGCCAAAGATCTCCAAATGACAGCCGGGACCAACGGCTTAACGTGCTTTCCGAGGCACGGAGGAAACTCGTTATGTTAAGATGGTCACCCATCCACAGACCATGATGTAAACATACTAAACCATTTAAAATACATAGAATAGAATAAACTTTATTGTAAATCAAAAAGTAACAGTACCTACAGTTTATACAATAATTTAATCTATGGGTACTATGGTGGTCTTATCGCTGACAGTGATATCTACCAGACAACCTTAGGATGGATCGTAAGAACTTAAAATACACAAACACAAACATACTTCCTTCCCCTCCCAATACCTCCATACAAGCATTCTATAAGGCATCATTACGGTACCATATCATCCGTCTCCAATATTGTCCTATTCGTCTGAAGTGGGTGAGTCAATAGAAAATCACTGAATGTCACGTTTTGATTGTCATAGGGTAGGAAGAGTCCTCCGCTGCTACTTATAGCCCCAATAATTTGAAGGATTTCTGGTGTTGGTGCAAAGTTATGGGAGGAGCGGGGTTTGAATGTTTTTTTTTTATTTGTTTGCGAGTTTTTTTTAGGTATGGTTGTAGCAACTGAGTTTGTTATTTAATTTACTTATACTTTTATAAGTTTATCTAGGACATTACTGGTACACTCTGCCTCGGTATCACGTAAAGCCGTTGGTCCCGGTTGTCGTTTGTAGATTTTTAACAGTCGTTACAGTGAATCAGACACCCGAAAGTATGAATTTGTTTATTATTTATTTATGATTTGTTTTAAAACCTTTAATAGCATTTTTTGGTATTATTTTAAAAAATAAAATATATTGATTTTATTCATGTAGCCTGCAAAAGTGAAATGCCCTTAGTAGCTGCAAAAGGTATATAAAGATAATTTCTTCAAAGTTCTTTTATGCAACGATACGAAGAATTTGTTTACATTCGTAGCCCAAGCAAGCCCTGGAATGCACCAGTGTCCATAGTAATCGTTACGACGATATAATGATTTAGAATACAATTATATACATCATGCATAAAAGCCCATATAGCCCAAACCTACGCTTTTATAAACATTCTTCTCCCGCGCTGTTTCAAACCAGTCCTCGTGGTACGGCCATGTCGTTAATAATTTAAGAAAAAGAACATTCTTTGTCTGGTCTACCACCTAAAACTTGACAGTAGTTTCGTACTTGATACACTATCTTTTTCTTTATACCCATACTAAAATAAATTACGAACGAAACGCTCTAAACTCCAACTTTGTACCACAAAAGTCAAAGATCGCTGTTTTGTCGGGGATTCTGTTTACGAAGGCACGGTGGCTTTGCCACTGATTAGTAGGCTGCCACGGATTCCGTACAATCCCCTTTTTTATATATTTTCTAGAGGACAATTTTGATTGGCTACACATCTAAGGTTTATTTTCTTTCGATTTCTTGGAAACTAAAATGTGTTTTCTATTGTTTTTTTTTGTGTTTATTTTTTCTTTTGTACTAGTATTTCTGGGGTTGGTTCGAGAAGTCTCTTTTGTGTAGATAGGCCTTAAACAAAGTAACATTAACTTAAGTGTGGACTTTCGGACGACGAGCACTGAGTAGTTCGCCGTTCAGCCATCTGGTAACCGTTCAGACCGAGTCTTAGTCGTCAACGTCACGTAATGTTCCACGCGCGTCTCAAACCGATGTCAGGAAAATCGTAGGTGCTCGGCAAGGGCGAAGCATAAAGAGCCATGGGTTAACTTCTGAAAGAGTTACCCGTAGTCTTAGGACACAAAGGGCAACTAGCATCGGTTAAGATTTAGTCAGTAAAAATATAACAGGGTGTGTTCGCTCTAGAATGAAAGAAGACATTGGGTTATTCCCCAAGTAAAACACCAATAGCCTAGGTCACTCAGTGATAAAGTAGCATTCTACGATTGAGAGAATTGTAGTTACTCAGATACCCGCGAAACGAGACACAATAGTAAAACAATAACAGCGCGGTCTCATAGGACCGGTTGGGGATTCAAACGTTATAAAATGGTCCAGTAGCTTTTAGGATTATTAATTACAAACAAAAATACAAACCCTATGAATAATATTAGTATATAGGAAGAAAATGTCCTTTACAATAAGGTCATAAGGTCATAGATTCCATAGCACTCTAATAAAACTAGTAGCAGTTTCATAGCGGATTAGCGACCACTCAGCACCACGGTATGTATCCAAGATTTCTTACCCCAAACCGCCCTGCAAATCTCACCCTTTCCTCAGAAAAAGGAGCAGGGACCATAATACGCCATCAATCACCATGAAAAATGTCCCTATTTCTGCATATTGTAGCGGCAGTTCATGTTTCTTTGTATCAAGGAGAAGTTGCTTGTGCTTAAAAACGACTTCAATGCAAGTTTATTCAATGTTTTTTCAGTGCATAATGAATTATGGAAATACTTGGGGAGACCTCTGCCCAACAGTGGACGTCTTTTGGCTGAAATGATGATGCAAACAAACATGGGTTTTAGATAGTAAAATTCTGAAACTCTCGCTCCACTCAAATGCACTCTGCATTTGATGATTTTCCACCAAAAAATGATTCCATTGTTTTCGTTTGCCAATTGAACAAGAAATCTGTCACTCGCGATTATGCTACATCGACAGTTTTACTAAAGTTTACGATAGCCACAAGTACATTTCGGTGTTGCCATCACAATTAATCAAATGCAATGAATAATCATATATAAAACAAATTAAATAAAAAAAATTAAAAAAATTAAATTCTCGGTAACAAAAACAGAATAAATAATTAAATTACAAAACCTAGCAATTCATTGTTTTATTTGCTACCTTTAACGACGACGGTAACTTCAGAGAATTTCCGTTTCCTTTCAACATGATGTAATATTAATCCTACCTTCAACCTTTTCTGCCCAAAATCTAGAACACACACCGAAGTTAAAAATACCTACCCTTAACTGAAACTTCACCCTCAAACTTAAAGGGTGGGTTGTAAGGGGTCGAACTATTAACCTTGCAAACTTAACAGTATATTGTGCTGTAGGATAACTCGAAAAATCGTTGTTTCATGAAAATACTAGCACTTTGCCTGTGACTTCGTTCGCGAGTACCTTTTCACAAAAAAAATATAAGGCCTATTTCATAGGTAGTTTTGAAATACTAAATGGTGACAGTCTTTATTATTCATTTCGGTTATACTTTGTGCAAATTTTCATGTTTATAAACCCAAGGACAAAATTTTCTGCCATACAACCATTGACACTGCCTGAATCCTTAAAGAGGGATAGTTTTTGATAAAGCGTAATGAAAACCTTTTTAATATACTTAGATTACTGTTTATGTACAATTTTAAGAACTTTGATGAACTTTTAAAAACCTTCCCTTAACCTATCACATACCCGCAAAACGAGACACAATAGTAAAACAATAACAGCGCGGTCTCATAGGACCGGTCGGGGATTCATGAATTAATGCTCGCGTAAATAATAAAAAGGAGCTTTGAGCGAAATTTTACGTGTTAATATGTCAGTCAGTTTCTCGTTTAAGATAATATAAAAGATATTGAAAAAGATCAAAATTATTGGAAACTTTCGCCTATATTCCAAGTCTGTGGAATAAATGAATTAAATGTGGAATAATTAAATTCATCATCATCATCATCATCATCTCAGCTGAAAGACGTCCACTGCTGGACATAGGCCTCCCCCAAGCGCCGCCACAGCGACCGGTCCTGTGCGTCTCGCATCCATCGGATTCCCGCGACCCTCGCCAGGTCGAACTAAGGTTACCGACATAGCCCGAAGAATCGCCAAACTTAAGTGGCAGTGGGCTGGGCACATTGCTCGTAGAACAGATGGTCGATGGGGACGGAAGGTTCTGGAGTGGCGGCCACGTACCGGAAGACGCAGCGTCGGAAGGCCTCCCACAAGGTGGATAATTAAATTAAATGAAGGAAAAAAAAAACCCGGGGCCTTGGAATACAAGGCAGAGAAGGAGCATAGGAGTGGGTTTTATTCAATAAAAATCTGACCGGCCTGCCAATTCCACCCCAGTGCGCGAGAAGTCTTTAGTTGGTTTTAAACCTTAAAAAAAGGATAATTTTAAGAATAATTTTCGAGAATAACGATAAACATGAACCAATTTTCAAGTCATTATCAATGGTCCGCTAATGTAAAACATAAACTTACTAAAAAAATTAAAAGTACTATATGTACATGAACTGACAAAATTAAACGGACTGAAAAAAAAATATTTTTACAAAACCGCACATATTTTTTTACAATTCGTTAAATTGCTAAATTCCTAGGCTGTTCACAAAAATACGAGTCGTTCAGTCATCCCGCGACATATGTACCAAGTAAACCTTACATAGCAAAGTCCGAAGAAAGTTGTTTTAAAACAAACTGCGAACAGGGGAATTAAATTTCAATCACAACACAATATGGCGACCTAGTTCCGGATACCGACTAAATCCTTAAAGCTAGTTACGGATGTGCGATTAGTCGCTGCGATTGGTAGATTAATTTGGGAGATAGAGCTATGCTAGCTAGGAGAGAGAGACGTGGACGCAAAATGTCTGAGAGTGTATGGCTTAAAAGATGATCACATGTTTTGTATTTTAGAAATCGATCAGTAAACACCTAAAAATTATGAAATGTAAAGAAAGAACCTACTTAACTAGTCAAAAGCTCGCAACAAATTTTAGGAATTGAAGCAGACGAGATAAAAAGATGTAAGTAGGTTTTAAACTTTTGTGTCTACTAGACACAAAAACTTGTTTGTATTGCATAGAATGTTTTATTTATCTATATTTAGGGGATTGTTTTTTAGAAAGAATTGATCTTCTAATAATATTTTTACTTTATTATAAAACGTATCTATTCACATTTATTTATAAACTTCTATCTCAAATTTACTACATTTTTCTTATAAAAATCTGTACAACATTACCATTTCCATTATACTTAAGTTTTTTATTATTATTTTCTACCTCACTGCTGTCGTTCAACGTCATCCGCGTTCCTAGAACGCAACTCTTCACAAAACTGTCTACTTAAAATGAGTCTGCAAAACATTATTTTCCAAGAATCATTTATGAACTCGACTTTTACAAAGACAGTATTACAATTTCTTGTCGTACCGTCTACAGGCAGCTTTAGACTGAGTTCCGTTCACTAGAATAGGTAATAAACTTCGATATTAGTTTTAGAGTAGCGTTCAAAAGTGTCAAGAGAGTTGCAAACATGTTATTGTGGGCCTGACGTGTAGTGGGACTGACTTGTCTACTAATAGAACTAATATAATGATGTGGTTGATAGCGGCTTTATTTTTAAGTGTGGTAGGGTTTCATATTTTTGGTTTCTGGATGTAATATTAATTAGTCAATTAGGCACTGTGTTTTATCAACTTATCGCAATTTACACTGATGGTTGCGTCGGACCTTAGCTAAGGCCGTGTTCTGGAGTGGGAATGGGAGTGTGTGCGAAGGAGACGGCCGCAGGAGTCGAGGAACGGACATCCGCACGCCCCTTTCAAAACCAGCTGCGAGAAATTTCTGAAAAGGAAGCCCGCGGTCAACCGTGTCAATCGAAAAACGCAGTACTCTCTAACTCCACTTACTACACCCTAGAGTAGGAGAAGTTTGAATGATTTCTGATCTCAAAAAACCTTTCCCTTAGCTTTGTCCTCAATTACCACCTCATATCCAGTGAATTCCCCAAGTTCTTATCAGCTTATTGCTTGATATCGGTGCTTCTTTTGCTATCTTAGAAGAGATAAGGCTTGAGTAATTAGAACTAAGTCTAGATTATTAGGTACTAACAACCGAAGTCATTAGGAATGCATGAGTAAATGGGAACATAACTTTCATTAGGTTATTAATTTCTGATAACAGCGGTTTTGTGATACTATTCATGAATCGGAAACATTGAATGATGGAAATCTTTTTGATTTCTAAGTTTCTGATCTCTATGCATCTTTATGTGTTCAGTTTGATGGCATTAATGGCGTAAAAAGCAAATTTAAAGCGCTCCACATAAACCTAAGAGTATTTCGTCATTTCGCACCACGAGTGGTTCGGACCGCGGTGTGAAACGGCGGAGAGCTCTAGGAATAGGCTAGCGGAACAGAGAGTAAAGTCCCACATAACTCCGTTGAAAAGGGAGGATCCTCCAACCGGACGGGTGTTATGTCCGGTGGGCTACTGCCCGATAGATGATTTTGGGCTGTTGTATCTATTCAACTTGCGCGATGCAGGATTCTGTGACGTCATATTTAGTAGTTCGTAGTCGCTACACCCCTAATAGCTATCACATTCAGTTTAATATTTTGAACAATACATTTTAAATGGTCAATTAAACTTCGATAATAATTAAGTACACTAAATTTTCCTTAACGTTTATTTAGTTGATCCTTATATAGGTGTTAATTGGGGTGAAATTAGAGTGATATAACAAATTAACGCTAATAATAGATAAACTATTTAAAATTTAATCAAGGTTTGAACGCATACTAAAGACACAAAGCTGGAAGGCCTTCCACAAGGTTGACTGATGACCGATGACGGCAGGAATTTAATGAATGCAAGAAACACATCATTTATCGTCATTTCACCCGAAAGACGTCTATTTTTGAATGTAAGCCTCCCCCAAGTGTCACCACAACTACCAGTCCTATGTGCCTATCGAGTTCCCGCGACCTTCATCAGATTATCGGTCCACTTTGTGAGAGGCCATACGTCGCTGCATCTTCCATTGCGTGGTCACCATTCCAGAACCCTTCAGTCCTATCGACCATCTGCAAGCAATGTAGCCTACCCACTGCCGCTCAAGTTTGGTGATTCTTCGGACTACGTCCGTAACCTTGGTTCTCATACAGATATCTTTATTTCTAATGTGATCACGCAAGAAATACATTACCTGTGAAATGGTGACAATAGTGGGAGGCTATGTTCATCAGTAAATGTCTTTCAGCTGAAAAGATGACTGTTTTTTTTTTTGACTCGCGAAGTCATCAAGTCATTTCTCTATTATTATCACACGGTGTATAGATTTAACAAAAATGGTATGGACCCTAACAATGAACCCAACTGATCGATTTTCCCAGGTCCCATACCACCACAAACCTTCGAATTGGCAGCTCAGTCGGTAAGCTCGTATGTTTCAGCCAAAGTACTCGTAACTTCGAACGACTTGAACCATCTTTGAGCTCGCTCGGTTGAAAACATACACTGCATACTACGCTTCGATACATAGGTATATAGGTATCAGAGAAAACGAGGTCGATCCATGTATACAGCCTTCTGTACACTATTTCATGCCTCCAACCAGTAAGTAAGCAGTCCCGAGAGACATTTGCATATATGTTTTTATGGATAACTTTATATAACTTACATTCTTCGGCCACTATCTCACCTGATGGTAAGTGATGATGTGGTCGACGATAAACCAGGCTTGCCTAGAATTAACCTATTCACTCTTGATTTAAAGACCCCTCGGTTTTAGTACGAGTATCAGATAACACAGACTCCGGCAGGGAATTCTACTCCTTAACTGAACAAAAATGATGTGTATAAAATGTTGTTACATACCGAATTTCAATTTTCATCAAAAAAAGGCGGAATTTCAAAAATCCAGGATAGATAATGTTTAAAAAAAATACGCCACAAAATACCGGTTAGGTAAAATGGTGTACCGAATTTTCGATTTGCGAACTTTATTATTTCCAATGTTTATTACATCGGAATTTTTGTATTTAAACTTTTTTTTTGCATAAAAAGTTTTTTTTTTTTAACTGAGCTCCGTGCTGAATTCACATGATCCCCTATTCACATAATTAAAACTGTAACGATATCGTAGCGACTTATTTCTTTAGACCATTATCGTATTCACATCCATCAATTGAGCTTGAACGACACCGATTTTAAAGCCGTTTGATCGAAATGTCGTTGGAGCGTATGCTGCTATGTCAATCATTTTTCTAGCAGAATACATAATAATGTAACTGGCAATAAGTCGTTGATAGATCGTTTAATTTCAAGCCAATTGAATTATCGTTCTATCGAAACCCGTTAAACTGCAACGATAGTTGACTTGTTTGTTTTTAAGGTAAATCAATCTTTGAGTCTAGAGATTTTATCCATTAAAAGGAAGAGTCAGTTATAGTGGCTGTACATGGATTGTTTGGAAAAGAGTAGGTGCTGATGGAAATATCGACCTGGCTTATCATCAATAAATAGGTCATGTAAACCGAAGAGTGACTGGAACCTCATGCGGTATCTTAAGCACATTTTATTGGTTAAGAGTTAATTTTTGTGCAGGTCAATACCAAAGGTCATACTACCTCGACACGGTAGACACAGGCTTGCGGAAGCCGAGAAATGGGTAGCCCGCCGTCCAGCCGTCTGGTAATTGACCGGATCGAGCCCTCGTCGACAGCGCGTAGTGATTCATGCGCTCCTCAAAGAGATGTCCCGCAGGGGCCCAGCAGGGCCGATGCCCGCTGCTAGAAAGCGGTAAATTCCGCGGGTGCGGGAGAACCTTCTAGGACGCAAAGGGCAACTAAAGGATACAGAAGTGGTATTAACCAGTAAAAGTTTGACACGCTCTCGCACTTCACCCTAAAGCAGGAGAAGTCATTGGATGATCTTCAAAAGAGATCGTACTGCAAGCATTGTAAATCAATACTTGAGCAAAATTGGTGTTACAGGTTATGGACTGACCAGCAAGAAGCCCAGATACGAATAGCATAGAAATTAATTATTAACAAAACTTCAACTACGCTCATTATTAGAAAAATATTACCTAACTCAAGCACCGGATAATCTAAGTCCCAGCCATAGCCGGGAGCCAAAACGATAGGTCTCACAGGCTACTTCTTCTGCTCTTCTACTTAGCCTTTTCCCAACTATATTGGGGTCGACTAAGCCGAATTTAGCTGAATACTTACCAGTATTTTACGAGGAGCGGCTGCCTACCAGACCTCCATAACCCATTAACTGGGGTAACACGATACTTCATGGCAAGTCTGGAGTCAGATTTACTGGCTTCTGACTATCCGTAACGACTGCCAAAGATCTACAAATGACAGCCGGGAACTACGGCATAACGTGCTTTCCGAGGCACGAAAGAAACTCGGTATATTATGGTGGTGCCAAGGTTGGTCTGTGGATTGGTATCCACAGACCAACCTTGGCAATCGTTGTTCAAACTTGAAGATCGACCCGTGCGGTTGTTATTATCTAGCCACGAGCTCCTCAACTACACTCATTATTGAAAAAATATTACCTAAGTCAAGCACCAGATAATCTAAATCCCAGTCATAGCCGGGAGCGATAGGTCTTACATTCCACTACCGACCTAATAAAATATGTAACTAGGCAAAGTACGAGTAACTACCGCCTAATATCCAAATTGAACACAATTTCCCGCGCGTCACGTTTTTATGGCCCTTTTAAGATAAAAAATATGGACTTATTTGTATGAAAATATATTATTATATCTTACTTTACGGCCTATCTACTATAATATTTCAACGAAATTAATTTTTCCGACATTTAAATTGGTGTGATGAAAAACTTTAATATTTGTTTTTTATGCTGTCGCTACGTAAAATGGAGGAATAAAAATGTGACCTTGTGTGGGATAAGATCTTTTATCACTGCTTTTTGAAAGCTTATTTGATTTAATCTTCTATCAAATCCGTTGTCAAAATGATTTAATTTTTTAGATCTAATTTTTTTTTCATAATCGCATCACACCAATATTATAAAAAAAGGAGTTTGTATGTATGCGTACGTGTATGTTTGTTGCTCTTACACGCTCAAATGACGAACAAATTTAGACGAAACATTGCATACGGGTAGATCAAGTCTTAGAATAAGATATACGTAGGTTACTTTTTATCTGCAGTTACAAATCACGGCACGGTGGCCAGAGTTATAACTGGAATACAACGCCCCGTCGACGTGACATCGAATGAGAAATCAGAAAAAAGAAGGGATGAAGCCGTTCAACAGTTCAGTTTAGGTTGTCAAATGAATCGCGTTAAGAGTATGTGGCAAGGCCTCAGATTCGTGTTGGAAGACGAACTATCTGTTGCTCGTCGATTGCCTCTGTTCCTTATCTCTCTGGTAATATAATTGGAAGGTTTTATAAAGAGCTAATTATTATTTTAATATTAAAAGCAATATTAAAAACTCTTCCATATTTTTCTTACACAGACCCGGTCACAGCGATATTGCAGCAACAATGAAGAAATTGACAGCGTCCATAAATTTTAATAAAAAGTAGATAAAATAAAACCTTTATGGGTATTACACAAAGGGGCTTAATATAGTGCATGGCTGTTGAGGGTTGATGGGGTGGAAAATAAAGAAAATTGAGTGAATTGGTGATAGTGAAATATGTTTACACATAAAGTTGGTACTGACTAGAATTTCTGTATAGTTCACAGACTATGTTAGATGAAAACAGCTTATCTATTTATTTAACGTTATTTTTTGTAATGGTGTGGACGACGAGCAATGGGTAGCTTGCCATCAAGCCTTCCGGTAATCATCCAGACCTAGCTCAAATCGTTGATGATGCGTAGTGTTCTACGTGTGCCTCAAGGAGATATCAGCAAACCCGTGGGGGCCTAGCAAGGTCGAAGCTTCTGGGGCCATAGGTTCACTTCTGAAAGGAAAACTCGGGACTATGGGTTCGCTTCTAAGAGTAAAACCCGGAACCCTGGAACAAAAGGCAAACAGAAACAAAGGAGTGGGTTATAGTCAGTAAAAGTCTGACACGCTCTAATAAAATATAATAATTACCTGAAATAAATAATAATTATTATTTAATCCCCAACCCGTTCCTTCGTTGCCTTCAATCTGGAGACACCGGCGGTGAAAAGATCCGTTTTCATTTTGTAAATCTAGACTCTAGTATTCTACAATTATCATTGGGTCTTAATCCAATATCCCAGTGCAAAACGATCTATATTACAAAGGCACATCATAATTTCAGATAACACACACAAAACGATTATAGTTCGCAAGTTTATCGATATAATCAATCGGGTTACTCGATTATACGCTTTCGCTACGTGACTCGCATTCCGTAAACGAATTTAGTGATTAAAGCGTAATTATGTGTAGATTTTACGTTAGTTTGTGGTTGAGTAGAATTATAATGGTTCTAGTGTCTCTTGTGGTTAGTAATTTGGATGAAATTTACACCTAGAGGTATAATTTTGTATGCAGTATCCGTAATTCCGTACTCAGTTGAATAATTTATTTGTTTTACTGGAAAAAGATTTACAATTTTGAAAAATCTCACTCCATAATTTAACAAACATTTATTTATCAATACCCGCGAAACGAGACACAATAATAGTAAGACAATAACAGCGGGGTCGCATGAGACCAGTCGGGAATTCATGAATTAATGTTTTCCCAAATCATTTCGTGCGTATGGGTGGGTTGTCCACTATCATATTTACCGCCGTATGTTATTGTAATTTTCATCACTAAATAGCCAATATATCAGATATCTTTTTTACTTATAAAAATAACCCACAACAAATTTTCAATTTTGATTTAAAATTTACAAGCTCACGCTTGGCTATTATCTAGCCTGATGATGACGGTGCACATTTTCCTTGACTTCCTAGAAGTAACCTATTCACTTTTAACTTAGAGCTCCAAAGTTGTAATTATCAGGAAATACAGACTCCGGCAGGAAATGCAATACACCAAAATAAAAAAATAGCTAAGGCATTAAAACTAAAATAAAGTCACAGACAACACAAATACATTTTTCTAATGCAAATGATGTCTAGCAAGGAAGAGGGGGGATAAGGAGGAATTCCTAGAGGAGTCACAAGTGGGGGGAGGTTGCGGAAGTTGTCGCTTTCCCCCTTTCCTGTTGCTGCGCTTACAGCGTGTGGAAATGGGTTTCCCCTTTAGTTTTAGGGTTCCGTACTTGAAGGATATGAGATGAGGGTTTCTTCTCTGCATTGCTTGAAAGTTAACTCGTAGAAAATGCTTAAGACATTAAGTCTACTTCTGTACTGTTGTGTGCGTAAAGCATTTAGTATATCCTCCTCCTTGCGTCGTATTCCTCAATGCTGAGGGTCGTGACCTCCCTGCTTCATCACCTTCGCCCTTATGATGTTCCTCCATCTGTTCCTATCTTTGGCGTTGTGAAAGGCATCGTACATCGTGGAGTTAAGAGCGGCGCGGATCTGGTCGGACCAACATATTGGGCTGCGCCCGCGAGGCCTTTTACCATCTACTTTACCGGTCACAATGAGCCTTTCGAGGTTGCCACCGTCTTTCCTTGCAATGTGACCGAAGTATTGCAGAATCCTGCGAAGACACTCGGACGAATTTAGTATATAAATAAGGATAATAAATAGAACCCTCTTACTAAGATTCCGATTGTGTAGTAATGCATCTATAGCAAAACGTTTTTGTTTATTAGCATTATAGACCTTGTAATGTTTGGTAACATTACAAGGCATTGTTGGGACTCAAACCTCCTCTCCATGAAAAGGAATAGCACTGGGCCACCACAGCTCTCACAAAAAGTAATAAATATAACGAAAACCGGCCAAGTATGAATTGAGCCTCGCGCCATGCAGGGTTCTTTATTAGCTCAATACAATATCGTGGCGTCTTTCGGCTGGAATGATGATGATGATTATAATTATATCTAGCCTATACTATCTCATTACTGAGCAAACATCTCCCTCCATTGTTCCCCGTTTGAGCCACTTCTGATTCCTAAGGAAGACATCACTAAGATGTCTGAAGTCACCCTATTATTTCCTTGTCAGAATTACAGAACTTACATAAACAGAGCATAAAAGAAACACTTTACGCTGATACGGGACCCTTCATATGCGAGTCTGATTCGCACTTGGCCTCTTTTTATAGGATGCAGTGATTTACACTAGTACAACGGGTGTGTTTGGTCGCTGTTTGTCTAGTTCTTGTTTGTGTGGTTTGTGTACTATGTAAGTTTATGTGTCTACGTTTTTTTTAAAAAGACGCTGTGACTCATGAGTCATCAGGATGATTTTATTTTGTTTAGGCTGGCAGGTACCAAAAACTTGTTAGTGTCTTTATTTTAATTTATTTTAGCCGTGCCAAATAATATATTTTTAATTTGTTTTTTTTTTTAAACGTTTAAAGAACACAAAAGGCAACAGGGGTTTTAGTCAGTAAAAGTCTAATAATCCCTCTAACTCCAGCCAGAGTGTCAACCTTGTGAGAATAGTTACTTGATAAAGGAACCAAAATTACCACCACCACTTTTTTGTCTATATTTTTCCTAATCACTCGAATCGAAAGGGCAACCTAGGCTCCTGGAACGTAAGGCCAAGAACGAACATAATAGTGAGTTTTAATCAGTAAATGACTGACACGCCTTTACGTTGCGTTCCAGGAGCGGAGGAAGTAATTAGACGATTTCTAACATTAAAAAACCGTATACATAGGTACCGTTGTACTATACTTACATCATTGCGAACGAAAATAATTTATATTGTATGCGACAAAACTTACATACAAATAGGTGACCAGTAGGGTCGAAGCCTGTGGGGCTATGGGTTGGTTTCTGAAAGGAAAACCCGGGACACTGGAACGAAGGCAAATTAGGATCGGGGTTTTTTTTTTTCTGGTAGGAGAATCATCAGAATGACTTCCCCCGCTCTTGGGCGGAGCGGGAGGGCGTGTCAGACTCTTACTGACTAAACCCCTACCCCGTTCCTTCGTTGCCTTCGTTCTGGGGGGGACTCGGTATCAACCGTTAGGAATACCACATGTTCCCCCCAAAGGCTTCGGCCCTACCGGGCCCCTACAGTTTGCTGACATCTCCTTGAGGCGCGCGTGGAACAGAACGCGCCGTTGACGACTGGGCTCGGTCCAGATTATTTCCAGACTGCCGGACAGCGAGCTACCCAGTGCTCGCCGTCCGCGAACCCGCGCCTACGGTGGTCGGAAATCGGGATCGGGATCTCGGCGGCGGCGGCGTGAGGACCGTTCCCTCACGCGCTCACGGTCAGCAGCCTCCTTCACGAGCATTACTGCTTCGCAGAAGGAGGCGACCGCATGCCAACCCTCCTCGCTCAGGACCATGGCCTGAACCAGGGCCCGGCGCGAGAGGTCGCCGCTCCCGATAGCCTCCACAAGGACACGGCGGTGCTCCGCCCAAGCGGGGCACACTTCTACCGTGTGCTCCACCGTGTCCTCCGGGCGGTCCACACAGTGGTGACACCCGGGCGTCCTCTCCTGCTTGATTCGATGCAGGAACCTCCCGAACTTACCGTGTCCGGTGAGGACCTGCGTCATACGGAAAGAGAGGACGCCGTGACCTCTTTCCAACCACTCCTCAAAGAGGGGCCTAACCGCCTCAATGACGGCGTGCCCAGCACTGGGTTGCGACAGTCGCAGTCGCCATGCCACCCTGAGATCCCGCCGGAACTCTGTCCGCCATGCCGCGACTTGTCGCGGCAGCGGAGTTTCGCCCCGGCGTTGCATCTCCACGCGCAAATCGTGCATGCGTGCAAGGACTGTTGCCTCCAAAATTAGGATCGGGGTGGGGTTTAGTCAGTTAAAGTCTGACACGTCCTCCCGCTTCGCTCTAGGAGCGGGAAAAGTAATTAAATGATTTCTTAAATTAAAAAAAAAACCGCCACTATGGATGACTAAAAAAAATGTAATCTATAAAACTTAATCAATAACATCAAAAATGTTTGATTTTAGGTATGTAATTCAGTCCTTACATACCCACATCATTAGAAACACGAGTAATAACCCACAAAATAACAGGATACAGGTACAAAATCATTTGTAAGCCAAACTAAATATATACTGAACGGGTTTTAGTCCACAAATTAGTGCCATACTACACTCGCAACCAAGGCTTAAGTAAGCTTACAGTTGAAATTTATTGATAAAAGGCTTTGCACGCTTGAAATGTGGGAATCTATACCGATAAAATGGTTTGTCTGTTTGTTTTTGGGATTTAAAACTGTGTGAATTGGGTACTTTTTTTGGTTTGTATCGTTTTTTATGGTAATACTGTTGGTGGGGCTATAAATTGCGAAGTAAATTTTGGTAAAATGTTGGTTTATGTTCAGATAAAAGTTCTAGTATATAATTCTGAGGAAGTTTGTGGGATGTGGTTTTAAATATTTTGTTCTCAGCCGAAAATCGTCTATTACTTAACCTAGGCCCAAACGTTGCTCATAAATCAATAAAAAAAAGGATAACATGCAATCACCATTTCTTTTTTATTATTCATTTATTGTAGATACATGGATTATTTTTGAGAGTAGATTTTATAAGTTATCTCAATTTCAAATTAGCAGCTTCAAAAAATGGCATTTTAATTTCTATTTTCCTAATATTCATGTAGTTGAATAATCAACACCAAACTTTAGTGGCAGTGTGCAGATCTGTAGAGTCAAATTCTCCCATCCTCTAAAGAATGAATAAGGAAAAGAAACAGTAGGTATTTACTCTCCAAGCAACAGCAAAGCTCTGTTTTAATTTGCCTTAAACAAAATTATTCATATCCTTTAATTATGCATAGCTCTGAGAACCTTAGCCTTCCACGTGTTGATGTCGACAACCAGGCCATTCATAAATACTGATGAGTTTTACGATTTCTGGTACTTACAAGAATAAACAGTCTTTTACTGAATAAATACTTTACGTAAATCTTACTTTGTGAAGGGTTGTATTATGTGTTGATTTGTTTTACTAGTCAGTAAAACAAATCAACACATAATATGGTAATTATTTTTTATTATAATTACTTCCTTTATTTCCTTTTTTATTGTGTTTCATATTTTTTTTTAATATTTACCTACCTAAAAAAGTACAACAATATTTAAAAATATAGAAAATAGTCATCCACCGGTATCGGGAACAGGGTCCAAGATACCGGCGGTCAGGGTTCCAGAGAAAGGAACCTCCGGACTATGCGAGGGAACCATATTATTATTATTATAAAATAATTATGCATGTTTGTTTTTTTTTGATGTAGGTCGTTTTATAACTTCTTACCCTATGAGTAGAGCGACTAGTGTCTGATTTTTGCTGACTAAAAGTCACCGGTGATTCTTTGTTGCCCTTTGTGTCACAGGGCCACGTTAACTCTGCTCACGCAAATTTTGCTGACTTTTTAACCATTTTTATTCGACGGTTGGAAAAAAGTCCTATTAAATTCTTTTAACTACTCAAGAAATAAAACACGCAGTAGTTAGGTAATTAAAAACCATTTGTCGTTCACCTGTTTCATGAGTACTTAACAGAAGTTAAGTTAAATAGAAAATGTAACAATAAAATATTGTACTTAAATGCTTTCTAAGTTTATAATGACGCCAAACACAGTCAGGTCCAAATCCTAGTCTACTTCGTTAATGCTGCCCTAATAGTAATATTAATACCCTAGTAGTATTATTAATGGTTTACAGTTAACACGGAAATAAATCTTTCACTATTTAAACTCCAATATAAACGTACAAAACCCACGGTATTTGTATAGGGTGGCCAACTCTCAATTTTTTTTATATATTTTCTAATCAAATATCTCTCTAACCTGACAGTTTCGACAGATCCAGAATTTATTGGTGGCCTCAGATTTAAGGACATGTCAAGGACAATCTAGGACAAAATACAAAACAGGGTATTTGGTATTTTGTTAAAGGGATACCCTATGTGAAGATATGATGAGAAACGTGATAACAACACGTCGTGGTTTATGCTGCATGCGGGTTATAATAATGATTCATTTCAAAACTGTCAAGCGTGAATATGATAGTGAAAAAATGTGTGTATGTGTGTGATGTTTGTGTGTGTTTACAGTGTTGTCTTTTTAACCCTAAGGTTAACTGGTAGAGAAACCTGGCCTTGATGCATTATGTACCACCACTGTACATGAAGTTTAAATAAATAAAAAATAAAGATTATTTTTATTTCAACATCATTAATAGAATTTATATTTATTTACAGTAGTGCTCACAAGTTCTATAAAGATCTTTCGAAGCGCCTTGTTGATACTTGGCGTGACCAAAGGGCTGGCTTTTAACTCGAACAGAAGATAAGCATTGCCATAGAGCGTGGCAATACCGCTAGTCTTTTAGGCACATTACCAGTCACCAGCGATGTGGAAGAGTTTTTTGATGCCATACTTTAGTTCGTTTTTAGTTAGTGCTAATTAGTTTAGAGTTTTTATTATACTGAAAAAATATCATATAGATTTATAATTATTGCCATATTATCTACCTTCACGGTTGGCTAAGATCCTCCTTTCATTTTTTCCATTGTTGCCGACCCTAAGCCACCTCTTGTTTCTTAAAGACGTCTAAGTCGTCGCGTCTTTTCCTTTGTGGTCTACCTCAACCCTGCTTCGCGATTTTCTAGCATTCCGCAGAGGTTGGCGGCACGGATGGTTGGCGCAGTAGTGGAGCGATTGACTGCTACGCTTCGAGTTACGGACTCGATTTCCGTCTAGGGTGTTTCAGATCTAGGTGTCCTTTGTGTGTGTGATTACAGGAATAATTCTTAGTATTGAGCAATGTTAAAAAATAAAAGAAAATATCATATTTGTAAGAAATATTTATATTTTTTTATTTTTAAACTTTAAAACAGCTAGACTGATTTTTTAAATAAATTCTCCAATAGAACGCGGATTTTTCAATGACTGACATACGCTATTAATAAATCTTCTACTTTCACACGGGTGAAGCTAGTGAGCCAACATTCAATTCAAAATACTCGTATTATGAAAGACATGACCAGTTCCTTAAAATTAAAAAGGAATTAAATTTTAAGTTGGCCACCCCATACGAACAAAATATTCAGAAAATAGCAATAAATTCTAAAAAAATATCTAGTTCCAATTTTTGTAACCAATGCCCGCAGCATAACAATAAATTTAATTGGTGGGAATAAATGTTCGTTTAGTTTGTATGTAGTTTTGGCAGCGAGCATGCCAAAAATGTATTCGATTTAAATTCTGGCCAGCAAATAATTTAGGTAATACACGTACAATTTGGTCTTTATCACACTGAAACTGAAGGCTAGTGTAAAACAGTACGATTGAATTATATGGGATTTATAGAACGGTTCATACTTTACGATATTGCAGCTTTGGTCACATCAATAATGTAAACTTTCGGGTGGACCTGGCGAGGGTTGCGGGAATCCGACGGTTGCGACACACATGGAACCTGTCGTTGTGGTGACGCTTGGGGGAGGCCTATGTCCAGCGGTGGACGTCTTTCGGCTAAGATTATGATGATGAATGTAAACATTCACCACCCTTTTTTTTAAAGACAGAAAATCATGAAATAATTTCTCCTGCTCTTGATTAAGCTTTATATTATTATTCATCATCATCATCATCTCAGCCGAAAGACTGCTGGACATAGGCCTCCCACAAGCGTCGCCATAGCGACCGGATCGTGGATGTGCGTCTCGCATCCATCGGATTCCCGAGACCCTCGCCAGGTAACATATTATTATTATTATTAAATCTTAGAAAAAAATTATAATCTTAACGGAAGTTATAGTTATGTTTGAGCAAATATGTACAAACACTAGGACCACGGGGTCTCATGGAGTTGTTCATAATATCAGCAAACAGCTGGTCGGATCTTCGTATGACCAGAGGGATGGCCTTTTCTTCAGCCTTTTCGTCGGTAGCCTCGTTGATAGCAATACTGATTAGTATTGCTATCAACGAGGCTACCGACGCGGCTTTTTGGGCACTTTTGCTATTGATATTGGCGGTTTTTTTTTTAATTTCCTTTGATTTCTTTTCTACCCATTTGTACATATGTTTAGTTTGTATATCTTTCTATTAAGCCAAATTGATTAAATCCAAATTGTCCTATCCCACTGTTGGACAAATACCACCCATTCCTTCATCATATTCTAGGCCACTTCTCACCAATTCCAATTAACTGCATAAAAAGCCAAAAAGCACAATCTTCCCAAAAACCATTTCGCATTATTTTTCCTTCACAACCACCATAATTAAAACGAAATTTACATACTTATTAAATGTATACACGGTGAAAATTTCACCGGCACAGGTGACTTTGTCGAAAAAGTTGTTGGTACAGTGTGGAGCTGACACCACTGTGATAAGGGTCTACCACCCTCAATCCAGTTAATTTATATGTTTGCTGGGCTCATGATTTGTATGAAGTTATTTTGGACTATGTTATTATTGTGGGGTCTTACGATTGTGTCGAGGATTTTTGATATTTTTTGGCGTAGCGAAAAATGTATTGTGTTTTCCTTGTGTGTGGAGGGGTGTGTGGGATCGTGTTGGGATTACTAACAACGTTCTGTTGTGTGTAAACACGAGTGATCAGCAACGGGTTTGTCATGGGTGACTGGAGTAGTTTTTTTTTTCAAATTCGAGTTCAAGGGAGGTTAGCGAATTTTGTTTTTGGTTTTTTCTTCTTTTTATTTTAAGTATTCTTGTATTGTCGGAAAGTAATTAATTAGTTTTAATGTAATTGCAGTTGAATTAAAAATGTTTTGCACCGACCTAAAGCAGAATGGCACAAGAGTTTTGACTGAAATGATGATGACAATGGTACAGATAAACCAAGACACAACAGCTACTACATCGACGTGGTTGACTACTTAGAGTCCATCAAAAAATGTAAGTATCATTAGTCATAAATATATTTTTTACTAAGTTGATTTAGGATAATAAAAAAATACCTGCCGACATCTTCCCATCCGACATTAATTTTATTATTTAGAAGGCTAGATCGAATAGGCCCTTAATAAATTGGTGCACTTCACCATCAGCAACAGCATCACTGCTTACCATCAGGTGAGATCGCAGACGATCACTAAATTATGCCCTTAAAAAAAACTTTAACAACGAAACCAAAAAAGCCAAAAATCAAAGTCCCCAAAAAATCCAGCAAAAAAAAACCCACTTAATAAAAACAAATAAACTGTCTTACAGTTTAACCCTTTATAAAGGATTAATTTCGGGGCGGTAACGCAGCCAATTTCCTCCCTGTCAAGGCCGCTTCATTAAGTGAATAATTTATTGCTCTTTCAGGTAATATAGACTTGCACTGTTTACGGGTTAAGTATTTTTGAGTGTGATTTTCTATGTCTGACAGGTTGAAAGTAGGTATACCCTTCTCATTTCAAGAACTGAAAGGTTTTTTTTGTTTTGTGATGAAAAATCATGCTATGACTTGTTTCGCTCTAAAGCGGGCTGAAAAGACATTATACACTTACTATCTAAACCACACATCTTCGTCTTTCTGTTCTTTCAGATACCTTTACGTTCTAGGATCGTGGATTTACTTCTCAGAAACTCGTCGCAGCCCCAGCGGGTCTCAACCCTGCTACGGTTTTGGTGACATATCTTTGAAGTGTGTGTGGAATACAACGTGCACCGACGACTCTAGTTCGGTCCGAAAAGTACTATAATAGTCTTCGATCAACAATGTCGTTGATCAAAGATAAATAGTATTTTAAGTTTGAGGGGATATTTTTGATATACATTCTGATTGATTGATGAATCTTGGCTACAACGAGCTACCGTGACTTATTACACTATACTTGTATATTTTTCGGGATTAAAACCCTATAAAGCCTAGCACTAAATATATTTTACTCAGTTTCTATTTGTAAATCTCGTACAATAATATAACACCTATTAGTAAAATAAATAATTATCACTATTAAACTCAGTTACTAATCTGTATCTACAATCATAATGAACCACAGATTTATATGCAATCGAACCATTAAACATGTCTGATCTCACTAACGATCTCATTAAATGCATCTCCTGATAATCTCCTTCGATCTCAAAACTCAGTCGTGTAAAACTGATAGTAGCCTATTTTAGCTAATGACCTAGCTTGTAACAAGTGAAAAACTAACGCGAACTGAACTCAACTGAACTGAGTGGAATCAGGACCAAGTAGAATCAGTTGAGATATCCCGACAAGTCGCATACACTCTAATTTGCCAATCGAGGGAAAAATCCACGAGGGTGTCTCATGAAGGAGTGAGCCAGGAACTTATTATTACTTACTTTCTTAATTCAAAACGTTCTGGAGTGGCGACCACGTACCGGAAGACGCAGGAAAATGGACCGATAATTTGGTGAGGGTCGCGGTCCGAATCCGATGGATGCAAGGCGCTTCTGATCTTAGGGGAGCGAGACTGGATGTCAGATTTTTACTGACTAAAACCTACATATTCATTTCTTTCGAACAATCCTGCAGAAGGGTAGATAACGCTCTGGCCGAATTGCCATCTCAGCATGATGCAACTAGTGATGATTTTCTATTATCACGGAGGCAAAGTTGCAAGTAGAAACTCATTTTAAGTAGAATGCTATAGGGCATTTAATATTTATCTGGTATATAAAATGTTGCAAACTATCTTTGAAAACATAAAATCCTAAAAGAACTCATTTACATAAAATGAAAATGCCACGCGTAAATACACAAACGTATCTTAATCTTAATTCTACATGCATTGCTTTTGATCATTCATTTCAACCACCTACATATACTCAAGATCTGAAGCCCTATCATGAGATCTTAATACAATCCATTTGACAACCTAAACTGAAATGTTAAAGGGATGTCACTCGCACGAATGACATTTAAACACGTCATGTTAAGACCCCAGCAAAATGAACAAGGCTTTACTAGTTTATTAATGAAACCTTCATGCATTACAATGGTACAAATTGGACGCTTTCTAGATGCGTAAAAATTAAAAATAACGGGTTTCCCAATAAGAGGAAAGAAAAATGCATTCTTTTAATATAAATGATCGGATGTTTATTTCATTATAAAGAGGAAGAAAACCTTGTATTAATTAGAAAACAAAGGTATGGTGATAAAGTATATAATTAAAATGTAAAAAGGGTACCTATCATAAATAGAAAATGTACAAAAAAAATTAATTTTTTTTTAGAATGTCAAACATAAAATGGCGCAAACAGCTGCTACAAACCATTTAAAAATAAATCGCTGTTCCACATTCAAAGTCTCGTCACCCATAACACGAAATACGTCATCACACGCACTCTCCCGAAAATTGATGACTTCTCGGAAATTAAACTCGTCACAGACGCATTTATCCGCCGGTACATTTGGCATAACACCATCCTTTACGTGCCTGCAATACTTATGGAGTTAGTAGAGCGATTCCGCTTTAACTTTTGACTTTACCTGTCGAATCGTAATGAAGGCTAATATCTACTTTCCAGTAGGATCAGCCGTAGAGTTTCAAATATGTTTGGTAATACGGTAAGTTTTTATAGGGTTCGATCTGTGGAGCCACTTTTAATGTTACGATCAAAGGGGATAAGAAGATTAAAGTGACTATCATATGAAGGACGAATCAAAACTTTATTTATTTTTAAAGACGAATTTGGACTTAGGATTGAACGAAAAGTAACCAAGTAGATATGTGCAGATATAAAACAATTTAACGTTTGAATCCCCAACCGGTCCTATGAGACCGCGCTGTTATTGTTTTACTATTGTGTCTCGTTTCGCGGGTATCTGAGTAATTAATATAATGATTGAAAGGTTCTAGAATGGCGACCGTGCACCGGAAGACGCATTTTAATTCATGAATCCCCGACCGGTTCTATGAGACCGCGCTGTTATTGTTTTTCTCTATTGTACTATTGTGTCTCGTTTTGCGGGTATGCGATAGGTTAAAGCCTCCCACAACCTTTCGTTTTGGTGTCACTTAGGGGAGGCCTATGTCTAACAGTGGACGTCCTTCAGCTGAAATGATGATGATTGAACATTCCCAAAAAGATGGCTTCTTGGCTCTAAGATACAAGACAGATGAACTTTTTTATTAGGACTATCGCGTCACTTGCACGTTTAAGGACATATCAGCCAGATTGACTGAAATTGTTTTCATAAAATTTTACTATCATAAGAATCGCCATTTAATTATTGAAAAACAGAGGTACGAAAAGGTCTAGGGCATACTAGAATCGTTGCGACAGTTCCTAGGTGCGGTTGTACAACACAACGCTTTATAATTGTGTTTGAAGCCCCATCTGCCAATATTGCTTGCACTTAGAAACTGAGCTATTCTACTTATTGAGGAAATGAGCCTGGAGTCTTTTTCTTGAGACTACCTACGCTATTATAATTATTATGTATTTCTACATTTACAACTTACCAACAAAAAAGCACAGCATGTACTACATTAAGCATAATTTATTTGTTATAATAAGTAATACATACTCGTAGCACCTACTTTGGAATAAAAATATTAATAAGTAAGTAAAGTACCTACCAAAAAAAAACAATTATTAACTTATTAAAACTATCACAGAAGTCAATTAATTCTAGCTTATATAAATTACAATAGTTTACAATAAAATGGGTAAAATTCGATTGCACAGATTCAATTAAATTCGATTACAATTAATTTAATTTAATAAGATTACAGGAAATGAAATTAAATTAGATGACACTAAATAAAATAAAATTTGATTAGAACAAATTCGATTTTATTATTATACAAGAGTGAGTAAACTTATGATATTTATCTAGATGATGCTAGTCCTATGACAATTGATAACATTGCATCACTGACACAATTTAAAAAAACTGAACCAGTCTGTGTTAAAACCTCAGCGTAAACCCAACATTTTAGCAAGCATTCTTGTAATTTTCAAGCAAGCAGATCCAGCTACAATTAGGTCTGAATATTCAGCGTTTCAGCTGAGGAAGTAATGGAAATTTATCGTCCGGATAAGACACGACTTGTTTTAATATAAGGGTTGGTAGCGATAGTTGAATAATGTGCTAAGCGGGATTATTATGGTTGATGGAATACGTGCAGTTAACAGGTTTTGAGTTTTATTTTACTTTTGTAGAATTTTGTTCTTCGATGAGCTTTTTTTTTGGGGTGGACGAGGAGAGGTGGTGAAAGAGGGGACTTACCGCCTCAATGACGGCGTGCCCAGCACTGGGTTGCGACAGTCGTAGTCGCCATGCCACCCATCCGATCAGTTGTGTATTGAGTTATCAATTTAAACAAGTTACGTCATCGACTTACCGTAACCCGTTACATTTCGTAACATATCACACCACGTGACACTATAAATCTTCTTGAACTCAACCACAGCACATCATATTATACTAAGAATTACTGTGTTATTTTTTTACATTCATAGCTTATTTTGTCTTCACAAAGCAGTGTTGACACCAGCTCTAAGAGACTAATTGAATCTTAATCTTTAGCAACAGCTTTCAAGTAAAAATGAGTAATTAAGTATCATATCACACCACATCACATCACGTTCCACCACAAAACACCTCTTACTATATAATAATATACAAAAAATACTTTGCATTGCAGTCATGGCTTATTTTGTCATCACAAACCAGTTTGACATTAGCTCTAAAAGACTAATTAAATCTTAATCTTTAGAAACAGCTTTCAAATAAAAATGAGAGTATTAAGTATCATATCACACCACACCATATCACATCACACAGTATCACATCACACCGCGTGCTACCACAAAACAGCTCAAACTACACCATATCAAAGCACAACATAATTATCATACTAAAAATACTGTGCATTGCATTCATGGCTTATTTTCTCGTCACAAACCAGTGTTGACACAAGCTCTACAAGACTAATTAAATCTAAATCTTTAGCAACAGATTTCAAATAAAATAAGGGTATTAAGTAGCATATCACACCACATCATATCACACAACATCACATCACACCGAGCGCTACCACAGAACACCTCGCACTATTCTATTACTCCCAGATTATACTAAAAATACTGTGCATTACATTCATGGCTTATTTAGTCGTCACAAACCCGTGTTGACACCAGCTCCAAGAGACTAATTAAATCTTAATCTTCAACAACAGCTTTCAAGTAAAAATGAGGGTATTAAGTAAAAGGATTAGTGATGTGGTTTTTGTTGATTAGTTTCACGTCAGTTCCCAGCGCTGTTGTAATTATTTTCACTTAATCCAATACTGCTTCGGAGAAGGAAGGTTTTATTATTTTTCTTTAATAACTGAGAAATTAAAGCGTTATTTTAAAGTTGTCTTGAGGGTACTTTAACTTAATTACGCTTGTTTTTCTAAGGTTTGGGTAGAGGTAGAGTGTTTCAATATTTTGTTGAGTTAGGTATGTTTAGTTCCTTCCCTGTTATTACAACGAATGAATTAAGTAAGAAAATCGAAATTCATTGCTAGACATAGACTTCCCTTATAGATTTCGACGCCCCCGCCACTGGAATCCTGATCCTGGTACGGGTTTTTAACCTCTGTAGGCGCAGACTTAAGGATGGCGAGCAATAGGTAGCTTACCGTCCGGCAAACCAGTAATCATCTAAACCGAGCCCAAATCGTCAACAGCGCGTACTGTTCCACACATGCCTCAAAAGGATATCAGCAAAACCGTAGGGCCCAGCAGGGTCGAATTCTCTGGCGACATGGGTTGGCTTCTGAAAGTAAAACCCAAGATCCTGGAAGGAATTAAAGAGTGATGGTGTGGTTTGGTTAATCTGTAAAAGTCTGATACGCCCTCCCGCTCCGCCCAAAGGCGGAACAAGTCACCTAAAAAAAGACGGCTCTTTCAAGTTTTTAATATGTCACCATCTTGGAGACAATTAAGTTTAAAGCATGTCAAAATAATATGGAAGTTTGAGGCGACGTTTGACAGTTTGCGACCAAGATGCAAATGCAAACGTTTCTCAAAACTTACGAGAATTGCCTCTCTGAAGACTGAACGCCGCAGCTCTTTGAAAAAAATGTTGCATAAAATTTTCCCTTCTCCCGATTATGCCTATGAGGGGTTTCTTTCACGGCACGACAATGTGATGAAAAGTGACTCACAATAAGGGCCCTCTACCACCACTCCATAGTCTTTGTCTTACCATGTATTGTTCAGACGCCAAAGTCGGGTTTTTTAACACAATAGAATTTTTTAACACAATTTTTGTATGATCATGGTGCTGCGGAAATGCGTTATTATATTGTGTGAGCTTTCTTTGCATGTTTTTAAAAGAATATTTTGTTGACTGAATTTGTTAACATCGTATGGGTTTTTTGGAATGATAGCAGTTTTTCGATTTGGAAAATAATACTGAAACTAACCTATTAATATCTGACTGCCTTGTTGACTTCGTGTTCGCAAGCGCGTCTGCTGAGCATGGGGTCCAGGTTTCAATTTCAAGATCGGGCAAATGCTATTGGGATTTTCCATTAAGAATTACTCAGTTGCAGCTGATTGATTAGCAGCTGCCCAGAGTCTGGAAGTTGGTGGTGTGGTAGCAGTACAGCCGTTGGTCCTACTGTCCTACACCTGATCTGTCTCCAGTCGTGTCGGGGTTGCCTTCCCATCAGACTATGAGAGTTAAGGAAAAGATAATGCACTTGTGCAATACGAGTGCGTACTTGGCTCATCTCTGTTGAAATTGGCCACCGTGATCAAAATTCCGTTGACGCCGGGACGATTATTTTATTATTAATATTAAATACCTGAACATTTTTTTTTTAACAACCCATCATACTCTTCATAGAAAAAAAAAGAAGAGCTCAGCTTCTAAGGGCTGTGGCACAAAAAAAAACAAATTCGTATGATATGAATACAACGGTTTATGTAACTGGTCTGTCAGACCCTGCGGGCATATAGCGAATTATTTTTGCTACAAAAATTCAATAAATATTTTTCAGATACCGCTTACGAAAACTGGTATAGCCCTAAACCGACTATCAACACTAAAATACTCACTATTTTCAATCCCCCCAACTGTCATATTTTTTTCAAAAATATTTTCCGAACTGTCCAGATCCATCTAGCAAAAAATATGAGACCGAATATTTTATGCCAAAACGACCACCAAAAATTTCAAGAGTATTTTTTCTCCCTTTGCATTGACAGGTGTGGTTGTTCCAACGTTTAACCGCAAAGTATGAAGACAGACACAGAAGGTTGGCTTCGCGCTTAAAGCGAAAACACGTTTTACATGATGACTGTGACATCACCACTCCTTCCGCAGTTTACTGGAAAGCTGAGTGCCACCGATGCTGCAGTTAACTACTGGTTCCAAATAATTAACGAGTTTACCTTCGATTCGAAAAGAAAAAGAAGTCGGAAGTAGGTCGCGTAGGTAAATGGTCTCTTAAAACCGAATTCTATCTTTGAGGTATTTGACCTCAAAGATAGAATTCGGTTCACTCGCGACCGGCATTTCATAAAACGTAAGCATCTATGTGTATGTCGCGCCTGATTGTACTCATTCATATTTACTAACGGATAAAGGCTAACCTTTGGAGATGTCGAGTCCGATTGAGAAGACCAATACCAGCAAGTGCAGCATAGAAGACCCCCTTCTGCTCAATTGAATGAATGAGGCTCTAATAGTGGGTGGCTGGTGAAAGGCGGAGTACCGAGTCATGTTGCAACTTACTGAATAGAATAGAAAAACATTTATTTGGGACAGACACAGCACAACGATTACAAACACGAAGTAAATTAGAAAAAAAAGACACAGAATGCGCCGAGCGTGCGAACCGAAAGGGTGAACACCTCAGCATTTGCTGGGCGTCAGACACCCAGCGCTGGTTTTCAGTTTCTGGGCTTTATTCACCAGAATACTATAAAGGTTACTACATTTACTACATTGGGCCTAATCTGGGCACATCAGCTCCCATACATTGTATATGGCAAATAGGCTTGCAAAGCTTCATTAGACCCACGCCATTCGACGCAATTCTACGTAAAACTCAGGTGTTGCCTACGTGTACGTCAGTCTAATGTGGTTCCCGCTTAATAAGGCGAGATGATGTTGATGGCTTTAAGATCCCATTCCTAAGGATATACTGGTTTCTCAATATTGTGTGCCGGACTTTTCTCTTCAAGCCTTCTGAGTTTATTTCTTCTGTGGTTAAACCGTGGACCACCGTGGGTGGCCGATTCGCATCACTGGGCACTTGTGACGTCATCCGGTGATGTGCTCCATCTGCCCAATCAATTCAGTCGGTTCTCTGTCGGGGTGAACTTTTGGTTCAGGAGCTGTGTCTTCGAGTGACGCGGTCTTTATCCATCTATGCAATGGTATAGGCTTTGACTTTGATTAGGTTTTAGTTTCCTTCATCGGACCACTAGACGTACGGCGATGCGCCACCGTTACCTTGGCCCTGGAAAGAGTTCCCCTTTGCAGGAATACAAGTGGATTTTAGTCAACTCAAGTCTGATGTTTCTTCTCGCTTTATAATATATCATCTATTATACTAGGTTGCTGCTTTGGAGTGGAGGGATCACATACCTAAACAAGTTATGAATTAAAATCCTTAGCTGGAAAAGAAGTGCAACAATTCCTGAGAAACTTGGTATTAGCAGAAGTGACTGGCATCAAATGATGTGGAGTGAGATGAAAGGTGAAGTTCAAAACTGATCGCTATAGAACCTTTTGGACGCCTGCTACTTCATTTCAGTCGAAAGGCGTCCACTGCTTGCTGGAGAAAGCTCTACTCCAAGTGTCACCACAAAGACCAATCCTCTGTGTCTCGCATCCACCACATTCCCGCGATTCTAACCAGGTCTTAGTTCTAGCTTGTGGAAGGTCTTCCAATGCTTCGTCTTTCGGTACGTCTTCCACTCAAGAACCTTTTGTTCTTACTATCACTTAAGTTTGGCGATTCTTTGACCAAAAAGAAGTTTAAGTTTTTAGTTTAAGTCTAGGATTTTCTAATTAGAACCAGTTTATTTTCCACTACCATTCTCCCAGGAATCTTCTAGTATTTTCCACATTTTTCTCTGACGTCTCCACAAAACATTTCAAAGGCATGCACCGTTTGCGGCAGCTAAGAGTATAAGACAAGATAATTAACTCGCCTTAAGGTCAAAACACAAAAGGGTATTACATTTTCTTCAGTTAATTTTCATTATGCAAGAGAAGACAGTTTCAATGGAGTCGCTTTCATAAAGTTGTTTTTTTTTTGTTTTATTGCCAGGCTTTTGTCGGAATTTGATGAGAGTAAAAAATGTGACAAGCGTTTTCTTGGGAGAAAACTTTTCTGCCGGAGTCTGTGTCTCCTGATAGCTACCACCCAGGGGCCTTTATGTTAAGGTTGGACGTTTTATTTCTCGGTAAGCGTGCTCCATCGTCGACCTCATTATCGTTACCATCAGGTGAGATAGTAGTTAAAGGTGAGTCTATAAATAATTAAAA
The DNA here is from genome assembly GCA_030763345.1 of Mythimna separata. NCBI lineage: Eukaryota > Metazoa > Arthropoda > Insecta > Lepidoptera > Noctuidae > Mythimna > Mythimna separata. Next base: position 9,250,464 of record CM061190.1, read on the forward strand.
GAACAAAAATGGATAGATGAGGTTTTATTTCATAATCAAAGACACACTTGGATATACTGGTTTCCTTACGTTGTTTTTCGCCACTATTTAGAGAGCAGTGATGATGAAAAAAATTACACAAAGTAATGCGCCCAGCAGAGTTGAAACCCGCGCTTTACTGCTTTTCTGATCCACCACAGTACCTCCAGATAACTCCTAAGATATCATGTTAAATAATCTCTAAAAATTATAAGATTTGATATTTTTATCTTAGAAATAGAAAAGCAAGTAACAAATTAAGTTCACAAGAAAACTACGTGACTTTAGTTTATTAAAATGGCTGACATTTAATAAACCTGATTATAAAAAAGTAAATGACGATACTAGTTTATAAATTAGTACTTACGACCTGGTACCACAGACTTAATGAGAAAAAATGTAGAAGTGCTTCGTCCCAAGTCGGGGTAGATTTTTCTAGGAAAATTATAGGAACATTATTTATAATAAGAAACAAACTAATGAGAGGATGTTAGAGAAATACTCTTGCGTAATTTGTGAGATAAAAAATGTTAGGTTCCAATTTTCAAAGTAACAAGATTACTATCTCGCCTTTCGGGCTAAAAACAAAATACTCAAGACTATTCCGTAACGTCATAAAGTTATCATAATGATCAGATTATATGACGTCAGAGAGACAGATAAGTCCCAGTTATTATCTTCCAATGATAATAATTAGGAAACCCATATCTACCCGGGAAAGTTGGACAGGCCAAAAGCTGGAAAGGTAGTCCTGCCGGCCGTCAGGTAAAGACAAGCCTAGTCGAAGACGCATTGTATTCCACAAACGCCTCAAGGATATGTCAGCAAGATTGTTTATGCCAGTTAGTGTGATGCCTTGCAGGATTGCGGATTATCCGAAAGAGTAACCGTGGCCTTCACAGAAGGTACACTGTAGGTCTACCCTCCATTCAAAATAAGATTAGACATTTAAAAAAACCTTTTTTAAAAACGAACTGCCGTTCAAATGATTTGGACTTCTATTCTGTAAAAAGAATTGGTCACAAATAACTGCGGTCAGCATTTTTATACCAGGAACACAATAAAAGTCAAAATCGGTTGAACGGACGGAAAAAAGTTTGCTTTAATGTCTAATCTTATTGCGAATGGAGTTTAAGACTGGATGCTGGACCTCAAACTAGCCGGAGATGTTGAAGTATTGCGCTTTAGTGACTATATTTAAGCTATATTGTGGCTTTCGAGGCTATAATTCTGTGGTGTAAATGAATTTGGATCGTCTGTAAAAGTCTGTAAAAGTCTTACCTCGCACTCCAGTTAGAGTTGGAAAATATTTGGTTATTTCCCACTAAAGAAAAAAGATTTAGGACCAGACAAAAACCACAGCGAATACCAAAAGAAACTGACTCCGAAGAAAAAGACGTTAATACATTAGGAGACTAAGAGAACCTGGATATGAAACATCTTGTGGCGTATAAACAAAGTTGATGTGTAATTACAAAGCTGAAGACAAAGCCGGGGTGGAATACTGTATACGTACACAGAGTCATCTCGTTGACATGCGGGTCGGATTAGAGAATGTGTAGGGACGTGTTACTGTTTTAATTGTTTGTTTATACATTATACTATCTGTTCTTTAACAGATAGTCCCTATAATGTATCAAAACTCAATGTATAACCTTTGTTATACATTAAGTTTTGATACTTTCGGTATGTATTCAAGAGGTAGTAGCGTTTAATAATATGGTCTTTGTAAAGAGTATTTAAATGTTGTGTTTTGATAGATAACAAAAACTCACAAACAATTTGAGTATTATTATAAAAATTTATACTATAGTGAGTTTTACTGAGATAGATATATTTTGTTCTGATGACCACCATAAAATTTGCGATACAGCTTTTTTATTATGAGATATTGCTTTAAGAAATGTTATGTTAGTATTTTGAAGCGGTAATGTGAAAATAATATAAACTGGTGCTTAACTGCAATCCCGCTTGATGGTAAGCTAAACAGTGATGCGATGAAGAGCCTAATCTCTTGAAGACACCCAAATTATAATCAGAAGAGAAGACTGCAGCAGACAAATTATTCCTGTCCCACGATGTACGCAGAATCGTATTTCCCAATTTCTGGTTTAAGGAGCCCAAATATACATGTTCAATCTTCATATTCAGTTACTGGACTTGCATTTTAGTGTTTTCCACTTTTATCTTGACCACTCCACACATTTCGCTAGCCCAGAAAACATTAACATTCACCAAATCCTAGTTGACGTCGCCTATTGCAATCGTTTGCATATGTTTAGCTAATTGTTACTCTGTTCCACACAACCTCAGGTTGACTTCATGAGTGGGGTAAATAGGTTTGGCAATTACGCATCCTGGGTCCAATTTGAGCGTTGAGTTGTGATGACGTTTGATTCGTGTTTGAGTTCTTGGAATAATTTGTGATGTCTTTGTGTCTGCTATCTTGATTGAATCTTCATGTATGGAGGTGCAGAGGTCTTTGCTGTTGTTGTTGTATTTATTTACCTTTAACAGTTCAGATTAACAGCAATTAAGTTATCTAAATCACATACACAAACTTGAATAAGAACAGTAACATTGTTGCTTCTCATTTTCAGTTCATCGTTGTGTGCATTCGCGCAGCGGAATTTTGTTGAATTTAAAGATTTTAAGTATGCAGATATTTAGTGTATGACGTCGTGTAATTGTGTATGGTAAAAAAAAAATTGTGCAAGCAGCCAGTGTGGAGAAATTAAACAAAAACTGATTCCGCTGGACGAACGTTGTCCTGGCGGAACTTTTTTTAATCCATGGACTTTAGAAGAAAAGAGATGTGTCCAAAAATTAGTGTGTATTTGTGTGTAATTGTGTATGTATGAATAAAAGTAGTGCATGCATAAACTTCGGAGAAATTCAAGTTTCCGCTACGCGAACGTTTGGCCATTAGCTAGTTTTCATATAAAGCGCTTTCATAGAGAGCTGCAGATTTTTACATACATTGTTTTGAATTTGTTTATATTTGTTTAAAAAACAGATTTAGAAAAAATCGTAGGGCTTAAAAGATAAAAATATAAACGTAAAATACGCTTATTAGGTCTTAGTTCTTAAAGTATGCACTTTGGGGTCTAGATTTTCACGTTTACCTTGTAAGTGTCTGTAACATGTTGCCAAGTGTCAATGATGTTCCGTTAGTAATTAAAGAGTTATAGGACAATTTACCATGAATATATCACTGTTAACAAAACAGTCAAATATCACGACGTTCTAAAGGAATTGCATGGTAAAATGTATGTCAATAATTAGTGTATTCATTCAACTATTCTTATGCAAAATTTTATGTCATTAAATTCAGTAATTAAAGAAAAACAATTATAATACTGACGAAGCATCGAAATCCTACATAACCCGACCAAGTTCGGATGGCTACAAAAAAGCGGCCGTGTCATATATCTGAGAAACGTTCTTAACCTTCCAATATAATATTTATTAATATGGTAAAGTTGCGTACACAAGCGTTAGGAAAAAATAAAACAATTGCATTTCTTGAATGAAAAATATTTTTTTAATAATAACGCCACTATCTACGATAAAATAAATCCTCAATTAACAAGTACTTCTACACTAAAGTTGCAAAGGGGAACGCTCGTGCATGCCTAGTCTATTGGTTAAATTATGTAAAAAGCTACAATATGATAAATATTTACCTAAACAGTAGTAGGTACTTATATGTGGTAATTATTTAATTTCCCTAAGGGGTCTATAGTTAGAATCCTGATCCGTGAAATCTTCAATAGAAATTAGCTGTATAAATTTTATTTGTCTTAAATAATATATCTAGATTAGATTATATCTCAAGTCTCAAGTGCATACTTAAATAAAGTACCTACGTAAATAGTACCTACTTTCTGTCATAGTCAAATACAAATTTAAAAAAGTAGGTGTACGAAAATAAGTGACCTATAAATTATATCGAAACAACAATTGTGTTATCACCTATACCAATTCAATACCGGTATTATAGTGTAAATTTTGGAATGTTACCTAAATATATTGCACGGCCGCTTTTTTGTAGCTATCCAAACTTGGTCGGGTTATGTAGGTTTTCGATGCTTCGTCAGTATTATAATTGTTTTTCTTTAATTACTGAATTTAATGACATGAAATTTTGCATAAGAATAGTTGAATGAATACACTAATTATTGACATACATTTTACCATGCAATTCCTTTAGAACGTCGTGATATTTGACTGCTTTGTAAACAGTGATCTATTCATGGCAAATTGTCCTATAACTCTTTAATTACTAACGGAACATCATTGATACTTGGCAACATGTTACAGACACTTACAAGGTTTGTATAAACGTCAAAATCTAGACCCCAAAGTGCATACTTTAAGAACTAAGACCTAATAAGCGTATTTTACGTTTATATTTTTATCTTTTAAGCCCTACGATTTTATCTAAATTTGTTTTTTAAACAAATATAAACAAATTCAAAACAATGTATGTAAAAATCTACAGCTCTCTATGTAAGCGCTTTATATGAAAACTAGCTAATGGCCAAACGTTCGCGTAGCGGAAACTTGAATTGCTCCGAAGTTTATGCATGCGCTACTTTTATTCATACATACACAATTACACACAAATACACACTAATTTTTGGACACATCTCTTTTCTTCTAAAGTCCATGGATTAAAAAAAGTTCCGCCAGGACAACGTTCGCCCAGCGGAATCAGTTTTTGGTTAATTTCTCCACAATGGCTGCGTGCACAATTTTTTTTTTACCATACACAATTACACGACGTCATACACTAAATATCTGCATACTTAAAATCTTTAAATTCAACAAAATTCCGCTGCGCGAATGCACACTTCATCGTTTCGAAATAGTTTAACATCATTACTTTAGCTGATAGTCCACTGCCTGACACAGATTTTCCTCTAGCGTCACCATATGAATCAATCCTGTGCTCACTGTGTATCTAGGAGACTGGGTAACTAGCATTTGTTCGAAGGAGTCATCGTGACCCTGGAACGCTAAGGGCAACTGAAGATACATGGTGCGTTTTCAGTTAGTAAAAGTTTGGCAATTCCTCTCGTTACAACCAAAACCAAAAAGTTAAGTAAATATTTCCCTCACAAATAAAAATTTCAAAAAACTGCCAGAGTTTTTACCAAGTCTTCGAAAAAATACACATAAACGAACTAAAATATTTATGATGATTAAAATCAACATAATCAAAACTACGAGTAACTGTGTAGCAGAATATTTAACTGAGAAAAAATTTAACATCACTACGGTATGCAAACCGACAAGATAGGCAATGACTCGTCAAGGAGATTAGTCCAACATAAGCATTAACTAACTAGGTAGGACGTAGGTAAACAGACCACTATGTACCTACATGCAAGGAGCTAAATACGATTTGGCTGCAGTCCGAATAGGCTTAAAATCGTAATGGTGCTAAGTGCAGATAGACACTGTGGTAATCTCCTGGGGTAATACTGATGTTTGGCTCCAATATTATGCTCTAAGCCTGTGGTCCCTTAGTGTAGCTGGAAATAGACTCCTTTAAGCAGTATTAATATCAAGGTATACGTATGAATTGGTTTTATATAATTGCTTCTACCACGTAGGTAACTGCAAAATGTCAGATGGAGTTTCTTCTGAAATGTTTCTACTAAGGTACTTCATAATTACACAAAGTGGATTTTTAAGACGGATCGGTAAGGGCAGATACTTCAATGTTATTTTTACAGGAAATTTTAACCATTAGATTACGCCATTTGGTTCCGTATGGTGTCTGGAACCGAAGAATTACACCATCCCATCTCTTCCCGTGGGTGTCGTAAGAGGCGACTAAGGGACACACCAGAAAATGGGCAGCAGCATTTTCTGTGCATTTCAACATCTACACTGCGATCGCCAACCCGCATGCCAAGCGTGGCGATTATGGCAAAAACCCCCCAACAATGCAGACACGCAAAACAAAACGGCCCCTAGTACCCGGCAGCCCGTCTAACCTTGACTACGGTAGCGGTCAAGGCTACGGCGAGGCAAGGGGTGCGAAGAATCTCCGGAGGAGGCTAGGCTACCCCTTACAACGACTCGACCTGGCAACATACAACACGCGTACACTGCGGACCGACGAGAAGATCACCGAACTTGAGGAAGAGTTGAGCGGGGTACGATGGAGTATTGTGGGATTATCCGAAGTCCGAAGACAGGGGGAGGACACGATAATTCTCAAATCCGGTAACCTGCTCTATTTCCTGGAGGGCGACCAGCAGTCCCAGGGTGGTGTCGGGTTTTTCATCCACAAGTCCCTTGTGAACAATGTGGTGAGGATCGAGAGTGTGTCGACCAGGGTGGCTTACCTTATACTCAGAATATCGGCAAGATATTCGCTGAAGGTCATACAGGTATATGCCCCAACCTCGACACACTCCGACGACGAAGTAGAGACCATGTATGAGGATATATCCAGAGCCATACATGGTTATAAGACTCACTTCACCGTGGTCATGGGGGACTTCAACGCTAAACTGGGCAAACGAGACGGTGATGAGCTGCGAGTGGGGCAATTTGGATTTGGACGGCGGAATCACCGGGGACACCTACTGGCTAGCTTTATGGAGAAGGAGGGCCTCTACATGATGAACTTTTTCTTCAAAAAGCGTGAGCATAGGAGGTGGACCTGGCAAAGCCCCGATGGTGCAACTAAAAATGAGATTGACTTCATCTTGTCGACGAAGAAGCAAATATTCAATGATGTCTCTGTGATCAATGCGGTGAAAACTGGTAGTGATCACCGCATGGTGAGAGGCACATTGAATATCAACATCAAGCTTGAAAGGTCTCGACTGGTGAAGTCTACGCTCCGTCCAGCACAAATCCAGCTCCAAAACCCCGAGAGCTTTCAGCTCGAACTCCACAATCGTTTCGAGTGCCTAGGTAGCTCCGTGGACGAATGTAACGATGGGTTCGTGGAAACTGTCCATACGGTCGGGTCTAAGTTTTTCAAGACCCACCGTACAAATAAGAACAAGAAGCTCTCGGATCCGACTCTCGAGCTCATGAAGAAGAGGCGTGAGATGATTCTGCAGTCTTCAGACGATTCGTGCAGATACCGTCAGCTCAATAGACAGATTTCGAAGTCCTTAAAACGCGATCTGTCTATTGGGCAGAGCCAACTCACGAAACTGAAGACCGACGATGGCAGAGTCATATCCGCTAAATCGGAGCTCCTGGGAGAGATCGAGGCATTCTATGGACAGTTATACACGTCTATCTCTAAATCCACGGCAAATCTAGCGAACGATCCAAGAGCTAGATTGACCCGACACTATACCGAAGATATCCCGGACGTCAGCCTGTACGAGATTAGGATGGCTCTGAAACAACTTAAACACAATAAGGCGCCGGGTGAGGACGGAATTACGGCCGAACTTCTGAAGGCGGGTGGAAAACCGGTCCTTAAGGCCCTTCAGAAGCTATTTAATTCCGTCATACTCGAGGGCAAAACGCCACAGGCATGGGGCAGAGGTGTGGTGGTACTTTTCTTTAAGAAGGGCGACAATGCCCTCCTTAAGAACTACAGGCCCATCTCACTTCTGAGCCATGTCTACAAGTTGTTTTCCAGAGTCATCACGAATCGTCTCGCACGCAGGTTCGACGACTTCCAGCCTCCTGAACAAGCCGGATTCCGAAAAGGCTTTAGCACCGTAGACCACATACATACGCTACGGCAGGTTATACAGAAGACTGAGGAGTATAACCTGCCTCTCTGCTTAGCGTTTGTGGATTACGAGAAAGCCTTTGATTCGATCGAGACTTGGGCTGTACTGCAGTCTCTCCAACGGTGCCAGATTGACTATCGGTACATCGAAGTGCTGAAATGTTTGTACAAAAACGCCACCATGTCAGTCCGACTCCAGGATCAGACCTCGAAACCTATCCTCTTACAGCGGGGTGTGAGGCAGGGAGACGTTATCTCTCCGAAACTGTTCACGGCCGCATTGGAGGATGTCTTCAAGGTTCTGGAATGGAGAGGGCGAGGCATCAATATCAACGGCGAGTACATCACTCACCTTCGGTTTGCCGACGACATAGTAGTCATGGCTGAGACTACGGAGGAGCTCAGTACAATGCTCGGTGATCTCAGTAGGGCGGCGGCGACGCTTGGGGGAGGCCTATGTCCAGCAGTGGACGTCTTTCGGCTGAGATGATGATGATGATAAAAATTTATACTATAGTGAGTTTTGTTCTGATGACCACCATAAAATTAGCGATACAGCTTTTCTATAATTAAATATTGCTTTTAAAAAAAAGTATGTTAGTATTTTGAAGCGGTGGCGTTAAAATAATATAAACTGGTACTTAACTGCAATCCCGCTTGATGATAAGCTAACAGTGATGCGATGAAGAGCCTACCCTTGAAGACACCCAAATTATAATCGGAAGAGAAGACTGCAGCAGGCAAATTATTCCAGTCCCACAATGTACGCAGTATCGTATTTCCCAATTTCTAGTTTACGGAGCCCAAATATACAATCAATTCATGTTCAATCTTCATATTCAGTTACTGGACTTGCACTTTAGGGCTTACCACTTTTATCTTGACCACTCCACACATTTCTCTAGTCCAGAAAACATTAACATTCACCAAATCCTAGTTGACGTCGCCTATTGCAATCGTTTGCATATGTTTAGCTAATTGTTACTCTGTTCCACACAACCTCAGGTTGACTTCATGAGTGGGGTAAATAGGTTTGGCAATTACGCATCCTGGGTCCAATTTGAGCGTTGAATTGTGATGACGTTTGATTCGTGTTTGAGTTCTTGGAATAATTTGTGATGTATTTGTGATGTCTTTGTGTCTGCTATCTTGATTGAATCTTCATGTATGGAGGTGCAGAGGTCTTTGCTGTTGTTGTTGTATTTTTGTTGTATTTATTTACCTTTGACAGTTCAAATTGTTATCTAAATTAAAGACACAAACTTGAATAAGAACAGTAACATTGTTGCTTTTCATTTTCAGTTCATCGTTTTGAAATAGTTCATCAACATCATTAAGTACTTTAGTTGATAGTCCACTGCTTGACACAGATTTTCCTCTAGCGTCACCATATGAATCGATCCTGTGCTCACTGTGTATCCAGGAGACTGGGTAACTGCATTTGTTCGAAGGAGTCACCGTGACCCTGTAACGCTAAGGGCAACTGAAGATACTCGGTGCGTTTTCAGTCAGTAAAAGTTTGGCAATCCCTCTCGCTACAATTAGAATGGAAAAAGTTAAGTAAAACTTTCCCACCCAAATGAAAAATCCAGGAAACTACCGCAGTTTTTACCAAGTCTTCAAAAAAATACACATAAACGAACTAAAATATTTATGATGATTAAAATCAACATAATCAAAACTACGAGTAACTGTAGCAGAATATTTAAATGAGAAAAAAATTAACATCACTACTTGTACTTCATTTAAGATATGCAAACCGACAAGATAGGCAATGACTCGGCAAGGAGATTAGTCCAACATAAGCATTAACTAACTAGGTAGGACATAGGTAAACAGACCACTATGTACCTACATGCAAGGAGCTAAATACGATTTGGCAGCAGTCCGAATAGGCTTAAAATCGTAATGGTGCTAAGTGCAGATAGACACTGTGGTAATCTCCTGGGGTAATACTGATATTTGGCTCCAGTATTATACTCTAAGCCTGTGGTCCCTTAGTGTGGCTGGAAATAGACTCCTTTAAGCAGTATTAATATCAAGATACGTATACGAATTCGTTTTACATAATCGCTTCTATCAAGAAACTGCAAAATAAGGCATGGGTTTTCCTATGAGATGTTTATACTAAGCTACTACATATAAAGGGTAGATTTTTGAGACAGTTCTGTAAGGGCAGAAACTTTAATTGTTATAATAATAGAAAACTTTAATCAGTAGGTTGCGACATATCGTCAAAGTAAACGTAGTTTTCAGTTTGGTCGCAGGAGACGCACCCACTACGGTAAAAGTTATTTAACGATTTCCCACCACAAAAAAAATCTCAAAAGTGAATCTTTTAGTTTAAGGAATGCTTACCAAAATCGAACGAAAGAATGGATGACTTTCTCAACATATCGAAATTTCTTTGTGTCAAAAAAAGAAAATACGCTAAGCCTAATGATTTCAGTTATCATTTGTAGGTCTTTTAAAGCAGTTGTGGGTAGCCAAAACCCAGGAATTCAAATAAGCAACGACTCCACATAAAATACTAGTATATAGCTTCATTCAGGCTAATGAAAATGGCAATACACAGACAGACAAACTAAAATATATTGTCAACAAAATTATCGTACAACTTTCACTCATATTCAAATTACAATTTCGCGGTATCAATACAAAGTAGTGCATCCAATTAATTAGTTTAAAGCAGGCTAACAGAGTGAACAAACAAAGGCTACTTGAAATTAATATTCGTTTGCCAACGTGCACATAACATCCTTATAAATATACATACCGACATGCTGTTGGTGAAAGAGTAGATAGTAAACGGAGGGATAACTTCGAAAATACAATATTTAATTTCAAAAACAAAAACGTTTAATTCAAATAGACCATTTACAGGCACTTTTGAATTGTCAAAATGTCGGATAGTCTAAAAAATTGAAGCTAAATTATGCGTTCCAATCTCCGTTCCGATCTCTATGGAGAAGAACATGTAAACAAACGTCTTTAAATCAACAGTTTTAGTAGGGAACTTTAGCAACATAATAAAATTCTTCAAAATAATAATTTAGTTCAATTGTAAGGGTATTCAAAACAAAATAAGTAGTTAGCAATTTCACTTATGCCAGAATTTAATCGTCATGATTCCGTGATTTTAGAAGAGGTTTTGTCTTTAATTTTTTTAATTGTTGATAGACTCTAGCTTGACCTCTATGTCACCTGCTGGAAAGCAACAATATGTACAACGATGAAGCCTACTTGCGTAGAAGTATTCTATTCACTCTAGACTTCAAGATCCTTAGCTTGTATAGCTATCGAAACACTGACTTCTACAGAGAATTGTACTGCTTAGCTGTACTTAAAATGTGTTGCCAGGAAAATAAAGTCTATCTATTTTAATCTCTGGATTTGATTTAATCACAAGTTTTTCTCACAGAAAAACTATTGTGACATTATATTTCATAGAGCCTTAGCCTCTGTTTACTATTTATTCCTGCCAGCAGTGCGTGTACTTTACCCCCGGGGGAGTCATAAAACAGCAGTGCGCTGCTATTTCATATTTTAACTTTTTAATGCAAATATGTTGTTTAGAATACACGTTCACGGATTTTTGTGGTTTAGTTTTTGAATTTTTAGGGAGAAAGAATGTTATCCGTTGTTTTAAGAGTTAAAAATGACGCTTTTTGGCGTCAGTTTTTTTAGGAGACCTAAGTCTAGCGTAGACTATAAGCTGATGAAATTAAAAATGCAAGGATGAGTAGAGATTGCAGGTTCTCGCCCAAATATGGTAAGTTCGGGACCATTACAAGTGAGGGAGTGGACTTCGTAACGCCCCAGCTGCCGGGATTTCGACCCCGATTTTCCAGCCACCAAAGGAGTGGGCTTGTCCCAATCATCGACGGCGCGTATTGTATAACTCGCGCCTAAAGAAGATGTTAGCAAAACCGTAAGGGCCCAACAAGACCGAAGCTTACTGAGGTCATGATTTTGCTTCCGATAGGGAAACCGGGGTCCGGGCAAAAAGGAACATGCAAGTAGGTTTTGGTTTGTAAACGTCCAACACGCCCTCCACCATAGAGCGGGAGAAGATTTTCCAAACTAAAAAAAACTACATTAGACCAAACTAGAAACACAAGGGGGACCAGAGATGTGTCTAGTCATCAAAATAAGGTGTCCCTAGAGGCTTCTAAAATGCATCCTTAAACAAAAACAAACAACTCATAAAGCAAAACTTTAGTCAAACAAAAAAATTACATAAAAAACAATTAAATAATTCTTTACTTTTTGTTTTTATGACGTAAAGTCGTTATTAAACGTAAACATTTTCAAACAAGGTGTGTTTGTTATGACAAATGTCTTTATCAACACATTTGCATTTCAGTTGGTGCCCCTGAGTTTTGAAGTTATATTTTTGTTTGTCTTTTAAACCCTTCATTATGATGAGGAATGAGGATGTAGAAAAAAGTTTGCCTCTTCGTAGTTTAGTTTCGAGACTGCAATTTAAAAACAAAATCTTTGGAAAAAGATTAGAAAAAGAATAGGTATAATTTTTCTGAGAGAAAGAAATAATATTTGTAGTGTTTTTATCGAAATAATATAACTAGATTTAGCGGCATTGCCTGCATGAAAACAAACAAGATATAGGCTATATCACTAAGGGCCTGTTTCACAATGTCCGAGTAGCCAGTACTTCCTGAATAAATTCAAAAATGGAACAGAATTTGTATGAAATTATTTGCCAAGTAAGATACTCGAAACTTAATCATAGGTGTTGAAATAGGCCCTTAATAATTAAATAGCATTCTATTGTTGAAAGAAGTTTTAAAATTAGTCCAGTAGTTTTTGATCAAATTAAAAACTAAAAATACAAGAAAAATTATCTTTTCTTTTTATAATATTAGTATAGATTAATACCCATTATTGAGATATTGGGCTAATTTGACTAACCGTACTTTAGTTTCAGTCAATAAAGTCTGGCACTCTCTCTCGTTCTCATCATCTGCCTAGCCTTTTCTCACCTATGTTGGGGTCGGCTTCCAGTCAAGCCGGATTTAGCTAAATACTAGTATTTTACGAGGAGCAGCCACCTACCAGACCTCCACAACCCATTATCTGGGGTAACACGGTATTGCATGGCAAGACTGGAGACAGATTTACTGGCTTCTGACTATCCGTAACGCCTGCCAAAGATCTACAAATGACAGCCGGGACCGTTTTTATTTTTTTCCGGTAGGGGTCATCAGAATTATCAGAATGACTTCTCCCACTCTTGGGTGGAGCGGGAGGGCGTGTCAGACTCTTACTGACTAAACCCCTACCAACCAACCTCTGTACCAGGGCCCGGCGCGAGAGGTCACCGCCGCCAATAGCCTCCACAAGGACACGGCGGTGCTCCGCCCAAGCGGGGCACACCTCTATCGTGTGCTCCACCGTGTCCTCCGGGCGGTTCACACAGTGGCGACACCCGGGCGTCCTTTCCTCCTTGATCCGATGCAGGAACCTCCCGAACTTACCGTGTCCGGTGAGGACCTGCGTCATACGGAACGAGAGGACGCCGTGACCTCTTTCCAACCACTCCTCAAAGAGGGGACTTACCGCCGCAATGACGGCATGCCCAGCACTGGGTTGCGACAGTCGCAGTCGCCATGCCACCCTGAGATCCCGCCGGAACTGTGTCCGCCATACCGCGACTTGTCGTGGCAGCGGAGTTTCGCCCCGGCGTTGCATCTCCACGCGCAAATCGTGCATGCGTGCAAGGACTGTTGCCTCCAAATCCCACGGTGGCAGGCCAGCAAGGAGGCTCGCCGCTTCGCAGGAGATCGTGCGGTATCCTCGCACCATCCGGATGGCCATGACCCTCTGGCAAGCGATGGCGCCCAAACTGGCGCCCCGTAAAGGGCCGTGGACCGAACGATCCCCGCGTAGAGCCTCCAGCAGGGGGCGTCTGGAGGCCGGGACCTACGGCTTAATGTGCTATCCAACGCACGGCGAAAACTCGGTATGTTAAGATGGGCACCCATCCACAGACCTCTCTCTCGCTCTAACCAGAGCAAATTAAAACCTAAGAGATCGCGCACAAAAGTCATCTATTAAAGGTATGATTAATATTGTATAACTTTACAAACTATCAGTCTTTCAACACGTGTATTAAAACAATTGCATCGTCTTTTCACTATTGCACTAAATGCCGCTATAATTAAAACGTTCATAATAAGATTCGGTGGCAGGCGAGCAGAAAGTAGGCAGAGAACTTAATGCTACTCCATTCATCGCTAACCTCTATCTGGATAACTGGCAATTTGAAATTTAAATCGGTCGTTCTGTTAAGCTGGTGTCCAAGTTAGTCAGAAGGCAAAGTTATCTATAGTTGGGTCATTATGACATCTTACTAAGTTTGAATTGTAATTATCTAAATCCTAGATATAAAAATAATATATATATAGACAATAAGAATGTAAAGGCCGCAACTTATAAGAAAGCCAAAAACCCTACTCAACCAAGAGAACCAAATTAGAACCACCAACCATAATTAAATAGCAATATACTCACATCAGAGTAAGTAATTGCCTCTTTGGCGTAGACCTCTCCCAGTGTTTTAAACAATTCCCTAATTCTAGCTTTCCATATCCAAAGTTTCATGCGATTTCTGTCGTTTTCTAAGAGACCTATCACATTTTCCTGCCCTTGTCCTTGTATATTTAGGGTCGGTGCAACACTTTTTTTTCATTCAGTTTAGTACAGATAGAAAAAAAAAGTGAGGCTTCGCCAATTTTTTTTGAGATTGGTTATCTACAATCGTTAACGCTATTAGAACGTCCGTTTTAAACGTTAAGGGCCTATTTCACCACCTATGATTAAGTTTCGAGGATCTTACTTGACAGATAATTTCATACAAATTCTGTCAAATTTTTGAATTTATCAGTGAGTAGTGCCTACTCGGACATTGTGAAACAGGCCCTAAGTCACATATTCAAAATAAAGGAATACAAAATTCGTAGGCCAAGTTCACGTTCAAAATGATATATTATAATAAAATTTTATCGTTTTTACAATATTCATTGCTACATCCTGTAGTTTTATAGTATAAATGGTAGCCAAGTTACAATTTCGATAAGCGCTAACGAAATAACCAAATCATTATTTTCTTAATCTGAATGAACTGAGTTTCTTTCTAGCTCCAAAGCTGAACTTCTGAAATACCTGTCACTTGCGGTTAAATCGTCGACCAAAATCGTTCGCAATGATTTCCAGGGAAAAATCTCCAGACGTTGCGTTTTCAACTTTAATCCTTGATCAATATGGTGTAATTTGGAATGGATGAGGGTGCTATTGTAGAGTGTATGACAGATGATTTTACACGGGTAGGCCGTTTGGTATCAATGTAGATTTCCGTCATTGTTTTATTGCCGTTGAGCCTTTTCAGGCGTTATGGTGATTTGCAAGCTGAATAATTTGGGCAGTTTTACTTGAACATGACAATGCAATATTGAGTTGCTAGAAATTGTGGTGGGGTCCAAACAAATGCTTTTGAGCCATATGCGGTCTCATAAAGGGTTAACCACCAATGACGACAGATTTATTTATTTTCTGTGGTAAAATCAAGAAAAAATCATCAATCCAGATTTAGTTCTCATTAGTGATACCTGTCCTGAATTGTTTTAATTTTCAATTTGTTTGTTTGCAAGTTGCACCTACCATGTTCTGTTTCTGCACCACCCTAAGTTCGACTGGTTGAAATTTTACAGTGTTTACTGGCGTGTGTTACTTTACAAATATACAACAAACCGGATTTGGTTGACATATTGACACACGGAGAGACCATATTATTATCCCTGATTATGACATAAGATTGTTTATACTGGAAGTATGTTGATTTGGGATAATTCTCTTTTTTGCGTCATCAAAACTCCGCTAGAAGTTAGTTCTATAATACATATACGTTGTTTTTTCAGTCAATATTCTGTAACCGATTCCGTAAATCCTACTTCAAAGAAATGCAATTTAAATGGGATTCTACAGTTATAATTTTGATAACTGGAAATCTCTGCCTTATCGTGAGACTGTTTATCTTGATAACGTCGAAGACACTAGGTACGTTGGCTAAATTAGTCTCAGAATAATCGTCCTTCTAATAGGACCTTTAGGGCATAAACGCGGTCAAAGGAGAAATCGAAAATTTGTACCAATAAATGGCAAACATGGCATATTTTAGGCCTTTAACCAATTTATTTAAAGTTGAGTAATATACTGACTAAAATCTACCTGTATTCTTTCAGTTGACCTTTAAATTACAAGGTCACGGTAACTTTTAAACATTATTGTAGCCTTAGCAGCTGTATCGGGTCTACTGGAAATGTTCAGTTTTGCTGACATCAAATAAATGAACGTTTCGAAATGAATCACAAGCACATTTTATTACTTCCATTTGTGCAGTAGAAATGGGACTCCATGGATTCTTAGAGTCAATTTCGACCCACTTTTTATCGATGATCAATTTTATTGTGCTTTTAGGTACAAAATTGACTGGTCTACACTATCTTCGCATTATCTTATTATGGTCGGTGATGGTGGTGGGTATTGTTGGTATAGTTGGTTAAATAAACCATTTTTTTAACCATGAAGTTTTCTGCCAGTTCTTCTCCATAGGTAACGTGGATTGTAACCGTGCACCAGCTTCTGAAGTTTTATAAGTGCCCATGTGCATAAATTTTTCAGTTTCACGAATTTGTAAGTTTTGAATAGTTGGTTTTACGATAGACGAGCACTGTATTCAACTAAATCGGGGGTAGGACTGCCATAGCAGGAATAGAAATTTCCTAAATTCACGGTAACAATTATTTGGAGGCTTATATGCCCGGGTGTGAAAGCACTGAGGTGCTAAACTGCTGCTAACAGGTTTAAGCGCTAATACCCGTTACAAAGGGAGGTTTGCTGGGCAGTCCTGGAAAACAACACGGCAAATAATTTATCGGATGCCTCGTACGGGGTGCATTCATTTCCCAGAGTAACGTGTTGTATGTTCAATCGAAATAGAAGAGAGACTATTTATATTTAGGTATTTGTTTATTCCTGCCCATGTCTCCATATTACTTGGGATCGGTGCAACACGTTTTTTTCTTCCATTCTGTCCTATCACCCGTCATACTAACACTAACTCCCTTTTCTTGCATATCACTTCTCACACAATTTTTCTTTGGCCTCTCTCTTTCTCTCCATTCGGCTACATTTAGACTAAAAACTCTTTTAGTAACATGAGTTTCATCTGAACAATGAACTTTAGTCAGCAAATGTCTGACACTCAGTTTCACTCCAGCACTGGAGGACTAAAATCTATAAAAGAGAAGACAGACCGACTGAAGATAATGAAACCAAAAGATTAGCCGTGTCAAATGGCAATCATTAATAAAATGTAAAAGCCTTTTTTCTAAGTGAACACCGATGGTTTCAAGAATTTACAATACTTAACTACGACCTTGAAAATAGCGCCCTTTAAACGCTACCAAACATTTTAGCTTTTAAGATAAGCAATAGAGGCTATAAAACTGGCAAATATACAAATAACCATCAATATAACATTACGAATAGACCATCGTACCCCTCAAAATTGCCGAAACCCGTTACAATTTACAGTGCGATATGATAACCTCTCCATGTATTTCATTTTCGAATCAGAAGGATACTGTTTCCTCTAACTGATCCCTTAAACAATTAAATTTAACGGGTATAACAATAGCAGTTGGTATAATTTTAGGGTAAAACGGGTAGGGGGTTGGGGTCACATATTTTGGCATCCCTGACCCCCACTGTCTTAATAACGTTATGGTGGATATGCTAAGGGTGTTTGTTTTGATCGGGGCCGTTGTATATTCTGTGGAAATAGTTATAATGTAATTTCTCATCTCTCGTGATTATTGGAGGTCAGTTATTTTACTGGTACTTTGAGATAGTATTTTTTTTATTATTGGGTAAGACGATACCTTTGCTGGAACTTTTTTTTAAGATTGTAGATCAATATCCCCTCCTGTTTCTTCTTTGCCAGGGTCCCAGGGTCCTCTTTCGTCAGCCCAGGACCCCAGTAGGCTTCGGGCCCCTACGGTCTGCTGACATTTCATTGAGACGCGCGTGAAAACCTTTGCTAGACCCATAGACCTAAGTCGATGAAGAAAGGTTCTGGACAGATGACTAAATACCGAAAGACACAGCGTTAGAACCGCTCTCACAAGGTAGAGTGATTCATCATCATTACCAGGTGAGAATCGCGGGAATTCTATAGATGCGAGACGCAAAGGACCGCATGTTATATGCACCAAAATATAAAATGCGGTGAACTCGTGAATAAGTAGCTGGTGTGCAAATATAACTACATGTACACTTAGCTAAAAAGTAAAACAACTTCTATAAACATCTGTAAAACTTTTCCGTATGCTACGTTTTTAAAGTACGACTCTTCAACTTGCGTAATAGTGCTTGCGTTGGTTGTTGCAGTTTGTTAATTTTTAGGCGTTTACGTTTATACAGCCAAGAATTTCCTTGGTGCGATAATCGATTGACGTACTAGGGCAATAGACTAATGCCCGTTTTCACCAACGACCCCTAAAATTTAAGTGTCTCTTAAGCTGTTATAATCACGTTTTTTGCACATAATAAAGTTATTATTCTAAAT
Organism: Mythimna separata; assembly: GCA_030763345.1. Lineage (NCBI taxonomy): Eukaryota > Metazoa > Arthropoda > Insecta > Lepidoptera > Noctuidae > Mythimna > Mythimna separata. The sequence goes on from CM061190.1 coordinate 9,268,853, forward strand.
TAAAATATGAAATCTTTAAACTTATGTGTTCGATTTCATTCTTTAATTCGGAATAAAAACTTAATAATATGCAAAAACCGTTGTTATATTGGCTTAAGAGACACTTAAATTTTAGGGGATGTCGGTGAAAACGGGCATAAGGGCCTATTTCACCACCTATGATTAAGTTGCGAGTATCTTACTTGACAGATAATTTCATACAAATTCTGTTCCATTTTTGAATTTATTCAGTGAGTAGTGCCTACTCGGACATTGTGAAACAGGCCCTTAGGAGTTTTAACGGTGTTAACTTCTTTACAAAGATTTTGGCTATTCTTCCCTGGTAAGATGCCTTCATTAACTTTTAAAATATCTTCAGTATTTTATTTGTGTATGTACACTCTTATAAATAATTATGATAGTGTCCCTTATAAAAACAATGGACGATAACAATAGACCATTTTTTTTTGCTAGGTTGCGTCTTACACCAATTACTTGGGCAGAAAGATAAAGTTGGTTACAATATTATCCCAAATGCTAACAACTACTAATGCCGGCTGTAAAGTACGTAGGTAGATTGACCTTGCAAATAAACTCAAATTAGGACGACGACATTCTGATGTTGCCATTGGCTAAAGAAATTTAGACTGAAAAACATGCGACACTAACCTGCAGTTCACCTCCTTGCTTGATACATCAGCACACGAGGAGATGTAATGACGTCTTTCACCACACACACATACACTCACTTTTCTTAATGGTTTTATACAATAGTCCGGATATTACTCGCGTTTCGGATTGCAATCGAAAAAGGTACTAAAAAATAATATATGAAGGTTTGAGCATTTAGCAAGTGTCAAGTTTAGAAAATCTAAGTTACACACACCACTTAAACTCCACTTCACTTTAAGTTACTTTGAGGTTCATTACGCTTACAGGAATGTAACATATTCTAATGCTTTTGCAGTATTTGGCAGCAAATGTAGTATCGGGTCAGACTTCTAGGTTAGCTTTGCTGTGGTGGTCAAAACCACGATTTTTCTCTGCTCCCTTTTACCGAAATCGCGGCTGTTTTAATGATTCCACACATTGTCTAGCTGCATAAACCCTTGACATACAAAACTACACAAATTTAAACATCACATTATCTACTAGAAATCAATAATTTTCGTATAATTAAAACAGCCACTCAACTACACTCGAAGTAATCCCGCCTAAAACTTCTATGAGAACATTGTAGAAACGCGTTCCAAACGTCAACGACAGATTTTTTTATTTTTTTATAAATATCGGTACCTTTACCTGTCCTTTTATGTTAAAAAAAAGAATATATTAATAAGAACCCTTCATGCGCGAGTCCAACTCGCACTTGGACGGGTATTTTTAAATCAGTACCGCCTAAAATATCTCCCCGTAAGTTTGCAAGTTGACAGTGACAAAATATAGACCCCGATTGACTTTATAATTTACACCCCATCCAATCAAGCCGAGTCGGCTGTCTGTCTGTCAATCGACTTAACTTACAATAAAAGCACACAATGAAGTATCTTAGAATGTCTAGTAAATCCAGAGATTTGGAAAGCTTGGAAACTATATAAATGTCTTTTGCTTAAATTTTTATGTAAGTTTTACTAATAGGTTCTGCCAGCGGATTCGCGCGCGTGATTGTCAATATTTTTTTCATAGAAGGATTTTTTTTTTAAGAAAACCATCTCATGGTCCCAGATACTTCGATCCTACTGGGCCCCTACACTTTGCTGACTTTTCTTTGAGACGCGCGTGGAACATTACGCGCCATTGACGATTTAGGCTTGATCCGCATTAGTACCAGACTGCCAGACGGCAAACTACCCATTGCTCGTCGTCCACAAGCCCGCATTACATTACTGCTTTGCTGAAGGAGGCGACCGTCTGCCATTGCCTCCACCCCACAGGAACCTCCCGAACTTACCATAATTATGCGGTGAGGAGCTGAATACGGATGATGAGGACGCCGCGAGTTCTTTCCAACCATACCATCAAAGAGGGGATTTAGCATTAAACAATGAGTACAACAAATGGGCATAAAATCGCGGGAAATAAATTTCGGAGCGGAAAACATGTACAGAAATATTCTCATATTTTGCAAATCTACATGGCCCTAACCCTTAACATCAAAACCAAGAAACCACTTCCCACAAAAAACAGCATGAATAAAAAATATAAAAATTAACTTTCAACAATTAGCAAGCATTGAGTTCAAGTAAATTAATCCACTTAAGGCGGCCATATTTCACTAAGAATGATGTATAACGCCTTGCGCACACCACTTGAGCGAATTCTAGCGTTAATGCTGAAGCAAAAACGTGTTGAGATTGACTAATGTGTCGTTCACGATGGATATAACTTAGCAAGGAATGAGAGGATGAATTTAGTAATAGTTGGGATAAACTGTGGTGATGGAAGTGATAGTGATAGTCCTGTTCAAGCTACCTAAGAGGAGGCTAACGATTGAATGACAGTTGCCTAAATTCGGTAGATGTTAAATTATAATAGTAATATGTTCCACAAATTCCACACAACGCTATCTAGTCTCAAGCTAAGCAGAGCTTGTGTTATGGGTACTAGACAACTGATAAACATACTTATATATTTCTAAATACATACATGATTATTATAGATTAATTATACCCGGACAGAACAAATGATGGTACTCATCACATAAACATTATTATCCTGGGTGGGAATAAAACCTACGATCTCCGGCATAGCTGCCACTAACCACTAGACCAACAGGCCAGTCAAATAAAAAATAAAATCTAAAGTAATATGGATGCTTAAGTACGCTCCAAAACAAAGTAAACATCACACGAAACGCAACTTAATTCATATTTTAAAGTCGAAGAGTTTGTTTAGGTGTTTGTTTGAATGCGCTTATTTCAAGAAGTACTGGTTCAAATGGAAAAAATATTTTTCAGTTGGATAGCCTATTTATGTAAAAAGGCTATAAGTATGCTATTACAAGGCTCACGTTTGACCACTTTCTCAATGGTGAGGGATGATGTGGGTGACGATGAAGTACGCTTGCCTAGAAGAAATCTATTCGCTCTTGACTTGAAAATCCATAGGTTGTAGCTATCAGGAAACACAAAACTCCGGCAGAGGCCAAAAATGGCAAAATTATCTTGTTAATTATAAACGCAGTCTACACGTTCAAAAATATTCCCACACCATTGACGTAGAAAAACAAATCAATAATACCCTTGCGATTCCCGAAAAAAATACCAATTAAATCAACCATGTATAATAACACAAAGAATCAATGTTTCCTTCAGCCCGACCTAAGCAGCTTTTAATATAACGAAGCGAAAAACTGTTACACTCAGATTTGAATAGAAACCTTCCCCCATTTTGTGCGAAATCGATTAATTTTTATGCTTTTGTTTCTGAGCTCCATAACAGGGCATAAATGTCGGGATTTTGAGTAAGAAAACCTCCGTTTTGAAAGAAAGTACGCAGTTGAATTTTATTCGTTGGAACGAAAGAGAAATTTTGGCCTATTTGTGTAATTAGCTGTCAGAATTTAGTGGCGGTAAGAGGTTGTTTTTTGCGGTTCAATTTTCTGAGAGTTTTTGAAGGGAGATGGTGTGGAAAGGTGTCTCTTAGAAAATATTTTGCGAATTATTTCTTTTGGCGGCCAATTTTCGCTTGTGACTCATACTTTAGCTTTGACGTAGAGATTGATAATTAATCATCTTGTTAAAATTAGTGAAGAAAGGTCACGTCGTGATTTTAGCAATTAGGTATTTGACAGGGGTAGGTAGTGCTTTAACTAATCGAAAGGACTAGCCCGCAATATTAGAAGGCAGAATGTAGTGGAAAGGTCAAGTGAGGTCTTTAGCCTGAAGTCGAAAGTTGAAGCTAACTCCTTTTTAACTGATTCCCAGAATAAATTAAAGTTTCTGTAAGTGCTTGTAGATAAAAGGCGAAACTGACTGATTGACATATCAATGCACAGTCAAAACTACTGGAACTAGGAACATTTTGCATAAGGCATTTTATGACGTAGACGAGCACTAAGAGATGACAATTACTACTAGATCCCTTGTCTTTGGAAATTCAACCTTAAACGGGGTGAAAAGTAAGAATTTAGTTTGTAAGCAAAATCTCATTTCATGTAAAAATATACTTGAAAGTAAGATCCCCTCCGGAGATCGGAGATCGATAGTCCTTGTTGCTTCTTGAATTTGATGCGTGCCTGGCCAGCAGTAGGTTGGTTTGTGTGGGTTGGTACCCAATACCACATAGTTCACAGTGGGTTGCTGTCTGAACTTTGTTCTGCGGTAATGCCCCAGTGAATCGGGGTAGTGTCGTCCTAGTGAGTTGGACGATGTTGCAAGCTCCAGTGAGTCGGAGTAATGCTGCTGGTTCCAGTGAGTCGGAACCGGATATCGCATAGTTCTCGGTGAGTCGGAACTGTCTGCGATGATGCCCCAGTGAGTCGGGGTGATGATGTCCCAGTGAGTCGGGATGATGATGCCCCAGTGAGTCGGGGTGATGATGTCCCAGTGAGTCGGGATGATGATGTCCCAGTGAGTCGGGATGATGCTGCAGGCTCCAGTGGGTCGGTGTTATGCAGCTGGCTCCAGTGAGTCGGGGCCGGACTGTGCGACGTAGGGCTTGATTGCTGGCGTCGACCAGGAGAGGTTCTTCATAGCTCTTCATGTGACTGGCCGAAGGTGCAGTGTGCCAAGGTCGATGATGAGGCTGAAGGTGATGACCAGGTATGACCAGGTGGGCATGCTGGTGGTCGTGATACCCTCAGTGCCGTGCTGGCTGCGTGGCTCGCTGCTCGAAAGCTTGAGGAAGTGATAATGACGTCACGACGTGGTTGCTGCACGAAGGCTGCGCTGACGTTCATGCTCGAGGGTCACCAGTTTGGAGGTAGTGTGACAGAGAGTAAAGTCCCACATACCTCCATTGAAAAGGGAGGATCCTCCGACCGGACGAGGTGTTATGTCCGGTGGGCTACTGCCCGATAGATGATTTCGGGCTGTTGTATCTATTCAAATCGCGCGGAGAACTTTGCTTGCGCGATGCAGGATTCTGTGACGTCATGTGTAGATGTCGATGATCGTAGTCGCTACACAAATAGTAACCAAAATAAATTTTAATAATAAGGGGCGTTTTCAGAAATTTTGAGCTTATTAATTGCAAAAAAAAAAAATATCTATTCTCTTCAGAATATTAGTGTAGATTGGAAATTTGGCTTTCAAAAACATAAGACAACGTCTGAAAAATTGGAGGCCATTATGATCCTTATTAAAAATTAATCTCCATTATAGTTTACTATAAGTAGAACTTATCAAAGATTTTAATTTTCTCTGAATACACACCAAAATTGACCATTATCATTACTAATTTGTATTGTCCCAATCCCGATCACAATTTCTCGCATCCTCTTTCAAATTCTGGGCACCAAAGTTAGCCATATAATAGAAAAATTACGGTCGAAATGTCTTAAGGCTCTTAAGACGATTTCGTAGAAAATTGCTTGTCCTATTTTTAAATGGAATGATGAGGTTTGAAGCTAGCGTCGTGTTGTTTTCTTGAATTGTATTGTGATATTTAGGGCCTGTTTCACAATGTCCGAGTAGGCACTACTCACTGAATAAATTCAAAAATGTGACAGAATTCGTATGAAATTATCTGTCAAGTAAGATACTCGAAACTTAATCATATGTGGTGAAACAGGCCCTTAGAATAGTTAAAAATTCTATGGTTCTTTGATTATAAAACTGACTTTTATTAGCGGTTTCTACCGTTTGGATGTCAAAAATTTTCCCATGGTGATATACTAGCGGGACAGGAACAGTGTCTTATATTATGTTACTTACTATTCCAAGGCATGATCTACATGTGTGTTAAGTAGCATCCAAGTCTGTTCAACGGTGTAAGTGTGTTCGATTAACAAATATTTGAGCATTTATTTCGGTAAATTTGCTGTCTATAGTCTGAGCGTTGACGATACCCTCGATACAATATATTACGTTGCATCAGCATCGTTCATCATCATCATCACCATCATCATCTCAGCTGAAAGACGTCCACTGCTGGACATAGGCCTCCCCCCAGCGTCGTCACAGCGACCGGTCCTGTGCGTCTCGCATCCATCGGATTCCTGCGACCCTCGCCTGGTCATAAACTTTTATCTTGAGATACTGCGATAAGTTGGACGAGAAGATACCGTGCAGCTTCCTGAACGCTGCCCAGCCGAGTCGGATTCGACGATTGATCTCTTTTTCGAAATTAAATCTACCCAACTGGACCGTCTCATCGTTAAGATACAAAATACTGCAATCAAGAGATACAAAAAACTGTTTATCCATAAGAGCCAAAATGGTACCAACAGCGTTAGTTCTTTGTTCTTCCTTTCCTTCTGAGAATGCAATGTATCACTAAACCTGTCACTAGAGCAAAACCCAATATTTTATAAAACCCAGCTCTCCAAATATAAACAGTATTCCCATATCGCTCAATAAGAAACAAACGCCGAGGAGATTCGAAATCATCTAGAACCACATTGCTATTTGTCATGGCGACATCTGGCAAAAACCAGTTCACACCGGTCCGGGGCGGTTTCGGGAGGTGTTATACGGCAAAATGGCGGATATTTCTCCAGTTCAAACTAGTAAGAGCCAGTTTCGGAGGCACGGCCGTTTGTTTTTATTGGCCTGTAAGCAGTTGTAAGTGATTTTTGATGGGTGAGAGCGAATACGTGAGAATTTTAGTAATGACCGGTCAGATTTTTGTGGATTGATTACGGTTCTATTGATTTTTTGAGGGTAGGGTAGGTGTTTGTTTGTTTTTTTCATTCGTTGTGGCTTTTTACACTGGCATAGCATAATCAGCGTTTTAATTTTCCCACTGTTGGGACTCAGGTCACCTCTTTAAAAGGGCGAATGGACCGTTATTTACCACACAGGCCCAGAGCGAGTTTTTGATTCTATGACATGTCGGTTTCCTAAAAATGTTTTCCATGACCGTTTTAAGAGCTGTAGTGGTGATGAAATAAATTACACAAAGTAATGCGCCTGGCTGGATTCGAACCTATCACATATAACACGTAGGTTGGGCCATCACTGCTCCTTAAGAAGTGAGCTTTTAATACTTATTATGTAATGTTATTTATATTAATAGCTAGTTATTATAATTTAATGCAATCTGATTAAACTTTCATAGTTTAGATTTTATAAAATATCTTGAAATATTAATTAAATTATAGTATTAGTAATTCACTAACATTATAATTTAATGCAATTTAATTAAATTCTAATAATTATCAAATTTAAAATAATGATTATGATGCCTTTAAAATAATGATTATGATGTTATGCCTAAAATGGGTCTATTACCTATAACTTGAAATTAAAAGTACCTATTGGATAAAAAGGTAGGTTGGTATAGGAAGGTGGTGGCTACTCAGTTTGGTTGCGTCCACTTTTTTTAGTACAACTAGCTTCTTTTCAATGTTAAATGAAACCAGATTTCAAAGCTATGAAATACTAAAACTAAGAATATCTTTCCACTATACAAAATCATCATACCAACAACACATCATCATAATACACACACCATTAACAATATTTTCAAGAATATTTATTGCTTTAAATACTCGACATAAGATGCGATATCTCTTTTCATATACCACAACAAAGAACTTTCAATAAATACAATAAATCCGAATTAATTATTCCCGCTCGATTCTTGCATGAATTTAAACCATCACACAATTTTATTCGTCCAACATAATATTTTAATCGACGAACAATTCGGAAAATGACCTACTTTCTGAATAAAATCGCGCCGATGTGTACAGTCATGAGCAAAACTATGTACACACTTCAGGAAATTCACAAGCGATTGGTATAAAAAAGAGAACTGTGAAAAATTATTTGCGGTATTTTCGACTGACGAAATCTTTTTTGAATCTTTATTTTTTTATTTATTTTACACTTATCTACCTTATTACAATAATAACTTCGGGCATAAAGTAGGTTTTTCCATACAAACTCCCGTTTGGAAGTGAATTTCGGGAAATTGTCTCTTAGTGCTCGTCTACCTAAAAGACACCAAATGCAAAATGTCATGCTTCTTCACCACACGTCCTTGACCCAATAATTTTGGTTGTGCATTGATATGTCAGTCAATCAGTATTTTCTTTTCTCTATTATAGATACTGCACATTTTTCGAACAATGTCGGGGTCAGTTTTCTATCTCACATTTTTTTTTGCGATGTGAAATCATCAAACTACTTTTCTCGCCATGTAATTCAGATTTTTTGTGACTTAAAACCCACCGGTGTTCTCCAGTTATCTTTTGGATTCTAGGCCAAGATCACTCTTTCAAAGATTTTCACAGGCCTAGCACTACTGGGCCCCTTCAGTTTGACTAACATTTGTTTTTCTACACTGACTTTTTAGTAGTAGTAATATTGGGGCGACTGCTTTATTAAAACCTTTTACTAAAGCTACTGGGAAACATGCTAACCCTTAGCAAGACTGGTTAACTGCCTGTCAGATTTCCACAGTCATGACTGTACTGAGTAGTTTAATAAATTTTGCATTCGTAAATGCAAACTAGGTTTGTTTTGTTATTCTGATCAGATTCAGCAGATGCCGTCTGTCAACTGGGCTATTTTGTGTGTCCGGATGCGATCCAAATATTTATGAAATTGATTGATTGGATAAATATGGCGGTAAGGCTTGTGGTGATATCTGGTCGCGGTTGGAACATGTGACCGTTTTTTGGAAGAGATAATTCTTCCAATGAGAGGTGTATGGAAAAACGTACAGATTTCGAGCATTTGCCCTGACTAGACACGCATCTGTCTAGTCGGAGAATCCTCCCTTTTCAATGGACGTACGTGAAACTTTACTCTGTTTCACATAATTATCTTATTTAAACTTAATGAAATAATTTTGAATTACAATGAAGGCTAAGGGCATATTTCACCACCTATGATTAAGTTTCGAGTATCTTACTTGGCAGATAATTTCATACAAATTCTGTCACATTTTTGAATTTATTCAGTGAGTAGTGCCTACTCAGACATTGTGAAATAGGCCCTTAAGGTTATTGGAGTTCTATCAAGAATTTTTAAATACCAACAGTGTTAGGGAGATGGAATATAAATAAAATAGAAGCGTAATTAACTTGAAAAGAGTTTATTTGTTTTACACACAATCGTTCGGTTACAAGCAAAGATCCGCCATGACAGATTTTTTACTAGAGAGAGAGAGAGATATACAATATACTATCTATCCTACTCTTATTACATTGTAATGTCTTTACTTTATTTTAACACCCCCCGTCAATGTAATAACATTAATTAACAAAATTTTGTGACAATTGAAAAGGTATATGTTTTAATCATCCCTTTTTACATTTATCCTACGCATCAAAAGGAAATAAGAAAGCCATTGAACCAAGAATAATCTACATATTCATACCACATAGCTTCACAAACTTTAAAAGTGTATTACCATTGAGGGACTTCGTTAACATATCAGCAATTTGATCTCTTGTTGTCACATATTGTATACATATCTTTTTATTTTCAATCAGTTCCCTTATATAATGATATTTGATATCAATGTGCTTTAATCGTTTAACACTATTTGTGTTGGCAATCGTTATGGCAGCTTGATTATCGCAATGCATGATAGCAGGACATACATTACTTACATTGAAATCACATAACACATTAGCAATCCAGCATGCCTCACTTCCAGCCATGCTCATTGCCACGTATTCAGATTCTGCTGATGATAGACTCACAGTACTTTGCTTCTTAGAGCACCAAGATATTAGGCAATTTGAATACATGAAGCAGTAACCAGTAGTGGACTTCCTGTCTCGAAGGTCCCCTCCCCAGTCAGCATCACAAAATCCAACCAAATTGCTATCATCACATTTATAAACTAATCTATAATTCAATGTGTGTTTAATGTATCGCAAAACCCTTTTTAAGTTGATTAATAACATGTTACTAGCGCAATCTTGATATCTACTTAATATTGATACGGCAACACAAATATCAGGTCTTGTGCCTGATGCTGCATACATTAAACACCCAACGATCTCTCTACAGATGTTCTCAATATTGCCTTTGCATTTATCATTTTCAAGCTCTTTACAATTAAAATTCTGATCCATGGGAGTTGAAATAGGTTTACAATCATACATATGGAATCTTTTTAACACATTTTCTAGGTAATTCTTTTGACATAATTCTGTAACATTTGTTTTTAAATTCTGCTTTACATTTATCCCCAAAAATTCTGAAATTAGGCCTAAGTCTTTCATTTCAAATTCTTTGTTTAGCATTGACTTTAAATTTGATATATGTTCTTCATTACTACCAAACATCAACATGTCATCGACGTATAAGAGAACATATATTTGTTCTGAATCGTTACATTTAGAGTACAAACATGGGTCACATTTAGATCGTTTAAAACCTTCCCTGATCATAATAGAGTTAAATTTTTCGTTCCAATATTTAGGAGACTTCTTTAGCCCATATAATGATTTATTTAGCTTTACAATATTTTTATCATTGTCATAAGCGCCATCTGGTAAGCTTATGTATACATTCTCTTCAATCTCCCCATACAAAAAGGCTCCGGTTACATCCATTTGGTAAACATATAACTTTAACTTAGTTGCTATAGCCAAAAATAGTCTGAATGTACTCAACTTTGCAACAGGTGCATATACATCATTTAGATTTAATATATCATTTTGTTCAAACCCTCTGGCCACCAAACGTGCCTTGTACTGAATATTACTATTATTTCGTTTAATTTTAAATACCCATTTACTACTTATAACTTTTTCATTATCAGGCATGTCACAAATACTCCAAGTATTATTATCTTTAAGAGTTTTTAGCTCCCTTTGAATAGCTTCCTGCCATTTACATGCATCCGGACTATTCATAGCTTCACGATAAGTTTTTGGCTCACAGTTATCTAACATTACATTATTACAATTATAGAAAACAGTCTGCTTCCTAATACGTTTGTTTTTAGGATCTACATCACGTCTCACAACCTCACCACACTCATCACTATCACTAGGTTCATATACACTACCCTCAGAATCACTCTGCATGGTGCGCTGAGAGTCATCACTACCCATGGTCGGTGATTGGGAACTGGACATACCTGCAGCACTGTTATCTTCTACTTGAGCGCCTACCTCAACTGTAGCTGGAACCTCCACACTATCCTCTATATAATTGATTGTCTCACATTGTTGTATTGGCTTGACTGGACTGTTGTTCACAAACACAATGTCTCGTTTGGTCTCAACTTCACTTTTCTGTGGAAAATATACTCTATAACCTTTTGTTGTTTCTCCATACCCAACCATAATGCCCTTTTCACCTTTGGCATCCCACTTATGTCTTTTTTCTTTGGGTATGTGGACATAAACAGTAGTACCAAATATTTTGAGGTTATTTATATCATAACTTTTGCTTGACCACAGTTCATATGGAGATTTCCCTTCTATTGAGCTTTTACCAGTTCTATTAATCACATAGGCAGCTGTATTAACACTTTCAGCCCACAAGCTGATAGGTAAATCTTTAGCATACAGCATTGTTCTAGCCGCCTCCACTAAAATCCTATTCTCCCGCTCAGCTACTCCATTCTGTTCAGGAGTAAAAGTTACTGATGTTTGATGTATAATCCCCTTGTTCTGGAACACTTCTCTGACCTCTTTGTTTATAAACTCGGTTCCATTGTCACTTCGAAATATCTTTATTTTATTTCCTGTTTCATTTTCAGCCTGCGATATGAAGTTCTTTATACATGATTTAATTTCGTCTTTTGTTTTCACAAAGAACACTCGCCTGTACTTTGAGTATTCATCTTTAAATACCACGAAATATCTGGAGCCTCCAATCGATGGCTTCTCCATAGGTCCACAGGTATCGGCGTGAATAATTTCGCATACTCTTGACGTCACATTGTTACTTACAGGATACGGCAATCGGTGAATTTTCCCTTTTAGACAACTTTCACATGTTTGAACATTGGCATTTTTAATATTAATATTATTTTTCTTCAGAACATCTTTCACATAAACAATGTTTTGGTGCGCCAATTTTTCATGCCACTCACTCAAATCACAACACACGTCAGCAAGGTTCGCTGTATATGCATTAAAATAGCGAAAATCCAAATAATACATGCTTCCACGTCGCTCAGCAATAGCCATCACCTTGTTTTGTTTATAAAATTTACATTTATTCTCTTCCGTAACGATAACATAACCTCTGCTTGTCGCACAGTTGACAGAGAACAAATTTGTTTTCAACTCAGGAACATGAAGTACGTTGTCAATGGTAGTGTCAATCCATTCACTCCCATTCCAAACTTGCAGCGCCACCTGGCCGCAACCCTTGACATTAATTTTCGTTCCGTTCCCTACTATTACCGATTTATCTTTTACAGTCAAGTATGAATTGAATAGTTTGTAATCACAACACATATGCTCGCTTGCACCCGAATCGACTAACCACTGAGATTTTTGTAACTGTTCATCAAAAACACTGTTGACTATAAAAGCATTACTTTCTTTTTCTTTGCCCTTTTTAAAACGGCACTGGCTCTTTATATGACCCGGTTTATTACAAAAATAACACTTAATATCTGAACGATTGTCTTTAGAGTTACCAAAATTATTGTTATTATTGTATCGACACTCGCTTTGATAATGTCCAAGTCGGTGACACTTATAACACTTTACACTTTTTTTATCTACTTTCTTTGCCACAAACGCCGTAGACGGCGTTGGCCCGCCTTTTTCTTTAATTCTTTCTTCCTCTATCAATAATCTGGCTACCAGGTTATCATAGGTCTGCTTGTCATCAGGAGCAGACTCCCATGCCGAGATGAAATGCTTGTAATCTTCTGGTAGGGACATAAGAACCTTAGTGATAACAAATTTATCAGACATGTTCTCTCCCAGCTGTTTTAACTGATTCTGCATCTCATGTACTTTTGATAAAAACACAGACATCTCTGTTCCTTCTTCGAACTTAAATTGAAAAAAGCGTTGTTGCACAATGTGAATGCTTGTTTCAGATTTTTGTTCATACACGCTTAATAATTTCCTCCACATAGCCGCCGCCGTATCGCACGAGATGATATGCAACATGACTTCTTCCGTCATCCTCGTAACTATCAGCGTTTGAGCTCGCGCATCCTGGGTTTCCCAAGTACTACGCTGAGTATCATCTTCAGGTTTTACTGTTGTCCCGTCCACGATTTTGTAAAGACCTTGACCTCGCAGCAACACGGATGTTTGGAACTTCCAAACATTCCAATTCCTGGAACCCTCCAGCTTCATGACGTTCTGTTGTCCACTTCCACCCTGTGTCGAATCCATTTCACAACCTTCCTGTAGACTCTCCTGCCTTGCCGAATGATAGTAGACAAGTATTTTCCTTCCCGGTGTTCTAACCACAAAAATGGCGTCAACCCACGCCGCCGGTATTTCTGACTATTTTCGCTACAGTATGTATTTGCAATCCTTTAGCCACACTTTTATTAATCCAAGCTAGTTAGTGACCTGGGCCCATAACCAGATGGAATATAAATAAAATAGAAGCGTAATTAACTTGAAAAGAGTTTATTTGTTTTACACACAATCGTTCGGTTACAAGCAAAGATCCGCCATGACAGATTTTTTACTAGAGAGAGAGAGAGATATACAATATACTATCTATCCTACTCTTATTACATTGTAATGTCTTTACTTTATTTTAACATAGGGCTTTATATTATATGAGGCTTAACATACCCATATTAGCTATACGAGTATATGTAGGTGAACTATTAGAGTAAGTCTGTCTACCCTTTTATTGGAAGGTAGGTAGCAAATCATCCAATTACATCATCTACTTCTCCCACTCTAGGGTGGAGAGAGAGGGACTGTCAGACTTGAGTAGCAATTACTAAAGGCTAACATCTCTTTGAGGCGCGCGTGGCATCACTACGCGCCTTCGGCTACTCTGTCATCGCTCTTCCGAGACGACACACATCACATCGTCTGCAAGTTCACATCTATGGTGGCTGAAAATCGCCGTGAGACTAACGAAGCCCGGGAGTGTGAAGTTGTGGACTCCCCAAAATAAACAGGTTTGATTGTAACATTATAAAAACCCTTAAACCAAAAATACATACCAATAAGGGTATAGGTATGTGTTCTACAACATTTTTGTGTCTTCTCATTACTACCCGACAGAAACAATTTTGCTACTCTAAAAATAAACCATGACGTCAATAACATAAAAATTACGTATTTACAGGCAATTTTTTCTCAACCAATAAACATGTAATCTTTTGTTCACCTTTCCTCCACCCACGAGTAGAATAGACTAATAAAAGCGTTTCATTTCAAAAAAAGGTACTAAGAATTCATCAATAAAACTTGGTAAAGACCTGCCTATTTCTACGCCCACGGAAAAGTACTAAATTAGAAGCAAATTATTATTTTTTTTCTAATTTCTATTTATAACCGTATTGGCATACGACCTACTCTTTATAAGAAAATAATTTTAAAGGAAAAATGCTACTACTATTAATTTATTAATAATACATTACTAGTTTTGTAAGGTTGCCTAGTAGATATTGCTGTCAACGATAATACCGCCATTGTTTCTTTTTTTATCGGTGATAGGTTCACGCTTGACCACTAACTCACCTGATAGAAAGCGTTGATGCGGCCAACGATACCTAGAAGTAACCTATTCACACTTGGCTTAAAGATTCCAGGGTTTTAGCTATCAGGAAACACAGACTTCAGCAAAGAATTCCACTCCTTGGCTGTACGCACAATAAATGTGTATCTATACATTTAGGTATTTGTAGAATTGTTACTATTTTGGTGCACAATAAAGTTTATACTATTCTACTCATTACACGATATTGTGATTCATTTGAAAAGGATTTTAATACATTAGATGATTTTCAAATAAAACAAGCAAATTATATTATTATTTTTATGTTTTATGAACAGGTGTATGAACGAAATGTGCCAACTAAACAGAAGTAGTATGTAAGGATCATTATCATCATTTCACCCGAAGACGTATACTGTTGGATATAGGTCTCCCCCAAATGTCGCCACAATGAGCGGTCCAGTGCGTCTCGTGTCCATCGGATTCCCGCAACCCTAACTAGGTCATTGGTCCACCTTGTAGGAAGGCTTTCAACAATGCGTTTTCTAGTATTTCTCGCGCATATTTTCATTCCTGATTTGATCACACATGGAAACTATTTTTAGATGATATTTAATCCGTGACTTAGACGTTTTCATCTATGTATGTATACGTATAAAAGGAAAAACTGACTGATATATCAACGCACAACCGAAACTACAAAGACTAGGAGCGAGCGAATTTATTATGTGATTGTGTATAGCCAAGGAGTGGAATTTCCTGCCGGAGTCTGTGTTTCCTGATAGCTATTATCCTGGAATCGAGTGAATAGGTTACTTCTAGGTAGTGCGCTCCATCGACGGCTGTATCGTAACTTTCCATCAGGTGAGATAGCAGTCAAGCGCGAACTTATCAAAGATAAAAAATCCTTTTATGACGTAGGCGAGCACTTCGAGGTGATCTTCCCAAAATCCCTCAGAACATGAAATGGGGTATCAAAGTTAGCCTGTACAAATCAACTTCCACGCAGGCGAAGCCGCAGCAAAAAGCTAGTATTTCATTAAATTCTTACCAACTTCAATAAAGGTCTTTGAGTCAGGTTTTCCTCTTTCCACAGGAAAAATTGTTCATTATACGTCATGAGGAGCAGCTTAAACACCCACGCTCTATCAATTGAATTTGTTAATAAGAGCCATCTACGACGAGGAAAAACTTTTGATGCCGAGATTGGCCATTAGGAGTAATTGGTAATATCTTCGATGTTATGGTTATTGTGAGTTCAGAAACGTAGATGGTATTTTTGCTTTTTTAAGGTGGGAATTCAGCTAATGACTTCTTCGGCTTTAGAGCAGGGTAGGAGGGCGTGTCAGACTTTTATTGAAAGCCACAACTATTTTTCTTTATTTGTATTTTGCATTCTAGGTCCACAGGTAACCTTGTTAGAAGTTAAACCATAGTTTTAGTAGGCATCAGCACTGTTAGGTCCCTACGGATTGGCTGATATTTCTTTGAGGTGCACGTGGAATACTACGCGCCGTTGACGACTTAGGCTCGCACCGGATGGTTACCGGACAGACTTATTTCTCGATACTTCAGATTTGCATTAGGTTGAGGCCTGTAAGGATAGTTGAATGAGGTTCAATAAATAAGTTTACCATATCATTACATACCAGCTTGACTGAAAACCGACCCCAATATAGTTGGAAAAAGGCTAGGTAGATGATGATGTCATTACATACCAACTGATTTATTTATTTAAACTTCTAGTACAGTAGCGGTACATAGGCCCATCAAGGCATTCTCTACCAGTCAACCTTAGGGTTAAAAATACAACACTGTGGTAGGTCTGCACATTAAATACATAACAGATATTTAAAATAGATGTTTATTAATATTTATTTCAGCTCAATAGATTGGCAATATTTATAAGCAAAATAATAAGACGAACATGTATCTAATATGTTGCCTTAACCATACGAGTATTTCTCTAAATGAAGAACTTCCACAACAAATCCTTTAACTCGATTTTCGCAAGACAAAATTCAAGCAGAAAATTGCAATACAAATAAATACAGTTTGCTTATGTATCCGTTCAGTCGTTCTTTCCGCTCAGATATGTATGCAAATCATTCGTTCATAACAAGAGACCTTCAAATCGTTCATTCGTTCAGTACGACATACAAATATTATGCCTCTTTTATTGCATTAGCACAGATTTGCGTTTGTGTGTGGCTTTGGAGTTAGGGATTTTAAGAAGTAACATTGGACCGATGATCTTTGACGGTCATGGGAGTGGCACTGTTATGGCTTAAATCATTGGCTTTGCCCACATGAATGTAGCAGGTTACCCCAAGCCAACATAGTCTTAGAATAGAAAGTATCTTGTGTGCTATTCCACAATTTCGTTCACTCGGGTTTGGTCTATATCAGATGGCGGGATGGTGAGCTACCCTTGCTCGTTGTCCGGAATTCTGCGCCTACGGTGACTCTCGATGTCCAAAATATCTCCTGTAGTGGCGGCTTGGGCGTTAGGATGTCCGTTCCCTCACAGTTGCTTTGCTTGTATTACTATTTCGTAGAAAAAGGTGACCGCTTTCCATTCCGTCTCACTCCAAACAAGGCCAGGCGCTATAGGTCACAGCCGCCAATCGTCTCCATATAAAAGCAAATTTACACAATCAAAACAAAAAAAAAGAATGATGATATGAAAAAATGGATGAATTGTGTGAGAAGTTATAATATGGAAGAAAATGGAGTTAGTGATAGCGTAACGAGTGATTGGACAGGGTGAAAGAAAAAACTTGTTTCGAAAACGGGGCAAGGGCAGGAAGATGATAATGATGAAACTCAATATTATCTGCCACCCTTCTAACTCCCGCTGTTTCCATAGCTCAACAGTGAGACATATTAAAACAAATAGTCACGTCCTCAGGAAGGGATCACAACTGCGACAGGCAGTAATGACGCTCAGTTCCAAACGACATTACGTGCGTTACCCTGATTTATTTATGAAGGTGAGTTATGCTAACTGGCTTCGACAGTTATACTCGTAGTACGATTATTTAGAGAAATTGTTAAGTTATCGTCTCTTCATTTGTGTATAATCCTAACTGCAGGCTTAGACAAATGTCTTTTCTGCCAAATACTATAGTACAAAATGTATGGCAATGACGTTACCGGCAGCGAAGACTGAAGGCCTCAATTTAGAATATTTTTTTCTAAGAAATCTGACCCACACTAACTCCCACTGAGCTCGAATGTTGGACCACGTTCTGTTCTTTTTATTTGAGAGGAAGCGGAGTCTAAAAGATGGGCTATGGCAATATTATAAAGCTGATTATGATTTTATTTTATAGATGGCCGAAAAATGTTCACTGCTGGACATAGGCTTCATTAAAATGTCACTACAATTAATAGTCTTGTGCGTCTAGCATCCATGAGATTCGCGTGGAAATCGGATACTCACTCTAGGTGGAGTGAGAGGGAGTGTCAGAATTTTATTGACTTAAACTCCAGATGGGTTTCAGTCAGTAAAAGTCTGCCTCTCTCTTTTATTCTTTCAGTTGGCCTTTTGCGTTTCAGCATCGTAGTAACTCTTTCGAACATTCTCATAGAGAGTTGAGGCTAAAATTTTGTAGTTACTTCATATTTCATGCAACTATATTATAGGTATAATATCAAAGTGAGGATGAAGGCTTTGCTGCCCCATCCATTTGACGAAATCCCTTATTCACTTATAACGACCCGCAGGGGGCCGATTCTCTCAAACCACATGAACGCGTGAATATATCCGTTTTGATTGTTATACATTAACCAAGCTATAGACCATATCTTACAGTAATTTAAATACGGATGTATAGCAACTGACTAACTTAAAAAAACTTGCTTGTGCCTGCAGCAGCGGTTCTAATTTTAACTACGAAAAAGTAGAAAATTATTCCAAATAAACATAGCCAAATAAAAAAACCGGCCAAGTGCGAGTCGGACTCGCGCACCGAGGGTTCCGTACAAACCTGCAAGGTTCACAAAGTTCGTTCATTACGACAATCGAGTCATAACTATGGTATTTTTATTGCAAAATGAAATTCATAACATTACAAAGGGAAAGATGGAGGAGCATAAATTTAAGACAAAGATCTCTTTATCGTTTAAGTAATCCTTTATTTTATATTAACACATATCATTTATCTATAATATAACTGAAACACTTATACTAGCCTTGCAGCAGACTTGCGAAAGTTCTTTTATAGTTATTTATTTACTAAGTTTTTTAGTCACTATTTCTAAATCTGGTTCAAAAATATTAATTAAGTATTAAATTTGAACATTTGCGTTGACTTAGAATTTTTTTTTTTTCACGGGTTAAAGGCAATTAGATCTAAGTATTTGATATGAATTTCAACTTGATAGCTCTACGCGTTCATGAGGAAAAAAGTAATAAGTTTATATTTATTAAAAAATAAATATATATTTTGTAATGTAATTAAAAATTTAAGGTTTTCGGAATTTTTCCTTTATGTGTGCTATAAAACGTTGCTTAATGCCAAATTTCAAGATTCTAGGTCGACTGGAAGTACCCTTTAGGTTTTGATTCCCTTGCGAGTACTTGCGAGTTTCAAAATTTGCAGCTTAAATTGCTGTTTCTTTTGATTGCGTTGACATAGAAGTTTGATTTTGTTACAGCTTAAAGGTATTATAGACTTGAGTATTTGGTATGAATTTCAATTTAATACCTCTACGCGTTTATGAGGAAATGGGTAGTAAGTTTAAAATTATTAAAAAAAAATATATTATGTGATGTAACTAAAAATTTATGGTTTTCGTAATTTTTCCTTTATCTATGCTATAAGACGTTGCTTCGTACCAAATTTCAAGATTCTGAGTTCACGGGAAGCACCCTGTAGGTTTTGATTCCCTTGCAAGTGTCGAAAATTTGCGGCATAAACGGCTTTATCTTTGGATTGCGTTGGCTTAGAAGTTTGATTTTTTGAAAGCTTCAAGGGACAGTAGACTTGAGTAATTGATATAAATTTCAGCTTCATACCTTCACGCGTTCCTGAGAAAAAGGGTCTTGACAGACGGACGGACAGACGGACAACAAAGTGATCCTATAAGGGTTCCGTTTTTTCCTTTTGAGGTACGGAACCCTAAAAATGATTTACCCAAATACTAAATTTCATCTAAATCCTCACAGCCGTTTGAGTATAAAGGAGTAACTAACATATCTATACAAACATACGTATATACAAACTTTCGCTTTTATAATATTAGTGTTATTGATCACATACTGGTGGCGCATCGCCGTAAGTCTGATGGTCCGAAGATGGAACGAACTAGGTTGAATTAAATTATGCGATTCCGACGCACACTCCCCGTTTCATATAAAATGAAACATAGTTGGAAAAAGGTGAGCCAGATTGATTGAAAGAAAGAAAGAAAACATGTTCACACACATACAAAACAAAACACACACATACATTGATAATATTATTGGACTGACTGATTGACTGTCCCATGTTTCAAGTACGAAACCATAAAAATATTGCATAACAAAATTAAGTACATACCATAAAAAAATATTTCCCTTAAATATACGATTATAACCCAAAAGCCTGACAATACTTTGAAATATAAAATCCAACTGTGACCCATTCAAAAGTAAAGGTATGATTTACATGAATTTTACTCACCTGACGAACAAAACAACATGTAGTCAAATAGTGATGTTAAATCTCTTTCCCGGAATTCCCGGGGATTTTCGTGCAACGGTAACGAAAATCCCGTTTGGCGTTGAACTAGTATTTATTGAGCTGGGTTGTGAAGCTCGTCGAATAGCTTGCATTTGGCAGACTCAACTGAACTATTTTTTATTTGTCAATATGGTCCAGAAATAAATACTAAATAAAATAAAAATGAATAAAGGCTTTTACTTTTCTTTTCCTAAATATTATAATGATTATATTTACATGCCTAAATAGTAAATTATGAGACAAGTGTAAAATGTCTGTATTTAGACCTGAGGCCGTGGCGAAGGTTTTAAGCGAGCCAAGAACGGTAATCATCAATTACTCACATGTATTACACTCACACTGTCAACGAAATTGCAACGATAGGACGATGGCACGATGCTGCCACTTCATTGACAATTTCACAGTATTGTATGCAAGCTTTAAGCAGGCGTACACAAAGAAAGAAAAAGAAAGAAAGAAAAACATTTTATTTAAAAAAAAAAAAGCAAAGCAAAGCATATAATGACGAATACGCGTCTATGAAGCTGGTTCATTTTAGAAAAGCCTATTCAAAAACCAGTACCCAGTGGTAAACAATTCTGTATGCATAATTAATATACCTCAAAACGCTCTATTAAGATAGAGAATACCTCCTAAAAATATTTATTGTCATAATAAACAGAAATCATTTCTTCTCCAAAATTGTCTGACTGTACCTAAAGAACTCATAGACGTTGGTTACTAATAAGAAATAGTCGAGTTAGTCGTCATGGTAGGAACCCATAATTATGACTTGCCCATAGTGCTGGGTTAAATCCGCTCTTTAGAAATTCCGCTGCCACGACAAGTCGCGGTATAGTGGACAGAGTTCCGGCGGGATCTCAAGGTGGCATGGCGACTGCGACTGTCACAACCCAATGCTGGGCACGCCGTCATTTCGACGGTAAGTCCCCTCTTTGAGGAGTGGTTGAAAAGACCTCACGGAGTCCTTACCTTCTGCATGTCGCAGGTCGTCACCGGACATGGTAAGTTCGGGATGTTCTTGCACCAGATTCTGTGCAGTAGTAGCAGTAGTGTCCCAAGTGTAATTATTGTGTAGATAGCCCCGAGAACACGGTGGAGCATACAGTGGAGGTGTGCCACGCTTAGGTGGGGCAGCGCCGTGTCTTGGTGGAGTAGATCGGCAGTAACAAGCTCAGCTTTCATTAGATAATTTCTCACCTAATAAAGGGAGAATTACTGGTAGAGATCATGGAGAGGTGGTACTAGAACACAAGAGCAACTGCAAGACATAGGTCGGCTTAAGTCAGCAAAAGTCTGACACGCCCTTTCAGTATTCCAGAGCGGGAGGAGTCACTAGATGAATTCTTACCTCTCCCTCTCGACACTTGGGTGAGACTTAGATTACGTTTATCCAGCAGTGGATATCTTCCTGCTGAATGATGCTAAAGAAACATGGCTATACAGGGAGTACCCCTAAAAGCCTCGATGTTACGTTATTTCAGGCGACTGCCATAAAAACTTAATTGCCTCATCATAAAATGACAGACTCAACTAAACCCAACTATGTTCACTGCCATGCAAATAACCGGGATTTTAATTTGAATCCCGGCGCGCTACAACACTACATACGCCGAAATACACGGTTCGAGTCTGTCGCAAAGCAGTGACCGTTAAATTAACCCTTTAACACTCGCGTCAGAATGACCCCGCGCACAGGGCTGGCGAGATCCGGAATGACATTTAGTAATGACTTTAGGGTTTCAAAGTAATTAGGAAGGCTTGGTGATTATTTATTTTTTTAGTGGCGAAGTTTTACGTGTTTTAAAAAAGTTTTTTGGGTTATAGGATTTGGGTAGAATGTGTTTTTTCTATGTTTGTAAGGGGTTTTTTTAGGTGGGAAATCATATTATGTCTCTCGCTGTGGGCGGAGTGGAAGGGAGTATCAGACTTATACTGATTAAAATCCACTTGCCTTCGTTCCAGAGCCCCGGAGTACACTTTTGCAAAACCCATGACCCCAATAGGCTTCCCTGCTGGGCCTCTACGGTTTACTGACATCTCTTTCAGGCGCGCGTGGAATACTGTATGCTGTCGACGACTTGGGCTAGGTATACACGAATACCAGACGGCCGAACGGCAAGCTAATGTTAACAAGAAGTTGATTAGATAGATAGATATTTACCCGAATATCAAGCTTTATAACTTTATATATTTGGGCTTCATAAGGAGCTCGTGGCTAAATAATAACAGCCGCACAGGTCGATCTTCAAGGTTAAGCTACGCTTGCCTAGGTTGGTCTGTGGATGGGTGACCATCTTAACATAACGAGTTTCCTCCGTGCCTCGGAAAGCACGTTAAGCCGTTGGTCCCGGCTGTCATTTGGAGATCTTTGGCAGTCGTTACGGATAGTCAGAAGCCAGTAAATCTGACTCCAGTCTTGCCATGAAGTACCGTGTTACCCCAGTTAATGGGTTGTGGAGGTCTGGTAGGCAGCCGCTCCTCGTAAAATACTGGTATTCAGCTAAATCCGGCTTGACTGGAAGCCGACCCTAATATAGTTGGGAAAAGGCTAGGTGGATGATGATGATGATGATCAAGCTTTATAACTTAAGTGGGCCCTTCCTTATCTGTCTATCATCAACGTAGTGAACATGGTTTAAAAGCCTGTTGTATCATCCAATGCAATATACAATATAGAGGCAAAGTGAAAAAAAAGAGATAGCGCCTGAACGCTCTGTTGGCATTCAGTAATTCCATCACGCACATAAATATTTCATAAAACTTGTTCCAGGAAATACGCATTACTTTTAAAACCTTAAAAGTTTATGGAAAAATTGTCGTTATTCTGAACTTTGAATTAAATGTGCAAGGTATAGTTTTGACTTTTCTATAGGTATATTTTTTGACTTTTTTGATTTGTGATACAAAGGGCGAACTATACTCATTGCCTATCGTCCACAATCCCACGCCTATGGTGGCTAGAAATCAGGATCGGGCTAATGCTTTGCAGAAGGGGCGACCCCCTATCATTGCTCCTCTGGAATAGCAGGTGGACCCCCTAGGTTAGGCAGGAGCCATTAGAGGATTGCCACGGTCCTTTCCAGTCAAGTGTTGGAAGTGCTCCTCGAAATTCTACCGGCTGTCGAAGAAGAACATGACACCGTGAATTTCCTACTTTCACAGTGGCGAAATCGCTGACAGAAGTTTGTAAATGCCTACACATACTCGAATAAGTATATTATGTATTGAAGGAAGTTGAGACAATCTATTATTATACTTTACACGTGTTTCTTGTTAAGTAATCTTCCTTAACTTATTGACAAAAGAGGATAAATGGCAAGGTTACTCGCTTATTTGGTGTTTTTGTAGCCGCACTTATGTTTTATTAAGTAATTTAAAAAGATGTTTTTTTTTGCGTTTGTTTCCATGCACTTAAAGTATTCATTTTCAACCTGACACGTAGTCACGTTTGCCTGAATGTTTTTTTTTGTTAAATAATATCTTCGGTCGATCATTGTTTCGACCAATCGTTCTTTGGGGGGACGATCATTCGAGCTTACATTTTCTAGGCAAAAATTCTATATCAACTACAAAAATAACACAAAAACACACGGGTAGATTATGAGATACATGCATTTCCGTTCCAAAAACGTGGTTTTAGAAAAACTTTCTGTTATCGACATTATCGGTATCAAATCAATACTTATTTGTGCATATACAAAACAAATACAATTTTGACCATTTTGTAACACCTTGAACAAGTTTGATTGATCTTCGACCCTAGGAAGATACTGACGTGAGCCAAAATAAAATTGACATCGTCGCGGTCGATCTGATCTTCATCAGCAAATCGTGCACACTGCACACAATTCCCTAAACACACTTGCCTTACTCATCTTCCTATGATCCATCTCCCTTAACGCTAAACAATCATACGTGGACTCGCTTCGCCAACCCTACACAGCAATTACAGTACGGCCACGATGTTCGCTCTAATAAATACGCGAATTCAACGCACAAAAGGTCCCGGTTGCGTTTAATTAATTTTTTGTATTTTTATTTTTTTGAAATTTTTTTGCGAAGTGCCACCCGTACCAAAATTACTGATGTTTACGTAATGGTGACGCGGGCCGAGTTAGGGTTATGCTTTTATGACTGTTTGGGGGTCAGTTTTTGAGGGTTAACTTAAGTGGTGGGGCTTGGCGGAGTGAATGAATGATACATGGTTGGTGGTGGGTCTTTAGAGAATATGTGTGTTTCAGATTGAGGTAAGATTGATATACGAGTAAACGTCCGCCCGTAATTAGAAGCGTATAAGACATTTCAGATTTATCATCATCAGCCTAGCCTTTTCCCAACTATATTGGGGTCGGCTTCCAGTCAAGTCGGATTTAGCTGAATACCAGTATTTTACGAGGAGCGGCTGCCTACCAGACCTCCACAACCCATTAACTGGGGTAACACGGTACTTCATGGCAAGACTGGAGTCAGATTTACTGGCTTCTGACTATCCGTAACGACTGGCAAAGATCTCCAAATGACAGCCGGGACCAACGGCTTAACGTGCTTTCCGAGGCACGGAGCAAACTCGTTATGTTACGATGGTCACCCATCCACAGACCAACCTAGGCAAGCGTCGCTTAACCTGGAAGATCGACCTGTGCGGCTGTTATTATCTAGCCACGAGCTCCTCCGACATTTCAGATTTATATATTCTTAAATTCATTCTTCTGCAATTGCCTCAGATTTTTGCAGATCGGTATGTTCACTTTTTCATCACATCAAAAGCGAAAGTTTGATTAGTTTGCCTATCAGGCAAAGAGTATCCCTCTTTTGCTTCCAAATCTGTCTAGGATGATCGCTGGTAAAGTTTAACCTGCGAATATGATGAGATTGTCAGACCGCCTTTGCTGCAGTCGACTTTTACTGCGAATTCGACACAAATCTTGTGCCTATCTTTACCTAGAACGAAAAGTCTGTAGTGACATCTACGATACCACATAGGAACTAAATATAAAGATCGTGCATCACGGTATCAGAGTTCTCCGCATGATTAGAACATTATACATCGTCATCATCATCATCATCTTAGCCGAAAGACGTCCACTGCTGGACATAGGCCTCCCCCAAGCGTCGCCACAGCGACCGGTCCTGTGCGTCTCGCATTCATCGGATTCCCGCGACCCTCGCCAGGTCGTCGGTCCACCTTGTGGGAGGCCTTCCAACGCTGCTTCTTCCGGTAAGTGGCCGTCACTCTAGAACCTTCCTTCCCCATCGACCATCAGTTCTACGAGCAATGTGCCCTGCCCACTGCCACTTAAGTTTGTCGATCCATTATACAATAGTCCGTAATTCGTTATGGGGAAGTTGCCTGGACCAGACAACATCCGTTTGGTCGGAGGACCCTTTTCAGCGGACGTATGTGAAACTTTACAACCGTTTTTTTAAATATAAATTAGTGCTTGAGTGCAATCCTAACCAATGATACAATCGTTGATGGTGAATCACACTAGCCCCTTATCTCCAAGCCTATTTAGGCAGTCGGGCTGGTTTTGGTCACGGGTACCTAATCACCATCTCATCATCATCTACCTAACCTTTTCCCAACTATATTGGGGTCGGCTTCCAGTCAATCCGGATTTAGCTGAATACCAGTATTTTATGAGGAGCGACTACCAGACCTGAAGGAATAGGCTAGTATATTATGAGCCTATTCACTACAACATTCTTCGAAAAGTCTACTGTGATATCCTGGAGAAAAAATTGTTTATTCTCCATAGGCAAGCAGCATCTAAAATATGACCACCCATTACCGTTACCTATAATCTAAGTACTAATACTACCTATAACTTTACATCCAAGAAAAATCATAAAAATTTCACATACAAATCAAGGAAATCATTCACAAGATATGTAACGGAAAAAAACTTAAGCGATTGTTATCAACAATAGTGGGAGTCGGTCGATTCTCATAAGTTGACATCTGTAGGCTTCCTGGTACAAATTGCTTCCTTGCCTGTTCAGTTTGTGATGGCTGTCTTATTAGGGAAATTAAGATTTGATTGAGCGAGCCTGTGAATTTATGCAGATTCTTTTATTGAAATGAAAACTTAGGTCTATGTTAGGAATCTGTCCTGTATTTGAGAATGCAAATCATAAAGATAAATTTATTTGTCAAAATATGGGTATACATTTTAGCATGCAAGTTGTTACAAAATAATTTGTCCGTCCATGTTTCACCCTTAAGGCGTGCAAATTTATAAAGTTTACAATCATCATTACAATCATTTATCAAAAATACAAATGGCATTTCAAATCAGTGAAACCAATTAGGTAATCAAGAAAATATAGTAAAAATCGTCTGAATTAAATAAAAAATAATTGCATTAACAAAATTAAAAACTAAAAATCATCAAACTCACTCTCACTATAGATGAAAAAAAAAAACAACCCTTACCTATTTCGTTAGTACCCTATTGCACTCCAGGGCCGCGTTAACTCTTTCGAACAATTCTAATATTGTTTCCTAATAGGAATATGTTCTGTATCTACAAACTTGGTGGTGATGCTTTGGATATAATGATGTCTGTGAAGTCAATAGTACTTAAAGCAGTATCAGCGAAGTCAATAGTACGGAAGCCAGCTTGAAAACGGGATATCAGAGGATACCTTACATCACTTGACAGAATATGAACTGTGTGCACGCCAGCCAAACAGTTAAAAATAGTAACAGCTCAGTAGGGGTCCCCATTTTTCTGTCGGCAGCTGCATGGGCAACACTGTTTAGGACATCTTCCTGTGCTGACATGTTATAATATGCATCACTATATGTACGAGTTTTGTGCTTCTCGCATCCAGGGCACACCTACAACTCTCATCGCCACTAACCTGGAGTGCGCGTTTGCCTCTGTAGAACCTTTTGACCATATTTACATCTATAAAAATCACTAGAATAATAGTGATAAACCGATTATTGCTTAGTTGACAACTTTTTTGCCTCACACTTATTATAACTTTCTTATTTCATTTATTTATTTAAACTTCATGTACCTACAGTGGTGGACTGGTGGGACATAAGCGGACTGCATCAAGGCATTTTTTACCAGTCAGTGTATAAAATTTTAGTTGATTTAATTGTTTGAGGCACTTTTATCTTTAGGATGTCAATATTTTTTCCCAAAATAGCATACAATTTCGCTTCTTATTTCTTGCTACAAGCTTTTTGTTTTTTATGAAGAAGAAACAGAATATTTAAGTAGATACCCTAGCTCACACAGGACCTGAGTTATCAATAATTAGCGAGCAAATTAAACCAGCCCGCTAATTATAGAATGGTTATTACAGTAGAGGGTATCCACGTAAATAGGAACAGAAGGTCGAATTCAAACAATGAACGGAAATAAACGCTCGCAAACAAAGAATTGTAACGACATCTATGATGCCACATATAAACTAAGCTATGATCGAGTCTTGCATCGCGCAATTTGATTTTTCCGCGCGAATTCAACATAAATATAGAACAGCCAGAAACTATCTCTCGGGAAGTTCCCAAACCAGATTTGGTAGACAACGACCTTCAAGTCGAATTTCCAGAGACACATACTTGCAGCATTCTAAACGTGCGTACTACTACTCTTGGAGCTAAAAGACACAAGAGATCAGTTGCCAACAGCAGAGATAACTGCAGCAGTCGATGGATAGGCGGCAGCTGATAACGCTTGATGATTGCCGTTGACATTCTAGCAAATGTAAATCAGCGGCAGCTGTCATGCGGGTCAAGTCAAGTCACTAGTCCATAGGTCGATGGCTGCAGTTACCTCTGGCGTTGGTAATATAGCGACATCTACTACATATGACGTCACAGAATTCTGCATCGCGCAAGCAAAGTTCTCCGCACGATTTGCATGGTACGTAGGACTTTACTCTCTGTCCATATACCTCTAAAGTAACATGCCGCTCGTGTGTATGAGCTCTAAGAGAAGTCTGTCTATGTATGTCTGCGTTTTTGCTTGTAGTATAGTTGTAGTGAGTTGGCCTTTTGTAGTTATCTGTTGTATAGTATTGGGTATCAAATAGCCAGTCTACAATTACCTACGCATGTCTAATTAGGCAGCAATCGATCCGCTATTGGATTGTTGACAAACGTGCGGTGGGTGGAGTTGTAGTTACAGTGACAACTATTTGTATTAAAAAGTGGAATTGCTATGGTGTACCATTATTAGTTGAAGGCATCATGAACAAGTTTGTTGAGTTGTAAGTTGAAATTTGGTTTTAAAAAAAACTTTTTATCCAATACGTTATGGCTACATACATACATATAATACACTAGCTTCTGCCAGCAGTTTCACCAGTATGAATCCAGGTTTCTCCATACAAACTTTTGACCCCCGTTTCTTTCCTGTTAGATTGTGAATATTGAAAATTTTACTCTTAGTACTCGTCTACATCATTAAAGTAAACTTTATGAAAATTTTAGGCTCCTAGTCCTAGTAGTTTTGGCTATGCGTTGATATGTCAGTCAGTTTTTCCCCTTGTATATTATGTAGATGAACAACCAGAATTAGTGAATTTAGAGGCATTAATTTAGCTAATGTTAATTAAGTGGAATGTCCAATTTCCACTAATAACATTTCTTGATTTTCTTTGACATAATAATCTTATAATTACAATAAAAACCAAAGTAATTTAAAAACGTTGACTTAAGCGCCACCTAGCAAGATATTAGTGACGCTCGGGCCTGAAACTTTCATTTTTTAAGTTATGGCAGAATAATTTTGTTCTGTTTATCTTTATTCTAATTTATTTAGACCTTTATGTGTCACTGCTCGTGGCTAGATAGTAACAGCCGCACGGGTCGATCTTCATGGTTAAGCAATGCTTGCCAAGGTTGGTCTGTGGATGGGTGACCATCTTTACATAACGAGTTTCCTCCGTGCCTCGGAAAGCACGTTAAGCCGTAGGTCCCAGCTGTCATTTGTAGATCTTTGTCAGTCGTTTCAGATAGTCAGAAGCCAGTAAATCTGACTTCAGTCTTGCCATGAAGTACCGTGTTACCCCATTTAATGGGTGTGGAGGTCTGGTAGGCAGCCGCTCCTTGTAAAATACTGGTATTCAGCTAAATCCGGCTTGACTGAAAGCCGACCCCAATATAGTTGGGAAAAGGCTGGTAGATGATTGCTGGGCAATGGGTTCTCTCTCCCTTTCTGCCATTGCAGTCCAGTCCCTCCGTCAAGTTAAGTCAAGTTCATCTCTCCACTTTCCTCTTTGTCTGCCGCGACGTCGCCTTTTTTTTAATGGGACCCAGTAAGTGATTCTTTTTAGCCTACTTTTGTTCTGTAATATTATTAATTGTCCACCATTCTGTAACGTCATACTCCCCCTATGAAACTATGTATGTGTGTGGCATACGTGACAGGCTTCACTATAGCTGCTTTTGTTCAAATTAAAGCTATTGTTATAAAAACAATGTGTTATCACTAATCAGTACATATCATAATAATTACGTTTTATTGAAAATGTTGAATTTCAATTTACATCCTAATTTTATTATCCTTGCATATTTTATTATGATGCTGCCGTGTTTGAAAAAAAATGAACGAGCAAAAGTTGCATTTCACTGAAAAGCGTATGTAACATTGAACGGGTTTTTTAAGGTGGGAAGTCATCTTATGACTGCTCACGCTCTAGAGTGGAGCAGGTATCAGATATTGGTAAAAGTCTGATAAGAATTGTATGATTTTTAACCCACTCCGAGGTCTTTCTTTGCCTTGTTTTCTAGGACCTTGCGATTATCTTTTGGATAACTTATTCTCAACTCGTGGTATGAACACTGGTGGGTGGAATTACGAGTACCAAACAAAAATAAAGTCCGTCTTAATACAAAAACCACTGAACAACTTTATTTGCGGTTCTTACCAATAAACACTAGACAATAGTTTGTAGATAAAATTATTCGTGAGGAAGGTAAGTGGCTAATAAATACTTATTATAATTGAAATGATTTGTAAACTCCTGTGCAAAACTATGTGCATCTATAACTATAAGGTTCACTAAATATATACTAACCAAAACAAAACTATCAAAATAAATGAAGATTGTCCATGAAAAAATCCCTCCAATCCATCTTACTTTAGAAAAATACCGCTGTATTCAATATCAATTAGTTAGACAGATAATAGTGTTAGCAGAACCATAAAAATCATGCCATGACGCGTCACGGCGACAGTTCTGTCGCATTTTTCAACTAAACTAATTATTTCGTTGTCCATTGAAAAGTTAAAACGCCTGATAAAAAAGTCTGAGCAAAGAAACGCAGCGGTGTAAAAAGTGACGTTGAAAAAAACTAAGATATTTCAAAAGGAATGTCAACACAATAGGCCGTTGGAAACGCGATGTGGTCACGCTAAGCTGGGTTTTCAAAGGACTTTCACTCTTAAAGCTTGAAAAATAAGCTGCAGTTTTCCGTGATGTTCTTGTCAAATAAAAGTCCTTTCTGACTCTTTGATTACCTATCTAAACAATGACATCCAACTGTTATAATGACAAATTACATTGAATACAGTGCACGAACAGAAATCCTCAAAATAATTAACATTGATTTTTTCGCCTGATTGCGTTTGAACAGGCGCTCGATAGACAGGCTTACAATAGGACTGTTGAAAATAATAAACCAGTTGACAAAATTGTTGTAGTTTAGGAATTATTAGTAGGTAATAAGTAGGTTTGAAGTTAATACTCTTTTATAAAGAGAACTAAACCGAACTCATTTTGACGAGTAAGAAAGCTCGTTGGAAACGAAAAGGGTCTGCTTTTAGAGATAAATGCAAACAAGTAATGATGTTTGTTTATCATTATTTGGTCCAAAGTAAAAGTCTTACTTTTGGGTCATACAAAGCGTCAATAATGCGTCTGGGTAGTTTTATTCAAGTTAAAACCATTTTCAGCACTCAGACCCCACTATTCGAGAGTTTTAACCCCAAATGACTCGAAAATATAACTGCCAACATAACTGGTCTAGATCTAGATTGATACTGGTCAAGCGTGAACTTATAAATATTTTTTTCTGAGCTTGAAAGGATCGCAGACCTGATTATAATATGAAAATACTAGACACATACTTCCACGCGTTCTCGAGATGGTCTTGACAGACAGACGGACAACAAAGTAATGCTATAATAGTTCAGTTTTTCCTTTTAGAGGTACAAAACCCTAAAAAAATAATCAAACGCAAGTAACACCCCTCACCATAGGCCTACCTATTTTCCATAAACACAAACATACCCATCCAGTCACATGGGGTTAAGTCGATAAACGAAATACACATACACACAGTTGTGTTGCAAGAAAATTGGAATTCACAGCAAAGAGTGAACATAGAAACAGTACAGTTTCAAAGCTAACAAGAAACTCCTGCCTCGAATTATAAACTTGTCTTTGTTGGAAAGCATGTAATTCTTTCAAACAGAATTGCTTCTGGAGTATGTTCTTTGAATATATTTTTAGAGCAACATGTGAACGCATTTTCAGCTCCATCGTCTAACTATTGTTGCATATTTTCAGCTAGTTATTTTATGGGAGTGGGGAATTCATCCAGTGACTTCTTCCGCTCTGGGGTAAAGCGGTAGGACGTGTTTGACTTTCATCATCATCTACCTAGTCTTTTTCCAACTATATTGGGGTCAGCTTCCAGTCAAGCCGGATTTAGCTGAATACCAGTATTTCACGAGGAGTGGCTGCCTACCAGACCGTGTTTAAAATTAACTAAAATTCACTCCTCTGTTCCTTTTTTGCTTTGCGTCCTAGATCCCCGGGGCTACCTTTCGGACGACTTATGGCCCCAGTAGGCTTCGACCCTGCTAGGCCCCAAGGATTTTGCTGACATCTCTTTTTCTCTGGGTCTCTGTTGACGACTTGGGCTCGGTCTCTGGACCGGACGGCCGGACGTCGAGTTACCTATTACTAGTCATCCGCAAGTCCACACCTTCACTGGATAAAAATCAGGGTCGGGATCCCGATGTCACAAGGCGTAAAAATGTCCGTTCCCAAACGCGTGCGGCCACCTCTCAAGTATACAAGTGGCACGAAATGAATGATAACCTTAATCCCATCAAGGTTATCATTCTTTTACTGTTTTCAGTAGCAGTGGTGACCCAGAGGTACAACGGCCCCGACTTTCGAGTTGTAGATCGCGGGTTCAAACCCAGACAGGCGCATTACTTTGTGTAATTTATTTCCTCACCATTGCTCTCAAAACGGTGAAGGAAAACATCGAGCAGACACCGGTATGTCCCAGAACCAAAAATTCGAAGACATGTAACATCCACCAATCCGCACTGGGTTCGCGAGGTGGATTACAGCCCATTCCCTCTCCTAGAGAGGAGGCCTGAGTCCCAATAGTGGGAACATTACAATGCCGATAATGCTAAAAACAACCGTTTTGACTATAGAAGCTACTAAGTTTCTGCCAACTTACAAGATTTTTAACTACACAACAATCATCCTTATTCATTACCACGTCATGTTTAACAATCATAGTAACTCCTTTCATCTCTTTAGTCGTACAAAAGCGGCCATGCCTCCAAGCCAGACGTGTCGCACCATTTTGATATGCTAATGCCTTCGCTTTGAAGTGCCACAGCGTCTGTCCGCGCTTCCACCCTTGTTAACTCCTTGATTAATAAAGGTGTCTTTTATAACCGAAAGAAGAGGGGTATTTTTAAAAAGATTAGTTTTGTGTTGTATTGCGTGTGAATAAATGGAATTTTTGGGGACGAATTTTTGTTAAAGAATATTTTGAATCATGTTTTTCAGTGTAGTTAAAGGCTGAAATTACATTTATTTTGAGTTATTGAAAGAATGAACAAAAAAATTTAAAAGGACGCGGTTATTGACAAAGTCGTCACCAATGGCAATATTATAATAGGTAATTATCAAGGATTTTTTCGGCATTCTCTTTAATCAAGTTTAAAAATGGACAAGAGAATGCCCTGATGCATTAAGTCCGCCTATGTACCACCACTGTACATAAAGTTTAAATAAATAAATAAATTATCCATCACAGCCTTTACTATTACGGATTAAATGCTCACGGATAGGTCAAATAGAATTATTTATTAAAAATTACCAAGCAGTTTCAAAAAGATCAATTTATAATTACTTACATAATAGTAAGGAAAAAACATTAAAAATAAAAACACTTAACTAAAGGTAACCATTAACCTAACCATATTTTAGTTTAGAGTAAGAGTTAGTTTTAATTAGTATAATAAGTATATCAAATTCTATGAGTTTAATTACATTTAAATTACATTACACATTAAACTAATATATGACTTAATAGATATATATACAAACTAAAGATAAAAGTATTTACAAACCTATACACATATATACAAAAAAAAAGGGATTTACTGGGCATCAAAAAACTCATCTACGTCGATGTCAACAGGAATAGTGCCCAGAACGTTCAAATCCTTGTCTAAAAAAATACTAGCTACCATGGGTTACTTGGAAGTCAGTCGTTAAGACGATACTTTTGTTAGACCTATGTCAATTGCTCCGAAAGGCTCTAAAGTGGAGACCCGCACTGACAGACGCAACATCGGCCTCCCACAAGGTAAACCGATGACCTCGTGAGAGTCACGGGAATGCGCTTGATGCGAGACACACAGGATCGTTCATTGTGGCGACACTTAAGGGAGGCCTAAGTCTAACAGTGTACGTCTTCTGGCTGAAATGATGATTATGATATTAACATGTAACTATTTCACTTTAAAGGCATATTTCTAAAAGAGTTATGAGTTTACGCGCAGACGGATGAAGAGGAAGAGGGAGGTGGTTAGTAATGTTATGACGGGTGACAGGACAGAATGGAAGAAAAAAACATATTGCGCCGACACCAAATAACACAGGATTATGGCAGGAAAAAGAATAACTATTCCGACTTTGTATGTATTCTACAACATAAAAAAGTTTTGCCTAATTAGACTTTACATACTCGTTACCAACTAATTATTAATCGCAACTACCAACAATGTCGTTATCCACACAACAATGTTATAGGCGAATGAATATTTTAATTGAATAAACTACTTTGTTAAAATACCGCGTAAAAAAACATAAAGCTGAATAATTTATTGAATGGATGCGGACTGACAAAATTATCGTGACAGAGACTGTGTTTATGCAGATGTTTCAATAATTAAATGCTGCATCGTTTTCCTTTTCGAATATTTTGTAAATAACCAACAAATAATACCTGACAGGCTAACTTACTTGCTACTTGAATCTGTGTTCTAAGAGAGATCTAAAATGCACTAAACAGGAAAATAATGACGAACGACGAATGACAAATTATTATAGACAACTATACCAATTCGCTAAAAATATCGAATATCAATTAGGTAGGTACATAGAACCATTTTATATATAACTAGCTTTAGCCCGCAGCTTCGCTCGCGTACATAAAATATAGTGCAGGAATACAGCAGCTTTCTATCGGTGAAAAAATTTTAGCAATCGGACCAGTACTTCCACAGATTACCTCATACAAACAAAAAACAAACTTTACCTCTTTATTATATTAGTGTAGATTTTTCACATATTTACATAGCTAAAATGTAATGTCAACAACATTTAAACAACTTAAATGAACTTGTTAACAAACCCAGCTTTTAGCCTTTAAGTTTAGCCCGTATAGAAAGCCCGTATTTCGCTTTTGAATACGTTTTACAAAATAAACAAAATCCTCGTAAATGTTTGATTAACTTGCTACTATTATATAGAAGATAAAGTTTAATAAATGTTTAAGCAAAATATTCTCAGTTGTGGCATTGGCAGTAATAACATACACAAAAACTGTTATCAAAGTCTACATTGGGGTAATGTATCTAATAAAATAAAACCCGAAGTAATAAAGTTTCACTGTATAAAATTTTAGATGGTTTATTATAATGGGTAGAAATAAAGTTAACAATATCTACAGGAAATATTTTGTCTATCCTACTAATAATATAAACACGAAAGTTTGTATGTATGGATGTTTGTTACTCTTTCACGCAAAAACTGCTGAATTGATTTCGATGAAACTTGGCAGACGGGTAGACCATGTCCTGGAATAGCACAAAGGATACTTTTTATCCCGATAATTTGTTCCCTTGAGATAATTTCTACTATAACGCGGGCTAAACTAATTACCTTACTTTAAGATTGAAAAAGAACGCTAAAACACATTACGTGTCTTACTGCTACGCTACATAGGTCCAGTTCAGCTATGCCAGACCTACATAGTAACTGTCTGGCGATAATAATAATAATAAGTCGTTTATTCAAAAAGTAGAACATATTAAAATTAAGCATAATAAAACATATTAAAAAGGACATAGTTGCTCATTTGCCTGAATTAGAGTGAACCTGTGCTTCAGGCTAGAAAATGCTCAGAAATAAAATAAAAAACTGACATTAAATATGACAATTATAAAAGTTTTATATAATTTAAAGATGTTGCGTGTCTTATTTACATACAACAAGTAGGTATTTTGTCTTTACAAAAGATATACTGTTTACTATACCTGCCTGCCTTGACTGGCGGAAGCAAGTTGCGAGTGTCAGTAGGAAAGTAACTGGAACGTTACGGTCACTCTATCGATTGAAAAATCTTCTACCAGCTCACATAAAGGTATTGCTTGTACAGTCACTGATTTTCCCTGTTATTGACTATGGTGATGTGTGCTACTATGACCTGAATGCAGATCTGCTCAATAAACTTGACCGCCTTTTGAATAACTGCATTCGATTTGTCTTCAACCTTCGTAAGTACGATCATGTATCTGAACATCGCACGCTTTTAAAATGGTTACCTATTCGTGAGCGTAGAGCACTAAGGGCCTTGACTACCCTGTTTTCTTTATTAGACAAGCCTTCTTCTCCTTCTTATCTTACTTCACAAAATAATTTTCTTTGCTCTGCCCATAGTAAACATCTCCGATCTTTGAATAATCGTTTGCTGCGGTGTCCCTCACATCGCTCTGGGTTTATTAAGTCCTCCTTCTTCGTACAGGCGATATTTCTTTGGAACGCGCTCCTGTTGAACATCAGGATGGCAACCAGTCGCCTCTCCTTTAAAATATTGGCACGTGAACACATTCGCAAGAAGTTGGTAGAATCATCACAGCGATGAGTTGTTGGATTCGGTTTTCATAACAATTGTGGTTATATGTATGTATTTATATAAGTATGTATTTTTATGATTGTATTCGTTTTTTTTTTCTATTTGTTTTTTTACGTAAGTTGCACCTACTACACAATGTTTCTGCACCGCCCTAAGGTTGACTGGTAGAAAATGCCTATGGCATTAAGTCCGCCTTTGTACAATGTGCATTAAGTTACAATAAATAAATAAATAAATAAATATACCGTACTGTCATAATTATTTAATTATTTTTACATACATAATTCGACAAAAAAATTTAAAAAATCTTTTTACGATGGTTTTCAACAGACTGAACCTCACTGAGAGTATCTAGAAGCAAATCAATTTACTTATTAGTATTACTAGGACAAAAAGACGATGACAGCTGTTAGCACCACCATCAAAACAAATCAAGAAAAATTAATCAAAATTTTTAACATCCCTCAAGTTAGCACATAAAAAATCGCTATTTCACACAATCTCGCTCTTACATAAACACATAAACAATTTTAAATGCCAAAATTAGACAAATGAAACAGGGAAGAAGTACATAGGCTCCGGAGAATAAATTACAAAAGTTTGGCAGAAGGGTAAACATCAAAAAGTTGAAAAGTTAAACGAATTACTTCTGGGTTTACTTGTGTTTGTTAGTACTTACTTTCTTCCTGTGTTACGGATGTGTTTATGTTTTTTAAGGTTCGGTTCGGTTAAGTAAAGAGACTGTTCGTGTTGTTGGTTCTTCTTATGAGGAAGAATCTGTTTTTTCAAAACCTTTAGTAAACGCATCGATATTGTCTGGTTTGTCAAGTGAAAAACGTTATGAGTTTAATAATTAGACAGTTTTATACTTTACTAGCTTTAGCCCGCAGCTTCGCCTGTATACATAAAATATAGCCTATGTCACTCAGGAATACAGCAGCTTTCTATTGGAGAAAAAATTTTAGCAATCGGACCAGTACTTCCACAGATTACCTCATACAAACAAAAAACAAACTTTACCTCTTTATTATATTAGTATAGATCTTGAATTATCTTGACAAATATTACTAAAAAGCTCCAGTAATATACTATAACTACTAACCACATAAAAAATATGTTTCTTATTTGCTTTTATAATGTCACAGCGTATGTATCCCTGTTGTGTGTATCCAAAAAAAGCATACCTTGAAATTTTATACATGAACAAATTGCTCACCAAATTTATAATTAATAACTGTATTATATTAAAAAAAAAAATGTAACTCGAGTACATAAAAGAACATATTTTTAGTAAAAACTCAACAATATTTTAAACAGGTTCTGAGAAATAAGCTTGGTATACCAAACCATAAAACAACCGCAGTGTATTTTCCAAAAGCAAAATGCTTGTGGGTTAAATAACTGACATAATAGAAATATTAATTACTAAAAGCTTTTATGAATAAATATTAAAAAAAAAACTTTTTCCGATACCATGAATAATGTCCAAATTTTGCATTGTTTTATTATTTGCATGTCTGCTTTTTGCCTTTGCAATGATTTATTTTTCTAAAACCAACCCCTATCTACCCCGGGGGTTTCACCCCAAAAATCAAAACAAGAAAACTCTGCAAACAGGGGTGCAATGCACAAAGGTGGGTAATAATTTTCCATCACACCTAATTACGTACTTCTACCAAGTGCCGTTAGAAAAGAACATTAATGTGTATTGGACTGGTATGGGGTTTGTCGCTGATAAAGCCAAGGTTTTGCAGAATATTGGGACGAAGGGAGAGATTTAGTGAATCATTTATGGGATCACTGGCTTTTGCAGTTTCGTTTGCGTGATAGTACTAAATTGTCATAAGAGAACATTTATTTATGCAGTACAGTAAGTATGCGGAACAGTATGTATAGTGCCGCCTCCGTTGAAAAAGGGGATACTCTGATCAGATAGGTGTTATGTATGGTCAGGACAGCTACCCGATAGTTGTTTTTCGAATTAATAATAGAATATCGTTTTTTTTTTAATTATCAGCATGGCTTCTTCCGATCTTGGGCGGAGCGGGAGAACGTATCAGACTTTTGCTGACTAACCCCAACCCGTTCCTTACTTGCCTTCGTTCTGGAGTCACGAGATTCCCTTTTGGAATTCAATCCTTGGCCCGACCAACGTGATGTACGACAAAGTGTCTTTTTGTATTCTAGTTCCTATGTGTTAACATAGATGTCGCTAGACATACTAAGAGAAGCATACATGTTAGCAAAACTTTCCACTTCATAATATCGGTGTGAAGAAACTTGGTGACCTGAGCGGCATAGTTTCAAGCGCATTATCATACTTGTCAATGTTTTATTTATTATTTGTTTAAACTTCATATTCAAATTTAGGCGGACTTAATGCAGCAAAGCATTTTCTACCTTCTACCATTGAATCTTTGGGTTATAAAAAATACTTACACTGTAGTATTGTGTTGTGGTTTGTTTTTGTCTAGTTGTCACAATTCTGAGCTTACCCTGTAAACTGTTTTATTTTTAACGTTTGAATCCCCAACCGGTCCTATGAGACCGCGCTGTTATTGTTTTACTATTGTGTATCGTTTCGCGGGTATCTGAGTAATTAAGTACATAAACCATAATTATTATGAGTCTTTTTTGCGGGTATTTACAAAAACTATTTAACGCTATCTCGATCGTAGTATGATAGGGTTTTGCGGAATGGTTCTAAAGTTACCGCAGCCCTGAAACGCTTAGAGCTACTAAACTAACGTAAGTGGGTCTTAGTCAATAAAAGTCCTTCTTTTCACTTCACCCAGAGCATAAGAAGTCATCATCATCTACCTAGCATTTTTCCCAACTACATTGGGGTCGACTTCCAGTCAAGCCGGATTTAGCTGAATAGCAGTATTTTACGAGGAGCGACTGCCTACCAGAACTCCACAACCCATTAACTGGTAATTTCTTATTTGACTAAAAAAATAATTATTTAATATAAAACATTTTGGTAGTCGAATATTTTTTATCTTACGCAATTTCTTTAAAAAATTGCACTAAATTACAATAACCAATATAATTTATGTGCAATTTTATTTTTAATCATTTTGATTGTGACGTAGTCTTGCTTTAATTGGAATATAATGTGCATTATATTAATAAGTTGCAAAACTCTTAAAGCATGTTAACATTAATTTATTACAATTACTACAATAGCTTATCCTAATAGAGACAAAACACGATCACTTTCTGTTTTTAATCCATTCTCAGACTATAATAAATTTATATTGTTTTGTTTTAGAGTTCCCTACCAAACTAGAAACTTATGTGGGTGGTCTCCATTTACAAACAGTGTTTTAACGCAAAAAGTATTAGGCGTACTGTACACGGACGCGTAGCTTTATAGAAGCGTAATAGTCACTATGCTCTTAGTGTACGCCTGCGTGAAGCATCTGTCTAGCCTTTTCCCAACTACATTGGGGTCGGCTTCCAGTCAAGCCGGATTTAGCTGAATACTAGCATTTTACGAGGAGCGGCTGCCTACCAGACCTCCACAACCCATTAAATGGGGTATGACTGGAGTCAGATGTACTGGTTTCTGACTATCCGTAACGACTGCCAAAGATCTACAAATGACAGCCGGGACCTACGGCTTAACGTGCTTTCCGAGGTATGGAGGTAAATCGTTATGTTAAGATGGTTACCCATCCACAGACCAACCTTGGCAAGCGTTGCTTAACCTTGAAGATCGACCTGTGCGGCTGTTATTGTCTAGCCACGAGCTCCTCACATGCACCTGCGTGAAGCTTACATACGAAACTATGAGACTCTGTCGACGAAGCTGCAACGACACGACGGCATGACGCTGCCGCTTCACGCAAGCGTTTGGGATGTATGTGGAATAGAGAATAAAGTCCCACATTAGCATTAGCATTATCGGCCTTGTAATGTCCCCACTGTTGGGACTCAGGCCTCCTCTCTAGGAGAGGGAATGGGCTGTAAACCACCACGCGGGCCCAGTGCGGATTGGTAGATGTCACATATCTTCGAATTTTTGGTTCTAGGACATGCCGGTTTCCTCATACCTCCATTGAAAAGAGAGGATCCTCCAACCGGACGAGGTGTTATGTCCGGTGGGCTACTGCCCAATAGATGATTTCGGGCTGTTGTATTTGCTTGCGCGACACAGGATTCTGTGACGCCATATGTAGTAGATGTCACTACAAGCGTATACCAAGCGTATAATGACAGGGGTCCGGCAGTGTCGCAGCCTACTGGGATTCTGTGTAGAATGAAGGTAAAGAAGGAACAGAAGTGAGTTTTAGTCAGTAAAAGACTGAAACCCTCCCGTTCCACCCAGAGCAGGAGAACTAATTTTTATGACATCCCAACTTAAAAAAAATAGCGTATAATAATGAAGACGCGTCTATGAAGATATGCTTTCGTGGACAGTAGCCTTAAGTGTTACACTGTGTGAGTCACTTTCGGTTTTAAGTTTAATGTAACAAAATAATTTTGTACTAAAAGGTTTTGTAGGGCGTTGATTAATGTTGGTTATTTGTTTTAAGTGTATGTGGGAATGTTGCAACATTTAAATGCGTACAAATTGTTCCCAGTACTGGTAACTAAACCTTCTTTGTGTGGGCTTTAATCCATCACAGAAACCTTGTGAAGTTTCATCATCTGCCTAGCCTTTTCCCAACTATATTTGGGTCAGCTTCCAGTCAAGCCGGATTTAGCAGAATATCAGTATTTTA
The DNA here is from genome assembly GCA_030763345.1 of Mythimna separata. Taxonomy (NCBI): domain Eukaryota; kingdom Metazoa; phylum Arthropoda; class Insecta; order Lepidoptera; family Noctuidae; genus Mythimna; species Mythimna separata. Next base: position 9,310,179 of record CM061190.1, read on the forward strand.
CGAGGAGCGGCTGCCTATCAGACCTCCACAACCCATTAACTAGGGTAACATGGTACTTCATGGTAAGACTAGAGTCAGATTTACTGGCTTCCGACTATTTGTAACGACTGCCAAAGATCTACAAAAATTTTAGGGGATCAATCTAAGGTTTCTTTCTCAGCATAGTGTTTGTGTCCATCAGCCCAAAAGACGGTTTACAGAAAACTCTTTTTCTTTTGATACAGCTCTTTTTGGAAAAGTATCTCTAAGAACCATGTTAGAATGTCCATCTTTCATAAAAGACTAAATTTTATTACTAAAACCTAATCACGTGCCTTTTACAGAAACCTCTAAACAACAAAACATCAATTACCAAATTAATTCCTTCTGACATTCACTTAATTTACGCAACTCCAGGCGAAACAATAGCTCTATAAACTCCTTATAAGGGTTTATATTGCTTGTAACCGCATTCAATATTTCAAATTTGGAAACTGAGTTTATTGCGCAAGCGACGAATGTGGCGCCGAGAGCCGACGGCAATGTCGTCGATAAGATTTCGTGATGGATTAGTGTGGATATGATTTTTTTTCTTAGAGAAGAATTAGGGAACCTTTTCTGTCAATAAATGGTTTTTATTTATTGTATAGGTACCTATATTATGTTTATAGAATTTCATTATAAAAAATTTCATTACAATAGTTTTAAGTTCGGTTGTCTTCACGTAAAACAATTACATCTCATTGTTTTGTGTGTGATTCGAAGACATCTGACATCCGCCAATCCGCACTGGTCCTGCGCAGTGGATAATGGCCCATTCCCTCTTCTAGAGAGGAGGCCTGAGTCCCAGCAGTGGGAACATTATAAGACTGATAATGTAATGTAAGTGTTACTCTCAGAGAGCTCAATTCGTTTTTGTACATTTATATTCGTATAGAAATGGTACTTAATTGGGGTGATTGGGGTCCGTTTACATCCTAAGGACCCAAGCCAACCTCACCTGCTAGCGGTGCACCCTGCTGTTCAACGGACGAGGCTCTGGCGATCCTGGTTTCCCTCTCGTAGGGTTGTGGGGGTCAGACGGCTGGTCGCCCCACGTAAAACCAACATCAGTCATATTATTATGGATAGGGATAAGCGAATGGGTACTCGGGCTAGGGCGTCGCCGCATAACGACGCGCAGGCACATCGCCCTAAACCTGCGACAAGTGGGCTAGGGCTACCGTGTCAAGTACGGGCACGGCTAAAGATGTCAGTACCCAAAAGGAAGTTCCGCTTTGCCACCTGGAACATTGGCTCTCTAAGTGGACGTTGCAGAGAACTCGCGGACGTACTTGCGAAGCGTCGGGTCCAGTGTGCCTTCCTTCAGGAGACGCGCTGGAAGGGGAATAAGTCCCGTGACATCGGGCAGGGGTACCGGCTAGTGTACGCCGGATCACCATCGGGCAGGAACGGAGTGGCCGTAGTGCTGTCTAAGGACGTTCAGGATGGACTCCTTGAAGTAAACCGATACAGCGACCGGTTGATGCGAGTTAGGGTGCTGATCGAAGGGTCGGTAACGAACCTAGTCAGCGCCTATGCTCCTCAAACTGGTTGCTGTGAGTCTGAAAAGGAGGCCTTCTGGGATGAGTTCGAGGACGTATTGCGCGCTATTCCGAATTCCGAAGATGTTTTGGTTGGGGGGGACCTCAACGGTCACGTAGGTCAGTTTGCTGGAGAGTACGGACGTGTTCACGGTGGTTTTGGTTATGGTCAAGTAAATGCAGAGGGAGTTAGTATACTCAGGACCTGCGCTGTGTCTGACCTAGCCATCGCGAACACATTCTTTCAGAAGAAGCCCCAGCATCTTGTTACGTATCGTAGTGGTTCCTACTCAACCCAAATAGATTACCTGCTGGTGCGACGGTGCCATATTGGCAAGGTTACCAACTGCAAAGTCATCCCAGGGGAGAGCTTAACGGCTCAACACCGCCTCCTTGTCCTGGACTTGGCAGTTGTACCAAAGAAGAAAGTGGTCGAGAAACGCAAACCCCGCACTAAGTGGTGGTTGCTTAATGGTCCTAAGCAGTCGGATTTCATTGCGGAGGTCGAGCATCTCGAGATCAGTGCTCCGCATGAATCCGCTCAAGAGATATGGAGTAGGATTCATTCTGCAATCACTGCTGCGGGTAAACGCGTCCTTGGCTCTTCTCGTGGTGGTAGAACCATAGACAAGGAGACGTGGTGGTGGGATGACGGGGTTCAGGAGGCGACCCGGAAGAAGAAGGCTTTATTTAAAAAGTGGCAGGGGTCCAACTCTCCGGAGGACAGGGAGGCATATGGTGCGGCTAAGCGCGCTTGCAAAAAAGCTGTAGCCAGAGCCCGCAGCAAAAGTTTGTCGCCCTTGTACGACAAGCTGGAAACTGCGGAGGGGCAGAAGCTTATTTTTAAGCTGGCGCGTGCCCGGGAAAAGGCTACACGGGACATTAGCAAATGTCTCTGTGTAAGGGACGCCGAGGGTAAGCTGCTCTACGATGCCCCCTCTGTTAAGGAGAGATGGTGTACATACTTTGCGGAGCTGTCAAACAAACAGCATCCCCATAACCTTCCTCCCGAACCGCCTCCTAACCTTGGACTTATTTCCCCTATTTCCCCCGACGAAACCCGCATTGCTCTTCGCTACATGAAGAACCGGAAATCGGTCGGGCCTGACAACGTGCCAATTGAAGTGTGGAAGGCGATGGGCTCACATGGTGTGGACCTTCTGACGGATCTATTTAACCGCATCCTGATCACCAAGGAAATGCCGAACCAGTGGCGATCTAGCCTGATCATTCCAATCTACAAAGGCAAAGGTAGCGTACAGGATTGTAGTAACTACCGCGGTATCAAGATCATGTGCCACACCATGAAGCTCTTTGAGCGCATAATTGACACAAGGCTCCGTACCGAGTGTACTGTCTCTGAGTGTCAATACGGCTTCCGGGCGGGTAACAGCACCATGGACGCAGTGTTCGCCTTGCGGACTTTGACTGAGGCGTACAGGGAGAGAAGGAGAGCTCTGCATATGGCCTTTTTGGACCTGCAGAAGGCCTTCGACTGTATTCCTCGGCAGTCCATCTGGTGGGCACTTCGCTTCAAGGGTGTGCCCGAGGCCTATATTGACATTATCAGAGACATGTACCGCGATTCCGTGTCCTCTGTCCAGACCGCGGTTGGCGAATCCAACGTCTTTCCAATATCTGTTGGCGTTCACCAAGGCTCGGCTCTTAGCCCGTTCTTGTTTAACGTTGTGCTCGATGTAGTTACGGCATACATCCAAGACCAGCCTCCGTGGCTAATGATGTATGCCGATGACATAGCCCTCGTTAACCAGAACAAAGCCCAACTTGAGCGCAAAGTCAACGTTTGGAAGGACACGCTGGAAAACGGTGGTCTGAGACTGAATGTGGCGAAGACTGAGTACATGTCCTGTGGCAGCACGGATTCGAATACCATCCGGATAGGTTCGGACCTGATCACAAGGTCCGATAAGTTCAGGTACCTTGGATCCGTGCTGCACGAGTCTGGCAACGTAGACGACGATGTCCAAGCACGCATAGGCGCGGCTTGGGCGAAGTGGCGCGAGGTTACGGGCGTTGTATGCGACCGCAAAATGCCTCCGAAGCTCAAAGGGCAGATATATAAATGCATCATACGGCCTGTCCTTCTTTACGGCGGCGAGTGTTGGCCAGCACTGGGCAGACACACCCAGGAGCTTCGCGTCACGGAGATGAAGATGCTGAGGTGGATGAGCGGCGTAACGCGATCCGATCGCATGCGCAATTCATACATCCGAGGTAGTCTTGGTGTCCGTGACGTGGGGGAAAAACTGCAAGAGTGTCGTCTGCGATGGTATGGCCACATCATGCGCCGCCCTAGGGAGTACGTTGGTCGGAGATGCATGGATATGGCTGTCCTTGGGGCTAGGTCCCGTGGTCGCCCCCGCAAGCGCTGGCTGGACGTCGTCAAGTCTGACATGAGAGCCAATGACCTTACTGGGGAGGATGTTTTCGACCGGGCAAAGTGGAGGAGACTTAGTCGGAAGGCGGACCCTGGCAATGGCCGGGATTAACGCCAGGCAGAAGAAGAAGAAGAAGAAGAAGAAATGGTACTTAATTATTATGTGGTTTCTGCCAGTGGCTTCGCCTGTGTGAAAGTATCGTGCTCGTTTGATCCTTTTAAGGAGTGACTTTTAAAAAATCTTTTTCTCATTCTTTGTATAAATTATAAAAAGAAACGTCTGAGTAAGATTTTAGCAGTCTAGGTCCAAAGATTTGAGCTGAGCGTTGATAAGTCAGTGATTTAAGACCTTGTCTTTTATATAATTATGTATATACGGATAAAGATTAATAGTATCAAAACAAAAGTCATATCCACACTAAACAAACTGTAACAAACAAACAGTAATCTGACAGAACCTTGTGAGATTTGCGTAGGAGTGCATATTCGGGTCGCCGCGTAGATCTCACTACAAAACTTACGTAACTGACACACTAAAACTTATAAACATTAGATGGAGATGTAATTTGTAATACGAGAAGGAATATTATTCAAAATCCTCAAAAAAAACCTAGTTTCGTGTTTTTTTGCTTTGCAAATCAATCTTATAAGTGCTTACGCTATTGGCGCCTCTACGGTTCGGACTAAGCGTTGTGTTTCCTCGTTTAAATCACTTACATTGAAGAACTAGCCTTTTCTTAATAAACTACTCCATTTAATCATCAACGTGGTGGAATCACAGTCAAGCTCTAGTTTAAATCAATAAAAAAAATCGATAATGGAGCTTGCCTAGAAATAATCTATTCACTCTCGACTTAAAGACCCTTACGATATAGCAATTAGAAAACACAGACCCTGGCAGGGAATTACACTACTTAGCGGTACGCACAATTAATGTCTTCCCAATAGGTAGGCTGTACGTATGGGTGGATTGTCTACCATGTACTGGTGGTGCATCGCCTTACGAGTACATCTGGTGGTCCGAGGTTCTATCCTTGGTCTTGGTGAAATTTCGTTATAGTATTTCGATGCACACTCCTCGAAAAGCAACTGCAATATATTTGACACATTTCGGGATTTGTATGCATGTGTATATCCGCATGTATGTAGCTGCACGTCGCTGTATGTACCCGTAATATATATGTTCATATACGTATAATATGCTGCAGTCAACGGGAATCACGTAGAATAGTGACAATGTAATAACAAATACTTACATGAGACACACTTGAGACTGACTTGCCTTGAGCAATGGGTAGCTTGCCTTCTGATTACCATCAAACCTTCATTCACGGCGATGTTGTTTACAAGCGCCTTGAAGAGATGTCGGTATGATTGAAGAGGCATGCTAAGGTCGATACCTCCCAAGGCTTCGGGATTGTTTGAAGGACATACTTTAACTAGCTAAAATCCACAAGTGTTCTCTCAGTTGTCCTTTGCGATCCCGCAGTCCGGTCATTCGGTTATCGTTCAGACAGAGCCCAAGTCATCGACTGCGTGTTGTGTTCCACGCGCTCTTCACAGAGGTGTCAGCAAACCGTAGGGGCCCAGCAGGGTTGAAGCCTACTGGGGACATTCACTGGTTCGCTTCTGAAAAGAAAACTTGCGTTCCTAGAACCGAAGACGACTGAAGAAACTAAGGTGTGGTTTTAGTCAGTAAAAGTTCACACGTCCTCCCACTCCACTTTAGAACAGAAGAAATCATTACATGATTTCGCATAAAGTAAAAAAAAAACTAAAGAATATTAGAATTTCTTGGGTTACCTTGGCGCACTCACCTCAAATACAACACTATTTCATTTCTATCGTTTTTCATAAATAATACGAGTCAGAACTTTATCGATAACGAAATAACAATTTATCTTCCCTCCAATAATCACAGTAGAACATTAATTACAACAAAATTTCTTACTTCTGAAGTATTTTATCATTTAACCTTTCTCGAATTGGACAAAAACTTCCAGCCAGAGTTTCCTTATCGATTCCAGTCACAGTCTAATACAGCTTTCTGCGAAGATGTTGATTCTCTAGATGTGCTTTTAAAGTTAATATTTGTTTACACTAGTTGACCTGACAAAATGTCGTTATGTCAAGAGCTGTTGGCTTGCTATACGCTTTGGTACATAATGTAAGTAAAGCCAGCAATTGAAATAAATAAAGAGCTAGGATTAACAGCTTACCCTGATATTGACAGCTAAGAATCTTACTGTTTTTTAGGGTTCCGTACCTCAAAAGGAAAAAACGGAACCCTTATAGGATCACTTTGTTGTCCGTCTGTCCGTCCGTCCGTCTGTCAAGACCCTTTTTCTCAGGAACGCGTGAAGGTATCAAGTTGAAATTAAAACCATATATTGAAATTCGCGTTCCTTTGAAGTTTTGCAAAAATCAAACTTGTAAGTTGACGGGAAAAAAAGATACGCCCGTTTATATTGCAAAAAACGTATATTTCGACACTGTCAAAGGAATCAAAACTCATAGGGTGCTTCCCGATGACCTAGAATCTTGAAATTTGGCACGAAGCAAGGTATTATAGCACTAATATCGGGAAAAGTCTGAAAACTGAAAATTTTTAGTTACGTCACAAGAAAAAAAAATTTAAAAGTCTTCAAGACTCGATTCGAGAATTAAACTGTTTTTATAGGTAGGTTGGTACGAAACCCTCAGTGCGCGAGTCCGACTCGCACTTGCCCGGTTTTTTTTTTTAAATAGAGGTCATCAAAGACTTCTCCCTCTTTGGGTGGAGGTCAATTGGGAGTGTCAAAGTTTTAGTGACTAAAACTTACCTATGTTCCTTCAGTTGCCCTTTGTGATCCCGGGAGCGGTCCCCATCTGGTCCTGAATCTTTAGATCCAGCACTTGTCAAAAAGCTTATGCCTATTTAATGATGTTAGTTAGACATTAACGTCGACCGTTAGACGTCAACGTCTTATATACGTTTTCAAAAGTAGAAAATTCTCGGCTTTATGGCGTCAAATGATGGTGTAAAGCCTGAAAATCCTCATTGGTCTTGTCATTATTGAAAGTTGGCGACGCATGTGGCTATACATTTTTGTTTACATAGATTGCCTATACGATTCCTTAATGCAGCATAATAATAGTGAAAAACTGGACCAGAATTCTCAGAACACTAAATTATATTTCCAAATAAATCAAATGTCCGAAAAATCAAAAACAGCTAATATTGTTTTCTTTTTTTTGTATTGTTAATTTGGTTTTACAGGAAAACAGAAGGTAAATTAAACAGATAAACAATAACAAGGTCCGGGGTTTTGACGCGATTTCGATCCGGACTCAGTGAGTTGAAAAGGTTTTGTGAAGATCTTTATTGTTGTGTTATTTTTAGACAGTAAAAATAAACTTTGAATCCAATCATCACCATAATCTGCCTAGCCTTTTTCCCAACTATATTGGGGTCGGCTTTCAGTCAAGCCGGATTTAGCTGAATACCAGTATTTTACGAGGAGCGGCTGCTTACCAGACCTCCACAACCCATTAACTAGGGTAATACGGTACTTCAAGGCAAGACTGAAGTCATATTTACTGGCAAAGATCTACAAACGACAAAACGACAGCCGGAACCAACGGCGTACAACGGAGGAAACTCGGTATGTTAAGATGGTCACCCATCCACAATCCAACCTTGGCAAGCGTTGCTTAATCTTAAAGATCGACCTGTGCGGCTGTTATTCGATTGAGTAAAAAAAAACCTTAGTATTTAAGCGTACTTTCCATGAAACAGAAATTCAATCACTTCCATCCATTCTACATCTTCGCCCCTGAATTTCCCAAACCATCCCCGAACAGGGAACTTTTCTACTGAACTCCAATTAATTATATCTAGTAATGAGCCCCCGCCGACTTGGTACGTGACTCTGGTCAATGCGTCTCTTTTCAGCCATATTCGCTCTTGGATGTTCCTTCTATTGAAGACAGTTGAATGGTTGCTGTTGGTGGAAGTTCTTTGAAGCGGTCTTGCATGGAAGAAAAGTTGGACGAATGTTTTACTATTGGATTCAGCATTAATAATGGGCATGAGTTGTGAGAGTTAAAATGGTGGTTGTACCTGTACCATAGTGAATTAAAGCAGTAAAGTCATCATTGTCCGTCGGCCTAGCCTCGCCCGCTAACCAATCAAAGCTGTTTAATTACTCAGATACCCGCGAAACGAGACACAATAGTAAAACAATAACAGCGCGGTTTCATAGGACCGGTTGGGGATTCAAACGTTATGTGTATCTTTATAAATTCATTAAACTTAGGGCCAGTTTCACAATGTCCGAGTAGGCACTACTCACTGAATAAATTCAAAAATGGAACAAAATTTGTATGAAATTATCTGCCAAGTAAGATACTCGAAACTTAATCATAGGTGGTGAAACAGGCCCTTAATCTTTTAAAATATAATTTGTTTGGATTTAACACCACTGTAAATACACCTTTATCTTGCAGTTGCACTGATAAATCACTGCATTCTTAACGCGAACAAACTATATGTAGCGACATGTATGACGTCACATAAGATCTACGAATCCTGCATCGCGCAATCAAAGTTCTCCGCGCGATTAGAATAGATACAACAGCTCGAAATCATCTATCGGCCCGTTGCCCACCAGACATAACACCTGTTTGGTCAGACGATCTTTCCTTTTCCACGGAGGTTTGTGGGACTCTTTGTTCCACATTCCCCTAAAAGTATATTAATAATTACCATGTAACTAAAATGTACTATGTATAAAACAGACTTTGCTGTGCCTGACAGGGTCCTAATTGAACCTATTAAACAACATTCCAACTTTGTGTTTTATTTAGTACTACTTAGTAGGTACCTTGTTCTAACCGTATAGCTTTAGTTGACAACAGAATTTTTGTTTATGTATAGGTTCTCTTTGATTCGAATTTATTAGTGCCTGAACTTACTGCATTAAGGCGACTCAAGTCAACATTTTTTCCATACAAATTTCGGGGGGGTTTTACTCCACTATTTGACCATGTACATCCAAAGTTAAACATGATATCGTTTTGTCTCATTATTAATTTTGTCTGTACGGAAGCAGAATTGTAAAATAATAAGCCAATAAAAAGTTACGAGCTTCTAAAGTTTCGTTTTTTTGGCTAATTTTAACACAACTTTGAGCGTAAATTAGAAATAAAAGAAGCATCAAATTTCAAAAACGAAGCCTGTACCGACACCACAAATTTATCGAAGAATTTAATAAATTTTATTTGAAATTGATTGATGCAGTGGTTTTTTCGTAAAACCCCTTCTTCCAAAGGCCTTTTTGTATTTTATCACGCACGCCTTTTACTCAGAACTATCGTGCATCTCACTGAATAAAGTTACCCCCGGTTGCGGTGCGGGGGGACGATGTGTCACAGCGCCGCGCGCAGCTGTCTGAGTTTGGTTCAGTCTACTGCGGCCTATATCGTTCGTATGACGTGTATGTTGACTACCTATAATATCTACGCTTTATTAACCGACTTCAAAAAAAGAAGGAGGTTATCAATTCGACTGTATTTTTTTTAAGCTATTGCATAGCTTCTATCGCGGGCCTTGAGCGTGAGGACCGAATCCAGAAATTCCGTAACGAAAAAACCTAACACCCTCCACTCCGACCGACTATGTTATGTCTGGTCGGGCAACTGCCCAATTGAACGAGACGGGTTTTGTGTCTGGTCCGAGCAACTGCCCAATTGAGCGAAACGGGTGTTGTGTCTGGTTCGGGCAACTGCCCAATTGAGCGAGATGGATGTTGTGCCTGGTCCGGGCAACAGCCCAAGTTTTTTTGTTTAGTTTTTGTTTAGTCTTTAGAGTGCATCTTCCGACCAGAGAGTTGTTGTCTGGTCGGGCAACTGCCCAATTGAACGAGACGGGTGTTGTGTCTCGTCCAGGCAACTGCCCAATTGAGCGAGGCGGGTGTTGTGTCTGGTCCGAGCAACTGCCCAATTGAGCGAGACAGGTTTTGTGTCTGGTCCGAGCAACTGCCCAATTGAACGAAACGGGTGTTGTGTCTGGTTCAGGCAACTGCCCAATTGAGCGAGATGGATGTTGTGTCTGGTCCGGGCAACAGCCCTAGTTTTTTTTGTTTAGTCTATAGAGTGCGTCATCCGATCAGAGAGATGTGGTCAGGCAACTTCCCAATTGAGCGAAGCGGGTGTTGTGTCTGATCCGGGCAACTGCTGCTGCACAGCACGCCGGTCATGTGGCCCGCGTCCGCGGACAATAGGAAGGTGAACTCAGTGCGGCGCCACAGCGCTCTGTGAGGTGAGGTACACGACGCGGCGCGCGACCAGACGGGCGTTGTGTCTGATCATTATTGTGCAGTAGAAGGGTCTCAAAATAAGAAAACAAATGAAAATTTGTCTTTTTTTTCATTGCCGAGAAACGAACAAAGGTACGTAAGAGCGTTTTCACATTATCCGATCCGATATCGGTATCGGACGCCGATCCGATATCGGAATAAGTAAAATCTATGAAATGCCGTGCTCCGATATCCGATATCGGCCCGGACAATATGAAAGACAGGTACATATTTCATACATTTTACTTACCCCGATATCGGATCGGCGTCCGACACCGATATCGGATTGGATAATGTGAAAACGCTCTTAGGTATTATTTTAAATCTTTTGTTTTTCGAATTCGAGCGGCACACACCGCAACAACCGAAATGGTATGACATGTTTGCATCGTGTAATTTCGTTTTTATTCGGAATGGTTCGTAACGCTATGTGCAAAGCAGACGTCGCGTCGTGCGTGAGGACTAGCGTCTAACCACTCATCACTGATATTATCTCTTTCGGGCACGATGTCAAGTGAGACAGCATGCTTTATGGCCGCGCCCGTCAGTGAGTTCAAGCCCGCGCAAAGTGGGACCTTAACGCCAAAACTTTTTCTTTAAAATTAAAAAATAGTGCTTCACTGTAATCCTATCCTATGTATGCGTAAAACTTATTCATAAACAGCGTTGGAAAGCCTCCCGCAACGTGGACCGATGAACTGGTTTTTTTTTTTTCCTGGTAGGGAAATCATCAGAATGACTTCCCCCGCTCTTGGGCGGAGCGGGAGGGCGTGTCAGACTCTTACTGACTAAACCCCTACCCCGTTCCTTCGTTGCCTTCGTCCTGGGGGGGACTCGGTGTCAACCTTTAGGAATACCACGTGTTCCCCCCAGAGGCTTCGGCCCTGCCGGGTCCCTACAGTTTGCTGACATCTCCATGAGGCGCGCGTGGAACAGAACGCGCCGTTGACGACTGGGCTCGGTCCAGATTATTTCCAGACTGCCGGACAGCGAGCTACCCAGTGCTCGCCGTCCGCGAACCCGCGCCTACGGTGGTCGGAAATCGGGATCGGGATCTCGGCGGCGGCGGCGTGAGGACCGTTCCCTCACGCGCTCGCGGTCAGCAGCCTTCTTCACGAGCATAACTGTTTCGCAGAAGGAGGCGACCGCATGCCAACCCTCCTCACTCCGGACCATGGCCTGAACCAGGGCCCGGCGCGACCGATGACCTGGTGAGAGTCACGCAAATGCGCTGGATGCGAGACGCACTGGACCGGTCGTTATGGTGACATTTAGGAGAGGCTTATAACCAGCAGTGGACGTCCTTCGGCTGAAATGATGATGAATTCATAAACCTGGAAAATCAATATTTAGAAAAGCAAAGAATGATTTGTTACAATACTAACTCCACACCAAATTACCATTGTAGTAGGTCAGCAAAACCATAGTATGCTGTGGGAAGGTTTGGAAAAGTTACCGTGGCCTTAGAGCGCAAAGGGCAATTCACTATTGAATTGTGAATTCCAGCCATCACAGATGTGGACTTGCGGACGACGAGCAATGGTTAGTTCTCCCTTCGGCCGTCTGGTTAGGACCAATCCCAAGTCTACGGCTCGTAGTTTCCCGTGTACCTAAAAGAGATGTCAACAATACTGAACGGCGATGCCTGCTAAAGCCGCGATTTTTTTTTAAAGATTTACTCTGACCATAGAATGTAAAGAACAAATGAGGTAGGTTTTAGTTAGTAAAAGTCTGACAGTACCCCTTCTCACTCCGCTCTAGCGCTGAAGAAATCATTTAAACAACCTACCTCAATAAAAAAAAAACGTAGTACTACCTATCTACCTACCAGGACAACAGAAATATCGACGAGAAAACAGACCATCCCTACACATAGGTTGGCCTCGACATTTTTTAATTTAACTTTGCTCGCCCCAGCAGGCAGAATTGCAACCCATAAAGAATTGGAGCCAACAAGGAATTGGTTTCTTGGTATCTTTGTGCAGAATTTTTCATATTCGATAGTAGAGGATTTTAATATTGCTATATCGGTATTCCGAAGTTTGAGACATTTTTGTGTTGGATTTAAAGGTGTTTTGTAGGATTTATTGGTAGTGCAGCTACATTTTTTGATACTTATTGCATTACAGAAGTTTTTTCAAAGGATCAAGATATTTTAGTGCAATATTTTTATTGAACGCAATAACAAAGGGTGCGCAGTATTAACACAGTGCAAATTGGTCAATTGTTCAATTTGATGGTCAAAAAAAAGGTTAATTTGTTGGTTGGCAACGTCTTTTCTTCGTATTATCCTTATTTTTATATTTTACTAGCTTTTACCCGCGGCTTCGCTCCCATCAAATGCCTACCCTACATATCCTACGCTACCCTACCCTACCTTCCCTACCTACCCTACACTACCCTACCTACCCTACACTACACTACCCTACACACTACACTACCCTACACTACCCTACACTACCCTACCTACCCTACTTTACCTAACTATTTTTTTTTAGAATTTTTCTCTCAGTAATAACCATCATTGAACTTCAAGGAACATTTAAAAAAAAATCAGCCAAAGCGGTCAAGCCGTTTTCATGTTATGTCGTGACAACGGAAAACGGGTTTCATTTTAATATAATATATAAATTATGTCCTTCGTTTTATTTAAAAAGCACACCACATTTATCATCAGATCTGCGGCAGTGAGCACTGGTGCTGTGCACTGGTACAGGCCATAGTTTGGAGCGAGGAAGGGATGTTAAGGAACGCATTTCATCACACCCCTACCGCCGTACCGTATCTCGATCCCAATTTCCAGCCAGAGCATCATTTGCCAATCCAGAGGTTTTCAGCCACATCAGCAATTTGTTTCAAACTATTTAATTGCTCTTACCTCTTTTATTATTGTTGACAGGCCTGCACTTGACCACTATCTAACCTGAAAGCGTTGATGTGGTCAACGGTGTAGCACGCTTACCTAGATGATTCTATTGACTCTTAAAGATCCCTCGATTGCAGCTATCAGGAAACGCAAATTCCAGCTAAGAAATACACTTTTTACCGGTCCTCTCCAGATGTATTGTCCGAAAGGAAACCCCAAGGTCCCAAAAGCAAAGCAGTAAAAGTTTGACACGACTTCCCGCTTCTCCGTAGAGCTGGACAAATCATAGGATCATCCTATGATTTGTGCACCTAAAAACAAAGCGGTAAAAATAAAGCTCTACGAAAAACTCAAAAAAAGATTGAAAAACCTAATCGTTTTACAATGGAGGCTACTGCACTCATATGTCATTGTGACCCCACTCACGTAAGAACTGTAGAACGCCGCATACTCACGATTTCTCGTTTGGCAGACCGACGCGACGCCGCCATTACTTTTAAACTATTGCCCCTTCATAATACTATTCCTTTTCTCTTTCCCAACAATAATAAAACTTACACTTACAACTTTTACAATGAACAAGAAAGATTTATAAGTGTTTGCGAAAGCCGAAATTTTCCATTCTTCACTTTAGTGGGTTAATCATGATTTTTGTTCTACATTAAACGATACCCATTTCTTTTGGGCAATAACAATAACATAACGAGAGTTCTAACAATGGTCGATTAACTTTTACTACCGAGAATGACGGCTACTGGTAGCTATATATTTTGTTTACAAGGCAAATAAATGATATTTCTTTTTCAACAATGTAAGAACTATAGAATTGCCGTGATGGTACTGGTATTATTACTAGCTTCTGCCAGCGGCTTTACCCGCGTGATAGTAAGTTTCTCCATAGAAACTTTGGAATCCCCTTAGGGAATGGATTTTGGAAAATCCTCTCTTAGTGCTCGTCTGCATCGTAAAAGGTAACTTTGAACCAAATTTTACGCTTCCAGCCCAAGCAAAAATACTGGGACTGACATGTCAATGACATGTCAGTAAGTCAGTTTCTTCTTTGGTAGATGACAACACGATTGACCAGTGGTAGAGCGATTGGATACTGTGTTACTTGACTTTATCGCGGAACAAATATTAGATCTACAGATAGATATTAGTTCCTGGTCTGAGCTTAAATGCATTTAAATGTTAGTGATTACAATCATAATCCAGGTATCATTATTTGTTTGGACCAAAGCTTATTAGTGTCTTTCATAATTAACATCACCAGCTGAAATTCTCGGAAAATTTCATTCGGTAGCCACCCGTGATCCTTCGATTGCCTTTTATGTTGACTCTTACAACAAACAGCAACAATTACACTGACAGCTATTACTTGAAGCATGTGGAACACAGGGCGTCGTTGACCCTAGCCTGGTCTTTATCGCATGGTAAACTACTCATTGCTCACCATCTGGAAATCCTGAGACCAATCGCACATTACGTTTTCCAGTGCACGGTTTTCATTCAAGAACGCGCTTACCCCAACATTTATAGGGTCTATCGCTGATTGCAACCTGTTTATTCTATGAGCTATATCCACCACTTTATTTTTCTGCCAAATCACACTCATTCTCAATTCAAATCCTTAGAGTGAATTTAATTATTAGTGGGCAATTAGTATCAAATTCGACGCACCCAAAACTTTTGTAACAACATGTGCAAATTTAATGCCCTCAACCTGAGCTCGGGCTTAAAATGTTTGGAACCAGTTGATAATACATTATTGCCCATAAATATTACTGAGAACAATGCAAGGTCAGCGGTAAGGAGATCATAATGCTGTGTCTTCAGTTCAAACTCGACATTGTTTCTTGTGTCAATGTCAAGGAGCTATGATGTTTTTTTTAAGATGGAGGAGGTAATGGTGCACTTTCATTTCACAACATGTAAAGAATTTTTTTAACTATATATTTTTTGGGAAATAACAATTAAGGTATTTACATAAATGACTTAAAATTTTACTAGGTAATTACAAAATTTTATAACCTAACTACATACATCCTTAGAATATTATAAACATGAAAGTTTGTCTGTAGAGATGTATAGTAAAATCTACTTTTACTCTTTCACGTAAAATGGAGGAAAGGATTTCGATGAAACTTGGTATACGAATATTACGTTGTTTTTAAGTCAGCATTTCATTTGTTTTCTAGGAAAACATGCTCACTGTTTTTAGGGCTTGTTGTAAGTTGACTCTACTGTTTTCTGATAAAGATTATTTTCATGTTTCGAGAACTCAAAATTATTAATATATATCATGGTTTAATTAGCGGTTCTATTAAGTACTGCAAATGTTGACTGGAATTGTTTTTTTTTGTATAAATTGGGATGGTTATCACAAAAACAACCATAGTAAGTACGAGGATAATAGCAGATGGATTGTGTCACAAAATGTTATGACAAGGAAGTAAGCAGACACTAATGTGACGGTTGACATAGATGTATGGGACCAAAATTGATATTATACTGACCACAAATTATTTGTTACCCTGGGGTAAAAAGGACCCTTTTCGGTTGAGAGAAAGTGGGTTAATAGGGAATTAAATTGTTATTTGACAAATGTGATTCTTACAGAAGAAAGTAATGCCGTGTAGCTTTATTCTCCTTTACTTATTTTCTTGGTTTTAATTGCCATTTTCCTTAAATGAAATGTACATTCTATATAAAATGTTTGTTAATAATAAACTTGTTTATTTGGCACACAGAAATGATCCAGCATTGTTAAAAGTAATGTTAATCTTCCGATTTTTTACTACAAATATGCTGACGTTTGGCCACAGTCTCACCGAATGGTAAACGATGAAGCAGTCAACGATTGAGCACGCTTGTCTAGAAGTAACTTATTCACTCTTCTCTTAAGAAAGAATAAGTTACTTCTACTACTTCTAGAAGATCTCTATATTGTAGCTACCAGGACAAAGACTCCGGTAGACCATTTCACTCCTTAGCTATACGCACAATAAAATAAGTTGAATTAAGAATTCTGCCCGTACTCGATTTCGTTCCAGTAACATGTTAAAGGCCTGTTTCAACATCAGTGGTAATATCACACTAATAAACTTCTTTACGCTCAAACGCAATATACCACATCCAAACCAATTTTCAAAGTACGACCGCTTAAAAAAAAGCTAGTTGAAGCTTCCATGCTCTGCTTGGTTTCGTGGGAGAGACGAAAAGTGTACTGTCGGGTAAATGCCATTATGTACAACATGCGGTTAGGGTTGGCAGTAGAAGCAAGGGCCTTAATTTATAACAGTAGGTGTTTTTGTGAAGATGTTGTGGTCATTTTCTACATGTTGTGTATAGAATAATTAATGCGTTGTTATTAAAATACAATTGAAATTAAACTACACCATACAATCATAAAAAAAACACACGTCCTGCAAAGTGGGTGCGCTCGCAAATATTATAAACTCAAATATAAAAGATACTTAGACCCAGAACAGTTATCTAATAATTGGCCGTTCAAAGTAATTGTACCGAACAGAAATCGAACCCGCCATCCGTTGTGTACCTATTCTAGACTCAAGACTTTGTTGTATTAGGTAAGTGTCGAAAAGTAAGTCGGTCACCTGACTGTTACTGATACCTAAACGTGTTTGTGAATGAAGTTGAGACCGGCCATATCTTAACTGCCAGCGTTTTTACTATGGTTATTTGCATTGTCCTCACATAATACATAGAAGTAACAAAAAATATGTAACCAAAACACATCTGCAAGCCAAAGATAACGTTGTACGGTATAAGTGACCAGCAAACAATCATTCATCTTGAATTCTTTACTTTGATTACTTATTTTCGACAACCCTAAAAGCATTAGGTACAGTTAGCGACACGGAATGCATCGCGTGCGCACATCATGTTAGTTAGTCGCATCGGTGTCATTGAGGACGGCAATGTTATCATTAAGAACTTAACTCCAAACTTACTGATACTTAATTAGTTACAGCATTAATGAGTGGTTTTATTAACGTTTTATCAGTGCATTAGGTGAGCGATGAAATGGGGTTCAATGGAAGTTTGTGATGCTCATCAACCACCTAGCCATTTCCCAACTATATTGGGGTTGACTTCTAGTCATGCTGGATTTAGCTGAATACCAGTATTTTACGAAGAGCGGCTGCATACCAGACCTCCACAACCCATTAACTGGGTAACACGGTACTTCATGGCAAGACTGGATTCAGATTTACTGGCTTCTAGTTCTGACTATTCGTAACGACTGCCAAAGATCTACAAATGACAGCCGGGACTTACAGCTTAACGTGCTCTCCGAGGTACGGAGGAAACTCGGTATTTTAAGATGGTCACCCATCCAAAGACCAACCTTGGCAAGCGTTGCTTAACCTTGTTGATCGACCCGTGCTGTTGTTATTATCTAGCCTCGAGCTCCTCTGTCATTGAGGACGGCAATGTTATCATTCAGAACTTAACTCCAAACTTACTGATACTTAATTAGTTATAGCATTAATGAGTGTTTTTATTAACGTTTTATCAGTACATTAGGTGAGCGATGAAATGGAGTTAATTAGAAGTTTGTGATGCTAATTTTGGGATAAAGGTGGCTAATGTAGATGGGAATAAAATTTTGTTGGATATACAATATGTTTGTGTTTCCTGATAGTTACAATCTAAGGGTACTTCTTCTTAGGAATCGACAAAAATAAGTGGCAGTGGGCAGGGCTAAGTTCTTGCGCACAAAAGCAGAGAAATTCAACGTTTAAATATAAAAAGTTAGTTTATTTTCCAGCCATGAATTTGAAGCCTAAAGATCAGTGAGTGGATTTGGCAATACCTCTTTTACTTTTTATCATCCAAAGCTAGGCTTTCATAACCGAAAGGTAATCAACGGAATTCGGTTACTACGCTTTTGCTGCCGGTCCATCTGTTTTTCGGCAGGTTCTATCCCATGAACTGCAACAGGTAGTCAAAATTTGTCACAGAGTGTTTTTGTTGTCACATTAATACACAAATCTATGAACTAAACTATTTAATATTATAAAGCTGAAGATTTTGTTTGTATGAACGTAATAATCTCAGAAAAAATTGCTTTAAATAATAAAACAAAAATAACTAAAAAGTAATTGTCAGGGCCTCAGTATATAAATTATTATCAAAAATAGGATAATACGGTTCATATCTTTAACACCAAAATTATCAAGCGAAACCAAATTCTGTGGTTTTAGACCCATTTTTTTAACCACTTTTAAAGACTGTACAAAATAACAAAGCTCAACACTCAAATCACCCCAAATAAAAAAGATAGATTCTTCATATAATTATATTTAAATCCATCAAGTATTAAACAAAGACTGTAAGACAAACATTAAAGATGAAAGTAATATTAAAACTACTATAATTAGTAGAAACGGTGAAAGGCTTTATAGTTACTGTGTTATTATTTCGAATACACATTTTTTTATTAAAACGATTGACTTAAAGATTGTTACGTAGTGTAAAAGCGAAGCGATAGACATGCTACAGGTACATTGTTGATCGAAGTACAGGCACTAAACACACGTACCTCAACCACACTACAACGCAGCGACAAAAAGTAGCTACGTGCGAATAGTGTCGCAGCAGTTTTTTGCAGTTGCGTAGTAGTTGTGTCGTTGTGGTTAGGTTGTAGCTAGTGTATGTAGATAGATTAAATCGCGAATATTCAATGTCGCTGGTGGTTGCATTAGGGTTGCGACGTGGTCATTATATTATGAATAAAAATATTATTTTTTATAAAAAACTATGCTCAACTACGTGTACATAAGTTCAATCATAGCTTAGGTGTCAAAGGTGTATGTATAACTCTGTGCTAAAATATAACTTACCATATTTATGTTTAAGTTAAAGTACATTACTTCTTTGAAATTGTAAAACTGGAAATATAGATTATATTATTATCTATACTAATTATAACAAAGAGGTAAAGTTTGTTTTTTGTTTGTATGAGTAATCTGTGGAAGTACTGGTCCGATTGCTAAAATTTTTTCACCAATAGAAAGCTGCTGTATCCCTGAGTGACATAGGCTATATTTTATGTACGCGGGCGAAGCTGCGGGCTAAAGCTAGTTTATTATATTATTCTAATCCAATTTCTTTTGTTATGTTTTTATGGAGAACTTATTATAAAGACACGTTACTCTTCTTCTTCTTGAAATTTTAGTAAATTCTATCACACCACTATTTAAGCTCCTAAAAATCTTATAGCTCACACTATACACATGCCTTATAACTAGCCCCAAGCAAGGCACGTGTTGGTTTTACTCATGTATAACTTAATCTACATGTGTTACGTCGCAATGCGTTATAAATTACATCATTACATCAAATAATTTGGCATATAAGTATCTAATCACACGGTACAGATTAAATTCGTTACAACATTTTGGCTAATCGCAATTACATTTCTGTGAAATAAATAAAACAGCCACACAAACCCAGGGTCTCAGTCTGCTATTAGCATTGTATCAGAATTGCTCTGCCATTGATGATTTTGACAGTTTGGTGCTACCAAACTTGTCAGTATTCAACAATTATAAAGCCAATGCTCGACAATTCCGATACAATTCTAATACCAGACTTGAGGCCCTGGACCAAAGCCTACCGATACCTTGAGTTGTCTTCCAAAAGGGAAACCCGGGGTCCTGAAACGCAAGGCAAATAAGGAACATAAAACACACCGGTTTTAGTGAGTAGAAGTCTGTTTCATACAATCCTTTAATTAGAATATAGCAGCTCTATTTATTGCATTGGCATTAATGGCCTTGTAATGGTCCTCCTGTTGGGGCTTAGATCTCCTCTCTATGAGAGGGAATGGGCTGTAATCTACCACGCAGGCCTAGTACGGATTGGTGGATGTCACATGTCTGCGAATTTGTGGATCTAGGTGATGCCGGCTTCTTAATGATGTCTTGCATCACAGTTTTGAGAGCAGCGGTGATGAAATAAATTACACAAAGTAGGTACTGCGCTTGGCTGGGATTGAACCCGTGACCTACAATTAGCAAGACGGGGTAGTTACCACTGGGCCACCACTGTTTTTCCTACTATTTATTGGCAAACATTGATAGTTCATGGAGATAATAATATGTAGTACCTACACAAGTAGGTACACAATAAGGCCTCATAAACATGGAACGTTTTTCTAACTGTAAGTACGTACGTAATAAAAAGTACCATGTACAAGAGTCAATAGATTGCGATACAACACTGATGAAACTCGGCGGCGGCGCCGTTCCGTAGCGTCGCCGTTTGTGTCAACAAGCTCCTCGTACTGATCCATACAAAACTGCCCGCCGTGCTTACGGACGAAGAATTCTCCGTGGCTACGTACGGAGTGAACCCGTTTCGTGTACAAGACGCCTAAGATCCGGACGGCCTACACACTAACACCTACTGAACCAAATTAGCTGTTGATTTATCATTACGATTCGTTTTCTTTGCTTGTAATATAACGAAGAGATCTCGCTATAGGTTAACAAAACAGAACCTTTAGTCTGTTATTACCACGAGCAGGTATAATGAAGATACTGGTATCTATTTTTAAAGGAAAAATATATAAAACAAGGGTCTAAATAAAATAAGAAAGTTTTTGGTATTATTAGACCAGAAATGTTGCTGTTTTTTGGCAACTATTTTACAACTTTTGATGAAAACTATTGACAGTGCTCATCAAGGCAGTCAAGGTAAGTTAGGAATCATACAATAACTTCTCCTGCTCTGAGTAAATACGCTCATATAATATTTCTTCGTAAAAGGTATTACATGTAAATTGAAAACATTCTTAAAAAATCATCAACATCACTACTGTAATCATCATCTCCCTTGCCAGGTAACAGCAGTGGTGACCAAGTGGTCGGGTTCGTTAAACTCGACTTACGAGTTGTAAGTCATGGGTTCAAACTGCGTTACTTTATGTAATGTATTTCCACCAAAACAGTGAAGGAAAACTTAAGAAAATCAAAATGCAGGGTGTCAGTAATGTCCTATATAAACTTGCTATTGTAAGCATAGTCTTAGAGGACCTCGTGGCTAGATAATAACAGCCGCACAGATCGATCTTCAAGGTTAAGCAAAGCTTGCCTAGGTTGGTCTGTGGATGGGTGACCATCTTAACATAACGAGTTTCCTCCGTGCCTCGGAAAGCACGTTAAGCCGTTGGTCCCGGCTGTCATTTGGAGATCTTTGGCAGTCGTTACGGATAGTCAGAAGCCAGTAAATCTGACTCCAGTCTTGCCATGAAGTACCGTGTTACCCCAGTTAATGGATTGTGGAGGTTTGGTAGGCAGCCGCTCCTCGTAAAATACTGGTATTCAGCTAAATCCGGCTTGACTGGAAGCCGACCCCAATATAGTTGGGAAAAGGCTAGGCAGATGATGATGTAAGCATAGTCTTAAGTAGTGCTCAGCGCACTTCCTGCAGACAAAAATACCTATAATGACATCTCTATATAGACTTGTTAGTACGTCATGATAATAGTATTACGACCTAATAACAAATCACAAACCTTATTGCAAATTAACCCTTATTGGCATTGAAATAACGGTTACCTCGCTAGTTTCCCAACATTTCTTCAACTTCGAACCCTTTAACTGCTGCAGTCACGACTGCCATATTATCGTAGGTATAATTGTAGAACAACGGGTTTCGACACGACATATGTCAATTGAGTTATGTGGAGGTTCTGTCGGCACGTGCTCTGATGGGGGGCAATGTCAAGGTGCCATGTGATTGGTGGTTATGTAGTTTATAGTTACGTAAGCTATTTGTTCTTTAGCAGTAAATAGTATCTGAAAGAGATTGTGACCCCTCAGTTTGTTTCGGTGTTTCTTCTCAAGGTAGATTGCTAGGAAACACCGTCCTCATCTAGTCTAAACTGACAAAAAATAATTGACGTGTTAAATTGTTTTTAGTACCTACCTATTTGCAAAATAAATACAGTTTAGCTTTTATCTCGCTCATAAGTGCAAAAAACATTTTTATTTAATTTAAACATTAAACGAGTCAAAAAAGGGTTGAAAGTTTGTATGGAGAGGAATTTCCTATTTCTTTTAGCTGCAACCTAGGGGTCTTTAAGTTGAAAGTAAATAGGTTTTTTCTAGGGAAGCGTGCTCTATCGTCGACCACATAATCACCTACCATCAGGTGAGATAGTGGACAAAAGTGAGTTTATGAACAATAAAAAAAAAGTTCATTTTTGAAGCTAGAACCAAGAGATCTGGTTTTTAAGCTAACAATTAAAATGAAATTCAATTCCTGAAGGGAGGAAGCGATGATTTTAGTTTGTATGACTGATAAAAATACGATAGATTTGTGAATAGCAGCTCTATGCTACCTCAAACTTGACGCGAGCGAAGCCACGTGCAAAAACTATAGTGTAATCATAAGCTCAGTTGAACCAACCTTTTAAGGAGGCGCCGCTAACGCGTGCACTTCGCACGCTCATCTTCATTGCTAATGAGATGGACCTGTTTTGTTGTATCTATCCTGAGTAACTTCACTAAGAATGCGATAGATAATAATATAGGATAAGCGGATTCAGTGCATTGAGGAATTAAAAAAATAATATAAAAATCATTTTTTTTTCACGAGCAATTCGATGTCTGCATATACATAATATGTACTTACTAGCTGTCTGCTACTGCCTGGGATGCGGGACTTCATGGCCACGGGCTTTCAGAGTGGAGACTTGGAACGACTGCCGAGTGACTTCTAGAAAAACGGTGCCGCAGTGACGCTCAGAACAGACCTCTTCACAGTCTCCTCAGGGATGTGTTCTAACGCTATCGTTGGCGCGCATTGAGTTTATAACATGCTTTGTGTAGAGTAGATTCCAAGGGGGTCAAAGGTCATGGGCCCCCTTCCATGTGCTGATAATGATTACTGGGGGACACACAGGGGCAACCATTTGAGTTAAGATCTAACTCCCCGAGCTTTTCATCCAAAGTCCAGGTACCTTTTTGAAGTTTTCCCCATGAAGACAAAAAAAAACTGAAACTAAACTGTTATAATAAGGATCTGATAATTAAATCAGAAAAAAGAACAATTTTTTGTTTTTAATTACCAGCGTTCCTATTCACCGCATTTAAACGTAGGCTATATTGTAGTTACTAGCACAAATGTATGCCAGTTTTTATTCTCCATTCCTACAAAAACAACATTCATATAAAAACCGAAATGAAATATATTTTAATACCCTTTTACACTCTTTTAACACGTCACACATAATTGTTTCATAGAATAAAATAAATTTCACCGACACGAATATTTCCGTAACATTCAAATCGTGAGTAAAACCAATAAACTGTAACCAGTCTAAAACTGAAACTAGAAAGTTAAAGTTAACACTCGGATTCGGCGGCTTGTTAACAAAACTTTCTGACCGTCACACCGTAGCGTAGCTGTGAGCGACCAAGTTGCAGAGCTGTAATTATGTCGTCACTCATCATCTACCTAGCCTTTTCCCAACTATATTGGGGTCGGCTTCCAGTCAAGCTGGATTCAGCTGAATACCAGTATATTACGAGGAGCGGCTGCCTACCAGACCTCCACAACCCATTAACTGGAGTAACACGGTACTTCATGGCAAGACTGGAGTCAGATTTACTGGCTTCTGACCATCCGTAACGACTGCCAAAGATCCACAAATGACAGCCGGGACGTAGGTCCACGACGTAGGCACGTTAAGCCGTAGGGCTTAACGTGCTTTCCGAGGCACGGAGGAAATTCGTTATGTTAAGATGGTCACCCATCCACAGACCAACTTTGGCAAGCGTTGCTTAACCTTGAAGTTCGACTTGTGTAGCTTTTGTTATCTAGCTACGATCTCCACTGGCAACACCGACTGAGACATCTTATACAGGCCATGGTTCGGAACGAGGAGCAATGGCAGGCGGTCGCCTCTTTCTGCGAAGTAGCAATACTAGCGAAGGGTATGGCTGCACGCACGAGGGCATGGTCCTCACGCTCCAGACGCCGGAATCCCAATCCCGATTTCCAGCCACTGCGGGCATAGGCTTGCAGACGGCGAGCAATAAATA
Source organism: Mythimna separata (assembly GCA_030763345.1). NCBI lineage: Eukaryota > Metazoa > Arthropoda > Insecta > Lepidoptera > Noctuidae > Mythimna > Mythimna separata. Next base: position 9,334,424 of record CM061190.1, read on the forward strand.
GGTCAGGGTCCGGTCTTTTGGTAGCCATCTGGCCCAAGCCTAAGTCGTCTATGGCGAAATGTTCCACACGGGCCTCAAAGCGATGTCAGCAAACAGTAGGGGTCCAGCAGGTTAGACGCCTGCTGGGGCCATGGGTTTTGCGTAAGAGAACTCCGGGGCCCTGAAAAAAAGGCAAAGAAGAAACTGTATGAAAATGAGTGGATTCTAAACAGTATTTTTTAGGTGGAAAATCATCTATTGACTTCTCCCGTTCTGGGAGGACGAGTCAGACTTTTACTGACTAAAACTCACTCCTTTTCCTCATTTGCCATCGTTCTAGGGGCCCAGGGTCCTCTTTCGTACAACCTAGAGCCCATTACTAGCGACTTACAATGTTGTTTACGAAAAATGATATTTTTTTCACAATAAATGGTGTTTTATCATGCAGCAGCAAACGAGACACCAACACAAACAAATGGCTGTAACACCTGCCATAATGCGTTTAACAACTTTTCTTTGAGAAAGGACTTTGGCCCCAATTAACACTTCATTACAAAAATAAATCACATTACTTGAACCAACAAAGTCATACTTTTTTACTTTAAAAAACAAATGTTGCTTCCCAACATGAATGTGTTTGTAATCTGTCATCATCATCGTCATCATCATCTCAGCCGAAAGACGTCCACTGCTGGACATAGGCCTCCCCCAAGCGTCGCTACAGCGACCGGTCCTGTGCGTCTCGCATCCTTCGGATTCCCGCGACCCTCACCAGGTCGTCGCTCCACCTTGTGGGAGGCCTTCCAACGCTGCGTTTTCCGGTACTTCAAACTGTATTGTTAATATTTGTTTTGTACGAGAATCGAACTCGTGACACAACGCAGCAGCTAATCGCTCAACTACTGCGCCAACAGTGTATGTAAGAACGTTTGAAAGAGTGAGCGAGTTCCTAAAACTCAATAAGCAATTATTGAAGTACACAGGTGGCCTCTCTCGCTCTACCCATAAGCTCAGCCGTCTAGTATGCCAGAATTATTAGAATTAGTATGATCGGCCTTATAATGTTCCCACTGCTGGGACTCCGGCCTCCTCTCTAGGAGAGGGGATGGGCCATAATCCACCGCGCGGGCCCAGTGCGGATTGGCGGATGTCACATGTCTTCGAATTTTTGGTTTTTGGACATGCCAGTTTCCTTACGATGTTTTCCTTCACCGTTTTGAGAGCAGTGGTGATGAAATAAATTATTACACAAAGTAATGCGCCTGACTGGATTTGAACCTGCGACCTACAACTTGCAAGTCGGGGCAGTTACTACTGGGCCACCACTATTCGCTAGTATACCAGCTGTCAATTAATCGTCCGGACCGATCCCATTCCTCGACAGTTCGTAGTTTGCTAGGCGCTCCTGCTAGGGCTGCTAAAGTTTTCTGAAACCTTGGGCAACTGTGGAAAGAATACAGATGTGGTTTTACTTACGCAGAATGGAAGAAGTGTCTTGCACCTTTCTTCTTCTTTTTCTTCTTCCTCCTGCCCTTATCCCATATTACTTGGGGTCGGTGCAACACGTTTTTTTCTTCCATTCTGCCCTGTCATCCGTCACACTATCACTTACTCCCTTTTCTTTCATAGTGATATGACACAATCCATTCATCTTTTCTTTAGCCTCTCTTTCCCTCTCCATCCATCTACTTAAAAGTATAACTCTTTTAGTAACATGCGTTTCAGCCCTCCTCTTTAAAGGACCATTCCAAGAAAAATGATCCCCTTTCAACTTTTCAGTCACTGGCACCACTTTCAAACTTCCTCTAATATACTCATTTGTCATTTTATCCATTCTCGACACACCACAAATCCAACTCAGTGACAGAAGAATAGACAAACAAACAGACAGACGGATGGACAGCGAAGTTTCAGTACTAGGGTCAGTTTTACCATTAAAGTTCAGAACTAAAAAAAAACCCTTCCATTACACCTCAGTCTAACTACCGGAACTCAAACGGTAAAACTGACGAAACTTTAAACGCTAGCGGTAAAGACTATATTTGCGCCGCTCGGTACCCGTGTAGTAACAAATTACGTCGTAAACAACATAGCATTTAATTAGCTTATGTACCTAGTTTATTGTTTGGATTAAACTTTAGATTTATAATAATGAAGACGTTGTTCCATTTTCTGTTAAGGACTAAGATTGCTGTCTTATTACGCACAAGTTTATTCCTTCGGCTTTACTCCCTCTTACAAAACTGTGCAGTTTTTTCAGGATTCAACTATTACTCCCTCCTCCCTGCGTTGTATTCCTCAATGCTGAGGGTCGTGACCTTCCTGCTTCATCACCTTAACTCTTACGATGATCTTCCTCTATCGGGTTCCTGTGTCAAGGGCATCGTAAATCAGTGCGGATCTGGCCGGACCAACATATTACTATTTTACTATTATTATGACTAGCTTCTGCCAGCTGCTTCGGTCGCGTGAAAGTATATTTTTCAAACAAACCTTGGACGACCATTTCATCTCTTCGGGGTGAATTTTGGAAAATCCTCTCATTACGCTCGCTTAGGTTATAAAAGAAAGCCTTGTGCAAAATTTCACCCTCTTGGTCCCAGTAGTTTTGGCTGTGCGTTGAAATGTCAGTCAGTCCGTTTCACCTTTTATATATATGAGTAGGTATACTTATGGATAACACCACCGTCCGTGTGCATCGAAGGACTGGAACAATTTGCCTGCTGCAGTCGTCCCATCCGATTATTATTTAGGTGTTTACAAGACTAGAGTGATTAGGCTTTTAATCAACTATTGCGTTTTACCATCAACGATTGCATCACAGCTCACGTTCAGGTGGGATCACAGTCAAGCGCTAGTTAGATATGGCGTTAGCAAAATAGGCCGCAAAAAGGTCTTTCTGACATAGACGAAATGGAACAACGGTGTGCCGAGTGCGAGTTCTTTTTACGTTTACACGATGGAAACGTTTACAGCGATTGGCTTTCTGATTGGTTAAGAGCTTGGAGCGGGGCAGTTCCAGCGCCAAGCGTCAAAAATATGTCAATTGCGTTAACTTAAAACAAACTTGCACTAGACTTTTAGGCCATTTATCACTTCCTATGGCAATCTGGGTTTGAACTCGTGAAAACGCGCAGTTAAAGGCCATTATAAAGGTATAAAAAACACATAATATCGCCGAAATGCTATACATATTATTACTTTCATTTTCTAACTACTAGACCTACGATACCACGTCGTTATCGTGACCTAACCTAATGCGAGCACGGCCTATAATTATTATTATGTTAATGACTTAGTACTTATTTCACTCACGTTAAGCTAGACAAGTTAAGGGTTTATCCAATAGAAGATAGTCACACTATTAATTATTTTAATTCACGCTGAGAAATTTCAAATAGAATTATAACCTAGGTGTCTTCAAGGCGTCAATAGGCTCTTAACCTATCACATACCCGCAAAACGAGATACTATAGTAAAACAATAACAGCGCGGTCTCATAGGACCGGTCGGGGATTTATGAATTAATAAACTAGTGCACCTTAACATCAACGATTGCATCACAGCTTACCATCAGGTGGGATCGCAATCAAGCTCTAAATTATACCAATAAAAAATCCCTAAATAAGCTATGTTCGATCCAGGAGTTGAAAACAAAACTTCATGCTTAACTAAAGCGCTTGCTAGATCAATGAAGCTGGTCAGTCGTTCAAAGTTTTCCATTTTCCGTGAAAGAATAAAGCTACTACTACGGACGCAATATCGTGCCGTTGTGTCGTAGTCGCATCGTCGACAGAGTTTCATAGTTTTGTATGTAGTCTTCACGCAGGCGTACACCAAGCATAATAATGACGAATATGCATCTATGAAGCTATACGTCAGGACAATTAAAATAGGCTTTAGACGTATTTAGTAAAACTTCTTGTAAAAAAATTTAAGATATTTATATTTTGTCTAATAAGTCTGGCACCCCCTCTTGCTCCACCTGGAAAAGTTATTTGATAATTTTTCACCGTAAAAAACCTCTTTTTACTGCAATTGACAGCCTTTCCATCTTAAAGAATAATTGAAATTATCCTCCATCAGTTTCTGGTCTGCCATAAAATAGTCGTTTTCAGTTAGATATTTGGGATGCAGTAAGTAGTATTTTTTGCCTCTTGAACATCCATCAGATGAACCTAGCTTAGAATAATAGAAATCTCTATGTATTTAAATTTTCAGACAGCTTACACCGATATCTCCAAAAAAATTGCCTTTTAAATAAGAATTTGTTGGTACCAACACGAGATGCCTCTATAAAAATGCAACATGATTTAGTTATTAGTCTAGCAGACAGAAACTATTATATTCTAGACAAAACGATTTGTCTGTGAGATTATTCACAGCAATCTTGAACTTACTTACTTACTTGAACTGAGTACAGAATCTATTGAATCATGCTATAGATCCTTAGCCCCATCACCGCTAGCAAGGTCTTGCGTACGACGAGCAATGAGTAGCAAACCGCGCGGTCGTTCAGTAACCGTCCAGATCGAATCCGAGTCGTCAACGGTGAAAAAACAATACATGCAAGAAGTTGGGGTAGGTATTACTTTGCCAAGCAATGGGAAAATAAAGCCAAAATTAAAAACAAGTGTGCGAAACCACTGAGAGATGCTAATCGTGATAATAGAATCCACATCTGAGGCTTTACAATGGTATGTTAGAATAACATACGAGTACGTCCAAGTGAGAAAAAAAAGTGCTACTCAGCCTATATAGCTCCATACCTTAAACAGTTCAGTTTAGATCCTCAAATGCATCGCGTTAAAAGCTCGCTTCAGAGGCAGAAACCTCAATCTCAACCAACGATCCTTTCATACCTTCCACTTCAGAAAGGCGGGCAGACTTCTTAATCCCGGTGTGTTCTCGTCTTATCGCCTACTTAAGAAGGTACTTAGTTTATATTGCTCATTAGCAAGAGCATAGTAGTTATTTTATGCATTAAAATAGTGATATTATGGTGATTTTCTCACGGGTGCACTGTTGTTTGGTTTTGTTATGGTTGCGGGGTCTGGATTTGAATCTTTATCAGAATAATATTAGAATCTTATACGTAAGGCAGAACTTTTTAGTAGGTAGAGTTTACTACACGTTTTTCTCCTTATAGATCTACAACTTGGACAATTTGGTATGTATACTTATATATTACTTAGTTTCACTTTGACTGACTGACATTTTTGACTGATTGACAATTGAATAGAACCTGTAAATGGTTTATTTAAAAATAATATTTTTTGATGTTTTCTTTCTGGAATAGCGATTCCAGAACCTGGTCTACCGGTGTGCCAAACATCAAATTCGTTCAGCTGTTTCAGCGTGATAATAGACAACCACACAAATACACTAACAAAGTTTCACCTTTATAATATTTGTTTGATTTACTACAATTTGTTTCAACTAAAAATCAGACTCCAAAATCGGTAGTCGGAAATAGGAAGTTAATCAAAGACCGGGAGATTTTTTTACGAATTAATCATGTCATACAATTCGATACAAAAATAACCAACAGTTTGAATAATCGTCTTTGAGATAAGATGAAAAAGGAAGCCGTTTTAATATATATCTTTCGCTACCGGTGGGCGTAAACCAATAGAAATGTTTGTGCTACCGACGTTTGAATTTAATGATACAGTGCAATACAAAGGCATCGTATGTTTTGTAAGTGACTTGTAAATTGTCAGTAAAGGTCCTATAATCTTAACACACGGTCGAACTTGCAAAGGGTAGCTCACCCGGGGCTTTGGAACGAAGGCAAAGAAGGAACAGGAGTGAATTTTTTTTTAGTATAAGTTTGACACGCTCTTTCGCTCTATCCAGAGCAGAAGAAGCCATTTGATGATTTCCCATCTAAAAAAAAATGGGTAGCTCGCCATCTGGTCGTCGGGTAACCGAAATCCAGATCAAGCCCAAAACATAGTATTGCGATAGCCAAACCCTTTTGCCAATCGTGGCAATAATGGCAAACCCCCAACATTAAAAGGACAGTCAAAACAATAGCCCCCAGTGCCCTGCTGGGCACTCGTCTACCCTGGACTCCGCCTGCGGGTGAGGATTAAAGGCCTCCCAAAAGGTGAACCAATGACCTGGTGATTGCGAGAATGCGATGCTTACGAGACGCAGAAGACCGTTAATTGTGGCGATACTTGAGGGAGGCCTATGTCCAACAGTGGACGTCTTTCGGCTGAAATGATGATGATAATATTGACGAACCGGGTATCGAACGCAGTACCAGTAAATCCAATAAATGCCCTCACGACCACTAACGGAACTGTCCATCTCTTTCGCTAATCCCAATTTCCCATGTCAATCACACATCAAAACAAAGCTATAAAGTCCCCTATTATAACATTTTTCTTCCAATCGACAGTGTCTTATACCGTCGATCACTCGTTTACACACTGGTGACTAGTGGCGACTAATGGCCCAGTCATGTCGATCGATACCATCGCTGTTTGTACAATATTTATCGATAGTCCGTATCTTTAGAACTGTACTGTTAAGAAATCGACCGCTTTTTTGTCTCGGTTTGTTTTTTGTTTACTGATTTGGTGTGTATGTTTGTGTTGTGTTTTTCGGTTATAGGTAAAGGTATTTTATAAATACGCGTATTTACACGGTTCTCTCTAAAGGACATATCATATTTTTTGATAGGCTCGTTCTTGACCACCATCCCACCTGAAGCAGAGAGACGATGTGTACCACGAAGAAGCTCGCTTGTATCAATTGGTTACATAAAATAATCACGCACAGATTTTTTATATTTATTTTTACTACTATCCCAGCTGATGAAAAGCGACGATGTCATCGACAATAATAATAAAAGTAATAAATAACAGAAAGAGCCTAGAAGTAAGCTATTCACTCTTGACTTAAAGACTCCTAAGTTGTAACTTTCACGAAATTCCGACTCAGACAGGGAATTCCACTCCTTAACTGTACGCACAGTCAATATGTTCCCAAAATATTTCGTGCATATCGATAGGATATGCACCACGTACCGGTGACGCATCACCGTGCGATGACGGAACGCGCTTGGTGGAATTAGGTTATCTCAATACCTGGTTCTTTCTGCAGCAATTAGGTCTAAGAAATAATAATCTAATTGACTTATTTCTTACTGTAGACAGCAGGCTTACCAATTAACAAGACTAATCTAACCATTACTTAGGTATTTAGATAGAAGAACCAGGATCTTAAAGCAGCTAATCAGAGAAATTCCAACAAATCTAAATTGTATTTTACAACTTGTTACAAAGTTTAAATTAGGGCTAGAATTACTTACTATTAAGTGTAATTTCTCTTTACCGTCGTAATTACCTACAATGCCTAAGCAAGTTGAAAGTCAAATGGCTTTCTTAATTGGGGAACCAGATGGATAGCTAAAGGGAAGACCTAAGAAATGTGAAAGGGCTGTTAAAGATGATATTATGACTAAAACTGGATTGACTACTGATTTTATGAAAGGCCTCCTGTAAGGTAGACCGATGACTTGGTGAGAGCTCCAAAGTCGGTTAAACGCGAGTAGAATATATAACTGCAATAGGTGGAGATATGACAGCTAACAGTAACAGCAGAGCAGTGGTGGCCCAGTGGTAACTGCCCCGACTTGCAAGTTGTAGATAGCGGGTTCAAACCCAGCCTGGCACATTACTTTGTGTAATTTATTTCATCACCACTGCTCTCAAAACGGTGAAGGAAAACATCGTGAGGAAACCGGTATGTCCTAGAACCATAAATTCGAAGACATGTGACATCCGCCAATCCGCACTGGGCCCGCGCGGTGGATTTTGGCCCATTCCCTCTCCTGGAAAGGAGGCCTGAATCCCAGCAGAGGAAAAATTATAAGGCCTATAATGAATGACAGCTAATGCAGTAGGTACAGTAGTGGATATGACAGCTGATAGAACGAAGAATTCTGCATTTCTGTTTACTATAATTGATAAGCTCGTGTTTGGCCACTATCTCACTTGATATTAAACGATGATAAAGTACACGATGAACCACGTTTGTCAAGAAGTAATTTATTGAGTTTTGGCTTAAAGACCCCTAGGTTGTAGCTGCCAGGAAATAAAGGTTTCGATAGAGAATTTCATTCCTTACCTACGCACAATGAGTGTGAATATGACTCAATTCGAATATTTATTTAATTAATTAATCTTAATGCCACACAATGCATAAAAGCGGAATGCCTCAGGAATTTCCTACTAGTCAACCAAGGGTGATGAAGAGACAATTTATGGTAAGTGCATAAAAAAAAAATGTTTTTTAGAAAATAAGAGTACCGGGTCCTAAAATGAAGCTTGTCGGGTCGGTTTTGGAACGAAGGCAAAGAAGACTTTCGGAAACCAAGGCTAATAAGGAACTGCTGTGGGTTATAATCAGTAAAGTTTACGCGCCCTGCCGCTCCACCCAGAGTGTGAGAAATCATTATGATGATTTCCCACCTGAAAAAACTTTGTTAAATGGTATACATGATAAAGTTAAAATCATTATCATTATCATCATCATCATCATCTACCTAGCCTTTTCCCAACTACATATATTGGGGTCGGTTTCCAGTCATGGGGTCGGATTTAGCTGAAAACCAGTATTTTACGAGGAGCGGCTGCCTACCAGACCTCCACAACCCATTAACTGCGATAACACGGTACTTCATGGCAAGACAGGAGTCAGATTTACTGGATTCTAACTATCCGTAACGACTGCCAAAGATCTACAAATGATCTATAAGGTTAAAATAAACATACATAATTATGCATTTAATATAATAAAATCAAAGAAAATCCGTAAAAATATAATAGAGGCGTGAAACTGGTCAATCGACAGTTAACCCATTCAACACGATAAAACAAAATAACTTTAAACCCAAGATCGATGTCAAAATGTTCAAAGTTACGAAGTCAAGTGTCGTATGTCCCGCAGTGACCGCAAATGAGGGGCAAACGGAAAATAAAAATAATTCGTCAAACTAGTCCGGCGAGTTGGTGGCTACCCGACCGCGGTTTACATGGAGACGGGAATGTTGGATGTGGCAATTATAGTTTGTCAAAATTTTCGTTTTTTCTAAAGTCTACCCGAAACTTTTTTTTTTACAATATCGTTGTAATTTTAATACGAAAAATCGCAATGAAAAAATTATAATAATACGCGTAAACTTGTGTGTGTATAAAATAAAAAAATATAACCCGTATACGCGTGAAGGGAATTTATGACATTAAAATTTTTAATAAAATTAATTTTTATAATATTAATTAGGCTGAAATTGAATTAAATTTTATAATGGAATGATTTGTAATGTTTTTTGATATGAGAATAATTTCCTGATAATAAATAAATAATAATTATTATTATTACATAAAGCGAAGTTTGTCTTGGTATGATCATGTGAAGAGAAAGAATGAAATCGCATGTAACTTAACAGCTGGAAGGAGAGGTAGAGACAGGACCAATGAAGAGGGAAATATGGATGGATTGTGTGCAGATTGATGGTGAAAGAAAAAGGATTCAGTAATTTAACATTTTTAACAGCGATATTTCAGTATAAGGTTAGCAAGAATAAAAAGTTAAATAGTCTTCAATTTGTAATAGTAAGATATTGTAAACCACAGCAAGCGGAAACGAACTTTATGTTAAAAAGAAAACCAAAATGAAAAAAGCAATATTTGTATTAAAATTTTAACTACACAAATTATGAAATTTTCATTGCCACTTAGACAAAATTTATGCAATAAATATTAACCGCTGTCAAATAAATAACTTCAATACAATCGCCACACAAAAACCGCATCCAAAAACTCCCAAATCAATGTAAATAGATGGTATCTTAGCACACAGCCCGTTAACGCGTATTAGACACTTGATCGATCTCGTGTGGCGCCCGAAACAACTTGTACGTCGATCACTACACACTTAAGGGGAATTGTAATACTCTTAAGAAGGATCGGAAAAGTATTTGGATTAAAATGGATGGAAGATGTACAAACTTATTGGATGTTTAACAAAAAGACATCCCTTATTTTTATTCCGTCATGTGACATCATCATCATATTATTATAATCTCTCCCGCTTTGAGAAGAGTGAGACAAGAAAGACTTTTAAGATAGAAGTACATTGTGTCTACGTTGTTTTATAAGGCAACTAGACTTGTAGAGCTTGTAAGCTTGTATATCACGTGACGCCACACGACGTGGTTCTACGTAATAATCAGACGTCTCGTCGTAAAAATCGTCCTCTCAGACATGGGCCAGTCTAATATAGTTCGCACTTTTGTGACTAACATCCACCTAAGTTCCTTCAGTTGTTCTTAGTGTTAGGACCGCAGTAACTCATTAAAACAGTGCTACCGCTCTGTCAGGCACAGACTCAAGCAGACTCTGTTAATTGTGCTTACACGTGACAATACGTGTGACAATTTTAAGTACAAGAAAGACGTTTCTCGTCCTTGACCTAGCATCCCAGGATAGAGCTATAAACCTTATATAGATCCATCGCTAATCGTTCAAAAAAGAAATACGTTTTTACGATCATTCAAATTGAGAAAATCTTATTCACTGACTCCCAAAATCTTTACAGAAAATATTTCTTAAATACGTATACGATAGTGACTTCTTTCTTGTCATGAAACGTGCTAGCATGAAGGCAGAATAATCGCGTAGTGTCCCTAGGCAGTAGAGGTGTCGTGAGCCAGTTTATTCTTGTACTATGTCCGGTTCTACGATGAAGCTCCCTTATGGGACTTTTGGAAGTATGTGAGTATTCTAGTCTACTAATAAATTCCTTGCTTTTTTTGTTAGGGATTTGTCTCATAAGCTCTTTGCTTTAGAATAGGATGAAAGCTTATGGCACTCATCTTTAGAGATTTTAGGATCAGTATTTACAGTTATCTTTTTTTGAGTTAGCTTAATATCTGCTAAATTTAACTAATCTTGCTGATTAACTACAGAATTATTAGGCAGCAGAAATTATTCTTATTAAAACCTACAAGACAATACGAGATAAGCTATCAGACTACCTGTAATAGATTACAGTCCATTCCCTCTTCTAGAGAGAAAGTCAAAGTAACAGCAGTAGAAACTGTTTAAGGCTGATTATACTATGCTATTATGGGCCTAATGTAGGTTAGTGGATGTCATATGTCTTTAAATAATTATATTAAGGATATGCCGTAGTTTTCTTACGATGTTTTTCTTAATCTTCTTCTCGTATCGACTTGACTCAAATTTCGATCGACCAATATTTAGCCACCTGGACAGCTTTGTTATTTGGTTTAGTCTAACTTGTTGAAGATAGTTGGTTCGACCATTTTGAGAAATGCAATAAATTACACAAAGTGAAGTGCCTGGGTGTGAACCCGCGATGTGCGACTTGTAAGTTGAGGCCGTTACCACTGGGCCACTGCTCTATAAATTAATACATAAGGATAGAAGATGTGTTATTATAGTATGTTTTCGTCGGAAGCCCATACCCTCTGGGCAAACGTTTGAAGATACAACCGTCCTCTTAGGACTGATATCTGATAGGTGCATGGCATGTGTGTTTATGATGATAGTGTATGCCTTTCGGCTATGTTGCTACCGCGGAGATCAAACTGTACGGGAGATTAAGCAACAAAGCGAAGACTTTTGTTAGGAATTTTATGTTAAAAAAATTATTACAATAAAAAAGATAATAAATAAATAAATAATAATTTCATTTCTTATTCTAAATTTGCTTGATTTTTGTTTATTATAGAAACATGTTCACATCCAGAATAAGTAATAAAAACTTATGAAACATATATTACAAGTCTATTATCAGAATTAATAATATAAGCAGTTAATAAAAATATTAAACGCACGGCTCTAGCAGGCATCAGCCCTGCTTAGGACCCTACGATATATTGACATCTCTTTGAGGCACGCCTGGAATACTACGCACCCTCAGCATCTCTGGCTCGGTCCTTACTAGACGGCTGGTCAGTGAGCTACCATTGCTTGAAAATTGAAAAATAAAATATACTGAATTAATTACAGATTTTCAACTAATTAGAATAGTGTTACACTTCCCCTTAACAATCGAACTTGAGAAAATGGTCATTTAATCCGCTTTAAAAAGCATAAAGGTTAGTTAGATTGTTTCTAATCTAACTGTAGATCGAAATCATTGATAAAGTTCTGGACTTGGACATCATTCTTGAGAAGTGACCCGTTTAGACACACTATTATAAGTTTACCTGTGATTTTACGATGGGCACGAGACATTTAACTATGTACTTAACTAGTTGAATTGGCCTTTACAGGACTTCAAATAGAACGTAGACAGCAATAATAAAGTGTATATTTTCGATGAATACGTTTATTTTGAGAAGAGCCTCGAAGCTCTTTTTAAAATAAAGAGATACGGTTTTGCTAGAGCAAACCGCATCTGAAGGCCGAGTAGCGGCGCATGAGTTGGCGACATATTATGATCCCCGCGGCTTGCACGATCGACACTTCTTTTAGCTCACGACTAATGGGTTTTAATTTAATGATTTATCTAAATATGTTCAATTCTTTAGGAAAGGTAAAGTTTTGTTCTAATTCTAATTTCTGCTGGTCATAGGCCGTCCTAAAAATTCGCCACAACGACAAAGGGTCAGCCTTTGCGTCTCCCATTTATCAGTTCACTTTCTGGGAGGCCTTCCAACGCTGTGTTTCTCAGCACACAGTTGCAATTCCAAAACCTTTCGACCCATCAACCTCCTATTCTGCGAGTAATATCCTCTGCCCGATCCCACAGAAACAGACAGAACAATTGTCGTGGAAGCAGGTTATATATTAACTAATGAAAGAACATTCTAATATTCTGTTCTTTAAACCAAATGGCTTCATCTCGCCTAGTTTAGTAAATCTACAAACGTAATAATGCGTAATGAGTAGATACTCGTATTTACGTTTAAATGTACCTAAATTGATATACGTATTTATTCTACGGATTCAGCTTTGTAATTTTACCACAGCTGGGACTAATTTGTCTCCTCTTTACGAAAGGGATTCACCACGTGAACGTAACGTTTTTGCTCTAGAATATAATGGTTGCCTCATGATTACTTTTAATAAAATAATTCCACTCTGAAGCAGAGCGAAGTTCCCTACCAGAGTCTGTATATCCTGATATCTTGTAGTTATCAGGAAATACAGACTCTGGTAGATTTTTAAGTCAAGAATGAATAGGTTACTTTGCTAGGCAAGCGTGCTCCACCGTGGACCACATCATCGCTAAGTATCAGTATTAAAATGCGAGCCTAACTAACTCGTAACTATTTTTTTTTTAAATATGCCTAATTCTGCAGGAATCATTTTTTTATGTTTTTTGAACCCGTACCTATACCTACATATCTGGACATTTTAATCCATATCAGCATGTCGGATAATCCTAATAGTTTATGCTGATTGGAGCTTAACGTGTTTTCAATCTATTTCAAATAAATATTAAAATATATCGATGCTCTAAATTTTAATATCAAAGCAAGCATTTATTTTTGCAATACTAGCCTGAATAAAGCTGAAAAACTTGTCTTTTCTATACTATTCCTGATTTAGTCTGTTATTATTATTATATCTAACCTATACTATCCCACTGCTGGGCGAAGATATTTAGATAAATTTATATAAAATGCTATTAAATTATTTATAAATTGTCATCAATTTTAAAGATAAATTGGCCGAATTCTTATCAAAAGATTAATGTATATTTATAATTTTATTCAACCTCAGACAATAAGTTATTCTTTGGTAACTTGTCATAACACATTCAAGATTTATTTATATGTAAATAAACTAATCAACTCAAATGATGGCTGTATGGTAACTAATGAGATTCAAGGCACACGCTGACCTGTTTTTGTAGAATTTATTGTAGGTATTGTCACAAGGGCCTGTGACTGGGCCTAGGTCTGGGCCAGTGGCTAGGCTGGGCCTGTAGATGGGCCTGTTGTTAGGCCTTTAGCTGGGACTTTGGATTGACCTTTGGCTGGGTCGGTGGTTGGGCCTTTGACTAGGCCAATGGCTGGTTTAGTGGTTGGGCCTTTGGCTGGGCCTGGGGCTGGCGCTGTAGGTGAATAGCTCGCTGCTCGAAAGCTTGAGGAAGTGATAATGATGTCACGTGAGATGTGGTTGCTGCACGAAGGCTGCGTTGACGTTCTTTTTCGAGGGTCAGCAATTTAAAGGTATGTGGAACAGAGTATTGTGGAGAGTATTCAAATCTTTTATTTAATATTTATTTGTTGAAACTTCATGTAACATAAAAGGCACATAGGCGGACTTAATGCCGTAGGAATTCTCTACCAGTCAACCTAGGGAAGTGAAGAGAGAACAAGCCAGCAAAACATGGTATAATAAAAAACACAGAGGTTCAAATTTTGCATAGAGAAATCTACTTTCACGCAGGTGAATCCACTACCAGAAGCTAGTCATAAATCATTTTCGCATAATATTCGCATTTTCTAAAGACGTCTTTTTACACCAGCCTTTAATTTTCCATCTTCACAAAGTCTATTTAAAATAGCGAACCACAAATCCAATATCAGTTCTTCGAAACATTATATTCAACGAAACTCAAACATACACTCCAAAAAACTTCCTTAAACATTCACGTTTAAAACACGCTCAAAGTTTAAAAGAACAATAATTAAAATAGCGCTTTAGATGGCTCGGGGCCATATAATTAATTATAAACTAACATAGAAATCGTTACGTTCCGTGTCGGTTTCCGAAATGGATGAGAGTTAAATACTGGTCTAAGTTAACATTATAATTGGTGTAGATATATTTCTTTTTTTGATCGTCCGACTTGGCTTTTGCACTGCCGGGTTGGAATTTAGGTCGGTATGAATTGTTTTGTAGTTTTTATTGAAGGTACCGGATTTTTACTCAGTCCGTATGGTTTCGATAGGACTTAAGAAGGGGTATCGTGTAGCCAGTACGAGGTTGTTGCAATTACTCCGTATAGTGCTAGTTTCAGATAGCATTTTCGCTTTTACACAAAATTCGAATTTCCCTCCAATATTAATAGCCTATATGTTATTCTGACGAACAAACTATGTTACTATACAGTTTCATCAGAATTCGTTAAGAACGTTGAGTGTGAAAGAGTAACAAACATACATTCTAACATCGTAGGTGTATGATTTTTTTTTATTCTAAAATTATAAAGAAATTTGATAAAAATCCATATTAAACGTGTAATAGTAATTATAGTGTCTTCAAGACTAGAGTGAATAGGCTCTTAATAAACTACTGCGCCTCAACATCAGCAATTGCAGCACTGCTTACCATGAGGTGGGATTGCAGTCAAACATTAGTTTATATTATTAAAAAGAATGATCTACGTAATATTGGAACTCAATTTTTGGGGCTCAATAACTATGTAAGTTCTGGATCTGGTGTACGCTTTCGGATCACTTTACTTCTTTTAGCGATCGTTTTCCTGGGTACAGAAACAGTACTAAATCAATCACTCCTAAGCGAGAAACATTTACCCCTAGGGTTCAGTATCAAAGGTAACCAATGTCTGGAGCTGCGGCATTGTTTTAGTAGTCACTGCCACCATTTTTTGATAAGGAAGTAAATCATGTCAATAACTTTTACCACTTTAGGGTAGAGCTCAGCAGAGTAGTATTACTAACTAAAACCAAAACCTACCTTCTAGTCTAGACTTCAGTTACCCTTTGCATCCCAGGAGCAGGAATAACCTTTTCAGAAGTCAGCCCATGGCCCCAGTAAGCGTGATGTGCTTGAAATAAGAAAAATGTTGACATCTCATTTCGCTCTAGCGAGAGCCTTACTGCTTTTTTGCCGTTTTTTGCTACGAACTGCACGAAATCCTACTTAGCCAGTTCTTTTTTCTTTTATTCTTCTATTACCTCAATGTTGTCACATGCTGCGGTCTTCCCGTCCGATTATAATTTGGGTATCTTTAAGACTAGGGTGAATAGGCTCTTAATAAACTAGTGCGCCTCACCATTAACGATTGCATCACTGCTTACCATCAGCGGGATTGCAGTCAAGAACTAGTTTATGTTACATAAAAAAAAGCTTTCTGGAGAAAACGGTAAATCTCATTTGTTGTATGGCTACAAACGTGATATTTTTGCCGTTTGTTTGCTACGAACTGTACGAAACCCTTCGAATGCGAGTCCGATTCGCACTTAACCAGTTTTTTTTTCTTTCATTCTCCTATTACCCCAATGTTGTCACATTTTTTCTGGGAAAACGGTAAAAATGTCACTCGTTTCTTGTAAGTATGTCTAAAAATGTGTTATTTATGCCGTTTTTTTTGCTACAAATGGTACGGAACCCTTCGTCAACGAGTCCGACTCGCACTTACCCAGTTTTTTTTTCTCTCATTCTTCTATTACCTCAATATTGTCACAATCTCTCCGGAGATCGCCTAACGTTACTCCTATCGAATGCCACCGTGTGTTCCCCCGAGGTTTGCACAAAGAGCTGCTCGTATTGTTTCCAATTGTTTTTATAGGAGTTCAATCAAGAAAGAAGTCAACCAATGGCCCCAGTAAGCGTGTGTGCTTTAAACAAGAAAAATTTTGACACCTCATTTCGCTCTAGCAAGAAGAGCCTTCGTATGATTTTTTTGCCGTTTGTTTGCTACGAACTGTACGAAACCCTTCGTCCCCGAGTCCGACTCGCACCTACCCAGTTTTTTTTCCTTCATTCTTCTATTACCTCAATGTTGTCACAATCTTTCTGGAGAAAACGGTAAACCTATCATTTGTTATACGGCAACAAACGTGACATTTTTGCCGTTTGTTTGCTACAGTACGGGTGTTATAAGTTGGCGAGTCTGAAGTTAGGCTCAGCGAATATTGGCACTTGAAAACTCATAAGCACTTAAATTCGCAGAGCCTAACTTTAGACACGCCAACTTATAACGGCTGTACTGTACGAACAGTACGAAACCCTTCATCCACGAGTCCGACTCGTACTTACCCAGTTTTTTTTCTTTCATTCTTCTATTACCTCAATGTTGTCACAATCTCTCCGGAGATCGCCTAACGTTACTCCTATCGAATGCCACCGTGTGTTCCCCCGAGGTTTGCACAAAGAGCTGCTCGTATTGTTTCCAATTGTTTTTATAGGAGTTCAATCAAGAAAGGTGTGTGGTTTCCACTGTTTTTCTTTCAATGCAGTTACGAGCTGTAATTGTATTTTTGTTTGAAAAGTAGAATTGTAAAATTAAATTATATTTATTTTGCAAATTGGTTTTAAAAAATCAATATTGCAAGTGATTGTTTTTTTTAATCGCTGCTTTTCTTAGATGCCAGAAGAAAAACTTAAACAAACTCAAAGGTTAAAGTCTCATTTAAAGTCCATACTACCATTTTACGTGTAGGTACCGTACAAGCTCATTTAATTTTGTTTTTTTTTTTAAAGAATTGATCGATTCTTTTTACATTCGTTTTATATCTCTCTCTATTTATTTTATTAAATTGACCCAAGTGCGAGTACGATGCGGTAAAGAACGCTTAACATTTTTTTCCGATTGAATCTTCAACATTAGAGTATTGTAGATAATATAATGAAAATAACAGCTTCTACCAGCGGAATCGAATAAAAATGTCTATGACTTTGAGTTATAAAGTAGCATTCTACTGGTGAAAGAGTTATCGAAATTGGTTCATTGTCTCCCGGGCCCTTAAGACTAAGGCAAGGAAGGAACAAAAGTGGGTTTTAGTCAGTAAATGTGTGACGCACCCTCCCGCTTCTTCGTACAAATTTGAAAATATTATCTGTTTATAATAAAAGCATAGATAATAATATAATCGCTTAACAAACCTTAATATAAACTGTAGCTTATTAGAAAATCTTCTTTTTAGACTTTATTCAACAAAAACGAAAATTAGTAAAAGGTAACATTAAACCGTCTTCGACTCGAAACACAAGACGTTTTCAATCACAAACAATAAAATTACAGCTAACAAAACTTCCCTTCATATCCTACTTACCCAATTCGAAAAAGAGCCGGACGATAAGCAACGAACTTATTTCCAGAGCAAAGAAAAAAACTGCCAAGTGCTCAACTGGCAGTGTTCCAATTTCTGGCAATATTGCCAGCCAGGCAGCAAGCTTATCCTCTGTTTAAGGTAAATGCCAGCCTCTTGTCACATCTAAACGTGGCTTTTATGCTGAAATGGCAGACTTTTGTGAACTTTAGTGGTTATTTGACTTTGTAGTAGCCAGGTTGTGGTGTGAGCTGGAGTGGACGTGTAATATGTGGTAGGTAAAGTGATTTAACCTATCACATACCCGCGAAACGAGACCCAATAGTAAGACAATAACAACGCGGTCTCATGCGACCGGTCGGGGATTCATGAATTAATATGATGATTAATAAAATCGTATGATCATGGTAGGGTATGGTCATGTGAAGAGGAGGGGTGAAACCCATGTTACTAAAAGGGTCCTGAATTTACATGTAGATCGATGGAGAGGGAAAGGGAGGTCAAAGAAAAGATGAATGGATTGTGTGAGCAGTGATATGAAAGAAAGGGTAGTTAGTGGTAGTTTGACTGATGACAGGACAAAATACAAGAAGAAAACGTGTTGCACCAACCCCAAGTACTTTGAGATAAGAACAGGACGAAGAAGAAGACTCCTCCTACAATAAAATCTTACAGGAACAGACTAGACAAACATCCAAACATACTAGCCACGTACTTAATAAATATTGATTCATCATTTCAAAGACTAAGAAGAAAGTCCCCTAGAGATTTATAGGGAATCTCAGTAAAGTAACTTTAGACAGATTTAGTCCAGTGGACTAACTGTCCTACAAATCAATCGATACATTCATAAGTCGCATTAGAACCACAAAAAAAAAGATGTTAAGAGGCACATCGGAAGCAAAACAGATGGGTATGGTCACCACGTACCGGAAAACGCAGTGTAAGAAGGCTTGTGGAAACAAGGTGGTCACATGACTCGGTAAGGGTCGTGGGAATCCGGATGGATGTGAGACGTACATGTCCGGTGGTTGTGACGACACCAGGGCTCCCTCAAACATCACCGCAACTACCGGCCATGACCGAAAACCGTCCACTGGTGGACAAAGGTCACATCATTTGGAGTTTTTTTTTTATTGTTATAATTTAGTGCTTGACTGCAATCCCACCTGATGGTAAGCTGTGATGCAGTCGTTAATAGTGAGGCGCACTATTTTATTAAGAGCCTATTCACTCTAGCCTTAAAGACACCTAAATTATAATCGAACGGGAAAACCGCAGTTTTAGATCATTTTAACAAACGGATAAGTTATGGACCTAACAATAAAAAAAAATAAAATTGTCGACACCTATTCATTTTAACCTTTAGTCTGCATTACTTAAAACATTCCCAGTTCCTTGATCTTATAGTCTTTAATGGCTATCAGTTTCACTAAGCACTTTTTATTACTCAAATGACTCACCCAATTTGATTTTTAGGGTTCCGTAGCCAAAATGGCAAAAACGGAACCCTTATAGTTTCGTCATGTCCGTCTGTCCGTCTGTCCGTCTGTCCGTCTGTCACAGCCGATTTACTCGGAAACTATAAGTACTACAGTGATGAAATTTGATGAGAATATGTGTTGTATGAACCGCTACAAAATTATGGCACTAAATAGTAAAAAAAAGAATTGGGGGTGGGGCCCCCCATACATGTAACTGAGGGATGAAAATTTTTTTTTCGATGTACATACCCGTGTGGGGTATCAATGGAAAGGTCTTTTAAAATGATATAAAGTTTTCTAAAAAACATTTTTCTTAAAGTGAACGGTTTTTGAGATATCAGCTCTCAAAGTCGTAAAAAGTATGTCCCCCCCCCTCTATTTTTATAACTACGGGGTATAAAATTCTAAAAAAAATAGAGGTGATGCATGCTAATTAACTCTTTCAACGATTTTTGGTTTGATCAAAGTATCTCTTATAGTTTTTGAGATAGGTTGATTTAACTGTAATTTTGGTTAAGTTATTGTGCTTACACTGAAAACGATGGCTGAACCTTATAATTATATTTGCTGCTACGGAACCCTTTGTGCGCGAGCCCGACTCGCACTTGGCCGGTTTTCTGGCTATATCAGCAAGGGTCTCTTGTGGATATCTTATCTTTAGTTACAGTATTAGATTTTTGAGTACCGTTATTATTTAGAAAATGTCATGTTATTTAGGGCGTTTCAGATCATTATAGCATACTTATACATGTTGGACCTGCCAATAGAAAAAAAACAACACTCGTTTTGACCTTTAGTTTACATCTCATAAAACATTCCCAGTTCTTTGATCCCATGCTCTTTAACATCAGTTTAACTAAGCACTCTTTATTACTCAAATCACTCACCCAGGTTGGAGGCATCAAAATTATCACTTACACCAACGTTATTGGGTATTACAGTAAGGTTAGGTTTAAGCTAATGATAAATTCTGTTCTCACACGAGCGTAGCGAATTAAGGCTGTGGTTTTAGTGGTTGATAATTATTTTTATGCTAGCTGCTGCCAGCGGTTTTGCCTGCGTGAAAGTTGCTCCAAGAGAACATAGTCCTCCCGGGATAAAAATGTTATGTGCTATTTTAAGACATGGTCGATATTTCTGTCCATTCCAGGTTGCCTGGAAGAGATTGCGTAATGCGATAAGGCCGCCCATTGTATGTGTTTTAGTTTAAGTTTCTTTTTGTAATAATATGTAATGGTGTACAATAAAGTGTATAATAATAACAATTTAAAATGTTTTTGTTTTACATTCGAGTAGACCTACACAGGCACCTATAAAACGTCAGAAGCTAGCGTGCGGTTCCAATAGGTAATTTTCTAATGCCTATTTCCGTACTTTTTGCTTGTTTTGGCAGTCTATTAAAATTATAGAAAAAAGATTATAGCTTAAGGCTTTTAACTAGAAATATTATGGTATTCAAATCATATTTTACAAGATTTTTTTAATGTTATTAGTATTTGCTAAACAAGTTAAATAAACATCATAATTATAGCAATTAATTTGAATTAATTTGGTACCAATAATCAAAAAAATTGTAAAGTACTAATAAAAACTAAAACCAGCTTAATGCCAATTTTTGATATCTTACTCAAAATTACGTTCATTAATATTCCTATTACCTTGCCCGCTCTCGCTAACGCTTGTCAGCATAGTCACAGCCAAAAGCGATCACTTACAGAACACTTAAAATATATTAACGTTAATACTCAGTTTAAGTGGAGCAACCTTAATTGTGTACGGTCACCCACATGTTACAGATGATCTACGAATACCGTTCTTACTGCAACGACATACAGACTCCATCTAGGTTTTATATCACCATTACTGTATCACCATGATTGTACTAAAATGCATTAAACAGCTATTCTCACGAAGTATCCCTGATTTCCGGCCAGCGGTGTTAAATAAAGATTAATTACTGAGTAATTATTTAAATATTTATTTTGTTATTTAAAAAAGTCATAGGTACTATACTAATGGTAGCTATGACTATGTGTTGTGTTTTACGCCCGTTTTCAATAACCTACCGCAGTTCATCGATAAATAGCTATCCCCGATAAACAGTAAGATTCTATTTAGCAATCCACAACTTTTGGTAGGAAATGCTATCCGTCGGTAGGTTATAGAAAAGCAAGTAAGGGCAAAAGGATAGATTTGTTTATCTTTAGTAGCTGCAAATTTAGATAGATAGCTTAATGAAAACAGGCGTTAGCCATAACAGACCCGGAACAATTATCTGTTGGCTATATAAATATTTGTTATTTATTTATTTTAAATTTATAGTATACTTTTGTTGTAAAAGTGCGTGCATAGTGAGAACACGTTAAAAAACAACACGCGCGGCCCTAATGATCCTTGTGTTGTTGGTTAACCGTTCCTTCTTCATTTCTTTCTCATAAAACCAAAGCACAATTCTTTACATCTGCCTAGCCTTTTCCCAACTGTATTGGGGTCGGCTTCCACTCAAGCTGGATTTAGCTGAATACCAGTAATTTACCAGAAGCGGCTGCCTACCAGATCTCTACAACCCAATAACTGGGGTAACAAGGTACTTCATGGCAAGACTGGAGTCAAACTGGCTTCTGACTATCCGTAACGACTGCCAAAGATCTACAAATGACAGCCGGGCCCTACGGCTTAAAGTGCTTTCCGAGTCACGGAGGAAACTCGTTATGTTAAGATGGTCACCCATCCACAGACCAACTTTGGCAAGCGTTGCTTAACCTTGAAGATCGACCCGTGCGGCTGTTATTATCTAGCCACAAGCTATTTCTTTCTCATAAATCCAAAGCACAATTCTTTAATACAACTTCAAAACAGTCCACTTTTCAGTTTTCTAGAAGATCAGCCTTCCTTGAAACAAGCAGAAATATAATTAAAGAATTAATCTAATTAGCTAGACAGACGGAGTTTCAGCTAAAAATGGACAGAAGTAACATAGTCTGCTGAAATATGACAGAGTAAGATCTACAATCAACAGGTATGACGATTTGTTAGGGAATGAGGACGGTATTACGTGTCGGTTACATGGAAATTGTATTTTAATAGGAATTCTGGCGAGTCTGTGTTTCCTGATAGCTATAAATTAGGGGAATTTAAGTCAAGAGTTAATAGGTTGCTTTAGGTTAGGTTTAGGTTGCTTTAGGTTCATCGTCAGCCACATCATCGCTTACTATCATGTGAGATACTGGACAAACGCGAGCTATGCATAATCATCATCTGCCTAGCCTTTTCCTAACTATATTGGGGTCGGCTTCCAGTCAAGCCGGATTTAGCTGAATACCAGTATTTTACGAAGAGCGGCTGCCTACCAGACCTCCACAACCCATTAACTGGGGTAACACGGTACTTCATAATAAAAAATAAAATGTAAACTTCATACCAGTAGTTTTAGAATTAAGAAAACCTAATATTATGATGACGATATTGTGCAAGTCGTGATACACTTGACGGAGGCCTATGTCCAGCAGTGGACGTCTTTCGGCTGAAATTGTGTGGTTTTCCCGTCCGATTATAATTTAGGTGTCTTCAAGGCTAGAATGAATAGGCTCTTAATAAGCTAGTGCGCCTTACCATCAACGATTGTATCACAGCTTACCATCAGGTGGGATCGCGGTCAAGCACTGGTTTATAACAATAAAAAAAAACCTTCGCCATTACTACTTTGCATAAGAAGACAACTGCCGGCCATTTGTCCTTGCTCCGGACCATGGCCTGAACCGCCTGAGCCGCTGAGAGGTCACTGCCGCTAATCACCTTTACGAGGATAAGGCAGTGCTTCGCCCAAGTAATGGTCTAATGTTTGGAACCATTTTTTTGTTAGTTCTAGCTTTTGACTATTATACGTTATATGACTTCTGCGACACCTGGGCGAATGAAAATTGCACAAGAAAACAAAAGGTTCTGAGAGCACTGTATCGTTTAGAAGTGACTAAAGCCAGGAAGTTGTCGATGGCGCGTTTTGCACGCGCGCCCCAATGAGTTTTTAGTATAACTATAGGAGCCCAAGCCTCTGGGGTCATGAGTTGGCTTCTGAGAGGAAAGCCTGGGAACCCGGAATGAAAGCAAAGAAGGAACAAATGAGTAGGATTTACTCAATAAAAATCTGACACACCCAGCCACTCCCGCCCAAGAATGGGAGAAGTCATTCTGATTATTTCCAACCTAAAAAATAAATAGATTACAGTCAAATGTACCACAATATATTAGCACTAGATTTAAAGGGCCCTTTCTTCGCCACTTTGGTATTTTAACAATATCAATAGCCATGGTAATCAACTACACACGTAATACAACCTCCAACAGATCTTCATGCTCGTTTTAATTTCGTCACTGCCTTGTTTTTACTGAGATGAAAAACAGAAAAATAACGTTGTTAATAAAAACGGGCTGCTTTATAAAGGGTTGAATATAAAATTGTATTTTTTTATTCTGTGCTAGACGAATTATTATAATTCTGTTTTATTTAAAATAGGTATGAATATCATATTATGTTATATTTTTGAGAAAATTTCTGAAGTATATATAATAATTTAGGATTATAATTTAGGTGTCTTCAAGGCTAGAGTGAATAGGCTTTTAATAAGCTAGCGCGCCTCACCATCAACGATTGCATCACTGCTTACCATCAGGTGGGATCGCAGTCAAGCACTAGCTTATAACAATTAAAAAATATATATATATTGTGTGTGTGTATGTACATATTATGTAGAATAAATAGGCTCTTAATAAACTAATAGCGCGCTTCACCATCAACGATTGCATTACCGCTTTTACTGCTTACCATCAGCTGAGGGTGTAGTCACCGCCGTGTTACCCCTGTTAATGGGTTGTGGAGGTCTAGAAGGCTGCTGCTCCTCATAAAATACTGGTATTTAGCTAATCCGGCTTGACTGGAAGGCGACCCTAATATATTAAAAAAGCTAAGTAGATGAAGATGATTATTATTAAACCTAATTTTCAGTTTTTTTTTAAAAGCGAGCATGAAAGCTGCATGTGATGATCAGATGCTTGGTATCAATTTAATGGCAAATAAACAGATTTACACAAATTCTATCATCATTATCAATTCAGCCAAAAGACGTCCAGTGTTGGACACAGGTTGGACATAAGCCTCATTAAAAAGTGTCGTCATTACGAACACAAATCTAATTGTTTAGCATTTTTAGCATTAGCGGCCTTATAATGTTCCCACTGCTGGGACTCAGGCCTCCTCTCTAGGAGAGGGGATGGGCCGTAATCCACCGCGCGGGCCCAGTGCGGATTGGTGGATGTCACATATCTTTGAATTTTTGGTTCTAGGACAAGTCGGTTTTCTCATGATGTTTTCCTTCACCGTCTTTGAGAGCAGTGGTGATGAAATGAATTACACAAAGTCATGCGGCTGGCTGGGTTTGAATTTGAACACGCGACATACAACTTGTAAGTTGGGACAGTTACCACTCACAGCCACCACTGCTCTCTATCTTCTTCTTAATTGATACGTATATAATTTATAGCCGAAGAAGTTAAATTGTATGTTCATTTGATGCAAGTAGCAAGTCCTAGAAAGTAAGCGCCTACTGACGCCTACTATGGCTGCAGTCACAGAACAGTTGAAAGAAGTTAGAATGGCCTTGTAGGCGGGGCAGGCGTGCCTCAATGTACGACAAATTGTCATAGTTCAATTTTGGTTCAACCGAAATTTGATTGACACCGGTCGTCAATCGCGATCTTACTGTTATTGTGTATGAAGCTCCGTGAAAAATATCAGTTATGCCGACTTGCGCTATCGCAACGTGTCGTAAAAAATACCAAGTGTGTAGTGTAGCCCAAGAAGGGATTTCTTTTCACCGGTTAGTCTAAAAACCTTTAAATACAATTGATATTTATAATTATAATGATAATATTATGGAATTTGTACATTATAACGATAAAATCGCAATGACATGCAAAATTATACATTGTGTGCAATTCATTGGTACAATCTTGTACTAACTAAACAAGCGCGCAATGTAATGTGTTCATTGCGATATCACGTGTGGAGAGCTATGTCTTGAATTTGACAACTTCACTCCATGGACATAGTGTTGTACCAACTTGTAACTGTAACCATTATCGATCTATTAAAATAACTTGGTTTCTTGTAGCAGTTATTATTTTTCAAATATTCTATTATTAGTGCTATAATGTAGTGTAGTTAAAACGGTTTTGTTTCACCTATTCGTCCTCGAACAGAGTTTTAACACTAATCAATAGGTTATTTTTCATTCAATAGTATAAATTAGTGTCTTATTTGCAATTTTTTATGCAATTTCGTCCAGTTTAATACAAATAAAATTTGTTTTACTTTGTGGTCTATGGCCGCCATTTAAGAATGCCCGTGATTTTTGGCGTGATATATTTGAGCGAAGTTTGGCGGCTGTATTAATTCAATAGAATGATATACAACAAAAAACTAGTGCGCCAAACCATCAACGATTGCATCACTGCTTACCATCAGGTGGGATTGCAGTCAAGCACTAGTTTATGGTATGTAAAAAAAAATACATAGAAAATGTTACGATTTTATTCTATTGTCACTCTGAAAGACGTTAGGTATCATAAAAACTTTTTACGCAAGTATAAACGTAAGACTAGGTAATATAATCAAAAGACTATAATTATCTTAATTTTGATGTACGCATAAGAAAACAAATTTCATTTTTTACCGCTATGTTACAATTCTTTATACTAGTTTTGCTGTTGTGTAATGTAATAGTTAGATAAATTGTTTTTTCTCACAAATGAGTTGAAAAACGTTGTATGATACATGTGAGTAATTGGTGATGGCCGTTCTTGGCTCTCTTGTGGTAATCAACAGTATTGTATTCAACACACTTGTAATTTTAGCAAAAAATATGTTTATCTGTTAATATACTACCTATAGGCTACAACTTGTTTGACATAAAAAAGGCATGGTAATTGAGAGTTTGTTATGCTCACTCAAATGTCTCGGAGAGTGACTGGATCATTCCATTGCTTTAAAAAGGTTGAACAGAGTGTGCCTGAGCATGCGTCTTTTACTTTTTTTAAATTATTTATTTACATAATAAAATCCACAAAAGAGAGTAACCGAAATTACGGAGATACGGAGTTTCTTGCACGTTCTTCTCCATAGAAATCTACGTTTTGGAATATGTAATTAGCATCACTTCTCTGACTGAACAATTTTTTGATAAATAATTCAAAAGTGCCTGTAAGAGGTTTTTCGGAACCAAATGTTTTAATTTTATAGTTTAATATAACATTTATATTACTTTTTTAAAAATCCATCGTATTGGTACACCACCTTAAATTATAACGATAACTAGTCGACAATATTATCCGTTATTTTTAAATTTCATCGATATGAATTATCGACCTTTTAGTCGCCCTAAATTGCTTTTTTGCATGTGTGATACAACCAATAGCAAACTTGCGATCTAAGTGTGCGTTGTCTACTAGTGTGCGTAATGCGCGTCCGTATAGGTTTCTTGCCTGTAGTGGAGTTAAAGAGTGGGAGACAAACGGCGACACGCGTTCCGATACAAATCAGGAACTATTTCCTTTCTAACTTCCTTTATATGTTCTGTGGCTGCAGTATAGAATTACCATGGCCTTGTAATACAAAGAGCAATTAAATGAACACAGGAGGGTTTTATCGAGTCAAAGTTTGACACACCCACCAAGAGCGCAAGAAGTTATTTCATGATTTCCCACCTCAAATAATAAGGTAGGTGCCTACGTGAACCGATTGAAGATTTTTTTTGATGCTACAACCACAGAACAGTTGACAGCTACTACTATCTAAACTTATAGTGGGTAACCGATAGTCGCTTATCTACCATAAAATATTTTTTTCCCCAAAAAAAACACTTTTTCTTCTAAATAGAAGCTAAAAGGAAAACCTAGTCATCTTTGTTAAATTCAGAAAATACTTCCTCACAACCGATAACCTTCAAAAACTTACCCAAAACCTTTCAATCGAAAACGACACGACGCAAAGCATCTTCCTTTCAAAACGCAAAAAGCAAGATACACGAACAGCCAGCCCGAAGTGGCCTACAGCATAAACTTGAAAAAACTCCGATAAAAAACTGAAAATAAGAAAATATCATTGTTATTCGTTATTCAACTTCACACGAGGCTCTTTGCCTCCCCCAAAAGCTGCGGTGGCGTGATGCGAATACTAAATAATAATTATTTACTTGCTTCTGAGGTAACCTTAGAGTAGGATGGCCATGTTGTGGTTCGGGATTAGGACATGTGAACAAAGGTTAGTTACAATTTAAAATGTCACTTAAAAAATAAAAAAACAAACCGAAAATTGAGAAATTGTGAAATAAACCGTGATAGCCTAAAAACAGTGTTTAAAAGTTAGTTAGGTAGTTAGCCTGTCGTGTCCCACCGCTGGGCGAAGGCCTCCCTCTCCCTTTTCCACACACGCCTATCTTCAGCCATTTGCAGGCCAGTCTCTCCGATAGTTATCCAACTCATCTCTCCACCTTCGCTTCGGTCTGCTACGATGTCGCCTTGCGCTTAATCCAGTAAGTAGTTCTTCGAGCCTACAGCTCGTCTGACATGCGGCAGACATGACCGGCCCAATAACACTTTAGAGTAGCAGCTTTTCGGGTAACATCTTGTATCTCAGTTTTGGCGCAGTAAGTACGAAAGAGGGACGAAACTGTTCATTTTTAACAAAATGTATATAAATTAAAAAAATTGTGCACTAAATTGTTAAAACTTGACGCTTAACTAACATCATACGTGTCATAGAACTAGGGCAAAGAAGGATTACACACATATTAGGAGTGAGTTTTACGGCCGAATCCAATAACCTATCTATCTCCAGTTTTGGCATATTGGAGATAGAAAAACAAATGATACAATACAAAAATTATACATGTTTACTGTTGTTTCATTTGTTTTTCTATCTCCGGTATGTGTTAGATAGGTTTTTGGGTTCAGCTGTTAGTCAGTAAAGGTTTGACATAACTCTGACACGCCTTCTCACTCCGCCTGAGAGCAGAAGAAGGTTTTGGATGATCTCCCACGTAAAGAAAAGACCCCAGGGATAATATTTTGGTGAATAATAAATTATAATATTTTCATATTTTTTCTGTTCATGTTGCTTCTTTAGTCTCGCTGTATATGTGCCTGATATTATTGTTAAATTTTAGTGCACAAACTTCCTATAGAGGTGTGGCAGATCCGAGTTAGTTTGTCATCATCATTTCAGTCGAAAATTGTTCAACGCTGGACATAATCTCCTTCAAATGTCACTTCAACGACCAGTTTTGTGCATCTCTTTATCGGATTCTCGCGACAGCTTCATCCTGTCATCGGTCTGCTTTGCGAGTTGCTTTCCAACGCAAGTATTAAGTGCTAATTATACGTGTTTGAACAATAATTATCATCTGCCTAGCCTTTTCCCAACTATATTGGGGTCGGCTTCCAGATAAGCTGGATTTGGCGGCTGCCTACCAGACCTCCACAACCCATTAACTGGGATAACACGGTACTTCATGGTAAGACTGGAGTCAGATTTACTGGCTTCTGACTATCCGTAACGACTGCCAAAGATCTACAAATGACAGCCGGGACTTACGGCTTAGCATGCTTTCTAAGGCACGGAGGAAACTCGTTATGCTAAGATGGTCACCCATCCACAGACCAACCTTGGCAAGCGTTGCTGAACCTTGAAGATCGACCTGTGCGGCTGTTATTACGTAGCCAGCTCACGATTTGGGAACAATAATAATTACTACAATATCCGTAGTAGAAGTAATTAGCTAGGAACTTCTTGGTTGATACTAATAAGACGAACATCTACAGGATGAGGTCTTTTTACGATATTTTTCACGAAGATATTGTTAGTGGGCAAGCAAAAAGCAGCTTTAGGGCCTGTTTCACCACCTATGATTAAGTTTCGAGTATCTTACTTGACAGATAATTTCATACGAATTCTGTCACATTTTTGAATTTATTCAGTGAGTAGTGCCTACTCGGACATTGTGAAACAGGCCCTTAAATTCATAAGAGTATGGTAAGGTAAGGAGAGTAGGGGAGACCGGGGCTACAAGTTCCGATTTTCAGTTAACCTTAAAATTTGTTAAGAATACTTGATTTTAATATTCGTATGTTGCGATTAAAATTAACCTACATGTTTCACTTTGCTATTAAGATAGTTATCTGGATCATTTACTGTGAGATTTATTTGTTATTAATTTTTTTATGACAAAAGTCGGAAAGTAACAACTTACCCCGACTCGGGGCAAGTTGTTAACAAGCCGGGGTAAGTTGTTACCATATCTGTTAAAGCTATTATTTGTGAAATAAAAAACAATAAATGATTAAACCAAGTCTGTTTATTCAGTAGTAAATAATCAACAATAACCTACGTATTGTCAGGTAAATTGTTTGAACAAGTAACTATAATTTGTAGAAAAACAATTATTGAACATTTAGTCATTAGGTGCTTATCAAATAACTTCTTCCTAGCTTCGGATCATGTCTTATACCAGGTCCCGGCACGTGAGGTCGCCGTCACTGATCGCCCCCACGAGGACACGGGTGGTGCTCCGCCCAAGCGGGGCACCCCTTATGCTCCACCGTGCCCTCAGGGCGGTGATCACAATAGTGACACCCGAGCGTTTCTTCCGCACGAATCCGGCACAGTTACCTCCCGAACTTCCCGTGACCGATGAGGACGTGCGTCATGTGGAAGGTGAGAACGCCGTGTTGCCGTTCCAGCCACTCCACATAGAGACGACTTACCGCCATAATGATGGCGTGCCCAGCACTGTATTGCGACAGTTATAGTCACCGTGAGATGCCCACGAAACTCTGTCCGCCAAGTCACGATTTGTCGTGGCAGCGGAGTTTCGCCCCGGGGCTGCATCTCCACGCTCAAATCATGCATGCGTGCAAGGACTGTTGCCTCCAGATCCCATGGTGGCAGACCAGCAAAGAGGCTCACCGCTTTGCGAGAGACCATGGCCATGACCCTTTGGCAGGCGTTCAGCTTGGCCACCAGTCAGGGGGAAAATGCCAAGCTCTCTGGCCACACTTTTTATTTTTCTGCCATCATTTATAACTGTATTCGCTGCTGTTTGTCTGAACTCCTTTGATATTAAACCTTGAGCAGATTTTCTTTTGCAAGTCCGCATACTGTAAAAGAAAATAACAATATATCTATTTACTACATTATGCGCTTATTAAGGGATGCCTAGGTCCAACAGTGGACTGCTATAGGCTGATGATGATGATAATTATACATCATTTTTGGTAAAACTTAATTGGGGTAAGTTGTTCCGAGGTCACAACTTGCCCCAGAAAAAAGGAACATCTAGCCCCAAACATACGAGTTCAAAAAAAGTCAAAATATAGATTAGGTTACAAATCATACGTCATTTACGCGTAGTGTATCACAACAATAGATAAAACCTCACATTGAAACAATAAAATATTAAACGATAATCGTTAAGATTCATGAAGCAGACCAAAAATGCTAAATACGAAAATACTTACTTACGTGTATCAGCGACCCACCTGCTGCCGATCCAATATTCCCGGTGCCACTGGCCTGTTGAAGATGGCCGCCGTTGGTGCGCTGTGGCATTGCATTTCATGATGCGTTTAGTTGATATTTTTATCTCTTTTCTTCGCGGAGTTATTTCAATCGGAACAACTTACCCCGGTAACTTCTAGCCCCGGTCTCCCCTAATGTATTTTTGACTAAAACAATATACAGCACCAAGACCATTTTGATGTCATGACAATTAATAAACATTAGGTTCTGCACAAAATGTAGGGGATAGATCACGTTATATTTCATCGGTCAAATTTTGTTAATTATTGTCACACTTTAGGCTAAAGCAGGAAAGGTGTGTCAGACTTTTAGTGACCCATCTCTCTTGGCTTTGCGTTGCGGTGTTGAACCACGTTTCAGAAGCCTACCAATGGTGGGTGAGATCACAAACGTGTGAATTCGCATTCATAAGATACTTAGACCTGAAACAACCATCTGTGGGCGATTCAAATATTTGGGTACACTAAAAATTTAAATTTGTGTCCTAAAAATCTTCATAGCACAGTCACCCTACTCAAGGTGGGGGATGAATGTGTTCGTACGTAGTCGGAATGTTACTTAGTTCTCTTTTTTCCCTCAAAAAGATTTCGGGAGGGCTTATTGACCTCCTGTAAAGTCGCAAGAGACTCCATTATCAAGATAATTTTATGAAGTGCTTCTAATATCATGTGAGTACGTTTTGAAGACAGTATTTCTTTTTCATAAAATTTGAAAAGATATTGAGAAGAGAAAATGTTGAAATAGCGAAATTAAATAGGAGATTAAGGCGGAAACTACATAAGACTCACGCACACGTGGGCCGCACCTGATTTTTAAGTAGAATCACGTCGCGTGGCGTGGATCTAATGTAGCTCTACAAGTCTAGTTGTCATATAAAATGTATGGAGAACGAGGCAACCAAACGAGCGTACGTGGCCCACGTGTACGCAATGTAGGTCTACATCGCAAGTAGATACCTTCCGGTTACAATGTACGTGGTGATGATAGATCGTCAATTTGGCAAGACATCAGCTACTTACAATTATCTATGTCTAAGGGCCTATTTCACCACATATGATTAAGTTTCGAGTATCTTACTTGGCAGATAATTTCATACAAATGCTGTCACATTTTTGAATTTATTCAGTGTGTAGTGCCTACTCGGACATTGTGAAACAGGCCCTAACAGTTTTTTATCTTTGTCATAACACTGCAAAAATATTCCTAAAACAAATGAACAACGTGTCAAATTCACACACATTGAAACTCATATGCCCAAAACACTTATGCCCGTTTTCACCAACAGCCCCTAAAATTTAAGTGTCTCTTACGCCAATATAATCACGGTTTTTGCATATTATAAAGTTATTATTCTGAATCAAAGTATGAAATCGAACACTTTTAAAGATGTCATACTTTAATTCAGCATAATAACTTATTAATAACTTGCAAAAACCGTGATTATATTGGCTTAAGAGACACTTAAATTTTAGGGGCTGTTGGTGAAAACGGGCATTAGACCCGGTACAACTATCTGTAGACCATTATAAATTTTTGTTTTCCATTTTAATTTGTTCCATGTGGGAATTGAACTCAGGACATATGTAGCGGAGCAGCTATTCGCTCAACCACAGCGACAACTATGCCATCCAGTGGTAGTTTTTTAACAAAAAATATAACATAGAATCATGCTTTCCTCAAAAAAACCTATTTGCACTCACTTCAAAGTGAATATCACCGCTCTTACACTGGAAACATTAGCTTGTGAAAATTCAAAACACGTATATCTTACTCATTTATTATTTTACACCTTTCCAGGGACGCCAGACTCCCAGATGAACAAGGAAATCACCCTTAATAAAGGCGTACGTTTGTAAGTGTATATTCTGTATGTTTGTTACTCCTTCAAGTTTAAATTACTGAAGGGATTTGAATGAAATTTGGCACACAGGTAGACCATCCCTTTTTTGATTTCTCTATTGTTCATTAACTTATCTTGCTCAGGAGTGGAGGGAGAGCGCATGGCATACGTTTACTGACTAAAACCTACCTGTGTCCTTCAGTGGCTCTCTGCGTTTTTGGGCTACAGTCACTTTAGCAAACGTTCTCGCAGCCCTAGCAGGTAGCGGCCTTAATAGACCCCTTCTGTTTTGCTAATATCATTTTGAGGTGTGCGTTGTACACAACGTGCCTATGAATCCTTACTGGACAGACGAACGGCGAGCTACCAGTTACTCGTCGTCGATAAACCCGACCCTAACGTGGCTGAAAATTGACTTTGCCACTCTCGATAACGGCAGCAATTCCTTAACCAGCAGCTGAGGCGCTCCTTCCGTCCTCAGATCATCTCTCACGGTTTCAGCCATGTCCAGGTAATTCATGCTCCGTTTATAACTTTTTATCCCAAGAGTAAGTTCCCTTGGAAATACTTTTTTTTTATCACACAAGCGAAACCGCTAGTAGAACCTAGTCACATTAATAATCAAAGCCCGCGTCCCGCCTTCAAACGTCATTATTTTCAATACGCCTTCCAAAATAAAGAAATAAAACATGCTGTGTTAAAATTATCTTCGTCTGTATGTACGCTGGGTTGTGTCATTTGTATCTGACAAGCCAAGATTACTTGCGAAGTGAGTTTTATGTGCTCTGGGAATGTTGCAAGTAATATTATATGATATTTCTTTGTTTTGAACCTGGATTTTAGGATTTTTTTTGAGATTGGCTTTCATCAAGTTTCTGGGGTTTGAGAAGAAGACTAATGGTGAGACTGGGAGAAATTTAGCTTCTCAGAAACTAATTTGCCCTTTTTAACCGACTTTAAAATGGAAGAGGTGGTTCATTCGCATCCACACATTTTTTTATTATTATGGATAAGCATTTGTCCACTATGATTTTTGACTACTGATGGTAAGCGATGGCCACATGCCGAAGATGGAGTACGCTTGCCTAGAAGTCTATTCACTCTTGACTTAAAGACATTATTCCAAGTTGAATATTTTTTTTACTATCGGAGTAAACCTTTAAAATGTGCCTAGATTTTCGGTGATCACCATCAGCACATGGAGAAGTCTCGAGACCTTTTAAAAGACTCGTGGAATCCAATCTGTATGATTCCTGGGGAGACTGTTAAGGGTCCGTTCACACAGACCGGCTCGGAGAGGAGAGCAGATTTTTTATCACGTTGAAAAAAGAGTTTTAAGTATTTGCAGTAAGGTTTATTTTGGCATGTGCACTGCGCGTTCAAGCATTCTTTATGACAAAAGCAGTGCACAGTAAAAGATCTGCTCTCCTCTCCGAGCCGGTCTGTGTGAACGGACCCTAAGGGATCTCCTAGAGCCTTGCTATGCTCTACCAGTATCTAAAAAATCAAAGTCAATAATGCCTTTATTTCACATGCGCCTACATGGGCAATTATAAAACATCAGAAGCTAGTGCATCTTTCTTGGGAAGGCAGACAAAGTTCCATATTTTACTTTACTTAAAATCTTCTACAAACCATCAAACACACCTGAGGCTAAACATCACCCACACACAGTTCAAGCAAATCTTAATTATATTTCCTTTCAATATTAAGCAATAAAGACTACTCTACCTTACACACCCTCAAGACCATCACTGCGTATTAACCTTTTCCTAACCAAGGCGTGGCAGTAACCAGACCTTATAATACCAACAAGTTAGTATCTACGCAGGCTGTTAGCATATATTAAGTAAACGGGTCACTTTTAAGGAGTATTCCCGTTTGGGTACCCAGATTTGTGGCACCAAAATGTTCGGCACCCAAGCTATTCCTGTTTCGGCACCAATAGGTATTTTGGACGGCAGTACCTATACACAGGGACTTAAAAACACCTTCATAAAGGTTACAGAATTGTAAGTGTTGGTACATGTTAAATTGGTAACAGAATCGAATAATAATATGTAACATTTATAAATGTGTTTTCAATGTATTAACCCTTACAAAAGTGTAACCGTACTCCATCTGTAACAGAAATAAAAGTGTTAACATTGTTAATAAGTGTAACAATTAAACGCAGCGTTGCCAAACATACATTGCAAGTGTAAGTAAGTACTTACTGTGCAATTACTTATAGGTATCTACCTAAAACTTAAATCAGTTACACATATTAACACTCATTAACACATATAAAAAGTTATAGTTTGATTCGATAACATTATTGTATCCTATACATTTAACGTTTGAATCCCCAACCGGTCCTATGAGACCGCGCTGTTATTGTTTTACTATTGTGTCTCGTTTCGCGGGTATCTGAGTAACTACAAGTGTTTTTCTGTTAAACTGTAACAAAAAACAGTGTTAAAAACACTTGATACGGTTACAGTTTGAGTCCCTGCCTATACAAAATCCCAATCCAAAATACCTATTGGTGCCGAAACGGGAATAGCTTTGGTGCCGAAAATCTAGGGCTCGAAATGGGAAAACACCACTTTAAAGGTGCCTGCAGGTGATTGGCTAGCATACCTTTCACTGATTGCATTAGTGCGAACTTTGGTCTAGATAGACCTTCACTATACTTTATATTGGAAGGATTCTGCAGGGTGTGGCTTGTATTCGATCTTCAGTACACTGTTCACCATTCGAATGCAATACTGACCTTTTATGGAGTCCGACGCTTGTGTGAATCGGTATTGACAAGCGTGCAAAATTGTTAGTCCGAAGTGATTATTACGCAACGCTTCTTGTTTTACATAATATGATGAATCCTTTACCTTCATTACTTCCTAAAAGCATTTTTATGAATTGATGGTGATTAATATACATGAATTTATGGTGATCTAGCGCTTCATTAACTATTTTCTTATTTGACATAATTAAACTAGTGCTTGACTGTGATCCCACTTGATGGTAAGCAGTTACGCAATTGTGGATGGTGAGGCGCAAAAGTTCATTAAAAACGATTGGAAACAGGAGTGTAAAATTCTGCACAAGGTTTCCATTTACGTTTAATCAGTGATGCAATCGGTTATGGTCAGGCGAACTAGTTTATTAAAAACTATTGAGAACAGGAGAGTAAAATTCTGCACAAGGTTTCGTTTTATGAGAAAGCTAAACTAGCTTCTGCTAGCAGATTTTCCAAAATTCACCCTTTGAGGTTTAGGGCTACTTTTACCTTAGGGGGTAAATAGTGGGAAATACTCCCATTTTCGAACCCCCGTATCTTTCAAGGGGGTTCAAAATTTGTACGTAGAAACCTACTTAGACGCGGGCGAAGCTGCTAGCAAAAGCCAGTTTCTTCATGAAACAAAATTGAAATGAAACCTTTTTCCATTTTTCCTTCAGCAAGTCAAAACAAACTTCTCTCACGAATGCTGATTGAGCAAGAAGTGAATATGAAATACATATTCAGTACATAAATCATACAGTGTCTGTGCTTGGGCGGCGCGCGCTGATTGCTACCTACTAGCCTGGGTTTGGACGGCCTTCCGTTTTCAACTGGGCTATGGAAGTGTGGAGGACGCTCCCGAAAAAATGGTTTTGGGTTCATGGTTTTTTGGTATTTGAAATAAGAACTGGCTAAGTGTGAGTCGGATACGTAAAGAAACGGTTTTGTATTACAAAATTAAAAGTAAGCAAAAAGAAACGCAGACAAAATAATGTATGGGAACGAGCTTTAATTTTTTATTTTATTATTTGTTGTGGCAGCGGTGATAAAATCTACATTCTGTGAAAATTTAAACTCTCTTGTTCTTACGATTTATGAGAAACAGCCCGCTGACAGACGGACACAGAGACTGAAGGGTGGATTTACGGACGGACATCGAAGGGTTTAGTAATAGGGGCCCGTTGGCACCTTTCGGGTACAGAACCCTAAAATGCAATTGAAACTTAAATTGCGGAGGAGTTTTTCGAACGCCATTTGTTTAATTATTTTTAATTAGTTATTGAATAGAGTAGATATTTTTTTTTTTATTTATAATATAAAATTGGTTGCTATTATCCCTGATGCAGATTCAAAATTAATAAATGGACTGTATTGATACTGTATTCACTGTATTCATAAATGGATTGAAAAATACGTTGGTAGAAAAACGAAATTATGACGTACGAAATTATAACGTAAAGGAAATTAAACAGAAAAACATGCGACACTAACCTGCAGTTTATCGTCAGTCTGCAGAAGACTGGACATTCTTGCTTGATATTTTAGAGGCAACGCACGAGCACATCTTTCACCACATACACGTACGCAATTTTTTTATTGGTTTTGTTTTAGAACCAAAAATTCGAAAAAATGTGACATCCACTAAACCGCACTAAGCCCGCGTGATGGATCCCTCTCATAGAAAGTAAAAAAAAGTGTACAGCTGTGGGAACATTATAAGGCTGCTTATGCTTTACTAAATGCTATCAAAGCCTACTCCACACCAAACGCGCCCTAACCACAGGTTACTTGTGTCAGGTAGGAGTAAAAAACAAAATAGTCCGGCGGCACAAATGAAAGGCCCCGATCGGGTTTGCGCCGTATTATGTTCATTACTACTTACCTAACCTTGACTTTAACGGTATCAATTTCTACTAGAGGTTACGTGTGTCTATGTAACCTTGAGAACTATTTTTAAAATTTGTCCTGAGAATTTTGGATTTGATTTTTTGGTTGTTTAATGATAGCAGAGACGTACAGGACCGGTCGTTGTGGTGACACTTAGGGAGGCTTACGTTCAGCTGTGGACGTCCTTCGGCTGGGATGATGAAGATTCATCATCGAAATAATAGCTATACCATGGTGAGCATATTGGTGAATAAAAAATATTTTGAAGCGACCTCAAAATTTGCAAAATAGCGATAGGCTCGCGCTTGACCACGATCTCACTTAGTGGAAAGCGACGATGTGGTTAACAATGGAATATGCTTGCCTAGAGTATCCTATTCACTCTTGACGTAAATACCCCAGGTTTTAGCTATCAGAAAACAGACTCCGGTTAGTTCAGGTGAAACATTACTTACAAACTATTTGAAAGGCTTGTTGTTTGGTATGATTAATGAGCTATAAGTGAAATAGGATAACGAAAGTTGGTACAGTGCCTGGTCTTCCTAGATACAGCTTAGCACACACAGTGTCACAATTTTCAAAGCACAAACACTAAATTTTACTCGATATACGAATTTTATATGCGGACGCAATACTACACAGGATCAGCCAACGGCGTCATTAGAAAATGTGGGTGTCAATTTTACAAACGATGACGTGGGTAGTTGAGTCTTTTTTCTCGAGAGGTACAAGTATGTGCAAAAAAGAGATGGAAATAGGAATACAACAAATAGCCAAAAAACAGGATTTATCAAAAACTATAGGCACAGTCAAGGTACAGCCAAATCCACTTAAAAAAACACGGTGTCAGCGGTTTCAAATGAAAATCATTCCAAGGGAACATACTTCTTGGATAGAAAGTACCCTATGTGCTATTGCAGGACTTGGTCCACCTGATGGTACGTGGAATATGGTGGTATCATAATGTGTGTCTGTGTGGGTGTGTGTATGTATGTTTATCACCTCTTCACGCTCAAACGGCTGAATGGGTTTGGTTGGGCACTAGATCAGAGTAGATCATATCCTGGAGTCCTATTCCAGTATAAGACTTTTTATCGCACTATATTCATGCAGGCGAAGCCACTGAGAGCAGCTAGTAATTAAATAAAGCTAAATTAAGTTCATCAACACATTAATCAAAGAATAGCGTAATGAAAGGTAACCGTAAAAACAAATTCATTAATTAGATTATCGTCACACTTCTTTACCGTTACGCAACCGGTTTTGCTGTATTTTTTGTAGATAAGTATGAACTCAGGTAATTTGCCGCACGGCTACAATAAATGTTTGGGACAGAAGGTTTATTTTGAGGTATTTAATAAACATATTCTGAAAAAAACAATTAGTTTGCAAATATTCAGAAGGGTAAATCAAATAAAAACCAGTCAAATGTGAGTCGAACTTGCAAAAAAGTAATTATTTTATTGCGTAACTACAAATAAAATAGTATAAATTTTGTTGTACACCAAAAAATAAGACACTTAAACTCTATTTTGGTGTGTATTGTTGGAAGTTTTTTTCTGAATACATAAATATTTTTTTAAGTAACTCAATAAATTAGGATATAAATAAAGCAGTAAAAAAAAAATATGTTGCTTAGCGCCACTTGCAAATCAATGCGTGTCTTAATTTTGCAAGTGGGGCACATTATCGACTCTGGCACTTATGCAATATTTATTTAATTATATTTATTTCGATACTCAATAAAAATTATTATACCTACATATAAAGTTGGAGTGGTACAAATTGAAACTTCTGAATATTTTTTTCAATACAAAAGCCGGCAATTGGAGCGTAATGAGAAGCAGTAGGTACCGACGTAAGTGATGACAAAAATATTCTTTATTTGGTCGTCTTAGCAATCTTCGTCGTAATACAGACATCAGACGACCTTAATCCATCTGTGAGTGTCCTAATTATATAGTTACTTGGTAATTATTGGAGTTGGCAACTGTGGTTTATAATTATATAATAGACAGATTGTGTTTTTGTATCGATTCAGGTGATTTTTGCAACAGTTATATTATTACCAGCTGCTGTCAGCGGCTTACCCGCGTTCATCATCATCTGCCTAGCCTATTCCCAACTATATAGGGATCGGCTTCCAGTCAAGCCGGATTTAGCTAAATACCTTATTTTACGAGGAGTGGCTGCCTACCAGACCTCCACAATCCATTAACTGGGGTAACACGGTACGTCATGGCAAGACTGGAGTCAGATTTATGACTACCTAAGATCTATAAATGGCAGCCGGGACCTACGGCTTAACGTGCTTTCCGAGGCACAGAGGAAACTTATTATGTTGAGATGGTCAGCCATCCACAGACCAACCTTGGCAAGCGTTGCTTAACCTTGAAGATTGACCTGTGCGGCTGTTATTGTTTAGACACGAGCTCCTTGTTATAGTAGAAAATTATCCCAAGGAAACATACTTTCAGAATAAAAAGTATCCTAAATGCTATTCCAGGATATCTTCTAGCTTACCAGGTTTTATTGAAATCCATTCAGTAAATTTTGTATGAAAGAGTAACAAACATTCATAAATCCTGAACGCTTTAGCGCAGCCATGAGAAACATAGTTGTTGTAGTTTTTATTTTAATTATTATAATGTTAGTTTTCAATACTTGTTTGTCCATTGTGTGCCAAATAAACATGTTTTCTTTCTTACCATTTTACTGCATTTATTTGAAATATTTTAATTTTAGTTTTCAATACTTATTTTGTGTGTCAAATAAACATGTCTTATCTTTTTACTATAGTATCATAACTAGGCCTCATATTGGCAAAGAATCTAGAACCAAAGCTTCCTCCGCTCCAATTTATAAGTGGGCTGACGTCTGGTCAGAAACACCGCACTCGCACTGCGTCTCAGAAACCAAAACTGAAATTAAGACATTCCAAAACCGACTAGAACCCATCTTTCATCCCAAATTTCTCACTACCCTAGTTGGAGTAAATACCTATTCACTAAATAACATTCCCAGAATCAGTTCAATTCGGTTTCATGCAGATTATTGCAAATTTTAAGCTTCTTGTGGATTGTTGCATCGGATTTGGATTTCCAGGAATATTGTATTGGTTATGAGAATTAGTTACGGAATATCCAACTGATGAATTGGGAGGAAATGGGGGAGTGGTTTTGGGGATTTTGATTTCATGGAGGTTCGGTTTTCATTGGAATGCAATAAAACTGTGAATAACTAGCTTATTTCTTTGATTTCAATTCTTGTTGAAAAATGCTCAGTTTAGCTACGATAGGTGAATCGTAGCTAAACTGAGCATTTTTGGGATAAAAAATGATACATATAGACGATTTTTTTTTCTTTTTACTGAATACCTACTGCAATAAAATCTTTTGATGTTTCGCAGTCTTAGAAAGTAAATCTTTTGAGGCAGTCGATTTCACTGAGGCATTCAAAAGGCGCGAAGTTCCTGATACCGTAGCTACAATTTAGGGGTCTTTAAACAAGTGTGAACAGGGTACTTCTAGGCAAACGTGCTCCATCGTCGACCACGCTTACCATCAGATAAGATAGTGGTCAAACGCGAGCCTATAATAAAAAAAGTCAACTTTACTGAGACCTGTTCCAATAATTTCACAGATTGTGTAGACAAAAGAATAGCTAGTAGCTAGATAATAACAGCCGCACGGGTAAATTTTCAAGGTTAAGCAACGCTTGCCAAGGTCTGTAGATGGGTAACCATGTTAACATACCGAGTTTCATCCGTGCCTTGGAAAGGACGTTAAACCGTAGGTCTCGGCTGTCATTTGTAGACCTTTGGCAGTCGTTATGAATCGGACTCCAGTCTTGCCACGAAGTTCCGTGTTACTCCAGTAATGGGTTGTGGAGGTCTGGTAGGCAGCCGCTCCTCGTAAAATACTGGTATTCAGCTAAATCTGGCTTGACTGGAAGCCAATCCCAATATAGTTGGGAAAAGGCTAGGTCGATGATGATGTGTAGACAATAGAAACGCAATACTACACCAATTTTACATCGAACTGTGCACTAGGAATCAAGTTACGAATAATCAAAACAGCCACAGAGCTTCACTCGTTAAAATGCCACCAAAAACTCCCCTAGATGACATTTCATACCGAAAAATGAAAGCATAACGTTCTATCACGGAAAGCTTTTATGAACAATAAACCTCCGTGCTTCGGAAAGTACGTTAAGCTGTTGGTCCCGGCTGTCATTTGTAGACCTTTGACAGTCAATACGGGTAAGAAGAAATAGAAGTACCACTTGATTGTGTTACCCAATTACTGGGTTGTAAAGGTACAGATACTGTATGTGTCAGAATGTTGATATAAGAAAGAGACAGAAGAAAAGAAATGCATGTGGCGGAGTT
Source organism: Mythimna separata (assembly GCA_030763345.1). Classification (NCBI taxonomy): domain Eukaryota; kingdom Metazoa; phylum Arthropoda; class Insecta; order Lepidoptera; family Noctuidae; genus Mythimna; species Mythimna separata. The sequence continues at coordinate 9,376,416 of CM061190.1, forward strand.
TTTTTTTAAGGGAAATCATCCAATGACTTATCCTGTTCTAAAGTAAAGCAGGAGGGCGTGTAAAAATTTTGCTGATCACACCTTTGTTCCTTTTTAACCCTTTGGTTTTGTTGACATCTTTTTAGGGTGCGGATTCAACACTACGAGCCATCGACGCGACCCAGATGCTTGCAAAACGGCCGGACGGTAAGCTACGCATTGGTTGTTGTCCGCAACCCCAAACCAGCGGCAGCGACTCCAAGCTGACGTATGTACACGAAGTCAGTAAAAATCTGACTATCGTTCTTGCTTCACTCGCGACGAAAGGAATTTTTCCAACAATTTTCCACCATAAAACAAACTGCACCACATCTTGTCAAATTAGACCCGTTTAAGAAATAAAAATTCTAACATCGCAGGTAACAAAATGCATCGGAAGTACTTAAAAACTTTACTAAAAGCACAAATATTTTTCCTGCATAAAAGTAAACTGCGTGAAAAGCTCAGATAGAGATCTGTAAGAAAAATAAATAAGCTGGCCAGTGTTGTCCGGCGTAGTCTAAAATATTTATTACTAGCGCCGCCTTTTGTTAATTTACATCTTTTTTAACACGGCTAAGGAACTTTTTTTAGGGTTTCGTATATGTGGGGTGAAAACCACGGGAGACAGGACAGAATGGAAGAATGGTAGGCAGCCACTCCTCGTAATAATACTACCAGTATTTAGTATTCAGCTAAATCCGGCTTGACTGGAAGCCGACTCCAATATAGTTGGGAAAAGGCTAGACAGAAAAAAAAGGAAAGGGAAGACAGGACAGAATGGAAGAAAATACGTGTTGCGCCGACCCTACGTAAAATGGGAGAAGGGTAGGAAGTAGAAGACATGATGGGTGAAAACCAAAACCAAATTGCTAAATCCTACTGTCCATCTGTCCACGGATGCGTAGCTTCATAGACGCGAATTCGTGATAATAGCGGCAGCGTCGTACCATCGTGTCGTTTCCGCTTCGTCGACAAAGTTTCATAGTTTTATAATAATGTAAGTTTCACTCAGACGAACACTAGGCATATAATGACGTATACGCGTCTATGAAACTACGCGCCGGGAACAGTAGGCCTGTTTGTCCATCTGTCTTAAGTATTTACCTTTAAAACTACAAAAGTAAGTATCTAGTTTTTACAGAATGAATTATTGAGACCGCTATCCTATGATAACCAATAATCAAAACTTGAAGCACTAAGATTTGAATTACCAATAATAATTATGCTGTAGTTGTCATTGACAAAGCATTGTAAAATGTGAACTACAACTAACCTAGCAAGCTCTCTCAATGTAAATATACGGAACTCTTTGTACGCGGGTTCAACTCGCAATTTACCGGTTTTTTTTTAAACAACCGTCACGCTCCTTTAACTTAGAGGTGGACCGTTTAAAAAAACACAAATTCCTTTTTCAAAACTTTTCAAATAACCACGCTCTGTAAATGCCATTAGTATATTCCTGTGATGTTGGAGGATCAACGTCTTTTGTAGACAGGGACGTATTTAGGCCATAAGGGTATATAAAAAAAAATGTTGACAGACTCTCACTTGACTACTATCTCACCTGATAGAAAATGACGATGTTGTCGACGATAGAACGCGTTTAGCTAGAAGTAACATATTCACTCTTGACTTGAATTTATATAATGGACTTTAGAAATCACTACTATTATTTTTATTTAGTTTGTTCGCGTTTGAAAACTAAACACAGATTGTTGACGTTATTCAAAAGGCTGTCCAGCTTAAGTTTCACTAGACATATCTACTCTAACATATGCCGAACAAGAGGTGCACCTTTTAAATACAAAATTAGTGCCCTGATCCCGCTGCGATGGTGATGGTGAAAAATGAGATGGCGGGACGACTTAGATGTGTTTTTTAGATATTGGCAATAGGTTAAGAACAAGGAAAGAAATGAAGAGCCAGCAATAAGACAGTATAGGTTAAATATAACGTAATTGACTTTATTGAGACACCTCTTAATGGCTAGTAGTTCAATTGTAATGGCTAGCCTTTTCGTTTTGAATTTTCTGCAAGATTGGAAATAGTAACACTTAAACATTTTTTGTATATTGTCTTGTCAACCAACAAGAGAACAGAATAATTTTATGAAATCTATCAATCAGATGGTTTTCCAGTACCTACACTTTTCTTAGTTACTTATATCTTTCTACACGATTAGATTTTCTATAAAGCAATGGCTTTCTTCAGAAACACAATCCACATTCAAATTTCCAAAAGCAAAACCAATTTACAAACGCACTCTTAAAAAGTTTTTCGCCTCTCGACGAGGAACGAGTACCTCCCTGGCAAGACGGCCCGAATTTGAGGGTCTGAAAGAAAACTTAAATTGGACTTTTGTGAGGTTTTCCTGGTGCTTTGAGTTTCTTAGGTAACGTCTTCTGAAATTAGATTTTCTCAATGTTGACCTTGATAGTTTTAATGAAATAATTGTATGTTTATATTTCGTTTTTAGTTACTTTTGTCAAAAAGCTGTTTGCAACAAAAAAAAACGGTAAAAGGTACAAAATATCTTTAATTTCGGAGGTCAGTATTTATAAATATAGTAATTTTATTCGTTCGTTATTCAACACCGACTTCCGAAATTTATTTTAGACTTTTTATTTCCAGTATAATCTGGAAAACACGGTGGAATATATACGGTGCAGGTGTGGCCCCCCTTGGGTTAGGCACAACCGTGTCTTCGTGGGGCCGTCGGCGGTGGCGGTGGCGTCATGGCCTGTAGCCGGGTCACTTGCGGACGACGAGCAACGGGTCGCTCACTGTTCAGCGGTCTAGGAAGGTCTAGACCGAGCCCCAGTCGTCGACGGCGCGTAATATTCCACGCGGCCGAAAAGAGATGTCTACAAAACCGTAAGACACAAGCAGGGCCGAAGCCTACGGGGCCATGGATTTGCTTCTGAAACCAATAGGCAGGTGTGGTCCCTAAAAATCTGATCCTGCTTAGCTCTAGAGCTCATAAAAAAGTAATAAGGAGATTTTCCACCTTAAAAAAATACATAAAAACGAAAAAAATAATGATACAGTCGACAACAATTCAGCTTCCACGTAACGTGACAATCATAGTAATAAAATATGGAAATCCAATTTATATTAATGACAATTCGCTATAAAACATAATAATACGTCATCTTCTTTTTAAATATTACATTCATACGAATCATAATAATGGATTTCCATCGCCATAATAGTGCTTATTAAATGTCGGTTTTAATGATTGCTCTACTGTTCCGTGAGTGTAAATTAATAAGCCTACATTAATTAATAATTAAAATGCTTATTATGAAATTCGACGTCTGCCCATGATCTGGCGGTTATTTACTATAATACTTCTTTTTTTAATTACTATAAAGTAGAGCTTGACTGAAATCCCACCTGATGGTAAGCAGTGATGCAATCGTTGATGGCGAAACCAACTAGTTTATTAAGAGCCTATTTACTTTAGTCTTGAAGACACATATATTATAATCGGACGGGAAGACTGCTGCAGCTAAATTGAAGGTCCCATTTCAACCCTTTGTGTGCGGAACCCTAAATATTCTTAATCTTAACGAAAGAGTCAAGACGGTGAAGGAAAACTTCATGAAGAAACCGGCATATTCTAGAACCAAAAATTCGAAGAAATGTGACATCCACCAATCCACTCTGAACCCGCGTGATAGATTACGGCCCATTTCTTCTCCTAAAGAGGAGGCCTGAGTCCCAACAGTGGGAACATTACAAGGCCGATAATGCTATGCGCGCAACGAAAGACTTAAACCCAATTATTACGCTTTTGTTTTAACAAAAATCAACCAATCGCTTTAATTATTTTAGCTTCGCAATAATTTTGGTCACAGTTTACACCTAATTGGTCAGAGTCAACAATTACATGGCTAGAGCAAATAGGCCATTTAAATTGGTTTTAACTTCGCTTTTCTCTTTGCGCGGTTGGCTAGAGGTTGCTTCATTAGAGATGAGGTTTCTTTAGATTATTGGGATATTTTTTCTTCAATCGTACTGTCGTGGTTAAGAGAGCTAGGTGACTTAGATGTCTGAGGAATTGGTAACAAGTGGCTCAGAACCGAGAATAATGGAAGGAAAATCCGTCCAACTTTTCGACTATGAAGAAGTAATGAACATACACACTCTCACACCCATTTATACACAATCTATCGACTTTTATAATGTTAGGGCCTGTTTCACCACCTATGATTAAGTTTCGAGTATCTTACTTGATAATTTCATACAAATTCTGTTCCATTTTTGAATTTATTCAGTGAGTAGTGCCTACTCGGACATTGTGAAACAGGCCCTTACTGTCATAGTGATAGTGAGTGTCCTATTACTAAAAAGTGTAAACATTGTGAGCAAACTGAAATTAAGTAAAGATGGTTTAGTTTACATACAGTTTATTTAAAAACATACATCAAGAAAAATAATAGTAAAGTTACAACTCTCGAACACTAAAAAACACATGTTACGGGAGCATAAAAATAATTTACCAAGTTGTAATTTACACCGGCACATACGCCATTAAAAATGCATATTATTTATTTATTGCAATCACATCAGAGAGAGAATTCCAAGCTAATGACAGGCTAGTGATACACAAACATACATAGCGGTATGGGATGAAAAAGTCGATGCTAGCTTAGGCTTGTTGCATACGAAGCAGATTTGTTGATCGACGTATAAAAAAAACTATTGTATGGGATTGATTGAAAAAAATACCGTGGGCGCGGAACGCATAAAAAAGCTGAAGGAACATGTTGCGGAAATGTTTGAAAGTGTGACCGTGACCTTGGAATGCAAAGGATACAAGTGGGTTTTAGTAAGTAACAGTCTGATATGGGTTCTCATTCCAACCTAGAGCAGATGAAGTAATTTGATGATAACCGACAAAACAAAACAGAGTTTTAATCAGTTTTAATCAGTTTAGTTTTAATTAGAGCTCGGCCTACCTGGGCTAGGCCGAGCTAGGACTTAGCTTATTTGTATTGAGGATGGCCACCGTAATCAAAATTTGGTCAGGAGGATTATTATGCATAGGTGGTGACCCAAAAAAAACGATGTCCAAGCCATCTAACAATTTTCGAAAGGGAAGCTTGTGACCCCAGAACAAAGGTAACGAAAGAATATAGTGGGGTTTTAGTCAGTGAAAGTCTGACACGCCCTCCCACTCCACCCAAGAGCGGGAGAAGTCATTTTGATGATAAAGCACGAAAAAAAAGCCATCTAACAATAATCTCGCCTCTACCATTCAATTAAATGGTAACCTTACTTCCACACGTGGCTCTAATGCTACAAATGATGTCCATTGCTGGCCGTAACTAATTACTTTGATAGAGCCTTTGAATGTTAGGGTGATGGATGTAATTATTTAGATTTTAGACCGCATTGCTGGTACGTGTGTGGTCTGATGTAGGAGGATTTTTGAATTTGGAAATGTAGAATGTGTGATCAAATATGGAATGAGGAATGTTTTGATTATGAAAGTGGAAAATTATATAAGATACACGCAATATAACATTAATTATACGATATATTTTATAAAAGATGACATGACTTCAAATAAGAGTAAGTGTTGAGATCTAAGACTGTTTTCACATTTTCCGATCCGATATCGGTATCGGACGCCGATACGATATCGGTGTAAGGTAAATGTATGAAATATGTACCTGTCTTTCATATTGTCCGACCCGATATCGGATATCGGAGCACGGAATTTCATACATTTTACTCACCCCGATATCGTATCGGCGTCCGACACCGATATCGGATTGGATAATGTGAAAACGGTCTAAGGGCTTTAGAAACACTTGAAAGAGTTACTGTGGCACCAAAATGCAACAAGCAACCCAAAGAACATATTATATAGATGGGCTTTAGACAATAAAAGTCTAACCTGTCGCTATAATCAAGAATGGGAGAAGTTATTTGATAATTCTGCATTTCTCAAGAAAAAGAAAGCTAACTCTTGAAATAACGGCAAATTGTCCTCTCGATGGTAACCAACTTTAACAGGAATTAGCCAAGTAGCTCATAATGTGAACAGGATAAAATAAGTAGACAATTGGTGGTCTTGTCACATGTGTGGGGCTAGATCCCGTGGTCGCCCTCGCAAGCGCTGGCTGGACGTCGTCAAGTCCGACATGAGAGACAATGGCCTTACTGGGAAGGATGTTGAAGATCGGGCAAAATGGAGAAATTTTAGTAGGAAGGTGGACCCTGGCAATGGCAGGGATTAACGCCAGGTAGAAGAAGAAGAAGAAGAATTGGTGGTCGTGTCACATTCTTACAGTCAACTTTTGGAAGGACTGAACGTAAGGAGATAGATCTCAGGCTGTCAGTGTATGTAATTATTTTTAGAAGTTGTCTAACGCACTAGTAACACATTTTTTCTTTATTTTATTTATCTATATGTCTATATGACATTTTAAGGTCATAGAACCAACCGGCTAGTTTTAAAAAATCAGGTGGACTAACACACCTCACTTACAGAGTTTGATGACAGTACAATCTGAACTTGTGCAAACAGCTTAACGAAGCACCACTTTCAATTTATAACATCTGCGTACCGAATGCAGTTTTTATTTTATACGTGTGAGTCTAAATTATAAATAACTTTCATGCCCAAATGGGAATTTTAATTTTACATTGTTTTCATACAATGTTGTTTTATTTAATTATGCATAAACACACATCAAGAAATAAAGGCAAGAAGGAAACAAAAATAAGTGCAAAAGCATCACTTATTCTTAACGAAATAAAACTGGTATTTTATATTTTATGTCGGAATTCATCCAACTCCTATGTTCCTTCTTTGCCTTGCATTCCAAGACTCTAGGATTCCCTTTCAAAAACCAACCCATGGCTCCAGTGAGTTAAATTTGTTATAAGCTTCGCGATATTTTTTAATTTATCTAGCTCTTATTGTCCAATTAAATTCCAGCCGCTCCTAGTAAAATACTGGTATTTACCTAAATCCGGCTTGACTGGAAGCCGACCCCAATATAGTTGGGAACAAGGCTAGGCAGATGATGATGATGATGATCACTGTCCAATTCTGATTAAAGGTCTTTCCCAAATCCTTTCAAATTTTTTTCTTCCACGCCGTCTCAAACTAGTCCTCACGGTACGCATTCAGATCATCCCGCCACCTCTTTCTAGGGCCTTGACCTCGACAGGAACTTTCACGAGATCAATGTTTTTTTTTGCCTAGCCTAAGAGCGTTTTCGCATTATCCGATCCGATATCGGTATCGGACGCCGATCCGATATCGGGGTAAGTAAAATGTATGAAATATGTGCCTATCTTTCATATTGTCCGACCCGATATCGGATATCGGAGCACGGTATTTCATACATTTTACTTACCCCGATATTGTATCGGCGTCCGACACCGATATCGGATCGGATAATGTGAAAACGGTCTAATTTGTGTAGTGAGACCGTTTTCACATTTTCCGATCCGATATCGGTATCGGACGCCGATACGATATCGGGGTAAGGTAAATGTATGAGATATGTACCTGTCTTTCACATTGTCCGACCCGATATCGGATATCGGAGCACAGCATTTCATACATTTTACTTACCCCGATATCGGATCGGCGTCCGATACCGATATCGGATCGGATAATGTGAAAACGGTCTTACACAGTTGCAATTGACAATGACAGTTCTTCATACATTTGCGTTCGCTGTTTGAAGGTTGTCTCGACGTCGAGCTCGTCGCCATGGAAATGACTTTTAGAGATATGCTATTCTCGCAGATCAAGCTTGGCCTGAAAACGTCTTCACATTATCACATCACCTTCGCAGCATGCAACCTCTAAACCATTCATCATTATTTATTTGGACTTGCAAAATAGCACTAAAGCAAAAAACAGCGGATACTCACAATTTACAGGCACACAAAAAAGAAATATTTAATACATTTCCAATAAAATATCCATCGACGAGGCCCAATTACTCCACATTTATAAAAAGTAATAATACACTATTGTCAGCTGCGAAGAGCTGCAGGCAAAAAATCATTAAAACAATACAAATACTGCAATCATGTGTTATTAAATCTCGGGTAGGACTTACGGACAGAATAAGATTAATATTGCATGGTACTGTCGGCAAAATAGATTTGTTTTTAACTGTTCTGGTAGCTCATCATTTCACAAATTACCCACTACTGGCTTTCTCTTTCTTCTAATATTTTTATGGAAGGATTCTGGGCATCTTTGATCCATTGACAGTGGTTAACCAATTCAATATTTTTTAAATTCAGTATGTATCAAGCTCATCCAAGTTCTACTACTTTGTTTAAAATTACTGTAACTTAATAATTGTGTCGTACAAATTTCATAGTATTTTGTCTGTAAACCGATTCCTGAGTCCATGTGTCCTGTTTTAGGCGCGCCTTTAAGAGCTGAGGTAAACAAGACCGTAGAGGACTAGCAAGGCCAAAGCCTTCTATGACCATGGGTTGACTTCCGAAAGGAACACCCGTAGTCCTGGAATGCAAAGTAATAGAACATAGGTGTAGTTTTAATTAGTAAAAGTCTGACCTGAACCCTATAGCAGCAAAAGTCATAAGGTGATTTCACACCTTAAAAAAACCCTGCAAACCAAGTGCTTAGCTTATTTGTTCGACTGTACTTTGGTTGAAAGAATTCAATTATTATCTTGTCACACTGTATGAAAGCGATGACGATTTATTACCTGATTCAGAATAAGGACATAAATGTGTTACCTGGAAAGATGGGAGGATTTTTTATTCGTTCTGTTATTATTCCTGAGTTCTGACAAAAAATATAATGTTATCACATGTTCTGTTGTAAGTTAGTGTTATCTTTCGTTGAATTATTCTGAAAAATTGAGATGGAAAAAGAATTGTAGATTATTTTAACCCTGATTTATATCGTGAAGGTATATTTTGATAGACAATTGGGTGTTTTTAAAGCTAAAGCCGCTATGTTCACCATTCTGGCTGGCTACCTAGTCTTTACCTTTTCTTCTTCTCGTGTCGATATCAATTACAACAGTATCGTTTCACTTCCCCATATTATTTCACCTTTACTACTTATGAGAGAACTTATATTATGATATCCCAATAGTTACAAATAAAAACTATCTTTTTGTTCTCGCGATCGGTCTGAAGCGCGACTGAGCAAAGTGTAGTTTGGATAAAAAGAAAATCATTCTGTTTTTGTCTACAAGAAAAAAAAAACTAGAAAACTAGTCTGATTGGTCGACATGACCACAATTTAGATAAGAAGGACTTTAGTTCTAACAGTCACCATCACCATTTTACTCGAAAAACGTCGCCACAACACCCGGTTCTGTTCGTGATGAATTCATCGGATTCCTGCGATCCTCCTGGTCATAGGTCCACCTTGTGGGAGCCTACCAACACTGCTACAGTAATACGCGATCGCCACTCTTAGAACTTTTCGAACCCATTGACTATCTGTTACTACGAGCGATGTGCTCTGCCCACTGCTACTTTAGTTTGACGATTCTTTGTTATATAGTATATTATGTCGGTTCAGTCTGATCTATTTAAACGTTACAAAGAATCGTCTGCTCAAATTAAATTAGACAAGGTTATAATTACCTGCCAGACTACTAGCCTGCTAACTGTTTAGTAAAACAAAAGATAGATCCGAATTTCAAGCTACTGTTCGTATAAATTATGTTTTGCAAAACGATGCCCCAAATACCTAGTGCATAGAATGAAACAAACAAAAATGATTTATTAATCGGTCTGTTATAAATTAAAACCGCTTTTGTTTGTCAAAAATACCATTCCACAATCACTAAACTGTGTTAACAGCCAAAAATACACCTTATATCGAAGTATTAAGGTTAGTTTTTGAATGACAAGGCTATGACGTAAACCTATTTAGTATTTTTTTTGTGCTGCTTTTTAATCGACTTCCTTTTTAGTGATTGTCAGATCAAGCATCATTTATGATTAGATTAATGATATAAAATATCTATTGTTATATTACAAGTATTTCTTAAGCATTGCTCCCGACGCTGCTTGTGTTAAACACTTCATTGTAGCGCAAAGATAATGGGTGTCTTCCTTTTTTGTCTAAGGTATTTAATGTTATTGAATGGTTTTCTAAAGGGTTTTAATTGATAATATGATCGTTATGGTACAGACAGCGTCATCAATGTGTTACCCGTTTTATATGGCCTTTTATGACCGTGGTAACGATGCACGCGTTGGGTTGAGGACTTTGAAGCCTCAAGCTTCAAAGTCTTGAACATTGTAACGTTACGGCCAGCTCGAGGGAGCTTGACGTAAGCCACGTTAATAAAAAATACAGAAAATTAGGTACAAAGATTAAATAATATAAAAAGAAGGGAAGATTTTGAATTTTATTCAAAATCTAAAATAAAAAATAAAGAGCAGAACGAAATAAAACGGTTTACAAAGGTGGCAGTCTGTCGCTGCCCTTATTAGTAAAAATGTAATGTAGAACGAGCTTAATAGAGGTCTAACTACTCTTTGGTATATTATGTCTATGGCGTAAGAAAAATAAATTAACAAAGACACATGTCAACTCAAGTGACAATGACAAACTATAAAAATATTGTATAAACAATTTAATATGTTTACATGAATGATTTGAAGGTGAGTTTATAATATATAATAATATAAAACGTAAGTAAACTAAAATATGTGATTCTGTGTAGCAGAATACCACATTTCCCCGACGACCCCAGAAAAATTTTCGACTAGAAGAAAATTTTGGAGGTTGAAATATAGTCCTTGATCTAACACACAACATCTTTCATGCTTTCATCAAACACTCTCATTCGATCACACGTAGGAGATATGGTTCACATTCAATGACGCATACTCCACAAGGAAATATTTATGTAAGATTACTAAGGCTTATTTTTTTAATTAGGTGTCGTAACCCGCACCTGTTTGAAAACCCAATTAGAAGAGAGCATTAGGGCTTATTTAACGAGTTGCTTATCCGCTCGAGAGCATAAGGCTTATTTAACGAGTTGCTTGACCGCTCGAAAAGTTTAAGGTTTAAGAAAAAAAACCTCAAGTCTAAACTTAAGTTTAAGAGACTTAAGTTTGAGAGATAGAAAACAAGATAAAAAACAAGTTTGAGAGATAGAAAACAAGATAAAAAACAAGTTTAAGAGATAGAAAACAAGTTTAAGAGCAACTCAAGTTAAGAGTTAGAGGAACTCAAGTTAAAGAGGAACTCAAGTTAAAGAGGAACTCAAGTTAAAGAGGAACTCAAGTTAAAGAGGAACTCAAGAGGAACTCAAGTATCTTCTTATGAGAAGACTATAAACAATAATAATGGGAAACAAAATAAATCTAATGTGTTTGGTTTTTTTTTTGTAAGAATAAGATTAAAGAGATAGAAAGGTAGATGTAAGAGTAAATTGTCAAGTATCAAAAGCTAAATTGTAAAAGAAAATTGTGAACGCTAAAGGCAAGTAAGTAAGTAAGTCAAAAAGTAAGTAAGTCAACTCAAGATTAAGAGGAAGGAGGGAACTCCAAGTCAGGGAGTGACTTAGGTTAAGGAGTAACTTTAGTTTGAGAGGGAGAGGGAAAATTAAGTCAAAAAGGGATGAGTGTTTTAAGAGGGGTGTGTACGATAGTGCAGTATTTGAGATAGGTAGTTATGTTTGTAAATGGTAACGACTGTAGGATATTCTCCTACAGTACGTCGTAGAGTAAACCAAACCCCAGTTTGGGAGTGACCACGAATGGTTTTAAAAACACTTCCAAGTGAAGAATGGGTACGATTACCAGTGGGTAAACGTAGTGGTGTGCAAGTGTGTGGGGTGCAGAGTAGTGAGAAATAGGTAGAGAGTTAAGTGTAAGTGAGAGTTGTGTAAGTGGTAACGACTGTAGGATATTCTCCTACAGTACGTTGTAGAGTAGACCAAACCCCAGCTTGGGAGTGACCACGAATGGTTTTAAGAACACTTCCAAGTGAAGAATGGATGCCAATTACCAGTGGGTAATGGAATGTGTGTGGGGGTGTAGTGTAAGTAGGTATGAAGATGAGTTGAGTAGGAGAAAGAAGAAGAAAAGAAAAAGTAAATTAGAAAAAGTCGAGCCCACGTTAAAAAATAAGTGTGCGGGTGATGGGGTGAGTTCTAAAAAGTTGGGCGCCAAACTGTAACGTTACGGCCAGCTCGAGGGAGCTTGACGTAAGCCACGTTAATAAAAAATACAGAAAATTAGGTACAAAGATTAAATAATATGAAAAGAAGGGTCGGCTTCACACGTCGCAGGATGCTCGGTGGTAGGCAGGCAAAACAACGGCAGCTCAACACGACGCAGGATGCTCGGTGGTAGGCAGGTGACACAACGGCAGTAGCTCGGCGTCTCCGTGAGCACGCAGTAAGGCAGGCAACACGACGGGCAGCCCGACGTCTAGGGCAGCCAACTCGTCGGACAAACACGTAGGCAGGCAAATGACAGGCAGGCCGTTACGACGGTCGGTCAGTTACATGTAGGTGTCAGGACCGTGGAGGCTGACACACACACACTCTTAGTAGGTAGCTTCAGGTCAAGAAAGACGACTTTCTGCTTTCAGTAAAACGCACTGGTTTCTTATTCAGATTGATGTATATTTGTAAACAAACTGATCAGGGTAATTATATTTAGAGACACTCTTAGTAGGTAGCTCTCGGACAAGAAAAACGACTTTCAGCGTTCACAATCAAAACCAAACTGAGACAGCAGTCAGGGCCGTTTTCCTTCGTTCTCAAATCTCTTCTTAATTTAAAATTCAAAATCTAAAATAAAAAAATAAAGAGCGGAACGAAATAAAACGGTTTACAAAGGTGGCAGTCTGTCGCTGCCCTTATTAGTAAAAATGTAATGTAGAACGAGCTTAATAGAGGTCTAACTACTCTTTGGTATATTATGTCTATGGCGTAAGAAAAATAAATTAACAAAGACACATGTCAACTCAAGTGACAATGACAAACTATAAAAATATTGTATAAACAATTTAATATGTTTACATGAATGATTTGAAGGTGAGTTTATAATATATAATAATATAAAACGTAAGTAAACTAAAATATGTGATTCTGTGTAGCAGAATACCACAACATCGACGTCGAGTTGCTAGCCGGTTTGGTTTTCTATCGTTCACACCTAAAGAGTAAATTTCCCTGCCAGAGTATCAGTTTCCTGGTGGTTTGTAGCTATCAGGAAACACAGACTCCGTTAGGGTCTTTAAGTCAAGAGTGAAGCTTACTTCAAGCGTGCACCATCGTCAATCACATCATAGCTTATCATCAGGTGAAATAGTGGTCAAATGCGAGCCTGTCTACACTAATATTATAAAGAGGAAAGATTTGTACCTATTTTTGTATGTTTGTAATGAGTAGGCTCAAAAGTACTGGGCCGATTTAAAAAATTCTTTCACCAATAGAATGCTACATTCTTCCAATTTGACATAGGCTACATTTCATTTTGAAAAAAGTTAGGGATCCTTGGTAAAATTGAACAATGTAACCGAAGGTGTAGAAAAACTGAAAACACTGAAATACAGATAATTTTTTAATAAATAAAAATATTTGTGAAAAAAAGTGTTTTGGATCCATAACTACAAACTGTATATTGTTAACCATAGCTTATATTCTAGGTACAGGTATTAGTGCGTACCCAAAAATAAATAATTGTCTACCCCGTGCGAAGCCGGGACGGGCTGCTAGTCGATGATATAATAAGAATAAAAAAATAATGTGAGAGGTATACCCAATTCATGCAGCTCTCTGTACTATCTTAGTAGTCACTTAAAAATTGTCAGTGGACAAAGGCATTTAATTATTTTCATTTTGCCTCCTGGTGCGATAGGTACAATATGAACAGTCCGAGTTGGACAATCGAATGTCATAAAGAAGAATGTAATATAATATTACGGCTGTCTTTCACAATGAAGAAGACAGAGGTGACAAACGTTTCGTCATTTAAGTCTAGTAGATATACTTACTGGCTTTGGAGATTTTTGAGGGCACTGGTGGCCCGACAAGTTGTATGTCGCGGGTTGAAACCCAGGCAAACGCTGTTTACCATGTCATCACTTCTGCTTTCAAAATGGTGACGGATAATCGTGTATCATTTGTGAAATCCACTACATTAGGTCCTTACGGGGCGCCGGTTTGGGCGCCGTCGCTAGGTAAGCGACCGGCGGCCAAGCTGAACGCTAGTCAGAGGGTCATGGCCATCCGGATGGTGCGGGGATACCGCACGATATCCCGCGAAGCGGCGAGCCTCCTCACTGGCCTGCCACCGTGGGATCTGGAGGCAACAGTCCTTGCACGCATGCACGATTTGCGCGTGGAGATGCAACGCCGGGGCGAAACTCCGCTGCCGCGACAAGTCGCGGCATGGCGGACAGAGTTCCGGCGAGATCTCAGGGTGGCATGGCGACTGCGACTGTCGCAACCCAGTGCTGGGCACGCCGTCATTGAGGCGGTTAAGCCCCTCTTTGAGGAGTGGTTGGAAAGAGGTCACGGCGTCCTCTCTTTCCGTATGACGCAGGTCCTCACCGGACACGGTAAGTTCGGGAGGTTCCTGCATCGAATCAAGCAGGAGAGGACGCCCGGGTGTCGCCACTGTGTGGACCGCCCGGAGGACACGGTGGAGCACACGGTAGAAGTGTGCCCCGCTTGGGCGGAGCACCGCCGTGTCCTTGTGGAGGCTATCGGGAGCGGCGACCTCTCGCGCCGGGCCCTGGTTCAGGCCATGGTTCGGAGCGAGGAGGGTTGGCATGCGGTCGCCTCCTTCTGCGAAGCAGTAATGCTCGGAACGGTCCTCACGCCGCCGCCGCCGAGATCCCGATCCCGATTTCCGACCACCGTAGGCGCGGGTTCGCGGACGGCGAGCACTGGGTAGGTCGCCGTCCGGCAGTCTGGAAATAATCTGGACCGAGCCCAGTCGTCAACGGCGCATTCTGTTCCACGCGCGCCTCAAGAAGATGTCAGCAAAATGTAGGGGCCCGGTAGGGCCGAAGCCTCTGGGGGGAACATGTGGTATTCCTAAAGGTTGACACCGAGTCCCCCCCAGAACGAAGGCAACGAAGGAACGGGGTAGGGGTTTAGTCAGTAAGAGTCTGACACGCCCTCCCGCTCCGCCCAAGAGCGGGGGAAGTCATTCTGATGATTCCCCTACCATAAAAAAAAACTACATTAGGTCCGGTTCTTCCTCGGAGGAGACCTAAGTTTTGGCACTCGGTTTAACCCTAGGAAAAACAGGGGCATTACGAACTGCAGTCCACAACGAAGCTGTGGAAGTTTTACTCTACCATGTGGTGATGGTGATCACCATGGTGGTTTGAGTGAGTTAAAATTTGCCGCAAAGTCTGATCTTTTCAGTCTTTTCCATTTTACCTAAAGAATTTAGATAAAATACGAAGTAAGATGCCAAGGAAAGTATGGGTTATGTGAGGAGCGATATAATAAAAGGATTAAATAGGGGGGGAAACGTATTGTTCCGACCTATACGAATTAAGACAGGGGACGAAGATGATGATAAGTCCCGATAAGTCCCATGCAGTCGTGAAAGGAGGTGACATTGGCAGATATAACAAGCAAACAGACAAACAGATAGCCAATCCATCTAACTCAATCCATAATATTTAAAAACAGATTTATGATTTAATTTTTTGTGTCCCGATTTTAATTTCGCAATCTAATAGATCACTTATAAATAAATCAATCTCTATCTGCGTGTCTGTCTGTCTGTATGAAAACCTAACGATATAAAATGATATAGAGATTATAATTGCATGACAGCTTGATTAGCATACTAGTTCTGTGCTCCTGTTTCGATTGCTGTAAGAAACAAGCACTTGTGTGGCCTACAGATAATTGTTTTGGATTTGTATGTTTATAAATGATACTTGGAAATGCTAGAGGCAAGTTTGTTGGCCAATTTGTTTTGCTTTTCTTTAGGTCTAAGCCACACAATTTTATGCTTCTTTTTATTTTTGTGTAAATGTATCACCTTATGATTAAAAAGCTTCTACCAGTCATTCAGTGATATAGTAGCCTTCTACTAGTGAAGGATTTTTTAAATTGGTAAATTAATATTTGAGATTATTTATAACAAACAAAAATTCCAAAAATCTAATCATTTATTTTTATAATAGCTTTTGCTATCGTCTTGATTCGTGAAAAACACAAAAATATACTTAGGTCACTCAGAAATAAAGACTAGCCTCATTGGTGATAGAATCTTACAAATGTTACATGTTTCTATACTAGTAGATTCAGATTAAGTAATAAGTATATCTATACTATATTTAAGTATCTCTGGTACCACGTTTCCCAAAATAAGGGGTCTCTGCGTGCTAGCTTTGGCCCCTCACACCTTTTCCAAAAGTTCACGGTCCCAAGGTCTTAAGAAATATATAAAGTTGTTTACCTGCTAGGGCTGAGGCAACTCCTAGGCCCTAGAACATAAAGAGCAAATAAAGAAACACGGTTGGGTTAGTAAACGTCAGAAAGCCTCATTCAACGAAATTTCAAAAAAAATTAACAGAGATTACTTTTGGGCAAGCCAAGGCTGGGATTGTTCGAAAAAATTGTTGCAACCTTGTAATAATTTAAAGGGTGACTAAAAAAACCTGGGTGGGTTTTCCTCAGTCAAACTCTGGCTTCCTCTCACTCCACTCAGAGGGAGAAAAGGTATTTGATAAATTCCCAGCCTCAAAAAACAGACTTATTAAACAAAAGCCATTTATCTTATAATGACACTACCAACAATAATAAAGGTACGGCAGAATCATATTATATAATTATGCTAAAGCGCAACTCAGGAATTTAGTTGTACGCTGTACCTATTAATAAATTTATTACTAGAGACTGATCGAAGATTGAGTTTTGATTTTGACGAAAAAAGTCGGTTTCGGCGAAAAACGCTGGTTTCGGCTGCTGTCAAAATAGCCTATATTACTGCATTTGGCTGTATCGAAACTATCGTCAGAGACTTTCATTAATATCTAAAAAATGACTGTTTTGTTCTTCTATGTATGTTTATAATATTTACGTAATCTTCAATTCATTGGATTATTAATTTAGTATTTTTTAAGTTTTATCTATATTGATAATTATATAGTTAACAATAACTGCATCGAAAAGACACTGGTGAGGGTTGCGGGAATAAGATGAATGTTAGATACTCGGGACCGGTCATTGGGGCGACAAAAGCTTATGTCTAACAATGGACATCTTTCAGCTGAAATAATGATGATGGTATTGAAATATTATTTCTGTTTTTTTTTCGGTTTTTTTGTGATGTACCACGTTAGTTTCGGTATAAGTCAGAGCCGAAACTGGAAGAACATTCTATGATTTCGGCTTCGGCTGCAAATTGCATTTCGACAGGTTGAATACCTTGTCCTAGTAGCTCATAGATAGATGAAATATTTATCGACTTGATAGATAAGCATACCAAGCTAAAACCTGTGTTATCATCGATCGAATCTATAAATCTATTTATCGTTGTGTTAGAGTGAAAACTTCATAATGGTGAATATGTCGCAGGTTTTTCATAAAATTAGGTTTTTGATCAAAAACCTAGGTTTTTGATGAAAAACCGGAAGATGACACATATTAAACTCGATTTCATCATAAACCTGCATCAATCTAGATTTTTGATCAAAAACCTGAACTAGTTTGGGTTTATGATGAAGTTCCTCTTCCGTAATAAGTTTCTGTAATAAATCTGTTGGAATGTGTGTTTTCAGTCCTATTTTAGACTCTGTGCCAAACAAAGCCAAATATGGTGTTCTTTGAATGGTCCTATGAAAGGAAGATTTTTTTTTTAATTGGACAAAATAACATCCTATGGACCATTTTTGATAAATAAATAATTGTTTTCTTTCTACTAAGTTGCAAATGATGATGGATTGTTTTATTTATTTCATTTAAATTGATTTATTTGTCATAAAACAAAGCTAAACCGTGGTTTTGACAACAACTTTATCATAAATACAAACTAGTTCAGGTTTTTGATCAAAAATCTGGATTGATACAGGTTTATGATGAAATTGAGTTCAATATGTGATCTTCCGATTTTCAAAAACCTAATTTTATGAAAAACCTGCGACAAATATACACAAGTATTTATGTATTTCAAGGATAAGCAACACTTGGTTTGCCGTGGATAGGGTAAACCTTTTCGTGCTATGGAAAGCGTATCAAGCCTTCTTCCACGGCTAAGGTTTGTATATCTTTGGTATACATTTGGTTAGACTGGAAACCGACCCCAACATACTTGGGCAAAGGCAAGGTAGATAGATTTTGACCACTATAGTCGCAACTACTCTCAGGAACAGTTATTTTGTTGAAGTTTGAAGACATCGTACTTGGTACCAAAAATATTAATACTTTTATTAGAGGCCATCTACGGTCGTAGAGGTCTAACCATAAATTTTGAAAGGCATCTGAGAAGAAATCGTCAGCAAGTTGTATCGAAGCTAGCATTGGTTGTGTCAAATAAGTTCAAATTTATAAAAGTTGCATGAAGATGAAGTCGTGACATCCACCAATCCGCACTGGGCCCGCGTGGTAGATTGCAACTCATTCCCTCTCCTAGAGAGAAGGCCTGAGTCCCAACAGTGGGAACATTACAAGGCCAATAATGCTAATGCTAATGCATGAAGATATTATAGCCAATGAGAATGGAAACATGCATAGATGGTATTAGAATTAATATGATTCAAGAAATACAGTTAGTCATACACTGAACTGAAGGAATTCTGTCGATAAAAAATCGATATAACTGTTTCTATTCAACTAAAACAATTATAAAAATGCCAGCAATTTTACACGTCTAATACTTGCAGATAAACTATTCTATAAATCACTTAATTGATGTTTTTACGATCCTCTATTGTTTAGATGTTCTTTACGAAGCATCCTACAAGGTTTATGATTTATGTTTCACAACGTAACATCGTTTGATTCATGTCATCGTAACGTTTCTTAAGCGATTAAGATTTCTTTTGTTTCTCATCTTATAATATATTTAATTGTGATTGGATTTATCTTTTTATAGTGGGAAGGTGTTTAAGTAAGTTTTAATAGCCTCGTTGATTTTGCTTGAGAAAATACTCGTACTTCAAAGTTTTAAGACAATTGTACGTTCATAGTGCAGTTTTGATCCTGTTAAAAAATTCAAGATGTAATTGTTAATGATTTTTAATCCGAAGTAATAATAAATTGGGTACTTATGATTTCTATTTTACGGAAATCGCTGAAAGCATTTCACAAAGAAAGAAGGCGGTGGTCTGGATTTGCTAAACATAATACAACCCACAGGTTTTTAGAATTTCTAATTAGTTTCGAGTCCTTTATAGTTATTTATAAGCGACCCTAGAACAACAACGTCTAGACTATCATAATTATCGTGCGTAAAGTCTATTAAGTATATAATATGAAAACCAGCTACCTACACAGTTCACTGTTATGTACGTTGGCCTAATAATATGTGGCCTAACATAATTATTTTTATTTCATAATCACTACTTACTAAAAACACTAACTTACTGCTTTAACTTAATCTTTTGTAGATACTATCATTAAAAATACTTTTTTTGGACAAACTATCCGCAGCGAAAGCTCTTTAGAACGTTTAGTGGTACAGGGAAGGGCCAACGATCTCGCGGCCGATCACCTACAGATGAACAAATCGTAGTAAGTCGGCTTCGAAGTGTTCACTCATTGAATGCATATTATGAAGTGCAATGTACATAATATGTATGTATTTAGAAGTATATAAGTATGTTTATCAGTTGTCTGGTACCCATAACACTAGCTCTGCTTAGCTTGGGACTGGATGGTGTTGTGTGAAAGTTGTGGAATATTATATTATAAAAAAAATGAACAGAGAGAGACAGAGAAGTTTTGCCAGCCGCAACCAACCTACCAGACGATCCATGACCAAGACCACTCCACTAGGAGTGTACGAGTGAGAATCATCATCATCATTATTATCATCCGACAGACGGCTACTGCTGGACATAGGCCTCCTCCAAGCGTTGCCACAACGACTGGTCCTAGATATATAAGAGCAGAAACTGATTGACTGACATAATGCACAGCTGAAACAACAGGGTCTAGAAGCGTGAACGTTTGCACAAGGTTTCCTTTTATGACGTAGACTGGCACTAAGACAGGATTTTCTAAAGTTCACTCCTAAGGGGATGAAACGGGGCTCCAAAGTTTGTGTGGTGAAACTTACTTTCACGCGGGTGAAGCCGCTGGCAGAAGCTAGTTCTATGTAGTATACACTAGAACAAAAAAAACCTTTACTGATTAAAGCTATTACACTAATAATCTTAGAAATAGGAAAGATTTTGAATGTGTTTGTATGTTTGTTATTGCTTCATGCTAAATCGGCTAAAAGGATTTGAATGTAATTTTTTTTTAATTGTTATAAACTAATGCTTGACTGCGATCCCACCTGATGATAAGCAGTGATGCAATCGTCAATGGTGAGGCGCACTAGTTTATTAAGAGCCTGTTCATTCTAGCCTTGAAGACACCCAATTTATATATAATCGGACGGGAAAACCGCAGCAGACGCTTAGTCCGGACCGTAGAGGTTTGAACAACGTAAGGGTGGATACTCGCCGTACACCGGTTTTTCCGATGGTAGAACGGGGATGGCGTAATCAGTTCATGCAATTTCTGAGCACACTCTCATTTGGTACAAGGGTAGACTATAACTTAATTTTATCTATATAGGTATGTGGTATTTTTTGTATAAATTCGAGCTGTTTTAGGTTTCCTTATAATTTATAGACGCTGTCTGTACAACTCTCACTTAACTTTTTGCGCTTCTTTCTGTATGTGTTCTTGTACCTTTGGAGTTTTTTTTATGTGTACATAAATAAATAACATAAAATCTGAAACAACAGGTTTAGTCTTCGGTGTATTTATCACAATATTAGGATATCTCCCTCGTGGACACAAACTACAGTGGACACCTTAACAACTTCAAGTCGACCTGTCGATGGTCGACTTGTGTCGACGTATTTATAGTAAATACAATCTGGCCGAATGGGGCGTCCCAAATCCATCTCTGATACGCTCGCTGTTTATCAGACATCATTTAAAGCTATATAAAAAAAAAATCCTTCAATCTTCTGAATTTCATATTCCGTTTATTGGCCATACCTTGTGTAGGAAATTGCATCGGCTGAGCATGTCCGCGGACAGGATTCTAAGATGGATATTACATTACTGGCTCCTTGAAATTTTGGGATATTATTTGAAGGTAATAACGGTATTCTCAGTTCAGTTCTGTGCTTATGAGGAGGTTAAAATAACAAGCTGAAAATGTTCTTGAATAAGTTCAGAAGCTCAAGATTAAAACATAGCAGCTAGGTACATGTATCCTTCCTTCCATAGCTGTTTTTTACATATTAAATCATCAAACACCTTCTTCCGCTTTGCGTTAAGCGGAAGGGAGTATCAGTCATTTACTGGCTAAAACCGAGACTGTTTCTTGTTGCCCGTTACTATGGGTTGACTTTCAAAAAGGAAATTAGTGGTCCTGGAACACACAGGGCAAACAAGGAATATAGGTTTGGTTTAGTCAGTAAAAATTTCGTCACAATTTGGATGAAATTTAAAATTGGTTTACAGGTAGAGTAATTTAGATGTCTTCAAGGCTAGAGTAAATAGGCTCTTAATTAGCTAGTGCACCTCACCATCAACGATTGCAACGCTGCTTACCATCAGGTGGGATCGCAGTCAAGCACTAGTTTATAAAACATTTAAAAAAAAAAGGTAGGCCATGTCTTGGAATAGCACATAATGATACTTTTGTTTCCAGAAATTTTCCCGCGGGATAATTTTTGACATTGACGCGGTCGAAGCTACTGGTAGAAAATAATATAAGTAGGGACAAAAGTATATTGATGAAAGTCACTATGGTACCTACAAGGTACTGATAGCCATGTCCGCTCAAGGCAAGTGGCATTAGCATTATAATAGGCCTTGTAATGTTCCTACTGTTGGGACTCAGGCCTCCTCACTACGAGAGGGAATGGGCTATAATCCACCACGCGGGCCCAGTGCGGATTGGTGGATGTCACATGTCTTCGAATTTTTGGTTCTAGGACATGCCGGTTTCCTCCCGATGTTTTCCGTCACCGTTTTGTGAGCAGTGGTGATATTACACAAAGTAATGCGCCTGGCTGGGTTTGACCGCGCGACCTATACAACTCGTAAGCATGGCAAGTTGGTACTTCAAAACCACCAAGTTCAAGTTTCCCTATCCAAATATATAACCCAACAATTCATTTCTAAGAATCGTAACGCTGACACTACTCAACAGCCCTTACGACAAACTTATGTGCGTGCTTCTCAGTTATGTTGGCAAAGTTAGAGATGCCTCATTTATATGTTCAACATGTGACACCAACTGTAAGTAATATGTTACGTTTGGCTTTATGTTGTTTGACCTTTTGATGTTGAAATTTTGACCTTGAGAGTATTGACCTGTAAGAGGGGTAATTGAGTTAGTATGTTGTTTTGAACAGCAATAATTGATACTTGAATGTTTTTGTTTTAAACGACCTTGTATCTTTTGAAGTGGGAAATCGTTTAATAACTTCTCCCACTCTGTATGGGACAAGAGGGCCTGTCAGACTTTTAGTCACTAAAAATCACATTGGGGGGATCGAATCCCGCAAACTGTAGGGGCCCGGTAGGGCCGAAGCCTCTGGGGAACACGGAAAATCCGAAAGGTGTTCGTCCGTCACCGTGTCCCCCAGATCGATGGCAACGAAGGAACGGGGTAGGGGTTTAGTCAGTAAGAGTCTGACACGCCCTCCTGCTCCGCTTAAGAACGGGAGAAGTCATTCTGAAGATTCCCCTAACGAAAAAAAAAAACATTGATTCGATCCTCGGCCACCGTAGGTGCGGGTTTTCGGATATAGAGCAATGGGGAGTTCGTCGTCTGGCCGTCTGGTAACTGTCGGGTGCG
The DNA here is from genome assembly GCA_030763345.1 of Mythimna separata. Taxonomy (NCBI): domain Eukaryota; kingdom Metazoa; phylum Arthropoda; class Insecta; order Lepidoptera; family Noctuidae; genus Mythimna; species Mythimna separata. The sequence goes on from CM061190.1 coordinate 9,399,447, forward strand.
GGCAGGAGTCGTTAATGACGCGTAGGTAGTGTGTACGCCAGCCTCAAAGAGTTTTCAGCAAACTATAGGGTCCCAACAGAGCTTATAACCGTAAGGGTAACGAAGAATTACTGAAAAGGAAACCCGTAGTCCTAGAATGCAAGAGCAATTGAAAGACACAGGTGTGATTTTAGTCGGTAGGGTCAGTAGAGATCTGACGCGCCCTCCCTCTCTACCCTAGAGGGGAGAAGACAGCATATTTTCGCACCTCAAAAAAAGCTCGGGTGCCTACAGTTGCTTGCTGAGTTCAAAAGCCACAATGACTTTTTAGAACAATCTTTTTGATGATAACACGGTATCTGTTAAATGAGGAGCTAGTGGCTAGATAATAAGCCGCACGGGTTGATCTTCAAGGTTAAGCAATGCTTGCCAAGGTTAGTCTGTTGGTGGGTGACCATATTAAACCGAGTTTCCTTCGTGCCTCGGAAAGCACGTAAAGCCGTTGGTCCCGGCTGTCATTTGTAGATCTTTGACAGTCGGTACGGATAGTCAGAAGCCAGTAAATCTGATTCTACATAGTCTTGAAATGAAGTACCATGGTACCCCAGTTAATGGGTTCTGGAGGTCTAGTAGGCAGCCACTCCTCGTATTTAGCGAAATTCAGCTTGACTGAAAGCCGATCCCATTATAGTTGGGAAAGGCTAGGTAGATGATGATGACGGTGTATCTTTTAAATCCTTTTCAAGAACATCTACTGTAACTATGCAGGTATATCTATGAGTACGGATTTAAACTCAACACTAAAAGCCATAGGTATCCAAAGCACTTAAAATTTACATCAATGGGTTCTAAAACTAAGCAAAGTGATAGCTAATGTAATGCTAATACGTAACTGGGTCGCTTTTAGCTCGGTCGGGCTTAAGCTGCAGCTTTTAGCTCAGATATTAGACGGATTTGAAGCTGTTATTAACAGCTTGTGATATTTTGGTAAGTGTGTGATTATGTCAATGTTGAACGGTTAGTAAGCGTAAGCGAATTGCGTGAAGTTATGTTGTTGTATGTTCCTATTTATGCGTACTCAAAACAGGGCATAAAATCTCGCTCTGACCCGACGAGTGTTACTTCTGGTCTGGGCAACTAGAAAAGAGAGAAGATAGAGAAATGAGTAATATGGAGACGATCAGTATAAAAAGTAAAGATCAGTGAGTATAGATCCAGAACCAATGTGAAGACGTCGTATTGGTTTCCACAATGAGTCTATAATCTAAACTTAATGGAAACCAAAGTAGAGACATACTCGTAAGTATAATCAGCCTCATAAAGTTAGCATCTTCTCTAAGAGATTGGTTGGCCCGTAATACCACGCGGACCCAGTGCGTTTTGGTGGATATCACATAAATATCTTCTAATTACCAAAGTATGCACAAATCAAAATATTGTCCTCTCTTGCATTTATTGTAAAGTGTAAATGTTTTTTAATCCTTCTCGTCTCAAGAATAATGAATGAAGTTTAGTATACGGGTAACCTATCAATGTATTGGAACAGGACATAGGATACTAGTTTATCCTAAGACTATATTTCCTTGAGATAATTTCTATGTTCAAACAGGCAAAGTTGCTGGTAAAAGACACAATAACATTTCTACATTTTTATTTCTGTTAACAAAAAGATCGACTGTAAAAATATAGCTAAGTTTGCATTGGTCGCCTAAGCACCCAGAACAAACCCCTAAAGAAACATACAAACCACAAGTAAAACCAAAGAAAATCAATGTTAAACAAAGGCCCGGTAATAGGGTGACAATGCAAGGCTCTCCTCACGCGACAGGAAGCGAATAATTTAGTAAATTACCATCCGGACCGCGACCGGACCAACGACTGTTCTACGAAATGGATTTAAGGAAAGCTTGACATTGTGAGAACAGACTACATCAGTCTGGTTTCAATTATTTAGTCTTATCACCTTATTTTGCCTTCTTTGTCCTATTCTTCTCAGTTATACACCCTTGGCAGAGTGAGGAGCTCGTGGCTAGATAATAACAGCCACACAGGTCGATCTTCAAGGTTAAGCAACGCTTGCCTAGGTTGGTCTGTGGATGGGTGACCATCTTAACATAACGAGTTTCCTCCGTGCCTCGGAAAGCACGTTAAGCCGTTGGTCCCGGCTGTCATTTGGAGATCTTTGGCAGTCGTTACGGATAGTCAGACGCCAGTAAATCTGACTGCAGTCTTGCCTTGAAGTACCGTGTTACCCCAGTTAATGGGTTGTGGAGGTCTGGTAGGCAGCCGCTCCTCGTAAAATACTGGTATTCAGCTAAATCCAGCTTGACTGGAAGCCGACCCCAATATAGTTGGGAAAAGGCTAGGCAGATGATGATGATACACCCTTGGCAGAGTGGTCAAATTCAAATTCCATGTTTTTTTTCACGTAGGCCTACATAGGCACTTATAAAATGATAGAAGCTAGCGCACGGTTTAATTGATCGTTATCTATGGAGAAGAACCGGCTAGAAACTCCATGGTTACTCTTCGTCGGTAGTGGTCATAGATCGTTTAGTAAGTTCGTAGGTCGGTTGCGGCTTTTGAGAGACTTCTCTTATATCTCTCTATTCGTAGCACTGCGTGTTTGTGCAATGAGAGAACACTTAAAAGATGATTTAATGAGGTCTTTCGATCTAGTGAGTAATCAGCCGCGAGAATGTTGCCCAGAGTTAGTCTTCTTTGTACCAGTAAACGTTCCAGAGAGATTTCATTGCGATCATTGGTTGATACGTTCATATATTTTTAGGATTCGTCTTCGCACAAACGTAAAAGTCTTTGCTTGAAGTTACTTATAGGAAAGAGATCATCGCTTGCCATCAGGTAAGATACTGGTCAAGCGCAAGCTTGTCAGTAATGAAATATATTTATTTATTTATTTGAAGACCTTGGGGTCCTAGACCTTTGAAAAGCATACAAGGGGACAGAACGTCAACTCGTAGAGATCCCTTAGACACTTCATGAAACGTGGGACCAACTGACTATTATCCCTGTACGTGTTATGCAAGTGCACTCAAGGACAAACCCCAGTGGGTGAAAAACTATTGCAATACATGGAAAACAAAGATATAGAGAGCTATAGTTTTGGGATGCTTAAGTGGTCTGGTTAGTAAGAACTATGAAAATAATATGAATTATAAATATTTTAATTCGAAAAGTAATTTAGAAGTATGCAGAATAGAGTTTAAAATCCCGAAAAGCTTAATTAAAAAGAAAGAATCCTCGAACAGACGGATACTATGTCTAATCCGGGCAACTACCCGGTCGTTGATTTTGGGCTGCTGTATTAAATATATTTTAATCCTGCCGGGAATTCAAACATCAAGATTTTACATTTTTGTTCCTATGTGTGGCGCTGTCGAGTCACTGGAGTAACTATGTTTATTAGTTGGATAATAAACATTTATGCATTATATCAAAATATGCCTCTAAAATATTTACCTTGCATAGGTATTACAGGTATTTATTTAATCAGTACATACAGCCAATTTACTAGCAATGAAATATGATGTAAATTAGCTTAGTGTTGCTGTTATTGCGCAAATTAACTGCTCTGAGCTCAAATTGAACGTGATTAGCGTTGACAACACAACTATTTATGTTTAATCTAGTTAAAATACGGGGATTACCATTAAAACAACCGAGAGAGCTCGTAGTAATATTAATCTATAGTAGTGTCAATCTGTGTGATTAAGCAATGCTTGCCGAGGTCAGTTTGTCACCCATCCGAGTGACCATTCGAGAGTCCTCCATGTAAAACTTACATAAAACTAGGTATAAATCTTGCCGGGAGGTGAGCTAAGGCTATCTAGTGAGATAATAGACAGTGGTCTAGCCGTACAGGTAGGACCATTTTTTTTTTAAAGTCGCAGATAGTCAAAATGACTTCTCCCGCTCTGGGTAGAGCGGGAGGGTGTATCAGACTTCTACTGACTAGAACCCACTCTTGTTCCTTCTTTGCCTCAATGGGTCCCAGGGCTCTCTTTCGCTTAACCCAGGGGCCCAGTAGGCTTCAACTCTACCGGGTCCCTACAGTTTGCTGACACTGTCTCTTTGAGGTGCGTGTATTTATTATTGTAGGCATTCTTTTCCTATTTGTTTGTTTGCTACTGTATATTAAGTTATACTTACCGTGTTATGTATCTGCACAAAGGTTGACCAGTAAAAAATGCCTAAGGCATTAATTAAGTCCACCTTTGTACAGTGTTTACTAGTAAATAAAGTTTCAATAAATTAATCAATAAAAGTGCCAGTAAACGGTTTATTTCAAATAAATGCTCTAAATTTTTGATGACGGTGCGTTGTAGTCCATGGGCATCAAAGAGTTGTCAGCAAAATGTTAATTACCGTGGCCCTGGAATGCAAAAGGCAACTGAAAGAATACAATCAATCTGCATAATTGCGCTGCACTGTATCGAATTTTATTTCTATACCGTATAAGAAAAATGACCAATACGAGTTTGCTAAATAGACTTTATGAAAGTGACTTTGACCTCAAGTGTAATTTTTTTTAAACCTATTTGCAAAATAAATATCATTTATCACTTACTATAAACCTTTGTCTAGAGACAAAAGCAAGTCCGTGAACTATAGTATCTATAGCTAACTACACAAAAGTCAAAGTGTGGCAACTCTCCGCACAATCGCGTGGGCCCAAAGATCAAAAGGACACACAAACACAGGACGGTTGAGACATCGCTAGTTAGTACAATAACATGGGCTAGTCCTCTTGGACTCAGTAAAGTGGGTTAACACGACGTTGACTTGAATGTATAGCTGAACTAGACTTTGATAGCGACTTTGCCTGCGTTGAAAATTATTCTAAGGGAACACACTCGTGAGGTAAATTGTCTATCCTTTTTTTAAAGGCTCGCGTTTGATCACTATCTCAGCTATGGTAGTCTACGATGGAGTACGCTTGTCTAGAAGTAAGCTATTCATTCTTGACCGAAAGACCTCTAGGTTGTAACTATCATGAAACATAGACTCCGTTAGGAAATTCCTTAGCTGTACGCACAATAAATGTGTTTTCAAAACGTATGAGTGAAATTACCGCAACGTACCGGTGGCACAATGCCATACGACTAGTGATCTGATGATGAAACTGGCCTATTCCAGGACATGATGGTCTACTATACGTGTGCCAAATTTCATCCAAATCCGTTCAATCGTTTGATCGTGAAGATTTAGTAAACATACAGTCAATTAAAAATTTCGCCTTTATTTACTGAGATAGATAAGACTAAGTCGTGTATTTTAATCTTTATCCGTTCAACCGTTTGAGCGTGTAAGATTTTTCAAACATACAGATAGTTATAAAAACTTTTACCTTTATAATAATAGTGACTCTTCTCTTTTTATGGTCACTCCTATTTCGTTTAGTTTCAATGCGATTTTGCAACATGCATTGGCGATGGTACATTATTTAGAGATTTTATATTGATGACATCATAATGCAGTTACATGTCTATCTTCACTTTGCAATAGACATAAGAAAATCACAACCGACTTGAATGTAAGAAAAACACTCTAAGAAGTCCAAAATATTTTTAATTTCGGAAGTCAGTGTTTCTATAATATTTTTGTCTCTTGTTATTTAACATTACGTTACTTTCCGAAGACAGATTTCAACTTAAAACCTACACGTGTTCTCGAGATAAAGGAACTTGTCAGATCGACAGACAATCAAAAGGGAAAACAAAGTGATCCTATAAGAGATCCATTTTTTCGTTTGAGGTACGAAACCCTAAAAATATCAAAATCGATCCGCAATTCAAACTTAAGCTAATTACTTAGCCAAACTAACAACTAAACTTCAAATCTAGAAATTCATAGATGTATGTACAATAGTCTCATCATAGATATTCAAATAAACTAACGACGAACATACAACGCACATTCGCGATTAGCCGCTCCTACAGTAATCGAGTCTTGTGCTGGGATTAATCAATCGACATTATCGATAATACTACGTGCAATTGACACGACATGTATGTACATATATTAATTTAGATTATAGCGTAATTAATTCCACTATTTACAATAATTGAGCTACTAAACGTTGCGGGATATTGATATTTAGGTAGGTGATATTTAGTTGTGTGTTTTGGTTGTCATTGATTTTGATTACACTAATCCCAGACATTGTAAACTACCTCAAATATTATCATGTTGTAGAGGAAGTTTGGTTTAGCTTTCCGTTTCTAGATATTCTATTTTTCTTAGATCTTATTACGATTAAATATATGTCTATAGGCATTTATAAAGATTCTAAATCATGATCATCATCATTTCAGTCAAAGGACGGCGTCCACTGTTGGTCATAGGCCTATCCCAAGTGTCGTCCCTGTGCGTCTCACATCCATAGCATTCCCGTGACTGACACCAGGTCATCGGTCCGACTTGTGGGAGGCCTTCCAACGCCGCGTCTTCCAATGCACGGTCGCCACTCTAGAACCTTTCGCTCCCATTTTTTTCGATGGACCATTTGTTCTACGAGCAATGTGTCCAGTCCTCTGCGACTTAAGTTTGGTAATTTTTCGGACTATGTAAGTTCCTAAATACTGAAGACATTTCTACTTAACCTCTAACAACACTCTCGAATTCTTTTTGAATCAAATAAACATCTTATAACCACAACAAAACAACGGATATTTCCGCACAATTTAACCTAAATCAATTTCAAATTCAACCATTTTATCGTTAACACCTCCCACCCCTAGCCAACCGCAGGTGTGGCGCTCACATTACACTGCTATAATACGAACTAGGAATGTCGATATTCTTTCCGTCTCGATACATATCGACCGGTCGCAACACTATCGGTTCGAACAAATGTGCATAAAACAAATTTTTGTGGTTATTCGTATTCTGCATAAATATTTTGATAGAGAAATTATTTTGCGATAATCGCTAGATAAATTTTCATAGAGATAGTATTAAATTAATTCAATGTTTTGATTTGGGAATTGAACAATAAAATAGATTAGGATTATTTGTTGCTCATTTAGCGAGATTCGTATGCGTGTTGGATTGTTTACTTAGTGAGTACGAATTAGTTGGCTGTTTTATCTGTTTAATTCGATGCGGTTTTGATTTCAGTGTCGATTCTAACAATTCGATTATTCGAGGGATTTTATCTTTTTATTTGTAACCTTTGTGTGCAGCCCTTGCCTTTGTTTGTAGCCCTTGAACACATAGAGAAACAGTAACTGAAGAAACACGGTGGGTTTGAATGAGTAAAAATCAGTTACTCTCACTCCACCCAAAGCGGGACAAGTTATTAGATAATTTCCCAACTCTATAATCTCATCATCATCATCTCAGCCGAAAGACGTCTACTGCTGGACATAGGCCTCCCGTAAGCGTCGCCACAGGGACCGGTCCTGTGCGTCTCGCATCCATTGGATTCGGAACTCTATAATCTACATAGGAGGAAATAATTACTGTTATCCCAATGATATCAGTGTTCGTCTAGGCTAAAACTGCTCACAATAAAACTGCATTGGTATCATTGGGACTTAAAATGCTCTCAAAAAACAAGCACTGGTGTTGTTGGGTTTGGTTTTGGTATGATTTGGTTAACACAGCTTGCTTTGGGCCAATATGCTGCTGTAGTTGATCCTATTATATATTGTCATTTGGGCAATTGGACCAAAAGCTCTGTCATCCTCATTATCACCAAAAACAATAAAGAAATACGTTAGAGCATTCATCAAAAACACAAATATTTGCATGAAGCTGTGAAGTACATTCAACCGCAGATGTAAAGATAACTTGAATCAAGATACAACTTGTTAGATTATGGTAAAACCGACACAATCTTATTCAGATTACTTTTTTCTCACCGCAAGGCTTACTATTTACAATACTTGTACTTTCTGGGACATCACTGCTCGTGTTGGTCCAATATTGCTCTAATTGGGCTAACATTGTTATTAGTAGATCAACGTTTTTCTCATTGCATTAACACTACACATAGGACCAATACTGCTCCTAGTGAGCCTAAACTGTTTAGACAAAACTATCGCTACACACACTGTCCATTAGAAATAGTGTGAGCCACTATTTCTAAAGGGCCAACACCGCTCAAACGGAGCCATCACTGCTCTAATTGGGCCAACATTAATCTTTTTGCCCAAGATTGCTCTCATCAGGTCAAAACTGTTTTTTAATCCACGCTGCCGCCAAATCATACAAAGGATATCATCATCTATCTAGCCTTTTCCCAACTATATTGGGGTCCGCTTCCAGTGCAGCCGGATTTAGCTGAATACCAGTATTTTACGAGGAGTGGCTGCCTACCAGACCTCCACAACCCATTAACTAGGGTAACACGGTACTTTATGGCAAGACTGGAGTTAGATTTACTGGCTTCTGACTATCCGTAACGACTGCCAAAGATCTACAAATGACAGCCAGGACCTACGACTTAACGTGCTTTCCGAGGCACGGAGGAAACTTGGTTTGTTAAGATGATCACCCATCCACAGACCAACCTTGGTAAGCGTTGCTTAACCTTGAAGATCGACTTTTGCTGCTGTTATTATCTAGGCACGAGCAAAAATTGCCAAAAATGCGTTTTAATCCATGCCGCCGCAAATCATACAAAGAATATATTATGACATTAATCAGAAAAAAGAAATATACTCTGTTCAGTCACAGACGGTAAAGATCGAGCAGCTTGCTACCAATTACGGTGATTACGTCCCAGGTAACCCAAGACCGATTGTCTTAAATTCCACCTAATGAAGCCCATTTATTGGGTAAACGGTGCGTATGTTGGGGACACACGGGTCGGGGGATTGGCGAATGATTTTGATTTTTGGTTTTGGTATTTATTATGTGGTGTTATGAAATAAAGTCGGTTTTGTGTCTTGGTAATTATATAGATCTTCTTAATTACACTCTGATTTTTGGATGTAGTTTTACCATTATTTCTGGTTGTAAACAAAAAAAAAATATATTTATAATGTCCTGGTATACCAGGCCATAGTGTAAAAGGTTATTTAGCCGTTTGAGCCTGAATAAGTAACAAATCATCATCTGCCTAGCCTTTTCCCAACTATATTGGGGTTGGCTTTCAGTCAAGCTGGATTTAGCTGAATACCAGTATTTTACGAGGAGCGGCTGCCTACCAGACCTCCACAACCCATTAACTGGGGTAATACGGTACTTCATGGCAAGACTGGAGTCAGATTTACTGGCTTCTGACTATCCGTAACGACTGCCAAAGATCTACAAATAACAACCTACGGCTTAACGTGCTATCCGAGGCACGGAGGAAACTCGTTATGTTAAGATGATCACCCATCCACAGACCAACCTAGGCAAGCGTTGCTTAACCTTGAAGATCGACCTGTGCGGCTGTTATTATTTAGCCACGAGCTCCTCTAATAATAAGTAACAAATACACCTACATATTTTCGCCAGTATAATATTAGTGTGAAGTTTGATATTTCTTCCTTATTACGAGTATTTAAGACTTATCAAAATAATTATGGTAAAAAAATAATCAACGTTTGGTCATATCTGACGATCGTTTTACGCCAAGAGTTATGAAAAGATTTCATAATCTAAAGGCTTTTTTGAGGTGGGAAATCATCTAATAACTCCTCTCGCTTTGAGTGAAGTGAAAGGGATGTAAGACTTTTATCAACTTAAATCTCTCCTATCCTTTAAGTTAGCCTTTGCATTGCACCGTCACAGTATTGTTTTGTCGCACAAGTGTAAATTTCATATTCATTTATCGAGCACACATAGTATGTTCAGCATCATTGCAAAAAAATAAACAAACAATTTAATCAGCACCCCCTCCTTTTCCTCCGTATGTCACCTAATTGCGAGTCACCGGTGAAAATCACAGTTACAATTGACGCGAGCTTTATTTTCATTTCGGCACTCATTCTTCAAGGCCTGATTCAGTCCTTCAGTTTTATTGGTGCAAAAATGTTCTTTTGGAAAAATCGCTGCGCTCTGATTGGCTGCTGAAACCGGGTGAGTTTGATCGCTTTTACCAAGTGTTTCGCATTGTTGAATGGTTTTTTTTTGTGTGGAAGTTGTTACATCTTTGTTGAAGAGTTTGTGCTCAATTCTGGATATAAATCATTATCTGAATATATTTGAAGGTGTTATGTGAATAAAACAGTGGTTCTTAACCTTTTTAGGGTTTGGTACCTCAAATGAAAAAAGGAGCCTTAATAAAATCACTTTGTGTATCATCTGTCTGTTTGTCAAGACCTTTTATCTCGGGGAACCGCTGGAGATATTATGTATCTAGATAGTGCAAGTCTGACTCGCACTTACCCGTATTTTCTATAACTTACAAGTTTGATTTTTGCACAACTTCAAAGGATCACAGACTTGAGTATATGGATTTCATTTCAAATCGATTCCTCCATGCGTTCCCGAGGTAAAGGGTCTTGACAGACAAACAACAAATTGATCCTATAAGTATTCCGTTTTTTCCTTTTGAGGTATGTATGGAACCCTTAAAAGATACCCATCCTTAAGAAACAGCCTCACTTCTTCATAGTAATACCCAGTTTACATAACGTACACACCAAAATTGTAACACAGGTATTTTACCACTTTTTTCCACGCAGATTTTCCATTTATCCAATACTGTCAAAAACTCAACGGTATCTAGATACAACAATTTCAACATCGTATTTGTAAAAATATTCATAGTCTGCTCCCAGCCTGTAGGCACGTAAATAAACTGCAAACTGGGCCACTGATCTAATTCCAGATCTAAAACTATGTTACGTGAAACTGAATTTTCCCAAACCTAGCCTGAAAAAAGTTTTTTTTACGTTAGTCCGGACTAAATTGTTTTCCGAACTCGGAAATCGATTAATCATTGCCAATGAAAACAATATATTTGGGATATTTACTTTTCAAATAGGGTAGCCTGAAACTCTAGCAGACAAATCTATGATCCTTGTTTTTGAGGTGAAAAATCATGGAACAAACAACTCCAACCGCTTCGTGTAGAGCAAGATAGTTCCAGTCTTTACTGACTGAAACCCACCTTTATGCCTTTACTTGCCCTTTGATTTTGAGGAACACAGCATCTCTTTAAAAAATTCACATGGCCCTAGAGAACATCTACATGATCTACTGATTTCCCAAGGTACTGTCAGTACACGAGCATTGCACTGCACTATGCATTAGCTTCATTCAACTCAGTCATTTTAAAACTAGCCGAATGATTCAGTACTACCATCAGCAAAACGTGTGAGTACCTTGACCATCAGGTCACATTTACATCAATGACATAGCCAGTAAATGGTAATTTAGAGCCTCAGACACCTAAGTGTACAAAATGTCCCTCAACATGATGCACAACGGTGTCAAATTGTCATACAACAAGTCACCATTTTGCAAATCTTGCAGTTTCACCTATATTGAGTATTGCAAGTCAGGTTGGGGGCATTTTTCTCCTAATATAACTAAGACCTTAGGTACACACTGTACACAGAACTAGTACACAGTACAGTTAATTTAGTAAAAGTTTTACAATGTTAAAGAAATTGAGTTCAAATGATGCAAATATTGTCTTACAATGTTCATCTGGTTCAACAATGTTTCTCATCATCATCTGCCTAGCCTTTTCCCAACTATATTGGGGTCGGCTTGCAGTCAAGCCGGATTTAGCTGAATACCAGTATTTTATGAGGAGCGGCTGCTTACCAGACCTCCACAACCCATTAACTGGGGTAACACGGTACTTCATGGCACGACTGGAGTCAGATTTACTGGCTTCTGACTATCCGTAACGACTGACAAAGATCTACAAATGACAGCCGGGACCTACGGCTTAACGTGCTATCCGAGGCACGGAGGAAACTCGTTATGTCAAGATGGTCACCCATCCACAGACCAACCTAGACAAGCGTTGCTTAACCTTGAAGATCGACCCGTGCGGCTGTTATTATGTAGCCACGAGCTCCTCAAGGTTCAACAATGTTTCTAAAGCTAACTAATTAGTTAGTGTACCTTATTGATCGTGAAGTTGGACCAGCAAGTGAAGTTCATACCATGTTTGCTGTGAATCCATATTAATTAATATTAATGTTACAAATACTGCGCTTCACCATCGACAATCGCATCACTGCTTACCATCAGGTGGGATTGCAGTCAAAGCATAGCAAGCACTAGTAAAAAAATAAAAACGCCAAAGTAATTATGTCTGTCTGTTACGCTGTCACGGTTAAACTACTAAATAGATTTGGATAAAATTTGGTATGGTGCAAGTCTGAACCCTAAGAAAGGATAAAAGCTATTTTTTATCTGTCTTTAACTTCAACTTCGAGTCTGGTAATAACCTACATTCACGTGAACGAAGCCGCTGGGACATATTAGTAATATGTTATTTTGTTTTTTGTAAAATAACTTTATTTATTGGGTATTAATTGTACCGTACATACAAGTGTTAGTTATATTATATATTATGTTCTGCTCTACTCTGCTGATATTTTTTTCTTGATTATATGCTCACTGAACAGCTCTTAACATATCTCTCAGCAATTACTTTAGGTAAGAAATCATCCAATAACTTCTGTTCTTGAGCGAAGCGGAGCATGTCAGACTATTACTGACTACAACACAGGTTCCTTCTTTGCCTTCGTTCCAGGGCTCTAGGGTTAACTTTTACATTACCCATGACCCCAGTACTGTCAGGAGGCTATTCGATTTATCAAATCAGTTTATCGCAAACATGTTGCATCTATAGAGGTAGGAATAAAAAATTTAAGTTTCAAACAAGCACCGTGTAAGAGTAGGTACTGCAAAACAAATGAGTTACATTAAAATTACTTGTACTTTTCTTGCTAGCGACAGTTAAGATGCTGTCGACTCTGACTTGAGTAAACATCTTCAAAGTAGCACTAACGGGGCAACCGCGTAATATCTGAAAACTGGGGAAAAAGAATATCTTGTGTTCGAATAATAGGTACAATTTTTTAATGATATTCAAGGCTAAAGCGAATAGGCTATTAATAAACTAGTGTAATTGATCTTTAAAGAAAAAAGGTACAAATCATCACGGCCTAATCCTTTCGTTAGGGAGAGAAGTCCTATAGAATAGAGACAGAGGAAGTGTTAGAATTTTACTGATTAAAACCCGCCAAAATGCTTTAGTTGCTTTATGCTTTCCGGTACCACGGTATTTCTTTCGAAAACTCCCGTGGCCAACAATTTAACGGTAAACTTCAATGATTGTATTGCCAACTCTTTAAGAGTGGAATACTACAGTAACATCGATGACTCAGGCCCGGTCCTTACCGGGTGACTAGACGACAAGCCGCCCATTACTCGTCATCCGCAAACCCATGTCTACGGTGGCCGGGTATCGTTCTGCGAATTCGAATGCCTAGTTTAATACAAGCATTCCTTCTTTAGCTACTTTTACTCTCAAGTAGCCTATGTGGTTACTTTTACCTCAAATGCATCTGGTCGCACTGTGGGTAACACGAAAAAAAAAAGTTTTTATATAGCAATAAAATAATGCTTATACACTTGCAACGGTGACCAAGTTGGGTAAACAAATTTAAAGAAAAAAAGAAAACGAGTCATGCAACTACTCTTAACTGAAGCAATCTTCCCAAACTCTACATATTATTAATTTTGAAACACCGAACGTTGGAATCAAAGCAATTATTAATAATAAGAGTGTTATCTAGTGTCGGTATGCAGAGTGCTTGTTTTATTATTTCCTGCCGCTCCGCACCGGATGAGCTAGCGTTATAATATTTAGGGTTCCTTGGGTGATTGGTGCATTTATATTTTAATTTAATAGCTACCTAAACTCACGGCTTGTACAACTTGTGAAAAGTTCTAATCTCAAAATCTCATATACATATTTATTATTATGTAAGTTTAGTTCAATTGCAATAATTCACCAAAAGTTTGGGAGAAGATACTTGTACACACACACACAGATATTTCCACCTAGCGCAGGAGAAACCTCAGTCTGTTTTGGGCACGCCATAATTACTGCTTGAAGGCCCTTCTATGAGGAGTAACTGGAGCTGCAACACGGCGTCCTTACCTTGCGCACGACGCAAGTCCTCACCAGACATGGCATGTTCGGGAGGTTCCTTCATGGACTTCAGGCGAAAGAAAAGCCGGACCGACCGGAGACCGGAGGACACGGTGGAGTATACGATAGAGGTGTGCTCCACATGAGCGGAACACTGCCGTTTCCTCGTAGGGCAATTGGCGGCAGTGATATCTTGCACTGAGCCTTGGTTCAGGCTATTTTCCGGAGTGAGAGGAAGAAGAGCAGACGCCTCCTTCTACAACGCAGTAATGCTAGCGAAGGCAGAGGCTGCACGCGTGCACAAACGTCCTCACGCCCCAGTCGCAGAGATTTCGACCTCGACTAGTAGCGGTTGCGGACACCGACCAATGTTTGATAGGTCTGAGAACAGTTATAAGCCTTTTTTTACCGTCCTACCATACCCTTTTTTTTTTGATAAAATGTTTGGCAGAACCACTAGCAAGTGGTAAGGTCAGCTAGTTTACTTATAAAATAAAGAAAATTATGTGCAGAACCCAATAAAAACACAGATTTCGCTCACCGTATTTTAGATTTATTAATATCGGTTTATACCATCGTATGTTTTATATTTTTCTGCATTTATTGATCTAATTAATCTTACTTCATGTACTGGCTTTAGCTAAACTAAATAAAGAAAAAACAAACTATTAATTGCACTTTATGGACACATCAATTTTTAAACCCATTTGAGTATAATTTATTTTTGGTCTCAATATCAGTTATATCTGCATTTGAATCTTAATTTTCATTGAATAAACATAAGGTTCCTTATCCCTCGGCACGCTCTAAGTAGCATCAGCTATGTCATATTAAATTAATGAATATGGACCGGTCTATATTAGGTCTTGTGCTAAAAGTTCTGCATTACATATCAAACTATAAACATCCAATATGAGTTGACCTGTCCTTTTACGGAAAGCCTTACACAGCCCGAGGTCAGTTTATACTGGAATTGTACAGTTTGGCATGTCGCTTGTCATAAATTATTATTTTAGTCGTATCCTCATTAGCTTTCTATTGACGTATTGATTTATGCTTGTAGAACAAATGGAGAGGATGGTGGACTTAGTGTTTAATTTGTAGATAGACTGGTTTGCATAGATAAACTATGCTTCCTACCAGATGTCTCGGACGGATAACCATTGAAGACACAATATCCTATAAGTGCATGAATAAAAAAATTGAAAACTATGAGGATTAAACACTGTTTTAGGCTATCACGGTTTGTTTCATAATTTAAATTGTCACTTACGGAATATCTTCCGTGATTTATATTTATTTTGAGTTCCCAAAACTCACAACAAATATAAACATAAATCACGGAAGATATCCCGTAAGTGACAATTTAAATTATGAGGATTAATGTGTAGCTCGCCGTCCAGTAAATAGAAAGGCCGGGTTGACGGTAGGTTGTGTTCCATGCGCACCTCAAAGAAATGTCAGCAAGATGGACGGGTCTGTTCAGGGCTGTGGGATTATTCGAAAGAGTTACTATGGCTCTCGCAAAGGGCATCGGAAAGAACGCAGATGAGTGTGAGTTGGTAAAAATTGACACTCCTTCTCACTCCTCCCAGTTTGAGAGTTATTATTTTGATGATATATCACGTTAAAAAAGGGAATGGCCTCTCAGGTTCTTTTTCTTAGGTAGGAAATCATCCAATGACTTACCCCGCTATGGGTGGAGTGTGGCGTGATGGGTGGAGCGGGTGGCCGTGTGGTTTTTAAAGATTAAAAGCCAGTCCGATTTCCTTCATTGCCTTGCGTTCCAGGACCCCTGGCTTTTTTAAATTGTTATAAGCTAGTGCTTGACTGCGATCAGTGATGCTATCAGTGGTTTTACTTTCAGACGCGAAACCATGGCCCCAATAGGCTTCGTCCCTGCTGGGCCCCCTTTTTCAAATGACCTCAGTTACCAATTGCTCGCCGTCCGCAAGCTTACGCCTACAGTGGCTAAAAATCTTAGTCGGGATCTGGGACGTGAGGAAGCCCGTTCCTTCACGTGATCTCTCAGCAGAGAGACGGCTAGAGCTCGAGCAATTGCATCTTAATGGACTGATTGTGTTATAACAATTTTCTCATTTACCAAGACTTTTGAAAACCGTTAATAAACATCACAAGAATAAAACAGCAAAACGAATCCAACCACGGCCTGATTAACTTATGAACGAAGCTTATTATTACACATCCAATTATCCCAAGCCAGCCAAAAGACAAAAGTTTAACACCCAATTTTTACACTGCATTTCAACAAAATTGGAACCACAATTCAGTATAAGCCACAGTAATTACATTGCACCGGAAAACGAAACGAAAAAATATTATAGTACCCGAAAACCTCTAATTACTGGGCCAAACACGTAGCAGGACAAATGTACACCATAATTTTTAGAAGTAACGATTGCAATTTGACATTTATTGTAGACATTAAGGGGAACGATACTGGCCACAAATATGGTCGGCCATTTTGCGCACGTGGTGAATTCATAAAATGGCGGATTATTGATGCACTGACTGAATGCTTGGGGTTTGATTATACTTAAGTAGATATTTTTGTTGTGTTAAGAGAATTAGGTCTTAGTCTTCAAAATTTTAACGAAAATTATGAGAGTATTATCATCTCATTTTAAAACTTGCTTACGTACAGCAATGTGTATGAGTGCCTAACTCAAAAATTATATTTGACTAGCAATTTGCCAGCGCCTTTATTCGCGAAAATGTTTTCATAAAAACTTTAACATTTCTTAAACCGTATTTAGGAGTATAGGATAATTTGTGCCGAGTATCAAATTTATTTATCCAAAGATTCAAATTTATTCACCCATACGAACTTAAAGTCAGTTTTGAAAACGATTAATATGAAAATTTTTATTTACGTAGGTTACTATTTATGCTAAGTTTCAAGTATATAGGCCCAAAGAATAAAATTTTACATACAAGCGTATTTCCCCATTTTCACCCCATAAAAGATGAGATTTTAAAAACCCCTCTTAGTGCTCGCCTACGTCATAAAAAGATAAAAGGAAGCCTTATGCAAATTTTTACGCTCCTACTAGTTGTAGTTTTGGCTGTCCGTTGATGTCAGTCAGGTAGTTTCTTCTTTTATATAAATTACTAGCTGACTCGGCAAACGTTGTTCTGCCATATAAATTACTAGCTGAGCCCCGCGGTTTCACCCACATTTTTCGCGTAATGTTATATACCTTCCTGAATAAATGGGCTATCTAACAGTGAAAAATTTTTTTAGATCGGACAGGTAGATCCTGAGATTAGCGCGTTTAAACAAACAAACAAACATACTTCCGCTTTATAATATTAGTATAGATAATGTAACATGATTTTTTACACCTTGTGACTGAAAAACTTACGGAACCCAATTTTTTTCTAAAATAAAATTTAGCCTATGTTACTCGTGGATAATGTAGCTTTCGAATGGTGAAAGAATTTTAAAAAACGGTCCTGTAGTTTTTAAGCCTATTCATTACAACCAAACAAACAAAGTTTTCCTCTTTATAATATTATATATTAGAGATAAGTAGCACCCCAAAAACAGCTTCACAGGAACCAAACACAAACTCACAAGGACCAAACACGATACACAAAATCGTTTTGCAACCGATACTCGTATATTAAAGTCCTTTCGAAGTGAAGGGATAAATTCTTAAAGGCCTCGCCTATGGTCGGGTTACTTTGCACGTCTGCTTTGACATTGCGCATGCGTTGCCAAACCTAACCTGATTGTAGTGCAGGACAAATTTATTGGGCAATTATTTTTGTTGGTCTAGATATTGAGTTTATTTTTGTCTTTTAGTTACTAATAGAGTTATAGAGATCATGGTAGGATGGTAACAGCGACTGTTGCAACTAAGTTCTGGGCACGTCATAATTATGGCGGTAAGTCTACTCTTTGAAGAGAGGCAGGAGATTCGTCACGGCATCCTCACCTTCCGCTTGACGCAAGTCGCAAGTCAGATATAGTAAGTTCGGAAGATTCAAGCAGAAGAGAAACCCGGATATCATCATCATCATCAGCATCTCAGCCGAAAGACGTCCACTGCTGGACATAGGCCTCCCCCAAGGGCCGACCCGCCAACCCGGATATCACTATTATGTAAACCGTCCGGAAGACACAGTGAACACACGGTGGAGGTATGTCTCGCTTGGGCGAAGCACCGGCGTGTCTCTGTGGAGGCGATTGACAGCAGTGACCTATCGTAATGGGCCTAAAAAAACCCCACGATACGTTGGTACGTACAACATTTTATTTTAATAGAAAAAACTGTAATTTTCAATGTCAAGAGTGAACATAAGAAATGTGATACCAGAGCCTTATTTTTCCATGTAAATGAAGCGTTAATGAATACCCATTAAGAATTTACTCAGTAATAACAGTCAGCATACTTTAACCTCTGTAAGTCAGTAGGCTAGTATCTGGAATACGCGTGATCGTGGGATTTAAAGTTACAATAGCAATCGCAATGGGGGCACTATTTATCTTCATGCTCTCGTTATGGTTATGATGTGAGCAGAATTCCTAGCGGTTTTATCATCACAGTTAGTTGTACTACTGTTTTGTTGAGATTTAAATATTGTTATGGTGACTGTTGACTTTTTTTTTCTGTTGTAGGCTCGCGCTTAACTGCTTTCACATCTGTTGGAAAGTGATGATGAGGTCAACGCAGGAGCACACTTGCCTAGAAGTAGGTTGTAGCTATCTGGAACCGCAGACTTTGCCTAGGAAATCCAGCTGAACGCATAATAAGTGTTCTGAAACGTCGAGTGCGTGGGATATCTTCCAGTGGCATCGCTGTATATATTTTTATGTGTAGATATTAAATTATATTTTAATTCATGAATCCCCGACCGGTCCTTTGAGACCGCGCTGTTATTGTTTTACTATTGTGTCTCGTTTTGCGGGTATGTGATAGGTTAAAGAAGATTTACTCGTACCTATTGTTTAATGGGTAATTTCGAATAATGAAAACTTTTTGGGTGTCTAAAAATCAAGTGTGAATAATTTACTTTTACCTTAGTGAGCTTCATCGTCGATCACATCGTTAACGTCGTCGTCGAAACGTCATCCATCGTCGACCACATCAACATTAACCATCGGGTCAGATAGTGGGTACTAGTAGGCACGATTGTATGAATGACAATAATAATAATAATCACAATCTTTTTGATATTATGTATAATTTGTTCGTAGACTTAATTTGCCGTGTTTTACGCTGCCCGCTTACGACAGATTTTTTGTAGATCCGATAATCAGCCCGATAATTAGCACATATTATAATCCTATAGTATATTCTGACCGACTTTTTGTAGGTCGTGTGCGTTGCACTATTGCTATCAGTGTGTTCTATTTTTCACCTACACAAAAAATCGTTCACCGATTGTCGTTCGTGGGTGGGCACCCTTATTAATAATATTAACAACTAATCGACAAATGATTATATTATTATTTATCTTATTGGCATTTAGAAAACCTATTGTATTTTTCTTAACAGCCGCAATAAAACTACATCGTGATCAAGTCATTGCAACAATGTAACACAGCTGTCCCCTTTACTTTGTCCTACAGTGTACAATGGCGTAGTAGAAGCCGATATAATCGGTGAGTTCTGAGTACCGAGATATTGCACTGTCGAGCATTTACACAGATTCTCCTTTGAGATATCGTAATGCAAGGTGCATAGATGTACATGCATTTGTCGAACCAATTTAACTGAGTATCTATTAGGCTATTAGTATAGAGTTTAGTGTTGGTCGTATGAACTAGCTTTTAACCCCCGACGCAAAAACGACGGGGTGTATACAACTTGTAATATAATTAACGCACATCCTCTGGGGGGGTCATTGTACTCATCATTATAAACAACTTTTACTATGTAACCAAACCTGAAATCGAAAAAAAAAATATCAGCTGTTCCATACATTTTGACGAAATATGCGAACATAAATGTAGGGAACAGCTGATTATTTTTTCTCGATTTCGGGTTTGGTCCCATTGTAAAAGTTGTTCATAATGATGAGTACAATGACCCCCCCAGATGATGTGCGTTAATTATGTTACATGTTGTATATGTATCTGTCTGTGGCATCGTAGCTCCCAAAAGGATGTTCCGATTTTACTGAGGTTTTTTTTTTTGAAAGGTATATCAGTCGAGAGTGTTCTAAGCTATGTTTAGTGGAAATCGGTTCAGGTCTTCAAGGTCTTCAGGGCCTGAGAGGTGGAGACTAGTCGGGGGTTTTTTAAATGTTCAGTTTAAATTTTTTGGCAACGGTTTTGGTCATATTAAAAAATATACATATATCCCATGGAAAAGTCACTATATAGTCTGTACCCGATTCAGGAGGAAGAAACGCCCAGGTGTCATTATTATGTGGATCGCCCGGAGGATACGGTAAAACCATTCAGTAAAGTTGTGCCCATAGGCGGAGCACCTCTGTGACCGATCGGCGGCGGTGAACTCTCGCACCAGGCTCTGGATCAGGTCATAGTGCGAAGCAGTAATGCCAGTGAAGGAAACACCCAGTCGCGTAAGAAAATGGACATCCTCAAGCCCCAAACGCCGTGACCCTGACTCCGATATCAGCGACGGTAAACGCGAGCTTGCGGATGACGAGCAATTGGTAGCTAGCCATCTGGAAACTGTTCAAACCGAGCCTAACTAAGTTCTTAACTCCGCAAATTGTTCCACGCGCGCTTATAAGAGATATTAGCAATACCGGAGAGGAGAAAGGGAAAAGTTTTTGGAAAATCTTTAAATATAAAAAAAACCACAGAAGGAATCACAATGAATTAAAAAGGCGAAAATTGTATCTGTTTATTTTGTGTATGTATGCTGTTTTACGTTCTAACTTCTTTTTTTGGACATAACTTAGCATACTAATAGAACATCGCCTGGAACAAGACATAAGGTACTTTGTATCCCGTTATGTTCCCTGAGGATAATTTTCTGCACATAAGCAAAACCGCTAACAGAAGCTTGTATAATAATGAAAGTATAATCTGTTATTTTGATAAATACCTAAAGGCTTAACCACTTTCCATGAGAAAAGAAATAAGTTTTTATGAAGATGTACCAAATGAAGCAACTAATTAAGTATCATTAAAAACATACTTTTTCCATGTCAAACAATGTTGTTATTATTTATTGTTGCTCAAAATCTCAGCATTTAAAAACGAAAGTGAAAGTGAAAGTTACATTTCAACAATTTACTATCTCAGTAAGAATTTACTCTTCAGACAATACACTGGACTGCCAAAATAACGGGTCACTGAGAGAAAAACTGCGATGTTTTTCGTAGTATGTACACTTGTGCAGACTAGTTGCGCCTTACCCGCGTCCTAGTAGACAATTATCACCAGAGAAGATACTCTCAGAATATTGGGACCCCCCCCCCCTCCTTGCGTCGTATTCTTCAATGCTGAGGGTCGTGACCTCCCTGCATAACCACCTTAGCCCTTATGATGTTCCTCCACCTGTTCCTGTCTTCAGTGTTGTGAAGGGCATCGTAAATCGTGGAATTAAAAGCGGTGCGGATCTGGTCAGACCAACATATTGGCCTGGGCCCGCGAGGCCTTTTACCATCTACTTTACCGGTCACAATGAGCCTTTCGAGGATATTCGAAGTATCCAACGTGCTATTCCAGCTTATGGTCTGTCGGTCGCGGTGTACCAAGTTTCGACATAATCCACTCAGTTGTAGTAACAAACTTACAAATATACAAACAAAACTTCACCTTAATATTCGGTGGAGCACACGGTAGAAGTGTGCCCCGCTTGGGCGGAGCACCGCCGCGTCCTTGTGGAGGCTATCACGAATTCGTTTCTTGCATTAAGAAATTATTAAGTACACTTTTTATCAGTGATCCAGAATTTTTGCGCCCCGTCTTTGAAACTTATCGTAATACCTAAATTATACACCATATTTACAAAAAGATTAAGATTGACATAAAAAATATAAAGCAGCTTATTATGAGATTTATAATTCATAACTTTTGAGGAAAATTCACAGAAGAAATTAAAAAAGTCAAAGTCTAAAATGTTAATCCATCTCTTTGAAGTTCTTGGTAAATGGTGAATAAATTATGGTTAGATATGCTATTTTACACTTGTGGATGTTTTTTTAAGGAGACTAGGGGGATGTGTTAAGAGGATTAATACCATTTTTTTAGATGGGGTATCGTCAAATAACTTCTCCTGCTCTGGGTGGAGAGAGACTGCAGGACTCACTTATGTTTCTTTATCTGCATTTTGTGTTCTAGGACCACGGTCAATATATTCTTATTATTAATATAAAGTATTACGGCTATACTATAATTCTGAACATCGTATTTCTATTTCTTATTTTATAGTAAGTTTTCCCCAAAATAGGACTTTTTTTTAGTTGGTAATCACCAATATGACTTCTCCCGTGCTGGGCGGAGTGGGAGAACATGCCAGACTTTTACTGACTTAAACCCATTCCTGTTTCTTCTATGCCTTCGTTCCAGGGTTACGGGATTTTCTTTCATTTTGTCAAATCAATATCAATTTAATTTTTCCTGTAATAATATTAATGAAAGGAAATAAGGAATTAAAGAAAACAGCATGAGCCATAGAAAACTCTATTAGCCCTAACAATTGTCAATACAAAACCTACACCACAAGAATCCCCCCATATCGTCCTGTAAATCCTCTAATTGGATCTCACAAGCTATAAAGGTGGGTATCCACTACGTTCGCACCAACAGAGCGGTTACATCGGATACTCCAGTCATTCGTCAACGTATTCAGAGCGTGGAACATTTGGCACATCCAGTGTATGAACGGCCTTATCTGAGTTGGGTATAATTTCAAATTGATGGCAGTCAGCGTATAATATTATGGTCAACTTTTGCAGGGTGCTGTAGTGCATTGTGCCATGAAGTACCGTGTTACCCCAGTTAATGGGTTGTGGAGGTCTGGTAGGCAGCCGCTCATTGTGCATACAGCTGATGAGTGAAATTCTTGGCGGAGTTTGTGTTTACTAGTATTTGTCGCAAAAATGAATAAGGGACTTCTAAGCAAGTGTGCTTAATCGTCGTAAACATTATTGCTTATCATCAGATAAGATCTTGTCTAGAGCAAGCCTATGAATAATAAAAAATACATGAACGTTTGCATTTAAGTGCCGCCAAGCTGGGTACTAGTAGTTTGCAATGATGCGGGAACGTTTGAAAGAGTAATCGAACCCTAGAACGCTAAGGGTTTTTTATTACTATTAAAAGGCTAGTGCTTGACCACTATCTAACCTGATAGTAAGCGATGATATTGTGGTCGACAGAATTAAGGTCACAAGTGGGTTTTTAGTCAGACGCGTGACACGTTCTCTCATAATAAAGCAGGGAGAAGTAGTTTGATTTCCATCTCAAAAGAAAAAGTCACCGTTGGCTGCAAACGACAAACGATGGGTAGTTAGCCGTTCGGTCGTCTGGTAGCCGTCCGGACCGAGCCCAAGTCGTTTAAGGGTCTATGGCGAGTAGTGTTCAACGTCCGCCTCAAGGAGATGTCAACAAAACCGTAGGGGCCGAGCAGGATCGAAACATACTGGGGACAAGGGCCCCAAAGCAACGCAAAGAAGGAACATAAGAGTCAAGTGGGTTTTAGTCAGTAAACCTCTGACGCGCCCTCCCTCTCCACCCTAGAGCAGAAAAAGTAATTGACTTAGTAATTTGATTCCCACCTCCAAACAAAAAGTATCATCATCTGCCTAGCCTTTTCCCAACTATATTGGGGGCGGCTTCCAGTCAAGCCGGATTTAGCTGAATACCAGTATTTTACGAGGAGCGGCTGCCTACCAGACCTCCACAACCCATTAACTGGGGTAACACGGTACTTCATGGCAAGAGGAGTCAGGTTTACTGGCTTCTGGCTATCCGTAACGACTGCCAAAGATCTTCAAATGACAGCCGGGACCAACGGCTTAACGTGCTTTCCGAGGCACGGAGGAAACTCGTTATGTTAAGATGCTCACCCATCCACAGACCAACCTAGGCAAGCATTGCTTAACCTTGAAGATCGATCAGTGCGGCTGTTATTATCTAGCCACGAGCTCCTCAAAACAAAAAGTATACACTAAACAATTCCTTAAACTAAACTAACAAGATGATTACATTTTTTATACTCGTCACAATCTTACTTCTCATTACACTAACAATAACACTGGCAATTAGCTTTCCACGTTAGAGAACGTAAAATGAAATTAATGTACTTTTTTTCTACTTTTTGTGGTAAAAAATGTCGTTAAGGCTTTTATTGTGATTAAAAGAAGGTTCATAAAAAATTAAACATTACACTCGTAGTACAAATAATTAGAATCACACAGCGTTGGATGTTGAAAATCTTCGTTCAAAAGTGTTTACAAATTTTCTTATCACTTATATCGTTATCAAATTCTTTACAAAATCTGTCTTGAAAAAGTGCACTTTTTGCCTTGAAACCTTATGCGTAGGAGGCATCGTAATATTTGTAAAGCTTACAGATAGTCATAATAATAAATCGCGCCCGTAATATCAGAATTATTCCTAGTATAGGCTCAGTTAAAAAAAATGCAAGGAATAGAATAGAAAATGCTGAAAATGCATTGAATCTGTATTTATAACTATAGGACGCATTATTGAGTTCCTATCAACCCAGTTTCCGATAAGTAGTAACTTCTTAACGACACAATATACAATGTAAGTGCACAACAAAATGCCAAACAAAATTACCGAAAAAGACAAACAATGCATTCTTCAACTTTAAAAATTAATCAATCAATTGCTTAGCAAAAAGCATCGCGACATGCCGTGACCAAGAGATAACTACGGTATATTTTTATCATGAACAAAAACTGGAATTCTATCGAGTACCCATACAAGTCATACCACATAAGCGCAATGTGAGACAGAGATAGATGGAGATATATATGTGGGAGTGAAGGTGATGGAAGAAGTCGCGTGGCTCAAACAGGATAGTTGTAGGTTTGTCCGTTTTTATGACAAAACTAGCTTTGCACACCTGATGAATAGCCATGTTTGCAACGGGAGAGGTTCCTTCACGGTCGTTTTTGATTATGAGGTAGGTAAAATCTTTGTGAAGCAACAGGTGCGATGGTATTGTGATTTTGACGGCAGTTCTTATTTTCATCAAAGTTTTCGCTTCATAGATTTCCTTAGAGATATTTTTTTCTCATCAAAACTACATAAATACACGAAAAATAATTGAAATTGCAAAACAAAACTTGAATATTCAATTTTAAAAAACAATTTGTAGTTGTAGTTTAATACATACTTACTAATATTTTATATTTAAAAGTAACTCTGTCTGCCTTATTAAATTAGTTCGGTAGGTACTTTGACCGTGAAAGGGCTTTCACGGTCAAAGTACATACCGAACTAATTTTTGATGAAATTTGGTACGGAATAAGCTTGAACCCCAAGAAAGAACTTAGGATATTTTTTATCTGGTTTCGATTTCGACTAAGCCTCCGCAATAACCGACATCTATGCAAACGAAGTCACTGGCAAAAGCTAGTATGTAATAAAGAATTGTATATGAGTCTGTAAATAGATTTATAAAAAAAATGAAAGCAACTGTGTGAAGCCAAAAATACGGTCTATACTAAATTACTTTCCTTAAGGAAAGAGGAAATAACCAATATGCAAGAAGATGAATGAATTCGAAAAAAATTAGGCATTTTTTTATATTGTGGGCTGAGAGGAAAAGGAAAAACCACGGGAAAACGCATGAGACAAATTTTTCGTATTTGTCACCAAAGAGTTAATTCAAAAATATACCTTTTTTTACTACAAACCTATAAGGACTATTTTGAATCAGCTATGTTGAGATATTTAAGGTGAGTCAGCTAAGTTAAGTTAACTGAGCTGCGTTACTTAAGCTGACTATACTCCGTCGGTTTAGGTAGCTAACTAAATGTAAACAATCTTGGCATGTCTTTTTATCTAAAAGTTGTCTATAAATTGTATATAAAAATCTTTGCGACTAGGTATTTACCTAAATCGATGTTAGCTATTAAACTAAATTTAAATAATCTTTGTGTATATTATATACGACCTCTTTAATATAAAAAGACGTACCATTTTTACCTAAGCTAGTAAGTATTTGTAAGTAATTATTAGTATTATTTTATTACTTTGCATTTCAATTACCTCAGTTATGCTAAACTAACATTTTTTATTTCTTGATCAACTAAAAATTATAGTGCACAGGTGCACTCTTTGGTTCTGAACTCCGGTAGTCCCATGGGATGGCGATCCAAAACGACTTGGGAGAGAGCAGTCGCAAGACCAACGGATTTACAGACTTTCCGAAGTACTACTACTTTCATACTACCAACTTCCACACTTCGGGCAACAACATAGTAAGTTCTAATGGAAAACCACCAAAAGTACTTTATGCCTGACCTGGGAATCGAACCCAAGATCCCACCCACGCCCAGTAGTCACAGGTGCAACCACGAAAGCAGTACGTAAGCTATAGTTACAGATAGTATCGTGCCAATTTTCACCGCACTAGACAGTAATATTTCAAGTTCATGAGACTTACATAAAGTACTAAAACAAAAAAAAAATCCTTTACTTAATAAAACTGTAAGAAACTAAACACAATAATACGACTAGGATAATAGCTAGAAGCGACTGCCTATCAGACCTTTACAACCTATTTACCTACTGGGTAACACGATACTCCTTGAATAAAGTGCTGGCCAGGGTTTCTGGCGTCTGACTACCTGTAACTCTATGGGCACAAAAACGGTCACCTCATGGTTATATACCTTTTCTTTTAATAAAATCAAATTAATTTTCTAAATACCAGTAGAATGGTTATAGATCAATTTTTTCTACAACTAAAACACTTTTTCATGCAAAACACAAAAACGAAGTTTCCAAATGCTTTAATTATCTGGTGTAGATCTATCCAATCCGACGCTGTCAGGAAGCAAGTATTCCACAAAAAGTCGTTGATCGATGTTCCACTACAAAAATGCATTTCGACAATAAAAGAGAAAATACAATGTGCATTTTCCGTGCCTATCTCCCCCGGCAAACTAGTCCGCGAAACGTATCGTTACAATAATGGTTCCAGTACACAAACCAATTCGATTGAAAATATTGTGTCTGACCAACTATTCCTATATTTTATTCAGCGCCCGACCCCAACCTTCCACTAGAAATAAGCCGTTTGCTGTACAAACCAAAAGTATACAAAAAAAAAATACGACTCATATCTGCATCCATTTTTTTTTTACCCCAAAGAAATTTATAAGTCATCCAGTCGTTCATACTTAACTTCTCATTTCTACAAGAAACGACGCATACAAAAAAAGTTCATAGAGTCTGAAAGAAAAATTACCAGTAAGATCAAATGAACGAACCGAACCAAACTACACTGTGGTCAGTGTAAAGGAAAAATTTCTTATTCGGAACGCGCACGTTGATAGTACGGTGGTTCTACCTCGTTTTTGAGGCTCTGCAGTGATGCGGAACAGAGACGGATATATACGAGTACGCTTTGATAGAGCGAGACAGGGGTATTATTGCACCGGTAGTGAGGAGTGAAAGAGATCAATAATGAGACGCACGAGGAGTTGAAAAGGGATTTCAGATTAAGGTCGTTGTCGAGTCAAAGAACAGGTTAGTGGGAAAACTTGTAGATGCGTGGTTTGGTAGAATTATTGAAAGCTTATAGAGATTACTCGGTGAGGAGAGTTTCTACATTTTGTAGGCGGTTTACATGATGTATGTTTTAGACGTTCGAGCGCATGCGTGCGCTTTATATGGGATACTGAGCTTTAATCAGAGTAAGTATCAATAACATAATTATAATATTAAGTTTATTGTAAAAGTACAGGTTAAATATTAAAAGCTCTTACCATGTACTTTTTGTAATTGACAATAAAACTAAATAGGGTTCATACATGCAATCCTAACTTAACTAGGTACATTTACTAATCAAGTACATTAAATTTTCACTTTTTTATTACACCTATTATTGTAACATGTATTTTGTTGATCTTCAAGATCTTTAAAATAAATAAAAAGTATGTCTACATTTTTCAAAGCATCAGTTTAAAACTATGATTTTAGATACCTAATTAATTTGATGATTTTATTTAGGAACCCATTTTTCACAAATTCTCTATTAAAGTCTCCGTATCTACTATTTACCTAAAAATCAACTAAAGCACCAATAATTTTCTACGTAGCTTTCGCACGTCATAGGCAGAATACCATCGACCTTTCTCCCAATAAGCCTACTCTTTGGTGCCCAGCCTGGCCGGGCGAGCGGAGCTTTACATACACCCTCAGTCACTAGCTGAGCGTCGCGGGTGTCAGTGCGTTCCGTCGCTCCAGCAACCGTCATTACGCGGCATTTTGAAAAACGAACATTCAAAAAAAAATATCCCATAAAAAACAAAACAATTTCAAATAATTCAGTGTTTTTTCTGTGAGTGACAGTGCGAAAAACAACTCTATTTTTAAACAGTGATGGATGATTATCGTGGTTTTCTTTTAGTGTAGTGCCGTTTTCAGATGTTGGATTTTTAATGTGAAAGATTACAGGATTACTGAGTAATGAACGTTTTCTTTCGTGATAACGAAGCTGAAGGTCAGTGGCCTATTATTTTTTAGTAAAATTATAGTCGTTTTTGCGCGTGTTTCTTGCGTGTTTCAGTCGTGAGGGTTTCGTTCATTTTTGTTATGAATTTAACGTGTTGACGATGCAGTGTTTTTGTACGATATGTCAGAAATATTCGCGTTTTCATGAAAATGCCGGATCATTTTTTTCGGTAGTAAATTTCGCGCTACAGAAGTTTTATATATTTGTTTAATTTCTGCCGTAAAATATGTTTCCAGCTTGTACAGTGTCTAACAAAAACCCACTTACTGGTTCTAGGTATTTCAAAATGTATATAAAATATTTGCTAAGCTTTTCCGCTACGCATTTTCCGAGAGAAAATTCCTTAACGTTTTACGTTTTTCCTGTAATAATATTATGAAGAGACAGTGAGTTTATATATTATATCGTAAACTGGAAGAGAAATGACGCGATTTTGTGTATTTCTGTGCTTGTTTTGACCTTTACAACACAGAAGTGTGGCGGCCATGCTTTTTATTCTAATTTGTTGATAGTAAAAGAAAAAAAATCCACCAAAGAAAGAAGATTCAATATAAAAGCTCACGCACATACACGTAGCAACAACAGTAACACCGTACCAACATTTCCCAACATGTTCAACATAAAATTATTACGTTCAGAACTCATTAACATAATCACAACACTGAAGTTATTGTGTCAAAACATTGTCTTGACATAAGGAAATTATCTTTTGTATATACGCGGCGTTAATTATAGGAGTATAAGCAGTGTTTTTAGTGGTACTTACAGGAATGGTATGTTATTATTACAGTAGTCGACTAAATATCTTTACGCGTATTATTATTTTGACTCCTACGTTTTATTTAGTAGTGGAAGTTGTTCTTTTTATTAAAGTATTATATTTATTGGTCTTAATAATAGTAGCGAGTAATGGTCGGGGGGTATAATGAAAGAGTATTATAGAGCTACCAGACATTATTACTAACTAGCTTGTCGTCGCGGTTTCGCTTGCGTGAAACGCACACATTTCAGGGTTGAGTTTAAAAAAAAATCGTTGCTATTCGTCGTCTGTATTGTAAAAGCCACTCCTGTGAAAAAAATTAGCTTTCTAGGTCCAAAGGTTTAGGCTAGGCGTTGATGAGTCAGTGATTCAAGCTTTCTATGCTAGTTACTCGGTATGTTAAAAATGAAAGTAGGGGATATTCAAGTATGATGATACGCTACTTTCATAGGGCAGGCAGAGGAGTACGGTACACTTATTTTTCACTAGTTTTGTGTAGGTTCAATTTTTTTTAGATGGGATTTTATCTTATGAGAAACATCTCTCGCTCCACTTTAGAGCGAGAGATGTTTCAATTTCAACTGACTAAAATCACAGGTATAAAGACCTTGGGTATCCTTTTCACACTTTCTCCATCGGCGTTGGTGTAGGTTCAGATGGATAATGGAATAACGTTTTGTATAGAGGATGCGAGGATAAATGACTTGTTTCCACCATCACCTTCCTACCATCGATTAACCCCTAACATATGGCGAAGATCCATCTTTAAACTAATGACACTTCTAAGGTCCGGACTAAGCGTTTCGCCTCGTCGTTTATACCACGTACTTACCAAAGCACTGGAACAAATTGCAGCCGAGAAGACCATATCTTCTCGTCAGTAACGTGTCTTCAAGGCTTGAGTGAATATGTTCTTAAACTAGGGTGCCTCACCATCAACGATTGCATCACAGTTTACCATCAGGTGCGATTGCACTGGTTTTAGTTGCTATAGTGTCTAGTGCCCCTAAACCATCAGGCCGATGTTCGATGGGGGTCTTGAGCTCGATTCAAACCTAAGACAAATATTTCTGTGATGAACACGGTCATTTGTTCGGTGTCTGGGGGTACTTAATGAAACCCACCTTTGTCGTTTCAGTTGGCCTTTTATCGGCCGCAACGCGTATCAGCAACCAATAATAATCTTTCACTATACAGCGGTATTAACCTATTTTTTTTTATAAACCCCCTAAAAAACCAAAACACAACAAATTACACTTAAAACTAAAACTTATAATTATTTCTTTAACTACCAAAACAAAAAATAAAAAACATCAAACGAAAAATCTTGATTATAATTACCACCACTAAATTTATGAAAGGGAACTATAAACACAGTGCCCACTTTGTACTTTAGGGGGTGGATTATCCACCCCACACCCCGTTTCAGCCCCCGGCACCTAATTTAGAGAAGTGTCACGAATGGTGACGTCAGGTGAAAACGTTGAGTGATGGTGAAATAGTCAGTTTATTGTTCATAATATTTTTTGCTGAAAAGAGAACAATTTGTTATGAAAGCTTGAAGCTTTTGGTTGTTATGATGAAGGTCGAAACTGATTTTGTGAAGATTTTTGTTAGTATAGAATAAAGAATTTAGCATTAGCATTATCGACCTTATAATGTTCCCACTGCTGGGACTCAGGCCTCCTCTTTTGGAGAGGGAATGGGACATAATCCACCGCGCGGGCCCATTGCGGATTGATGGATGTCACATGTCTTCGAATAAAGAATCGCTTAACTTAAATGGCAGTAGGCATAGCACAATGGTTGTAGAACAGATGGTCGATGGGCATGAAAGGTTCTCGAAGGACGACGACACGACGTACTGGAAAACGCAGCGTTGGAAGGCCTCCCACAAGGTGGGCCGCTGATCTGGTTCGGGTCACTGGAATCTAATGGATGCCAAACTCACAAGACCGGTCCAGCAATAGACGTCTTTCGGCTGAAATGATGAAAACGATAATGGAATGTTTCCCTCAAGGGTTTGCTATTTCAGAACCTTTCAGTCTCATCGACGATATTCGGTGGATCATAGGGATATGCCGGTTACCTTGGTTCTCCTTCAAATATTTAAATTACTGATATGATAACGCAAGGAAACTCTAAACACTGCCCTCTCCGTTGCCCTTGGGGTGACTTTAAACCTTCTGAGGTAGTCAATTATGAGCGACTAAGTTAGTAATTAGAGCAGTGGTGGCCCAGTAGTAACTGCCCCGACTTACAAGTTGTAGGTCGCTGGTTCAAACCCAGTCAGGTGCATTATTTAGTGTAATTTATTTTATCACCATTGCTCTCAAAACGGTGAAGGAAAACATCGTGAGGAAACCGGCATGTCCTAGAACCAAAAATTCGAAGACATGTGACATTCACCAACTCGCACTGGGCCATCGGGGTAGATTATGGCCCATTCCCTCTCCTAGAGAGGAGGCCTGAGTCCCAGCAGTGGGTACATTATAAGGCCGATAAAGCAAATGCTAAAAAGTTTCAAAGTCATATACTGGCAACCCACATTGCTGCTGTAGTCAACTATGACTTAACAGAAATGATAAAAAAGCCTAAAAATAAAGACTGATTTCTATGAAACAAAATGAGGTTATAGACACCATAATAGTGCGGGAATATAAAAGAAACTTAGGTGTGCCTTCGATGACAATATGGAAGGTACTTTCATTGTGATATTTGTATACGCTGTGACATCAAAGAACTGCCATATTGCGTGTTTGTGTATTTATCCAGAAGCAACGTTTTTTTGGGATGGATGGAAATTATCAAATATTTTTCTTCTTATCTGAATGGATGACTAGCGTAGTGGACTATTGCTGAATTTCCTCTGTTTCTCCATCAATAAAGCCCTAGAACCCAGTGAGGCAACCATTTTGCGTTCCAGAGCGTCAATTTGGTGCGTGTGTATGTCGAACGTTTTAATAGGTTTCAATGAAATTTGGCACACGAATAGACCATGTCCCAGAAAAGCAAATATAATACTTTTTATCCGGGTAGCATGTTCCCTTGGGACAATTTTTTACTTGAGGCGAACTACTACTCACTCTTCACACTAATATTATAAAGGCGAAAGTTTAGGAACCTTGTTTGTTACTCCTTCACGTTAAAACTGCTCACAGAATTTGAATAAAATTTATCACATTAATAGACCATATCATGAAATAGCATATAGGATACCTACTTTTTGTCCCGCAAGTATTTCTTGTGAGACAATTTTCTCCTATAACACAGGCGTTACTGACCAGGTAACCAGTATACTTTTCTTCAAATTTCGCATTAATATACAAATGGCATACAAAACTAAATGATGCCTTTTCCTAGAATCTAGCTCACATAACAACTTTTTTAGCCTTAAAAATTATAGCCTTTTTACTAGCTATGAGTGGTTTCATATAGACGAATATTAGACGGTAACAATAAAATGGGCTGTATTGTTTAATTTCAATAGACTTCAGAAGTTCGCCATCAATTATTTTGGAGTTCAACGCACTAATTGTAGTGATTACAATTAAATTATTAGTGGAAAGGGAAAATTGGTTTAATTTTGTTAGTAGGTAGAAAACTTTTGGTTTGTTGAACCTTAAATCGATACTAGTAGTAAACCCTACTGACTTGCTACTATACTGTAAAGCTCTATAAACGTATCATATCTAACTAGAATTCCTGTAGAGATGTGCGACATTACCTACAATGCGTTTTAACCTATTAATACCCGCGAAACGAGACACAATAGTAAGACAATAACAGCGCGGTCCTATGAGACCGGTCGGGGATTCATGAATTAATATGCAATGTTTTTGGAATGACATAGCAAAAATTAGACAACACTTCTTTGCACTTACAACATACTAGCAAATAAATGCATTCTATTCAGAACTCTGGGTCCTACTCCAGGAGCAGGAATGTGCCGTAATCCTGATGGATTACCCCATCATACCCTATACCTAGATATCTTAGCTGCATGATCGCAGGGCTAGTACGGATTGGTGGATGTCACGTAAGGTCTTCGAATTTTCGGTTCTAGGACCAATAAAAAAAAGAAAGTAAGGAAAGGTCGAATTAGATACAAAATTTATATAATTCATAGATTAATTTCTAAGTCTTCTGTGCAGAAGTCTTTAG
Organism: Mythimna separata; assembly: GCA_030763345.1. Taxonomy (NCBI): domain Eukaryota; kingdom Metazoa; phylum Arthropoda; class Insecta; order Lepidoptera; family Noctuidae; genus Mythimna; species Mythimna separata. The sequence goes on from CM061190.1 coordinate 9,433,102, forward strand.
TACGCTTTCTTAATAATTTTAATCTCTAACGGTAACAATCAATACAATCTCGAAAAGCGATGAGACAGCCTAACGTGCCATTTCAAGAGACACTTTTATAAAAATTCCTACAACCTTCAAAAAAAAACCTACAAGAGAGAGCCAAAGGCGAGGTGATACCACCAAACGACACTTGACCGAAACCCTCAAACGCTGCGTTACATTTGATCGAGTCCGTTCTCGAAACCAGTCGACTTAGAATAAAAATAAACAAAGTTCAGACACACCTGTTGGTCAATTATCCCAGGGCACAAAAACTCGCTCCCTGTTTTAATAGAAGATGGGTTACTAAGGTTTCGAGTTGGGTGTCTGGGTGACAGTCGATTGGTTATCACTTTAAACTAGTTAGGCGAGAAGATTTTTTTTGTTCGTTTTTTTTTGTGACTTGGGGGTTTAATTTTAGTGATGTATATTGTACGAGTATGTGCTTAATTTCATCTTAATGCATGCCTATTATCCCGTGTTTTACATATCAGCAAATAAAATAAATAAATAATTTAAGCTTACTTGAGTAATTGGGTGGATAAATGTGATATTTCGTAGCGTATTATTATTGTACGTTGGATGATTATGAGTGTTGGATGATTTAGTTGCGTTATTTTTTTGTTTGAATTTATCATTTTTTTATATTTATGAGTGTTTTTTTTTTCAATACATTACTCTGAAAATGTTAGCAACATAATAGGATCTTTTTTTTAACTATAAATTGCATAATGACATTTAATGTAAACTTTACATGTTTAAAATACTTATTTATGTATTTATATACTTATCTATACTTATATACTTACGCAAAATCAAAAATAAAATAAAAACCCAGTACCCTTTTCACGCGTTTGGTATTTTTTTATATTAACAGGCTTTAGAGAATCGAGTGATAACGTCTAAACAAAAGTGATAACCAAATGAGTTTAGATGGCATTGCCAGGTGACCCTGCTATTGTCAGATCCCTTTCGGGTTGCTTTTAGACGATCAAGATCAGTTACCAGTATCAGATATATTTTTCGTAAAACTTTGTTGTTAAAACCCCACCCTTTTATGTCAGTGTTTTGTTCGTAGTTTTTGTGCAAGTTTGGTTAAAAGAAAAGTTTTTAGTGGAGTAACGCGAATTGATGTTTTTTTAGGCTGGTAACTTAAGCATCTGTTCAGTAGAGAACGTCTTTCAATAATAATTGAGGGATTTACTTGTGATATGATTACGTCACTTTATTCAAATTACGAATAGTTTTTCTTTTTTATACTGGTTGTTTTTTTTTTTTTTTTGTTAGCGTACAAATCTTATATTCAAATGCAATTTCAGCATAGAAATAAAAATGCTAAGTAAACTATGATTGCTGGAGATGAGTTCTCGGAATCATTTTTGCAATTCTAAAATCAATTAGTGTTTTTATTAAAACTGCACTTCTACTGAAGCTTGCCGTCTCAGGGAAATTACTATCATTGTCTATTGATAGAAAATACTAACTTAATTAACTAATCAAATAAAGTAAGTAATAAAAATATAATATAATTTAAAAAGCTAATCAAAGAATATTCTTTAGAGGTTATTATTTATCTCTGTATCATTTTCATAAAGTTATATATAATAGATGCGTGTTTTTCTAATTTAATTTATGTATGGTATCTATTTATGTGTACATTTATTTTCTGTTACTGGTATACGAGTATATGTGGGTGTATGATTTAATTTAAATAATAATTAGAGTCTGTTTTAGCTTTTCTAAATTAATAATACACATTGCGTTTACATCTCTCATTCGACTCTTGTGTCGCATGTCTACGGGAAAAAAATTCGTTAAAAATAAGCAACACATTTTGTACTCTTATTTTTTAATTTATTTAACACTTAATGCACATAAGGTACAAAGACAAACTTAATGCCTTAGGCATTTTCTAGCAGACAACCTTTGGGCAATGCAATAAAATGTATTAGTGGTAGGTGCAATATAAGAGAGAGAAAAAAAGAAAGATTCTATCTGTATTTCTTCATTTAAATTTTAAGTGTTTTTGCATGTATATTAATAAATAAATAAAGTAGTGCAGTAATTAAATCAAATTGCGGACCCCTGAATAAGTTCCTACTATCGATATGACCTGTTTTAATCATAAATCAATTCAACACGTAATCGAAGTAATATAATAGCCTCTTACCATCTATTGTGTTCTGTGGACCATAACCATTTAACTCCCTTATAGAACCTTATCTGAAATGAGACTTTATCGCCTAAGGAACCCGATACATGGCTTATCAGTCACCTAAGAACGATTTAAACGAATTCAACATTTATATTGAAGAGGTTAAAGTTTCAATTCGTTATGCAGAGATTCTAAATTTAATTAGCAAACGATTTGCAACTTTCTTGTGGCGAGTTTAAGTTGTAAATCAAATTGTAGGAGTTTCGACGTTCCTTTGTGTTGGATTCTCACGGAAAATTGATATTTTGTCTTTGATAATGGGGTTACTAAAAGCTTTTTCTAAGAAATACACAGTACGGCGATAAAAAGTTAGTATACTATAAAAAACTCCGGTTTTGTGTTGGACTACACATAAGCTATAGCTAAACTTGATGATTCTTACGTCAAAGTGTTGCTCAAATGAGAACAGTGGAGAACCAGTAGTAACCGCCCCAACTTATAAGTCCTACATGGCAGGTTCAAACAATTCAATTACATATAATTGTATGACAAACATTTGACGACTTTTTCATTTTTTGTTATTCACAGGCTTGGGTTTGACCACTATTTCACGTGATGATCATCGCTTAGATGATGTGGCCGACGATAAAGAATATTTGCTTAGAAGTAACCTGGGACCCCAGATTGTAACTATTTCTCCAGCAGAGAATTCCACTCTTTAGCTGTTCGGGTTCTAAAACGAATGGCTAGGATGTCCATCATGTACCGATGAATTTCCTTTTCTAGTAGTTCGATGATATTTCCTAATCTTAAAAAAGGAAAAGCGGAACTATCATCCATAACAACCTAAAGCAATCGACTGATAGACAAACTTTTTTTTGCAGCGGTCTTCCCGTCCGATTATTATAATTTAGGTATTTTCAAGAGCAGTAGTGGCCCTGTGGTAACTACCTCGACTTGCAAGTTGTAGGTCGCGGGTTCAAACCCAATCAGGGCATTACTTTGTGTATTTATTTCATCACCACTGCTGTCCAAACGGTGAAGGAAAACATCGTGAGGAAACCGGCATGTCCTAGAACCAAAAATTCAAAGACATGTGACATCCGTCAATCCGCACTGGGCCCGAGCGGTGGATTATGGCCCATTCCCTCTCCTAGAGAGGAGGCCTGAGTCCCAGCAGTGGGAATATTATAAGGCCGATAATGCTAAAAAATAAAAAATTGCGCTTCAACGTTAACGATTACATCACTGCTTACCATCAGGTGATTCCACAGTGAAGCTTTACTTTGTACCACGTAAAAAAAACTACTCACAATCTTCTACCACTCTCATCTATCAAACTTAAAGTCATAAAATACTACATCGTATATTTTCTAAAGAAATAAAAGGTGTGGCGTATATGTAGGAAATTGCTCATGCATTCAACTACTTAGGCGACGGTGCTACCCACGCGAATTCTTTGAATCACCTGTGGGCGATCGGCGAATATACCCACATTTATATTAGCGGTGTTCTTAGTATTTTTTACCGCTTTCTTCATGACCCTTTGAGGAATTTGTAGAAATATGTCTTTAGTGTCGTATTAGAGTTATGGCTTTCGTAGTTCGTTAGCTTCTAGATCTCTTTTGTTGTGTCCAAAGTTATTTTTTTTTTGTTTTGGCTTCATACAGTTTGTACATTATTGTCTAGTGTCAAGTTAAGAAAGTAGTTTGTTTTTACAGTCATTTTTACTTTCGTTAGAATGCGGATCTAACCCCATTCATAATTTTTGCAATATTTAGCGACAAATCTGTCGATTCAGCCTTCTCGACTAGCTTCGCTGAGGTAATCAAAACTACAATATAATTCTCAGGGTTATTTTAATTTAGGTAATCATGCCAGTTTGAATGACTTCACATTTTGTCTAGCTGTGTAAATATTTTAGATATCTACAAAATTACACCAATTTTACACCACAATATCCCTAGGAACCAACTTGTGAATAATAAAAACAGCCACTGAACTCTTCAATAAAAAACACCGACAAATACTTCTAAATGAGTACCCTTAGGGGTATTTTTTTTCTTTTGCTTTTTTAGTGGTGTCTAAGAAGGAAAACATTTCAAGGAAACTAGGAACTTATAAATGAACACGAGTATTCCTAGAAGGACCATTTCTTCACTAGTAATATGCATAATTAGCTTTTACCGCTGGTATCTACTGCTAGGGCACGCGTCTCCTCTTTGTGAGAGGTATTTCCCTGAAATATACCACGTGGATCCATTGAAAAAAAAACGTGTTCCTTAAATACTCTTTATGTCTCCTTTCATTTATTCTTCATCATGATGATCATTTCAGAGGAACGCGTCGTAAAAAGGCGGACATGCGCTTCCTCTCGGCCCAAGAGCGGGAGACGTTATTGGATGATTTCTTACCTAAAAAAAATACCAGTTCTTCGGTCAACCTTATGGGAAGTCCAACAAAGCTGCGTATTTTAGTAAACGGTCACTACTCCAGAACCTTTCGGTCCATTTAATCCAAAGAGGCATTTAATCCATGTCCAAGTAATTCCTTCACATTAACTAAAGAGAGGAATACAATACGGATGCTGCTACTCAGTCTAATAATACCGATCATATTATCGACATCCACTCATCCGTAAATATATCATTATCTGGATTGGCTTTTACGGGCGTAAACACTTTTGGCTTGGCACTTAGGAGAGCTGAATTAACTGGTGGATGATGGATGTCTTAGCTGAGTATGTAGCGATGATAGGTTGGGAATGTGATCTAGATGTTTTATTTCGAATTCAAAAATTACTATAAATTCTCTAGGTACTTATTTTACGGAAGGAAATCGTTCAATGACATCTCTCGCTTTAGAATAGAGCAAGAGAACGTGACAGACTTTTATTGACTAAAATTTTCCTATGTTCTTTGCGTTCTTCGACCACAGTTTTAACCCTAGTGTGTTGCTCACATCTCTTTGAGGCGCCTATGAAACACACTACGCACCGTCGATGATTTGGATTTCGTCTTTAAATTAATTTGTTACCTGCTAGAATGTATGTGTATTCATTGTCATAACTTTGATTTTTATTGTGATTATGTTTCGATCCATATTATCTCTTGTTGTTCTCATCTAGCTAACGCAGAGTACGAGTATTGGGTACGACTTTCTTTGAAATACTTAATGTACCTATTCTCACCCATTTCATGTTGTACTGTGATTAGCCCATTATTACTGATAGGGCCTATTAGTTACTAAATTCAATATTAAAAGGTCGTATTTCCAATGTTTCACTTCAAACTAAAATTGCATCACTGCTTACCATCAGGTGGGATCGCAGTCAAGCACTAGTTTATACAATTATAAAAAAAAATTGCAATTATGGTGCAATTATTGTTCTACGACTATACGTTGTATATTGCTTAAATAACTGGGAAAAAAATCTCTACGAGTCAGCTAAAACTCAAACACACCATAAACTATACACATAAGAAAAAAGCATGCACACAATACAAGCATTCGGTATTCTTACATCGTCTGCTTACGAAGTTCGGAGACCGTTAGAGATCGCGCGATGGTCTGGTCCGCCCACGAATCCCATGACTTTCGGGTCAGACGTCGAAAAAGATTCTGGTCTTGCAAAATGTTGATCGTTTTCTTTTTTATTGTGTTATATAATTTGGGTTCTCCAAGGTAGAGTTGAAATTTAAACGCTGTTTCGTCAATATTGGGCACAAAAAAATCTGCAGGTAGGAAGGGATACAAAAGGATTTTTATCTGGTTTATATCTGAGGTTTGGTTTTTTTTTTTTCTTTTATGATAGGAATGTGTGATATTTTTTAAAACTATAACGTATCGTCAACACCCAAAACTTGTATTGTGTTAGTGACTATGCAACTCGTATATTGCGAACAGTATTTTTATTTGGTGTAGATCTGCGGTGCAGTTTTTTTTTTAGATGTGTGTGATATTTTTTATAACTGTTACGTCAGTTGAAAATTTTGACGTCAACAAACAAAATATTATGTATTATAAGTATAACGATGCAACTTGTATATTGCGAACCATAAAAATTACAAGAGACTACAAATTGGTTTACAAATGGAAATTTTTACTTTAAAACCAGTCTGTCAAAGCCTAAGGATCAGTAACACATGTTTGGTTACGTAAATAAGAAGCAAATATTTTCTCCAATGTCTTAATCATTCAATATCTTCGTGCAAATACGGAGAATATTTTCCTATAATTTTAACGTCCTCGTCAAGAATTAGGTTTTGGGTTCAAATACAGAGTATTATTGGGTTTTTCCATTAAGAATTTCTAAGTAGCAGCCCGGAATTTGAAAGTTGGGGGAGATATCCTCGTGTCTCAGAAGCTTTTGGTCCTGTATAAACCTCATGGGTCGTGTTGGAATGCCGTCCCATCGGACTGTGGGGGAAAGGTATAGAGAGCACAGCAATGTTTGCGCGCACACTAGTGCACTATAATATCTCCTGTTTCTGTTGAAATTAGCCATCTTGGCCAAAATCTTCCTTTAATTTTCGAAGCGCACCAATTTTGAGGCGCCCCCAATGAGGCGCACCGCTTCTAGGAAATAAAAGTTAATATTTTTAATTGTTATCCAGAGCGCTACTAAAAGGTGCGCTCCAAGGAATGAAAAAGGTGCGCCTCATTGAGTGAGCCTCAAAATATGTGCGTTTCGAGGAATACCTCTTAAGGAAACCTAGCGCTTAATTGCGATTCCACCAGATAATAAAGCTGTGATTATAATCGTTGATGGCAAAGCGCACTAGCTTATTAAGAGCCTATTCAATCTAGCCTTGAAAACACTTAAATTATAATTGGACAAGAAAACCGCAGCAGGCAAATCATTCCAGTCCTTATTATTGCTATCTATCAAGAAACCTCTCTCTATTTGCCTATCAGGTAGCAAGGTAATAATCAACTAAAGTGGCTTCCTATAAAACCTGTAACATGTAGGCTAATTTTGTATGCACTTACGATAACCACATAGTTGTCCCATAAAATAGTGATTATACTTTCTAAGGTCCACTTTCGCACTTTCTATGAATCTTATTAGTAGGTATTTCATACAAGTACTCCCCACCTTATAAGGTGAAATTAATTAGGTTGGTTACCACAAAATGTTGGTCACAAATTGGTTTGATCCAATAGTTTTCCAATACTGGTTGCTAGAATTAAGTAAAGCAGAATGGTCATTTATTTTTATTGTGCACATTTTTCTTGTGGGTGACTAGTGATTGGAAGTATGGGAAATAGTCAATGGGCGTTAGTACAATAAATAAATTGAATTTGCTTGACTGAGGTGTAAATTGTCTTTTGAGTACTGCGACGTTTTTTTAGACGTCATTTCAAGTTAAACAGGTCTTGTAGCAGTCAATAAGAGGCTATTTAGCGGTAGTCACGGTGATCCTCCGCCCAAGCGTAGTAGATCTCTACCGTATGCTTCACTGTGTCCTTCGGATTAAGATTGGTGTATTCCATGGCTTTTAGCTATCTATGACTACTGTCAAAAGGTCCAACTGCCGAGGCCAACGGTTTATCGTTGTTTTTGAAGCACAGAGGAATCTTTCTATGTTATGAAGATAGCATACTATCTTTAGACTGGACTTGGCAGGGGTTGAATAACCTTGGAAATTGACCCGGCTGTCATTATTTAAACCTCGAACCCTTCCTACCAAATAATGTTGAATGTTCATTTAGGCCTATTGTCTACGGGCGCGTAGACACTTTATAGACGCTTCAGACAGTTAGAGTAGCAGAACGTACTGATCCCTATCTGCGAGGCGTATTACACGCATACGTTTTCAATCATTAGTGACTATGCCTTTAGATGACGAAAACAGTCTCACTATTTAAAAAAAAATACGTACTTTGTGAATGGCATGGATACCTTAATGTCTATTTTCCCGTGAACGTTTAAGTTCTAGTGTTCGAAAAATACTCTTTGCGTAATTTCTCGCTTCAAACGATTTTTTTCCTGTACTATCCATTTTTCGGACTGCACATTTAATTGTACGGAACTAACTGCTTCAATTCTAACTCAACCTCTCCAAAAATAACCTTCGCCTGCATTTTCAACCCACGGCTATCTTATGCAAACCTAAAAACCTGCAATAAACATGTTTAAAATAACTCCTTAACTTAATATATTATTATAATTTTTGGACATTAAATTAATGATATATTGTTTTTAAAACATAATATGACTATCAAACAGACAGACATCTAATTTATTGCTAATATATCAATTTCGCCCACGACACAGAGTTTTATGGGATCACGTATTGTAAAATGCAGATTATGGATGTTGTTACAAACGTTTCTTTTTGGTTTAATACCTTATAACAAGTATTGAATGACTTCGAACTAAATTTTAGGAATTTTGAGGCGTGTTGGTAAGATTAAGTTTAAATTAGGACATCACCTATACGCATAAAACCGTTTTGGGAACACATACAGTGTGCTGATAAGCTAAAGAGAATTGGAATTCCCTGTCAGAGTCTGCATTATTTCTAGACAAGCGTGCTCTATCTCCTTCGTCTACCATCAGATAGTGCTCAAACGTATCACGGTCATAATAAAAAAATAGGTTAAGGTTAGGGCTTCTGGTGACTGAATTGAAAATTATCCAAGGGCATACAATACATCCAGAATATTTCATTCATTCACATTAAAATTCAATAAATATTTTTTTCTGTATTAATTGAATATCAACTTTATATGTTTGCTAGTTCAGTTGATTTTACAATGAGTATTGTACCTATAACGAGCCTAATGCCTTTTTACAACTATAAGTTAATTAGACATCTTAATATAGATACGGTTAACCGTCTACTTTAAAGTTGTAGCATAGAGTGAACCTGTTCGCAGTTTGGTTTAAAGGTTAGTCTTCCACAAACCAATTTGTGATTGTTTACAACTTGAAAACAAAATCGCTAGCATAGGACACATCAACGGCATTTTGCAAACGGTATACTTAAAGCAATTTGCGAAAGATACTCCCAGCCAAGTCATATTAGCCAACAACTTACTTTTTCCACTACCGTAATTACATCCCATACCATAATTGACAATGTCCGCTCACCAGCACAGTTTTTGTCACCTAACATTTGTAAACTAACGGTCGAACTAAAAAATTAGAAATCCACGTAACTGGGTCTGTTATTATAATAGTACCTACATAATTACTTTTTGCACATAAATACTTTGTAGTCATACAAAAGACAGTTTCACACTTTCTGCAAATGAATGTCGAAACAGACACCGAACTAAATGAGGTTTTTACTGATACTAGAGTGAAGCGAGAGACGTGCAATCTGACAGTTTTTCTTTGGGGAATGGTTTTTCCGGCCTCTTTTAGAGGCTTAATTTTTTTCTTGCTTCGGACAAGATCGTGTTCTTATTAAAATGTTCTGTTACATAAAAAAGGCGGACGGAGTAATTAATAACGTGTCAATGGCAAATGAAATTTAATATTTTCACAATATTTGGTAACAGCAATGCTACTTGCTGACGCTGCTATTCGTGTCTTACGTGAACTGGGACAAGACAGAAGCTGGAACATGAGCTTCGGAGAGGCGCCGCGCCGCAAAAATAATGAAAGTTAGAACGGTTCTAGAATCGAGGTTCTGAGCGCTGAATCTTTTTAAGTGTTCCAGCCAGGATAGTCGTATGAAAACGTGTCTAGGCAGGAGGTTCTCTGACAACTCAATGATTCCATCAGAAGTTTATTTACTTTTTCTTTTTTGCAGAAAAAGCCATAAATAACAAATTACCCAAATCAAACTTTTGCTCAAATCTCAATGTACTCTATGGATGCTGCAGCTTGTTTTTTTTGCTTGACGCGATGTATTCTGCGCGCCAATGTTGGCTCTGGCTGTGACATTATTCGAAAGAGTTACCGTGGTCCTAACAAACCCAAAAAGCAAATGAGGGTGGACTTTAGTCAGTAAAAGTCTGACACTTCCTTTTTCACTAAAAAAAATAAAAGCATTTCTGATATAAGTCTCAAGAAACTGCTCTATCAATGTTTTTATTTTTATCTTAATCGTTACTCCCACAATTCATTTAACAATTCCATAGTCTTCTACTATTTTTTACGTAAAGTCGTACCTATCGTTGTAACAGAAAACATATTCGTCGATATTTTTTTTTCCTTAACAGTCCAAAATATTGACATCACTGCTATATCTTCATCGTATTCCAATGATTTATGACACTTAATTTGATTGACCCATCCTCTTTGCGACATTATTCAATTTTGTTTCTTTATAATATTCAATTCAATGACCACACTTTTTCATCTGTTTTTTGTAAAATATTTATGAATGGAATAACCACAAATCTCGATGTTGACGTCTCGGATCTGTCCATGAATGATTCAGTCACATTTTATTGTTGAAAAATGTAAATTTTATTACATAGAGACAGATGCAAAAGTGAAGTCTAAAAGACAGTAAATTCAATATTTATTGAGATCCATTTCACTTTGTAATTTTAAATCTTAACAGCTTGTATTCGAGCAGATAAAGGTATATTTTTCTCGTATAAAGAGAAAAGAGATTCAGAGTATTTGTAAATGCATGCAACGTTAGCTGTATAATAGGGGTGAGAGAACGGTTGTCCTTATACCGTCCTCAGCCGCCGGAGATCACGACCCCAATTTCGGTATTTGTGAATGGCGAGCAATGTAGCTCGCCGTCCAGCTGTCCGATAATATAATCGTCATCGACGGTGCTTAGTGTTCCACGCACGCCTTAAAGAGATGTCAGCAAAACTAGCATGGCAGAAACCTACTGGGGCCATGGGATTAAATCAGAAAAGGAACCCCAGGGTGCTGGAACGTAGGGGGCAAAGAAATATAGGTGTAAACTTAGTAAAAGTCTGACACTCCCGGTCCTCCCGCGCTCTTAAGATTCAAGACATTTATTTCAAATAAACCATTACCACAGGCACTTTTAAATAGTCGACATTTGATTCTAAAGCGTAGATCTCTATAGAGAAGAATGTGCAAGAAACTCCATTAACACTGCACCCTTGCACTAACTTACTTGCTTTTTTTATGATTATTGATAGGCTCGCTCTTGACCACTATCTCACCTGATCATGTAAGCGATGATGTGATTGATATGGAGTGCGATTAAGTTAAGTTCTAATTTTACATTAAATTATCTATATATCTTCACCTGAAATAAATAGTACCCCATAACCGTTTAGATAATAGAAAAAACCTAATTTCCCCCTTTACAAAAGGTACCGAAAACCCCACATTTCTTTATGATACGGTCGCAGATAGTTTTTAGGAAACCTTAGACGTTTACTGGCCATATAAATGATTTACCGCAAACCGTTTCGGGAAATATACAACCTATATAAAAAAAATATACCATAAAAAATATGAAACATTATTTACGAGGTCTTTCTGCGGTCGAAAAAGGGAAGGTATCCACGTATTGTTGGGAAGCAATAAAGCCGAAAACTGTGTAAAATTACTTTTTATTGGCTTTAAATTTTTAAAGTTGTTTTTACGACTGCTAAAGCCGGAAATGTAAGATGTTGATCTTTTACGGGAATTGTTTTTCCCGATATATAAAAAAGCTACCTTCTGCCAGCGGATTTACTCGCGTGAAAGTAGTTTTCTTCATACAAACTTTCCATCTTTCCATTTTTTCTTTGCTTTCCATTTTAGATAAGGATCACAAACTGTTTTTAAAACATAATATAGCCTATCTTACTCAGTAAAGATCTAGCTTTCTATTGGTAAAATAATTTTTAAAATGTGTCGAGTAGTTTTTGAGTTAAATCGTAACTACAAATAAACTAACAAAGAATCTAAACTTTCGTCTTTATAAGATTAGTTAAGATTGTACTTATGTATTGTGTCAGAGACAAAAATAGATAAAGGAATATCGTACAAATGAAAGTGATGAAGCAGGGAGGTCACGACCCTCAGTATAGAGGAGTGCTACACAAGGAGGAGGATGTATTGTGAAACGTAAAGGCCGCTTGCGACCAGGTGTAGGTAGTACCGGGTATTATTGAGAACAAATTATTGCCAACGGGAAATTACAGGCTTTTAAAATAAGAGAGATATTTACACTGTTTTATGGCACGCACTTGTTTATTTTAAAGTTCAAATCATGTCAGGTTTAAAGCGTTTCTCGAAAATTAATAAGTTCTTCTTTTTATATTATTGAAATATGTTATCTAAAGAGACTACAAGCTTTTACCAGTGGCTTCGCTCGCGTGAAAGTAGGTTTTGTCCATTTAAGATTTGGCTATTTCTTCCATTTTGGAAGTGAATTTCGAAAAATCTTCTCTTGATTTCCGCCCATCTTTGTCAAAAAAAGCTTTGTGCAATTCATGTTCCTAAACCCAGTAGTTTTACACTACCAATTCTTTTATCATATTTATACCTACTTGTTTAATTAGAGCAGGAATTAAAAAATAAATCCCACTGAATTGTATTCGTATTTTAACATAACATTAATTATTTATTAAAAAAAAAACATTTTTTTTCAAAATACCTCCATACCGACCAAAACAATTTATAATCAAATTAGAAAACCGATACTAGTCTCGAGCTACTCTCGGTAAGTAAGATGGCGCAGCGACCACAAACAGGCTGGAGTCTGCGACCGGTCACACATCCGCTGTATACACCTGTCGCGAACGGCGCCTGTACAAAGTACAGGTGGGCACAGAAGGTTTACTATAGGTAGTTTTTTTTACTATAGCTTTTTTTACTATAGTTTTTTTTGTTTGTTTATTTATCTATGTACACTTAAAACACTTCTAAGAGAAATTAACATAATATTAGGTACTGCTTATTTCAAATGAAACTTCTTTCCATATATCTGAGACAGAATACGATGACGAGAACCGTAAATATAGTATGTAAAGAGAAGCAAAACATACATTGTATTGTAATTGAATTTTTATTCTAACAGAATAGCTCAAAAAAAATGGGATCAAACATGAATTAACTAGAACTCACGTTGCCTGCTCTGTTTTAAATATGCCTATATAAATTGGCCAAGTAATAAAAAGTATTCCGTTTACCATAATATAAAAATCAACTAGATGAATTTATCATACATTTTACCTTAAGTCATTCCTATATTTAATACGAAAATAGGCTCTCACATTGCTTGTCTCAACGTTTTTAATGATAACTTGTAACATAAATTTTACGGTAACAAATTAACCTTACAGAATAATTTGCGCCTATCACAAAGCATTCTCCTGAGAGAAACACAATCAAATTGCCCCAAAATTGGTGATTGCAATAAATTGAATACAAAATAATGATAATATGATCAACTCGAAACAATATTCCCTAACGTTATTTGCGATCGTTGTAGCGTTTTATCGAATTTTATGGCTTACTAACATTGGAGAGTATTATCAAATAATCGAATCGGGCAACAAACGGTGTACATTTTTTTCACACACGCGATCATAACTAATACGAGTATAAACCATATATTTTTTCGTACATATACTCATTGAAGTTTATTGAAAGACTGTGTGATAATAAATGTGCTTTTGAATATGATAATAGTATTCCTTACAAGGTTTTTTTTTCATATAGTTGCTCAATTTTTTATTTTTTTTGTATTTCAAAGACAGCAAAGCGAACAGAACGACAGTTACATTGTTTCAGGTTTTATGACAAATTCTAAGCAATAATAAACTTTTTTCCAATAACTATAATTGTAATCATCGAATTTGATTACTATCTTGCCGATGGTAAGCGAAGATGTTTTTTGGTTATCGTGGCAAGAATTTTGAAAAAATAATAATTTGCAACTTAATAAAATTGTATCTAGTTGTACAATTTAATTTAAACCAGCGGCCATTTCTGTCTATTTCTCTTATCTTTATGTATCTAGTAATACTAGAATTAACTTCTGCAACACAGGCTTAAAACAGGAGTCAGGGACTTCACTGATTTTTGATAAATGTTTAAAAAAAAAATAAAGATTATGTTATTTTTGCTGACGTTGTTTGTGAATTATAAGTGATTCGAATATCAATGAAACAGCGTAATTTTTTCTTAGTTATTTAAAGATCATGCTCATCATCTATTGGTATAAGAGTCAGGGCCACTAACCACAAGACCAACATGTCAATCAAATTTACATAGACAGTCATAATCTTAACCAAACTTGAACTTCTTGCCATTCCCCTATACATTGACCGGATGCGTTCACGTTTATTTTGTTTAGTTACATACTTGTGACGCCTCGTTGCTTTGCTGCCACTGACGTTGCTTCATATGGACTTGCATAGACTATAAGTGAGGTTAATAAGATCGCCATAGAGTTACTTTATGGAGGCTATACGATTATTATGTTAAGGAAATTTAAATCGGTATTGGCCATTTATGAGTGTTTATGGTTTTAAGGTTAAAATGAAATTGTAGGTTGTGAAATTATTGTATTGATATGTTAAGTTTTTTTTTTTGTTGAATTACGTCAACTCTTTAATAGTCTTTGTGTTTATCTGGGGTAATGCAATCGAAATATAAATCGGTGTTAATAAAAATATATAAATGATATTCATTTGAGAAATAATGCATAAAATGTATCTCTAAACTTACTTAACAATCTTATTCATGTTACATTAAATTACATTTTGAATCTAAATAAAAATAAAAACTGTATACTTCATTTGTGACCACCATGTAAAAGAAGCAAAACAATTTCTTTTTTGTTATAGATTGGATGTCAGTTATAATAAAAACCGTATTTGCTGGATTCTTACCATACTAAGAATCCGTATGAAGCAACACAAGTCAAAATGTGTACCACAGACGTTCTGTTGACTGTACTTGATTTAACTTTAATTAAGTACTCATGTTTGTTATCTTTACTTAACGCAATAAGTCAAGTAAATTTAATTACGTTACAACCCTAATGCACATTTTCACCAACAGCCCCTAAAATTTAAGTGTCTCTTACGCCAATATAATCACGGCTTTTGCATATTATAAAGTTATTATTCTGAATCAATGTATGAAATCGAACACTTTTAAAGATGTCACACTTTAATTCAGAATAATAACTTATTAATAACTTGCAAAAACCGTGATTATATTGGCTTAAGAGACACTTAAATTTTAGGGGCTGTTGGTGAAAACGGGCATAAGACTGCTCAACTAATAAAATTTAATTATAATTATAAAGTACAACTTGACAATTTTTATCAGTTTATTCAAATAAATTCATCGTCATAATATCTCGTAGGATTACAACATAAAAACATCAAGATTCTTTATTCACTCTGACACAAAGTTAAAAATATTACCAAAGGCCATGAAAAGCTCATATTTTAAATTCAAACACACAAATATAAGATATTGCCATTTTTGAACAATAGCGTAAAAATAAAAATTCTCAATGTTTGAGGCGACGCATCGAAAAAACGCAAAAAAAAGAAAATACATAAAAACGAAAAACCAGTTGAGTCCCCGCAAGTACTTTACGCGTGGCGACATTACCCTGACATAGAACGTCGTATACACAGTTTTCCTTTCATCCCAAATTGGCACTTACTTCCAAGGAATAAAATCCAAAACAGCTTTTAGGGTGCAGAAGCGTTCGCGTGGCCGTGGACCGCGGATACGATTTCTGAAAGGACACAAGCGTCAGGATGCCTTTGATCTAAAAAGCACTTTGGTGTATGAGCATTAGGTTGAATGTTTATTGAAATGTTCTGAGGTAGTTTATAGCTTGCAATGTTTTGCGACGTCTCAAACCGTCATTTAGCTACCAGTTTTGTTCGTAGTGCGTTAAAACTTACGACTGGGAGGAAAACAGAAGTACCATAAAGAGGGCTTGAAGTTATCCGCACAGTTAAAGGCTTTCGCAGACAGGCGAGGTGCGACAATGCGACCGCGACGTGGCAAGGTAACATGACAAATATGTCACAATTTAAATACAATGTAACAATATGACAACATAACGACATTGCCTTTGTTATGTGACAAGGGTGTGACACTGTGACAACTGTGCGACAATGCGACAACAGTGCGACAATGTGACAAAGAATTTTCAGTCTTACAAAAATAATTCCTGCATCGTTATCGCTATTATGTCACGTGGTACCTTTATCTACAAGCTTTAATACACGAATCATCAATGTTTAGGAACATCCTCCATGAAAATTCTCTTACCTTTTGTAGAAACACGTGTATATTATACTTTTGGCCACAATTTTATAATAGTTTTAGAGAGAGAGACTGGTTAGGAAACAGCTAAAGAGTGGAATTTCCTGCCGAAGTCTGTGTTTCCTGATAGCTACCACTTAGGGGTCTTTAAGTCAAGAGTGAATAGGTTGCTACTAGGCAAGCGTGTCCCATCGTCGTCCACGTCATCGATTACCATCAGGTGAGATAGTGGTCAAGCGCAAGCTTATAATAAAAAAAAGATATAAAATATTTTTGGTTGCACAATGTTGTCATTCAAAAACTAAGTTTAATTTTGCCAACACCCGTGTCCCAATTTATTGGACATTGGCGCAGCAAGACTTTTCCTCCAATACAAATGTAAAAAATATGCATAATGCTGATTAAAACATTGCCAGAATGCATTACTGACGCTCAAGTTTATCGTCGAATATCTTATTACCATCTTGCCTCGTTGAATAAATACGAAAAGCAATGTAAGATGTGTCAGACAGGATTATAAATTAAATCAACAGTTACATTGGTTTCTTATGTTTCGAAGGACCAGCACTTAGTTTACCGTTAAGATGGGTTAATTTTACTGCTTACCATCAGGTGGGATCGCAGTCAAGCACTAGTTTATAACAAATTTAATAAAAGGGAATTTTGGTTTTTTAAACTATGAGGTTTTATATTAATTCATGAATCCCCGACCGGTCCTATGAGACCGCGCTGTTATTGTTTTACTATTGTGTGTCATTTTGTGGGTATTTGATAGGTTAAAAGACTACAACTTTGCCAGTGACTTAATTTGCGAGAATGTTTTCATAAATTTTATACGAGTTTGCACACAAATCAATTTCCCCTATAATTCGTCTTTAAAAGTCGAATTTTCAAAACCCGCTTTTTAGTGCTCGCCTACATCGTTAAAGTCTAAAGAGAGAGATCAGATTATAAGTAGGTGCCTGAATAATAATAAATGAAACGACGTAAAATGACATAAAATGTTATTGTAATGACAGAGTACAGATACAATAAAAATAACTATGAATAAAATGAACACTTAGTCTGTTAAGAGGCAATAATTAGAGAAAAATAAAAATCTTAAAGGTTCACACTTAAATCGATAACTTTTTCAATATCTATAAAAACGATTTTAAACGGGCTCTTAATTTGCATATATAAACTGCATTGTAATAACAGATACTTTATTCTACAGAAACAGTCGACAACATAAAAATATGGTAACAGAATTAAAATGACAGCGCCTAGGTGCTCTTACGTTGTAGTGCCATCTATGCCACCACATGGGAACTAAAGATCTGACGTCACACGAATGTTACATGGTGGTATGAAAGTTATTTGCGCAATTTGGCTATAATTATACCTTCTACCAACAACAGCTGTCTTTAAAAAAAATGAAGGCAAGGTTTTAAAAAAATGTGGGTATTAGGGACCAGATTTAATTTATACCAAAATTGCCTAATTCAAAAATTGTCATGGCTAGATTATTGCACAACTTATCACGTCATAGGATATACAAAGTTGAAAGTAGCAGACGTATCATCAACCTCTCAATGTACAGGAGTAAGGACGTTTTACGACACCCACAGCCGTGCGGTTGACTGTGCTACTTTCGTTATCTCTCCGTGTGTGGTCCCTTGTACCGATCATTATTCAGGTAAACTTTAAATTAAGAGACTTTTTATGGCACTGCAGTTTGTAAAATTAACGTCTCCTGTTAACGATCCAGTTTGTAATAACTTGGTAACTAACTCGGTAAGAGAGAAAAGTGTAAATAATTGAATATAAATTATGAAATGTTTATTAGGAAAAAGCAACACATATGCTCATAAATTACTTCGGTTATAAATACTTCTAGGGCTTTTCTCTATCCGTTTATTGTTAACGTGAGAATGGTTTAAAAGCTTATTGTTTCATCCAAAGTACTTCAACGCAATATTTAATAAAGAGGCAGTGCTAAAAAAGATAAATAACGCCTTCCGCCTCTCACTTGAATATTTCACAAAAATTGTTGCAGAAAAAAATAAACACTTATCGTTTATTTATTTTTTTAACTTTAAAAGTTTTCTGAACAATAAAAGAAGTCAGAAGTTCGATGCACTTGTTAGATTAAAAAAACCTACATCACAGGTTTTTTTATTTTTTAATAAGCTGTCAAAAAAAATATGTCAGCTACAGGAAACGGCACGCAAAATCGCTGTCAATAAGGTCTCCCTTCACTTTTTTATTCGAAGAATCAATTTTAAAAGATACAAACCCAAAGATAATAAATAATTAAAATATATTATATTAAGTATCAGGCCAAAACGCTTGGCGAAATTGAATAACATTCAAATGAACAAGATAAGCAAATTCAAATGAGTTTTTGCGTAGGACGCAGGTATCCGTCTTGTTTTTAATAAAACGATCTACTTATTACGTCATAACCCCACCTTGTAATGGTGTTTTAAAAGATAATTATTATAGCACCAGACTGTAATGTTGATAATTTTATTATGATACTTAATGATATTTTCTTTTGTTTTTATCTTCAGTCATAATTTTCTTACACTAGAGGATCATCGTCATCTACCTAGCCTTTTCCCAAGTATTTTGGGGTCGGCTTTCAGTCCAGCCAGATTTAGCTGAATACCAGTATTTTACGAGAAGCGGCTGCCTACCAGACCTCCACAACCCATTAATTGGCTCCATACGGCTGAAAATAAGATAGAACCGACTTTGGCTATTTTCTCTGACCGTGATAACTGTCAAAAAACTATGATTGAGAGACGTCGCGTCGACCACATCGTCATGTACTGTCAGGTGAGATCGTGGTCAAATGCAAGTCTATCAATAATACAAAAGATTGAAATAACGAACTATTCAAAGCATGAAAGGGGTGAGTGACTATTGATTCAGCCACAGAATGTGTCTCCAAAATGTGTGGGTATTTCAACAAAATTACCCGTGCGTGAACATGTTTCCATTTTTATTTGTACTGGTCCTTTTATTCGAAATTCAAAAAATAATACCAACCGCAAAAACCAACGGCAATCGATCTCAGTACATTTTTAATATTATTTTTAAACTTTGCCATCTTAAAAGTGCAAAAATCGTAAATTAAACACACGCGATACAATGGTGTGTTTGTTAAACAGGTTTCTGATTCGTCACTTAAGCAAAAAGGTGCCAAGATTGGTTCGCGATTTGAGATCGGGTTCCATAGAATTTATTACTTATTTAAAATGCAAAGGCGATGAAGGCTTTTGTGCTTTTGTTGAGTTAAAGCATTTAGGTAGGATAGAAAGGTTTGGATTTCAGGTTTTATGCTTTTAAACACTTCATAGTAGTATTAAAGAAAGTTGTCAAAACTCATTAAATGTTTAATTTTTATTATTTTTGTGGAAACAGTAAATAGGTAAAAATACAAAATAAATAATATGTGGATTTATTGTTGAAAAAATATTAAAACAAAATCACACTAGATTATTTAACAGGTTATTAGTTGAGTCAGAAGATACTCTATAGAAAAAAACCGTTATAATATACCTACAAAATAATTTTCTAACAACGGAACTCTAAAATAAAATCTTCAGCCAGTCAAACAGGTGTCAAGTGTGAACAGATTTATAAAAAAAAAACTCATGCATACCACAGCGATTACAACGATTTACGTTTCTAAGAATCTTTGCAGATTTTTTTATTATATTTTATTGATCGGTTGCGTCAAGGAGAGACTAAAAAAAAGATGGATGGATTGTGTGAGGAGTGATATGAAAGAAAAGGAATATCGTGGCGTGACAGGATCCAATGGAAGAAAAAAATGTATTACGTCGACCCCAAATTACGTGTTATTTGGGGTCTAAACAACAACACGTTTTTTTCTTCCCTTGAGACAAGGGCAGGAAGATGATGTTGATTATTTTGAGGAAGTCAAGTTAGATATTGATAAAAAATAATTGGGTAAATATAAGGTTTCATTTGTGTAAGCAATTGGTTTTCAAAGGAAACGTCAACGAATTAATAGCGTGGTTTTCGATATTTATAGACTTATTAAATGCTTTTGAATGTAAATATGTGTGGGTGTTAAAGAATTTTTAGGGTACCGTAATACGGTAATAATGAATAATTACTGACATAATACTTATTATCTATCTAAAATAAAAATAAGCATATTTTGGTGTATATTTATTATAAAATTAAATATTAAATAACTATTTATAGTAAACTTTACTATGTACAAATATAAAATAAAAACAAAATACACTCAGCCGGAAAAGTATCCCTCTACATCGCTGTGATACGTCCAGATATGTGGCCAGAAGGCTTGCTATATGGCCACGTTGAACGGTAATGCTTATTCTTTGAGCAAAGAACCACCCAGCCCTCTGGTCGATTTCATACAAAAGGAGATAGGCACTCGGACCTCATGCCCCAAGCGTTTCGACCCCAAACGGCTAAAACTGAAATTACCAATCAAGTTACAGTATTTGTCTTGTTTACTCTCGGCAGCCCCAGAGGCAGTAACGACAGCAATTTTGGCGCATATTGCGTTTCCAAAGTCCAAAGCAATGTACAGTACACACTCAAAATTATTTACTTTTTCTTGTTAACACCGTACATTCCTATGTACATTAAAATTTAATTAACCATAGTAAACATCAACTTTATAAATGTGGGTAGTCAAAAACGTTTGTAACGAAACAACAGTTTTCAACACAAAATAAATTCTAATTAATGACTAGGGAGATATTCGTACCACGTTACACGACTCCAAAACAAATACGCGTGTATGTAAATTTTCTACATTTACATAATAATTGGTAATTTGTTAGAAAGTTAATTTGATGGGTATTAGGGACCAGAATTCTGGACAGGTATTAACTATGTTTGTCTATAAGAATTGGGTTTCCTTTGGGTGTCGTAATGGGTAACTGATTGCGTCTGGTCAGGCTAGCATGAAAAACGTATTTTTTTTTGTATGATTCTGAGAATTTACACCTGTTTTCCCAAAGGATTAGGATGTGTTGTACGTACTCGTATATCTAGTACTCCATTATTTTTGTTTTTACTGACGAGGCCCGAAGTATCACCAAATTTAAGTGGCAGTTAGCAGGGCATATTGCTGGTAGAATTGATGGTCAAGAAGACACAGCTTTGGAAGGCCCCCCACAGAGTGGATCGATGATCTGATGAGAGTCACGGGACTGTGTTGGATGCGAAACGCACAGGGCCGTTTATTGTGGCAACATTTGGGAAAGCCTATGTCCTATGTATGTACGAGTACGTTAGGGTGTCCCAAGCTATAAGGGCGAATTTTTTTTTCTCGATTTTAAGTACGCATACCCTCTATATTTTTTCTATTTGATCCTAAGAACTCAAATAATAAATATTATTGGAATCGAATAACGATAACCCGTGCCGACTTGATGTCAAAGTTTTAATATAAAGTTTGTATGAAAACTATTGAGGACGTTTTAAAAATTATTTTTTATTCAACGTTTAAAACATTGTTTTACTTATTTCTTATGATATTATTAAAATAACATAAATAATTAATTTTTCTATTCAAAATTGGCTTTTTACAGTCAAAATAAACCCGTCGTCTGTTCTTGTACGTTACTTAGAAAATATGCTTCTGTTTCTCTTCAACAGTGATTTTGTCATAAAAGTTCTCAGCATCAGCACCAATTTTCTAGCATGTTAAAATTAAGCATTATTAGATAATGTACTGCATTCCGAACTACTGGTGCCTATTCACTTCCTGTAAAGTTGTCCAATTTCAGCATACGATAAGTAGTTTTGTATCATCAGAAAAATAACTATCGGAAGACGTTTTTTACTAGACGACTTTACATTTGTGCACATCTAAAACCGACAGCAGTTTGCCATCCAAATAAATAGTTAGTTACAGCCTGGAGAACCTACCTCATTTTGGAAATTGACTTTTATAGTTTCTGAGCGCTCTTTTCGATTCTCCCAACGAATTATTTGATTAGTGGATATACTTAGGGAAATTTTCGTCAGTTTTGTATCCAATTGCCTCAAAAGTAGCTTGAATAATATACACAGAATTTCTCATACTTAACTATCAACTATCCAAAGCAGCAAATGTCTTTGAAGTGATATTTTTTTCCCATACGTATTATATTCGTCTCGAGCTGTGCGCTCTCAGTTAGGATGGGCAAATTTTCTTGTAAAACCGTCATTTTACTATCTGAAGGCATTTTTTCGTGATAAAGTGATGTCAAAACAGTTAAGAACAAACAATTTAAGCAACAGACACTTTTGTTCTTAAATATTTCTATGAGCCCTTTTTGTTTGAATTTTTGGTCCACTCCAGCCAAGTAACCAAATCATCCTGGCTCTCTTTGGCACTACAAGAAGATTCTATCTTTATTATTGTAAACGCATTGCAAACGTTTACAGTGTCGAATAATTTTGCGATTGCTAAGTCAAATAATTTGTCGAAACTTATACAAGCTCACACTTATACGAACTTCTCGAATACATATTGTGTTCCGTTCGCATTTTTTTTTCAAATCTCTCTAATGTTTGAATAATTTAATTAGTTTTTTAACACAAAATGTTATAATATAGAAACAACACGTATATTTTCTTTATAAATAACGCACTTTTGCATAGTAGCATTAGCGTTTTCACTGCATAAAACTTCACTTCAAAATGTTCTAAAACAGTACTTTCAATACTTGTTTATTAACGTGTAGTTTTGAACCCGTAATATGATTTTATACATCCCCAATTTAAAAAAAAACTTTTTTTATGCTGCGTAATCTTATAGGCATGTTGACTAAATGCATATTATGCGTTTACTAATTCAATAAACGAATAATAACTAGCACTTGAAACTGCGGCTGCGGCGCGCCAAAGTACGGAAATTCTGATATCTATCGATGCAAGTCGGCACGGGTTCCTTTGGTCCTAAGGACATGAAATTTTATTTACAATTGTTTTGAAAGCATTCAAACAAAATTAGAGGGTATGCGTTGTAAAAAACAGAATTTGATTTTTTTGGGACACCCTAGAGTACGTATAGGGGACGTTTTTCATCTGAAATGATGATGATGACAAAATTTATTTTTGTCGAGAAACAATCAAAAGGCGTCCAGAAAGGAGACAATTTTTTTTCGGCCCACTGTTAAACGGTAATGTTTATTAATGATATTGCACATGAAAAAAGTGATCATCTTGTTATAATTAACTGACCAAAAATTATATCGATACGTAACCGGAATAATTAAATAATAGAAAAATAGTATTACAGCAAAAAATGCTTGTTAGGAGCGTTTTTAGGTTTATTTTCAAAATCACCGTGGAACAAAACGTAATTAATAGCCCGTTGCAGATACTCTATCTTCCAGTTTCCACACCCAGCAGCAACCTTCAACCTTCCAGAGCTGGATGATTTTCCTCAATTGTCATTCCAGGACCTAATTCTATTTTCTCTAGGAATTTATCAAATCAAACAATCTCGTTCATACTATGGAGAGCATGTCAGGGCCTCCGGACAATTCAAAATCGAGGTATCTATCCATGATTATGGTCCAAATAATTATCTCCTACAAGGTAGGATACAATCAAGGCACACAAGTAAGAAAACTCATTATATTTATATATTAGTTGACACCACTCCATCAATTACTAACAATAGAGCTACTCTTGCTGGATACTGTTGTAATTTTTAAGTGGGCAGACGCGCAGTTGGTTGCTGTGCACATATGATGTGTATAGTGTGGTATTTATCTTGGGCACGGCACCAAGGTGGGGTTGAGCCACCTGCATCTTTTTGGGGTTCCGTACCTCAAAAGGAAAATTCGGAACCCTTAGGCCTGAAACTGCGTTAAGCGGGCGCCCGCGACGGGCAACCGTCGCGTGTCTACGCGCGTGGACACGCGGGTGGGCTCCGTGGCTACGCGACGGTCCCCGTCGCGGGGACCCGTCGCGGAGACCGATTTACGCAGTGTCGCTAGTTCAACTTACTAATAATATTGCCAGTTCTTGTAGGTAGTGTTGCACCTACGGTACCGGTTTGTAGAATCGTAACTTTTTATATTTATTAATCGATTAGAAAAAAAATCAGAAGCTATCAATTTTGTTCCCGTACACGATAAAACCTATTCGGGTTATAAATATTCGTTTTATCGTTTACTACTTTCCTTACACAGCGGCAGAACTTTAAAAAAATAAGGCAATTATTGGAACTTGTCACCATACAAACATAAAATTATAAAAATAATTATTACTTATTATTACTTATTATTATTGGTTAAAAAATATTCTTCCAAAATTAAAACCGATTGCAGTATACAGTATCAGTATAACTGCATTCTGTTTCAATTTTGGGAGAATATTTTTTAACCAGTCTTCATATCGATTAGAATTCTGAGTTTGTTTCGGTGTTTCTTCTCAGGGTAGTCAGTTAGTAAACACCGGCCTCACCTAGTAAAAAAAAGTCCAACAAAAAAATTGATGTGTAAAAGTGTTTGTGAAAACCTATTTGCAAAATAAATATCATTTATTATTCATTAAATATTTTTTAAATGTTTAACATAAAAATATACGTTATTACTTCTGTATTTTTTCATTTTAAATAGCTATCTACTATTCAGGAAAAATTATTATAAAAAACGATACTACTTGATTTTATTAACGGCAATTTACGGTTGAGGTACATCACTATTTAAGAATTGCAAAAAAGTGGCAACATTCGTTATGTCATTTTTGTCAAATGATGAAATGACAGCCCTGAACAAGCCCGTGCGTGTTCCCTGGCGGGGACCGCGCGTGCCCCCGCGACGGGTTCCGTCGCACGGAGGCGGGCCCCGTTGTGTGGGTGCGGGGCGCGCCTCCCCGTGACGGACACCCGCGCTGGTCCCCGCGACGGAGCACTTTTGTATGAAACCGCGCGGGTGCCCGCTTAACGCAGTTTCAGGCCTTATAGGATCACTTGGTTGTCCGTCTGTCTGTCTGTCTGTCTGTCAAGACCCTTTATCTCGAGAACGCGTGAAGGTATTAAGTTGAAATTAAAACTATATACTCAAGTTCGTGGTCCCTTGAAGCTGTGTAAATATCAAACTTGTAAGTTGACGTAAAAAGAAGATACACCCGTTTATGTTGCAAAAAACGTACATTTCGACACTGTCAAAGGAATCAAAATTCATAAGGTACTTCCCGTTGACCTAGAATCTTGAAATTATGGTACAAAGCATGGTAATTTTAGCACAAATATAGAATAAATTCTGAAAACTGAAAGTTTTTAGTTATGTCACAAGTTTTTTTTTTTTGAAAAATCTTCAAGACTCGATTCGAGAATTGAATTGTTTTCATAGGTAAGTTGGTACAGAACCCTCAGTGCGCGAGTCCGACTCGCACTTGCCCGGTTTTTTAGATGAAATACTGCTTTTAAGAGATAAACAGTAATAATATTTCTTGTGATGTACCTATAATGTGTTTTTTTCCCAACCAGCTTATAACACATCACCTTATTATTTTAGATTTACAGTATTGGCCGGCAAAAACCGCGCTATTTCGAAATGAATACCTACATCTAATCCATTTTCATGAATAAGTCTATCAAATCGTGTAAATCACATCAAAATCTGTCACGTAGTACAGACGTGACTTTTTTTATACTATATATTATTGAAAAGTGCACTATTTTGACTTAAAATACCAAGGAGACCTATCCACTCATAAGATAATAGCTCTTGTGAGATTTTAAGTTATTATGAGAGTCATGTTTTGACTGTCGTATTTCACAGTATTCCGGTTTCATAAAGTTTTGCTAATATTACCACTGTAATCTATAGATTGTAAGGAATAAACTAACGTGCATTTCATTGCTATACGCCACAATTTGTAGAGGGCCTATTCCCCAAACAAAAGAAATTGTCTCCTTTGAGAAAAAGCCCAGGAAGTGTGAAGTATTTACCTCTATAAAACCACCCCGACACCCGGTGTAAACCATCTCTAAGTTGCATCTAAAGAGAACCGCATTAACCAGAATCAAATAGCAAACCACCAACACATAAAATATTATTTCAATCTAAAAGATTGAGGGTAGAAAAAGGTACTCTTTCAGACGACTTTTCTAGCAAGTGATAAAAAACAGATCTGCCTCGGTATTTTTCCATCAAGTCTAGCCACGAGGGACCCTAGACTATTAAGCGGTAGCGAGAGGCTAGATAATTTATTAGCCTTTACGGGAATAGATGCTTTATCGTGTTTTCTTCAGCTTTATTCGATTTTAATTGCATGATAAGGGCGCGAGGGTTTCTTTTTGTTAGTGTCTCAATAAGCTTGTTATTTTTATTAGGTGGTTTATAGAGATGCACAAATCTTTTAAATGGGACTGATAGTTTACTTATTATTATTTTTTACGTGGGATATCATCCGATTGCTTCTCTCGCTCTAGATCGAAGCGGGAGGGTGTTTCAGACTGTTTCTGTCTAAAGCCCACTCCTGTGTTCTTTCAGTGCCTTGCGTCTAAGTTTATTAAAAAAATAACATTTATCATTCAAACGTACTTTTTTCCTATATTGATAATTATTATCATCAAAATGCAAAAAAATATAGTCCGCTATCAGTCTTCAGAGAATTATTCTCTGAATTTTGTTTGTAAATTTTCAGCTCAGTAGGTTTGGAGTTCAATTTATTAGTAAATATTTTCGTAAACAAACAGCTATAGGTACAAACAAACATGAAATATACTCGTAAAAATAGTAAAATGATTTTGAAATAACACTGAAAAACGAGGCAGGAGTTATATCAAACAGTTTAAGCCAATGCTATATGAAACAAAACGCCATACTAATTGATTTACCATTCTGTATCGAAGGACCAATGAAAACTTTTTTGAATTTCAACTAAAATCGTAAGTATTAAAAACATTTTTGACATGGAAAGAGTCCAATAATAATAGGTTTTTTAATTGTACGTCAAAGGTCACAATATTGGACTATAAAAAGGTTGTTTTGAGGCATTATAGGCACCATTTTATGTTCTACGGGTTGTCGACGAAAGTTGTTTATAGAATTGGATACATGTTTAATGATTTGATAAGGATTGGTGCTACTGTTTGAAAATAGCGATAACTTGTATGTTAATGTCTATAGTTGTTACTTCTGGAATACACTGGAATGGCTGCGTGGATTCGGATAAAGTTTAACAGTGATATATCGACGATGAAGTGACAAGAACCTTTATCTACCAGAACATGATTTTACAGGTAACGAAAAAACGTTTTATTTATTTTAAACGCAAGGTATGAAAAATACTGTTTTAATATTGTCAGTTATTAATAACTCGTTAAAAAATAAGATATGAAGTTAGTTCCTTTGCCAGCTCACGCAAACAATTATTTAAAATCTATCTACGCAAAAACAGTAAAATTGCAAAAATGTCAGTTAGGAGTTCTTGTCACTTCATCGTCGATATGCAGATTATGCTTCAGAATAACTTTTAGGCCATTATTTAAAACTGGAGGAGTACCATTTCCCCGAAGGCGAAATCGTTGGTGGAAGCTAACTAGATTCAGAAACGTGATGTAAGAAGATAGTGTCATGAAGTAGCGCATCACGGAACTGTTACAATAGATACAGTCGATGAACATTTGCTGCTAAATAATCTATCAGTGCCTATTAATACTAATTAATAAATAATTTTAGGCATATATAATATAGCTAAATGGGTCGTACTTCTTTATACAAATAACCTTAATAAATGTTCCCTTAAAAATAATATAGGTAAATAATATAATATTTACGCTTGTAACGTTTAAGTTTTTGAATTATTCTTCGACATAGAAGACTTATATTTTTTATACCATTAGCTTGTAGATAGAAAATAAAAACACTCTGAATATACATCTAGTTAGAAAGTTTATCGATTCCTCGCTAACTATATGACCAGAGCTTTACACCAATACGACTATTTAATTTGGTAGCTAACGCGATTTTAATGTCAAAACTTTTGTGGCGCCCTGTGTATAAATTATACAAAAACACATTAGAGAATATATACCTATGATATATTTTTAAAGTAGGGTATGAAATGTCGATCAAAGTTAAGTGATGTTTTTTTTTTTTAAGTTGGAAATCTTCCAATGACTTTTCCTACTCTAGGGCATATCGAGAGGGCGTGGCAGATTTTAACTAACAAAAACCCACTCCTTCTTTACCTTGAGTTACAAAAGCTCAGGTTTTCGTTTTAGAAGCGAAGGCTTGGGCTCTGCCATGTTACGGGTTACAATAACCTTCTTCTTGGCGTGTCGATAGCAAACCTAGTCAGATACCTTGCCTAGCCCAGTACTCAGCTTTCATTAGGTTCTCACGAGAGCAAGTAATAGGGCACGTGGTGCAGGATGTAAGATGGGACATGGTCTGTGGAGAGACGCCGCACAAACACTGAAGATCAGAGCCGTCCGATGGGGGTTCCATCTGTGGAGACTGTCTTTGCTGCGGCCAACCTGGAGAAAGTTAAGTCAAGAGTAAATAGGTTACTTCTGTAAAAGCTTGTTGCATCGTCGACCATATATCATTGCTTACCATCAGGTGCGCTAGTGTGATCAAACGGAATCTTATCAAAAACTAGCTATCCCCTGCGGTTTCACCCGCATTTTTCGTTGCTGCTCCGCTCCCGTGGGTCGTAGCGTGATGATATATAGCCTATAGCATTCCTCGATAAATGGGCTATCTAACACTGATAGAATTTTTCAAATCGGACCAGTAGTTCCAGAGATTACCCCCTACATACAAACTTACAAACTTACAAATTTTACCTCTTTATAATATTAGTATAGATAACCAAGAACACCCAGCGTTTTTTTATTTCTCTATTAATTATAAGGTTAAAATAATAATTATTTTATCTTGTTTATGAGATTTTATCTTCTATCTTTATCTTATTTCTAATATTTATTATAATAATAGAATAAATATGAATACATAAAAAAACTAGTTGACCAGACAAACGATGTTCTGCCATGTTTTCTAAAGATAAAAATGGGGGTTAGGGTGGGAAGGTAAAAAATAGCCCACAGTCTATTCTCAGATATCTATATATATATAAAAATCAATTGCAGTTCGTTAGTCTCGCTAAAACTCGAGAACGGCTGAACGGATTTATCTTACGGTCTTGAAATATTCGTGGAAGTTTTAAAAGGTGAGAAAAAAATAGAAACATCGGCAGGACGAAGTCTGCCGGGTCAGCTAATACCAAATATACACAAAAAGTTACATAAAAGTCGATCAAACCGTTTCGAAGGATTTCGATAACAAACACTGTGACTATGAATCGAGATTTTTACATATTCAAATAACTGTTAACGAAGGTGAATAGTTTTGCTAATTTTCTATTAATTTCAGAGTCACAGGTCGAGCAACTTTTATATCTTTATTTTATGAGGCTGTTTGTGATAAATTAATTTTATTGATCGTTAATAACATTCCTAGATATTGATCGGCGCCATTCTTTGCATTTATTTATGGGAATGCTCGAATTCAACGTTGGACGTTTAACTGGCAAATATTTTGATCTATAAGTAAAAGACTCGTTTCTCATCATTCATTTTTTTTTACAAAAGTGTCTCGATACTAGGTATAACTCCTGTATCGTTGATGCGTTTACAAACATTTTAACTGGCATAGCCTTAACAACCAAATATTTATATCTTCTGCGAAGCAGTAATGTTAGCGAAGGAGGCTGCCGACCGCGTGAGGCAACGGAACTCACACCGCCGCCGCCGAGATCCCGATCCCGATTACCGACCACCGTAGGCGCGGGCTCGCGGATAGCGAGCACTGGGTAGCTCGCCGTCCGGCAGTCTAGTAATAATCTGGACCGAGCCTAGTCGTCGACGGCGCGTTCTGTTCCACGCGCGCCTCAAGGAGATGTCAGCAAACTGTAGGGGCCCGGTAGGGCCGAAGCCTCTGGGGAACACGGTATCCGAAAGGTTGTCACCGTGTCCCCCAGATCGATGGCAACGAAGGAACGGGATAGGGGTTTAGTCAGTAAGAGTCTGACACACCCTCCCGCTCCGCCCAAGAGTGGGAGAAGTCATTCTGATGATTCCCCTACCGGAAAAAAAAAAAAAAAAAAAAAAAAAAAAAAAGCCTACATATAGTTATTTCGGATCTAGGTGTCTTGTGTATGTCAGTTTACATGTGCGTATACGATACAAGAGTAATTAATGCCAAATATAGGGAAACTTTTACGATGAAATCCGTAAAACTAATATTTATATCCATACGGATTTCATACTTCCTCCTGCTAGTGACTTTACCCGAGTGAAATCCGAAAATTATCCTAAAGACAAAAAGTTACTCCCAGGATAAAAGTATTTACCTATCCAATTTGTTTTCTTTTGTTAACAGGCTTTTTAACCATATGTACGCAATAATGTAATAACATTATATTTTTTAAAGGCACTTATCCTAAAACTACGCGGGGAATCAGGTGGATGCGGGACGCACAGGACCGGTCGCTGTGGCGGCGCTTGGGGGAGGCCTATGTCCAGCAGTGGACGTCTTTCGGCTGAGATGATGATGATGATGATGATCCTAAAACTAGAAGACTAACGTTTAAGCGCCTCATCACTTACAAAAAAGCACAGCATGTTATTCAACGATATGGTCAACCCTTGTGCCAAATCTCAAATTGAAATGAAAATATTGAGCAACTTGCGAATTAAGAACCTCTTGTCAGACTAGTAAAAAAAGATACCTACAAAGCTTAATATAAATTGGCAATATTTTGAAATGTCAATTAACGCCTCGAGCCTTCCTACTTTCACTGTTTAGCCTTTACAGTACATCTGATATTTTGCTTGCTTCTCTTGCCTAGAGCAATTACACACAGGATATTAAACTACAAACAGACAAACTAATACGAATATAAATTAAATTCAAATAGGAAGGATATAGGTAAGTAAGAAGTGAAGGAAGTTAAAAAAACATTTAATGGATGCACTATCACTTCCTATGTGTCATTTCGAATTGAGGTCTAAAAAACTGTATCCGAACCACAAAATAACAGGTTTATACCTAGAATAGTTTAGTCATCATCATCTACCTAGCCTTTTTCCAACAATATTGGGGTCGGCTTCCAGTCTAGCCGGATTTACATGAATACCAGTATTTACGAGGAGCGGCTGCTTCCAAACCTCTACAACCCATTACTTGGGGTAACACGGTACTTCATGGCAAGACTGGAGTCAAATTTACTGGTTTCTGACTATTCGTAACGACTGCCAAAGATCTAAAAATGACAGCCGGGACTTACGTCTTAACGTGCTTTCCGAGGCACGAAGGAAACTCGGTATGGTCAACCATCCACAGACCAATCTTGGCAAGCGTTGCTTAACTTTGAAGATCGACCAGTTCGGCTATTATTATCTAGCCACGAGCTCCTCCTATGTGTCATTTCAAAATTGAGGTCTAAAAAACTGTGTTCAAACCACAAAATAACAGGTTTATACCTAGAATAGTTTAGTTGTTAGTCATAATCCTGGTTCTATGAACTGTTTATGGTAATCAGTGGCGACATCTATCCGGTCTGGAATTAATTAGACTGGTTCGCGTTGGCGTCTCGGTTATTAGATTGTAGGTATCGTAGCAAAGAAGAAATGCCCGGAGATTTTTTGTAATTATATTTTTGTTATTTATTCATTTATTTAAACTTTATGCAACATAATGGATCACAGGCGGACTTAAGGCCTTAGGCATTCTCTACCAGTCAACCAAGGGTGGTGAAGAGAAAGCATGGCAGGTGCATAAAAAAAACATTAAAATAGTAAGGGTTCAAATACATATTATATAAGGTAAAACAAACATACATAAGGTAGGTGGGTAGGTGGGCAGGGTGGTTTAAGGTAGGAAATCATTCAATGACTTCTCCCGCTCTAAGGTAGAGTGGGTCGACGTGTCAAACTTTTACTGAATAAATTTAAACAAGTTATTTCTAATAACTTGATAGTTTCTCACCTAAAAAAGGACTAAGCTTTGTTATATTTATATTTTTTTAGGTAAACAAGACTTGTTTTTGAATTCAGGAAAATATACTTAAAACAAAAGATAGAAAATTTTACTGACAAAAATATATTACAAATACAAACGTGTTAAATATCCCAACGATAAAATATATTTCACACGCTCAAAACAAACATTCGATAAATTTAAAAATTAATCTGTAATAAATTTTCATAACTAATTAAGTAATTAGCAATAGTGTCAAGCATAATTAGGTGATGTCAATAAACCAGATTTTAATTATAATAATTTATATAGAAAATCCTTAACGATGTCATAAACTAAACCAAATAATTACTCCTAAATAATCTATTTCTAGGAACGCCCTGACAAAATAATTATTAATGAAACTGAGGAAGTTAGTGCTAAAACAGCTCATTAAAAAAATCTCGTAAACGTTTTGGTATTTCCTGTAATTAGTTATTAAAAACCTGGCAAGTGCGATTCAGTCCTCGCTTCAGTTCCGCAGATCCGTTTAACGATTGGTAATTGGTATGAAATGTTTGTTATTCAATGCTTATTATAAATAAAATAAAATCCATTTATTTTAGACTTTGAATGTGCATAATTATTAGTGGCTATAATTTAAAACTACGTTAGTCAAAAAATAAAACAGTATTACAATGCATAAATTTAATGGTAGAAAAATTTAAAGTTTAGAAATTAATTTTTAATTTTATGTAACTAATAGTTTTAAGGGTAATGTATCGATTAATTTGGGTATCGTCATATCATTGAAATAACAAAAAATAAACAGTTACCCTTTCGACTATTTGTAAGCATGTGGAAAATATCAATTTAAGTCACGCCAGCTTCTGTATGACTGTGTGATATTATCGGTGGACCTAACAAAGAAATTTTTCTAGAGACAAAATTTCACCAAGGAACCCTAAAATTGATAAAACAAACCCGTTCACATAGGTCCAGACCTCTTCATCAACATCGGATGAAAGTGTTAAATAATTTAATACAACTGTTCGAAACAGGTTTAAGATTTTAAATAATTAATTGAGTAATTTTAATTGGAGCTCTCAATGGTATGGGAACATAAAACAGAGTATTTCAGACTCATCCTGTTTTAATAAATACACAGAGAATTACGGAAATGAGTATTTCGTTCGAGATTAACGAGCAATTGATGATTAGGTAGGTACTTTAAATAAATATCTATCTACAACTGGTATTTTAACATCGTTGAGATGAATATACGAGTATTATAAGTTAATGTGTATCGATCTAGCGAGGACGTTTAAACTGGACTGAAAAAACTAGTGCAATGATTTGTTTGTTTAATGTTCGTCACGAATTTATTAACGAGATCCAATGTACCTCAATTATCTTGATTGATTATCAATCCTCATTTAAATCGCCTCATTGCGGCATTGCTACTAGTTTTTTTTTGGTCTAACTCGAGTGGGCCCGCTAGATTGATACATATTATAACTTACTAATAACATGCTTCATTTGGCGTAAGTCACCGCTCGTGTTACTACGGCCCTGGAACACAAACGGCAACTGAAGGAACACAGGTGTTTTTTATTAGTAAAAGTCTGATACTCCCTCTTGCTCCAACCAGAAAAAGAAAAGTTGTTTAGTGCGCGTCACCATCAACGATTGCATCACTGCTTATCATCAGGTGGGATTGCAGTAAAGCACTATTTTATGTTATATAGATATACAAAAAAAAAATGCCACCTTAAAATGATATACTATTCTATTTAAATGAGTTGGTTTGCAATACAATAGTTTAGTGTGGAAAGAATGCCGTGTCACGCCTTCATAGCGTGTCGATGGCAAAAGTTTTGAAGTTACGTTTGGCTTCGTATTGAGCTGTGAAAAAAGTATTCGCTGACGTAGCTGTAAGGTTCTTCCGTGCCTCCATGACTTCTAGTTTGCGAAAGAGACAGAGCTAGAGCACCACTATCCCTTTCTCATACCAGTATGAAAAGATTCTTCATTAATGTAAAAAAACCGGGAAAGTGCGAGTTGAACTCGCGCACTGACGGTTCCGTACCAACTTACCTATGAAAACAGTTCAATTTTCAACAAAGTGATCCTATAAGGGTTCCGTTTTTTTCTTTTGAGGTACGGAACCCTAAAAATACTTAAAAGAAAAAACCATATTTTCAAACAGATGTTTTCTGAAACTCAATTTATTATTGTCTACTTTTTTAAATGTTTGATGTAAATTGATGGCCTGAAACACAGTTTTCCATTAACCTAGATCAGGCACGTCTACATTCTACTTAGAAATTAATTTTCTCAATTGTGATTTTATTTTATAAGTACTTGAATAAAATTTTATTATTATTATATGAACTCAAACTAGTCATTATTTTAATTCTTTGTTTTAGTTGTAATTTATCGCTCAAATGAACTTAATGTAATCCAATATGTATTTTTTATATATAAATGTCAAATTGTACGAATTATTACAAAAAAAAAAAACTATAATTGACATATATTTCACACAGAATCAATCTTCTATATTTACATTCACATGAATGTAAAATATCTTGTAAATGATTATGTCTCCTAATAAATAAATAATATATTATATATTTTTAGTTAGTTCTTTAGAGTTTTTTTTTATTTTATTTAGTATAATTTGTAAATAATTTGTAACATAATTATAAAATAAAATATAATAAAAAATAAATATTAAAAGATGATTTAAAGACGTAAACATAGTAGTACTCTAAAACACGACAGGTACAACGGTGACGTAACAAATGTTATCCCATATCAATTTCCTTGTACCTACACGACAACGATGTAATGACATCTCATTATCAACATTGTTCTATCTGTAGAACCATTTTAGACTCATAACATAATCGCATCTCATTGTCGCGAACACTTGTCTTGAAGAGACTTAATTAGACCATGTTCTTACCACAGTACCATTTGGGACACGTTTTTTCTTCCGTTCTGTGTAAGTGCGAGTTGTTTTTACGTTGATGCGGTCGAAACGTTTACCTTGTTTGGCTCTCTGATTGGTTGAGGTGAAGCGAGCCAATCGGAGCGTTCAACGTCATGAACGTGTCGATCGCATTAACGTGAAACAAACTCACACTACCCACGCTGTTCTTAGGGCCCTGAGTTGAACAAAAGAGAACCCCGGGGTCCTAGAATGTGGGAAAAGAAGGAACAGGAGAGGGTTGTAGGTTGAGAGTTACGGGAGAAGTCATATCGATGAACAAGTACGAGGCACTCTGTTCTGTCAATCATGTTGTCATTGACTATCTTTTTTTTCATTTAACTTCCCACACTCTAGGTTCTCGATTCAAAAAATTACAGAGAAAACGTGGATCACGGGAATCTTATAAAAAATTTAGTAGTCTATTTACTGTTTTAGGGACAAGACTTATTCATGTAAAAGTTTTAGCGTGAAAGAGGAACAAAAATACACACCGACACAGACATGCATCCATACAAACTTTCGCCTGTATAATATTTTAAAAAGCTTTATCTACTGCTTACCCCATTTCCGAAGAGTTATATGAGGATAGCAGGCAATTTACAAAACAAATATATCATACAGCGCGTATTTAATTCATTCGTATCATTTTTTACGCCCAAAAAACACGAGAAGAACTTCACCTGTCAATTGATACGCTTGACATTTCCTGACACCAGTATCGCCAAGCTAATTTTCAGTCCGAAAAACCATTCAACATCCCTAACACAACCGAATAAAGCTCACAATCGAACGACATCAAAGTTTTGAACTGTAAAAAAAGTTGTGTAATAAATCGAAATTGAATATTTCGCTGTCAAAAAGTTTCGGTGTTATTTTTTTAATAATGACTCGGAGGGAAAGCTTGAGCCATGCGAATCGAAGCCGAATATCATTAAACCTTGTTTGTGTATTTTTGCAGTACGTGACTTTCAAGCTGAAAAATATAAGGTTTTGAGAAAACTTCGGTCAATCCGGGATAACGTAACTGTAAAGTACAAAGTTCTAGTCAGCCATGATGGATTTTCTGTGACATCATCTTAACCTTCTTTTTTTTAGGTGAGAAGTGATCCAATTAATTTTTCTGCTCTTGGATGGAACAGGAAGTCGTGTCAGACTTTTACTGACTAAAACCCCTTCCTATGTTTTTCTTTGTCTTGCGTTCCAACACCTCGGGTTTTCCTATCTGAAGCGAACCCATGGCCTTAGTAGGTTGTGGACCCTGCTAGGCTGCTACGATTTTACTGACATCTTGAGGCTTATGTGCATCACTACATGCCGCCACTGTTATAACTTAAGCTCGGTCCAGATGGTTAAAAAACGGCCGGACGGTGAGCTACCTATTGCTTGCTGTTTGCAAGCCCCCGCGTGCTAGCCTACTGTCCTGATTGTTGCCTGATACATGTAGTAATCAAGATGAAATTGTCTGCTCATCAAGTAAGTTAAGTGCTTACTCCGTGCAAAGTTGTAGAATCCCAGACTGGTTTTCTTTACTAAATAAACCCACTTACAGATATGTTTTTTTCTACACCACAAGCGCAAGCGTGTGAAAGAGGATACCAGAGTAAGCATATCAGATTGTATGCCCAGTGGCTATGAAACAAATATTTTTGCAAATAAAATAACATGCGTGAGAGTATACGTTACCAACATATGTACCGTCACATTAACCTACAATAACTTTTCATTTTGCAAGTTAGTGTGTCCTTTGTCAAGTGCTATACCAAAGTGTCATTTAAATTGAGTACAAAAAATAGAGAATCCAAAAATAAATGGTTGAATTTTTTACCAGCGATTTTATTTTAACCTGTAGGTATAAAATCTTTGTCCTAATCAATCAACTTTTAACATGAAAATATTGCGGAAAAATATTTTTTTTTTTAGAGTAACCATGGAGTATCTTGCCGATTCTTGTCCTTAGGAAACAATCAACTGGACTGTTCTGCTTCTGATGTTTTACTTGTGCTCACGTAGGCCTATGTAGAGGGGCAGATATATAAATGCATCATACGGCCTGTCCTTCTTTACGGCGGCGAGTACTGGCCAGCACTGGGCAGACACACCCAGGAGCTTCGCGTCACGGAGATGAAGATGCTGAGGTGGATGAGTGGCGTAACGTAATCCGATCGCATGCGCAATTCATACATCCGAGCTAGTCTTGGTGTCCGTGACGTGGGGGAAAAACTGCAAGAGTGTCGTCTGCGATGGTATGGCCACATCATGCGCCGCCCTAGTGAGTACGTTTTTCGGAGATGCATGGATATGGCTGTCCTTGGGGCTAGGTCCCGTGGTCGCCCCCGCAAGCGCTGGCTGGACGTCGTCAAGTCTGACATGAGAGCCAATGGCCTTACTGGGAAGAATGTTTTCGATCGGGCAAAGTGGAGAAGACTTAGTGGCAATGGCCGGGATTAACGCCAGGCAGAAGAAGAAGAAGACGTAGGACTATGTAGAATAAAAAAAATCGAGTTTAAGTTTGAATTTGTGAACCACGATGACGTTTTTGAAATCACCTCTAGGGGGTCCAGACCTATGTATTAGATCCTTGATAAACTCTTCTAAATCGATGTCTGAGACACCTATCATCATCTGCCTAGCCTTTTCTCAACTATATTGGGGTCGGCTTCCAGTCAAGCCGGATTTAGCTGAATACCAGTATTTTACGAGAAGCGGCTGCCTACTAGACCTCCACAACCCATTAACTGGGGTAACCCGGTACTTCATGGCAAGACTGGAGTCAGATTTACTGGCTTCTAACTATCTGTAAAGACTGCCAAAGATCTACAAATGACAGCCGGGACCTACGGCTTAACGTGCTTTCCGAGTTATGTTAAGATGGTCACCCATCCACAGACCAACCTTGGCAAGCGTTGCTTAACCTTATAGATCGACCTGTGCAGCTGTTATTATCTAGCCACAAGCTCCTCGTGTCTGAGACACCTATATGTTAATATTTATCTACATATACATAAGTACCTTACAATGAAAACACAGCACTGTTACCAACCAATAAAATTAATAGTACGTCATAAGTTCTCATCACTTTTGGATTGACGTGTTACAGTGTTATGATGGCTACTGGCCACTGTAAATGTTCCAATCAATATGATAATGAAATGAACGACTTATGAGTAGTGAGTGATAGATGTAGCTACGAAGTTTTTTATGCGGATTCTTTAGATGTAATTGAAAGTATGTAATGTGGTCAGTGGATTTGTAGATGTGGCGTGCTGTAGGTAGGTTTAAATTGAAATGTTTGGGGAGTATAAGAATTTTAATGTTGCAGTCAGGATAGGCCCGTTCTATCACCAGAGCGCACCTCTATAATTGCCTAGAAACACTGACTTATTTTTTAAATGGACACAATATTTACCAACTAGGAGGTTTTTGAGTAGATGGTAGTAATTTCAATGTAATTTTGCTTATTTATTTAACCTTTCATGGACACACATAATATAATAAAAGAAAAGAAGAAGGAAACAGAAAAAGCTTATTACTGCAGAAAAAGTACTTTGACGATTGTTTACAGTCAAAATTGGTTTTGATAAACAGTTTTGATTGTGATATACGAGTATATTACTTAGGTTGGACCCGCAATTTCTTTTGATTTCTTACCCCAAACAAACCCCAATATAGTTGTGAAATGGCTGGGCAAATTTGTTGACATCAGAGGCCTAATACAAGCTTTTACTCGATCCATTATATGACCTAAACAGCTGAACTATTAAAAGGATGGAGCTACATAGAGTGTACAGCTCCATCTTATTTTTCGCTCGCACTACTGACATTTTCACTCGGAAGCACGTTAACTCGTAGGTCCCGGCTGTCATTTGTAGATCTTTAGCAGTCGTTACGGATAGTCAGAAGCCAGTAAGTCTGACTCCAGTCTTGCCATGAAGTACCGTGTTACCCCAGTTAATTCGTTGTGGAGGTCTGGTAGGCAGCCACTCCTTGTAAAATACTGGTATTCAGCTAAATCCAGCTTGACTGGAAGCCAACCCCAATATAGTTGGGAAAAAGGCTAGGTAGATGATGAAGGCCCCAGATTCATAAAGATAGAACATCATCTAGGCAAACAAAGCAACTACTTTCCACAAATATCTTGTTATTCTCAAGCCGTTAGCTTAATTTTCTTTGCTGCAAACAAAAGTAGTACTCCAGTAAAATGCACTAACACACCCGCAATATGGTTACTTTAAACGTCACGATTTTTCATAGAAACAATTCTAAGGCTTGCTAGCGAGGCTCTGTATTTTTACTCCGTGCTACATTTTCGAACAATCCAATTACTTTTCTACCGGTACTAGGTACTTACTATACGAAGAGTTTTGTTTTTGAGGCGGAAAATCATCCAATAACTTCTCCCAATCTAATGTAGAGCGAGAAAGCGAGTCATATTTTTACTGACTAAACCTAAACTGTTTCTTTCAGTTACCTTTTGTGTTTCAAGACCATAGAATCCTTTTCAGAAAATTCCCCGTAATCCGAGTTGGTTGTTGTAAGAGGAAGTCTACAGGTGTTGAAAATCATGAAGTTATATAGACATCAGTTGTCAAAAAATGGACATGAGATGAGAATGTTTCTCATGCGTCCGTCATGAGGAAAGCCTAGTAGTTTCGGCTATGCGTTGATATTCCAATCAGTCAGTTTTTTTTTATTATGCATTTGCTCGCGTTTGGCCATTATCTCACATGGTAAACGATGATGTGACCGACGACGAAGCACACTTGCCTAGAAGTAACCTGTTCACTCTTGTCTTAAATACCTCTAAGCTGTACTCATCAGGAAACACAGACTCCGCCAGGGAAACAATAAATGTTTTATCTTTTATATTAAGATGAGTTATTCTCGATACAAGAGTTTTGACCCATTTCTGTCAGAAAACATCAGCGATAACTTACGATAAGGAATGATAAACAACTACATCTGTTAATTAAAATTCTATATTGATTTATTGCAGTCAACAACTTCTTAATACGCGTAGACTTGGTGTATTATTTATGTTCAAATCGTTCTGTCAAACCTGTTCCTTCATGGTTTTTATGATTTATTCAAATGGTCTTTGAAATAAGGTAATTACTGTTGGGATTTATGCTTAAAGCTCATCTGTACAATTATTATTGTTATATTGGAAATTATTTTAAGAATAACTTATAGCATAATCAACCAGTAATGTTTCCGCTGCTAGAATACACGTCTCTTCTCTGTGGAAGAGAATAGACCTTATTTTTACTGACTTCTTATACTATTTGCTGCGAGCGTGATAGTCGATATTATCCCAAGGGAATAAGGACTCTCGGGATAAAAAGTTCTTCTATGTGCTATTTCAGAACATGTCGTTCGTGTATCAAACATCATCCAAATTCATTCAACCATTCAGGCGTCAAAAGTAACCAACATACACACATACAGACGCTCAACTTTTTTTAATATTGGTGTGATTATATACAGAATTTAAACGCAGGGTACCGTACTAGCGTGGGTAACCATCCCGATCAAGCTAGAGTCGTCAATGGCGCGTAGTATCCTACGCGCGCTACATGGAAATGTCAGCAAAACCGTAGAGACCCAGCAGGTTCAAAGCCTATTAGGGCCATGAGTTGTGCGAAACAAAACCTCAAGGCCCTGAAGGCAAATAAAGAACATAGGAGTGGGTTTTAGTCAGAAAAAATCTACGCCCTCCCGCGTGGCCCTAGAGCGGGTAAAGTCACTGGATGATAACCCATCTAAAAAAAGTACCATCAAAAGAGTTATTTTATGTTATCAAGAAACTGTATTACAACTTTAATATTAATACACAACTTCATCTTTTCAGCCTTCATAAAGTTAAAACAATTTTTAAAGCATCATTCTTCCTCAAGTAAAAATTAACAAACTTGAATTTTAAAGTTCAGTAAAGTAAAAATATTCATAACAAGAGGGCTTTGAATAAAAGCCGACAGGGGAAACAACCCTTAAAAGTAAGTTGAAGAGACCAACCTTTAATGTTTTGACTCCAGTTTGTGATACGCTATTTTTTCTTCTTTTGTTTTATTGGTCTTTTGTTCTGTGACAAGCTTCTGCCAATGGTTTCACCTGCGTGAAAGTAGGTTTTCCATACAAACTTTGGACTCTAAGGGCCTATTTCACCACCAATGATTAAGTTTCCGATATCTTACTTGGCAGATCATTTCATAGAAATTCTGTTCCATTTTTGAATTTATTCAGAAAGTAGTGGCTACTCGGGCATTGTGAAACAGGCCCTAAGGATGTGAAACCTACCCTTAAGGGATAAAAATCCTCTCGCGGTGCTCGCCTATGTTAGGTATAAAATGAAACCTTGTGTAAATTTTCGCTCGCTAGTCCTAGTAGTAATAGGTAATAGAGGCAGTGCATTGATATGTCGTCAGTTTTAAATATAAGATTATGGCCACATTTTTTCACTCATAATATTGTATTGACACAGTGTGGTTAAAAAATAATCAGTCAATTGTCAAAGCGGTCAATCTAATCAGGGTCTATTTCACCACCTATGATTAAGTTTCGAGTATCTTACTTGACAGATAATTTCATACAAATTCTGTCAAATTTTTGAATTTATTCAGTGAGTAGTGCCTACTCGGACATTGTGAAACAGGCCCTCAGTGTGACAAGCTAGTTTTATACATTCATATAATATTTCCCTCTCCTAGAGAGGAGGCCTGAGTCGCAGCAGTGGGAACATTATAAGGCTGATGCATGAATGCTAAAAAAAAAAAAATATTTTATTGCGTGAGTACCTAAGTTATAGGTTTCACCCACCAGCTCCATTGGAAAGATAATATTTTTTGAATTTATTTAAACTTGTGAGTTTTTATTCTGGTGTATCAATTTTTTTCATTACTTTTATAGCATAACTAGTGATACGACTTCGGTGTCACATTTTTAATGAAAGAGCTTTTATCTAAATTAAAACATGACCATGAATAGCATATTTTTATTAAGTTAAAATATATTAAAGTCGTAGTTATTTAGTTTTACTATTCTATATATTGTAGGTATGTAAAAGGAGAAACTGACTGACATATCAAGGCACAGCAGAAACTGCTGGAACTAGCAGTGCGAAATTTGGCACAACGTATCCTTTTTCCACGTAGACGAGCACTAGGAGAAGATTTTTAAAAATTTACCTCCTAAGGGGATAAAACGGGGCACCAAATTTTGTATAGAAAACCTATTTTCACACAGATGAACCCGCAGGCAGAAGCTAGTAGAACTATAAGGTCCATTAGAAGCTACACTATTTCTTTCCCTATTTTTCTACCAAAAAGTATCCAGCCATAGCTAATCTCTCACTACAAGCCATACTCAAAAACAGGGTGAACAACAAAATTGACCCGTCTAATGAGATTTTCCCTTATGCCCTCTTCACGTTTAACACATTCGATGTTCAGTACTAAAGTAAACATTGCATAGTCAAATCGAGTGGAACTAATCGGCTAAATCGATTGTTTTGTCCAGGCGTTCCCAAAGTAGTTTACCTTGACCCCCAGGCACAAAAATATGCTTGAAGTTTAGGATAGAAATACAAACAAAAAATAGAGGATTCATGAGATCACCTCTCATAAATGAGGACTTTTATGGATCACATTTAGACATCCGTCATCAATGTTTAGAATTTCTAACTTGTGGAGTTAGTTGATGAGGTAGGTAGTCGCTTGGTGAAAAATGTTAATATTCTGCTGCAACCAATTGGACTGCAAGTCAACCCTGTCAAAGTTGGGAAAAATCTAGGCAATTTAATTGGGGCGGACTTATCCGATTGTTTAATAGATTACAGTTATTAGTTTCCAAATGCAATGCCTAGACTCGTTTATGTTACCAGTATGATCAACCTAACGAAAGCCAAGCGTCATTTTTCTAGAACATTCTACTCATATTCGATTATATATCGCACAAATGCTCTGCTTAACCTATTAGATGTCCGCAAAATGAGAAACAATAGTAAGACAATGAAAGCGCGGTCGCCGGCTACCACTCGGGGATTCATGAATTAATGCTGGACCGCTTATGTATGTAATAAATCTGATAAAAAGGTAAAAGTCACATGAAACGAAACAACAATAAAAAGGGGAGTCAATACACAAAAGTTTGAGAACCTCTCGTTTAGTCGATTATCAAAGGCCCGTGAAGAGAAGGGTTATTTTTTGGAGTTTTCTCTTTAATTGATTTTACATCGCGTTGATCGTTTTTGTGTCGTATTTCATTGTCTGGGTCAGGTTGGGCGAGAGTTGGTTTTAATTAGTCTGGGAATTGAATGAGTCAGCGTTGTCCTTTGATTTTGTACAAGTACGTTGTGTGAACAACCTTTTATGAAGCCTAGGGGAATAAGTCCAGATTA
Organism: Mythimna separata; assembly: GCA_030763345.1. Taxonomy (NCBI): domain Eukaryota; kingdom Metazoa; phylum Arthropoda; class Insecta; order Lepidoptera; family Noctuidae; genus Mythimna; species Mythimna separata. The sequence goes on from CM061190.1 coordinate 9,476,827, forward strand.
ACGATTGATCTTTCGTCGTATTTGTAAACACGTTTTAACTTTGAAAAATGTTTGAAAAATGGGTAAGCAAGTTTTTTACATGGGTAAGCGTAAACGTGTGTTATGATTATGTCATTGCGCGTTTTTTTAATAAATCGCCAACATTATGTCTTTGTAAAAAAAATGTTTCTAGACCTTAGGAAAAACGAAGATAATAATGATAATATAGATATCAACATTTTTCGACTGAATCATTTATAGACCTGTGCGTAAAGTACGTGCTTAAGTGTTTTTCAAGTTTATTCAAATTATACAAACGTATGTACAATCAGGGTTTGAACAGAGGTTTCTTGCACCATTTTTATAACATCACGCAAAAATTGTTACAAAAACCATAAGAAATAGAATGTTTTGAGACTAATTACTTTTCACTCATAAAAATCGTCTGGTTTTGACAATTATGTCTATATCTATGACCCCCGGCATTTGTGCGTGCGCTAATGTGCGCCCACAAATTGGAACGCCCATTAAAAGCCTAAAATAGACAGTAACTACTTATAGTCTTCAATTCTATTTATAATGAAATAGAAATCATTGTAATATTATTTTAACGTAAGAATATTATAATGATTTCTATAAATAAGCGTTTTCCCCTAAGTATGACTGTGTATGATTTTGGGTGACATTTGACCAAACAAGAATTATGAAATATATCTTTACAAAATTGTAAATAGAATTTATGCACAGTTATCAATACCATTACCAATACCAAATTTATGTATATATTTTTATATAATATTACCTAGTGCGTGGGCAAATATATCTAATTAAAACATGTGCTTGTAAATGTAGATATTAAAATCAAATTATTTTCAACACAGAAAATGTACTGTAGGCTGTATGATTTACATATATTGTGCCTGAAAGGTAATTTAAAATTGTCGCATTGAATTTGGTACGTATATTGCTTTTTTTATGAAATCAGTGACTGGCCATTTTTATATGTATTGATTCTTTCCTCTGTACACGATTTTCAATTTTGAATACCGACTTAAATTGAACCCGTTTATACAACGACTCGGCTTTTTATTCATGGAATAAAATTGTGTACAGAAAAATTACTTTAAAAAGGCTTTTATCTAGTTTTTTGATAATTATTGAAATTGTAAGGGGTATTATTGAGTTTGAATTACAATTTTGTGTATATATCAAGGTTTTTCCTTTTATGTATTTTTTTGTAAAGATAATTGACATACTGTATCTAGTTCTTACTGGCGCGACCGCAGATATTCATGCTCTATAATAAAGATAGACTATTTACTCAACTAGGCAAGGTAAAGTGCCTCCACACCTTTCGAAGTAAACAAAAGTCCCAACACTCATAAAATTCACATTCGCACACATCTCGAAGCTTCGAGCTTCACTTATTTGTCTTCTCACCAAGATTTATTTAGTTGAAAGAGTCACGATGCAGACAAAAGCAGAAGATCAGGTTCAAACAACGCTCGCTCACATAGACATGTTTCATGTACACCAAGTGCTAGCGTACTCACGACCGGCATTTGTTTAAGAACTCTACACAAACGGGGGTATAATTTTAGGCGCCTTGCTTGGTCTATTGAGTATACCACAAGCACATCACAACCACAACAAAAACAAGTGGTCAGGCAATATTTTAAAATAAAATGAATCATCGTCGTAGAAAGCAAACGTGTTGTTGTTATCAACTACACTGCTACCATATCGCAACCACAACGGTGCTTCGAGCTTCAACGCAACGACACTTTGTACGACTGCAAACACTAACTACAACGTAACCACAACGCAACTGTAAGAACCGGCTCTTGCGGCTACTATTATTATGTTTGTGGGAGGCCTATGTCCAGCAGTGGACGTCTTTCGGCTGAGATGATGACATCGATGTCAAGCGTCAAGTTAATGTGACCAAATTGTACAGAGCCTAAGTGGACCTTCTGTAGTATTTTTTTTCGGTTGATACCTCTGACTTATGACAGTGGCGGCAACAGGTGCCACCTCATTAGCGATGCTGTGCTAATTACACGTGAGAAATGAGTCATGCCAGTGTTTTTCTTTAGTCTCGAAACGGTTTTGTGTTTTAAGAGATAGTCTAGCTAGACTAGGTTTGGATATTATGAAGAAAGGGAGCGTATGCGTCATGTTTTGTTTCATTTCAGAGTAGTATTAGGGTTCTACATTTCATGCATTGATGTTAGAATGCAGGTAGCTGCTTCTAATATACTTATTTGAATGTTATCTAAATATAATAAAATGGCTCTATTTGCGGTCAACTATAATTAGGTAAGAAATTATCCTATGAGTTCTGACAGACTTTTACTGACTAAAACTTCTATGTTCTTTCTTTGCCTAGCGTTCCAGGAATCCCAGGTTTTGGACTTGATGAAAAAAAAACAATTTATATTTATACTGGACAAAATAAAATCTATAATTTATAATAAGAAAAACAACAAGTTCCAAATGGGCCAAGATGCTAATTGACTGCTAGTGAATAGTAAAACAAATAAAAACATGGCATTAAAACAATTAATTTAAAGAAAGAAAAAACACATCACAACTAACTTTTTTTTACGTCTAACATGGGTATACGCTATAAAAATTATAATAATAACACTATAATACAGGAAAAGTTTTTAACCACTGCGTAATTTTTTTTTGGTGGCTCAGTATAAGTAATAGAACACAGATCGATCTTCAAGGTTAAGCAACGCTTGCCAAGGTTGGTCTGTGGATGGGTGACCATCTTAACATAACGAGTTTCCTCCGTGCCTCGGAAAGCATAGGCTGCCTTACAGACCTCCACAACCCAATAACTGGGGTAACAGGGTACTTCTTGGCAAGACTGGAGTCAGATTTACTGGCTGCTGACTATCCGTAACGACTGTAAATGACAGCCGGGACCTACGGCTTAGCGTGCTTTCAGAGGCACGGAGGAAACTCGTTATGTTAAGATGGTCACCAATCCGCAGACCAACCTTGGCAAGCGTTGCTTAACCTTGAAGTCGACTTGTGTTCTATTACTTATACTGAGCCACCAAAAAAAATTTACGCAGTGGTTAAAAACTTTTCCTGTATATTGGGAAGATATGCGTCACATCCGCACAAAACAGCCAGCGCTCAGCAAAATTTATACCTGATATAGTTATTTAAATAAATTTCGCGTACAAAAAGCTAGTCCAATTATTCATCATCTGCTTAGCCTTTTCCCAACTATATTGGGGTCGGCTTCCAGTCGAGCCGGATTTAGCTGAATACCAGTATTTTACAGCTAGTCCAATTATTATTATAAAAAAAACAATTATCTTGTTCTCACCTAACTAACAGAACTAAGTGCCAGAGATTATCATTTATTTAGTCATGCAAATAAAAACATCGTTGAAACTACGTTAAGTTATGCAAAATAAGTAGCGCAAAATAATATCAATATTGAAACTGTATTAAGCGAACATTTAATATATAGCACGAACAAGCTGTTTACTGAACTTATGAATGTGTTAAAGAAATAATAGGTCTTCACCTACCTATAAAATTTTCGTTTTTTGAAACGGGGTACTTTGAATTATGATATATTTGGATTGCATTGGAATAAAATTGTAATTAAAAAAATATATTGATATTAAAGGATCGTTATTTTAGTTTTGGTAATAATTATATATTTTCATATTTTCTTTAATATCGATGAATTTATAACCATTTTTGTATGAAATCTCAGTTTTATTTTTATAAAACATTACAGAACAATACAACTCAACAACTGGAGAAGGAATATTTTAATTTTCCTTCTTTGCTTGTAGGTTTTAGACATTAAAAGTCTGGCTCACCCCTAGAAGTCATTGGGTAATTTCCCACTTTAAAAATAAAGCCCTGGTAGACAGCGGCTCAAACGGCCCTGTCAATCAAGTTGACATCTCTTTGAGGCGCGCGTGGAACACAAAGCGCCATCAATCCGTGCCTAGTCTTCATCAGACGGCTATGTTATTTAATGTTTGAATCCCCAACCGGTCCTATGAGACCGCGCTGTTATTGTTTTACTATTGTGTCTCGTTTCGCGGGTATGTGATAGGTTAAACGACGAAGCAATGCATTTGCTTAGTGACTAAAATTAGTAATAGTTGTAGTCATCATCATCTCAGCCGAAAGACGTCCACTGCTGGACATAGGCCTACCTCTCCCCTACCTGCCGCCTGCTGGACAAAGTTGTAGTGCCACAGCACTAATGCCAATGCATTACTTCAGTAGACATTTAGGTCCATCCTATTACGACATCGGTGAGCACTAAGAGTAAGAGGAGTTTTCCAAAATACACCCCTAAAGTGATAAATTGATAAATTGATAAGTCTAAAATTTGTATGGAGAAACCAATTTTTACGCGGACCTAGCTTGCAGAAACTAGTTAATTATAACTGCTTTAACATCTATACACAGACTATTTCATGCCAGTATTCACACATTTATTTTAAAAATAGAATAAATTGTCAATTTGGAAGCGCATCGCAATATCATAACAGTCCTTTTTCATAAACCGATTATGATATTCTCACCCATTAACTACCAACCTACCGGATGAACAAAAAAAAAGCAATATTTTACACACAGAATCGGCACCCTTTCTGTAAAAAAGAAAGAGTGGGCAATAAAATCGAATACATATCTGTTTCAATTTTTTTTCCTCTCCGGCCAGCCACATCATTAAGTTGCCCACTTTATGCACAGTTCACCTCTGAGGTACTGATATCATCACGGCGATTGTACAAGCGATTCTCACCTTTATTTTTTAGGATATACAATCTATATTTGTTTGAGATTCATCTCCGATGGTTGTCGGTTGTTTTCGGATTGTACGATTAAACGGATGCTTTGGACATCCGTTCTCAGAAGGATTGAAACGGTAAAAAAAGTTTGTGACATATGGTTAAGTAGTTTATACAACTTGTTGAAGAAATTATTTGTATTTTTTTGTATTTTTCAAACAATTTCGAAGCCTTGTATTATAATTACACAAACTTAATTGTTTTTCGCAACTATTTTATTATTTTTAAATCATCTTGCCCTTGGTGTTGAAATAATTAAAATAATGTTTTATTGAGTCATTTATTTGTTTTTAATTAACGCTGAGCAAGATAAATGCGTAAAGTGTTTTCACACAGTTGTTATTGGCGGTGTTTTTTTGCACACCTTTTTAACTTTAACGAAGTATTTATTTTTATTTTTAATATACACTGAAGTTATTTACTCAATTCATTAAGAGTTTTGGTTTTACGTGTACATTTATAGCATTACACGGTATATAACATGTTAAGGTATACACGCAAAGAAAAAACATGTTTTTTTATTGTAGTAAGGAGACTCTTAGGACTCACACACGTCTTTTTTTTGTTATTTGTTTTTCTTATTAATATCACATTTTTATTTTATTTTGAGTTATTTCTAGTTACTTTTTTGTTTTATTTTTTGTTCGTCCTGTAAGAGTCACAAAGATAGGTTTAGTCAGCAAGAGTCTGACATGCCCTCCCGCTCCGCCCAAGAGTGGGAGAAGTCATTCTGATGATTCCCCTACCGGAAAAAAAAGATATTATATTATTTTTTAATTTCTATAAAAAAAGTTTATAGCCGAAACTTTCTAACAGTATGTCACAGAACATCACATTATCCCTTCAAAACCATAGTTACGTTAATAAGATGATTGTTTAAACAATAGTTTTTAGTTTTAATAGCTCCAAACCCGCTTCCATATGGCTCAGAAAACAAATAATTGGAATGAAATCGTCGAAAATAATTGATATAATAAGCCATATTTATTTAAAGGAAAAAAATATTCTCGGCCATTCAAAATTATTATCGTTCGTTCAAGTGAATGAATCGTCTGAACCGGTTTTCTTGTTTTCGTGAATGAGAAAATAAGGATATGCAATCTCGTATAATAATAATCCAAAATTATTCTTGTTACCCTTCATTGCAATTATGGCTAAAATACTGTTTTTGAAGGAACCAATAATTACGTACGAAATAACACGTCAAAACATCATCATCTGCCTAGCCTTTTCCCAACTACATATATATTGGGGTCGGCTTCCAGTCAAGCCGGATTTAGCTGAATACCAGTATTTTACGAGGAGCGGCTGCCTACCAGACCTCCACAACCCATTACCTGGGGTAACACGGTACTTCATGGCAAGACTGGAGTCAGATGGGTACCTTCTATTTGGCAGAATCTTGATACTCCGAATTTCATTTGGCATAACACACTTGGCATAATTTTCTTTAATCGAATATTTTTATGGCATAAAAAATATTTAGCATAATTATTGACTGGCAGAATATTTACATGTCCGAATTTGCGAAGGCATACTTTTAACATGGCAGAACTTTACTTGGCATAATTACGATTGCCATATTTAATACGGCTTGACATTAGTTTAGTGTCGCAGAATTTGGGGACTAAAAAGGGTTAAAGCTGGTAGGGCTTGGGCCCCCGATTATAACAATACTACTCTTTTATGTATGTGTCACTATCATTCGTTTCGATCATTCATTCAATTTCATTCCGTTTCTCTTCGGTTGCTAGGATAACTTAAGATGCAAGAGCGAGCGAAGCGAGCTCAAGACTTGGGGGCACCCCGACTCGGACAGGTTAGGTTAGAAGGAGGTGGCGGGGTCGTAGTGAGCGAGCGAAGCGAGCGAACACAGACCCCGTCACCTCCTTCGAGGTTATTTTTTTTTAAACCACCCAGAAGTAGGAGCCCCGCGCAGCGGGGCTCCGTCGACTACGCCTTTTAAGCAATTTTTCGAATCGCTGCAAAACCAACTTTACGTAATCTTGTTTGAGCTATCCTTAGAGTGTAATTTAAAATCGCGTAGACGCGGAAGGGTTCAGGAAGGCTCGCCAGCTAAAGAGCAGGTGGTTTGAAGGCCCGCCGCCACGGCTTGGGCCTCATGCCTGCTTGCTTGCTGCATGCTTGCTGCATGCTTGCTTGCATGCTGCATGTTGGTATGCATGCTGCATGATGCATGCTCAAGCAATTAATGATATCGTCGTAAATTCGTGTCGAAAAAAATATAGTGTTAATAAATATACTGACTGCGAATTTTCTGCGATATGATGGTTCTGCTTTTCAATTATTATGGACATGAAATTTATGCTTAAAGATGATTCGGACTAACAAAATTATGAGTTTCGAATTTATGATAAGTGAGTGTATGCCGAACAACTTTCTGCGAAATGAAGATTTTGCTATGCGTTGTTATGCAAAATAATATTATGACGAAAAAAGTTCTGCTTTAAAAGGTAGACCCGAGTCAGATTTACTGGCTTCTGACTATCCGTAACTACTGCCAAAGATCTCCAAATGACAGCCGGGACCAACGGCTTAACGTGCTTTCCGAGGCACGGAGGAAACTCGTTATGTTAAGATGGTCACCCATCCACAGACCAACCTAGGCAAGCAATATATGAAATAACACGTCAAAACAAGGTGTATTAAATTAGTGCAAAATAATCATGCTAAGGGCTCTTACAATATATGTATTTTTGGACGGCCTGGATGTCTACGAGAAAGAGATTCTCCGATATTCGAAGTTTCAACCGAAATTTCGCGTATTTCCTTCCACAATTCCATTCGATTCCGAAATTTTAAATGAACGAAAATGGTTAGACGTTTCGAATCTCTAAACCTTCTCCAATTCGTAAGGTTCCGAAAAACAAAAAATGGTCTTGACAGAAAAAATATTCGGAATTTTAAGATCAAACTGATGAAACACGCGAAATTTCGGTTGAAAAATCGTATTTCGGAAAAAGAGAGTAGACGTCCTGCTGCGATGCTAAAACTGTGCAATAGTCGTTCTAGTACGTTTTAAGAATGGTCTAAAACAGATTAAAAAGTTCACATATCATAATGATTTTAACATTCAAAACTAATATCATAATATAACATGTATCATGCTAATGCACCAGCCATTCGGAGTAACAAATGACTCACAGACATTATGAAGTCGATACGTTTCTGAGAAGATATAATAATTAGCAAAATGTTTTTACTTTTTATTATAATGTCGGACACACATGTTAATTCTTTGAAAAAGTGACAAACGAGCTGGTGATGTTATTATAATCATATGTGTTTCAGTTGGACGGGTTATTAAGAATGTGGTGTGTTAGACCGTTTTCACATTATCCGATCCGATATCGGTATCGGACGCCGATCCGATATCGGGGTAAGTAAAATGTATGAAATATGTACCTGTCTTTCATATTATCCGATCCGACATCGGATATCGGAGCATGGCATTTCATACATTTTACTTACTCCGATATCGTATCGGCGTCCGACACCGATATCGGATCGGATAATGTGAAACAATACCATAGAATGATACTGCATAAGTATAATTATTTTGTTGTATATAGAAAAGAGTCTTGCCATGAAGTACCGTGTTACCCCAGTTAATGGGTTGTGGAGGTCTGGTAGGCAGCCGCTCCTCGTAAAATACTGGTATTCAGCTAAATCCGGCTTGACTGGAAGCCAATCCCAATATAGTTGGAAAAAGGCTTGGCAGATGATGATGATAGAAAAGAGTTAATACTCTAGAGTTTTTATGAGACGTAGTCTGTTTTTATAAAGGTATGCGGAAAAGAGAGTAAAGTCCCACATACCTCTTATGAAAAAGGCGGATCCTCCAGACAGACGGGTGTTATGGTTGATGGGCCCGAGAGATGATTTCGGGCTGTTCCATAATGTTCTAATCGCGCGGAGAACTTTATGCATGATGCGGGATTAGTTCTTTTGTGACATCATAGATGTCGCTACATACTCATCCCCAGTACTAACTCGTCTGCTTTTATTATATTTATACCTACTACTAGCTTTCAGGGCCTTGTCGGAAAAGTAATGTGATGTAGAAAATACTTATTGCGTATAATTCTCTCAATCTTTTCCTATAATATATGTATTAATAAAATAACCTACCTGAATAGAATAAGTTTTTCTGGTAACTACTATACTTTATTACCTTTTTCCTTGTGGTCCTAAAATACTACTCAAACTTTTTACGTTTAAACTTTTAACGTTCTCAAATGCCTTTACGTAAACGTCAATTTGTACATAAATATTTTTAGCAAACCATGACGCGAACAAGTACTTTAAAAACTCAAATTGAAGCCTTTGTTAGCCTATCTTTTTTATTTTTTATTATAATATCTAGGTTGGCGTTTGACTACTATCTCACCCGATGGTAAGCGACGATGTGGAGCACGCTTGCCTAGAAGTAACCTATTCACTCCATAAACCAGAATAAATGGCTATCACAATACCATTTAGTTCTGCTACAAAATTTTAACCAAGAAACAACATGTTCCTTGCTTCATTGGTTACTTATAACCTTACAAACACCATGACCACATAACACCATATAATTTCAAATTTATTGACTCAGAACCTTACATAACCAGCAATAATTATATGATAATATTAACCAGAGCATCAAAGGTCAAGTTAATAATGATCTATATGGTTCAGGAATAACAAAAGTATTCAACTCAACAGTGTATAATTATCTTTTTAGTTTTGTTTTGTAATTATAGAGATTTTGATGAAGGGTCTGATGTTTGTATGTATGTACAAACACACACACACATCATATGATGTGGTGATGGACAATTCCGACGTTTTAACTATCGAAAGAATCGAAATCGTTATAATATACCATCGAATCAACCATCGTCTCGCTGTTTAAAAAAATAATCCGAGTTTATTTACGGGAATGATGTTTATATGTATATGATGGGTGATTCCGAGATTTTGTATGTCTTGTATGATGTTACATGTCCAACAATCTAAAGAACCGAAATTATTAAAATCCTGCGGGTAACCATTGACTCGCCGTTCTACCGTTCTCACCGTTCCATTGACTCGAGACAATCGTCGTAGTTACTCAGATACCCGCGAAACGAGACACAATAGTAAAACAATAACAGCGCGGTCTCGACCGGTTGGGGATTCAAACGTTAATTCTTCATTGCGATGATTGTTTCGAGTCATCGGAATCGACTGCTATTTTTTTGATTGAACAAATCTGTCACTTTCACTCAAAATCAAAATCAAAAATGTTTTTATTTCACATGGGCCTACATGGGCACTTATAAAACGTCAGAAGCTAGTGCACGAAACTCTAAACCATTGGGGAAAACTCACGATTGAACGCACCATTTGTAAATTGCAATAACAAATCGAGTCGGACTCGAGTCAAAGTTGAAACAATCGAGAATCAACGAGATATTCGAACTATCGAATAGAATCTCTAGCCATCGCGCATCGCTAATATGATGAATATTTTGATACATATCATAAACACACGTCAGTAATGAGTTTTGGTAATGGTGTGTGGATTTTTTTTTTGTTTGTGTGTATTAGGCGTACAGTTGAGTGTTTTATTTTAGGATTAGATCTGCGTTTGTTACTTCAATATGTATTGTGTTTTAGAAATTCAATACATATATTATTGAAGTTACAAAACGATTATCAAAAATACTAGATTTTTGATTTTATTATTATGCTTTGTAAATTCTTATTCGTGATTTTAAAATAAAGTTTATACCGACTTTCTTGCTGGTTCTTCACCTTAAGAAACAACCAATTGCAACCGTGCACTAACTTTAGAATTTTAATAAGCATAACATACAATAAATAAAATATATTCCTTTTTTTAAATTAAGCCAAGGAAACCAATGATTATATTTGATCGCTATTACATGTGGAAGGTGATGAGGAAAATTTAATTGACGCTATAGTAGAGAAAAACTGAGGCAAGCGGTGGCGGATCCCTAGTTTCTTCTAATAAGGTTATTTTCTTTTAGTCATCATTTTTCACCGTCCTAGACTTTCACCGTAATATAACATTAAGATTGACATCCAATTTTCCTAAATTTTATACGGACAGTCCGTGTAAAATTTTAGACGTTTTCAATAATTTATTTGCTTTTTCCAGACCTACCAATTTGTAAAATAAACAAATTATAGTTTACAAAGACTTATATAGCAGTAACAAATATTCGTTTACTTCAATGCTATATTTCTGTTACGCATGGTATTCACAATAAATCGTAAAAATCAATTGTAAACCTTTCTGATTTGATCTACTTTTATTATTGACAAATGGCATTTGTCTACTTTCAAAAACTGTTCATTGTGTAAAGAAAAGAAATTAGATACACATGATGAGATTTTTTCTTAAACGTTATTTATTTACAGTTTTTTTGTACCATTGAAGCGTAACACACGTACAAAATAAATCACGAAAAGCAACAAGCAAACTAACTAAATAAAAGCTACAAAAGTATCCTATTTTTTCTCAAGCACTCCCTAAAAAACTTGATAATGTCGAAACTTGTATCGGTACCCAGAATGCAGTCCATTTCCGGACAGCCAATAGCGACTCAGAGTTTAAAATTAGAACCATTTCTAAATTCAAACCTGGAATGGCGTCTTCCCCAGTGTTGTCTATGTTAGCCGTTAAGGTTCCATTTTGAAAAACATCGTTCGTTTAGTTTTTCGGATTTAGGCATTCATGAATTAACTAAATAGTCCAGTCAAAATAGACATTCCACTTTGCATTAATTCCCAACAAGCTGGATTTTTGTGCAGGCCTTGAATACGCCATTACGAATGATATGTCAAAAGTCCCCATCAATCCCGCTTGTGCGTTGTTTTTTATTCGAGGTCAAAGGTCACAAATTAGCGTTTTTTGCGTATATCTCTGAAACAACGAGAGCTATCGAAAAATGGTTCAGGCAAAGTTTGTAGATCGTAAAATTGTCTACAAAAAAATCTCGACACTTTTCTTCTATAAAGCATCGCTTTCGAGATATCGTGACTTTAGACCGCAGGAAAGTCGTATTTTAAGTGTAACAATCACTGTAGTACTTAGCCTCAGCAGCAACTAAGTCATATTCATACTGAATGCGGGCAATGACACTACTTGCTAGCTCATAAGAACGATTGTGAGCTTCCTTAAAGATGGTTTTCTTGAAGTCAAGGGTTGAAAGTTGAGGACACTCTTGGTCGAAGATGCTGCGCTTTTTTTATTTCAGCCGTTTTATCTGCTTCATTGCTACAGAACAAACAGTATTTCGTCAAAAAGACGATTCATTACCTCGTGATAGTACGAGGACGACTAATCCCAGATGTGGTAGCTATCTCCACCTCACGCTGTCTTTTAGCTGCAGCGATGCTGCTCTTCCAGGTGTATGCTTTACGACACTGCTTATGTATCGTTACAGATGGTTTGTCCTTCAAATATTCATCGAACCCATCATCCCTTAGTATGAGTGCATATTCGTATTTTCTATGTTTAAAATAGCCATAATTCGAGAACAGTGCACCGTAGAAGAAAAAATGTAAATCTTTTTTGTAGACAATTTTACGATCTACAAACTTTGCCTGAACCATTTTTAGATAGCTCTCGTTGTTTCAGAGATATACGCAAAAAACACTAATTTGTGACCTTTGACCTCGAATAAAAAACAACGCACAAGCGGGATCGATGGGGACTTTTGACATATCATTCGTAATGACGTATTCAAGGCCTGCACAAAAATCCAGCTTGTTGGGAATTAATGCAAACTTGAATAATAATTTAGTCTATTTTGACTGGACTAAAATGACGTCATTGAATTGACTGAATTCAAAATTAACTAAAGCTTTCAGCTTGCTCACGCCATTCGCAGTTAATGTCATAATATATTTTTCTCCTCACTTTGCTCAGTATGCGTTTTAAAGTATTAAGACCGATTTAAATTTTGAAAATGCATTTAATGTCTAGTCGAAAGTTCAATTTCGGGGGAACTATTTTAATTGATATTGATTTTACATCCTTTAAAGTAGAATACTTTTAGAAAACTAGAACTGTCGTGAGTTTTATTGATGTTTTAATTTTAGTCAAATTTGGGTATAAATATATTTTGTGTTTTGATTTCTCGCAGTGACTTTAGATATATTTATTTAGAGATACTGATAATAATTTGTTTTTTTTTTAGTTCAAATAAATCTTGTATCAGATTCGTATTCTTAGGGGCAAAAAGGTTCTGGAATGGTGATCGCATATCAGAAGAAGTAAGCTATGGAAGGTCTCCCACAAGGTTGATCGATAACCTAGTGACGGTTGTGCGAATTTTACAATGGATGCAAGATGGACAGAATGGCGTTGTGGTGACACTTGCGGTAGACATATCTGTCATTAATCTGGCATAATTGTCCAGCAGTGGACAAATATGCCAAATTAAGAGATATTGTACGTCAAGCCATACATTTCTTTTTGGCCACGTAATCAAACTTCTTTTTTTACAATAAGCAATGGGAAAATGAGATAGCCTAATAAAGTAATTCTTCCTTTTTACGATAAATATTCTTACTCCAAGAGCGAGGAAAGCGAGCCGGGAATTGCAGGGCATTCCGACACGGAAAGTTTAGGTTCGTGGTTATTTTTTTATAATCATCCAGAAAGTGGTGCATAGAAGATAGCTAGTGACCTAAGTAATATCATTGATAGGCGCTTGTTTATTGTGGCTGAGTTATTTAAAACGCAATGTTAATTTTTAGAGGCGTATAAAAAATAGTTAGTATTCTCTAAAAATTAACATAAACATTTTCGATTAGCACCTCCATTTTTTAACAGCATTAAAAAGATTTATTTTAACAAAATGCATACAATAAATCTAAAAATAAGTCCACAATTTTAGGCTTATCATTTTTAAATCTACCCATTACACAATGAAACATTACCCATCCATTTCAATCTCTAATCACAAACAACTGTAGAAACACGTACCTAAACTAACCTAAACTTTTTTTAGTTACATCCCGCATGCATTAAGCTCTATTTTTGGCACAAGAACAACAGAAACAATTAATTAATTACTCGTTCGGAGATCACTGGATTGTGGCACCCTCTCTAGATGAGTCAGTTCCGACCAGACAGAGCTTCCGAGGGGGTAGGTTAAAAATACCCGCGGTAGGCTAATACCGAAATGTCGGGACAGTCGCGTGCTACGGGTTGACTGGCCACGCCGTCGTTTCGCGTCTGCATTGCCAGGGTTAAGTTTTGTGTTAGAGAAAAAAATGTTGTGAAATTATTATTTGGGTGTGTTAGTTTTTGAGATTGGTAAGTGTATGTGTGTGTCATATTTTTTTTTGTAGTTTGTGTTATGAAAGCGTGAATCAGAGATCAAATTCTTTTAAAACCATTCGAGTGATTGTCACTAAAAACGTTTTGTTTGTCTATGAAGTACTAACATTACCCTAACTTCTGCTTCTCGTGTCGATTTGACTAAAATTTTGTCCGACCAATATTTTGTTTTTATAGTTACTAATTTGACTCAAACTCTAATTACCTTAACTGAATAAAAATAGAAAGCATTTCAAGAAATTTGAAATTAATTATCAAATTTTAATAAACTCATCGGAAAAAATAAAAACTCATTAGAATGAAGATGAAATCCCAAAAATGGTGTTCAATTTCAAGCGCCTCATAACTTTACACTAAAACTTAAAACCACCTAAAAAAATCCAACTAACTGCACTAAAATCTCTTTATCAACATACTTAAAACTCAGTAAAAACTTAATACGAAACACGTGAAACCGCGAGAGTCAAACCAATCGAATTATATGATAGAAATTAGTTTAAATCTTTATCTATACCATCCACTTCAATTTGCTTATCAGTAATAAATTTAAATGGTCACGATAATGGTTGGAATAACCTTCTTTAGTTCAGAGATACTGATGATTCGGTTACTAATTAGGTACTGGTATCTGAAACATTCGATTTTATTTGAACAATCGATATTTTGTGTGATCACAGAGTAGATAATGTACAGAAGCTTTGCTCTATGCAATGGTTGAATACGTGAGCATACAAGACGCTTTTTGTATAGTGAGAGTAAATGCACTGGCGATTTGCATTTGTTTGTTTTATTTTTTTTAATGAAAAGTCATTAACCTATCACATACCCATAAAACGAGACACAATAGTAAAACAATAACACCGCGGTCTCATAGGACCGCGCTGTTGTACTATTGTGTCTCGTTTCGCGGGTATTGATAGGTTAAATACCTGAAGCTCTACCACAAGCTCTTAATGCGATCCATTTGACGATCTACACTGAACTGTTCAAGGGATGGAGCTGTATACGATGTACAACTCCATTTCTTTTTCTCGCTCGCATGCCTGACATTTTAACACGTCATGACAGGGATCCTGGTCCCATCGTCTATAATTATGTTCTGCGAGCAATATGCCCATCTGCTCAATGCCAGTAAAGTTGCTATTAGTACATTAATTTAATCTTTGCTATTAGCACATTTAAGCTTGGGTTTGATTACCATACGGAAAAAAATATTTGTATAGTCTGGTGACAGTTTTTCCGGGTTCAAGTGTCTTGTGTTCGTGAATTTACATGTTTGAAAACGCACAGAAATAATTCCTATAGTTAAGCAACTTTTAAAACACATAATAATTGTTCAAAGTTTGCTTTTGCTTGTTGCACGGAACCAGGGCCTTCTGTATCTCTCCACTCTGTGGTCTGACCATTATTTTGATATCTAATAAGACTGTAATGTAATGATGGGGACTGATATGCAAATGAATGGAGATATTTCAAGTTAAGTTATCAGTGTTGCATCAATTGAAATCGGATGTGCGTTTGACTTTGATTACGGGTAAGTTATAACTGGTTATGTGGGACAAATGGAACAGTTTGTGGGATAGTGCAGTGACTGGAAACGTAGCTAGTATAGTAAGCATAACCAGGCTTATAATGTTACTAATGCTGCAACTTAGACCTACTCTCTAAGAGAAATGGACCGTAATACGGCGCGTTCTATTCCACGCGCGCCTCAAGGAGATGTCAGCAAACTGTAGGGGCCCGGCATGGCCGAAGCCTCCGGGGAACACGCAAAATCCGAAAGGTTGTCACCGTGTCCCCCAGATCGAAGGCAACGAAGGAACGGGGTGGAACAGAATGACTTCTCCCGCTCCGCTCAAGAGCGGGAGAAGTCATTCTGATGATTCACCTTCCAAAAAAAAAAACTTCCATGCGGACCTATTGCGGGTTGCCATGTCTTTAGATGTCACATGTCTTCAATTTTTAGTTATAATACCGCTTTACTTAATATTACATTTTATGTTTGACAATAAAAATAGTTTTTATTTTCAAAACTGCTTACCAACATTTTTGTCGTAGAATAATAACTTATCTAATGTGTAAGTGATCAGTCTTATCTCCGTTGAACTTAATTATAAGGGTCTCCCTATGAATTATTTATGAATACAAAATAATAATCTTAATATATATAAATCTCGTGTCCCAATGTTTGTCCTCAATGGACTCCTAAACTACTTTACCGATTATAATAAAATTCGCACACCATGTGCAGTTCGATCCAACTTGAGAGATAGGATAGTTTAAATCTAAAAAAAAAAAAAAGTTGGGTAAAGTAGGGTAGTGTAGGGTAGTGTAGCGTAGGGTAGTGTAGTGTAGGGTACTGTAGGGTAGTGTAGGGTAAGTAGGGTAGTGTAGGGAAGGTAGGGTAGGGTAGCGTAGGATATGTAGGGTAGTCATTTGACGGGAAAAATTCCAAAAATAAATAATTGTCTACCCCGTGCGAAGCCGGGACGGGCTGCTAGTCCATTATATTTCTTTTGAAAATTCATGCATAATAAGTCAGACCAAATATCATATTATTCATATCGCATTATTTACCAATCAAACAGAAACACAATTTCTGTAGACAAATTATAGCAAGTGCATATATTATTATATACACTATACAGTTAACTTATAAAGTAAATTTTCTGTAACTCTTTAATAAAAAAAAACGTGATATTACTCCATGCACAGGTGGCCAAAGTAATTTCATTTCTACAAAATATTTCTCACAGAAACTTCCAATGACACTATTAAAAGATGAGTAACTATCGCTCAAAGACTTATTGAAGCACTTCATAAAACATCTATAAAACTAACTTACACAATGTAACCAACTAATTCTAATTGATAAACGCGTCAGTTTTAATTAAATTAAATAATATTTTCAATTTCAATTAACATTAAAACGCGGCAAGATTAATTGAACTTCTTTTAAACAAAATAGAAATTATTAGTTTTGGATTTACGTTTATTGTAAGCACATATTTTGAGTTATAACTAATTTAATTCCATTTGTAAGATGAGTTTATTATTACTGCATCGATGGGAGTAAGATGGTATTTTCAATTATCGTAGCACATATACTACCTTTTGTGAACGTTTCCTTGACCATAGCCTGGCCTGGCCTTTTTGGGCTCACTAAGAATTTTTTGTTCACGTATATAAGTACCGTGTTATCCCAATTAATGGGTTGTGTATGGAGGTCTGGTAGGAAGCCGCTCCTCGTAAAATACTGGTATTCAGCTAAATCCGGCTTGACTGGAAGCTGACCCCAATAAAGTTGGGAAAAGGCTAGGTAGATGATGATGTATATTGTTAGTTTATCTTTTGTAATCTTGAACTTGAAGAGCTTGAGCGAGCTACCCAAGCCTTGTGGTGTTTTTTAATCAGTAATAGTCTAACACGCTCTTTTACGTCATCCTAGAAAGGGAGAAAACATTTGATGATACACCACCTCAAAAAAAAAATGTAGACTTGTAAAAGCAATAGACAAAAAAATACCAGTTACACCAGAAAATAATGCCTCAAGAAAAAATACTCAGACGACAGATTTTCCCATCTCTCCGCGACATGTAAATAACACTAAAATATCCATAATAACACCATCTTAGATACCGAGCCATGGGAATCAGAGCAAAACGACATAATTATGCATAAATCTAGTCATTATTTGATCCTAGTCTAGTTATTAACTCCAATACTGATTAGACTAGAAGCTAATAACTTTGGACCGGTCCTAACTTTAAACTGTAGTAATGACAATTTGTTTGGTCCACTTTTTATTTTTTTAACCTGTTTTCCAGTGAGAATTTGTTTTTAGACTAGCTAGACTTTGCACGCTAAGTCGTAAATTGCCGTGAACGTGATTTTTTCTAAGAAACGTTCATAAAGGTAATGAATATGGGCTGTTAGACTATTTGAAAGTCACCGCTGTCTTAGAACGCAAAGAGCTATAACCTCTTTATACCTAGGGAAGACGGGTGTATTTTAGTCATCATCATAATCATCTCAGCCGAAAGACGTCCACTGCTGGACATAGGCCTCCCTCTCGTGTTTTAGTCAATAAAAGTCAAACTCTTCTTCTAGCACCATCTAGAGCGGGAATATTTCATGATTGCGTTCCCCAAAAGAAATAAAACGGTTTCTGAATATACAAACACAACTTTTTCTCATGGTTAGACATAAACCAAAAAATGAAGCGTTCACACAACATTATCTAGATATTAACCAAAGCAAATATTCTCATAAAATTGGTCTTCTTCATCACTCTTCTGTCTCTGGCGGTGTGAAGAATATTGTATACTGTAGAATCGAGAGCATAATCATCTGTGTTTCCAAACATTAACTTAAAAAAAACGAAAATACTTATATTATTTACTAGGTAACACAAAGTCGACATCGTTTAGTAGAAACAAGTAAATACAAACTAAGTCAGTCTTTTGGGCACATTACCAGTCGATAGCGATGTGGAGGAGTTTTTTGACGCTCTACTTTAGTTCGTTTTAAGTTAGTTTTAATTAGTTTAGAGTTTTTAATATAAGGAATATATAATAATACCTTGTTACAATGTTGTCGAATCGAAAAAATTAAAAAAGATCTAGAACAAGTCTGAAAAAGTAGATACAAACTAATATACATATACACAACGAGAAAGGAATAAGAACTAGCTAAACTATTTTTCGGAATGTAAAGAAGATAGCTGGCACTGTTTTAAACTGAACCCAGTGTAAACGTTTGGTCTTATTTTCTCCAATTCTTCACAATGTTGAAGATTTAATTAAATGGTCGAACAGTACTGGACTGTTTGCATTTTTCCAATTGTTTGCAAATTGGTTTCTGCTCACGACTTTGTCAGCATTTGTTTTTATTATAAAGCACTTTCTTTATTTTTTGGTAATAAAGTAGTGATTTTTTTGTCATAGAATCATTATTACTCTCTAATATTAGATACTTTTATAAACAGCAATATGGTTTGATTCAATTTGTGTTGTTAGGATAATGTTGTATGGCGGATATTTTAAATACGTGTGTAATAATACGACTGCGTAAACTCTAAAGAACTTTTTGATATAGGATTATACGACAATATTTTATAGGCTGAAAGGGTGCTGTCAGCAGACTCATAAAAACGAATAATGTACGAAAAAAAAACTCACAATTACAAATTTTAATTAACAGTAGTACCTACGTTAACGTAAAAATGCCAAGAAATGCATGCAAAACATCTATTGAAAATTACCAATTGAATAGGATCAATCAACGTATATATTTGTTACACTTTCACGCTCAATAACTGAACGGATTTAGATGAAAAGGTATCATCCCAGGGGTATGTTCCCTTACAATACGTCTACTTTCATGCCGCTTACAGAACTGAGTAAATTAAAAGAATTTCTACCCGATACGTTATAAAATATCCAACGGCAAACTAATAAAATTTCTGTCATGAAACTATCGCATATTTCACATTGAAATAGACACTTTGTTCTTCCTTTTTATTAAATAAAGTTTTGCTTTAAAATATCTGTCCTTTCAAGTTACATTAATAGACCAGACTTGCCATGACTATCGGCGTCTAAATACCTTTATTGAGAATGCGGAAGGGTTATTTTTAAGCTACTGAAGAAAAATTTGGCAGACTTAGAGGATTGAATTAAATTTGATTACTTTTTGTTTATCTTTATTATAATAATCTTGGTTTTTTATTTAGGGTTTTATATTTACCTTGGTTTTTATTCAGGGTTTTATTTGTAAGTTCGCTTCTGAAAGGAAATACCTTTCCTAGAGAAGAGACCAGAGTCCCAGTAGTGGCAACATAAGACTGAGTTTTATTTATGTTCATAACCATATTTCTCTCTAGATTGTTTTCTGCTTAAAGCATATTTTTTCCAGAACATTTGTCTGTAGCTTGCAGTAAACAGTTATTTATACAGTATTCAAATTTTATGAATACTGCACATCCTTGTATTGTACTGCACATCCTTGTATCGTTTGTGCAAAATTAAAACTTACGTACCCGTATTTAAAGTTCTTTTCACTTTAAAAGGAAATGTCTGTGTATTTTATAAGTTCTTGTTCATATTATGCAAATTAATATTAAAATGAACAACATACAAATTAAAGTAAACAACTTACAACATTGAAGTGCGTGTTAACAAAGAAGTTGCTAACAAAACAATTTTATTTCTTTCCTTTTTCAATCTTTCTTTCTGCAGTTGGCAAACGGAAGAGAAATTAGTTTTTATCACGAGAATTTTTCAAGAAAAATAAAAAATGTAGTTTTGAAACTGCGACCGAAGCCTAGAACAATTCTTGCTTCACTGTTGGAAGTTAGTCAGAACTTTATATTTTCTTAGTAATTTATTATTTTTAGACTTCGCGCAAACTAAGGCTATGATCAGACTGTAGTTGGCGCATTTTGCTGAAGTTT
Organism: Mythimna separata; assembly: GCA_030763345.1. Lineage (NCBI taxonomy): Eukaryota > Metazoa > Arthropoda > Insecta > Lepidoptera > Noctuidae > Mythimna > Mythimna separata. Next base: position 9,497,471 of record CM061190.1, read on the forward strand.
TGACGTTGTTGCAAGGTTTCTTTTATATTGTAGCTTAGGATTGTGTTTATATTGCATAAATACTTAAATTTATGTATACAAATTTGATCATCATCTGCCTAGCCTTTTCCCAACTATATTGGGGTCGGCTTCCAGTCAAGCCGGATTTAGCTGAATACCAGTATTTTACGAGGAGCGGCTGCCTACCAGACCTCCACAACCCATTAACTGGGGTAACACGGTACTTCATGGCAAGACTGGAGTCAGATTTACTGGCTTCTGACTATCCGTAACGACTGCCAAAGATCTACGAAAATGACAGCCGGGACCAACGTCTTAACGTGCTTTCCGAGGCACGGATGTATACAAATTTGATGAGAGATGTCAAATCATACTACCGATTTTTATGGTAAGTCGTTCGCAGTGAAACATTTCGTAGCCACTGGGCTATGAAATGTTTTGCCCGTGTTAATAAAAAACTTTACTATCTTTTAAAAATATGGTCAAGGTTCACTGTCATTAGGTTGTGATAAGGAAGTAAAGTTTGCTTTTTTGTTTGTAGGAATAATGATCTTTGAAAAAGTACTTTCACGCTAAAGTACTGCACGATTGTCAAAATTTTTACAACGTTAGTAAGCTGCTTTATTCCTGAGTGATATAAGCATATTTTATGTACGTGCGAGCAAAGCCGCGGGTAAAAGTTAGTAGATTAATATGTAAATAGTTAAAATAAAGTATGAAACGTGCATAATTGTCAGCCTATTAGAGACTATTAGGCCAGCACTCCTGTTTCTGCTTACTATTTTATATTATTAAATAATATTAAAGGCACTACATTTTATGAAAAGAATATTGTATGAGCAAAAAATGAGAGCGTTAATATAAAATTAAAGTAGGTAAAACAAGTAATACGGTCATAGGAAATACAGATTATTTATTTTGCAATATAAAAGGGTGGCTTCACGAAACTGGGTCAAATGTGCAACGGTGCAAGATATTACAATATGAACGATAATTTTTAAAACAAAATAGAGGATTTTATATTTTTATTTGTTTCATGTGTAGTTGATTATCAATTATTATTTTGTTGCAGCAAAGTAAAAAGTAAATTAATAAAATTATAGCCTTTGTTTTGGATTTTCATTATTCTTTTGTTTCCTTTACTGGTAATATTTGCATAAATTATTATATTTACCATTATCTTATTCCGTTACGTAAAAGTCGCATATACACATAAATATTTTCACAATCTCAAACATAACCAGTCAAGCTATAAAAAATATTATGCAGTCATTTCTTTAAATACTCACCGCGGAGCGCAAATTATGTCGTCAAAAGTTAACTCTGTAATTTTAAGGACGGCATGCCGTTTCATATTATTTAAAAAATCCATCTGCAAAAGCAAAAATTAAACGCACTGTCAAAACTAAATGACAAGACACACGACAGCCCTCATTTTACCAAAAAAATTATGCATCACCGCTTTCATCAACCAGCATTAAAATAATTAACTCTGTCCTTTCTATTTGTTTCAGATACGACACATCAGCAGCCGCTTTTAAAATCCGAATAACAATAAATCATAGGACTGAAAAGCATCCAAAAATAAAGCTATGGCATTCACACTTAAACTGTGTGTTTCAGAAATAGAACGATTGCGTAGGGGAAACTGAAGCTTCCGTTAAAATGTGAATGCCTAAAAATAAAACCCGGATATCCTTGTTATGGTGGCAGACGGATAATAATACTGTGTGTAGTGTGGTTAAAATGATGTTGAAAGTTAGTTTTAGAATAAGACTCACAAGTAGGGGTGTTTCACCATTATTTCTGTTGTTACGGACCCAAAATGTGATAGTGATTGGGCTTTGTACAGTGTTATTTGGTGTTTTTGGTGTGTGCGGTGGATATCAGGAGCAGAAGTTTGCTATGGAGCCTCAAGATCAGGTAATCATTTTATTTACTTAATCTTACTCAAAATTTTGCCTTTCAATTAATACTCGTCTCATGACCGGGTTTCATGAGGTTAGTTTTTCAAGCAAGAAGAGCGAGACTTTAATAAGCTAGCACTCTAGCCACTCTGGTTTCATATACAGAAATATCCTCATTTTGGTGCTCATCCAGAATATAACTTGCTTGCTAGTCTAGCTTCAAAAACTATCTCCATATATTTAAGGAATCAGTATTAATTCATTTGAAACTAATCCCGTCAAAGTTTTGAAGAAAAACTATTTTATTCATAGCTCTCTACAAAATATTCACACCGTACCTACGTAATATAGGATATGCATTAAAAAAATTCAAACAACAAAGCTTTCTTTAAATCTAAATCTCAAAAAGTACAAACTTCATTAGTTAAATATCCTTGGCCTCAAACTCTTAACAAAGGCTAAGATTAAGAACACACCGCTAGAAACACGGATGCAGCGGAAACAGGAAATGACACGAAAGTTACCGTTGCCAGTCACCACTCTGATGTGGACTCACATCATTAGTGGCTAACCAACGGTAGGAAGGAAGAAGAGGAAGGAGAATTTCAAACGGTTGTAGATGACGCTTTTTGGAGAATTTTGTCGAAGTCAAAATTAGCTGTTTTGTTGATTGACTTTTATTCTGTACGGATACGTATTAATAGAATAAGTGTGAAGGTGATTTGGTATATATTGTTTTTAAAGATCATAAGAATAACCTACTGTAATAATCCTCAGACATAATTAATGGATTAGCGATTATTTTTTATCTGGTGTCATGAAACATTATAAAAATGAGTGTCTTTATAATTTATAATAAAGTATCTTTTAATTACTCAGATACCCGCGAAACGAGACACAATAGTAACACAATAACAGCGCGGTCTTATAGGACCGGTTGGGGATTCAAACGTTAAATCAGTTTAACAAGATTGCTTCGGTATTAGATAGCGTTAATTTCATTACAACTCCAATCATCTCAAATCTAAGTAATTCACTATTGAATTACTTTGATTGGATACCAAACAACATAAAAGTCTATCAAAGAAACAGGCTTAGATTACTTGAAAACAAGATAAGAAACGATCGAGTTCCAAAGTTTAATTATGCCGAAAAATCGCTTGAGACTAATCCTAAACCTCGAATTCCAAGAGCCTATCTTTCTAAGCTAATACAACTTTAACAAGCAATCTATTCAATTTAATTGTTGCACCGAATAAAATATTTATTAGATTAGTTTCTAAGTTAGAACCAAAGGGGAGCCTTTCAACTAGCTCAGACTAATTTGGACCAAAATAAATTTAAGTTTATTTGCCTTCGAATTTATGTTTGTAATCATGTTAAGTGTCTCAGGTTAAACATTTGCTTAATTATTCAGTATCAGGTTTATTTGCTCTTGTAGCGTGGTTAACCTTTTTAGGTAGACTTGATATAAGACTATGATCATATATAAATTCTGAAGCATTTTTTTAGTACCTTACCTCTATCAAAACTAACAGATATGGTACAAGCTACACACGTCTTATTTATTAGCAAAGTTATTCAAATTGAACCCTTTTCTTGTAAAAAATATGCTGGTTTACTTTTACTTAAAGATTTCATATCTGTCTTGAATTTTTATTGGTCAAATTACAATCAAATTACGATGATATCGTAATTTTGATTACGACTTTCAATTTCACATTTACCATATTAAACCAATTTTAGTAAATTAAAATTTCATTAAGATTGACACTATAGAAATGTCATAAAGACTAGGAGTCTATTTTTTTAAACTTTGCTGCAGTATAGGAATCACTCCCTATTTTGTGAGTGCGTTTGCAAAAACTGAAACTTCAAGATATCTTTATCCAGAATAACTATGTATGGACTGTATAAATTTGTTCTGCACGGTAATCGAAACCGTAACAGACAACAGAGCTTCTATTAGCTCAACCAGGGCATCACTAATTTATTTGACCATTATAATGAGTGATAATATTTAACCTTAACGTAGAGAACAATTAATTTTCTTCACTAATCAATACTATTCATACAAATTATTATACTAAAACCGTTCCAGCATAAATTTCTAGCTCTAATTCACACTAAACAATACTCCTTATTCTTGGCCCAACAGACAGCAGTGGTCGGATCTCGAGTGACGTTACCATGCCGGGTGGAGAACAAAGCGGGACAACTGCAATGGACTAAGGACGACTTCGGTCTCGGTCTCCACAGAGAACTGAGTGGCTACGACCGGTATAAGATGATCGGGAGCGATGAAGAAGGTAATTTTGTGTTTTGTATTAATTATTGTAATGTTTTACTTGTAAAAGTACAGGATTACAGCTGACACTTAATTTTGGGAACAATTAGTGACATATAAGATAGATGATCAATGAACCGTATGCTAGGAAAACCTGTGCTAAAAATTAATAGTGTATACCGAAAAATATACAATGCTATTGAAATTATTTGTAAACATATGTTTCGTATATATCGTCACCCTCCCGGCTAACTGTCCTAACTAGCAATTGATGTTTTTCCAGGGCAACTGTTTTTCGGTCGGGCGTTACAGTCAAATTACTGTAGTTGCGATAGTTGTGGCTTTATCAATTATTTAAAAAGTTTTTTATATAGCTCTTGGCTTATTCTTTAAGTTAGTAGTCGCCCTAAAGCCCTAAGGTATCTATTTATTTATTCATATTAATTTGAAGCAGATACGTCTCGCAAAACCAAATACGTGATTATCTCCTAAACGGTAAACGATACAGATACGACGATTAAAGAGAACTTATTCGAAATATAGCTAAGAACGCGTAGGTAATGTTAGTGCAGTTACGTCAGTTTGTGAGATACGACAGTTAGCGGGGAGGGCGACGATATGTCGCAGGTTTTTCATAAAATTAGGTTTTTGATCAAAAACCTGAACTAGTTTGGGTTTATGATAAAGTTGTTGTCAAAACCACGGTTTAGCTTTGTTTTATGACTATTGAATCAATTTAAATGAAATACATAAAACAATCCATCATCATTTGCAACTTAGTAGAAAGAAAACAATTATTTATTTATCAAAAATGGTCCATGGGATGTTACTTTGTCCAATTTAAAAAAAATCTTCCTTTCATAATCAAAAACCTAGGTTTTTGATAAAAAACCTAATTTTATGAAAAACCTGCGACATATATACAAATGAAAGTTTATTAAAACTTATGTCTTAATAAGTTTTTTGATTTTCAGTCATTTTTATTTATTGATTGTTATGTCACACAGAATTTATTCGATAACTACTAGGATAAAAATCTGAATCCAAATAAATTTTACAAACTTTCTTTATCCATTTGCAAATTTATAAAGATTTGTACGATATAAGATTGTCCATTTGGACAAGTTACTAAGTGGTTTTTACCTTCGTTTGGTTACGTTGGAAACTGTTACAATATAACAAATCTAAATATATTTAAATGGGCAAATGGAAATTTCTTGCTAAAATTCCAATATCTTTATAATACAATAGATATTTAAAAGGAAACTACTAAATCCAGCCAGTAAACAAAAGATTCTTCTAAACAGAAACCCTTTAATGGATAAAGTGTCGCCAAGATCAGTTTGTTGTGAACAAAAGCTATTAACGCCACCACAAACTGCTACTACCCACAACTGTTTGTGGCTTTTTGCAGTTGCAACTCGTTAACCCAGAACGGGTAGAACTGATGTTGCATGGGAAAACATTTTGTGTTCAGAGTTGAAAGATAAATCTTTTGTGCACATAAAACAGACTGACTGACTGATAGGCATCGCACAGCCTAAACTATTGAAAATGGAAACTGGAGGCGATTTATTGAGGACTAGCTGTTGTCAGCAGCTTTGCCAATATGCAAGTTGAACATTGTATTACGGTAACGTGCTACTTGAATTAAAAGTATCTCATCTATAGGTTGTCTTACTTCAAATTTTATGCCAGTTCGTTCATTACAGCGGCTAATTATTTATTTAAAAACATCTAGACATCAAAATTTTCAAATATGCACACAAATCAGCTTCCAAATTGTCAATATTTAGTGCAATTAGGAAGTACAATGAAATATAAGCTTGGCTTATTTTTTTTTGTATCCGGACAAAGACACGGACAACAGCTAGTTTAAAAGAGATATTGAATATTGAATTCCGTTAAATAATACAAAAGCCTTTTGCTAAAGGAGAAACCATCTCTATAGCAAAGTCTAAATATTTCGTCAGGTTGAATTCCAAGTGAATTATCTTTAGCTTTCAAGCCAATCGAAGAGCCATTTGAATTCAACCATTTTGCTCGCTCGGATTCTAAAGCAGCTGACAGACCTTAGATATTATTCGCTGACGCTGCATTCAGCTGGAATTAGCTATCTATTGATCTATTCTATTTGTTTGCTGAACGATAATGCAGTGTGCTAGAATTTAAAATTGGTTTTCGTTTCTGTGAATGGTGCCTGATCGGTGAATTGTTTTATTTAAACTGTATGCAATGGCAGAAATAATGCAATAAAGTATTATCTATCAGTTAAACTTTGGGTTAAAGAAACAATCTGTGATAGGCGTATGAAAACAAATAAATTATAGGAATTTAAAATAAAAATGACTAAAAGAAAGATTATGCATAAAAATCATACTGATAATCATCATCTACCTAGTCTTTTCCCAACTGTATTGGGGTCGGCTTCCAGTCAAGCTGGATTAAGCTGAATACCAGTATTTTACGAGGAGCGGCGGAGGAACTGGGGTAACACGGTACCTACTTCATGGCAGACTGGAGTCAGATTTTCTGGCTTCTGACTATTCGCAACTACAGACTACCAAAGTATTACAAATGACAGTCGGGACCTACGGGGACCACTTAAAATCATACTGATAATATAAAAGTAAAAGTTTGTATGGTTTGCTAATTTGTCACGTACTTACAAACGGTGAATGAATTTTGTTGAAACTACAATAACAGCAATTACATCAAAATGATATGATTAAAATGTGTAAGAGGGAAGTACTAATATCACCATAATATATTATGCAAAAATAATGAACAGCTTTCGTTCAGTTTTGTACCTTTGATGTTTCAATTAGGTTTATAATTGTATTGAGTCTGTACAGAAAAGCCTAGCTGAGCTGAGAGCTATAAAACCTACCTGCGATAAAGATTTTATTACACTTTTTCTATATTAGATTTTGCTCACAATATTTTTTCGTAGAAATCCCACAGGGCTATAAAATAAAATACAAATATTAAAATACCTATAAAACGTCAAACGCGCGTAATTCTAATTTTTAATTAAAGTGTAATCTAATTACTAAGTTAGCACTACCCATTTTATGGAAGTCTGTTTTTCATAAAGCTACTTTAACGCGTACACAATCTTCTTTATTCGTGCTCTTAACGTAATTAATGTGAATATTATCTTCAAGGGAACCTTTTTTGGTTTCGTAAACATGTCTTGTAAGGAGCGGTAATAACTCATACTTATTAGGGTTCCTTGGATTAACATAAAGCTTGGCTGCTATGTGATTATGTTCTGTCTCGTTATATGGTTTTTTATTATGTGGCTAGATAATTTTAGGCTGTTAGCAGGTTTTAACCTTATAGTTTACTGTAATAGTACTAGAAAAAACTAAATAGATGTTTGATTTTTGATATTTTTACTCGTTGAATAAAAACTATTTCGAATTAAGCCGTCAGTTTATTTTTTAAACTTGGTTTTCATATATCATTATCGGCAGATTATTACACTGCAGAGCAACTGCGAAATCGAAATAATTTTGACCGTCGTAAGAAATGGCAAAGTAAAGATCTTAAATAAAATAAATATGTTCTAAAATTAAATGCGTCACAATTGCTGAGATGGGAGCTTGTGAAGTGTCTGTGTCCAATAAAATATTATATTCTATTTTATACTAAGATATTATGATATCTTACTGAACCCAAGATCTTTGTATATAGTTTGACCTTTAATATGTAGGTACTCTCGTAATCATATATTATTAATATTACTATAATAATTCACAGTCGTTCTGTACGAAATGTCCTTAGGTTCACCTTTTCATGAAATGTAACATCTGAAAGACTACCTAAGTAATTCGACCGTTTTATCCTCTATTCGTTGGCTATGATATTAATATTTGAAATTACTTTATGTTATTAGTATTTTATATTACGAATTTCAATTGTTGGTTTTCAAAGAAAAAGTTTTGTTACCATGTATTTTTGCTGATATGGGCTACATTTTTTTTTTTGTAATAAATGGTTTCAATCTTTAAATTATATAGTACCTACACTTAGATACTTTGTTGTCCGTATGGATATTAAAAGTAATAAAATAAGATTATGTTTTATTTTACATAGGTACTTTTTGCTTGGTCGTTTAGATAGCATGTGAAATGAGAAACTCAGGTTTTTTATGAATGGTATGAAATACCCGATATATCATTTTCAAACACTGTAGAGAAAATAAAAATTGGTTTAACGAATCATGGCTACACAGCAGATAAAAGGTCCTAGGCAAAATGGCATGCTAGTCCTCATTTTTTTTTGAGGTAGGAAATCATCTAATGGCTTCTCCGTCAGACCTTTATTTAATGACTCTTAGCCACACTTGTGTCCTTCATAAAATCCCCGTGGCCGTAATGAGCATCGTCCCTGCTGTCTAGCAGGGACGATGTTTTGCTGCTTCGCCTTTTGTTTGCTGGCATCTCTTTGAGGAGCGTGTAAAACCCATACCCATTGCTCTGTTCTCTAGAGACGAGGCCTGAATCCCATCGGTGGGAACATTAAAAGGCTGATTTTACTATACTATGCACTGATGATAAAATTTAACTTAAGCTCAAGCTTCTAATCTTGGATCTATAACGAAGAAAGGTTTTGATCCCGTACTCTGTTAATACAGATACTATTGTGGTGACAATATCACAGTATATGACAGTACACTACAATAATATCTTCATAGAAGCCACTGCTTTGGTGCACACATAATACACGCACGGATGGGTTTTCTGTATTCAATGCACGTGGCATTGGAAGATAATATTGTAACTCCACAATATTACTTTATAGCTACAGTGGTAATGTAGGTACTAGTAGAAACCATTCACTACTGTACAGTTTTTTTAAAAATAATATTCACAAAAATATAAATGTTCAACTTGCTAAACCCTCATAATGCATGATATGGTTCTTGTTCCTTCAGTTCTGCTCTTTATGTCTCAGGGCTGCGATGACGCTTTTGAACAGCCATTTTCAATGATATAACGTTTCATCATCATCTACCTAGCCTTTTCCCAACTATATTGGGGTCGGCTTCCAGTCAAGCTGGATTTAGCTGAATACCAGTATTTTACGAGGAGCGGTTGCCTACCCGACCTCCACAACCCATTAACTGGGGTAACACGGTACTTCATGGCAAGACTGGAGTCAGATTTACTGGCTTCTGACTATCCGTAACGACTGCCAAAGATCTACAAATCACAGCCGGGACCTACGGCTTAACGTGCTTTCCGAGGCACGGAGGAAACTCGTTATGTTAAGATAGCCACCCATCCACGGACCAACCTTGGCAAGCGTTGCTTAACCTTGAAGACCGACCCGTGCGGCTGTTATTATCTAGCCACAAGCTCCTCCAATGATATAACGTTTATTTAAAATATTATAATGTATTTGTCGTAGCCATATTATTTAACACGCCGTATTACAAGGTGATAAGCGGTATCGAAAAACGTCACTGTATGCGGGTATCCCATGTTCACCTAGATTTCAATTCGGCGGAAATAAAGTACGACGTAACATATACGCACTTTGCGTTCGTCAAAGCGGCTTAGTAACATTGAGCCCAAATACAAATGGGAGTATCGTTGATACGTCCAATCGAAAATGTTAGTTTCCACAATAGTAGCACTACAAAATGCAATTTGAGAGTAGGTACATTTAAAAATTATCTCACGGATAGAAATATTGCAGTTCATAGATAGCTACATATCTCCGATAAACAGTAAGATTCTATCTATGCATTCACAACTTTGGTAGGAAATGCTATCCGTCGGTAGGTTATAGGAAAGCAAGTAAGGGCAAAAAGATAGATTTGTTTATCTTTAGTAACTGCAACTGTAGATAGATAGCTTATTGGAAACGGGCGTAAGAATGTCTTCTTGGCTGTCGCCAGAAAAATCGTGTACTAATAGTTGGTCCTTTTATTCGCAGGTGATTATTCCTTGGACATCAGAGATGTGTCGTTGGATGACGACGCTAAATACCAGTGCCAAGTCAGTTCAGGAATTAAAGGTATGTTGTATTTTTTTTCACTGCAGTACACAAGTTTTACACAACGCCATCTAGTCCCAAACTAAACGCTCGTGCAATGGGTACTACACAACTCATAAACATACGTAACTATATTCTAAATACATACATATTACAGATAAATTACACCCAGACACAAAACAAATTATGATCATGCTCATCACCAAAACATTTAACTTGTATAGCTCTATAACTTGCTGCTTAGTAATAAATTTGTTATTTTTTAGTTTTTAATTTTGATCCAATATTGTAAAGATAATTAATCGGCACCCTCATTTTCATCATTCTAAACCCTTCTTAATTATCTCCCTTAAATTGAATTCTCGATAAAAAATTATAATAAGTACACAGTCCACTCAAAACACGACCACCACTATAATTATTTAAACAAGCACTACTTTAATCCAATACTGCACTTAAAAAGAAAAACCAACACTCATCTTACCGATAATGGTGGCCCAAAATAAATTGAACTTTCCAATAATATCCCTAATTTTCGATAAAGTAATCTTCCACGAAACTCCTTGTATATAATAAATATAATAAATCAATGTTCGACACACAGAATTACGATACGGTAGCGAAGTAAACAGATGCTTGTTAGTGCGAGCATGCAAGGAAAAAATGAATTTGCGGGTCCAAGTTTTGAAAGATTAGAGGGTGAAGAAATTGTGAATAGGATTATATCACATCAAATTGTCACACTAATATTATAAAGTTGAAAGTTTGTATAAATGTATGTTTGTTACTTCTTCACCTTTGAACAGCTGAACGTATTCGCATGACATTTTACATATGGGTAAAATATTTCTTGGAATAGCACACAGATCTTAAACATCACACATCTAACGCGGGTTAAATCCTTTTAAAAGCTGGGATACAAACCAACATACAACCTGTTTATTCGCCGTCAACTACTTGGTAACAAAATACCAAATTCGAAAACCCATTACACTATTTGGTAACAATATAAAAAAGAAACTAGCAATCGCACCCACTGAAACAAAAAAAGCTAAGACATCAATTCCATGGAATTGCACTAGTGCTTTCCGGTTGGAAGGCTGCCAACCCTGTAATTGAAAAAGAGCGCGAAGATAAGTGAGCCTAGTACTTGACATAAAGTAACAGATAAATACGACAATTTGACAACGTAAGAGTCTCCAGAATAATTTGGTATTATAAAATAATTCTAGGAGTCACGAGAGGCAAAAAGTAGAACGTTCTTGTTGTGCTTTCAGAGCGAGAATTGCGACAAATGCTTATGTAGCCTCAGAAATTTGTTCACTATTGTAATCTATAGTAACGTCTGCGGCAAATTTTACGCCTTCTGCTACAAAACCTTTTTCACCATCTAAAATATCCACTTCCTTACATTTAAATACAATAGTTCAGACTGCTCTCTAGCATTGACCCTTTATACCACCATCCGTTTTCCAGAATAATTTGAATATATTATTACGTTAACGTAGTAACAGAGCTATATTCCACTAACTCCCAAAGGACAAACAAACAAAGTTGTGGACAGAACCCTGTATAATATATTTGTTTCTCCCATTGAACTTCCTAGATATACCAACTCTGTAAGCTTACGGCGTAGTATACTTTATCTCTACTTGTAAGAATTTATTACCACTAAATGAGATGGGATACTTATCTCTTTATAGGTAGATTGAAGTTATCGATTTTGATTATAAGTGCGGAGGAGTTAAACTGGTATCAGTTGTAACCAGACAAGGCATTCAAGATTAAAGACTCATAATTGATAATCCCTTGCTTGGCTGTGAGAGAAACAGAAATTGCCTCATTATCTGACGTGAACAAAATTATTGTACATTTGATTCCCACAATTTGTTGAGACATTAAGTAGATAATGCTTACTAAACTATTCACCTGAAGGAGAAATAAATCAGTTTTGTCGATATTGACTTAATATTTTATTAAAAATATTCTGATTACACTGCTAGCAGCAGATGAATAATGACCAACCGATATTTTAAATGATTAATTTACGTGTAGATTAGTAAAATTTGCTCTTTTGAAAAATAAGAAAGAACTACTAATCTAAATCGCTCAGCGATCGTTCTTTGTACCAAAGATAATTCTTTCAAGCCAAGTAACTATTGTTTTCGTACTTGAGCTGGAGCCCGCGAAATTGTGTTTGCTTTTAATAAATTGAAAATCTTGACTCGTATTTTATTCCTGGCCTGTTTTCAGGCCTTCGTCTCACGATTTTTCTCCCCATTTTATATAATACCTATATTTTTAGGAGCTTGTAATCCGCCCTGATGGATTTTGAAAGTTTGCTTCGTGAGCGAAAAGTCTGATTGTTTCTTTTTCAGCTGGGTAACATCAATTTGGGAAAGAAGTTTATGTCGTTCGATAAATCATTTACCATCGAGCCGATTGTGCTAATACTTACGTATTTTTTATTTTAGAATCGTTTATTCTTTATGTTCTCAATGTTGTTACTGAATTCTTTATTATTATTTAGATTAAATCTATCATTTCTAATATTAACCTCTTCATTCCACACCAAATCCTAAATGGATTACCCAAAGTGTCCTAAATCACTATCATTATCGGCTAGTGTATCGACACTAACACCAACCATTTATGGCTTAGTATTTTGGTCTAAATGCATGTCAACATGTCCATCTCTTCAACAAGAGTCTGCCCAATCGTGTTGTTAGATAGACTGGTGACGGTACCTGTCCGGTGTGACGTATTAGTAGCATTAGTATCTGTAGCGTAGCTTTGTTTGATATTGACGTTAATCGGCTACCGGTAAAGCACAAATTACCAAAAGTGGTTTTCACTGTTGTTCTAGTTTTGGCACAGGCTTTGTGATTATTATATTTGTTTGGTACTCCAGTGGACTTAACATTTTTGGACGGTAAAAAGTAAGTTAGGGAAGCAATGTTTTTTTATGATTGTTATTGATAGGCTCGCGCTTAACCACTATCTCACCTGATGGTAAGCGTTGATGTGGTCAGTGATGGTCGTGTTCCACGCTTTCCTAGAAGTAATCTGTTCACTTTTGATTTAAAGAACCTCAAGTTTGTGGCTGCCAGGAAACGCAAAACCATTTTATTTATTCTCAATCTTAGAGTTCATGTAATAAAACATGCTTTTGTAAGTTATAGTTTTATTTTTATTGCTAACCATTGTAAAGTCAGTGTTTTTCTCTGACAAAGCTTATACATATTTCTGCCTAATATAACTTCCTCAAACCAATTTGGTTCATTTCGTTAGTAATTTTTCAACAATTTCTATTATTTAATGCAAATTCCGGTTTTGCGGTGAACCTTAATTAGTAATTAATTCATCCACAACCCTTTCATTCCTCTTCCATTTTTGTTTTGTAATTTTTCATAACGCCTGATTTGCATTTTTTGCCGTAAAGATCTTTCATTCCGTAGATTGGATATAAAATTTACTTTTAAAGAATATTATTGTAATATCTCCAGTTTCGTTTTGAAGTTAATCTGGAACTGGAGATAGACTAACTTCATTTAAAAAGGTTGCTTGAGAAATTTGTCATCGTGACAAGGTTATTCATATTTAAAAACTCAATGTTAAACATTTACTGGTACGAGTATATACTTATATTCTTAATTATGCTGTAAAAGACGCTCTTAACATTTCAATATCAATGGGGATACATTGGCAAAAAGCAATACATACTTACTATAATATCCTTCATCAACTAATTTTCTCGCCCCTCGGACTTACAAATTATCCGCTTCCACTTACAAGAAACGTTCAACTTAATATTGCTTATTTCCTCAACGATAACATCTCAACGCTTATTATCTTCAATACGCTTAACCCTACCGTTAAAGTCATCTAAATTAATTTCCTTAGCATCGTCTTAAGATATAAATACGAATTTATAATAAGCTATCTCGGAAGTTTCAAGTGCTTCGATCCTTTTAGCTTGGAGTGGCAAGTCTCTATTCAAACGAAAAGGTCTATTATATTAATTTACATTGCCCTTTGTATAGAAGGTAACCTTTGATAAATTTCGCCTTTCCTTTGAAACGTCTCCGTTAGTATTCTTATCTCCTTTAAAGCGGGCTCTTATGAGCTATTCAGCTTTTGTTTCGAGATTTAGATTCTGTATTTCTTTAGTAATCTTATACATTTGTTATCCATGATCCTTGTGGATTCATTTTGTGTGGATTTAATTACTTTTAAGGGTTGTTTATGTTAGTTTCAGAATTGTGTTTAATTTCGCTAAAAGCTTTTATATTATAGAAATAGTGTCTAGTCCTGCTGTTCACAAAATGGTATCTGATAATATCTTTGAATTAATTTCGTGAAAATATTTTTTGTTATTTTAATAAATGTGAGAACGAACTAATATAATTATCTGTAAAAGCAAAATAATTATTTTACTGTGATACAATGTATCCCAGAGAAGAAACTTCTTAATTAGAATCATAATGAGATCATTTTTATTTACCTTCATTTTAATCTGCACAGCAAATACAAATTAATGCGATAATAACGCAGAGTTTCAAGAATATTTCTGTGTTTAGCAGAAATGTTCTTGTCGGGAACAAATCCTGTATCTCAATAATAAGCTCCGTGTTTAGAGAAGTTGGATTCAGATTTAAATAAATTAAACCGCGAACAATTCTTGATACATTTCGTTCTGCTGCTATCTTTTAAGCCTCAAGGCGTTTTGTGCTTATTTGTACTTATGTTAATTACATTTTCATATGTGATGCCCGTGTTCTTGAGATGTTTAAATGTTATTGAATTTTATACTGTGATTATGTACAAATTATCGTTTTTAACATATTTTTTTTGTATAGGACTGTACCGAGTACCATAATTAGAGACATAATAGAAAGACAATAAGTGTGCAGACGCCGGTTACCGCTCAAGGCTCAACAAATTAACCATTTTCATTCGATGGTTACCGTCAATGATTGCAACTATGAACAAGGTTCTTAAAGAAAAAAAATCCAAGTAGAATATGCAACTATAATATTATAAATAGAAAATAATAGCAAGGACTTAAACGCAAATGATAACCTTAACACCCCTCTTACTTTCGCAATCTGCTCACACAACACTAGAACTAATATAATAATACCGCCACCAAACAAGAATAAGGAAAAGACAAAACAAATACACAATAAAGAAACGATACGCCATATTTTGCCACAACCGACCCCTCAGCCTCAAATTAATTCCATCACCAGAAAAGTTTGGGAAAAAGGACCAAGATTTACATGGGACTAACTACCGTAACTTTGTTTTTTATCAGAGAAAGTACAATGGACAACAGTCTTGCGGCTAAATTGTACAACTTTGCACTATTTAACTTCACAAACTTTGCCCTGAGTTTGTAAGGAACTATTCTTGAGACAAGACTAGGCATTGTCTCGGAAACCTCCGGTTGTATTAAATTGTGATCCGCAGTTCCTTGGGTTACCAACTTCCTTGCCGTTTTATTGCAGGATTTAATTTCGTTTTCGTGGGATTTATGGGGGTTGGTGGTCATTATCGCTAATGCAGATTGGTGTTCGTATGGAGTCAAAAAGACCGTTTTGTGTACGACGCAAATCGTTTTTGTAATATTATTTTCACTCTCTTGGGATTTTTGTTTGTATTGTGATGGATGTTTTTATTAAAAATTATACTGTGTGCTATATTGCAAACTAGTGACAAATTTTATCCTAATCTGTCAAGCTGTTTGACCGAAAAAGTGTTACCATACATAAAGTACACACGCTATCACATACACTATATAAATTCACAATACACTTCAACCTTTATAAAATTAGTTTTATGTGATGATAATTTAAAAAGCAAGCAACATGGCATTATGAAATCACTCAGCTGAGTGTCAATAAAAGCACGTACCTAGGCATAGAACTCAAAATAAAATCTAATACAAAGTAAAAACATCGTCCACGACACAGATATCAATCCATAAACCGTCCACCCCAATCTAAAATGCCATTCGATAACATATAACCCCTCACAACTTTACAGCACTCATGAAATAAAATTGCCCACCATTTTAATCTCTTCCCAATTTTATAACTCCCAATATTTTTCATGATACCCGTTTTCGATACAGAGTAATATATTTAAAATTTTTGACAGGAGAACCGGCCATTCGATCCCGGTACGCACGGCTTACCGTGCTGGTCCCGCCCGAGCCACCGCGCATCGTTGAAGGCAATTTCTTTTCGACGATAGAGGACAGAAATATCAAACTGGAGTGCGTGTCGATAGGTGGAAAACCACCAGCTGAGGTAAGAATTGATTTACTATGTTTTTGTGTGTCGTGTTTTTCAGTGTGAGTGTTGTAGTTCTGTGATGAATGGATGGATGTGATGATGTATAGTTTTGTTTTAAAATATATGATGTGAATGATATTTGATATGATAAAAAGGGGCAACTATATTGAGCTTTTTGTTTCTCTGGTTACAAATAACTTATCTTCAGCTCTCTAACTTATTGCCTACTAGTTTACGTCGGCTTCCAGTCTAACTGGATGTGGCTGTATACCCGTGTTTTACATAAAGCAACTGCCTATCAGTACTATACAATTCAGTTACTGGGGAACACGAAACTACTTGTATCATCATCATCTGCCTAGCCTTTTCCCAACTACATTGGGTCGGCTTCCAATCAAGCCGGATTTAGGTACATACCAGTATTTTACGAGGAACGGCTGCCTACCAGACCTCCACAACCCACTACTACGGTACTTCATGGCAAGACTGGAGTCAGATTTACTATACTACTTGTATAGATCAATAATATCTAATGTAAGCATATTCTTCAACCTTTTAATATCCTCTTTGCTATACCTCCTATACATTGAAAAACTTGGCACAGGAGTTTTTTTAAATTTGTTTTTTATGAGAGTACCGGTGATTAAATAAATTACACAAAGTAAAGCACCCGTCTAGGTTTGTCCTATGGCGCTATACAAATTGTAACTGGGGGTCGTTACCGCTGGGCCAACACTTCACTCATAACTTATTTAAAACGTCTGCAATTAGACGGACATGACAACCCTTTTCTTTTTGTAGGTAAATTTGAATGTCCATTACCATTTTCGACTGTACAATTCTTAGAAACAATAAATTAACAGGGATACAGAGTACACTGCGACACTTTTAATATCACTTTGAATAATCATAATAATATTCCACAACTTTCACGCAACGCCAACTAGTCCCAAACTAAACAGAGCTTGCGCTACGACTAATAGACCACTGATAAACTTATTTTTATATTGCTAAATACATATGTACATAATATTATAGATGGATGGCTTGTGTGAGGAGTGATATGAAAGAAAATGAAGCTAATGATAGTGTAAGGCATGAAAGGACAAAATAGAAGAATAAAACGTGTTGCCTTCACCCCAGGTAATACTCATATTACTTGGGGTAATACGTTTTTCCTGCAATTAATATGAATGATGATGATGTTTGTATGATCGTCGTGCTCATCACACAATCATTTCTTAGGAACTCGAATCTACAATTACTAGCATTGCAGTCAGGCCCACTAACCACCAGACCAACAGGCCAGTCACATAACAGAATTTCACAAAAAAAAAACTTCTGTAACAGATGAAACTAATTGATGTTTTTAAATTATTATGAATGTTTTTACAACAATGTTTTCTCAGTTGTCACCCAAGTTTCTGAGCCCCTGATAATGTTAATTAATCAATGTCACTCCTTAAATGGCATTTTACAGGCCCGCCTTCATATTACCTCGCCCTTTTCATATTTTTCCCATTTTTCTTAATATTTCACTTGCTTTACCAAGATCTATTTCATTCTATTAAAAAGCTTTTAAAATATATTGTAATGGAATCTTTTGGTTACTTTAATGTAGGTACCTAATTTATGGTTTCTTGTGCCTTTCAGTCAGTTTCGAAAGTCATTAATCTACTTAATGTTATTTTCTAGGCTATTGAAAAGTAAAACTTAGGTCTAAGAGCTTGGTATTGATCTTTTTCGCTCAAGTAAGTTTTTGGCAAGATAAACTGGAAATAATTGTTTTTCGGGTAGCTAACTTTGTGTAGAACTTATCATTTTCTGTACAAAAACTATATTCATTGAATCATGATAGGTAGTTACCCACTATTTCAACTCATCATTTAGAGTTCTCTAACAATTTTCTGAGGTGGTAAAACCGGCTTATAACTTCTCCCATTCTAAGGTGGAGTGGAATGGCGTGTCAGATTTTTACTGATTAAAACCACGCCTATGGTTTCTTAGTTGCTTTTGCGTTTCAAGACCATGAGCTTATCCTTTTCAAAACCATGGGTGATTTATAGTTTAGTAAAGAACAGTCTTTATGTTTTAAGGCCACAAGGACCTCTTTCAAAATAATCCTGCAACTCTTCAAAATAAAAACAATATGAAGCTACGAGTACAAACTTCATATTCTGAACACCAAGTCATAGCTACAACTACTGACCTAGTTTACCGGCAAGTGAGAAATGTGAGAAGTACGTGTAAAGGGAAATGCCGAAGCATGAGGTATGATCTCGAACATAGGAACATGAGGAATCGAACACAATTTGTGAGCGAACTGGAAATGTTTATAATAAAATTCATGTCGCGCAAGATCGTGTGGATCAAGAGTTAGGGAGAAGTGTTGTGATGTTTCCTTATAATACAAAATGTAGAAAGATCATCATAGATTGTAGATTTCTTTTAAAGGATCTTAATTTATTTCTAAATACCAAATATTCCACCGTAGGGGTGGACCTGCGTACGACAAGCAAAGGGTAGCTCGCTTTTCAGTCATCCCGGCCGACGAGTCATCGACGATATGAAGTGATACACGCGCGCCTCAAGAAAATATCAACAAAACTGTACGGGGCCAACAGTGTTGAAGCCTAGTTACTGGGGCCTTGAGTTGCGCGAAAAAGAATCTCTGGGCCCTAGACGGAAGGCAAAGATGGTACAGGTGTGGGTTTTAGTCAGTAAAAATCTGACACGTTCTCCCGCTCCACCCAATAGTGGGAAAAGTCATTGGATGATTTCTCTCCTAAAACAAAAATATGCTCAAGTATTTGAACTCAAATCATCGTCTTTTCGTCCAGTGCTCACCAATATACCCTCTAACAGACTGTATTCCAATAAGGCAAACTGTATCAGAATTAATGGCAATACAAATTGAAGCTACTATTACACACAAGCGGTGCTAGCTTCGATGAAAATTAATAGAGGACTTCATTATTAAATGGAATTGAGCTTGGTCGCACGAAATTGCTAGAGAATTATACTTCGGTTTTCATGATTAGTGTGTTAATTAGGGACTATTGGCAATTAGTATTCGAGAGTAGGACTTCAGATATAAATAGCTCTTAGGTCAATTCGGTATTAATATACCTAATCTTTCTGTCTTACGGAGCTGCTTGTAACGTTCATCTCATTATCCCTAGCTATTCAGAGTAACTAACAAAGTAATGAAAAAATAAATTGGACCGTCTTTCCGAAACAAATTCTTAATGGTTTTTAGTCCTTTGTCTTCAGTTTCCTTAAAAACTTCCAAACATAAAAAGTAAAAGCTCTAATAAACCGCGAAATAATCCTCAAAACTAATTCCAGTCCCATTCTAAACGTAACCAAGAAATTAAGGCATGCGAAGCAAAAAATTCAAAATTGTCACATTCTACATAAACAAATCCGCCGAGACCCAGTCTGTCCAATTTATTTAGCTCTATGTCAATTTGTTTGTCCCGGTATTAAGCAACAGAATATTCCATTTAAGCTTTTCAAGTAGAGTGAATAGGTATACCGCCCAAGGGAGGTTCGCACAATTAGGAGCTAAATTGAAAATGATGTTGCGTCTGTATTGTAGGTCCTAAGAGACTGCAGCGTTCTGATTGCACAAATATTTCATAATGAAGGATTTGGATTGGCTCAAGCAATATCTCTGATGAGGCTGGGATTTAGGCGATGCGGAAATTATTTGCTAAGGGTTTTAATCATCTTGCGTAATGAATGTGTGTTTGCGAATTTTTGGTGGAGTAAATTCTTTGGTGGTGTTTCTTCTTGATTACAATTTGGAAGGGAATTCTAATTATGACTTTAATGTTAAACGTGTTAAGAATAAATATGCCGTTAGCTATAATTACGGGATAAGAGAAGAGGCATCACAAAGGAGGAGCTCGTGGCTAGATAATAACAGCCGCACAGGTCGATCTTCAAGGTTAAGCAACGCTTGCCGAGGTTGGTCTGTGGATGGGTGACCATCTTAACATAACGAGTTTCCTCCGTGCCTCGGATAGCACGTTAAACCGTAGGTCCCGGCTGTCATTTGTAGATCTTTGGCAGTTAGTTGTTACGGATGGTCAGAAGCCAGTAAATCTGACTCCAGTCTTGCCATGAAGTACCGTGTTACCCCAGTTAATGGGTTGTGGAGGTCTGGTAGGCAGCCGCTCCTCGTAAAATACTGGTATTCAGCTAAATCCGGCTTGACTGGAAGCCGAGCCCAATAAAAGTTGGGAAAAGGCTAAGCAGATGATGAGAAGAGGCATCACAAAGAGTAGATGACTTTAGATGAAAGATGGATTTTATGTATGATGAAATAGCTGGGATAGAAGTTAACTTTGAGATGATTGTTAATAGAATTGTACGGAAAATAAGGTGCTTGAGATAGAATGATGATATTATGCGTGACTAGTTTTTTAAACAAAAGATCCGTGAAATAGCTCTTACAAAATTATTCTCAGTCCTTGTTATAAAGTTAGACAAGGTCCCATAAGCCCATATTTTTCTTTTATAATACCAATGTGCGAGACATTCTCAAAGAACTATTTTGCATTTATATAGTTCTCATCTTTGCACGGCTGGGTAGCCTGAATACTTAGTAACTATGCTCTTCCTTTGTTTCAGATTACGTGGGTTGATAGCAACGCTGGTGTTTTGACACAAGGAGTCACGTATAGTGTTGAACCGATGCCTGATGGTCAACGGTTTACTGCTAGGTAAGTTATTATTGGAAGTCATCATCATCATCATCATCGTAGTTCATATTGAATAAAGCATCTCATCAACCGGTCTTACGCTTTAGCATTTACCGGATTCTTTCAACCTATACCACGTCATCAGTCCACCTCATAAAGCTTTCTAAAATTTATCAGCAATCTTCAGTGTTCATCAAATCTTGATTTTTGTTCGAACAGGTCAATTATAAAGATGACTCCGAAACAAGAACACCATAACCAGACCTTCACATGCCAAGCACAGAACACCGCTGACAGGGCGTATAGAGCTGCAAGCATACAAATTGAGGTGAGTCCAATTACCTATATAGAAACTTCAAATATATCTGAAGTCGAGGCTTCAAATATATCTAGTGACACTGTGTGGAGGCACTCATGTACACATACTACCACACACACACCACCACCACCACCACCACCACACCACATACTATTACTTCTATACCTAAATTTACAGCATCTAGAACTATTGAATTCTGATCAGACTTTTCACAAAAACTTAATAAAGCTCTACTGTGCCACATAACCACCTCAATGAACTACCCAGTAGACGAAAACAAAACAAAAGAAACAAAAACCAGAACAGACCCGAAAAATATTGACAAAACTGACTGGACACCGAGTTGGATGGCCGATACGTGTCGCCATTTGCAATACGGGAGAGATTTAGCACTGACAGAGGCAAGCGCAGTAAATATGGGCATACTCGCAGAATACAGAATGAAGTTAGAAATATGAAAATTGTTTCTAAAACGTCGTCGTATTTTTACGGCTTATATATTTATGACACTCGAATTAGAGGAGGATGTTCGTCGAATATCATTTGAATTGTAAATTTTGTGACCTGTGAATGAAAGTGATGCAGCTAATTAGTTGAAAGGGGTGCTCCAAGAATTTTAGCTCGAGGTCCTTGGATATGCAGATGATGAGTTAACAAGCGGAATTCGTTAATCTAATATACTTTTTGGATTTTGAGACGGTCTTATAATATGGTTACTTTAAGCAGCTTTATTAGCGACATTTTCTGGATGTAGTTTGTATCTTCAACATTTGTAGAAATCGTACAATTTTCTAGCCAAAAAAAATCAAATTAAAAATATATTTAACATGAATACCACATAAAGACATTGTTAGTAGAAACTGAACTAATTATTGACTTTTACCGGTTGGTAAATCAACTATTAGTTTTAAACGGTAATGTAGAATAATACATTCTATAATATACCTTGTGATCATTGAACCTTGTGCTAAAATCGAAAACATGATTACCCTGACCCCTTTAGCAAATAGAGTTCCAACACATCTCGTGTAGAATCTTCCTTCTCCTAATTAGGAAAAAACCGTAGCGAACCTACATCGGATCCCTGCTTAGTATTGTACCGTGATCTCTTTACTTATTCCAGTCGTGTTCGACATTCCCAGAAAAACCCCGCGTTTTTCTACCAAAGAGCTAAGAAATGTTTCGAGAAAACAAAAAGGACTGGACTGATAAATAGTTGTAGTATGGTTTGGGTTTTTGACCAGGTCTGATATTTTATTAGAATTTTCAAGTCGATTAGTTTCGTGTTCTTTTTGGACACTAAGAATCATTAACTATTCTAGTTTTTCTTTTGCGATGTTATCAACACCTAGTTCTAGTGAACCTAAAATTGTTTTTGAACAATCATAATTCTTTCTATTCTTTTCATAGTGGATTAGATCTTTTCCATTTCCTAATTCTATAAATTATGTTTTGTTTCAACTTGTAGTTTATCAACTTGACTTTCTAATTTATATTCGAATATTCTTTAACCATTAATGTTCTCACTATATCTACGCACCTTTTTTCCTAAATTTTGATGCAAAATATAACTGTCTAAATTTTATATATCGCTTGTGTAAAGATCTCCCTCTAAACTCACCCTAGCTCTGCAAAGCAATCGGCAGGCCCTCAACATGGGATCTCATAAAATATTGAGATAAAATTCCAGTCGTAGCTATTTGCTATCTTCAACCCCCAGTAAACTTTTAGGCCCATGTATTTGTTTTCTCTTATAAAAATATTGCTATCTGTAAAGAAATTGTTTGTGGATATTGTCGGATCGATTTTTGAGAAGCAATCGTCAGTATGATTGTAATAATATCTGTGTGATGAGATGCTTTTCTGTTTTTTGTGTTTGGTATTCTAATATCAGGGGATGTATCTTCCTTAGTATTTGCTTTAGAATTTTTTGTATCGTTGATTGTATCACCAAGAATATTTAATTGATACCAACATTAAGTTGGTATCAATTTGATGTTGGTATCATCGGGTTCGTAAGCAATCTATCAGCAATGGCGACTTGAAAAGCGACAGTTTTTCAAGTATTCAATTTCTTACATAAATATTATACAGTCGATGATAAAATGTGATTTTGCCTATAACCCAAGAACTCCGTCCTAAAAGAAAATTCTCTAGTTGTGCGTGCTACGCAAAAACTATTATATTCTAACGTCTTTATTTTTTCCTCATTCCTCAATATAACGCAATCTTTATATGAGCGCTCCCTACTTCATCTTTAACCATCATAGACTCTATCAAAAGAACGACTACCCAATATTTTTATATCCCAAATATTTCGACTCACAATAAGGAAGCATTAAGATATTTCATCACTACTTACTATATATTCAATGCTCCATAAAAATACTTACACTGATGTTTGTAAACATATCTATAGGCCTATACATTGATCAAATGTAACGGTCTTATATGTACCGATGTAAAAATTATTATTGTCCCCAAAGTCAGTAGGTAGGTAGGAAATTACTATTCCGGTCGCATCTACAGAGAAACTGGATGTGGTATTAATATTAATATGTTTCTCCCTTTAATATTAAAGGTTTCGTTTATTGTTTTTACTAGGCCATTGTAGTTACGATGTGGTTTCGGTACCGTTAAGAAAAATAATTGAAGCACTCTTTGAGAAGAAGAATAAACATGTGAAATATTGGTAAAACACTTTGAAAAAATATTTTGCCATTCTTAATTTATATTTTGTTTTATTTATTTAAACTGCATGCACAGTGATGGTACATAGGCGGACTTAATGCAACAAAGTACCACTACACTACTAGTCAACATTTGGGTTTAAAAAAAAACAACATGTGGTAGGTTTGCATAATAAACAAATAACAACCGTATAAAATAATAAAATTCATATATCAATGTGCGGTTTTTATGTCTTAATAAGCGTCAAAAAAGAAGCCATTTCTAATAGAATGAAAAGAACGAAACATAAATATGAACCCATAAATCCTCAACTCAAACATCAGTCAGTAATACTCGAAAGAATAACCTACACCGTGCTAAAAATACCAAGTATTTTACACCCAGACTGCGCTTACAAACAGCCAATTTCTACACCCCAGACCGCATCTATTCTCTCTATATCCGCACCGTTGTTATGACGAGAAAAGGCCGATATGTTTATCATATATTTTTTCGGTGGTCATAAAATAAAACCCCATTTTACGGGCAACCCAATTACTTTTTACGATCTGATGTGCTATGATATCGCTATGATACTGAGATACTTGCCATTTGTACATGTAATACTGCTGTGACCATTTTTCTTTTTTAATGGTAGCAAATATAAATTTTCATGGTGTCTCTTATTTTTTTTGGATTGAAACTTACAGGTTGATTTTTGGAATATTTATAGATATCGATTTTAATATGTTTCAAAGGATATTATGGTTTGTTGATAATAATTTAGGAAGTGTATTGGGTTCGATATTTATAGAGGAAATTAAACATGATATAGAATGTTTGGAGTTGTATGACGATGGTACTTTTTATTTGATATGTGAAATGATTTTATTCGATACCATGAAGCTAACTTATATGGTCAACTATTTCATAAATATGAACAACAAATTATTAACAATATTACCAATATTTTGAATTCAAATACGTAATGACTTAATAAATTCCACCTAATAATAAAATCCAGTAAATTCTGAACATAAATCAAACCAGTAAGAATTATACCTATATGAAAAAAACATCATTATGAAAATAGGAAACGAATAGCACAGAAATAAATCCAGTGCTCATTTATACTCAAATTGCAAAACTACCACCGATGTTAATACTGTAGCTATTAAAAATGGGCAAAAAGAAATGCCTTGTGCATAATTCTGAATATTTTTGTGCGTCTACTCCATATTTTTTATCCTGTATTCATTAATTATACCTGCAACTACAGTTTTAGTACTTTCTAGGTGCTATAAATCATTTTTATTGTCTCTAGTTTGTTTTTAACCGGCAATAAGGTCTTCCTGACCGTTTTTAAATATTATGCATTTAGTCTTCCTGCTTTTTCTTTTAAAGGATATCAGGATTGGTTTATTTAGTT
The DNA here is from genome assembly GCA_030763345.1 of Mythimna separata. Taxonomy (NCBI): domain Eukaryota; kingdom Metazoa; phylum Arthropoda; class Insecta; order Lepidoptera; family Noctuidae; genus Mythimna; species Mythimna separata. The sequence continues at coordinate 9,523,100 of CM061190.1, forward strand.
TTCGGATATGCATTTGAAATTTCTTCTTAGGTATAGTTATGAGTTCTATTCTTATTCTTATATGAAGTAGCCTTTGTTGTAGCAATCAGTAGTATAGTTTGGTCGGTGTTTCCAAAATGTAATATTTGAACTGTTTTTTTTTTTCTACGTTGCCCTTTTCAGACATATTGAAGTGTGTATTGCCGTATCAAGGAGGTCTTTTGTAGCTTATACTAGATAAAACCGTGCAGCAACGATACCTGGTTTGAAAATCTTTTAACCATCAGGTCTTTGGCAATCAGCATAATAATAGCAGAATCCTTATAAGGTTATTTACAAGTTTATAAATAGGAATCTTGCAAATTAATTCTATTTCACCTCAAATAACTGCATGGCATTCGTTTGATTGCCTTGTTGGGCTAGTATTTAGATGCCATAGTCAGCTTCGTCAAGTCCTTTGTTCCTCTCCTTATTTGGGTTCAGTGATCTTTGCCTTTTGTGTAATGTCATTCTCAGTATTAGAGCAAAGTTTGGTATTGAGGACAATATGGTAATTTGTTTTCTCATTGTTACATGGTTATTGCATAATACCGGTATTAAGTGAATGTCACAATTGTTTAGGGATGGCGAATCATTAAGGTTTGATGTCGTTAGTGGGAGTTTCATTGCCATTTACCTAAGCGTTACATACTGTAAGTTTATTGTTATTGACGACAATTTTAAAAAAGATCGAACATCAAAAATGACTTTTATTTAATGTGTGATTAACTTTCAAAAAATTTGCTGGCGGAATAGGGTGTAAAATCCCGCTAACCTCCGTCGAAAATGGAGGATACTCCGACCAGGTGTATGTTATTTTTTCAGACCTGGATAACTGTCCAGATCAGACAAAAACATCAAATTATAATTTCGGTGTTTTCAAGGCTAGAGTGAATAGGCTCTTAATAAACTAGTACGCCTCACCATCGACGATAGCATCACTGCTTACCATCAGGTGGGATCGCAGTCAAGCACTAGTTTATAAGAATATAAAAAATGGTCTCGTGATGATTTTTTGGGCGGTTTTATATGTCCATATCACGCGGAGAACTGTAATTGCGCGTAGCAGGATTTAGTAGATATTGTTATCAAGGTGTATAATAAAGTATTTAAATAATAAATTAAATAATTAATATTATTATTTCAACTCAAATTAAATTCATTGAAAGATTGTAGGTAAGTACCTGTTGTTAATTAATTTACTAGTTTTCTCATCAATTTAACATCTATTGTTTTGTAATAAAAGTATATTAATTGCTTGAATCAAAGTCTTAGAAACTTAAAGTTTTGTCATCGAGACTTTGAACAGAGTTAATATTTTGCAAATCTTCGTTTAGTATCAAAAGTAATTGCTCCTATTACAAAGTAATTGTTCATTGTTAGTTTTAAATTGTTCTTGTAATAGAATTTAAACAATTAGAGCTGTAAAGTTTTGATATGATTAGTTCGTGTTGATATTTTAATCGTTTTCTTTTGTTAAAATATAATAGAAAAGATAAATAGGAGAAAAGGGATCAGCATTTGCATTTATAGTTGTCTCTACTGTAAATTGTCTATTTCTTTGCAAAAACTATTACATTGATATCAATGACTAGTTTATACCAGCCACTTCACCCGCGTGAATGTAGAAAATTATCCCAAAAAGTCATACTCCTGAGATGCAGGAGTGTTGGTAACCTTGTTTCTCCTGCGGATGACTTCATTTCTGATATGGTGGGCTTTGGTCAGCAAAAATTTAAGACGTCTATTCACTGTAAGCAGTGCGGGAGAAGTAATTTAATCACTTCCCATTATGAAAAAGTGTTTAAACACAAACATGTGGATTGCTTTTTCTGTTAAAATGTATTGTTGTTTAGAGCCCAAAGAATTCTTTCAAATTAGGAGCAGACCTTGAAAACCATAAGATAACCCAAATGGTCAGAAACGATACATAAAGAATAAACCATTCTACATTATTCTTGAAGAACATTCCAATCTTTTCTAGTGTTCCTTCAATAGGTTTTCTAAAACTAATGTTGACAGAACAAAATAACCAACTGAATCGTTCGAGTAAAGAGAATTAAACTCCATTACAGCGCTTTAACGAGTCTCCAAACTGTTGTTTGATTGAAAATCGATAATGTACTTGACCTACTTCAGAAATTTCCATAGATAGCCTTTCTTATACAAAATTAGATATCAGTCTTACTAAATGCTCAAGATAAAGGGTGATTATGTCAATCATTTGGGATTGACCATTTGACATTTCCATGGCGGGTATCAATCATTGTGGGTTCAAACCCTGGCTAGAGTTTTACTTTGTTTACTTTCGTACTTAATTAAAATTTCATTCTTATAAACGATAAAAGACAACCTCGAGAGGAAAACGACACGTTCTTGAACTTACGTGGCAGATTACTAGTCATTCCTATTTATAGAGAGAGCTGAATCTCAGCCGCAGCTGTGGGAACAATCTAAGGATGATCAAGTTGTATGATATTTATCCTTAACTTTTTGATAATTTTTCTCTTTGATGGAATGACCCCCGAAACCTAATATGCTCCCAGATTTCCACTATTCGGAACAAACTTACAACAATAAGCCATTGTGATGTTGAATGACTATTTCACATATCCTTGTTTTTCTAAATACAGAATACAAACCACTGTAAAGAGTCATAAATGTTAGAAAAGCAATATTCATAATCTCCAAAATACGAAAGAACTCCAAAACAACTAAAAAGGTCACAACACTTGCACATCGATCCAAGGAGTTTTTATTTAGCCAAGAACCTACGTGTTTGGGTCTTTATTAAATAGATATTAACGATATTTCCTCCATACCCACTTCTTTTTTATGGTAAATATTGGGAGTCTCTTAACACCGTTAAAAGATGGGAAAGTAATAAGGTGTGACCACTAAAAATATAGATAGAGAAGGTCAGCTCAATACAACAAGCAAATAAACACGCATCATGTTCATCAAAGAAAAGATGGATGGATTGATGAGGACTGATTTAACAACCGGCATTTGTTAAGGTCACAAGTCACAAACGCTAGTATGCATTTGTGTGTTTAAGTTTGTATTCCCTCTCGGTATGGAGTCAGGAGCTGACCTTTTTTGTGCATAGAAAATCACAAAATAACTGTCCCAGTAAGGGTGGAACGAGGAGTATCAGACATTTATCGACTAAAATCTTCTTGTGTTACATCAGTCTATTCCGTATCAGGGCTGCGTTGACCCTTTCAAACAGGTTTGTAGTTCTGGTAGGGTCTAGCAGGCTGAAATAGAACGAACTATCCACCTAGACTGCTTCTTATCACTACCCAATACTTGCTGTTTGCAAACCCTCACCATGATTGCCGAAAATCGCCCTGCAACAGCTGACGAGCTGGCCAACCTTCTGTTTGAATTTACACAGATAATTATTTTGATATTAATATCGGTTTTTGTTAACAGGTAAAATATGCTCCTAAAGTGAAGATGTTCATCACATCAGGTGCCAATGGGAAGATTCCAGAAGGCGATGACGTTGTTATAGGTAAGGAAATTTTATGGAAAAACACTCATGAAATTGAAGTAGCTCTCTATGTTAACAATACTAAAGTAGATACTTACTTTTAATCGCCTGATCGTTGTATTGGAAAGCCATTAAAAACGCTTCATCAATTAATGTCAAAGACTACGTTATACAACATTAAATAATGATTAAATTATCAATATGGGCATCATTATTTATTTGGAAGTAGGTTATACGAGTATTTTCTACAATGAACGCCGCGTATCTAAATTTTATAAGATACTATTCAATGTATTTAACATTTACGCGTATTCTTATTACGTCATTGCTCATCTTTGTGTTAAAAAAAAAACATTTTGGGTAGACCTTAGAATAAACTAAGATACATGGACCACAATTTTGGACCAAAACAAATACGAACACCCGTTTGTACAAAACGACGCTTACGCGTTTTTCAAGGTCATTCCAGTTGTAAAAACTTACGTACAATCATTACGAACCGTACTTATAAATTTCGTTATAAACGTAATGTACATAAATTGCATTAATAGTTATAAATTAGGTCATCTATACTGAAGTATTTCTCATATTTATTCGTACGCTAATTACTGCATGTTTTTAAATAAAATATTATTTTCAACAGCCTGCAGAGCCGATGCAAACCCATCCAACCTAACGTACAAGTGGTTCTTGAATGAAAAACTTATAGAAGGAAATACCACTGAATTGGTAAGTTATTTAAATGAAATCATTGAAAAATAAAAATTTCGAGTGTAAATAGTAAGTACTTCGAATAAATTTTAGTGACCTACTTATAAGTTACATTATTTAAATGTGACACTAGCTGCCGCCTGTCGCACTGGGATGCAATATGTTGCAGAATTCAGTACCTGTCTATTTGACAAAAAATGTTAGTCTAGGAATTCAAATGCATAAAATTAAACTAATTAAGTAGTTGTTCAATTTCATGAAGTTTGGTTCTTTGTGTACTAGGGTTACGTCCACTTTTTTGTACGTGTTTGTAAGATCAAAGCACTGGATATCACAGAAAACAGTCTGCGCACACAGAAAGAGCGTGCACATAAATCTAAACTTACATTCAAGACCAACCTGTCTTCCGAATATAAAACAACTATATAGAAGTTAATCATTAAAAGTATACTATTTTTAAAGAAAATTTTATTCAACAGAAAATATACAACATCACTAGAAAATACCACGACGCAACAATCAAGTGTATTGTCTTCAATGACGTTGGAAACAGCGAAGAGATTGAAACACTTGAAATAACATGTAAGTAGCTTCGAGTTTAGTTTTCTTAGTTCTAAGCTTTTATGTAGGTAGCCTTAGCACCCGCAACCGAAACGATGAAGAAAACGTCGTAAAAAACTGGCATGTCTGAAAATCAAAAATTCCGCAAATTTCTTAGTTCTAAGTTTTTAAGTAGCCAATAGCACCCGCAACTGAAACGGCGAAGGAAAACATCGTAAGGAAACAGGCATGTCCTAGAATCAAAAATTCTACACTGGGACCGCGTGGTGGATTACGGCCCATTTCCTCCCATCTCTAAGAGAAAGGTCCCAGCAGTGGGAACATTATAGAGCTGATACATAACATTATAAGGCTAACTGAACATAGAATAAAAGAAAAGTCTGGAGTGGAACAAAGGATTATCAAATTTATCAAAAAGTAAAGGCGTTTATAAACATTTTGATGACAACTTGATTCAAACAAGTAGAACTCAGGACCATTTTTAGATAGCTGAGGACAATGTTGTAGCATGTCAAAAAATTTATACAGATATACAGTTTTTTACATTGGATTTTATTTAGACATAATTAAGAATTTGACAAGAAGACGACATCGTGGCAGACCGAGGCGAAGGTGGAGAGATGAGTTAGATAAATATCGAAGGGACTGGCCGGTAATGGCTGAAGATAGGCGTGTGTGGAAAAGGGATAGGGAGGCTTTCACCCAGCAGTGGGACACTACAGGTTAGCCTGTAGTGTCCCACTGCTGGGTGAACTAGCTAACTAATTAAGAATTCCACATAATGATCATGACTGTCACAGCTTAAATAAAGAAGTTAGTATCTATACAAGCCTTTTTGTTTTAGATGCACCAACATTCAAAAACCTACCAAAAGATGTGGAAGCAGAAGTAGGTACTACTGTCACACTCAGTTGTGATGTCGATGGCTACCCTCCTCCGGAGATTAGGTGGCTGCATCATGAAGAGGATCAGATGATTGTAAGTAGATTATTACTTTTATTCACTTCATCTTCCTGTACATACTTTTTTTTTAGTTATGCTATACGTCTTTGCTTTCGTGAGTAATAATTTTATTCTAACAGCAGCTCACTGATAAAATATTTTTGTAGCTAAAGCAATATCAAAGAAAATTTGGGTCCCAAGTTTGGTTTGGGCCCATTTCTTTCAATAGGAAACTCTTTTAAAAAAAATACATTTGAAGGTATGCGGAACAGAGTGTTAAGTCCCATATATCTTCGTTGTCAAGGGAAGACCTTCCGACCAGACTGGTCTGGTCAACCCTCTTGGGAGATGATTTTGGGATGTAGTATTTGCTCAAATCGCAAGATTTCTTTGAAGTTTTTTTGTGGCTTCATAGATGTCGCTACAGACATAAACATTTTCAATTAAAAAAACTTTTTTATGATAAAAAAATTAATGATTGTGAGCGACCTCAACCGATGGTAAGCAGTGATGAAATCGTTACTATGAAGCGCACTTGTTTAGAACTACACTATTAATAAATAATACTCTTAAAACATCTGTTGTATTTGTTGGACACCTAGTTAATCAACGTACTTACTTACATAATATATTATTATGTATGAAGGTATGACTGTGATAGATACTACTCATTTTTTCTCAAAATATTGACGTATACATATTACTAAGTTTCTTGACTTACCTGTAGGTGTGCTTTTTCACATTTTTTCTGAGGTTCTATTCATAGCAATTTTCTTCGAAGCAATACCTTTGACGTTGCTCAGAACTTTTTTGATATTTTCTAACGACAATTTGACAAGGACAGAATGTGTGGGTGTACCTCTGATGTTTACCTACTCAATAAAATATTATTGGAATCGTTAGTTTTTTTTTTCTAGGAACTCTGTTGTGTCTTATTTGTCGTCTCAGACCTATTGTCACGGAACTATGGAACTCTGACGCCAAAACGACAACGTCGTGCCGTCGTCTTGTCTTTGCCACTTTGTCAACAGATTTCCTATTTTTGTATTTAAGCTTCACGTAGGTGTACACAAAGCGTATCATGAGAATAGGAAAAATCCCTGAACAACAAGGATTCTTCCTTTACATAATAATTTAGTTGCTTGAAATTGTTACCTATCACAATCATAAAGTTACATGAAATATATCAGAATTGGAGTCTACCAATCACCTACACTTTGAGGAATGTTTGAAAGGTGTTAAATAAATTTAAAATCCAATAAAAAGAATAAAACTAAAAAAATGCACGAACCAACAAAAGAATTCTCAATTAGAAGCGAAACGAATGACCAAAAATAACCGACGCTATGAAAACCGTATAAAGGCAAGTTGGTCATGAGTAATTATGAAACACATACACAAAAGTTTTACGTGAAATCGATGACCAAAATGCTGTGTGGACAATTTTATACCGAAAGTTTGGCCGTTAGCTTTGGGTTATTAGTTATGTGGTATTAAGGGTAGGACTGTGGTTAAAATACGATTGTTCAATGAAGTTTTTTTTCTTTTCTCTATATTTTGACCATCTGGCATTGTTTTTTTTTGTGTCTTTATTAATGGTAGTTGTATATGTCTCCTAGTGAATTAAAATAATATATGTTATCTAATATTGTTTGACATCTTGCAAGTTTTCTCTTACAGTGATTTATCAGTTTGTATTTGCGTTTTGCTATTAAGGTTACTGTCTATATTACCTGGTTTTCATTTTACCTATGTTTGATAATCGTGTTTTTTTACCCTCATACTATTTGTATCTTCACAAGTTAATTTATTAACAGAATTTATAAAAATACTAGTCACTATTCTGCTTGAAGGCATAGAACAAGAAGTGCGTTACTAATTGCATATTTCAACGGCTTAAACATAACATGTTTTTGCAAGCATTTTTAGTTTTGAAGTATTACTAATTCTTAGTATTTATCAATGTCAATTCTTAGTTCCTTCAGGCATTTTGTACTGTTCATTGCAATTTAATAGGCTATATTTTTTACACTCGATCCATCAATGCTAAGAATATTGTCTTGTTATTAATCAATTACTTGCCAGAGTTATTTTGAGATATCCTTAAAAAACCTACACACACTGGATCCATAATTTGATTTTTACTCTAATTTTCATCCATTGACAAAAGTATCTCCGAATAATTCCAAATTGACTACATATTATCTACAAAAACACTTCCAATAATTGATTTTGTTTCACCAGTATCTATAACGCTTTCGTTTATATCTCCAATATAAGGTGGAACTGTACCAGTATCAATATCCAGCCCTAATTGTTTGGCTCTACCAAAAGTTATTTCATTTGTGGTATTTACTTTGTATACACAAATATCAGAATTGTTTCGTCCGTTAGAGTTTTAGGCTTAATATTCTGTGATATTGTTTTTTTTTTTTGTATTTGAAGGGTTTTGTGAAACATGGTTTCTTTTAAATGTTATTTTTATAAGTCATCATCTACCTAGCCTTTTCCCAACTATATTGGGGTAGGCTTCCAGTCAAGCTGGATTTAGCTGAATACCAGTATTTTACGAGGAGCGGCTGTCTATCAGACCTCCACAACCCATTAACTGGGGTAATACGGTACTTCGTAGCAAGTCTGTATCAAGTTCAAAATAAAAATCCTTTTCCTGCATGAGAAAAAGATCTGGAAAATAATATTTTAAATAATAATATCAACAAAAACAGTATTCCCGTATTCTTCGTGTGTGGGTGTTCGAGAAAATATTATGTCTTCAAAACTAAACGTCCCAAGAATAATATATTTCGTCTGGAAAATCCGAAACTATCCGCAGGCAATCTCATTACTTACTACTACACATAACTTTGTCTGTGGGTGTCATGGCCGCGGGTTTATTACGAACTTGTCATATCTCTCGGAGAATTGTACTAACAAGGCAGAAGATAGCCCTGTTTGTCTGAATTTAGGTCTAGTTGTCTCGTTGTGAATTTTATTATTATATTCGGTTGCTTTAAGTGTTTTGAGTATGAGTTGGAACATAATGTATGACTGAGTTGTATTAACTACTACGTCTTCAAATGATCTCATTATATCCTTAGAATATTCTTCACCATTGATCGTTGTCATCCACAGGCTTCCCCAAGTATCCCAATTGCAATCAATAAACTTTGTTTCGATGTTATCCTCAAGGCTTTTTCAAGCGCACCTGTCCTAAAAAAAATATTGTTATCAATGTTTTTGTCTTTGTTATGTTTCGCTGTCTTTTGATTATTATAGGCTAATGGGTTATTATTATCAAACCTATACCTACTATCTTTCTGCTTGGCAAAAACAACTCTCCATTGATTGAGCCACTTCTTACTAATTACTAAGAAAAACGTCTAAGTCATTCCGCGATCTTCTTTATTGTCTGGCGATATCCAAAAACTTCAAATTTCAAGTTCTGTTCCAAGTATAAAAATAATCATTTATTTGCAGAGAGTGGGAAGAACAGCCAACCTGACTCTTACATTGGACACCCACACTTCTGGCCGGTACCTCTGCAAGGCTAGCGTCGACGGATACACTGAGATTGAGGCTGAGGCTTCTGTATTTATCAAAGGTAAGTTATGACTAACTTTAGCTATAGAGTCTTGGTGTAGAAGAAAATGTGTTACGATTATTATTATAACTGATATATAAGAATTTAATACAGGTACATTCTAAGAAATATCAATAATTATACTGTAGTATAGGATACCTTCAATTACAAATTTCCAAAAATCCTACATTACTCGAAACTTGAATAATGTAAACTGACCTTATTTCTAGAATTTCATTTTAGCTATAACGACACTTTCCGAGAGATACACAGTTCTCGATACAAAAACAAAGTACTTCTTTCGCGAATTGCAAACTTTACTAGAAAAATCAATGGTCTACCCAGTAGTATTAAAACATAGGGAATTCAAATTAAATTATACGTATCAGAAACAACTAGTTATACCATGGACTACTGTGATTCTCAGTAGTAAAAACTTGATGACATAATTATTATTCCAAAAACTAAATAAATTCTTACTGAAGCTATAAAATTTTCCAACAAATGTATAATTGGATGGTTCTATAGAAGTCTAATTTCTTAGCAAGACTAGTACGAAACGCTTTCTTTCATAAAAAATAAATGAATTCCACCCTTGGGCTCATACGGTGAATACGAGTAGCTCACACATTTCTAATGAAAAACCCTACTGTTTTCCTTCGCTGTAACTAATTATTTTTAAAGGAATCGTATACTATGTTGAAATTAAAGACTACTTAATACTATTAATGTGTGTGCTTTCATTTCTAAATAATATGTAAACATAATGGCCTTTTAAATAAAAAAAAGATGAAGAACAATATTTCAAAATGAATTATGTATCTTACATATTCAAAAATGTATAATCACGTAAATTTCAATTCCAATTTACAGATTAGAATGAGAATTTGGAATTCAAATAATAATTACATATATTATGAAGATGTTTTAAGTAAATTAACATTACTGAATTACTCTAAGAGATAAGGTTATATAACTCTCAAATTGGATAATAATTATGAGAACACAGTAATTATAATTTTAATAATTAATTCTATCATAGGCGTAGGTGTACGAATCAAAGTCTCACATTATATTAGAGTGTAATTTTCAGAAAACTTTGATCTTCTGAGTAATTTTCGCTATTATTTTGAGTAAACATGTAGCATGTTGAGCCTTTTACTGTTCGCACTACTAGGATTCAGGCCTCCTCTCTGGATGGTGGATGTCAGATATATTTGAATTTTTAGTTCTAAGACACCGGTTTTTCACGATATTTTCCTTCACCGTTTTGAGAGCAGTGGTGATAAAATAAATTACACAAAGTAATGCTTCTGGCTGGGTTAGAACCTACAATCTCACAAGAAATTCATATAATGGTTTCAATTATTTCATACTATAAACTATTGACCAAAGCTCAGCTGGAAATTCTTAATAGAATTTTATCTAAATGATTCTTAAGACTCATTTTTCACTTAAATACTAGAATCTAATGATTTATTTAAGCATGAATGTTAATGAATTTACCTGAACTAAGTAATAATTTATTAACTGTATAATTTTCTTGAGTACATGTTTTGTATTTATAATATTAGTTACCGAGGTAACTGGAAACTAAGGTACAATTAATAACATTTTGTGAGTATTATAATTTTTAGTTACCTAGTTTAGATTTGTAGTGAATATTGATATTGAGGTATTAATATGTTTTATTTATATTTGGTTGAAAGATAAACCTTATGGAGATTTTAATTTTACAAAAAAAAACTTAATTATAGGTACTTATTATAAATATGAAAGTTTTTTTATATGGATGTTTATTACTTATTTACGCAAAAAACTACAAAATGAATTTCAAGGAAACTTGGTATACAGGTAAACCAATAGAATATAAAATACTTTTTATTTGGGAGTATGTTCCCTTGGGATCATTTTCTATTATTATCACACGGCCGAAGTCGCTGGCTCCAGGTAGTAATACACACATCAAAAGTGTCTAGGGATCAACATATATTTTTGCAATAACTTTTCTCCTGATTGATATTAATTAAAATTTTCTTTAAGGATTCATCAAATAAAGTGTTTTCGTTTGTCACAGTAACGATAAACCAAGTCACCTTTGCATTAATAAAGAAATTTGCCATTTTCCTAATAAAGGGATTTTTGACATTTCAACCACTAACATTAAAGTTCGAAAAAAAGACTGAAATAACAGTTTTCTTTAAAATTTTATTGGGTAACTTAAACAATTAATAATCAGTGTTTCTACCGCGAACACTAACAACACAAGAACATCGGTTTGGCATACTCAAAATGAGTTCATCCAAATCACGCTGTGGAATGGCCGCCCATGTTCGTTGCAACAACAAAAAAAGGTCTTCTTGCGACTGGATACCCTCCATATTCGGCAGAGCTCTTCTCTGTAGCATATCCCATGCATGCTCAATCGGGTTCAAGTCTGGCGACTGAGCAGGCCAGGGCAGGACATTGATGTTAGCTGCGGCGAGAGTCTGTCTTACAACTCTTGCGGTGTGCGGTCGTGCATTATCATGCATTAACTGAAATAAGGGACCGATTTGCACTTGTAGAGGAACGATGACGTCTGATACAATCGTCTCAGCATAAATTTGAGCGTTGAGGTTGCCTCTGATCCAAATCAACTCAGTTCTTCCGCCGATCCAAATACCCGCCCATATCATGATGGTTCCACCACTATATGGATGGACTTCCTGGCAGGATTTTAATCGCTGTTGGCGTCCAGGGGTTCTCCAGTGTCGTATACGTCTTGTATCCGGTCTCATACCAAAACGAGACTCATCAGAAAAGCACACGAAACGCCATTGTTCTTCTGCCCAATTTCTGTGTTCAAGAGCCCATTGATATCGAATCCTACGATTGTGCATTGCTATAGGTGATACCCGTAGCGGTTTTCGGGAATGAAGGTTCACTTCATGCAAGCGGTTTCTGACTGTTTGGTCGCTAATTAAGTTCCCTGAAGAGTGATGAAGCCTCACGGCTAACATCATGGCGGTTATTGTTGGAGCTCTTCGAGTTAAGATTTGAATGTATCGGTCTTGTCTCCGTGTGGTGCAGCGATACCGTCCTCCATGGCGCTCAGCCACGGTACCAGTGCTTCGGTAACGTGTCCAAAGTCGACTGATAACACTCTGACTTGTATTCAGAGCTAAAGCCACAGTACGTTGCCGGGAACCAGCTTCTATCATTCCCACGGCTCTGAGCATTTCTTCCCTGCTTAAATGACGTCGCCGCTCCATAATAACGTTGGTTTTAATCAGTAGTAGGGAAACAGTAGCACTAATAATGTCTTCAATGCGTTGTATGTTTTTATAGGGAAAATATTGACAGCTGATTTTCATCTTTTACTCGAATTTGATTCACAGTTCCTGATTCAAATTATGAAATGCACCAAAAAGGATCCATATAAATTTATAAAATCATAAATTTATTACAAAGCCACATCTCAATCTCAAGAAATCCGCATAAAAATGCTTGATCCCTAGACACTTTTGATGTGTGTATTTTTAGTAACCAAAAAAATATTCTATATTTTTTTCTAACAAAAATAAAAGTAAAGTTTTCTTTTATTTTTTCAAATTCCGCCTTTAAAAAAAATGTTCCCTGCTATTTTTTTCATTAAAATTCTCTTTTCGAAAACCAGTACACTTAGTAAGGGCCTTACAACGTAGATGGAATGCTATGCGAATGTCTACCTCGGGAAAGGTGAATAAGAACTCTCATGCGAGTCGTTCGTCGCTTCCACAACGCCGGTTTTGTCTTTGTCTATCATTACAGTCATGTAGATGAATATATTGTCTAACAAAATGTTTCGGAATAGCTCAAGTTGAAGTAACTTCTACTGTCAGTGGAACGTGGTAATGTGTATTTATAGCTTCATTTGCGTGTTGCGGGAATCTAGATTTTAGAATGTTTTGTGCTAATAGCTTTAGGGTTTGTTGTTGTGTATAACTTCTTTTCTCTACACTCGAAATTGTAGATTACTTAAATTGTAGGCTCCGAAACGAGGTCGCTCACAATGGGCCTCATCAGAGCTTAAGTCATCCAAAGGCTTTTGGTGACTTTAAGCTCTGATGGGGCCCAAAGACTTATGCTCGGAGTGTTCTTGCGTGATCACATTAGAAATGAAGGCATATCTTCACTATCGCTATCACTAGAATGAAGGTTACTGACACAGTACGAAGAATTGCCAAACTTAAGTGGCAGTTTCAGAGCACATTGCAAACGCTTATAGAACATCTGTTTTTTGGACCGTCTGGTCGATGTGAAAAAAAGGTTTTGGGGTGGCAACCACGTACCTGATAGACGCAGCGATGGTAGGCCTCCCTAAACGTGGACCGATAACCTGGTGAGGGTCGCGAGAATCCGATGGATGCGAAACGTGTAGGAGTGGTCGTTGTGGTGAAGCTTGGGGAATGCCTGTGCATATGCAATGATAACTTTTGTGAAAATGACGCAATCATTTCAGCTGGAACAAAATCACTCTGTCAACGAAAATGATCGCACTAATAAATGGGAAAGTCTATACATATGTACATATATATGTTTGTTTCTTTTTTACACTCAAACGGCTGAACGGATATAGATAAAATTGGCATACGGGTAGATCACATTCTAGAATTGAACATAGGGTTTATATTCCGGCAGAATGTGTGGGCAAACAACACGTCAAGATAGCATAGACAGCTGTCAAAGTCATGCGATGAGTTTTAAAGTATTTTAGTCTTTTGCCAATCTATAGACTACTATAAAACATTACTTATTCGAGAGACACATTGTTCATAATATTCTGTTACTTATCAATCTTTAACTATAAGCACTTTACATATTAACTTACAAATAATAAGAAAATACGAAATGACTAATTTTACTAAAAACGCGACCGCATTAATTAAGTCCTCGTTATAAATACTTAAAAAGCAACGTCCATCAAACTAATGACGCATTTTTCGTAAATAAAGTGCTTCTTAATAACAAGTCTTGAACTAAATAACGGACTATTCACGGGCCAACAATACTAGGCGAACAAAAGGAGAAATTTTGAAGTCATACAGCGAGGCCTTTAGGCTTCTTGTACACGAATACAAACTTAGTCGCTAGAATAAGCGACAAGCTTCTTAAAATCATCAGAAATCAGATGTGAGAGAGAAGCGGAATTATGATGACGATGAGACGTTAAGAGAGTCATGGAGCTGTCTTAGGTTATACAGTAGAAATTAGAAACTATTAATTCATGAATCCCCGACCAGTCCTATGCGACCGCGCTGTTATTGTTTTACTATTGTGTCTCGTTTTGTGGGTATGTGATAGGTTAATTGACTAATTACTGTTGTACGTCATTCTCTTAAATAAAAATCTCTCTTATTTAATGTTCATTTTGTCCATACATTGAATTATACAGATTTTAGAGAAAATTGATTCGTTATCTTATTCTTACTTGCTCACATAACATTAAAACCAATATAAATCATGATTGTGAATATACTCAGGTGACTGCAATTTTTTGCGGGATAAAAAGTAGCTATGTATGCCAAATTTCATCTAAATTAGTTGAACTGTTTGAGCGTGAAGGGGTAAAACACACACACGTACATACAAATTTTCACCTTTATAATAGCTATACGTCAGCAAAACACTAGTCACTTTGACCAAAGTTGCGGTTGTAGTCACTAGTGAGCGAGACCCCTTACCTAGAATAATTTGTAATTTTAATCACTGTTGTAAGTAGGGCAGGTTTAACTAGGTTACTAACAAAGGGGTTGATTCCTAACCCTGAAACACACGCTACTACTACTCAATCTAAACATGTTATATGTAATGAAGCCTCTGCGGGTAAATAGAGCTTCTATAACAAATTAGACAGGTGATATATTCACTGTATTAATAATGCTTGTCGATTAGTTGACCTAATTTGATGACATCGTTGGACAGTTCGATAATATGTAGATACATTTGACATATTATTCTAATGTGGAAATGGTTTCAATGTATCGATCATTGATGATCTGATGGACGATATTCAGTCCATGTAAGTAAATACTTCTACCGAAAGAGACTTTCTTTACTTATATCGGTTTAGTTGTCAGGATAATGGAAATAAAACCTTCAAATTAATTTAAAAAAATAATGATGTGACAACTAAGTGTAACAAAGGAAATTTTAAAGGGGTGTCAGTCGCTAAAAAGTTGAAAGGAAATTGTTTGTCTTAGTATGATCATGTAAAGAGGAGGGATGAACAACGATGGATGGGTTATGGGAAGAGTGATATTATGATAGAAAAAGCAGTTAGTGATAGTGTGATAGATAACAAGATAGAATGGAAGAAAAAAACGCGTGTAAACCAAATAATATGGGACAAGGGCAGGAAGAAGAAGAAGAAATTCAATTTAACTGATCCAAATGGAGGATATTACCTAATAAGAATATAAGGTATTTCTCAAGAAGCTTACAAGTAAATCCTAAAGACAGAAAATGGGTGCTTGGAAATGTCACAAACAAACAAAGTGCTGTTTAAAAATTTAACTCTTTAGTTACGATATGCCTAAGGCGACTGAACACAGACCGTATTTATAAACTGTGGGGACCATAAATGGTATAGTAGCAACTTACGGTCATTAAAGCGCACATTATGACCACACGCGTCGTTTATGACATGTATATGACCATATATGTTATGGGCTCAATTTGTAATTAATGCCTCAACTACTAAACATAGCTCTTGAAATCTTGATTAAGTTCGTAAGAAGTATAATTAGAATTACGAAATAATAATAAATAAAACTTTTAAATTATGATCCGTAAATTTATTATAAACTAAGTCTTTGACAACTAATAATAACGAAATGTAATCAAAAACTTTATTTCCATAGATTAAAGTGACTATTTTAGTAACGTAAATCTTTGTTTTAGGACCACCAAAAATTATTTCAAATCAGACTCAGTTTGGGAATCAAGGAGACACTGTGAACATAGAATGTGCAGCGTTTGCAGTACCAAGAATAGACAACATCATTTGGACTTTTGATGGCATAGAAATTGATGCTATACATGATCAGGTATTTTATAAAGATTTTATTTTAAATTGTTGATTTAGGTAAAATGAACATCATAGATTGATAGATAATGAGAAAGAGAAAAAACGAAGCAAAGTTCACGAATTTTTTGCACAATACTGCAATCAAAATAATTGGCGATATTGAAAATTCGTGTCATTCTATACAATTGCTCTTCGTCGTAATGATGAAAGGTGTCGCTCATTATTATCGAACAAAACTCGTTGTAAATTGTACGCCAATTTCAATTTACTCAGAGGAAAATATTGTCACAATGTGTCATTATAATTTTGATGTTGAAATTTTAAAAAGTATTGAATAATTGATTTTTTCTCGAAGCAGATGTCACTCGTTTCAAAAATTAACCGTACGGAACAACGGTGATATTTGATAATGTATATTGAAAGTATGCTTCAGTTTTATAAACAATAACGTTGTTATAAACTTCAGAGCAGATAAATGACATAATATAGATTTATGTTAAAACAGATTTTGCTAAGTCCATCATCATTTTTTTGTCTTATTCAAATACTAATTTTCATAATATTCTTCTTAATATTAATCAAATTCTTTTTATACAGGATTACGCATTTCTCGAGGAACTTCAATCTGGAGGTGTAGTGAACTCCACACTAATCATCCGAGAGAGCCAGTCCAAACACTTCGGAGTATATAAGTGCAACGTATCAAATGATTATGGAAGCGATACCATGGAAATTTTACTGAAGCCGAACAGTAAGTTAATCTTTAAAGTATTTTTTTATGGCCTAGTTTGTGTCCCGCTGCTGGGCAGGCCTCCCCTTTCTCCTTCTAAACCTCTCTGTCTTGGGCGATCTCTAGCCAAGTTTACCCCGCAGACATGATCAAATTATCACGCCAAAAAATATTATATAAGTTTATTGATAGGACTGTTATTGACCATTGACTAAAGATATTGTAAGTTCAAGACTTCACTTCTTTTAAAATATCCGTCGTATTCATGTAAACTCGCGTTCGTGATAATTTCAATCACGATGTTTTTCATTCATAATTTTGCCATTATCTTGTAAATACATGTGATTGCAACTTCGATCGATTGCAAGCACAATTAATGCTAAATTTTTAAAATTAATTTAAAGTATTCGTCACCTGCCATCATTCTAATGTGTTTTTCGTGTTTGTGAAATTTTATAAGTATCAGTAAGAAACTTAGTCATGGTTATTCTATGTCTGGTTCTGAACCTAACATAATAGAAAGGATAGAATTGACAATGACCCACTAACCTTTTAGGCGTGAGAATCAAGGACTAATTTGTACGGTGTTTGTCGATGTCTTTCGGCTGGTATAATGTTTTACACAGGTTGTGTTTCAACAATACCGTTTTTTACAGTCAATACTTTGAAAATGTTATATTAAACAGTTTCAAAATGTTTTCATTCTTCCTGAGATACTGTAACGCTGTCCTTATTTTAGTCTTGTTATTATAGGTTTAGAAAAAACCACATTTTTTCCTATCTTATTTCCAATTTCATTTCCCTCTTTCTTAATAATACTTATAGCTTTTTATTACATACTTATCTAATACTATAAAGAGAGTGATATTAGGAATTGAAAAAATCTTGTTTCTATTTGGCTTTAAAAGATGATGAGGGTCGTCATCATAACCATTGTTTTTTATTAAGTATTTTATGGGAGCTACTTTACGATTTCCAAGTTTATGACTGTTCGTCAAGGAAATTGAAAGAAAAGGATCATCTCCAGTTTCATAGGCTTTAATTTGTTTAAAATTAACTTTATAGTTTTTATAAGGAAGTATTTCTGATAGGACTTGATAAAAGTTAGAGGGTTTACGCTTGTTATATGCATTTTTATCTTGTAATTATATTATCTTTATCTTAATGGTTGATTTATGGAAATGGATGGTATTTTAGAATAAACATTGAATATAATAATGTTACAAGAATGTTAAACTTTTAATGTAAGATGTTTTTATTTCTTGTACCAATCTTTACTCGTTTGAAGTTATGAACTGTTAAAAAATAATCCAGTTAAAATGATATTGCACTATAAACTATAGAAATAGTGAATAATTCTCTATCTTCCTGTCATTCATTCGAAAATTCGTTAAAAGGCCCCGTCCCATCGGTCGATAGCACATCACTATTATTCTCTCGTCTGACAGAACCGCTATTACAGTTTCAACGGCCGTGCATTATCGTAAATGTATCGCCATTTTGACTTTATAACCCACACATAACTATTGCTCATCCATCTTCGGTCTCTTTACAAAATTCTCTTATATTTTTTTTCGAAATTGTTCACACTAGATTGGTTCAGGCTTTTGTATTTCGATCAAATTTGATCGAGGGTCTTAGACTAAAATTGTATCTAAGACTTGAAAAATAAGATGTAGCTTGATGAATGCTGTATCTTTAGGGTTTCTTTTCATATTTTTGGATGATCCAATCTTCTTAAAATGGTGGCTGTATATCTTAATACATATTTAAAATTTGTGACTACATATTTTTCTTACCCTTCCTTTATGTATCTGATAAAATGCTATCGGGTGCACAAAAGTTAGTTCTATTTTAATTTAAGCATAATTTCATACTTATTTTGATAAACAACTAACAAATACTATTTGTTACAGAAACATTCCCTCTCCTTCTAATTCTATTCGGAGTAACATCAGGTACAATCATGGTAGGAGCAGTGATCATGCTAGTAATACTATGCCAAAGAAAGCAAAGGAAGAACAAACAGACTCAGGTTGCTGAGAAACCTGATGTCACTGTTACAGCAGAAGAATTGTATAAAGAAAATGATAGAAATTCTAACATTAGTGATTTGAAACTTGAACTGAGGCAGGCAAATGGGAGTTGTGAAATTGTAAGTATTGATTTTGTTTTTTATGAATTTATTTATATTGATTGTAATACGTTAGAAACTAAAGCAATATTCTTAGAAAACAATATTAATAGAACGAGATTGGTTGTAATAGACGTAGATAAGAGATCGTTTGAAGGGTCAGATTTAAAGCCACCTATCTTTAAAGACGGGTGGCTATTAGTAACTTAATTTAATTTAGGTATAAATGAAATGAGAATACTATTTTAGGAGATATAATTAACACACTTCGTCTTCAATATAATATTCAAAAGTCAACTAATAGTTTCGGAGTTTTCACCTAAAATTAGAATATTATGAAGCCTAAATACTCTGGAAATCAACACTTAGCTCGTACTTTAACGTCGCTTGAGGTCAAACAAGAGAATATAAAACTCGACATTGTCACATTTATGGTCTATACTTACTGTCACTATATTCCTCTTTGTCGTTTATTTAAAAAAATAGTCATAATTATATTTTTTAAGCTTTTTATGAAGCAGTGTATAAATATCAATTTACTGTGAATTAAAAATTAATACAGTTACAACTTATTAAAAAATATCTTCTTCCTGGAACGTTCTATTAAAAATGCTTTTACCAGTTACAGTTATCAATTTTCTATATAAATTCACATCCTGCCATTATTGAACCATATTTATTAAACTTTTGCTCGTATCAGAATAGCAGGAAGTAATTCACTCCCTATAAATCATATCAATGCACATTTTTTCTAGGACTACTCAAATACAGGATCGGACAGTACACTATGTTCGAACGCTAAACTTGGTAGTGGCATACCACTAGCCGGTACAGTGCCTCTATCATCTATAAACCAGGCGAACACATATCAACCG
Organism: Mythimna separata; assembly: GCA_030763345.1. NCBI lineage: Eukaryota > Metazoa > Arthropoda > Insecta > Lepidoptera > Noctuidae > Mythimna > Mythimna separata. The sequence goes on from CM061190.1 coordinate 9,543,201, forward strand.
TATAGATATAGCAATGACTACACGGATCCCGCGTACGCTGATTGTTATAAGGTAATGGAATTTGTAATGTGTCTATCAATATTCTACTCCGCATCTTGTATCTTGTGTGATCTTAAGGGAATGTAGTCTCATCTATCTGTTTGTTTGTAATGTGGAGTTTTGTTTTCCTTGTTTTCTTCTTCTTTTAGTGAATGTTCTTCAATTTTTTGTTTTGTTTTTAGGTGAACGGCTTTAGTAACGGTTACCAGACCTACGTGCATTATGGTCATGATTACACTCCTGGATCTTTGAGGGTGCAGTCTCCTACTATGAGTAGTGATAAGCTTACGCCTAATAGGTAAGTTTTTTTTACCGTTTCATATTTTTTACTTATATTTTACCAAATTGTTTATCAAGAAGAAATGTCATACAATGGACCTTACCATGACATGTTAAAATGGCGAGCGGGCAAGATGAATGGAGCTGTATACTCTGTATAGCTCCATCTCTTAAAAAGTTTAGTTTAAGTCGTCAACGTTAAAAGCTCGTGGTAAAGCCTAAGATCTTAAAATTGAGTATCAGTTACATCTTACCCTCGATATCAATGTAAATTATTACTCACTCTTAGCTCACCATCATTTTTGTTTCCATCAGGTCAGTAAACGGCAGTCTACCACGTAGTGTGGACACACCATCCACTGTCCAGTTCAACACTGGTAATGGATCTCAGAACAACTCCTTACAGCGCAAACAGAAGAGACAAGACAGCAGTAATGCGCTCAATAATCTTGGACTCCCTACCACTGAGGGTAAGTTTGGAAGTGATTTTATTTGAGAAAAATTTTGGCTGATCTTGTTGCTGTTATAGCTCCATGTAAAACACGAGTATTTAGCTGCATTCGGTTATATTGGAAGCCGAACCTAAGCTATTTAGGAAAACGCTATGAAGATGGTGATGATTTGGTTACTATTAATAAATCCAAGAAACATTTTACATGACTAGCTTCCGCCAGCAGCTTCACCCGCATGAAAGTAGATTTTTCCATACAAACTTTAGACCACTGTTTCAGTGCCTTTGGAGCTGAATTTTAGGAAATCGTTAGTGGTCGTATAACTTATAAAAATAAGCCTTGTGCAAAATTTCACATTGCTAGTCCCAGTAGTTTCGGCTATGCGTCGATATGTCAGTCAGTTTCTCCTTTTATGGATATAGATTATTAGATAGTGTTGGTACAATTTCAGTATTAACATAAATGATTACATATCCATAACACTTAGTCAGAATAATGTGATATGCAAACATTTAAGGTAATAGTTATACAATATTATTGTAATCAGAATTAGTATACATGGCAAATGAGAAATTGATTACATTATATTGTTGTTGTTTTTGCTCCTTGTAAGACACAGATATTTAGCCGCATCCAATTAGACCGAACTCAAGTCAGCTTCCAGTCTGGTCTAGTAGATAGTAGTAGTCTAGGCTAGTAGTCTAGATAGTTGAGAAAAAGGCTAGGGAGATGATTTGGCTACTATTACTACTAGTATATCTAAGATAGTATTTATATATCAGACGAAATTTACAAGAAAGAACAATGTTCAAAATGTTCGGACACCGTCCCCACCCTTGTAGCACTTTATAACCTATATCAATCGAACGGCCTTGACCGTCTCATCATTTTATTGTATGACAGCGAAGCTGAAATATGCATCCGAAAAAAGTTATATCGACATGAAGTAGCCGAAATCAGTAACAATTATGTTCCCATCTACTACAACTATCCCTTGTAGCACTATAAAACCTATATCAATCAAACGGCCTTGACCGTCTCATCATTTTATTGTATGACGGCGAAGCTGAAATATGCATCCGAAAAAAGTTATATCGACATGATGTAGCCGAAATCAGTCACGATAATGTTCCCATTTACTACAATTATAATTGTAAGTTTTTCAATTTAAATAATTATGTTCACAGTCCAAAGAAGCTATAGGTGAGCAAGATAGCATATTAATAGAAAAGGCCGCATGCGCAGAGCATCGTGCAATATTGTAATTATAGCAGAACTTCTTTTAGTTCGTATAAAGTATACAAATTCCTTGGAGTAGCATCACGAAAAAAGTACTGTACGACACTTAATAAATCACTTCCTCACGTCTTCAATGTCTTCTGAGTTGCTGGAGCGCTTCCCAATACCTTCAGGGAGCCTTTTCAAGATAGTGCATACGCCACCGACTTCTTAGAATGAATTAGTCAAAGCATCCATACCAGTAATGACTGTGAAACAGAACGCACCGTTGACGACTTGTCTTGGTCCGGATTATTACCAAACTGTAAGTTACCCAGTGCTCGCCTTCCGCAAGCCTGCGCCTACGGTCTTTGGAAATCGGCATCGGGATCCCGGCGGCGGCGGGGGTGTGAGGGTCGTTCCCTCTCGCGCTCGTGGTCGGCCGCCTCCTTCGCTAGCATTACTGCTTTGCAGAAGAAGGCGACCGCCCGTCACCCCTCCTGCGTCATATGGAACGTGAGGACGTTGTGATCTCTTTCTAACCACACCTCAAAGAGGAGACTTACCGCCGCAATCACAGCGTTCCCAGCACTGGGTTGCAACAGTCGCAGTCACCATGCCACCCTGAGATCCCGCCGGAACTCTGTCCGCCATACCTCGACTTGCATCTCCACGCGCAAATCGTGCCTGCGTGCAAGGACTGTTGCCTCCAGATCCCTCGGTGGCAGGCCAGCGAGGAGGTTCACCGCTTCGCGGGAACGGTGCGGTGGTATCCCCAAACCATTTGGATGATGATGACCCTCTGGCAAGCATTCAGCTTGGCCGCCGGTGGCTTACCCAGCGACGGCGCCCATAAAGAGCCACGGACCGAACGGTCCCCGCGTGGAGCCTCCGGTAGGGGGCGTCTGGACCTCTTAGGTTAGGTAGGCGCCGCTTCAGGGCAGCCCCAGTCCTTTCCAGTTAGGGAGCCAGACGTTGGAAATGCTCGGTCAACCCAGTGGTGACGCGGTCCGAGGGCCATGAAAGCACATGGCCTCGGACTTGTGCAATGCCACCTCGAGTCACAATTGCTGGATCCTGCCTATGACTGTCGCAACCCCGCATGTCGCTGTCCTGAACATTAGGGGAATGCAGGAAGTAGATATCGCGAGATAAGTGAAAATAATTAAAAGGTGATATAACTTTTTTCGGATGCATATTTCAGCTTCGCCGTAATACAATAAAATGATGAGACGGTCAAGGCCGTTCGATTGATATAGGTTTTATAGTGCTACAAGGGATAATAATTGTAGTAGATGGGAACATAATTGTGACTGATTTCATCTACTTCATGTCGATATAACTTTTTTCGGATGCATATTTCAGCTTCGCCGTCATACAATAAAATGATGAGACAGTCAAGGCCGTTCGATTGATATAGGTTTTATAGTGCTACAAGGGATAATTGTAGTAGATGGGAACATAATTGTGACTGATTTCGGCTACTTCATGTCGATATAACTTTTTTCGGATGCATATTTCAGCTTCGCCGTCATACAATAAAATGATGAGACGGTCAAGGCCGTTCGATTGATATAGGTTATAAAGTGCTACAAGGGTGGGGACGTTTTGAACATTGTTCTTTGCATGATTTACAAGACTAATTTTTGTACGTCTGTCACAGAAGGTAGTTTAAGGTTACTCAAAGTTGATAAAAATTTCATGTTGCTTCTGAAGTGGTAGGTTTGAGTGATTATCGATATTGATTCTCCTTGATATTGTATACAATTTTTTTTTATAAAATAATAATAAACTAGAGGGCTGATGTACACAGGCGAGCTTAACCCTCTATTGGGTTTTCTTACAGTAAACCTGTAACGAGAGAGAAATTTTGCACTTTAATTGAATTTTTTGAGTCGTTACAATATATTTCTATTGACAACGACTTACTTCAGATCTTTCTATTTTTGGAAACGTGTGAAAAAAATCTATTTCCATTTCTTATATGCCACTTAGATCAAAGTGATATAACCCTTAGATTTTATTTTTGGTATGAAGCCATAAACTATAGCCTTTCAACGTCAAAGCATACAACTCTTTGACATAGGTACTCTTTGTATCCTGCTCCCTAACGTAATACTTTAAAGGCTTTTAAAAAGGTAAAAATCGCTCGTGAAATATTTCCTTCATACCGTATTCGATAAAATTTTGCTTCAGTGTTTCAATGTGAAGAAATTTTGTTTGGGAAAATGAAAGTTGTATTCTGTATAGAAAGATGAGTAATATTTTTTACGTAGGTATTTATGTTCAGGGAATATATTTGATGAGAGTAATATACAAAGCAATTTTTTTTTATTTTGCTTCTCTCCTACATATATTGAACTTTTTGAAAAAAGATATCTGTCAACATTGAGTTATAATGTACTGTAGTACATTATAACTCAATGTCTGTCAAGGACGTTGAAAGCTGCCATGTTTTAAATTTGTTTCATTTTATTTTCCTTTGTAGCAAATAATGTTGATGACATATATCTTTATAATGACCTTATTTTAGACTCGAAAACTCTTTCAAACGATTTTTAATCAGTTTTATTGTAAGAGCTGCCAGCATATCTATGACGCGTTAAAGCCATTTGAATGTAAGAAAAGGATATTGCTACTTGTCTTGTTTAGCTTCATCTCTCTTTCACCTGAATCTTGATTATTTTAAGACCTTATACTAGGAACACAACCTTTTATTTATTTGTATAAAACGAGAAACTGACTGACATATATCAAAGCTCAGGTGAAACCCAGGTGATTCCGTAGGGTCTAAAAATGTGAAATTTTTCACAAGGCTTCATTTTATGATATGGGCTAACACTAAGAAAGGGTTTTTAGAAAATTTATAAAAAACAACCTGCAGTGGATTAATTAATGAGAGTCTACCTAACTACTCGTACTTTCATACGAGCGAAGCCGCTGACAACAGCTAGGGTTCTACTTTTTTCATGTTTTCTATTTTTTTTGTTTATACGAGAATGGAAAAACATCTCCACTCACGCCTCACTTTCAACAAAAACATAACCAACTCCTTCTTTCCAGTGAACCGCGTACCAAATGGCGGTATTATCCACGGAGTAGACGTCCGGTACGCGGCAACCTACGGCAACCCACATCTTCGGACGGGTTTCTCCAACACGGTGAATACGGCAAAACCAGCGTCGACACCCGCACCCCCACCGTATTCGTCTGTTAGAAGTTCTGTTGTTTTACCCTCTGGTGAGTAAAACTTCTTCTTGACTTTAATTTTTTTATTGTTGGTAGGCTCCCGCTTAAAAAATCAAAAACATGTTCTACAATAGTCACCAAAGCGCTTTGTCTCGTCGTTTATACCGCGTACATCGAAGGTTTGGAACAATTTGCCTGCTGCGGTGTTTCCGTCCGATTATAATTTGGGTATCTTCAAGACTAGAGTAAATAGGCTCTTAATAAACTAGTGAGCCTCACCATCAACGATTGCATCACTGCTCACCATCAGGTGAGATTGCAGTCAAGCACTAGTCTATGTTACATATAAAAAATAAAAATAAAAACACCACTATTTCGCCTGATGGAAGGCGACGTTATGGTCGTTACGATGGAGTGCGTTTGTCCAAAAGTAACCTATTCACTCTTGACCTAAAGATCCCCAGGTTGTTTGTTGTTATCAGAAAACGCAGACTCTAGCAGGATTGTTCATGTTCTACTTAGTATTTTTGCTAAAAAAAAACATCACTCAATATTTCAAGCAGATAATACTAGATATACACTGAGATGAGACTTTTGACCTTGCCTAACCTCTTGACCTGCGAACGAAACTAGCCACAACTCAAAAAAAATCATTTTTCCTGTACAGGTAACTCGTCCCACTCAATAACATCACCCACCAGTCTGGCGTCACCACAGTGTGCCACCAGTCCCATCACCACTTCTACCATGTCTACTGACAGTACGCAACCACCACCGGTAAGTCTCAAATTAGCTTCTTCTTCCACACAGAATCTTATACTAGCTTCATTCTGCCAGCGGTTTAGTCCGCATGAAAATAAATAGCCTTTGTTACTTAATGAAGATGGAATGGGGAAAGAATTTTCGAAGTAAGTCAAGTACTTTTTGAGTAAATGTGTAACATACAAACAAAGAAACCAAAAATCGAATTTTTTCTCCGTATGAAATTAGTATCTATAGATTTATTATAAATCTTGTACTCTACATATTAGTTTTTTAAAACCACCAGGGTCCTTTGTTTTTTTTTTATTCTTTTTCTATTGTTAAACACATTAATTCTATTTGTTTTCGAAAGCATATCGAAAATGCAATTAAACCCTTGCTAAAGGCGGTTAGAGCTTCGGGGCTATTTTATATTTTTATACAGTATACCGTACTTGTATCTGTTTAATTGAAGAATAAAAGTTTTCAGCTTAGTAAGGCACTATTTCTCTGTAGTCTCTTTTATAGTCTTACAATGTTTGTTAGTCACAAATATAAGAATCAAGACGTGTTTAATTTCAATTTTGCATACCTAAAGTGTTCTTATCTTCAACTCATTATTAACAATAGATTTCTTTACTAGGTCGGTGTAGCGACATCGTCAGCGACGCCACAATCGCCGAGTGCTCACTACATCTTGGCGCCATCGAATAGGACTATTAGTAATGCGACTGTTACTAAAAAAGGTGAGAATTAATGAATTTAAGGGCCTGTGCATACCACGCGCCGTTGACGCGCGTTTGAAGCGATACAAACGCGATACACACGCGAGTCAGCGCACTTTTCTTCTTCTTCTGTAGGATAAAAGTGCGTCGTTGACGTGCGTTTTTGAACATGGTGCGCAAACTTGTACAGGCCCTAACCACTACAGGTTTTTTTTATTATTGTTTTCTCGCGTTTGATTGCAATCTCGTCTGAGTAAGCGATGGTATTGATGGCATTATCTAGAAGTAACCTATTCACTCTCGACTTAAAGTCTTCCAGGTTGTAGTATCAGGAAAAACAGATTCCGGCAAGGAATTGCGCTTTTTGGCTGTACGTACAATGAATATGTTTGTAAGTGTGGGTTGTCCACGTTGTACCAGCTGGCTCAGGATCTTTATAAAATGAATTTCAATCAAAGTATTCTCATGTGCTACGATTGACTGTTTCTTTGTGTAGTCCCAGATTAAGCCTATTTCTATGAAAGTTAGGGTATATGTTTCATCATCCTCTACTTATGAATCATCATCCAGGAAAATTCAAAAATAAAATAGTCTATTTTGTAAATTTGAAGTATAAATTGTCACAAATGACTGGACATTTTAGAAAAAAAAAAATAGAATTTATTTCATACGTAAATTTTTTTAAAGATATTTCACTGTACTCTAACTCATAGCCTACTAGACTTTAAAATATTTCATTTTATACGTCCATTTCAACTATTGAAAGGACTTGCTATTACGATTCCAGTGTCCGGAAATCGAATACGGGTATATATCATGCAACGTCAAGCGGGTAAATAATTCACACTATGTTGAAAACGTGGTACTAAATCATGGATAGTGGTCTGAAAACCCCGCGATCGATCTGTGTGTTTTCCTTCTAGTATTATATTTGGTAGGTATTGAGAGAAAACGCTTGAAAATACGTAGAAAGATGAAAATTTTACTAAACGTTTAGATATTACAATGCGGTAAGAGTAAGACTTAGATTTTATCGATTAATAATCATAATAATGCTTTATTATCATGCGACTAAGGCCCATGATTGACAAAATACACAAATAATCTTATAAAATAATAAAAAAAAATACATATAAAAGAAACTATAGTCCGTTTAATGAAAGCGCGACCTGAGAAAAAGAGGTTAAATCCAAAAAAAATTATGTGGTATTACTAACTACTAAGAGAATCATGTTTTGACACTTAATTTTTTTTTTTTTCCTACAATTGCGGCTAAATAATGTTGCCAATTTTTTTTTTTTAAAGTCCTGGTCGTGCTTTTATTAGACGCACTCTATAACAAATTATAAACTATTGCACAAGAAGTAGCGTCATGTTTCACTGCGAGGTTGGTATCCTTCCATGAAATCGTCGATACACGACGTTGTTTGGGCAAAACTCTCCGAGTGGTGAGTCGGCACCCTCACCACAAATGACCTGCGATAGTTTGTCTTCACATGTATCTCCTCAACCTTCGCGGTGTGATGTAGTCTTGAAACGTATAGCGGCGTCGTAGATATTGCTAGACGCCAGCATGTTGGGTTGTACATTAATTAACTTACTTGTGTTCTTTTAGTAAATAATTCTGAGGAAAAATCCCGTCGCCCATTGTTATACTACGAATAAATAAATAAAATCCGATTTGACAGTCATAAAACTAAAATTTTTCAGACTTAAAATCTGCAATAGATTATAATTATATGGCTAATTCACGAAACATATATATTTATTACACGTACAAGTACAATTACACAACACAGTTATTACATAAATCGAAACTAAGTTTATATTTAGACGAGTTTCAAAGCCAAACCTAGACATAAACTATCCCGACATATTGATTTCTACTGGAAAGTTTATGTGACATATACCACAAACAGTTTATGCACTTAATGATATAATGAATGAATGTGCGTATATAATATAATGAATGTGCGTATATATTAATTATTATTAGTAACAATTAATATTTAATTAGACAACACTGATCCGTACTGGTTAATAACAATTCGAACTTATAAAATGGACCACTATTTGTACGGTGATGCGCTATCGATGCATGCATCCCCTCACCCACATGTACAAAACGTTTTGGGAACACATTTATTGTACGTGTGGAATTACTGCTGGAGTCTGTGTTTCCTAATAGCTTTAATAAGGGCCTTTAGGACAAAACTGATTAAGTTACTTCTAGGAAAGCGTGCTCTAACGTCGGCGACATCTTCGCTTACTATCAAATAGTGGTCAAACGCGAGCCTACCAATTCATAAAAAAATGATTATTATTACAATATTGACAGTTCTTTTTGTTTTTCGCAGGTAACGGCCATCAAACCCCGTTAGCGACTCACGTATAAGTTAAGTTTAAACACTTTTCTATGAAAGACTTTTGATGAATTTACTACGCAGTTACTTGCGTATCAGTGTACTATAGTTATTTTTTATTTAACTTTAATTTAGAAGTATTTTCCTCAGGCACTTCTGCGGTCAAATTAATGGAATGTAATCAATTAAACTTTTGTAAATTATTGCAGTTTTTCTTCAAGCATTTTCTGTGAATTTTAATATGTATACTAAAAAACTGATTTGACAGTAAAATGTTTGAATGAAAACTGTAACTTCTACTGTCCTTGAAGTTAAATAGCATAATAGTGTTCAAAAATCTAGGTTTTAGATCGTAATAAATAGATTACCACGAAAAAATTCTTGTCACAACCGAATTAGGCAAAGATTGAACGGTTTACACCTTTCACGATGTTAAGTATACCTATTGCGTGTGTTACCTTAATACGTATTTTATTTTACTCAAAATATGGAAATGCTGAGTTGGCACCATTTTGTTTTCGGAGTAACCTTACGATTATTTTTACGTCAGAAATGTAAAACGTTTTTTAACTAGGTAAATAAAATATGAGTAATGTATTTAAACGAAATGTATTTAACTTATTCGGAATTACGATTCCTCGATTTTAGGGCAGTCGATTAAAATTTATTTTTAATTCATAATGGTGCCACCAAAGTAAAAAAAACAAAAATTAGTCAATTCTTTGAAAGTTGTTGAAAAAAATATGTAAATTTTCGTCAATTTCGTATAACCCGACTGAGACTGGTCTTGTTACTATTGTATTAAAGTGTGTATAATAATAATAATAAATTAAATATATTTGAGTGTAATGGCAGTATTTCTTGATGAGCTAAATTATTTAACTACTTACTTCTTATTTTATTGTGTTATTGAATTGAATGCGAAATATTTTTATTTGCAAAAATACAATTATAAAACGCTGCGTTCATTTAAAATTAAGGTAATTTTGCATTTATTATAATTATTTCAATTTAGCTCATGAAAGAATACCGGAGAAGGCTTAGAAAATAAAAAAAACATGCCCCATTTTCTTCAAAGGATGTGTTTAATTTTCATTGAATCCATCGCCTTTTAGATACATAATTATAATTTTCTTGTATATAAAATAAAAGTCAATTTTATTAATAACTTTTTGTAGTAAATACATACGTAGTTTCCTTATGTTCATAATTATATTTTATTCATCGTTTTTATGTTTTCTTTTCATATTTTTATTAATAACCTAAAAATTACTTGTAAATGTTAAAATAAAAGTAATAGTTTTTATTCTATAGTATTCCGTTACAACGTTTATTTTTAGAAAAGTACATATCAGAATAAGTAAACATTACTGTTATTTTACATCGTCAATACTGTCAATAAGACATAAATCTTATAATTATGAAATAAGCTTTAATTTCTCTAAAATGTGCCATTTTCATGATATCTCAAACATATCTTACATACATTTTAAATTTTGCGAAAAATGCACAGTTCTTCCATACATTTCTTTAGTGCAATGTCAATTTATATTTTATTAAAAATTACTGGGCATATTTTGAAATACACGTTATTTTTAGTTTTTGTCGAAGTAATTTTTGGATAAATATGTCCAGTAGAGAATTTAATAGTAAAAAAAAATTATGAAATTAAAATAATAGTTATTAAATATTTACGGCTTATCACAATATGCTCAATAATCTATAGGAGAAGTAAACATTTCATTTAAAATTTTCTATTCAAGACTGATTAGACTAACCTACACCACACGCCTAATTTTTCTTATTTTTTTATTTACACTATTTTCAATCAAATTGTTATATTTATATTGCCACCTAAACTTGTAGTGTAAATGTAAATCGAAAAATCAATTTATTTTACTAAATCAAAATTGAAAAATTAAGTCAAAATAAAAAAAAATCATATCTGTAATTTTTTTCTGTAGTAAAAAAGAAAGCCTTAGAAGAGACAGATAAGTATAACAATTTCGAAAATTATATTTACCAATCTTAATAAAACTAAATTATTTATTATTGATTCAATCAAATTGCTTCAAGAACAAAATGGCCTAGAAATTGCAATTACACCATATTTATCGAAATATAATCGCCTTAGGAATCATGTCATCCGTCTTGTAATGTTAAATTTATCCTCGATATTTTTTGTATTTTTTTTACTTACGGCTACGGAAAAAAGCTATCATGTAACTGTAAAATCAAATTAGTAAAATATTAAAATATAATTTCTCTATTTTATTAAAATTAGTAATTATAAATTTAATTTTGTAAAAAAATACAAAAATTATCGAGATTTCACTAGCTAAATAGTGGGTGGCTAACTCGGATGTATACAACTTTGAAATCAGACATATAACAATCAAACGAAAGTAATTAGATATTTTTAAATTATGATACTAAAAAAACAGTTCTTATTCGTTCGTCTTCGCAAACGTGGTATCTCTCTATCAAAGTTATTTTTTTTTTGTTTAGCTTTGGTGATCTCACAAAAATTTCAGAATCGATCAAAACTCGTTAGTTTGGGGGTCAATAATTTGATTAGTTACGAAAAATATATTTTTTTGCGAAAATTAAGTTTTTCAAATCACGTAGAAAATGGAAAATATTATAAATTACTCAAGCTAAATGCCTTTATAACCATCACCATTATCAAATCAAAATTCCAACACTATAACTAAGAAAAATAGATATCAAACCACAGCAAAAATTGACATATCAAAATGGTGAACATAAAAGTTGTATACATCGTATTTCGTCAGCCTATATTAAACTGCTTACACACTCGCGATTTTCTCTTTCGGTACACGCAAAAACGTTTGTGTGTAGGGTAGTTTGTGTCGATTATTCCTCTTGTAATAAAAACTATTATTATGCTAGATAAATAATTATTTTTTCTGTGATACATAGATTAAAGTGTTTTTTGTACATATTAATCGCTATATTACTATGTGAGTGAAATTGTTAAGAAAATGTACTACTTAATAATAATAAAAAAATGTAAGGCTTTTGACTTTGTGAACTAATTTAGCCGATAGAGGAGAGGAGAGTTATGTTTTACGGAGTGAGGAAAAAAAAGTAGATAGAAAAGCATAACGATGGAGTTATAAAAAGTTGCAACTTGTAAATTAGTAAAATTGTACAAACTACTTTTCTAAATAAAACAAAACTTTGGCCTATGTAACCTGTGTTTTATTTTACCCTCGAGGGAATCTAATTTTGTTTCCCGATGTCAAAGTGGAGAACTCTTTGTGAATAGCGGGGAAATATATTGAGTGATCTCTTTTGGCATTTCCTATGACTACACGTTTTATTCTGTTATTTTTCGTCGAAACCGAAAGATTCGAGCGAGTGCTTTTCACTTTTCATTAGTACGAATTGCCGTTTATTTTTATTCCGATGAAATGTTTTGAAGACATTTTGGGATAAACTTGCTTTTCTAAATGTGTTAGTCAAATTTGCCGTTGTAGAATTAATTATTTTTTTAATGTCTGAGATAGAAAAAATACTCATGGAATACCCATGAGTATATTATTTATATATTTATTCTTCATGCACAAAGTACAAAGGCAGACCGAATGCCTGAGGCATTCTCTACCAGTCAACCTAAGGTGGTTAAGAGACTATATGGTAGAATCATAAAAGAGAAATAGTTATTCAAAAACTAGAGTAACCAAAACACACACTTATAGATAAATAACTTAAGCTCTATCATGTTAGTGTAACGATATAGAGGTAAACGATATCGACTCTTTTCAATTAAATTTATGATAAAAGAATACTATCTCAATCACTCATCAACGCCTAGACTATACTTTTGAACCTAGAACGCTCAAATTTTGCACAGTGGTACTTTTATAGTGTACACAAAGAGTAAGAAAGGATTTGTCGAAATTCAAAATTTCCTGAGGGAATTAAACAGGGTTCTAAAATAAATATAGAGAAGCCGCTGGCAGAAGCTACTTACCTATATTATTGGCTTTATAATGTTCCCACTGCTGGGACGCAGACCTCCTCTCTAGGAGAGGGAATGGGCCATGATATCAATGTGGATTGGCGGATGTCACATGTCTTCGAATTTTTGGTTTTAGGTTCTCACGATGTTTTGAGAGCAGTGGTGATGAAATAAATTAAACAAAGTAAGTAATGCGCCAGACTAGGTTTGAACCCGCGACCTACAACTTGCAAGTCGGGGCAGTTACCACTGAGCCACCACTAATATTACTAGTAATATTATTTATTTAATATTCTTGCAACACAAAAGTACAAAGCGGACTTAATGCATTAGCCATTCTCTACCGGTAAACCTAGGGTAGTAAAGAGATAATAAGGTAAGTGCATAGAAAAGAAATATTTATTTAGAAAACAAGAGTAAAAAACGTCAAGTAAAAAAATAAACACAAATCGCTCACTTACTATCTAAAGTTACAGGAATATCATTTTTGTCGTAATAGTAGGGGAGGCCACGATGCTAAATGGGGATTTACTCGAGCGTCGTAGAGACCTATTGGGTTGCAAAGCTTAGATGATAAGAAGAAAAAAATGTTATATGATTATACCTTTTCATCGGTGGGGGAAGCGGCTATAGATTTTTAAATATGTAAAAAAAAACTGTTGCATGGACATCCTCGAGCGCGTCAGATATTGATAGCATCAATGCCCTACGTATTTTTAATAATGTACGTATGTTAATCTGATCGTTTGCATGATGGGGGTGGTTGTATGGAAGGGTTGAAAATGTAAAAAAAAATAATTTAATCGAGCGCGTCAGATTTTCTAAGGGAGTGTTAAGTGCACCAAAAAAAAGCTCTCATTCACTAATCTGACGATTTCGATGGGACGCAAACTCGCGGCCATCTTCATAAAGTGCAAAAAAAATTCGCCATTTTGAAATACTCAAGCGCGTCAGATTAAGATATATTTGGTTCATCTTTATGTTCTAAACGTACTGTCTCATAATCTGACAATTATCTAGAGGGATTCGCCTGATCTGACAAAAAAACCCCTGTAACTTCCCGCTAATTCCATTCCTGGGCGCTTAAAATTGTACTTATATCATTATTGAACCCAAAATATAATTTATGTGATATTTTGAGCTCGCTGAGTTCAAAGAAATAATATTTCTATGCATTTGAGCTCTCCCAGCTCGAAAGTCTGATAGAAGTTTCATAGAACACTATTTTTGGAATTTTCAAACCGCAATAACTTTTGAATGGATCAAGTAATTTTCACGTGGTTGGCGGCATTCGACGCAGTTTTATTATCCTCGTAAGTTATTTACTAGTTTTAATTTATCGAACCAAAAATTTCGGAGTAATCCCGAAAAATCACTTTTTCGGGTTTCTTTCGTTCACGATATCTCTCGAACGAATCAACCGATTTTGACCAGCTTGGTAGCGATCGACGTGGTTTTTCAAGCTCAAAGGCGGATTAGTTTTTGAAGTTGATCGATAAAGCCGTTTAAAAGTTATTTAAAAAAAAACCACTTTCAAAATAAAATACTATTTTTTTGAGATTTTTCAAAATTTCTCAAAATCGAACGGTCCGAATCAGTTCAAATTCCCAGGAAATCTAATTTTGAGGGAACTCTTTAGAAAACCGGAGAAGGGAATGTAGCCATCACACAACTGCACGCATTTAACTTTATCGACGATTTTTTTTTATTTCGGCTTGCGGAAATCGTCAGATTATATATTTTTCATTATTCTTGAATTATTTCCTTCAAAATAAAAAAAAAATTAGCTACGCTCGAGAATGTCGAGATGACGTTTTTTTTTTACAACTTTGCTGCCCTCCCCTTTCTTTACGTCACTCTCAAATTGTCAGATTAGTGGAATATACACTTTTTAGGATGTAATTAACTCACCCTACCTTAATCTGACGCGCTCGAGAATGTCTGATGGTCATTATTTTTTTACTAATCTGATCCTATATCCTTCACGGGCGGCTTTATATATGGGCCTCATATTTGGTGGAGGTACTTAACCGGGTGCAAGGTATCCCCCTGTATATTAATCTGCCGCGCTTTAGTAAATCCCGAGATCCCTTCTGGGGCTCCCCTATTATAAGTATGTATCTTTTTTTCATTCAAATGTATGTTTGGCAAAATTGTGAAAAATGATCTATACTGTATAAATTATAGTATCTTCTGCGTGTGTGACAGCCTTAACACTTTACTTCCTTCGAGCTCCAATAAATAACTTATTTTTATGACTATAACAAGTCGTACTAAAATAGAACATTGAATGCTTTTTTTAGTTGAGAAATCATTCAATGACTTTTCTCGTTCTAGGGCGTAGTGGGCCCTCCCACTTTTATACTTTTCAGGTTTTTACTGACTAAAACCGACTCCTACCCTATCTATTTCTTTCTTTCTAATTTTCTTTCTTTCTATTTCTTTGCCTTGCGTTCCAGGGCACCGGGTTTTCCTTTCAGAAGCGAACCAATGGCCCCAGTAGACTTCAACCCTGCTGGGTCAGAGAGGTCCCCTACAGTTTTGCTGACGTTACCTTGAGGCAGTTTGGACGGTTACTACTGTTAAAACATTGGGTGTGATGTTAAGCAAACCCAAATCTCTAGACGCATGTAAAATACTTCATGCATTGTCTACATGAAATGGGGAAATTATGATTCATATAATATTTAAACATGGGCATAAAATGTTTATTACCCCAGTAATACCATCCTAAAGGAGAATAGTAGGTAGGTAAGAAGTTTTTTGGGCAGGATAACCCTTTCAATGTCTCAAATTATATCTATAGTTATTAAGGAGATAGGTAGGCACTTTTTTCTTGTAGGTGGACTTCTGCTGCTCTAAGGTGGATTAGGAGGGCGTGTCAGACTTTAACTGACTGAAACTTACTCCTATATTTCTTCTTTGCCTACGCTCCTAGAGTTCTCTTTCGCATAACCTATGGCCCCAGTAGGCTTTGACCCTGCTGACCTGTACGAGGGACACGCATGAAAGAATCGTTGCTAGCGATCACACCCAAAAGGACAAGCGGGACACCGCCTAAGCGAGGTATACCTGTACGAGATAGGTAATAAAAATGATTAACTTTTTTAATGTCAAATTCTCGTTATCTATGAGATTTTTCCGTAAGAATAATGAATGCTGCACCGATGTCAAAAAAAATTCGATAATTGTTGATGATGATGACAGATTAACAATTAAATCCGCAACTCAGTAAATGATTCTAGTCGTGTTACTATTTCGTTGAATGAATGAATAAATGACAGTTACTAAGTAGTAAATAGCATGTTTTTTTAAAAGGTAAAAAAAAAAATTTTACTTAGTAATCCATTCAAAACGTAGATTCTTACGAAAAAAAATCTCCAAAAATTTTTCGTGTAAAATTGTCCCCACGTGTAAGCAGGTAAATAAAACTAGTAGGAGTGGATGTAAGTGGAATGCTTCCACACATTGTAAGTATGAAACAGACAGAAGAACGTACTTTGTAGATGTTATGAGGAAATTCATATTGTAGATGGACGTGGACATAAAATGTTTATCACCCGTGTTAGCGTTGGGCCACAAATACAGCGTTAGGCTAAAAGTGATACGAATGATAAAAAAGAGTTTTTTTTTTTCGAAAATAATTCTTTTTAACAATAAGTGACTTGCATCAGAAGACACAGCATTAAAAGGCTCCCAGAAAATCACGGAGCACGAATGCATTGAATGCAAGACGAACAGGACCGTTCGTTGTTGCAACGGAGACATTAGGGAAAGGCCTTTTATGGGCGTGCAGATAGTTTTTTTTTTTTTAAATGTGTGAAAAATATCTCAGAAAGGTTATACTTATGTACGAAGATTCTTTTAAAGGTATACAAAGAAAAAGAATGAAGATTTTCTGAAATTCATCTACTAAGAAGATAAAATGGGGTTCCAAAATAATATAAAGAAACATAGTTTCACGTATTTAATAAATGATTTCAAGGAACGTGCAACGAACACAATTTCCATCATAAAAGCTGGCTTCGAGGCCTCAAGGTAAGGGGATTAAGACAGACATGGGGCATAAAGGTTATAGTGCACGCACGGCATACTTTTATATGGATCATTATACTACTTGCACCAAAAGTAGGTATAAGTGGAGCTATGTGTGTGGTTGAAACGAAATAAAACTATCATTATAGGGACTTTACTTGAGAAATTCTTAAAGTGAAGTAAATCATATAAACCGGAGAATTGAGAAAAAGAATATAATATAATAAGAATATTGCATACAAAACGGCTAGTCAACTTTGAAAGATTCCAGAGAGGCGGCCGCGGGAGTTACTTACAGGTAAGGTCTTTGGTCTAACAGCAGAAATTTTTCAGCGGAAGTGATCTTCTTTAGTATCTTATGCTAGCAGCTTTGCCGGCGTTAAAGTAGTAATTATCTTTTTATAAAGGATAATTTTCTTGGGTTACCTAAAATTGGTAGGAAAGCAAACGAGATATAACAATTTTGAAGCCAAGTCACCAATTTCCATGGCCGTAATATGCCGTACGGGATTTATAGGATCCGACGTCAAAGACCATGTTGGACTAACTGCGTTATTGATAAAGAGGAAGATACTCGTATAATTTAATATACATATTTTTATGAAGATATTTTTAGAGGCAAAAATTATTTATATCAGAAAAAAAAATAAAGAAATATTCTCTGTTATATACAAGTACATAAACCATTCTTGTTTATGTTTGTTTTATTATTAATGAAAATCGCATCAAAATCCGTGTAGGAAAGAGGTCATAGCAGATATACCTACTAACAGACATACGCGGAAAAATAATGGTTTATACAAAGTAGAGATAAAATATGAAAGGGGATTGTTGTCTTGGTATAGTCATGAGGAGAGGAGGGATGAAATGCATGTTACTAAAAGAGTAATAAGTACACCTGTCCATGAATGGAGAGAGATGAATTATGGAAGCAGTAATAATTATTTAAGAAATAGGAGTTAGTGACAGCGTGATTGGTGACAGGACAGGATGTAAAAAAAAGGTGTTGCACCAATCCCCAGTAATATAGATGCAAATAAAGTAGAAATAGGAGATAGTAGTGGAGTAGTAGTAGTAGTAGTGTGGTAGTAGTGTGGTGGTGTGGTGTAGAGTAGTGTGTAGTAGTGTGTGGTGGTAGTGGAGATAGTTATGATGTAGGGCAGGAAAATGATGACAGATAAAATAATGATATTTGATATAAATTACTTTCTATGTACAGGTGTAAACCAACACTAAAGAACTCATTATTAAGCATATCAAGAAACAGAGTTTGAAGCACAATACATTGTCACAAAATTCTCGGAAGTTTTGCGACGCTTTGTGAGTTAAATATTCGTAGCCTGTGATGTTTTTTTATATGCCACACTCCGCTTCTAGAAATAATGCAGCTGTTTACGCCCGTTTAAGAATGTGTCATATTAATTTTTCATTCCATGAACTACAAATAAAAGGTTTATTTGTCATCTCCCGTGCGGTGTCATGCGACCGCGCAAAACGTCATCGCAACATTCGGTTGTGGAGTCTGGTAGGCAGCCGCTCCTCGTAAAATACTGGTATTCAGCTAAATCCGGCTTGACTGGAAGCCGACCCCAATATACTCGTAGTTGGGAAAAGGCTAGGTAGATGATGATGAGATATAGATTGATAGATGAGACAAGACAGGCTTATAAAAGAGAAATAATATTAAAACAGTTTTCTATAAGTATAATTAAAAATTTCTATCTGCTAGAGCAGTGGAGATTTTTTGAAAAAGGAAACCCGTGTAGTGTGGGGTTAGTGAGTGAAAGTCTGATACGAAGAGTGGGAGCAGTCTTTGGACGATTTCCTAACTTGAAAAAAAATCCCACAACACATTTACCATACCCAACAAAGTTGAAGCCTACTGGAGCCATTGGATTCGCTTCTGAAAGGAAAACTCGGTGTCCTGAAACATAAGGCAAAGAAGGAACATAGGAGTGGGCTTTACTCAGTAAAAGCCTGACACCCCAAAGCCCTCCCGCTGAGAGCAGTGATGGCCCAACGGAACTAACTTATGAGGTACTGGTCGCGGGTTCTAACCCAATCACTGTGTGTTATACATCGCCATTGCTCTAGAAACGGTGGAGGAGAACATCGTAAGGAACCGGTATGTCCTAGAACCAAAAACTTCGGAAACACTTAATCTCATCCACCAAACCGCACTGAGACCGCGTGGTGTATTCTGGACCGATCCCTCTCTATGAATACCAGCCTGAGGCTCAGCAGTGGGTATATAAAAAGACTGATTACGTTGTGTTATGATATATGCTCCAAATGCTGTTAAAAACGGAAGAATTCAAATTCACTGGATGATTTTCCACTTAAAAAAATATCCACAAGTTTCTAACCTCATCACACGTCTACGTACTTATCCAATTTCAACTAAAACACATATTTTTCCAGAGCTCCAGAATAACAGCTAAAAAGCTTTAACGTTTAACATTTTTAAACTGCGGGTTGAACGTAAAAAGTGTATTTACCCAGCGGTCAAAGGTAAAGTTATTTTTAACCTAGTTTTGGAAATGTTAAATGCATTTCATGAAAGTACCCACTGGAGTTGTATTAAAACATGGCAAACACGCTGAAAGTTGCCGTTTAAAAACGGTTGGTCAATACACCATTTATGTGGACACAGTAATTTTCCGATACTTTTACCGACTTGATTAAATTTCGAGACTTTATTTTAACCGACTGGTTTTTATTTTCTGTTGCTATTATCATCATTTCCTTACCTTTATTCTGTGTTATGTGAGGTTGACGCAATGCGTTATTCCATTCTTTCCTGACACTCGTCACGCTATTACTTTTATTTCATACCACTCCTCACACGATGTATCCATCTTTTCTTAAGTCTGCCTACCCATCCATCCACAAGTTTAGTTTTAACTCTTTTAGTAACACGCGTTGCATACCTCTTATTTATATTATACGAGTATACACACCAAGACAAACGATTCTCCTTCAACTTTATAGTCAGTGATGCCCTTTTCAAACTTCCTCAGTATTAATTTTTCACTTCATCTTATGTGTGGTATAACGAGAAGCTCCTCACACTACACATCCAACTCAAATCGAAATCAACGACTTGTAGGGGAGAGGTGGCATGAAAGGGACATTTTTGTTCTAGAGGCTATAGTGAATGCTCTATATAATATTTTAAATAGGTTGAACCTGAATGAGAAACCTACATTCATCTTCTAATGAAATGAAAGTAAATAATTAACATATCTTTATTCTTAGGTACTCATTTTAACGATTTAAAAAAATGTAGATTTTGTCCCTTTCATAAATTTGCTGTATTGAAAGGGACGGATTCATTTATGAAAGGGACAGTACATAATATCCATGTAAAATCACTTTATAATACATTAATACTAGTTTGGTAATGTTTAAAAATCTAATTTTTTAAGTAACTATAACAATCAACAATCTTAAAATTTGGTTATCTGGCTATCCTAATATAAATCGACTTAGGTACTAATCGTGAAATTTTTACTAGTAATACAATGACCAAAAAAATTAAATAACCAATAATTTTTAATCAATTATTTGGAGAAAAACTGAAACTGAAATAAAACAGTAAGAACCGTTTTTTAATTGTTTTTTTTAAGCCAATTAGGTGTTTATATCTTTTTCATATGAGTTTTACTCAATTGTCATTACTTATTTGATTTCTTGGTTACATTTAATCATCAACTAAGATATATAAGAGAGACTAAGACAATTATAATGGTCATAAACAGTTTCATTCACAGTTTTTTTTCCATTTTGTGTGCTTTTATAAGTGTTCTTGGTAAATTTAAACTGCAAAAATAATAATAACAAAAATATTACTATATAATCAACAAAAAAGATAGACAAATAGATAAAATACTTTTTATTGCACAACATTATAATAAGAAAAGCTTAAAACTGGTAATTCGTTAGCCAGATTCTAGGTGTTACAGAGATTGTGTAGAAATTAGCTAATTAATGTACTATTTATGAAAGGGACAGTTATGAAAGGGACGTCCCATTCATAACCATTTTTCGTGTCCCTTTCATAAATATGATACAAAAATAATAAAAATAACCTTAAAACCTTACCGATGAACACAAGTTTACTGACCTTTTGTCCTCGTATCTGTCGATAACTAAGTCGATCGAGAACACTGGTAAAACAATGTTTATCCATTTACAACATTCTGCAAAGCATTTCTAAAGAATAACGAAAATTTACTTTTGTGTACGATTACGAACACTTGCTCGCCATCGCCATGTTGGAAATGATAGGAGTGGGAAATTAGGTACGAATGGTTGGGCTTCGGGATTGCCACAGAACAGAAATATTCTCGTTTCGAGACGTTTCTTAGTTTACGAGTAATTCGATTTGTCCCTTTCAATACGCGTCCCTTTCATGCCACTTCTCCCCTAATAAGAAGACAAAGCGAATCGTTCTATCTATCTTTTTAATTACTCAGATAGCCGCGAAACGAGACACAATTGTAAAACAATAACAGCGCGGTCTCATAGGACCGGTTGGGGATTCAAACGTTAATAGTTAGTTAAGTTAATCAATAGTTAGTCTAGTGTCAGTATGTTTAGAGGAAGCAAAAATGCCCTAAAATGGCTCTAAAACTTTCCTTGCCTTGTGTTTTCAACCGTAAAATAATTATTGGCTTTCACGTGGACGAAGGCTTTCGCAAAAGCTAGTAAAAGATATTATGTTCCATTCGTATCTGATATGAACCCGCTATTTCCGTAACTCCCAGGTTTTCCAATTTCCACGGGTTGCTTGGTGTATTTTTAATATCAAGTTGAATTATTCAAATAAATATAGGTATCTGCTAGATATGGAGACATGAAATTGAACGTTTTGCATTTAATGGGAGAGTGGTATGGTGAGGCTTTGTAAATAGGTTGTAATACTTCTTTAATGTTAGCGACATACTCGTAGCCCGAAGAATCGAAAAACTTAAATGGTAGTAGGCAGGACACATTGTTCGTAGAACAGATATTCGATAAGGATGAAAAGTTTTGGAGTGGTGACCACGTACCGGAAGACGCAGCGTTGTACGGTCTCCCAAAAGGTGGACCTGTTGAAGGCTGCGGGAATCCGATGGATGCGAGATGCACAGAACTGGTCGTTGTGGTGACGCTTGGAGCAGGCTTATGCCGAGCTGTGGACGTCTCTCCGCTGTTATTTGATTAGAAGAAATTGGCCCAGTCGTACATTGAAAAGCTCGCTAAGAGAAGCCAATCTGAAATACTTTATGTTAAACATCTTTCTCTAGATATTGAGCAAACACAGATCAGATAATGTCTTGTAGATATTAGATATTATCTAAAAGATATTATCTAGGTTTCTAATAAAATCGAATCATAAATTATTATAAAACTAATCCAGAAAAGACGTCTGAAAATCTGTTGTTGTGAGTGAACTTTGGCTTTTTATTTTATACCTGTAAATAAAAGAAATATAACTACAAAAAACTTGCACATTGAAATTCTGAATAACGAATATTTTGTAAGAAAAAATTCCGGAACAATTTTTGCAAAATGTTCGAGTGACGGAATTGCCGAATGCCAACAGTGCGTTCAGGTGTTATCTTTCATTTTTCGCGATGCCTCTTTATCAAACATGAAACTACATGCTTTTAAATCATGCTCAAGTTGATGACAGACGGTTCGGGCAAGGCCCTCTTTAAATGTTGATATTGCAGCACCTGATCTATCTCTGGACGAGTCGGATTGCTGCTAGAATATCTCTGTATCTCATATACAAGTTTCAGATCGAGTATTTGGGACACAAATTAAGTCTGGATTATAAAATTATGTTAGTAGAAAGGTTAAATTTAAGTGGCAATGGGCAAGGCATAGTGTCCTTGGTGGTTGAACATACTGACGGACTCAGCCACAAGGCTGATAGAGATACCGATAGATTTAGTATCAATGTCTGCAACAGGTCATGGGTTCATGACGTGCTGATCATCGCGGGAATTCGCTGAATGTGAGCAGCATGGAGCTGGTGGCTGACATAGCAACCATTGGTGGAAACCTATATCTGTAGTTAGTGTCTACTCCGAGAATTTGCCCGACAGTTGCTTTCGAATCGTTTGTATATGTCTTAATTGCGGGCAAAACTTTGTAACTACGATGTAAGATTAGTGTGACGTCAGATATTTAGTTTGTCTGTGGCAGAATACATGCTTCTACAATTTCGACTCGTATTTTTCCTTGATAAACTCTCTATCAGCGGTTTTCTCAATGAGAACTTATTTTTGAATCATATTATTATTTTGATACAAACAACTAATTACATAAATTAAGTTATAACGATCACAACTCTGACCATACATGAAAACTTTTTCAAATTTATCAAACAAAGACAGATTGTTTTTTAATGGTGAAAGTTCCATAGCAAGAAAACCTTAAAACAACATTATCGCTTTATTTTCACTAGGAAATCATAAAATGAGTGAGAGAAACTGACTGTAGCTGCCCTTTGCATTTCAGGAATACGGAAACTCTTTCAAACAACTTCGCAGCCCCGGCTTTTCTCAAATCTTAAGGTGGGCGCGACGTTAGAATTATCCATACAAACGTAATACCAAAATCATTTGCAATTTAAGCATATTTACACCATAATATGATGTTATTCGGATTCAGACAATAATTAGCTAGGTTCGTACATCGTCTTTTTGTTGAAAAACTTACCCCAAACGAAATTTAAGCGAATTTAAATTTGCACATTTTCACAGCGAAAATGTCATGTTTTTATTTTGTTTTTTCTATATTATAAACAACAATATTTCAAAATATCTTTTCGTAGGAACACAGATATTATTATCAAGTTATAAATACTCGAAACAATATTGGAAATACATTAATTTTTCATTCATCATTTTTGGTATTACGGAACCTCTCCCAAATTTCCAATAGTTTGTATTGCTATCACAGCAAGCAACTGTCAGTGTGCGGATGATGACTTTACTCCAGTCGGTGAGTCCAAGAATTGTTTATACTATTTGGATTGCTTCCATCAACCTCAAAAACGTATTTTATTTCGTCTCAACTCGAGATAGCGCGCGGTCTCCGCAGGCCTCTTAAGGTCGATATTTCCTTACCACAGAAGTAACATAATCGATTATTTTTCCAATAAAACTAATTGCAGCCTTATCTTAATAGACTTTGTCAGTTTGTTTTAGTAACTCGATAGCAATCGATTATTCAGACGATTGCTACATATTGTTTGCTTGGTCTAATGAAGTGTCCATCATCGGCATATTAATTTCATTCCATTTGCAAAGTGAGTTCCTTTTCATTACTTGAAGTGCCTGCTTTGACTGGTTTCGTTGTTGTCTATGTTTTACTGGCTACACTTATTAAAAACTAGCATCTAACAGCGTCTAACGGTGGTCGCGAGGTAAGAAGCCAAACATCATCATATGCTCGAAGTTTTTTTTTTGCACGCAAAGAAACTCCAAGCATAGCCTTATCCATCTCTTTTTGTGTGACTTTAAGCCTTGTTAAATGGCCCATTGATTCTGAGTGACCACGTTCCGGAGCCATATGTCTTAGACTTATATACTTAAGTATTGAATATAAAAATAGTAGCCTCCCGATATCGAGAACATACTAAAGTGAGAATTTTCCAAACAATATGTGCAGGAATATCGCTTTCACGATTAAGCCCTTGATCCAACTGCCCTACGAGAGCCTCCATCGCTATCGTAGAGGCTCTCTGGTATTAAGTCATTCGCCGTCCCAACAATTGGCACAATTATTGCTGAATACACTATCCTCATGTCAACAAACTCGCGAACTAAGCCAAGATATTTTAACTCAACTGCATTTATTATTACCTCTCATTACATAATATAATGGAATCGTTTGCTGAACTAACCTATAAAAAAGGCTGAACACAACTGGGTCAAATTCTGCTATTATTGCTAACACAAAGCTGCAACGATTCTACTTTTCTTGAAACGTTAAGGGAAGTCAAAAGAAGCCTACATACGACCTCTTTAAGCTACCTATCGGGCCATTTGAACGGCGCCACTCACATCTATTGTTTCCCAAACTGCCTTAGACAGTTCCCTCGATATCCTCACGGCGACATTTTGCATAATATTAGGGTCGCCAGATTGTTTAGGCTGCGCCGTTTTCGTTTTCCTAAAATAGGTACCTTTTGGGACATGAATTTATATGGGATGTGGCTAGACCTTTTTTCTTGGGTTTCGGCGATTCAAGTTTAGTGTTTTCTTCGAGGGTATTGTTGTTTTTGCTCGGAAGGGTTGGCGGGAAATTATGCAGCGTATTTACTTGGAAGTCAGAACACGGAATGACTTTTGAGGCTTAAGGTAACCTGGGATTTTGAATCTGGTATGGCTTTGGAAAAACCGGAATGGGTTTTTAGGCTTAAGAAAAAATGTGGGGTTAAGGGAAATATAAGACCTTTAAGATTTCTAAGGCAAGATTATTTTTGCGTTAAACATTTCACAGGTTTTTTATCATAGAAATATTTTCACGCCACGCCTATACTTACGGGAAAACATAAATTGACTCCACTGTTATATTACTTTTTAGACGACTGCCCAAAACAAAGGAGTGTTATGTTATCAGGGTTCATGTATTTATTAAAAGTACTTTTTTTATGTTTCCTCAATATGACATTGTAGGCTTAGGGCTTTATTTTGACATATTGTGTTGATATTAAATTAACTGACTTTTCTTTAATTATTTGAATTAATGAGACGCTAGAATGCTCTTTTAGTTTTATTGTACTAAAAATATTTGCTAGCTAGCTTTGCTAGTTTCAATGCTTACATGACGATTTATTTTGAAGACGCTTTAATTTGTGTTTTATATTTTGCAGCCCAATAAAAATCATCGATTTCCAATACTTATAATTTATTCATTTGTTTTACGTGATGTTTCTTACTGCATATAGTCTATACCGTGACTCAAGACGCTGCCGCTGTACAAAAACAACTAGTCCCCCTAGGGAAAACAACCCTTGTAGGTAATAACTCAAGGGTAAGTTACTAAGGGAATACCCCTAAGAAAATTTGCGGCAAACCAGTAAAGATTATTGCCAGTACGTCAGCTAAAATATTAGATAACAAAAAAAGGCATCAGGCATACAATATTGTGGTTTGTTTCCACTTTTATCTCCCGATGTACCGGGGAGACCGTAAACTTCTTTTTATGTGCAAATGTGTCTGCTCATAAAAATTCTACGTGATATTTTTGACAACAGGTCCTGGGAGATGCTTGCGTTAGAATTAAATGTTCAATGTGAGTAATGGGATTGTGATATGGAGTTTTAGGAAGATACGTAGTAATTTATTTATTCAGATATAATCTGAACTATTAGAAGCGGAGAAGAAAAAATTGTTTAGAGAGGTATAAGGGATGTTTATCACCCAGTCTAAGTCCCATATGACTTAAAATATAAAAAATAAAAACACACCGTTAATTAAAATTTCGTTTATTCATATTTGTCGTTATTTCAATTTTTTTTATAAAGAAAATATTTAAAAAATATATCCGTCGGTATTGGGGACAGGGTGCAAACAACATTTGAAACACGAAAAGAATGGTCATTGGTTTAAAAAAAAATTAATAATAATAATATTTTTTTTATATTATTTTATTTTTTATATTTTTAAATGTTTTTTTTTTTAATTATTTTTGTAAGAAATATTTAAAAATATATTTAATATGTATTTTAAAAATAAACTAGCAGCCCGTCCCGGCTTCGCACGGGGTAGACAATTATTTATTTTTGGAATTTTTCCCGTCAAATGACTACCCTACATATCCTACACTACCCTACACTACCCCACACTACCTTACACTACCCTACACTACCCTACACTACCCTACACTACCCTACACTAACCTACACTACCCTACACTACCCTACACTACCCTACACTACCCTACACTACCCTACTTTACCTAACTTTTTTTTTTTTTTTAGATTTAAACTATCCTATCTCTCAAGTTGGATCGAACTGCACATGGTGTGCGAATTTTATTATAATCGGTTAAGTGGTTTAGGAGTCCATTGAGGACAAACATTGTGACACGAGATTTATATATGAAGGGGCAGGAAGGCCTTCATCAGAACTCATCTTGAGAGATGTATGTGGGTAGGTTAGCACGTAGGTAGGCAGGTGGGCGTGAGCAGAAGAATCACGAGTCCTTGTTACAATGTACAGTCTTCAACACGAAACCAGTTCAATTCAAACACTAGATAAAACTATCAGTCAGGTGCAAAGCGATTCGTCACAAGCGTGGTATGCAGGCACCGTCTCCAACAACCCTGTGTTCAGATGGCTGCCCTCATAACCATCATCAATGACGCTTCGCTAGGCCGACTTTGACAGCTAAAAGTCAACCTGATGTCTCACTTTGACGCATGCGCCGTCACGGCCGGACTGACACTCGACCGTCCTCGGGCGATTTTCTTGTTGCAACCGAATCGAAATCGTACACTTTCCGTTCGACATCCTGACGGACGACTAATAATGATTATCACAATGCGCTATGATACTAAAGACTTAAGGTGAGTGTCTCGCTACAATTAAGCCGGATGACACAGCCTCGTCACTACACAGCATGTAGGTTAACTGTTCACAATTGGTACTATTAGACAAGTCAATCCTTTGGTGGATGTGACCCGGACGACAATATTCGTCTTACCATACTCTGCAAAACATCCAGAACAAGTCAGTCAACATAAATGACTCTGACTCGGACGACAATATTCGTCTTACCATACTCTGCAAAACATCCAGAACAAGTCAGTCAACATAAATGACTCTGACTCGGACGACAATATTCGTCTTACAAAACATCTGGAACAAGTCAGTCAACATAAATGACTCTGACTCGGACGACAATATTCGTCTTACAAAACATCTGGAACAAGTCAGTCAACATAAATGACTCTGACTTGGACGACATATTTCGTCTCATAGAACAAAAGAACAGAGACAAGTCAATCTGGTACTGACTTGGACGACATATTTCGTCTGACTATTTGGTAGGAAAGAGATTCTAACAGGTCGCTCCACTTACCAACAACTTGTTCCGTATGAATTTCAGTTTCCTGCAACAATTCCCAAGGCAGGTTCTGAGCATGCACTGAGAGTGTCTGAGCCTGCTGCGAGCCTCCTCGAATCGGCGGAAATAGTGTTTGAGCATATGGTCAAGGTGTCAGAGTTATCATTGTAATGATTTGAATTAGTTATACTTTCTTCATCTTCCGACGCCGTCTCGGCCTCTTCACAAATTAAGAGACTAGTAGCTATTTCGATCAAACCGATATGTCGCTGGGGTACTGCGCACAAATTCTCGTGAGAGTATTTATAAGTTCTCTGAGAACCACCTAAATTTTTAAGTTTGTAGCGATTTTCAAGTACTTCTACTGTGACACATGGACCTCAAAACTTCCTATCCCATTTTGTTTTATTCCGTCCACAATTTTTAACGAATACAAAGTCTCCATTAGAGAAAGGTCTTGTTGTGGCCCGACCACGATTAAACCGAAAAGTATCAGATTCAGCAGCTTTGCGAATGTTAGCTGATGCATCAGTTCTTATCGAATCTAAATCTAAGAGAACCTCATGATCTATATTATCGGCGTTCAACTTAGACATTCCTAAAAAATTAGAACGAATTCCAAACATTAGTTCTGACGGTGAGTATTTGGTAACGAAAGATTTAGAACTATTTAGGGCAAGTTAGATGTTACCTGATTCGTCACGCCACGCTTTGGTAGGGTCGTTTTCGATTATAGTAAGGAGGATCTTAAGAGTACGCATCACTCGTTCAACTTGGCCGTTTGCCCTACCAGTACCAGTTGCGATGAAATGGAGGTCTATTTTATGCTCTAGACAAAAGCTCTTACAATCTGAACTAATGTAACAACGGCCCTGATCTGCGATAATTCTTTTCGGGGTTCCAAAAAAACAACACTCTTAGAATCGAGTGACAAAGTACGTTCGAGTAAAACGTATTTGGTAAAGGCATCAATTATTACTGAACAATACTCTTTTCGGTCACTCTTCCCGCTCAGCTTCCCTGAAAAATCGATGTGAATCGTGTGCCAAGGCAAAGATACTTTTGGAATCGAATGAAGCTGAACAGGCTGAGCACCCGATGGACCTTTCGATGCCTTACAAATGATACACGACTCTATAAATTTTCGTACACATTTAGACATAGCGTGACGAGTGGCAGGACAAAATGGAAGTAAAAGACGTGTTGCGTCGACCCCAAATAAAACGGGACAAGGGCAGAAAGATGATGGATGATGATTTAGACATATCGCGAAACCAATACTTTTCGTACAGCTTGTCTAGAGTTTACCACGATAACCTTCTTTCACAAGAGAACAGGACGATCCGCTGTCAAATAGAAAAGGAAGAGACTCACCAGAAGATGTTGTAAAGATACCCCTTGAGAGACGGTGTTCACAATGGTGGACTTCCTTGGCCGCAGCTTTACCACCGTTCCTTTTATCGGGACAATTAGTCGTCACATGACCTATTTGGCCACAAGTGTAGCACGTTACATCGGTCTTCCTCTCCAACGGACGGGAAGCACTCGGAGTATCTCGAGGCTCGACTGGTCCCAGCGCGTCACGACGTTTTCGGCATTCCGCAAAACGATATCCCGATATTCCGCAAAAGTTACATCTACCAGTGAACCTCTCGGTAGCACGAAAACGCTTCGGATCAGGTTCGGTAGCTTCGACACCGTCTGAACGCCGCTTAAGAGAGACGTCTCCCAGGATTCGGAACAATTGAATGCGAGTTGTGACATTGTGCGCAATCAGTTCGCGTCTTATCAGGCTGTCCTTCTGACAGAGCACAGAAATAACGAATCCACCACCACTTCTTTAGGCATCACAGTCTACAACAAATACCTAAGTATTTGTTCGATTAAGTTCCATAAACGAAGAGCGGCTTCTGAAGTCTTCCTTTTTCCTTTGCTCTGATTTGGAATCGCAATATTTCGTCGAAATAATCCTGAAGAAGCTTTGGTTTTGAGAATGCTATTTGACAGTATCTGTTTGACAACGCTCCAGGACATTTCATTTAAGTTTAGTGATACAGGCAACCGCTCGTCCTTTTAAAGAGGTAGTAAGAGCCATGAGCAAGTCTATTCCTTCCAAGCGCTTATTATGAACGATTGCTTCGGTAATACTGCACCAACCATCTATGTCACAGTCTGGTTCGTCTGAATTGAACGGTAAGAAATGTGTTGTCTGGTTAGTACTCACAGTTGGCGTAGGCTGGGCCCCAAGAACACGAGATAAAAGCATTTCCATGTTATTCAGCAATTTTTTCTGCTTCCGATTTTGATGACAGATATCATGAAGCTTCTCCCTTGAGTGCGCGGCTCAAGGCAATCATTAGCGACGCACCTTGACTATTTGGATTGATCACACACATGTCTGCTGTTGCCAGCCATTTTTCAGGGTCAAAATCCCGAAGGCGAACATCCACAATCGCAGGCGTTTTCATTACTTGCACGATAGCCATCAAGTTTTTGTTTTGCTGCTCTAGCAGAAAACGCCATTTTTTCGTTACAATGTCACTTTCAAATACGTGCAAATTGTCTTTGCGCTTTTCTTGGCTGTGATAGAAGCCGTTTCACATGTGGGGCGTTCGAGTTGCATCCCACTTCTGATGAAGGGGCAGGAAGGCCTTCATCAGAACTCATCTTGAGAGATGTATGTGGGTAGGTTAGCACGTAGGTAGGCAGGTGGGCGTGAGCAGAAGAATCACGAGTCCTTGTTACAATGTACAGTCTTCAACACGAAACCAGTTCAATTCAAACACTAGATAAAACTATCAGTCAGGTGCAAAGCGATTCGTCACAAGCGTGGTATGCAGGCACCGTCTCCAACAACCCTGTGTTCAGATGGCTGCCCTCATAACCATCATCAATGACGCTTCGCTAGGCCGACTTTGACAGCTAAAAGTCAACCTGATGTCTCACTTTGACGCATGCGCCGTCATATATATTAAGATAAAGAAATAATAATAACGTTTATTTCGGACAGACGTCCATATTTTGTTAGTATATATAATAAAATATAACACGAGTTGAGAACTTCCTCGTTTTTGGAAGTTGGTTAAAAATGTTGTTGTTGTATTGTTGCTGGTTCAATATCAATATTGGTATCACAATACGTAGCTATTCAGACAATTGATATTTATTTTGAAACCTATTTTCCCAATTATTGATGAGAATAATTTATGTATCCGTTGTCCTCATAAGATTCTGGAAACAATTACTGTTACTATTGGCACTTATACAAACATTTTGAGCTCATTTTAATATATAATTATACCGCACTGTATCCCCAAGAGGATGAGCAAACTGCAAAGCGTCATGAACAACGAATCGATCCTGAGGTACTCATACGTCAAGGTATAAATCGCAACGGTTGAGAGAAGCGTATTATCTGACCTATGTGTTTTGTTGGAAAATTGAAAAATTAGGTACATACACACGCAAAATACAGTAAGACACACATCTATTATAACACTTTTATTATTACACAAACTCAAAATAATATTTTGTATCTTATTATTTATTTTACTACTATGTATTGAAATCATACTGTGTAGTATTTGGTTAAAATATTTTAAAGTTGGTTAATATGTGTTTTTGTTCTTATTTTTCGTAGCCAAAGGGTAGGAAAACTTTTTTGAATTTCCCTTTCACATGTATGCTGGTATTTGTATATATTTTGCTGTTTTTTTTTCTTGTATTTTTATATATCCACGTATGTGTGTGTACATAAACTGAAATTAATAAACAGGGAATGTTAAATGTTCTCATAAACAGATTTTAAGAAAAAATATTAATTTAGGAGTTTTATTATTTAAACACAGTTATTTTTTTGGTTTGGCCTTTCGTTATATGGTTGACGTCTTCCTAACTAGACTTGCCCAAAAACTATATGACTACACTGAAAGGGCACCCCTTGTATCATGCGCTTTTATACCATACTAACTTTTGCTAGTGGCTCTACTCACGTGAAAAGTAATTTTTTCCATACGAAATTTGAACCCATCCCGTTTCATACCTTTTGAATTCATCCAATTTTAAAAATCTTATTTTTTTTTGTGAACACTATAAAAAAAAACCTCTGTACCACACTTCACGTTGATGAGTCAGTGAGTGGGTCAGAACTTTGCCTATTCTATAATTATACAGAAGATGTAGACAGCTACTGACCCTGCCCTGAAATAATTCTACCAACTTTTGATTTCAACACGCAAAAAAAAATTCTCAACACAGAACTAGCCAAATATATGTCGCAGGGATTTGATGAAAACAGGGAATTGATCAAATCTCTAAGCGATTTGATCAAATCACGGAGGATGTTAAAATAATAACACGTTTTTATCATTTCCCTAAGCAAATCTGGTGATTTGACAAATCCCAATAAAGAAATCTAGTGATTTGAACAAATCTCAAAATTGGTTCAGTGAAATGACAAAAATAACTTTTCTGTGGTAATTTAAAGGTTTATTTTGTACTAGCAACCCACCGCCGGGGTGGGTCGCACACAAAATATAATATAGGTCTCAATAATCACAACTAGAACATAATTATTTGAAAAAGAGAAACAAAAATGTATTAAAAAATAGAAAAACGTAACGTATGATATGCCTATTTGTAATATTCACTTATTAAAACAGGTGGGTCGGCAGTTTTATGCTTATTATGCAAAAAGAAGAGAAAATTAAAAAGCAAAGGGAAGATGCTTCACAAAATTTAAAAGATCTGCTGATAAAATGAAAGAAACTTGTTCGAAAAAATTCAAGGATGTATTAGTTGGTTCCACCGTTTTGGTTGATGTACCAAAAGTAGACAGAGGTCCACTAGATGCAAATAGTATTACAGGGATTGTATTAGATACGAAAAACAATTTATTTCAAATCGGTACTTCAGTTGGTATCATAAGAGATTGGCTTCCAAGAAACGCTCTTCAATTATCTACAGTTACATTAACCGATTCGGTTCCATCCACAACGCTGAGTTTACGTGAAATTGCAGGAAAATTATCTTTATTTGGAGGACAAGGATTCAAGCAGTGTTCTTGTCAAGAGTCCAAAGTACGATGCAAAACGAACAAATGTGCCTGTAAGAAAAATAATGTTCTGTGTAATTCACGTTGCCACAAATCTGCTACGTGTTTTAATAAGTGAATATTACAAATAGGCATATCATACGTTACGTTTTTCTATTTTTTAATACATTTTTGTTTCTCTTTTTCAAATAATTATGTTCTAGTTGTGATTATTGAGACCTATATTACATTTTGTGTGCGACCCACCCCGGCGGTGGGTTGCTAGTACAAAATAAACCTTTAAATTACCACAGAAAAGTTATTTTTGTCATTTCACTGAAC
The DNA here is from genome assembly GCA_030763345.1 of Mythimna separata. Taxonomy (NCBI): domain Eukaryota; kingdom Metazoa; phylum Arthropoda; class Insecta; order Lepidoptera; family Noctuidae; genus Mythimna; species Mythimna separata. The sequence goes on from CM061190.1 coordinate 9,576,677, forward strand.
CAATTTAGGGGTTTGTTCAAATCACTAGATTTTTTTAGTGAGATTTGTCAAATCATCAGATTTGCTTAGGGAAATGATAAAAACGTGTTGTAATTTTAACATCCTCCGTGATTTGATGAAATCGCTTAGAGATTTGATCAATTCCCTGTTTTCATCATATAACTGCGACATATACACAAACGAGCTTCAATTCAACATAACTATCTACCCATTCACACAATAGTCCATTGAAAGTGTTTCGGTGTATCCGACCGTGGCTAATAGTTCGACTTACAGAGGTGTTAATACCCGATTGAGCAATATTGCTGATATTGCTCCTCGATATTTTGTTACAGGATAAAAGGGTTGTAACTTGGACTTTGGATCATTTTGGTTACATGTCCATGTGGGGAGAAAATTTTGCTGATGGGCATTAAGGGTCATCAGTTCAGAAAAATGATGTCAGACGTATTGCTTTTTTGACAATTGTGGCCCGGAGGAAATATTCGTGTTTATAAATTGAGTATTTTGAGTTGCGTAAATTTGGCATTTAAGTTTAGCAAATTTTATTTTAGCGTCAAAAACTTAGCTGTGTTCTAATTTGATAGCCTGTATTGATGCTAAAGTGGACTATCACTTTGTCTAAGAGAAAACTATGACCAAAGACAGCAAAATTTCAATAAGTAATGTACATAGTTTGGTCAATATCAGCCAAAGAAAGCGCGCTCCATCATCGACCGCATCGTCACTTACCATTAAGAGAGATAACGGTCACGCGCAAACTTACCAACAACAAAAAAAATACAAAAATTTTAACGGATAAATTGCACTTAGGTAGGTACTCATGTAGTAATCTCGTTTTAAAAAGCTGAATTTTGATATAATTACGAGCTGTTTAAATAACCAACCCTACTTTTCAACTACTACATTCGCCATACGCAAAACCCAGTTTTTCCAAACACAAATACTTTCCAAAAATTGGTCCAGCATAGCTGCTACTGCAGTTACAAAACTCTATTTAAATTTTACGAGTTCCTTCGTTTTTATTGATATTATCTGGCCCTGAATAGAAAATCGTTCGGGAAAATACTTTTGTTTGAAATGTGTATAAAGTTCGCCTTGTGAACTGCGGAATTTTAAGTGGTGTTGACTCATCGCGGTAGTTTCGAAAGTTGGGAAGGGGGGTCGGTATTTTCTCACTCTTTAACGTTTCGAGTAAGAGAGGGAAAGAGGATTGTGCTAGACGGCAGGTTGGGGAAATGTGTCGGTTTAACCTATAAAGCATAGTTTTGAAGTACTTTGGCGAATCGTTTTTAGTCATTTTCTTTTATGTTTTTCTATTTATTTGTTTGACGGGTATCCGCCAATTGAAATAGTTAAAGAAAATACATGCAGCCAATTTACAGACATCAAAGCATATTGATAATAATATGACGGGGAGTAATGAATACCTTGCCGTCCGGCCGTCCGGTAAACGGCCGCACTAAGTCCGAGTCAACGACGGTGCATAGTATTCCACGCGCGGTTCAAGGAGATGTCAACAAACAATTTCGGAACCTGGGGTCATGGGTTTACTTCTAAAAGAAAAAGCATCTAAGTTTCTCAACCCTCTGCGATCAGCGTTCTGCGATGTCATCAATGTTCTGCGGGCAACGGACCCATAGTTCGCATGTTTTGGAATACGATACTTTATTAATTTAGACCCACAAAGATTATTATTTTAGAATAATAATACTCCCCCGACCGAATTTCGGTCATGGTGGCCGATCTAAACAGAAATCAGCCAAGTACGCAGGATATATTATAGTGCATAAGTGTGTGCACAAACACAGGTGCACTCTCTGTTCCTTTACTCTCATAGTCCGATGGGACGGCAATCCGACACGACCGCAGAAAGATCAAGCGCAGGACCAACGAATTTACATGCTTTCCGAGGCACGGGGGTATCACACCACCAACTTCCAAACTCGGTGCCGCTAGTGAGTAATTCCTAATGGAAAAACCCAAAAGCACTTTTTGCCCGACCCAGGAATTGAACCCAGGACCCTTTGCTCAAAAGTCGCTCTAGCAACCACTAGACCAACGAGGCAGTTGAAATTGAACATGATGTTAGAGTAATATTATTTAATGAAGTGTAAGACCAATAAGCATCAATCTCAGTTTCCAAGAACGGTTCCTAGATTGGCTGTAGATTAACTAACGCCTGTTTGAGTTACCTGTGACGAGGTTCTTATTAAGCACATTCTTGGAAAGCCTCTCTAGTGTTTCCTTAAGGGAATTTCAGTTGAATTTGCTGCTATTGTTACAAAGAAACCATGATTTGGGATAGGTAATTATTTTACTACGAAAGGCTTATAAAGACATAAGGGCCTAGGACCGTCTCTGTACTTTTGTCTGCACAAAAAAAATGTTTAATGACTTATTAGCAAATCGAAAGAGCATAATAATCCATTTTTATCACTTTCATAATTTATGTACTCGTATATACGCAATTGAAAATAAATATTTATTTTTAAATAAAAATGTAATAATGTAAAAAACACTGATTAAGAAACACGTAGACAACACGTCAGCTCTCCAACCACTAGGCATTCTAACTGTACACCAAGAATTTTAATTGTACACATTCCAGTAAGTAGTTAAAGCTACTTTGGAAAGATTTCCTCAACCATAAAAAGTCAACGTTAATCTAAAAAGGTTAACAAGGAGAACATAAATCGTGCCGGATAAACTTTAAGTCCATGGCCCGGCAAAATATCTATTCTTTAATTACCACTATGAAAGGCGTCGGCTATAAAAAAAAACAACGGTCGAAGGATAATGAAACGTCTTTATCTCAAAGATAAGAGGAAAGGAAACAGTTGAAATAAGAGTTCAAGAGACAAAAACTCTTAATGAAGAAGGGGACAAAGTAATTTAAATTCGTTACTTCAACGCCATCTGCTAAATGCACTTCATTAAAACGTGCTAACTGAAGGAGAGCCAAACGTCGACTGACACGGAACGAATTCGAATTTCAAATTACCGCCGCTCTTTTTCAAATTTAGAATGCAATTCTTGAATGACAAAAAATGGTGGTTCTTTAAAATGAAAACGGTTATTATGAAAAGTTTTGTATTTACATTTTCGTCGTTGTTTTTAAAACTACAAGAGATTTTGTTGTGTTGGTTTGTTTTCAAAAAATATTTTATAAGAACACTTTGATGCAGAAAAAAGACGGTTATTTAACATTTATTTTCAGGTAAAACAAAGATTTCTTCAACCAACAGCTTGTTAAGATGTTTTTTCTAACAAAAATTAAAATTATCGCCCACACTACAAAGTTAGATTATGTTTTCAAAAGATTTTTATTTTCTTTCGTACAACAAGAATCAAATAGCATAGTAATTATGCCGTAGCTTTCAAGAATTCCTCGAGATAGCAAGGTTTCGGAAACGTGCCAAGTCTGGCAACATTGCTGCATTGAATGGCAATGTTACTCGTTCAAAATATTTACTTTAAATGTTTCTATCTTACTGCTTTTGTGTATATCCATGAAATTAAGATTTTACAATGAGGTAGTTTAGTAGACTACGTTATTGATTTTCAGTCAAATAATTACTTACGTAGACGTAAAGTAATTATTTTGGTATCATTTTAACTCTACATCAAGGTCAGTTATTATTATATTTCTTTACTGTCAGGCAACTAAGACCCATAGATAAGATATATAATATTACGATCTTACAAAATATCTTAGAAAAATAAAGTTTAAAAATATTACAAAACAATTAATAGGCATAAAAAACAACTGTATTGTTCACGTAACATCGGTGTCGTTTAACTATTTACAGCATTTTGTTTTATTTGTTCGTTTTCTTGGCTTCATGTCTTGCAAGACAACATTTTTTTACATAATTATAAAATATGCACATTACTTACTGCTTAATCTTATTTCAAAAATGGCAAAAACCGAAGACAGGACATGATTTTTATAACCCTGTTACATCGTATTACGTCTACTGCACCTTTTAAATTCCACGTAAACCCTTTAAGCTATAAATAACCGTAGTTCTAAGAAAATCCGCTCAATTTAATTATTTACGCTGAAGTCCTAACCACATTCCATCTCATCCTGACAGCCTGTTTCTCTAATTTAACTTGCTAACTAAATGAAACTTGAAATCTTTGAAATTTTCAACAGATTCCATCAAAAATAATGAAGCAGATTTCACGATTTGAACATTTTACAGAAATTTATTTAAATTGTTAACTGATACGGAACTCAATTAAAATTAAGACAACAATAATAATTGGTAATGTTACCCTTCCATTGTCCAAGATGAAATTAATAGACAAAGTGAAGGAGAAATTGATTAACATAAACTAAAATGAAAAGAATCCGAAGAATCGCCAAACACGTGGCAGTGGGCACTGGGTATATATATTGCTCGTAGTTTAGATGGTCCATGGAAGACGCAGCGTTGGAAGGCCCCCCACAATATGGAAGGATGAACTGGTGAGAGTCGTGGGAACCCGTTGGATGCGAGATGCACAGGATAGGTCGTTGTGGCGACACTTGGGAGAGGCCTACGTCCAGCGGTGGTTATTCAACTGAAATGATGATGATGATATAAAAAGAAAGGATTGCTATTCATTTGTTTGTCTTGTCAACATTACAGAATGGAGATTCAGCAATGTTCTTTAAGAATGTTATTGGTAACAATTAAAGCAGATTTACGTAAAAGAGGCCCAAATTAAATGGTTCTAGGTCAACGGGAAGTATAGGTTTTGCTAGTGACAAAATATACGTTTATCACTTCAAGGTATTGTAGACTTGACTACTTGTTATTAATTTCAACTCGATTTCTTCCCACGTTAGTGGGAAAAATAGTCTTGACAGACAGACAGGCATTGAAGTGATGCTAAAAGGGTTTCTTTTGAGATAGGAAAAAAACTTATTTATGATCTGTCCGAAATTCACTAAACCTAAGAACGTTCTCTCAAATGTTCATTTTCCCGAATAACTAGAGGCAGAATTACGAGTGACGCACTTTGGACTAGTAAGTTGATAGTTTCCTCAACTTTCCTTATATCTCCGGGGAAATATATATAGTATTATCTGCAGTTGAGCCACACTAACCCATGACAAACATCACAAGTAGAACTAATTGACTTTCAGATTAAAATTGTCATGCAAAGTTTAACTTCTCAAGATTCTCTCTCTATTTGTCTTTCCTGAGACAATATTTGATTTCTTCCTGCACTTTATGTTGAATACTGAATTCGGTTTGACTTTTTGGGTAAGTGATCTGCGTCTTTATTTTATTGTTTTACCTACTCAATTTTTACTTTATTTTATCTGGAATGAAAATTGTTTTGTATGAAATCATCAAGTTTTTTTAGCTATACCAAATTATGATTCTTTTAAAACTTACTTTATAGCTTGATTAAAATAGTGTGTGTGCTAGAATTTTGTATTTTAAGTTACTGCGCAATCATTTACTGATTTTACTTTACTAACCCAAGACGTCAGAGTTAAAAATTTAAAAATCTAATAAGGTAAATTGTACTTTGCTATAGTCTCTGTTTTCAACGTCAAAGGTTAGAAAAAATCTTATTCTCAACTTAAATACCGAGCTTAAATCTATCATCAATTCATCATCATACATAGAGTCAAATCATTGATTCAAAACTGCTTTTCTGAACATTAAAACAAAAACCACTTTTAGTCTCAAGATCAAAAATTTAATCCTCAGATTTTAACTGAAAAATTTTTCACTTCACCAAACAAGCAAAAACTCGTGTTTTTCAGTAAACACCATATGTTACCGGTCGGACAAACCGGAAGGGACGGTGATGACGTCATAAAAATGGTAGGGAATACTATCACACCGTTTTATGGATACGAGACGTTAAATGCGCCAGATAACTCATGTAAGTACTTGTGTTAAATTCTGTTTATCTTCCTCTTTGGGCTCGTTAGTTTTGGAAAGATTGGCGGTTATGTCAGCTTTGACAGTTTTGAGATATATTGGAGTACCACTATGTGTTTAACTTGCCTTTTTGCTCGCTGTTTTGCTCTGATAAGTCGGCTTATTATGGCAGCTACACCTTTCATTGCTTCATCAGACATGTAAATGCCTGTAGTTTAATCCTATTTCACTTAATCTCCACCCAAAAGTGCTTCAGCCGTAGTATAATCAAAAAGGTAGTCGTCTCCAGAGTTTAATGCTTCTTCGAAAGGTCAGACTAGCACACTTGCATTTGACCTTATCAGCTCACGATCATTTTACGCAAATGGAAATACAAAATCTTGAATATCAGAGCTAAGCTAATTAGATCCTCAAAACGCAAGAAATTCAAACCGGATTTAATAAACAAACATTTTAGTCCCCTACATTATGCCAAAACAATTCTTATTTTAATATGTAAATTCGCTGAAAGCATCGCGGCTTCGTATAAATTGAATTTTCTTGCTTTCAATTCAATGAACTTAAGGATGGGTCCCAAATTCTTAGTTCGCTAAATCGAATGGAAAAATCCAAGTTCGATAAGAAAGGGTCTTGGATAAGGGCAGTTTTACAGCGGTCAGTCTGTTAAAGGTGACTTTTAACAGGTTTTTAAAAAAGGTTACGTACTTCCTTTGCGAGGGAATGTGGGTTTTGACGCGTGGTATCTGTCCGCTCATTACCAGGATCCCGAGTTGAAGCCCGCTCGAATTGCGTGAATTTGAAGCAGGTATAACTGGCAAATGAGTGGGTACTTCTAACTAATGATGTGTCGGGTTTTAGGATTGCTTATGGGAATTTTTATAGAGATATAAAGTCGTTTAGAGGTTTTGGTGCGTGAAGGTGAATATGAGTGTATTTGCAAATGTTATGGTTTAACTGAAAGGATCATTTATACACTCAAATTTTGATCAAAGAACTCAAAAAAGCAGTACTGCTTTTGATTATTAAAAAAACTATTAGTAGTCCCCAAAAATGATTAACAGTTTGTTAGCTGTTTGTTTAAAAAAATATGAACAGAAGTGAACACTACTATCATCATTTAAAATATCCTGATATATATACTAATTGGGCTTAGATCACTCTCTTCTTGTACCGGACAAAGACAACGAAAACTGCTTCTTCAAATCCTGGTCGAAAGTCGTCACCTATCTCTTCGTTCTTCTTTTCGAATTGATGGTAAACACATTAAACTTTTTCAGTCCAGTAGGTGGCTACGTTAACTGCAGCATCGGTGGCACTTACTAAATCCTCCAAAGTGCAGGTATATGTATAGGCACTTGAGGCACTCAAGCGTGTGGCTCATATTTTTAATAGGGGCACTGCACTCACATTAAGTTCAAACGTGTCTATAAAACCCCATTTAGCCAAGTTGTGTTTGCTACCTAGATACGAAATCGATTTAGTTTACCCCGATCAATTGCCTACTTCCTATCATCAGTATATTTAATGATCCAGAAAATGCTATACAAGTAGGCAACCAAAAATCACACAAAAAGTAGGAACAACTTACCAACTTAGCAACAACGTAATTTCATCCTACATACAAAGTCAACGCCTACGCCAAAACTTTCGAAATCAAGTAACACGAAATTCAACCTAACGATAATACACACAAAATCTTGCAAAGTCATAACAAGGCGAACTTTGATCAATCATATCGAATTGAAATCGGAATTGTAGGGATCGAACATTTCCTATTATACAACTACTGCGGAACTCTTAAGTGGCTGTAAGCGATTGGTAAGTTAACCGTTTCGAGTTAGCTCGTTACCGATGCCCAGAGGTTGACTGCGTGAATTCTGAGTGACATTTTCGATGGGGTAATTGAAATGTTAGGGGTCTAAATGTGACGATTGACACTTTAGTTGAATCTTTTTTCGCATCGCTCCTGAATTCGGACGAGACAGCCAGATACATAAAGAATTGTGAAATTTTGGTAGTAACGTTTGCAACTTTGTTTGGTTGTGGTAGTACTACCAATACTACTAAAAACGAATTTTCTTTTATAAACATGTTTACTATAATTGCTAAAAGTGTGTTAGTTGATCTTTCAAGAAATTCGAAATAATCTTTTATAACATAATCTATCTTTACAGGGTTTCCAGTATTTGTCTCATCTATCAATTGAGAGTCCCTCACCTCATCATCGATTCACCTTGTGCGACGCTTTTAAACACTGCGTCTTCCAGGCGCGATCGCTACGCCAGAATCTATCATTCCCATTGACCAGCTGTTTTGGGAGCAATGAGCCTTGCCCACTGCTACTTAAATTTGACATTTCTTCTTTTTGGGTCGGTACGCAATGCATGTGAGACGCAATGGACTAGTTGTAGTGGCGTCACTTGGAGGGACTTATGACTAACAGTAAACGTCTTTTGCCTGAAACAATTTATAATGAAAACAATTTTTCTTTTCATAGATTTTATATTCATATATACCTACCTAAACGATTCCCTTACATCCCGATACTTGTTAAAACGATCTTAATCTCTGTAACTCCTCATAAATCTACATTTCCTCGAATTTGTCTTTATCCCTTACCATGGTCCCTTGTAAGTGGAACTGTTACCGTCTATTAACATGGGGTCAGCCCCACTTGAGGTCAAGAACGACTGCGCCATCATTCAAATTGGGCTGTCAGTAACGAGTACCCTAGTAAGTACCAAGTGAGGTTGTTAGAGGTACTGGGGAAACTCCCCTTCGAGTGAATTGATATTGTTATGCTTGCAAATTATCTAATGGTTGCAATCGGCACCCCAATTGAGTACAACAGTTGTTATCACACACCGAAGAATTTTTAATGAAATTTCAAATCTATTGCTTCTGTTTAAAGCTTTGAGAGTGTGAAAAAGACATGGATGCTGTTTAATAATTGTCAAAATGAAAATTATTAGCCACTAGCTTCCGCCCGCGGCTTCACCCGCGTAGTGTGTTGATAAAAAGCAGCATAGCAAAAATAACAAAATTGAAGAATAAATAACATTACGTTTAATTTTTTTTTCCTGTCGACCGGGATAAAAAGTAGCCTATATGCTAAACCAGAGTATAACCTATCTACATACCAAATTTCAACCAAATCAATCCAGCCGTTTTTGCGTGAAAGAGTAACAAACATCCACACATCCATTCTCACAAACTTTCACATTTATAATATTATATATATAAATAAATATATATATATATATATATTAAGTAGGATGATTGTTTGTTGACTGACGAGGCCCAAGAAAGGCGTGAATTTTCTGTGATTGTAAATAGGTAGTTCTGTATCTCTTGTGAGAGTGGTATTCAATCGCTTTTTGTTATTGTTTAGATTTATTTATTCTGAAAGGACCTCATCTACTTATTCACTAAAATATGCACAAATGTAACAGTCATTAATTTTGTCGCTTACCATATCGATGGTCCCTAGGTAAAGTATCGAAAGTGAAAATCGCTACTTTTCAGGAGAGCGATTTAAAGTTTATTTTTTGCATAATTTTGTCACGGGTGATTAAATCTTTATAAAAATTAGGATAAACATTTGTGTTGACCCTACAAATTATTACGTATAAGCAAAAATTGTAAATTATGAATAGTTTTCGAGAAAATTGAGTTACCATAGTATACTTCGTAACTGAACTTGCTTTTTGCGTCGAAACTGACACTTTCGATTATTTACAGGGAATTACATTTACAAAAATTTATCATATCTGCCTATTTCGATATTCTACTTTGGATTATGTTAGGAATAATTTATTAAAACTGTCACTTTCGATTAATTACTGCGCAGATTGCTTGTACTTACTATTATTTTTTAATAACAACAACAAAATTTACATAAAACATCTTTATTACAGTAGGTATATATGTTATTATAAATTGAAAAATAAATTGAAAACTGTCTAAATTTATTCAGTCTCTGTTACCTTAATGTAATTTAAACAAATACAAATCGTAAGTACCTTCTATATACCTAAACTAAAATACTAGGAACTTTAAAGAATGAGATCACAATTAAAACACAGCTACTATAAAAATACATAAATAGTATGTAGTATAACTTCTATGAGAATAATAGTTTTGAAATAAAAGTGGTACAAAAAATATATCTCAGAAAATAATAAAATAAGTTAAACGCGTGCGTTTAATCGTAGTGTGTGCTTAGCCTAAATTAAGACAAAAACAAATGCAAATAAATTGTAGTTAAAAATAAAACATAAATACTTCTGGAACTGCCCAGCCGAGTCGGATTCGACGATTAATCTCTTTCTCGAAGTTAGATCTACCCAACTGGACCGTCTGTCCCAGGTAGACGTAGTCGTCCACAACTTCGAGTGTAGTCTCCGATCTTGATAGGTTAGGAGCTACATGGATGTTTACCATGACTTTGGTTTTGTCCATGTTCATTTTGAGTCCCTCTTTCGGAAGCCCCACTGAGATCACCGGGCATTGTACTGAGCTCCTCCGTAGTCTCAGCCATGACTACTATGTCGTCGGCAAACCGAAGGTGAGTGGTGTACTCGCCGTTGACATTGATGCCTCGCCCTCTCCATTCCAGAACCTTGAAGACATCCTCCAATGCGGCCGTGAACAGTTTTGGAGAGATAACGTCTCCCCACCTCACACCCCGCTGTAAGAGGATAGGTTTCGAGGTCTGGTCCTGGAGTCGGACTGACATGGTGGTGTTTTTGTAGAAACATTTCAGCACTTCGATGTACCAATAGTCAATCTGACACCGTTGGAGAGACTGCAGTACAGCCTAAGTCTCGATCGAATCAAAGGCTTTCTCCACAAATGCTAAGCAGAGAGGCAGGTTATACTCCTCAGTCTTCTGTATAATCTGCCGTAGCGTATGTATGTGGTCTACGGTGCTGAATCCGGCTTGTTCAGGAGGCGAACGTCGAACCTGCGCGCGAGACGATTCGTGATGATTCTGGAAAACAACTTGTAGACATGGCTCAGAAGTGAGACGGACCTGTAGTTCTTAAGGAGGGCATTATCGCGGGCTTCTTAAAGAAAAGTACCACCACACCTCTGCCCCATGCCTGTTGCGTTTTGCCCTCGAGTATGACGGAATTAAATAGCTTCTGAAGGGTCTTAAGGACCGGTTTTCCACCCGCCTTCAGAAGTTCGGCCGTAATTCTGTCCTCACCCGGCGCTTTAGTGTTTTTAAGTAGTTTCAGAGCCATCCTTATCTCGTACAGGCTGACGTCCGGGATATCTTCGGTATAGTGTCGGGTCAATCTAGCTCTTGAATCGTTCGCTAGATTTACCGTGGGTTTAGAGATAGACGTGTATAACTGTCCATAGAATGCCTCGATCTCTCCCAGGAGCTACGATTTAGCAGATATGACTCTGCCATCGTCGGTCTTCAGTTTCGTGAGTTGGCTCTGCCCAATAGACAGATCCCTCGCAAAAACTTTGGAGCCCTTATTCCGCTCTATCGCGTCCTTAACCCTTTCGGAATTAAAATGGCGAAGATCGCGTTTTAAGGACTTCGAAATCTGTCTATTGAACTGACGGTATCTGCACGTATCGTCTGAAGACTGCAGAATCATCTCACGCCTCTTCTTCATGAGCTCGAGAGTCGGATCCGAGTCTCTTGTTCTTATTTGTACGGTGGGTCTTGAAAAACTTAGACCCGACCATATGGACAGTTTCTACGAACCTATCGTTAGATTCGTCCACGGAGCTTTCTAGGCACTCAAAACGATTGTGGAGTTCGAGCTGAAAGCTCTCCAATAATCCAGGTTTCTTAATTATACAAAATTGATACTAAAAAAAGCAAATTTGTACTTCATTTTTAATTAAGGACTATCGAATCTTTCTAAAAAATATATTATTTCCATCCAAAAAAATCGAAAGTGGCACCATCAGTAAAGATTTTAATTTATAATACCACGTATAGTATCGAAATAGTCATTTTGGATACAAATAATTTATGAAAAAACAACGTAAATCATCGAAACTGGTACTTTCGATACTATTTGGAAACTACAACGCGCCGTAAATAATTGAATCTGCCCGTTTCGATCATTTACGCGGTAAACATTTTTAATGCTAGTAAAACTGCATTTATAGATAAAGTTTATAGATAATTTAGATAACCTATAGACTAAAATCAAATATTATATCAGTAGTAATATAAGTAAAATAAAATATTTAAAGTATTACATCGTAAAACTTACCTGGATTTAAAATTACTGACTGTTTCAAGGTTTTGTTGTTGCACTGCGGGGCGCGGCGGGGGTGCCGCGTACACTCGCGATAGTGGTAGTTCCGTCCTTTTCGCACTCTCGCCGATACAACGTAAACTCGCGAGAGTTAACTTTCGTTGTTATACGACGGCTAGACTATTACATTCCGATAACATACGTCTCTAAATATCGGGAAACTTAGGACGTTTTCCTAATTTTTGAAGTTGTATTAAAAAACATCCTTTAAAAAGAGCTCAAAACAGTAATAAAAAAAATTTGCTATTTTGCAGATTCGATACTTTACTTAGGGACCATCGATATTTATATTCGTTACTAATAAAATAATCAATTAATAATATTATTCGCTTTAAATACTAATCTATCAAATAGTAATATCCTTAACCCAATATAATTAAATTATTCATAATCATAATTTTAAATCGATTCCAGAATCGATTCATTTCCAAACGTTGCAACACTGTCTTAGTCCGCCATTCAAATTGTGAGACCCGTCGGGTACATTTTGTGCAGTGCGAGTAAAATAAAAATACTTTGTGTTTGTGTTTATATCAAGAACCCTATCCTTATGAGCGTTTGTTACAAATATACTGTGAAACATACAAACACACATATGTATAGTTTTAGCGAATTGGTGCAAAGCACAGAACAAAAATCTACTATCGGTATCTTGTGTCGTGTTTTTGTGATATGAAAAAAAAGCGAGTTAGTAATAGTGTGACAGGTGATAGGACAGAATTGCAGCAACCTCAAGTACTATGGGATAAGGGCTGGAAGAAGAAGAAGGCATCTTGTGTTATGTTTTGTAACTTTGATCATTACAATATTGTAGGGTAGAAATATGGGCCTTGAAAAACGCTAGATCACCTTTTTTCTTTTTCCTGTTGTGCACAGTCTGACTGTCCTGTAGTAATATACTGTCATCGTTATTTGGAAAAATAGAATGAAGTTTTGTGATGTTTTTTTTTTAACCTATCAATACCCGCGAAACGAGACACAATAGTAAGACAATAACAGCGCGGTCCAATGAGACCGGTCGGGGATTCATGAATTAAGTTTTAGACAGGTTGTGAGGATTCACATTCTGCCTGAAAACTTCGTCTTGAGAACCGCTCCTATAAACTTACAGTGCTTATAATTTTGTTCTTTGATTTGTGAACCTATACGTGTGTGATAGTGTGTGAGTGGTTGTTTGGAACATTGTTCGAGAAGTGCGTTTATACGTGGTGATCAGCCCAGCTTCGAGTGCCCTGTTCCGGAAAGATCAACCCAGAAGGTCCAGCCTTCGGTCGACGGAGAAGAGTAAGGTCAATGTGCATGGTCCTAGCCTAATTTTTCCATTAAGTCCAAAAACAATTTTCGTCGTCCAATTTAGATCGTTTTTGCAAGGTCACGCGGTATATTTACGTATTAATACCGCTTCAATACAGTCCAAAATTTTATTCTATATTCATGAACTAGTCCCAATGCGCTTTGGTGTTTGGTAAGTTTAGAATAACAGCTTCGAAGGACCAACTAGCGTTGCGTATATTTAGCGGGAAAATATTTTTACGTTGGATGATATATTGGACGACACAGAAATTGAGCAAAGGAAAGTAGGTATGGGAAGAGTATTGTGACTTACTTGGGAGATCTGGATGCCAGGTTGATGCACGGACTGCCGGGTGGATGACGACACTCACACGTGTTCTCGGATGGTTTCACTCGCGGTCAGCAATCGGATAACTATATCACTTTTTGTGTCGGCCAACACGTTAATTAGGAGGTTTATGGTTCAGCGATTAGATCACATTAGATCCCCGCGGCGCCGCGGGTTCCCTGGTTCAGCGGAGTATTTAGCGGTGGTGTTGTGCGGACGGAGTCTTGAAGCAGAAGAAGGATCATCCAAAAAATGGCGACCTTTTTCGACGCGGGCGGCGGAAGTGTTCCTGATTGGCTTAGCGGCGAACAAGCCTCTCATTCGCTGTCTTTTGCGCATTCTTCTATGGCATGGGATGATTGGACGGGAAGTTGGAGTATGATTGGCTCAATACTGTCGTCCAATATGAATGAATTATAATGTGTGAGATGCGTTTGGATACATGATACAAAAAATGTTTATAGGGCTAGCTTGCGTAAGCATTCTGCCCGGCTTTCGAGGATATGAAGTATACTCAAAAAGTAAGGAGTCAAATTAAAGCGGATTGAAATTAAATTAACTTGGACAAAAGAGAAAAGTTATAATGAAAATATGTGAACTACAGCTAAATTAGATGTTTAATTACGCGGTGGTATTATTGAGAAGGTAAAGGACATAGTTTAACAACGGGTCTTTTGAAAGAGCCACTGCATGTCTTCACCATGGCAACGCGAGTTATCCCATCCTTGCCGGGAAAAATCTCGGTGATTATGCCCATTGGCCAACGTAGAGGAGGGACATCATCCTGATGCATGAGAACCACTGTACCAATCTTAATATTGTCGGCGGCATTCAACCATTTTTGCCTAACTTGCAAGTTATGTAAATATTCTATACGCCACCTTCTCCAAAAGCTACAAACCATTTGGTCAAGCAATTTTTTGCGGCAAGTTAGAGGTTTCGTCGTTTCGGGAACGTTCACGACAGGCAACGTAGTTAACGGAGAAGCCATTATAAAATGAGCGGGAGTAAGCGGTTCTGGGTACGGATCCTCACTCAGGACACAGAGCGGTCTGGAATTTAGAACTGCCTCAATTTCAGTGAGAACAGTCGAAAGCTCCTCATAAGTAAGAAGTTGAGAGCCGATAACACGATATAAATGCGTTTTAGTAGATTTAATATTTGATTCCCACAGCCCTCCAAAGTGGGGGGCGCGGGGTGGAATCATTTTCCACTCTATGCGGTAGCGGTTAGCAAGTAGTTCTTGTAATTGAGCCTTGGCTCCAACGAAGTTTGTTCCGTTATCAGAATATAAATAAGAGACGGGGCCTCTGCGGGAAATGAATCTTTTAAAAGCTGAAATGAAGGTGTCCGATGACACGTCGGTAACCAATTCAATATGAACTGCTTTGGTAACGAAACAAACGAATAAGCATATGTAAGCCTTCTGACTTCTTTGGCCTCTGCGTCGACATAAGGTTACTTTAATAGGACCAGCGTAATCCACACCAGTATGAACAAAAGCTTTAGTCTCTTGTACGCGGCAAGCGGGTAAATCAGCCATCTTTGGACTGGGGTGAGAAGGAGAAACTTTGAAACAAAAGTTACAAGCATGTACCCTTTGTCTGACGACACCTCTGGAAGAGATGATCCAATATTTTTGGCGTAACAGAGAGGTAAGAAGGTTTACACCGGCATGACAATGAATGCGATGATAATAGTCTATTAGAACATGTGTAAAATTATCATGTTTAGGTAAAAGCGCGGGATGCTGAGCTTCATAAGGAAGGTTCGCATTTGACAACCTGCCACCAATTCTAATTATGTTATGCTCGTCTATAAATAAATCGAGTTTCTTAAACTGTGAGCGAAGTTTTTTATTTTTAATTTCGTCATAAATATCTAAAAAATGAAATTGTTGAATACAATGAATTAAATAAATTTCAGCGGCAACCAATTCACGGACAGTAATTGTCTTATGTGACTTGTCATAAGGAATAATATGCAAAAATCTCAAAATGTATACAATTATGCGCAATATTTTATGTAACGATGTAAATTTTTGAGAAAGGCTATATATCAAGTTAAGTTCTGATACGGTAGATACTAATGTTAAAGATTTATTTTTAAACTCAGGCAATTGCTCGCTGCATGAGGAAACAAACGGAGTAATAGGCCACTCATCAGTTTGTCGCAGAAGCCATTCAGGGCCATGCCACCATAAATCATGGTTTAGTAACTGTTCGGGTAGAAGACCTCGAGACAGACAGTCACTAGGATTTTCTTTTCCGTTAATATGGTAAAAATGTTTAGGATCAAGATTTTCTTGACATTTAGCGACGCGGTTACTAACAAAAATGTTCCACTTGTGAGGTGAGGAATGAATCCATGAAAGTGTAATTGTAGAATCGGAAAAGGCAAATATTTTATTAATAGCGGTGCGAGAGCGGTAAGTGTCATAAACTAGTTTAATTAGTTTAGACAAAAGAACAGCGGCGCAAAGCTCTAGACGAGCCAGAGATACGACCTTAACAGGTGCAACTTTAGATTTAGCACACACCAAATTTACGTGTGTATTACCATTTGTGTCAGTGACATGTAAGTATATAACGCAGCCATACGCATTCAAGCTGGCGTCAGCAAAACCTACTATATTTGTCACGCAACCCATAGTAACGGCTACATGACGCGGCAATTTTAAAGAAGAAAGTAGAGGCAGTTGCTCTTTGAATTTTTGAAAGAGAAGTACGATAGAATCGGGTGGAGTTTCATCCCAATCTGTGTTTAATTTCCATAATTCTTTTATGAGTAATTTCGCGAATAAAACTACAGGAGCCACTAGACCGAGAACGTCCCACAGACGGGCAATAGTGGAAAGTATGACGCGTTTAGTACAACCTTTATCTAACTCAGATGTAGTAAAGGTGAAACAGTCCTCGGAAGGAATCCATTTGAGTCCAAGGATTTTTAAATTATCCCCGTCAGAGAAATTAATAGAAGAGCGGTTGGAGTGTGGAATAACCTCCAGTAATTCCAAGGAATTACTTGCCCATTTAGTAAGGTCAAAGCCCCCAGCTTTAAATAAGGCGATAAGTTCAGCGGAGAGAATCTTGGCTTCCTCTAGAGTAGGGGTCGAGTTAGCCAAGTCATCCATATAAAGCTCATGAGAAGCGACAATGGATGCGCGCGGGAAGCGATGTTTTTCATCCTCTGAAAGCTGGCGCACAGTGCGCATGGCTAGAAAGGGACTGGGCTTGAGACCGAAGGCAACACGGTTAAATTTAAATTCGCGAACAGGTTCAGTAGTATTAAATCGAAACAATATTTTTTGATATTTTCGATGATCCTCAATAACCTTAATTCGAAGATACATCTGTTTTATGTCAGCTGTAACTGCAATGGGAAACAAACGGAAATTTAAAAGTAATAAAAATATGTCAGCCTGTAAATTCGGACCTGTATGCAGTAAGTCATTCAATGAAACGCCATTATGAGACTTAGCGCTCGCATCAAGGACAATGCGCACCTTAGTAGTTTGTTTATCATTCCTAATAACAGGGTGATGCGGTATGTAATATCCTATAGTCTGATCAACCGAACTAGGTGTAGTTTCAGTTAAATAATTTTGATCGATATACTCTTGGATTATTTCGTTATAACTAGCGCGCAAAGAAGGGTCGCGAAGCTTAGTTTTTTCCAAATTAATTAAACGTCGATAAGCGACAGCATATGAATTTCCGAGTGATTCTGGATTTTTACAGAATGGTAAGGCAACACAGTACCTACCACTGGAGTCACGTGACACAGTAGAAGCGTACAGCTGTTCACATTCCCGTTCAGCGGGGCTCATAAAAGATTTTGAAGGTATTTCTTCGATATTCCAAAATTTATGTAAAGATTCGTCCAACGACAAAAAACAATGAGAATCATCTACTGTTAACGCGGTAGAAAAACATGAAGCGGTATTTAAATCATCTAGACTGTTATTGTTATTAGATAAACTAGAGGGTATCTCACCCATAATTATGTATCCAAACACGGTTTCAACAGCTGATGGCGCGGTAGGTGAGAGAATTCTGTTATGAAGTAATAAATACGGAAACAGTTTTGCCCCTAGAAGTAATTCAACCTCACCGGGCACGTGCCACAGGGGGTCGGCTAGCGGTAACTCGAATAAATGTTGCACAGCAGAGGTGTCAACCAAGTGAGATGGTAATTTATCAGTTATACAATCAATAACAAGAGCGGTTATTTTAAAAGAATTTGTTTTATTTTTTGCAGTAACTGTTATCTCCACGTAACCTATGATAGGCCGCGAAGAGGTTCCTACACCCTTTATAAATGAATTTGAAAGCGGTATAATATTTAATTGCAGTTTTTTACAACAGGCTGTAGTAATTATATTATTTTGCGAAGCGTTATCTATTAAGCACCTTACAGAAACGGATTTGTTATGTTTGTTATCAACATAGACTTGTGCTGTTGACAAAACAATCGTAGTACGTGTAGTTTTTATTCCTACGCGAGAACATGCACAAAGCGCCACCTGTTGTGACTGCGCGGAAGCGTCAGCTGATATCGATCGCTGCTGTGAACTTTGTTCCAAATGTAAAAGAGAATGATGTTTTTTGTTACATGTTCTACAGGTGTGTATAGATTTACACTGCGAGGCAGTGTGCGTTGTACTAAGGCAGTTTACACATCCACGTTTATTTTTAATAAAATCCAAACGCGAACCGGCCGATATTGTTTGAAAGTTTGGACAGGTGTACAGTTTCCAATGATCTTTGCTACTACAATACATACAAGTTTGGTTATTGTCACAAGCAACAAATGTATGTACTGTACTATCACGTGATTGGCTACGACAAGAATTATTTTTATTATTGTTGTTACTTATTGATGCGGTCCGAGTTAAAGTAGATCTATCTAATATTTTTACTTGCGATTTTATAAATTCAACGAAATCCGTATAAGTAGGAATCTCCACATCTCTCATATGCATCTCAAATGAATGTATGATAGCGGGATCTAACTTTTTTAAAGCTAAATTTAATAATATGAAATCCTTTAGGTCGTTAATTTTTAATTGTTCTAGTGCCGAAACAGACGCGTGAAAACTTTCAATAAAACTATTTAAAGAGGCGGAATTATTAATTGCGGGTTTGATATTTAAAATATTAGACATGTAGTGCGAACCTAGTGCTCGTTTATCTTGATACTTTTGAACCAAACTGTTCCAGATAGACGCGTAATTATCCCCTGACGGAATAATTCCGGCGGTAATTTGCAATGCGTTTCCTTTTAGGTTACCTATTAAATATTGCACACGTTGAGAATCTGTAAGGTTTGAATTTTCATGGACATTTGATTTAAATGATTCATAAAAAACAGGCCAATTATCAATTCTACCATCAAAAAACGGAATCTGAATTGGTGGCAGCTTGACTGAGCATTTTGACTGCGTCGCGGTATTAGTAGACGCTGAGTCCTTCAATGACCTTGAGGACTTCGCTTCAATAAGTGAGCGTATTCTCTCTACTCGCGTATAAACTCCGTCAAAGGATATTTGACTGTTATAATCTATTTTATGATCAGGATTTATTTGTAAAGAATATGTATTTATTTTATCTATGTTAGAAATAAACTCTTGACGAGTAACTGAGATTATTTGCGTGTCTGCCATAAACGTCTCAGCCGAACGTAGCTCAATACTAGTCGTATTTATTTTCTTTGATATTTCATACAATGACGATAAACGCTCAAAGATTGCTTGGTTTTTAGCTTGCAGTATTTTAACTTTTATTTGAAGATCTTCCATATTGGAGTAGTTCTAGTAACTATAGCGGACAAAATAATTTATGTTTATGTAGGTAGACTTCAAGAATATTTTATATTTTTTTTTATTTAAGTAGCGGGTGAAAGTAAATTATTGCGGTTGAGTTTATGTTATAGGCAAGTTTGCCGAACTAACTCACGATAATTAGCGGTTTTAATAATTCCCTATGCTATTTCAATGCAACAGGCGAACTATTAAGTTGGTACAGTAGTTCTCAATGATGTAGGTAGGTACCTAGCGGGGAATGTAAGAACGATAGTATGCGTTCAATATGGCGGTTTTACGAATTCAGGTTAGATAAGTAGGTACCTATTTAACCTAAATCCCAGGTATGAGACCTATGAATGCTGATTCTATGAATCCGGCTCGAAGGACCATTTTACTTATGGTAAGTTTAGAATAACAGCTTCGAAGGACCAACTAGCGTTGCGTATATTTAGCGGGAAAATATTTTTACGTTGGATGATATATTGGACGACACAGAAATTGAGCAAAGGAAAGTAGGTATGGGAAGAGTATTGTGACTTACTTGGGAGATCTGGATGCCAGGTTGATGCACGGACTGCCGGGTGGATGACGACACTCACACGTGTTCTCGGATGGTTTCACTCGCGGTCAGCAATCGGATAACTATATCACTTTTTGTGTCGGCCAACACGTTAATTAGGAGGTTTATGGTTCAGCGATTAGATCACATTAGATCCCCGCGGCGCCGCGGGTTCCCTGGTTCAGCGGAGTATTTAGCGGTGGTGTTGTGCGGACGGAGTCTTGAAGCAGAAGAAGGATCATCCAAAAAATGGCGACCTTTTTCGACGCGGGCGGCGGAAGTGTTCCTGATTGGCTTAGCGGCGAACAAGCCTCTCATTCGTTGTCTTTTGCGCATTCTTCTATGGCATGGGATGATTGGACGGGAAGTTGGAGTATGATTGGCTCAATACTGTCGTCCAATATGAATGAATTATAATGTGTGAGATGCGTTTGGATACATGATACAAAAAATGTTTATAGGGCTAGCTTGCGTAAGCAGTGTTGGTGTATAGCGCCACTTTTCTGGTTTTCACAGATGTCTACAATGTTGAAAAAATTAGAAAAAAGCCGACAAAAAATTCCATCACCGGAGTGTCCAGAATCATGACGTACTGATGGATCCAGTACATGAATCTGGTAGACGTTTGTGCGTCGAAGTCTGACACACGGTACACCGTATGTAACAACTTGTGAAACTATAAGTAGTTCGATTTTTGATCTCATGTCACGATAAGCTCATGAAAAGAGCTTAGTAGGGTCCGAAACTAATCAGAAATATCGGAAACATCGATACCTGTGAGCAAAATAGCTAAAGCAAGGTCGAAATATAGGAAATTATGGAACCAAGATTTCTCCGAAATTCAAATCTTATTTCGTCGGTATAATATTTGCTTAGATGGTTTTCCTTCTTACCAGTTTATTAAATGAGTCTGTTTTAGATGTTCGTTACGTAATCAACCTTTTAACATCTGCTGAAGATTTTATTCTAAGCTATACTTATTTTTCTTCCACCTTTTCTTTTTTTTTCAAGTGGGGAATCATTAGAATGACTGCTCCTACTCTTGGGCGGAGCGACGTGTCAGACTTTTACTCAGTAAACCCCACCCCATTCCTTTGTCATCTTCATTCTGAGGTCACAAACTTCCCTATCAGAATCCAATGCATGACCCCAGAGGCTTCGACCCTGCTGGGCCCCTACATTTGCTGACATATCCATGAGGCGCGCGTGAAACAGAACACGCCGTTGACGACTTTTGCTCAGTTTGGGTTATTACCGGACTTTGAAGCATAAAATTGGTTAGTTATAGCTTTTCAGCTGCTGCCAGACGCTTCGCCCACATGAAAGTTGAATATTGTCTTAAGGGAACCTATTCCTAGAGTAAACTCCTATTTAATTATTAAAACTTATGCAACACAAAGGTATAAAGGCGGACTAAATGCCGTAGGCTATTCCAGGACATGGCCTACTACTACAGTGTACTACTGAAATCTATTCAGTCGTTCAAGTGTTAAGAAGTTATAATATACCATGTCCTTGATATAAAATATAAGATTGCTTAGAGCCAAACCTCTAGCCAATCATAACTTTATCAATATGTATAGAAAAATACTTGAACATAATAATATTATTTTTATCAAAACTTGGTGACTTTCTTCAAACTTTTTACCTTCATTATTACCTAATAAGTACTTTGTGGATCTGGCAATATTCCAAGCATATTCTTGTTACACAAAACTATTATATTAAGTTATACATATTATATTAACGTACCTTTAAACTTTGACAATAAGTTCGCCAATGTATGGGACATAGGTGAACTTTGTGTCAATCATTTGCACTAATGCAATATCCCTTTTTTATAGGTCTTACGTTGAAGTAAATGTGGTAGTCGATAAGTATTTGTTTGTTGCCAAATAAAATGTAGATACTCTAGATCATTTCACCTCTACCTAAACCGGCCTGGGCGGGCGCGCGGCGTTTGCTAACTATTCATTCATCTCTTTTTTCCATACTCTTTAACCACTGGCTAAGAGATGACAGAGTAAGTGCAGATGTAAAAAAACATTATTATTGTTAAAAGTATTTCAAGTGTGCTTCATTGTCACACACATGCAATCACGTTATTCAATCAAATAAAAAAATATATATATATTTCACGCATTCAATCAAAAATATATTTCTTCGATCACTTGATTTTGTTAAATAAATAATAACAATTCCTCGTATTGAAACGCGGAAATATGTGAAGATTGGAAGGGCCTTCAATAGTTGAGTTGATATTACAGGAATCAATAGATAAACGAAAGCCCTCATATAGCTCAGGACGATGCCTTACAACTAACGTTAGGGTTGGCAAACACAACCATTCAATCGATAAATTGTTCAGTATAAAAAACACAAATAAAATAAAAAAATGTTATTAAACAAGAAAATCACTTCAGTGCCGTAGATTCTTATACATAGATTTATGAGCAATTAACGGTAACATTTTCATTTATTCGTTGTCACCTTTTGTAGGCTGCAAAGAAACATAAAGTTATATAAAATTTAAGAAAATCAATAAAGACTCTAAACTAATTACATAAACTCTTCCACATTGCTGTCGAATGGTAATATGCCCAAAAAACCTACGGCTTTGCCACAAAGAAGTTCAAAAATATAGTCCAAATACTCATGTAACATAAACATGTTTTCTTTCTTTTCAACCCACTCATGATAAAAATATTCAGAGTTCATATAACATAGCTCTAGTTTTTTTTCCAAAATAAACCTAAACCCAAAAATCTTCAACACACAAAATTATCTTTCAAAAATTCCTCACAAAATCCCTAAGTTTGCAACCCTAAACAACCCGAAAAATCCCCGGATTGTTCCTAAAAGGATATAGACGATATTAACACATCAAAGGGCTATCATGCTATCTGTCATGGCGGAAACGTTACAATATGGTGGAATACACTAGTGCGTGTTTTTATTTTTCTATATTTTAACAATTTGGTATTTAGTTGTGGACTGAAATTAAATGTGACGTGTTTTGTTTCTATTTTGATAAACGTGAGTTCAGGCTCAGATGATGATGATAATGGGATTGAATGATCATAGCATTGTTAGGATTTATATGAAGCCAATAACAGAGTTGTATAGGTTGCCAAATACTGGTCAGAAAAAAATGAAGGAGTTCATGGACACGGACAGAAGAAGAAGGTTAGGATTTTTATTAAAATGTTCTTCAAAAGATATAATCTTGGATTTGCAGTAAATGCATATATTATAGCCGCAACACCAAAGACTGAGTGAGACACCAAAAATCCGGATTTCAAGATTATACTGGAATATTTAGATTCTTAGAAGGACAAACTTTGATCAATGCTGATAATTGATTTCAATCGTGACGAAGAGAAAGAATAAAACGCCTGTCACGAAAAGAGTTTTGAGTGGGTGGATGAAGAGGGAGGCTTAGAGACGAAAAACATTCTATGTCCAAGCTATGTTATAATTTTTATCCTAATCAGTTGTATGACCGACAACCACAAACATACTTTCTCGTATGTATAATATTAGTAAGGCTTCAATAATAATTTCAAAGTCACAACGACCTTCTTTTGTTTCTTTCCACAATGTAACATATTGTCGCCTTTGTACCTATCCGATATTAGATGTTTAGCGGCTGATTAAATAATATATTTCACTCCATATTTCGTTTGTCGCACTGATAAGGTCTCTTTCCGAACTTTTGTATTACCCTTTGTTATTATTTTCTTTGTGATTTCAACTCTTTTGTTATTTCTTAAGGCTTCTTGCTTTTCTTTACAATTAGTTCTATTTTTGGAAATTTGTGATGTGAGTTCTTAAAGGTCAAAACATGCGAATCCTTACAATATTTGGCAAGGGAAAGAGGTGTTTCTATAAAATTCACTTTGTTCCACAAAACTTGAATGGGTACCTCTTTTTTCGTGTGTTTATGAACTGTTTATTGAAATTAAATATAAAGAACACAAAATACTTAACACGTGACCATTATTAGGGTTTCATGTTTGAGTCGGCAAAAATGGAATCATTTCTTAAGACAACACGTGTTTACTTAGAAACTTTAAGATTGAAATAAATTTCAAATCGTTGTAGACTTGAGTGTTTGTTTTTTTTTCTTTGGAGCTGTGAAAAAATCAAACGTTCAACTCAATCATAAGATAAAGACGTTAACTGCGCATGTTTTGTTGCTTGCAAGAGTCTATACGGAAATTTCTCTTGACTGAAAATCATAAGATTTTGTAAGAAGAATTAATTCTAAGTAATAGGTATGAATAAAGGCAATATCCCAAAAATGTAGCGATCATTTGGTCGACAATGGAGCACGCTTGCCTAGAAGTAACCTATTCACTCTTGACTTAAAGACCCGCAGCTTGTAGCTATCAAAGTGACCAAACACCTGCACTTTAGAGGATTTAAGTGTGCCACCGATGCTGCAATTAACGAAACTAACTACTGGGCCCAAACCATTTAACAAGTTTTCCTTCGATTCGAAAAGAAGAAGAAGAAACAATCAAAATATACAGACTCCAGCAAAGAATTTAAAAAGGAAGTTGTAAATAATAACATCTTTTAATAAAAGCACCTACATTTAACCGCACGAATTCGGTCATTTTGCTTCCAAAAATAGCCAAGAATATCAACTTTCAATAACAGAATTATGAAGTACGAAAACCACTCGGCGCCCATGAATTATAGAGGATGATTAATTAATGAAACCACGAATGGAGGCTATACTGTGCCCCGCGGCTCTGCCTGCCGCCTCAACCGTTTTTCATACGAGCCCAACGTTAATATTTTAGATAGAAAAGGTCGGGGACTGAGATGTAGGAATTGGTGGAGGCGGTATATTGGCGTTTGGTGCTTTACATTTGGGGAATTTTCTAAGGTGTTAAATTCTCCAATGACTTTCAACGCTTTAGGGTGGAGCAAAAGAGCATGTCAGACTTTTACAGACTAAACTACACAAGTGACCTGTAGTGCACTTTGCGGTTTAGGAACATAGGTTTTCTTTTCAAAAAATTCGCGTGGCCCCATCGGGTATCGGCTTTTACTGTTAGGCTGCATCTCAACAATACGTTCCGTTGACGACTCGTGTTTTTTTCAAGTGGGGAATCATCAGAATGACTTCTCCCGCTCTTGGGCGGAGTGGGAGGACGTCTCAGACTTTTACTGACTACACCTCACACAATTTCTTCGTTGCCATCGTTCTGGGGTCACGAAATTCCCTTTTGGCCCCAGAGGCTACGACCTTGTTGGGCCCTTATAGTTTGCAGATATCTCCTTGAGGCGCGCATGGAACAAAACGCGCCGATGACGACTTGGGCTCGGTCCAGGTTATTACCAGACTGCCAGACGGCACTTGGGCTCGGTCTTTTCTGGACAAGCGGACGGTATGCTACCCATTGCAGCCATGTCCTTCTTTAGAATTGCTGCTTTGCAGTAGTAGACGACCACATACCATTTTTTCTCGCTTAATAGTCGTTGGCTATAGCAATAAGATTTAAAAATGCATAGAAGATACTGTTCGTTTTCTATAAGCAGAACAGGATAGGGTTGATAATTTGGAAATATAGATATGTTGTGCATTTTATTATCTAGGTATCTATGTAATTCAAAACATGTAAAACTAATCCAGCAAAGATTTCTAGAAATCTGCTATTTTTCGTGAACTTTGTCCCTTTATTATGTACTCATAAAACCTTGCATATTTAATAGAAATTCCGAATGATATTTTTTTTTCTAAAAGCACAAGTAAATTTAAAACAACAATCAGTATTTTTACGAACAAGTTTTGTGAAATATTCGAGTGAGTGAAAAAATCAGCGCATGCCAACAGACCATTCCTTCAGACATTATCTTTTCTTCTCACATTGCCTGTTTATCAAACATTGCATTCAATTATTTGAAATGAAACAAAAAGCTTCTAAATCATGATTCATTTGACGATAGACGGATCGGAATAGGCCCTCATAAAACGAATTTGTATAGTCGCTATAATAATAAATACTAAAAACAGAAAAAAAAATTTGCGGGGCGTTCATACAACAAACGTAATTATTTGTCGTTTTTTGCTACGGACGTTACTTATAAAACCCTTTGAAAACCAGTCCGATTAGCACTTAGTCAGTTTTAACTCTTTTTACTACTACACACATTTAAGTCATTTTTGCAATTTGCCTTCTAACCTTGTTTTAGGAAAAGTGCTGTAACTAAGTGGCTCCATTTCACTTCCTACATCATAGCGAAGAGAGGGTTGAATAAACATGATGTTTGCAACCCGAGCGTACAAATATGAAATGAAACCCTTCCACTGTTTCACGTTGAAATAGTGGGACTAGTTGTTATATTACTGACGGGTAAGGGATCTAATTTAGAAGCTGGACTATTTATTTTTTATTTAATTTTGGCCTTGCTTAATTCAATGCTGAAGGGTTTAAGTAATTATTTGTTGTAGTAGCCTTGTCCAATGTTTTTGTTGTTGAGCCTTTGGTTTCTGTTGTTATTTGTAGGTCTTTGACTGTTGTTACTACCGATATAAATGTATCCACGAGGAGCTCGTGGCTATATAATAACAGCCGCATGTAAATCGATCTTCAAGGTTAAGCAACGCTTGCCAAAGTTGGTTTGTGGATGGGTGACCATCTAAACGTAACGAGTTTCCTCCGTGCCTCGGAAAGCACGTTAAGCTGTAGGTCCCGGCTGTCATTTGTAGATCTTTGGCAGTCGTTACGGATAGTCAGAAGCCAGTAAATCTGACTCCAGTCTTGCCATGAAGTACCGTATTACCCCAGTTAATGGGTTGTGGAGGTCTGGTAGGCAGCCGCTCCTCGTAAAATACTGGTATTCAGCTAAATCCAGCTTGACTGGAAGCCGACCCCAATATAGTTGGGAAAAGGCTAGGCAGATGATGATGATGATGACTACCGATATAAATGTACTAACGCCTGTTTTCAATAAGCTATCTATCTGTTACTGTAAAAGCCAGAACTACGGTAAATCCTAAGATTTTCCAGTAAATCCTAAGATTTACCAACTCTAAATGGTAAAAGTCCGAACTGTTCTATAATCATCGTTTATTTCGGACTTTTACTACCATTCACTTGGTAAATCTTAGGATTTACCTCAAAGACCCGGTTAATGTTAAGATAAACATTACCAAAAGATAGGTAACGATTTGAGTGATTAGTAGTACAATTAGTGTTTAATAATTATGCATTGTTCTGTAAGACTATGGACCGTGTACTCAACACTAAGCTCCTGGCATACCTACCTAGAAACTTATGACATCCTAAGTGACCGTCAATACGGCTTTATCCGAAATTGGTTAACTAGTGATCTTCTAGCGTATGCCATCCGTATCTGAAATGAGGCCATCGAGAAGCATGGGGAAACGCTAGGCGTCTCTCTCGACATCTCGAAAGCTTTCGATAGGGTCTGGCACGAAATCTTTGTAAGTAAGCTTCCTTCTTTTGGTTTATCTGCTGGATTGAGTGCTTGGATCGCAGACTTCCTGAGTGACCGATCCATTCGAGGGGTCGTCGATGGCAGCTCGTCCGGTCAAATGGCCATTAATTATTTATTAAACACATTAACAATCTGCTTAAGCCTGGTACCTTTGGGTATGCAGACAGTACTGTTACTGAAAGATACATATCCAATACACGAACTAGTGGGTCACAGATCCAGTCTCTCCAAGTGGCTATGGTTGAGTACTTGAATTGGTCCTTGGAGGCGGTCACAGAATGGGGCAATGCCAATTTTCCGCTAAAAGAAGACAATTCAGTTCTCCTACTTTCCTGGGTGCAACCGTGCCGATAACTGACCATCTTGATCTTCTTGGTGTTACGTTGACGTCGACTTTTAACCTATCAATACCCGCGAAACGAGGCACAATAGTAAGACAATAACAGCGCAGTCCTATGAGACCGGTCGGGGATTCATGAATTAACTTTGCTCCATATATTGAAGCAAAGGCTCAATTGGCTCCTAAAAAGGTAGGAATCCTTGCAAAGGTGAGACAGTACTTCACACCGGAACAGCTGCTCACACTTTATCAAGCGCAAGTTCGATCATGTATGGAGTACTCCTCTCATCTTTGGGATGGATCTGCCCGATATCAGCTTGAAGCTATTGAAACGAGAGCCAAGAAGATCATTGGTAATGATGCACTCGTTTAGTCGAGGCTTCAAAATCTTGAGCATCAACACCGAGTCGCTAGCCTGTCACGTTTCTACCGGTTGCATTTTGAGGAGTGTGCGTCGGAATTGCATAACTAAATAATTCCTCCTAGCCCGTTCCATCATCGGACCATCAGGCGTACGGCGATGCGCCATCGGTACATGGTAGATATCCCTCTTATACGCGCAAAACGTTTTGGGAACACATTTATTGTACGTACAGCCAACGAGTAGAAATCCCTGCCGGAGTCTATGTTTCCTGATAGCTACAACCCAGGAATCTTTAAGTCAAGACTGAATAGGTAACTTCTTGGTAAACGCGCTCCATCGTCGAAAATACAAAACCAACATTTACCAACCCTCACTGGTAAAACCTAGCATGTACACTCTCTTACTAAATTCGCGTAGCACCGCACACAAAAATTATAAATGTGTGCATAAACGCTACCGCGTGAAACACAACAGGTATTATCGTTGTGTGCTACAAATTAACTCGTCTGCGCATCGTCATCCCAGCAAGCCGCTACGATTGGTCGGCCCAGAGGGGAAGTGCGGGGCTTAGTTCCGTTTTCTTACGCGCGCGCCGCCACTGTCATTCCGCCATTATACCGGTAAACGAAACGCACACGCAATTTTGTAAAAACTATATTCTCATGATTATACGCCTAAATTCTATCGAAGAAGTATTTTATTCATCTCCAAAACAGTAGACGATGGAAAAATTGACCACTGTTGTTAACGGCGCCATGGCGCAATGCGTATGATACATCGTCACCCTCCCGGCTAACTGTCCTAACTAGCAATTGATGTTTTTCCAGGGCAACTGTTTTTCGGTCGGGCGTTACAGTCAAATTACTGTAGTTGCGATAGTTGTGGCTTTATCAATTATTTAAAAAAAAAATTATATAGCTCTTGGCTTATTCTTTAAGTTAGTAGTCGCCCTAAAGCCCTAAGGTATCTATTTATTTATTCATATTAATTTGAAGCAGATACGTCTCGCAAAACCAAATACGTGATTATCTCCTAAACGGTAAACGATACAGATACGACGATTAAAGAGAACTTATTCGAAATATAGCTAAGAACGCGTAGGTAATGTTAGTGCAGATACGTCAGTTTGTGAGATACGACAGTTAGCGGGGAGGGCGACGACATGTCTGACGAGTAAGAGGTCCCAAGTTCGATTCCTATCGTCTGATAAATATAATTTTGTAATTTTATACATATAAACTATGTATATTTACGAAATTCATTAACGAAATTTTTGTATATAACTTGTAATATAAATAATTTTATAATATATATATATAATACATATATTATTTACGTAATATAATAATAGATACGTTATTATTATAATTATTGTTAGTTGACAATACTTTCATTGTCAACTTTTTTTTATTTTCGCAAACATTCACTTATGAAATTATTATAGTTATTTAAATTAACATCGAACACTTACACTTAATCTTTGGAAAGTATATTTTTATGATATGGGTAGGTAATCAGTAATAATGTTCACAATAATCAAGTAGCTGTGGGTATAAAACAAACATAAAGTATCATCTGACAATAATTCACGTATTCAAGTAATATTATGTCTCCAGCCTGCTCAACTCGCAAACAAAATAAAACTCGTTTACTACTCGATATACACACACACATATTTGTATATGTGTTTGCTACGAATCAGATAAATAAATTCGCTTCATTCGTTAGATGGTAATTTAGCACTGATTATCAAGTGCTTGCTTGCCGTTAAAGGTGTATCGAGTTCGATCCTTGCCATTGACAAAACGTTTTTTTTCTACTTTATTGTAGTATATATAATGATAACGAAGTTTAATAAAACTAAAACTTAGAATATTTGCTTTAGCGTTTGAATCCCCAACCGGTCCTATGAGACCGCGCTGTTATTGTTATACTATTGTGTCTCGTTTCGCGGGTATCTGAGTAATTAAAAACTAAGTGTATGAATATTATCATCTACCCACTTTATTAGTTATTTACTAAGAAATGAGTCGGATAATAAGTTAACCTGGCATAACGCTTTTGCCTATTACGATCGTGTGTTCTACAACTTACTCCGAGACAAAAAATAATTAATCGTTGTGGAAAGTGATACTTTTTATAAATAATAAACAACATGTCTCATTTGTCTACACTTTTGAGGGCTGAGATAATATTATTACATAAACAAAATGTATCCATAAGTGAAATTTCGAGGAGATTAATGCTACCGGTAAGTAACAAATCCAAACTTAACATAGGTAATGCAAAATAATTTAACATTGTTGATATTTGTTAGGTTTTAACGTAATTTTGTGATTGTTTACAGAGGAAAACTGTGCAGTTTTGGGTGCATAGATATGCAGCTGAAGGGACAATCGATGCCAAACGTCCGGGTCCAAAAGCAATTACATATACGGATGCCAACCCACTGCATCGAAATATTGTTGCTACGTATAGCGCTGACGGCTTTGCTACAACAAGAAACACTGCAATTATGCACGACGTGTCTATGACAATTGTTCGACGCCACTTACGAGCAGCTAAAATAAAATGTCGCAAGCCCGCGAAAAAAATTTTACTGACGGCGTTGCATAAGGAAGAAAGGATGCGGTTTGCAAGAAAATTTATAGATTTCGATTGGTGCAATAACATAGTTATATTTAGTGATGAAAAGTGTTTTAAGTCAGATAAGGATGGGCGTAAAATATTATGGAGAAAAGATGGCGAACGTTACCATCACAAAAATATTCTCCCATGCAGGTCTAGTGGTCGCATTACGTTAGGTTATTGGGGCTGGATGTCATCGATGGGTCCCGGTGAGTTAGTGGAGGTAGGGGGTCGCAATACCAGTCAAGGTTACTTGGACATTTTGCAAAATGTTATGTTGCCTACCGTGCGCGTGGCATACCCGGACGAGCATATTTACTTCGTGCACGATAACTGCTCGGTGCACTGCGCACGAATGGTGCAAGACTGGTTAAGTGTCCAAGAAAACTTGACTGTTATTGAATGGCCCTCTAAAAGTCCCGATTTGAACCCCATAGAAAACCTATGGGGTCACATGGTGCTCAACTGGGATTCATCTGATGTAAGATCTAAACGTAATTTAGATAATTTAGTGTTATCCATGTGGGAATCGTTTCGCGGCACTGACCTGTGTGAAAATTTGGTGGCTAGCATGAGAACGAGGTTACAAGAAGTAATCGACAATGAAGGTGCACCAATTAGATATTAATTTTGATTTAAATTGAATCCAATTATAAATATTTTTAAAAAGCTGTATTACTGTATTTTGTTCTTCTTGTTGTTGTTTTTATGATGTTACCTATTGTTATTGAAATCAAGAGTTACGATACCTATCATAGTTCATTTTTTAACCCTTAACTTGGCAAAGAAATAAAAATTGAATAACTGTTTTTTTTTTCAAATAATCTTATTTTATATGAACATAGAACGCAGCGAAAAATAATAAAAAAAATCAAAGCCTTTTGTTTCCTGAAATACCTTCCGTATCCTGTGAGATACATTGCCATGTTCGTAAGGAATGACTATCTCAGGTGAATGTATCCCCCAAGACACACTGCCAAAAACAGGTCATAATACAAATGGTATATAAAATAGTAATTTTTAATTGGTGAGATCGTTTAACAGGAAATTACTGATTGTGAAAAGTATAAAAACTATTTCTGCCAAGTACTCAGCATAATCTAACTCCTTAGTACTTAGTATATGACACAGTGGTTTGATTTTTGGTACATAGTTAGCACCTTCCTTCTGTTCCAAAAGTCGCGAAGTAGCTAAGCTGGTCACTGCAAATTATTTAATTATTAGAAACAGGCACTTTTATTGGTTTTCATGAGGTTAGACCCTCTTCATTATTGTCCGTATGTTTCGTGGTGGTACTGAGGAGTAATAACAAGTTTTTGGCAATATTGTACCTGAATTTGAACCACTACCGATTTTTCTCTGTTATAAAATCCACCTATTATATATACATATGTTTAACAGCAGTGATATCAACAATGGTGGTCTTGTCCCCTCAGTTCAGTTCTATAGAGAGCAATTAGAATATCAGCTCAATCAACACCGCCTATATGGGCGTTGTAACGTTTTATAATTTCAGGACAACGCATCGCTAACCTCATCTTTTTCTCCTTGTTTTTTTTTTGGATCGTTGATATAGGGTGGGCATCTACAAAGCTGCTTGCGGCAGTGACACATTTATTGTCTTACTGATACCAATTGTGTCAAATTTTGCGCGACTGGTAGAGTGAGTAGAGACGCTAGCAATGGTGATGCAGTGACCGCTTTTTGGACATCTATTACTTCATCGTCGGATAGCAGGTTGAGATTTTTCATCGACGATGGTAGTGGAGGCCATCAAGGTTATGATTTTTTGTCTACCCTATGTCGAATTGAAAATTGCCGGGTTTCATTTTCAGACTCCGTCGATGAATCGTTTTCTTTACGCTAGATTTTGGGCACAAAGCTTTCTGCCCCTTATAATGGAAGGCTGTACTCCGCCCTAAGATAAACAAGCTTAATTAACCACCATGCGAAGCGAAAATCAAAACGAGCATACGTTCCATAAAAAGACTAGAGACCAAAAACCAGATTTCAAATACTAGAGAATAAAAATATGCACAGATTTTGCCATAAAATTTTTTAAAATCAATTTTGTCTCGACCGGGAATCGAACCCTGAACCTTTTGATTTATTTTAACATCATTACCACTACGCCACCATTAAAGTAATCAATACAAAATAATAACAATCAAAACACTACAAACATGGCAGTGTGCACTACAAGATACAGTACACCAAACCAAAAAAAAACCAGTAAACATGGCAGTGTATCCTGTGAGATACATAACAGTTTGGCTCTAGTTTACTAAACCAAATATACAATTACGCATCAAAATTCATTCAATTGACACGTATATACTAATGTTCTTTACCGTGACATACACAGTTATTAGATTATTATGTAAAAACAATGTAAAATATTAATTATCTTAACTTTGTCGGGGGGTCCACTTTGAGTCGGTTCAGCATTTTGATTGTAATTGAAAAACGGTTGCGTCAAATTGACATGATATGACGTAAATGGGTTCAGAAACAGTTCCTTTCTTAAACAGTAGAAACATTTCGTTTTAAATAAGAATATTTTTCTTAGAATGATTTTTCAAAGTTGACTGTATCCTACAGTGCACACCGTCAAGAAAAGGGTTAAAACATGCTGATTGATAACTTTGATAAGTAAAAAAAAAGACTAAGAAGTAAGCTGTAGGTAATTATACTGTTGTTGTTATTATGTGACATGATGTTATTGTTATTGAGATCAAGAGTTGCGATATCTATCATAATTCATTCTTGATAACATGTTGATTTATGTCACTAATAAAAAACTTAAAAATCAGTGACGTCCATCCTTGTCTGACTTAGAATATTTTCACTTTATATATTGTATTAAGGATAATCATGAACAGATTCGTTAATTGTGACCATTCCGTTTAATATATGTAATTAATAAGCTGTAATAAACATAGTTGGATCGTTATCGCAGTTTTATTTGTCACAATATTTTCAAAATATTTTAATTATTATGAGAGTAACTATAACATTACTATTAAAAAAAGGGTCAAATAGAAAATAAAAACAAGCAAACTTTCTGTTACACCAGACGATTGGAATCGAACTTGGGACCTCTTACTTGTCAGTCACGTATCATACGCATTGCGCCATGGCGCCGATAACAGCAGTAGTCAATTTTTGCTGTACTTTCATAGTTGTGTACGGCTTGCTTTTTTGCAAGAGTGTGAGTGTAGAAACGACGAGTTACTTTGTAGCACACAACGATAATACCTGTTGTGTTTCACGCGGTAGCGTTCTCGCACACATTTATGACCTGCTACCCAATCTCCGCCGCCGCGTGTACCAAATTCTAATGGTAAAAGCCCGATTAAATCGTTTCTTTTTCACATATTCTTACATTTACTAATTCGTGTTGGTAAAACCTAAGATTTACTGGTAAAACCTGAGATATACCGTGGTTCGGGCTTTTACAGTAACATATCTACAGTTGCAGCTCTACAAATAAAAAATGAAAAAAAAAAACATCAGCTATCCTTTTGCCCTTACATTTCCTACCATAAGCTGCGGATGGATAGATAGAATCTTACTGTTTATCGGGGATAGCTATTTATTTATGAACTGCGGTAGGTTATTGAAAACGGGCGTAAGTAGGTACGTACTAGATTACATCTGCCGTACATTCATTTTGCTCGACCTAGGAGTATGGCAGTCTATACATCCGACAGTTTTGACGAAACGCATAAGACCGTTTTCACATTTTCCGATCCGATATCGGTATCGGACGCCGATACGATATCGGGGTAAGGTAAATGTTTGAGATATGTACCTGTCTTTCATATTGTCCGACCCGATATCAGATATCGGAGCACAGCATTTCATACATTTTACTTACCCCTATATCGTATCGGCGTCCGATACCGATATCGGATCGGATAATGTGAAAACGGTCTAAGTGCGATCAAAATTTCCGGCGCTTAAGACGTTTTGGTTGCGAAAAAGTAACCTCTATAAGCTATCTAGCGTCACGCACAGTGGTCCACTGGGACTAAGCGTGGAAACCAGACCGCAATAGATAGATAGCCATCTAGCGCTGTATGTTTTATTAGTTTTGTTAAACGATATAATGCCAATCTAGTGCTGCAGCGAACTTTTTTTCTAATATATTATCAGTATTTTGGCAAATTGTTTCAATGAACGTTCGACTGTCTTTCTGGGGCCTGGGTTCACGAAAGAGATCCCCGGGACCCCGGAATTAGGGCAATGAAGGAACCGGAGTTGGTTTTAGTCAGTAAAAGTCTGACATGCCCTCCCGCTCCGCCCAGAGCGTGTTATTTTGATAATACCCCACCTAAAAAAAAAACTGTTTGTGTCTATGACTAGAAAAGATGTGCTTGTTACTGCTTTAAGTTTGGATGGTGGAAGTCGTAACGCCTTCTATGGCGCCACATAACGAACTACAAAATGCTGTATCGCGCAATTAGGGTTCTACGCGCGATTTAAGCTCATACAACAGCCCCAAATCATATATTGGGCAGTTGCCTATACCTGACATAACACTTGTCTGGTCGGAGGATCCTCTGTTTACAACGGAGGTATGCGGGACTTTAACACTCGATTCTTTATACCTTCAAACGAGTGACATCCACGCGATATCAACCTATCACATACCCGCAAAACGAGACACAATAGTAAAACAATAACAGCGCGGTCTCATAGGACCGGTCGGGGATTCAAACGTTAAGCAACCAACTCAGTAACTAGGTTGTGAGATAGGCAGTTACAGTGCAACACTCAGTTAATGTTGGTGTCTACAACCACTAACTTTGACTTAATTGGAAAAAGGCTTAGAAGATTAATTGATTGTTTTTTTATTTATTTTGTCTTACATTAAAGTGCAGAACAGTGATTGCCCAATGGTAGCGGCCTAACCTAGGCAGGTTTCGTTTAAATTATTACATAGTCAGTGGTCTCGAAACAATTACAGGAAACAAGTATGTCCTAAAAACAAACATTCAAAGACATGTGACATCCACTAACTCGCGTTGGATCCAAATGGTGCATTATGGCTAATTCGCTATTCTAGAGAAGAGGCCCAAGTCCCAGCAGTAGGAACATTAAAAGGCTCTCTGTGCTATACTAAAGGCGCAATGTTGTTACTCAACATTGAAAATACTTGTCTAAGTTATAGATGCGCATAAAAGAGTTATCCCATTTCAAAACTACTTGAATACCACGCTACGTGTTCTCAAAAACACTAAATCAATCAAATTGCTACCAAACGCACCGTATCGAATCTTCACTTTTAAAAAAGTAAATGCTTGAACATCACTTATTCAATATCGACTAAAAAATCGAGCAATCTGATATTCAATTCAGTATTCGAGATAAAAAAGAATCTATTACACTTACTGCCACGCAAAACTGAACACAATATAAAAAGAGCTGGCCGAAATTCAGGTGTTAAATGAACTGTTTTTGCTCTATCAGACCACCAATGTAAATTAAACTTCCACGCTCCGCAATTGTTTTCTTAAACGGAGCTCTGAAAAGAATTTTGATTAGATTAAAGGGTCAGGTTATTTTGGCCGATAGTGTCTTGCATCGTTTCAAGGGTTATCGAGTATCGTAGGTATTCGATTTTCGAATGGAACTGGATAGTGCTGCGGTAAAACTAGTTGTAAGTTTGTATTTCTTTTTTTTAGTGAAGTGATTGTTTTATATACGGTCAGGTAGAAATAGGTTTTAAATGAAAAGATTTCTCTGATTCTTTCTGTATAATGAAAATGTGTTCATTGAAGAACTGTTATGCAGTGTAGCTTTTACCTTATATGTAGGTATATATTCTGGGTTTTTCTTTCGTACAACTCTGAGCCATAGTAGGCCTCGACCTTGCTGGGCCCCTACGAATTGTTAACGTCTCATTGAAGCGCGCGTGGCAATACCAATGCGCAAATAAACATCTGACATTCCCCTGCCAGATTTGGTTTTTGTTAGCCTGTCTCGCTCCTGGGCAAAGTCTTCCCTCCACTCCTTCCATCGTTCAAGGGGTCGCTTCAACTCGTTAACTAACGCCCGTTTTCAATAAGCTATCTATCTAAAGTTGCAGCTACTAAAGTTAAACAAATCTATCCTTTTACCATTACTTGCTTTACCGACGGATAGCAATTCCTACCAAAAGTTGTGGATTGATAGATAGAATCTTACTGTTTATCGGGGATAGCTATCTATGAACTGTGGTAGGTTATTGAAAACGGGCGTTAATCTTAAAGTGTGTTTTTATCAGTTAGGTACTCTTTGCGAAACAATCTCGCAGCCCATACATTAGTGCCTACTTCTCCACTGAAAACAGGCGTAGTATAACACTATTCTATGCCTAACCACTATGTCATGTAACATTATTAATATAATCATAGAGCACACCTCAAGTTCATCGATGTTTCATTTAATTGCCCCGTTCTCGGGAAATGTGTGGGCAGAGATATGTGTGCCCGGAAACCGCGGGGTAAGCTTGGATGGAGAGAACATTGTAATGTGTTGAATACAACAATGTTGGTGGGTATGGTGAGATTAATGTTTCAGTGATAATATTATTGTGCTACCATGAATATAATTGGGTACTATTGAGTTTTTATTTTTGTAAAATATTTTATAGTAAACAACAAATTACAAATAAATTGTTGGCGATTGAAATTTGAATGAAAACGTATGGCGCAAAAGCCAAGGTTGGTCTGTGGATGGGTGACCATCTTAACATACCGAGTTTCCTCCGTGCCTCGAAAGCACGTTAAGCCGTTGGTCCCGGCTGTCATTTGTAGACCTTTGGCAGTCGTTACGGAGAGGTATTCCTCGAAGCACACCTATGAGTAACTTTCGAATAGATATAGGGTACTTTTAGTTAAGCAACTTCCCTATTTTTAAACGTGGGTGCGCTTCGAGGAATTAAATTTCAAAATTTTTAATGCTATCCGGAGCGCACCAAAAAGGTGCGCTTCGAAGAATAAAAATGGTGAGCTTCATTGGTGCACTTCAAAACGGTGCGCTTCCAGGAATACCTCGTTACGGATAGTCAGAAGCCAGTAAATCCGACTCCAGTCTTGTGATGAAGTACCGTGTTACCCCAGTTAATGGGTTGTGGAGGTCTGGTAGGCAGCCGCTCCGCTTAAAATACTGGTCATCATCTGCCTAGCCTTTTGCCAACTATATTGGGGTCGGCTTCCAGTCAAGCCAGATTTAGCTGAATACCAGTATTTTACGAGGAGCGGCTGCCTACCAGACCTCCACAACCCATTAACTGGAGTAACACGGTACTTCATGGCAAGACTGGAGTCAGATTTACTGGCTTCTGACTATCCGTAACGACTGCCAAAGATCTACAAATGACAGCCGGAACCTACGGCTTAACGTGCTTTCCGAGGCACGGAGGAAACTCGTTATGTTAAGATGGTCACCCATCCACAGACCAACCTAGGCAAGCATTGCTTAACCTTGAAGATCGACCCGTGTGGCTGTTATTATCTAGCCACGAGCTCTCATTTGTAGGCTAGCGTGTATCACGTTGCGTAAAAATTTCGAAAGTGATAAAAACCGCATGATGTTAAAAACACCCGAATTCAAAAGTGTAGAAATCTAGAAAGTTCTGAAAAACATCATGAAAAGTTTTCCTTCAACGACTTCAATCGGTATAACAATAAAATTCAAGCCCATTTTTAGTGTTCATCTATAAATAGTCTATATTAATATCGACTGAATGTGCGTAGGCAGAAGCCAACTATGGCAGTTACCAACCATTCTTTTTAAAAATAGATTTCAAGGCTGTCTCTCTCAAATATATTTTCTCTTTATCTGAAATAATATATATTGTTATCGAAATATTAATACAATTTTTAGCACTAACTTCGGAAACTTCCAGCGTCTATTGAAATGAAATTCATCCATTTTAGTATTTTCTTTTTTATAATTTGTTGTGTTTATCTATAGTTAATTATGCTTGTGTAGGCGTTGTATTTGTGTCTGTGTTCTAAATATAAGTCTTTTTATTTAAGTTTTTTTTAGTTAATATGAAAAAGGTTGCCCTCACTAGGAATCATTCAGGTGTAAGTCCGGGGGTGCGTTCACAAACATGCAAACTGACACACACAAGATACGCACGCCAGGACTTCTGTGTAGGCCATATAAATATTTGTTCGGTGCGGGAATCGAACCCACGGTATGCAGCGCTGCAGCCAATTTCTCAACTACTATGCCAACCGTGCCGACGTTGTTTGGTTTTTATACACCATCCAGCCACTTTGTTTTCTATTAGAATGATTCAACATATTACAAAGTTTTTGCACTATTTGGCAGCAAACGTATCAAGTAAGCCTTTTCGGCAAGGTTCATTGAGCTAGTAAATACGACAGTAAAATTCTGAGCTTCATTTTACCGAGACTGTATATTTCAATGATTTCACAAATTGTTCAGTTGTGTAGACGTACAAAACTACACTAATGTTATACCTATACAAATAATTAAATTAGTTACTTCAATCATCAACCAGGACAGTAAGAACGATTTAGAAAAAAAAATGATCAGAAAGTATAATAAGCAAAGCATTACAATTAAGAAATGGGATTCTTAGCTGGACTCTGTGTTGCCTGATAACTAAAATCTGAGGGTTTTATGTCCAGGGTTACATCTAGTTAAGTTGAACACAAGGCATCGCTTGCCATCAGGAGAGATATAGGTCATAAACGAGGCTATCAAAAACTAAAATTTCCTATCATACTTCCTCCATCTCTATCACCTCAGTGACTGTCGAAATCCAGCACTGGGC
Source organism: Mythimna separata (assembly GCA_030763345.1). NCBI lineage: Eukaryota > Metazoa > Arthropoda > Insecta > Lepidoptera > Noctuidae > Mythimna > Mythimna separata. Next base: position 9,616,458 of record CM061190.1, read on the forward strand.
ACCCCATAATTGTAACGACGAGCAATGGGTAGCTTGCCCGAGACTTCGACTACGCGTATTGTTCTACACGCACCTCAAAAAGATGTCGTCAAACTTGTAGGGGTCCAGCAGAGTTTCTGAAAGAAATACATACCTTGAAATTTGACAGTAAAAGTCTGATACGCACTCCTACTCCACCTTAGTGTAAACAAAGTCATTGGATAATTTTCCACCTATAAAAGGTTAGGTAATCTAAGTTTCCATCTATTAAAAAAACAAAACAGCATTCCAAATCCTCCCATCCAAAGCCAATAGTGTTCCAACTCTTTAAAATTCACTCGATTCGACAGACATCGAATACGGATTCGATACCAAACATATCCCTTTAGCCCCCTAACGTCAGTGTATAATTGATTTTGTTCAAAGCTCCAAACTCTAGAGGATAATCGACTATTTTCCGCTTAGTAACTCGATTTCGGATAGTTTGTTTGCTCTTATCGAAATTGTTTTTCGGAATCTGAATATTTTAGTTGTTTTTGATCCAGTGAAAGGATAATTGGATAATGGGGATGCGTGATTAAAGTTTTATAGTAGCTAATTGATTTTTAAACAAGTTGTTTTAAGTTTTTAGAGTGATTTTGTTGAAACAATTTACTTATACTAAGACTGTTTAATTATTATCTATTGAAGTATATAATTACTTTCACATAACTCCGTCTAGTCCCAAACTAAGCAGAGCTTGAGGTAAGGCATACGCATATAAAGGCAGGTATAGGGCTTGGGGTACGTATTTTCATATTTTTTTGACAATAGTTAGTTATTTAGCCTGTTGTGCCCCACTGCTGGGCGAAGACCTCCCTCTCCCTTTTCCACACAATAGAAAGTTACAAAAAATCTTAAAAGAATCTAACTAATTTGATTGTTGTCTAGGTCGTTAATCGTCACATCGTAAGCGTCTCGTGATCACATGATATCATGGAAAATAATGACACTGATAATAAACAGTCATCATCGTCGTACTGCCATTGTTCTATGTTACATGGGGTCGGCGCAACACGTTTACTTTCCATTCTGTCCTGCCAATTACCACACTATCTCTGGCTCCCTTTGCTTTCGTATCGTCTCTCGTGCAATAATTTCATGTTTTCTTTGACCTGCCTCCCCCATAACGTCTAGTTTATCACTCAAACATCTAAAAGCTATAATTAATATTGGTTTGTGCCGCAGATAAGTGAATATTTTGACAGGACTTTTTAATATAAAAAAATAATAATGTGAATGTGTTCCTGTGGCTGTGGCGACGCTTGGGGGAGGCCTATGTCCAGCAGTGGACGTCTTTCGGCTGAGATGATAATGACGATGATGAGTGTGTTCCTAGACGGAAACCAAAAGTATGTTTGTGTGAACTTCGCAAAACATACGGTTATTTCCAAGTTTCCGAAGAATTTGATTCGCACTTGAACCAAAAAAAAATTAGTGTCATACAACAGAAAATTTGTATTAGTAGTACCGTTAACACCGCTAACAGTTACAACACCTACAGCACCAAAATTCACAAAAACTAACAATGTAATAATAACGCCTAAAGAATTCGTTCAAACACACACTTCTCACCATTTTTGTGGTGGTGATATTTTCTTTTGGCCGTACAAACTTAATGACACTATCTTAATTCAATTGTTGGGATATCTTGGAGGTACTCGTAATAACTCTGTTGCGGTGGCCGACGTACGGACAGACAGAAGTCCGTTCACTGTTTTAGTTATGTGTGAGAAAATGCTTGGAAATCGTCGGTGGAAAGTTGCTTTTTATACTAGAAGGTTCGTGGAAGACTGTCTGGTGTAGAAATTATGATGACAGGTAGGATTTTGTGTAGTTTGTATAAATTGTATTTTTTTTTCAACAAAGATCTTTGAAAAAGATTTAATAACAACATACTAGGTACATTTTGCGCTAGAAACAATCTGCTATGATTTGCTTCTTTTTATGGCAGATTTGATAAATTTTTTAGGGTTCCGTAGCCAATTGGCAAAAACGGAACCCTTATAGTTTCGCCATGTCTGTCGGTCCGTCCTCGCTTGATCTCTGTGACCGTTAGCTCTAGAAAGCTGAAATTTGGTACCAATATGTATGTCAATCACGCCAACAAAGTGCAAAAATAAAAATTGGAAAAAAATATTTATTTGGGTAGCCTCCCTACATGTAAAGTAAAAAGCGATTTGTTTTTAAAGTTCAATCCTAACGTGTGATATATTGTTCGATAGGTATTCAAAAATGAATAGGGGTTTACTACAATCATATTTTGATAATACCAATATTTACGGAAATAATTGCTCCAACAGTAAAAAACCATGTTCCCCCCTCTAACTTTTTAACCATAAGTTTATAAAATATGATAAAAATCTGGAAAGTAGGACTTTATAAAGACTTTCTAGGAAAATTATTTTGAACTTGATGGGATGAACAGTTTTTGAAAAGTTAGAGACACTTATTGTGACGGACGGGAAACTACGGAACTCTACACTGAGCGTGGCCCGACACGCTCTTGGCCGGTTTTTTTTTACTTATATTAGCAATGGTAATATTTATTACCATTGCACATGACGCACAGTAGGCCTATTTCCCACAAACATTGTCGGACGTTCTGTTAAAATTATGGTGATGATGATCAGTGCCTAACTGCTAAAAAACGACCCAAAATGACCATTTATATAACATCTTGATTAGTTTTGATTTTCTGAATAGGACCCTAGTCCAAAGAAAAAAAAAGAAGTATGTAAACTAGATATAGTTTACATACGTATTTTTTTTTTCTATAATATAAGCTAGTGTTTGACTACGATCCTACCTGATAGCAAATTGTTCCAGTCCTTCAAAGTATGCGTACCTATTTAAACGACGAGGTGTAACGAAATTATTTGAGAAGGTAATAATTTTTGTTAAGAACAGATAATTTAAGAAATTAAAGTTATGAAGAAGATAGGTACTGAAATCAAGAAATATCCCCTATATCTATAATATTTTAAAATCTCCAACTAAAAGTAACACTTGGTACTTTCTTATACCCATACACCAAACTAAAAAAGCCTCACCGCGACCGCATCAAATACGTAATGACGTAACGTAATTACGATCAGTAGCGGTACGTACCGCATACACGCTTTTTATCTACAAATACATATTAGTAGCTACTGACATAGAATAAAAAATGTATAGAAGCGAAAAAAAATTGCGTTGAAAAAATCTTATTTAATGGCCTACCTTGGCATTACCCTCGCGCTGGCCCCTGGTACAGGAGGAAGAATCTATATCCAGCCACTGTATGTGTGGGCTTCCGGACTGGAAGCAATGGGTCGCTCACCGTCCGGACGTCCCGCAACGGTCCGAACCAAGCCCAAGTTGTCGACGGCGCGTATAATTCTACTCGTGCCTCAAAGAGATGACAGTAAACTGTTGGGCTTTGCAGGGTCGAATCTTATTAGGGCACTGAGTTGAACGGAAGGGAAACCCGGGACCAGGGTTTTCTTTACCTTCGTGCCCTTAAACGAAGGTAAAGAATAAAAAGAAGGAACAGGAGTAGGTTTTAGTCAGTAGAAATTTGACATGCCCTCTCGCTACGCCCTTATGAAATACAAGATGAATTAGACGCGTACCTATTATGAATTGAGCTCGTTTATGATGGATATTTTTTTTTTAATAATCATTGCATTTTCTGAAATATCACAATGCACAGAGTACCGCTTCTATACATTGCTTTATTCTATGTCTCCACACTCCCGCGGTAGACCTTTATTCTTGACGATAATATTGATGATTGTACAATAGATTTGTATCTTTCGTGTACAATATGGTACAGGAAATAGAGTTCAATGCCGTATAAGCCACTAGCTTTTGCCAGCGGCTTCGCCCACAAAAAAGTATAAAAATATCTCAAAAAAAACATGCTGAAGGGAAAGAAAGAATTTTGTCTGTTGTTTCAAGATATGACCTGGAACAACACTTAATTTTTTTTCAAAATTTACAGACAATTGCCGGTCAGTCAAAAAAAAAATTAAGCTAGATTGCACATTACAAAGCGTAGATATCTATGGAGAAGGTGCAGAAAACTCTCTGGATACTCTTTTAAATCATACTATAATAAATTTCACACAAATCTGTCAAATCGTTCGAGCGTAAAAGAGTAACAAACATACACATATGCGTACAAACTCTCACCTCATCATAAAAAAAAACTTGTCTGGGTTACCAACGTATATTATTTTTTTCTGCTGCCTAACAGTATTGCCCTGTTCCGGTTCAAAGGATGTAGGTGTCGGTAAAATTATAGGTATATGAGTCATTACTGCTTTGTCGGCAAAAGCAGGGATTGCAGTTCTTACACTGGCCTGCTTATCTGGCATTTTAAAATTGGACCATTTTAAATTGAGCGTCAAAGTATTTTCTTTGGTTCGGAATCTTATATCTGATGTATCACTGATCTGTCTAAACTTTTAACCCAACGTGTAGTCGGTATGCTTGTAAAAGATAATCTCCTGAAGTTATCATAATTTTTTTCTTATAAAAATTTAAGTGATAATTATATGAATATCGCTATGTAATAAAGTCGTGATCAGAACGAACTACACATTTTTGGCCGCAGGTTGACCGCTGCACAAACAATCTGGCCATTTGGGCCTTCCTTGATCCATTGCAAACATAGAGCATTTGTGGAGCTGCGCCACAGGGCATGCGTCACCTCTTAAGCTGCCTGTCCTGCATCTGCATCTTTCAGGATTTGAAGAGTTGTAGCAGGTTGCCAAATACCGGTCAGAGAAAATTAACCTAAGTCTGTAGACACGAAAAATAGAAATTCTATATGGTTATGTTTCTCTCTGTCGGCCCTGGCCAGGTGCAATTGTAATCTGTCTAGTACCTTGAGTGCAACACACTTATGCAAGGTTCTCACTTGACCCGATAGAATTATTGTAATTTGTTGTGCGCCTATTTGGGCTGAATAAACATGGTTTTCTTTTTTTATTATTTCTAAATTGTTCGGATTACAACAGATTAGTAAAATGCAACTGCCTCCGAAGCTTAAGGGACAGATATAATATAAATGCATCATACGTCCTGTCCTCCTGTACGGCGGCGAATGTCGGCCAGCACTAAGCAGACACACCCAGGAGCTTCGCGTCACGGAGATGAAGATGCTGAGGTGGATGAACATGATCCGATCGTTTAAGCAACTCATTCATCCGAGGTAGTCTTGGTATCCGCGACGCGGGGGAAAAACTGCAAGAGTATCGTTTGCGATGGTGTGGCCACATCATCATCATCATCATTTATGGAGTACGTTGGCCGAAGATGCATGGTCATGGCTGTCCTTGGCGCTAGGTCTCGTGGTCACCCTCGCAAGCGCTGGCTGGACGTCGTCAAGTCCGACATGAGTGCCAATAGCTTTACTGTCAAGGATGTAGAGGATGGGTTAAAGTGGAGCAAGCTAAACCGGAAGGCAGACCCTGGCAAAAGCCGGGACTAACGCCAGGTAGAAGAAGAAGAATAAATTGCAACCTCTACATCAGTATGTGATTGGCATACTAAATTCCAACATTTTTCGTAACAGAAAAAGGCAGACACTGTAGAGAATTATACAATCTATATTTAATGTTCCGCAAACGGCAAAGTGCCATTGTGAAGAACCAGTGGGTTAATAATTGATTCTTATCTGTGGGTATTTTGAGAACAGTGGTGTTATTATTAGCTGAGACGTCTTGAATAGATTGGTTGGTATAATTTTATGCTGCTAAATCTGGACATTTGAAAAATTTAAGGGAACTGTTTGAGATGAGCGCAGATTTTTATTATGGTTCACGCAAATGTATTAAATGAAAGTGAGGGGCTAAATAATAAGGGGCATAAGGAGAATGAATGAAAAAATGAGAGGAAATAAAAACAAAGTATTGCGCGCCCTTTGCTTTCTGCTCTGGCGTATAGGCAACCACGTTAGAAGCGATCGATGCGCCGACACTTCATCGTAATTACCCAGATTGTGTCTCACAGTCCTCTTTACCTCCACCAAGGTCATCATCAACATCATTTCAGCCGAAGAAGTCCACTACTGGACATGACCTCCCGCCAGGGTGCAAGCAGTGTAAACCTCAAATAAAGGAGATCGGTAGCAAACCTTTTTTTTTCGGAATGGAAATATGCATATCCTTTTTCCTGGAGTTGGTAGAGGGGTAAGTCAGACTCTTACTGACTAAAACCACCCCTGCTGCGGGTGCAGTTTGACTTCTGGTGTATCCTTATCTAACTTAGTTCAACCTAGCTAAGCAGGGAATGAACACGACTTCTGATGATGAATTTTATGTAGTCAGTTTTTTAATCCCATAGACTAAATTGACACAAACAAAGGTCAAACTTACAATAATATTGAGGCCAATGCTTTTGTATTATGACAAGTGTGACAAATCACGTTATGTCAGTTTAGTAAGAGATTAATAAACAGACTTTAATGACAGAACGCTCTTGATCGAATACTTCCATAGAAACTTCACCTGACTAAACCTCATTTTTCTTTCTTTCTTCACAATTCTATCCACGTTTCACGTTCACATTATTACAAGATTACTCATCCGTACACAATAACAAAACGATAAAAATGCTGCTACATATTCCTTTTAGTTTGATATTCCATATCTTTAGAAATAAGCATAGCAAAGAGCATGTACACAATAGATTCCAGAGTTTGCTTCAAGTCGTGTCAAGATAAACAAATCTCGTTTATTTTGTATTTCTGTTTTCATTTGTAAACTAGATTTTCTGATGTTTGTTCTGTGATCTGAATATTTGTTCGTCTTTTTCTTGTGTTGAAGAAAATGTTGTATGCATGAGTTGCCGTGTATGTGTGTATGTTCTTTGTTCACGAAGAAATTACTAATTTGTGCTCGGCGCTGAGTTAAAACCATTTTATTAGTTTTAAGGATTTAGGGGAAGCATTTGATCAGTAGTAAGTAGACATTGTATGCCAAGCAATAAATTGTTCACAAAAAAATTACTTCATTTATGCTTTTCTCAAGCTGCTGACTTCAAACCATTTTTTATTTTAAAGATTTAGGAGAAGCCTTTGATCAGTAGTAAGTACGCATTGTATGCCAAGCAATTAAGTTAAAATAAATAATAAATCATTATATTTTAAATTTAACAAAATATTCGAACTCTCAGACATACGACCAATCGTTATGGCGATACCTATTTAATACCTATCATATAATGCAACAGTGCTAGTCTTTCGCTGAAATGATGATAGTGATTTGAACTCTCACCTCTGTTTCGCGTTTATACTATAATACACTTATTCCGATTATTAACCAGGTTTCAAATAATTTAGATGTATTAAATTTAACCATAACTCTACGGGAATTTATTATAATATCTACGAAACATTAAATGTAATAATTATACGCGTATGATTTTTGAATTCGTGAACAGTACCTATTCATCTAGTGTTTTAGATACTGTATAATCCTACTAATATTATAAATGCGAAAGTTTGTGAGGATCGATGTATGTTTGTTACTCTTTCACGCAAAAACGGCTGGACCGATTTGGTTGAAATTTGGTATGTAGTTAGGTTATACCTTGGATTAACATATAGGCTATAGGAAAAAAAATGAAGCGTGATCTTATTTATTCTTCGATTTTGTTGTTGCGGGCGAAGCCGCGGGCGGAAGCTAGTAGTTTCATAATACGTAGAATCAGTTATTATTCATCCCACGCTCCATTTTGTACTTTAATAAATATTTATAGAGTGAAATGAATAGTCATAGAGTTATAGAAGATTGATTTATTTATTTATTTTAATTAATTACAACGATTGGTCAACCAATTATAGTAATTAACAAAGACACAGAGATAATTAAAAGACAATTAAAATTATAAACATCACATACATTAAATCCTCTCGCAGTACTGCTGTCATACCAATAAAATCATCTTCCATTCATCCGCAAACAGATCGTTTGTTGGATTGAAATCCAAGAGACCATTTAGAGCAGCCAAAGTGCAAGGTAATGGAGACTGAGCATGTGAAATAGTGCTCGATTATAATTATTTTGCTAACTACAAACGCATAAAAGGTTTTGGGAACAACAACAGAACATTCCTTGTGCCTACAGAACTAAACAGCTAAGGAGTGGATTTCCTTGTCAGAGTCTATTAGTTCTTAGCATTTCTGTCTTCTTCGGTCTTTCAATTTAGATGATCTTGGGATTTCAGAAATCTTCATTGAATTGATGTGGTCTTTAGTGACAGGCAGGTTATTTTTTGATCCGTACGTACCGAGTTGAAAAAATCTGTTAGTCCTAGTATATTTTTTTTTCACTTTATTCCCCTTTTTTATGAAAACCTATTCAACGTCATAAGTATACAAATAAAAAGGACACTTTTTCAAAGTAACCAATCATGTTAAAAGCGAACTGATAATACAATTTTTGTTAGAATTTTTAGAAATATTCGTAGGCACACGAGCAACATTCATAATATTATCCGCAACTATTTTATTTCTCACTGACATCAAATTACTGGTTTGTGTGAAACTGCAACAAAGACAACAAGTTTTTTTTTCGTGCAACTAAGTAACATTACGTAGCAACTTTCTTAACTTCTCGCCATACCGAGATTATTTTAGAAGATGCGCACATGACAGCGACAGCGACGCGACTTTATTGTATGAAAAATAGGAATAGTGGTGTCACTGGCCTTCTGCCTGTTTTACTATATGCGCGCACTTTCATACAATGTGCTGTTTTGAAACAGCAAATAATTTATCGAGGTTGTAATAAAAGTCACAAATAATCATATAAAAATACGATTCTTGGTAAATAATCAATAATACATTTATTTATTTTTTAATTTTAGCTATTTTTCAGAATAACTCTCTAAACAAACGTACGAAAAGTGTTAGTGTGTTTGGATCAATGAAATATGTTTGTGTGTGTAAAAATGCGGTTATTGGGTGAGTATCAGACTAGCCGCGTTTTAAAAAAGGTAGTTCATACATACCGATTTTCATAAGTATGAAAAAAAATACCTACTCATTTTATTGTTGATTCGGGTCGAGAATCAATCAAATTTCTCAAAATCAAAAATAAATTTATTATTTATTTATTTATTATATGCTTTATTGCAAGTACACCATTAATACATACAAAAAAAAGGAACTAAAAAAAAACAATCATAATTACCCGAAATGTTTGCAGGTTCAAAACTGCACATTGTATAACCCCGTCAACTTTAGGTGGAAAACAAACCAGTTGCGAAGACTAAATTGCTCGAGCGCGTTAACTCTAAAACTATGATAAAAATATTTTTAGATTAATAAATCTAATAAAAAATCATTACCAGTCAGTCCAATATATTAATTTTATTAACCCTGTTTTTAACGTGAACTGACGCCACGCCAAGACTAAAGTTGCTCGTCCACTATCTCTTAGGCTCCCTTCAGCATCAGTACTTTTATAAACAACATCACTTCGACATCTATTAAATCATTCAGGCTAAACAACTGGCAAGCGGCCAGGGGTTGCCAACTTTAAAACATCAGTTAATCTAACACTGGAGAATGTTGGCGGGAATTCAAGACACGTTTTTTTTTTTCAAAATTTGGCACAGGCACGAAATAAAACCAAATACGTTAATTGCTGTGACCTGAATTGGGGCCTCTTTGTATTGTGGCGCTAATTAAAAAAAAGTAAAAAGGAATGAAGGATTAGTCGAGGTGCTATTTTAAATTGCACTGTCATTACAGTTAATTGGAGCACCTGAATTGGGTGCAAGGATTTCAAGAAAGTTTAAATGGGTTTCTGAATGTTCCTTGTTTGATGGAGTGCAAGTTTCTTTGTGGTTGTTGCTGTAGAATCTATATAACACAGGATTATTTATTAAATTGCATTTAGACGATGAGAAAGAAGATGGTAAAAACTTATAATATTTTTTTCCATATCTTTCTAGTGAGGCTACGTTTCCACAGACGCGGAGCTGGGCGAAGAGGAGCGGAAAAGAGCTGTGAATATAATATTGGCAAGTTTTTACATTTAAGTTGATTGGCGCGAAATTGAGTGGAGCGGACTGAAGCGAATACGTCATGTTTTCGACACAGAAAAGAGCAGCGCATTTTCATGGTTCTCTACAAAAAGATGAAGATATGAAACATTGTCAGTCGTGTATCTCACAAACAGGACAGCTTTTTGACACACAGTTTTTTCATGATTCCTTTTCTGACAAGTCTACTAAACCCGGCGCATCGTATTGTGCCGCTACCATCCGCTTGGGACCACAACCTGCTTCCTCCGTTTTTTCCACTTCAAAATCCACTCCGCTCCACTTACACCGATTTCACGGAGGCGGAGTAGAAATTTCAAGTAGTTACTGTGATTGGTCAATCTCGGTCCGCTCCTTTCTACTTCACCCAGCTCCACGTCACTGAAAACACAACCTTATTCCTTACTCCAGCAAACTAATTATGCAAAACCCCGACCGTCTTTTTACACTCCACCAACACCAATAAAAAAGAAGATACAACTTAATTATTGAATAAATCAAATAATTAACTCCCGAGCGAAGAGAGGGCTAGTTAAAAATAGAAACGAAAAGGCAGAAGCAGGTTTTTTTTTACCCTTTATTAAGAATTTAAAACAAATCGCGGTCAACTAGCTACGTCTCGGGTCCCTAGAGAAATCATTGGACACCGCAGCTGTATAAAAGATGGAGATTGTGTATCTTTCTCACCTAGTTATTCGTGTGTTCTTTAATATTTGATGTGCAGACGACAGTTTGGATGGAGTTAAGAATTTAAGCCTTATGGCTGGTGTTTCATGTTAGTGACTGTTATGAGTGGTAGAAAAGATGGCAATTTTTGCGGTGTTGGAGTTTTTATAATCTTAATTTATCTTTGGAGTTTTGAACTTGATTTTCTTAACAGAGCCCTCGGATTTGCCTGTATTAAAGTAGAAAATTAACTCAGGAGCACACATTCTCGGTATAAAAACAAGACATGATCTACTTGTTTGCCAAACTCTCAAATTCTTACAACCGTTTGAGTGTGAAGCATAAGTGAAACGAAACGAAGCGTGAGTAACACAAATGCACTCATATGTGTGCTTGTACACAAATTCATACCAAACTTTCGCCTTATAATGTAAGAGTGATTATTTATCAAATGAAAACCCAATTTATTAAGGTCCGATGCAATATGTCTCCTTTCATAATTATCTATTACTAGCTGCTGCCCGCGACGTCGTCTGCGTGAAGGCTCTACAGCACCAAAAATAATTAAGATGTCGCTATAGCATTATAAGTAAACAACTTTTAAAATAGCATTAAAATACATGTTTTTTTTTGCAAGCGAAGCAAGTTTAGAGAATTATATGGGAATCCTGCTGAGTTCAGTCATAAGTTGTGACTGAAGGAAATAGAGAAAATGATGTATGTGTGGAATATCAGTCTTGCCATGAAGTACCGTGTTATCCCAGTTAATGAGTTGTGGAGGTCTGGTAGGCAGCCGCTCCTCGTAAAATACTGGTATTCAGCTAAATCCGGCTTGACTGGAAGGCGACCCCAATATAGTTGAGAAAAGGCTAGGCAGATGATGATGGTGATGTATGTGTGGAATGTATTCCATTCCAGGACACAAAAGTGTAAAAATACGTACAAAGATATCGTACCTTACAACACTTCCCTATAAATTACGTTGCCAGGTGCCAAAATGTAAAGAGAATCAGGACTGGTGACGCGGGAGTAAGCACCGTACAGTTGCCTTTGTGAGAAGCAACTCGTCCTGAGAACTGTACGCGCTTGAACTGGAACGGGAAGTTGTAAGGTAGGGGGGAAATGCGTGATATAAATGTTGCCTCACCGATGCCACAACCATAAGAATTTCTGCTCTAATGGTGTGTCTGTGGAGTGAGACGACTTTAAGGCGAGTCTCGTTACACAGCTCTGGAGGAGATAGGTTCCGAATAAGCACAATTGGGACACTGACCTTCAGCTGGATGATATGCACTGAAAGTCCACTTGCTGACAGGGTGTTCAGACATTCCACGGGATAATGTGTAGCGTTATCTTGCTCGACAACAGTGTTTATTGAGGTGTAGACCACATCATTCCCCTCGATTTCCCAGAGAATGCATTCGTTAATTGCTGCAGCGTGATCATTTATGGCCATCTAAATGGCCTACTCACACACCCAAGAATTCTACTGGTGCAGTATACGACTGACATCCCCGTACACACAGCGAATGAGTTCTTCTAAGCTGGATACAATTTTTTTGTATCACCCAAAGGTTGACTGGCAGAAAATGCCTAAGGCATTAAGTCCGCTTCTGTACTACCAAGAGAGTGTACCACTCTACCGAGAGACTCTAGCAGCACCACCTGTCCACCTCTCGCTTCTTGTGTGCGTTTGCCATGACTTAGAAGGACATCGTAAAATTCCTGAACACGTGCATTATCTCCAAGCTGAGCATTAAAAATTAGCATTTCTAACTGAACTTAACTTCAGGTGGAATACGCGAGAGATCAAGTCGTACCTGTCGTACGAAGCCTATCCTGCAAGGAGTTGAGATGTTATTTCAGGTTACTTTGGGTTGGTAGTGATGATAGTGAAGAGGTCCGGGCGACCAAACTTTCGCACGTAACAAAATGCATCTTGGGTCCTCTCGTGTATATACCACGGACCTTTTGTGAAGGTGGAGGGGAGAATGACCATGACTCATTCATGGTCATTCTCCCATTTGTATTATTCTGCATAGAGATAGACGTAGTTCTCAGCTTTGAGCTTTCTTTGGTTGGACCTTATAAATACCAAACGCTCTGTCTCAATTTTGGCGTACATGTCCTAAGAAACTGAGTAAAGAGCGTACGATAATGGCGGAGATAAGAACCATTGTTTACCCTCAGCTGGATCAAGAAGCTGTAGAAATGCATGGTGGATGGTTTTTTTTATGATTTGGGGTGCCTGTCTGGGGGTTTACATTATAGTGGGCAAAATGGTAGCCAACCTCTCCGCAACAGAACTGAAATGAGAGGATATTGAAGAGAATCGTACGCACGGTGAGTCTCGCTGATCCTTCGAAGCCGGTCATCATGCGTGCGTAAAACGATGTCTCTTTTATCACACTCCTGATTGACTAACACAACAGCTACCTCATTCGTCGTTGGAGCATTATACCACCCTGGATGGGCTGTGATCGGCCTTCTATCTGCTCTGATGACAAACTTAAAGTGGTTGCGTTCGTTCTCAGGCACCGACGCGAGGGCTGCTTTGAAGTTGCTAATTTGCGGATTAACGTTATGCAACATACTTTGCAATCCTTTGAACAGACCAGACCAAATTGAGGATGTGTCTACTTCAACACTTGCTTGTTGTTCACTAAACGAAGTCATCTAGAAGGCGCTGTTATAAGCTCGAATGTATTTTAAAAAATGGCTGGACTTCGAATGCTTGCCATTTAGTCCCCTTTTCCATTTGCGGACTTGGCAGTGGGTACAAACTTCTTCTAAGGCAACCATATCTCCATGGGCGGCGTAGTTAATCACGATATTGTAGATAAATCCACTTCCTTCTTTATTTAGCCGTTTGCTCTTCAGTATCGTATCAGATGTCGAAAGTTGATTTATGTCACGACACAGGCGATCTTATTCTATTTGTGCCACACGCTGTTCTCTTGAATTCTGTCACGTTCTTGCGATAAATGAGCTTCAATGTCACTTCATCATCAATGAACATCACTTTTTTGTAATACTTAACACCGCATTTTTTTTTAATTGTCTTCCTCAACTCTGCTCAAGATTTTGAGGGTTTTGTTGGAACTTGTATTTGTCAAACGAACTATACGATACAACTGTTATGAAGAAAATGCAAAATGCCATCTATGAATTGTAAGAATAACTAACTACTAACCTCGCCAACATGATAAAATTTTAATTATAAATTTCCAAAAAGTGTTAATATGTAACTTGATTTGATTTTTATGAAATGTCATAGATGGCGCTGCTTTAAAATTTCCTTTATACTACAAACATTCATTAAATTATGTTTTTTCTGCCCAAGTTACTTAAATGGCGTAGTTTTTATATTGTAAAGCTAAATAATAGCATGGCTTACTCAAAAACAACATTTATATATGCGTCGTTAGATTACACGATGCCACATATTGCGTAAGAAAAATAAAGATTCACAGCTCCTCCCCCGTAGGTGATAGCGTGATAATATGTAGCCTATTTGTTTTCCCGACCTCTCAGTAATATTCATGCAAAATTTGAAGTAAATCCATGCAGTACTTTTTGAGTTTAGCCCGGACATACAGATAAACAGACAAACAGACAAACAGACAAACAGACAAACAGACAAACAGACAAACAGACAAACAGACAAACAGACATGAATTCTAAAAACTATATTTTTGGCTTCGGTATCGATTGTAGATCACGCCCCAAGTATTCTTTTAAAAAAATATTCAATGTACAGTTTTGACTTTCCTACGATTTTATTATATGTATAGATTCCTTGTCTCAATAACATCTCTTTTTCAAATCACATAATCTCAGTATCATCATTTCAGCTGAAAGACTTCTGTTGGACATAGGCCTCTTCCAAATGTCGCCACAACGACCGACCTTGTGCGTCTCACATTCATTAGATTTTCACTACCCTCACCAGGTCATTGATCCATTTAAACTACATTATAATTATGTAGGTGTACACTTAAGTACGATACAAACTCCTAATTAAATATTTAAAAAAATTACTTCATAAAAAGAATGAATCTCTATAAAAAGTGTTATTCATTATCATCACATCGAATATTTTCTCAAAGTTTTAGCAGTAATATCTTGTTGTTACCTTCTCACATAAAACTTTATCCTTCATCACGAAAATTGCTTATTCAAAAACTGTAGTCTAGATTAAAAAATAAACTAGAACTAAGAGTGTCTGTGACGCTTTGCATTACATTTTCTTTTAATTCAAAAATGGTAAGATGTAGACTGTGGCAAGTCCCGGGAGATTTTGACGCAAATACAGTTTAGACCACAGATGTAGAAGTAAATGGAGTGTTGATGTGGAAAGTTACTTCGATTCATGCAGTAACTACGCAAGCAATTTGGCATATTGACTGTATTTTTGTAACTGTTTGTGGATGCATGGATAGATAGTATTCAATTCTATAAATCTAATTTTCGTTAATATAATAGTCGTAAAAGCTACTAGTAAGCTACTACTCGAGAACTGGGCCAAGAAAGGGTTCAATTCTTGAGTCAGGCAAAGTTTTGATTTGGTTTTAGAATTTTTTCCTGTATGATGGCACTAAAAATGCTTGACTTCCACTGTAATCACACTTTTTTTTTTTTTTTTTTATAGCCTAGTATGTGTCCCACTGCTGGGCAAAGGCCTCCCCTTTCTCCTTCCACATCTCTCTGTCTTGGGCCATCTCTGGCCAAGTTTGCCCCGCGAACACGATTAGATCGTCACACCACCTTCGCCGCGGTCGCCCTCGACGGCGTCGACCTCCCTCAGGCATCCAGTGAGTGACAATCTTCGCCCATCTGTCCGGGTGCATTCGAGCGACATGGCCAGCCCACTCCCACTTTAACCTGGCTGTTTTTTCCCCGACATCTGCCACTCGAGTTATGGAGCGCAGCGTGGTGTTTCTAACGCGATCTATTCGTTTGACACCTATTATGCTACGCTCCATTGCCCTTTGACAAATCTTGAGTTTGGACTTCTGTTGTTCAGTAAGTGACCAACTTTGTGCACCGTAGGTTAGGACGGGCAGGATACACATGTCGATGAGTTTTCTTTTCAGGGTCATCGGAAGACTACCCTTCATATGCTCTTTAAAGGCCCAAAAGGTCTTCCAAGCATTCTGGATTCGTCTTATGACTTCCCTGTCTTGCCTATTTTTAAAGGACACAATTTGGCCTAAGTACGTATACTCATCGACATAATGCAACACTTGCCCGTCTACCTCGACCCTACGTTTCGTGCTGTTGGTCATGACCTGGGTCTTAGATCTGTTCATTGTAAGTCCAACCTCAAGACTTGCCGCGTTCAGATCCCGGAGCATTTCTTCAAGTTCTGAAGCTGATGTGGAGAACAACACAATGTCGTCAGCAAAGCGGAGGTTCGTTAGCTGGTGGCCACCAACATCAATGCCTCGTGACTGCCATGTTTCAGGCAACTTGTTAAAAACCTCCTGCAGTGCGCTTGTGAACAGCTTGGGTGAGAGCGGATCGCCCTGCTTAACTCCTTTCTGTACTGTGAAATTTGGACCAGAAATGTGCATCTTGATATTTGTAGAACTACGTTGATAAATGTTTTCAATGAGGTCAATATAAGTGTGTACAATGTTTTGGGACTTCAAAGCATTGATTACTGAGTGATGGTCTATGCTATCGAATGCTTTGGCATAATCGACAAAGGCTAGATACAGTGGTTTATTGAACTCATTGTATTTTTCACTTGATTGATAGTGTGAAGGTGGTCGGTTGTAGAGAAATGGGGCCGAAATCCTGCTTGTTCCGGAGGTTGGTGAAGGTCAAGCGTCGGAGCGATACGGTTCTGTATTATTTTAATAAACAATTTGTATAAATGTGAAATGAGGCTTATGGGTCGATAGTTTGAGATGTCAGCTTTATCTCCTTTTTTGTGCAGTAAAATAATGTTTGAGTGACACATTTCAGGGGGAATTTGACCGGTGTGTAAAATGGTGTTAAAGAAAGATGTGATGTGAGGTACAAGAACGTTTCGTCCTAACTTCAAAACTTCTGTGGTTATTCCGTCTGAGCCTGGGCTTTTATTATATTGCATTTCGCGAAGAGCTCGCTGAACCTCGTAGGGATTGATGGGATGGACTGAGTTAGGACAGTAGTAAGCAAACTGTCTTAATCTTTTGTGAGGATCCTGGTATAGGTTTTGATAAAATTTGGTCGAAATTTCGATGATTTTGTTAGAACTACTTTGTTTGACCCCATTCTCATCCTTCAAGTTAGAAATCCAGGTTTTCCCCTTCGTTATGCCCTGCTTAGCAAGTCTTAAAGAGTTATTACTCAGTAAAGCTAATTTTATCATTTTGGTATTACAATCTCTAATGTCTTTTCTAATACTTCGTTTAACTAATTTATCTATTTGGTTATATTCTACTCTATTATTCTTTAACGTTTCCCTATTCTCTATTAATGATATAGTTTTATTGCTTAATTTGTTATTGTTTCTTCTAGCGCATTTAATTTTCTTAGTAGCTGTTGCAATATTTTCTATTATGTTACGGTACTGGCTCTGAGGGTCTTGGTCTGTTTCAATAGGCAGTGTATCGAATGAATTTTTTAATTCTAAATTATATTTCTCCATATTACTAATTAAAACATCTTTATTAAGTTTCTTTATTCTGTTTTTGAATATTGCTTTGCGGTTTAATTTTATATTAAGAACAATTTTTGCACGTACTGGCCTATGATCTGAACTAAATTTAAATCGTAATCACACTGATGAATCGAAATTGAACGAAATTGAAAAACATAAAAAACTTGAAACATTCTCTGCATGTGTAAATTTAATCATCATTACTCCATTTTCAAGTCACTCCATGTCCTAGACAGACGGTAGAAACTCCGAATTACCATGTAAATCCCGTAACATGATATTTTTAGTAGTAGTTAAATATGAATACGTAGTTTCCAAGTGTTAAGGTAAAAGAAAAGGCAGTTAACTGGAATTTTCTTGTGAAGTTTTAATTTATTTATAAGTTGTTATAGTCTCTGCTATAAAAAGGCCAACCTGTTTTCCCTTGAGGATAAAATGCTTGATTAAAAGTATTACTTCAGGGGCTTGGTCTGTAAAACCGTTTAAGAATCTAATAGAAGATCTATGGTGATTGTTGTTCGTGTATATATTTTTATTAATATGTTTGAATTTTTGTAATGAAAATATCTTATCATCATTGTGATCATCGGTATCATCACCATCATCATTTCAGCCAAAAATCGTCTTGTTGGCCGTAGGTCTAACCCAAGTGTCGCCATAATGACTGATCCTGTGCATTTTGCATCCACCGGACCCCCATAACCCTCACCAGATCGTCAGTTTACCTTGAGGGAGGATTTCCAACGCTGCGTCATCTTCTATGGGATCGCTACTCTAGAACCTTTCGTCTCCATCGTCCATTCGTTCTGTTAGAAAGTGCCCTGCCCACTGCCACTTAAGTTAGTGCTCCTTAGCCTCTACATAATATATTAATTATCAAACTAAGTCTTTATGTTTTTC
Organism: Mythimna separata; assembly: GCA_030763345.1. Classification (NCBI taxonomy): domain Eukaryota; kingdom Metazoa; phylum Arthropoda; class Insecta; order Lepidoptera; family Noctuidae; genus Mythimna; species Mythimna separata. Next base: position 9,634,735 of record CM061190.1, read on the forward strand.
TAGTAACTCCCTCTGTACTACAAAACGACGTTTTAATACGGTTTTCATTAATAAGAAAGAACAGTAAACGAGGAAGGTTTACTTACATAATTTGCACCTTGCCATCGCACTGGGCTTGGTACGTACGGCGCCCTACCCGTTGCTCGCCGCCTGAAAATTACAAAACAAACACTGCATAACAGAATAAACAGAAACAGCTAAAAAATAATAAGCTTAACAGGGAACTACAACCCTGTCTGGTACACTTTGCACATGTCTGCGTGATAAAATTCAAATTCGTAGCGCTGAGAAACCCATGTGGGCAGTTAACGGCTTGACTTGCAATAGTTCTGTTACTACGGTTGTGGTGGTATAAGTCAGAAGAGAAAGCGATTGGCTTGTGTGAAGAGTACAGCTAGAATCTTGTGGTCGTGTTTTGTTGTTCGACTCGCGCACACACGTGGCCACACTGACAGTCGCTGGCTTCTCCCCGCTCTCGCAGCACTGGTCTCTCTAGTCTTGCTGTAAGCAGCGTTTTGCTATAATAAGCAACTAAATGATATTTATTTTGCAAATAGGTTTTCACAAACACTTGTAACACGTCAATTTTTTCTGTTTTTTTTCTTTTACTAGATGAGGCCGGTCAACAATAACGAAATCGAGAGTGTGTACATTTTTGACAAACATACGTCCGCCTCTGCCGAGTACCACTTGAACAACTGCCACAAGTGGCAGCCACTGAAAGCCGCACCACCAGCGGTGACTGGCACTGATGGTGGCGTGTAGTGATCTGACTGAACCACTGGTAGTCGCGTTTAGTAGCGGCGACTAGTTGCCATAATGTGCTAGGGCTCTTAACCTTTTTAAACTGTCCTGCTATAGTGGTTTCTCATAACTGTATCTGCTTAATTTTATTATTTGTTAGGTGTGTCAATAATTTATTTCTATGAGTCATTTAAAATTTCTCTTTCCTTTACCTTGTATAGGATTACTTGATTCTGCCAGGCGCTTCGCCCGCTTGAAAGAAGGTTTCTCTATACAAACTTTGGAATACTATTTTATCACTTTAGAGAGTCATCATCATCATCTGCCTAGCCTTTTCCCAATTAGTTATATTGGGGTCGGCTTCCAGTCAAGACGGATTTAGCTGAATACCAGTATTACGAAGAGTGGTTGCCTACCAGACCTCCACAACCCATTAACTGGGGTAACACGGTATTTCATGGCATGGATGGAGTCAGATTTACTGGCTTCTGACTATTCGTAACGACTGCCAAAGATCTGCAAATGACAGCCGGGACTTTAGGGAGTCAATATTGGAAATTCTCTCTTAGTTAGCCTTCGTCATAAAAAGAAACCTTGTGATAAGAAAAGGAACCTCTCCTAGTTCCAGTAGGATATGAAACGGGTGTCAAAAGTTTTTATAGCCATCGGTTCATTTTTTTATGAGGCATAGGCTAGCGTTTGACCACTATCTCATCTGATGGTAAGCGATGATGTGGCCGACGGTGGAGCACGCTTGCCTAGAAGTAACCTATTCACTCTTGACTTGAAGACTCCTAAGTTGTAGCTATCAGGAAACACAGACTCCGGCAGGGAATTCCACTCCTTAGCTGTACGCATAATAAATGTGTTCCCAAACCGCTTTGAGCGTATAGGCGGAATGTTCACCATATATCGGTGACGCATCGCCGTACGTCTAGTGGTTCGATGATGGAAAGGACTTGACGGAATTAAATTACATGCGGGCGAAGCCGCTGGCAAAAAGCTAGTAAGATATATACACTTTTGCACCCTTGTTATCTAATTAATATTTCATTATTCTTATGCCCCGGCCATGTTGTCTTTTCCCGACCCTTAGTTGACTGGTAGAACGCCCAAGGCATGAGTCTTTCTTTGTATGTTTGTGTTGCATGAACTTTAATTAATTATAACAAACACATGCCTTAATTAGAAACTAAATTAAATTTTCATTTGATAATAATAATATTTTTTTATACAATAAAGTAAGGCTCTAATATAATTGTTTTCTATATTTTATTTTGTGTTTTATTACTTTAAGAGTATATTGTATTGACTGATAAATAGTAAATTGTATTTTTAAATATAAATTTGTTATTTTATATCTCAAAGCAAACGAACTGAATTCAATATTTATAAAAAAAAAACATTTCGAAACTGCTCGAAGCGTCGCTGTCGGCTACTGCTCTTTTGGTATAAATCGGCCCCAAATGTGGATCTCGAACAAACAGTTGCTCCAAAAAATTAAATTCAGCTGCTTTGAGTGGAAGCCCACATCAATAATATTTGACAAAGATCAAAGAGATAACACTTACACGCTATCATCATCATCTCAGCCAAAAGACGTCCACGACTGGACATAGGCCTCCCCCAAGCGTCGCCACAGCGACCGGTCCTGTGCGTCTCGCATCCATCGGATTCCTGCGACCCTCGCCAGGTCGTCGGTCCACCTTGTGGGAGGTCTTCCGATGCTGCGTCTTCCGGTACGTGGCCGCCACTCTAGAACCTTCCGTCTCCACAAACCATCTGTTTTACGAGCAATGTACACTATAAAAAAGGATATTATAATTATGCTAATAAAGGATATATAAGATCAATATTATAATGGCGAAAGTTTATAACCGTTTAGGCGTGAAAGAGTAATAAGTATACACATACATAATACTCCTTCACGCTCAAACGTTTGAACAGATTTGGATGAAATAAGCCACACAGGTATTACCTGATACATCTCCTCTCGTTCGTATAATACGGTACGACAAATTCAACTTTCACGGTAAAGTCGTCATCATCTACCATCTATCTAGGCTAGACAGATAGCCTTTTCCCAACTATATTGGGGTCGGCTTCCAGGCAGATTTAGCTGAATACCAGTATTTTACGAGGAGCGGCTGCCTACCAGACCTCCACAACCCCCTAAATGGGGTAACACGGTACTTCATGGCAAAATTGGAGTCAGATTTACTGGCTTCTGACTATCCATAACGACTGCCAAAGATCTACAAATGACAGCCGGGACCTACGGCTTAACGTGATTTCCGAGGCACGGAGGAAACTCGTTATGTTAAGATGGTCACCCTGGTTGGCAAGCGTTGCTTAACCTTGAAGGTCGACCCGTGCGGCTGTTATTATCTAACCACGAGCTCCTCCTCACGGTAAAGTCGTGACAGAAGCTAAAATTAGATAAAATCGCTAATTTTATACACTTGAACCGCATATTCACCAAAGACCTTGCTGTAACTACATGCATGGAGAATTGTTAACATATATTATATAGGCTACGAGTTAATAACGGAGCGGGAGATTATCTTGTTTCATATTATACCTCAGGTTAAGCAGAGGTGTTTAATATAAGTATATTTTATAGCAGACATTGCAAACTATAAGCTGGTGAGGCTGCGTACAAGTCTGAGTTTAAATATAGGTATATTGAAAGGGGAAATAATAATTGTTTTAATAAAGGTGATATTTTTTTCTGTGGAGCAGCGGTGGTAACTGCCTCGAATTGCATTGTTGTAGGTCGCGGGTTCAAACCCATTCAGGCGCATTACTTTGTGTAATTTATTTCATCGCCACTGCTCTCAAAACGGTGAAGGAAAACTTCGTGAGGAAACCGGCGTGTCCCAAAACCAAAAATTAGAAGACATGTGACATCCGCCAATCCGCACTGAGCCCGCGCGGTGGATTATGACCCATTCCCTCTCTTAGAGAGGAGGCCTGAGTCCCAACAGTGAGAACATTATAAGGCCGAAAATGCAAAAAAATATATTTTTACTTTGTGTATTTTGTCCCTTTAAGATAAATAAGGGACAATTACGAGCCAAAAATGTAGTTGAACTCTTTAATGCATCATGCTCGTGAACGGATGCTGTCAGTTGAGACTAATCATTTCTTAGCTGCCAGTATGCTGCTTTTTTGTATGGACTTCAAAAGTGACTGTGACCCCTGAGTTTGTTTAGGTGTTTCTTCCCAGGGTAGTCAGTTAGGAAACACCGGCCTCATCTAGCATAAAATGACGAATGAAAAAATTTACGTGTAAAAGTGTTTGTTAAAAACCTACTTACTAACAAATATCATTAATCAGTGGCATATTATAGTTTCTAGTTTCTTTAAATTATTTTTTATTGCCTATCTACGAGTACATTGTGCTCACGTAATAGAAGCGTCAAGAAATATGCAACGAAGACTATAGATCATTTATTATGAATAAAAACAAATCGTGGAGTTTCTTGCACGTTCTTCTCCAAAGAGATCTATGCTTTGAAACGTGCAGATTGCTTTTTTTTGCGTGCTTTTTTTTCTGACTGATTAATAATTTGACTATTCATAAGTGCTTGCAAATCATCATCATCTGCCTAGCCTTTTCCCAACTATATTGGGGTCGGCCTCCAGTTAAGCCGGATTTAGCTGAATACCAGTATTTTACGAGGAGGTAACACGGTGCTTCATGGCAAAACTGGAGTCAGATTTACTGGCTTCTGACTATCCGTAACGACTGCCAAAGATCTACAAATGAGAGCTAAGTGCTTGCAAATAGTCTGAAATAAATGTTTTTGATTTTGACTTTGATTAATTTAATACTAGCGTCTAAAATTTCTTTGCCCAAAAAATAAAAAATTCTAGACAAAAAACAATGTCTTTTACAAAATAAAAATCTGTCTCCATCATAAGCAGAGTTCTTTTATAAAGCTGGTACTTTCCTAGTTTTTCCTGGAATAAAATATGAGGAGACGATCCTGCTCTTTTAGCTCAAGAAGCATTAGTGTTTACGTTGTAAGTACTCAAAGAAATATGACATTCGCTCTACTGGTATTCTGCCGCAAATTGGAGACAGTACTTATGATTTATTTTTCTGTTTTTTTTTTTTGCTGGAAAATGGAAGAAATTCGTATTTGATCTTAAAACAGTTAATAATTAAGTAGGTTCTAGGAAAATAGGTAGTCTTTTTAGTTTGTTTATTTGCCGTAATGACTCGGTATTATATCTCGAGGTAAAAAAGAAATAAAACAACTTCAAACGGTTAATTTACAGATTTTCGCTTATTGTTTGCTTTGTTTTTTAGAATTAAACTTATAAAGTTTTCATCGTTATTCACAATAGGTAAATAAGGAAATTATGACCTTCAGGTCACTGGTCTACCTTATGAATATCATTATCATCTTTTTGCCTTTTCCCAACTACATTGGAGTTGGCTTCCAGTCTATCCCGATGGGGTTAAATACCTGTACTTAACATAGTGACTGCCTATCAGGCCTCTAAGATCCTGTTACTGGGCAAGACGATACTTCTTGGATAGACTTTCTGACATTTGTAACGATGACCGTGATAATAATATTATAATATGCATATTAATCCCGAATTGATATGCAACTAAACAATTAAATTCAAATTGATACGAATTATGCTCAATTGATTTATATTAAACTAGCTTTAGCTCGCAGCTTCGCCCGCGTACATAAGATATAGCCTATGTCACTCAGGAATACAGCAGCTTTCTATTGGTGTAAAATTTTAGCAATCGGACCAGTACTGCCACAGATTACCTCATACAAACAAAAAAACAAACTTTACCTCTTTATTATATTAGTATAGATTAAATCGAACTTAATTGAATTAAAAAATTGTTAAAATTCAGCATAAAACTGTAAACACCTCCGTACCATCGGCTTTCACAATCAAAATATTAAGTCAGGAGGATTAAGTATTATTTCAATGATAGAACGCCATATTGCCTAGAGGCCCTTAATAGCTAGAAAACAGTTTTCTAGTATTCATGTTTCCCAGTTATACCCCAGTTCGTTTCACACAGGATGTCTAAGGCGATCCTGACTCAAAGGAGTCGTTCACTTTACAGGGACCGGCGCGTCTCGCAAATGTCTCTGACATTCTTGGAATATGGAGTATAAATGGATGTGTTATGACAACGTTGGAAATATTAATGAAGAATTGAAATTTTTTAGTCAAAGTAAGAGCTATGATTATTTATACAATTTTTAGAGAGAATCTTTGAAACATTAGTTTTCTTGACATTTTTTAAATAAAATATTTCACATAAGCTTTTAGCAGCAATTTTGTTGTTGAAAATAATATTTTGTTATTATTGCTTGCTTAAACTGTGAGGAGCTCAATTACCGTCATTGAAACGGTGAAAAGATAGTGTATGGTTTCAATTGGTTCTTATCAAGAAAAACCGGCAAGAAACTCAACAGCAAGCTTTTAATAAGAACATAATTATTTTGACTTTAATTATAATCGGTTAAACGTATCTTTTTCCATATTTCTGTATTACTTTTCCTCTTTGTAGTCAATCTTTTTATAGTATTACCATTTTAACTCAGAAGAGGATAATTTTGTAAAACCCTCTCTTAGTGCTCGTTTATATCATAAGAATTTTAAGTTTGTACCATACAAACTTTAGACCATTTCATCACGTTAGGGGGACAATTTTGGAAAATCCTCTTTAAGGCTTACGTCATAAAAACAAACCTAATGCAAAATTTCACCCTACTAGTTCTAGTAGTTTTGACTGGGTTTTAATATGTCTATCAATCAGTTTCTTTTTTTATAAAAAGAACAAGCTTTTGTCAGCGGCTTCGCCCCCGTGAAAACGGTTTTCTTCCTACAAACTTGGTCTAAGTTCTTCACCTTCTCAGGAGCAGAATTCCGAAAACAAATCATACGAAGAACAAACCCTCTAAGTTTTAGATCTTTACGATCAGCGATCTTTACGATCAACATCCAACCGATCGCCAATGATCAACCTAAAGGTTGTGCATAATTCGATCAACGCACAACCTAAAGGTTGTCCATTGATCCGTCAGTCAGTCGTTTAGGACTGTTTAGGACAAAGCATTTTATAAGTATAAGTAATTACTTATAATATATTCATGGCGAGATAATTTTCAGATGAGACCGCTTTTTTTTTTTTTTTGATCTTTATTTATTTCGAGGCTTTTACCTTATAAAGGTACGTATGAGACCGCTTGATAATAATATTATTGAGTCTTGGTGCCACAACCAAAAATGCCACATCCAAAACCCCACCTTACCGAACCTCACTCGTGCACTCCCTTTAGCTTTGTGCATTATTGTTTCACCGGAAAATCTTCCGTTTTCTTTGTACGCTGCCTTATTTAACCATGCCTCGCTGTCGCTTTTATCTCAAATAAATTTCTGATGAGTTCGAGCATGTAAGATGATTTAAAGTCAATGTTTTGTAATCCGTTTTGTTTTTATATTAACCTTTTAACCACATGCGACAAACATTTTCGCGTTTATTTTGGTAGGGTTGCATATCCACGACCAAATACTTCGTCTCATCAGCTCTTATCACCTAAAGGGATTAAAGAGTAGACGAGAAGGAATATCTAGCCGCAAACATACGAACTTGGTGAATAGGACACGAAAACACTCGCTAGACCGGGCCAACGCAAGTAATTAAAGGGTTAGCTGCTTGCTTTTAAGAGTCAGCTAAAAGTTGTGTAGATATTGTCTTATTTCTGGTTTCTGTTTCAAAGAAAGATAGAAAATCGGACTTAATGCAACAAAGCATTCTCTACCAGTACCAGTCAACCTTTAGGTTAAGAAAGACTACATATAAATATTGTAATAGAGTTTTTTTTTTAACTTACAGTTGCTCCATACTAATTAATGGTTAGAGTTTTTATAAACTGTGGGTAAATGAAATATGACAATAATTTCATATCAAAACAACGGTATAGTGAATCCTATTGTTTTGATATCGAAATAATAGGAATATAAATCTACAATAAATAAGCGTAAAATGTAATCTTCTTTGGAGAACAAGTCCATTGTCAACACAAAATAGGCGCGACCGACTAATGTTACAAATGTAATGTAAAAAATATATCGATTGTGGGAAAAATTACATTTGTGAAAAGTGTAGGGTGGAGCGAGAGTCGTATCAGATTTTTAACAACTTAAACCCACCTGTGTCTTTTAGTTGCCCTTTACGTTCCTAAACCACGGTAACTCTTTTAAAAGTTCCTTCGGCCCTAGCGGGCATCGGCCCTATTGGCCTATACAAGATGCTAATGACGAGTTTTTGAGGACAGATTGTGTCTAGTTAAGCAAATCTGTCTTAGAAGTTGGCACCATCCACAACATACTAGCTAATTCCAAGCAGCAGCTACAGTTGTATATAGCTAGAATAGCATATCATAATGAGCCCTATACTTTTCCCCTTGGGCCTCTATTCTAAGAGAGAATTTCACCACGCGAGCCCTGTGTAGTTGGACTATATCACATGTCTAAGATTTGCTGCTGACCGCGAGCGCGTGAGGGAACGGTCCTCACGCCGCCGCCGCCGCCGAGATCCCGATCCCGATTTCCGACCACCGTAGGCGCGGGTTCGCGGACGGCGAGCACTGGGTAGCTCCCTGTCCGGCAGTCTGGAAATAATCTGGACCGAGCCCAGTCGTCAACGGCGCGTTCTGTTCCACGCGCGCCTCAAGGAGATGTCAGCAAACTGTAGGGGCCCGGCAGGGCCGAAGCCTCTGGGGGGAACACGTGGTATTCCTAAAGGTTGACACCGAGTCCCCCCCAGAACGAAGGCAACGAAGGAACGGGGTAGGGGTTTAGTCAGTAAGAGTCTGACACGCCCTCCCGCTCCGCCCAAGAGCGGGGGAAGTAATTCTGATGATTCCCATACCAGAAAAAAAAAGAAAAAAAAAAACATGTCTACGATTTTTTGTAGTTAGTCACAATATTTTTCTCATCGTTAGTAGTGGTGACGACATAAACCAACAATCAACAACTTGTAGATAAGTAGAGCCCATTACCGCTGGGACAGTTATATAATTTTAATTAATTTAACAATTTTAATTGCGGTCCTAAACGTGACGTTAAATGACAAATAAAACTAGCATCATTAATAGAACAAACAATCTATTTATCAACAACAGAACGGGACACCAATTTTCTTTAAATACCGGTTTATACCGATTTTTTTTAATTTGACAAAGTCCCTGCCAACATCGTAGGATGTATCTGATAAGGTGTCGGCCACAGACTAGGGAATGACGTGCATAGCAGCAACTTTATATATTCACTTTAAAATAAAAATCTGAAGAACCAACTATAAAATTAATTCATCGGAAACATTTTATATGTAGTTCTCAGATTACTTGAAAACGCTTGAACCAATTAGATTTTTTTTAACAAGTTCTTCTGAACTTAACTTAACTGATTAAAGACTACGTTGAACACGCTTGTTTGACAATGACTAATTCCCACATATGGCTTCCATTAACTGCATTATAGTATAATAGTCTATCAACTACTCCATCATTGTTCTAACTTCATTGTTTACTTAAAAAAATTCTTTGCTTCTTTTGTGATATTGTTTTTTCAATATTTTTATATCATTTAAACCACAGCCACCTTATTTCGTTAGTAATTTATTATTTTATGTATAGATCTATCATTTATTTGTATAGATTTATTTTTATTTCTTTACAGCCTCTTTTTAAAACACCGTAAAGTTCGTGAATTCAAAGATTTATCTTAGGAGTAAAGGTAGGTTCTATCTACAGTAGCAGCTACTAAAAGATAAATAAATCTATCCTTTTGCCCTTACTTTGCTTTCCTATAACCTACCGACGAATAGCATTTCCTACCAAAGTTGTGGATGGATAGATAGAATTTTACTGTTTATCGGGGATAGCTATCTATCTATGAACTGCGGTAGGTTATTGAAAACGGGCGTAAACCTCTAACACTGCGGCTCGCTCCATCCAAGAAGTTATGTGATGTTCCCGACCTCTAAAAAAATACTCTATTTATAAAATGTAAATGATCCCTTGCTCTGTGGTTTGGTCCAATATTTATGTGGTGTCTACGAGGCGGTGGCCATTGGTCGGGGGCGACAGGTGTGTCCAGACACTTAATGAATCTGTTTCGGCCGTGTAAAGGGTGTAGCCTTTTTTGGGTTCGACTTTTTGTTGAACGTTAAAAATTTTATATAAATAATTTTATGTTTTTTATTATTTTTAATTTATAAAAAAGATAAAGTTGTTCGCAATGTTCTATTTGTATAATATTGAATTTTTAAATAATCGTTATTAAAATATAGAATAGAATAGAATAAACTTTATTGTACACCAAAAGAAGTTATAAATTATATATGATGATGCTAGTTATATATAAACTTAAATTTCCAAAACTCTAAACTAGCTGGTACGATATGCCTGTTAGCACAGTATAATTTACACCTCTCACCTGATGGTAAGCGATGGTATGTATGATCGATGTTAGAACACGCTAGTCTAGAAGTGACTTAAGGACCCTCGGCTACATGTGTTTTTAAAACGTTTTAGGTATAGATGGGATATCCCCCACACACATTAATCCAGTTATTTTCTTTTTATTTTTTATTCAACATTATTTACTATTTTTTCTAACTTTTCTAACCTTAATATCTACACAAAAGAGACCGGTGACCTTAATCCCTGAAAAATATTATAACATTGTCATTTCTATAATCTCGGTGAACCTAACAACAGTGTGGGTTTCATACAGACAGATGGATTACAATATCTTAGCTAAAATGTTACGAAGTGTATAGAATTTTGGCAAAACTTAATCTCTTGATGTCCTGTACTTATATTTTTTTTATTTAACCGATAGAAAGCTAACATTTCGGTGTTTGCTTTCTATACAGTCACTAGTAATAAAAAAAAATATTGGCACATTTTTAACCTATCTTAACTTCTGTTGTACAAGAATTATGTGAATAACAATTTGTTATAAATTAGAGATAGTTAAAAATTACTCGTCACACACTTATTTAATAAACAATAGGTGTGTAAAAATATGAATATGATGAAAATAATTATGAATAATAATATGAATGTTTCTTATTGTTATTGTATTTGTACAAGTATTGTTATTATAGAAAAAGAAATGTTACATAAGTTTGTTATATTTCCAACAAAAAAAAAATACCAATCATGTAAGTAATATTAATTTATTGTTTCTTTCTTTATTTAATACCATGTATGTAATATGTAACACCATCTATAAGACAGTAGGTACCGAATCAAGTTTTATTTTAATACTCGGATGGAACTGGCATACAGGTTGCCATGGGAACTGGCAATATTGATCAGTTTCTATCTAATGTTGTCCATGCATGTGATAAAGCGATTTATGTCCAGAAACATTTAAATCTGAGTTATTAGAGAAATATTTTAGAAATTAAAACTTGTTGGAGGTATTTCGCGGTAATAATCCAATAGTTTTTACTAGTAGTAGCTAGGAAACTCGGTGTTCTTGCCAAGGTCCGAAAGTACTTTGCACCCGGAAAGCTTCTAATGTTATACAAAGCACAGGACAGGTCAGATCGTGCGTGAAGTACTGCATACGGGCTAGAGCTGCAAAATATCACCTGGCAGCTTCAGACTTTTGACTTGTGGAAAGGCATGCGAAGAGGCTAATATTGGTCATTCACATTTCGTTTAGTCCAATCTACAAAGCCTTGTGCACAGCTAGACTTTTGGTGGTTGTAAAGGATGCATTTCAAGTGTGCGGGTGAATTGTATATTTTAATTGTGCCATCTCCTGTTTAGCATCGGACAACCCGACGTACAGCAAGTATGTACCCTTATGGCGCATTTTCATTAGTCGATAGGGCCCACATGCGGGATGCGGGAGATTTCTGGAACGCATGCCACAGCACCCGCATTCGGGGAACCGTTTTCATTAGCCGATAGGGCCCGCATGCCGGGTGCGAGAGTTTACTGGAACGCGTGTCACATGGCCCGCATTCGGGGAACCGCAGACGGTATAACGAACATGTTATTTTCATTGGTTGTTATCCTGCATGCGGGGACTCCCCGCATGCGGTATACCGAACGAGTTAACGACCAGTGAAAATGCGCCATTACGTTGTTGAAACTTCTACGGCCCGGACTAAGCCTGTAACCGTTTATATCGCGTACATCAAAAGCCTGTAAAAATTAGCCTGCTGTAGTCTTTCCGTCCGATTATAGGCTCATCAACAATTGTATCACTGTTTCTGGGAAGTCAAGCACTGAATTATATTAATAAAAAAAAAGTATTGCCAAGATCTTATGGCAAAATAACATAACAAGCATTAATATTATAAGCTTCTGCTCTATAAGAGAAATCTCAAATCATCATAGCAGGTGTACAGTATAATCAATAAATAGGTATATTTTTTATAGTTCATTTCCGAACAGTAATAATTCAATAGGATCATAAAAGTCAGATTATAACCTGGCTAACAATGGCGCTATCATAAAAATATTATCGTAATAAATTGATAACAGCATAATAAAAACATTTCACTCGTAAACTCTCTGGTTCCGTATGTGACTTTAAATTCTTTATGAGGTATTAGGTTCCTTGAGTTTAGAATAAACGTGTGGGACCTATAATAAGATTTTTATTATTAATTTTATTTATTTGTTATTATTATAGACACAGCACAGCGGTTACAGACTCAGAGCAATAGCGCACTAACGGCCAGTCCGCAGCAGCCAGGTCGCGGCGGCCATCGAGATACCTGTGGCCGCTGGCCGCGTGCGGTCAGGTGCGCGCGCTCTATGGCGATTTCATACTAATGTATGTATCTCAATGGCCGCCGCGACCTGGCCGCTAGTGCGCTATTGCTCTAAATGTACAGTGTAGTACTACTTTTTATTTAAATTTAATGCTCTCATGTAAGTGAAAATTGTGTTTTAATGAGAATAAAGATATTTTAAAGGCGTCAAACACCCAGCGCTGGTTTTCAGTTGGTACCCCGCAGTACCAGTATACTGCTGAGTCGATGTATATGTATCTTAGGAAAGGCAATCCAGGGATAAAAAGTAACCTATGTAAAGTCAAAGAAAAAGATCCAATCTATCTCAACGTCACATACGTACCTACTGCGGAGTGCACCTCGCAGTACCTACACTGGTATGATGTCAGAACTTTTTTTTTGTTCTTTGTCTTAACATAGGCTATTTTTTATCCCTAGATTTCCTTTCCAAAGATACATATACATCGACTTCCATACGGGCGAATCTGCTAGCGGAAACTAGTTATTTTCCTTTGTTTTGATTGGTTTTTTTTTGGCCTATTCCGTCTCACTCCTGGGCAAAGGCTTCCTTCCACTCTTTCCATCTTTCGCGGGCTCGCGCTTCCTCTTACCAGTTCTTCTTCTTGTTTAAAATTAATTTAAGAATATTTGTAACCATAAATAAATCTACCCAATGAATTCCGAGTACCAATTTATTCGAGTTCAAAACCAAAAGACCGGAATTATTCAAATTATTCAACCACTCGTATAAACATTCGAATAATCGTTTTACAATCGATAAGTATATCCCTAATTGAATTACGGCCACTTCAGAAGATTAATGTAATTAAACATAATCAGCTGCACTTTACTACACAGAATTAAGAAGTGGTCATAATTATGGAAACAACACATTGGGTATCTGTCACGCCACTGTTAAGAAGCATTTACACTTTTATTACGGTTTTTTTTTTCAAGTACGATTTTTTTTCCCTAAGGGCGTGTCAGACTTTTACTGACAAACCCCACCCCGTTTTTTCTTTGCCTTCGTTCTGGGGTCACGAGCTTCTTTTTCCGAATCCAATCCATGGCCCTAGAGGCTTCGACCCTGCGGGGCCCCTACAGTTAGCTGACACACTTTTATTACGGTGGATATCATCAAATGACTTAAAAGTCTAACATGCTCTCCCGCTCCGCCCAGAACGGGAGAGAGTGTCATACTTTAATAACTAAAACCAGACCTGTGTTCTTCAGTTGCACTTTGCGTGCTAGGATTATGGGTTTCCTTTTCAGAAATTCCCCGTGGTCCTAGCTAGCGGGCATCGGTCCCGCTGGGCCCTTACGGTTTGATGACATATCTAGCATTTGCACTTATGCTGTTTTTATTTTATATTTTGGGCAGTAAATATTAGACTTAGAGTTTCTAGCGAGTTCATTATTACAAGTACTTTACATATTTGAATAAAAGTTATGACGCGACGTCTACGAGTAAATCTTCAAAACAAAAGATAAAGTACAAATGTCTTCATTCTACTTATTTGTTAAGTTGTTAAGAACCTTCTTACAGACTAAATAAAAAGATTAAAAATCGTCTTAAAAAGTAAATTTACAAAATGCCTTGAAACTTTTTTTCAAAAGCCTACATTATCTGTGACAGTACACTTGAATAAGCGAACGTACCTAATCTGATTTAAAAAGTCATAAAACTTTCAACTATCTTTAAAAAAGAGATAAGGCGACTTTTGGACACTTCTTTTTCTTTGTAACGGGCTTAAAATGTTGGTGGCTATCTCAGTTTATGAAGGTATTGTTCTTGTGGATTAAATTGGGTATGTAGTTCAATTGATATCTATATTTTATATTGTTAAGAGATTGCTTTCATTTTTCAGCATTTACTTTTTAATCCAACAATTATTTCCCCTATTAATGGCTTGTGGAGGTCTGGTAGGCAGCCGATCCTCATAAAATACTGGTATTCAGCCAAATCCGGCTTCACTGGAAGCCAACCCCAGTATAGTTGGGAAAAGGCTAGGCAGATGATGACTTTTTAATCCAACAAAGTGCAAAAAATAAATAGAGTATAACCGTGGAGATAAAAATAAATAAAAAACTCATTAAGTTTTTTTTTGTATAAAACTTAACCTGACACCACAACAAAATAAAATCAACTGTCCATTTTATTTCTATTTTCATAACTAGATAACGTAAAGCGAATATTTTTTTTTTCCTCTTTGTGCATTTAAACATAAATTCAATAAAAAAAAACTGTTTTTATGAAGCAAACTAGCTGCTGCCAGGAGTTTCGCCCATAATTATGATATTTGATTTATGATTGAATGAAATATTCAAAGTGCTATTTTAAGATAAGATCTTGTGTGTTAAATTTCTGCCAAATCTGTTCAGCTGTTTGAGCGTGAAGGAATAATAAACACAAACACACTCACAAACATTCACCTTTGTAATATTGGTATGAATTATTTTTATAGAAATATTTTTTATTTTAGTTTTGGCGTTATGGCTTGTGAACGTACCCATGATACAGAAACAATTCACGCTTTAAAAAAAACACTTAAAACAATACTTATAGTCCGTCTAATGAAAGCGTGACCTAGAGTTTTTTTTTAAATTTAATTTGCAACATTATTCAGCCGCAATTGTAGAAAATAAAAAAAAATGTGAAATTTCAAGACATGATTCTCCTACTATGTTAATAATACCACATACAAAATTTTTGGATTTAAACTCTTTTTCTCAGGTCGCGCTTTCATTAGACGGACTATAGTAAAGCGTAATACAATAATATGTCAGTGTACACACTCCCTAACACAATCACCGCACTAGTGCTTTAATTTAACGCATATAAACCTGATAAAAAAACCGAACCGACAGTGATGAATTAAAATTCAATACACGCCGTAAACATCGGGCGGCGATACAAAAGACATTATGGTGATACCACGGTGATAGTACTGGTGATAATATGGTGATTAACTGGATCGCGGTACGTCTCTATTTTATATTGTTTTGGGGCGACTTTAAAACGGTAGGTGAGTATGCTTGAGATTGGTAGAGATTCAAGAATTGGAAGAAATTAAAAAAATTGATTTCATGAAATTTCGTGTGTAAGTAGCAGAAAGAAAGCCATGTTAAATTCATTCATCTGCCTAGCCTTTTCCCAACTACATTGGGGTCGGCTTCCAGTCAAGCCGGATTTAGCTGAATACCAGTATTTTACGAGAAGCGGCTGCCTACCAGACCTCCACAACCCACTAACTGGGGTAACACGGTACTTCATGGCAAGACTGCAGTCAGATTTACTAGTTTCTGACTATCCGTAACGGTTGCCAAAGATCTACAAATGACAGGACTTACGGCTTAACGTGCTTTCCGAGGCACGGAGGAAACTCGGTATGGTCACCCATCCATAGACCAACCTTGGCAAGCGTTGCTTAACCTTAAAGATCGACCCGTGCAGCTGTTATTATCTAGCCACGAGCTCCTCATTGGTTTATTGAAGCTAAAGGTTATTTAATTTAGCAAATAAAGTACATGCATATCCCCTATTATTTGTCTAGCCGCTATTTTACAACAAGTCAGTAGACTATGGTATAGGAACTTATTTTTTACTTATACATGACCTTCAGTTACAACTCGGGCACATTAACTTGACACTTGGAGTCGATTTATAATGTCCAAAAACAATATAACAACAACAGAGAACTAGACGAATTATGGACGCGCGTATCGATAACAAAGATGCTGAGCATACCTGACACTTGCCGGCCGAGCTAAGGGAATGCGGGGGGAACTGAGCATTCATATTGATGTGACCGAGTTGTAGTGTCAATCTTCGAAACAGGGGACACCAAATATACCAAGACTATACGACTAGCTCCGCTTGGGCGGAGCACCACCGTGTCCTCGATCAGCGGCAATACCTCTCGCTCCACCCAAAGCGGTAAGATCAAGCGGTTTGCCATCTTTAAGGGCAGAGTTTGAAAAGGTAGGCATCTCCGACCAGATAGCTGTTATGTCTGGTCCGGCCTACTGCCCGACAGTTGACTTCGCACTGTTGTATTTTGTGCTAATCGCGCAAAGAACTCTAGTATCCCGATGTAGGATTTTAAATTTTAGTTCCTTTGTAGCGTCATAGATGGCGCTAGCTTCCAAAACCCATTTCAATGATTGGCATGATTGTACTGATACCTCACAAATATAACTTGTTATCTGAGTTATGGATATTCTTTACAAGCATAAATTAATAACACATTACCTGACTCAGGAATCGAACTCTGGAGCTCAAGCTTCTGCGGTATCGTTCGCAAGTCATCGCGGCATGGAACGCAAAGGGCAACTGAAGGAATACAGTTGGGTCTTAGTCAGTACATGTCTGACACTTGCCATGTTGAATTCATTAATTCCAAAAAAGTAAAAAACGAAGGGCATTTGTATCTTTGTTTACTTAATATTTTTTTCTTTTGGGAATTTGATTCTAAGAAATGTGGATCAGTCGTGTGTGATTACTGAAAAAAAAAATCTTAGTTAAATTCAATAACTCAAATAAATTAAACTTGATCGCAAAAAACGAGTTTGCAATTGAGGACTCAATATTTTATTGCAATCCATATGTATACAAGGATGGTGTTGAAAATTATATAATAGATCAATATGGACCTAGTCTGGCATAGCAAAATTAGGAGAGAGTAAGATGGCTAAGAGCAATTCATGGAATTCAATATTATTGTAGATCTAATGTGATGTGATTAATAAGATTGGCGTCAAATCTAATAGTAAATACATATGTAGGTATGTTTATTTTATCTTTGTATTGATTCTAATCTATATATTTTCTATCTTTGTTTTCTTAATAATCTTTACTTTTTTTATTTACAACTGCCATGATTTATCTTTGCCACCCTTGTTTGACTAGTGGAGAATGCCTAAGGCATTAAGTCTGCCTTCGTATCTTTGTGTTGCATGAAGTTTTAATAACTAAATAAAATAAATAAATTGGACTACAACAAATCCCATCATCTGCATCAGACAGCTTAAAGTAACTTGTTTTTAACTTTTTAGTTATTTTAGCGGTCGGCTTTTTTGATAAAGTATTTTTAATTGTCTATATTTTAGTGAATAATACTTTTGAAGACATGGATAGGTACATAGTAGACTTCCCAACTTATACGCTCAAAATGTTTTAGGAACACATTCATTGTGTGCACAGCTAAGGAATGGAATTCCCTGACAGAGTCTTTGTTTCCTGATAGCTGTAATCGGGGGATCTTTAAGTCAAGAGTGAATTGATCAAGGCAAGCGTGCATCGTCAACTACATCGTTGCTTTCCATTAAGCGACATAGTGATCAAGCGCGAGTCTATCAACAATAAAAAATATGTTTATTTTAAGCAAGCACTTTGGGTCGTAAAATAATAGTTTTATCAATCACCCTTTCAGTTTTCACCCCAATTTGTATTCCATTTCCATACAAACTCGGCTTGTTATATTGTCACAACACTCGAAACAAAAAACTAACGAAAGAATAAGAGCCGATATAGAAGAAAACTCTTTAATATTATTTACCGACGTACTTTTGCCAAAACTTTGCACTCGCCCCGATTTTGGGTCCCTTGTGCCTTGTACACACTAGGGTGTTATTTTACCTAGGGCTACAGTAGAGTGCGTCTAATGAAAGCGCGACCTGGAGTTTTTTTTTAATTTAATTGGCAACATTATTCAGCCGCAATTGTAAGAAATAAAAAAAATTGTGAAGTGTCAAGACAAACAAGTAATTAGTAATACCACATACAATTTTTTTTGGATTTAACCTCAGCTTTTTCTCAGATCGTGCTTTCATTGGACGTACTGCATTCATCGAAAGACTTGGCATGGCTCTGAAACGCAAAATGCATTAGAAGGAACACGGGCAAGTTCTATCACAGACGTTGTGACGTCTCTCCAGTCATTCCACATAAAGGGGACTGCCATTATTATGGCGTGGCATGATGTTTCATGCGCATGATGAGTGCGCCTATAATTATTATTAATCTATCACATACCCGCGAAACGAGACAAAATAGTTAAACAATAACAACGCGGTCTCATAGGACCGGTTGGGGATTCTAACATTAATAAATATTTGTTGATGATTGGCAACTGTTATCTAAATTCAACCGAAAGTATTCATTTTTATTTTATTTTATTTTTAAGTAGCCTAATTTGTGTCCCACTGCTGGGCAAAGGCCCCCTTTCTCCTTCCAAACTTCTATATCTAGGGCGATCTCTGGCCACAGTTTGCTCTGCGAACATGATCAGATCGTCACACCACCTTCGCCACGGTCGACCCTGACGGCGTCGATCACCTTCCGGCGTCCAGTGAGTGACAATCATCGCCTATATTTTTTTTCTTATTAGTTAAAAAATGATTAGGTACTTTAATCGTTTTTTTTATTATTGATTGGCTTGCGCTTGACCACATTTCACCTGATGGTAAGCGATCATGTGGTCGATGATGGAGCGCGCGAAGATTGGCAGATGAACGTATGCGCACATTCTTATGACACGTCAAATATATTATCAGAACCTACCTTTCTCACAAAGTTATTTCGCAGATTTATCAAAAAAAAAATCAAATCCTATTGTATGAACCACGCTTTACGGCAAGTGTTTTCCTAAAGTTGTGTGTTAGTTGACAATTTGTTATGGGTATAGTGGAGGCACCGTTTCTATTGGAAGCATTCTGTATTTGTTAGCAAGTCTTTCACAACTTCTGAATTGTTCAGGAGTCGTTTTGTAAGAACGTTCTCTATTTGTGTGAAGACTTGATCATTATTTTACACCTTTTTATACCCAATTTGTTGTAGATTTTTTATTGTAACTAATTTCATTTTTTATTAATCACAACTTGTTGAATTGCGAAAAGCGTTTTAACTATTTAAGATATTAGTAAAATTATATTTTTAATACATTATCACTCTTTCTTAAACCCCGTTACAATGAAAATCCTTTAGTTTGTTGGCATACAGCTCCATCATAACAAACCTAATAATTTTGTCACTGTAGGGATTCAAACCTCATACCTAGAAGATGGCATTGGCAGTAAAACTACTACGGCAACCTGGTACGGATTGGTAGGTGTCACATAATTAAGTTCGAATTTTTGGTTCTACACACACACATGCCATTTTTCTCACGATGTTTTCCTTAACAAATCAATGAATTGCTGTTAGATTAATAATAGAATATTCAATGATATTCAAACAATAATAATATTGTCACTATTGTTCTGGTTCTAACCTCGCTTGGCGTAAACCTAAGGCACACTACAAAGGTCCAAACTTCAAGCATAGACAGGAACTTTCAAACAATAGGCCTGTATACTGTGGCGGCTTTCTGAATCAAGCCTTTGACCTAACTGAATAACCTAACAAGGACCTCTTTGACGAATACTGTCAGGCTCTAAACAACACTTTGGAATTCAAACCAGTGTTGATGTGTGAGAAATAGAGAAAAACCAATGAATTGGCAAATGTGTGGTTACTTAGGACTGATTCATACCGAAATAATCACTTTCCTTACACTATTGTTACCTAGATACAAGAGATCAGATAGGCAGTTGCTCCATATAAAATACTAGTGAAAAAAATACCTAAACTTACTTTAAATGTAGGCTTTAAATGTACGATTCTTCTGTATGTTACCAGGTCATCGGTCCACCTAATGTGATGCCTTCTAGCGCCGCGTCTTTCGGTACGTCCCCATTAACCATCTGTTTTGCGAGCAATGTGCCCTGCCCATTGCTTCTTAAGTTTGGCGATTCTTCAACCAAAAAGAAACTTGATCCGGTACAAAAAGTATAAGTCTCTATAGGTACAAATTTCGATTTTTTTACGAGTGTGACTAACTTACAAAAGAATGTGCCCAATCATTAAACTTAACATTATTTTAAGCATAACTTTATGTCACCATATTTAGAAGTATTTGTTAAATATTTCAACTTACAATACGGTTTTTAAAATAAATATTAAGCATACTTTTTGATGACTAATTGTTGAAGGAATGCTGTGGGTTTTAAAGGTGATATCACACAGCCTCGAGCAGCGAAGCGATACTTATGAGTAACTATAACTAACTGTAACTATACTATATATGTATACTTTTTTTTAAAGGTAAATGATTTGGTAACCCGCCGTACAAGTGTCCATCCTTACATTGTTAACACGTCTACGGTTCGTCCTAAGCATTTCCCCTCGTCGTTTATACAGCATACATCGAACAATATATCTGCAGTAGTCTTCCCATCTGTTTTTAATTTAGGTGTTGGTGTAAATTCATTCCGTAGTTTTTTGCTTGGAAGAGTAACAAACATATCAAACTGTCGCTATGATTTACTAAAATTGCTTTTTTCCTCATCTGGCCAATTTGTACATAGATAGTATACGTCTTTGCATAACACCTTCATAAATACTCGTAGCTAAATGGTCGTTTTTCAACAGGAAGAATTCTTCTTAAACTTTTTTTATTAATACATTAAACTTTTCAGTACCGCACTTTCTATCATGCTCCATGTTATTTTAAAACCAGAACAAAGGGTTCAAACTCATATTCTAGCAGATTAAGCAGTAATTAATTGAGTGCTAGACATAGCGGGTGAGGCTTGGCACGGGCGCTTGTTGGCACACCTACCGCGAAGACAGGATAACGTTACTTTTAATTAACTTTAACAGTTTTTTATTGCCAGGATTGTGGAGAAAATGACTTAATTTTCTAGCTGTATTGTTATCGTAGTTGCGGTATAGAAAGATGTTGTTTTTAAAGTATAATATGCTCTATTTCGTTATCGGAGTCCTTAAGTCAAGAGTGAAAAGTTTACTTCTAGAAATATGAAATTTGAAAAAGTTTGTTACTGTATATTTTTAATTAAGTACGTCACATGAAAACCACTTTTTGACAATTTGAAAAAAAATATCGAGATTCGCTTTGGAAACCTGAACTATTTACATAGGGTTTGTGTGGAACCTTTGGGGCACGAATCTGACTTGCACTTGACCAGTTTTTTGTGTTGGTTTGCCTCTTTTATCTCTCTAGATGCTTACTTTACCAAAAACAAAATTATTATTCTGTAATTTAAACTTTATATTTTTAACATCGCCTCGCTTTACCAGCGCATGGTTCCTTAACGGAATGATTCATATATAAAAGCTTCTACATTTTCCAAAAAACGTGTTGCTGATAAGAGTTAATGCAGACAAATGTACCATTGGTGCCTGTTTTAAATATAATTTTACACATTTGTTTCGAAAAGAGGTATTGTCTGTTCAACTTTAAATGTTGTAATACCAAATGAATGTTGTAATGATATACATGTATATTTATTTTATTATATTTGTACCCTTGTTTTCTTTATAATCATGTCTTTTTTGGTAGTGGGTAGCCCGCACATTGCTCGTAGAACAGATGGCCAATGGGGGCGGTAAGTTCTGGAGTGGCGGTCAATTACCTGTAAGACGCAGCGTTGGAAGGCCTCCCACAAGGTGGATCGATGACCTGGTGAGGGTCGTGGGAAACCGATAGATGCGAGACGTACTTACAGCACCGGTCGTTATGATGACGGTTGGGGAGGCTTATGTCCAGTAGGGGACGTCTTTCGGCTGAGATGATGATGATGTCTTTTTTTATACGTCCGCCTTGTTTTTTCTTCACCGCCCTTTGTTGACTGATAGAAAATGCCTAAAGCATTAAGTTCGCCTGTGTATCTTTGTGTTGTATGAAATTTTATAAATAAATAAATGAATGCTTTTTCCGTAATTAATCAAAAATTATTATAAAAGTGGTGATTTAACATTCGTCCGTTATTCATTTATTTTGAGTCATAAATTAATGTATTGGTGACTGCAGCCCAATTCCAAATGAATGAGTTTTTAAAGACACTTTTGTGTTTAATGTAGTGTTAATGATATTATATTTATTGCCATATTATTATCGCATCAGCGAATAAATTTTTGAATTACATTACAATAAACTTAAGCAGTGATGGCCCAGTGATAATGATCCTACTTAGGAGTTTATAGGTTGTGGTTGGAAACTTCAACAGCCGTTTTACTTTATAGAACTAGGTACTAAGAGACTTACTGAGATATCAATACACATCCGAAACGACTGGAGCTAGGATCGTGAAATTTTGCATAAAGTTTCCTTTAGACGAGCACTAAGAGAGGATTTACCAAAATGGGGTGAATTTTAGTAAATCTAAGAGAACGAAACGGAGGTCCAAATTTTGCATGGAGAAACCTACTATCACGTGGGCAAAGCCGCTGGCTGAAGTTAGTTTATTTGTGAAAACATCGGAACGGAACTGTCATGTCCTAGAATCACAAATTCAAAAACACGAGGCATTCACAACTGGGCCCGTGTGTTGGTATACGGCCCATACTCTTACCCTCTCCCAGTGAGGAGAATTATGAGTTCATGTTGTGAAAATATTACAAGACTGATTACGATGTGATGATACACTTTCTTGTTAACGAGTTCGTATGGATTTAGATACAATGGTGATTAACACTTGATAGCATGTGGTACAGTTGAACTTGCTATTTAGTATACAACCAAGAATATGCCATATTCAAACACAGCCAGAGAACTCTGGGGCCCTGGAACGAAGGCAAAAAAGGAATAGGAGTGAGTTTTAGTCAGTAAAAGTCTGACAAACCCTTCCGCTCTGCCCAGAATGGGAGAAGTCCAGAGAAAATAAACAGTCAACTCTTCAAGCTTTTTTTCGGTGGAGTATCAAATGCCATATTCGCCCTTTACGTTACATTTTAGGGTCACGGTAACTCTTTCAAGCAATGTGCTCGATATATTTTGAATAATTCTAGAAGTGCTTCTTCCTGCCCCTGACCCAAGGAATATGGTTCCTTGGGGTCGGCGCCAAACGTATTTTTCTTCCAGTCTGTCCCTGTCATACGCACTAACTCTCTTTTCTTTCATATCACTCCTCACACAATCTGACCATATATTCTTTGGCCTCTCTCTCTATTCTCCATACTTAATATAAATAAAAGCTCTGACCGTACGAGTACACTACGATGTCTTTTTCGACTGTACCTTCTCATTTTCTTATTGCCCTAAAATGATTAATGAATGTAATTAATGTGTTGGTGCAATTCCATCAGCAATAATGTCACAAATAAACTACCAAAAGCCATATTTTTTTAAATAAAAAGGTCAATGCACACTTAATCGCCGTCAAATATAAACAACCGCGAATTAGTTACACTTTACGCTTATGCGATGCGATCGTGAGCTTCTAATATAGTGTTGCTATCTCTTTCTAACGCAGGGAATAATATAATGATGTCTCTTTTTCTCGGCACGCTTAGTCAAGTGGAATCTATTGTAGGTTTAGATCAAAAATATTCATAATTGCTTTGGATTTTGATCGTTATGATCAATAGCCGAGACAGATTACAGTTTTGATTGTTTTTAACGTGATTTTGGGTGCATATTTTATTAGAATTTATTCAATTAAATAAATAAAGTATTGTGGCATTTTTCACATTTTATGCACAGATTTAGCAAACAAAATAGGAAAAAGCAGCAATACACGATGTTTGCTGGAAATATTTTTATTTTTTAAATTGATCAAGAGTCTGTTAACTTCTTCCATATTCTAAGTTTTATTACTAAGCTAAATAATAACTGGGAATTATCACTGTGTTTATCAAACTTCGACTAAGTATTTTTATTTTTTATCAACATTTTTGTATAGTTATTACGCTTCACTTGGCACGCGGTTGACAATTGACTATTGTAAGTTTTGATGAGTCTAAAGATAGCACTGAGATCTTAACTGTGGGTTCTGTACAACAATAATATTATTTATTTATATACTCGTACTTTATTAATACAAAAGCTTTAGGCATTTTTATCAGTTAAATTATAATAAATTATTTTGGACAACATAGTTACTTAACAGTTTTATTAGTAGGTACATGTTTTAGGTACTAAAACTTCTACACAAGCATTTGTAACAAACTTCAAAATAGTAGAAATTATATTATCGTCTGTTTTTTATACCCTGAGACTAAATTGACAAAAGGAATGTCAAATTTACTATAGGAATGACGACAGTTCTTTTGTGTTGAAATTTCATTTTAGTCTCAGGGTTTAAAAAACAGACGATAGTAAATACTTATGAAGTGTGATTCCGCATGAATGCATCACTTATCACCAAGTGGATTAGTGGCAAAAAAAATAAGTTCGCGAGAAGGTTGCCACATAATAAGAGAATATATTTTTATTCTGAAAATTTCTATTCCGTCTCTGAGCATCAGAAATCACTTCTAGGAAAATTTCTTCTTAAGGAAGGAAATCCGTTCAAAGAAAAATATTTTGCTAGATAAATTTTCATCCGTCATAATTATTTTGTAACCACTAAAGTGTTTTAGTTTTAGATGTAGATTAATTAATTAAAAGTTAACAGCTTTCAATTTGTCTACTAATTAATTTAAAACTAAGTAAATATCTAAAATAGAGGACGATTTTTCTAAAAGGTGAGATTTATTAACCAACCTCTTTTAAAATAACGTTTTCTTTTTGTTAGAAATATTATATGAATAGGAATAAATATATTTCTAGTTAAAAATATATAATTCTAACTTTAAATGACATCGTCATAGAATCATCATTTTAACTAACAAATACTTTTTTTAATCAATCCTCCATTCTTACCAATATTGTTAAGGAACCCTATTTTGACTTTAAATAATAAAAAAACAAAACAGAGACCGGATGAAACGGTTCTTGAACATAAACCGAACTTAATCAAAAATGTCAATGTTAAGATACCGTAGAAGCCTTTAAATAGGTGCTTTATAATCTTAAAGAAAGGCCTCATTTCAGGTGATATCATCAATGCACGGTAGGAATCTTATACATAAGCACAAAACGTTATGAGTAAACCTTTGTTTCATGTGAGGAATTCCTCTTAGATACTTAGATTGTTTAGAGAAAGCGAGGAGTTGGATTCGGTCTTCTACCAATCAAGTAAAACCCAATTTTTCTTACCACTGTCATGTGGGGGACTGTCACTGTCAACTGAGGGTTAGGAATACAATTGAAATCACACTTGCCCCCAACTAGCATAAGCACGTAATTACTAGCAGGCCAGATCACCTAATGAGGCTGATCTAACAACGTTATCTACTTCAATAAAACGTTCATGAAGCAATTGCGCAGCCTTTTTAGGCCTAGCTTGTCAGGTGATGATTAAGGCCTTAAGTTTTCCACCCACAGGCCTTTCCTCCTAGTGATCGAAAAAGACCACATCTTCATCATCGTGATCTCAGCCGAAAGACGTCCACAGCTGGGCAGAGAGAGAGACTGTGCTCTACATTGTTCGCAGAAAATAATGGTCGATGGGGTCGAAAGGTTTTGGAGTGGCGACCATGAACCTCGCAGCGTTGACGCGACCTCCCACAAGGTAGATAGATGAGGGTTGCGGGTATCCGAGGGATGCGAGACACAGAACCGGTCGTTGTGATGACAATAGGGGGAATCTTGTATCCAATTGTTGCCTTTCTTTCAGCTGAAATAAAAATGATATAATAATCAAATTAATTTCGAAAAAAAAAGCATTTACAACCGAAATTTCCAAAATATTTTAGCTGTAATACATTCAAAAAGCTTACAAAGCATTAAAAATTTCACAAGACAATCCTTCCCCCAAAATCTGCCCCCAAAAATGCCCAAGACAAAGGGACAATTATTTTCCTGATAAGACGGACGCAAAAAATAATTGAGCGAGGCGGATTTTAGCTGATGCAAGGTGGATTATGAAACGGGACCAACCTACTTAAAGAGTGGAGTGACAGTTTTTAGTCCCGACTTATTAAAATGAACTGTTACTGACACTAAAAGAAAATTTGGAACTTGTTGAATAATTTTTTAGCCTTGTAAGTTTGTACGAATTATTCTTAGGCATTTTAGTGGTTGGTTTTTTCTGGAAGTAAGTTCTAATAATAAATTAACCAAATATTCTACAAAGGCGGTGTAGCAACCGCCCAACGTAATCAAATGTCATGTAAGCACTCATCATCATCATTTCAACCGAAAGACTTCTACTGTTGCACAAGCTTCCTCAAACGTCGCCACAATGACCGGTCCTGTGCGTCTCGCATCCATCAGATTCCCGCGACTCCTATCATCATAATCTCTTTTAAGCACTATGCGTATGAAACTTACAGGCGACGCCGCCGAAGGCCAGTCGTTCCGTAGACCCAAGACGGGCCAGTAATATCGTATAGCGAGTTGACTATATCTCATAACTAACTATAATTAACATAATAGCTTTGTCTCGTCGTTTATACCGCGTACATCGAAGGACTGGAACAGTTTGCCAGCTGCGTTCTTCCCGTCCAATTATAATTTACTACTTAAAACTAATGCGCCTCACCATCAACGATTGCGTCACTGCTTACCACCAGGTGGGATCGCAGTCAAGCACTAGTTTATAATAATAAAAAAAAGACAGCCGGACTTTTTTTTTTGCAGTTTGCAGTCAAGCATATGAAAAAAAAATGGTTACGATTGTGTAATCCAATAAAAAATCAAGTAAGTAAATTCTCAGTCACTTTATAATTTACCTATCCTGCATACAACATAATAATATACATCAGTATGTATAGGCAGACTTATTGCTCTTGATATCTTCTAGCAATCGACCTTGGAGGTGGTGCAGAAACATAATACAGCAGGAGCAACTTGATAGTGTCTGCTACATGCTGTGAAGATCCGATGGACAGTAAATCTATGTAAAATATCGATACACAGCTTTATCGGGTTATACTGGAAATTGATTCCAATAAAGCTAGGAATAGGCTAGATTGATTGGTTGAATAGGAGGTTTGGCAATTATTTGGTCTATGTCGGTAACCTTAGTTCTCTTGCAAGAAAATAACAAGCTTGCAAGAGAGAAAAAAGGATGGAGCTATATAGGGTATACACCCTATATAGATTCATCCTTTTATAGTGGGAGATCGACGTACGTGCCTATACCATATTTTTAAAGAACGTCTGTTTTGCTTAGTGCTGATCAACTAGTGACCAAAACAGTTGTATCATATCGTAGCATCATCTGCCTAGCGTTGTCTCAACTATAATGGAGTCGGCTTTCGGTCAAGCCGGATTTAGCTGAATACCAGTATTTTACGAGGAGCGGGTGCCTTCCAGACCTCCACAACCCATTAACTGGGGTAACACGGTACTACATGGCAAGACTGGAGTCAGACTTACTGGCTTCTGACTATCCGTAACGACTACCAAAGGTCTACAAATGATAGCCGGGACCTAAGCCTTAACGTGCTTTCCGAGGCACGAAGGAAACTAGGTATGTTAAGATGGTCACCCATCCACAGACTAACCTTGGCAAGCGTTGTTTAACCTTGAAGATTGACCCGTGCGGCTGTTATTATCTAGCCACATTTTCCTTTGTATCATACCGTAGCAAATAAAAAATTAAGCAAACATGACAAGCCGCAAGCCAAGCTGATAAACTGGTGAGCTTTGCAGACAAGTCACAAGACCGCACTTTTACTCGCTCGTCGACCAGAGCCTTAACAGTTCAGTTTAGATCAACACATGGATCGCAATAAAAGCTCGTGGTAACTGAAATCATCATCATCTACCCAGCTTTTTTTCCAACTATATTGGGGTCGGCTTCCAGTCAAGCCGGATTTAACTGAATACCAGTATTTTAAGAGGAGCGCCTGCCTACCAGACCTCTACAACCCATTAACTGGGGTAAAACAGAACGACTGCCAAAGATCTACAAATGACAGCCGCGATCTACTCCGTGATATACTGAAATATCAAAATTAATTAATCAACGCTTCAAGACTCACGTTAATTTTTTAATAAAGAATGATGCACATTACTGAGTTAACCCCGTCCCATAGGATTAAATATTGTATAAAATTAGTCTCAAAGTCCAGTTCACACTAACAGCCTTTAGAGACTGAAAACGCGTCACGGAAATTAAAAGTGAGTGAATGTGATTTGACTGTGTAGACAATGGTGCCGTATGTGTGCTGTTTGAATGTTTTTTTTTGTTCGTTTGTCTGGTAATTGTGCTTTTTCAAATGGTTTTCTGTTACACGTCAAACCTGCTTCATAGCTGTTGCTAGTATTTAGTGAGGTCTAACTAAAAGCCATCCGTGTTCTTTTAGTTACCATTGCTTGTTTAGGGATGATTTTCTTTTAAGGGGGAAGCTTCTGGCTTAAGTTTTTTGCAAGCCAGTGTTAGGTTGTATGAAGTTAAAAATACAACGATTGTTGTAGGAACGACTTTTTTAAGGTCAAAAATGTTAAAGAAAAATCATCAATATAAACCTAAAAGCTTACTTAGTTAAGTGAGCTTTTATTTTGTGATTTTTCTGGTTATAATTTCGTAACTAGTTATGTTTTCATGTGACACATTTATGGGTTGTGGAGGTCTGGTAGGCAGCCTATGCTTTCTGAGGCACGGAGGAAACTCGTTATGTTAAGATGGTCACCCATCCACAGACCAACCTTGGCAAGCGTTGCTTAACCTTGAAGTCAACTTGTGTTCAATTACTTACACTGAGCCACCAAAAAAAATTTACGCAGTGGTTAAAAACTTTTCCTATATACATAAAAATTATTTATTAAGACAACTTTTGGTCAATATTATAATTATTATTATGTTAGTATCACTTATTTCTACATATGTTAGTACAGAAGCTCAAATATTTTATTTTTTGTTATCAAAATTTAGTATTTTTAAACTAAAACTAATTACATATCAAATTAAATTACAATTCCCATCTAATTAAATGTTATAGGTAAAATCAAAACGTCCTCTTTTGCGCTCAAACGGCTGAACAGATTTGGATGAAATTTCTTTTACAGGTTGGCTATTATGGTCTGGAATAGACGGTTTTTGCACCGTACGGCGTAAAAAACGTACCATCTACAAGCGACCATACACTGCGGAACAACACTGATGACATGCGGCGGCGGCACCGTTCCGTAGCCTCCATACAACACTGTGCGCCGTGCTTACGGACGGAGAATTGACCGTGGCTGCGTAAGGAGAGGCCTTGGAAGCACGCAAGTAGAAGGAGGTATTCCTCGAAGAAAAATATTGGAATTATATTCCTCAAAGCGCACCCACGTTTAAAAATAGGAAAGTTGCTAAACCAAAAGTACCCTATATCTATTCGAAAGTTACTCATAGGTGCGTTTCGAAGAAATAAAAGTTAATATTTTTAATTGCTATTCGAAGCGCAACAAAAAGGTGCGCTCCGAAGAATAAAAATGGTGCGCTTCAAACTGGTGCGCTGAGAGGAATACCTCAGTAGAATGAGGAACACAGTTCAACGACCGGAGTACCTAGTAGGTACCTACAAATATAAACGCTATTTTTGTTGATATTTCTCGACCTTCAGAACGTACCTTGAAAGGTCTTACGTGTACCCTATGACCTCAGGGCTGTATGTGGACAAAGCCAAAGGAGATTGTAAAGATCGTCACACCTACGACTCTCTTGTATGGACTTACCTTTTGTTATGAAAACAGGTGTTTTGATGGCAGTTTTTTTATATAAAAGGGAAATTAACATTAATATTCTTGTAATGTTAAGACTTACGCTTAACTGTGTGATAAATTTCCGTAAAATTTTCATTTTTAATTAATACTAGCTGACCCCTGCGGTTTCACCCGCATTTTTCGTTACTGCTCCGCTCCCGTGGGTCGTAGCGTGATGGTATATATTCCTATAGCATTCCTCGATAAATGGGCTATCTAACACTGAAAGAATTTTTCAAATCGGACCAGTAGTTCCAGAGATTACCCCCTACATACAAACTTACAAACTTACAAACATACAAACTTACAAATTTTACCTCTTTATAATATTAGTATAGACTAGCTGTCCCCTGCGGTTTCACCCGCATTTTTAGTTACTGCTCCGCTCCCGTGGGTCGTAGCGTGATGGTATATAGCCTATAGCATTCCTTGATAAATGGGCTATCTAACACTGAAAGAATTTTTCAAATCGGACCAGTAGTTCCAGAGATTACCCCCTACATACAAACTTACAAACCTACAAACTTACAAAGGAGACAATTTCTTTTGTTTGGGGAATAGGCCCACCACAAATTGTGGCGTATAGCAATGAAATGCACGTTAGTTTATTGCTTATAATCTATAGATTACAGTGGTAATATTAGCAAAACTTTATAAAACCGGAATACTGTGAAATACGACAGTCAAAACATGACTCTCATAATAAATTAAAATCTCACAAGAGCTATTGTCTTATGAGTAGGATAGGTCTCCTTGGTATTTTAAGTCAAAATAGTGCACTTTTCAATAATATATAGTATAAAACAAAGTCACGTCTGTGCTACGTGACAGATTTTGATGTGATTTACACGATTTGATAGGCTTATTCATGAAAATGGATTAGATGTAGGTTTTGATTTCGAAATAGCGCGGTTTTTGCCGGCAAATACTGTAAATCTAAAATAATAAGGTGATGTGTTATAAGCTGGTTGGGAAAAAACACATTATAGGTACATCACAAAAAATATATTTACTGTTCATCTCTTAAAAACAGTATTTCATCTAAAAAACCGGGCAAGTGCGAGTTGGACTCGCGCACTGAGGGTTCCGTACAAACTTACCTATGCAAATAGTTCAATTCTCGAATCGAGTCTTGAAGATTTTTCAAAAACAAAGTCTTGTGCCGTAACTACAAAGTTTCAGTTTTCAGACTTTATTCTATATTTGTGCTATAATTACCTTGCTTCGTACCATAATTTCAAGATTCTAGGTCAACGGGAAGTACCTTATGAATTTTAATTCCTTTGACAGAGTCGAAATGTACGTTTTTTTCAACATAAACGGGCATATCTTTTTTTCCCGTCAACTTACAAGTTTGATATTTACACAACGTCAAGGGACTGCGGATTAGAGTATATAGTTTTAATTTCAACTTGATACCTTGACGAGTTCTCGAGATAAAGGGTCTTGACAGATAGACAGACAGACGGACAACAAAGTGACCGTTTTTTTTTTTGAGGTACGGAACCCTAAAAAGATGCAGGTAGCTCAACCTCACCTTGATGCCGTGCCCAAGATAAATACCACACTATACACATCACATGTGCACAAGCAACCAACAGGGCGTCTGCCCACTAAACAATTACAACAGTATCCAGCAAGAGCAGCCATCTTCTTATCTTATCTTTGTACTTGGTTTCCGCACTTAGTCCCGTTGGACCATTGTGCGTGGGCCATCCGGCCTTTACTCCAGCCAGCCCACCTCGTTCCAAAAACAAACAAGTTTCTTGGGTTTGCTCAGGGTTTCTGTTATTGTCTTCAGTGTTCCCAGGATTTGGGTTCTCATTTTGCTGACGGCTGTGCACTCCAGGAGTACATGCGCGACAGTTTCCTCTGCCTTCATACATCCTCTACACAGAGGACTGTCCGTGATACCCAGTGTGAAAAAGTGTTTGTTCAGTGAGCAGTGTCCGGTGATAGTCCCTGCCACCAGACGCAGGCTGCCTCTATCCAGTCGCAGAAGGCTGCTGGATAGAGCTTTGTCCACGAGTGGCATGGCCTCTTTGGCCTGCCTGCAGCCCGGTGCCAGGGACCACCACCTTCCCGCCTGTGTGTTAGTGTGCTCCCTTAGCCAACCACGCAGCTGACCAAAGGGGATCGGCACGATAGGTTCGGGCCCGAAGACTACCGCCCCAGATCCCCGTCTCGCTAGTTCATCAGCCGCGTCATTGCCCAGTGAGCCACTGTGTCCCTTTATCCATTGCAGCGTTATGGTGTTGTTATATGGCATCGTTGCACGTTCCAGTGCAAGATGACACTCTTGTATGAGTTTCGAGATTTTTTCGGTTTTTTCTAAAGATTGTAGTACTGAGGCACTGTCGGAGATTATACGGATGCGACTATCCCTGACTCCTCTGGCTTTTATGGCGTGGGCTGCGAGGGTGATACCAACACACTCTGCCTGATAGACGGAGTTTAGTGTGCCTAGCGGTCTGGATATCCTGATATTCAGGTCTTCGGAGTAGACTCCGACTCCTGTCCCGGTATTTGTCTTTGATCCGTCAGTGTAGATTCTCAGTTCCTTCGGGCCTGAGTAATCGTGCAATTCTTCTGTGAGCTGGATACTGTAGTGTTTTTGGAAGTATAGAGCTTTGGGGGCTCTGTCATTTGGGGCCATCATCATGGGCTGTCTTTTAACAGCATCCTCGATGATGCCTGTGTGTTTTATGCGAGAGTCCGTTTTCAGTGTGCCTGCTTGCTTTAGTCTGAGACCTGCCATGGCCGCTTCCTCTCTTACTATGAGATGGAGCGGAGGCAGTCCTATCATTGCTTGTAGGGCGGCAGTGGGTGTCGTTCTCATGCTGCTAGTTATTGCTATGCAGGCGAGTCGTTGAAGTTTTTCCATGTCTTTTTGAGCTGTACTTAGGTTAGTTCTGGGCCACCAAACTAAGGAGCCGTACGTGATGATTGGTCTGATAACTGTGGTGTATAGCCAGTGGGTGACTTTGGGGCTAATGCCCCAGCTGCGTCCCAACATGCGTCTGCATTGCCACATCGATATACTGGCTTTTTTGATTAAGTGATCCATGTGTTTTGCCCAGTTTAACTGCTTGTCCAGGTAAATGCCCAGGTACTTGGCTTCAGTTGAAAGGCTTAGGGTAGTACCGAAGAGACGTGGTAGTTTAAGTGCGGGTAGTTTCCTTTTTTTTGTGAAAAGTACTAGTTCTGTTTTCGTGGGGTTGACGTTGAGTTGGTAATCTTTACACCAATCCTCTACTATTTTCAGGGCTTGTCCCATAAGGTTGCATAAAGTGTTTTCGTGGGTGCCGTTGACTATTACGGTTATGTCGTCGGCGTATCCCACGGTATAGTATCCTTTATCATTTAGTTTTTTAACGAGGCTGTCTGCGACTAGGTTCCATAGCAGTGGTGAGAGGACGCCCCCTTGGGGACAGCCCTTTGCTACGGTGGCCCTTGTTGTGCTATTTACGGTTACTTGCACTGCCCTTAGTTTGAGCATGTTCGTGATCCAGCCACTTAAGGTCGGGTCGACGTCATGCTTTACAAGGGCTGCACTGATGCTTTGGAACATGGTTTTGTCAAAGGCGCCCTCTATGTCGATGAAGGCGACTAGCGAGGAGCATTTGTGGTGTATTGCGCATTCTATTTTAGACACCACTTCGTGTAGTGCGGATTCAGTTGATTTGCCGGTGGAGTAGGCGTGTTGCTGTTTATGGAGTGGTTTTTTTAGGAGAGGACCGTCGCGGATGTGTCTATCACAAAGCCTTTCCAAGGTCTTCAGCAGGAAGGATGTTAGGCTTATGGGTACAGACCAAGCATACAGATGCTTTAGGTTGTGTATAGTCGGTCTTTCCCGGTTTGGGGATGAAGATTACCTTCACCTCGCGCCATGCAAGTGGTACATATTTAAGTGCTATGCATGCTCGGTATATTACCAGCAGCCACGGTAACAGGGAACTGTCTCCCCATTGGAGTAGGGCGGGGAAAATTCCATCCAGACCTGGGGACTTATACGGCTGGAAAGTTCTGATTGCCCAAAGTATGCGATCTTCCGTTATTATGTTCCGTGCTCTGGCCCAGTCCAGGCTTGTGGGTGTCGAAAGTGGTTCGTCTTCCCAGCTCCTATTTTCGAGCAGGTTGCAGTCTGGAAAGTGTGTCTCCAGTAATAGGTTGCTAGTCTCAGTATCTGTTTTTGTGTAACTGTTGTCTAGTTTTTTCAGCGCGCCGAGGGTACGATCTTGTTCTTTTGATAGAATCTTCCTCACTCGTGCGGCTTCATTGTTAGATTCTATATTGTCACAGAAATTTCGCCAGGCGTTGTTCTTGGCGGCTCTAATTTCTTTCTTGTAAGCGTATTGTGTTTCTTTGTATCGGTCCCAGTCTCCTGGGGTTCTGGAGTTCTTAGCTCTGTTGAACTGTTTACGTAGAGTGTCCCTAAGTTTACTAAGTTCCACGTTCCACCAGGGGTTTCCCTTATTGTTGGTGTTCGGAGATCTTAGTTTACAGTGGGTATGGTATGCTTCAGTTATGTTGTCCGTGAGTTTTGTCACCGTGTTGTTCAGTTGGTCAGGGGTAGTGATATTGACCGTGTCTGCTTGTTCCCTACCCAAGAGAGATGTTAGGAGACGCTTATATTCGGGCACGTTTGTTCGGCGTGGATTACGTCGCGATACAGGTTTTTTGGTGTTAGTTATTATGGTGAAACATATGCTTCTGTGGTCAGAGCAGGAGGGTTCATCGGAGACGCGCCAGTCCGATATGAGGTTTGTCGCGCCTTCCGTTGCAAGGGTTAGGTCTATAATCGTTTGTCCTCTAGCCGTGACCCAAGTGGGTTCAGTGCCTCGGTTAACGATATTTAGGTTAGTGGAGAATAGGTAAGTAGATAGTGTCTCACCTCGAATGTTCGATACTTCACTTCCCCATAGGGGGTGATGAGCATTCGCGTCGGTACAGATGATCAGGTCCAAATTGGTGTTCTCGCAGTGCCGGACCAAGTCCGCCACCTCTTTTGGAGGGCAGTTCTCGTCGTCGCCTGGCATGTATGATGAGGCTAGTACGATTTCTGGGGCATTGTTATCGCACCGGAGCCTGATTGCAGTCAGGTCTCTGGAACAGAATTCAGTTAATAACGTGATAGGTAGGTCTTGGGGTATGTAAATGCAAGTTCGTGGTTTCTCTTCATTTTGTATATTGAGTATAATTTTACCTCCAATGCTTCCGAGTCCGCATACTTTGTTCTTCCTGATCCACGGCTCTTGGATCAGGGCGATTGTTCGGGGTTTGGTTTCCAGCCTTCTGCGTAAGGTAGCCGTAGCAGTCTGGCTGTGTTGGAGGTTGATTTGTATTATGTGTGTGGGATTGGGAGTGTTTGTCGGCGGCGCTGGCGCGAGGTTAGGAGGAGATGGATCCATCTGAGATTTCACCTCCCTCCTCCGTCCCACGCCAGTCCTCACTGGGAGAGGATGCCAGCAGCTGGGTCGACCATCTGGGCGACGCGGGTGCAGCTTCCACCGTTGCCTCCGCCATCGCTGCTCGAGCCATCTCCTCTTCCAGTTCAGCCATTTCAGTGTCGGTTGGTGTTGGTTTCGGGGTGTCTGTGCTGTCGGTGTCGGTGGTTCTGCCGTCATTGGGGTTTGTACTGGGGTAGAAGCGGACGTATATCGAACCGAGAAGGTACGATACACGTCGCTCCCGCGCCAGGACCTTTTCAACTTCATCGGCCGGGATCCCCAGGGTCAGATAAGTCCCATGGTTATCCCCGCCGACGCTTGTTGCCCTGTACAGTGACCACCTACCTATGTCGTACCAAGCGTTCTGGCGGACCAGAAGGCTCTGGAGCCGCGCTATGTCCCCATTATGTCTGGGAACAAATAGCGCGGCTCGGACACGGGTAGGCACGTCAGACTGTCGCATGACGGTCAGTGTCGAGTTCGTGTCGGGAAGTCTAATTCGGGGGACATTTTGGGTTAGCCATGTCAGGGAGTACTCGTCCTCACACCACATCTGCACAGTGCCGTCCGTTACCCGAGGGTATCCACGGAAGGCCGGGAGCAGTGTGAGGTCGGACTCCGTGAGCAGCCTCTCTAATTCTGTTTTAACACGACTTGCTTCGTCGTGTGTTAAGTCTCTGGAGGGGGGAGGGAGACAGATTGCTACGGCGAACCGCGCAGGGATATCCTTTGTGGCCCGCGCGTAGGTCTTCTGTACCCCTGTAGCGGTTTGGGTTCTAACCCGCTTCGGGTCCCCCTGGAGCGCGCTCGGCGAAGCCGTGTCGTCAGGACGCATCCTCTTCACCGCTCCCACGCCGCTTGGCCCAGGTTGCGGTTCAGATGCGCCCTGTGTTGCGCGCTCAGCAGGCACCCGCAGCGGGCGCGAACGTCCAGACCGTTTCCCCCTCGTCCGAAGGTGTTCGTGTGTGGTGGTGTTTGTCAGGTTCTGGTCTTGGCTTCCAGATCCAGTGTCACCGTGCTCGCGTGTTTCCACGTCCGGCCCTTTTTCGCTCCGGGTTTCCCCATCGCGTACTTCGGGCTGGGCGCGTACTCCTTCTGTTTTCGCGTCCGGCCTTTTTCCGCTCCGGGTTTCCCCTACACGTACTTCGGGCTGGTCGCGTACTCCAGATGTGACGACCGTTTGCGTGTCGCGGCGGCCTAAGCTTTCGCGAATCTTACGCATCCGGTCGTTCAGCTCCCTCTCCCTGGCGCAGATTTTTTCGCGCTTTGCTACAAGCGAGCGTACTTCGTCTGCCGGGTTTGGGATGGGACCACTGGAGCTGTCAGCCCTTACCGAACCGTGCTCTGTGTTGGTGTCTCGCAGTTTTGCCTCGGTCTTCCGGCGCTGGCGCGCTAGCGCGCGGAGCTCCTTGCCGAGGTTAGACAGCTGGGCCTCGTCGGTGTCGTTGTCAGGGTTGTTAGTGACGCTCTTCCGGACTATGCTTTGTTGCCAAGCATTTGTGGAAGGGGCAGTCGGTGTGGGTGTGGTTGTCACTACTGTGATAGCCGGATCGGTGTTCATCGGCGCATGATCTGCAGCCGGAGTCGGGGTTTCAGGCTCATGAGCCAGGTCATCAGGCGCGTGTGTCGCTGCCTGGGTTGGTATGGTGGGGTTTTGCTGCGCTGAAGGCGCAGCACCAAAAAACAGATTATTGCCCCCTCCCAGAATACGTTGGGGGCTGACCGACGGATCGGTGTGGGATTCCCCGGCTTGGCCGGGACCCACCTGGGTAGTCTCTTTTTTTTTAACCTGCTTCATTTTGGATGGGTGGGCTTTTGGAGGATTGAGGTTACCCTTCCTCTGGACCGACGGGATATAAAGGTAAGGAGGGAGGGATTCGGGTACGGGGATCATGGGATTGGGGTGTAGGTTTTCCTTGGCTTGGGATTTAGCTTCGGGAAACTTCTCTTGTCCGGGATCTCACACGAGATACTCCGGTCAGGGGACCTACCTACAAGCGGTCAGGAGGCGGCCCCCCAGCCGGAGCTGGGCTATCCGCAACCTGCCCACCCGCTCGGTTGCATGAGAAGAAGTGCCTGGCGGTCTGTGCCTACCCGCCACGTGGGCACGTGTGCCCCCGTGTCGGATCGACACAGCCAGCCCCGAGCAGCAAGAGCAGCTCTAGTGTTAGTAATTGATGGAGTGGTGTCAACTAATCTATAAATATAATAAGTTTTCCTACTTGTGTACCTTGATTGTATCCTACCTTGTAGGAGATAATTATTTGGACCATAATCATGGACAGGTACCTCGATTTTGAATTGTTCAGAGGCCCTGACATGCTCTCCATAGTATGAACGAGATTGTTTGATTTGATAAATTCCTAGAGAAAATAGAATTAGGTCCTGGAATGACAATTGAGGAAAATTATCCAGCTCTGGAAGGTTGAAAGTTGCTGCTGGGTGTGGAAACTGGACCACAGAGTATCTGCAACGGGCTATTAATTACGTTTTGTTCCACGGTGATTTTGAAAATAAACCTAAAACTGCTCCTAAACAAGCATTTTTTGCCGTACTATTTTACTATTATTTCATTATTCCGGTTACGTATAATATACGTATAGTTACGTATAGTATACGATATAATTTTTGGTCAGTTAATTACAACAAGATGATCACTTTTTTCATGTGCAATATCATAAATAAACGTTACCGTTTAACTGGGGGCCCAAAAAAAATTGTCTCCTTTTACCTCTTTATAATATTAGTATAGATATAGTCCAGTCAAATTAGCTCAATTAAGGTAAGAATCTCGGAATTCGAGATACCCAGCTGTAAGTTTGTAAATAGTTGTATATTGACACCCTAAAAGTTGTCTCAAAACCTACATATGGTAGGGTGTACGCAACTATTAAATTTCATGGTCGGGGGTCACAAAAATCGGGTTTTTGCGCTTTTTTTGTAAATATCTCATTTCCTATAGGTTTTTTGCTGTTTGTATATTTAACAATATTGTAGAATATAAAATTCTCTACAATTTTTGTACAGAAAACTTTTTCCTACGGTGAACCGTTTTCGAGATATAGGGCGGAGACTGCGCGGTCACAGCATCACTTTAGGTCAACTGGTGCCTCCGGTCGAAAACGCGCCATATATAGTTAATGAACTATCGATAAATCAATGATTATAAATATTTGTCTGAATAGTCGTGACTATTCGGAGAAAAATACAAAAAAAATATCACACAATTATTTTTTAACGTTTGAATCCCCAACCGGTCCTATGAGACCGCGCTGTTATTGTTTTACTATTGTGTCTCGTTTCGCGGATATCTGAGTAACTACGTAATAAGTGAAATAACACAAATAAATTCTTTTAAAATTTAGATCTGTTGTGATATTTTCCTCTACCATTGCCACAGTTGTTTAAATTCAGTTCAGTACGCACTGCTCCTTTCCATCGTACATCCGTTCACAAGCCCATGCTGGCGACGGCGGACGGCGAGCAATGCGTAGATCGCCGTCCTGTCGTCCAATTACCGTCCGGATTGCGCTCAAGTCGTCGACGACGCGTAATGTTATATGCGTACTTCAAGAACATTTCAGAAAATCGTAGGGGCCCAGCAGGGTCGAAATCCACTGGGGCCATGGGGTATGTGAAAGGGTACACTGACTGGAGCCCTAGAACAAAGGCAAAGAAGGAACAGGAGTGGGCTTTAGTCAGTAAACGTCTGACACGCCAGGTAAGTGTTGTTAAATAAATGAATACTGAATAAAAAGTGGATAGGTTAGGAAAAAAATCATAAAATATAATATTTATAGTTATAAAAATTGACAAATATTTATAATCATTGATTTATCGATAGTATCAACTTATATGGCGCGTTTTCGCCCGGAGGAACCAGTGACCTGAAGTGATGCTGTGACCGTGCGCTCTCCGCCCTCTATCTCGAAAACGGTTCACCGTAGGAAAAAGTTTTTTAAAATAAATAAAATAAATAAATAAATAAAAAATGTTTTTATTTTACATAGGCCTACATGGGCACTTATAAAAAGTCGAAGCTAGTGCACGGTTCCAAATTGGTCGTTTCCTATGGAGAAGAACCGGCAAGAAACTCCATGGTTACTCTTTTCAAAAAAATGATTGGGTTTACAATACTTTCATATTACAAAACAGACACATATGCGAGGACAGTGTAGACCAATCAAAAATGTAACCCAAATAAAAATAGATTCAATCAAAAACTGGGTTGAATTAAGTAGTAGTTAAAATTCGTAGTCTACAGTGTTCTCTCATTCACACTTTAAGAGAGAGGCTATATAAATATGAGAGAAAAAAAACAAAATTTGTAGAGAATTTTGTATTCTACAATATTGTTAAATATACAAATAGCAAAAAACCTTTAGGAAATGAGATATTTACAAAAAAAGCGCAAAAAAACGATTTTTGGGCCCTTTGACCTTGAAATTTCATAGTTGCGTACACCCTACCATATATAGGTTTTGAGACAACTTTTAGGGTGTCAATATACAAGTATTTACAGACTTACAGTTGGGTATCTCGAATTCCGAGGTGAAAGTACTATAATGACTGGACTAATAATACACCGTGTATCAAACATCGAAGCACATACGAATCCAGTACTTGATTCTGGACCCCCAGATCCCTCTGGCTTTTTTCGTCCTCTTTTTATTAATGTTTTTTTTTTCTTTAAACTGTTTAACTATTACATAGTATTCGTAAATTTTTTCATTTATTTAATCATCATAATTATGTCTGTCGA
The DNA here is from genome assembly GCA_030763345.1 of Mythimna separata. Lineage (NCBI taxonomy): Eukaryota > Metazoa > Arthropoda > Insecta > Lepidoptera > Noctuidae > Mythimna > Mythimna separata. The sequence goes on from CM061190.1 coordinate 9,675,091, forward strand.
AAGACGTCGACTGCTGGACATAGGCCTCCCCCAAGCGTCGCCACAGCGACCGGTCCTGTGCATCTCGCATCCATCGGATTCCCGCGACCCTCGCCAGGTCGTCAGTCCACCTTGTGGGAGGCCTTTCAACGTTGCGTCTTCCGGTACGTGGCCGCCACTCTAGAACCTTCCGTCCCCATCGACCATCTGTTCTACGAGCAATGTACCCTGCCCACTGCCACTTAAGTTTGGCGATTCTTCGGGCTATGTCGGTAACCTTATTTAATATTTTATTAAAATTGTAAATTGACTTGTGGTTAATTCTATATTTATTTTCGGTTTCAGTTTTGTTTACAGCCAAAACTGGAAGACTAACCGAACATTCCGTTACGGTTTCCGTTTCAGCAGCTTCGGGACATTGTGTGAAAACCGGACACTAGTAAATATATTTATGTAAGAACTCACATAATTACGTCAACAAAACACACATCCTATTCTTTCACAAAAGAACGTAAACATCACGTAGGTACCGCCGTGCAACCGTGAACTGCCAGCTGTTTCAAAAGAATCACGGAACCATTTCGAGCGACTGAAAGAACTCTGAAAAAAGCCAGAAAAAGTTCTATCTGTCCGGCCAAGCTAATTACATCCGTAGCGACACGACGCGACGGCTAAAACTCATTCCGAATAATTAATTTTAAGAGACTTCATGTTTTTAGGGGACGTGTTGCAGAGCTAGGCTTTTGTACAAATGTGTGGTGGATGTTATAGTAAATTTAGTTTTGGAAGCCAAAATGATATAGTGGAGAAATAGGTAGATTATTTAGCGTCCGTTATACCAGTAATTGATGACATAATATGGCATTGAAATGTCGTTACTCACAATGATACTTTTCAAAAGGTTTAAAGTCAGCCAAAGGACAATGGAGATGGCTTGGAGTTTACTTGCGAAATTGAATCAGAAATCAAGATATTTACAAGAGAACCATACCTACTGATTTAGCACGATAAATCGCAAAACTTAAGTAGCAGTGGGCAGGACAGATTGCTCGCAGAACAGGCCAACAACCTATCGTCCAACCGAAAGGTTCTGGAGTGGTGAACCACGTCATTAGTTCACCTTACATTATTGACCTGGTGAGGGTCACGGAAACGCAAGACGCAAGACAACGGCACCGGAATCTTATCTTCAGAAGCTAAACCTCTTTCGCACTAAAACGTATTAACTTCTAGTCTCCAGTTCATAAAGTGTGTCCATGGCCCAATTAGAAATAAGAACATTAGGAAGAGAAGGCCGCATAATAACGGAACAGTCTAGTGTATTCGCACTACATGGCTCCAATTAGGGGTGTAACACACAAACGATCGCCGTTTCGCAACAAAGGGAATTATTAAAGTTCGCCACGGAGTTAGGTGGTACTAGATATGGCTATTCGTAGAATAAGGTTTTTTTTTAATATTTCAAGAATTAGAACAGTTGCTTTCTTTGGCAGTCGTTACGGATAGTCAGAAGCCAGTAAATCTGACTCCAGTCTTGCCATGATGTACCGTGTTACCTCAGATAATGGGTTGTGGAGGTCTGGTAGGCAGCCGCTCCTCGTAAAATACTGGTATTCAGCTAATTCCGGCTTGACTGGAAGCTGACCCAGGCTGATGATGATGATGATTTCAAGAATTAGAACTTGGTAAATGACACAGTAAAACCAAACAACAAAAAATAAGACAGGAGGTAAAGAAAGAAAGAAGGAAAGCAAGAAAAATAGAAAGAAAACACGTTCATAGAAGGAAACAAAGAACAATATGCGGTACTGATTAGAACAATTTTTCAGAGCCCCAAATGTTTTTTCAACTGGTACACCGTGTAAAGAGTATATCTTACTATATAGAAAACCATATCTGTCTGTGTAGCCAGATACATAGACTCTTTAGTGTGTGCCATAAAATACAGCGGGACCTTTAAGTTTAATAGACTCATAGAAAAAGAGATGAAGAAAATCAGTACTTTTTAAAATAAGAAACTGATTAGAAAGACGTTTAAGTAGCTTTGTTGTAATAAAAAAGTTACAACCTACACTTTGACATGCTCCATCACTGAATTATTAAAAAAAAACAGTTTCAGATTTTTTTATTCGTGAGTATATAAAATCATGGTGCCGACAATATTACATGCAATTGCATGCAAATCATCACACACAGCACATATATGGAGACGTAGGAGACAATCACGCATGCTCCTTGAGAGGCTATGACCCTTAAAGAAACCTTTAAACCCTGAGAGACATAATCTACTTTTGAAGAGAGAATGAAATGAAACTCGCGAAATTATAGCCACCGCCAAATTATACCATGGACCCCGTACAATAGTCCCTTGCAATATCGGAATTCGAACTCCGATAGATAGGTAAATAGATGCATAATGCAAAAAGACCACTTAGGTAACCATTTTACAATTCTTAGTTCTAAAAAAGAAATCAAGCCACGGAATAAGAATATTTAAAGCAGCCAGTACGAAGGAGAGGCCATTAGTTCGAAGTTCAAACTTCACTCGATGTTCTGCTGATACACAGAGTAGAAAGATACAGAAGGAAGACTCAATACAATAAGGAAAATCGCACGCACACATAGACATATGTGACATATATACTTCACGTACAGTAAGTGCAAATGCTGTCGCGACCAGCATGCGGTCTAGATTGCCGTACAGACGTGTCCATGTGTAGGTGCGACTCATTCCGCTTGTTACATGAGAGAGTAGAACTTCTGTATCTATTCATTTTGTGATTGAGTCGCACTTCACAAACGTTGTGTAAAAATAAATACCAACTGCGGCTGAATGACATATTTTTAGCTCTAATTGCAGTTATGTTTGGCATGTGTATTTTTTTATTGTGCATCGTGTTTTGTCTAGATATTTTTATTTTAAGTGTATTTTGTGGTCTTTGCTAATTATTTCTAAACTTACTACTAAGCCTAAGTCCTCACCTCACTAATATCCCCTCTTTAAGGAGTGGTCGGTAGAAAAGTGGTCATGGCGTCCTCATGTTCCGTATGACGCACGTCCTCACCGGACATTGTGTTCGGGAGGTTCCTGCATCGGATTCAGGTGGAAGGGACGCCCGGGTGTCGCCACTGTGTGGACCGCCCGGAGGACACGGTGAAGCACATGGTAGAGGTGTACCCCGCTTGGGCGGAGCACCGCCGCGTCCTCGTGGAGGCCATCGGCGACAGCGGCCTTTCGCGTCGGGCTCTGATTCAGGCCATGGTCCGGAGCGAAGTGGGGTGACAGACGCTCGCCTCCTTCTACGAAGCAGTTAAGCTAGCAAAGGCATGATTCTGATGTATTTTTATTTATTTGACGTTTCTTTTTGAACCGGTATTTTCAAAGTTTTGTATTTAAAGATTATTTGGCCATTTTTTAATGCGTTACTTCACTTAAGAAAAATAATTACTCTTAATTTCACTTATCGATTCCAGAAACCTTTATAAGTATTAAAAAAAGCCCCTCGGGTATTCTTTCAACCCTAAACCGTTGTCAAGGGGCTTGTCCCCAACCCATTGTATGCGATATAGCATTACCAATTTATTAATTGTGCGCTAATGGGATACCATCCAATTATAATTATTCTGCGTTAATCTGTTGGTGTTTATTTTAATTATTATTGGGCTAATTTTAATTATTAATTGTTTTTCGAAATAGTAGAGTTAAACGATTGATTTTAATTAATTTATGTTTTTATGCAAAGTAGGTATTAATTATAGAATTTTTTCGTGGATTGTAGATAAAATAAAATAAAAATAAAAACTTTCAGGTGAATTGTGAGTGACTGTTACTGATTTAAACCATTCCTTTGTTCGGCAGTTCTAGAACCAGGGGTTCTAACAGTGTGTTTTAAGTTAGTAATAGTCTGATACGCCCGTCCCGTTCTGGCCAAGAGTGAGATAAGTCATTAGATAATTTCCCACTTAAAAAAAAAAAACAAAATATTACCAATCACTATTGCACTGCGCTTGCCGTGATGATAAGGATTTTATTGTATCTTTTGACCTACATTTATCACTACATAGTATAAAACAAAGTCGTTTTCTTTGTCCCTATATCCCTATGTATGCTTAAATCTTTAAAACTACGCAACGGATTTGGATGCGGTTTTTAGGGTTCCGTAGCCAAATGGCAAAAACGGAACCCTTATAATTTCGCCATGTCTGTCCGTCCGTCCGTCAGTCCTCGCTTAATCTCTGTGACCAAATTTCAACTTTCTAGTGCAAACGGCACTAGAAAGCTGAAATTTGGTACCAATACGTATATCAATCACGCCGACATAGTAAAATAAAAATTGGAAAAATATATGTTTTATTTGGGTAGCCCCCTTAAATGTAAAGTGAAACGTGTTTTTTTTATTTCAACCCTAACGTGTGATATATTGTTGGATAGCTATTAAAAAATGAATAGGGGTTTACTCAAATCATTTTTTGATAATAATCTATAATTTTGGAAATACGCTCCAAACGTAAAAAAAAATGTGTGTCCCCCCCCTCTAACTTTTGAACTATAAGTTTAGAAAATATGAAAAAAGTCTGGAAAGTAGACCTTTATGAAGACTTTCTAATAAAATTATTTTGAACTTGATGGGACGAACAGTTTTTGAAAAGTTGGACACTTTTTGAGACGAACGGGAAACTACGGAACCCTACACTGAGCGTGGCCCGACACGCTCTTGGCCGGTTTTCCTTAATAGATAGAGTGATTCAAAAGGAAGGATTATAAATGTATAATACTCGTACATGCAAATTTGCACACGTGCGAAGCCGGGGCGGGTCGCTAGTATTATTATGAAATCACATTTATTTTCGTGCAATTTCACACATCCCATTTAAGCAAAATTACGGTGCGTATGGTGGTTTCCGCCATAATAATTTTCTTTTCCTTATTTTATCAGCGAACTATCATCTTTATTTGGGCATACGCCCTTCAGATGGTATGCAAATGTTGGGGAAAACGGGGGCACTCACACTCACAAAAGCAATTGAAAATGATAATTTTATAACTTTCCACGGACTTTTGCAGTTTAGTTTTGACAACTTCTTTTTTTTTAATTCAATGTAAAATTATTTCACATACGCCTTTTGTGCAGGAATTTACAACCACATTCCTCTAAGAAAGGATTGGGTACGCCATAATCATAGTGATACGTCCCTTCTATGGGAGGTTCCTGCACCAGATTCAGGCGAAAGATACGCCTGGATATTATCACTGTGTGGACCACCCTTAGGACACGCTAGAGGACTCCGCTTGTACGGAGTCCCGTTTTGTCCTCAAGGAGTTGATGTGTAGTGGTGACCTCTCGCGTGGGCCCTGGTTTAGGTCATGGTCTGGATCGAGGAGCTAATGACAGACGGGTGCTTCCTTCTGACTCCACGCTAAAACGGGAGATTCATTAGAGTTATTGAATGATTTTCCACCTTGAAAAAAATATTCTTAAGGACCAAGTAAGTCTTTTGTTACATAAGTTTTAACGGCAAAAACTTATGTCGCTTATACGAATTGACATACGGTACGACCGAAGTCTAAAACTAACATTATATCCAGTAAGGACCTGATCGTAATTTTACCACCATCTTGTGCTAATTCTTTGTATGGAAAGAACTATGGTCGAAGTTTCTTAGTGTGAACGAAAGATGTAGAGAACCAATTACAGAGAGAAAACGTCATAACCGATGGCTGCTAAGGCTATGGGGAAAAGTGCGAAAAAGATACCCATGATCCTAGAACTCAAACTGTCATTTGTAGATAGATCTCTGGCAGTCGTTGCGGATACTCAGAAGCCAGTAAATCTGACTCCAGTCTTGCCGTGAAGTACCGTGTTACCCCAGTTAATGGGTTGTGGAAATCTGGTAAGCAGCCGCTCCTCGTAAAATTCTGGTATTCAGCTAAATCCGGCTTGACTGTAAGCCGATCCCAATATAGTTGGGAAAAGGCTAGGCAGATGATGATGATCCTAGATATCAAAGGGCAACCGAAAGAGCATAGGTGTGTCAGTAAAAATCTGACTAGCCGTCCCGCTCTGCCCTAGAATGGAAAAAGTCATTGTATGATTTGCCACCTTAAAAAAAAGTTAGTTCCAATACTAAAAATCTAACACTCTACCTACATAATATACAATGTGTTGTGTTGAAAGTGTATGGCATTTCGGGAGATAATTATGTTAATGATACTCGACCCGAATCAATAATAAAATAAGTAGGTAATTTTTTATTTATTTTTTCATTATGGAAATCGGTACGTGTGAACTACCTTTACTAAAACGCGGCCAGTCTGATACTCACCCTATAACTGCGCTTTCACACAAACGAACACTATTTCATTGATCTAAAGCACACTAGCACTTCCCGCACGTTTGTTTAGAGAGTTATTCTGAAAACCAACTAAAATAAAATAAAATTTTATTATTGATTTAAATGATTATTTGTGACTTTTTTTACAACCTCCCGAAATGCCATACACTTTCAATACAAAATATTGTATAAATAAAATGCGGCCGTTTTCGTAAACCGGCCACCATATTGTGACTATTTCTCCACGGACCGTCGATCCTTAAATAATTGGCGTTCAGATAAAAACCTTCTTGACAGTATGTTCATAACAGCTGGGAAAAATGTTTGGTTCAATATTAGTGGGAAAATGTGTATTTTTCATAATAACCAATAGTCATTTTTTTCGCGGTTTTGATGCCATTTTTTTAATGAAAAATCATTAAATAACTTCCCGCTCTGTGTGAAGCGAGAGGGATTTTTACTGAATAGAAAGCAACTGTGTTCCTTCAATTACCTTTGGCGTTGCTATAAGGTGCTTATGCCACTTACTGAAATACTGTAGGTTTCACTTTTTGTAAGAATTTACTTAATTTGTATAATATTTCGAACATGAAATACCAAATGATGAACAGATGGTCAATAGGGTCGAAAGGTTCTGGAGTGACGACTATGAACTGGAAAACGCAGTGTTGGAAGGCAAGCCTTAACCTGGACCCTGACCGATGACCTGGTGAGGATCGCGGGAATCCGATGAATGCGTGATGCACAGGACTGTTCGTTATGACGACACTTGAAGGAGGTCTATGTCCAACAGTGGACGTATCGATTTTGGAATGAAGTAGCACATCACTGAACAGACCACTTTGGTCTACAATTTCTTCATTCTATTCAGTGAATGGGCAATCAATGGCTATAAAACCTTTACTCACAACGTTCAAAGCGAAATAGAAGAGAATTGAAACTAAACAAAAGCGGACAGAGGAATCCTGTATAGGTCGTATGTTTTTGTTCCATTTCAGTTTCACCTACTGGGGTCTTATCAGGACGTGTTAAAATGTTAGTCGTACATGTGAAAGAGTGGGATAAATGACAAATGATATTTATTTTGCAACTAGGTTTTATAAACACACGTCAATCTTTTTTTGTCATTTTGTTCTAGATGAGGCCGGTGTTTCCTAACTGACTACCCTGAGAAGAAACACCGAAACTAACTCAGATGATGATGGGATGGAGTTATTCAATTTATATAGCTTCATCCCTTTCATAGTTTAGTTTAGGAACGTCAAATGAATCGCGTTAAGAGCTCATGTTAGGGCCTCTGTATTAGTTGAAAGGCACAATAATCAACCAGTTTTGACCATGTGGCTACTAACTCCTCTCAACATTCCTGTAGCTCTAGCAGGCATTGGCACTAATATTAGTCTTTTCAGTTTTGCTAACGTTTCTTTGAAGTTCACTTAAAACACTAACCTCTACATGGAAAACTAAACCCAATGGCGTACGTGCCGTTAACTCGGCTTTAGTTCTTATCGAAGTTCAGACGATGGGTTTGCGGATGTCACCATCCGGCACGAAATAAGTAGATATTGCTCGTCGCCTACAAATTCTTGCATACAGCGGCCGAAAATCGCTCTGCATCAACACTGACGCTTGAGGTAACACCAGCGTCGCCGGTTGATATGTTAGGAAGTCATCTCCTTTACTCAGGGCCTAGACCTGAATCAGGACCGGAAGCAAGAGGTCACTCCTGCCGATAGGTTCCAAAAGGTTATAGCAGGTCTCCGCCTCAGTGAGGCAGACTTCCACCGCATGCTCAATCGTGTCCGCGAGGCAATTTGCACGATGGTGACATCTGGGTGTTTTTTCTGGTAAACGAAGAACGCCACGGGATCTATGTAACTACTTCACAAAGAAGTGACTTACAGCTACGAATAATTATGCTCAGCCGAAACTGTTAAGCCATAAAATTGTTATATTTATAATTTTTCAGCAGTTTCTCTAGGTTATTAAATTGTGAGAAATGCCGATTTTGTAAAAAATAATGCAAAAAACTTAGGAGAAACGAATATTTTTAAGTTAAAGCTATAAATTATTACCCTAAGCTAAAAAAAGTTCACGTCTTTTGACATTATCTATCAAATATCAAAATACGTGAACAATTTTTTTTACATCAAAGTAACCTTTAACAACAGAGGGTCGCAAGAATAATAATAATAAATTTAAGTGCCGTTCCAATATCATCCCCATCCGAACCATGAATAGTATTTCTAAGTGAATGGATCGACCATTTATTTTGTATGACAATAGGTTCTGATTCATTTATGCGTTCATAAAACCTTGGTTATGATCTATTGGTTGTTACACTTACAATTAGTGGATAAGTGGGGGGCCCTGGTTTGCCATAACGGAGAAATTATGGCTGAAATTATTTTGTGTGCAGAACAGTGCAATATTATTTATGGTGCTTATGTTCAGACAAGCAATTTGTTTGTTCGGAAAAGCAATGCTTAATTTTATAGATAAATATTGAAGACTAAAGCTTTTATGTACTTGTGTACCTTAGGTATCGTGGTAGGTTAGGTAAAGGTGCGAACTCATGCACTTATTACGTCCACTCTAGGGCGAAGCGGGAGGACGCGTCAGATTTTACTTACCCATTCCTGTTCCTTCTTTGCCTTCGGTTCTCTTTCGCACATACCATGGCTCCAGTAGACTTCTTCCGTATGAATCCAGTGCAGGAACCCTCGAACTTACCATGTTCGGTGAAGACTTGCGCCATGCGGAAGGTAAGAACACCGTGACGTCTTTCCAGCCACTGTTCAAAGAGGGGAATTTCCGCCACAATTATGGCGTGCCTAGCACTGGGTTGTGACAGTCGCTGTCACCATTCCACTATGTTCCATAGGTAGCTAAGATTTAAAACATGTAAATAGCTTCGTATTTCTGACTGACCATCTTTTTAACAATTCTAAAGATTTGATTTGCTTTCTAAATAAGTTTTTTTTTTTTTAACTGTGCTCTGACCCTAAATAAAACGAGACAAGGGCAGGAAGATGATGAATTGTTATATACTAGTGCTTGATTGCGATCCCACCTGATGGTAAGCAGTGATGCAATCGTTGATAGTGAGGCGCACTAGCTTATTAAGAGCCCATTCACTCTAGCTTTGAAGACACCTAAATTATAATCGGACGGGAAAACCGCAGTAGGAAAATTGTTCTAGTCCCTCGATGTACGTATTTTCAAGAAAATACTTCCGCGTACCATTACCACGAAAGTTAGTATAAGTAAAAAATGCGTGGAAAAAGTAAGAACGGCTGCACGAGTATACAAAGTTGCAAGCGTATGCTCCTGCAAAATAAAACCTGAAACATTCATTGGTTATTTGAGAACAAGAGAGGGTACCTGCATTTATATTTTAACAGAATTCTCTGGGGATTGTAAGCTAGCAACAATTTATGTTATTTCTATGGTTCAATCCCCTTCGTTTTTTAGGGTTCCTTGCTCTCAAAGGGTAAACGTGGACCAAATTTTGCCGTCCGTCTCTTTGTCTGTCGTCTTTCGCTATCTCATAAAACGTGACAACTAGAGAGTTGAAAATTTCATAGATGATGTAAGTATTTTTATTGCCGCTCATCATCATCTGCCCAGCCTTTTCCCAACTATATTGGGGTCGGCTTCCAGTCAAGCCGGATTTAGCTGAATACCAGTATTTTACGAGGAGCGACTGCCTTCCAGACCTGTGCGGCTGTTATTATCTAGCCACGAGCTCCTCCATTTTTATGATGATGAAAAATACTAAAATCAGAATAAAAAACTATTTAAGCGGGGCGCCCATACAACAACGTTTTACGGACGGTGCGGAACACTTTGTGCGCGAGTCCGACTCGTACTAAGCCGGTTTTCTACTCACGTAACTATAAAATTAAATTGTGTACCTACATATTTTTAGGTTTATATATTTATTATATGTAACATAAATACGATGGTTCTGTTTAGAGATCTACTCAAGAATCGCGTAATGCAATATGTATAAGATATATCGTTTTGCAGCAAGAGGGGTCACCCTCGGATTTTAAGTAGCGACAGCATAAAAAGTTTATTTTATTTTTGTTACATTATTTTTTACTAAATGTTTCAGATGTAAAAATAATATTAAATACTTATCTATTTGTTTTGAATATAAAAGCCATAAAAGATCCAACAAAAGCAATATTCCTGGAACAAAACCTCGGACGGATTGTTTAAAAATCCACCTTCTGTTTTATGATTTTAGACGCAAAATATATAGAAACACAGCCATAACAAATTTTGAAAGGTTTCGTATCGACAAACAAAATAATGAGACCCAATTTCCTAACGAAATTCCAAGTATCATATTTAACTAAACGGTACTTACTTTGAAAATTTCTCAAATTGAGTTGTTGATATTTGTTAACTTTTGCCTCGCTCTGTGTTGAAGTAAAAATAGGTTCTCTTTATCTGTAAAGCTAAAAGGTTAAGGACATTTATGTATAGGTATTATTATATTTAATTATATAGTATTAGTAGGAGCTGGTGGCTAGATAATAACAGCCGCACGGGTCAATCTTCAAGGTTAAGCAACGCTTGCCAAGGTTGGTCTGTGGATGGGTGACCATCTTAACATACTGAGTTTCCTCCGTACCTCGGAAAGCACGTTAAGCCGCAGGTCCCGGCTGTCATTTGTAGATCTTTGGCAGTCGTTACGGATAGTCAGAAGTCAGTAAATCTGACTCCAGTCTTGCCATGAAGTACCGTGTTACCCCAGTTAATGGGTTGTGGAGGTCTGGTAGGCCGCCGCTCCTCGCAAAATACTGGTATTCAGCTAAATCTGGCTTGACTGGAAGCCAACCCCAATATAGTTGGGAAAAAGGCTAGGCAGATGATTATTGTCACATTTATTGTATCATGACCTTTTGTCTATTAGCTTACCTACACATACAAAACTATGAAACTCTGTCAACAAAGCAGTGACGACACGACAACCGACGTAGTTTCTTATTTTTATATGCAAGCTTCATCATCATCGTCATCATCTCAGCCGAAAGACGTCCACTGCTGGACATAGGCCTCCCCCAAGCGTCGCCACAGCGACCGGTCCTGCGCGTCTCGCATCCATCGGGTTCCCGCGACCCTCGCCAGGTCGTCGGTCCACCTTGTGGGAGGCCTTCCGACGCTGCGTCTTCCGGTACGTGGCCGCCACTCTAGAACCTTCCGTCCCCATCGACCATCTGTTCTACGAGCAATGTGTCCTGCCCACTGCCACTTAAGTTTGGCGATTCTTCGGGCTATGTCGGTAACCTTAGTTCTCTTGCGGATCTCTTCATTCCTGATGTGATCGCGCAAGGAAACTCCGAGCATAGCCCTTTCCATTGCTCTTTGGGTGACTTTAAGCCTTCTGATGAGGCCCATTGTGAGCGACCACGTTTCCGAGCCATATGTCATCACTGGCAACACACACTGGTCATAGACTTTTGTCTTGAGACACTGCGGTAGGTTGGACGAGAAGATACCGTGCAGCTTCCTGAACGCTGCCCAGCCGAGTCGGATTCGACGATTGATCTCTTTCTCGAAGTTAGATCTACCCAACTGGACCGTCTGTCCCAGGTAGACGTAGTCGTCCACAACTTCGAGTGTAGAGTCTCCGATCTTGATAGGAGTGGGAGCTACATGGATGTTTACCATGACTTTGGTTTTGTCCATGTTCATTTTGAGTCCCACTCTTTCGGAAGCCCTACTGAGATCACCGAGCATTGTACTGAGCTCCTCCGTAGTCTCAGCCATGACTACTATGTCGTCGGCAAACCGAAGGTGAGTGATGTACTCGTCGTTGATATTGATGCCTCGCCCTCTCCATTCCAGAACCTTGAAGACATCCTCCAATGCGGCCGTGAACAGTTTCGGAGAGATAACGTCTCCCTTCCTCACACCCCGCTGTAAGAGGATAGGTTTCGAGGTCTGATCCTGGAGTCGGACTGACATGGTGGCGTTTTCGTACAAACATTTCAGCACTTCGATGTACCGATAGTCAATCTGGCACCGTTGGAGAGACTGCAGTACAGCCCAAGTCTCGATCGAATCAAAGGCTTTCTCGTAATCCACAAACGCTAAGCAGAGAGGCAGGTTATACTCCTCAGTCTTCTGTATAACCTGCCGTAGCGTATGTATGTGGTCTACGGTGCTAAAGCCTTTTCGGAATCCGGCTTGTTCAGGAGGCTGGAAGTCGTCGAACCTGCGCGCGAGACGATTCGTGATGACTCTGGAAAACAACTTGTAGACATGGCTCAGAAGTGAGATGGGCCTGTAGTTCTTAAGGAGGGCATTGTCGCCCTTCTTAAAGAAAAGTACCACCACACCTCTGCCCCATGCCTGTGGCGTTTTGCCCTCGAGTATGACGGAATTAAATAGCTTCTGAAGGGCCTTAAGGACCGGTTTTCCACCCGCCTTCAGAAGTTCGGCCGTAATTCCGTCCTCACCCGGCGCCTTATTGTGTTTAAGTTGTTTCAGAGCCATCCTAATCTCGTACAGGCTGACGTCCGGGATATCTTCGGTATAGTGTCGGGTCAATCTAGCTCTTGGATCGTTCGCTAGATTTGTCGTGGGTTTAGAGATAGACGTGTATAACTGTCCATAGAATGCCTCGATCTCTCCCAGGAGCTCCGATTTAGCGGATATGACTCTGCCATCGTCGGTCTTCAGTTTCGTGAGTTGGCTCTGCCCAATAGACAGATCCCTCGCAAAAACTTTGGAGCCCTTATTCCGCTCTATCGCATCCTTAACCCTTTCGGAATTAAAGTGGCGAAGATCGCGTTTTAAGGACTTCGAAATCTGTCTATTGAGCTGACGGTATCTGCACGAATCGTCTGAAGACTGCAGAATCATCTCACGCCTCTTCTTCATGAGCTCGAGAGTCGGATCCGAGAGCTTCTTGTTCTTATTTGTACGGTGGGTCTAGAAAAACTTAGACCCGACCGTATGGACAGTTTCCACGAACCCATCGTTAGATTCGTCCACGGAGCTTCCTAGGCACTCGAAACGATTGTGGAGTTCGAGCTGAAAGCTCTCGGGGTTTTGGAGCTGGATTTGTGCTGGACGGAGCGTAGACTTCACCAGTCGAGACCTTTCAAGCTTGATGTTGATATTCAATGTGCCTCTCACCATGCGGTGATCACTACCAGTTTTCACCGCATTGATCACAGAGACATCATTGAATATTTGCTTCTTCGTCGACAAGATGAAGTCAATCTCATTTTTAGTTGCACCATCGGGGCTTTGCCAGGTCCACCTCCTATGCTCACGCTTTTTGAAGAACGAGTTCATCATGTAGAGGCCCTCCTTCTCCATAAAGCTAGCCAGTAGGTGTCCCCGGTGGTTCCGCCGTCCAAATCCAAATTGCCCCACTCGCAGCTCATCACCGTCTCGTTTGCCCAGTTTAGCGTTGAAGTCCCCCATGACCACGGTGAAGTGAGTCTTATAACCATGTATGGCTTTGGATACATCCTCATATATGGTCTCTACTTCGTCGTCGGAGTGTGTCGAGGTTGGGGCATATACCTGTATGACCTTCAGCGAATATCTTGCCGATATTCTGAGTATAAGGTAAGCCACCCTGGTCGACACACTGGGGTGATTGGGGTCCGTTTACATCTTAAGGACCCAAGCCAACCTCACCTGCTAGCGGTGCACCCTGCTGTTCAACGGACGAGGCTCTGGCGATCCTGGTTTCCCTCTCGTAGGGTTGTGGGGGTCAGACGGCTGGTCGCCCCACGTAAAACCAACTTCAGTCACATATTCATGGATAAGGCAAAGAATAAGGTGGGTACTTGGACTAGGGCGTCGCCGAACAACGACGCGCAGGCACATCGCCTTAAACCTGCGATAAGTGGGCTAGGGCTACCGTGTCATGTACGGGCACGGCTAAAGAAGTTAGTACCCAAAAAGAAGCTCCGCTTTGCCACCTGGAACATTGGCTCTCTAACTGGACGTTGCAGAGAACTCGCGGACGTACTTGCGAAACGTCGGGTCCAGTGCGCCTTCCTTCAGGAGACGCGCTGGAAGGGGAATAAGTCCCGTGACATCGGGCAGGGGTACCGGCTAATGTACACCGGATCACCATCGGGCAGGAACGGAGTAGCCGTAGTACTGTCTAAGGACCTTCAGGATGGACTTCTTGAAGTAGACCGATACAGCGACCGGTTGATGCGAGTTAAGGTGCTGATCGAAGGGTCGGTAACGAACTTAGTCAGCGCCTATGCTCCTCAAACTGGCTGCTGTGAGTCTGAAAAGGAGGCCTTCTGGGATGAGTTCGAGGACGTAATGCGCGCTATTCCGAATTCTGAAGATATTTTGGTTGGGGGGGATCTCAACGGTCACGTAGGTCAGCGTGCTGGAGAGTACGGACGTGTTCACGGTGGTTTTGGCTATGGCCAACTAAATGCAGAGGGAGTCAGCATACTCAGGACCTGCGCTGTGTCGGACCTAGCCATCGCGAATACGTTCTTTCAGAAGAAGCCCCAGCATCTTATTACGTACCGTGGTGGCTCATACTCAACCCAAATTGATTACCTGCTGGTGCGACGGTGCAACATTGGCAAGGTTACCAACTGTAAGGTTATCCCAGGCGAAAGCTTAACGGCTCAACATCGCCTCCTTGTCATGGACCTGGCGATCGTACCAAGGAAAAAAGTGACCCAGAAACGCAATCCCCGCACCAAGTGGTGGTTGCTTAATGGTCCTAAACTGTCGGAATTCATCGCGGAGGTCGAGCACCTCGAGATCAGTTCTCCGCATGAGTCCGCTCAAGAGATATGGAGTAGGATTCATTCAGCAATCACCGCCGCGGGTAAGCGCGTCCTTGGCACTTCTCGTGGTGGTCGCACCATGGACAGGGAGACGTGGTGGTGGGATGACGGGGTGCAGGAGGCGACCCGGAAGAAGAAGGTATTATTTAAGAAGTGGCAGGGGTCCAACTCTCCGGAGGACAGGGAGGCATATGGAGCGGCTAAGCGCGCTTGCAAAAAAGCAGTAGCCAGAGCCCGCAGCAAAAGTTTGGCGCCCTTGTACGACAAGCTGGAAACTGCGGAGGGGCAAAAGCTTATTTTTAAGCTGGCGCGTGCCCGGGAAAAAGCTACACGGGACATTAGCAAATGCCTCTGTGTAAGGGACGCCCAGGGTAAGCTGCTCTATGATGCCCCCTCTGTTAAGGAGAGATGGTGCACATACTTCGAGGAGCTGTCTAACAAACAGCATCCCCATAACCTTCCTCCCGAACCGCCTCCTAACCTTGGTCTTATTTCCCCTATTTCCCCCGACGAAACTCGCATTGCTCTTCGCCACATGAAGAACCGGAAATCGGTCGGGCCTGACAATGTGCCAATCGAAGTGTGGAAGGCCATGGGCTCACATGGTGTGGACCTTCTGACGGATCTTTACAACCGCATCCTGACCACCAAGGAAATGCCGAACCAGTGGCGATCAAGCCTCATTATTCCTATTTATAAAGGCAAAGGTAGCGTACAGGATTGTAGTAACTACCGCGGTATTAAGATCATGTGCCACACCATGAAGCTCTTCGAGCGCATAATTGACACAAGGCTCCGTAGCGAGTGCACTGTCTCTGAGTGTCAATATGGATTTCGGGCGGGCAACAGCACCATGGACGCAGTGTTCGCCTTGCGGACTCTGACTGAGGCTTACAGGGAGAGAAGGAGAGCTCTGCATATGGCCTTTTTAGACCTGCAGAAGGCCTTCGACTGTGTTCCTCGGCGGTCCATCTGGTGGGCACTTCGCTTCAAGGGTGTGCCCGAGGCCTATATTGACATTATCGGAGACATGTATCGCGATTCCGTGTCCTCTGTCCAGACCGCTGTTGGCGAATCCAAAGTCTTTCCAATATCTGTTGGCGTTCACCAAGGATCGGCTCTCAGCCCGTTCTTGTTTAACGTTGTGCTCGATGTAGTTACGGCATGCATCCAAGATCAGCCTCCATGGCTAATGATGTATGCCGATGACATCGCCCTCGTTAGCCAGAACAAAGCCCAACTTGAGCGGAGGGTCAACATTTGGAAGGACACGCTGGAAAACGGCGGTCTGAGACTAAATGTGGCGAAGACTGAGTACATGTCCTGCGGCAGCACGGATTCAAATACCATCCGAATAGGTCCGGACCGGATCAGAAGCTCGGATAAGTTCAGGTACCTTGGATCCGTGCTGCACGAGTCTGGCAACGTGGACGACGATGTCCAAGCACGTATAGGCGCGGCTTGGTCGAAATGGCGAGAGGTAACTGGCGTTGTATGCGACCGCAAAATGCCTCCGAAGCTTAAGGGACAGATATATAAATGCATCATACGTCCTGTCCTCCTGTACGGTGGCGAGTGTTGGCCAGCACTAGGCAGACACACCCAGGAGCTTCGCGTCACGGAGATGAAGATGCTGAGGTGGATGAGCGGCGTAACGCGATCTGATCGCATACGCAACTCATTCATCCGAGGTAGTCTTGGTGTCCGTGACGTGGGGGAAAAACTGCAAGAGTGTCGTCTGCGATGGTATGGCCACATTATGCGCCGCCCTATGGAGTACGTTGGCCGGAGATGCATGAATATGGCTGTCCTTGGCGGTAGGTCGCGTGGTCGCCCTCGCAAGCGCTGGCTGGACGTCGTCAAGTCCGACATGAGAGCCAATGGCCTTACTGCCAAGGATGTAGAAGATCGGGCAAAGTGGAGCAAGCTAAGCCGGAAGGCGGACCCTGGCAAAAGCCGGGACTAACGCCTAGTAGAAGAAGAAGAAGAAGACCCTGGTCGACACACTCTCGATCCTCACCACATTGTTCACAAGGGACTTGTGGACGAAAAACCCGACACCACCCTGGGACTGCTGGTCGCCCTCCCGGAAATAGAGCAGGTTACCGGATTTGAGAATTATCGTGTCCTCCCCCTGTCTTCGGACTTCGGATAATCCCACAATACTCCATCGTACCCTGCTCAACTCTTCCTCAAGTTCGGTGATCTTCTCATCGGTCCGCAGTGTACGCGTGTTGTATGTTGCCAGGTCGAGTCGTTGGAAGGGGTAGCCTAGCCTCCTCCGGAGATTCTTCGCACCCCTTGCCTCGCCGTAGCCTTGACCACTACCGTAGTCAAGGTTAGACGGGCTGCCGGGTACTAGGGGCCGTTTCGTTTTGCGTGTCTGCATTTTTGGGGGGTTTTTGCCATAATCGCCACGCTTGGCATGCGGGTTGGCGATCGCAGTGTACATAGATGTTGAAATGCACAGAAAATGCTGCTGCCCATTTTCTGGTGTGACCCCTTAGTCGCCTCTTACGACACCCACGGGAAGAGATGGGATGGTGTAATTCTTCGGTTCCAGACACCATACGGAACCATGCAAGCTTCATGCAGGCGTATATCTACCGTACAGTGACGAATACGCGTCTATGAAGATACGCGTCCGTGAACAGTAAATAATTTTAGTAGATGGCGTGATGAGTTGGACGAATGGAAGGGAGAAAGAGTGGAAGAATGGAAGAGAGGGTTTGGCCCTGCAGTAAGACACAACAAGTTTAAATATAATAATAATTTTAGTAGAAATGTATAAATTTTAATTTTTCTGACACATGAACTATATTACTATTACTTATTTTTCGACTCGACACTAACTTTTTTCTGTCTGCACTATATTGCAATAAAAAAAACATAACTTTATACTTATGTATTCGCGTATAAATATTTGTGTGGTCATTTATAAATGTTGGATTAAAGATCGTTAAAACCGTAGGATACCTTAACTAATATTCTGTGAGTGATTTTGTCGATGCAAAGCTGGCATAGTTAGTTGACAAACGGCTACATTATGGTAGCTCCACGTTACTACCTGATTTAAAAAAAACTAAGTAAGTAAAGATTAGATGAGTATTCAAATGACTGTTCAAGACTCTTACTCTTAGAATCTCATTCAAGCTCTTTTGAGTGTCTGAACTCACTACTTATAATGTAACCATTTAATTCAACTTAAAAATTGTTGTATACCACGAGCTAAAACTGTATTTAAAAAAGAATAACGTCCACTTACCAACGCTCTAGAAAATGACACTCAGTACAATTCCAAATTTGAGGGAAACGAAACGACCCCTCCGAGAGAGTTTATCAAACTAGTCACCGGGTAACGCTGGACAATCAACAAGATTGCACTGCAAACCCCCATGGCAATGGCATAGAATAAATAGCTACGTACAGAAGGTTCGGTCCATACAATTATCGAAACACACGCACACATAGACAATAACTGTATCTTCACGCACTGGCGTGTAAGCCTACTCGCGATCGGCATTCATTTTATATTATCACACATGTTTATGCATTTGTGTGTGCAGTGTTTGTTTTGGTTTACTGCACTGAGCCAGTTTTATGTATGCATCTATTCCGTATTTTACGTTACGTCTGTAACAAGTTTTCAACCCAACCATATTAAAATATGGTATAATCAATTACAAAAACCGCCCTCAATACCTCGAAATCAATATGCAGGAGGGTGGGTCCATACAATTTATCGAAACACCCGTACAATCAGTAAGTGAAAACGCACTCACGACCGGCATTCCATTGATATTGTTACACGTACGCATCTATGTATGGGTGTGTTTGTTTTTTTTTTATTGAACTGAGCCAGTCTCATGAATACATCTAGGGTGATACAGAAGGGTGTCTCCATACTATTACCAAACATACGCACACATAGACAATACTATATGAGTGCAGCGCACTCGCAATCGGCATTCATTCCTTTGATATTATCACACAAACTTACGTATTTGTGTGTGCGTGTGTTTGTTTTTGTTTACTCCACGTAGCCAGTTTTATGTGTGCATCTATTCTGTGGTACACGTACCTATAAATTACTGTTTTAAGTTTTCAACCCAACCATATTTGTGGTATAATCAATTACAACAACCGCCATTAATACCTCGAAATCAATATGGAGAAGGGTAGGCCCATTCAATTTATCGAAATACATACAAACACACAATCAGTAAGTGAAAACGCACTCACGACCGGCATTCCATTGATATTGTTACACGTACGCATCTATGTATGTGTGTGTTTGTTTTTGTTTATTGCACTGAGCCAGTCTCATGAATACCTCTATTTTCACAACACCACACAACTCGAAATAAATACACAGAAGGGTGGCTTTATACAATTACCAAACCATACGCACACAGACAGTACTGAGAGTGCAAGCGCAGTCGCGACCGGCATTCCTTTGATATTGTCGCACGTAGGCATATGTGTGTGTGAGTTTGTTTTGGTTTATCACACTAAGCCAGTCTTACGTACGCATCTATTTTGTGTTACTCGTATGTCTGTGGTAAGTTTTCAAAACCACCCTTAATACCATGAAATAAAATAATATACGCAAGGTTGGCTACATACAATTACAGAAACACACGCATACATACCTAGACAATACTGTGAGTGTTGGCGCACTCGCGATCGTCAATCCTTTGATATCACCTATTGTCGCACGTATGCGTCTATGTGTGTGCGTGTTTGTTTTCGTTCATTGCATTGAACTAGTCTTATGTAGGTGTCCATTTTGTGATATATGAATGACAATGGTAAGTTTTGCGACCACGCATAAATATAAAAATATTAAATTTACAAAAATTTACTTTGAACAAGTATCACAAATTTTCAAACATTTGCTTTACACTCACTGCACTACACACTCAACATAATCTTAATATATATTATAAATCTCGTGTCACAATGTTTGTCCTCAATGGACTCCTAAACCACCGATTATAATAAAATTCGCACACCATGTGCAGTTCGATCCAACTTGAGAGATAGGATAGTTTAAATCTCAAAAAAAAAAGTTAGGTAAAGTAGGGTAGTGTAGGGTAGTGTAGGGTAGTGTAGGGTAGTGTAGGGTAGTGTAGGGTAGTGTAGGGTAGTGTAGGGTAGTGTAGGGTAGTGTAGGGTAGTGTAGGGTAGTGTAGGGTAGTGTAGGGTAGTGTAGGGTAGTGTAGGGTAGTGTAGGGTAGTGTAGGGTAGTGTAGGGTAGTGTAGGGTAGTGTAGGGTAGTGTAGGGTAGTGTAGGGTAGTGTAGGGTAGTGTAGGGTAGTGTAGGGTAGTGTAGGGTAGTGTAGGGTAGAGCGAAGCCGCGGGCAAAAGCTAGTAATAATATAAAAACAATGCACACACAAAATATGTAAGCAATACACACACAACATTAAAAATCAATAGGTACAGACACATAATATAAAACAAATACGCTCAAGTGTAGTGGTCTACACATATGGTATGATCAAGTGACCGTCAGTGTAACTACAAAAACCGCCCTTAATACCACGAAATAAAAGTGCCAATAATGTTCAAAATTGGATTTGCAGCTACATTTCAGAGGGTGGTCTGTGATTGCCCATACCTATGGTTATGTAAGAGTATTTATGTGGCCGCCCGTAACCGTATGGTGGTCGATAGCTATGGATTCCTATAGGAAGGCTATTGAATTTAAATGGTGGAATTACGAATAGTATCGTAAAGGGGAGCTGTGGTGAACCCTAAGTTAGATTTGAGTAAATTTAGCAGCAATTTAGAGAGATTAACTACTGAAACAGTATTTTTTTCATGACTTTGGGTGTGTTTAACTTATTTTATGATTATTTAGAAAATATTGGTTAGTAAAAATCATATTCTCAGGATAAAAAAGCCAGATCATAGCCCACCAGTTTGCTAAATTTGAAGAAATAACAAACACACTCATTAAAACGCGCTTTATAAAATTAGTATGACACACCGATCGAAAAAGCATGAAAACATTTAAGACTGTTTAACGTTTGAATCCCCAACCGGTCCTATGAGACCGCGCTGTTATTGTTTTACTATTGTGTCTCGTTTCGCGGGTATCTGAGTAATTAAAAAAATGAACCCCTGTAATGGTCTTAACGCTCATTCTAACAAACGATACCTATGGAAACAGTCTACATTTTATGTCTTAACAACTGCAACACTATAATATTCTACTATATTTTTTTTTTATATAAAATGATTTAAACAATAATTTACTAGCAGTACACCGCAGACTAACCCTTTTTTTAAGTTCTTCAGTCCGTCCTTAGGTTGCCTTCTAGATAAGATTGTCTGGTAGATATCGCAGTCAGCGATAACACCACCGATTGTACTTATAGATTAAAGTTTGTTTAAAAAATTTGTTACTACATAATATATTTGAATGTACCTACATTTGGAGGTATGCGGCTGTACCGCATACCTCCAAATGTCATCCAGGACGTGCTCGGCGCCAGGTGTACTGGTGGTCGCCGGAGATTGAGGCTCTGCGCGAAGCGTGCAACGCCGCGCGGCGCCGGTACACCAGGTACCGCAGGCGCCGCATTCGTCCGCCGGATGCGGAGGCCAGAGAGGCGGAGCTGTACGAGGGGTACAGAGCGGCAAGGCGCACCCTCCGAATGGAAATAAAGCGGGCCAAGTTGGAGGCCCGCAATGTGTGGCTGGAGATTCTGAACAGGGACCCATGGGGACGCCCTTACCAGGTGGTGCGGGACAAGCTCCGCCCATGGGCTCCCCCGCTAACTCAGAGTCTCCGGCCTCAGCTTATGGAGGGTGTAGTGGCCAATCTGTTCCCTGAGCGAGGGGATCACTCTCCCCCGCTCATGGCTCCGCTACCTGCGGTGCCCGTAGCGGACCACACCAGCGACGACGACGACGACACTCCAGAGGTGACCCGACGGCGTGCCTGGAAGGGCCTGGGTCCTGGCCATGGAGGCTCTCGGGTCTCGATTACGAGGGCTCTTTAGCGCATGCATGGAGAGAGGCCAGTTCCCTCTTCGCTGGAAGACTGGGAAACTGGTCCTCATCGCAAAGCCGGGGCGCCCCGCGGACTCTCCGTCCGCGTACCGGCCCATCGTGCTGCTCGACGAGGTGGGCAAGCTCTTTGAAAGAGTAATTGCAGACCGCCTCGTCGGGCATCTATCACGGGTGGGGCCGGATCTTGCTGACGGTCAGTTCGGCTTTCGCAGGGGGCGCTCCACCGTGGACGCCATCATACGCGTGAGAGCCCTCACGACGGGGGATGCGGTGACTCGGGGCAGGGTTGTCTTGGCGGTGTCTTTGGACATCGCCAATGCCTTCAACTCCCTGCCCTGGAGTAGCATCGAGGCGGCACTTCGGTACCATGAGGTGCCCACCTACCTCCGTCGTGTGATCGAGGCCTACCTGTCGGATAGGTTCATCATCTATCCCGGTCACCAGGGAGACTGGAGACGGCGAGAGATGTCGTGCGGTGTTCCGCAGGGATCGGTACTAGGACCGCCCCTGTGGAACATCGGATACGACTACGTGCTGCGCGGCGACCTCCCCGACGGGGTAAGCGTGGTCTGCTACGCAGACGACACGCTGGTCCTGGCGCGGGGAGAGTCGTACAGAATCCTGCATCACGCAAGCAAAGTTCTCCGCGCGATTTGAATAGATACAACAGCCCGACATCATCTATCGGGCCCACCAGATATAACACCCGTTTGGTCGGAGGTCCCTTTTCAATGGAAGCATGTGGGATTTTACTCTCTGTTCCACTACCTTCAAATTGGGGTCGGCTTCCAGTCAAGCCGGATTTAGCAGAATACCAGTATTTTACGAGGAGCGGCTGCCTACCAGACCTCCATCACCCATTAACTGGGGTAATACGGTAGGTACTTCATGGCAAGACTGGAGTCAGATTTACGGGCCTTATCCGTAAAGACTGCTAAAGATCTACAAATGACAGCCGGGACCCACGGCTTAACATGATATCCGAGGCACGGAGGAAACTCGGTAGGTATTTTAAGATTGTCCCCCATCCACAGTCCAACCTTGGCAAGCGTTGCTTAACCTTGCAGATCGACCCGTGTGGCTGTTATTATCTAGCCACGAGCTCCTAGATAATAGAGACAGTACATCATTATAACTGAAGCTTCATCCAAAACCTACGAAAAGCTTCCTCATACAACACCATAGGGAAAATAATACGATGACGAAACAAAAACAAATAATACCAGTGTTGGAGAGGGACGGAGTTATGCAGAACAAATAACACTATCCCTTTCTTACAACGGACTTACGGTGATAATAAGACATCTTACGATGAACTTATGTTGGTACTGATACATCTGTCTAGTGATAAGGCAGACAGCAGATCATTATAACTGGGGTTTCATTAAAAACGAACATACGAAATGCTTCCTCATACAACACCATAGGGAAAATAAGTCGGTAGCGGAACGATCTCCTAATAATGATCTGATTTTCCTTAAAGGAAATGTTGAGAGGAATAAAATATGTGGTAGATGCGGTAGTGAATTTGATGTGGAGTAACTCGGAAACTGTTTTAAAGTACATTAGAGAGGTTTTGATAGAGAGATCTCCCTTACCAAGTTGCCTTAAAATCATTATAATTCCGGTATTAGAGATAGGTAGTGCTATTTTGTTGCATCGTACCGCCACATACTGGAAGACGCAGCGTTGGAAGGCCTCCCATAAGGTGGACCGATGACCTGGTGAGGACCGCAGGAATACGATGGATGTGAGACGCGCAGGACTGGTCAGGGGCGACGCTTGAGGGAGGCCTATGTTCAGCAGTGGACGTCTTTTGGCAGAAATTATGATGATGATGTACCGTATGGTGCTCTGATGTAAAAAATAGTACCATCCCATTTCTCTTCCCGTGGGTTTCGTAAGAAATTACTAAAGGAATGGGCAGCATCATTCTCTGTGCGTTGCAACAACCGGATGGTGATCGCAAACCCGCATGCCAAGCGCTTTGGTTATTCCAAATCCCCCTAAAAATGAAAAGCAAAACCGAAATAAATGCCCCTAGTGCCCGGCAGCCTGTTTATCTTTTGGGGGACGCCTATTACCAATCATGGACGTAAAATACATACTTAGTTACTAATGATTTAGGAAAATAAAGTATTCACATTTACTTAATAAGATACTCATTTCCGATGATCCATTGTCAACCACATCATTGCTTACCATCAGGTAAAATAGTGTGCAAATCGCGAACGCAACCAATAATAAGTTTAAAAAATATTTCCAGACAAATTCTCCGTAACACTCGTACATCCAATACCTACGTTTCAACTTCAACATTACGATGAAAATAAAACAAAAAATTCCTTGAACTCAGAGAAGAAACCACAAAAAAAAATCTAAACAAATACTGGCATATTTCGACTTCGCGTTTCAGATTTCTCGCGAACAGAAGCAAATGTTTTCTGATTAACTTAGCATCGAACGAAAGAAATCTATACTTTCCACAGTTTTCCTCTGTAAAGTCTTTAGTAAGGTTTCTTGAGAAAGCTTAGGAATTTTATTTTCCTATGTTCGATATCATAATAAAAAAATGTGGTACAAAGATTTCGCAGAATGGGTCGCGGGATGGATTAGAACTTGAAATTAGTAGTTGAATACCTAATAACATATGCCCTATACGAGTATATTCAAGAAAGTCATATTCCCATATGTTCAAGATACAGTTTTTTTTTTATATACTATAAACTTTAACATTCTTTCTATTATCAGTTATCAGGTACTACATTGGGAAACATAGTTGACTTTTAACTTTAAAAAAAAATATTTGTTGTTGTAGTCACCAGAGAACATATTCTGTGAAAATTTCATTTCTTTACCTTTAACAGTTTATCAAATACAGCCCGCTAATATATTTGTTTATTTATTTATTTAACAATAAATAAATAAATAAATAAACATAGTTGACTTTTAACTTAAAAAAAAAATATTTGTTGTTGTAGTCACCAGAGAACATATTCTGTGAAAATTTCATTTCTCTACCTTTAACAGTTTATCAAATACAGCCCGCTAATATATTTGTTTATTTATTTATTTAACAATAAATAAATAAATAAATAAACATAGTTGACTTTTAACTTAAAAAAAAAATATTTGTTGTTGTAGTCACCAGAGAACATATTCTGTGAAAATTTCATTTCTCTACCTTTAACAGTTTATCAAATACAGCCCGCTAATAGACGGACCGACGAACAGCGGAGGCTTAGTAAAAGAGTACTGTTGGCACCTTTCGAGTACAGAACCCTAAAAACAGCCAAAAACCATTTCCAATTGCACACCATTCATCTCGATCTCATCAACTCTAACCCAGCTGCTACCAACCACCCCACAAGATCGTAACAAGCAAGACCAATTACTTTAAAAGAAAAACCTATCAAGAAGAATCGATCAAAACTTATCCTTATACCAAAAAAACGATAAACGATAAAGTATCAACTCTTCAGGATCCCCGTTAAAAAATATTGCAAGACGAACTTGTTGACAAGCCGCCAACCTTCGGCACATCATTTATCAACGTCTGGCAGAAGAGCGGGGTATTATTAGCAACGACAAATGGTTGGCGATCGCTTATCTATTGATTCGAACATCCATTCGGTAGGATGTGTTAATATTGTGTAGGTTTTTTAGGGGCCCGCGGGGTTTGGTGAATGTTATCTTGTCAGGGAAGAACGCCATAGATTTTCTTGATTTGATCGTATCATTATTATCCTCATGCTAGTGGGAGCTATTTTTGTCTTCGTAATCCAAACGGCGTTTTTTCCGTTATGTTTCAACACTGTTTACTTTGTTTTTTTAATACTTTTTCAGTACCCTCTACCAGTTACGATTTTATCAGCCTAAATAGTCTCACTACTGGGTAAACTTGCTCTATAATTCACTAAAAATCACCCTTGCTACTATTTTTTTTTTTATTTCACATCGTGATCATTTAACCAGTGTCAAAAAAAGTATTTAAGTCTTACAGTCACTATGAGTTCCATTAGAATGCGGATGCAAATTATTCAATGTTTTTGCGGTATTTGATATCACATAATGTCCAGCTGTGTAGACACATGATACAAAACTGTACAAAACACTTTTTTCATTATGTACTCGTACCTAGCCTCACTCTCACAACTAAATCAAATCTAACGACGTATTTTGTACTAAAATGCCACAAACCTTTCGTTCTAGGGCATGTCAAAAACATGGCGTGTTTACAAACCTACAGAACTATATACATACGTATGAAAAACATTCAACACTCTCCTTCTGATACCGTCGAAATTTTTATCTTGATTGCATTTAATGTTTATCAGTACTATTTTACTCAATATTTTGAATATAGTCCACAGCTGGACATAGGTCTCCCTCAAGCGTCGCCACAGCGACCGGTCCTGTGCGTCTCGCATCCATCGGATTCCTGCGACCCTCGCCAGGTCGTCGGTTCACCTTGTGGGAGGCCTTTCAACGCTGCGTCTTCCGTTACGGTCAATGCTGAATCTCCGCTCTCGCATCCCTCAGATTCCATGGAAGTGAACGTCTTTTGGCTGAGATGATGCTGATGTATGTAGTGAAACAAGAGGGAATGTCAGATTTTAAAAAGGACACAGGTGAGTTGTGTCCTCTAGTCACCCTTTGCGTTATAGGATTGCAGTAACTATTTCGGAGGATTTTGCAGTCCTGCCATGGCATTATACAGTCCCTCAGACAATCATAAAAAAGAAAAAGTTTGTTCATAATTAGCCACCTAGTCGTACCGGCAGTGTTAGAATGCAAGGATCAACTGAAGCACAAAGGTGTGGTTTTGGTCAGTTAAAGTCTGAGCCCGCTCTGCCCAGGGCGACAAATGTCATTTCATGATTTCTAACCTAAAAAAAAAACCTATAAGCTAAACAATCACCACAAGTTATTCGATAAACAGGATTAAATAGGCACCTACATGCCTCATAAAAAAAGTTTATATCTACTGAACCCGAGCACCACACAGCCATTGTACATAATTACGTGACCATTTTTTTATTATTCCCACGAACCGAATATTACGATAACATATTGTGGCCAAAAGATATCATTTTTATGGAAATTCCTTGCATCAATATAATATTTTACGAAATACAGAAAATGCTGTGCGTATATTGTAAAGAAAATACACTGAATTATTTTTGGTGTTTCGTGTGAACATGAGAAAAATCTTCGCCTTATGGTTGGGTATGTAACATAAAATAATATGTGTTTTTCGCTTAGGTTAGTTACGGGATATTTCGTGAAAATCTTACTTTTTCTTTTTATATTGATATTATATTAAATACTGGCTTTTGCCAGCGGCTTTGCTTGAGTGAGAGGTTTCTTCCTACAAAATTAAAGTCCATGTTTCATCCAATTAGGAGGTGAATTTTGGAAAATCCTCTCTTAGTGCTCACCTACGTCATAAAAGGAAACCTTGTGCTTCAGGCTCCTAGTCCCAGTATTTTCAGCTGTGCATTGATATATCAGTCGGTCAGTAGTAGTAGTCCCCTTGTATATTTATACAGATTAACTTCTGCCAGCGGCTTCACGAGCGTGAAAATAGGTTTCTTCAAACAAACTTTGGACCCTCGTTTGTATCCTGGCTTTTTTTTCCCGTTACGGGGTGAATTTTGAAAATAAATGTCTTCGTACTCGCCTACATCTAAAAGGAAACCTTGTGCAAAATTTTAAGCTCTAAGATTCGGTCGTGCGTTGATATTTAGTCAGTATCTCTTTTTGTATAAATTATTACATAAACTATTGGTTCATTACTCACCGAGGGTCATGGTTATTACAGACAGCTGCTAGAGGACATTGAGGCCGTTGAACTTGGAGATAATATCTAATTTCCACTGTAAGTTGTATTGTATACTTCATCTCAAGGACATTACGATAATAACGCTTTTATTTTGTAAGTTTATACAACTTCCTATAATTGCGTCCGTGGTTATTAGAGTGGGCTCTAGCACAGTATCAGAACTATGTTAAATGTTGTCTTCAAATATTGTAGCGTTCAGTTAAAGACACAGTAGTTGGTAGGTAATACCACAAACCTCAACTATGAGAGCCACAAATAGGAAATAGCTCCGGTGACTCGACGATGGACCTGGTCTAACCCGAGATATATTTCAACCAGTCTTTACGTGAAGAGGAGGGATGAAACGCATGTTAATAAAAGAGTTCTGAATTTACATGTGGATGGATGGAGAGGAAGAGGGAGGCCAAAGAAAAGATGGATGGATTGTGTGAGGACCGATATGAAAGAAAAGAGAGTTAGTGATAGTGTGACGGACGACAGGACAGAATGGAAGAAGAAAACGTGTTGCGCCGACCTCAAGTAATATGAGATAAGGGCAGGAAGAAGAAGAAGAAAAAGTCTTTACGTGATTATGAAGTTACTAGCAGAGAAGCCAGCGGCTTCACTCAATAGAGGTAATTTTCTCCATACGAACTTTGAACCCACTCTAAATCCTCGAACAGTGCTCGGCTACGTCATAGAAGAAATCTTATGCAAAAACATAGATATTTTATGGATATTATCAAGATTTCTATTGAAATCTAAACATAAATTTGTGTAAAACTAATCCAGGAAAGACCCTTGAAAATCTGCTATTTTACGTGAAATTTTGCCCTTTATAATGTAGATACTCATAAACTAGAAATATAAAAATATATCTATATAAACCTTGCACAATTAATCCAGATTTTGATTCATGAACTTGTTTTTCAAAAACTTTAATAGTTAAAAAAAAAAAACATGCAACAATTTTTTATGAAATATTCACTGGAATGAAGGAATTACCGAATGCCAACAGAGAGTTCAGGTGTTATCTCTCTTTTTTCACGTTACCTTTTTATCAAGTATTGTGTCGGATTATGTTGGATGAACCAACAAGCTTTTAAACCATGGTCAGGTTCACGATAATTATATGGGTCAAAAAGTACCCCCCATCCTTCCACCACGACGATGTCAGTGTAGAGGTATAGATTTATATTAAGTTTTTTTTTTATTATTATTGATAGACTCGCGTTTGACCACATCTCACCTGATGGTAAGCGATCATGTGGTCGACGATGGAGCACGCTTGCCTAGAAGACAGTAACCCATTCACTCTTAACTTAAAGCCCCTAGGTTGTAGCTATCAGGAAACACAGACCGCGGCAGGGAATTCCACTCTTTAGCTATACGCTTAAAATAACGTTTTTATCATGTATCTGATCGTGTGCCAATTTTAAAGGCTTTAGCTTTAGAGCCATCCAAAACCCAACCAGCACCACCTCTTCTCGTGTGGTTAGTATTTTTTGTATGAATATACGCTCTCTACATACACTCTGGAGTACCTCTGCGAGTCTCTGGACTGCGAGTGGTCATCTCGGTGGTCACCAATAGAAAGAAGCAGTCCACTAAAACAAAAGCCTCTCTCTTGGCATACAGCTTCACCAAACTATCAGTTTTCAGGCAAATAATATGAGCAGCGATGGCCTAGTAATAACGGCCCGACTTGCGAGTTGTTTTTTGTGGCCTGAAAATCAGACAAGCACTTTACTTTGTATAATCTACTTCACTACCACCACACCGAAAACGATTAAAGAAATATCATGAGGCAATGTCCTAGAACCGCACACATGTCATCTACCAACCCACACACACAACATTATCATCGGTTACAGGCGGAAAACTTCCATTGTCGGACATAGTCTTCCCCCAGGTGTCAACACAATGACCGGTCCTATGCGTCTCGCATTCATCGGCTTCCCGCGACCCTCAACAGGTCATGGGTCCACCTTGTGCGATGCCTTCTAACGCTGCGTCTTCCAGTGCGTAGTAGTCACTCCAGAACCTATCGTCCTCATAGACCATCTGTTCTGCGAACAATCAATCTTAATAAACTAGTGCGCCTCGCCATCTACAATTGCATTACTGCTTACCATCAGGTGGGATCGCAGTCAAGCACAAGTTTATATAAAAAAAAATACGATTGCTTTGAAGTCCACAACTAAGATCATGATGATTGTCCATTATGCAATATTCTAGTGACTCAACTTCTGCATCCATTTGACTCTCGTAACTTTCACCGAATCCATTTTTAGTTCTTCTAAGGAAAAAAATACAAATGATAAAAATATACCCCGATTTATTCTCAAGAATGTCCATAACTTGAACCGAGCGCTCGCCATCGTAAACAACTATTATCTCTTTTCAATATCAGTTCCATTAAGCCGCGAACATTATCGAACATCACTTAAAGCGCTTTAATGTAGCTCACACGGCGCTGGACAAAGCGCTGAAAGTATTGTGGTTTTGTGTTTCAGACTGAAATGTTGCATCAAGGTACCGTGACTGGATTTAATCAATGAAATACAAATTCTTTAGCACGTAGGTTGAGTTTACTTGAGCACTTGCTAGATACTCGTACATAAAAGTATAAAAAATATTAGAAAAATTACATGAGGAAATTCAGTGTAGATCTTTGGTAGTCGTTACGGATAGTCACAAGCCAGTAAATCTGACTCCAGTCGTGCCATGAAGTACCGTGTTACCCCAGTTAATGGGTTGTGGAGGTCTGGTAGGCAGCCGCTCCTCGTAAAATACTGGTATTCAGCTTGCTTGACTGGAAGCCGACCCCAATATTATAGCTGGGAAAAGGCTAGGTAAATGAATGATGATGATGAAAGTGTTAAATTCGATATCTTCTTTTTAGACTTTTAGTTGGATTTTTACTGAGTAAAACCCATTCCTATGTTTCTTCTGTGCCCTGCTTTCCAGGACCCCGGGTTTGGTTTTCCTTTTAGAAGGGCACGCCTAGTTCTAGTAGGCTTCGATCCTGCTTCAGTTTTGCTGACATCTCCTTGAAGTGCGCGTGAAACACTACGCTCCGTCGACGACTCGGGTTTGGTATGGACCAACACAACACGGCTTAAATTACTAATCTGGTTTGCTTCATAGATACTCAGTCAATCCTTAAGAGTTTCAATTCATATAATACAACATGTAACATAATTATTATTAACGCACATCCTCTGGGGGGGTCATTGGACGCGTCATTATGAACAACTTTTACTATGGGATCAAACCTGAAATCGAATCACTGTTCCCTACTTAATGTTCACTTATTTCGTCAAAATGTATGAAACAGCTGATTTTTTTTTCTCGATTTCAGGTTTGGTTCCATAGTAAAACTTGTTCATAATGATGAGTACAATGACCCCCAAAGAGGATGTGCGTTAATTATGTTACATGTTGTAGATCCTCTTAAACTTTTCTATTTTCAAACGAACCGTTTCATCTACCTATAACGTTGACAATGACTTCTTCAAATCCTCAATAATAACATGTATGAGAATTATTTCTTGTTCATGCCTTAAAGATTATGCTTAGTAACTTCTACGCAAGGTAATATGATCAGCAACATTACTCGTACTTACAACCAGGTACGACAACGAACCAAAGCCAACCTTTCTAGCAAACCAATTCTTATATTTTTGCCATCCTCCAAGCCTACAGACCCGCCACAAATATTTCACAGACCCAACCCTTTACCCTTCACCTTACAAGACTAGACTACTGTCGCACCTAATATAATAATTGAGACCTGTCCCTCCCACAAGGAGGCTTTTAAGGGTCCGTTACACCAAACACGGTGCGACGGCTGATCGTGTGGTGGTAACACACTGTAATGCGTCTCCCTCCCCCTTCCCCCCCCTCATTTGCATGGCGATCTCAACGCTCCTGCGGTTTGTTAATCTTTTAATGGAATTAACCCACGCCCGCCGATGTCACTAGCAAAATAGCGGTGGAGGGAGTTATGGAGCTGGATGGGGTAGGTGTTAATCTTTAATTTATTATGAATACTAGCTTTTACCTGCGGCTTCGCTCCCGTCAAATGACTACCCTACATATCCTACGCTACCCTACCCTACCTTCCCTACCTACCCTACACTACCCTACACTACCCTACAGTACCCTACAATACACTACGCTACACTACGCTACACTACACTACCCTACACTACCCTACACTACCCTACACTACCCTACACTACCCTACACTACCCTACACTACCCTACACTACCCTACACTACCCTACACTACCCTACACTACCCTACACTACCCTACACTACCCTACACTACCCTACACTACCCTACACTACCCTACACTACCCTACACTACCCTACACTACCCTACACTACCCTACACTACCCTACACTACCCTACACTACCCTACACTACCCTACACTACCCTACACTACCCTACACTACCCTACACTACCCTACACTACCCTACACTACCCTACACTACCCTACACTACCCTACACTACCCTACACTACCCTACACTACCCTCACTACCCTACACTACCCTACTTTACGTAACTTTTTTTTTTTTTAGATTTAAACTATCCTATCTCTCAAGTTGGATCGAACTGCACATGGTGTGCGAATTTTATTATAATCGTTTAAGTGGTTTAGGAGTCCATTGAGGACAAACATTGTGACACGAGATTTATATATATTAAGATATTTTTTCGGGTTTGGCACCTACTGAGGCTACACCTACTTGGCGATTTTGCAACTACTGAAATACTATTATTGTTTGAGAAATAAAAATGGTGGTTTGACAGTTTTTTGTGTAGAAAATAATCTGGCTATTTTTAAAGAGCATTTTTAGATCAACTTAACTAAAAGATTAAGCATTGCCATACAACGTGGCAATGCTGCCAGTCTTTTGGGCATACTTCCGGTCGACAGCGATGCGGAGAAATTTTTTGACGCCATATTTTAGTTTAGAGTAAGAGTTAGTTTTAATTAGTTAAGTGTTTTTATCTTTAATGTTTTTTCTCTGCATAATAAAAGTCTTCACTAAAAGATTTAGAAAATATTTAGAAGTTATTAAATATATATTTGTACACTACAGTGTTATTTACTTATTGCTTATTTCTGGCGCGGTCAATGCTCATAGATGTCATGTTTTGGCTGAAATTATGATCATCGCTATAGTGTGGCCATTAGTGCTGTGCACTGCCTGAGGTATGCGCGGCGAGGTGGGAGGCGAAGAAAAAAGTGCATGAGTTCACATGAGATCGATACATGTCGGACAGATCTTACGATTTCAGTGTGCATTTCTAAAGCAAGACTTGGGGCGGGACGACGGTCGGAGGCTATCTGTAATATATTATACTTACTTAGTTGATTAAAACATAACCCAAATATACTCCT
Organism: Mythimna separata; assembly: GCA_030763345.1. NCBI lineage: Eukaryota > Metazoa > Arthropoda > Insecta > Lepidoptera > Noctuidae > Mythimna > Mythimna separata. Next base: position 9,708,474 of record CM061190.1, read on the forward strand.
ATTTTATTAAAAATGTGCAGGTGACAAATAAGAACTAAACTTATAATTCAAAGCAGGACTTTTTTATATTAACAAACAATTATATATTCTAACGAAAGATATTCTGACATAGATTCCGTTTCAACTTCATCTTCGATTTCGTCATCATCTTCATCTTCCACTTCGCCACCGGAACTTGAATCAGAGTCTTGCAAATTTATTATGAATGAATCGATAACATTATCGAACCTACTATCGCGACTCCAGTAATCGTTTTCATTTTTCTGGACATGATCGTCGCATCTCTGCCATTTTTCCGCCGTGAATTCCGAAAACAATTTATCCAATAAGATTATTTTTTCGTCTAGAGAAGAATTAATATAGTTTTGGGCTATGTTGTTTTTAATATCAGCCCAGACCAACTCAATTGGATTTAAATCCGGATGGTACGGAGGTAAACGCAGAACAGTGTGTCCACTGGCTTTCAGGAGTTCGTCAATTCTATACACGGGTTCTTTTTGTGTATTTTTGATAAGAAGTAGCAGTTGACCTGCCTTTGTTGCCCTGCCTTTGTGTTGAATTTTCAGGAACCTGCCTTTGTCATGGTTCCTGAAAATTCTACATTATGGCGTAGCAACCAGTTCTGCATTTCACTTTTGAGGCTTGATATAGTTGGTTTCTTCTCAACCTGAACGCTGTGGTAAGACGCGTTGTCCATTACAACTACAGAATTCGGCAGCAACTTATCTTTTAACTTTTCATCTACCCACTTATAAAAAGTAGGTCCGCTCATATCTCCATGATAGTCACCGGTTCTAGCATCTGATTTGAATATAGTCAATGCATCATCCAATAAGCCATTTCGACAACCAGCGTGAAGAATTACCAATCGCCGTCCTTTCCCAACATCAGCATGAATTCCGGGTTCTGACGATGATTGCCAACATTTGCTGGCATGGTGACCGGCGTTGATGTATGTTTCATCAAGAAAATATATGTTGCGGTTTTGCGTTCTGTAATTTCTGATTTGTGTTAGATATTTTTTCCGCCACACTGTAATATTAGGCTGCTCTATAAGAAGAAGTCTCTTTGATTTGCATTTTTTGAAACGGTAGCCCATTTTGTGTAAAAGCTGTCTTAAATATTCCCGTCCACAAGTCAATATGCCATCCTTTCTCAAACTTGATAGTAACTTACGGACACTTGGTATTTTTTTATCAACTTCGTAAAACTGATGAATTTTTCTTCTGATAACTCCAAGGTCAAAATCATCCACAACGTGTTTTTTCTTTAGAACTTTTAGTTTTTTTGGAAATTGAAATTTTAATTGGCTTGAATTTTCAATTGATAAATAACCCGCAGAAATCACATTATGCACGGTTCTTTTGCTGTACCCCGTAGCCTCCGCAACGATTTTGGCAATATTCACATCATTTTTAAATTCAAAGCTTTCTTTGTCTGCTTTTCTTTTCATAAAATATTCAGCCACCTTAAAAATGGCAGTCTTTATATCACGAGATAACGCACGACCCATCTTTGAATATTTATCCCATGTGCGTCTGACATAGACAGTCCGATACAGATAACACTACCTGCCGCCACGAGCGTTGACGGCGCACTGACAGAGCGCAGCAGTCAATTCTCCCCCCCGTCTCGCCGCGCACATACCTCAGGGAGTGCACAGCACTAATGGCTACACTATATCAACATAATCATACCAGTGACTGTGGAAAGACGTACACTGTTAGAAATCGGCCTCCGCCAAGTGTCGCCCCAATAAACGATCCTAAAAACGGGAAATCATGATGAAAAAATAAAAAAGAATGAAAGAAACTTTGTTTAAAATATGGGGTGTACTTTGTTTTAAACCAATGTAGATTAAACATTTTAAGATTAAACAACAATTTATCCTGTTAGATAGTCTATGATAAAGAGGATATTATACTCTCACAAAAAGGCCTTTGTTTTCCTTTTCAATCATGTTATAGGCAAATCCGCACTGGGCCCGCGTGGAAGCTTTCCACCTTTACCATCTTTTTGAGAAAAAAGCTAGAATCACAGCAGTGAGAATATTGTAAAGCCAATCATGCTATGTTGTATGCTAGTATGTTATAGGTGCCTAATCAAATAACTTTTCCTCAATCGACAAACAAATTAATATCTTATAAAGTACGCTCACGCCGATAGTTTTTCTACGCCCATTTTCAAGGCACTACGGAAGCCTCTTCCACAATCTCTAACTCCATACATTTGCCTAGTAGATTGTTTCGTTCCTTGCATAATTACTTAGCTTTTGTTACTTAATTACAAAGAGAGGAGTGGGGTTTTTAGTACAATGAGATGAACGGTTAAAAGGCTGATTTATATTTTTTGCTACTACATTAATATTGTTGGTAGTGCTAACTAAAATGCCTACGCGAAGTGGAGAAAGTTTTGTTTAATGTTGTTCGCGATTTTGTGAAACTTCTGAATGATTTACGTTTATAAATGTTAGTATCCACGGAATACTCATATTCACGGAATATTTTAACATAATATATGATGACGCATAAATTATACTTATATGATGATATTAAAGTTAGTTAATGATTTCCCACTCTCAAAAACCTCCATGTATTGGCTAACAAGCACAATTTATTTTCAAACTTTAGCTGTAGCGTGGCTGTATAAAGTGTAGCTCTTGTTTAAATAGGTAGTAACAGCCCAACGGGTCATCCTTCTAGGTAAGGTGATATTTGCCAAGGTCGATTCGTGGATGGATTATCATATATTACTCTATTGTAAAGCACGTTAAGCCGTTGGTTCCATCAGTATTTTATTCATCTTTGACAGTCATTATATATTATGTCTGAGATCAGTTCTGCTAAAAGGTATCGTGTCACCCAGTTACTGAGTTTATATACAAGATTCAAGTAGATTTATTTATTTATTTATTATATACTTTATTGTTTACACCATTAAATGTAATATAAAAAGAAACTTAAACTAAAACACATGGTACATACAATGGGCGGCCTTATCGCATTCCGCGATCTCTTCCAGGCAACCTGAAATGGACAGAGATTGGTTGGACAAGATATGGGGCTGTCGTTGGTGTAACAATACATCTAGGTACTGAACATACTGATTTACATATAAATTTTAACAGATGCATAGATATATACATATGCTATATAATAAATACATATATACATACATATTAAAAACTACAGACAGAAGTATAAGTTATGGCTATAGATTCAAGCTGCTTACTTCTAGCTTCTTCATTTTGAGGTTAAATGGGAAAATCTTGAATAATATAGATTTTTTGGAAGGAATTTAATAGACCTACGACCACGTTCAGAGCAGCTTTAATATAAAAAAAAAATTGTATTGCCCATACATTTGCGATTACTGAGAAGCTCCATGTTTCCTAGAGGTGCTATTGGGTTTGGTTTCCATTATAAATTATTCGAAAACATCCTCAAGATCTTCGAAGTTGGTGGTGTTATAAATATTTCTGTGCCTTGAAATGATGTAGAGCCGTTAGTCTTGAGCCTGATCACTGTCCAGTCATGTCAGATCACCATCCCGTCAGACTATGAGAGTAATGAAACAGAGAATTTCTTTGTATTTGCGTACACGCTTCAGCGCTATAAATCCCTTGTGTACCTGAAAATTCTTCATAAAAATTAACCACCATGATAAAAATTCAGTCAGGATTAAGATAGTCATCAAACTCCACTAGAATACCTAGCACCCGGTCCAAGTTAAAGCTAGTACCACAAAATTATGACAGTTAACTTGTAGCGAGGCAAACTTTAAGTTAGTGTGTGCAGGTAAGTTAGCAGCTCGTCACAGGCGCTTAGTAAACTAATCTTTAACTTAAACAAGTCCAAGGCGTCGGCGTTTTCAGTTGTGATTTCTTTAAATATGTTTAAGGAAAATTATTAAACTGAATATATAATATTGAGTGTTCCGAAATGGCGACTCATCATCAGAGCCGAAAGACGTCCTCTGCTGAACCTGGGTCTCCCCCATGCGTCGCCAAAGCGACGTGTGCGTCTCGCATCTATCGGATTCCCACGACCATCGCCAGGTCATCTGTCGAACTTGTGGTAGGCCTTCCAACGCTGCGTCTTCCAGTACATGGCCGCCACTCTAAAACCTTCCGTCCCCATCGACCATCCAAATGAAATAGCGAGTTGGAAGGCCTCCCACAAGGTGGATTGATGACCTGGCGAGGGTCGCGAGAACATAATGGATATGAGACGAACAGAAGTTCGTTGTGGCGACACTTGAGGGAGGCTTGTGTCCAACAGTGGACGTCCTTAAGCCCATTTAACGGAATTTAATATTATTGTAGATCTAATTTGATATGTCTTATTAGACCGTTTTCACATTATCCGATCCGATATCGGGTATCGGACGCCGATCCGATATCGGGCTAAGTAAAATGTATGAAATATGTACCTGTCTTTCATATTGTCCGACCCGATATCGGATATCGGAGCACAGCATTTCATACATTTTACTTACCCCGATATCGGATCGGCGTCCGATACCGATATCGGATCGGATAATGTGAAAACGGTCTTTGGTTTATAATTATGTATGTTTATGGCAGTCGTTACGGATAGTCAGAAGCCAGTAGATCTGACTCAAGTCTTGCCATGAAGTACCGTGTTACCTCATTTAATGGGTTGTGGAAGACTGGTAGGCAGCCGCTCCTCGTGATATACTGGTATTCAGCTAAATCCGGCTTGACTGGAAGTCGACCCCAATATAGTTGGGAAAAAGATTGATTGATTGATTGATATATACTTTATTGTACACCTTAAAAATAATTTCACAAAGGAGCTTAAAATTAGTATGGTGTTACAATGGGCGGTCTTATCGCTAACAGCGATTTTTTACAGACAACCTTTGGATGGAATTGATAGAGAAGGAGAAAAGATACGCAGGTAGTTTGCGGCGTACTATTTACATATATACAATACATAACTAATATATATATATAATACATATAATATATACCTATACATACATATAAATACAGAGATTATTATACTTAATGACGATCAAGAGGAGAGGAGGTAATGATCCTTGACCATATTTCTAAACGAAGTTAGCGTTTGGGCTTTCCTTACCGACATGGGCAAAGCATGAATTATGTTTGTTTATTATTATAATATTATGTGTACATAGCCCCTTTCTTGGACGATTGTAGAGTCATCATAATTATAGGTTTGAAACCCGGATTTTCATGAATGTACAGAACATTTCGTAAGGATACTCTTAAACCTTTTTTACCATTTTTCCTTCACTTCTTTTAAAAGCAACTACATTGCAGATCCTTACAAAAGCTCAAAACCATTGCTCAGTATTTAAATAAAAAGCCTTCTTTTCATGCCGAAACCCTTTTGACATCACCTAAATACAAATCAAGACCTCATTCCGAACAATAAATGAACATTTCTTTTGAATGAAACGTCAACGGCAAATGAAAATAAATGTATCTTTTATCAAAAGCAAAAAGATGGCTGATGTTATCCTTTTTCCCGTATCGTAAAGTGGTACGGTTCAATCAATTCACCTAATTTTATTTCGCGTTTATTCCGACCACATTGAATGGAAACGTCTAGATAGGTAGGTATGGGCGGTGAATGGATTAGGTATGTAAGTTAAGTTATTAAAAGTTGGAATATCTAGTGATGGCGGTTATCAAATTTTTGGGATTGGGGTTTAGGATACAGAAAAAACATTTTTAGGTTTTCGTTATTTATGTTTGTTATAAGTTTATTTTTTTATTGGTTATGGTGTTGTCAAAGTTTCCAATACAAGTGCGTGCATGTTGCCTGCCAGTGCATGCTTCGTAATGTCAATGCAATAAACAATTTATAGGGGCTGACCCAGAAGACTGGGGTGCCAACATCAAAATAAGCTCCAACTTGACATTCCATCCATTTTTGCTAGTAAAAGATACTTATAAACTACAAACGAACTGTACAGAAAACTTATTTTGTTACTTTCTTTACTGTTTTTGATACTACTACTAAACTACATAAATTAAATAACTTTTATTTAGTGTTACCAGAAAATTGCCGAAAATCGAAAATGTTTTCAAATCATACAAAGTTGTTTATCTAACTAGCAAACTACAAACATAATTATATAAACACACGCCTTATTATATAGACTATATAAAGATCATTCCGTACATAAATATTTTTCTACTTTGTTGACGTCCATACATGATCATCATAAATTAACCTAATTAAATTAGTGTAGTGCCTTTATTAATAAATATAACATATTTACCGAATCTAATTGGCATTACGGCATAGGACTGATTTATGTGAAAGTCAAATTAATGAATAACATTCTTTCGGAATAGGCAGATATTCAATGGGGACGAAAGTTTCTGGAATGGTGGCCACGTACCTGGAGACGCAGCTTTGGAAGGCCTCCCACAAGTTTGACCGATGACCTGGCTTGCAGGAATCCGATGGTTGCGAGACGCACAGGACCGATCGTTGTGGCGAAGCTTAGGGAAGGCCTATGTCCAGCAGTGGACGTCTTTCAGCTGCGATGATGATGATGGTTATTTCGGAATGAATCGCAAACACATAATTTTTCGTACATTGTTTGCCTTTTACAAGTTTGAGAAGTAACGGATACCAGCTAGTTACAAAATAAATAAACTTCGGTTACCACAAACTTATTTAGTGCAAAGATTTTACTTAGCCTTTAAGCTGCTTAACCGAACACTAAACTATTTTACCGTCAGTACACAGTGGTAGTCTGCATCGCAATGTCGGATTATTTAGATTAGTTTTTAGTTTGAATTGTGGCAGTACTGGCAACATGGAGCCAGTTTGTATTTTGTTACGATGTAGTTTTCTATGATGGATTGGGTTAAATAAAAGTAATTTATGTAAAAAAAATAAAGGAATACAGGGAAAATGTTTATTTGCGCTTCATGTAACTTATTAAAAGTAAAAATACAAAAAAGTGAGAGGGTGTGTCAGATTTTTACTGGAAAAAAAACGCAACTATTCTCTTTCATTGCCTTTTTTCGTTCTAGGGCCACGGTCACTCGGCCTTGCTGGGCCCCTTTGACTCTTAGTTTTGCTTACTCTGAGATGCGAGGGAAACACAAAGCATCATCGACTTGGTTTTGGCCCTTACCGGACGACTGGGTATTTAAGATATTTATTGCTCGTTATCTGCAAACTGTTAGATAATAACAGTCGCACAGGTCGATCTTCAAGGTTAAGCAACGCTTGCCAAGGTTGGTTTGTGGATGGGTGACCATCTTAACATACCGAGTTTCCTCCGTGCCTCGGAAAGCACGTTAAGCCGTTGGTCCCGGCTGTCATTTGTAGATCTTTGGCAGTCGTTACGGATAGTCAGAAGCTAGCAAATCTGACTCCAGTCTTGCCATGAAGTACCGTGTTACCCCAGTGAATAGGTTGTATAGGTCTGGTAGGCAGCCGCTCCTCGTAAAATACTGGTATTCAGCTAAATCCGGCTTGATTGGAAGCCGACCCCAATATAGTTGGTAAAAGGCTAGGCAGATGATGATCTGCAAACTGTTACATTTCATTTCAAAATACCAAAAAAAGGCTGGTACAGTGGTTGAGCAAACGGCGGCGTGCTAAGTGCAGTCGTGGATGTGATTCCCGCAGTAGCAATGTATGTAAGTGGATGACTGTATCGCTTTTGTATCGTCGTCGGACAGTCCAAGCATCGATACTCTGGGGGCTCACGCCATACATGCTTAGGCTGTATACAGAAAGAAAGCTGGAAACTTATAAGCGCTTACTGGCGCTTGACAACGTTCCGTTCTACACAAAAGAAGCAGGTTGAAGCAGTCTAAGCAAAAATGGTCGGATGAAAAAAAAAGATGAAAAAAAACTCATCGGATGGTGATGTGGTTTGTTACGCCCAGCGCTGACCAACGCGTGTTGAAGCTTGTCGGAACTTGTCAGCACCGTGCAGTGCTTATCGGCGCGCGTTCATATATTTTTCTGCGCGGGTTACCAGCGCTGTCAAGCGCCGGTAAGCGCTTATAAGTTTCCAGCTTTCTTTCTGTATACAGCCTTACGCGACAAAATGTGTAGTCGCCAAGCGGGACTGTGGCAATAATATCATCCACGTACATGTGTTTATGTAAAACACAAGGCCGTGCCCATGACACAAACACACCCCATTTTTAACAAGAGGAATCATGGAGTTTCTAGCCCGTTTTTCAATATAGGAATCGACTAATTGGAACCATGCGCTCCAATTTCTGACGAACAGTTATATTTGTAAAGCCTACTGACACATGAGTAATTTCTAGAGTTGGGTAACGTTTTTAAGAATACAAACAGGGTTGCAAACTTCATCGAATGTCAAAGTTACATTAGTTTAGTTGCTTTTTGTTTATATTTCACGACTATCACACAACGCCATCTAGTCTCAAATTAAGCAAAGCTTGTGCTGTAAGTGCTAGACAACTGACAAACATATACATATATATTTCTAAATACATAACTATCTATACTAATATAATAAAGAGGTAAAGTTTGTTTTTTGTTTGGGGGTGGAGACAACAAAAATGTAGGTATTGAAAGAAAGCTGCTTTCTTCCTGAGTGCTATAGGCTATATTTTATGCGACCCACTTACGATATTATTATTTTTTCTGAATTTACTTGGTTATCCGATTTCCACGCGGGCAAAGCCGCGGGCTAAAGCTAGTTATAGATAAATAACACCTAGACACAGAAAAATTTTCGTGCTCATCACACAAACATTTGTCTTGTGTGGGAATCGACCCATGACCTCCAGCATAGTAGTCAGGGCGGAGCCAGTCGTGGAGTTTCTTGCTGGTTCTTCTCCATAGGGAACGACCAATTGGAATCATGCACTAGCTTCTGACGTTCTATAAGTGCCCATATACATAGTGCCATGTTCTGCTTACTATCAGATGGGATTGCAGTCAAGCAATAGTTTAAATTTTATAAAAAAAATGTACTCGTAGGCCCATATGAAATAAAAACATTTTTTATTTTCATTTTGCCACTAACCGCTAGACCAACAGACCAGACTAAGTAAAGTCAAGTTACCACTCCATCAAAAGCTCCAACTAGTTAACAAGCATTACTAAAGTCTCCCTTTCGTATAATTTCGGACACACATAATACTAAAATTAGGACAGATGGCCCTTAATTACCTATTTACATTCATTACAGAGTAATGTCCATCCCTACGGCCTAAACTAATGAGAAAATTGCATTAAAAACACATTTAAAACCTTCCAACACTGTTGAGCATACAAAAAAAGCTCGCAATTTGTAACCTACCCTGACATTGCAAAGGCGTGCCATAGAGAAGATAGACGGGTGCAGAAGTTCCATTGATAAAACTAACGAGACACATTTAGCAGCATTATGGGTATTCGTTAAAGGTATGGAGAAATGTAAGGTATATATATAACTAAAAGATTTTCGACTGAAAAAGATCAGTCTGTCTTTTATGCGAGTATGTGAATTTAAAGTGAAATTGTCTTCTTTTTTCTTAAATTTATAAGGAGTGACTTATTGACTGATATATCGACGCATAGGCAAAACTACTGGGGCTAAGAGCGTGAAATTATGCACAGGGTTTCCTTTTGTAACATAAGCGAGGGCTAAGAGAGAATTTTTGAAAATTCATCTCTTTAGGGAAAGAAACGAGGTTTTAAACTTTATACTAAGAACCTCACTTTTATGAGGACGAAACTGCTGGCAGAAGTTAGTGAATTATATTGTTAATTAAAAATGTCATTGGGTTGATTACGATAACTATTTTATACCTAAAAAATCTAGTAATCGTAAAATACCTAGTTATCGTAATCAAAGAAAGATTAAGACATACTTCAACCCTATTTGGTAGAGCTTCTGGACTTTAAATTACAATTTCCCTTGTCTTAGAAAACCTACCTAACACAACAAAACAACAAACAAACGCAATAATAGCCCAAAATCACCAGATCAACATACCAAAACCTTTGGTAATCTTTATAACCCGTCAACTGTGCCTTTTGTACCTCTCACGCCATGCCAACCCTCCCCGGTCATACAGACCGAATGAATTAATTCTCCTCTACGGACCACTGAAGGGTTTAAAGTCTGTCAGCGTAACAAATTTCTCTTAATTAGAAGGCCTCATCGCAAACCTTTTAACTTTTTCGCTAAAAATATACACAAGTCCTTAATTTGATGTCGGAAAAGTGACAAATGTGACAGCTATGGAGGATGGTGTTTAATTTTTAGGTTAAAAATAGTTTCATTTTCAAGAATTTGTAATTAAAATTGGCGTGCTTTAAAATGTATTCTGTGTTATTAAAATGGCGTTCCGTTTTAATCCAAATGTAATAATAGGAACAGATTGACTGAATAAAATGTCTAATTAAAATACCATCATAGTATTTTTTTTGGTTTATTCTTCGTTCGTCTCACTGCGTTCTGTCCCACATAAAAAATTCCTGGTTTGTCCCAACCCATATGCTTCGTTTGTCTCAAACTATTATTTTAATTATTTTGTTCTCGATTCGACCCAGTTCATATTCCTTATCTGTCCCATATTTTTTTTTGTATAGGCTTAATTTACGTTTTTGTACAGTCAACAAAACGGATATCTAACCATTTTATTATTACTATAGCTTTTACCAGCAGCTTCGCCCGTGTGATAATAACAAATATTTACCTAGCTGTCTAGTGGTGGAAGAATTTTTAAAACCGGTCTTGTAGTTTTATGTTTTATTACAACTTAATCATTTGTTTTTTTTTTAACAAAATATAAATCTTTTCTCTTTATGACGTTAAATCTTTATTTATATACTAAATATTAGTCATTAAACTATTTAAATAATCGCTCCTCTCTCGGGTAGCGGAGATATACATTAAATATTTCATCTGTAATTTTATAGTAGAAGTTAGCAAAAAAAAATTGAATAAAAGTTGGTCGCAATGATACCGAAGTGTATGTATGGAAGTGTATGAATGGATGTGTATGTATGTTTGTATATATGCGTACGTATATAAGTGTAAAGGAGTGTGTGTTTCGTCGAATGGTATCTGGTGATTTTTTTACTTTTCAGTGGATTCAAATAATAGTTCCGGATTTTCATAATTCAATGAATTTAGAAGGTGAATCTGACTCCAGTCTTGCCTTGAAGTACCGTGTTACCCCAGTTAATGGGTTGTGGAGGTCTGGTAGGCAGCCGCTCCTCGTAAAATACTGGTATTCAGTTAAATCCGGCTTGACTGGAAAGCCGACCCCAATATAGTTGGGAAAAGGCTAGGCAGATGATGATGAATGAATTTAGAAGGTTAAAATTTCAGTTTCAGAAGCATATTTATTAAGATGGCGAATTTGAGTCAAGTAGTACGACTGTCATCACTGGAATCTATGTTTAACTTCCCTAATGGTCAATCTCTTTTTTATTGCGTACTTTGTTTTTTTGCTTGTAATGACTAATTTGGTCAATAGTATTATTATTCAGCTTCAACTAAAAAGTGGTTCTACATTATGCAATATAATAATACTCTCAATTTTAAAACAAAAGTAATTTGAGAATTGATCCAGGTTTTCTTAAATATAATAATATTGATATCTGAAGAGTTGTTACTAATACAATGCTGCAAAGCTTCTAACGTTTTATAAGTGCCCATGTAGGCCTATGTGATATAAAAAGATTTTGACTTTGACTTGAATGAACGTTTAGTTTTACGTAATCGTTATTATATTACTTACTAAAGCAAAAAAAGATGCAAACAATTTAAGATACTTAAACAAAATCATCTAAAAATTTTGTTTGAACTATGCGAGTTTATGTTACTACCTACGAATTAAAAATGAAGTACCACAGAATTTGAATGTTTTATACTTAATTCCCCTAAGTTTTTAGGATAAGTGAATTAACTTGATTTTTCGTTTAAATCGGCTTATGCTTGTGAGGAGCTCGAGGCTAGATAATAACAGCCGCACTGGTCGATTTTAGAGGTTAAGCAACGCTTGCGAAGGTTTGTCTGTAGATGGGTGACCATCTTAGCTCGGTAAGCCGTAGGTCCCGGCTGTCATTTGTAGATTTTTGGCAGTCGTTACGGATAGTCAGAAGCCAGTAAATCTGACTAAAGTCTTGCCATGAAGTACTGTGTTACCCCAGTTAATGGGTTGTGGGGGCCTGGTAGGAAGCCGCACCTCGTAAAATACTGGTATTCAACTAAATTGGGCTTGACTGGAAGCCGACCCCAATAGAGTAGAATAAACTTTATTGTACACCAAAAAGTAATGGTACAGTTTATACAAATAATAATAAAGAAAAAAAAATAAAAAAAAGATAATAATAATATAGTTGGGAAAAGGCAAGTACTTACGTGTTTTTGTTGACTGTACTTTTAAAGAACTTGGAATGTGGGACGAAACACCACTTCAAAAGTGAACTGGGACAAACGAGGAATTTTTTGGAATGTGGGACAAAAATTAGGGACGAACGAAGAACAAACCTTTTTTTTACCTGGAATGATTTCTTTATTTTGTTACGACAATAGGTACAAGGTATTTACAGTATAATAAAAACTAACTCTAAACTAATTAAAACTAACTTAAAACAAACTAAAATATGGCGTCAAAAAACTCCTCCACATCGCTGTCGACTGGTAAAGTGCCCAAAAGACTGGCAGCATTGCCACGCTGAATGGCAATGCTTATTTTCTGTCCAAAGTAAAAGCCAGCCTTTGGGTCACGCGAAGTGTCAACTAGGCGCTTCGAAAGATCTTTATACAATTTGTGAGCACTCGGACCCCACGAACCAAGAGTTTCAACCCCAAACGGTTCGAAAATATAACTTCCCACAAGGTTATTATATTTCCGCCGCTTGAGGTTCTCCGCAGCCGCAGCGGCGGAACCAGCACAACACGACGAGCTTGGAAGATGGGATGGCGCAAGAGTATCGACACAAGTAGCATCCCATACTAAAGGCCTACCCATCTTCCAAGGGAATAACGACATACCGTCCGGTCTCTTGCCATCGTCGCGTGCCAGGCCATGAGGTTCTAATACAGCTGGAACGCCGACGGTGACAAGAGCGCGTCTGATTATGTCGTTGATATTCGCGTGCCGTGCTATGCGACCCGCACTTCGGCTGCATGATAGACCGTGGTGTCCGAGGCTGTTGACAACTTCGCCACAGTGGCAGCGATGAGGAGAACAACAAGGAGCCCCTAGACGTAGGGAAGCAGCGAGACGGAAAGTGGTATCATCGAGATAATTAGTATAATTTGTAATTTAAATATGTAAGCTCCATAAATTCTAGGGTTCTATTTGATTCTAGACTGTGAGGCTGTCAAATAAAATTTTTGATGAATACATATCCTTCTTTCTACCAGGAATGTATTCAATAAGATATTCACCATGGTGTGTTGGGTTCAGCATTCGGCTGAGCCCAAACACCATGTCTTTTGTCTTCCCGATCGATTATAATTTAGGTGTCTTCAAGGCTTCAGTGCATAAGGCTCTTAATAAACATACAAAAATTGCTTACTATCAGGCGAGACCGCAGTCAAGCATCATGTATATCATGGAAAAAAAGTTATGTGCGATCTAGTGGGTTTGTCTTCGGTTAAAGGATTTTGATTGTTTAGATTGGTTTCTGGTAAAGCATGCAACAGGAATGCCAAAATTATAAGTATTGAAATATTGTTTCAGGCTTTTCTATACTAATATTATAAAGAGGTAAAATTTGTAAGTTTGTATGTTTGTAAGTTTGTATGTAGGGGGTAATCTCTGGAACTACTGGTCCGATTTGAAAAATTCTTTCAGTATTAGATAGCCCATTTATTGAGGAATGCTATAGGCTATATACCATCACGCTACGACCCACGGGAGCGGAGCAGTAACGAAAAATGCGGGTGAAACCGCAGGGGACAGCTAGTATCTTATATATCAAATCAAGTAAAAATCTTTTATTTCAGATATTATAATATCGTTGGTGGATGTCACACGTCTTCGAATTTTTGATTCTAGGACATGCCGGTTTCCTCACGATGTTTTCCTTCACCGTTTTGAGAGAAGCGGTGATGAGATAAATTACACAAAGTAGTGCACCTGGCTGTATTTGAACCCGGGACCTAAAACTTGCAAGTCAGGGCAATTACCACTGGACCAATACTGCTCACTCACACACAGACAGTGACCTGTCTGACACTTGAAAAAACCAGGAAACAGACTCCAAAGGATCAGACTTCCTTTAGGAGTCTGTTTCCTGGATTTGTCTAATGAAGTCAAGGAAGGAATGAAGGACTCAAAGATTTTAATCACAATTTACGAGGAATCTTCTAGGATATTATAATAAGGAATTTCATAGAAATATGACAGGAACACAGCTAGTTATTACTAACGGATTTTGCTTTTCATGGAACATTATTACCAAGAAATGTTGGAAATGGAATATTGTACGAAACCTATAAAAGTCTTTTTTATTATTTAGTGTTTTTTTTTATACCATTGTTCGAGTTTCTAAGAAACCTCTGGTTTTGATGATTTCCAATAGTTACTTACCGCTCACGCCCCTACCGCTGAAACCACAACCCCGATTACGGTTCCAGGCACCCTAGGGTGACTCGCACCCACACGCCTATGCGTAGGTTTGCGGATGACGGGCAATGGATAGTTCGCTGTCTGGCCGTCCAGTACCCGTCCCACGCGCCTCAAAGAGATGTTAGCAAAACCTAGCCTAGCAGGGTCGAAGCCTACTGGGAACATGGCTCAATTTCTGGAAGAGTTATTCGTGGTCGTGGGACGTAGGGGCAACTGAAGGACAATAGAATCCAATTACTTCTCCCGCTCTTTCGTGTTAGAGTTTTACTGACTACAACTCTATCCTATATTCCTTCTTTACCTTCGTTCCAGGGTCCCAGGGTTCTCTTTCGCACAACCCATGCCCCTAGTAGTCTTTGACCCTGCTGGGCCCCTATGATTATGCTGACATCTTCTTAAGGTACAAATTCAAGGGCGTTAGGCAGTGATTATACGATATTTGGTAAATATTATGTTGAAAAACATTGCAATTTTCGACCTTGTTTCTATGAATAATAAACAAAACTGCCTTATCTGCGATCACCATAAATTACCCGCCATTTAAAACTAAAGTTATTTTCCTCTTTTATTTCTACGAACGCAAAATCGGACCATAAACTGTTCCTCAATATTTTTACAGGTGAAAATTAAGCCATCGTGTTTCATCTCATCCAAAAACGGGCACTATATCTAGTCAGACATAAGGCTCAAATTCGCATAAACAAATAAAAGGAACGCAATACAACGCGTTCATATCGTGTAGAACGGATAAGCTTGACATGACAAACAGAATTAAGCCCTATAGTTTGAATAGTAAGGTTGTTTTTTTCGTGTGTAGTGTTGAATCATTGTTGGGAACAGATAACAAAGGATGAATTTGCATAGAAATAAACAAGGGTTGATTTCTAACGATTTATGGGCGCAGGCTTTGTTTTGATCTAACTAATGTCTGTCTTGCCTCAAGCTTGTTTCAATTTGATCCTGGTTTAAGGGAGGGTATGGAATTATTTCCAAAAGGATCAGAGATTTTTCAGAATTTGGTAAAGCATATGATAAGGGTCTTTAGTTGCCTTTCCGTGAAAGTCCTGTAAGGATATTGTAATCTATACTCGCACTGGCTGCTGCCAGCGGTTTCGCCTGTGCGAAAGTAAAAAATTGTGCAAAGAGAACATGATTTCGGGATAAAAGTATCTGTGCTATTCCTGGAGGAGCGATAATAAAAGCCGCACGGGTCAATCTTCAAGGTTAAGCAATGCTCGGTCTGTGATCTTAACATACCGAGTTTCCTTCGTGCCTCGGAAAGCACGGTAAGCCATAGGTCCCGGCTGTCATTTGTAGATCTTTGGCAGTCGTTACGGATAGTCAGAAGCCGGTAAATCTGACTCCAGTCTTACCATGAAGTACCGTCGCTCCTCGTAAAATACTGGTATTCAGCTAAATCCGGCTTGACTGGAAGCCGACCCCAATATAGTTTGGAAAAGGCTGTGTAGATGATGATGATGTGTTATTCCAGGATACAGTCACCCGCGTGTCACTAGCCGTTCAAGTGTGAAGAAGTAACAAACGTAGCGTGATAATGTGATAGTGAGGAGGTAAAACTTTTTTTTTTGGCTTAACAAGAGTTTTGCATTTTAGCAGTGTAAAGTTAAGAAACTATTTGACTTAGCTGTCAACTCGCACAACCTGCTTAATTACTCAGATACCCGCGAAACGAGACACAATAGTAAAACAATAACAGCGCGGTCTCATAGGACCGGTTGGGGATTCAAACGTTAAAGCAAGAAAGAGAGAAGAAAAAGACTTTTAGGCAAGCGTATTCCATCATCAACC
This sequence comes from Mythimna separata, assembly GCA_030763345.1. Classification (NCBI taxonomy): domain Eukaryota; kingdom Metazoa; phylum Arthropoda; class Insecta; order Lepidoptera; family Noctuidae; genus Mythimna; species Mythimna separata. The sequence goes on from CM061190.1 coordinate 9,724,870, forward strand.
ACATCGTCGCTTACCATCAAGTAAGACAGCGTTTAAGCGTGAGGATTTCGATAATAATAAAAATGTACTTAAGTTAATCGAAGTCGGTTTAAAAACATTTATTCAGCAATTTCCCAGCTAAAAAAAACTTGTGTCTATAATATTTTTTTTTTATTTCTAAGGTTTTTTAAATGTTTGTAAGTATACTTGTAAACTCTCTACCTATTCCCTGAGTTGACAAAATTTTCTCCCCCAATTACTTTTTCCCTACTTGCGATTTCATCTAAATTCTATACAAGCTATACACGTGTCTCCTTTCAAAATAATTAATATAGTTAGTTTAACTGTGTCTGAATAGAAATATATAATAAGAAAGATAAGCCGGAAGGGTACGCCTTTTAAAAAACACACTGTTTTATTATATTTTGTAATGTCGTTTAAAAGGGTCTTTCATTCGGCGTGTGTATTTACCTGGAAGAACATAAACAGATTAAATGCATGTGAAGATCATCCCTTTTCAGCGAACTTATAAGAGTCTTTACACTCTCTTCTGCTTACATACAAAAAAGGATCATCATCATCTGCTTAGCCTTTTCCCAGCTATATTGGGGTCGGCTTCCAGTTAAGCCGGATTAAGCTGAATACCAGTATTTTACGAGAAGCGGCTGCCTACCAGACCTCCACAACCCATTAACTGGGGTAACACGGTACTTCATGGCAAGACTGGAGTCAGATTTACTAGCTTCTGACTATCCGTAACGACTGCTAAAGATCTACAAATGACAGCCGGGGCTTAACGTGCTTTCCGAGGCACGGAGGAAACTCGGTATGCTAAGATGGTCACCCATCCACCGACCAACTTTGGCAAGCGTTGCTTAACCTTGAAGATCGACCCATGTGGTTGTTATTATCTAGCCACGAGCTCGAAAAAAAAAGGATCTCGGAATGTAATTAAATAATTAGTTAATATCCTTCCCGTGCTACCAATTACAACAACAAAAAAATCCTCAAATGAAGTTCCAAAGTAACTTTCAATCGATTCTTTTAACTTTCTCACTAAACGTTAAAAAACTAATTAACTATCCGTATCTTGAATGTGATCTTAACCACTTATTATGTTAACTACTCATCTGTGGTTGTAAAGACGGCGATCATATCAAGTTGAAGCTAGGCTTATGTAGACAGTTGTCATGCCAACTGTCAGGTGCGTAAGTACTCGTGCTTACGTGACACGGCGGGAGTGCGGTAGTAAGAAACTTTACTGTCGCCTTCGTCTTGTGATCGGAAGCACGGCTGCGCAATGTGTAACCATGTTTCTGATTTTTATATTGGTTAAATTTTTCGTTGGATATCTACCTAATTTCTCAGTAAACAATTTTGTATACCATGAGTGTGAGAAATTACAGAAAACATAACTGCCTTCTGTGATGCTGTATTTGAAGTATTACAAAATAATTTATTTTTTAATCCAGTAATTCAATACAATTTGTAATGTAAAAAAAACTGAATTAGGATTTTTTGTAATTTCATTTGATTAAAAACTTGAAACCATGTGCGTTGCAATCTTAAGATTTTGAGCATCTACTACGTGAAATGTCGGTAGTGCATATTAATCGTTTATATTAATTTTTTGTAAGTATTACCAACTTATCACTGATAGAATGCAATTTTTTCATGCCATGACTTGCTCTGTTACATCATATAAAAATAAATAATAAGTTAGTGTTTCAGATCATGCTTGAGTCTGTGGTCTCTCGTTAATGGTGTTGATAGCAGGCACATCAAATACCGGAGAGGGGGAGGGGGGTACAAGTACATTATAGCTTAAGCATGATCAGCCTTATAATGTTATCACTGCTGGGATTCAGGCTTTCTCTAGGAGAGGGAATGGGCACGAGCTCCGTGCTGATCGGTCATTTGTCTTTGAACTTTTCGTTCAAGCACATGCCTCACGATATTTTCCTTCACCGTTTTGAGAGCAGGGGTGGTAAAATAATACAAAGTATTTATAGGATTTGAGCCTGCGATCTATTAACTCATAAGTCACCACTGGGCCATTACTATAAGCACCATTATAACCATCATAAAATATTTTTTATCAGCACTCGAAGCCAATCAATAAACATTAGTTTCTTTTATACACATACTGATAATTGTCAAATTTGTTCACACGGATCGCATACACATTCTGATGTTTATCAATCGATGATTCTGATAACTAATTATAATTAGTGTGTCTCATATTAATTGACGCTTAAATAACAGGATGCGCTACTGGTTTTTATGGTATTTTATTTTTATTTGATCGGTTGATGATATCTTGATGGTTATAGAAAGTTGGTTTCGATATTGCAGCGGTATTTGTTGAATGTGAGAAATATCTTACTCTGTGTGCCTTATAAGTCTTTATAAGGTTTTATTTTGAAGTAAAAAATTATCAAAATGACCGCTCTGGGCAGAACGGGAGGGCGTGTCAGACTTCTATTGACTCAAAACCACTCCTGGTCCTTCTTTGCCTTAATTCCAGGGCCCCGGATGTGTCTTTCGTTAAACCCCGGGTGTTTTATAGGGTAAATGTTCTTTCTTTTGTATTTTCAATCAAGATTTTTAGCTCTTTAGTAGTCCAGAGTTTGAGCTACACGAATACTGACAAAAGCTTGCACTGACTGGACAAATCCACTCAAATCTGCGTAGTGTTTTCCTCAAAATATCAATATGAGGCATTATTCTGCATGGTTTTCATATGATTTCAACATTACAGGGCTAATGCTCGCTAAAGCCATGGCAGAATTTCTTAGAAGCGGAAACCAACCAAGCAACTCAAAGAGTATACTTAAGTCGGATATTCTTGCGGTTTTCACCAGTAAACGGAATAATTCGTAAGGAGTACAAAAAATCTGAGAATTCTAAGATTTTTAATGATAACTACTGAGTAAGTAGTAGATAACTAGTAAGTAGTATCGTCTGTTTTTTATACCCTGAGACTAAATTGACACACGTAATGTCAAACTTACTATAGGAATGATGCCAGTCTTTTGTGTTATAATGTCATTTTAGTCTCAGGATATAGGAAACAAACGGTAGTAGATAGTTGATTTCAATTTTTAATATTTTTGATTAGTGAATCATAAACTGAACTCTTTACCCTACTTTACCCTCTTCTTCAGAAACATATTTTCGGTTCAACGAAAAAAAAACTCCAAATTAGATTAATTCAACAAAATTAACGGCTGAAATAGGCTTGATGTAAGCATTTTATAATAATGTAACAAAAACACCCTGAAAGGTTCCATGAAAAGACAAATTTTTCACGTCTCCTTTCAATAGGTAAATGGTTCCGTTTTGTAAAAAGTGCTTCGAATATAATAAAAGCATTTCTTAATAACATGAGTACAGAAGGTTCAATCAGTATCATATTTTGGTATTTAAAAGGCTAATTGGTGATCTAGATTTGGTTAAGTCCAATCTATAAAGCCTTGAGCACAAGCGAAGCGTAGCCAGCCTTTACTTATTGGAAGGATGCATTTTGGAGAGCGTGCGTGGGAATTGTATGAATTGATTCCGCCATCTCCTTTCTACCATCGAATGGCGAGTATCTAGTAGTTTTTATTACAATACTAACTTCTGCCAGTAGCTTTGCCCGTGTGAATGTAGGTTTCTCCATACAAACTTAAGACCCTCATCTCATCTTACTAGAGAGTGAATTTCGAATAGTACTTTTAAATTGAAGAAAACATGTTGCACCGACCCCAAGTCGCACGGGATGAGGTGTATGTACGTGTAATAGTGGTATGGTTTATGGTTTATTGTTGTTTATCCTCACATTAGAACGCCATAACAACAATTACACTAATAGAGCACATTTATAATAGTTCAGAATCTGCTGCATTTCATCATGGGCGCGGCGGCGGCGCGGTGCTGATTTCTGAAGGACGCCTCCAGAATTCCACACGTACCACATCCCACATCGAACACATTTTGTTTTAAGATGAGTTATTTTGATTTTAAAAGGCAATTGATAAAAATTGAAAATAAAAATACGGAAAATTTTCATGTCATCTTGACGGTATGTATTACGTACGTTCTATGCCAAAAAAAAAAAAACAAAAAACAAACATTTAGGGTAAAATAAACATGTTTTCTTTCTCTTCTTTCTCTCTTTACAAAGTTCTTATCCTTCTATGGTTTTCTATATCGTTCCCACCTATTGTCATATTTCAGTAAATTTACTCAAAGTAACAGATTTTTGTATAAAATCATTCTTCCTTGATTTTGTTTTGTGTGCTTTTTAATGTGTTTTATAATGGACCACTAATTTAGAAACAAATTAACGTGTTTGAGGTAAATGGCGTATTGTTTTAAATAGGATTTGTTAATAGGAACATCATTTTAGAGTGTTAATTAAGTTATTGTTAACACATTATGAAATAAAGTCTAACAAACGTATCGTTTGGTTATAAATGAATCCCTAAAAAAACAGAAATAACAACTGACGATAGCAGAAAATGAGTTCGAGTGATTCTCTTGTTATGTTTTATATTTTTTTTTTATTTAATAAGTACAGTGACAGACTACAGACTGAGGGCCTGTTTCACAATGTCCGAGTAGGCACTACTCACTGAATAAATTCAAAAATGTGACAGAATTCGTATGAAATTATCTGTCAAGTAAGATACTCGAAACTTAATCATAGGTGGTGAAACAGGCCCTAAGACAATCAGAACATTTAAAACCACATACATTTCATGAATCTGAAGTCCAATTACTACTATACACAGCATTCAATGTTTAACCTATCACATACCCACAAAACGAGACACAATAGTAAAACAATAACAGCGCGGTCTCATAGGACCGGTCGGGGATTCATGAATTAATAGGTATTTCACTCGTGACAGTTAAGTAGTGGTGAAGCAATGTGTAATTAAATGACGCTGTTACAATTAAAATTTATAGAGATGATTTCTAAACTCGTTATAGCTACTCAGAAACAAGTCTACCTTAGAACATATAGCATTATATTGATTGCACATTCTGGACAACGGATTGTTCTTAGATACATTATTATTACTTCCGGAATACTGAATAATTGGTAATAGTCTAAAAGCTAGTATTAAGGTATATTACTAGCTTTTAGCCTAAGACTTCGCCTGTTTGAATAGGTAGGTATCGGTAGTTAAGGACGGCAAGTTACCTCTGTAAGCACATAAGAAAAGAATGGACTTTCGGTACCAGCTTACTCTGTTCTATTGGCGAAAACCACGTTAATATCTGTTCAGAAGATTTGTCACTTTGTTTTACAATATGTATCATCATCATCTACCTAGCCTTTTCCCAACTATATTGGGGTCAGCTTCCAGTCAAGGCGGATTTAGTTGAGTACCAGTATTGTTTATTGTTCTACAATATTATGTACATAGAAGGAAAATAAAATTATTTGATATACCCAGAATCTGCTATTGTTTATTTCTTATATTCGTTTTTCCCTACTTCGATAATTCCAAGTACAATAACTATTATCTCCAGGAAGCACTCACTTAGTAACAACATTTTTCCTTAGAAACATATTATTATGTTTTGAACGATTTCCTCAGATTTAACTTGAAACATACTTACACAATTCACTTCTGTTTTTCTCGTAACTTCTTTTTGTGTTAGGATATCATTAACCTATCAATACCCGCGAAACGAGACACAATGGTAAAACAATAACAGCGCGGTCCAATGAGACCGGTCGGGGATTCATGAATTAATTCTACGATTTACGATACTTTTCACACCGCCAAAGACAGGAACAGATGGAGGAACATCATAAAGGCTAAGCTGATGAAGCAGGGAGGTCACGACCCTTAGCATTGAGAAATACGACGCAAAGAGGGAGGTAGACTCGATTATCTTACCTGATGAAAAGCGATGATGTGGTCTACGATGGAACTTGCTTGCCTAGAAGTAACCTAAGACTTAAGTTGTAGCTAGATGCATGAGTGCAAATTGTAGGTATGACGAAACATCAGACAACTGCAGAGAATTCTACGCCTTTACGTCAGGGATTCATGAATTAAATGCTTTTTTCGCTCCAAGGTGTTAGTAGTGAAAGGGCGTGTCAAACTTTTACTAATTAAACATCCGTCCGATTATAATTTAGGTGTCTTCTAGACTAGTTTTCTTAATAAACTAGTGCTTCTCATCATCAACGATTGCATCTCTGCTTACCATCAGGCGGGATCGCAATCAAGGATTAGTTTTTTATATAAAAAAGCCCACCGTTTTTGAGCTGGGTTATCATCAAACGTCTTCTTCGCTCTAGTCTAGCGTGTCTCTAGCGGGAGCAATAGATGGAGAGTGTGTCAGATTTTTACCGACTAAAACGCACCTATGTCTTTTACTTCCCCTTGACGCTCCAAGATCACGGTATTTCTTTTAAAAAAATCATAATCTTCAGTGGTCCTTTGCTTTTCAGAACTATGTATGGTAAAGTGTCTCGATCATTCCAGAAGACGGGTTTACCCATCATATTTAGGTATTTATCGAAGACACATCATAAGTTCCCGACCTCGCCACGAGAGGACGCCACCAGTTCAACTGTCATTCAGACCACGTGACCTGTAATTTGGCGAACGGAAATGTTATCAAACTACGCTTCCGGTTCCGGTTGTCCATAATGGAGCACCCTCTATTTGTGGGATTAATTTAAATGTTGTTGGTGCGTGTGTAATTGAGGTTTTAAGTTACTGGGTACATTAATCCTCTACTGAAAATGATATTTAATTTTTTTCGTTTTTTTTATGATTAAATACAATGAATTGGCAAAAGAAACGAGTTTTAAATAAATATTCAAAATATTAATTTATTGTGATTTCCGTTTCATGGTAGAAACGAAAGCAGTACAAATATTAGTCACATTTGTAAATATAAAAAAAAAACAGTAAAATAAATTTTTGTAGTCCACTGGCATCGGGAACAGGAGATACCTGCTATAATAATAATTATTATTTATAATACATTTGCGTTAAGAATGCAGTAAGTCATCATTGTCCGTCGGCCTAGCCCCGCCCACTATCCAATCAAATCTGTTTAAATGTATTTTTATAAATTCATTTAACTAAATCTTTTATAATATAACTTGTTTGAATTAAACGCCACTCTGAATACACCTTTATCTTGCAGTTGCACTGATGAATCACCGCATTCTTAACGCGAACAAACTATATATAGTAGACTTGCGATTCCAAATCAGATATTTGGCAAATATAATGCATAAAAAATACTTCAGTGAAAACTTATCACGAAAAAAAATTGAGTATGTTGATGATAAAAACCTAAATAAAAAAAAAACTGAAAACTCTTTCGCCGAAGTGCCCCAATCGGAACACGAACCCACACCCTGATCTGCATTCATTTCACGTGGCTTACAGTCAGCAAAAATTCTGCCCCGCGGTGCTTCACTGAAAATAATGTATGTATGAATTTCACAACTCCACCTAACACGGAGGTGATGGTAATGAAACGACGAGTACAGGTGTTTTTTACGTTTTGGAAAATAAGGGGGAATAAGGCAGATGTGTTTTTATTATCGATCCTTTTTAGAGTAATATTTTGTCAATATTTTTTTGTTTGTTAGTTTTAGAGAGGGAGTGGAAGTTTAGTTTATAAATGAGGTGGAAAAAATTAAATTAAAATAAAAATTAACTAGGTGCAAATATTTTTTTTTAAATTAACTCGATGCTGCCAGCGGCTTTACCTTTGTGGAAATAAAAAATGTCTCAAAGAAACGTAGGTAATAAAAATGATTCCATGTGCATTTCGAGGACATAACCTTCCCATGCAACTCATTTCATTATGTATATCTATTAAGTTGTTAATATTTAAATATTATGTAAATATCTTTATCCTGAATAAATGATTTCATTTAAATTGTTTCAGATATTTAAATTGTGCGTAAAGATATATACGTGTATTCGTATCTACCTTTGTGTATTTTTAGTGCTGAACGAATTTAGATAAAATTTGGTACACGGGAAATCTGTGTCCTGGAATTATAGCCACTACCATATAAAGAGCCACCTCAGTATTAAACGCAAAGATCAGCTGAAGAAACATGGATAGGTTAAATCAGTAAAGTCTAACACTCCTTACTCCACCAGGAGAAGTTATTTGACAACTTCAAAAAGCTTGTTTTCTCCTCTCAATCACAAAATAAATCTCCAGTCCAGTCTCCCCATCCAGATTGACGTAGCAGCAAACAGTCGAACAGTATCTAATCTCCTCAATAAATTACTTTTATCTACAAGATTCCCCAATATGGCATGAGAATTTGTTAAACAATGTTTAAAGGATAGCAGATGACTCCTCCAGTCGACCATCAATTTGGCACACGATGCATCAAACACTCTGTATATGCATAAATTCTTAAGTGAAAAGTTTTTCAAACGATTTATTTGATTTCCTACCTCAAAAACGGCAACTGAAGGAACACGGGTGTGTTTAAATCCATGGGAGTAATAGGTAATATGATGGCTTCCCGTCCCCAAAAAATCAGATTTCTTCCTCTTAATCACAAAAGAAATCTCCAGTCCAGTCTGCCCATCCAGATTGACGTAGCAGCAAACAGTCGAACAGTACCTAATCTCCTCTATAAATTACTTTTATCTCCAAGATTCCCCAAGTAGCCCCCGATCTGGCTGAACTAAAGGCTTTTATAAATAATGTGACAATCGCTTTCCAAAATAATGTTGTTTTCTAGATAGTGTAGTTTAGTATGGGGAATAAAGATAGGAAAAAGGTATTGTTTATTGAGTCTAAATTGTTTATTGTCCTTTAAAAATCGGTTTTTGATAAAGTAGATAATAGGTTGATAGCATTTTTTTTCATTTAAACGACGATTTTGGTTTTTGGCGCAGTGGTTGAGCGATTGGCTGTTAAGTTACGTGTCCTGGGTTAGATTCCTATACGGAACAAAATAATATTTGTGTGGTGTACTGTTACAGATAGTTGTTCTCTATCTGGGTGTTACGTGTCCTGGGTTAGATTCCTATACGGAACAAAATAATATTTGTGTGGTCTACTGTTACAGATAGTTGTTCTCTATCTGGGTGCCTGGGTGATTGTGACTACGAACGGAGTACTTAATTGCTAGTACGCCACGTTTTCCTTTAAAAAACAAACTGACATTAAAATAGGGAAATACCTAAGTATTTTGCTCGTATTTACCAGACCTCCACAACACAGTTAATGGGTTGTGGAGGTCTGATAGGCAACTGCTCCTCGTAAAATACTGGTATTTAGCTAAATCCGGTTTAACTGGAAGCCGACCCCAATATAGTTGCGAAATGGCTATTCAGATAGATAGATAGAAGTATTTTATTTATTAAAACTTCATACAATACAAAGGTACAGAGGCGGAATAAATGCCTTAGGCATATTTTACCAGTCAACTAAGAGTGGTGAAGAGAAAGCATGGCTAAGTAAAATAAAAAATTGTGTATGAGTTATTAGTGGTTATCTTTACGAGCATTATAAGCAAAATAAATAATCATCATCATTATTAAATTATCATTGCCCTTTTAGCTGAGTCCCTGATACCTCGCGAAGTTCAATTATAAGTTTTTCTCTACATATTATCATTTTAATGAAAATGAGCTTTCTATACGCCAAAATAGCAATATCCATTAAATATTAGACCTAAACTTTCAAAAATATGATGATTATAATGCCTTTTTGCCGATGTCAACCACAGCGACCGCATTCCTTGGCTCCTCATAGTGGTTGTGAGCTCAGATTTGCAGTTCTGTTATGCGCCCTCATGTGAATTGCATATCCAACTTTGGCCGAAAAACTACGAGCACGAAGCGGACCTATCAGAGCACCGTTAACTACATTATAAATCATAGCAAAAATATAGAACCAGTCCAAACTAACCCAACCAAAAGAACACTAAACGAAAAAACTTCACAAGATCAAGGAAGGAGAGAAAACAGCTTATAACAATACCCCATTTAAACCTTTATTTCGCTCAATTGCTTTTATACAACTTTCAAACAAAAAACTCTCGCCCTCAATCAGTATCACAATGAAAAAATAATTGATCCTCCATGTCCAATCTTTGTCGATTTTATGCATACAAAAACATTTACATTTAAATTGGGGAGCGAGTGTTTCAAAGCAAATTGTTGGTGTTTGTTGGGCAAATATTTTGATTTGGACTAAAAAATAAATGTTTAAAAAATAGGCTGTTAGGTCGATCGATGAAAACAGTGTGTTTTGGGGACTGATCATTATATTCTTATAGTGCGTCTAATGAAAGCGCGACCTGAGAAAAAGAGGTTAAATCCAACAATTTTGTATGTGGTATTACTAATTAGTAGGAGAATCATGTCTTGACATTGCATAATTTTTTTTATTTCCTACAATTGCGGAAGAATATTGTTGCAAATTAAATTTAAAAAAAAAACACCGGTCGCGCTTTCATTAGACACGCTAGGTGGTAGACTTCCAATTCTAGACATATAGGTATGCACACCTACCACAGTCTTGTTGCATTAAGTCTGCCTAAGTTTAAGTATCGCCACGTCAACCAGTAGCTGCTCTTCGTATCCAGCGGACAGTCCAGAGTTTGTAGTAGGTCATCGGTCCAGCTTGTGAAAGTCAGCCCTTTGTTTCTAACCTTTTTTGTTAGCCAGTTCCGTCCCACTTTTAGGTAATGGCCTCCCTCCACTCCTTCCATCTTTTATGAACCCACGCTTCTTTCTTTCACTTCTAAGGAAGTCTGGCTATTTCCAAAGAAATCTGCCTTTGTCTATACTTGATTATCTTAACTTCATTAGAAAGCAAAAAGACATGAAATCACAACAATAAATGTCGTCGTAATTTGTATCATTATAAAAATCAATTAGTGACGTAAGTAACAACAATCAAAACCAAAAACCCAATATAACCGCAATGCCAAAATAGAACCGTTTCACAATAAACCAAAAAAAAAACCGAATAAATACAATCCAAACTTGAAACCCCAGAGGGATTTTTGAAAGCAAAAAAAGAATCGTAAAACTTAATTTTCTTTATCACCAAAAACTTTTGGCTGACGCATCACTCCCAAATGTATAATTGATCTCGAAGAGACCTCTTTTATCACTTTCCATGGGGAGGCTTCCCGATAAGGTGGCGAGTTCGAAACAGGGAGGAAATTGACTTGTTCTGAGGAAGAATTAAAATTTTACACCACATTTGAATTTCGTAAACAGTGGCAGATATGGTAAATTTTATCACGTTCTGCGCAAACATTTGATTAAAATTTTGGAAACAGGACATAGAAAGTCAAAATTCTAGGTCTCATGTCGAACCTATAGAATCTTAATCTAGAACTTTACCATGACGTGTACCCCTCTTTTATGTCGGGGGTTAAAAAGACAGATTATCACCGTCTGTGTAAATACAAATCCTCAAGTTATACGAGCATATCAGCCGTAAAGTGGACTCGTAGCTAGCTACTCGTAGGTACAAGGAAAAGTCGAGGGTACAAGATCAAGTGAATGTAACACATATCTGAAGGCATACAAATATTTCTTCCATGCGGGTATGTCACCCGACCACACGCCGCGCATTACCCCATCCCTCAACCACTGCACCAACCATGCCTTCAAATGGCTCATTTATTATTTATTTATTTATTATTATTTATTATATGCTTTATTGTTTGTTACCATTAATAAATACAAAAAAGGAAAAAGGAAAAAGGAGCTCATTTCAGGGTAGTGAAGTTATACAGGGTGTGTCAGACATCGACGCACAAATGAATACCATGGATGGTACATGATTCTGAAACCCTCAGTGGTGGAGTTTTTCGTTGGCTTTTTCACAATTTTCTTTCTTAATTTATAATATTCACAACTTTTTCCCACAACGCCATCTAGTCCCAAGCTAAGCCAGAGCTTGTGTTATGGGTACTAGACAACTGATAACCATACTTATATATTTCTAAATACATACATATTATAGATAAATTACACCCAGACACAGAACAAATGATCGTGCTCATCACACAAACATTTGTCCTGGATAGGAATCGAACTCACGACCTCCGGCATAGCAGTCAGGGCCACTAACCACTAGACCAACAGGCCAGTCTCTTTGAACTTTCTTGAAGTCCAATAGTAAACCACTCGGTACTTTTCCAACATTCTAACTTTCAATAACCCTTAATCTAAGTTAACCCAAAGATTCAAGTATATAATTAAATCCGTATCCCCAATTTCCTGACGAACTACTTATTCACACCGTTCCTTGGTTTCGTTTGAGGCGCTTAATATTCGCTTCCTTTTCTCAACCTTATCCCATTGCCAGTGGCGTAGCTCGTCCCTAAGAGGCCCTGTGTAATAAAAAAATGGGGGCCCCTTTTTTGTCTGACTGCAATACAGGCTAGTACTCGTTGAATTGTCCTAGCTTTCAACCTGCATCACATGCCCTGACACTTGCTCACGTAGTGACTTACTACTAGGCCAGGCAAGGAATTTAATAGGTTCAAGGCGTTAGGTATTTTAGGTATGTATAAAATAATAAAAACAATATTCCCTAAAATAATATTCCCGTTGTGAGGTTTTTATTACGATATATAACCAAATAGCACTTGACAATTTAGCAATTTTACAGGCCAGCAGCCTGTCAACCTTTCATTAGTAAAAAATTGAATTTTTGTAGCAGTAATTTTATGCTTCCAACCGGGGCCCCTGAAGCCTGGAGGCCCCGTACGGCTGATACGGCGCGGCGGCGGTAGTAACGCCCCTGTCCATTTCATTTGAGGTCGTCCTTTCTGTGGGTTTTCAGGTCAATCTGTCCTGGGTCATCGGCAACTTAATTGCATGCAACCGACTTTTTCTTAGAATCTTAGATGAATTCATTTGACCCAGTTACCTTTACTATTTCTAAAGGATGCGGTTTTTTCGAGAATTTTGTTCGTTTATATAATTATAGTACTAGCTTTAGCCCGCAGCTTCACCCGCGTACATAAAATATATCGTCGCTGTCATATCAAAATGTCGTATGTTTTTTTATTGTTTTTTTGTAGTTACTCAGATACCCGCGAAACGAGACACAATAGTAAAACAATAACAGCGCGGTCTCATAGGACCGCTTGGGGATTCAAACGTTAATAGCTGTGATGCGTTGTTTGAAACATAATATTCAATGTGTCAAAATATCATAATATGATATAAAAAAACATACGACATTTTGATATGACAGCGACGATAGCCTATGTCACTCAGGAATACAACAGCTTTATATTTGTTAATTTCCTCATACAAACAAAAAAACAAACTTTACCTCTTTATTATATTATATGTGTAGAATAAAGATTTCTAGATGGTCTGCATGTCCTTATGTATGGAGTATATCCATTGAGAATATTGTTAACGCGCTGAAATAGCTACACTTGTGATGAATTTTAGTATAGAGATTGGTTGGTCCTCAATTACGAGGACACAGTCCCCTATTTAAGCGGGAACATCCGCGAATAATTTATCACAACAGTGATCAGTCGACTTTTATGCTACTTATCGCGTGTTCAGTTCCCGCATAGAACAAATTACACACACTTATCTGTAGGTCATACTCGTACAAATATGACCTACAGATAAGTGTTTCGGGTCTGGGTATCGTACGTGAATTTACACGTTTTTAAACTCACCTACGATAAAAAACTCATTCCTCTCATCATCTCATCTCATCTCAGCCGAAAATCATCCACAGCTGGACATAGGCCTCCCCCAAGCGTCGCCACAGCGACCGGTCCTGCGCGTCTCGCATCCATCGGATTCCCGCGACCCTCGCCAGGTCGTCGGTTCACTTTGTGGGAGGCCTTCCGACGCTGCGTCTTCCGGTACGTGGCCGCCACTCTAGAACCTTCCGTCCCCATCGACCATCTGTTCTACGAGCAATGTGCCCTGCCCACTGCCACTTAAGTTTAGCGAACTCATTCCTAGTGAGGGGAAACGTTTATATTAAAAAAAAAGGTAACCGACAAAAAAAGGTGGTTAAACCTATAAAAACTTAGTTACCGTATATCTAATCGTATCGAATCTAATGTAATTGGACACAGTAACTATGAAACATAGCGATATCTATAAATCAATTTCGCCAACTTACCCCAGAAAAGACGGCCAAGACACTTCTATGACATATGCTAGAACACCTACAAACGAAACAGAACCTTAACGATTACAAAATAAAGTTCAAAATGGGTTGCCAACATTGCTGACTTTTTTTTAAAAAAAAAGGTCCCTGTAATGGCCGCAGTTCTTCTGATAAGGCATAAAATAGTGCCTGAGGTTGTAATTTAAGTGATTTTGACAGAATATATTGCCCTTAGGGACGATTTGCTAATACTATTTTATCTGAAATGCTTTATGCGGTAGTGTGACGTTCCTTTTTATGCCTTTCGAAGAGATACTGACGCGAGAGCCAATAAATGTAAGCCGGATGGAAAAATACGACGCACCGCAAGAGTTATATGTTTTCGTTTAAGTTTCTGAGTATGTTTCGTAGGGAAAATGTTATATTGTTGCTGGTTATGATTCTGTGTAAAATATTAGGGAAACAAAAATATATAGCCAATTTTTAGATACTTTTTGATGGAATATTATCAAAAGGCCCTGCTTGGGTGAAGTGAGAGGGAGTGTGAGATTTGTTTTTATTAAAACCCACCTGTGTTCTTATCGTTGCCCTTTGCGTTCTACGGCCGTTGTAACTTTAATTACTCACATACCCGCGAAACCAGACACAATAGTAAAACAATAACAGCGCGGTCTCATAGGATCGGTTGGGGATTCAAACGTTAAGGGCCTATTTCACCACCTATGATTAAGTTTCGAGTATCTTACTTGACAGATAATTTCATACAAATTCTGTCAAATTTTTGAATTTATTCAGTGAGTAGTGCCTACTCGGACATTGTGAAACAGGCCCTAAGACTATTTTGCACTCTTCAGCATATTACAAATACTGTGAATGTTAACAATAAAAAAAAACGTATATTTTTTTGACTTCGATTTTTTACCTTTATTTTTTAAGTAAGTAATATGAATGTTAATTTATATAATTTTATTATTTTCTAATTAATAGTGACTCGTGAACTTTTAAACCTCATATGAATATTTATCAAAACCAAGGTTCAAGACTGACTTGCATCGTTCGGTTGACATGGCTTGTATTTATCCGCCTGAAGATTGCGACCCCAAGATACGCGTAACACATAAATACCAGTAGTATCCTTTGTATTCTACGCCTAGCTGTTCCGAATACTACCGACAACAACCTTGCTTCGGTCATAGTTGTTACCATAGAACTTGGAACTTGCTTCCAGCAGTAAGACTATAATATAATTATTACAAAAAGGAGGGGTTTTTCATAATAGCTTTATCTCTAGGTTATTTAATACAGACTTCAAAAAGTGACACTGATTATGCACTTTTATGTGTTTATTTTTTTTTATATTGTACTCGGTTTTTTTTTATTTTTAGTTTATCCTTTTTTGCTATGGTAACCCTTAGCTAAACTTCATTTACATTTGCCGAAATGCATTTACATTTACCTCGACTCCATCATTTGTAGTCGAAATTCATCAGTTCGATGGTATAGTATCTTATAGCCAGAGTGCACCTCATGACAATTCTAATAATTCCGATTTGATGGTTTTTAAATTTTTACTGTTTTTTTTTTTACATAGAAGTCGGTTACATTTTTTTGTCAAACTATTTTTTTTATGGAAAATTTTGACAGCTCTTAGAACGGCCGCTTCACCGTTTCGATACTCTATACTTGATGCGCATACAGTCTCGCATCAATAGGCTCTATTGAGATAGCAAGCAAAGGAGGCTTCTGGTTGAGGATATGTGCCAAAGGAATTTGTACTATGTCACTGACCGAAACTGGCATGTTTATTGAGTAAAAGTCTTTGATACTTTAACAGTCGAACCCAATATCTATCACATATCGGAGATAGAAAAACAAATGAAACAACAGAAAACATGTATAATGATTGTATTGTATCATTTGTTTTACTATCTCCAGTATGCCCAAGCTGGAGATAAAAATAAAAAACGTGCATTTTTTATGACTTCGGTTAACAGTGATTCTCTTTACTTCATGGGTTATGCACCCAAAGACTAAAAACGATACCCTATTGCTATGGCTCCGCTGTCCATCTGTCTGTCATCAAGCTGTATCTCAAGAACCATAACTAGCTAGACAGTTGATAATTATTTTCACACATGATGTACTTCTGTTACCATTATAACAACAAAATAAATATTTTTAGTACTTGAACACACACTACAGATTTTTTTTAATATAAATAATGAATGAAGGTCTTAAACCACAGAATCCGAATATTAATTATTTGTTTAAAATAGGTATTTACGAGTACATAAAGGTCCATATACTAATATTTATCAAAACCAAAGTTCATGACTGACTATCGTTCATTCGGTTGACACGGCTTGTATTTATCCGCCTGAAGATTGCAACCCCAAGATACTCGTGACATATAAATACCAGTAGTGTCCTTTGTATTCTACGCCTAGCTGTTCCAAATTACCAACAACAGTCTTGCTTTGGTCATAGTTGTTACGATAGAACACGGAACTCTTCTCCGGCAACAAGACTTATAGATTAATAATAATTCTACACATCTTTCACACAAAAGCCATTTAGTCCCAAACTAAGCAGACCTTGTGGTATAGGTAATAGACACCTGATAAATATACTTATATATTTTTAAATATATACAAAAATAACACCCTGGCACAGCACAAATGATCGTGATCATTAAAGAAACATTTGTCTTGGGTGGGAATTCAATCCAAAACTCAACTTAAAAATTTGTTTTTGTCATAAGCCTACATGGGCACTTAAATATAAAACGTCAGAAGCTAGTGCACGGTTCCAATCGATCGTTCCCTATGGACAAGAGTCGGCAAAAGACGCCATGGTTATTCTACTTCCGCCATAGCAGTCAAGGCCACCACTAAACGACAATCCTTACTAAGTTAACCTATCACATACCCACAAAACGAGACACAATAGTAAAACAATAACAGCGCGGTCTCATAGGACCGGTCGGGGATTCATGAATATTAATATAATAAATGCATATGTTAAGCTTTCACGCTCAAACTGCTGCACGGATTTTGATGAAATTTGGTTTGAACTGTTATTCTATTCTATTCCATAACAGACAGAGTTACTTTCGCATTTATAATAATAGACATGGAGTATTTATTTGTCCCCGGGGGTTTCATAGAAAATTTTGACAGCTCCTAGAATGGCCGCTTCACTGCTTCGATACTCTGCAGTTGATGCGCATACAGTCTCGCATCAATAGGCTCTATTGAGACAGCAAGCAAAGGAGGCTTCTGGTTGAGGATATGTGCCAAAGGAATTTGTACTAAGTCACTGGCCAAAATGGCATGTTTATTGAGTAAAAGTCTTTGACACTTTAACAGTCGAACCCAATATCTATCACATATGGGAGATAGAAAAACCAATGAAACAACAGAAAACATGTATAATGATTGTATTGTATCATTTGTTTTACTATCTCTAGTATGCCCAAGCTGGAGATAGATAGTTATATTGGGTTCGGCCATAAGAGGTCTTACTTTAAAAGTCGAGCCACTCATGTTAATTTTGTATCTTTCTGATTTCTTGAAACCCTGTGGCTATACGAACAACTGATGCCAACTCTTAGGGGTCCCTTTATTTTTGGGGTGAGATGTTATCAAATAACTTCTATCGCTTCGGGTGGAGCGAGGGTGGAGCGAGGGTGGAATACACATGTGTTCGTTCAGTTATGTTCCAGGGCCACGGTAACTATTTGGAAAAAATATATCAGCCCTAACAGGCACTCGTAGAGGCTCCTTAGGCGATCTTGATGAAATAAAATACCATCCAACGATTACCAAGCCCATGTTATCCACAGCTTGATGGGGCTAAGGGTTGGCTTCCGAAAGTGAACCAGGGTCTTGGATTGCAAGGCAAAGAAAAATTATTATAGGAGTGGTTTTAATCAGTAAAATTTTGACACACTCTCTCCCTCTGTTTTACAGCGGGATAAGGTCAACTAGTGCTTGACTGTAATCCCACCTGATGGTAAGCTGTGATGCAATCGTCGATGGTGAGGCGCACTAGTGATTTTGAACCTTAAAGAAAAAACTACATAATGTCACGTACAACATACAATACCAATTACCAACATTACCTTACGATAATTCAATTCTACTTACAGCTCAAGGATATCCATTATCAAATAACAATTTAACCCATCATCCCGTAACTATACAGTCAATTAAATCAGTCCTGTCCACTTAACCTTTTGTCAATCCCCGTCAAAATTACCATCGAGACAAAGAGTTGACAAGTTAATCTTCCAAAATCCTACAAAACAACTTCTAAACTGGCTGACTTAATCAATCAGAACTCTTCAAAAATTAAACAAAGTTTCTGTACAATGCAAACCTGACCGAGTCGGTCTTAAACGGATGAACGGCTCGAAGTCCCGTAACCGGGCGTTGTTCGACGTAATCCGGGTAAATCGTGGTCGTATTTGGGTGTTGGTCCGGTTAAGCACGAGCCACAGGTGGCCTTGTACCTTAACTTTTGGTCTTTGTGATTTTTTGGTGATTTATTTTTTTCGATGTCATGGTTTTTATAGAATTTAAGTAATGTTTTTATATGTAGGATATTTTTTTTGTTTTGGCTTCGCAGAATTCGTCCTTGCCAAGTGGGTTTCGGATCCCTTCGGTTTTGTTGACTATTTGAGACGTACGAGGAATACTACGCACCGTCGACGACTTATACTTGGTCCGGACGTCCATAAGGAGTGTGAAATTTTGTACAAGTTTTACTTTTATAAAGTAGGCAAGCACTAATAGAGAATATCCCAAATTTCGCCTCCTAAGTGGATGAAACGGGGGTCCATCGTTTATATGGATAAACCTACTATCACGCGGGCGAAGCTGCGAGCTAAAGCTTAGTAAATAAATATTCAAACCTTTACTGCCATTAGTGCTGCTAAAACCATTTTCTGTTTCCAATTTAATCCCTGACCTATGTTTTACAAAACCCACAATAAACTACAGTATATTTTCTTTAATCCCGACCATATTTTTCTACAGTAAACCAGAAAATACTCTCTCATTTTCTGTCGTAAACACAATTCAAGTAAATAAACTGTAACAAAGGACGGGAACAAAAAAAACAATTCGATCTAAAAAGGAATAGGAAAGCTGGTATAATGTGGAGAAGAAAAAAGCGAATAATCGATTACCATAATCAATTAGGGTTCCTTTTGGAATCGCATCAATAACATTCGTTGAAAAGGTTCTAGTACTTAATCTTGTAAATCAACAAACGTCGATTGGGTTCCGATAAACTTGAGGATGCGATATATAAAAAATGTTTAACATGTCAAGGGGTTCCTGAGATATTAATAAAATCCGAGTCCTTTGTAATATTTGTCGAGCGTTTTGTCAGCAGTTTCAAATAACGAAAATTATTCTCTGGGAATTTAATATCGAGATAAAAGTCCATGTGGAAGTAATTCTATGTGTCTGTCTGTCTTGTGACGCTTTCACGGTTAAATTACTGAACCGACGAAGCTAGCTTAAACTCCAAGGATGAAGTCCTATGTCCAACAGTAAACGTCTTTCGGCTGAACATCATCATTTCGCAGTGACAAGTAACTTTGATCATCTGGCAGAATTGGGTAAGAAGGAAACTAGATTAGTAGACGTCAAGTCATTGGTCTCAGCTGTCATTATTTCCATGGATTTCCTTCAGTCATTACAGATAGTCAGAAGACAGAAAATACACCTGTCTTACCAAGGGATTTAGTTTAAACCAATTACTGGGCTATGGAGATCTGATTGGTAATGTCTATGCTATGTATGGTGGTCTGAGATGTTTCATGTGAAAAACTGATTGTGGTGTTTAGCAACCGTCAGTGGCCATCGAGCGCTCGACTGCAGTGGATGTGCGGTGCAAATATATATATATGACGCTCTTTTGGTGAGCAGCAATACACTGATTGGATCAGCTTTTTTTTTAGAAAGGGGAATCATCAGAATGTCTTCTCCCGCTCTTGGGCGGAGCGGAAGGGCGTGTCAAAGTCTAACTGACTAAACTCCACCCCGTTCATTTGTTGCTTTCAATCTGGGGACACGGGATATTACTTTTCGGAATATCCGCGTCCCCAGAGGTACTGGTAAACAGCTACTTCTGCCAGCCGACCCTAATATAGTTGCAGAAAGGCGGAAAAGGCAGATAGTTCCCATACCGCAATTACACAACCAAGCACTAGATCGACCCTCAAAACAATCGCAAATCACCCTCTATTTACAAATTACAAACGTAAATTTGTTCTTAGTCAACAAATCGTAAATCCATCTTCTAAACAGACTAGGACAGTGAAACGATAATGAGCCCTATTGGTGCAAAATCACGAGCGAACGACGCCCGTGACAAATTCACTGCTAGAGACCACGCCGACTCGACTGATTTACGTTTTGAACACACTCAGGTTATGTCACGGGAGAATTAAGGTGGATACGAATGAAATGGTAAGACAGAATTAAAAAAAGGCTCCTCCAAGCGTCGCCACAGGATTCAGTACTGTGTTTCTTGCAACCATTGACTTCCCGCAATCCTCACAGGTAATCGGAACAACTTGTGAGAAGCCTTCTAATACTGCGTCATTCCTTGAGTCACTATCCCACTATCTCTATCACTGCCCTTATGGTGGCTTCAAGTCACCATAAAGACTCAAAGAATGAGTTGCTGTGGCCGAAATCAAATTGATGGCATCATCATTATTATCATCCTTAATTGTGCCATTGTTTCATCATCATCATCATTTCAGCCGAAAGACGTCCACTGCTAGACAAAAGTCACCCCCAAGCGTCCACCGAACGACCGGTCTTATACGTCTCGCATCCATCAGATTACCGTGACCCTCATCAGTTGATCGGTCTACCATATGGGAGGTCTTCCAACACTGCGTTTTCCAGCACGTGGCCGCCATTCCAGAACCTTTCATCCCCATTGTTTATATAAAACATAACTGGCAGATCAATTATTTAGTGAAAAAATTTAATATTTTGTTCATAATTATGGCGGTAATTGTCATAAAATATAATAAATTCAGAAGGTAAAACTACTATCAGAAAAATATGCAACGTGATATTTTACCTTCGTTGTTTCGGATCCAATCTCGAATATTTATTACAAAAGTACAACCATATTTTTCCAACAGCGTTTCTGATTACAATCAATCTTAAAACCAATTTGTATTTGTAACATGTGTTACAAGTAAAATAATACATTGATATAATTATAATTTGACGTGATTGTCAAAGAAATGATTGAGTATTGAATATTTTATTTTAAAGAGACAATAAATTAAAAATAAGGGCAACTAAACAAATTTTTAAAATTTCGCATGTATTATACATGCTACTTGTCTTTCACTTACTGAAAGTTTTTTTTTTTTTATGTTGGTCAGTTATCTCAGAGATTACTGTCCATTACTAATCATTATCATCATCATTTCGGCCGATAGACTAGCAATTCTGGACATAGGTTTCTCTTAAGCGTCGCCAAAACGACCGATCCTGTACATCACGCATTCATCGGATTCCCGCGACCCTCACTAGGTCATCAGTCCACCTTGTGGGAGGCCTTCCAACAAACAAATATTTAAATTTTTACACAATCATATTATAAAGCTGAAAGTTTGTATGCTTGATGGTGCGTATAATGTTTCTTAAATTTTTTCGCTCGAAAAGCTGAAGGAACAAATTCAGATGACACTCGGTAAATACCCGCATACATGTAGTTGAATAGCATTTAAGACTTTTTATCCATTAGTATGTTCTCCTCGGACAATTTTCTACTTTAACGCAGGCGATGCCACTCACCACAGTAAGTTAGAGTATGTTTGCAAATCTATGTCGTAGCGTATGCTAAGCAGGTCTTGCCCTTTATCGTTTTGCCTGGCATTCGACAAAACGCTAAGATAGACAAAGCCCAGAATATGTTGTGATTTTATTTCCTAGCGCCAGGAAATTTTCTTTTGGAATGAGAAAATTTTAAATATGTTTTGCTTTGTTTATTTTTCAATGATTTATTTATTTCATACCTACTTTATGCACACAAAGGAATAAAGGTGGATGCTTTAGATGAACTCTAGCTTGAACTCTCTTTTTGATTCCATAGACATATGTTTTTAGCTTTATTGTGTAATTCCTTGATTCTTTGTGTTCATGTTAGGTACTTCTCGACTTTGTGTTTTTTATAGTTCTTCTTATGTTTTATGTGATTTTTTTGTTCTGAGTATAAATTTTTATATACGTTGAGAATGTTTAGCGACAGATGATATTTTTCAAAATTGTTTACTGATAGATATTATACTTTTGATTTAAAAAACGTAAATATTATTGACAAACACACATAAACAGAACAAATGATGGCGCTTATCACGCAAACTTTTTTTTTGGGTGGGTATTGAACGTCATGGGTTCTGGCACAGAAGTCTGGGTCACTAACCACTAGACCAATAAATGTGTGCTTACAACCTTTCTTATTCACGTCTTTTTAGATATACTCATACCCAAGAACTCATAACTTCCTATATATACATAATACATTTCAGAAAAAGATACAAGAATATTAATAAACCGCTTTTATTTTCGCCAACCCTGGGATCAACCCGACGCAACCACGTTCCACGCAGTTTACCTCGCAAACGAAAACCGATCGAATGATAATATTTTTAATACCCAGTGCATCGTTAAAAAACGCAATTTTCACGCGCTGAATTCATAGTGAGGTAATAAATTATCGAGGGAAATATTATTTTTATAATAATAGTTTGAAAATATTGAAATAAAAGATTATTGAGAGGCAATTTTGCAGTATTTATGGTGTCTCAAGAGGGAAGTTTATTACTATTGCGTGTTTTCGAATGTCTCCAAAACATAGTTGCTTAAAAATCAAAAGGCTTAAAGTCATCCAAAGGGCAAATGCTCGTAATTTCCTTGAGTGATCGTATCAGTAATAAAGACATTCGCAGATTTTATTTATTGTATTCTTTTGAAAATATTTGCATGCCATTGTTTAAGGCAAACATGACGATCTATTCTGTATTTAAACATCTCTCTATGATATATATTTATTGTACTCATGTTAGGGCAAATAAATGATTACCTTATTTTATCTTATCAGAATAACCAAAGTAACCGACACAGCCCAAAGAATCACCAAACTTTAGTAGCAGTGGGGTCGGAAGGTTCTGGAGTGGCGACTGCGTTTTGGACTGCTGAACTGATGACGTGGTGAAGGTGCTCCGATGGTGCAAGATACACAGAATCGCCCGTCGTGGCGACATTTGGGGGAAGCTTATGTGCAGCAGTGGACGTCTTGCGGCATAAATAATGACTCAAACGATTTTTGTAGCCTACTTTTCTGGGATCACGTAACATGTAACTCGCAGGTAAAAAAATCACCATGGGCTATGTCTCTGGGGAACATGGGTATTCCGAAAGGTTGACAACGAGTCCCCCCCAGATCGAAGGCAACGAAGGAACAGGGCAGGGGTTTAGTCAGTAAGAGTCTGACATACGAGCGGGAGAAGTAATTCTGATGATTCCCCTACCAGAAAAAAAAACCATGGGCTACGTGAAAATGAACCCCGGGGCTTTAAAACGAAGGCAAAGATGGATTAGAACATGGTTATGGTCAGTAAAAGTCTGCCATTGGTCCTCCCGCTTCACCCAGAGTGAGAGAATTCATTAGATAATTTCCCACCAAAAAAAGTCAAGCAATCAAGCTATGTCTTCTGATGCGACTATTTTAAACTGCGACTCATAGTTGAGACAACTGGGCATGCAGCTCAGAAGTAGCTATAAGTTTTTCCATGAATAATTTTACTCATCATCATGATGAACCTAGCCTTTTGTCTCAACTATATTGGGGTCAGCTTCCAGTCAAGCCGAATTTAGCTGAATACCAGTATTTTACGAAGAGCGGTGGCCTTCCAGACATCCACGACCCATTAACAGGTGTACTTCATGGCAAGACTGAATAATTTTACACATGGTTAATATTTAAAGGTCATTCCAGATAAACGTGCAATAAAAGTCATTGACCCACCTATCCTTTCCGTTTTCTACTAATGAAAAACAGTTCATTGTTTGTTTTTCATGTACCATCGCAGAGATATAAGGAAAAGGTCAATGTACTTTATTGCAAGCTTATATGGAATAAGATATAGTTAGATTTGCTTCTAACCTCACGTAAGTTATACCCTACACAACCTAAAAGAAAATTAAAAGTGTACATATTCGTAAAGGGATAGTATCCATAGCTGTTAATGTATAGAGATATTGAAGGTAAGATGATGAAGTATCAGATTATCTCCTTTCCATTTGTCTTCCCTTCTGACGAATAAGTTAATGGTGATAAGTAAATCATTAAGTTCCATTTCCGCCAATAAAAACTTCCATTCTAGAAGCAAGTCGTCATTTGAAGACCTAAGTATCTAGTTTTAATGTTCCTTCTTTTACGGCGAAATGATAGTAAAAAGATGTTTTATTATTTGTTTATTACTCTACATCTCTTTAGGCTAGGAAATGGTTAATGTCGTAAAAGGTAATAGGTTGGCAAGCTTTTATTTTTTTTAACCCGATATCATGGGGTGAAAAGTCTGTACAGCGCAGCGGAAGTGGGTCATTCTGACCCGACACTCTAAGTTATGAGGTTTTTATGATTGGTTACATTGATTATATTGTGAACTAGCTTCAGTCAGTGGCTTCGCTCGCGTGACTAGAAATTTATCTCAAAGAAGCAATCTACACTCGAGAGCAAAAACATCGCACATGATGACTTGTTATGTTAAGACAGTGTTTGTCATGAATGTGAAAAGCTTTTGAAAGAAATGCATACACAAGTAGAAAGACCATTTCTTTATCTTTCTAATGATATGTAATACAGTGTAAAAAAATACCCTTGAATAGTTTGAGAGCACAATATTCAACATAAGGGTAAAATTACAAAATTTCACTTATGAAAGAATGAGAGTCAAACTTAAAATTCTTGGTTAACCAGTTCATTAATAGAGTGTATTCCCCTCCCTTAGCCTTAATTACAGCTGTTAATCGATTTTTCATGGACCGTATTAATTTTACCATGAAATTGTATGGTATAACCTCCCACTCCTCGTCAATGATAAATTGACCCTCTTGGAGTCGCGAAGAACCAGGTTTTTTGCTATAACTCTTCTTTTAAGGTCATTCCAGGCATGAACAATTGGATTAAGATCAGAACTACGCACTAGCCTCACTATCACGACGATTCCAAAGTTTTTCATGTAGTGTCCAACTGGTCTAGCGACATGCGATCTGGTGTCATCGAGCATCAAGAAAAAAAAACACGACACGGGGACACGGTGAAAACCTTTCAGATTTTCCGTGTTCCCCAGAGGCTTCGGCCCTGCCTGGCCCCTACAGTTTGCTGACGTCTCCTTGAGGCGCGCGTGGAACAGAACGCGCCTGTGACAACAAGGCTCGGTGCAGATTATTACCAGACTGCCGGACGGCGAGCTACCCAGTGCTCACCGTCCGTGAGCCCGCGCCACAATCACGTATACTGGGACTAAAATGGGAATCAAAAGTTTGTATGTAGAAACCTACCTGCGGGCGAAGCCACTGGCAGAAAGCTTGTTTAAATAAAAACAACTGAAGAACTTTGTGCATGACACAAATAGGACATAATATGCATGATAGCATACAGCGGAGACAAGAATGTTGAGATGAATATGTGGAGTGACGAGAATGGATAAAACTTGAAATGAGTACAACAGGAGGTTCTAAAGTGGCGCTTGTGACTGAAAAATTAAAAGAGTATCTTTTATATTGGTATGGTTATATGAAAAAGAGGTATGAAACACATATTTATACAAGAACTTTTCATGTGGACGGGTGGAGAGAGAGAGTGATAAGAAACCATGATTGCAACCTAACTGCATTTGCCTCAAAGAGATGTAAATAAACTGTAGTGGCCTGACAGGGTCGAAGCCTTCTGGGGCCTGGGTTGACGAAATAAATCTCCGGGGCCCTGGAATTGGGGCAAGGAAGGAACAGGAGTGGGTTTTAGTCAATAAACATACTTTTATTACACGCCCCGCACGCCCCGAGAAGTCATTTTGATGATTCCCCACCTAAAAAAGAAACTGCATTTGGAAATTATTAATTTTTTAATATGGTTTACTTACTATTTTTTGACAAAGAATTTCCACAGACAGACGGACAACAACGTTATACAAGGGTTCTATTTTTTCCTTTTGAAGTACGGTACCCTAAAAACATATTGCGCCAACCTTAACCTATCAATACCCGCGAAACGAGACACAATAGTAAGACAATAACATCGCGGTCCTATGAGACCGGTCGGGGATTCATGAATTTAATATGAGACAAAGGCAGATAGACGACAATTCGTATAGTGTCCCTTAATAAACAAACTACTCTTAGTCCACAAGAGAATACACACTCAGATACCCATCAATTCGGCCCAAAAGCATCCAAAACTATAATAATATATGGCTTTTACGAAAGTCTATTTTGTGCCCCAGAGACAAATTCCTCTAAAAACATAAAGGGTTTGAACCTTCAGTGGTTCCACTAGGGACAACCCTTGACATGTCATACAAGTCATATTTTCAGTAGAAATTGTATGGGTAGTAGTTTTTGGGTTACAGCGTTTTTGGCAAATATTTTGTGTATGTTATCTTTATACAATTTTAATGTGGAGGCGTTTAGATGTGTGTTTATTTAATAACTAGCAGTATCTTCGCGTTTCTTGTTACTGGGAGCCTTACCTTGATATATTGAAATGTCAGTCGTGCGAGCAAAGAGGGATGGAGATATACAGCTCCATTCCTTTAAGAGTTCATCACTGCTTACCATCAGGTGGGATCACAGTCAAGCACTAGTTTATATAACTTAAAAAAAAAGAGTTCAGTTTAAGTCGTCAAATGGTTCGCGTCAAAAGCTTGTGTTAGGGCCTCTATTCTGCTTCTGTGATTCATAGCTTGATGTTTATCATCATCGTCCTCCTCATTTCAGCCGAAATGAGGAGAAGAAAAATGTTTGTGACCTTATGGCGTTAAGCGGTTTTACTGTTCTGACTCTGACTGACGCGAGAATGGTATGACTTGATTCCGGGATTGCCTTTATACCATCGGACAACTCGGCGCACGGTAAGTATCCACCCTTACTTTGTTGAAACCTCTACGGTCCAGACTAAGCTTTTTGCCACGTCATTTATAAGGCATAACTTAGATGGACTGGAACAATATGCCTGCTGTGGTCTTCCCGTCTGGTTATACGAGTAATTTGGGTGTCTTCAAACGCTAGAGTGAATAGGCTCTTAATAAACTAGTGCGCCTCACAATCATCGATTACATCACTGCTTACCATCAAGTGGGATCCCCGTCAAGCACTAGTTTATTAATTAAAAAAAAGATAATGTCACGGGTTCTTGCTAGTCAAATTATAAACCAGGACTATATCCTACAATAAACCATTGACCGTATGAACTCCCAAGTTGCCTACAACAGAACTAATCTACCCACACTTCGAAGTACGACCGTTATCCACATCAGATCAATATCTGAACTATATTGTGTATTTAACACCATAAGTCAATTAAGGGAAACAGTTTGGTAGTTAGGAAAGCGATTAGTCGGCCGATGGCTATGGGTCGAGCAATCTGTCACTAATTATGTAGTTACTGACGTATGGCTGGATTATTAGGTGGCGAATACTGTATTAGGTTTTAGTACTAGGTACATGCTGCGGCAGAAAGCGCAGCGAAAAAAATACTGCGTCCCTGGAACACAACAGAAAACTGAAAGAATACAGGTGGATTACTTAGTAAGTAAATCTGACTCCAGTCTTGCGATGAAGTACCGTGTTACCCCTGTTAGTGGGTTGTGGAGGTCTGGTAGGCAGTCGCTCCTCGTAAAATACTGGTATTCAGCTAAATCCGGCTTGACTGGAAGCCGACCCCAATATAATTGGGAAAAGGCTAGGTAGATGATGAGTTAGTGAGTGGCTATACTATTCACTCAAAGACAGTGGTAGATCAGGCATTCGAGCCTCAGTCGGTAACAGGGGGCATGTTACCGCAAAATTAAGACACGTATTTGAAATTTTTGGTGCTTATGTGAGCCGATCTGGTTAGTTTATAAGGCATGACGGTGATGTACCTAAACTATAATAACGCAAGTTCTACTGGCGTTGTGTTACCCTATAAGTGGATAATATCTATTTACTGACCTACCAACCAACCAACCAATGACTGGCCGTTATGGCGACACTTGGGGTAGACCTATGTCCAGTAGTGGATGTTTTTCGTCTTATCGACCCGCTAGGCCCCTACGGTTTTGCTGACATCTCTTTGAAGCGCTTGGAACAGTGTGCGCCGTCGACAACTAAGGCTCAATTCGTATGGTTACCAGATTTATCCATTTATCACCGTTTGCAAGCCCACGCCTACTCATCATCATCTACCTAGCCTTTTTCCCAACTATATTGGGGTCGGCTAACAGTCAAGCTGGATTTAGCTGAATACCAGTATTTTACGAGGAGCGACTGGCTAACAGACCTCCACAACCCATTAACTGGCGTAACACGGTACTTCATGGCAAGACTAGAGTCAGATTTACTGGCTTCTGACTATTCGTTACGACTGCCAAAGATCTACAAATGACAGCCGGGACCTACGGCTTAACGTGCTTTCCGAGGCACGGAGGAAACTCGTTATGTTAAGATGGTCACCCATCCACAGATCAACCTTGGCAAGCGCTGCTAAACCTTGAAGATCGGCTTGTGCGGCTGTTATTATCTTGCCACAAGCTCCTCAAAACCAAATCCCACGGCTACTATGGTTGGAAATCAGGGTCGGGGTCCCGATGATTGGGGCGTGAGGGCCATGTGCTCTCGTGTGCGGCCGTCTCCATCGCTAGTATTACTGCTTTGCAAAAGGAGGCGACCGCCTGCCTTCTTCTCGTAAGCGTAAAGTATCAAATCATTACTCAATCTCTCTCACCTTTTCTTTGAGCGTGGTAAAACGCTACCTCTAAACGCCAAGAATTGCTTCCTCTTCTACCTTGCTCCACACATCTCCAGAGGCACCACGTTTGTCAATGTCTCCATATCTCTGCGTTATGATTTGAACCATCCTCAAATGGTGACTTATCTTGCATCTCTTGTTTTGTACCTAATGCGCTTCTGTTTATACTCTGAATGTAAAATAAATTGATCGTTTGTGAAATTTAAACTGAACGAGCAGCACAGTTTGAATTTCAATCGACTTCAAAAATCTACTTCATCAAATCACTCCACGAAGATTTCGGCCCTCAGACCCCAGCCACTGGGAACCCGATCGGTTGCAGACGGCGAGCAATGGGTAGCTCACCATTCGGCGGTCCAGTAACCATCTGGACCGAACCCAAGTCAACGACCGCGCATACGTAGTGTTCCAAGAGCGCCTCAAAGAGATGTCAGTAGAACCGTAGAGGCCCAGCAGGGTTGAAGCCTACTGGGGTCATGGGTTCACTTCTGCAAAGAAAACACGGGACTCGGAACGAAAGGCAAAGAAAGAACAATATACCAGTGGCTTTTAGTCAGTAAAAGTCTGACACGTCCTCCCGTTCCACCCAAAGCGGAGAATTCATTGGATAATTTCCGACCTTAAAAAACCTACTTTAAAAAAACGAGGAGGTTTTCGATTTGGTTGTATTCTTTTATGTTAGCGACCTTAGAAATCCGAAATGAATTTTGGCAAACGGAACGACCAAGTCTCAGAGTAGCACAAACTATTATACCCATTATCTTAATAATTATAATATGTTCCCCTGGGATAATTTTCTACTTTTATGCGGGGGAAACGGCTAGGAGCTGTTATGGCGGCCACACACGTAGCGTTATACCTGAACGGTATACCGAAACTGAAGGCTTGTGCAAGTATACCTGACGTCCATAGTGACCACACACGATTCAAGTATGCCTGTACAGTCTCAGTTCTGCGCCTGTGACAAACCGAAGAAGTCGTGTTGTGCAATAAGTATTTTGTGAAATATGCCACCGGCACCCACAAATGATGAGGTTTTGGCTATTGTTGGTTTGGTGCTAGCTATTAAGAAAAAAGAGAAGTGTAAGAAGAAACGTTCTGTATGGTGTAAAGAATGGTTACTAAAAAGAAATAAGTATGCAGCGTTCTTTTTGTCGCGAATATGGTATTCTTTACTTTTTATTTGCCATAGACATGGTAACTTTCTGTATAAATCTATAAACTCTTCTAATTTCTCTCTATTACTGCGGCGTGAATCGACAGACATTTTGGCGCGAAAATAACCACACAAACCGACCGAAGCACTGGCGCGCGTGCATGTCCATGTCACATGCGCGTCCGACACACACGCTCATGCATACTTGCACAAACTAGACTTGTGCAGGTATAAAGATCGTAGTTTTGATCTGCCTACCAGACTTGTGCAAGTCAGGAAACTTGTGCAAGTTTTGTCACACATACGCTCCGGTATACTTGCACAAGCCTTCAGTTTCGGTATACCGTTCAGGTATAACGCTACGTGTGTGGCCGCCATTAGTCTCAATATGTAAAGATGGTCACCCATCAATAGATTGACCTCGGCACGCCTTGCTTAGAGATCGACTCGTGCAGCTTTTATTGCGAAAAATCACCGATACCCCCATAAATTTTAAATCGCTAGCCACAAAAGAATTATGAATAAATTTTGGCGTTCATAATACGTTATCGAGCCCAAACCCCATATCGTTTCGATACGAGTAAATGAACGATAAGTCTTCGCTTCCCCACATTATTCGATAAATCGCTGGACGATCGTTCGCTGAAATCGTTCGGAAAATCTATCAAACGATAAAACTGAGTGCGGTCGAATGCCGTGCTATTGTATGAAGAGGTGAGAAAACGTGATTTATGTTGAAAAAGCTGAGTTTTTTCTCTAGTGAGCTAGAAAGGTAGGAGTTCGTGGCTAGATAGTAACAGCCGCACGGGTCAATCTACAAGGTTAAGTAACGCTTGCCAAGGTTGGTCTGTAGATGGGTGACCGTCTTAACATACCGAGTGACCTTCGTGCCTCGGAAAGTACGTTAAGCCGTAGGTCCCGGCTGTCATTTGTAGATCTTTGGCACACTACAGACTTGGCCGACTACAGTCTTGCCATGAAGTACCGTGTTATCCCAGTTAATGGGTTGTGGAGGTCTGGTAGGCAGCCGCTCCTCGTAAAATACTGGTATTCAGCTAAATCCGGCTTGACTGGAGGCCACGAAGGAACGGGGTAGGGGTTTAGTCAGTAAAAGTCTGACACGCCCTCCCGCTCCGCCCAAGAGCGGGGGAAGTCATTCTGATGATTCCCCTACCATAAAAAAAAACCCCAATATAGTTGGGAAAAGGCTGATGAATCAGTATACGTTTTTAAAACAAGCTGCTGTTTACATAACTGAAAGTCCTAAAGTAAGTCAACGAAACGCTGAACTCTATTAGTAGTAATCTATTAATTATTATGCGTAAAGATAAGTAGTGGAATTCCCTGCCGGAGTCTGTTTCCTGATAGCTACAACTTGGGAGTCTTCAAGTCAAGAGTGAATAGGTTACTTCTAGACAAGCGTGCTCCATCGTCGGCCACATCATCGCTTACCATCAGGTGAAATAGTGGTCAAACGCGAGCCTATGCATAATAAAAATAAAATTGGAGTAAAGATGGGAAACGAAAAAAACAATAATAGCAAGATAAGACAGTTGTGAATATTGTAGGTACGTAGAGTTTATCGTCATTACTCATTCACGCCGAATTTAGCTAAATACCAGTATTTTAGGCAAACCTATGATTAGTTGTTTTCATAATAAGTCAAAAATCCCAGTTTATAAGACTACAAACAGGTTACCAAATAAAAATTTTGAAAAACCCCAGATCAATACTTAGCGGACAAATAGAAAGAGTCATCATCTACCTAGCCTTTTTCCAACTATATTGGGGTCGGCTTCCAGTCAAGCCGGATTTAGCTGAATACCAATATTTTACGAGGAGCGGCTGCCTACCAGACCTCCACAACCAATTAACTGGGGTAACATGGTTCTTCATGGCAAGACTGGAGTCAGATTTACTGGCTTCTGACTATCCATAGCGACTGCCAAAGATCTACAAATGCCATAACCTTGAAGATCGACCCGTGCAGCTGTTATTTAGCCACGAGCTCAAAGATATCTAGTAATCTTCCTATTTTTCCGTTAAGTGCCACTTAAGTAAAATATTATTCAGGGAAGAGTCACTACATACGAATTGAAATCTTCAAAGTCAAAGTTGAAAGCATTTAATTCAAGGCTCTCCTAGAGAGGAGGACTCAGGCCTCCTCATCGACCTTATAATATTCCCAGCAGTGGGAACATTATAAGGTCGATAGGTAATGCTAATGTTAATGAATACAGGCACTTTTGAAAGGTCAAGAGGTTAGTCTTTCAGAAAAAATGATGCTAATTGAATATTCCAAAGCTTAGGTGTCTATGGAGAAAAATGTGCAAGAAACTCTATGGACATTCTTTTCAATCATGTTATGTATATGTCGCAGTAAGATAGATATAGCCGTAATATACTTATATCCCTATACATTTATACATAACATGATTTTTTGTTGTTGACCCGCAACTTCATGCAAGAGTGCCTTAACTACAGGGTTATCACGACACCAATAACCATTTCTAATAATTTCTGAAATGTATGTATTGTAAATGCTTAATTTATTACTCTTCACTCACAAAATTAATTAAACAATACCTTATACAGTCTATTTTAAACCATCTAACAATACCATTTAAATATTACACAAACTAGGGCAACGTTACAATAAACAGTTAAGGCTGCGTACCCACTTTGTCGTGACGACAGATAATCGTGTAGTTTTAAGTGTCGTGGCTTATGTAAGTAGGTATCAAAATGAAGGTTCACATCATAGACGATATAATTAACTGCCGTCCAAGATTTTTTTGCGGTGACAATAGAATATTGCTAGAACGACTGTTGAAAAACGATAAAATTATCAGGTAGGTGTGAGTTTGTTAGAGAGTTTCTTCTCTGGGTCTAGTCAGCTTAGAAACCCCGGCCTTACCTAGTTTAACTGACGAAAGAAATTGACGTGTGAAAGTGTTGAAGAAAAACTATTTGCTAATTAAATAATAAATAAATAAGTACATTAAATAACCTTTATCATTTAGCTGTGTGTTGTGTAGCTTACTACTGATATTCAAATGTCAAAGCAACTAATGTGAAACGACACAATGTCGTCACGATCCAATGGGAATAGTTAGATACAATAGTCACGAAACGATAAAAACACTCCTTTTTTGGGGCAGGCGTGTTGTCAGTCAAAAATTGACGACAAACAATCGTTATAATGGGAACAGCTGCAGATATGGGAATATTTGGGCGATAAATTATCCTTTACGACATAGTATGAACGCGGCCTAAGGCTCAGGTGGTCTCAAATACAATATAAAACAATTGATATTAATCTGGTATTGTAAAGTAATTAACAGACAGAAATGTCCATTCAGTCGATACTGTTAATAATGTTCCTATTAACTTAAATAATATAATATGATTTTGTTATGAAGTGAATTTAGTAAGATTCTTCTAATTTGTACAACCATTTTACGAGTATTAGGAAGATTGCTAGGAATTATGATTTGCTTTTAGATAAAATGCTCAATGTGATCTTTTTTTGAGGAGCTCGTGGCTAGATAATAAGAGCCGCACAAGT
Organism: Mythimna separata; assembly: GCA_030763345.1. Lineage (NCBI taxonomy): Eukaryota > Metazoa > Arthropoda > Insecta > Lepidoptera > Noctuidae > Mythimna > Mythimna separata. The sequence goes on from CM061190.1 coordinate 9,758,754, forward strand.
CGATCTTTAAGGTTAAGTAATGCTTGCCAAGATTGGTCTGTGGATGGACCATCCTAACATAACGAGTTTCTTCCGTGCCTCGGAAAGCACGTTAAGCCGTAGGTCCTGGCTGTCATTTGTAGATCTTTGGCAGTCGATACGGATAGTCAGAAGCCCGTAAATGACTCCAGTCTTGCCATGAAGTAGCTACCGTGTTATCCCAGTTAATGGGTTGTGGAGGTCTGGTAGGCAGCCGCTCCTCGTAAAATACTGGTATTCAACTAAATCCGGCTTGACTGGAAGCCGACCCCAATATTGTTGGGAAAAGGCTAGGCAGATGATGATGCTCAATGTGATCTTTTTAGGCCCGTTGCGGCCTTACCATGATGTATATGTCAAAAGAAGAAAGGAAGAGATTCCATCCATAGCAGTTCAGTTTAGGGTCTAATGAATCATGTTAAGAGCTCTTGGTAGTGTTTGTAATAGATTCTTATAGATTAGAAGAGACTAGTTACTTTAAACTAGTTATTTTGTACTATTTATTGTAGTATGTATCTCCCTTTCTTCCTTATCCTTTCTCCCTTCAGTCAGTCATCGACGTCCATCATCATCATCAGGACCATAGACCTAATAATATCAACGACACGTATAAAATAAAACAGTTTTACTTGCTACGATATTTCTGCTGTGATCCTATAAGGAGTTTCGTACCATAACTTCGAAGTTCATCAACAGATCATAACAATTTATATTTCTAGGGGGTATAATCTATAACTCGGGAGTGTAATCTTTCAAACAAAAAAAAAACTACGTATATCTGTCCACAAATGACACGAAAAATCGGTGAACATACATAAAAAATATTACATAAAACCGAACATTGAACCTGAAGGAAGTTCTATATTCGACTGTAGTGTGTTTTCGTCTTTTTTCTATTGTTATAAACCAGTGCTTGACCACGATACCACCTGATGGTAAGCAGTGATGCAATCGTCGATGGTGAGGCGCACTAGTTTATTAAGAGCCTATTCACTCGAGCCTTGAAGACACCTAAATTATAATCGAACAAAAATACCACAGCAGGCAAATTGTTCAAGTCGGTTATACATAACTAGCTTTAGCCCGCAGCTTCACCCGCGTACATAAAATATAACCTATGTCACTCAGGAATAAAGCAGCTTTCTATTGGTGAAAAAATTTTAGCAATCGGACCAGTACTTCCACAGATTACCTCATACAAACAAAAAAACAAACTTTACCTCTTTATTATATTAAGTATAGATTATCAACAAGTAATAAAGTATCAGATTCAATTATGTCGTTTGCGATATTTTGTGCTAAAGAACGTAAATGTTTTTTAATCCCTTGCCCAGGTATGCAGCGGCAATCCGAGGTATTTACGGGGGCGTTTATTCATTCAGTTCATTTTATTTGTTCTGTTCATTTCGTAAATTATTTAAATGGTTTTTCGTAAAGATTATTTAATAATGCCGTATATGTCGCTAGCTCCAAGTCTAACTGGCCTGCTGGTCACTAGATCAATCAGTCAGGGCCACTAACTACTAAGTTAGTGCACTGCTATGCCGAAGGCCGTGGGTTCGATTCCCACCCAAGAAAAATGTTTGTGTGATGAGCGCGATTATTTGTTCTGTGTCTGGGTATAATTTATCTACATATTTATGTATTTAGAAATATACAAGTAAACATACACACGGATCAGTTGTTTAGTACTCATGCTTTGTGACACCATCTAAATTAATTAATTTAATTTGGGACTAGATGGTGTTGTGTGGAAAAAATAAAATTGCTTACTTTCTAACCCTGACACTATTTGTTTTGTAGGTTTTTAAAGCTTTGCTTTTATAGATTGGCTTGCGTTTAACCAGTACCTCACCAGATGGTAAGCGGTTGATATGGTCAACAATAGTGCTCGCTCGATTAGAAGTAACCTCTTTATTCTTGGCTTAAAATCTCCTCAGGTTGTAGCTATCAGAAAATACAGATTCCGGTAGAGAATTTCATTTCTTAATACATTTATGAAGTGCAATTCTCTACCAGAGTCCGTGCACAATGAGTATTTTCATAAATTTGGGCGAACATCCCCACACGCTCGCACAAAACTTTTTTTCTACCATGTAGGTACCGGTGGATTCGTTTTTTTTTTTAGTTTATTCATATTTTTTTTAACCATAAGCCTTAAAATATTTTAAGGCTTATGGTTAAAAAAAAAATGAAGACTATCATTTCACTCTCACATCACTATGAAAAAAAATATGAAGACTCTCATTTCTTCCATATTCCTCACCATTCATCCATGTTTTGCCTGGCATCGTCTATCGGCTACAGCTCCTATACCATCGTTATCCTCAATAGCTTCTTGTAACATATATGAGACAATAATTGCCTCAGATGTTTTTTTTTTGACCTTACTACCACATAAATGTAGCAACAAAAGTGTAAAGTTACAATTTAGAGCTAAAGCCACTTGTTAACCGCAGTAATTGCTTGCTGCAATCCCATATTGTAAAATACATAGCTTTTGTTGTTTTTTAGGGTTCCGTGCCGTAATTTGTATAAAAATGATCGCTTATGGATTTTTTTTAGATGAAAAATCATCTAATGACTTCTACCCTTCAGGGTGGGAGGGTGTGTCAGACTTTTACTGACTAAACCCTACTTCTATGTTCCTATTCTTTGTCTTGCGTTTCAGGACCATAAAGTTCCCTTTCGGACTAACCATAAACCGCATTTTTTTTTAATATACCATACACTAGTGCTTGACTGCAATCCCACCTGATGGTAAGCAGTGATGCAATCGTTGATAGTGAGGCGCACTAGTTTATTAATTCATGAATCCCGACCGGTCCTATGAGACCGCGGTGTTATTGTCTTACTATTGTGTCTCGTTTCGCGGGTATCGATAGGTTAAGAGCCTATTTACTCAATGTAGTCTTGAAAATACCCAACTACCTCCGAAGTGTACAAGTGAAAAAAAAGCTCAATACGAACAAGCTTAAATAAGTGTTACAAAGATAAATATTTTTTTTTTATAACTAGCACAGTTTTTTGGTAACTAGCATAAATCCTGAACGCACAGAAATTAATATTTTAAAATAGAATCTCCCTGCTAAGTTACTGAACCCTCTGCGGGCAAATCCGTCTCGTTCTTCACCGTATTTTTTTTTAAAATTCAATCGAGTTAAAGTGTAAAGTTATTAAGGAAAAAAACATAAGATCCTCCTTTATCTCACAATCTTTAAGGTGCCAACAGTTTATTGAATAGGGTGTCAAACTCGTAACCGAATAATCGATTTAAATCGATACAATTTATCATCGATTAATATCGCGTTTCGTTAGTATCGGATAACGAATATCGATTTAAAAGTAATAGGTTCATAAATTGAAGGATTGTTTTTTGATATTTATCTTTAGGGAATTAAATAGTGTTAATATTTTATTAATGCTTTTTACTTAAATGTCAATGGGTTTTGATTATGTAATTTGAAGATCAGATATTAATTTTAATCGAATATTCAATTACTTTTTAAATGGAAGAAGGATTCGTGTAGGTGGCGATGGCAAGTAACATGAGATATCCTGTGGAGACCCCGTGGCCCTGGAACTCAATAGGCAACTAGAGGAACACAGGTAAGTTTTAGTTAGCGAATATCCGATTCTTCCTCTCGTTCCAACTAGAGCGGGAGAAGTCGTTTAATGTTGTCCCACAAAAAAGGTATGAAGACGTTGATTAAATGAATCAACAAATATTTTCGTATTTAATTATAGAGCTGAAGAGTTAGTTTGTTTGAACAAGTTATTCTCAGGAAGGAATGTTTTGAATAATGGTGAAATTAAAGGAGAAAGAATTAACAATTGTGAAATTAAAGAAGAGAGAAAAAATAAATATAAGAATTATTTTAGTTTTATAAATATAACCCATTTATTGAGAAAGGCTATTTTTCCTTTTAGGTAAGAATTTATCAGATAACATCTCCCACTCTTGGGTGGAGCAGGACAAGGAGTCTGACATGCCCGACTACATCACGCTATGACCTATGAGAGGTTTCTACCTGTCATGGGTCAAACGCAAGAGGTTGCTAATTTTTTGGGTCCATAGCTGCTGCTAGAATACCGTAAGTTGGACACTCATTAGTGTAGCAATAAAACTTATTGGTACAATTTGGTTAGATAGTGGGGCCCGTACAAACGCTCTTAAAAATTGTATTTTAAATTTTCGGTACAATAGAAATTAATGATTGTTAGTTGGTAAGTACATACTCACAATCATTCACCTTCGTGTATTAAAACTTTAACTTATCATACTCTCACACAGAATTTACGCCCGTTTTCAATAATCTACCGCAGTTCATAGATAGATAACTATCCCCGATAAACAGTAAGATTCTATCTATCAATCCACAACTTTTGGCAAATACTATCCGTTGGTAGGTTATAGGAAAACAAGTAAGGGCAAGAGGATAAATTTGTTTATCATTAGTAGCTGCAACTGTTGATAGATAGCTTATTGAAAACGGGCGTTAGAAATAGAGACTCATTACTCGGAATGTTATTAGTATTGTTTTGTTTTATATTGTTAATATTATTTTACTTTTAACTTGGTAGGCAGATGCTACCGGTATATTTGTATTTAACCTGTTGGACCCCGTGGCACAAAAACGTGCCAGTAAACAAGTAATTACCTTTTAACTTTGAGAACCGCTGGAAAAAAATTGTGCCACCAAAACCTGACCGAATAAAAATTATATTCTAGTAGTATAATTACAGAAGCAACAGAAACAGAGCAATAACAGTTTATATTATTAATATTATTTATATTAATTTATTAATATTAAATAAATAAATAAATAATAAATAATGGCGGTCCCCACGGAGCGCCACAGGTTAATTTATCTGATTTAAATTCCTAGTAAGAAAGTTAACATGTCCTGAACTGAATATAAGTTAACGCGACTCCGGCCCCCAATACAGGCATGGCCTAGTTCGCGAACCACCGTGCATTTTAATGTTAATTTTACCAGTTACTGTTAATAATATCTGTAACATAGATAATAATATACTTTGTAATACTGCTGGACTGGATTAATAAATGATTAAATTAAAGTGCATTACTGAAGAATGACCAAACCGATGTACATTTTTCTTGTTATTTAAAAGTGTTGGAAATAGGCAGTCGAAATAGTAAATAAAACTGAAATTGTTTTTCCGTTGCACGTTATCCTATACAAATGTTTTGAATTCATATAAAAAGCACTTTCAGTTTTTTTTTTATGGATTGAAACATTTGAATAGGATAACTGCCAACGGAAAACCTAGCCCATCTGAATCAAACAAATAGTTACTATGAAGGCAGAAGTTTTTATTATATTATTAAAAAGTATGTGTGTATTCTGCGTGTATATACAGGAAAAGTTTTTAACCACTGCGTAAATTTTTTTTGATGGCTCAGTGTAAGTAATAGAACACAGATCGATCTTTAAAGTTAAGCAACGCTTGCCAAGGTTGGTCTGTGGATGGGTGATCATCTTAACATAACGAGTTTCCTCCGTGCCTCGGAAAGCATAGGCTGCCTACCAGACCTCCACAACCCAATAACTGGGGTAACAGGGTACTTCAAGCAAGACTGGAGTCAGATTTACTGGCTTCTGACTATCCGTAACGACTGTAAATGACAGCCGGGACCGACGACTTAGCGTGCTTTCAGAGGCACGGAGGAAACTCGTTATGTTAAGATGGTCACCCATCCACAGACCAACCTTGGCAAGCGTTGCTTAACCTTGAAGTCGACTTGTGTTCTATTACTGACACTGAGCCACCAAAAAAAAATTACGCAGTGGTTAAAAACTTTTCCTGTATATTACTGTTTCACACCCAAACGCTTGTATGAATTTGGACTAAATTTGCCGTACGAATAGACCATTACATGAAATAGTATATAGGTATTTTATCCTAAGAGCATGTTTCCTTGTACTATTACGCAGGCGAAGCTGTTGGCATATCCTAGTATGTATATTGTATATTATTATCGTTTTGGCTGTTTTCTATTATATGTTTTTTTTAATTGCTTTGTTCCACGTAAAAACTAATATACACAAGACACCCAGACGCGGAAGAACTATCTTTAGACCATTATAAAACATTTGTTTCATACGAGAATCGAACTCGCAACACGCAGTGCAGCTGCCAATTGCTCTATCAATTGCGCGAAAAATGCATTTTTTCCTACATTAGCCGATAATGCTAATCATTATCGGCCTTATAATGTTCCCACTGTTGGGACTCAAGCCTCCTCTCTAGAAGAGGGAGTCTTTTTCTACATCTTCTTTTTCCTGCCCTTATCCCATATTACTTGGGATCAGCGCACAGATTTTTCCTTCATCTTAAAATAATTAAATCCTATTAACTAGTTGTCTTCATGAACCCAGTACTAACAAACTCTAAAACTGCTTATATAAACGACGCCCAATCAGGGCGAGTCCATTCAAAATCGGCCTTTGTATTAAACAATAAAGGTTTTCCTTGTAAATCGAGGCCATTATTAGCTTACAGAATATTTGTTTTCACTAAGATTAGTCTGTTAACGAAGTTCTTAGCTTAACTTAGCTCGTTTTAGCCTTTTAAATGAAAATATATCTGTTCGTTTACGGGTAGCGCCCGATTTAAGGTGATTACTGTTTATATTATGACTTAAAAGTTTGTTGTTTGTGTAGGTCTGATGTTTTCTGGATGTAACTTTAGATAGGATAAGGAATTATCAAAACTTGTACAAGGATAGGACTATTAAATATCAGTACTATATACGTGGGATGATTTAAAACTTTCGTTTGTGGGATGGCAGACAAAAATACCTTTTGCCTTTACCTTTAATATGTTTTGTACATTTTGTACAACTTTCCCCTATTTCCATTATTTCCATCTATAACAATTTTTTACTTAAAATCTATGCTCGTTACCTTAATTTGGAAATATTGTAGACATGGCACAATCGAATAAACTTATTATTTGTTATGCCCACATATTTTTAGTCAAAGTCTGGACTAAAAATATGGTGGTATGGTGTGGGTTTGGTAGTTTGGACTGGAACAATCTGCCTGCTGCGGTTTTTCCATCCCATTATAATTTGGGTGTCTTCAAGGCTAGAGTAAATAGGCTCTTAATAAACTAGTGCGCCTCACCATCGACGATTGCATCACTGCTTACCATCAGGTGGGATCGCAGTCAAGCGCTAGTTTATAACCATTAAAAAAAAGAGTGATACCTACAATTCAAAGAGGATATGAACCTGTGGTTATATCCAAATCTAGAAGGAAAACTGACTGACTGACATATCACTGCACAGCGAAACAACTGGGACTGAAAATTTGAATATTCCCTGCGGCAATTCACATACTTAAAACTAATCTTCACACACCTAAAAATCTTAGGGTCCGTTTACGCTAAAGCGGAGCTGAGCAGAGTGTAGCGAAGTAAGCCATGAATTGGCCAGATACAGCGCTTGTAGACTCCTCTCTATATAAATGGAAATAGTTTAAGTGGAGCTGAGTGAGGAAATGTGTGAGTGTGGAAATAGTTTAAGAGGAGCTGAGTGGATTTTAAAATAAAACAAACGAACGCCTTAAGCTGGACAGAACGGAGCCAGGTACAGATTGGAGAGCATGAAGCGAAGGGTAGCTCGAATCCATGCTACCCTACTCCGCTTTAAGCTTTCCACTAAAATAATAAAACATCAAAATATTTTTATTTCACATAGACCTACATAAGTACATAGGCTCTTTTAAAACGTCAGAAACTAGCGCAGGTTCCAATTGTTTGATTACTATAGTCGCTTCGCAACATATGCAAGGATCTCTACGAGGCCAATAATATAGCCGTACAGCTTGCCAAACATTGGTCTTTGACAATGTAGTTGAAATACATCGACATGAAAAAAAGAAGAAGAACACATACGTCACTTTTTACTGCTCATCTCCGCTCCGCTCACCTAACTCCGTTTCACTAGAAACACACTCTTAGTGACGGCTACTTTAAGAAACTACAAACAGCTGTACTTAAAATGTTGCCACCAACAACTCCGACTCGCCATGACACTTCGAAACGAAATTCAACCTTTCCCGCTTTGAAAGTTGAAATATTCTTTCAGTGAACACTCCAGTTCCATTTCCCAGACTTGGCGATGGCTAAATCTACGCTTAAACCATTTCAACCAACTTGACCTACTTGATAGGGGCTGGTTTAAGTTAGAAGCAGGAGAATTGCTACTTAGGTCATGGAAAAATCAGACTATTGTGTTTTAGCAGAACATTAATTTAGACCCAACATGTTGCATATGATTTGGCTACTATTTTACAGTCGGCCGCCTGCTTGATTCCTTGGGAATACGCCTCAAAATTCAAAATTATTTTATTTTACATAGGCCTATATGGGCACTTGTAAAACGTCAAACACTAGTGCACGGTTCCAAATTGGTCGTCGACTATGGAAAAGAACCGGCAAGAAACTCCATAGTTACTCTTTTCAAAAAACTATTGGGTTTACAATACTTCGATATTACAAAACAGACACATATGCCTCCATTGTAGAACCCACCAAGTGACTCCAGTCCGGGGGCTGAATGTCTTTATCTCAGAATTATTGGGTTTTGGGTCGGCCATAGTGTAGTGAATTGCCCACAAAAGACATAATTCATGTTTTTTTTTCTATTTGTTATATATAAATAACTTTATGAAATATTTTTTTAAAGGTTGTAGAGAAAACTAGTAACAGAAAATAGGATACAAAATAACAATTAGTGATGTTGTAGCGTCATAGATATTCATGACGTCACAGCATCCTCCATCGCGCAAGCAAAGTTCTCCACGCGATTTGAATAGATACAACAGCTCGAAATCATAATTATATCGGGCAGTAAGTAGCTCACCAGATAATAACTCCCGTCTGGTCGGAGGATCGTCCCTGTTCAATGAAGTTATGAGGGACTTTACCTACTGTCTGTTCCACATACCTCTAAAACGTCACCATTATCAAATTGGTAACGTGAGTTCTATTTAAATTATTTTTTTTATTGTTTACTTCATTATCATCATTATCTCAGCCAAAAGACGTCCACTGCTCGGCATAGGAGTAGTAGTAGTTGTTTATGTAACTGGCTATACATAACACTTTCAGGGTCAGCTGATACCGAGACGCGGGGCGACGCGACGCTGCGTGCACATTTTAATAGAGTGACTCAAAATATAACTTTATTTACTACACGAAAAGATACACATTTCATTGTGAGAATTTCAGCATCGTCGCGTCGCGTCGCGTCTCGGTGTGAACTGATCCTTATACGACATGTGTGACCGGTGATTCTTACCCGATTAATCTGAGAAGATTCACCAGAAAAAACTGAGCGTTCACAGTTTTAATGTCTAACTTTGAAATATAGGACTTAGAGCGAATTCGAAGCGGAGTAGAGTTTCTGAACGACTAATGGCGTAGCTGTATTCATGTGGTAGACATTTATTATGCATCGCAAGTGCAAGGGGAATTTGTAGCAAGCTCTGTAAAGTACAGATGGATCGAATTGGAATCTGGATTCTGGTTTAATGTTAAAACTAAAATATTTCCTTAAAATGTCTTTATCATAAACACAGATGTATTTTCCCAAAATTTAAGCAGAAGACTTTGATTAATAAACTAGGTCCGCATTATCAGTTATGTTTACGAGCTCAATATTACGAATACCTACATAGAATGGGAAAACCCTTACTAATTTTTTTTTCAATCCAACAATTAAATTTTTCTGAAAAGTTGAAAGGGAATCGTTTGTCTTGGTATGGTCATGTAAAGAGGATGGATGAAACGCATGTTACTAAAAGAGTTATGAATTAACATGTGGATGAATGGAGAGGGACAGGAAGGCCAAAGAAAAGATGGATGGATTGTGTGAGAAGTGATATGGAAGAAAAGGGAGTGAGTGATAGCGTGACGAGTGACAGGAAAGAATGGAAGAAAAAGACGAGTTGCGCCGACCCCAAATAAAACGGGACAAGGGCAGGAAGATGATGTAATTAAATTTGTCTGCAGTCGGTGAGCAGTAGGTAACTCGCCGTCCATTGAGGCCCAAGCCTGGGTAAATTAACGCCAAGTTGTGTACCACGTGTGCCTCAAAGAGATATCAGCAAGATCGATGGAGCCAGTTAAGACCAATGCCTGCCTATAATGCGAATTGTTCGAAGGGGTTACCGCCGCCCTCGCAAAAGAGCAACTGAGGGAACACTGTAGTTTTACGCCCGTTTTTAATAACCTACCACAGTTCATAGATAGATAGCTATCCCTGACAAACAGTAAGATTCTTTCTATCAATCCACAACTTTTGGTAGGAAATGCTAACGATTGCTAATGTAGGTTATAGGAAAGCAAGTAAGAGCAAAAAGATAGATTTTTTTATCTTTAGTAGCTGCAACTTTATATAGATAGCTTATTGAAAACTGGCGTTATTCAATAAAAGTCTCAGTTAAAAAAAAACATGGCTACTATGATGCTCAAAACAATCAGTTCACAGACAAAACACGCGTACTTAAACAAAGAAACAAATTCACGTTTCAAAACTCAGTTTTCTTCAAACAATTCGACTCTAGAGTGCCTTACCTAAGACATTCTTTGAAATTCCTTACAAAATAACTGGAAAATGATTTCCGCACAATAATAAAATGGCAACAGCCATTTATCTAGGAGCTTGCCACAAAGGCTGTCATACGAAGAACTAAGATTTTCTTGCTCTTCGGACGTTGCGAGAAAAAGATAACCTGTGACAGGGTGTCCAGACTTCCAGTTTACTTTTCACAGGGCTTAGGAGCGGGGTAGACAAGCGGGGTGATTTTATTTTGTTATTTGAGTTTCATTTATTTGAAGGGTTCTGTATCTAAGTCGGTAGAAACGGATACTTTAGAGGATCATTTTGAGTCTGTCTGTCTGTCCGTGCGTTTGTCAAGAGACATAAACGCGTTAAAGTATCTTCTTCTACTCCTCCCTGCTCTCATCCCAATTATGAGATTACAAGTAATAACGTGGGGTCGGCCCAACACATTTCCTTCTTCAATACTGTCCTGTCGTCCGTCATACTATCAAACGCGTTAAAGTATGATGCTGAAATAAATATCAAGTACCCAAATCTGCTACTCTAAGCTGCAGTGAAAAATCAAACCTCCAAGTCAAGATAAAGCCATTAATGCTCCGTTTAGACACATATTTTGACATTTGCTAGATAATCAAAACCTGTAGGGTATGTCTATACTCGTACTAAATTATAGGGACCTATAATTCTTTCTGGCATTACGCAAAGTCGCATAGCACAAATATAGGAGAAACCGTAAAACTATAGGTTAGACAAAATAAAAGGCGATTCGGAAAAATCTTCGAGTGTCGATTCGGGTATTGAACTATTTACACAGGTAAGTTTGTACGAAACCCTCAGTACACGAGTCCGACACGTACTTGACTGGTTTTTATAGGGTTGTTTGTTTTCGGAAATCTTAGGACAGACTACATACACACAGCCGTTTGAGTTTACCAAATGAGCAAATTCGGTTTTATACACCAGTCGGATACCTAATGTCACAGGAATGCCTTTATTTAGAACTAGTGCGCCTTACCATCAACGACTGCATTACTGCTTACCATCAGGTGGGATCGCAGTCAAGCAGTAGTTTATACAAACTAAAAAAAACACATCAGGCACATGTTGAAGTGCACCTTTTTGGTTTATGGCGGTAAGTCTCCTCTCTGTCTAATAACTGGAAAGAGGTAGCGGCATTTTCACTTTTCGCATGACGAAGGTCTTCACCAGTCATGGTAAGTTCGAGAGATTATGGTGTGCCCAAAACCTTCCGTCGCTGCGTCTTCCGGTGCGCAGTGGCCACTCCAGAACCTTTTAGCCCCCTCGAACATCTGTTAAACCTAGCTACCGACCATTTGGCCAAATATTAACCTAATAATATACTTATCAAAGTTACGAGCAGGTCTTAAACCAAAGAGGTCCAAAGGAAGTAATTTAAGTTATTATATAAAAATCCAGTCGTTCGAGCGTGCAGAAGTAACAAACATTCATCATCGCCATCATCTCAGCCAAATGACGTCCACTGCTGGACATAGGTCTCCCCAAGCATCGCCACGACGATTGGTCATATGCGTCTCGCATTCAACGGATTCCTGCAAACATTCACTTTTATAAAATTTGTCAGATTATTATTACTTTAAAAAACACACTTTCTCTTTTCTACACTAATATTATAAAGAGGAAAACTTTGTTTGTTTGGTTGTAATGAATAGGCTTAAAAACTACTGAACCGATTTTAAAAATTCTTTCACCATTCGAAAGCTACATTATCCACGAGTAACATAGACTAAATTTTATTTTGGAAAAAAAATAGGGTTCCGTAAGATAATTATTTGTTTTTTTTTGGGTAAAAAAATCATGATGCATATAATTTATATGGTAGAACAACGTTTGCCGAGTCAGCTAGTTACAAATAAACTGATGACCGTAAAAACTTTTCCACCAACCGCACTTTCTTCAAGTAAATCCCTACCCCTCTGATAAACACCTACCCCTACAAAATGGAAGTTTCCCTCAATTAATCGAAGTCGATCCCGTTCCGTCTGCAATTTGAGGCCATTCATCCTTCTCTCCGCTACTCATTAGCTGCACCTTGATTTAAGACTCGGAAAGGGGTGAGCTGAGTTTTCAGTTCCTTTACTTCTTATCTAGTAAGTAAGTAAGTAAGTAAGTAAGTAAGTAAGTAAGTAAGTAAGTAAGTAAGTCATTTATTTGTAGAAACATGAGTATACATATATGGCATGCAGGTTGTTCATAAACAAAAAAGATCTGTCATGTTCGGCCTTTGCGGCATACAAATATAAAGGTAAGAATAGTTAACAGGGCTAAAAAACAATATTAAATTTTCACACAAACAAAAAACTTAATTTAAATAATGAATTATAAATTTGAATTAAATCTGTTTGAAGTTATTGGGGCGTGGTTTAATTTTTTACTTACCTATAATCAAAATAGAAACTGGTTAACTGATATATCAATGCAATGGCAAAACTACTGGGATAAGAGGCGTGAAATTTAGCATAGGGTTTCCTTTTTGTGATGTGGGTGAACACTAAGAGAAAATATTTCAAACTTCTCCGGGTATGCAAAGTTTCTATGGAAAAACCTACTTTCACGCGGGCGAAGCAAAAGTAAGTTATTTATAAAGAAGTAGCATTTATTTGCAGGGCAATTGTGGTTAATGTACAAAATTAGCCATTCATACCTACCTACCATACCTACCATAGTGTAGGTTGGTACACGTTTTGAGAATTTAGAGCCTAATTGTAGCGCTATTTACCGGATTCAATTATATATTCAAACTAGTCAGGGACCCACCCAAATATACACACAAAATTTCATCCAAATCAGTCAAGCTGGTTACTCAGCAGTTAGGTGACAAATCAACTTTCAGAAGAATGAACCGACCTTCGAATAAACCAGACTTTTACAGTAACATATATACAACATGTAACATAATTAACGAACATCCTCTTGGGGCGTCATTGCACTCATCATTATGAACAACTTTTAAGAGAAAATAATCAGCTGTTCCATACAAGTATGTTCGCTTATTTCGTCAAAATGTAGGGAACAGCTGATTATTTTTTCTCGATTTCAGGTTTGACCAATAAAAACCCAAGAGAATGTGTGTTAATTATGTTACATGTTGTATATTTAAACTTCATGAACGGTGGTGATATATGCATCAAGACTTAATGCGTCGTACGTCGTACGGCGAGTATCCATCCTTATGCCGGCCATACACACTACGGTGCACCGGAGAGGTCTACCTGTGCAGGTAAATCTCCGCAGGTAGACCGCAGCGTGTATGACTTGTGCAGATTTTTTTGCCTGCGCAGGCGACCGGAGCAAAATTGAAAATCAATTCTTTCTAGTGACACCTGCGCAGGCATACCTGCACAGGTAGACCTCTCCGGTGCACCGTAGCGTGTATGGCCGGCATTACGTTGACGAAACCTGCACGGTCCGGACTAAGCGCTTTGCCTCGTCGTTTATACCGCGTACATCGAAGAACTGGAGCAATTTGCCTGCTGCATTCTTCCCGTTTGATTATCATTTGGATATCTTCAAGACTAGAGTGAATAGGCTCATAATAAACGACTGCATCACTGCTTACCTAGGTAGGATTGCAGTAAAAAAAAGGCATTCTCTACCAGAAATCATATTATCTTCAAGAAACCTTACAAACCTCACTAAATTTTAGATAATGGCCATCCTTACTCCTGTAACTGGACCACATGACCCCTAAGTGGGTCACGTCAATAATGCAACTGCAACCGTATAACGGATAAAGTTTTATTTTGTTTCAACAAAAATAATACTGTTCGAGTTCAGTTCTCATTAAAATTCTAGTACTTTTAGTTAAGAAAAAACACATTTAAACATCATAAGTTTCAGGACTATGCAGGCATTAATTATAATTTGTGAGTGGTTGGAAAGTGTTTAAAAGATGTCATCATCATCATCATCATCATCATCTCAGCCGAAAGACGTCCACTGCTGGACATAGGCCTCCCCCAAGCGTCGCCACAGCGACCGGTCCTGCGCGTCTCGCATCCAAAAAAAAAAAAAAAAAAGATGAAGCCCGATGATGCTTAAAAGATGTAGCCCGTTAAATTATAAAACAAACAAAGAAGTTATAACTATCATTATCTAGTTGTTGCCGGCGGTTTCACCCGCTTGAATGAAGAAAATAGTCCCAAGGGAACCTACTCCTGAGATAAAAAGTATCGTATTTGCTATTTCAGGGCATGGTCAACCCATTTGCCAAATTCGGTGTTTCGATCAGGTGTTACACAAAAATTACATCTAAACCCACTCATACACTACACAAACATACACTAAAACCTGTCAGGTATATAATATTAGTGCGACATTGTGAAACTCGAATTTATTTATTTAAACTTTATGTACATAGGTGGACTTAGTGCATCAAGGCATTCTCTACCAGTCAACCTTAGGGTTAAAATGACAACACTGTGGTAGGTATGCACAATAAATAAATAACAGATACTTCAAATAGATGTTTTATCGATGAACTAAATTGTTTATAATTATAATGAGAATGCCTCAAGGCATTAAGTCCGCCTCTGTATCTTGTGTGCATAAAGAGTTCGAATTTTCGTACATCCATACTAACAATTTTACACCTAATTCGCAAAACAATGAAGAATAAAATAAATAAATAAATAAACAAACCGATTTTCAAGGTCAAGCTCTAAAAAATTAAATTTATAACTGATACCTTTACAAAAATGACACCCAATTAATAAAAATATACACATTCAGACAACCAAAAGGACAATGCGTAAAGAAATACATGTAAAACATCAATCCTTATGAAAATATCGTAAAGACGAGAAGATTATACCTAACACTTTCTGTTTCAGGCGAGAAAATGTCGCCGTAGTCCCATCGGAGCGAACAATGATAATACTGAGCGGACCCTAGGGAGCTGGGTCTACGCGGACAGAGGGGATCGCGACAATGTTCATGGTTTAGATACTAAAAAGCTATTGAAATCAGTGTTTAACGATCAAGGAGTGTTTTTGTACTTATTTTAAACTAGCTTCCGCCTGCGACTACGTCCGCGTGTTCAAGAATCGGGATAAAAGGTAGCCTATGTTCTTTTCCACATTGAAGTGCATTATGCATGCCAAATTAAATCCAAATCCGTTTAACCGTTTTTGCGTGATTAAGTAACAAACATCCACACTTTCACATTTATAATATTAATCTATACTAATATTATAAAGAGGAAAACTTTGTTTGTTTGATTGTAATGAATAGGCTCAAAAACTACTGGACCGTTTTTAAAAATAATCTCACCATTCGAAAGCTACATTATCCACGAGTAACATAGGCTAAATTTTATTCTGGAAAAAAATAGGGTTCCGTAAGATATTTAGGTTTAGGTGTAAAAAATCAACCAGAAAAGTTACTTATTTTGCGTACGCTGCCTAAACTGTAAAAGATAGAACCATAAAATGTTCTAATTAATTGTAGATCTTATAAATATCTACAAAAAAGTCCGCGAAGCACTATACCTATCTATATCGAGTGAGGCACAACAACCATTTTTTTTATCTAAAAATCTTAAATTTTTTTGGACTACTTTTAAACGCATTTATTTTACTCATGCTATTAACCCTTATCAAAATAAATTATTTTATCACTAAGAACAGTTTATGTACATAATATTTGGTCTTTGAATGATTAAAATTGGACGTTTGGTTTTGAAGTTATGGCGAAATTAAAATATTACGATTCCTGCTGCACGGTCTGTTGCGAAGTCACTTTCTTATGAATTGTGCTATCATAGTATAGGTAGATAGAATTGATTTGAGAAATTGTTCGCAAAGGGCATCTGAAGGAACATGGTGGGTTTTTTTACAGCTCTGCAAACTGTACCCGTTTAAAATCGCACCATAGATTGCGTTTGACCATCAATAATGTGAAGTCTGCTGAGTAAAAATGCACACACTCAAGAGTTAATTTAATTCATAAATTGCAAAGTTAACTCTCGGTAAAGAAGGTAGTACCCGCTGAAAAAAAACACCGTATGATTTAATGAGGCGTCAGTCAAATATCACCCCAAGTAAAAAATCTGCCTAAATAAACGAATAATTTAAATAACTAAAAACGTCGGGAACGCTTTGTGACTAATGACACCTAAGAAATGTTTAAACGACAATAGGAGGCTTAAGGATGTCTTTCTCACGGTGTTGTTAGTTGCAGGTTTATTCCATTGGCAGGGCAAGAGGAGGTCTTGCCCCATACATTGACCCAAACTAGGGCAGTAGGATTCAGATTCTGACGCCAAAACAGTATGGCGGTGCTCCGCCTAGCGGAGTAGACTTCGACCGTAACGTCTGCTGCGTTTTCTGGGCGTTCCGCAGAATGGTGACACCTGGACTTTTCTTCCCACCGAATCCAAAATATCTACCTCTCGAAACCCTCATGTTCGGTTAGTACTTGCATAATGCAGAAAGTGAGAACGCCATGACGCCTCTGTAGTTACTCTTTAAAGAGAGAATATACCGAAGTACCTAATAACTGAGGCGTGCAAAAGTTAGTGGCCCTGATACGTAAATGGCTACTGAAGGAACATGGTGGAATTTAGTCCGCAAAAGACCACTTGCTCCACCTAGAGCTGGATAACTATCTCAAATAAAAAAGAGGCGAATACTAAATCTTCTATTGACTTCAGTATCAGCTTTGTGCTGACCATTCATATATTTTGACAACTAAAAAATACTTTATGCACTTTTTTCAGCCTACATAAGTAAGTGCTATTTACACTTACTTAGTGGTGTTTTTTTTTTTTGGAGGAGAATCATCAGAATGATTTCTCACGCTCTTAGGCGGAGCGGGAGGGCATGTCAGACTCTTACTGACTAAACCCCACCCTGTTCCTCTTCGTTCCTTCGATCTGGGGGACACTGTGAGAACCTTTCGGATTTTTCGTGTTCTCCAGAGGTTTTGGCCCTACCGGGCCCCTACAGTTTGCTGACATCTCCTTGAGGCGCCCGTGGAACAGAACGCGCCGTTGACGACTAGGCTCGGTTCAGGTTATTACCAGACTGCCGGACGGCGTGCTGCTCGCCCTCCGCGAGCCCGCGCCTACGGTGGTCGGAAATCGGGATCGGGATCTCGGTGGCGGCGCTCGCGGTCGGCAGGCTCCTTCGCTAGCATTACTGCTTCACAGAAGGAGGCTACCGCCCACCACCCCTCCTCGCTCTGGATCATGGCCTGTACCAGTACCCGGAGCGAAAGGTCGCCGCCGCCTATAGATTCGCGGCGCGGGATTTGGCGGCGCTCCGCCCAAGCAGGGCACACCTCTACCGTGTGCTCCGCCGTGTCCTCCGGGCGATCCACACAGTGGCGACACCTGGGCGTCCTTTCCTCCTTGATCCGATGCAGGGACCTCCCGAACTTACCGTGTCTACTTAGTGGTGCTTGGAATTCATTCAAAGTTAATATGATTTTTTTAGTCAGCAAATAATTTTAAAATCGTACATCTTTGTTAAACCGTAATATAGACTAGAGACATAATATGTACATAAACAAACGCCTTTATCCATGGAGTAGATAAATATTCAGATCAACTGCTGCAACCCTTACTTATTATTTCTGCTTCGTTGATGTTCGTAAGCCAATCGGCGTCATCATCTTCATGGTGACCCATTATGTGGATCACCATTATGTGGAATGGTGACCCTTTATGAGGATCGCCCTGAGAACACGGTGGAGCATACGGTAAGGATGTGCATCGTTTGAACGAGGCACCGCCGTGTTTTTGTGGGGGTCATCGGTTGCAGCGACCTCCCGCGCCGGGCCCTGGTCCAGAGCAGGGTGGAGTGGCAGGCGGTTGCGTCCTTCTGAGAAGCAGTAATCCAGCCAAGGTGGCGGCCGCATGGATGAGGAAATGGCCCTCACGCCCCAGCGTTGAGGAAATAAGATCCCGACCTCGATTTCCAGCCACCGAAGATGTGGGCTTGCGGACAGCGAGCAATGGGGCGCCGTCTGACCCTTCGGTAACCAAATATCTACACCGAGACCGAGTCGACGGCAGGTAGAGTTCCAAGCGTGCCTCATGGAGATGTCAGCAAAACCATAGAGACCCAGCAGGGTCGCCATAACTGGGGTCATGGGTTCGTTTCTGAAAGGTATGCAGGCAGGCAAGGAGTGGGTTTTGGTCAGTAAAAGTCTGTCACGCCCTGATGCGTCAGCTAAGAGCGGGAGAAGTCATTGGATTATTTCCCAACTAAAAAAAGCAATGAAGTTAAACTGTTTTATGTGAAAGTAAAATGAATTAATTGGTTGCTTTCGGAATTATTTGCAAGTGTAGAATTACTGGTTACTTTTGTGCAGTTTAACAAACTTAACGCGGACGAAGTCGCGGGCAACAGCTAGTAATTAATAAGGATAGGAAGGAAGGATTTATATGACTACATTAGGAAAAAGACGAATTCGGACATACTTCTTTCTTATCGATTCCGGGTTTTTTGTGTGTCAGTGGTCTCACTATCTTGTACAATCTGGTCCCAAAACAAAATAGTTTGGTCAATTCGCATTGATTCAAACCATTTTGTTCAAGATTCATTTTGTTGAAGATTGATGCACATTACCTACCATTACCTACTTTCATAGTTCATGCTTTGCTTTCTTCTCTTCCAGATTAAAATTTTAAGAAACTCCCGCCTACTTTCCACCTCTCAGGTCCTGATGACCTTGAAGACCTGAACCGATTTCCACCAAACATACCTAAAAACACTCTCGACTGATGTACCTTTCAAACAAAAAAAACTTCAAATCAGATCATCCGTTTGGGAGCTACGATGCCACAGAAAGATACATTTAAGTACACACACACACAGACACGTCAAGCTTATGACACCCCGTCGTTTTTGCGTCGGGGGTTAAAAATGGTCGAATATTAGACTTAGCCTCTTTAAGCTGACTGTCATTATAGATAACTTATATTTTTTTATGAAATCAATGATTTATTCCATTTAAAATATTGGACTGTTAGCCTTTGCAAATATGACCAGATTTATTTTTTCTGTTCTCAGCTTGAATGGCTGCCGAGGTGGTGCGCTCCGAAGAATAAAAAAGGTGCGCCTCAAAACTGGTGCGCTTCGAGGAATACCTCGTCTGCCAATCCATTAAAGAAAATCTCTTTGCACGCTCTTCACTGGGCCCACGTGGGCCGCCTACGCCGATCGGGGTGCGTCAGTATTGAAACATTTTATATGGCAACTAGACTTGTAGAGCTACGTTAGTCCATCGCTTAGATACAACTCAGGCGTCGCCCACATGTGCATCAGTCTAACGTAGTTTCCTCTTTGAAGACTATATATACTCGTACAAGCCGGATTTAGCTGAATACCAATATTTTACGAGGAGCGGCTGCCTACCAGACCTCCAAACCCATTAACTGGAGTAACACGATACTTGATGGCAAGACTGGAGTCAGATTTACTGGCTTCTGACTATACGGATAGATAGCCGGGACCTACGGCTTAATGTGCTTTCCGAGGCACGAAGGTAACTCGGTATGTTAAAATGGTCACCACATCTACATACCAACCTTGGCAAGCGTTGCTTAACCTTGAAGATCGACCCGTGCGGCTGTTATTATCTAGCCACGAGCTCCTCTTCCTTCCTCTTTAAACAACAAAATCCTAAAAACAAAGGTCCGAATGCCCCAACCTAACCCGGAGACCGACTCTTATAAAGGGTCTACTTATTGACGTGTGTCGACAAACGTATCGGCGTTTGTCAACGTCGCTGCTCTATCTCAGTGTATTCATATTCTCTTCAGAAGAATAGGACGTGATGTGATTTTTTCGTCCACTAGTTCAGACGTGACTGGACTGGACTTGAGTTTTGTGATATTTTTGTGCGGGGATTGAAGGATAAGGTCAGTGTTGAATAGCTTTTAGTTCTGTTACTTGGTTTTTAGTTAACTGAGATACACGTGTAAATAATGGTAGTATAACTACATGACACACCCACGCACACATACATACATAACAAAGAAAATAAAATTTAAAAAGCATCGCGGTAATAGTTTTCCGCGCGACCAAATGTGTACAACAGCCTGAAATCATCTATACGCCAATTGCCCGGACCAAACATAACATCCGTCTGATCGGAAGCTCCTCTCTTTTTAATGAAAGTTTGCGGGACTTTACACCTTGTTTCGCATACCTATAAAATGTTTGTGTTTAGAATCTACTTACTGGTAATCTTACTTAACCTATCAATACCCGCGAAATGAGACACAATAGTAAGACAATAACAGCGCGGTCCTATGAGACCGGTCGGGGATTCATGAATTAAATGCAATTGGCCAGATTGGCTGTAAGTAGTTACTGTGATCGATCTTACTGTTGAATCTTACCGCAAAATTCTAGTGCTCCTTTCTATAATGATACACAAGTTACTGCCTCCACTGCTAGGTTTGCCACAAAGTGAATCGATGACCTGGTTAGGGTTACGGGAGTTATAACAACGCTGTGTCTTGCGGTATGCAATCGCCACTACATAACCTTACGTCTCCATCGGCTATTTGTTCTGCGAACACAATGCTCTGCCAAAAAAGTTCAGTGCACACTTATTGTGCTTACAGCTAAGGAGTAGAATTCCCTGTCGGAGTTTGTGTTTCTTGATAACTTAGGGGTCCAAACTCAAGAGTGAATAGATCATTTCTAGAAAAGCGTGCTCCATCGTCGGTCACATCATCGCTTACCATCAAGTAAGATAGTGAAACGCAAGCCTATGTATACAAATAAAAAAGTCTGCACACTATAGTCTGTTAATAATGAAATAAAAACAATAACAAGTGTTCGGGTAATAAACCATATTCTACATATATTTTTGAAATGTTAACTTCCTTTACTTCGGAAGCGATATCTTGTAACATGCTAAACAAGCACAAACGAAAAACTGTTCCGAGTATTGTTGGATTTCAGGCGAAAAGGCTTTAAAAAAAATGATGGATTGCTAAGAATACATTACTAGAACAAAGGAGCAAATTGAAGACTTCCAAGTTGATTACAATCTAAATACGAGTACAAAATGCTGACAATCATATCATGTGACTATTTTGCAGCACTACTGGTTTGTGTGTAAGATTAGATTAGCAAATACCTTCAGAAAGAATTTTAAGAGTAGCAAATATTAATCTATTATTACTATAATTATACTTTTAACAGAGAGCAGTGACGGTCTTGTGGTAACAGTCTCAACTTACAAATGCTTGAGTCATGGATTCAAACCCAGTCAGACGCATTACTTCGTTTTATGTCGTATCATTACCACTACTCTCAAAACGGTGATAGAAAACCATCGTGAGGAAACCGGCTTGTTCTAGAATTATAAATTCGAGGTCATGTGACATCCACCAATCCACTGCATCCACCCTATCCCATACAGTCAATGTGTGTGAGCGGTGGGAAAATTTTAGGTTTAATTATTTATACCTATAATTGAATTTCTAAAAGAATTAGTCTACTTTCAAGTAGCCTTGTGCCTGTGCTTGAGCCTTCCAATGCTTCAAGGACATGGTCACCACTCCAGAACCTTTCGTCCCTATCGACTATTTGTTCTACGAGCAATGTGTCCTGCCCATTCTTCGAAATATGTCCTTAACCTTGTTCTCTTGAAGATCTTAATTTCTGATGTGATCATAAAAAAAATGAGAGCATGGCCTTTCCATTGCCCTTCGGGTAAATGTAAGCTTTTTGATGAGGACCACTGTGAGCGATCACGTTATGGAGCCATATGTGCATGCAAAATATTATTAAGAATTTGACAACTCGAATATTTATCACAATAATTATCCACAGTGAGTGAGTTTATCTGATTAGTAATTGTTCTCATAAATCGTCTTATATAATTAACGATATAAACAGGAACCGAGGAAAACTGTCCCTCTGTAATTCAGTTCATAATTAGTACGAGGTCAGGGTGAATACGTTTCGTAACAACCAAAGTTTTACTGTGTTGTAATTTCGTTATGACGTAAATAAGTGTTTGTGGAATTATGGAAATAAGTTACGTAAGAGAACAGAGGCTCAACCTCCTGGTTCCTGGTTCGTCAAATGGATGGCGTTACTCCTGTAACGCCATCCATTTGACGACCTAATCTGAACTGTTAAAGGGATGGAGCTCTTTAAGGTGTACAGCTCCATCTTTCTTTCTCGCTGACATGTCTGACTTTTTAACACTGGTAAAGCCCAGTGATATCGGCTCTTAATTAGGTAAGTTTATAAGTCGTCAGTTCAAATCCAGCCAAGCATTTGCCTTCCAGAAGGAGTAAACCCGAGTCTTCGACGACATGTAGTGTTCCATATGCGCCTCAATGAGATGACAGCCTAACCGTGAGGACTCAGCAGGACCGACGCCCCCTTTTAAATAAGACCACTCCTAGAACGCATAGGGCAACTAGAGGATGTCCACTGCATCAGTCCTCTAGCTAGCAAGTTAGAGGACTGATTGGCTGAAGGAACGCATTTGGACTTTACTCGGTTTAAGTTTCTCCACACAGAATGGGAGAATTTAATTTATGATTCCAAAAAAAGGTCATCAACATCATTTTGGTTAAAAAGCGCCCACTGTCGCCATAACGACAGGTTCTGTGCGTCTTGCTTAGATCGGATTCCCGGCAACCCTTACCAGATTCATCTCGTGAGTGGCCTTCCGACGCTGCGTCTTCCAGTACGTGGTTGCACCTTCAGAAACTTTCGGACCCATCGACAATCTGTTATGCGGGCAATGTAGCCCTATCTACTGCCAATTACGTTAGGTAATTCTTCGGATTCGGAAATTAATTATTATTATTGTTTAATTGAATTTGAAAGTGTTACAATAATATTATTATAGTCCTTCTAATGAAAGCATTACCTGAGAAAAAGAGGTTAAATCCAAAAAAATTGTGTGTGGTATTACTACATTAACTAGTAGGAGAATCATGTCTTGACACTTCACAAGTTTTCTTATTTCCTACAATTGGCGCTTTCATTCACGCACTCTAGGTACTCGTGTTATAGTTTACGCAAGTAGCGATTAATTCATTATTGATTGCCTTTATCATATTATTATTAATTACAATAATATTAAAAGGCGAAAGTTTGTATGTGTGTGTGTATATTTGTTGCAGCTTTACGCTCAAACCGGTCATTATGTTCCTTTACGATAATTTTTACTTTCACGCAGGCGAAACCGCAGGCAGATGCTATGTATGTGTGTAAAAGATACAATCCAAAAGATAACAAGCAACATCTTTTTTTCTGCCCCTCCAACACTAACAACGGAATGGTTCACTAACAAGAAAGGACCAATTTTTTCCCCAAATCCGACACGTTCCGGGACATTTTGCGATGTCTAGAATACAGAGCACAGAACTTAGAGACGCCGTTGCTAATAATGCTGGAGGTCTTACGGTCATACACAGAGTCCAGTTCATTAGCGTCCCTAATACCCATTAAAGTTAAGTATTGTCTAACCTTCACTGAAAAACTGTGTAAAACTGTCAATGTGACAATTTCTTAATGGACGATCCATTAAGAAATTGTCACATTTAGAAGTTAAGTAATGATTAACGTTAATGAATGTCCCTGAGTGCGGCCGTTAGTGTACTAGCTTTTTCATCATCACACCCCCCACCCCCGCTCTAGTTGAAACAAGAGTAGGTGACAGACCTTTATTGACTAAAACCTAATTCGAGGTCCATTGCGCGTCTTGTTCCGTAAAAGGTTTTATTTAGTAAAACTCACGGCACTTTCTGTCGGTCCACTCAGGGCGAAAAAAGTTTATTTGTTTATCTATAATATTTATTTACTTACATAATTAAGTTTTTTTTTTTTTTTTTTTTTTTCCGGTAGGGGAATCATCAGAATGACTTCTCCCACTCTTGGGCGGAGCGGGAGGGTGTGTCAGACTCTTACTGACTAAACCCCTACCCCGTTCCTTCGTTGCCATCGATCTGGGGGACACGGTGACAGCCTTTCGGATACCGTGTTCCCCAGTACATAATTAAGTTAAAGGCGACAATCACTTACATACTTGGTGTATACAGAAAATTTTAATAATATCTCGCATTATCTAGAAGTAAACGGTACCAGAAGTTCATCGAAAATGTCGTTAGCACATACATTTATTAGAGGCTCACCTGACAGAGCGTGTAACGCTAGATGGAAGGTGGACCAAGGTCTGCGGAAAGACTAATACAGTCACTGAAGATCGAAAATATGGCGGAATTACATGAGTTAATTCCGCCATCTCCCTTTTACCATCGGACAAACCGTCGCACGGCGAGTATCCATCCTTACGTTGTCGAAACCTGTACGGTCCGGACAAAACGCTTTGCCTCGTCGTTTATACCACGTACATCGAAGGATTGGAACAATTTGCCTGCTGCGGTCTTTCCGTCCGATTATAATTTGGGTGTCTTCAAGACTAGAGTGAATAGGCTCTTAATAAACTAGTGCGCCTCACTATCAACGATTGCATCACTGCTTACCATTAGGTGGGATTGCAAGCGCTAGTTTACGGTATATATAAAAAAAAAGAAAATACTCGAGAACTCCCACCCTTGTCCTAGTCTTAAGGATGCAGTTTTAAACAAACGCCGCCAAGGCGTCTGAGTGCTCTGTGGTCTTCAAGACTCTGTCCATTTGTCAAAACCGACAGCTTGCCACGGTACGTCTCGGAACATTTGTGGACATTTTTGCTGTTTTCTGCAGTTTTTTAGACGACGGTAGCCATATTGTTTGAGTTTTCGTTGGTGTGGCGAAACGGTTATTAGAGTAGGTGTTACATGGTGAGTTTTTAAGATAGGAATGAGGAATTTTTCCCGTTCTTTTCTACCATTGATTTGTCAAAAAGGATTTGTAGTTTTTTTATGTAATTTACTGGTTCTACTTCTTCCCGTCCGATTATAATTGAGGTGTCTTTGAGGTTACAGTAAGTAGGTAAACTTGTCCACCTTCAACTATTGCATCACTGCCTACCATCAAGTAGGACAGTAGTCAAGCACTAGTAATATTATTGAAAAAAAAAAAATCGTCGTTTACAAAAATCTTTTAAAAGATTTTAAGCTAGCACACGATCACGAAGAATCAAAAAAAAAACATAAGCTATATTTTGCTCTGAAATTGAAAAAAAAATCCTATTAATTAAACCGTAAGAACAAAGCTGCAGGAACAGGGAAAACAGAAAAGATGGAAAACAATCATCATCCAAAAGTTCTGCCAAATTTCGACATTTCGCGCCAAGACCTGGTTCAAGCCGTGGTCCGTGTGAACAAGAGGAATGGCGGCGAAAAATACATCGAAGAATCGCCAAACTTAAGTGGCAGTGGGCAGGGCACATTGCTCGTAGAACAGATGGTCGATGGGGACGGAAGGCGGCCACGTACCGGAAGACGCAGCGTCGGAAGGCCCCCCACAAGGTGGACCGACGACCTGGCGACGATCGCGGGAATCCGATGGATGCGTGACGTACAGGACCGGTCGCTGTGGCGACGCTTGGGAGAGGCCCATGTCTAGCAGCGGACGTCTTTCAACTGAGATGATGATGATGATGATAAAAGTACATAGGTATGGTTTTAGTCAATAAAAACACAAAATCATGCTCCATCCCAGAGCAAGAAAAGGCATTGGACGATATTACACCTCAAAAAAAAGCGAGTTCAGTTGAGCGTTAACCCCATTTACCAATCCCGAAAACAATTGAATCAAGCCTCGTCGATCAAAAGTGCGATATTTACTTAATAAATAAAAAAGGGGAAATATAAACAATGACCTATTCAGTCAGTTTTAACTGATAAAATAATTAAGTGGATGTCAGGCGTGACGGATCGATATTTAACGTGATGGACTTAAAAGGGTTTGGTGTGGGAAGGGATATACGGGTTAATTTTTTGAGCGTAGATGTTTGAGGGTTACACTTTTTTTTTTGTAGACCGTGTTTTGCGATCAGGCGTCGAGAAGCTAGTGTTTCGGCATTTTACAGGATGCATTTTGGAGAGTGTGTGCGGGAATTGATTTCGCTATCTCCTTTCTATCTTTGGCCCAACGTACGGCGAGTATCTATCGTTAAGTTGTCGAAACCTCTGCTGCCCGAAGTAAGCGTTTTGCTTCGTTATTTATACCGCAAACATAAAGGACAGTGTATTTATCGCAACTCATGGTCTTCATCAGGTCAACGATCCACCTTGCCTTATTCTTCGCGATAATCGCTTTAGAGGCCCTACCATGATCTGTTTACGCGATCCATTTGACGACCTATACTGAACTGTTAAAGGGATTGAGCTGTGCAGGGTGTATTTTATAGCTCCATCCCTCTTACTCAGTCGCACGCCGGTCATTTTAACACGTCATGGTAAGGCTTCAAAATCTTTTTGCTCCATTGGTATGAGGATATTTTTTCAATTGGCGAATCATCAAAGTGACTTCTTCCACGCTTAGGCGGAGCGGGAGAGCTTGTCAGACTTTTTCCAGTGGTATAGTGTGAAGACTTTTTTTTCTGTTGCCAGCTTTTGAAAGGGTCAGCTTGATCCAGACTGCAAATAGTCTGCCATTAAGTAAACGACCTTTATGATTCTTGAACAGTACATTAAACTGTCTGGCGCGCTTGCGATATGGACATGGTTATATTTTCAGCTTTAGTCAAAGTCAATATGCTATTAGAAAAACGATTCATGTTGTCCATATTTCTTTTGCCGATAAAATGTACTTATTGGTAAAAGGATGAGTGACTAAATGTAAATTTTCAGGGCCATCCCCGGTCACCGGTCACGGTAGGAGATGTCAGCAAAAACGCAGGAACCTAGCAAGGCTAATGTTCTTTAATAGACACGGGAATTCCTGAAAAGGAAACTCATGGTCTTAGAACGCAAAGAGCAACCTTATGGGCACCGTAGAGCAGTAAGAGTTATTAGATGATTTGCCAACTCACTAAATTAAAAAAATAATGAAAAAACATATGTGTGTGTGTGACTATGGCTGTACCAAAAGAGGCTCATTAAAGATTCGTTTACCAATATCCCCCAGAACATTTCACAGTTCCCCTAAGTCTTTAATGAACATAAAAACAAACATTCGAAAGAAACTAAAAAGACTCAAAGTAATCTCACCTAGATAAAGCCGTAAAAAGCCAGAAATTAGATTGCTTCCCACCTTCCTACCTTTTTACGACTTCTTTTACATTATTCCCTTCATTATTTGGCGGCATTCTTTAACAAAATTCGCTCCCCTATCCAATCACCCTGATGCAAATGAGGGGTCAAACATAAACTTGTAATATTGACTAATTGTTTCCCAAAGACGTGTAGCTGTCTCCGACTGTTACTAACTTGCCCTACGGTAGGAAATTTATTAAATACCTTGACCTTTATGATTCTTGTATAGTACATTAGACTGTCTGGCGTGCTTGCGATATGAACATATTGAGCTCTAGTCAAAGTGACTGTGTTATTAGAAAAACGATTCATGGTGCCATATGTCTTTTCGATAAAATTATACTTTGTAACAGAAGACTTCCCGGGCATCGGGAGTTGCTGGGCTGTCCCCGGCCGCCGTAGATGTGGGCAAGCGAGCAATGCGTTTGGTCCTAGAGCGCAAAAGGCACCCTTCTGCTCCTTAAGGTGGTAGAAATCATTATATGCTTTGCTTATTCACCAAATTAAAAAAGATTATGAAAAATGACAAACATATTTATGTATATTTGACTACGTCGACTTTGCCAGCATTCTTTAACAAAATTCGCTTCCCTATCCAATCACCCTGATGCAAATGAGGGGTCAAACATAAACTTGTAATATTGACTAATTGTTTCCCAAAGACGTGTAGCTGTCTCCGACTGTTACGAACTTGCGCTACGGTAGGTAATTTATTAAATAGTTGTGCAAACTTGTACAAGAAATGATTTATAGTGTCAACTTGTGAATGCTTGCGTGGAGTTACGTATTTTGGGTATTCGGAAGTAAGGAGATGAAGTGTGGGATGATTGGTTAGAATTTGTTGGTGTAACAGGTCTTGTATTAATGTTTTGCTAACGTGAACTAGATGATAAAATACCTGCAGGGACAGATCTTACATAACTTTAAAGAAGTAGTAACTGATCTCTATGTAAAATATCATAATAGAAACTTTACACACACTGAGACACTCTCTTTAATCGTGATATACATATTTATATTTAAACAATCTTGGTCACATATTTCTTATCTTTTCTATATAAATAAAAATTAATTCAAAATATACAAATTGAAATAAGCACAGATATCTAAATACCTATATTTAGACCTTAGTCTTAACTGATAACGCCAGTTCACAAACATGACGCGTTTATCAGCCCCACTCAGCTCAACCAATAAAAAAAAACTTAATGATCCAAAACACGCGCCATCGCAAGACAATCATTTTAGTATATACTACAAACTCAACTGCCATGCTCATTCCCGTTAAAGTCTTGTTCCTCAATTACCCCAGAAAATAAACATATACCTACTTGGATTTAGAACAGGGGTTAAAGTTTTAATAAACTATGCAAATAAAATAACTGTAGCAAAAAAAACACAAGTTTAAACTTTCAAAGTAATTAAAGCATGGTAAAGTCAAAGGAACGTTTACTAGGGTAACGCTTGTAAGTTTCTCATAGTTTTTATAACTTACTGACTTAGCTTTTTCTTTAATTACTATTGTTTCTTCAAGAATTTTCTTTATCAAAGGAAACCAGTAATTTTTATAGTGCCAATTGTTAAAGTATAAAAAAGGGTTTCTTTAGGAGTGACTTCTTCCGGTCTTGTGCGGAGTGGGGTATTGGACTTTTTCTATATATACAACCCAGTCCTATGTTCGTTCTTCGCCTTGCGATACAAGGCCCGAGTTTTGGTTTCAGAAGCGAACCCATGGTCCCAGTAGGCTTCAATCCTGCTGGGCCCCGTTTTTTGACAAGCGGAGGCCATAACTTGAATTTAGTTTAGAAAAGAGATGAATATAGGTATATATGTAATTAAGATAGAGTGTAGTGCAGGAGTGTATCTTCTTAAATATGACCCCTGAGTTTGTTTTGGTGTTTCTTCTCAGGGTAGTCAGTTAAGAAACACCGGCCTCATCTAATAAAAAAAAAAATCCAAAAAAAATTGATGTGTAAAAGAGTTTGAAAAAACCTATTTGCAAAATAAATATCATTTATCATTTATGGGGGCAAATAATTGACCTCGTAGCACGCTTATCAAAAAAGCTTGTAGTTTTCCTACTTACCTACCCAGTACTTAATAGATATTGCTGTTATTTACGTACATATACTTTGTTATATCTTAGAAAAGTCTTATCTATAAATAAAAATAAGTTAATACTTAGGTATACTATGTTGAAAACTTGCCAGGTTATAACCTCACTTCTCATTCAGTATTAGGTCTGTGACCTACATCGAGTTACACCTATTTTATGCTTTCCTACTTAGTAAGTTTGCAGATAATTTGTCACAAGTCGACAAAGCACGATTTCCACAAGAAATTTGAAGCTAAAACTAAGTCTATAAACTGGTAATAAAGGTGAAATAATTTTGCTATGGTGTGCATACCCTGGAGATTTTATTTAGTAGCCAAAGTCAGCAAACATGGAAACATAAGTGGTTAAATACTGTCAAATAATTTTTGCATGAATAAAACAACCAGATTTAGAGAACCAAATAAGTTTCGCAAAAATAACCAGACGTTGTGGAGAAAAGAATGTTGATATGGATGTATGGTGTGACGAGAATGGATAAAGTAAGAAATGAGTATATTATTAGATGAAGTTTGAAAGTGGCGCCAGTGACTGAAAAGTTGAAAAAGAATCGTTTGCCTTGGTATGATCATGTGAAGAGAAGCGATCAAAGGCATGTTACTCATTTTCATTTTCAAGTATCTTTATTAAACATCAAAGTCAACAAAAATTTACTTACCCTAAGATACATTAACACATAAAACTATACAGTTTCTAAAGCTAATAATTCGCCTCTCAAAGTTCATTGTATAAAAGACTATTTATGAATACTGATGACAACATAAAATTAAATTGATATAACAAGAAACAATAATATTTATGCAAATTATTTGGTTCACTTATAATTTTGCTGATTACTGGCGGGTGTGATAATAAAAACAATTATAAACTAAATTGTTTTTATTATCACACCCGCAAGTATGCAGGCATGTTACTAAAATTGTTCAGAGTATACGTATGGATAGATGGAGGGGGAGAAAAAAGCCAAAAAAAGAGATAGAATGTGTGATTGAGTCTTACTTCTCGTTCTTTCCCCATCTACTTTCCTGGTTAGCAATAATTTTTCCAGCTCAGAGTACTACCTCTTTTTCTGGCACTGTAGCCAATATACAATGTATATTGGCTAATATGCAATATTCTTCTGTTACATTTGTGATGGTGAGTTTTATAGAAGTAGTTGGTTCATAGAAATAGGTGCATAGACTAGAAAAGCTAGATTCCATCAATTTTATGGACGAGAATAAGGCAATTAACGATTATAAATATCATAAAGCCAAAGTAAAACAGCTAAGGATTTCAAGAAAAAACTTTTCAAGGAGAAATGAAAACGCCTCTTTGACTTTTGTACTTAACACAAAAAAGAAAAATAAACGATACAATATTTATGTTGACTAATGAGCTCGTGAAACTTTCCAATCCGTCTTATTTGTTTTACTAAACAAACAATCGAGAATTTAGAAATTCAAAGTCTATGAACAAAAGTAAGTATTTTTGAACAAATCAAACCGCCTTTTACTTAAGATTATTATTGAGGTAATTTGATTTTAAATTATAATTGTCAAGATGGTATGGTCAGCGCAGTGGTTGAGTGAGTGACATCTGCGCTGCGTGTCCAGGTTTGGTTTCCTGCACAAGAAAATAATGCAGTGATATTTATGAAGCCACGTAGTAACTTTATCTCTGGTCTGATCTGAGAATTCTCCCTTTTCAACGGAGGTTTATTAAACTACATTCTGTTTCACAGCAGGGTCGAAGCTTTCTGGAGACATGGGCTGTACGAAAGGAAACCCCGGGACCCTGCAACGAAAGCAAAGAAAGAAAAGAAGGGAGTTTTAGTCAGTAAATTTCTGATATGCTCTCCTGCTTCGCCCAAGAGCGAGAGAGGTCATTAAATGATTTCTCACCTTAAAGAAAAGCATAATAACTAAACCAAAAACCAACACATTTTCTTACGAAACATCAACAAAATTATTCACTTTACTTACAAAATTTCATACGAGAAATCTAAAGCAAGCATCGCAAACTTACAGCCCGTATGTAAGTCAAGTCGTTTGTTCTTAGCGGTATAAAACTTAAACTTACGGCCTTAATATGGGCTTAAGTTTGACAGCAACGGCGCAGGAGTTGAGGCTTGGGCGAAATTTATGATCTTAAGTACATTTTCCGGCTATAAATGATTAATATGGACATATTGATCTGCTTGTGGTTTTAACTGCATAATATGTAGTAAGTTATCCTAAAGGGATGGCTTACTACATACATACAAGACATGGTCTACATGTTTTTTTGGTGGGAACGTTTTTACTGGCATCAGAAAAACCGTAGTTTGCTGAAATCTGTTTAAGGCGCGCGTGAAACATCACGTGCCGTCAATACAATGACTTGGTTTTAGGGCTGGACGGTTCTTTTTTGGGGAGAATTTATCAAAATTACTTCTCCCGCTCTAGGCGGAGCGAGACTGTCAGACTTATACTGATATAAGTTACTTCTGTTCCTTTTTGGCCTTAATTCCAGGGTTCCGGGGTTCTCTTCCGTTCAACCCAGAGCCCCATTAGTTTTCGACCCTGCTGGGCCCCTACGGTTTTGCTGACATCTCTTTGAGGCTTCCGTAAAACATCACGCGCCGTCAACGACTCGGACTGGGACTGGACGGTTACCGGACGGCCGAACGGCGAGTTACCCATTGCTCGTCGTCTGCAATGAAGACTTAAAATTAAAAAATCTATCTTCGGTCTATGAAAGTAGAGTTGTCGAATTTTCGCTTGACGCATGTCTATGTTGTAGCTATAATTCTATTTAATGTACTAGCTTTTGCCCGCGGCTTCGCCCACGTGGAAGTCGGATAACAAAGTTAATTCAGAAAAAAATAATATCATAACGTGGGTCCAAACTAATTCATGGTCTACCGTATGCCAAGTTGCATTCAGTCTGTTAGGGTGCCTAAGTAGTTTTAGTTTTTGTACTTAATACTAAAAAATCTATCCTCGGCCTATGAAAGCAAAGTTGTCGCATTTTCGCTTAACATATGTTGTAGCTATTATTGTACGTTTAGTACAAGTACGTCACAACAAGAATGATACAGCACTTTATATTACATATTTGCACATCAACATTTTATAGCATTTTCATGAAACTTTTTACTTAATTTCACAATAATTTTCTCATTACACAATTCTTTTGTGCAGGTAAGCTTGTGAGCACAAATTCTCGGAACTGAATCTAATTTTGTGTAAATGACCTTGTGTAATATTCTTTTAAAATTGAACAAAAGTGTAATTGTTTTTCTGAGTATCAACGAAAAATGTAATTCCCTGCCGGAGTGTGTTTCCTAATAGCTATAACTTAGGGAACTTCTAGTCAAGAGTGAATAGGTTACTTCTAGGCAAGCGTGCTTTATAGTCGGCCACATGCTCACTTCCCATCAGGTGAGATAGTGGTCAAACGTGAGCCATTCCATAATAAAATTATTTCAAGTGACATTTAAAACTGGCCTTATCCTATCTTGTACCTATTACCGTTTTATCCTTTTAAAATTAAAAATATAAAAAATCTATAATTTGTGTTTGAAAAAAAAAGCTTCGACTGCTTAATAGATTTGGACGCATTTTGATACAAGAACATGATGTAAAACTATTCGACACGCAAGTTGAAAAATCTAGTTTCAAATGAACTCTACATATTATTGACATTGTTTTGTATGTATTGAAATTGGTATTTAAATCGGGAACCGTAACAGGAAGGTGCTGATATCACATACCTTTTTTTTGGGTGGAACATCATCAGAATGACTTCTCCCGTTCTTGTGTGGTTTCCCGGAGGGTGTGTCAGAATATTACTAACTAAAACCCGTTCTTTTGTTCCTTCTTCGCCTGTCGTTCCAGGTTACCTTTCAGAAGTGACACGGGCTTCCATGACCAGACTGATGACCTTGCTGATATCACATACCTTTATGGCACGAATAGGCGTTGCGTTGAATTCTAAGAGTTAGAAAGACAGAAAAAGTTGAAAGATTGAATTCCCGAACGGAACAAATATAACTTGGCCTACAGATAGCTGTTCCGGGCCTGGAGTGTGTAAGTTCACATGTGTGTGAACGCACTCACGTTACAAGAGTAAATGGAAACGTTAAAAAAATTAAGAAAACATTGTATCGAAATGAATAATTTAAATCCATACTAAACCTTTGTAATTAATCCAATCTTCTCCCTGTATTTAACCTTCTACCCGTAAATATCTCACAAAATAAACTCATATTTTACTCATTAATCCCCAGGCCAACCTTTATCGTGAATTACGAGGTACCTCTTGTGAAAACTTAACTAAGTAACATATTTGATACTTAGGGAAAATTTAGTTTATTGGAACATAGATTAACAGTTTGGCCCTCATCATTATTATCGGGATGTCCTGTCCCCACTATAAATTGAACTGAAACTTTAATTTCTTCCATGTTTCAGACTTGTTTTCAGTTTGAAAGATTTGAATATTCATGACAATGAAGATACCGAAATCCTTACCATTGTTTTAGACACGTTTTAGAACTACAGCTAGTATCCGTCTTGTCAGATTCCCACTGATGGGACTCAGGCCTCCTCTCTAGGAGAGGGAATGGGCCATCAACCACCACGCGGACCCAGTGCGGATTAGTGGGTATCACTTATCATCAAATTTTTGGCTCTAGGACATGCCGGTTTCCTCACAATATTTTCCTTCACCATTTCAGAACAATGGTGATGAATTAAATTAGACAAAGTAATGCTATAAATTCTGCCCTCGTAACAGCAAATGCAGTAATCGACATTTTGACGATTTTCCGTTTTTTATCATAAATGACATATGGAGAGTTCAAGCTATATGTATTTTTTTTATTTTATTTTCTATGGTGGGAACAAAACATATGAGATTTATATCAGTGAAAGTAGAGATTTAATTAAACCATTTAGACGCGTTTTTCTCGAAACCGCCATTTTGCAAGTACCTACTGCATTTGCTGTTACGAGGGCAGAATTGTAAGTCATGGCATGAAGTGTTAAGGTTTATAGGTTATAAATTGGATTAAGTTGTAAAGAGCCTATGGTAGGGCCTCTGTCATTGAAGTAAATGAGAGTCGAAATGCCTTCAACTTTTTTGAAATTAACGTCTGATCACATTAAAGATTCAAATATCGAATTAGTCAGTCAGCCAGTCGGAAATAATTATGTCGGAAGATATTATGCAAACAAAAAAAAATGTCAGATACATTTCCTTTACTGAGAAAATATTGAGAGGAATATTTACGGTCCAAAAATATCCGTAAAGTTAAAGAAAAAGTATTATAGCTTTTGAGAAGTTATAAATGTGTTTGTGTCGTTTTGGAATTGAGACAGTAGAGCCATGGAGTCCATTTTTGTTTATATTGTTGATAGGTTCGCTCAAGACTGGTAGGCAGCCGCTCCTCGTAAAATACTGGTATTCAGCTAAATCCGGCTTGACTGGAAGCCGACCCCAATACAGTTGGGAAAAGGCTAGGTAGATGATAATGAGGTTAGCGCAAGACCGCTATTTCACCTGATGGACCGACGATGCGGTTGACGATGGAGCGCGCTTACCTAGAAGTAATCTATTCACTCTTGACTTAAAGATCTAAGTGTTCATTGAGTTTCCGGGATATCAGCAAAAAGTAACTAACTCTTCACGTGACTAGAGTGCTGGGCTTTTCTTTCGCCAATAAATCGGCAGTGATATTCATCGTATTGCTAAGTTAAGTATGCAAGTTTTCCTTTTATGACCTATAAAAGCACTACGAGAGAATAGTCCAGAATACACTCCTATGGTCGATGGGGACGGAAGGTTCTGGAGCGGCGGCTACGTACCGGAAGACGTAGCGTTAGAAGGCCTCCCACAAGTTGGACCGACGACCTGGGGAGGGTCGCGGGAATCCGATGGATGCGAGACGCACAGGACTGATCGCTATGGCGATGTTTCGGGGAGGCCTATGTCCAGCAGTGGACGTCGTTCGGCTGAAATGATGATGATGATGACGACTAAGTAGATGAAACTGGGATCTAAAGCTTATATGAAGAAACCTACTACCAAGCAGACGAAACCGTAGACAGAAGCTAGTAACCTATTACATAGCTTCAGTTGAAATTAGAACAATTCCTATAATAAAACGCGGTCTAACTGTCGCGTCACACCTGTCTGTGAAAGCCTTTAAAACCTGACAACTTTTACTACGTTTACCTTTTAACTACCTAATATTAAAGTTTTAAGTAATCTAACTTTAGATGAAAGGAGATGATTAGATCGAAAGTAAATAGGTAACGTACCAACTAATAACTAAGTTTTAATTGATTTTGTACCTATTAAAGCTTTTAGAGGTACGAATAATATTTGTAGATTGTTTAAAAGGATTATTCATTTTTTTTTATATAGATAGGCTCGTGTTTGACCACTATCTCACTTGTTGGTAAGCGGTGACGTCGCCAACGATGGACCGCGATGGACGGAGGTTTCTACACCACCATGCGCAAGGATTGCGCATCCTTGGTGCGCAGGATGCGAGCGATGCAATTCCAAAAGATCCTACCAAGAGATCGTAACGCGATCCATTTGACGACCAATTCTGAATTGTTAAAGGGAATTGAGCTATATAGGGTGTATAACTCTATCCCTCGGTTTCGCGTCAATTTATAACGTCATAGTAAGACAATGATTGCCGAGAGATTTGATTGCAGACTTGTTACTGGCGGAAGGTTCTGGAGTGACGGCTACGTACCGGGAGACGCAGCGTTTGAAGGCTTCCCACAAGGTGAACCGAAGACCTGGTGAGGGTCGCAGGAATCCGATGGATGCGAGACGCACATGACCGTTCGTTGTGGTGACGCTTAGGGGAGGCCTATGTCCAGCAGTGGACGTCTTTCGGCTGAGATGATGATGATGATGTGTGATCTGATTTGTCGTTGCTATATGGGCAGTATAATATAAGTTCTAATTTATACCTACTTACATACTTTTCCACTTTCACGCAAGCGAAACCGCTGGCAGAAGCTAGTATCATAAAACGGTTTCAATTCCATAACACTTAACCTTGTTCTTAATATCAGTTACATTATTTCTTGTTACACAAGACATTTGTTTTTTGTTCGCCGGTGTAATCTAAAACATAAGATCTCGTTAAACAGCTATAAAGTCATAGGTATAGCTAGGTATGTATGTCGTACCCTCATCCGTCCCGTTCTGTTTGTGCCGATACGAAACTATGTTTCCGTGGTTTTCTAGACGACTTGGCCTTTGTGAGGGTATAAATCTACCTTTAGTAGATCATTACATTTAAGATTATCAGCCTCTCAATTAAGGATTTTTCCGTTTTGGAACGATTTATCGAGTGTAATTTTTTTAGGTGAACAATCACCAATATGACTTCTCCGGCTCTGCGCGGACCGCAGTGTCAGACTTTTACTGACTAAAACCCGGTGTGGGACTTCCACTCCTTATCTTCGTTCCAGGGCTTCTCTTTTGTCCACCCCAGGGCCACAGTTTGTTGCGACCCTGCTGGGCCAATACATTTTGCTAAAATTTTGCTCTCGATGATTTGTACTCGATCCAGACGGTCATCGATCCGCTGGACGGCGAGCTATCTATTGCTCCTCGTCCGCCAGCCCATAAGTTACTGTCACTGTTGCGTCTTAGTAGATTACTGCATATAAACAAACTTAAAAATTTCACCTCGTAATATTCATCATCATCATCATAAAACATAAAATTTCGTTAAACAGCTATAAAGCTGTAGGTATAGCTAGGTATGTATATCGTACCCTCGTCCGTCGCTTTGTTTGTGCCGATACGAAACTATGTTTCCGAGGTTTTCTAGTTGACTTGACCTTTGTGAGGGTATATATATCTATAATATATGACGATATAAAGATCAATGAAGATTTATTTGTGTTTTAGTTTTGGACCGATTACTGACTGTCGCTGTTTCGTACTTTTATTATTATTACTGATAGACTTGGCTTTGACTACTATTACTATTATAGATGGTAAGCGATGATGTGGCTGACGATGAAGTACACATGTCTATTCACTTTTAACTAAAAGACCTGAAAGGTTGTAGCTAGCAGAAAACATGGACTCCGGCAAGGAATGTCGATTCTTAGCTGCACGTGCAATATATGGTATTCCCAAGACGCTTTGTACGTTTGGGTGGATAGTCTAGTAGTGCAACACCGTACATGACTAGTGGTAATATGATGGCACGGACTTGGTGGAAATAAACTGTGCAAATCCAATACACACAGCCTGAAACGTAAACGTATCTTATTAGATTATTGCCAAAGAAGAAGATCTCACTTCTTCCCTTTTTTCTCAGTATCACTCCTTACTGAGCGGTCGTGGTCATGACTTCAGGTGTTGTTTGTAAGCTCTACAAGACGCCGCCACTCTTTTCTCATGACCGCATTCCTCGTGTATTCATGAAGTGATAATGAGCCATTTATGGCCGTTTTTAGGGTTCCGTACCTCAAAAGGAAAAAACGGAACCCTTATAGGATCACTTTGTTGTCCGTCTGTCTGTCCGTCCGTCTGTCAAGACCCTTTTTCTCAGGAACGCGTGGAGGTATGAAGCTGAAAATTATATCAATTACTCAGGTCTACTGTCCCTTGAAGCTGTGAAAAAATCAAACTTCTAAGCCAACGCAATCAAAAGATACAGCCGTTTATGCCGCAAATTTTCGACACTTGCAAGGGAATCAAAACCTACAGGGTACTTCCCGTGAACTCAGAATCTTGAAATTTGGTACGAAACAACGTCTTATAGCATAGATAAAGGAAAAATTACGAAAACCATAAATTTTTAGTTACATCACATAATATATTTTTTTTTAATAATTTTAAACTTACTACCCATTTCCTCATAAACGCGTAGAGGTATTAAATTGAAATTCATACCAAATACTCAGGTCTATAATACCTTTAAGCTGTAACAAAATCAAACTTCTATGTTAACGCAATCAAAAGAAACAGCAATTTAAGCTGCATATTTTGAAACTCGCAAGTATTCGCAAGGGAATCAAAACCTAAAGGGTACTTCCAGTCGACCTAGAATCTTGAAATTTGGCATGAAGCAACGTTTTATAGCACTCATATAGGGAAAAGTCTGAAAACTGAAAATTTGTTGTTACGTCACAAGAATTATTTTTTTGAAAAATCTTCAACGCTCGATTCGAGAATAGAACTTTATTCATAGGTAAGTTAGAGGTATTGAGTTGAAATTAACACCATATAATTGGGTCCGTGGTCCCTTGAAGCTGTGCAAAAATCAATTTTCAATTCAATTGGTAAAGTGACGGGAAAAAAAGATTCGTCCGTTTATACTGCAAAAAACGTACATTTCGAGACTGTCGAATTGTTCGATTGAACTGTTTTTATAGGTAAGTTACTACGGAACCCTCAGTGCGCGAGTCCGACTCGCACTTGCCCGGTTTTTTTTATGTAACATAAACTAGTGCTTTACTGCGACCCCGCCTGATGGTAAGCAATAAAGCAATCATTGATGGCGAGGCGCACTAGTTTATTAAGAGCCTAGAAAAAGAAGTCTTCAGACCTCACTACAAAATTCTAAAACAATTGCACCCTGATAATTTAAAAAACTAACTCCTTACAAAATAAATGTACAAAACCGTCTTCCTAGTCCCTACAAAGTTCAGGAGGAAAATAAAAAACCATCGTTTAGTGTAAATTTTTTGTTCCCACTTCATTTGCAGAGCTGTTTTAAAAAAATTCTTCGTTGCAGGGAAACCCTTGTCGAGTTAATGAGCCAACGGTATTGTACTTTGGCAGAATTCGTCGAAATGTTATTTTTATTTAGAACCTAGTTCGTTCTTCGAGTTGAGGATATTGGAAGCTTTTTTTATTAAAAGTATTTTTGTTTATTTGTGAGAGTAGTCTGTGTTCGGTTTGTTTAAGAGATAGCACACACGAACAACAAATTAGTTGTTGAGACTAAAGTTGCTCTCTACGACTGTGAGAACAAAACATATATAGCATTAGCATTATCGGCCTTATAATTTTCCCACTGCTGGGACTTAGGCCTCCTCTCTTGGAGAGGGAATGGGCCATAATCCACCGCGCGGGCCTATTGTGGATTGGTAGATATAATCATTTATAGACTGATGCATAAATCATTATAGACTGATGAATAAATTATGGCAAGACTGGACTGGACTGGACCAATATTACAGAAGAGATTCCTAGTTTGGGAAAAAGATGCAAATAAAAATATGCAAACTTCTATCCTTTATTTTAATTCAAAAAACCCTTTCTATCAACTCCACTACCTATTAGCATTAGCATTTTCTGCCTTATAATATTCCCACTGCTAGGACTCAGGCCTCCCCTCTAGGAGAGGGAATGGGCTGTCAGTAATCCACCACGCAGGCCCAGTGCGGATTGGTGGATACCACTACCTATATGTTATGACAATAATGATACACCGACGAACTTACCAAAGCACTCTCCACTCTTTCTTACCGAACCATGCACCAAAATGATAAAAAAAAAATCTGCTTAATCTAAAAAGCAACAGATGTAACCATTAATCATCACCAAAATCCTGCACCCATCCGGAAAGAAACCTCGAAAGAATCCGTAGCAAAAATAACTGCAGTACAGAATTCCTGTTAGATATAAATCATTTGCTATTAGATTCTATCGTGGTGTCGGAACCCATGTCAGGGACACCGAAGCTGCGTATTGTAGGCTCTATCTTACTGTAACAGATTATGGAACAAATTGCCCTTGCGTCTCAACTCTTACGGATTTTGTCTGAATGTAGCTTTTGTTAGACATGGGTTGTTTTGCTATGGTTGTTCGTAATTGGCGATTAAGAGCGTTCTTCTTGGGATATTTTTCTGTACCGTTATTAGACATTTTTCTGTAGATGTTTTGGAAACACAGATGTCTTGTGGATATTATCTATATAGGTTTCGATTGAAGTCAAAACTTAAATTTGTGAAAAAATAATCCAGTAAAGGCTTTTGAGACTTTTACCATTTTTTGTAAACGTTGGCCCTTCATTCATAAATAAAAAGTAAATACTTAGGTATCTAAAGAAACCTTGCTCATTAATCGAAATTCCGAATCATGCAAACTGTTTTTCTTTAAAATTTAAGGTTTTTAAAAAAACCACGTACAAATTTTGTTAAATATTCGAGTGAATGGTGGAATTACCACACGGTAATAGACCGTTCAGGCGTTATCTATCATTTTTTTTAATTTGCCTATTTATCAAACCTTGCATCGGATGAAACAACAAGCTTTGAAACTATGCAAACGTTAATGATGGCGCATTTTCATTAGTCGTTAACTCGTTCGGTATACAGCATGCGGGGAGTCCCCACATGCGGGATAACAATCAATGAAAGTTACCAAGTCGATACATGTTCGGTATACCGGCTACGGTTCCCCGAATGTGGGCCCTGTGGTACGCATTCCAGACATCTCTCGCACCCGGCAAGCGAGCCCTATCGACTAATGAACACGGTTCCCCGAATGCGGGCCCTGGGGTTGCGTTCCAGAAATCTCTCGCACCCCGCATGCGGGCCCTATCGACTAATGAAATTGCGCCATGATAGACGGATTGTGAAGGGCCATTTTAGTGCTTTCTAGCTCTAAAAAAATATTTTATTGAAAATTGTTTTAGCCATTGGTCACAAATTGGCCTTGTGAGTTTGCGGACCAATGACCTGGTCAGGGTCACGTGAATCCAATGGTCGCAAAACACTTGGGGAGTCATATCGACCTTTTGGCTGAAATTATGATGATGACGAATAAATGATCTACTAAAAATACTTCTTATTCAAACAAAACCAATTATAAAAGGTACTTATATATTAGGATACATGTATAATGTTAAAACGTTACATATTCAATGGCGCAACGGACTCTTGTTTCACAACGGTGGTCGACGATACCGACGGTTTGGGAGGGGACGCAGGTTCGATGGGTCTGAAACGAAACAAAACACAAAATTTTCAGCATAATAATAAATGGACTTAATCTTCTTCTTCTTCTTCTTATCGTGTCGATGTCTTTAACAACAATTTTTTCGACCAGTATTTAGCAACCTGTACGGCTCTATCATTGGCCTCGCATAGATCCCGAAATGTACAGGTGGTTGTGCAGGATGGGCAGCTCAGCAAGTGTCGCATGTCTTGCGTAGCGGCTCCACACTGGCATTGCGTTAAGGAAGGATCGAGGAAGCCCCATTTGGCCAGATTGTTTTTACAGCCACCAACCTGGGTCTGGACTCGGTTCAGAGCTTTTCAGATTGGCCACTGTAATTCGCGTCCAAGAGGTAGATGCTCTGATGGGGTGTTGAAGTGCGAAAGAGTTGGATGTCATGGAATTAATATTAACAAAGAATTTAAGCAACCTCTCTGTCTAACCGGTTACAACTGAACACTTGTATTTTACGTGAAGCAACAATGTGTCCTGTACATGCTTTAGAGGTATACGGAACAGAGTAAAAAGTACCGCAAACCTTCATTATAAAGGCAAGATCCTCAGACTAGATGGCTCTCGTTTCTGGTCCGGGCAACTGTCCGATAAATATCGGGCAGTTGCCCGGACATTAACTAATTTCAGACTGTTACATAATGTTCTAAAATCTAAATGCGTGGAAAATCCTGATGCCTGATGATGATGATGATCACGACGTTGCAATTTTGGATTTTTTACTTCTAAACTGGCAATATAGATGTTGCTATAAGGCTAGAGACTTTTTCGTAAATTATAACTTGACCTATCCCACTACAGGATGGAGCGGAAGGGCGTGTCAGAGTTTTACCCACTAAAACAACACCTGAGTCCTTTAGTTGCCTTTTGCGTTCTAGGTCCCTGGCTTTTCTTTTCATAAATACGCCGTGCCCCTAGCATCATCCCTAGCGGACATCGGCCGTGCTGGGCTCCTATGGTTTTGCTAACATCACTATGAGGCACACGTGGAATACTACGCGCTATCAACAACTCAGGCTCGATCCGGACAATTACCAGACCCGAGCCACCCATTGCTTGAGATCTACCATTTATTTTTAAACAAAAATAACACACAAACTACCCTCACCTTTCAAGTTGGAACCCAACAAGGCTACTAGGCGGCACTAACTCGCATGACACTAATTCCCTTGCATTCATCTTTGATTTAGCAGCAAAACAGCAGCGACTGTGACTTTGGGCGTAATTCCTGAAAATTAAACAAAGTATTATTATGCTTACTAGAAGGAGGATGTAAATCCTGGGCCCACCTTCCAATAGTAAGTAGGTATTTTTGACTGAATGTTACTATGGACCCAAGTTCCTAATCGGAGTTCTTTCCAAGTTATGCTTTGTTTTATAGATTAGTTTTGTTGAAAGTATCCAACGATGTAACTGAGATAGCTATCGGAAAGTGGGCCCGGATTTCATAGAAACCCTCAAATTTTCATCAAATTTTCATCAAATTTTCAACAAATTTTCATCAAATTTTCATCAAATTTTTATCAAATTTTCGTTTAGCCAACAATAGATTTATTTTTCAAATCCTTCATGTTGTCGTGCTTGACCTCAGACTTTAGCAAAGTGTCAGGCTAAAAAAATGACACTTCAGTTTTCCATTGAAAGCAGACGGGTCAGTTATGATAAAGAACGTTAATATTACCAGGGATTTCAATACGTTTACTTTACGCATAATAAAGTTAAAGACAAACTGAGCCCACGTATGCTACACTTTATACCATCTCATCATCATCATCATCATCTGCCTAGCATTTTCCCAACTATATTGGAGTCGGCTTCCAGTCAAGCTGAATTTAACTGAATACCAGTATTTTACGAGGAGCGGCTGCCTACCAGACCTCCACAATTCATTAACTGGTTTAACACGGTACTTCATCATGACTACCATCTACCATCTACACTTTTAAATTTGCTGAAAATAATTGCGTATGCAAAGTTCAGTTTTAAACCATACTTGGCATACGCAACGCAACTGAACACAAACTCGGCCCATATCTGGCACGTATACTACGCATTATGCCATCTCATCATCTGCCTAGCCTTTTCCCAACTATATTGGGGTCGGCTTCCAGTCAAGCCGGATTTAGCTGAATACCAGTATTTTACGAGGAGCAGCTGCCTACCAGACCTCCACAACCCATTAACTGGGGTAACACGGTACTTCATGGCAAGACTGGAGTCAGATTTACTGGCTTCTGACTATCCGTAACGACTGCCAAAGATCTCCAAATGACAGCCGGGACCAACGGCTTAACGTGCTTTCCGAAGCACGGAGGAAACTCGTTATGTTAAGATGGTCACCCATCCACAGACCAACCTAGGCAAGCGTTGCTTAACCTTGAAGATCGATCTGTGCGGCTTTTATTATCTAGCCACGAGCTCCTCCACGCATTATGCCATCTAGAAACTTGAATTAGCTTAAAAACAGACGGTTTACGTGGAATGCGTGTAACAGGCATTGCGAATGCCAAATAACTATGTTTCTAAGTCATCTGTTTTCAAGAAACGTCAACAGTCAAGATGCGTACAGCATACGAGTACGTGGGTTCAAGTTATCTTTAGCTTAAATGTGTGTATGTGAATAAAGTTTT
This sequence comes from Mythimna separata, assembly GCA_030763345.1. NCBI lineage: Eukaryota > Metazoa > Arthropoda > Insecta > Lepidoptera > Noctuidae > Mythimna > Mythimna separata. Next base: position 9,803,261 of record CM061190.1, read on the forward strand.
AATTGGCATTACGAATGTGCGTAATACGTTGGTGTTTTTTAATGAAAAAAGAATAGGATTTACCTGCAAAATGGTGAATTACAAGATATCTGGTCCAATCTCCAAGTCGGGAACTTCTTTTGTCGAATCACTTTGACTTTATTAACGGTTCTTGGGGTAGTACTGTAACAAACAGCAATTCAAAACATGATTAATCATCATTATTTATATATTAACACTTGCTTCTACCATTGGTTTTACAAGCATAAAAGTTGAAAATTATTCCAAAGTATGTCCGATATAAATTAATATGATCATCTATACCCGAGCGCCAAATGTCATCCACAAACATACACACAAAAACAAACTTTTGCAAGAAATTTTTACAAGTACATACAAAGTTTTGCCTATAAAATAGTAACTACTACTACTACTACTAAAAAATATTTTTTCGCATTAACCTAAAAAATATATATTTTGTCAACTTATGAACGATTAATTTACAACGTAAATGCGATTGCGAAGCTTTTAGGTGGTTCTCGCAAAACGCGATTAAACGCGATGCCGTGGCTTTGTCCTACGTGTGCGTGAAGTAACCATTTTAGTCGCAATTTAAAATAAGCCATCACACTGCAAAAATTCGCGTGAAAATATGAAAAACTGATCGCGTCCACTTCGCTTTTGTTGTCCGTACCGCACTCACGTTTAAGGCCAAGTGCGCCAACGCAAGTTCTGTTCGCTTCCCAACAATTCACTTCGAAATCGCATTCACGTTGCATCGACTGCATAAAGAACTTTTGAAGCGTTTTTCCATTGGCCGGCACGGCATCGTCAATATAGGGCAACAACCAGGCAAAGATTGAGGCAAAATGTATGAAATCTCGCCGTTGCCGGCTATTGGAAAAACGTGTATTTCATTTGGACGAATTCATACAATTTTGCTTCCATCTTAGTCGTCGCCTTTTCGTTGAAGTCGGCCGGAGTGTCGGTCAGTGAAAAAAGGCTTGATCTTGATGCTGGTGACACTGCAACTGTGACACCGTCGAGTTGGCCAATCGTCGCTTATACCAACCGCAAGCATAATTGACACGACCTACTGCAATTTCATAAAATTCGCTTTTTAATAGAACTGTAATTATCAAATATTGTTGGATTGTGATAGCTACTAATTTCACTTGATTTTATGACTACTTTTTCTAATAAAATATGAAACTTTTTCGATAATGGTTATTTGCAAATGTATTGGAAAAAAATGTATAAAGCAATCGAGAAAAAAGATGTGGGGATAATACTGGCCAATCAAATTAAAGTATCGCGTCATTTAGCTGTGCTCTAATTGGCTAATGACAAAACCCTCAAGAGAACGCCATCCTAAAAAAACTGGTAGAGAATACCATACATTTGCTGTTAATAAATGTGGATGATCATGTAAAAGACTGAGCAGACATCTCTTTCTTTGAAGGTTTTTAAAATTTGGTTCTAGGTAACTCTAAAACTTGAGTGACACTTACCTCATTATCTGAACGGCATAAACATAAAGTCCGCACTAGACACCCTTTTCGCGTTCTGCTTCTTCGGCTTCGGTTTAAAACCTTTAATCGTGCTACGTACAGTGTACAGCTTTGAACCCATAGACTTGACGGCTTTAAACGCATTGGTGACTTTGTGTATAGGTAGCACCGGTAGGCTTATGTTTATGTTTGTTTTGAAGCTTGTTTGGAATGGTAAAGCACTGGAAAGACCCTTCCACGCTAATCTGTTAGTAAAAGAAAACATTTCAAGTTAAATATGAGCTTTTAAAAATATAGGGGTGCTTTACATTCCAAACAAGATGCTAAGGCACATAGAAGGCGTTTTGGTAACTGGATACGCAATCCAATTGCGGTTCCTGAGTTAGAAATGTTTATTAAAAAAAATTAAGTCAATAGGTACAGTTGAATAAGCTACGTATTATCTAGGCTTACTTAGCCAATTTACCGAATTAAGGTTATTACATCATTCCTATGTCCTAAATTTAAAATGAGTAGGGTTTTGCATTACAAAATTTGGTCCCTTGTATCATAGTCCTTAGAAGAAGAATTTTAAGAAAGCGTCTTTTAGTGCTAGCTTAGCGTCATGTGTATTACGTCTTGCGCAAAATTTCATGCTTCTACTACTTTTGACTGTACTTTGACAAGTCTGTCAGTCTGTTTCTCCTTTTGTGTATAAAGATATTGACAGTGTTATGGAAAAATAAATGAATCATGGACCCGCAAACGATGACGAAGGCCTTTGCCCAAGAGCGGGATAGAGCAGGCTAGCAGGAAAAAAAACAACAAATTGGTTCGTTCAACTGTACATAGTCAAGTAGAAAGTAAAAATCAACGCCTCATATGTGCCAATTCTATGACACTAGTGAAACAAACCCTCGATTTCTGGAAAGAAATTTTTATCAGCAGGTCAAAATTTAACGCAAATACAGTTGCATAACTTAATTTACGTTCAATTTTATTTGATTGGCTGAAAATTTATTCAACACATCACAACAGCATAATCGCTTTAATTTTGCAAAGAAAATCTTTCAAGAAATCTGGGCCAATAGCTGTATCTAAATTCAACGGAATGAATGATTTTACAGTGTACCTATTGAAATACTGATCTATGGTAGGTGTCAGATCAATTTTCCATAGCGGGCATTGACCCTCATGCATTTATTGACATTCTAATTTAAAAAATGGAAATAAAGACAAAGCTGTCTTGAATTGACATATTACGTCATGATCATTTACATAATTATTCTAGTAATCAAAAACAGTTGTTTGATTTAGAGGTACCTACGCAGAGATATTAGGAAAAGGTCAATGCACTTTACTGTTTTATCTGGCGCCTACCACTACTACCTACACTATATACAGAAACCTTTGTCTAAGTCTAAAATAAAATTTTCTAGAACATGACATAACCTTTTCAAACCTAAAAACTTACCGAATAATTTACTTCCAAAATCTCAAATTAATAATAATGAATCTTTGAAGTTTTTACGTACCTGCTAAAATAACCCTTCTGTACTTTAGGTGGCTTTAGACCGCTAAGCGAAAACTTTTTCTTCCTGAAACACGAAATATACGGATCAATAGGTACAAACCCACGACCAATGAGAATGTCTAAGTATCAAGATTCTATCTTGTCTCTCTCTTGTCTATCTAATTGGTGACCTTTAACAAAAATAATTTATAAGCACACACAGCAAATCCAATACAAATTAATTTATTTAAATTACCAAAATATTAAATTGGACACGTCCAAAAACTAATCAGGGTAGGATTTTAAATGAATTAGGTTTTACATTTGAACTCTGTAGATTATGTCCCTTCGGTATTTTAAGGGACAGGACCATGTTCGGTAGATTACTATAACGTATGTAAACTTTTTTGGCAATTAACTAGAGTCACCGGTATAGCTATGATGAAAATCAAATTAAGAAAGAAGAAGAAGAACGAAGACGTGTCAATAACGACTGAACCCGAGTCACCGGTATAGCTAAGATGATAATCAAATTAAGAAAGAAGAATATCAAAGAAGAATATCAAAGAAGAAGTGTCAATAACGACTGAACTAGAACCATCGACACAGCTAGCAAGATAATCAAATCAATAAAGTTCTTCTTTATTGATGAAGAAGTGTCAATAACAATTGAACTACAATCATCGACACAGCTAGCAAGATAATCAAATCAATAAAGAAGAAGGAAGAAGTGTCCATAACGACTGATCAAGAATCATCGACACAGCTGGGAAAATAATCAAACAAAGAAAGAAGAGATAATGGACTGGTTATATCTATAAGTATGTAACAAACATTCTTACTATTCGATAGTGGCTTGCATTGTGGACAGGTTGCTTTCTCTGAAGCCATAACCACCGGTAGCTTAGATACCGTTGGACTACTATTTCTTTATGTATTTTAATGTCATTGTTTAAAATGCTTTTAAGAAATATTAAAAAATGTAAACAAAAACAAAATACATATAGACGGTAAAATAACAAATTCTATGATAAATGTCAAAGAGTTTAGTGAGAGAGATGACAACTAAATGTTTAACATTTATAACGTAAACCAAAAATATTATTTTGTAGGAGAGAAATTCAATGTGAACTAAAACAACCATCTCTAGGCATACATTATGAATTTCAACTGTCACCATTTGTATACTAAAACATAAAATTTACATTAGCAGAATGGTAAATGAACGGCATAATAATGTCTTACTTTTGAGGATAATGTATAGTGACTCCTTTTGGTGTTATTTTTTGTTTGCAAGGACCATCATTGCCGCAAGGACATCCCTTCGTAGGACGATATGCAGGTAAAGGCACCACTCTAAAATCATAAAATTGCCTTAAAATCTCAAACCCATAAAATTTAAAATAAATTTATCAAAAAAAATATAAAAAAAATTCTACGCAATATGAAATTTGTCATCAGAAAAAAAAAAATAAAAAAAGACTCACTCTTTCTTTTTAAAAACTTTCCATTTTGGTTTCTCAGTTATCACATAACGCAAGTTGGATAAACTGTAACAGAAAGTAAGAAAGCTTTATTATGAATTGGAGAGAGGCCACAAGAGAAATTTCGCTTGTAGCTTGGTTGAAAAGAAGTTCGAAAATATTGGCCAACGCTGGAAAATATACTGTTGTGTTACAGTGATATTTTTAAAACTGTGTATCGTAATCGCACAAAAAAATAATACAAAAAATAATGGATTCATCTTCTACTTAGATATATAACCAGCTATATGGTCAGGACTTTTGAACCACACAGGCCTCCTCTGTAACAGGGAATAAGTCCGTGTAGATTAATAGTTGTTAAAATGTCTGCAACAATTTTGTTGTACAAGGAAATGTCGGTTTCTTTACGATCATTTCCGTCACCGTTTTGAGAGCAATGGTAAGGAATTGAATAAATGCTTACGATATGTTAAGCGCAGCTTTTACAACCGGACTACCACTACTCTCTTATATTTGGACTGAAAATTGTAGGTTATAATGGCAATAACAACCTCTGGGTAAATCTTCTGGGTGGTCCAGCAGAGGCCGACTTTTGCCTGAAGACTGTTGACGTGGCCGACCCTCTATACCCCTCTCTGCGAGCACAAACATGACAGTTTACAAGTCATGCTAATTGACTGAAAGAACAATCATATAATTACCTGGAGTTACTAGTCGCCTCGTCTATCTTCCTGAAGTCTTTACTATTTATCATTCCCATTTTTCCAATCTCCTTCTACCTCTTCTAATTTTTTGTCTCCCTGGTACATTGGCGTAATATCGAACACAAGAATTTTTCAATATATATTCTCTAAACGATTCTTACTATATTGGCAATGACTAAGATGCATTTTGTTACGGTTTTTATGTAAATTATTTCATCGTTTGTGTTTATAAGTTACCTCTTAGATTTGACATTTTGTATTTGACAGAAATATCTTTTCTAAAATTTTTGGTGAAAAAAGTTTTTGACACTATTCTTGCAAAGAGGATATAAGAAAGGTTCGCTATTAAGTCTAAAAGAGAGTTTCTTTACATTTATTCCATTAAATCTCAGTGGCTTGTTTTAATCATTTGCAAATTGATTCGTATATGATTCTATTTGTAGGCATTTTAACATAAAATTGGTATTGTTTTATTCTCAAGTGTCTAGACAACTGAACAATATGAAAATGTGTGGAATCTTGAAACAGGCGCGATCTCAGTAAAACAGAGCTGAGTATTTTATTGTAGTATTGTCTTCCTCAATAAAAGCTCGCTGTGAGGAGTGACTCGATACATTTGCTGCCAAATGCTACAAATAAATTTGAAAACGTTACGTTAACGTTACATTCATATTCCAAACATTTGGGAAACAAAGTGATTGTATTCTAAAGTGATTGTATTATAATATCATTGGCTTTGTATGAAAATTAAGTGTTAAGTCTATTTATGAAATATTACTGCCCGCCCACGGCTCCACCCACGTGTGTAATCAGTACTGCCCTTTAAAAGGTGATTTATGTACAAAATTACCAATTTTAACCTTTCAAACATATGGCAAACCACCATTTTTTTTATATTACATAAACCAGTGCTTGACTGCAATCCCACCTGATGGTAAGCACCATGCAGATTATCACAGAAATATCACAATCAAAAAATAAGTAGTGAGGGTAGAAGGGTAAAAAATAGTCAACTACCTATTGAATAACCTAATTTATTATTAACCTCAAAACTAGTATACAAATCGATCAAGGCAAGGATCGAGTTCGATAACAATCACAAGATTTTTATATAGAGTGTGTCTAATCAAAGCGCGACCTGATTTTTTATTTTATTTTATTGGCACAACATTATTCAGCCACAATTGTAGGAAATAAAAAAATTGTGAAGTGCCAAGACATGATTCTTCTACTAGTTAGTACCTAATAAATAACACATGCAAAATTTTTGGATTGAACCTCTTTTTCTCAGGTCGCGTTTTCATTAGACGGACTACCCTTATAATCTACATTATTAACACTCTGCCCTTATCCCATGTTATTTGGGATAAGCGCAACATGTTTTTTTATTCTACCTAGATAATATCAGAGAATTTATAATATTAGCTCAGAAAATCAAACACAAAATGAATACAACCATTCATATTCAACCCTAACCAACAAAATCCAGTATAACCGTTCCCAAACTGCCAACTGTTCCATCATCCTCGCTCCAAATCTAAATAACCTTGACACTTAGACCTACAGAACTCCATTAAGGGTTAAACTTCCATGTTTATACACCCCAACGCTCCCATTGATCAGTAAAGAACAACCGGGTCCTAAGCAAACAAACATGAGCTCTACGGAAACTTTTAACAAAGGGGGTGCCGAGTTGTATGGATTTTATTCTTCTTCTGTAATATGTGTAGCTTAAGGACTGGGAGTTAAATGGGGTTAAAGGTTACGGAAGCTATTTTATAAATAGTATTAAATTGGTTTTTTCACGAGGAGCTCGTGGCTAGATAATAACAGCCGCACAGGTCGATCTCCAAGGTTAAGCAACGCTTGCCTAGGTTGGTCTGTGGATGGGTGACCATCTTACCATAACGAGTTTCCTCCGTGCCTCGGTAAGCACGTTAAGCCGTTGGTCCCGGCTGTCATTTGGAGATCTTTGGCAGTCGTTACGGATAGTCAGAAGCCAGTAAAATCTGACTCCAGTCTTGCCATGAAGTACCGTGTTACCCCAGTTAATGGGTTGTGGAGGTCTGGTAGGCAGCCGCTCCTCGTAAAATACTGGTATTCAGCTAATCCGGCTTGACTGGAAGCCGACCCCAATTTAGTTGGGAAAAGGCTAGGCAGATGATGATTAAATTGGTTTTATGAAGACCTGTATAGTATTGTATAGGTCTGAATGTTGGGCTGCGAAAAAGATGGATGAAAAAAGATTGCATTTAGAGAAGATAAAAATGTTGAGATGGATGTGTGAAGTAACAAAAATTCATGTGAATCCTACCTGATGCAATCGTGTAAGCAATGATACAATAGTTGATTGTGAAGTGCACTAGCACATGATTTTAAAGTAGGAGCAACTCGACAGTCGTTTACTGACTTTATCCCAAGCGCCTTCTTTCAGTAGCCTTTTACGTTCCAGAGCCGTGGTAAACTGATGAATCTTTCAAATAATCTCGATGCCCTGCTATACCAATCTTACTTACATAAGTATTGTTTTGAGTCAAACTGCAAATGCAACTAAATCTTGCACTACTAGGCAGGTCTACTAATATCTGTGTGATTATATCCTCAAAAGACATTGCATACAAAAACTTGCACTTCACTTCGACAAAATTTCTAGCAATAAAAATACGAACATCAATACTCAACAAATACATATATTTATAACCTCTTTTACGATAACATTACCGTTCCTATACGGAACCATGGTATTATTAGATGCGCATCAACCTCGAAAAGGATATCCTTATTTTTTACACACAAAACGCGTCTAACCTTTACAAGATCGCTCGCTTTGTTATAAATTGTATGGAGTTTAAGCAAGTACCAAACTTTTGTTGATATTTTATTGAGTTTTCTAAGAGAGGAGAGGTTTTTCCGGTGTTTTGATAGTGAAAGGTTTTTTTTAACCTATCACATACTCGCAAAACGAGACTCAATAGTAAAACAATAACAGCGCGGTCTTATAGGACCGATCGGGGATTCATGAATTAAGGAAATTCATCCAATGACTTCTTCCTAGCTCGTGGCTAGACAATAACAAACGCACGGGTCGATCTTCAAGGTTAAGCAATGCTTGCCAAGGTCTGTGTGGTCTGTGGATGGGGACCATCTTAACATACCGAGTTTCCTCCGTGCCTCAGAAAGCACGATAAGCCGTAGGTCTCGGCTGTCATTTTTAGATCTTTGGCAGTCGTTACGGATAGTCAGAAGCCAGTTAAAGACTCCAGTCTTGCCATGAAGTACCGTGTTACCCCAGTTAATGGGTTGTGGAGGTCTGGTAGGCAGCCGCTACTAATAACGCTGTGCGGCTGTTATTATCTAGACACGAGCTGCTCTCTTATGTTATTAAATATATATTCGTAATTGTGTATAAAAAATACTTATACATAAAAAAGCATTATAAAACCATCATAATTCCTATTAAGAAGATACTTAATATTACTAAAACGCCAATACACTTAGTACAATCCATTGTACGTCGTTCAAACGTCTATTGATTCGTCTGTGTTGGCACTTGTCACCTTATGAGTATGATCGATTGCTACCTATAAGGCACCTGGTACTGCTTGTGGCACAATTTATAAGAAAAAGAGTATTATAAAAAAGTTTTAAAAGAGTGTTTGAATTAAGACTTTGAGTTTGTTTGGTTATTGGTTCTAAACACCATTTTTTGAGGTAGCAATTCATTAAATGTCTGAGAAAGGGAAACCGGGGTCCTGGAACGCAAGGTAAAGAAAACACATACATAGGTGTGGTTTTAGGCAGTAAAAATCTGCCACGCCCTCCCGCCAGACCCTAGAGCGGGAAACATCATTAGATGATTTCCAAAGCCCAAGGTCCAGCCATTGCAACTGTGAGTTGACAATGACAGTTCTTCATATGCGTTCGCTGTTTGACGACTATCTCGACGACGAGCTCGTCGCCATGAAAATTACTTTTAGAGACTAGCACCGCTGGAACCCAAAGAGCGATTGAAAGAGCAAATTTATAAGAGTGAATGTCTGATACTACTTCTCGTTTCACTCAGACTAGAAGGACCTTGTGATGATTTTCGATCCAAAAAAAGAAGATAATAATTTTATACAAAACCTTTTTTATTTTGCAAACAAAAAGTACGTAATTTAACGTTTGAATCCCCAACCGGTCCTATGAGACCGCGCTGTTATTGTTTTACTATTGTGTCTCGTTTCGCGGGTATCTGAGTAACTACATTAAAAATTACGTTACTTCATTGTTATGCAAAATTAAATCTATCTATCTATCAAACAAACGTGAATATAAACAGCAGTATTGTTATCAAACATCGAATCGAATTGTTTACATGGATGGATTTTTAAGCTATTAAGATCTCTTTTACAGTGAAGCATAGCCTATAAATGAAGCAGGCTTGCGAGCAGCGAGCAATGGGTAGCTCGCCATTCAGACGTCCGGACTAAACCCATGTCGTCAAAGGCGCGTATTGTTCCACACGCGGATCAAAGACACAGTCAGCAAACTGTAGGGACCCGACATGCTCGAAGCCTACTGGGTTAAACGAAAGAGAATCCGGGGAATGAAACCAAGGAAGGAACAGGAGTGAGTTTTTAGTCAGTAAAAGACTGAAGACTGACACCCACTCCCTCTAGAGCGAGAGAAGTCATGTTGATGATTTCCCACCTTAAAAAAGAGCCTATAAATGAAGAATAATGGCACCGTCACATCTGCTCGAATTATCTGCTGTATAACAATCACATTATCTTCAGCGGTAACGTTGACATTATCGTGTGATCGTTAACGATCCATCACGCAACCGATAAAAAGTTACACCATTTCAAATTGTTACATTACCAAATGAATTTTAGGGTATTACAAATATTTATTATGGTTTTAAAAGCCATTGGTACGAGTTTTTTTTTTATTATATTACAATTAAGTTGCTAGTTACCAGTAGTTAGCCTGTAGTGTCCCACTGCTGGGCGAAGGCCTCCCTCTCCCTTTTCCACACACACCTATCTTCAGCCATTGCAGGCCAGTCCCTCCGATAGTTGTCCAACTCACCTCTCCACCTTCGCCTCGGTCTGCCACGATGACATCTATTTAAGACTATTTTTTTATATTATTAGTTGAGTCAACAACAACTTTACCCTAAGTCGCAAATAAAAAGATTTTTTCGAATCTGTTCAATAATTTTTTTTTGTTGAATAAGGAAACTATCAATTAACGGAATATAAGGACGCACGTACTGAAATTTTACGTCACCACCATTTGGTTAGATACGTGTGTACAAATGCGTCTGATTGAGTTTCAATTCGCGACAACAGCGTAAGGTGAAGCCGTTATCACTGGGCCACCGCTGCCCTTTTATGAGTCTTACTAGCTTCCTCCGTGCCTCGGGAAGCACGTTAAGCCGTAGGCCCCGGCTGTCATTTGTAGATCTTTGGCAGTCGTTACGGATAGTCAGAAACCAGTAAATCTGACTCCAGTCTTGCCATGAAGTACCGTGTTACCCCAGTTAATGGGTTGTGGAGGTCTGGTAGGCAGCCGCTCCTCGTAAAGTACTGGTATTCAGCTAAATCCAGCTTGACTGAAAGCCGATACCAATATAGTTGGGAAAAGTCTAAGTAGATGATGACTAGCTTCCGCCAGTGGTTCTCGTTTCCTCTTAGTGCTTGCCTACGTCATAATAGGAAATCTTGTGCAGAATTTTAAGCTTCGGGGCCCTGAAGTTTGGACTGTGCGATGATATTATATTCGTTAGTCAGTTTCTCCTTTTGTACAAAATATGATCCTTAAAATGAAGTTTCGGTTTTAGTTTCGGCCGAAACTGGTGGTTGCCAAAATTCGATTTAATTGTTTTTTAAATAATTATTATTAATAGGCTCGTGCTTGACCACATCTCACCTAATGGTAAGCGATCATGTGGTCGACGATGGAGCACGATTGCCTAGAAGCAACCTATTCACTCTAGACAAAGACCCCTAGGTTGTAACTATCAGGAAACACAGACCCTGGCAGGGAATTCCACTCTTTAGCTGTACGCATAATAATTTCGGTTGTGAAAATCGGTTTTGGTCGAATTCTAAAGCTCTATGTAAGAGAAAATGTTTAAAAATGTGATTCTTAAATAACGAGTCTTAAATAAAATCCCTAACATAAACCACCCCATTTTTCAAAGCATGATATCCAAACAATAATTTCTCGTAACTAGCCGATACAAAACAGTGACATAGTAGCTCCTGAAGCATTTTCCACAAAGTGCCCCCACAAGCGATGCTTTGTGCTTCTATTGTCTAAAGCCCTCTCTGAGACTACAAAAGAAAAATTTTTATTTTTAAAACGCTTATTTTCTAGATTTTGTTGAACTACTGGAATCGGTTGGATGGTTTATGGGCTAATAAATATTTTCAGCAGCAGTTAAGCGATTGTTTGCTGCGGAACAAATATTTGTGTGGTCTGCAGATAGTTGTTCTGGGTTTTGGTGTCTTGTGTGTGTAAGTTTACATGTTTGTGAGTGAACCCACGATTGTGGGAGTGATTTCTGAGAAGGGGCAAGGAATACAAACATAAGTATGTGTAAATTTGACACATCAGACTTCAGGAAAATATCTAAGAATGACGTATATATAGATTCTGCCAAGGCAAAATGCAAAAAATAAGCGTATACTAAAAGTGATAAATTGCATCTTTGTTTTCAATGTATCATCATCTACCTAGCCTTTTCCCAACTATATTAGGGTTGGCTTCCAGTCAAGCCGGATTTAGCTGAATACCAGTATTTTACGAGGAGCGGCTGCCTACCAGACCTCCACAACCCATCTTTGTTTTCAATTAATCAATATTAAACAAACGACCACATCATGGCTTACTATCAGGTGAGATGCGGCTCAAATGCGAGCCCATCAAATAATAAAAAAAACCATTTCGTACTTTACATTATTATAGGACTAAGCTCAAATTTCCCTTGCATGATCTAATCCAAGTTGCAAGAGAACTAAGGTTACAGAGGAGAGCGCATTGAGCTACCCTCTACTTCGTACTCACTGCTCAGCACCTGACTCCATTCTGTCTGGCTTAAGCCTACATCAAAGCGATGAAGGAAAACATCGCGAGGAAACTGACATGTACTAGTGCCAAAAAATTTAAGATATATGTCACATCCAACCCAAATTGGCCCGCGTAGTAGACTATGACCCATTCCCTCACCTAGAAAGAAGGCCTGAGTCCCAGCAGTGGGACCACTATAAGATGGATTGTGCTATGTTATGAGGCTACGCTCAGCTCCACTTCTCTCCCACTTTACACTGTTTCCACTGATGCGGAGAAGAGATTTCAAACACTGTGGCTGTCCAATTCACGGACCGCTTCTTTCCACTTCATCCAGCTATAATTTCTTTTTTGCTAGCCATTTAGTAAAAGTGAACCGAGTGTTGGAAGGCACCTCGTTACGAGGACTAGTAACCTAGTGAAAGTCATAGGAATCTGATGAATGACAGACGCACAAGGCAGGTCGTTGTGCGACGCTTTGGGCAAGCCTATGTCTAGCAGTGGACGTCTTTTATCTGAAATCATATTAATGATCTATCTCGATTAGCCTAGTTTACGTACTTAACAGAAGGGCTATGAAACCAGGCGACATCTGGATAGTCAGGAATTTTTTATGACAATACTTTAAAAGTGTTACAATAATAAAGATTTCCAAATAAGTTTCTATTCAAAGTTTTTCTCTAGAATCTTTATTTTATATTTGTTAGACTCGTGCTTGACCATTATTTCACCAGCTGGTAAGCAATGATGTGATCAACAGTGGGGTATGCCACCCTAAAGGTAATCTATTCACTCGTGATACACATATGTACGTACGCACATTGAATGTGTTCCCAAAACATTTTGTGTGTTTTGGTTTATCCACCATGTGCCGATAGTGCATTCCCCTACATCTGATAGTCCGATAATGGAGTGGGCTTGACGAAATTAGGTTATGCAATACCACGCACACTCTTCGAAATATTAGCCGCAGAAATCCGACAAACGAGCTCGACTAGGTGACGATGTATAAGACTTTGAAGTTTAGCCGTAACATATACACATACACATATATTCTTATGTAACTATTTATTTATTTTAATTCACTTATATAAGACAACTGATTTTTATCCGTACCGACACTCAAAGGTTCAGTTGAAAATCAGCGTCATGTAACTGCTACGTAGTTGCGCGGCATTATGCTGAACTGGACCTATTTGGCGAAGCCGTGAGATATTGTTGTACTTATTTCTTTTTTTGCTTTTTTTATGTGTAATTTAAGTTTAACTGTACTCGTTCATATTGATGGTTTGCCAAATAAACGTGTTTCTTTCTTTCTTTCTTTCTTTAAGTTTCGACTCGACGACTGCTTTGTTACCTGATCTTTGTTAAATGATCCTTTTGGCGCTTTTCTTAATTGCCTTATTAAGCTAATATCTGGAAAATCCATACCAAAGACGGAAACAGTGCTTCATACACAATCGAACTGGTGCTTGAGAAAGTTTAAGGAGTTTCTTATAATTCTATCAAAGAAAAGGAAAAAGAAATCGAATCTGAATAGGGCTGCATGCATGAAAAATATTTATGATTTAACCATTTTATCAAAATAGAATACCAACTGTGAAAACAAAAACGCAAACGAGATATAATCATTTCAAACAAATACTATATCTGTTGCTCTCGACAAAACTCCAATTTCTATAGCAGTCCAACGGGCAATGTAATATGACGTCATATTACATTCAAACTTCCATTTCTTCAAACTTCGTCGTCGAAAAAAATATTTTAAAACTTCTTTCATATTTATTTACTAGAGCTAAAAGTGTATTAATTTAGCAAATAAAAACAATGCATGCATATTCTCTATCAGTTTCTGTCCACAGCCACTTCCAGACACTGTATCTCCTCTACTTGTCGGTTTCGTTTAGAGAGTAAACTGGGCACTTGTTACTTCAGCGACGATGGCATCGCAATGGTCTTGTCAGCCTGTAATATCACAGAATAGATCGGTACAGAAGGCATGTTCCATACAACGATAGAAAACTCACGCATACATAGGTTCACTTAGCATTATCGGCCTTGTAATGTTCCCACTGTTGAGACTCAGGCCTCCTCTCTAGGAGAGGGAATGGGCTGTAATCCACCACGCGGGCTAAGTGCGGATTGGTGGATGTCACATGTCTTCAAATTTTTGGTTCTAGGACATGCCGGTTTCCTCACGATGTTTTTCTTCACCGTTTTGAGAGCAGTAGTGATGAAATTAATTACACAAAGTAATGCGTCTGAGTGGGTTTGAACCCGCGACCTACAACTTGCAAGTCGGAGCAGTTACCACTGGGCCAACACTGCTCTACAGCTCTGGTCTACTCTATAGGTTCACTTCGAGTACAGTTAATACAAGCATACCTTTTTTTGGGCTGCGAAATTATCAAATTACTTCACCCATTCAAGTTGAAACAAAACGATCATGCGTGGGTTTAAGAGGCCCGACTAAAACCCACGCGTGCTCTTTCAGTACTTTCAAATAAAAAACTTTAAGCATTTCTTTCAATAAACATTTTACGGGCGCTTTTGAATTTTTAAGGTCATTCACAAAAAAGGTGAAGCTATTTGCACTTTCCAAAGTGTAAAAGAAACTTCATAGACAGTCTTTTAATTCAGTAAATAATTGCAAAAATATGGTTACATCATGGTCCTTTCCGTCCTAGGACCGTGGTGACTATTGTGAATAATTCCGAAGCCACAAGATCACAAATTAAAATTTAGATAGCCAATGTCAGTTCGTCGATGAATAATCATCTATTTCATCAAGACTAGAGACCATGCCACAAACTATTAACGCGATCCATTTGACGACCTAAACTAAATTTCTTTTTTAAATTTTATTGATTCATCCCTCTTTCTCGCTTGCACGCTTGCACGCTTTATATTTTGACACGTCATGATAAGGTTCCAGTCCGTTACTTGACAAACACGTCAAGCTATCGGCTTTGTCAATGTCACTTCATAGACTATTTACTGTCTATATGTGTTACAAGTAGGTACTCCGAAAATCTGACAACCCGTCAATGATGGGGATCAGGTTACGTAATTTAATAGCTTAATTGTTGCTTTAGAATATCATAATTCATCATCATCTATACCTAGCCTTTTCCCAACTATATTGGGATCGGCTTCCAGTCAAGTCGGATTCAGATGAATACCAGTATTTTACGAGGAGCGGCTGCCTACCAGACCTCCACTAACCATTAACTGAATTAGAATATCATAATTATTACACTAATATTATACAGGTGAAATTTTGTGAATAGATTTGTGTTAAGTACTTCTTCATGCTCTAAAGGCATGCACTTAAGCATACAGGCAGACATGTCTTAGAATAGCACATAGGATATTTTTATCTCAGAATAGGGTTTTTTTTCCCTTCGGACCTTTTTTTTTCACGCGCTAAAAGTGCGTGTAAAACTGCATTTAGGCACGCAATTCTCTGTTTTTCACACTAGTGTACAAAAATGTATTACATTTATTCTTCTACTAGGCGTTAGTCCCGGCTTTTGCCAGGGTCCGCCTTCCGGATTAGCTTGCTCCACTTTGTCTGATCTTTGCCCCACCACATTTATTGTATTTATAAAATCAGGCTGGGCGCTAAGCGACACCTGTGAGACGTGGGTCAAATCCCGTTTATCTATATCTTCGTACTAACTATCCCCTGCGGTTTCACCCGCATTTTCCGTTACAACTCCGCTCCCGTGGGTCGTAGCGTGATGATTTATAGCCTATAGCAATCCTCAATAAATGGGCTATCTAACACTGAAAGAATTTTTCAAATCGGACTAGTAGTTCCAGAGATTACCCCCTACATACAAACTTACAAACATACAAACTTACAAATTTTACCTCTTTATAATATTAGTATAGATGTGCATTGAAAAACGTCATTACACGTGGGAAATCACTGCAGCTCTCGGCTCCATAACCACACCTACGGCTCGGGTGAATTCCGACTCGGTCGCAATGACAAGTTTTCTCCACTTATATCAAAATGTGAGGAGCTCGTGGCTAGATAACAACAGCCGCACGGGTCGATCTTCAAGGTTAAGCAATGCTTGCCAAGATTGGTCTGTGGATGGATGACCATCTTAACATACCGAGTTTCCTCCGTGCCTCGGAAAGCACGTTAAGCCGTCGGTCCCGGCTGTCATTTGTAGATCTTTGGCAGTCGTTACGGTTAGTTAGAAGCCAGTAAATCTGACTCCAGTCTTGCCATGAAGTACCGTTTTACCCCAGTTAATGGGTTGTGGAGGTTTGGTAGGCAGCTAATTCTCGTAAAATACTGGTATTAAGCTAAATCCAGCTTGACTGGAAGCGGACCCCAATATAATTGGGAAAAAGGCTAACTAGATGAGATGATGTATCAAAATGTGTATATTTGCTTTGCTGACCTTCTGTTGTCTTCTGTAGTTATACAGCGCATTTGAGGACAAAGGTACTTGTAATGCACTCGCTTTGCTTCACAGGTTTGTTCACGCGAATTTGGCCTTTTTAATGCAAATTAGTTAAACGGGACTGGAACGGAAATTCGATTATGTTTTGAGGGAAATCGTTTAATCTATGGTATGTCCAACGGTCGTTCTATTTTCAGTGCCCTTTTACGCCCGTTTTCAATAACCTACCGCAGTTCATAGATAGATAGCTATCCCCGATAAACAGTAAGATTCTATCTATCCATCCACAACTTTGGTAGGAAAGCTATCCGTCGGTAGGTTATAGGAAAGCAAGTAAGGGCAAAAGGATAGATTTGTTTTTGTTTGAAAGATATAGAATTGTATCTTTCAGTAACGATATCGAAAAAAAAAGTTGCAAAAAATCGTGAACTTGAAAAACTACTAATTAGTTTACAGTTTTTTACACTCCAGACGCTTTGAAAGTTACACTATTTTGTAAAAGCAAATGTTTCTATTTATATTTAATATTTCTTCACGTATAAAAACTAATCAAACTAAGATAAATAACACACGGGTATGCCACGAGAAATCGCAGTCTGTATTGGAATATTTAAAAGTCTAAGTTATTTTTATTTTTAATACATTTTTAATCTACTTTCTTAAAATTTTATAAGTTATAATTGTAAATAGTAAACATTGGCATTTCTTGTGTATATTACGTTAATTTTAAGTTACGGAAGAGGGCAGTGTCCTAGTACAGGCATATACTTGCTTAAAATGACACTTTTATCTAGTATGTAACACAAACTTGTTGAAGAAAATAAACTATTTATATTTTCCCTCTGCTCGCTTCAAAAAGCCCTTCTTAATTCTAGGAAAGAAAAACTAACAGAACTGAGAAGAAAAAACTGACTGACATATGACTGAAACTACTGGATAACATGAAATTTAACACAAGGTTGCCCTTTATGATATCATATCTTATTGATCAAAGGGAAGCCTAGGGGTAGTTTCAGTCATACGCCAGTCAGTTTGTATCAAAACAGATAAATCTACACTAATATTATAAAGAGGAAAACTTTGTTTGTTTGGTTGTAATGAATAGGCTTCAGAACTCCTGGACCGTTTTTAAAAATTCTTTCACCAGTTGAAAGCTACATTATCCACGAGTAACACAGGCTAAATTTTATTTTGGAAAAAAAAAGGGTTCCGTAAGATATTTGGGTTTTTCGGACACAAGGTGTAAAAAAACATGTTACAAATAGTTTATATGGCAGAACGTTTGCCGAGTCAGCTAGTAAATTATAGAGGAATAATAATAAAAAGAAGCGTATTCAAAATTTACGATGAAATAAATAAAAATAGTCCATCGATTCTAGCTCAACACTGAATCCTATGTCACAAAAGCCAAAATATCTCGTAAATATACGTCGTTTTCAGTTTATAGTCTCTGTGGGAACATATTTATCATCTTAAAATCATGTCACTCAGTATCTGGGGTGAATTTCTGTCTGCTTACAAGCTTGTGTACTACTATATGTTCAGTATCGAGGGAGTTATCCATCACTTAATATTGGATACAGATCGATTGGCTAAACCAATGATTCTTGTTTATTTGTTATGATATTGGGACAGAATTATTGTAATATATTCTCTGCCTCTGACGATTTGTATTGTTGATGTTTTTGAAGAAATGTCTGATTAGAAGCTTTTATTTTTAGCTTTTTTATTTAAACGTTTGTATGTTTGTTTGGTTCAAAATCCTGCAAATTAATTTTTAAACGTATAACCCTAACTAAGTGAGTTTTGATGCTATACATGGTTAGTTGAATGAAGTCATTTTAAATCGAATATGAAGGACTCCTAAAGATGGTGTACTGTAATACAGATATTATTTATTCACATCCATGTTATATAATGTATTGTAATATAATGATATTCCACAACTTTCACACAACGCCATCTAAGCAGTCCCAAACTAAGCAGAGATTGCGGTAAGAGTACTAGACAACACACTTTTATTATTTCTAAATACATAGTCGTACATATTATAGAAAAATTACACCCAGACACAGAACAAAATAAATGATCGTTGCTCATCAAACATTTGTCTTGAGTGGAAATCGAACCCACGACCTCCAATAACGCAGTGAGGGTCACCAGCTACTAGAACAACTTACAGCCCGTCGAAAGAGATCGCATTGAATTAGCTCCTATAATTTTAAGGTAAAAATTAAAGTACAAAACGTATAATCGTAAAGCCAGTTAAGTTAGAGTTTACAAAAACGTTGAATAGGTGTTTAAATTTCACGGGTAAAAAATCTTTGAATTTCTTTTATTCCAGAAAAATTGTTGAGAATGGCTACTAAGCCGTTAAGCAGGGTTAAGACTACATCAATAATTTTAAAAAGTAGTGCTTCTAGGAATAAGCTTGATATTTTAATAAGCATTTGTTTTTATTCGGGGATCTGTAAATTATTTATTTCAGCTTATTATTTAAATTCATTCCGTCCTCTTAGTCACAAACAATCAACCTTATAATCTGCAAAGTTCGGACTTAATGACTGGTAAAGGCTTAGTCTAAAAACCCTCGGATCTAAAAAACAGTTTTTTCTTTTTTCTGGTGTTAGTTTTTAATCATACCTAGTCACGGATTGGGCACGCCATCATCACGACGGTAAGTCCCCTTTTTGAGGAGTGGCTGAAACGGCAACACAGCGTTGTCACCTTCCGCATGACGCAGGTCCTCACCGGTCATGGGAAGTAGTCACGGATTTTTCGAAATTCAACCACGGTAGGCACCGGTTAATAAAACGTACCGTGTACAAGAGGCCATAGACTGCGATACAACACTGATGAAACACGGCTGCGGTGCCGTGCCGTAGCGCCGCCGTGTAACCAACTGTATATCCAAGGACTCCTGATACATAGGTAAAATACAACAGTGACAACTGTGTCTACGCACGGCGAATTAACCGTGCCAACAAGGCGCCTTGCGTAGTGTATAAGAGGCTTTAAGGGGATGAAAATTGAAAACGGGTTTCTTTTAGCGAAACCACGGGCATGAGATTCATAAATATTCTACATCTTTTTTAACTTTACCAGCGTAAGTACATAGATAGAAATTTAAAGAACAAATATTAAATCTTTCCATATAGAAAAATCAAAGCCGAAGATAGTTTTGAAGTATGAAAAATACTGATATATTTTTTTCTAAAAATCTTCAAAGGCCTTGCTAGACTCACTTGACATCTAAAGCAGATAGATAATATTAAGAAACCTTTTGCACACTCTTAAGTTGTCTATATTCAATAAAAAATAAAATATTAGAAGTATTCTGTCTTTTGACATTATTGGATATGACTTACAATGGACACTAGATAAAAACGATAAAATCACTTAACTTTTATTAAATAAAGAAAAATAAAATAGAATCTGCTGTCAGTTATTTTTCTATTATAATATTTTATAGTTTAACTTATCGACTTTGTGTTTTGACTTACGGCCAAACTCAATAACCATCTCCAGTTTTGGCATACTTGAGATAGTAAAACAAATGATACATCACAAAAATTATACATGTTTTCTGTTGTTTCATTTGTTTTTCTATCTCCGATATGTGATAGATAGGTATTAGATTATGGTTTCGGCTTTTAAAAGTAACTATAACTAGCTGTCCAATATGGTTTCAGTCATGCTTTAAGTTATTTTACTGAGCGTGATATAGTAAAATAAATTAAAGCAACACTAAAATATTTATTTATTAAATACCCTAGGGGGCGAGTGGGGTCGAGGCCTCCTGGGGCCAAGGGTTTGCTTCTAAAAGGAAAATCTGGACCCTGGAATGAAAGAAAAAGAAGGAACAGGAGATTGAGTTTTAGTCAGTAAAAGCCTGACGCACCCTCTAACTTCACTCAAAAGCGGCAGAAGTCATTAAATGATTTTTCAACCAAAAAAAAATAAAGCAAGTTAGCAATCCAATATTCTAAATCCTTCGCATCACTCTAACATATCCAAAAACCTATTCGATGACAAATACATAGTAATTTACGGCTCGCATTGCACCCCTACATTGTAACAAAGTTATAAGAAGGGGGGTGAAACAAATGTTCGCAATTGACAACTCAAAAAGTTCTGATGGATACACATTTGTCAAACTTATGTTTTTAAATGTATTGGATTTGGTGAGATTGAATGGGATCTATTTTTCTTAGTATGTGATAGATGGGTCATTTATTTAGTTTTGGTAATGTTCACACATTTACATTTTTATTGGAACTTGGGTATTATATCTTACTAGATACACATTGTTCTGCCATATGGATTATCCAAGGAAAAATTGGAGGTGACGGTAGGAACGTAAAAAATAGTTTATGACCTATTCTCAGACCTAACAAAAGCGTATACACAAAAAATGACATAAAAATCGATCAACCACTTTTGGATATTAGATCATGTTGGATCAAAATGTAAAGAAATTTTTGGGAACAACAGTTACTGTTGATCCCAAAAATTACTTTACACTATTGTGTCTCGTTTTGCGGGTATGTGATAGGTTAATGGGTTGTGGAGGTCTGGTAGGCAGCCGCTCCTCGTAAAATACTGGTACTCAGCTAAATCCGGCTTGACTGGAAGCCGACCCATTATAGTTGACAAAAGGCTAGGTAGATGATGAACTGTCGACTAAGAACAATGCAATCAATTTATCTCATAATATAGTTTTGGAATTGGCTTTCAGCTCTTAACTGGCATTTTACAAGCTTGTTAATGTGCATACTTGTTAGCTACAAGTTCTTGAAATATGCAAATACATTTAATCAAAAATAACGCAAATAATACCACGGTAAACTACTTACGTAGCTGTCTACGAATATTTGCTACGAGAGCGTAGCATTCCGGTAGCTACGGCGTAGTAACCTCGTAGCGAATAAATCTGTACCGAGGCAATAATAATTGAGTTCATTCATTTGGTTCGCCTGACTATTACATAAATCATAAGAAATAAAATTATTTTTTTATCAGAAAGTTTTCCGTAAAAAAAGTTACAAAGCCAAAACGTCATCTTCATTATTTAATGTTAAACTGAAAGTTGTCAATCGCTAGTCGTCTTCGTAGCAAAACCATATAATATATATATTTTTATTTTTAATAGGCTCCGCTTGACCACATACTTGATGGTAAGCAATAAAGCAGTCAACCATGAACTCGCTTGCCTAGAAGTAACCTATTCTCTTTTGACTTGAAAACCACATCGACCTTTTTGTGAGTCAGTTGCATTCAGCGGATTTGTGCAGCCTTTACCACCTGGTAAATGATGGCCAAAGTAGGGCCATCACGCGGGCCCAGTACGGATTGGTGAATGTTTATGTCTACGGTTTTCGGAAAAGCCTAACGATGTTTTCCTTCACCGTTTTGAGAACAGTGGTGATGAAATAAATTACACAAAGTAATGGAGCTGGCTAGGTTTTAACCAACGACCTACAAATTATAAGTTGGAGCGTATACCACTGGGCTACCACTACTCTATCACGTTAACGCACTTCTAATTACTTATCAAGACGTTAGATTACTAACTGACGTAGCACCTATAACTAGATCTATCTAGATTACAAGCATGATTGCAGATTACCTTATTACCTTCGTCATGGAGCTAATTTGCAGCTCAAATGACGAATCAAATGCTGCCTGAATTGATTACTAGGTCTGACTTCGAGATGAGCTGTAAAGCCCAATCTTGGATTATAATTATGACTTAATATTACGCTAGTGTTCATTGAACTGACAGGCAGATGGATGTGTCTACCAAGTTTTTTTTTGGTTATATGTATTATAATTAACTTGTTGGGTTGTGGAGGTCTGGTAGGCAGCCGCTCCTCGTAAAATACTGGTATTCAGCTAAATACGGCTTGACTGGAAGCCGACCCCAATATAGTTGGGAAAAGGCTAGGTAAATGAAGATGATATTATAATTAACTTCTGCCAGCGATTTCACCTGCGTGACAGCGAATTCTCCATACAAATTTTGGATCCCCGGTTCGTGCATTACGGGATGAATTTTAGGAAATCCTTTCTTAATACTCGCTTAAACAATGAAACGACATTATAGTATCGGCTTTACATTGATATTTCAGTCAGTCAGTTTCTCCTTTATAGAGATATAAGATAATGGCTTGGGTCAAATATTCCAGGGCCTTACACCTATTAAACAGTGTTGAATAATTATGCTTTTTACATTTATTTATATGTGTGTTATCTCGATCAGTCTGCGTGTTTTGATGCTGGTCGCCACTCCAGAGCCTTTCAGCCCTGCTGCTGCTGCCTGCAATAGCTGAACCAGCTTTCGATCATTATTCTTACACAGCAATGAAATTGTTTATCATCATTATTTAAGCTGAAAGTCGTTCGCTGCTGGCAATAGGCCTCCCCCAAACATCACCACAACAACCGATCCTGTGCGTCTCGCATTCATCGGATTCCCTGCGACCGTCATCCCACTCAATAAAATTGTTAACTCCATTTAATTGACATCTCCGTTCGACTGTATATTATTTGAAATATACAGGCTATAAAGGCTTTTATTAAACAATAAAAGCCTTTGTATTTTCTCCAAAAATAACTCCAAACAAAATCTATTTATCCCTTCGCTGGAGACACTTTAGGGACTTGCCAATTTAATTTCAAACTGTCTAACAGTATTTTAGATACAACTTTAAAATAACTACATCAAGAACTTTAAACGTCTGAAAGGAATCGCGAATTTTCGATGCCCAAAACCAAAGGGCTAGACGTAATTCTCAGTAAGTCGAATGATGTTAAAAGTTTTCTTTTAGAAATTGTGTTTTGGATTCGGGATAAATAAAGTTGGGTTTTAAGGAGGTCAATCTTAAAAGCTAAAGCTTCGCTTGCCAATTTTGGTCCGTGGATTGGGTAATCAACAACTACATATCGATGGCTTAGAGTGAAAACCTCGTAACTGCAAAATACGTAACTTTTCAGGAGGCCCAAAAAACCAAATAAGATGTTTATTATCAATTAATTCTAATTGAAATCTACGTATTTTATTCAAAGGTTTTAAAATATTTATGTATTTCAAAAACTTATTACCCTTGTTTTTAAATTTTTCCAACAAGGTTTCACGCGCCATCGCGATGTTATCACACTAACCGGACTCAAGAGAGATATACATTTAACACCGTAAACGGCATTACAAATAACCAATCAAAATTTTTCGTGATACAAGAAAAACTTGAAATACACCGTATTTCAAGTTTTTCTTTCCAAAAATGTTATAAAATAAAATTACCCAAAATTGCAGATACGAGGTTTTCACTCTAAGCCCTCGATATGTAGATAGATTGTTTGAATGATTAATGCAGCCCTGGAAAGTAAAACACAACTGAAGAAACACGGCTGGGTTTTAGTCAGTAATAATCGGGCACTCTTTCGTTACACTCTGGAGCGAATACGCCATTTTACTGTGAAGGAGTAGCAAACGTACACACACTGACAGTGACGCACACGTATAGGTATAAAAAGTTGCTCTTTCATTACATTAATCTAAAGAAGTATCATAATTATAATATAATAATAATATAATAAAAACGTTTATTTATCTCCAACAAATTACAACACAGTTCAGTTGACAGTTTGACAAGAGATAGAATGTAATTTGTGGGAGATCTGGAGTCCAAACTAAGCCTAGGCCTGTATTTTAGAGCTCCAGGCCCCCTCATTACATCACAAATTAAAATAGTCAACGTACATGAGTGTATATGCGTGTGTGGGTGTGCGTGTGTGTGTGAGAGTGTGTGTGTTTGTGTGTGTGCGTGTATAATATATAAATACGGTGAGGTGTAAAAAGATAGGCTGTATTATATATGCATATATATATCTATACTAATATTATAAAGAGGAAAACTTTGTTTGTTTGATTGTAATGAATAGGCTCAAAAACTACTGGACAGTTTTAAAAAATAATTGCACCATTCGAAAGCTACATTATCCACGAGTAACATAGGCTAAATTTTATTCTGGAAAAAAATAGGGTTCCGTAAGATATTTAGGTTTAGGTGTAAAAAATCAACCAGAAAAGTTACTTATTTTGCGTACGCTGCCTAAACTGTAAAAGATAGAACCATAAAATGTTCGAATGAATTGTAGATCTTATAAATATCTACAAAAAAGTCCGCGAAACACTATACCTATCTATGTCGAGTGAGGCACAACAACCATTTTTTTAATCTAAAAATCTTAATTTTTTTTGGACTACATTTAAACGCATTTATTTTATTCATGCTATTAACCCTTATCAAAATAAATTATTTTATCACTAAGAACAGTTTATGTAGATAATATTTGGTCTTTGAATGATTAAAATTGGACGTTTGGTTTTGAAGTTATGGCGAAATTAATCTATACTAATCTATACTAATATTATAAAGAGGAAAACTTTGTTTGTTTGATTGTAATGAATAGGCTCAAAAACTACTGGACCGTTTTAAAAAATAATTGCACCATTCGAAAGCTACATTATCCACGAGTAACATAGGCTAAATTTTATTCTGGAAAAAAATAGGGTTCCGTAAGATATTTAGGTTTAGGTGTAAAAAATCAACCAGAAAAGTTACTTATTTTGCGTACGCTGCCTAAACTGTAAAATATAGAACCATAAAATGTTCGAATGAATTGTAGATCTTATAAATATCTACAAAAAAGTCCGCGAAACACTATACCTATCTATGTCGAGTGAGGCACAACAACCATTTTTTTAATCTAAAAATCTTATTTTTTTTTGAACTACATTTAAACGCATTTATTTTATTCATGCTATTAACCCTTATCAAAATAAATTATTTTATCACTAAGAACAGTTTATGTAGATAATATTTGGTCTTTGAATGATTAAAATTGGACGTTTGGTTTTGAAGTTATGGCGAAATTAAAATATTACGATTCCTGCTGCACGGTCTGTTGCGAAGTCTCTTTCTTATGAATTGTGCTATCATAGTATTGGTAGATAGAATTGATTTGAGAAATTGTTTGCAAAGGGCATCTGAAGGAACATGGTGGGTTTTTTACAGCTCTGCAAACTGTACCCGTTTAAAATCGCACCACAGGTTGCGTTCGACCATGTTTGACCATCAATAATGTGAAGTCTGCTTAGTAAAAATGCACGCACTCAAGAGTTAATTTAATTCAAAAATTGCAAAGTTAACTCTCGGTAAAGAAGGTAAGTACCCTCTGAAAAAAAACACAGTATGATGTATTAAGGCGTCATTCAAATATCACCCCACGTAAAAAATCTGCCTTAATAAACGGATAATTTAAATAACTAAAAATGTCGGGAATCGCTTTGTGACTAATGACACCTAAGAAATGTCTACACGACAATAGGAGGCTTAAGGATGTCTTACTCACGATAGCAGGTTTATTCCATTGGCAGGGCAAGAGGAGGTCTCGCCCCATACATTGACCCAAACTAGGGCAGTAGGATTCAGATTCTGACGCCAAAACAGTATGGTGGTGCTCCGCCTAGCGGAGTAGACTTCGACCGTAACATCTGCCGTGTTTTCCGGGCGTTCCGCAGAATGGTGACTTGGCCTTTTCTTCCCGCCGAATCCAAAATATCTACCTTTCGAAACACTCATGTTTGGTTAGTACTTGCATAATGCAGAAAGTGAGAACGCCATGACGCCTCTGTGACTACAACTGAGCAATTGAAGGAACATGGTGGAATTTAGTCCCCAAAAGACCACTTGCTCCATCTAGAGCTGGATATTTACCTCAAATAAAAAAGAGGCAAATACTAAGCCTTCTATTGACTTCAGGATCAGCTTTGTGCTGACCATTCATATATTTTGACAACTAAAACTTTTTTTCAGCCTACATAAGTAAGTGCTATTTACACTTACTTAGTGGTGCTGATTTTTTGGAAGGAGAATCATCAGAATGATTTCTCACGCTCTTGGGCAGAGCGGAAGGGCGTGTCAGACTCTTACTGACTAAACCCCACCCCGTTCCCCTTCGTTCCTTCGATCTGGGGGACACGGTGAGAACCTTTCGGATTTTCCGTGTTTCCCAGAGGCTTTGGCCCTACCGGGCCCCTACAGTTTGCTGACATCTCCTTGAGGCGCGCGTGAAACAGAACGCGCCGTTGACGACTAGGCTCGGTCCAGGTTATTACCAGACTGCCGGACGGCATGCTGCTCGCCGTCCGCGAGCCTGCGCCTACGGTGGTCGGCAGCCTCCTTCGCTAGCATTACTGCTTCGGAGAAGGAGGCGACCGCTCACCACCCCTCCTCGCTCTGGACCATGGCCTGTACCAGGGCCCAAAGAGGTCGCCGCCGCCGATAGACTCTACAAGAGCATGGCGGCGCTCCGCCCAAGCAGGGCACACCTCTACCGTGTGCTCCACCGTGTCCTCCGGGCGGTCCACGCAGTGGCGACACCCGGGCGTCCTTTCTCCTTGATCCGATGCAGGAACCTCCCGAACTTACCGTGTCTACTTAGTGATGCTTGGAATTCATTTAAGGTTAATATGATTTTTTTGGTCAGCAAATAATTTTAAAATCGTACATATTTGTTAAACCGTAATATAGACTAGAGACAGATGTACATAAACAAACGCCTTTATCCATGGAGTAGGTAAATATTTAGATCACCAACTGCTGCAACCCTCACTTATTATTTCTGCTTCGTTGATATTCGTAAGCCAATCGGCGTCTTCATCTTCATGGTGACCCATTATGTGGATCACCATTATGTGGAATGGAGACCCTTTATGTGGATCGCCCTGAGAACACGGTGGAGCATACGGTAAGGGTAGGCACCGTTTGAACGAGGCACCGCCGTGTTTTTGTGGGGGTCATCGGTTGCAGCGACCTCTCGCGCCGGGCCCTGGTCCAGAGCAGGGTGGAGTGGCAGGCGGTTACCTCCTTCTCAGAAGCAGTAATCCAGCCAAGGTGGCGGCTGCATGGATGAGGAAATGGCCTTCACGCCCCAGCGTTGAGGAAATAAGATCCCAACCCCGATTTCCAGCCACCGTAGAAGTGGGCTTGCGGATGGCGAGCAATGGGGTGCCGTCCGACCGTTCGGTAACCAAATATCTACACCGAGACCGATTCGACGACGGGTAGAGTTCCAAGCGTGCCTCATGGAGATGTCAGCAAAACTATAGAAACCCATCAGGTTCGCCAAGCCTACTGGGGTCATGGGTTCGCTTCTGAAAGGCATTCCTGGGGCCCTGGAACGTAAGGCAAAGAAAGAACATAGGAGTGGGTTTTGGTCAGTAAAAGTCTGACACGCCCTGATGCGTCAGCTAAGAGCAGGAGAAGTCATTGGATTATTTCCCAACTAAAAAAAGGAATGAAGTTAAACTGTTTTATGTTAAAGTAAAATTAATGAATTGGATGCTTTCGGAATTATTCGCAAGTGTAGAATTATTGGTTACTTTTGTGCAGTCTAACGAACTTAACGTGGACGAAGTCGCGGGCAACAGCTAGTTATTAATAAACTAGCTTTTGCCCGCGGCTTCGCTCGCGTAGAATTAGGTCTGCCACAGTAAGTTACGTGACATTTTTTTTTAAATACTGATATTTTTTTAATGTACCTTCACATCGTACATCCCAGATTTCTAACTTCAAAATTAGTTTCCATACAATCTTTGAACTCCTATACCTAATATTTAGAGGGCATCTCTTGAGGGTGGAATTATCTGAATTCCTTTCTAAGTGCTCATTATTTTAAGCTATAATAGAACTCTGCAAATTTCAAAATGCTAAGTCCAGTGGTTTCTTCATC
The DNA here is from genome assembly GCA_030763345.1 of Mythimna separata. Lineage (NCBI taxonomy): Eukaryota > Metazoa > Arthropoda > Insecta > Lepidoptera > Noctuidae > Mythimna > Mythimna separata. Next base: position 9,831,713 of record CM061190.1, read on the forward strand.
AATCTTTACCTGTATGGTGTGTTTATAAAAAGTAGGCTTGAGATTATTATTTATTTATTTATATACACTTTATTGTACACCAAGATTACAAATTTAAAAGGAAACCTTATCCTATCCAGCACAAACGGATTACTAAACACTGACAACTAAACAGGTCGGACCAATGTTACTTGCATTTAATCACTACATAGTATAAAACAGAGAAGCTTTCTTTTTCCCTATGAATGCTTAAATTTTTTAAACCTACGCAACGGATTTTGCTGCGGTTTTTAGGGTTCCGTACCCAAAGGGTAAAACGGGACCCTATTACTAAGCCTCCGTCGTCTGTCTGTCTGTCTCCAGGCTGTATCTCATAAACCGTGATAGCTAGAAAGCTGAAATTTTCACAAATGATGTATTTCTGTTGCCGCTATAACAACAAATACGAATAAGAATTAAGTACATATTAAGGGGGGCTCCCATACAATAAACGTGTTATTTTCGCCGTTTTTTATAGACAATGGTACGGAACCCTTCGTGCGCGAGTCCGACTCGCACTTGGCCGGTTTTTTTTAATAAATTTTGTAATAACTAAAGAATTATGTGATACGTAATTGGAATAGGTGAACATCTGTGTTAATTTATCTGTGTTTTAACTGCAATATACTCCTGTATATTATTTGATTTTTTTTTGTTCAGCGTAAATAAGAAGATTTTGGGATTTAGAAACACGTGAGCAAGCTACGTAAAGCTGCCCATGGGAAAAACAGGGCGTGCCTAAATGTATCCCCGCTACTTTCAAAGTTTGCCCTTGCGATTTATTGATGGTCATAGAAAATGCAACTTTAAGTGGAAACTGTAAACGTTTGAAATTAAAGGGTAAGTTATTGGGTATTATTGGGATGCGTGGAATAAGAACATTTTCACCCTTAGCTTCTCCAGTTAAAATTGTGGCCTTAACAATATGCCTGCCTAGTTCCCTGACTCGCAATCTAGTGCCATTACATAGTCTCGGGGCGTCCAAGTTACGCATTAACAAAACCGGTATACCGACTTTTAATTGGAGCTTATGTGATGGCACCCCGGATAGTTCCAAAGAGTTAAGAAACTCCACGGGGTAGCTTGTACTGTCTTCAGATGACATGACTGTGTCGATAGAGTTGTAGGTTGTTGCATCGCTGGTTACTTGGTCCAAGATAATGTTATTGATTTTCGCAACTGTCTCATTTCTTGGTGCTAGTATAGTTCTTTCACATAGCCAACTTTCATCGTGGATGTTCTGTTGCAAATTTGGAAAAACTTGAGCAATGAGTGCGTCTTCCGAATCCACAACGTGACAAAATTGGTTAGTGAATAGAACCATACCTTCTTCGTCAGTTTCGATTCGACCTTCACCTATCTCAAGCAGTTTTTCAGCGTACGCACCCGACTCTAGATCACTGAATAACTGGACACGCATGTTGGTTATAAGGTGCAGCTTTTCAACTTTGGTCCATAAATATGAGGATTTTAGACATGCGTTAATTTCGTCTGCTGCAGTGCCTCGCTCGATGACAGGCAAAGTTTGCCGAAAGTCCCCAGCCAATAAAACAACCACACCACCCATTATTGTTTCTTTGCCGTGTAAGTCTTGTAAACAATGATCAAGAGCTTCGATGGCACGTTTGTGTGACATTGTGCACTCGTCCCACACGATTAATTTACATTGTTGCAAGAGGAGGCCACGGGCACTGGTTTTGCTGATGTTACACGATGGAGTTTCTTCACTCGCCAGATTAAGAGGTAATTTAAAGACGGAATGTGCTGTCCGTCCACCGCTTAGCAATGTAGCAGCAATTCCAGAGGAAGCCACAGCTAATGCAACGTTATGGCCGCCATAAATTAAGCAAGTTTTTCCTGTACCACCCGGGGCATCAAGGAAAAAAAGTCCACCTTCCCCATTCTCAACTCGTCCTATTATTTTGTGATAAATCTCTCTTTGATCAGGTAGCAAACGTGGCTCAGTTTCGCATACGTAAGCACCTAACTGGTTGGTATCATAGCTTAGCACTTTTATCAACTCGGTCGACAACTCTCCTCTACGCTGCGGTGAGGGTAGACCAGAATCGGATATTTTTTTCCCAGAAATTGTCTGCGACGCCGCATCGCGCTCCGCCCGTGCTGCGGTCGCCGCCGCGGCGTTAAGCGCTCCGTTCAAGTCAATCATATCGTGATAACTTTTAAACTATTCAGCCAAATTACTTAGTGTGAAAGACAAAGTTTATCTACATTAAATACTTAATGCGAGAAATGTATTCATTTTGATAAGAGTTTGATAATTATATACTAAATGTGCATTGTAAAATAGTACCAAATTTAATTAGATTTATGGTTCACAATTTTGGTTGTACTGGCTTGCACATAAAAGGTAGATATATGCTGTCGCGGACTTTTATTTAGATCTACTTAAGACAAACTATCATGCGGTACATCATCTTTATGTAACTCCATTGGTTTAGGCAGCGCACGCCAAGATAGCTCTCAGATGGAAGATTTTTTTCCGACTTAATTGACACGTATCGTTATATTATGACCAAAACTACATAAAATCATTATAAATTGTAGCCTATGTGTTATTCTGATGAATAACCTATATTACTGTATAGTTTCATCCAAATCCGTTCAGTAGTTTTTACGTGAAAGAGTAACAAACATCCATACATACATCCATACTTACAAACTTTCGCCTTTATAATAGTAGTGGGATATCAAGGTAAGGAAGTATACATACAGTACATAGATAAATAAATGTAGATAATCCTAACTATTATTTTGCTACATCAAGTAATTTTTCCGTTTCGTTATAATTTAAAGTTAGTAAGAATTTAACCAGTATACTTTTACATTCATTTTTACGACAGTTGGCTATATGAGTGATTTTATTTAATTTATTGTACAATTCGCCACCACGAATAGAGAAATATTTTTGCGCGAAAGAAGTATTAACCGCAGTTGTCTTACACACTACATAGTTCCTTTTTAATTAATTAACTGAAATAAATTACCCTTTTTACAATATTTTGCATGGTCTTAATCATTTATATTTTTACACAAAATATTATGCGCAGTTTATTTATATTTACAAATTATTATGCGTATTTACTCTACACAACATTTTGAATGAAATGAACTTTATTTATAGAATGGCAACATAACATTAAACATTCGTTCATTCATTACGTCACAAAGCAACATGGCGGCCGCCGAGTTTGTAAAATTAATAATATGACAGATGAAAAGCCAAAATGTCCATGGATATTAATTAAAAATACGCTTTAATTAATGTTACTTGAATTTGTGAATAAATATGCGTTTTATACTTATTTATTTGTATTTTATGGGTCTGCGTATATGTATTTAATATAAATGTAAAACTTAATGGCCGACACAAAATTCAGCCATTGCAGATTTACTGTAATGTTAATCAGATTATTTACTCTATTTTTAGGTAATCAAAACTATTATAAAAAAAAGATATTCGTTAATTCACTGCACTAATTTTTACTGGCAACACCAAGACGTATTTATGATTATATCTGAGGTAAAACTGTGAAGAAGCATAAAGGTATCTTGTTCAATTGGCGACAGTTGAGGTCACAAGAAATATTGATAACAAAAGTTAAAAAAAATCCATGGAGTTTCTTACACATTCTCCTCCATGAAATGTAAACTTTAGAATGTGTAATTAACATCTCTTTTCTAACTTGACTTCTTGACAAATCAAAAGATTGATTAATAAATATAACAAAATTGTTTTAATGAATTTTATTGTCGTCCAGAGTGTCAGACTACAGTTGCTCATTGCCTTCCAAACCTGTAATTACTTTTTTTTTAACTAGCCCTTTCTGTCCCTCTGAGGGGACAAGACCCACTCTCTCTCTCTCTCACTTTTATATTTGAAACATTTTCATAGCCATGGCAACAATTCCACAGCGCTGACTACTCTACTACCCTTCAATATTCGATATTAACACACTCTTAAAACATTACAGATCTACTTTCCGCTGAGAGCGGTGATGTCAGAGAATTCATTCAGTCATTCCCCGCTAACGCGTCGATTCACTATTTTTTGTGTTGGCAACTCCAATTCGAAGCCGTGACGTATTTACTAAAGAGTTCCGTTCATTCATGTAGAAAGTTACTGGATGTGGTGTTTAATGGTGCTCTACTGCAGAAAATGAAGGTTTCCATTGTAGATTTTGTAAGCTGCACAAACATGGAAACTATAATTATGAATTAAATAAAACCATTGGAGTCATAAACGCGCTAGCAAGCGGCTTGCTTACCGTTACTTATTATACTATGTTATTTTTCTTTCCATGCAGAGGCGAACAGTGCAATGCGGCCTGTTACGAACAGTTTAGAATATTTCATTCACTTACTCGTTAGGTGACTCGCTCGATACTTAATATATGATTTGGTAATGATACAATGAAATTTTCGATTTACAAATTCAAGTACATAAAATTAACAAATAGATAAAATCAATAATTTTCTCTTTTATGCACCTATAGCCTGATATTATATCTACATCATCCTAAACGGATTCTGTACCCAGATTGGGCATGACAGCAAAGACAATCTCAACTCGTTGAAGTTCTCGAACAGATCTGAGCGTCTGCAGCGTCTCTCTGCAAACCATGTCTCACCATCCATAATGCATCACGAGGGCAGCTTTAGAAGACGGCATTGCCATTACCGAATACTTGGCCAGGCAAGGAATTTAAACCAGTTTTGCCATCGATACGCCAAGAAGTGTGTAATGGTGGTGATTTCCATCGAGGCGGTACTTAGACTGTGGTGAGGGTCTTTAGAGAGCCGAGAACGGTAATCACCAACACTCACGTGTGTCATACGAAGTTTTTAAATATACTTACCTGTGAAGTAAAAATAATTCTAAATTTAAAACTGCTCTATTAAGCCCTGTAGCTGCATGGTGGCAACACCAACAATCGTTCGTCAGGTTTGACTGACGCTGACGCAGCAACTCGTTGCACGGAGCCTTTTGTAACTTTTTCATTTTATCGTCAGGCTAGGTTGACGCAAGTTTTTGAACGCGCTTGAAATTCAACGTCAATTTGTGTGTGATGCTGCTTTGAAAATGTGCCTGACGTTTTAAGATGAAAATATTATTTTGTGCGAGTTTATTCCGTTTGAAAATGCGGTTTTTGGTCTGTATTTTAAATGTTTTGCTAGTTCGGACTAGGAGTCGCTTTGATGCAGTCTTTGCTTTGAGTATTTTTATTTTACACAATTAATTATTTTTATGAAAAACCAACATAATATGGTTCTTTCTAAAATATTTTATTTTAAAAGTTGATGTGTTGCTTTTATAAAAGAGAATGCGCAACCCATACTTTTCACAAAGGTTGTCAGATGAAAGCGGTACCCCGTAAAATTCAAAGTGTTCTAAAGTTTCTATAAACATTCCTATTGGAAGAAATAAAAAATACGCTCGTCCATACATTTTGTCAAATTATGTGAACATAAATGTATGGGGAAGCGGATTTTTATTTCGTGATTTCACGGTTGGTCACATAGTAAAAGTTGTTCATATTGATGCGTAGAACCACCTTTTAAAGAAAGTCCCTCTGTCGTATCAACGTTTAATAAGGTAACAGAGGAATATCTCCTTAAATATCCTTTGTGCTATTCAAGATTATGTTCTATATGTGTGCCAATCATCCAAAATCATTTAGCTGTGAGTGTGAGTGATTTTGAGTGAAGTAACAAACACACCCAAAGTCACGTACTTTCACTTCTACAATATTAGTGTGATCACCATATTTCTGACCAAGAAAAAAAAATCGAAACACAAAATCAATTTTTCAAAACAAATATGTATTACGAAAAGCAATCACTCATAAAACATGGGGGTGCGTGCAAACAAATCAGTTAAAGTAAATAATATCATGCTTAGCTATGTTTGTTTAACTCACGCTCAGATGAAATGTAAATAAACACATCTGGGTGACTGGAATTTGTATTCAAGAAAATTTGTTTTCCGTAGACGTTTCCGTTTTCCTACAATTTGAGTGTGTGATTAGAATTTGTGTTTCTGCGTTGTTTACTTAGATTATTATTATTTACTAGCTACCGCTCACGACTCAACCCCCTGGGGTCCGGTACGTGGACCGGTACGGTCCGGGACCTTAAAACCTGTTCCACATACTTCTTACCTTTAAAAGGTCATCTTCATACAATCCCCATGTATGATTGATTTTGGTCGTCGGTTTTCCACTTTTTTTATACCGCCCCTATATTAATGTAAACTTGAATTCACATTCAACTATAGCAGTGTTTCTAAGTAACTTACATCGTCAAAATATAATTAAACTCAAGTCAGAGTTGTCTTACCCATTAAACTCGACTATAACTTCTATTGCCCTCAACACACAAAACAACAGTATTGCATCTACATTATTCTACATAATAGTGTGCCAACGAATGCAGATTGTGGACTCAACACAGTTGGACTGTCTGTAGGGACAGGTTGACCAACAAAGTTGCACAACAAGGTCGAAATCTAAAATGAGGACTATCGAAACGATACGTTTGACAAAAAAGATAGATATGACAATCAATAAATTATACAATGTGGATATAACAATACGACAATAAATGAAAATACAGGCAATACTCACTATTATAAATAACTTTTAGTATAGGACCAACCCTGAAATGGCGAAAAAAATGTTTGTTGTACCATACATTTACATTTGCATAAGTTGACAAAATGTACGGGACAGCAGATTTTTATAAATCGATTGTAAAATTCAAATCCATATTGAACTACACTAAAATAAAAGCTTAGCTAATTAATGTTTTCAATGTAAAATTAATTCTTATAGGAGCAGAATTTAAGTTGCTAGAGTTATTTCGTAAGTAACCAGTATATTGATCAGAGTTATAGTGGAAAGATGTTTACTAATTGGTATAGGATCTCTTTCAAAGATAATAATTTGCTCTACACTGGCATTATTTTATTGAATGCATAATATAACACAAGATCACTCCCTGCGAAAAATTCACGTCAATTCTCTTCAAAACCTGCAATACTCTATTACTAACTTGCCGAGTTGGCAACTAAAGAAAATAGACAGGTATTAGTTAGTAAAAGTTTGACTCTGTATCAAGCTACCTAGACATGGAGGAGTTACTAGGGGTGATCCAAAAGTAATGATAATCAATACGAAATAAGGATATTTTAACTATAAAAAAAATATATTCATCTATATAGTCTCTTACCAAGTCAATACATTTAGTTCATTTTTTTTTAAATCCACAATTCCCTTTGAAAAAAAATCTTTGGCTTAGTCATCCAAAAACGCCTCTATGGTAGTCATCACCTCACTATTATTGTATTTTTTTTTGCCTCAGAGGTGTTTCTTGGGCCGAAAAAAAAGGTATAAGTCACTGGGTGCTAGGTCTAGCGGATAGGGTGGGTTTTCAAGCAATTCGAATCCCGTTTCTTGAATTGCAGCCATCGCAACGGCGGCTTGTGAGCCGGTGCGTTGTTTTGGTGAAACAAAACTCTAACTCGGAGTTTGCGACGTTATTTTTCTTTGATGACCTGCAGCAATCTTCTTTTTTGGTCTGCATAGTAAGAGTCCATAATAGTGGCTCGTTTTTCCAAGTATTCCACTATTATAATTCCTTCAGCATCCCATAAAACGGACGCCATAACCTTTCCTACCGAAGTTGACTCATTGAATTTCTTCAGCAACGGGAAGAGGCTCGTTTCCAAGTCTTAGACTCTTGTTTGGTTTCTGGATCAAAATGGTGGATCCAGGTCTTGTCCATAGTCACGAAACGAGACAAAAAAAAATCCTGATCCGTCTGGAACTTTTCGAGATTCGCCCTCGAAATGTCGACACGTTTTGATTTGTGCTCGTCGGTTAACATTCTCGGCACCCAACGTGCAGATACCTTTTTCATTATGCATTTTGTTCGCAATGATTCTTTAAACACTTATCATATGACATCCCTATGACCGTGGGACGTCGATGGGCGTCCCTCGCCATGTTCATCTTCTGTGGATGTTTTACCCAGCTTGAACTCCTTTGACCAGCGTGCAACTATGGAATATGAAGGAACAGAGTCCCTTTATGTTTCCACTATGTCACTTTGTATGTCTTTGGTAGATTTTTTTTTCAAACAGAGGTACTTAATGACAGCTCTGATTTAATTTTTCTCCATTTTGATGTTTACTCTCTGACTGTTCGTATTCAAATGAGTGTAATTCCCTGTAATCGTGCCCTATTTTTATGTTTTTTTTATGATGAAGTACTGAATATCTTTGGAAACAAAAAAAAAATATTTCATATTTTTATGTGCCCTACAAATATCCGATTATCATTACTTTTGGATCACCCCTCGTATGTGATGATTTTCCACTACAACAACTCAAAACTAGGAACCGAATTTGTCAATAAAACTCAACGACACACGTATTACCTACGGTGCATAGTGTTTCAAGCGTGCCTGAAAGGGATGTCAGCAAACCGTAGAGGCCGATGCCCGCTAGGACCATGGGGAATATCTGAATAGGAAATCAGTGGTGCAGGAAAGGAAACATTTCAGTTTCCTGGGTGTGTTCCCAGTAACCAAGGCGGGTTTTGGTCAGGAAAAGTCTAACACAGCCTCTGGCTATACCGTAGAATGAGATACTACTCTCCTCTACCGTGTACTAGTCATCATCATCTGCCTAGCCTTTTCCCAACTATATTGGGGTCGGCTTCCAGGCAAGCGGGATTTAGCTGAATACCAGTATTTTACGAGGAGCGGCTGCCTACCAGACCTCCACAATCCCATTAACTGGGGTTCATGGCAAGACTGGAGTCAGATTTACTGGCTTCTGACTATTCGTAACGACTGTCAAAGATCTACAAATGACAGCCAGGACCTACGGCTTAACGTGCTTTCCGAGGAACGGAGGAAACTCGTTATGTTAAGATGGTCACCCATCCACAGACCAATCTTGGCAAGCGTTGCTTAACCTTGAAGACCGACCTGTGCGGCTGTTATTATCTAGCCACGAGCTCGTCTACCGTCTACTAGTCATTAGTCATCTACCGAAAAAAAAACACGTTCTATACCAAAATTCTAACCCAAAACCAAGCTTACTATATCAATTACCATTAAGACCATAACACTTCTAAATCCACGCTCTCGACTACACAAATTCTCACAATATACAAAGTTAATGTGTGCTAGAAACTATTTCGCTGTTCCCATTCATCTTATGATTAAATTCCTCTCTAGAATCAGCCGCGGCTTAATTTTCGGGTGCCTCGTGCATGTGTTTATAAGTTAGTTTTGCGGAATTGTATACGAGTACGTTGTAGCGTTTGTTTTATGTGAAGTTTACAAGATTTTAATGTAGAATTTTGGTTTTGGTAGCGCGGAATAAAGTTTTGTTGATTTGTATCTCGTTTTTTAAAAGAAATCGAAGGTATTGTCTTGCTGTGCTCAACAGGGTCCACAATTGTGGCTAACAAATGCTTCACCGACCACCTAAGCATATACATGATACAATGTGAATGCAAAAAATATTTGAGTTTTGAGGTACCATCAGAAGAGGCCTCTGCCTCTTCATAGCTAAAAGTTGGGGGTCTTTAAATCTTTAAATAGGATACTTCTAGACAAAAGTGTCTCTAATCAATGTTGTCGACATTATCGTTTACAATCAGGTTATCAGATGAACACTAGTTCAAACGTAAGCCTATCAACGATATAAAAAAGTATATTCTTGGAAAAAATCCTATGGCAGTTGGTTAAGAATGATATTAGCAGCTATTTCAGACTTGATCACGTAAGAAAACTCCGAGCATACCTTCTCCACTGCCCTTCGGGTGACATGAAGCCTTATAATAAGCCTCATTTTAAGCGGTCACGATTACCGACGTTCCCCGAATAATTGGCAAACTTAAGAGGGAGTGGGCAGGACATTGCTCGCAAAATAGATAATTGATAAGGCCGAAAGATTCTGGAGTGGCCGCTGGCATAAGACGCGGTGTTGGAAGGCCTCCTACAAGGTGGATCGATAACCTGGTGAGGGTTGTGGGAGTTGTTGACTACGAGACACAGAAAACTGGTTACTGTGGCAACAAAGGGGGAGACTTATGACCAACTTTTTTTGAGATGGAAAGTCATCCAATGACTTCTTCCGTGGATGTCTTCTTCTTCCTACCCTTGTTCTATACTAGTTGGGGTCGGTGCAACACGTTTTTTCTTCCTTTTAGTCCAGTTACCCGTCAACTCCCTTTTCTTTCATTTCGCTTCTCACACAATCCATTCATTTTTTCTTTGGGCTCCCTCTCCCTCTCCATCTATCTATATTTATACTCATAACTCTTTTAGCAACATGCTTTTCTTCCTTCCTTTTCACTTGGTCATACCGAGACAAACGATTTCCTTTCAACTTTTCATCAGTTTTGTGTACGTCTATCGGTTGAAATGATGATAAGCTTAATCAATCATGTTATTATGAGTATGTCGTATGCGTCATCATCATCTACTTACCTTTTCCCAAATATATTGGGGTCGGCTTCCAGTCAAGCCGGATTTAGCTGAATACCAGTATATATGTCATATGCGTAAGTTTATATAAATAATAATATATTATTATAAGTCCCCAAATCTTTGTTAATTCCCAAGTTATTCAAATCACAATATTCCATACCTTCTAACATCCGAAATTCGACGTGATAATCTCCTCGAAATCCTTATAATGAGATTATTACGCTACCCTCACTTTGTTCCTTTGATTTCCCAGCGCCAATATCCGTCCCACTGAATATCAGCGAATTAACAAATTAGATTTTATTTAATTTAATATCTTTTGAGGCCAGAAGTATTTGGATTAATATAATTCTATTTTTTCTTTTTGTTGTAAATTAGCTTTGGTTGGAGGTTTGGACGAGGAGCTCGAGGCTAGATAATATCAGCCGCACGGGTCGATCTTCAAGGTTAAGCAACGCTTTCCAAGGTTGGTCTGTGGATGGGTGACCATCTTAACATAACGAGTTTCCTCCATACCTCGGAAAGCACGTTAAGCCGTAGGTCCCGGCTGTCATTTGTAGACCTTTGACAGTCATTACGGATAGTCAGAAGCCCGTAAATCTAACTCCAGTCTTGCCATGAAGTAGGTCGCGTGTTATCCCAGTTAATGGGTTGTGGAGGTCTGGTAGGCAGCCACTCCTCGTAAAATACTGGTATGGTATTCAGCTTAGTCCAGCTTGACTGTAAGCCGACCCCAATAAGGTTGGGAAAAAGGCTAGATAGATTATAATGATGGAGGTTTAGACGAGTGAATGTTGAAAGTTATCTCAAGGAAATATACTTTTGGATTAAAATTAAATTATTTTCCAGGACCTACTCTACTTGTGTGGTAAGTTCCATCCAAATCTAGTCAGTTACAAATAAAGGTTACAAACTAACAAGCAGTCAGGGTTATGATTTACCTTGACCTTCCTTGAACTCTCTACCACTGGGCCCACACTGTTTTTAAGAGCCTGAAAAACAGTAATGGCCAAACCCAATAACTTGTCTATCTCCAGTTTTGGCATACTAGAGATATTAAAACAAATGATACAGTACAAATATTATACATGTTTTCTATTGTTTCATTTGTTTTTCTATCTCCGGTATGTGATAGATAGGTTATTGGGTTCGGCGGTAAATGATGTTATTAATAAAACAAAACTATTATAAGGACGTCCAATAAACATCCATAACTCAGTTTCTATATATTCAAAAAGAAACAAACATCTCACATTTACACTCTTCTCAAAAATATGGCCCTAAATACACACAGAATAATTTATTTCGCTCGCAAAAGAGAAACAAAACAAACAACATTGCCAAAAGATTCCGCCTGAAAGCCTATGTAGAGGAAAAAGTATAAAATATGCAAAAAAAATCAAAGGGTGAGTTTGTTTCTAAACACCGTCCTTGGGGGACAAAAGGCCCCCAAACCTCCCAACGTGTTTAAGTGGCACTGTGGCTTCGTAAAAATATGGGTTTTATTATATTTTGTTTACTCCATATTCGCATTTTCAATTGACATATAAAGAGGTAAAATAAAAAAGGTTAGAACGGGATTTTTTTAGAAGAAATAATGAATGAAACCTACGTAATCTGATGTTGCTAAAACAATGTCTATTGTAACTTTTGGAGGTACATTTAATGCCCGTTTTCAATAAACTATCGCATTTCATAGATAGATAGCTATCCCCGATACACAGTAAGATTCTATCTATCAATCCAAAACTTTTGGTAGAAAATGCTATCCGTCGGTGGATTTGTTTATCTTTAGTAGCTGCATCTGTAGACAGATAGCTTATTGAAAACGTAAGTTGACATTGGTGTTTAAGTTATAGATGAATAGGCTACTTCTAGAAAAGCGCGCTCTAACGTTGCCGCCAACCACATCATCGCTTGCCATCACGTGAGATCGCGGGTTCAAATCCCACCTGGCGCATTAACTTGTATTATGTTATGTTCTATCCATCCATTTGATAATCCATCAGCTGTTTAAGCGTAAAACAATGACATACACAAATATTTACAAAAGTTACAAATTATCAGTGTGATCACGAACTGACCAAGGCACCCATTACGAGTAAAGGGTAGCAAGCCATCCGGTTGTGAAGAAACCGTCCGGAACGAGCCCGAGTCGTCGATGGAGCGTAGTATACCTAGCGCGCCTCAAGGAGATGTCAGCAAAACCGTAAGGGTACAGCAAAGTCCTCGCTTCTGAAAGGAAAACCCGAAGTCTTCGAGGTCAGAAGTCATTGAATGTTTTCCCACCTAAAAAAAAACAAGTTACGCATTGCTTAAGTTTGATTATCATTATCTGCCTAGCCTTTTCCCAACCATATTGGGGTCGGCTTCTAGTCAAGCCAGGTTTAGCTGAATACCAGTATTTTACGAGGAGCGGCTGCCTACCCGACCTCCACAACCCATTAACTGGGGTAACACGGTACTTTATTCCTAGACTGGAGTCAGATTTACTGGCTTCTGACTATCCATAACGACTGCCAAAGATCTACAAATGATAGCTGGGACCAACGGCTTAACGTGCTTTCCGAGGCACGCTTTGCTTAACCTTGATGATCAACCTATATTGTAATTAGTAAACTACGAGCTCACAAACATTAACGACGGTAATAATAATTTAATTCTCACCTAATGGACACACTTAGAACTACGTGTAGATACGTAATTAGACTATATATCTGGTTAATGAGCAGGAAGCTCATATAATTTGAAACAAACCATTTGCCTGGGGTAACGCTTAACAGTTCGTTATAGGATACCACAGAATATTGCAGTAGGGAGGGGGTTTTAGGTTCCAAAAGGAAGTTAGAATAGAATTACCTTCATTGTACATCAGAATAGTTACACTATTTTACACAACTGTAAATCTATGAATCCCAGCTTGACAAACTAGAGTCGATTAAGAAACGAGTTAGGAAGATCATCGGCAATGATGCAATTATCAAATCAAAATTTCAAAGTTTTGAGCAACGCGACGCCAGGACAGGCTAGCATGTCGGTTTTCTGTGTGCTTTGGAATTTTACAATTTAATTCCGCCGAGTCCATTTCATAAACAAATATCACTAGGCTAGCGACGTTGCTCCACTGGTACATGATGGACATCCCATCTAATAATACTAAAGCATTTTAGGAATATGTTCATTGTGCATACAGCTGCGCAGTAGAATTCCCTGCTGTCTGTGTTTCCTGATAGCTACAACCAAGAAATATTTAAAATAAACGTGAATAGGCTACTTCTAGGCAAGCGGATTCCATCATTATATAACATCATCGGCATCGCTTACTCATCATCTGCCTAGCCTTTTTCCCAACTATGTTGGGGTCGGCTTCCAGTCAAGCGGGATGATGAGTATCGGCATCGCTTACTATCAGGTAAGATAGTGATAGTTGGTCAAACTCGAGCCTATCTATAATAAAAAAGACACGCTAAAAAGAAGATTAAAACATAAAAACTCATAAAGATGCCACAAACAATAAGGAAAAACAACCCAGACATACAATTTCAATTCCAACACGACCATACAATCCCACCCTACATTAACTTCTTATAAAAACTAATTTCGTCTTAAATTCCGACTCAATAAAGATGTACAGAACATTGCCTTAAGGCCATTACGCCGCTTTTTACATTAGGGACTTGGCTGATGTCCAAGGCACCGAAATTATAACTCTTGGTCCAGAAAGTTCCAGGCACTATATCTCATCGGGTGGCTGCAACTGAGTCTGGCTTCTCAAACAAGTCTAGATAGTTGGTTTAGAGTTTAATTTCAAATTAGTTTCGGAAATTAACTCGCTGCGTAGTTCCCATTGTACAATGTCCAGTGGGTATAAGCTGAGCACAATAAAAATTAATTGATAAATTTTTAAGGTGATTTTTACTTGTTTACTATTTCTTAGTTTGTCATTTGAAGAATATGTAGAAAGCCTAAAATGGCATGTCTCTGTAAAAAGTTAATCTAAAACACGTCAAAGTTCTAGACTAGAGGTACCTAACTTAATTGGGAGAAAGTTAACGATATCTGTAATTACCTCGCAGTCCTTTGTCCTTGTTTGAGATGAGAAATCAACAAATTACTTCTCCCTCTCTGGATGCGTGACTCACTTAAACTCATCTGTATTCTTTCAGTTACTCTTTGTGTTTTGACTCACGCTAACTTTTTCGGACTTATCCAGGCAGGCACTGCCCTAGTGGACCCCATCCATTAGGTGACATCTCTTTAAGGCATGAGTGGCACACCTGTCCTGGTAATTACCGGATGGCGAGTTACCCATTACACGCTGACCTGTAGGGGCCGGCGTGGGAAAATTATCTTCTCCTCACGCTTTCTACCAGCTTATTTACTTCCTTTATTGCTTTGCAGGAAGAGGTGACTGCTTACCATTGCCTCTCACTCTTTGCCACGGCTTGGATCAGGTCCAGACTTGAGAGGTCACCCTCACCGATTTATCATCATCATAATTTTTTGCCGAAAGACGTCCGCTTTTAGACAAAGACCTCCCCCAAATGTCGCCATAACGACAGCTCCTGTGCATCTCGCAAGCATCGGATTCCGGCAACCCTCACCAGGTCATCGGTCTACCTTGTAAGAAGCCTTTCATAACAGCGAGTTCTGATACGTAGTCGCCTCGCCTATTGCCAGACAATAACAGGCTGAAACTACTAGGTATAATAGTTTGTTTATGTGTTGTGTTGTGTTCAGTCCTTAGAGTTTATCAATTGTTCGGTTTCGCTACTAATGGGTTAACTAATGACGTACTAATTAGGACTTCGATTGACACTTAGTTTGTTGGACAGATAGATGTCGATGTGTTAGTTTATATTACCACTAAGCGTCTCGAGTGGCTGCATTGGTCAATACCCATATGCTATATAATGTACATATTGTTATTATTATTTCAACCGAGAGACATCCACTACTGGACATAATCCAAGTGACCACGACACAATAGTTATTAAGTCAACCTTATTTTTTTATATTTGACCTGGGGTCCTGGTCCTTTGGATGACGTATCAAGTGTAGTAGCAAGTATACAACAAGGGGCTAGAGTCGACTCGTAAAGGCCCCTTACTAGTTGGTGTAGAAACAGTACACGTGTATGAAACGATATTTTTGAATACACTAAGAAGAAATAAATAAACAGGGGCTGACCGGCAACATCTCAGAGGTCCTTTAGCGCCCGGCCTGAAACGATAAATACAATAAATCGTGGCACTTTTTCGCATTAGTGCGAAAAACAATCAATTGCATGCATGTGTTTTAAGTATAAGTATTGAAATAGTATTTCTAAACTTGACAAACCAAATCTTGAAGAACACTATAGACCATGTCACATCACTTAAAAACTATTAGCAGCCAAGCATAGCCAAGAAAATTCAGAGAAACTACTAAGCGTAAACGAAATAGACAATAGCACAGCCAAGTGAAACCGTAGAGCAGAGCTCTCCATAAATTGCGTCCACTGCAGATTCCACGCATTTATCATTGTTTTATTGTTTTCAAATAAATTCGAGTTTCGTTTGTTTTTTCATTCATTTGCGGCCGCCGCCATCTACGCAGGATCGTCTGTTTTGTTTTAGCCGACATTAATTTTAATTGTTTGATTTTAAAGGTTTTTTATTGTTATACGGTGATAATCTTTTGTTTTTTTATATACTTCAAGTCTAACAGGACCGGGCTTGGTGGGTGATGTGATGATAGATATAAATAAGCCAAAGGCAAACTGAACATACATTTGCCAAGTATGCATATTATAATTATTATAATGCGTAGCACTTGGCCTACGTGGGCTCAGTTTGTCGTGGTCTTGTTTTCAAGGCAAAATCAAGTCTAGATATTTTTAAATGCTAAAATTTGCTTGAATACAGTCGACTTAGAATAAAAGGCCTATTACACCACTCGTTTTTATGAACGGTCTTAGTCTACGTCTCGTAGTGTAATAAGGGTACGACGGTCTTACTTGTACGTAGACTCAACGGTAGTCTACGTAAACCGGTAGAAAAAACGGGTGGTGTAATAGGCCTTTAAGAGTGTCCTTGGAGTTTCTTGGTCGTTCTTTTCTATAGAGATCTACGCTTAGTTAAAAATTGGCTTATAGCTTAATCTTTTCTTTTGCCACAATTACGTGACTTGTATCACTTTCTGTTGACTACCTTTGTCACCCTTACATTGTTGGTATCTCTATGGTCCGGACAAAGCGTTTCGCCTCGTCGCGTGGTTTATACCGCGTACATCAATGGATTAGAACAATTTTCCTACTGGTCTTCCCGTCCGGTAAAATAAACTTTTTTGTATTCTTGACATTTCAAAAGGTCCTGTAAATAGTTTGACTGCCATTAATGCTGAAAATTAAAATTAACATCCCTAATTATTTAAAAAAAAAAAACAAGATACATTTCACAATCTTACCCAAAACAAACGAATATTATCAAAATCTGAACCTTCTCTGGCACAAAGCCGTGTAATATCATCTAGTTATTGTTCAGGACATTAATTTTAACGGATTACGAGATCTTCTAACAGTTTCATCCTACGAAAATGCTAGTAAGCAGACTTCCTTTGTGTATTTAGGTTATGAAGCTTTTAGTTTGGAGATCAGAGACGTTAGAACAAAATTATTAGTAAATAGTCACTGTTTTAGCCGCTTCTAATTAAAATTATGAATGTGTATTGATTACTTCTTAACATAACGAGTTTCCTCCATGCCTCAGAAAGCACGTTAAGCCGTAGGTCCCGGCTATCATTTGCAGATCTTTGGCAGTCGTTACGGATAGTCAGAAGCCAGTAAATCTGACTCCAGTCATTGCCATGCAGTGCCGTGTTACCCCAGTTAATGGGTTGTGGAGGTCTGGTAGGCAGCAACTAAACCGATTTGATGCAGACTCGACACACACAGTGTTAGTTTCCTTTTTTTATCTTCTGCATCTAATCTTGTTTAGTACATTGTGGGTCTATGTATGACAAACAATTTTTTTTTCTTCTTATTCAACTATCATACACTTCTTCTTCTTCTTCCTGCCCTTATCCCATATTACTTGGGGTCGGCGCAACACGTTTTCTTCTTCCATTCTGTCCTGTCGTCCGTCACACTATCACTAACTCCCTTTTCTTTCATATCAGTCCTTACACAATCCATCCATCTTTTCTTTGGCCTCCCTCTCCCTCTCCAATTATCACACACACAGGTAAATTTAAAACCAAGTCTACCTTTTCGCTATCATACGTATCACAAAGCAGCATTATATTCGCAATATTGCAAACTCAACCTTTGTACGTCCCCCAGATTTGCCCCCTATCGTCCTGATTCACCCGCTTTTCACCCCGATTCGCCCCTTTAGCCCATAACTCTTCATCTACCATTAATCCTCAATTATTTGTCTGCGTGCATATTTTGAGATTAAAAACACAATAGGTTGCCTATACAAAGCACAATGTGCGATCCTGTTTCCCGCATGCAGAGTTCATTTTGGGAAAATTGCCGTTTCGTGAAATTAATACTGATATAATATTTCGGCTGAATTATTCAAAGGAATAAACAGAAAACAAATCAACCTTTTTTGTTGTTAATAGGCTCACATCATCTGCCTAGCCTCTTCCCAACTATATTGGGGTCGGCTTCCAGTCAAGCCGGATTTAGCTGAATACCAGTATTTTACGAGGAGCGGCTGCCTACCTAATAGGCCCACAATTAACCACTATTTCACCTGATGGAAAGTGACTTAATTCATGAATCCCCGACCGGTCCTATGAGACCGCGCTGTTATTGTTTTACTATTGTGTTTCGTTTCACGAGTATGTGATAGGTTAAGACGCCTATATTGTAGCTATCAGGGAACATAGACTTCGTTAGGGAACTCCACTCCTAAGCTGTATGCACAATGAATGTGTTTCAAAAACGTTTTGTGTGTATGGATGAGATGTCCACCACGTAACGGTGGGGCCTCACCGGTGGAGATTAGTGGAGTAAAGTTATGCAATTTCCACGCACACAAATTATAGGCATAGTCAGTTTTATAATGTTTCCACTGTTGGAAGTCAGGCTTAAGTCCAGGCTTGTCCTAGAGCGAGTTCTAGGAGAGGAAATAGGCCGTAATCCACCATGCAAGCCAGTGCAGTTTATTGAATGTTTCCTACATGCCTTCGAATTTTTTTAGTCTAGGATATGCCGGATATTCTTTTTTAATATGAAAGAAAAGGGAGTTGATGATAGCATGACGGGTGTTTTCTGATATGAAAGAAAAGGGTGTTGATGATAGCATGACGGGTGACAGGACAGAATGGAAGAAAAAAACATGTTGCGCCGACCCCAAATAAAATGGGATAAGGGCAGGAAGAAGAAGATGCCGGATATTCTTTTTTAACTGCTTTGATTGCTATACTACATAAAGTAATGCGCCTTGCTGGATTTGAACCTGCGACTTACAATTCGTAAGTTAGGGCCCGGACACCACTGCTCTTCCTTTTTATTTTTTTTATAACAATATGTTGACTTCTTATTATCACAATAATCTCGACACACCAAGCTTCAATCCAAGCGCGGATCTTTCCACCACAATAAAGCCGACGACACACCCGCGACATGCGACTGAGCGACAATGCGACCGCAACACGCTGCTGAGTAACAATGCGACCGCAACGCAGTTTTGTTGTAACCAGCGCATTCATGATCGGAAGCCTATCGACATGGGTTTGGCGGCACGGTTAAAATGCTGCTACTGTGAGGGAATAATAAGGTTGATTGCTGAAAATACGAGTATGTACGTATTACTTCTTAATATTATAAATCTGAAGAGTTTCTTTGAACGCACTTATCTTAAGAGCGAATGGTTCGAAATGAAAATAAGTTTTAGTGTTGGGCTAGCTAATTTTTTGGAGAATATTTTCTTGGGATAAATTTTACTGTCACATGAGTGAAGCCATTGGTAGAAACATTCTTGATAACTGTGCCAATTTTGGTACAGTAAATTAAAAAGAACAGGTAAAAAAAAGAACAAAAAGATCTTTGTCTAGATCTATGCTCGTAAGATTGTAATTGGTTCACTTTTATTACCGACTAACAACATGTGGGCTCACTAACTATTAGGTACATTCTACCAGTAAACCCGCAGGGAAATCTTTCATTATATTTCTACAACTATTTTAGTATCCAATTAGTACCAACTACAAACATTTTTGTACTAACAAAAACATGAATAAAACCGAAAGATATTAGTACCTAACTAAAACAACAGCAATACATAGTTACCGTAAAATGGCGTACCAACATATTCATAGCACCATTTTACCGCCCTAAAGCCTATCAGTACATTATAATGTATGCGCATACATTTGTTTCGGTTGTCGTGTCGGACGGCTATCGGCCAAGTGTAGGGGCCCTAACACCTATGAAAATGTTTTAAAACATAATATAAGGCTCTGATCTGACTGAAGCAAATCCCGCGCGGGATAAGAGATAAAGTTCACTTACGTGCTTTAATTGTACAAAAGTATTCAAACTGACATAAATAATCGCGTGTTTTTATAATCTTTATGATATTGTCATCATCTGCCTAGCCTTTTCCCAACTATATTGGGGTCGGTTTCCAGTCAAGCCGGATTTAGCTGAATACCAGTATTTTACAAGGAGCGGCTGCCTACCAGACCTCCACAACCCATTAACTGGGTTAACACGGTATTTCATGGCAAGACTGGAGTCAGATTTCTTGGCTTCTGACTATCCGTAACAAGTGCCAAATAACCATCTGCTGTGCTCGTGGCGGAGTACCGTACAAAGCAGAGCCCTAGCCAGTCCGAGCCATCCACGTCCCCGCCGTCCTCCCTGGGACCTGCTGCAACCGCGCCGCCGCGCGTCCGCCACCCTGAGTTGCAGCTGAGCTAACGGATGCAGGGCGAAGGGCGAGCATTCTGCGCCTTAAAACAGAATCGACTCACTAGGGAGGATACCTGAAACAAAACCGAGCACATCCGCAGGCTCTGAAGCGGCAGCCCCGCTAGCGGATTAAGGTACAGTGGGCTAATCACTCGCTTACCCGACAATATAAGATTCTCGAAACTGAAACAATAAGAAACCGGACCGATACTTCACAAACGACTTTTGGCATGAAAACACGGACACGAATTGCTTTTTGGAATGTACGTACGCTTAGCAACGACAGTCGACTAGCCCAAGCTGAAGTAATAATGATGAATTACAACTTGCAAATTCTCGGCCTAAGCGAAGTGCGAAGAAACGGGTTTGGTGAGATGAGGACGTCCAAGGGCTTGACTTTGCTGTATTCGGGCAAGGAAAGTGAGGAAGATGTACACGAGTATGGCGTGGGACTGCTTCTTTCAAATGCAGCAAGGAAAAGCCTTGTGGACTGGAAACCAATCTCAGACCGGATTATGTACGCCCGTTTTAACTCAAGAGCCCGGAAGATTTCCATCGTACAGTGTTACGCCCCAACCAATGCATCACCAGAGGATACCAAAGACGACTTCTACAACGCCCTCAACGCCACCCTTAGGAGCATAAAAAAGCAAGACATCGTCTTCGTCATGGGGGACCTAAATGCAAAGGTTGGGAATGTAAACACAAACCGCGAGCGGCATATGGGTATGCATGGACTTGGAGTGAGCAACGAGAATGGCGAACGAATCATCGAGTTCTGTCAGAACCACGACCTGACTATCGGAGGCACATTATTTATCCATGGCGACCACCATAAGTACACGTGGAACTCACCCGATGGCGTCACCAAGAACCAAATCGACCACCTTGCCATTAGTTCCACTTGGCGTTCTTCATTGCTCGATGTCCGTAACCGCAGGGGCGCCGATATTGATAGCGACCACCATCTGGTGGTTGCTGAAGTCCGGCTTAAAATTGCAGTAGCCCGTAAAGCTGGAGGACCTGGCAAAGTAGGAAGAAGGTTCGACGTGAGCAAACTGCATGACTCTGACACTCGTAAAGCATTTCAGCTTGAGTTACGTAATCGCTTTGCAGTACTGGAAACTACTACGGACTCACTGGACGAGGAGTGGAACCGTATAAAAATGGCCTATACAGAGACCAGTTCCGCTGTCCTAGGACACAGATCGACTAAATCTCGCGAAGATTGGATGTCACAGCGTACGTGGAGTCTGATTGAGGATAGAAGGACCCTTCATCTGAGACTGCTTGAGACTCAGGACAGCACCGCAAGAGCCGACCTTAATATGCAATACCGTCAAAAACGCAAGGAAATTTATCGCAGCACCCGCAAAGATAGGAGGCAGTGGGCCGATGGTATTGCAGATCGTGCTCAACGAGCTGCGAACTCCGGTAACCTCAAGGATTTATATAACGCCACGAAAACCCTGGCGGGAAACAGAAAGTTCAGGAAGAAACCGCTAAAGTCCAAAGACGGCCAGCTCATTGTGACGACAGAAAATCAGCTGCTCCGCTGGCGTCAGCACTTTGAGGAGGTTTTCCGTTCATCTGCAGCCCTGACTCCTGACTCGTTGCAGATCCAACCTACACCAGGCAAGCTACTCGACATCGATACGGAACCACCGTCAGCCTCTGAAGTTGCTAAAGCGGTCCGTTCTTTGAAGACAGGTAAGGCGCCAGGACTCGACCTGATTACGGCGGAAATGCTACAAGCTGACTTATCCTCTGCCGTCGATGTTCTGACGCCCCTTATTGAAAGGATCTGGACCGCCGAAGAACTCCCGGACGAATGGAACAAAGGCCTCTTAATAACGGTACCGAAAAAAGGTGATCTCAGTCAGTGCAATAACTGGAGAGGTATTACGTTGCTCTCAGTTCCCTCAAAGGTGTTCTGTAAGATCATCCTGGATAGGCTGTCTAAGGCCGTGGATCCTCTTCTGCGCAAGGAGCAGGCTGGTTTCCGTTCCGACCGCTCATGCACCGACCAGATCAACACCCTTCGTATCATACTCGAGCAGGCATCAGAATGGCAGAGGGAGATATATCTGACTTTTGTGGATTTCGAAAAAGCCTTTGATACGTTGAAGTGGTCCAGCATCTGGTCTCGCCTGCTAAGCATTGGAGTACCACCGAAAATTGTCCGTCTTCTGGAGGCTATCTACAGGAAGTATTCGTGTAAAGTAACGCACGACGGCCTCATCTCTGATGACATCACGGTGCACGCTGGTGTCCGCCAGGGCTGCCTACTTTCGCCGCTCCTTTTTCTTGTGGTTCTTGACGGAATAATGCTTCGTATCTCCGACAACAGGCGCCGCGGAATAGAGTGGGGATTGTCCAACGTCTTGGAGGACCTGGATTACGCCGATGACCTTTGTCTCTTGAGCCACACTCACGCCGACATGCAAGCTAAGTTGGACGACTTAAGTCGGGAGGCGGCAAGATCTAGCCTTAAAATTAACATTCGCAAGACACAAGAGATGAGAACTGGTGCGAGGAATCCCTCCCCGTTGGTTTTAAACTCGGAAGTAGTGGAACGCGTGCACAAGTTTACTTACCTGGGAAGCGTCGTGACTGAAACCGGAGGTAGTGAAGAGGACATCGCTTCACGGATTGCCAAAGCCCGAGCAACCTTCGCACAGCTGAGACCTGTTTGGCAGTCGCGGAAACTGACTCGAAGGTTAAAACTTAAAATCTTCGTGTCCAATGTCAAACCCGTACTGCTATATGGGTGCGAAACATGGAAGGTCACAAAGGACATCTCACGCCAAATCCAAGTTTTTGTCAACCGCTGTCTTCGCCGCATCCTCGGTATTTACTGGCCCGAGACAATATCTAACGCAGAACTGTTGGAACAATGCCACGAGAGCCCGATCGACCGCCAGATCAAGCGTCGCAAGTGGAGATGGATTGGACACACTCTCCGAAGGGATCCCGACCACATACCCAAACAAGCATTGGACTGGAATCCCCAAGGAAAAAGAAAGCGTGGCCGTCCCCGTCAAACTTGGCGTCGCACCGTGCTGGCAGAAGCGGCGAACAACGGAATGACGTGGAGCGAGGTGAAGCGGGAAGCTCAAGACCGTTCGCGATGGAGGATTATTGTGGACGCCCTCTGCCCCATCTAGGGGACATAGGACATTAAGTCAAGTAAGTCAAGACTATCCGTAACGACTGCCAAAGATCTACAAATGACAGCCGGGACCTACATGGGGCATCTTTAAGATATTGTATACTCCTCTATTGGTCCTTACTAAGCATTTCGCCTTGTCGTTTATATCGCGTACATCAAAGGAAGGACTGGAAGAATTTGCCTGTGGCGGTCTTCCTGTCAGTTTATCGGTGTCTTCAAGGCTAGAGTAAATAGGCTCTTAATAAACTAGTGTTCTTCACCATCAACGAATGCATCACTGCTTATCATCGGGTAGGATTGCAGTCAAGTATATATAAAAAAAAGATAATATATATAGGTTGACACGCCAGGATTTGAGCAGACTTTAGGCTACTTTATTCACTAGAGATGTGCGATGCAGCAAAGCATCGGGGCTCTAGGAAAAAATCCATATTTCAACAATCCATCTTCCATTCATCTTCCAATCTACCAATTCTATTAATTTTCTTTGCATTATTTAGAGCGGCTTCAGTGAAAAAAGATTAGCGGAGCTAGAATGCGGGGTAGCAAGCGAGGCAAATTAACAAGAGACGCGAGCATAGAATACATGCGCATTGCGAAAGATGTGTGCGCACAGCTGAAAAGAGTCTGCTATTGTTCAGCATAAAGCCACACACGTGGTGCGACTCGTCCACGGCACTGGTTTTATTTATTAATTTAATTTTAAAAACTTTATGCACAACTCAACGTACAAAGGCGAACTTAATGCCTTAGGCATTTTCTAACAGTCGACCTTAGGATAGTGCAGAAACAACATAGTAGGTGCAACTTCAAGATATGCAAGTAAATAGAAACTAATACACAATTAAATATATACTTACGTATACATACATACAAATAACCAATTAAAATGAGAAACGAATCCAACAACTCAACGCTGTGATGATTCTACCCACTTCTTACGAATGTGTTCACATGCCATTACTGTAAAGGAGAACCGACTGGACGCCGGTTTTCAGCGTGGTCCAGTGACGGTGTCGACACATAGCTACGGCTGTATACTATTAGCATAACATAGCATAGCATCAGTCTGATAATGTCTCCACTGCTGAGACTCTCACTAGGAGAGAGAATGGACAGTAATCCACCACACGGACCTAGTGCGGGTTGGTGAATGTCACATGTCTTCGAATTCTTAGTTCTAGGATATGCCCGTTTCCTTACGATGTTTTCATTCATCCTTTAGAGAGCAGTGATAATGAAATAAATTACACAAAGTAATGCGCCTGACTGGTTTTGAACCCACTACCTACGACTCGTAAGTCCCGGCCGTTACCACTGGGCCATCACTGTTCTTAGTGTGTTAATAGATTTAAGTAAATATTGCAATAATATTTTTTTTGTTATATAACAACGAACGGACAAAACGTACGACTAACGTTAAAATTCATGTTATATACCTAAAATGATTGACAGACAGAAATATGTTAGGGTTTAGTCCAAATTTTTATACGATTTTGGTTGAACAAAAGGTTGGATTAATATGTGTCACTTTTTTTTACAAAAAAAAACTTCGTTGAAAACAATAGAGAGTATCACTCTTTTGTTGAAATGTTGTAACTGGAATATGTGAGTATATTCAGAAATATCAGAAAATATTTACGAGCACGTTCACAGATGAAATAATGGGCCCTTATCAATGTTCCTGGGAGTTTGCTGTATAAAACTGTACTTGCTTGAATTTCGAATATATTTTTACAATATTTTCAAAAGTATCCTACGTGATATTCCAGGATATAGTCTATTTGTGTATTTACCAAGTTTCGTCAGCGGCGTGAACAAGTCACACATTCGCTTCATCAATCAACATACACATACACACTCACAAACTTCCATAATATTAAATGGGATTGAAATTGTGAAATAAATTGTTAATTACTGAACAGATTTCAATGAAACTTTGTACATGGGTAGACAATATCCTGGATTAGAACATAGAATATTATATGAGGTAAACATTTTCAGGCGCTGGACTACACTCCCCTTCTAAGCGGAGCGGCAGAGAGTGCTAGATTTGTTTTGACAAAAATCCACCTTTGATCCTTCAGTTATCCGTTGCGTCCACGTCCATGGTAATACTTTCAGACAAACCCGCAATCTAAACCACAGCACTTATTTTTGGACTATTTATATAGTAATTTGGTGAACTTTCAACGCTAGACTAGCACAGACCAATTAAACCTAGACTAATAACAATAGTTTAAAATTCAACTAATTACTTTTCTTGACACAGTTAAAACTAAACTACACCAAAAACGAAACTACAAAGAAACCCAAGTTATTTGTAACTAGGAACACAGTAATTAAATAATAATAGTTAACTATGCCACGACATTGTAACTATCATTAACTTTAGAACTCACTTTAACTGTAATGGTTACATTTAGAGTTTAAATGTTGACTTCTGTTACTTTGTATGCAAATAGGGTAATAACTGGACGGTTTGTGTTTCAACTGCCTGGGCTTTCTCATGGTCACAATCGTGAATGCTGAGTGTAGGGAATTTCATAACTTCTTATTCTTCTTTCATATCGATCTGACTCAAATATTTTACGATCAATATTTAACTACCTACCTGGAGAGTTTGGTCGTTGGTTTCGTATAAGTCGTCATCATCATTATCATAATCTCAGCCAAAAGACGTCCACTACTGGACATAGACCTCCAAGCGTCACCACAACGACTGGCCCTGTGTGTCACGCATCCATCAGATTCCCGCGACCCTCGCCAGGTCGCTGGTCCACCTTGTGGGAGACCTTCCAACGCTGCGTCTTCTAGTACGTGGCGCCATTATAGAACCTTCCGTCCCCATCGACTATCCGTTCTACGAGCAATGTAACGTATAAGTCGTGGAAGGTGCAAATAGTCGGGTGACGCATATCTTTTGGAGCGGCTCCATGTTTTTATTATTATTCGTAGTATTGATTGGCACTTCACCGTCTACCTTAGTCATTGGCGGCGCGTAATTTTGCACGCGCGCCTCAAGGAGATGTCAGCAAATTATAGGGGTCCAGCAGGGTCGAAGACTACTGGGGCCATTGGTTACGTAAAAGTAAACCTCATGGTTTTGTGACGAAGATAAAGAAGGAATAGGAGTGAGTTTTAGTTAGTAAAAGCCTGCCACGCCATTCCGCTCAGATTGGGAGATTTCTGAGATTATCCGCCCAGAGTGAGAGAAATTATTGGATGATTTCCTACCTAAAAAAAACCGTTGGTCAGTCCATCATCTATGTTCCTTAAACAGGCCTACAAATTCCCCCTCATATATATTAATCAACATAACTACAAGCAGTATGGAATACCAATACAACCTAAAACAACAAAGCATTAAATAACTCCTAAAACGGTCCAAAAACCGACCATTATCTCGTAGAATGGTCCATAAGAATTCCAAACGCGCCGCTGTGCCCGATGTCCGTGGTTTAGCAATACAACCCAAGGAGTAGGGGGGGACTACATTCTAGAAACATCTGGGTACTAATAAAGCGGTCCTGTGACCACAATCTGAGTAGACGGGGGTCTCTGGAATCTTAGATCGTGATCCTAATAATATGGAAAATAACAGGCATTTTTGGGAGGATTAAGTGTGAGAGGAAAAATGTTTTAGGCTTTATTGGTTTTGCTATGAAATATTTTAGTATTAACCTTTAACGTCACGGGCGGGGTCTAAGCAGACCCCACGCGCTCTTTTTTAACGTTATTTTTTTTAATCGACAAGTTACGATCGCGCGTTTTCGGCTAATCTCATTGCGACACGAGACCTTTCGGCTAGTGAACGTTCGTCGCTCTTCTGCTAAGGTAAGTTACATTTTTGATTACGTGGGGATACCTGCAGACCCCACCCGTGATTTAACGTAGTTACTTTTTTCACGTAAGTTATGTTTTTATTTGTTTATTTTTCAGAATTGGTGTTGATAAATGAAAAAATGAGTCGCCGAATAACCGAAAATTAAATGTATAAATTATAACTTGACCACTGGCCAATAATATGCAAGTTGATCGACAGAGCGCAGCTTTTGCCCAATTCAGATGAAGCTGGACCCTGTGCCTCAAAAATGAAGTGAAAATGCTATTATTATCCCAGATCCTCGGATAAAAAAAGTACTATTGTCTGTAAGTCTTACAAAAAAAACTATTTGCATGCCTCATTCAGTAGAAAATTAGGTAACATGCTTACCCAAAGAATAATTTTAACGTTACTTTGGGTTGTCCATTTCAACAATTGTCATTTTTTTTACTATAATGTTTATTGTTAATTTTTCTTATAATTACTTGTTTTTGATTCTTATTTTATTAGAAAAAAATTGTAAGTTAATCAGATGTGGACTCTTTTGTTAAATTATAGTAATTTAAACATGCGCCTTAAAAATTCTATGTACGAGAATGTTAATTTGATAAAAATGTTCCTTACTGTTTAAAAACTGATTGTTTTATGATAAATAAATACTTTTCATAAAGATTATAATGTCTTTTCTTATAATCTAAAACGGCTTATAAAAATTATTTAATAAATCTGAATATATATGTAAATTTATATTGGGGATACTTCTGGACCCCGCGCGTGACGGAATGTTGTCCTAAACAACGCGTGTACTTAAAGGTTAAATATGTTTTTTTATGTTAGTCTTTTCTTTCTTCAAAAGGATGAGATTTTATTTTCGATTTCTCGGTTAATCGTGGTTCGATTTTGTTTTTTTTTTTATTTGACATTAACAATTGACAGAACCTTATTTGTTGCCATATTTAAGATTGTTTTAGTGTTAATCTGAAACAACAATTTTTAAATCGAAAGCTTCATTATTTTAATGGCCTTAAACCATTATTGGCTTTTTCGTGAAACCGGTTTCGGGGCACACCGGTTAGATAATAATAAGAATAATTTATTTACGCAACAAATATCATAAGTTCTTAGAATACAAGCTCTTTGAGATACAATTCAATGAACATTTGTGTCTAGACTAGATAACTTAATATCTGTGTCTTAAACAGCAGCGCTTTTCCCTTGTAGGCTTTCATTTGATTGTAAATGGGAGAGATTAGTATTCAACTAATAATATAGAGTTGTAAAGTGTAGATAAACCTCCTTGTGTGTGATATGATGGTGTGTGTTTGACTGTATGTGTATAGGAGATGATTTCACAATGAGTTAGGCTTTTACTGAAGCTTTTTTTATTCAAGTGGGGAATCATCAGAATGACTTCTACCCCTCTTGTGCAGAACAGGAGGGCTTGTCAGAGTCTTACTGGCAAAAGGGGTGGGACCCAGTTCTTTTGTTGCCTTCGATCTGAGGGGACACGGGTTCACCTTTCGGAATGTCCGTGCTCCCCAGAGGCTTTGGCTCTACCGGGCCCCTACAGTTTGCTGATATCTAAGGGAGGCGCGCGTGGAACAGATCCCGACGTTGACGACTAGGCAGGCTTTTACTGAAGCTGTGTGCGGATTTCCACTCGTGTTCATTCATCATCTGCCTAGCCTTTTCCTAACTATATTGGGGTCGGCTTTCAGTCAAGCCGGATTTAGCTGAATACCATATTTTACGAGGAGCGGCTGCCTACCTCCACAACCCATTAACTAGAGTAACACGGTACTTCATGGCAAGACTGGCTTCTGACTATCCGTGTTCATTAAAAACAAATATTATTTTATTTTACATAGGCGTACATGTGTAGGTACTTTTAAAACATCAAAAACTAGTGCACGGTTCCAATTCTTCTCCTCATGTCGATCTGACTCAAATTTTATCCGACCAATATTTAGCCACCTGGACAGCTCTGTCATTGGTTTCTTATAAATCGGTGAAGGAACAAGTAGTTGCGCATGGTAAGCAAGAAAGGAGGTGACGCATATCCTGTTATGGGGCGCCACACTGGCTCTGTATTTGCGATGGGTCTATACTCTATTTACTATAAGATTAGAAATTTGTTTTACTGTCCGTTCAACCGATTTTGCCTTTTATTGCGTTGGTGGCATGACGAATAATGGCTGCAGCAGCTGTAAATAGTTGGTATTGTAACATTTTTTTTCTTTTAATGTCATTCTTATGTCTTCGTAATGGAAGTCAAAATTCAGTCAAAACGGTTGAACGGACAGTAAAACAAGTTTCTTGAAATTTCTAATCTTAGGGGTCCGGTAGGGCCGAAGCCTCTGGAGAACACAGATAATCTGAAAGGTTGTCGAGGTGCGGTTTAGTCAGTAAGAGTCTGACACGTCCTCCCGCTCCACCCAAGAGCGGGAGAAGTCATTCTGATGATTTCCCTTCCAAAAAACACATAGTAAGTACATACGTTTACCCATTTGGCTAGATTATCTCTCTATTTTCCATTCAAGGGCAGTGTTGACTTATTCGAACAATCCTGGTACTCTAGCAAGCAGCCTTTGTATCTAACAGCTTTCACGAAGACGAAATGGGTCCCAATGTCTGTGAAGATTGTAACAATTCCTATCCGTACTTCTTGCCCGTCGCCTCCTTCTTCAAATTTCCGTGAAGTAATAAAAGTAAACAACGCGACATTGCTTTAATTTCCTCTCTGGCGTTACGCAGCGTACGTTATCTGTGCCTACTTGTGTGGCCATTACATCTGAGGCTATCGATTTTAAAAGGTTTTCCTTAAATATAAAAATTTATTTACCTACTCCCGAATTACCGCTTGAATTATTATTGTGCGCTTAATTTTGAAATTTAATATGAAGTGCCGTGTTACCCCAGTTAATGGGTTGTGGAGGTCTGGTAGGCAGCCGCTCCTCGTAAAATACTGGTATTCAGCTAAATCTGGCTTGACTTGAAGCCGACCCCAATATAGTTGGGAAAAGGCTAGGCAGATGATGACTATGATACTCTTTTGTTGTTGTTTGTCTATGTGAATTTTATTACTCGTATCTTGAACTCGCTTCTGCAAGCGGCTTCGTTCACGTGAAACATACCGAACGGTCCTATGCGTCTCGTAACCATTGCATTCGTTTGTTCTCAGTAGTTACTTTTGTAGATTCTTTGGAAGAACTACCTACCGACCACTTTTTTGTCACGATAGTTCCTTCAAAGGGCCGAAAGGAATTGATCCTTTTTCATTGTCCTGAATGTGCTTACGTACCGGAAGACGCAGCGTTGAAAGGCCTCCCATAAGGTGGACCGACGACCTGGCGAGGGTCGCGGGAATCCGATGGATGCGGTACGCACAGGACCGGTTACTGTGGCGACGCTTGGGGGAGGCCTATGTCCAGCAGTGGACGTCTTTCGGCTGAGATGACGATGATGATGATGATATTAATGTGCATTCGGGATGAAGTCTCCTGTGTGTAATTCTAGGACATGGTCTACACGTTTGCCAAATTTCATAAAAATTCGATTAGCCGATCAAACGTAAAAAAACAAACACGAACTTTCGCTTTTATTACATTGATGCGATTAATCATAATTATAAACTCAAAATGTTTGCAATAAGCCCTCGTTTTGTCTCAATAAATCATAGTTAACAAACTATCGTACTAAACAACCCTTAGTCCTATAAAAACATGTAATAAATATGAGAAACTAGCTTAGTAACCCTTCGTTAGTAAAAAAGGGGTTGGTAGTTTAACTTTGATTTAGATTTGGGCCTCCCATCCATCAGAACAGAGTCTGAAGTGAAACTGCAAACAAACAACGTAGGTCTTTACATAGTGGTAATTTTACATACCAACTTGTACAAGGGTGAAGGAAATGCTACTTTATGCGATTTGATTTTAGATTGTTTTTGGATTGAAGATTTTTGTCAGTAGAATGATAAATGTTTTTTTCTTTATCTATTAAATTGCTGTTTTTTTAAATGGGTTACTTTGAACTGATTGATGTGCAGAAATATGTGTTCTGTAGTGTGTGTCTTTTTAATCAAAGATGAGAATTGAAACATAAAATGAAATAGAATCTTCAAACAGCGTAAATATACGTATAAACCATATCGAAAATAATTGTGTTTGAGCCGTTTAAGGTAGAAACACATGGGGCCATGGGGTCCGAGTGCTCATCGAGTTCTTGAGGATAAATTAACAGTAAGTCAACTTATGTGATCAAAGACTGGACTTTTCTTTAGTTAACGATTCAGCCTTACTACGCATCGTAATGTTTTATAGGTACGACTACCTATGTCGACATATTTATTACCTATTAGTTTATGTTACACTAGCAGCCCGTCCCGGCTTCGCACGGGGTAGACAATTATTTATTTTTGGAAATTTTTCTACACCTTCGGTTACATTATTCAAATTTTACCAAGGATCCCTATTTTTTTTCAAAATGAAATGTAGCCTATGTCAAATTGGAAGAATGTAGCATTCTATTGGTGAAAGAATTTTTTAAATCGGCCCAGTACTTTTTGAGCCTATTCATTACAAACATACAAAAATAGGTACAAATCTTTCCTCTTTATAATATTAGTATAGATGTGGAAATTATTCAAACTCTTTTATCTTTCTTTCTTATTCTTCCAGAGTATTTTTAATTGACTGAAACGTCTTTAATTATACTAATTATAGTATATATCAGTCATTTGAAATACTCATGCATTCAATATTATAAATTCGAAGATATAATATTACGGGACGGTCAAGTACTCATTGTTCAACGTCCACAAACCCGCGTTTATCGTGGTTGGGAATTGGAGTGGGAAATATAACAACCTAATTCTTTGCTTAGCTCTAAAAACGCTCACCTAGACGCCCAACCTTACGCGTGTAGAACAATTATTCGCGAAATAAAATTATCGCACCACAAGCTACCGTGTACCCCGCCCCGCGGTATGCTACTTTAAACATTTTATACCAAACTTACACGGGTTTCGTATTAAAGGTTTAGGGCTCTATGTTTAATTCTATGTATACAGGAAAAGTTTTTAACCACTGCGTAAATTTTAAGTGGATGGGTGACCATCTTAACATAATGAGTTTACCAGACCTTCACAACCCAATAACTGGGGTAACAGGGTACCTACTTCATGGCAAGGCTGGAGTCAGATTTACTAACTTCTGACTATCCGTAACGATTGTAAATGACAGTCGGGACCTACGGCTTAGCGTGCTTTCCGAGGCACGGAGGAAACTCGTTATGTTAAGATGGTCACCCATCCACAGACCAACCTTGGCAAGCGTTGCTTAACCTTGAAATCGACTTGTGTTCTATTACTTACACTGAGCCACCAAAAAAAATTTACGCAGTGGTTAAAAACTTTTTCTGTATATTGCCCTCTAGCTTCTGCTAGTGGCTTCAAAGTAGAAAATTATCTCAAGGAAACCTGCTTCCTGTATGTCCTGAAATAATCATATAGGCCTTTTTGTTTCAGAATATTCAGTTCTCTGGTATAAAATTTCACGCAGACGAGGCTACTAACTGAAGTTAGGAGTAAGCTGAATCCAACAGTGGAAAATCGATAACATACAATAGGTATTAACTATAACATTAATATAAATTAGTCTAGTGACAACAGAAATATGCGAGTGTACAGCTAAGGAGTGGAATTCCCTGCCGGGGTCTGTGTTTCCTGATAGCTACAACTTAGGAGTCTTCAAGTCAAGAGTGAATAGGTTACGTCTTGGCAAGCGTGCTCCATCGTCGGCCACATCATCGCTTACCATCAGGTGAGATAGTGGTCAAACGTGAGCCTATGTATAATAAAAAAAAAGCTCACTCCAATATCGCACCATAAGCTACCATGTTCCCCCCCCCCCCCCCCGATATGCTGCTTTAAACATTTTATACCAAGCTTACACGAGTTTCGTATTAAAGGTTTAGAGTTTTGTGTGTGTAGGCTACCTTGATTTCTATATAGATGCTGCCAGCGGTTTCGCCCACGTTCATCATCATCTGCCTAGCCTTTTCCCAGCTATATTGGGGTCGGCTTCCAGTCAAGCCGGATTTAGCTGAATACCAGTATTTTACGAGGAGCGGTTGCCTACCAGACCTCCACAACCCATTAACTGGGGTAACACGGTACTTCATGGCAAGACTGGAGTCAGATTTACTGGCTTCTGACTATCCGTAACGACTGCCAAAGATCTACAAATGACAGCCGGGACCTACAGCTTAACGTACGGTTTCGCCCACGTTAAAGTAGATAATTGACTCAAATCCCAAATTCGAAAAATCCCGATTGGTAATTTTATAATTCCTCGCAAATAAAACCGCTGGCTGAAGGTAATCCAACAACAGAATAACATAAATACAAATTCGTCTAGTAATAACAAAAATATACAATTACCAAAAATATTCACAAACGAGAGTCTGCACAATAAGTACTCGACTGAATTATTTATTTTTATTTTTTGTATCAAAAAATAACTTTATCTAAAATTGCAAACAGAAAGAAATTTTCCAATTTGGTCATATTAATCAAGTTAAAAATCTTTCAAATCTGGTTCAAAGGGAAACTGTCAAGTAACAGTATAAGGATGCACATACTCGAACTGCAGAAATATGACGTCACCACTATTAGGTTATAGTCATGTGCCCAAAAGAGGTAGCGAGACATTCTCACAACGCCCCGACTTTTCCTGAAACCAATATTTCTGTGTAATATAAGATTTCTGTATTATTTGTTAATTAACATAAAATATGTGTACAAAAATAGCGCTGGAAAATTAAATACCCAATTCTTCCTGTCTAATAAAAGTACAATAAAAAACAAATTGTTCTGTTCTCTTAAAAACAAAATGCAAAAATGAAGCCTTTATTCGGCGTTGGCTACACGCAATGAAAGTGCACCAGCTCAGAATGTATAATGCGGCCGTCCCGTCGCGTTTCACTAGTGTGACTACACCTTTATACTGACGACAATAATGAGTAGGGTCTTAAGTGAATAATCGTCTGTTGAAAATGGTTTTTGTGAGAAAATGGCGGAATGAAATGTGAATTACTTGACGCGGTGCTAATTTTATTATTTGTTTTGTAAGTCGTTTTTTGTTTGGAAACTTGAATAGAGATTGAAATATTAATTTCTTTATTTTTAACTTTTTTTTAGCTCGTGGTTAGATAATAACAGCCGCAAGGTTAAGCAAGCTTGGTCAGCTTGGTCAGGTTAAGCAAGCTTGGTCAGCTTGGTCAGGTTAAGCAAGCAAGATTGGTCTGTAGATGGGTGACCATCTTAACA
Organism: Mythimna separata; assembly: GCA_030763345.1. Taxonomy (NCBI): domain Eukaryota; kingdom Metazoa; phylum Arthropoda; class Insecta; order Lepidoptera; family Noctuidae; genus Mythimna; species Mythimna separata. Next base: position 9,866,487 of record CM061190.1, read on the forward strand.
CAACGAGTTTCCTCCGTGCCTCGGAAAGCACGTTAAGCCAAAGGTCCCGGCTGTCATTTGTAGATCTTTAGCAGGCGTTACAGATAGTCACACGCCAATAAATCTGACTCCAGTCTTGCCATGAAGTACCGTGTTACCGCAGTTAATGGGTTGTGGAGGTCTGGTAGGCAGCCACTCCTCGTAAAATATTGGTATTCAGCTAAATCTGGGTTGACTGGAAGCCGACCCTAATATAGTTGGGAAAAGGCTAGGCAGATGATTAAATAGAGATGGAAATATTAATTTCTTTATTTTAGATTTTTTTTACAAACCTTGAGCTTGATTCCGATCGCAGTCTGTATTCCCAGATAGCTTCAACCCCTGGGTTGTCTTAAAATCAAAAGTGTATAAGTTACTTTTAGGTAAGCGCGCTCCATCGTCGACCACTACAAAGATCTTCACTTTCCATCACGTGAGATAGTGTTCAACGCGTGCTTTTTTTTGTTAGCCCGTTCTGTCCCACTCCTGGGCAAAGGCCTCCCTCCACTCCTTCCATCTCTCGCGAGCCCGCGCTTCCTCTTGCCAGTTTTGGTGGAATCTATCCAACGCGTGCTTATCATTATAAAAATTGACCCTGTGTTTTGGGACCGCATGTTAAGCCGTAGGTTGCGGCTGTCATTTGTAGATCTTTGGCAGTCGTTACGGATAGTGAGAAGCCAGTAAATCTGAGTCCAGTCTTGTCATGAAGTACCATGTTACCCCAGTTAATGGGTTGTGGGGCTCTGGTAGGCAGCCGCTCCTCATAAAATACTGGTATTCAGTTAAATCTGGCTTGACTGGAAGCCGACCCCAATATAGTTGGGAAAAGGCTAGGCAGATGATGATGATGTTCTGGGACCGCACGTATCCCTTGGTGGTCAAGCAGGCTAAAATTCCCAATGAAACAGCACCGGTATCGAATCGGCGAAACGAAATCGATTTTCTGTTAAAAACAGCACAGATTCCGATTCCTTTAACTCATCCTTCTGATGTTCCCTAATCGCCTGTTACGATACCAACATGAAAAAGATGAAATCGTTTATTCAGTATTCAATTCGCATAAACGATACGGTGATCCCGTGCCGCTTTCATTTCCAACTGAATGATAATCAACTTCACCGTTCTTCATTTTTTTTCCGGATTCACCATTAAACGTTCTATATTCAAATAATCGTAACTCATTTTCCTCCTTTAACCTCCTTAGCTTTTAATATTTCTGAATACAGAAAGTACGCGTACGGCATTATTCATGTAATCCGTCTGGGTATCGCACAATCGGACAGTCGGGGAGAGTGGTACGGACAAAGACGCTACGAAATGGAATTTTCAAGTAGAAGCACTTGTGAGCGCGAATGTACCACCGCAGATGGATTACTGCGAAATTGTTGTATGATGTTACGGTTTAAAATAGGTCGGGTGATGAGATGTGGGGGCGGATTTCAGTGTTTGTTAGATGAAATGTTCGTTTATTATTGCTTGAGAAAAAAATTAAAAGCATACAACAAAAAATAACACACACAACAGCCAATCAACTTAACAATTCTGCCACACTAATTAAAACGCAGTAAGGAACCTTTAACCTTTAATAAGGGCCTTATCACTTGTAATTGTTTTTGTGTAACTTAAAGGGCATTGGGTTGCCAGTTGTTCCAATAACTAGCCATCGCAATTTCATTAACCCCGAGTTGATCTTGTGCGGCACATCTCTGTTTACCTTGCCATCCTTTTGGACAAGTGACCTGAAGTACTGCACGTTCCGACGAGGACTCAGAGCACAGAAAAGACGGTCTCTCCAGACCGCTAAAATTGCAATTTTGGAGCTGCCATTCAAGCCAGCACTCTTCGGTCTTTACCAACACACCTCCAATCTGCTCTAGTTCTCTAAACCATTTTCGGCAACCAGAACAATGTCATCAGCCTCTCAGCCTATCAAGCCTCTTTCTAGATGTCCGATGTTAGAGTATCCATTATTATCAACAGAAAAAGGTGAGAGCTAAGGCTATGATGTAAGCCGACAGTCACATGGAAATTACTAATGGTGCTTACTCTAAAGTCGGTTTTTTAATCTTTGAGACTAAAATGGCATTACGTGGGTTGACACACAGAACCTCACGAGGCAGCCGGTTGTATCTCTTTACTAGGTCAACGAATACCATTTATGCGCTTTTGTAGTTTTCGCAAAACAAGCGTATAGCGAAGATAGCATTCGTTGTACTCCGACCAGATATAAAACCAAATTGGCTCTCTGAAATTTCACTCTCTTCTCTCAGCCTTCCTAAATATCTATATATCTATAATGTAAAAAAAAAACGTTTCACTTTTCCTGTTTCATAAAAACTACAAAATCCTTTTTTTTGTAACCAATCATAACAATTGCTCTTCTAAACAAAAAAAAAACCAGCCACTACACGGTACTACGCTGGTTGAACTGACACCCACATTACGTATTCTGGTCCGAGCGACGCGGGCTGTGCATGCGGTCTAGTTGCGTGCACTGTGCACCGACTAGCAACGCCTGAATAAAAAATGCTACATACAATATTTACATAGGTACGTAGGACGTCAGCTTGTTGCTTTTAGTGGAGTTAGTTTTTATTGTTTTCAAGACTTTTTTTTCCTTTTTTATACTTTTATTTCATCTTATTTCTAGCATAAGCATAATCACCTTTTAATGTTCCTAATGCTGGGACTCAGGCCTCTAGCAGAAGATGGGGGCCACTACGCGGGCCTAGTGCGGGTTAGTGGATGTCACATAGGTATCTTCGAATTTTTAGGTCTAATATATGCCGGTTTCCTCACGACATTTTCCTTGACCGTTTTGAGAATAGTGGTGATGAATTAAATCGCACAAAGTAATACGCCTAGCTAGGTTGCATTCGCGATCTACTATTCAATAAGTCGGGGTAATTACTACTGGGCCACCACTGCTTTCATCTCATTTCTATTTGAAGAAATAGAGAGTAAAAGCGCTAAAGTAAGTAAACAAATTACTGTGTAATGTTTTCTTACTTTAAGACGCAGCATTGGAAGATCTCATAAAGCGGACCGATGACCTGGTGATTCGCGGAAATCCAAAGGATGTGAGACCCACAGATGCGGTCTTTGTAAACATACTTTAAAGAGGCTTATAGGAGTACATCTTGTTTGTGAATATCATATCTGTTTACCTGTATACATATCTTTATAAATAATGCCGCATCATCATCATTATCATCATCTACCTAATAGCCTTTTCCCAACTATATTGGGGTCGGCTTCCAGTCAAGCTAGATTTAGCTGAATACCAGTATGTTACGAGAAGCGGCTGCCTACCAGACCTCCACAAACCATTAACTGGGGTAACACGGTACTTCATGGCAAGACTAGAGTCAGATTTACTGGCTTCTGACTATCCGTAACAGCTGCCAAAGATCTACAAATGACAGCCGGGACCTACGGCTTAACGTGCTATCCGAGGCACAGAGTCAGAGAAACTCGGTATGTTAAGATGAGTCACCCATTCACAGACCAACCTTGGCAAGCGTTGCTTAACCTTGAAGCTCGACCCGTGCGGCTGTTATTATCTAGCCACGAGCTCGTCCTATAAAGGCTTATACGAGTACATCTCGTGTGTGAATATCATATCTGTTTACTTGTGTGTATCTTTTTAAAATAATGCCGCAATATTATTTTCATATTTTATTTTACCTTTTTTAAAGCTCACGTAAATTAAAAGTATTAAATTACAGTTTTTAAGTCTCGAATAAATAAAACTGCTTTAAAAACTTCGCTCTCAAATAACCGAATACTAAAGAAATAAAACCATGAGCGCAGTGAATATTGACTGAATATTTTACGAATTTTTTTATGAAACAAAAGCTCGCTTGAAATAAAGAACTATTTTTTGTTATTTGAGTGGTTATCACATTTATAATATTAACGTATGAAATTGCTGTTTTGAAAACGAGTTACTTTGATGTCTTAGTAGAAATAGACTTTATCTTAAAAGTACCTACATACATTTTTATAATAACTTATTTAGATACTTACTTTAGAACTTATTTATTTTTGAGATATTGTGTTATATACTTTGTATAATATCGTTGTAATTATATTATTAGTATTTTTGTACACCACACACATTTTTTTGTAACCTGGTAGAATTATTTCTTAAAAATATTAAATTCTAATTTTAACCTTGTTCCGTTAATGATTTACTACCTTTAAGAAATTAAATTGTGTCCGATAGGGTGTGACATTTGTTTAACTATTTGTAAGATCTTGTAAAACACATAATTATAATCCCTATATCCCTATGTATGCTTAAGTCTTTAAAACTACGCAACGGATTTTGATGCGGCTTTTAATAGATAAAGTGATTCAAGAGGAAGGTTTATATGAATAATACGAGTACATGTATAATGTAGTAGGACAAAACTGATAATTTTACACCAGTGCAAAGCCGGTGCAGGTCGCTAGTAATCCCATAAAGAATTTAATTGCACTGAATTGAACACCGTTATAACCTACATAGTTGCTTACGCACTACCCAACAATTTCGCTCTACACGAAAACAACTCACAACTCTCAACTTCCACCCACCAAATCGCAACTTGGAAAACTCGGCACAAACAGCCAAACATCGCTATTGTCGGAGCAATCGTTCCAAGTATGTTTACAGCCGATAGACACAAGATTTGTTAACACAGGAATCGCTGCGCTTACGTCTAGTACAGAGATCTAGGTGTAGTTGCTTTATGTTGCTGAAGCGTTTTGGTTCATATAAAATGGAACCCTTATAGGATCACTTTTGTAGTCCGTCTGTGCGTCAGTCAAGACCGAGACGAAAAAATATGTGGAGGTATGAAGATGAAGTTAATATCAGATACTCAAATCTAATAAATACCCCATGGAGCAGAGAAAAATGTTGAAAATTCTTAATGATTAAATCTAGAATAAGGCCGTTTATGTTCCTTTGTAGTGCATATTTTGATATTAGCAAGGAAAACTAAACCACTTTACTTCGCAACTTGGAAAACCCGTCACAAACAGCCAAACATCGCTATTGTCTGAACAATCGTTCCAAGTATGTTTACAGCCGATAGACACAAGATTTGTTAACACAGGAATCGCTGCGCTTACGTCTAGTAGAAATATCTAGGTATACGTTGCTTTACGTTGCTGAAGCGTTTCGGTTTTGGCTGCTTTGAATCCTTATAGGATCACTTGTGTAGTCCGTTTGTCCGTCAGTTCGTGAGCAAAACTCTTTATCTCAGGAACATATGAAGGTATGAAGATGAAATTAATATCAGATACTCACTCTTTTAGCAGTGAAACAAAATTAAACTTCTAAAACCAATACAATCTAAAGCTTAAGACGTTTATGTGCCGTTTGTGGTGCATATTTTGACATACTCAAGGAGATTCAAACCTATAGGTTACTTACTTTCGATTAACCTAAAATCTTAAAGGCAAGAATTGCTTCTTGCCTTTAAGATCCTTGATCCTTAGAGCTATGAGACCTTGCGGTCTCATAAGTAAACGAAAAAGTAGTTACCTCAAAAATATTAATAACTTTTTGGGATTGCGAACAATTGTCGAGATAGATTTACATTTATGTTGGTTTGTATGGAATCCTCGGTGCGTGAGTCGGACTCTCACTTGATCAGTATTTTTTTTTTAAGTTTTCAATTTATCAGAAAATTGAAAATATTTTTTTTTACTTTGACACCGTCATGAAGACCAGACAGCCTTGGTGACGTAGAACGGGTTATTTCAAACTCGTCAGATTTTCGATTCGTCATACTTTGAAAATGAAACGATAATTTGACGAGTTTACAATAACCCAGTAGAACAACAGTTTACAAATACACGTTTAGTAGGTAGTACTTAGGTACTAGATAGTACTACTGCCTCTAAGTACTAGCACAGTTAGAAGTGTGTACAGAGGGTTACAGACAGAGCCTTGCGATGAATAGAACGGGTGTTCGTACTGTCGGGTGGAAAAGTGTCATGAATTTGATTATAAAAAATGTAAGTGGATGAATATTTATTATATTATGAATACCTATTGAACCGCATATTTCTAAAAGAGTTATGAATTTACATGTGGACGGATGGAGAGGAAGAGGGAGGCCAAAGAAACGATGGATGGACTGTGTGAAGACTGATATGAAAGAAAAGGGAGTCAGTGATGTTATGACGGGTGACAGGACAGAATGGAAGAAAAAAACATGTTGCGCCGACCCCCAAGTAATATGGAATAAGGGCAGGAAGAAGAAGAAGTTGATGAATATTGTTTGAAAGAGTGATCGTAACTTCGGAAAATAATAAGTAGAAGAAGAGACATGAGTGGATGCTTCGCTCGAATAGTTAAACGCATGTGGATGAAATTTGACACACAAATACCAGACCATATTCTGGAATAGCACATAGATAGCTTTCTTAGTTTCCCGGTCAAAACAGCTGGCAGAAGCTAGTTAACGAGACTACTATTATATCGCATATTACGTCAGTACACACCAAAGGGAAGACAGAGGTGGACCTAAAGAACACCCACATTTTAAATTGACATTAACGATATTTAAAAAAAAAAATGGTTGCCTGTAAAGTCGTTTTTACGGGCGAAGATTTTACGTGACAACGTCTTTTTCTCGGTAGAATATTTATTGATATGAATATAATTAAATTGCACAATAGGAACAAGGAATTGAATGAAAATAAGAATTGCACAAATTTTAACTATAGAAATATATTTTGTTTACTAAAATTCTCTAGTGCTGCGCGCGCGGCAGACCGATCATAGTTGAGTGGGAGAGAGACGCAAGGCATTCGGCGGGCCTCTCTCTCGTTCGGTGACTCATCGTAACGTTACCGAGCGTTACACTTTTTCATAAGTGACTCCCAGCCGCAACCTAATTTAAGACGTTGTCACGTCAAAAAGTTCTCCTAAACTCACATCCAAGTCACTCAGAGCTAGAACCTTTATCTGTAGACCAAACCCGCAACACGCTGTGCAGCAGTCAATTCCTCAACCACTGCGCCTACCGAGTCATCAAATCATATACTACAACTTTGTCGGCATAAATATACCTCTACCAAACATAATACGACGAGCACTAGGTAGGTACAGTTGTTAACAAAAGCTTGCACTGACTAACACAGTGTGGTAATACTGTCGAAAACAAAAGTGTTTGTTATTTTTGTAAAGAACGTAAACTATTCCTGATAAAAAATGGTTTGTATTTTTAAAGACTACAGTTGTTTAAGTGGTTGTTGTTATAAAAATACGTACAAAATGTTAGTTGTTTTGATGTAGTTTGAACTAAAACGTTACATTTTATTTTTGTTTAATTGGAATGTATATTGGATAAATTCATAAATAACGGTCAAACTATATTGTAAAATATTTCCTATTTTCAGTTCTATCAAAATTGTTGGTATTTTAATTGTGTTTGTGTATCATACCAATTCTGAATTTGTTTTTTTTTTTAATTTTTGGGCGTATAAGTATAAGTACTGATGAACCTGTGTAATTAAAAGTCACAAAATGTATAAAATAATTGTTATATTTTTTAAAACATTCTTAATCAATGATGTGAAATTATAAAGTAAAAATACAATTTAAATATTATAAAGAAAGAAAAATTCAAAGCGCGAGTTTGCAGACGTTGAGCAATGCGTAGCTCGCCGTCCGCCCATCTGGTAAGGCCCGAGCCTGTCGTCGAGAGAGAGAAGTAGTTAGTCTATGCGCGCCTCACAGAGATGTCGGTAAAAACGTTGTCGCCCAGCAAGGTTTTGATGTCCGTTAGGGCCACGAAGAATTACTGAAAAGGAAACCCATAGTCTTCGAACGCAAAGGGCAATTGAATGACACAGGTGTAGTCAGTAAATGTCTGGGCTGTTACTCCATCCAAGTAAGGACCCACCCTATTAAAGCGACCACCTTAAAAAACGTGTACTCAGTAAAATTATGTCGCTCCTCTCAAGAGAGGGAGAAATCATTTTCTGTTTTCCTACCTCAAAAGAAAACCCCTGCAGTAAAAACAGTTTACGTATAAACAGTTAAGATGATCGTTACTTTTTCCTCTATGAGGTGGACCCTAGAGCGGGAAAAGTCTTTAAATGATTTCCTACCGCAAAAGAAAACCCCTCCAATAAAAACAGTTTACCTATAAACATTTTAAAACCCCTAAAACTTCTCTTCAAAACGATGATCATATTATTTCCAACGACCCGGGGCCAATTTCAGAGAAGCCAGCCAAAATAATATTAGGTTCCAATTGGCCATACCAGGATTGGCGGCAAACGAATTTCATTGAATTTCCATAGCGATGTGATGGATGGAGATTTTCGGAGAAGTTTGTTAGTGTTAGGAAACTGAGGTTTATTTGTTGGTAACTTCTGATGGCATGAGTGGGTTATTGATAGCGATTTTTGGTGATCTGAACTACTGCATTAATGAAAAACACTGTACAAATGTGGACCGTAGGCGTTTTGGAGGTAGGTGGTACAGAGAGTAAAGTCCCATATACCTCCGTTGAAAAGGGAGGATCCTCCAACCGGACGGGTGTTATGTCCGGTGGGCTAATGCCCGATAGATGATTTCCGGCTGTTGTATCTATTCAAATCACGCGGAGAACTTTGATTTCGAGATGCAGGATTCTGAGACGTCATATGTAGTAGATCGTAGTCGCTACAGCATTTTCAGGTAAACTTTTAGGATCATTTTGTAGTCTGTTTGTCTTCTGGTCCGTCTGGTCAAGAACTATTACCTCAGGAGCGGAAAAACAAGAAGGAAGATGGAAATGGATGGATGGATGGTTGGAAGAAGGAGGATGGAAGGTGAAATTAATATCAAATACTCAAGTCTGTTACCCCTTGGAGCAGTGAACAAACACTTCTAAACCCAACCTTTAACCCTCCATGAACTACGTGGGGTCTAATAGACCCCAGTCACACTAAAATCCTTGTATCTCTTTAAAAATTCGTGAGGCGTTTTTGACGCTCTAGGTAGCTGAAGTTACAACGTTGCCACACCGATTTGTGACAATAGTTTTGTAATTACACCACCAATAAAGCAATTAGACGTGCGTAAAGTGTGTTCGGGTCCCACAGACCCCACGTGGTTCGGGACGTCGTCTAAAAAGTAAGTTGTGATTTTGTTGTAAAATGCTGTATTTTTGAAATATTTGTGTTTATTTCGATTTATTTCAATAATAATCATACTATATTTACAGTTACAAAAGTTTATAATAGCTAGGGGAATGTATGAACTTTGAAATATCAGCAGCTTTTATGGCTACTAGGGATTGTAATATAAATAAGGGAGAATTTTCAAGACTTGGAACTGGACTTGAAAATGTGATAGGATAAATATCTCAGTACAGGGCTTGGTCCGGTGGGTTACCGGACGGCCGGACGGCAAGCTACGCATTACTCGCCGTCGGCAAGTCGACTCCTTCAAAAGCTGGTAGTCGGGGTCTCGGTGGCTGGAGCGTGAGGATGGGTGGTCCTAAACAAGTGCAGCCGTCTCCTTCACTAGCATTACTGCCTCGCAGAAAGAGGCGACCGCCATCCATTCCCTCTTGCTCCGAACAATGGCCGGTAACCTGGCACATGCTATAGTCCATAAAAAGGGTAGGCATAGGTGGACTAACTCATAATTACTTGCCTGGACTTGTGCCCAGGAGGAATTTTGAGTGCTGTGATATATCGTATGTACCTTTTTACTCGTAAGTATATAGCTCCTAAGCCTTAGAAGATGTTCATTTATACAGCAAAAACTATAGTAAACTTCATCAGCCTGAATGTCAAGAAGATTGACTTGAAATCAAGCTATTTTCATAAATTCAATATGCTCTACACTCTTAATTTTTAATATTTAAGATTTTTAGAGGTGTTTGATTACTTTTTATTGTGAAAGTTAGACCAAAGGAAAGGTGAAGTTTTAATTTATAAAAAATGACTATATTTGGTTCCTCTGTTGTAAAAGAATACAAATGGTGATTATTTTACTTGGTTTACTTTTATATTTACCCTTACATAAATGAAAAGCAATATTTTGAAGTAAAATAAACAAATAATTGAAAACTACACGTTCCTTGCCCCGAACATTATTGGGGTCTGAGAGACCCCACATGGTTCCCGGTGTAACTTTTATGCACGTGGTTCACGGAAGGTTAAATGAGGCCATTTATGTTCCGTTTGTGGTGCATATTTTGACATGTGCAATGAATTTCAAACCTATACGTTACTTTACTTCCGATTGACCTAGAATCTTAAAGGCAAGAATGACTGTTTGCTTTTAAGATCCTTGATCTTTGGAGCTATGAGACATTTTTACGTAAACTAAACTACTACATTAGCAAAAACTCTGTACAAAGGTGGACCTTAGGCATTTTCCACCAGTTGACTTTAGGGTAATGCAAAAAATGTAACATGTCAGGTGCAACTTAATAAACCACTTAACCACCACTAACCACCACCACCACCCAAAGTGTAACCCCATTTTATAAACTACTAGCTTTTGCCTACGACTTCGTTTGCATGAATGTCGTTCATAGCGGATGCAGAGCGTAAGCCAGATAAAAAACCGGAATCCTTCAAGCTTACTCCGTACTAAATTTTTTTTTATTGATTCAAAATAGGTTGCCTAGTTTAGCCATGAAAGCGTAAAAATGAAAGTTATTTTCACATTTAATAATAAATGATGTAAAATGAATATAAGATACACGCTGGGAGCCATGTTTTTGTTACAGGATCTAAAGAAAAATCACAATGCACGACTAATTTACTACTAATTTTCCGACTAGCAAAAAGGTGCCACGTCTTTTTTTAAGGTGCTCCATACATTTTATATGGCAACTAGACTTATAGAGCTACAATAGATTTATGTCACATGACGTGATTCTACTTACAAATCAGGCGTCGCGCGTCGCCCACGTGTGCGCCACTCTAATGCAGTTCCCACTTTAATGGGCTATATAATCCTCTCCACCAACTTTCAAATATGGCGGTCAATATAACGGAGATTAGTTAGGAACGAAAGAGATACTATTGTGCTCAAAAGTGTGCAAGTGCAATCTCTGTTCCTTTACTTTCACAGTTTGATGGGACAATGGGACAGCAATAAATAAAAAAGAAAACGGCGGTTCCGTTTCCTATAAATGTTTTAAAATTCCATCTGATTTACTATTCACATAAAACTGCAATCAATACCCCTACGTCCTCCTCGCTTTACAAAACAAACTATTTGAAACCCTTATATACCGACAGTTTAAAACACTCCTCAGTGTAATTTCCCCGCGCCAGTACTCTGTGATGTTTGCTGTTCAAACATCGTGAGGATCGAGTCCCACAATACTCCTTCAGTATAGGTACATTTGTATGTACTAGCTCTTCGCTTTTCTGGGCGCCTGGTAGCGCGGTTTTCACAGGAGCGATCTGGTTTGCTTTAGTATTTAGTTGGTTTGAAATAATAATTCTTCTGTAGGTTTTTCAAGTTATGATTTAATAGCACTTTGGTATTTTGAGTGCCTGGGACCCCGTCTTTCATGTTTGGCGAAATCTGGTTTAGTTTAACGACTAGTTGAATTCATTAGTGTGTTTTCACCTCCTTAAATAAATAATTAATTAATAGTGTAGTTCCATACATTCACCTACATTTCTATTACGTACTATTTACGCTTGTTCTCATGCCTTTTTAGGGTACTATACCCAAGACTAAAAATGGAACCTTATTGTTAAGATTCCGCTATGCTTCTATTCCGTCTGTCATAATGCCTGTATTACTTGGACCATGATAGTTAGACAATTAAATACATAAACAAAAAAATAATTAACATTTAAATAAGGCTCATACAACAAACGCGTTTTCCTACCATTTTTTGCTACGGGCGATACGGAACCCTTTGTGTGCGACTCCGTTTTGCTCATGGCCGGTTATTACCTTTATAATGTCTTAAAAATATTTTGAAAATAATTTGGAAAATAATATGTAGGTACTTAAAAATGAATAAACGAAATAATAATATTGTTTTATGGCAGTTAAAACACAGAGCATATACACAAGCAGAAAAATATTTAATAATATATTGAAGTGCTAATTTTATGGAACTCGAGTGAGTTACCACCCAAATTAAAACCTGCGTTATGGCCATAAACCATGATCTCACTATTTTGTCACTTTTTCTTCCATTCATATTTTTGTCTATCCTTGTCAATCTTACCACTACATCTCTAAAACAATAAAGCAACAATCTCCCACTTTATTTCGGGGTTTCGCAAACATTTCCGAAATAAAAGGATGATGATACTATAACGATATTCAAATCCGGATCCCAATACCTCTGCCGTAGTGGGGATCATCCGTCAAGTGCCGTCATACATTTGATTTATCCTTGTTTGCTCTCGTCTTCTTCATATATTGAGTTTCCTTCACAAAAAATATGAACCAATTTTGCTTGAGACTGTTCTTGGGATCTTAGGTCTGTTGCGGAGTGAAGAATGGTACTTTTGAAACTGGTAACTAAATGATTTGATGGGAATGCTTTCAAATTTTTCACAAGAAAAAAATGTTTCAGCTAATAGAAAAATCAGTGGTGTCAAAAAACGACTAATAAGTTGGTAACAAGTTTCTTTAACAAGTTATTTTATTTCATCACCACTGCTCTCAAAAACGGTGAAGGAAAACATCGTGAAGAAATCGGCATATTCTAGTACAGTCAGTGTCCTAGTAAAATTCGAAGACATGTGACATCCACCAAACCGCACTGGGCCCGCCTGGTGGATTACGGCCCATCCCCTCTCCTAGAGTAGAGGCCTGAGTCCCGGCAGTGGGAACATTATAAGGCCGCTAATGCTAAGTTACTTTAAACATTCTGCTACCTATAGGCTTACTGTCCACAAGGAGCTATACGCGTATGCTTTCAATCATTTGTGACAATGTCATCGGACAAAGAACAAGTTCCCACCATTTTTATAAAAGCGTACACGCGTTCTATGAAACAACGTGTCCGTGGTTAGTTCATCAGTTCCTAACACAAACCAGAGAAACGTAAATCCTTCGCTCGCTTTGCGAGTTCCATTGACCACACGAATGAACGAACGATAAGTGCATATGCAGTAAGTTTGGGATAGTTGCGATCAATGGCTGTTTTAAGTGTAGTAGACTTAAAACAGCCATTCAATTTCACTCGCAAAAAAATCCCCCTACGCTGCACGAATGCAGTTTTGCTCAACTCAGGCGTCACCCAAAATAGTAAATTATTAACTAAAATATTTGACACTTGGTTAACAGTGGGCTGGGCATATTGCTCGTAGAACAGATAGTCGATGGGGAGGGACGAAAGGTTCTGGCCACGTGCCGGAAGTCGCAGCATTGGTAGGCCTCCCACAAGCAGACCGATGACCTGGTGAGGAACACGGGAATCCGATTCATGCGAGACGTTTTTCAGCTAAATTAATGATGATGACGATAAAAACGAAACGACTTTTTCACCCAAAAACTACCCAAACCTAAATTACAACTATAACTACTACTAATACCAACTACACTAATACACTAATACCCACTAATACACTTATATACTAATTTATTATTATTATTATTACCTATTAATTATATATATATATATTTCTTATAATTATTATAAATATTTGCTTGTTTTGAACGTTGTACGCCTCAGACTACCCCTGCATTATTTTTCTTACGATCCATCCTAAGGTTGTCTGGTAGATATCGCTGTCAGCGATAAGACCGCCATTGTACCCATAGATTTAAGTTTCTGTACAATTTATAACTTCTTTTGGTGTACAATAAAGTTTATTCTATTCTATTCTATTCTATTACTGCCAAAAAACCAAACAAGTTGTTTAAAAAAACATACTTTAGTAAAGCAAGCAGTCCTTTACGTAATAAATACAAGGGGAATATTATTTCCCTTATTTCCATGCTAATTCGGTTTTATCGCGTCGCGAAACTCACGTCACCTAGCTACGAACGTTTAGTGATAATTTTGTTTAATTTAAAATACTGTTATTGTTCCTGTGTGTGCGTATTAAGAGTATAATTTGGTGTTTAGCGTGTGTTGTTCTTGACTTTACCATAATTTAATTATGAACAAACATACTGGTTGTCGGGGAATGAAGAAGTTAGGTACCTAAGTCTTTATCAAATAAAACATAGGTTTTAGAGAACTACATGAACTTTTCTTGACGGAGAAAAATCACCAATGACTTCTCCCATTTTAGGGCGGAGCGGAAAGGCGTGAGAGACTTTTACTGACTAAATCTTACTCCTTTGTTCCTTCGTTGCCTTTTTTTTTAGAAGGGAAATCATCAGAATGACTTTCCCCGCTCTTGGGCGGAGCGGGACTTGTCAGACTCTTACTGACTAAACCCCACCACGTTCCTTCGTTGCCTTCGATCTGGGGGACACGGTGACAACCGGATTTTCCATGTTCCCCAAAGGCTTCGGTCCTACCGGGCCCCTACAATTTGCTGACATCTCCTTGAGGCGCGCGTGGAACAGAAGGCGCCGTTGACGACTAGGCTCAACAGCGCGTTCTGTTCCACGCACGCCTCGTGTTGCAGGATCACAGGTTTGCTTTTTCCGAACCCAACCTATGGTCCCAGTAAGCTTCCGCCCTGCTTGACCTTGCTGACTTCTTTTGGGTGCGCGTGGAGTCTTCCACGAGCTAAGTTTACCAGACGACGAGCTGCCCATTGCTCGTGGGACGCAAGTTCACGATAAAACCTAAAGCGGGGTCACTCTCAAATTACATGTAAAAAATATAGTAGTAGTGATGTTTGCTACCGTGTTACCCCAGTTAATGGGTTGTGGAGGTCTGGTAAGCAGCCGCTCCTCGTATAATAATGGTATTCAGCTAAATCCGGCTTGACTGGAAGCCGACCCCAATATAGTTGGGAAAAAGCTAGACAGATGACTATGTGTGTGTGATGTTTGTTATGTTTCTTTTCAGATTGATCAAATAACCATTCTTTAAAGATCCACTTTTCACGAATATTTTTCTCTACACCAACCAACTGAAACCTGAAAATTTTCAGCTAAATTTTCTTCGAAAATATACTCACTCTTAATCTACATAGCAATTAAAACAATAGCCCACAGATTGTATTCCCTATAGACTCTTTTATTTAGCTATAAACGCGGTTTTTAATCTCACCCCTTCTTTTTAATAATAACCCCTTTTGTAGAAATTAAGTGGTTATAACTACGCCTTTTTTGAGGGTTTCCTTGTAAACGATTTGAGGTTAATGTTTTACTAAGAAATAAGGGTTATGTTTAAGCATCTGTTAAGTAATTAAGGAAATAACTGGTTTTGTTAATTTTGTAGGTACCAAGCTACAATATTTATCGACATGGTTGTGGATTGTGTTTTGACGGTACAGATAAGTTATTGGCTGTCGTGAGTTAATTAATTTTAAGTTTGTTTTTCATTGACATTGTTTTGATTATTTAGTACCATGCACGTAATTATTTCCTAAGAATACTTATATATTCTTAGAAAATGATAACGTAAATAATACATTTTTTAGCTCTTAAAACACCTGAGATACACGGTTATCCGTTCAGGTGTAACCTAAACTAGAATTTCTAAATCAGATTACATTTCATTATTATTTTATATCATTTTTATTCTGGTTTAAGACCACACTTATTGTCACCTTGCACGTTATTCTTCTTAATAATAAACACCCTGGTCACCTTAGTTGCAAGCTTGTGGCCATCTGGTAAGGACCGAGCCCGAGTCGTCAACGGCGCGTAGTGATCCACGCACGTCTTCAATAGATAGTAACAAAACCGTAGAGGCTCAGCAGGGCCGATTCGTGCTAGGATCATGAAGAAATTCTGAATCGTTATCCTATAACGCAAAGGACAAGTAAATAACACAGGTGGGTTTTCATCATCATCTCAGCCAAAAGACGTCCACTGCTGGACATAGGCCTTCCCCAAGCGTCAGCGATTGGTCCTGTGCGTCTCGCCTCCATCGGATTCCTGCGACCCTCACTAGGTCATCGGTCCACCTTATGCCCTTCCAACGCTGCGCCTTCGTGGCCGCCACTCTAGAACCATCATCCGATCATTTTTTCTACGAGCAATGTGCCCTGCCCACGGCCCCTTAAGGCGGGTGGGGTTTAGGATAGATCAAAAGTCTACCTTAAAGCGAGAGAATTCTTAGGATGATTTCCAATCTCTAAAATAAGCTAGTTAAGGTGAGAACAATTTTTCTCTCCATACATTTCTCATTTTCAATTCAACACCAATAAAGCCTTTATCGGCACATTAAATATTACTACGTTTAGATATTATATTATATATCATAAAGAGAGGTATGAAATACAAGCCGTAAAATAAATAGATTTACGAGCCTCGTAAAATGCTGAATGAATTTCCGACGAACTTTTACTACTGAATAAGCGTATGCAGGAAATTCGTTCACGTTTAGTACTAGACTGTGGTTAACACCGGTTTTTAACCGATTTTCAAAAAGGAGGTTCTGTGTTTGAGCCGTGTGAAATGTTTGTATGAGATTTTTTTTAAAATTAGAAATCCCATTTTGGTGCGTTGTTCGTTATTTTAAACCATGTTTTTCAGAAAAATAATTTCATACATATTAGTCATGATGAAGATCTGCGGAGAAAGACACTGGAACACTTCATCATCTGCCTAGCCTTTTCCCAACTATATTGGGGTCGGCTTCCAGTCAAGCCGGATTTAGCTGAATACCAGTATTTTACGAGGAGCGGCTGCCTACCAGACCTCCACAATCCTTTAACTGGGGTAACACGGTACTTCATGACAAGACTGGAGTCAGATTTACTGGCTTCTGACTATCCGTAACGACTGCCAAAGATCTCCAAATGACAGCCGGGACCAACGGCTTAACGTGCTTTCCGAGGCACGGAGGAAACTCGTTATGTTAAGATGGTCACCCATCCACAGACCAACCTAGGCAAGCGTTGCTTAACCTTGAAGATCGACCTGTGCGGCTGTTATTATCTAGCCACGAGCTCCTCCCCTCACTGGAACACTTCAAAATAGTAAAATAATGAACCCACTTGTATCTAAGTTTTTTAAGGTGTGAAATCATCCAAAGTCTTATCTCGCCCTGGGTCTGACTTTTACTGACTAAAACCACCCCTGTGCTTTAATATTATAATGCAGAAGAGTTTGTTGTAACGCGCTGATCTCAGGAACTACTGGACCGATTTAAAAATTCTTACATTATTAGATGGCCCATTTTTCGAGGAAGGCTATAGGCTATAATAATATATCATCACGTTAATACTAATAGGAGCGGAACACCTCACCTATATAAACGAAGTCGCGGGATAAAGTTAGCGTTAACCCAAAGTAACAATTCTACGCGGACGAAGTCGCGGGCGGAAGCTAGTATTATTTATTTTCCAAATTAACGAGATCAAAACCGCTGAAATTATAATAATAATATAATAAAATATTAGTCAAACATATTATCGTATCATTTTGACTTCATCGTTGACCATTGCCCTCACAAAAATCATAAAGTTTACAACCCCGATAATTTACGTAAGCAGTACCTACGTACCCCCACGAGGTGCAATTATTAAAAGCAAAGAGCACCACCAACAAACAAGTCACATTAATTTAAAAGTTATTATTACCCCCTCCTTCTACCCTGTACACTCAAATACAAAAACGGAGACGATTTCAGAATTTTCGTTATTCAATATTATACGACACTTCTCTTTCGGTACAGGTTTCATTTGTCGGGCAGGGCAACGTACAGACGTTACCCTGAAAAAAAAGAATGCAATCATAATGCCACCTGCCTTATTGTATTGTCAGATCATAGGTACTAGAATCCACTTATATATGTACACAAAGTTTCATTCAAATTGGTTAAGCCGATTAGAAGAAGGTAAGCAACAAATAATATTTGTTGTCTATACATATAATAAAACAGTAAAATTGTGCATCGTTTGCCGCAAATGGCGCCAAAACTACTGAACCGATCCTGTTCAAATTTTGCATACATAATCCTTATAGGACCCTTAATGATTTAGGCTATATTTTATCACGCTATTTGCTATGGGGGGTGAGCAATATTGCATTTTGTCGGTTTTGAACGAGTTGCCCCGAGTTCGAATCCCACCTACAATTTATATTTCTGTCAATGTTTTATCTTATTGTTTTTGGAAAAAAAAATACTTTTACCATTTTTTCATAAAAAAATCAACATTCCTATTTGATTTTTCCCAAATATTTTGTAAAAACTAATCAAAACACGTTATAAAATCCAAACGTCCACGAAATTCACATACTACAATGTTACATTAGTCCATTTAGCTGCAAATTTATCTACTGAAATGAAAATCATCACGCTATCATCGACGAAGAGCGGGGCAGTCATTTATGACATTTATATGAGAACGTCTATTTTGCTTGGTTTTCATCGAACACTGCAGCGTGATTGATTAATGACTAGACTGGGACGTAACACGGTGGTGGTTCGAATCCCAGGAGGTGTTTTAGAAAAAGCTTTTTTTTTATTTTTGTATATTTTTTTTCACATATTTTTGCATTCTCACAATTTTTTTAACAAAAATATTACCTAAAAATATTATTATTATTGTTTAACCAAAAAAAAACCATGGTGACAAATTTAACAACTGCGGAGTTGCACCCCGTTTTCAAAATACAAACAATGACATCCTTCTTCTTCTTCCTGCTCTTATCCCGTATTACTTGGGGTCGGCGCAACACGTTTTCTTCCATTCTGTCATGTCGTCCGTCACACTATCATCTGCCCTTTTCTTTCATATCAGTCCTTACTACACAATCCATCCATCTTTTCTTTGGCCTTCCTCTCCTTCTCCATTCATCCACATGTAAATTCAGAACTCTTTTGGTAACGTGCTTTTAATCCCTCCTCTTCACATGACCATACTAAGACAAACGATTTCCTTTCAAAATACAAACATCCATTTAATTTTTTTTAACTAAAGGCGATTTATATTTTAGGTGATTTCTTCCACTCTAGGAAGGAGCACGAGGGGATGTCAGACTTTCACTGACCAAAACCCACACCTTTGTATGTTCCTTCTTCACCTTGCATTCCAGGACTCCGGGTGGAGGTGATCAGCAGTAACGACCTCTCACGTCCGGTCCTGGTACAGAGAGAGAAGGTATGGAAAGCAGTCATCACTTCCTTCCGCTAATGAAGCGAAGAAGGTAGCAGAAAGCGCAAAGATGATGCCCTTGGCATTACGAGTCGCAGGGCGATTCCATGATACCGTTAGTGCGGAGTTTTGGACGGTGCACTATTGGCATTTCGCTGTTGAATAAAGACTGGTCTTAGTCGACTGACGTTGCGTTATGTGCCACGTGCACCTAAAAGAGATACGCATAAGAGAACGGCCCTAACGGGCTTCGATAGCTGGAAAATTGTTCATATTCTAAAGGAACAAAGTGGGTATTTTTTACTGCTCTGCATGCTCTACCCGTAAAAATCGAGAGTTTACAGACTGCGTTCGATCATCAGCATGTGAAGTCGACTAGGTGAAAATACTCGCACACAAGAATTCGTTTATTATTCTCACTAAAGAAAAACATTTATTTGGTGTATTAGGGTGTCAGTCAAATACCGCACCAGAAAATTCCTGCCTGAATAAACAGGTAATATAAACACAAAAAAATGATGGTAATCGGTAAACGCCCTATACATATGACACCTGGGAAGTGTCCAAGTGGCGATGGGAGGGGTCTAAGGATGTCCTGTTTCGCACGGTTTCAGCCACGTTGCTTCACTCTAGGAGGTGACTGCTTTCCATTCCTCCTCCCAGCTCATACCATGATCTGAACTAGGGTAGGAGGATTCTGATTTTGACCCGCAAACAGTACGGCGGTAATCCGCCCTAGCGGGGTAACTTCGATCGTAAGGTCCACCGTGTCTTCCCGCCGAATCCAAAACATCTACCTCCCGAAATACTCATGTTCGGTTAGGACCTGCGTAAAGCGCTTGCGCTTAGAGTGAATTTATAATAGTAATAATCATGGTGTGCCAATATTAGTCGCCCTAGAATGTAAATTGCAACTAAAAGAACACTGTGGAATTTAGTTGGTAAAAGTCTGATACTTTCTCTCGGTCCACCTAGAGTGGGAGAAGGTATTTGGTGGTTACCCAACAAAAAAAGAGGCAAATACTAAAGGCGATTATCGGCCCTAATTTGGTTTTTTGAAGAACAAATCATTTTCATTTTGGTTTTATCGCAATATGAAGTAAACTAACGACTTTATCCATAGAGTAGGCAATTAACTATTTAGAGCGTGAACTCTGCGGCTCTGTGCTTCGTTGATGTTTTTAAGGCAATTGACGTCGTGCGGAAGAAAAACCCGGGTGTTACCATTGGGTGGATCGCCCGGAGGACACGTTAGATCATAAAGCACTGGTGGGCCACGCTTAGGCGGAGCACCACCGTGTCCTTGTGGGGACGATCGGTGACAGCAACCTCTCGCGCTGGGCACTGGTACAGGCCATGATCCAGAGCGAGGAGTAGTGGCAAATAGTCCTCACGCCCCAGTCGCTGGGATTCCGACCCCGATTTAGAGCCACCGTAGGAGTTGCTTGCGAATGGCGAGCAATGGGTAGTTTACCATCTGGCTGTCCGGTAATGATCCAGACGGTCAACCGTGGGTATTGTTCCACGCGTGCTTCAAAGAGTTGTCAGCAAACTGTAGGTGCCCCTGCAGGTTCGAAGCCTCTGGGGCCATGGGTGAGCTTCCGAAAGGAAAACCCGGGAGCCTGGAACGAAGGCAAAGAAGGAACGGGGTGAGGTTTATTCAGTATAAGTCTAACTCACCCTCTGAGAAGTCATTCTGATGATTTTCCACCTAAACAAGAAACCTGGGCACGCCGTCATTGCGGCGGTAAGTTCCCTCTTTGAGAAGTAGTTGGAAAGAGGTCCTCACGTTCCGTATGCCGCAGGTCCTCACCAGACACGGT
The DNA here is from genome assembly GCA_030763345.1 of Mythimna separata. Classification (NCBI taxonomy): domain Eukaryota; kingdom Metazoa; phylum Arthropoda; class Insecta; order Lepidoptera; family Noctuidae; genus Mythimna; species Mythimna separata. Next base: position 9,887,495 of record CM061190.1, read on the forward strand.
AAGTTCGGGAGGCTCCTGCATCGGATTCAGGGGTAAAAGGCGCCCCAGCCAGACTTGGGCGCACTGTCTGGACCGCCCGGAGGACACGGTAGAGGTATTGCGGTCGCCTTCTTCTGCGAAGCAGTAATGGCAGCCAAGGAGGCGGCCGGCCGCGAGCGCGAAAGGGAACGACCCTCACGCCCCCGCCGTCAGGATCACGAGAACGATTTCCGACCACCGTAGGCGCAAGCTTGCGGACGGCGAACACTGGGTAGCTTGCCGTCCAGCAGTTCGGTAATAACCCGGACCGAGTCAAGTCGTCAACTGTTCCACGAGCGCCTCAAGGAGATGTCAGCAAACTGTAGGGCGCGGCAGGGCCGAAGCCTCTGAGCACGTGGATCTGTATTCCGAAAGATAAGCTCGGTGTCCCAAAATTGAAGGCAACACAGGAACGGGGGTGGCGTTTAGTCAGTAAAAGTCTGACATGCCCTCCCGCTCCATTTAAGAGCGGGAGAAGTCATTCTGATGATTACCCATCTGAATAAAAAAACCTAAACAAGAAACCTACTGGGGCTATGGTTTCGCTTCTGAAAGGGAGACCCTGGAACGTAAGGCAAGGAAGGAATATAGAAGTGAGTCTTAGGCAGTAATAATCTGACACGCACTTCCGCTTCACACAAAAGCAAAAGTCATTAGATGATTTCCCAACTAAAAAAAGTACTAATTGGAGTTTTAACTTAAACAGTTTTATGTAAAATTAATTAATAAGATCTTTTCGGAAGTACAGGATTAGATACTTAGATTACTTTTGTGCAGTTTTACGAACTTAACGCGGACGAAGTCGCGGGCAACAGCTAGTATATTATACAAACAGAATAATTAAACAAAGATAATATTAATAAAGATAAGCATATTACATAAATGCTCTGCGGGTCAGTTGTGACAACGCGCTTAAGGTGCTATTGCAACTTCCACGTTTCTGTAGCGCATCAGCAATATTTACTGAAGCATACTCAAGTGGCTTCACAGTCGGCTGCGTGGAAGTCGCCGCAACATCTTGAGGGCCATAACTGATATACACAATTGTCCTCTCATGTGCAAAATAATACCGCAGATAAAGTAAAAACTCAGCAGGGTCGAAACCTCTGGGGCTATGGATTGGATTCCAAAAAAGGGAAGCTCGTGACCCCGGAACGAAGGTAAAGAAGGAACGGGATGGGGTTTAATCAGTAAAAGTCTGACACGCCCGCCCACTCCGTCCAAGAGCGGGAGAAGTCATTTCGATCGTTCGCCACTTGGAAAAAAAGTAAAGATGAAGTATCCTTACTATTATTTATTAGTTGTACTTCCAAGTTTATAAACAAAATACATTGGTTATCTAATAAAAAAAATACTGCTGATGGCGTTAACACTTCTATCGCCGACTGTACCTCCCTTTACCACGCAAAGTAATAGAGTCAAAAAACTTGGTTATTTGTTATACGCAAGGATTTTAGAGTCTTGCAGGTGATTTTGTATCGGTGGTTTCTTTTTAAAAGCTTTTTATTTATTTATTTACTCCAATGATTTATTCACTAACAACACATTATTACAAAAATAAATTAAATATCCATTATTATGTTGAACGTGGGCGGGGCACATTGCTCGTAGAATTCGATCTGAACCTTTCGGTCGATTTGGCCGTAAGGTTCTGGAGTGAGTGAATGTATCGGAAAACGTAGCATTGGAAAACCATCCAGAAGGTGGACCGATGATGTCATCGGTCTAAGCATCATGTGGTGAGATTTGCGGTATGCATCAGATGCGAGAAGCACAGGACTGTTCGTTTGGCGACACTTGAGGACCACCTCAAGGAGGTGTCAGCAAAACTGTAGGGGCCCAGTAAGGTCGAAACCTACTGAAACTATGAGCTATGCTAAACAAAACCCCGGGGCCCTAGAGTGATGATGGGATCGCAGTCAAGCACTAGTTTATAACAAATTAAAAAAAAGTAAAGAAGGAACAAAGGAATTTGTTTTGGTCAGTAAAAGTCTGACAAGTTATTTAATGATTTCCCACTAAAAAAAACACATCACTCCAAAAAAATCGACCCGCACAACCACAACATTAATTTCCTCGCCTGGAAACCAAAAACACCATTTAACTAAAAACAGTTAAAACTAAAACTAAACACAGGTAACTCCAGCCTTCCATTACCTCACTATTTAAACCCGCCTGCGTAGATAAGGTGGAACTACCCGGCGTTGGCTAGTAATTAGAAACCGTAAAGTTTCTGGACTTAGATCTAATGATAACTGGCTTTAAAATTGCTTCTTGAAGCGTGGGGAATTGGGTTTATTTGTTAGCTTTTATGGGGTGAATTTGTGGGCTGTTTTTATTGGTTCGGAGTGTAGATGTGTCCTTTTTTGGGTTAGACCGCAGTCTGTGTAACACGACAATATGTGTCATAATCATAATGTATATTGCAGTCACTTCTGTGAATTTGTCAGAAAGAAGAAATAAGTGCTCCCAGTTACTGAAAACTCCCATTTAAGTATTAAAAAAATATAGTTTTTTGTGCCCATTTAAGTAATTTTTTTTTTGGTTCAAGGTACTTGAAGATAACGAAAACTACTCCTCTAATCAATCAACCAAAGATCTGCTTATAAAATTTCGAAAACAAAAACGAAATCAATATCGTTTCATCCATTTAGGAGCTACAATGCCACACACAGACACCCAAACCCGTCGTCAAAATTGTAACACACCTCTTTTTACCGACTTCACAAAAAGGAGGAGGTAATATGTTCGACTCTTTTAAAATAAACCCAAACACGACTGCGGTGCTATAATTTTTAGGTTTATTGTACTTTTTCTGATGATCGTGGCTTCAGCATCAGGTCTCTATGTACTTCGGTGTTCCTCAACAGTACGTTTATCCACACATCGAGCCCTTTACAATGAGCCTAAACACGATAAATCTGCTATTAGTTGTCGAGGAGCTAGGTGGTACTCTGCTGACTATCCTGACTGCAGCATCAGGTCATGACTAATTACTCTTTTTTCGTCACAGTTTAAAAACATCGAACTAACTATTCCATCCGTCAATCCTATCTAGTCTAACCTTGAAAAACATCCAATGTAAAACAATGTTATGTTAATACACGAACGAATACAGGGCAAGACTAAATAATTCATTCCATGTTCAGGGCTGTTCTGAGGTGAAGGACTTGGGGGTGCAAAAAATATTACATCGCCACGGTTCGCGGTAAAATCATGAATGTATTTTCTGGGGAAAAAGGGCATTGAAAATGTAACCCGTTTTTATTCAGTTTTCATTTGTTATGTCTGAATGGGGAAAGGTGTTCGGTGTTTTCGGTGTAGCACTTTGTATGTGTTAGGTAATTTTATGGCCTGTAGCATTTAGTCACACTCATTAGGTATTGAGTAATTTAGATTAGGTATGCTAAGTTAAAAACACTGCTCTTGCCCCGACTTACAAGTTGTATGTTACAGGTTCAAGCAAAGTCAAGGGTGTTATTTATTTTATCACCAATGCTCTCAAAACGATGAAGGAAAACATCGTGAGGAAACCGGCATGTCCTAGAACCAAAAATTCGAAGCCATGTGACATTTACCAGTCCGCACTGAGCCCTTGTGGTGGATTACTCTTCTAGAGAGAAAACCTGAGTCCCAGCAGTAAGAACATTACAAGTCCTATTATGGATTATTTATGCTTTTGTTATGTGTTGAAATGCTAACTGTCAAATAATAGGAAATAAATATTTTTTTTACCTTCGAATACTGTAATTAGAGACAGAAAGACAATGAGAGCTATTGTTTTATATTGCTAAATACAAACTTCCACTTATTACACAATTACTACTTCTAAAATAATTATTTAAAAAAATCTATGCGACGTTTCTCTCAAAAACCAGAATCTAATAAACATTTATTTAAATAGTTTGGCGGGAGCGCCATCAAAAAGATTAATATTAACGTAGCATTGATATTCACTATCATTTAACGGTAAAATAGGCCATTAGTTAGGCCAGGAGCTCGGTTACAAGAGCGCATGGCATCTGAATATTTCTTTATTCAATTTAATGGAAGTTTGCGGTTCGAATTTTGTTTTGTTTTTCTCGGAATAGGATTTTAGGTAGAGATGTGTTTTTATTTTGTTGGTAATTTTATTTTATTTGCAATATCAATTATAAAGAAGATTTTATTATATGTAGTTATCGTTCTGTTTTTTTTTAGTGAATTAACGTTTGAATCCCCAACCGGTCCAATGAGACCGCGCTGTTATTGTTTTACTATTGTGTCTCGTTTCGCGGGTATCTGAGTAACTAAGAAGCGTTGGTGTTTAAATTACACATTATTATAGTGTCTAGGATATCATCAAGTTAACAGGACGATTGAAGGGTGACCCCGGAACTGAAAAGCAACTGAAGGAACGCAGGTGGATTTCAATTAGTAAAATCTCGTACTACCCACAGTGAGACGACGAGTCAATTCATATTTTTATTAGATTTCCCATCGAAAGAAAAAATGGGTTAAGAGTAATTGTCTGATATATTTTGCAACCAAATAGGGATGGTGTGGTTGTGTATGTGTGGTCTTTATTTCATGTGGGTTTCACGTACGTTTACTTAGTCTAAATGTGTTTTTCTGGAATACCTTCATTGCAAATATGTAATTGGTATAAAATAACCTGTTAAAATAAAATAAATTATAAACATTAATAAGAGAAGAAAACAAACCCAATGTCATGTATAATAAACAAACAAATACCAAAACATATAACACAAAATGTCTTCACACGCCATAATGAACTGTTCCAAATAATTTTACTCAAACACAGTATCATGATTGAACAGGAAATATCATGCAAAGCGTTCACGGAGTAAACCCCTAATGAGTTTTTGAATACAACATCGTGCTCACGATCCGCAATCACATTAAATTACAAGACATCGTCAGATATTGAGAGTTGTAGTACTAAAATTATGAGCTAGATGTTTTTTTTTATTACAATATTAAAATTTTATTGTTAACTATGGTCTGTTTTTTAAACCCTGAGACCAAAATGACATTTCAACACAAAAGAACTAGCGTCATTCCTATAGTAAATTTGACATTACTTGTGTCAATTTAGTCTCAGGGTTTAAAAAACAGACCATAGGTAATTACAGTATAATAAAAACTCTAAAGTAATTACAACTAACTAAAAACGAACTAAAGTATGGCGTCAAACAACTCCTCCACATCGCTTTCGACTGGTAATGTGCCCAAAAGACTGGCAGCATTGCCACGCTGTATGGCAATGCTTATTTTCTGTCCAAGGTAAAAGCCTGCTGGGGCCATCATCATCATCATCTCAGCCGAAAGACGTCCACTGCTGGACATAGGCCTCCCCCAAGCGTCGCCACAGCGACCGGTTCTGTGCGTCTCGCATCCATCGGATTCCCGCGACCTTCGCCAGGTCGTTGGTCCACCTTGTGGGAGGCCTTCCAGCGCTGCGTCTTCCGGTACGTGGCCGCCACTCTAGAACCTTCAATCCCCATCGACCATCTGTTCTACGAGCAATGTGCCCTGCCCACTGCCACTTAAGTTTCGCGATTCTTCGGGCTATGTTATCTTTTTGAGTAATTAGTTACATAATTATTAAATCACAGAAGGCGTTTTTTTTTCTTCAAAATAATGGTATTTGATGTTCTAGATTCAAAATATCTTTTATGCCCTAGAGATCGGCCATACTGCATTATCTCCCTCGGTGATAACGACTTGCTTTAAGTGCAGGTTACATGACACATATTATACTCCGTCGGTTTAGGTAGTTAACTAAATGTAAACAATCTTGGCATGTCTTTTTATCTAAAAGTTGTCTACAAATAGTATATAAAAATCTATGCAGCTAGGTATTTACCTAAATCGATGTTAGCTAATAAACTAAATTTAAATAATCTTTGTATGTATTATATACGACCTCTATAATATAAAAAGACATATCAGGATTGTTTACCTTTAGTTAACAACCTAAACCGATAGATCATAGGACCATTATCGAGCAGGTGGTGTAAAAATATACTTATACATTTCTAAATAAACACATATTATAGTAGTCCGGTCAAAATAGACTAATTAATTGGGGTGAGGTTACAATAATTCGCACTTGGCTGAAAATTGGTAGGTTTGTTCAATACACTATTATAAAGGAAATGTGAAAAGTCCTCATCGATCCGGCACGTGCAAAAAAATATACACGCGGTCAAAGGTCACAAAAATGGGTTTTTCGCGTTATTAAGCAAAATGGTAAGTTTTATCATAAAATTAGCTCAGACAAAAATTATAGATCAGACAATTATCTATAAATATGTCTAAATACTTTTTTCCTAAGAGCCACCGTTTTTGAGATATAACGATTCAAAATATTGAAAGAGTTGTAATCGTCAAAATATGAATAAGTACACCACGTATATACTCGTACATCACTGAAGCCGTAATACAAGCAAAAATATCGTTCTATCGGTCAGTGTGACTAACACATATAAAATATGAAAATTTGGGGTAAAAAAAAACCATTCTCTTATCTTCTACGCCAGTGTAACCTTCAGCAACATCTGCCTCCCATTCAATTGTCTGCATGGCTAGGGTCGTATACCTGCTTTATTTTACTATGCCAAATACATTCAATGCTATTAGAGTGCGTCTAATGATAGAACGACCTGGAGTTTTTGATTTAATGGGCCACATTATTCGGCCACAATTGTCCGAAGTTGTGAAGTGTCAAGACATGATTCTTCATGTCTTGACACTTCACAACTACTAGTTAGTAATACCACAAACAAAATTTTTGGATTCAACCTCTTTTTCTCAGGTTGCGCTTGCTACTGTTTCAACTTTTTGAATCGTTATATCTCAAAAACGGTGGCTCTTAGGAAAAAAAGTAGTTAGACATTTTTATAGATAATTGTCCGGTCTACAATTTTTGTCTGAGCTAATTTTATGATAAAACTTACCATTTTGCTGAAAATCGTGGAAAACTCATTTTTGTGACCTTTGACCACGTGTTTTTTTTTTTGCACGTGCCGGATCGATGAGGACTTTTCATATTTCCTTTATAATAGTGTATTGAACAATCCTACCAATTTTCAGCCAAGTGCGAATTATTGTAACCTTGGATGTCTAAATTGACCGGACTAATAGATAAATTACACCCTGACACAGAACAAATGTTCATGCTCATCACACAAACATTTGTCCTAGGTTGGAATCGAACCCACGACCTCCGGCATAGTAGTCAAGGCCACTAACCACTAAATCAACCGGCCAGTCAATCAAAAAAGTTATAACGTAAATGTGGGAACACTGTAGACTCCATGGATTTATAGAATACTTTCTATTTCTAATATATCCTAATAATTACTCGTTTATACCATTCTAATAAATCTATTAAAGTTTTAACATGGAAATATTGTCAAATTATTAATTTTTTTATAAAAGCTCCTGTAGTAGCTGCTTCATCTCCATAAAAAAAGTTGTAACCATGTGAACACATTATTTCTTGTGAATTTATTATTGTTATTATATTATAGGTAAGTTCGAAGTTACTGTGTACTTACAGACGTATAATAGAAATATCAATTAAAGTAAAAACAAACTTATATAACAAGTTTACCGAAAATTCAGAAAACACCTTAAAAAGTTTGGCTGTTAAACTGTTTGTTGCCTATTAGTCTACCCACCCACGTACCACGCCACATTAAATACGCAAAAGTTTGAGTTACTTTATTTACTTAAGTTCTCCGTTTAGTTATAATAGGTAGCTATTATAACTGGTTTAAATGCCATTTGTGTCTGCCGATGAGTTTCATGAACGATAGGGGGAAATTGGTAGTTAGGTAGAAAAAGATAATGTATGAAAGACAGACGAAAGGTACGCGGTTTTTTTAGGTGGGAAATCATCCTTCTTCTTCGTTCTTGGGCGGAGCGGGAGAGTGTGTCAGACATATACTGACTAAAATCTACTCCTATGTTCCACCTTTGCTTTGCGTTCCAGAGTCCCAGGGTCCATTTTCATATACCCATCGTGGTACTGACCCACCAGTTTAGTCAGTAAGTCTGACAGGCCCTACTGCTTCGCTCAGAGTAAGAAGGCAATTGTTTATAATTATTATGGGTTAGTATATCTCCGAACCTTGGGGTCCAGGAACCGAAACCAACTGGCTGAAGCCCTTTAGACGGGTTTTGAGGAACATTGTACCAACCGACGATTATCTCTGTACACGTTATGCTAGTGCTAAACTATTGCGATACAAAAAAATTAAAGACATAGATAAGGCTTTGGTTTTGGAAGTTTTAAGTGGTACGGCTACAAATTTTTACCAATTTCAATAAGTAACAAAAGACTCTTTTATTATACACAAAATAAATTGACTTACTTGACTTAAAATCCTATGTCCCCTAGCTGGGGCAGAGGGCGTCGACAGTAGACACCCATCGCGACCGGTCTTGCGCCTTTCGCTTGACCTCGCTCCACGTCAGTCCGATGGCCTTTGCTTCAGCTAACACGGTTCGTCGCCAGGTCTGTCGAGGACGGCCACGCTTCCTTTTTCCTTGGGGATTCCAATCCAGCGCCTGTTTAGGTATATGATCGGGATCCCTCCTAAGCGTGTGACCAATCCAACCCCACTTGCGACGTTTGATCTGGTGGTCGATCGAGCTTTCGTGACATTTTTCACGGAAACTGAAATTATTGAACTAACATGAAATTAAATAAGATTTGCTGATTTTTTACCTCAAAAAAGAAAGAGGAAATTAAATGCACTTATAAAAATGCAAACTATGATTCAATATTTAACTGTCCAATTAAACATTCGAAAAGCGCATATCTGTTTTGCTAAAACAATTATGAAAAAAATATATAATAATTAATGATGAAAAAAACAACTACTTCCCAGCTCTCAAACTAAGTTGATCGACAAAAAACAGGCCCTAATAATTGGTTTAATTTCCCCAAACATAAATCATAGTACAGCATTCCATAATGAATCATTTGGACCGAGTGTTGGTCCAGAATGGACCAAATTGGTTCAATTTAACACTGCAATTAACAAATTGTGGGATGGGAAGGTGTTCCCGGTGTTTTTTTTTGTTTTTTTCGATTAAGATGCTTTGGGACTTTTGAAGTGTTTTGGATCACTTCCTGTACATTTTAATTGGTTGGTACTGCTTAAATGTATAGAGTTTGTCACTTTCTGTACTTAAATTAGTACATAAAATAACATTAAAAGCCCTCCATTTCTTTCAAAGTAAACTAACAATTATAAATCTTAAACTACGAGTAGGTGTTAGTTCTTTCATATATACCATGTGTCAGACATTAACGCACAAACAAATCTCATGGATACGCAACGACAACGCAAAAACGTTTTTTCCTTTTAAGGTTACGGAACTCTAAAAAGGTAAGGTGTTTTTAAATGAGATACAGAATCACGCACTGGATTCATTCTACATTCGTTTGTGCGTAAATCTGTATTTTGATGTGTCTCAATTTTAATTTTATTCCTAAGTACCTGAATAAAGCACTTATACCTATATATATACTAGCTTTTACCCGCGGCTTCGCTCCCGTCAAATGACTACCCTACATATCCTACGCTACCCTACCCTACCTTCCCTACACTACCCTACCTACCCTACACTACCCTACAGCTGTACCCTACACTACACTACGCTACACTACCCTACACTACCCTACACTACCCTACTTTACCTAACTTTTTTTTTTTTAGATTTAAACTATCCTATCTCTCAAGTTGGATCGAACTGCACATGGTGTGCGAATTTTATTATAATCGGTTAAGTGGTTTAGGAGTCCATTGAGGACAAACATTGTGACACGAGATTTGTATATATTAAGATCTTATCCTTATCTTTTATCTTATTCTTTTTTTAATTAATTATATAAATTCCTTATTATCGTCGTCTAAAAGTGTTAAACTGCTAACTCCCTTCTAGCTAGAAGGGAGTTAGCAGTTTAACACTTTTAGACGACGTTATATTGATTACTTATATGTGGGAAATACTCAAAGTGGGAAGCTAATAAAAACCACGGATTACCACAGAAATCTAGAATTATATTTTTGAACTTTTTTACAAATACAACGTCTTAGCCTAATCGTCTTTCGTCTACCTCTCGCGTTCCCTCGTTCCTCGCTCACATCCTTTACATCTATCAACTGTCCCTTTCGCACCTAGTCCACTTCATACTGTCATCTCTTGCACACTCTCATGCTTCACATCTGTCATTCGTCTTTACGTTTCATTACACTCATTCAATAACGTTCCGTTCCTACAACTCGGCCATTCTGATATCTGACTGTCCCCAGTCAGATTGAAATTACAGATTAAACACTTTCTAAACACAAAGTTATACAATAACAACTTAATTCTACTTAAAACATTCATACTCTTAACTCAAATAAACCATAAAGATTACATTTTACACCTTATTATCTAGTACACTCTAAATAATTCTTTATTAAAAACAACAAATAACAAACAGAGTCGTAATTAATTATTAGGCCAAGATTAACCCGCAGATGTTTCCTAACCTAATAATCTACCCAACAGCTGATATCTCCCTACTCACCTAATTCAATACCGTGGCCACCCACTGGCCATGGTTTCATATTATCTGCTGATGAAGATGTTCTTCGTGACCCCTCTGCCATATGATCCAGCTTTTCAAGGTCATACCGATCATTACATTTGACCTTGATGACCCTGTATGGTCCCAAATATTTAGGTTTGAGTTTCAAACCACTTCCAAACTGCGTCCGCTTGATTGCTACAACATCCCCTACTTCATATTTTCGGCTTGCTTTCCTTTTTCTGTTGTATGTTTTACAATTTTCTTCTTGAATTTTACTTATTTGTTCTTTTGCCTTCATCTTTAAACATTCCCGGTCTTGCATAAAATTATTTCTGTGTTCTTGCTGAAGCAAATCATAAATTTGTATGTCTTCCTTAGTTTTAATCTTCGTACCCAACATGAGTTCAAAGGGAGTAGTGTCGATGCTTCTTTGGAAGGTTCCATTCAGAGCCCTCTGTACCCTACTGACCTGTTTGTACCATAGCGATGGCTCTTCAACACACAGCTTGGTTAATACTGCTATAATAGTCCGGTGTATACGCTCCACCTGACCATTTCCTCTGGGCACTCCCGTTGTTATCGTTATGTGCTGGATACCTTCTTTCTCACAATATTCTTTGAAGTCGTTACTGGTAAATGCAGTACCACAATCTGAAATTAATCGCATAGGATTACCAAAAGTCTGCTGGTGAATCATTAACTTGTCTATTGTCTCCTTACTGGTAGTTCCTTTCACTGGAAACAACCAAACAAACTTCGTGAATGCATCCACAACTGTTAAGATGTAATTGTACATTTTCCTGGTCTCAGAAAGAGGTCCAATGTGATCACAATGTATGGTATGTAAAGGAATGCTTTCTTTGTCAATGCAGTTTAAAAACCCTTCCTGTTTACCTTCTTTTTTGGTTGCTAGCAAGCATGGTTACACATGGCAATAAAAGTTCTTCAATTTTCTTGTTAACATTTTTTATGTAATAATCTTGTTCTAACAATTCTATCATTTTTCTTTTTCCAAAATGACCTTTCTGATGAATTCTTCTTAAAATCTCAAATTCTAAACTTTTAGGTATTACTAACCTTCCTTCACGCCCTTTATATAACAAACCATTGCTATACGAGTAGTCTTCATATGCCTGAAGTTTGAGGATTTCTATGATCGCCTTTACACCATCATCCAACATCTGTGCTTGTTTGACTTGCTCGTGTAAGCTAAGCTCAATTGCTCCAACAAATGGGTTCCTGCTCAAGGCATCAGCATGTTGCATCTTACCTCCTGGTCGATATTCAATGACATAATCGTATTCTTCAAGTAATAACACCCATCTGGCTACTCTGGTTGATAAATCCTTCTTGTTTAAGGTTTTCTGAAAGCCTTGACAGTCTGTTACAATTTTAAAATGCTTACCAAACAAGTAATGTCTGAATTTCTTCACTCCTTCAATAATAGCTAATGCTTCTAACTCATAACTGCTATATTTCTTCTCGGCATCGCTAGTCTTCCTGCTGTGATAATATACAGGATGTAACTCACCTGTATCATCCCTCTGAAGTAAAATAGCACTGTATGCTATTGCAGAAGCATCCGTATGCAATTCTGTTGATAGTTGAGAATCATAGATCCTTAATACTGGACTACTGGCTAATGCATTCTTCAATTGGTTAAATGCACTTCTCTGAATGTCATTAAAGTCAAAATATGCGTCTTTCTTCAACAAGTCTGTTAACGGCTTAGCAATTAATGCAAAATCTCTGATATATTTTCTAAAGTACGAAGCTAACCCAATGAAACTGTGAAGTTGCTTCAAAGTCTTTGGTTCAGGGTACCTGGTTACAGCATCCGTCTTCTCCTGTGCAGGTTGTACTTTCCCACCTTCAATGATATGTCCTAGGTACTCTATTCTTTGGCATAATAGTTGTGCCTTCTTCCAATTGATGTGCAGGCCGTACTGCGATGCCACATCTAAAACTTCTTTTAATCTCTGCAATGCCTGATATTCATCAACCGCTGGAATTAGCAAATCATCTATGAATATGACTAAACTTCCTTTTGCAATAAGATCCTGAAATACCATGTCCGTAAGGATTGAGGAGCCACATCAGATTTTTTAAATCTGATCTCACCATTATTTAGCAGCAGTGTAGATTATTTTGCAGCACGAATTCTAGATTTAGCAGCAAAATATATCACTAGTTATTTTAATGCAAAGGTGGCTCCTCAATCTAAACGTCTGGATTGAGGAGCCACCTGAAAACTCGTTAAGTAATGGATGCACATTTATGAAAATTTAGCAGCATTTAGCAGCTATTTAGCACATAACCGTCTAAAAATTTCGCTTCTGTAGCACTAAAATTAAAGAAAATACAATACTTTTAATATGGCTCCTCAATCTAAACGTCTGGATTGAGGAGCCACCTGAAAAACTCGTTAAGTAATGGATGCACATTTATGAAAATTTTGCAGCATTTAGCAGCTATTTAGCACATAACCGTCTAAAAATTTCGCTTCTGTAGCACTAAAATGAAAGAAAATACAATACGTTTAATATGGCTCCTCAATCCTGACGTTCTAATTATATATGTTTGACTGTAGCCACCTGAAATCTCAACGAAATCTAAAGCCAGATATACTAACATTTAGCAGAAATTTCTGCTAAATATACCAGTACATTTCAGCAATGTACATACTTTAGATTCTGAAAAAACCATCATTAACTATTTTCTTGTAAATTCAGTGTGTAGGGTGACCACATTTTGGGGGTACGTTTAAAGAAAACCATTAAAATATTAAAACTCCTTAAATTATTAAAGCCGGTAAGTTAATATTTGCAACTTGAACAAAAAAGAAAGTACTTTCGATAAAAAATAATAATTAAAACTCTGTTCTAAGTTTTATAAATTACATCAGTCTAGTAAAAAAATATAAACAAACTAACACAAAGTTGGTACCCTGAAACATGAGTGCGACAGAACAGGCTAACAAAAAAAAAAACACCATTGTTGACATTTTATTTTAAACCTTATTACCTACAATTAGATTTAATTTTGGAATAAATAATTTTGAATACATTTAAAAATGAGGTTTGAATTTCGAATGTCATTTTTAAATTGACTGATTCTACTTACTTATCTAAATATAGAAGGTCTTAAATACAAATATAACGCAAACGATATTAAAGTTTATAATTGTGCCATAGGATTTATAATTAAGTAACAGAAGTTAATATTGTTATTTTATAACTTTTTTTTTTTATAGGTGAATGTTTACGTTTAGCATTTTGGTCCATATATGCGACATGATTTTGTTCTCAATCCTTAATGTACGAAATAAATAATTAACTTGGATTTCTTATATTATAAAGTTAATTATCATATTTCTGTCATCATAATTAAATTATTATATTAAATTATTTCAATTTTTCGAAACTTCGCAGTAAATCATTAATATAGATAGGTATTTAAATAAGGTGTCAGGTGAAACATTTAAGTATTTTTAAGCTATCATCATCATCATCTTCCAGATCTTGGCTCATGTTACTTGGGGTAGGTCTAAAACATTTTATTGTTCCATTATATCCTGTCAACCTTTACTAAATAAATATTATTGTGTGTTTGCACGTACGTAAGTGAAATATTAATTTGTAGGTACCCCAAAATGTGGTCACCCTACACACTGAATTTACAAGAAAATAGTTAATGATGGTTTTTTCAGAATCTAAAGTATGTACATTGCTGAAATGTACTGGTATATTTAGCAGAAATTTCTGCTAAATGTTAGTATATCTGGCTTTAGATTTCGTTGAGATTTCAGGTGGCTACAGTCAAACATATATAATTAGAACGTCAGGATTGAGGAGCCATATTAAACGTATTGTATTTTCTTTCATTTTAGTGCTACAGAAGCGAAATTTTTAGACGGTTATGTGCTAAATAGCTGCTAAATGCTGCAAAATTTTCATAAATGTGCATCCATTACTTAACGAGTTTTTCAGGTGGCTCCTCAATCCAGACGTTTAGATTGAGGAGCCATATTAAAAGTATTGTATTTTCTTTAATTTTAGTGCTACAGAAGCGAAATTTTTAGACGGTTATGTGCTAAATAGCTGCTAAATGCTGCTAAATTTTCATAAATGTGCATCCATTACTTAACGAGTTTTCAGGTGGCTCCTCAATCCAGACGTTTAGATTGAGGAGCCACCTTTGCATTAAAATAACTAGTGATATATTTTGCTGCTAAATCTAGAATTCGTGCTGCAAAATAATCTACACTGCTGCTAAATAATGGTGAGATCAAATTTAAAAAATCTGATGTGGCTCCTCAATCCTTACGGACATGAAATACCAGTGTTACAAACCTCATGAAGTATTTTGGACATACCGACAAACCAAATGGAGCCCTTAAAAACTCATACTGTCCATTGTGTGTAACAAAGGCTGTATACTTAATACTTTCTTCACAAACTCTTAAATATTATTATTTTATTATTATTTATTTATCTCAAATCTCAAAGACGCCTCAGCACCCGGCTGGGATGGCATTCCAAACAAAATTCTCAAACTAAACAAGTCGCACCTCATCCCTCCGATCGTTTTTTTGTGCAACTTAAGTATTTCCTCTGGAATAGTACCAACTTCTCTCAAAACGGCAAATGTCTGTCCAATTTTCAAGTCTGGTGACAAGACTGCTGTATCTAACTATCGTCCCATTTCTCTTCTCACCTCGCTTTCCAAAATCCTCGAAAAGATTATGAATACCAGACTATTGGGCTATCTTGAAAGGAACGGCATTCTATCGGACAATCAATATGGTTTTCGCAAGAACAGGTCAACGGAAGATGCAGTTACAGATATAGTAGACTTTGTTGTCACCAAACTTGATAATGGTAATAAATGTACTGGAATTTTCCTTGACCTTGCGAAGGCCTTTGATACCGTCTCTAGAAGCATCCTTTTGAGAAAACTTGAAGGCATTGGTATACGGGGCATAGCTCTTGAGTGGTTCCAGTCCTATCTTAGCAATCGCACACAGAGGGTGATTCTTGGCAATAACTACAGTTCCTACGCCAATCTTAAATATGGTGTGCCGCAAGGTAGTGTACTGGGGCCTACTCTTTTTATTATATATGTCAACAGCCTGTGCTCCTTAACACTCTGTAAAGCAAAAATTTTCGCCTACGCTGATGATACAGCCATAGTATTTTATGATAGAACGTGGGAGCTTGTTTACAAGGCGGCTGAGTCTGGCGTAAGTCAAATTGCCCAATGGCTAAATTATAACTTGCTGACCCTAAATGTGGACAAAACGAAGGTAATTAACTTTAGTGTTTGCGCAAGAAATGCTTGCCCAAGTCATTTGGCCATTAAGTTGCATACCTGTCATGGTGGCCCTGACTCTGATTGTTCATGTCCTTGCTTTGAACAGGTTGCTCACATAAAATACCTTGGTGTGTACATTGATAAAAACCTCACCTGGACAAAGCAAATTGAACATGTGAGTGGACGTGTTAGGAAACTGCTGCACGTCTTTAAGAGAATGGGTCAGATTGCAAACACGAAGGTATTGAAGATGATTTATGACACTTTGTGTGAATCTCTTCTCAGCTACTGTATAGTCGCATGGGGTGCTGCACTAAAGACGCACTTGATAAAGGCGGAACGCGCGCAACGGGCCGTTCTCAAGGTGGCTTATAAAAAACCAAGGCGATTTCCAACAAAAACCTTATATCAAGTAACGGGTGCAATGAGCGTGCGACAGATTTATATAATAGCTGTAACTTTGAGGTTCCATAAGGAAGCTTTACTCAAAGTGGAATCCAAAATTCATTGCCGAAGGGGGCCTGGATGGCACAAACCAAAACGTAGACTTGATTTTGGTAAAAGGTGTTTTCAATATATGGGACCACTCCTCTACAGTAAACTTAACGTAAAACTAAATTTAATACCTATGACAAAAACGAAATGCAAATCTCACATCAAAACTTACCTTAAAGATCTAGATTACGACGACACAGAAAAACTATTAAACATTTATTAAACCCACACATAACACACACTCTAACATGATAATTATATTATTTAATGCAGACATGACACGCGCACACATAACCACGCGCACCATATACACTATAGGTACAACTCAGATCTATGCACACTCTGCGATACCGCAAGACGCCATGTTTTGTCCGTATAATTTTTGTTTTTCTCTTAATTTCTTGTTTAACTTATCACAAGTAATACATATTATTGTTTGTGTTACATTGTAATTCTTTTGTTTATGTTTATTTTGTACCATGGTGAAAGAGACTGGTCTCCACGACACAGGGAATCCTAGTGTGGAGACCAGTGAAGTATCTGGTTAATGATGTATATTTTTTCTGAACAATAAACATATTATTATTATTATTATTATTAAATGAAAGAAGCCATTTTTCAAATCTAAAACACTAAATACACGAGCATCTTTGAGTTTATCTATTAAATCTTCGATTATGGGCAACGGAAACTCATCCTTAACAATTTTTTTATTAATGGGCCTATAGTCGACACAGATCCTTGAACTACCATCTTTTTTCTTTACAATAACCAAAGGAGAGGAGTATTCCGAAAAACTTACGCGTATGATCCCATCTTTCAACCACTCCGATATTTGCTTTTCCACAATAAGCTGCTCTGCTAATGATATACGTCTTGGTCGCTGAGAAACTGGTATGTCGTCTTTGAGCACAATGCGCAACTCTAATGGCGCCTCCTTTACCTGTACTGGGTTGTAACGGTTCGCACAGTCAATCACCTCTTGTTGCACCTGCTTATTCTTAATGTTACCTAAAACAAACGGCAGATCATGTCTAACTACACATGATAATTTTGACAACCAATTGTCCCCATTAGGTATAATTAATATTGACCCCTTAGACATAATAGTAAAAACATCTTTGAGAAAATCCTGGCCCAGTATAACACTACATGGCATAGTATGTCTTGGAACAACATAAAATGTTACAGCATTGTAATCGTGTCCGTCTAATGTTAAAGAAACAGTTAAGCTTTTGGTCGACACTATGCTGCCTCGTAATCCCCCCAGATTCGTGGCGGTTTTTACACATTTCGGAGATCCGAGATTATCATAAAGTTCAATACACATTAAGTTCAGTTCACTTCCAGAGTCAATTAACGCAGATACTTCGCACTTATCGATAAATATGGTCTTGCAGGCACTTTCGAAGCGTATTTGCGCCGGCGTCTTTTCTTCGACGTAAACATCCGTGAAGTTGGCGTCGGTTCCCACCGCATTCGCCATCTTGTAATTTTCATTAATGTTGGTAGACCTGTCAACCGAGCTGTCATGGCTGCCGAAATTGTCAGGTTTGCCAACTTCGCAATCGATTAGAGTGAAGTCAGCCACACACATCGCTCGTCTTTGTTCGGATGAATTCGGTTTTCCTCGGCGCCATTCCCGCTCCCGTTCTTCGTTCTTTTCATTCGTCCGCATGTTTCCGCCGCCTTGTTTTAGAGATGGGTTGTAACAGGTTAAACACGATATCTGTTATAACTGTTACTGTTACATAAAAATAACAGATCCAAATACCTGTTAATAAATAACAGCCTGTTATTTTTGTACAGACGATAAAAACGTATTTAAATCTCAGTTGAATATCTTCTTTATTTAGTACTCTTTAAAGCCGAAAAGCGTAAGGAAAATAGATAATTTTGAAAGTACAATATACGAAAGTGTTGACTTTCGTTCTAGATAATGAAATAAGAAAAAATCAAATTTTCAAATTCATCATTTTAAATATGCCTACAAACAAATAAGCTAAATAACTTTCAATTGAAAGTCAGCTTTTTTACTATAGCATAAAAGTCGTAAATACTTAAAATATTTTACAACCAATCCCTTCCAATGTCAAACCAAAGATAATAAGGGAGTCCTAACACAATCAATATTATTGTTTGTGGTTGCCGTGCAAATCTAAAAAAACATTATTATTTATATAATATTATTTTGTCAAAACTTACCTTGGGCAAATTACTTATACTCTTATTAGATTTATTTATTGGCTGGCCAAAAAATTAAAATCGTAAAACTCAATTTTTTTAAATCAAAGAATTAGTTAAATTATAGATAGATTCGATCAAAATTTCACTATTTTTAAGTATTCAATTCTTTATAGCGTTCGCGTTGCGTGTTGTTGGCTGGTCTAAAACAATTTACTATTTAATATGGACCTATTATTTTTAAACTAAATCTGAAATTGCCATAGAGAAAATAAAATAAATTAAGTATACGTATTTTTTACAATGGTCACTGGTCAGTAACAGGTCATTTAACAGGTACAATTCGTCCACTATAAGTTGGCGAGTGTGAAGTTAGGCTCTGCGAATTTTGGCGCTTGAAATATCGTACAAAAATAAAGGTTTTAAAAAAATTTAATGCCAATAACTGTTTTTAACAGCAATAAGAACTGCAAATTGCATTTATTTTTTTAAAACCTTTATTTTTGTACGATATTTCAAGCGCCGAAATTCGCAGAGCCTAACTTCACACTCGCCAACTTATAGTGGACGAACTGTAATACAACTAAATTTAGAAGTCACCTTTTCCTTACTATTTGATCTTGCAAGACCACCGACTATATTTTAGGACTAATAAATACTAACTGCTTCTCTTTTTAGCGTCGTTTAATCGCTTTAGTAAGAGTGAGAAGTAAACATGTTCCAAAATAAATAATAGGTGTGTCTCTTTTCGCAAAGGTAATTCGTTAATGAGGAAAAGAGAGATTGAATACGTATGTGCAACGAAATAACAGCCGTACGTAGTAACCTATGCTAACAAGTAACAACTAACAGTCTGTTTGTGCTAGTACAATGAATAACAGTAACAGCCGCGGTAACAGTGTTTGAGGATCTGTTATTAAAATAACAGATAAAATATGTTGGTAGTAACAATTGTTATTTGTTATTTGTAAATATCTGTTACTTTTATCTGTTACGATAAATATGCCTCACTCCTACCTTGTTTACATTGCGTCGAGATATGCCCAAACTCGTTGCATTTGAAACATTTCAGCCCTTTTTCTTTATTAGGACACTGCGACGACTGATGATTTTTTTCACCACAGCTGAAGCACCTCTGGTAATTCGTACCAGCGCTGCTCACACTACTCTGCGGCTTCTTGTTCCGATCGAAATTTAGACCCATCTTTTCTTTTATTGTATCGTATATCTTGATTTTTTCTTTAAGCTCTGAATACGTAGTAGCACCATATCGTCGTTGCGCGTGCATAACCGCGGAACAACAGTTGGTAAATACCGCGTATCGGGTTTTGAACGATTTAGCAGGAGGTGAAAAAAACTGAATATCTTAGACATTTGGCTATATTTTACGGGTCTTATTTCTTAAATTTACGTTAACAGGTAAATCACGAAAAAAGTTAATACATAGTTCAGCCCGTAAAATATAGTCAAATGACTTAGATATTCAGTTTTTTTCACCTCCTGTAAAATTGTTCAAAAACCGATACGCGGTATTTACCAACTGTTGTTCCGCGGTTATGCACGCGCAGCGACGATATAACACAATCTTGTTCACTTCAGAGTCGATTATGCCGTCTATTATGTACTTAATAGCGACATAATCCGGCATTTTGCCGCGCTTTCCCATTTCCTTCATAACTAACATGTAGTCCACGCACCTTTCGTCTTTCTTTTTCTTTCTAGCCGCCATCATTTCGTGTATGGTTTTGCTGTCTACTGAATCGGGAAATTCTTTTAGTAAACCCGCTTTTAGATCGTCCCAGCTTTTGAAGGGTTTCTCTGATTTTAGCCACAGGGCTGCGATTCCCGTCAGAGATCTTCTAGCAACTATCAGGGTCTGTAGAGGCGTCCATTGAAATATCTCTGAATTGTCGTCAATGTCTTGTGCCCATTTGGCTACTGAGAAAGACTTGTCTTGCCCGTTGAATTTTTCAACGAGGTTCTCCGTGTGGATAGTCTGGTCGCGGAAAAATGTCTGTCTCGCCGATGAAGCTGCCGCGTGGTCGTCGTCGTAGTCCGTTTGGCGACTTTGCCGGCGATCTTTACCATGTCCGCCCATATTTTCGTCTTCTGTTATCGTCTTCTTTGCTTACGTCTTCTCTGTAACTGTTTTTGATCTGCTTTCTGTAGTTTTCTTAGAGCCAAGTCCCCAGTCACTCCACGTCTTTGGAGCCGGTTTTTTCCGCTCTCGTCTTTAAGCTCCGAACTGAAAACTTTGAGTATCCCGGACGAGCCCCCAAAATATGTGGGAAATACTCAAAGTGGGAAGCTAATAAAAACCACGGATTACCACAGAAATCTAGAATTATATTTTTGAACTTTTTTACAAATACAACGTCTTAGCCTAATCGTCTTTCGTCTACCTCTCGCGTTCCCTCGTTCCTCGCTCACATCCTTTACATCTATCAACTGTCCCTTTCGCACCTAGTCCACTTCATACTGTCATCTCTTGCACTCTCTCATGCTTCACATCTGTCATTCGTCTTTACGTTTCATTACACTCATTCAATAACGTTCCGTTCCTACATATATATTCTATCAATTTACTTTACTCCACTCAATTTACTTTTCAAATACCTGTTATCTAATTATAGAACAAACAGACCTAGGACTAAAAGAAAATACGTTTAATAAAACTAAACATTTAATAGATAAACGATCAAATCAATCTAATTTTAGTGTGAACTTAGAAAAGAGATAATCGAATTCGTCTAAAGTGAATGTGATAGGTGTGCTTTATAAAAAGAAAAATAATAATGTTTTTGTTATTTTTCTCAACTAATTTGAGCTGGCGACTTTACCTGCGTGAAAGTAAAATTATTCCTCATCTTTCTCATTCTCATCATCATCATCATCTTCTTGCCCTTATCGCATATTATTTGAGGTCGGCGCAACATGTTTTTTTCTTCCATTCTGTCCTGTCACCCGTCATGCTATCATCAACTCCCTTTTCTTTCATATCAGTCCTCCCACAATCCAACCATCTTTTCTTTGGTCTCCCTCTTCCTCACCATCCCTCCCATCATCATCTTTAAGGAAACTTTCTCCCGGGATAAAAAGTACTATCTGTGCAGGACCGAGAATGAGAGAAGGAGAAACATGGTAGACCATGTCCTGGACATGGCACTTAGGCAGATCTGAGTGCCATGTTTCACCTACATCTATCAATCAAGACGTTCAGGGCTAACAAATAGATACACAGGCAGACAGAGTTACTTTCGCAATTAGAATATTAGTTATGGATATAACTAAAATTCTTATAACTTGTTCACTGACTCAAGATTCAAAAGTACTAAATCTTTAAGATTTAAAAATTTTCCACGAAAATCAGCAAGTGTCAGAATTGAAAGAAAATATTTTTTGTAAAGGTGACCTTTTCTAGGTAACATTGAACTCTAATTATACTTTTCAGACGATTGATGCCTTAATCGAGTGCTGTCAATTTCAAATCTGTGAAATGTTAAAGTTTTTCTTTGATTCTTTAATGTATAATACTAACAGCTGCCAGCGACTTCACTCGTGTGATAATATAAAATTTCGTAATGGAACATTATTCCCAGGATATAAAGTATCGTATATTAGCATATAACTTGGAACATGGTACCTATACAAGTAAACCATGTCGTAAAATATCTTCCAGAATAATAATTATGGTCTACCTGTACACCCATTTGTGGAGTGAGAGAGAGTGTTGAAAAGGTCACACCTTGCATCAGTTGCTCTTTGCTTTCTAATATAGGATAGGGTTTCCTTTTCAGAAATGAATTATGATTAAACGTTCACATAAGATAAAACAGTGCTTTATCTTATGTCGCAGGCAAAGCTGAGTGCAGAAACTAGTGCAGAATAGTTTTTGTGAGTTTTATTTCCAATTGATGTAATGTCAACTTAAGTTTTTCTTTGAAATTCATTAGTAAGTTTAAATACATAATCATAGTTTAATAGTTATTTGACCTACAATGTCAATATAGTTTCTTTTTAATACATATTTCTCTTTTAATTTTAAAGAAGGTTCTTTTCTGACCTTTCAGGTATAATTTACAGACAAAAGATTCTAGACAAGTGATTTTTTATTGGCTAGAGATTATTATTGGATTTTGTCTTCCACGACTACTTTTTTTTTCAGGTTCAGGGGAATCATTAGAATGACTTCTCCCACTCTTGGGTGAAGCGGGAGGACGTGTCAGACTTTTACTGACTAAACCCCAACCCGTTCCTTCGTTGCCTTTGATCTGGACCACTATGACTCTTTCGAATAATACCGCAACATGATCAGTAGGTATAATTTACAGAATATCATTTTGTTTGGACCTTCTGATCACACAGAGACACACACAGAGACAGAAAATTGATTTTAAGATCTTAAGAAATCAAAGAGCTGGGTGTTTACACATAATAATTATTTTGAGGTTCTACTAGTAACCGGTGCTCTGAATAACTTGGAATTCCATTTGTTTTATAAACAAATCAAGCAAACATTTAAACATTAAAGCACTATGACAAGTTGAAACATGTCTCAACCCTTACCAACCTTGGCTAGAATGCCACCTGATGCCTTATCACTACGGAACCCTTTTCAAAGCCCACGTTATTCTAGCAATAGAGACAGGTACAGAAGGTAAGCTTCGTAAAACTGTAGCAACATCTATTGCACCACATACGAACTAAACTATGAAATTAACTAACTACTAATTAACTATGAAAGTATTGAGTAAATCCTGCATTTAAAGTTCTAATCACGATTTGAACATACCTATCCAACTTTTTACAACGAAGGTCCGGGACTTTATACTCCGTTCCGCATACCTCCATAAAACCAGTGTATCTCAAATGGTGGCGAGTGTGCTAGCACTTACTACAGGCTTGGCTCATGATTCAGTTTATTTAGAGTTAGCACAGTATATCCTCTGCTTCAATTCACATCTCTTGTTGTCATCTCACCAGTCAGCCATATCATCATTTATTCACTGTGGTTATCTCCGCCTCTTAAATATTGTTTTATAACTTCTTTCATGCTGAAATTAAAATTTGTCAGTTACAACAGTGCTTCTATTCACAAAGTTTTATTTGCCTTATTCCCAGAATTTGGGATCAGTGGCCTTACCATGAGTTTGAAAAAACGTTCTCGCTATCGAAAACTATAGCTTTGTCTCTTTCACGTGCACCACAATGACAGGGACAAAGCGATAGTTTTCGATAGCGAGAACGTTTTTACAAACTCATGGTAAGGCTACAGGTTTCTTTACTATTCTTGTTTCATCGGCTTTGGCAGTTAGGCGAACTTGAGGTTTCTAGGTTTCGATCTTGGGCACCAAGTCTGTGACGCGATTTTAAAGCTTCTCTTGATATATTCTCTGTGCGCACTTTACCTAATCTGGTTTCACTTTTTGCATCCCTCACCATTATTCACTTTTTGCTCATCCTATATACAGTCACAGTAGCTATCCACCATCAGGTAATATCAGTATCGCTTACTGTTTTAATATAAAGCAAGTCTTAGGCGTGCGTTTTCGCTCGTTCTATAGAGTGAACCTTCTATACCAAAATTGTTTGTACTACAACCAAATTAATATCCCTGCTGATAGGCAGGTTGGCTGAGTACCGTGATTTGGATGACAGGCTACTGATTGTGCAAGAGGATTTAATGCCTCGGGGGAAGCATATTTTTGAATGACCCACCTACTTTGTCTTATAACCGGGCAGCTGGTATTGTTTTAAGATAATTGCTTCTGAATTGACTTGGTTTATTTTATAACTTACGGTTTTTAGGCCAGTATCATCATTACATCATCATCTTCCTGCCCTTGTCCCGTTCTACTTGGGGTCGGCGCAACATGTCTTTTTCTTCCATTCTGTCCTGTCACTCGTCACGCTATCACTCACTCCCTTTTCTTCCATATCACTTCTCACACAATCCATTCATCTTTTCTTTGGCCTCCCTCTCCCTCTCCATCCATCCACATGTAAACTCATAACTCTTTTAGTAACATGCGTTTCATCCCTCCTCTTCACATGACCATACCAAGACAAACGATTCCCTTTCAACTTTTCAGTCACTGGCGCCACTTTCAAACTTCCCCTAATATCGAGGGTATAGTGTTCAAACCCAATAAGTGTCGAAAAATCAAAAATCGTTTTATTAGTGCATCTTGATGCATTTTTGACGCTCTTTCCAGTGGTCTAAGCCAATAAGTGGAATTTGCAGTAGAAACAAAGTTACGTTAGGTAATAACCCAATAAAGTCACCGTGTTTAGCCAATACTTAAAAACTGGTACCCTATAAAGCGTGTTATCTTGTTACATAATATTTTTATTTCACGCTTAAACCACATAAAGCTTATTATTGGCATTGAGCGTTCAATAATTTCAAATAAAATCACCCAACGGCTTCGAGGCAATAATCACTATCTGTATTTATCGGGTTTTACCTTTAAATACGTAGATAAAAAAAACAACAAATATCAAAAGCTAAATAAAAAAAAATGTATTTGTCGGGTTTTATTGTTCGATTATATTTAAAAAGTAACAAGTTATGTCTAGTTATATGGTACGGTACTAGCTGTTACCCGCGACTTTGTCCGCGTTAAGTTCGAAAAGAGTCCTAGCAATCTGTGCTTGTAAGATTGTTTTCACATTATCCGATCCCATATCGGTGTCGGAAGCCGAAACGATATCGGGGTAAGTAAAATGTATGAAATATATACCTGTCTTTCATATTGTCCGGCCCGATATCGGATATCGGAGCACGGCATTTCATACATTTTACTTATCCCGATATCGTATCGGCGTCCGACACCGATGTCGGATCGGATGATGTGAAAACGGTCTTATTCATTCCGAAAGCATCGAAATTATTAATTTAACTTTGATAAAAACCGTTTAAAAGAAAAAACACAAATGACCAAGAGGAAACATGTTGTGTACTAATGTATTACGACCAGATGTACGAACGTCAATGAGCAGAAAGAGTATTTTGCAAGGGTCGTAGCAGTTGGCGTTTCTGCTTAACCCTAGTAAAGGGTTAGGTTAATCTATTGGGCATGCCATCATTATGGCGGTAAGTCCCCTCTTTGAGGAGTGGTTGGAAAGACGTCACGTCGTCCTCACCTTCCTTATGACGCAGGTTCTCACCGGTCATGGTAAGTTCGGAAGGTTCTTGCATCAGATTTAAGCGGAAGAAACATCTGGGTGTCACCACTGTGTGGATCTGATGTGGAGGATACGGTGGAACTGTTTGGGCGGAGCATCGCCGTATCCTCGTGAAGGCGATCGGCGGCAGCTACCTCTCGCACTGGTTTTATGGTACAGGCCATGTTCCGGAGCGAGAAGGAGTGGAAGGCGGTCGCCTCCTTCTGCGAAGCAGTACTGCTGGTGAAGGAGGCAACCGCACGCGAGTGGGAAGACCCTCCTGCCCCCACCACCGGAATTCCAATCCCGTGGACGGCGAGCAATGGCTAGCTAGCCGTCCGACAGTCCGGTATAATCCGAGCCGAACCCAAGTCGTCATCGGCACGCGCCTCAAAGAGATGTCAGCAAAACTGTACTGCTGTGTGCATACCAAGATCGAAGCCTCTGGGGCCATAGATTGGCTTCTGAAAGGAAAACCTGGGACCCTGGAACAAAGGCAGAGAAGGAACGGAGTGGGTTTTAGTCAGTAAAAGTTTGACACGCCCTCCCGCTCCACTTAAAAGCGGAAAAAGTCATTATATTATGATTTTCCATCTTAAAAAATAATTAATTAATGTATGTTTATGTTCTTCTGTTGTTCGTTGTAAAATAATTTGTTCATAAAAAAGGATAATTATACACGCGATATATTTCTAGTTACAAATAAATACTTTTAAATGTAGGCTCTACAAAATGTATTGATCGGTGGAGCTGACCCTGCGGTGGGCGCCCGCAACCTTAAGGGTTTGCAGTTCTGCATCTTTTTCTTAAGGTAAATCATCGAATATCTTATCCCATTCTGGGTGGAGCTAGAGACACTGTCAAACTTTTACTGACTAAAACCCATTTATGTTACTTCAGTTGCCCCGGATCCGGCTGGTTCGGAATCGGTGGAGAAAATGTCATCCTGTCATCTCATTCAATGAATCACTAATGCGATCGAAGGAGGTGGTTGTAAATATGAGGAATAGGATATCCTCTTGCTCCGTGAAGCTTCCGGGTGTCAAGCTTTAGGGAGATTCTCAAGCACCGCAAGCACGGGCTTGTGATGGTGCCATCGAGCCGTCGAGTGAAAGCAAGCCCAAGTCGACGGAGAGACTCCAAGTGAAGTCAGCAAATGGAAAGGCACTCTACGGCCGATGTCTGCTAGGACTGCGAGACTTTTGACAGAGTTACTTTCTATAAGAATTTTAGCTCTGATAATATTTTCTCTGCAGAGTTACACAATTTTGGCAGTAGACAATAAAAGAAAAACATTGGGACACCAACCTTCAGCTGAATAACGTGTTCTGATAGCGCAAGGTTGTAAACGAATTCAAAAACTACAGACATGTCGTCTTTCTTAACAACAGCACTCACAAAGAATTTGCGAGAGCATGCTTACATTAATTGTTCGTTTTTGTCGTTTAAATTACTTGTATAGCGCGGCAACCCTAGCGCATACCTTTGCCGCTGTCCGCTAGAGCGCGCAGTGTGTGACAGTTGACGTTTGGCTATGACACGTTCTCGCGGGCAATCGGCTAACGCTCAAATAAAAAGTTGTTAAGTAAGTTTTTAAGACTGTTTTGTGTTAAAGCGTGTTTTTCTTGAACAATAAACCATCACAGTAATTAGTGAGTCTCAATTCGCTCCCCACCGACACTATAAGTGGCTGCCCAACGTGTGTAGGTACCTATTTCGTGTCGTGTATTACGGAGTGCAGTACGCGAAATATCCTACAACGATCACAAAAGTGACCGTATAGGGGACTATCATCGAACTTAGGAGTGTGTTCTTCTCGTCTATCCTGTGTCTTCAGTGGCTAAAATGCCAAAAACACGGTCAGAAGAAAACTCAGACTCGAGTGGCGCCGCAGGCGCGGCCGCCATGAATATTACTATGTCTCAAGAAACTCTCGCTAGCTTTATAGCATCAATACAACAAACTCAGAACGACTTTTGCCAGCAGCTGATCAGAGAAGTACGCTCATCGACGCCGCATAACATCTCCGAGGATCAAGGCCATCAAACATCGTTTGTTTCTGGCGCGAACGGAAACTTCGCGAAATGTACCTCTCGTTATGGCGGACGCGCGGACGAGTCGTTGGATAATTTTTTGGACGCCGTGAGTACTTATAAGGACTGCGTTAATGTATCTGACGTGAATGCTCTCCGTGGTTTTTCGATGCTACTTGAAGGACCTGCTGCAGTTTGGTGGCAAGGCGTGAAGCAATCAACCAGCACGTGGTCAGAAGCCCTCACCAGAATAAAATGCGCCTTCGGTGAACATGACCCGCCACATCGCCTTTACCGGAAACTCTTCAGTCTTATTCACCAAGAAGATGAAAACACAGACTTCTTTATTGCTAAGGTACGTGCATTATTAGCCAAATTCCCAAAGGACGACCTCTCCGAGAAGGTCAAATTGGATATGGCATACGGTCTACTTAACACGCGCATCAGGAAACGCGTGACGAGAGAATGCGTGAATAACTTCGAAGAGCTGCTCTACAAGTCTCGACAGGTCGAAGATTCTGTAAGAGAAGTGCATAACAACAAGCACTCAGCGTCGAATGCATCGTCGTCGTCATCGCGGGATATACCTACAGTCGCCAACGCGACGAGTGCCTCCGGCCGCGCGTCGTCGGTCGAGTCGTCCGCCGGCGCCAGCGGCGGTGTCGTCGCCAAGACAAAGAAGCCGTTTTGTTCGTACTGCAAGCGTTTAGGGCACATGAAGGAAACGTGTGAGAAACTTAAACGTGTTAGTGATAAGGGTGATAAGAGCATCAGTAAGGAAAAGTCTGATAGTGAAGTGAAATGTTACGGTTGCGGTGCCGCGAACGTCATAAAATCAAAGTGTAAAAACTGTTCACCACAAGGCCAGTCGTCATTTTATTCATTGAACATTTCGTCGCATGACGGGGTACTAAGTACTTCAGCAAACAGTGAAATTGCAGTTTCCCGCGCATACGCGGGGTCGCGCGGCCGTAGGTATCGTCGGCGCGGCTCGGCCACCGTCGCCGTGCCCGCGCCCGTCGCCGCGCAGCAGTCGTCGTTAGTCAACCCGTCAAGGCCAATGTCGACGAAAGGTAACCCTACACTTGCTGTAGGGGATTTTTGTAACGATAACGTTTGTAACCTAAGTACCTGTGAGGTTAACTCAAACCATCGTTGTTTATCTTATGATAGAAAGATTAGTAATGTAAACATTTCGGAGCATAGTTTTGACCATGACAAATGTTTTGATTACAATAATGTTGTTAATGTAAACACAGGTGTGCCTAGTTTTTACGATTGTTATGCGTACAATAGTTGTGAGTATGTGAATAATGTTAATAATTATGCATCTTTCCGCCGCCCCGTGTTAAATATAAGCATTCTAGGGTTTTGTGGTACGGCTTTAGTAGATTCTGCAGCTAAAAGTTGTATCGCCGGCCATACGCTCTACGCTCTCCTATTAAGGCTAGGACACCCGTTGTTGCCGTCAACACAAATTGTTAGGTTGGCGGATGGTGTAAATAGAGAGATGAATGTACTTACCGCGGAGGTACAGGTGACACTCCAACATAAAACTAGAGCCATAAAGTTTACTATTTTTCCTGAAGCAGACAGTAATGAAAGTTTGTTAGGCATAGACTTTCTTACTATTTTCAATCTTGTTTTTAACTTTGGTAACAGTAGCTGGCACTTTGCTGAAAATGATAAGCATAAATTCGAGATACAGTTTGAAGGTGTGTCACCTGTGTCTTCGTGTGCCGCTATAGAAGTGCTCCGGGATGACGAGGCGACCTCGCTTAACGATAGTCAGCGCGAAGTTCTGGCACAGCTCCTTGTCTCAAATCAGGATATCTTCGAGCCAGGGGGAGAGGCGACTCCTTTCGCCGAACACATAATCGATACCGGCGACCACCCCCCCGTTGCTGTCCCTCCGTATAGGTTGACCCCTGCTAAGAAGGAGGTCATGCGGATTGAGTTGGACAAGATGTTGGCTGATGACATTGTGGAGGAGTGTGAGTCTGCGTGGGGTTCTCCGGCACTTCTCGTTCCAAAGAAAAACGGAAAGGTACGTTTTTGCGTAGATTATAGGAAGCTCAATGCGGTTACTAAGACCGATGTCTATCCCATGCTTTTGATAGACGAGCTTATTCAATCAACGAAACGAAACTCTTTTATGAGTACTATTGATATGCGAAGTGGATTTTGGCAGGTTCGCGTACGTGATCAGGACCGCGATAAAACGGCTTTCTTAACGCCTTTTGGTTCATTCCGTTTTAAGCGTATGCCGTTCGGTCTCAAGAACTCGCCATCAACCTTCCAGCGTCTGATAGATAGACTGCGTACGGGCGCTTCTTTGAAAGACGTTACACTTCTAGCATATCAAGATGATCTGCTAATCATATCTGAAGGTAGCTTCGAAAAGCATATCGCTGACCTGCATGTCGAACGTTTCAGAGGTTACATCGAAGGACATGAGGTTATAATAGGCAGCGATCATCAGCCGTTAAAGTGGCTTCTTACCTTAAAGTCGCCGTCCGGTAGACTCGTTCGTTGGGCTTTGAAGCTGCAGTGCTTTAACATACAATGTCAATATACGCCCGGAAAGGCTAATGTTATAGCTGATGCGCTCAGTCGTCCAACCTGTAAAGTAGATAATAAGGATCAATGCGGTATTTGCTCTGTTGTCGTGGACTTACCTGCCAGGAGTGCTTCGGATCTGAGGCGCGCGCAGCTTGATGACCTAGAACTAAAGAAAATTATTAGTGAACTAGAAGATACATCTGATGCTCAGTCTATAGGTGCTAAGCGGTGGTCCGAAAGAGGGTATTTCATGCAGCTCGGTGTCTTATACAGGTATAATCCCGATATCGATACTGAAGAGGCACAGCTGGTGGTTCCGGTTTCATTGCGCCTGGAAATTCTAAAAGAGTGTCATGACTCTGACTTAGGTGGTCATCATGGGGTCGATAGAACGTACAATCGCGTCGCTCAAGGGTTCTATTTCCCAGGTATGTATAGAGCTATAACAGAGTATGTCAAAACATGTGCGACTTGTCAACGCTATAAGTCTTCAAACAAAAAGCCGTCGGGGCTGTTACAGACTCCCGTTTTGAACCAAAGAGGAGAAGTGCTAGCAATTGACTTGTTTGGTCCACTTCCCATAGGGGACAATGGGGAACGGTGGGTACTGTTGGTGGAAGACACAGCAACTCGATGGACTGAGTTGTATGCTCTGAAGGAGGCAACTTCAGAGATGTGCGCACGCACTTTGATTGAGGAGTATTTTCTCCGCTATGGACTTCCTCGACGCATTGTGTCAGACAATGGCGTCCAGTTTGTGTCCGCCGTCATGCAACAATGCATGTTCGTTTTAGGTATTAGTCAAGAGTTGTTACCTTTGTATCATCCGTCAGCTAATCCAGCTGAGCGTAAAAATAGGGATTTAAAGTTTCAGTTGTCACGTTTAGTCGAAACAGATCACTCGTCATGGCCGCATCACCTACCTGCGATAAGGTTCGCCATGAATTCAGCTGTTTGTCAGACTACTGGTGTATCTCCAGCATATCTAACGTTCGCTAGAGAGCTCCGCTCACCAGTCGACGTTCAACACGACATTCGGTCGATACTTGATAAGGACAATTTCGTTCCTCAAATCACACCCTATTTAAAAAGTTTTGTTAACTCTTTTACCGCTGTTAGGGAAAGGGTCGAAACACAGCAGGATCGACGTAAGGAATGTGCTGACAAGGACAAAACCCCAGCCGAAGTCTTCGAGGTCGGAGATCAGGTTCTTTTGAAATCACATGTTCTTAGCAATGCTGCGAAGAACATAACGGCTAAGTTCGTGCCAAAGAGAGATGGTCCTTATGTAATTGTTAAAAGGGTTAGTCCTACAGCCTACGTTGTCGCCAGTTTAGAGAATCCTGAAAACGTTTTAGGCAAGTATCATGTGTCAGATCTTACGCGGTTTCATAACAGAGAGAGTTCGCCTCCTCGTCCCGTAAATCCTAAACGTCAGAGAGGGCGTCCTCGTAAGCATGTTTGTCCTGTGTGTTAATTTTAAGTTTATTGTTAGTGTTAAGTCTTCCTTTTGTGCGAGTTCACGAGCGAGGGCGTTCTCTGGAACTCGAGGGGGAGTGTATAGCGCGGCAACCCTAGCGCATACCTTTGCCGCTGTCCGCTAGAGCGCGCAGTGTGTGACAGTTGACGTTTGGCTATGACACGTTCTCGCGGGCAATCGGCTAACGCTCAAATAAAAAGTTGTTAAGTAAGTTTTTAAGACTGTTTTGTGTTAAAGCGTGTTTTTCTTGAACAATAAACCATCACAGTAATTAGTGAGTCTCAATTCGCTCCCCACCGACACTATACTTGTTCATTTACCCAGTATTTTTTGGTTTATTTTTGCCTAATGTGTGAAGTATGTAGTATGTCCAACTTTTAAATGAATTTCGGCGAAATAGGTAAAGTACGAGTACGTACATCATCTACCTAGCCTTTTCCCAACTATATTGGGGTCGGCTTCCAGTCAAGCCGGATTTAGCTGAATACCAGTGTTTTTCGAGGAGCGGCTGCCTACCAGACCTCCACAAAACATTAACTGGGGTAACACGGAACTTCATGGCAAGACTGAAGTCAGATTTACTGGCTTCTGACTATCCGTAACTACTGCCAAAGGTCTACAAATGGCAGCCGGGACCTACGGCTTAGCGTGCTTTCCGAAGCACGAAGGAAACTCGCTACGTTAAGATGGTCACCCATCCACAGACCAACCTTGGCAAGCGTTGCTTAACCTTGAAGATCGATCCTTGCGGCTGTTATTATTTAGCCACGAGCTCCTCGAAATAGGTAAAGTACAAAATATGTTTGATTTCTCTAGATCTAAAACCCAATAAGTCGGTACCCTTTGTAACTTATATTTTTATTACGACAAAATGAACTACCTCAGGAAATCAATAATACTGTTTTACACTAATTCAACGTATCCACTTTTACTACAAATACTCATTATAATGATGTTTTTGTATTTTTGCCCATAAAACTTAAATATTGAATATCTCAAAAGTGTCAATTTCGTACTTATTGGGTTTGAGCACTATACCCTCGATATACTCATTTCTCACTTTGTCCATTCTTGTCACACCACACATCCATCTCAACATTCTCATCTCTGCCACGTGCAATCTTTTTTCATCCGTCTTTTTCACAGCCCAACATTCTGATCCATACAACACGAGGTACCGAAATTCGGAACAGATTGGTATGGGCGTGCCGGTGAGAGCTAAAGGCACAGGACTGGAGAGACCGCCGAAATCGCAGAACAGGTATTCCGTTTTGGTTCTGCTTAATTTCAGGCCAACACTCCAGTCTGTGCAACCACGCCTTCAATCTGCTCTGGACCTCTAGGCCACTCTCGGCAACCAGCACAATGTCGTCGGCAAACAGCATACACCAGGGAGCCTCTTCCTGGATATCAGACGTCAGAGCGTCCATTATCAGCAGGAAGCGGTAAGGGCTAAGAGCCGACCCCTGATGTAAGCCGACTGCCACATAGAAGCTGCCAGTAGTGCCTACTGCAGACCGGACTTGGGTACTGCAGTGACTGTACATCGCTCGGATCAACTGCACATACTTCCCAGGCACACCTTTCTCCTTAAGGGCCCACCACAGAACCTCACGAGGTACCCGGTCGTACGCCTTCTCGAGGTCAACGAATACCATGTGCAAGTTTTTATGCGCACCTCTATATTTTTCGCACAACTGGCGTATAGCAAAAATGGCATCCGTTGTACCCCGACCCGGCATAAAACCGAATTGGTTCTGTGAAATTTCACTCTCTTCTCTCAGTCGCCTTTCAATAACTTTCTCCCAGGCTTTCATAGTATGTGACATTAGCTTTATTCCTCTATAATTGTTGCACTCCAGCACATCACCTTTGTTTTTGAAGATTGGCACCAAAGCGCTATTGCACCAATCATCAGGTATGGCTTCTTCCAGCAACAACTTATTAAAGAATAAAGCTTACCACATCCATCCATCCACTCGCAATAACTTCCACACTTCAATTGGTATTCCATCTGGACCAATGGCTTTACCATTTTTCATTCCATTTACTGCTATTCTGACTTCATCCATAGAACCATTCTCACTAATCCTACATTCACTGGTTTATTCTCTAAAACCCCACTCCAATTATTTTCTTCATTCACCAGTCTTTCAAAATATTCCTTCCACTTCTTTTTAATTTTTTCTTCATCCGAAAGAACCATTCCAGTTTCATCTTTTATACATCTTACCTGGCAAACATCCCTCGCTTTTCTTTCTCTCATTCTAGTAAGCCGGTACAAATCTTTTTGGCTTGCAGGACTATCCAGTGTGTTATATAGTTTGTCCTGGGCTTTTGATTTTGCTATTGCCACGGCTTTCTTAGCTTTCTTTTTTAAAAGGTCATACTCTATCTTTCTTTCTGCTTTTAAACTGGCGTTCCCTGGTTGTACACACTGCCATTCCTTGAATGCTCTCTTTATTTTCTTTTAACACATTCTGAACTTCTGTCGACCACCACCATGTATCCCTATCTATTGTACCCTTTCCACTCGTCTCTCCCAAAATATCTTTCGCTGCATTTCTGATACACCCAGCCATCTCATTCCAACTTTCATTTATACTTCGATCATTCATGTCTCCCATCTCTATCATTCTATCCACCACTCGCTCTCTGAACTTCATCGCACAATCATTCTTCTCTAACATATGCCATTTTATTTTAGGGGGAGGGCGCTCTTTGTTATTGTGAGACCGTATTTTTTCTACTGACGTCAAATTTTTAGGCCAGTATACTTTTAAGTATTTATTTTTCAAAATTTGAAACTACCGACTATTAAACTAGCATCTAGGAATATACTACCAGGACAAAAAGTATCCTGATATGGTTTACCTGTTTCATCGAAATCCATTGAGTAGTTTTTGCGTGAAAGAGTAAGAAACATCTATAAAATCATACATACAAGCTTTCGCGTTTATAATATTATATATTGAAATCACCATTACTACATATTATTTCCGATCTGTAGCCTACGTTGTAATATATACATAATCATAATATGCGTGTTCACAAGTTTACATGGTGTACGAATTCAGTGAAAATCATGTTTTATTTTTAAATACTTTGTCAATCTTTCTACACCCTGTGAGTCGGTTATTCATAGTTCAATATAACAATGCAATCAGGTCCTGTCACTACTTGCCACAGCACGGAAGCCCCAACCACCGTGCTGTGACAAAGCAGTGTTTCTGAAAGGAGAATGCCCGTTTTGTAAGGGAAGTTGGGTCCCAGTGGAAAATGCTTGTGCCCTGAAGTTTTTTATTTTACCTAATAGTAAAAACATAGCATTTTCATAATCGGAAAACTTTTTTCATTGTGTCACCCTGGTTCAGGAGATATAATTATTTTTCTGGTTTGAAAATCTAGGTTATAATTACATATTGACAAACTAAACATCACCATGAGCATGGAATTATGTCTCTATTACTTTAATTCCATTAGTTTATGAAAAATTATATAAAAAATAATTTGTACACAAAAAAATAAATAATATTTTTAAGATATTATTCCAAACAGGTACACGACAGCACAAAAGGGACCTGCCCCGTGGCATTCTCCTTTGCTGAGGAGTGGGTTGATGGTTTTGCCGATATTTATAATCAGGAAAAAACGCTTCCATACTCAAAAAACATTTTACTTAACTACTAACTTCTAACCGCAGACCTTTATTAATCTCAACTTGATACTTCATGGTTTTTTTCCGAATCAATGAACGGTCTTGACAGACTGACAGATAGACAATAAAGGGTTCCGTATTTTCCTTTTAAGATTCGAAACGATCCCTTACACTACGATTTACTCTTGTATCGTAGGTGCATTCACAAACATGTAAACATTTACAAGACATCTAGACCCAGAACAGTTAAATAACCAGACTCCCAGTGCTAGTTTTCATTTGGTACCCCACACATTGCAATTATTGTCTTATATGAATTCGTTTCCATGCCGCAAAACCACTACAGTCAAACGGGGTGAATAGGAACGCAGGGGTAAATAGAAACAAAAAAAATAAAGTGGATTTTCAATTTAAAAGATTTTCCCAGCTATTAAATAGGTACTTCAATTTAATCAAAGTAAAAATCATAATCAAAATATTGTTCCTATTCACCCCTGCGTTCTTATTCACCCCGTTTTACGGTATTCCTAAATGTAATCTTCCTCAACAATATTCAACACTGAAATATTGTTTCAATTTAAACCAGTATTTCCTTCAGTGTTGTAAACATTAGTACGAATATTCGACAAATAATCAAATGATGCCGTTCACATACATCAGCCTCGCGTTGTCATGACAAATTTGTGGGCTACAGTGAATATGATACCCAAAACAATAGATTTTGCTCGGGATTCAATCAATAAAGGCTAAATCGCTCATCACGAGGCATCCATTACAGTTTGTGAGGTGCCATGGAGGTACGAATATAAATCTTTATTGTTAGTTATTGCTTCCTGTTTATTGTATGTATTAAATGGTAGAATAGAATAGAATAAACTTTATTTTACACCAAAAAGTAACGGTACGGTTTATACAATAACTTAAATCTATGGGTACAATGGCGGTCTTATCGCTGACAGCGATATCTACCAGACAACCTTAGGATGGATCGTAAGAACTTAAATAGTACAGGGGGGTAGTCTGCGGTGTACACTATAAATAAGCAGATATTTAAATAATAACGGTAACGTTCTGTAAGACTTTGTGATTTCAATGATTGAACTTTGATTTGAACTTGGTGATTTGAAATGACTATTTCAAATAGTTTGAAATTGCTCTAGTGACTACTAGAGCACGGGTGGAAAAAAAGAGAAAGAAAACATCATTATTTGACACTCAATCATGTTTTCCACTATATCTACGAGTATGCGTCTTCCATTCCAATCAATTTATTCAAAATAATTCACAAATCGTCTAAAGTTAGTACAAGATTGGTCGTTTCCTATGGAAAAGAATCAACAAGAATCATCTAAGTTACTCTTATTGAAAAAAAATACATTGTTTTACATTAATCACATAACAGTCGGTCCTGGGTTTATCACTTTCAGTGGATTCCCGCAGCTTACAAGTCATCCGTCTATTTCAAATCCTTTATTCTGCTATTTAGTACACACGATGTACACTGGTGAAGCTACCGAATAGCAGGAGGGGCAGTGCCCCGGTTAAACGGTAATCCATGAGTAAAATACAGAGATCGTTAGTTTTTTATTTGTTCGTGCTCAGGCTTAAGTACGTGAACTATAGTTATTAAGTTACCTTGTAGTGTCCCACTGCTGGGCGAAGGCCTCCCTCTCCCATTTCCACACACGCCTATCTTCAGCCATTGCAGGCCAGTCCCTCCGATATTTGTCCAACTCATCTCTCCGCCTTCGCCTCGGTCAACCTCGATGTCATCTTGCGTTTAATGGGGTCCAGTAAGTGAACTATAATAATCTAACTATGATATACGTTAACTATAGAGGTCTGGCTAATCTTCATTGAGATTGGTCACAAAGACCGAAATTCGGTCAGAAGTATTGTTTGAAATTATTGCAAGGTTTTTTCCGTTGTCATGGTGATTAATACGACTCGAGTCTTTATTTAAAATAAGCCGTACCTTTGTGTTATACTCTCTGTTTATTTATTTTTTGTCCTTTCTATGGATTGTATGTATGGTTATATTCGCCTATTTGCAATCTGCTTCTAAATTTTTAGCAAGATGATATCATCATGCCAGTAATTCGAACTTCAACGCAGTGAACCATCCAGTGAATATATGCTGAAGGGTCATGGCCATCCGGATTGTAGCGCTGATACTGCACGATATTCTGCAAGGCAACTACCATCTTAACGGTCTGCCATTGTGGGATTTGAAGGTAACAGTCCTTGGTATAGTTCCAGTAATTGGCACACACGTTCAAGGGGCGCGTGGAGGTCTCACGTCGCAGTCTGAAACTTCTTTACCGCGACAAATTGTTGCACGGTGGACAAGAACTGCGGTGTAAGCTCAACGCTTCAATAATAATTTACAGTGACATACCCATGGTTAGATATCTGCAAGAGAGCAAAGGTTACCAACATAACACAAAGAATCGCCAAATTTACCTTGGCAGGGCACATTGTCCGTAGAATAGATGTCGCTCAATAGCGACGAAAGGTTTTAGTGTGGAAACCTCGTACCAGAAGACACAGCGTTTGAGAGCCTCTCACAAGATGGACAGATTCCCGTGACCCCCATTAGGTCGGGGGTCACGAAAATCAGATGGATATAAGACGCATAGGACTAGTCGTCGCGACGCTTTTGGGAGGTCTATGTCCAACGATGGACGTCTTTCAGCTGAAGTGATGATGATGGTTTTAATCAGTAAGTAAGGGTCCCACTCACTCGATCACTTTTCGTTATGTCCACTGCAGGAATTATTTGTAACCAGTACAAAAACTCAGAAGCTTACTCCAAACCGATTCGCAGCTCCACACGCTAACCAATATCGACTCATTAATAATTGCCGCGTCGAGAGTGCTGCCTTTAAAGTAACCCGCTTTAGCCACGCTATTTAACCGTTAAATTATTAACCAAACATTTACTGAAGCCGTAATAACATGGTACTCCTTGCTGCTCTTCTCTGTACAGATTTGAAGATCAAATGGAAAAAATGGGGACTTTTTCCCTGTGTATTTTAAGTTGGTATAAATAATATTTTTTTTAGAAAGAGGTTGTTGGCTGTTGTAATAACACAGCAAGCATGAACAGGAAGTCTTACAAAGTTCCCACTGCTGGGACTCAGGCCACATCTCTAGGAGAAGAAGTAGGACGTAATATACCACTCGGGCCCAGTGCGGATTGGCTTTCGTCAAGATGTGTTTTTTGACTGTTTCAAGAATTGGAGGATTACTCAGCTCACTCTTTTGTATTAACACAATTACAATACAAAATAATAATTAGTATTAACACAAATTCGAGCTTGGTATGATGGGCCAAGCATGGAAGAAACGGATGTAATCTAACATTCCAATAAGGCTGGCGTAGCTAGTTACAATCTGTGTAAACAACAAATGTATTCCATGACCTTCTTTAGAAGGCAGGCGCGCTTTTGTAACTGCAGTTTCAATCACAGTCACTAATTTGCGACGAAGGAAGATGCCGTTGACAAGATCAACCGCAATGAAAGAGGTTTAACGATCTAGTCATATTTGCGTTTCTTCATCATACATCTGTCCTCATTGCAAAAGATTTCCCCTTCTTGCGTCGTATTCCTCAATGCTGAGGGTCGTGACCTCCCTGCTTCATCATCTTAGCCCTTATGCAGAAGATTTAACCTAAGATTTTTATTTAATACTAACTTCTGCCATCGGCTTATTCTCGTGAAAGTAGGTTTCTCCGTATAAACTTTAGACTCCCGTTTCATCCCTTTAGGAAGTGAATTCTGGGAAATTCTCTCTTAGTGCTCGCCTACGTCATAAACGAAAGGCTTGTGCGAAATTGCACGCTTCGTCGCCCGCGTGAAGATACAAAATATTTAACCTAAGAAACTGAATGATAAAGTAGCATTCGGATGGGGACATTTTTTTTTTAAATGGATCAGTTATTTTTGAAATTATTCATTACAAATGAAAATAGAAACATGCAAAAATACAAATTTCGAAAATATTTCTATTTTGTTAAGTACGTGTTACTCTCCTTCCTGTAATGTTAGATAGTATAAACCATATCAAAGGGAGTGAAACTAGAGGGAGTGAGTTGTCTTGGTATGGTCATGTGAAAAGGAGGGATGCAATGCATGTTACTAAAAGAGTTCTGAATTTATATGTGGATGGATGGAGAGGAGAGGGAGGCCAAAGAAAAGATGGATGGATTGTGTAAGGACTGATATGAAAGAAAAGGAAGTTAGTGATAGTGTGACGGACGACAGGACAGAATGGAAGAAGAAAACGTTTTGCGCCGACCCCAAGTAATATGGGATAAGGGCAGGAAGAAGAAGCGGGAGTGAAACATCCCACAAAACAAACCGTAATTGCAACCACATAACTGACTCATTTACACCTCACTAACAGCGACATAACTAAAAACACCACATCAAATGTAAGAAAATCCTCAATTCATATAATATTCTGAAACCATTCCCCACGTCATTCTCACTTCCTAAACATTAAGCCATACAATTAACGCACATACACCCCGATTAAAGATGGAGGCATCTAAATAGGTTTTAGATGTTAAGTTAAATATTCAAAACACGATTTTTTTGTCGCTAGACCTTTAGCAAATTAACCCAAAAGCTGTCGGGTTAAGGGACATTATAAGAATAAATAATGAGTTAGACTTTGGCGCACAAACAAGATGGATTCAGAAGGTTGACTCGATACAGCGAGTAGACGAAAGGTAAGCAAACATAGGAGGGGTACTTAGCAGAAATGCTCATTGTCATTAGTTTTATCCCTTTGTCGGATTGCATGATTGTTTTTTTTTATTCATTTTGAAATCAGAAATCAACAGCTCATAACTTCTCCCGATGTAGGGAGCAACAAGGTGCGTCAGATTTTTACTGGCTAAAACCTACATGTGTTCTCGTTTTTTTCTCGTAAGTTTTTTTTGCTGTTCCCAGGCTCTATTTAAAAAAAACTGTCAATATTTTTTTGTAAAAAAAACACATAGGGTATTGTCTCACTTTTGCGACTGTTGCTGTTGCTGGTGAAAACATAATCATTATAAACGAAAATAACACATAAACATAGAATATTGTAATACTGTGCACATAGATTTAAAGAGCCTATTCAAACTAGCCTTGAAAAACATAAAAAACAACAATATGCGTAGTATCCGAA
The DNA here is from genome assembly GCA_030763345.1 of Mythimna separata. NCBI lineage: Eukaryota > Metazoa > Arthropoda > Insecta > Lepidoptera > Noctuidae > Mythimna > Mythimna separata. The sequence continues at coordinate 9,928,186 of CM061190.1, forward strand.
ACCGGTAGAATATTATTCCTATATCCATCTCTCAACCTGATATTTCATATTCATTACACCCCTAGTTTATAGTGAACCTTCTGCGCCAATCTCTCCCGTACAGGATCACAAGAATTCTGTGTACCTTCCTTCTCAATTAAGGTGAAGTTGAAATTAATTTATTCTAACTACGGGATTTTGGGTAGCAACCGTGTGTAAGCTGTAATTTTTAAGGAGATTCTTATGATGTTCCAAAGGTAGGCAATTATAATTAATGTGGGTGTAGCTACTTTATTTGATTAGGTTATGTTTTACGGCTTATGTATATGTAATTATAAGGAGTTCTGTAATTTGGATTAATAAACTTTTTAGATATAGGAACGCTATTATCACGACGGTAAACCTCTTTTTGAAAAGTGGCTCGAAATCCTCATCTTGCACATGACGCAGGTCCTCACCGGACAGGGCAAGTTTGGGAGGGTCCACCTTTCTGTGGACCGTCCAGACCATACGGTGAAGGTGTGTTTCGCTGTTTGGTGATAATCAGCGGTGACCTCTCACGCCGTGCACTGGTTCAGGTCATAGTCTGGGTAGCGGTCACCTCGTTCCGCGAAGTAGTAATGCTAGCAAGAACGGATATCTCCTCACGTCTCAGTCACTAAGACCCATATCCTGACTACAAGCCACCGTAGCCCAAGTCGTCATATTGTTTCACGCGCTTAAAGAGATGCCAGTAACACCATTAGGTATAGTTGACTTCTGAAAAGGTGACCCGTAATCCTAGAACGCATAGGTAATTTAAAAGACACAGGTGTGGTTTTAGCTAGTAAAAAATCTGACACGCCCTTTACCCTAGAGCACAAAATTAATGAGAACATATTCCACTGAAAAAAAAACGTTTCGTAGGTACAGGTGCTGTAGAATTTATTGTTGTGAAGTAACTGTTTTAATATAATTTTTTTGAAGGATCATAAACTTTGATCGTGCATTTTTAGTCTGTGCAGTAAATCTGACTCCAGTCTTGCCATAAAGTATCGTGTTACCCCAGTTAAAGAGTTGTAGAGGTCTGGTAGGCAGCCGCTCCTCGTAAAATACTGGTATTCAGCTAAATCCAGCTTGACTGGAAGCCGACCCCAATATAGTTGGGAAAAGGCTAGGCAGTTGATCATAATCATAGAATGTTTATGCTGAAATGATGATGATATTTCGTTGAGATAATTTTCTGTTTTCACGCGAGCAAAGCCCCTTGCAGCATCTAAATTCTAATATAACGGATTATCCCACTACATATTCAAATCGTCTCATAAATGATGTCTACGTATTCATGTAAATAGTTTAATACATGAACATGTTAAATCTTAGTTTGAATCCAGTAAATGCATTAGCTCTCCACTAATCTTCGAACTCTGGAACAGTACAGATGGCTACAACTTTGTTAAAGACGCATTAATGCTGCAACAATGATTATACAGGTTGGTCTGAGAACTATTATACGTATGTACTTAATCTGGTTATAAATACTGACAGAGAAAATACAACGAACTTCATTTAAAAAAAGCCGGGCAAGTGTGAGTCGGACTCACGCAGAAGGGTCCCATCTCATTCGTAGGAAAACCAGCAAAAAAATCACGTTGTTGCATGGGAGCCCAACAAATACTAAAACATAGTACAGTCCGTCTAATGAAAGAGCGACTTGAGAAAAAGATGTTATATAAAAAAAATATGTATGTGGTATTACTATATAGAGGAGCTCGTGGCTAGATAATAACAGCCGCACAGGCCGATCTTCAAGGTTAAGCAACGCTTGCCTAGGTTGGTCTGTGGATGGGTGACCATCTTAACATAACGAGTTTCCTCCGTGCCTCGGAAAGCACGTTAAGCCGTAGGTCCCGGCTGTCATTTGTAGATCTTTGGCAGTCGTTACGGATAGTCAAAAGCCAGTAAATCTGACTCCAGTCTTGCCATGAAGTGCCGTGTTACCCCAGTTAATGGGTTGTGGAGGTCTGGTAGGCAGCCGCTCCTCATAAAATACTGGTACTCAGCTAAATCCGGCTTGACTGGAAGCCGACCCCAATATAGTTGGGAAAAGGCTAGGCAGATGATGTGGTATTACTATATAGTAGGAGCATCATGTCTTGACACTTCACAATTCTTTTCATTTCCTACATTTACGGCTGAATAATGTTGCCAATTAAATTGAAAAAAAAAACTCCAGGTCGCGCTTTCATTAGACGCACTCTAGTAATTTTAGTGGTTTTTGTTATAGCGGCAATAGAAATAAAAAATTATCTATGAAAATGGTAACGGTCTATCACGGTTTACGAGATACAGTTTGGTAACAGATGGACATACAGACAGACAGTCTTAATAATAGGGTCCCTTCTATAACAATTTTGGTCTCTTTGTTACTAAACACTGACTTCCCAAAATAAAGTTATTTTGCACTCTCAAGCATTTTTGTTTTAAAAGTCGTATTTTTTTTTACTAATTTGTCAAGAGAAAAACTCTGCTAGCCCATTGCATTGCAGCATTCAAAATACCGCCACACAACAAAGGATAAAGGTAACTTCATCCCCATTCGAGCTCAAAATACCGCGCACCCTGTACCTCAGGTATATTAGTCTAAAACAGTAGCAGTTCTTGCTATCTTCTGCAAAATATTGTGCAGTGTATTGAGCGCAGTTCAGCACATAGCAGCCCAAGTTTCTAATCTACACTGCGAGTTTCATTTGCTAACGTGGCTATGTGTTACACTGTAGCGAACTTCGGAACATAAACAACATGTTTTCACGTACCTGGTCTGTAAGTTTTTTCTAAAATAGGATGTATAAAAAGATGTGGTTGATGGATGGTTTGCAGCTAGTCCATCCATCAGCCATTTTTTTTTTCAATATTGGCCGTTTTTCCGTATCCAAAGGTTGGGACCCTATTGGTATGACTCCGCTATCCATTTCTCCGTCACCAGGCTGTATCTTATTCACTGTGATAGCTAGACAGTTGCAATTTTTATAGATGATGTTTTTCTGAAACTATTACTAGAAAAAAATAAGTGTTTGTTGCTCAAACGTGTTTTTCAGTTTTAGTCAGAAAGAGTAAAAAAGCTGACTACTATTCTGACTTTAACAGCCTACTAATCTAGCCCGAACTGGCTGGATGAATAAGTTAGAATAATGTGAACCAACCATCAGTATTTAGGTCAGTCAGCCCCAATTACTTTAAGATTTGAGACCTGATTTACTCATCGAAATTTTATTGAAAACTTTTAGATAAGTATAACGGAGTCTCGTTATCAGAGGGGTCGTGATATGTCAGGAAAGCAAAGCAAAGTCTTCGGTATCACTTTTGTTTATTTGCTTACACACAATATGGCTCGATCCAAGATCTAGGAACGCGGGAAGTTTAGCTTGGAGTAATGGAGATTGACTATCCAGACCACCAGACCGGTTCCAAAAATGCCTTTTTCAGTTTCCAAGCTTTCAGCACACCCGTGCTTAGCTGCAGTTCCAAGTTAATCCGAAAAACCATCAAAATTGACTGTCAAAGTCCATGCACCTGTCAATGGCAAATATCCGGCTATCTTCCAGCCAGCCTATTCATTCGGTGTCGCCATTACTCCACGCTAACCATCCCCAAGTTATTTACTTGACGTTCCCAAACTAAGGTTTGGAAGATCAGGTTCAGTTTGGAAAAGTTTCAGCTAAAGCTGTAGAATCTAATTACATAGTTCCTCCAGTGAGAGATAGATGGCGCTGATTCAAATTGAAATGAGTCGACGCTGCGACACGGCCGTCCTGATGAACACACGTCCCCGTGTGGGGTACTGAGTGACGTAGCTTTCTCTTCAATAACCATTAGCTTTTAAACCAATTCAATCAGATCAAATCTAGTATGCAATGCTCTTTTCAGTACTCAGCCTCATCACACACATTGCCTCCATCCGGCAACCTTGGGACCTCTATCCAGTACCCAACATCAACACATCACATTGCCTCTATCCGGCAACCTTGGGACCTCTATCCGGTACCCAACAACAACACATCACATTGCCTCTATCCGGCAACCTTGGGACCTCTATCCGGTACCCAACAACAACACATCACATTGCCTCTATCCGGCAATCATGGGACCTCTATCCGGTAGCCATCAACAACAACAGCACCTTTCCTGATTACCTACATCGCCATGCTGATGCAAGTCACAAACTCTAAGTTCACAGCCACGAACACGAACCAGCATTGCAATGTATGCAATTCGAGTTAATTGCATACTACATTTGCATCTTTACAACAATCTTTACATTTAAGGTCCAACAACTTCATTATCAGCCGAAAGCTTCCATTGACGAAACGTCTCGTCCGCCTCTGTGTTCATCGTTATAGTCACCATCGCAGCTGGAAGACTGCTTATGAGATTTCCAAAGAAGACGTCCGTCCCTGTGTGTTACTCTGAAACAAAATATATCTCGCAGTATCATAACGCTCGGTCACTCCTGACAAAAACTCTAGGAAGCATTAACACGTGTGTGTGTTGACGAACATGTCAACTCGCACGTAAAACACATTTATACCCAGAACAAGCGTCTGTAGGCCATACAAATGTCTGCTACGTGCAGGAATCGAACCCGCAACACATAGCGCAGCAGTCAATCGCTCAACCACTACGCCAACCGTAAATCACGAAGGTGCAACAAAACTAAAGATGTTTTTCTTTGTACAAAACTTATCTCAATTATTCTCAATTTAAAAAGAATTAATTGAAATCGTCATCCAGTTATGTACCAACGTTTATTAAATTGTTGTCATCTCAAAGCATTAGGAGTCTATAGCCACGAGTAAACCACTCTAACACCGCGGCACTCATTGCAAAACAGCAACCACTGTTGCTCTCTCAGAAGTGCACCAACCAGGTCACCACGAATCCGACTTCCGTCAGAGCTAAACACGCACCTCTCTCGGCTACGCCTCTGATAGCTACTGGTATCGTACATCGTGGATCCCAGGGTATCACTCACTACATCACCACGGATCATAATTTCCGTCCGAGCTAGACTCGCACCGCGCACGGCTACGTCATAGCTTCTGGAACCATCAAACACCGTGGATCACCTTACTACGGCCGATAGAGAAACCTACTCGTGTACTGCCTACATCTTAGGCTTGCTCATCCCTACTGTGATCTCTATGTACTTCTTACTACTTCCACTGGTACATAACTTTCTGACATTTTTTTTAACCTATCGTTGTACCTACACAATATACACGGCCAATGAAAATCCAAAACACTAATCATTGAGCTCTACATGTGATCTCTGACTACTCTTAGTCCAGTAACCTCCATTTATTCAAACATTCGAAAAAGAGTTCAGTTTTTCTTTCAGGAGGAACGTCAGTGTCTATCGTGTAAAAGTTAAAATTATTGGCAAACCTTACGTCGGATGTCTGAACTGTCCGTATTTTCTTAAATCGTATGTCATCTGACGACATATGAACTGCTAGACCAATATTGATAAAACTTCGCGTCTAAGCATGATTTCATGTCGCAAAAATTGTCAGGTAAATCGTGGAAATGAATTTCTAAAATAATTCCATTGATCTCAACAGTAGTCATAATTTGTACAGTCAACTTTACAGAAGTCACTCCAAATACCAGTCAATGTCACATTTTCATCCAGTCGTTTACCACCAAATTTATAAGAAACAGATTTTGTTAAGGAATCTGTCGAAGCGAACATTCCGCACCAGAGTCATAATAAAAATCAAATTAATCACCAGAATGCCGTAAGTATCCAGCAGGCGCGCCAACCAGGCACACATCAACTTTTCAACCGCCGCCGTGCTGCTGCTGCTCGCCTCCTTAGCATCCCTCTTAGGACAGTTGGATGCGTAGTGTCCTCTTACTCAGGTTACTCTTGCCACGCCAGAAGCCGTCGATCTTGATTGCTCTTCATGTACCTTCGATTCTCTCTTCAGGTGACATTGCGCTGTTCTATGTCCTGTTTTCCCACATTTGGGTCCACCGTAGGGCCAATTCCAGACTCTCTAGAGCCAAGATCTCTAGACTACCTGAATCTGTGCTCATTCCATGGGCTTCTCCCAGCTCATTCTCTTTCGACTAGACAAAATCAATCATGCCTGGACCATGTTATATTGAAAACTCAAAAACCAGCCCTTACACTAGTGTTAAACTCCACTATCACGGATCACCAAGCGGTCCTACTCTGCATCCAACTTAAACAAAAGAGGACCTTTGCTTATAGTTCTTTGAGCCGGATGGATAGTGAGGGGCTGCTTTCTGATCTCTTAAACACTGACCTTGAACCGATTTATGCATCAACTGACGCTAATTTCGCAATGGAATACTTGTCTGAATCAATACAAAAGGCTATATCTCAAAATACAGTTGTAACAAGATATCCGAGACGTCATAAAATCATAAAGCCGTGGATTACACCTGGCCTCTTAAGGTGTATCCGACACAGGGACCGACTTCATAAGAAAATGCTACAGTCACCTAATAATGAGACAAATAAAATTATATATACAAGGTATAGAAACCACTGCAATAATTTACTCAAAAAAGTTAAACGGATTTATGATAAAAATTTATTGATAAAAGCGGGTAAAAATAATAAAAAAATATGGGAAGCTGTAAAAACCATAACAAATACATCTAATTCAAAACATAGCGCTACGGAATTGATAAATCCCTCAAATGCAATAGAATCTGTAGAGAATGTTAATGATTTTTTTGCATCAATTGGTAAAAAGTTAGCTGACAATATTCATTGCTGCTCGTTACCTGTGCATAGTATCTTTCAACAACTTCCCTCACAACCAGTTCTTAATTCTTTTGTATTGGTGGAAACTGACGAGTCTGAGGTGGAACGACTGATAATTAACTTAAAAGATACATGTTCTGTTGGTTGGGATTCTATACCAAACAACCTCCTCAAACAATACAAACACATCCTAATCCGACCGTTAACGTTTATTTTTAATCTCTGCTTAAATAAGGGTCAGTTTCCTACGATTTTGAAGAAATCAGTTGTACTTCCAATCTTCAAATCGGGTGATAGAGACCGTGTCACTAATTATAGGCCCATCTCTATACTGCCTTCGATATCGAAGCTCTTAGAACGAATCATAAATATCAGATTAACAGCATATCTGGAAACAAATAATCTTTTATCAAACAACCAGTTTGGTTTTAGGTCAGGTAAGTCTACAAGTGACGCAGTTCACGAGCTACAAGAATATGTGATAAAGAATATCGACTCAGGCAAAAAGACATTAGGCATCTTCCTTGATTTAGCTAAGGCATTTGACACGGTCTCTATACCTCTGCTCATTCAAAAATTGGAGCGCCTCGGAATAAGAGGAAACCAACTACAACTTTTTGAAAACTACTTATCTAATCGTTTTCAACGCGTTAGGATTAATGATTTCGTTAGCAGCGACTTGCCAATTACGTACGGCGTCCCACAAGGGAGTATTTTAGGCCCTACACTTTTTCTCGTTTATCTAAACTTTTTAAATACCTAAGCAAATATACATATGAAGAGACTGAAAACTTATTGAAAGTAATAACATAGTAAACTCTCTTACTCACCCTCTCACACGCATTCACACATTTCTACACTTAACTCACCGAGAGGATAACACTCACCCTTTTTGTTTATTATAATATAATTTTTCTCTTTTGTTTTTAAGTTTACTGTTGCATAGAGAGATACTTTGTTATACTTGTTTTATGTTCTTATGCTAGCATCGTAATGGTCATGTTAAGGAAGAGCGCTGTTGTCTGAAATACAGATATTTCCTATATCTAGTTCAGAGACAGATGTCTTCAATTTAAAATTAATTTTAAGTGCCCTGTATATCTGTTAAAATGTAACACTTGAATTTTTCTTTTTTGGTGTCAAATAAATTATTATTATTATTATTATTATTATTAATTCGGGCAGTTCCTCTTGGCGTCAGGACCTTCACGTTCATCACCACCAGATGGGGCGCTCCTGGAGTATCCGGATTGATCACACACGTCTGCTGTTGCCAGCCGTGCACGTGGGTTGACATTCCATTTTTCAGGGTCAAAATCCGTATGGCGAACATCCACAATCGTAGGTGTTTTCATTGCTTGCAGGATAGCCATCAAGTTTTTCTTTTGCTGTTCTAGCAGAAAACGCCATTTTTCCGTTACAATGTCACTTTCAAATACGTGCACATTGTTTTTGCGCTTTTCTTGGCTGTGATAGAAGCCGTTTCACACGTGGGGCGTTCGAGTTGCATCCCACTTCTGATAACGGAGTCTCGTTATCAGAGGGGTCGTGATATGTCAGGAAAGCAAAGCAAAGTCTTCGGTATCACTTTTGTTTATTGGCTTACACACAATATGGCTCGATCCAAGATCTAGGAACGCGGGAAGTTTAGCTTGGAGTAATGGAGATTGACTATCCAGACCACCAGACCGGTTCCAAAAATGCCTTTTTCAGTTTCCAAGCTTTCAGCACACCCGTGCTTAGCTGCAGTTCCAAGTTAATCCGAAAAACCATCAAAATTGACTGTCAAAGTCCATGCACCTGTCAATGGCAAATATCCGGCTATCTTCCAGCCAGCCTATTCATTCGGTGTCGCCATTACTCCACGCTAACCATCCCCAAGTTATTTACTTGACGTTCCCAAACTAAGGTTTGGAAGATCAGGTTCAGTTTGGAAAAGTTTCAGCTAAAGCTGTAGAATCTAATTACATAGTTCCTCCAGTGAGAGATAGATGGCGCTGATTCAAATTGAAATGAGTCGACGCTGCGACAAGTATGTTAAATTTAAAAGCCTTACTGATTGGGTGGAATGTCAGATTTTTGCTTGCTAAAACTCTCACCCGTATCCTTTTAGTTGCTCTCTTCGTCTACGAGTGAATTGAAATAAAAATCTGACGTTTTATAAGTGCCCATGTAGGCCTATGAGAAATTTAAAAAAATTAGCTTTATGTTTGAACCTGTGACCCGTGGCGCAGCAACTGACTGTGCAAATCGTGCCGTTTTATACCCAGAAGCCCTACCTCAAGCGCTTAAGCCGACCCATTTTACGACCTAAACTGAACTGTTAAAGAAAGAGATGAAGATATATAGGATGTATAGCTCTATCTCTTTTCCTCGCTCACTCAACTGTCATTTTAACACATCATGGCTAGACAACTGATTTCGCTACGGTGTGACGCACGCCCGCTATAAGGTGCTTATACCGCTTAGTTCGCTACTTGCCCGGGCTATGGGTATTAGATACATAATCAACTGTGAACTATGCCTGCCCCTTTATATTAAACTGTTCAGGCTTCACGCAATTATCTGTAAGGGGATAACAAGTTTTAACGGCTTTATCTTTACTGGTAAACTAATTTGTGCCAACGGCTCTGCTTGTATAAAAGTAGAAAATAACCCAAGGAAACATTCTTTGTAAGGTGTGAGGTTGTAAACGAAGAGCATTGAGTAGATCGCTGTCTGGCCGACCGGTAACCCTCCAGACCGAGCCCGATTCGTCGACGGCGAAGTGTTCCACACGCGTCCCAAAGAGATGTCAGTGAAATCTTTGAATGCTTGTTTGTGCCTCCTTCATGCTTAAACGGCTACACCGATTTGGATGAAATTTGCTATAGGGGCAGATCATGACCTGAAATGGGATATGAAATAGGTATATGTTTTTATCTAAAGAGCATATTCCCTGGGGATGTTTCTCTATTTTCACACGCGTGGAGCCGCTGACCAAAGCTAGTATAATCACCAGACTTGGTAATTACTTTTGTGATTGACAGATTTTATTATTCTACGGTTGATCTACCTATTACATATTATATTTATAATATTATCCGCACTGGGCCTGCGCGGTCGATTACGGCCCATTACCTCTCCTAGAGAGGAGGCCTGAATCCCAGCAGTGGGAACATTATAAGGCCACTAATGCTAATATATTACGGGTGTAGGAAGTTGGTCTAGTTTTCCACTTCAATAAATTTCATCCAAAAGTCTACATAATTCGAAATCCCCCGTACAAAATTATTTGATAACAAAGCTTGCGTGGTTCACACCAGTTATGAGCCTCCATTATTTAGTTTATATAAGATTAAGCTCGCCAAAACATAGATTTAATGTTCAATGAAACGGCCATTTTATGTATGACGTATGATACCTTAGGTAATTGAATTAAAAGGTAATTCTAGGTTATGGCTAGGTTAATGGGTAGGTCTGTAATGACGTGAAAGGGAAGGGCAATCAACATGTTAGAAATTAAGTAGGTACCTACGTTGTTTAGTAGTAGAATAATATGATTTTTTGTGTGCCTAAAAATGGGATATAGACTGGTTCATCTGTAAACATTTTAAACCTAGTTTATTGAATGAAAATATCCACAGAAAAACCAAGGTAACGGACAAAGCCCGAAGAAACACCAAACTTAAATGGTAGTGGGCAGTAGGGCACATTACTCAAAGAATAGAAGGTTTTGGTGTGATGACCGTGAAAAGAAAGGTGCAGCGTTGGATGGCCTCCCTGCAAAATGGACCGATGACTTGGTGAAAGTCACTGTAATCCGATGGATGCAAGACGAACAGTACTAGTCGTTGTGACGACACCTAGGATAGGCATATGTCCAGCTAAGGGCATCTTCCGGCTGAAATAATGATGATAATAGACTTTTTTGTATGCCTAAAATTGTGATGCATACTGGTTTTGTTAAAAAAATAAAACCTAATTTATCAAACGCAGGAGAATGAAAATTATTGACATGGTCCGAAGAATCACCAAACACGGACTTCTACGAGCATAAGTCTGTGCCACAAAGCTTATCACAAAAATGTCACAGCTCAACCCGTTAAGATCGCAAATTTAGTTTTCAGTTGTTTGGCTTTTGGCCTTTAGAAAACACTGACTCTGGCAGGGAATTCCACTCCATAGCTGTCATCATCATCATTATCATTTCAGCCGAAAGACATCCAATCTGAAACACAAGCCTCCACCAAGCGTCACCCTCACCAGATAAACGGTCCAACTTGTGGAAGGACTTCCAACGTTGCGCCTTCCGAAACGTGGTCGCCCCTCCAGAACTCCTTATTCCCATCGACCATCTGTTCTTCGAGCAATGTGCCCTGTCCATTGCACACTATTTAGCTGTACCCACAATGTATTGTAAGCACCTTTGTTATACAATTAAACTGCCACGACATTTCCGATTGCAATTATGTCGTAACTACTGCCCTATGATTATACAGGTAATTTCATATCGTTTCTGAATTGTAATGAAGAAAACTACACATTATGAGAGACGCAAAAAGATTAAACGAATTCTTAATTGTTGCATCGTGGTGGTCTTAGCTAGCACAAGGACCATAAAAAAATAGGGATAAAATACCTGATAACATTCAACTTACTGATTAAAACCCACTTTTAACATGTTCCTTCTTTGTCTTGCATCCCAGGTCCAGTAGGCTACAGTTACTGATGTAGTCCTTAACTGGCTAAAATCCACTACAAATTCAATTATTTTAGTTACATTTTGAGTTACAGAACCGTGGTAACCCTCTGTCTTTCTTGCAGCCCTTTGGACTCTATTAACTTTCCTGTCTGCAAACAGTGTGCCCTGCCAGCTAATGTTATAGCTGTTAGTAAATCTCTTTATAATTATATAAAAGGAAAAACTGACTGACTGATATTTCAACGGTTGCTACTGAGACTAGGAATGTCTAATACTTTCTACTGGGACTAGGAAAGTGTTTTGCACAAGATTCTTTTATGACGTAGGCGAGCACTAAGACAAGATTTTCCAAAAATCACCCCCTAATGGGACGAAACTGGGGTCTACAGCCTATACAGAAAAACCTACTTTCACACGAGCGAAGCCGCTGGCAGATGTTAGTATCTCCACAACTCTCTGCTTTGGAATTCAGGGTTGATGTCAAGAAACATATATCCCAACTAACAGCACAATGGATCCAATTGAATTGTCAGAATGAAAACTATTGCGTTGCAGATTGCGTTACGCAATTAGGTTGCATGTTGCGGTCTTCAATTCTGCGAACTGAGATAGTTTCTAGGAAGATGTAATAGATATATTGTTGGTAGATGTATACAGGGTGCAATGGCAATGGAGGGTATATTTTGGATACTGTTTTTGTCGATGACAATATAATTTTAACGATTTTCTTCAACATCATATTCATAATATTATGGAATCTAATAAAGTATTGAGTTTTGCGTATGCAAGTGTCAAAAAAAAATTCCATACAAATTATTTATCATCATCATCATTATCGGCCTTATAATGTTCCCACTGCTGGGACTCAGGCCTCCTATCTAGGGGAGAATAATATAATTATTTATCAGTTGATCGAAATTAGTATGAGGTTTTTAATCATTTTTTATGATTTTCTTGAGGAAAGTTCTCATTTTTTATGGCAGAAGCAGTATTTAAAATACAACCACTCATTTCCTTTACACCCTATAGATATGAAGTTCAGCATCTTGAAATGATTCTGAATATTCCCACGACACATTGGGTATGAAATACAGCTGCAATTTCTAGGTACAGTCAAGGCGTTTATACCTTCGTCCAATTTGAAATGGTTTCCTATATCGAGTCAAGATACTTTTGAAGCTATAATAAATCAATTATTGATAGGCATCTTGATCCATAGATACGTATCTTACAGACTGTATACAGTTAAAGTAAAAACGATTGATTGTTAGTAAATAAGACTTATCTATGTAAATAAAACTTTACATTACTGCACATATATTTTTTTTAAGATTACTGTATAAAAATATCATGTCATCTAGGGTAGATAATGAACCTCTACTGTGTCCTTCAGCTACCCTTTGCGTTCTACAAGTCCATGGTATTGCTTTTAGAAATTCCCTTGGTCCTAAGGAAATCAGCCCTACTGGGCTCCATCGGCTTTGCTGACATCTCTATGAAGCGCGGGTGGCTACGCGCCGTCAACAATTCGGATGGCCGGATGGCAAGCCATCCATCGGTCGTCATCGCCAGCCTACGCGTGCCTACGCCGAATGTAAATCGCTTGTAGCAGTGGCTGACGCGTGAGGATGTAAGTTCCCTCACGATTGCGGCCATCTCCTTTGCTACCATTACTGCTTCACAGAAGGAGGTAAGTATCCAATACCTTTTAGCTCCGGACCATGGTTTGAATGAGGACCTGGCGCGTGATGTCAAAATCAGCATATGCGATTATGTAGCTGCAAAAGACCAGATTCTATCTTGAAGTATAATAAATAAATAAACAAACAGAACTAGACATAATGGAGATGAACCTATTTCAGCTGTGACTGTACATTTAGATCAATATGTTATTAATGGTAAGGGATATTGATGAAGCTTTCCTGAGCTTATGAAGATTAATCTTCTTTGTTCTCATATTTCGGGCGTTTCCGTAAAGTGTTCTGTTGAAGAATTTAATCTTAATACCTTATATGTACTGTCTATGACGTCATTATTATCGTATTACCAACTTAAGTTAATAATAAGCTCTGTCGAAATTCTTATTTAGCAACACTTTTTTTACTGTATAAATGAGCATGCATTTATACAGAAAATCGACGTATAAAACAATAACATCTCCTTTTAATTTGATGAGGGAATCATTAAATAACTTCACCCGCTCTGGGTAGAACCTACTGGGGCCCTGGGATGAAGACAAAGAAGGAACAGGAGAGGGCTTAAGTCAGTAGAGAAGCACTACTGATACCCCTTCCCGCTTTACACAGAGCGGAAGAAGTCATATCGATGATGTCCCCTTAAACGAAAATAAATACAATTGAACTTTTCTTGCCTAATGAAATTGCATCTAATTTCCCAGAAATTGAAATTGGACTGGATCGCAGATGCTTCAGAGTAAATTCCCAACATATCATATTCCGCTCACTGCCAGCACATAGGTACAGGTTTACCCGTAATTTCATACAAAGTCCTCAACCGCACTTCCCCGGGAACACATACAATGGACTCCAACGAACGAACCAATGTCTACCGCACAAAGTTTTTAATTTCCTGTGCCGTTTCGTGCTCGTTTTCGAGCCCGGTTTAGTTCGGCTTGTCTTTGGTCCATTTTGATACGTCCAGAAGCATAGAGCATTGTTTTAGTTTTCAATACGATAGAGTGTGTTGTCTATTGAATTTTCCAGGTGTGGTGGCCGCGTGTGGTTTTAAACGGTCCGACTTTTCCGAGTGTGTCTATTGTTTTTCGCTTGGTTTTTGCACGAGAATTTATGGTAGGAGATATGAAATTTGGTTTGTTAGGCTGTTCGTTGATAAAGGTGTACAGAGTTTGATATGGCTTTGGAAAAGAGTAATATGGTGGTAGTCAAATGGCTTTTTTTGAACTTACTTAGGTATGGTTTTCCCATTGATCTAGAAACCTAAGATTTTCAGAAGCAAGATCTTTCCGCCATTGTACCTCGTAGATTTAAGTTATTGTATAAACTGTACCGTTACTTTTTGGTGTACAATAAAGTTTATTATATTATTATTCTGTTCTATTCTATTCTTATCTATTCTATTCTTATTATTATCACAAGTAGGTAAAGAAAAAGAAATGAAAATCATATTGTAGTGATTAATCCGGATAGATTTATTTGTTTGCTTTTTTAGATATAATAAGCTACCATAAAACTCAACTATCAATTACTGAATAAAATTAGAAGCCCTAAAGATCGAAAAAGTAATTTAAAGTATGGTGTCGAAAAACTCCTCCGCATCGCTGTGAACTAGTAATGTACCCAAAAAACTAGCGGCATTGCCACGCTTTATGGCAATGCCACGCTTTATGGCAATGCCACGCTGTATGGCAATGCTTATCCTTTGTCCACGGTAAAACTTTTGAGCCACGAGAAATGTCAACAAAGCGTTTCGAAAGTAGTTCACATCACAAAATAATTACATTTTTCCGATTTGGGAATTTTTTCAATACTCGAGTTGGGAATCGAACTATTTATTATATAAGTAAGTTTGTACGTAACCCTCAGTAAAGGTCACTCACATTGACCTTTAAAGGTTTCTTGTTTTATAAATGATAGCGTCTGATTATCTCGTATAAATGCCAAGCGAAAAACACACTCTAGTTACGTAGGTATCTATTTGGACATCCAGATGATTTTCATAAAATATGTTACCTCATTTATTTATACGTCTGCCACTGGCAACAGACAGATGAGTTATAATTCACCAAAAACGCAGACCTCTCGAATAAAAACAAAATGTTACCAGCCGAAAAAAAAATCCAACATTATTTTTCTGGCAACAATTCATTCAATTTATGTTTCGCCTACCCTCGTTTTTTATGTGGCAATGTAAACATGCTTGTCTGAATGTCTGCTTATACAGTCGTGTAAATGGCCATATGTCAAAATACTACGTGAGTTGGTTTTCACATTTAACGAATTCACCCTGTGGACCATAAAATTGTGAAGTCCCATAGATTTCGCTGAGTGGTCCAGTTTGAATGGATAGGGTTTTATTTCTTATGGCAGATTGTAAGTTAAGTGCTTTTGTTTATGGGGCTAGGTTGTTAAGAGTTGCTGGGTTGCCAGCAGTAATATTATGGCAGTTAATCTGTTTTATCTTGGTTAACACTCTTGCTTGCTGAATTTTAAAATGTGACAGTGCCAGTGAGAGGAGGAGGGCAGATAAACAAATGCATATAAAAACGACTTCAAAGTTCGTACATTAAAAAGAAAAAATATAGCATATTTCTGCCGGACGGACCCCACAATTAAGTCGCACGCAATAGTACGTATTTATATGGAGCTGGTAATACTAGGGAATTTATTTTATTAGTCGATATGGAAGGGAAATATGTACAACGTTTTTATCTTATCATGTTCATTTTAACTTTAAAGGAGCTTGTGGCTAGATAATAACAGCCGCACGGGTCGATCTTCAAGGTTAAGCAACGCTTGCCAAGGTTGATCTGTAGATGGGTGACCATCTTAACATACCGAGTTTCCTCCCTGCCTCGGATAGCACGTTAAGTCGTAGGTCCCGGCTGTCATTTGTAGATCTTTGGCAGTCGTTACGGATGGTCAGAAGTCAGTAAATCTGACGCCAGTCTTGCCACGAATTACCGTGTTACCCATGTTAATGCGTTGTGGAGGTCTGGTAGGCAGCCGCTCCTCGTAAAATACTGGTATTCAGCTAAATCTAGCTTGACTGGAAGCCGAACTCAATATAGTTGGGAAAAGACTAGGTGAGGTAAATGATGACTAACATAATTATTTAAGTAAATTTGTCTGTATAGACAAAGCTAGGTGGATGATGATGAATGATGAGTGCCAGTGAGAGGTTTGCAGATTCGTTGATCAAGTTACCAACCTATAAGCTGCAGCATTTTCCAATTAAGTTAGTGCATCGCTGGACTGCAAAGGGCAACTGAAAAAGTACAGGTGGATTTTAATTACGTAAGTAAAAGCTACCTATAATTAATTTCTACCAGCGGCTTCACTCGCGTAAAAGTTGGAAGTTGGCAGGTTGGTTTTTATTATCATCTTCTTTGAGAGATCAGACAGTGCTCGTTTTGGTTATACGTATGTCAGAGGAATGGTATCACCATATTTTTTAAGACACAAGGGATTACTCGAAAGAATAAAAGCAGTAATTTAATGCTACGTCGACATAATTTTAGAAACATATTGGATAATAATACAACGAGACCTGTGGGTCTGAAAATTTATTTTTGTTTCAATCTTACCATAGTGCCTTTTCTAATTTTGTAAATGTTAAAGCCTGAGTGTTTTTTAATCGATCACGCCTGAGAGAATTAATAATATAATATAATAATAATAAATAATATTCCACAACTTTCACACAACGCCATCTAGTCCCAACCTAAGCAGAGCTTGTGTTACTAGACAACTGATAAACATACTTAACCTATCACATACCCACAAACCGAAACACAATAGTAAAACAATAACAGCGCGGTCTCATAGGACCGGTCGGGGATTCATGATATAAATTCTTCTAAATATATACATAATTATTATAGATAAATTACACCCAGACACAGAACAAATGATCATGCTCATCACACAAACATTTGTCCTGGGTGGGAATCGAACCCACGACATCCGGCGTAGTAGTCAGGGTCACTGACCAAAAGGCCAGTCAAAATTAATTTATTTGGATGCAAAGTGGGTAGATAGACAATGTCCTGGGATAAAATAAACTGGTTTTGCCTGAGGTTATGAGTTCGATTCGCACTCAAGATATGTTTATGTGACGAGCACGATCATTTGTTTTGTGTCGGGATGTAATTTGCCTACATATAATATGAATTTATTTAGAAATAACTATATTTAAGTATGTTTTTCAATTGTCTAGTACTCATAATACAAGCTCTGTTTAGTTTGGGCCTAGATGGCGTTATCTGAAAGTTGATGAATATTATTATTATACGACTTTTATCCTCTTTTTCACCACTCCTCACATATGAAAAAAAAAGAGAAAATCTCCACAAAAATAATACATACCCTTTGTTCGCAAGTCCCGTAGAACATAAAATATATTTGAGTACAATAAATACTTGGTTCGTTTTTATTGTTATTGGCACAATAACCGTACGTTACCTGTGACTCGGTTGAATTAACTGTCTGTCTGTACGTGCGGCTAATTGTGGCCGCTTTTTATTGGCCAGCAGTGTAAATGAGACTGTATTGGGTTTTAGCGATACATTGTATTTGGGGTGTCGATTTAGGAACGTAGATAGAGCTCATATGGAACATTGTATAGCTGTAACTCGTGAGTCACGATAAAATACAAAAAAAAATTAAAGCTCATTTTTCAACCAAGTTAGGAAACGTATAGAGTCGACCTTGAAAGTTGCGAGATGAGCTAAACGCCTACTTTAGGGGCTGATTCGAGGTGGCTTAAGAAAAGAATACCCAGAAGATGATGGGGGGATGCCTATGCCCAGCAGTGGAAACGTATGGACTAAATAAAAAAGATATAAAGAAGTGCTTGACTATGATCACTCATGCTGGTAAACAGTGATGTAATCGTTGATAGTGAATCGCATTAGTTTATTAAGAACCTATACACTCTAGCCTTAAAGACACCTAAACTATAATTGAACGGAAAGACCACTGCAAGCAAATTATTCCAATGAATCAATGTATGCGGTATGAACGACGAGACGAAACGCTTAGACTGGACCGTAGAGGTGTCAACAACGTAAGGGTGAAAACTAGTCGTGCGTCGGGTTGTCCGATGGTAGAAAAACTTTCAGCCGAAAAGATGATTAAGAAGATTTCCCGTATGATTCATCATCACTTAGGCCTCCCCCAAGCGTCACCACGATCGATCTTGTGCGGCTCACATTCATCGAATTCCCGCAACCTTTACCAGGTTATCGGTTTACCTTGTAGAAGGCCTTTCAACGCGGCGTCTTACGGTACGCAGTCACCACTCCAGTCCAGAACCTTTCGGTACCAATGAATCTGTTCTGTAAGCAATGTCTATTTGTCAATTTTTCTGTCATTTAAGTTTGGGGACTCTTCGGGCTATGTCGGTCACCTTGAATCTCCTGCGAATATCTTTATTTCTGATTCGATCACGCAACGAAACTCCGAGCTTAGCCCTTTCCATTGCCCTAAGGGTGACATTGAGCCTTCTGATGAGGCCCGTTATGAGTGAACACTTCTTGGATATCTCATTCCGTATGATTATATCTCACATCAATTCAAAAACACGTAGACTATGACGTCATAACTTAAAATAGTTTCTCTGTACGCGGCACATCGCTCGAGTTCTTAGCCAAAGAAATTCAATTTCTACTCCATCAGCCTGATATACCCTGTTTGAATGCCAGCGCGTATTTGCATGTTAAAATGAGTTCCTTTACTTAGAGGTGGCTATGGAAACAAGATGGCTGTGTCTTTTATTTGGTTTTTGAGGAGAGAGTTTTAATATTTTGAAGATGACATTGTGATAATTATCGCAATATGATTTCTTTTGTTCTGTGCTGATCGTGTGATAATGTTATTGCACGCTCGAATATGATACGATGGAATTTTTTTCCGGTAGGGGAATCATCAGAATGACTTCTCCCACTCTTGGGCGGAGCAGAAGGGCGTGTCAGTCTTACTGACTAAACCCCTACCCCGTTCCTTCGTTGCCTTCGATCTGGGAGACACGGTGACAACCATTCGGATTCCGTGTTCCCCAGAGGCTTCAGCCCTACCGGGCCCCTACGGTTTGCTGACATTTCCTTGAGGCGCGCGTGGATCAGAACGCCCCGTCGACGACTAGGCTCGGTCCAGATTATTACCAAACTGCCGGACGGTGAGCTACCCAGTGCTCGCCGTCCGTGAGCCCATACGATGGATTTGGTCCGGTATACCAACTTTGAGCGTATTGTTATAGCAATCAGCATGAAACTCACGCTGAGTCACGTTTGCCCTTGGTACGGACGGATCAAATCCGTCGTACTAAGTTCGAGTGTCTGTTAATTAACTTTTTTTACGGGTAGGTACCTAATGAACAAATGTCCTTAGTACGTTCCGACGCCGAAGGCGTCATTGCCAGCGGCACTGGGCGTGAAGGGTGCCTAAAATCTTTGCCTGACATCGCATTATTAATTCATGAATCCACGACCGGTAATATGAGACCGCGGTGTTATTGTTTTACTATTGTGTCTCGTTTTGTGGGTATGTAATAGGTTAATGTATTTATTAAAGACTTTATGCACTGTACAGAAGTATGCTTAATGCCCTACGTATTTTGCGTATTTTCTACCAGTCAACCTTTGAGTGAAACAGAGAAGAAGTTCAGGGGAATAGATAAAAATAAATATACGAATGAACCGTAGACATAATACAATTGTACAATATCGATCCTCATCATCAACGATTGCATCACTGCTTACCATCAGGTGGGATTGCAGTCAAGCACTAGTTGATAACAATAAAAAAAATATATATATACCTACACAACAAACTAAATACATACATTACGTAACACACTCCCAAGAAACACGTCAGAAATGAAAGGTTAAACGACAAAATTAAGGAAAAAACAATTGTAATTAATGCAAAATGAGTGAAACAAAGGGCCGAACGACAGTCATTATGGCACAATTATGATGGATGGCAGTCTGCCCCAATTTACAGGGGTGCCTTGAAACAGGACAAAAGGTACAAAAATCGCTTTCCATTAGTAATCGGTGAGGAGTTTGGCGAGGTTTTGAAGGTTCTGTAGCTGTTTTTTTTTTGTTGTTAGAGAAGTTTGGGTGTTATAAAAAGAGATTTTAATTTAGATCTCTTTAATTTTGTTTTTTTTTATTGTGATTTGAATTTCGCTACTAATCGGGAAGCCATCCCCAGCCACCGTAGGTACGAGCTTGTGGACAACGAGTAATGCTCACAGCTCATAGCTGACCATCCGGCCATCAGGTAAACGTCAGAACGTCGAACGTCTTCGACTCGGTAACGGAGATGTAGAGATTCCACGCGCGCCTCCAAGCCCGTTCGGGCCACGCGGAGTTTCTGAAAAGGATTTTAAGGTCCTAAAATGCAAAGAGCGATTTAAAAATAACGGAATTAGTTTTAGTCTATAAAATCGATCGAAGAAGTCGATGAACAATTTAATAATAAAAAAAAGTTGCTACTAATTACAGATCTTCAGTGGGATACGCTTTAAAAACCTCCTGTTAATTTCAGCAAGCTATTGGAGATCTGATTAGAAAGATTTGACCTCTGTTCAACCTTGGCGTGATGTTATGCTACAGACTTAGATTTAATTTCTATACGAAATTATTTATGTTCGTTTGGATTGATTTTCCAGATATTTCTTATTTTATCATACTGTATAAGTTAGGCACTATAATTAGATTATGCACGTGACTCTCATCATATCTTTTCAAAAACCATTCACTCTCAAGTCTCCAAACATTTGAAACTTCGCAATTCGAAAATCGATTTCCAATCTCCCCACCCCTCCCTTTGCTACCCCAACAACGAAACATCTGTACTAACTCAATAAACAAAAGTTTTCTAAAAAAGAAACGGACCCCTAATGAATGGCGGACAAAGAAACGTACACTGTCGGCCAGAGAAAAAAGGTCGTATCTGCTTTTTTGAGTAAAATTGAGAATTTATTTTCGAGTATTAATAACATATTTGGAATCAGGAAAATAAAACATAGTATTTTTTTAAGTTTTTCCAGGAATTGAGAAGGAAAAGAACTTAATTGAAGTATGAAATTTTTCAGAAAAACCAATGAAAATTAAATTCCATTTAGCGATATATTTATACTCGTATGTTGGCGTAGTGATTGAGCGCTTGACGATTGCCAGACTGAACAAATATTTGTATAGCCTACGATACAGTTTCGTGTCTAGGTATCTTGTATATGTGTAAACGCTAACTAACATATTTGTAATCGCATCCTATGATATAGAAGAGAGGGATTCTTAGTGCGGACCAACAATTTTTGCTAATAAATAAACATCAATCATCATCTGCCATCATCTGCCTAACCTTTTCCCAACTATATTGGGGTCGGCTTCCAGTCAAGCCGGATTTAGCTGAATACCAGTATTTAACGAGGAACGGTTGCCTACCAGACCTCCACAACCCATTAACAGGGGTAACACGGTACTTCATGGCAAGACTGGAGTCAGATTTACTGGCTTCTGACTATCCGTAACGACTGCCAAAGATCTACAAATGACAGCTGGGACCTACGGCATAGAAAACTCGTTATGTTAAGTTGGTCACCCATCCACAGACCAACCTTGGCAAGCGCTGCTTAACCTTGAAGATCGACCCGTGCGGCTATTAATATCTAGCCACGAGCTCCAATAAAAATCAATCAAATGTTCATTATTTAATTTTTTGTCAGTTGTGCCTTTTTCCTGCTGTGAAATGTTCACCGAAAATATGCGTCTTTCAGGTCTTTTCACGGGTTGTTTCAGGACTTAATCAGTAAGTAAGTAAAGCCCAGATAGCTAAATAAATTGATTACCCAGACTTTACTCTTAACGTTAAATCTTGAAAGTAAAGTTAGAAAGAAAATACTTAAGAAAATACGCGGGAAGTGGAATGAAACAAACGTTGGATGACGGTTACTAATAGTTACTACTTACTTTAATCAATATTTGATAGATTTGTAGGCAACATCCACGGCGTCACATAAAAACTACGAAATCCTGCATCACGCAATGAAAGTTCTAAGCGCGATTTAAATAGATACAACAGCCTAAAATCATCTATCGGGCAGTTGCCCAAACCGGACATAACACCTGTCTGGTCGAAGAATCCTCCATTTTCAACGGAGATAATTATGTAGATTTGACTCTCTGTTTTACATAGCGTAAATATATAGTGTTAACGCTATACTTTTTAAAAAACCTAAACTGTTTAATAATTTTCTTAGTTTTTCTTTACTTTATATTTCATTTAGTTAGAATCCTTTACATAACATTATTTCCCTAAATTCTAACTAACACTTTTTTTATTTCGCTACAACAAAAATGCTTACTAATCAAGCGAGCATTAACATGTACCCATGAAAAAAAAGTCCAACATATTTATTCCACCCAATTTACATTGTTTCTTTGGCCCTGTAACGTTCCAACATCACAGGAAAATCGTAACTGAATAATTCATTTCAGTCATTCAATAAATGTCACAGTTCTAGTGAAAAGGGTTCCTGAAAAAAAAGGTGCTAAAAATCAGGACTGCGAAGCGGGAAACCTTTGATTTTTGGCGTTGACATTATTTTATGTGTTGAAATCCAGCGTATTTGGCATTGAATTGCTTTCTTCCGTTTCATGATTTAGGTATTACAAGTTAAGCGTTTTACAAACTCTAGACTGAAAAACTGTAAAAATTTGGCATAAATTACGGTTTGAGACCATCTTAACTATTTCAAGTTAAGCGCCCTTGGTCTCCTTTTTGTTGATAAGTTGCATATTAAAAATAGCTTGCGGACGGTGAGCAATGGGTAGCTCAGTTTTTGACCAAATGGATCGAGCTTAAGCCATCGACGGCGCATAGGTTTCCACTCATGCCTCAAGGATATGTCAGCAAATAGTAGGGTCTAAGTCTCTGGGACCATGAGTCCGCTTTTGAAAGGAAAATCCAAAAAGTTTGGTACTGATATGCGGATTGTTTGAAAGAATTGCCGTGGTTCTGAATCGTAAAGGGTCACTCACTGAAGGAACTCGGGAGGATTTTGTCAGCAAAATTCTGACACTTCTTCTTGGTATACCAAAAGCGTATATCGTATATCGTCAAATAAGTCCTCCCGACTTATTTGACGATATCTCACATCAAAAGAATCTTAAGTTTTGCTGTTTCTCGGCCTCCATCTAAGAATATGTCTCAAATATTATCTGACATGTCAGTCATTGGTTTTACGACTATTATGGCTGACCTATCGCTTCGTTAGCTTGCCTATTTAGTGATCTATGTCAATAACTTTCGTTTTTGTGCTAGATCGCCTCAACACGAATCCCAATATTATATTTATAATATTCAACCAGTGAAAATTTAAAGGGATTTAAATTCAAAAGTGTCCATAAAACTTTGTATTTACTGATTTGCTGTCCGAAAGAAATCTTATAGTATAGACCTTCAGACCAGAGCAAAATACAATGTACCTATTATAGACACATGATATAGTCAGCAGTCCTACAAAATAATTATCCTATTAATCTACCTGTCAATTAGCAATTAGCAATCAAGCAAATTTAGCGCTCAATACGTTAACATCCTACCAAACTTCGTCCGCTTGACTCAGCGGCTAAAGCGGCTGAACCAGGAAACGACTGTAGCGCCGTAGCACCTCAATAATTTGTCTAATTCATTCAATAAATGTCGGCATCATTGAAAAGGGGTGAGAATAAATCTGGGGGTGTTAAATCAGTGAACTGAGATGTCTACAACCCCCCTTGTCGAAGGTCGACCAGTATTAAATTATTTCGACATCCAACAGCTGTGTGTCTGAAATTTGTAATTGAGACACGAATTTTTGACCCCTCGAGGATTTGTGTAGAGTAGTTTGTGCGAAATTATTGAAGTAAAATATCCGCTAGATACACCAATGTAATAATATCTACACTTTATAGTACAAATGTAACTAACACAAAGTGAAAGAGAAGTATAGTACAGAATGATTTTGAATCACCTTTTTATTATGTTATTAAAAAAAAAACTTTGCCCCACACTAGGAATTACTCCTGTATCGTGGGTGTGTTCACACACATGTTTTTTATTTATTTATTATTTATTTAAACTTCATGTACAGTGGTGGTACATAGGCAGACTTAATGCATCAGGGCATTCTCTACCAGTCAACCTTAGGGTTAAAAAGAAAACACTGTGGTACCTAGGTCTTTTATCAAAATATATTAAGAAAAATTACATATTTTAACATAATCTTCTGCTAAACTGCAGCACAGTTTTTCGGCAGTATAAGGCACTGTAAGCTCACATACACAAGACACCCAGACCCGGAACATCTATCTTTACGTCAACCACTCTATAACTCAACCACTGCGCCAACCATGGCGTACATTACGCCTAATGTGCCCGTACCGGAGCTGTGGTGGCCCAGTGGTTCTACCCCGATTTACGAGTTGTAAGAAAAAATACTTTAGCCGCTTATTTAGTTCTTAAACAGCAATTCACAAGTAATCAAGAAATTACTGCCACTAAAATTCCACCAAAGGAAACATAAATACTTACGCAATCCTATCCACAATAAAATTAGGCATTTGTAACAAACACTAACGGACTCTTTTAGTTCAACTGGGCAGGTATTATTAGGACGTATTTACTAGGTAGTGTAGTTTATACCAAGGTTTATAAGCCGGTGTGTTTGACCCAGTTTAGTCCATAGGTCAGAGGTGAAATTATCGATGTAAGAACTAGACCAAATACTCTGTACACATTACAAAACACAAATATGACACCTGTCTAATGGTCATCATCAATTCACGGAAGATCCTCCAACTGAATAAACGTAGGTATGGTTTTAGTCAGTAAAAGTCTGCCACACTCTTCCGCTCTACCCTAGAAAGGGAAAAGTCACCACAGCGACAAATTAAATACACCCAAAGTGCAATGGAATGGCTGGAGATATCTTGTATGATCGAATTAGAAATGAAGATGAGAATCAAGGTTACAGATATAGCCCGAAAAATCGCCGAACTTATATGGCAGTAGGCAAAACGGAATTGAACTCGTAGAACGGATAGCCGACGGGGTCGAAAGGTTCTATATTGGTGACCATGACCGCAAAGACAGCATTGAAAATCCTCCCGCAAGATAGAGCGGGAATCCGTTGGATACAAGACGCACAAGTCTAGTAGTAGCGGCGATGAACACACAGCTAGATTGACCAATTAAACAAGGTCAGATACAATGAGCATATAATATAAAAACGCTGTACATATTTCCCTTCCATTTCCACTACTAAAATAAATTCCCTGGTATTACTAACTCCATATAAATACGTACTATTGCGTGCGACCTAATTGTGGGGTCCGTCGGACCTCCGGCAGAAATATGCTATGTTTTTTCTTTTTAATGTACGAACTTTGAAGTCGTTTTTATATGCATTTGTTTGAGATTATGTTTCTCATTAAATGTAATATAAATAGAATATCTATATATCTATACTAATATTATAAAGAGGAAAGATTTGTACCTATTTTTGTATGTTTGTAATGAATAGGCTCAAAAAGTACTGGGCCGATTTAAAAAATTCTTTCACCAATAGAATGCTACATTCTTCCAATTTGACATAGGCTACATTTCATTTAAAAAAAAAGGGATCCTTGGTAAAATTTGAACAATGTAACCGAAGGTGTAGAAAAATGAGTCAGTAAAAAAAGTGTTTTATAACCAAATTTCCAAAAATAAATAATTGTCTACCCCGTGCAAAGCCGGGACGGGCTGCTAGTGTTGAATATTAGTTAGGGAGCTACGTTTTCCTTGCGTTATTGTGATTCAGGCATTTTTTACAGAACAGATGGCCATTGGAGCCAAAAGGCTCTGGAGTGGCGACCTTGTATCGCAGCGTTGGAAGGTGGACCGATGACAAGGTAAGGGCTGCAGAAATCCAATGGATGCGAGACGCACAGGACAGTTCATTGAAGCGACTCTTGGAGGAGGCTTATTTTCAACATTGGATGTTGTTCGGTTGATATGATGGTGAAAATGATGATACTCGTGTGTTGTTTATAGTCATTGAGGAGTTTTAATAGCTTAGAAAGTCAAAAGCCAATTGACTTTTGGCTATGAACTCAGAGTCTTTAAATCAAGAGTAAATGAGAAAAAACTGAGCTGTCAATGTCACGGTTAAAAATTTGCTCCGTAATAAAAATAATTTAAAAATAGTAATCCTGTTTTAAAATCTACAAAACTGTGTTGGTCCAACCTATAAACGAGCAATAATTGCAAGTTAATATTTGCACCAGCGGGTTATCTCGTCTGTGTGAACGAACCGATTAATTCGGAACCAGTGACTGTTGGTGAATTTGTTCTGTAAACAGGACGAAACTTCGGAACTGTGCATGGAAAAGGATTAATTCACTCGGGAAATACAAATCTGAAGGTGACGCTGAGGACGCCACGCCACTCGGTATCTCCAAGCAACGATTGTCAGGGCACCGCCACCGAAATGTCATCATCGGTGTTGCGGCGCCCCAGGCCGAAAACGCGACTGCGCCAGCCGCTAGCTGTCAAGTGGTGTCAGTGTCATCAAGGAAACAATTTTTTTATTCAGTGTTTTTGTTTTGTATTTTAATTTTTATTTAGTTGTAATTTTTATAAGTTAGTTTATAAGCGAAATTGTTTTTACGTGTTATCCCAAGTGCGGAAATGCTTAGTGGAAGCAGCGATGAAGTGGTTCACAGTGTCAGTCAACCTACGGAATCTCTGGAGAGGTGTCCTCTATGTACCCAGGCACGATTTTTTAAAGGTAAGCGGGGTCTGAGTGTGCATATTGGAAAGAAACACAAACCCCAATATGCACTCACTCCGGACCCTGTAATTACACCATCTCCCACACCAGCTACATCATCTTTAGATCCGTTTTGGAAAACCCTTTCAAAATTCAAAAACACGTGCCCAGTTTTAAAGCGAGTTCCCCGCGGCGCTAGACCTCTTGTGGCGCAACACCTTGCGGGATGCGTTCGCCGTGCCGCCCGGGAGAACTCGCAAAGTGCTTGGGAACATCTACTCACCTTCCCCTACAAAATATTACATGTTCAAAAAAATTTGGCAACCAAAAAGACTCTAACTGCACAAATTAAAGAAAATTGTAATCTTTCGGCCTGTCATTTAGATTCCAAATTACCGTTACAGAGGTTTACCTCTTCAAAAGGTTTATCCCATTTGGTGGAAACGAAGTTGGGGGAAGGTGACATTAGCGGAGCAGCCAGGATTCTTTTTAGTAGCGATGTGGTGGCACCGTGTTCCCCAGATACGCTCGCAGATCTGGAGAGAAAACACCCTACCCCATCCGATAACCTTTCTTTTCCCGACCCCCCTGATTCGGACATACATACCCTCACCATTACAGGTCGAGAAGTAGTCACAGCCGTTTGCTCTTTCCGGAGTGGCTCTGCCGGCGGCCTCGACGGCCTTAGTCCTCAACATCTAAAGGACCTTATTTGTTCAGGCGCCGGGGAAGCTGGTGAGTTGCTCTTGAAAGAGCTTACGGCTCTGATTAACCTTATGCTCTCTGGCAAGGTGAACGGAACCGTCATCGACGTCTTGTACGGGGCTAATTTGTGTGCCTTACGCAAGAGGGATGGCGGAATCCGTCCCATTGCCGTGGGAACTACCTACCGTCGTATGGCAGCCAAAATTTGCTGTAAATTTTTTGGTGGGGTAGTTTCGGAAAAATTTCAGCCCCTCCAGCTTGGTTACGGCTCCAAGGGGGGCTGTGAGGCTGCCGTACACGCGTTATCGACCTACCTAAATTCTGGCAAAGGAGAGGCTATCCTAAAGGTTGACATCAAAAATGCATTTAATTCGGTTAATAGGGACACCTTGCTGTCAGAAACTAGAAAAGAAATACCTCAAATTTTTAGTTTTCTCTGGCAATGTTATAGACAACCGTCTAAATTACTATATCAGGACAACCTATTAGAATCAGCTGTTGGCTGTCAACAAGGTGACCCCCTCGGGCCAGTGATTTTTAGCCTAGCTATACACCCAATCATTCGAAAACTAAATTCCAAATTTAACGTGTGGTACCTTGACGATGGAACCTTGGGAGGGGATGTAGAGACCCTATTAAATGATTTTCAATATTTAAAACACCAACTCTCTTCTATAGGACTAGATCTCAATTTTGGTAAATGTGAACTATTTCTATCGGACAGTACTGACAGACTTTTGACTCTTTCGAAATTTAATGCCATAGCCCCAGCAATCAAAATTATAGATAAAAGTTCTCTTCGCCTCCTTGGGTCTCCAATCTTTGAGGATTCTTTTCCCAGTTTTGTGGAGGAAAAAATACAAAATTTCAATGACGTTTCGGAAAGATTGCTCAAAATTAACATGCATTCGGCCATTACCCTAATTCGATATTGTTGTTTCGGTCCCAAATTAATATATTTCCTTCGTGCTTCCCATTTATGGAAGCACTCTCACCTTTTGGAAAAAATGGACCAAATCATTAGGCATACCCTTACGTTAATTTTAAATGTAACCTTGGACGATCGAGCTTGGGATCAAGTTACTCTTCCCATCCGTATGGGAGGCCTCGGCGTCCGCAAAATTACCAGTATTAGTTTACCGGCATTCATATCTTCGGTCCACGGCACGGATAAATTAATCAGGAACATTCTTACTAACACACTGATTCCTTTTGATGTGCCGTGCTTCTCCGAGGCTATGGATGCCTGGAGACTCGCTTGCCCGAATACAAATCCGCCCGACAACCCCTCTTCCCAGGGACAGTGGGATGAGCCGCTCTGCAAAGTAGTACAGGAAAATCTACTCTTAACTTCTGCTACTGCTGCAGAGCGTGCCCGCCTACTGGCTGTGGGAAAGTGGGAGTCAGGTCTTTGGCTTCACGCACTACCGTCGTCGAATATAGGCACCTTGTTCGACGATACCACTTTCCGCTTAGCTGTTTCTCTACGCCTAGGCGCTCCTTGCTGTTCTCCTCATCGCTGCCACTGTGGCGAAGTTGTCAACAGCCTCGGTCACCACGGCCTGTCATGCAGTCGAAGCGCGGGACGCATCCCACGGCACGCGAATATTAACGACATCATCCGACGTGCCCTTGTCACCGTCGGCGTTCCGGCTGTTTTAGAACCTCATGGCCTGGCACGCGACGATGGTAAGAGACCGGACGGTATGTCTCTATTTCCTTGGAAGATGGGTAGGCCTTTAGTGTGGGACGCTACCTGCGTCGACACTCTTGCGCCATCCCATCTTCCTAGCTCGTCGTGCTCTGCTGGTGCTGCCGCTGCGGCTGCGGAGAACCTCAAGCGGCGAAAATATAACAACCTCGTCGGCAGTTATATTTTTGAGCCGTTTGGGGTTGAAACTCTTGGACCGTGGGGCCCGAGTGCTCATTCGCTTTTTAAAGATCTTTCGAAGCGTCTTGTTGACACTTCGCGTGACCCAAGGGCTGGCTTTTACCTCGGTCAGAGATTAAGCATTGCCATACAACGTGGCAATGCTGCCAGTCTTTTGGGCACACTTCCGGTCGACAGCGATGCGGAGGAATTTTTTGACGCCATATTTTAGTTTAGAGTAAGAGATAGTTTTAATTAGTTAAGTGTTTTTATTTTTAATGTTTTTTCTTTAATAAATAAGTCTTTGTGAAGCAAAAAAAAAAAAAAAGAGTAAATAAGTTCCTTCTAGACAACCATGCTCCATCGTCGACCAAATTAGCGTTTACCACCAGAGATAGTGGTCAAGAACGAGCCTATTAATAATAATAAAAAATGACATTCATAAACTTAGCTAACCAGCGTACCAACCAGCCCTTTAAATGATTTAATTAATAAGCCAAACAACCTTTTACAACATACTTTAGTTGATATAATAAACGTAAAAAAATACATAAAATCCTTACCGTAACAAACTAAAAAGCTTTTAGCTAATGAAATGTATGTAAAGGTATTAATTTTTTAATACCATACAAAGTTATGATTTATTAAATTAAAAGTACGAAGACCCTCTTCGTACTTTTAATTTAATAAATCATAACTTGTTCGTTAACACTGTGTCGAAATTGCCCTAAAATATTGTGGTACATGTGGATGAACGAAAAAGTTTACAAATGACGTTGATTTTATACTAATGGATATTTTGGAAATATTTATTTCTTTGTTAATCATTTATTCAAACCTCTAGTCCTAAAATTCTGAGGATAAGCTTTGCCATAATTATAGCCTGGCAATAACTCCAGTCTCTTGGGAACATTACCAGTCGACAGCGATGCAGATAAGTTTTTCAACGTCATTCTTTAGTTAGTTTTATACCACGGCTTTTCCTTTAGGAAGCCAAACTATAATAGTCCCAGTAGACTTCGGCCCTGCGGGGCCCTACGGTTTTGATGACGTCTTTTTGAGGCGTGCATGGAACATTACGCGCCATTGAAGACTAGGGCGCGGTCCGGACAGTTAAATGGCGAGTTACTCATTGCTCGTCGTCCGCAAACCTGCGCCTACTGTAGCTGGAAGTCGGAGTCGGGAAAATTTGATCTAATTTTTCTGGGCACTATTTTTTTTTCAATGTTGTAGGTACTCTTGTAGTATCCTGTGTGTGTGGTAGGTACGTTCACAAAAATGTAAATTCACATCACTATTATATGTAGTATAAAACAAAGTCGCTTTCTTTGTTCCTATGTATGCTTAAATCTTTAAAACTACGGAACGGATTCTGATGCGGTTTTTTAATAGACAGAGTGATTCATGAGAAAGGTTTATAACTATGCTTAATACATGCATCATATAGTAGAGAAACACCAATTATTTTGCACCCGTGCGAAGCCGGGGCGGGTCGCTAGTACATAATAATGTAAGACACTCAGATCCAAAACACCTACTCGTATCGTAGACTATACAGATATTGGTTCTGTACAGGAACTAAATCCACGATACACAGTGCAGCAGTTAATCGCTCAACCACTACGTAAACTATGCCGACTAATTATCCCATTATCAGTAATTCTGACCTACCTCATCATCATCATGTGCCTAGCCTTTTCCCAACTATATTGGGGTTGGCTTCCAGTCAAGCCGGATTTAACTGAATACCTGAATTTTACGAGGAGCGGCTTCCTACCAGACCTACCTCCTACCTCTAATTTTCGTCACCGGAACCAAAAATCTTATTCTATAAAGAAATCTCTTTTATTTTTAATGCAAACATTCATACAATTAAAAACCTATCAATATTATTTATTTGATTTCCAAATAATGTTTATTGGAACGTCAAATATAAATATTGCCAGCCTCAATTCCCGCATCATACCAAATGCTGATTGCCACATGAAAAAACGTTTTCCATTTAAAAATTTCATAACTTCTCGTTTCGATGCTAATTTTAATCAATACTGTGGTTGAATGTGGGTATGTCTGTGTGTTACCGATATAAAAAATATCGATACTCAATATATTTTGCCGAATCGCCGAAAAGTGAGTTATGTGTTTGGAAAGTTAAAAGTATATCGCCTATAACTTTGCAGCGGAAACTTCGTTCGGATATTTTTCTGCTATCTCTTATTATTACTAACTGATATTTTATGTAAAGGTAAACTTTTACACATTACTATTATTAAGCTTTATTTTAATCCGATATATTTCCACTTTCCCTCTTATAACCCCTTTTTGCAAAATTAATAACATAAAAATGATCGGTCTTGTAATGGTACCTACCACTGCTGGGACTCAGGCCTTTTCTCTAGGACAGAAAATGGATCGTCATCAATTGCGCGGTCCCAGCGTGAATTAGTACATGTCACATCAACAAATTTTTGGTTTCAGGACATGCTAGTTTCCTCACGATGTTTTCTTTCACCGTTTTGGGAACAGTGATGATGAAATATAAAATAAATTACACAAAGTAAATGCGCCTGGACCGATTTTGTCCCACCGTCTGTAAGGCATAAGTTGGGGCAGTTACCACTAGATCACCAATGCTTTCACAAGTAGTGTATCGGTTTTATATCCAAACGTATAAGTAAACAGAAAACCTTGCTTCCACCATAAAAATTACTTAATCACGCAGCTGATATTTTTGATCGTTTTCATAAAATGTTGTGCAATATTCAAATCTTTTAAACTCAGTCATTTAGATTAACCTCAATAAATTAATTAATTATCTTCTAAAACTTCTTGACCAAAACACCGCCTCCCTCCACCGTCGTTTCGTGTTATTTCGCGCAAATTAACTGTTTTTCTTTCTTAACCATCGAAACAAACCATAGTGGCCCAGTAGGGTCAAAGCCTCTGGGGCCATAGGTTGGCTTCTGATAGGAAAATCCGGGACTCTGAAACGAAGGCAAAGAAGGATCAAAGAGTGGGTTTTAGTCAGTAAAAGTCTGACGCATCCTCTCGCTTGACACCCTCCCGAACCGCTCAAGAGCGGGAGAAGTCATTCTGATAATTTCTCACATTTAAAAAAAACCCATCGAAACAGAATAATCACTTAAAATATGATACTACCTTACAATTCAATAAATATCAGTCTGAAAACTGTAGTACTCATACATGATACTCCAACCGTACTACACATAGTATCGAGTCCTTTCCCAATAATCTTATTTGCCTAACCAACTGAGATCAAAGCTTGATCTTGCGTATTATACATAAGGTAAATACGTACTTGGTAGACTTACTCAATCAAAATTTTCAATCTTGTTTCTAAATTCTCGGATGAAACTATTTGTGTAAGGGTTGACTTGGATTAGATTGATTGGCTGCCTAAAAAGGTACAGTATTACGCCCTAAGCGAATAACTATTTTTTTTTGCTAACTTCTGGGTTCCTGAAAACCGAAAAGAGTGGTGACCACAGGAAAATCGTACGTGTAGTGACATCTATGACACCATATAGGAACTAAATAATCTTGCATCGCGGTATCAGAATTCTCTGCGCGATCACAATTTCTGCAGATCGTAATTGCACAAAAATCCGAAGTCAACTATTTGGCGGACTACTAACTACTCGGACCTGATACTATATTGATCTATTTGGAGTATCCTCTTTTTTTGATAAAGGTTTGCTGGACTTTATACCCTGTACCGCATACCTCTGAAACTTTTAGGTAAACGTGCTCCATCGTTTACCAAACTATCGCTCACCATTAGGTGAGATAGTAATCAAATGCGAAAGCAAATACTACTAATAAATTATAATAAAACATCCAACCAAAAAATCCTCTTAATCAGCAATAATAATTCGCAAGCAAACCCAAATACTCAGCTAGAGCGTCCAAAATAAATAACAGAAAAAAAAATAAACACAAACATACGGGTTGGAAAAAGGTTAAAAACGGTCGCCTGATAACCTTAATCACCCTACAGTTAACGACGTGTGAGCAGCGTGGGCTTTAATCACATACCGACGCTTTTAGACACAATTTTTTTTCTATATATAAGTATATTTGGTCTGTGAATGGGTGACCATCTTAACATACCGAGTTTCCTCCGTGCGTTCGTTATTTTTATAATAGCTGCCGATTTACTAATCAAACAATACAGGTTACACTTTTACACCAACTCGATACACACACATCACTATCTAAAATAATTTTATTTCTTTCTACTATATTTTATTATTATTATATTTTTGTTCTAATATCGTTTAACTTTTCGTTAAGCCGTTGGTCCCGGCTGTCATTTGTAGATCTTTGGCAGTCATTACGGGTAGTCAGAAGCCAGTAAATCTGACTCCAGTCTTGCCATGAAGTACCGCGTTACCCCAGTTAGCGGGCTGTGGAGGTCTGGTAGGCTGCCGCTCCTCGTAAAATACTGGTATTCAGCTAAATCCGGCTTGACTGGAAGCCGACCCCAATATAGTTGGGATAAAGCTAGGCTAACCTTACACACATACACACACACACATACACACACATACACACACATGCATACATATTTCTTGTCGCAATTATCAAAAAATTTTACGTGGCTTTTACATTAAAATCAGTAGCTACTCATACAAAACTAACAAATATTCCCCTAACAAATTCAAACGATCCTATACTAAAATGAGCTCGCAGAATGCTTTATATTTCAAACAAAGCTCGGACCGGTCAAAGCACTACGATATGCCATTTTGTCGTTGAGCGTAACTTTGGTAAGTATTACCGTATATGTGAATTTTAAAGTCCATGTAATTTTGCACGCAAAGCCGTTATTTCAGTTGGTACTAGTCGCGTTATTGTGTACGTATAGACTCCCGCTAGGGCCACGGGGATTTTTCGGGAAGGAAATCCGTGGCCCTAGAACGCAAGCACGGATCCAGTATCTCCTTGAGGCGCACCACAACCACCATCCGTCCCTACACTCAAAGGTTCAGTTGAAAATCAGCGTCAGGCAACTGCTACGTAGTTGCCTGGCATTATGCTGAACTGGACCTAATTGGCGAAGCCGTGAGACCTATTTATATTTTTTATTTTATTTCTTCATATTTTTATGTTTCATTTTAGTTTGCAAACACTAGGTTCATAAATCATGGTGTGCCAAATAAACATATTTTCTTTCTTCCTTCTTTCATCCGTGCCCATCTTGTCAGCAAACCTATAGTGACAGGCCGATGCCTACACAGCTTTCAGGATCGTTAGAAAAAGCTGCTGCGGCCCTAAGCCGCAAAAAGCAACTGAAGAAACACGGGTGGGTTTTGGTCAATAGAAGTCTGACCCTCTCGCCCCATCTACAGTTATTTAATGATTTCCCACGCGAGAAAAAAGACCAGGAAAAAGAAAACGTGGCAGAAGCGGCGTGGAATGACACGGAGCGAGGTGAAGCGTGAAGCTCAAGACCGTTCGCGATGGAGAATTACTGTGGACGCCCTCTGCCCCATCTAGGGAACATAGGACATTAAGTCAAGTAAGTCACCCGAGAAAAAAGACCCTAGCATTCATCCAGAAAATCACTCATTCATACTTCTAAGATCTTTATCACCACTGACAAGTTACTCCATTTATCCCCCCTGACCCCATCGATATCCCAGGACATCTCCACCCAGATCACTCCAGCCATAATTCTCCCATACATTTTGTACTACAAAGGTTTTTCAGCCGTAAGGATGGGCCTATATTTCACATCGGCAATCGATAGTTGCCTGAATGATAGTTAGGATGTTCCATAAGAGTACAATGTGAGTTTTCGACCCTTTTTCCGATCCAATAGTTTTTTTAAGCGGGTACTGAAGCGCCACGGTAAAAGTGGGAGAGGAATTGTTAGAGCCTTTTTTTGCTTTTTGCCGATGTAGTTATCTTGTGGGTTATTTTAGGAGGAGTATCGACTTCGAGTTGCTAGCTAGTTGATTCACTATCGGTTGCATTGCGTTCGAATTGTATAGCCTAATTTCGCCAAGCCCTTTCTATCATTGGACCACCATACGCACAAAAGGTTTTTAGAATACGATGATTGTGCGTACATCTGCTAGAGAGTAGAATTTTTTACCGGAGTCTGTAGGAAACACAGACTCCGGTAAAAAATTCGACTCTGACAGTTACAATCTGGAAATCTTTAAATTAAGAGTGAATAGGTTTATTTTAGACAAGATCGTTGCATCATCGACCACATCGTCACCTTTCTACAGGTGAGATAGTGGTCAAGCGCGAGACTACCAACAATAAAGAAAAAAAACAGCTCTTGATTAAGCTTTAACAGCTACACAACGTCAATCTCCCAGGTTAAGTAATAATTACCGAGGTCGGTCTGCAAAAAGGACAAACAACAAGTCTTTGAAAAAATTATTGATATCCAACATATTTTTTTTTTTTGGAGTAGTTACCGGAATTAAATATTTATAATTAATACAATACATAAAATTAAGTACAGGGCTCAGCATTCTCAGTGTGAAAAGAGCTGTCAGGATAAGAAACACCACACTCGTTTCTGATTTATACAAATGATATAGCACGCTGAAAGACAGACAGACAGACAAGAGGACAGAAGAGGCTAAGTAATAGGGTCACTTCACGAAAGGAACCCTAAAAACATACAACAATATTACATTGTTTACACGTGTCACAATTACAAAGAATCCCGAAAATAATCCCCAACTGACACTTCAATGAACACAAATACACATTTTCGACACACGTCTATAGACTACCCGTGACAAAACCCACACGCAAAATAAAAGGTCAATGAATACAACATAATTACATACTAATTACGTATCTCAACATAAACGGATCTGGTACAAATAGGCGCCTTTCCTTTGATGTATAAATTACATACAACATGAATTACACGCTTTGATCTCAAGAATGTTGAACAAATACTATATTGTATCGTTGAATTTGTTGGTGGTGGGAAGAATTGGGATTTTGAGAAGGTTGTGGCTATAATACTGCCCACACAGGGTCTAAACTAAGGTTAAGCAATGTTTGCCAAGATCGGTCTTTGGATGGGTAACCATCTTAACATAGGTAGGTACAGAGGAATCTGAGATTACTCTGTGCCTATGTTACCCATCCATCATCCAAGGAAAGCACGTTAAGATTTTGGTTACGAGTGTCATTCGTAGATCTTCGATTCGATTAATTGTTTCAGAGAGTCAGAAATCAGAAAGTTTGGCCCCAGTCGTAAGAAAGTAGTTTTGAGCAAAGACGGTATCATTTTGGGACGGGCGGACGGGTTGTAAAAGTCAGATAGGTAAATATTAACATTAAAAAATTTCACCTGCATTTTACGTGAAGTGATACCACGTAAAATTCTGGTGTAAATATGTGAGTGTGTTTTTGTTTATTACTTCTTTACAGTCGAACGTTTGAACGGATTTCTATGAAACTTGGTACATGAGGAGAGCATTTCCTAGAATAGGACGTACTGGACGTAGGATACTTTCTATTAGGGGAGTATGTTCCCTTGGCAGTACATAATATGAATATCTGAAGTCGTCGAAAATATGTAGGACAAAAACGTAACTAGCTTCGAAATAGCAGTTCCTGTGATATTAGTTATCTATAAAAAATATATGATTGTAATCTTCATTTTATTTTTCAAATTTTTAATATCTTAAATTTTTAATTTAATCTTTTCCACATTATTTTACTATCATATCGGGCCCCACATTTGCGGAATTGGAATCCCTAATTAAAATAAATGCTTTGTTAAGATAATTTTAGTCTTAAAGTTATTTCCTTTTTCAAAACAGCTAGAGAATGTAAACTATGGAGAAACGTAGACACCTGTAAGGCAATGAAGACAGTTTAGTAGATAGAAGGTATTTTCCCAATAAAGCTAGCCCAATTCACTTCCTAGTCTTAGCCTTTCAGTAGCCTAGCCTTAGTACTTCAGTTGTAACCATCGACCGTATGACGTGGTTCCTTCAAACGTTAGCGCCTGCTAGCTGAGCTTAGCAAACGAGCGCATTAAAATGAAACCGTGATGGGGGAAACGCACACTGAGATTGAGAGATTTTATTCCTTGATTTTTTTAAGGTGGGAGATCATCAAAATAACTCCTCCCGCTCTGCGGCGGAGCAGGAAGGCGTATCAAACTTCTACTGGCTAAAAACCAATTCCTTCTTTGCCCTTATTCCAGGGTCCAGGGGTGCTCTTTCGTCAACCCAGGACCCTAGTAGGTTTCGACCCTGTTGCCTCCCAATCTGTAGGGATGCAACAGGGACACACACATCACACGAAAAATCCGAGGCAAGAAATTTCACTGTTTGGTTATCCGTTTCCCCATTATCACTAAGATAATCATTTTCTTTTTTTCTTTCTTTCTTTCCTAGCCTCGATGGTTACTACTGAAGTACATATGGCGTGGTTCTTTCAAACGTTAGCGCCTGCTAGCTGGGCTTAGCAAACGAGCGCATTAAAATGAAATCGTGATGGGGGAAACGCACACAGAGATTGCGAGATTTTATTGTTGGGGCATAAACATGATGGGGGAATGGTGATTAGGGGAATGAGATTTAAGTTGAGTGTGTGATTTGAAGTATAATGTTTATTACTTTTGTGTTTGTGGGCTTTTTTTAATACGTTTTGACGAGCCTCATAAGAACCGACGCCTGCTAAGGCTGCAAAATTTTTTGGGACAGTCACCGCGATTAAGGAACACAGGTGGGTTTTAGGCAGTAAAAGTTTAATGCCCGTTTTCACTAACAGCCCCTAAAATTTAAGTGTCTCTTAAGCCAATATAATCACGGTTTTTGCAAGTTATTAATAAGTTATTATTCAGAATTAAAGTATGACATCTTTAAAAGTGTTCGATTTCATACTTTGATTCAGAATAATAACTTTATAATATGCAAAAACCGTGATTATATTGGTGTAAGAGACACTTAAATTTTTGGGGCTGTTGGTGAAAACGGGCATAACACTCTCTCGATCTACTGAAAGCAGGTAAAGTTATTTGATGATTTTCTAACAAAAAGAAACAAAAAGAAAGCCTTTGTCAATATTTATCTACACAATAGATGATTTTGGGCAAATGTAATGTTCAAATTACGAGGAGAACTAATTAAGCGAGAAAGAATTTAGTTTTTTTAGTTCCCATGTGGCACCATAGATGTCGCTACAAGGGTACACATTGGTTGTGGAGGCGATTTTATTGCTTCATCTATAGCTTGGCACAAGAACTACACTACCGTAGATATAAGGTTCGTTAAGGGAAAGCTCAGTGCAATTTTACTGTATCATTTCTGTACTTTTTGCTTTCTTACTCATTATTTTGTGTTTGTTATCGTTGTACTGTGTCTGTGCCAAATCATTTTTTTTATTTTAACCAAGCTCCTAATACGGAATTTATAATCTACGGATAAACACATTATATAGATGAATCTGTGACCTCCAATTGCTGTTAGCATTCTTAGACCACTGCTCTCCTTTCAAAAAATTACAGCAGCCTTAGCGGGCATCGGCCCTGCTGAGCCCTTACGGTTTGCTGGCATCTATTTCAGTAGCGCGTGGATCACTGTCGCACACACACACTCGCTTTCGACGACTGTTTCTCGGTCCGGTCGATTACCAGAAGCGAAGACGACGAACTAGCCATTACTTGTAGTCCGCAAGCCCGCGATGCTGGTGGAGATGCTAAAAAATTTTGTAAGTAACAAAAAACGCACAAAAGCTAATTCCCTAAACAAAAGAACTTAACTTTCTGTACGTTTAACTTTACCTAACCTTTAGCTACCCCAGAATTCGCAAATTGCAGTGCGAAGCACTTTGCGGCCCTTTTCGAATGCTAAGTAATAATTATCCGCGCCAAACGATCCGATTATTGCTTCAGAAACACCCTGTTAATGTTATATGAAGAGCTTTATTATGTGAGCTGAGTGTGTCTTTCATAATTATGGGTTGGCACCTTTTTGTCGAGAATGGTATCTTGAAAAAAAAATCTATATGACTTCTTTATATTATAAATATGACT
Source organism: Mythimna separata (assembly GCA_030763345.1). Lineage (NCBI taxonomy): Eukaryota > Metazoa > Arthropoda > Insecta > Lepidoptera > Noctuidae > Mythimna > Mythimna separata. The sequence continues at coordinate 9,967,754 of CM061190.1, forward strand.
TCTCCCGCTCTGGGCGGAGCAGGAAACGTGTCAGGCTTCTAATGACTAAAACCTACTCCTGTTCCTTCTTTGTCTTCATTCCAAGGTCCCGGGGTTCTCTTTCGTCAACCAAGGCTTCGACCTTGTCGAGCCCCTAAAAATGTTACATTGTAAGTTTAGAAGGGTCATTGTACATTCGTCACATTGTCGACTCGCCACACTTTTGAAAATTCCCAAACATCCATTGTTAACTCGTCACAACCACAAAAAAAAAATATTTATTAATAAAACTTGTTGTAAACTCGTCACACAGTTTAATTTCATGGTATTTTTAAGGAAAGTAGCGTTATCAAGTAAAGTTCTAGCTTTAATATGAAACAAACTCTTCAAACTCAAATGAGTTATTTGGTTAACAATAAAATAAATAAGGAAATTATATCAAAAGTTTATATAATAACTTTAAAGTAATAAAATTCATTTTTTCTATAACAGTGAAGTAATAAATAATGTAAATCAGCTGAATAGAACAGCCTTAAACCTAAAGTTATAAAATTATAAGCTGCCGCCAGTTGCTTACTACTAAATGAACCCACAGCATTTTTTTTTGGAAGGGGAATCATCAGAATGATTTCTCGCTCTTGGGCGGAGCGGGAGGGCGTGTCAGACTCTTACTGACTAAACCCCACCTCGTTCGTTCATTGCCTTCGATCTGGAGGACACGGTGAGCACCTTTCGGATTTTCCGTAATCCCCAGAGGCTTCGGCCCTACCGGGCCCCTACAGCTAGCATCATTGCTTTGCAGAAGAAGGTGACCGCTCTCTGTGATTATTGCGCTCGATATAAGTTAAATTATTAAAAATATTATTGTGATTCATCATCATCTGCCTAGCCTTTTCCCAACTATATTGGGGTCGGCTTCCAGTCAAAATATTATTGTGATTATAAATACCTAATTATTTGTAGAGTTGTTTTTAATTATATTTAGCCTATTTAAGTAACTGCTTATTCCATTTTTGTACTCTTCATTTTTTATTCCTCAATGACGGTTGTTTACATTTATGTGTAATATTATTTTAACATTATAAAACTGTTTTTTTAAGTAGATTTAAGTTGAATTAATAATAATAGTTCTGTGATTTGAGAAAGTCATACGAAAAATATCAGTATGTTAGCGGTAAATCAGCAAGTAGTAATCTATATTTAGCTGCGAATTAGATACTGCAATTAAAACTGTGATAATAGTGATTTTATAAAGATTATCTATAATTTAAAAAAATACATGATTATCTTTTTTATTCTTGTGTTTGATTTCTCTGCTGTCCGTACGCAGAAAACACGTGTGACGAGTTTACAATACTCCAAAATATTTTATTATGAAAAACTAAATTTGTGGCGAGTTTACACATATTTTTAACAATGGGGAATGGAATGTGTGTCGAATGTACAATGACCCGTTTAGAAGCCAGTTGAATAAATGCATATTTGCCTGTTAATGTTATATGAAGAGTTTTATTATGTGAGCTGAGTGTGTCTTTCATAATTATGGGTTTGCCACTTTTTTGTGAAGTAAGGAAGGTGCTGGTAAATGATACCTTGAAAATAATTTTATTTATGGTTCAATTTCTTATGTCTATTTTAGGAAAAAATCTCATATTTTCACGCTACAAGGTCCATTGTGGGTTTGTTCAGACAAAACTTAAATAAATATACTTTAACTATAGAGTCGCCTAGATTTCAGAGTCAAAATAATTTTAAACGATCGATTTTTGCCTATCTTTGTGTATATTATTAAGTTATTCTGTATGGTGGTCTCATATACGTGAATAAAGTTAATAATTTTTCGTTTCTAAATGCATACACAATCAAGCAATTTAAAAAATTCTGAGTGGTTTTTCAGGCGCCATGTGATAGATGCTGTTTAATAAACCCATCCAACTTTTCTGCAAGGATACCGTGTTAATTTATAGTGACTGAAAAACAGGTTTCTTAGAAAAGAAAGAAATAGGACCATGACCTACAATGTCACATTGACTAATGTTTAGAAGCAAGTTTGTATCAAGAACAAATGAACACGAACAAACAAAATTTTATTTGTATTTCCGCATATTTGAACAGTCATTTTTCCAAGTAACCTATATTATAATTTCGACCCCAAAATAATAATAATAGCCTACGAAAAAAACGCCATCATTAATAATACTGTAACGCAACAAACGTACATTTGGGACACAAAGCTGATTTATCCGGAAATTACCGGTTTGTGACACCTCTATGTCAGACTAATGACACACCGGCCGTAGCACGTAACCCTGTGGCGGTAAAAGGGTTAAGTAATGATTTTTGGAATAAATACTATGATGAAATTAGCTTCGTTTGTGTGTTCATCGTCCTTTTATGATCGTATGTATGATATAGTCCGTCTAATGAAAGCGTCACCTGAGAAAAAGAGGTTAAATCCAAAAATTTTGTATGTGGTTTTACTAACTAGTAGGAGAATCAAGTCTTGACATTTCATAATTTTTCTTATTTCCTACAATTGCGGCTGAATAATGTTGTAAACTAAATTAAAAAAAAATACTCCAGGTTGCGCTTTCATTAGACGCACTCCATCTACCTTAATTTTATCATCCGATCTGATCAAGTTCGCGGGAAAAACTTGACTGAAGATCACCCAATACGGAGAGCTTAGAAAGGAGAAGAGAGAGGAATTTGCCTAGGAGCGGTACATCAAGTAGACAAAAAAATAACAGCCTTTAAACCTCATACGATATATCCTGATTCAAGAAATTAAACACTCATCATCATCTGCCTAGCCTTTTTCCCAATTATATTGGGGTCGGCTTCCAGTCAAGCCGGATTTAGCTGAATACCAGTATTTTACGAACAAAAAGATTTTTTTTTTTTTTTTTCAAGAAATTAAACACTACTGAGGAATAATTCTTGTACTGAAAAACCGGGCAAGTGCGAGTCGGACTCGCGCACTGAGGGTTTCGTACCAACCTACCTATAAAAACAGTTTAATTCTCGAATCGAGTCTTGAAGACTTTTCAATTATTTTTTTTTGTGACGTAACTAAAAATTTTCAGTTTTCAGACTTTTCCCGATATTAGTGCTATAATACCTTGCTTCGTGCCAAATTTCAAGATTCTAGGTCAACGGGAAGCACCCTATGAGTTTTGATTCCTTTGACAGTGTCGAAATGTACGTTTTTTGCAACATAAACGGGCGTATCTTTTTTTCCCGTCAACTTACAAGTTTGATTTTTGCACAACTTCAAGGGACCGCGGATTTCAATATATGGTTTTAATTTCAACTTGATACCTTCACGCGTTCCTGAGAAAAAGGGTCTTGACAGACGGACGGACAGACGGACAACAAAGTGATCCTATAAGGGTTCCGTTTTTTCCTTTTGAGGTACGGAACCCTAAAAAGGTACTATTCTACTATGTACTAATTACTTATTCCGAATTTTTTTCGGAATACATGACTTTTGTGGAGTTCACAAAAGCAAAGTCAAGCTAAATAAAACACTGATACACTGAGCCCTCAATATCATTTCAGCCAAAAGACATGTCTTGCTGCACATAGGTCGTTGTAGTGACGCTTTGTGAAGCCTGTCCTGTGTGTCTCGCATCCATCGGACATCGGATTCCTGCGACACTCGCCAGGTCATCGGTCCACCTTGTGGGAGGCCGATTTCCGACCACCGGGCTCGCGGATGGCAAGCATTGGGTAGCTCGCTGTCCAGCAGTCTGGTAATAACCTGGACCGCGCCTAGTCGTCAACGGCGCGTTCCACGCGCGCCTCAAAGAGATGTCAGCAAGCTATAGAAGCCCGATAGGGCCGAAGCCTCTGGGGAACAATAATCTCCGAAAGGTAAGTCCATGTCCCCCAGATCGAAGGCAACGAAGGAAAGGGGTTGGGGTGGGTTTTAGTCAGTAAGAGTCTGACACGCCCTTCCGCTCCATCCAAGAGCGGGAGAAGTCATTCTGATGACTCGCCTATCAAAAAAAAAACCTTGTGGGAGGCCTTCTACGGTGAGTCTTCCGGCACTTAGGCGCCTCTCCAAAATCTTTCGTCCCCATCGACACTAAGTTTCTAATCTTCTCTCAATAAATAATTATTTCCTTCTAAAAAAACATAGCTAGTTCTATTTGAAAAAACGTACACATACACAAAATACATATAAACTACCCCATATTATGATATTGCAGGGCAAAGCTCTTTGTGACATGAAAAATTATTATCGAATGGCAGCATTTTTCACCTTTCGCAGTAGGAAATTCGCGAGGTAAACATGAGTTAAAGTACTGGATGGGCCCAAAGATTGATAGGGGCCGCGGATTTTGGGGGCCAGATTTATTGTGGTCCAGAATGGGGTACTCTGATTATGATTGGGTGTGATAAGAGGTGCTAGGAACGGGTTGTAAAGTTAATATGAAAGTTTGAGTTTAGAACTTATTGGTTTTTTTTTTTTTCTAAAAATTGAGTGGTAGATACGTAAATGCCTTAAATAGGGACTATCTAACCTCTACGAGTTTTGCTCGCGTGAAAATTTAATTTAAATTATCCCAAAGGGAGTCCCGGTCTATCTAACATTTAAATCCATTTAACCGTTTGAGCTTGTGCCTTTATAATATTGCTGTCATAATTAGAAAATTAGAATTAAGTATTTATACTTACAAAATCGATATAAACTCAGGTATTGAAGTACCTAATGCCTGTCACCTGGGCACGCCGAAATCATGCCTAGACTAGATGAATGTGTAGTATGATGATGTAGCAATCCGCTGAAATTTTGAAACTGTGCGTCTCGCATCCATCGAATGACCACGATCCTCACCTGGGTTCTCCGTTCACTTTTTTTATTATAATTATGCATAGGCTCGCGTTTGACCACTACCTCATCTGAAGGTAAGCGATGATGTGGCCGATGATGGAGCACGCTTGCCTAGAAGTAACCTATTCACTCTTGACTTGAAGACTCTTAAGTTGTAGCTATCAGGAAACACAGACTCCGGCAGGGAATTCCACTCCTTTCACTTTGTGGAAAGCTTTTCCACACTGCGTTTTCAGTGCCTCTTTTAGCTAACAATATTGTAAAGACAGATACTACATCGGGCCCACATGAGCTACGTACACCGATATAGGCGCGTCGGTCTCCATACACTTTATATGATTACTAGACTTGCAGAGGTACATTAAACCCACGTGACGCGACGCTATGTGACATGGTTCTACATACAAGTCAGACGTCGCGTCGACGCCGTACGTCAGTCTATTGTAGATACCCTTTAGCTTTATTCCCAAGGGTTTGTAAGAAAAAAATAACAATGTATTAAGAACCTGTTTAATTTTTGGTAAGTTTTATATTTGCATGAAGTGCAACCCTATTTTGTGTCCAGACAATCTCTGTCAATTCTAGGTTGCCTGTAAGAAACCGAGTGTGATAAGGACGCCTATTGAATGTTTTTTTTTTATTATTAGATATTGTGATCTTGCTGCACAATAAAGTCATCATCTGCCTAGCCTTTTCCCAACTATATTGGGGTCGGCTTCCAGTCAAGCCGGATTTAGCTGAATACCAGTATTTTGCGAGGAGCAGCTGCCTACCAGACCTTCACAACCCATTAACTGGGGTAACACGGTACTTCATGGCAAGACTGGAGTCAGATTTACTGGCTTCTGACTATCCGTAACGACTGCCAAAGATCTACAAATGACAGCCGGGACCTACGGCTTAACGTGCTTTCTGAGGCACGGAGGAAACTCGGTATGTTAAGATGGTCACCGGTGGATGGGAACTCGGTATCCGCATAATAAAATATACATAAAAAAATAAAAAAACTACAAGCATACATTGTTCTCTATATCCACGTACAACATTGATTTATGAATCCCACGCCTCCAACATTTCAATTAGGAGTTTGACGAGTCACTCCAACGGTTAGTATTGATTTATTTCAACCAAGCCTTCTTATTTACTAGGAAAAGGCAGAAAACTTTGTGGCATGTGCCATTCACCCATTTTATTAGGAAACTTATTTTGAAAATAAGGTCCTAAGGTTTTGAAGTTTGGAGTAAATCTTGGAGCAGCGGCGAATGACGGATTTGGGTGACGAAAGATAAATATTTTTGTTTTCTTGTTTTTGGTGTTTGCTGGGATAATTTAGCGACTTTTTTTGTTATGAATGGAGACAAAAATGTGACTCAGTAAAGTAATACTCTATCAGCAATATCGAATGTCGAAAAATTTCCTCTCAAATGGCTTCATTTTTGTCGTAATTTTTTTGTTTTGAGTTCTCTTCATTATATTGGTGGTAGTGTATTAGTTGTACATTGGTGCGGTTGGTGCAGTAGTTATGGCGCATTTTCATTAGTCGTTATCGTTCGGTATACAGCATACGGGGAGCCCCGCAGGCGAGATAACAACCAATGAAAGTTACCAAGTCGATACATGTTCGGTATACCGTCTACGGTTCCCCGAATGTGGGCCCTGTGGTACGCATTCCAGACATCTCTCGCACCTGGCATGCGGGCCCTATCGACTAATGAAATTGCGCCATTAGTTCATAAATCCCCGACCGGTCCTATGAGACCGCGCTGTTATTGTTTTACTATTGTGTCTCGTTTTGCGGGTATGTGATAGGTTAAGCAACTCACTGCTGGTTGTACTGGTTGAGGAAACTCGTTATGTTAAGATGGTCACCCATCCACAGACCAACCTAGGCAAGCGTTGCTTAACCTTGAAGATCGACCTGTGCGGCTGTTATTATCTAGCCACGAGCTCCTCAATAATAATAAAAAGTAATGAGCTATTTTATAATACACGCAACAAACACAAGTCACAAAAACTTCATAATACGTGTATCTACTTACGTATCAAAATTAAAATTACCGTTATAAAAATTTTACAAAACTAAAAGGTTAGTTTTAAAGTAATTGTTTACGAATAGGACGCGATATAGTTTTAATATCAAAGCTGTCTAAAACAGGGCTATGCTATTTACACGGTGTGCCAAAGGGCAGACGAGTGGTTTATAAGGATGTCGAAAAGGAAATTTAAACGAAAAATATTGATTTAAATTTTAATTTGACGCACAGGACCGGTCGTTTTGGCGAAGCTTGGGGGAGGCCTATGTCCAGCAATGGACATCTTTCGGCCGAAATGATGATTATTTTTTTATTTAATAAGGTCTCGAGAAATCAGAAAGACGCAATAATAAAATTATTTCTTAAATTAGAAAAATTACTAATTGCTAATATACATATTAGCAAAACTTTTTGTCTATATAATTTGGAGATAGTTGTAAATGACTTTAAAAAGTTGTCCGTCATATTGGATTTATTATGACGATTTTGTTTACGGATCGGCAATAATATATGACCCACCAATCAGGACAATTTAACGCGTAACAGATTGTGATTTAACAATTTCACTTATGCGTTAAATTGTACGCAGTATGATCAGTTTGCTATCTTTCGACAGTTTGCAATCTTTCGACAGTTTACAATCTCGCGAGACAAATTATAATCTAACGGTATTTACAATGTCACGGTAACATAAATATCGTCCTCTGTATAAAATTTCAACGTTCTATGTTAGCGTTAGGCGTTGATGAATCAGGACCTTTATTTATTTAGATTATACAAACATTGTAAGTTAATTGGTAGCTTGTAAAAACAGATTCAACTACCTAATAAGTTAAGTAGCAACCCTATTAATTTAATCGGGTAGGTACCGAGGAAATGAGCGAGAGTCTTGTAGAAGGGTTAAATTAAAACGTTTAGCTTTGAAACGAATCGCCCGGTGTGTATTACTGCGATGGTGATAGCTAAATTTTTATTTTTTTAATACATTTTCATGTTTTTTAAGTTGTGCAAGACAGAGTTTTTGAGCCGGTTTTAGTGTTCCGTAGACAAATGGCAAAAAACGGAACCCTTGTGGATTTTTTGAGGTGGGATTTTATCAAATAACTTCTTCCTCTTTAAGTTGAGTGAGAAAGTCTGTCAATTTTACTGACTAAAGCATACCTGAAGAAAGAACAGGAGTAGGTTTTAGTCAGTAAAAGTCTAACACAGTCATCTTGATGATTTTCCACCTGAAAAATATGTATGTCTTCAGATGCAATTTGCATTTTAGGTCAGGGTAACTTTTTCGAAAAATTCTGCAGACGTGGTAAAATGATAAACCCCTTCCTAAAAAACCTATATAAGAAACTATGTGTAAAATAAGATACCTAAACCAATAAATATATAATTATTTACGTTACTTATTATTTTATTTATTTTACGCCTTGGGTTACACTTCGCGTGACCCAAGGGCTGGCTTTTACCTCGAACAGAAAATAAGCATTGGCATACAGCGCAGCGTGGCAATTCCGCCAGTCTTTTGGGCACATTACTGGTCGACAGCGATGTGGAAGAGTTTTTTGACGCCATTTAGACTAGATTTTATTTTGTTAATATGAATGGGTGTGTTACCTACATATGCTAGAAATATCTAAAATGTTTAGATATTTCTAGCATTTTAGATATTTATGTATAGTATCAGTTGAAATCATATTATTAACATTAGTACTCCTACATCACTATCTAGACCAGTACATTACAAAACATAGCACTACTCCCAAATGATGGCCAGAGCATCGTAACCACGGCACGTACAGGTAGACCTAATTGCTTAGGTTCCAGTCTGGCTAGATTCCAACTGTCATCAGCTTACGGCAACGGTAGGTAATACCATCAGCCTTTTGCTAGCTTTTACAGGCTAAATTCATGATTCGCTGAATGCAGGTAGAATTAGACTGATGTGATTCTGGGCGTCTAAGTGTGGAGAAAAAATTGAACTCGCTTGTTTTTTTTTTGTTCCGTAAACTTTTTGTTTTCAAGGCACATCTCTGAAATCGGTTAATTTTGGAGTGTACCTCCTCTATAAATGATAAAAAAACCATTTTGAAAAAGATCATACTCGTAAAGGTTCATTAAAAAAAGTTTTTCTTATTAATGTTCGCTTTGTTTTCATTTTCAATTATTTTTCCTGCTTGGTAATCGGTTAGTGTGAAAAAGGAATGCCCTCGAAAAACGAATTTTGAACCCAATTTATAGGTAAACTAGTTTCTGTCAGTGGCTTCGCCCGCGTGCTGGTGTGTTTCTCCATATATGTATATTTTGGACTCCCGTGTCAATCTAATAATACACCCATAAAAATAAACTACTAACTAAACTTAACTTACTAACTAAAAATAAAATAAACTAAAAATGTTGCGTATAGCGCTATCTAGTGAGAAAATTACTAGATTAGGGCTTGTAACTTACACATTTATACGTTTTGTTTTATTGCAAACATTACCATCTACAACATCAACATAATCTTACACTTACAAAAATCGCTACCAATTTTTTTCTCTCTCCAAAAAATCAATTACCAACAATTACAAAAGCCTTAAACACAAACCCACAATCTACACATCCAGGTAATTCTAATTGCATAGATTTGGCGCTGGCGTCAGGCCAAATGTCGTGGAGAGGTGGCTGCGAGATTAATTACAAGAGATTTACTGTTATAGGCCTCCGTAGTTGGCAAACGTTCTTATTTATAGTAGTAATGATTTGTTATGCTCGTTCAATTGTGCTGCCTTGTTGGGTATTTTGAAATGGTGGGCGAAGGTGGGGTTTGAGTCTGATTTGTTGGTTGACCGACGAATTTGTCGAATGAAACCGCTGGGACTAAACGTCGTAATACCACCACAACAACTTTGACTAACCATTTTCATTAACATCATTTTAGTCGAAAGTCGACCGCTGTTGGACATGGGGCTCCCGATAGTGTTACCAAAAAGAATGTCCCTGTGCATTTTATATACATCTGATTTTCACAATCCTCACAGTCTACATTGAGGAAGGCCTTGCTAATCGCTATTCCAGAATCTTAAGGCCCCATTCTCCATCTTTTCTGCGAGTAATGTGTCCTACCTATGACAAGCCATCAAGAAACACCGACTCAGGCAGACTTACACTCCTTATCTGTATGCACAATTAATGTCTTCCGAAAAGGTTTTGTGTGTTTATGTGAGATGTCCACCATGTATTGCACCATGGCACTATCTGCCCTATACAAGTTCCTGATACCCCGCTAAATTTAATTAGCAAATGAGGTGACTGAATATTTGGGTCACTTTAGCCCACCTTCTAGGAGGCCTTAGTCCGTTCCGTCTTCCAGTGAGCGGTCTTCGCTCCAAAATCTTCCGACCCTATCGACCATCTTTCTGCTAGCAGTAGGCATATTGCCACTTCATCATCATTACCTAGCCTTTTCCCAACTATATTGGGGTCGGCTTCCAATCAAGCCGAATTCAGCTCAATACCAGTATTTTACGAGGAGCGGCTGGCTACCAGACCTCCACAACCCATTAACTGGGGTAACATCATAATTCTTTAGGCTATGAAAAATTTAAGTTAAAAAAACCGGGCAAGTGCGAATTGGACTCCCAACTTAACTATGGTTTACGATTTATGACGTATTAAACTTTCAAGATCTCGTTCAAACCAATTTTCGGTAGAAGTTTGCATAGTTATGTACATCATATATTTTTTTAGTTTTTTCTCTGTTATTTTAGAAGTTACATCCTGTAATTTTGGACACATTTAGGGTTCCGTACCTCAAAATGAAAAAACGGAACCCTTATAGGATCACTTTGTTGTCCGTCTGTATGTCTGTCTGTCTCTCTGTTTGTCTGTCTGTCTGTCAAGACCCTTTATCTCGGGAACGCGTGAAGGTATTAAGTTGAAATTAAAAGTATATACTCAAGTTTGCGGTCCCTTGAAACTGCAAAAATCAAACTTGGAAATTGACGGAAAAAAAAGATACGCCCGTTTATATTGAAAAAAAAACGTACATTTTGACACTATCAAAGGAATCAAAATTCATAGGGTGCTTCCCGTTGGCCTAGAATCTTGAAATTCGGCAAATATTCGGCAAAGTCTGAAAACTGAAAATTTATAGTTAGGTCAAACAAAACAATTTTTTGAAATCTTCAATACTCGATTCGAGAATTGAACTGTTTTCATAGGTAAGTTTGTATGGAACTCTCAGGGCGCGAGTCCGACTCGCACTTGCCCGGTTTTTTCCACTTTGGAAGTGTTTCTCGCGTAAACTATTCGGGCTAGAAAAAAATGAGATTAGATACCTCAATATAATTTTTGACGACCTGTCCATAGATACCACAATGAAGAAAAAAATTAGTTTCAGTTCTAAGTATGGGGGGGAACTATAATGTTTTTTGTTTTTTTTTTTTCTATTTTTGTGTGAAAATTATGCAGTTCACAGAATACATTTATTTACTTAGCAAGTTTCAACAGTATAGATCTTATAGTTTCGGAAAAAATGACTGTACCCTAAAAAGCAATATGAAAAAAATCTTTGATCTATTTTATTATACACCTTTAAGTGTTTTCGTTCTTCATAAATCAATTTGCCTACTGGCACTTTAGCATAAAAGAAAGAACAGGACGAAAACAGAAAAATAAAAACAGAAAACAATAAAAAAAATAGTCTGACTCGTGTTTCAGACAGAAGTATTAAACTCATATCAAACGGGTCTATAAAACCCTTACTGAAATACCCACTTCGTTTCGGTACAGACGCATCCTTTGATACTTTATAAATATTCATAAGACTGAAATGGGTTATTGCTAAGCCTATGTGCCGAAGTGGATTATCATCATCGCTAGCCTAGGTATGGCAGGACCGTAAGCTTTTCTCACGTCACCTCGCTCGAATCAAATTGGATCCTTTTTTTCCTTTGTCTTCGCTAGAATTGTGCATTTAGCTTGTAGACTAAAAGGCACTTTGTATCAAGTTTATAGTTTTTCATACAAAATACAGTGTCTTTGTTTTCTATTTGAATGATTGTTTTTTGTATTTTGTTGAAAATCTATCAAGTTAGCCTTCTCAGTAAGATGCGATGAGATAGTCAATATTACTATGACATTCTCAGTTCCATTAAGATCGCGGCTTTTTCAATAACTCTACACATTTTCCAGTTGTTTAAATAGTTAAGATGCAAACCTACACCAATTTTACATCACAATGTTCCCTAGAGACCAATTTCTAATAATTAAAAATTGATTTTTCAATAGCTGTTTCATTGTTCAAAAATTGATTTCACTGGAAAAAAAGACGCCAAAAACCGAAATGAATCTGGAATTACTACGATAAAGAACATAATTACACAAACCATCTTCCTCTACCCTTACACCACTCCACCCAAAACCCCACACACCACTGCAACCAATTCATCAAAATTAATAATAATCTGCCTACCCTTCCATCATTCCTAATCCAACGATACACTGAACCATCCACGGATACATTGAATAGTTACATTTTGAATTATTTACAAGAAAATGGCCGGTCCGTCCGTCCCGACATAACTTCAATTAACACTATACAAAGGATGGCGTTATGCAACATGGAAACAGCGATACTGAGCGGGATTATAGCGGAATATTCGGCAAAAGTTATTGTGTGATAGAGGATTTTGTGAACGGGTTTCAAATAAAGCTGGACAATACAGGTTGGTGTCCATATTTTGATCGATATTGAGGAGTAGCTTACTTGATTCAAGCTGCGGGATTGGTTGAAAGAGATAGCGTGGTCCTAGAATTAACATGGATTTTAGTCCGTCAAAGGCTTACTCTCTATGTCTCTTCATTTTAAGCAGTTTGAGGAGTTTAGTAAGATACATAGATGGAGATACATAGATACTCGTAGATAACGCGTTCAGTATAATTATTGGTGTAATGTGAGAAATGGAACCGTATAATTACTTACTTAGTGTCCTATAACCCCTAAAAGACAGAGAGTGTCTAAAGGAATTCTCTATCATGAACTGTCTTGAGCTTCACACTTCACGTCATTCCATTACTTGTGGCAGAAGCGGTGGATTATTGCATGATAGAGGATTTTGTGAACGGGTTTCAAATAAAGCTGGACAATACAGGTTGGTGTCCATATTTTGATCGATATTGAGGAGTAGCTTACTTGATTCAAGCTGCGGGATTGGTTGAAAGAGATAGCGTGGTCCTAAAGCGCAAAGTGAACATGTATACGGATTTTAGACAATCAAAGTTTGACAATCTATGTCGATTGGGATTTTTAAGTAAATTGGTAGTATGTGAGTAATTTTGGAGACTTATGTAGTGCTTTATGTCCCCTAAATGGTCAGAGAGTATCCACAGAAATCTTCCATCGCGAACGGTCTTGAGCTTCACGCTTCACGGTTGGTGTTCATATTTTGACCGATATTGAGGAGTAGCTTACTTAAATCAAGCTGTGTGATTGATTGAAACAGATACCGTGGTCCTAGAACGCAAAGTGAAACAGAATGTATACGGATTTTGGTCAGTCCAAGGCTGACACTTTGTGTCACTTCATTTACGCCCATTTTCAATTACCTACCGCAGTTCATAGATAGATAGCTATTCTCGATAAACAATAAGATTCTGTCTATCCATCCACAACTTTGGTAAGAAATGCTATCTGTCGGTAGGTTATAGGAAAGCAAGTAAGGGCAAAAGGATAGATTTATTTATCTTTAGTAGCTCCAACTGTAGATATGTAGATAGCTTATTGAAAACGGGCGTTAGAGTTGGAGGAGTTTAGTAAGATAGATCACGGGTTTACTATATTGGTGCTATGTGAGTAATTTTGGAACCTCTCAGTGTTCTATGTGTAGTGTAATGTGCAGAGGGCATCCACAGGAATCCTCCAGCGCGTACTGTCGTGAGCTTCACGCTTCACCTCGCTTCACGTCATTCCGTCAAATTTGACGGGGACGGTCACACATTTTTTTCTTGACGATTCCAGTCCTTGGCACAGCTATTTAAGTTTGACAATTCTTCGGTTTTCTTAACGCTTACCTCCTGTGAATAATTAACATTGGCAAAAAAGCAACATAAAATGAAGTTTTTATCAATTTTATTATACACCTAAATGTTCCTCATATATCACTCTGTGTCATCATCCACATCCATCTAGCCTTTTCTCAACTATATTGGGGTAATCTTAAGCCGGATTTTAGCCGAATACCAGTGTTTTACGAGGAGTGGCTGCGTACCAGACCTTCACAACCCATTAACTGGGGTAACACGGTACTTCATGGCAAGACTGGAGTCAGATTTACTGGCTTCCGACCATCCGTAACGACTGCCAAAGATCTACAAATGTCAGCTGGGGCCTACGGCTTAACGAGGCACGGAGGAAACTCGGTATGTTAAGATGATCACTCATCCACAGACCAACCTTGGCAAGCGTTGCTTAACCTTGGAGATCGACCCGTGCGGCTGTTATCATCTAGCCACGAGCTCCTCTCATAAATCATTCTGCCTGCTGGTGAAAATTGCTTGTTATCAAATCACACTTTGCAGTAATATTCACGAAATTTCGTAGTATGTTCACTCTCAATCGGATTAAAGAATTTGAATGAAATTTCGTATAACTCCGTACACACCACCCTTGCCTGCAGCTCAGGCGAATTCCGCCTGGGTTGCAACTTGCAACGTCAAACTTTCTCCGCTTCTATAAAAATGTATTAATGACTTAACCCCCGACTTCCCTTAGGATAATCTCTACTTCCAGACAAGCGAATCCACTGGCAGAAGCCAGTTAGTGATAGTTTCTTTCAATATAAAGCCTTCTCAATTAAGTTCTTAATAACTTTCAAACTTCTTAACCAACCAACCAATATAATCAGCCAACCAACTAACCAAGAATCAACTATACAACCAACCAATATAATCAATCCAACAGCATACATTTTAGACTTTCCAGCACTAGTGCAGAAAAATACTTGTATCCACTTGTAACTTGTACTTTCATTCGGGCAAAGCCGCTGCTAGAAGCCAGTTTCTGATAGTTTCATTCAGCATAAAGCCGTCTCAATTAACGTTCTGGTGACAAATTAATGTGGTCAATGTATACCGAGGGCGGGCCGCACAGCCTGTCATACGCTACCTTGGAGCATCGTGACAATGTACTGGCGTATGGGCGTATGCTGTTAGAATTAGATAAAAAGTAAAAAAACAAAAAAATCAACCAAAACACAATTAACATAACCAACAAACCAATCAACTAACTAATAATTCTACCAACAAACAACAACCAATAAACATAACCAACCCACCAAAAAATAATCAACCAAACAACCACCCAATAATCAACCAACCAACCACCCAATAATCAACCAATAATCGATCAACCAACCAACCAACCAATAATTAATGCAAAAGTATACATTCTAAATTTGCTACTTTCTTGCAAGCGAAACCACTTTCTGATAGTTTCATTCAACATAAAGCCGTCTCAATTAACGTTCTGGTGACAAATTAATGTGGTCAATGTATACCGAGGGCGGGCCGCACAGCCTGTCATACGCTACCTTGGAGCATCGTGACAATGTACTGGCGTATGGGCGTATGCTGTCGGAATGATTACGTTCAGACAAAGGTTTTATAATCGTTGAATGAAATATTTTATTCGTCAATATGAAAAACAATAATAAAATTCTATGATCTGATTTTCTAAATTGGTGATGCCATCATTGATATTATTCGATCTACGTGCTTCTGCATGACTTTAACGACTATCAGTGAAAGATCTACACACTACTACGCTCTATCTTCATCATCATCAATTCAGGCAAAGACGTCCATTGTTGGACATAGGCATCACCCAAGTGTCGCCACATAGACGGGTCTTGTGCGTATCGCTTCCATCGGTCAATGGTCCACCTTGAGGCAGACCTTCAAACGGACTGCCACCTTTTTTTTTGTATTCGAGGAGATACCTTCAAAAGGCGCCCGGACTTTGAGGACAAGTCCGGGGATTGTGGGATTTTTACCTCACTAAAACCAGTCCGGTGATCACCATCAGCACATAGAAGGGGCCCCGGTAACCTCTCAAAAGACCAATTCCGTAACCCTCTCTGTGCAACGCCTATTACGGCAATTTCCTGAGGAGATGGTATAACGGTCTCCTCTGAGCCTCACTGTGTGAAACGGATCACCTAGCTTCATATTATTAATCAGCTTATGCAATTCTTGAACTACCATTCTAATCCACAACTCTCACACTTCTCATACACATTGCATACCGCAGCAAAAATATTGACAACTTAAAATATTCATCCCCGCCAATAAAACCATAAACAGCCCTTACATCCATAAACCAGAAACATACGTACAACCAATACAACCATACACAAATGAAAAAATAATAATTCTCCCTTTACAAGGCCATAATATTCGGCCTATTTAATGCTATACGTTGTAACTTCATGGCTAGTAAAGTTATACCATAACGCGGCCCATAAAACGGTAAGAAGAACAAATATTTGTTGATACGGCATTTTGCTACAGTCTGAAGTAATAAAACGAATTGTGGATTTCGTTCACTGGATACGGTATTAATGTTAGTCGAAAATGGGTTTCGGTCATTGGGTAAAGTATTTAATCTTTAGTGGTTTTGTGCAGATCATCGTGGTGGCCCAAGCAAGTAATAATGTGAATATATTTTAACTCATGTGTATCTATTTTTCTAAGTTTATCTGGAACATTACAGACACCCTCAAAGGTGTTACAAGGAGTGTCTAAAATGTATCTTTAGTTTATGTTTTATTAGTTACAGGTAGTCAGATGCCAGAAATTCCGACCATCAGTCTACAAGGAGTTACATATTGCCCAGTAACTGAGTTTGAAAGTCTGATAGACATTTGATTTTCATCCAGTATGGCCGAACCTAGGAGATGATGAATTGATGAACCCAATATCTACAACTTGTACGTTGGAGCAATTACCACTAGACCACCACTGCTCTCACATTTATCAAAAAAGAACAAACTACGCTCAACCGTTTCCAGCAAACACATATCCCAAAGCCTATAGTACAGCTCAACATTAAACAGTGCAATGCACCAGACAAAAGCCACATTCCATCCAGTCACTCCCTGGAGGACCGTCGCTTAAGACTTATGATTATTCTCAGCGTATACGACCAGCCTTCTTCTGATTATCACCAGCGTTAATGGCTGAAGCAGTTCTCTTGTATGGCTAGACTGAAGTCGTGTTAAAGTTTATACCTTGAATATGTGGCTGTTAGGGGTAGAATTTGTAAATGGTGTGGAATTATTTTGAGTTTTATTTCTGCTGTTGTTCTGAGGCTTTATTTTAGAAAAAAAGAAAGAAAACATATTGATTCCGCCCTAAATGGACGCACACTAAAATATACCTTAAATAAAAAAACATCGAAACTGTCGGGTAAGTGTGGAACTTGGCATAAGGTGCCAAGTGTGGACCTTGGCATAAAGCGTGGCATAAGGTATATGGCATCATAGACACTATTCCCTAGACATTATAGATAGAGTACAGTTGTCTATGATGTTAAAATATTGTCTATTGCAAGTTATGTTTTAAGCAGTGAGGTAGGTTAACAAAAGGCTCTACAAAAATCAGTTAATTCTGAAATTAGTACTTGGGGAGGCAACTATCTAAGTGGTTTTCAATCCAAATCAACAAGAAAATAGGTAGGATTTTTTTATGGGAATTGTATTTTTTTTTTAAGCGTTTCGTAGAGTAAGTGGGCGGTGCCTCGTACAGGCCGTTGCACTAACGCACACAGTGAGTAAATAAATCGCAAAGAATGATTATATTTTTGTGAAGAGGTTTATTGAAAAAGTTTTTCTGAATAACACTCTAAATAAAACACGAAAACTAAATTAACAAGTATCATTGATTATTGAACTGGTATTGCATTTTTGTCTGATTATATTCCAGTTTTGTAACAACCTTCTGAACTACACCGAGTATATGAAATAAATTTTTAGTATAAAAATATAAAGTGGAAGTTAGTGTTAGGGTTCCGTAGCCAAATGGGAAAAACGGGACCCTTATAGTTTCGCCATGTCTGTTCGTCCGTCCGTCCGTTCGTACTCGCTTAATCTCTGTGACCGTTAACACTAGAAAGCTGAAATTTGGTACTCATATGCATATCAATCACGCCAACAAAGTAGTAAAATAAAAATTGGAAAAAAATGTTTTATTAGGGTGGCCCCCCTACATGTAAAGTGGAGAGTGTTTTTTTTAATTTCCACCCTAACGTGTGATATATTGTTGGATAGGTATTCAAAAATGAATAGGGGTTTACTAAAATCTTTTTTTGATAATATCAATAACTTCGGAAATAATCGCTCTAAAAGTAAAAAACAATGTGTGCCCCCCCCCCCCTCTAACTTTTGAACAATAAGTTTAGAAAATATGAAAAAAAATCTGGAAAGTAGAGCTTTATAAAGACTTTCTAGGAAAATTATTTTGAACTTGTTTTTGTACTTTATTTGTGATGAAATTACTAACTAACTCGATAACTACTGAACTGATTTTAAAAAAATCTCGCATTAGAATACTACTTTAACTATTGATTATATTTTTTACTTCCTTGAGGGCAAAGTCGCTGGCACAAGCTAGAGTGCGTTTAATGAAAGCGCGACCTGGAGTTTTTTTTTTATTTGATTCGCAACATTATTCAGCCGCAATTGTAAGAAATAAAAAAAATTGTGAAGTGTCAAGACGTGATCATCCTACTATAATAGTTAGTAATACCACATACAATTTTTTTGGATTCAACCTCTTTTTCTCAAGTCGCACTTTCATTAGACGGACCATAGTTACTTATACATTTACAAACCGTCAACTTAAACATTATCTATATTCTACCACAATCAAACTAGTTAGTCAACATTTCAGCACAACAACCGCAACGCCATCTTGTGGCTAAGCTCTGAGGTTGAAAACGAATACTTTTGCTCGAGCCACAGTCTATTTTAGGTATTGTCACATTCCTAGGTTTGTTTCCTCCTGGATGGATCTGTGTTAGAGGATCGGAGGAATTTCACACCTCGGTGAGTGGTGCTGTGTGATTGGCTGTAGTTTTGTAGTATTAATTCTTGTAGGGTTATGGTTTTTGTGGGTTGCGCTTTATAAGTTACATTGAGGTTAATAATTTAACCTATCACATACTTGCGAAACGAGACACAATAGTAAGACAATAACAGCGAGGTCGCCTGAGACCGGTCGGGGATTCATGAACTAAGTTCATTTGAGGTTTCGAAATCTTTATAGCAAATACAAAATCCGGACACAA
Organism: Mythimna separata; assembly: GCA_030763345.1. Classification (NCBI taxonomy): domain Eukaryota; kingdom Metazoa; phylum Arthropoda; class Insecta; order Lepidoptera; family Noctuidae; genus Mythimna; species Mythimna separata. The sequence goes on from CM061190.1 coordinate 9,986,928, forward strand.
TGACGTCAATGGCTAGCCCAAATACTTGAGCATAGAACACATGACGTTTTGGTTACAAAAGTTCATTTTAGGATTTAGACAAAATTAACTCCCTAAGAGAATGAAACAGGGCCCTAAAGTTTTTATGAAGAAAACTACTTTTACGCGGGTATTGTCTTTAATATCTAAATAAAGCCAAATTCAATTATCATCATCATTTTAGCCGAAAGATGACCACTGCTGGACACAGGCCTCCCCTAAGCGCCGCTACAACGCCCTGTCTTGTGTGTCTCTCCATAGGACTCCCGTAACCCTTACCAGGAAACTATTCCCGTTTCGGCACCCAGATTTTCGGCACCAATAGGTATTTTGGATGGTAGTAGCCAAAACTTAAAAGAGGAGCTCGTGGCTAGATTATAACAGCCGCACAGGTCGATCTTCAAGGTTAAGCAACGCTTGCCTAGGTTGGTCTGTGGATGGGTGACCATCTTAACATAACGAGTTTCCTCCGTGCCTCGGATAGCACGTTAAGCCGTAGGTCCCGGCTGTCATTTGTAGATCTTTGGCAGTCGTTACGGATAGTCAGAAGCCAGTAAATCTGACTCCAGTCTCGCCATGAAGTACCGTGTTACCCCAGTTAATGGGTTGTGGAGGTCTGGTAGGCAGCCGCTCCTCGTAAAATACTGGTATTCAGCTAAATCCGGCTTGACTGGAAGCCGACCCCAATTTAGTTGGGAAATGGCTAGGCAGATGATGATGAGCCAATACAAAATCCCCGTACCGAAACGGGAATACTCCTTACCAGGTCATTGACAAATTCATTAACATGATATTATTAATTAGTATCTCTATAGTTGTTCTATCTCACTGTTCCATCATCATCATCATCATCATCCGCCTAGCCTTTTCCTAACTATATTGGGGCCGGCTTCCAGTCAAGCCGGATTTAGCAAGGTTGAATACCAGTATTTTACGAGGAGCGGCTGCCTACCAGACCTCCACATCCCACTGTTCCATCATTGTTTTCAATTCATATTTATTTTTTTATTCATAACACCATGGACCTTTACGGTTTTTGATATCTCTTTGAGAAGCGCATGGATCACTACGCACCGTCGATGACTTGGGGTCAACTGATTCAAAATCCTTTTTCTAGATTTGCCCTAAACAAACATACAAAACAAAAAACTTCCATTCTTACAACCTCAAGAAAACTTATAAAATATCTATACTTACGTCTATATACACATCTTCTCAAAGACACATCGCAATCATTAGTCTTGCGGCCATCAAAAGCTCGTTTTCTATTTTTTCTAAGTCTCTGCGACTGTTAGTAAAAACGGTAAAACTAAGTGAGATGAGAATATTACAGTTAGGACTTATGTGCTGGTGCTAATGTCTCGGTTAATGGATTGAGATACTGGTGTCAGTAATTGATGGATAATTGGGAAGTTCACTTTGAGTTTTTCTTGAACTCTTGAAGGTTTATTCGTAGTTTTTTAACCCTTAAAGGATTTTAGCATTATTGGCCTTGTAATTTTCCCATTGTTGGAACTCAGATCTTGTCTCTTGAAGAAAGAAAGGGTTGTACTCCACCAAGCGGGCCCAGTGCGGATTTGTGGAAAGAGGAGGAGTTTTTAGTTCTAGGCACTACCGGTTTCCTCACGAAGTTATCCTACACGGTTTTAAGTGTAGTGGTAATGGAATAAATTACACAAAGTAATGTGTCTGGCGGGGTTTGAACCCGCGAACTACAACTCGTAAATCGGGGCCGTTACCACTGGGCCACCACTGCTTAAACCATAATATACTTTGGATCAATTCGTTATATCCATTACGCCTGAGTCGTTTATTTACGACCGAATACTCTATCTTGTCAAGTCTTTTGTCACTTATGGGAATTAAAGAGTTAAGCGACCACTTTGCGGGAGCTGAGTTCCCGCCTTAGTCTTCGTGGACCTCTCGGAAATACCACGGGAATTCCTTTTGAGGAATATATTTAACTCACAGAAAGAATTATCTTCAATGCCCAATTTATAACATACAACTTCCAAGGCCGTAGGAGCCCAGCAGAGTCGAAGCCTCTCTCTGGGGCCATGGGTTCACTTCTGGAAAGAAAACCCGGGGCCCTGGATAAAAGGCAAAGATGGAATAGGAGTGGGTTTTAGTAAAAGTCAAACGCGCCCTCCTGCTCCGCCCAAGAACGGGAAAAGTCATTAGATGATATCAAACCTAAAAAACATCCAAAGCTTTGCTTCTGATGCAACTGCGCATTATTCTTGTGAAAACAAGCCTTAGGGTCAGCTCACACTGACATGCGACGCGACGCGATGCTGCGTGCACATTTTAATAGAGTGAATCCAACTAGAAATTTATTTACTACACGAAAAGATGCACATTTCATTGTGAGAATTTAGGATACATTGCTTCATGCAGCCTCTTGACGCCGCGCGGCGTCTCGCTGCGCCTCCTGACGTTTTTACATTCGCGACGTCGTGTTGCTGACCATTTTACTATGCGCCTCGCAACGTTGCGATGCGTCTCGCAGTGCCGCGCGGCGCAGCGCGGCGCAGCGTGAAATCACTGGCCTCTTCCTGCATCGTCGCGTCGCGTCTCGGTATGTACTGACCCTTCGGCACTCAGCTTATTGTATCTTTCTATTAGTACAGGAATTTTAATATCAGTTCATAACAGTGTTATGACTTCACACATCACACCACACGCCCACATGAGTAACCATTTTATTATTGTTGCTTATGTGTATTTTTTATGTAATCTAATTTTTTTCTCTCACTTTTTTTTTGAGGAGCTCGTGGCTAGATAATAACAGCCGCACGGGTCGATCTTCAAGGTTAAGCAACGCTTGCCAAGGTTGGTCTATGGATGGGTGACCATGTTAACATACCGAGTTTCCTCCGTGCCTCGAAAAGCACGTTAAGCCGTAGATCCTGACTGTCATTTGTAGATCTTTGGCAGTCGTTACGGCTAGTCAGAAGCCAGTAAATCTGACTCCAGTCTTACCATGGAGTACCGTGTTACTCCAGATAATGGGTTATGGAGGTCTGGTAGGCAGCCGCTCCTCGTAAAATACTGGTATTCAGCTAAATCCGACTTGACTGGAAGCCGACCCCAATATAGTTAGGAAAAGGCTAGGTAGATGATGAATTGTTCAATAAATAAAATAATACAGATCATATTTCTTTCTCTACCTACATACCAACTACGTCAAGTATTTAAAGTGCCTTACAACCACTTTCTATTATGTTTATTCGTTTTGTTTAATTAAGTGAGATTCAAGATGAAGAGGGTGCCTAGGCAGACAATCAGTGTCAAGTCTGAAAGATTGATTAAAACTTTTAGCCTGTTTTGTAAGGAACATTGTTCTCTAATATCGGTTACTAGGTTCTGCCAGCGGCCTCGCTTACGTAAAAGTAAGCTTCTCGGTACAAACTTTATATAATAATAATCACCTTTAGTAATCGTACTGTCTTCCAAACTAAGCGAATGCTTGTATTTATGGCGGACGGTATGATGTTTGGCAACTTCGAGCTCTCGTTTCTTCGCTCTAGAGGCAGAATTTTAGAAAAAATCCTTCCTTACTATTTGTGTGCATCTGCTGTTAGGAGGCTGATAGAAACTAACAGATTCTGTTGTGACTTGTACCTACTCCATTGGTGTAATTGCTGAAAGGCGTTCCAAGACGAGGATAAACCAATAAATAAATAAATTGTGTACATTTTGGGCATTTTGCCCAAAATGTTTGCGATCTAGGTCCAAGGGTTTGGTTAATTAGTAAGTGAGTGAGTCAGGAGCCTTATATACAGATTTTAATTTAAAAGGTCTAAAGGATAAATAAAACAGGGTCATAATAAAATCAAAAGTTTTATTGTGATAGCATCATTATCCATTTAAAAATAATGACAAATAATATTCGCATGCAAAGAACAAAAACACTGTATCATGCAATATTTTTATCAATTTTTGTTTCTTTTTTTCTAACAACAAAAAAATATTTTGCCATTATCATGCCCATACATTGAGGTGCTGTTTCTTGTAAAGCTTTTCCCGTATCTTAATTTTTATATTTACATTTTATAAAAATTGAAAATAAAAATTAAAAGTGGCACACGAAATATAAAATTATTTTAAAACTATAGATTTAAAGGTCGTCACACATTATTCGGAATCTTAACTATTTTATGGAACTAATAAGTTGCGATCCTAATTTCTTTTCACTATACAATTATCACAGAAAATATGATTTTTCTACATCATTGACCATTTTAGCTAAATATTTACTCTATCTAAATAAGTTTTCTGTCGTGAAGTTTGAAAATAACTAAGCGACATTAACAAGCTGTTAATAATTATTTCGTTCCAATTCAACACAAAAAGTCGATATAACTAGATTATTTTTTTCTATAAAATTTATAAAATATTTTACTTTCAGTCTGTATAGTTTACATAACAAGTGAATTATACTAAATTGGAAATTAATGGAATTATAAAAAAATCGATAGTTTATAATCGATCAATTTATTGAGCAATCGTAAGAAACTAATATTCGGATTGGATAAAAAAATATATAAACTAAATAATACACACATACAATGCGGATATAATTCTATATACAGATTGTAACAAAAATATTTTAAATTATAAAAAATGAGAAAAGTTATTTTTCATGCATTTTATTTACAAAAATAAATTTTATTTTTTACAGAACACAAAGCAAAGTGTTGTCAATATAGTTTTATAATTAATTTTCGTTGAAAACGCTTTGACATAAAATAATAATTAAAACAGACATGGCGACATAAAATTTTCGTTATTTTCGAAATCCAATAAATTATTTCAAGTCATAATAATTCGAAGTTTTTTATTAAAATTTGTTACTGACTGGAAACAAAATGAAAAAAACACACAAAACTTTACGGTTTTTTTTTGGAACTTTTATACAAATTTAAGAGAAATTTTCTTTGATAGAAAAAATCTTGTATCTTTCTGTAGCTCCAGCCAGCAACAAATTCTTCGACAATTTAATAACAAATTACACAAGTCTTCAGACTTATCCTATCGTATATACACCTCAGTCATTTAAACATTTAGGAACATAGTATATTACACATACAGCTTTTCGAAGCCATATTCGAAATTAACGTCAATATTTAACACAAGCCTTAAAAATAACACTCCGTTGCTATACGTGGGTGCCTTGGGATGGTTGGCTGCTATTACCTGTGAAAAATAATAAAATAATGACAATTAGTCTGAGTGATATTTAGAAAAAAAATATTTACTGTTTTTAATATTGAATACATATTATTGGATGAGATATTTTATTTAAATTTCATTTTTCGTAACGTAAAGATAGAAATTATATAGATATAATTTCTATATAATAGATTATATAATTAAATAATATATTTTTTTTATATAATAGATTATATACCTATATAAAAATCAATTGCTGTTCGTTAGTCTCGCTAAAACTCGAGAATGGCTGAACGGATTTATCTAATCTTGGTCTTGAAATGTTTGTGGAGGTCTAGGGAAGGTTTAAAAAGTTAAAAAATATTGCTAGTTTTTAATGAAAGTCGTTCTTTTTAAACGACTTCAGTAATGAAAGAGGTTACCAATTCGATTGTATTTTTTATTTTTGTTACTTCATAACTCTCTCATTTATGTTTTACTAGTTGCCAAGGGGTGTCATTACTATTATAGTATGGACTACGGTTTGAAATAAAGAAGGTATTTTTAGTTTATTACTTAATTTTTCCCTTTGGAAAAGTATTTTATTATTTGAAAGGACGTAATATAATATTTTTAGATTGGTCCCATTTTTTACTTTATTCAGTCATTTTCACCAATTCAAGTAGTATTATTACCTGGTTATTTTGTATCAAAACCGTGGTTACAATTTTTTTTACGCATGCGTAACGCTTAAAATAGTGTGTAATAAACACCATTGACAATATGACACCGAAATTGAAAAAATCCTGACAAACATGTTTTTCAGTTTTTTCTCACGATGAAAGTTAACAAGATTTTTGCACCTACGCAAAACAGTCCCATAAAGCAGCGAAAAACATCGAAAAATACAAAAAAGCGACTGGCAAAAAAGAAAGCATTTATTTTTAGAGCAGGTTATAAACAAGTTGCTTTTCTATACCAATACTAAGAGAAGAAAAATTATATTGTAGAAGAAAAATAATAATAATTATACATTCTTCTATTTTTATTTTTGTTTGTAATGAATAGACACAAAAACTACTGGAACGAATTTTATTTATACTAGAGTAGACATTATAGAGGAAAAATAATAATTTTGTATGCCTGTATTTTTTTATTTTTTCATAACTCAAAAATTATTACACCAATTAAAAAACAATGCTTCCACCAATTGAATATTATTTTATAACTACCTAACTATCGTCTGGTTTTTATACCCTGAGACAAAAATGACATTAAAACACAAAAGAACTGGCATCATTCCTATAGGAAGTTTGACATTAAATGTGTCAATTTCGTCTCAGGGAATAAAAAAACAGACGATAACATAGGCATTTTCTACTTTAACATATACAAAACCTCTGTTTTCAAAATAAACCTTCCCCAATTAAACCTGAACCTCTAAATTCGCCCTATCAGAACAAAAACCCCAGTACCTCATGTAGCAAGTTCAGGCAAACCCAATAAATAATTCAAGTAGTCCCAGTTTGAATGCATTAGATTTATGCGACTTTGCAAACACACTGTGGCTAAGATCGATCGTAATTTAAGTTCTAAACACAAACAATTGAGTTGAATTAAGCTTGCGTTGGTCTAACTTGGTAATATAACTTTACAGACAGCCTAGGCACTGTTCGGTATTTGTGTGTTATGTTGGAAGATTTAGATGCGCATGTACAATAATAATAATAACGTTTATTTAGCCAAAAATACAGATTGATACAGAGATATTAACACTAGAAGGGCCGAGCTTCATACTATACCTTCAAAGACCGCAGCGGTCAATTTGACGGTAGAGATTCAGTTATAATACTTATTGAATTAATGCGTCTATTTCATTAAAATAAAATAAAAATAATATTATTTTTTATTATAATTAAACAATTTTAGCTTTAAACTGAGTAACATTTGAAAAAAAAACGTGAACAATCCATCTCCGACTTCCAGCTCTTGCGGTGTACTTGCGTGCGATTTGACATCTACACCAAATTTCATTTCATCATAAAATTCAATAGTCTCAGGCAGCTTATTTTGATCAGTACCTCTGTTCACGTTGGGGTGCAGAGTACTCAAAATAATAAAATTTTTCCTGGTTTTCCTTGGTAGACAGTAAAAGTTGTACCTATTTGTCTCTGAAACTTTTATATGAATCTACTTCGGAGTCTTCTGATGAAGAAGTGACCTGTACCGGTTGAAATTCTGCATTATGGGTTTCACAAACACTGTTTGATAACTCGTCACCACTTTCATCACCTGACACATCTATTTGTTTATCCCGATATCGCAACAGTTCTTGTATTCTATTTGAGAACTACTGAGACGACAACTCATTTTTTTATAACAAATTACCACTGCTCACTAGACGAAACCATTGTCTGCAGAGTGTAATGTAAACAATCTAAATAGAACAACGTACTCAGAATTCAACATAAATAAAAACTTTGGAGAAATCATGGTTTACAATTCTTATCGTTGCCTTTATAATTATGCCGTCACATTGACGGTATTCGGTCTTAGTAGGTATTTGCAAACGAATCTCACATACAACATATAGTTTAATTTTTTTAAATATAGATTTAGCCTAACAATAGCAAATTAGGAAAAGTCATAAAATATCAAAAGAAACAAAAACATAGTTTGTAAAATATTTAAGAATGAAATCGCCGTGCCGTCAAATTGACGGTCTTGGTCTTTCTAGTGTTAAGTAGTAGGTTTATATTATTACATTCAGAGTTCATGATGCAATCCGTCCAAGAAAGGTTCCTCTACATCTTAAACCAGGAATTTCCTGAATCTTAAGAGGTAGTTATTTTAATTTTATTTAGAACTCTTTAGCGTGGATTTCATGAAAAAATATTGGTACTCGTACATATGTAATTGCAATCCGTGTTATATTTCAAAATTTGTTTAAAAAGATATACCAAAACCAAGCAAATTGTGAAAAGAATAGTTTTCAAATACACATGAATACTAAAAGGTATTTTTTTACGAAACATGATTGATACATAATTGGTAGATTATACCGTGTTATACTGCAAAATGTGTAAAAAAAAATCTTTTTAGATACAAATTAAAGAAAAATCAGATTCATGCTAATTGAAAATAAAATAGTATTAATTATTTAACTTCATGCACAAACGTACAAAGGCAAAATCTCTTGGTAGTTACTCAGATACCCGCGAAACGAGACACAATAGTAAAACAATAACAGCGCGGTCTCATAGGACCGGTTGGGGATTCAAACGTTAAATGCCTTAGGCAATCTCTACCAGGGAATCAAGGGTGGTGAAGAGCTAACATTACAGGTGCATTATTTTTTTAATCTAATGCAGTCAGGCAAAGTTCAACATGAAAAAAAAACTAGAGCTAGAAAACGACTATCAGGGCAGAAGATACTAAAAAACCAAACCGAGCTATCTACTAAAAGCACAACAAAAAGACCCAAAAAATGATTTTTTTAAATAGTTTTTTTCTACACTACTTTTAACTATGCTTTAGCATTCTCTATAAGGAACACTGCTTACCCGACTACCCGTTACACCAGACGCCTATTTACCTGTTGGTAAAACGACAGAGTTCCTGACCGCAGAGTAGGGGGGCGGCGCAGGAGTTGATGCTGGCTTGGCTGTGTGTACTTGACTGTTGTAACCTGCACGGAGAAGAATATTTTAAGATATACCATCATTTACCATAATTTCAACCGATAGGCGTCCAGTAACAGACAAAGACCTCCCTCAAATATAGACAATTTCAGGAATTTATTTCATCACCACTGCTTCCAGTCTTGCCATGAAGTAGGTACCGTGTTACCCCAGTTAATGGGTTGTGGAGGTCTGGTAGGCAACCGCTCCTTGTAAAATACTGGTAGATATTCCGCTAAATCCGGCTTGACTGGAAGCCGACCCTAATATAATTGGGAAAAAGGCTAAGCAGATGATGATTTCATCACCACTGCTCTCAAAACAGTGCAGGGAAACATCAACCGGCAGAGCTAAAAATAAAAAGCTTGCGTGCTGAATGATAGGGAATTGGAACTAGAAATATTAACAAGTGGATTATTTTATGCTATAACCGGTCCTGTGACTCTCGTATTCGTCGGATTCCCGCAACAGTCACCAAATCAACGGTCCATCTTATGAGGGATCTTCCACCGCATGCAGGGTAGCTTCCGTTACGTGGTTACCACTTGAGAACTTTTTCATTGCATTGATTATTTGTTCTGCGAGCTTAGTGCTTTGGCCACTGACACTAAAATTTGGCAATTTTATAGCCATGTTCGGCAGTTTCGGCTCTCTTGTGGATCCACTCCATTCTCAATTCGATCATACAAGGAAACTTCTAATATTGCCTGAGGGCTACTGTATAAATTAAAAAATAATGTAACTTACCAATATTACTATTCCTTAAATAGGGGTTGCCGTAGGTGGCTGAGTATCGTAGATCCACCTGTGGTTGCGGCTGCGGTTTGGCGTTTGGCTGGGCGTAGATAGGTGATGGTGAAGCTGTTTTACAAAATAATGAACATTATTTATTAAGGTACATGAATAGTGATAACTTAGATGTCGAAGATCCAATTATAGAACCTATTTTCTATAGTTGGATCTTCCATATAAAGATGAATTTGGCAGCTAAAATTTAAGTCTAATGACTTAGCCTTAAGACATAATTATTGCCTTGATATTAAATTATCAAATAGTTTCTCCCACTATATGTGAAGCAGGAGGAACTGTCAGACGTTTACTGACTAAATACCACACAAGTTTTTCAATTGAACTTTTTATTCCATGACTACGGTGCCAAATTCAAACAATCCTGCAGCCCTAGCAGATATCGGCTCTAACATGCCCCGGCAACAATGCTGACATTTTTTTTTAAAGTAATCTGAAGCCTGGTCTTAAAGGCGTTCACAAGTCAAAATGTAAGGATTATTAATTCTCCTCCCGCATTTTACCACTTCCTTTTGCACTACTGTTTCATAGAAGTAGGTGACTGCTTCCCATTGCCTCTCGCACTATCACGGCCTAAACTTGAATTTGACGCAAGAGCACCAATCGCCGTCAACAACTCATTACATGTAGTAATGATCCTAAAGTATAATAGCACCATTCCACTTAATTAATACCACTGTCTATTACTCCAAAGATTAATCCAACTGCAACTACTTAAACTTATAAACTTCCACATTGAATTTGCACTTACCGTCACCAACGGGAAGCCCCAAATTATTTATAGCATCCGTTTCATCTGACGACTTGGTCGATCGTTGTAACGTATTATTCTGAGATCCATTGCCGGCTGACAAGGGAAGTGTGGACGCAGTGTCGATGCTGCGCGTCAATGAACCTTGTAGGGACCTGTGAAGGGGATTTATCGTTTAGTTTCGAAGTGAAGTGGTAGGGGGTCTCTTGTCGAATTAACATAGGATTTTGATCGGGTTTAGTATTTAGATATTGGAGCTTTCAGGATTCGTGTTTCGTAAATGATTGTGTTGCTTGGGAATTGTGTTAATCGCCTAATAAATTATTTATTATTAATCTTTGTCTTTTTGTCGAAAGGCTAGCATTTTTGACCACTGTCTCACTTGGTAGTAAGCAATGAATAGGCTGACGATAGAGCGCACACATACACACTAATAAAGAGTTAAATAAAGAGGTTTTCTTTCTTTCTTTCTCTTATACGGGAAACCATATGCATTGAAAAGAGATAGAGAGAAATTTACAAAGATTTGGTAAGAACGTATATTTACTTTTAATAATAAAAAAAATATTCAAGTTAGATTTTTGTCCATATTCCTATTTCATATAAGCTTGACACAGAACAGACAACACAATATATTGTAGCAGAAATATGGAGATTAAACTCATATGCTACACAGACACATCTCGGCTATAACGCTACTAGAATAAGATTTTATTTCATCCCCACATAAAAAATACAATTTGAACATTTCACAAAAAACTATATGTACGAAAAATCAGACGAAAACCACATTTTTCATGTCGACTAAGGGGTGTCACACAGAACGTCAGATAAAATGGTTAATTAGTTATTTTCTGCTTAAGTTCTTTTTAAATTGTGAGCCTGTGATAAATGAATTGTTGGTTTTACATCAATTTAGAGGACACTATGTAGATTTAACTCTGTTTTTTTGGGTTATGCAAGACTAGTTTTAAAAATATGTATTGCAATTTTTTTGAGTACGCGAGAGATTGTAAGTTAGTCTTATATGGAACTTTTTTCTGAAATTCCCTTTTTAGGGTTCCGTACCTCAAAAGGAAAAAACGGAACCCTTATAGGATCACTTTGTTGTCCGTCTGTCTGTCCGTCCGTCTGTCAAGACCCTTTTTCTCAGGAACGCGTGGAGGTATGAAGCTGAAAATTATATCAATTACTCAGGTCTACTGTCCCTTGAAGCTGTGAAAAAATCAAACTTCTAAGCCAACGCAATCAAAAGATACAGCCGTTTATGCCGCAAATTTTCGACACGTGCAAGGGAATCAAAACCTACAGGGTACTTCCCGTGAACTCAGAATCTTGAAATTTGATACGAAGCAATTTTTTATAGCATAGATAAAGGAAAAATTACGAAAACCATAAATTTTTAGTTACATCACATAATATATATTTTTTTAATAATTTTAAACTTACTACCCATTTCCTCATAAACGCGTAGAGGTATTAAATTGAAATTCATACCAAATACTCAGGTCTATAATACCTTTAAGCTGTAACAAAATCAAACTTCTATGTCAACGCAATCAAAAGAAACAGCAATTTAAGCTGCATATTTTGAAACTCGCAAGTACTCGCAAGGGAATCAAAACCTAAAGGGTACTTCCAGTCGACCTAGAATCTTGAAATTTGGCATGAAGCAACGTTTTATAGCACTCATATAGGGAAAAGTCTGAAAACTGAAAATTTGTTGTTACGTCACAAGAATTATTTTTTTGAAAAATCTTCAACGCTCGATTCGAGAATAGAACTTTATTCATAGGTAAGTTAGCGGTATTGAGTTGAAATTAACACCATATAATTGGGTCCGTGGTCCCTTGAAGCTGTGCAAAAATCAATTTTCAATTCATTTGGTAAAGTGACGGGAAAAAAGATTCGTCCGTTTATACTGCAAAAAACGTACATTTCGAGACTGTCGAATTGTTCGATTGAACTGTTTTTATAGGTAAGTTACTACGGAACCCTCAGTGCGCGAGTCCCACTCGCACTTGCCCGGTTTTTTTTTTAAATTGAGTATAGCATAGCATGATCAACCTTATAATGTCCCCACAGCTGGGACTCAGGCCTCTTCTCTAGAAGAGAGAATGGGCAGTTATCCACCACGCGGGTCTAGTGCGGTTGATGGATGTCACATGTCTTCGAATTTTTGGTTCAATTTAGCTTGTTCGTAATGTTTTCTTTCATCATTTTGAGAGTAGTGATGATAAAATAAATTACCCAAAATTAAAACACCTGGCTCACTCTAAATTTCCTTTCATAAACTTCGAAAAAATAATTGTGTTTGAATTAATATACCCATCATTTGGTAACTTCTATTTAAAAAAATAATCCAAATGTATTCAGTTCTTGTCTACACAACACACACCTTCACATCGTCATCTGCCTAGCCTTTTCCCAGCTATATTGGGATCGGCTTCCAGTCAAGCCGGATTAAGCTGAATTGTCGTATTTTACGAGGAGCGGCTGCCTACCAGACCTCCATAACCCATTAACTGGGGTAACACGGTACTTCATGGCAAGACTGGAGTCAGATTTTTTGGCTTCTGTCTATCAGTAACGACTGCCAAAGATCTACAAATGACAGCCGAGACCCACGGCTTAAGTAACGTGCTTTCCGAGGCCCGAAGGAAACTCGTTATGTTAAGATGGTCACCCATCCACAGACTAACCTTGGCAAGCGTTGCAAACATCTTCACAATCAATAAAAAAAAACCCCAAAGCTGCCATAAAGACTACACAAAAGAAATTAGGGTTGTCACCTATCACAACTTACTGGTACCAATGGGGCAACAACCCTAATTTCCCTTTTAACTGTAGCAAAAATAATAAAATAAAATAATCATGTACTTACCTACTGGGTGGGTCGAGGGGGGGCGACTGAACGCGCAGGTGCGGTGGGGGGGCGTACCCCTGCGGATAGTCGTATACGTAGCCTGCGGGGCTCTGCCATGAAACATGTAATACTACGTTATTTTACCGCTAAAGGTTGTATAGTAGGGTCAGAAGTACCAACATATAGATTGACGGCTATTTTATTTTTTGAGGTGGGATATTATCTAGTGACTTCTCTCGCTCTAAGATGGAGTGGTAGGGCGAGTCAGTTTTTTTTTTAATAATCATTTACCAAGACATTTTAGTTACATATCAACATACAGACAATACAAATCATAAATTACTTACATAAAATTGTAAAGATTAAACGAGAGATAACGGTTTTACCAACTAACACCGCACCTATGTTCGTTCAGTTGACTTTTGCGTTCGAACATCACAAGTATCCCTTTCATACTTTCCCTAAAGCCTTAGCAGGCATTGGCTTTAGCATTATCGGCCTTGTAGTGTTCCCACTGTTGGGACTCAGGCATTGGCCTTGCTGGGCCACTATTCCTACATACCCTACGAGGCTACAGTTTGCTCTTTGAGGCTCGCGTGGAACACTATGCGCCGTCGACAACTCGGGCTCGGACCTAGTAGAACGAGCGGTCAGCGAGTTTGCCATTGCTTTTTTGCTCGATTTTAATATTGTAGTAAGGAACCATTCCTGAGCGAGTCCGACGTGCTAAGTTCCAATTCTTCTACTTTTTTTTTCAGGTGGGGTATCATCTGAATCACTTCTCCCGCTCTTAGGTGGAGCGGGAGGGCGTGTCAGACTTTTACTGACTAAACCCCAACCCGTTCCTTTGTTGCCTTCGATCCGGGTCACCGAGTTCTTTTACCTTGAAGTGTTTATTCCGTTATGAAGTCTTGAGGAAAGTAGACTTTCTGTACCCATTTTTTCACGTTCACGTTCAAAAGGTATTATTTCAGATAACTTGTGACTGTAAAATTGATTTCTTTTCCCTTTTGTAGTTTGATCTGAATTCAAGCTTGTGAAAATAAGTGTTTTTCTTTGATGTAGCATTAGCTGAGGTTTTCTTTGTAATAAAGGTTATGGCTTACTAAAATGCTTTGATTGAGTATCAGTTTTTAACGTTGATCTGAATTATTTAATCTGCTTTGAAAATAAAAAATGCCTTGTTCATAATAAATACGAGTACTTTAGAATTTAAAATAATTTTGTTTGGGGTGAGATTTTACTTAATGATTTTTCACGCACTTAGGTGTAGCGGGAGTGCAGGTCAGAATTTGACTGACTAACTCATTTAGCTAACCCAAGGCCCTAGAAGGCTTACTGGGCTGGCGTGGCTGGGCCTGCGTGGAACACTACGCGTCGTTGACAACTTACGCTCGTTCAGGACGGTTATCAGACGGCCGGACGGCGAGCAATGGGTAGCTCACCATCAGCAATCCCAGAATGAACATGGGTGGAGTTTTAGTTAATAAAAGTCTGGCACTCACTCTCCACCTTATCATTAAAAAAATATCTGTCCTTTTCAGGTACAGAACCCTAAAAAAAAAGAGTTATAAAAACAAACAATCAAGGTCACCTACCTTAAAGTAAGGATCACTATAAGTCGGGTCGGAGTAGTCATTGCTGTAGCGGAACTGCATCAGTTCATCATGGCGCATGTTGGGCAGAGGAACTGGACCGGCCAGCGGCAGGCCTGCGTGCAGCTTGCTGTCTGAACGGTCCGAGCTGGTGTAGTCCTGGGAAGGGAAGATACTGGGTCAGATCCAAATTTAGTTGACTCTTGGTTGTGAACAAGCAAAAACTGAAAAGGCTTGAATTAGATCTCCTGATCCTGGTTGTCTTTTGTAGATCTTTGATAGTCCTTTTAGGTAGTCTGGCGCCAGAAAAGTAGTAAAAGTATCGTGTTGCTCAGTACTAGTTCCATGTGAAACAAGGGTATTTAGACGCATCCTATTAGACTCCAAGTCGCCAAGCTAGTTGGAAAAAGCTGTGCAAATGATGAGGTGTATGGGAAAAAATGACATGTTGTGTTCACCTTAAATAAATAGACATACGAGCTGTTCAATTTTGATGCTCTCAAATCTGACTTTCTTTTCAACAAGAATGCACGATTCTTAAATTCATCATCACCATCAACATTTCAGTCAAAAGACGTACACTGCTAGACATAAGCCTCCCCAAAGTGTCACCACAACGACCGATCCTAGGCGTCTCGCATCCATCGGAATCCCACGACATTGACCAGATCGTGGGTGTAGCTTTAGAGGCCTTCCAACACTGCGACTTCCACCACGTGGCCTTTCGGTACCCGGATTTCATACATTGATTAAAAATAAAACCCATTACTATCACCAAATCCTCTAAAACTCACCAGCTCATAACTTCCATCACTTTGAGGAAGCTGCAGCTTCAGGTCACTAATATTGGAGCTCCTATCACTCTCCTTGTTATACACGTCTCCAGTGGTCACCGTCACGTCAGGCTTCTCATTCATCTGGCCCTTCTTCCGTCTCCTTCTGTGGCAGACCACCACGAGAATGATGAAGGCAGAGAAGATTATGATGCCGGAGGTTACGCCGATCAGGATTATGTATAGGGGTAGGGTTTCTGGAAAAAAGGTTGTGTGTTAGGACCGTCTTTTATTGCTAGTATTTTTTTCCCATAGGAAATTACCAATTGGTATCATGCACTAGCTAGGTATCGGTGTTTTATAAGTGCCCTTGTAGACCTATGCACAAAACTATTTTTTTTTTTAAACAAAGCAATTTAACCTTCATTTAATCGTTATTTGGTAAATGGAACGTAACTAAATTCAATGTTTATTAAAAAATCAAAGACGGAACCCAGAACATATTATAACATTTTCTAGCAAATTTGTTGTGGTTTGACTGTCTTAAAGTCCTTCTTTAAAGAAGGACTTTAAGACAGTCAAACTTAAGTTCATATAGCTTATTAAAAACGATAATAATATTAAAAAGGTGTAAGTTGATATGTGTATAGATTTATTACTTCTTCACGGTCAAAGACTGAGCGGATTGGGATGAAAATTGGCACACGGGTAGATCTACCAAAAATAGAGAAGTATAATTTCACGCAGACAAAGCCATTGGCTGAAGCCAGTTTAAAATAAATTTAACAACAAAATAATGAACCAGAAAATATTAGGTACTAGTACAGCAAATACCGTGGTAAAATAAATATAATACGTATCAGTTCCACTTGCACTTACTCAAAGGCTTCAACATGATGGCAGCATTAGCGTTTCCATATTCATTGGTGACGCTACAGTTGTACTGCCCATAGTGCTTCGATTGGCTCGCTCTTATCACCAGACTTGACTTTATCACGCCGTCTGGTAAAGATTCTTCTACTACTGCGTAATCCTGTGAAAGAAATTGTAATTTATAATTTACTTAATTATCATCATCTTCTTACACTTGTCCTATATTACTTGAGAGCGATGCATCACGTTCTCAGCAGTAGTCATGCTCTCACTTTTTCATCCCTTTTCTTTCACATCATTCCTCACACAGTTCATAAATCTTTTCTTTTGCCTCGTTTGCTCTTCTCTTACATCCATATGTATACTTATAATTCTTTTAATAACAAGCGTTTGATGATGATACTCATCTTCACACGACCATACCAAGACAAACGATTCCCTTTCAACTTTTCAGTCACTGGCGCCACTTTCTAACTTGCTCTAATATGAAATTAGTATTTCAGACATTATCCATTCTTGTCACACCACACATCCATCTCAACATTCTCATCTCCTTCTACTATAGGCAGTTAAAGTCTTATTTGTTTAAGCATCCTGTTTGGGCGCCTTCGGCTACTTTCGTCACTCGGCCTGCTGCGCTAGCGACGGCGCGGTGCGCGGACTAAGCGAGGCCGCAGGCCACCACTTCGGAACTACGAAATACGTGCGCCTTGTAAATACTCTCTCTATTTTTTTTTTTTGGATATACTTTTATCGTTATACAATCCACTGTCTTTCACTCAAATCCAAATCTACACCCTAAAATTTTGGTCCTTCGAGCCGGATGAATCAGGAGAAAAGATTTACACAAAAAAAGAGGCAACTTACCGCATCTAGAATGGGGCTGATCTCTCGACCTTCGAAGTACCACCTGATGTCATCAGGTTTGGGCACCGACCGAGCAGCGCATTCTATTCTAACGCGATCACCTTCCATGCCGAATTGGGTCCTGTTTGAGAGGATCGTTGGTGCACCTAGGAAAGAAAGATGATTTGTTAGTGTTAATAATATTTTGCAACTGGTCTTCAGTCTAAGGAATATCATGTTGTGACTGAACATAATTGTTTTTATTTCCTTAAGAGGCCTGCGGAGACCGCGCGCTATCTCGAGTTGAGAAGCAAAAAAATACGTTTTTGAGGTTGATGGAAGCAATCCAGATAGTATAAACAATTCTTGGACACACCGACTGGAGTACAGTCATCATCCGCACACTGACAGTTGCTTGCTGTGATAGCAATACAAACTATTGGAAATTTGGGAGGGGTTCCGTAATACCAAAAATGATGAATGAAAAATTAATGTATTTCCAATATTGTTTCGAGTATTTATAACTTGAAAATAATATCTGTGTTCCTACGGAAAGATATTTTGAAATATTGTTGTTTATAATATAGAAAAAACCAAATAAAAACATGACATTTTCGCTGTGAAAATGTGCAAATTTAAATTCGCTTTAATTTGGTTTGGGGTAAGTTTTTCAACAAAAAGACGATGTAGGAACCTAGATAATTATTGTCTGAATCCGAATAACATCATATTATGGTGTAAATATGCTTAAATTTCAAATGATTTTGGTATTACGTTTGTATGGATAATTCTAACGTCGCGCCCACCTTAATATATACTACAAGAAACAAGAACAAGGAAAATAAATACAATTATTAATTGTTGATTGTGTGGATCTACAAATACGGTAAGGCTTTTAAAATAAGCAGGGTTAACAGTCCTTGTGAACTTTCATGTTTCGAGATAATTAAGTTAACTTAAAACAAAATGTATTTTATTTTTTCTGTCATACAATAAAGTAATTTAAAATGTCCAAGACAGTTACTGTTGCATGTTACTTTCAAATAGATAAATTATAAGTTTTTTTTATTTATTTAAACAGTTATAATGCATCTTTGTCATGACAAAAACATTGATTTTTTGTATGTTTATGAACAGGTAACTAAGTATATGTTCATGTTTTTAATTCAGGACTTTCAGTTTCAAATTTCTGTAATGAACGAGATTAAAAAAAGACCGCTCATTGTGGCGGCGCTTGGTCGTCTTTCGGCTGAAATGATGATGATGATGACGATGTCTAATAAAACCTTGATGTCATTGTTTATCCAGGTTTTGTCATCATCATCATCTCAGCCGAAAGACGTCCACTGCTGAACATACTATGCTATGTATACTATGTACGAGTATGAATTTATGTGGCTGCTGTTGGGGGAGGCCAGGTTTTGTAATGTCTATTAAATATATTGTTTGATAAAAGCTTCCCCCAAATCTAGCCACAACGAACGGTCCCGTGCGTCTCGCATCCATCGCATTCCCACGACTCTCACCAGGTCATCGGTCCACCTTGTGGCCTTTCAGTGCTGCGTCTTCTAGTGCGTGGTTAATAGATTTAATTGTACACCTTTATTTTTACGAAATTAAGTTAATTTATTTTATAACACAGATCTATCTGCAAGAAAATTTAAAATAATGAAGATTTGGTCCATTTCAAACTTCATCATCATCATCATCTGCCTAGCCTTTTCCCAACTATATTGGGGTCGGCTTCCAGTCGTTAACGTGCTTTCCGAGGCACGGAGGAAACTCGTTATGTTAAGATGGTCACCCATCCACAGAACAACCTTGGCAAGAAAAAAAAAAGATCGACTCGTGCGGCTGTTATTATCTAGTCACTAGATTCTCTGGCTACCGTGACAGGACATTTGAAACTTACTCTTTATAAAAATGGTGGCTTCACTCTCGATTTCAGGGTACCCCTCCTCGATGACCTTGCAGATGTACCGTCCAGCTGTCTCCTTGTTCACGTAGACCTTCAAGTTCGGAGCCTTTCCTTTGACCTGCTGGAGATAGCGCACGTTCACGTAACACTGTCTGACTTAGGTATAGTCGTTGCATTTTGCGAGTGCGAATTAGACTTAGAGTCAATGACATTGTGTCATTATGTGTTCGTGATGTGCAACGACTATAGTTCAGTTGTTTGGTAAAATAATAAATAATCTAGTGTAGTATTATTTATTGCATTAACTTCAAAAATAGCCAGATTCTAGCAAAAGTTGTGATAATCCAATTTAAATGAATTACCTATTGCCAAAAATATGCTCAATAAAATATCTTTATCGCAAAAAAAAAAAATCTGAAACAATGACTACGTCTCATTGCGTCATAGTAGGTATGTATATTTATATTTTTATTTCCTTGTATAATAATCATCAAAGTTATGTATGTACTCGTATATAAAGGCGTAATTGTATGTGTGTCTATATTTGTTACTCCTTCAACGGCTGAACGAATTCGAATGAAATTAAGCACACGGGTAGTCGATATCCTGGAATAGAATATAAGATACTTGTTATGTCGGGTAAAAATATCCTAAGGTATGTTCCCTTGGGATATTTTTTTGCTTCCAGATAGGCGAGAGATAAAGATAACTATGCTACTCGAAAAATTAAATTTATAAATGACCTGCAGTGCAAGATTGCAGCTTTGTCATCTGGAATATTTCAATGTCTCACTTAAATCTAGACCGCTAGACTATTTCATAGCATCTGGACCACACAGATAGCATAATAACTAAATATATTACTTATAGTTTCTGAATAATTTTAACACATGTTTTTGCGGTTTGATCCAATGTTAGTCATAGTGCATGTTTTTAGAATTGACGTAATGTTTTAGAAAAGAACATGGAAGTGTACTCTTATTTATTTACGAAAAATCTAGAAATTAAAGTGATTGATTTCCGTATAATTTTTGTTTATCCTCTACTAGCGACCCCGGCTATTTTTCTACGATTATGGTGCATATATTATACATATATTTATGCGTCTTTCCGTACAAATAAACCATTTTTCTTTCTTTCTTCTTTTTTTTTCATATGAAACTTTTTTTTAATCACTCTATCTACTAAAAAAACACATCATAATCAATTGCGTAAACGTAAGCATTCATAGGGACAGACTGCGGGAAGTGACTTTGTTTTATACGATGTAGTGATTTAACTTAAACTATTGAAACTAATAACAATTTACTTAGAAAAGCCAGTTACAGTTTGTCTGAATGTAATCAGAACATTTGTACAACGTAACCATGCACTACTAACTAATGCATTAATGCTTATTCGTGCATTTTTACCTCATTACACTAATTGATTTTATTCGAGCATTTAGTACACGATTAGCGGTCACTGCCTAATTGCCTATGCTCTCTCACACGTGTGCATTACTAAACCTTTGGATTAATATGTTTCATTTAATTTCATGAACAGCAGTATCATTTAGGTTTCTTTACTTCTACATGGTCCTTCGAGCCGGATACTGCATAGTCTACAGCCATTACAAGTTTTTGGAACAAGCAACTAGCGGCAACATTCTAATTTAAAATCGAATTTTGATAAAAACATTTAGCTTCAAACTTTTCCATTCCTGAAGCGAATCCGATTCAAACCTTTGTTCTATGTATATCTGTTTTAATTCTGCAATTCCACCATGGTATTCACTTACCCCTATCCGTCCAGGCTCGTGGAACAGCCACCTGATCTCCGGCTGAGGCTGACCGTCCACATCACAGCTGAGGACCACGCTGGAGCCGATGTCAGTTTCCACATTCTGAGGTCGTGTCCTGAATGTTGGTGGATCTGGGAACAAAGGTTTTTGTTAGAAAAGAGTTAGTGGTGACGAGCAACACTCTTGGTTGATTCTTCGTAGCATAAGCACAAGCAGAATCAGCCTTATAATGCCACTGCTCAGACTCAGGCCTCCTCTCCATGAGAGGAAAAGGGTCGTAATCCCAGTGCGGATTGGTGAATGTCACATGTCTTCGAATTTTTGGTTCTAGGAAAAGCCGGTTTCTTCACGATTTTTTCCTTCACCCTTTTAAGAGCAATGGTAACGAAATAAATTGCACAAAGTAATGAGCCTGGCTGTGTTTGAACTCGCGATCTATAACTAGTAAGTTAGGGTTGTTACTATTCGGCCACCAATGCTCTAATTCTTCGTATCCCACCTAAATCTAAAGATATATTTATTGCCCATGCCAGAAATCAAACTCTTTGTGAAAATCAACCTTAATTTGATGGGGTCTTTTTTATTTAATCCATACTTTCCCACTGCTGAGCAAAAGCTTACCCTAAATCCTCCCAAGTACTTATATTGTTTTCAAGCCACCTTGAACTAGCCCTTGTGGTAGGCGCTAGGTCAACCTCTTCGCAAGTTGACCTTAGTAGTCGGCCATCCTCAGGCGGCCCACTTAGTACAAGAATTATCTTGTCCAGCGATCAATGTGTATGCAACTAATTGACCTACCCTGTCTCATTATAAATTAATCTTCATTTCCAATCAAATTAAACTCAAATACTACATCGGATATTTTTTTGACATCTCATTAAAGACAACCACGTCATACCCCGGTTTCCTAGTGGAAGAAATAGCCGCACTGTTTATACTGATGATACAACAGCCATAACAAAGTGCGCGGGCGCAGAAATGTGACGTCAGTGCGTACTAAACACTGATTGGTTGGACAGAAAAATGTATCGGTTGATGGGCACTGAAGGCAGAGTGATTTGTTGGATGGAGGAATGTATTGCAAGATTGGACAAGTCCAATAAATTAAACGTCTTTGGTGAAACTACTTTACGCCTCGTTCCCCCTTTGTCGTGACGACAGATAATCGTGTAGTTTTTTAAGAGTCGTGGTTTTGGTAAGGTCAAAAGACGTCTACCTTTGGACATTATGCCTCCACTACAGCTACAGCCCTAACATCCGGCCTCGTGTGAACAATCAATCCAAAACGGAAAGGTAAAAAATAAAATTACAAGCACATACGAGTACGTGTGGAAAGAAAATTCTTAATGAAAAGTTAAATCTGCCGGAGTCCGTGTTTCATGATAGCTGCAAATTGAGTCTTTAAGTCATCAGTGAACATGTAGGTTACTGCTAGGTAAGCGTGCATCAACGTCGACCACAATACTCGCCATTTCTCTGAAAATAACTAGGATAAAATCATACTTACAAGTGACTTCTAAGGTGGTATTCCCACTGTTCTTTCCGACAGAATTGCTAACTTCACACGTGACCACGGCGTTATGGTGCTTCCGAGTCACGTTGAAGATGATCTAGAACAAAAAAAAACAGACAAATTAGTACTGAAAAGTTTGTGCATTTTACACGACTAAAACACGTCCACTGCTAGATATAGGCTTCTTCTATCCGTGGCCACAACGACAGGTCCTGTGCGTCTCGCATCCGTCGAATTCTCTCAATCCTCGCCAGGCCATCGGTTCCCCTTATGGAAAGACTTCCAACGCTGCGTTTCTTTGCTTTTATCCCTATCGACAATTTGTTCTACGAGCAATGTTCCCTGCCCACTGCTACCTAAGTTTGGCGATTTTTCAGGCTATGTCGATTCATTTGAAATACTGGCTTTTAGCAGCATTTGGTTACACTAGAAACTGATTTTAAAAAAGGGTTTGACTGACTGCAGAAAATATTAAATCTTTCAGCACATCAGGTAACACAACATAAGGCATGAATGAGTTGCGCACACCTTGAAACTCAGTTGAATTGGCAGCTTGACTCGGATTGCCCTCTGTTGCTTTATCAACGAGTTTACTATTGCTTGTTGCTGATGTTGGGTAACTTTGTTGCGTGATAGTTTTTTCCTACGGTTTCGTTCGTGATTTATATTTGATACATTTCGTGTATTTTTTTCTGAATAAATTGCCTATTTTTTTTTATATACCATAAACTAGTGCTTGACTGCAATCCCACCTGATGGTAAGCAGTGATGCAATCGTTGATGGTGAGGCGCACTAGGTTATTAAGAGCCTGACAACTCCCAAAAGCCCCAAGAGTTCAACTCTAATACCCAAATTATAATCGGACGGAAAGACCGCAGCAAATTGTTCCAATCCTTCGATGTACGCAGTATAAACGACGAGGCAAAGCGCTTTGTCCGGCCTGTGCAGGTTTCGACAATGTAAGGAAGGATACTCGCCATACGACGCCTATGGTCCGGTAGTGCGATATTGGCAGTAGTTTTCTAACGGAAAAACCATTTTGCAATCGCATGATTAGCTTCAGAGCTGGCCTTCTACTATTAAAACTTTTGCCCAATATTGAACAAGCCTTTTCTAAATGTATTGAGGTGTGCTTCTAGTCTGAGGATTTTCCATTAAGCTTTTCTCAGTAACACCTCTAAGTTTGGCAATAGGTGGTGTATTACCCGGTTCCTCGAAAAACATATAGAGCGCCTCATCTCTTCCCAGAAGTGGTAAATTACTATCCTATTGGACCAAGAGAGTAAAGGTATAGAGAGTGCACTTGTATTTGCGGTATATTTATTTATTTTCGCTTTTTTTTAAACACCGTTGTTTTTGCAATGTTTCTTAATATTTATAAGACTTAACTTCATTAGTGATGTATTATAGTTATAAAACCATCTCATTTATTAATAGGTTTATTTTAATTTTTGTATAGACTCTTTTTACAATGCGAATATGAGAACAGTGTAGACTCCGCAAACTCTTAGTCATAGAATATTTTGTATTTGGGTCCTGGTTTTAATTTTTGTGTCTATTATATTTATTTTTATGGATGACTGGCCTATAAATTTCCTATTAATATTGTAATATAGAAACATTATAATTAGTAGGCCTACGTAAAATAAAATATTTTTAATTTAATTTTGGTTTCTCATAGACAAAGAACAAACGAACTCTCTACAGAGAGAGTAACATATGCGACTACATTACATACAGTGTGTGTCGGACATTTATTGCAAAATCTCCTCAACTGTGAAGCGTACACTTTGCACTGTCAGACATTAATGTCGCAATTTGTCTCGTAGAGTGCTAGCTTAAACAAACATTCATGGTTAATCTTGAGATAAGGATACTAACATTACTTGTTTTGTTACATTTTGAATGAAAATTTTGAAATGATTGTAGAGAATGCGTAAATTTCTTCCAGTAGCGAAAGATAGAAGTTTTCTAAAGGTAACTCTAAATATTTTTTTTAATTCTGAATTAGAAACAAGGCCCTACTACGAGCTCTTAATGGGATTAATTTGACGGCCTAAACTGTGCTGTTAAAGGGATGGAGCTATATAGTGTGTATAGTTCCATCTCTCTTTCTCACTCGCATGCCTGTCATTTTAACATTTAAGGGTAAAGTCTCGTACTGAAAAAGAAATCGCCAAACGTAAGTGGCAGTGGGTAGGACACATTACTCGCAGAACAGATGGTCGATAGATCCAAAAGGTTTTGGAGTGGCGATCGCATACTGGAAAACGCAGCGTTGGCAGGACTCATGGAACTGGACCCATGATCTGGTTAGGCTCGCAGGAATCCGCTGGACGCGAGATGCACAGGACCAATCATTGTGGCGACACTTGAAAGAGGCTTATGTGCAACAGTGCTCGTCTTTCAACTAAAGAAGTTTTATTCGATTTACGACTTCTTCGAACAACAGTGCAGTGGATGAGAGATGTGCTCTGTGGAGACAGAAACATCCAACTCCCCCGCACTTCAACACCCCATCAGAGCATTTTCCTCCTGGATGCGAATTGCAGTGGCCAATCTGGAAATCTCTGAACTGACTGCGGACCCAGGTTGGCCGCTGTAAAAACAATCTGGCCAAATGGGGCTTCCTCGACCCATCCTTAACACAGTGCCAGTGTGGGGCCGCTACGCAGGACATGCGGCACTTGCTGAGCTGCCCATCCTGCACAACCACCTGTACGCTTCGGGATCTATGCGAGGCCAATGATAGAGCCGTACGGGTTGCTAAATACTGGTCGGAAAAAAAATTGTTTAAGACATCGACACGATAAGAAGAAGAGTTCTAATATAAAAGAAAATCGTTCTCACCATCTCATCCACATAGTCTCCGACCACCGGATTATTGTTGACGTACCACCGGTAGATCTGTGCAGGTGGGTTGGCATCCACGTCACACCGGACCCTCAACTCCGAACCTTCCGGGATCTTACCGTTCTGACCCGAGCTGATCGTTATGTTCACTTTTGGCTTGTATTTCACCTGGAAAAAGATTGAGCTTAGAATTTTGTTAGGCTTGAAATTGGGGTGCTACAAGGAGCTGAGTATCTTAAGTTTTAGACATAAATAATACATTTTGATATCTCCTAAGCATGAGGCAGTAGGGAATAAGGCCATTTTTTCACGAAAGTTCGTTTTCGCAAAATATAGTCAATGATTTTTAACTAATGTTTTTGTCAGTTAAGATCACAGTTAAGATCCAGGCGATTGATGTAATAATTATTTTTTTTGTTATAATATTGTATTACTGAATAATATATACGATTTAATATGTTATGACTCTGTGTGTGGAAGGTATCAATGATATCAGCGATACAAGTAGTTTCTAAAATAAATAATTTGCATGGTTCTTATGTGATTTGGCCATTACTTTGCTATATAGACTTTAAATGAAACTTTGACCCCTGAATTTGTTTTGGTGTTTTTGTAAAAATTGCTTTTTAAAACCTATTTGCAAAATAAATATCATAAATTTTTGCTAAACGTCTTAGATGCGCGCGTACTTACATGCGTTTTTATGAAAAGTTCACACTGCATATAGTGGACGCCTACGCACTTTAAATGTATAATTACTGTATATTTGTATAATTAATATACCTAATTACCTCAATATGCACAGTAGCCATCCTCGGAGCCCTGTCCGCCGTGTTCTGCGCTTGACATGTAATTGTCTGGTTGTGGTGACCCTTAGTTGGGGTCAACCGCAGCACCGACCTGCGATTGACAACGACATATTAGTATCATGGTGTTTGGTGTCCGTTTAATAGGTTAGCTAATTAAAAGATATGTGATATCATTCTATAATCAGCTTAACAATGTTCTCACGAATGTTTCCCGAGTTGAAGAATAAAATTTATGATTCCGTGAGAAGACTTGTCACACCCTATGTATCAGAAGGTTGGGCTGTGTAAAAGATAAATGAAAAAAAAATGCAGATAGCGGAAGTGAGAAGCTTTCGGAGCAGGAGTGATGAAATAAATTACACCAAGAAAACCCTCGCATAGATTTGAACCTGTGTCATACGGCTTGTATGTTAGAGCCGTTAGATCTGAGCCTCCATTACTTTGACACATCACATACAACATATTGGAAGATAATTATGGTAGTTTGTACTTGTGTTAAAATTTTTATCAATAAAACTACAATTTTAGGTAGAAATGAATATCTGTACTTGTTAGGTATTGCTCTCACAATGTAATTTAAATGGTTGAGGTCACTGTTTCTTAAAATACTAGAACCTAACCTAACTCAGGAGCCAGGAATTCACTTATTAACCAGTACAGCCAACAAAGATTTTATTCCCACAGCCTAAAAAAGTTCCCCCTGAAGTGTGGAAATAAATACGAACCTCGTTTTATATCTTTGTCCATCGGGTAACAGCTCCACTATACTTTTTACATGTTTCTTGATGACTGACTGACTGCCATCCAGCCAAGTTATCTAAACAAAACAATAATAGTTATTAATTTACACCAAGAAAACAATCTGATCAAACTTTTCTTAACTGTATTGGCAAAGGCGTGTAGCGACATCTATGAAACATGTCTGAACTAGAGTGCGTCTAGTGAAAGCGCGACCTGGATTTTTTTTTTTAATTTAATTGTCAACATTATTCAGTCGCAATTGTAGGAAATTAAAAAAGTGTGAAGTGTCGAGACATGATTCTCCTACTAGTTAATAATACCACAACTATTTTTTTTGGATTTTACCTCTTTTTCTCAGGTCGCGCTTTCATTAAACGCAATTCAAAATACTACATCGCCGCAATAAAGCTCTCCGCACGAATAGAACATATACAACAGCCCGAAATCAATCCGACATCAATAAAAAAAAAACTTTTAGGGATAGCTCTGCGATTTTTTTTTTATATTTGCCAAATATACGGAACAAAAATAGGACATCTATTTATTTTTTTTAAACTTCATGTACAGTAGTGGTACATAGGCGGATTTACACCCGTTTTCAATAACGCGGTAAGTTATTGACGGGGTAGTACATAGATAGATAGCTACCCCGATAAACAGTAAGTTTTTATCTATCAATTAAATATAATTGATAGATAAAAACCATTTCCTACCAAAAAAATATTTTTTGGTAGGAAATGCTATCCGTCGGTAGGTTATAGGATAGCAAGTAAAGCCAAAAGGATAGATTTGTTTAACTTTAGATAGATAGCTTATTTAAAACGGGCGTTAATGCATCAAGGCTTTCTCTACCAGTCTACCTTTGGGTTAAAAAACTCAACAATATAAACTGACATTTAAACTTCCTTGTTGTTACAATTTGAAAGCATTTTAAGAACTATGGTTTTTTTACACATACGCTTGCCAAGGTTGGTCTGTGGATGGGTGACCATCTTAACATAACGAGTTTTATCCGTGCCTCGGAAAGCACGTTAAGCTGTTGGTCCCGGCTGTCATATGTAGACTGTAGTTCTTTGGCAGTCGTTATCGTTACGGATAGTCAGAAGCCAGTAAATCTGACTCCAGTCTTGCCATGAAATACCGTGTTACCCCAGTTAATCGGTTTCTGGTAGGCAGCCGCTTTTCTTAAAATACTGGTATTCAGCTAAATCCGGCTTGACTGGAAGCCGACCCCAATATAGTTGGAAAAGGCTAGGTATATGATAATGATGATGGTTTATTTACACATACCTCAGACGCAGGTTTCCCCCCCGAAGACACGCACTCTATCTCGACGGGTTGGTCCTCTGTGGCATCAATGAACGCTCCTCGCAGTATCCTGGGTGCTTCTGGCGCAACGAGCACTGTGAGTTGAGCGGTGCGCGAGCGGATCGCTGGCTCATCTAGGGAAGAAGTTTCTTTGTTAATAAAACATAGGTTAATGGAATAGTGATTTGAACAGCTAGGGATTCTAGGGTTTACTTGAATGCATGGGTTTCTTAAAGATTGATTCATACACACACATTGATACTTGACGCGTCAATGTGTGTGTATGAATCAATATGAAGCGCGTCGCTGATGTCCTCTCCTTTTTTTAAGTGGAGAATACTAAAAAGAACTTCTCTGACATATCAATTCGTGAACGTTCAGATGCCCCTTGCGTTTTAAGTCCACAGTGACTCTTTTGAATAATCCCCGAGTGTTCCAAAATGTTTTATTAATTAAGGTACCTACTGAAAATCCTAAAATTTTAGATCGGTTTACCTACTGACATGTTGTGTGTAAAAAAATTTAGTATTTAGAATAATGCAACATTCATACGCTCATTAAAATTAAATTGTGGCTTTGTTCTAGTTCGGAAAAGAAAAAAAAATAATTTAAGCACTTGTAATCCTCTCTGCCGGTGGCAACCTGCTGCTCGTGCGTTTAAGTTCTAAGATAATATCATCTGCCTAGCCTTTTCCCAACTATATTGGGGTCGGCTTCCAGTCAAGCCAGATTTAGCTGAATACCAGTCTTTTACGAGGAGCGGCTGCCTACCAGACCTCCACAACCCATTAACTGGGGTAACACGGCACTTCATGGCAAGACTGGAGCCAGATTTTACTGGCTTCTGACTAGCCGTAACGACTGCCAAAGATCTACAAATGACAGCCGGGACCTACGGCTTAACGTGCTTTCCGAGGCACGGAGGAAACTCGTTATGTTAAGATGGTCACCCATCCACAGACCAACCTAGGCAAGCGTTGCTTAACCTTGAAGATCGACCTGTGCGGCTGTTATTATCTAGCCACGAGCTCCTCTGTCTGTCTGACTACGGACACGTAGCTTAATAGACGCATATTCGTCACTATACGCTTGATGTACGCCGGCGTGAAGCTTGCACACACAACTATGAAACTATGTCGACGTGGTGTCGTTTCGACGAATACCTATAATTTTAAAGATAAGTATTTAATTTGTAATTGAAAATCAATAAATTTTATGACACCCAACTAAATAGCTATAAGAATTTATTCTTCCAAACAACACATACGAGTATTTAAGGCATAGTGCATATAAGGGAAAATACAACAACGGGATGCTGCAATAAAATTGTCGCGCACAATTTCTCGTCATATTTCTGTAATTGACTGACGCGCGCATCTCGACGACTCAGTGAACATCACACCTAACAGTAAAAGCTAAGCCTACTTAAAGGCTACACCTACTTCAAACTGTTTTGTCCCATGGGAATGAGAATTCAACTTGTAAGGTCTGGTAATAAAATATTAAGTACTTATTTCGCGATTTTCTATACTCGTAGATTGAACAATTCTTTTGTTTCGTTTTCTAGTTTATTAAAGTCTGAATTAAAGTGATACTTTATGTTACTAACTAACTTCTGCCGGCGGCTTTGCTTGCTTAAAAGTAGGTCTCTATATATATTTTTGAACTGCTTCATTCTTTTTGGAGGTGAATTTTGGAAAACACTCTCTTAGTGTGTATTACTCGCCTATGTTATAAAAGGCAAAGATCACACTCCTAGTTCCAGCAGTTTTGGCTGTGCAGTGATAGGTCAGTCAGTCCTTTAATATCATCATCATCTGCCTAGCCTTTTCCCAACTATATTGGAGTCGGCTTCCAGTCAAGCTGGATTTAGCTGAATACCAGTATTTTACGAGGAGCGGCTGCATACCAGACCTCCACAACCCATTAACTGGGGTAACACGGTCAGTCAGTCCTTTACAATATGGATTTAAAATTACAGGGTTACCACACATGATGTTTTCGCCACTATTTACATTTTAAGCTAGTTTTTTCTTTTCGTATTTTTAAAGCGTTGGTTTTTTTTGAAGAATTGTTATCGTATTAATTTGTATTCAAAAGTTATAACTTGAAATAAAACAACTATTTTTGGTAAAGTATCAATTGACTTAAGATTCAAGAGATCATTTTCTGTGTGATTATAGACGTCTAGACTAGTGTTCTGTAAACTTTTTGTGTTCAAGGTCTATTTAAAAAATTGGATTTTGTGGATACGCCATTAATAATTAAGAATATTTTTTTAATCAACAACACGAACATAGGTAAAGAATATTTTAATTTTAATATACCTACGCTTCGTTGTAATTTCCAACAGTTTTTCCATCCCATTAATAAATTTCAAACTCTATGTGTAGGTCGATAGGTCTACATTTTGTCTGTCTATTAATTTTATGAGATAACAGTATTTTTTGAGGCAGACCAGCTATTCACCACTTCAGTGTGGTGTCGCGGCACCCTTTGAAAGGAAAATACTTGTTACTTTGATAGTGGGATTAACCGATAAATTCTGAGAAAGTCCGATGAAAAACACGACAAAAGGCTGGAGAATTTCAAACTTAACTTTTAATAGCAAAATTATGAAAGGTAAAATTATAAACATTTTGAAGCGTGAATAATATACCTATGAAAATATACCTAATATTCTTTTTTTAAACGGTATTTAGCTCACCCCGTTTGTTTTATTTTTTATTCTTGGGTCAAATTTAGTAATTCAAATTTCATCCTCTTCCTGTCAACCGATTAATCTGAAATTTTGTATACACTTTGGATTTTGGTGACAATACAATTATAAAACAGAAAAGAAATGAATTAAACAGAATGCGAAATAAAAACTAAAAACTAGAAAATAAAAATAGGTAAAAAAACTTTTTAAGTTAAACGGTTTTTTTTTAACTCACGACGTACAATCCATAAGTAGGAACCGTTATCATTGGGCCATACATCGCTGTTCCACAAATGTTAATTTATTTTTTTGGTCTAATTCCTATAATAGGACAAACTAACTGACTGATATATCAGCGCACAGCCGAAACTTTTGGGACTAGGAGCGTGAAATTCTGCACAGGGTTTTCTTTAATGACGTAAGCTAGGGTCCAAAGTTTGTATGGAGAATCATACTTTCACTCGGGCGACGCCGCTGGGAGAATAAGGTAGTTTTTTGATATATTTCCTTATTTATTTTATTGTTAACCAACTAACTCATATGGGTTTGAAGAGTTTGTTTCATATTAAAGCGAGAACTTTACTTGCTAACGCTACTTTCCTTAAAAATAGCATGAAATTAAACTGTGTGACAAGTTTACAACAAGTTTTATTAATAAATAATATTTTTTGTGGTTGTGACGAGTTAACAATGGATGTATGGGAATTTTCAAAAGTGTGGCGAGTCGAAAATGTGACGAATGTACAATGACCCACCAGAGCCTTTAAGGTCCATTGATCAAATCTAGTCGAGGTCAGCTCGTCGATGGGTGACCAACAATTTTATACCCCTCTGCGTATCGGAAACCTCGAATTGAATTCATAGATCTTTCACAGTCATTAAGTACGGTCAACGGAATACCAGTGGTAACACACCACGGAATTCACAGTCAAGTCACATTTATTTTTCAATGGCGAAAGTTCGTATGTGTAATGTACACCGACGACCTGGCGAGTCCAATGGATGCGAAACAAAAATATTTGTTAAATTAATGTTATATTTACTTAAAGAGTGGAATTCGCTGCCGGAGTCTGCAAACACAGACAAACCTGATAGCTACAACTTAAGAGCCTATTACACTACCTACTCGATACGACTCGATACGACTCGATACGTTGACTCGTTACGTCAACTCGATACGTCGAGCCCCGTCGAAGACCGACTTATTACACTACGCGACGTAGACCAAGACCGTTCGTAAAAACAAGTGGCGTAATAAGCCAATTAGAGGTTTTTAAGTAAAGAATGAATGAATAGGTTAGTACTAGGCAACCATGCTCCATCGTCGGCCACATCATCGCTTACTATCAGCTAAGATATTGGTTAAACGTGAACCTATCAATAACAAATAAAGAACCTATGTCTGGAAAATAAGACAGGGACATGATAGAAAGATACAAATAAATTAGAAACTACACAAACAGACATTCTATTGTCTTTCAATAATAAGTACGAATAGTTTCTTCGAACGACAAAGATATGAGAATTTATGATGTCTTTCCCGTTATATGACAGACAAAGTTATTCTCCTATTTACTTCATATTAATGTACTACAATGACAGAATTTCTTCGAAAGATTTCTCATTAGTTACCTATAACAATCTTCATACTTTTACTTAGGTCAGAGATGGGTAACTTATGGCCCGCGGGCAATTAATTAATTTTGTCGCTTTATGATGGAACAAGAGGGCTCCCCACGCCCTCTTGTGTCAAACTTTTACTGACTAAAATCCACCTGTGTTTTTCAGTTGCATTTTGCGTTCTAGAGCTAAGGTAACGCTTTCAAATGTTCACGCAACAGTTATACTAAATAGGACTCAATCCAGACTGTCCTTGCAAATTATAGTTTGATAGTGTCTTTTTTTTTATTTATTTTTTGCCCGTGATTGTTAAGGTGAGAAAAATATCAAATAACCTTTCCCTCTTTGAGTATAGCGAGAGAGAGTCTCAACGTTTTACTATCTACAACCCACCCATGTTCTTTTAGTCGCTCTTTGCGTTCTGTGAACTTAGTTTACTAAATAACCATTCAAATTGCGATAGGAACCTAGAGCTATCACGTACCCCAAGTACAAAAATCGTCCTATTTCTCCATATTACATGACTGTTTAAGTATAATTCCTGCAAGTTTTTCCTAAACTTTTTATTAAAAAAATAAATCAAACTTTTGCGGCCAACGTCGTATAAGATTTTCCACCCCTGACGTAAGGTACCTACTTTATGAAAAAATAATTATTGTCTTATTTGTTGAGACAGTTTTGTCTTTCAATATTGGAATGGGGCATATAAGAAAGAGATACAACGTGCTTATATATTGGATGTTATTCGAAGTATACTCTTAATAAAGGTTTATTACCCTCTGAATCGAGTATTTGGCGTTGGGATAGTAAATTATAAGTGTTTTTGTGTCGGTAATAAGGTCATTAGACTGTGGATAGAAGTATAAAAGTACCTCCTTTACCTTGATAACGATATGGGAATTATTTTCGAATGAGATATTCATACATATGTATGTAAGTATGTATAAGTCAATTATATACTTGAAAAACACAACACGTCTTTTAGCGCTGTCGAGTAATTAATATTACACTTCAATAAAATATTTCAAAATAGTATCCCATTGGGAACACGGTTTCAGAGAAAAGAAGTTGAAGTTACATAAAAGCAATGAAAAATTAAAAAATAAACAAAACGAGCGCTTCACAAACACAAGCGTGCGGTCGATTCATCGACCAAGAGCGAGCGGCCAAACGCGCAGCTGATCGGAATTATTATTAATTAATTATTTTTTAAAGATGAAAAAAAAATGTTTGTTCCCAGCAATATTTTTTGGTCTAAGTTACTTAATTATATGTACAGAATATGTAGTTATCGGCTATGTGATCGGTCTTTTTACACACTGTATGTGATGTGTATTCATCAATTGTCTATAGTCTGTTTTTTAAACCCTGAGACTAAAATGACATTACAACACAAAGGAATTGTCATCATTTCTATAGTAAATTTGACATTACTCGTGTCAATTCAGTCTCAGGGTTTAAAAAACAGACCATAGTAGGTACTCATGGTACAAGCTCTGCTTAGTTTGAGACTAGATGGCGTTATGTGAAGTTGTGAATGAAAAAGAAAGCTGAACTTACTGTTATAACCGGAACTGACTTGGCACTGGTAGCGTCCGTCATCTTCTAGAGTTACATCCTTGATGTCTAGAGAATAATCCCCTGAAACAAAAACAGTTATATCAGTCATGAAACAAAGTAGTCCCCAATTTTGAAATCGACTTGACATGGGATTTTTTGTAAGAGTTACCGTGGTCCTAGAACGCAAAGGACAATTGAAGGACACACGGTTTTAGTCAGTTAAAAACTGACAGACCCTCTTGCTCCACAGTAGAGCGAGAGAAGTCAAACTAAATTAGCGTGTTATAAACAGTCTAAAGTTTATGTTGAAAGACTCTGAAGTGCGACAGCGAAACGAAAGACACTGTGTACTTTATTACAATTCACAAAACATCGTGAAGAAACCGGCATGTCCTGGAACCTAAAATTCAAAGACATTGACTGGACGTCGGTCGTTTGACTGCAATAACGGATAATGAAGATAAAAAAATCCAACTTTCAATACCCATGCAAAACAGGGCTAATTAGTCATAATATTCACCTTAACATTTCCTCCAGCGTAAAATATAAAACTATTAAAATTATCGTCTAAAAGGCGATGCAGCAAAATCATTTCAACGAGGGATTTCTATTTAATAAGCTGACAGTACCATTTTGTTCTGCATCCGATAAAAATGAATGGAGCTGCGGGATTACCCTAGTTCCGTTCAAATAATTAATTGTACGCGGATTATTCAGTTAGTTTTTCAAAGATGGGATTTAGTCTTTGAGCTAGAGTTTCTGTTTTATTTTTTAAAGATGAGGCTTTAGTTTTTATTGTGTTTAGTTTTTTTTTATTAATATGTTTATTTTATTAAGACGCGTCTGAGTGGCGTGATAAGGGTTGTGAACTAATTATTTTTTGTTCAATATGCTTTTTTTAATAAGTATCTTCACTAGTTGCTAAACATCTTTAGTATACTTTATTGAACAGACTAAATGCTTAAACTCACTCAATAGGGCAATGGAAAGGTCCATTCTCGGAGTTCCCTTGCGTGATCGCATTAGAAATGAAGATTCTCGCAGAATAACCAAGATTACCGACATAGCCCGAAGAATAACCTACTAAAGGATTTGTCACACTGGTTGCGTTCTGCGGCCTGCGGTCAGGTCAGAGCGAACGCAGCCCGTATCATGTATGAACAACATTGTCGGTATCAAAATATTTTGTATAGAAAGCGATCTGACCGCACGAACACAACCAAAGAAGGTATGTTGGCCCGACGGAGCGGTGGCGAGGAACCGACCGAAAACGTTGACCTGACCGCAGGCCGCAGAACGCATCCAGTGTGACAAATCCTTAAAACTACTATAAATAATACCTACCTACAACCCTACAATCTAGCATTGTCAATTAAATCAACCTATAGATTTAATCCCATTGTTGTTTTTACTGCCCGGGACTAGTTTTTCACTGGGTTTCTAAGTCATCATCATCATTTCAGCCGAATGACATCCACTGTGGGAAATAGGCCTCCCCCAAAAGTCACCGTAATGAATGGTCATGTGCGACTCATTCATCGGATTTCTGCGACCCTTACCAGGTCATTATCATACCTTGTGGAAGGCCTTCCAACGCTGCGTCTTCCGGTACGTGGCCGCCACTCCAAAACCTTCCGTCCTCATCAAACATCTGTTCTACGAGCAATGTGCCCTGCCCACTGCCACTTAAGTTTGGCGATTCTTCGAACTATGTCGGTAACCTTGGTCAAATCGGTCCAATAAGCACCAAATTTTAAATACGTGTCTTATTTTTTGGAATTGAGAACGAAGAACGTTACCGATTAGAGTATGTATGCCTGGTTTACCATATATTTCCTCTTTATTACATCCATGAACAACTTGTACGCGGAATCCACTCAAAATTAAAGGTCAAATTTCCTAACAAAAAGCTTTTATCTAAAACAAGTAAACTTTCCGGCTTCCTCTATAATTAAAACAAAGAAATAATTAATAAGAACGAACTAACTAATACTTCACAGGCAATTAAACTGAGGAGTATTTCAATCAAAAGTCAAGTTAGCATTTTTTATTCGTTAAGTCGAAGAGTAGAACAAAATAAGAAACTTGTCATTTGGACCAAGTTTAAAGATGAGAAACGAGATTTTGTTGATTGTACATAATAAACAATATTAATTATTTATTTATTGTTCATTTACGATATGGTTGGCGCAGTGGTTGAGCAATTGACTGCTTCACTGTGTGTTGTGGGTTCGATTCGTGCACGGAAAAAATATACGCAGGTCTGGTATTAAGCAGTAAAAGTCTGACATGGCCTTTCGCTCCACCTTAGAGTGAGAAAAGTCATAAGATGATGTCCAACCTCAAAAAAAAATCAGTTCTAAAAGAAATAAGTAACACAAAATTATGATCTACTCTAGCAAATAGACATAGCATTAAATCTCCGAAGAAAAGATTTATAAAGAAAACTGCCAACACACATTTTCTCTCACCAATCAACTCTGTTAAAATTTAAACAGTAGCTCCAATATTAAACGAGACTGACCTACATAAAAATGCATACAGCAATAAAAATGTAAGTTTGCACAAAACTACATAGAAAAATGAAATATCTCATTCTCCGTCCATCTCCCCCGTCCGAGACTGCAATGTAAATATTACGTGTCTACAAAACGGACTGAAGAAATAAGGTAAATTCCGTTTTTAACTCTCTGAAAAGTGCTCTGGTTGAGAAGCCCACTTAAGACGATCTTTCATCGTGTCTTTAAAATGTTAAAAATACATTTTTCATCGCCACGGTAAAAGGTACAGAGGTGGGCAATCTGGGCTATTCATACATCTGCGGCTATGTATCTGGACATTGTTTTTGGAGCAATCTCGGTGAACGTGGGAATTGCCCGTCGTGCTTAGATTAGAAGGGTTTACTAGTGGTTCAGATAATTTGTTGTATACCTATTAATACGTTTAATTAAAATTGCGGAATTCATAATGAAATTCTTGTAAAGACACCGTCGCGGCGGTAGTAACAAAATACTTGTTCTACAATATCTTTTTTTTCAGGTGGGAAATCATCAAATAAAGGTGTTATTTGATGGGTAGAGCGAGATGCGTCAGACTTTTACTGACTAAGAGCCACCTAACCACATGCGTTCCTGTAGCTACTCTTTGTGATCCAGCGAATGGTAACTTATTCGAATAATTCCACTATTCGGCATTATCTGTGGAACTTTATTTGTAACAACTTGAATGTACGCCTAACGTAATAAGTATTCGCATCAGCGTTTGGATTTTCTTTCACTTAAATTGCAATGATTTCTATACAATTTGCAAGTCATACCCCAATCGAATATTAGTTATTTTCCTATAAAAATGCCGTGGTTTAAAATCGAAAACTTTCAACAGTGACAGCTTTGTATTGACCTGGATTCCTTAGTTCAAATAAACTTTATAACATCATCATCTCAGCCGAAAGACGTTGACTGCTGGACATAGGCCTCCCCTAAGCGTCGCCACAGCGACCGGACACACGGCAACTTTATAACATGTATAATTATAATTCTTTTTACGCGACAGAACAAAAGAGATTGGTTTATTTTATCTCTACTATAAACCATGTTTATGTACGTCTACAAAACTAATATCATCATTATCACCATTTCAGCTACAATCTGTCTACGATAACTGGCCCTATGTACTTGGCATCCAGCAGATCATCCGTCGGTCAACACTCCACCTACATCTTCCGGTACTCTTCAGAACTATTCGGCCCCACCGACCATCGACCATCTCCCACTTTAATTCTGCTGCACCTTTTTATCTTTTAGCATTAGCATTATCGGCCTTGTAATGTTCCCACTGTTGGGACTCAGGCTTCCCCTCTAGGAGAGGGAATGGGCCGTAATCCACCGCGCGGGCCCAGTGCGGATTGGTGGATGTCACATGTCTTCGAAGTTTTGGTTCTAGGACATGCCGGTTTCTTCACGATGTTTACCTTCGCCGTTTTGAGAGCATTGGTGATGAAATAAATTACACAAAGTAATGCGTCTGGCTAGGTTTGAACCCTTGACCTACATCTTGTAAGTCGGGACAGTTACCACTGCTCTGCTCTGCTCCTTTTTACCTGATTCGATCATATTAGGAAACTCTGAGCTACAAAATTTTCCGTAGTTACTAACCGTAGTAAAAACGAGTATGTTGTTCTAACCTAACGAACAGTGGTGTGTTGTGGTGTTGTAGAGTTTTCTGTACATTTTTTTTTTGTAATTACTATCGTTAACGAAACATGTCGTAACGTAACATAGAACAATGATGACAAAAAGATGTCGTTTTTTGCCAATTGGCAAATTCGTGTAGTTGCCTAGTTTTTTTCTTGTTAACTTCTATTTATAGGAAAGACTTCCCCGCTTCGAATAGGTATATTATTATCTAGGTTCTAGCTTTGTACCTATATCACGGAGTTGTTCAAGCGAAGAAGTGTCTTTTTTCATGTTATTATATTATTTTCTACCTTTTTTATTTTTTTCTTTTGAGTCTAAAGAAGATTGGCGAGCTGGGTATCACATCAAAATCCAAACATACACAAATCTAGTTATATGCAACTTATGGGTCATATATCGTTAGTTATTTTCCAAGCTAAAATACAATATTATCAGTCCGGAGTAATTAAACAAACATGATTTTAGGGTACAGTCCCGTTACGGAAACAAAACGCAATAATGCAATAGTACCTCGTCCTTTTTGTGAAGTCGATAAAAACAAAACGCATAAAATAGGCTTATTGCGTCAGCTGTTACTTAGGTATGTCAAATACAAAAAAAATATAAACTGTCATGATATTTTTGTTTGACCCTGCCTAAACATAATTCGTCTTTCGTGTTATTTGTAATGTTGTCTGCATCTATAAATGAAGTGTGAACTCTTATTTTGTGCCGCCACGTTACTTTAGTACATTACAATTTGCGTTTAGTGTATAAACCTGCGCAGGACTGAAATAGGACTCCTATTTATTCTGTGAATGTTTTTCATGTTTGACAATGTCAGCAGTTGATCTTCGGTGTATAAACTGTAATGTGCGCTTATCACGCCTTCCCCGACGTGTCTTGATTTGACCAGTTTAAAGGAGAAAACCGAAGCCATTATCGGCTACTGTTGTAATTGTAAAGTATGACTCAGAACCGTGGGCTGTTGTTCACATGTCATGAGTGTAGTCTGGTATTTAGCTTACGATCGACACGAAGGAACAATCTCCCTGCGGTATTTCTTGACAATGTATTGTTACAATTATAATAAAAAAATGTTATAAATACTATGGTTTTGTTTTTTACATGTTACGAGACGCCGCGCGGCATCACAAGGGGCAGCGTTGCATGAAGCAACGTATTCTAAATTCTCACAATGAAATGTGTATCTTTTCGCGTAGTAAATAAAGTTATATTTTGAGTCACTCTATTAAAATGTGCGCGCAGCGTCGCGTCTCGGTGTGAGCTGACCCTAACCATCTTACGATTGAACGATGTGATTAAACACACATTCTTTAGAGTGTCCTAATAGAAGCTTGTAAATCATCGCGCGAGCACAGGGTTTCGTCGATAAAACTAATCTCATCGTGCGACGAAATCACATCGTTCAATCGTATGATAGTAGCTAAATAGGACGACGCTTAAGGGTCTGCCTTAAAACCTTGTCCAGAAGAAGCGAATTCGTTTAGAAACGTTTCGCGCGAAATCATTCGCGCGCTAGTAATATACTAGTAAGATACTAGCACAAACACGTCGCGTCCACAAGTATTCAAAATACGCGCGTAAATCGCGTGCACAACGCCAGACCCTCAACTCGCGCGTATTACACGCGAGTCGAGTTACTAGGGACACCTTGTTGCGTCCAGTTAAACGCGCGAACTCCAGAGCGAGTGCACATATCCAGGGAAATTGAGCACCTACATTTGATACGAATTGTTGAATGCTCCAGCGTTGATACGCTCTTTCTGGGCGCAACGGTCGCGCGTGATACGCACGAGAGAATCGCGATGAATTCGCCCTTCTGCTCAAGCTCTAAGTTACATAATTAGGTAGGTACCTTGTATTATTTTTGGTGGTCCATTTTGAGGTTATGTCTATAAATCATTTTATATCCCCAACTCTAATGTATGTCTTACCATTACATATTTTGTTATACTCTATTGTAGCATTCTAATCCATATATTCATTCTATTGAACGTTAAGCCTGTATGTGATACTGAAAGTACATGGGGTTTTGCCAATCTTCTTTATTGTTTATCATATTCGTTCTGGGCTTTTATTATTATTTTATATTTTCTTTTTAATGATACCTACAAATTAGTGCTTGTACTACGATCCCATCTTATGGTAAGCAGTGATTAAATAGATTGTATATATTATATAGAGCCTATTGATTCTAGCCTTCAAAACCACCAAAATTATTAGCTACTCCTCGGAAAGAACAATGCAGGTAAATTGTTCCAGTCCTTCTATGAACCCAGTATGACAAGACGAACCGTAAACCTTAGTCTGAACCGTAGGTGTGTAGGTGTCATCAATGGAAGGTGTATTTATTGTAATTTTAATAATTTGAGTGCCTATTTTTAGTATAAATAGGGACATAAATTGGAAATTACCACTAGTGAAATTATTAAAAACTTTCCCCCGCTCTAGGTGAACTGAGAGCCATTGTCTGAATTTTACTGACATAAATCCACCAATGTTCTTTCAGTTTCTTTAGCATTCTAGGGCCACGGATTACCATAAAAAGAGTTATCTTTCGAACATTTCAGTAGCCCTAGCAGGCATCGGCCCAAGCGGGATTGTTATTTTTTTTTGTTTTCTACCTGCCAAATAAATCGCGTATAACCTTGAGTCTATATTCCGCATACGTTCTATCATTATAGCTATTGCTAGCCAAGACGAGAGGTCGATGACTTTTGTTGCGTAAAAGTTCTAATAATATGCCTTGGTGCAAAGATATGAAATGAAAAGGAATGTTTTTCATATAAATAATGATGTGAGCGGGATTGCAAATATGAAAAGAGAAAATTTCAAGGTTGTATAATATTGACTTTTATTACTATTTTTCCTGAAAAGGCTAGCTCTGGACCAGGACTTGCCTACCATTTTATTTTTTTTATCCTTTTTGGTTCAATCTGAATCACAACTTCCTTCAAAATCTTTGTCAATAGTGATGAAGTCATCATCATCTATCAGTACTTTACGAGGGGCGGGTGCCTACCAGACCTCCACAACCCATTAATTGGGGTAATACGGTACTTCATGGCAAGACTGGAGTCAGATTTACTGGCTTCTGACTATCCGTAACGACTGCCAAAGATCTACAAATGACAAACGCGACCTACGGCTTAACGTGCTTTCCGAGGCACGAAGGAAACTCGGTATGTCAAGATGGTCACCCATCCACTGATCAACCTTAACAAACGTTGCTTAACCTTGAAGATCGACCCGTGCAGCTGTTATTATCTAGCCACGAGCTCCTCATTTTATTACAACTGTATTGACGTTTATTACAACCTCCCGAAATGTTTTGCAGTTTCAAAACGACTCATTGTATAATTGGATGTATCAATTTTTGAGATCTCCTTGTATTGCTAGTGTTTTATTTTTACGGTCTCTCTTTTGTTCTACCTACGCCACTGCTCGAAAACGTATCACGTTGTTCACTGTTTGATAATACGTTTGGAACAAATTTAAGCGTAGGCGACTAATCTAAATTCAGAAAGATATAAAGTCAAAGTTCAACAAAGCCTTTCCAGTTTGAGTCTTTCTCTAAAGCCTCGACTAGGGTGAGGAGCTTACGCGAGTGCTGAAGCGAGCGCGATAATTTTTGCATATAAAAACACTCGGTAATTGCATCCATACTAGAGAATAGAGAAAAAATAATATGAATAGATTACTTATAAGCAAGCATGCTCAGTTGTCGACCACATTATTGCTTACCATCAGGTGAAATAGTGGTTCAAGACGAACCTATCCATAAAAAAAATCGAAAAGTTTGATGTTGAAAGTTTGTTGGTGTGTGTATTTATTTGTTACTCTTTCACACTGATACTCCTCATGTGATGTAATTTGGCACACGGGTAGGCGTTGTCTACTTTGCCTGTAAGTACGTGTAGGAGACAACTGTAAGGAGATTTTCTGACATACCCACCGTTGTCCACTTGATGGAGACGCAAATAATGGAGACAATGTGCATACTCGGAATATATCACTGCCTCTTTGGTTTCACGTTTTCAAGTTTGACTACTAAGCTGGATGCCATCATGCAAAATGTTATTGGGTTTTTCTGTTACCAATTTCTCAGTGACATCGCGCCTACACCAAAGACAAGGCCTAAATATCGGAGAAGAATGTACCTATATGCTATAGAACATTTCGTTTCCAGTCGCTATTTGCTAGCACAGTTTCTTCCAAGTAGGTATCGATATAGTCTATCAACAGACCAATTTTTCAGTGTTCTTGAAAAAGGTTATCAAATAAACTAATAATGTATAGGTACTGTTTACGTATACCTAATTAAATAAGTACTTTATAGGTATATGTAGGAGTTTCGCAGACTTTTACAAATGGTCTGGAGAGGGCTTAGTCAGAAGTGATAGAAAATTGATGGTTTGTTTTGAAAACTTTTCCTATATTGCTTGTTATTTTAACGAAGTGGGTAAAGTAGGCATCAAATCTTTTTTTGTAGGCATATGTTTTTATAGAAATAGGCACTGATAGAAAATTACACTGTCGCTTCGTGCCAAAAGCTACTTGTTTCACGGAAAAATGTATGATTCTTGTGTGATATACCGCGAGAGAAGTCGCAGGCTATAGATATACAGGCGGTCCTATTTCACCTTTCTGCTTATGCCCACGGATAAGAATCACTTTTTTAAAAGAAGTCATAATTAATTCCTAAGACATTTAGTTAGATTTCCGATATAATCTAGAAGGGTACATATTACAATACCGACATTTCATAATAACTATGACTGAAATACCGACGTCCGAAACATCGAAGTTCAAAATACCGAAAGTTTGAAATACCAATAGCCGTTATATCGAAACATGAAATAACGAAGTCCAAATGCCCGAAAGGATGAAACCCCGAAAAAAATCTGCGAGCTACTTGGAAGTTGGCGCGGTTGGTCACTGTTCTAACCTAACCTAACCTATTTCACCCAGTTCAATATGATGAATCCTACAATTGATCTTCGGGATATGGATCTTCGGGATTTTAAGCTTTCGGGCAAATGAACTTTCGGTATTTCAAACTTTCGACCAAACAATCATTCGGCGTTTAATTTTTCGGGATTTCGTCCATAGGTATTTTAAAATAGGTATTTAGAATTTCGGTATTGTAATACGTACCCAATCTAGAATCATCTGAACAAAATTAGGATATAAGGTCAAACTTTTTTTAAGTGACTATGACTTTCTTGAAAAAAGATGTTCATTTCCGTGAGTAGAAACAAGTTTTAAATATATCATCCGCCATTTCATTTTTGCATCAATGACGAAACGTACATTACTTTGAATGCTAAAGATACCGAGTTATTGAAACAACGAAACATCAAAAGAAAGATCAATCAATAAATCGATAAGTTATTGTTTGGTGATCATTAGAGATTTCAAACATCAAAAGATTTTCGAAGCCGTCGAATAACGTCACATTTGGTTCATACATTTTTATCAAAAACATATCATCTGTACTTAAAAACTCCGAGATAAAGATGCGAAGACATAACGCGACAACTATCTATAGTAGATTTTCGCATAGATTCAAATGACATCGTTACAAATATAATTTCAGCTGAAAGATATCCACTGCTGCACATAGGCTCACCCAAATGTCAGCTCTACAATCATTCATGTGAGTCTCTCTCCAGAACCATAATAAAACTTTGCTTGGCCTACAGATAGATGTTTCGGAGTCCGTTCCGTTTCAAGATACATATCTATGTATCTGATTTCACATTGTGAACGCAGTCACAATACAGGATTTTGGGGCAAAGTGTTTAAAAAAAAATACTTTTTTTTTATTTAAAAAATATATTTTTTTTTAGTTCCAAAACACACAATGATTTTCCAAAGCTCCCGTGATGAGAATCAACAAACTACTCGAAGCAATATAAATATTTATATTATTCCACTTGGAAAAGGAAAAGATTACAAAGGATATTGATTTCATACTTCCTTCCTTCATTAGAGAGGTCGGATAGATACACG
This sequence comes from Mythimna separata, assembly GCA_030763345.1. Lineage (NCBI taxonomy): Eukaryota > Metazoa > Arthropoda > Insecta > Lepidoptera > Noctuidae > Mythimna > Mythimna separata. Next base: position 10,031,312 of record CM061190.1, read on the forward strand.
TTGCTATTTATAAGTAGATGAGCTTTCTGATAACCTTCAGGTACCTACTTACAATCTTGATTTTGCAGTACTGTTGTGGAAATGTTATCAATAGCTTTGTAAAATGCTGGTATTATTTCTAGTCATTGTTATAAACTACTCAAATGTTTTTTTTTTTTAAGTAATAACTTCAAAGATAATCCATGTTGTGTATGTGCGCCTAAGATGTGTATGTATGTGTGCGTGGCAGCGCCGCGCGATGTGTCCTGTCCAACATATAAATAAACCAGTGTGTCAATAGCCTTGACTTGTTTCACTTGTCTCCCGTATAAAGTACCTAACAGTGGCGACGAGTCTACCTGCACCTAAAGTGCAAAATGAATAGTTTTGGGATTTTGTCCACATTCGATCATGAAAATCACGAATGGAAATCATATAAAGGCCGAATTACGCAATGGTTTATTGCTAACGACATCGTCCCGAAAAATGATGCAGCTGGAGCGAAGAGACGGGCAATCCTGCTCAGCGCACTTAGTGACGGTACATATAAGTTGGCTTCGGATCTGGCCCAGCCAAAGGACATCCAAGAAGTACCGTATGACGACATAGTGCAGCTGTTGGATGAGCATTTTCTTCCAAAAATATGCGGGTTCAGTGAGCGGTACAATTTTTACGCCGCCGCGCTGTGCAGCAGCCGGGCGAGACGTACACGCAATGGGCGTCGTAGGGGTAAACAATTCCGCCTTGAGGATACGGTGGAGTTGTACCCCGCTTGGGCGGAACACCGCCGTGTTCACGAAGGTAGCGACACTTTGCGCCCCACATTTTGAGTCCGGAATAAAATAGAATGGAAAGGAGGTATTCCATTTGCTAATGAGTAATGATAGCAAAGAAGACGGTTGCAACTGTGAGGAAACGAACATCCGTCTGCCTCAGCCGCCGCCAGAAGAGACGCCATCGGCGGTCGCAGGATGATTTCCAATGATCAAACAATTGCAGACGATGAGCAATGGGTAGATTGCCGTCCGACCCTCCAGTAAAGACGAAGCCTGAGTCGTCAACGGTACGTATTATTCCAAACGCGCCTCAAAGAGATCTCAGCAAAACTGTAAGAGATGCTATAATGTATTTTAGTACGTCTTATCCTCGTTGCTATAGCATATTACAGTTCTTATCCTCGACCCTGTACCAAATGTCAGCATTTATCTAGATTCTAGAGCAGATAGTCGGTGTGAGTCTAGCCTTTTTTCTAGCCCAAATATACAGCTTGCCTAGTAATTTACCTAAATATCTCGGTGCGTTAGTTTTTCTGGGCGAGAACGCGTCTGCCAAAACACGTGTGTGTTTTAAATGGAGTGTGACGTAGATTTGAGAATGGGTTCTGTAGGGATGAAATTATTTTGAATAGCATAGCAATTGGTTGCTCACAATGAGCGATGCTTGGAGTTTCCTAGCATGATCAGATATATCCAGGAGAATTAAGGCTACCGACTGACAAGTCCTGAAGAATCTCCAAAGTGACAGTGGGCAGAACATTGCTTGCACAACAGATGATCGGTGGGTTCGAAAGGTACTGAAAAGCCTCCCGTAAGGTGAACCGATGATGGATAGTAGAAAACACTTGGGGAGGCTTATGTCCAGCTGTGGACGTCTTTCGGTGGAACTTTACATAAACCAGTGCTTGACTGCAATCCCACCTGATGGTAAGCAGTGATGCAGTCGTTGATGGTGAGCCATACTAGTTTATTAAGAGTCTCTAGTCTTGAAGATACCCAAATTATAATCGGACGCAAAGACTGCAGTAGATAAATTGTTCCAGTCCTTCGATGTACGCGGTATAAACGACGAGGCAAACCGCTTAGTCCAGACCGTGCAGGTTCGGTGAAGTCATGATAATGAGCGATTAGGTGACTGTTGAATTAAGCCTTGAATCAATTCTGGCTTTGAGAAAGAGTACGTAAAATAGTAGAAAGGCATTAGCATGAAATCTGTTAAACTTTTTTATTCGTTTTGAAAATGGTGAGTGCTTTCTACTACCTTGAGTCTTATTTCCTCATGTTAAAAAATCGGAGTATATTTTCTCTTATTTAATTGCAATCTTGTTACTTATTCATACCGTCCGAGAAACTATTTCCATTTCGCACTACCGTACCCTAATAACATTAGTTCTTATAGTTGTTTTAACTCGATTACTCAACTTCCAACTCTATTCAACAGACAATAAAGCTTAAAATACGTTGTTTACATACGTTGCTATGTTTTAAAAGTGCGTTTTTATTTACATGTGAGTCACGGCCGAAATGCGTAGCGATGACCGAAGCCAATGTTTTCTTTTATTGCAATAAGGAACATCTTGTGCTAAATATTTCAGTTTTACGTTATATTTTGGGGAAATACTGAAAATTTGCAAGCTTTTTATCAAGAAAAAGCATACACAACAACATTTTCCACAGGCATTTTTCAATCTTATGTATTCGCAGACCCGGGAGACCCGTGTTTCCGTGAAGCCTACTTGGGCCATGGTGGCAAACCATGGCCCAAGTAGTTTCACAGTATATATATAGTCTATCCATATCCATAGTCCCAGTATGCTTCAGCTCTTCTGGGCCCTAACGATTTTGCCAAGCACGAGACTTCTCGTATGGCTGACAATGTGTGGTAGGAACATAGCTATTGTAATTAAAACAACAGCATCTTAGAATAAAACTCTACGGTCCGGACTAAGCGTTTCTCTTCGTCGTTTATACCGCGTACTTCGAGGGACTGGAACAATTTGCCTGCTGCGGTTTTCCCGTCCGATTATAATTTAGGTGTCTTCAAGGCTAGAGTGAATAGGGTCTTAATAAACTAGTGCGCCTCTCCATCTAAGATTGAATCACTGCTTACCATTAGGTGGGATCACAATCAAGCACTAGTTTGAATAATTAAAAAAAAAATCAAGTAATAATTACCTTCTTCGTCGCTCCCAATCATAGCGTATCGGTCGTATCCGCTGAGGTTCCTGTTCATGCCAAGACCGAAGTCGTCTTTGGTCCACTGCAGGTTCCCCACTTTGTTCTCCACGCGGCAGGGGAGAGTCACTCGCGAGCCGACTATGGCACTCTGTGGAGGGAGAGAGGGGCGTTAGTGTAAGAAAAATAAATTGAGTATGAAGAGAATTTGAGAGTGACGTCAGTTGAGCGGGAACTATATTATACAGACGCACTCGTGGGCAATTTCCGAGTCTTACGTAGAACCGTGTTGCGTGGCGTGAGCATAATGTAGCTCTACAAGTCTAGTTGCCATATAAAATGTATAGGACCAACGCACCCAAATTGGTGTACGTGGCTCACGTGTGCCCAATGTAGTTCTACCTTTACAGATGTTGATTTACGAGTGTGAACTTTGTTTTAGTATATTGGTTCTCGCAGACAAGTGTGACCGATCCGACAGTGTATTAAAAATATTATTATATGGATGAAAAGCATTGTCTCGTCTGCGAGAATTTTCATAACCACCTGTGATAAACATAGTATATTTATCTTTCTAATTACAATATTGATTAACGACAAATTAATGATAATATTTACTTTGCAAATAGAATTTAAAAAACTACTCTTCGGCAGACGGAAAGCGTCATAATTTATCACGCGGGCCCAGTAAGTGTTGGTGGAAGTCACATGTCTATGAATTTCTGATACTAGGGTATGTCTGATTCCTTTCAATGCTTTCCCTCACCGTTTTGAGAACAGTGATGTTACAGTAAATTACACAAAGCCTGCTTGCCTGGGTTTACTCAAAAGTCAGGGCCTTAAACATTGGGCCACCACTGATCTCATGTCGTAACACAAATATAATTTATTCAGGTAGGAAGTATTAATTTTGCACAAACGGCAGCTTATTACGAAAAAGATTATTCGATTCCCCGATAATAAGATTGCACATACGCAATCGAATTTATAATAATCGATACTCGCGGTACCAAGTTCCGATTTTAAAAATAACCTTCGCCATACCCCAAGGCCTTATTATCGAAACTGATCGCATTATTATAAACGTGGTTATTACGAAAATTCACAAAATTGCATGCACTACTCAATTACCGGATTAATATTAATAATTGTCGGTTCAAAATTGTGTGTAATGGTGGCGTTATTATTGCTAAATCACTAGCAATTTGTGGATAATGTTATAATCAATTTGATTAACCTATGAGTTTTGATATATGTATTGCAAAGATTCGAAGTATTGCAATTGTTTTACTCGATTATTTCGTAATGGTATATGAAAATCGATTACTCCACTCGTCGGATTTGAAAAAAGAACGTTTGAGTATTTTGTTTTTTTTTAGATTCCTGGGTGGTCGTTTGTTAAATGCCAGATAGTAACTAAATCATCTAGATAATCTTTGAATAGTCAAATCTATCAGATTATATCTGATCAAGATTACACTTTTTTAAAACCCACACGCAAGAAGGACTTATGTCATGTTTTTTTTAAATACTGTATTTTTTTAAGACAGATATTAATTATTTTATCATTTATAAGATACTAGTTTCCGCCAGAAGATTGACCTGCGTTACAGTTCACATTTTACTGATAAAAGACTTTTAAATCGGTGCAGTAGTCATCATCATCATCTGCCTAGCCTTTTCCCAACTATATTGGGGTCGGCTTCCAGTCAAGCTGGATTTAGCTGAATACCAGTATTTTACGAGGAGCGGCTGCCTACCAGACCTCCACAACCCATTAACTGGGATAACACGGTACTTCATGGCAAGACTGGAGTCAGATTTACTGGCTTCTGACTATCCGTAACGACTGCCAATGATCTACAAATGACAGCCGGAACCTACGGCTTAACGTGCTATCCGAGGCACGGAGGAAACTCGTCATGTTAAGATGGTCACCCATCCACAGACCAACCTCGGCAAGCGTGGCTTAACCTTGAAGATTGACCCGTGCGGCTGTTATTATCGGTGCAGTAGTAAATTACTTTATTACAAACAAAAGTACAAAAAACGAATCTTATACCTTTAAATCTAACTAGCTGCTGTTGCCCGCGACTTCGTCTGCGTAAAGTTCGTAACTGACGAAACAAAAACTTCTTGCACTTACGAGTTATTCCCAAAGAATCTAATGAATTAATTTTATTTTCACATAAACTGGTTACGATTGAGTTCTTTATTTATTTTGGGGTTTTTTATCTGATATAGGTTAGATAACCAAAGATAGGTTCAGTTAAAAATATATGGGTATAGCTAACACTTATATGTATAGAATAGCATAGCATCAGCCTTATAATGTTCCCAATGCTGGGACTCAGGCCTCCTCTCTAGGAGAAGAAACTTATATAAAGAACACAAATAGATAGGCTTTAATTTAAATTGTTTTAAAGTTTTTGACCTCGGCAAAATTTAAAATACTATCAATACCAATAGTTTCACCTTCTAAACACAATCGTTCAGTGCACAACAGTTTCAATATATATCTCTTCCAACGCAAAGACACACTCTGTTACTCCAGTCGCCATATGTCATTACTTAACACACAAATACAGTCTTGTGAATGCGCCTTGCTAAGTGCGGTTTTGTAAAGAGTGTAGCGAGCTGGGTGTTATCTAGAGAGAGCGGGAGCTTTGAATCTAGGCGGGGTTTTTGATAGTAGGTAAATAGATTTTTTTACAGAGACAGGGATAGACATTTTTTGCTAAGAAACCTTTATTTTCTTGCTTAGGATGGAAATAGGATTGAATTCGAATTCGGTATTTGCTTGTGTTCGTAGGACAAATAACACTAAAAAAAAAATCTTTTTTCTGAATACAGCGGCCTGGTAGGACTATCTCGCTATCTCTTTTGAGCAGGTACACGCATCCTATAGCGGTGATGTCACATTTCAGTATGTGCATCTTTATACTATTTGACAGTTTCCCCTTCTACAAGATTTTAATGGTTTCAAAATGTAATACTTATTGAAAACATTTGATTTTTATTCTGTTTGCGCTTTTTGGATAAAGTCATTACTTAACACACAAATACAGTCTTGTGAATGCGCCCTGCTAAGTGCGGTTTTGTAAAGAGTGTAGAGAGCTGGGTGTTATCTAGAGAGAGCGGGACTTTGAATCTAGGCGGGGTTTTTGATAGCAAATAGTTTTGTTTGCAAAGAGAGCTTTACTTTCTTGCTTGGGATGGAAATGAGATTGATTTTCTTTTGGGTATGTGTTTGTGTTTATTTTTGTACAATATTCTATACTCAATATCAAAAAACATTCCAAAGAAATCTTTTGCTAAATAAAGCAATAACATTAGTTATTAAATGAAGCAGCAATTAGCATTCCACATATTGGTTTGAGGAAGAGAGGGCTCTTTTGAGCACACGTAATGTGATAGCGACGACGTTATATTTCAGCATATGCATCCGTATACTATTATAGAACAGACCGATTTCCCTTTCACTTTTTGATAAAAACATTAAAAAAATTGAGTTAAGTGGAAAAGTTCAATTTTTTTCCATTTTACACAACCCTAAACAAAAGCTGTTTTTTTTCCGTAATTTAGAAATAGTAAAGTAGATAAGTCATTAAAATAATATTTAACTTTAAACTGGAGTTTTCACAGATTTGTTTTCGGGTGAAGTTCTTTGACTTGTTAATTATTCGCCAATTAATAGTTTTGTGTCCCAAATATCTGCAAAACTGGGCAATATGTGGATCTCAAATCTCAAGTGTCTGCACAACTGGACAACATATGGAGTCATTGGAACAGACAATATCTCGGCCAAATAGATCTGAGAATTTTATTGTAGTACCTACTTACTACCTCAGCAAAGTTTGTCGAGAATGCAGACTTGATACATTAGGTGCCAAGTTCGGCAGAATTATTAGAATGTGTTACGTCCACATTTTAATGGAAAAAGTGTCTGTATTCTATATAAAAAATCTTAATACTTTCGAAATTTAGCATTACTTATTGATTGGCTAAATGCTTTTGCGGAGACTAAAAAAACCTTTAAAAATTTTGTCAAATTTTGGTACTAACACTATGGTTTCTTCCGGCTGAGCTGGCTTGGTTTTTCTTTCGGCTGAGATGATGAAGATGATGATGATGACTATGGTTTAAATAGCACCACAGAGCGTACTAAATGCAGAGAAACACCAAACAAAAAAGTCGTAAATAACGACTGACATTTAACTTTAGAATTATTCAATTAGTTTACTGACCCTACAGAATAAGTAAAATCAGGTATATCACTTCTAAAACAAACATACATAAATACTTATCGACGAATCAAAATTGTTTACAGGCGTTTATTAAATAAATACTCGAAACTTGCCGACAAGACACGAAGAAAACGCCGAGCATTTAAGAAATTAACAGATAACCTGATTAAAAGATTAGAAATACACTAAACTAACAATTTGTATTCATTTACCGATTACTATGTATGTCGTACGATTCATATACACTGATATAGATTCTTCAAATACTGAATTTCGGCTCCCGATGCTAATAGGAAGATAGTGTCCGACCAATGATTCGGCTTCGGCTGAAGTTTTGGTTTCGGCTAAATATTCGGCTCTGCCGAAACTAGTGTATTTAAACAGAAGATTGTGATAGAGGCGTGTGAAATCATAGTTTTATCCATTTGTTTAGTACTTCATAAAAATTGGGATGTTTTTAAATTAGCTGTCACCTTCATCAAAACTTATTTAACGTAGATATTATTTGTTTATGTATTTTCATTTTATTTTATGAGTAATAAAAATTTTACAAAAAAAAATCTCTTATTAAGCGTTCTAATAAAAATAATTTACATGATTAACTAATACTTACAAACAACTCAACGAATAACTGAAAATAATCGATGTTAAAAATAATAGTCAAAAGTTGTGAATTTGCATGTTGTTCTATTACTATATGAATTTAATTTTCAATTTCACCTGAAACCGGTAGACAAGCCGAAAATTCGGCCACAATTTCGGTTTCGGCTAAATTGTGTTATGGTCGAACTCTATGGAAAGATCTAAACTGGCGCATCCACAGACTGACAAAATGCCGATGTAAATGAGTATGACAATTATACATTTAAATTTATTCTGTTACAGTCCGAGTTATAAGGGAAAAGTGGGACAAACAATGTTTAATAAAACCTGTATATGGTTGCGAGTTTATAACTTTGTGGGCATAATTTTAGTGTTGCCAAGTTTTTAGTATATTAAGTGGTAGGTAGTGCTGATGTGGGGTTATTTTTAACCAACTTTAAAAGGGAGGAGGTTCCGTATTCGGATATATTATTTTTAAATGTGTTTTCAAGGATTTCTCGGTCGATTGTGGAACATTTTCGAAATCATAATTTTTTTGAAAATTTTTATATAACGAAGAGACAAAACTAATAACACAAAATTACGAAATTAAAGGTAATTTGTACTATATTGTACTGTTTTTTTAAAGTTTATTTTATAATTTTACTAGCTGCTGCCACTGACTTCTTTTGCATAATAGTAGAAAATTAAGCTAAAGGGATATACTACCGAAATAAAAATTAACCTATAGGCTATTTCAGAACATGGCCTGCATTTACCAATGCATCCAAGCTTCATCGAAATTCGTTCAGCAGTTCGAATGAGAAGAAGAAATAAATACACACATACAAACAGTTGCTGTTTTCTAGTGTGATTTTTCTCGATGGCCATTTGTATTTTTGTTGTCGTGCAGAAAGATAAGGGTCTTCACTTAATGTATTTATTTTAAGACGCCACAATACCCCTGTAAAAGTCACCCTATGTTTTTATGATACCACAGTCACGCGTGCTATTTTCGTGACCATCTATTTTTAAATACAGCTGTCCTTTGCTATCTTAACCAGCTTTGTTAAATTATTAAGTAGGTGCTATATCAAGCTGGAGCATTTTTTCTTCTCATGTTTTTTTTTGATCTAATGTATTCTTCAATCGAAGAAATCTTTTTTGCAAAAGTCAACCTTCTAAAAAAATTTGAAAACATAAGCTGTTATCCATACATTGTGGAGTTATGCGAAATAAACAGAGCTAGAAAAAATATTTTTGTTGTGAAAAAGAATTATATATTTAAAAAAATAAAAAATCGTGCCTTTAAGATAGTGCTCTTAAAAAAGTGTCAGGTCGATGAAGCAAACCCTGCGTAGACGTACTAGTTTCTGCCAACGGTTTTGTTCGCGTGAAAATAGTAAATTATTACATGAGTACATGCTCCTGGGATAAAAGCATCCTATATGCTTAACCAGGATCTACCCGTGTAACAAATTACATCCAAATTCATTCATTCATTTGAGCGTGAACAAGTAACAAACATACTTACACATACACACACATATACTGACTTTCATATTATTTACCTTTATACTGTACCTATACGTATAGTGATTTTCACTCATGATTGCAATAGAGATTGGTAAGTACTCATACTAATACTTAGGTATTATGTATTTACCGACTTACTTTCTCTGCAATCAAGTTAGTAACTACCGTATAAGTGAAGCTCACTGATTGCGAATATAATACGAGTACTTATGTGGAAGTTAGATTTCTATACTCTTTGAACATGAAAGTGTTTTCACTTATAAAGAAATTAGCTGTTGTAATGAGAAAAAAAATTACGAAAAAAGCTGTATTCAATTTGTTCGTTATTTTTATAATAGCTGCCGATTTACTAAGCAAACAATACAGGTTACACTTTTACACAAACTCGATACACACACATCACTATCTAAAATAATTTTATTTCTTTCTACTACAGTTTTATTATTATTATATTTTTTGTTCTAATATCGTTTAACTAGTTCGAAATTGCTAACTTAACTTAAAATTCTAACGAAAAGGTGGCATAAAGAAATTGGAAAATAACTAGCTGCCAAAACAGAGATTTTTAACTTGGTTTGGGAGATAGACGCCTATCTTTTTAGCTCATAATTTTCCTTACTGTATTAATTATTACAACCATGTATTTTATGAATCAATCAAACTGCATAGTAATACTTGTGTCTGATAGTAAAAAAAAAGATTTCCCTATTAAAATCGCTTCCTCTCATGACTTGAATCTCGAATCACTGACAAAAATTCGTTGTTCACACATTCAAACAATTTTAAAATTGTTGTCTCTCCGTGTTTACATCTGATCAAACCATAATCCTATCTATATTATGTACGTCGGTTTGTATATCAAGATTCCGCTAATCTGCTGTATCAATATTCATGAAACTGTGATTTAAGGATAGGCGTCTACATAATTATAATAAAATATTTGAGAGATTTTTATCTTTGTGTAATTTATGCATACTGATTTATTTATATTATCGTCTGATTAAATGACGCGTGAGAGCAATTTATTATCAAGTTTTTTTTTAAGTTTTGATAGTTTAAATATGCTTATTGTATTTAAATTTTTCTATTTAGACTTACAGAGACATTAAAATATTCATTTATGGGTATTTTCTTGTACCGATAATGATCATTTTCTTCGGTTTATTAATTTTATTATTGCTTATTTTTCTCTGTCAAAACACTATTTAACAAATTAATTTAATTTTAAATTTGCGTAATATGTAAATTGAACTAAATACCTTTCGTCAAATACCATGGATCAATAACCTTAAGGTCCATCATAAAATAAAATTGATAAATGAAAAATCGTTAAACAGTCGTAAAACCCTCGTTAATGTGTCACTGTGTTGTTTTAACTATTAATTAAATTAAAGTTATCTTTACTGGCCGTTTAATGGGGTCAGTGAAGCTTTTTAAAAATGCCGCATGCATGCTAAGTTATTAAATACTATAGTTGGTTTATTTTACTTTTTACAGAATCTTGAAAGACGTCTACTTTAGGACCTAGACCTCCCTCAAGTTTCGCCGCAACAAAATAATACGGGTACGAAGATGCACCACCGGTACATGGTAGACATCCCTCCTATACGCACAAAACGTTTTGGGAACACATTTATTGTGCGTACAGCCAAGGAGTGGGATTCCCTGCCGGAGTCTGTGTTTCCTGATAGCTACAACCCGGAAATCTTTAAGTCAAGAGTGAATAGGTTACTTCTAGGTAATCGCGCTCCATCGTCAACCGCATCGTCGCTTTCTATCAGGTGAGATAGCGGTTAAGCGCGAACCTATCAACGATAAAAAAAAAGATTCTACCAGATCATCGGTTTACTTCGGAAAAGCCTGGAGCTCGAGTTTTTTAGGCTCACATTTTCCTGCACCCTGAAGAAGATGCGTTTTGACATACTGCGTGATATTATTGTAAGTTCTTTGAATACATTATATTAAAAGAAGATTTTTGAAGGTTTTTTTGACGCCACTAAATTGTTTACTGTTAGTTTTATTTCATTTGTTAGCTTTTTTCTTCTTCACATTTCATTATCATGTTAGGTTAGGTTAACTTATTTTGTTAACTATTTTATAAGTCTCAAAATGGTCAGATTAAATGTAGGGTTTCACGATAAATTGTAAACAAAAATCTTGGACAAATATTATTACTCCCAAACACGGGTTTCTATTTAATCATCCACTTTAAGATTAGCACGGCAACTCATAAAATTAATTAACCTAAGATATCTGTTAACTCAGTTAATTTTTAATTAACTCTTAATGGCGTTTCACATTTAACTTAGAAAAGGTTTTATTGCACGTTTTTATGATTATTGATCCAATTTGATGCTTTACTGTCAGCTATGCCTTTTATATGTGTATCGTGATTTGTAAATTAAAATTGTTTAAAGAGTTAACCGCATCCGCAAAAAAGAACACTGATTTTAGGCTTAAAATAAAGTTATTTTATGTCTGCAAAACAAAATTGTTAAATACTCATAATGTATGGAATTTAAAGTACCACTAAAACGTTTCTTCGTTTGTACTATTTTTCTTAATAATAGTTCTTCATTTCAGTCAAAAGAAACCACAGCTGGATATAGGCTTCCTCTAAGTGTCGCCAAAACGAACCGGTCTTGTACGTCTCATATTCAATGATTTTTTTTCGAGTGAAGATCGGTGACTGTTATAGTTATTTGCAAAATAATCCCTAGTGGGTATTGTGAGGCAACAGTGGTGTAGTTAATATAATGTAATGGAAAAAAAGTGTCAGTATTCTGAAATATAGTCTTAACTGACTAAATGCTCTCAATGCAAAAACAAATCTTGGGCCTCTTGGTTAACTAATAAAAAAACAAACCTCGACGGCCAAATGCATGCATGCAAGCATGCTGTCTTTCCATTTCCACCAATCTTGTCTTTTTTGCGACCCTAACTTGTCCTTCACCGAATTTTACACAAAAAACTAGTCTCATAAATTTCCTTAACCCTTTTAAGAATCATGAGTTTATACAAAAAAATATAATGTTATATTTATTTATTAAAAGTTCCAAACATACCTGATCCTGTGGTTCCATGGCAAATCTCTGTTCCTGGTAACCATGGCAACTGACAACCAAAACGAGGAACGAGAGGAAGTGAACGCCGACATCCGGCCGAGCCCATTTCCGGCGCCTTTCCGTTCTATATTTAAAGTTGGAATCAGCCCTGCGTAAGCGCAGCCCTATAAATGGCGTTTCGTTTTCAAATGTCTCTTTGTGTTGTGCCGCCATAGTTTATATGTGTGAAGCATATTGATGACTAATCTTAGTTTTTTGGTACATTTGTGTTGATTTTTCAGGAATTCTGCGTGAACATTTTATCTGTAACAAAAGAAATAAAGAAAGTTAGTATTACCAAAGTACGATAAACATTCATGTTTCGGACATACCTAAGAAAAAGCTAATGACTTTCCTACGACCTTGACATTTTTTTATTATGCAATGAGCAGGACAGAATGGAAGAAAAAAACGTACTGCGCCGACCCCAAGTAATATGGGACAAGGGCAGGAAGAAGAAAAAGATTATGCACTGAACAGGACACTTGCTTTTGCAGAATAGAATGGTGGTCGAAACCGAAAATATCGAAAGACGCAGCGATGGAAGGTCTTTTGCAAGGTGGACTGATGACCTGGCGAGGTTTGCGTCGATGCGAGACGAATATGGCCGGTCATTATAGTCACTTGGGGATGCTTAATGTCCGTGGACGTCTTTGGGCTAAAATGATGACGATGATTTGCAAATATAATATGATTTTAATTTTGATATTTTTCCTCTGCTATAAGAATTACGAGCACCTTAACGAGACAGTAATAAAATAATAACTTTATATTTTACGACATAAAGACTAATTTTGTCCAAAAATACTCTCAGAATGTCATTGTTTTATCTTGTATTTTACCAAATACGTTTCTAGACCCCCGGGTGATTAACATCGTAAAACTTGGTATAATTTAATGAAGTTAATCTAATAATTAATATTACGTTCATATAATTATGCCCATCTTTAGAGCTGATTAGCATAAGTCTCTCGTAAATTAGCATGGTTTTCCATGTTTGTGGTTTATATCTCCTTGTTGAGACTCTGAGGGTTATTAATAGTTTTGATAAACTATATATATTACTAGCAGCCCGTCCCGGCTTCGCACGGGGTAGACTATTATTTATTTTTAGAAATTTGGATATAAAACACTTTTTTTTTCAAAATGAAATGTAGCCTATGTCAAATTGGAAGGAACTCTTTTTGACAAAAAAGAGGTTAAACAAAAAGGTTCTAACTACATTACCGCACATGTGCATAATAGTAATCAAAATGTCACAGTTTGGTAACGAGCCCCTTTATATACCTAAGTGCAGTGCAATAACAGCCACTTTATGAGCAAGTGTGTCGAAAAAAAAAATACTTACTAGTTACACACGCACACTTACATCCATGCCAAAAAAAAGTATCATTACTGATTACTTTACAAGTATCTAACCAATAGTAAACTGTTTTTTATTATTGTTGATAGGCTTGCGCTTGACCACTACCTAACCTAATGGTAAGCGATGATGTGGTCAACGATAGAGCACGCTTGTCTAAAAGTAACCTATTTACTTTTGACTTAAATACTTACAGCCAGTTTCTTCATCAAAACTAAAACTATTAATAAAAGTACTTATTAACTTTTCCTTGCCCATTACTGTTATAATAGCAAATTACATCCTGTCAATGTCGTTATCCAAGTGATAGCTAAATTAAAAGTCGGTTAAAATAAAATATAGGGATAAACGCAGTGAAACTATACAATTTTGTCAAAGTGACTTTAGCTTTAACAGCCTTTCAATGAGCAGCAAAAGTTAAGGGTAAAAGTAACAGTAAAACTAGCAGTTAAAATTGTAAATATAAACCGTTATTATTACTTTATGACGTTACTTTGACTGTTACTTTGAATGAAGAAACTGGCTGTTAGGCTGCAGCTATGTTTTTTATAAAGCAAAAATTTGTTTAATTTCTGTTGTTGCAAAATATGGACAAGAAATCTAGTTGTTAAGTAATTCTATAATTTAGTTGACAGTTTCTTTGGCCTAGTGCCTAAAGTTAAAATGGCATAAGGAAGTTACACCAAGCGTAACAAAAATACCTTCTGCACCGAAGAGCGGAGCTCATTTTGAGAGAATCATTTTTATTATTAAATTTTTGGCCTTTTTATTATAGGTCCACAAATTAATGTTGTCGTTGTAGAAATACAGCAGTGGTGGCCCAGTGGTAACGGCCCCAACTTACGAGTTGTAGGTCGCGGGTTCAAATCCAGTCAGGCGCATTAGTTTGTGTAATTTATTTCATCACCACTGCTCTCAAAACGGTGAAAGAAAAATTCTTGAGGAAACCGACATGTCCTAGAACCAAAAATTTGACGAAATGTGACATCCGCCAATCCGCACTGGGCCCGCGCGGTGGATTATGGCTGGCTATTATCCGCACTGAGTCCCAGCAGTGGGAACATTACAAGGCCCATAATGCTAATGCTAATAATGTTGTAGAAATACAAATAAATATCACACTATAAAAATCACACTAATATTAAATATCACACTAATATTATTAAAGTGAAAGAGTATATGAACGTATATGATGACGTGTGTGTATGTGTGTATGTTTTTTACTCCTTCACGTTCAAACGGCTATACGTACCTATTCGTTATTTGGTTGGTACGTAAGTAGATCACGTCCTAAAAAAATTCATTAAATAATTCCCACTAACATTTTTACACAGGTGAAGTCACTGGCAGCAGCTAGTATGCCAATAAACTTTCAACTGACCACTCTTTATGTCAAGTATGTAAAGTAAATAATCGTTTAGTGGCGCCCCCTGTCGTGTTTTATTACATTCTAGACTGTTTCTGATAAGTTATGGATATTTGATTGTCTCTTTTAAGTGTACTTTATTGTAAAGAAAATAAAGATAAATAATAACAAGATTAGGCAGTTTTTTTTTGGTTTTCTATGATATCCGTAATAATGATAAATATTTATTGTTATTTTTTGCGGATTAATGATGAGAATTTCGTGTGGAAAGTTTTGAACATGATTATAAAAGAAGGGATTGAAGCAGCGATGGATAGTCTTTATACAACTTTGTATTCCTTAGCCATTTGTTTTTAATTGAATGTAATGACTACTCCCGCTCTAGGGTAGAGTAGGAGGCCGTGGCAGACTTTTACTGACTTAACCCCTGTCTGCGCCATTCGCATTATTTTATCTATATTTGTTCTATCTATACCTCATTATAAAAGCATAAACACATACTTGCAACATTATATTACACTTCATTCAATAACTCATTCGAGAAGGATTTTCCATCCAAAATCCATTCCTTCCATCCCACTCTGTCCTGTTCATTTATTCTGGTGACACGTATCTTCGTGCGCCCGCGCTCCTTCCAAAATTAAACTCTAAAAAGTGAAAAATATTGATGCTGTGTGGTGAAAATCTCAAACTCTCTTCTCTCGCGAATCTTGGAGGAAATATCGCCTGAACCGGCGCGTTGGAGGCTGCTTGCTATCGAAGAAACTCATATTTTCATCCTCTGTAAGTCTTTTTCCTCACCTTACCTTACCTTACCCCACTCTTATGTCCCTTCTTTGCTTTATGTTCCAGGACCCCGAGTTTTTCTTTTACAAGCGAACCCATGGCCCCAGTAGGTTTCGATGTTGGGCCGCTACAGATTTGCAGACATCTCTTTGAGCCAAGCGTGGAACACTAAGTGCCTTCGTTACCGGGCGGCAAGCTACCTACTGCTCGCCGTCCGCAAACCCACGCCTAGGGTTGACTCTAAGATTTTTATGGCGTAAAACCCACCTGGGTCCTTTCAGTTGCTCGTCACGTTCTAAGGCCAAGGTAACTCTTTAGACCACTCGAGGAGCCCAACATTTTGTACCTTATTATAAAAAAAACGGTAAAAAACAACATTCCAATCAAAAAGTCTATGATTTAAGTCTGTTTTTTTTAATAAATCACTTTTATTTATGTTGTCCTTATAGTTATTATAATTTACATAGTTATAAATGCCATAATCCTTCTAACATAACTGCTAATCCCTTGTCGCGAATTCGTAAACATATGACTGTTTTTTTTCTTAAATATTATGTTAATATACATATTAATGATATTTTTGTCAATACTGGCGCTTCCTATCAAAGTTAATTTACTTCTAGGCCAGCGTGATTCATCATCGACCACATCATCACTTACGATCAGGTGAGATAGTGGAAAAACGCGAGTTGATAAATAATTATAATAAAATAGTAGGCTCGGTTGTAGATGAATTTTAGGAGTATGCGGAAAAGAGTGTCTTACAAACCACCGTTGAAAAGGGAGGGTGTCGTTCGTGTCTGGTCCAGGCAATTGCTCTCTGATTGATTTCAGACTGTTTATGTATTCTAATCACGCGGGGAGAATTTTGATTTTTTAGTTCCTATGTGGTAATGTAGAGGCGTGGGAGTACAGTCAGCATCAAAAGTCGATGAACAGAATCAACATAACAAAACACCTCGTTCGTTCATCTGTTCACAATAAAATGTTTTGTTATGTTGATTGTGTTCAGCGACTTTTGATGCTGACTGTACCACCAATCACCAAGTTCCTAACTCCAGGAATATTTCGTAGTGGAATAACATACTATTACTTTACGCCCAATCTAGAAACCAAAACCAGAACCAAACGTTTAGTAGTGGTGCTAACTACCGCGGAACCACTGTTCTGTGCACGGGACCAACAAAGCACTTTACCTCAAAGAAAAGGAGAAATCATCTTTAGGCCAGATAGGCCAGAAACATGTTAAAACTCACAAAGAAAACGAAAATAATTATTTTTTCAACATCCTTCTATAGAACGTAAAGACGTGCATAATTAGGGATTACACTAATCCTTATAAATATTTTGTTGGCGTATCATAAATTATGTTTCGAAACCTAATCTTCGATCCATAATAATCTTGTTTAAACATTTATATTTCATTTAAAAGTGCTTTTCCGTTTTTAATAATAAACTATAACTTTTGTCCGCGGTTTCACACGCATGAAAGTAAGTTTCTTCCCTTGCATCCATCCACAACTCTGTTAGTAACATGCGTTTTAGCTCTCTTCTTTACACGACCATACCAAAACTAACGATCTTCTTCAACTTTTCATCCCTTGACGCTACTTTACAACACAAACTTTATCTCATATACTCACTCATTTCTCACAATTTTGGACAACATATCGACTATCTGTTCTGCGAGCACTGTGCCTTCCCCGCAATGTCCACTGCCACTTAAGTTTGGTGATTCTTTATACTATATTGGTAACCTTGATTCACCTGCAGATATCTTCATTTTTAATTTGATCATGCAAGGAAACTCCAAGCACAGCCCTCCCCATTGATCTTTAGGTGACTAACAGTCTTTTAATGAGGCCCATTGCGATGAAATTCCATTAGTTCACTAACCTATCTTAAAGTAGACTCTTCATTCATCAAACCCCAGTACATTCACATACAAAAACGCATTACATTATATAGCTAGCGAACATATCGAAACACATGGTTGAAACCGGCCATCTGTGGAAGTGTCAATTACATTGATATGACGCTATCTGGATGTGACAGTTTTGAGTGTGAGTGCACGATCAGGTGACGATTTGGAAATACGTTGTGGTTGATTGTGGATTTTGGAGTTGATTCAGTGGTTTGCTATGTGTTGCAATGTGAGTAATGATATGTTTACCCAATTGTAGTTATATGAGTGTTTTTCATGCCAAGGCGTTAAGTACTCAGATAATGCAAGATTGCTAATTCATGTGCCATTGCAACTATGATAAATACTTAGTACAAAAAATATACTTAGCTTTTTTTTAGGTGGGGAATCATCAAAATGACCGAATCCGCTCTGGGCGGAGAGCGTGTCAGACTTTTACTGACTAAAAGCCACTCCTGTTCCGTAGTGTAGTTTATGAATACACATTGAAATTTATTTTAATTAACCTTCTTCAAACATAACAGCTTAAAGTGAACACTCATTTCTGTTTTCCTTTCATCATTCCTTAAATCCCAAACTTACCAAGACCATTTAATACAAAGCTTTAAACTACACACTAATAACTCAAAACACTCACCCTTTGATCATAACACTTTTATGGCCATCTAACTGCGCTCAGCCCTCTTCAAAATTAACACCCTTGTCTCTTCCATTTGCCTGACATCTTCCGACCACATGGTCCTTACAAATATTATTTCATCGTCAGCTTTTTATAATTATGTGTACTTTACTAAATTATCAACTCCCATGAGATCTCCACATGAATTTTTGACGTTTTTTTTTATGTTAGTCTTTTATTTATTTTAGTTTTATTTGATGGAATTTAGTGTTAGTGTTATTCTGTTCGTAAAAAGGATGGATGTTTGAATGTTTATGAGTTAGTTTAGTAGGGAATTATTACGCTCTTGTGTTCTTTTGCTAAGTAATTGGGTTTTACACTACATATTTACACAGTGAACAAAAACTCCTAAGGTGACCTTGGGTGTTTGATAAAGTCGCATTTTTTCAACGATAAAGTGTAAATGTTTGACATTGCTATGCTCTCTTGATATTGATTAATCTCATACATTTTGGACGGAATTTTTGGCAAGATTTTATGGAATGAAGTTCAGTGACTGTTTTAATAATTACAAACTGATTCCTACTGTGATGGAATCATTTAAATAGGCATTCTCCCGGTAAAATGGAGCTCTAAGCACAAACACGCTAGTGACGTAATCAAGGTTTAATAAGAAATCAAAATAACTAATATAATATTATGTTGACTAGACTCGCAACTCTCTTGAACAAGATAAGTACCTATATTTCGACGTCACCGGGGAATAAGTTGGTAATCACAGAAATCAGTTATTTGATTAGCGAATTTATTTAACAACTGATTTCTTCAATTACCGACTTAATCCCTAGATATATCGATTTATTCCTGGTATAAAAAGTAATATTTCTATCATTAACAGTCATTACCAGCCTGTAGAAAAAAAGATGATTTCTGATTAGATTTATAATACTTATACAAGTAGATACATCCCAAACAAATTGATAGAATCTCGAATATCATTGATTTATCCTATCATCTTACGCGTGTGGGTACTGTGGGTGGTCTGCTGATCCTCAAAACTGATTGCTAGATTGAATATACGAGTACCATCTGATTTTCGAAATGAATGCTTATCTGTTGATTTGTTGACGTGAATTAGTGATATCAGTACATGGGCAAGCACTAGATAATAATTATGCGTTCTAATACGACAAACAAATTAGCGGAAACATTGTGAACTACAAAATCACTAAAAATAACCAAATACTTAATGCAATTAATTTTCTTTTGGTCAAAACAAACAAAGCAGCCCGCACTAGTGCAAATTATCACACAAACTTTACAAACTATAATAGTAGAAATTGTATAATGTAACTAGATAATAACAGCCGCACGGGTCGATCTTCAAGGTTAAGCAACGTTTGCCAAGATTGATCTTTGGATGGGTGACCATTTTAACATACCGAGTTTCCTCCGTGCCTCGGAAAGCACGTTAAGCCGTAGATCTTTGGCAGTCGTTACGGATGGTCAGAAGCCAGTAAAATCTGACTCCAGTCTTGCCATGAAATACCGTGTTACCCCAGTTAATGGGTTGTGGAGGTCTGGTAGGCAGCCGCTCCTCGTAAAATATTGGTATTCAGCTAAATTGAGCTTGACTGGAAGCCGACCCCAATATAGTTGGGAAAAGGCTAGGCAGATGATGTATAATGTAGGTTCATGGGGCCATGGAGCAATTGAATATGTTATATGAATGGATGACAGTTGAGAGTTTGCGCACTCAAATGGTTCGCTGATAGTGCCACATGTGTTAGATCATTCAGTTCCTTTTAAAGTGGCTAAGTTGAGTGATGCTAATACAAGTATCATGTTCGTAAATGGACACGGGTAGTCGATACTGGTCTGTTTTATTTTTGATATTATATTTTACATTTCTATTAGTTTACATTTTTCTCACATATTAAAAGCAACAAGAAATATTTAACTAAGATTGTGGGACCAAAACGAGAGTCTCCTTCTTATTTTCTTTTGAACGCTTTGAAATGTGCAAGTAGCTTCATTTTTCTGCCTGGCTACTTGATAATTTAAAAATGCAATTAAAACAAAAAAAAATAGATACATTTTTCATTCATTTTTGTTATTCCTTTCATTCACCATCTTTAAGTCACCTCCACTCCAGCCATGTCACTTTTTAACACAGTTTTCATACCTCTATCATAAAAAATGCTATGATGTTTAATATTTCTCCCTCACCTCTACATAAAAGTACGTATCCACAAAATAAACATATTCCATGAAACACCGGAAAAATGTCCGTATTACAAAGACAGTCTATTTTAAAAATAAATAAAACCGTAATGCTAAGATAAAAACCATTGTGTTACGTATGTACGTGGCGCCACGGGTAATGCTGTTTTTAGATCGTCTGACATATGGGCGCAACTGCTATATAAACAGAGGGAGTTATGATTACCCTCGCTAGGATTATAGCGTGATAATAATCAAAAATACTTTTGACAAAGGTATATTTTTTGTAGAGGGTCTAAGGCCTCCCCTATATTGGGCGTACGCGTTCCTCGAGCGTGTAAGCAACGCAAATCTAGCGTACGCGTGGCGCTTGCGTAGCGTTTTGTCAACGTACGGCGACGCACGGCGCGCGGCGTAAGTGCAGCACGAACGCACTGATCTTACGTCGTGTCTTACTATAGCTCCGCGCCGCTCTCTCATAGAACGAGATGCGAACCCAAAGCGCACTGGCTTTGCGTCGCTCACGCGCTCTTTGAACGTGCTCGTCTAATTTGGGAGAAGCCTAATTTAATAACCTAGCAAAATTCTACCTCTGGTGAACACCTATCGTCAAAAAAAAAACTATGTTGGATTCTCTTCAGTTAAACTGATTACGGTAGCGATTGTAAAGTCAAAGTCAATCATCTTATAAAACAGCTACGTCAAAATCTCCTAGCAAAATCAGCGAGGATCCAGCAGATAATTATTTATAAGTCGTAGCAAGACAACAAGGGGACCTAAAGTTCAACGATCGGCCCGATATAGATAGGAATGTTAAAACAAAAGCAGACAGACAGACGGACGGACATAACAGCTTCTAATGATGCTCTAAGCGAGCTTTGTGCACTTGTGCGATATGTGGAAGTTTTGGAGTTACAGTGTTGCATGAATATTTCCTTTAGAGATCATATGACGTTTCTTTCTGGTCAATATATCTATAACGTTCTTTTCTTAACACATTTTATCTCGCGGTCCACCGTGTCCTCTGGGTGGTCCACACAATGGAGACAGTACAGTAGGGCGTTTCTTACGCTTGAATCGGAAACAGGAACCTTCCGAACTTGCCATGTCCGGCGAGGAGGTGTGTCATACGGAAAGTGAGGATGCCATGGCGTCCCTTCAGCCACTACTCATAAAGGGGAAACAGTACTAATTCAAAATCCATTTGCAAGATTTGCTCCACATACCCAAAGTACCAATTCAGTATACAATGCCCACAGTACAATTTACTTACTATATCTGTATGTATACAAATATATTAAGTGTACAAGGATATTGTATACCTACCATTCCACACCCCTGCCAAACACTCCGGGGTTGTCAACTTTTTGTTAACAAAAAATCGACCTATTCAGAAAAAGAAAGAGAAAAAAGCGTAAATGAAGCGAAGCAACTTAGCCATTAAGCCATACAGCGCTCATTAGCATCGCCTAAAAGTTCGCTGAAAGGTAAACAAATGGGCAACTTTCTGGTTTCAGATGAAACAATGTTACACAAACTTTGCTCCACGGCTTTTTGATAGAACCTATCTTTTCAATTTAATTTAATAAATTATTTTGGGCTTTAACACGAGTTTTCAAACTTTTGGATACGTTTCGTGATTTTTGGTTGGTCCGGATTTAGAGTGTATTTTATATTTAACTAGCTTCTACGAGCCGGTTTACCCGCATAAAAGTCGATAATTATCCAAAAGGATGCTCCCGGTTCTACCATAATAAAAGTTCCTATGTTGGACTTGGTCTACGAGTGCAAGAATTTTGTTAAAGACTAACAAAACAATATAGGCTTTCTAATTAGGCTATATCTATATTAGTGTGATATATTATAAAAGTATTTAAACTGTAAGACTACGGTACAAGTGTTCGACTATATTATTCTTTTCAAGAAATATCTTGAATAGGTAAGTAAGCTTGGGAAGTGTCACTTCGAGAAGACCATAATATTTCTTGAATTAGTGCATAGGTTATTGTTCTGCATTATATTTCCATGCCAAGTGATTTCGACTTAATTTCACGAAGAAAGTTATTTATTTATTGATCAGCAAAGGTTGTACACTCAAGAATAAAGGCATAATACCTTAAGTTGTAAACCAGTAAGCTCCTTTAACTTAAACTTAAAAAAAAGCTTTAACATAAGACACTAGAAGGATTACTTTCACACCTCGTAAATTCGGCTCAAAATCTCACTAAGCTTAAAAGATCTAGAGAGAGCGTCACAAAACACTTAACATCAGAGCTACAAGGCCTTTACATACTAGTAAGCTTTTACATTTAAATGAGCACATAACTCCCTTGGACGTGCCACCCCGTGCAATTAATTTAAGTCTCTGATAGTAACATGTCCTACTATGTCCAGTCCAACAGGGGTATTCTGGGCAGCAACATTGTTTCCAAGAGTTACGCAAAAGGTAATTGAATAGGCGAGGGCCTAATCTGACCTCCAGTCTTGCTATGAAGTAACGTGTTACCCCAGTTAAGGGGTTGTGGAGGTCTGGTAGGCAGCCGTTCCTCGTAAAAAACTGGTATTCAGCTAAATTCGGCTTGACTGGAAGCCGACCCCAATATAGTTAGGAATAGGCTAGGTAAATGATGAATAGGCGTGGGCTTGTGTACGGCGAGCAATGTGTAGCTTGCCGTCTAGGCGGACGGCCACCCCCTTCCTCCCACCACTACTTTCACCTTCTTCCTTCTTTAAACCTTCAATCAAGCCCAAATTGTCGACGGCGTGTAGTATTTCACGCGTGCCTGAAAGAGATGTCATCAAAACCGTAGGAGGACCCAGCAGAGTTTCAACTCTGCTAACTCTGTAGGCTACAGCCTACTGAGGCCACGGGTTCACCTCTGCAAAAAATGCCAGGGTCCTGAAACGCAAGTCAAGGAAGAAACCTAGGAGTGGTTTTAGTCAGTAAGCCTGATATGACCTCCGCTCTAGGACAGGAGAAGTCATTATGAAAACTAGCATTTGTTTTCATAACTGGGTGTTGTCTAACGGCTAGTTTTTTCATCAAAAACTAAAACTATCAGTAAAACCATTAACATTTACTTGAGCATAGCTGTCATAATGGCAAATGTGTTTCTTCATCCAAATAACAGCTAAACTAAAAGTCAAAAGAGTTGCCGCTACGCAAACGTCTTAATTACCCCAAAAACACGTGGGGAGCTTTTTTTACTCATGACAACATCGCAACATCACTGTCCAGTAGTGTCATAAGTCAAATGTCATTTGTTGTTTAGGGTGAAGGCGGGATATATATTGCTAGCTAGTTTAATCCTTTAAATATTTTTGGACCTATTTTTAAAATTCTAAAAGCATTTGTGGTTTTAGAATTTTAACCCCCCATGGTATTTCTGTCCATTTCCTCGAAAGTTGACTATAATTCCTCTGTATTCCATACTCTAACTCGAACATACTCTCATCCACCAGTCCACCCCGGTCCCACGTGGTGGATCATTCCTCTTCTAGAGAGCAGACTTGAGTCCCAGCAGTGGGATTATTATAAGGCTGATAATGCTAATGCAAAATGCTACTCGGACTCGCACTCCTTCCTTTCTTTTATATATTCATGGCATGGTTCTGCTACATTCGTACATATTACAAATAAAAAAGGGGGCAAGTGTGAGTCGGACTCGCGCACTGAGGTTTCCGTTTCCGTTTGTCATTATTTGATAACAAGGCATCTATGCCACCGGGGCATTTATTCCCGCCTTTACCCTATTTCTTAAAAAAAAAAACTTTAAAATAAAATGTGTTTGAACGCATCCATAATGAACGCAGTGAAGTCAATACAATTTTGTCAAAATGACAATGACTATAGCTTTAACAGCCCCTCAATGAGCAGTAACAGTCAAACCAACGGTTGAAATTGTGAAGAAACGAATTTAATCGTTATTATTACTTTATGTCGTTACTTTGGCTGTTACCTTTGATGAAAAAACTGGCCGTTTGTCATACAGATTGACCTTCGACTTTATAAAGTGACTAGCTTCTACCCGCGACTTTGTCTGCGAAGAATTCAGAAAAAAAAAATCGAGATAAAAGGTAGCCTATGTTCTTTTCCATGTCAAGGCCATAATTATGCATGCCAAAATGCATTAAAAATTTGTTACGCCGTTTTTGCGCGATTAAGTAACAAACATCCACACTTTCATATTTATAATATTAGTTAGGATTAGGCATAATCATTAAAGGAACCATTGCCTGATTTACATAATGTTCTGAAAGCAACAATACTAAATTCTAACACAATTATCGCGCGTTGTCGATTCAATGGTAAACCGAAAACAATTGCCATCGCTTGCTATACGCAACTGTGTCCAGAATAAGCCTGCAGTTTATCTAACAAGACAGTAAAGTAAACAGCGAATTCTTTACTACAGTATCTAAGGTTTATGTGCTGGAATTATTTAGAGAGGAAGTTTTTATATGTAAATTAAGTATAGACCTTTGTACGGTTAGTAAGAGCGAAATGTATTTTCTTTTTATTATGTGTCGAAGGAAAACATCGTGAGGAAACCGGCCATGTCCTAGAACCAAAAATTCGAAGACATGTGACATCTACCAATCCGTACTGAGCCCGCGTGGTGGATTTCAGCCCATTCCCTTTCCTAGAGAGGAGGCCTGAGTCCCAGCTGTATGAACATTATAAGGCCGATAATGCGAATGTGTAGCTTCACGTTTGACCACCGTCTCAGCTGATGTAGCTGCAGCTGTAAGCGATTATATGGTCATGAGTAATTTAATTACTCATGACCTAAAGACCCCTAGGTTGTAGCTATCAGGAAACACAGACGCTGGTAGGGAGTTTCACTCATTAGGTGTGTGTACAGTGAATGTATTCCCAAACGTTTTATATAATTTACTATAAACCTATAAATATGAACACAGGAAAAATAATTATAAAAATAAGTGTACAATTGGCAATCTTATCGTACAAATATTATTGATTTTATTTTATTTACTCCAATTTATATTCTAGAAAAACGTACTGTTTTAACAAATAATTATAACGGTATTACTTTACTCCGGATTTAAGAGTATTGACACTGAGTTGCAAGCTTATCGATATCGGTATTTTACCGGTTGAATTTCGGTAATTCTGCGTCGGAAATGCATAATTTAATTCCACCATTTCCTTCCTGAAGACTTCCTATCCATACGCACAAAACGTTTCGGGAACAGAAACAGACTGCAGAATTTCCTTCCGCAGTCTGTTTCCTAATTGCTAAAACCGGGGGGTCTTAAATTTAAGAGTGAATAAGTTACTTATATTACTGAGCAATGGTGGTCCAGTGGTAACTGCCTCGACTTGCAAGTTGTAGATCGCGGGTTCAAACCCAGTCGGGCACATTACTTTGTGTAATTTATTTCATCACCACTGCTCTCAAAACGGTGAAGGAAATCATCGTGAGGAAATCGGCATGTCCTAGAACTAAAAATTCGAAGACATGTGACATCTACCAATCCGCACCGAGCCCGCGTGGTGGATTACAGGCGATTCCCTCTCCTAGAGAGGAGGCCTGAGTCCCAACAGTGGGAACATTACAAGGCCGACAATGCTAAGTTACTTCTAGGCAAGCGTGCTCCATCGTTGACCACATCGCTTACCATCATGTGAAATAGCTCAATATTTCACAAGAATGTATAATAGTATAGAGAGACAAGACAAAACATGTTTTTAATGCTTATACTCCAAAAATGGATCGAAAACATTACTTTTTATAGATGTCAAATCTTGAAACAAAACCTCAAATATATGCAAGTAGGCGTTATTATTTTTATTTAATTTGCCCATTAGGAGCATTAAACGATCAATGATTTTAAATAAATGTTTTAAGATTATCTAAAACTAATCCAGTTCGTGATATCGTGTCGTTTGATCTTATTTAAGGTAGTATTTCTTTTGCTAACTGATTTCGTGATTGGATCTTGAAATATGTTGGTTAGGCAATCGCTTTTCTCTTTATTAGTGACTAACTTTAGCCCGCAGCTTCGCCCGCGTACATAAAATATAGCCTATGTCACTCAGGAATACAGCAGCTTTCTATTGGTGAAAAAATTTTATCAATCAGACCAGTACTTTCACAGATTACCTCATACAAACAAAAAAAAACAAACTTTACCTCTTTATTATATTAGTATAGATTTTTTTGTTGATAGGCTCTCGTTTATATAGTGGTAGGTACTACACGCTTCAAGAAGATATCAGTACACTGTAGGGGCCTAGCAGGGCCGAAGCATCTGGGGACGCGGATACTCCTATTCCTAAAAGTAAGCCCGTGTCCCCAGATCGAAGGCAACGAAGGAACGTGGTGAGATTTAGTCAGTACGAGTCTAACACGCCCTCCCGCTCCGCCCAAGAGCGGAAGAAGTCATTCTGATGATTCATTTTCCAAAAAAAAAAACATGGTCGTAATGGCCTGATAATAGAGACAATAAGATACTATGAATAAGCAACGTCTATAACGTAGGAACTAAAATTCAAAATCCTCTATCGCAGTAGTTTTTGCACTATTAGAATATATACAATAGCCCCAAATTAACTATCGGGCAATTGCCCGGATACATAACATCCGTCCGGTCGGAGGATCATTGCTTTTCAAAGAACGTACGTATGTGTGACTTTACACTCGGTTCCACACACTTCCTGAAACTAATAATAATGTTATGACCTGCATACGCAGACTATAGCCCTTTGGTCATAACATAGTTTTTGGTGACCAGTCCATTTAAGCCGACCAAAACCATAGCCTATAGCTATATCTTTCTTTTCCATTATTTTGGAAATGTTTCTTAACCGGGGATTCTCAGGGATAATCGTTGGTTGCTACTATATTCCATGAAAAGTATTTACGGCCCTTCATATGTCTTCCAAAGGCCCTGGTCTTCTTAAGACTCCATAAAACAATGGGAGAAGATGACGACGATGTGGCTATACTTTATCATCATTACAGCCAAAAGACGTCGACTGTTAGACATAGGCCGAACAAGCGTTGAGGGAATCCGATGGATGCGAGACGCACAGGACCGGTTGTTGTGACGACGCTTGGGGGAGGCCTATGTCCAGCAGTGGACGACTTTCGGCTGAGATGATGGTGATGATGATGAAGCGTTGGGGAGGCCACGATATAATACGTAGAACGATTTCTATGAAACAGACATGATGCACAAAACATAAAAAAGATAAAAAATCTAATGCATTTTGCTAACGGCATCTCTTTAGAATGCAAAACACGTTTTGCCTCGTTCAATAAAATGACATACGCATAGAGAAAATAATAAAAAAAACCGTTTTCCACCTAAACCTGGTTCAAAACGGAATATAACAATAAAAATGTCAACGATTTTTAATTGAACATTTGCTAACGGAAACGCCCATACGTTTTATTTACGTTTTTTATGTATTGTCAAATAAAATATTATTTTATTGTTGGACAGTTACGGTTTTTATTATTTTTGCAGTGTTTTTCCACAAACAACGAATTTTATTTTTATAGTATTGTGAGCTATATTAAATTTTTAAATATACTCGTATTAACTTACGCCACTATTTTTGACTGACCTGTTGGTCTAGTGGTTAGTGGACTGACTGCTAAACCAGAGATCGTAGGTTTGATTTCCACCCAAGACAAATGTTACGTGCACGATTATTTGTTCCGTGTTTAGGTTTAATTTGTCTATATGTATTTGTTTGTATGTAAGAGATTTCTTTCATGTATGAAATCCCGACTGCAGTAAATGATGCCGTTGGATTATTGGTGTAATTTAGCTTCACTTTTTTTTTCCTGAACGAGATTTTAAATATTCAAAAGTGCCTGTAAATGGTCTATTTGAAGAAAAAAGTGTTTCTGTTTTCACCTCGATTCTGGCGACTAGGATCCTCTGCTCAGAGGCCTATGCAAAGCATTCCTCTAGACTGTTCATTAATATACTAAAATCATTTATTCTACGGCCTCTTTCCCTACCTCAGTAACCTATCTGATTATCCCTCATAACTGTAGCTAAATCAAAATCAAAAATATTTTATTTTAGGCACTTATAAAACGTCAAAAACTAGTGAGCGGTTCCGAATTGGTCATTTCCTATGGAGAAGAACCGGCAAGAAAATCCATGGTTACCTACTCTTTTCAAACATTATTGGGTTTAATTTTTTAGATTTGTTTATAAATTGGGTAGCTAACGTTCATCTATACTAATATAATAAAGAGGTTAAGTTTGTTTTTTTGTTTGTATGAGGTAATCTGTGGAAGTACTGGTCCGATTGCTAACATTTTTTCACCAATAGAAAGCTGTTGTATTCCTGAGTGACATAGGCTATAATTTATGTACGCGGGCGAAGCTGCGGGCTAAAGCTAGTAATCCATAAAAATATCAATTCCAACTCTTCGTACTGTTAGTATCCATACTGTTATATTCATAGTAAAAAGACGGCAGCCCAGATAATAAGGATGGTGTAATTAATTCGTAACATTGTGTTCCTATGACGTTATAATTGTGAAACTAGCATCGTTCATGTCCAGTCATGAAATTAGCTGATGAGAACACCACGTGGTTTAATGAAATTTATTGAAATATTCATTAAATTATATCAGGAGTTAGAAGGAATCTTGCCATGAAGTACCGTGTTACCCCAGTTAATGGGTTGTGGAGGTCTGGTAGACAGCCGCTTGTCGTAAAATACTGGTATTCAGCTAAAACTGGCATGACTGGAAGCCGACCCCAATATAGTTGGGAAAAGGCTAGTTAGATGATGATGATGATCAGGAGTTGGTCGCTAAAAATGGGCTTAAATTGGCCTAAATATTTGAAAGGCGTGGGAGAGTTTCTCTTCATTGCTTTTCGAATATAGTTTGAAGTAATTATTTATTTATTTCCTGGCTTACTTTAAATCTTCTAAATTGGCCCATTTTTAGCGAACGACTGCGTGATCGAATCAAGAATTAAGATAAGCGTTTTTATTTTTTCTATAGGCCGCAATTCAATTGACGACCTAAACTGAATTACTAAAGGGATGAAACAATATGGGTTGTGAAGCTCCATCCCTTTTCTCGCTCGCTCACCAATCATTTTATCACGTCATGGCAAGACCCATGAAACCACCCTTAAAATCGATAAGTATATTGTATACTAACGAGGCAGATTCATCATCATCTTCCTGCCCCTGTCCCGTTTTATTTGGGGTCGGCGCAACAGGGTTTTTTCTTCCATTCTGTCCTGTCACTCGTCACGCTATCACTCACTCCCTTTTCTTCCATATCACTTCTCACACAATCCATCCATCTTTTCTTTGGCCTCCCTCTCCCTCTCCATCTATCCACATGTAAACCCATAACTCTTTTAGTAACAAGCTAGTGCGTCTCACCATCAACGATTGCATCACTGCTTACCATCAGGTGGGATTGCAGTCAGGCACTAGTTTATAACAAATAAAAAAAAACATGCGTTTCATCCCTCCTCTTTACATGACATACCAACGAGGCAGATTGTAATACAAAATTATTCTTCAAAACCACTCTAGCAGAATCTGCAGTCTAAATAAATAAAACATTGTTAGAAGAGACTATGAAATCATTCTATATTCTTAGTCAGTACAGGAAGACCTACATCCGCTAAGATCTAATTTTACTCTTTAAACTAAAGATCATAAGCAAAAATCTATTGAACAATCATTGTTATGAAATCTGTCGCTCTCAAACTGGCAGAAAAGAAAATTGAAACAATAATCTGCTGGCCGTATTTTAGAATGATACTCAAATAGTATTCTCGATTCAAATCAGGCAGATTCGAAGACTAACTAATCGAATTTCGAAGCTTCTTTTTTTAAACAATAAAAATACTTTAGCTGTCTAGAATACGGTTGTCAATTAGGTTTTTATTTTTACTGTACATCTTTTTTTAGTGAGAATCGATTTTAAAGTAACTTATCGCTCCGAGTGAACTAAACTCATTTGAATTACTTTAGGTTATCCCTTGTATTACAGGGCCGCGGTAACTATTCAGTCAGTTTGCCTTATACGGCAAACTAAGGGAAACTGAAAAGGCACAGGTTTTTTTTTGTACGATGATGATAGTTCTTGATTGCGAGCAGTGTAGTGTTACCGTCTTTCTTTAATTCTTTGTATAAACGATGGGGATTGTTTTTGTCAGTGATAGTCTGACATAACCTCTAGTGTCATTAGATGATTTTCCACCTAAAATGTAACAGGGAGGATTTCATCGTGGTAACAACCAGGTCTAAAATACAAAGAATAAATATTACCTGAAAGATGAAAAATTTTGATACACGTGCAATATAAATCTTTGAGGATTATACTTCTAACAGACACACGTCGTAACATACCAAGTTCATATATTCAGCCTTTCTTTGTTCAAAGTTACTTACAGTTTTTTATTACCAGAGTTTTTTCATGAGAAAATGCGTCCCGTAGACGCTAAAACGGCGCCAAATAAGCATTAAGTTTCCGAGATTCATATTTTATAGACGAACATAAAAGCGAAAAATTTCATTGAAATAAGAAAATCTAGTATTTTGCTAGAAAAATATTAAAGTCAGACTGAAAACGTGAAAGTATCTTTACAGAGAATTTGTTACACATAACTCTGAAAATAGTTTATTATTGTGCGTATTTAGAAATTAAAGAGGTCGAAGCCCGGTTTTTTCAACATAAATAACATCACTATGCGTGCAGAAAAAAATAAGATTGTTTATATTTTTTCATACAAATCCACTTAAAATATAAACTGCAAATAAGACTTTTCACAAAATCAATTTAAAATAAGATTTAACAAAAAATTAAAAAAATATCTCACCTCACTTAAACCCAAAAAAAAAATCCACACAAACACTGTCAACTAAAAATAAGATTTCAAAATTCGAACACTTAAGACCATGGTCGACGAACAAAAGAATCGGGTTTTTCGGGACTCGGAACACGGATTTCGGGACCGCGTATCGTGGTGTGCGCGAAGTGACTAACCGAGAACGTTTTGCGTTTATAATTCTGTGTTATATTTTTAGAAAACGCCCCCTTGTTAGAAATGTGCGTGCGCGCAGGGTAACACGTGGTCGGTATCCGGTCGAAGGGTTTCCAGATATTTTGTTTGTTCTCGAGTATTGACATGCCGTTAAATTTTATGGGTTTGGCGTTAGGTTTTTCGGTTAAAAAGGTCTGATTTGTTCTGAGAAAGATAGAAATGGTTTGCTTTTTATAGACGTCATTATAAACAAATCTATGATGACATCCAGACAGAACATTAACATTGCTTGTACTCAATGTCTAATCCATTAGGCTAGAAAAGTAATTCTAACGATAAAAACTAAAACCTAGTGATAAATACCCTCCTTACGTGACTTTTAAATGTTTATTTAGTTTATTTAGGTTAACAAAAACTACAAAAATACAAAAAAAAATGGTTAAATATGAAAATTTGTCAAAGCAGAGAATTCCTATTATAACTAAAACAGGTATACTGAAACTTTACGCGATAATGGTAAACTAGTAGGGATTGTAGGACTGCTGATTGACTCTTCTACATTCCCGTACAGAAGAGTACCCATGGCCTCAAGGCATATACGTTTTTTCAATAACCCTTTGCATTTCGAAATGCAAAAGGCTTCTGAAAGAACGTATATGGGTTATGGTCAGTAAAAGTTTGACAAACCCTCTCACTCAACTCGGGAGAAGTTATTTGATGGTTTTTCACCTCAAAATATACAGATAAGGTACCTAAAGATAGTAGAAAGATTAAATCATTTCAATCAAATCGTGTTATTTTATACAAAAAATACCGCTAACCAATTATCAATATAAATAATATAATTATATATATTATCAATACAATATCTGGATGGATTATGTGATTAGTGAATGAAAGAAAAGGGAGATAATGATGGTGTGATGGGTGACATGATGCAACGAAAGAAAAAACATGTTGCGCCGATTCCCAAATAAAAGACAATCCCGTCAAAAAAATAATACTTTTAATACTTAGTTTTACATTACTGTAAGAATCATTACGCAATATCTAATTTAATTTCCATTCAGTCCAACAAAAACAAGTCCAAACCTGAAACGGC
Organism: Mythimna separata; assembly: GCA_030763345.1. Classification (NCBI taxonomy): domain Eukaryota; kingdom Metazoa; phylum Arthropoda; class Insecta; order Lepidoptera; family Noctuidae; genus Mythimna; species Mythimna separata. The sequence goes on from CM061190.1 coordinate 10,064,104, forward strand.
TGAAGAAAAACGTCTAGCGTCATAATAAAATTTATTTTGCAATGTCTGTCAAAACAGTCCATATGGCTGATAATATTCAGTTCCCATTGAGTCATACTAGTTAAGGGCCGCATCACACTAGCGGCTTGCGAGCGACTGCGGGGCGGCGCGGGCGAGTAACGAATGCGTCGCGAACACGCCACGGCTGCGCAGCGGGTTGCACGACATTGGTCAAGTTGGTAATTTGTCAAATACGCAGTTCGTCAAATTTAAAATTGGTCAAAACTGTAGTTCGTGAATTTGCCAAATTATGGAATTTGCCAAATGCGCAATTGGTCAAGTAATTTAAGTACAGTCATCTGTAAACATTAAAGAGCCGTGGTAGTTTTGAACCCTTGGCAAATTCGCAACCATTTCGTAGAGTATTTTTAGGCGGGAGTACGGGTTTATGCTTTACGGGACAGTATACAATGGCGTCCAAGCTGATATTGCAATTACTAGTTTTTCTCATGATTCATGGTGTGTCAAATCAACGTGTTTTCTTTCTTTCTATTCGCGACGGTCTCGTTTCGCGTCCGCACTTTGAGAACGCTCACAATCCGCTAGTGTGATAACGCCCTAAAACCCACGTGGTAATCTTAACCAATTGTTAGCACATTCAATTATTCACAGTTAAAATTAGATTTATTTTGGTGTCGTGTACATTAGCCTTTACCAGATGGTATGCAAATGTTTGGTTTATTGTGAATCTATTATTGGGTGTAATAAAATGTTTCTTGAAGGGTTAATGATCTATTAATTAAAATTAGGGATAGAAGATAGAATGATCGTTATTCTAAAAAAATATACGTTTGAATTTTTTCAAGTAATTAACTTTTTTACATGCCGCAGAGATGTACAGTACAGTTCATCGACATTAAGTCAGTTACGTTTCATTAAAAAAAAAAACATAGGTACTAGTACATTATAAGGTTGCCACACCTAATTAGCTTTTTTATGCTCACTGCTGGAACTCAGGCCTCCTATTTATAAGAGAGAACAGGCCGTCGCCCACCACTCGGGCCCTAGTGATGCAGGATGTGCATTTTTATTATGTTATATGTTGTGTATCATCATCATTTCGTCATCATCATCATACCTAATTTCAATTACCCTCAAGTGTTGCCACAACAGCCTCAAATGTTGCCAGTGCATCTCGCATCCATCGGATTTCCGAGACCGGTACTTTGTAGGTAGTTTCCCAACGCTGCGTCTTGTAGTACCCAGAACCTTCCATCCCTATCGATCGTTTTTGTTTTAGCAGTATCGGCCTTATAATGTTCCCACTGCTGGGTCTCAGGCCTCCTCTCTAGGAGAAAGAATATCAGTCATAATCCACTGCGCGGGCCCATTGCAGATTGGTGGATGTCACATGTCTTCGAATTTTTGGTTCTAGGACATGCCGGTTTCCTCACAATGTTTTCCTTCACCGTTTTGAGATCGTTTATTCTACGCAATATGTATACCTACTATACAAGTTTATGCTAAGCATATATTTACTGATGAGCAAATGCTTATTATCCAGTCATTCAAAGCGTGGTGTCGCAAATTTTCACATGTGGTTTTCGCTTCCGTTCGCATACGGACGTCCACAGCGCCATGAGACAAAGTTGTCCACAGGAAGTTCTGAATCAGAATGTGTGAATACTCTGAGATGTGGTACTAGGGTTCATTATGACATCTGTTAGTATAGGCCATGAACTTTGCATGTGAGAACTGTTTGGAGGACAAAGGAATAAATAGATATGAGTAATATAAAGTCTACATCTCTTGAAAAAAATCTTCAAGCTGCTTCATCATTTTCCTGGCTACCTTTTTTTTATGGAAAATGGTCGCTCTTGGGCGAAGCATGAGGGCATGTCAGACTTTTATTGACTAAAATCCACTCCTGTTCCTTCTTTGCCTTCCAGGGCCTGGGGTTCTCTTTTGCACAACTCATGGCCCTAGATGGCTATGACCCTGCTGGGTTGTTAGGGTCGACTTTCAGTCTTTTTTTTTTTTTTTTTTAAATTGGATAAGCTAGTGCTTGACTGCGATCCCACCTGATGGTAAGCAGTGATGCAATCTTAGATGGTGAGGCGCACTAGTTTATTAAGAGCCTATTCACTCTAGCCTTGAAGACACCCAAATTATAATTGGACGGGAAGACCGCAGCAGGCAAACTATTCCAGTCCTTCGATGTGCGCGGTAGAAACGACGAAGCGAATCGCTTAGCGTAGAGGTTTCAACAACAAAAGGATGGACATTCGCCGTACGACGGTTTGTCCGATGGAAAAAACGGGATGGCGGAATCAATTCGTGTAATTCCTGCGCACACTCTCCGAAATGCATCCTGTAGAATACCGAAAGGCTGGCTACCCTACACCTGTGCGCAAGGCTTTGTAGGTTGGAGTTAACTAGATCTGGATCTCCAATTAGCCTCTTCGCACGCCTTTCCACTGAGTCCAAAGTTGCCAGGTGGCATTTTGCAGCTCCAGCCCATATGTGGCTGCAGTACTCCACACACGATCGGACCTGTGCTTTGTATAACATAAGAAGCTGTCCCGGTGTGAAGTACTGCCGGACCTTTGCAAGAACGCCGAGTTTCCTAGCAGCTACTTTAGCTTTGGACTCAATGAACCGCCCAAAGTTCAGGTCGGAGGAAATTTCAACTCCCAAGAGCTGAAGGCGATCGGTGCAGTCCAGGGATACATCCCGGAAAGCAGGAGCCAAGGTGAACGGGCTCCTTTTAGCGGTGAACAGACACGCTTGTGTTTTGGCGGCGTTGAATCCCACCAGATTGGCTTCGCCCCACTTGGAGACTGCCTGAAGTGAGTCATTCGCACGCTCTACCATAGCCTCTCTTTCGGACTGGATTAGCTCCTTACTAGCCCGAGTACTTGGCAGGTATCTCTCTACAACTGTGCTATCATCTGCATACCCATAGATACCGGGTATCAGCAGATCGTTGATGTGGAGCAGGAAGAGAGTTGCAGAGAGTACAGACCCCTGAGGAACTCCGGCATTAGTCATCATGGGCTCTGAAGAGCATCCGTCGACAACAACTCGGAGAGACCGTTCACTCAGGAAGTCTTTTATCCAACCGAATACCTATGTTTTACATGAAGTAACTGCCTACCAGACCTCTACGACTCAGTTGTAACTTGGCAACACGATACTCCTTGGATAGATTAATGGTCAGACTTTCTGGCAACTGACTACCAGTAACGACAGTCTAAGTTTTAGAAATAATGATCGAGACTAACTGTTTAACGTGCTTTTCGTGGTACGGGACGTCAGTAATGTCCTAGATATACTAAGAAAAGTCCATGGGTATGAGAGCAGAGTACGTTAACCACTGGACTAACGCCCGTTTTCAATAAGCTATCTATCCACATTTGCAGCTACTAAAGATAACCAAATCTATCCTTTTGCCCTTACTTGCTTTTCTTATATTCTACCGACGGAAAGCATTTCCTAACAAAGTTGTGGATGGATAGGTAGAATCTAACTGTTTATCGGGGATAGCTATCTATCTATGAACTGCGGTAGGTAATTGAAAACGGGCGTAAGAAAAGTACATAATTATATGAGTAGGGGGTACGTTAACTACTGGCCCATAAAACAACGTACACTAAAATCAAGCACAAATTATCTCTACACAGCCGATACGAGTCCAGAATCTAAATAGTTTCACAATCTTACCTGGCCGTCTTACGCAATTCTCACAGTTTACACTTCGCACTATTTCTTACAGATTAATCATCGGCTCTTAGATGCGCGTGGGTTGCCCATAGCGCACACAGAGTTGGGTAAAGCGTGTTTGATATCACTAAAGTGGGGCGCGATATATATCGATTTTGAGAGCTATGAAATGCTTTAAGTACGATAGAGATATGGCTTTGAAATCGATTAAATATGAATTCGTGAGAAAATTATTCCTGAAATGGAAAATTAGGTTCAGCTTTGTAAATAATTTCTTTATTTGTTTTTATAGCTACATCTTTTCGTATGGTGCTGAGACCTGGGGCCCTACAATGAACTCCTGACGCGATTCATTTGACGACCTATACAGTTGTATATACGGACCAAAAATCAAAGACATTGTCATATTGACCAACCCACACTGGACCATGATGGATGATGGCCAATTCCCACATCTTGAAAGAAAGGCCTAATATAAGTTCCAACGGTGAGAACATTATAAGGTCGATTAAACACAAAACAGACTTTAAGACTTTAACACTTGTATGCTCAAGGGAGACTCGCGTAGCCGTAAACTCCAATCACTTGTCTCTTCTGTCAATATGCACATACTTCCACTTAATGCTACTCACAGGGCTCCTCACTGTACTCCTTCACTTTTAGATCTCATTCTGGTTTCTGACCCTATGAAAGTAGCCACACATGGACAGCTTCCTGCTCCTTTTTCCTACCATGACCTCGTTTATCTCTCCTACAAGATTCGACCTCCTAAACGCAAGGCCAAATTTCTCTTTCTTCGTAGTTTTAAAAACGTTAATTTGGAGCGTTTGAGAGCTGATGCTGGAGGGATCGACTGGTCACCGGTATTGGCCTGCGAGGATCTGGACACTATGGTGTCAGTTTTCAGTGGGACTGTTTTACAATTGTACGAGGCACATGCTCCCCTTAAAAAGGTGAGGGTGAAACACCTTCCTGCACCATGGCTATCCCCAGAAATAAAAAACCAGATGGCTAAGCGGGACAAGGCCAAGCAATTGTACAGAAAGCGGCCCACTGAGGAAAACTGGGATCGATATAAGAAGATGCGAAATCACTGCGGTCGTTTGTGTAGAGATGCAAAAAGGCGCCACATTCATAACTCAATTAACAATTTCAACCCAACACAAGTATGGCAATTCTTAAAGACTCTTGGTATTGGCAAAACCACTACCAGGGGTTCTCCTGATAAAATGGACCTCAATGCACTTAATGCGTACTTTTCTAAGTCACCAATTATACTTGATGACCATGTGAAATCTTCCACTCTCTATAATCTTTCAAATATTCCTTTGCCAACAAATACTTCCTTCTATTTCCACCCAGTTGCTGAGCCAGATATTAAGAAGTGTATCCTATCCATATCCACTAAGGCGGTAGGTGACGATGGCCTTCAAATACAAATGTTCTTGCCTATTTTAAGTGAAATAGTTCCTGTCGTAACTCATATTATAAATTTTTCCCTCTTTAATAACTCCTTTCCTTCTGCCTGGAAGAAGGCCCACGTCATACCGCTTCCTAAAGTATCTCATCCCTCCTCACCATCCCAGTTCCGTCCAATATCTATACTCCCTATCCTCTCCAAAGTCCTCGAGAGTGTTGTTCAGAAGCAACTGTCTGATTACCTGTCCTCTAACAGCCTGCTGAGTCCTTACCAATCTGGTTTCAGACCTGGTCATAGCACTGTGACAACTCTTGTCAAAATAACTGACGACATAAGACTGGCCATGGAAAATAAATGCGTAACTGTGTTGGTTTTGCTGGACTTCAGCAGTGCTTTTAACTCAGTTGACTTTGACATCCTCTTAGGAATCCTTTCCTCTCTTAATGTCTCGGCATCAGTAATTGAGTGGTTCAAATCTTATCTTCGGGGCCGCACGCAGTCGTTTCGATCCGATGAGGATTCCTCGGAATGGAGTGAGTTAGCTGCAGGCGTTCCTCAAGGTGGCGTCCTCTCTCCTCTTCTCTTCTCGCTTTTTATAAATGTTCTCACTAAGGTCCTAACTTCGAACTATCATCTCTATGCAGACGACTTGCAGCTTTATCGTCATTGTAAAGTACACGAACTCACTGAAACTGTGGCTGCCATCAACAATGATCTCGAAAATATTCACCAGTGGGCTAAATCTTTTGGTCTTTTACTAAACCCAACTAAATCTCAAGCACTCATTGTTGGTGGCAGATACATGCTCAACTTACTGGATCACCAGTCGCTCCCGCCTATCGTGTATGATTCTGTGCCCATATTATACTCCAAGAGCGCTAAAAACCTTGGCGTGCATATGGACACTAAACTCTCTTGGGAGGTACACGTTGCTGATGTGAGTAGGAGGGTTTTTTACTCTTTTCAGTCTCTTAAACGTCTCCAAAAATTCCTACCATTTCACACTAAGGTTAATCTTGCACAATCTCTCCTTCTTCCGCTCATAGACTATGCGGATGTCTGTTTCCTAGATGCCACGGAGGTGCTTCTAAATAAACTCGAGCGGCTGCAGAATTTGTGCATCCGCTTTATTTTTGGTCTACGTAAATACGACCACGTGTCGGAGTTTCGGGCCAGGTTAAAGTGGCTGCCAATTCGGCGTCGGCGAGATACCCATATTCTATCCCTTCTTTACATTATCCTGCACAATCCCAATGCTCCTCAATACCTTCGTGAACGCTTTGAGTATTTCGTCCCGAGAGGCAAACCTTGCCGCACTTCCAATTCTCTTCTTCTTCGCACCCCACGTCACACTTCCAGCCGCTATGATGGCTCCTTTACTGTAACTGCAGTGCGTCTTTGGAACTCTCTCCCTCATTCTCTTCGCGACAGCCCTTCCCTTGTTTCCTTTAAGAGGAAAGTTAAAGAGCACTTCCTTTCTGAATTGACATAATATTAGTATATATTGGTATTTATTAGTATATGTATAATATTTATATATATGTATAAATATATTTATTTATTTATTAAACGTAGTTATGTAGGTTTATGTTGTACACTAGATCCTGCCCTCGAATGTGATATCTCTCTGTTACTCAAAGGTTTGCTGGGAGAAAACTCATTGTTGAGTTAAGCTCGCCTTTGTACATGAATTGTATAAATCACTGTACTTAAATATAGTTTTTGTGTACAATAAAGAATTAAGAATTAACAATTTGGCTTGGTATCCAAAAGAATGATAATAAAATAGGATTGTGATTCATCATCATCATTTCGTTGAAAAACGTCTACTGCTGGACGAAGTCCAAGTGTCTTCGCTTCATCAAATAAGTCTATGCTATTTTATATGCATATGAAATATTTTTGTTACAATATCAAAAGGATTTCCAATAGGTATGTGCTAACTTTAAAGAAGATCTATAATTTTATAAGGTTACCGACAAAGCCCGAAGAATCTCTAAACTTAAGCGGCAATGGACTGGGAATAACGGTCTCAGTACAAATGGTTAATGGAGCCGTATTGGAAGGCTTTCTACTAGGTAGGCTGATGACTTGATGGGTCTGGCGGGAATGCGACGAATACGAGACGCCCAGGATATTGTAGTAGCAAATCTTGGGGAGGACGCTTGGTTTGAAAATGAATGATAAGGCAGAGAACTTTACTGCGTTAAAGCTGCTAAAAAACCTTTTGGCTAACTTTCTCGGACTCCAGTTGAAAGCCTAAAGCCGTAAGGCTATGCTTATGTGGAAGTGATCGGTGGTAGCAACTTGTCTCATGGGCTTGTGAACGACAAGTAATGGGCAGCTCACCATCCGATTACAGTCAAGCAGGAGTTAAAGAAGTATCAGCAGATGAACAGAGTCCAGTAGAGCCGACATATACAATAGTTACCGTGGCTCTGGAACTCAAAGGGCAACCGAAAGTACAGGAGTAGTTTTAAGTCAGAAAAAGTCTAACACATGGCTTTGCTTGATTTTGTATTAGATAAGGTGTAGTCAATCAAGCAATCAAAAATTGCATTCAGTTTGTCCAAATAACGACTAAATTCTGTTATTTTCTTTTTCAAGTCCCATTATTACCTATTTCTGTCTCTTTCCAACCAATAAATCTTTTACTACACATTACAGAAACTACTTCTATTCTATTCTATTTTAAAATTACAGTCAATTGTTTCAACATTTCTTTTAATTTTCAACTAGTGTTCCTAATTAGCTAAAAATATAAGAAGAATACAAAGGATTTTAATTTTTACGTGTCTAGTTTTAAAGCTCATATTAGCGTGTAGATTATTTAGAATAATTAATGGCTTTCGTCGTAACAACACAATCTTCTTGAAATAATGATTAGCGATTATAAATTCTGTTTCACTTATTTTTGATACATCAAAAGTTGGGAAGCTGGTAATTGGAAAATACTGTTTTGAATATTGTAATATTTAACATTACTTTTAAGGTAAAAACAGCTAATATTGAAAAGTCTTTTAGGTCAAAAAGTCAAGGTCTTGTTTAACGTTTGAATCCCCAACCGGTCCTATGAGACCGCGCTGTTATTGTTTTACTATTGTGTCTCGTTTCGCGGGTATCTGAGTAACTACAGGAATTTCCTCTATTCCTGTTGAGTGTGTGTCAATGATAACCAAAAAATTATTTCGACTCTAGAGTATACATAATTAACTTACTATACACTGACTGTAAATTTCACTCCTGGAGGCTAAGTCAAGGTGGAGTCGAAGTTGAGTCAAGGTTGAATCAAGGTTGAGCCAGATTGAGTGGAGATTGAGTCGTATAGAGGAAATTACCTAAACTGTAGGTACTACTAAGCTAAGGTCTTGTAATAAAAAGCTGCATGTTTTCATAAATGTCTGTGATATTACAATAATAAAAACCAACATACAAATACTATCTCGCAACATTCCAAAAGTCATTCGCAAGCTTTTTTTTAACCATGAAATGACGCTTCCCGCCCTGGTTGGAGTGACAGGGAATGTCAGCTTTTGACAGACCGAAACCCATCCACGTTCTTTCAGTTAGTCTTTAAGTTCAAAAACCACGGTATCGCTTTCAACCAGACCTAACCCACAATCCTAATACCTAAATTCTGAAGAATACTAAAACTGAAATTCTCAATTTTTTCCGCAAAATCCTTAACAAAACATAAGCTAAGAGTTATCGGCAAAATCCTTTGTTCTGTACATATAAATCACCGCGAATGACCGCTGGCCTAAAAACACATTATTTTAGAATCTGATTTCATATATTTTAGAAGTATTATTTTGTTTGTTTTAAGCCATATCTAACTCTTTAGGAGTCGGTAAGTAATCCCCTTGTACAATAATTTTTCGTGATTTAGGAGTCTGGAAATAATATTTATACTTAAAGAAGGAATGTTGTCTGGGTGTATGTTTTGAACAAATTTTATAATTGGTCTTGTCGAATGGGATCTTTCGATCACACTAATATTATGAAGGTTTGTGTGTGTGTTTCTTACTTCTACATGTTCGGTAGTTTGAACGACTTTGAATGAAATTTGGTTATTCACACGGGTATACAAAATAAAGTCGGTCAAGAATTTGGTCTCTAGGTATATCTTCGTTTTTTCTAAGGTTAATTTTGGGGATTTATCAAAAAAAACGCGATGTGGGAATGTCGAAATGATAATACGCTTATACGCGCAAAGGGTATAAACATATTGTTTAATCTTGTACTTGCAGATTTAAGGTTATTTAGAAAAAAAATACGCTTTTATAGTTTTTACTCATTTTTATAGTCTGTCAATAATAAGTAAAATAAATAAATTCAAATAAATATCAACACAAATAGTTTTTTCTCAAAAATCCGCAAGCAAACCCGCATGCTCCACCAGTGCAGATGTTTTATTTATTTGTTTTCCCAAAAAGCATCCTGTGCCGATGTTGATGGATAAACAAACGTACAAAATTAGCAACTTCAGTTACAAAAACCATCGCATGACTAATCAATATGGCGGATTGTGGACTGAAAATCGTGTGCAGTAGGAAAGTGATTTATTATGATTTATGTAATTCGTATTTTTTCCACAGTCAGTTTTTTCCACTTCAAATACACCTCGGTTGCTGAGTCACTTTGAAAAAGATACTTAGAAATAAAAAGATACAAGATCAACGGGATGCACAGAGTGATTCCCAGCCACCGTGGCACGGGATTGCGGACGGCGAGCAGTAAGTAGCTTGCCATCTCGTAAGTAATTCGTATTTTTTCCAGTCACTTGTTTCCATCTCGATCGCTTAATCATTTGAAAAAAAAAAACGCAACTTAGAAAAATGAGACGAGATCAATTTAAAGTATATAATAGTCAGATACAGGCCAATCCCCAGCCACCATAGGCGCGGAGTTGCGAACGGCGAGCAATAAGTAGCTCGCTGTCTAGTTAGCAAGAAATTGTTTTTTTTTATTATTATGCGTAGGCTCGCGTTTGACCACTATATCACCTGATGGTAAGCGATGATGTGGCCGACGATGGAGCACGCTTGCATACAACTTCTACTACAAAAACAATCGCATGACTAATCAATATGGCGGATGGTGGACTGAAAATCGTGTGCAATAGGAAAGTGATTTATTATGATTTATGTAATTCGTATTTTTTCCACAGTCAGTTTTTTCCACTTCAAATACACCTCGGTCGCTGAGTCACTTTGAAAAAGATACTTAGAAATAAAAAGATACAAGATCAACGGGATGCACAGAGTGATTCCCAGCCACCGTGGCACGGGATTGCGGACGGCGAGCAGTAAGTAGTTTGCCATCTCGTTAAGACAAAGTCGAAGTCAGCGGATTCCTCCGCTGACTTCGACTTTGTGTTCTTAGTGCGAATCAAAAAGCTGTTAGCAAAATTGAAGGGGCCTGTTAAAGCTGTGGATTTTTGTGAAGGTCAAACACCGGCCTGCAAAGGGCACTGATGGGTTTTAACCAAAAGTCTAACACTCTCTTACTCTATTCAGAGCTGTAAGAGTTATTGATAATTTCGTACTAAAATAAAAATGAGGTATTGGTTGTTGAGTAGAAACTCGTAGAAACAAAGAATTGACAGCATGATACGTACGGCAAGTGTCAGGACGGCACACATACCTCAGACAGATTGCAATCAAGCAATGTAGTGTAACATTCAAATTAAATAAAAAATTCTCATCTATAAAACGATGCTTAAACCAAGCTGGTTCTTTACGCCTCGACATTTAAGTACTTTCAAAACAATGATAGAACGAATATAAACACAAATTAATTACAAGACTAATTCCTAGTGTTAGGCAATGTTTTATTTTACAAAGAAATTGAGTAGAAAAATCGTTTACTCTGTGTGGAATAAACATAATCTTTTTCTAACGTAACATTGTTGCAGTCGGCATAATTAGATGCAGCTCTATATCTTTTTTATATGAAGCAAATGCCAGTGGATTCATAATTAAAATTATGCTACAAAGCCCTTTGAAAAAAAAATGTACAAAAAATACTTTTATAAAATGACTCCAAAGGCATTATTTTAACAAGTAGATTAGGTTTATTTCTCATTAAGAATAATACATAGTAATTAATTTAATAATGAACGTAATTAAAAAATAATAAATGAATTTTAGCACATAGCGATCGAGCAATTTTTAGTAAATTTTAACACATTTTAATTAATCACGAAATCAACAATAAAGACAAATAATAGGATAAGGAGAGCTATAAGACCATCTAGTTTCAACTGAAATTCTCATTTATGTATTCTAAAAATTTAAGTAAACTACAACCCATACTTTATTCATTTAACTAAATTTCCAGCACAATAATCACGAAAACGAACAGTGCTGCCCTACTTTAACATCTCACCAAAAATAAATACATTCCCAGAAAAATACTCGCCAAAAAATACCTTCATACCTATTTTAATTCCTGATGTGCTCGGGAAATTTACCTTGAAAAAGGGGTGCGAACGTCTGAGCTACACTTTTTGCACGCTTTTCGACGTCTCGCGCTAAATTTGTCCGCAGTGCACCGTTCCTTTTTTTCCACCAGTCTCGACAGAATGCACCACAGTGCAATGCAAACGAAAACTTACTTTATAATTTCGGGGATATGATCTAAAATGGAATTAGCACGAATTGGATAAGATATTCTGATCTGTATTTGCATGGTGTAAAGTCGAATTTATTTCTATGTCTAAATAAAGGAAAACTGAATATTTGAAGTGTTTTTTTTTAGTTGTGTATCTCTTTGGATACTATTATGTTAAGCGTTTAGTTTTCACTTAGAATTGAACTTTATGAGGTATGTTTCATAGGTTTTAAATAATGTAATGCTTCGGTTTTATTGCATTTGCCGACACTCATAGCTAGTGGACCGGTGTAATAATATTTTTTATTTTTTTTTATTTTTGGCTACAAATTGCCCGTATTTGTAGCAGTGTGCGTAGTATTAATAAACGAGACGACTTCTTTGATTTAGTTCATTCAGCTGCTTCCATATGTCTCTAGAAAATGCAAGTACAGAAATAAATTTAGCGCCGTTTGAAAGAATGTTATTTATGAATCGATTTAGCTGCCTATAATTTAAAAGCGCTAAATATTTGACAGCTTGACAGTCGAGATGAATATTTTTTGCGCAAGATTAAATCTTCATAAATGTATGCCTAACACTAAAGTGTTGGACTCACTTACTTGTATAGTTTACCGTAATCCGAAAAAATCTTGCTTTTCGGAAAGTATCCCTTTGAAAGGAAACCCTAATACTTGGAGGGAGACCCTTGTTCTTTTTACTCTTGATTGCTTGATGTACGTTAAATGAAAATATTTCCAAAAAAATTGTGCGTGTATTATGTTCACCATGTACCAGTGGCATACGTCCCGTGATGCGATGATGGAACAGTTTTGGCCTTTTATGTCTTTTTGTTTGTGCGTAAAAAAATAAAAAACAAAGAAAGACGAAGGAAAAACTACACAAAGAAAGAATGAAAGAAATAAATTTTATTTGTCACACGTCGATTAGACTTAAGATTAAAAACATAACACTGACACATTATGCGCATAACTACTAAAGATTTTATAAAAAAACACATGGTTTATTAATTTATGTACTAATGGAATAACTTTTAAAAAAAGTTGTTAGATGATTATTTATCGACATTTTTCTCAATCAACATACCAGTGGCAAGTAAGTACTACACAAAATTATATTCCGTTAGTTAAAAAACCTAAACAGATTACACAAAATACAGCAACTTCATTAACATACGTATCAATCGACAATTAAAACTTCCTATAAAATGTATTTTAAATACAGATGATGTTATTTTGACCACCAAGATTCAATCTCCGACCACTATGCATCGAACATTCTGTAACTTTATCTAGAATCTTTAGCCTACTGTGTTCGGAAAAATTTGAATTTTGACCTGATTTCATCTTTTTTTAATCGAGATTTTTGACCAGAAGTTGTCTCCTTTTCCACTGTGCATTGGGAATGGTAACCTGATACAGTGATTCCTACTTATTGATAAAGCTACAACACTCTTTGGTAATTAAAGCTAATTGGTGAGCCGACCGGTTAGAATGTATGTACCCATTTTTACGATCTTCAAGATTTTAGGGAGAGGGTTTGTTGATAGGCGGAGCGGTTAGCGGGGATCAGTTCTGTTCAGGAATCATCTACCATCATCTACCTAGCCTTTTCCCAACTATATTGGGGTCTGTTCAGGAATGTGGATTGAAAAAGTAAAACGGTGTTTTGAGGTATAGAAGATATTTTTTATCAATATAATTTGACCAACAACATTCCTACCGACTTTTCGGTCACGGTGGCCAACCTCAACGGAGATTAGTCAAGTGCAAAAGTGTGTACGAAAATGTTTGCGTATACACTATGTAGTCAAAGTGTGGGATCCTTTACTCTAATAGTCCGATAAGACGGCATTACCACGCGACCGGGTAGAAATCAGATTTAGGACAAACGTCTTTACGCTGTCCGACGCATATAGGTGTCAATTCCATACTCTGCTGGCTGCTACTGAGAAATGTCTAATAAGACTGCCCGAATCAGTAGGTATAGTATCAGGTAACACAGAGTATGACAAGAAATTCCAAACCTTAGATGTACGCACAATGAATATCTTTTCAAAACGTTTTGTGTTACCATATGACAGAGAACGAGTTTAGACTAGTGACCTACACCCTCAATTAGGGAAAACTAATAACAACTAACATAAGTTTAAAAAATCCTAAAACCCAAGATGGATCTTTTAAAAGAACCCTTATGTATGCATTTCAAACATCGGAAAATATCAAATAAAAGCGATTTCCTCAACCGCTACCGCTCAAGCACCAAGCACGCACCATGCTCTGATTAATTAATATACAAATCAAACATGAGACAGTACAACTTCTGGATTACATGCCGGTTTGTGTAATTTTTAATTATTATTGGGAAGCCATCTTCTTTTAACGAGGATGTCATAAAAAGTTATCGATTGAGAACTCAAATGTATGTGATGGATAACGGTTTTAATGAACTGACTTCCACAATGCTAGCTATATCGCGGGTCTCAAACCATAGGGGCGTATAAGCAAAAAAGCGATTTTTCGTTTTTAATGCCATTAGATTCTACTATAACTAATACATTACCTCAATTTTTCTTATAATTTAATACTAATTACTTTTTGTGTAAATTGCAAAATATTATCAGCCGTAACCTAGACAGTCTACAATTATTCTCGTGCCATACAGCCGTATGATAGACGTAAGAGCAATATTATTGGTTATTAAGGCAGTTTCAACGTGCCATACAGACGTATGCACGTACGAATTTAAATTTTGTTATGATCCAAGGAAATAGTTTCAGACCATAGAGGCGTATGCACATACGACCATCAATATCAACACGATCCTGGGGATATTTAGTCATCACTGCAGACGTATGCACATACGTCTACATATTTTAGTATGGCTGTCTCAAGATTTCGTCAATACGCGGACGTATAGTCATAAAAAACAACCAACACAGTCATTTTGCAGCGAGCTGCCATAGCGAGTAGATGTTACTTTAATGCGTGGAAAACTTTGGTGAATTTATTGTGAATAATTAAGCGTAGAGACAATAATTATCATGTATTTAGGCCTAAACAATAATACTGTATTACTCAATGACTAGCTTTTGCCCGCGGCTTCGCCCGCATGAAAGTCGAATAACCAAGTAAATTCAGAAAAAATAATGATATCGTAATGTGGGTACAATCTAAATCATGGCCGTAAGACATAAGTATCCCAGGTTTCATTCCGTCTTTTAAGGCACCAAGCAACATAATGCTGACAGAAAAATGAACTAATCAGCCCTCTACTTTCCATTCTTTAGGCGCGTCATAATTATGGCGGTCGGTCCCTTTTTTGAGAAGTGGTTGGAAAGTCGTCACTGCCTCCTCACCTTCCCTATGACGCAGACCCTCACCGGGCATGGTAAGTCCTGAAGGTCCTGCAACGGATTCATACGGAAGAAACGCCCAGATGACATCATTGTGTTGATCTTCCGGAGGACACGGTGGAGCTTACGTTAAAGGTGTGATGTTTGACTGCTCCGTTGGTCTAGTGTTCGCAAGGGCGACTGCTGCGCGTGGGCCCTGAGTTCGATTCCCGGGTCGAGTAAAAGTTGGTTTTCCATTAGGAATTACTCTATGGCTACCCGGAGTTTGGAAGTTAGTGATGCGATATCTCCGTGCCTCTGAAAACACGTAAAGCCGTTGGTCCTGCATCTGATCTCTCTCCGGTCGTATCGGATTACTGTCCCATCCGACCATGAAAGTTAAGGAACAGAGACTGCCCCTGCGTTTACGCGCACACTTGTGCACTTAATATCTTCTATGTGCTTGGCTGATTTCTGTTAAGATTAGCCATCGTAATCAAAGTTCGGTCTGGAGGTCTATTATTAAAGGTGTGCTCCGTTTGGGCAGCGACTACTACAGTAGTTGCGATGGTACAGCCAATGGACCATCGCAGAGTGAAACGAAATGACAGCTGATCGCCGCCTGCGAAACAGTAATGCTGGGGAATGAGGCGGCCGTACGCGTGAGGGAATTACCCTCACGCCACAGCTGCCGGGATTCCGACCCCGCTTTCCAGCCACCGTAGGTTTGCGGACAGCGAACAATAGTTAGCTCGCCGCCCGGTAACCGTCCGGGCCGAGCCCAAGTCATCGACGGCGCGTAGTGTTCCACGCGCGCCTCAAGGAGATGTCATCAAATCGTAGAGACCCAGCAGGTTTCGAAGCCTACTGGGGTCATGGGTTACGGGAAAGTGAACCTCGAGACCCTAAAACGTGGACCAAGAAGGAACGGGAGTGGGTTTTAGTCATTAAACGTCTGACACTTCCTTCAGTGGTCGTTTGAATTCCAGGATCACGGTTTTCCATTCAGAAGTTAACACATAGTTCCAATAGGCTTCGCTGACATCTCTCCCAGGCGCGCGTAGAACACTTCGCGCCATCGACAATTCGAGCTCGGTTTGGATGGTTATCGGACGACTTGACAGCGAACTACCCATTGCTCGTCACCATGTCTATGATGGCTTGAAGTTGGGGTTTGCTCTCTCACGCGTGCGGCCGCCTCCTTCGTCAACATTACAACGTCGCATAAAGAAGCGTCTGGTACCAATTCCCCCTCACTGTGGACCACGGCCTACACCAGGGCCCGGTGCGAGAGATCGCCAGTGCCAATCGCCCACACAAAGAAACGTCGGAGCTCTGCCCAAGCGGGGCACACCTCCATTGTATGTTCCACTATGTCCTCCAAGCGGTCCACACAATGGTGGCCGTGCGCTTCTTCCATCCGAATCAGGTGCCTATCCCTCCCGAACTTACCATGTCCATTGAGGGCATGCATCATGCGGAAGGTGAGGACGCCGTGTCGTTTCTCCAGCCACTCTTCAAAGAGGGGCATTTATCTACCACCATGTCGTGCCCCAGTAAGAAAGAAGTTAAAACATCATTAGTACGTAGTAAACAACGTAGTTATAACATTCTATATACGTTTTTACTTAGAAAACTTTGTGTAATTACTACCATTTCCTTTTTTTCTAAATTGTACAACAAAACTGGTTTATACTTCTACTCTGAATTCAACCACCTCGTAATATTAATGGCATGCCATACAGGCGTAAAAAATTTAAAAAACACGTAAATTGTAGGGGCACAATATTTAAGCAGAGTGTAAGCAGGGAAACCAGGATAACGTATACAATGAATTTTATTGTGTTATTCTGAGAACTGTTTATGATCAACTGACAACTATAAATATAAACAAACAATCCGTGGAACGGTTACTAGGTTTATATGATATTGACATAGTTCTATCGATAGCCAGATAGGTACCACCTATTAAAATAGGTCCGTATATAATATCACATTAATTAACTATTTCAATACGCCCCCTTAATGCGCATATTAAATACAAACAGCAATACAAGAAAAAACACATACAAAAGAAAGTAATATCAAAGAACAATCATAACAAAATAAACAATTAACAAGCAATGCCTAAACCACGCATGCACGAATAGTGCTTTACTCTGGGCAAAGCTTTCGTTAATATGTCCGCGAGCATTGAGTCTGTCGATAAATACTTTAGCTCAATACTCGTATTGTTCTTCAATACACTTCTAATAAAGTGGTACCTGATGTGAATGTGCTTACTCCGAGAATGAAACATTGGATCACCGGCAAGGCAAATCGCCCCCTGATTATCTACATGTAAAGATAATGGTGCAAACTTACATAGCCCAATCTCAGTAAGCAAGCTGTTCAGGTAAATTGCCTCCTTCATAGATGACGCCAAACTTATATACTCGGCTTCGCAGCTCGAAGTCGATACACATTTCTGCTTTTGTGACTTCCAAGACACGCATCCACCTCCTAACATAAAAACATAACCGGAATAAGAACGTCTATCTATCAAACATCCACCCCAGTCGGCATCTGAATAACCATGCAATGTTTTACCTGTTTTCGTAAACATAAGTCCGTGATTTCTCGTATGTTTTAGGTAGCGCAGTACACGTTTTGCTGCATTCCAGCACTGTTGATTAGGACAATCCAAGAATTGGCTCAATACTGCCACAGTATTCGTAATATCCAATCTTGTGCCCGTAGATAAATACATTAAACAACCGACTAACTCTCGATACGGATACTGCCCCGTATCACATTGTTCCGTAGGTTTCGTAATCTTAGTTTTCGGATCCATGGGTGTAGAAATCGGATTACATCCACTTAATTCAAATTTATTTAACAAATCGTCAATATATTTTCGTTGTGACAATTTAATGCTCTTGTCACATCTGTCAAACTCTATGCCTAACATATACTTCGCAATGCCATAATCTTTCAATTCAAACTTCATGGCCAGTTCCCTTTTGAAAGTTTGTATACACTCACCTCTTTGCGATGCGACTAAAATGTCATCTACGTAAACTAGTACAAAGAGTTTCGTTTCTGAATCTACGGCCTTAAAATAAAGGCATGGCTCGTTTAAAGAGACTTGTAGCCCCATGGACTTCAGCTCCTCGTCCAGCCTGATGTTCCATTGACGACCTGACTGGCGTAAACCGTACAAAGATCTTTTCAGCAGGCACACCTCGCCCCCAGACTTCAGGTTGCATAACAACTTGCTGGCACGTTCATGTATAACTGAACCTGGCTGTTCTATCCGCATGAGGTCTTGCAGGCATTCTTCTAGGAGATCTGGCACCTTCATATATATTTCCTCATCCAACAAACCGTTTAGGTAGGCCGTGTTTATGTCCAATTGATGAATCTCAAGGTCAAGTTCAACTGCAAGTGCAACTAGCAATCTTACTGTGTCAAGTCTAGCTACAGGCGCAAAGGTATCCTTATAGTCTATTCCATAAAGTTGACTAAAACCTCTTGCCACCAGCCTGGCCTTCTTCTTCTCAGTTTTATCCACATTTAACTTTGTCGTTAAAATATAACGGCAACCTACGACGTTCCGTCCCATAGGTTTGTTGACTATATCGAAGGTGTCATTCTTGATTAAACTCTTCACTTCTGAAAGTATTGCATCTTTCCATCCTTTTCTTTCATTACTGGATAAAGCTTCCTTTAAAGTAATTTCAACGACTCCGGCAAAATCCTGACAATCAACAAACTCTTCCGTTGATTCGACGCGTTCCTCCACGGGAATATCTGGCTCTACGTTAACCATATTGTATATTTTCCGTGGACGTCCGACGTGACCTCGTTCCAGTCGTGGTCGCCCTGGACCTCTCTTCATTGCCCTCCCCCCATCAGTATGAACATCATCCCGATGATGATCGTGCTGAAATGGTCCTACAGCAATATCTGGAACGTCCGTCAGTTGTGGTGCATCAAAGGATGTTTCTTGACCTTCATATCCTTCCACAGGTACAGAAATGCCTTCACCTTCCACCTCTGGAATTTTGTTATCTTGGATTCTGCTGGATTGGTTAGGATTGAATTCTATTTCCACCGTTGCTGGTTGGTCCGAAATATTTGCAGGCCCTTCTTGGTCAATCTTGAAGGGATCAAATCGTAAATTTAAATTTTCTTTTTCTTCACTCTTCAATTCTTGAAACTTCACATCTCTTGACATGATAACTTGTCGTTGCGCTGGTATCCATACTCTATAACCCTTTCGATCTCTAGGATAACCTACGAAGATTCCTTCGAAACTTCGTGGAGCAAACTTATCTTTAACGGGTGTCTTGTCCAACACGTGTACCTTAGACCCAAACTTTTGTAAGTAGTCTAATCTGACAGGTCGTTCAAACCATTTCTCAAACGGTATTTCACCTTCAAGACTTCTTGTTGGACAACGATTTCTTACGTGACATGCTGTCGCTACAGCATCAGCCCAGAAACCCGGAGATAATCCTGACGAGATGAGCATACACCTCGCCATTTCCACCAACGTCCTGTTCTTCCTCTCAGCAACAGCATTCTGTTGCGGGACGCCAGGAACTGTCAACATTCTTGCTATTCCTTCTTTCTTCAAAAAATCGTCGAAATCTCGATTACAGAATTCACCGCCGTTATCTGTATGAAGATATTTTATTTTATGTCCTAACAAATTCTCGACATGACTTTTGTATACTTTGAATGTCGTGAACACTTCACTTTTCTTGCTGAGAAAGTATACTTCACACCACCTAGTATGATCGTCAATAAAAGTGACGAAATATTTCGCGCCATTTATTGACGTATGTTGCATGGGTCCACAAACGTCAGAATGTATAATTCTTAACTTTTCATCGCATGGCCCATTTGAACTAGTAAACGGTAACATACACATTTTACCTTTCGCACAAATATCACAATTGTACAAGTCACTCACATCTGTCATCTTAACATTCATGCCAGATTTATTTAAAATTCGGACGAGATCCTTTGCATTTAAGTGTCCTAAACGTTCATGCCACATCCATACGTCAACCTTTTGCTCAGAAATGGCTGACACACTATCTAAATGTTCCTCAACGTAATATAAATTACCTCTACGATTCGCAACAAGTTTAGTGTTACCATAACTATCTTGAACACTAGCTATGTTATCCTTAAACGTAACGCTAAACCCCTGATCAGTAATTTTGCTTACTGAAATTAGGCTACATCGTAAATCCGGAACAAATAGAGTATTGGGCAATTGAACAATTGTTTTAGAACCATTATCACATGTAAGTAATCTGACTGTCCCCTTACCTTGTACGTTTGTGCTTGAATTCGTTGCTAAGTTTAGCTTACCGAACAAAGGCACAAGTGTTTTGTCGAATTTACTTGCATCATTGCACAAATGTGATGTACAGCCACTATCGATGATCCAATTTCCACTCCCGTTGCAAACAGCATTAACATCTGAAACACAATTAAATGTTACAAAATTGGAATCGATATCAGGTACTTCATAATCATTCGACACATACTTTACGGTATCACTACACTGTTCTTTGTTCTTCTTCGTACAATCAGAGGCTTTATGACCATACAGATGACATTTAAAACATTTGTATCTGAATTTCGAACTTGTCAGCTCAGTACCACTCTTTGGTTTAGAAGACTTCTTTCCCTTTACAAGAAATGCTCTATCTACACTTTCTTTTCGATTTCTGGAATGATCTTCTTCTAAAATCTTAATCTTGAGCGTATCTGGATCCGGCAATGAATCTCGAGATTCTATGGCACATCTAAAGTTGTCAAAGCTGGACGGCAGACTGTACAGGAGCATTATCGAGGTCAGATCATTATGCATTTCGATATCCATGTCAGCTAACTGGCTTTTCACATCGAAAAATCTCATAACATGTTCTCTTACATCACCACCTTCTTCCAATTTATGGAGCAACAGCTGTTTTAGTAATGTCGCCTTTTTTGCAGGTCCCTTCGACGCATGAATGTTCTGTAACTTTAACCATGCGTCTCGCGAAGTCTTACATCCTCGTAGATGTCGTAATTCGCTCGGACTTATCGATAAAATGAGATCAGACTTAGCTTTCGAGTCTCCAATGTCCCACTTTACTGCTTCGGCTGGTTCTGCTGGGCGTGCGATACTTCCGTTCACGTATCCCCAGGCATCGTTCTTAACTAAAACGGCTTCCACTTGGATTTTCCAGGTCTCGTAGTTGCTCTGATGGAGTTGATCAATTTTGACAGAACTCATTTTCACTCCAATTTCTTCCTTTATCACGTTTAAATCTCTCCTGATTTATGCGTTCTGGGCCCATAACCACTGTAGGGGCACAATATTTAAGCAGAGTGTAAGCAGGGAAACCAGGATAACGTATACAATGAATTTTATTGTGTTATTCTGAGAACTGTTTATGATCAACTGACAACTATAAATATAAACAAACAATCCGTGGAACGGTTACTAGGTTTATATGATATTGACATAGTTCTATCGATAGCCAGATAGGTACCACCTATTAAAATAGGTCCGTATATAATATCACATTAATTAACTATTTCAATATAAATAACGTTAATTTTGATAGGTTCTCATTCCTAATTTGCAATATGTAAGGTCATCAACTAGGTAAAAATAAATACTGCTATAAATATTAATAATTTGATGGGATGGATTTTACGTCCATAAAAGCTATATATTTTTGGGTGATTTTTAACGGAGTTTTACCTTATTGCCGTCATGCCAAATAGATGTATCAACCGAAAACAAGTGTTACAGAGGAAATAACTTAAAATCAAACACCCTATATTAACTACAGTGTAAATATATAGCTACATGCAAAAACTCAACAAGCTGGCTTAATCACGAAAAAAGTTATTACATTTTTTGTCGCTCCTGAAAAGTAGGGGTTTTGTGGATACGCCCCTATGGTTTGAGACCCGCGATATTATGTTCGGTGTTCACAGTTTGATTTGAAGAGTTATCATAATTATTTTTTTGTTAGAAATTGGCCTTTGAGTATTGTCACTTTGATTGATGCTACGCTTTAGGTAATAATTGTTATGTCTTTATTCCATGATTAAATGATGAAATATAATAATTATTATTGTACTAGTTTCAGCCAGTAGTTCCGCCAGCATAAAAGTAGAAAATAAATAACCTATGTTACTCGGTTAGGAAGTAGTTTTCTAATGGTGAAAAAAAAATTGAAATCGGTCAAGTAGTTTTTAAGTTAAATCGTGACGTACAAACAAGGACAAAATCTTTTTTTTCCGCTTAATAATAATATAATATTCCCTTTTCTCGCAAGGTTACGAAAGAAAATCATTTTATTCAATAACACATGGAAATTTTAAAGTATTAATATTTATGTACTTACACATTTTACGCGCTGAAATTAATAAACCAATAATCTATACCTCCCAGTTTAAGGGTTGCTTTCGTAGGTAAACAGACAAACGTGAAAAGTGAATTTCATATCACACTATTATCACATTTATCATCATCATCTCAGTCGAAAGACGTCCACTGTTGGACATAGACCTTCTTCCCCAAGAACAATACCACACCCATAATATAAAGGAGGACGTTTATATGTGTAGGTGTGTATGCTTGTTACTTCTTCACTCTAATAGAACCTGGTAGGTACACCGGTAAACCATGTCCTGAAATAGCACGTAGAATTATTTTTTATCCCGAGACTTTGTTCCTTTGAGATAGTTTTCTACTATCACGCACACTAGTTGGAGCTAGTGTTATACATATAACATATATTATAAATATACTCGTATATGTATAAAACACTAGCTCCTAGTAAAATCATAAACAGATTACCGTAATCATCACAAAAAAAATCTTTCACTACCCAAGATTACCATAGTTAACCCTTTTCAAGAATTTGCCCACTTTCCCCCCTTTTCTGCCAACCCATTATCCCCTTCCATAAGGTCGTACACACACAGAACAAATACAATTAAATACGCGTATAAATAACGCCGGTGTAATATATACAAAGCGAGCGAAGGCAACGACGGAGTCGGCGAGTAATGTATGGTATGTATAAACGCATAGTTCTAGGGTTGTCAATATCGGCACTCATTTGAGATCCAATATTTTAAACATACCCGCGAAACGAGACACAATAGTAAAACAATAACAGCGCGGTCGCATGAGACCGGTCGGGGATTCATGAACTAAGGCATCGATAAAAAATAAGATCGTAAATGGAAGGAAAGGACAGACTAGTTAAATGACAAAATACAAAACTCTTCAGGGAACTGCACTAAAAGCAAGAAAAAAATGAAACACATTTATATTGCCCTAGATAAATCGCACAATACAATAATCTGTTGGGCCATTAATAATTTTAATCTGTCGCTACAATAACTATGTACTCCTGCAATATTTAAGTAAAGTGTGAAAAAGTTACTACTAAGCAAGCATGCCCATCGAACACATCATTGCTTACCTGTGGTTAGATTGGGATTAAAGGAGACCCTATCAAAAGACAAAAAGCAAATGAAAAAATATTAAAAAATGTCGAACACCCTAAGCTTAGTAATAAGGTCCCGTTGTCACCCTTTGTGTACAGAACACTGAAAAACTGCAAATAAAGACCACACACGTCCTATTTTACGTTACTTACAGCAAAAGATCTACAAAACATGAATTGTCAGAAATTATCCTTACTATAACACATCATATTAACACTGCTTCTTGCAAGGACAGGCGGTACGCAAACCCAAGCACAAAGCGACTAGATTTTCGGTACTTACTGACAACCCTATTCACATTCGTGTTAAAAGCATTTGCCTAATTGCCGAGATTCGTCTGAGGTATGCCTACAATGCATCTCGAGGACCGTTTGAACTGACATCTTACTTGCTCTTAGAACAAATTAATTGCGGGCGAGTGCTGAGTTTCATTAAATTTTATTATTATTTATGTTTGACGTATGTGTTTAGTTACTATGTAATTATTTTGTTTTTAGTAATTAGTTTTCTGGAAATAGTTTTGAATGTTATTTTGTATAATTATTGTGTTTATTTTATTTTTTTAATTTTAAATATTTACATTATTTTTTAAATTATACTCTCTATAATCGTACACAATTCTGGTTCTATATCATTTTCTAATTAAAACATTATTATAATGTATATTCAAATATAAAAACTTAAGTATAATTTATAGGCATTTTTGATTTAGCCTAGACTTTCCTACTGCTGAGCGATGGCCTCCTCCAACTTTTTCCATATATTCTTTTCTCGAGTCACATCGAACCAGCTCTTACAGTAGGCATAGTCATAAATAAATAATAATTGAACTCATATTAAAAGAAAAAAATCTGTAACTCTACTCAGTAAAATATCAATAATATTTATTCTATCATTGCAATACTTAACTCCAAAATCGCCCGTTGATCTATGAAAGCTTAACTTGTCAAGCTCAATAAAATAATACGTCCCAACTGGAATTTCCATTCGATATAAATAGAAACGTCAACTTAGCGCCATCTAGCGCAAACCTGTTGAAACAACCGGCTTAACACGTTTCTCAATCATTTTTTTGCTAGCTATAAAAAAGCAAATTCACAACTTTATTACCAGTACATTGTCAAAACTTAATGACTGATATCTATACATTTAATTAATTCAAGATCTTTAAATCAAAACTCCTTTTATGTTTTGCAAATTCGAAATAATAAAACTCTTTTATTAAAACTAGATTTAGCTGACATTTTTGTCGTAATAATAGATTTTATGAGTGGTGGACTTCACACGAAGATTTTTTTTTTGCAAATAACTTTTCTGTCTGTGTTAATGTGGGCTGTATATGACTTTGTAAAGTTTTGCATAATTGATACGATACTAAATCGATACGAATCTGTAAACTAGTTACAAGCAATATCAAACTTTATTTATTGCAGGCGATTCAGTATTAATTTAGACATATTTAAATGAGAAGTCAACAGATCGAATGGTAATCTTTTTGCCACTGACTTGTATATTTTATTAATGGCGCAATTTTTTTACATTTACAACTCCTGCGAAATAAATATTGACAAAACTGGATTGAAAACCTGTCATGTATGTATTTCAAGTGAATGACAACTATTTAAATATGTCTTGTACGCCTTCATAGCATTTTAATAATATGTTTAAGACGAGTGAAAATGATATCTAGACGCCGTCTTGTGTAATATTTATCACGTTCCAAGAGATACGTTTTTATTCTATTGTATCGTTTTTATTTTTAGCTCAACAATAAACCTCTTTATTGTTAACTGAACAATAAAGCTTTTAATATTAATATTTATTTTCATCAATCTTTCTTACTTTTTCGTTGGGGAACGTTCGAGATTCGGTTTCGGAGTGTCAGACTTTTACTGATTTAAACCTACTCGTGTTTAGTTAAAAAAGAGATACAGCAATTGTTTCAAACAATCTTCACCAAAGTTGACTTTATTTTTAAATGTCTAAGCAAACCATGGCTTTTCTAGTAAATCATTTAAACAATAAATAGAAAAGAGATAAATTAACTGAGATCACATGAATGAATAACGAATAGGCCAAAACCATTATTTTTTACACAAATAAAAACACCACTCTTTACTAAATTCTTTCACCACATTCCAGTAGCTAATTCCCAAACTATCCAGTCTGAACGCACCATGGAATTCGCAACAAGACGCAATGTATCGTTTGGTACATCACACGCTACACAAGAAGGATCAAACAGTACCAGTAGAAAGGGACAGGATACCTGCACAGAGTGAGCAAGCAATAGCTAGAGTAGAGTGTTGCCATCAATTATATTAATTAGTATCATAAGAGGGGACGGTAAGGTAGGTAATTATGGTATTATGATAATTGAAATCGGTGAGTTTAATTAAAGGGTAAAGATGATATGATATTGATTATGGAGTCTATGATTAAATAGACAGTGGTATAGTCTAACTGTGAGTGACACTTTGAATAATTATTCGACTTGCAGTCGGTTAAATAATTAGTAGAAGAACTGTAGTTGTGCAGTGGTGACAGCCCCGACTTGCGAGATGTAGGTCGTGGATTCGGATACAGCTAGGGGCATTACTTTGTGTAACTTATTTTCATCTCCACTGCTCTCAAAACAGTGAAAGAAAACATCGTGAGGAAACCGGCATTTCTTCGAACCAAAAATTCGAAGAACTCTGACATCTACCAATACCGCACTGGGCTCGTGTGGTAGATTACGACCTATATTCCTTTACATAGAGAGAAGGCCTTAATCGCAGCAGATAGAAAGAAATTTTCTTTCTTTATTCTTTCGCGCTTTCCCCTTCTATATTTTACTTACATTTCATGTCCAGTAACTACACAGTTACAGCATTTCCAAATAATAATCTATCAATTAATTGACACGACTGTGTGCATCCAATGTGTAATCCAGATTAATATAATTGATCGCTAGCTGAGAGCTCCGATGTTAATGTGTATTTACGCTTTAGGCCCCTAAAGGCTCCTACTAACCAGTAATGTTACACAGATGACCATAAGACCATATTATTCGTTAAGTACTTTCTAGAATTACGTACGGGCGCCGAACTCAGTATAATCTGTTGAAAGCTCTAACTTTAAACAGATTATGCTGAGATCGGCGCCTTTTTTAGGGTTCCGTACCTCAAAAGGAAAAAACGGAACCCTTATAGGATCACTTTGTTGTCCGTCTGTCCGTCCGTCCGTCTGTCAAGACCCTTTTTCTCAGGAACGCGTGAAGGTATCAAGTTGAAATTAAAACCATATATTGAAATCCGCGGTCCCTTGAAGTTGTGCAAAAATCAAACTTGTAAGTTGACGGGAAAAAAAGATACGCCCGTTTATGTTGCAAAAAACGTACATTTCGACACTGTCAAAGGAATCAAAACTCATAGGGTGCTTCCCGTTGACCTAGAATCTTGAAATTTGGCACGAAGCAAGGTATTATAGCACTAATATCGGGAAAAGTCTGAAAACTGAAAATTTTTAGTTACGTCACAAGAAAAAAAAATTGAAAAGTCTTCAAGACTCGATTCGAGAATTAAACTGTTTTTATAGGTAGTGCGCGAGTCCGACTCGCACTTGCCCGGTTTTTTTCTCGTACAGATTACATTTTTTTTTTCATTATATAATTATTTTTTGTTTATCATGTTGGTTCGAGGCACGAAAATATGAGTTTTCTTTCTTTCTTTCACATAGTTCTGGAATGCTATACCTACTTTAACGCGGGCGAAGTCGCTGGCAGAAGCATTAAATATGTTAAGTACTTTCTAGAATTCCGTTTCAGAGCTTTTAACAGATTATGTTGAGTTCGGCGCCAATTTTTCCTCGTAAAGATTATAATTTTATTTTTTCATTCTTCTATTATTGTTGGTTTGAGGCACGAATAAACGATTTTTCTTTCTTTACTTCTTTCTTATTTTCATTCTTTCTCTACAATTTGTTAATACCCCCGCACTTTGGAGGACCAAAAAGACGACCCACTGAGCCCAAAAACTATAAGGAGAAGAAGAGGAGAATGGTTCATTATGGTTGTAACTTTTTCTAGGTATGACTCCTGTATCGTGGGTGCGTTTACAAATATCTAAACTCACATATACAAGACACCCAGACCCAGAACTCTTATCTGTAGGTCATACAACTATTTGTTCCTTGCGGGAAACGAACCCGCGACCCGCAGCACAGCAGTAAATCGCTCCACCACTGCACTAACCATGCCATCAAAACAGCTTTACATGTTGTGTGTATGTAGGTTGACATGT
Source organism: Mythimna separata (assembly GCA_030763345.1). Classification (NCBI taxonomy): domain Eukaryota; kingdom Metazoa; phylum Arthropoda; class Insecta; order Lepidoptera; family Noctuidae; genus Mythimna; species Mythimna separata. The sequence goes on from CM061190.1 coordinate 10,091,978, forward strand.
GATGTCTCATTGGACTAATGGCTCGTTTCATTGGAAATGTGACAAAGCCGACTTTATAGACCTAGATCTGAAATGCAGGTAGCCTTAAGAGTGATTGGATTTTTTTGTAGGAAACAGAAAAGTACAATGAGTATCTTCAGTTTCGTTATGTTAATACATTAACTCGTGCGCGTCGGTAACAGCACAAATGTTTATATAACTTCCATTCCTTTTGCACGGGGTATTTAAGACCTTTTTTTATTATGCATAGGTTCGCGTTTGACCACTTTCTCACCTGATGGTAAGCGATGATGTTGCCGACGTAAAGTATCACTATAATGGTGATATAATGTTTCCACTACAAAAAAAAAACTAAATAAAGCTACTTTTACATTAAAAAATTGAATTATATGTGTACGTCTCTGAGACGTATGATAAGGCTTTGTGTATTTCTGAAATAGATTAGGCTTCTAGGGTTAATAACTCCACTTTTTTTGCGTAACGCGGTATGAAGAAGTAGATTTACCACAGCATTCTTTGTTGGGCTTCTATCCCATAAAGACATCATTTTCATCATCTTCATCATTTTATCTATTTTTTTTTGAGATGGCAAAACATCAATTATTAATAACTCCGGTCACTCTGGGTAAAACCCAGTTATCTAACGCTACATTCAGTTTGTATGACCGTATTGATTCCACTTGAACAAAAACGTTATTTTTAAAAAACAATTTTTTAACTTATATTTTTAAACCAACCTATCCCAACGACCACCCATTTTAAAGGAATCATGGTTCAGTTTCCGGAATCCATCTTTGTTTCTGACGTCACCGGAAAATCGTAACATGATGGGAAATAATCATTTCTTTGAAGTTCATGGTTTAATAGTCAACTCATTTCCGTATCGGGTATGTCACTCTTAAGTGACAGAAATAACTCTTTATTTTTTAAAGAGATTGTGATTTGCTCTGGAATTTATTACCGCCATTTTATCTCCTTTTTTATCGTCTATTTTATTTAAATTATTATGTTTCTTGTTAGTTGTAGATCTTTATCAGTTCTCCTGCAGGATAGTTCGAGAGAGTTGCCTCGGAACGCAAAGAACGATTAAAGTAAGTTCGTCACATTCTTTCCCAACTCAGGTGAAGTTGTTCAATGATTTGACCCACCGAAAAAAGTTTATGGCCAGCGGTGGACGTTATTATTATCATTATTTCAGCCGAAAGACGTCCACGTTGGACATAAGCCAAGTGTCGCCATAACGAACGGTTCTATGCTTCGATCGTACATTGTTGATCGAAGCTTCTATGTGTCTCACATTTGTCATATTTCCGCGACTCTCACCAGGTTATCCTTGTGGAAAGCCTTCCAACGCTATGGTCTTTCGGCTAAATGATGAAATTCATCATCATCGTCTCAGCCGAAAGACATCCACTGTTGGACACATGCCTCCCCCAAGTGTCGCCACAATAGCCCTGTGCGTTTCGCATTCATCGCATTCCCGCTACTCTCACCAGGTCATACACCTCCCATCGCCTTCACCATCACCTTACCTCACCCACCTCACCTTGGTCACCTTTTAATTCATGAATCCCCGACCGGTCCTATGAAACCGCGGTGTTATTGTTTTACTATTGTGTCTCGTTTTGTGGGTATGTGATAGGTTAAGAAGCCTCCAACGCTGCGGTCTTCCAGCCAAATAACGAAATTAGGTACCCAGACATTCGACTTTACCAGAACAGGTCAATAATAGGTGTACTACACATAAGCCTATCCCTTAAACGCCTACAGGATTACTTACAGCCTGAATGTGTCATATCAATCATAATAAAATTAACAGTGTATAGGAGTGGGTTCACGTCAATGGCGTAAAGGGCAGGGTGAGGCAGAGCTCATCATGTCCTGTAGACGCCTGTCTGACGCTGTTGTCAGCCTATTGGCATTTTATTTGGCTGCTTTTGTTACAATGAGAGTCGGTTTTTGAATTAAAAAGCCGTAGGGGCCGAGCAGGGTCAAAGCCTAGGGCCATGCATTGACTTCTGATAGGAAAACCCGGACCCTGGAACTGGAACGAAGGCAAAGAATAAACCAACGAGTTTTAGTCAGTTAAAGTCTGACACGCCCCACGCTCCCGCTTCACCCTAGAGCGGGAGAAATCATTTCGATGACTTTCCATCTAAAAAAAATAAAATAAAACCTACAGCACGGATTTGCGGTCGACAAGCAATAGGTAGCTTGCAGTAGTGGCAGTCCAGTAAGGACCGAGCCCAAATCGTTGACGGTGATTAGTGATCGAAGCGCAAATCGAAGAGATATCAGCAAAACCGTAGCGGCCCACAAGGCCGTCTGCTAGGGCTGCGGAAATTTTTCAAAGATTTATCGTACACTTTGGAATGCAAAGGGCAAAGGAAGGACACACGTGGGTTTTGGACAGAAAAATATTGTTTCGTTATTTTTGTTAGTAGATCGATGTCAGCGATAAGACCACCATTGTGCTGTCTGTCGTTGTACTGTGTCTGTACCGAAATAAAGTGTTTCTGTGAAATTGTTACTACTCGTATTTTGGTGTGTAATAATGTTTGTTCTATTCTATTTGTCGTTTGTCCTGTGCGAGTAACCAAAAAAGTTTTCTTTTAATTATTTACTTTTTTCCGGTTTAAAATCATTGAGCTAGAAAACTAGCGACTGCTAAGAATCCAAGGATCTATTTTTATGTGATAAAGACTACGCTTCGTCAAATGTTTGTCAACGCGTCCATCAATACTTGTGACGTAGTATAGTAAAAAAAAAATTGCGTGTTTGAGTGACAGTCCTAACCTCATCATATAGTATACGATTACTGATAAATACTTGCACTGACTGGACAAGTCCATTAAAATCAATATGGTTCTTTTCTCAAAAGACCATCTCAGACACTAATATGCAATTATGCATGGTTCTCAATATGTTTCTACGATTATATATTTGCTGTATGGATTTTAAAAGAGATTTTCCAACCAGAATTTGTTTTGATTTTTCACGAAAAACCATAGGTCCTACCACGAACTATTAACGCAATTGCATTTGCATTTGACGACCTAAACTGAAAAATTAAATGGATGTAGCTATATATCGTGTATAGCTCCATTGAACTTTCTCGCTCACACGCCCTTAACACTTTAGTAAAAATAAATGGAAAAAGATTAAATTAATGGACACTAATAAAGCGCAGAACTTTAACAAGCAAAACTTTCTCATTGCAATTTTAAAAATTGTTAAGCGGTATACATTTACATCCCTATTACTCATAATGCACTTTAAAAACTTCCACACTCCAATTAAAAAGAAATAAAAAGACCATACCAATCACCCGTCAATTGTCATATTCAAAACATATTATTACTACCTCCTTTAACCCTTATTCCAAGGCATTAAAGTTTATTTTACGACAGTAAAAATATATCAGTATTTTGCACTTCACCCCGTCTGTTATTACTGTCTAAACGGCAATAGTAATTACATACTATCCAATAAAACTTGACATTTTGTGGCGGTGCTGCTTGTCAAGGAAAATGTCAATAATTATGTCAATGCAGTACATTTTTAGTTTAGTTCCCCATTCCGCCACGGGTCTGATTAAATTGGACATGTTGCTGATACAACCTTCAGAATATCATTCGATGGATATTTTCAATTTTGTTTCTGATGTTTGCAGTGTGTAATTATTGTCTTTTGATCCATTGACAAGCCGTTTCATGTAAATTAATGAAAGTTGTATTTACAAGATGCTTTTGTCATGGTTTATAATTTTAATTTACGCATAAAACGTTTTGGAAACACGTTCATTGTGTGTACTGCTATGGTGTGGAATTATTTGCCCGAATCTGTGTTCCCTGTATTTTATTTTTAAGGCAAGAGTGAATTGGTTACTTCTAGACAATGCTCCATTGTCAAACACATCATCGCTTATCTGCAGGTGAGATAGTGGTCAAACGCGAGCTTATCTATAGAAAAAACAAATATTGAAATTCCATGGATAAAGTTAATTATGATAAGTCTATAAATTCTAATATTAAAAAATAAAGAGGAAAGATTCGATATTTTTTGTAATATATACTGTCAGAAACTACTGAACCAATTTTTTTTCTCACCATTGCACTTTTTCACTAATGTTTGTAATATTCACTGAGACACATATTTTCTATTTTCACACGAGTGAAGCCGTAAAAGCTAGTTTATACCAACATCATGGATTATTTTTAAAATAAAAGCTCAAAAGTTACTGAACCGATTTCAAAAATTCTTGCACCAATAAAATGCTACTTTAGCACTGATTTACATAGATACATATTTTCTCACAAGCAAAGCCTCTATCAGAATCTAGTACTTAATAAAATAGGTCACTCATTAGCAGTGTTCCTCTTAATGAATCCTTCCAACCAAGCTTAGTGTGCCGACTCAATAGTAGGAACTAGACTTCAGACTAATGACCCTCGCTTACCAGCTTAAGGAAATCCATAATCATAATTAATTGGATTAAAAAAACACCTGTTTTTACTACAACGTAGTACACACATAACATTCATCAACATAGAGCAAATAAAACAGTAACCACGCCTATATATGTTTTATCTTTAAGCTATATTACTTTAAAAAAATAAGTTATATATATTACTTAGTAGTATGTACCTTTGGCATTACGGCAGATCTGTAATATTGCTGGATATTTTTGTATAAAATGTGAGGAAAATGGTAGATTTTAGGAGGCCTGAGTCCCAGCAGCGGAAACATTAAAAGGCTGATCATGCTATACTTATGCTAGAACAAGGACAGAGCAGCAACATATTAATAAAAAGATTATCAATATCTGTAAATTAGTTCCAGAGATTATCCCTACAGTTTTACTTATTTTTTTTACCTTTTTAATTTTGCAAGAAGAAAGAAAGATGACACAAGAAGAAAGAAACATACTCTAGGAATAAAAATGTTCCATGTGCAATTCCAAAACTACCATATCCATAGCCTACTCGTGTACTGTGCCAAAGATCCAAATCCACTCACAATCCTATAGCTTTATATTATAAGTTCTAAATTATAGTATACATACCTAAAACATGTTAAATCACCGCGTAACGATTTTATTATCTTAATACCCACAATGGCTGTCCTTGAATTTTATTAGCGTAACCAAATTACAATGTTTTGTGAACAAGCTCACACAACACATGTTTTACATATATTTCCGGCTTCGAGATAAAACTAACACATGACCCAATTATGATTGAATAACTTTGATTATATATTTTCTGAGGATTTTTTAGAGTATGTGGTTTAGTATTAACAGCTGCTAGGGTTGATCTTATTTATTTATTTATATACTCTTGTAAACCATAAATATAATCCCTAAGATTTAATCAAATCGAGGTTCAAGGTTAAGCAATGCTTTTCGAGGTCAGATTATAGATGAGTGATTATTCATTACACACTGAGACTCCTCCAGGCTACGGCAAGCACGTAAGGTTAAGAAGACAGTATATCTGACATCAGTTTTGCCAAGAGGTAATAAGTTACCCAGTTTAGATAGGAAGTCGATCTTAATGGAAACACCCAATAGCTCTTTTTACCCGACCTAGGAGTCAAACCCAAAACCCCACGCTCAGCAATAGCGCTTGCTGCCACAAGATCTACATTACTGTTCAAATGAGTCTAAAAAAAGTTCATATCGATGACTTTAGTCCGTCCATCAGGCCAATGCCTACTGACGCCGTGCTACCAAAAACAGAAACTCGGGGTCTTGGTACGCGAGACAAAGAAAGAACATAGAAATGGGTTTTAGTCAGTAAAAGTCTGACACACCTTCATGCTCCGCCCTAGAACGGGAGAAGTCATTGCTCGGTGACCTTAAAAAAAATCCCTTCTAAAAAAATTCCCTGAGAACAAGCTCATCAAAAGACAATGTGACGCTAATACTTGTTCACACAACACATTTGACAAAAGGCTCTAATTTGCCAGCACATTGGCCTCAATTTGTAAAGGTAATGATTTAGAAAATTGCGTCAATTGCGCCAAACGACACGACTAAATGATGTAAGTTAGGCGAGATGATGATTTTTAGTTGGATTATCAGTCATTCTGGAGTTAACGGTACCCTATCTATACTTCTATACTAATATTATAAAGCGGCAGAGTTTGTTTGTTTGTTTGAACGCGCTAATCTCAGGATCTACTGGTCCGATCTGATAAATTCTTTCATTGTTAGATAGCCCATTTATTCAGGAAGGTTATAGGCTTTATAACATCACACGAGGACTAATAGGAGCGGAGCAGTAACCAAAAATGCGGGTGAAACCGCGGGGTTCAGGTAGTTTATTATAAGGCTATGAGTCTGTGCATGCATAAAGCGGGAACTGCATTTAGAGAGACGCATACGTAGGCGATGCGACGCCTGTGTTGTACGTAGTGTCGCATCGCGTGACGTCGCGTGGCGTAGTTCTAATGTAGCGTTCACAAGTCTAGCCGCTAGTAAAGTATTTTCCCTTATTTTTTCCCGGTCTCCACCGGGCGCAGTTCGATTGGATTCACGCGGGCCCACGATGTAGTTCTACCTAAAACCGTGTGCCTTCTGATACCTAAACTAGAACATGCGTCCTGTATTTTAGGTATCAGCCTAGAAGGAACTTCTAGGCAACTCACTAAATGCAGCGTACATTATAATAATAATAATATGTTCCACAATTTGCACACAACGCCATCTAGTCCCAAGCTAAGCAGAGCTTGTGATATGGGTACTAGACAACTGATAAACATACTTATATACTTCTAAATACATAAATATTATAGATATATTACACCCAGACACAGAACAAATGATCGTGCTCATCACACAAACATTTGTCCTGGGTGGGAATCGAACCCACGACCTCCGGCATAGCAGTCAGGGTCACTAACCACTAGACCAACAGGCCAGTCAAACATATATAACACATTTGAATTGAATTAAAATTATCATGATACCATAACTAATTATGCAATTGAATTTAAAAACTGAATTAAAAATTGAAATTTTTCTGTTTCAATGTACGTACATAATTATAACATATCGAAAATAATAGAGGGTTTATTTTTTATAAACTATGACCTATAGACACAGTAAGACAGAATCGCGATAGGGCAGGACGAAGAAACTTTCGAATTTATGGACGGATTGGGGCCCAATGTAGCCTGGGGGTCCCGACTTTAGCGGCTACAGTGAATGTGGTATGTAAAACACTAAACACGAGAGAAAACCTTCTGTTGGGGTTTTAACAACTGATTTCTATAAACTTAACCCCGACTTTATTTCTGATAAAAAAAAAAAACAATAAATCCACTTCTTAAGGCGGGCGCGACGTTAGAATTATCCATACAAACGTAATACCAAAATCATTTGCAATTTAAGCATATTTACACCATATGATGTTATTCGGATTCAGACCATAATTATCTAGGTTCCTACATCGTCTTTTTGTTGAAAAACTTACCCCAAACGAAATTTAAGCGAATTTAAATTTGCACATTTTCACAGCGAAAATGTCATGTTTTTATTTTATTTTTTCTATATTATAAACAACAATATTTCAAAATATCTTTTCGTAGGAACACAGATATTATTATCAAGTTATAAATACTCGTAACAATAATGGAAATTCATTAATTTTTCATTCATCATTTTTGGTATTACGGAACCTCTCCCAAATTTCCAATAGTTTGTATTGCTATCACAGCAAGCAACTGTCAGTGTGCGGACGATGACTTTACTCCAGTCGGTGTGTCCAAGAATTGTTTAAACTATCTGGATTGCTTCCATCAACCTCAAAAACGTGTTTTATTTCGTCTCAACTCGAGATAGCGCGCGGTCTCCGCAGGCCTCTTAAAAAGGACAAACTTACATACATATATCAAGCAAACTTACATATATCAAATTTCATTTTATTAGCACTATGATTTATAACATAGCAAGAAATTTGAGAACTAATTAAGATGTTATTTTCGACCATAAATAACTCATAAATACGTATATGGTCATGCCGTAAATTAACGACAATTAAAAAACTTAAGATGCCAACACTGGGATGTGATTTAATAATTAAAAATGTCGATAAAAATAATGTTCATCGTAAAAGATTATGTAGGTATGCCCATCATCGTTAAAAATTAAAAGGTAAAAAGAAATTATCATTAAATTATATTTTAATCAATCTATGTAACAGGATCGCTGTTTATTTTTTTTTCTTTTGAACATATTTTTTTATGTAATAATATAAAAAAGAAAAAAAGAAACTATTCACTCCAGCTTTGCATACACCCACATTATAATCAGACGGGAAGACCGCAGCAGGCCAATAAGTCGTTTTAAATACCAGTCCTTCTATGTATGTGGTATAAATCACGAGGCGACACCCTGAGTCTGAGTATTATTAGATAAAAGTATATAACAAATAAATTGATTGGTGCAGTGGTTAAGGAATGATGATTTTCAGGAAAATTCACATCACCATTTGGCGCCACTTAGAAAAAACATACATGGCCTTTTGAAAACGCATACATGACGTTGACATCTAACGCTTGACGTTGACGTTGATGTCTGACTAATGTCATTAACATAAACGTTTTGACAGGTGTCTAAACCTGATCACTCAGTGATGCCACCTAGTGAATGTCATTTTAGAAAACCCTCATTTATTGCTGTTGAATAAAGTACCTACTGGGTCTCCAATGTATGTGAGTTTACACTTTAACGAGGTAAATTTTCGAATTATTTACAAAAAAATGTGGAAAGTGCCTGAAAAACATCCTTGGACAATCTTGTCCGTAGAATTTCCAATTGCCTCAAACGTCTCAGGCCTAAAAAAATATTAACATCATTTTTGACAGCTTAATTTTTTTTCGGAGGACCATGATGCCCTAATATGGTCCCATAGAGTGGACACCAAATCGAATTTGTCAACTCTATCGATACGATACGATCGATGAATATCGTAAAACTCTCGTTGACTTAACACAGGTTTAGATTACCGATAACGTTAGTTTTATGCTTTTTCGATCGTAGGTTTTTCTCCTTTTACCGTTTTAACGAGTTACTAATGATGTTAGATCAGTATCTTAACATCGAATGGTGGGAAATATCACAGAGTGCTTTGTCTCTTTTTTAGAATTTGTTATTTATTGTAGTTTTATATATTTTTTGCGATATATTGTTTTATCTGAAGTGTTGGTTAAAATGTGTTGAATTAACTTTTAATTGCAATTAAAAATGTGTTAAAGATGTGAAGAGAACAATTCATAAATATTTCATAACAATCATTATGCTAAACAAGAATGATTTATGTTGATATTTGACAACATTTTTCTTGTTCTTTTTTAACAGCAATATTTGAAGTAAAACGTTGACTTTAACTTTGGAAATAAGTTTATTATACACCAGACAGATTAAATACTGAAAACTAGTGATGCGCCGAAAGGTTTGCATTCTGTAATAATTATCGATGTCCGACTTTTGTGTAGATACAATGATATAATATGACCGCATACGTTTAAGTATCTTCCTACTCACCTGGAAAATTCTGATTTTCTTGATGAGTAGTATGAAAGCCTTAGATTTTAAAATCTCGTCTGAATTAGTTTCTTCACGGTGAACGTGCATCTTTGTCGACGCATATAAAATGCGATACTACTCAAACGTGACTTCATTAGATTGCTAGTACCTACTGAATTTAGACGCCTGCCTAAATTCAGGAAATTTAGTGATCCTACGGTTCGCGTATTGTAGTGACGCTTATGCATTTTTTTGATACAAAAGTCACTTCGTCCCAAAACCCGTTCCATCCGTCCCCTTCATCTTCGACACATTTACGACCGAACATTCGGCATTTAGCCCACCACTATAACTGGACACTGGACAGTAGCAAGTTCAAAAACAAGTTTTAAATGCAGGGCAATCATATGCGGTAAAGTTGCCAGCAAATGCGATGAGTCGGTGGCACTAATTATTTTAATAGATACATTTTGAACATGTTCCAAGTAGACCTCGGTCTACCATGTTCTAGTTATTTTTTTATGGACAGCTGGGAAAGGCAAATGTTGTTTATCTGGATGAGGTAGTAACAATGTTGTGTTTCAGAGGAGCCAGAGGGTGCACCTGTTTGAAATTAGAAAATTATCTTAAGAGCACATACCTTCTCCTGAGATAAAAAAAAATGGCGTATCTCCGTAGAAGAACTGTCAGTATAGCCCACATACTGTTTTGTATTAACACAAGCACGATTTTAGTTCGCTTCTGAACCAATTCTGTCCATTTTAAATGTAGTCCGGTGACCACAATTATTGATATTTGAGTCCGTGTAGGTCAGGTGCAGTTCATGTCGGAATCCGTTGTTTTATGGCGCATTTTCACTGGTCGTTAACTCGTTCGGTATACCGCATGCGGGGAGTCCCCGCATGCGGGATAACAACCAATGAAAGTAACATGGTCGTTATACCGCATACGGTTCCCCGAATGCGGGCCACGTGACACGCGTTCCAGTAGTCTCTCACACCCCGCATGCGGGCCCTATCCACTAATGAAAATGCGCCATTATGCGGGCACGGATTTAGTCGGCAAATTTGGCCTGCCGATCTAAATTCGATCGTGTGTCAATCTTTTCCATTCATCTCGTGTTACCTCCATACTATAGGAGACTTCCTATATCCAAACTTGCATTGGTGGTGTGACGATCTGATTATGTTTGCGGGGCAAACTTGGCCAGAGACCACCTTAGACAGAGAGGTTTGGAAGGAGAAGTGGGAGGCCCTTGCCCAGTAGTGGGAAACGATATAGGCTACTAAAAAAAAATTGCATTTGAAAATTCTTCTGTTGTCTGTCTTTTGATTTGTTGAGTCATTTATTGAAATGATCGTTTTTTTTTTTTTTTTTTTTTAATATACCGTAAACTAATGCTTGACTGCAATCCCACCTGATGGTAAGCAGTGATGCAATCGTTGATGGTGAAGCGCACTAGTTTATTAAGAGCCTATTCACTCTAGTCTTGAAGATACCCAAATTATAATCGGACGGAAAGACCGCAGCAGGCAAATTGTTCCAATCCTTCGATGTACGCGGTATGAACGATGAAGCAAACCGCTTTGTCCGGACCGTGCAGGTTTCGACAACGTAAGGATGGATACTCGCCGTACGTACGTTCCAGAATAATAGTGTTATGAGTCACTCAAGAATACACAAGATTCCGTGTTTGGTCATCAATTTCGACCACAAAATCGGTTAAGTCTGAGTCATATGATTCATCTCCGCTCCGGTATGTGAGAAAAGTTAAATCAATTTAACAAGGAAAAGTGAAGTGACAACGTAGCTGCTTTAAAAATAATTATTGTTTTCAAAGTAATCAAGAAAAATATATTTTTCTTAATTCTTAATTCTTTATTGTACACAAAACTTATAATTAAGTACAGTTCTATACTATTTATTTTTGACAATAGGTACAAGGTGTTTACAGTATAATAAAAACTAACTCTAAACTAATTAAAACAAACTAAAAAAAAAAAAAAACATTAAGTACAGTAATTTTTAAAATCCATAACATTTAAATGTACTACTACTGTACTACTAATACTAAGTAGGAAACCATTTCTTTTTTTTATGCTGATACCAAATTCTTCAATTCATTCTCCAAATTCTCTTGTCGTAAAAAGAGTAAAGTTCCTGTTTCCATTTTCTCGCTCTTTCTCTTCTTTATGTTTTACTTAAGGATTGCTTCTAATCATGAGCTAAATTTTGAAGTCATTGAATGATTTCCCACCAGAAGAGGTCAAATATAAACCGAAAAAAAAAGTTCTTTCATTAAATCCCAACTGAAGTTTCCATTTATATGATTACAATTCCAATATTAGTTTTTCTAGTGGTACAGTTTTAGCTTTTATTAAGCAAAGTGTTCTAAATGTAGCCATTTCTATTTACCCAGGCCAATAGTAAGTTCGTTCTTTTTTTAATTTTACGGGCAGGCTAACTAGAAATAGAATTTTACCGAGGAACTGAAAGAAAAATTCTTAATTGTATGTAACAATTAATTATTGTTTAAGAAAGATTCCAAATAAATAAATATCATTCATCATCATCGTCATTATTTCAGCAGAAGATTGTTCACTATTGGATATAGGCCTCCCCAAGTGTCGCCACAACGGACGATCCTGTACGTCTCGCATCCATCATAATCCGGCGACTCCTAGATCATCGGTCCACATTGTAGGAGTCCTTTCAATGCGGCGTCTTTTAATGTGCAGTCGCCACTCTAGAACCTTTTGGCCACACCAACTTTCCGTTCTAGGAGCAATGTACCTTGCCCGCTGCCTTTTAAGTTTGGCAATTTTTAATAGGTAGATTATCATTGTCTCTCTTAAAAAGTACTTGACTATTTTATTTCTTCTAGCCAATATCCCAATAGCCAATAACCAAATATTGGTAACAAAACACCATCACGACATTTCATTACTCCTGACCAAGAAATAAACAGACTACCTAACAAAACAAGTCGAGAAACCTGATGCCGTTCACTCGAAGACGTAGCACCGAAGACACGCAAAGTTGAAACTTAAAGAAATATTGATTACCGAAGCCCCTTAACGTCAGCTATTTCGATAATACTGGCTATTACATTGGTATTTCTACTGGAACTTGAAGTTTTTCTGTAGTGAAGAAAAAAAGTGGAAAGAATGATACATAATGTGTAGAATGCTTGGTTTTTGCAGTTCTAAATGATGTATTTAGTCGTTTTGAACACATGTTTCTAATACTATTTTCTTAAATTTTTCTTTACTGTAATTTCTGGACCGGTCGTCGAGCAGTTGTTGCGGCGACACTGGTGGGAGTTTTGTCCAGCAGTGGATGTCTGTCAGTTGAAATGATGATGATTTTCTGGTCGTCTTTAAAAAAAAAATCCCAGCACAAGTAACTTCTGTATCGTGGGTGCGTTTACAAACTTGTAATATTTAATCTAGACCCGAAACATTGCGGGAATCGAATTCGTGACACGTAGTGCAGTAGCCATACTCTCAACCAGCTGCAGCTACTGTACCGTTAATCATATCGCCGGAAGAATTTTATATTATTATAACATCCGTAATATGGGTATTAAAAATTTGAAATATAGTCGATACATAAGAAATGAAAGGACGTACGATGCTAAAACTTGACAGAATTTTATAGGGCAAAATAGTTATTGATGACTGGTTTAAACAACACATCCAAAATACAGGAAGAATGATTTGCGAGGTAATGCAATTTTAGTAGATAATGTCAAATTACACTCGGGCACAGACATTTTGTGGCGTGGTATTTGAAATCAATTTTGTGCATAAGTTCAGAATACTGAATACGACAAAAATATCAGATTTACCAAACTTACTTCAGTTCATAAGATCGAAATAGTTTTTGTCTTTTAACTATTTCACTAAAAAAGATCGAAATGTGTAAATCCACGAAAGTCTTAAAAAGAAAACTAACACAAAGACCAAACAAAAAAACAATCTCAATTCAAAACACAAACTCGAAAGAATGCAGAAAACAAAAGAACGGCGAAAACCCAATTCCTAATTGAGCCATTCGCGAGAAACTAATAGGTGATTCTGTTAGCACACCAATTTTTATAGATAGCCAGTGAATTATGTAAAGCATATCGGTCGTATGGGTTTACGTGGCGAGCATTTTACACGTTCTACAAGAATAGGAATAGCAAATAACGTGTCGGGTGTGCTTTGGAAATATAGAGGAGTTTGTTATGTCGAGCTTAACTAAGAGCAAGTTGATTCTGTGTTTGATTGTATCGAAAATCAAAGTTACTGATGAAACTGAACTGAACTGAAGGCAAAACTCCTGATCTATCTGACCGGCTGACTGACTGACTACTGATCTACTGGTCTAGTAATCTATACTGATCTACATTTATTTTTATAGATAGCCAGTGAATTATGTAAAGCATATCGGTCGTATGGGTTTACGTGGCGAGCATTTTACACGTTCTACAAGAATAGGAATAGCAAATAACGTCTCGTGTGTGCTTCGGAAATATAAGGGAGTTTGTTATGTCGAGCTTAACTAAGAGCAAGTTGATTCTGTGTTTGATTGTATCGAAAATCAAAGTTACTGATGAAACTGAACTGAACTGAAGGCAAAATTCCTGATCTATCTGACCGGCTGACTGACTGACTACTGATCTACTGGTCTTATGATCTAGTAATCTATACTGATTTACATTATTTTTAGGGTTCCGTACCTCAAAAGGAAAAAACGGAACCCTTATAGGATCACTTTGTTGTCCGTCTGTCCGTCCGTCTGTCAAGACCCTTTTTCTCAGGAACGCGTGAAGGTATGAAGTTGAAATTAAAACCATATATTGAAATCCGCGGTCCCTTGAAGTTGTGCAAAAATCAAACTTGTAAGTTGACGGGAAAAAAAGATACGCCCGTTTATGTTGCAAAAAACGTACATTTCGACACTGTCAAAGGAATCAAAACTCATAGGGTGCTTCCCGTTGACCTAGAATCTTGAAATTTGGCACGAAGCAAGGTATTATAGCACTAATATCGGGAAAAGTCTGAAAACTGAAAATTTTTAGTTACGTCACAAGAAAAAAAAATTGAAAAGTCTTCAAGACTCGATTCGAGAATTAAACTGTTTTTATAGGTAGGTTGGTACGAAACCCTCAGTGCGCGAGTCCGACTCGCACTTGCCCGGTTTTTTTTTATAGATAGCTAGTGAATTATGTAAAGCATATCGGTCGTATGGGTTTACGTGGCGAGCATTTTACACGTTCTACAAGAATAGGAATAGCAAATAACGTGTCGGGTGTGCTTTGGAAATATAAGGGAGTTTGTTATGTCGAGCTTAACTAAGAGCAAGTTGGTTATGTATTTGATTGTATCCAATTTAAGTAATTAAAGTCACTGATGAAACTGAACTAAAGGCAAAACTGATCTACCTGACCGAATGACTGACTGACTACTGATCTACTAGTCTAGTAATCTATACTAGTCTACATTAATTTTTATAGATAGCCAGTGAATTATGTAAAGCATATCGGTCATATGGGTTTACGTGGCGAGCATTTTACACGTTCTACAAGAATAGGAATAGCAAATAACGTGTCGGGTGTGCTTTGGAAATATAGGGAAGTTTGTTTTGTCGAGCTTAACTAAGAGCAGGTTGGTTAGTGTATTTGATCGTATCGAATTTAAGAACTGAACTGAAGGCAAAACTCCTGATCTACCTGACCGGCTGACTGACTGACTACTGATCTACTGGTCTTATGATCTAGTAATCTATACTGATTTACATTATTTTTTATAGATAGCCAGTGAATTATGTAAAGCATATCGGTCGTATGGGTTTACGTGGCGAGCATTTTACACGTTCTACAAGAGTAGGAATAGCAAACTAACGTGTCGGGTGTGCTTTGGAAATATAGGGGAGTTTGTTTTGTCGAGCTTAACTGAGAGCAAGTTGGTTAGTGTTGTGTTGTGTGTGTGAGTGTGTATTTGTATGTGTGTGTGTGTGTGTGTGTGTGTGTGTGCGTGCGTAAGTGTGTGTGTTGATCGTATCGAATATAAGTAATTAAAGTCACTGATGAAACTGAAGGCAAAACTCCTGATCTACCAGAGTGGCTGACTGCCTACTGATCTACTGGTCTAGTAATCTATACTGATCTACATTATTTTTTATTGATAGCTAGTGAATTATGTAAAGCATATCGGTCGTATGGGTTTACGTGGCGAGCATTTTACACGTTCTACAAGAATAGGAATAGCAAATAACGTGTCGGGTGTGCTTTGGAAATATAAGGGAGATTGTTGTGTCGCATTTAGCTGCGAGCAAGTTCTGATTTCGATAAGATTCTGTATCTGATAGAATCGAATTTAAGTAATTAACCTATCTATACCCGCAAAACGAGACACAATAGTAAAACAATAACACCGCGGTCTCATAGGACCGGTCGGGGATTCATGAATTAAAGTCAGTGATGAAACTGAACTGAACTGAAGGCAAAACTCCTGATCTATCTGACCGGCTGACTGACTGACTGACTGACTCCTGATCTACTGGACTAGTAATCTATACTGATTTACATTATTTTTTATAGATAGCTAGTGAATTATGTAAAGCATATCGGTCGTATGGGTTTACGTGGCGAGCATTTTACACGTTCTACAAGAATAGGAATAGCAAATATCGTGTCGTGTGTGCTTTGGAAATATAGAGGTGTTTGTTGTGTCGAGCTTAACTAAGAGCAAGTTGATTCTGTGTTTGATTGTATCGAAAATCAAAGTTACTGATGAAACTGAACTGAACTGAAGGCAAAACTCCTGATCTATCTGACCGGCTGACTGACTGACTACTGATCTACTGGTCTTATGATCTAGTAATCTATACTGATTTACATTATTTTTTATAGATAGCTAGTGAATTATGTAAAGCATATCGATCGTATGGGTTTACGTGGCGAGCATTTTACACGTTCTACAAGAATAGGAATAGCAAATAACGTGTCGGGTGTGCTTTGGAAATATAAGGGAGTTTGTTGCGTCGAGCTTAACTAAGAGCAGGTTGGTTAGTGTATTTGATCGTATCGAATTTAAGAACTGAACTGAAGGCAAAACTCCTGATCTACCTGACCGACTGACTACTGATCTACTGGTCTAGTAATCTATACTGATCTACATTATGTAGTTTAGATAATAGCAAAAAGTTTTTTTTTAATCCTTTTAATATCGAGTAAGTTAGGTATTTTTCGAATCTGATAGAAGGAGTACCTAGTGTAAAGTAAAAATAGAAGTATATACTAAAATGTAACATCACAGCCATTAAAGATACGTGTGTGTATACAAAAAGAGATAGATACATATTTCCACCATGCCCATATTCTTCCTGTTGCTTATAGAATGCTAATTTTGATGTTGATCTCAGAAAAAAATTACTGTAAATGTGTTTTGGTGTATTTGACTCTTAAAGCTTGTTGGGTAAAGAACAACTTCTGTTTTTTCATCTAAATCTCTTTTTGTCTTGCTTACTGTGGAATTGCAAAATATGTTATGATATTACGCAATAAGTGTCGTTCACAAAAGACACGACAATAGTTACCTATACCACCTAATACCCATTTACTCAAGACAGCACCGAAAAAAACAATGTACAGAAAAAACAAGACTATTTCGAACCCAACATGTCTCCCACAATAATCTCCCGTATAACCCCACTGTTTTTCTTGAAACTCTACTACTTCGCGTATCTATGCAAATTGCATAACAAACCCTGGTCGCAACCGTTGTTTTTGCACAAACAATACAAAATAACTTTGGCGGAGACTAACCAGGCTTTTTAGCCGAAAAAATAGCAAATTTTCCTGCGTCACTTACGTTAAAATGGCGGGGATTTTACCTACTTATCTGTGATGCGGAGCTTTTGTGTTTTGAACAATTTAAAGGTGGAATTGGGTAGAGTTGAGCACCAAAAATCATCATCATCAGTTCAGCCGAAAGACGCCCACAGTTGGACACAGGCCTCCACTTCTTCTTCAGGTTCTGTGTGTCTCGTATCCATCGGATACCCGCGATCCTCACCAGGTTATCTGTCCACCTTATGGAAGGCCTTTTACAGCTGCGTCTTCCGGTACGTGGACAAAAGACGGATAGATTATTAGAATTGCTTTTTCAATCCATTTATAAAGTAGCATAAACATCATCAGCCTTTTAATGTTCCCACTACTGGGATTTAAGCCTCCTCTTTAGGAGAGTAAATGGCCGTTATCCACAGTGCGGTTCACAAATCTTCGAATTTTTAGTTCTTATATAACAGTCTCAGTCGTCAGTAGTTCTGACATTTCAGTTTCCTGACAATATTTCTTATATTACCTAATTTCTGTTTAAATAAAATCAAACAGCATATACAGCAAAATCATTGAGCTCCTGTATTAACAAACAAACATATAATGTGGGACAAAAGTTGTCTAATTAATTAAATAAATGATTATTATTATTATAGCCGGATAAGAGCGTTTTCACATTATCCGATCCGATATCGGTGTCGGACGCCGATACGATATCGGGGTAAGTAAAATGTATGAAATCCCGTGCTCCGATATCCGATATCGGGCCGGACAATATGAAAGACAGGTATATATTTCATACATTTTACTTACTCCGATATCGGATCAGCGTCCGATACCGATATCGGGTGAAGGTAAATGTATGAGATATGTACCTGTCTTTCATATTGTCCGACCCGATATCGGATATCGGAGCACAGCATTTCATACATTTTACTTACCCCGATATCGTATCGGCGTCCGATACCGATATCGGATCGGATAATGTGAAAACGGTCTTAGACTGAATAACAGTTCACATGAAGTGAGAAAATTTAGTCATAAAAAATATTATCGGTATCGGCACATTTTAAAAACCATTTCAATTTGTCAATGCTTTTTTAACATCACAAACGAAAGGCCAAACAAAAAGTAAACACATTTGATAGTTCAATCAAAATAAAAGTGTTTGCATGTTAAAACTTATAACTGGTACAACGGAAATGAGCGCTGGATTTTTTGAACACTGTGAACAAAAAAATGTGGGTGTGTGTGTTCGTATGTGGACTTTTTAACCGGTCTCTAGAAGTGTATAAAGAAAATATATGACAGAAGGTCCACTCCAACAAACATGATTATTTGACTGCTCAGATAGAACTGCTTGAAAATTTATGACAACAAAATATCCTATTAAAAATAAATATGTGAAATACTAAGGCCAAATTGTTTCCTAAATTATTGGCTGATCTATTGGCAAGTATTTTTATAGCCCCATACTTGAAAATACTCGTGTGTCGTGGGTGATTTCACAAACATGTAACCACAAAGTAACAGATAGCCATAAGTGCTACAAAAAGAGCAATAGTGGCCCAGCGGTAACTGCTCCGACTTACCAGATTTTTTTTAATTATTATTGAAATTGTTCTATGGATAAAACGAATTCATATAGACGAGTTGTCGCATTACACGTCACTATTGTTTATTGTCGCCCTTATAAATGATAAATCATTATTTATTTTGGGAATATGCTCTAAAAAACACTTTTGCACGTAAATTTTTTCCTCAGTTTAAACTAGATGAAGCCGGTGTTTCCTAGCTGTCATAAACAATTATAGTCACTTTTAAAATACCCAATACAATACTTCAATTACTCGCCTTAAAACACAGTAGAACTTCTGATACCCCTTTCCAATATAAGGTGGAAATGACGCAAAAAAGCTTGGCTCGAAAATAAAGTACAGTTATAAAAGAATATGCCCGTTCGTTTCGTGAGCAAACAGGGTTAAAATAAGTGGTTTAAATAACACTCTGTAATGAATCATATCGGTATGACTTTCATCATTATTTTGTGAGCCAATAATAAGCCAGTATTCAGAGATTACCTTGGTTCTGAAATGTGATTGGTCTGTCATGAATCATGATCTTAAACTGACTGCTAATGAGGAGGAGTTTAGTTTTCTGTACCATCAGGTGGGATTGGAGTCAAGCACTAGTTTATGTCATTATAAGAAAGAATGAGTTATGGGAGAATAAGTGACTGGTTATAGTATTATTGTGGTGTATTTGGACCTTAATATGAGGTCAAACAAAAATAAGTTTCAATATAAAAATGTACTCGTACTTTTGAATTGTTATGGTCGTTTAGTCATGAAAAGAGATGAAGCAATTTTACACGGTCTACGTTGCAGTAAAGACAGATCAGAATTTCAAAGATTTTTAGCACCCGGGCGTAGCTGAGCGCGACGTAAAACGAGAAACTATCTGACTGATAGAATAATATCAACGTACAACCGAAACTACGGGGACATAGTGTGTAATTTTACACAAGCTTTTTTTTTATGATGTAGCCGAGCACTATGAAAGAATTTACTTCTTAGGGGTTGACCCCTAAGAAGAATAAAACGGGTGTCTAAAATTTGTATGGAGAAAACTACTTTACCGCGGGCAAAAGCAAGTTAAATAATAAACGTCTAAAGTCAAAGATCCAATACATGGATAAATTACTCTCATCTCAAACTTGAAAAAAAAGCCTGTCTTCGAAACCCATAATAGGTAACACGTCAAGCCATGAAAACAATCAAGAAAGACGGGTCCAACTAGTTTGTCTACCAACTAGTTATTCTTCTAGTACACTTATATGGTAACTAGTCGTAAAACTATTAAGGGCTAATGAGAAACTAGACTGTTGCTTGAAGTATGTGGAATATGCTTGTGTTTTCTCTCAGAACCTTGAATAGATATCGTAATATGGAAAGATGATTAATTTACTACTAAAGTCGACGAAAAATAAAATTCCCGTTTTGACGTTTGTCATCATGATATAATATAATATTCCACAACTTTCACACAACGCCATCTAGTCACAAGCTAAGCAAAGCTTGTGTTATGGGTACTAGACAACTGATAAACATACTTATATATTTCTAAATTCATACATATTATAGATAAATTACACCCAGACACAGAACAAGTGATCGTGCTCATCACACAAACATTTGTCCTGGGTGGGAATCGAACCCACGACCTCCGGCATAGCAGTCAGGGTCACTAACCACTAGACCAACAGGCCAGTCATAACATAACTATAACTAGTGACATATTTCATCATATTAACGCGGCAAAAAATTATGTATTTTAAAAAACACTTTATGTAATTAATTATCATTTTATTGTTTCTTTCAGTTTCGTTCCAAGTTTCTTTCACAAATGTCACAACGGGTCTTTTATTATTTGCCATTTTTTTACTTGTAAAATCATAATACTTTTGTATATTAACTTTTATACCGTTTATTTTGAGGAACCAAGCCGTAATGGTGATTACTTGTAAGAAGGTTGAAAAAAACTGTGACCATTGCACATAGTACGATTATTTCGCTGAAAAAAAATCAAATCATGAACGGGGCGTGACAAGGCAATTGCGCTTTTGCTAAATCTGTCAGGTTTCACTAGTAAATTGTGACAAAATCACAAGGTGTATTAGGGCCAGTAGATTACAAAAATGGCTCAATCGAAAAACTACTGTGCTAGTATACGCTTAGTGTACACCTAGGTGATAAGCGTACATACACAATTATGATACTGTGTCGACGAAGCGACAACGTACACATCCGTAGACAGTAAGCCTTAGTATGTACACACGGCGGCGGAGATTGCGTAGCAGGTTATAAATGTGTGCGCCGTGTACCGCGTGAAACACAACAGGTATTATCGTTGTGTGCTACAAAGTAACTCGTCGTTTCTACACTCACACTCTTGCAAAAAGCAATTAGTAGCCGTATACCACTATGAAAGTACCTACAGCAAGAATTGGCGACTGTTGTTATCGGCGCCCTGGCGCAATGCGTATGATACGTGACTGACGAGTAAGAGGTCCCAAGTTCGATTCCAATCGTCTGGTGTAACAGAAAGTTTGCTTGTTTTTATTTTCTATTTGACCTTTTTTTTAATAGTAATGTTATAGTTACTCTCATAATAATTAAAATATTTTGAAAATATTGTGACAAAGAAAACTGCGATAACGATCCAATTATGTTTATTACAACTTATTAATTACATACATTAAACGGAATGGTCACAATTAACGAATCTGTTCATGATTATCCTTAATACAATATATAAAGTGAAAATATTCTAACGGCCGAACGCATAGTCCAGCTAATGGTTCATTAGCGTCCATTAAAGTTAAGTATTGTCAAACCTTCACTGAAAAACTGTGTAAAACTGTCAATGTGACAATTTCTTAAGTGATGATTAACGTTAATGAATGTCCCTGAGTCGGGCCGTTAGTCAGACAAGGATGGACGTCACTTTTTTTTAAGTTTTTTATTAGTGACATAAATCAACATGTTATCAAGAATGAATTATGATAGATATCGCAACTCCTGATCTCAATAACAATAACATCATGTCACATAATACAACAACAGTATAATTACCTACAGCTTACTTCTTAGTCTTTTTTTTTACTTATCAAAGTTATCAATCAACATGTTTTAAAAAATGAACTATGATAGGTATCGTAACTCTTGATGTCCAAGTAACCTTGACTGGTATTGCGACCCCCTACCTCCACTAACTCACCGGGACCCATCGATGACATCCAGCCTCAATAACTAAGGTGAATGCTTCAGGTCAGCCCGCGAAATTCAAATTTTCTTACGTTTTTTGCATTTTGTAAGCCAGTGATAGGTTGTATGAAGTTAAAAATACTTACGTCCAACACTTAGGTGAGCTTGGAGACTAGTATTGATGATTTTTATGGTTATAATTATATAATTAGTTACGTTTTACAGTCGCGTAAGTATTTTTAACTTCATATAACCTACCACTGGCTTGCAAAATGCAAAAAACGTAAGAAAATTTGAATTTCGCGGGCTGACCTGAAGCATCCCCCCTAACGTAATGCGACCACTAGACCTGCATGGGAGAATATTTATGTGATGGTAACGTTCTCCATTTTTTCTGCATAATATTTTACGCCCATCCTTATCTGACTTAAAACACTTTTCACCACTAAATATAACTATGTTATTGCACCAATCGAAATCTATAAATTTTCTTGCAAACCGCATCCTTTCTTCCTTATGCAACGCCGTCAGTAAAATTTTTTTCGCGGGCTTGCGACATTTAATTTTAAGTAAGTGGCGCCGAACAATTGTCATAGACACGTCGTGCGTAATTGCAGTGTTTCTTGTTGTAGCAAAGCCGTCAGCGTTATACGTAGCAACAATATTTGCACCCAAAACTGCACAGTTTTCCTCTGTAAACAATCACAAAATTACGTTAAGGCGGGCGCGACGTTAGAATTATCCATACAAACGTAATACCAAAATCATTTGCAATTTAAGCATATTTACACCATAATATGATGTTATTCGGATTCAGACAATAATTATCTAGGTTCCTACATAGTCTTTTTGTTGAAAAACTTACCCCAAACGAAATTTAAGCGAATTTAAATTTGCACATTTTCACAGCGAAAATGTCATGTTTTTATTTTGTTTTTTTCTATATTATAAACAACAATATTTCAAAATATCTTTTCGTAGGAACACAGATATTATTATCAAGTTATAAATACTCGAAACAATAATGGAAATACATTAATTTTTCATTCATCATTTTTGGTATTACGGAACCTCTCCCAAATTTCCAATAGTTTGTATTGCTATCACAGCAAGCAACTGTCAGTGTGCGGATGATGACTTTACTCCAGTCGGTGTGTCCAAGAATTGTTTAAACTATCTGGATTGCTTCCATCAACCTCAAAAACGTGTTTTATTTCGTCTCAACTCGAGATAGCGCGCGGTCTCCGCAGGCCTCTTAAAACCTTACAAATATCAACAATGTTAAATTATTTTGCATTACCTATTTTAAGTTTGGATTTGTTACTTACCGGTAGCATTAATCTCCTCGAAATTTCACTTATGGACACATTTTGTTTATGTAATACTATTATCTCAGCCCTCAAAAGTGTAGACAAAATAATGAGACATGTTGTTTATTATTTGTAAAAAGTATCACTTTCCACAACGATTAATTATTTTTTGTCTCGGAGTAAGTTGTAGAACACACGATCGTGATAGGCAAAAGCGTTATGCCAGGTTAACCTATTATCCGACTCATTTCTTAGTAAATAACTAATAAAGTGGGTAGATGATAATATTCATACACTTAGTTTTTAATTACTCAGATACCCGCGAAACGAGACACGATAGTATAACAATAACAGCGCGGTCTCATAGGACCGGTTGGGGATTCAAACGCTAAAGCAAATATTCTAAGTTTTAGTTTTATTAAACTTCGTTATCATTATACTACGATAAAGTAGAAAAAAAATGTTTTGTCAATGGCTAGGATCGAACTCGATACACCTTTAACGGCAAGCAAGCACTTAATAATCAGTGCTAAATTACCATCTAATGAATGAAGCGAATTTGTTTATCTGATTCGTAGCAAACACATATATATGTGTGTGTGTATATCGAGTAGTAAACGAGTTTTATTTTGTTTACGAGTTGAGCTGGCTACATAATATTACTCGAATAGGTGAATTGGTTGGTGGTATGGTTTTACTTTATTTTTGATTTATACCCACAGCTACTTGATTATTGTGAACATTATTACTGATTACCTACCCATATCATAAAAATATACTTTCCAAAGATTAAGTGTAAGTGTTTGATGTTATTTTAAATAACTATAATAATTTCATAAGTGAATGTTTGCGAAAATAAAAAAAAGATGACAATGAAAGTATTGTCAACTAACAATAATTATAATAATAACGTATCTATTATTATATTACGTAAATAATATATGTATTATATATATATATTATAAAGTTATTTATATTACAAGTTATATACAAAAATTTCGTTAATTAATTTCGTAAATATACATAGTTTATATGTATAAAATTACAAAATTATATTTCGAATATTTTAATTATTACAAGAGAGTAACCATAACATTACTATTAAAAAAAAGCATGAGTAAAACAAAAAGAAAATAACAGATAATTAATTATTATGGGAGTAACTATAACATTACTATTAAAAAACGGGTAAATCAAATAGAAAACAAAAACAAGCAATCTTTCTATTACATCAGACGATAGGAATCGAACTTGGGACCTCTTACTCGTCAGACATGTATCATACGCATTGCGCCACGGCGGAATGACAGTGGCGGCGCGCGCGTAAGAAAACGGAACTAAGCCCCGCACTTCCCCTCTGGGCCGACCAATCGTAGCCGCTCGCTGGGATGACGATGCGCAGACGAGTTAATTTGTAGCACACAACGATAATACCTGTTGTGTTTCACGCGCTTGCGTTTAAACACACACATTTATTACGTTAGTGTGGGGGTGCTACGCGAAATAAGTAACAGAGTGTACGAGTATGTAGCGCTAGTGTGAAGTGTTTTTTTTATTATGCGTAGGCTCGCGTTTGACCACTATCTCGCCTGATGGTAAGTGATGATGTGGTCGACGATGGAGCACGGTTATCTAGAAGTAAACTATTTACTCTAAACTTAAAGAACCCTAAGTTGTTGTTGAAGTTTAAAAAAAAACATAATATTATGAAGGCACGTCTGAGCCTTTTGCAAAACTATTCACACAACCAAATCAAAATTCTCAATTCAAATTCGAACCGGTTTGATTCACAAATGACAACAACACAAAAATGCAGCTTTTTTCAAATTCTAGTCTCCACTGACGTAAGAAAATTTGATACCACGGGACAATTACTTCAACTTAATTGTGTAACTTAACAATGTCTATGAAATCGATAAACGATATGCCTTCCCACGGGCGTGAAATACCCGATTATTACGATTATCTCGATTATTCGACAAAACTCGATTATCCGATAAACAGTTATCTTGACTAGGCAATGTAGATTGCGATTTTATTAGTCTCTCTATTTTGTCGATGGCTAAATGCGTTATGGTAATTTGAATTTAACTACTGAAATAGGTTTCATGGTTGTTTAAATTTGAAGGATTTTTAGACCATTTTTATGAACTTAGAAATCGTTTGAATTGAAGGGAAGGGAATTTTTCGATTTAGAAAAGATTTTTAAATTGTATAAAGTGTATAATTTATGCACGTGAACAGATCTTCGCTTCATGATGGCAAGACACCATCAGTCTAATCCGATGGGAACTTCACCACCCTCGGTAAAGAGAAATACGTGGTGAGGGGGAGGATTTATGCTCTACTACTACGATGTACAATGTTTGTATGTAGGTTTTCTAGCAAATGCATGAAATGAACACATACTTACCCCTTACCCATTGAGCTGATATTTGGAACACTTATGTAATTTGGATGATAATGTATTAATAATACCCACATAAAAACTCTTATAACTTTTTATACCATGAAGCATTTTAATAAAACCTGTTTTTCATTAAAAATATATTTAATTTATTTTTCTAAAGAAAAGCCTTCGCACCTACAATAATAACTTACAAATAAAAATGAACTATAAAAGTTATCACATAAAATACCTTCAGTAAAAGTGTGTAGATAAATTATTTCCGAGAAACTAAGCAACAGGCATTTGTAAGACATCTGTTCGACAAAGCCAATAAGATTTTGCTGTCGTACATTTGAAAGACTTCCTTTTAATAGATATATCAATAAATCTACCCTGTTTTTCTTAACTATGTATGTTAGGATCTGCTACCATTCTATCCAGATGCAGTTGAGTACTAATATATACATGGTTGCTTACAATGGGCTTCATCAGAAGGCTCAAAGTCATCGAAAAGGCAATGGAAAAGGCTATGCTCCGAGTTTCCTTGCGTGATCGCATCAAGAACGAAGATAGTCACAAGATAATTAAGGTTACCCACATTGCCTGAAGAATCGCCAAACTTAAGTGGCAGTGAGCAGGGCACATTGCTCGCTGAACAAATGACCGTTGAGACCAAAAGGTTCTGGAGTGCCAACCGCGTACGCAGATGCAAGATGCAGTGTTCAAAGGAACGATGACCTGGTGAGGGTCACGGGAACATGATGGATGCGAAACAATCAAGACTGGTCTATGAAATAGAACAGCTCAGTGACCGACGGACGGATAGACCAGCAAACAGATGGTCGGGCAGTAGAGACTTAGTAATAGCGTCCTGCTGGTATCCGTCAGATGCGGAACCCTAAAAAGATGTTTAAATAAAATGGATGGATTATAAGAAGAATTACATTACAAGGTCAAGATGGTAATGACGTTGACGAACGCGAATACTGGAGGCATTTTGAGATACCTCACTCATGTTAAGTGATGATACTTGAGCGCTGGGCATTTAGGTCAAGTTGCAGCTTCGAAGAAAACGGGGGAAAAGTTATTTTGTAGGAAAATTTAATTATTTTTGCAATCTTAAGCGCATTCTAAGTAGGATTTCAATTTTAATTCACTTTTTTTTACTTAGCCCTACACTAGGATTTACTCTTATATTGTGGGTGCGTTCACCAACATGTAAACTCACATACACAAGACACCCAGATCCGGAGTAACTATCTATAAGACATACTAATTTTATTTAGTGCGGGAATCGAACTCTCTATACTCAGCGCAGCGGTCAATAGCTTAACCGGTGTGCCAATAGTGCCATCAAGTTTTGAAAGTATAAGGAAATTTATTTATTTATTTTATTTTAGGGAGGAAATTGATATAGGTAAGGATATTTATAAAAAAAAAAAAACTGGTTTTGCGCCCGCGTGAGAGCCACAAAATTATCCTAAACGAACCCGCAATTTTATTCTGCTAAGACCGGTCCATCATTGGACCACCAGGCGTATTGCGATGTGCCACCTGAAGATAGTGAACATTCCACCTACACGCATAAAAGTATTTTGGGAACACATTCACTGTGAAACTCCTTGCCGGAGTCTGTGTTTCCTAATAGCTTCAGCGTCTTTAAATCAAGATTGAATAGGTTACTTCTAGACAAGCGTGCTTCGTCGTCGACCACATGATCGCTTACCATCAGGTGAGATGTGGTCAAGCACGACCCTATCACTAATAATAATAAAAAAAAGCGTGCTCCATCGTCGCTTTTCAACAGATAAATTGGATAATCGCGAGCCTAACAATAACAAAAAAAACTCTACGTCCTATACCAAGGCACCCTCTTCCCGAGTTTCATTTAAATCCGTATCAGCGTGAAAGACCAAAAAACATACACACATTTACATATAAACTTTCGCTTTTATAACATACGCGTAATTTCTGTTATCATTGTACAAGACGCGGGCTGACGAGAATGTTGCCACATTCCCCTCATTCCACTAAGGGACATTGTGCCCACAATATCAAGTACAACGCTATGGTATGAAACGTTTTAATAAACGCTAATTGTCTATTCCTGCGTGACACATAGACAATAATATGTTAAACTGTTTAGTGTGATGGTCGTTAATTTTGTTTATGAGTGCTTCTGAATTTTTTTGGTGGACAACGACTAGTATGTTATGGTTTAAGTTTTTTTATGTAGGAAATCATCCAATGACATCTCCCGCTCTTGGGCAGAGCGGGAGGGAGTATCAGACTTTTACTAATTAAAGCCTCCTACTTCTGTTCCTTTTTTGTCTTCGTTCCAGGACCCCGAGTTTCTTTTTCACTCAACCCATGGTCTCAACAGTCTTCGAATTTGCTGGGCCACTACGGTTTTGTTTTATATTTTTTCTTATTTACTAGCTTTTATTTGCAGCTTCACCTGCTTGAAAAGGAGAGACGTACACGTTCAAAGTCAAAAATGTAAAAGAGTTACCATGACCCTAGGTCGCAACAGGCAACTGAAGGAACATAGGTGGATTTTTATAAATAGAAGTCTCACACACCTCGCTTTACCCAGAGCCGGAGAAATTATTTGATGATTTCCTACCACAAAAAATAGCAACGTACAAGGACTTTTTGACAACAGTAAAGGAATTTTTGACGTGGTTGCTTGAAAACACCGTATCTACATAACATGCGTGGGTATACGAAAATTGGCACTACAA
Organism: Mythimna separata; assembly: GCA_030763345.1. Lineage (NCBI taxonomy): Eukaryota > Metazoa > Arthropoda > Insecta > Lepidoptera > Noctuidae > Mythimna > Mythimna separata. The sequence continues at coordinate 10,120,550 of CM061190.1, forward strand.
GTAGAGATATGCTGCTGATATGATGGTAAACACAGATATATTATTTGCCCTTACACTTTGATAGTACGATGAGACGATAAAATCCGACTAGGATGAGATCAGGCTCACGATCAACGGCTTAACGTGGTGTAGTGACTACGATCTACTACATATGACGTCACAGAATCCTGCATCGCTCAAGCAAAGTTCGATTTGAATAGATACAACAGCCCGAAATCATCTATCGCGGAGTAGCCCACCGGACGTAACATCCCGTCTGGTCGGAGGATCCTCCCTTTTCAAAGGAGGTTTGTGGGACTTTACTCTCTGTCTAAAGTGGTGTTCGAGGCACGGAGGTAGCACAACACGAACTTCCATACTCCGACTAACCACAGAAAGCTCTTAATTACTCAGATACCCGCGAAACGAGACACAATAGTAAAACAATAACAGCGCGGTCTCATTGGACCGATTGGGGATTCAAACGTTAATGGAAAAACCCAATAGCAAGATGACTTCTAAATAGTCTAAACGAAGATTGCACAATATGAACCAACACCTATTCTCTCAAAAATGTCACAATCGTCACTATTTCGAGCATCGTGACAAAACAATCGAAGAAAGATTTTATCACTATCATATCAAACGTGAACATCAATTCCACATCTTTAATTATTCGTACAAATACAGTAACAAAACCGGATCGGAACCCGACTGTCACTTGTCAACTTTATCAGTCACTGGTATAACCTGATCCATTGCCGTGGCGCTAGTTTCAAAGACAAGTGCCGGTTATACGTCAGATTCAAAGCTTTTTAATTTAGTACCCCATTTCGTCACGTGTCCAGATACATTGGATATGTGAATGAGGGAAAACAAGCTCCAATTAACGAACTTTCTCTTTGCTCTTGTCTTTTAAATGTCATTTCCTGTCGTTGTTGCGATTTGTGATAATAGATGGCGTTGCGTTGACGTGGAGTAAATAACCTACAATTATTTTGTTAAGCTATTTGTAAAATTATGCACTAAGTCCGCGTGGTGGTTTAAGACACAGTCCCCGGTTCCTAAAATGAAAGCCCGAGTCCCAGTAATTGAATATAATATTCATTATTTATTTATTTATTACTTTTTCCACTTGGGAAATTATCAAACGATTTCTTCTAGTCTGGGCAGAGCACAAGGGAGAGTCAGACTACTACTAACTAAAACCCACCTGTGTTACTTCACTTGCCTTTTGCGTTTGAGGACCACGATAACTCTTTCAAACAATGCTACAGTTTCTTTAGAATACCTTTTGCAAGCAGTAAGCTTCTCATAATTGTATAAAGATTTACGTCTAAATTATTGTCGCAATGTTATTCTTCACCGACATCAACGATGAATTATACCCAAAAAAAAAATTCTCTGATAGATTCACATTTATTTTTAATAAAAAATTCTGATAAACCAAAAAACACTCTAACCTCTAATCACTTAACTGCACCCAAAAAAAAAACATTTTAACGCCAAATTTTTTCCGTAACCAAAAAATATTTTTAGAAAATCTAATACTCTAGCTAAAACTACTCTGTTAATAAAACCATCACGATTGCTCGCTATGGAGACAATTCAATTAGAGGTTGTGTGGTGGAACGGTTGTTTTTCTAAATTTTCATCTGACCCCGCATCCAGCCTTTTGGGACTAAATGGGACTGTATATTGCTGCTATGATCTGGGCCTGTTTCAATTCTAGAACGGTTTTTGGCTTGCAATTTTTTGTTGGTAAACAACTAAACTTATTGGAGCCGGTTAAGTTATCTGAATACAATTTTATTAAAAAAACAGTAACTCGCATAGGACCCGTTGGCCTGTGGGAATATATACTAAAGCAAATTATTCAAAAAAAATAGAATAAAAGTAACACACGTTAATATCGTAATCAGACTAAACTTTGTATAAAAAAAAGTTTAAAAGTTTGTATAAAAAAATTTGGAGTACATATAGTAGACTATATGTACTCCAAATTTTTTTATACAAACAATAGAAGCCAACACTATAATAATAGTAGTATAGTAGCGAGAATTTTAACGTTCGTACAAATTGAAACGACCAAAACTAAAGACTAAGTACTTCACGCTAAAACTACTGAAAAGACCTGGATGAAAAAAAAAATGCAGACAGGTAGACCATGTCCTAGGATAGAACACAGAATTGGGTTAGTTTTCAATAAAAGCCAATAGCAGAAGCTTAGTCATTGAACATACAAAAAGCAAACAATTCGTCATACACCACACCGACGATCACACGAACGATTTCATTAACATTTGCATGACGTACCCCCAAAAATGTTGATTGAACGGAAAAGCTTGACTCGACTGCTAATTGGGCCGTCTGCATTTTAATTGTCATATGCACACACAAAGAGCTTTACAATTGACTGATTTGGTTCATATTCCTGGTATGGATTTAAAGGATCGTTTACACGGGAACAGTTTGTCATTTTAAATGAGGGTTAAGTAGCGGGGTAAGTGGTTTTGTATAAATTGGACATGGTAAAAAAGCGGAGTTTTTAATAAAGTATTAAGTTTTTAATCGATCCCGATTTAATTTGTATCAAAATTATTTAGGTCGCCACAGACACGTCCAGACCAAATTGAACATTCGAACCTCAAAGGTCTGTGAGAAGCTACTCACAAATACCTAAGTAGATCAATAAAGCATCCTCTTTACTTCGTAACAGAAAGAACGGTTAAAATCTCTTTACCTATAAAAATGGAACATCATCATTTTAGTCAAAGTCCAGTGCTGGACATAAATCTCCCCAAGTGTCGCCACAACGACCCATGGCTCTCACCAGATCATCGGTCCACGGCCGTCAATCAATTTATCGCCCAACTTTATTGCATTATTACGACATGCGTAATCATAAACGAGATTTTGTACATATAAATCAGTCTTACGGACGAGACAGAAGTTTTATCTTAAGTATAACTTCGAACTAAAGCACTTAAACATACTTTTGAATTGTCAAAGAGTCGACCAGAACAGTTATTCAGGAAGTCAAAGCCATTGGCACGTCCCAAAACGTAGATCTTTAAGGAGAGATACGTGCAAGAAATTCTATGGATACTATTCGAAATGAAAAAGAGGGATGGACCTTGTGAGTATATCGACTACATGAAAGAAAAGGGATTAAATGATAGTGTGACGGGTGACAGGACAGAATGGAAGAAAAAAACGTATTGCGCCGACACCAAGTCATCATCATCTACCTAGCCTTTTCCCAAAAATATTGGGGTCGGCTTCCAGTCAAGCCGGACTTAGCTGAATACCAGTATTTTACGAGGAGCGGCTACCTACCAGACCTCCACAATCCATTAACTGGGGTAACACGGTACTTCATGGCAAGACTGGAGTCAGATTTACTGGCTTCTGACTATCGGTAACGACCCCAAGTAATACAGGACAAGGACAGGAAGAAGAAGGAGACTATTTGAATTGAAGAACTCGCACGACATTCTCGTTTATCGCCGGGCGAGAAACTTCACTCATGTAAATACACTTTCTTAATATGCCTTGTAAGAATTTAACCATGTTTTAGGTGTCACGTTGCAGATTATTATGAAGAGATCAAAGGATGATGATATGACTAATGATAATTGTTTTGAGACTTCGCCAGAATATGTCCTCTTGTTGATTTTGATGATGTATGGTCTTATTTGCAGCCAGTAACGTTCAGTGACATTTTGAAGAATTTCTTTTGATATAAGCAGCATCCTTTTTTGAGATGGATATTCATCAAATGTATCTCCCGCTGAGTAGAGCGAGAAGGGAGATGCCAGACTTTTACTTAAATTTTACATGGCATACATACATTGGCATTACATATTTGGAACACTGCACGCCGACGACTACTCGGTCCTTATTACAGGACGACCGGACGGGTAGCTACCTTCTGCTTACCGTCCTTAAGCCCGCATGTGCTGTGGATTTTTATTTAGTCATTTTAAGTACCTAAAGTTTTTATTATAACTGGCTTAGCAAAGAGTAGGTAAGTAGTACCAATTAAAATAATTTCGTTATTTAATTAATGTTGACTTTAACTAGCAAATGTATACACACTTCACAAGAAACTTGTTTACAAGAAATGTCCATACTTATAGAGACCTCAATAATTTTATTACTACTAAGCTACAACTATTTATACCCCAATAACAAGAAATTGATGATATTTCTTATTATATTGACGACATCCTTATTAAAAGCAATGATCAAAATCGACCGTTACCCGTCGAATCAGATAATTTAGTTTCTTAATACTTTGTACCTGGAACCCTTATAAAAACTATTTTAGACTTTATGACTAGTTCCATAAGGTTCAATTTCCTTTGTGAAAAATAAAACAACTTCAATAAAGTACACCTACGCACTAGCAAAGTTGTCTCTACAAGAAGTTGAAATGATAATAGAAATGTGAACGACCGTCATAAATTGATCTATCATAGTTAGAACTTTACGTTTAATTTTGGAGGAGACAAGAGGTCTTTGTAAGGTGGTAGCTCAAGGGTATTATTGAGGCACGAAATATCTGCTTTTTTGGAAAATGGGTTATAATATGTTAAAGGTCAGTTAGAAATCTATTGTGTGTATAAAATACGTAGTATTTTATATTGTTTATTTTGTTGTATGTCCGTGATGTAGCAACCTCCGTTTTGTTATGGTAAAATATATCTAACAAGTTGTATTGTGTTTGATGTTTCACATCTTCCTAAAATGGCGTCTATCATTTTTATTTGTAAATAATTTGAAAAGGCTTTTTTAAGGTGGGAACTAATCCAATGACTTCTCCCGCTCTAGGAATGTTACCTAACGGCCGGACGGTGATCTACCCATTGCTCTTCGTCCAACAACAGTGTTACTTCTCGCGCTAAATAAAGGTACTAATACATTCACCGCCATTGACAGAAACAGATGGAGGAACAAAGTAAAAGTTAAAGTGATGAAGCAAGGAGGTCACGACCCTCAACATTGAGGAATACGACGCAAGGAGGAGGAGGAGGTACAAACAATTTGCCTGCTTGCTTTTTTGCTTGTTTTGCTTTCTTACCGATTATAATTTGGATGTCTTCAAGACTAGAGTGAATAGGCTCTTAATAAACTAGTGCGCCTCACCATCAATGACTGCAACACTGCTTACCATCCGGTGGGATTGCAGTCAAGCACTGGTTTAAGTGATATAAAAAAACAGGTCATATACAACTTGACCAGTAGTCAGTATATAATATTACGCATAAAATATTGTCTTATCAACGGCTTAGTAATAAACGACAAATTAAAGCAGACTCAAAGACATTGCTTATCTGACTATCTTGTAAAGTTAACTGAAACAAATGACATCTAAGTGGAAAGGAATGATGATGTCGCTGGAGATGGATGACGTGGATGATGGATGGTGTTGAAAACAAAAGGTATGAATTCTTAGGAATTATATGCGGAGTCCGGCGAAAACGTAATTTGCATATATCGATGGCATGGTTGGCGCAGTGGTTGAACCGGAGGCTTTTGTGCTGCGTGTCACGGGTTCGATTCCCGCACGCCCCCAACGGAAAAATTTTCCGTATCTAAGTGTCTAATGTTTTTGAGTTCCGCGCAATACAACAAAAACGTTGCCCCTCGGTAGGTACTGAGAGTCAGCGTTTTTTAAAGTGAACTTTTATTACACGTCTCATTATTTTTCGTTTGTGTGTTGCATGTCGCGTGACGGTGACGTCAGAGCAGTTACTCATCTGTGCCAGTGCTCCACGCAAATTTTTTCGTGTTTGTCAGTGTTTAAAATACCTTAAATGGAATATTATTTCGATTTTTTTAGTAAAATGTAAAAAAAGTTTAACTTTTACCGTGGTTTCATAAAAACCACACAATCCTTTTTTAATTTACAATTTTAAGTGATCATCATAAGTTCAATATAATTTTAGGAGAATTTCTTCTTAGCAATCTGCTTGATAAATCACCTTGGCAACGCCGAACAATCAAAAGGACAAGAGATATTTTTATTATTACTATTAATTGATGGGCTCGCGTTTGTTTACTATTTCACATCTTTGTAATCGAATATGGAACACGATTGCCTAAAAGTAACTATTCACTCTTGACTTAAAGATAGGTAACTATCAACAAACTCCATCGTAATACAAATATTACACGAACAAATTACCATGCTGAAGTGTAGAGTTTTCCAAACAGCAGGAAAAGAACCGGCTCGTAAAACTTATATTTTAAAATTCTCGTAACATAAGGCAGGTACAGACAGTAACACGCAAATATGCACAAACAGTACTTGTGAGCGGAATAAACATGTATGGCAATAGCTTTGTATGCTGCAGTGCGCTGTGTGATGCATAATGTGTGTACCTGGCTCGGAGGCTTTAGTTTCTGGAGCCTGCATGCATTTGGTATTGTCTCTGATAAAAGTATAAGGGTTGTTGGGATCGGAGATAATAAAAAAAGAAAATTTCAACATAAATGTTGGACAAAACAAGGGAATCAACCATGTTTTAAATTATTTGCTTAAATTAATATTCATAGGCTTGCGTTTGAACAGCCATAGCGTCTCCTACAATTTTCAAATCTACAGTTTTTTTAATATTTTGCAGACCGACTAATAATTTCACCATATCGATAAATTAATCATGTTGTTTTTTATTTTCTTCGATCTATACCAAAGAATTAACATTAATATAGCTCTTTAAAAATACTCAAAGCATACTTATTTCTAACTAATAGCTGCCCTGGCTTCGCCCGCGTGATAGTACACAACAATCGCGAAGCAGCATACTCCTGGTATACAAAATATTATATGACATGGCCTACCAAAATGCATCAAGTTTCATTGTAAACCATTCTGCCGTTCGAGCGAGAAGAATTAGTATAGTCCGTCTAATGAAAGCGCGTCCTGAGAAAAACAGTTAAATCCAAAAAAATATATGTGGTATTACTAACTAGTAGGAGAATCATGTCTTGACACTTCACAATTTTTTTTATTTCCTACAATTGTGACTGAATAATGTTGCCAATTAAATTTAAAAAAAAAAAACTCCAGGTCGCGCTTTCATTAGACGCACTCTAACAAAGATACAACACGCTCTTACAATCTTTTACCTTTAATTACAACTAGCTGGCCCCTGCGGTTTCACCCGCATTTGTCGTTACTGCTCCGCTCCCGTGGGTCGTAGCGTGATGGTATATAGCCTGTAGCATTCCTCGATAAATGGGCTATCTAACACTGAAATAATTTTTCAAATCGGACCAGTAGTTCCAGAGATTACCCCCTACATACAAACTTACAAACTTACAAATTTTACCTCTTTATAATATTAGTATAGATAATGATTCTTTCTAGCACTACAACACCAATCTTCACATATACCAGACAATCTATAAAATAAGCATATGAGAGCTAGAATTGAAAAAAAAAGGCCTTTTGTGTAACAGGTTGCCTCACCCGGCTGTCTACGGAAAAGCGGCTAGATTGAAACATTTTTCTAGGCAAGCAACTCGCGAGGAATACTAAGCAAGTTGACATGGGGCATATTATTCTGGGCACAGCAAGGTCTTGCTATTAAATAATGATAGAGGAAGCTTTACTGATGCTGCAATGCGACTCGTTAATAGTTACAGAGTTTGTTTCTCTTCTTATACAATGTGGAGATGATAATCACTACATAGTATAAAAAAAGTCGCTTTCTCTGTCCCTATATCCGTATGTATGCTTAAATGTTTAAAACTACGCCACGGATTTTGATGCGGTTTTTTTTAATAAGTAGATAGAGTGATCAAGAGGAAGGTTTATATGTATAATACATGTATAATATAGTAGGTAAACACTGATAATTTTGCACCCGTGCAAAGCCGGGGTGTACCTGGCTCAGTACAAGAATAAATGAAAACACTGGCAATACTCATCACTCAATCATTATGAATAACTTTCAGGGCATGGGACCAGCACTAAAATCGTGAAAAAAAAATATCTGTCCCGTACATTTTGTCGACTTTTGCAAACATAAATGTATGGGACAATTGTTTTTTTTTTATGATTTCCTCTGTAAATAAAAATATATTGATGACATTACCAGCGTTTTCATTTATTATTGTATTGTCGTCACTACATTGTATATACCGTATAAATAAAATGTGATAAAGTTTACACAATATTTACAACTAAATAAAATTAATTAATACTATACTCCATTCGCAATAGTACGAGACATTTAAACAAGCCTTTTTACTTTAAGTTCTGCCCATTTTGACTTTTATTGCGTTGGTGTTATGATAAATGGCGACTGCAGTAAATAGTTTGTATTGTTACCACCTTGCTTTTAATGCCATCCTTATGCCTACGGAATAGAAATCAAAATAGGTTGAACGGACAGCTAAAAAGGTACGTTTAAATGTCTTGGAAATGGAGTGCAGTGATAAATAAAAAAAAATTCCAATAATTAAACCTACTCTCAAATAACCCACCTCTGGTTGCTCCTACCCGACCTCAATATAGTTGGTAAAAGGCTAAGTAGATGATGGTTGCTTCCGCCCCAAAGGTAGGCACAATGCTTGCTGCGTTGTTCCCACTTTGAATAACAATGGCTAATCTCTACACCAGGTATAAACTTACTCAATACTCAATACATTTATTTGCACTTGAGCGCGAGTCGCAACTCATTTCTTTCAACCTGCACCCTAAAGATTCTGTTAGTAATATAAAAAAAAAACATTTTTGCACTAAATGCTTATGAAAATATAATCGATACGTACAGCAAAAATTCTATGGGTTTTTTTCTGTCTGTCCGAATGCATTGACCGATTTTAATGAGACTTTCTCTGACGTTTATCCGATGTTAAGAGCAGTAAAATGGCATTTTCAAAAAAAGAAAAAATATGTATTAATAAATTAAATGCTTTACGTACACAGAGGCGGATTCAATGTCAAAGGCATTGTCTACCAGTCAACCATTAGGTGACGCAAAGAAAGGTAATGATTGGTGCAATATAAGAGAAAAGGGCGAATACAAAGAAATTATAAACAAATTAATCATAAATACAACACATTATATAATAAACTAACTACACGAATATACTAAAACGTTGTGATGATACTACTGCCAAGTTCTTACGAAATATGCTTGCAAAATTTAATTTAATGTTGGTTTCATCCCGAACTCCTGAGAGAGCGCATTCCATAGGGAAGTAGCTATAATTCTGTATAGAATTTCTGCATCAAACGAAAATACGTAAAATACACCGGATAAAATAATATCGTAGTAAGTTTGTCAATTTTTTCCATTCCCAAGAGTATAAACATATTAATTTTATCCACTAAAGGCTCTACACGAGTTCTGAACGCGATCCATTTCATGACCTGAACTGAACGATTAAAGGAATGGAGTTATATAGGGTGTGTAGCTCCATCCCTCTTTCTCGCTCTTACGTCATTTTAACATGTCATAGTAAGACTCCAGTTTCAGGTAGCCAGGTAACCACATCCCAAAAATAAAATGTATTCTCGAAACAGCCTCCCAACCAGATCTCACCACAAAAATAAGTAAAAATCAAACTAAAACATTACAAAAAATCCCGCCATTGCACACCTGCCCTAATTATGATCCCTAACGAGTAAGTATCAAACCTGTTTATTAAAAAAAAATATACAAACTTATCTTTGCCGTCCCTAAAATGATTTATGACTCTTAACTTGAAGTCTTAAGGTCGAAAGTCGTTATTGTTTTGTGTTTTTGATATGTTTTGTTATGTTGTATGAAGACTCATCTCGATTCCTGAGATGGCTTGTGTTTTTTGGACACCGACTACTTTATAATGTCTTTTTTATTGAAAGTGTATGCGGTCTGTTTTAGGCTTGAGGCAGATACGTTGTAATCCAATTTTGGAGTCCATTGATAAAGATTTTTGATTGTGTTTTCTGAGATTTTGGGTTCAATGGCGTTATTTGGATAAGATTAGATAGTTTGGTATTTGAATTTATTATTATGTTGGTTTTTTGTTTGGGTTGAATAAAATAGTACTAAACTAAGATAAAAACACCTTAATATTCATATCTTTTGGAGACAATAATACATAATTTTTTACAGATTGTTTTTTGTTTAATCTTTTAAACAAAAAAATCCGCAATTATATTTTACTTTTATCTTTATCAAAAATAATAAATAAAGATTCAATTAAAAAAAAACTTGATTTCTAAATTAACTGGAATATATACAAAAATACATCAAAATCTTACCTTTCATCCAAGAGTAAATTCCGGGACCTCTTGTTCAAAATCCAAAACAAAAATAGTTGCAAAGTCACTCACAAGTCAAACAACACTGTCAACAAAATCCACAAAATTGAATTCCTTCACAAAAAAAAAATATACAATTCCAGAAAAAGTTTTCATTCAAAAAAACACGAAACGTCACACACGATTTCAGAACTGTCAAAAAGTATTTAATTAAAAAATAAAAAACAATTCTACATTGTTCTCCGAACTTGTTCCATATTTAATTTAAACTTTTTCACACAAAAATTCAGCAGTTGTCAACTGTTTAATTTTTTATTGGGAGTAAAAAGGTTGTATATCTGAATCGGCGCGAATGCCGTAAGGCGGGAAACGTCAAAACGTCATGAGACGTCCGCGTTGGCGCCTAGCTGACACGAAACTGTTGGGTACACATTACAATGGTTGCAGCATAATGTAGCTGTACCTTTGATGATATACATAATTGATAAACCTTTTGGATGTTTTAGAGCCATCTGGTATCGGTTTTACGTATGTACCGTGTGTTAGTGGATTGGTTCGAGTTGAGTGATGATTTTCTACTGCAAAATGAGTCGTAAAAAATATATTGTCAATTCTTTTCCTCAGGAAACATTTTTAATACATAAAATGCTCGTGTCACAGTGTTTGTAATAAAACTCCTCCGAAAAGGGTCGAATATTTCTTATGAAATAATGTGTGTATATTCAGTAGCTCTGAGAATAGAATGCATATTATTTTTTTCCCTGCCGACCTGACTCATTTTTTTTTTAAATTATAATATGGCAGAACAACATTTGCCGAATCGGCTAGTATTTTTAGAAATTAAAAAGAAGTCTTTCTCTTGAATATTTATTTCGTATATTTTTCTAATAATTCCGAGAAAAACTTGTCCAGCCACTTATTGGAACATATTTATATTTAATAAAAACTTTTTATCTCGAAACAAAAAGATTTTTGTTTTAATTACATAGATAATTTATGTTTAAAAACTAAGTTGCATACAAATATTTCAAAACGTCTTGTTGACACTTCGCGTGACGCAAGGGCTTTTGCCATATTGCCATATAGCGTGGCAATGCTGCCAGTCTTTTGGGTACATAACTATAATATAGCCGACAGAGTTTTTAAAACGCTATATTTTAGTTATTTTAGAGTTGTTATTCTGCTGTAATTATAGCTAATTAAGTATTTAAAAATAAAACTTCTAGAAAATATTGCCGATTCGCAGCCTAAACGTCAGAAAATAATAAGCTAGGTACACTAGATTGGCAACCCGTCAACATATAGGCCGATGTTATCGACTTTTAACCCTATGAATGCATGCCAAACACGTTTGCAAAGTAGTGCTTTGACGCAAATTGCGGAGCTTTTACAAGCATTATAAATTATAAGTGTGATAGATGCTATAGTGTGGGGGCATAACGGAACGTAAGCTGAATGAGGGGTAATGTTGCCTGATGTTGATTTTGTGGGAAAGCGAAATTTGTAGTACATGATTTGTCATTGAAATTGAGAAGGAATACACGCACGATATGAAGGCGATATCGCTTTGGAGCCGATACATTGCAGTGACTATTGACCATGTATATCAAACGACGTGTAATACACCCGAATAAAAAGTTTGTTCTTAGATATAATATTAGAGATTTTTTTTCGTTGAAGAACAAAAATTCCCTTGCTCAAACCCACATTCAAAAGAAAAACCCAGGGCCCTGAAACGAAGAGAAAGAAGAAATAAAGGGGTGCATTTTAGTCAGTAAAAGTCTGACACGCCCTCCTGCTCCGCGCAAGGAGCGGGAGAAGTCATTCTGATTATTTGCTACTTAAAATAAAGCCCATCACACTACACTACGACTATTTTTCCTACTGTATGTAGACACCTTGTGGTGACAAAACTGGTTGTGGACACCGTGTGGTGTCTGAAACTCCTTTTTTTTTTCAACTCTACTATGGCAGATATACTGGAAGAGATTTCTCTCGAAATAACCATCACCTTTTTATCTGTTTTTCTCACTAGTTTCTTCTTCATATTATTAATTTATACTAACTGATGTTAAGGCTTTGCCCGAGTTGTCACTCGATAGTAGGAAATTATCCCAAGATAACATACTCCTGAGATGAAAAGTATTCTATGTGCTATTGTCTGGTCTACTTGTATACCAAGTTTCCAGTGAAAAGTTTTTGCGTGAGAGAGTAACGAACATATAGACAAACTTTCGCGTTTAATTATATATTTTCGCGTTTTTATTTTCGCGTTAACGTTTGAATCCCCAACCGGTCCTATGAGACCGCGCTGTTATTGTTTTACTATTGTGTCTCGTTTCGCGGGTATGTGAGTAACTACGGCGGACAGTTAAGTTTAGTACTATTAATAGTTAGTTTAGTTAATATTTAAGTTTCTTACTACATTATCATTAGCATAATCGGCCTTATAATGTTCCCACTGCTGGGACTCAGGCCAGACCCCTCCTAGAGAGGAAGTTTCTTATATGTATTTGAATTTAAGAAAATTTATCTATGTGAATTTTTAAATAAATAAATAACATTTTGTTAGCATATGTTTGCGAGAACGTTATTTATATTTTGAACTTTATTTGCCATTACAATAACAAAATAACATCGCCAGACATTGTAAGATTACAGTAACCAAATCAAATCCACCGCGTTAGAAACCTCGCAACCAGCACGAAATCCGTATAGAAACAAACATTTGTTCGGCCTACAGATATTTGTCCTGTCTGAATGTTTGCCTACGTGATTTGTATGTGAATGTCGCTCTCTGCTGGGTAGTTGTTTCAGTGCCCTTCTCATTCACATATAGTGGACGTGACGGAGTATATTGACATGGTGGTATTTGTATCACAATATAGAGAGATAGAAAAATAAACGAAAATCGGATATGTAAAGATAGGTATAGGATTTGTAAACAGTAATGCTAGCCAAAAATAGACATCCTCACGCCCTAGCCACCGCCACAGAAACCGCCCCGGGTTTCGGTAATCGCAGGGCGTTCTTTAGCCACCGTAGGTGCAGGCTCGTGGACGACGAGTAAGTCCTCTTGTATACGGCACGTTTTTTCACCGTGTGCAGGCACGGTTATCAGTGTTGTAGGGATCACTGGGGTCGCTTGTTGACATAAATAGCGGCGCTACAGCACGGCACAGCGACGGCGCCGTGTTTCGTCTGTGTTGTATCGCAGCCTATGGCCTCTTGTACACATGGCCTCTTGTTCTTTCCCCCGGCCGTCCGGTAAGGACCGAACCAAAGTCGCCTACGGCGGCGCGTAGTGTTCCACGAACGCCTCAAAAAGATGTCAACAAACCGTAGCGACCCAACAAGGCCTGGGAACGTAAAGGACTACTGAAAGACAGGTGTGGTTTTAGCCTAGGTAAAAGTTTGACCATTCTACTCCACCCAAGACCGATAAAAATCATTGAATGATTTCTCACCTTAATAAAAAAACTCAATACCCACAACCTATTAAGCTAGTATTTATATTATAATGAGAACTGGATCATGTGCCACCGAGTGACCTTGGGTACAATACCTAGCGGTAATCTACTTCCTTGCCGCGGCGTTTCTCGCGATCCTATTGTTTTATTCATCGTCTTAACAAAGGAGGTTCTCAGTGTTTTTTCCCATCGTTTTGAGAACGTAACACCCTTCCTAACCCTTTTTTTAGGGTTCTGTGAGCGCAGATGGGTTTTTAAGAGGCTTTTTTCTCGGTTTTGGAATTGTAGTGTGGTTTGTCTAGATATAATATGATTGATTTATTTAATTTTGAGGTGTCAAAGGTTTTAAGATATAATATAAGTACAGAGGTCAAAGGTCAGAATTCAAATGTGTTATTCTAAATTTAAACCTAACTATAGTCCGTCTAATGAAAGCGTGACCTGAGAAAAAGAGGTTAAATCAAAAAATATTGTATGTGGTATTACTAACTAGTAGGAGAATCATGTCTTGATACTTCACAATTTCTTTATTCCTACAATTGCGGCTGACTAATGTTGCCGATTAAATTTAAAAAAAAACTCCAGGTCGCGCTTTCATTAGATGCACTTTATAATCTAACTATAACAGGACAATTTACCAAATGGACCAAAGATCTTTGTATAAATGAAGTCTAGCATAGACATATCCCAAAGAATAGCTAAACTTAAGTGGCAGTGTGGCCAAGGCACATTGCTAGCAGAACATATGTGCGATGGGGCTGCAAATTTCTGGAGTAGCGCCCACGTACTGGAATTTGCAGCGTTCGAAGGCATTCTAGAAGATCAACCGATAACCTGGTGACGGTCACGGAAAACCGATGGATTCAAGATGCAAAAGACCGGTCTTTATGAAGGCACTTGGGGAGGCTTATGTGAAAAGATGATGATGTAGTCAACCTAGGTAGATTAATATAATTTCTTATCCGGGATATACGGTCGATTGTTCAGTTCTCATTCCAATTTTTGGTAGGAAATCAAAATCTTTGGATGGAACGAGTGTTTGACTTTTACTGACTAACTAGCTATGTCTTTTCAGATGCCTTTTGCTTTCCCTACTGGACCGCGTCCATTTAGTTGACACCTCTTTGGGTTGCGCGTGAAAGATCGCTCTCTGTCATCAACCCGCGCAAGTGTTTCATCCCTAGTACTTTTAAATTAGATTAAACAAACTACAACTAAGAAGTTTTTTAACCTGTATACAAATTATTCATGCATTTTCTTCCACATCACATTTTGATTTCGGGTTGCACTTTTTACAAGCGTTACTAGCAACGCAAAAACAGGGGCGACGGTGTGACAAAAAATATGAAAAGCAGCATGTTTTTGTATATTCATATTTGTGTTAGTTTCATCAAAATTGTGATGCATAACTTGTATGGTAATTTGTGGTTAATTAATTTTGACTTAAGTATTTAAAAATGCACACTGTTTTTAGTGCTGTGTATTTTATGTTTAGGGAATTTTTAATTAGAGGTGCCAACACTCCAGAGTTGTATGTGTGATAAGTTGGAATTAAGGTGCTATTATGACCATGCAGCGCAGCACCAGCACCAGCATAGTAGTGATTTTAGAATGCCAATGAAGATAGTTATAAACCTGATTAATTCATGAATCCCCGACCGGTCTCATGCGACCGCGCTGTTATTGTCTTACTAAGACCGTTTTCACATTTTCCGATCCGATATCGGTATCGGACGCCGATACGATATCGGGGTAAGGTAAATGTATTAGATATGTACCTGTCTTTCATATTGTCCGACCCGATATCGGATATCGGAGCACAGCATTTCATACATTTTACTTACCCCGATATCGTATCGGCGTCCGATACCGATATCGGATCGGATAATGTGAAAACGTTCTAATGTGTCTCGTTTCGCGGGTGTTGATAGGTTAAAATTAAAATAGCCAGTTTTTTTTCAGTAAAATAATAAATAAAACAATAAGTAACACAGAAAAGCAAAGGCATTAGCCTATATAATTAAATTCTCTTTTGAGATAATTACTTATATTAATAGTAGTCAATTAAAGATTGAGATATGAATGGATATAGTTTATGATTTTCGAGTTATAATTAAGGGTTTACCTGGTTAGGTATAGCCTTAATAAAAAAATCCAATAAGCACAACCTATTAAGCTAGTACAAAACGTTAATAGGTTTATTATCGTTTTGTTATAATCCTCGAAAATCATAAACTATACCAAATTAAGCGAAACAGCTTCTTGGTCGATTCTAGTGCTATTTATCAAACAAATTAGCCGCCTATAAGTTATTAGTTGAGCGACCTAGTCTTCTGACTTTATGTATTATAAATTACACTAGAGCTTGTTGTGTGATACTTAAAGCCTGCTTTAATAACTGATGTCATTTGAGGAGTCTCTCTTAAGATGAGAAAGCTAAGGTAGGCCGTAAAATTGAAGCTTTCTTAAGTAGGTAAGTATTTTGCAGGTATCGGACTTTGTGGCATGAAACGCATGTTACTAAAAGAGTTCAGAATTTACATGTGATGATTTCATAGAAACCCTAGCATCATTATTTATAAATAAAACGAACTAATTTGTTCAAAACATAATTTATGACTATTATATCTAGCTTAATACTGTGAGGAGCTCGTGGCTAGATAATAACAGCGGCACAGGTCGATCTTTAAGGTTAAGCAACGCTTGCCTAGGTTGGTCTGTGGATGGGTGACCATCTTAACATAACGAGTTTCCTCCGTGCCTCGGAAAGCACGTTAAGCCGTTGGTCCCGGCTGTCACTTGTAGATCTTTGGCAGTCGTTACGGATAGTCAGAAGCCAGTAAATCTGACTCCAGTCTTGCCATGAAGTACCGTGTTACCCCAGTTAATGGGTTGTGGAGGT
This sequence comes from Mythimna separata, assembly GCA_030763345.1. NCBI lineage: Eukaryota > Metazoa > Arthropoda > Insecta > Lepidoptera > Noctuidae > Mythimna > Mythimna separata. The sequence continues at coordinate 10,137,168 of CM061190.1, forward strand.
CTGGTAGGCAGCCGCTCCTCGTAAAATACTGGTATTCAGCTAAATCCGGCTTGACTGGAAGCCGACCCCAATATAGTTGGAAAAAGGCTAGGCAGATGATGATATATCTAGCTTATACTGTCCCACTGCTAGGCTAAGGGCTCTCAAATTATAATAAACAACATTTTTTTTTCTATTTCTCTGCGAAAGCCCACGGAACCCTTTCCATTCCGCCAACATTGTCGTATCCAAACAATTTATATTAACGTCTATCTTGGTAGCTCTATCAAACGATCTCCATGGCTATCGAATGTCTATAAACTTTTATCGACCATTTCTTCCCGTTAATCTAATACAAAGGGATTATGTTCGATGTTTATACGTCTGTTTGAACCTACCTCGGGAATGTCTGCACCGATTTAGATGTTGTACTCATTGATGGAATTTGTTGTGTATGGGATTTGATGGTATTTTTATGCTGTTGTTTGGAGACAAAATCAAACGATGTTTAGTTATTGTTGTGTCGTAATATCTTTTTGTTTTCGGTGAAAATAGACTGCTTTTATTTAAAAGGTTTTTTTTCTGTGTTTGCTTTGAGAAATCATCAAACCTCAAAATCATTTCAGTCGAAAGACGTCCACTGCTGGACATAGGCCGCCACAACGGCCGGTCCTGTGCGTCTCGCTTCCATAGGATTCCCGCGACCCTCACCTGGAAGGTCTTCCAACGCTGCTTCTTCGGGTACGTGGTCACAACTCTATCGTCTATTTTTTATACCCTGAGACTAAATTGACACAGGTAATGTCAAACTTACTATGGGAATGATGTCAGTTCTTTTGTATTGTACCTAATGTTATTTTAGTCTCAGGGTATAAAAACAGACGATAGAACCTTTCAGAACCATCGATCATGTGCCATGCCCACTGCCAGTTGAGTTAGGTTATTCTTCGGGCTATGTCGGTACCCTTGGTTCTTTTGCGGATATCGTCATTTCTGATGTGATCACGCAAAGAAACTTCGAGCATAACCATTAGCATTACCCTTTATTTATTTAATACTTTATGCACATAAGGGTACAAGGGCGGACTCAATGCTTTAGACATTTCAGTAACTTCAAGCCTTCTGAGGCCCATTGTGTGCGACCACGTTTAGAGCCATATCCATTATGAATGAAAATTATTGAGAGAGAAAAATTCTATGAAAAACAATATTCATACCAAGTTTTTTTTAAGGTAAGATAGTAAGGTACGCTGTTATCTCCCGATAGACCCAGAAATATACATACATACCTAAGTGGCTTAAAACGTGCGGAAGGCTAAACGCAAAAAGGTTCTATTCTGCTGGGAAAACCTTTACCTAATGGTGGACTACACTAATTCAGAAAAATAAGGTAAGACCAAATATAATATACGTCACCGGATATGTGTTAATATCGTTAGTTTATAACTAACTTTTTCGCATGGTTTCTGCTGCATCTTTGTTCACTGCTCTACTCCTATAGCTTTTTTTTTATTTTAGGTGGGGAACCATCAAATGCGCTCTGGGCGGAGCGGGAGGGAGTGTCAAATTTTTACTGACTAAAACCCACTCCTGTTCCTTCCTTGCCCCAATTCCGGGGTCCCGGGGATCTCTTTCGTCAACCCAAGCCCCAGAAGGCTTCGACCCTGTCGGGCCCCTACAGTTTGCTGACATCTCTACTCCTATAGCTTGAAACATGATGTTATAGAGCCTTTTTTAATAAATGAGCTATACAACACTAAAGTAATTTTTAAATTCGAATCAATATATCCTGAGATTACCCTGTTCAACCTAACCAACAAACAATTTCCAGTGCTTTACTGCAATCCCACCTGATGGTAAGTCGTGATGCAGACGTTGATAGTGAGGCGCATTAGTTTATAATCTGACGGTACTTACAATTGTACGGATACTTATTATAGAAACTACACTACATGATTTAGGTGTCTTCAAGGCTAGAGTGAATAAGCGTGCTCTTGATAAGCTAGTGCGCCTCACCATCAACGATTGCATCACTGCTTACCATCAGGTAGGATCGCAGTCAAGCACTATACTCCGTCGGTTTAGGTAGTTAACTAAAGGTAAACAATCTTGGTATGTCTTTTTATATTAAAGAGGTTGTATATAATATACACAAAGATTATTTAAATTTAGTTTATTAGCTAACATCAATTTAGGTAAATACTTATGTGCAAAGATTTTTACATACAATTTTTAGACAACTTTTAGATAAAAAGACATGCCAAGATTGTTTACCTTTAGTTAACTACCTAAACCAACGAAGTATAGTTTATAACAATTAAAAAAAAAAACAAAACTTGCCAATACAGTTTCATCCACAAATCTACATTACAGGACGGTCTTCACCAAAACAACACAAACTCAACTACCGTCCATATTTCTAAAACCACCATAAATTACCACACACACTCAACAAACAAACCACACACACAAGAAAATAAACCACACACACACAAGAAAACAAAGTTAAAACATCCTCCCCCGATCATTCACCTAACTTGCTGCTATTCCTGAGTTTATTAAGACAGTTATTTTCAGACAGACTCAACGAATACGAACTAGAATTCAGTCTGCATCGAGAAGTAATACGTTTGTGGACGTAAATGTATTAGATTAGAATGTACAGTAAAATATTGGTTGTAAAATAGTTTATAAGGTTCATTGGAAGACCAGTACTGCATCAGTGCAGAAGTCTAAACAGCCATTTTTTTTTAATTAATATAAGTTAGTAAGTAGTGCTTGACTGCAGTCCCACCTGATGGTAAACAGTGATGGTGAGGAGCACTAACTTATTAAGAGCATATTATTCACTCTAGCCTTTAAGACACCAATATTAAACTCGTCCAATTCAATAGATCTCATTGCCATCGTCCCTTTCTTATTTGTTTATTTAAGTAAAGGATGGCATTAGAGATATTTCAGCTAGTCAATCGTAACCGTAATGGGTTGTGGAGGTCTGGTAGGCAGCCGCTCCTCGTAAAATACTGGTATTCAGCTAAATCCGGCTTGACTGGAAGCCGACCCCAATATAGTTGGGAAAAGGCTAGGTAGATGATGATGAATCGTAACCGTAAGTTAACTAGAATTGATAAACTTTCCGAAGTCGATAAAACATATTAGATCTCACTAACTATAATAAATTATTTCTTCCTATGTTAACTTGGCTTATGAATCTATTGGTCAACATTGCATAAAAATTCAGTAGTTTTTTTAATTTATTGCATTCGTACATACAAACAGACGGTGAATGACTTTATATTATAATATATACAGATTTATAATAAAACAAGCTGTCCCCTGCGGTTTCACCTGCATCTTTCGTTACTGCTCCGCTCCCGTGGGTCGTAGCGTGATGGTATATAGCCTATAGCATTCCTCGATAAATGGGCTATCTAACACTGAAAGAATTTTTCAAATCGGTCCAGTAGTTCCAGAGATTACCCCCTACATACAAACTTGCAAACATACAAACTTACAAATTTTACCTCTTTATAATATTAGTATAGATTAGTCCGTATGGATGGAAAGATTTAGGTGACAAACTCACTATATTCTGAATATTTGAGTAGGTTCCTAATGGGGTTGAAAATACAATATTGAAGTCCCACTGCTGGGACTCAGGCCTCCTCTCTAGGATAGGGACTAGATCGCAATCCACCACGCGGACCTAGTGCAAATTGGTGGATGTCACTTATTTCCGATTTTTGGTCATGTCATGCCAGTTCCATCATCACCGCTTTGAGAGCAGGAATGGTGATGTTATAAATTACACAAAGTAATACGCCTATAAATGTAACAAAAGCAAAATCAGCATCATAGTTATTTCCACAGCAATTTACAACCACTTAAACATTCTCACAAATCAAGTTAAGCTTAAAAAAGAATTACTACTCGTATTCACCTCTAGCCTAACTTAGGTACGGTATTACGAAGCCAGGTATTTCTAGCCAGACTGTTTGGCTATAACTCAGTCTGCATCCAGACTATTTTTGTCTGTAATGGCCATTTGTTATTCTGTGTTGGTCTGTCTAGTCCTGTTTTACAACTGAAATAGGCTTGAGTTTGTGATAGACTGATTGGGAGTCCGTTTTTGGTAGTAATTACTCGTACTTACGGATTGTTTGAGTTAGTTTATTGAAACATAAAGTCTGTTTGTAAATATCTCTGAGACTAAATTGACATTACGTGGGTTTTCACACTTGTCAGAATACAAAGGATACAGAACTGGGATCATTATTATTCTATGTAAGTTCGACATTTGCCTGTGTCAATTTAGTCTCAGGGTTTAAAAAACAGACTTTAGGTTTATATTATTTTAGGCTGCGGGATTGTTCAAAAGCATAAGTATGAGTAAGTAGAACGCAAGAATAACTTAATTAACACAGGTGACTTTTAATCACTAACAAACTAACACTATTAATCGAATTTAAAATAGAGAACTCACGATCACGCTCATTCAGCGTTTTTTTTTTTTTAATAAAACAATTTGTGCTGACTAAACAACAGATTATAATATCCAGGTGCAGTCCTGTCATGACTTCAGGATTGTTCAAGAGTAACCATGGTTCTGAAAAGCAAAGGGCAACTGAAGGAACACGGGTGGGTTTTAATCAGTAAAAATCTCAAAAACTCCGCTAAACCTATAGCAGGAGAAGATATTTCATTTCACAACTAAAAAGAATACCTGTCCCATGTCTTTAGCCCTACTATGTAACAATCATATTCCTACACTCAACAAAATAAGTTATACCAATTTCAACCTTAAAGTAAACACCTAAGTCTGATTACTAATTCATAATGTTTTTAAGAATTCCATCCAACTAATTGGATCAAAGTTCATGACTCAATCCTTACAAAACGAATTCTAAATAAGGATTGAAAACTTTGCAATTTATCAAGAATTTCATACTAAGAAATGTATTTGCAACATCATTAAAAATAATGTATTCAGACTCAGAAGTAAATACCCTGAGGAATCGCAAAGTCATCTGGGTATTAGTGTTAAATACAAGGTGATGATACAACATGTTTGTTACAAAGACATCGTGTTTTTATCTACGGTGATTAGAGAGAGGTTTTATATCATTAATCTAGATTAGTTGATATACAAGTACAAAAAAATAGCATAAAATTGTGAACTGCAAAATATTATGTAGTCAGACTGTTATTGGATAGTCAGAAGCCAGTAAATCTGACTCCAGTCTTGCCATGAAGTACTGTGTTACCCCAATTAATGGGTTGTGGAGGTCTGGTAGGCAGCCGCTCCTCGTAAAATACTGGTATTCAGCTAAATTCGGCTTGACTTGGAAAAGGCAGATGATGAACATTGTACACTGCAGGCAGGAGCTATCTATGTCTTAACATAGTTCCTGGTAACCAATCCAATTAAGCATCCTAAAATCATAAGCCTATATTTTTGTTTTCCAAATTATCGAAATTGCCACCCAGCGAACGGCGAGCTACGCAGCTCGTCGTTCGCTCGTCCTGTAAGGACCGAGCCCGAATTTTCGACGGCACATCTCGAAGAGATGTCAGCAAATCGTAGGAGCCCAAGATGTCTGCTAGGATTGTTGAGGGACACATTGTCCACTAGTGTATCTGAGGCTTAAAGATCCCAAATCAGCCAATTAGTCATCTTAGGCTGTCACAATCTAGAGCTGCGCGGATTGTTCAAAAGAGTCACGGTAGCCCTGGAATGCAAAGGACAACTGAAGTATTATGGAGTCAGTAAAATTCTGACACTCCTTTTCACTTCACCCAGACTAGGAGAACTTTTTGTTGATTTTCTACCCCATACTAACCACTATCACAGTCCACAGCTTGACAAAAGCTGTCTCAAAGAAGCCAAATATACCGCCAAGCAGTATGTTCAGAAAAAACAACATCCAGACATTTACTGTATGTACTCCCATCAGATGGACATACAGAGATCGGAGTTTAAGTCCAAACATAAAAGAACCCGCCATTTCTCAAAAAGCCCATTCATCCATCGCACTCATTCAAATGTTCACACATCAGTGTCAATATCGCCACACAAAAGATTACAAGCTACTGTTTACAATACCAAAAACGAAACAATAGCTTATAAATCGAGCTAAAGATACGCCAACACAAAGTTGGAAGTGACCCTTTAAAATGGTTGCACCTTAAGAAGCCTTTCTTGTAACTGGATTATTAAATAAAACAAGCAATACAGGGTTATATCACTATCTCTTTTCCGCGCCACGCGACCGTATACCTCTCCCTTTCGGACTAGTATAAAAATCTACGTTACATCTCACTCACACGGCACGCTTATATGTCTGTCTCGGTCATTCTGGGTGAATGCACGATACATCCGTTGGAAACTGGTCTGAGTAGTGACAGGTGTAAAAACTCTCGATCGCAAGTCACAGTGAGAATTCCTTGACCAGTCCAGCAAGCACCAGATGGTCACACAACGTAGGTATAAGCTGATATTGTCTTTTAATGTTTTTTATGACGACAGTACTTATTTTCATACGTTTTTGCGAGACTGCGAATTGAGTTATATATAGCTAGGAAATTAAACAGGAATGTTATGAGTCTTCGCTTTTAAGAGTAAATGATAAATAAATTATATTTATTTTGCAAATTCTTACAAGTCCTCCACCGCGTCCATCTGTCTGTAGGAACTTGATAAACTCAAAATCTGCTTAACAGATTTTCATGCGATTTTCACTTATAGACACAGATTTGTGAGTACAATGAATGCGAACTAAAACAGAAAAAAACGGCGAATTTCGCGAAGCTATTGCGAAAAAATTGCTTTTTCACGTCAACTTAATCTAGATGGGGCCAGTGTTTTTTAAAGTCCATAAGTAAAATAAACATGTATAGTCAAATTATATTAAAACGATGCAATGTAGATTAGTGTCTAAGATGATCTTTTGAGGAAAGAACCACACAGATTTCATTACACCTGTCCAGTCAGTTCAAGTATTTGTCATTCATGTAGATTACGATATGTGAACTATCCTTAAGTTAATGACAAACACTTCTCAGATAAAATGGAAATAGCAGAAACTATTTTTAGAAAATATTTCACATTAATGCGAAAGTGACTCTTCACCGGATGCTAAATGTGAAATAGCGTAGGAATAGCATCTCATTATTTGAATACTACTTAAAGTGAGAGTCTACTAGAATTGTTGGCAGGTGTTCATACTGCTAGTGATAGGTACTGTTTAGTAGTTGAAACCCTTAAAAGGAAGAAATACTATTAACGATGGATCCTGTCAGGGTTGCGGATTGTTCGAAAGAGTTGTCGTGACCCTCACTAAAGGTAACTCAAGGAACACTGTGGATTTTAGTCAGTAAAAATCCGACACCAACACTGATAATCTTTGCAAAATCGTCATCATCATCATTTCAGCCGAAAGAAGTCCACAACTGGTTATAGGCCTCCCCCGAGCGTCGCCACAACGACCAAGCCTGTGCGCAGTTCGATTTAATTAAAAATATTTTTTTTTTCACAAAGACTTGGTCACTTATAAAACCTCAGAATCTAGTCTTGGAAAATAAGCGAAATTTCATGGTTAATAAATATAATTTTCCCATATACAAAATACAATATTATTACGTATGAGAAGACATTGTAGACCAGTCAACATAGGAGCAAATTACATTGCCTACATTAAAATAAGTGTTTCGAAATAAAAAACAATCTATGCATGGGATGGGTGTAAGCAGTCTACAATTTTCTCACACTCGCGATCCAAAAAAAAACTATACAAAATTAACCTTTTAATAAATGACAAGAATATGTGGCTTCGCCCGCGAAAAGTAAAAAAATACCTCTAGAGAATATACACCCGGGATAAAAATTACATCTGTATGCATAATTTTATCTTAATAGGACAACCCAACGTACGGCGAGTGTCAACCCTTACTTAGTTATACCTCTACGAATGATTCAGACTAAGCATTTTGCTACATCGGTTATATCAAGCACTTCGAAAGACTGAAATTCGGACTAGGTCTTTACAGGACGGCTGGACGGTGAGCTACTCATTACTCGTCATCTCCAAACCCGCGCCTACGATGGTTGCAAAACAAATTGGTCTAATTTTATACTACCAATTAATCTGCCCAGCCTTTTTCCAACTACGATAGGGTCGGCTGCCAGTCTAACCAGATGCAGTTGGATATCAGTATTTTATATGAAGCGACTGCCTATCGGATTAACCTACCCAGTAATTGCTTAGCACAATACCTCGTCGCAAAACAGTTGTCCGCAGAAGAACCAAGGTCACCGATACAGCCCATCTACGATATACATACTGTTGTCAGTTTTCCTGACTTCTGTCTACATGTAACGGCTATCAAAAATCAATAAATGGCAAGACCTAAGGCTTAACTTGCTATACATGAAGTAATATTGTACCTACATAACACAAAATTTTACAAAATTCTCATTTTTAATATCTTAGTACAAGCATAGTTTTCTCTATAGAAAACATTCCACATGTCCTAGACTCTAATGCCTTGCCGTCATATAAGAACAAACTATGTATGTCATAATTACATTCTTCCAAGATTATGAAACTTATATCTTTTCTAAGAATGATTTTCTAACATATTGAGATTGCCCTTTTTTCTTGTAAAGATAGCTAGGCTTAATAACAAAAAGTTATGAAGCCTGTCGTTGTATTATATGGGTTAAAATATTGAGGACTACACATACTTGTAAATATATTGTAGAGGGTTTTTCAATAGGGACGCTGGAACTTTGATAGCTCATAGCGGCTATCTTGGTAAAGCAATAGCTCTTAAATTTGGTTTTGAATACATAATTTAGTCGTGTCATTTCACTATGGAACACCACACGCTTCAATAACGTGAAGAAATTGTTAAAATTTGTTATCAAAATCAGTGCTCTGAACGCTTAATGTCGAATCTCGCGCAGTGGCAACATTAACTGGTCACCGAGATCGTGGAACTTAACACCGCCTGATTAGGTACTTTCTGTGGGGCAACGTAAAATCTCCATTCTATACATACAAACCACATTCAATATTGTTGCTTTAAAGTCCCATTTATGTGAAGATGTCGTTCAAAATTGGTTCACCAGAATCCAACATCTACAGTTGAGTCGCGGTGGCCATATGCCTAACATTGTGTTCTATATATAATGGCATCGAATATCCTTTGAAATATTATAAAAAATAAAATATCATTAAAAGCTTAATATTTTTGTAGGGCCTTCCATAGAACGAACGTGATTTTTATGCCGTTTTTTGCTACGAGTAATACGGAACCCTCCGTACGATCTGTCCCGCACTTACTTTATTGTTTGGTTAGTATGTTTGTTTCTTTTTTTTTTTACCAAAAATATTAAGTGCTATAAAATATCCCTAACTTCAGTGTGCCTATTGGCAAAGGCCTCCTCTAGTTCTTTATATTGTCAACTGACCTATTACTCCTCTCCCATTAGTTCCCGCTAAGAGCTTGTGTTTGAACTCCCATCTCTTGATTTGTCTACTCCTGATCAACAAACATACAGTCTGTCACACTTATAGCATTAGTAGGACAGAAAATATTCAAGCTAACGGCTCTTGGTTCCCAAGTAAATTAGATTTACTGGTTAATCCGATAGGCACCGTAGACTATGATTAGGTGCAGTTAAGTTTGCGTTATATCTCGACGTGATTAGCCGATTTTGAAACGGGAACGTTATTATACTTGTCAATATTGACTACATAGTATGTGGTGTCGTTAACGATACTTGGGGGAGGCCTATGTCCAATAATCATGAAGCAAATAACCGGTGGAGTGCGCGTACGATGCTATTGCGCTCACCAAACATATGCTAAAACTAGTAGAAGCGGCAGTCGCAAATGCAGTACCACGTCACGTGCTCCCGATTTTTAAGCGAATCAAATTAAAGGTACACGACTTGACCTTGAAGGGACCAATAGCAGCCGCGCATTTTTCTTCGTCCCCCGGCCCACCGTGGTGAGTTGTTTACTTAGAAGAAATCGGGCTATGCGCTCTCTAGTGGTTATATTCTCTATGCCAATAATAGACGCCTTTCGATTGAAATAATGATAGCGTGACCGTTGACAGGACAGAATAGAAGAAAAAAATTATGTTTTACCGATTAACGCTGCCCGCCCACAACAGACTTTCTGTAGGTCCGATAATCGTCACAAATTATAATCCTATAGTGTATTGTAACCAACTTTTTGTAGGCCGTGTGCGATGTACTATTGCTATCAGTGTTCTTTTTTCACCTACAAAAAATCGTTCACCGATTGTCGGTCGTGGGCAGGCAGCGTTCAAGTAACATTAGACAAGGGCTGTTATAAATTATCAGCTTAAACTTTTTTTAAATTAAACTAAGAATTCGATTTGATATTTTTTTTTTTGGCAATCTTTACTGCTGGGCAAAAGACTTACTATATTGATTCAGGTACCAAAGTATTCTTCCCTTGCCATTTTGTTGCCATAATGCTTCTATGAAAATCCATGCAGACACCTACTCGTTACATCGACTATGGCTGAATTCATCTACTCATACATAACGTTAACACACTGCAATTTATTGTCCTACCATAACAAATTCAGTATGTAAATGTAACACACACAATACTGACATATTCGCGAATCTACACACACACATACACTTTATTTCGGCAGTCAATACTTGCAATGAGAAATCACTAGTTCTCAACTTGTAAAGACCTATGCACACGGTCTTATGTGGAACTAATAACGCGCGATAAAACACTACATGTAGGTATTTATAATTTACTTGTTTCTGCCAGTGTATTTGCCTACGTGAAGTAAAGTACCCTATGTGCTAATTAACAGGGCATATCTGTGTGTCAAGTGTCATCGAAATCCAATCAAACATTTGAACGTGAAGGAGTAACAAACATACACACACAAAAGTACACACATAAAAATTTTCATCTTAATAATATTAAGTAATGTGATTATAAACATTACGTTCCTTTAAAAATATTAGACTTATATATATTAGACTTACTTTAATTCATGAATCCCCGACAGGTCCTATGAGACCGCGCTGCTAACGGGTTTCCTCTGCACCTCGGAAAGCACGTTATTAAACCGTAGGTCCCGGCTGTCATCTGTAGATCTTTGGCAGTCGTTACGGATAGTCAGAAGCCAGTAAATCTGACTCCAGTCTTGCCATGAAGTACCGTGTTACCCCAGTTGTGGAGGTCTGATAGGCATCCACTCCTCGTAATACTGATATTCAGCAAAATCCGGCTTGACTGGAAGCCGACCCCAATATGGTTGGGAAAAGGATAGGTAGATGATTAGCTCATATCCAGGAAGACACAGCATTGGAAGGCCTCGCACTAGGTAAATCGATGACCTCGTAAAGGTCGCGGGAAACCGAAATGCGAGACGCATAGGACTGTTAGTTGTGGTGACATTTGGTGCATACCCATCCACCAAAAGTGTACATCTTTTGACTAAAGTGAAGAGTTACGGTGTTCTGGAGGTATGGTATGTAAAATACTAGTATTCGCTAGCATCTGATTAGACTGGAAGTCGATCTAAGTATAATCCGAAAAAATTTTAGCACACTAACCTTCCCGAATTATACTGCTTTGTTGGTTTAACTTTCGTAGTGGCGTCTGATCTTATTCACAGTCTATCATAGCTATCGTTGTCGATAATACACTAGGCATAGACCGCCATACAGCTAGCCATATCGATTATAATCGAGGCATGTGACAGTATCGCGATGAAGTTTGAGCTGCAAACGTGCTTTCCTATCGATACTGTATCAGCTCTATCGATGGCGCTTCCCGTCTCTATTAAAGCTTCTGAACAGCTGTAGAGACTATCTAGACCAAGATACGAGTAAATGATGGCTGGCATTTTAAGTCCATATCTAATTTTAACATTGTTAAATCAAAATCTTGTAGTCGCAAACGCAACGGCAGAGCGTTTAGGGTTCAATTTACAAGCCAAAAAATGTTATTGCGTTTCTAACCCGAAGTTTGGAAGTTGGTGGTGTGACATTTCCGTGCTTCAGAAAGTAGATAAAACCGTTGGTTCTGCCCCTGATCTCTCCTCAGTCCTTTCGGATTGTTGTTCCATCGGACTATGAGAGTAAGGGAACAGAGAGTGCACCTGTGTTTACACCGGTGGTATATAATATGGTGCTCGTGGGTGCAAACCAGTACGCAGGTGATATCTCCGGAGCACTTGGTTAATCGCGGTTGAGATTGGCAACTATGTATGAGACGAAATTCGGTCAAGAGGAGGTATTTTAGCTTTATCAACAATTGTGGACGACTTACAAGGATCGAGAGTAGTTTGAAAAGACTTACGAATGAGCTTTACCATAACATTTACAAATAACATCAAGCTTTACCATAACATTAAAGTTAGGTTTTCCATAACTAAAATTAAATAAATGATTTTGTAATTGAGCGAATTGATTGATTGTTGTGTTGATCACTCTGAAATATTTAAAACGATACGAACACAATATTATAGGTAGGCTTTCATTTAGATAGAACAAGCATATGTGCTTTAATCCTCGCAGAACAAATGGTATAAAGCATTAAAAATTTATTCTGTGGTGCCGAAAGACAGCATTTATTGACCTGGTAAGGGTCGCAGGAATCCGATGGATATACTTGGGGGAAGCCCGCAATAATAGAAGTCAGCTGAACCGATGATGATGACAACATTTATGTACCTATTTAGGTCGTCACAACTTACAATACGACTCGCCGCGTTCAAAATAGCTCCAAATAAACCCGTGTATTCGGGTCTTAACTTGACTAGCACCACAATCACACCTGCGAGACTGCATCGAAGTTGAACATCGCAACAATAGAGTAGCGCGTCGTAATAAATATTTGTTCTGCGGTGTTCCTAATCGATACAGACTGGGAACAGGTATTGTGCTTGGAGAGATGGATAGGTAGACTGTTAGGAAAGTTAAGTGCTAGAATATTAACAGGGCCAATTAAAAATATTAATTTTGACAGGAAAAATAAACGCACTAATATTATAAAGGCGAAAGTTTTCACGTTCTGGAAAATGCAGCGTTGAAAGGCACTAGGTGGACCGATGACCTGGTAAGGGTTGCGAAAATCTTATGAATACGAGATGCACAGGACAGGTCGTTGTGGTGACACTGGGGGGAGGCCTCCATCAGTAGACATCTTACAACTAACGACAACATTCATATATACTATTTAGTTTATCACAAGTTCACAGCGTCGTAATAAATATTTGTTCTGCTGTGTTCCTAATCGATACAGACTGGGAAGAGGTATTGTGCTGGATATAGGGTGCAGAGAGATGGATAGGTAGATTGTTCTTTTATAGGAAAATAGGAGCTAGAAACATTTTAATACATAATGTAGAAAATGGCCAAAGAAAACAGGTGAATTAACACACTAATATTATAAAAGCAAAAGTTTGTGAGTTTATGTGTTTCTTACTCCTTTAGAGTAACCCTTTGGGTGTCTTCAAGGCTAGAGTGAATAGGCTTTTAATAAACTAGTGTGCCTCACCATCTACGATGGCATCACTGCTGACCATCAGGTGGGATCTCAGTCAAGCACTAGTTTATAAAAATACAAAACATTGTTTTATTCTTTTTTTATCCTAATCCTTTGATTTGGATGAAACTTGGCGTGCAGACCTTGACTTGGAATGGCTCTTAGAATATTATTATATCCTAAACATAAGAAGGATCTAGTTTAAAAAAAAATAGAAGTTTTTATGTATGTCCAATTATCTATATATGTTTTTGTGTATTTGTTTGTTACTCTATCACCTTCAATCAAATATCTGTACGGATTTGGAATATAGTATAATAGAACATTTCCTAGCATTCTTCTTCTTTACGAATCGATGGTCTAAAATCGTTAAACTGTTTTGGCCCAGTAAGCTATGTAAGGAGGCATTAATTGCAGCATCGGTGACACTGATTAAATCCTTTAAAGTGCAGGTGTACGGGCACTTGGGGCTCTCTAACGTGTGGCTAATGTTTTGAACAAGAGCACCGCACTCACATTAAGCATCCAACGCGTGTATAAAACCATAATCACCAACTTGTGTTTGCAGTGGCCTACCTGGATGCGATGATTTAGTCTTAAAATTGAACACAGGGTATCTTTTTCCCCGAAGTGGAGTCCCTTAGGATAATTTTTTATTTTAACACGGGCAAATTCGCTGACAGAAACTAGTCTTTTTTTAATATTATTAACTAGTGCTTGACTGCGAGCCTACCTGATGGTAAGCAGTGATCGTTGATGATGAGGCACACTAGTTTTTTAAGAGCCTACTCAGTCTTGCTTTGAGGAGCTCGTGGCTAGATAATAACAGCCGCACAGGTCGATCTTCAAGGTTAAGCAACGCTTGCCTAGGTTGGTCTGTGGATGGGTGACCATCTTAACATAACGAGTTTCCTCCGTGCCTCGGAAAGCACGTTAAGCCGTTGGCCCCGGCTGTCATTTGGAGATCTTTGGCAGTCGTTACGGATAGTCAGAAGCCAGTAAATCTGACTCCAGTCTTGCCATGAAGTGCCGTGTTACCCCAGTTAATGGGTTGTGGAGGTCTGGTAGGCAGCCGCTCCTCGTAAAATACTGGTCCGGCTTGACTGGAAGCCGACCCCAACATAGTTGGGAAAAGGCTAGGCAGATGATGACTCAGTCTTGCTTTGAAGACACCCAAATTATTTCATCATCATCTCAGCTGAAAGACATAAGCCTCCCCCAAGTGTCGCCACAACGATCGGTCCTGTGTGTTTTGCATGCATCGGTTTCTTTTGGGAGGCCTTCCAAAGCTGCGTCTTCTAGTACGTGGCCGCCTCTCCAGAACCTTCCGTCCCCATCGACTATCTGTTCTACGAGCAATGAGCCCTGCCCACTGCCACTTAAGTTTAGCGATTCAGACCCAAATTATAAATAGCCTTTTATAAAACAAGTTTTTCAGCGTCTTTTTTTTCAAACAAACACATTTTCTCTAACATATCAACCGAAATAGATTGCCTATAAATATTCGTGTTTCAGCTATCAAATAAATAAGTCTTCGATATAAATATAACAAAGGCGATGCCACCGAAACAGCTACTTAATTTGATACAACCTCTAGACCCGCCCTCGCAGCTAAATAACAAGCTTGATACAAAAATAAAATCTACTACCTACATTCCACAAAAAATCTTTACCCAAGGTAAAAGGTAATTGCTTCCCCGTCGGCTCCAAACGGGGCTTCCCACGCTAGGAGAGTACAATATACGTAGGTATCCATCTTTGTATGTATATATTTATGATCGAGAAGCTGTGTATGTAATAAGGGCTTTTTTAACATTGGAAGTTATTTAACCTATCACATACCCACAAAACGAGACACAATAGTAACAATAACACCGCGGTCTCATAGGACCGCTCGGGGATTCATGAACTAAGGTCTTCTCCCGCTCTAGGCGGAGCGTTATGCATGGTATATTCTACCGTGTTTTCCGGACCTGCATCATGCGCAAGGTGAGGACGCCGTACTGCCGCTCCAGCCACTCCTTAAAGATTAGGCTTATCACTGTGATTATAACATGTCCAATGTAAAAAGTAGAAAATTATCACAAAGGTACATACACTCCTATAATTCTAGGACAATGGTCTAGCCATTCAAACTCTTCTACCATTTCAGCGTGAAGAACTTACAAACGTACACAGAAATTTTCGCCTATATAGTATTAGCAACTTGTGAGTTTTAGATTAGAGCAAAAAAATAATTCAAAATAATAAAATGTAATTCCAAGAACTTTGTCTCAACATAGGTACTTCCAAGGCCGGTTCCACCACTTAACGTCACCCAATATAACACTCTATGAACTATGACAGTAACCACAACCTCGTCTATAACTAAAGGATCGCTCTCCACAAACTTCGCTGTAAATATATTTAAGCCATCCAAGCGGCGGCTTAGCTGAAATTACTATGGAAACGTGGCACACCGAGAAATACAGGAAAAACAATTGAACGTGGAATATTTTTAAAAGCTTTATAAATATTGCAAGTGAAGTAGAATGAATGTGGGAGTACTGTTACGACTTTTGCGTTTGGTTTTCCGATGTAGGTAGAATTTGGCTTTTGGTGGAGGGCGGTGAACTTTATGCAATAATAATAATTCTTCATTTTAAGTAACTAAGGCCCCGAAATACGGCATAGAGTTTAATTTTTGGTTAGATATCATAATATTATTCATATTCATTTACTAGCCCCATAGAAATGTAATCAATGTAAAGTAAAAATATTCAAATTATACATGCGAGCACATTTAAATTATTCGTTGAAATCAACACTAAAAATTAAAGTATGCAATAAAATAATAATAAAAAGAAACATATTAGATAGTTATAGTAACTTATAGTGTTGATTATTAATTGCATAGTAACCGCTGCCAGCCGCTTCGCCCACGTAATTGAAGAAAAATATTGCAAGATCTATAAGTGGTAATATAATATCAATATCAATCGAAATAATATCAAGTCGAAGAAGAAGTAGTTTATTGTAAATAACTACTTATTCCAATATTTCTTCTCTTATTCTGTCGTATATCTTAGTATGTTTAAACTCCTTTGGGAATTCTACGATTCCTCGTTCTAGTACTGGAACAACTCCAGTTTGTTCAACCTTCTTCTCGCTCGTCGCAAAAACATATCAGCAAGATGGACAGAATCCAATAGAGTCGATGCTTGTCCAGGCTTCGCGATTGTGAAAATTGAAATTAGTGAAAGGTTGATACCCTTTTCGCCCCAATAAAACCAGGAAAAGACTTTTATGAGTTTCCGTGTAAAACAGCATTAAAATTAAAAACGCACTAACTGAAAGACCAACAACAACTGCCATCATACTGCCATCATACAGCCCTTTTTACTACACACTTTGTAGTAAAAAGAGTAACTGACAAGAAATATAGTTAGAGTCAATAGGCTTTCAAAAAACTAATGCCCTTCACCATCAACGAAGGCATCATTGATTGGCATCAGGTTACCGCAGTCAAGAACTAGTGTATATTATTTAAAAAAATAAATCCGAATTCACTGGCAAGCACTATTATTTTTGAAAGTTAGTTATTTCAATTTTATTTTTTACCAAACCGTCACATTTCCTATAACATGTAAACGGAAATAGAGTGCCTATAATATGCTATCTACATACTGCTTACCAGCAGGTAGGATTGCTGTCAAACACTAGTTTATCACCGTATAACCTTTTTCCCAACTATATTGGGGTCGGCTTCCAGTCAAACCGGATTTAGCTGAATACCAGTATTTTACGAGGAGCGGCTGCCTACCAGACCTCCACAACCCATTAACTGGGGTAACACGGTATTTCATGGCAAGACTGGAGTCAGATTTACTGGCTTCTGATTATCCGTAAAGACTGCCAAAGATCTACAAATGACAGCCGGGAGCTTAACGTGCTTTCCGAGGCACGGAGGAGACTCAGTATGTTAAGATGGTCACCCATCCACAGACCAACCTAGGCAAACGTTGCTCAATTTTGATCGACCCGTGCGGCTGTTATTATCTAGCCACGACCTCCTCAAACACTAGTCTATGTATATCATTTAAAAATATATAAGAAAACTAAAATATAATAAATATTTTATGTATTTCTCTCCTCCCGTAGCATCTCCCACGTCCTACACGAGCCCGCACTATCGACCAGCTTACAGCTACTAAATACGACACTACCAACAAATGTATGGAAATTATTCTCTACCGTAACCCATTCAGTTTGCATTTAATCCCAGATTATGAAGGGATTAAGCCCAAACCCTTGAAAGTTTCTACGTCTTTGCGCGGTAATGCGTGTAGGATAATTATTATTTTAATCCTCGGTTTGTGTGGTGTTAGTGGCCGTTTATTGTTAAACGATTGGTTTAGTGTGCAATTGTTGTTTTTAGCGTTATGTGGTGTTTATTTTGTGAAGGTCAAATATTCTAGTGCTGTTGTTGAAAAGAGTAACCTTGGCCCCGGAAACCAAAGCTCGACTTAAGGAATACGGAAGAGTTTTAGTAAACAAAATGTTTTTTTTTTAATAACAAATAGTGGACATATTGGCCCTTTTTCTCAGGGCAAGAAACATCAACTTTCCCCTCTCTAGGCGGATGGTGGGCGAAAGGAAACTGTTACTAATTAAAACCCACATGTGTTCTTTCAGGTACCTTTTCTGTTCTTCTAGGGCTATGGTAACTCTTTTGAATATTCTTGCAGCCATACCATGCATCGGCTCTACCGTAGGCTCTTTCAGTAGTGCTGTCATGGCATCATCTTGAGAGGCGTATTGTCTCGGATTTCATCTTTATCGAAAGGCCAGAAGAACGGCGAGCAACCTATAACTCACCGTCCACAATCCTACTCTATCCCACACTTTTAATTTTTTTTAATCCTCGCCATTGCTGAAACAACACAGAACCTTCGAAGGTATGTTCTTCAATCATAATTGTAGCGACTACGATCGACATATGACGTCACAGAATCCTGCATCGCGCAAGTAAAGTTCTCTGCACGATTTGAATAGATACAACAGTTGAAATCATCTACCGGGCAGTAGCCCCCCGGACTTAACACCTCGTCCGGTCGGAGGATCCTCCCTTTTCAACGTACCTCCGTTGAAAAGGGGACTTTACTCTCTGTTCCACCTACCTTCAATAATCACCCACCATAACACACAGAGGATACAAAGGACTGACGTCAGTACCCCACCATAAATTCCAGTTAATTTCCCCCCACAGTAGAACAGAAACCGGATAAAAGTAATTTAGTTAACAGGCAAAGTCAGGCGTTTGTAAAGTTTCGACCGACGGCGTTGCGTGCGTTAATTACCAGCTACAGTACATGGGTATAGTTCTATGCGATTGTGATGAGGTAGGTGTAGTTTGAATACACATAAAACATGTTTATTTTTGAGTAAAACCTTTGGTTAAAAAGAGACCTTTCATAGTCACTGAGCATTGGTCGCCCAACACCACGACTTTCAATTTTTAGGTCGCGGGAATCCTAGCCTGGTGCAATTATCATCATCATCATATCATCATTTCAACCGCAAGATTTCTACTACTAGACACATGACCTTCCCCTCCTCTATGTGTCATCACCAGTGATAGGAATAGGTAGTGCCTATTTGCCTAAACTTCGAAGAACAGAGGCAAGAAACGGAGACTTCCTTAGGACTAAATGTTTTTCCGAGACACCTGTTCCGAAATTTCGAGATAACTCTTAAATACATAAAAAAAATAGTTATTTGGAAAAAGTAATACCTATTACGATCAACAAGTCATTTACAAAATGTTCTCCAAAACAAAAATTCTGTCAATTTTATGGTTGTAACTGTGTATGTTAGTTATTATAATAGTCGCAAACTTTTGGTAAATATAGACAAATTACTTATTCCAAATAACAATATTTTTAATGTATTTTAAGTGTTGTCTCGAAATTTCGGGAGTCTCGGAAAAAATTTAGTCCTAAGGAATTCTCCGTTTCTTGTCTCTGTTCTTCGAAGTTTAGGCAAATAGGCACTACCTATTCCTATCACTGGTCATCACAATGAACGATCCTATGCGCCTCGCATTCATCGAATTACTGCAACCCTTCAACGGAGGCAAGTGGGACTTTACTCTCTGTTGCTCTAAAACAGTTGTGTAATAAATATATGGCCTGTAAAAAGACCCTTAACGGAAACGAAAATTCCATAGAATAGAATAAACTTTATTGTACACCATAAGAAGTTCATCACTGGGATAATTTTTTTCTTCTAGAATATATGTAGGTACCTGGGAATTCACTGGTTCTGGAGGTATTGAAGGCCAAAGTCAAGTTATTTATTTATTTATTTATTTATTTTTAGGAGAACCAACAGCTGTAACACAAGGATAGCAACAGTATTATATACATTGAGCCAATTACAGGTTCTCACGGATAGAAACATATTACAAGCAACAGAAAACTTACGATCACTAACAAGCACAATAAAAAAGAACATAATTAACATCACTTAAGTACAGTAAACACTACGCGCTTTTAAAAAAGTCCGCATTCAGCTGGGTGCGTGCAGAGTAAATAATTGGCTATATGATCGGTATTTTTACTCCCTGTATACCTTTATCTTCCGGAAAATTGCACAAACCAGAGGAAAACTGCGAGAAAACTGAATTATACATTAATTTAAGCATTTCGTTATTAAGTTGAAAAATAAAGCGATTAAATTCATCAAGACTTTCCCTCCACCCAAGTCTAACAGAATGAGACGCGAACTCATAAAACACAGAAGTTAACAGTCTTCAAAGTCAGTTACCGCTACTGCTTGCCACCGAGTATTGCATGAACAAATTACCACGCGTCTTGCCACTCACTGAAGAGTTGTAATGAACGAAGTATAATATACTAGCTTCCGCCCGCGGCTTCGCCCGCGTGGTGTGTTGATAAAAAGCAGCCTATAGCAAAAATAATAAGATATATAAATAAGATTACGTTTCTTTTTTTTTCGTGTTGACCGGGATAAAAAGTAGCCTATATGTTAATCCAGGGTATAACCTATCTAGGTACATACCAAATTTCAACCAAATCGGTCCAGCCGTTTTTGCGTGAAAGAGAAAACTTTCACATTTATAATTTTAGTAGGATGTAGATCTGTTAAACGAATTTGTAATAGATTTTTGGCTAAGAGAACCAATCTGGAAGAAAATTGATGGTGCGAATTTGACGGCATCGTTCGCCACAGTGCCATCAAATTCGCACCATTCGGTTGAACGATTGTCTGCTGCACTGCATGTCGCAGGTTCGATTCTCGCAACAGAAAAAAATATTTGGTTGGTCTACTGATAGGTAGTTGTTTCAGATCTGGCTGTCTTGTGTATGTGAATTTACATGTTTGTGAATGCACCCACAATACAGGAGGTATTTGAAAAAAAAAACATTAAAAAAAATGTGGAGAATCATCCAATGACCCTGGACCTGGCGGCTAGGGTATGAGGACATCCGTTCCCTCACGCATGCGGCCGCCTCCTTTGCTAACATTATTGCTCCACAGAAGTAGGTGACCAAATAATAAATCTTTGCATCCACAAAAAATAAGAGCAGTGGTGGCCGAGTGGTAACTGCCCCGACTTACAAGAAGTCGCAGGTTTAAACCCAGCCAGGCGCATTACATTGTGTAATTTATTTCATCACTACTGTTCTCAAAACGGTGAAGGAAAACATCGTGAAGAAACCGGCATGTTCTAGAACCAAAAATTCGAAGACATGTGATATTCACCAACCCGCGCTGGGCCCGCGTGGTGAATTAAGGCCAATTTCCTCTCCTAGAGAGGAGGCCTGAATCCCAGCGGTGGGAACATTACAAGGTTGATAATGCTAATAATAATAAATGCATCCACAAAAAATAAACATACAAAACCCTACACTCAATTTAACACTTAATTATTCAAAAAATAAAGTATATTTTGCAACAACTCGTTAAACGCATTGTAAAACCAACTAGAGGTGAGACAAACTGATCGATATCTTGTTAATGCAAGTAAAGCTCAAATCGCACCTCTATCCGCATTCACCTTGTAAATCTTTACCTGTATTAGAGCGGGATTATTTTTATCGATAAAACAAGAGATTATCGAGGAGTATTGTGGGGGTATCTCTAAATATAGAAGCAGGAAATATTGTGTTGCTATTTGGGTTGGAAATAATAATGGCACGCGGAAATTGCTTTGCTGTATTTATTATGTACGTTCGTGAATATTAGATTAATTTTCATCCTTTATTAAAGGAGGTATTTCCTTGTAGCTTACATTCCAGGATGTATTCGTAGCTATCAAAGACTCCAGAGTTGAAATAAAGTACCGTGTTACCCCAGTTAATGGGTTGTGGAGGTCTGGTAGGCAGCCGCTCCTTGTAAAATACTGGTATTCAGCTAAATCCGGCTTGACTGGAAGCCGAGCCCAATATAGTTGAGAAAAGGCTAGGTAGATGATGAAAGACTCCAGAGTTGCAAAGTCAAGTTGGTGCTGTAACCAGAGTGGTGCCAGCCGTGCCTAGGCACAAAGTTCAAACCTTGGTGGGACGCAGTAAGGATCAAGCCAAGTTTTATATTTTTGTTTGACTGACCGACTTTTTGACAATTCAAAAGTGCCTGTAACTGGTATTTTTGTAATAAACGAGTTTCTGTATCATTCAGAAAATCTCCAGTCTTGCCATGAAGTACCGTGTTACCCCAGTTGGGTTGTGGAGGTCTGGCAGGCAGCTGCTCCTCGTAAAATACTGGTATTCAGCTAAATCTGGCTTGATTGGAAGGCGACCCCAATATAGTTGGGAAAAGGGCTAAGTAGATGATGATGTCTCATTCAGAAAAGCTGGTTACTGTTATCCATTCTTTCTCGCTCCGTACCGTGAACCTGTTTGAACCTCAGGTCACCACCGTTGATCGCCTCCTCGAGGAGACAGAGAGGCTCCGCCCAAGCGGGGCAAACTTCCATGTGTGTGCTCCAGACGATCCGCACAATGGTGACACCCGAACGTTTCTTCTTACTATATCCGAATCAGGGACCTCCCGAGACACTCATTATGTTTCAGGAGGTCCCTGTTTTGATCTAGGCTCTGTTTGGTCCCTTCCTGTCCGGTGAGGCCCTGCAGCACGTGGATTAAACCTTGGGTAGGTTAGACTTGGACTTATTTTAGGGGCGTAGTTTTAGAAACTGAAAGCGGCTAGCTACGGCACTGAGTCGATGCAAAAAAGTATTGAGTATTGAGTCGAGTAATACCTAAGATACGAGTATCACAGTTCTAATTGTGAGTATTAAATAACACCAATTCCATAGGTAAGGACCTAATACTCGTAAAATAGTCACTGTTTCATAAAAATAACACATTTCCTAACTTCCGCAACTCATACGAACGCTCGTACAAGACACCCACGAAACGATTCATAAACGGCCAAGGAAGAAGATTCTCCAAATTCTCCAATATTCTTCTTCGGAGCTCATTTTCACCGCATAAACGTAAGAACCGTAGTTAAGTTCACACACGTAGAACCGAAGAACCGGCGGCGTGGCGACTCGTAAAATTTAACCGGAGCCAGCGCTGATAAGGTGCGATAAGTTAATTTGAATTTAAAAATGAATCCGGAGAGAGACACCTCCGCATGATTCTTTGTGTGGCCACAAAATGAGCGGGTTGCAGAACTGAGAACAAAATCATGAACTACTCGTAAGTGAGTGGCGAATCTACTCAGGGTCACTCTTGGTGCAGAGGTTGGCATTGCCATTCGGTAATGTCCTTGTGGTATTCCGTTTTTTTTTTTGGTGGAAAATCATCAGAATAACTTTTCCGTCTCTTGGGCGGAGCGGGGTTTGTCAGACTTGACTTTATTTGAATAAAACTTTAATAAAACCCACTGTTGTTCCTTCTTTGCTTTCTTTCCAGGACTCCGGGTTTTCCTTTTAGAAGCGTACCAATGGTCCCGAGGCTTCGACCCTGCTGAACCCCTATGGTTTTGCTGACATCTCCTTGAGGCGCGCGTGGAACACTAGGTACAGTCAGCACCAAAAGTCGATGAACAGAATCAACATAACAAAACACTTGTTCCCAATAAAATGTGTTTCATCTGTTCACAATAAAATGTTTTGTTATGTTGATTCTGTTCATCGACTTTTGATGCTGACTGTACACGCTGCGGATGACTTGAATTCGAACCAAAGGTTTACTGACATCACTGTTTTTATTCAATTGGCTTATGACTCTTGACATATATTTCTTCGTTCATTTTATTTCTAAATATTTTTTTTTTATTTCAACTTAATTAATTTTAATTGATAATAAATTGATTGTAATTTAATCTATCATTTATCACTGTAATGTGAATTATTTAATCAAATGTTATTAATGTTGTACCGAAACTTAATTTATTTTAATAATCAATCTGTTTTCAACTTGACTTTAATTAAAAGCATAAAGCTTTTGATTTTATCTGTTGTGTTGTCATGTTATGTCATTTTATTTATTAATGTCACGATTTTCTTATAATTACTTATAACAGTATATTTGTTGTTATTGGTAATTGTTTAAAGAATCATAATTCATAAAAAATATTATTATGTTATACCTTGTTGTACAAACGAAAATACGTATATACGGTGTTAGACTACAATTCATTGCTACTATAATGAGTGAAGCTAGAAAGGTTAGAGTGAGAAGACTCCTAATCAGTTAATCCAGCCTCATCATCAACGGTTGCATTACTACTTACCATCGGATGAGATCGCGGGCAAGCACTAGTTTAAACTAGTAGTATAAAGTTTCAAATTAAAATACATACAATGTCACTGAAAAATATAAGCAGTAAACACCAGCGTAAACTTAGAAAAATACCCAAAAGTAGCATACTTCCAGGATAAAAAAAATATTCTGTGTTCTATTCCACGACGTCTTCCCCTGTGTGTCAAATTTTATTCAAATCCGTTCAGCCATTTCAGCGACAAAGAGAAGCGAATATACACACACCCATACAAACTCTTGCCATTATAAAATTAATATGATGGTATATTTAAATCCAGACGTGCAAAGAATTTGCACTTCATCAGCAGTCAATGATAACTATCGATCTCCAGACAAATTAAAATCCTGTCGATCCACATCGATCATTCGAGTTAATCGACTCGATTATCTATACTAATATTATAAAGAGGTAAAATTTGTAAGCTTGTAAGTTTGTATGTAGGGGGTAATCTCTGGAACTACTGGTCCGATTTGAAAAATTATTTCAGTGTTAGATAGCCCAATTAACGAGGAATGCTATAGGCTATATACCATCACGCTACGACCCACGGGAGCGGAGCAGTAACGAAAAATGCGGGTGAAACCGCAGGGGACAGCTAGTTCTAAATAATCGAGTCGATAGCTACCTACTTCATGATCGATCGAGCGTCGATTGCGACTTCGATTAAGTTCGTCGTATAAAATAATTAACTAGGTTAGTGTAATAGTTTATTTGCAACTTTATAACTGAGGAGTGACAGGCAATGAATGTAAGATCTAATCTGAACCTATTTTAAGTCTCTATGAAGGCTACTTCCTCTAATTAAATGCACTCAATCATCGACTTAACGCAAGAGTCACCGTTGTTCTGTAACGTAAAAGGCTACTGGATAAATACAGGTGGGTTATAGTTAGTAAAAGTCTGTCACTGAGTCACTGCATCTCGCTCTGGAGCGAGAGTTCAAAAACACCTTTTAAAGGGTCCCAATAACAACAAAATATAGCACATTTTGATGCAAGATGAGAAACTTATCACTGTGACCGAGCCCGAATTTGCCCGAAACTTAGGCGAGCGTTATGGGGCTGAGCGCAGCCGACATATTTCCACGTGTATCAAACGATGTTTTTATTGTTAAATAAACGGGGGCTGCGTGGCTTCCAGCCTGATATGGTCAATTTTTTACCTTTGGTGGGGGCTCGTTGATGCAGTTTTCCACACTAAAAAGAAAGAAAGAAAATGGTTTTTTTGGCCAACAAGCGTACACACAGTGTAGAAAAAAAAACATGTAGATAACAACTAACTAACTAACTAGTGCTAAAAACTAAATTGCGTGATAAAATCCGGACAAAGACCATCCTAAAATAAAGCGATAGATATTCTTGTACCATCATTCTTCCCTACACAACACCGCTCATCTCCTAGCCTCACAAGAATCACCCATTTGAATTGATACGCGCTCCCAGCACTTATTAGAGCAAGGAAAAGATCCTCGAATGCAATCCTATTATGTATATCGTGCGCAATGGTTCCCCACGTCCCCGTATGAGGATGTTAATGACTTAACGTCGGTTTCAAGTTGAGCAGTTTTGTAATCAACGCGAGGAATTGAGGAAAAGTCTGTGTTAAAATGAGAGTAAGTGTTCATTTTGTTTAGGTGGTATTGATTATTATGTTTAGTGGATGTTGTATAAATTAATATACTTAAAACACTGGTTAAATCATAACATAGCTTTTCCAGCTCTGGATAAAGCGAGGAGTAGTGTCTGACTTTACTGACTAAAACTCACCTGTGTTCCTTCGATTGCTTTTTGTTTGCCAGGGTGATATCACCTGATAACTCTTTCAAATACCCGAAGCTTCGAATAATCCCATAGGGTTTTTTTAGATGGGAAATGATGCGTATCAGACTTACAGAAAGAGACTCATTGTTTTTCTATTTACCTACTTAAAATAAAATAGTAATGTTATCTTTTTTTTTTAAAGCGTGTACTTGTAGCATATACTTCTCACTTTTATGTCGCATGCGTTGCTAACTAGTATTTTTTTAATATGTTACTGTTGTTTTGTTGTGTAGCCAAAAAAATATATTTAAAAAAAATAAGTAGAAGATAAAATATAGCCATGTACTAAAAAATAAAATACGGCAGCACAGGCTCACACTAGCGTTATTAAGACGTCGTCGCCGAATGAAAAATCGCATCGCCAACAGTTCCGGTAGGTATCGCATCCAGGAAATTATGTTGACGTGAATCGGCAAGTTTGGTGGAACGGCCGCACACTTGCGACTGGAATTTCGGTCGCATGTTTTAGTTTACTGTCGCGAAACTATCTTGCGTTTTTTATTGTTAGTACACTATCTCACAATGGGCCTCATCAGAAGGCTTAAAGTCACCCAAAGATCAATGGAAACGGGTATGCTCAGAGTTTCCTTGACAATCACATCAGAAATGAAGATATCCGCAAGACAACTAAGGTTACCGACATAGCCCAAACTTAAGTGGCAGTGGGCAGGGCACATTGCTCGTAGAATATGATGGTCGATGGGGACGGAAGGTTCTGGAATAGCGGCTACGTAACGGAAGACGCAGCGTTGGAAGGCCTCCCACAAGGTGAACCGACAACCTGGCGAGGGTCGCAAGAATCCGATGGATGCGAGACGCACATGACCGGTCACTGTGGCGACGCTTGGGGGAGGCCTGTGTCCAGCAGTGGACGTCTTTCGGCTGAGATGATGATGATGAAACTATCAATAATGTTCCTTGATCTTAGCTGAAACGTTGCATCTGCGGAATTGCTCGTTAGAGACCTAAGTCCGGAACCACAAAGAGCGACTGGAAGAACACGGTGAGACAGTAAGAGGATGACGCCCCCTCTTGCTCCACCTATCATCATCACCATTTCAGCTGCAAGACGTCCGCTGTTCAATCTCTAGAATCCTCCGACCAGACGGGTGTTATGTCTGGCTCGGGCAGCTGCACAAGAGAGGTTTTGGGGCTGTTAGTTCAAATCGCGAAACGAACTGTAATTGCGAGATACAGGATTTCGTGGCTTAGTTCATTTATGGTACCACATAATGTCGTTATGTTTATTTAAAATGAATATATCTCGTTTGTTTTCCAACCAATTTTGATATTGTTTCCACAATATTAGTAGATATTCTATTTTTGTATATTTATTATATTTTTCTTTGTTCGTTCTTTTCCTTTTTTTCTTCTTAATTTCTGTATATTTATTTGTAAACTAGTAAGGTAACATTTTTTTTTATAAAAATCGTAACTGCGATTTTTAAACGCAACTGCACACCGACTCTTAATTTGACGGGCCATGAATAGCTCCAAGCTAACCATCGGAAGTTCTGTTTGCTAATTACTCAAAGTTCGCTATTGTGCTGCCCATTCACTGGCTTACAATTTCATCGATGGCTAGCAAATAATGACGTCCATACTAGATTCCAGTCTAGATTCCGACATTTGACTTAATTAGGATTGGCGGGTAAACTTTGGCGGGAATTCAATATGGCGGACGTGTTTTCGTTGATATTTTGAATGTGGAATGTTTGAATTTGAAATTTAGTTTTAACAGAATGTTTTTTGTAACCCCTAAACCTTGTTTTTTCTTTGTCTTTTGTTTATTTATTATTATTATTTATTTATTATCGTTATATTTTACTGATGTGGTTTTAAGTATTTGTTTTTTGAGATGGAAAGTCATGCAATAACTTCTCCCACTTTAGGGAGTGCATGCGTGCGTGTTAGACTTTTACTGAATAAAACCCACCGGTTTTTCTTTGCATTCTAGGACCAAGATTCCCCATTCAGAAATTCTGTATTACTAAGTATATCTATAGTGAACTCTGAGAAGATAGTGTAAACAATAAAAAAACCCGAGTAATATACATTTTACCATGACACCTCTCAAAACATCTTTGCAACAGATATATTATTCCGAGAAACGTCCCCGTATATGTATTCCTCATAAACCGCATACATCATCCGATATATGTACATATACTCGTACATAATGTAGATACATAGACATGGGTTAACATAGTAATACCTACAGGCCAGGCAGAATTATTACTGCAATAAAATATAAAATAAAAATAAAAATCAGTTAAGTATGGTCTGGTGGACTTTACTTTAAAAATGGGTTCCGTAGCTCACGGAAAACTTATTGCAGGATGGTTCGAAAGCGTTACTACGGCTTTGGAACGCAAAAAAAATAAAAACATTTTTTAGGAAACGAATAAATAGATAGTACCCATACAGTAACCAAACATTCAGAACAGATAGATAAATCCATTATACTATCGCACATAGCTTTTAACATGTCTCCCGACAAAGGACCACTGAAAGAACATGAGGGGATATTAGTTAGTTAAAGTCTGAGGAGCTCGTGGCTAGATAATAACAGACGCACAGATTGATCTTCAAGGTTAAGCGCAACGCTTGCCAAGTTTGGTCTGTGGATGGGTGACCATCTTAACATACCGAGTTTCTTCGTGCCTCGGAAAGCACGTTAAGCCGTAGGTCGCGGCTGCCATTTGTAGATGCCGATAGTCAGAAGCCAATAAATCTGACTCCAGTCTTGCCATGAAGTACCGTGTTACCCCAGTTAATGGGTTGTGGAGGTCTGATAGGCAGCCGCACCTCATAAAATACTGCTATTCAGCTAAAACCGGCTTGACTGGAAGCCGACGCCAATGTAGCTGGGAAAAGGCTAGGTAAATGATGATGAGTCAGTCAAAGCCTGACGCTCCTTCTCTCATCACTCATATCTTCAAAGCTAGAGTGAATAGGCGCTTGGTTAACTAAAACTGCGCTTTACTATCAAGGATTACATCACTGCTTACCACGTGGGACACAGCCAAGCTCTAGTTTATATCATTAACAAAGATATTAGAAATCAAACTACGGCCGTAGCTGAAATTACATTAGGTAATTATTACTAAATATTGAGTAATTTTTGATCATTTAAGTAAGTATTCTTTAGCATTATCGGCCTTATAATGTTCCCACTGCTGGGACTCAGGCCTCCTCTCTTGGAGAGGGAATGGGCCATAATCCACCGCGCGGGCCCATTGCAGATTGGTGGATGTCACATGTCTTCGAATTTTTGGTTCTAGGACATGTCGGTTTCCTCACGATGTTTTCCTTCACCGTTTTGAGAGCAGTGGTGATGAAATAAATTACACAAAGTAATTCACCTGACCGGGTTTGAACCCGCGACCTACAACTTGCAAGTCGGGGCAGTTACCACTGGGCCACCACTACTCCAAGTAAGTATACAATTCAGTATAAATAATGTTCTGTTGTAGTAACTAAAACATTGATGGATTGACAAAGATAACAAGATTAAAAACATTCCTTTATACAAGGATCCCCAAAAACCGGTCCCTCACAAATAAAAAATACACAAACATACTTTTACTAACATCGTTTATTTTTATTTGTACATAAAGAGACAAAATTACGTTGCCTTCTTAAATAAAACTATAAAACGGGCCTATCAAATGTTCCACTCTCTTTGATAATCTGAAAGACAGAATGCCTTAAACCATGATTATCTCGGAGATATAAACCCTTGGGAGCCCAAAACTCTGGGGACCCATATACCCCTAAGATCGAAATCCCCCAAGCCCCCTCCCCCGGGGAAAATTGAATTTATACTTCATTCCCCGTAAAATGCCTATGCCAAATTTATTTTAGACCATTAGCATATTAAAACTCTCTTACCTTTGTAGCGTTAGCATAAAAAGTTAGCTGAAATTGAGTTGTTGTTTCACAAGTTGTTTCTGAAAGTTTATTTCTTGGATACGTGTTCTTTTTGTTGAAACGGAAATACAGCAATTTGCTTTTTAATGGTAAATTTAAAATATATTAGAAAATGTAGGTATTGATATGTTTTGAGAGAAGTCGATCTGAATTGGTTTTTTTCATAATCGTCGTGATTGATTTTCTGTACCAAGTTTGTCTTATGAAAAACAGTATACCAGGAATATGAAGTTAAGAACGATACTGACTGTCACATAAAATAATTATCGACAAAATATTCTTGCAACTTTTTTATGCAGACCATACACTCGTCATACTTGAAATAATAAGATCAGTACTTTTATACGAGGCATAAAAATCTAGATGTGTTCCAAAAGATCGCGCTTAGTACCTCTTGGGGGACGCAGAAAGAGTGATGCCAAGCGAAGGACATTTTGTAAAGAAGTTACAATTTACATAAAAAAATTATAATATTTGTTGGGTAGCTGCAATAAAAATGTGCAACGTATTGCTGTCCTTTTTCTTGTTTGGGGGTGGGGAATCATTAGGTTTCCGTCCCGTGGATGGAGCAAGAGGGAGTGTAAGACTGGTAAAACTCGTCCTTCTTCAAATGCGCCTTTGCGTTTTAGATCCCCGGTGACTCTTCGAACAATCCACATTTCAAACATGTCTTGTTTGATTCATTGCCGACCTAACAAATTAAAATAAGCAATTTTACAGAAAGACTTCTATTGTATCATCATCACCATCATTTCTGTCGAAAGACTCACTGCTAAACATATTCCGACCTTATACGTCATCACATCACCCGGTCCTTATCATCAGAATAGATGTCGATGAGTCCCATGCTTTTCGCATCCATCGGAATCCCGTAACTCTTACTCATCACCCCTCTACATCACTGTCACATTAAATTACCACAATTCAGAATGCATTTACGCTCAGTTTCTACATTTACTTTTGATTTATAGAATGTCCTTATACACTTACAGATTAGAGGAAATCTATGACATTTATAAAATGAATTCAGTTCAAAAGTTCACCGTTCCCGTGGTCTATAGAATTCTTTTAATAACTTTTCACCTGTAAGATTTCCTTAGCAGTACTCGATAAAGGAAAAATTGTAAATTATTGCTGAAATATGGCTATTTTTAAAAGCCTTTGAGGGTCTTGACGGATCTATTAATATTCTGTGACATTTTTATTCATTTTTGTGTAATATTAAACAGACGAATAAGATGTTAATGGTTGGTAATGTCTTTTCTTAGACTATCTTTTTTTTTAAGTGATATTTCTTCATTGCTTACAGAGTCCCATCGGCCATGGGACCAAATAATTCAAAGATTGAAAAAGTGGTGATTGTGTATTAAAAGATGGTGCTTTAGGCCGTCTACTACAAAATGGACTGATGACCTGGAGAAAGTCACGGTAATCAGACAGGTACGAGAAAGATACTTTGATTTTTAATAACGAATTTTTTTTTATATTGTTAAGCACGCGTTTAACCTCTATCTCATCAGATGCAAAGCGATAATGTTGTCGACGATGGAACACTCTTACCAAGAAGTAACTTATTTACTTGAGGACTCCTAGGGTGTAGCTGTCAGGAGACTCCGACAACTCAGACCCCTGCAAAGAGTTCCACTCCTTAGACTATACGAGTAATGAGTTTTTACAGATATGATAAAAAAAACTAAAAAAGAGAAAACTATTTTTAGAAGATAGAAATACCTTTAGAGAAAATTTCGCACTACCTTAGTAACTGCACAATTGAAACTACCTGAAGAGCTGAAACTTTATCAAAATAACGTGCAATCATAAAGGGTAGTTAGGCAAAAATTGGCGCCAAGTGCAGAACAAAGGCTACAGTCTGCACTGAAAATGAGAGTTTTTAACTCACACACTACTGTGAGGGGGGGGGGGGCTTCTTTACTCGATAGTAGCAAAGATTATGATGATGTAGATATGACAATTTTGTGCGGGATTTGAAATTAAACTTTAATAGGATTTCTTGTTTAGAGGAAAAGCAACCAATATTTTTTCCTGCTCTAGGACGGACCAGGAGGGTGTATCAGATTTTTTCTAACTAAAACCCTCTCCTATGATCCTTCTCTGCCTACTTTCCAGTTCACCAGGATTTACTTTTCTCTTAGTCTTCGGCCCACATGACATCTCAATGAGGTGCGCGTGGAACATTACGCGCCGTTGACAACTCGGGCTCGGTCCAAACAGCGAACTACGCATTGCCCGCCTAATCTATGAGATTTTAAAAATGAATTCAGTTCAAAAGGTGGCCTATAGAATTCTTTTAATGCCTGTACGATTTCTTCACTCTCTCTCTTAAAGATTTCTTCGATTCGGGCTTGGTCTGGACGGCGAGTTACCCAGTACCCGCCGTCAGCAAGCTTACGCAATCGGGGTCAGGATGTCCGTGTTGGGGCGACCAAAACCCACTTGCGTTCCTTCAGTGGCTCTGTCTGTTCCAGGGCCACGGTAGCTCTTTCGGACAATCCAGCCCCACAGCCCAGTGACCCATCTGTTTCATAGTCTTAATCT
Organism: Mythimna separata; assembly: GCA_030763345.1. Classification (NCBI taxonomy): domain Eukaryota; kingdom Metazoa; phylum Arthropoda; class Insecta; order Lepidoptera; family Noctuidae; genus Mythimna; species Mythimna separata. Next base: position 10,169,794 of record CM061190.1, read on the forward strand.
ATGTCCTAAACCGTGTTTCTATTTTGTTCACAGTTTTAGTTTCGTTTGTTAACAGCAGTCTTTTGTGAAGCACAGTCAAGTTAGCGCGGCGAGTATACAAATTGCATTTTACACTACGACCCACTGTTTGTGCTGCTACTTGTCTGTTTATGTTGAATATTCTTTGGGTTTTTAAGGTTTTTTTTAAGGGTGGTGATCATCAAAATTCTCCCGCTCTAGACAGAGTGGGAGGACGTGTTAGACCTCTACAAACCAAAACCACACATGTGTCCTTCTATTACTCCTTGCGTTTTAGGACTACGGGTTTCCTTTTCATAAGTTCCCCGCGGTTCTAGCTTGCGGGTATCTGTCCTACTTCTTCTTCTTCTTCTCGATTCGACGGTAAACTTGCTAAATTTTTTGGGCTCAATAAGTGGCTACGTTGATAGCTGCATCAGTGGCGCTCATTAGATCCTCCATCTGTCCTACTGGGCCTTACGGTATGCTGATATCTCTTTGAGCGTTGAGGATCACTGCGAGTTGTTGACGACTTAGGCTCGGTCCGGTCGATTACTGGACGGCCGGATGTCGAGCTACTTTTGCTCGGCGTCTGCAAGCGCGCGTTTGCCGTGGTTGGTAGTCAAAGTGGATGACGATTTCAATTACACCAACTAAAGAAACCGTTCTCTAAGGTAGATAGACATAAATATTAGGGCAATAAGAAGACTCAATGGCTTACGTAGAAAATACGTTAATATAACCTACAGTTCTTTAAGTCAGAAGTGAATAAGTTATTTCTAAGCAAGCATACTCATCGGCCACATCATTTCATAATAAAAATATATTGGTATATCTACTACGAACTTAAGAATAAACATTATGTATACATAGTTTTTTTAGACGAAAAAGAATCCAAAATATGTTTGATTCCTGTCACAAAGTAAAGTTTCGTAAGGTCCGTGACCATATTTTTTAATAAATTTCTTTCCGCCACTCTTATTATGGTAATGACAATTCGTGCGTAAAATGGAAAGTTGTAATTTGGCCCGGAAACATAATTGAATTAATTAGGCCGTATTTATTTAATTCTGAGGCAAACTGAACTACGAAAATAAGGTCCTATGTTTTTTATCATGTGAACTTCACTTTTACCTACTTTTTTTAAATTTTATAACGGTTTTGCGAACACCAGTCTTGCCAAGTGGTTACCATGTAACACAGTGTTAGACGAGACCGAGTCGACGGCGGGTAGTGTTTCACGCGTGCCTCATGGTGATGTCAGCAAAACCATATAGGCCCAGCAGGGTCGCTATGTCTACTGGGGTCATGGGTTCGCTTCTGAAAGGAATTCCCGGGCCCTGGAACGCAAGGCAAAGAAAGAACATAGGAGTTTTGGTCAGTAAAAGTCTGACATGCCCTAACGTGCCAGCTAAGAGCGAGAGAAGTCATTGGATTATTTCCTAACTAAAAAAAAGCAATTAAGTTAAACTGTTTTACGTGAAAGTAAAATGAATGAATTGGATGCTTTCGGAATTATTCGCAAGTATAGAATTATTGGTTACTTTTGTGCAGTTTTACGAACTTAACGCGGACGAAGTCGCGGGCAACAGCTAGTGTTATACTGTTTTATGAAAGTCATGACTAACATCGTGATAAACATTATCGCGCATACAGCTAAAGAGTAAAATTGTCTGCAGAAATCTGTGTTTCCTGATGCCCACAACCTGGAGGTCTTTAACATACAAGTAGATAGCCAGTAAAAGTCCGATATCCCCCGCCCAATGTAGGGAAAGTAATTGAACAATACCACCTGAAAAAAAAGAGTTACTTTAAGGTAAGCGAGCCCCCATCGTCGTTCACCATCTGATGAGATAGTGGCCAAGCGTGAGCTTATCAATCATAATAAAAAAGATAGGCGGTCGTTTCTAGTAGAATACTGATATCCGATATTATTATGAGCTGATATTTAGGGGAAGGTTTTTATAAAGACGAAAGGCTGTGCATGTTACTTCTTCACACTCATTACCAAAACGGATGTGAATGAAATTTGGCACACAGGTAGGTAGACCAAGTCCTAAATTAGCAAATAGGATAATTTTTAGCTATTATTTTTTATCTATATTTACATACTAGTTTCCGCCCGCGGCTTCGCCCGCGTGGTGTGTTGATAAAAAGCAGCCTATAGCAAAAATAACAAAATCGAAAAAATAAATAAAAAAAAGTATGAGTAAAAGTAGCCTATATGTTAATCCAAGGTATAAACTATCTAAATACCAAATTTCAACCAGATCGGTCCAGCCGTTTTTTCGTGAAAGAGTAACAAACATACATCCATCCTCACAAACTTTCGCATTTATAATATTATATATATATATATATAGTAGGATTCCTTTGCGTGAATCATCATCCTTATTTCAGCCAAACGACGTCCACTGTTGGACGTAGGCCTCCCCCAAAGTGTCACCACATTGAACGGTCCTGTGCATCACGTATCCATCGGATTCTCGTAGCCCTTACTAGGTCTTCGGTCCACCTTGCCGATGGACACTCCAGAAGCTTTCGGCCTCAACGGCCACCCGCGTAAAAGTAGAAGATTATCTACATTCATGCGAGTGAAGTCGCTGGCAGCAGTTAGCAAACTCTTTTATTCAATTCATCCATGCACATTCACTAGCCAATTTATCACAAAGATAAACCTTATGAAATCTTCGACAAGATATCACGAAACCTTTAATAAATATTACGTCAAGAGCGACCGCCCGTAACTGCGTGGTTGCTGAAAAATATTTTCAGTAGAACGTAGTAAAAAGCGCAGGCAAGCCAGACGTATGACCGGCTTTACGTAATAGGTGCGACCTTTTACAACAGTTTCACGTTATTGAAACGTAATTTTTAAAGTTACGTTGTGTAAACTGTTACCTATCGTAATTACCTATTATTTATTTGTAGTAGTTGATGTTCATTGTGACTTATTTTGCATTTTTCACAGTAGTAGCAATTTGTGAACTTACATCATAATTGTGTTCACCGTTTTGAGGGCAGTGGTGATGAAATAAATTATACAAAGTACTTACAGCGTCTGCCGGAGTCGAAACCATGACATAACAAGCCGCGCAGTGGTCGCAGGACAATAAAGACATGTCATAAAAAGAAGACTGTCCTATGTCCCCGACAGTCAGAGATGCACAAATTCAGATTTGGACATGTTACTGAAACAATTTGAAAAAATTGATTTACAACTTAAAAAAAAACTGAATAATACGCAGGTTGGCACAGTGGTTAAGCAGTTGGCTGCTGCGTTACATGTCGCGGATTCCAATGCCGCACTGAACAAACATTTGTATGGCTAGGTGTCATGTGTATGTGAGTTTACATGTTTGTGAACGTACCCAACCAGGAGTCAATCCTAGTGAGGAGTATCCCACATGCAATTTCAGGACACTGTCTATCCGTGTGCATATTTTCATTCAAATCCGGTCAGTCGTTTAAGCGCGAAGTAGTACTTACATACCAACGATGCCAACTTTTGCCTTTATTATATAAAAGTGGGAAACAGCCTTCCTGCTCCAAAAAATCATCCAAAAATTATACCAAGATATTTTTATTATAATCATTTCCACCTCCACATCCACAATCAGATAAAGAAATAATCCAAATAGCAATCTCAAGTAATTGGGTGCCTACATCACATGAAATTCCAAGGACTATTCCACCATTAATTCGAGTGAAATGGCGCGATTTAAATTTCAAATTTGTCCTCATTCAAATCCGAGCGAGGAACAAATGGCAAGTCTTGGTTTCCAGTATTTATTCCTCAATGTTTTCCAGATAGGATGGTTACACTAATGGGTACTTTAGACAGGCATTAATGCTAAGAATTGCTATCTGAGAAAGGCTTTTCAGCCTTTATCGTTATGACTGTTCTATTGAAAGGAATTGCTGAGGAATTGTGTCATCATCATTATAGTATCAGCTGTTTACCTGGGAGCATCTGTGTATAGACAATATTTACTAATATGGCTTTTGTTTTAGAGTAGAAAATCATTCAAAGACACGTTTAAGGGTGGGACGGTTTGGTTCAGTCTTTACCGGATGGAAGAACAGTGAACTACCTATTGCTTGTCGTCCACAAGCGGTGGCTGGGGATTGCCCTGTGACTCCTGATGCCCAGGGCATCCTCGGTGGCAGCGGTTAAGGCGTGAAGATGTCCATTGCCTCACTTTTACGGAAATCTCCTTCACTAGCATTACTGCTCCGCAAAAGGAGGTGACCGCCTCCCATTACTCCGGACTATGGCCTGTACTAGGACCCTTCCCAAGAGGTCGCCGATCGAATCTATGAGGTCAGGTAGGACCCTACGTTCTCCACTTTATGCCCCACCGGGTGTTATTCTTTAGAGGTAAAACAAATAATTACTTCGCTCTGGGTGGATAGAGAGGAAGTATCTTTTTGAGGCACGAAGGCATCTTGGTCGGTGACATCTATGACCCCGCTTAAGAACTAAAATTCAAAATCCTGAATCACACTTTTTAGTTTTCCGCTCGATATACTAACATGAAAGGACAATGGGCAAAAATGTATGGGACGTGGTACCCGCTCCAATAGTCATTATTAATATATCATTGAAAAGACATTTTGATGCACAAAAACGTGTACCAGGGGGCTTGTCGCAATTCACGTTTGGGAAGCAGTAATCTCCCTAAGTTTTATAAATGAGAATTTACTAAAAAATATTTATATTCGTAAAAGAAAGCTAGGATAAGATTGACTTAGACGATGATATAACACACTTAGGATTCTATTATTAAAAGAAATAAGAAAACAAGCGTTCTTCAAATAAAAATCATATATTTTAGCAATAAGTGAGTAGATTTATTAAAACATTACGTATCGCCATCAACTACAACAGCATTAAGGAAAGATGCCCGTATGCCTGGCATAGCCTAGGTACCATACGATGGACACTATGTGTGCACAAGAGCCCATCGTATGTACGTCGCCCGGTTAAACATGTGCAATATTGTTGGACAATAGTATTTGCACTGTTGATCAATATGTAACAAAAATATGTTTTAACACGGACATATCGCGACTGGATTCGTCCACGCAAAAACCAGGCATCTTCGTGTATACCATAGTCTGGCAGATCTTCAAGTGCTCCCTCTCTGTACGTTTCAATTATATATAGACCATTTGATAAATGCTTGGCGCAGTAAGATCTTGCCAGCTTGAGTTGGTATGTACCTAGCACTAGTAGAATTATGTCCTCCTCCGTCATTGAAGGGAAGTTTTCTATCTGGCTCGCTTCTATCCTCTGAAAATCTACTCTTCTGTGATTAAGACGTTTTCTCTCTACATACATACGCAGAAGATTCGTGGTATCTATTTTCTGCCTTATAATATTGACGAATTCGTCTGCGTGTATGCTATCCACGATGGGTTGGTGGAAGTGGTTCGTCATAGCTGCGGCTATCTTAAAATCGGTGAACATATTGGGCAGTGACTTATTAAAATATTTTTCCCGCAAGAGCTTAAAATCACGCTTAATTCATGAATCCCCGACCGGTCTCATAGGACCGCGCTGTTATTGTCTTACTATTGTGTCTCGTTTCGCGGGTATTGATAGGTTAAACCGGCCGTTTACCACTTCCACAACCCATCAGCATAGCGTTACCGATCGAGCTTCGTTGGATTGTTCAGTGGTTCAGTGGTAAAATCGAGTTATGAAAACATAACAGAAACTCAAACAGCAGCCAAACGTCGTCACAAGCGCAATACGATCGATCGACTGACGCGGACACCGACGCATCCTTCACTGCTCCTACGCACACCCCGCGCTCAGGAGCGGCGGGGCTCGAGTTAAAAGGAGGCCGGGTGCATGGTGAAGTCTTACGTAAAAGCATTATTAATAGAAAACATGAACGGAAAAATGCAGAAAATATTACCTTGGTACCTACTCATTTTTTTAATTAGAGTAAGTGGTACCTAATATACTCGTATATGTATGTTTATAGCCGGGGGCACGGGACTGTCTAAACAGGTAACCGGGAACGCAAATGGCAACCGAAGGAATAGGGTTTTTATTAGTTAGTAAGATTGTCGTTTATCTCCAAACGCAATCAGATTTGAGACTGGCGGCTAAAGTAAATATTGTTCCTCTTGGTAAGACCTTTTAAACGACACTACAACCATATCTATTGGAGCTGGGTACCATTTTGCTCATTCTCCTTTACTTTCGGACAGTTACTCACATAAATAACATTCGTCTGATCCTCCCTTATAAACGGAGGTATATGGGATTTTATGGATGGGTATAGTTTTGTTGCAAGCGTGAGTCCATCTCAGATGAGCCCCACCTCGGAGATGAGCGACCTTTGACGGGAGAAGTTCAAACCCTGATAATTTTATCGAATCGTCGAAGAGCCTCTCTCCTGGACACGAGTCGCCTTAGCCAACCTGGAAAACTCTAAACAGACTCCGCACCCAGGTTGGCCGTAGCAAAGACAATCTCCACAGATGGGGGTTCTCGGACGGTTCTGATCTTCAGTGTTTGTGCGGTGACTCTCCACAGACCATGTCCCACCTTCCATCCTGCATCACATGCCCTACTTCCTGTTCTCGTGAGGATTTAATGACAGCATCAGAGGATGACATTGCCGTGGCCAAGTTCTGGGCCAGGCAAGGCATCTGACTAGTTTTGCCATCGTCACAATAAGAAGAAGATGGAATCTTATACTCTGTTCCACTTCTAAAGTGATAACTTAAGATGATCAACTATGTATAAACTGATCTTCAGGGACCAAAACACTAAGTCTTTCCACAAACTTCGTAAAAACTCTACAACACAAAAAATCTTCTAAGATAATAAAAAAAGGTTCTCAATTATATTTTCCAAAGCGTACAACGAGCAAATAAGAGCCGCTTACACTAGGGAAACCTTATAAGCAACGTCGGTCCAATAGATTAATACCCCGTCAGGCCCCCTCGAGAAGATTAAGTAGAAAAACTTTAGGGTTAAGTTGCCCGCCGGGTTACGGGTTAACTAGTGTAGTACCCAAGTTTGGGGGTGTAAATTTTAAGCATCGTTAGGTATGTAAGAGTTGGGTTATCATTTCGGGGACGAGGTTGTGTTGTCTTGTGTTTTTTTTTTTGTATGATTGATAGGCTCGCGCTTGGCTACTATCTGATGGTAGACGATGTTATGGTCGACGATAGAGCATGCTTGCATAAAATTTCAGCGCAATCCGTTCAGCCGTTTGGGCGTGAAAGAGTTACATACATACTACTACTACTGCTGCTACTCTTTTGTGTACAATAAAGTTAATTCTATTTTATTCTTACACATTCATATTAATATTCATCCCAACAATAATGATTGATTGGTCACTATCTTCCCTAACGTTTTACGAGGCCATAGATTAATCTCATATTTGTTTCATAGATACTAATTTTAATGTAAAACAATCAAAGCAATTTAGAAGCTTACACCCGAAATGTAAATAAATCAATATTTAACAAATGTACATTAGACGACGATCCATAAATCGTCATACCATAACTATCTAGATGAAAGGCGAGAGTAATTTTGAACTTCAAAATAATGTCGTCAAATACAGCTATAAAATTTTATTTTAAGCCTTTAATTTTTTTAACAGAAAAAAATTGGTGCAAAGTAATTTAAAATTAATCTGATGCCTAATACTACAGTAATTGATTATTTTTCTTCGCATTTTAGGGAGAGGCCTATGTCTAGCAGTGGAAGTCTTTCGGCTGAGACGATGATGATGATGATGACCCCTCCGCAGGTGAAGGCCTGCCTCCAAGGAATCCCATCTTTCTCTTAATTAAAAACTAACTCCTGCACTAGTTTTCCCTCTCTACAAAACTACTCGTACACTTAAAATAAATGACTCCATAAAAATAACGGCAACAAATTATTTCCTAATTACTAATTAGTAATGATACCCTCGTAGTAATAATTAGCACCTGCGCAAGGCACAGCTCGTATCGTAGATTTATCGCCCCTAGTGCGGATCTTGGAGCGCTACTAGAAATTGCACTGAGGTCCGATTTATGCACCCCATAAAGGTGTGTTCAAACTATGGCTCTTGGATGCTAAACCTGATTGTGACGTGTTCGCGGATGAATGGAAGAACATCTTGTCTATTTGTTTGGAGTTTTGTGAGATGAGTGTATGACTGCAGATCAGTTATAATTATATTATTTTAATTTTTTATAAAACATATTCTTTAACTAATGTAATTGGCCTTTGGCCGTGTTATGTTAAAGTAAAATAAATTAATAAATAAAATAAATAAATGGCTGAATATATTATTTAAAAAAAGAAGCACCGCAACGCAACAAACAGAAACCAGCAACGCAACACAAACCCGCAACGCTACGCAACGTCCGCAAAGCTGCATTGCCTAACACTAGGAATAATTTCTGTTACCAGGAACTACATTAGAACGATGTACACGTGGGCGTCACCTGAGTTTTACGTAGAACTGCGTCGCGTGTCGTTACGTGGCGTCGGTCTAATGTAGCTATCTGTTGAGCCCCGAGCGGTAACCGGCGTCCGCGCACCTATTGTCTTTCTATTATGTCTCTAATTACGGTACTCGAAGGATTAAAAGTCTATTTTGCAAATAAAATTTATGGAGACTGACGCACCCAAAGGTAGGTAGACGTAGTTGTCCCACGGTTTTTTTTCGAGATGGGAAATTTTCCAATACAGAGGGTATTGGAAAATTCTGCTCTAGGGTGTAACGAGAAGAGATACCAAACTGCGTATAAAACAACTGCTTCGCGTAGTTTTTTTTTTAATGATCAATCTCAATCCCACCAGGTGGTAAGCAATTTCCATTTAAAATAAATCTATAGCTTCATCTCTGCAGGTAGCTGCTGTGTAAACTCTCCCTAACCCACCGCAGCGCAGTGCTCACGGGACTCTCCAGTTCCACCGGCGACATAATAGCTAGAGACCGCCCAAACATTCGGTTTAGGTTTTAATCAGTTTTGTTTTATAACATAATCAGCCTTATTATGTTCCTATAGTTGGGACTCAGGTACCCTCTCTAGAAGAATCCGTCAAGATCCGCCATGCTGGCCCAGATTGCTGAGTTAAGTAGGTTGGTGAATATTACATGGTTTCAAATTTTGTTGTTTTTCTTTTAAGGTGGGAAACCATCAGAGTTATTTCTCCCACTCTAGGCAGAGTGGGAAGGCGTGTCAGACTTTTAGTGAGTAGAGTGTAGTTAAAACTCACCCCTGTCCTTCTTCCGCCCTTGCCTTCATTTCAGAGTTCTCATACGTTCATCTCAGGGCTCCCGTTGACTTCGACTCTGTAGTTTGCTGATCTCTCTTTTGTTCTACGACATACCAGTTTCTTATTTTTTTTTTCCTTCACCGTTTTGAGAGGAGCATCGATGAAGATGTAAGTTGCACTAAGTTTACTTTGTGTAATTTACGGATGTTTTGTCCTACCACCTACGTAACTTACCCACTACATAAAACTTTTAAAGTTGGGAACATAATCACAAAGCCACTGAAAGGTGTAAATGAATTTGTTTAACACATTCTGATTAGCATAGCAAAGCATTAGCCTTATAATGGTCCCAGCTGGAACTCAGGCCTCTTCTCTAAAAGAGGGAAATGATTGATTACTGAATCAGAATGTGCTAAACAAATTCAGTTTCATTTGGTAAAACTTGTTCTAAGACCATATCAAGCCTGGTCACCTTAACACTATTTTTCTAAAGTAGGTCCAGGTCATACTTTGTTATCAACTAATAAAATATAATAATGTTGAGAACTCCGCTGTACTGGGTACAGAAGCCACACAAAACGCAAGTCGTACCGTCAGTACACGGATGTGGGAGACGCTTTAGCGTGGATAAGTCAAAATAAATCGATCGTACTTATATCATCATCTGCCTAGTCTTTTGCCAACTATATTGGAGTCGGCTCGCAGTCAAGCCGGATTTAGCTGAATACCAGTATTTTACGAGGAGCGGCTGCCTACCAGACCTCTACAACCCATTAACTGGGCTAACACGGTACTTCATGGCAAGACTGGAGTCAGATTTACTATCTACTTGTATCGTATTCTGTTTAAAAACCTTTTGGACATCAGTATCTACAAGCACCTTAATTTAAAATTTTGTCTGCCAGTCAATCCTTTGGAGTGGGAGATTGTGTCAAACTTTTACTGACTAAAACCCACTCTTATGTTCCTTCTTAGCTTTTTGTCCCAGGGCTCTAGGTTTTCCCTTCAGAAGCGTACCCTTGGCTCCAGTAGGCTTCGACCCTGTAGGGCGCCTACGGTTTTGCTGAAATGTCATTAAAGCGCGCGTGAAACACTTCAACGACTTGGGATCGGTCCAGATGGCTACCGAATGGCCGGACGACTAGCTATCCATTCCTTGCCGTATGCAAGCTCACGCCTACAGTGGCTGGAAACCGGGGTCGGGATCCCGAAAACTGGGGCGTGATGGCCACAACCTCTCGTATGCAGCAGCCACCTTGCTAGCATTACTGCTTCGCAGAAGGAGGCGACCGCCTACTAACTCTCCTCGCTAATCTACAAGCTTGATAGCTGTTTGAAAAGCAAACTCTTACTAATCTAAGATCTAAATTAGAATTAGTATTCGAATAAGTGACTGATGAGAGTGATTTAATTTCTACGTCGTCGTCGTATAATAAATAACAGTCTGCCAAGACGGGTGATAACCTATAAACCAGGAGATCTCGACATCATACTCGTAACTCAAATATGAGGACACATTCACGAATCACTGGATCACGAGTTATGAATATTGATATTGACCGAACTGTTATATAAAATTATTGAGGGTAGGTAATGGAGGTCTGAGTGACCATTTGAGTGCTTCCCTACTTAAGTAACTTATTTTTTGTAAGGTTCCTATTCATTCAAAATAGAGATTGGAAAGAATTGCCATAATTTAAAATGACCTATTTTTTTTTGCGAGCCTTTTGCGCCCCTGTTCTGGGTAAAGCCTCTTGCTACTCTTTTCACCTTTCACGAGCCTGCCGTTCTTCCAGTTCAGAAACCCTACCACAAGCTCTTAACCCGATCCATTTTACGGCATAAACTGCACTGTTAAGGAGTGGAGCTATATAGGGTGTATAGATCAATCCATCTCTCTTGCTAGTACGCCTGATATTTCAACACGGCATAAAGCCCCTGGCCTCTCTCCACTCTTTCCAACTTTCACGAGCCCGCTGTCCTTCCAGTTCTGTCGAAATCTGTCTGTGTTCCGTAATATTGAGACAAACCGAAACTGAATGACAAACTGCAAGTAAATCTACGTCTGCATAATAGAAACCGGTTCTTAACGACTCAACCAGAGTAAAACGTACACAGAAAGCCTTTTCTCTTTTGTTTTTATTCATATATCTCATCTCACCCTGAGTCAGAGCCACAGGGTAGCGGTAGACCACGAAGGATTGGATTTTGCCAAAAATGGAAGAAAAAAGTGAGGGCTCGCGAAAAATTAAAGGAGTAGAGAGAGAACTTTATCTAGGAGAGGGATAGAACAAGTTAGCTTAAATAAAGTCTGGCAAGAAATTGTAAGTACATCAGTTTATATTCAACTGACCATTACAAAATGCCTTCTCCAAAAACCAACAACAGCTTCGACAAACTTTTCCATTAAAGCAAAAATATGAGAGGTATTTACACTGTACGGTGGGCTGAAGCCGGACAAATTAACCTTTGCGGCGTTGACCACCGGAATTTCATAGTTGCTACCCGTACCGCAGATTTAATAATAAAAATGGTGACACGCGATTTTTTAGATCGCTTCTGAGGTTCCGTAGCGTCAAATTCATGTGTTGAGAAACAATGACTTTGTATTTTCTGCCTACGTAATTATTTTTACCGAACTTAAATTACCGACATAGCTCGAGGAATCCTAAAACTTAAGTAGGTAGAAAATTATGTGGTTTAAGGAGATATCTGGCATTTCCTCTTGTTTCATAATCTGACTCTTGATATCTGAATCGTTATGACTTTAAGAAATTTTCTTTCACGGAACTTTGAGGCCAAGATTATTGAGGACTCACACATCAGCTAAAGACACACCTCGACCGTATGCTCCATAGTGACCTTTTGGAGGTAGGTGGAACAGAGAGTGAAGTCCCACATACCTCCATTGAAAAGGGAGGATCCTCCGACCGGACGGGTGTTATGTCCGGTGGGCTACTGCCCGATAGATGATTTCGGGCTGTTGTATCTATTCAAATCGGGCGGAGAACTTCGCTTGCGCGATGCAGGATTCTGTGACGTCACATGTAGTAGATCGTAGTCGCTACAACCTTTAGGCGGCCTTCACTATTGTGACACCCGGGTTCTCTTTCACACATTGGAACCATGATAGTTTTCAAACATCATGTTACTTACTCCTAACGTCAAAACCGAAATTTAGAGACGGAACCCTAAAATGTATTATTACTAACATCATATTGTGAGGCAAAGGCTTTAAAATTTCACTTTTAATGCTGGCTTTTTATTTTCGACGATACTGAGATATTTTTCCTATATTTGTATTTAGAAAAGCTAAAGTCTTGACTCACTCACTGACCTGTCTCATCAGCCCAAATCCTTAGACCTAGAAGAGATTCCTTATAATATTTTTCAAAATGCACTACCCATTTTTTAGCTGACTTCGACTCGTTCGAGCGGGAGCGCGTGACAGACTTTTACTGGCTAAAATCCACTCTCATGTTCCTTTGTCTTCGTTCTGGGACCCTTGCGATGTTTTTCACTCAACTCAAGGCCTCAGTAGACTTCGACCCTGCTGGGCTTCTACGACCTACCCTAAAAAGGGAAACGAGAGTCTAATTTTCTATGGCGAAACTTACTTTATACTCTTCGGCTGAAGCTAGTTTTTTTTTTTAATATTCATTCATTTATTATTCAGTTTGTCGCTCTGTAAGACAAAAGCTTGTCATAAAAAGAAGTTTTTTTTATTAAATTTTTATATTTCCTGGTTGGACATTATTTTCTTTTTAAATAACACAAAGGTTTTTTCATAAGTTATGAAAGGTTATGAAGTACGGAACAGTAAAAAATTATGTTTTTATTTAATTAGGGCCGAGCGACCCACTTACGTTCTTTAAAAAAAGATACGTACAGACATATAGTTTTTATTTTCTTTACAATTTACTTATACTGGCAACTGGGCAGGGCACATTGCTCGCAGAACAAATGGTCAAGGGGGACGAAAGGTTCTGGAATGGCGACCACGTGCTGGAAGACGCACTGTTAGAAGGTCTCCCACAAGGTAGATCGATTAGCTGGTAAGGCTTGGCAACACAAGCTATGTGACCAAAATGAAGAACCGACCACTATGGTTCTACGCTCACTAGGGCTTGAATGAAACTCTGTTTCGGTTTATTACTTAATGGATTCACTTGACTAGATGTATTATAATAATTGACAATCCTGAACATCCTCCAGACACCTAATTAAATTGCAGAGAATCTTAATAGCGACTTATAAAAACGTGACGTAATTAATTGGTCAACACCATCTTTAAAAACTAAATTTGACGTTCTGTCACTGCTGTTAAGTTACTAGGCGTCGCTACTAGTTCGGCTAAACACTCGGTAATATAAAAATCAGGTAATTATACCCAAGATATTACCATAGCCCAGTAATTCACAAGCTAAGTAATACACAAGTTAGATAATACACAAGCTAGGTAACACATCCCCAGTCACGCTCTTCACTTAAAATCAAACGCGCTCCGATGATCGACACAGCACAGTTTCGCGTGCCTATTGTATCAGCCGCAAGCTTTGTTCTGAATACACGTGCGAGCAGATTAACGACCCACTCCTATTTGTCTTATGAAAGGTGATCCCTTCGTTACGTGAGTGACAAGTTAGATAGGTTAGGTTAACTATGCTATTTTGGGAAGGTTGTGTTGAGTTTTGTGTGTACTCGTAGTGCATCATAATAAAGTTGGTGCCGTGGTTAAATGATGGGTTATTGTGCTGCGTGTCGTGGGTTTGATTCTCGCACGGAATAAATATTTGTATGACCTACGAATAATTGTTGCGGATCTGAGTGTCTTGAGTATTCATGTTTTTGAACGTATCCATGATATTGGAGAGTGGGACAACGTTTATTTAGAAAAATTAAAAGGTTTGCTACCAAAATAAGCATAACTACACTTATTTTTATTGCCAATTAAAAATATAAACTACACTTCACTTATTTACTATTTGTACTTTAGGACCCTTATTTTCTTAAAAATATTTTCTCATATTTGTGCACATGCTATGTTTCTTGTCTCTTGACCACCCTTGGTTGACTGGCAGACAATGCCAAACACATACTCGTACCTCTGGGTCGTCCTTCAAATTCAGCTCACCTTCAAGATTTTTTTTTTCGCAAATAACCTCCAATTAATTTTGCCTAACAAGTCCCCCGAGTATAATTGACACGAAGCAAATAACAATATGACGAAAATTCGGTACACGGCCTGAAAAACAAACCGTCGGCCGGGGGTCGAAACTGACCCCCACAAAGTTTTCACAAACCCCAACTGTTTCATGGAGTATTCCCGGTTCGGCACTCAAATTTTCGGCAGCAAAAGTTTCGGCACCCAAGCTATTCTCGACTCGGCACCAATAGTTATTTTGGATAGTAGTAACCCATACAAAATCTCAATCCAAAATACCCATTCGTGCCCCCTGCCGGAGGCTCTACGCGGGGATCGTTCGGTCCATGGCCCTTTACGGGGCGCCAGTGCGGGGCGCGTAAGCGACCAGCGGCCAAGCTGAACGCCAGCCAGAGTTGCATGGCCATTCGGATGGTGCGGGGATACCGCACGATCTCCCGCAAAGCAGCGAGCCTCCCTGCTGGACTACCACCTTGGGATCTGGAGCAACAGTCCTTGCACACATGCACGATTTGCGCGTGCAGATGCCACGCCGGGAGAAAAGTCCGCTACCGCGACAAATCACGGCATGGCAGACAGAATTCCGGTGGGATTTCAAAGTGGAATGGCGACTGCGACCGAATCGGAAATATGTAGCTTAGATGCCGAAAATTTTGGTGCCGAAAATCTGGGTGCCGATTCGGGAATGCTCCTGTTTCATTATTCAACGATGGTGTAATAAATTATTGAGTTGGTTTTAGTTGTTTTATGTTATAATCAGTTTATTAGGTTAACCAGTTGTTTTGAAAGGGTTATTTGAGGTTAGTTACGACTACCTGATGGGATAATTTTATGATGGAAGTAGTGATGGGAAAAAGGATATTGATGTCGATAAAACCGCAATTCTAAAAATCACTTTTTATCAAAGTATTCTCACAAGAATCTCCGAAGAATCACAAAAGTTAAGTGGCAGTGGGCAGAGCATATTACTCGCAGAACAGATGGTCATTGGAAACGGAAGGTTCTGGGAAGACGCAGCGTTGGAAGGCCTCTCGCAAGATGGACCGATGACCTGATGGGTTGCAGGAATACGATGGATAGGACACGTACAGGATCGGTCGCAACTAAAGAAACGTAGGTGGGTTATACACAGTTGAAGTCAGACATGCATTCTCCCTCCACCCAGAGCCGGAAAAGTTATTTGATGATTTCCCAGCTCAAAAAACAAAAATATTCTGAACGGATTTTAATGACACATAGACTATACATAGGAAAAGGATATAGAATACTTTTTGTTCGGTGAGCATGTTCTGTTCCTTTGGTATAATTTTCGTCTCCCATGCGAGCCTGTGGCAGGAAGTGGTAAAATTAATTTTAAAAATTCAAACCAGTGTTATTTCAATGCCAAACTCCCGAAATAATATTAATATTATAAAAGCGAAAGTTAGTGATGGTTTGTGTACGTTTGTTACTTCTTCACGCTTGAACGGCAGAACTGATTTCAATAAACCTTGATACACAGGTAGACCATGTTCTGAATTAACCTATAGAATATGTTTATCTCAGGAGTACTGGAAATTTTTCCACTTTCACGTGAACGAAATTGCAGGCAGCAACTATGGTTCGTTCGCGTTAAGAATGCAGTGATTTATCAGTGCAACTTCAAGACGAAGGTGTATTTGCAGTGGTGTTAAATCCAAACAAATTATATTTTAAAATATTAAGTTTAATGAATTTATAAAAATACACTTAAACAGCTTTGATTGGCTAGGGGGCCGACGGACAATGATGACTTTACTGCATTCTTAACGCGAATGTACTATAGTAGAATTCATAAGTTAGTTGTTTTATTCTGGGAATATGTTCTCTTCGGACAATTTTTCACATCCACTCTGTAAATTTTTCATATCCACTCTGTTAAACGTTAGCTCGTCTATTTATAACGACACCTAAAAAACCTTTACATAATACCATACACTAACTAAAACCTAATCCCCACCATTTTCTCATACAATAACACTAGCTGGCCATTAATTATGGCCGCCGGTGTACTGCAGTCAATTTGTCGAGATTAGTACGAGAGTACACTGGCTGTCAATACAACATAGTACACTCGAGTTATGAAGTGACACTGCGCCATGACGTCATTTGTAAGCGTTATGACGTCACGCGAGCTATTAAAATGATTGATAATGGTATTGCTAATTGATTAATGTGTGTTGTTTGTGTGTGTGTGTGTGTTTGGGGTTTGTGTGTCTTGTTAGTGGTTTGTTATCTAGTCGTTGTTAACCGACTTCGATTTCGATAATCTTTTTGACGTCGTTTCGCTTTCTAAAACTTTTTTAGGGTTCAGTATCTCGGTTGGCAAAAGTGGAAGATATTTAGGATCATTTTTTTGTTCGACTAACCACACTCTTTTTCTCAAGAAAGCGTAGAACTATCAAGCTAATGCATGCATGGCCATTTATACATACTCTGTGGCACACATTTTGACACTGGAAAAGGAATCAAAACCTCTATGAAACTTATCGTTCAAGGTCGTATATCTAGTTTAAAACTTATCTGAATGAACATCACATCTTTTGTTGTTTTTATCGATTTATAACTTTAAAAAACTGAAAACTTTAAAAAACTTCTTGATCGGTGAAACAATTTTTAGACTACAGCCTGGTTTTATAGCAGCGGGAGAGACCTGGTGACCTGTAATACAGGTTTTATGGGAACCTAATTCAGGCACCAGACTGTCTCTTAGTTAAACTCCGGTATATAAATTGTAACTGTATTAAATTAGCATTAAGCAACTATGTGTTGAAAAAATTAATGTTTTATATTATTATTTCTTTATTTCTATTTTCTACATATTTTTTTTACAATTTAAATATTTACTTATAAAAAATATATAAATAACTATTTTTTAAATTGAGAAAACCCATGTTTAACAGTAACCGTACCATGTCCTATGTCCACAACAGTCCCCAATGGCCGATTACAACAACAATTTAAAGAAACTCCCTAGAGGAAGTGCGGCGTATTTGTAACTTAAACTTACTGGTACTTAACAAGCCTGTTCGCGCTTGGCCGCTTGACCCGGGGTCAACTTAGTTCCGCAGTGATAAGGGTGTCCTGGACAAAGAAAGTATGGATCGGTAACTTATATGTAGAGGTATTAGGTAACTTATAATAAATTACTGCGCCTCACCATCGACGATTGCATCACTGCTCAAGTGGGATCGCAGTCAAGCACTAGTTCATAACAATAAAAAAAAAGTTTCTGGGTTGAACGAAAGAGAACCCCGGGACTCTGTAATTAAGGCAAAGAAAGAACAGGTTTAGTCAGTAGAAGTCTGACACGTCCCCCCGCTCTGCTCAGAAAAAAAAAAAAAAAAATCATTTCAGAAAAATCATTTTGATGATATCCCACCTTAAAAAATATTTGTAGAGGTTAAAACTTATTTATAAGCTACCTTAGTTAAAATTTGAATATTCAAGTTTGCTTTACACTTGACAATGACGACAATTCTATTGATACTAGCTTCTACCAGCGTCTTTAGTCTTTACCCGCGTGAAAGTAGGTTTTTCTATACAAACTTTGGACTCACTTTCCGCGTTCGGATTCAAAATCCTTTCACAGTGATCGCCTGTGTCAAAGAAGGAATTTTTGTGCTAAAGTTTTACTCCTAGTCCCAGCAGTTTCTGCTGTACTTACGTTGAAAGGTCAATATATCAGTTTCTCCTTTTACTTTATGTATATCGTGTATCAGACATCGACAGATGCTATAGATTCAGTATATGATTTTGGACCCCCCCTTAGTGGAATATTTCGTCAGCTTTATCCTAATAAAATAAAAACTTATGAAACTGAATAATATTGTTATTCCTAGGGGCAAAACACCTATTGTGTCACATCAACATCCGTTGTATTTTAAAAATAAAAAATTGTATGTTCTTAATCAGTTAGCTTAGTTTGTGTGGGGGCAGTTCTTATCCATGTTCACATAATCCACGTACTACATCCATGAAAGTTGGTCCAGTGACATTAGAGTCATCTCGTTTGCCGCGACGCTAGCGCCACAAGTTGCAAAGTGTCGCAGTTTTCAGTTCAGCAAGTAAACGGGATGTTCTGAATGATAAGCAGATGTGTAATGAGTAAAGTCAGTCTTCAGTTTTCCTGAAGAATAGAATAGAAGAAAGATTGTGAAGAAAAAAGAAAGAAGATAAGTAGTTTTCTTCTTCCTTTTTTCTTAAAAAAACAGCTACCTAGGTAGACCGACCAAGGTGGACCAAGGTGGTCGGTCGGTCAAGGTGGACCGACGACCAAGCGAGGGTTGCGGGAATCCAATGGATGCGAGACGCACAGGATCGGTCGATGTGGCAACGCTTGGGAGAGGCCTATGTCCAGCAGTGGACGTCTTTCGGCTGAAATGATGATTATGATGACTCAGGTCGCCCCACAGTAGCCGTGGGCTTGCGGACGACAAGCAATAGGTAGCTCACGGTCTGACCGTCCGGTGACCATCCGGATCAAGCTCTAGTAATGAACGGTGCGTTGTGTTCCACGAGCACCTCAAAGAGATGTCAGCAAAACTGTAAAGGCCCAGCAGGGTCGAAGCCTATGTACTGACGCCTTATGTGAAAGAGAGCTCCGGGGCCCTGGAACGAGGGAAAAGTGGGAAGGAACATAAACGTGGGTATGGAAGTATAAGTCTGACACGCCCTTCCTCTCCACACATAATCAACTGCCTAGCCTTTTTCCCAACTATATTGGGGTCGACTTGCAGTCAAGCCGGATTTAGCTGGATACCAGTATTTTACGAGGAGCGGCTGCCTACCAGAACTCCACAACCCATTAACTGGGGTAACACGGTACTTCATGGCAAGACTGGAATCAGGTTTACTTGCTTCTGACTATCCATAACGACTGCCAAAGATCTACAAATGACAGCTGAGACCTACAGCTTAACGTGATTTCCGAGGCATGGAGGAAACTTGTTATGTTAAGATGATCACCCATCCACAGACCAACCTTGGCAAGCGTTGCTTAACCTTGAAGATCGACCTGTGCGGCTGTTATTATCTAGCCACGAGCTCCTCACATAAGCGGGAGAAAACCCGGATGTCGCACTTGACACTTGTTTATATTTCATTACAAAGACCTTATGCAAATGACCCTGACAAATTAAAAAAAGAATAACAGTTTTTTTTTAACCGCAACAACTCAATCGTCCGTCAAGTGCAGAATAATTGAAAAAGTGTGACACAGATCGTCATTAAAAATTTTACGAAGCTCACTAAAATTCGGAGAGCTTAAAATCAATTTGTTACACGACTCTATCGCTTCGAAATAAGAACTACATTCGCTTGGCAGTATTTCAAGAATTTGACCCCGACAACTTTATTTTTACACTCCCAAAAGTGCATGCCAAGCTGAAATAAGCTTTATTTCTAAGTTCACAAGAGTTAGGTCTTAGATTTGGGATGATAAATCATAACAATCTGTGGTCAAGTTTTTTTGCTAATGATTGTTTAACCGTTGAGGCATATCTAATGAGAAACTAAACGGTCAGAACTATTTAGTCAACCTTTTGCAACACGAAATTTTATAAACTTTGCAAGTGATTTGTAGATTTAGACCGTTAGGGTGGGCGCTCATTGAATCGGGCAGAAACGGTGTATAACAAGCAAAGAATTCGCTGGGTCAACCCGTTAAAATCAATCAATGAAACTTTAACCGATAACCGAATTAAGATCATTTCATCAGTGGAAACAACTAACAGTATTGCAGAAATCTTCTTTCCTCTATACTCTTAGAGACCTTCTTTCCTCTTCTTATAGATTCCCTTTCAAATCTTCAGTCACTGGCGCTACTTCCAAACTTTCTCTAAGATACTGATTAAAAAAAAAAACAAAATCAAAAATATTTTTATTTTACATACATTTGCACTTATAAAACGTCAGAAGCTAGTGCACGTTTCCAATTGGTTGTTTCCTATGAAGAAGAACCGGTAAGAAAGGAGATTGCCACGGGGCAGGTCCCTTTTGTGCTGTCGTGTACTTTTTTTTTTTTTTTTAATTTATTTAACGGCCATGGATACAAGTCCTTAAAGCCTAACTTAACTATTTTAGAAACATATCCGTAATACAATTTTCGTACAGTATCAACAATGAATTTATATAAAGATTTAAAATACAATGGTTCTGATAAAATTGTTTGCAAATCGTTCGGCACTTCCTTATCACACACACTTTGTAATTCTGACACTAAGACCAAACGTTCAAAATTGAATTTTTTACACTTCATTATTATATGATCAAGGTTAGCGACGTCGTTGATACAATAATCACATTTTCCTTCAGGTATAATTTTCAGTCTTGCTAGATGAGCTGGAGTTTTACAGTGACCAAACCTTAATCGATTTATTGTAGTTATGAAATTTCTGCTATCAGCGTCTTTGTTTTTATGATACCAGGGTCTTAGCGGCGGGACCTCCTGAATTTTTGTGTACCACTTGCCTTTTTCTTGGCTTATAATTTTCCAATACTCATGCCACAATATTTTTAGGTTCCCAGATAACTTTTCATTATAGTCTGTAAAAGGAACTTTAAGCAAAGCAGAGTGATCTTCATCACAAACTCCTCGGGTTGCCCTATCCACCTCTTCATTTCCAGAGATACCACAGTGAGAAGGTACCCATTTAAATTTAATACATTTGCCTCTTTGTCTTAAGTCTAATAAAGTTTGTCTAATGTTAAACAAAATAAAATTCAAATTATACCTAAAAGAATTATTTTCTAAAGCTAACAAAGCACTTTTACTATCTGAAACAATTAAAATATTAGAACTATTTACAGAATATACATATAATAACGCTCTATACATTGCATAGCATTCAGCGGTAAAAATACTACAATGAGGGTCTAATTCAAAGCATTTGGTTTGTTTTACTTGTGGATCATAATATGCTGCAGTAACTCTATTCAAAACTTTTGATCCATCTGTATACAATTTATAAATATTTGGTTGACTGTGTAAGTACTCTGAAAATTCAGACTGACTAGACACCTTTTCAAAATCAATAATAATTAAATCACTATCTATACAGTTGTAATCAATTGTATATAATGGTAAAGAATTTGAGGAGTATATATTATTGGTTAAAGTTTTGATGTTTAATGTTATACATAAAATTTCTGGTAAATGTCCAGACACAATCTGTTGAGCATTTATAATGATATTATTAGTTAAGGAGTTTGGAAGAGCCTGTTTTGGTAAAATCCTGTTTAAAACAAATGAATTTTTAGTAGCCAGTAGTTTAAGACTGAATTTTTCTGCAATCTGTAAACGTCTGAATTTTAGAGGAATAATACCTGATTCAGACTCCATTACATTTATTGGTGTTGAACACATGGCTCCAGTGATAATTCTAAGTGCTTTATTTTGTAAAATGTCCAATTTTCTGAGGTGACTAATATTTGCATTCATATAAGCTATACAACTATAGTCAAAATGACTCCTAACAATACTCTTATATAGCATAGACAGAATTTTTGGATCTGAACCCCAATGAATACCTGCTAAAGAACGTAAAATATTAAGTCCTTTGCTGGCATTCCTTATAATGTTGTCAATATGACTTTCAAAAGTTAATTTAGTATCTAGACATACACCAAGAAATTTCTTTTCATGCAACCAATTCAACAAGTTATTATTAAAATAAACTGAAGGAATTTGATCAAGTTCAATGAATTTTTTGCTGAATAACATAGCACCACTTTTGCTGACATTAATATCTAGTTTTAAACTGTTGTAGAATCTATGAACCTGATGTAAACCCTTGTTCAAGTTACTTATGGCCTTATTTATATCTTTATTTACACTATAAACAACAATATCATCAGCAAACAATAAACATTTAACAGAGGATTCTGTTAAATATTTATTAATTTGAGAAGTATATAAATTATATAACAATGGAGAAATAGTAGAACCCTGCATTGTTCCTTTATACACATGTCTGGGTCCATGTAAGATATTATTATATTTAACATACATTACCCTGTCATACAGAAATGTGAATATCCATTTACAGACTTTACCTGGCACACCAATATCACTTAAGATCTGAATAAGTACAGAAGGATTAACATTATCAAAGGCACCACTAACATCAAGAAAACTACAAGCTGTGTAAGTGTGGCTATGAAAGGAATTTTTAATATCTGATATAAGAGACATGAAATTTTCTGCTGCACATTTACCCTTGCGGAAGCCAAACTGTTGTTCAGGTAAGATGCTATGTTTTTCACTATAGAACTCTAATCTAAATTTCAGCATACATTCAAATAGTTTACCTAAGCAGGATGACAGAGATATTGGTCTATATGAATTACAATCATTCTTAGGTTTTTCAGGCTTTAAAATTGGAATCACACACTGAGTTTTCCAAGAGTCTGGGACAGATTCCGATAACCATAACAAGTTGTAAATTTTAAGTAATATTTGTTTAGCTTTAATATGGAGGTTACGAATTAATTTATAGGATATGTCATCAAGACCAGGAGTAGTATCCTTTCTAGAGTTAAGAGCAATTTTGAATTCACTTAGTGTAAAAGGCTTACATAAAAAGTGACTTTCAGTGTTTCCAGCTAATTCAAAAATGTTTTGTAACCTTGTTGTGTCAATATCTTTTTCAGGTGGAGATATAGGAGCATATTTTTCAAGGAAAGAAGGGATCCATTCATCATCTTTAGGAGGTTTGCTAACTGCCACACATTTAAATCTACGGATGTAGTTCCAAATCATGCTAACAGGTGTGTATCTATTGAATGATTCACATAACAATCTCCAACCAAGTTTCTTTTTTTCCCCAAGTAACTTCTTTTTTTTCGCATCAACCTTCTTATATTGTATATAATTATCTATTGTAGGATAGGATGTATAGTTTCTCCATGCTAATTTACTGTTATTGACAGCGGTGGTACATTCATTGTCCCACCAGGGAACTGGTTTTTTAATTTTATGTTGTGATTTATTCACAATTTTCGGAATATGCTGCAGTTTTAAATTGTTCAGTGTATCACAAAAACTGTTATATAAATCAGTTGGGCTAGCTGTAATAAAGTTTAAATGATCAAATGCTTTTTCGCTTTCAGAATTATACCCGGACCAGTCAGCCCTGCTATATATGAAGCGTTCCGATGGATAACCTATCTCATATTTTTCAATGGAAGTTTGAATATTTATAAATGTTGGAAGGTGATAACTACCCATTGGATCGTCATGCACTTTCCAGTCACATAAAGGAGCTAGAACAGGACTCACACATGATATGTCTATAGCAGATGGATTATGATGAATAGTGCCCACAGTGGTTGGAACTCCTGTATTTAAAATGCAAAGATCACATTCATCTAATAAGTTATAGACATCATTACCTCTCGAATTCGATGACAAGCAACCAAATGCAACGTGATGTGCATTCAAGTCACTTAATAAAATGGTAGGCTTGGCGAAATCATCAATAATTTTTTTTAATTTTCTACATTTAAATCGACCTCTTGGAGGACTATACGCACTAAGTATAGACAAATCTCCTACATTAGTCTTAATAATAATAGCTACTGTTTGAAGATTATCATAGTAAGGAGTATGAACCACCTTGTATTTATAGGTATTTTTGATTAAAATAGCAACCCCACCATAACCATTAGGACCATTCTGTTTTATAATATCATAGCCTGAAACACTGAAAGTGCTCCCTTCCTTGAACCATGTTTCATTCAATGAGCAAATATCTATATCATTATCAGAAAGGAAGTTAATTAATAATGGTTTTTTATTATTAGCACTCTGGATATTAAAATGAGCTATTGTTATATATGTCTTAATGTAAGTTTTATTATAAGTTCTTATATTATCCATTAAAGTAAATTAGATAGAAAAACATCTTTTATTTTGTTTAAAGTCATCGGCTCTGTACCAGTTGAATTTGCTAATGCTACTAAGGACTTAACTATGGCATTTAAAATTATTTCATTGTTAGCAATTTTTTCAATTTCATTATTTTTTTCTACTACTACATTGCTTTTTTTATTTAAAAAAGTAGAGTCATTTACAATATTATCGGAATTATTTACAATTTTATGTACAGGCTTAGATTTTAGAACAGGAAAATTATTATCGTCTTTAACTATAGAGGCAAATGTTCTGTGTTGGTTTACAATTAAATTACGTTTTTCTTCTAATTTCTTCTTTTTAATGGGACAATCCCGAGATATGGCAAGGTGGGCCCCACCGCAGTTAATGCATAACAAGGTATCTGTCAAGCATTCCTTATATAAATGATTTCCAGAACATGATGAACACATTTGTTCGCTTCTACATATTTTTGCTGAATGGTTAAATTTGAAGCATTTGTAACATTGTACTAGAGGTGGAATGTAAGTATTTACTTGATATCTGAATAAATTTATAAAAACATATTTCGGTAAAGTTGTAGAAGAAAAAGTGATAGCCACTGTTGTCAGGGGAACTAATTTTCGGTCAGCATCCCTCTTCATAAATCTTTTTATTGAAATGATGTCTGAATCGGATGTAATATTTCTATAAATTTCCTCATTAGAGATGTCAGTGGGAACGAATTTGACAATGCCCACTTTCTCCACCAAGTGAGCGGGAATGAAGGCACGAAGTTTATGTTTAATTAAAAAATTGTCCAACTTTAGAAAGCTGTTAGCTGCAGCTGCTTTTTTGAATATAATGCCCACCTTATAGGCATTTATGCGATATACGCTTGTGATTCCTTTTACATTATCGGTAAATAATTTGGTAAGTTTTATAGGGTTTTTGTTACCAAGTTTTTCCTTTTCTTTAGATTCAACATAGACTGTGTAGTCAATATTGGAGGTATTTTCTAGGAACAGTCGTGTATAATTAGTTTTGAAATACATTTTATACCTTTCCTCATCTGTTGGGTTGGATATCTTGGGCATTTTTCTTTTGCGATCCAAGGGATCATCATCCCCGTCACTGTCCGACCCCATATTGGGGCAAAAAATAACGCGTCAAAATCTATTAAATGAAACTTTTTCCTTACTTTAAACCGAAAATAAAATGAAAATTATTGGAGAGAAAATTTAAAGCTCCCGCTTAATTTGACTTCCCGCCAAAAAGTCTCTGTCGTGTACCTGTTTGGAATAATAACCTAAACATATTTGTTTATTTTTGTGTGCAAATTATTTTTTTATATAATATTTCATAAACTAATGGAATTAAAGTAATAGAGACATAATTCTATGCTCATGGTGATGTTTAGTCTGTCAATGTGTAATTATTACCTAGATTTTTAAAACAGAAAAATAATTATATCTCCCGAACCAGGGTGACAAAATGAAAAAATGTTTCCGATTATGAAAATGCTATGTTTTTACTATTAGGTAAAATAAAAATCTTCAGGGCACAAGCATTTTTAAACTGGGACCTAACTTCCCTAACAAAACGGGCATTCTCCTTTCATGGTTACTCTTTTCCTCTTTATGGATAAAGATTTCTTCACACCACCCATCCATCTCAACATTTACCCGCACTGAACCCGCGTGTTAGATTACGACCTGTCTGAGTTTCAGCATTGGGAAAATATGCATAACCATATTATTATTATTATTTTTAATGTTTATTGTCGATTCGTCATCTCCGGCACAATGATTCCATCTGCTTATGATTTTTCCTCAGCAGTAACGACTGTTATTCGACGACAAATATTTCATTGTTTTTTGTTTTGGTGTCATCTATCTGTAAAATTAATACAATACAATGTTTGACATATTGATATTTATTGAATGCACGTGTCTAAAGTAAATTGTAAAAATAAACAAATAAGTTAACCCTGAATTCGGGTTTCACCACGTGAATTCATATGCAGATTCGTCGTATGTTGCGACTGATACAGGAATATTTGAATGTGACCTGCCTTTACCTATACTTTAGAATGCAAAGGGTCTGTTTTTTATACCCTGAGACTAAATTGACACAGGTAATGTCAAACTTACTATAGGAATAATGCCAGTTCTTTTGTGTTGTAATGTAATTTTAGTCTCAGGGTATAAAAAACAGACGGTAAATGAAAATGCATGAATTTTAATTAATAAAAGTTTGTCACTGTCAGGCATTCAGGATAGAGAATGGGAGAAAGTATTTGATGACTTCCTGACCAAAAAAATCTATTTATTTATTAATTTTCGTCGAAATCCCTTCAGTAGTTTTAGCGTGAAGGAGTAACAAACATACACACACGGCTACAAACATTTTCCTTTAAAATTTAAGATGCGGTTTTATTTCTCATATTTACACCATTGCTCTTTGTCAGTCCACTTGAAAAACACAACTTGTTCCAACTAGCAACGTGTTATATTATTTAAGGATAGCCTTATTGTGTCGACTACGAGCTCCATTGCCACCACGCACAAATTGCCCGGTTTCATCTAAACACAGTGGGCAAAACAAGTAGTTCATGCATTCATAAATAACAAATGCCCGTCATGAATTCCCGTTGTTGTTCCGACACAATGTGTTCAGACCTTTATATAAAAACAACTGGTTGAGAAAAAATTAATGAGAAGTTCGTGTGTAGTTAATACGCATTTCTTTAAGATTAGAAAGTGATAGATCAATTTCATTTGTTAAAAAAACTTACTAAGTGCCTGTCAGATTCGCACACGATGGCGATATCGAGCAAAAAATGTAGACAAAATATTGTGTCACAATTTAAATTGTCACTTACGGGATATCTTCCGTGATTTTTAATTACTTCGAGTTCCCGATATTTCGACGCTGTTGCAAGCGCCATGATCGCGGGAACTCGAAATAATTAAAAATCACGGAAGATATCCCGTAAGTGACAATTTAAATTGTGAAACAAACCGTGATAGTCTAAAACAGTGTTTAAAATATTGTGTTTCGTGAAGGAACCCCCTTTAATTTTTTTAATTTACTATTTATTTATTTATTTATATACTCTTTATTGTACACCATAAAAATACATTTTTCACAAGGAGCTTAACATTAGTAGGGGTGGCACAATTAAATCAAATTATTTGCTGTTGTAGTAACAATAAAAATACACATTCTGTAAAAATCACAACTCTCTACCTCTTACGTTTTACGAGAAACAGCCTGCTGATAGACGAACGGACAGACAGATAGACGGATGACAGCGCAGTTTCAGTAATGCGAAGTAATGTGACGGGATCCTCGTTGGCATTCCTCCAGTACGGAACCCTAAAAAGTCATTAACTGTTGTCATTAAGAGACACACACAAACTTCAGATAGTGTCAATCTGTTTGACATAATCCCGACTTACGTTTGTAACAAATCCTACAGATGAAAAGGGTGTTGCCAATCCCATATGTTAAATCAAACGGCGTTCATCTCAAAACTGAATCTCTTTTTAATTATCTATTACTAGCGACTTAGGTACTGAAAGGAGTTGGGGTGGGCGTTTGCCCAGCTGTGGGACAGTATAGGCTGAACAAAAAAAAATACTAGCGTCGCAGACTAGTGCCTGACTGCGATCCCACCTAATGGAAAGCAGTTATGTAGTGAAGCGCATTGGTCAATTACTCATAGTATAAAACAAAGTAGCTTCTCGCAGTCTGTCTGTCCCTATGTATGCTTAGATCTTTAAAATTCCGCAACGGATTTTGATGCAGTTTTTAAGTACATAGAGTGATTCGAGAGAAAGGTTTATATGTATAATACAAGCATAATATGGCACCCGTGCAAAGCCGGGCGGGTCGCTAGTAAAGAAATAAATAAACTATAGAATAAAGATTAAAACAAATAAAATAAATCTAATCAATATCTGAAAACGAACTACCCAAACGTGACTATGATGAAAATCAACAGAGATGGCTAGCCGTCGAAACAGAAACGGTTTGGTGGTCGCCAGCTCCTACGCTAAGTCCACATTCGTTCTAAAATTACGTACGTTTAAGGGGCACCCTCGGAAACAGGAGCTCTGTGTGTGGCTACGAAACTGGCGTGCACTTAATTTAAACTATCAATACCCGCGAAAAGAGACACAATAGTAAGACAATAACAGCGCGGTCGCATGAGACCGGTCGGGGATTCATGAATTAATTCATTACTAGAATCTGTGTAATTCTGTATCTGCATTTGAGAAGCTTGTGACTAAATAATAACAGCCGGGTCGATGTTCAGGGTTGAGCAACGCTTGCCAAGGTTGGTCTGTGGATGAGTGACAATCTTAACATTTCGAGTTTCCTCCGTGCCTCGAAAAGCACGTCAATCAGTAAATCCCGGCTAAACGTTAACCACGGTTTTAAACGCTCGTCAATCAGGGCCTTAACCTCTGGGGAACACGGTATCCGAAAGGTTGTCACCGTGTCCCCCAGATTGATGGCAACGAAGGAACGGGGTAGGGGTTTAGTCAGTAAGAGTCTGACACGCCCTCCCGCTCCGCCCAAGAGTGGGAGAAGTCATTCTGATGATTCCCCTACCGGAAAAAAAAAAAAAAAGGGCCTTAAGACATTATTATATTCCCCCTACTAGAACTCAGGCCTCCCCACTAGGAGAAGGAATGGGCCGTAATCTATCTATCTATCTGTGTGGATTAGTGGAGGCCACATGTCTTCAATGTGTTGTTTTTTGTTAATATATATCATGGCTTCCGCACGTGGTTTATCTTCACCGTTGAGAGCAGTAGTGATAAAATAAATTACACTAAGTAACACACCAGGCTAAGTTCGAACTCGTGAGTCAAAGCCATTACTACTGGGCCACAACTGCTGTCCGGGCCAGTCAAGACATTGTCCGTCCCAAATGTCAAGAAAATAGCAACAAATTGTAACCAGAATTCATATAAACTACGTTAATCTTATCAGCCAGTAACCTGGAGCTTCAATAAAACCACCCTACCTAAATGGCCAGTAAAATTAAACCCTAACAAGACATCGCTACTTTTATGGCCCCACATAAAGTTTGCTCAGTCGGTATATATGTTACCGCCACTAGTACGTAAGTCTGATTACGTTATCAAAGTAGACGGAATCGCGGACAAATAATACTAGACTGAATGTAGATATTAGTGATGTACCTAATATGCTCATTCGCATTCGCGAATTATTCGTTCATTTTTTGACATTTGTATTGGTATTTGCAAGAAACATGCTTTTGTGTAATGTTTTTGACCAACAAAATGGGCATTATATAGTATATATTGATTGAATGGATATAGAATGAAAATATTATTGATATGATTTTACCTTCGATCAACAAATCGAAGGATTTTACAGTAATATTTTTCTATCACACAACTTGTATTTTATATTTTCGGTGTCACGAATTGTGAAACAATCAAAGTAATTTTTTATATCACCTAAATTTAACAAATATAATAATACTAAGTAACCTCAAACCATAACAAATCTTTTCGAAAGAAGTGACTTCATTTAACCAGTTCGGTAACGCCTCTGCTATGTTCGGTTTAAACATAGCTGACACGAAATGTCAAACCTGTATTTCATTTTGCGCGCTCTTTGTTTGAAAGTCAACATTCATATTTGCGAATATTAAATTTGTATATTCGCATCCGCATTAGCGAATATGAGAAATCTAACATCTTACATCACTAGTAGATAAATACGCTTTATATCACTTGGTATTCTGTTAAACTGCTTTTCGTAAGTAATCGATTTAAAGTATCAGTATTGGTTTTAAACACGTCAACACTGCTAGTGTGTGGGTGGGTGTAGTGGTGTGTGTAGTGTATGTGTATGGCTGGCCATCGTACAAATGCATGCGGACAGATGAGTGAAGATCACACTCTTTGGTCGTTCGAGAGGATATTGCCGTTGAGGTCAACCACGGCGAAGGTATTGTGATGATCTGATCTGCCGAAGGTAGAGAAGTTTGGAAGGAGAAGGAGGAGGCCTCTGCCCAATAATGGAACACGATGTAGACTAACCGAAAAAAAAATACGTAGATGTCTGTGTGTATATTTTTTTCATCATCATCATCTTCCTACTCTCATTAAATGTTACTCAGGGTTGGCACTATACATTTTCTTCTTCCCTGGTCTCCTATTAATTTATTACCGTAGCACGGTAATTATTCACTTCCATTTCTTTTATATCACAAAAGTAGTGCTCAATATGGTACGAGGGACTTCTTCTTAAGACGGTTCCTTCAGCGGTAACACAGTACCCAAGTGTCCGATGTATTGAACTGCAGAGGATGTCCACCGAAGAAAATTTGCAGGAGTAAAAACTAAAACGGATAGACAGCCTCTCTCTGTGGTCGTAATCCAAAAGGTTACTTGTATACCGGTATATAGGCCAAGTTTGGCAAGTATTTATAACCCTTGTTACTTTTTGAACCTTAAAATGTTAATGGCAATGCTTCTGCAATAAAATTAACATAATAGAAATCGTTAATAAACTCCATCAGCGAACACTCCAAAATTAGTGCCGTCTGTGTCTAATTTTATCACCACAAAGTTACAAACTTTAAAGGAAATAACAACACTGTGTTTGCTATAGGTAAACGCAAAACTTTACAGTCCCTTTCAGTTTTAAAACTATTTCGGTATAATTGAGTTAGCCAGAATTTCGCGCTAGAGAGAATTAGTAGTTCGGTCCAGAATGACGGGGCGTACAATTTAATCCACACTTTGTAAAGTTGGGGCACAGAATATATTTGTACAGAGTGTCAACTCCTTCCAACGAGTATGAACGCACGCACACAGAGACATGCTTGGCGTACAGCGAGTGTAACCACACTCGCGATCGGCATTTGTTTGAGAACGCTGCACGATTGCGTTTGTGTGCGTGAGACTGTTGGTGCCTATTATATGAAGATAGCCTTCTGGTCCCATCTATTCTGTGGTTAAAGTTTAAAGTTGCGCTGAATTCGATACTATTATACTAGGAAATGTATTGACTAACGTAAGCTGATCTTAGTTCGTAGAATTTGTGTTGAGGCGATAGCCGGGCAAGTTGTTGTTTTGATTGATTGAAATGCAAGTAATAGGAGTTAATTCAGTAAACCAGTTTGGTTTAACTTATTTGCAGTATCTGTGAGGAGTTTTGAAGTTAGCTTTTGAAACTTCTTGTATTTATCAATACAACTAGGTATTATTAAGCAGGTTTTTTTTTCAAATTTGATGAGATTATTTTATAGGGTAAACCAGGAATAAAAACGTACCTGATCGGCTCAAATAAGCACCAAATTTTTAATGAGTCTAGAGTAAATCAAGAGAGCGCTTTTATAACTAAAACCGACTGTTTCGTGATTAAAACCTTATCCAGTTGCTGAATACGTTCAGAGACCACGGTAACGATAATCGCGTAGACCTGAATTCGGAGTTAGACAAAACCTCTCAACAGACTTTCCTGTCGCAGGTCGCTGTTGAAAGAAATTTCGCTAAAAATAAGCAACACCTTTGTTCTCTTCTAGATCTGTATTTGTTATTTTGTCATTAAAATCCCGTGCAGTCTCATGCGACCGCGCGAAACGTCATCGCAACATTGGGTTGTGGAGGTCTGGTAGGCAGCCGCTCCTCGTAAAATACTGGTATTCAGCTAAATCCGGCTTGACTGTAGGCTGACCCCAATTTAGTTGGGAAAAGCCTAGGTAGGTGATGATGAGATGATGGTTATAGGTACCCGTGACCAAAACCAGCCAATTGCCGTATAGCTTGGAGATAAGGGGTTAATATTAAGTATTCGTGAGTACCATCGGCCAATGCGTAACAAGACTTGGGCCTTCGGCTCGATCGCTCCATTAGTGGTTTGACACTAGGTGCTATTGCACAGGAATATTTTCTTAAGTGATTAACCATAAACATTAACATTTGATATATAAAGTCACGCAAAATTATTTTAAAAACTCATTTATATCATAGAATGCCTGCTTCAAACTTTTTTGTTTTGTATAATTTTTAGGTTCACATATTTTTACCTCGCCAAACTTTACAGTTTGATGGCGCCTTTAGAAAAGCAGTAGTAGCGGCTATCAATAAAAGCTGTCTGAAGCCTCAGTCTAATAGTTAAATCAATTGAACGCATCACAGTTAAGGCGCTGTATCGCGATGCCCGTAATACCAGTCCTATTAGTACTTTGGAGTTTATGGTATAAGTCATAGGCGGAAGCGTTAGTAAACTGTGTACGTATTCAATATGTATAGACTACTTTAATTAGGACGTAATATTTTTAGGGCTAGATTGCTATGTCAATTAAATTAATTTGCAATGTCAATTAAATTAATTACTCAGATACCCGCGAAACGAGACACAATAGTAAAACAATAACAGCGCGGTCTCATAGGACCGGTTGGGGATTCAAACGTTAAACGATTCAATAATTTGCTTCTCACCTAAAACAAAAAAAATGGCTATCAATAAAAGCTGCCTGCAGCCACAGTCTAATAGTTAAATCAATTACAGCGGCATCATAGTGATGCCACTATGATGCCGCTGTATCGCGATGCCTGTAATACTAGTCCGATTAGTACTTTGGAGTTTGCGGTGTAAATTATAGGCGAAAGCGATAGACGTTGCTAAAATTCAGTTTTGTAGAAGATGTCAATGAAATTGAACGATTTGGGTCATAAATTAGTATTTTATTTCTAGCAAATTGTCCGCAGTACTCATACTGCAATAATGTGAAATCGAATAAGTATCAATATTTACAATAATAATAGATAATAATAAATAAGATAAATAATAGAGGAGCTCGTGGCTAGATAATAACAGCCGCACAGGTCGATCTTCAAGGTTAAGCAACGCTTGCCTAGGTTGGTCTGTGGATGGGTGACCATCTTAACATAACGAGTTTCCTCGGTGCCTCGGAAAGCACGTTAAGCCGTTGGTCCCGGCTGTCATTTGGAGATCTTTGGCAGTCGTTACGGATAGTCAGAAGCCAGTAAATCTGACTCCAGTCTTGCCATGAAGTACCGTGTTACCTCAGTTAATGGGTTGTGGAGGTCTGGTAGGCAGCCGCTCCTCGTAAAATACTGGTATTCAGCTAAATCCGGCTTGACTGGAAGCCGACCCCAATATAGGTGGGAAAAGGCTAGGCAGATGATGATCAATATTTACAATAATAACTAAAAAAAAATACTTAATTGAAAAATACAACGGTCAACTCGCAAAGAAAGCCTTGTGGTCTTAAAATCTACCAATCTATAAATATTTTTTTTTTTTATTGAGCCTGTACTGTCCCACTGCTGGGCAAAGGCCTTCCCCAACTCCTTCCAGGTATTCTTACTTCGAGCCACCACGAACCAGTTCGTTTGGTAGGTATCTAAGTCATCCCGCCATCTCTTGCCGGGTTGACTTCGGTGGTGTCTTCCATCCAATGTGAAAATATAAAAAAATAAAAACCTTAAACCGCTTCTACTCCCACCTTATACCACACCAAGTTTGATTACACGCCGCAGGTACAACTCATGATAAATATTAGTTGTCTGTACCTTTAAACAATACATTGCTTGTCGGAGCCAACACTCTCCAATTACTGCAGTTACGACTACGCAATGTAATCAAAAATTATTAACGATACTTCGTAATGGAACTTCGATCGTTTTTTATTTTTGTAAATAAAAGAGGTTTAATTTGTATGCGATCGTGTTTACGCATTTCTGCACGTAGTGAAACTAGGTTGGGATGATAAGTAATGTGGGGTTTACAATCTGGGAATTCTGAATTGAAGTTTTTATTTATTTTCCTGGCTTTTAGGTACCGTCCCATTCTCTCGCTCTCTCTAACGGCCGAAACCAATAACCTATCGATCTCCAGTTTTGGCATACTGGAGATTGTAAAACAAATGATACAATACAAAAATTATCATGTTTTCTGTTGTTTCATTTGTTTTTCAATCTCCGAAATGTGATAGGTAGGTTATTGGTTTCGGCTGTAAGTTTGTTACTCCTTTAAGCTCAAACAGCTAAACGGATTGCGGTGAAATTTAACTCTCGAGTAGAACATCACCTGGCATAGCACAAAAGATACTTTTTAAGTCGCTGGCACCAGCTTGTTATCAATATTATAATCTTGAGGAAATTCTTTAAAATTATATAATACGGCAGACTAGCTTTTTCCCAAGGATTCGCTTGCGTAGCTTACCCTGAAACGTGTTATTCTTTTGGTAAGTATAATCAGCTTATGTCCACTCAGCGGCTTTATGAAACTTTGTATTAAAGACTTTTTGTTACCAGATCAGGATCTACTTTCTAAGATTTACTTCTTACAATGACTCGAATAATTTAACCTCTATATCTTATTTTTATAGACCCTCTAGTGTGAGAAATGTGTGAAATTAAAAAATGATACAAAAGGAATGTACTCCGAGGATAAAAAGAGTTCTATGTGCTATTCCAAGATATGGTCTATCCATAAACCAAATGTAAACCGTGCAAGCGTGAAGAGGTAACAAACTTACACGCGCACAAACTTCCACCTTCAAAATATATTAGCCGCTTCCAGTGGTTTCACCCGCGCAAAACGAGAAAATATGCCAAAGGATTATATTCCTGAAAAAAAAGTGCTATTCCAGGATATGGTCTACTCATGTGCTAAGTTTCAATAAAATCCGTTCAACTTAACAAAAAATTCACTCAAATGCGAAGGAGTAACAAAATTACACATACGCAATACTTTACCTATAACTGTGTTTATCCTACTTAATATTATTATAAATGCGAAAGTTTGTGAGGATGGATGTATGTTTGTTACTCTTTCACGCAAAAAGGGCTGGGCCGATTTGGTTGAAATTTGGTATGTAGATAGGTTATAACCTGGATTAACATATAGGCTACTTTTTATCCCGGTCAACAGGAAAAAAAAAGAAACGTAATCTTATTTATTCTTGGATTTTGTTATTTTTACTATAGGCTGCTTTTTATCAACACACCACGCGGGCGACGCCGCGGGCGGAAGCTAGTATGACATAATCCACATAACTGGCTTTAACATTTTCTTATAACCACATACTTGTCCCAATCGGAAATGAGTCTGGAAATTCGCATCAAATATTAATAAGAGATCAAATCATCAGACCACATCAAAATACCTACTCTATTACGTGAAGAAAGAAAAAAAAACATAATTTCGAATTTCTATCAAATCGGTCCGATGCTCCCTGAGAAAATTGCTTTTACAACCGAACCTATCAATATCCTAACAAGTCATTTATTTTAAGTAGATGTTTGAAAATGTGACAGATAATTATGTAAATAATGATGTAGGTATATAAAGTAATAAAAATGTCTTGAGCAGACTAAGCAAAGGATAAGTATAGATCTGCGAATACTAATCTTCTTTGCGGTGAAAGAAAGATGAAAAAAAAATCCCGGTCAAGTGCGTTTTGAACTCGGTTCCACAAGCAAGCGTGCTCCACATCATCGTTTACCATCAGGTGAGATAGTGGTCAAACGCGAGCGAATTATTATTGATAGAATAATAATTTATAAAAAAAAAACTATAGAAAAGATAGACTATAGATATGTAAATACATAGTTCGATTTTGGAATTAAGTCTCAACAAAGATAGGACTAAACGGACCATAAAATAACTTATCTTTAGATTAGCTTCTACCAGCGTGAAAGTAGGTTTCTCCATGCTCTATATAAACTTAGGACCACCGTTTTATCCCCTTAGGGGTTGAATTTAGAAAAACATCTTTTTAGTATTAACCTACGTTATAAAAGGAATCCTTTTGCAAAATATCACGCTCCTAGGCCCTGGCGTTCGCTACCAGTCAATCAAGAGTCGCTTTTTCTGCCTACTACGCTTTTACGGTTAAACTACAGACCCCATTTTGTTGAAATTTAACAAAGGATGCTTTTTATCTAGCTTCGATTTCGATTTTGCCTCCGCAATAATTGAAATGTATACGCTGTGCGTTATAAAAGTCCCTAATTTTTTTTTAAGAAAAAAAAAAATAAAATATGTGAAAAAAAATGGTATTCATATGCATGTGTATTGCTTGCTATGTAAGCACAACCTGATTGGTAGATGTCACTATGATGGTAAGCAGTGATGCAATTGTTGATGTTGAAGCGCACTAATTTATCAAAAGTCTATTTACTGTATTACCTAAATTACGGAAAGACCGCAGCAGGAAAGTTGTTACAGTACTTCCAGACTTTATAAATATAAGTGTGAGTGGTTCACACATTGTTTAATGTCAATAGCAGAGGAAGCTCAATTAAAACAAGTGTCTTAACAAAAGTTAGTGCAAACATGTCGGTAACTACCGAACTAGCCGACATTGTGTTGTCAGCCGCGCTAAACAATACTACTTTGTAATAGTATGCCTTGCGCCGTCTACGTCTGCCTCGTGAGACGCGACAAAAATGTATGGTGTGCAGAAAAATGGTAAAGCGATATTAAAAATTTAATGAAGTGAAATTATGTTTCTGCTCCAACCTAGGGTAAAAATTACTGGTAGAAAATGCCTAAGTTCACCATTGTACAGAGTGTCTTACTTGTGCATAAAGCTCTTTAAATAAATAAATAATCAATTAATAACGTAGATTCTCATAAGTTAAAGTTTATTTGAACTCTTACAACTAGTTTCTTTATCTAAGGTAACAGCCAAAGTAACGTCATGAAGTAATAATAACGGTTAAATTCGTTTCTTCACAATTTTAACCATTAGTTTTACTGTTACTTTTGCCCTTAACTTTTGCTGGTCATTGGAAGGCTGTTAAATTCAAAGTCACTGTTATTTTGACAAAATTGTATATATAGGTTTCACTGCGTTAATCCCTACATTTTATTTTATTCGATTTTTAATTTAGCTGTCACCTGGATGAAGACATTGACAAGATGACATTTGCTATTGACAACGGTAATGGTCAAGGAAAAGTGAATACTTCCTTTAACTGATAGTTTTAGTTTTGATGAAGAAACTCACTGTTAGTCTAAAGATATCACAGTGCAAAGTAATCTTTTAAAAAAAAAAACGCCATTGCCTAAGGACGTATTATTTGGAATACGAACGTTGATTTTCTAATGACTTTTTGTCTTAATTTGTAATTAGTGAAGTCTATTCATCATTATCATCATTTCAGCTGAATAACGTCCACTGTTGGACATAGGCCTCCACCAAGTGTCGCCACAATGATCGGTCCTCTGCGTCTCGCATCCATCGGATTACTGCAACCCTTACCTGGTCATCGGTTTACCTTGTAGGAGGCTTTCCAGCGCTGCGTTTTCGGTACGCAATCGTCACCCCAGTAATTAAAGGTCTATTGTTTTTAAACAAACAATCAAGTTTCGATAAAACATTGCGGTCCATTCCCTGCGCTGACGGTCAAGTTCATTGCTCCAACCTTCGTCTTGGTCTACCACGATGTCGCCTTACATTTAAGGGAACCTCATAAAATTACTTATTCTTCTTCTTCTTCCTGCCCTTATCCCATATTATTTGGGGTCGGCGCAACCGGCAACATGTTTTTTTCTTCCATTCTGTCCTATCACCCGTCACGCTATCATCAACTCCCTTTTCTTTCATATCAGAAAAATAAAATTAAATACTTATTATAAAACTGTTAAAATATGGTTACTAAAAATTCAAGCTATTGAATCAGCTTGTTAATGAAAAATTGGTCAAAAAAAGGAAAAAGATGGCATCCGTCAAATACCGATTCAGAATCAAGACATGAATGCATTAAATACAAATTGCCGTGCTATCCGTACTTACAAAACAAAATAAAAAGTACTGCTAGGAAGAAAGAAAAGTGCGCGTTTTCCTGTATTTTGTGCAAGAGCCTGAGAGCTTAATCATGCGCAAGATAAGCAGGTCGACACAGGGCTGCCAAGGTTTAATATTCATATAGATTAAAACATTACATATTTGTTTCACCAACGATCGATCAACGACTTGATTGAACTTTGAAAATTGGCTCGATCAATTTCAGTATTGAAAGGTCTGAAAGATGAGGTTAACATCAAACACTTAAAATTGCTGGTCACTTTATCGAACTTTTTGCCAAAGATTTTTTTTAAATGAGTTGTTCTAACCCTTAATTTGGTTTCGTTATAAACGTCACTCAAAAAACACGTTACATTTTTCGCCTAAACTTGTATTGTCCCACTGCTGGGCCAAGGCTTCCCTCCATCCCTTTCGTTGTCCCCGTCTTTGAGCTAGAGATTGCCAGAAGATTTTCGTCGAGCTATTTTCTTCGTGACCTGCCCTGTCTTTGTCAGGACAACAATATAGTATTTTATGGATTCGTCGTTTGATTGGCATTTGGCAGATATGTCCAGCCTGAATCCATATAATCTGAAACGCGAGCGCCCACCAATTGTTTAAAGAACTCTCAAAACGCCTAGTTGACACTTCGCGTGACCCGAGGGCTGGCTTTTATCTTGGCCAGAGAATAAGCATTACCATACAGCGTGGCAATGCTGCCAGCCTTTTGGGTACATTACCAGTCGACAGCGATGCGGAGGAGTTTTTCGACGCCATTTTTTAGTTTACTTTTAGTTAGTTCTCTAGGGTTTTTTATTTTGTGTAAATATATATTTGTAATGTTAGTACTGTAAATAAATAAATAAATCAATGTTATCTGAAACTGGTAAATATTTTCTGACACCATAGAGATACAGGGACAGCAGACAATTTAATCCGTTTTAGCATTCGACAGTAATGTTTTGTAATGCCTGCCTAAGAGATATCAAAAAATAAACCATAACTACTTTAAGAAATGCTTTCAATCAACCAAAAAACTAAACAAATCAAATCAAATCTTCGTCGGGAGTATTAGTGTAATCCCCGGTCACCAGAAGCGTGGGCTTGCAGACGAGGAGTAATAGTTAGCTCTCCATCCGGTCCTCCGGTAAGGACCAATCCTTAGTCATCGACGACGGCACGTAGCGTTCCACGCGCACCTCAAAGACATGTTTGAGTATAACCTTAGAATCCGAGGGCTGATTCCTGTTAGGGCCACGGGATTTTATGAAAGAGTTACCATGGCCCTAAAAGGCAGAGCAACGAAGGGCACAGGTAACTTTTAGTCGGTAATGCCTTCTTGATGTCCTGAACCGGGAGATATAATTTGATAACTGCCCACCTCAAAAAAAAATCAACAAAAATGTAGCAGCCCTACAAGAAATTTCGGGTAGACCTTTTGTCCCTCACCAATTCAATTTAGTGATAAGGGATAGAAAGACTTGTGATAAACACTAAGACAAATAAAGTAGCCTTCGATTGAAAGGCGAGGTCAGGGCGTTAAGGAAAAATGGGGGTCGTGAACCGAATAGTAAGTACTTTATTTGGTACTCCCT
Organism: Mythimna separata; assembly: GCA_030763345.1. Lineage (NCBI taxonomy): Eukaryota > Metazoa > Arthropoda > Insecta > Lepidoptera > Noctuidae > Mythimna > Mythimna separata. Next base: position 10,209,493 of record CM061190.1, read on the forward strand.
TATTAATGGGGGTAGTCTGAGATCGGGTAGGTATATAAATGCGTGCTAAGATGGTTGGTTGGGGAAGCAATCTGGTAATACTGTTCTGGTGGGTGAACGTTTGGTTGTTAGTTTGGTAAACGATCATGTGGTCGACGATGGAGCACGCATGCCTAGAAGTAGCCTATTCACTCTTGACTTAACCTATCACATACCCACGAAACGAGACACAATATTGTAAAACAATAACAGCGCGATCTCATGCGACCGGTCGGGGATTCATGAACTAAAGACCCCTAGGTTGTAGCTATCAGGAAACAGACCCCGGCAGGGAATTCCACTCTTTAGCTGTACGCATAATAAATGTACTCCCAAAACGCTTTGTACGTATGGGTGGGATGTTCACCATGTACCGGTGGCGCATTGCCGTACGTCAAGTGGTCCGATGATGAAACGGCCTTGAAGGAATTAAATTATGCAATCCCTGTGCACACTCTCACTCACAGTTAAAAAGTCTTGTCTTATAAGAGAGAATCTTCTGAGTGTGGAAAGGACTGGTGCATGGTGAAGTAATACTGGTGGGTTTTAGCAAGTAGAGGAGAAACGTTGATAAAAGGCATTTTTCGGACATCACACAATCTAAAAAAAACACCGAGTTTCCTCCGTGCCTCGGAAAGCATTGACTGAAAGCCGACCCCAATATAGTTGGAAAAAGGCTATGTAGATGACACAATCTGAAAAGTTTCTGTTTCCGGTTACTTTTAAATAAATCCTAAGTTAAGATAAATATAGTTAAATATTTTATTAGACATTTGCGTTATAAATAATATATAAGGCCTTTTTGTGCATACTTCGTTGGTTTTTTCGATATTTATTATTCCTTAAACAAGTACTCCATGAACCCATATTCATTTTGAGTTAATTTTGGTTCACTGTGCGAGTCTATCCTATATGTTAAATACGATTCACGTGACACGTTCGCGATGACGGAGCACGCAACGATACACACAGAGTATATGAAAATCCGACAAAATTGTACAAAAAAAGGCGAAACACTCTCTGTTTGGGAAATAATTTGCTTTGAGATATTTTACTATTTATCACGTAAATATTAATGAAAAATATATAATTAAATTATCTTTAACAATATAAAGGCATTTAATAATAGTCTAAAACTGAAGCTTTTAGTTTTTAAGTGTGTGATTAGCGAATAATGCCTTATATGAACCTTCCGTCTTTCGATTATAATTATGATTAACATTATGTAAAACAGCAGCACTGGTATTTTGAAAGGAACTGTAATGCCACGAACCTGCTCACTGAATACAAATGAAAGAAAATAGATAAAAAATAAAATAAAAACAGTAATATTATGGTTACTGTTTTTATTTTATTTTTTATCTATTTACACAAAAAAGCAATAAGGCCGCCCATTGTTTATACCTATGTTTTGTAGTTTTCGTTTCTTTTGTGTTTTTAATGATGTACTTACAATAAAGAATACAATAAATAAATAAAAAACCTTCAATTTATTTTTTAATATAAAATTACAAGGTTATAAACTATATAAGTTTACCCTCTTTATAATATTTCTTACTGACAAACACCGCAGACCAAGTACTCCTCAAATGAAATAACAGAAGGCAGTGCGATACAAAATGGCGAACGTGAACAGAATACGAACTACTCATTATTAGTGTGAGGAATTGAAGCCGGGGCGGGATTACAAAAGAGGCGATTAATAACGATACACGGAAACTATAAGAAAACAAAAGAAAACTGGCCAGGGCAATCAGTAAGGAAACGTTTTGAAGAAAACGTTGTTTTTGAGAGGTTTGATCTGTACTAAGTAAGCTGGTAAATTGCGTCTGCTATACAGGAGTAACTCGCGTTGTAGAAATTGACTGGGCATCAAAATACATGTATTTTTTTTCTTCACAGTTTGGTAGCTGTACTTAGTTACGCAATTATATCTATACTGTATACCAAGAAATTAATAATAAATATATCTTTATTTCAGACATACGTCCATACATTTTTAACAAATAAAATGTTAGTAAGGTTGTTAGTAGAACACATAAAAAAACATAAATAACAGGGTGTTAGTAATTTGTTAGTACAGTCTAATTAAGATAGGTACGAGGACACATAGTAGTCTATTTATTGTTTCTGAGTATGTGAACACTCGCCCAGTAAACAGTAAACGGACTGTTTATTTTGTACGCTAACGTTTTGAGGACAGTGTTGGTGCTACCCCGGACCCTGCTCATCATCGATGCGGTTCTCTTCCTGATGATGGCGAAGTAATCATCGATGGATGCTGCCGCAAACATTTCAGAAGCACTGCAGTACCTGGGTTTCTCCAACACTGCCCTCAGAGCGTCATACTGAACACGCAGGGCATTGAAAGCCCGCCGCGTATAGTTGATCCACAGACTGTACGTGTAGAATGACTGACAGAAGGCTCTGAAAAGTAACAGTTTCACATCTGTAGTACACCGTGCGAATCTGCGGGCCAACATATTGCAGCGGACTGCCAACGCCCTCCTTTCCCTCTCTAGGTCTGCATCATCTTGTAGGCGATCCGTCAGCATGTGACCCAAGTATTTTGCTTCAGTCACCCTCACTAGTGACGCCCCCCCGATCTTAATAGGTGGCACATTTGATGGAGCAATTACAAGGCCAAAGAGTTTGCTTGGATGAACGCTCTATCTCAGAATTTACTTATTCGAATTAAAAAATAATTTCAGTGTTAGAAAGCCCATTTTATTTAGAAAGGTTATAATTATTTACATATTTTATGTTTCGAAGTTCTATGCGGTTTACGACACTTTGAACAGACAACAACAGACAGGGCTGAAGACGAGAGATGCACGCGCGTTGTGGAAGCAGAAATACGTCGAGTATTTTAGTAATCCCTTTATCAACCCATCAGAAATCGAAAAGATTTTTTGCGAACTGCAACGGTCAATCAGGCCAACATGGAAATCTCTTTACTGACTGCGGACTCACGGTTGCTGTTCCAAAAACAATCTGGCCTAATGGGGCTTCCTTAGTCATCTCTAACACAGTGCTACGGGGACAAAAGGTTTTGGAGAAGCGACCACGTACCGAAAGGCGTCGCGTTGGAAGGCCTACCACAAGGGGGAATCCGATGGATGCGAGACTCACAGGACCGGTCGTTATGGTGACCCCTAGAGAAGGCCTATGTCCAACAGTGACGACTTTCATCTAAAATGATGATGATGATGATTATTATAAAGACAAGGGCGCATTTGCCAATTACAAGATTTCTTTTTCAATTTCGATTTTCGTTGTTGCCTTTCGCGATGCCCATGGCTATTAGCAACGGATATAAAAGTAAACACAAAGAAAATATAAAAGTACCCTCCGATTGAAACAAAAGGACGGGGGTCGGTATTACGTAACAACAGTCCGTGCTGCGAATAGTAACCAAGTTCTTATTAATGTCTCAGTATTGGGAAGGCACTAGCTAGCCGATGCGGATTTGCTCTTTTCTTTATTTTTTGGCACTTTAAGAGCTGCATCCTCTCTACAAAAAAGCGCGCGCTGAAATGTACAACAAAATGGCCGCTCGAGCGCGCAGCTGACGCCCGAGCAACGCGCGTTCTAAGGAAAAAATGTAAACGCGCGATTGACCCGCGCTTAACTAGCAGCGCGCGCTTGCATATGTACACGTATGCACACTTCATATGAATTCGGGGTTTTCAAAACGCGCGTTACAAAACACCCAATTTGTACCCGCTCTAAGAATCGCCATTGGTGATTAAAAAAAAAACAACTTTAAGACAACGCCATCTAGTCCCAAACCAAGCAGAGCTTGTGTTATAAGTACTAGACAAGTGATGAATATACTTATTTATTTTTATACATAAATAAATTATAAGTACCTAATTAGTCCTCGCATATGTAATTGCCATCTTTTGAAACGGGATACTTTGAATTGTGATATCTTTGGATTTACTCGGAATTGTAAGTTCAAATAAACTTTTAAATATTTTTCTGTTTTTGACTTGATCATTATTATTGGTTTCTTTGGGTTTTATATTTTCTTTAATATCGATTTATAACCATTTTTGTATAAAATCGTGTGGATATCTTCATGCTATGGATACCGCAATATGAAGATATCCGACATCCTATGATACTCAGTAACTGGTTATCATAATAATTAAAGTTAAATAAAAAGTAAAATAATAATTAAGGTTAAATAAAAAAAATACTGGTTATCATAAGAAAAAATCATCCAAATCGAATTACTACTAACAGACATTCCCTTTTACAAACATTTGAACAAACAAACTTTTGGTTTTTTTACTCTAGATTAGATATCTTTGTAAATAATTTACTATGGTGCCTCTATCTTTACGCCTACCTACCCTTATGGGGTTAAAGACAAATGACGGTGTATCCTGGTGTGCAATCGACTGTGTACGATTTAAAGTCATTGTAGATACTTTTTACCCTATTATTTAGAAGCTGAAGACGGTCTTTTTGTGGTGAGAAATCATGCAATGACATTGGGTAATATTTTATAAGACTTTTACTGATTAAAGCCACACCTGTGTCTTTCAATTGCCCATTCCGTTTTCAGGCAAATATAACGCCTTTCTACGTCTAAAGTAAACTGTAGACGGTGATGTTTTATTTAAAGTCAAAGTTAAATTAATATTTAGTTAATACTTACATTTTTAAGATGAAAAGAAGAAATAGTTGTTTCTTCTTTTTATCTTAAAAAAAGTATTAAGTAGTTCAAAGGACGATGTGATTTTTAAAAAAATATGAACAGCAGAATTGAAATAAAATTATGTACTTAATTTTTTTGTCAGTCATTGTTTTACTATAATACCAGCTGATAAAATCTCTGCGCAAATCATAACACATTCAGTTTATATTATAACGAGCAATCCAACTAGTTAATTACGTTATAAACTTAATCCGAAAACTAACAAACAATAGGACCCATAAACCATATTCCCCACCACTCATTAATTTAAACCCGTTACAAAATTCAGAAACAAAACACGCTAAACACATCCGATTAATATCGAGTTATCTCGACAAATGTGCGACAATCGGAATGATCGAATGACCCATTTAAATCGACTAAATACCGATACTGATACCAGGCATAGTATCGAGTTTAATGCCGATTGTTTATCGTAAACATGAATCGGTATACTAGCCCACTCGACGATGAATAATGGGTTTGGAATACAGATGTAGAGAATGGACTGAGTGGTAACCTCTCAAAATTGGCCATGCTATAGAAAGTGGAATTTCTTACCATAAGTTCCATCTACACTTTTTATTTGTATAAATATCTTCTCCACTCACTGTAATATCTGGAGTTCCTACGTGAGTGCAATCAAAATTTTAATTTTTGAAGGTGTGAGCCTGGAGTTCTGTCACACAGGTCTTGAACCCAGTATAAACTTCAGCTCTCACAAAGGTTAAATCTTCGAATCAATTGTTACTGATACCTTGGACCTTTTTGAGAGGAACAAATAAATATTATTATTACTTGAATGGTGTAAGTGGAAGTAAGCCCCTCTGAAGTGTTTATTTTGCGCCGAGTGGGCAACTCTTTACCAGTTTCTGTGTTTCCAAAATCAGCCAGGTCAAACCAGAATTCTAAACAAAAATTTAAAAGAAAATGTATTTTTAGGCTTAAGTATAATAATCAGTTATAATAGATAGATAACTATACTGTATTAGGCTAAGCTTGTAACTATAGCCGTAAAAAGAATCAATAAACAACTAGCCTTAAATACCAGTGGTGGTCCATTGGCAAAGGACTATGAATTTTGAGTGGTACGTCGTGGGCTAAAATGGAACTTTCTATAGTTTATCTCATCATCACTGCTCTTTAAGCAGGGAAACCGAGATGCCCTAATATAAAAAAATCGAAACTATGTAACCTCTACCAAACCACACTAGGCCCGCGTAGTGAAGTACGGCCTAGCTTATACTGGCCACACGATCTCTCTGTCTCTTTCACTCTTTACTGCTCATATTCACTTGGACAGGAAAAGCTCAGTCTATTCTCCATGTGTACAGTTTCGCGTTCAGCCGATAGTCTAAAATCGGGATTTAATCGAATTATGAGATTAACGCGCTGATTTCATTGTAAAAGGAATGCGTTTGTTAAAAATTATAGGCCAGTGAATATGTTAGTCGAATTTTATTTTTATTGTAATATTGGTAGGTGGTTCAATGGCTTTCATTTCAGGTACTGAATTGTGGTTGTACGATTTTTGATGTAGACTTTATCTCTATTCTATAAAACGCTTAAAGCAGTCGATAACCAGTGCGGTACCGTGCCGATTACAAAAATATGTAAACTAGTGCTTGACTGCGATCCCACATGATGGTAGGCAGTGATGCAATCGGTGATGGTGAGGCGCACTAGTTTATTAAGAGCCTATTCACTCTAGCCTTGAAGACACCTAAATCATAACCAGACGGGAAGACCACTGCAGGTAAATTGTTCCAGTCTTTCAATGTGGTTCAGTGGCTTAGTTCAGACCGTAAAGGAGTTAACAATGTGAGGGTGGATAGGAAGTGTGTAGTATAGTAGTAGTGCTACTCGCCGTACGATGGTTTGTCCGGTGGTAGAAAGGAGCTGGCGGAATCTTGTAAATTGCCAAGCACGCCGTACTCTGTCTAAAATGCATCCTGTAAAACAACGAAAGACTGGCTACCTTTGGCTGGCTATGTAAAGGATAGAAAATCAAGTTTATTCTTTTGTAAGATTTTAATGTTGTGTATTTTAGCTACTGGCTTTGTTGCCTGACAATAAAGGAATGATTATAATTAGCATTAGCGGCCTTATAATGTTCCCACTACTGGGACTCCGTTCTCCTCTCTTGGAGAGGGAATGGGCCATCCACCGCGTGGGCCCAGTGTGGATTGGCGGACGTCACATGTCTTTGAATTTTTGGTTCTAGGACATGCCAGTTTCCTTCAACTGGTGATGGAAAACAAATTATACAAAGTAATGTGCTTGACCGGGTTTGAACCCGCGACCTACAACTTGCAAGTCGGGGAAGTTACCACTGAGCCACCACTGCTTATAATACTCAGATATAATACTCAATGATTATATTACTCAGAATTAAACATGAAAAGAATGAATATGTCATGGCCAGATCCTAAGCGGTTATTTTTGTACCCTATTTTATTTTTTAGTAAAAAACAAAAATACATTGAGGAACAGTGAACACTACCCATAGACAACGTCGATCAAACATGTTTGACCATATCACGAAATAATCATACATTTATCTAAGACAGCACCATTTCATAAAAATTTTCAGCCAAAGTTGGATATGCAAGTCACATGAGGGCACATAACAGAGCAGCAAATCATAGCTCTCAACCACCGTGAGGAGCCAAGGAATGCGATCGCTGTGGCCGAAATCGGCTAGAAGGCATCATCATTTCATGAAATGGCCGATCACATCATGAAGTGGTCAACAATAACGATGGCTACATATCTCCCACTTATTTCAAACCCAATCTTTCACCATCGATCTTCGTACAAAGTCGTGTGTATCTTAAAACTAGTGTAGCGTTATTTACGTCCGGGACCGACTCCGGTTTTTTTGTCGTCTCGAAACCGATAGTTAACATCCGCGCTCGCCGGATAATCGCCGGATGTTCGGCCGAAAATCGCGTCGTTAGTGTGTGCTGAGTCTTAAGCAAGTGTTTGGGGAGTGTGGAGATGGATACTGTTTTAAGATTTTGGGAAGATTCTTTTGATGTTGACTCATCTATGGATGATAATGTACGTGAGAATGAATGAATATGATGAAAGAAGAGATGAGAAGCTGAATTCAAAATCAAAAATGTTTTTATTTCACATGAGCCTACACTTAACTATATGGGTACTTATAAAACGTCAGAAGCTAGTGCACGGTTCCAATGGAAAAGAATTCCTATGGAAAAGGACCGGCAAGAAACTCCATGGATGCTCTTCTCAAAACAGTTATTGCGTTTACAATATGTCCATATTACAATACAAACACATACAAGGACAGTGTAGACCAGTCAATACCCAAAACCACAGTGAAAATAAAATTAATCAAAAACTGGATTGAAATAGGTAGTAATCCAAATCTGTACTCCACAGTGTTCTATTTTGCCTATAAGTGATTGTCACTCAGTTGTACTCGACTTATTACATTTTTACCTTTATTTTTATTTTTACTACTGAACAGACGGTCGTGTACGTGTGTTTGTCACCTAACTCCTCCTCAACGGTTTGAGCGATTTGGACGAAATACTTGTGTGTATATTTGAATCTGGTGAGTGGTAGTACAATCGAGTTCTCAAGTTCTCAAATTCTGTCGAACAGCCAGCTTTCAGACAAGACAACATCTGCCGAGACCGCTAGTATAAGTTTTTGAATTCAATATAGTTAGAATTAAAAATTGGTTTCTAAAATAAGCCACCTCTATAAAATCCAACCATAATTTACTTACACATAGAGCTACCATACGCATCTCTAAAACAGTAGAGCAGCAAAAAATGTGACTCTACAATTTTAAAATGAAAGGTCTCGTGTTTGATACACGCTGGGTAGTTACCAACGAATTATTGCTCTACCAAATTTGTAGAGCGAGCGTGAGCTACGAATGGTAGAGTCCATATTTGTTTTCTTTTACTCACGGATATGTAGAGTTATTTATTTACTTACGTAGAGTCCAATTATGAATTGTTTTGATGTTTAATTGTGTTGTCCTTAGTAGAGTATGGTTCATTTTGGTTGTATTCCCACGAAGAGGGTTTGATATTGTTGAATATAGATCTGATTATAAATCAATGTAATTCATAGTCGTGGGAAAACCAATCCATAATCACCGTATTTTGAAACAGACTCACAGAAAGTAATTATGTGCCTGCATCAGTAGTAGAAAGAGGAGGTCTGGTAGGCAGCCGCTCCTCGTAAAATACTGGTATTCAGCTAAATCCGGCTTGACTGGAAACCGACCCCAATATAGTTGGGAAAAGGCTACGCAGATGATGATGGTCAGTAGTAGAAAGAAAAGATAAAAAGAATAAAACTAAGTGTCAGTACACGAAATACGTACGTCACCATAAGGTGCTTACTTTGACGTATTTGTGTGCATGTACACAAATACGTCAAAGTAAGCACCTTATGGCTTTTTTCTTGAGCTGGAAAATCATAGATTAACTTCCCGTTCCCGCAAAGATAGGTTCTAAAATGGCGACTACATGCCGGAAGATACAGCGTTGGAAGGCGTCCCACAAGGTGGACCGACGACCTGGTGAGAGTCGCGGGAATCCAATAAACGCGAGATGCTTAGGACCGCTCGTTATGGTGACACTTGAGGGAAGTCTATGTTCAGCAGTAGAAAGAAAGAAAAAAAATGATTTATTTGGCTCACAAGCATATATAACACAGTGAAAACAAAACGTGTAGATTAGAATCTTAAACTTAAACTTAAAAATAAACATAAATAAAAGTAACAATAAATTAACACTGCATGTCACACATAGACATCTTTCGGCTGAAATGGCGGTGATGATGATGACGATTGATTAAGTATAACTGATTAAAAATTAAATAAGTAAGTAAATATACCATACTAACTTCTACGAGTGGCTTCACCCACGTGAAAACAGAAAATAATTTTACGGCAACATGCCCCCGGTTAGGCCTCTCACAAGGTGAACCGATAACATGGCGAGGGTCTCGGGAATCCGACGGATGCGAGACGCACAAGACTGGTTGTTATGGCGAAGCTTGGGGGAGGCCTACGTCCAGCAGTGGACGACTTTCGGCTGAGATGATGATAATAATGCCCCTAGTATAAAATATCCTATTTTCCATTTTCGGACATGGTCTACTTTTATGATTTTCAATGAAATTCTGGACAAAGTTGATATAGCAGACAATTTATAAAATTGTAATCTTGGTGTGCAATAAAGTAAACATAAATAAATAAATAGTCAGATTTAGAATAATAATGATTATTTCAATGACGAACTATGTATCCAGATTTAAATATACTTTCCAATCCTAACAATTCAAGTTAAAATAAAAAGCACTCATTATCCTTATCAAATTAACTATTGTGTTGATTTAATTAATATCGTTATCAATGATGTTAATTATTTTTGAAACAGTTCTACTAACATATTGATTTATACCACACGCATTTGTGTCAACTAAAATAAAGCAGTTTATAAATGTGCTCTCAAAAAGTTTAAGATCAACAAAGTCTTTAACTGAAGCAGCCGCAATCAGTGAAAATCAAAAAAAAAATATTAATAGTACTGTTGTTAGTACCGACGAATCATTTCTAGAAGAAGAAGTACTACATGAAAATCTCAGTGACCTAAAAAACTTTAGTGACAAAAAACCAGAACTCAGTAAACCGAAAAACTTCAGTGACAAAGAACCAAAAATCAAAATGTGTGGTGAACCAGATATCGACCAGTACAACTACTATGGGATGAACATTACTCTACCAGAAGATGTCGTCTTCTTATATCCTTGGGGTCTAGCAGTGGTGACCATCTTCTTAATTATCCTGTTCCTGTACATCGGTATATCCGGTAAAATACCCGAAGAACTGTACCGACTGTTGGCTTTGCAGCACTTGGGCGCAGGCTACCTACAAGTTACATGTCTAACTTTCTATAACCTTAAATTTGGAATAGAATTCTTAGACACCACGTTAGAAGATGGCTATTCTTCTTTGGATCTTATTATTACATTCACAACAGCGTGTTTATCCTGGATTGTATTTTTAAGAGTGTTTCTGTTTAGAAATGGTGAAGAGTTGTATAGTTTGAAACAGTTGACGATATTTTCATCTCTATCTATTGCAGTTATTGAAGCATATGAATGGTTAATGTCTTTGGTTGAAGATTCTGCTTCATTGCTTCCAGCTTTACGATTAACATCAGTTTTATTAATAATGTCTGTACCTGTAGTTGTCTTTGTATTGTTAGCTAAATGTTTGATAACATCGTCATCAGAAGTGCCAAGACTTCAAGCTTTATTTTTCATGATTTATCTATTAATTTTTATAGGTAGTGATGTTCTGTTACTAAGATTTAATTTACATTGTGAGTCCAATACAAATATGTTACTTTGGAGCATATTTTTGTATCTTAGATTAGTGTTGGAAATAATTTTGTATATAATTTTTGATCGGTATCTATTTCATTTCTTTTTAAACTAATATGTTAATATTAATGTCACTTAAAAATATAAAGTGTTCTAATTTTTGTAGTTTTATTTATTATTCTCAAATTACTATTATCAATGTTGCCATTCATGAAACTTAAGCGTAAAACTGTTAAATTCTCCAAGTCTTCGCAATAAGCTGAAATCAAATGTCACTAGAAACAAACATACCCTTCACACACCAAACATTCTTTACCAACACTGAACCAACACACTGTCGCCAAGCAAATACCACAAAAGACACAATATATCACAAAACAAAGGTTGAAATGTTAACAGTTTACGTACAACAGTCTAAGAATGTCGGGGTAGTAATTCTTCAGGGCACATTAACGATGGCGCTAAAAGTTCAGCCACAAATGCAAACTCCATGGTGGAAACTCTCCAAGTTCGGAGTTTTGGGCTAACGATTTATCGATCTTGTTTAAAATGTTGAAATCGGGCTTTCCAAGAGATTGTGTCTGGCTTTACAGGGTTTTATGAGAAAACTCTTTAGCTTTGATCCGTACAAATGCTGTTTACTTGCAAATCCAATCAAGTTATTTTATTTTTCTCAGTGCAGTTGTATTTGCAATGAGCGCGACATTCTTGGTATCAAAAGTGCTTATAGAAGAGAAATACCACGCTGTGTGTAAACATCTATGACGTCACAGAATCTTGCATCGCGCAAGCAAAGTTCTCCGCGCGATTTGAATAGATACAACAGCCCAAAGACACCTACCGGGCAGTAGCCCACTGGTCATAACACCCATCCGGTTGGAAGATCTTCCCTTTTCAGCGGAATTATGTGTGACTTTACTCTCCGTTCCACATACCCCCCAAATGTGTTTAAAGACGGTGATCATAGATGTTGGAAAAAAGGCTGCCAGGCTAATATGGGATTGGGTGGAGTACATCAACCACACTGCTCAGACGTCAGAAGCTGTAGGGCGATTTCCTGCCTTGTGGACAACGAGCAATGAGGTCGATCATCATTATCTCAGCCAAAAGACGCCCACTGCTGGAAATAGGCCTCCCCCAAATGAGGTCGATACCTGCTCCCTAATGGTTTTTTTTTTCAGATATGTAATCATCAGTATGACTTCTCCCACTCTTGGGCAGAGAGGGAGAGTGTGTCAGACTTTTACACACTAAACGTTCCTTCCTTGCCTTCGTTCTGGGGTCACGAGTTTCCCTTTCGGAATATAATCCTTGGCCACAGTGCCCCATAATGGGTACGTTAGAAAGAGTTACTTGTGAGTTCTTCAAGCTCACAAAGCTAAATGGTCTTGTGTGAAATTTAACATACGGGTAGACTATGTCTCGGAATAGATAATAGGATATTTTTAATCCCAAAAGTATACTCTCTAAGGCGGCCTTCCGAGAAGAGTGGCGGCGTGTTGTGTAGCTTGCCACCAACACCTGAAGTGATGACCACGACCACTCTGTCAAGAGTGATACCGATGAAAAAGAGAAGCAGATGCTGTCTTACGACAATTTTCTACTACTTACACTACCCTTCAGTAAAACAAGTTCCACATAGACTCCAAATAAAGTCAATTAGCAATATCTGCCTAGCGTTTCCCAACTATATTGGGGTCGGCTTTCAGTCAAGCCGGATTTAGCTGAACACCAATATTTTACGAGGAGCGGCTGCCTACCAGACCTCCAAAACCCATTAACTGGGGTAACACGGTACTTCATGGCAAGACTGGAGTCCCATTTACTGGCTTCTGACTATTCGTAACGACTGCCAAAGATCTTCAAATGACAGCAGGGACCTACGGCTTTACCTGCTTTCCGAGGCACGGAGGAAACTCGTTATGTTAAGATGGTCACCCATCCACAGACAAACCTTGGCAAGCGTTGCTTAACCTTGAAGATCGACCCGTGCGGCTGTTATTATCTAGCCACGAGCTCCTCTCAATTCAATTAGCAACAAAATTAACAATTGACTATCAACCCCACAGTCAGATATAATGAAACTTTGCACTGGTGAACTCAATATTAATCTGCTAAAATGAATATGGCGTCATAATTCAATCGCTCACTGTTATGTAAGTGTTGCCATCATCAAAATTGTGGCTTTGCATTGCCATTGACGGTAATGCGATTATTAATTTGTTTCGTTATAACGATTAAATTGGATTATTTTTGGTGTGTTTTATAATTAGGCTTGGCTTTTGATATTTGTTGGTTCATTAGTGAGGTTAACGCTTTACCTGTATTATTTGTAACTGGCAACCCGTTCCAGTTTTGAATAGGTTTTAGAAATCTTTGAAATTGTAAACTTTTCATTACTTTAATATACATGTATTATACACCTAGACCTTTATCAGAAATCACTCTATCTATTGGTGAAAACTTCATGACGATGTGTTTAGTAGTTTTTGATTTTATCACGAACAGACAGACAGGTAGACAGATGCGAATAGACCGAATTTTCAGACATGTTAGGTGTTTATATATGCATAATCTAGTAAAAAAAAGCTTAGAATTCCATAAGTTCAATTATAAAAATACATATCCAAAAGCATAACATTACGGGATGGAAGAAAGGTAATGTTCTTTGACTAGCTATTTGAAAACACATAGGATATTTTGCGTCACAAATGTTAGCTAGTAGTGACTTCGTCTCCATAGAGATCTTCTTTTTGGGAATAGTAAATAGCTTCAAGGTGGACCGATGGCCTGATGATATAGGTTAAATAGCAGGCTTCTTGACAAATTAAAGTGGCTGTAAATTTATGGTTTAGGAGAATAATGGCAAGTGTATGCGATGTGACGTCGCATTGTAAAAATCTGCGAGTTCGCACGAAGAACTTGCGATAGCACATTGTAAGTACAGTCATCTGAAACCATGCTTTGCTACACAAAATCGCATCGTAGTAGTTCCCATTCAAGTGTCTGCGATACAGCAACATATCTCATGGTAGTTTTGTGTGGGAGGCCATAAACGAGGGATTGAAATTTTTGATAAAAGACAAGTATTTTAAAACCGCTTAAATTTTCAAAAACATTACGAGTATTAATTACTCAGATACCTGCGAAACGAGACACAATAGTAAAACAACAACAGCGCGGTCTCATAGGACCGGATGGGGATTCAAACGTTATAAGGGTACACAAAACGCCATGAAGCAAACTGTAAAACAGTTAATTGGAGACCTAAATACTGTGGTATTTTTATGGCGATCATCTGTCACTTTCACTGATCGTCTCAAACGTTTTTGGAACGAGTGTTTTTTAAGTGACATTTATAGAGGCGCTTGTAGACTTACATACAGAAATGTTTCAACGAGATACCGTGGCACTAGAACTTGAGGAGCTCGAGGCTAGATAATAATAGCCGCACGGGTCGATCTTAAAGGTTAAGCAACGCTTGCCTAGGTCGGTCTGTGGATGGGTGACCATCTTAACATATCGAGTTTCCTCCGTGCCTCGGGCCGTAGGTCCCGGCTATCATTTGTAGATATATGGTAGTCGTTACGGACTTTTGCCTTTACTTGCTTTCCTATAACCTACCGACGGATAGTATTTCCTACCAAAAGTTGTGGAATAATAGATAGAATCTTACTGTTTATCGGGGATAGCTATCTGTCTATGAACTGCGGTAGGTTATTGAAAACGGGCGTTAAAGACCCAACTTCCCTACCTAAGTCAAGCAAACCATACCGAAATCAATGTAGCAGTATTTAGATTGAAAATACAGACAGCCATTTTAATAATTTATTCCTGTTTTCCTGCAATGATTGATTGAACGCGGGAAGCGAGGAAACCATTAAATGCAAAGCTTTTGTACAAATTATTGATGGTTTTCAATTTAATAATTTATTTGCAACGACGGTGAATGAATGGCGCACGTTAAGTGGGGGATTTAAATTCTCTCTTATTGTTATTGGCTGTTGAATTCATCAGCTTTATCTAGGCTTTTACCTGTATTAATTATTTTGAATCTCGGGATTTGGTTTCTTAATAATATTTTTGTAAATAAATGATTTATTCTCTTACACGTTGACAGCCGCACTTTTTTTTTCAATCCTGCAGTACAGGGCCTTTAGGGCCCTTTTCTGAACTATCATTATGACAGTAAGGGGCGTATTAGACCCCGTAACGATTAAGAAACTACAAGCCCAGTCCGTGATGAAAGTGACCCCGCATTTAAGTAATTATATAGCACTGCATTCTGTTCTAAAAGTGTGTAATAATATTCCACAAATTTCACACAACACTATCTAGTCCTAAACTGAGGAGAGCTTGTGCTATGAGCACTAGACAACTGATAAACATACTTATATATTTTTAAATATGTACATATTATAGATAATTTACACCCAGACACAGAACCAACGATTGTGCTCGAACTTACAACCTCCATCGTAGCAATCAGTACTTTTAACCACTAGACCAAGAGGCCATTCAGATTATGACATCAATATGGCTGGCCTCTTAATCTTCAAATTTTGAATTCTCTTAATTATAATTATATGATATCTCGCTAAATCTGTTGAACGCCTCATATGGACTAAGAAATCAAAATCCTGCATCGCAGTATCTTAGATCTCCGCATAATTAGAACATATAAAACACTCCGAAATCAACTATCGGGCCTAAATTAATATAATCGTTTGACCACAAGTCAAAATTATTACCCAAACTCTCCACCCACACAATAATCTATCACAGACTATACGTCAATAGTAAGAAATTAAGTTAATAAAGATAATTAAACCACTATATTAATTACGAGGCGCCATGTCCAAATATGAACTAGAACTAAAAAAGAACAACAGGTTTAATGACTTAAGTGTAAGTTAATAAATTAGACTTCAGTCTTGCCATGAAGTACCATGTTACCCCAGTCAATGGATTGTGGAGGTCTGGTAGGCAGCCGCTCCTCGTAAAATACTGGTATTCAGCTAAATCCGGCTTGACTGGAAGCCGACCCCAATATAGTTGGGAAAAGGCTAGGTAGATGATGATGTAAGGTAATAAATTGCAGGAACATTTGAAAGGGTTTCCGCGGCCCAAGAAGGCAAAGGGCAACTAAACGATACAGATTTACAGAAATCATTCTGTTTATTTCCCACCCAAAAAAAAGGTAGGTTTTAGATTTAGTCAGTAAAAGTCTGGCACCCCATTTCGCTTCACCCTAGAGCAGGAGATGTCACTGGATACTTCCCATCTCAAAATAAAAAAACAAAATATTGATCTCCAAGAGAGGTCTTGGAGTCTTGGTAGGAACCTCATCCTACCTGATCTGGGGAAGAATTCATAAGATCATGGATGTCAGTAAAAGTCTGACACTCCTTTGCTTTACCTAGAGCTGAAGGGATTACAGTTTTCTCGCAAAAGAGAGTAACTACTCGGTGTCGATACTCCAGGACTTTGGAGCTGTGACACAATCAAAAGCCCTACCACCTACCACTCTTAATGTGGACCATTTGACGACCTAAACTGAACTGTTTAAAGGATGGAGCTATATAATGTGTTGTGTATAGCTCCATCCCTCTTTCTCCCTCACATGACTGACATTTTAACACGTCATAGCAAGGCTAGCCAAGTTACTTGTCATTTAAATTATTTGACACGAAACAGTCGTAGTTTCGTGTCAAATAACTTTTTTATAATCGGTAACGCCTCGACATAAGCGCAACGTTTTTACAAGCTGCGGACAGCGGAGTACTTGCAAAATCGCTATTTCACCTGCAATCACTATTTCATAGTATAAAATAGTACCTATTGAAAAGCGAAATTATCAAATAAAAAAATTAGATAGGAACGGTTACTATGGTCTATCGGTTTAGGTACCTAATTAACTAAATGTTGGCATGTCTTTTTATCTAAAAGTTGTCTAAAAATTGTATGTAAAAATCTTTGCAACTAGGTATTTACCTATTACTTAAATCGATGTTAGCTAATAAACTAAATTTAAATAATCTTTGTGTATATATTATATACGACCTCTTTAATATAAAAAGACATACCAAGATTGTTTACCTTTAGTTAACCACCTAAACCGATGGACCATAGTTTAGTAGTAGTCAATTTAACAGATCCGTCCCAAAGATGAGAGCAGTCCATACACAAATAATGACATATTCTTAAGGTTTTTTTTGACTAGTTCCTAATAATGAAGAACTAAGAAGTAATTGACGTATTCTGCTGACCTTACAACCGCATATAATAGCGTTGTGTATGTCTGTTCGACTCGTAACAAAGATTTGGCCTTATTTGGTGACACCTACGCAAATTCTACTAGATTTTTTGTTAGATATGCGATGATGTTAGTGTGGATGTGGTTTTGTCAAACTTGTATTTTTTTTAAATACATGAAGAAATATCATGCTATTGAAAGTGATGAAGCAGGGTCACGTCCCTCAGCATTGAGGAATACGACACAAAGAGAGAGGTTTTCTAAACAGGGAGAAGTTATTTAATAATGTCTTGAGGTGGCTCAAGAACAAAATGTATGGTTTGCTCCACGACCAACAGTAAAATAAATAAAACGTGCTTATTCTGCCCAAATTGACTCACAATAAAATGCATTAAGTACGGTGTTGCACCATAGACCAAACAGAGTTGTCTGTGATCTATTTCACCTCTGACACTAGCAAGCCGAGACCGACAGAGACAAACATAACAGAAAAATAAACAATAATAAGACGCAAACCATAATATTAACAAAATAAAAATTAAATCAAGTTGTGCGTCGCATCTTAGCTCATAGCGGCCAGGTGAAGTGCAGACCAATGAACTGCATGCATTTTCTTGGTTGCCCGAAATGACAGCTCCGCTATGGCATCCCAGTGAGGCATGGACCGTAGAATAAATAAAACGCCCAGCAGGGTCGAAAGTAACTGGGGCTATGGATTATATGAAAGTGAGCCCCGGGGCCCGGAAACGAAGGCAAAGAAGGAACAGTAAAAGTATGACACGTCCTCCCTTTCTACCCAGAGCAAAAGAAGTCATTAGATGTTGGTGTAGTATTCCTTATTTTTAGCTGGCTAGTAACAATAATAATTGTCAAAGCACAAATACTAGGAAAAACCCACAAAATTGTGCAAATCGCCTATCCACACTATGCCACCGTCCCCGCTTGCGCTCGCGCCGCCCGGCGCCACAGAGTCGCGACCAGATCGCAAACACACCGTTATATACGCCGCGGACACGAGGCACAAGCGACAGCGACAGCGGAAGCGGAGATCGATAGCCTACATATTAATCGGAGACAGATCAAACCGTTTTGATTAATGGCAGTAGTTTAGTTTTTTTGTTAGACTCTTATCGAAAGTATGTAAGTTGTGTAGACGGTCTATTTACGAGTCAGACATGTCCAATGCTGTAGGTAATTGGTTCTATACGGAAACCAGATAACAATCACTTTCACGTTCGATTATATCAACACCTACATTTTGGACAATCGCAGATCTATACAATGACGCAACGGGGCTAATTAAAATATGTAGCTTCCGTAACTTAGGGACTTAGAAAAAAAATCTTTAATATAGGTAATCAAAGTTGATTGTATTAAAGATTTTTTTCCCTTGAGTTTTGCTGCTACTGTAAAAAGAAATGTCTTGGACATATGACAATGCTAAGCTAACCTTTCTTCAAATTGAGAAATCATGAAAAAACTTTTTCACTTCAGCACCTCAAACAAGTATGTTTTGCAGTTTAAAGACAGTGAGCAAAATTCGATTTTGCTGCGAGCGTGAGACAAAGTAACTTTTTAATTATTTTTTTTAAATGCCGAGTCAGTGCTGGGTCTACTCACAACATTCGAAAGATTTGAATTTCACTTTGTTCTGTCACTTTCACTTCGATACGAAAAGAGCGAGAGATAGAAACAAGTCGATTCTAAGTTCGATTTTCAAATTCCATATATATTATAATAGGCTGAAAAAAGAAACCAACAATAAATCGTTCGGAAACACGTCACCTATAAAATTTCAAATCAAGGTTTAAATGTAATTATTATATTTTTCTCTTAATAATCGAATTATATTTTTTTAATGATCAAATAAAGAGATGTTGAATTAAAAAATACGAAGTTTATCATGTATCTACATAATTATTTTAAGTTTTAACAATCTTTATTGTGACAGAATAATTTAGTAATAGTGCAATTTCCGAACGCATCTTTAAAAAATAGCGGGCTTTAATTTTTTATTGTTTTCTTCTTCTGTTCGCTAGCTACAAAGTGCGATACACGTTGGATATTATTATTTTATATCGGTTCCAAATAAAACTGTTACTTTTAATTTGCAAAACTGCAATAATTTTACTTTTAACTTTTAATTTTTACAAATATACATGTGGTTTAAATATTACCAAGTTGTATTTTTTATTACCTTTACATTATTTGTTCTCGCTGCTGAAGTGAAAAATTGTATGTGCTACACAAGACCAAAGTTATTTGCATCTCGTGTCTTTGAATCCCTCGCTGCACTCAGGATTCTAACCTAGAATCACTCGCTACGCTCGTGATTCAAATATAGAATCCTTCGCTTACTCGGGATTCAAAATCAACACTCGCGGCAAAAACCAACTTTGCTCTCTTGTTGCACAAATAACTATTCCCACTCTAAAAGAAAAATTAACAAAAAAGAAACAACATAGTACACAGTAATTTGACAATATGTATGACTACTATCCACAAAGTTAAATTAAATAGAGTCATATAAAAAGGTGACTCGACAACAAGTTTTCTGGGAACTCCCTGGGAAGAAAACTCTTATTGAGGTAGTGATATCTACTTTTTTTCATCAGAACACTTGATGAAAAAAATATAGGAGGCTACGTCTACCAAAACCTATATAATGTGTTAGATACTTCGATCAAACATTGTTGATCGAAGGTTAGATACGAGTTTTCTATGAAACTTATAAAAAGTTTGTAACTTGCGCCACCGACCCGTCCAAGTTTCTATCGATGATTTGTCGAATAGCTTTACATAACACTGTCACTTCTGATGCAAGAATTTGAGGTAATTGAATGACTGAATAAGAGATTTATGTGAAATCGTAGAATGGTGCTGAGGTAAATCGGTACTTTAAGTAAAACCCACCATGAAATTCCTTTGTCCAGTGGATTTTGCTAAACGCTTGTATAATCTCTACGCGATTATGTTGTCAACTTACTGATATAAATGAAACTAGTGCTAAAATTTATCTGAAATTGTTTAATCGTCAGAGTGTAAAAGAGTTGGATAGTTGGAAATAATATCTAAGATACAGGTACATATAGAAACTTAAAATATTAGTGCGATACTTTTAGGAGGTGATGACGTGGTTAATTATCTAATCAGTCGAAAGACGTCCACTATTGGACATAGGTCTCCTCTAAGTGTCACCACACGGCCAGCCCTGTGCGTCTCGCAAGATCCATGAGGTCCATCAGATTCCCGCGACCCTCACCAAGTCATCGTTCTACCTCGTGGGAGGCCTTCCAACGCGATGCCTTTGTACATTGGCATTATCGGCCTTGTAATGTTCCCACTGTTAGAACTCAGGCCTCCTCTCTAGGAGACGGAATGGGCCGTAATCCACCACGCGGGCCCGATGCGGGTTGGTGGATGTCACATATCTTTGAATTTTTCGTTCTAGTACATGTCGGTTTCCTCCCGACGTTTGCCTTCACCGTTTTGAGAGCAGTGGTGATGAAATAAATTACACGAAGTAATGCGCCTGACTGAGTTTGAACTCACGACCTACAACTTGTAAGTCTCAGCTAACTGCTCAGTTCACGCCTTTGTACGTTTTTTTTTTTTTTTTTTTTTCCGGTAGGGGAATCATCAGAATGACTTCTCCCACTCTTGGGCGGAGCGGGAGGGTGTGTCAGACTCTTACTGACTAAACCCCTACCCCGTTCCTTCGTTGCCATCGATCTGGGGGACACGGTGACAGCCTTTCGGATACCGTGTTCCCCAGAGGCTTCGGCCCTGCCGGGCCCCTACAGTTTGCTGACATCTCCTTGAGGCGCGCATGGAACAGAACGCGCCGTCGACGACTAGGCTCGGTCCAGATTATTACTAGACTGCCGGACGGCGAGCTACCCAGTGCTCGCTATCCGCGAGCCCGCGCCTACGGTGGTCGGTAATCGGGATCGGGATCTCGGCGGCGGCGGTGTGAGTTCCGTTGCCTCACGCGGTCGGCAGCCTCCTTCGCTAACATTACTGCTTCGCAGAAGGAGGCGACTGCCTGCCACCCCTCCTCGCTCCGGACCATGGCCTGTACCAGGGCCCGGCGCGAGAGGTCACCGCCGCCGATAGCCTCCACAAGGACACGGCGGTGCTCCGCCCAAGCGGGGCACACCTCTACCGTGTGCTCCACCGTGTCCTCCGGGCGGTCCACACAGTGGCGACACCCGGGCGTCCTTTCCTCCTTGATCCGATGCAGGAACCTCCCGAACTTACCGTGTCCGGTGAGGACCTGCGTCATACGGAACGAGAGGACGCCGTGACCTCTTTCCAACCACTCCTCAAAGAGGGGACTTACCGCCGCAATGACGGCATGCCCAGCACTGGGTTGCGACAGTCGCAGTCGCCATGCCACCCTGAGATCCCGCCGGAACTCTGTCCGCCATTCCGCGACTTGTCGTGGCAGCGGAGTTTCGCCCCGGCGTTGCATCTCCACGCGCAAATCGTGCATGCGTGCAAGGACTGTTGCCTCCAAATCCCACGGTGGCAGGCCAGCAAGGAGGCTCGCCGCTTCGCGGGAGATCGTGCGGTATCCCCGCACCATCCGGATGGCCATGACCCTCTGGCAAGCGTTCAGTTTGGCCGCTGGTCGCTTACCCAGCGATGGCGCCCAAACTGGCGCCCCGTAAAGGGCCATGGACCGAACGATCCCCGCGTAGAGCCTCCGGCAGGGGGCGTCTGGACCCCCTAGGTTGGGCAGGAGCCGCTTCAGAGCGGCACCAGTCCTGTCCAGTTTGGGGGCCAAACGTCGGAAATGCTCCTCGAAAGTCCACCGGCTGTCGAGGACGAGTCCCAGGTACTTCATCGTCGACGCCTTTGTACGTGAACTGTCAAATCTCGGTGTACCTCCTATCGACTGTTCTTTAAACCCTGAGACTAAATTGACACAAGTACCTACTGTCAAATTTAGTATAGGAATGACGCTAGTTCTTTTGTGTTGAAATGTCATTTCAGTCTCCGAGTTCAAAAAACAGACCATATGTTATGTGTTTGTGTACAAAAAAGAATTAAAGAAAGAAGAAATGTCTAGTCCGACTAATGTGAGAGTTCACACTTGAACTGTTCACAAATATTGTCAAACTACTTAGTTTTCAACTTTAAATGATTTAGCAAATATTTGAGTGTTTCCACTACATTTGGAGCATCTTGAGAAAATCCGCATTTGGAAGAAATGCGGATATTCCGTGTTTTATATTTGTTTGACACTTAAGTGCCTTCCTATTCATGAATAAACATAATTTTGAAAGTTTTGCCTTCAGTTGAAGATACTTTGAACTGAAGTGGGTAGAAATAACTTCATTTCGATTTGCGAAAAGTAGACAAACAGTACAACTAAAATAAAACATTACAAACAAATAATTATCACCATCATTTCAGCTGATTTAATTCATGAATCCCCGACCGGTCTCATAGGACCGCGCTGTTATTGTCTTACTATTGTCTCGTTTCGCGGTTATTGATAGGTTAAACCATTGGATTCTCGTGACCCTAACCAGGTCATCGGTTTACCGTTCACCTTGTGGGTGGCCTTCCAACAATGCGTCTTTGTGTTCGCAGTCTCCAGTCCAAAACCTTTCGACCATATTGACAATCTTCTTTACTTGGGCCACCATAACGTATTAAAAAGTCAGTCTTGCGAACGAGAAAAAGGGATAGAAGGAGCTATTCATCCCATACACCTCTATCTCTTTTACACTTCAGTTTAAGTCGTCAAATGGATCGCGTTAAGAGCTCGCGGTAGGGCCTCATATTCGATCACGCAAGCAACTTTAGCCCTCTCAATTAATTGTATAAAAACTAAACTCATTCAAAAATCACCACAAACTCAGTCGACAACTCAACGCAAAACTTAGAAGCAATATTTGAACAAGAACCACAAGCAAACTTAGCCCCCAGTCTTTTGAGAACTAACCCCCGTTATAAAAGTTGCGAATACATGCCAATACGTCCCCTATTCCCCCATTTCCTTCAACATCCGAAACAAATCCGTACTACGCAGAGCAATTGAATTCCCCATAGGCTTGGTCAAAATAAATCGATATAATTAATGTATCGATAGTTTTTTAGAAAAATAGTCGAGTAGGTTTGTGAAAAAAATAACCTTTTATTTGCAGCTAATTGTTTCATTTTTATTTATTTTATTCAATTTTATGAAGACATTTTAAAGTAGACAGTAAAATTAGATTTTCGGAAATGTATTTTTTGATTTCAATATTTGGGGACTTTTGGTCTCTAATCAGGCTTTTTAATCGAGAATCTCAAACCCATAAAAAAAAACATAAATGCCAAATTGTGACAGGTTTTTTGTTAAACGTGTTGAAAATTAGCTTTTTTTATTAAAAACTGGACTCAAGACATAAACATCGATATATGTTGAAAGTTTCTCGAGTCTATATCGAAATGTTTATCGATATTCGCCCGTCCCTAATCCCCGAAGCTCCTAACAAATAAATAAAACTTATATTTTTCCATTCAAATCCTGCAATGGTGAAATTTAATCTAAACTTGTGGAATATTCAAATAGTATTTTCTATTTTGTTTCGTTTTGTATGAGGAAATCAAGTTGTAACGAAGTTTGCTTCACAGATATTAAATTGAATGAGAAAATATACGATTTATTGGAAAAACTGATTTGAATAGCCAAGCGTAAGATAAGTGTAAGATTAAGATAATGATGATGCATCAACATAAAGGAATGAACTTCTAGATATATAGCATGGTGAGTCCCAGAACTGTCGGCCACCTTAGGCACGGATTTGCGGACGAAGAGTCAGGAGAAGCTCGCCTTCCAGCTGTCCGGTGAGGACCAAGCCCGGGTCGATGGCGCATTGTATTCCACGTGCGCCTCAAAGAGATATCCGTAAAATTGTAGAGGGCTAGTAAACCTGTCAGGGCTGCGGATTGTTCGAAGGAGTTACCGTAGCCCTCACAATAAAGGGCAACTTAACGAACACTAGGTTTTAGTCAGAAAAAGTCTCACACTCACTCTTGCTCCACACAGCGCCGGAAAAGTTATATGATGATCTTCCGCGTAAAAGAAAGGGCTGCGAGATTGTTCGAAAGTATCACTACGGTCCTGGAACACAAAGCTTAACTAAAGAACAATGTGGTATTTAGTCAGTTAAAGTCTGACACTGTCGCTCCACCCAGAGCTGGAGAAGTTATAGATATTTATCTGAACTTGAATAATACGAGAGTTTGATCCATAAGGAATAGTATAAAACTGTGCTACAACGCCGACGGCGACGCAAGAAAGCGGAGCGACAACCAAAAACGCTCGCTAAAGCTCGTCATCATCATCATTTGCCTAGCCTTTTCCCAACTATATTGGGGTCGGCTTCCAGTCAAGCCGGATTTAGCGGAATACCAGTATTTTACGAGGAGCGGCTGCCTACCAGACCTCCACAACCCATTAACTGGGGTAACACGGTCCTTCACGGCAAGACTGGAGTCAGATTTACTGGCTTCTGACTATCCGTAACGACTGCCAAAGATCGCTATAAGCTCGTGATATTATAATACTAAACGTGATTAGATCAAAAAATCTCCGTCTAATAAGGCCCGTGTCTCAATACGTCTATATTTAGTCAAACTGTTGCCAAGGCCATTAATAATAAGCTTAGATCTCCGTAAGATGCACACGGGCTACACGCGACAGCCACAATCGCCGCCACGAGAAGATAAAAGCGGCCACAAAAGTATCTGAAGTGCGCGACAGGCACTTATGGTCGGTTGGCTGCTAATTTTTAACCCATGCGCACAGCTTAATAGATTCTGTCTAAGAAGGTTCAATTGTGCGAAAGACTTTTTATTAGGTGGCAAATCATCAAATGACTTCCCCCGTTCTTGGGTGGAGACTTTTACTGACTAAAATCCACTTCTACGTAGCATTATGTATCGGCGTTTAGTGACCTGTGTAGGCCACAAGAAGCTAACATCGATAATTTGTAGTGTATGGCAACCACTGGCGTCAACCGTGTGCGGCGAGTCCATATAAAATGTTTGGAGGTACGCGGAACAGAGTGTAAAGTCCCGCAAACCTCCATTGAGAAGGGAAGATCCTCCGACCAAACAGGTGTTATGTCTGGTAAGCAATTGCCCGATAGATGATTTCAGGATGCCAAATCTGTTCGAATTGCGCGAAGAATTTAGAATGCGCGATACAGGATTCGCTGTTCTTATGTGTCGTCATAGACAAATGTATAGAATGTACGGGAAAAATGCCAGTAGCGGCGTTTTGTAGTTGCGGTCGATGGCCCGTGTGTGTGACCCTGCCGCCTACGCAGGATTAGCAGTATATGTTGTATTGTTATTATTTATCACTGTCACTCCTCAAACTAAGTGGCTATTTAGACATAGCAGTATAATTAGACTTTTGTTCGTGATGGCTAGAAAAAATCTGTGTTGTATCCGTACTGATATTTTGATTAAAAAAGTCTGTGCGTCTGTTTGTTACCTCTTCACATCTTAACACTCGAACACACCACCCACTCACACCCTTACATTTGGATGACCCGGGTAGACCAGATAATCATCTTTGGCAGAGGTAATATTTATAGTGTTTAATGTGTATTTCGGTGAATAAACTATTTTTCATTTTTTTTCCTTCGAAGTCGAAATTTGTAACGGAGCTAGCTTGAACCGCAAAGATTGATATAGGCTTATTTATCTGTTTTTCAGTTAGCGTCTGCTACTTTAACGAACATTCACGCGGACCAGGCCGCTGGCAGAAACTAGTCTATACTAATATAATAAAGAGGTAAAGTTTGTTTTTTGTTTGTATGAGGTAATCTGTGGAAGTACTGGTCCGATTGCTAAATTTTTTTCACCAATAGAAAGCTGCTGTATTCCTGAGTGACATAGGCTATATTTTATGTATGTGGGCGAAGCTGCGGGCAAAGCTAATATTCTATAAAAAAAGCCGTCTAAGTATGAAGCGATATGGCGTTTTTTTGTATGTAGACACTTAATTAGGTATTCAGGCGCCAGAACTAAAGACGCACAAGACATACTCGCCGAGGGCTGACGCAATTAATCCGTTAATACGGACAGCAAATAATTAACATGGCAGTAGCCAAAGGGGATTTTAAAAAAAACTTAAAAGCCGTCACCCGCTTCTTTTTTGTTACTTAGAGATAAGGCAAAAGGTATTGCGTTATTAAAATATTTGAACTAAATTATTGTAGATATGAATAACATTGTTATTTTTTTTAGTTTTAAAGATAGCGTACGTACCTACTAAAAATTAAAGAGCTTTGTTTTAATCTCATTTTTTGGGATTTTAGTCGAGTTACAAACGTTAGGTAAATACACCGTGTGTCACATCGCGCACAAATGAGTACCATGGGTCCAGTACATGATTCTGGACCCCATGGAATATTTCCTTGGACTTTTCGTAATAAAAAAAAACTAAGGTCTGTTTTTTAGTCTCTGAGAATAAAATAACATTACGTGGGTTGGTATACTTGTTAAAATACAAAAGAACTGGAAATTTACAAATAATAATGAAAATTATTATCGTAAGTTTGACATTTGCCTGTGTCAATTTTTATTTAAACTGTATAAAATGGATATTATTTACATTTTAAGAAAAATATGAATTAATTACTTTTTAATTAAAAAGTCTCGACTCTTACTCTCCTTAAATCGACAGCAAACAACAGATTTAAAGCTGTTTCACCATCACAAACTTACAAGTGAAGTCAAAAGCAAAATGTCTTCCAGTTTTTGCTCTTTCAAACTTAGCCGACAACTCTCCCATACGAGTATGTGTAGACTGCTTCCAAAGTTTCTACTAACGTTCGCCCAGCATCATACGTGTACCTCTTTGTACAAAAACGGGCAAGTCGGTCAAAGGATTCTGACATATTATTATTAAGTTGTATTCTGTTAGTTCTTACCCAACTGCGCCAGGAGGAAAGTTGTGATTTTTGAGTATATTTATGTTTGGTATGCCTTGAAGCCGAAACGGCTTGTTGCATTTTATTTTGATATGTTTCCTCAGATTCTTTTTAGTTGTAAGAGTGTCACTGTATACATCAAAATTATGAAAAGCAAACAGATTAAACACAGTAGTGTCTTACTTAGATGCCTATTATAATAATTTTGTTTTTCATACCATAAGAAATATTGTAACGAAATGAAAAGGTACTATAAAGCTGAAAACTAACTGAAAGTCAATACATGACCACACAAGAAGCTAAACGACTGTCCAATTCTATAAATAAACTTAAGAAACTTGGAAGGTCCACTATAGGACATAATACTAAGTATCCACCAATCTTATTAGACCTGTCTAACCTACGAAATTGTGTTCAAAAACCCACTTCAACTACTACTAGTACAGTTCAAAATATACTAGCTCCTGTACTATAGATGGTTTCTTAACCAGACGATTTTCAAGCTTACTGTGTAGAAGGTAGAATTGGTTTTTCTTTGAAAGGCAGTGACATACGAATCGAGATCCATTCGTTACCTGGTATGACATGGACTGATGAAAAATGATGTCTCCTAAACCGTACTTAGATGATGAAAAGAACAGTTTATGCGAGATGTAAGCATGAAATGAATGGGGCGACATTCCTCTTTAAAGAGTGTTATAAGTTTTTGTCATATGGAAAATGGAGGGTGACGAGAGAAAATTTTCAGGTTATTCATTGATATTTTTATTTAGTACATGATTTATTATATGCACATCATAATAAGCTTAACGGCCTTGTAATTTTCCCACAGCTGGGACTCAGGCCTCCTGTCTAAGAAAGGAAATGGACAATAATAAAGCACTACGAGGGCCCAGTGCTGATTGTTGGATATCACGTATTGTTTAAAGTTTTGGTTCTAGGCCACACCAGTTTCCGAAAGAATCATCGCAGCTCTGGAACGCAAAGAGCGAAAGCAATCAAAGGAACACGCGAATGTCTTAGTCAGAAAATTCTAACACTCTCTCAGTCTATCCAGAGCGGGAAAAGTTAGTTGATTCATTCCCTTGTTAAAGAGTAAAAATAACTTTTCATATAGTAATCGTTAGATGGCTTTAAATAATAAGTGGTTTGAGATGATAAAAAATATAAGGCAGAGGACCGGCTGTATTGTGGCGCATCTTATCAAATGATGCCTAGCAATAGAGGGTTTGTTCCCACCAGTTCTACGGAACAGTTCTAGAACAGTTCTTTTTTCTCACTAGTTCTACGATATTATGTATAACAAAATAGTAGAACTATTGGGATTCTCTATTTCCCACTTGTTCTACCTGTTCCATCGGTAGAACTAATGGGATATTTTGTTCTCACTAATACTATTTTCAATCCCAAGACACAACTTTTTAGGAGTTCTGTTCCACACTATTTTTTATAATTTACCCAGCAAGGGCAATTCCCGTTAGGGTCACGGGTTTCTGAAAAAGAAGCCTGCGACCCTTGAACGCAAAGGGCTACTAAAGGACAAAGCATAAGCATAATCAGCCTTTTAATGTTCCCACTGTTGGGACTCAGGCCTCCTCTCTAGAAAAGGAAATGGACAAGACAAATGGGTTTTAATCAGAAAAGTCTGACCTACGAGTATAATGGAAAACCTATAGTGGGAGAAATCATGGGATTATTTCTCATCTCAAAAAAAATAGGATATCCCGGGAGAACGTTCTCTTCACGCAAGCGAAGTCAGTGGCAGAACCTAGTGTACTTACTCCTATAGATCCTTAAATATTTCTTACCTCCCAAACTTACCATGCTTCATACTGACGAAAGCGACCACCTGATACGTGATTAAAGTTACCTTTCTCAGCCCTCATCCGTGAGGCCACCCATCCATTTATCACTCGAGTTAACGTCAATATCAACATCGTCATTAAACTTATGTTCTTAATCGATGGTTGTCGAGGGAAAGTGGTAAGGGTAAATGACATGTAGACATGGTTTTCATGGTATCTATATTAGTGTAACATACTAATTTTTGCTAGTGGAGCTCGTGGCTAGATAATAATAGCCACACGGGTCGATCTTCAAGGTTAAGCAATGCTTGCCAAGGTTGCTCTGTGGATGGGTGACCATCTTAACATACCGAGTTTCCTCCATGCCTCGGAAAGCAGTCAGAAGCCAGTAAATCTGACTCCAGTCTTGCAATGAAATACCGTGTTACCCCAGTTAATGGGTTGTCGCGGTCTGGTAGGCAGCCAGTCTACGTAAAATACTGGTATTCAGCTAAATCTGGCTTGACTGGAAGGCGACCCCAATATAGTTGGGAAAAGGCTAGGTAGATAATGACTAATGACTAACTTTTGCTAGTGGCTTCACCCGCGTGGTGGTAGAAAATTATCCCAAGGGATACAAAGTATCCTATGCGCTATTTCAGGATATGATCTAACCGTGTTCCAAGTTTCATCGAAATCCATTCAGTAGTTTTTGCGTGAAAGAGTAACAAACCTCTATACATAAAAACTATCGCGGTTATAATGTTCGGTAGGACTAACTTCTGCCGGTGGCTTCACCCGTATGAATGTAGATTCTACTTTGCACTGTTCAACATGATTAAAATGAGTTAAAAAAAACATTACTCATATTGTATTTTTTTTATGAGCCTGTTCTGTCCCACTCCTGGGCAAAGGCCTCCCTCCACTCTTTCCACCTTTCGCGAGCCCGCGCCTCCTCTTGCCAGTTCTGGCGGAATCTGTCCAATTTGTCCCGCCATCTCCTTCGTGGTCTACCGCGACCGTTGTATCATTTAAAAAAAAATTATAGGCTTTTTATGCATTTATTTATCTCAGGAGCCTAAGGAGCCTGAACATTATTTTGGCAATCGAGGGGCGGAAGCCAACTCACAGAGACCCTTTAGACAATTTCCCTGGAACGTGGTACAAACCAACCAATACCTGTGCGCTAATCTCAGGAATTATTGGTTCGATTCAAAAACTTGTTTTAGTGTTGGGTAGCCCGTTATTTAGGAACGTTATAGGTACAAAGTCAAACTATAACCCGCAGCAGTAGTATAGTTACCACAGAAATCTAAATAATTATTTAGATATCTGCGATCATCATCCTTTAATCCTTTGATCTGATAGCCTTTGCCCAACTATATTGGAGTCGGCTTTCCAGTCAAGCCGGATTTAGTTGAATGCTAGTATTTTACGAGGAGCGGCTGCCTATCAGACTTCCACAACCCATTAACTGGGGTAACACGGTACTTCATGGAAGATTGGAGTCAGATTTACTGGCTTCTGACTATTCTCAACGACTTAAATTTCCGCAATAGTTACCAATAACTCGGGTGAAACTTTGAAGACCATTTATCGTTAATCCTAACGATTTCATCTTCAACATATCTGATATAATTAATGGTGTTAAAGACCACACGTCCAACGCTCTGAAAGACACAATAATAACTACCCACGATGACAATGAACGAAATGTAACAACTAACAACGCAGACATTTCCTTACAGATTGAGTAATCACAAGCATAATCGGAGAAATATGTTGTTTACTATTATTAACTATAATGTTATTGTTTTAATATGAACGTTTGTACAGTAAGAATGATAATACGACGGTTATATATAAAGTTACAGATATTTCTGTTGTCAGTGTGATTGGAGATGTCGGTCCCGGAATAGCTTGTGAAGTAGTGTTGTGTGAATACGGAATATTTTGTGAAAGAAAGGTAAAGTAAGTTCATAAATCCGCGCTGTTATTGTTTTACTATTGTGTCTCGTTTTGCGGGTATGTGATAGGTTAATAAGTTTATTGTGAGGTAGTTAGTTTCGAAGTCAAAGTCAAAAACGTTTATTTTAAATAGAGCATTTACAGATACTTTTGAATAGCCAAAATGTCGGTAAGTAAAAAAAAACTGAAGCTAAATTATAATAAAGTCAGAGAGTGCTTGCCTTATAAAACTTCAGTGATAAATGATATTTATTTTGCAAATAGGTTTTAATAAACCGTTTTACAAGTAAATTTTGAGTCAGTTTAAACTAGAAGCCGGTGTTTCCTAGCTGAATACCCTGAGAAGAAATACCGAAACAAACTCGGGGGTCAAAATCTCTTTTAAAATCCATACAGTGTAATGGTCAACATGAAAACATTGCAAATTATTATTAGTGATTGTGTTTTGAGTATAAGGAGAATAGAATAGAATAAACTTTATTGTACACCAAAAAGTAACAGTACAGTTTATACAATAACTATCAATCAGAACTATAAGCAGGTAACTTATTCAATTAAACTTCTTATTCAGTAGTAGTAGTTCCAGTCTTGCCATGAAGTACCGTGTTACCCCAGTTAATGGGTTGTGGAGGTCTGGTAGGCAGCCGCTCCTCGTAAAATACGGGTATTCAGCTAAATCCGGCTTGACTGGAAGCCGAGACCAATATAGTTGGGAAAAGGCTAGGTGGATGATGGATGATGATTCAGTAGTAGTAATACGTCTATAGTCAACGTGATCAAGGTTTAACTTGTTGTTTCATCCAACGAAATGCAATGCAATATTTGATAGAGGCACGTTAAAACGAAAGATCTATGATTAAAATGCAAAACCCCTTATCATCACACTAATATTATACAAGTGAGAGTTCGTGAGTGTGTATTGCTATGTTTGTTAGTTCTTCACGCTCGAACGGCTGAACGGATTTCGATGAAATTTATCGGTAGACCATATCCTGAATATAGCATTTAGGATACTTTTTTATTCTGGAAGTTTTTGGGATAATTTTCTACTATGATACAAACGAAACCACTGACAGCAGCTAATTTCATAATGTAAGCTTCTTTTTTTCTTACGTTCCCAATTTTCACTGATCCACAAAGATAGCAAAAGAATCTATTAGAATTAAATTAAATCATGATACGAAAGATCCATAATGGAGAGGAAAGATACGGAAAACGTTATGGAAACAGTGAGCCATGAAATTTTCACCGCCTAAGCTTCACGGGCAAAATTAACAGTGTGTATAATTGAAATTGTATGGCTCTATCTCGGGTTTACCTGCCGGCGGAAATAATGAGTCGTTACATGTTTCCACTACTTAACAGTGAAACTGTTTGAATACCTATGGAATTATAAGAAGATATGGTAAAGAAAGAAATAAACTTATTACAGTGTACTCTAAATAGTGGAGGTAAAATGTTAAATATCATCATCATCTTCCTGCCCTTGTCCCGTTTTATTTGGGGTCGGCGCAACACGTTTTCTTCTTCCACTCTGTTCTGTCACTCGTCATGCTATCACTTACTTCCTTTTCTTCCATATCCCTTCTCACACAATCCATCCATCTTTTCTTTGGCCTCCCTCTCCCTCTCCATCCATCCACATCTAAACTCATAACTCTTTTAGTAACATGCATTTCATCCCTTCTCTTTACATGACCATACCAAGACAA
This sequence comes from Mythimna separata, assembly GCA_030763345.1. Lineage (NCBI taxonomy): Eukaryota > Metazoa > Arthropoda > Insecta > Lepidoptera > Noctuidae > Mythimna > Mythimna separata. The sequence goes on from CM061190.1 coordinate 10,242,261, forward strand.
ACGATTCCCTTTCAACTTTTCAGTCACTGGCGCCACTTTCAAACTTCCCCTAATATACTCATTTCTCACTTTGTCCATTCTTGTCACACCACACATCCATCTCAACATTCTCATCTCCGCAACGTGCAATCTTTTTTCATCCGTCTTTTTCACAGCCCAACATTCTGATCCATATAGCATGACAGGCCTTACTACGGACTTGTAAATTTTACCCTTCAACTTGAGGGGCATCCGTGGATCACACGTTGTTCCAGTGACCTGTCGCCATTTCATCCATCCAGAGTTGATCCGATGCGTTACGTCTCGGTCTACCTCACCGTTGCCTTGGACAAGAGACCCGAGATACCGAAAGTCAGAACAGATTGGTATGGGTGTTCCGGTGAGAGTTAAAGGCACAGGACTGGAGAGACCGCCGAAATCGCAGAACAGGTATTCCGTTTTGGTTCTGCTTAATTTCAGGCCAACACTCTCCAGTCTGTGCAACCACACATCCAATCTGCTCTGGACCTCTAGGCCACTCTCGGCAACCAGCACAATGTCGTCGGCAAACAGCATACACCAGGGAGCCTCCTCCTGGATATCAGACGTCAGAGCGTCCATTATCAGCAGGAAGAGGTAAGGGCTAAGAGCCGACCCCTGATGTAAGCCGACTGCGACGTTGAAGCTGCCAGTAGTGCCAACTGTAGACCGGACTTGGGCACTGCAGCGACTGTACATCGCCCGGATCAACTGTACATACTTCCCAGGCACACCTTTCTCCTTAAGGGCCCACCACAGAACCTCACGAGGCACCCGGTCGTACGCCTTTTCAAGGTCAACGAATACCATGTGCAAGTTTTTATGCGCACCTCTATATTTTTCGCACAGCTGGCGTATAGCGAAAATGGCATCCGTTGTACCCCGACCCGGCATAAAACCGAATTGGTTCTGTGAAATTTCACTCTCTTCTCGCAGTCGCCTTTCAATAACTTTCTCCCAAGCTTTCATAGTATGTGACATTAGCTTTATTCCTCTATAGTTGTTGCACTCCAGCACATCACCTTTGTTTTTGTAGATGGGCACCAAAGCGCTATTGCACCAATCGTCAGGTATGGCTTCTTCCAGCAACAACTTATTAAAGAATAAAGCTAACCACATCCATCCATCTACTCGCAATAACTTCCACACTTCAATTGGTATTCCATCTGGACCAAGTGCTTTACCATTCTTCATTCCATTTACTACTATTCTGACTTCATCCATAGTAATCATTCTCACTAATCCCACATTCACTGGTTTATTCTCTAAAATCCCACTCCAATTATTTTCTTCATTCATCAGTCTTTCAAAATATTCTTTCCACCTCTTTTTGATATTTCCATCATCCGAAAGAACCATTCCAGTTTCATCTTTTATACATCTTACCTGGCAAACATCCCTCGTTTTCCTTTCTCTCATTCTAGTAAGCCGGTATAACTCTTTTTGGCCAGCAGGACTGTCAAGTGTGTTATATAGTTTGTCCTGGGCTTTTGACTTAGCTGTTGCCACGGCTTTCTTGGCTTTCTTTTTTAAAAGGTCATACTCTCCCTTTTTTGCTGCTTTTAATCTAGCGTTCCCTGGTTCCACACCCTGCCATTCCTTGAATGCTCTCTTCTTTTCTTTCAACACATTCTGCACTTCTGTCGACCACCACCATGTATCCCTATCTATTGTACCCTTTCCACTCGTCTCTCCCAAAATATCTTTCGCTGCATGTCTGATACACTCAGCCATCTCATTCCAGCTTTCATTTATACTTCGATCATTCATGTCTCCCATCTCAATCATTCTATCCACCACTCGCTCTTTGAACTTCATCGCACAATCATTCTTTTCTAACAAATGCCATTTTATTTTAGGGGGAGGGCGCTCTTTGTTACTGTGAGACGATATTTTGACTACTGCTCTCATAACAAGAAGTCTGTGTTGTGAGACTAGGTCTTCACCTGGCAGTACTTTGCAGTCCTTGACGTGCTTTAGGTGGTTGCGCCGGACTAGAAAGTAATCTATTTGGGTCTTATGGTTGCCACTTTTGTATGTGATCAGGTGCTCGTCTCTTTTCCTGAACCACGTATTGGCTACTGCCAGGTCAAATGCAGTAGCGGATTGCAGCAGTGTCTCCCCTTCACTGTTCGGACTTCCGAAACCCCAACCCCCATGTGCACTTTCATAAATACCTCTCATTCTTCCCACATGTCCATTAAAATCACCCCCAACAATCAATTCCTCATGTACAGGAATGGCCATTAATGTAAAATGTTAAATGTAAAATGTTAAATATATACAAAAAAAATTCATATCACACAATTTTACACAATTTTCATTTTTGAGGTAGGTCAGGTTTAGGAGAATTTTCTGTTTAGTCAGTCTTTGTTTTAATTACCTACTGAACTAACGACCCTCTTCACCTTTACTCCGTGCGATCGCTTCCCAAATCTTTGAAATTATCCAATTTTTAGGGTTCCGTAGCCAATTGTCAAAAACGGAACCCTTATAGTTTCGCCATGTCTGTCCGTCCGTCCTCGCTTAATCTCTGTGATCGTTAGCTCTAGAAAGCTGAAATTTGGTACCAATATGAATGTCAATAACACCGACAAAGTAAAAAATAAAAAAAAATGGAAAAAAATGTTTTATTTGGGTAGCCCCCCCTACATGTACAGTAAAAAGCGTTTTTTTTTTTAATTTCAACCCTAACGTGTGGTATATTTTTGGATAGGTATTCAAAAATGAATAGGGGTTTACTAAAATCATTTTTTGATAATATCAATAATTTCGGAAATAATCGCTCCCTATAACTTTTGAACCATAAGTTTAGAAAATATGAAAAAAATCTGGGTAGTAGAGCTTTATAAAGACTTTCTAGGAAAATTATTTTGAACTTGATGGGACGAACAGTTTTCGAAAAGTTGAGGACACTTAGTTTGACGGACGGGAAACTACGGAACCTTACACTGGGCGTGGCCCGACACGCTCCTGGCCGTTTTTTTTTACTACAATTTACTACCCAATACGTAAACATACCTATGTTTATGTTTTTTCTTGAGTCAATCTGTCTATTGGTGTAAACCGCATGAAAATCTGTATCGCACCTAGGATAAACCTGACCTACCTCATCATCATCTGCCTAGCATTTTCCGAACTATATTGGGGTCGGCTTCCATTCAAGTTTGATTTAGCTGAATACCAGTATTGTACGAGGAGCGGCTGCCTACCAGACCTCCACAACCCATTAACTGGGGTAACACGGTACTTCATGGTCAGATTTCAGACAGATTTACTGGCTTCTGACTATCCGTAACGACTGCCAAAGATCCACAAATGACAGCCGGGACCTACGGCTTAACGTGCTTTCCGGGGCACGGAGGAAACTCGATATGTTAAGATGGTCAGTTGGTCACCCATCGAAAGACCAACCTTGGCAAGCGTTGCTAACCTTGAAGATCGACCCGTGGGCTGTTAGTATCTAGCCACGAGCTCCTCTAGTCATAGCAATATGGTCCCATTTTTACCCTTTTGTGTACGAAACCCTTAAAAAAGAGGAAAAACGGTTTTGTTGTCTTGATAGATTTTCCTGGAAATTCGTGCTTAATCTTTAAGTAAACAAATCTCCTTAATAAACATAAACAATTTCTATTAATTAAATATTGGAATTTCTATTTTCGTCATCGAGAGGTATTTTGTTTGTCTCTGTATTTTCCTTTCCTTAACTTGATTGGGACAGGTTGCGACCAAATATGATTAAGTAATAAACAGCTTGATCTTGAGTATACTATTTTGTAACAAAATATGTAGGCCAGAGCGGGTGTTAGATTTTTACTGACTAAAACTACACTTCAGTATTTTCCTTTAGTTACCTTTGCGATTTAGGACCATCGGTAACCTTTTTGGAATTCAACCCGTTTGTTCTATTTTTTTCACTAATCAACTAGATTCTGTCAGCAGCTTCACACGCGTGTAAGAAGGTTTCTTTATACAATTTTTGAAAATCAATAACGCTGTTTCGATCTTAGTTTGGTTCTTACTGGACGGCCGAATGGTAAGCTACCCATTGCTTACCGTCCGCGAGCCCGCACCAATGGTGGTCGGAAAGCGGCCTGTAACTCCCAATGACATTGTTTAATACTCTTAATCTTTTAATTAAGTTCTTATTACCTATACCTCGTCACACCTTCATTATCAGTAACCTATTAACTGCATACAGACTAAAATACTAACAGTTCTTTTCCAATTTCAGATGGAGAAATTAGCACTGGTACTCCTGTCAATAGTGACAACAATCAATGCAAACCCAGTGATGACAAGACAAGGACTCGCACAACAGAAGACCAGAGCCACCTTCTGTGCCAGCCTCCTCAACTTCAACAACTTCCACTACTCTCTAGAAGAACAGAAGAACGTGACAGGCATACCAGCCGACATGAGCATCCACTGGAAGACTGCCAAGGTCTTCTTCACCCTCATCAGTGACGAAATGAAAATGAGCCTCCAAGTCATGCACCCAAGCGGAGAATTCGAAGTCATAAAAGTTGCCGGACTCGGTCAATCGACTTGCGTTGATAACCTAAACGACATCGTGTATTTAGCCACTGATAACGGTGTCTATAAGTACAAAGATGACAGCTCTATTGAACTGTACACAGCTTTAGGTGAAGACGTAATGTACATCGCAGTGAGCAGCGATGGCAGTGCAATGTACATCGCAACTTGGCCTCAAAACCGAGTCCACAAAATCACCAATGACGGCCAAAAGCAGGAACCATTCACAGCCATACCGAATGGACATGGTTTGACAGTGGATCCGAGAAATAACTTGTACTTCGTAGCTACGAAAACCTCATATATTTTAAAGAGTGGAAGCACGGTTCCAATAAAAATCAAAGGCTTACCCAGTGATAAAATGACGGGAGTTTTTGTCAGTCGTTCAGATGAAGTATTCGCTATGGATGAGAACAGTAACTTATACGTAGTTGACCCTGATAACACAAGTGCAAAGCGTCTGGGTTCTTTTGGCATCAGTGGAGTGAATTCCTTTGCAATGGATTCAGCAGATAATGTGCTAGTAGGAGTCAAAGGCTCCATTTTGAAATTCAATGCATACGAAAAGACTTCTTGCCCGGAGAATGAAAAGTAAATTTTTGAATGTGTTCTGTGACTAACTGGACGGTTTTATATGTTTGTAAATAAATTAATGTAGTTAGTATAACCTTTTTGTTTTCTTAAAATACTCGTATGTTTAGTTACAGCTTTATAATCTTCACTATATTCTCTTGTCAATACAACATTACTTATTTCGTTTATTTCACTTTTAGGTACTCTCTGGACGTTCTGGATATATGTTTCAAAATGAATTGCTTTTTCTTCCTTTGGGAAACATAATTATTTTGATTATTTTTGACTCCCTCCTCTTTTCCTCGAATCACCTTCTTAATGATTTATTACCTATTTTTGCACTGTAATGTATGTAGTTACAGCATCAGTATTGCAATGAAACCTCCTTATTTATCTTTCCTCATCTGTATGCACTATTGTATCTTGTTGATAATGTTGATATAACATAAAGGTGAGTTGAATAAATACATTTAATTATTTTAAAATAACAGGTAGGTACTATTTATGTAGAAAAAGTTACAACAATAGGTCGACAGGGTGGTCAGTCAGTAGACAATAGAATTGAAAAAAACTTTTCATCATTTTATTCAATAACGATTTTTACATTGTGTCTGCATACAAATGTATATATCTTCTTTTTTTTTTGTTTTTTGTAATACATTCAGTTACGGAAAAGTTAAAAACGTTTTTCAATGAAAATTCATAAGAAGTAATTCATTGAAAAATATTTTTAACTTTTCCGTTCCGCTTCAAATTAAATTAAATAAAAATCACAACAATAAAACATTGTGAACACAACAGGGAATTATATCACAACGTCATTATTTTATGTATTACTCCAAAGAAATAAGTTTGACCAGTAGATAGGTAGCTAATGTACCTACCTAATAATTTAGAATGTAGTCAGTCATTTGCGTCAAAATTTTGCTGCCTTTATGCCTTTTCCCTAGCTGTAACTGCCCCAAAGCTGGGCAAGGGTTACCTCCAAATTCTTCTAGACATTCTTCTTCCCCGCCGTCTCAAACAAGTCCTCTATAGTCTAGATCATCTCGCCATCTCTTTCTAGGCCGGCTTCAACTGCGCTTTCCCTATGTAGACACCCACTGCGTAGCGACACTTGCTCCGTGGTCATATCATTCGCTTTTTTTACATTTTGTAATATTTTTTATTTTTTTATTTAGGACCAGTAAGAAAGGCAAGAGGCACAGTCGCAAAAGAAAGGGCAAGAAACGAACTACTACCACGACTGAAGCCACTGAGGAGGAGGACGAAGAAGAATAATCTATTTTACTCATGAAATAACCACGGTTAAATATAAGCCTCATGTTAATCGAAGCTATTGTATTAATATTATTGTCGCTACTAAAAATTGAGTCGAAATAAATAGTTCCTGAAAAAAATTGGTTTTAATGACATCTGTCTGTATTTGCAAGAACTATGTGAAGTTACTAGTAGCGGCATCTGTTACAAAAATAGAGAACGATTACAAGTAAGTTTCAATAATTGATGCTAGATGGCAGCACAAACTAAAAGCGTTTAGTTAACACTATTGAATTATAGAAAAATATAAAATTGTAATGACAATTAAACTTGTCATTTCTTATAATTTAATGACAATTTAACAGGAAAAAAGTTAAATTTACAAAATCAAGTGCAATTTATTGTAGTTGTGAGCAATATCAAAACGCTTTACCAATAATGTAGCCAGCTTCAAAATATAATTTTCGGAAATGGAAAAACTGAAAAATTGCAATGAAATTCTATTTCATTTAAATTTTGTTATCAGACTTGATGAATACTGATAACTTGAAACAATTTATTAAAATTTGAAGTAATTTCATTCCTTTGGAGCTAATTTGATGGGTGATTTGTTGATAATAATATAATTAATATGTCACAGTTATAATTTACGGTTATTTTAAATAAATTCTGTGACAAACTACACTTTCCGTTATAAAAGACTGTTATGTTTTTTTATACGGAGGCAGCAATATTTTTAGCCTTAGGCCAAGAAGGACATCTCTAGTAAGGTGTGTGACAAGAAGCTACTGCTGTAATTTTTATTTTTACGACTTACTTCTGCATTCTCGTCTAGTTTTCTGCTGTAAATGATAGTCATATTAGTCATTACAAAATGCAATCAGTCCGAAGTAGAGTACTAACGATTTGAGCTCCTTTCATTGGTTTTACATTCTTATTATTGTCACTAATGAAGCAGTAATAATGAAGCGGTATTCCTATGCATATTATATTATCCAAATTTATCAAATATTTCATACGCCACTGAATGAGGAATACTTTCAGCAGGAATTAATAACAAAAAAAAAATCGGCATGTGACTTGATAATCTCGTTATCAATTTTCTATTAGAAATGAAAATTTCATATAATTTGACATATTTTACATTAATTTTCAAAAATGCAAAAGCTATTTACCAGAAATTAAAACCAAACAACGTCCCATCGGGGTAAAATAATATTTTAAATGGTAACACCAACTCGTCCTCCAAACCAACCTATTTTCTTTTCTGTCACTCGGTTCATTCATTCATTTATTTGTCAAATTGTCATACGCGTCGCCGATGTGTCAGTGGGCGATCGTTGCATAGCGTGTTATTTGTGTCGTAAATGTGGTTCGATTATGTGATAATGAGAAGACACGCGCTCTACAACATTATAATTAAGTGATGCTTGTGTTTTGAGTTTAGTGTCGTGTTAAAAAACCTTGTTTTCATTTGTATGTCATCGGACTCTTCAATATGGCGGCCCCTCGTCACAAATCACAACAGAAAAATATATCCTCAATATTTTCGAAGTTGCACGGGGCGTTCTCGGACGCGGTATGCCCGACTAAACTTGCGACCGATAAAAGGACATTGGATAAGACTTGGAAATTGATGGATAAAGTGGTGAAACTGTGTCAGCATCATAAGATGAATTTGAAAAACAGCCCACCGTTTATCCTGGACATTTTACCGGATACGTATCAGCGTTTGCGTGTTATATACTCAAAGTACGAGGACAACATGCAGGCGTTGAATAGCAACGAACATTTTAACATATTTATAATTAACTTGATAAGGAAGTGTAAGCAGGCTATAAAGTTGTTCAAAGAAGGGAAGGAGAAGATGTTTGATGAGAACTCTCATTACCGCCGTAACCTGACGAAGCTTAGTTTGGTGTTCAGTCACATGTTGAGTGAGTTGAAGGCGATGTTCCCGAACGGCACATTTGCCGGCGACCAGTTCCGTATCACGAAGAGCGATGCTGCCGAGTTTTGGAAAACTAACTTCGGAAACAGGTGAGTTCAATCATTTATAATATCATAATTACTTTAAAGCCTCAACCGTCATCAAAGTGAAGAAATTCGTCAGCTGTAGGAGTTATTGAATGTACCTAATTCCACATTAACCTATCACATACCCACAAAATGAGACACAATAGTAAAACAATAACAGCGCGGTCTCATAGGACCGGTCAGGGATTCATGAATTAATGGTATTCATTGAGGCATAAAAGTTAACCTACATTTAAGTCCAACTCATCTCAGTGTTACAGGCATAGATGAGACTAGGTAGTGGCCCAGTGGTAATGGCCCCGACTTACAAGTAGTATATTGTGGTCTCAAACCCAGAGAGCGCTTTACTTTGTGCAATTTATTTCATCACCGCTGCTCCCAAAACCGTCAAGGAAAACATTGCAAGGAACCAGAATGTTTGACAGCTAAAACTTGAAAGAGATTGTAACATAAAATAAAAAATAAATAAATATTGCAATTTTAAGACATTGCGAGATTGCCGTTTCATCTTAAAATATGGAAATTATTATGAATAAATGGATTGTTTTCATCAATAATGTTACCGGACCATTGTGCATAACGGCTTGTCACGGTTCACATAGGACTAAATGTGGAAAGCATATTCAACTATAACTTTAAGCCATGGAAAATCAGTGTAGGATTGTACGAAAGATTTACGGCGATGTTAAAAGGATTGTATGAAAGAGTTACGGCGATGCTGAAACACAGAGAGTAACTGAAGGAACGTGGGTGCATTTTAGTAGGTAATAGTCTGATACTCAAATTTACTCCACCCGAAAGACAAGGAATTTCTTTACTTAATGATTTCTCTACTCAAAAAAAGTCGTGAAAAATTCATTTGGTAGTGCCCTAATATACAAAGTAACAAACAAGTATGTAAAATGGAGTTTTGTAGACCTGTTTACTGTCCACTGCCATACGTCTATCCAGATCTTTTGGATTACTTTTTCAGCTGCATATTGAAGGATTTGAACACAACTAATGGTGGCATCATATTCATGAATCCCCAAGCGGTAACCGGTGACCACACTGTTATTGTCTTACTATTGTGTCTCGTTTTGCAGGTATCTAATAGGTTAAAGTAATCACAATCCATATTTCATTCAATTCCGTTCAGCAGTTTGAGTAACAAACATCTACAGACCTACTCACCCTTTTATAATATTCATCTGGTGTAAATTTCAAAGTATTTTACTGTTGAACTGTATGTGCCTAATTTATCCATATAGGGTAAACAAATTATGGCTTGGAAATATGCTGGTATCATCAGGAAAAGTTGAGCTGCTGATTAAATCACCAAACTAAAATGGGAATCGTAAATAAAACACCACATGTATGTTAATTATGATATTTATGGCCAATATCACTTTCCTGCCTGATAGCAAAGAGTTAACTACATATTTGATACTGGCAAATGACATATTTTTCCCATTTGTATGTAAAATACGCAATTTAGAAGTGGAGTTATAGAAAGGCACCAACTAGACGTACAATTCATACTGGACGAATAGCCGATGTTGCCTCAACTGTATAAGTACTGAACAATTTATGAAAGACATCATTCACTTAGATAATATCTACAACATATTTGTGTTTCCACAATGTAGCACATCTATTATTACCCATATTTCTCTAGAGAAAAAATGTCATAATCACATAAGAGCGGTTGTTTAAAAAAGGCTTTTAATTCATGAATCCCCGACCGGTCCTATGAGACTGTGCTGTTATTGTTTTACTATTGTGTCTCGTTTTGCGGGTATGTGATAGGTTAACACATAATCTCCAGCACTTATTTCAATTTCATTAATTTATCAATTTACTATCTGCATCAGTCAGTAAACAATGATCGCAAAAAAAATTAATAAAATAAAAGCAAAGAGCAATTAAAGGAACACAGGTGGGATTTAGTAAATAAAAGTCTGACAATCTCTCACACTAAATTTCCACTTCAAAATTAAAAACGTTTACAATACATATTTAATTTACAAACTGATCTGAAACAGTAATGACATACAAAGTTGAAATAATAGTTTTCCTCAAAGCCCTGTTTTCCTTCTCTATTACAATTCATATGAGGAAAGTTCTGCATTTTGTAAGTTCATAACATATTAAACTTAATATGTTATTGTTTCTAAATTATTCATTATGCAGTAAAAATTCTAGGTAATTTTAGCTCTTGAATTAAAAAAAAACTACCTACCTAGAATTTATTTTATTTAATATTTTAATTTAGAATGAATTATCACTATTTAACAATATTTGTTTAACGTTTGAATCCCCAACCGGTCCTATGAGACCGCGCTGTTATTGTTTTACTATTGTGTCTCGTTTTGCGGGTATCTGAGTAATTAATACATTTAAATGGTTAAATGCACCTACTATGCTATTTGTAAGATGCGAGGCAATAAAGAAGTTTACAAACATACCTACAACTACATATTCTACATACATTGTAATATTAAAAATTGTGAAGAGTTTGTTTGAACATGCTAATCTCTAGAACTACTGGTTTGGATTAAAATTCTTTTATTGTTAGATTGCCCGTTTACTGAGAAAGGCTATTTATTGGCTTTTTAAAAACATGGTACAACCAATAGGAGTGGCATAGTAATCAATGATAGGGGTAGAACCATGGGGGATAGTCTAGTACAAGATACACTCTGATGGTCTGTAACACCAACGCACTGCTGGCCTTCCTTGAGGAGCTAGGGTCGATCGAATTACACATTTGTCCCATCTATACGCAAAATATGCGCTTTAGTCGTAGAGTTGTGGACAGATTCAGGCTGACTGAACTACAATACAAGATTAGAATCGCCAAACTTAAGTAATAGTGGGCAGGGCACATTGCTCGTAGAACAGATGATCGATGGGGACGGAAGGTTGCGGAGTGGCGGCCACGTACCGGTAAACGCAGCGTTGACCTAGCGGGCCACGGGAATCAGATGGATGCGAGACGCTCAGGACCGGTCGTTATGGCGAAGCTTAGGGGAGCCTGTATCCAACAGTGGACGTCTTTTGGCTGAGATGATGATGGCAAGATACGCGCGAAAAACATAATCCTTCCTTGACAAGGTAAAAATAACAATAACACCATAACTTATAATCTGTTCCTGGTGTCTCTAGCAAGAAAATTGCCAGTCATTTAGTTGCATCTACACCACCATTGTCATAATCTTTCTAACAATTAATACAAGCTGTATTAAACAATGGGAGTTAATTTCTCACATGCGAAGCTACAGTTCCTTATTAAATGTCATAGCTTTCTCATGGGAAAAAGTAACGTTTTTTTCTAGTAATCTAGACTTTGTAACCATGCTATCAAGTGATATTTTTATTTTAACCTATCGCATACCCGCGAAACGAGACACAATAGTAAGACAATATCAGCGCGGTCGCATGAGACCGGTCAGGGATTCATGAATTGGAATTAGAAATAGATTATCTTTACAAATTATGAAACTAAATCCCTCACCATGTTTGTCGGTCGATTCGTGACAAATTCTAAAAGTACTGAACGAATTTTCATGCAGTTTTCACTAATAGAGAGAGTGAAAAAAACCTGTAATTGTGAAAAAAGTGAGAAAAATCTATAATTTGTATGATTTTGAACAAAATATTTTGGAGAGACACAACATTCATTGTGCTTAAAGTCTATTTTACATAGCATGAGTTGGGTGACAGCAGGACGAAAATATGCATCTTTAAGATGAGAGAAAAGGAGATAGCTAAACTGTATGTCTCTGACAGCTGTCACCAAAGCCATCCTATAACAAATTTAGTATAGGTACACCTAAACAGTCGAATTCCCTACTGAGATCTGAGTCTGTGTACAACCTTGGGATCTTTAAATCAAGAGTAAATAGATTACTGCTCGGCAAACGTGCTCCATCGTCGACCACATCGTCGCTTTTCATTAGATACTACCACTAGATACTACTACTACTACTATTGATAGGCTCGCGCTTGACCACTCAAGCGCGAGCCTATCAATAGTAGATACTTAAATAAAAAGATGCTGGCGATTTTGGAGCTTAATGTTAGTAATTTTTTTTAAATGATAAAGTATAATTATATTATGGTCTATCGGTTTAAGTAGTTAACTAAAGGTAAACAATCTTGGTATGTCTTTTTATATTAAAGAGATCGTATATAATATACGATTATTTAAATTTAGTTTATTAGCTAACATCGATTTAGGTAAATACCTATTTTCAAAGATTTTTACATACAATTTATAGACAACTTTTAGATAAAAAGACATGCCAAGATTGTTTACATCTAGTTAACTACCTAAACCGACGGAGTATAGAACTGTTCATTACTCAAAACTGTTTTTTATTCCTTCGAAGTTAATATGCGTTTCTGTTAAAATAAAATAAAATACAAACCGTTTTTGTTACTTACCTACCCATCTAAAGTAGGTATAATTAACACTACAAAAAATGTTTTAAAAACAGTCACAAAAAACCTACCAAAAAAAACAGGTTTTGGAATGAATGTTGGCAATTTTAACTGATCAACATTACTTCTGACGAATTCTTGCAGTTGAAAGTGATTTTGATCAATTCACAGTTTTGACTGTAACATATTAAAATCCATACTAATATTTATTATTATAAATGTGAAAGTAAATCTGTCTTTTGCGCTTTCTCGCTTTGAACAGTTTTTTTTTAATCTGGTAGCGAATAAGTTTGCATCCAAATAAGGATGCAGGCTACTTTTTATCTAGCTTCGACTTCCGTAGTAATAATCATTCACGCGAACAAAATCGCTGATAAAAACTAGTTCGGTATACGAGTATATAAATCTAACTAGCATACTTAAAATTTTCAATGATCCTTGGCACAGAAAGCGTTAAAATCAATATAAACTAAAAAAATCCCCAAAATCTAATTAATTCTTGATGACGCACTCAACCCACTTAATATTAGATTCATTCATAAAAAAAAATAGATCGAAAGGAAATAACATTTTATGAATGGAACCAGATTATCAGTATTTTTATCGACAAATACTTTTTATCGTTATCGAAAACTTCGATTAATCAGACGCCCTTTATTTGGAAAGAAAGTGCGCATAATATATTTGTCACACCTGACTAATCATGTCCATGACGGGTGCGTGCGAGGCACATATGGCTCCAAAACGTGGCCTCATCAGATGGCTTACAGTCACCGAAAGAGGCTATGCTCGGAGTTTCCTTGCATGATCGCATCAGAAATGAAGATATCCGCAGGAGAGCCAAGGTTGCTCATATAGCCCGAAGAATCGCCAAGTTTAGCGATTAAAGTGATGAATGATAAGTGGCAAAGTGGCAGTGGGCTGGGCACATTGTTCGCAGAACAGATGGTTGGTGGGGCAGAATGGTTCTGAAGTGGCGACCGCGAACTAGAAGACGCAGCGTTGGTAGGCCTCCCGCATGTTGGACCGATGACCTGGTGAGGGTCGCGGAAATTCAATGGATGCGATACGCACAAGACGCTTGGGGACGCCTATGTCCAGTGAACGTCTTTCGGCTAAAATCATGAATGAAGAATACTAATCACATTCATAAAATAATATTGTGATAACGTCTAAATATATTTAAAGTTATTCCCCTCGTAGATAAGTACCTACTTAAATATCTTATCAAAATTGATAATTTTAATAATACCTAGGTTACATGGAATAGCAATAAAAAAGGGTTCTTAAACTCTGGATCTCATCTCTCTATCGATCATCTGTCATCTAATCATAGTAGATTACATGTTATTTTATTATGAGGAACAGGTGTTAAGATTAATGAAATAATTTAGTATCTACAGTAATCAATTGGTAAAACACGTACATTATCATGCGAAAACGTGACCAGAAGTTCTTTGGGCAAAGAACGAGCCTGCCCTCTGGTCACACGATGCAAAGCATTCTTCGCGCGTCTTATAGAGATGTTAGCAAAACCGTTGGGGTCCAACAGGGCCTTCGCGCTAGGGCCACGGGAGATTTTTGGAAAGTTGTTGTGCTGTGGTCCTAGAACGCAAAGGGCAACTGAACGACTCAGATGTCGTTTTAGTCAGTAATAACGGTCCTCTTGCTCCCTCATACACAATTTTGTACACACACAGTGTTATTTTCAGTTGGCTGATATATATCCGTATTTAGGTCTGGTTAGGTATTTCACTAAGAATTCCTATTCCCAATACAATTGATTGAAACTGCACTGTTCCCTCAAAAATGTTACCTAAAACAAAAATAAAACTCTTGAAAAACCGGCACAAAAGCTTTTCGGACCGTATATTCCACAATTTGGAAGCTCAAACTTCGCTGAAAAATGTTTGGTTTTCCAGTTGTGGTATTCATAGTACGAGTTAGTTGTTTGTTGGACTTACCCTCTCTAAATATAGTCGTGCAGTTAGTTTCGAACTACATACATGAATTTGGTGAAAGTTCAGAATATTTTAGTTTTGGCTCATTAATTATTCCTTTTCAGAGCCGGGAATTTCGAAAAAGTTAGACAGACCTACTGCTTTAACCATCTCATTTTAAAATATGAAGGTATCTTATAGGGAAAGATACGCAAATGTAAGGACATTTATTTGCTTTTGATTATGTATTTATCTCATCGCTCCATCGTCAACCACATCGTCGCTTTCCATCAGATGGGATAGTGGTCATGCTGATGGTAAGCAATGATGTTGCCGACGATGGAGCACGCTTGCCCAGAAGAAAATACAGGAATGTTTTAAGGATAAGCCCCAAAATAAGAACATCTCCCAATCCAAAGTCTGTTGATAAATGTAGCATACGACACTGCTACATTTATTCACGCTAACTGGGTTTTTAAGACCCACACAAATCTTCCCACTCGATTTATAAATATACTAACAAATATTATTCGAATCCAAATTATGTAACAGAAATGTATTGATAAGATTCGTCAAGGGAAGAAAAAGCGTAGGCAAATAATTATACTGCGTATATTGTTTGTTTTATTTTACACTTGGTCTCACAACATGAAAGAAATCACAGACAGATCCTTCACACACAGACAGGTCTATTTTCTTTTTTAAATGCACCGCACAAAAATGAGCTAAAGAATTTGTAATTTCTTTTTAAAATATTTGTACTGGAAATAAGGTCACATAAGTCGAGGTCGTGTTATGCCCATTTGGACTGTTAATTTGCAGGGAACGTCAAGGATAATAGTTGCAATGCGCGTAGTAGAAAATTCCTCTAGTCATCCAATGTTGACATGCTTGAATCCTGAAATAAATAAGGAGCTAAATGTATAATAGAACTACATCTGAGACTATAAGCTTGATCACCTACTTTACTACTTACTCTTTTTGCCGTAAAATTCGCAGTAAATGCGACTTAAATTCTGCCAGCGGCGATGCCGTGAAAGCGGCGAAGTTATTGGGTACAAAATGTATTTGTATCGCCGACACAGAAAGTACATACATTTATAACAAATACCCAGTACATGAAATTTCTATGTATTCCTTTACAATTTCACATATATCCTTCCACCTGCTCCATTTCATGTTCCATATCAAGTAACGCCACATAATCCTACACAGCGGAAACCAATTGATACATTACTGTTGTGAAAGCCCATCCAACCGAGTCGTTTCCAATCCAGTGACAAAACTCTACACACGCTGATGTCGGATCGATCCATACAATAGTATTTTGGATGTTGTGGACTGGATGTTCGATAAAGTGTCCTTTGATAGAAATGAAATGTAAGGAAAGGGAGTCAGTGATAGTATGAAGGTAGATAGAACGGAATGGGACATAGGCAGCAAGATGATGATACCAATTCAGTCATTCGTGCGAACGAGAAAGAGGTATAGAGCTATACTGTCTATACAGCTTTGACAGTTCAGTTTAGGTCGTCGTTAAGAGCTCTTGGTAAGGCTTCTGATCTACTATATATTCTAGTATACGTATTGGCCAAATTGAATCCAGAATTGTCTTAAAATACAGACGGATAAGTAAAAGAGAATTAGATTCCATTACACGTTTATTCTGTTCCTAATTAACTTTAAGTGCTTACCTGTAACAAATTAAGCGTAAATTATCTTTCTTATAAGATTAGCTGCTCCTTGTTCAATAGGTAGTTCTTATTATACTTCTGCGTCAAGTTTAGATCAAAATTCCGAGAAAATATTTACTAATTTATCTGTCACGTTTTAATATAAAAGGAACGAGACACTCAAGATCGATGATCGCCGAATTTTTTAGTCACATCCGGTATTCTTTGAAAAAGTGATTGGATACGGTTATAAAAAGAGACCGTGAGCAAATCTCATTTGCACTTTTTCGCCGACTCCTTGAAGAATGTCCTCTTAATGATCCCGAAGAAAGCGTTAATGATACAAAAGGGTAAATTATTTATTAATATGCATGATGTTCCATGCAAGGTGCAACATAAAGAACCCTTTTAAAACTTGTACATGCCTAGTAGAATGCTTTTTGTGTGAAAGTACTGCGTAATAAACTCGGTAAATACCACCCCGCTCATAAAATTACGCTGGAAGCAAATAATTCCCAACATTTCGTGTATTTACCTGACATGTCACCTAAAAGCTTATTTTACGTAAAATTTAATTTTGAAAGAGGTCTTGCTTTTACTTTTGAATATATTTAATTATACCCTCTGTATAACGAGCACATAGGTAAACCATGTACATGACACATTTTCCGAGTGTTTGTCAGAATTAATAAGCCATTCATTCTGTCAAGTTGCAAAACTTTGGCGATGTGATTATGCAAGAAATCTGTAGACTCCGGTATATTTCTATGTAGGTAATAATTATTGTATATATGTTCCTCTGACTTGTTTAATGAATTAAAAAAGAGGTCAAACACCGTCATTTTATGAAACGAAACGCGTGTGTCAGAACCCAAACGGGTCAGAACAATTAAGCTGCATTAGGGAAATCCAAAGAAGTCAGAACATTTTAAAGTTTCTCGGACAAAAGTACTTCAATTTTTAACGTTGTAAGGTCATTACCCAGTAACAGCTCGAAGCATGACGGTCCTACCGTTAGTTTTTGCAAAAAGTCATTAAGGAAGTCTTAAACAGGATGACAGGTGTCCAAAGACACCTTTGTAGTCATTAAGGGGAAAGTACGGGCACTTGCATGTTTCTTGAGGGTTACAATAATCGGAACCAGTTCGAGAATAAAAATTATGAAAAAAATATATCAGCAAGTTCATTACTTTTTAAATTATGGAAGTTTTTACGATTTTGAAAGAATTGAAGCGATTTTTTCATCGGTTGCACGTGATTGTTGCACATTGAGACCATTTCAAGAACTTTTTGTGTCGTTTTATAGACATACATGGGGTCTGAGAGTTTTATTTTAGAAGTTGATAGTACAAAAATAAAGGTGTATTAGTAAAAAGTGTCTGCGACGTAAAAGCTGTCTACGAAGTATGAAAACGAGTGAAAGATAAGGAAATAGAATCGGAAATTGATCTGCTACGAACAAAATTGAAGCCAATTCGTTTGAACGGTTGTGTTTTAACTTCTTTAACACTTGCTATCATATTATTTCCACAAACTCGTAAGGAACGGATGATGGCAAAAAGGATGTTGAAGACGAACGGATATGCAGACATTCCTAACATATCTGTTGTTGATTCTATAATTCTTAAGTTCTCTGTTGATTGTAGTGTTAAATTATCGTCGGCTATAATTTCCTTTTGCTATTATATCATGATCATTAGCCACCGTTTTTGTTACTGATCATTTTGTTTTTCTTCCTGAACACGGAAGGATACTATTTCCCTGTTGTTTTTGACCGTCTGTCAGATAACTGTTAGAATTTCTACATTTCTTTTTGTTTAAAAAATTGATTTGATTAAACTATCGTATTTGGTTTCCTCACGCTAATTTTACAGCAGCGACTTAGTGATTTAGTACTTACAACTTTCGGGGATTTTTTTATTCATAATGCCTTTATCACCTTTCTGTTTATCTTCAGATAACTTTGCTTACTATTTTTGAGAGGCACGTCAGCTACTTCAAATTTCAAATTGCCAATGCAATTGATAACTATCGTTAATACATTACCAGCCTGAAGGTAAATTAATTAGAACTTCACAGACAAGTCCAAGCTCTTTGCTATTTGCCGTACTTGCGCCAACATTCTTTGTTAAAGGGTTTTCTGCATGTGTGTTTAATTTGTTATTATTGCCTTTTATGTGTCATGTTTAATGACTACGGTCTTGTTTATATTCTGATATGGGGTTTTCAAGAGCTGAGGATGAGTTCACATATCATTATTGCGGTTAAAAATCCTATGGCAGATTGTATTATGAACTAGCTGTCCCCGGCGGTTTCACCCGCATTTTTCGTTACTGCTCCGCTCCCGTAGATCGTAGCGTGATGGTATATAGCCTATAGCATTCTTCGATAAATGGGCTATCTAACACTGAAATACCTCTTTATAATATTAGTATAGATTATGTTTTTGCCTCTGTTCTTAAATATCGATTTGAAGCTCACCAAATGTTTTTAAAATTGACGAAAGTAAAGAGATTTTGAAAAGTGCCGAATACGTAATCTGCCTTAATCTTATCATGCCGGCATGATGCCCTTGATTCGAAATAGCGATACATTGTATTCACTTATTTACTGAACATAAAGGATGAAACGGATGTTACTGAAAGAGTTATAAATATAAATATAAATGTGGATAGATAGAGAGGGACGCCAAATGAAGAAAATGGAATTAGTGATAACATGACGGTTGAAAGGACAGAGAAAACGTTTCGCCGTCCCAAAGTAACAGAAGATACGGGCAGGAAGATAATGATGATGATATTCACAGAAAATAAAACAAACATTTACATGTAATTGCACACAGCTCTCTCCATCACCAGTTGACGGCGGATGGGATGATTAAAGGTCTAATTGTTAGCCTAAAAGGGCAAAACGGGATACACAATCGTCCCATTAAATAATGTGACATCTCTACTTTTAGATTGTATTTTTACTTTGATAAATAATGCGACATCTCTATTTTTGGTCCGTATTTTTATTTTCTACATTACGTTTCGCTTCATCGTTATAATGACATTCGTAAATTCGTTTTCGCACGCAAGGTTGACGCCTACACCTACATTGAATCTCGTAATACTATGTTATTTTTATTAGGCACATTAAGGTAGAATTTTATTTAAAGTACTTCTCATTTATCATAGACTTAAACCTTTCCGCTTGGGATAGTAAATAGGGATTACAAAAAGCTTTGTGCAACGATTTGTATATCCCTTTTGGTTGCTTCTGCATTAATGCGTCCTTGTGTCAGATTTTGCGTCGTTTGGAGTAAAACGTATTCGACCTTAATAAATGTATTATTTAGGTCAGTCTGTCCTTCAGAATCAGGAGCTTTATCTAGTGCACGTTTATTCTCTAGTGTATTTGAGTTTCCTAGACTGACCTACGGAATTTTATGTTGATATTCTTCTACTAACAGTTATATGTGTGATTAGGAAATGAATGAATGAAAAACCCGTACTCGGGAGTGTCATCCCAAGTTGCATGAGTCATTTCAAGGAAACATGAGAACGATGTAGGCGGTGGATCAGTCACAGTTTAGGTATAGGTAATTGCAGTTTTATGCGCAGTGTTTGGCTGTAGATGGTATGGTGTCTTGTCTTCAAGGGCATAAAAACATGTGAGTATTGGTCTAAGGGATCAGTATAAAATGTTTTTCTATTTGTACGAATGCAACATTCAAGAATTTTAAGATTAGCCAAGATTTTTAAGGTACGATATGCATTATTTTAAGTAGTAAACTCTCATAACAGCTCCAAAACAACGGATATTACTCTAGTTCAAAATTGCAGGGTAAAATCAGTATCCTGACGTCACTTAAACGATCGTCCGTCTGAATGGGCTCATTAGGTTTGCCGGATGCACAGAGTCGCTAGCAAATGGACAGCGAACTTGCACGCAGACAATTCTTGCATACCGTAAGTACCAGTAACTGTGAAACAAAGAAGTGCCTTGTTTTCCGAATTTAATGATCATCCAAGGGGCTTCACCTCCGCATTCCTAATAAACGATTTTGTGTTCATAACTACGGTTAATATCTACCGAATCTCTTAAGTCAGTCTTACGTCTCACTGGTCGCCCACCGTCGCACATACACAAACCTTCAGTTGCTAACGGCGGACAAAACTCGTGGGTAAGTTCTTCCACGCTTTGCCTACAAGCCTTCACAAAACCTCAACAAGATTCTCTCAGCTCCTGAAAAGATTGGTAGTTTGGGGTTTCTCAAAACATCATATTATCGAGCTTAGACTGATGATAATACTGCTGTTTTTTTTTTTATCTTTACTAAGCAAAGAAATTAAAACTGCTACCTCTGATAGAATTCTCTGGTAGTCCTATCGTTGTTCTTTGTAGGTAAATGCGTATTAGCGTTTCATTTGTTCTCTTCTCCGTGGCCGGATGTTTTGAGCGGATAACACCCGGACGGATTCCGTCAAGACGCCAGTTTTAGATAGCGTTTTATTTTTAGTGTTCCGCACCGGAATTGTGTAAATGGCTTCTCGGCGTAAATACCTAGCTATCTCCTGTGGCTTTTGTTAATGATTTTAGGGGATCTGAAATAGTTGGTCAGAGTATTGGAATTACGTTTCGACTTGCTAAGTTTGTATGCTGGGGAAGATCTTTGGATACGAAAAGCACAGTCCATCAATCTTCATTCATCCATTTTGAAACAACGAACGGTCCCGTGCTTCTCGCATCTTAGGTATCCAAAAGCGCAGTACGTGTGTATCAAATTCTATTGTAAAGTACAAAACTGGAAACCTGTGCGATTTGGTCAAAAGATACAAAAAATATAGTGTATACTACATTCAAAATCAAGTTAACGTTTGAATCCCCGACCGGTCCTATGAGACCGCGCTGTTATTGTTTTACTATTGTGTCTCGTTTTTTTTTTTTTTTTTTTTTTAAATTGTATAAGCTAGTGCTTGACTGCGATCCCACCTGATGGTAAGCAGTGATGCAATCTTAGATGGTGAGGCGCACTAGTTTATTAAGAGCGTATATCGTTTCGCGGGTATCTGAGTAATTAATCTTAGAAGCGGAAACAGGACCGCGTACCGTAAATATTTCTCTGAAATCGAAAACTCATTTATAAAAGTACTATTGAAAGATATATAGCTAACAAGCTCTTGGCCAATATATTCACCCGTAACTCCAGAGGACGAAAGGTCAAAGTTATAGCTACCTATCGGGCCGTGGCAAGAAATTGAAACGTGATATAGATTGATGGTCCTCATGGTAAACAGTGTCAGAATTTTTGGCGAAGACGCTGTACTGACGGTAAATTGTCTGTCTACTGAAGAATGTTTATTTTTCTTAATTAGATTGATGTTTACTTTACCATTAATCATATTATACTCGCGAGAGTTTGTTGTTTCCGGAGAAATCAGAGGTAGTTTCAAACTTTACGAAATTGAAGATACTCTTTCCTTTACCCGTTTTTCGCTTACTGCTACAATTAAACTATCTTCTAGAGAGTTGTTGCTAGTAAGGCATCTAAAGTCTTCTTCATTGCATTCAGATTTATCGTTACATGACCAGTCGGTACCTATTGTACTGTATATCATATTCATCGATCGATGTTATCTAATGCCTCGCTCCACAATTTAATCCACCACAATCCTCGTTGCTATCCTACCTCGATTGAAATCGGAATCGTTAGTACCAACCCGATGCCATAATTTCTACAATTTCCCGGCAACATCTAACGCAAATATTAGATTCTAGCGCAATCAGCTTCGGGAAATGAAGCCCTTGAAAGTTATTATGTTATTTGAGCTTCATTGGCTCTTGATTTCTTTTTAGAATCTAGGTAGCCACTTATCTAGCTCATTGCACAGAAATATAGAGCAGAAATGTGTCAATAAGACTCGTTTGAAGTGCATAATTTTGCGAGCAACGTTGAAACTTCTTCAGCGTCTTGATTTTCTTAATTTTTCTACGGATTTTTCCATTGAGTCTGCCTAACGAATTCTCCGTAATGTTTTCCAACTTCGAAGTACCTAAGAGTGCGTCTTATAAAAGACTACACAATACCTAGAGTGGGCGTCCCTTACTGTTTCCCTTTATTCCAAGGCTTCAACTGCGCCGTAGCAAATATAACAAACGAAGTAATTTATCGTTAGGATATATATTGTTATCTTGTTTGTTCAGCTATATTTTTGTTAATACAGTAGGTATACGAAAAATGCCGTGTTTGCGTAACGCCGTCTACCGCTGGGATGTTGCCGAGAAAATTGGCTGTTCGCTGGCCCGAAATATTTCTAAATGACTGCTTTAAAAAGAAAATAGAAATTGTACAAATATACACAACGGGGAATAAGAAAAAGGGACCTTAATCCCATCGACCCTGTAGATAAGTAAGTCGGTAAACCAAATCCTTTTGTGAGTAGTTGAAATGGTGTTCTCGTTCACGATCGATGTGTTATCATAGCGGCCGTATGCAAAAAAAAGCCATATGTAATAAGTATGAAGATACACACCTTCCTGTCTAGCCTTCTCCTAACTTTGTTAGGGCTCGGCTGCGGATGCACTTGA
The DNA here is from genome assembly GCA_030763345.1 of Mythimna separata. Lineage (NCBI taxonomy): Eukaryota > Metazoa > Arthropoda > Insecta > Lepidoptera > Noctuidae > Mythimna > Mythimna separata. The sequence goes on from CM061190.1 coordinate 10,265,296, forward strand.
GTACTATATTTTAGATGATACAACTGCCAGTGTGACCACTACAGGCCAATAAATGGTTAACAAAATACTCCTTGACAAGACTAGTGCCAGATTTTCTAGCTTTTGACTATCAGTAACGATTTGAAATGACAACCGGGAGTAACGGCTTAGCGTGCTTTCCGAAGCACGAAGTTTCTGTGTGTGAATAGTCACTTATCCACAGGTCGACCCGTAGCTGGTAAAGGAATTCCTCCAATAAGAGAATATGCAGATACACACCGGCAATATTAACGTATTGGATATCACTTGTCATCAAAACAACTACGCGGTCAAAAGGACAGCTGAAGACGTAATTTTAATGAAAAGTAACATACCACAAAATCAAATAAACACCACGTCATCCTTACCAAAATTATCTTAAAATTACTATACATACAAGTCATTGCCACTAGGACCCCAGAATCCCTGCGGCTTCGCTTGGGCACAATACAACTTGTCAAACTTTGACACTTGCCAACTTTAAACATGTTCTCGTCGTGATTAGTTGGAGCTTTTGATGCCAAAATTTATGACAGCCCTGTCTTAAATGCTGCATTATTACTTTGTATCTGTTAATTATGGTTACGTCTTGTCATCATTGGCTTGGTTTATTAAAACATCATTTTTCTTTGTGTTTGACGACTCGTTTGGTTCAGTTTTAATCCTTTGTGCCTCTTATTGATATTGTCGTGACCTCTACAGGCTGTTCAACCTTGTTTGTAATAACAATTGATTGAATGACTACTTGAAAGAGGTTGTATATTTGCATTGCTGCCTTTTCTGATTGCCAGTTCACATCCTGCTGTGGATTTATTTTTGGTTCCTTATGAACTTGGACTTTCTGTGAACGTAAACAGGATCCGAATACATGAATCAACCACGGTAATACGATGTTGCTGTTAATTTCAAACTTTAGAAAGTTGCCTCCAACTTCGTTTGCTTAGCATGCGTGATTTACAACCTAGATTTTCGTGGCTTAGATTCGGTTAAACGAACTGGAACAAAAAATAAAATCTTATCAGATTATTAAGTGCAATATAACAATATTGGTATTGACCATTAACTTTTACGAGCAAATATTTTATTAACTCCTCAAACGGTTAAGTTATGAAACGGTTACTTGCACATCATGAGTTTGTTATTGGAGCAGTTTTATAACGTACTAAACATTAACGGCGCTCGTGATCGGGTAAATGTCAAGTTGTGTGCTGATGCTGACATTTGAGATCGTCCAGTCGCTTGGGAAATGTGAACATCGATATGGTTTAGTGTTCTCAAGGCTTTGTCTGTAGAGAGGCTAGCGATGGCTTTATTAAGTGCCTATTGAGGGAAATGTTACTTAGATTCTTTTGTTTCACGTGTGCTATTCTCTTTCTCATTTTCTATTGGAGCAACGTCTTCGATATGAACGTGTTAATCTTGTGCGTTGTTCAAAACATTTTTCATTAATATTAAATTTTGAAAGTTCTCAGATTGTTGCATGGATTCACAAAGAGAATTGTTGCTTGACTACGTAATTTTGCATACAGCTCAAAAGTGAATTTCCTCAAAGTAAATTAATATAAAAATGTTTCTCTTCATAAGAATCTTCCTCAGTCTTCAACAGTTTTGAAAAAAGTTTGTTCAAATTGCTCCTACCATTCTCGAGTTTTGTGCTTAGTAGCACATTTATTATCAGGTGGGATCGCAGTCAATCACCACTTTCTAATAATAAAAAAGTCATTTTTATTAATGCCAATTTTGTTCCTTTAGTTGCCCTTTACATTCCATTGCTGTGGTAACTTGTTCTAACAATCCCATAGCCCGCTTCAAAACTATGTTGTTAACATAATTCATTTATTACAATAAAAATAAATGTTTTCTTAGCCATAATTATGATTTTCTACGTAGCTACTAGTTTCAGATTCATGGTAATATATGTACATTAATACCCCTTTCGTAAAAGGACCTTTCTCGACTCCGAAGGAGATTGCGACATAATCAGATTTGCTCTTAGATATGAATAGGTGGAGAGACCCGACAATAGTATGATAATAATTATGTAAGGGTACTGTATTCAGATTGTAGCCTCTACGAATTGAAAGGCAAAATAGTCTGTAATCATTGGTACATTCTGCTAGTTGATAGGAAAAATAGTCTCTGAAATGATAACTATATTTGATAAACTCGGAATATGTATTGAAAAACTATGCCAACTGGTTTTCCCTATATACACACATCAAAAGTGTCTAGGGATCAACATATATTTTTGCAATAACTTTTCTCCTGATTGATATTAATTAAAATTTTCTTTAAGGATTCATCAAATAAAGTGTTTTCGTTTGTCACAGTAACGATAAACCAAGTCACCTCTGCATTAATAAAGAAATTTGCCATTTTCCTAATAAAGGGATTTTTGACATTTGAACCACTAACATTAAAGTTCGAAAAAAAGACTGAAATAACAGTTTTCATTAAAATTTTATTGGGTAACTTAAACAATTAATAATCCGTGTTTCTACCGCGAACACTAACAACACAAGAACATCGGTTTGGCATACTCAAAATGAGTTCATCCAAATCACGCTGTGGAATGGCCGCCCATGTTCGTTGCAACAACAAAAAAAGGTCTTCTTGCGACTGGATACCCTCCATATTCGGCAGAGCTCTTCTCTGTAGCATATCCCATGCATGCTCAATCGGGTTCAAGTCTGGCGACTGAGCAGGCCAGGGCAGGACATTGATGTTAGCTGCGGCGAGAGTCTGTCTTACAACTCTTGCGGTGTGCGGTCGTGCATTATCATGCATTAACTGAAATAAGGGACCGATTTGCACTTGTAAAGGAACGATGACGTCTGATACAATCGTCTCAGCATAAATTTGAGCGTTGAGGTTGCCTCTGATCCAAATCAACTCAGTTCTTCCGCCGATCCAAATACCCGCCCATACCATGATGGTTCCACCACTATAAGGATGGACTTCCTGGCAGGATTTTAATTGCTGTTGGCGTCCAGGGGTTCTCCAGTGTCGTATACGTCTTGTATCCGGTCTCATACCAAAACGAGACTCATCAGAAAAGCACACGAAACGCCATTGTTCTTCTGCCCAATTTCTGTGTTCAAGAGCCCATTGGTATCGAATCCTACGATTGTGCATTGCTATAGGTGGTACCCGTAGCGGTCTTCGGGAATGAAGGTTCACTTCATGCAAGCGGTTTCTGACTGTTTGGTCGCTAATTAAGTTCCCTGAAGAGTGATGAAACCTCACGGCTAACATCATGGCGGTTATTGTTGGAGCTCTTCGAGTTAAGATTTGAATGTATCGGTCTTGTCTCCGTGTGGTGCAGCGATACCGTCCTCCATGGCGCTCAGCCACGGTACCAGTGCTTCGGTAACGTGTCCAAAGTCGACTGATAACACTCTGACTTGTATTCAGAGCTAAAGCCACAGTACGTTGCCGGGAACCAGCTTCTATCATTCCCACGGCTCTGAGCATTTCTTCCCTGTTTAAATGACGTCGCCGCTCCATAATAACGTTGGTTTTAATCAGTAGTAGGGAAACAGTAGCACTAATAATGTCTTCAATGCGTTGTATGTTTTTATAGGGAAAATATTGACAGCTGATTTTCATCTTTTACTCGAATTTGATTCACAGTTCCTGATTCAAATTATGAAATGCACCAAAAAGGATCCATATAAATTTATAAAATCATAAATTTATTACAAAGCCACATCTCAATCTCAAGAAATCCGCATAAAAATGCTTGATCCCTAGACACTTTTGATGTGTGTATTTTAATTGTCTATTTGAGAGACTATCTTACGGTTTCAGTATTGTTAAAGTTTTGTAGTACAGTTTTTCGTTAAATTCGAAACACAGTTTTTCCCTGATGTCTATTGTGACTGTAGTACAAAGGCACTCACGACTTTACAAAGACCTTTTCTGCATCAACTATTCCTAAAGCACCAATTTTATTTCGAGAGCTAGTGGAAACAGTAAAAATTACAAAGTAAGATGAAAACTTTTTTAACGTATCGTCTGAATTGTTCATTCATAAAAGCAGCCATTGATAAAATTCAAATGAAGTCCTTGATATTGGCATTCGACGGGGAGGAATTTAAACCGTTGGATAACTCTGTTATCCCATCAATTGATTCCAGATGAAAAACAATTTTAGAGTCTTTATCCGATTTGTCGATAGCTTTTATTGTGATTTTTATTTTTGTACTGAAATTGATTTGTGCTTTAAATAAATCAATTCATAGAGTTAGCTGCAGTCCTTGTCTTAATTCAATTGCTTTAGTTAATTCTTCTACTTCCGTATCTTGACTTTGGGCAGCATATTTTTCAATGGCCTGGTCATAACCATCATTCATGGCTTCATGATTGCAATTTTCTTTTTCATGTCCCATTATAATAGCCTCCAATTTTATATATTTTCGGGTATCCTCATCAACCGTTGGCAATTAACTTCATATTATGTTGCGAGCATGATAATAGCTCTTCATTCCTGCCTGTTTGTTATTAGCATTTTCATTATAGGCTCATGTTAATTCTGTATTAAACTCGATCTTTTAAGTACTTCGAATTAATTACTTCTGTATCGTTATAATTAATTGCGTACCTTTGGCTGGAAATTGCTTTTCATTGTTTGGGTGGAGTAATGAAAATTGTAGCCTCTTGAATTTTATTGGTTATTAGCTATATAAGGATGTGTTTAACAAAACGTTTGAATTTGGTTATTATTTTTTATATGGGTTCTATTTAGGTCTTAAGCATTGCAAATAGGGAAAGAGACGTCAATATATAGGTTTTTATAATCAAACTATGTGTGTTTTATCAAGGTAGAGTCTTGTCAATTCAATTCCCTTCAATTGGCTCCCACTCAATTCATATTCCTTAATATTTATTTTCTTTCTCAGAAGCGAATTGAAATAAATGTAAATACCCTCCAGTGACGTTATTACTTACGTCATGCACCTTTACGGCGCAGTAAATTCTTTTTGCCGTAATGTCTTAGAATGTGACAGGAAAGAATAAGGAATACCTTCTTCTTTATTTCCCTGGTGTCGTTTAAAGCGACTATGAGAAACGATGTTAGAATGGTTGATAATTCTGTTATCAACCATTCTAATCCCTGCGATGGCAATGCCATAGTCTTAATTGATCATGATGCCTAAATTTGTAATTAATCTCATCTTCGGCAATAGTCGTGTGACGTCCATGTATGTACTGTTACTACTACATACTTAGCACAATCATTCCGTCCTTTCCGTCCTTATGTCTCATCAGTTCCAAGCTCAATACGATGACCGTACTTCCATAGTTAAAAATATCATCGCCAAGTCCCGCTAAGCAATAAACCAATTGAGTTCATCTGTATGAACTTGACCCCTCGTAAAATTGTAACGATACGCTCTGCTTGCAATTTTTTAACCATGCCATTGTCATTCGAACATCGTCTTTGTCTCTTGAAGATTAGGTTCGATTTAGGATGAAGCTTATTTCGGGATTACAGACCAGACTCTACGTCACTCTATTCCCGACGTTATTGCTAGTGGAATGGGGTGCAGTTTCAGTTGTGCCAAGTTTGGCGTTCATTGATTCCTTTATTCTACCTTGCGTCTTGAATGGAATATTTTTGCTACCATTGTGGGTACTTCATGTGTCGTACTGGACTCGTGCCAAGGGATTTCCGTTATCGAATACAAACGCCACTTTTATATTTTTTTAGTTTTCGTTATTTATGTTTATTGTACTGAATTCGGGATTTTGGGTGTGAGAATCAATGTGAATGTTCGGACATAGTGGATTGTCTTTCAGACAGTTTTCGATCAATGCAAATGGACGTATGGCAACAGGACTGATGATATAGACGGATTAAAAGGAGATTTCGAAGTCTGAGACAGTACACTACAACAGCTTACTGTTTTCATTTTTCTCTCAAAGAAACTCTTATAGTGCCTGGATTTCTCCAGGCACTATAAGAGTTTCTTCTTTCTTTTCAAATATATACTTTGTTGAAGCTACTTCACAAACAACAGCTTCGATTTCAGAACTGTCAAGGACTATTAATCAGGAAGGGCTTCTTAAGGTCCAGGTAATTGGAATTAAAACATGATTTACAACCTATTTTAGTATTAATTGATCGGTATTAAGATTTAAACTGTCATAAACGTCTTGAATAATGGTTTTATGGAGCCATAATTCCATCGCTTAATGGAAGTACCCTAAGTGCTGATCCAGTCATTCCTATAATAGTTAATAAAACAAGGATTCAAAAAGGGCAGGTGATTATTTATTTATTGATCAATTGTTTGCTATACTTTCAGTACTTATACACCTAAGCGTATACGCAATCCAACAATCTACAAATTAAAAAAATATGAGACAAACATTGGTCATAGCTTATTAAGCTTTTTATTTAGTGATTAAGCACAAGTTCGAACGGTCAGATACTAGGGAGTACTTGATCTAGATTAAAGATTTTTTGTAAATCAAGTGTTCATGTGGTTAGGAAGTTCTTTTTCCATAGAAATTCACGTTTTGTAATGTCCAAATAGGTTACAACTTTTAAACTGTTTTTTTTTTGGGTAGTCTATCATCAAATAACTTCTTCATCTCTGGGCGGAGTAAGAGGCAAACCTACTCGTATTAATAATAAAAAAGAACTATTTGGGGACAAGTTTTCCGCCAGACATTCTCGTGTCAGATCAGACTAGTATCCAAGCACGTTTGAGGATGGACACTTATAAATAGTTTCCGATGATGTTATTTATATACAGGTTGATAATATTGTCCATCCATACGTCATAATCCCTTACTCGCCTCTTCACACCCACGGAAATCTTATTCTTAGCCGAAAGCCAAACTTCTGATGTTCTTCTCAGATCTCTCCCATACTTCAAACTACTAAGATAAGCGACACACAAACACATAGACCATGTTTTCATTCATTTCTCAACGTCAAAACATTCAAAGGAGAGATTTATAACCTTGTTCCGAACCAAACAAACTCAAAATGATTTGAAGCCAATATCTATGTACTCTGAAAACACGTCTAAAAATACTTGCGTTATATTGTGCTTATAGTAAATAGCTATCAGTGTTTCACTCTTGTTTCAGATCAGTAAATATGCTCCAATACGTGACGTAATAGTAACGTAAACATGTATAGAAAAATGCGCATATAAGATAACAGGGACGAAGGAAAATAAAATGTACCGTCAGACGGGATGAATAGGAACGCAGGGGTGAATAGAAACATAGGGGTGAATGGAAACATGACTTAGATTAGGAGGTTTACTTTGGTATTTATGTTATTGATTTCTGTCAAAGCGTCGACTTTAATTACATCTACTTAATGAATATATTAAAATATGTACTTAAATTCTGCAAAAAACTGGTGAATAACGTCAAAATCCCCTTCAAATTATTGTTCCTATTTACCCCACGTGTTCCTATCCGCCCCGTTTGACTGTATTGAGAATATTTGAGCCTGTAATATGTATTAATAGTTGCAGGAAACGTATGTCTATCGTAGTCGCCCTTGAATCGACTTTCGCGGTTTTGAACGCGCGCCCGCTCATGAATGGTAGAGTTTCATTGATACTAGCGAATGGGCGTGTCTTGTGTATTAATAATCTTTTATTAGACGCAGCCATATCACTAAATGCTTATCATTCATTCAGTTTCACTCCATTAACCAATGGAGTGTCGTTGTTCTAGACAGATATGATGTTTGCATCGATTTTTTGACTCCCGACTTTCTCGATTTATAACTTTGTGGAATCAAATTACTTTGCCTGAAAAATACTTTGACATGTTTGAACTAATTTGTGTTGGAATTTGTTTACTCTGAATCGTAATCGTGTTTGTTGTTTGTTTACGAGAAAATTTTATTTCGTCGTTTATTCCTGTATAACATGAATCAATCATTGTAATATATGCCACGCTCTTACCCTTGGGCTTTGTGAAACAGTAAACAATCATACGAATATTATGAAAAGTAAAGTTTTGTGTGCTAAGGCTTGGGTCAGAAACGGTTTATCCATTTGTTATGAAAAACTTCTGTGTTTGCGGATTTGCGGTGGTCAGACGATCAACGTATCATATTTTGGGAACCCTCCATAGCTTAGAGCTGACCTTGTAGGTCTTTACAGGGTATGATCTTCTATTTCTTCAGGCCTCGAGAAATTCGCCTGAAGCCTTACCATGAACGTGTTAAAACGATAGGCGTGCGAGCCAGAAAGAGCTCCATTCCTCTTTCTGGCTCGTACGCTGAAGCTATCTTCATCTCTTTAACAGTTCAGCTTAGGTCGTCAAATAAATCGCATTAAGAGTTCCTGGTAGGACTCGGATCGATGCTCTGGAATTGGTTCTTCGCTTCAGGGAACCAATAAATTATATTCTGTTATGTATGATTTTTATCGTTGGCTCTCTGCCTAGAATAATCCACTGGATTATAGAATATCGCAATAGCATTCAAGTGCTTACCGATAAGGCGATAAGATTGCCCATGACTTTCGAGTGTTTGACTCACTTCCGTTTAGTCAACTTTTCTATGGATAAAGGGCTGATACTCGTACAATATCCTGTGTACAGTACCTAAATTTTACTTTTGTGGTGGAGCTCGTGGCTAGATAATAACAGCCGCACAGGTCGATCTTCAAGGTTAAGCAACGCTTGCCTAGGTTGGTCTGTGGAAGGGTGACGATCTTAACATAAGGAGTTTCCTCCGTGCCTCGGAAAGCACGTTAAGCCGTAGGTCCCGGCTGCCATTTGTAGATCTTTGGCAGTCGTTACGGATAGTTAGAAGCCAGTAAATCTGACTCCAGTTTTGCCATGAAGTACCGTGTTACCCCAGTTAATGGGTTGTGGAGGTATGGTAGGCAGCCGCTTCTCGTAAAATACTGGTATTCAGCTAAGTCCGGCTTGATTGGAAGCCGACCCCAATATAGTTGGGAAAAGGCTGGGCAGATGATGAGGACATAGCTCCTCAATATGTAGTTATAGTCTGTATTCCGAAATCTCATTTAGGACAGACCTATAACAGCATTGATCTGTAATATATTGTTTGAATCCCCAACCGGTTCTATGAGACCGCGCTGTTATTGTTTTACTATTGTGTCTCGTTTCGCGGGTATGTGATAGAATATTGTTATTGACTGTTTGTGCTTATCTACCTCCATCTGTTAATACCTTTTTACTATCATCTACTTTCTAAAGTAATTTAGTTCTCTTTTATGGCGAATTCTTGTATCCTTGTGGAGACTTCAGTGTCACTGAATCATTGTTTGTAATTTTGTAGTTTTCCAGATTGTAAACCCTATGATGCCTGTCTCTTTTCGTCCCGGTTTTTTAAAAGGACAGTGTAGACCAACTTGTTATGAGTTTGCATGTGGATGGATGGAGAGGAGAGGCCAAAGAAAAGATGGATGGTTTGTGTGAAAAGTGATATGGAAGAAAAGGGAGTTAGTGATAGTGTGCCGAGTGACAGGATAGAATGCAAGAAAAAAACATGTTGCACCGATCCCAAATAAAACGGGACAAGGGCGGGAAGATGATGAGTGTAGACCAATCAACATTGTATCCAGAAGTACAATAAAAATAATAATAAGTTAAAAGTGGATCGAAATGGAAAGTAATCTTTGAATCCGAGAAGTCTACAGTGTTCACATTCACATTATGAAAAAAAAGGAGGCCATTTAAAAATAAAGATAAAATGAGATGTTTTCATTTTACTTGGTTCGCATTTATTCCTCTTTTATGTTTCTTGAATTTCCAATATACGGAACTATTATATGCGCTATAATAGGTACGTATATCGTCAGATTTATTTTTAAAAACAAAAACAACGTGTTTCTTTGAAATTAAGTGTCAAGGTTGATATAGTTTAACATAAATCGGAGGTAAATCGTAAATCCCTGAAATAATGGATTTATCGAACCTGCAGTTTCTAACAATTTCTTGTTTCTGTTTGGTTTCTTAGTAATGGCTATAAGTTTATAACAAATGTTTACAATGTTTTACGGAGTTTCACAGTGATGGATTGGTTTAAATTATTTATCAAGTCTGTAGTATTTTACATTATTATAATTTCGTTTCCTTGAAATAATGCAACGGAAGTAGGTGTTTTAAAAGGAATTTTAAAATTGAATTTTGATGTATGAATAAAACGCGGATGCAAAGATTTTATTTTTAAATTAGCCTTTCCTGTTTGATACCTAAACTCATATTGATTTATAAAATTAATTAGTTGATCTATATCTTACGTTGGTAGCTATTTCGATACCGACTAATTAGTTTCAATATTAATATTTGTGATAACATTTCATTATTAAAATTAATTATACCTAAGGAGACCAACGGATAAGTATTTAAAATTCATAAATTGCAATCGTGCCTAAGATAAAGATTCATTGACAAAACCGATTAGCTAAGTACTTTTCTCATAATCTTGAGATCACATTGTTGACAAGTACTAGCTATTAAAAGATTAAATATAGGTGGAACAACAAAGCACTCTTTTAATAGAGAACAATCTAATAAATGGTTGTTAGAAGAATTATGACGCGGCAGGAAGTTGATAGGAAATAACTCTTCGTCCGTGACCTAATGAGAATAAAAGATTGTACGGGGAATTGGACCTGAAACTGAAAATAGGGCCTTATTACACGTCCTTGGCATGCGACGGAATTAGAACGTTGTAATGTAGACCTGCCTTTTGAAACTCCTACGCCAAAGAGGGGGACTCCTACTACAAATGAGGGAATTAACTGTTTGACTTTGAGAATGTCTGAATTTTTTTTCAAGTAAATATTAAGTACCTACCATCGCCTTACACCTTCAATGAAAAGTGTTTTTTTTAAGGTGAGAGTCTGGTGTGTCAGACCTCTACTGACTAAAATCCGCTCCTGTTCTTTGCCCTAATTCCAGGGTCCCGGGGTTTTCTTTCGTTAACCCAGGCCCCAGTACACTGTCCGGTAATCGACTAGAGTGAGCCCAGTCGTCAACAGCGCGTAGTGATCCACGCGCTCCTCAAAGAAATGTCAGCAAACCGTAGGGGCCCAACAAGGCCGAAACCCGTAGTTCTATAACACAAGTGGCAACTGAGGGACACAGGTGTGGTTAAGTCAGTAATAGTCTGACGCGCCCTCCCTCTCCGCCCAGAGCGGAAGAAGTCATTAGATGATCACTACACCTAAAAAAAAGGCCCCAGTACGCTTCGACCCTGTCAGACCCCTTACACCTTCAATGAAAAGTGAAGCTTTAATCATCAGATTTGCCTACGCATCAATAGCTGTCATAAACTCGATTGTGAAACCGTAAAACAACCACATAACTGTTTGTGGCACCTATCAATAAAATTTCGGATGTTTAGAATCAACCCACACCACCATACGAAGTACCAGGCCAGGATGTTACTATTTGATAAAACGTAACTACGCGCGTGGGATATCGGTTGATTGTTTACGTCCTTTCCAGGCGCCATCTTGAAAATTTTTGTTGTTTATGTTTTCACGAGTGAGTGAGCGATTTGGATGAATGAACGGCGGGTGAGTCATCGTGGGAATTGTTTTGAGCCAATTGAGGCAATTGAGTTGGCAATTTTTTTCTCTGCAGTGGTCGCTTGTGCAGTTTGACGTGGCATGATTTTTAAAATGTTTGACAATGATGCGACGACCCTGACGAGGGTTGCGGGAATCCGATGGATGCGAGACGCACAGGACCGGTCGTTGTGGCGACGCATGGGGGGGGGGCTATGTCCAGCAGTGGATGTCTTTCGGTTGAAATGATGATGATGCCAATGATACGATGCGTTCTTCTGTTTGGTAGAGTTACAAACTATATTATTGTTGCAAATATAAAGACTAAAGTTAATGTGTCCCATATCCATTACCGTGCTTCTAAGATATCTCAAAGTGCCATTTATTTATTCATGAGCCTCTCTTTGAAAGAAGAAGAAAACAATTATAAACTTCGGACTGTATTTAAAAAAGAAGCCGGGCATTTCTGCTACAATCCTGGCTTAATAGAAAATGTTTGCATTTCAAGCTCGTTTACGAATGAAAAGAAAAAACACAACGATTCTTTTTTGTTTTCAAACCAGCGGAATTAATTTGGTCGCTCTGGTCTAGTGAGCAACAATGGAAAATCAATAGCCCGGTTCCTTACAAATTGCAAGCGGTTTTTCTTTTCTACTTTAATGATTCTTGCTCTACGGCTAGACAGATTGCAATCTGTCTTAAGAACTAGGCGGATTTGCAGAACATGTAACAGCAAAAAAAAAATCTAATTGACTCAATCATGCCAAGAAGGATACAGTGCACTGTATCGTAAATTTTATCTGATATCAATTTCCAGGATGCAAAGCTAGAACGACTGCGGATTGTTCGAAAGAGTTACCGAGACCCTCGCAAAAGGCAACTAAAAGATTTTTTTAGTCACTTATAGTCTGACAGTCTCTCTCGCCACACCCAGAGTAGAAAAACTTTGCTAAGTAGAAAAAAAGACGCAAAACTAGTGGTCGAAACCGCAGCGGAAATCCATCCATAGCCCTATCAATAACATACCAAAACATGATTGATTACAATCATCACGTGCACAAACACGTGCTTTCTATCACCTATTAATACACCACCAGACAACCACTAGAAATCTAGACTAAAATACCATCACCGTATGAATGGTCCTAAAGCACACATTCGTTGTTTTGTACGCGCCTAACCTTGCTCGAGAAACTTGCCAATCGGATGTTCCTATTTTAGTTTAGTAGGTCATTAAACGTACGTGCAGACAGTTCTGGCACGTTTTTGGGGATGGTAAGTATTATTATGACTGTTGCTATTGGTGGGAGCTGATAGGTCTTGAATGAATGGAGGTTTTAGTATGGGGGGTCAGTTACGCAGAAGTGACGTGTGAATGTATGTGCTTCCACCTTTAGGCAGTTTACAGATCTAGAGATATTATGATGTACTCAACGGGTAATGATGCGACAAAATAATGTTGACCGAATAAAAAGTTCTGGTGGGGAAAATATCAGCAGCAAAAAGATCGAGTGTTACTGAGTTGTTACTACTCTTCTCAAAGGAGTACTTAGGTAGAGACATAATCTGAGGCAAAGCTTCATTAATTAAAGAAGTACAAACAGAAGATCCTAAAACAGCTGATCACGTGTTTACTACTGCAAAATCCTGTGTGAAGCCACACAGGATTTTTAGTTGATCGTCAATTTTAATTTTTATGTTAAACACTTTGGCTATGACTTTCCCGTTTATATGCTAATAGCATGACTAACATCGGTTAAGTTAAACACGAGCGAAGTTGATAATTACTTGTCATTAAAACTTCTGAAAAGATTTCGCCATCTTTTGAAATTTCTTGATTTTCTCCTTCACTCACTTGCGTTTTATCAATTTTATAAGTACACATGAATTTGGCACCTACGAGAGATGCCGAACGATTCAGCCAAATAAGTATCTTCCTGTTGCAAAGATTCGGAAAGGTTCCAATGAAACGAGTTTCCTTTTAGAAAGGTCAGGGCAAGAGAAATCGCATTTTGGGGAAACGAAAGTTTGATGAGGTCCGAATTAGGACCAATTCGATTCACTTTATTGATAGAGCTCCAAATAAAACAGTCTTAAAAAGAAAATACGAGCTGAACAACTTCGCAATCATTGCTGCTCTGAAATTAGTGTTTCAATATTAAATAAAGTTCTGAACAGAATTAATTGAAGCGAGAATTTATCCAGAACGAATGTAAAGAACTCGAAAGCGTAAATTGGCAATGCTTTTATATTTGACATGCGTAATCAAGACCGATTGATTCCCACCAGACCATTCAAACGGACGAAACGAACCACAAAGAGTAAAAAAGGAGATTGCAGCAATTTGTGTGTCGATGATAAACGCAGCGTATTTAAAACGAAATAAAATAAACCGGCGCCCCCTTATGTTTGGTCTCCTGCAGACAGACTGATAGGAACGCTTTCCAATTGAATACACAGTGTTCCCTTTAGTAGTATAGTTCTGAGTCGTACGCTTTCCAATTGAAAACTCCGTGTCACCGTTTGTAGTAAACTTGTCTGTTTGGAAATTCTGTTTGAACTTTGAAGTATTTGCTCTTGTAAATTGAATAAAAGCAATAAGTACTGCTTGCAAGTTCCTTTGAGGAGAGCTTAGCAATTCAAATGGACTAGAAGTTGTTGGGATAAGGTGGGAGATTAAATCAATTATTCTGTAATTCTGGATATTTAGAAACCTCTTAGAACTTTAACACTCGGATTACGCTAGAGTATCAGTATTTTGCGTGATTTATTTGTTTCCCTTCCTTCGAGTTTGTAACCTTCACCTACAATCCAAATTCACACGCTAAACTGTTCCCAATATAACTAAACCTTATAATAAACAACAAAATGTTCTGCTTACATTCATTCACAAGCTTCAGCAAAGAGAAAAAAAAGAAAACAAACACATACGCCGCACTCGAAATAAACACAGTGCAACTCATCGTAACGCAAAGGTCACGTACTGTTCAGCCTCCCGCCAAAAGAGAAAAAAGGCGCGACCGGTAATGGTCGCGTTCACAGTCATCTGCTCGACGCTCGCTGTTTCCGCCGAGGCCATTTTGGATTTATGGTGGCTAAAAGTGTTAGCATCCGTGTAGCCCTTGTAACTTCTGATAATATAATTGAATAGTTAGTTAAGTTATTGAAATGGGAAAAAAGAAGCAACCAGTCTGCAATCAAGATAAATTGGCTTTTGAATCACCATCGTTTGCAGTCTTAATTAACAGATACACACCGAACAGTAGTCATTTAACAGTAGCAGTTAATAACCCTTAATAAAACTAAATAAAGTCGGACGAAAAGATCAAATACACCTGTCAGTTTCCACTGCATTTATCATAATTAATGACATGTTCCGTAAAGTTTCGTCAGCCCTTTTATCCACACAAAATAAGCTGTTTATTTTTGAAGAATTAGTCATCGGTTTATCGGTGCCTAATGACCCCGAAACTAAAAAGGCTGAATGCACAGTTTCCCGCCGTAAGAATAAAAAGATGACCGGTAATGGATGCGTTCAGCGTCATCTGTTCGGCGCTATGAACGCGTACGTCCGGTTCCGTTGCAGCCATATTGAGTTTATGGTATCTTCATGATCGTTATCCTGTATCACGTCATCAGATCTGATGGTTTGCCAGATTACAGTCACGTTTGGAAATAATTGCATTAACATTTCCCTTTGAGAGCTCTTTGTAATCTAATTGTGTCTGAAATATTTAATCAGTCACACGGGCAAATTGACTTAGTTCATTTCAGTAGGGACCATTCCTTTTATGGGTTGCTTTTCATACCCTTCAAAATCAAAGCCACTTTATTTCAAATACAGGCACTTTTGTAACGTCAAGATGTTAGCCAGTCAAAAAAATTATGCTAGTTGCACATTCCAAAGCGTAAATAAAACTCAATGAAAAAGAATGTGCAAGAAAATCCATGGGCACTCTTTTCAATCATGTTTCATTTTCATTCGCAGACTTTCTACGTAACCACAACATTGTGTCAGTTGTTTTCCGATATTGTAAACAAGAGTAAATACAAAGTTAACAATAACTGCTGTATACAAAATCGCCATGTTGTAGTTACTCAGATACCCGCGAAACGAGACACAATAGTAAAACAATAACAGCACGGTCTCATAGGACCGGTTGGGGATTGAAACGTTACGAATTGGATCGTGTTTGATCACTTTCTCATTTGATAGTAAACAATGATGTGGTTGAAGATGGAAAATGCTGGATGGATACACATAAATGCAATCAGACTCTGACAGGGAATTTCTTAACAGTTCGCGCGATAATTTATTACAGCCGAAACAACTGGGACACGAAACAGCTTGAAATTTTGCACAAGATTTTCCAAAATTCACCCCCGAGGTCCAAACGGTGATCCCAAGTTTTTATGGAGAAACCTACTTTCACGAGTGCGAAGCCGCTGGCAGAAGCTATCAGTGCATATTTCCAAAACATCAATTCAACCTTTAATTTGATAATAAATCGATTTAAACATCGATTTCGTTAACTATGTGAACTGGATCGCGTGTTGGATGTTCGCAAGATGATTCTTTGTTCGAATATTAAGTATAGAGCTCTAATTAGAATCGTTTCGCCGACAATAGGTATGTTGCATGATTGTTCTCAGAACAACGAAGAGATGTTTATTTTTTTATACGTCATATACGTCTTTGTGTTTTTCGGTTTTGTATGTAGTTGTAGGAATTTTTGTTAAGCAGTGTGTGTGGAGAGCAATTATTGTATTGAATGTATGTTTTTTATTCTTTCGATTTTAATGGAAACGAAAATTCATGGGAACGTTTAGGTCTCACGAAAATGTTGATTGAACATAATTATTCCGATTTGTTCATAGTCTAACAAACATGCTAATTTCATTGTGTTTAACGCAGCGTATCTTGTTCTTCTATGCTTGCATTTATTACAATATTCACCGCTTCTTTTACCATATCATCTTACATGAGACGTCTAAATTGTGACAGTTAAACACTATAAACGCTTATTAGACAGGTATTATTAAGCATGACATTTCAGTTTAATTCATACTGCAATAATGTGCAAAGCTTGGTAATTTATCGCTCACAAACGTTTACCAAATGAGTAATGGACTCTTGCAAAAGCAATTCCCTTCGCAGATGATACAATTGGCCTTCATAACATTGCATTCTCACTAATAAAATTCATTTACGGTGAGTTTTCCAGTGAGAGTATTGTGTCACCTTTTGTTTAGACGCTTGAAAGGTGAATAAGTGATTGTCACAAGACAATGAACAGAACGAAATTAGCAATATCGAATTAAAGAGAAATTATCTTACAATCCAAAATAATACCTAAAGTTCCTATTCAATATTCATTGTCAAACAAGTTCATATGATCAAAGAAATAGGACTGATCTTCCTTTTGCAGAAGCCTTCATGGATGCGCCAAATCAGTCGCAAACTAATTGAATAATGGATCAACAGCAATCAATCTGCTATATATGCAACATCTAAGACAAACAACCTTTGTTACAAATGCAGTTGCATCAACAACACACAAGGTTGTTGCGCAAGTGCTAAGTGATACCGCCTAATTAAATACACTTGCATATTCTTGTGCAAGAGTTTTGAACATCCTCAGGCTACTGATTGAGTTGCCAGATTGTCTCTCTTCGTATTTACTTCAAAACTGCCAACGAAGCGGCGACATGTTGGCAAATAGGGACGATACTGTCGATCCAATAGTTGTTGAGTATTCTCGTTCGGTACAGGACATGAGATATTTTATACTTCGAATTAAAACATACAATTTATTGTGCAATCCAGCACAAGCCTCTTCAATGCACATTAGTTCAAACAGGATGCTGAATTTAATGGAGTGTATAAGGCGCTGTCCTAGAAAAAACCTCGTTAAGTGCAAAACTCCAATAAAAATGTTTTATAGACTCACTCATCAGTTTTTAATAGCCATAGCATTGCAATAGCCATTACTATTGCAATCCGTATCTCCATGCAAAGCAAATGCATGTCTAAGTGGTATACAAGGACTTTTTGTACCCATAACCATTTAAAATTCTGCTCAAACACTATTGATTGACCATACATCATTAAATTAGCAAATATTATCATGTTCATTAACTATTATTATATGTGCGTTGGTAAACGCATGAATGCGTGGTGGTTGCGTGTCCGATGCGCTTGTTAGTCTCGATTCTGCAATAATAAGGCATTATCTGTAATTTTGCCTTTATCATCTACCTTGTACAGATTTTCTAAATCATGTCTAACGACGCAAATGCTTGAAATGACAATTGCGAATCTTCTCCCTTGTTATCTTTTCTATAGAGATTCTGATAAATACATTTTATAAATTCCAGCGTTTGCGAATGAATTCAAAATACGTAACGTAAAACTTGAAACAGACAATGATAAATGTTCTTTCTATACAATTGAGCTTAAAAATTCTTAATATGAGTATCTCAGCGACATATTTCTTCATCTTATTCAAGTTTAATAATAAAATGTAAAATTCTCTCTAATCTTGGCTCGAAATGTTGGTTGTTTAAACAAAGATGATTTTCTAAGACAACGCTGAATAACGAATCAAAGACTACTTGTTAATTAAGCAGGCTCTCGGGGCTATGAGTGTACGCCTGCTATCTTTGTTAATATTCTCGCTTCGATTTTTATGAAATCTGAACTTTATCGTCTATTACAAAGGATTTCTTTTTGATTGTTGGAAATTGTTTTGAGAATATTTCATAAATTTTCTTTTCGTACTTTTTCACGTGTAATCCTTATGTAGGGTTTGGAAGAAGCTGCTTATCCCCCAGAAGCTTAGTAAATTGGGTATTTATGGTACCCTGTCAAAAAATATTTCACTTCAATTGTGCACGATTTTATTGATTTTATTCATATACAAGTGATGATTAGTAGTAGGTACTATTCGAAAACAAAAAAAGATATGATAAACGTAAGCGTGGTAGATATCAAAAGAATATTGAATATTGGAATCTCATTCCTTTTGCAGAAGGCGCATAATTATAATATAAAGAGAAAAACTTAAATGACGCGTCGTTTCATCAGTTTAATTGAATAAGACCAAAACTTGCAAAAATTGCGTCAAAAAATACTTTGTCCTTTGAGCTCTAAGATTGATTCGCAAATTGAAAACAAAACTCAATATTTATTGAAGCGTTACGAACGGGAATTGACTAATACAGCTTAATAGTGTTCGTGTTCAATTTATTCTGTTACCTTAAGAGTAATTTCTGTCCCCCAGCGAACATATTCCCAATGATTTCTCTAGAGGATCCAAAAAGCTGGGGGCAAGCGGCTGTGAAATTTATCTTTGTGATTTATTTAGCGATTGTGTTCGATATTTCTGGCGCTGTAAGCGCTGTTGGACATTAAAAGGAATTTTATGCTGGGTTTTGTATTTTTGGGAGCTAGTTGAATCTATACAAATTGTTTGAGAGATAATGAGTATCAGGTGAATCTAGAAGAAGAACCGAGTGTTTTAGAAGCAGGTAAAGTCGATTCTAATGTTGTTTTGTTTCTGTTTCAGGTATGTAGAAATGCACATCAAGATATTCGTTCTGTTCTTCTACTGGAGAAAGATTAGTAGTGAGTAATTATATATTATTTAGATAAACATATATGATCACTAAAATTATAACTCTTTCATCATCAAAATCGCCAAAGATAGTCAAAAACTACCGTCGAAATCAGCCTGAGACAGAGTTTAGATGCTACAAAGCCTGCCAATTACTCAAATTATTTAAAAGGCAACCTGTCTTTGCATAAACTCAATTTCACGACCCAAAACTTCATGATTGAACTATCAGTGTTTGAACACAAGCTTCAAAGTTAAACGTTCTACATAGTAGCTAGTAACTGTGCCCTGTATTGTCGATACCACACATTGCACGTCGACGTCTAACTTACTTGGCAAACTTTGTTATGTTATACTACACACTTGACTTACCGAGAACACAGTATAAATATACCATGTATGTACAAGTGGGGATTATGCGCAGCTTCATATTATGGATAGGTACTCTAAAATTTAGTATTTGAATAAATTATGTATATGCATGTTCTAAAAGGAAAATTCTGGTTTCTGGTTAATTTAGAACTGGATATAGGATAAAAAGACTAATAATACAACGAGTGCAAAACCACATAACGTAATGGCCGATTATACTTTAATATTGTAAATGTGAAAGTAATGCGCGCTCGGTGCAATTGTATTTATTAAATTTGTTTGTATTATTTTCTGTTTGTAGGTTATATCATTTAAAATGTTAGAATCTTCCAGGTTGCCTGGAAGAAATCGTAGAATGCGATATGGCTAAAAATAAAGCACACCCTTATCTTTAATTAAAATGAAATTTACTTTGGTAGGGTTTTTTAATCCATGTAGGTATTGTCCTAATTGTAGACAATTTGGGAATCGCTCTACATTAGCAGCGCATCGATATTGGTATCTAAGCATAAACACAAAAATATGTGACAAAAGCAAGATTTATTAAGATTTTGTCAAAATTGGTATTTTTAAACCTATTTCGTAATTGTTGATTATATTAAGATAAAAATTACCCATTATAATAATTTAGGTTGAAATTGATTCCATAGCCGACTCTGGAACCTTTGCCGTCTTGAGATTGTTTCCTTCCTAGAAATCTAATTACAAACACTTAACCTAGTTTACATATGTCAAACGTAGTTCCAAATCACTATTCTCTCCTATTAACATTGTTACTGCCACACAGTCTTGTGTTGACGTCAACGTAAACTGATTTTCGCCGTGCTGTGTGAAGATTACGCTCAAGTTCGGCGTCTATTGATACAGAGTTGTGGAACCCCTCTTATTCATTAGCGTCTTGTAAATTGTTAACTTCGTTATTGTTAACATAGTTTGTAATATTATGTTGGTTGGATATGGTTGGCTCTTTGTGATGTGTTACCTCTTTGATAATAATAATTGATATATACATCATTCCGATTGGTATCTCTTTGAAAGCTTTGACTTCATCTCATCGCATCACTTTGGCTTTGTTTACGAAATAATTTGATTTAAATTCTGTGATATTATCACCATCACGACGCTTTGCAATCTTATTTGAAGATTTACTTTCAAAAGTTTTAAAATAGGCTTCTTTTATGTAAGTTTGGCTGTCCATTATGATGCTATTATAAGTTGTCCTTGATCTAAAATAAATAATTCGATGAAAATTGTACCAAAGTCGTAAAATATCTTCTAATTTTCTTTTCTTCTATCATTTTGTGCGTGCCACCCTGATCTTGTTTGTTAAATTAACTGTCTAACGACTTTAACCTCTCTTTAACCTATTTTCAAAGCTTTCTTTTTTCCTTTGACTCATTAAACTCTCGTTAGTCCGGCCAACCTTTTGTTTAACAGTAACGTTATAAGGTTCGTTACATCAATGACATATTTTCTTTTGGACCGTGTAATAATTTCTCTGAAACACCAAATTGCTTCGGGTTTCCTTGTTACTACATATTGGCAAATTACGATCAGAAGGGCCATTGAGCAAGAGGACGTATCAGACTTTACTGACTAAAAACCATTTTTGTTTCTTAAGTTACCCTTTTCGTTTCATGGCCACGATAACTCTTTCGTTACTGGGCCCTTCAGTTTTAATACTACACTTCTACTGTACTTCTCTTAATGGCGCGCGTGGAGCCCTACATGCCTTAGATTCGAGCTTGGTCCTTACCACACGGCCGCAAAACTCGCGACCTCAACGCTTTACGATGAGAGGAATATATTATGTGATGAGGCTGCTCCTATTTACATAATTAGCAATACTGTACATAGTCCCCCGCCAGTCATACATAATAATTAATCCTATAAGGATATGGTAGTTTTTGTTTATCCTGTGACTATATTTGTATCGCTTGCATGCGATTATCATGACCATAATAGGATATAATCACTGATTCCATGGTGTGTTACTCGTTACGAGTGTATCATCATCTCCGTTTAGTTTTTTTTATACCCTCATAGTAAGCTTCAGGTTTAGTATACTTTTAAATGGAAAATCATTACACTTCACTCGCCGTATTCCTTCATTAGTCCTTTGCTTTCTAAGGCCACGGTAACTCTCACGAACAATACTATAACACGAGGCTGCAGTATAAGTTCTTTTGTGTATAATCTAATCCAACTATTGTTCATACTGCAGCCACTATAAGCCTCATGTCTCTCTTTTACACAATTCTGTCGTCTGTTCAGTCCTGCAGTTGTATTCACGAGTAGAACTGTGTCACGTATAGAACTAGTAAAATATATTGAAATACCGTATCTGCTAACACACCTGTTCACGACCTGTCCGTGTCATGTTCATTCTTATGTTTCTTATCATCTATTGTTAGTTACCTTGTCCTTCTGGCTTATCTACCATTTGTTGTTTCTTTATGTACCGTGGCAAAGTCTTGTAATTCGTCAGAATTTCCACAGGTACAACATTGTTGTGCTTCGATATTATTTTATATGTTGTTGTAATAATCAGGCTTGCCTTAATCCATTGTTGTAGGTATTTTGTCGTGTATTTTCCTCGTGCTCTTGTTTTTACGATAAAATTAACTATTGTGTGGATTTAGGTATACATTTTGGTATCGTAATTCTCTCTCTATCTCTCTTTAGTATTATCCTATTACATATTTGGATTTCGTTTTGCTCAACATTTTACTACTACTTACTACGTTTTATTTACTAGGTACTACGTTTTATTTTATACGTATCAAAGTAAATACTTACCTACTGTTTAAGTTCTGATTGTCATCTTATTTAAAGTCTATGGACAAAACTTAAAACATACTTTATGGAGCCTTTTCACCAGAGATGTCCTATGCAGCTATGCTGCGAAGATGTGAAAGCTAAGCTAAGAAACTATGTGACCACTGATGCTATGTAGTAGGGTAAGCAAGATGTATGTACAGTAAGTGCTGTTTTATTGTCTGACCCATATTTTTCTCTTTATATTTCTAAGACGGGTCATTTAACATAGGGCACAGGTCCTGAAGATGCGCTGTAGCGAAGTATCTGTGCGGAACATGCTTAGCTCAAGCTATGGGATACATCAACAGTTGGGAAGACACCTGGCACAGGAAGCATTTTTGAATATAGCTTAACCACTTGTGACCTCGACTGCAGATAGCACGCATTCATAGAGAAGATTCTTTATTCCGTGGTCCAGCCATATAAAAACAACTTTTTTTTAACCCATTTCTATAATTAATTAATATGATTGGTACCTAGATATCAAATCAATCCTAGCAACGTACCACAGCACCTCTCTACCAGAAAAGCAACCATAGAAAGAATACCTAAGGATTAAGGTACCGTTCTGCAAAAATCCGGATTTCTGCAGTATCTAGTACTCGGGAACTAGGTCACTCCAGTACTACCAAGACATGAAATCAATAAACACGCTTCAACCACACACTACGCGGTCTCAAGCACCGCAATAGCAATATCGCGGTACAATCCAAACTGTCTCCTTTCTCAACCTGACACTAGTGACATTTATTTACACTACAAGATAAGTTCTCGACACGCCGTTTTTCATTTCGACGTTTGCACGGAAATTCGTGACTCTCGATTACCCCATAATACCCCCGTGAAGCTATTATGGTGACGTAATGTTGTTAGTAGTTTCACGTGGATTCTTAGGGAAGTAACCGCGGGTAATATCTCTATTAGACTTGCGTTGTTCACGGATTTAGGAGTATGCAGGTTTGTTTTGGTTTTATTGATGGTGCTTTTCTGCCGATGGAGGAGGAATTTTCCACGGTATGAAGTTCTTGAATTCTTCCTTATAAAAGAGGTTAATTCTACTTAGATATACTTAACTACATGAAGGATGCGAGACGCACAGGACCGGTCGTTGTGGCGACGCTTGGGGAAGGCCTATGTCCAGCAGTGGATGTCTTTCGGCTGATATGATGATGATGATAACTACACGGCTTGATTTCATTATTGCAGTGCATAGTAATTTCTAGCTTACCTACAAAAGCAATTTATTAATTCGATCTATTTTGTTTGTAAAACCTCACTATTTTAGGCGAAGTGGGCTGCCATTTCACGATTCATTTCTCTAGGTAGAGTGAGCGGTAGTTTCAAACTTTTACTGACTAAAACCCTTCAAGATCTTTTAGTTGCTCTTTACGTTCTAGAGCTGCGGTAACTCTTTCGAAGAATACCGCAACACTACAAAGGCTGTCGGTCATGCTTTTCCCCTTGAATACTGTATAATAAGTAGTAGTATCGTGTCACAAAAGTGTTAGCTTTTAAATAGTACTTAAGCTAATATTTTCTATTTTTAACCAACTTCAGAAAAAAGAAATTCTCGGTTCGGTTGTATTTTTTTAATTGGACGTATCCTAAAAGGGTTTATTTTCATGCTTGTCGTGGATGTAGGTATAAAATAGGAATGGTTGTTTGTGAAATAATACACGTAGCTAAGAATAGATTATCCCGTTTTGCGTGGGTGTGAGTGGGATCAAAGAGATTTTGTGGCGACAGACTGACGAATTTACTTACCTGTACCTACTTTGGGTATTGTTCGTGAATTTTCGGTATTTTCCGACTGTTGTCGGGTTTGATGTGGTGCTAGTTTGATGGTGTTTGAAAGGTGGTGCAATAGAAGTAGTAGTGGAAAGACGTATGTGGTTAGGCAATCCTTTTTTTTAAATCTGATATCTTCAAATATCTTCACTCGCTCTGGTTGGAATGTGAGGGACTGTCGGACTTCTGACTAAAATCCGCCTGTGTTCAGTCCAGGACCAGGATGATAATTAGGTATTTGAACAATCCCGCTGCCTTAGTTTATCCTACTCTTTTTATTACAACGCCCCTAGCCACAGCGTAAATATTAACGATGCTTTTGCATCACAAAAAGCACATAAAAAGTTTATTGGCTGAAATGATCCTATATCCAAAAAAAGGGTCCTGCGGGAAAAGACAATCAACAATCTAGAAGAATACACAAACAATAACGTCCCAAGTCAATCACTAACATAAACAAAAGAAATCTCATCCCATTTTCCTCTCCGAGCCATCTCAATGTGTCTTTACGACCACTCCAACACGTTAAGTGGGTTAGACACAATTGACACTCTTCCTTGGTTGTCAATCTACCGAAATTGTTCCAACAAGTCATTACTTTCACTTCCCTGATTGCGTTGTGTTTTGTAACAAAAGCAGGATTATTGGTGTTGAAATTAATTTGTTATTTATCTATACTAATATTATAAAGAGGAAAGATTTGTACCTATTTTTGTATGTTTGTAATGAATAGGCTCAAAAAGTACAGGGCCGATTTAAAAAATTCTTTCACCAATAGCATGCTACATTCTTCCAATTTGACATAGGCTACATTTCATTTTGAAAAAAATTAGGGATCCTTGGTAAAATTTGAATAATGTAACCGAAGGTGTAGAAAAATTTCCAAAAATAAATAATTGTCTACCCCGTGCGAAGCCGGGACGGGCTGCTAGTATGTGATATTTAAATGGGACTGTGGGGCAAACGTTTGAGTGAAACATTTTTCGATTATATGGGCCTGTTTCACCACCTATGATTAAGTTGCAAATATCTTCCTTGGCAGATAATTTCATAAAAATTGTGTTCCATTTTTGAATTTATTCAGGAAGAAGTGGCTACTCGGACATTGTGAAACAGGCCCTAAGTATTAGTTCAGTTCAAGAAGCCAAAACATAAAAGAAAATGAAGTCAGTGATAGGGTGATGTTTGACAGGACGAAAAGAAAGCAAAAAAATCGTGTTACTTCAAGCTAGTGACATAATACAAGGGCCAGAAGATTCGGATTTGTTATTGAGAATGCCTTGCATGTTGCTTATGTAGGCCTACAAATGGGACCGAAAATCCGGTGAAAGTCGCAGGAAAAGGCTTGATACAGAAGGCGTTAGACCGGTGCTTGTAGCGACGGCAGTTATTTAGATGAAATACCGTTGATTGTATTTAGGAAATCGATGCAGAGATCAGACAAGAGACCGTTGCAATTGGAACAAATAATCGGAAAATCTGGCATTCCTTGCTGGCTCACTTCTGCTACATAGCATAGCCCGCTTGAAAGTAGAAAATATACTACCTATAGACAGCAGTCATATAAGTTACTTAGTGATAAAGTGGCATTTTACCGATGAAAGAATTTTCAAAATAGTTTCAGTATTTTTGGATTTTATATTAATTAAAATCATGAATACAAAGCTCTTTATAATATTTGTATGCTTAGATATAGATTAGAATAACAAAAGACTTTAAAATTCCTGTAGTAAATGGCTTCATCATCGTTTCAGCCAAAAGTCGTCCACTGTTGGACATAGACCTCCCTTGCTAGGCTGAAAACTGTTTTATTTTGATGTTATATCAAAATAAAACAGTTTTCAGCCTAGCATCGAAGAGAAAATACCTACGTATTTCAAAACTCAATTTTCCATCACGTACCAGGCGTCTGAATGTAGGATTGTACGGTACAAAATACCCGGAAATTGTACCTGCAGCGAGTGTAGCACTACAAAGCATTCATTTTACGATGCATCAATATCAGTAATTTAATCGCTAAATTGAACGCCTCTTCATTGAAGCTCCGTGCCTGCCTTTTCAATATCGCACTGGTAGGTATGCCTGCGGAATTCTCTGCAGGCACCTACCGCAGAGTCCATACAGACCGCTGAATCGTTTTTTAATTTACTTTTATATGATTTCTGTTTTATTTACTTATTGTTTGTCTGTTTTTCTTTTTGAGTTGGGAAATCATCCAATAACTTCTCCAGATTTTTGGTCTCAAACTTTTACTGAATAGTTCTTTCAGAAATTACTCTTGACCCTATCGGGTACTCGCTCTCCTGAACCGTTGTTGATTGTGTAGCTTACTAGTTGGAGTATAGTAGTAATATCTATTTTTGGTAGTTCATAATTTTATTTTCATAGTTCAGTTACAAATATTTTGGCTTCTGATTCCGCTTCTTGGTAGTTCCTGACCAACTCTATAAATTTTTAAGATATCAAATATATTTTTCATGCATATTACCTATGATTTTTTATAAAAACATTAGTTAGGTAACCAGTGTACTAAACATGAAATGGAAAATCGCTGTAAGGAAGATAGGGAAGATAAAAAGAATAAAATGAATGCACAATGTGGTGCCACGCGAAAATATTATTTAATTATTAAAACTATCAACATAGTCAACCTAACCTGACAACTTACAACCTTGTTTCCTATAATAGAGAAAGGTGTAGGTCAAACTAATCATCATTAAAATTGTCATTGAACATTTATCAGACCCATCAATTAAGATTCAACGGCATTAATGTCTTCATTAAAATGATGTAAGACTTAAAAAAAGAGGTTTTTAATAAACCCTTTTATTCTTAATTTGATGACGGCACGTCAAGTTAACTTAAATTTATTGCGTGGAAGGGCTCATTAAGAAGTTATTGCTGCAGTGGTAAATCAAAACGTTACTGGGGTGAGGTAAAATGACAAGGAATATTGTACAGAAAATCCAGCCACTAAGAACAATGGTGAAATGGATACCTACTAAGCTCAATTTGGCTTAGACCTACCAACAGAAATGTGACGCTTTTAGTCTAGTGGTTCTCAATCTTTTTTTTTCGAGGACCACGGGGACCAGAAATCCGGAAGAAAACTAAAACTATTTATAGATACAAATAAAATATGGAATTTTTTTTGGTGACTATGTATATACATAGTATAACTTGTAATAAAATAATTCGTTAAGTTTAAACGATAATGCTGATATTGGACAAGTTCACAAGGGATTCGTAAAACATATTTGAATTTTCAAAACATCTTCGTTTGCATTCGAATTTTACCGTCTTCAGCGTCTGTGTATGGAGGACTTGTTATCCTTCTGTTATATACGTGGTCCTTCTTCACCAATATATTTTGTGGTGGAACGTAATGAAATCTTATGTCGCCATTTAAGAGTGTAATTGAATTCATAGCCTCTTGGAGTGACCGTAAAAGTGTCGTTTCTGGTTTATTGTGGTGCATTTTGTTCTTTTATTAAAGTTTCATTTTGTTTGTTATAACGATTGTCTTGTATGTGAGCTTGTTGTCAGGGCATTTTGAATTGGTTGCGATATTTTTTGATCATTGTCGTAGTATTTTATTGGTTAAGGATTCTTGCAAGTCATAGATAGGTAGGCAAATAACATGGGCATCGAAACACTAAATTGGTATTGGTATCTATTCACGCATACAAAAATACGCTACTGATGCAATCAAAATTTTCAAGTCAAAAAATAATAGTAGGCTACTTACATGATTAAACAAACTAATTAAAGTAAGTATTGCAAATACCAGCCCTCACAGTTAATGACGTGATTTTGATCCACGAAAAAATTACACTTCTTTTTTCGCCATGTAGGTATAGCGTTTCGGGGTTTTTTAAAAAACATAATTAGAATATCAAAGAAGTCACAATCGTTTTAAAATAAGTTCCAGAAGCAATGTCTCTATTTTAGGGACGACAGTTTTAGATCTTTAAGTATGAGCATACCATTTTTGGTCTAGCTTAATACTACGTTCACGAGTTTGACATTTATACTGAGTGCTAAAATGCAATTCCTAGAGAAGTTTTTGAGTGTCTGTTATCTCAGCATCAGTCATTAGACATCAGGAATGCGGCGTTAATGCCAATAGCCGGTTTGATCAGACGGACGTTGGCACCAAAAAATGTCATAATAAAAAACTGAATACTTAATGTTATGCATTTCAAAATCATGTTTCGTTTTTTGTGAAGAATTATTATCAGTGTGAATACCTAAAGGAGTTCACGTAGATTTGATCTGCAATGAGTCTCCAAGTCTTATAAAAACAAAAGTTTATTTGAAAGATTAACAATAGCATTTGTAATACAAATATGAACTTGCTGGTATAGGTTTCAATTATTTTCAAATCCTTTGATATTATTGTTTCTACAAAAGAATATAACTACAAAATACTTATAAACAACTGAACTTATAAATAAGTACTTAAAATTAAGAAACATTAACATAATAAACGCACATCCTGAAAGTAATATGTTCTGAATCGATTCATTAAGAAAACCTTTGCGTTTGAATAGGTCATGTCTGAAACCACAAAACGCCTAACCAATTTCAAAACATCACATAGAAATAACCTAAACTAATGTACATATTATAGACTTACAAATATGAACTTTGAGGTTACAAAGTCGTTGTACTAACCTATGATATGACTGACATCCTCTTGACCGCAAACCACACTATGGACGAATCAATTTTAATTAATACTGATCTAAATATTTGTGGCGTAGAATTTATTTTTAAAATTTTTGTTGTACAACAATTTGTAGATTCTTCTCGATATTGGCCGTTAATTGACATTTCTAATTTTAATTATGATACTGTTAATAAGAAAGCAATCTCTGTTAATAATAGGGACTCGGACTATTTTGTAAAGACTAGGTGAATATAAGAATACAAACAACATTTTCGAAGCTTTCCCATTTGGCGTTGACAAGAAATATGGTATTCGGTTGTATACACGCACTTGTCATGCCACTAAACGCAATTAAGCGAATTTTAAAACGATTGCTCGTGCTTGTACTATCACCAATCTGTACATATATTTCTACCGCTTAAATCGTGTTGACAGCACTATTTAAAATCCTATATGCAAACTTGTCTGTTGCCATATATGAAGCGCATTCGTCTTCACAGTAAACGACTACTGTGAACGCAACTGCATACAAATATTACTCGTTTAATACACCAACAGGATCCTCATCATTCATATCTTTATCATTTACAACATTACCTTTCAAAAGCCTGCCAATTATCTTTAAATCTTGTACCATAACTGGTATCATCAAGTGGTTGACCGCTTGTATCTATTCCTGTCGCAGTTGCATCGATTGCCAACTACCCATCAGACCTACCTTGCAATACCAGTTTCCCCTGCAAGTCTAACTGTGCCATCTTTATACCGTTACCCACCACAATCCAATATGGGTTTTATTGCTTACAATTTACGACAACAATTTGCGTACAACCGTATCGGCTATAAAAATTCGCGGTCTATACGAAAGTAATTGAGTTTATGTTTTTTGAATCGGTCGGTTTCGTGGTTTTCGATTTAAAATAAATCGTCGTGTCCCTGATCCTTTGAAGTTTATAGAGAACTCTCTTCGCTTTGTTGAATTGAAAATTCTATGTCTGCAAGAAAGTACCTACATCATACATCAGTATTTCAATTACTCAGTATCTTAAAGACACAGGTCTGCATGATTCATGTCTGAACCGACTAAGCCTGAGCTAAGCTCAGCTTCCCTGTAGTTTGTCTCAGACAGTAGATCCTCTAGGGATTCCAGCCTTGAGGCTTTAATACACGTATTTTTATATCCTAAAATTTATACACAAGAAAAGAGGTTTTCATCTTCCACAATAGTACTTTCTCAACAATGTAATTCCTTTACTATACTGTTCATCTCTTTCACTCTCATGCATTAAGAACAAGACAAAACAATATTGTACCTGTTGGCAGGTTTACGCGAGTTTCATGGCTGGCACGATTACATGCGTTTTACGTCTACACGAGAGTTTTATTGTTTTTGTCTTGTAAAAGGGGTTTACTGCTCAATCTTATTTTTATTTTCATGTCTTTTCTCTTTATGTGGGAAGATAGAAATATAAAAGGGAAACTTTCTACAAAACGTGAAGCCATCAAACAGATATATTCTGTCACATCGTTCTACTGAAAATGTTCGATCTGTAAATAATTAATTTTTTGTTAATTCCCCAAGACATTTCGGGCCGACTACGTTGATTCTAAACAGTTGATTGAATTTGGTGCAATTGCAGATATCAACTCAAGAGATCTTGTAAGTAACAAACTATTGAATTTGGTTGTGTCAGGATTACAATACTCCACAATATTTTAGCGTATTAAATAAATACTTTTAATTTTAATACTATGACTAAAATGTATGATGTTTAAAAGAAAACTTTATTTCTTAAGATATTTTAGAAATTCAACGGTAATACTTCCAAAAATGGGTTAGAAATACTTCTTGCTTTGCAGCCTCCAATTATATTAAATCCAACGGACTTCAATATCGAATGCCAAACCTATAATACAGATTCTAATCCCGGATCTTCTTCAGAATAATTTCTCTATCTTGTTTTTAAGAAACCGCCTGACCCTTTTTAACGTACTAAAACAGAATAAATTAACAATAATTCGTCTCGATACCGTCTTATTTGCATACCGTTAGGAAATTATCATACGATTAGTTGGCTTCATGTTCGTTCCGTGTTCGCTTTTATCAATTGATTTCAATCACATTACCGGCCTAAAGCTTTATTGGGACCTTTAGTTACATAATTAAGGTGGTTTGTTTGTTTTAAGTAATGGGTTTGTTTTTAGAATAAATCAGCTTGAGATTTGTTTATTTCTGCCTTATTCTCATGTTAGTTGACGTTTGAATAATCATTTGCCGTCTGTCTCTTAGTGGTTTCGTTCGAGAGTTGCTTTTGAAGGCTGCTAGCAGTTTTTATTAAGGCTTCTGCTTTGAATTTACTTCTCCTAATTTGGGAAGTATACTAATAGTGTTTTTAGAAATATCAAGTTTTATTTGCACCTATAATGCAATGCAAAGAAGACTACAGATTGTCCCATGTTACTTGGAGTCGTGCAACACTTTTTTTTCTTCCATTCTGTCCTGTCATCACTTTATCACTAACTTCCTTTTCTTTCATATCTTCAAACAATCCATCCACATTTTCTTAGCCTCCATCTTCCTCTCCACTTATAGGTACACTGTAATAGAGTTCACATATTAGTACAAAATTCTTCATTCATTAGTAAAATGCTTGTCACGAAAAAAATCTCGATCTCCCGTTAATATTAACAGTTTCATTAACCTGCTAAGTCATCCTTACAATTTCTTTTAGCTAATTAAATGACTATTTTTTAATAAAGCTTTAATAAATTTGCTACAGGACGTTTCATGGAAACTTTTTTAATAAGTCATTTTGCGAAAGAAATCAATCGTTAAGTTCATAAACGAGTATAATATCTATAGGATCTGTCCTTGTCTCTAAACGTGGGTGTCTTTAAAGCCATCTATGGATTCTTCTTGGAAGGTATCCCTCTTAGTGAAATTACTTGTTGAGGAATTATACTCAAGTCATACCTTGTTACTATGAACTGATGTGGAAAATACCCGATCATGGACGAGTATGGCTATATTACATTTTATTATTTTATGTTTTTAATTTGTCGATTCGTTCCTTTTTATTACTGTGTTACATGGGAAATCAGCAAATGACTTCTCCCGCTCTGAACGAAGCGAGTGGGAAGGTCAGATTTAAAAAAAAATAAAAGTACAGTATTCTTTCAGTTGCCTTTTGCAAGAGCTATTGTTTCGAACAATCTACAGATTGGCCAGGCATGGGCTCTAGGTGGCCACGACAATCTTACTTATTTTAGTCTTTGACCTGAACTTGTCCTTACCGGATGTCCGGACGACCGAATTGGTAGGTCGCTATCCGGCCATCCGCAAGCCCGCGCTTATTGTGAATCGGGAATCGCACTGCGACTCATCAGTCATCCCGGACTCCAGTCGGCAGTCGCAGAGTCATCTCTAGATTATAATAATTGAAAGTTTCTTATGTTACTGCCAGTACCCTTCCAGTGCATTACACCATGTGACCATGCCACAAACAGACAGATAAATGGTTAGACAGACCCTAACGTGATTTTATCTTATGGCAACGTGTGACTATCCACTGCCAACGTGCTCCTTTGTCACTGTCATTTTCCTTTCCATCTGTATATCTAATTCGATTATAATTTTAAAATCTTTCACTAACAGCTGAGACACAGCCTGAAACGCTCGGTCTACGAGGATGAGGATGAAATTTTGCACAACTTTTATCTTAACGACAGTGAACACTATGGAGGGATTTTTGATTAGAAAATTCAGTTATTTATAATAAAAGGCGTATGTTAGTATTTGTACTGTGTAATTGTTCATGTATGCGAAAAACAAGGTATGCTCGAGCTTCTACAAATACTCTACTATGTATAATGTTGATTGTTATTCTCCTTCATGATAAGGCTAAGCATTCGCCGAATTTCGAAGGATGTAATTAAGAACACACGAGCAACTTTTGTCTTCGCTACTAATTTATTTATCATATCAAGTATAGATCAAAATGTTGGGCTGTAAAAAAGATGGATGAAAAAGATTGCATGTATTGGAGATGAGAATGTTGAGATGGATGTGTGGATAAAGTGAGAAATGTGTATTATTATTAGAGGCAGTCTGATAGTGGCACCAGTGACGGAAAAGTTGAAAGGAAATCGTTTGTCTTGGTATGGTCATGTGAAGAGAAGGAATGAAATGCAAGTTCCTAAAAGAGTTCTATGTAAACATGTATACGGATGGAGAGGGAGGCCAAAGAAAAGATGAATGGATGGTGCGTGGAGAGATGTGAAAGAAAAGGGAGTTAGTGATAGTATGGCGGATGACAGGACAGAATGGAAGAACGACACATGTTGCACCGACCCCAAGTAATATGGGAAAAGGACAAGAAGAAGAAGAATTAAGACACGAGTTTGTATGAAGTTGCTGGTCAACTAAGTTGCTTACGGGTGCCCTCTCTAAATCTCTGTTAGTTAAAGTAAGGATTCCTAGTAAACCATGTCAGCCGTAACCGCTATGTTGAGAAATTCTTGAGAACTGTTAAAACTTATATTGTGTGTAAGATACCTATTAACTTAGAAGCTGTAAGTTTTAACCGAGACGGGGCATAACTTTGCCTGTTTTATGCGAAAAGGTAGTCAGATACCTATGTTTATAGTTTTACTCAGTAATTTTGTGAGTACTCGTATTGTCGTTGCACAACTTAAAACAGTTGAAACATCGTCATCTTATACTTGCCAATCTTCATTGTCCCGGCGTTTTTCCTGATGGGTATCACTGTCTATTCTGCCGGGTATAGACACACTTTTTCCAACTACTGCCACTCCCTAGAGTGGGAGTAGTAGTAGATGATTTTTCACCTTAACCTGTGGCGCCCCGTGGGGACCGCCATTATTTATTAAAAATGGGTTTTAGTATAAAAGTCTGACGCTCCCTTGCACTAAACCCAGAGCGGGAGAAGTTATGAGTATTTGATTATTACCCACACTCCAAATAAAAGTTCTATGGATAGTCAGTTCTTTAATCAACCTTACTTTTCACTGCAGTTTACCTCTAGCTCGTGCCGACACCACAGAAAAACAACTCTTTGCTATCTTATCGATAAAATAATGTCGGAAACAAGTTCTATCCTACACATACGAACAACTTATAAAGACGTTCCAACTTACAAGGTACCTACACCTAGCAGAGATTTGACGCGGAAACATATCTAACTTACGCTACGCTTATTCTAAGGGGCGTGACCGAAACCAATGGATTACGTTCCGTTATATTATTTTGTGATGTTTGTGTTGCATGCTTTTAATTGAAGTAATACAAAGGAATGGTATTTGTTGTTGGATAATCCGTAACTAATTGAATTGGTTTGTAAGTTGATAGGACAAATGGAGTGGTTTGAATTTAATGTGCTATAAACAATAAAACCTTTTACGAGTGTATTAAGAATGTTATTTGTTTTGTCAGCACTATCAATCTCGGTAGGGGTGTCTTAAAAAGTTGTCTGTCACAGTTCGAATAAGCAAAAATGAAAGAGAGAGGGAAAGAAGGAACAGGAGTGGGTTTTAGTCAGTTAAAGTTTGAAACGCCCTCCTGCTCAGCCCAGAGTGGGAGAAGTTCTATTAATGATTTTCCACCTTAAACCTGCTTGTAGACAGACTAGGAAAGAAAAGAAAAAACATAATTATTAAGGCGTTCGCGACGTTAGAATTATCCATACAAACGTAATACCAAAATCATTTGCAGTTTAAGCATATTTACACCATAATATGATGTTATTCGGATTACACAATAATTATCTAGGTTCCTACATCGTCCTTTTGTTGAAAAACTTACCCCAAACGAAATTTAAGCGAATTCAATTTTGCACTTTTTTACAGCGAAAATGTCATGTTTTTATTTTGTTTTTTTTTCTATATTATAAACAACAATATTTCAAAATATCTCTCCGTAGGAACACAGATATTATTATAAAGTTATAAATACTTTAAACAATATTGGAAATACATTAATTTTTTATTCATCATTTTTGGTATTACGGAACATCTCCCAAATTTCCAATAATTTGTATTGCTATCACAGCAAGCAACTGTCAGTGTGCTGATGATGACTTTACTCCAGTCAGTGTGTCCAAGAATTGTTTATACTATCTGGATTGATTCCATCAACCTCAAAAACGTATTTTCTTTCGTCTTAACTCGAAATAGCGCGCGGTGTCCGCAGGCCACTTAATAGAATTTGTTGAGCCAAAATAAGACAGTTCGCTTGTGCAGCGTAAAAACTTATCCTAGATAGTAGTCAACTGCAGGATTACTACCAAATTACTAGGTTACTTCTAGGCAAGCGTGCTCCATCGTCGACCACATCATGGCTTACCATCAGGTGAGGTAGTGGTCAAGCGCACCTTTCAATAATTAAAAAAAAATCGCCTCTTAGCCCAACCCTTGACCAGTCACCCATCGAAATAGAGACTTGCAATATTAACACAAAACCAAGGAGACCTATACAGTTGGCTACAAACGGTAACGGCTCTCAATCAGGTAACGTCAGCTAGGTATACCGTTGGAGATGAAGCGAGATGCGCGCATAACGGTGCCTTACATTAATTGATACAGGTAAACGGTGCCATGGAGCGGAATCGCGCACTAACTTATAAAGCGCACTGCGATACGTAGTGTTGTAAGAAATTCAAGTGTTCGAGTCTTACTTAATAAGACTTGAGTTTTTATTAGAAGATTCAAGTCTTAAAAATAAAACTCAAGAGCTTAGAATTTGGAGTCTCTACCAATAAGAACTCAAAGACTCAGTCTTTAAAAAAAAAACTAACAACTCTAAATCTATAGCCATAGTTTGAAGTAAATAAAATAGCAATTAACAAATTATTGATTTAAGTATTAAGTACTTAACTCTCTTTCCGTCAAAACTGCCAGAAAAATAATCGCTCAAATCGCTTTCGTCAAACCAAATTAAGTTCATGACTCAGTCTAGCTCAAAGAACTTTCAAAAGGAATCAGATGACTCTGACTTACGAGTCCTAGTCTTGAAAATCTACTCAAGTCTCGAGACTAAAAGATTCGAGTTTCCTACAACACTAGCAATACGGTAATGTCTATAATGTATCTGTATTGTTTCTTGAGGTAACGGCGTTTGAGAAGGCACTGTGTCTGTGAGGGTATTAGCTTCCTTGTCTTGAGTTTCTAAGAGAGTTGTTAAATTGCATGAGTGCCTTGTAAAACATAAGTTATTAAGTAAACTTACTACTAACTTATTCGACACAGACACAGTACAACGGTTAGAAACATAACAATAAAATTGATGCAACAGTCAATGTTTGTTGTTAATCTGAAAACACAGTTGTTGCACTATTAAAGAAGTAAATAAATTAATTGTGGGTTTACTAGCCTGTCTTCTAGCGGCTTCGCTCGTGTGATTTTAGGTTTCTCCATACAAATTTTGGACACTCGTTTCATACCTTAGGGGGGTGAATTTGGTTTGTTGAGAAATCTTTGGGGAAACCTTGTACAGAATATCACAACCCTAGTTCCAGTAGGTACTTTCGACTGTGCGTTGATATAACAGTCAGTCAGTTGCTACACTCATCATCATCATCATCATCATCCACCTAGCCTTTTACCAACTATATTGGGGTCGGCTTCCAGTCAAGCCGGATTTAGCTGAATCCCAGTATTTTACGAGGAGCGGCTGCCTACCAGACCTCCACAACCCATTAACTGGGGTAACACGGTACTTCATGGCAAGACTGGAGTCAGATTTTTCCGGTTTCTGACTATCCGTAACGACTGCCAAAGATCTATAAATGACAGCCGGGACCTACGGCTTAACGTGCTACTCTTCTATCTATATATATAAAAATGAAACCCGTTTTCCGTTGTCACGACATAACATGAAAACGGCTTGACCGATTTGGCTGTTTTTTTTTTTTAAATGTTCCTTGAAGTTCATGATGGTTCTTACGGAGAGAAAAATTCAAAAAAAAAAGTTAGGTAAAGTAGGGTAGGTAGGGTAGGGTAGTGTAGGGTAGCGTAGGATATGTAGGGTAGTCATTTGACGGGAGCGAAGCCGCGGGTAAAAGCTAGTAAACAATAAAACTGAAGCAATAATTTCACAGTAATTAAAAATAATCGACACAATTAACAACTAGACACAAACTTATTATTAAAAAATAACAAGTCTCAACGAAAACTTAATCATAACTTGATCCACATAAACACCCGACAATTATTCACTTAACACCCTATATTTAAACAGACGTAGACATACGGGTGTAATGTGTTTCTAAGTAGAGACCAAGTCCAAGTTACTAATTATAAGTGACGTGTAAGTGAGTTAAGTATTAGTGTTAGTGGCCCAACGGCTAGCGTGAACTTTCGCTTGCTCGGTCACTAGGATCTGACCTCATTGGTTTATTTGTGATGGACGGAGTAAGTACTCCTTGAAGATATGGTAATGGGGTTACTGGTTAATATTATTTTGACATTAGTTTCTGCCAGCGGTCCCAACTACACGCAAGTGAAAATTATCTTAATTCATGAATCCCCGACCGGTCTCATAGGACCGCGTTGTTATTGTCTTACTATTGTGTCTCGTTTCGCGGGTATTGATAGGTTAAGCCCTATTCCAAATGTCTGTTACATCTCTCCTCGGTTGTGTCGGATTGCCAGTCTTATTTTATGTTGCATAGTTGCATGTGATCACAATGTCACCTGATAGTAAGCGGCGATGTGGCCTATCAGACTATGAGAGTATGGCCTACTGTGCACGGACGCGAAGCTTTATAGACGCTTCAAAATACACGAGGCAGCTTGGTCAGCACAGCGTACTGAACCCTGTCCACGACGCGTATTACACGCGTACGTTTACAATCATTTGTGAGTGACAATGCCAGTTCCTTCCCAGTAGGTGTACCCAAGTATTGAGAACTGCATTGCACAAACCATACCACATTGAGATGAGGCATTGTCAGTTTGCGATGGCCGCCAAATGTAAGCTATTAAGATAATTAAATTCACACACTAATGGACTTGAAAGAGCCATTGACATGGGGGTCACAGGTTTTTTTTATGGTAAGGGAATCATCAGAATGACTTCTCCCACTCTTGGGCGGACCGAGAAGGTGTGTCAGACTCTTACTGACTAAACCCCTACCCCGTTCCTTCGTTGCCTTCGATCTGGGGGACACGGTGGACACCTTTCGGATTTCCCATGTTCATCGGTGTCACAGGTGGAGTGAAATCCTTCTCGCTGTTAGCCTTACTTACTAATACCCACCAAAAGCCCTGTGTTCCTTCAAACTTCCCTTTATAGGCACGGTTTTCGCAGATGTTCAGTGATTGGCTGCTTCGTTGCGTGTTCTGGGTTCGATTTCCGCACGGAACAAATATTTATACGGCCTACAAGTAGTGTATTGTATGTATATGTGAGTTCACATGTTTGTTAACGCACCCACGATAGTGTAAACAAACTAGGGTGTCGATTAATCATGCATAGAAGGCAGTTCAATAAAAAATGCAAAAACAACAAAGTTTTGCGTTTCACATTTCAAGTGTATGCAGTGGGAAATCTAATCATAGTGGTTTAATATTCAAATGTTATGCGCATTACTAATATGCATGACATTTTGTTTGTTTGTCATTGTAATGCGTGTTTTCTGTTAGTTAATTGGTTGAGACAGGGTTTGTTAGCTTGTGGTTATACCGCAGTTCTGCTTGCTTTGATTGAATTTGGTTCTAATATATCTGCTACTCGCTGTTTGCGGTTAAGTTTTTTTTTTTTTTTGGTGAGAAATCAACATAATACTCCCACTCTGGGTGGAACGAGAAGGATTATCAGGCTTTAACAAAACCCACCTGTGTTCCTTCAGCCCACAGAAATCAATCAGTTCAAAGCCAA
This sequence comes from Mythimna separata, assembly GCA_030763345.1. NCBI lineage: Eukaryota > Metazoa > Arthropoda > Insecta > Lepidoptera > Noctuidae > Mythimna > Mythimna separata. Next base: position 10,304,005 of record CM061190.1, read on the forward strand.
GCGGGTATTACTTTTTATTTTATCACCATTGCAGAGTATGTTCTTGTTCTGATAGATATACCTAGTTATTTTTCTTTTCCATGTATGAAATTAACTATCAAAAAAAATAAAAAAAATCATACTTTAGTTATTTTTGTAACTTTTGACCAATGTGCCCTAGTTCTACTAAAGGTAAAGGGTGCGATAAACAAACAAGTACCTTAAGAAAGCTTACAGATAGTTACACAAACAGACAAGCAGTTTCGTAGTAACAAATTGAAATACAGACGTTCCAATTTATAATATGAGGCTAAGAATTATTGCGGCCATCAATATTATTTATGCATTCGCTAGTTTAAACTAAGGTGTGGTGGAGTGGAGATGCAAATGCCAGGATGTGGTTTAGAAGGCTCCGTTATTTATTGCGAGTCTGACCCGAAAGTAGAAATTGCAACTGGTAGGTATATAGAAGTTTAGTTCTGTCACTTTTGTTCAAAATCTAATGGCGCATTTTCATTAGTCGATAGGGCCCGCATGCGGGGTGCGGGAGATTATTTCAGTCAAATTTATTTTAGTTTTATTACAGTTTAAAAGAATAAGCAGTGCTTGATGGACTAGGAATCTTTAAGTCAAGAGTGAATAGGTTACTTCTAGGTAAGCGCGCTCCATCGTCGACCGCATCGTCGCTTTCCATCAGCTGAGATAGCGGTCAAGCGCAAACCAATCAACGATAAAAATGAATAAATAAATAATATACTTGTGACATCAATAAACAGCACACTATTTAGGTATAAACAATAAACTGAAGACCTTTATATAATTATTATAAAAATAAATCCCTATTTGTCTTGGTCATCGGAAATCGGCATCACGCGTGAACGCCTGAACTGATTTTGCTAAGTAATTATTTTATTATTGTCGTTGGTATTGTCTGGAGCAGGTTCTTAGGTAGGGTAGGGTGGGTAGGTGGGGTAGGTAGTCAGTTGACGGGTGAAAGCTAGTAGGTTTATTATTATATGTAGCTATAATATCTGCTACCAGTGGCTTCGCCCGCGTTATAAAAATATAGACTTATCCAGTAGTAGTATAAGTCAGACCTATCAAATATACACAATAAACATATTAGCATTATCGGCCTTGTAATGTTCCCACTGTTGGGACTCAGGTCTCCTCTCTAGGGACTGGGCTGTAATCCACCACGCGGGTCCAGTGCAGATTGGTAGATGTCACATGTCTTCGAATTTTTGGTTCTAGGACATGCCGGTTTCCTTCACCGAATAAACATATACACAACAATGATAATTTATAAAATCCGTTTAGTCGTTTCGGAAGATTTCGATAACAGTGTGACACGAAATTTTCATATACATACCTAAGATATTTAATGATTTTGGTGTATCGCTTTTAAAATAAAAGGCTTCATCGTCGATACGACGAAGGAATTTTTTTCAGGTCACTGGGCAGCAAAATTCACCTGAAAAACATGATGAAAATATAGGTTAAATTTGAAACTAAGCCAGGCGAAATATAATCAGTTATAATCGCCAATAATATCAGTTTGCATGATCATCTTCTTGGCAAAATTATGCCTTCATATAAGATAGACAGATATCCTCATGATTTGGAATTGAAGTTGTTTTTAGGGTTCCGTACCTCAAAAGGAAAAAACGGAACCCTTATAGGATCACTTTGTTGTCCGTCTGTCTGTCCGTCCGTCTGTCAAGACCCTTTTTCTCAGGAACGCGTGGAGGTATGAAGCTGAAATTTATATCAATTACTCAGGTCTACTGTCCCTTGAAGCTGTGAAAAAATCAAACTTCTAAGCCAACGCAATCAAAATATACAGCCGTTTATGCCGCAAATTTTCGACACTTGCAAGGGAATCAAAACCTACAGGGTACTTCCCGTGAACTCAGAATCTTGAAATTTGGTACGAAGCAACGTCTTATAGCATAGATAAAGGAAAAATTACGAAAACCATAAATTTTTAGTTACATCACATAATATTTTTTTTTTTAATAATTTTAAACTTACTACCCATTTCCTCATAAACGCGTAGAGGTATTAAATTGAAATTCATACCAAATACTCGGGTCTATAATACCTTTAAGCTGTAACAAAATCAAACTTCTATGTCAACGCAATCAAAAGAAACAGCAATTTAAGCTGCATATTTTGAAACTCGCAAGTACTCGCAAGGGAATCAAAACCTAAAGGGTACTTCCAGTCGACCTAGAATCTTGAAATTTGGCATGAAGCAACGTTTTATAGCACTCATATAGGGAAAAGTCTGAAAACTGAAAATTTGTTGTTACGTCACAAGAATTATTTTTTTGAAAAATCTTCAACGCTCGATTCGAGAATAGTACTTTATTCATAGGTAAGTTAGAGGTATTGAGTTGAAATTAACACCATATAATTGGGTCCGTGGTCCCTTGAAGCTGTGCAAAAATCAATTTTCAATTCAATTGGTAAAGTGACGGGAAAAAAAGATTCGTCCGTTTATACTGCAAAAAACGTACATTTCGAGACTGTCGAATTGTTCGATTGAACTGTTTTTATAGGTAAGTTACTACGGAACCCTCAGTGCGCGAGTCCGACTCGCACTTGCCCGGTTTTTTTTTGTGATGGATAGTCTCGCATTTGATCACTACTCTGATGGTAAGCCAAGATGTGGCCGACGATGGAGCACGCTTGCCTAGAAGTTATCTATTTACTCTTGACATAAAGTCATTAAAAAAACCGGCCAAGAGCGTGTCAGGTCACGCTTAGTGTAGGGTTCCGTAGTTTCCCGTCCGTCACTATAAGTGTCCCCAACTTTTCAAAAACTGTTCGTCCCATCAATAGAAGTTCAAAGTTCAAAATAATTTTCCTAGAAAGTCTTTATAAAGCTCTACTTTCCAGATATTTTTCATATTTTCTAAACTTATTGTTCAAAAGTTATAGGTTAGGCATATTGTTTTTTTTTGCTTTTGGAGCGATTATTTCCGAAATTATTGAAACATACTTATTATTAAAAAATGATTTCAGTAAACCCCTATTCGTTTTTGAATACCTATCCAACAAAATATCATACGTTAGGGTTGAAATAAAAAAAAAGCACTTTTCACTTTACATGTAGGGGGCTAACCTAATAAAACATTTTTTTCCAATTTCTATTTTACTACTTTGTCGGTGTGATTGATATACATATTGGTACCAAATTTTAGGTTTCTAGTGCTTAACGGTCACATAGATTAAGCGAGGACGGACGGACGTACGGACAGACATGGCGAAACTATAAAGGTTTCGTTTTTACCATTTGGCTGCGGCACCCTAAAAAGTTCCCCTAGACACATTAGGGGTTAGTTACTCTATTATGTTTACAAATATACAAACACAAAAGACACCCAAGCTTGATACAACTATCTGTAAGCCAGATACAATATAAGTACATATTTGTGAATCAAATCCTCGACGTACAGTGCATCAGCCAATCGCTCAAACAATTGCGAGAGTTGTGTCAGCTGAAAACATTACATAATAATATAACCTTTGTTTCGAACAACCGACAGATGATAGGTATACGCATTTGTAGTCAAAATCATTGTCCTAGGGTTTATCGCATCGGTGATTACAAACACCGATATGTACATAATGTATTGTCCATGCAAATATGGGTAGGTATTGGTCGTGGGCTCGATGATGTTGACTAATTACATAAGCTTAAAGATCTAGACTGTTGTTAGATCTAAGTTAGCGGCCAAAGAAAAGATGAATGGATTGTGTGAGAAGTGATATGGAAGAAAAGGAAAGGGAGTTAGTGATAGCGTGACGAGTGACAGGACAGAATGAAAGAAAAAAAAAACGTGTTGCGCCGATTACAAATAAATCGGGACAGGAAGATAATGATGATGATCTTATAGACAAGGAAATCTGGATGCAAATAGTAGATAAAAAGGTGTACTTAAATAATATAGCTTGTAAAGAAAATCGTATGCGCAATAAAGTGTAAAGTGTCGCAAACCTGTTGAAGGAAAGAAGAAACGGAGTATTCTCCGCCCAGACGAGTGTTGTGTCTGGTCCAGACAACTGCACAATAGTTTATTTTTGATTGTTTTATACGTTTTAACCGCGCGGAAAACTCGGTTCAGGATTTTGAATTTTTAGTTCCTACGAGTATATGACGATATAGATGTTACTCCTAGTTAATTCCGAAATAGGGTGTTTTATTTAAAAGCTACTACGTAGGTCCTGCAAAAGTTTGAAAAAGGCATTAAGTACTATAGTCCTTTTTACATAGCAGAGTTGGGTGACAGCAGGACTAAAATATGCATCTTTAACGTTTGAATCCCCAACCGGTCCTATGAGACCGCGCTGTTATTGTTTTACTATTGTGTCTCGTTTCGCGGGTATCTGAGTAACTACGATGAGAGAAAAGGATAGAAAGCTACATAGTATGAATCTGACAGCTGTCACCGAAATCATCCTATGAAAAATTTAGTATAGTAGGTATTACGTGCCTTCTTACATAGATTACCATCTTTATATAGGTACCTATAACTACAGTTGGTGAAGCTTTAGATATTTTTATAAAAACAACCTATGTTTTATTGTATATGTACCTATATTCTGATTAGAACGATGCCTAGCTCTAGGTACGAGTAAATTCGTATCATATTCGAGCATTAAACACATCGTCCTTCTGTATTTCCAAACATTATCCGTATGATATTATTTTTAGCTCCGTAAATGTTAATTCCTTCCTTTGGGGATATCCTTAACGTTCCAAATGTACCTATGTGTGTATGTATAATAATGTAATTTTCACCCATCTGGCTTCCTATTGAAATATTTCACGCTTACTTTTGTGTTACAGGTAATTCATGAATTTCACATTCTGCTACCCCGCGGGTCCTGTATTCGAGTTTCTGGTGAGTTTTTTGTTTCGCCAACCCTTTGTTTCAGTTATTATTTCAGTCAAAATCATAGTAGATATTATAATAATGTCCTTTTTAGTAAAAAAAATAAACGAAATATGTTTGGTCTCTCAGGTTTTTTTGTACCTTATAGGTACGGGTGAAATGGCTAAAGGGAATATTATTTAGATCAAAGACTGTTTAAAGGTATGCGGAATATGGTGTAAACTTCCACATAACTCTGTTGACAAGGGAGGGTCCTCCGACCAGACGGTTGTTGTGCCTTATCCAGGCAACTGCTCGATAGTTGATTTCGGACGATCGTTTTAGTTCTACACACGCGGAGAATTGTGATACTGTAATGCAGCGATACATCTATCGCTGGAACCCCATTGACTCCGTTATCCGTCTGTCGCTTACCAGGCTGTATTTCATAAACTGTGATAGCTAGTTAATTTGAATTTTCAGTTTTTTTTTCTGACTTTGACTCGCACTTTGCCAGTTTTTATATTAAAGTTCTCTACAAAATCTAAACATGGTTACAGCCCATGAATATCTCATCATCATCTCAGCCGAAAGACGTCCACTGCTGGACATAGGCCTCCCCCAAAGCGTCGCCACAGCGACCGGTCCTGTGCGTCCCCGCATCCATCGGATTCCCGCGACCCTCGCCAGGTCGTCGGTCCACCTTGTGGGAGGCCTTCCAACGCTGCGTCTTCCGCTTCGTGGCCGCCACTCTCATGAATATCTGTCATTATCAATACCCAAACTGATCCCTATAACGACAAAACTCCAGTTAAAATACCACAATTCGTATCAGAATTCAAAACTCCGAGTACGTGCTTCCGTAACCATTCGACAGATTAAAACGCCCGGTTAATTGCTATTGCGACAATCTGTTAAAATTCAGGTCGAGTTAACGCGTTCGTAAACTAATGTTTTCCCACCTTTTGTTTTTGTTATCGCTACTGCGTTCGAGCTTATTGCGTGTGCCTTGAAACTGTACAAGTTTAAGCAGTAGGTCAACATCTTATAGAAAAATATGTTTATTTCAGTTACATATTACATGGTTTTTAAAGGTGTAAAGGACGACGAAGACGGTGGGTACATCTTGGGGTGTATAGAAAGAAAAAAAAATATTTACGTCAAACATGGCGATTATCATAAAAATAATAGTAACAACAAAAGATATAGTGAAGATAAGTATGCATCACATTCGCTTGTATAAAATCAGAGCCACAGCGCTGATTTTCTGCGCCAGCCGTATGAACTTAGAAGAGCAACTATAGGTAGGTACTGCCGGATTCTGTGTTTCCTGATAGCTACAACTTTGGGGTCTTTAACTCAAGAGTTACTAGGTTACTTCTAGGCAAGCATGCTCGTTTGGCGGCCACATCATTGCTTACCATCAGGTGGGAACGTGGTCTAACACGAGCCTACATATCATAAAAAAAAATTAAATATTAAGGTGTATGAACTCAGACGAGCTTTATAATATTAAATTCATAAAGAAAATTCCTGCTTTGAGCATTCAATAAAGTAAAACTTCTGTAGCTTACTATGACTTGACAAAACTGACTCAGTGGGAGCGTTTTACTATTCTGACGGGTTTGACAGTATCCGGAAATTCATACATGTCTTATTTATCGATAACACCGTGACGTTTGCCGATATAATAGAGGTGGGTTGATACGATACTTATTTCACTGTCGTGTGTTTGACATGCATCTCATTTGGATCGATTGTAATGGGTTAAAATCGATAGAGTTGATTTGCTGTGTAGGTAGGTACATTCTTCTTTTTCTTCTTAGCTTGTCGATGGCAAAAACTTGTGAAATTTCTTCTTGAAGTTAGCCACGGCAATGTCGTCTACTGATGCTGTCATTATATTCCTACGTGAAGAAGTAACAGGCCAAGTGACGGAGGATGGAAAGTGGTACATGTAAAATATTCCCGCAATACTTTAAAGCATCTTAACTTCTTTACAACTTTAAACTTTTTTATTGAAAACAATAGAGATTTATATATAGAGATACATCATCATTTCAGCCGAAATACATCCACTGTTGGATATAGGCCTTTCCCCAGCGTTGCCGTAACGACCGGTCCAGTACCTACCTAAGTCTTACATCCATCGGTATGCTGCGACTCTCACCAAGTCATCAGTCCACCTTGTGAGAGTTCTTCCAACGCTTCGTGTTTCTGTCGCCACTCCAGAACATTTCGTCCCCATCGGCCATCTATTCTACGAGAAATGTGTCCTGCCTTTACAGATGTTACATTCAAATACATTTCTACATTCAAAGCGATCGATATCACAATATACAAACGTCTACATGTATATCGTATTGTGGATGGCTCTTAATTTATTCATTGCGAAAAGCTTTGCCCGGCCGGTTGTAAAAAATACGTCGGATAAACTGTTTGTATTTACTGTGTGGTTTTATTTCTGACATTGTTGGAAAGCTTCTGGCGATGTAGCAGATGGGTTGATCCTCGCTTAACGGGGTCTTTTGATCGGAAGCAAGGTTTTACACATGGAAAACTTTTGGTTTTTGCCTGCTGTGGTCTTGCGGTTTATAATTTGGGTGTCTTAAAGGCTAGATTAAATAAGCATTTAATAAACTGGTGCGCCTCACCATTTTCGATTGCATCACTGCTTACCATCAGGCGGGATCGCTGTCAAGCATTAGTTTATTACGAATATAAAAAAAATTAAAAAGTAAAACTAAGCCATATCATAATCGGCTCTAGAATGTTCTCACTGCTGGGACTCAGGTCTCTTTAGGAGAGGGAATGGGCCGTAATCTACCACGCGGGGAAATAGCAGGAATATCAATCACATGTCTTTAATTTTTTTTGTTCTACGACTTTTTGATTTGTTTCCTCTTTTTTCACCCGTTTAAGTCAGTAGCTTGGAAAAGCCTGATGACTATTCGGCGGGTTTTGGCTGATCCTTAAGTAGATAAATGAGAATTGAATCGTGTTTAACCGAAATTTTAACGATCCAAAAAGAAGATAAAACAAGAAGAGATCGGCCTCTCTGAAGAAACAAGGGGTCACAGACTCGTCTAAAGTCCCGACATGATCTTGGTCAGAGGTCTTACTCAAGGAAGTCTTTACATCGCAAGTCGTTTAAACTTTACAACCGTCAAAGGGCCTGTAACACCCACTGCAAAAGACGGAGACAATCTATTTTTAGTCGTAAACCACATTCCTAAAATAGTCGGCTCATCCAGCCTTAATCTCTCACGTGTTTCAATCCAGAATATTGAAATTCCAATTTCACTGGCTTTCGGAACAATGTTGGATATCAAACTGTCAATTAATTCTTAATGTAGCTGTATTTACAGTAGTTGACAACTTGTCTTAGAAGCGTACGTCCTTACATAAAATATTTATCCACAATACGTAATCATTATTCCCCTATGCCTTGGAAAACACGCTAAGATATTGACTCTGGGAATAATTTGGAAAGATTTGTGACAATCATTACAAATATTTACTCAAAAGGCAAAAAAATTACACCGGTCTTGCCAAGGATGGTCATGTTACCCTGGCACTGGGTTGTGGAAGTCTTATAAGCAGTCGCTCCGTGTAAACTAGTGCTATTCAGCTTGATTCGGTTAGTCTAGACTGATCCCAATATCGTTGGGAAAAGGCTCCAAAATTTTATTAACTACTAGCTGTCCACTGCGGTTTCACCCGCATTTTTCGTTACTGCTTCGCTCCCGTGGGCCGTAGCGTGATGGTATATAGCCTATAGCATTCGTTGATAAATGGGCTATCTGACACTGAAAGAATTTTTCAAATCTGACCAGTAGTTCCAGAGATTACTCCCTACATACAAACTTACAAATTTTACCTCTTTATAATATTTGTATAGATTTCTATCTCGGCATGATGACCAATTCTTCTATCGAATGCCACGATTTCAGTATTTGCCTCTGGTACATTTTAAAAACTAACCAAGTCTAGACACTTATGCATACAGAACTAGTGGTCTTGTATTTAATCATACCTTCAACTCTTCCAGACGGCTTTAATATTCTAAGGACCACCACACACGGGTCACCCGCCGCCCGCACGCCAACGGCATATTTCATGCAGTTTTCATACATTTTATATGCTGCAGACTGTGGACGATAGTAGTCGCTACACGCTACAAAGAGTCGCTTTTCGCTTATTGTAGTCTGCAGCAACCTTTAAACCCTGCCACTCGACTATTTAAACGACGCAAGTAGCAGTCATCAGCCAAAAGGTGTTGTGAGCTTCAGCTACCTTTGCGGCCGCTTCCAGCCTCTCGTGGCGGCCTTTGAGGCTGTCGTGTGTGGCCTGTGTGTGGCGACCCTAAGGCTCGCTCCAAAAGCTAAATAAGGACCAGCCAGTATCAAGTCCTGCCAACTTTTTTTATTGAACAAATACTGTTTAAAAGTTTCGCAACAAAGTAAGTGGTCGAGATCAAGTTGCTGGCACTTTGTATTTTATTGAACGAGCATAGAGATAAAACTGTAATATCCAAGTACTTGTTGATATTGGCTTTCGTGCGAGTGGCGCCATGCCAAACGAGGCATGTATGCACCATTTACATTTTAATGGAGGCTGGGATTTAAAAAAAATACAGGTGTGCATTGTTTTACTAAATGTGGCTTGTTGGTTTGTACTTTTGTAGCTTGCTTAAGTAGTTAGTGTTCGTCAAAAAGGCTGTGGTCAAGTGTGGTGAATAAAGCAAGATTACTATGGTGAGGTCTCATTAAAAAGTTGTAGAATTCGACTCCTTAGGCTGTACGCACAATAAATTTGTTCCCAAAACGCTTTGTCCGTATGGATGGGATGTCTACCATGTACCATGTTCTACGTAAAAAATGTCGAAATCTACTCGTATGTACAGTAAACAAAAATAATAAGGACTCCTCGACATCTCTTTCTTTCTTCCGAAATATGTCTAGAAGACTGGCAGCATTGCCACCTTCCATGACCGACATTGTATTTTGTTTACATTTATTGTAACATATGACTCTTTTTGTTGAGAAACTACTCGTATTAATCGCTTTCGTATTCCAGCGTCAAATATCTGACAATTAATAGTTTTAACATTATTTTTATTACTTAATATATTTTATCGTCATACATTTTACCCAATCAATAGAATTTAAAGGTACTTAAGTTAAGCTATCTTAAGCTTAACTTACGCCAACATCACTCATATCCAACCACTAACTACACTCCTTTCCCTAACACAGCAATTTAATACTTAAGCCAAATTACCATAATCGAATCCATAATTACTCTAAAACGGGCCATAAAACTAGGAGTGGGTCTACTAAGTTATCCACGCCCTAAGCTAAGAAAGGCATAACCGTAAATAGCGATACATTTTCACTTAATTAGCAGATAAGCAAGCACACTAGGGGGAAATTTGCGTAGGCGTTACACATGTTTTTGTTTCTGGGTAAAGCAGGATTAAGTGCTACGTTTCGTAATAAGATCAGAATAGCAAGTCATGAGAGGACGGAAGGTTCTAGAGTGGCGGCCACGTACCGGAAGACACAGCGTTGGAAGGCCTCCCACAAAGTTATTTTTTTCTGGCAGGGGAATCATCAGAATGACTTCTCCCGCTCTTGGGCGGAGCGGGAGGGTGTGTCAGACTCTTACTGACTAAACCCCTACCCCGTTCCTTCGTTGCCTTCGATTTGGGGGGGACTCGGTGTCAACCTTTCGGAATACCATGTTCCCCAGAGGCTTCGGTCCTGCCGGGCCCCTACAGTTTGCTGACATCTCCTTGAGGCGCGCGTGGAACAGAACGCGTCGTTGACGACTGGGCTCGGTCGACGACGACGACTGGGACGGCGAGCTACCCAGTGCTCGCCGTCCGCGAAATCGCTCCTGCGGTGGTCGGAAATCGGAATCGGGATCTCGGCGACGGCGGCGTGAGGACCGTGCCCTCACGCGCTCGCGGTCAGCAGCCTCCTTCACTAGCATTACTGCTTCGCAGAAGGAGGCGACTTACGTCATGATAGGCTGTCTCACCTGGTGGTTTTGGCCTGGGCCACCATTCACTCGGTCAAAGCTGAAACCATCGTTCAGCTACCCCATAAGCATAGCATATGCTTAATCAGCCTTATAATGTTCCTACTGCTGGAACACAGGTCTCCTCTCCAAGAGCGGGTCAGTTAGTCCATTGACTTCTTATTATTCGGAATCTTCTGCCATATAACCCACAGCATAATGCAATAAAGTATAACAAAATCAGGTCCGCCCCAGTTGATTTTATGGCTGATATTTTTAGTACCTATGTGGCTTTATTGCTTTATCGATGGAGTGATGCGGGAAAGTCGTTAAAGAGAGCCCGTGCTGTGATTATGTTGGTGTCACTTAGGTTAATCTATAGACTAGCTTAGGTTACACTTCTTATAAGTACTTTGTTCGTTCTTGATTAAGCTTGTTATAAATATTTAATAACTTGACGTAACTTCATTTTCTTTTTGTTTTGATTATCAGTTTATAGGGAAAGTTAAAAGTGGGAACTACATTAGACCGACGCACAGAGAGCCACACCTGATTAACGTAGAACGATGTCGAGAGGCGTGGGGCTAATGTAACTCTACAAGTCTAGTTGCCATCTAAAATGTATAGAGACCAAAGTGCCCAGATTGGTGCAAGGGGCCCACGTGTGCACAACCTTAAAAGCAATAAAAATAGGTGGATATAAAGTAGGGTAGGTCAGTAGCTGGGAACGAAGCTGCGGACAAAAACTACATTACCTTAGATACTTTTTAATTATCTAAGAAAAAAACCCTTCCAGCAAAAAGCAAGATATGCTTATTTCCTTTCCTCATATTTTCTAAAGGGTCCCTTATTTTCTCAATGTACCTACTTCCTCCCAACATTAATAAAGAAGCTCTATAACTATTCCTTTAATTAACACTCAAGAAAATAAGTGCAATATCAACACTAGAGAGGCTCGTCCAGAGTTACCTCATCCATTACAAACTAGAGTTGCGCCTGAACTTTCAAATGTATCGATAAAGTTCTGAGGAAATGTTCAATTTAATTAGTTTTGTTGTTTTCCAGTTTATACGGTTTCCTAGCTTTAATTAGGTTTTATAGTGAAATAGATTTGATTAGAATTATATAAGCAATAGAAGTGGTGACGAAAAGTGAGCACGCCGACTGTTCAATTTGAGCGTGGCGTCCGAAGCTTTGGTAGAAGGAATATTGGTCGTACAGCAACGAGATAGGGAGACGATATTGTTGCCAGAGCTTAGATAATGATGGCACAGGAACAGGGATTTCCACACAAAAATTGAAGCAGTAGCAGATTAGACAGCAATAACCACGGGCCCCAGGAATTAGGCTGGATCCACCTGGATGTACAATAACAAGTAAGATACCTGTACTACTAAAAACTAGGGAATACAATCTAGTTAACTGCCTAGACCCATCGTTACTTCGTGGCCTGCTTGATAAATATGTTGAAGAAGTTTAAAGATATACTTAGGGGAACACTTGGTAGAATTTTCTACAGGTCCCACGTTGGCTTGATCCGGCACTGAATGAAAACCTATACCGGCGAAGTTGGGCTGTAGATACCAAATCTTCTTCTACCTAGCGTTAATCCCGGCTAATGCCAGGGTCCGCCTTCTGGCTAAGCTTCTTCCACTGCCCGATCTTTAGCTGGATACCAAATAATGATGATAAAGTAAATGAAGTTAGAAAGGAAGTTGTATGGTGTGAATCCACGTGATGAAAATTGCGTCGTGAGATTTCTTGGATTGTAAAATTTTATATTCCGGACACATAACTTTGTGGCAGGTTGCGTTATCTTTATTTTGTCGACACGTAAACGTTTTGAGTATCAATAAAAACATCAAGTTGTCTTTATGTGACTCGTGATCTTTACCACGCCGTCTAATGTTCCACTTTGCAGTTCTGATTTCAATTCAAGAGCTATTCTGCTTGAATAGTGGCCCGTCCTTTGCAATATCTTCTACTTATTAAAATTTAACCTCAACGTTCTTTGGGTCAAATCTTGCAAAAGGAGAGGTGTGAAGTTTACCACGTCGTCTAATGTTGCTTTGCAGTTCTGATTTCAATTCAAGAACCTCTTTGCTTCAATAGTTGCCCGTCCTTTGTAATATCCTGTTTATTACAGCTTAACCTCAACGTTCTTTGGGTCAAATCTATTTTACAAAAGAGGACCTGTGATCTTCGCCACGTGGTCTCATGTTTCGCTTTGCAGTTCTGATCCCAATTCAAGATCCTTTCTGCTTCAATAGTTGTCCATCTTTTGCAACTATAATTATGCATTCTGTACCTGTTTAATACATCTTTGACTAATTTTTGTTTTTGAGTCAAATCTTGTAAAAGGAGACTTTTGATCTTTAACATGGCGTCTAATATTCCGCTTTACTGTTCTGATTCCAATCCAACAGCCTTTCTGTTTCAATATTTATTGTCCTTTGCAGCTGTATGCATACGGTACATCTTGTTTAATACACTTCAACCGAGTCGTTAACCTAATCCATATTTTATTATTCTCGACTGCAGCATACAGATTATTCAAAGCATTTTGAGAATAATGGTCAGTGAAACGAAGGCGTATGAGGATATGACCTTTAAAACGTCGCTCTTCTTCAGCATGTAACTGTTAAAACCTCTTTTGCGTGAATACTTAATGATTTTCTTAAAAGCTACTGGTCTTCAATACATCCTTTTCTCTCCTTTGATTCTTTTTTTAGCAAAACAATAGCTTTTTTATTTCAGTTTGAAGGTGTTCCATGTTTTTGGTGAGGGGTTATCGTTATGGATCCCTATCTGTCATGAGTTGGTAGCCGGTAAACAGGTCAATTCCTGCAAACTGTAAACTGGAAGATTGGTCTCCTGCTTAGTTGTAACACAATGAGAGCGCACCATTGTTTTAATGGTGTGAAAACATCGAATGGCTTCTCCCGCTCTAAGATGGCAACGAGAGAGGGCTGTCAGACTTTTACTGATTAAAATTTGCCTATGTCCTTTAGTCATTCCAAGATCACAGTATCTCTTTCTGAAATTCCCCGTACCCTTTTTGACAATCATTTTTATTTCAACGATACTCGTGCAGGTCGTTGTCAAAAGACCAATTCCATAAATGAAGCAATAGCTCTTGCATTTCATGCATGCCTGACATAACACGATCCACAACTTTGAATACCTATCTCTAATACATCGTGAAACATGAACACACGACAATTTTCTTACTCATTTGTATACTAATAAATAATCTTTGTCGCATTCCCTTGGAAAATCATGCAAAACAGCAAAGACAACGTGTAGAGATGCAATTTGCTTAATAAATTCTATTAACATCCGCGTAGCGTACATCTTGCTCATTTGATATGAAAATCATGTGCAAATTTAATATAACAAACGAGTGTAAAATATTCAATACTTGCTTGCTTCTGCTATCGCTCCATGTAAAATGTCCCGAGGGAAAAGAATTCCGGAATAAAAAGTATCCGATATACCAGTCTGTTCAGGCTTTTTGGTGCAAAAGTGTAGACAAATATCCAAACTGTCGCCTTTATTAGATTACTGTGATATCAAGTATCACTTTGATGGTAAGTAATGAATATTTCAAATTTGTTCAATTAACTTTTCTGCAGTTTTCATTTACGTAATGAGGTATTTTGGTTATCCAATAACAGCAGACTTATTATCTTCGGGTTACTTTCCCTGCCTATTATTTCGGCTACCAATCTGATTAAATAAAGCGAATAAACTTGAAAACTCTTTAATTCAGAAATCCGATGCACACCTACCACAGTGTACTCTTTTTAAAACCTAAAAGTTAACTGGTAGAGAATGTCATCTTGCATTAAGTCCGCCTATGTACCACTACTGTACATGAAATTTAAATCTTGAAGTCAAGAGTGGATAGGTTACTTCTAGGCAAGCATGCTCCGTCGTCTCATCATCGCTTCCATCAAGTGAGATACTGGTCAAACGCGAACATTGAATAATAAAAAAAAGTAAGTAACTACAGAACCGATCGATGAGACGACCCTTGACGTCCAAGCCCTTTCAACCATATCTCTCGAATAACATATCCGTTTACAAAGAAACATCTTCACCGAACACCATTTTCTCGTTCAAGCCAACCCTGTAATAGACTGCTATCGTAATAAACATTTGCCGACACGTCCCAACCCTCTTTTCTGGTCGTGTCAGATGTCTAAAGACACGGTGTACAACATTAGAACTGTTGACCTATTTCGTACCGTCTTGAAGTGCGATAGTGCTTTACAAACTGATCCTGCTGCCATCTCCTGCGTCTTAAGATTACATTGCAAGGCGGTTCGTGTTCTTTAGTGTTTTGAAGTTGTCTTGTTTTAGCATCTTTTTTGAGAGACGGAATTGAAAATGAGCTCAAACAAGAGCTGTTTTTTTGTAGTAGCAGTTTTTACCAGAACGATTAAAATACTTTATAGAAAGGTCCCGATCAAAGTCCAATGGTTACGTTACGAGACGAAAACTAGCAGCACGGTTCGTTGTGGCAACACTTAGGGGAGGGCTATGTTCAAATATGGACGCCTTTAGGCTGAATAGATGATGACAGAAAATCCTCCAATCTGTCTCTCTCTTCTCTCAAACAAGCCACCAGAAAATTGTATATCACCTCTACCTAACCACCATCATCAACGTCATTCTCTTGAGTCTTCTTCCAATTTATATGAAGTCAAGGAAAGGAATGGTGTTATTTTTTCTTCAGTCTGCATCATCATCAATTCAAACAAAATACGTCTACTGCTGAATATTGACCTCTCCTAATCATCGCCATAACGACCGGTCTTGTGCGTCTCGCATCCATCAAATTCTCGCGACCCTCACCTCATGGGTCTACCCTCCAGCCTTTCAACGTTGACTCTTTTGGTACGCGAGTACTTTTCTGAAGTACATAATTGTCTAATTTGAAGTTTAAATTTAAGTGACGTCTCTCGTTTCAACCCTAAATTTAAGTGGCGGATCTCTGAAAAGGTACCGTTCAGCAGGTACATTAGCCTTTTTGACCCATTCCCTCGCCTCTTGTAGTGCGATACCCGATATTTTAGAGATAGTGCTTGGTTACTTGTATTTAATTTCCTTTTTGTTTTAATGGGAAATGATCAAATAACTGGTCCCGCTCTTGGTTGTTTGAGTGGATGTGTCAGATTTTTATAGACTAAAATCCACCAGCGTTCTTTCAATTGTCCTTTACGTTCCAAGGCTCCGGTGACGCTTTCGAAGAAGCCCGCAGCCCTGGTTTTCCGTCAGGCTAGTTTTAAGTGTGGGGCACTAGAAATTATTCCTGTGTCATGGATGCCTTCAAAAACATGAAATCTTTCATACACAAGACAGACACATAGACCTGGAACACTTACGAGTATCTGTAGGACATACAAATATTTGTTCCGTGCGGAAATTTAACCTGCCATCCGTGTCGTTGTTATACCAAGACTTCATCATCATCATCTCAACCGAAAGACGTCCACTACTGCACATAGGCCTCCCCCAAGCGTCGCTACAGCGACCGGTCCTGTGCATCTCGCATCCATCGGATTCCCGCGACCCTCGCCAGGTCGTCGGTCCACCTTGTGGGAGGCTTTCTAACGCTGCGTTTTCCAAGACTTCATTACTATATTTCCCTCCTCAAACAGTAAACCAATTGCACTTCGTTATCGGTACTCCCCAACCCTATCTCTTCAGTGTCGGGTGTCTTCCTACTAAGCGACACCGTGCCTCAGATTAGACGCCTGACCCACTTTTCTACGAAGAAGCTGACACTGCAATTAATTAGCTAACCAATTTGTGTGTTGCTTTATTTTTTATTGTTGGTAACTGAGAATGTTTCTAGTTAGACTAACAAGGTCTTAGTATGATAGTTATGCAAGGTGCGGATTAATTGTGGAATGTTAAAGTGTTGTTATGAAATGTTTTTGCGATTAAAGGAAATTATATAGACTCCGCGGATTTATACTCGTAGATTACTTTCTATTTTGAACCACTTTCCTTATTATTTTTGTGGTTTTTGGGTAAGTACAATAGTGACTGATCTGCGTCTGCACTGACCTCCAATATTGTTAAATAGAAATGTTGTAAAAAACAATAAAAAAAGAGTAACTTTGGAGTTTCTTACCGGTTCTTCTCTATAGGAAACTGTCAATAAAATGGTATTTGGAACTGTGGACTAGCTTCTAACGTGTTATCAACACCCATATAGACCTAAACATGTACACACACGCTTTTATAATAGTAAAACGGGATTTAACTAACTATACAAAAGCTTTATTTTCTGAGACGAAGTTTGTAAATGGCTTTATCAATTACGATTCCAAAACTATCTCTATTTGATTAAACCCTTTGTCAACCAATCAAGGGACTCACTAAAAACCGTCCCCAGTAATTTAAATTCAAAGGTACAAACCCCAATTCCAGCTTGAATGGAAACTTTCCCAGTCTTATTCGTGCCCAAGGAAATCTCGAACGAAATGTCTAAAAATTTATTCTAGAAATTCAAAAGGCTTGGAGTAGTCAGCCGATCGTTGGGAAAGTGGGTCAAGAAAGTGTTAGATTTACTCTTAAAGCTCTCTAAAGTGGAGGTTCTGGACACGTTATTAGGTTTTCATGTGGTTCTTTTGGTCAGTTAGACATGGAAAGAAAAAAAGAAAATGTCGTTAGTGGGTTTGATTGATTGCTTTGCGAGTTGAATCACGTTTTCCTCGAATCTTGTTGATATCTGGAAACTCGTAAGCCCCTCTTTCTGGATTGCAGCATTTTGAAATAGCGTCTCTAGTAAGCCTATAATAATATAAGTAGCGTCAGTGATGAAACTACAAAAATGATAGTGGCTATATCCTCCAAACTAGGATATAATCCCATATGCAAATAAAATAGCATTTTATTTGAGCAAGAATGTTGAAAATCAGTTTAGTAGTAAGACTGATGACCTGGTGAGGGTCGCGGGAATCCGATGGATGCGAGACGCACAAGACCGCTCGACACTTGGGAGAAGCCTATGCCCACCAGTGGGCATCTTTCAACTGGAATGATGATGATGTTAATAACTATAGATGAATAATCCCAAAAACTACTAGGCCAATTTAAATCACCAGTGGAATAATACTTTTTTGCTAAGTGTCCCATAAACACATAGAGGGTCCGAGTAAAGTCATCAATAACAGTCATATGACTTCAACTCAATCTCGCTCATCATAAATATTCTCATATCCACACAAACTTGCCCTACATCCATAATAAGGCACACTGAAGAGCGTGCGATGCAATCCTTCAGTGCATTTCATGTAGTATGCTAATGCGGAATACATTATCTGCCTTGCGTAACTTCTTCTCGCCTGGATTAATACTCTCGTACCTTGCATTCGCCTCGATCTGGCCTGATTAATCTGCATTTCAATGATATTTCAATGTGAAGTACGATCTTTGGGACTGTGCTGTGATGGTATTGAGACAGGTTTTATCACTCAGTAAGAAAGAAGAGTTAGTGAATTTTAGTTTCTAATGAACAGGCTGTACCCTGAAATACATTTTCATGCAACCGCTCTAACGTGATTATGACGTTATCACACATCCTTTTGGATATTATCTAGGTCTCTATTGAAATCAAAACATAAATAAGTGTAAAACTGATCCAGTATAGAGCTCGTAAAATCTGCTTTTTTGCGTGAACTCTTCATAATGTACTCCGAAATTTAAGAAGACAAAAAGTATAAGCATATGTAGAAACTGCATATTTAATCAAGATGAATGGAGAATTTTTCCACAAACTATTTCAATTCTAAAAAAGTCGGTTAAAAATGAAACACGTAATTCCTGTTGTGAAAAATACTCATTCTTTTCTACCAACCGTCACTTTCATTTCTTAAATGACATGAAAGAAAAGAGATTACTCCATCTCATTCATCAGTGGATAAATATGTGAAGACAACCTGTTAACGCTTTCTTTATCCTTAACCTAATCGAATCGGGGGCCCGTCAGTACTGAACCAATATCCATTTGTGGTTCCGTCCCAAAACACCAATAAGCAAAAAACCTTTGCATGATTCTTTGTAGCGGACACATTTTTCCCGCAGTTTTCCTCATATTATTATATATTTTTCTGTCAATGTTCGATGTCCCCAATTTATTTGATGCTCCCACAAACTGGGTCAGTACTCCGGGGGATATTGGAGTAAAAAATATTGAAAGCGCCCCTAAGACAAGAGGCGAAATATTTCTTTATCATTTGCAGAGTATTTTTTTGTGATGATATTTTATGTACCGTCGTCTGAATGTTCATCTTTTTTTATGACGAAATGAATGTGTTTTTCATCATCGTTACTGTGTATAACAATTTTAATTTAAGTACTAGTTTTCTGTGCACTACATTGAGCCCATTGTGGCCTACATAGGTCAATCGGGGCGCATCGGTCTCCATACATTTTATATGGCAATCAAGACTTGTAGAGCTTCATCAGACCAACGCCACGCGATGCGACGCTACGTATAATTCAGGCATTGATTCCATTAGACCGAAGCAGACGTGATGCTTCGGTTCATCATATCAGCCGAAAGCCTATTACTGTTATCACCCAAGTGATTCGATGGATTCGAAATGCACAAGTCCGGTCGTTATGGCGACGCTTGAGGAAGACATATGTCTAATCTAGTTTCCGCTTTAAGCTGCCATTGAATGATAAACATCTATAATACATCACATCGTTTGATCATTCAGATTCTGCGAGCATATAATTGTCAGACAGATGACTGGTTATCCATCCTCTAGACATTGTCTATGCAAATCTCCTACTAATTGATGAGCACAACTAAGTTATTCAATCCACGCACCCAACTTGTCAGGTCATTTTAAGCTTACCCTACTTATATAAGGTAACTCCTTAAAGTTTTGCATAACTGTCGTATTTTCGGCGACGACTTGGCATATAGCCAAGGACGGATGGAAACTCGACGGGGTCACACTTGCTATCATAACATCCCCTTCAAACTTAGTTGCTAGCTATATTCGAGGATGTTTTGAATATTTTAAGGGCTTCAAGTTGAAACTTGGTTTCTTTGCTGATACCCGTCTAAATATATCTAAGAGTTCTTGAATCTGAAAACGGATTTTGCGTCGTTATTTACCTCATAATACTTTTTATTCTCAACAACTATAGCCGGGTGCGCTACTATACTATAGCATAAATATGCTAAGACGGCATATATAATTTTATTATTTCCTAGCTTCTGCTAGCTAGAACTAGCTTGTGAATGGACTCCTTCATATAAACTTTTGAAACCCTTTCATTTCCTTAGGGAGTGAATTTTGGAAAATCCTGTCTTAGTGTTCGCCTACGTCATAAAAAGAAATTTTGTGGTAATTTTCACACTCCTAGTCCCAGTAGTTTCGGCTGTGCGCTGATATGTCCGTCAGAATCTCCTGTCATATATCTATACAGATAATGCCAGTTGGCGTAAGGTTGCTAGACGTATATCACCCGTTCTGCGAATGCTGATCACTCCAGTTTCCTACCATGCAGTCCTGAGCTAGATCTATTTGCTGATGAATGGAAGAAATACCGTCAGAATGCCTGATGATTTGCAAAAACACTGAGTGAGAGACTTATAAATTTGTAATATTGAGTATTTATGCCGCTTTTTATATATTTTACTCTACTCAGTGTAACTGGCCTCCTGCCCTTATCGCCATTTATTTTGGCAGCGTATTCTTCCATACGGACGTATATTTTTTCCTTTTCTCCATTTTAACAGTCTCTTTCATTGTTATCTTCGCACCGAAAAACCTATTGTCCAATTTCAGCTTTTGATACCAGTTTGAATAAAGAAGTCGAAAATGTATATTATGGCATACGTCATAGACATTCATACATATACAGTTTTCCAAGATTATTTTCTTATAACGATATAGGGTTTACTAGTACATGTTAAAATGACAGGCGTGCAAGCGAGGAAAAGGGATGGTATTTCACCCAATTAACAGTTCAGTTTAGGTTGTCAAACGGATCCCGTTATGAGCTTAAGGTTTAATCTAACAGTCCTTGCCGTTCACTTCAAAAATCAACTCTTTATGGTCATTCAGATGGAACAGAAAACAAACACTAAAACAGAGCGAAACAACATTGGCAGATATTCATGTTGGTACGTGGAACTTTGTTTGTAAAACACTCGGCATAGTTCGCATTCCCGCGTACTGCCGATATGTGGAATCGACATTCGTGTAGATGATTGTCAAGTGTGTTTGACAACTGCCCTTTCAATGTGCCTTGAACACATGTGATTTTATGTTTTCCCCCTTTATTTTGTTCTGTGTACCTTACCAAGTATGTAGCATGCTTCGTTATTTGGAAGTACATTTTGAATTATCATTGAAATTGTTGTTTAAAAAAATTCCCGAAAATCGAAATTATCAAAGTTTCATTCTTAATACACATATCTACTTCAAAATGATAACAGCATGACATATGATCTTTGTGATAAAAGATCTGTGAATGGTTCGAATATATCTACAAATTCATTCACTAGCTACTTGGAAAAACCCGTATTGGAAAAACTGAATGAATAGTAAAAACAACAATTGCGCAACTGATAAACGCTAAATGTTAAAGTAAACAATTCTTAGTGAGGTACCGGAAAAAGTGTTGAATTCAAAACAGTCAACAATTAAAAAAAAAAAAAAAAATTCATCATTGTAGTAGAAAAAGACAAGACACAACTTACAGCAATAACCACAACCGAAAAGATAAACAAGAATAGAAAGGATCATAAGAACTAAGGTTACCGTCATACCTCGAAGAATCACCAAACTTAACTGGCAGTGGGCAGGTCACATCGCTCCCAGAACAGTTGGTCGATGGGGACGAAATGTTCTGCAGTGGCAGCCACTTGCCGAAAGACGCAGCGTTAGAAAGCCTCTCACTAGGTGGACCGATGAGCGAGGGTCGAGGGAATCTGATGGATACCAGACGCACAGGCGGTCGTTATGGTGACACTTGGGGGAGGCTTATGTCCAACAGTAAACTTCTTTTGGCTGAAATGATGACGATGATAATATGAATAGGCACTAGCAGTCACAATATGCTGGATGAAAATGTCATGAACACTCCGCGAAACAGCGATCTCAGAACTGCGATCCTAAGCCCTAGCACACACAAGAATGCAGCAGAACGAACGAAATGCTCGAACAAAGCTGTCGTGCGAAACACGTTTACACGTTCAATTCGTATAATCGTTCACTAAAATCACGTTTATACGATTTGATTGGGATATTCACACGGCACACCGGAACTGATCAGATTATCTGCACGATTCGGTATACTATGACACATCGGTTGCTGGGCCAATTCGTGCGTGACTAAGTACCACAAAAAGGTATGCAGGTAATGTGGTGTTGAGGGCATTCATCTTTACACCTGCAGTTCTGGTCCTCAGAAGCGTGACAGCGGCAAGTGTCACATATTATTATTCGTGGGTTGTTTGTACTAAGTCAGTGGTTGCCAAAGTATGGCTCGTGACCCTATGGTGAGACACGAGCGTATGTGGATGACAGATTGACCGAAGGGCCAACGGTCGATTACTGACGGTGACAGGCCGTAATCGCGCAGAAGCTCGAGTCTATGAAGGTCCTTTCAGTATCTCTTACTTATGTGAGGCGGAATTTTCAGCTGCGATTAATATTAAAAATACATAATGAAGCAGATTGAAATTCCTCACTGCGATCTAAAGGAACTAACATTAAAGTTTATGCTACGGTCATAAAGAGACCAAAATGCATCCTTCTCATTAAAGTACATACAGCATTCCTTGTATTTAATCTACATCCACGAATAAATTTGAATAACATTTCAACAAAACTATGAAACTTTCTCGTCGTGCCGTCGTGTCAATGCTGCATCGTCGACAGAGTTTCATAGTTTTGTATGTAAGTTTCACGCAGGCGTACAAAGTTATAATGACGAATACGCGTCCATGAAGCTACGCGTCTGTGGACAGAAAGCCTTAACGTGATTTAAATATAACTGAGGATCGGAACTGAATGTTTTTTTTCTTGTTTGAGCAGTCCTTCATCCATATAGTTCTGCCTCTTTTTCCTTTATGAAAACCATGAGGTGAATTCTGAATTCGATACTTTTTGTTAGGTTGGTCGCTCCAATCAATAACTTTGGGAACCACTGTACAAAATTATGAAGGTATCTCTTGTAGTATGAAAGTCGTTTGATTGGCACAGTTTCAGAGCTACCGGCTGTAACACCAATTCGCGAATGCATCTGGCGCTTTTTCCCGTTTTTTGTAAAATATGAGTAGTAGTTTACTTGCTTTTATCGTCGCGTTTAAGAACTTTAACGATCGAAACTGCATTAAGCGACGACATGCCCCCCGCTGCGCATTACCACTAAATCATTTTGACCTAAAACCAAATAGCTGTAAAAAAAACAGTATCAAACATTTCCCAAGTACTGTACCTTTATATTTCTTATCTTTTTCTCCACCGAAGACGATTAGCGATCGTTACGCATTTCTGCGACACGCTACGGTTCGTTGCCGCACGCCATTAAGCTCTACGCCTGACGTTCATTCACCTTCACGCTTTATCGCCCTGTAAACTGAATGGATTAGACCTAATCTGGACCATAGATAAGAATCTTTGCCCTCGGTAACAGCATTTCTTGAAGACTCATTGTGATGAATTCAATTCAATTTATTTGCTCTAGATTTTAGAACCCAGACGACATCCAGATAAGGTGGATAAACAACATAAGAAATAAATTCCCGAAAAACAAAACATATAGAAACCAGTTTAAAAAATAATTAAAGACAGGATCTGAAAAATGTTTTAAATTTTTATGTTGTATGAAAAGGTTAATTTTAGGGAGCATCCAGGCTGCATTTTTGTGATACTGGCAGTTTTTCATACACCTTTAAGTCCTACTGTGCACAGACGCGTAGCTGTTGACAAAGCGGCGACGTCGTGCTATCGTGTCGTTATCGTTTCGTCGACAGCACGCAGGTGTACACCAAGCGCATAGTGACGAATACGCGTCTATGGAGCTACGTGTTCTGGCTATAGGCTATTTCATGGAGTGCCCTTCTGATGAAGTTATTCACATTCCATGAAATGCCTTTCTGATGAAGTTATTTTGCGTCTTTGCAGCATTCTGCAACCAGAACAATACCGTAATCATTGGATTGGACTCTCTAATACCTTTATTGCTACTTTTATAGCTATATCTAGTTTCGTACCTATATTATTCAACCTTCGTATCCTTATCTGTTCTCTGATAAATACTTAATATCACCATTCATCTTTGGCTATCAATTCAGATATCGTATCACTTATAATCTCTGTAACGACCCTTACCTCAGCATTTTTATTATCTTTTGCTTGTAAAAGTTCATTGAGAACGTCGGATTTCGATATTGATAATCCATTTCCTCTCTGATAGTGAAATATGAATGAAGTTGACATTTTCTATAGGTTGATTATTTTTGTTTTCGTATAATAAATAAGTTGGTAGCTACTTTGAATCAGTCTGTTAATAACTCTTTATTGATATGCTTGCTTTTGACCATTATCTCACCTATTGGTAGGCGATGATTCGATCGACGTTGGAGCACGTTTGCTTAGAAGTTACCGTTTTACTCTTAATTTAAACGCCTCCTGGTTGTAGGCGCCAAGAAGCAGATCCCGATAAGGAATTGTAACGTACAATGTACCTGAAAGTGTACCTGAAACGTTTTGTGCATATAGGTAGGATGATCACCTTGTACTGGCATCGCTGTACATCTAGTAATAGTGAATATGAAAATCCCCGTTCCCCGAAATGAGATTGATTGAAAACGGATAGGCTTCTCGGAAGTCGATGCTCAACACTTAGGAGCTTCGAATCAACTAGCGCATAATTGCCAATGATCCTCATAGCTAGTTTATTGAATAGGCTCAAGTGCATCAAGCTGGTATCTGGCAGATCCATCCCAGAGTTGAAAACAGTAATCCACGGACGATTGAATATCCTCTTTAACTGATTAAAATATACCTCTATCAAAAGCAAGGGCACTATAATTATTATCATTCCTTTGCTTCTATCCCCAATTTGTAAGCGACGCACATAACGAGTCTTCCAGCAATTTTTCTATAAGTTCTCATCTTAGTAGTTAACTTTTATCTAACCATGTTATATTTTATACAGTTTATCTATCTTGTCTATGCGTTTGTCCAAATTTTCCTTTTCATATTTCACCTTCGTACTTAAAACTTTTCTAACGTTTTCATTATTCTCCGCATGACCTGCTCATAAGAGTTACTATGTATGTACGTTAGAATTTCTATAGAATTTGTCATCTTGTTGGATTAAATTGACATGGATATCGAAAAATCACCTCCAATATTGTCACCTTTTGTGATCCCCTCTTCTGAAAGTAATTGCCGATTTAACAAAACGTCACACGGTTCATTAGTCATTGTGTCTTCTATTGTAGAAAGTAGTCTTCGTTTGTCGATAATGATGGATATTGTGTGTCTAACATTTATTTTCAGTAACCATCTTTGATTATTTACTTACTTAATCGTAGGTAAACAAAAAACTACTCTGTATCTATAACTACAAATGAATAACAATAGTATTATGACGTCTT
The DNA here is from genome assembly GCA_030763345.1 of Mythimna separata. Classification (NCBI taxonomy): domain Eukaryota; kingdom Metazoa; phylum Arthropoda; class Insecta; order Lepidoptera; family Noctuidae; genus Mythimna; species Mythimna separata. The sequence goes on from CM061190.1 coordinate 10,329,544, forward strand.
ATGCATCTTTTTATGCACCCCTCTAACCTTACAAGGCAGGTGTGACATTGTCTATGCAAAACGATTTAAATAAGTCTCTTTGTCCGTAAATATCAAGTAAGTATGTTTACAAATGTTTCCCACAATCGCCCGCAATAATCAAATATACAATTTCTAATAAAAAAATCAGTTCGAACCGTGAACAGAACTATTAACAAATATTAATTGGCTCCGAACATTTAACACTACATGAGTCACAGCTTTGCAATACGAATCTATGTCACGTTGTTTCTCTATAAGGTGCTCTGCATTAGGAATTCATACAATACTCCTCGCCAAAGAATGGTACGTACATGGAGTGTCTGTAATATGGAAAGTTATCTTGAGACAGTGTAATCTCAAAATTAACCTTGCAGTGCAGTCTTTACCATTCAGTTTTATTTCACTGTACTGAAAATAAACTTTATTTACTAAGTTATCAACCGCATTTGCTGATACTAAGAACACAGATAATAAAAAAATAATACGTATACGCCCGCTTTTCCCTTATATATTATTTTACTGTTGTCATATTTGTGCCACCATCATCGTTCATAAAACTACCGTTTTTATTTTCATACTTTACTTTCTCCACTAGCAGTTTTCACCAACTATATTTATTCGTATTCTTAAATATTTTTATTGTACACCATTACAAATAACAGTTAAAGATTTTCAAATCCTCTTTTTGGTGAAAAGCATACGGATTGTGTCACCATTGGCACTCCATTTACGTTCCTCCTCTATGACTTTCCATATAAAGCCAGGAGTGGGCTGCTTGTGCAACAATAGCCGTCGGATTAATATAACGCAGCTCACAATGCGATATTATACATGCAAGCTGATAAGCCTGCTTGTAATGTATAGTATTTCTATTCGTTTTGCGTGTTAGAATAATATGTGGTGAATGCAATTGACGGGATGTTGCTATAGCATGGCAAATGGTAATGGATTTTATGGGAAAATTGTGAAATGTAGATGGTTTGTTTGAATAGTTGCACAACTGTTGTGGTCTTGGTTTGGTATTCTATTTTTCAAATATATTTACTGCACTGAAATCGAAATACAAATAGTCAATTCGTTTTAGGTTAAAATGTTGATTCACTGACTGTGTTTTCTGCGTGCCCTGTCTATTAGAACTTGCTATTGTAACCAGATCAGTCAGTCTTGTGCCTCTTCAGTGTTTGATCCCATACACTCAATATAGCTCCATCCTTATAACAGTTCAGTTTAGGTCGTCAAATGCATCGTATTGAAAACTCTTGGTAGGACGTCCTCTGTTGTGAAATTTAGCCACAAGGCTCACAAGTATGCCCGTAGGCAAGACCGTCAGCTAAAGTCACCGTTATAAGCTGTGCTTTATACGTATTGTAGGTACTACACACATCAAAAGTGTCTAGGGATCAACATATATTTTTGCAATAACTTTTCTCCTGATTGATATTAATAAAAATTTTCTTTAAGGATTCATCAAATAAAGTGTTTTCGTTTGTCACAGTAACGATAAACCAAGTCACCTTTGCATTAATAAAGAAATTTGCCATTTTCCTAATAAAGGGATTTTTGACATTTGAACCACTAACATTAAAGTTCGAAAAAAATACTGAAATAACAGTTTTCTTTAAAATTTTATTGGGTAACTTAAACAATTAATAATCCGTGTTTCTACCGCGAACACTAACAACACAAGAACATCGGTTTGGCATACTCTAAATGAGTTCATCCAAATCACGCTGTGGAATGGCCGCCCATGTTCGTTGCAACAACAAAAAAAGGTCTTCTTGCGACTGGATACCCTCCATATTCGGCAGAGCTCTTCTCTGTAGCATATCCCATGCATGCTCAATCGGGTTCAAGTCTGGCGACTGAGCAGGCCAGGGCAGGACATTGATGTTAGCTGCGGCGAGAGTCTGTCTTACAACTCTTGCGGTGTGCGGTCGTGCATTATCATGCATTAACTGAAATAAGGGACCGATTTGCACTTGTAGAGGAACGATGACGTCTGATACAATCGTCGCAGCATAAATTTGAGCGTTGAGGTTGCCTCTGATCCAAATCAACTCAGTACTTCCGCCGATCCAAATACCCGCCCATACCATGATGGTTCCACCACAATAAGGATGGACTTCCTGGCAGGATTTTAATCGCTGTTGGCGTCCAGGGGTTCTCCAGTGTCGTATACGTCTTGTATCCGGTCTCATACCAAAACGAGACTCATCAGAAAAGCACACGAAACGCCATTGTTCTTCTGCCCAATTTCTGTGTTCAAGAGCCCATTGATATCGAATCCTACGATTGTGCATTGCTATAGGTGGTACCCGTAGCGGTCTTCGGGAATGAAGGTTCACTTCTTGCAAGCGGTTTCTGACTGTTTGGTCGCTAATTAAGTTCCCTGAAGAGTGATGAAGCCTCACGGCTAACATCATGGCGGTTATTGTTGGAGCTCTTCGAGTTAAGATTTGAATGTATCGGTCTTGTCTCCGTGTGGTGCAGCGATACCGTCCTCCATGGCGCTCAGCCACGGTACCAGTGCTTCGGTAACGTGTCCAAAGTCGACTGATAACACTCTGACTTGTATTCAGAGCTAAAGCCACAGTACGTTGCCGGGAACCAGCTTCTATCATTCCCACGGCTCTGAGCATTTCTTCCCTGCTTAAATGACGTCGCCGCTCCATAATAACGTTGGTTTTAATCAGTAGTAGGGAAACAGTAGCACTAATAATGTCTTCAATGCGTTGTATGTTTTTATAGGGAAAATATTGACAGCTGATTTTCATCTTTTACTCGAATTTGATTCACAGTTCCTGATTCAAATTATGAAATGCACCAAAAAGGATCCATATAAATTTATAAAATCATAAATTTATTACAAAGCCACATCTCAATCTCAAGAAATCCGCATAAAAATGCTTGATCCCTAGACACTTTTGATGTGTGTAGTTATGTACTAGTACATGTAAATAGTACACCATGGACTACTTGAGTATCTTTTTTGACTTTCTCTGTCGAATTCTTCTAAAGGTTGTCAAAGAAAAAATTGCTTTTAGCGATAAGTCTGTCTATTGTTATGAACCGTTTTTTTGTTATTTATATTTAAGTGTTTTATTTTTATATTTTCCTCCTTTTTACCTCCAAACTTGTTTATTTTCCTCCTTGTTATATAACCTATTAATTTTAAGCTCCTACCGTATTTTTTATGGAACCTATTTATAACTACAAACATTACCGTGTCTCGGGAAGCGCGTAAAGCCGTTGGCCCCCATTGTCATTCGTAGATCTTTGACAGTAGTTACCTACGGGTAGTCAGACGCCAGAAAGTCTGACCAACAGTCTTTACATTGATTATGGTTTTGCCCAGTAACTGGATTGTGGAGGTCTGATAAGCAGTAGCTCCATGTAAATCACTGGTATTCAGCCGCATTCGGTTAGACTGGAAGCCAACCCCAAGCTAGTGGGGAAAAAGGCTAGGAAAATGATTATATCTACAAAAATGAATATTATATACATATCTGTCTACCTATTATATCTAGTTAATATCCAATTCAGAGAGAATACCAGAATGCCTTTGTAGCTCTACCAATAGGTTCAATCAATATCCATCTGCCATTCCCAAATAATATTATTAAATAGAAATACGCAGAATACAGAAATGTCGTCTATTCAATACTCTGTGTTGTTGTCGTTTTGGAAACCGCAAATAAAGTTAGTGAAACAATAACTTTGTTCCGACAAACATTGCTCTGCGGTGGATTCGATCAGCCAATACATTGGCAGTCGTACTACCTTTAATTTAATATTGCGATGATTGAAACAATGGTATTGGTTGGAACTATTGGGAGTTATGATAGTAATGCTAGCTTTTGTTGAATTGGGTAGATTGATAAACAATATTTTATAGGTACTAACTAAACAACAAATAACTCTGAAAACAAAACTCTTTTTGAAAATAAAATCATAATTTATTATTAAATAATCAATAAATTTTATCAATTCAATCAATAAGAAATAGAGAGAGGAGCTCGTGGCTAGATAATAACAGCCGCACGGGTCGATCTTCAAGGTTAAGCAACGCTTGCCAAGGTAGGTCTGTGGATGGGTGACCATCTTAACATACCGAGTTTCCTCCGTGCCTCGGAAAGCACGTTAAGCCGTAGGTCCCGGCTGTCATTTGTAGATCTTTGGCAGTCGTTACGGATAGTCAGAAGCCAGTAAATCTGACTCCAGTCTTGCCATGAAGTACCAAGTTTCCCCAGTTAATGGGTGGTGAAGGTCTGCTAGTCAGCCGCTCCTCGTAAAATACTGGTATTCAGCTAAATCCGGGTTGACTGGAAGTCGACCCCAATATGTAGTGAGTTTTGGTGTTTTATTTCAATGTACTCTTATACTGAATGGGATACGAAGGTACAACATTTACACGTGCCGTCAGAATACTAAAAAAGCAAGTGCAATATTCATCTTTGATCTGGTTGATGGATGAAAATGTTAATGGAAGTGAGCGTAAGCCCTCGTCGCTTCCCCTACGGTAGACACAACGTATAAACTTTACATGTGTACGTCGCAATGATGTGTGTTTTTGAACTTGTGTTTGTGTACATCGTTTCGACGTGACTTTGTGTGTGTGTGTGTGTGAGTGAGTGAGTGTTTGTTTGTGTGTGTGAGTGAGTGTGAGTGTGTGTACGAAGGCTTCGATTTTTCATTTCTGGGGACAGTTGTATTAATTGATGCATCATGCAAGCAAACACTGCACGTGAGAAACGGTGACAGTGATTCATAGTTTATTATTTTTGGGACAAAAGCACTCGATTGAGAGTTTGTTTTCGTACGTATAACACACTAATATTATAAAGGTGAAAGTTTGTGAGTGTGTGTGGTTGTTCTTTGCGCTCGAACAGATGTACGAATTAGGATGAAAATTAGCACACAGGTCAACCATGTGCTAGAATAGCACAGAGGACACTTTCTGCCCTAGGAGAATGTTCCCTTGGTACAATTTTCTATTATCAAGCGGGCGTTGGAAGGCCTCCCACAAGGTGGACCGACAACCTGACGAAAGTCACAGGAACCCGATGGATACAAGATGCACAGGACTGGTCGTTGTGGCGACGCTTGGGGGAAGCCTATATCCAGCAGAAGACGTCGTTCGGCTAAGATGATGATGATGATGAAGCGAGCAATGCCCGCAATTTATAATTCCATTGCTTTTATCGTGTAAAACTTGTGAAATGGTAACCTCATTCAGCCTCTATAATACAGGTCGTCTTAAATAAGTTACGAGTCAATGTATCCAATTATTTTCCTACCAAAATTACACCAATAAATAATCATAGCTTACCCACCTACCTACTATTTTTACGTACAACGAGAATATTGACTTATCGGAAAACTCGATACCTTCGTCGCCTTTCCGAGAAAAATATTGAGGTAGGTCCCATTCGTGGTTTAAATCACACATCGGAATATCGCTGTGAGTAGAATATTTTAATAATTTCGCCGGATTAACCTGGATCGAACGTGTTTAAACGTAGTTTGGGAACTCGAAACGGTACCTAGGTACGTAGCTCACACTCAACTACGTGTCACTTTTTGTAATAAGGCCTCGAGGATCATGAATGAGGGTGTTCTAAAATGATGTTCACCAGGTGGCAGCACTGAAGCATCAGGTCCAGGTACCTGTTAAAATGCTTAAATTAATGACATTAGTTAGACATCAACGTCAAACGTTAGACGTCAACGTCATGTATACGTTTTCAAAGGCGCCAACTGGTGGTTTGAATCTTCCTCTTCTTCTTCCTGCCCTTATCCCATAATTGCTTGGGGTCGGCGCAACATGTTTTCTTCTTCCATTCTGTCCCGTCGTCCGTCTCAGTATCACTAACTCCCTTTTCTTTTATTTCGGTCCTTACACAATCCATCCATCTTTTCTTTAGCCTCCCTCTCCATCCATCCTCATGTAAATTCAGAACTCTTTTAGTAACATGCGTTTCATCCCTCCTCTTCACATGACCATACCAAGACAAACGATTTCCTTTCAACGTTTCGGTTTGAATCTTATATGTTACCTAACCAATTAATGTGAACACATTGTTTAGGTAACCTAGACGTTACACGTCATCTGTTCCCACAAACCTACTTCCCTGTGCGTAGGTGGGTACCTAGATACCTACCTCTTTCATTACCTTACCTTCTTACCCTGTAAGTTCTGATGATGACGTCACCTCGTCAGTCCAACGCACTCTCATAGTCCTAAAACCTAAATGAACCGGCATTGTTCCAAATACGTAAAGGTAGGTAAGTAGGTGTGAATAAATACATATAAAAATGTTGGTCTGTGACCATTTCATTCACCAAAGTCCTTGGTTAAATCATTTTGGACGTGTTTTGGCCGTCGCGTTACAATCATTGTTTCAATTTTCAATTAATATTACGTAGGCTTGACGCTTTGTATGCAAAATAAACTATATTTTAAAAGGTATAGCCATGTATAAGCGGTACCAAAATTAATTGAATTTAACAATGAATAGTAGTGTTATAGAAAACATTTTTTTTTGTATTGTTTCCCCTATTAGCTACTGACTTCCTTAAAATAATAGAAGAACAATGAATGCTTAAATATGAATAAAATTTTCAGTATTTAAGTGTCGACCAAAGAACGGTCGACGAACTCGAATATCACATTATCCTTAGTTTTTAATTTCCATTCAATTCTTGGCAAAATTGGTTTGCCAGCCCACTATTGGTATCAAGATTATGAGATGCGGGATGATTCGAAAGATTCACTGCCTGTGTTTCTTTAGTTGCCCTTTGCCTTGCAGGGCACGCAATGGGCAACTAAAGAGACACAGGTGGGTCCGAATCAGTATATCTGACTACCTCCCTCGCTCCACTCGGGAGCGGGAGAAGATGAAGATCCCGGAAGATGAATGATCCTCCGGCCAAACAAAAACAATGACTCAGCGTTTCTTTCAAACAGTTTATTGTAGGTACACAACAACATAACATATCTAGTACTTACCTACTTACGGCCAGTTTTTTCATCAAAGGTAACAGCCAAAGTAACGACATAAAGTAATAATAACGATTAAATTCGTTTCTTCACAATTTCAACCGTTGGTTTGACTGTTACTGCTCATTGAGGGGCTGTTAAAGCTATAGTCACTGTCATTTTGACAAAATTGTATTGGTTTCACTGCGTTCATTATGGATGCGTTCAAACACATTTTATTTTAAAGTTTTTTTTTTAAGAAATAGGGTAAAGGCGGGAATAAATGCCCCGGTGGCATAGATGCCTTGTTATCAAAAAATTACAAACGGAAACGGAACCCTCAGTGCGCGAGTCCGACTCACACTTGCCCCCTTTTTTATTTGTTATATGTACGAATGTAGCAGAACCATGCCATGAATATATAAAAGAAAGGAAGGAGTGCGAGTTCGAGTAGCATTTTGCATTAGCATTATCAGCCTTATAATAATCCCACTGCTGGGACTCAAGTCTGCTCTCTAGGAGAGGAATGATCCACCACGTGGGCCCGGGGTGGACTGGTGGATGAGAGTATGTTCGAGTTAGAGTATGGAATACAGAGCAATTACAGTCAACTTTCGAGGAAATGGACAGAAATACCATGGGGGGTTAAAATTCTAAAACCACAAATGCTTTTAGAATTTTAAAAACTAGGTCCAAAAATATTTAAAGGATTAAACTAGCTAGCAATATATATCCCGCCTTCACCCTAAACAACAAATGACATTTGACTTATGGCACTACTGGACAGTGATGTTGCGATGTTGTCATGAGTAAAAAAAGCTCCCCACGTGTTTTTGGGGTAATTACGACGTTTGCGTAGCGGCAACTCTTTTGACTTTTAGTTTAGCTGTTATTTGGATGAAGAAACACATTTGCCATTATGACAGCTATGGTCAAGTAAATGTTAATGGTTTTACTGATAGTTTTAGTTTTTGATGAAAAAACTAGCCGTTAGTGATTTAAGTGAAATAGTTACGTATCCATAATATCATGCAAACGTTTTGAAATTGCAGTCATTTTCCCTGAACATATCCTCGTTTCATGAAAACATTGTCTAAAAATAACTGTGTTGACAAACAATAGATAAATATAATTGTTACCTGCACTTAATGCAGGAAAATTACTAACGTTGTTATTATAGTAGGCACAAGGATAATAGCTTATTGTTTTTGCTTTAAAATGGTTTTTAATCTAGGCTTTTAACACTATTTATTACATAATTGATTTATGACTATTTACGGTTTAAGGGCTCAAATACATAAACACGATACCACGTCGCGTCGTATAAGATGCGGCGCCGACGTCGCGTCGTAGATTTCCACGACGCGTCAGGACACGACGTAAAGGTGAAGGAAGTTGTCCTTTTAAAAGTAATTCATTCAATTTTGAATTATTGTAAACGGTTGAGTCACATTCCTTGCCATATGCTCAAATATCGAGCCCTAACTCAGTAGGTGACTTACAGCCGAACCCAATAACCTAAGTATCTATCAAATACCGGAGATAGAAAAACAAATGAAACAATAGAAAACATGAATAATTTTTGTATTGTATCATTTGTTTTGCTATCTCCAGTATGCCAATGCCATGGTTTGGCCGTTAGTGGTAACAGGTCCGATTTACGAGTTATTATGTGTCGTGAGTTTAATCATACCCAGACTGGCGCTTTAGGTACTTGGTATAAGTAATTTATTTTATAATCTCTTAAAATGGTGAAGGAAAACATCGTGAGGAAACCGACATCTCTTCTCTTCTTCTTCTTCAACTTGGCGTTAGTCCCGGCTTTTGCCAGGGTCCGCCTTCCGGCTTAGCTTGCTCCATTTTGCCCGATCTTCAGCATCCTTGACAGTAAGGCCATTGGCTCTCATGTCGGACTTGACGACGTCCAGCCAGCGCATGCGAGGGCGACCACGAGACCTAGCGCCAAGGACAGCCATATTCATGCATCTCCGGCCAACGTACTCCGTAGGGCGGCGCATGATGTGGCCATACCATCGCAGACGACATTCTTGCAGTTTTTCCCCCACGTCACGGACACCAAGACTACCTCGGATGAATGAGTTGCGTATGCGATCGGATCGCGTTACGCCACTCATCCACCTCAGCATCTTCATCTCCGTGACGCGAAGCTCCTGGGTGTGTCTGCTTAGTGCCGGCCAACACTCGCCGCCGTACAGGAGGACAGGACGTATGATGCATTTATATATCTGTCCCTTAAGCTTCGGAGGCATTTTGCGGTCGCATACAACGCCCGTAACCTCTCGCCATTTCGCCCAAGCCGCACCTATACGTGCTTGGACATCGTCGTCCACGTTGCCAGACTCGTGCAGCACGGATCCAAGGTACCTGAATGTATCGGAGCTTGTGATCCGGTCCGAGCCTATTTGGATGGTGTTTGAATCCGTGCTGCCACAGGACATGTACTCAGTCTTCGCCACATTTAGTCTCAGACCGCCGTTTTCCAGCGTGTCCTTCCAAATGTTGACCTTCCGCTCAAGTTGGGCTTTGTTCTGGCTAACGAGGGCGATGTCATCGGCATACATCATGAGCCATGGAGGCTGATCTTGGATGTATGCCGTAACTACATCGAGCACCACGTTAAACAAGAACGGGCTAAGAGCCGATCCTTGGTGAACGCCAACAGATATTGGAAAGACTTTGGATTCGCCAACAGCGGTCTGGACAGAGGACACGGAATCGCGATACATGTCTCTGATAATGTCAATATAGGCCTCGGGCACACCCTTGAAGCGAAGTGCCCACCAGATGGACTGCCGAGGAATACAGTCGAAGGCCTTCTGCAGGTCTAAAAAGGCCATATGCAGAGCTCTCCTTCTCTCCCTGTACGCCTCAGTCAAAGTTCGCAGGGCGAACACTGCGTCCATGGTGCTGTTACCCGCCCGGAAGCCATATTGACACTCAGAGACAGTGCACTCGCTACGGAGCCGTGTGTCAATGATCCGCTCGAAGAGCTTCATGGTGTGGCACATGATCTTAATACCGCGGTAGTTACTACAATCCTGTACACTACCTTTGCCTTTATAGATAGGAATAATAAGGCTTGATCGCCACTGGTTCGGCATTTCCTTGGTGGTCAGGATGCGGTTAAAGAGATCCGTCAGAAGGGCCACACCATGTGAGCCCATCGCCTTCCACACTTCGATTGGCACATTGTCAGGCCCGACCGATTTCCGGTTCTTCATGTGGCGAAGAGCAATGCGAGTTTCGTCGGGGGAAATAGGGGAAATAAGTCCAAGGTTAGGAGGCGGTTCGGGAGGAAGGTTATGGGGATGCTGTTTGTTAGACAGCTCCTCGAAGTATGTGCACCATCTCTCCTTAACAGAGGGGGCATCATAGAGCAGCTTACCCTGGGCGTCCCTTACACAGAGGCATTTGCTAATGTCCCGTGTAGCTTTTTCCCGGGCACGCGCCAGCTTAAAAATAAGCTTTTGCCCCTCCGCAGTTTCCAGCTTGTCGTACAAGGGCGACAAACTTTTGCTGCGGGCTCTGGCTACTGCTTTTTTGCAAGCGCGCTTAGCCGCTCCATATGCCTCCCTGTCCTCCGGAGAGTTGGAACCCTGCCACTTTTTAAATACGGCCTTCTTCTTCCGGGTCGCCTCCTGCACCCCGTCATCCCACCACCACGTCTCCCTGTCCATGGTGCGACCACCACGAGAAGTGCCAAGGACGCGCTTACCCGCGGCGGTGATTGCTGAATGAATCCTACTCCATATCTCTTGAGCGGACTCATGCGGAGAACTGATCTCGAGGTGCTCGACCTCCGCGATGAACTCCGACAGTTTAGGACCATTCAGCAACCACCACTTGGTGCGGGGATTGCGTTTCTGGGTCACTTTTTTCCTTGCTACGATCGCCAAGTCCATGACAAGGAGGCGGTGTTGGGCCGTTAAGCTTTCGCCTGGGATAACTTTACAGTTGGTAACCTTGCCAATATTGCACCGTCGCACCAGCAGGTAATCAATTTGGGTTGAGTATGAACCACCACGGTACGTAATAAGATGCTGGGGCTTCTTCTGAAAGAACGTATTCGCGATGGCTAGGTCCGACACGGCGCAGGTCCTGAGTATGCTGACTCCCTCTGCATTTAGTTGGCCATAACCAAAACCACCGTGAACACGTCCGTACTCTCCAGCACACTGTCCTACGTGACCGTTGAGATCCCCCCCAACCAAAATACCTTCAGAATTCGGAATACCGCGCAGTACGTCCTCGAACTCATCCCAGAAGGCCTCCTTTTCAGACTCACAGCAGCCAGTTTGAGGAGCATAGGCGCTGACTAGGTTCGTTACCGACCCTTCGATCAGCACCTTAACTCGCATCAACCGGTCGCTGTATCGGTCTACTTCAAGAAGTCCATCCTGAAGGTCCTTAGACAGTACTACGGCTACTCCGTTCCTGCCCGATGGTGATCCGGTGTACATTAGCCGGTACCCCTGCCCGATGTCACGGGACTTATTCCCCTTCCAGCGCGTCTCCTGAAGGAAGGCGCACTGGACCCGACGCTTCGCAAGTACGTCCGCGAGTTCTCTGCAACGTCCAGTTAGAGAGCCAATGTTCCAAGTGGCAAAGCGGAGCTTCTTTTTGGGTACTAACGTCTTTAGCCGTGCCCGTACTTGACACGGTAGCCCTAGCCCACTTATCGCAGGTTTAAGGCGATGTGCCTGCGCGTCGTTGTTCGGCGACGCCCTAGCCCGAGTACCCACTGTATTCTTTGCCATCCATGTTTATATGACTGTGACTTGGTTTTACGTGGGGCGACCAGCCGTCTGACCCCCACAACCCTACGAGAGGGAAACCAGGATCGCCAGAGCCTCGTCCGTTGAACAGCAGGGTGCACCGCTAGCAGGTGAGGTTGGCTTGGGTCCTTAGGATGTAAGCGGACCCCAATCACCCCAGGAAACCGACATCTCCTACAGTTAAAAATTTGACGATATGCCACATTCACCATCATCATCTACCTAGCCTTTTCCCAACTATTTTGGGGTCAGCTTCCAGTCAAGCCGGATTTAGCTGAATACCAGTATTTTACGAGGAGAGGCTGCCTACCAGGCATGCACAGCCCATTAACATCATGGCAAGACTGGAGTCAGATTTACTGGCTTCTGACTATCCGTAACGACTGCCAAAGATCTACAAAATGACAGCCGAGACCTACGGCTTAACGTGCTTTCCGAGGCACGGAGGAAACTCGTTACGTTAAGATGGTCACCTATCCACAGATCAACCTTGGCAAGTGCTACTTAACCTTGAAGATCGACCTGTGCGACTGTTATTATCTAGCCACGAGCTTTCAGCTGAAATGTTAATGATAGGAAATTAAATTAAGGTATACCTACCTTTCAACATGTAATTCTGTCTAGCACAATCCAATTTAATTTCAAGCGTAACAATTAGAGTCTAATAAATTATTAACTTTATTTTACTAGCTTAACAAGAGAGAACCGCTTTCCAATTGGATTTAAACCCCTTTTGCTTAACGGAAAGCGCTCGGGGCAATTAAATATTGTAGGGACATAAAGAACTATAGTAATAAACCACTGAGGGAGGGTTTTGCGGACTTTCCTACCCAAAAAAGTTTGGCCTGTAGTTGGTAGGTACCATTTATTTGCTAAGTAGGACTGCGGTGTTTTATTTTTTGTTGCGCTAAAAAGGTTTTATCACGTTTAATTGTGGCTGAATTTGAAAACCTTGGCTTTGGGTAGAAAGAAACAAGTTGTCTACTGTTTTTGTAAAGAGGGTTAATACAGATATACCTGAAGCGTTACAAATTAACTAGCGAAAAATCTCATATTTAGACGCAAAAAAAAACACTTTTTAGCATTAATTCATGAATCCCCGACCGGTCTCATTGGGCCGCGCTGTTATTGTTTTACTATTGTGTCTCGTTTCGCGGGTATTGATAGGTTAAATATCTTTAAAATAATGGAAACATTTTGAAAACGAGTATGATTGGTTCCAATGATCCAAAAAAACTCGGTCGATTAGCAAAAAAAGGTAACTCTTTCATGAAACCCTGCAGTCTTGGCAGAAACAATATCTAGCCTGCGTTTTAAAGCGAGAAGAAAAAGAAGAAATTTTTCTCTGCATCCCCCAAAGGTTGACTGTTAGAAAATTCCTAAGGCATTAAGTCCACGTCTGTACTTCTGTGTGCATAAACTATTTAATAAATAAATAAAAGAAAGAAAGAAAAACAGTTTACTACGGGAAATAACGCCATCGTCCAGTCTGTAGGCTTTATAATAACTTTGCAATACATTTCCGCGTCAGAAAATCGTGTGAACCGTCAGCATACACCGTCGACTCTAAATCAATACACGTCGATGCATATTCAATGAAAACTGCAGCCCTACTCTCCCCCATTCAATATGCAAGCTGAGCATTTCATGATGCCACGAGCCGTAAGGGTGTGAGGGTGTGAAACAGTTTTCATAGTTCTTCGAGTTCTTGTTTTGTGACGGCGTTGTTACATCTCTGCAAAGATCTATAGTCTGTCGGTTTAGGTAGTTAACTAAAGGTAAACAATCTTGGTATGTCTTATTATATTAGAGAAGTCGTATAAAATACTAGCTGTCCCCTGCGGTTTGAACCGCATTTTTCGTTACTGCTCCGCTCCCGTGGGTCGTAGCGTGATTGTATATAGCATTCCTCGATAAATGGGCTATCTAACACTGAAAGAATTTTTCAAATCGGACCAGTAGTTCCAGAGATTACCCCCTACATACAAACTTACAAATTTTACCTCTTTATAATATTAGTATAGATAAGTAAATTTAGTTTATTAGCTAACATTTTTTATTTAGGATTTAGGTAAATATCTAGTTGCAAAGATTTTTACATACAATTTTAGACAACTTTTAGATAAAAAGACAAGCCAAGATTGTTTACCTTTAGTTAACTACCTAAACCGACAGACCATAGCAATTAGGGTTTGCTATAATTTGACAAGGCTAACGGCCGAACCCAATAAACTATCTCCAGCTTTGGCATACTGAAGATAGTAAAACAAATGATACAATACAAAAATTATATATGTTTTCTGTTGTTTCATTTGTTTTTCTATCTCCGATATGTGATATAGTATGTCTAATAAAAGCGCGACCTGAAAAAAAGAGGTTAAATCCAAAAAAAATGTATGTAGTATTACTAACTAGTAGGAGAATCATGTCTTGATACTTCACAATTTATTTCCTACAATTGCGGCTGAATAATGTTGCCAATTAAATTTAAAAAAAAGGCACTCCAGGTCGCGCTTTCATTAGACGCACTCTAGATAGGTTTTTGGGTTCGGCTGTTAGTCAATAAATACTAAGGCCTACCGTCCATGGAAGCGTAGCTTTATAGATAACAACAATGTCTGTTCGGGTTTGGCGGAATTAATTTAAGCGATAGAAAAGCGACCTGGCGAGGGTCGCGGGAATCCGATGGATGCGAGACGCGCGGGACCGATCGCTGTGGCGACGCTTGGGGGAGGCCTATGTTCAGCAGTGGACGTCTTTCGGCTGAGATGATGATGATAGAAAAACAACAACAACAAAGGGTAGCAACTCGGAGTCAATATTTAAAATCAAGGAGAAGTAATGAAGGAAACACCCCAACCCCGCCGGTTAAGTGCATTACTAAACGCTGTGAACATTGTTTATAGGTATCAAAGTAATTACGGGAAATCAATTTATCCCACGGAAAGTGGTCGCTGTTTCACAGAAAATGTAAATATTCATTTTACTTTCAAAGCTTCAAAGAGTGGCAATAAATTCAAAGTGAGCTTGTTGTTACTGTCTTTACTTTTTTATTTGGTGTCTATAGTCAATAAAATGTACATTTAAAGACACGGCACTTAACGTTTTTTCTCCAGAGAAAGTTGTCTTAAATCGAAGAGTTTATTTGCCACAAACATGAAAGCTAAGAAACTGGAGCTTTCTCGAGAGTAGTTACTATGTCGCCTCTACAAATGCTCCTTCTAACTTTCTTAATAAAAGTATCTATCAAATGCAGCCTCATTCAACATCTCATTATCCTTTTGCCCTTTTTTTCCGGTATGATTATCCTCATGAACGTTCTCTTCCCTGTGATGAGGAAAGGGTTCTGTCAGACTTGTAATTGAACCACCGCGGCGGTTCCCCGCTTACTTGCGTCTGGAGCTTCGGGTGTGATGTGACTTCCGCGGTCAGTCTCGTCCTTTTTGGGTTACATCGTGTAGTGGGATCTAAGGTGCTAACTCCTCTACACGCCTAAAGGCGCTGCCATATATTTGATCCAGTTTGAATGGATTTCCCCGAATCTGTCGACCTTACTTACACTCTTTTAATTACTCAGATACCCGCGAAACGAGACACAATAGTAAAACAATAACAGCGCGGTCTCATAGGACCGGTTGGGGATTCAAACGTTAAGGGACCTGAAAGAGGTCTTATCTGCTCTTTTCTGGCGCCCTTGTCCCAATTTATTTGCAGTCAGGACACATTACGTCTTCTCTAAACATGTTTACCTGCATCTTCTAAATAATCGGCTTCTTTCAAGCCATAGATTATATATAATGACTAGGAAACGGATAAGTACCCAATCATCTTTCATATAATCCTTTCATGATTAGTCCCATTCGATTCAATGGTAATAAATTGCTTCAGCAAATATCCCGTATAAATCACTTAATAGTAGCAACTAGAACGTCATTTGCAACCCTTTCATCATATCTCGTAATAAAACTCGGCTATTTTTTGCACCACAGCCTCGCAACAGCTTATTTTATCTCAGATATAGGTACGATTAGAGGTCAATTCGTACGCCGGAACTGATGGATGGCATTATATGTGGCCCAAGAGTTTCAACCCCATGATCTTCGTTAGGCTACAGCTGTCAAATTAGACAGTTGCGGCCTTAAGGCCAACATAAATCGCGTTTTTTCATAACATAAAGTCCCATTTATGAGTTGCCGTTGCTATCCAAAATTGGGCGTCTAGGATGGACCTACAGCGAAGACGCAGCTTTTATTTTCCCGAAAGTACACAAATTCCACACATAAGGTCATCAAGAAAAAACAAAGTGTAGTAGCAATATCTCGTAACTGTTAGTTTTATTAAACTCCGAGTGCTCTTAACGATAAAACTTCTACATACACACATATACATATACACAAATAATGAACGAATCCCCCAGAACGTCGAGGGGATGCCAAAATAATCGTTACGTCTGCCCACTGTCAATGCCAACCGCTCCCCCTCAATCGAATATAGGAAATTAATTCGGCTAATTGGAAAACACGCGCCGTCCCACTCCTATTAACATTTTGAATGGGGGATATTGAATGGGAGCATTCAGAAGGTCTACATAATACAAAGAGTTCAAAGGCGTTGGATATGACAGAGATTCGAAGCCATACAGGTTAATATAGAATCATGTTTTGCACTTTTGGTCCCTGAATAGTGGAAATATCATCTTCAAGCTCTTATGTTAATTAATTTGGGGTCTGCGCAGTATAAAATATCCATCATCCACTAGCTTCTGCCAGCTGCTTCGCCCGCGTGATGATAGGTTTTGCCCTACAAACTTTGGACCCCGTTTAAGCCCCTTACGGAGTGAATTTAGGAAGATCCTCTCTCAGTGCTCGCCTACGTTATGAAAGGCAAAATTTTACGCTCATAGTCTCAGTAGTTTTGACTGTACGTTGATATATCAGTCAACTAGTTTATCCTTTTATATACGAGTAAGAGTATATAGATCTCCAAGCTTCCTCATCTGGATTGTCACCTCCTTTCTGATTCTATCATTTGTTTTCTTTTCTATGTTGCATAGGCTCACGTTTGACCACTATCTCACCTGATAGTAAGATACACAATTCAACCATCGAGTCTTCTAGTGTGGTACTATTACCATATCCATACATATTTATACTGTCCTTCCGATGCGAATACAGGAAAAATATAAGGAATATAGGTAGCGTCTGAAGAAATGCCGATAGCTGTAACTTTTTATAACAGTCATTGACCCAACCATTTATTGACAATTACATACGTAAATGCATGAGTGACAAAAGTCACGTTTTTTCCCCAACGGCAGTAGGAAGAAATTGTGAAACTCTTGCTACTACTATCCTTACTTCATTTACATTTATAAACTTACTATCGTCTGTTTTTTAAACCCGGAGACTAAAATGACATTTCAACACAAAAGAACTGGCGTCATTCCTATAGTAAATTTGACATTACTTGTGTCAATTTAGTCTCCGGGTATAAAAAAACAGACCATAGCTTCGTCCAGCACCTTCGGTTGTGTGAAAATCGAAAAATATTCTAACGGAACATATTCTTGAGATAAAAACAACTTATTTCTTTCTGTAAAACCAGCCTGTTCTCATGACCGATTCTCATCCAGGATTTTGGTAACTATTCAAAAATAAATGACCTTAGAAAATTTTGTACAAGTTTGTCATAAATCTAATTGGTCTATAATCTATAAGTTAACTCCGACCGATTTAAGCAGTGTGATTGAAGACATTGACCATTGTTGTGGCGTTTTCTCTTTTCTGAGGAGAATTATAGAGGCCTCAGTAGTGGGATGCATAGAGACTTCAAAACTTCGTTTGAAATATTGTCACTACCAGGAAGTTTGTCTTTTATAAGTTGACCGAAATTTTATTTTGTATGTGGATGGATGGAGAGGAAGAGGGAGACCAAAGAAAAGATGGATGGATTGTGTGAGAAGTGATATGGAAGAAAAGGGAGTTAGTGATAGCGTGACGAGTGACAGGATAACATGGAAGAAAAAACATGTTGCGCCGACCCCAAATAAAACGGGACAAGGGCAGGAAGATGATGAAGTAGACCGAAACACTCTTTCTCTGCAAGCGTATGTGGATCAAACTCTAGGAGTCGACCTTCTCTTCTGTCTGCCTCGCAAACTCATATCAGCAAGGCGCGGTCACGTTTCGACTTATCGATTGCCACTTGTTCGGAGCTAGCGTGATGTTTGGTTTTGTAATTGTCGCGGCTTTCGATGTATTCAATATCTGCATACTATATTATAGGCTTGATGTCCATGTGTTTTTTTTATGGTAAGCAGTGATGCAATCGTCGATGGTGAGGCGCACTAGTTTATTCAGAAAAGAGCAGACTTTAACTTTTTTAATAGGTAAAGAATCACAGTTGCTAGTGCGGAAAATGATTATTAAAAAAAAATTACACTATAAATGTCATCGGAATTGAATAGAATATTTATTTTATACAATTTAAAGGACCACAATTTTTTTAAATAAATTAATAAAAAGCCAAGACGGTCGCAGGAATCCGCTGGATGCGAGACGCACAGGACTGGTCGCTGTGGCGACGCTTGGGGGAGGCCTATGTCCAGCAGTGGACGTCTTTCGGCTGAGATGATGATGATGAAGAAAAAGCCGACGAAATACTTCACCACTCCAGGGGGGTTCAAAGTCATGTACTGGATCCATGGAATTCGATAAAAAAAAACATACAATACAACCAACTTTAACCTCTTAAATAAACAGGAGTCTGAAAACTGAAACTGTATGAATATTCTATTACTCAACTCTATTCACTGTTAAGCTTACATAGCTTAACACAGGAGAGGTTTCACGTACCGCGGATTCTTTAGAGCAATTCTTCTTGTGCAAACGGGATTACCTACTCTTAACTAAGCTGGAGCGTAGCGGTCTAGGTAATCCAATGAAGATCAATCTATTATTCTGAGTTGCTGTAGATTTTTAGCTCTTTGTATTTGAGAGTATTTGTTAAACTGTTTTCTGATTATTGTAATCCTGTCATTTTGGCATTAGGGTAGCTCGCGAAATATTTCCCAAGTTTTTTGCAGGACTTTTTCGTGAAATAGCCATTCAATACGGTAAGATGAACTAAAAGGGGTTGTCATTTCGTTCTACCATCTTAGACGAACTGTTGGGTACTTAATGATTTTAATTAATGGCTCTCAATCATTTTTTTTTTCAACATACATTTTGACTGACTTGTAAGATACAAAAAACTAAAGAACTTTTTTCAAGTGGGGCATAATCATTAGAATGATTCCTCCCGCTCTTGGATGGAGCAGGAGGGCGTGTCAGACTGTTACTGACTAAACCCCACTTCGTTTCTTTTTTGCCTTCGTTACTTAAAATATAACTATATTTACTACACAAAAATATATACAGGTCTCACCCTATGTTTTTTTGAGATGGGAAATGTGGGAACTCACCGACTTCTTCCACTCTAAGACCACTCATGTGCGTTTCAGTTGTCCTTTGCGTTTTTCACCCACGGTTTTTCTTTTCAGAAATTCCATACCCTGCTGCAGACCCATCATACATTGACGAGTCCTTACATGCCCCAATTATCAAGGTTGAAGAAAATATAACTAACCATCACTTTCTCTCTTCCACAGCACCCTGGTACCCTGGAAGATCTTCCGCGAGGAGTTGAACAACGTGCACCCCATCTCGTCAGGGTTGGAAACGATGGCGCTTAAGACCACCATAGATCTCACGTGTAACGATTTCATTTCCAACTTCGAGTTTGACGTTTTTACGAGGTGAGTTATTCTGTGTCTTCTACTTAGCCTTTTCCCAACTATATTGGGGTCGGCTTCCAGTCAAGCCGGATTTAGCTGCATACCAGTATTTTACGAGGAGCGGCTGCCTACCAGACCTCCACAACCCATTAACTGGGGTAACACGGTACTTCATGGCAAGACTGGAGTCAGATTTACTGGCTTCTGACTATCCGTAACGACTGCCAAAGATCTACAGATGACAGCCGGGACCAACGGCTTAACGTGCTTTCCGAGGCACGAAGGAAACTCGGTATGGTCACCCATCCACAGACCAACCTTGACAAGCGTTGCTTAATCTTGAAGATCGACCCGTGCGGCTGTTTATCTAGCCACGAGCTCCTCTTATATCTAACTTTTTTTTAATTCTTTATTGTACACCACAGAGTTAACATGGTACGGTCTGTGCTCTATGATACCTGATCCATCTTAGAAATATAGAGAAAGAAATATGGGTCCGACAATAAGAAGCACGGACTGTAAACAGTGATTAAACAATTCATTTACATAGGCGAGCTTAACTCAACAATGAGTTACAGAGAAAGATAACACTCAAGACTCACTGAGCAGCTCGTGGCTAGATAATAACAGCCGCACGGGTCGATCTTCAAGGTTAAGCAACGCTTGCCAAGGTTGGTCTGTGGATGGGTGACCATCTTAACATAACGAGTTTCCCCCGTGCCTCGGAAAGCACGTTAAGCCGTAGGTCCCGGCTGTCATTTGTAGATCTTTGGCAGTCGTTTGGTACAACAATGAGTTTTCTCCCAGCAAACCTGAGTTACAGAGAGAGATAACATACAATTGTAGGTCCAATGTAAAATACTCGTATAAACCTACATAATATACAGGGTGTCCCAAAACTCAACGATAATCCGGGACCGGATGAAAGGCAAACCTGTACTAGTTCTGGGAAAAATAAAAAATAAAATCCATATCACTCAGTTCAGCGATAATAGACATTTAAAAAAAAAAATTGAAATTCGACATCTTTGGTCGCATTTTCAAGGTTTGTGATCACCAATGTCACAATTTCGTTGTGATTTTTTTAATTTCGTGAACTTCATTAATGATGCTATTAATCGCATTTACAAATTATTGCAAAAAACATTGCTAATTTATTAAATTAAGTTTTAGTGAGCCATGGTTCACAAAAATATTGTTCGTTAACTTTGAGGCTTCATTTTGAACAAAAATTGTACTACACTACCCTTGGCAAGTCACATCAAAAGTTGGCGCATTTAATCAATATTTGAAAATGGTGCAACACTTGCCACTTTTAGTGCCATTAAAAAAATTATTTCTTATTTTTTTCAAATTGAGGTCATTTTGAACAACTCAACACTAGGAATTTTTGTTACTAAAAGGATATTGAGAGGGTGTGGACTAATTGCATTTTGTTCCTCAGCCGAATACTAATCAGTAAACCGAAGCTCTTCATATCTGTTCCAGGAGTCAAGAGAAAAAAAAGAGTTTTTCCAACCTAACCTAACCTAAGTTAGAAATCGTTTTAAGGAAGTTTGACCAAGTGCTGCTCAGAATGAACATCTAATGCATTTCATACCTCAGACCAATACTAATCAGCAAACCAAAGCGCTTCAAAATCTGCTCCAGGAGTCAAGAGAAAAAAACAGTTTTTCCAACCTAACCTAACCTAAGTTAGAAATCGTTTTAAGGAAGTTTGACCAAGTGCTGCCCAGAATAAACACCTAGTGCATTTTGTTCCTCAGGCCAATACTAATCAGCAACCCGAAGCGCTTTGAAATCTGCTCCAGGAGTCAAGAGAAAAAAAGAGTTTTTCCAACCTAACCTAACCTAACTTAGAAATCTTTTTTAGGAAGTTTGACCAAGTGCTGCCCAGAATGAACACCTAGTGCATTTTGTTCCTCAGGCCAATACTAATAAGCAACCCGAAGTGCCTTGAAATCTGCTCCGGGATTCAAGAAAAAAAAAGACTTTTTCAACCTAACCTAACCTAAGTTAGAAATCTTTTTTAGGAAGTTTGACCAAGTGCTGCTCAGAATGAACACCTAGTGCATTTTGTTCCTCAGGCCAATACTAATCAGCAACCCGAAGCGCTTTGAAATCTGCTCCAGGAGTCAAGAGAAACAAAGAGTTTTTCCAACCTAACCTAACCTACCCTAAGTTAGAAATCGTTTTAAGGAAGTTTGACCAAGTGCTGCCCAGAATTAACATCTAGTGCATTTCATACCTCAGACTAATATTAATCAGCAAATCAAAGCGCTTCAAAATCTACTCCAGGAGCCAAGAGAAAAAAAGAGTTTTTCCAACCTAACCTAACCTAACTTAAAAATCTTTTTTAGGAAGTTTGACCAAGTGCTGCCCAGAATGAACACCTAGTGCATTTTGTTCCTCAGGCCAATACTAATAAGCAACCCGAAGCGCCTTGAAATCTGCTCCGGGATTCAAGAAAAAAAAAGACTTTTTCAACCTAACCTAACCTAAGTTAGAAATCTTTTTTAGGAAGTTTGACCAAGTGCTGCTCAGAATGAACACCTAGTGCATTTTGTTCCTCAGGCCAATACTAATAAGCAACCCGAAGCGCCTTGAAATCTTCTCCAGGAATCAGGATTCAAGAAAAAAAAAAGACTTTTTCAGGTTAGGTTAGGTTGAAAGTCTTTTTTTTCTTGAATCCCAGAGCAGATTTCAAGGCGCTTCGAGTAGCTTATTAGTATTGACCTGAGGAACAAAATGCACTAGGTGTTCATTCTGGGCAGCACTTGGTCAAACTTCCTAAAAAAGATTTCTAACTTAGGTTAGGTTAGGTTAGGTTGGAAAAAGTCTTTTTTTCTTGACTCCTGGAGCAGATTTCAAAGCGCTTCGGTTTGTTTCTTAGAATTGGCCTGAGTAACAAAATGCACTAGGTGTTCATTCTGGGCAGCACTTGGTCAAACTTCCTAAAAAAGATTTCTAACTTAGGTTAGGTTAGGTTGGAAAAACTCTTTTTTTCTCTTGACTCCTGGATTAGATTTTGAAGCGCTTTGATTTGCTGATTAGTATTAGTCTAAGGTATGAAATGCACTAGATTTTATTTCTGGGCATCACTTGGTCAAACTTCCTTAAAACGAATTCTAACTTAGGTTACGTTAGGTTAGGTTAGGTTGGAAAAACTCTTTTTTTCTCTTGACTCCTGGAGCAGATTTTGAAGCGCTTTGGTTTGCTGATTAGTATTGGTCTGAGGTATGAAATGCATTAGATGTTCATTCTGGGCAGCACTTGGTCAAACTTCTTTAAAACGATTTCTAACTTAGGTTAGGTTAGGTTGGAAAAACTCTTTTTTTTCTCTTGACTCCTGGAACAGATATGAAGAGCTTCGGTTTACTGATTAGTACTGGGCTGAGGAACAAAATGCAATTAGTCCACACCCTGTCAATATCCTTTTAGTAACAAAAAATCCTAGTGTTGAGTTGTTCAAAATGAGCTCAATTTGAAAAAAATAAGAAATAATTTTTTTAATGGCAAGAAAAGTGGCAAGTGTTGCACCATTTTCAAATCTTGATTAAATGCGCCAACTTTTGAAATGACTTGCCAAGGGTAGTGTAGTACAATTTTTGTTCAAAATGAAGCCTCAAAGTTAACGAACAATATTTTTGTGAACCATGACTCACTAAAACTTAACTTATTTTATTAAATTAACAATGTTTTTTACAATTATTTGTAGTTGCGATTAATAGCATCGTTAATGAAGATCACGAAATTAAAAAAAATCACAGCGAAATTGTGACATTGGTGATCACAAACCTTGAAAATGCGACCAAGGGTGTCGAATTTCAACTTTTTTTTAAAATGTCTATTATCGCTGAACTGAGTGATATGGATTTTATTTTTTAT
Source organism: Mythimna separata (assembly GCA_030763345.1). Taxonomy (NCBI): domain Eukaryota; kingdom Metazoa; phylum Arthropoda; class Insecta; order Lepidoptera; family Noctuidae; genus Mythimna; species Mythimna separata. Next base: position 10,353,002 of record CM061190.1, read on the forward strand.
TTTTCCCAGAACTGGTATAGCTTGGCCTTTCATCCGGTCCCTGATTATCGTTGAGTTTTGGGACACCCTGTATATTAGAAAAAGAAAAAGAAAATGCGATTCTGTTTCTTTTTTATATTTTTTTGCGATTCTGTTTATTATATTTATTGAAAGCCAAGATCGGCTTAGGTATATTATGTTGAAGAACTTCCAATTCTTAAGTGAAGTTTTTATTAAAATCTAGAAAAATAAAGACGGTAATATTGGTTTCTAATATATCATTTTTATGATTACGGATTATTTATTTATTGGTTTAATTTGAAACATTGTTAATCTAGAATATCGGAAATCTCTACCTGCTTAGTAAACGGGGTGCAATATGTCAACCGTATCGCCTACTAGTGCTGTTATAACCTTTAGAATCCCACGGTTTTGTACTGTTTCAATATAACAATTTGATAGCAAACCATCCCATAAGTTCTAGTGAATGCCGCACCCGAACTTTGACTACTGACAACGCCCCTTTAGGCTATCTGTAACCATGTTAACCCACAGAAATCTAAATAATAAGTCAATAGAAGTGGCATAGACGCGTGAAAATGTCGCCGCTCATATATGTACTATAGTACGTCTCCACCGTGTTGACCGGTTGCTGTGGTTACCTGTGTTGTTTCGGACACGGAGAGGTAAATATGGTGTTTTGCAGCATATCCAACTGCGGAAACTCTTCCAAAACTTGTAATTTTACAAATAAAGGGATATCGTATCATAAGTAGGTACTTAATTTTTGTAATAATGTTGTTTATAATAAATATAATCGTGATGAATAGTGACGTGCCAGTACTATTTTGTTACCTATCGATAATTTATTACATTTACCTTACGTAGTTTTACAGAAATTCGAATGAAATATAATTTTTCATTAATTATTTAAATATGGATTTTCATTATGCATGTTTTGTTCCTGCCTAAATAGTTTACAAAAAAGTGGTTTTTTAACGTTATAATAATATCTGCTAATCCGTACCTTTAAACTACTTTTTTATTTATGTTATTTATGTACGTCGTTATGTACGTAGGTAATTTAAATAAACTTGTATCCTTATATATAGTATCCTTGACGTGTTCACTATTTTTCATTTTCATGTCAAAATAATTAATTGTATTAAATAATTCATTAATACATATTATGTACATTGTAAGTATAATGGATTTAGTTGGATCGAATCGATACGTTTTCACGCTATTTATGCACCTGATTGACTTTATTCAATGCTATTATTACAGGTTTCCAAAAGATCCAGAAATTAAAGATAATTGGATATCTGCTACTGGAAAGAGACATTGGTTCCCGTCAAAAAGTTCGGTTAATTTCATAAATGAACAGAACAAATTCTCTTCATTTCATAAATGAACAGAAAAAATTTAACTCGTCAACAATTTAAATCACCACGAAAGTGTAATCGTAAAAATATATTTTTATAACAAAATAATAAAAATATATTCTTACACTTAACGTTTTATTGTATACCCTTTTCTCCTAAAAAAAAAAAATCTAAAAGAGCGTCGAGGAATGAAACATTTTCAATAAATTACCTAGTTGGGAAAATTATCGATATTAATAGTTTTGCACTGCACTATTCCTAAGTGAGAATGAATGCGCGATATATTTCTTTGCTTTTCGCACACGTTTGTTATTGGTTGCAGAAGCCGCGCCCCCTGAGATTATGCGTTTTTTGAAAATATTGTCTAATGTCATCACTGAAAGTTTAATGTCGTTGTAATAATGCAAAATGCATGTGTAGGTGTTAGTGTGTATCTATTGTTTGTTTATGTGGTGGTAGCTGTGAACCGGCGACACGCGTCCCGGTATAAAAGACAGCAGATGGCATTTCTATTGACTTATTATTTAGATTTCTGTGTGTTAACCTTAGTTCAAATGCCAGATGGTGTCTATGAATAATTTCAATAGTCCATCTACCTTTCAAATCGCAATGGAGCATAATGTTCTAAATATATACCCGTTTATGTACCGTCCATTAAATCACTCAATTTACGTATATTGAAGCAACAGATAACGCTACCTGCGGCGACCCTTATACTCCTTTATACCGACATAGATTTTTTTTCGTATTGAATATTTGTGCCGTGTCCTTATGACCCAGTGGTTAACACACCCAACTCTCATGCATGTGGTCATTAGCGGTAACAAGGTGAATTTTATAATTCATACTTAAGTACTGTGTACTTTCTTAAGTTTATCTAGGACAATACTGACACCCCGTGCCTCGGAAAGCACGTAAAGCCTTTGGTCCCAGTTGTCAATCGTAGATCTCAGTCGTTACAGTAGTCTGATGCCAGAATGTTTGACTATCAGTCTTTTCAAGGAGTATCGTAATGCCCCGTAACTGGGTTGTGGAGGTCTGATAGGCAGTATTTCCATGTAAAATACCGGTACAATTTAAACGCGTGATCCCGAGCTAATTGGGATAAAACTAGGGAGATGAATGATAGATGATTCTTCTTTGGCCCCTGCAGTTTCATATGCGTGTTTGGTTACTTCTCTCGGTCTTGACGTGATGATAAATTCAACACTAGAATATTTTTTCATCTCGTCATCATTGTACTATGTGTCGGTATTGGTGCCTCTGCAATAAAATTCTGTTCTATATCTCACAGTTCCCTTCAATCATTCCAGATTATTCCAGCCGTGGAGCACACTACTCCGCAACTGGCAACTGTTGGCGGTCACCCATCCAGGGTACGTGGCGTTCCTCACGTACGACGAAGTCAAGGCGAGGCTCCAGAAGTATATACATAAGGCTGGCAGTTACGTGTTTAGGTGAGTCCAGACAGACATCTTATTTAAATATAGATAGAGAGGGTTAGAAGGAAAAAGGGAAGGCCTTTGCCCATCAGTGGGACACAATATAAGCTATTAAAAAAATGTGCTTGACTGTGATCTGACCTGATGGTAAGCAGTGATGCAGTAGTTGATGTTGAGGCATTACATGTAAGAAGATATCTGGAGATTTTATTTGCAAATTCCGATTATCTAGTTATTTATTAAAACTTCATGCAAAGGGTTTTGTGCCTTAAGTAGTGCTTTTCGAAATTCAGACTGTTTCCAATTAATTGTCGAAGTTTAGGATGACACTCTGCATGCGGACTTAATACCTTAGGCATTCTCTACTAGTCCACCAAGAATGTCTTTTGACAAATCTATTGAGTCGACAGAGAAGATAATGAATACCTTTAGTATAATTATAATCTTCTTTATAGGGTTTTTAAGTCAAGAGTGAATAGGTTGCTTCTAGGCAAGCGTGCTCCATCGTCGACCACATGATCGCTTACCATCATGGTCAAGCGCGAGCCTATCAATAATAAAAAAATCTAAATACTTGTTTCCCTTAAAAACAATCTTTATAGGAGATATCGTGATCCCTACCTTTCTGATTTTGAGATATTATGGTGTCAAACTTGCGGCCGCTCGAACCAATAAGATTGCTATGCTAAAGCCGTAGTTTAACTAGTTATTTATATTACATAGCCACCCGAACCTTCCAACCCAGGTTCATCATCATCTGCCTAGCCTTTTCCCAACTATATTGGGATCGGCTTCCAGTCAAGCCGGATTTAGCTGAATTCCAACCCAGGTTATTGGGAGTTAAATCGTTGAGCTTATTCAAATTCTACAGAATTCTGTACTTGCTTTGACTTTCACGAATTTGGAGCTACAAAGGCTGCTACCCAGAATTTTGTGAAAATTTATCGGATTTTCAACGATGCAAGGCTTTAGCCTTGTAGTACTGGTACTGGTACTAGATGTAGTAGAACCTAAAGGTTAAAGGGTAAAGGTTGTACTACATCTAGTACCACGGAAGATTAACGCCCGTTTTCAATAAGCTATCTATCTACAGTTGCAGCTGCTAAAGATAAACAAATCTATCCTTTTGCCCTTACTTGCTTTTCTATAACCTACCGACGGATAGCATTTCCTACCAAAGTTGTGGATGGATAGATAGAATTTTACTGTTTATCGGGGAGCTATCTTTCTATGGACTGCGGTAGGTTATTGAAAACGGGTGTTAGATTAGTAAAACATTATCTAATATATAAAATTCTAATGTCAGAATGTTTGTAACAAAACTCCACACAAACGGCTTGAGCGATTCTTATGAAATTTTGTGTGAATGTTCAGTAATGGTTAATGGATGCGAGCCGCACGTAACCGGTCATTGTGGCGACGCTTGGAGGAGGCCTATGTCCAGCAGTGGACGTCTTTCGGCTGAAATGATAATGAATCAGTAGGTGTGAAAAAAGGAACTAAACTACTTACGACGTATTATTTACCTCCCCCCCCATTTTTTTTTGGCAGAATAACACCCCGAGTTAGCTTACCATGCAGCTGACTCGATATCGTACCGTATCGTATAATACTCGGCAAATACGTTGGCAAGTTTCGCGCATGGTGCACAAAACAGCCAATGAGCGAACAGGACGTAACGCAGTGCAAAGGCAAAAGTCGTCTAACGCACCAATCATAAACTACTATTATAATGCTGCACCAATCGCGCGCCGGATCGGCGCTACCTCGTACCCCGCGTCCCGCTTGACCACCAAATAGACCTAAAAAACGATTTCTGCGCATTGCCAAGTTATCTGCCGCCGGTTATATCTATCTATAAAATCTCATCGACAGATCGTTTAGAATCCGCTTACCGTCAAAACTATTAATCATTCCCGTGATAATTTCGCAGAAACATGAATAATTTCAGTTTCCAAATCGACGTCTTCAGGGAATAAGTCGGTAATCGCAGAAATCAGTATTTTGATTACCGACTTTATTACCTGGGCAATAAGTTGTTAATCGAAAAACAATTCCTGCGATTACCAGCTTATACCTGGAGACGTTGAAATATATTTTATTCACTTACACGTTAACCTACGAGTACCAAACAAAGTGACACTGATTCTTTCTTTCTTTATTCTTTATTGTACACAGATAATTTACATACATTAAAAGTAGGACATTACGAATTCATTACAGTCCTAAAGTCCTAAAAGCAAATTGATCTAAATTTTAACCCACGTCACACGTCGTTTTCACTTATGCCAATTTTACCTTTCTCCCGAAATGCAACCCGATGGGTCTCTTTGACCTTTACCGTCGTTTTTCAATGGATAATAACATGTGATCATCAGTCTATTCGAATTATACGGCGATTATCACACTACACCAGATTCCGTCGCGTAACGCGGGGCAGCAGATTTTATATTGTACCTACCTATATCAGTTTGTATAGAAAACAGGCCTTAGATAACACTCTGAAAGCGCGTCGGCATACTAGGTCGCGTTCGGTATAACCGACTCATTGCCACGATCATTTTCATGCATGAATTAGCCAGGATCCAAAGATTGCATCATGGGCCTACACCAATGATGATCGATCGTCGATCTTTTTAAATCTGTTTTTAAGAAAGTTTGATGCGACGCGCCAGGTTTGTCATGGGCCTCCCGTGATATTTGCTTGTGGCGCGCCTGGGGTGTCTGGGGTGTCTTTCTTTTTAAAATCTGCGAACCTGTTACGGAACGAAGCGCGGTGTAGTGCAAGTGTGATAATCGACATTTGAAAGGTGCACACATACCACGTCAGTCGTTAAATAATAGGGTACAGTTCAGTAGAAGTTTTTAAGGAGGTTGTCCAGCCGTCTTTTTGTATCGATAGGCGTTAAGGGGGATGTTCCAGGTTGGCCCGCGAAATTCAAATTTTCTTACGTTTTTTGCAATTTGAAAGCCAATGGTAAGTAGTATGAAGTTCAAAATACTTAAGCGGCTATGAAACGTAACTAGTTACATAAATTATGTACAAAAAAATCATCAATACAAGCCATCAAGCTCACCTAAGTGCAGGAACGATTTTTTCGAGGTCAAAAACGTTCCTGCAACTAAATGGGCTTGGAGGCTTGTGTTGATGATTTTTATGGTTATAATTATGTAACTATTTACGTTTTACAGTCGCTAAAGTATTTTTAACTTCGTACAACCTACCACTGGCTTGCAAATTGCAAAAAACGTACGAAAATTTGAATTTAGCGGGCTACCTGAAGCATTCACCTTAACAGGCGTTAAAGTTTGTGGGCGACCTTCCTTTCGGATACCGACCCCGCCTGTCAGTTACTTCAAAGTGACGCGTCTCAATCGTCACCTACCATCCTAATGTTGACGTCACTGAACAGTCTCTCGACGGTGACGTGACTGATGTGTCTATGAACCTTTATAGTGACAATATTAACGCCCACAGATGATTGCTAGAACTGGAAACGTGTAGGTGTCTGTAGTTTTATCTATAAGGACTCGAATACTGCATTGTTATATTTTTAATAGGTTGAAATAGTAGAAACTATTTTTTTTATAATGCTAAAATAACTGCGAGCTATATTAAAATAATTGTTTCCGATTTTACTGAAATTTGTTGGACCTGAGATTAGTGGCGAGTTAACGAAGTACTCATTGCTCGCCGTCCGCAAACCCACGCATATATTATGACGGGCTGGTGTACTCAAGTCGACGTCCAAGGCGCGTATTTTACGTACAGATAGGACAATTTATGTATGTCATTCGATCCTTGATTTTATAATTTGAAATAAGTTGAATCCTTTGGAAAAAATTCAAATATCGATGCGTTTTTATTGTAAATTGATCTTATTGAAAAGGTCTAAAAAAAGTCTGTAGGCAGCAACAAAATTTGATCTTTGTCTTGTATGACATAGAATCTAAATTTGAAAATCTATACCAAATTCAAACATACACATGTAATGTTAACTAATCATAATATCTTTCCAGGTTATCATGTACCCGGCTCGGCCAATGGGCGATAGGGTACGTCACGGTGGACGGGGAGATCCTTCAGACGATACCACAGAACAAGAGCTTAGTGCAAGCTCTGTTGGACGGATATCGAGAGGGATTGTAAGTTTATACTAAGTTTTTGATTTTTATTCCCTAATTTTTTCCCAACGTAGGGGTTGGCTTCCAATCTAACCAGATGCAGTTGAATATAATACCCGCCAAATAAGTTGGCAAGTTTCGCGCATGGTGCACAAATAAGCGAATGAGCGAACGGGACGTGACGCAGTGCGGAAGCAAAAGTCGACTAACGCACCAATCTTAGACTACTATTATAATACTGCACCAATCGCGCGCCGGATCGGCGCTACCTCATACCCCGCGTCCCGCTTGACCACCAAATAGATATAAAAAACGATTTCTGCGCAACTAACAACTCTTGCCAAGTTATGTGCCGCCGATTATAATACCAGTATTTTACTTGGAGCTGCCTATATGAGAACAGTGGTGGCCCAGTGGTAACTGCCCCGACTTACAAGTTGTAGGTCGCGGGCTCGAACCCAATCAGGTGGTCATCATTTACTTTGTGTCATTTAGTTCATCACCACTGCTCTCAAAACGGTGAAGGAAAACATCGTGAGGAAACCGGCATGTCCTAGAACCAAAAATTCAAAGACATGTGACATCCACCTATTCGTACCTACTGGGCCCGCGTGGTGGATTACAGTCCATTCCCTCTCCTGGAGAGGAGGCCTGAGTCCTAGCAGTAGGAACATTATAAGGTCGATAATGCTAAAAAAAATGCTGACTAACTTAGTAATTTGGTAACAGGTTTGGCATGATTGCTCTGACATCTGATTTCTTAGTTTCCGATTATCCGTAACGATTGTTAAAGATCTACAAACTGACAGCCGCGACCAGCAGCTTATGAAAAGACCTTAAAAAATCTGGTGTAGTACCCAAATTCTCTTCATCATTTCGACCAAGTCCTAAAATCCGATTCCTAGAAACTTTGCAGCACAACTACACAAAAATTATTCCTCTACATTTCTAGGTTCTCATAGAAGTTACCACCAGTTAAGTATCAACGCAATCGAGCTAACCCTAGCAATAAAAAAAGCCCATACTATGCTTTCAGCTACCTCTATCCGGACGGACGTGATGTCAACCCGGATTTAAGCAGCGCCATCATATCGCCGGCTGAGGACCATATCACGGTGACGCAGGAACAATACGAGTTGTATTGTGAAATGGGTTAGTATGTTTTTTTTATATAGCTTCTGCCCGCGGCTTCGCTCGAAAAAAAATAAGTAGCCTATATGTAAATCCAAGGTATAACCTATCTACATACCAAATTTCAACCAAATCGGTCCAGCCGTTTTTGCGTGGTAGAGTAACAAACATCCACACATCCATTCTCACAAACTTTCACATTTATAATATTAGTAGGATAAACTAGTGCTTGACTGCAATCCCACCTGATGGTAAGCAGTGATGCAATCGTTGATGGTGAGGCGCACTAGTTTATTAAGAGGCTATTCACTCTACCCTTGAAGACACCTAAATTATAATCGGATGGGAAGACCTCAGTAGCCAAATTTTTCCAGTCCCTCGATGTACTCGATAAACGACGAGGCAAAGCGCTTATGTTTTATTACTTGCACTAGCTTCTACCAGACTGCGTAAAAGTCGACGTCCCCGGGCAATAAGTAGGTAATCGCAAGAATCAATTTTTCGATTACCTGGAGAATAAAATGGTAATCGAAAAACTGATTCATGTGATCACCTACTTATTGCCCGGGGACGTCGAAGTAGTAGTATATTATGTCACTCAATATCGAAGGGAATATTTTGAACTACATCAAAAATATTATTCGTCACTAAAAATACGAATTGTGCATTAAATATTAATGTTTTTTTTTACAATTATTAAGCCCCCGATTGGTAGAGTTAGGTTAAAAGGATGCATTCCCTTTCGTGGGATTCTTTTTTCAAATCACTCCGAAGACCATATTTTAGTGCATAATAATACAAAACAAAAACCAATTCATCATCTGCCTAGCCTTTTCCCAACTATATTGGAGTCGGCTTCCAGTCAAGCCGGATTTAGCTGAATACCAGTATTTTACGAGGAGCGGCTGCCTACCAGACCTCCACAACCCATTAACTGGGGTAACACGGTACTTCATGGCAAGACTGGAGTCAGATTTACTGGCTTCTGACTAACCGTAACGACTGCCAAAGATAATACAATTGATAGACGGGATCTACGGCTTAACGTGCTTTCCGAGGCACGGAGGAAACTCTGTACCCTTGTTAAGAAACAGAAATCAATTCAGGAACAGTTAATACTACTCGTAATAAAGTTAAAACATTCTAGTGATGAAAATTTTTTTTAAAACTGGTCCAGTAGTTTTTGACGTATTTCTATTGACAAATAACTTTTTTTTTAATATTACATAAACTAGTGCTTGACTGCAATCCCACCTGATGGTAAGCAGTGATGCAATCGTTGATGGTGAGGCGCACTAGTTTATTAAGAGCCTATTCACTCCAGCCTTGAAGACACCTTAATTGTATTTGTTATCTTTCTAACATTCCAGGCAGCACGTTCCAGTTATGTAAGATCTGTGCGGAGAACGACAAAGATATCAGGATAGAACCTTGCGGTCATCTGTTATGTACGCCCTGTCTCACTGCCTGGCAAATTGTGAGTAGACTTTTTTTATAAAAACTCATCACTTAACATCCACAAGCATTTTCATAAAAATAATCTGCAGTCCACCAAGGTCTTAGCGTAGTAGCCTTTTCCCAACTATATTGGGGTCGGCTTCCAGTCAAGCCTGATTTAGCTGAATACCAGTATTTTACGCGGAGCGGCTGCCTACCAGACCTCCACAACCCATTAACTGGGGTAACACGGTACTTCATGGCAAGACTGGAGTCAGATTTACTGGCTTCTGACTATCCGTAACGACTGCCAAAGATCTACAAATGACAGCCGAGACCTACGGCTTAACGTGCTTTCCGAGGCACGGAGGAAACTCGGTATGTTAAGCTGGTCACCCATCCACAGACCAACCTTGGTAAGTGTTGCTTAACCTTGAAGATCGACCCGTGCGGCTGTTATTATTAGTCAAGAGCTCCACGTAGCTTGTTAGTGGTAAAATTAGAATTTTATATAGTACTATTTCTATTTTAAACTATAACCATTGACATGCGTTTGACTGTACACTGGTATTGTCTTTGGTAACTAAATACATAAACGTCTATAGCCCAAACCGTTGGACATGGGTGATGCGTACAAAAAATAAAACAGCATTTTCCAAAATTCTCCCCTAAAGAATTGAAAGGGGGTCGAAAGTTTGTATGGAGAAACCTTCTTTCACACGAATTAAGTCATTGGTAAATACAGTACATGCATACGGATGCAGAAAGCCCTACTTTTTAAATTAAATCATGAAGTAAAAAAGATATCCACAAATATAGAACCACCTCGTTTTTTGAAATCTGTTCAAAAGCTATTTACATCTTAATCAAGCTTAGGTCCTGTTTCACAATGTCCGAGTAGGCACTACTCACTGAATAAATTCAAAAATAGAACAGAATTTGTATAAAATTAAGATAAGTACGATACTCGACCAAGTAAGATACTCGAAACTTAATCATAGGTGGTGAAACAGGCCCTTAGACTGTAGTATTCCTATTTTCTTTAGCCATCGTTTTATTCTGTCAGAACATTAAAACTGCATCTAACGTATAATAACAGCATTGTTTCCTGTTCCAGGACTCGGAAGGCCAGGGCTGTCCGTTCTGCAGAGCGGAGATCAAAGGGACTGAGCAAGTCGTGGTGGACGCCTTCGTACCGCCGCGTCCGCCTACTACGTCAGACAAGTAAGAAATTTTATACTTCTTTAACCCTAGAGTGGGCGCGCTATGAGCATTTTGCCGCCCTCATCAAAAAAACCTTAATAGTTCGTAAAACAATGGCCCGTTAGGTTTGCACTTTTCAGTAGCTGGCCCCACTTTCGTTCGCAACTCGTGCTTAAAAGCTGCAAGCCATTAGATAAAATAAATTAATTCAATAACTGCATTCCTACTTAGAATGGTCATAGAAAAGGGGCGGCAAAATGCTCGCCACGCGCCCACTGGCGTTACACGGGAAGACGCGCCCACTCTAGGGTTAAGGGCCCTCGCCCACGGCGACTTTTTGTAGCGCTGCAAACGCGCATTGTCAGACAACATCGGGGAGAGGACGGAGGAAGGCTGGTGCGTGAATTAAAAACAATCAACATACAGGTTTTAAAAAAATAAATGTAACTATACTCCGTTTGTTTAGGTAGTTAACTAAAGGTTAACAGTCTTGGTATGTCTTTTTATATTAAAGAGGTCGTACATAATATACACAAAGATTATTTAAATTTAGTTTATTAGCTAACATCGATTTAGGTAAATACCTATTTGCTATTTTATGCTTGTTGGCCAAATAAATAATTTTCTTTCTTTCTTTCTTTCAGAGATTTTTACATACAAATTATAGACAACTTTTAGATAAAAAGACATGCCAAGATTGTTTACCTTTAGTTAAGTACCTAAACCGACGGAGTATAGCAATTGTTATTGCTGTTAAAAACTGTTATTGGTATTTATTTTTTTAAAACCTTTATTTTTGTACAATATTTCTAGCGCCAAAATTCGCAGAGCCTAACTTCACACTCGCCAACTTATAACGGCCGTACTGTTACTACGCGCTACTATCGTATCGCGTTCGCATCGCGACAAACGCGCGACTGTATCGCGTTTGTTTTGCGCCAGTAGGCGTTTGCATCGCGACTGAGAATCGTAGAGTGGTCGAGGGCAAGTAGCTAGCGACAGTATCGATGCGAACGCGCTACAGCAGTGCTACTGCATCTTTTCAAAAAGTCGCCGTTTGCGAGGCCCCTACATCTAACTTTATTCTAAACCGCTGTCGTGCAATGAGTTGAGTTCGATAAATGTGACTGTACGATTATAAGCAGTGATAGGAATAGGTAGTGCCTATTTGCCTAAACTTCGAAGAACAGAGACAAGAAACGGAGACCTCCTTAGGACTAATTTTTTTCCGAGGCTCCCGAAATTTCGAGATAACACTTAAAATTCATAAAAGAAAATTGTTATGTGACGAATTACTTATTAGTAATTCGTCAATATTTACCAAAAGTTTGCGACTATCATAATAAATAACATACACAGTCGTTACAACCATAAAATTTTCAGAAATTTTTTTTTGGAGAACATTTTGTAAATGACTTGTTGATCGTAATAGGTATTACTTATTCCAAATAACAATTTTTTTAAACATATTTAAGTGTTGTCTCGAAATTTCGGGACAGATGTCTCGGAAAAAAATTTTGTCCTAAGGAAGTCTCCGTTTCTTGTCTCTGTTCTTCGAAGTTTAGGCAAATAAGCACTACCTATTCCTATCACTGGTAATCACACTAAATCGAGATTTAACTTTCAAGGCACCCTTAATGCTCGGTATAACTATTAAACTCGATTTAAAGAAATTACTAATGTTAAACGAATATTTTCTAAAATCTAAACGTTTATTACAGAAACACAAAGACTGCAGTGAAACCAGTGTCATCGAATTCGTCTGGATCATCTGGCTCTTCCGGTTGTAATGGATCCAGTAAGTGATAACAGCCTAACTTGTAATTATAGCTTATTTTATTATTAGTGATAGGCTTACGTTAGACCACTATCTCACCTGGTGGTAAGCGATGATGTGGTGGCTAGAAGTAACATATTCAAGCTTCCTTTTGTGTGGAGGAATCTTCATGGATATTGTTCATTTGGGGAGTACGAAGGCTTAGGCCGCGTTCCATCATGTTCTGTTTTGCTCGGGACTGACGCATATTTCCCCATTTTTATTTTTTTTATTGTTATTATAATTTTTTTCTTTTCCGTGCGTGCGTGCGTGTGTTTTTCTTTCTTTCTGTCTATATCGTAACGGTTAATTTACCGTCGGACGCCTATCATCTCTGGCTGTTTCAATTATAACGACTGTTTATCTTTTCAGTCAGTCGCTTTGTTGTTTACGAAAAACACTTCAGAATGTGTAATTTTGTTTTGTAATCAATCCAGAGTACTTATACAAGATCCTTGCTTGATTGTACTTCTTCATTTTCTTCCTGCCCTTATCCCATATTATTTGAGGTAGGCGCAACATGTTTTTTTTCCTTGCTTGATTGTACATGCGGTAGTAGTAGTAAACCTTTCTTACATTTACATGGTTATCTCGTCTTCCAGGTGTGGACGTGACGATATCTGGCAGCGCGAACGGCTGGGCGCATCGGAACACCACCTTCAACGGACTCACAGACGACATCGATGATGCTGAGGTAAATTATATACGCTTTATTATGAGGATTTAGTGATGGATAGACGAAAGGATGAACTGGTAAACTTGCCATGAAGTACCGTGTTACCCCAGTTAATGGGTTGTGGAGGTCTGGTAGGCAGCCGCTCCTCCTAAAATACTGGTATTCAGCTAAATCCGGCTTGACTGGAAGCCGACCCCAATATAGTTGGGAAAAAGCTAGGTAGATGATGAGACGAAAGGATGAACTGATATAGGACTAGAAATCACGTAATAGAAAAGTAATAAACATGAGGATTTAACCTGTGGCGCCCCGTGGGGACCGCCATTTTTTATTATTTATTTATTTATTTAATATTAATAAATTAATATAAATAATATTAATAATATAAAATGTTATTGCTCTGTTTCTGTTGCTTCTGTAATTATACTACTAGAGCATAATTTTTAATCGGTCAGGTTTTGGTGGCACAATTTTTTTCCAGCGGTTCTCAAAGTTAAAAGGTAATTACTTGTTTACTGGCACGTTTTTGTGCCACGGGGCTCTACAAGTTAAACTTAATATTTATAAATGCATTGTCAGACAACATACAACCTTATTTTTATACTATGTATAGGCTTGTGTTTGTCCACTGTCTTACCTGATGTGGAAAGTAAGCAAGGTTATAGCTATCAGGCCTTAGAGCCTAAACAGGTGGATCTAGAAGCATGAATAGGAATTCCTTGACGAAAGTGAGCACAAAGCAGGTATTTTTTATGTATTCATTGGATGGAATTTAGTTGATGAAATAAAAATACAATTCTTTGAGTTTAAATGTAATTTCAAAGTATGAAAACTGATACAATATGGAGTATAGGAAGCAGCATTTCATTCATCAAACAATGTCCTCTGTTCGTACATAATCTATTCGCACTAAAATATCATCCACGTGTATCCTCAATTCTTATTACCGATCAATAGATTAGCCAAAATCGGTCGAATACCGATAGAAAAAGATTAAACTGCAGTACTTTTTATCGCAATCAGAATCATTCATTAAAATCGTGACAAACATCAAAATATTAATATTATTATCAATAGAACTGATGTATCGTTTCCGTCGATAACACTTTATGAATGGAATTTTTTATCTGATAGATATATGTTTTTGACTTTTTGTCGCTCCACATATTTTTATCCTTTCGTCTATGGATCGTATTAGGAACTAAAATATAACTTTATCTACGGACATCAAAACATCGTAAGGAAACCGGCATGTCCTAGAACCAAAAATTCGAAGACATCTGACGTCCACCAATCCGCACTGGGCACGCGTGGTGGATTACAGCCCATTCCCTCTCCTAGAGAGGAGGCCCGAGTCCCAACAGTGGGAACATTACAAGGCCGATAATGCTAATGCTGCGGATATCGGTCTAGTTTTAGACAGTACAAGATACGTTATAGTCACCATGCTTGCGCATGAATTTGTGGTAGCATTATGTCTTTAGAGATTACACCCCGAGTTGCGGGATACCGTGATCATGGAAAGAAAAACGCGATTAAAAGAACACGGGAACATTTTAGTCAGTAAAAGTCTGACACTCGTGCTTCACGAGAACGGGAGAATTTATTTGATGATTTGACCACTCCAAAATAAAGTATGTTTGTCATAATAAAGTATACTGGTCATGGATTTTTTCAGGAAAACGAGTTAGGGCTTGTTTATGTGGGAAATTATTAATTTATTATCGGTATAGTTGCCAACGGGCATACTTCGTACAAAATTCATCAAAATGGATTCAGGTTTAACCTTTAAAAGCGTATCAAATAGTGTTAATATCATATTTATAATGTTAGTACTTATAGAAATATCGATTGATGTTTTACATTATGTAATTTACCTAGAGGTTTCGAAATAAATGAAGTTGCCGACTATTGGTCGGTTTGGTGACGTAGGTACATTTATCAACTAATATTTCATATAGTATTCTCGAGTAAAACTGTTTTCTGATTTAGACATTGGCATAGTGTAAACAATCTCGTTTATTAAGTAGAGCAGATGAGGGCAGGTGGGATCGCTTGACTGCGATCCCACCCAATAACAAAAAAAAGTTTGAAAGAGTGAACATGGATCTAGATACAACAAGTAGGATTGAAAACATTAACTTACGTAACCTAGATTTAAGGTTGTCAATATGATCTTCAAACCTCATGTAACGGTTGACAATCACATCAAGGTATTTTACTTTTTCAGTTCTAAAAAAAACTGTGAAGTTGTTATGGATTGCTATGGTGCCTTGTATCTGAAATGTCGGATATCTGTAAAAAAATATCCGTAATCGTAAGCGAATCCGCTATTTAAGATCGGTCGAATGATAGGGGTGGACTATAAAATGAATAAATAAATACATAAATGACTAATTGTAAACACTTTGGTAGTTTTAATTGTTGTAAACTAGTGCTCGACTGCGCCACCTGCAACGACCATACAGCCACTAGACACCTAATAACAGGCGACCGATGTCTGTCAACACATTAGGGCTATAGATCTTATACGTGTCGTCACTCGCAAAGTTCGAATTAGTATCGACCACTCCTGTGACCTGTAAACACTTCCGCACTATACCTTTGAAATTTTGAAATACTCGAGAAAATAAACATAATATAGCCCCGTGTACAGTACGTTGGTGTGCTAAAGAAAGCCGGACTCCAAGTTTCCTGAAAGACGGTATCACATTCCATTGATAAGTTAATTGTCCCATAATCTAAATAAGATTAATTTTCTGACATTATTTTTCGGAGTTCATCTTATACTAGTCATAGTTGTACGCAGAGCACTTTCGAGGAGCGCGCGTTGATGTCTTTTATGATTGCCTCTCTTTCTTTTGAAAGTATTTTTTTCGCCATCTCTTTTCCTCAATTTTTAATAAACATAATTAGTGATGTTCCAAATCATATGACCATCTCTGTTATCGAGAAAGCAAACAAAAACCTATAACTATTCATTTAAGTAGCAACCAAGCGAGAGAACTGGATTCCATGTTCACATCGCGCGCTGCATTCAATTTATATAGTCCTCACCAAAGACTTCAAACATAGCTTAGAATAATTACTTATTATTTATTTTTGAATTATCCTACATGATTCAATCATATTCAGAATAAAGAAGGTACTTAAGTACAAGTTATGTATGTAAATACGTATTTTATTAAATACAATTTAAAAAATATCGATACTTTCATGTTTGATGTTAAACCTGTCCATCCCTAGAGAAATGCAATGACCTTGAAAGGGCCAATCAGAACGCAGTACCCCGGTTCCCCGCACCTCAGCGAGTTGACAGAATTGGTTTCGTGCGATAGATCGAGTATTAGGCGTCTAGTGGCTGTATGGTCGTTGGCCACCTGATAGTAAACAGTGATGCAATCGTTGATGGTGAGGCGCACTAGTTTATTGATTATAGATTATAGTGTTTTTTTCACCACTATTACCAAAACTTTACGACTACCCTAGCTACATACCTGTAGCTTTTAGCTTACAGAATAAAACCGCTTATTATTAAGAACGTATCACTTGAAACGACTTAATTCCTCTTATATTGTTTTTTTTACTAGTTCTTTATCACTGTATAAGTTAAATCATTTTGGTGTTATCACATAACTATAGCATGGTGTGCATTTTGTTTGTTTGGCCATGTGGCATGTTCTGTCGTCGTATGAGCTTATATCTATGCGTTTTGTCCCATTTTATATTTTATTTATCTCATTTATTTTCAAAGGGCGGGTGTTTATTTGTGACCTTATAAAAATCGTGTTTTTTTTATCAAGATTTTGTTCGCGAAGATGCTTCACTAAAGTTTTAAATATATTAAGGGACAAAGTATCTCCAACGTGACGCGCAACGCTAATTCTACGTGACGCTGCAACGTTGCTCAATGTCCTGCAACTTATCCTCCAACATTTTACAACAAATTCACTTGATGCGGGACATTTTACAGCGTTGCAGGCCACTGTGCAACGTTGCAGCGCAACGTAGATGAAGCGTTGCGCGTTACGAAGCGTTTTGTTGAAGACAGTTTGTCCTATAACGTATCTGAAGCTTTAGTAAAGCTCATTAAAATTTTACATATTTTCAAGTGAATTGAATTGTTCAAGAAAAGTAGGCGAATTACGAATTAAAGTAAGTTATTTTCATTACAACAATAATTTAAACTTAATTTACTTTTTAAAAGTCTATCCATTCCCGGATGGGGGTAGAGTAAAAGGAATATTAAAAAGCGGGGGTAAACAACCATTGTAGTTGTAATTTAAAATGTCACTTACGGGATATCTTCCGTGATTGTTGTTGTTTGTGTGTTGTTGTTGTTCATTGTTGTGGTTGGGAACTCAAAACAATGAACAATTACGGAAGATATCCCGTAAGTGACATTTTAAATTGTGAAATAAACCGTGATAGCCTAAAACAGTGTCATGATAGTTGTAGTATCTTTTAAAGAGATTGCTGAATAAGTTTAGTAAAAGTCACAGATAATCAGTCGCCCGTGCATGCTATTCACATTAAAACATAATGTATGTTTGTTTTGCAGAAACAGCGGCGGAAATCCCCGCATGCTTAGCTTGCTCGGGTAGTTATGTTTGCTTGACGACGCTGCGCCACGGAACACACATTCCCATTAGTCTCTATGTATTGTTGATTTCATTACAAACGTCACAAAATGTACGGAGTTTGGTATAGTTGCAGTTATGGCATGTTTTTTTTTCTATTTGCATTGACTCCAGTCTTGCCATGAAGTACCGTGTTACCCCAGTTAATGGGTTGTGGAGGTCTGGTAGGCAGCCGCTCCTCGTAAAATACTGGTATTCAACTAAATCCGGCTTGACTGGAAGCCGACCTCAATATAGCTGGGAAAAGGCTAGGTAGATGATGATGATTGTTCGTGTAAAAGACTTTTAGGGACGATTTTTCAACAGTCGGATAAAGAGTACCTATGAGTACCGAGATCTTGTTAGTATGCATACAAAATATAGTAGTAATAGTTGGAGCTATAATATATATATCTAAGACCGTAGGATCGAAAAGAGAAAAATGCCAATTTTGCGTAAACGTCTTCACACGTAGGTACGTATAAAAACGGTTTTCTTTATGATATTTGAAGTTATTCTACTTAAGTCTATGCAAATTACAACATTATTAACATATGGGACAACTGAAGGGAACTTGGGTGTGGTTTTATCCAGTGAAAGGCTAACATGGCCTTCCGCTCTGCCCGAGAGCGAAGAGCAGTCATTACATGATTTCTCAACGTATTTAGTTTCTTCTTACATTCTAAATCGTCACTATCTTCACTTGAAAAGTTGTCAAATTAATACAGAAATTGAAAAGTTTATTTTCTGAATGCCAATTTAATAAAAATTAGTTTACACTCCACCCATTTTGTGACGTACGCTTTTAGTTTGTGAAGCATGAATTTTTGTGAATGTCTTAAGTTTGGTGTTTAATGTCAATATTCGAGATAATTTTCAAATTCAACAATGAACTCTATATCGTGAGTAATAAAGTCCAAATTGCATTGCCTTTTGAACACGGAATGTTAATTTCAATAAAAAATACACAATTGTAAAATTGATACTCGTTTTGTGGTCGATGAATTTAAATTATCTCGAATTAATTTTATCAAGTATAGTTTGTTAGATGTTTTTCGTCTGTGATTATGTAGGATTGAGTTGTGATTGCGGAATATCGTTTTACTAAAAAATAACTTAAACACTTTCTATCGACTTTCTTGTATTTACTAAAAGCATAATTGGTTATTAAATCGCTGCTAAAATCTCATCTTTAATGATGGTTGCAAAAAGACGGGAGTTCTGAGGTTTGAACCCACATAAAAAAATACATCTGTATTGAAAACCTCCTCCTCTTTTGGAAATCTGGTAATAATTGTGTCGACTTTCAGTCTCAATACCAGTGCTTTATATGTAGAGATACATGCATGAAGAAAAATTATGAAGTTAAAAAAAAACAAGACTTTTCCTCAACAAAATTCTTTCATTTCACGCCATTAACGTGGAGGGTACATAAAAAATAATTCATCCGCCATCTTGAAAAATCTGCCATATTGGATTTAGTGAGATATTGCCGCCATCACAGCCCAATCCCCGCTTGTCATTGTACGGTTGTAACAAAGTTTCTTGGTCTGTATATTGTAAGTAATTCAGAAATAATGTTACAGCTAAGTCATGATTGTGTACGTCTAAGAGCGTTTTCACATTATCCGATCCGATATCGGTGTCGGACGCCGATCCGATATCGGGGTAAGTAAAATGTATGAAATACTAGCTGAACCCCGCGGTTTCACCCGCATTTCTCGTTACTGCTCCGCTCCCGTGGGTCGTAGCGTGATGTTATATAGCCTATAGCATTCCTCGATAAATGGGCTATCTAACACTGAAAGAATTTTTCAAATTGGACCAGTAGTTCCAGAGATTATCCCCTACATACAAACTTACAAATTTTACCTCTTTATAATATTAGTATAGATGTACCAGTCTTTCATATTGTCCGGCCCGATATCGGATATCGGAGCACGGCATTTCATACATTTTACTTCGGATCGGATAATGTGAAAACGCTCTGAATGCTAAGTGACTTTTTGCGTTGGAATTATGCACGCTTTTTGTAATTGACGCTATACAAAATGGACTTTGTTCGTATATTGGTAGGGTACATTTTGCATTGCTCATGTTCAATGCACCCAGTGTAGCCATCATTAAAAACTATTGAGTCGCTAGTACTTCAAATATAAAATAATGGTGCGTTTAAGAAGTGAATTAGCTTCCATTATAATGACTCAAATTTGGAAAAAGTTAAGGACATACCTCTTTTTTATCTACAATAGCTTTTTAAATTTTTCAATGTTGTTTTTAAAGTTTTATTTTTAATATTAAGTACCATGTCACGCAGGAATAATGTAACTTTCTACTGTTAAGAAATTCTCAAAATCGGTTCTATGGTTCCAAAGATTACTTCCTACAAAGTAACTTACAAACATTAGGGCTATTAAATTGACAAACAATATAAACATTTATGCATTTTTTTAAATTTCGCGTGACAAAGTGGATGACGTGGTAAAAATGAAAAAGTCCCAATTATCTAATATCATAACAGTTAATAATCAAATCTCAGTAAATAAATAATCGTTACGAACTTAGGGTCCAAACACAAAACTGCTGTGCGATGTTGCATCGTAAAAATCCACGAGCTCGCACTACGCATCGCAAGACCTTGCGAATTTATGTCGTATGGTCTGCACAAAATCGTATCGCAACAATTCGCATCGCAGGTTGCTGCGACGGGGCATCGTATCGCATCGCAATTTTATATGGAAGCCTTTCAACTTTCGAAATTATGGGTGGATACAATAGGTACAAAACTAGTGTGATGCAATACCTGGCATGTAAGTTGGCTACATTTTGACGTAGTAGGGGTAAATTCGCTCATAGTGAACTTAGTGTTACAAAAAAGTGAATGAACGAACGGGACGTAGACGCAGTATGGGGGGCAAAGGTCGACTAACACACCAATCGCGCTCTCGGATGGCGCTACCTCATGCCCCGCATTCCGCTTGACCACCAAATAGATCTAAAAAACTATATCTGCGCATATAATGACTCTTGCCAAGTTACGTGCCGGGAACTGTACCTGATACCGTCTCGATTCAAATCTTTACTTTGCGAGAAACGCATAAAAGTCACTTAAAAGTTGGTGCAATCGTACTGAATATAATTTATTGGCATTTAATAAACTTGCTGCAAAAGTGGTACATAGTATAGTTACGCTTCGACTTTTATTTTTATTTATTTTTCTTTTGCTGTCGTCTTATCATTTTTGTTTGTTGTTTTTGATAGTAGATTTATATTTTTGCTTGCTACTTAAGGATAGTTTTTCATTTTTTTTCCATCGCTAATGAAACTTTTTAGTTTTAATTATTTTTATCACTTTTGCGGCCAATAAAGACAAGTATTTATTTTTATTATTAAGTCACTTTACGTTTTTTGTATTGATACGAAATAATTTCCTAAATTAATTATGACGGTATTTGAATGCTGAAATATGTCCAATTTTTTCACAATGTACTGCAGTTAATGCAATAGTATTAATTTAATTAATTATTTATGATAGTACCCGTGACTTTGTCCGATTAAATCAATTAAAAAGTCTTTTTTTGTAAATATAAAATTTATTATAAGTCTTTTGACAATATTTTGATGTAATGCTAAAGTTTTTTTTTATGGAAATATTTTCCAAAATTATTTAGGCTAAAAAGACTGCTTCAGAGTCGGAACAAAAATGAGTAAAAACTAATTTCTGAATACAAGCTATACTGTGAATTGGGTTCCGTCTCTATTCGTGAAATGTAGATTTATAATCGCACAAAGGAACCCTAAAAACAAGAAATGGATTTAGAAGATTTTTTTTCGTTTTACAATCTGTTTATTATGAGAACAACTAATTCCCGGACATTTTGTTATGTTTACGCTTAGCTCGTATTATTTGATAGTAAGCAATAATTTAATTAAGTATTATTATTTTTTTCGTATTATTGTGACAATTTAATGATTTATTTATTTTTAAGTGTATTTTTTTATGTTGAAAATATACGCTTGGTGATATGTGCTTATGTGTTTTCGTTTTCTTTGCCTGTTTTCGTCTCTCATATTAAGGCTTTACAGCTCGAAAATCCTGGACTTATGAAAATCCAGGATTTTTGATATGCAACTCCTTTTAATGTGAAATGTCTATTTATTGATCTGCCTTGCTTTGACAGTAAAACCGTCTCGAATACCGTGACGGCATGGTGCCATGATGCCATCCGATTTTCCACCGTCTTCACTTCCTTCTAAACGAGTGAACAGTATAAGGGCCGGCGCCCAGTACCGTCATGTCATGGCAAAAGATTTTATTACTAATCAAGTTATTTTAAATCTTATTTCAATGAGGTTAGAGTTCATGTTACTTTATTTCGATACTACGATGCTGCGACGTGCCGCGGGATGCCGAAGCACAACCTGCTATGCCACGGAACGCCGCGGGATACCGCAGCACAATCTGCAGTGCCATGCCATGCCATGCTATGCCGGCAGTGGGCGCCGGCCTTTATACGGTTTCACATTTGCCGAGCGTCTTGAGACAGCCTACATTTTTTTTGGATGTGTGATAGGTTTTTAACAGCGTTATACCGACATAATTCATATTGACTGCATGTGAAAGTTAGCACGCATTTTATTTGATACTAACAGGTTTGCATGCATGAACATAATCAGTATTATAATTTTCCCACTGCTGGGACTCAGGCCTCTCCACTAAAAGACGCGATGGGCCGTTATCAATTACGCGAGCTCAGTGCGGATTGGTGCTTAAAATAACTTAGTGCCCGCCCACGTCCAAGAATCGGTGGCCGATTCTTTGTAGGTGAAAAATGGAACACACTGATAGCAATAGTGCAACGCACACGTCCTACAAAAAGTCAGTCACAATTTAATAAAGGGTTATAATTTATTCCGATAATCGGTCCTACAAAGTCTGACGTGGGTGGGCAGCGTTATAATAATTTGCATGCATGTCGAATAATTTGCATGGAGTTTCAAGTCTCAAGTTTTACAATATTTAAGGACCAAATTGAAATATTGTTTTAGGCATCTCTACGTGGCTTTATTTTAAGTTTGAGTCTGTCTATGCCATGGCAACACTCCTTTCAAATTTAAACTGTTGCGATAAGTGATAGATATATTGGTAGAGTCTGTCTAAAAAGTCGAATGACTTGGGTAATTATTAGAGTACAATTAAATTTGATGTAGGCAACACTGGTTGAATCAAATATTAAGACCTTTTAATAATAATAATAAATCGTTTTATTAGGAACAAAATAGGAACCATTTTTTTTTAGTACACACCTTAGAAACTACAGCTTAAACACTAGGGTTAAGTTAAGCAAGATTAATTAAAAGGTCTTGATCGTTGTTTACTAATAGATCCTTATAAAACGTACCTATCGAATGTATTTTTTAAAATAATTAAATTTTTAAGGGTTTTTAAGAAAAAAAGAGTTTATAATAATACGCGACGTATTGAACTATATAATGAATTATTAAACTAACGGATTTTACAATTTCCGGATGATGAAACATTATCTTATTAAAATATAGTACTTAAATGATTTAATTTTCTACAACACCATCTATAGGTAAGTATATAATGAATTTCATGATTTACCAACTTTACTGCTATCACCAATCTGTTTACCAAAGCGTGGTGATTATGATAATATCCCCTATATTTAAACAGTTCAGTTATATATTTATTTAGGAGCTAAATAAGGGATAGCGATTCTTCCTAAAGTAGATAGCTGTTTTAATCGACTCGAATCGCCAAAGAATTGATTTAGTATTAAATCGAACTCTAAAAAATCGATCTGATTACCCTACAAGTACTAAGCCCTAAAAAGCCTGGTACAGATGATCCTACAGTGCGTTATGTGTTTCATGACTGGTGAGGAATCGGGTGTACAACACACATAAAAAAATACTTAAGGAAAATAGCTGCATGGTTTTTAAATAATAAAATATGTATTACGGTTAAATTCAGGAGAAAAAAAAACGAATCTGGGTTTCAAGTTACTGATATCGATTCACAGAATCGATTAATTGTTTAAGATCGATTTTCTTGACCTATGAAATCGTTTCTTCTATTCTTGTTAAAATGTTAGGCTTGCGAGTTAAATAGAGGGACGGAATTATACACCTTATATAGCTCTTTGGAGGTATGTGGAACAGAGAGTAAAGTCCTACATACCCACGATGAAAAGGGAAGATTTTCTGGTCAGATGGTTGTTATGTCTGGTGGACAACTGCCCAATAGACAATTTCGGACTGTCGTATTTATCCAAGTAGCGCGGAGAACTTCAATTGCTTTATGCAAGATTAGTTGATTTTTGTTAATTATGTGACATACATGTCGCTACAACTCCATCTCTTTAACAGTTTAGTGAAGGTCACTTAATGGATCGGGTTAGGAACTCGTGGTAGGGCCTCACGGCCGTCAGTGACATGAGAACAGAAATCCTGGGAACACCGAGATCAATGATAGATGCCCTGAACAAACCCAAGAAGATAGTTTGCTTCTGGAATGAGGTGGGCTGGTTGGAATAAAGGCCAGACGGCCCACGCACAATGGTCCAACGGGACTAAGTGCAAGTGCTCAGTGCTCAGTGGAAAGGCGTGCAAAGAGGCTAATTGGGGATCCAGATTTGGCTAAATCCAATCTACAAAGCCTTGAGCACAGGCGCAGGGTAGCCAGCCTTTCGGTATACCGCGTACATCGAGGGACTAGAACAATCTGCCTGCTGCGGTTTTTCCATCCGATTATAATTTGGGTGTCTTCAAGGCTAGAGTGAATAGGCTCTTAATAAACTAGTGCGCCTCACCATCGACGATTGCATCACTGCTTACCATCAGGTGGGATCGCAGTCAAGCGCTAGTTTATAACCATTAAAAAAAAAGTGCGGAAACCAGAACATAAAGATAAAATAAGATAGGGCCTCAGATCGGCATTCCTCAGCTAAATGAGCTTCTTCCAACAGGACTGGGCGGAGTTCAACGCGGCGACATCAACCATCGACGCGCTGCGGCCGTCCGTGCGCTCTCCGGGCGCATCCCCGCGCCACTCGCCCCGCGCGCCGCGCCGCGCCCCCGCGCCCGCTGAGAACGCGTACGGCGAGCTGCGCGCGCCCCCCCTCCCGCCTAGGAAGAGTCTGTCGCCGGCTGAGAACGTCATCGTTGCTGCTTCTAGCGTGCAGGATATCGCCGCTGCTAGCAGTGCTCATGGTAAGAAATCACTCTAGATCCATCATCATCATTATTTCAGCTGAAAGAGAGCCACTGACGGACATAGGCCTACCCCAAGTGTCACAATGAACGGTCCTGTGCGTCTTGCATCCATCGGATTCCCGCAAACTTTACTAAGTCAACGGTCTACCTTGTGAAAGGCCTTCCAACGCTGCGTCTTCCGGCACATGTTCACCATTCCAGAACCTTTCGTCTCCATCGAGCAATGTGACCCTGCCCTATGCTACTTAAGTGTGACAATTCTTCGGGCTATGTCAATAAGCGCGGTTCTCTTGCGGATATCTTCATTTCTGAAGGTGGGTTTAAGAAAACTCTGAGCATAGCCCTTTCCATTAACTATTGGGTAACTTTCAGCCTTCTGATAAGGTCCATTGTAGTAAGGGTCCACGTTTCGGAGCCATATGTCATCACTTGTTACATCGCTATTCTCCCACTTAATTCATCACCAATTCTTTCCTCTTCAGCGGAGCCCAGAAGACGGTCGTCGCTAGAACCGGAGCCGGACTCGCGGCACCGCCTGACGTCCATCATCACGGGCTCCACCGAGACCATCACCGGGCTCATTGATACTAGACACGAGGTACGTTCTATAGCTTGAGAAGAAAATGAAGAAGTGTAAAAGATAAAATACAGTATGTTAGTTTAAACGAGGGACATATTCAAACCCACAATAGTGTACGCTTACATGATACTAATAAAAATATGAACAAAAAAACACTGATAAATAACAGACAGAATCATACCAACATTTTCGCAATATACAATACACCCTTGCGAGAGAACTATTATTCGCGGGTCAATTACGTCACATATAAAGAATATAAGTTTTATACATATTTGGGCAGAGAATTATTATATTATTATTATTATTTAACACTGACAAAGGGACCCGAAATGGCGCAAAATCGCCTAGAATGGCGGAAGTGTATCAGGAGGGCTGACCCCAAATAGGGAACAAGCCAGGGGATTGATTGATTGATATTTAACACTTCTTACCCATCAGATGGGAACGCAGTCAAGCAGTAGTTAATATTGATTTAAAAAAATTGCTGATTTATACTGTCATAATGTCTCAAGAGGCTGTCTTGAAACATTCAATTTTAATTCTTAAAACCTTTAATTTCAACGCATTGATGAGGTATCGATTACTTTAGATAAACTATTTAAAAAAATATGTTGTAGTAGGTTCTCAGTAGAAATCTTTTTAGATAAGTACATTATTAAAAAAATATCTCATTTTTTCAAGGTGCCACCCGATCCACGAGCCTTCGAAAAGCCCCGCCGCGCTTGCACCCCGCAGTCTAACAGCCGCCCCCTCCCCGCGCCCCCTCCCGAACGACCTCACACTCCCACTCCCACAGAACCTAAACCTGAACCCCGACAACACCACGTTCCCGACAACAGATACAACTCAGAAAGGCACGACAGACCGGACCCGCCGCCGAACAGGCAAGAAAAACCTCAGGAACAAAGACATCACGTGCCAGACAGACCTCAGGACAACCGACACTTTGCGCAAGAAAACAGGCACTTACCAGAGAGACACATGCCAGAAAGGATAACGCAAGAACGACACCACCAACCCACACAAGATAGGTCCGAACGCGTCGAAACTCGCCAAGACCGCCACATCCCGCCCCCAGACAGACATTTACAACAAGATAACAGACACGAAATTAGAGTTATGGACAATAGGCAAGAGAGGCATCTTCCTCTATCAGAAACCAGGCATACAGACTTTCGGCTTCCCCCCGAAAGGCCTCCGGAAAAACCCGAAAGGATTATCGAATCTAGGAGTAGTTTTGACAGGGAGACTAGGCTTGAAAGTCGAGCGCCTCCTAGGCAACGATCTTTGCCAGCTACGACTAGTGGAAGTGTAGATCAGCCTACTAAGTCGACTACTATGCCGAAGTTTCCTTCTGAAGATAATAAGGACCCACCGTATGAAAATGTTGCTGTGGAGAAAAATGAGCTGGCTGTTTTACGTGAGTATTTTACTTTATTTGTATTTTATTTTGTTTTTCTTTTTGTAGGTATTTGGTTCGCCCTTCCATATTAGCGTGCAATCAATTTATATTAAAGCGCTTATTTTTCGTATGAAAGCCGTTATCAACGCTTAGCCCTGTTAGGCTTATGGTCTATAGCATATTCAAAAGGAAGAGATAGGACTTTAGCAGTCAGTGTATGTATACGCTTAATAATAATTATTTTTATATGCTAAATTTCGTGAATAACACTTTATGACGCTATTATTACATATTACTTATATTAAGAAGAGAAGAGAGACACTTCGGTTTAATTTTAAATAATAGCTCCGGTAGTGTGAGTATGAGGTGATACCCGCAGTCTCAACTTCGCAAATTATGTGTTTGTACTTACGTATGTTGCACTGTAGCGCCTAAACTGCTATGCAGATTTTGATGAATGAGCTGTCGTCAAACTATTCATTATAATTTATATGCATAACTAATTGGTATGAAATGTGTAGTGCTTGAGCGAACTATTGCACAAATGTTTGTATGGCTTATAGATGGTTGTTTTTGGATGATTTGTGTGTGTGTGAGTTTACGTGTTTGTGGACGCACCCACGATACAAGAGTAATGTCAGTGATATAATTATGATATTAATTTAATTTTCTGATTAGGATGTATAAGGATGTGCATTATTCCAGTTACAAGTTTTAGGTATATATTTATGGTCAATAAGTTATGAGATTTGAGAACAGAATGATTAGAAAAAGTTTAAAGAAACCTGAAGTTAGATAAACTTATATTGTTTATCCAAAATGCTTGCAAATAGATTACATATTTGTTTATTTTTATATTTTGTACTTATAAGACACATACTATCATTTATATTTATTTATATATTATATTTGTGCTAACAAAAGCTTTCTCTTTTTTTCCAGCTAAAAAAATCAACCCGCTTACTCACGATAAACACGGTCGAAAATACGGCGACAACGTGTCCTATGAAAACATTAACTTAGACTACATAGCACGTTTGGTAGGAGAGGGATACCCGAAAGAAATAGTCGTAAGGGCGTTGGGTATCACACGGAACGACCTCGAAATGGCCTGCGATATATTACACGAGTTTGGATCTAAAGTACCCAATAAGTGTTAACTATAGGTAGTTTGTTCTTTAAATTATTTCGTTTTCGTTTGGTCAGTGGTCGTTTTTCATAATATTTCGTAATTTATTCTAATATTAATTCATTTTGTCCAAAATAATTAATTTTCTCAAATATTTGACTTAAAAACCTATCAAATTTTCCCGCGTGTGAGACGTTCCTTTCTATCGACAATCAATCAAAATTGAAAAAATTGACGACAATGGCTTACCTATTTCGTCCACTTACGGCCGAACCCAATAACCTATCTATCACATATCGGAGATAGTAAAACAAATGATACAATACAAAAATTATACATGTTTTCTGTTGTTTCACTTGTTTATCAATCTCCGATATGTGAAAGATAGGTTATTGGTTTCGGCTGTATGTCACAAAAATGGAAAAAAAAAAACACAATTTAAAGCCCATGAGGTCGAGCCTTTTTGAGTCCTTATTTTATTAATAAATTAAAAATATAAGAATTTAGAAGCGTAAATACTATAATATTTGCAATATTCTTCGGAACAAATGACTGTCGATAGCTAGAAAGAACCTCTCATGTACACAATATTTCAAAAATTATGACTAACGACTACTGATTCAACGAAATCGACACTACAGGATTAGAATTTGTACCTTATGAACTAAATATAAGTCTGATTTTAATGTGTACATATTTCAGTGTCATCGTTTGTTTATTTGACATAACTTTACATAGGAAATTTAACCGTAATAACACAGTGGATAACCACTATTTTACTTTGAACAATAGCAGCGTTTTATACTTCTATAGTCTGTAACGAATATTACGGGTTTTAGATGATTTGAGCAGGACTTGGCTGGTTTTTGGAAGCCAAATGGATTCTATTATCAAGAATGGTGACAATATAGGTGTCATAAAAATATATTGGAACCAAACAGGATTAGGGTTATAACAGCAATGAGATTCTATCTTGGCTGCCCAAAGGTGAATAATTTAATTTAAATAATTTCGCCTATTTCAACTATGTGCAATTGTGCACCCAAGTTGATTCAGTGAATAATTTATTATAAAGCACAAACTCAATGCACAAATCAACTTTCCCAAAATATTTATTTTTTAATAAAATTTAGCAAAATAAGTTGCTGAAATTACTTGACTATTCCTAGAAAATAATATCAGATACGCCAGTTTTACAATCACCACCTAAAAATAATATTATTTTATCAAACGATCATTAGCCTAGGTAAAAAAATATCACTAAGTTTGAATTTGTTAAAAACAAGCATCATACTATTATCTTGTAAGTGAAAATTAAAGTTCTATAACGTAAAATGAATTTTTATAGTTAAATAATTAATAATTGATTCTTTAGAGTATCTTCGGAACACCAAAAGTGTTACATTAATATTGTTATTGGTAAACGCAGAGTGGGCAAAGTGTACATTGCCCGGATATTGTCAATATTGCCTTCTTCGTAACAGACGTACGCATGATTGCCTAAAGGGATACCACTTTGCCAGAAACACTTTGAACATACTTATACAACTTTTTATGGCTCTCATGGTGAATTCACCAATGGATAAATAATGGTCCTTTTGTATACGGGAGCCTGTCAAAATGACAGATTGACGAACTGTCGATACGGATAGGTAGTGTTCAAATATTGTCCTTTATCGGCTACCGATAAAATCTGTCATTTGAAAATCTAAAATTGTGTGATAGTATTATAGATTAATAAATAAATAAACTTAATATTAAAGCACATGTAATGTATTTATTTCGTATCATTTTAGTGACAGTAAAACTTTTATTCCAGTGGTTTTTATTTTAATCAGTATTCATTTTAACTCAATGTTTTTTTTTTTTCATTAAATAATAAAATGCTTTGTAAATAGTTACTTGTACGAATAAATATTGCTATATTTTCATATAAAATTGCTGTCTCATAATGTTTACTTAATAGTGGTTCATATAGAATATATTTTTTCATATTTATGTCGTATTTATGTATGGAGATAATACAAATTTTGACACTTTGACTTATGACACTTGCAATATTTAATTAGTATATTATAACACTTATTGTTGATGTAAATAATAATTCATATTTATATTTTTTTGGAATAAAAAAAACTCGTACGTGTTGCATTGATCTTCCTTTTGGTATAATATTAGAAAAAAAAAAGATGTAGCTAGTTTGATAAGTTTTTACTAAAAACAAAATTCTTTTGAAATTCGAAGAGCTTACAATGGCACCAACGTTTCCTGATATTGTTCTTCGTATTTTTCTATATAAAACATATTTTGTAAAAGTGCAATTTTTCTAATTGTTCATCTTTTCTTTTTATATTGCTTATACACTTGTAAGAAAACTGCTTCAAATCTTAATAATTATGCGTTTTTTATTGAAATGTTAATGTTTTGTTTAGCCTTTTCACAGTTGGTTCAACTGTACCTTGATGCAGTTTTTGCAAGACAATTATTGTGCTTAGTGAATGACTTGACTGAATTTTTAGGTTATAATCTATCTAGTCTTAGTATTTCACTTTTTTGCTAATTTCATCTGTTCGTTTATAATAGTTAATTAAATGAGGATGCTATACATTGTAATTAATGCCAGTAATTCTTAATATTACAACTGTAATTAATAGTTCGTAGTACCCACTGACGTTTTAGGTACCTATTAATTATGAGTGAATACATATCCACCACATTACTAGTCAAATTTCACTTTTTATATAAAAATGTTGTGCAGTTTTTGCATACACATTTTTATTTAAAAAGCTGTAATGTTAGTATTTTGTGACAAGTTGTATGTACATTTAATGATTTAAAGTTTCGCCTCTTTTCATAAAATAATTTGTATTACGACACAAATCCATTACATTAATCAATTTATAAACCAGGGATAATCTCGTATTGTATATAAAGATAAGTAATTAAAAAAATAAGAACACTTTAAGACATTCTGCCAAACACCAGTAAATAAAGGGCATATGTCACTTTAAATTACTTTTCAATCATAAAATGTACAACAACTTAAATAAATTGTAATTCCCTTGTAACTTAAATTATCGAATACGCAAGCTGTAATAAATATAATTTCCTTTAAAAGCGCGTATTGCTTCTTATCGTATTAGTTATACTACGAAATATTAGTAATTATTTTATATTTAGTCAATTGTTTACAATCTCATAACGTCATAATAGTTGTTACAATGAATTATTTTTTAAATCGGTTTCTGAACTCTTTGTATGATTCCAATCAAAATACCAAATCAAGTGAATGTCAACAATGACCGGTTAATATTCGAAATTTCAAATTGGGTAAAGTGAAAGAAAATGCTGTCATTTTCTAACAATGTTTTAGTGAACATGGATTTTTGATTGTTTTAATTGAAGAGTGTTTTTACTATTAAAATCGTTTTTTAATCTTTTGACCGCTTGCGTCGGATTTTTCCGACGAATGTTTTCGTGTCTTATTTGTCGGATCGTGTGTTGCCATCTCGTTTAGCTTCTTAATCTCTATAGGAGACAAATAAGATGACGAGATGAAGTATTTATTGGGGTTATGCGACCCTGAATAAACGCGAGATTGTTTGTCGGATATATCCGACATTGGCGGTTAAAAGGTAAAACAGAGAGAACACTCAAAACTAGTAGAATTTCATATCATGGGACAATATTTTGCGGTTGCCACAAACCTTGATGTACAATGCACTTTTACCAGTGTTAGTTGTTACTGGCTAATGTAAAATGTTGTTAATATTACGAGAGTGGGGAAAGTGCGTAGTGACGTTGTAGACGTTTGGACATTGTAAGGTTAATTCAGATGTGTCAACCAAAATATTAAAAAAATAATTAAATATTTTTTTTTAGGCCGTAACTACAGTTTGGTCATTTCAAAACTCAATTTTTCATTATATTCATAAAAAAGTCGTTTTAATGTTTTTTGTTATATTTAAACACACTTCTGAATTATGTTGTTTATTATTTTTAACAAAAAAACTGTAATCACATTGTTAATATTTTGTTTATTTGAGTTATAGATTGAAGTTACTTTTGGTGGATTGTATGAATTAAATAGAAATGTAAAAATTATGAATATTCAGTAATGCATTGATTGATGATGAAATTGTAAAGTACTATTTTTGAAAACAACGCCATCTATTGGATGATTGTCAACGGAATGTTTTGGGGGAAGCTACGTTTTGTTTTACGCTTTAGTAAAAATACGTTGCTAAATATATTTAAGTAAAATTATATTTGTTGTTTTTATTAAAAAATACCTGCTGGTGGCGTAGCTAGCCGCAAAGGGGCTCAGAGGTGAGCACCATACGCGATCCATTTGACGACTTGAACTGAACTGGTAAAGATATGGAGCTTTATAGGATGTATAACTGCATCCCTCTTTCTCGCTCGCACGACTGACATTTTAACACGTCTTGGCAAGGTTTTTGTACAAAAAAAAACAGTTTAAAAAAAAATCTTATATAATATGCCATAGTAGCATATAACTGGTGCCCTGAGACAGTGCCACGGAGTCACGATGGACCACCAAGAAGATGGACACTAACTATTCAGTTACAGTTATCCAGTTATAGTTTCTATTAACCCGCTACATGTCAAAGTGATATTAAAATTGGGATTGAATGAACCAACTAGTTCAATTAAATTCAAAATGTGTTGCTACGTGCAAAAAAACTCCAAATAAACAGCGATTAGCAAAAGATGGACGAAGTGGTTTTTATCATCATGTAAGAATGAACTTCAAAGTGGGATTTATCTAACTGAAATAGGACAGATTTTGACTGACATGAACTCATATATTGGAGTATTCTGCAAATCTGCACTGTGATTTATTTTTGAGGTAAGATATCATCCAATGACTTCTCCTCCTGTAGAATGGAGCAGGAGGCCATGCCAGACTTGTACTCACTAAAACCACACATGTGTCCTTGATTTGCCCTTTGCGTTGCAGAACCATGGGTTTCCTTTACTGAAATTCCCCGTAGCTCAAGCGGACATCGGCCTTGCTAGGCCGTTACGACTTTGCTGACATCATTTTGAAATGAACGTATAAGGCTACGCGTCGTCGACGAGCGAGATCGGTCCTTACCGGACGGGTGGAGGGTCGCACATTGTTCGTTGCCAGTAAGTCTGCGTCTACGGTGGCCAGCGATCGTTCTGCGACTCCTGTTGCGGCGTCTGGAACGTAAGGGCGCTTGTACACGCTAAGAAATGTCGTGTCTGTGGCAGATAGGATTAATACATCATGAGGACACGATAAGAATTTTGTCGGATCTATTGGCGAAAATGTATCCTGGCACCCCCTTACCTACCGCCAGGGTAGGTATCCCCTACCACACCATAGCAGCTAGTGCTGGATCCAGCATATTTAAAAAGGCGCTGGATCCAGCTGGAACTTTGTATGCTGGATCCGGTAATTGTAATCCCTAGGAGACACTCCACTCCACAGAACATATAAAGGAAGTTAGAAAGGCCTTGTGGGCGTGGCACGCGCGCCGCGATTATGAGCGAATGCTCATAATCAACCGAAATTTACTTTACCGGTCAGCAATCGCGCTTTTGTTTTGACAGCGTACGTAGCTCCGCAAAAATATTAAATTATGCCGTCTTGCGCTATTGTAACGTGTCGGAAAAGAAGCCAGGTGTGTAGTGTAGCACGAGATGTGATTTGTTTCCACCGGTAAGTCCAAAAACATTAAAATACTTGTGATATTTGTAATTATAATATTAGCATTATGAAGTTTGTAGACAAAAACGATATAATCGCAATCAGACCAATAGTAATATATTGCTTGCAATAGATTTGCACGTCGTGCAAAATGCTACCTCATTTTGCACGACGTGAGCGATCGCGCAATGTATTACGTTCACTGCGAGAGAACCAAAAGTACAATTCCACGAAATTTTGACATATCGATAGTGCTGTGCCAATTTGTAAACAATGTCGATAATTACTATGATACAAATGATTATTATCAATAGTACACTTTATAACTAAAATAAAATTATTTATTACGATTAATAGATTTTGAGTAAGGTTTTTATGTATTTTTTTGTATTTAAGTTTTATGAAATTTTTAATTGAAACTGACATAATTATGATTTAATATGTTTAAAATAGATCCAGGTACAAGAAAACTATGGATTGACACAACTGGTATAATTGATTGGATTCCTACTAAATGTAACACAATTAGTTCGCAACATTTCGATGATGATAATTACATAACAACAAAATCAGGGAAAAGAAAATCAAATGCTTATCCGCACAGATATATCGTTAAACACATAACGAGTTCAGTAAGTAAAGCTATTGAATTAAAAGTAATTAAAACCATTAAATTTATAGCAGCAAAAGATAAAGATGGTCTTTTGTACCCTTCGAAAGAATTGCTACTAATCTGCAAAACATCTGAAGCAATTATATAAAAGTACACCGAAAACCTTCGGAATATTAAATTAAAAGAGAGCAAGCGTATGCTACTTAATAAATACGTATTTATTTATTTATTTATTGCATTCATGACGTATACAAGGTCTTACTACAAAATTATAAGTTTCGTACATGAAGGGTTCATGTAGGGCACCGCAACATTTTTGTTGATTAATATAAATTAAATTAAAATATAATTGTATGCATTATTAAGTAAATAAAGTTATTCAAGATTTATTATTACACTAGCTGTCCCCTGCGGTTTCACCCGCATTTTTCGTTACTGCTCCGCTCCCGTGGGTCGTAGCGTGATGGTATATAGGCTTCCGGTCAAGCCGGATTTAGCTAAATACCAGTATTTTACGAGGAGTGGCTGGCTACCAGACCTCCACAACCCATTAACGGGGGTAACACGGTAGGTACTTCATGGCAAGACTGGAGTCAGATTTACTGGCTTCTGACTATCCGTAACGACTGCCAAAGATCTACAAATGACAGCCGGGACCTACGGCTTAACGTGCTTTCCGAGGCACGGAGGAAACTCGTTATGTAAAGATGGTCACCCATCCACAGACCAACCTAGGCAAGCGTTGCTTAACCTTGAAGATCGACCCGTGCGGCTTTTATTATCTAGCCACGAGCTCCTCACGTCATTTAGTTACATACATAACGAATTGTGTAGATAAGTAGGCATTTTGTATTTTTTTAGTGTAAACCCCGAACAAAAACATAAGGCAATATTTTGGTGTTAGCCATTGATTTCGAATATAAAAACTATATAATATGATTATATAAATAATAACAAAAAACTGAGATATGTCACTTTTCTGTCGGGTCTGGGTTTTTTTTATATGGGACGTGACCGTTCTTCTTTATTATCAAATTCTATGTCCTTAATCTCATTCGGTAATTTATTGTAATTTTTTATGCACATTACAAGAGGTCCTGATTAAAACATAGCTAATTTTGAACTTGGCAATGCTAATTCATTTTTTACTCTTAATGAGCGTTGCAGCGGTCTTTGATTCTTAGCCACAGGGCGACGCATGTTTTCTAACAAACTTGCTTACTTCCATAATATAGATGCTTGTTAGGGTGAGCATTTCATATTTAATATAAAATAATATTTGGACTATATTCGCAAGAATTCTCACACATCTTTTTTGTAAAATGAACAGTTTTTCTACTTTGACGCAATTTCCCCATACAATAATGCCATAATTATGTTAACCACGAGTACGCGTAGTACGCTGTCTTCGCTGTTTTGAAGTCGGTTGATCTTTTCAACTCATTTAAAGCATACACAAAACTTGCAAGTTTGTTTGATACAAAATTAATATGTATATATATATAAATCAGGAATAAAATGCACCCGTGTTATTTCAGGGACAATATTTTTTTCCTTTTGAACTGGTGATAAGCACAGGAAATGTAAGGTTGAGAGACAACCGACTTTCTCTAATAATCATATAATAAACACGGTAAATATTTCATGTTAAATCCTAATTTTAATAATAAAATTGTTTTTAATAATTCAGTTATGTATTTTTTTATTTGTTGAATGATATATGAATATCGTACGTGTTCACAACATGTATTACAGAAGTCCACATAGTCCACAATACTTGCAAAGTAAGAAGCAAGATTACATTATTTTATCGATATCAATAATCGACCTTTTGGTCGCCCTAGCATACATGAGATTTTTACGCGTGTATGAGTGTACGTCAAACGCAGTAATTGCGTTAGTGTGACAACCAATAAAAAACTCACGATCGAAGTGTATGTTGTTTATTTGTGTGCGTAATCCGCGTAGGCATTGGTTTTCTGCTTGTAGTGAAATAAAAGAGTGGGAGACAAACGGCGACACGCGTTCCGATACAAATCAGGTACTATTTCCTTTCTAACTTCCTTTATATGTTCTGTGCTCCACTCCACTTAAGTTTCAGGTACACTGAATGGTGGTGGTGGTGATTTTTTGGACATTCTCGTTCCATCAGTGACGAGACGAAAACGAAGTTAAGACCTGGTTTTTTGAGGTGAGAAATCAACAAATAACTTTTCCCATTCGAGAGTAAAGTAAGAGGGAGAGTCAGTTCGACTGACAGAAACCCACTTGTGTTCCTTTAGTTGCCATTTATATTTTGGCCTCGGTAACTCTTTCAAACATTCTTACTGACTTCGAGGATTATTAATGTGTTTCGATAATATAACTGGTTTTTTATTTGGCAAAAAATCATTTGTTGATTAAATGTTTTATTGCTTTATCCGTCATTCACTTTTAAATGGCAAAGCCATGATTCGACTTTAATCAATTTTAACTAAGAATGGATTTATAAACCAAAAAATGTACGTTATCGTATTAGGCATTTTTATTATTAAGGTAAGTCCCAAAAATTGACTAAGCAAAGTGATTTTCAGTGTTATCTGTAACGAATTTAATGGTAGGAAATTAGAGTCAAACATTGGTTCCCTTATGGACTTATGTGCAATTTACTCAGCTCACTCACGCTTTAGAGATATCGTGTTACCCAGATACTGGGTTGTCGAGGTTAGGTGGGTAGATATGCTACTACACCAAGCTAGACTGAAAACCGACCCTAAAATACTCGTAGTTGGTAAAAGGCTAGGCAGACTGAATATCTAATTTGTTAAGTATATACTTTTAAACGAAACTTTTCTGATTTTCAGTTTCAAATATCAGTTTCCGACCCACACTTTCCAGCTCATGTCGATTTACAAAAAGTTGGTGAGACAATATTTAATAATGAAAAATTCAATATTCTCAAAACGTCTACTCACGTCATCACAGATCACTTCTCGGAATTTATGTTAAGAGGTGGAAGTGAAAGTCCAGACAATCCTACGAAAAGGGTTTTCATCGATAAAAATGGATTCAGACATGAATGGTCTGGCATTGGTGAAAAAACGAAAAGTTTAAGAAAGACTGATTTGAAACAAATAAGTGAAGGGTTTGAAGTCGCTTCTGCAAATACCCTTAAATCTGACACTATTGCGATGAATGAGAATTTAAACACTACTGATACTAACAAAGACTCTGGCGAAAAAATTGAAGATAAGGAGAATAATAATGCTACAGATAATAACGATTCAGTTCAAAACGTAACTGAAGAAGTTAATGAAACCGAGAGTAAAGAAACGGCCACATCAACCACTATTTCTACCTCTACTTCAGTCTCAACATCACAACTAAAGGATTCCAGTGTTAAAATCACTGTTGAGGAAAGGTTACGAGCTGGCACAAACGACAATGATAAAAATAAGAATAATACTAACAATGCAGATAAAAATAAGGAAAAAACTGTTATGCAAACTACCTTTTACTGTCCCTATTTAGGAACTATAACTATGTCAAGGTTTATTGATCTTTAAGACTTCATAATCTATTTTTTTTATTCGATTAAAATGTATCCGTCGTATGGTCTTTCGATCAGATCCTTAAACAAAAGAGCTAAATAAAGTCTCACAATATTATGTAACAAATCAGTATATCCAATAGTAAGGAAAAGCGTACCCGTACCTTTGCACACACCTGTCTTGTGCACTGGAATATCTTCAGCGTCCATGAGTTGACGAGTGTTCTTTAAGTCTAGCCATCATCATCATCATTTCAATCGAAAGACGTCCTGTTGGATACAGGCCTCCCCCAAATGATGGCACAATCTACCGGTCTTGTGCGTCTCACATTCATCGGATTCCCGCGACCCTCACCATAGCCCAGCAGTCTATCTTGGGACAGGGTCTTCCAACGCTGTGTCTTCTGGTACGTAGTCGTCACTTCAAAACCTTTCGTCCCCATCGACCATCTGTTCTACCGTTAATGCTCGCAGTGCACACTGCCACTTAAGTTTGGCAATTCTTCGGGCTATATCGGTAACCTTAGTTCCTTTGCGAATTTCTCAATCTGATGTAAAAAAGCAAAAAAACTTTTTCCGTTGCCCTTCGCGTGACCTTAGGCCTTCTGATGAGGCCAATTGTGAGCGAACACGTTATGGGGCAACACGCACTGGTCATAGATTTTCGTTTTGAGACACTGTGGTATGTTGGACGAGAAGAAAACGGCTTCCAGAACGCTGCCCAGATTAACCTCTTTTTCGAAGTTAGACCTTATGGTAGGCTGGACCGTCTCTCCCAATTAATAATAAACTTAGTCAACCACAACTTTCAGTGTGAAGTCTAGACTAAAAAAATATCCAGGCCCAAAATTCTCATTTAACTCAAAGCCAAGATCCAACTTTGACCCTCAATAGAATTAAATATGTATCGGAAATAAGTTGTTGCACTGATTAATCGGGATGCCAGCGCCACCTATCGGCGCTCGACGGTGTCTACAACGTCGCGGTCGACCGCAGCCTGGTCAGTTGATCGGTAGCAGTCGGACGATGAACACGTCTTAGAAACTGTCGCGTGCCTCGCTCGAGTAGTTGTCTGGGTTTACAGTGTGTGATTTATATTGTGTGCTGTAGTGAATAAAATTACTTTGGATTATAATTTCATTTAAAATTTTAATTGTTTTTCTATTAACACTCAACCAACACTTCCCGTAGTGCGCCCAAAGTAATAATATAATGGTCAAAAATGACGAAAACCCCATACTTTCGCCGATATATGCCTATATAAATACCAAGGTACAACATACTTTCAAATTTCCTACAGTGGGAGAAATCATTGGATGATTTTTATGTCAGACTTTTACTGACTTAAACCCACTCCTATGTTCCTTCTTTGCTTTGCGTTCCAGGACCCCGGGTTTTCCTTTCAGAAGCGAACCGTTGGCCCCAGTAGGCTTCGACTCTGCTGGACCGATTCGGTTTTGCTGACATGTCTTTGAGGCGCACGTGAACACATAGTGTAAATGCCGTCGACAATTTTGGCTTAGACCGGACAATTATCGGACGGCCGGGCGGTGAGTTACACATTGCTCGCCGTCCGTAAGCTAGCTTGGGCGTGCGTCTATATCCTTGCTAGAATAACTGCTTCGCAGATGGAGGCAACCGCCTGCCATCCCTCCTCACTCCGTACATATAGCCTGTACTAGGATTCGACGCGAGAGGTCGTTGTCGCCGATCGCCCCCACGAGGTCCCCGTGGAACAAATAAAATGCTTGGCAAAACAGACTAACGACACCCTTTCACCAGATAACTTTATACTAACGCTAATTTCCTTACATTACGTTCTCTCTAAACTCATTAAATTATAGTTACAGTCATGCACATCGTTCTTCAAATTTTTTCCTACTCAATAATGTAATTTAAATTGTATATGTTTTTGATCTCGTTAAAAAGATATATAATTATAATAGCTTAGGTTTGGTCATAAGATAGCATGCTCTGCCGCTTATTGAATTTATATTATTATTTAAATAATATTTGAGTCCCGTAAGTGCCATAAGTTTCGGCTTTGCGTAAATTATCCCATCTGTTAAAAATATGATGTGTGAGTTATGATGAGAAAATAAACACGAAAATGTTCAAAAAGCATCAAATTTTATTCTATCTCAACTTCTTGCGGTTTTTCGTCTTCCTTTTTGCCCCGATTATCATTCATAAATCTTCTATTGAACCGTCTCGTCATGTACGGATCAAATTCGTCTGCTACTTTATACTTATCAAAAGTCCTTAGAAACGTATTCATTGCTGTTTGGAAAGCTCTTCTGTAACTGGTTACTGGCATTCTTTCTTTTAACATTACGACAGGTTCAAATGGGATCACTAGTCCTGCTGCAGAGGCAAGGAGAGGCATCAAGGGGGCTGGTAGGTAGTAAGAAAATAATTCCATGGCGCCGTTGACAACGCATGTCCCAATGTTTCTTAGCACTTCGTTAACTTTAGGTGCATTGACAACTTTATATATAGGATCTGAAAAGAACTTATAAACTTTTAGCGTAAAACTGATTTGTGGAACAGCTACTCCAGTATTAGTATCTTTGTCTTCTGTTTCAAGTAACGTTTCAGTGCTAGTTGGAGCGGTTGGTACAGTTTTTAATTCTGGCAGTGTTTGGTTAGGCTGTTTCTCTTGAACGGTTTGGGCTGTCACAGCTTTTTCACTTTCTTGTTCTGTTATTTTATATTGGTCATTTATTTCTGGCTGTTGAGGCTATAGTTAACAAGAGGTCTATATTATTATTATATTTTAATTTAGTAGAATTATAATAAAATAATTAAAGTTCACTATATTTATATGTATTGTTCAAATCTTCGATAAATACAAATAATATCGAAGAAATTTTTATGAATATCTGTCAACCGTGTTGTACATTGTGATTGGTTTCTCGAAACTAGAATAATTACTATATGCACAGATCACAAATCCTTCTCAGAATTCACAAACGGCTAAACACAGCAGATGATAGGATTACAAATGCATCTAGTATCCATTAATAATCCTATTCCAACATGTAGTCAATATGTTAATCGCCTAAATCTACTGGGAATTGGTATCATGGTCTAATTTACATGCAATACTGGTAAACTGGTTTCAGATTAATCGTCATATTCCTAGGGTGTTTGGTATAAAAGGAGTTTAAAGAACAAAATATAATGAAGACACTGTATGAAAAGTGTTATAACTAGAAACAGGTAAGTTCTGAAATAGCGATTAATAGTGAAGTACCTATGAAAGAAGAATACAAAGTTTTGAATAAACTAGGAGAAGGGCAAGAGAAAGTTAATCAAATTTGAAACTTTTATGTTCCTAGATATTTGGATAATACTGATTATACCCAAATTGCATTAACTTCGCCTATGTACCACTACTGTACATGAAGTTTAGATAAATAAATAAGATACATATATTGATGACAATGCTCTTATTGTTTGTAATAAACTCACTGCCGCTAATGATGTGCAAAATATTGAAACAAGAATTGAAGCATGAAATACTGCCATTTTAAAAACTATGCAGTTTCTTGACACTCACATTAGATTTGGGAATAATAATATATTCAATTTGGGTTGTAAATAATTCTGGCAAATTCTAGAAATGAATAACTATAAAGAAAGAAATCGTAAATCTTTATTTTATTGAAATCGATAAGGGCAATCATTGTGTAAGGCATTGCATTTGAAATTGTTCAAGATAGGTTTTAATTCAGATGGAGAATCTCAAAATCTAACCAGAAATTTAAAAAAAAATATACTATCACGACTAAACATACATTAACAACTTTAAACATCTTGTAGAATTAAGGATATATCCACTTAGACCATATCAACTATATTAGCAGTTGTGTCAAATAAATCAGAGGAGAGTGGCTTGAGAGAGAAAAGGCTTGAAAATAAAAATTGTTTTTGTAGGAAAAGCAATAAAATATAGCAATAAAATCGTATGAGGTATTTTAATTAAAGGCTAACCAAAAGCCGTGAAGTTCATATACGCCACGCTGTTGCATGATCGAATATGGTTCCGTTATATTTGTTTATAACTTGTGTTTTATTAGTAGTTACTGTGGATTCTGCACCTCAGGTAATTTTAGATTTATTTTAGTTTTTAGGATAACTTTGACTGGTCTATTAGTCTGTTGATATGTACTCAAATAAGTACCTAAGTGTGAATGATCTTTCACACTTACGTAGGTACTTATCTTTGCTCTAAATTCTTTTGCCACCAACAAAAATAATTCTACTTTTATAACCCAATTTGTTCAAGGATTTTTTACAGTATCTTTCGTCATCTATTGCCATAATAATGATTATAATCCTTATCCATTATACATTATACTTTTTTTTGTTTACCAACTGGGACGCACTTAATTCTTTGAACTCTTCAATTATAGTTTAAATTTCTTAAGTGATTGTATACTAGGTATATCAACCAGTACGGTTAAATTGCCATCTTCATTTCTGGCTCATCACTTCACGAACTCGAATTTGAAGGGTGCTTGGTAATCGTTTTACTTTTGCATACCTATTTAGGTATCTTCATTTTACGGTGTATTTTTACATGATTTCACACAGGTACCATTGTTGGACAATATTAAGCAAGTATTAGATTAGGAGGAGGGTTAGTAGGTTTTGAAGAGGAGCTGTTGTGGCATGGTGGTTACGATCCCAACTAATGATTTAGGTATACGTCATGGTTATAAACCCAGACAGGCGCTTTACTTTGTTTAATTTATTTCATTACCACTGCTTTCGAAACGGTGACTAAAACATTCTGAGGAAATCGGGATGCT
Organism: Mythimna separata; assembly: GCA_030763345.1. Taxonomy (NCBI): domain Eukaryota; kingdom Metazoa; phylum Arthropoda; class Insecta; order Lepidoptera; family Noctuidae; genus Mythimna; species Mythimna separata. The sequence goes on from CM061190.1 coordinate 10,395,828, forward strand.
CTAAAACCACAACTTCGAAGACATGTTATATCCACTATCTTGCTCCAGGTTTGTATGTTGGGCAACGGACCAATCCGTCTCCTAGAGGTCTAAGTCCCCGCAGTGGGAACATTCAAAGGCTACGAGTATTTAACTTATGTTTTATGTACTAGATTAGTATTAGTAGTTGTAGTATAACTATTTTAGAGTTAATGATTATATTTCTGTACTAAAATAAATGAATAAGTAGTGTCTAATCGAACATTTGGTTTCGGGTTAGTTTTTTCGATTTTCAGCTGCCATCCAGTGGAAACAACGAATCTGAATTCTAGCGAGAATAGCCTTAACTAGGTACCTAACTATCTGTTTTTTAAACCCGGAGACTAAAATGACATTTCAACACAAAAGAGCTGGCGTCATTCCTATAGTAAATTTGACATTATTTGTGTCACTTTAGTCTCAGGGTATAAAAAACAGACGATAATCAATTGTTCCTTTTCGCAGGTACCATACGACTACGTGCCATACGGTCGTGAGTCTCGCCGCAGTGCCGATCACCCCCATGATGTCCACTTGAACTATGAGCGCCTGTTCCCAGCCAGAAGGAAATTTGTCGACTCTCCCGCTAGCCATGTCCAACCTAACTTCGATGCCTTTAAAAAATGATTTGACATTTTGCTGTACACACAGATTTTATTATGACAATAGATAATGTGGGTTTTTGGTATTTTTTGTTTTTACTCATTTGGTACTACTTTCTGCTAGCGGTTTCAACTGTAAGAAAGTTGGATATAAACCTATGGAAATAATATATTCCCGGGGTAAAAAGTATCTCCTTCTCAAAGATCCTATCTGGTTGCGTAGCCGCTAGTCAAATCCAGCCTAACTTCGATGCCTTCAAAAAATGATTTGACATCTTGCAGTAACACACAACCATAAGTTTAGAAAAAATCAAAAAAATCTGGAAAGTAGAACTTTATAAAGACTTCCTCCGGAAAATTATTTTTAAACTTGATGAGACGAACAGTTTTAGTTTTTGAAAACTTGAAGACACTTATTGTGTCGGACGGGAAACTACATAACCCTACACTGAGCGCGGCCCGGCACGCTCTAGCCTGTTAAGCCTACTCGTCCAAATCCTAGGACCGCTTTCTAAAACCCGACTGCAAGAAGGGTTTAAGTAGCCTTCTGTTCTTAGCGACCACAACAGGGTCGCGCGACCCACTGCTTATTATAGATTTGTATGGCACTGGTCACCTGGTTTGTAGTTTTCCATGCAAATCGATTACGGGTCGCGAACTCTCGTTGCGGTCGCTAAAAATGGAATGCTCACTTTAGACGCAAGAAAAGAGAGACATATAAATGTTATTCTTAACAGTGAGCAAGAATTCTGCTGAAACAGGCGAGAACCTTAACGTTGCAAGATCTGTGCATTATTGTTTCATCCTCAAACAAAACTCGGTATTTCAAAACAAAAGTAATTAACTGTATTCAGATTATGAAAACAATGCTGCAACGAACAATGCTTACTAAGATAGTTGTACCGAAAATAAATCCGAGAGATATTTCCACAAAGCAGAATTTATGAAATGAAAGTACAAAACATAGACGAGCGAACTTATACTTTATTATACAAATACATACAGATTCAGAAGCGTTCAACACTTTTGATCAATAATACCTACACATTTTTATAAATTAAATAAACTAATATTATAATACAGAGTAATTTTTATACACGCATTAGTGGGTTACACACTGATTAAATGACCACATTATATTAAAATTGTATATCAAATAGACACAAAAATAAATGCATTTTAATTTTTTTAAATAAAATAAATATTAAAACTGTTCATATTAAGTATCCATTTTCGTTTTGTGGCGAAAAAAAATAGTTCTGTGGTCTAAATTTGAATTTAAAGGAACGTGGTTGAAAAATGAGTGGTTGTAGATTTGCAGGTCCTGGTTTGTTAACGATGGTAACTGGCTAAGGAAGCTAGGAGGTCTTGTACATTGACGTGGGAGGGTACAGGCGATGCTAGCTCAGCATACCTGCTGGTGTAGTCTGCTGGACCAGACCGGGATTCATCGTCGTCAGCCTGTGGATAAAAGTATGTTACAATATTTATATCTAGTATGTCTGACCGATGGAGCTTCTTGCCAGTTCTTATCCATAGGAAAGGACCAATTTGGACCGTGCACTAGTTTTTGTCGTTTTATAAGTGCCCTTGTAGGCCTACGTAAAATAAAATAATTTTGATTTTGAATTTTGATGACCTGGCGAGGGTCGCGGGAATCCGATGGATGCGAGACGCACAGGGCTGGTCGTTGTGGCGACGCTTGGGGGAGGCCTATGCACAGTAGTGGACGTCTTTCGCCTGAGATGATGATGTCTAAATACAAGATGAAAGTCACATAGCGACTAGAACGATCAATGGGTAGATAGAGGGAATTATTCAAGTATAAATGGCAATTTTAAAACATTTTTTCCTTCGGAGTACGAGTAGGAACCTACAACAGTAGGTCCTACTTACTAACAATTTAGTTCAATATTGGTATCTGACCGTTGTGGAGGTCTGGTAGGCAGCGGCTCCTCGTATAATACTGGTATTCAGCTAAATCCAGCTTGACTGGAAACCGACCCCAATATAGTTGGGAAAAGGCTAGGCAGATGATGATGATATCTGACCGTTAAAATATTGTTAGATTTCAATCGCCAGTTACAACTAGAATTTTAAAGCTACAGAAATCATTGTGCATGCGTAAAATAGGGCACATTTACAACATTGTAGTGGCAAAATTTAATTTGCTTATGCCGTTACTTCACGCGTGCAAACGCATGCACGTGACCAACTAATTTTCATTATATGTATCGAAATTAAAATTATTGAACCGCAGCAAAAGCGTGTAAAGTCTATTTTTAATCTCTAAGACTACAATGACATTACTAGTCTAAGCCAATATTGTTGGGAAAAGGATAGGCAGATGACTCGGTGGGACCTTGTCTTTCAGTTGCCCTTTACGTTCAAAGGTTACAGGTTTCCATTAAAAAAAACCTTTGGTAAAATTGTGGGTTGGTGGTGAGAGAGTAGTGGTGGCCAAGTATTTACCCCGACTTACAAGTTGTAGGTCACGGGTTTAAACCCGCATTATCTACTTTGTGTAATTTATTTCGCTGCTGCTCTCAAAACGGTGAAGGAAAACATCGTGAGGAATCCGGCATGTCCTAGAACCAAAAATTCGAAGACATGTGACATCCACCAATCCGCACTGGTCCCGCGTGGTGAACTGTTAGGACTCAGCTCATTCCCTCTCCTAGAGAGGAGGCCTGAGCCCTAACATGAATGTCGGAATGATTTCTTCCGCTTTTGGGTGGAGCGGGAGGGCGTGTCAGACTCTTACTGACTAAACCCCACCCAGTTCCTTCGTTGCCTTTGATCTGGGGGACACGGGCTTACCTTTCGGAATTTCAGTGTTCCCCAGAGGCTTCGGCCTTGCCGGTCCCTACAGTTTGCTGACATCTCTTTGAGGCGCGCATGGAACAGAACGCGCCGTTGACGTCTAGCTTCGGTCCAGGTTATTTACCAGACTGCCGGATGGCGGACTACCCAGTGCTTGCCGTCCGCATGAGCCCTAACAATGGAAACACTACAAGGCCGATAATGCTAAAAAAAAATGTGATTATGCTACTAAAAGAAGTGAAGGTTTCTTACCATAACAGCTGACAGCACGCCAACCAAGAGACAGAGGAACGCGAGCCACTTCATGCTGCAACCGAACCACCTCGTTCACTCGTCACCACGTCGCCTAGACGCTTTTATATCATCTCAGAACTGTACTACAGTTTCATTACGACTCAATAACAGAGGAGAACGGATTGATCTGACATGGGCCTTCGTTTATTGCTTATTTTTGCGCCACGGTAGTTTTTATTTTACCCACATTGTGTGGCGTAGGTATTTAGATAAACATCTACTGTCGTCTGTTTTTTATACCCTGAAACTAAATTGACACCAGTAATGTCAAACACACAATAGGAATGATGCCAGTTCTTTTGTTTTGTTATGTCATTTTAGTCTTAGGGCCTCGTTCACCATCTCCGAGTAGGCACTACTCACTGAATAAATTCAAAAATGTGACAGTATTCGTCTGGGTTCCGTATGGTGTCTGGAACCCAAGAATTGCACCATCCCATCTCCTCCCGTGGGTGTCGTAAGAGGCGACTAAGGGACACTCCAGAGAATGGGCAGCAGCATTCTCTGTGCTTTTTTCGAACCACACTGCGATCGCCAACCCGCTTGCCAAGCGTGGCGATTATGGCAAAACCCCCCCATAATGCAGACACACCCAAAGAAACGGCCCCTAGTACCCGGCAGCCCGTCTAACCTTGACTATGGTAGCGGTCAAGGCTACGGCGTGGCAAGGGGTGCGAAGAATCTCCGGAGGAGACTTGGCTACCCATACAAACGACTGGACCTGGCAACATACAACACGCGTACACTCCGGACCAACGAGAAGATCACCGAACTTGAGGAAGAGTTGAGCGGGTTACGATGGAGTATTGTGGGATTATCCGAAGTCCGAAGACAGGGGGAGGACACGATAATTCTCAAATCCGGTAACCTGCTCTATTTCCGGGAGGGCGACCAGCAGTCCCAGGGTGGTGTCGGGTTTTTCGTCCACAAGTCCCTTGTGAACAATGTGGTGAAGATCGAGAGTGTGTCGACTAGGGTGGCTTACCTTATACTCAGAATATCGTCAAGATATTCGCTGAAGGTCATACAGGTATATGCCCCAACCTCGACACACTCCGACGACGAAGTAGAGACCATGTATGAGGATGTATCCAGAGCCATACATGGTTATAAGACTCACTTCACCGTGGTCATGGGGGACTTCAACGCTAAACTGGGCAAACGAGACGGTGATGAGCTGCGAGTGGGGCAATTTGGATTTGGACGTCGGAACCACCGGGGACACCTACTGGCTAGCTTTATGGAGAAGGAGGGCCTCTACATGATGAACTCCTTCTTCAAAAAGCGTGAGCATAGGAAGTGGACCTGGCAAAGCCCCGATGGTGCAACTAAAAATGAGATTGACTTCATCTTGTCGACGAAGAAGCAAATATTCAATGATGTCTCTGTGCTCAATGCGGTGAAAACTGGAAGTGATCACCGCATGGTGAGAGGCACATTGAATATCAACATCAAGCTTGAAAGGTCTCGACTGGTGAAGTCTACGCTCCGTCCAGCACAAATCCAGGTCCAAAACCCCGAAAGCTTTCAGCTCGAACTCCACAATCGTTTCGAGTGCCTGGGAAGCTCCGTGGACGAATCTAACGATGGGTTCGTGGAAACTGTCCATACGGTCGGGTCTAAGTTTTTCAAGACCCACCGTACAAATAAGAACAAGAGGCTCTCGAATCCGACTCTCGAGCTCATGAAGAAGAGGCGTGAGATGATTCTGCAGTCTTCAGACGATTCGTGCAGATACCGTCAGCTCAATAAACAGATTTCGAAGTCCTTAAAACGCGATCTTCGCCACTTTAATACCGAAAGGGTTAAGGACGCGATAGAGCGGAATAAGGGCTCCAAAGTTTTTGCGAGGGATCTGTCTATTGGGCAGAGCCAACTCACGAAACTGAAGACCGACGATGGCAGAGTCATATCCGCTAAATCGGAGCTCCTGGGAGAGATCGAGGCATTCTATGGACAGTTATACACGTCTATCTCTAAACCCACGGCAAATCTAGCGAACGATCCAAGAGCTAGATTGACCCGACACTATACCGAAGATATCCCGGACGTCAGCCTGTACGAGATTGGGATGGCTCTGAAACAACTCAAACACAATAAGGCGCCGGGTGAGGACGGAATTACGGCCGAACTTCTAAAGGCGGGTGGAAAACCGGTCCTTAAGGCCCTTCAGAAGCTATTTAATTCCGTCATACTCGAGGGCAAAACGCCACAGGCATGGGGCAGAGGTGTGGTGGTACTTTTCTTAAGAAGGGCGACAATGCCCTCCTTAAGAACTACAGGCCCATCTCACTTCTGAGCCATGTCTACAAGTTGTTTTCCAGAGTCATCACGAATCGTCTCGCGCGCAGGTTCGACGACTTCCAGCCTCCTGAACAAGCCGGATTCCGAAAAGGCTTCAGCACCGTAGACCACATACATACGCTACGGCAGGTTATACAGAAGACTGAGGAGTATAACCTGCCTCTCTGCTTAGCATTTGTGGACTACGAGAAAGCCTTCGATTCGATCGAGACGTGGGCTGTACTGCAGTCTCTCCAACGGTGCCAGATTGACTATCGGTACATCGAAGTGCTGAAATGTTTGTACAAAAACGCCACCATGTCAGTCAGACTCCAGGACCAGACCTCGAAACCTATCCTCTTACAGCGGGGTGTGAGGCAGGGAGACGTTATCTCTCCGAAACTGTTCACGGCCGCATTGGAGGATGTCTTCAAGGTTCTGGAATGGAGAGGGCGAGGCATCAATGTCAACGGCGAGTACATCACACACCTTCGGTTTGCCGACGATATAGTAGTCATGGCTGAGACTACGGAGGAGCTCAGTACAATGCTCGGTGATCTCAGTAGGGCTTCCGAAAGAGTGGGACTCAAAATGAACATGGACAAAACCAAAGTCATGGTAAACATCCATGTAGCTCCCACTCCTATCAAGATCGGAGACTCTACACTCGAAGTTGTGGACGACTACGTCTACCTGGGACAGACGGTCCAGTTGGGTAGATCTAACTTCGAGAAAGAGATCAATCGTCGAATCCGACTCGGCTGGGCAGCGTTCAGGAAGCTGCACGGTATCTTCTCGTCCAACCTACCACGTGTCTCAAGACAAAAGTCTATGACCAGTGTGTGTTGCCAGTGATGACATATGGCTCAGAAACGTGGTCGCTCACAATGGGCCTCATCAGAAGGCTTAAAGTCACCCAGAGAGCAATGGAAAGGGTTATGCTCGGAGTTTCCTTGCGCGATCATATCAGGAATGAAGATATCCGCAAGAGAACTAAGGTTACCGACATAGCCCGAAGAATCGCCAAACTTAAGTGGCAGTGGGCTGGGCACATTGCTCGTAGAACAGATGGTCGATGGGGACGGAAGGTTCTGGAGTGGCGGCCACGTACCGGAAGACGCAGCGTCGGAAGGCCTCCCACAAGGTGGACCGACGACCTGGCGAGGGTCGCGGGAATCCGATGGATGCGAGACGCACAGGACCGGTCGCTGTGGCGGCGCTTGGGGGAGGCCTATGTCCAGCAGTGGACGTCTTTCGGCTGAGATGATGACAGTATTCGTATGAAATTATCTGTCAAGTAAGATACTCGAAACTTAATCATAGGTGGTGAAACAGTCCCTTAGGGTATAAAAAACAGACGGTAAAGTTGTCAAAAAATAAAATGCCCGTTTTGACATTTGTTATATTATATTTGATTTCTTATTTTGTTTGTTACATTATTTTATTATGCGTACCTATAGCTACAACTTAGCGAGTCTTCAAATCAAGAGTGAATAGGTTACTTCTAGGCAAGCATGCTCCATCGTCGGCCACATCATTGCTTACCATCAAGTTTTTTTTTTTTTTTTTTTTCTGGTAGGGGAATCATCAGAATGACTTCCCCCGCTCTTGGGCGGAGCGGGAGGGCATGTCAGACTCTTACTGACTAAACCCCTACCCCGTTCCTGCGTTGCCTTCGTTCTGGGGGGGACTCGGTATCAACCGTTAGGAATACCACATGTTCCCCCCAGAGGCTTCGGCCCTACCGGGCCCCTACAGTTTGCTGACATCTCCTTGAGGCGCGCGTGGAACAGAACGCGCCGTTGACGACTGGGCTCGGTCCAGATTATTTCCAGACTGCCGGACGGCGAGCTACCCAGTGCTCGCCGTCCGCGAACCCGCGCCTACGGTGGTCGGAAATCGGGATCGGGATCTCGGCGGCGGCGGCGTGAGGACCGTTCCCTCACGCGCTCGCGGTCAGCAGCCTCCTTCACGAGCATCACTGCTTCGCAGAAGGAGGCGACCGCATGCCAACCCTCCTCGCTCCGGACCATGGCCTGAACCAGGGCCCGGCGCGAGAGGTCGCCGCTCCCGATAGTCTCCACGAGGACACGGCGGTGCTCCGCCCAAGCGGGGCACACTTCTACCGTGTGCTCCACCGTGTCCTCCGGGCGGTCCACACAGTGGCGACACCCGGGCGTCCTCTCCTGCTTGATTCGATGCAGGAACCTCCCGAACTTACCGTGTCCGGTGAGGACCTGCGTCACACGGAAAGAGAGGACGCCGTGACCTCTTTCCAACCACTCCTCAAAGAGGGGCCTAACCGCCTCAATGACGGCGTGCCCAGCACTGGGTTGCGACAGTCGCAGTCGCCATGCCACCCTAAGATCCCGCCGGAACTCTGTCCGCCATGCCGCGACTTGTCGCGGCAGCGGAGTTTCGCCCCGGCGTTGCATCTCCACGCGCAAATCGTGCATGCGTGCAAGGACTGTTGCCTCCAGATCCCACGGTGGCAGGCCAGCGAGGAGGCTCGCCGCTTCGCGGGAGATCGTGCGGTATCCCCGCACCATCCGGATGGCCATGACCCTCTGGCAAGCGTTCAGCTTGGCCGCCGGTCGCTTACCTAGCGACGGCGCCCAAACCGGCGCCCCGTAAAGGGCCATGGACCGAACGATCCCCGCGTAGAGCCTCCGGCAGGGGGCGTCTGGACCCCCTAGGTTGGGCAGAAGCCGCTTCAGAGCGGCCCCAGACCTGTCCAGTTTGGGGGCCAAACGTCGGAAATGCTCCTCGAAAGTCCACCGGCTGTCGAGGACGAGTCCCAGGTACTTCATCGCCGACCCGACGCCGATGTGGACCCCCCCTACCGTTATTTGGGAACCCGGAGGTGGCGCGTACCGAGGGCCATAAAAGCACATGGCCTCGGACTTGTGCAATGCCACCTTGAGTCCCAGTTGCTGGATCCTCTCCACGACTGTCGCAACCCCGCGTGTCGCTGTTTCGGCCGCCGCCTGGTACGACTCTCCCCGCGCCAGGACCAGCGTGTCGTCTGCGTAGCAGACCACGCTGACCCCGTCGGGGAGGTCGCCGCGCAGCACGTAGTCGTATCCGATGTTCCACAGGGGCGGTCCTAGTACCGATCCCTGCGGAACACCGCACGACATCTCTCGCCGTCTCCACTCTCCCTGGTGACCGGGATAGATGATGAACCTATCCGACAGGTAGGCCTCGATTACACGACGGAGGTAGGCGGGCACCTCGTGATACCGAAGTGCCGCCCCGATGCAACTCCAGGGCAGGGAGTTGAAGGCATTGGCGATGTCCAAAGACACCGCCAAGACGACCCTGCCCCGAGACACCGCATCCCCCGTCGTGAGAGCCCTCACGCGCATGATGGCGTCCACCGTGGAACGCCCCCTGCGAAAGCCGAACTGGCCGTCCGAAAGGTCCGGCCCCACCCGCGCAAGATGCCCGACGAGGCGGTCTGCAATTACTCTTTCAAAGAGTTTGCCCACCTCGTCGAGCAGCACAATGGGCCGGTACGCGGACGGAGAGTCCGCGGGGCGCCCCGGCTTCGCAATGAGGACCAGTTTCCCGGTCTTCCAGCGACGGGGAAACTGTCCTCTCTCCATGCATGCGCTAAAGAGCCCTCGCAATCGAGACCCGAGAGCCTCCATGGCCAGGACCCATACCCTGCCGTGCACGCCGTCGGGTCCTGGGGCGGTGTTCTTGAAACTGAGTCTTCGTACCACCGCCCTCATCTCTACCTCGGTCACCTCTGGAGCGTCGTCCTCGTCGTCGCTGGTGTGGTCCGCTACGGGTACCGCAGGTGGCGGAGCCATGAGCGGGGGAGTATGTTCCCCTCGCTCAGGGAACAGATTGGCCACCACACCCTCCACAACTTGGGGCCGGAGACTCTGAGTCAGAGGGGGAGCCCATGGGCGGAGTTTGTCCCGCACCACCTGGTAAGGGCGTCCCCATGGGTCCCTGTTCAGAGTCCCCAGCCACACATTGCGGGCCTCCAACTTGGCCCGCTTTACCTCTGTTCGGAGGGTGCGCCTTGCCGCTCTGTACCCCTCGTAAAGCTCCGCCTCCCTGGCCACCGCATCCGGCGGGCGGGTGCGGCGCCTGCGGAACCTGGCGTACCGGCGCCGCGCGGCGGTGCACGCCTCGCGCAGAGCCGCAATCTCCGGCGACCACCAGTACACCTGGCGCCGAGCACGTCCTGGATGGACTCGGGGCATCGCCTCGTCGCAAATTTGCGACATGGCCTCCTGGAACCACTCTGCCTCAAGGTCAATTTCGACAGGCCTGTCCGGTGCTTGCACCCAGGCCTGTACCCTCGCGGCTTCCAGGAGAGCGTCCCGGTCCATCTGCCTCAGCGCCCACCGCGGACCACACGGGGTCTGCTCCCTGACCGGCGCGGTCGAGATCCGGGCGGAGACGTCAAACCGGATGTACCGGTGGTCGGAATACGTCTCCACCCCCTCCATTACGCGCCAGTCGACGACGCGCGGCGACAGAGCGGGGCTGGCGAACGAGAGGTCCACCACCGACTCACCCCGCATCCGCACGCACGTGGGGACAGAACCCCGGTTTAGGACGACCAGGCCTGTCTCTAGAGCCCAGTCCTCCACCATCCGACCCCGTCGGTTCGTCAGCCGGGAACCCCAAGCCAGATTCCAGGCATTGAAGTCCCCGCAGACGACCACGGGGAGGGATCCGAACCCAGCGACGACGGCATTCAGCTCCATGAGGGAGTTGTGGAGATCGGCGAGATCTCGGTTCGGGGACAGGTAGACGCCTACCACTGCAATGTCCCCGACCCGTGCTGCCACGCAGCCCCGCCTTCTCGTGATGGACTCGAGAGGCGGGATACCGGCGGCGGCCGACGAAATTAGGGTCACCGAGCCGCTCAGGTCCTGGACCCAGTCTTCCCTGGGCAGGACAAAGTACGGCTCGGAGACCACGGCGATATTGATCGACCACTGCGCCATGCTCTGGAGCAACAGATCCTGAGCGGGGGCGCAGTGGTTGATGTTCGCCTGGAGGAGACGTAATGGGGCCATCACTGACAGTCCATTACGGTCTCCTCCGGAGCCCCCCTTGAGGGCTCTGCCGCGGCGATGGCGGCAGCAGCGTCAGCCTTGGCTGCGGCGGTGTGGACTTTGGGGTGAGGGCCCCTCCGGACCTTACCCTTGGCTGTGGCGGGGGGGTCGCAGGACCTGCTCCCAGCCCGGTGGTCGGCAGCCTTGCCTGCCGCCGCACATGCGTAGCAGTGCGGCGACGCACGGCATTCGACGGCCCTGTGACCGGGCTGACCGCACTGGAAGCAGCGGTCACTGCGGTCCACCTCCGCGGCGCAACGGGCTACCGCGTGGTGCCCCACGTGGCAGCGGAAACACCGCAGAGGTCTGGGCTCCAGCACCTTGACTTGGGCTGAAACCCAGCCCACCAAGAGCCTTCGGCCCTCCGCCGTGATGGCCTTGACTGCCGATACGGGGCAGCTCACCGTGACGGCTCGCATACCCGTGCCGTCAAGGCGGATGATGCCCGCCCGCACTTGGTCGGTCGTGCACCCTCCCGCCTCAACGATGGCGGCCACCACTTCCTCCACCTTGACGGAGTCGTCCAGGCCCATGATGCGCATATCGATGCACTTTGTGGGCCTGGACACTCGGGCGTCCTCCTCGTTCACAGACGCCCTGACCTTGTCAGCCAGGGCGTCCGCGGCAGGACCGCTGTCCTCGCCGGGAACCTCCAGCATCCAGGCACCGGTCACGGTGCGCCGCATGCGGAAGCCCTTCGAGGCCCCGTACTCGTCCAGGTGAGGGAGTACCGCCTTTTTGGCCTTCTCCATCACGGCGTCGTACGTTACGCCCCTCTTCTCCGCGCCCGGTTGTAGTGTGATCACTACAGCCGCGGCGCCCGGGGCGCGAAGCCGGTTCGCCACGGCACGCTTTTTGCGCTGCTGCCGCCTTTCCCTCTTTTTGGCGGCCCTGGCCGCCTTGCCCGCCTGCTTCTTGACGCCGACGACCGACCACTCGGCGCCAGCTGGAGAATCGGCAGGCGGGGGCAGCCGAGGCCGCCCGTTCGCCACCACAGCGGCTGGAGCACCCGCCGCATTGGCGGTGGGCGCCGCCCTAGCGGTGGGCGCCGCTTTGCCCTTCGCAGGAGGGGCAAGGGCAGGAGCTGCCCTCCCCTGCTGCTTCGTCTTCTTTGGGGCCTGCCTAGCGGTCGCAGCCGCTGCCGTCACGGCCCCACGCCCGGCTTGCCCTGACGGGCCAGCCTTGGGCGCGGCAGCTGCCGTAGGCGCAGCTGCGGCGGCGTACGACGCCGCCGGTCTGCGACCGGAGCCCGCGAGTGGGGGACGCAGCACCATCCCCTCCAGCAGGGACAATTGCCGCTGGAACTGCTCCTGCTGCCGCAGCATTTGCTGCCGGAAGGCAGCTAGCTCCTGCCGCAGCAGGGTCAGAGCCCGTCCCTCTGGCTCGTGCTGGGGTTGGGTCTGCGCCGACCCCTGCCCCTGCGGGCTCCCCGCCTTTGGAGGCTGCTGGGAGCAGACTTCCCTCGGAGGGGCGGCGGCTTCCAACACCTCCCTCCGGTTCCTCGCACCCCGTTTGTCCAGGGCCTTCTGGAAGGCCTCCAGGATAGGGGGCATGGCCTCGGCGACGGCAGAAGTCCTGCTCTTCTGGGTGCTCTTCCTTGCCACCAGCCGCAAGGATTCAGCGACCAGGTCGCAGACTTCCTGGTGAGCCTCGTCGGTGGAGTCTCCCCCGTCGTCCATCTCACCGCCAGACGGCCCCAAGGGACCAGGGCTGAGTGCTCCGGGATGACGTCCCTCCGCGGCAATCTTCCCGGCCCTCTCCGTAGCCTCCTTGGAGGTCAGCACCCTCCCTCTTCCAGCTTGGCTCGCTCCTCCCCGCCGAGCGGTGGGGATTTTGCGAGCCGAGCCCTTCGCACTATCCGACTTGTCGGACTCCTCGTCCGACTTCAGGTAGCGCTTCCGAGAGCTGTGCAAGCTCCCGGAATCGCTAACTAACTCCTCCCCCGAGCTCTCCGAGCCCTTCCGCGATGCCGCATCGGACTCCGACCGCGCATCGCTCTTCTCCTTCTTCTCGTCGTTGTTGTTGGGTTTTCGTATTAATTTTTCCATAGTTGGTCCCACGAGTATTGAACTTTGTGTACCTGCTCAAAAAGGGTGGTCCGCACTAGAGACTAATTTAGCTACCCATTAGTCAAGCTAACAACCTCCCTCACGGTGCGCCGCCGCTTGGAGGTTTGGGGTAATTTTTTATAGAGGTTGTCTTCCTCTCGGCCCGGGCGGTTAAGCCAGGACCCTCGACCCCCACCAAAAGTCAGAAACATGACCTTGGACAATCAATGGGGCTACGAGACTAACGGTGGCAGGAGGAGAAGCGAGTCTTCCTCCTGCCTGCCCGGCAGCAGGGTAAGTGCATACCGAGCCCGCTCTTGCTTCGCCACTGTGCCCTCTGCTGAAGCAGAGGGACACGCGTTGAAGCGCTCCTTCAGACAGAACATTCGCAGACGGCCATCGAGGCTCCTTAGGCAGAAGTACCCAAGAGAGTCGTTGGCCGCCTCCCAGGGTGCACCGTCCCGCGGACTGGCCTTCACTCCGGAAGAATCCGTTAGGGAATTCCAGCCCGCGAGCACGCGTGGAGGTTTTCTGTCGCGGCACCCCATTGCTTACCATCAAGTGAGATAGTGGTCAAACGCGAGCCTATGCTGCCTTATTACTGTTATATCTCCTGCCTATCCTATTGTAATAGGCCACCGTGACTGAAATTCGGTCGTCATGTTGGTGCAGTCACAGTGGTTCGGTGATGGTTTAGCAGTTGACACTGCGTGACGCAAGTTCGACTCTCGTTCGGTACAAATGTATGGGTTACAGATGGTTGTTCCGGATCTGGGCGTCTTGTCTACGTAAGTTTTTAAATGTTTGTAAACGCACCCACGATACAGACGTTATTTTGTAACGGGAAGAAAAGTTTTCCGTTAAAAATATAACAATGAAAACTGCCTTACAACTATATCAACAAAGTTAGGTATTGAATAAACGAAAATATACGTAGGAACTCAGTATATAGGAACATACCAACATAATATTATTGTTTGTAAAATAATAAAATAATCTGATTTCTACGGATTTAACACGCTTTAATTAAAATCGAGTTACGATTTGAGGCACATCGTAGGTATACTGAATGTTCTGAGAATTGAAATAAACAAAATGAGATACTGAGAGTCCCTTAAAAAAACCTTTTTTAATAAACTTCGTCTTCTCTCAATTCAACTGATTTTATTTTCTATTTTGCTTAATGATACCTTATACAAATAATGTACCTTATACATGTAATGTATTGTTTTCTACTCACTTATCAAGCGGCTTTGCCCGCGTGAACGTTAGATACTTATCTACTCCTTAGAAAAAAAGTCTTACATCAGGTCCTACACACTCAGGACCAGTGTGCCGACAGCCATGTTTCATGCAAATCTATTTAGCTGTTAAATTAAGTGTTTAATAAATATAAAGTTACAATATAGATATGTCGTATCCGGCAGCAAATTTGTTGACAACAAAACAAGGCACGCCATCTAGTGGCAACTAGAAGAACTAGAGGTGACATGCTTTGACAGACTCATGCGTTTCCGTTCCGGTGGTGGGGCAGAGGCTGCCAAGGGCAGCGGACAGTCTCAGCCCCACAGAGTACTTTTATTCTCAGCCCGACCGTCCTAATGTCAAGACGCAGTGGAATTGTCCGACGTTTTGTTGCGTGTTAACCTACCTAATGATAGTGCACTGTATCGAATTGTATTGATAAGTGATTAAAATCCTAGCCATTGTTATTTATTGCACGATACCCACGTAGGCCCATCTGGTTCTGGTCCGTAGCTCGAAACCAATCCTGGACGATCCGATGGTTAGATTTATTCGCAATCATTTCTGTTGGGACTGTTGGGGGTGTCTTCTAAAAAACTGTTCTTTAAGTTTCCGTTTTTCTATCGCGGGTTGCACTGTTGTGTTCTCCTTGATTAGTTATCTTATGAAAAACTTTTTCTCTGTGAATAATGACATTATAGAAACCTAGTCGAGTTTTATTAAAATACTAGCGACTCACCCCGGCTTCGTACGGGTGCAAATTTATTAGTGTTGCTCGACTATATTATGCATGTATTATACATTTAAATCTTCCTCTTAAATCACTATTTACTAAAAAAAACCGCATCAAAATCCGTTGCGTAGTTTTAAAGATTTAAGCATACATAGGGATATAGGAACAGAGAAAGCGACTTTGTTTTAAACTATGTAGTGATTGCCGAGTCCCAATAGTAAGTAGGTATATGTATGGATTACAAATCTAAGATACATAGGTAATAAAAAAAAGGCAACAGAAGACTAAAAATTATATAAAATACCGGTCAAGTGCAAGTCAGACTCGCACACTGAGGGCTCATTCATCATCATCATCTCAGCCGAAAGACGTCCACTGCTGGACATAGGCCTTCCCCAAACGTCGCCACAGCGTCCGGTCCTGTGCGTCGAGGGCTCATTGCTTAACATTTATTACGTTTACACCACAACGATCTTACTTACACATATGAGATGAGTGTTTAATAGCGATGTGTGTGGCGAAAGGTTTTATTTGAACATATCGATGGTTCTCGATTAATTCGATTTTGACTCGAGTCGGACTCGGTCTGTTATTGGACTGGCACATGGCGCGTTCATTCGCGAGTTGTCCCCCAATGATTTCGAGTTTTGAACAAGAGTGATTCATACAATCAAAAACCAGTGGTCGATTTCTAGTCCAGTCAAAATAGACATTCAAGTTTGCATTAATTCCCAACAAGCTGGATTTTTGTGCAGGCCTTGAGTACGTCATTACGAATGATATGTCAAAAGTCCCCATCGATCCCGCTTGTGCGTTGTTTTTTATTCGAGGTCAAAGGTCACAAATTTGCGTTTTTTGCGTATATCTCTGAAAATACGAGAGCTATCGAAAAATGGTTTAGACAAAGTTTGTAGATCGTAAAATTGTCAACAAAAAAGATCTTAACACTTTTCTTCTACAAAGCATCGTTTTCGAGATATCGTGACTTTAGACCGCAGGAAAGTCGTATTTTAGTGTAACAATCACTGTGGTACGGTTAGCCTCAGCAGCAACGAAGTCATATTCATATTGAATGCGGGCAATGACACTACTTGCTAGCTCATCAAAACCAGTCTGAGCTTCCTTCAAGATGGTTTTCTTGAAGTCAAAGGTTGAAACTTGAGACACTCTTCGTCGAAGATGCTTCGCATTTTTTTTTAATTTCAGCCGTTTAATCTGCTTCATTGCCACAGAACAAACAATATTTCTTGAAACAAAAACACGATTCACTACCTCAAAATCTAGGAGGACTAATCCCAGCTGTGGTAGCTATCTCCGCCTCACGCTGTCTTTTAGCTACAGCGATGCTGCTCTTCCAGGTGTATGCTTTACGACACTGCTTATGTGTCGTTACAGATGATTTGTCCTTCAAATATTCATCGAACCCATCACCCCTTAGTATGAGTGCATAATTGTATTTTCTATGTTTAAAATAGCCATAATTCGAGAACAGTGCACCGTAGAAGAAAAAGTGTTAGATCTGTTTTATAGAAAATTTTACCATCTACAAACTTTGTCTGAACCATTTTTCGGTAGCTCTCATTGTTTCAGTGATATACGCAAAAAACGCAAATTTGTGACCTTTGACCTCAAATAAAAAACAACGCACAAGCGGGATCGATGGGGACTTTTGACATGTCATTTGTAATGACGCATCCAAGACCTGCACAAAAATCCAGCTTGTTGGGAATTAATGCAAACTCGCATCATAATTTAGTCTATTTTGACTGGACTATTCATTGACTCGAAACAATTGAAAAGCATCTCGATTATTTTGTAGAACGGCGAGTTGATGATTGACGCAATGGTTTATTTTAACGACTCCGATTCTATCGATTGCTAAAACATCTCTGAATCGCCCATCATTATCATCTGCCTAGCCTTTTCCCAACTATCCTGGGGTCGGCTTCCAGTCAAGCCGAATTTAGCTGAATACCAGTATTTTACGAGGAGCGGTTGCCTACCAGACCTCCACAACCCATTAACTGGGGTAACACGGCACTTCATGGCAAAACTGGAGTCAGATTTATCATTAATTTATTTATTATCTCTGTATCGCTCATTGCTCTGTCTATACTCAACCTTATCGGCTTCTGCAAAGTCGGTTGAAAGGCAACGGACCCCTGAGATTGCGCTGCGGTTTGGCATGTCAAACTGTAACTGAGATCTATCGAAACGTTTCAGGAATTCAGTCGCATAGCTACGAATTGGATTTGTAGATAGATTCTGTGGAATTGTTTGAAAGTCACCGCGACCCTTGAACTCGAAAGCAACTCAAAAACAAGGGTGTGTGGACGTTAGTCAGCAAAAAACTGACACTCTCCTGATAGAGTGAGCAACAGTGACCTACTTTTACTAATTAAAAATCCACTCCTTTTCCTTCAGTTACTTTTTGCGTTTTAGGGCAGCGAGATAAATTTATTTGATGATTTTTCACCCTTGGAAAAAGAGATAGATACTCTTAGATAGTATGCATACGTACACCTTAAACTTCCTTATGAATCACTCTATCTATAGGTGTAAACTACATGAAAATTCATTTAGACAGCTAAATTATTTTCCATGATTTTATGGCTGGTCCGATACTATAGTCTTTTTTACATAGCATGGGTTTGGTGACAGCAGGACGAAAATATGCTTCTGTAGTTACTCAGATACTCGCGAAACGAGACACAATAGTAAAACAATAACAGCGCGGTCTCATAGGACCGGTTGGGGATTCAAACGTTAAGATGAGAGAAAAGGATAGATAGCTACATTGTATGAATCTGACAGCTGTCACCAAACCATCTTATAGCAAATTTAGTATGAAAGTTATTCATAGTGATCAGTATTGCCAGTGTTTTTATTTATTGTTGTAATGTCATCTCCACGTTGTATATAATACAAGTCAATGATTGTATGCTCATTGTAGGGTAGAAGTGTAAATGACTTGCAAATGCTACGTTACCTTATCATATAATTATTCATCTCGTTCCAACATGCACATCTGGCTATTGCTTTCACTGTTCGTCACCGCTTGGAACAATTTGAAAAAATATATACGTTGCTTCAACACGAGAAGTGCCCCAATGACAAGCTCGTACATAATTTTTTATTATAAACCTTTATTATACCTTTTTCGATTGCGAAACGAATGCGAGTGATAATCGGACTACTATCCAAATAACATTAACGTTTGTATCCCCAACCGGTCCTATGAGACCGCGCTGTTATTGTTTTACTATTGTGTCTCGTTTCGCGGGTATCTGAGTAATTAAGAAAAGTGCGTGTATATGTGGTGGTAAGTGTGTGTGTGTGGAGTGGCTTGTGAGTGTGTGAAGTGGTGGCATTTGCGAACCGAAATGCAAGTGAATATCCATATAAAATTAAGAAAAGTGCCTTCGTGGTGGCGTGGTGATGTTGGTGAATGTGTGCGTGGCGTGTGCGTGGCATGTGCGTTGTGTGTGCGTGGTGTATGCGTCTGTCATCCCTTCGTGTGCTGCTCCTGAAATACCAAGCCGGTCTGGTCTTCGGTCGACTGACCGTGAAGCTTACAGGTTAGTGCTGCATGTTTCCTTTCCAATTTCATTTACACGACGTCATAATTTCTGAGTCGCATTTGTGTCCTTTACTCACCGTCATAATTTCATCGTCCTAATCTGAATCGCATTTGCAAGGTCAATCTACCTACGTATTTTTCAACCCGCGTCAATACAGTTCACTCATCATTTTTTGAACCAGTTCTCTGCGTTTAGGATACTTAATATTTAATTGATGTAAAGTGCCATCATATTCCAATAATGTAAATAGGTATGTGTTCCCCTTGCTTTAACTGACTAAAACCATACCTATGCTCCTTCAGTTGCCCTTAGCGTTCTAAAACCATGGATATCATTTTCGTTCTTTTTCCCATGGCCCTAGTAGGCGTCGGCCCTACTGGTTCCCGACATCATCATCTACCTAGCCTTTTCCCAACTACATACATATATTGGGGTCGGCTTCCAGTAAAGCCGGATTTAG
The DNA here is from genome assembly GCA_030763345.1 of Mythimna separata. Lineage (NCBI taxonomy): Eukaryota > Metazoa > Arthropoda > Insecta > Lepidoptera > Noctuidae > Mythimna > Mythimna separata. The sequence continues at coordinate 10,414,999 of CM061190.1, forward strand.
CTGTATACCAGTATTTTACGATGAGCGGCTGCCTACCAGACCTCCACAACCCGTTAATTGGGTTAACTGGAGGACTGGAGTCAGATTTACTGAATTTACTGGTTCCCTACGATTAGCTGAAATCTTTTTGAGGCGCCCGTGAAACACTACGCGCTGTCGATATTTATTTTCGACGTAAAATTCTCATTACATTTTTTTTTGTCTACTTATTCATCTATTTAAATAATTTTATTTTACTGTTCCTCTATTCATTGCGATAAATACCGTATTTACGTCTTGAGTGGTGGTATTATTGCCAACATTTACGTACTAAAATTTTTGTAAAATTACATAATCTGACAAAAATGGTATAAAAACTAAACTGGGTAAGTGCGAGTTGGACTCACGGTCTGAGGGTTCCGTACCAACTCATATATCAAAATAGTTCAATTCTCGAATCGGGCTTTGAAGATGTTTTTCGAATCATATTTTTTTCAAGTGACGTCACATCATCATCAAAAAAAAATTTCGATTTCTAAACTTTTTCCTATATTTGTGCTTTAACACCTTATTATATGCCAAATTTCAGAATTCTAGGTCAACGGTAAGTACCCTATGGCTTCGACGTTAGAACGCAAATGCGCGATCATCGCGCGAGTAAGCGATGCGACCATTGTTTTTTTTTTTAGGAAGAGGAATCATCAGAATGACTTCTCCCGCTCTTGGGCGGTGCGGGAGGGCGTGTCAGACTCTTACTGACTAAACCCCACCCCGTGTTCGCGCGATGGCAAAATCTGTGTGTCCTATCATCGCGCGAATTGACGACGCGAGCGAGCGAGCGACCGTGGACTAGGGCAGTGGCACGGTCGATACCAACAACCATGGATGTCAGAGACGCTCAATTTTTGCTGTCGGGAAATATTTGGATGACTTCACATGGATGACTTTGGATGACGACACGCAAGATCGCGCGAATTTCAATTAGGACGCCTATTCGAATTCAATATGTTTGATCGCGCGTTCGTACTAACTAAAAAAAATTACATACATCCAAACTTAGAACCTCTTCCTTTTTGAAGTCGGTTAAATAGCAATCGCATCACTGTTTCTCATCAAGTGGTATGCAATCAAGCCCTAGTCTGTCCTAACTAATATTATAAATGTGAGTGTGGATGTTTGTTACTTAATCACGCAAAAACGCCGAAATTTGGCATGCATACGGCCTTTGACATGGAAAAGAACATAGGCTACCTTTTATCTCGGTTCTCTTTTGTTAAACCTATATTAACTCGTAGACGAAGTTGAAAGTAGAAGCTAGTATAAAATAATACTTCTAACTTACAACTCAATATAAAAATGCATAACCCCGCTACGTATCTACATACCGCCGTCACATTGCACGCGTCCAATCGCTCAAACCGCTGAATATTTCATGACGATTCCTTCACGAGGCGGCAGATCGATAGCACTTACTGCAATAATGTTTCTTTTATAACGCTGTGAAAGCCTGCATTACGTAAAGGTGGCACAGTATGAGAATCGATACTCTACGTGGGAAAGAACAGAAAAAACACGTAATAAATGTAATATTATTGTATGGAATCGTACATACTTCAGACTTATATTATAAAATAGGCGAAAGTTTGTGAGTGTAATATAATATATGTACATTACTTTCTCGCGCTCCTAATCTTAGCGAGGGGTAACGTTGTTTACCCCTTGCTAGGATTTTTTGCTTGGTTTGATTGCTCTTATATAACCGTGGGTGCGCTTACGCACATGTAAACTCACATAGATAAGACACACAGACCTGTCACACCTGTCTGTAGGTTCTACGAATACGAGTATTCCGTGCGGGGATCGAACCCGCGACCTGCAGCGCATCAGACAACCGCTCAAACACTGCGCCAATCGTGCCGTCAATGCTCTTGGTGCACAGATAGACTAGGTCCTGGAATAGCATATAAGGTATATTTTTTATCTCGAGGGTTTACTATCCCAAGAGAACATGCAAAGTGACGCCATCCTAAATCCAATAGGATAGACTCCTGAAGATGGCGACCTAGATTTTTTTTTATGCACCCCCGTTCCCCATGCTAAGGGTACCAATGATAAGGATTTGTTGTGAAGAATACGAAAAAAAACTATATCTAATCATGATTAAACCAAAACAGCGGACAAATTTTTAAAAGCTTGTTTTAAAAAATATTTTTCAATGCACTCAAAAACCTGCTCCGGTTACAGCTTTTAGGCACGTAATTTACTGTTTTCTGCGCTTGTGTGGAAAAGGGCACGAGCTTTACCCTATCACAATTTATTGTATTTATCATATCAGGCTATGCTAAGTAACTTTCTCTATGTGTATCAAAATGAACTATTTCCTAACATTATCTTGTTACCAGACATACTTTTGACATCACAGAGATCGAGGTCAAATAAAACGCAAAAACAACTTAATTTTCTACACTACATTTTCTTCAAACAACAAAATAAAACTCGACTATATACAGTAAAACTTCAACAAACGCTCCAAAAGCGAGGGCTATAAAAGTTGCCACGCGACTGTAGAGCTTCAGGCTTTGGGATAGAGGTGACGTCGGTTGTGGCGGCAATGGGTCCGGCACCACTTCTAAGTCGCGTCTCTGCCGATCAAGAGGGAACACTGCACGCCAGGGAGCATCCTGGAAAATGTGTCTGTTTGTAAAAAGTTAATTTTTCTGTGGACTTCTCGTCTGGTTATAATTTAGACGTTTTCTGGGCTATAGTGAAAAGGCTCTTGATAATGTAGTGCGTTTCACTATTAATGATTGTATCACTGCTTTATCATTAGATGGGATCACACTAAAGCACTGGTAAAACATATTAAAAAAAAACTGAAGTTTCAAATTCCAATTTTGAATTATTATTATTTCTAGAGCCCTTATAAAACGTTAGTAATTAGTGTAAGGAGTTTAATGCCCGTTTTCACCAACAGGCCCTAAAATTTAAGTGTCTCTTAAGCCAATATAATCACGGTTTTTGCAAGTTATTAATAAGTTATTATTCTGAATTAAAGTATGACATCTTTAAAAGTGTTCGATTTCATACTTTGATTCAGAATAATAACTTTATAATATGCAAAAACCGTGATTATATTGGCGTAAGAGACACTTAAATTTTAGAGGCTGTTGGTGAAAACGGGCATAAGTCTCTTTCTATGGAGGAGAACAGGAAAGGATCTTCTGGGTACCCTTAATTTTTTTTTTTTCATTACAATATTTCCATATTACTATCGCAGTTGTAAGAACGAAGTATTTGAAGTCTCAACTTGGGTACCTTACTTTTTACAAAAAGTCGGACTGACGATTTCGTGTAGGATGTGAATATTTCCTGGATGCTGGAAATATAGGGCCAGTCGTTGCGGCAATGTTTGAGGTAAGGATCATCTCCTTGAGGACACGATGGTGATCCGTTCAAGCTGGGCAAACCTCAAACCGATGCTCTACCTCTCAGGCGATCCTCACAATAGCAGTATCAATTTCTTCCCAATGAATCCGAAAATTCTCGTCGGTTCGTTCCAAAATATCCCTTTTACTTCAAACCAAGTAGTTATTGGTTATTGAATTATAATTATACCTTATCAAAAACGATGGCTGGGTTCAGCTCCTGAGGCATCAGTGCTGACTGGAGATCCGCATCGCTGAGTATTTTATTCTAAAAGCAAATATACACCAATATAAAAGGTTAATAAAATTAGAATAAAGTAAAATTATACCTCCCCAGGTACAGAAGGTATGGCAAAGTCCGAAGGGTGTTTCCATGCTAGATTTGGAGAAGGCCTGCTTGTATCAAGCGACGTCTTTCAATACACATAGGAATTTGTATACCGGGCTGCGTTCGATTATGAAGGGGGCTCTGGCTAGAGGGCTAGGACTACTTTCGGCATGGCGGTTAGAGTTCCGGTGGGATCTCATCAACACAACGCAACCTCGTGATTGTTGCAACCTGATGTTGGGCTCACCACAATTGCGATGGTACTCGTAAGACCCATCTTTGAGTGGCTCAAGAGGCGCCACAGAGTCCTCACCTTCCGCATGAGGCAGCTCCTCACCGGACATGGCAAGTTTGGGAGGTTTCTGATTCGGATTCATTTGGAAGACACGGTGGAGGTGTGCACCGCTTGGGCGGAACGGAACTTCGTGGAGGCGATCGCTGCGCTAAACATCCGCGCCTGGCCCTGGTTCAAGCCATGGTCTGGAGCGAGAGGGTACAGGGCGACGCTTTAATGAGTAGAGAAGTTTAGAAAAAAAAAACATTCATCTGAAACACCAATTTCAAATTCAAATATGCAGTACCTTTTAATAATAACTTCCCATTAATCCTCATTACCGTTCAAAAATACGTCTGAAGCCTGTAATTTTCCCCTTTTATTAAAATCGTGCTCATTTTTCACCACTAAAAGGGATATTTATCATGTTTGTGACAGTGTAAGGTGGTGTGATAGATTGGGGCGGCCTTCGGAGGGAACTAATGCACCAATTATGGCCGCCGTATCGATTAGCTGATAAAATATTAAAGAGCGGGGTTGTATTTGCATCACATTGTAGTCGGTTTATGCCAGTTTACGTTGTAGCTACTTGTAGGTTTAGATTTATTTTGAAATTGTTCTAACGTTTTTTTTATTATATTTATTAGTAATTCTTTCAAAAAATCCCTTTTCTTTAATTGAACAGACTCTTTCGAAAAGCTTCTACAGGTTTTTATATATAAAGAACATTGCAGTGTCTGTCTGTAATATCAAAAAGTACATACAATACCTCTAGCAAATAATGCCGGTCTGTCAATCTATCGGTCTGTTATTTTGTTCTGGTTTATATCCGAAACAACTGTAGGTACAATTTTTTTCAGGGCTTTCAGGAGGGGTACATAACAGATTTTAAATAATAAGTAATAAGTTACTTAAAGTAAGCTTTTATTGTAGAAAAAGACCAGTCTCCAAATAAAAATTACTTCTTGAAATTGCGACCTAATTGTTACACGTAGTCGAAGTCGCGGGCACGAGCTAAACACTAGTATTATAAGCGTAAAGGTTTTTGTGTAAGAAGGTTTGTTACTCTTTCCTATAAAAGCTACTGAATGGATTTCAATGAAACTTGGTATACAGGTAGACCTTGTCTTATTAATAGCATATATCATACTTTTTATCCCAAGAATATGTTCCCTTGGGTTAATTTTCACACGGGGGAAGTCGCTGGCAGTTAGTATAACATAAAAGTCCTTGTAAAAATAAAACAGCTTTAACAAAGTCACACCATTTCATGTGAAAAATAACTCCAACTGCACGGGACTGTAAGTGAATAAGTAATAACTTGACAAGTGCATGCGGTCACTTGAGAACTGTTTCATAAAATATTCGTCTGAAAGCGAGAGTTTCCGTGTGTCATGTGTTACGGGTTTTTTCCCAGTTGGATTATTTTTTTATGAAGGTTCGGAGATTTTGTTTAGCTGGGATTCGGTTTTGTGAATTGTGAAGCGAATTTGCGTTTCAATTGATGTCGACGACGTACGAGTATTAGTTTGATGTGTTTTAAACAAATATTTATTTATTATGTACTTTATTGAATTCGATCCCCAACATTATAATTTGGATGTCTTCAAGGCTAGAGTGAATAGGCTCTTAGTTAACTAGTACGCCTCACCATCGACGATTGCATCGCTGCTTACCATCAGATGGGATCGCAATCAAGCACTAGTTTATAACAATTAAAAAAAACATACAAAAAGGAAATTAGAGTACATTACATAACCCTTCATTGCGTCGGGTCAGTCGGCTTTATCGCATATTAATATAAGATGCTAGTGGTAACTCTATTGCAGTGCCACCTATCTGGCGTGCTATTCTACGCACGCAAATATACACATTTCATCATCATCATCTGCCTAGCCTTTTCCCGACTATATTGGGGTCGGCTTCCAGTCAAGCCGGATTTAGCTGAATACCAGTATTTTACGAGGAGCGGCTGCCTACCAGACCACCACAACCCATTAACTGGGGTAACATGTAAATATACACATTTAATTTATTTAATTAAATTTACTATGGGACCAAACCTAAAATCGAGAAAAAAATATCCGCTGTTCCGTACATTTTAACGAAAATGCGAACATCCCTACATTTAGGGAACAGCAGATAACTTTTTCTCGATTGCAAAAGTAATCCCATAGTAAAAGTAGTTCATAATGATGAGTATAATGACCCCCAAGAGGATGTGCGTTAATTATGTTACATATTGTATAAAGGTATTTTATACTTTCAGAAGTTACTTAAGAATAAATTTATATATCAAATCTTTTTTTTATTACTTCAACCGATATTCAAACGATAAGTCACCAGTAGTAAAACTAGAATTGTCATAAATATTCGTTTCTCACAAACTGTCATGGCAAGACATTGTTCCATTTCACTAATATATTCCGCGGTCGATAGCTCGCCGTGTCAGCGGATGGGAGGTACTCTATTGAACGGTACCGATAGGCCTTTTGCACTACGCTATAATATTAAACGTGTAAAATTAAATGCGCAAAACCTCAGACACCCCAAATGATTTTTAATTCATTTGACCTAGTTCTGAGTGAAAAACAAATCGCAAAAAAAAAATATTAAAGGTTTTATGAGCTTTTTGGTTTGTTTAAGTTTCGTATCTGCATCGAAAGTGAGAAAATTTTAGTGGGACGACAAGCATTTTTGTTTGTTTACTTATTTTGGCCGGTTTTCGCACGTGATAGCTTAAGTAGGGTAAAATTTTTAATATTAAAAAGTGGTTCAATTGATTCTCCTCGTTATTCTGATCAAACAGGTTTTGTACATTTAATGTTACACGTTCTTTAGCATATACGAAAAATCTTTGTACAACTTATTTTTTAAGGTAAATTATCCATGCAAAAAAATAAAATAATAATTATCTTTTTTTTTCAAGTCAAAAAGTTTCTATTAATTCCAAATAAATGTTCTGATAAGGTGTTGAACAAGTTTATCTCGGAATCATTACGTATACATATATCGCATATAATTTATAGCACAAAAATATCGTTCGTCATACATTTATAATAATGTTATAGTATAGCAAAGTGTGAATGTGTTTTTAATAAATGTATGGCGACCGATATTGCTGTGCTATGAACTCTATGCTATCGTCATCATCATCTACCTAGCCTTTTCCCAACTATATTGGGGTCGGCTTCCAGTCAAGCTGGATTTAGCTGAATACCAGTATTTTACGCGGAGCGGCTGTTTACCATATTAACTGGGGTAACACGGTACTTCATAGCAAGACTGGAGTCAGATTTACTGGCTTCTGACTATCCGTAATGACTGCCAAAGATCTACAAATGACAGCCAGGACCTACGGCTTAACGTGCTTTCCGAGGCACGAAGAAAACTCGTCATGTTAAGATAGTCACCTATACACAGACCAACCTTGGCAAGTGTTGCTTAAACTTGAAGATCGACTTGTGTTCTATTACATACACTGAGCCAACAAAAAAAAATTACGCAGTGGTTAAAAACCTTTCCTGTATAGTATAGCAAAGTGTAAACGTGTTCTTAATAAATGTATGGCGAGCGATATTGTTGTGCTATGAACTATATGCTATTATATTATAGCGTAGTGTAAAACGAGCTTTACAGCAAGGTAAACGAAGTCTGAGCTATTGAATAATGGGACAAGGGTAAGGTTTCATAGGAATTGATTACATAAGTAACTACATAGTTTCTACGTAGATTTTCATGGTAGATTTGAGAATATTCTAATTATTTACAAACTGTTGCCAACGGTTATGTCCGCATGATAGTGGAAAATAGAGTGAATAGGCTCTTAATAAACTAGTGCGCCTCACCATCTAAGATTGCATCACTGCTTCCCATTAGGTGGGATCGCAGTCACACTAGTTTATATAACTTAAAAAAAAATATCTCAAGGTAACGTACTCCCAGGAAAAATGTATCCTATTTGCTACTCCAGGACATGATGGTCTTCATGTATTCCATCAATACTTTCATCGAAATCCATTCTGTAGTTTTTGCATGAAAGAGTAACAAACAGTTTGTATGTACGGATACATACAAACTTTTGTGTTTATTAGTAGGAGATAGCAGGCGCAAAAAGAAACCACTTCGGTCTAAAGAGGGGCAGCTCATTGCGACGTCTGAAGAGCAACTACTGCGTTGGCGCCAACACTTTGAAGAGGTCTTCCGATTGTCGGCGTCTTCGACGCCTGAAGCGCTGTCGGTCGGATCTTCACCACCCCAGCTCCTTGATATCAATTCGGAACCACCGTCAGACTTGGAGGTGTCTGAAGCGGTCCTCTATTTGAAGACAGGCAAGGCACCAGGACTCGACCTGATCAATGCGGAAATGCTGCAGGCTGACTTACCCTTCGCTGTCGACGTACTGACGCCTTTAGTCGAAAAGATCTGGACTGCTGAAGAACTCCCAGACGACTGGAACAAAGGGCTCTTAATTACCGTGCCTAAAAAAGGTGATCTCAGTCGGTGCGATAACTGGAGAGGCATTGCACTGCTGTCAATTCCCTCTAAAGTCTTCTGTAGGATAATCCTGGATAGGCTGTCGAGGGCCCTAGAACCTTTACTGCGCAGGAAGCAAGCTGGTTTTCGTTTAGGACGTTCATGCACGGACCAGATTAACACGCTGCGTATAATACTTGAACAGGCATCAGAATGGCAAAGGGAGATATATCTCACTTTTGTGGACTTCGAAAAAGCCTTCGATACGTTGAAGTGGTCCAGTATTTGGTCTTGCCTGCTGGAAATTGGAGTGCCACCAAAATTAGTCCGCCTAGTACAAAGCATATATCGCAAATATACATGCAAAGTGGTTCACGATGGTCTCATCTCGGAAGACATCGCAGTGCACGCGGGTGTTCGCCAGGGTTGCCTTCTCTCGCCTCTTCTCTTTATAGTCGTTCTTGACGGAATTTTGCTTCGCATCTTCGATGAGAGACGCCGCGGCATAGAGTGGGGATTGTCCAGCGTTTTAGAAGACTTGGACTACGCCGATGACCTATGCCTGCTTAGTCACACACACGCCGACATGCAAGCAAAATTAAACGACCTTCGTGAGGAGGCAGCGAAAACTGGTCTTAAAATTAATACACGGAAGACCCAAGAAATGCGTTCAGGAGTGATCAATTCTGCACCGTTGCTGATCGGCACCGAGGCGGTGGAACGCGTTCAGAGATTCACGTACCTCGGAAGTGTCGTGGCGGAAACTGGTGGGACTGAGGAAGACGTCGCTTCACGAATAGCCAAAGCGCGTGGTACCTTCGCACAGCTGAGGCCGGTTTGGCAATCGCGGAAATTGACCCGAAGGGTTAAATTAAAAATCTTCAGGTCCAACGTCAAATCCGTGCTGCTTTACGGGTGCGAAACGTGGAAGGTGACAAAAGAGATCTCACGCCAAATACAGGTTTTCGTGAACCGATGTCTCCGTCGTATCCTCGGGATTTACTGGCCCGAGACCATCTCTAACGTGGAACTGTTGAAGAAATGTCACGAAAGCTCGATCGACCACCAGATCAAACGTCGCAAGTGGGGTTGGATTGGTCACACGCTTAGGAGGGATCCCGATCATATACCTAAACAGGCGCTAGATTGGAATCCCCAAGGAAAAAGGAAGCGTGGCCGTCCTCGACAGACCTGGCGACGAACCGTGTTAGCTGAAGCAAGGGCCGTCGGACTGACATGGAGCGAGATCAAGCGAAAGGCGCAAGACCGGTCGCGATGGGTATCTACTGTCGACGCCCTCTGCCCCAGCTAGGGGACATAGGATTTTAAGTAAGTCAAGTAGGTAAGACTAGCCCTTTGTCAGTAACTTCGTTCGCGATTTTTTTTTTCATAAATACTTTAACACCCCATAAACTGTATTTAGAGGGTAGTTTTGAAAAACTAATAATGACAGTGTTAATTATTAATTTTGTTCGTACTGTGCATGTACCTTTATTTACTTTACTGCAAAGGTAGGCTATATTGGCTACGTTAGGCCTCTTATACACTTCACGTTTTTTGCCGTGCGTAACCATGGTTAATAAAACGTACCGTGCACAAGAGGCTTTAGACTGCGATACAACACTGATGAAACACGGCGGTGGTGCGGTGCCGTTGCGCCGCTGTTTATGTCAACAAGCTCCCCCAGTGATCCATATAACACTGACAACCGTACGTCATCATCATCTATCTAGCCTTATCCCAACTACATTGGAGTCGGTTTCCAGTCAAGCCGGATTTAGCTGGATACCAGTATTTTACGAGGAGCGGCTGTCTACCAGACCTCCACAACCTATTAACTGGGGTAACACGGTCAATTAACCGTGCCTACGTACGCCGTTTACAAGAGGCTTTAGAGCAGATGACAAACTACCCACAGTTGCGCTGAAAACATAAATGTGTATTGGTTTCTGTTTTGAGCCGTATAGCTGAAATTGGCAAGGGAGTATTTAGTCAAGTTAGGATAGATTAGAGCAGTGGTGGCCCGGTGGTAAGGGTCCTGACTTACGAGTAAGTAGGTCGCAGGTTCAAACCCAGTCAGGCATGCATTACTTTGTGTAATTTATTATTTTTTTCATGACTGCTTTCGAAACAGTGAAGGAAAATATCGTGAGTAAACATTCTACGGCATGTAACATTCACCAACCCGCATTGGGCCCACGGCATGGATTAAGGCCTATTCCGTATTCTAGATGCCTTAGAGGAAGTCTGAGTCCAAATTTCTCTAGAACTAAGCAGTACCTTTGAACCCAACATGTATTTTCTCTTTTAATTTTTAAGTGTTTGTAAGTACATAAATAAATAAACCAAGTAGTTAATCCAATGCTAGTGTTTTTATTTTATCACAAAGCTATAAATATTGTGTTTGCCACCTTCCTAAGCCCTCACTATAATAAGCCTACTGGCCAATGATTTCCCGAGGGCACTTTAAATTTACCGGGACACGAGTAGGTAGTAGTAGGTACCAGTAGGTACCACCTGACACATCTCTTTATCTCCCGTACGCATTCATCATTATAGACGAATTTATATTTGCTTGTTTTTATTTTTTGTATTACATAAACCAGTGCTTGACTGCAATCCCACCTGATGGTAAGCAGTGATGCAGTCGTTGATGGTGAGGCGCACTAGTTTACTAGGAGCCTATTCACTCTAGTCTTGAAAACACCCAAATTGTAATCGGACGGAAAGACCGCAGTAGTCAAATTGTTCCAGTCCTTCGATGTATGCGGTATAAACGACGAGGCAAAGCGCCTAGTCCGGACCGTGCAGGTTTCTCGCCGTACGACGGTTCGTCCGATGGTGCTAGTTTTTCATTGCATTTGTATTTTTTTCTAACCGTTGCCCCATACTAGAAATTACTTCTTTATCGTAGGTGTTCATAAATGAATAAGGCTCGAGTGAATAGGCTCCTAATAAACTAGTGCGCCTCACCATCAATGATTGCATCACTGCTTAACATCAAGTCGGATCGCAGTCCAGCACTAGTTTATATCAATAAAAAAAAACATGTAAATTCACTCTACTTCAACACACAGTTTCGTTTTGGTGAAAAAGTTGCACTGTTTCATAGCTCCACTACGCTATCTTACACTTTATTGAATTTGCTCCTTTATTTATTTATTTGTTACAACTTCATGCAGCATAAAGATGCAAAGGCGGACTTAAAGTAGAACTACATTGCGCTCACATAGGCTACGTATACCGGCTACGTTTACCGGCTACGTATCACCATCTGCCTAGCCTTTTCCCAACTATATTGGGGTCGGCTTCGATTCAAGCCGGATTTAGCTGAATACCAGTATTTTACGAGGAGCGGCTGCCTACCAGACCTCCACAACCCATTTACTGGAGTAACCGGCTACGTATACCGGCTACGTATATCGGCTACGTATATATCTGGGCGTATCGGTATCCATACATTTTACAAGGTAACTTACATGTAGAGCTACATTAGACCAAAACCGCGGTACGAAACGCGAGTCCTTCGTTCTACGTACAAATCAACCAGTCAACCAAGGTTGGTGAAGAGTTCGTGGATGACCGATTCTGACACAGAATAAAATAATAATTAAATAACATGATACTCACACCAGAATTGTGTCCTTGAACATCACAAATTATTAGAAGAACCAAAAAATATAACAGAAAATCTAATTTAAACATATTTCAGTGAAATCTCCGTAACTATACAATGCAAAATCAATTGAGCTATAAAAATACAAAAAATAGTAGGTATAACATGAACTACTTTTATATCATTTAAATCGTCTCGATAACAACATAGTTTATACTTTTGATTTTTTATTTTTTATGTTCCATATAAAAATTGAGAACGATTTGGTGAAAAATTCGAACAAAAACATGACGTTTGGATTGATTTTATTCTTAATTATTTCTTCAGTGTTTGCACATATTGATGTGGATGATCAGGTAAGAGTACACAATATTACTTTCATTATAAAATCTATTAACCTGTACACGACTACCATTAAAGAAAATATATTTATGTCACCTATGCCTTACAAGTGTAGTTCATCATCATCATCATCATCTCAGCCGAAAGACGTCCACTGCTGGACATAGGCCTCCCCCAAGCGTCGCCACAGCGACCGGTCCTGTGCGTTTCGCATCTATCGGATTCCCGCGACTCTCGCCAGATCGTAGGTCCACCTTGTGGGAGGCCTTTCAACGCTGCGTCTTCCAGTATGTGGCCGCCACTCTAGAACCTTCAGTCCCCATCGACCATCTGTTCTTCGAGCAATGTACCCTGCCCACTGCCACTTAAGTTAGGCGATTCTTTGGTGTAGCTCAAGTGTAGTTATTTATTTTATTTTATTACAATCGGAAAACAAACAGTATTAACAACTAACAAAACAACAAAGTATTAGTAAGCCTATTGTGTCCCACAGCTGGGCCAATGCTCCCTCTCCGTTGTTCACACACGTCTGTCCTCAGCCATCGTGTGCCAATCCCTCCGGTAGTGTATTACGTGAGCTCGACAAATGGATGTGCGATACGATTGTGCGATAAAAGTGTAATACTCACCATAGTTTGAATGCACGTTTGTTGGACACACTGAAGCTCGACATTGCTTGCGTGTGACAAGAAGAATTAACATATTTTAGGGCACCCCGTTACGGGCAGGTTAGGTTAAACGCTAAGGAGGGAGCTCCGCTGCGACTAGCTCCCGCTTTAACCTTCATGATTATTTTTTTTACAACCGCCCAGAAGTAGGAGACCCGTGGAGTGGAGCTCGGGATAAATTTTAATCAGCAAAAGTCCAGACTTTTACTAATTCAAATTAAATTTTAGTACTCATCAGTACTCCCCTCGCTCCACCATCTATACCATTATCTTCACGCAATCAAAGTTTTCTGTGAGATATGAACATATACAATACCCCTAGAACAACCATTGGGCAGATGCCCATCAGATAAAACATAGGTTGGTCTCCGGATCCTTCCTTATCAATGGAGGATATTGTATTTTCTACCCTGTTCCACATGTCTCCGAACCGTTTAAAGTAGACAATCCTCTAAGCTGGGTAAATGATATCAAATTCTGTGCCTGCAGATGCACAGTCTCCAATCCAGGACTTGTCTGTTTCACTGGCTATGGGTCTTTCACTAAACATGAACACCTTGCAATAATTTCTGCTTACTAACCCAATACAATAGCTTTCTGAACTCTAAAATATCTCAAAACTTTCTATATATCTATTCAACAGATGAGGGACTCTCCAAATTCAGTAGCTGATTTCTTCCAGCAGCTATTGCAGCCCCGGGCCAAAAGAGGCGCATCCGGGGCACTACATATAGTCACGAATCACGCACAGCCTATACACGCTGATGTAAAATCTGAAGTCGCTAATGATAACCCTGAAAGGACTATTACTGAACAGGTGAATGAATCATATCAATCTATATTCATATAAAAGAAGAAACTGACTGACATATCAATCAGCCAAAACTACAGGGCGTAGGAGTGTGAAATTTTGCACAAGATTTCTTGATTTACTTTACTTGACTTAGTGCTCGCCTTCCCGAAATTCCCTCCCTAAGGAAATTAAATGGGAGTCCAAATATTGTATGGAGAAAGATTGTAGCTTGCAGAAGCTAGTTAGTAATAATAAAAGACGGGTAGATCAAAAGAATACTTGGGTATTCTTGGGTATTCTAAAGATTAACCAAGTTTGCAGGAATATTATAATTTACTCTCATAGTCCAATGGGATGCCAATCCCAAACACCTGAAGAGAAAGACCAAATCATCTAAAACCGCTATGTGAGACATAGGGGTAGCACACCACCAACTTCCAAACTCCTAGCTGCTTACAGATATTCTTAACAGAAAGTCTCTCAAACGCTTAGCCCAACCTGGGTATCGACCCTACAGTCGCGTTTGTGAACACTAGTACAATGTGGCTATTACGAATACACCAATAAAATATTGTTAATAGTATATAGCTTAGTATAGCGTTTGATAATTTCCAGCCTTGTCCCAAAGATAGTGGGCCAGCACACATTGAGCCTGGCGTAGGATTTAAGGTACCTTACCAATATAGTGTTACTACTTGTAAAAGTAATCTGTGGATGGATGGAGAGGAAGATGGAGGGGCAAAGAAATGTTGAAAGAATTGTGTGAGGAGTAATATAAAAGAAAAGGGGATTAGTGATCGCGTGATGGGTGGCAGAAAAAAACGTTTTACACCGAACCCATGTAAGACAGGACAAGGGCAAAAAGATTGTGATTATTTTGTTAGAAAACATGGTCAAAAGACACCCGAGTAATTCAAAAGCCTTTCCATTAATTTCCACAATGCTGTCCTCATGACCTATTTAATTTGTAACAGTATCCTAACCAATTCTATGATTTCAGGTCACACCGCCTGAAGGTACAGTAATGACATTTGAGCCGAAATCTTTGAGAAGATCGTTCACACCACCCTCAACTATCCTGCTAATACGAAGTATCAGTAGGATCATAACACTCATCGTACTGTTTGTATCTGCAGTGTTCGAATTCTATCCGACCTTCCATAGTTTGCTTTGTAATATTGCTGGCTTTTTGTATGGTAAATAAAGATTTTGATTGAGGATCTGCCTTTATTTTTTAAATCAACGGCTTTAGTTACTTTCATTTTCACGTTGACTCAGTGCGAATTAAAAGATGGCAATGGCGTCACAATCTTCAAAGTTTTAATTCCAAAGATATATTTTAGGCTTTTCTTTAAAGATTTTTAGTATTAATATCAGAGAGAAACAAAAATCACAAGTCCTAAATCAAATTTCGTTAGCGGGATTGTTCGACTCCGTACTCCAATGAGAGTCTGAGAAAACATAATTATGTTGAATTTCAATTGGAAAGAAAAACGAGGTACAATATACTAAATACTGAAATGGGACGGAAAGGGATATATCTGTCGCATGCTCGACAAACTGACGGCCAAAGTAGCATAAGTTGGTGTCTTGAAACAGCGCGATACGGTTGCAGTAGACCACGAAGGAGATGGAAAAACGAACAAGACAGATGTCGCTAGAAAGGAAGGAGAAAGCGAGGGCCTGCGAAAGATGAAAGGTGAGGAAGGAGGTCTTGACCCAGGAGTGGGACCGAATAGGCTAGTAAAAAAATAATTGACGCGTTTGCCTGGATCGCAACCCATGACCATCATCTTACAAGCCGCTGCCATAACCAATGAGACACCATTGCTCACACACACAATAAAACACACGTAAAATAATTATAATTCTAGCCACCATGTCGAATCAATTAATGATGTTTTACAAAATTAGTGCAAACATGAGATTACAAAGTTGAACACCATTGTTCTTCATTGACTGTAATGGGACGATCCCCTGTGCGTTAGATTACTATTATATTAAAAAAATATATCATGGGTTTAATGAAGATAGTGATTCCTCTGTGTTTGTTTGTAATGACAACTTGCTTTGCAATCGAGAATGCAACTGTAAGTAATTTGAATTTTTGTTGTACCTAAGTAGTGGCTATCATAGTCTTAACCTTCGAGCATCCGACAACTTCTTTATATTTCTTCACACCAAACTGGGTTTACGTCTAATTTTTACGCTGTCTCTACCATAAAACTCATTACTCATTATTCTTGATATCAAATTTTTTTAAATTTTTTTCTTCCAAAAAATCTGAAATATTATAAATTTTCTTTTAATTGTAAAATTCGGTACTACTTGAAGTTCTCTTAACCTTAGTTTGGTCGTTGTCATAATTGTTATATTTTGAGTTTCTCTTTAATTATAGATAATAATTCGATATTTATTAGTTTATATGTAAGTATTTTATTATTATTTAACTCGCTTATTTCAATTATACTTAATTCTACTTTTACTTAGTATAGTTTTTATTTTCTGTGCACACCTAGAGTGTGTCTAATGAAAGCGCGACCTGGAGTTTTTGTTTTGGATACAATATTTTTGGATATAACCTCTTTATCTCAGGTCGCGCTTTCATTACACGGACTATATCACAGTGTTGTCATTTCTAACCTAAAGGTTGACTGGTACAGAGTACCATATTGCATTAAGTCTGTCTATACTACTCTACACGAACGTTGAGTAAATAATCAGTGATTCTATATTTCACTAACCAGCCCGACAGATGTTGACCCGTCTAAGAACTGCCAAATGCGAAAAGATAAAATAGTGTTTGTAGTCTTCTAAAATTTTTAACTTCCTGCGCATCATTCTATTTTTTTTCTTTCAAGAACTTTTTTCCAATAACAACATACTCGTACACAACAAAAAAAGAATTAGTGAAATAGACCCAACTGTTCACGAGTGAGAACATAACTAGGGGATAAAGAGATTCATACAAATGAATTCTCTATCCTTAAGAGACCCAGACAGTGACCCTGTATTTGTATACAGGGTTATTCATAAAACACTGACAACGTCTCTAGAAGTCAAGACTGTTACTATCGTCATAAACAACATTTGTTCTATGATTTTTCAAATTGTATCATATTTTAGTTCATCATTATGTTCATACAAAAAATTCAAATTTCACGAAGTCTAAGCGATAGTACAACAGCGGAGGGAGCGGGGCGAGAATAGTGCTCGGGAGGCGTAGGTAGATACAGCAAAATACAGAGTTAGAAGGTGGAAAGAACAACATAATCTTAAAGGTTTGCTTTTGGTAAAGGTGTTGTTTTTTTAAAGTCATGAAACAATAGTCGTTGTTTATGATGTCAGTCAAACCGTCCTGAAAGGTTATTATTAGTGTTTTACAATTAACCCTGTAAAAATAACCGGGCAAGTTCGAGTCAGATTTGCGCACTGGTCCCGTACCAACTTACCTATGAAAAAAGTTCAAAACTATGAGTAAAGATTTAAAAAAAAAATCTTAAATGAAACAACAATTTTTTTATCAGTTTTCAGACTTTTTTCTATATTAATGCGATAATACCTTGCTTCGTGCCAAATTTTAAGATTCTAGGTCAACGGGACTTATATCCTATGAATTTTGATTCCTTTGACAGTGTTAAATTGTACGTTTTTTGCAATATCTTTTTGGGCTTATCTTTTTTGCCGTCAACTTACAAGTTTAATTTTTGCACAGTTTCCAGGGACCGCAGACTTAAGAATACAGTTTTAATTTCAACTTAATCCCTTGACGCGTTCTCGAGATAAAGGGTCTTGATAGACACACAGACAAACGGACAACAAAGTGATCCTATAAGGGTTCCGTTTTTTCCTTTTGAGGTACGGAACCTAAAAAATAATAACTTCAACCTTTTTTATTTACTTGGGATATTATTTATACTAAGTTTTAACTACATAGATTGGACCCAGATTGTGCCATGCAAATTTTGCTTCTCTTTTTTATCACTTCAGGGGTAGATTTCACAAAATCTTTTCTGATCGGATGCCAACGTCTAAGAACGAAAACAAATCGGCCTCTCCGTACAAAATTATTATTAGGATTACAGTTTGTATATGGTTGTTCAATTTTGTTTATCGAGAAAACTTTTAGTTTGTTCCAATAATCTGTCCCTTACTTACTTAACCTTACTTGATTTTCCTTTTAATATTTATTTTTAATCCCGCTTTTAGAAATTATAATGTAAATTATTTACATTATAATGTAAATAATTTAAACAGTTTCTTAATGCGTTACATTTCAATAAAATTTGATCAAATCTATATTATGTTACACTTGACTTGATTTAATTTAAATAGAGATTATTTTGATTGTATAAATTTAATTAAATTTAAACGCTTTAATTTTTATATGATTCGGTTATAACACAAATGATATCACCATTGACGTCTTTCTATAAAAACTTATAACTAATTCCCCCAATCAATAATTTATGAATGCAATATAAGGCAAAAATTTAAGTTCGTTGTGTTTTATTCCAGACGAAATCAGACCAACAATTAAACGTTCAGAAACGGGAGAAAGGCTATCTAATAGAAGATGATCCTAACGTGGGGCCGGAGCAAAAGAGAGATGAACGACAAAGTACTCCTGCTATAAATAATCGCAATCTAGACCCTAAAGGAAATTCGAGAATAATAAATGTACGCCTTCTGCCTCCTCCCAATAATCTAGCAGCTCCCAAGCCAGGTATGAACCCCGGACCTCAGCGCATACCAACCAAAATTCCAGTTATGCTTAAAGCTCCTAAAGTTTTACCAAGTCCAGCACAAGCTATGAGACTGAAGATGTTAGAAAACAAGATTAACGAGACATTATGTAATGCAAATAAACAAAATAATATGTATCCAAATAATGCGCCGTTAACTATGAGTCCAGACGGTATACCGTATTTTAGAATTGAGGATAAAATTGGTAGTCGTAGGTCAGAAAGTCCAAACGATAACAAAAATGATGAAAAACCAGATCTTGGAAGTAATGACACTTTAAGTATAAGTAAAGAAATATCACACAATGAAGGTAATAATCTTTTAAATAGAGATGGCCATGATCTTCTAAATGGAGGTAAAGATGACCAATTGGCTTCCAATTCGGAAACAAAATCAACCGTGCATAAACCAGTTAATTTCTTTGTTGACGAACCCGAGCCGTTACCACCATCTTTTAGAAAACAACAACATGAAAACACGTGTCCTCAAAGTAAAGAAAATTCACCAAAGAAAATGAAAGAAATTCCTATTGGAAAAACAGGAAATAAAAAACCTAAGAAAGTTGAAACTAGAAAAAATGATGACGACAACGACCCGGATGTTGTAAAAATATCAAATGGAACACATCTGATAACTATTAGAAAGATTGCAGAAAATGAAAGGTATAACACTGAACGTACAGCTTTACGAATTGGAGAAGAAGATATTGTTCCTACTGAGGGAAGAATTATAAATCAGCCACCACCTGAACCGAAACTAGAAAAGCCAGCATATGATGAACCAGAGAAACATTCTTTCAGTATTACTGAAAAAATTAATACGTGCAAAGATCCAAATTTCGGTTTTATGGGGCTTCCGTATAGAGATAACAAAAATACCGAGGTTAAAGGTTAGTGATTAGTCTGTTTTACAAAAATCAATACCATGTAGTGGCGTAGTTGTCTTTGGGCATTTGTAAGCATTTGTCCAAAAGCATGATGCAGGTGCTTTAGCTATTGATGGTCATAGCTAAAATTTGCTATTTATCTGTATCGACTAGCAGTCAAGCACCTACACATAAATTGACACATAGCGGTGGCCGAAAAGGAGCTGTATGATTAAAGAACTCTCTCTGGAAATGAAACTAGTCTTGATTTGTTCTCGATATAAGTTTCTCATGCTTGTCCTTACGTTTCAGGACATTGCCAGTGTCAGTGTATACCTCCAGTCCACATATGTTGAAGTTTTTAAATAGATAAATTTTCTATAAGACTAGTTTCATTTCGGTAAGTTCCTTTTTGATGATTTTTTAATAAATGATCACTACATTATCCAAGGTCATAAGTAAAAATAGTAAAACATTTAATTAAATACCAAATTATAAAATAGTATGTCGTACTTTCATTGTATTCTGAGTTTAAAAGCTTCTAACACTGACAATAACTGGTATATTTGCCATTATAGTAATATCGAATATTTTAATGCTTCAGGTCAAAATAACTGCATAACAATGCAAGATTATCAAGCAATTGATTGTTCACAAATTTCACCTCCAATAACTCTTCAACCAAACCCGCCGATGACACACAATGATGTAAATCAAGAATCTTGGAATTACCTTCAAAACCCGTATTACCTTGCTTACTATCAAAATCTCTACGACCAATGTAGAAGAAACTATGCAGCAGCACAGACAATTCCGAACCATTATGGGCAAGAATGCACAAATGCACCAGTCACTCCATCTATCAATCCATGTATTTATCATCCAGCGACTACTGACCCATATTTACCAGAAGTTCAAACCTATCACACTCCGTACTATCCAAATGTAAGTCCAACAATGAACGCAGATTCTACACAGAATCTTTATAAACCTTACATTTATGAAAGCCAACCAGAAATTGATGATATTGCTTGGCCACATCGTCCAGACAATGTATTGTACAGGATTCGGGCACCTTCCAAAGATGTTGATATAAAGACAAGGAACCCGCAAATAAATGATCCTGAAGCAGCATTAGATATTGATATAAGAAGAGAAATTGAGCAAATCTTCGATGGGACTAAAGTAGAAAATGGAATCGGTAGAGTGACTAACCCATATGCAGTTTCATCCCAACCTATCAACATAAATGGTGCACTAGTATATCCATACGTGAACCCAAATTACAGGTATATGCGCTGATGATTTATACTTTGGTAAATATAGCTTAATTTATAGTAATTTGAATTAAATTTTTAATGTTTGTGTAGTAATGCAGGCTTGTTTTATTGCTCACTAGCTATTTTGAGGTTTCTATTTTGACTCCTAGTTGTTTTTGTGGATTCACTATTATTTCTCTAGTCTTGACCAATAAAAGATCTTGCAGAATGAGATTAGAACTTCCACAAACTCTTATTTTAATGTGTATTTTTGTATTTATTAAACAAAACACAAACTTTTTTTTAAGCTTTATTTTCTGACATGCTGAATGTCAGAAAATAAAGCTTTTCATAATATACATGTGTCATAACAATGAATAATACTGTCATTAAATGAACAACGAATAAAAAAAAAATTAATCAGTCCAGAGTGAAACACTAATGAAATATGCTCTCATAAAACAATGCCTTTTCATATTCAAACAAAAGCACTATAATCGGTAGCTATAATTAAAAATTTGTTCATAGCGCCAAATTTTATTGACTCAAAACCAAGTACGGTGATTTCAGCTTTATATTCTACGTTACTAGTGCGATAATCCTTTGAAGTTTTATTTCAATTAGTGGGATATTATGCAAACATTCGATATTAAATACTGACATTGATATGGGTGGAAATCCACACTTTGATCAACGATGTGAAACTGGAATGTAAATGGCATATATTGTAATGAAAATTATTTTATGAGAGTTTGTAAATTCATGTTGTTTATTTTAGTTTGACCCAAATTGTGTTGTCATTATCGACTGGTAAACCGATATTGGTGTCAAATCTCACTAGCCTATACAAGTATACATATATCGACTGGTTCAAAGTGAAACTGTTTATCTGAAATTGTTACAAATTGTGGAAAACTCACCTTAATAAAGTGCCCTAAATAATAGTAAGAGCATCGCATAATGGTAGTTGATATAGCTGCTCTTCATATCGGGAACCTTGTGAAAGCTTGGCTTGACTTGGCTCGCGAGGTTGTCGACATGTGGAAAGTGGCTATAGCAGGCATTGGGCCGATAGTCCTGACAGCTCATGGCCTAATAGCCAAGAGTCTACACTAATATCTGAGGAGGCTCTAGATGGGTTGTTGGATCAAGGGTTTGGTCCAGAAGGCGGTGCTCCTGGTTACGACGCATATTGTTAGAAGAGCCCTAACCACACGTAGCTTAAATCCTTTTTCTGATGCTATTTTTTATTGTATGTTTTGTATTTTTAGATAAAACTATTAAGAAAATTATATGTATTGCATTGTCTCTTGTAGAAATGGATAAATAATAATAGACTTTATTTATAAAACATTATGATTCAATGTAGGTAATATCTCATCTAACAAGCGGCACATAACTTCGGCCCAACCTTAATTTCGTTTGCTTTATGGATAAAGAATTTGATATTAGTATATTCTGATAGCGTTTTAAATTAGACCTATGTTTATTCACAAAATTGCGCATATCTTCCCAAAATCGTATTATGTTTTGTTATTTATATGGTATGCGCCACGTTTGGTGAAAATATGTTCTTTTTTTTTCTTTCTTTCTTTCAAATATTTTTGATCCATTAAAGATGGTATAGTAACAAAGATAAATGAAACAAATATGTAATATAGGCGAATATTAAATATTTTATTTAATATAAACCCTAAATATACCAGCAATTTACAGGAAAATCCAGCGAAATCGTGTAATAATAAACAAATACATGATATTTTATAAATTAATAAATCATTTGAAAAGACATTGTGGTTGACCCACAACAAATTATTGAAACAATACGATAAAAATGAAGCTTTTTGGTTTGCTACTAAAACTATGTAATCTTAAAACTACATTAATCTAAATTAAAATATTAATTTCTCAACAAACATTGAAAGAAGATGGAATGTTATTTAATTAATGAAAATAATAAAAAATGCCCATATTTTACTTAAATAGGTACACGAAGTAGTGTGATCAAAATTTATAATAGAAAAAACGGGATAGATATCTATTATGTTATAAATAGTTCAATTCACTCCTTTCAGTATTTTCTACTCTTTGGTAATTATGAGATACGTCAATCCAATGCCAAATACATTGTTTCGAAAAAGATATAATGTTTACTTTTTGCAAAAAAAAATATAAAAAACATTTTCACGGTAACCATTTTACATAAATCATGTTGTTGCTTATTTTCTTAAGGAAACTCATTAAATAAACATAAAAAGATACTTTAATTTACATAGCCTTTATTACAGTGGAAAAGTGGTTTATTTTTTTGCAAAAATAACACAACCCTTTAGATATTTAACAACAATAAGTACGAGACATAAATTGACAAATATACAGTAGAGAATTGACATACTCTACACGATTACTCACTTTACTTTATTAGTAAACATTTCAAATGTACTGACTTTGCAAACACCAAATCATAAGTGAAAACAATATAATATAATATTCAATGAAGTCTTATCGATAAAAGTTATAGATAAGACTTTTCACATCACTATCAGACTAGAGATGTACTATTTACTAACATTTACCATAGATATTCATATCTCTACACTCGAAGGAACCGAAATAATTGATAGTACAATATAAGATGACAAATGAATAGGTGGACGATCAAACCATCTATTCAGCAATATTGTATTACCAATCGTTAACAGTTCGAATCACACACATAATTGGTAACATTTACCAATTTACAATAAATAAATTCATTCTAAGATGTTTCCTCAAATTTCTCCCAATTTAGACTTACAAAATACCTATGAATTTGACAGTTATATCCTCACAAAGTGACAGTTGAGGACATTAATTCACAACTGAAAACAGATATCTGAGTCTAATCAAGATTTTTGAGGAAACATCTTTTTTAAATTAAAAAGAAAATCAACGGTCAGTGGAGAAGTCCAATATATATTGTTCGAAGCATATTTAAGAGTGGAATTTTATTTGTAAATATCATGTTTGCAAAGTCAGAGACGGTCCTGCCCTGTGTAGACCTGATGGTCACCTTATTTGACGTCCTTGCGCACTTTATGACCGCGGAAGGAGGCCTGAATCTTGGTAGCAGCCTTGTTGAGATTAGGATCGGATAGGTCAATCTTTTCGATGTCTTCCTGTAAAGTTGAAAAAGGATATGTTAGAAATATTTTTGTGGTTAAAATATTAGCATTAACATTATCGGCCTTATAATGCTCGCACTGCTGGGACTCAGGCCTCCTCTCTTGGAGAGGAAATGGGCCATAATCCACCGCGCGGGCCCATTGCGGATTGGTGGATGTCACATGTCTTCGAGTTTTTGGTTCTAGGACATGCCTGTTTCCTCACGATGTTTTTCTTCACCGTTTTGAGAGCAGTGTTAAATATTTCGACACAATTAGAATCGTAATGAGTTTGGTTATTACATTGCCCTTGCATTATGCAAAGTGTTTTTTTTGTTAAGAGTAGTTTACATTATGTTAAGAATTTCGGGAGGTATGAATGGTTGAACTGTACGCCACTGTTTTATGGTGGACACGCCATAGACGAGCAAAAACCTTTCTGAGTAATTTGATTTTTCAAATATTCTAAGAATAGAATACCAAATTGGAGATTATGTTTCCTTATGTACGAGTATATAAAGTCTATTTTTTATACCCTGAGACTAAATTGACACATGTAATGTCAAACTTACTATAGGAATCATGTCAGTTCTTTTGTGTTGTAATGTCATTTTAGTCTCAGGGTATAAAAACAGACGGTAGGTACTAGTGACTTAACCCAGGTATTTTGTTTTCTTTTCTTTATAGTGATATGAATACAGGATACACATAGACCTTTCTTATGAATTACTCTGTCCATATTGGTAAAAAGAGTTTATCTTGTAGAGACAGTCAGCAATATGTACTTATAATCAAGGGGTCTTTAAGTAAAATCTTTAGTATCCATCCATTCGTTGTCGAAACCTGCACGGTCCGGACAAAGCGCTTTGCCTCGTCGTTTATACCGCGTACAGTCTTCCCGTCCGATTATAATTTGTGTATCTTCAAGACTAGAGTGAATACGCTCTTAATAAACTAATGCGCCTCACCATCAACGATTGCATCACTGCTTACCATCAGGTGGTATTGCAGTCAAGCACTAGTTTATGTTATATAAAAAAAAAATAGAATTACTATCTATAGGTATCTATAAATCTAAACAAGCTTGCTCTATCGGCGACCACATCATCACTTTCCATTTGAGATAGTGGTCAACGGCGAGCCTATTAGTAATATAAAAACCGGGCAAGTGCGAGTCGGACTCGCACACTGAGGGTTTCGTACCAACCTACCTATAAAAACAGTTTAATTCTCGAATCGAGTCTTGAAGACATTTGAATTTTTTTTTCTTGTGACGTAACTAAAAATTTTCAGTTTTCAGACTTTTCCCGATATTAGTGCTATAATACCTTGCTTCGTGCCAAATTTCAAGATTCTAGGTCAACGGGAAGCACCCTATGAGTTTTGATTCCTTTGACAGTGTCGAAATGTACGTTTTTTGCAACATAAACGGGCGTATCTTTTTTTTCCGTCAACTTACAAGTTTGATTTTTGCACAACTTCAAGGGACCGTGGATTTCAATATATGGTTTTAATTTCAACTTGATACCTTCACGCGTTCCTGAGAAAAAGGGTCTTGACAGACGGACGGACAGACGGACAACAAAGTGATCCTATAAGGGTTCCGTTTTTTCCTTTTGAGGTACGGAACCCTAAAAATCATTACTTATTTTGTTGTACTTTTGATATTATTTAAAATACGACAAACAGTTTTCAAATACAAAATGACTTATTGTGACTTTTAATATTAAAGTATACTAGATAAACACAATTTGTTTGTAAATTTTTTTCTAGACTAAATGTTAAATGTAAAAAAAATGGAAAATGTAATGTACAAAAACCACAGTGTAAGGTAGTATCTACAGGCATATGACATATCTATACTTTTGAAATTTTTCCTAAGATTTAATGTTTCCGTCAAGGTTTAACTCAGAATAAATAAATTACTATGTTATTAAAACATATACATTAAATATTTTGCAAACAAAAGCCCTAAACTTCAAAGATTAAATCCATTTGCCAATAAATGGGCGAGGATTACGTCAATGCTTGTGATTAATGAAAGTTTTCGTTAACTTTGGAAAGTCTAAGTCTAACTTATTGCGATAGTCTTAATTGATTGATTACTGAATGCTTGACATTGTTCTAAGATCTTAGAATTCTACAAGGTCTAGTTTTGTTGCGTAAACTATATTAATTGTTCATTTAAGCTGCCCCTGATCTATCACAGCTTACTACTTCTCCTTGAGAAAACTGGTGACCTCTGAACGATACCTGGTGACGTAGTGACTTCTAAACGACGTCTAATGATTTCTGGACGGTGCCAGGAACTTGACTTACTTACCTTATCCTGCTGAGTCTGTTTGTTCCTTTACCTTGCGAGCCTGGTGACCTTTGAACGATAATTGGTGACCTCAGAACCACAAGTGACTTCTAAATAAAGCCTGTGTCTTCAACACGTTGTACAAACCTTGTCCTGCTGCTCCTGATCATTGATGGCCTGGTCGGCTTGCTCCTTCTCCTTGTGAGCCTGGTGACCTCTGAACGATGCCTGGTGACTTTTAAAGGACGTCTGAAGTGCCTGAGTTTCTGGACAGTGCCTGAAACTTGAACACGTTGTACTGACCTTATTTTGTTAGGTCGCCTTTTTCCTTTACCCTGCGAGGCTGATGTGGTGACCTCTGAAAGATGTCAGGTTACCCTTAATGAAGCCTGTATCTTCAACATGTTGTACAAACCTTATCCTGCTGCTCCTGATCCTTGATGGCCTGGTCGGCTTGCTCCTTCTCCTTGCGAGCCTGGTGACCTCTGAACGATGCCTGGATCTTGGTAGCGGCGCTGCATAGCTCTGTGGGCAAAGAAACGGTACACGTTAGAATTGATTTATATTGTAGAAGTTTAGAAATTGGTTGCAGAAATTCTGAATCTGGAAATGTTTAGACTAGATTGTTTTAAAGGGTATGCGAAACAGGGTGTAAATTCCGTAGACCTCCGTTGAAAAGGGAGGATTTTGCGACCAGGCGAGTGCAAGTGTTGTGTTTGATCCGAGCAACTGCCCAATAGTTTGTTTCGAGCTATTGACTATTGTATATGACTTAATTTCGTGGAAAACTTAAATCCCACAATACTGGATTTCGAATATTACTTCATAGTTTCATAGATGTCGCTACGAAAGAGACATATTTGTATTGAAATGTCATTGCAAATGTGCCTCCTGATTACCGTTAAAATTAATAATGAAAAGATCAGAGGCCAGCCATGATTATGTAATCATAATTGGTCTCTTGTGACCATGAAAGTTTTTAGAGAGCTTCAATATTGCTACTATTTGATTATATTTCCTTTTTACAGTAATATCAAATCTGTTTATTGATGCACGATTTTAGCTACATACAATATGTAGATTTTGTCACAAAAATCTCTACCAAAAAATGGTTTTTATACCAGCTTAGAGCATAATTACCAAAACCAAATCAAACAATTCAGCCGGTAGCGACCTCTCGCGGCATTTCAACAGAGCTCACTAATCTGTGCTGACAGCGGATGGATTGTGGCTACAGAGCTGGCAACGGATGTTACATGAATACCTTGATTTAGCCTACCAGCTTGAGAGTAAGGCTGTGTTCTCATGTTTAACTGAAAATATTGTCTTCTAGGATCGATTATTCCAATATACGGTAGTTTCTTTATAGCTCTGTAGCGCTTAGGTGGTGTGTAGTAGTGATACTCCAGATGTTGTAATTTTATATTTATATTTTACATAGGTTCAAATAGTGGACCGACTGCCTGACATACGTCATGGTATAGTTCATAAGAAAAACGTGCGGTGGCGCGCAGATCGCCGTTGTCTAAAAAAGCTCACTGTTGCGTATCTATGTATTGCAGGTACAGCTCTATGCAAGTCAGTTCAAAAACTTTTTTGTCCAGACCCAGCCGGGCACATTACTTTGTGTAATTTATTTCATCACCACTCTCAAAACGGTGAAAGAAAACATCGTCAGGAAACCAGCAGCTTATCTTAGCAACAAAGATTTTAAGACGTAATGGGCCCGCGTACTGCTTTGCAGTGCATTACAATGATGTGATGAATGATTTGAATGTTCCTGTTATAGAGGAACATTGTAGGGTTGATTATGCTAATAGCACAGAAGCATACTCGTAATCAGCTTTATGATGTACCCATTGCTAGGTATGCACCACGTCAATCCAGCGTCGATTGGTGGATGTCATATAATTTTTCGTTTAGTACATGCCGATTTTCTTACGATGTTTTCCTTAATCGTTTTCAGAGCATTAGTGAAGAAGTAAATTACACAAAGTAATATGCTTGGCTTGCGCAGCTAATCTATATGCTAATAGTGTCTAACAGCCGAAACCAATAACCTACCTATCACATATCGGAGATAGAAAAACAAATGAAACAACAGAAAACATAATAATTTTTGTATTGTATCATTTGTTTTACAATCTCCAGTATGCCAAAACTGGAGATCGATAGGTTATTGGTTTCGGCCGTTAACCTATCAATACTCGCGAAACGAGACACACTAGTAAAACAATAAAAGCGCGGTCTCATAGGACCGGTCGGGAATTCATGAACTAACTGGCCAACACATGGTTGTCGCATAGTGTATTTGATTTTTTACACTTTTGAATTTTACAAGCTTTTTTTCTTACACGAACTACACACACTATTACTCTCTACCACTCTCCATTTATACTCTAATAAATGTATAATTAAACGGTTTTCACAGTGTATACCCAACCTTACATGAAATAAACGAGACTATTTCCAAAATTGAGTATGACTATTCAATTTCAGCTCGTTGCTCAGTAACTGCAGCCATTTATTTTAGAGGAAACTTGGCAAGCACGCATGCACGTCTCATGATGTTTTACTACCAACTTGGCAGGTTCTATATGGTTGAATTCAGCTTCCTTGATTGCCAAGTTTCGTTTGGCATAACGAATTGTGTGTTTTATAGATTGCTGATTTAAATACGTGTTGTTTTGGAGCAGAAGTAAATGACATTATCGGGTAAGTTATACATGGTCTAGAATTATGACTCTAGCTTTTAAAGATTATATACCTAAGTAGGATAGTATATCTCAGAACCCAGGGGCCTTGGGCCTTAAGAAGGCATAGGAGGGGTCAAAGCCAATTCGCAGAGGCTTTTTAGACAATTATCGTGAAATGTGTGTGGTGTGTGTGTGTGGTGGTTGTGGTGGGAAAGTTTTAGCTTATTTTAATGTATTGATTTAAATATATGACTTTAAATGTATGCAGAGGAGGTATAAATGTACTTTTTGACTTTTTTTTCGTTGCAAATAATATCACCAATCGAATAAGCAATAGCACCCAATAAAGAAATTATCACCATAAATTGAGGGCAAACATTAAACCAGTGGCCACTTGGCAGAATACAAAAATCACACGTAGCACACACATTTTTCTCTGACAAGAAAAATGCGATATTTCCTTTCACCATTTGTGGAAGTAGAAATAAATTGAACCGACGTATGGAATACATATTGGTACTCATTTTCTTACTGAGCAATTGAATGCCATGATGAGGCACTTTTCAGACTTTTGACTGGCCTGTTGATCTATTGGTTAGTGGCCCTGACTGCTATGCCGGAGGTCGTGGGTTCGATTCCCACCCAAGACAAATGTTTGTGTGATGAGCATGATCATTTTGTCCTGTGTCTGGATGTAATTTATATATAATTAGCTGTTTCCCGCGACTTCGTTCGCATCAGGTTCGTAAACCACAACATGCAGTAACTAATAATTCTGCAAGCTATTCATAACAAGATAAATGAAGCAGAATTTCTAAATATATTTGCCTACTCTAGGAATAAAGGCGTTACTTTATATACATTCCTACTTTATATAACGGTAAAACATGATTTTAAAACGATTTGTTTTCATAGATAGAAATAATATGTATGTACAAATATTTAGGAATATTTTAGTGTGTTCATCAGTTGTCTATTGTCTAGTACTCATACTACAAGCTCTGCTTAGTTTGGGACTAGATGGCGTTGTGTGAAAGTTGTAAAATATTGATTTTTCATATTCTTTCTTTTTTACATAATATTAACAATAGCTGTTTACAAATGAACTTATTGTATTTGTATACAAGTCTTAATTTATTTTGTTATTCAGGCTACTTATTGTAAAATATTACTACTATTATTATTCTTGGTGCTCATCTTCTAAAAGGGCTATTGAATGCCATGATGTGGCACTTTTCAGAACGCACTCAGGACACGCGCAATACTGCCAAGTAATATTTCACGCCATGTCATCGACAGCCTTCACTAAGGTATCGATTTTACACGGTAGCTCAAGAAATTGCATGTGGATACCCTGTACCTGTTACGTTCAATCCATCATCATATACGAGGAGCGGCTGCCTACCAGACCTCCACAACCCATTAACTGGAGCAACACGGTACTTCATAGCAAAACTGGAGTCAGATTTACTGGCTTCTGACTATCCGTAACGACTGCCAAAGATCTACAAATGACAGCCGGGACCTACGGCTTATCGTCCTTTCCGAGGCACGGAGGAAACTCGGTATGTTAAGATGGTCACCCATCCACAGATCAATCGTGGCAAGCGTTGCTTAACCTTGAAGATCGACCCGTGCGACTGTTATTATCGAGCCACGATGACGTCGTATATGTCGCTACACACTCTTTACCATTAGTATTTTAGGGCCACGGTAACTGTTTCAAACATCGCGTTGTAAGTAATAAATGTAAGAAGTTTTGATATTATTTTGATTTGCAATAAAGTTTAATCAATTGTATTCCATTTTGTTTTAACCCTAATCTTCAATCATTCTAATTTTACACCCATAAAACATCACCGCCTGTCAACCCTAACTCTCGTTACCTTTATAATCGAACACAGGGTTGTACCCAGCCTCCTAGCCTACTGTTTATTCATGGATCCCGCCGTAACAAGCCCCCGAGACTTATCGTCCGTTCGGCGACTGTTATTTGTGTAATTCCTGCCCCTAGATTAACGGTTCCCGCCCGCGTCTGATAATCGGTGACCGATTTTTTGTAGGCGAAAAATGAAATACGCTGATAGCGATAGTGCAACGCACACGACCACAAGTCCTACAAAAAGTTGGTCAGAATTTAATCATCATCATCTGCCTAGCCTTTTCCCAACTATATTGGGGTCGGCTTCCAGTCAAGCCGGATTTAGCTGAATACCAGTATTTTACGAAGAGCGGCTGCCTACCAGACCTCCACAACCCATTAACTGGGGTAACACGGTACTTCATGGCAAGACTGGAGAACGAAGAATTGGTCAGAATTTAATATAGAATTATAATTTGTTACGATTATCGGTCCTACAAAAAGTCTGACGTGGGCGGGCAGCGGAATAGAGATTTGGTTTTACCGACTTCAAAAAGGAGGAGGTTCTATGTTTGCTTGTAAGTATTTTTATTATGTATGGTCACCGATATCTCGGTCAATTGTGGACCGATTTTGAATATATTTTTTAATTGAAAGTTTATACTCCCGAATAGGTCCTATAGAAATATTGTTATGATCTGATGTTGAACTTCGAAGTTAAGGAACGGAACTCCTCATAGGATCATAGCAGATGTGTTGTAACAAGTAAAGTTGCTTTGTTTATTCGTGTAGTCGATGACTGCCTGAAGGAAGAAGGAGTAGTGAGTGGAGAGGGAGTAGGAGTAGTGAGGGGTATCAATACTAAAAAGTGTAAAATAAAAACAACTTTTTACAAAAAAAGAAATCATCCGACATCAATATAAAAATAAAACAATAAAAAGTATTAGTTAATTTCAGAAGTCGGTGTTAAATCACGAACAGGCAAAACTATTATAGAAACAACTGTGTAACCAAGAATTAGGCTTCTTGCACACGGCACATTATTACGCCGTACGTAGGTACGGTTAATTCACCGTGCGCAGGCACGGTTATATGAATCATGGGGAGCTTGTCGACACAAACGGCAGCGCTACGGCACGGCGCTGCAGCCGTGTTTCATCAGTGTTCTATCAAAGTCTAAAGCCTCTAAAACGATACGTTTTATTTACTGGCCTAGTGGTTAGTGGTCCTGACTGCTATGCCAGAGGTCGTGGGTTCGACTCCCACCCAGGACAAATGTTTGTGTGATGAGTACGTTCATTTGTTCTGTGTCTGGGTGTAATTTATCTATAATATGTATGTATTTAGAAATATATAACTATGTTTAGCAGTTGTCTAGTACCCATAATACAAGCTCTGCTTAGCTTGGGACTAGATGACGTTGTGTGAAAGTTGTGGGATATATATATATATATATTAACCGCATGGCGCGTTCATCGTACCGAGCACAAAAACGTGTCGTGTACAAGGAGCCTTATCGTCCGTTCGTCGACAGTTACGAGTATTTGTGTAATTCCTGCCCCTAGATTAGTCTGTGATATAAATAGAGATTTGTTTTGCTTGTTGAGATAAGGCTTGATTAAGGGCCTTGAGGCTAAATCGTTGCTACGGAGATCGTTGGTTAGCAACCGTCTGATACTTGAGATAGTTTTTGTTTAGTTTAGGTAAATATTTCGTTCCGTGGAAATTTCTTCTGAGCTCTCTCATCATCTGCCTAGCCTTTTCCCAACTATATTGGGGTCGGCTTCCAGTCAATCCGGATTTTAGCTGAATACCAGTTTTACGAGGAGCGGCTGCCTACCAGACCTCCACAACCCATTAACTGGGGTAACACGGTACTTCATGGCAAGACTGGAGTCAGTTTTACTGGCTCCTGACTATCCGTAACGACTACTAAAGATCTACAAATGACAGCCGGGACCGGAGCCGGGAGGAAACTCGTTATGTTAAAATGGTCACCCATCCCCAGACCAACCTTGGCAAGCGTTGCGTCTTCTGAGCTCTCTATCACGGTTAATCGATTATTATTTATGATTGAGTTTGGTGTAGTGTTTTAGCAATGGACTGCTGCGCTATTTGTCGCGAGTCTAATTTGCAAAACAAATAATTATTTTTATGGCCGATAGGTAGTTCTGGGTTTCCACCTCATTTTAGAATGTGAAGAACACTGTAGACTCCGCGGATTTTTAGATTACTTTCTATTTCGACCCACGATTTCATTACGATTTTTTTTTGGTGCCAAATTGGCTAGTCAACTTTGTCCTCAAATATCTATTTTTTTATTTCTTTTAAAAGAGTAACCATGGAGTTTCATGTCGGTTCTTCTCCATAGGAATCGACCAATTGGAACTTTGCGCTACTTTCTGACGGTTTCAATAAGAGCCCTTGTAGGCCTATGTGAAATTAAAACCATTTTGATTTTTATAAATGATTTTTTCATGACTTGACTCAACTCTATTCATGATCGGCATTTGTATCTTAAACAAATGCCGATCATGAATAGAGTTGAGTATGAACTCATAGCTTTGTGTGCGTACCGCTGTTTTCTTTCGAGTTGACCTTCTGTAAACTGTTTATTCTGTGACCCCAACCTGAGGGGATGGACTAAATAAATAGAGAGAAAATTGCCGATTTTTTAAAATAACCGGCTTAGAAAGTGTCAGTTTGCGGGTGTATTCGGTTTCAATCAGGGGTTGTGTCGCCATGGTTTTATTTATATTGTGTTGAGGTTTAGTATGATGGAAACATAGGTTACTTCTAGGCAAGCTTGCTCTATTGATGACCACAAAATATTTTCTTTCCGCACAAGTTTTGCTTTTCTGGAAAGTGTGTGTTTGGATTTCCTACTAATATTATAAGCGCGTATTAAAACGGGACAAGGGCAGGAAGATGATGATTACAAGCGCGTATAGATGTTTGTTACTCTTTCACAAAAATTACTGAATGGCTTTCGATGAAACGTGGTACACGGGTATACCATGTCCTGAAATAGCACATAGGGTATTTTTTAGCCCAGGAGTATATTCCTTTGCGATAGTTTTCTAATATCACGCGCGTAAAACCGTGAGTTGCAGCTAGTAAATAATAACAGTGCCGAGAGTCTGTCTGACCGTCACTGTATCCAAAAACAAAAGACAACCATACATTGTGCCAAAAAGGGTCAGTTCACACCGAGACGTGACGCGACGTGACGATGCAGAAAGTGATTTTGCGCTGCGCCGCGCGCCGCTGCGAGACGCATCGCAACTTTGCGAGGTGCATAGTGAAATCGTTGGCAACACGACGTCGTATTGCCAACGTCACGAGGCGCAGCGCGACGCCGCGTGGCGTCACGAGGCGCAGCGCTACATAAAGCAACGTATTCTAAATTCTCACAATGAAATGTGTATCTTTTCGTGTAGTAAATAAAGTTTTATTTTGAGTCACTCTATTAAAATGTGCATGCAGCGTCGCGTCTCGGTGTGAGCTGACCCTAAGTTACAATAGGAAATTAGTTCTTGCATACACTCAAAACACATTCAATTAAGTTTTATTACTACCCAAGACACGGAACTATAAGTTATAGTCACCGAAACGTGCAATAAAGTCATTTTGGTAAGTGAGTAATTAAACTTAAGGAAGTACTGTACTGTTTAAAAGAAAATTCCGTAATATAAAAACACAACTAAAAGAACTTTAATTACGCTAACTACGTACTCAAGAACCTTTTCAGTGCTAATTACTACATAAAACTTACAGGTACTTAAATAACGTAAGTATATATATAAGTACATAAAACAATTCCATTCATTAAAAGAAAAGAATAAAAATACTTGAAAAAAATAAACTTAGTTAATTAGAGAAACTATTATAGACATTCACTAATTATACTAATACCTCCTATAAATAATAATAATTAGTAAATTTAGGGGAAAATGAGTAAATTTCGGAATTTACTGCTTTAACAAAGAGACTAATGCTTTTAATTTCGCCCTCCTCTTTTATACCGCATACATCATCATCATCTGCTTAGCCTTTTCCCAACTATATTGGGGTCGGCTTCCAGTCAAGCCGGATTTAGCTGAATACCAGTATTTTACGAGGAGCGGCTGCCTACCAGACCTCCACAACCCATTAACTGGGGTAACACGGTACTTCATGGCAAGACTGGTGTCAGATTTACTGGCTTCTGACTATCCGTAACGACTGCCAAAGATCTCCAAATGACAGCCGGGACCAACGGCTTAACGTGCTTTCCGAGGCACGGAGGAAACTCGTTAT
Source organism: Mythimna separata (assembly GCA_030763345.1). Taxonomy (NCBI): domain Eukaryota; kingdom Metazoa; phylum Arthropoda; class Insecta; order Lepidoptera; family Noctuidae; genus Mythimna; species Mythimna separata. The sequence goes on from CM061190.1 coordinate 10,450,071, forward strand.
GTTAAGATGGTCACCCATCCACAGACCAACCTAGGCAAGCGTTGCTTAACCTTGATGATCGACCTGTGCGGCTGTTATTATCTAGCCACGAGCTTTATACCGCATACATCGAAGGACTGAAATAATTTGCCTACTGCGGTCTTCCCGTCCGATTATAATTTAAGAGTAGGTGTCTTTAAGGCTCTTAATAAAAAAGTGCGCCACACCATAAATGATTGTACCTATCACTGCTTACGATCAGGTGTGATTGCAGTCTAGTACTAGTAAAAAAAACTCATTCGTCTGCAGGTTGATTTTAGTCAGACACTCCTCCGAGAAGTTATATGGTGGTTTACCACTAATACCAAAAGTCGTATGGCATTTTCCCCATAGATAAGTCGTCGGATGCATTAGAGAATGAGTTTTCTAACAACAAATCGACTCAAGTAACTTTTACTTTTAAACAGGAGTCGACTGTCGAAGATACAAACTTTCAAGTTTATCACTCCACTCCGAAAATTACGAAGTTTTGTCTCACAAGTTTAACCCGCTTACGAGTATGAGTTCCTAAAAAGAGGCCAAGTGCGAATCGGACATGAAGGGTTCCATAATAATATAATATTAAAAAATATCTGTCTCGGACATACATATTCCCCTTTATTTTTATCTTAAAAAAAAATGTTATTTGCTTTTGTAACGGCAATAGAAATTTAAATTCTCTATCTCTTATGGTTTACAAAATACAGCATAGAACAAATACCTTTCGTCAATTTTTACTCGAGGAGCAACCCACCACGCCATCACTAAATCCTATTTCTTTCGTATTAATCGTAACAGAAGAAGGCCAAAGAAAAGATTCATATATCTTTTCTTTGGCTTTCTTCTTCTCCATCCACATGTATATCTCCTCTTCCATCTTATATCTCTTTTACGCCCGTTTTTAATAACCTACCGCAGTTCATAGATAGATAGCTATCCCCGATAAACAGTAAGATTCTATCTATCAATCCACAACCTTTGGTAGGAAATGCTATCCGTCGGTCGGTTATAGGAAAGCAAGTAAGAGCAAAAGGATAGATTTGTTTATCTTTAGTAGCTACAATTGTAGATAGATAGCTTATTGAAAACGGGCGTTAGTGACATATTATGTTTCACCCCCTCCTCAAATAACTATACCAAGAAAAAAAAACGATTTTCTTTTTACTTTTCGGTTACTGGTGTAAACCTCTACACTGCTAAAGTACCTAAACTGTGCAAACACGATCTCATCCTACCGAAGGAGGCGACCAAGAAATTTCAATCCTTTTACACCAAAATTGCGGTGTGCAATGATTGGAAAATGAAGCAATCTTACTGATGGCTTTTCCAAGTCTTGAAGAGCACTGGCGTTTCGATAGTTTTATTATATTTAGTGTAGATTTGGAAGGCGAATGGATCTTTGGAAGGCCTTCCGCAAGATGACCCCGATGACCTGGTGAGAGTTGAGGTTTGCCCATTTTGCCAAGTCATGTTTGCAGCGGTTTACCTGGGTGGACAACTCGTGAGGAAGGAGGGAGGAGCTCGTGGCTAGATAATAACAGTCCCACAGGTCGATCTTCAAGGTTAAGCAACGCTTACCAAGGTTGGTCTGTGGATGGGTGACTATCTTAACATAACGAGTTTCCTCCGTGCCTCGGAAAGCATGTTAAACCGTAGGTCCCGGCTGTCATTTGTAGATTTTTGGCAGTCGTTATGGATAGCCAGAAGTCAGTAAATCTGACTCCAGTCTTGCCATGAAGTACCGTGTTACGCCAGTTAATGGGTTACGCACAGCTGGTGGAGCTATACCAATCAACGGATAGAGCTAGTCTATGATAATCATCTACCTAGCCATTTCTCAACTATATTGGGGTCGGCTTCCAGTCAAGCCGGATTTACAGTATTTTACGAGAAGCAGCTGCCTACCAGACCTCCACAACCCTTTAACTGGGGTAACACGGTATTTTATAGCAAGACTGGAGTCAGATTTCTTCTATCTGACTATCGATAACGTAACGACTGCCAAGGATCTACAAATGACAGCCGGGACCTACGGCTTAACATGCTTTTCGAGGCACGGAGGATACTTACTCGATATGTTAAGATGGTCACCCATCCACAGACCAACCTTGGCAAGCGTTACTTAACCTTGAAGATCGACCAGTGCGGCTGTTATTATCTAGCCACGAGCTCCTCCGCTAGTCTATGATAATATCAAATAGTAAACCTATTCGAGGTCACTACTTAAACTCCAGTAGGTACTTGATACCAAGCGGTACTAACCTGTATTTAGAATTTGAAGCTCATCCATCAATATATAATATTCTCCATAATATTATATGTACATTACGTTGGTAAATTACTTGTGAGTTCAAGTATAATAAATGTGTCACAATTTGATGAATGTTTTTCATAAATGGGGATGAAGTAAATGATGGGAATTTCAAGTTTCTACCTACAATCATTTCATGAAAGGTATCGTCTTTTTTCTGTATCGTCTGTTTTTTAAACCCTGAGACTAAAGTGACATTTCAACACAAAAGATGCTGGCGGCATTCCTATAGTAAATTTGACATTACTTGTGTCAATTTAGTCTCCGGGTATAAAAAACCGACCATAGGTGCGTGTATGTCACTTTTTTAAAATCTCTTAAAAAAAATATTTTTACATAAGAAATGGAAAACCGCTGGGTATAGGGACCCACTGGAAGGATCCTAAATACTGGCAGTAAAGGCTCCAAAAAAAGAATAAATATTTTCACAAAACCAGCATTATCTAGGAGAGGTTTTGATACTTTTCTTGATCCAGCTACCTAACGAGAGTCTTCCAAAGTTTTTATCGAGGATCTTGGCTATTAAGCCATTGGCTGACACGACTATTGGCACAATAATCGCCGAGTGAGCTGCTACCAGTTTCATCATCATCTCAGCCGAAAGACGTCCACTGCTGGACATAGGCCTCCCCCAAGCGTCGCCACAGCGACCGGTCCTGTGCGTCTCGCATCCATCGGATTCCCGCGACCCTTGCCAGGTCGTCGTTCCACCTTGTGGGAGGCCTTCCGACGCTTCGTCTTCCGGTACGTGGCCGCCACTCTAGAACCTTCCGTCCCCATCGACCATCTGTTCTACGAGCAATGTGCCCTGCCCACTGCCACTTAAGTTTGGCGATTCTTCGGGCTATGTCGGTAACCTTAGTTCTCTTGCGGATATCTTCATTCCTGATGTGGTTGCGCAAGGAAACTCCGAGCATAGCCCTTTCCATTGCTCTTTGGGTGACTTTAAGCCTTCTGATGAGGCCCATTGTGAGCGACCACGTTTCCGAGCCATATGTCATCACTGGCAACACACACCGGTCATAGACTTTTGTCTTGAGACACTACGGTAGGTTGGACGAGAAGATAATGTGCAGCTTCCTGAACGCTACCAGTTTGACAGTAGAAAACTGATTGTCTTGATTTGTTGAAAAACCATGTTATAACAACGTTATTGTAAAGGATTTTTAGTGGCTTTTGAAAAGAAAGACAAAATTATTAAATGATGAAATACATCGTTAAGAGAACAGAAAATAAAATCAAATCAACAGCACTTTAACAAGACGGCTGTACATAATTCTATCGATCGACTCGCTATCGACCAAGTACATTTTTGCCTACAGCCCTTTGTTCCCACGCCACGAAAGTAACATAATAGCGCCTCGAACACTGTCTCAGTGTACTTTGACGATACAGTATAAGTACAGAAAGTCTAGAGTTTATACAACGAGTGAAAACTCACGTACACACTGACATTCTTCACGTACACTAAGTGCTAGTGTACTTTGGCGACCGGCACGTACGTTTGCATCTATTGTCCACGAACGTGTAGCTTCATAGACGCTTCAAAATACGCTAGGCAGCTTGAGCAGCATAGTGTACTGAATCCTGGCCACGAGGTGTATAAAATGCGTTGACGAAGATGTACATTTTTTAAGTTATGCGTTTTAAGTTATGCTGCGATCTTCCCGTCCGATTATAATTTAAGTGTCTTCAAGGCTAGTGTGAATAGGCTCTTAATAAGCTAGTGTGCCTCACCATCAACAATAGTATCGCTGCTAACCATCAGGTGGGATCGCAGACAAGCACTAGTTTATAACAAAGAAAAAAAAAGAAAACGCATCTATGAAGCTACGCGTCCATGAACTGTATGCCCACAGGTCGTGTGTGTATTGCTTTTTCCTCGCTGTATAGACCTAGCCTTCTGTATCAATCTACTCTGTGTCGCCAATCAACTAAGTCCTCTGAAAATGATAGCAATTTTCGCGACGGTATTTATAAAAAAATTTAATAGAAATTTTGTTTTTTCAGCTGCCACGCTTTTGTTTTTTCTTTTAATGGGCTTTGAATGTAAATATTTTCTTTTTAGGCTTATTGAAATAGCATTTAGAAAATTGGAAATATTTTTAAAGAAACATAAAGTAGTACATTCTGAAGGTTAGGTTAGGTTGTTTCATGAAGGGTAAAGTACGAGATTGATGATAAGGTTATCTGTGTTTTAGGTGGGAAATTATCAAATAACTTCTCCAGCTTCAGGGTGGAGCGAGAAGGAACGTCAAATTTGACTAAGTAATACCAACTGTGTTCTTTCAGTTGCTCTTTAGGTTCCAGGGATATGGTAAATCTTTCACGGCGCGCTTGAAATACATCGCGCGATTGATATCGGCATCGGACGACGAGTTACCTATTACTCGTCGTCTCCGGTTTGTTTTTATTGGCTGGCTACAGTGAACACTGATGAGGAACAAAGCCTCTGGGTTTTATCTGAGTCTTAAGATAAATAAAAACAAAAATTATACAAAAGCAATCATGATTTTAGCCAAGTCCGTTCCATCCGACGTAAGGCATTGCGCCACCGTATCCCACCCATATGTACCTACAAACCGTTTTGGAATTATGATCATTGTACGAACAGCTAAGGAGTGAAAGTCCCTGATAGCTAAATCTAGTCAGGCTTTAAGGCGAGAGTGAATAGCTTAATATGGTTCTAGGCAAGCGTGCTCCATCGTCGGCCTCATTATCACTTACTATTAGGTGAGATAGTGGTCAAAGGCGAGCCTAGCGATAAAATAACCAAAGCAAGATCAAATTTATTTCACAAATTAATTTTGAAATTACTAATTTCAAAATGAATTTGTGAAATAAATTAATGATTTACTCCGGTGAGGGTATAGTATAAGGTAATTAGTTATCAATGCTGCTGAAACATTTAACTTTTTGTAGATCTTTGGCAGTCATTACGGATAGTCAGAAGCCAGTAAATCTGACTCCAGTTTTGCCATGAAGTACCGTGTTACCCCAATCAATGGGTTGTGGAGGTCTGCTAGGCAGCCGCTCCTCGTAAAATACTGGTATTCAGCTAAATCCGGCTTGACTGGAAGCCGACCCCAATATAGTTGGGAAAAGGCTAGGCAGATGGCAGCTGAAACATTTCGATAATATCTAATAAATGAGTTAACCTGACACACGCCAGTTAATCATAGCCACACACAAGTAAAGCCAAACCATATTTGGCAAAAGTACTAAAATGTAATATAATATTATTCGCTGCTGAAGCCACGAAGCATAAAAAATATTATGAATTGTAGTTTATTATATAGAGTGTTTTAATATTTTTTGCGCAGTTTAACAGAAGATTTTTTTTAATAATATAAAGGAGTCTTTGACTGCAATCCCGCCTTATGGTAAACAGTGATGCAATCTTTGATTGAGAAGTGCGCTAGTTTATTCACTGTAACCTTGAAAGCACTTAAATTATAATCCAAATTATGCAATTAAAATAAGGATAGGATCGACATAGCGTCATGGTGTGACGTCATAACTGTTAAATCGAATCAGGGAGAGCAAAACAAGATATTTTTTAAATTTAATATTTAGGAATCATGACCAAAAAAGTTTAATCAGAAGCTAGTTCTTTATTCCGCTCATGTGAGCGGAATTGATTGACGCACAGAACTGCGTCACTGTTTTAAGTGTAGTGGTGGCGAATGGAAAGAAGGCAGATTATTTGCAACAATGAAAATAAGTCAGAAAACTGTTTTTTTTTCAACTAATTATGACTTAAACCTTTACATTTAGCTAATTTTGATTAAACGATAACTTTTTTCCAAAAACTCGGCTGTACTTTGTTTAAAGTAAAATAAAAACCGTTATTGATACAAAAATTAGATTTCAATGCGAACCAAACTTTACAAGTATGTGCTGTAGGGGCCCAGCAGGGTCGAAGCCTACTAGGGCCCTGGGTTGAACGAATGAGAACCCCGAGAACCTAGAACGAAGGCAAAGAAAGAACAGGAGTGAGTTTTAGTCAGTAAAAGTCTGAAACTCCGCCCAGGGTGGGAGAACACATATTGAAAAAATAAAAAACTTTTCAAATAACATTTGTCAGATAGAGTTTATTGATATTCCTACTCTTATTAGAATCGCACTGTATGTAGATTCGATTCTAGATGAAAAGGTATTGTTTTCTACGAACCGATATTAGTCATGTTCGCCTGGACCTATTTCAGATGAAATATTCCAGGTATTTCATTACTGGTTGCCGGGGTACGGTCTTCAAATTTAACGTGATGAATCGAACGGGGATTAATCTCGGGTTCCACAATTTTATTCGTCACTTCTACGAGCAAGTGAAACGATACGAATTGATGTTTTGCTCGCTCTAAGGTTTTGGTGACTGTAAATGATTTTATTGATATGAATGCTTGTCATTTTGCGTTCTATTTTAAGTTTTCGAATTTTGAAAAAAAAAACCAAAAAACAATCTTAGTTGCACGGTCACTTTCTATCAGGTGAGATAATCGTCAAGCGCGAACCTATCAACAGCACAAAGTATTCTATGTTTTTTTCCAGGACGTTTAGATATTTATTTACATACACAAGCACTTAAAAACGAAAAAAAAAACAGGTGCTAATTATTTCAAAAGAAATTTCTTTCAGCAGACCAGTGACAGTAGACTAGAACCTTTTGTGTACCAAATTTTAACCTAATTCTTTCAGCTGTTAAGACATCAAGACGTGGTAACCAACAGACAGAGTTTCGCATCTCTAATATTACTAGATTCAGGTAGCGGCTTTGTGAGAGTAAAAAATAGTAATATTGCGCAAGGAAATTTACTTAAGAATAATATTATGTAGGTATCCTAGGCGCAATTTAAGGACGTGCTTTAGCCGTGTGCGAAATTTTATCGATGCATACAATATATTATGTGATGCGTATGCGATGTTTACAAAAACATATACTATGGTCTGTTTTATACCCTGAGACTAAATTGACACAAATAATATCACTATAGGAATGACGCCAGTTCTTTTGTGTTGAAATGTCATTTTAGTCTCAGGGTTTAAAAAACAGACCATACACACATATATTTATAAACCATATAAGAAAAAATGTGTTATGATATAAAACAGGAGTTCTACATTCTCTCAATCATACAACCTTACATTGCAACCAAAATATTCATGGAAAGATACAAAATTTACTTCGCAGAGAAAGTCATCATTCGACCGTTATGATTTTTTAATCTCGAAACGCGAGTACATCGACTTTCAACAGATTAAATGAAAATTTAATAAAGCATCCCATTCTTTCCCACTTTTACCCTCGTTCAATTGGCCGGCAACCTTTGAGGGCAATTTATTATCTTAGTTTGGACCTTTTTTGTAAAGCTATTTTTAGATTTCAGTACTTTTTTTTTGTTTGGTAACTTGAATGTAAGTTGAGACTTCTGTACTTCAAAGTTAGCTAAATTATTTGAAGGTAAAGGCTTCTTTAGACACTTTACCTAGATCTTTGAGATCTGCAAGCTAATGTAATTGTATAGCCTCTCTCTTATAGTGTGAATGAGAGAACACTGTAGACCACGGATTATAATTAGTTATTATCCAGTTTTTGATTAATTTTATTTTTATTGTGCTTTGGGTACATTATTGACTGGTCTACACTGTCCTCGCATGTGTGTCTGTGTTGTAATGTGAAAGTATTGTAAATCCAATAGTTATTTGAAAAGAGTAACCATGGAGTTTCTTGCCGGTTCTTCTCTATAGGAAACGACCAATTGGAACCGTGCACTAGCTTCTAACGTTTTATACGAGTATGTGCCCATGTAGATAAGATTTTGACTTCGACTTTGAATGATCTCGACGAAAAACGGGTCTGCTTGCTACGGCAAATCCGTATCAGCTGTAGGATTTAGTGGGCTTGACTTGGGAGATACAGGTTAGTGTCAAGTGTTTGCAATCTTACCGATAAGCTCCGTTAAATCCGACTATGTTCTTCATAGTGGGATAATACACAAAACAATCTGTGGGTAGGTTTCTAGATTTTTTTTATTACTGATTCTTCGCAGTTGCGCTGCCCGACTTTAGTGGGTGAACTAAATCTTTTTAGTAATTCTAGGTTTTTGTGTGCATAACAAAAGGAATATCTGTGCAGAATTTTAGAGTTCATCAGAGCATCCAGTACAAAGGTTTGAGCCGGACGTTGATGTGTGTGAGCATGTCAAGAGTTTGCCTTTTGTATTTACAGATAAACTTACACCCTCACAAACTGCAATTAACTCCATCATCATCTACCTAGCCTTTTCCCAACTATATTGGGGTCGGCTTCCAGTCAAGCCGGATTTAGCTCAATACCAGTATTTTACGAAGAGCGGCTGCCTACCAGACCTCCACAACCCATTAACTGGGGTAACACGGTACTTCATGGCAAGACTGGAGTCAGATTTACTGGCTTCTGACTATCCGTAACGACTGCCAAAGATCTACAAATGACAACCGTGACCTACGGCTTAACGTGCTTTCCGAGGCGCGAAGGAAACTCGGTATGTTAAGATGGTCACCCATCCACAGACCAACCTTGGCAAGCGTAGCTTACCTAGATGCAATTAACTATGCTTTTGATGCTATTTTCAGAAAATGATAATAATATCTTTAGTTTAAACACAGACACGAAAATAAACAGACCATGATATCCAATTCAAAGTTACGAAAGGACAACTCCGTACATGACCCTTGTGATTCGTGACGGACAGCTCTCCATCCAAATTGTACCCAAAACCTGTTCACGCGTTAAATATTACAAGGCCTTTGTTCCTGGGGAATTTTGTACCCCATGCTTTTAATGGGAAAATCGAGTTCGATTGTCCTTTATGACCGAAATTCTTGGTATGCTGGAACAGATTAAATTTTAATCTATATTCAAATCTAATTTTGAATAGAATTTAATGAGTGATCATCATTTCGGAATACATTTGGATGGAAATGGATGGCTATTGGATGAATGTAAATTAGTTTGATTGCCAATATCCGTAAATCTAAAGTTAGATATGATTTCGATTTAATTTTGGAGTACGAATAATTATTGTTTTTAATTACACTGCCGACGAGAGAATAATGCCGTATAGCTTCCGGCCGCTGGTTTGCGGAGTCGGATTCGACGATTGGTCCTATTTATCGAAATCAAGCTTATCTGACAGAACCGTTTGTACCATCTACAACTTCGAATGTAGAGTCTTTGAACTTGATAGTAGAGTAAACACCCATGTCATCACCTTAGTTTTGTCCATGTTCATTTTAAGACCTATTCTTTCCTCAGACTTTCTGACTGCCTGTAACGATTGTCAAAAATCTATAAATGACAACCGGGACCAACAGTTTTACGTGCTTTGCGAGGCATAGGGTGTCAGTAACGTCCTAAATAAACTTAGGAAAGTATCAATTGAAAAGAAATACATTTTAGCTTATGCAGACTACCCACGTACACTCTCTTACTAAATTCGCGTAGCACCGCACACAAAAATTATAAATGTGTGCATAAACGCTACCGCGTGAAACACAACAGGTATTATCGTGGTGTGCTACAAATTAACTCGTCTGCGCATCGTCATCCCAGCAAGCCGCTACGATTGGTCGGCCCAGAGGGGAAGTGCGGGGCTTAGTTCCGTTTTCTTACGCGCGCGCCGCCACTGTCATTCCGCCATTATACCGGTAAACGAAACGCACACGCAATTTTGTAAAATCTATATTCTCATGATTATACGCCTAAATTCTATCGAAGAAGTATTTTATTCATCTCCAAAACAGTAGACGATGGAAAAATTGACCACTGTTGTTAACGGCGCCATGGCGCAATGCGTATGATATATGTCTGACGAGTAAGAGGTCCCAAGTTCGATTCCTATCGTCTGATAAATATAATTTTGTAATTTTATACATATAAACTATGTATATTTACGAAATTAATTAACGAAATTTTTGTATATAACTTGTAATATAAATAATTTTATAATATATATATAATACATATATTATTTACGTAATATAATAATAGATACGTTATTATTATAATTATTGTTAGTTGACAATACTTTCATTGTCAACTTTTTTTTATTTTCGCAAACATTCACTTATGAAATTATTATAGTTATTTAAATTAACATCGAACACTTACACTTAATCTTTGGAAAGTATATTTTTATGATATGGGTAGGTTATCAGTAATAATGTTCACAATAATCAAGTAGCTGTGGGTATAAAACAAACATAAAGTATCATCTGACAATAATTCACGTATTCAAGTAATATTATGTCTCCAGCCTGCTCAACTCGCAAACAAAATAAAACTCGTTTACTACTCGATATACACACTTACATATTTGTATATGTGTTTGCTACGAATCAGATAAATAAATTCGCTTCATTCGTTAGATGGTAATTTAGCACTGATTATCAAGTGCTTGCTTGCCGTTAAAGGTGTATCGAGTTCGATCCTTGCCATTGACAAAACGTTTTTTTTCTACTTTATTGTAGTATATATAATGATAACGAAGTTTAATAAAACTAAAACTTAGAATATTTGCTTTAGCGTTTGAATCCCCAACCGGTCCGATGAGACCGCGCTGTTATTGTTATACTATTGTGTCTCGTTTCGCGGGTATCTGAGTAATTAAAAACTAAGTGTATGAATATTATCATCTACCCACTTTATTAGTTATTTACTAAGAAATGAGTCGGATAATAAGTTAACCTGTCATAACGCTTTTGCCTATCACGATCGTGTGTTCTACAACTTACTCCGAGACAAAAAATAATTAATCGTTGTGGAAAGTGATACTTTTTATAAATAATAAACAACATGTCTCATTTGTCTACACTTTTGAGGGCTGAGATAATAGTATAACATAAACAAAATGTATCCATAAGTGAAATTTCGAGGAGATTAATGCTACCGGTAAGTAACAAATCCAAACTTAACATAGGTAATGCAAAATAATTTAACATTGTTGATATTTGTTAGGTTTTAACGTAATTTTGTGATTGTTTACAGAGGAAAACTGCAGTTTTGGGTGCATAGATATGCAGCTGAAGGGACAATCGATGCCAAACGTCCGAGTCCAAAAGCAATTACATATACGGATGCCAACCCACTGCATTGAAATATTGTTGCTACATATAGCGCTGACGGCTTTGCTACAACAAGAAACACTGCAATTATGCACGACGTGTCTATGACAATTGTTCGACGCCACTTACGAGCAGCTAAAATAAAATGTCGCAAGCCCGCGAAAAAAATTTTACTGACGGCGTTGCATAAGGAAGAAAGGATGCGGTTTGCAAGAAAATTTATAGATTTCGATTGGTGCAATAACATAGTTATATTTAGTGATGAAAAGTGTTTTAAGTCAGATAAGGATGGGCGTAAAATATTATGGAGAAAAGATGGCGAACGTTACCATCACAAAAATATTCTCCCATGCAGGTCTAGTGGTCGCATTACGTTAGGTTATTGGGGCTGGATGTCATCGATGGGTCCCGGTGAGTTAGTGGAGGTAGGGGGTCGCAATACCAGTCAAGGTTACTTGGACATTTTGCAAAATGTTTATTTATTTATTTATTTATTTATATATACTTTATTGTACACCAAGATTACAAAAACAATAAGGAAACCTTATGGTAAAACTCATACAATTGGCGGCCTTATCGCACTTGGCGATTTCTTCCAGGCAACCTTGAATGGACAGAGACAGACTGGACACAAAATGGGGTTGCACTTGGTGCATATATAAAAGTTTACAAAAATATAAAGTACAATAGATACATATATACATACATACAAAATATATATAGGCAAGAAAATAAGTGCTAAGACGAAAACAAAATCAGAGTGATAAGAAATGCTCCTTCACAAGCCTTTTAAACTCAGGCAATGTTTGCGCACGTTTGATTGTCAAAGGCAATGCATTCCATAGACGCGCGGCCTGAACAGTAAATGCCTTATCCAGGAAAGAAGTTGTATGCATTGGCATTTTAAGTTTCAAATTATCCGATGACCTAAGAACCTTCATATGTGTGTCGCAAAGAAATTGAAACCTTTCTTTAAGGTAACTAGGGGTAACAGGGGAAAAGAGCACTTTATACAAAAGTGAAAGAATATGAGCATTACGGCGAAGGCGAATTGGCAACCACTTGAGTTTAACACGAAATTCAGAAACATGGTCATATTTGCGCAAACCGAATATGAACCTTATACAAAAATTTTGAAGTCGCTCAAGTTTATCCAGTTGTACTTCTGTAAGGTCAAGATAGCTGGCATCAGCATAATCAAGGATGGGCAGAAGGAGAGATTGTGCAAGCGTGATCTTGGTGGCAGTCGGTAGAAAATTACGTAGTCTTCTCAAAGATCCAGCAGACGCGAACAACTTGCGGCTGACTTCCTGTAACTGGGCAGTCCAAGAAAAATTTGTGTCGATGAAAATCCCCAAGTTCTTGACTTTCTCACTGAAAGGAATGACTGAGTTGTCGAACGAAACTTTGGGAAGAGTCGTCCAGTCAATCCTCGAGACCAATCTAGAACTGCCCACCACCATAACCTGCGTCTTCACGGGGTTCACCATAAGTCCGTACCTCCTGCTCCAGTCGCATATACGGGCCAGATCAACGTTAATGGTCGAGATAGCCTCAGACAGCTTTTCGAGAGGGGCTCGTGAGTATATTTGAAGGTCATCTGCATAAAGGTGGTAGGAAGAAATTAATTCGTTGGAGATTGAGTTAATAAAAACTGCGAAAAGTAAAGGAGATAGAACGCCACCCTGTGGTACTCCGGCAGAAGTACTACACCAGGAAGACATGGTCTCTCCGATGCAAATACGTTGCCGTCGACCGAACAGGTAACTACGAAACCAGTCAATCACCGGAGGAGATATATTAAGAGAGCATAGAATACCAAGCAAAACCTCAAAATCAACAGTATTAAAAGCATTGCTGAAATCTAGCAATGCCAAGACCGTTAAATTACTGCTTTCCATAGCTGACCTGATATCCTCCGTAATATTGAGAAGTGCTGTAGCGGTGCTATGACCTGGACGAAAACCGGACTGATAGGGGTTGAGGAGATTATTTTTGGACAGGAAAGTACTTACTTGGTTATGGATTAAACGTTCTAGGACTTTGGACAGGAATGGTAAGACAGATATTGGACGGTATTCAGAAAAGGATGTGGGATTGGACTTTTTAGGTAGAGGGACGATTTGAGCATCTTTCCATGAACATGGAAAGACACCACTTGCTGCAGAAAAGTTGAGGATGTGACAAATGACAGGAAGGATTATGTCCAGCACCGGCAGTAACATTTTTCGGCTGATACAGTCACTTCCTACGGCATTGGAAGTAATCGCTAGTATGCTCTTCTTAACATCACACGCGGAGAATTGATCAAATACGAATGGAGAGTAACTGGGAGTCGGCAGAGATGAAAGATAATGCAATGTATTCAATTTTGTTGTCCTATCAAAATTAGACGAAGCTGTAAAATGATTATTCATCGCATCGATGTCTAAATCTCTAGAAATTGACTCTTGACGAGTTTTGCCGACCCCCAATGATCTAAGAAAATTCCAAACTTTGGATGCGTCCCCATTTTGGACAGAGTTATGAATGTGTTGGCGGTTCGCATTCCTACAGACCTTATTACAGTGATTACGGATGGAGACATATTTTTCTCTATTTGCATCATTAGGGTGACGCTTAAATTTTGTCTTTGCAGCAGCTTTTTTGTTCATTATGGATTTAATTTCATCCGTTAGCCACGGTGCCGGAAAATGTCTGACCTTGACCGCTCGAACAGGAGCATGGTGATCGTAAAGCTCAACAAGTTTGGTAGTGAAAATATCAACTTGCTCATCGACTGATGCAGAGACATATAGAGCAGACCAATCAATATTGCTAGCATCCTCACAAAGACTGTCAACGTTCATGCCACCAAAATTGCGCTGCATAAGAATTTTGGCTTTAGATTTAGGTGGACGAATTTTGTACGAAAGGAAAATCAAATCATGATAAGAAAAGGCATCAGCTGAGCATTGGCCATACTTAGCGACGCGATCAGGAGAGGAAACAATAATTAAGTCAAGAAGCGAAGGATTACAATTAGGAAAATGGTGAGTGGCACTTAGTGGAAGAATAGAAAGATTGCTAGAAGCCGAAACATTAAGCAGGGAAGAAGAGCGATAATCCTTTTTCAGGAGGCAAGTATTAAAATCACCCATGATTATGCTATGACTGTAAGAAGGGATTAGCAGTTCTAAGAGGTTTTCGAAAGATGAAAAATAGTTAATGCGCAAAGAGGGACAGTAATAAACGCCAAGTAGCAGTTTCGAATGTTTAAGTTCGACCTCGAGAAAGAGATGTTCCCCAGCACTTGATGGAGGAGGCTGTGCTGACATATTAACAACAGTGAAAGGAATATATGATCGTAGATATATGGCAACACCGCCACCACCACCAACCGCCCGGTCATTTCTTATGAGTACGAAACCAGGAAGGGAGTAACTAGTAGAAGGAAGACAAGGTTTAAGCCACGACTCAGATATAAGAATAGCATGTATGTCTTTACAGTCAAAACTTGCCAGCATATCGTGGAAATGGGCCGGAATGCTCTGGGCATTAATATGTAGGACATTGAAGTTCTTAGGAACATCAGACAATTGCGCTGCAAGACTATCTGCAAGTGAAGGAACACTTACAAAACTATCATCATCACTTGTTATAGAGAAAAAACTATCGTTGACACTGCTTTCATCTGTAGACATAAATATTAGTTTTAACTATAATTAATAATAATATATATATTATACACTAAAAACTTAAAACAAACCAGGGAATTATCACCTGCTGGTTGCGCTATTTAATAATTGCTTCGATATCAATTTAAATAGAAAAATTGTCCGAGTAACATAACTAAATTAAAAAAAAAACACATAAAAAACAAAATTGATGAAGAAAAGTTATAACTACGGAAACAAAACGTTAAACCGTAGTTACCGTAGTTACGAAACGCACAACATTGACATTGACAAGACACTGACAGTACCGAGGTACCAAAACGTCACAGTAAAATTTAATGTCAATGTCAAATCTAAAAACACTTCGTGAAGGTAAAAACAAAATAAAAACAATACCCGGCACCAATACATCACAAGAATGAATATGATAATCACTTCTTCAGAGCAGCAACACGCTTCAGTCTTGCGGTCTTCGCAGTAGCAGCAGTCGGAACAGCGTCTGGTGCTATCGATTTAGCTTCTCCCGGCTGTGGCTCACTGGAACTTGGGGCGATCTTGTCCAGTTCAGCGAGGGACTCGACTCGGTGCCGCGTACCGCTAGGACCAAGAACGTACACGCAGCCTGCCTTAGTCCAGCTCTTGGAGACGCCGCATCTCTGCCTCGCCGCCAAAAACACATCATGCCGCGGCTTTGTCAAGAATTCGGACATTGTGACACCTGAAGCTTTTAGTTTGGCTTTGGAAAACCAAACTTTATCCCTGACTGTAGGACTGCGAAGCTTAAATAAGATAGGCCGTGTTTTGTTGGCCACTGCTCGACCCATTCTATGACATCGGCTGATGTCATCCACGGTAAACTCGCTAAGCTGTAGCTTACTGCAGATCACCTTTGCTATGAGCTTGGCGGTGTCCTCCTTCTGCTCCTCTTCAACACCATGCAACAGAAGAATTTTCCTCCGTCCTCTCATCTCAATGTGGTCAACACTTCGGGCAAGAAGCTCCACCTGCTGCTGAAGACTGTTTAGTGACTGCGTGATAAATTTGCGAAACATAGCAAACTCCGCAGCCAGGCTTGAAGTTGTAACCGGAGATGATTGGGCCCTGTCCAATTCCTCTTCGTATGCTGTCATCCTTGTGTGGAACGTGTTATTTAGTTCACCCAGCATAGCAGTTAGCGAATCCATAGTGTTGGTGGTGATGTGAGATTGTGAAGTGAATAGCGAAGGAATACGTAGAAGATAACGCTATACCAGCAGTTACTGACTATGTACTTTTAAAATATGGCATAAATATAATTATTTAAACGTTTATAATAAATAAATTAAAATTTTAAATTTAGAGCAAAACTTTTGTTGTGTCACTGTTACAACTACCCACAACCAAAACGTGTTGATGACGTGGTGATGTTATGTTGCCTACCGTGCGCGTGGCATACCCGGACGAGCATATTTACTTCGTGCACGATAACTGCTCGGTGCACTGCGCACGAATGGTGCAAGACTGGTTAAGTGTCCAAGAAAACTTGACTGTTATTGAATGGCCCTCTAAAAGTCCCGATTTGAACCCCATAGAAAACCTATGGGGTCACATGGTGCTCAACTGGGATTCATCTGATGTGAGATCTAAACGTAATTTAGATAATTTAGTGTTATCCATGTGGGAATCGTTTCGCGGCACTGACCTGTGTGAAAATTTGGTGGCTAGCATGAGAACGAGGTTACAAGAAGTAATCGACAATGAAGGTGCACCAATTAGATATTAATTTTGATTTAAATTGAATCCAATTAATTATAAATATTTTTAAAAAGCTGTATTACTGTATTTTGTTCTTCTTGTTGTTGTTTTTATGATGTTACCTATTGTTATTGAAATCAAGAGTTACGATACCTATCATAGTTCATTTTTTAAAACATGCTGATTGATAACTTTGATAAGCAAAAAAAAAGACTAAGAAGTAAGCTGTAGGTAATTATACTGTTGTTGTTATTATGTGACATGATGTTATTGTTATTGAGATCAAGAGTTGCGATATCTATCATAATTCATTCTTGATAACATGTTGATTTATGTCACTAATAAAAAACTTAAAAATCAGTGACGTCCATCCTTGTCTGACTTAGAATATTTTCACTTTATATATTGTATTAAGGATAATCATGAACAGATTCGTTAATTGTGACCATTCCGTTTAATATATGTAATTAATAAGCTGTAATAAACATAGTTGGATCGTTATCGCAGTTTTATTTGTCACAATATTTTCAAAATATTTTAATTATTATGAGAGTAACTATAACATTACTATTAAAAAAAAGGGTCAAATAGAAAATAAAAACAAGCAAACTTTCTGTTACACCAGACGATTGGAATCGAACTTTTGACCTCTTACTTGTCAGTCACGTATCATACGCATTGCGCCATGGCGCCGATAACAGCAGTAGTCAATTTTTGCTGTACTTTCATAGTTGTGTACGGCTTGCTTTTTTGCAAGAGTGTGAGTGTAGAAACGACGAGTTACTTTGTAGCACACAACGATAATACCTGTTGTGTTTCACGCGGTAGCGTTCTCGCACACATTTATGACCTGCTACCCAATCTCCGCCGCCGCGTGTACTATAGCTTAGGCACCACTTCTCTAGACGAAGATACATTATCTACGTCTAATTATCGCCACACAATAGGGTTATATTCCTGCTCTAAACTACAAACTAACTTAACTAAATATGTTAGTGTTGTTACTGGGTTCCGGTCAATAGTTCCAGGGTAAAGTTTAAACGAACTTACGTTAGAAATTCTGATACTTGGATAGTTTAGATATACTATCTGCGCTATATATAGGCACTGACTCATTGAGTTGAAATTGAATATAAATATTCGTATGGTATGTGCAGTCAATTAACCTATCAATACCCGCGAAACGAGACACAATAGTAAAACAATAACAGCGCGGCCCAATGAGACCGGTCGGGGATTCATGAATTAATAGTCTCTAAGATAAGTAATGATGGTGTTTTAATGAGTATAATTATTTATTAAAACTACATGTAGGTTTAGTAGCGGTACATGGGCAGAATTAATGCGTAAATACATGATACATGTCTATCACCAATCTAATTTTCACCAACTTAAAAAAAGTAAAAAGGAGGTTATATTACCATAAGCAGATTATGGGAATCTTTTGATTTCAATTTTATGAGATATCTGAAGCATATGAATACCCTAAATTCAATTTATTTTAAGTTTTTGATCCATAAGGCTCCACAGTTGACTATGGCTACGTTTCTAACTCTACTGTAATGCTAAATGACAAGTTTTCAAGATAAAGTCGTTTTTTTTAATGATATAAACTAGTGCTTGACGGTAAGCAGTGATGTACTCGTTAATGGTGAATCACACTAGCTTATTAAGGGCCTATTCACTCTAGCCTTGAAGATACCCAAATTATAATCGGACTGTAAGACCGCAGCAGACAAATTGTTCCAGTCTTTCGATTTTCACGGTATAAGCGACGAGGCGAGTTTAACAAACACTAAACTCCGTTTACGACCCCCACTCCTGATAAGGTCACTGCTTGATTACCAGCTGACTCATGACAAATAGAGTGTGGATCTTCCCACTTTTGTTTTCCTTACAATGATAAATGGTACACAAAGAAACGAGAGAAAGGAACCAATTTGGACTAGAAAAGTTTTGCTGAGTGATTCAGTTTTGCACTTAATTTTGATTAGGATAAAGTTGGGAATTGAATAACCTGGCTCGTACAAGGTGAATGTCTTTTATTTATTTTTTGTTTGGTGCAAAAATAATTGGGTTGTTTAGTGGTCTAGTGTTGAGGGTCCATTTCTCACATACATTACATTTTTGTCATAAAATAATAGCTTTTACTTATGAGCTTTGGTGGCCCAGTGGTAAAGGCCCTGACCTACGTGTTTGTGGGTTTAGTCCTAGGTAGGCCCTTTACTTATTATAATTTATTTCATCATGACAACTCTTAAATGCGATAAACGAAAACATCATGAGGTAACTGGCATGTCCTTTAATTAGAAATTCGAAAACATGTGTCATTCACTAATTCGCATTGGCTTCGCTTGTTGGTTTACAACCCATTCCATGTCCTAGAGGGGAGCCCAGAGTCCCAACAATGGGATATTCCCACTGCTAGGACTCAGGGCTCGTGGCTAGATAATAACAGCCGCACAGGTCGATCTTCAAGGCTCAGAGCTCGTGGCTAGATAATAACAGCCGCACAAGTCGATCTTCAAGGTTAAGCAACGCTTGCCTAGGTTGGTCTGTGGATGGGTGACCATCTTAATATAACGAGTTTCCTCCGTGCCTCGGAAAGCACGTTAAGCCGTAGGATAGCCAGAAGCCAGTAAATCTGACTCCATTTTTGCCATGAAATCCCGTGTTACCCCAGTAAATGGGTTGTGGAGGTCTGGTAGGCAGCCGCTCCTCGTAAAATACTGGTATTCAGCTAAATCCGGCTTGACTGGAAGCCGACCCCAATATAGTTGGGAAAAGGCAAGGTAGGTGATGAGGACTCAGGGCTCCTATCTCATAGGGTTGTTAATGCCAATACTCAAGTTAAATTTTTTAATTCTCTGTTTTTTTTACATAATTTCGTTTAATTTGCTATCTTTTGATTTTTATTTAAGTAAAATCTTACAAGCTTTTAAACCACTTTATTAAGGCCAATATTATCATAGATTTTACAGTGCCTAAACACAGTGATACCCGTGTTTTCACTGCGGAAACACGCCATCAAGTTATAAACAACACCATCAATCATTTTATACTCATTACAATTCAGAGGCAAAACTTTCTTCATTAACGAGTATTTATTTAATGGAATATGTTCAGAAAGAAGCCATTAAATTTCTATTAAGATTAAAAACGTATGGACCTCTAGAAATTTCTGGCTTAATAGAACTAACCATCACCTCTACGATCCGGACTAAGCATTTCCCTTCGTCCTTTATATCGCGTATAACGAAGGACTGGAACCAGTTGTCTGCTGCGGTCTCCCCGCCCTATTGTGATTTAGGTATCTTCTAGGCTAGAGTGAATAAGCTCTTATTTTTAAAAAAGAGAGTTTTATACGAGTACGAGTGCGCTTCACCACCAACGGTTGCATCACTTCTTACCATCAGGTGGGATCGCAGTCAAACTCTATACCAATAAAAAAAGTGTCTTTAACTACAATTAATAGGCTCTTAATAAACTAGTGCGCTTCATAAAAAACGATTGCATTACAGCTTACCATTAGGTGAGATCAGTACCAACACGCCCAAACTTCCCGTACTTTCTAAGCTCAGCTTATTTCATTACTAGAATCGGATCTCGGCGCCGAGCCGTACCGATACGATCTTATCGATTCGATTCTAACCGAGTAACCGCTGCTTCCACAGAATCGATGGCGAGGAAACTAATTGAATCGATTAGATTATACACGAATGGTTCTTTTTTTGCAACGTTTGAATCGTTTTGTGAAGTGGTTTTATTTTTATTGCGAAATGGGTTTCAAATTACTTAGTATTTAGGTGATTTCTATTTGTTTTGTGAGTAGAAATTGAAGGATATTTTTGACTGTAACGTTACTTTGATATAACTGTATTAAATTTTATCGTAAATTCATAAACTCATTACATAAATTCGTGTAGACTTTAGGTGTTTATTTATTTATGGCACAATAACAGTACAAACATGGACACATTGCATTACATGAGGTCTTAAACTAGTGTTTAGAACAATAACAGAAGTGCACTGCAATTACATAGATACTAAGTAAGGCTTATTGTCCACGGTCGCGTAGTTTCATAGACGTGTATTCATTTTAACACGCTTTAGTGTACTAACTGTGAGTAGACCAGTTTATATACTAAACTATAAAACTCTGTCGACGAAGCGGTAATCCCGTGCTTGCGTTTCTGCATGCAGGCTTCATGACGTCTGCCGTACCGCATTTCATACGTAGGGACGTACATTGAGCGAAAGCACGTATTTATTCTTATAAAATTAGCAGGATTAGTTTGGGACTAGATGGCATTGTGTGAAAGTCGTGGAACATTATTGTTTTTTCTGGAAACACTAGTAGGAACATTTGTACAAAAACCGCCTCTGTGTCTCAAGGAACCATTTATTCTAACATACGAGTATGTACAAGGTCTCCTGGCAAACCAATTTATGGAGACAGTTATTAGATGCATCAACTTTGGCCAAGTGCCAGGCGACTGAGCCATCTCTCTCTCTGCTTTTATCTCGTCTGAAATAGCCCTGTTCTTAACTATGACAGTTGTGGAGTTTCCTTCAGCAAAACATTTCAATTTAAGTGGTTTTGGTGAGAATACAGTATGATTTTTTTTTACGAGTGGTATGTGACTGTCTGTCTACTAATATGTGGGTAAAATTTTTGGTAGCAATTAGTATCTACATAATAATTAGTCGAAATCTCGCGTGATCCAAGGGGGTTTTTTTTAAGTGGGGAATCATCACAATAACTTCTCCCGCTCTGCGTGATCCAAGGGGTAGCTTTTGCCTTGGACAGAAGATGAGCCAAAGCTCAAAAGACTGTCGGCATTACCACACTGTATGGCAAACCATACAGTGTGGTAATGCCGACAGTCTTTTGGATAACTATATTACTAGTCGACAGCAATACACAAAAAAATCCGTCTTGCGAAATCTTGACTAAATGTGCAAAGTTTATATAGATTTGTTTACTTTACTTTCTAAATTTATCAATATACATATTAAGAAGGGTCATCCACGAGAAGCCTTTGTTTCTAAAATACCTTGAAAAAGATGTGTAATAAAGTCAAAGCGTTTGTATGGAAATGTATCTCGTTTTGAGCAGTCTTAAAACATGTCACAATCCAGTACTAAATACCACGTCAAACATCAAAGTTTCCCATTAAAACCCATCATACACACATCACTTTGAAGTCTGCCCAACCTCTAAAACACACGCGTGAGTTTATATACCCGTTAACGAGGTCGTAACTAAAATACGGACGTTACCGAAACGAGAACACCCTGTATACAAAGAGGAAAGCACCTTGTATACAAAGTGAAAAGTTCCCTACTCGCAAATAAAGGAGGTGGCTCGAATCTTGTAGACCGGAACGGTTTAATTGTTTGTGATTTAATTATTTATTTTAACGAATTAGGGTGAATTTGTTGAATCTTTTAGCTGTATAAGGAATTTGTGTTGAAATAATTACTAGCTTCTGCCAGCGGTTTTGCCTGCGTGAAACGCAGTAAATTATCCTAAGGGAATTATAATCATTTATTTGGTTTGTACATACATGTGGGAACATACT
Organism: Mythimna separata; assembly: GCA_030763345.1. Lineage (NCBI taxonomy): Eukaryota > Metazoa > Arthropoda > Insecta > Lepidoptera > Noctuidae > Mythimna > Mythimna separata. The sequence goes on from CM061190.1 coordinate 10,472,480, forward strand.
TTTTAACCGATGTATAGAAAATAATAAGCTAGTGCGCCTCACCATCAACGATTGCATCACTGCTTAACATCAGGTGGGATCGCAGTCAAGCACTAGTTTAGGTACAACAATTTAAAAAAAAATAGGTACCTCTTCGTCAAGATTGTTCGAAAGCGTTTCTGCGGTCCAGAAATGCAAACGGCATTAAAAAGAACACAGATGGGTTTTCACCATCATCAACATCATTTGCCGAAATCCGCTTACTGCTAGACGTAGGTCTCCTCCAATTTAAAAGACGTCATAAAGAACGGTCTTTTGCGTGTCAAAATCAGTTCAGCAGTTCAGCATCTGTCGGATTCCCACCACCCTTACCAGGTCATCGATCCACCTTGTAGGAGATCTTCCAACCTTTCGCGCGGTCACACTCTAGAACATTTCGGCCCCTTCAGCGAGCAATGTACCCTGCCCACTGCCACTTAAGTTTGGTGATTCCAAAGGTTGACACCGAGTCCCCCCCAGATCGAAGGTAACGAAGGAACGGGGTAGGGGTTTAGTCAGTAAGAGTCTGACACGCCCTCCCGCTCCGCCCAAGAGCGGGAGAACTCAATCTGATGATTCCCCTACCAGAAAAAAAAGGGCTATGTCAGTAACCTTGGTTTTCTGTACGTAAAATTCTAATATCACGCTCCACCCAAACTTTAAGGAGTTATTTAATAATTTATAACAAAAAAAATCTAATATAACAGCAGCAACTTATATAATGATGATTTATCGTTCTTCCTTTACGCATGTTCGTTCATATTAACGGGCAAAAGGTTAGCTTCTCTCTATCAATCTTAGTTCTAGCCAGTTTGTGAATCTTTGAGCCTCCCTCGACGGTTTCTGACGTAAGGAGTTTTATATGAAGTTTACTTGGATCTAAAGCCAAAGGGTGTTTAGTAAAGTAAGATAAATTATTGTGGTTTTAGTTGGGCAAGTTATCGGAAGATAGTATTGGGAGGCCTCGAACAATGTGTACCGATGGCGTGGTGAGGGTTGTAAGAATGCAATGGATGCGAAACGTACAGGAATGGTCATTGTTGCGACACTTTGGGGAGGTTAATGTCCAGTAATGGGTGTTTTTTGGCTGAAATAATGATGAAGATGATGAAAATTGGGAGAATGGGAGATGTTGATGATCAATATGCCTACCAGTTTTTTACATATTGCAGCTCATTGTCAAGACGTATATTGTTTAAAATTTGATTGGTAGCCGTAACACTTATTTATTTATGTAATAAAGTCAGTAAAATCATCAATAAAACCCTCTTAGATTAGTTAATCCTATCAAATAACACGCTTTTCGTGAAATTGCTATTTATTTTACGTTTGCCAGTCATATTTATATCTCTCTCATCTTAATACTGATCTTCTTGTATTTTTTATTTCATATAGACCTACTTCTGCACTTATAAAACATTTAAAGCTAGTGCAAGGTTTAAAGTGGTCGCTTCCTCTGGAGAACAACCGGCAAAAAACTCAACAGGGCTATGCCGGTAACCTTGGTTCTCTTACGGAAGGATAAACTCGTAATATACGCAAGGTACTGTATTGAGCGTGAGAAGCGCGTGACCTACATTTTCTACGTAACTTTGTTCCCAAAAATATTATGTAACAATATACCTACGTATATGTGCTATAGAGGTAACCCTTTCCCAAAACAACAGACGCTTATCTAAACGTTACTAACAAATGTACCTAATGTAACATTGATGTACCATATTACGCGAATAAATTATTTGATTTGATTTGATTTGAAAACAAAACCATAGGAATCCTAAACAATCAGTGTCGGTTTAAACACAAGGGTCTATTAATACTGTCAGATAATTAATTAATTTAATTAGTAAGGCAAGAAGCCAGTGAAGATACTAAATGCGTTGCTAGGTAACTAAGAGCCATTACGCACTGTCGACTAGTCGCCGGCGACTCAGTCCCTCGGCGACCGAAACATGGGAAAAGTCGCCTGGGCGACTGACGACTAGTGCGCAAGCACCTATTTAAACTATAGTAAGTAACAGTCGCCGTCGACTGAGTCGCCGGCGACTAGTCTACAGTGCGTAATGGCTCTAAGAATTATTATTAACTAGCTATTTGCCGTGGTTTCACTCACGTCTATCCTTATTACTCCGCTTTAATTTCTGTTATGGGGCTTGAAACATGATGTTATATTTATAGCCTATACTATTGTATAGACAAGGATTAGCTGCTGCAAAATGCCACCTCGTAGCTTTGGACTCGGTGGAAAGAGGCTAATTCGTAATCCAGATTTGGTTAAGCTCGATCAAAGACTTGGGCACAGGCGTAGAGTAGACAGCCTTTTAGCATTTTACAGGATGCATTTCGAAGAGTGCACGTGGAAATTGCATAACTTGATTCCGTGTAAATCTCAGAATTTGAACTACAAATACCGACATCATCTGTCACATATGCAGTATTCTGTTTCAAAGAGGCAACTGAAAAACAAATAGCAGGAGGGTGTATTAAAAATAATAAAGTAGTTCGCCATCTTTTTGAGTCCATCATATTGGATTTAGAATGACTTCACTTAAACGCTAAACAGGCATTGTCCTCTAAACTAAACCTGTCTGTAGACCAATTGGTTGAAGATTGGTTTCAGTTGCGAGGTTTGTGTCATACACTATAATAACTAAATCAACTGACATAATAAAGCTATAGTGATAGTCCGTCTAATGAAAGCGCAACCTGAGAAAAAGAGGTTAAATCCAAAAATTTTGTATTACTAACTAGTAGGAGAATCATGTCTTGACACTTGACAATTTTTTTTATATCCTACATTGTGGTTGAATAATGTTGCCAATTAAATAAAAAAAAACTCCAGCTCTAGCACTCTATAAAGATATAATAAAAAGAAGATGGGCGTTATCAAAAAGACAATATATTATAAGATTAAGTCGTAGACAACGGACAGTATTAGTCTCTACTAAGAAACAAAAACTTCGAAACAGATTTAACCCGTCACGGAAACTTTGTAACAGGTTTAATTTATTACTTAAACCTTGTAGTTAATTTATATTGTACAGTTTAAGAGACGAACTTGAGGAGCTCGTGGCTAGATAATAACAGCCACACGGGTCGATCTTCAAGATTAAGCCACGCTTGCCAAGGTTGGTTTGCGGATGGGTGACCATCTTAACATACCGTGTTTCCTCCTGCCTCAGAAAGCACGTTAAGCCGTAGGTCCCGGCTGTCATTTGTAGATCTTTGGCAATCGTTACGGATAGACAGAAGCGGCGAAGCCAGTAAATCTGACTCCAGTCTTACCATGGAGTACCGTGTTACCCCAGTTACTGCTAATATTATTTTAACCTCGAGCTTGAGAAATTTCACTCCAAAAATAACTTCGAAATTTCAAATAGGTAATACAAGTATTCGTCTAATTCAGTAAGAATACCATTTATGTAATTTGTAGAAGCAGAGTAAAGACCTCGCCTCTTTACCTAAGGAATTATTTAAGTAGGTAAAGACGCACACTAAAATAAGCCCCTAGATATAGACATAGATATAGAATAGTACTGAAGAGATGAAACAGATTCTCTGAGTATGGAAGCTAAGTATTCGCTAGTAAGGTTATAATTTATATAAGTTGTAGGAGTAAGGTAAACACTCGAGATTGTTCTAAAGAGTCATCGTGGGCTTAGACCGCAAAGAGCAATTGAAAAAACACGGGTATCTTAGCAAACTATAGGATTTCAGCAAACTGTAGGGGCCCAGCAGGGTCGAAGCCTATTGGGGCTTGGGTTGAATGAAAGAGAACCCTAGAACAAAGGCAAAGAAAGAACTGAAGTGGGTTGCGGTCAGTAAAAGTCTGACATGCCCTTCCGCTCCGCCAAGAGCGGGAGAAGTCATGGCAATTTCTCACCTAAAACTGCAAACTGACACTACTTCTTGCTATACTTCAAGAGTGCGGGAGAGTTATTTGATAATTTCCCACCCCAAATAAAATAGGGTAAATACCTCGCATCTTAACTTGAGGAATATTTAAGGAGCTACGAACCCGAACTTAAATAATCCTAAATCCTAAATGGTTAGCTCTTAAATAGTTTTCTAGGGATTATAACTTTGATACAGCCTAAGAAGTTATTGTACTATTATCGTATTTTAATATACCTCAAGCTCAAATTAAAGGGTAAAGTCTACAAGTCCGCAGCATAGATCAGAATGTAGAGCTGTGAAAAAGCTGGAGGAAAAATTTGTATGTATTGGTGATGAATGAAATAAAATGTCATTTCAAGAATAAATAAAATGTCATTTCTCATAAATAGTAGTTCTCATATAGTATAGTAGTAGGAAGTTTTGAAAAAGTACCAGTGAAGGAAAAATTGAAAGAGAATTGATCAGCGTGGTGTCGTAGAGAGGGGAAATGGAATAAATATAATTATAGAATACATAATGTAGATGGATGAAGAAGGACAGAAAGACTAAAGAAAAGATAGACGTAGTGTATGAGGAGATATGAAAGAAAAAGAAGTCAATGATAGCGTGACACTTGACAAGATCGAATGGAAAAATAGGACAAGGACAATAAGATGATGAATATACCTTAGATTCTAGAAAAGTTGTCATACTATTTGCAATAGTGTAGCCATTAGTGCTGTGCACTCCCTGAGGTATGTGCGCGGCGAGACGGGGGGGGAGAATTGACTGCTGCGCTCTGTCAGTGCGCCGTCAACGCTCGTGGCGGCAGGTAGTGTTATCTGTATCGGACTGTCTATGTCAGACGCACATGGGATAAATATTCAAAGATGTGTCGTGCGTTATCTCGTGATATAAAGACTGCCATTTTTAAGGTGGCTGAATATTTTATGAAAAGAAAAGCAGACAAAGAAAGCTTTGAATTTAAAAATGATGTGAATATTGCCAAAATCGTTGCGGAGGCTACGGGGTACAGCAAAAGAACCGTGCATAATGTGATTTCTGCGGGTTATTTATCAATTGAAAATTCAAGCCAATTAAAATTTCAATTTCCAAAAAAACCAAAAGTTCTAAAGAAAAAACACGTTGTGGATGATTTTGACCTTGGAGTTATCAGAAGAAAAATTCATCAGTTTTACGAAGTTGACAAAAAAATACCAAGTGTCCGTAAGTTACTATCAAGTTTGAGAAAGGATGGCATATTGACATCTGGTTGACATTGGTTTTTTTTTCGGCGGTAGGTGTGAAAAAGAATAAGACGCGAATTTTTCAACTCCCATAATTAAAAATAATTTAAAGTATTTTTTTCAATAATTTAGCATCAGTTATACTTTTTAAATTAAATAAATATACAAATTCTTACTTTGCAATAAGGATTCATGCTCAAAAGCACTTAAACCACACCACCGGCCAGCTACCACAAACATTCTCAAAGGACAACACCTTCTTCACCTTGACATATACAATGTCAACACTGGACGAAATCCAATCTGCGCAGAACAGCCTGGAGGAGTGTGTCCTCAAGAAGATGGATGCGCTCGAGGCGCAGATCCAAGCTGCAGGACCTGCTAAAGACTCCGTGGCTAAGGTCCGTGAAGAGTTCCGGTCTTTCCGGGAACTTATATTTGGCTTGCTGGGTCTGCTCAGGAAGCAAATTGCCGAGTGCTCTAGAGTGGTTGACGGTCTGGAGACTCGTACTCGTAGGAAGGCCCTCATTTTTACCGGCTATGCTGAGGCGGACAAGGAGGACTGCAGGGCTTTAGTGTTGGATACACTACATAATAAGCTGGCCCTGCCGGACATCACTGCAACATCCATCAAAGTGTGTCATCGGCTGGGGGCACCAAGCAGAGGATCCACTCGCAGCCGACCTATTTTGGTGAGATTCTCAAATATTGACCATAAGTCCGCTGTCTGGAGGGCGAAGTCTGGATTAAAGGGTTCCCCTATCACCGTCAAAGAATTCCTGACCAGGGTTAGACAGGCAGTTTTCAGCAGAGCCCGCTTGCACTTCGGGATGTCAGCGTGCTGGACTCAGGACGGGGTTATCATCATCAGAGCCCCTGACGGATCTAGGCTCAAGATTACGTCCATGGAAGAACTTAATCCTTTGCTGATTAAATATCCCGGGAAGGCTGGGGAATCTTCGTCAAGCAGCAATAGCGGAGCGCGTAGAACTTAGTGTTGTTTTGTGTTTTGTTCGTACCTACCAAAAAGTCACTTATACCGGTTGTGCTTATTTGTGGTTGTGACGTCACCTGTGCAACATTTGTTGGTCTTGTATACCCGCTTAGTATGTTTTATGTTTATCACTCTCATAATTAATTTCGGTGGTATTTTCTTCATGTTTTGTGTAACTAACAACTACTTTTCGACAAGTATTATTTATTGTCAATGTCATCTGTCAAAATGTCAAAATTGCGTTCCTATTTTCACGTGTTGTCATTGTAAATTGCGTTTCGTTGTTGCTTGTGTATCTTGTCATGTTTTGTTTCGTCTCTCGCTTGCTTTTATTATTCTGTGTTGTAATGTCATTGTTTTCTTACTTTTTCTGTTATAAAATTGTGTTGGTGCTGCTGGCGGGTGGTGAACAGACAGCGGTGTAGCACGGTTAGGCTAAACGTTAGCCGAAAATTTATTTTATAGTTATTTATTTTTTATTATTTTATTGTATTTATGACTTCTGATGATGACTCATTCCACTCTGCCAATGAATCCTTCAACTCATCTGCCAATGCAAGTTTTAGCTCCGTGACTAATACCCTTGGTGACTTTGTGCGTCGCAGCTTCGGTCAACAAAAAGGTCATTTATTTAACGTCTGCCATATAAATGCTCAAAGTGTGCCTAGCCATTATAGTGACCTGTATGACGCCTTTTCTGACGCCAATGTACACGCCGTCCTGGTTTCTGAGAGTTGGCTCAAACCTCACCTTCTCTCTACCACCTACCCTCTTCCCGGTTTCATTCTTATCCGCAATGATAGGATTGGAAAGGGAGGAGGTGGTGTTGCCATCTATCTTCGATGCGATTTCCCATTTAAAATAGTTGCATCATCTCCTTCGTCTTATAGTGCTTCTGTCGAGTATTTGTTTTTGGAAGTATACGTCAAAGGTGTCAAAACCTTACTTGGCGTTGTCTACTGCCCTCCTGCCATTGACTACTTTTCCAAACTAGAGCTAGCGCTGGAATCAGTGGGGTCAGAGTATGCACACTATGTCATCATGGGCGATTTCAACACTGACCTCTCTCACCCATCTCCTCGTTCCCGTAAACTCCTCCATATCATTGAATCCGTTACCCTCCATGTCCTTCCACTGCAACCTACACATTTCAATATCTCTAGTGAAGACACATGGCTTGACCTCATCCTAACATCCTCGCCCTCCTTGGTTTCCTCTCACGGCCAGTGCCCTGCACCTGGTTTTTCCCATCATGACCTCATTTTCCTATCATATATCCTAAAACCTCCAAAACTTCCCATTAAGGCTTTGCGCATGCGCTGCTTCGCACGGATGGATGCTGAAAAGCTACGTCAGGATGCGTCGAAACTCGATTGGGACCAGCTTGTAGCGGCGACGTCTGTTGATGATAAGCTAGATATTTTTAATAGGACGGTCCTTGCGCTTTACGACAAACATGCTCCTGTCAAGAGGGTTAGGCTTAAACGTCAACCCGCGCCTTGGATGACGACAGGTGTTCGTATGGCGATGAGGCGCAGGGATCGGGCCTTTCGAAAATTCAAAAAGGACCGTACCGCTGAAAATAGGGACATTTTCAAAGCTGCAAGAAACCGGTGTAATCAGGTGATACGCAATGCTAAACGCCGCCATATACTCGAAAACATATCTTCTTCTTCTCCTGCCGATATCTGGAAGTTCCTCGGAACTCTCGGTATCGGTAAACCACGTCATGTGGAATTCCCTAAAACAATCGCCCTGGATGATATCAACCGTCACTTCACTACCTCCTGTCATTTCAATACCCAAATATTGTCTCAGACGGTTGATTTCATTTCAGGTCTACCAGGTCCCATCATTGAACCGTTCCACTTTTCTCCAGTTACCTTGGATGAAATCAAAAAGATCATCCTGTCTGTAAAATCTAAGGCTGTGGGACATGACGACATTAGTCGTTATATGATTACCTTGATCCTCAACTTTCTTCTTCCCCCGATTTCCCATATTATTAATTTTTCCCTTTTTTCCGGACAATTCCCATCCCTGTGGCGTATGGCTTACGTACGTCCACTTCCTAAAATCTCTAATCCCTCCCTACCTAACCATTTTCGCCCAATTTCCATTCTTCCTTTCCTATCCAAAGTGCTTGAGGCCTGTGTCCATAAGCAGTTTTCCGGATTTGTTCACCGTAACAATCTTGTTAGCGCATTTCAATCCGGATTCAGGCCTGGTCACAGTACTGCTTCAGCTCTCCTTAAAGTGACTGGCGACATTAGGGAAGCCATGGAGGATACCAAGGTTACCATCTTGGTCTTAATTGATTTCTCAAATGCCTTTAATGCTGTCAGTCACGATATTCTTCTTTCTATCCTTTCCCACCTTATGGTTTCATCCGAGGCGGTGGAATGGTTCTCTTCTTATCTTCGGGGACGCCAGCAGTCGGTTCGCGTCGACGAGAATTCGTCGAGTTGGCGTGATCTAGATTCTGGTGTTCCGCAAGGCGGTATTCTTTCTCCGTTATTATTTTCCATCTTTATAAATTTTATAACTCTCTGTCTTCGGTGTTCGTATCATCTTTACGCCGATGATCTTCAATTATATGCATCTGCTCGGGTAGAAGATTTGTCAGACGCTATAGAAGATGTAAATCGGGATTTGGACGCTATCAGGGATTGGTCTGATAGATTTGGGGTGTCCGTAAACCCCACAAAATGTCAGGCCATTATCATCGGAAGCTCGCGCATGATGGGCAGAGTGGTGGTCAACTCTCTTCCTCCAATTGTCTTTAATGGTGACATCATCCCCATTAGTCCTAGCGTCAAAGATCTCGGTTTGCATCTTGACTCGACGCTTGGCTGGCAAAGTCAGGTTTCTAGTGTCTGCCAAAGGGTCAACGGGACTCTGCGGTGTCTGTATCGTCTGAGGAACTTTCTGCCCGTGAAAACGAAGATTATGCTTGTGCAAACTTTAATTTTCCCTGTTATCGACTATGGTGATGTGTGCTGCTTTGATCTGAACGCGGTCTTACTGGATAAACTCGACAGGCTTCTCAATAACTGTATTCGGTTCATATTTAATTTAAAGAAATATGACCATATTTCGAGTTACAGAACTGAACTCAAATGGATGCCCATTCGCCAGAGGAGAAGTTTGCGTGCGCTGACTACTCTTTTCTCACTGCTCAACTCTCCTAACCCCCCTTCTTATCTTATATCACATTTTCAATATTTATGTTCTTCCCATGCTAAAAGTCTTCGTTCTTCTAACAATCTTCTACTGCTTTGTCCTTCTCATACTTCTGATTTTGTTCATTCTTCCTTTCACATACAGTCCATACTTCTGTGGAATGCGCTTCCTCTCGACATCAGGACGGCCACCAGTCACTATGCATTTAAGCGGAAGTTGAGGAATTATTTTCTACACAAGTAGCGGAGTCTTTTCAATATCCTCTTTCCTTCATTTTATATAGATATATATATGTAGGTATATACTATATTGGATATATATGTAAGTATATTTTATTTGTATATTATTATATAATTATGTACCCTCGATTTCTAATTATTCATTTCTTTTTTTTTTTTATGCACCTGCCACCTTCTCTCTTCACCACCCTAGGTTGACTGGTAGAGAATGCCTACGGCATTAAGTCCGCCTGTGTACCTTAATTGTTGCATGAAGATCAAATAAATAAATAAATAAATAAATTGACTTGTGGACGGGAATATTTAAGACAGCTTTTACACAAAATGGGCTACCGTTTCAAAAAATGCAAATCAAAGAGACTTCTTCTTATAGAGCAGCCTAATATTACAGTGTGGCGGAAAAAATATCTAACACAAATCAGAAATTACAGAACGCAAAACCGCAATATATATTTTCTTGATGAAACATACATCAACGCCGGTCACCATGCCAGCAAATGTTGGCAATCATCGTCAGAACCCGGAATTCATGCTGATATTGGGAAAGGACGGCGATTGGTAATTCTTCACGCTGGTTGTCGAAATGGCTTATTGGATGATGCATTGACTATATTCAAATCAGATGCTAGAACCGGTGACTATCATGGAGATATGAGCGGACCTACTTTTTATAAGTGGGTAGATGAAAAGTTAAAAGATAAGTTGCTGCCGAATTCTGTAGTTGTAATGGACAACGCGTCTTACCACAGCGTTCAGGTTGAGAAGAAACCAACTATATCAAGCCTCAAAAGTGAAATGCAGAACTGGTTGCTACGCCATAATGTAGAATTTTCAGGAACCATGACAAAGGCTCAACTGCTACTTCTTATCAAAAATACACAAAAAGAACCCGTGTATAGAATTGACGAACTCCTGAAAGCCAGTGGACACACTGTTCTGCGTTTACCTCCGTACCATCCGGATTTAAATCCAATTGAGTTGGTCTGGGCTGATATTAAAAACAACATAGCCCAAAACTATATTAATTCTTCTCTAGACAAAAAAATAATCTTATTGGATAAATTGTTTTCGGAATTCACGGCGGAAAAATGGCAGAGATGCGACGATCATGTCCAGAAAAATGAAAACGATTACTGGAGTCGCGATAGTAGGTTCGATAATGTTATCGATTCATTCATAATAAATTTGCAAGACTCTGATTCAAGTTCCGGTGGCGAAGTGGAAGATGAAGATGATGACGAAATCGAAGATGAAGTTGAAACGGAATCTATGTCAGAATAACTTTCGTTAGAATATATAATTGTTTGTTAATATAAAAAAGTCCTGCTTTGAATTATAAGTTTAGTTCTTATTTGTCACCTGCACATTTTTAATAAAATAGGAGTATATTTGGGTTATATTTTAATCAACTAAGTAAGTATAATATATTACAGATAGCCTCCGACCGTCGTCCCGCCCCAAGTCTTGCTTTAGAAATGCACACTGAAATCGTAAGGTCTGTCCGACATGTATCGATCTCATGTGAACTCATGCACTTTTTTCTTCGCCTCCCACCTCGCCGCGCATACCTCAGGCAGTGCACAGCACTAATGCCCACACTATATCAAAATGTCGAATATGATATCGACATTGCCAAATCTGATTTTAATTTTTCAACAGTGTTTATTTTTCTCTTTATTTATTTAGGGACATTTATAATCGCAATGCGCATGTCAGTCCCATCGTACCCTAAATACATGTTAGTCAGATCTGGGCCATGAACCTAAACAGACTCCTCGCATCATCGCTATAGATACATTCAACAGTTGATATCGCTGAATGTATCTTTGTCAGTTGTTTACAGTCTCTTCAATAAGTTAGCTATTAAAAAATCAAAGCGATCCACTTTGATAAAGTAACCTGACCTAATTTCTCCATTCACCGTAATCTCATTCAAGTTTCTATGGTAATTTTCCGATTGAAAAACGTGAAGGGACCAGCTGGCCTTTTTCAATGCATATAATAAGAATTCTCAGGAAATTGGGTCATAAGAAAAGTAAGTTTTAATATCGTTTGCATGGAATTATCGAAGTTAAAAAGCTAAAAATAGAGTGTTCTTTTGCCAAGTTAACTTAGGAACTTCGTTAAGTGAATGTACATAATTCGTAAGGAGTCGTAAATTTATTTGGTTTTGAGAGTAAATCATCGTAAATTTACAAATAACCTCTCTACCTTGCCTTTTTCCCAACTACGAGTATATTGGAGTCGGCTTCCAGTCAAGCTGGATTTAGCTGAATACCGGTATTTTACGAGGAGCGGCTGCCTACCAGACCTCCACTACCCATTAACTGGGGTAACACGGTACTTCATGGCAAGACTGGAATCAGATTTACTGGCTTCTGACTATCCGTAACGACTGCCAAAGATCTACAAATGACAGCCGGGACCTACGGCTTAACGTGCTTTCCGAGGCACGGAGGAAACTCGTTATGTTAAGATGGTCACCCATCTACAGACCAACCTTGGCAAGCGTTGCTTAACCTTGAAGATCGACCTGTGCGGCTGTTATTATCTAGCCACGAGCTCCTCGAGCCCAAGAAACGAGATACTTCAAATGCGAATATTAAAACCAGAATATTTTTCTCAAAATTTTAGAGAATCTTTATTGCTTACTGAATACCACATTGTAGAAGGTTTCTAGCAAGCTTAGTATAGTTTTGAAGGAAAGACTGTTTGAATCACTTCTGGAGCCAAATTTACCTCTTTTGCGAAAACAATGTTGGTCCCTAGGGCAGAATTATGCAAAGGGGACCTTTCTAATAGAAGCTATCGGTTTTTTTTACGACACCCTTGAGTGAAGATATGTATGAGCAGGTTGAAACACTATTTCAAATAGGTAGCTAAAATTGAGGTGTACGGATAAATCAAGCTCCATTTTTACAAATGTGATTTGGATTCTCTTTAGAAAAGTTTTCTGCAGAAGATTGGACAGTGTCATATAAAATAGAAATGTGTCCTATTTGACAATGTCAGGTTGCAGCGTATCTTTTTGTTTTACAGGGTTGGACAATTTTGAGAAGTATAAGAATTTTATTGACTAAAATCTACCTAAGTTCCTTCAGTTACCCTCTGCATTCCAGTGTCGCATTTATTATTTCGAACAATCGCGCATTTCAACGCACATGTGATACTCCTGGATTATCCTATTAACCTACAATGAAAAGGGAAGATCCCGGCCAGACAATTGCTGTGTCTGGTCCTGGCTACTGTCCGATAGTTGATCTTGGGTTCTTGTATATGTTCTATATCGTTTGGAGCATACTGAATAACTCGGTGCAGAATTTTAAAATTTAGTTCCAATTTGGCATCCTAAATGAAAAAAGGCGATAGTAACCATTTTGTAGGCTACTTGCTCCTTTGCCAATTTATGTAACATAAAATGACCACTTTTCCAAAAGCACGAAGAAATCAAATTAACGTAAACTTTACAAAGGTCATATAACTTCTTGGCAAACGATAGAAATCTAAATTGCTCTTATATGATTTATTCGCGTGTCATTGCAAAACGATTCTGATTCGTCAAAATGTTTGAACTCGCAAAACACGAGATATTATTTTGAGATTATTTTAACTGTTCAAGATATGGTTTACCAATTGTACCTATTTGGAAAACCATTTATGTTCGTATATGAGACCAATTTGCATGAACGAGTTTCTAGCATGTTCCTTCACCGTTTAGTATATGATCGCATATGAAAATTTTATGAAATGAAAACGGGTTATAAAACTGAAAATTCAAATCGGTTTGTTGTTTATGGAAATATTCTGAACTGAACTGCTGTGATTTTTTTTTTGGCTTGAAATATTACACAGGTTTGTGGTTGGTATTTTTTTTTTTATTTTCACGTTTAAGCAAATATATTTTTGCGTTAGAGGGCCTTCCACATGGAGGAGCGATGACCTGATCAGAGTCTCGGGAATCTAATGGGTGCGAGAGGTACTCTTACAGGACCAGTCGTTGAGGTAACACTTGGGTGAGGCCTATGTCCAACAGTTTTTTGGCTGAAATGGTGATAATAAACATTTATCTGATTTTGTCGCACATAGACCTGACAAAACGTACTCCTGTATTTTTCTTTTATTTTGCCCAACATTAGGAACAACACTATGTATCTTGTGTATATGTATTGTGGGTGCAAAAGACGGTCACTGCTGGACATAGGCAAGCTCACATACACAAGATATCTACACCTGAAACTCCTATCTGTATATCATACAAACATATTTGGTTCTATCAAGGAATCACTCCCACGACACGCAGCGCAGCAACCAATCACTCGACCACTGCGCCAATCGCGTCAGTTTTTATTCCACTTTTTATTCAATCACAAGTCCCGCTATTTCAGCCAAAGTTTTCCAATGGGCTCCTCATTTAACTTAGCGGTGGTTGGGGCTATTTCTGTAATGGTTTCCACCACGCAACCTTCTCCACTTTACATGAATTATGGGTTACGGGTTTATGAACGTTTGAAATATATGAATCTTTTTGGTCGAAAGTTATTTCCATATACTAATGAGCTGTTTTAACACCTCTGGAAAAATTCGCGGTTAGTTTTTCTGGAGATTTTTTTTTTTTTGAGTAGGTAGTGGCCTTTAAGGTTTGGAAAAACAGGTTTAGCTATGGGTTTGTTCGAAAGACTCGCCGTAGCCCTAGATTATAAACGCATATGAAAGAACTTGGTTGAGTTTTAGGTAGTAAAAGTCTGACATCTACTCAGAGCGGTAGAAGTTATTAAATTAGACGATTTCTCAAACAGAAAAAAAACTTAGTAAAACCGGTCCTATTTCTTTTAGGTTTTAAAATTTACTTAGGTTAAATCTATCTCGAGGCTGAGGCTTTTTTTTAAGTGGTTCAGTTTATGAATTACGTACAATATATTATTACTAGCTGACTAAGCAAACGTTGTTTTGGTATGTAAATTACTATCAAAGAAAAAAATGAGAATTAAAAACAGCCTACGACCTATTCTCAGAGCAACGAAAGATACACAAAAATTTTGTAACAACCTTTTAAGTCGTTTCGGAAAAGTTCGATAACAAACACAGTCACACGAGATTTTTATAATTATGTAAACTAGATGATTTCTAAAGAAAACTAAGCTAAGATTAAAAGTAGGTAACCAAAAATAAGTTCCACAATAAATATTCAATCCAAATACAACTTCTCTAACAAAATAATTCTCCCTTCAAACCTAACTAGCTTAATAAAATTAAAACTTTGCTCTCCTTATAAAGTCTAATTATAACAAAGTATGCTCCACATTTTTACTTCATTAGCTTGTAGAACTGAAACTAATATAAATGGTCCCTGAAATAAACGGTTCTTCGGAAGAATTTCAGGCTGAAATATTTGCTGAAACTTTATTGACTGGCATATTTTCAGTGATGTAATTGGCGTAGTGAAATACGTAGAAATGTTCTTGATGTCAACTGTATGTTACCTGAAGGAATTGACTTTTTTGTGTAGTTTTGTATTTTAGAGGTGTAACATGTAAATATCTGAAGTCATGCTTTGTTTTTTTTTAAGTGTAAACTTCTGTCTCCAGTTTATCCGGTGAATCTTGTGCAACCAGCCCTAATTTGAGTAGCTGTATCTTATTAACCGTGATAGCTAGATTTTTTATAGATAATGTATTTTTGTTTATTTATTTTCTCACCACAATATTTAGATATCACATAGGAATACTGTTTAGTAATATAGATATATAAAAATACAACAATATTGTGGGAGACTGGTGCCTAAGCTAGGTTGATAACCTGTGTTATAGGACACCAGGTCCCCACCCCGAGTAACAATGTCAGGACGTACTAAAGCAATACACCTTATGTTGCGGCAAGTACAATGTTGTGGGGAGTAAGAATTTGAGGGTGAGTATTTGAGTGTCAGAGTGTATGTAAAGTATATCTTAGAATTAGTGTGTGTGTGTGTGTGTGTGTGTGTGTATGTGAGGATGTATGTGTGCGTGTGTGTGTTAGATAGGTACGCGTAAGTTATATTTAAAAAAGAATAGATAGAGTAGGTATACTATAACTTGAAGGACTATGAGTTAACTATAAGGACACGTTCGGTACTATCGTAAGACAACTCTTTCAGCCAGTTGGTAAGTTTAGTCATCAATTTACTTCTGGTGAGAGGGTATATATCGAGAATACGATGGATTTTATTATAAATTCTAACGCTAAGGACGTCTAAGTGGCGGCCCGCAAAAGCAGTACGACATTGAATAGAATCGCAGACTGGATAACCTTTGCGCTTCCTTAACACTTTGTCGTCGAGAGGAAGCAAAGAATGACGACGTAACACAACACGTAGAATAAACAGTTGGCGTACTGTCAGGACTTTTGACTCCGAGTAGAGCAAAGCAGTTGGATAATCTCTGCGTTTGAACAGCATAACCTTTAGAACTGCCCTCTGGGCTCGTTCAACCTGTATTAGGTGGGTTTTACTGGTTCCTCCCCACGCAGAAATGCAGTAAGTAAGAACAGAGACACACAGGCTTTGGTAAACAAGGAAAAGGGTTTCTCGATCAGCTGAGTGTCTGAGTTCCTTGAAAATATAGATTAGTTTTCTAATGCGCGAGCAGAGTGCTTCAGCATGGGAACGCCAGTTAAGCTGATTATCAATTAGGACTCCGAGGTATTTGGTACTTGAAACCAGTGAAAGGGTTAGGCAAGAGCAAGCGTTGGGGCTGTGATCCAAAAAGTCATGGCAAGTGTGAGCTTTAACTATATTTGAACCCATTTGAGGTATGCTTGTGTGAGGTAGAGTGAAGCGAACAACCTTGGTTTTCTCAATATTGAGGGTTAACAAATTCGCTGAAACCACGTCATCACTAGTTGAATTGACCGCTCCGCTCTTAACTTACAGTTTTCCCAATTATCGTCATAAATGATCAGTGCCGTGTCATCTGCATAAGTGAAGATGTCGCAGTTGGGTATTGGTAAGCGGCACAAGTCATTTATATAAAGTAAGAAGAGGGTAGGACCCAAAATACTACCCTGTGGCACACCAAAACTGATATTCGCATCGTCACTGTACAACGAGTCGATTTTGACACATTGCGAACGATTTCTCAGATAATCCGAGAAGATCCTGAGTGCCACTCCGCGGATTCCACTGCCCTCCATTTTTGATATGAGTATGGGAATAGAAACTGAGTCAAAGGCTTTTGACAAATCAAGGAAGACACCGAAGCATTTAAATCCATCATCCAACCTGCCAACCACCGTGCTTGTAAGGTCCAGAACCGCATCCTCAGTCGAGATTCCCTGTCTAAAACCGTATTGATTGTTTGCTAAAAGTTTATATTTAGCGAGGTATGTAGTAAGACTCTTATTAAGTATTTTTTCGAGGACTTTAGACAAGGAACTCAACACTGAGATTGGCCTATAATTGGTGACGTTGGATCTGTCCCCACTCTTGAATATTGGGTGAACAACAGCTCTCTTGAACGCCCTGGGAAAAGTTCCTGACTCGATGGCACGGTTACAGACGTGCGTTATAGGAACTGCTAGGAAGGAGCTAGACTGCTTGAGAACAGTGGCAGGGATATTGTCATAGCCAGTGGCGCAGTCACTACGTAGGCTGTCAATCACCCCTTTTACTTGCACTTCGTCGACTGGCATAATGACAAGAGAATTATGTGGAGGGGCTTGTGATGACCGTTCACCATAAGGGGATCTAGAGGGAGATTTAATTTTTGAGGCTAGATCTTCACCAACGCCAACAAAATAGCTGTTTACTTGATTAATAGAATACTAGACTTTTGAGAAGCTCACTTGGTGTCTGTGGAGAAGAACCTTGATTTATTATACCCTTAATAGCTTTCCATGTTGCCTTGGTATTGTTTTTAGCTTTGAGAAGTTCATTTTTATCATGAGATCTTTTCAATTTTTTCAAAAGACAATTGAGATAATTTCGGTATCGGGTATAGGTAGTTTTATGAATATCGTTATCGGGGGATGAATTTAATTTTTTGTGGAGCTTGTCTCGGTTTCTGATGCAACGAACTAAACCTGGGGTCATCCATGGTTTCAGAATCCTGCATTTTCTACGAACTCTAACAATATTGCTATGTTTTGTAATAACACCTTGAATTGTAGATATGAGTAGATCTGTGGCAAGATTACAGTCTTGTTCATTTAGCACATGACTAAAATCAGTGTTTTCCAGTGATACTTTTATGTCTGAGAAGTTATAGCGGAGTACGTGAGCTGATTGTTTCGCTGCAGACCTTGTCTTTATATCTAGACAAAGGATGACAGGGAGGTGGTCGGTGATATGACATTCAAGGACTATTACTGTGGCAGGGCGTCTAGATTTTAATAACACGTGATCTAGACAATTGCCCGATCTTGTGGGGAGCACATGAGCAGGCAAAAGACTTAATGAGGCACACATGATGAGATAATCACTTGAGTTGCGATCGTGATTGCCTGGTTTAATATCGATGTTCATATCGCCAATCAAAGCTATATTTTTATAGCGCTTTACTGATTGTACTACATTATCAAGGCTCCGGTAAAAATTCTCAAGGTCATTAAAAGATGGGGAGCGATATACGCAAATAATTGCAGTTTCACCTATTGTACAGATGAGACAATTTGAATCAGAGAATGAGGGTTCGAGGAACGTGCAATTTAATGAAGTCTTAGTGTAAATCACTACACCTTCGTTCTGCGACTTGTTATCAGTTGTTGCGGAAAAAGAGTACCCTTGCAGATAAGGAAGGGGCCCAGAAACCCTTAGCCAGCACTCGGTTAGTATGATAACGTCAAATTCAATTTTAGTGGTTGTTAGCATCGTGATGAATTGGTCAAAGTTCTTTTTAAGGCTTCTTATATTTATATGAATCATTTTTAAGTTATTATTTGTTTGTGTTATAAAGTCTAAACATTGTTCAGGGGGACATAGATGAGAACAGGCTATGGAAAGGTTGTCTATATCATTAGATAATGTATTGTCGTGATTAGCCATTTATATCGAGATGAATGGGTAGCTGCAACTGGTATTCTTCTTCTTCTTTTTTTTTTTTTTGAAACCGAATTATGAACAGAAGAAAGGGACAAATATATATAATTTTATAAGTGAATCTAGTGAAAGAGTATACGAGTACATGATGTTTCTGGTTATTATCGTGAAAGAATGCGTGGGTGTAGGATAGTTGTGTGTGTACGTTGTGTATAAAGTGTATGGCCAGTAAAAAGTAATTAACAGTAATACAAAAACAATGGGCAAATAATAATACAGTGAAAAAAGTAATGCATGCATAGAGATACGGTTCAAAAAATAATAGGCACAGTCATTGTTGTCCCACTAACTTAGTGAGACACTTCTCTGATTTGATCTGGATCGGTTTATCAGCTGGGTCCTTACGCAGGAGAATTCTTCCGTTCGAGTACCAAGTGGAGAAGTTGTGGGTTTTAGCAAATTGACGAGTCTCATAAAGCAGTTTTTTTACGGTTGGGGGTAAGTGTTCGTCGATAAAAACAGAATCCAATTAATATTTAAGTGGGGCTCCTAAACAACACATTTTTTTTTGCCATTTTTTGCTACGGACGGTACGATGCTTTTCGTGAGCGAGTTTATTATGAAGAAAGGGTTAGAGAATCGTCGAAGATATAAAAAAGATTAGACCCGTATACTCTTAAACTTATGCTAAGATGAGAATACAATAGGAAACACGATCTCAAACAAAACAGGAGTTTACACCGAAGAATACGTGGTCGGAATCCTATAGGAAGCGGTACAAAGGATTTTCAAGAACCAAAGGGATTATTGATTTCAAAGAAATGTAGAAAACTACACCGGATTTTATAAAAATACTAACAGCTGCCGGCAGCTTTGCGCACGTGGTAGTAGAAAATGATTGCAAGAGAACATGCTCCAGGGATGAAAAGTATTCTATGTGTTATTTCAGATTCCGTGTACCAAGTTTCATTGAAGTCCGTTCTTTCGAGTGTGAAGAATTAATAAATATACTCTTATATGTATACACTCACAAACTTTTGGCAAAAGACATTACCGTGATCCTAGAAAGCAAAGGAAAAATGAAGAAACTTTGATGAATTTAAGAAAAATCTAACACTCGCTATACTCTACAGCATTATCGGCCTTGTAATTTTTCCACTGTTGAAACTCAGGCCTCCTCTCTAGGAGAGGGAATGGGCTGTAATCCACCACGCGGGCCCAGTGCGGATGCGTGGGTGGGTTCTAGGACATGCCGGTTTCCTCACGATGTTTTCCTTCACCGTTACACTCTACAGCAGTATAAGTAATTTGCTAAATTCAACCCTCAAAAGAAAAGTCCGATTTACTTCACATAAATAAAATGGTCAAAGATCAAATAAATAAAATACGCATAAAAATGTGAATTACACTTCAAGCCATAAATAATAAGACCTTTTTTCTTACGATCTAGAATAAGAAGCGACCTTCTTATTATTCGATGCACGGTGTCGAAGTCAATAAATGTCTGGCCCAACAATCGATCTTGTGTGGTGGCAGTGTAATTTGTGGGTCGTTTGCTTTGGCCGGGCGTGTAAGCTTTGTTATGGTTATGTAGGTCAGACAGATGTTACCTGGCTTATATACTTCATATACCTACTTGTATCTAGGTGTTAATAACTGGCGAATGGCGTTAACAAACTCTAGCCATTCTAATCGAAAAGGGTAGGTATGCTCGGGATTTCCATGTGTGATCGCATAAGAGATGAAGATATCCGAAAGAGAACCAAGTTTACTAACATAGCTTAAAGAATCGTCAAACTTAGTGGGCAGGGCACATTTCTCGCGAAAGATATGGGTAATAGGGACGAAATTTATGTTCTAAAGTGAAGATTACGTATCGAAAGACGCAGCGTTGGAAGGCCGCCCACAAGTTGACCAAAAGACCACAGACCAGAGATGCCAGTAGTTATGGAGACACTTTGGGTAGGCTTATGTCTAACAGTTGACGTCTTTCGACTGGAATGATGATGATGGTGATGATTATAATATCTATAATAAATAAATAATAATAAATATCATTTATTTCTTTCAAAAAAGGTAGGTACATTGTAACACAAATTTTATAAAAATTTTGCCTTTACATTAAAACCTTTGTGAGAGCTGGAGTCTGAACTAGGTTCGAGACTTGTATGACAGATGTCCAGGCTTACACCCTTTTAAACATAGTCGCATTTTGCGGCACATTAACCTAAATCTTATGTTTGTAAGATTATACTATGTTCACTGTTCACACCTCAGTAGGTAAAAACGGAACTGTTATAAATAAGATGACTTTGTTGTCCGTCTATCCATTCGTCAAGACCTTTTTTCTCTGGTACGAGTGTCGAGTGGAAGTATCAAACTGAAATTAATATCAAATACTCAGATCTGCTTTTTTCCTTTAGACGAGTGAAAAAACAATCTTCTAAGTCGAAGCAATTTAAAGATAAAGCTTTTTATGCTTCGATTTTTAAAGTTTTGCATAAAACATTACTCTCCAATGGCACCAACTGTTGAGCACAAAAACGATAGCACTGAATTTCTAAAATGCTCGTTCAGAAAACAAGGAAAAAGAGCGACCGCCTGATTGATTTCCTTTCCTAACTAAAGCTCATATAATCAAAGCTAGTAATTGTGAAACTTTATTCCTCTTTTACGAGTTTCATCATTGAAATAGAACGTTAGTACTTTGCTGGTGATTGCTTTCGTTTAACGCTAGCCTTTTAAGGGTGCTGCAGACAGGTACGACGGGAATACGACAACGTTACGATGCGATGGCGAGTTTTGAAAGAAATAAAATTTGGTTTAACTCGGCATAAACGTAATAAAAGTGGTTCAGGTATTTTAACGTTTGAATCCCCAACCGGTCCAATGAGACGGCGCTGTTATTGTTTTACTATTGTGTCTCGTTTCGCGGGTATCTGAGTAACTACAATAAAGCTCGGTTTCATCAGCAGCTTCGCCCGTGTTTAAGTAGTAAGGGAATATATTCCCGAGATAAAAAGTAGCATATATATGCTTCTAAGTTGTGGTGTACCCGTGTACCAAGTTTAATCGAAATTTTAACCGTGAAGAAGAAGCAAACATACACATACACAAACTCTAGCCTTTATAATATTAGTGTAATGATATTAGATATATTTGACAGCCTGATGCTGCATGTAGTCCACGAGTGCGATACCTATGCATACATTAAAATAAATAAATACAATGGTTCTAAAACTAAAAGACAATATCTATAAAATTATTTACGTAGATGTATTGTTTTGCAATTAATATTGATGCGATATTTACAATACAGCCTATCAATGATTAAGGAATGATCTTGAGATAATAAAGAAATGGTTGTAAAAAAAGAGAAATTTCTATAGAAAATCCTTGTCGTACAGTGACTTCATGTCTATGACAATCTACATATTTATCCTTATCTAAAAATAGATGCTCTGTTTAGAGCTTGAACCGTTTTTGGTTAAGAAACAATTTTCTTATTCATTTTAACTTTAAAGATTCCTACAATTCGTCCGTTATAAGTTGGCGAGTGTGAAGTTAGGCTCTGCGAATTTTGGCGTTTGAAATATCGTACAAAAATAAAGGTTTCAAAAAATAATTGCCAATAACTGTTTTTGACAGCAATAACAACTGCAAATTGCATTTATTTTTTTAAAACCTTTATTTTTGTACGATATTTCAAGCGTCAAAATTCGCAGAGCCTAACTTCACACTCGCCAACTTATAACGGACGAACTGTACCTTTCTATTTTAAGGTTTTTCAGTGCATTCAATGAACGAATATTATATAATATTGATAGACATCAGCTGTTAGCGATAATAATGGCTTGTGTATTTTTTCCGTTTACAATAAAATATTATTTCATTCTATTCAATGTCTCATTGTCGCGTCGGGCCCTTCTAGGACAGTCTTAACGTAAGTTTTTCTTCAGCATTGTTTCGAGCTTGATCCGTTCGTGGCTAGGGATTAATCTTGGGGATAAATGGAATGACGGATCTGTTTATATTGGATTCCATTTTAGTATAATATTGTTTAGGTAGACTCTTATTTGCTATAGCAGTGGTAATCATAATATTGATAAATATTATTATAATTTGTTTTGCTACTGTGGTCTTTTTTATTGTTATTAAACCACTGCCCAAAAAAAGGAGTGTTATGTTTTCAGGATTCATATGTATGTATGTGAGTTTCTTGGGTTTTTTTATATAAGAAAGTGTTCAACAGATTGGTCCCCTGAATTTGATAAAAATTTTTGTTTCGTAGATCGAGTATTTTTCGAGACTTCGTATTTAGTCAGTGAGTGAATAGGTGACTACTTTCATTTTTATTTATGAAGTTTACTTGAAATCTTGTTTTTTTGCTTTTTAGTTTATTTTTTTATATGGCAGTTGTTTTTATTTTTATTAATTATTTATTTTTATTACTAGCGGTTTTGTTGTATTCTTATTTAATCATGTGTTTTTCTACACACTGGCTCAGAAAGTGACTTTGATTGTACTGCACTTAGATATAATTACAATGGTGCTTGTTATCAAACTTTTCGATTACCTTATGATTGATAAATTTACGACATTTCGATTACCATTACACACTTGTGCAATAATGTAGTTTATCATATTATATAGATACATCTTTGTTCATATTTATTAGAAATCTTTTATTGTAACTCAAACAAAGATGTAATAATTAAACACAACTTTTATTAAATACAACCTAGCATTAATGTAACTTTGTAATCTAATAAATGTTAACTTTATGTAAAGTCAAGTATCTTAAAACAAAAGTAATATTTAACTGCAATGAACCCAATAGCAAATTACCATTAAATTGTAATAAGAAAGGTTTACTTATGTATAATGAAACTTGTTTACGCGGCAAAGAAATGGGGAACTCAACTATCCGGCAGAATATTTGGTTCGGTAAGAACTTAATCGAATATTATTCGGTATTCGGTTATTCGGCGAAACCACTATACTTCGCATCTCTAATTTTTATACTTCATGGAAAGTTAAAAACTTTGGCACTTTCGTAATTCTCAAACATCTGGCCCTTAATGAGTTTATAAAGCAAAATTTTGCCAATAGTTTTAAGGCTGTTTCGACCTTAATACAACCTTACAGTCAATTTTAGTTCGTGAATTATTTTGATTTCATGAATTTGTTGATTAAGAATGCTTTTTGTTACCAAATTGTAGTATTTTGTTTGTAATCAAAATATTTGGTCGGTTTACAAGTTTTAATGTTATCGTAAATTAACATTCGATTTGAAAGATCTGAAAGATTCATATTTCGAAAACTAATTGTGGATTTTAAATAAATATAGATTCTCTAACGTTTAAGTTGAATTATGAATTACCTGGACTAAGCGTTTTGCCTCGTCGTTTGTACTCTGTACAGCGAAGGGAACTATTTGCCTGCAGCGGTCTTTCCGTCCGAATATAATTTAAGTGCGTTCAAGACTACAGTGACTAGACTCTTAATTAACTAGTGTGCTTAACCATTAACGATTGCATCACTGCTTACCATTAGGTGGAATCGCAGTCAAACACTAGTTTATATAAATTAGAAAACGAAATCGTAATTGCCTTTAAAAATCTATTAATTTATTCCAACGATATAAATATTTTATACTCATAGCTTATTCAAAAGCGTCTATGAATTTACTTTCACAAAACCTATGGAAATAAACGGAGTAAGCTATTTCAATGAAAAATCGTGGAAATTTAATGGATCAGAAACAGTAATAAATTACTAAAACTAACGCTGTGTCGTTTGCAGTATGTTAGGTTGACTACACACTGGGTGAAATTGCTACAATTAGAGTTCACGAACGTATAGTTTCACAGACGCGTATTCGGCAGCGTCGTGGCATTTTGTCATCGTGAATTTCGTAGTTTAGTATGTAAGTGTCACGCAGGTGTACACCAACCGTATAAGGGTGCCCGCCCACGACCGACAATCAGTGAACGATTTTTTGTAGGAACTAACAAAAAATAGAACTCACTGATAGCAATAGTGCAACACTCACGACCTACAAAAAGTCGGTCAGAATATACTATAGGATTATAATACGTGCTGATTATCAGACCTACAAAAAGTCGGTCGTGGACGCCCCACCCTAATGACGAATACACGTCCGTGGACAGTAGGCTGGTAACAACGCAGGAGTTTAAAGTACACGTGTAGACGATTTTTTGCCACAACACCCTACGATTAGTTTATCATGTGTAGTCACAGTATAAGCCAGTTTTGTATGGATTACAATGGGCTGCGGCTTTTTGATCGTTTGCCATCAACCATACCAGTTACGTTGAGCTGTTCCAGGTTGTGGCCATTTTTCATGCAGATAGTCGATGTTTAGTTCTCTTAAGAGTGAGATGTTTCGGTAGGTATCTTACTCTTATTTAATTATACTTGAAGCTGATAAATCGATCGATTTCTGTCTAATTTACTCTAATTTAGCGTTTAATAAAGTATACGTGTTTAAAAATAATAAATCTTTATTGCATTACAAATCACAATATCCATAGTTATACAAGTCAATCTATACTAATATAATAAAGAGGTAAAGTTTGTTTTTTTTTTTGTATTAGGTAATCTGTGGAAGTACTGGTCCGATTGCTAAAATTTTTACACCATTAGAAAGCTGCTGTATTCCTGAGTGACATAGGCTATATTTTAAATACGCGGGCGAAGCTGCAGGCTAAAGCTAGTTTTAAATAATTTGGGCACGAATAAACGTCCTCAGGATGTTTGAATCCTGTTTGTTTAAGTATATTAAAAGCTGGAATGTCCGTTGTCGTCTATTATTTTATCGGTTCAGTTTTGAACGGATAAAACACCGCAGCACATTAACTCAGTGTGTCATAAACCTTAGTTTTCTCACGATGGTGGCTTAAGTCCAAGTGTCGTGTTGGGTAGTCGGAACTTTACGACAGCTTTGTGTTTAAATATTATTATATATGCACCGATACTAATTTACTAGAATAGAGAAGTTCGGTACGAAGTTAACGCTAATGCAGGCAGGACTAAAACTAATAGGATTTTAGTGCTAAGTCTTAAGAGCTTTGACTCTCTCATCATCTACCTAGTCTTTTCCCAATTTAGTTTGGGGTTGGCTTCCAGTCTAACCAGATGTGGCTAAATACGTATGGTTTACGAAATTTTGAGCCCTCTATACTTGAAATTAAAATCGTTCCTTTCGATTTCATTTTGAGTCTTTACATTTTTTCATTTGAGTTTCCTTTTACTGACAAATATTTTGCAGGTATATTATTATTACAATAACAACGTGAGCTACGTATTTTCAAAGTATCAGAAAGTTTTCATTTATTTGCATTTCAAAGTATATAACTTGCTGGCAAAGAATTCCTTTAAGCATAAACAAGGTCCTTCGAGCCGGATTGCACAGTTTAAACTATTTTTTAAAACATCTTATTATTTAAGGCAAGATAGAGACTTAACTGAATTTTGAAGCTTTAAGCTTCAACTGTCTACAGATAAACTAGTTTTCAGTAAGACATAGTTTAACGGAGAATCTTCTGAGATTTAGTTTTAAGTTGTTCTAAATTTAATTTTGACATAGTTTGAAGGCTCGAGGCCAGTACTGAATGCCAGTCTTTATAACCGTGGAAACGTAATAAAATTATTATTTAGTTTTATAACTCATGAGACATTATTCCCAACTCAAGATTAAGGGACGGTTCACATCTGACGGAAAATGCGTCGAGCAAATCATCGGTCGCGACCATCCCGTCAAATTAGACCTTTCACATTAAGCGTCTAATCAGTTGGTTCGTTCAGCATCTACAGAGCGGTACTTATTTATTTTTATTGTAAATTCAAGAAATAGAAGTTGTTAGAATAGTCCCTATATTTTTTTGTCGCAAGGCAGATAATTTAAGCCAAGATCTAGCAAAAAAGTCTACCTAAGTCCTCACTAGCTCTTACGTCGACCGACAATGCGTTGGCGGAAACGGAATAGACGCTGTACGCTCGACGCACTAATGCATCATCGGTTGAGTGTGAACGGTCAAGTATTTTTCTATACATTTGTCTGTTCTGGCGTTACGCGACCGATAATACGCGACGCATGGTCCGTCAAATATGAACCTTCCCTAATGATAATTTTCAAAGTACGTAAACTAAAAATATATTTTTTTATTTTAATATTAAATCAAATCCTCCTTAATCTTATTTTCAACAAAAATATTTTTCGTTACGTCCAATTCAGTAAAAAGTATGAAAATTGTTTTTCTTCCCGCACTTACAGGTTGTATTTATTTTGCGCGGTGAGTATACAGGGTGAGTTATAAATCACTGTTGTTTTATCGCGAGCCTATCTCTGAGTTATGAGCTGTCGATGCTGTGCCCGTCCATGGAG
Source organism: Mythimna separata (assembly GCA_030763345.1). Lineage (NCBI taxonomy): Eukaryota > Metazoa > Arthropoda > Insecta > Lepidoptera > Noctuidae > Mythimna > Mythimna separata. The sequence continues at coordinate 10,499,457 of CM061190.1, forward strand.
AGTTCTGGGGTTACTATTATTTTAGATTTTAGAGGATTTTTATTAAAAATAGTAGACTAAAAAATAAAACTGGTCAAGTGTGAGTCTGACTCGCGCACTGAGGGTTATGGGACCTTCTGTGGGCGGAGAAATTTATTGAACTATTTAAATAGTTGAGATTTTTCCGATTCTCAAACATTTTTTTTTGGGACATTACTGCAAATTTATATTTTCAGACTTTTGCCTATACTCGTACTTATGCTATTAAACGTTGACATGCTTGTCAAGAACAACCTATTCGCTTGACTTAAAGATCTCCAGATTATAGACATTAGAAAATAAATAAATTATTATTTTTTCTTTCTTTCTAAAATACACTCCGGCAACGAATTCCGGTCCTTTACTATACGCAAAATGAATGCATTCGTTTTAGTCCAAAGTATTGCGCCTTTTCCTTTTTATCAATAGTTAGAGCCACCCTACATTAACAGGATGGGATATAAAGCCCACACAGATTATTGGTAAGTAATGAATTTATGATCAAAATACCCACAATGGGCACAAATAAATCATACAATAACGGGTTTCTAAGAGAGTGTTATTTTTAAGCACCTCTAAGAGATGTGACAGAATGGACAGAAAAGAGTGGGAAATGGAAGGGAGGCCTTTATCCTGCAGTGGGACACAATGGGTTAATAATAACAATAATAATAAGAGATACTTGGTACACCATAGCTTAGAAGCATATATATGCTACTTTTTATCCCGGGAATATGTTCCCTTACTACTTAAACACGGTCGAAGCTGCTGGCAGTATCTAGTGCTATCGATATGAAACCGAGCTTTATTTTAAAATACCTGAACCACTTTTATTACTTTTATGCCGAGTTAAACCGAGGAGCTCGTGGCTAGATAATAACAGCCGCACAGGTCGATCTTAGAGGTTAAGCAACGCTTGCCTAGGTTGGTATGTGGATGGGTGACCATCTTAACATAACGAGTTTCCTCCGTGCCTCGGAAAGCACGTTAAGCCGTTGGTCCCGGCTGTCATTTGGAGATCTTTGGCAGTCGTTACGGATAGTCAGAAGCCAGTAAATCTGACTCCAGTCTTTCCATGAAGTACCGTATTACCCCAGTTAATGGGTTGTGGAGGTCTGGTAGGCAGCCGCTCCTCGTAAAATACTGGTATTCAGCTAAATCCGGCTTGACTGGAAGCCGACCCCAATATAGTTGGGAAAAGGCTAGGCAGATGATGATGATGAATAAGAGATACTTGTATGAACTTATTGCTTATCTGCTTACTATTAAAGATAATGAAATTCTGCGAGCAATGTGTTCTACCCACTGCCACTTAAGTTTGACATTTCTTCAGGCTATGTCGTATTGAAATGAATTTTAAACGATAAATACGAGTAGGTGTATTGTTACAATTACCCGCCATCTACCGGCTAATCAAGACACCTGGTGTACTAGAAGCCCAATCCTGTCTATATGGATTGGGCTTCTAGTATCTTTATAAACTTCAATAGAGCGCCATCTATCAATTCATTGAGACACTGTTCAGATAATTGTATATTCATAATAGTTATTTTAAATACTTAATTCTCTTGACATTAATTAATTACCTTGGAAATATTACTGTTAATCACGTCTGATTATAATATTTTAGGTTGGTACACCAACACCTGTTTTTACTCTAATTTGTTTTATAAGTTTGTCAATTTATGACTTATTGAAATAATTCGTGTTACATGAGAAAAGGGTTTTGTATTTTGACTTCCGAGAGTTTGATTAGATTGTTTTGAGCGACGCTTGTAAAGTAGCTGGAATTTGAGATAGCGTGAATTTGTGTAAAATATAAGAAAACTCGAATGATGTTACTTCGTTTGATTGTTGAACTCGAATTCGACTCGAATGATGTTACTTCGTGATGGGAGTTCAGGTGGGACCTGAACTCCCATCACAGTATAGTCCAGTCATTATAGTAAGTTCACCTCGGAATTCGAGATACCCAGCTGTAAGTCTGTAAATACTTATATATTGACACCTAGTATTCAAACTTCCTTGAACCAAAATGTTTGGAAATAGAAAAAAATAATTCCAAACGTCAATCATCGCCTAAGAAAAAGTCCCTGCAAAAATCACCATTCTTCTTCTATTTTCTGTCCTTGTCCGATATTAATTTGGGTCAGCGCAATATCTTTTTTCTTCCATTTAATTCTGTCAAACATCACACTATCACTAACCCCCTTTGTTTTAATATCACTCTTCACATATTCCATCTATCTTTTCTTTAGTCGAAAATCACCATTGCGTATATAAAAAAACACGTTCGTTTCGGCTTTTTGTTTATTTAAATCATTTTATCAGGCGATACTGCAGAAAACGGACCTCCGGGTGCACTGGTATTTGACTTCTGTCAAATGACTTCTGAAACAAGTCTGGTAAATGACTTCTGAAACACCAGCGCATCCAAAATTTGCTTCCCGTAAACCCCTCACGGAAGCTCAAAATGCAAATGCTGTATTTCCCTTATGACCTGTATACTATGCACATGAGCTGACGACATCTTAAGCCAAGAATACACGATGACATAACGGAAGCATGTCTGTGGTCCCGACGATCGCGTTTAGTAAATCCCCGAGGGATACTCCGGCACGCCTATTGGATTGTTGCTTTACTGACTGAAAGTGACGAAGAGTTTTGGTTCGCCTATTGGATCGTTGCGTTGAAAGTAAGTGAAGAGTTTTGAGCTGAATGAATCGGGTATTGTTTTCCACCTATTTTGGGTCAAATAATTTCGTCCCGTTTTGAGTGTAGCGAGAGGGAGCGACTTTTGGTGACTACAAAACTGATCTGTGTTCCTTCAATGGCCGCTTTCGAACTGTCCTGAAGGCCTAGCAGGCAAGGACCTTAGTGAGCCCCGTTTATTTTGCTGACATTTCTTTGAAGCGCGCCTGTTTTTTTGATGCATTCGGGTAAAAACCGTTAATTTTGTGAAATTTTTCGTGCGCTTACGATGGGCTGACGAAATCTTAAGCCAAGAATACACGATGACATAACAGAAGCTTGTCTGTGGTCCCGACGATCGCGTTTAGTGAATCCCCGGGGGATATTCCGGCACGCCTATTGGATTGTTGCTTTATTGGTTGAAAGTAAGTGAAGAGTTTTGAGCTGAATGAATGGGATATATTGTTTTCCATCTTTGTCTGAGGATCAAATAATTTCGTCCCGTTTTGAGTGTTGCAAGAGCGACTTTTGGTGACTACAAACTGATCTCCGTTCTTTCAATAGCCTTTTGCTTTTAAAAGCCCCTGACGCTTTCGAACTGTCCCAAAAGCCTAGCAGGCATTGACCTCGGTGTACCCCATCCATTTTGCTTACACATATTTTTGAGGCGCGTGTGGAAAACAATGTGCCATCGACTCTAGCTTGGTCCTTACTGGTCTGTAAACTACCCATTGCTCACCGTCAACAAGCTTGCACCTAAGGCGGCCGAAATTGACGGCGCCCAGTGACTCCCGAATCAATCTCCCGAATCTCGGACCGACTCCTATGGAAGCGACTGTGGCGCTAGGATATCCTCTCTAACCTGGTTTTTCACTGCTTTGAGCTTACCAATTTTACCCACTGTGAGCGACCACGTTTTAGAGCCATATGTCATCACCGGCAATGCACACTATTATTTAATTTCTTCTTGAGACAATGTAGTGTATGTGACCAGAAAATGCCGCGCAGCTTCCCAACGTTCAGTCGCCTTCGACAATTGACCTTTTTCTCGATGTTAGACCGACCTAACTAGACCGTTTGTCCCAGGTAAATGTACAGGTTTACAACACAAATTACTATCAAACAGTCATTAATCCTTCTAAAACTACTGCCGATCCACGAACAATTAACTACACAGAATACATTAGTCAGACAGCACTATACACTACTAAATACATCGAAGATGCATCAACTTGATTGCGTTAACTACAGTTAACCCTAACTGTATTACATTGAAAGCCTTTCAGGGGTAAATATGGGTGTATACAGCGTTTGAGGGTTAGGTAAGTTTACGGCAGTTACCCTTTATGATTGGGGGTCAAAGTGTTATTGCAAAAATGGGTGTTACGAATTGTTTTTATTGCAAATTGAAGAACAGTTGTCTTTTTTTGTTTTACTTGTTTTTTAACTTGTGCTTGACTACGATTTTACTTGATGGTAAGCTGTGATGCAATTGTTGATGGCAAAGCACACTAGTTTATTAGTTAATGAATCTCCGACCGGTCCTACTCCTATGAGACCGCGGTGTTATTGTTTTACTATTGTATCTCGTTTTGTGGGTATGTGATAGGTAAGAGCCTATTCACTCTAGACTTAACGATAAATTATTATAGGACGGGAAGGCCACTAGTAGGAAACATGATCCAGAACTACGATTTTCGCGGTTTAAACCGCTTATTCCGAAACAGTTATTCTGGAGTTCTGGACCGTAGAGGTGTTAACAACTGTTTATCTCGCAATAGATTCTACCATCCGAAACCCTAACTACTGGTAGCTGAGGTCCTGTTTCTGATACCGGTGGGCTAGTATTTTTAATAATTATGTTCATAATCAAAAATGTAATCCACTGATATTACAATGGGAAAGTAACTTGGTCTATCTGTTACGCTGTCACGGTTAAACTACTGGACCAATTTTAATGAAATTTGGTATTGTGTAGTATACTTGAACTACAATGAAGGAGCTTGAACTACTTTGCATCTGGCTTTATCTAAGACTTTACATCAGCGATAATCTGATTTCAAGCGTCCAAAGCCGTACTGGGTAGTACCTACATGTATATATAAAATAATTGAGACTATAAACGTACCTATAGGTTTGTACAACCTTCACCATGACCTTGAAAAACGCTTAAGCGTCGTACAGGACATGGGTGTACGAAATTGATTCATTTATTCGGCCGATAAAAAATCCTCATTTTTCCTAAGGTCTACCCAAACCGATTTTTTTACTCAAACGTTGTAATTTTGGGGATTTTAGTAAAAAAAAACGCGCAATTACGTAATAATGTGTTCTGTTTAGTGTCTATGGTGCCTTACAGTTATGCCCGGTCCACATATGGCCTGACAGATTAATGTATTTTATTGTGCGTCAATTCAGGCAGAATGTATATATATGTATACACAGCTTTAGCCCGCAGCTTCGCCCGCGTACATAAAATATAGCCTATGTCACTCAGGAATACAGCAACTTTCTATTGGAGAAATTTTTTTAGCAATCGGTCCAGTGCTTCCATAGATTACCTCATACAATCAAAAAACAAACTTTACCTCTTTATTATATTAGTGTAGATGATTTCTTTCCTTTACAATAATAGGTATATGTACACGCGCAAACGCTCAAAAAAGTTACACGCGTTTCGCATTTTTTCCTGGAATGTAGGTAGGTATTCAATAAGGCAAAAGAATAGACCTCTAGCCTTCAGTGGGATGATGTACGGCCGTTCAGGACCTTCAAGCTCCTGTTATTACTATACCGGCCTCTGTCATAACTTACAGTACGTTGCCAGAGAATATTTCGAACAAAAGAATGGAGAAGCGGGATTTTTCATTTCTATTTTGTGCGTCGGGATTGTGTTACTTGATTTTGCTAAGCTCGTTCTATCATTGGACCATCAGACGTATGGCGATGCGCCACTGGTACATGGTAGTCATCGCAGCCATATACACAAAAGTTTTTGCAAATACATTCATTTTACGTCCGGATTTTCTAGGTGGAAAATCATTCAATTGCTTCTTCCGCTCTAAGGCGGAGTGGTAGGGCGTGTCAGACTTTTACTGACTAAAACCATCAAGGGTTTCCCTTACGGAATTTAACTCATAGCTCCAGTGGGCTCCTGAACTGCTTGGTCCCCACGGTTTAGCTGACAGCTCTTTTAGGTGCGAGTGGAACAAACAATCGGTCCAAACGGTGGTGCTCCGCCCAAGTGGGGCACACCTCCTACTTATGCGCCACTGTGTCTTCAGTGCGCGTACAGCTAAGTAGTGGTATTCCCTGCCTGTGTTTCCTAATAGTACTTTTATTTTCAGGGGGTAGTCCTAGTCATTAATGATTTCTCTACTGCTAATAATGGTAAAGCGAAAGAGGAGTGTCAGACTTTTACAGACTGAAACCACTTGTGTTCTTTCGGTTATCGTTTGCGTTTCAATCCCGTAGATTTGATTGCAGATTACTGACTACATAATTTTAAGTAAACCACAGGCCGTATTAATATAAGCATTACCTATTTGTAGATTCAAAAGATTTTTAACGTAAGAAAAAACCTGATCCCATCTCACCAATTAAATTAACAAGCATAAAACATTTACTCTTTTCTCCAAGGTCATCTTCTATCTAAGTCTCAAGGTAATCACTCAAGGGGTGCGGCTGTTTTAAGTAGTGACCTTGACACGCATGACCTTGGGACGAGGGGTCGAAACCGGAACCGTTTGGGGCCGAATCGATACCGTCTCCATTTAAATGTAAAAAAAGGTTCTGTTTTCTTCTGATTAGGCACAGGTTTTGTTTTTTAGCCGACATGTTTTTAAACTTAATTTGGTCGGTACTTCAGAAGTGCGTATGTTACTTGGTGAAATCGCTGGTAGCCAATTGGTAATTACATAAACCGTCACCGATCTTCATTTTGGCAGTCGTTTTTGATCTTACCGATAAATTGGAAGCTAGTGAAAGTGACACCAGTCTAGCTAAAGGGTATCGTGTTGCCCTGTTACTGGGTTGTGGAGATCAGAGAGGCAGTCTCTCTATGTAAAATACAATACATTCAGCTGTATTCTGTTAGACTAGCTAGAACGGACTCCGATACAGTCGAAAAGATGGAGAGACCTTTGTAGTCTCCTCGAGGAGGTGTGCTAACAGGCTTTGCACAGAGGGGATCCCGGAGTGGTCTTTTAAGAAGTAACAAGCCCTTATAATATGACTGTGTCGATTGTGATCACCATGGTGGTTATATTATGGTAAGAATCCCACACTTCCAGTAATCCCAAAAGTCCGAGTGCCTTTTAAAGGCTTCCCCTCGACAGCAAAAAAGGCGTGCTAATTAAAACAAAAACCTGATCAAAATTAACCATTGCACTTCAATCAGTTACACAACTGATGATATAAATAAATAAAATAATTGAATAAAAGATGCAAAAGCCTGGCCGTTAATTAAAAGAAAGCATTCGTTCTGGCTACTGATTGGTAGTAAAAACCGTTAAAAAATCGCTGCGTTGATAATGTCAGACCGTATAAATAAATAATGACGATGTATTTTCGCTTCAAGGCTGTGTTTTTATCGATTTTATCATTTTCTACGTTCAACAATGGTTGTGTTGTAAGAGTACTTTTTTTTATTGTTATAAACTAGTGCTTGACTGCGATCCCACCTGATGGTAAGCAGTGATGCAATTGTTGATGGTGAGGCGCATTAGTTTATTAAGAGCCTTAAGGTTTTTTTTTTTCTTTATGTGGGAATCATCAGAATGACTTCTTCTGCTCTTGGGCGGAGCGGGAGGGCGTGACACACTCTTACTGAATTAACCCTACCCCGTTCCTTCGTTGCCTTCGATCTTGGGAAACTCATTCATCTTGGGAAACTCATTCAAATGATTACGCATTTTTATTTTTTTTGAAACCATTCTTCGTGTATTCTCTACTAGCTTCTGCCAACGGCTTTGCTCGCACAAAAGTAAGTTTCGATACAAACATTGATCATCATCATCTACCTAACCTTTTCCCAACTATATTGGGGTAGGCTTCCAGTCAAGCCGAATTTAGCTGAATACCAGTATATTATGAGAAGCGGCTGCCTACCAGACCTCCACAACCCATTGACTGGGGTAACACGGTACTTCATGGCAAGACAGGAGCCAGATTTACCTACTGGCTTCTGACTATCCGTATCGACTGCCAAAGATCTTAAGACTTAACGTTGTATTTAAAAGATACATATAGTTGAACACCTAACTTCGTCCTTTTTGCAGTCGGTTAAAAAAGGAAGTAGACCTACCCATTAAAGCGCACAATAAAATGCTTTTAGTCATATACAAAGGTTCTGAAAGAGAGCCGCACCGAGGTTATTAATCTATTTATCATGAAAAGGTTCTAACAAAGAAGATAAAGTGAATGTCACGCAGAAGCTAATTAATCTTCTAAACGAGAATTTAAAAAATAATCTGTGGGTATAGGTAAGAAGGTCTGTTTGTTAAGGTATCCTGGCCTTGCTGACGGGGCAAGGAGGTAGTAAGGTAGATTTTTTTCTACTATGTTCATGTTGGAGTAGTTGTTGAGACAGGGAAAACTACACATAAGGTAATGGTTTTTTGACCAGTTTTGAAATTTTTTTACCAGATTGGTGACCGGGTAGGGGACCTGATTTCGGGGGCCCCCGCCCCCAAAAACTCTGGATAGCGTATGGTCGCTGAGTGTAGAATGAGAGGGTCGAACTAAAATCGACAACAAACACTGTGACAAGAGATTTTTTTAGTTCGGAAGCATTTATTCTCGCTATAAATTCTAATTTATAAAGATTAATCGATTTAGAAAACCAAAACAAAAAGTAATTGTTAATGGCTTGGAAATAACCTCTTAAACATTGGGCCCGCACTTACATAGTTTCAGTGCTCGAGATAGCTAAAAATCCGGGTGTTTCGACCCCGAGTGAGACTAATGTCTAAAGATTACAGGTAGTGATATGGATCAGTGATAGCTAAACCCGCCATACATTCTCGCTGAGGTGATACTGAATAAAGACTTTAGTTTTAGTTTTATCACAAGGCTTTGGTCTAAATGTAGACCTATTTGAGGATATACATAGAAAGTTGTGTGGTTTTGTGAAAAGTCAAGTAAAAAATCTAAATCATTGTAAAACAGTATTTCTTTGAAATCAAAACATTCATTAGCATTATCAACCTTGTAATGTTCCCATTGTTGGGACTCAGGCCTCCTCTCTAGGAGAGTGAATGGGCTGTAATCCACCATGTGGGCCAGTGCGGATTGGTGGATGTCCCATATCTTCGAATTTTTGGTTCTAGGACATGCCTGTTTCCTCACAACGTTTTCCTTTAACGCTTTGAGAGTAGTGGTCATGAAATAAATTACACAAGTAATGCGCCTAGCTGAGTTTGAACTCGCGACCTACAACTCGTAAGTTGGGGCCGTTACCACTGGGCCACCACTGCTCTTATACAATAACTACAAAATAAACTAAAAATGTTGAGAACATAGCCAACCTCAGATAGCTTTCACTGTAATATAAAAAGTGCATGTATTTTTCATATAAAATAATTACCAAGTTAGAAAAGCGCTCTTCTCGAGCCGTCTATCATCAATATGAGTTTATAAGCTACCTATCTTCTTTTATCCTACACAATGCTTGATAAAGAGGCAAAGCGAAATAAGCAGCCTGAACGCTGTATTGGCTTTCGGTAATTCCGTCACTTACTTGAGTTAGTTAGTTATTTGGTTAGTTAGCCTGTTGTGTCCCACTGCTGGGCGAAGGCCTCCCTCTCCTTTTTCCACACACGCCTATCGTTAGCCATTACCGGCCAGTCCCTCCGATAGTTGTCTAACTCATCTCTCCACCTTCGCCTCGGTCTGCCACGATGTCGCCCGTCGTGGCACTTGAATATTTCAGAAAACTTGTTTCGGGAAAACGCAATCCAACGCAATGGTGGATGAAGAGGCAACGCGCAAAAAGAGATTTTAACGCCTGAACGCTCAGTTGGCATTCAGTAATTCCGTCATTTATTTGAATACTTCACAAAACTGGTTCCAGGAATTGCTTGTTTTTTTAAAAGCTTTTAAAGTTTTTTGGAAACAGTTTTCATCATTCAGAGTTTCGATTAAATTTGCAATCTATCTATTCTATTAAGAAAGGCCAAATAACAGATTTTCAGACCCATTGAATACTCAATGTGAGTGCGGTACTCCTGTTCAAAACACGAGCCACATGTTGGAATGCCTCAAGTACCCCTACACCTGAACTTTGGAGGATCTAATAAGCGCCACTGATGCAGCTAACAAAAAAGTATAACGAGTTTACCATCAAATCGAGAAGAAGAAGATGACAGTTTTTCACGAATTCTGGTTCTAATTTCAATAGAGATCTCGACAATATCCACAAAAAATCTGTGTTTTAAAAATATCTAGAGAAAATGTGTAATAAAGGCATAAACACGTAAGAGTATAAAAATTTGTATCGGGTTGGCCGCTCTTAAAAGTCTGTGCTCGCAGAATGTTGTGTTCATTTTTTACTCAGTAATGTTGTATGAAAACACACATGAACGTGTGTTGTAGAGTATCTCTCAGTACTCTTGTTTAAAAACTTTATATTTTGCTGAGCTAGAAAAAGCGTTTGTTACAAGAATTATGGCAAACATGTGTGGGTTTTGTTGTTTCATATCACATCGTTTTTAACAAGAAAATAAATGTTGAATGAAATTTGTTCGAAGTGTTATGATTTAAGAAAAAACTTAATTATAATATTTGCATGCAGATTGCTCCATTTTTTTAAATTAAATGAATAGAAAAAGAGACAGCCACACGGGTCGATCTTCAAGTTTAAGCAACGCTTACCAAAGTTGGTCTGTGGACGGGTGACCACCTAAACATACCGAGTTTCTTCCGTGCCTCGAAAAGCACGTTAAGCCGTTGGTCCCTGCTGTTATTTGTAGATCTTTGGCAGTCGTTACGGATAGATGGCAGTAAATCTGACTCCAGTCTTGCCATGAAGTACCGTGTTATCCCAATGAATGGATTGTGGAGGTCTGGTAGGCAGTCGCTCCTCGTAAAATACTGGTATTCAGCTAAATACGGCTTGACTGGAAGCCGACCCCAATATAGTTGGGAAAAGGCTAGGTAGATGATGATAATGATGAATAGAAAAAGAGAAGACGAATGAAGAGAAAAGAATATCGGTACGGTTAGCGCAGTGGTTTAGAGATTAGCAGCTGCGTTGCTTGTCGCGGGTTTGATTCCCACACGGAAGAAATATTTATCTCGTTGTTTTGGGTCCGGTGTCTTAAGTATCTCGGTATTTTATGTATCTGGGTGTCTTGTGTTCTCGGTGGCTTGTGTCGGAATTTTTTGTATCTGGGTTTACATGTTTGTAGACGCGCCTGCAATACAAAACTATTTCTTTGTGTATAGTTAAGTATCCTAAGTCAAAAAAGCCTTCTTTAAATTTAAAATACCGCTATAAATTAACTCGAAAATACACCAAGCAACACAAATTACTAGATGAGCTTAAATTTTCCCGTTCATACCAGAGAGAGATGCCAGTTATGCCGAGCGCATAGTTCCGGCGTACATCATTGTTCTTACTTAACCTAATTTAGCGAGCTATGACCCGCATGCTGCAGTGTGTAATGGTGGAACATGAGCTTTTATATACTAAATAGCTGGTTTAAACTTAACTAGAAATATTTATATAGGTGTTGAGAATATTGCACTGAATACAGAATTATACCTTACAAATATGTAGAACTATTTAAAAAGAAAAAAAAATATTACTTTGATAATATTATAAAAGGCGTTGTCGAGCCTTTTAGTAAGAACATCGTAAGCGACAATTTGAGATTTTTGTAGGAAAGGGTTTTCTCTTCCATAATTAAAAAGTTATCATCATCTTCCTGTCCTTGCCCCGCGTTATTTGGGGTTCGCGTTATAATATATGTTGCAACACACATCATCTGCCTAGCCTTTTCCCAACTATATATTGGGGTCGGCTTCCAGTCAAGCCGGATTTAGCTGAATACCAGTATTTTACGAGGAGCGGCTGCCTACCAGACCTCCACAACCCATTAACTGGGGTAATACGGTACTTCATGGCAAGACTGGAGTCAGATTTACTGGCTTCTGACTATCTGTAACGACTGCCAAAGATCTACAAATGACAGCCGGGACCTACGGCTTAACGTGCTTTCCGAGGCACGGAGGAAACTCGTTATGTTAAGATGGTCACCCATCCACAGACCAACCTAGGCAAGCGTTGCTTAACCTTGAAGATCGACCTGTGCGGCTGTCATTATCTAGCCACGACCTCTGTTGCAACACACAAGCCCGCAAAAATACATACTTTTTCATGAATACTTTTAATTATTGAAGAGAAAACCCAAAAGTCTCAAATTGCCACTTACAATGTTCTTCCTGAAAAGGCTCGTTGTGATTTCAGACACTTCTTACTATCACATACAAGTAACATGTTTACCTACTCTTGACTTAGCCTATCAATACCCGCAAAACGAGACACAATTGTAAGACAATAACAGCGCGGTCCTATGAGACCGGTCGGGGATTCATGAATTAAAGAGCCATAGGTTCCATGCACGCTTCGAACAATTGTCAGCAAAACCACAGAGGCCCAGCAGATTTGAAGCCTCTGTGGCCATGGGTTTGCTGCTTTAAGGAAAACCCGGGACCCTGGAACGAAGGCAAAGAAGGAGTGGGTTTTAGTTAGTAACCTCACCCTTGTCATGCCCTCCCGCTTCACCCACGTAAAAAGAAGTCATTCTGATGATTTTCAACCTTAAAAAAAATTGCGAGTGAAATATCTCGTGTATCATCTACATAGCTTTTTCCCAACTATATTGGGGTCGGCTTCCAGGTAAGCCGGATTTAGCTAAATACCAGTATTTTACGAGGAGCGGCTGCCTACCAGAACTCCACAACCCATTAACTGGGGTAACAACGTGGGGTACTTCATGGCAAGACTACAAATGCATGCAAGAAATATCTCGTGTATGTTCCCTTTGTAATAATTCGGGTGAAGACGCATCCTATCAAAACACTATCTTCATTAAAGTTTCATATAAAGTCTAAGATTATTTTCTAAGTGCCTCCTCGCGTGCACGCCTTCCGGAAATCGAAGCCTGCAGTACTTACAGCCCACTGCTGTTTGTAGCTAATTGTGTTTTAATTTCTTTCTTTGTTGGTACAAGATTGTGTTCGCTTTATTTAACGATTCGTGTAGTGAATGGACTTGAAGTAAAGGGTTTAAAAAGTAAATTAACAGCTGTGTAATTATCTTTGACACACTTACAATTACATACATACACTCAATCCAACTCACACTCGTGACTCCAAAACGATGACAACGAAGGAATAGGGTGGGGTTTAGTCGGAAAAAGTCTGACACGCCCTCCCACTCAGCCTAAAAACGGGAGAAGTCATTCTGATGATTCCCCACTAGAAAAAAAAAACTCCAACTTACACTCACACGCTTTGATACTCGCTCAGACACTCCTAACACAAAACCACCTCATCATCATCATTTCAGCCGAAAGACGTTCACTGTTGGACATAGGCTTCCGTCAAGTGTTGCTGCAATAAACGGTACAATGCGTCTTGCATCCATCGGATTCGTTCTGTCACTCTTTCAGTATAAGTATTTTCTTCAAGACGATTAAGAATAGATTACTGCAGTGGAAAGTAACTTGACTTCATTTTCAATTATTATTTTTACCGGAATTGTAACTGTTTTATACTAAAACTCCCACTAGAAATAACCTACAAACACATATTCCTATTCAAGGATGTTCAGATAAGCTCACTTCGCAACATCGTATTTCAAAAGGTCATAAAATTATTAGCATATATTTTGAAAGCTATAAGGCTTCAGTAGAAACCGACGAAATATCTACCGAAGAACCTAATAACATATCCAGTAAAACAATAAAATTCGACGACAGACCCTATTTACATTGAAAGCAACACAATTCAATAAGCGACTTCTAAATAAAATTCGGGACAGAGAGAGAAAAGTACGACACGATAGAAATGTTACCTTTTATGTACGCTAGGGTAAGGAAATATTTGAAAGAGTTACCGTTGCCGTGGACACATGTCGATTTTAGTTATAGTCTTTTTTACATAGCATGGGTTTGGTGACAGCAGGACGAAAATATGCATCTTTAAGATGAGAGAAAAGGATAGATTGCTACATCGTTTGAAACTGACAGCTGTCACCGAAACCATCCTATTACAAATTTAGGTTTATTCTTCGTTCGTCTCACTGCGTTCTGTCCCACATAAAAAATTCCTGGTTCGTCCCAACCCATATGCTTCGTTTGTCCCAAACTATTATTTTAATTATTTTATTCTCGATTCGACCCAAGTTCATATTCCTTATCTGTCCCATATTTTTTTTGTATAGGTTTAATTTACGTTTTTGTACAGTCAACAAAACAGATGTCTAACCATTTTATTATTACTATAGCTTTTACCAGCAGCTTCGCCCGTGTAATAATAGCAAATATTTACCTATCTATCTAGTGGTAGAAGAACTTTTAAAACTGGTCTAGTAGTTTTGTTTTGTTATAGGTACTTAATTTTTTTTTTAACAAAATACAATTTTCTTTTCTCTTTATAATATTAGTATAGAAATAAAGATTTAACGTCAATAAACTATTTAAATAATCGCTCCTCTCTCAGATACCTCCGCATACATTAAATATTTCATCTGTCATTTTATAAATTTTGTGGGTGGTTCTAAAAGTTGGAGTAGAAGTTAGCAAAAAAAAAAATTGAATAATAGTAGGTACCAAGGATACCGATGTGTATGTATAGAAGTGTATGAATGGATGTGTATGTATGTTTGTATATATGCGTACGTATATAAGTGTAAAGGAGTGTATGTTTCGTGGAATGATGATTTTTTACGCAGTGGAGTCAAATAATAGTTCCGTATTGTCATAATTCAATAAATTTAGAAGGTTACAAATTTCAGTTTTAGAAGCATGTTTATTGAGATGGCAAATTTGATTAAACTAGTTCGACTGTCATCACTGGAATCTGTGTAGAAGAGTTTACCTTCCCTATTGGTCAATCCCTTTTTTATTACGTCCTTTATTTTTTTTGCTTGTAATGACTAATTTGGTCAATAGTATTATTATTCAGCTTCAATTGAAAAGTGCTTCTACATCATGCAATATAACAATACTCTTAAATATAAAACAAAAGTAATTGAGATTTGATCCAGGTTTTCTTAAATATGATAATATTTTTATCTGAAGAGTTGGTACTAATACAATATTGCGAAGCTTCTAACGTGCCCATGTAGGTCTATGTGAAATAAAAAGATTTTGACTCGAATGAAAGTTTATTTTTACGTAATCGTTATTACTTACTAAACCAAAAAAGATGCAAATAATTTAAGATATTTTTTTTTTTGGTAATAAGTTTGTTTGTACTATGTGAGTTTATGCTACTACCTACGAATTAAAAATCAAGTACCACAGAATTTGAATGTTTGAGATTTAATACCCGCCGTTTTTAGGATAAGTGAATTTACTTGATTATTTCGTTTAAATTGGGGTTATGCTTGTGAGGAGCTCGTGGCTAGATAATAACAGCCGCACGGGTCGATCTTAGAGGTTAAGCAACGCTTGCCAAGGTTTGTCTGTGGATGGTTGACCATCTTAACATACCGAGTTTACCTTCCCTATTGGTCAATCCCTTTTTTATTACGTCCTTTATTTTTTTTGCTTGTAATGACTAATTTGGTCAATAGTATTATTATTCAGCTTCAACTGAAAAGTGCTTCTACATCATGCAATATAACAATACTCTCAAATATAAAACAAAAGTAATTGAGATTTGATCCAGGTTGTCTTAAATATGATAATATTTTTATCTGAAGAGTTGGTACTAATACAATATTGCGAAGCTTCTAACGTGCCCATGTAGGTCTATGTGAAATAAAAAGATTTTGACTCGAATGAAAGTTTATTTTTACGTAATCGTTATTACTTACTAAACCAAAAAAGATGCAAATAATTTAAGATAATTTTTTTTTTTTGATAATAAGTTTGTTTGTACTATGTGAGTTTTACTACCTACGAATTAAAAATCGAGTACCACAGAATTTGAATGTTTGAGATTTAATACCCGCCGTTTTTAGGATAAGTGAATTTACTTGATTATTTCGTTTAAATTGGGGTTATGCTTGTGAGGAGCTCGTGGCTAGATAATAACAGCCGCACGGGTCGATCTTAGAGGTTAAGCAACGCTTGCCAAGGTTTGTCTGTGGATGGTTGACCATCTTAACATACCGAGTTTCCTCCGTGCCTCGGAAAGCACGCTAAGCCGTAGGTCCCGGCTGTCATTTGTAGATTTTTGGCAGTCGTTACGGATAGTCAGAAGCCAGTAAATCAAAAAAATCAGTACTCCAGTCTTGCCATGAAGTACTGTGTTACCCCAGTTAATGGGTTGTGGAGGCCTGGTAGGCAGCCGCTCCTCGTAAAATACTGGTATTCAACTAAATTCGGCTTGACTGGAAGCCGACCCCAATATAGTTGGTAAATGAGCATTACAAATGAAGAGAGATGATGAAGAATTACAAATAAGTACTTACGTGTTTTTGTTGACTGTACTTTAAAAGAATTTGGAATGTGGGACGAAACACCACTTCAAAAGTGATGTGGGACAAACGAGGAATTTTTTGGAATGTGGGACAAAACTTCGGGACGAACGAAGAACAAACCCAAATTTAATATAGTAAAAGTTCGACACGTCTTATCGCGGTTACCTACTTAGATCGTAGATCAGTAAAAGCTTTTTGATGATTTTCCACCTCAAAAGAAAACCTTCTATTTAAAGTTAAGGAATGAAACGGTCAAGTATTGCTTGAGCATACTTTTATTCTATGTGGTGGAAACATAACCGTCTTGTACAACTGGTATTTGCAATTTTAATATTGTCTGTAGGTAAGATATTGAACAATGTCTCAAAATTAGTAAATGCCAAAATTTACATTAGGTTTTTTGAACATAAAAAACAAATGAGGAATAAGTTTCAGGCAGGGACGCTTTAATTTGATAATTCCTCTGACTCCACATATAGTAGGAGAAGTTATTTGATGATATCCCTCCTCGAAAAAATAGTTTAGATACTTTTTCATTGATCTAAAATTGCGCTAATTCGAATTATTTACCTAGAAAAAGCAATTTTATTTATCCTTGTAGTCGTTGAGCATTCTTGACCCAATTTCTACCAGAGTTCGTTTACACTTAAGTTGTAGGTACAACTTGAAAGTGATCTATAGTCCGTCTTATGACAGCGCGACCTAAGAAAAAGAGGTTAAATCCAAAAAAAATATATGTGGTATTAGTTGCTAACTAGTAAGAGAATCATGTCTTGACACTTCACAATTTTTATTGCCTACAATTGCGGCTGAATAATGTTGCCAATTAAATTTAAAAAAAAAACTCTAGGTCGCGCTTTCATTAGACGCACTCTAGCTATTTCGCTGATGTAACTTCTAAGTCGTGTCGTAGTGTACACTGCGGTATATTCCGCGAGATGCATGCGCGGTTTTACGACGTACTGCTTTGAATATTATGAGATTTTGTGTTTTACTGCTTTTTGAATATAACACAATTTTATGTAAGTAGAAATGTTAAAGATTTCTAACGTTGTCACAAATGTTTAATAGTAGAATGTAATAGAAAATAACTTAGAATTCGTAATTTTATTAAGGTTACATGATTATTATTCCGCTCTATCGCGTCCTTAACCCTTTCGGAATTAAAGTGGCGAAGATCGCGTTTTAAGGACTTCGAAATCTGTCTATTGAGCTGACGGTATCTGCACAAATCGTCTGAAGACTGCAGAATCATCTCACGCCTCTTCTTCATGAGCTCGAGAGTCGGATCCGAGAGCTTCTTGTTCTTATTTGTACGGTGGGTCTTGAAAAACTTAGACCCGACCGTATGGACAGTTTCCACGAACCCATCGTTACATTCGTCCACGGAGCTACCTAGGCACTCGAAACGATTGTGGAGTTCGAGCTGAAAGCTCTCGGGGTTTTGGAGCTGGATTTGTGCTGGACGGAGCGTAGACTTCACCAGTCGAGACCTTTCAAGCTTGATGTTGATATTCAATGTGCCTCTCACCATGCGGTGATCACTACCAGTTTTCACTGCATTGATCACAGAGACATCATTGAATATTTGCTTCTTCGTCGACAAGATGAAGTCAATCTCATTTTTAGTTGCACCATCGGGGCTTTGCCAGGTCCACCTCCTATGCTCACGCTTTTTGAAGAAAGAGTTCATCATGTAGAGGCCCTCCTTCTCCACAAAGCTAGCCAGTAGGTGTCCCCGGTGGTTCCGCCGTCCAAATCCAAATTGCCCCACTCGCAGCTTATCACCGTCTCGTTTGCCCAGTTTAGCGTTGAAGTCCCCCATGACCACGGTGAAGTGAGTCTTATAACCATGTATGGCTCTGGATATAATTATCCTCATACATGGTCTCTACTTCATCGTCGGAGTGTGTCGAGGTTGGGGCATATACCTGTATGACCTTCAGCGAATATCTTGCCGATATTCTGAGTATAAGGTAAGCCACCCTGGAAAGTTTTTGCGAGGGATCTGTCTATTGGGCAGAGCCAACTCACGAAACTGAAGACCGACGATGGCAGAGTCATATCCGCTAAATCGGAGCTCCTGGGAGAGATCGAGGCATTCTATGGACAGTTATACACGTCTATCTCTAAACCCACGACGAATCTAGCGAATGATCCAAGAGCTAGATTGACCCGACACTATACCGAAGATATCCCGGACGTCAGCCTGTACGAGATTGGGATGGCTCTGAAACAACTTAAACACAATAAGGCGCCGGGTGAGGACGGAATTACGGCCGAACTTCTGAAGGCGGGTGGAAAACCGGTCCTTAAGGCCCTTCAGAAGCTATTTAATTCCGTCATACTCGAGGGCAAAACGCCACAGGCATGGGGCAGAGGTGTGGTGGTACTTTTCTTTAAGAAGGGCGACAATGCCCTCCTTAAGAACTACAGGCCCATCTCACTTCTGAGCCATGTCTACAAGTTGTTTTCCAGAGTCATCACAAATCGTCTCGCACGCAGGTTCGACGACTTCCAGCCTCCTGAACAAGCCGGATTCCGAAAAGGCTTTAGCACCGTAGACCACATACATACGCTACGGCAGGTTATACAGAAGACTGAGGAGTATAACCTGCCTCTCTGCTTAGCGTTTGTGGATTACGAGAAAGCCTTCGATTCGATCGAGACTTGGGCTGTACTGCAGTCTCTCCAACGGTGCCAGATTGACTATCGGTACATCGAAGTGCTGAAATGTTTGTACAAAAACGCCACCATGTCAGTCCGACTCCAGGATCGGACCTCGAAACCTATCCTTTTACAGCGGGGTGTGAGACAGGGAGACGTTATCTCTCCGAAACTGTTCACGGCCGCATTGGAGGATGTCTTCAAGGTTCTGGAATGGAGAGGGCGAGGCATCAATATCAACGGCGAGTACATCACTCACCTTCGGTTTGCCGACGACATAGTAGTCATGGCTGAGACTACGGAGGAGCTCAGTACAATGCTCGGTGATCTCAGTAGGGCTTCCGAAAGAGTGGGACTCAAAATGAACATGGACAAAACCAAAGTCATGGTAAACATCCATGTAGCTCCCACTCCTATCAAGATCGGAGACTCTACACTCGAAGTTGTGGACGACTACGTCTACCTGGGACAGACGGTCCAGTTGGGTAGATCTAACTTCGAGAAAGAGATCAATCGTCGAATCCGACTCGGCTGGGCAGCGTTCAGGAAGCTGCACGGTATCTTCTCGTCCAACCTACCGCAGTGTCTCAAGACAAAAGTCTATGACCAGTGTGTGTTGCCAGTGATGACATATGGCTCGGAAACGTGGTCGCTCACAATGGGCCTCATCAGAAGGCTTAAAGTCACCCAAAGAGCAATGGAAAGGGCTATGCTCGGAGTTTCCTTGCGCGATCACATCAGGAATGAAGAGATCCGCAAGAGAACTAAGGTTACCGACATAGCCCGAAGAATCGCCAAACTTAAGTGGCAGTGGGCAGGGCACATTGCTCGTAGAACAGATGGTCGATGGGGACGGAAGGTTCTGGAGTGGCGGCCACGTACCGGAAGACGCAACGTCGGAAGGCCTCCCACAAGGTGGACCGACGACCTGGCGAGGGTCGCGGGAATCCGATGGATGAGAGACGCGCAGGACCGGTCGCTGTGGCGACGCTTGGGGGAGGCCTATGTCCAGCAGTGGACGTCTTTCGGCTGAGATGATGATGATGATGATGATGATGACATGATTATTCGAAAAAGTTAACTGCTGAAGGAACACACGTAGGTTTTAGTCCGTAAAAGTCTAACAATCCCTTTTGGTTTACCCAGAGTTGTAAGAGTTATTGGAATTTTAATTTGATTAACTTTTTTAGTTTTTCTCTTTTAATGGACTACTTTTACATCATGTTTTAGGTATTACTTAATATTTATTGAGTTAAGAAGAAAATGAACTTGAGTTAAGAAGAAATTGAGTTAAGAAGAAGATGAACATGTCGAAGACCAAGATCATGACGAATAGTTCAAAAAGAACCATATATGTGGGGGGGGAGAATGTACAATATGTCCAAGAATATCTTTACTTGGGCCAAGTGGTTTCCTTCCAGGCAAGGCAAGATAAGGAAATAACACGCCGAACAGAAAACGCCTGGAAGAGCTACTGGTCCATGAAGGAACTATTTAAAGGCAACTTGCCTTTGTCACTTAAGCGTAAGCTGATGGACATGTGCATTCTTCCCATCCTCACCTATGGTGCACAGACTTGGTCTCTGACTAACATCCAAAAGTCCAAACTGAAGGTTTGCCAACGTGCCATGGAGCGCAGTATATTAGGTGTTAAATTAACGGATCGCGTTCGAAACACTATACTGCGCTCCAAAACGCAGATCATTGACGTGGCTCAGAAGGCTGCCCAACTTAAATGGGACTGGGCCGGACATGTCTGCCGCATGCCGATCGAGCGGTGGGCCAGTAAAACACAAGGTTGGTGCCCTGAAATCGCGCGAAGGGGTCGCGGCAGACCAAGAAGGAGATGGCGGGACGACTTGGATGTCTTCCTTGAGAATTGGCAGGAAGTGGCTCAAAGCCGGGAACGATGGAAGGAATGGAGGGAGGCCTTTGCCCAGCAGTGGGACAGCATAGGCTAGATATAATAATAATATAATAATAATAATAAGAAGAAAATGAAGAAACCATCCACGGCCCACAGCCCAAATTAAATCCATCACCTTATTAGATCACCCAAAGGCGGGTCATTTGACCCCAATATCGGCTCCACGGTTAATTAAGAAACGAATCGAACCCCAACTGGAGACTTCAAGTGGAAGGTCTATTTTTATCCGAAAAATATAATCTGCTACGGTAATTTAATGAATATTCTCGATAATAATTAATTTCATTATCCTTGTTGATCGTATTGAAAGGTACCATAAAATACAGGTTGTTTTTTACTGAGATTTTAAAAGGTACTTAATACAATGTTTCCAGGCTTTTCAGCTTTTATTTTTGAAAGGGGAATCATCAGAATGACTTCTCCCGCTCTTGGGAGGGCGTGTCAGACTCTTACTGACTAAACCTCACCCCGTTCCTTCGTTGCCTTCAATCTGGGGGACATGGACTTATATTTCGGAATTTCATTGTTCCCCAGAGGCTTCGGCCCTATCGGGCCCCTACAGATTGCTGACATCTCCTTGAGGCGCGCGTGGAACATAACGCGCCGTTGATGATTAGACACGGTCCAGGTTATTACCAGACTGCCGGACGGCGAGCTACCCTGTGCTCGCCAAGCTTTTCTGCTGGATTGTTTATAAGAGTTACCTGACCCTGGAACTAGTCATTTGACAATTTCCCAACTTAAAAAACAAAAATAATTCAATCTATCCGAATAAAATTGATCCTAACAATCCACTGGCTGCATTCAGTCAATTTGTTGAAAATTCAATTAATTGCGTTTGAGTGCTTTCCCACATATTTGCTTAGTAAAAAAGAGCATTGGGACTGTAAAAATAAAGTTTTATTCTGTTGCGTTGTCAATTAATGTTTGCTAGAGGAGTATAGAAAGTGAGTAAAAAAAACGACTGTACTTTATCATAATATCAAAATCAGCCTTATAATGATCCCACTACTGGGGCTCAGGCCTCCTCTCTTGGAAAAGGAGTGAGTGATATTCCTTGATTGTTAACGTCCGGTTCGGTGGATGTCGATTACGATGATTTCCTTAAGAGGCCTGCGGAGACCGCGCGCTATCTCGAGTTGAGACGAAATAAAACACGTTTTTGAGGTTGATGGAAGCAATCCAGATAGTTTAAACAATTCTTGGACACACCGACTGGAGTAAAGTCATCATCCGCACACTGACAGTTGCTTGCTGTGATAGCAATACAAACTATTGGAAATTTGGGAGAGGTTCCGTAATACCAAAAATGATGAATGAAAAATTAATGTATTTCCAATATTGTTTCGAGTATTTATAACTTGATAATAATATCTGTGTTCCTACGAAAAGATATTTTGAAATATTGTTGTTTATAATATAGAAAAAACAAAATAAAAACATGACATTTTCGCTGTGAAAATGTGCAAATTTAAATTCGCTTAAATTTCGTTTGGGGTAAGTTTTTCAACAAAAAGACGATGTAGGAACCTAGATAATTATTGTCTGAATCCGAATAACATCATATTATAGTGTAAATATGCTTAAATTGCAAATGATTTTGGTATTACGTTTGTATGGATAATTCTAACGTCGCGCCCGCCTTAAGCATTTTGAGAAGAGCCATGATAAAATAAATTATACAAAGTAACGCGCCTAGCTGGATTTAAGCCCACAACTACAAACGTAAGTAAGAGCTGTTACCACTAGATCATTACTGCGCTTGAAGAAAAATGTTATTTATACCTTCTTTCTGTGCAAATAAAGATCTAATAAATTCTATATTATTCTAAGAAAAATTGCAGCATTCTTTCTCCAAAATTTAACTAACAAATAGTATTTTTAGGGTTCCGTACCTCAAAAGGAAAAAACGGAACCCTTATAGGATCACTTTGTTGTCCGTCTGTCTGTCCGTCCGTCTGTCAAGACCCTTTTTCTCAGGAACGCGTGGAGGTATGAAGCTGAAATTTATATCAATTACTCAAGTCTATTGTCCCTTAAAGCTGTGAAAAAATCAAACTTCTAAGCCAACGCAATCAAAAGATACAGCCGTTTATGCCGCAAATTTTCGACACTTGCAAGGGAATCAAAACCTACAGGGTGCTTCCCGTGAACTCAGAATCTTGAAATTTGGTACGAAGCAACGTCTTATAGCATAGATAAAGGAAAATTTACGAAAATCATAAATTTTTAGTTACATCACATAAAATATTTTTTTTTAATAATTTTAAACTTACTACCCATTTCCTCATAAACGCGTAGAGGTATTAAATTGAAATTCATACCAAATACTCAGGTCCATAATACCTTTAAGCAGTAACAAAATCAAACTTCTATGTCAACGCAATCAAAAGAAACAGCAATTTAAGCTGCATATTTTGAAACTCGCAAGTACTCGCGAGGGAATCAAAACCTAAAGGGTACTTCCAGTCGACCTAGAATCTTGAAATTTGGCACGAAGCTAGGTATTATAGTACTAACATAGGGAAAAGTCTGAAAACTGAAAATTTTTAGTCACGTCACCAGAAAAAAAAAGGAAAAGTCTTCAAGACTCGATTCGAGAATGAACTGTTTTCATAGGTCAGTTGGTACGGAACCCTCAGTGCGCGAGTCCGACTCGCACTTGCCCTGTTTTTTTTCTTAGTGCCTCTACCGTCGCTTTTTGACATAAATTCGCTGTTCCTCTACATTTTGTCACTTTATTTTAGCGACAAAGCTGCAAAAGTTAATGTTATGCATTAAACTTTTAAAATAACCAAAAAGGCTTTGACACCATGCTGGTGTCGAAATCCCTCTCACGGTAAAAATGTTTAAACTAAAAAAAAACAAGTTTGTTCATGAGCATGCCTGCATGGTTTTAACAAGTGAGGTGCCGTTTAATGAGTGGCATAGGCCATATGAATTTAAACCACCATCATGTTATTTCCAAACTATGTAGTCTATCAAAGAATCGCCAAACTTAAGTGACAGGAGGCAGAAAAAATTGCTTGCAGAACAGATGGTCGATGGGGTCGAAAGGTTCTGGAGTGGCGACCACTAGGAGACGAAGCGTTGGAAGACCAACTACAAGGCTAGCTGACCACCTGGAGAGGGTTGCTGGAAAACGGAGAATGCGATATGCGCAAGACCAGTAATTGTGGTGACACTTGGGAAAGGCCTGATGAAACCTGATGATGATACATAATCGTCATCATCATCCCCTATGTCACTCAGGGTTTCAAGAAAATTTTTATGAAACCTTTTTCATTTTTCGTAGCCTACATTATGTCCCACGGCTGGGCATGGCCTTTCCCTTCCAAATCTATCTGTCTTGGGCGACCGCGTACCTTGCTTTTTTAAGTTTTAAAAGCTTAATTATTCGTTAAGACTAGCTGTTGCGTCAAATAAAATAAATATACCTACATACACACTCTAAAATCATTCCATCTCCACCTACTAGACTGCGCGCCTCAAGGAGATGTCAGCAAACTGTAGGGGCACGGCAGGGCCGAAGCCTCTGGGGGGAACACGTGGTATTCCTAAAGGTTGACACCGAGTCCCCCCCAGATCGAAGGCAACGAAGGAACGGGGTAGGGGTTTAGTCAGTAAGAGTCTGACACGCCCTCCCGCTCCGCCCAAGAGCGGGAGAAGTCATTCTGATGATTTCCCAACCAGAAAAAAAAAACTTACTAGACTGCTCTAGTAGGTGGAGATACCCTGCGGTAAAAACGTGAAAATCAGTATCCACTTTCAAGCACTTTCCAATAATTACCTTTCTTCCCATTGATAAACGAGTGTTGAAGTATCTAGACAATACGTCAAGATAAGGACAGGAGCAAACGCCAGCCCATTAACCAAGTGCTTAAGTATCTACTAGAGAATTACTTAAGTGCGGCCTCGCCATTACCCTCATACCTCACTTGGAAACCAAGGAAACATGTTTGTTTGAACGTAAGGCCGCTATTCTATTGGCGTTTTCCAAGCGCTCACTTTTATTGAAGGTTTGGCCACCGACAATTATTATTGAAATACTCGTACATCCAATGCTGGAAAAAGGCCTTCACAGCTTCGCCACAACAGTCCCTTCGATCATCACTAAATCATAGACCCATAGGACCGTCTTAAGGGACGCCTTTAAATGTTTTTTTTTTATTGTCATAAACTGACTGCGACCCCACCTGATGGTAAGCAGTGATGCAATCGTTCATGGTGAGGCGCACTAGCTTATTAAGAGCCTATTCAATCTAGCCTGGAAGGCAGCTAAGTTATAGTCGGACGGAAAAACCGCAGCAGGCAAATTGTTCCAGTCCCACGATGTACGCGGTATAAACGACGAAGCAAAACGCTTAGTCCGGATCCGGTCCAGTACGCGTTCGCTAGTGCAGATCATTGCTAAAATGAATTCATGTGTTCTACGAGCAAAGTGCCCTACCACATAAGTTTGCCGATACTTCGGATTATGTACTCAAAACGTAAAACTTTTAATAGTTTTCAAATACCTAACAAAAGAGTTCAAGTCTAACGAATTGTCTAACTGTTTTACGCACTCTAATTGACCAGAGATCCAATCGATCTAGCGATGCTCAGGTGAGCCTATGTCCAGCTATTAAGACTTTTTAGCTAAAATGATGAAAGGTCAAATGGCTACCAAAATAACCTTTTCTCGCATCGTAAAAAGCGACACATTTGACAAATGACAAGTTATTTCTTCATCTACAAAATGTTACATCCATTTCACCTGCGCACTACCCTTCAAAGTGAATACACCTTCCACGACTCGCTACACCATGTATAAATTCAACAAAATGGCCGCCAGTCACCGTGACGGATGAGAACATCATGTATAATTCCTTCCCTCCTTGCGTTAATCCATTTGGAGAATTCGCGGTATATGTGTCTCTTTCACTCGTAGTGAGTTAGAGTAGGACGTAGTATGATGGAAGGCCTGTTTTCTGTCTCAGTGACATCTTTGTTGAAGTTTGTGTTCAACTTGTGTGTTACGTACCTAGCTAATGGTTTGTTTGGAGTAAGACTCACATATACACACATGTTATATCTAGGTATGCTAATATTACAGAGAGAAAACATTTGGAATTTTGAATTTTTGTTTGTAATGAATAAAGTCAAAAAAAAGGAAAAGATGGATGGATTGTGTAAGGACTAATATGAAAGAAAAGGGAGTTAGTGATAGTGTGACGGACGACAGGACGGAATGGAAGAAGGAAACGTGTTGCGCTTACTCCAAGTAATATGGGATAAGGGCAGGAAGAAGAAGAATGAATAAAGTCAAAAACCACTGCTTGCATGTTACTAAAACATTACAAGTATAATTACATGTGGATGCACGGAGACCAAAGAGAATTATATAGTCATTGACGGAGACGGACGCAAAAGAAAACATGGATGGATTATGTGACGAGTGATATGAAAGAAAAGAGTGTCAGCATAAAAGGATGTTGACAGGACAGAATGGAAGAAAAAAACGCCTAGCGCCGATTCCAAATAACACGGGACAATGGCAGGAAGATGATGATGATGAATCTTAAAAACAGATAAACCGATTATAAAAAAATTACCACCGGTAGAATGCTTTATTACTGAGTGAAATTTTATTGTATTTTTTTTCTACTGGACTGATTTAAAAAAATTCTTTGACCAGTCGAATACAACATTATAACTGAACAACGACTAAGCCATTGGCATACTTGCCATATTTTGAAACTTCATCATCATATACTTAGCCTTTTCCCAACTATATTGAGATCGGCTTTCAGTCAAGCCGGATTTAACTGAATTTTGAAACTTATTCTGTTAAAATTAAATACAGATTTGCGTATGTATTTTCGGTATTAAAGGATAAGCAAAAAGGACAAAAACCCGGTTGAGTAGGGTTTGAACCGGGGTCAATATCGAGTTTTCAGAACACGCGTCGCTACACCCAGTCCTTGACTCTTAAAGGATTGAAAAGTTAGAGAACCGTTTTGGAAACTTTACTTTTTAATTATTCGGTCATTTGTACCGATCGCAACCAGGCTTTTAGGTTAACTCCATTTACAGTTGGAGAACTTTTCACAAACAAGTATTCAGAAAACAGCAGGAGTTTTTTAGCTTGAATAATGTATATACCAAAATATGTCGCCGCGATTGTTTTGATGAGTCAAGTTAAATAAAATTAGATATATGTGTGTGTATTCATAGTTATACCATTTTAAGTAGAAGGTCGCTTTCATTATCATCATCTCAGTCGAAAAATGTCCACTACTGGACATAGGCCTCCCCCAAGCGTCGCCACAGCGACCGGTCCCGCGCGTCTCGCATCCATCGGATTCTCGCGACAATTGTCAGTTCGTTGGTCCACCTTGTAGGAGGCCTTTCAACGCGAAGGTAGCTTTAATAAAATCAAAACTAAAACTTCAACTCAATCTAAAACCCCAAAAGCATTTATTTCAAATAAACCAATACAGGCCCTTTTGAAAGGCCAAGAGGTCAGTCTTTCAGAAAAAATGATGCTTATTGCAAATTCCAAAGCGTAGATCTCTATGGAGAAGAATGTGTTAATAATTCAGTACCTAGTTATTTTATAAACATGAATCTGAAATTCTTAATACCAGATTGTACTACTTCATCATCATCTGTCTAGCCTTTTCCGAACTATATTGGGGTCGGCTTCCAGTCAAGCTGAATACCAGTATTTTACGAGGAGCGGTTGCCTACCAGACCTCCACAACCCATTAACTGATTAACCAACCAGATTGTAGGTAATTTTACTACCTACAAGGTAGTAAAATTAATAAAGTGAAACATTTGTGGACCCTGTCGGGCACAGTACATAATAATAATTAG
This sequence comes from Mythimna separata, assembly GCA_030763345.1. Lineage (NCBI taxonomy): Eukaryota > Metazoa > Arthropoda > Insecta > Lepidoptera > Noctuidae > Mythimna > Mythimna separata. The sequence continues at coordinate 10,527,278 of CM061190.1, forward strand.
TAAATACGAGGAGACAAACTTAATGATAATGATAGTTATTGGTAAACTATTGCGGCCTATGGGAAAGTAAAAAATAAATAATCTTTGACGAGCAGATGCCAGAAAAAAAATATTCGGGTTATTGCCAAAAGATTTCTCATAGAATGATAGATTATTTTGACCTGTCGTTTATCAATCTTTTGATCGTATGGTACGGAAAGATTCTTGTTTGGAAAGGATTTTTCTTATGACGTGTAAGTTTAGGGTTATAGTTTTCAGGTGGTTGTTGTTTTGTACATTTTTAGAGAATGTCGTTAATAATTTTAGACATTTTCAGTTATAAAACAAAAAGTAATAAGTAGGGTTTCTCTGTTATGATTTTTTAATATACGACTTTATTCCCGAGGCCTATACAACATAAGGCAATATTGTTTTCAAATTTAGCTTTAATTTAGCTTTATATATATTCACAGACATGCCCTATATAAATTCTATTTCTAAATTTGCAAATATAGTATGATTTTTATAAGTTGGTCAATAGAGAGGTTTTATTATTCATTTCATTACATAAACCGCATCTATATTTTATAATTGATTTAAAAATGCCCATTTTAAAGCATTCATTTTAGTTATTTATATAATTCTATAGAATCAAATTTAAAATAATATTTTATTCTTGTATTTTATTTTAACAACACATGAGTTTTCCTAATGGACGCGTATAACAGTCCAACTAATGTCACTGTAAAATGTCACACGTTTTTATCAGAAAAACTTGATGAAAGCAAAAAGTGTAAGCACACAAGTTTTATCATCGTTCGTCGGACACGCGAAGTTGGTTATTCACACATTTTTTTTGCGAACAAAGCTGATGCGGGTAGTTTGAAAATATTTTGGTGCGGGAAACAAATTTATTTGTTTAATAAAACTCCATGTTTGACAAAAAGTACCTATCAGGGCTACGGGACTGGTCAATGGGGTCACTGCGGAATGCAAAGGGCAATTAACTCTGAAAGCACTATTGGTGTGGTGGTTGAGCGATTGGTTTCTGCGATGCGTGTCACTGGTTCGATTGGGACGAAGCAAATCCGTATTTCCATACTTAATTACTCAGATACCCGCGAAACGAGACACAATAGTAAAACAATAACAGCGCGGTCTCATAGGACCGGTTGGGGATTCAAACGTTAATATTATAAATGTGAAACTAACTTTGTCGGGCTGTAACGCACTCACGGAAAACACTGAACCGAATTTAGTGAGTGAATAAGTAAGCTTGAATTCAAAGGAAGGATATAGGCTACTTATTATCTGGCTTCCACTTCGACTTCGACTTCGCGTCCGTAATGACCGCCATTAATGCGGACAAAGCCGCTGGCAAAAGCTAGTATTTGTATAACATGCAGATAGGTTTTCCGAGTCTATATGCCTTGTGCATGGTCCATATATATGTGTGTGTATTTGTGAACACACTCGCAATACAAGAGTTATTCCTAGGACGGGGTAAAACATTAAAAAAAAAACTGAATTTTGGTGGGTTTTGTCAGTAAAAGTCTGACGGTCCCTCTCGCCCTAATAAGAGCGGTAGAAGCAATTTGATGTCTCCCTACCCCTAAACAAGCTCTTATGAAGGCAGCAGTTGCGAATACGAGACCAACGAAGAAATGATTGATTAACATAGAAGATATTAGAGTCTAACAAACGATAAAATTGATTTTCGAGTGTTTTATACCTACATACCGACATACAGGTAGACAGTTATCATTGCACACAGGTATCATTTTAAATGTTCAGAGACACAGCGTTTTATGTGAAAATACACAGAAACTTGGGAGGCCTGCCAACGCTTCGTCTTCCGATACGTGGTGGTCACCCCAGAACTTTTCGTCTCCATCGACCATTCTGTTCTACGAGCAATGTTCCCTACCCACTGCCATTCAAGTTGGTTGAGGCGACTGATTCTTCGGGCTATGTCGGTAATCTTAGTTCTTCTGCTGATATCTTCATTCCTGATGTGAGGTTACTTAAGAATAAGGCTTCAATTGCGGACTGTGTCTGCCTTTTTATGTTTGAAAACTACACCAATTCAATATCCCTCCTCAAACGCCTATGTTATAGAGGAGAAGACCGCTATCAAATTAACTTCATCGTCTCAAATCGAACACAGATAAAAAAAGACTTTATTTCTATAAAAAGGACCCTTTTTGCCCTAAGATAGATTGGCTCAAAGATTCTAAGGGCGAGGGTGACTATTCATCACTGGCTGCAAAGGACGGTCCTATTTTAAAGCATTACTCAGTGACCCTGCGATTTGTAAGAAATGGGACGGTCTGGTATTTTGCATTCGATATTTGTTTTTGGGAGGCTGAACTATAGATTTTATTTAAAGGGTTTGGCTTTAAACTAAGGGTAAAAAAATGGTATTATAAAAAAGATGTATTATTTACAAGATATAACAAAATTTGATATTACTTTCAGTTAATATCAAACTCCGTGGTTAATATACTCTTATAATAGTTTGATATTTATTTGAGGAGCTCGTGGCTAGATAATAACAGCCGCGCAGGTCGATCTTCAAGGTTAAGCAACGCTTGCCAAGTTTGGTCTGTGTATGGGTGACCATCTTAACATAACGAGTTTCCTCCGTGCCTCGGAAAACACGTTAAGCCGTAGGTGCCGGTTGTCATTTGGAGATCTTTGGCAGTCGTTACGGATAGTCAGAAGCCAGTAAATCTGACTCCAGTCTTACCATGAAGTACCGTGTTACCCTAGTTAATGGGTTGTGGAGGTCTGGTAGGCTGCCGCTCCTCGTAAAATACTGGTATTCAGCTAAATCTGGTTTGACTGGAAGCCGACCCCAATATAGTTGGGAAAAGGCTAGGCAGATGATGAATTATTTGAAATAATTTACAAATAACTAATTTGTATAGGCATTGAGTATAAAATTTATAGATATACCACTCAAAAGAAATAAAACATTGCACACATTCCATTTACACAACAATCACATTATATTTTCCCGCCCAGCCAGAGCGGCGAAATGTAATGATATTCGGTATTGTGTAGAATACCGGATGATACAAATTTTCGATGAATTTTAATAAATAATATAATAGTCTATTTTATCAAGCCCTCCATTCATTTCCAGAACAAAAAGCATTAACATCCTCGTACATTACAATAAAATCCATTCAATATTTCATAAACAATAATTAAATTTATTTGACTTTTACTTTGTGTAATTTATTGACCACTGCTCTCAAAACGGTAAAGGAAAACATCGTGAGGAAACCGGCATCGGCACGTCCTAGAACCAAAAATTCGAAGACATGTGACATCCGCCAATCCGCGCTGGGCCCATGCAGTGGATTATGGTCCATTCCCTCTCCTAGAGAGGAGGCCTGCGTCCCAGCAGTGGGAACATTATTAGGCCGATAATGCAAATGCTAATGTTAAAATATCTATTTGCGAAATAAACATAATCATCAAAGCAGCCTTTCCTTAAAATATGATAAATACATATAAAATTGAATATAGTTTGGACCATAATAAATCGTCAGTCTATCTGATGTTACGTCTAAAGGTCCTTGACCTAGACTGAAATCTTTGCCTAGATCTAGACGGGCGGAGTAGTGCGTGAGTGGGTGTCATCAAAATGTCTGTGAAGTCATGCTGAAGGTGTATTCTAGTTTATTTGTAAGGTAAAGATTGTTTGCGTTTTTTGTAGTTTTTTTTTGTGGTAACATCCGAATGACTACTTCCACTCTTGGGCAGAGCGGGAGGGTGTGTCAGACTCTTACTGACTAAACTCCTACCCCGTTCCTTCGTTGCCTTCGATCTGGGGGACACGGTGGACACCTTTCGGATTTCCCATGTTCCCCAGAGGCTTCAGCCCTGCCGGGCTCCTACGGTTTGCTGATATCTCCTTGAGGCGCGCGTGGAACAGAACGCGCCGTTTTTGTAGGTGAAGTTAGTATTTGAATAACTGTGGTCAATCTCAACAATTATGAGCCAAGTTCATAGAGGATGTTAGCTATCTATACTAATATTGTAAAGAGGTTGTGTCGTGACGGCCCCGTGGGTAAGACAGTCGCCTCTCATGCATGAGGTTTTGAGTTCGAAATAGGACAAGTACTAGTGTGAATTTTTCGATTTATATTATACTTTTCTAAATTTACCTAGGACATTATCTTTATTCTCGCAACCCTCACCAGGTCATCGGTCCGCCTTGTGGAAGGCCTTTTAACGTTTGAATCCCCAACCGGTCCTATGAGACCGCGCTGTTATTGTTTTACTATTGTGTCTCGTTTCGCGGGTATCTGAGTAACTACTTCATGAATCCCCGACCGGTCTCATAGGACCGCGCTGTTATTGTCTTACTATTGTGTCTCGTTTCGCGGGTATTGATAGGTTAAACTACAATTTGAGGCACTGCGTAACGTGACAACTAGTTGAGTTAGGATGACAAATAATATATTCCTGCTCCACAGCAGAGATATTAAAACGCTGCATTTTTCGGTACGTGGACGTCATTACAGAACTTTTCGTCCCCATTGAACATCAGTACTGCGAGCAACGTGCATATGAACGGTCGTAATGACTACACTTGGAGGCCTGTATCCAACAGTGGACGTCTTTTGGCTCAAATAATGCTGATGAACATAGAAACACAAGGACACAAGGTGGACTGACGATCTGGCGAGGGTCCGGGAATCCGATGGATGCGAGACGCACACCGGTCGCTGTGGCGAAGCTTGGGGGAGGCCTATGTCCAGCAGTGGACGTCTTTAGGCTGAGATGATGATGATGAATGATGATGACACAATTCATGTCAGTGTCATTTAAATAATCTTTTTTGAATTACTATTAAGCACGTATCAGAGAAATCGATTTTTATCAAACTATTTCAACCTTCTAATATTATCGTTGACCCACTTCAATTCAGCTAATTCACTGGGAGCGACCAGCAAGGTTAAAACTTCCGATAGGAAGCCCACACCCTCACTTGAAGGTTAGACCTGATTCCTTAATGCTTTAGGTTGCTTTTAAATCAGCACGTAATATGAAAAGTGGTTCTTTAAAAATATTAAAAAGCTGCTTTTTTTTTGAGATTACGGCCTGAGATTGACTTGGATTAGGCAAGGTGTTAATGGATTTTCCATTTGCAATTTTTCAATCACAATACGAAGAATTGGTTTAAACCGAGCCAGGTTTTAGTCTGTAGAAGTCTGCCACGCCCTCTGAAGACATTTTGATGATCCCACCTTAAAAAAAAACAAGGCAGGCGTATTCTTTTCTTATTTTGCATAGGCTCGCGTTTAACCACTATCTCACCTGATGGTAAGCGATGAGAAAATGTAATTAATTTCATCACAACTGTTTTCAAACCGATGAAGAAAATGATTGTGAGGAACTCGGCAGGTACTTAAGTCTTACATTATTGTAGCGACAAGAAACAAGTAACTGAGATATTTGTACAGAACATGATTTAAAAGAGTGTCCATGAAGTTGCATAAAGACTGGACATTAAAGAGGGCTTGAATTTTACGTAATTAATTGAACAGTGTGGCAGGTGGTTTAATTATATAAAAGCTTTAGAAAAGAAAGAAGAAAAATTAAAAGCGGTTGGTTAGGATTTTCCCTAATGCATTTTATCGCATTAGAGAGAGGATTTAAATTTGTAAAATGAAAGATTATTTTCCGTTTTCCACTCTTGCATACAAATGAATAGTTTAATTTATTAGTGTGTAATTTCAGGTTAATTCTTTTCTTAGCCAGGAAGGCTTGTATATTTATTTATTAATAGATTTTTTCTCATTTTGAGATCCTAGGTCATGCAAATAGAAGAAAAAAAAACGTGTTGCAGCGACTCCAAATAAAACAGGACAAGCACATGGCTAAAAGGACTACTTACTGGACCCCATTAAACGTAAGACGACGTCGGCAGACTGAGGCGAAGGTGGAGAGATGAGTTGGATAACTACCGGAGAGACTGGCCTGCAATGGCTGAAGATTGGCGTGTGTGGAAAAAGGAGAGGGAGGCCTTTGCCCAGCATTGGGACACAACAGGCTTACTAACTAAGGGCAGGAAGATGATGATGATTAATTGTAATTTTAAATTGGTTATTTCACTTAAAATATTAAAGAGGTAAGGTTTTGTTCAATTAAAGACCCCTAGATTTTACCCAAAATGCTTCCTCCTGTTTGTGTCGACTTTTGCCAGTGATAGCCCAAACTCAAAACCAATATTTAAAAGTACAACATAGCTCGATTGTTTATCTCACTCAAACCATGGTTACCTTACAACAGACTCATCTACCCCCTCCGGATCTCCTTGACGGATTCTGTTCCAATTACGAAGACAATTTACAATGGGGGCTCCCCCATTTGTGCCCTGCCCAATTCGCACAGAGATTCACGGTACGTGCAAAATTATTTGATAAAAATGTTATGAACTTGTGCTGGATTTTTCTTTTTGGGGAGTATGTTTATTTGTTATAGGGTTTGATTTAATAATATAGTTCGACAAATGGCGAATATGGATAGTTCGACAAATGGCGGGAGTTCCAAGCCACTCCGCTCCAGCCAAATCTAAACTGTCTCTTTTGAAGTTCCCTATTATTTCGGAATTGCACTATGAATTTTAGAATAACGATTAAATAAAAAAAAAACTACTGATATCAAAATAGTAATAAGCTGACGAAAATTTCCAAAATCATACACTGAATTCATAGTATTCGTTTATGCGTCGATGTTTGACATACGGTATATCATCATCACCTAGCCTTTTCCCAACTATATTGGGGTCGGCTTCCAGTCAAGCCGGATTTAGCTGAATACCAGTATTTTACGAGGAGCGGCTGCCTACCAGACCTCCACAACCATCCATGACACACGGTATATAGCAATTGTTAAACAAATATTGCCACTAATATTAAAATCCCTCGTTATTATTGAAATAGTTAATTAATGTGATATTATATACGGACCTATTTTAATAGGTGGTACCTATCTGGCTATCGATAGAACTATGTCAATTTCATATAAACCTAGTAACCGTTCCACGGATTGTTTGTTTATATTTATAGTTGTCAGTTGATCATAAACAGTTCTCAGAATAACACAATAAAATTCATTGTATACGTTATCCTGGTTTCCCTGCTTACACTCTGCTTAAATATTGTGCCCCTACAGTGGTTATGGGCCCAGAACGCATAAATCAGGAGAGATTTAAACGTGATAAAGGAAGAAATTGGAGTGAAAATGAGTTCTGTCAAAATTGATCAACTCCATCAGAGCAACTACGAGACCTGGAAAATCCAAGTGGAAGCCGTTTTAGTTAAGAACGATGCCTGGGGATACGTGAACGGAAGTATCGCACGCCCAGCAGAACCAGCCGAAGCAGTAAAGTGGGACATTGGAGACTCGAAAGCTAAGTCTGATCTCATTTTATCGATAAGTCCGAGCGAATTACGACATCTACGAGGATGTAAGACTTCGCGAGACGTATGGTTAAAGTTACAGAACATTCATGCGTCGAAGGGACCTGCAAAAAAGGCGACATTACTAAAACAGCTGTTGCTCCATAAATTGGAAGAAGGTGGTGATGTAAGAGAACATGTTATGAGATTTTTCGATGTGAAAAGCCAGTTAGCTGACATGGATATCGAAATGCATAATGATCTGACCTCGATAATGCTCCTGTACAGTCTGCCGTCCAGCTTTGACAACTTTAGATGTGCCATAGAATCTCGAGATTCATTGCCGGATCCAGATACGCTCAAGATTAAGATTTTAGAAGAAGATCATTCCAGAAATCGAAAAGAAAGTGTAGATAGAGCATTTCTTGTAAAGGGAAAGAAGTCTTCTAAACCAAAGAGTGGTACTGAGCTGACAAGTTCGAAATTCAGATACAAATGTTTTAAATGTCATCTGTATGGTCATAAAGCCTCTGATTGTACGAAGAAGAACAAAGAACAGTGTAGTGATACCGTAAAGTATGTGTCGAATGATTATGAAGTACCTGATATCGATTCCAATTTTGTAACATTTAATTGTGTTTCAGATGTTAATGCTGTTTGCAACGGGAGTGGAAATTGGATCATCGATAGTGGCTGTACATCACATTTGTGCAATGATGCAAGTAAATTCGACAAAACACTTGTGCCTTTGTTCGGTAAGCTAAACTTAGCAACGAATTCAAGCACAAACGTACAAGGTAAGGGGACAGTCAGATTACTTACATGTGATAATGGTTCTAAAACAATTGTTCAATTGCCCAATACTCTATTTGTTCCGGATTTACGATGTAGCCTAATTTCAGTAAGCAAAATTACTGATCAGGGGTTTAGCGTTACGTTTAAGGATAACATAGCTAGTGTTCAAGATAGTTATGGTAACACTAAACTTGTTGCGAATCGTAGAGGTAATTTATATTACGTTGAGGAACATTTAGATAGTGTGTCAGCCATTTCTGAGCAAAAGGTTGACGTATGGATGTGGCATGAACGTTTAGGACACTTAAATGCAAAGGATCTCGTCCGAATTTTAAATAAATCTGGCATGAATGTTAAGATGACAGATGTGAGTGACTTGTACAATTGTGATATTTGTGCGAAAGGTAAAATGTGTATGTTACCGTTTACTAGTTCAAATGGGCCATGCGATGAAAAGTTAAGAATTATACATTCTGACGTTTGTGGACCCATGCAACATACGTCAATAAATGGCGCGAAATATTTCGTCACTTTTATTGACGATCATACTAGGTGGTGTGAAGTATACTTTCTCAGCAAGAAAAGTGAAGTGTTCACGACATTCAAAGTATACAAAAGTCATGTCGAGAATTTGTTAGGACATAAAATAAAATATCTTCATACAGATAACGGCGGTGAATTCTGTAATCGAGATTTCGACGATTTTTTGAAGAAAGAAGGAATAGCAAGAATGTTGACAGTTCCTGGCGTCCCGCAACAGAATGCTGTTGCTGAGAGGAAGAACAGGACGTTGGTGGAAATGGCGAGGTGTATGCTCATCTCGTCAGGATTATCTCCGGGTTTCTGGGCTGATGCTGTAGCGACAGCATGTCACGTAAGAAATCGTTGTCCAACAAGAAGTCTTGAAGGTGAAATACCGTTTGAGAAATGGTTTGAACGACCTGTCAGATTAGACTACTTACAAAAGTTTGGGTCTAAGGTACACGTGTTGGACAAGACACCCGTTAAAGATAAGTTTGCTCCACGAAGTTTCGAAGGAATCTTCGTAGGTTATCCTAGAGATCGAAAGGGTTATAGAGTATGGATACCAGCGCAACGACAAGTTATCATGTCAAGAGATGTGAAGTTTCAAGAATTGAAGAGTGAAGAAAAAGAAAATTTAAATTTACGATTTGATCCCTTCAAGATTGACCAAGAAGGGCCTGCAAATATTTCGGACCAACCAGCAACGGTGGAAATAGAATTCAATCCTAACCAATCCAGCAGAATCCAAGATAACAAAATTCCAGAGGTGGAAGGTGAAGGCATTTCTGTACCTGTGGAAGGATATGAAGGTCAAGAAACATCCTTTGATGCACCACAACTGACGGACGTTCCAGATATTGCTGTAGGACCATTTCAGCACGATCATCATCGGGATGATGTTCATACTGATGGGGGGAGGGCAATGAAGAGAGGTCCAGGGCGACCACGACTGGAACGAGGTCACGTCGGACGTCCACGGAAAATATACAATATGGTTAACGTAGAGCCAGATATTCCCGTGGAGGAACGCGTCGAATCAACGGAAGAGTTTGTTGATTGTCAGGATTTTGCCGGAGTCGTTGAAATTACTTTAAAGGAAGCTTTATCCAGTAATGAAAGAAAAGGATGGAAAGATGCAATACTTTCAGAAGTGAAGAGTTTAATCAAGAATGACACCTTCGATATAGTCAACAAACCTATGGGACGGAACGTCGTAGGTTGCCGTTATATTTTAACGACAAAGTTAAATGTGGATAAAACTGAGAAGAAGAAGGCCAGGCTGGTGGCAAGAGGTTTTAGTCAACTTTATGGAATAGACTATAAGGATACCTTTGCGCCTGTAGCTAGACTTGACACAGTAAGATTGCTAGTTGCACTTGCAGTTGAACTTGACCTTGAGATTCATCAATTGGACATAAACACGGCCTACCTAAACGGTTTGTTGGATGAGGAAATATATATGAAGGTGCCAGACCTCCTAGAAGAATGCCTGCAAGACCTCATGCGGATAGAACAGCCAGGTTCAGTTATACATGAGCGTTGTTATGCAACCTGAAGTCTGGGGGCGAGGTGTGCCTGCTGAAAAGATCTTTGTACGGTTTACGCCAGTCAGGTCGTCAATGGAACATCAGGCTGGACGAGGAGCTGAAGTCCATGGGGCTACAAGTCTCTTTAAACGAGCCATGCCTTTATTTTAAGGCCGTAGATTCAGAAACGAAACTCTTTGTACTAGTTTACGTAGATGACATTTTAGTCGCATCGCAAAGAGGTGAGTGTATACAAACTTTCAAAAGGGAACTGGCCATGAAGTTTGAATTGAAAGATTATGGCATTGCGAAGTATATGTTAGGCATAGAGTTTGACAGATGTGACAAGAGCATTAAATTGTCACAACGAAAATATATTGACGATTTGTTAAATAAATTTGAATTAAGTGGATGTAATCCGATTTCTACACCCATGGATCCGAAAACTAAGATTACGAAACCTACGGAACAATGTGATACGGGGCAGTATCCGTATCGAGAGTTAGTCGGTTGTTTAATGTATTTATCTACGGGCACAAGATTGGATATTACGAATACTGTGGCAGTATTGAGCCAATTCTTGGATTGTCCTAATCAACAGTGCTGGAATGCAGCAAAACGTGTACTGCGCTACCTAAAACATACGAGAAATCACGGACTTATGTTTACGAAAACAGGTAAAACATTGCATGGTTATTCAGATGCCGACTGGGGTGGATGTTTGATAGATAGACGTTCTTATTCCGGTTATGTTTTTATGTTAGGAGGTGGATGCGTGTCTTGGAAGTCACAAAAGCAGAAATGTGTATCGACTTCGAGCTGCGAAGCCGAGTATATAAGTTTGGCGTCATCTATGAAGGAGGCAATTTACCTGAACAGCTTGCTTACTGAGATTGGGCTATGTAAGTTTGCACCATTATCTTTACATGTAGATAATCAGGGGGCGATTTGCCTTGCCGGTGATCCAATGTTTCATTCTCGGAGTAAGCACATTCACATCAGGTACCACTTTATTAGAAGTGTATTGAAGAACAATACGAGTATTGAGCTAAAGTATTTATCGACAGACTCAATGCTCGCGGACATATTAACGAAAGCTTTGCCCAGAGTAAAGCACTATTCGTGCATGCGTGGTTTAGGCATTGCTTGTTAATTGTTTATTTTGTTATGATTGTTCTTTGATATTACTTTCTTTTGTATGTGTTTTTTCTTGTATTGCTGTTTGTATTTAATATGCGCATTAAGGGGGCGTATTGAAATAGTTAATTAATGTGATATTATATACGGACCTATTTTAATAGGTGGTACCTATCTGGCTATCGATAGAACTATGTCAATTTCATATAAACCTAGTAACCGTTCCACGGATTGTTTGTTTATATTTATAGTTGTCAGTTGATCATAAACAGTTCTCAGAATAACACAATAAAATTCATTGTATACGTTATCCTGGTTTCCCTGCTTACACTCTGCTTAAATATTGTGCCCCTACAGTTATCTGAATTTAATTATTTTAATTCAAGTCGAACCATATTTTTTCTTACTTTATGCAGCAGTAAAAAATAGAGCAACAATGGTCCGGACAGTTTTTCTGAATAAAAGCTGCGACTACAATTAACACATTTTATTATTCAATGCATTATTCATTTTATGGAATAATAAGATTCAGCTATGTACAGGATGAGCACTAATCAGGGTTCAAACAAAAGGTTTACAGAACCCTATAAAAGATGTATCATTTTTTCTAGGATTGGTTGGTTCATACCCGAGGTGACCCTATTAATAAGACTCCGTTGTCCGGCCCACTGTCAGTTCGTCTGTAACCAGGCTGAATCTCATGAAATTTTTACAGATCATTTATTTATTTTGCAGCTATAACAACAAATACAAAAAAAAAATAGAATAAAATAAATATTCAAGAGGGCTCCCGTACAACAAACGTGTTTTATGTGCTATTGATGGTACGGAATCCTTCATGCGCGAGTCCGACTCGCACTTACCCAGTTTTTTTTTGTTTTTATGACAGTTCTTTTACTAAGCCAATCCAACGATTAAGTATGGCTATAAAAATTATATCAGCGTTTATTAGAAGTCGTTAAAAAAGCGGGGTTTTGCTTCGCAGCGGAATTGAGAGATTAATTTTTCATTCGAATTTAAAATTTATTGTTCTCGTGCATTTTTTAGGGGCGCCAGCGAAATTGCGAAACAAAGAGGTTTTGTATCGATGCTGACTTATTTTTTTTATTTTTGTTGTAAGAATTTAAGGAGCTTGCCAAAATAAGTTTTATGCTTCGATAGTTCGCAAAGGCTTCGGGAATAATTCATTGTAGTTTTTTAACAATCAAAAGGTCTTGTTTCAGAGCTCTATTTTGAGAAAATAACGATTTCGATTATATTTTGAAAAGTAGTTTAGAGATTTCGTTTTTATTTTATCAAACCTTAGCCTGCTTCCAAAAGAATACTTTAGTAACCTATATCTATGTACTTATCTATAAAAGGAAAAATTGGCTGACTGACATATCAAGGCACTACCAAAACTACAAGGCGTAGGAGCGTGAAATTTTACAGAAGGTTTTCTTTTTTGACGTAGGCGAGTACTAAGAGAGGATTTTTCAAAATGTACCCCCTAAGGGGAGTAACGGAGGTCCATATTTTGGAAGCTACTTAAGTATATGGGATAAGGGATATTATCTGCGACTACATACGAGAAAAATTGCCCTCAAAATGCTACAGTGAATATAACCCGCGTCATATTCTTTTAAAAAAATTAATCTAAAAAAGAAAGTGGCAAAGCAAATGTGCAAAAAATACCTAATAAAAAAAACTTTTTTTCCTAAAAATACCAGCTTTACACACCAAATTCAGCAGTACTACTTTTAACCTAAATCCTGTCTTTATTCCAATGTAAACGCTACATTTAACACAGAGTAAATTCCACACACATGGGACTCGAGAGAAACGTATACAAATTAGAACCTCTTTCTTTAGTTAAATGAAGGATGAATCGTGACGTGTCGTTTTCGTGTCGAAAAAGAAACATTGAGAGCGTTGCTTTAATTTATTTTTAATCCTTGATTTTACGAGGTAAATGTTCCCATTTTAATTAGAAAGTGTGATGTATGAGTTATTTGAAGTTACTCAAACACTATCGACTAAATATTTGCATGCCTTCACTAAATGACGGAATGTGTCTTTGCACTTACAATCTTACTAACATCTTTTGTACCAACTACATTTTACGCAAATAAACGATATTATTATTATAAAAAAAGAGAAATAATAATAAGATATTCATTAATATTAGATTTACTTCTGACAAAACCAGCCAAGTGTAAATTGGACTCACACACGAAGGGTTCCGTGAGCAAAAAATTATAAAAAAATCACGACTGTTGTGTGGGAAAAGAAGAATAAAATAAATATATTTAAGTGGGGCACTTAACCTATCAATACCCGCGAAACGAGACACAATAGTAAGGCTATAACAGCGTGGTCCTATGAGACCGGTCGGGGATTCATGAATTAAATATTTACTTTAATCTGTTTTTAGTATTTATTCTTATCTTTTCACGGTTCATAAGAAACAGCTTCAGACAGACGGACAGCAAAATTAAAAAAATGGAACCCTAAAAAATTTGTACTACATACAAAATAAGCTCATCAGCTTTGTGGCTTCTGAAAGAAAAACCCGGGACCCTGGAACGAAGGCAAAGAAGGTACGGGGTGAATGTTTAGTCAGTAAAACTCTGACACACCCTCTCGCTCCGTGCAAGAGCGGGAGAAGTCGTTCTGGTGTCTCCCCACCTAAAAAAGCTTTTATCAATAAAAATAATTCTAGAACTCACGAGAAATTTCGATAAAAAATCTGTTCATTTGTTTAATTAATTCAACGTCTTCGCTACAAATGTCGTACAAATTAAAAATAATTGTTTCGTCAATTCGTAGAGAGGCCTGTACAACGTCTTTTGTATTTCTGTTTACACGGCGACTACAAACATTTCTAATGTTTATCTTGTTATTTCTTCTAGCGACAGTAATTTGAGCCTTTTGTTTTCTGTTCAAAGAGCAAAAATAAGTTATTTGGTTGATTACTGAGAAGGGTAGGTAGATATGTTATACAAACATTTAATTATTTTATGCTGGAGTATTATTTAATAATTTCTCTCGCTTTGGATAAAGCGTGTTAAACTTTTATTGACTATTTTTTTTTTAATTGTTATAATTTAGTGCTTGACTGCGATCCGACCTGATGGTAAACAGTGATGCAATCGTCGATGGTGAGGCGCACTAGTTTATTAAGAGCCTAAATTAAAAGCCACCCGTGTATTTTCAGTTATCCTTTCCCTTCAAAAGGGGTTGATTGACAAGCGACTAAAACTGCGATCTTATAGTTCCTCGTTAAAGCCTGCCGGTGTATCATTGCAATACCTGCCACGAGCCTGGCTCGCAACTCGTCATGTTTGCGTTATTTTCTGCGATGCGACTGTTTTACTCGCTTGTCGATCAGTACCAGAGAGCCGCGAGTAAAACCGACGTTCTTTAAAACCGCGGTATATGTTTGTACGTCGATCACCCAATTTAGACCACGATAACTCTATTGCACATTTCCACAGCTCTAGATATATAACATACCTACATACATAAATGACGCTCTTTTTACCATGGGGGTAGACAAAAACTACCGAACACCATCGGCTACCACCCCTGAGTATTTCTTTTGCTTCGTTTATTTTCATACATTTGGTCACACGCCCTCTGGTAGTGAGTGTGTACTTTATACGAGTATATTGGACCTCTCTCCCGCTCTCTCTGTCTATATATACCATAGGTCATTGAAGAGCTATTCCAAATATGTATTTCCTCAGAGCGAGTAGAGCGACACAATTTTACGCGAACTACCTATTGCTCGCCGTCAAAACGTCATCACAGTTGACTCATTGAAAACTTTCATCGCGCGTTTCTTTTACATCATCGAGTTTTTTACTTAAATCATTTTTGTAAAAAAAATATTACATCTTTTTATTAGATTATTTCAAACAGCCGATCTATTTGGTACATTCGCTTGCACAGTTTTATTTTCTAGATGGGAAATCATCAGAATGACCGGAGCGGGAGGTGTCAGACTTCTACTGACTAAACCCACTCTTTTGTCCTTTCTTTGCCTTTCGATTCTGACCAAGTTGTAAGAAAGTATAAAGTAATTTTCTACTTCTACTCGAGCGAAACCGATAGCAGATGCTAGTATTAAATGTAACAGATAACTCAAAACTTTTTCCCTTCTTTAAAAAACGACTTTCCCTAACAGTTCCCGAAAGTTGAAAAGAACATTGAGGTAAAAATGACAAAATATTCAGTTAAAATTGTTCAAAGTGCCAACTTATGGAGGCGGTAAAGCGATTATGATCCCGCATGCGTTGTAAAAGTTGAGGATTACCGTCATTTTGGTGTGAAAGTTATACAGCTTACCACACAGGCTGTAAAGGTAACGTTATAGGTGACAAAGATATTGCTGTGGTCTAGACTGGAACTGAAATGTTTATTTTTCAAGTTAAAAAGATTATGTTTGCGGTAATAAAATGACAAATAGAGTTGAAAGACCCTCTCCTTTCAACAGACTTATGGGAGACTTTACTCTCTGTCCCACTAATAGTAGATTATTGCATCGAGCACAAAGTAATTTATTATTGCACCGAGTGCCTAATTTAGAGCCCAAGCGTCAGCGAGGGCTCTAATCCAAAAGGCACGAGGGCAATATAAATTACTTAAGGCGAGGTGAATAATCTGCTTTTCTTTCAACTATTACCTATAGGAATAGTAGATAAAAGAAACTCATATATAGATAGATACTCGACTGAGAAAGCGTACGGTACGGACGTGTCGGTAACAATTTCGTAAAAATTAAATACCGCTTTAACCTAAAGTGAAACCAAGTGCTCTTTACCTAAGTTCACAATTAGCAAAACTCAGTTGGCGCAACTTTGGTCATTTATTGATATCCATCAACACACTCAAGCGCACGTCATCGCCAAGTGTTACTCCTCACCCCCTCGGGGAAAAGAGACGGGCTACGAATATTCATCACGCTCCCGCAGCGGTGCTGCTTCGTACGTACTAAGTGATATATTTATTCTATATAACTATAAATCAATAACACGATGAGTGTTGTTCGATCGCCACCGCAGTCCCCTATTACATATACCGAAGGCAATAGAGATTCCACTGCAACTATGAGTGGTATTGATAGGTTCGAAAAGATTGGTGGTTCACAGCCAGATTTGCGGAAGATTGCCCTATCTGACAATATAAATCAGATAACATTTCGCGCCAAGCGGAAAACACCCGATGATGACTTTGGTGCACAATTTAAACAATTCCAAACTAAAATGGAATCGATAATCATGGATATGACGAAGACCCAAACTGAAAATATTAATAAAATATCCCAAGGTGTTTCAGAAATAAAGGAACAAATCAGTTTGATCAAGGTAACAACTGATCTTCTGTCTTCAGAACAAGTAAAAATAAAATCGGAATTAACTAACATCTCAAGCTTTAGAGTTAACATTGAGGAAAAAGTGGTAGCTATAGAAAACGAAATAGCATCGCTAAAAAACAGTCCCACTTCCATGATTAATACTTCGCTTCTTAGTTATGAAGATTTTGTATCGGAGACCCAGGAGCGATCTCAGAGGGAGAAAAATATCATTATACGAGGAATAAAAGAGATAAAATCATCCAACTTGGAAGAGAGACGCAGTCATGATGGTGAAGAAGTAAAGAAGGTACTAAAAATGGCTGTCTCAGACCACATGGAACCAACCAAAACTATTCGACTAGGAAAGTATAATCCTGATATATCAAGACCTATAAAAGTTATATTTTCTACATCTGAAGCAGCAAAATCAATTTTACGCAATAAGTCAAACATAAAATCTGAAGACATCAAAATTTACACTGATGAGACACCCTACCAACAAAAGTACCGGAACAATCTGAAAGATGAACTAAAACGCAGAGTGGCAGGAGGTGAAAAAGACATCACTATAAAATATATCAAAGGCACACCAAAAATAACGAAAATCCAGTCAAAAAACTAATTACGGAAGAGACAGATGATACAACCTCAAATACTACTCATGGAGTAACAGATTCGTACAGCAATTTAATCAAAGATTCCAAATCACTTAAATTTCTTTACGCTAACGTACGTAGTATAGTGAAACCAGGTAAACTTGATGAATTAGACTGCATTATACAACACAATATACCTAGTTCTGTGCATGTAATTATCTTATCGGAAACTTGGATCAAGTCGGATTCTGAAGCTAAAAGTTTAAGGCTACCAAACTACACCCACTACTATAATATAAGAGAAGGAACCAGAGGAGGCGGAGTATCCATATTTGTTCATGACTCCCTAAACCACAATTACTCAGAAGAACTGTGTAAAGAAGGCAATCACTACTTATGGGTCCATTTAAATAAATACTCGATGGACATAGGCTCCGTATACAAAACTCCTAAATCAAATAATACTGGATTTCTGGAAGAATACTCACAACAGCTGATGAGAAAGAGAAGAGGTTTGGTTTTTGGTGATTTTAACTACGATCTGCTTAATCCTAATCGATCAATAAATAACTATACAAAAACACTGCAAGAAAATGGATACGTAATCCTGAACAAAATCGATCCAAAATTCAGTACCCGTGACACAGAGACAAAAAAATCAATTCTTGATCACGTATCATCCAATTTAAAAAATCACAACTTTCATCTAACTATAGTAGAATCCCCAATGTCAGATCACAAACAAATATACTTAGAAATGGGCAAATATAAGCCGGAAACAAAAAAGAAAACAAGGTATTTTGCTATAGATTATACAGCACTGTACCTTTCAATAGAAAATGCTGTTGCTAATGTTTTGAACAGTGACTACGACACCCTAGAACACATGATAAAGAAAGCATTAAGTGAAAATAGAATACCAAAATTTAAAATTCACAACACATTAAAATCAGACTGGATCAATAAAGACATAATTCGAATGATAGCCGAAAGAAATCAGCTGTGGTCAACTTACAAGAAAAACCCTAATAATGCCTCAATGAGACACGATTTTATCGTCCTGCGTAATACCGTATCTGAACAAATACAAAGTACAAAAAATAATTATTATTACAAAGCTTTCAAAAACTGTGAAAAAAAGCCTTTAAAAATGTGGAAATTAATCAAAAACCTAGCTGAAAACAAAATAAAGTCGTGCTCTGCTCCTTCAAAATTAGATACACAAACGGGTCCCATCACAGACATTGCAGAAATATGCAATTTTTTCAACACTTTCTTTGCTACTATAGGGTCTATTTTAGCTAATAAAATTAAAAAGGATAAGGAATTAACACATACACTTCCAAGCACTCAAACAGCTAAGTCTAGTACCTCTAGCACATATGAGCTACTCCAGTTAACTCCAACTACAGAAGAAGAAGTAGGTAAGATCATAGATAACCTTAATCCAAACACAAGCACTGGTTTAGACGGAATTGGGTGTAAAACTATAAAATGCGTCAAAAACATAATTCTACAAAAACTTACTTCTAGTATTAACTATTGTCTACAAAACGGCGTCTTCCCTGATTCTCTAAAGGTCGCTAAAGTGATTCCAATTTTCAAGTCAGGAAATAAGTCCGATCCAGGCAATTACCGCCCTATATCTGTCCTCCCGATAATTTCAAAAATTTACGAGAAAATATTACATAAACGTCTAGACAATTATCTCAGTACTATTAACTTCTTCTCTAATAAACAATATGGCTTCCGAGCAAAATCCAATACACTAACCGCTACAATCGATCTTGTGACAAACCTGAAAAATAATATTGATGAAAAACGAATAGGTCTCGGTATATTTGTCGACTTAAAAAAGGCATTTGACACAATCAGCCATAGTCTCCTTCTCCAAAAATTATACGCTATAGGTATCAGGGAAACTGCCCTTGACATGTTTCGGTCATATCTCACTAACAGACAGCAAACCGTGCGTATTGGAGATACGCAAAGTGATAGTGAAACTTTAACCTACGGCGTACCGCAGGGCTCTATTCTTGGCCCCTTGCTGTTTATAATATACGTGAATGATATACACAACCTAAATTTGACAGGCGACATAACACTATACGCTGACGATACTAGCTTATTCTTGTTTGGCAACGATATTGAAATGATTATTAAACAAGCGCAGCATGACTTAAATATTCTCTCTAATTGGTTCCAAGGCAATCTGTTAACTGTTAATATATCTAAAACAAACTACATTATTTTCTGTGCTAAGAATAAAACAATAGGAAACCACTCAACTCTTTATATAAATAAAGAACCTATAACCGAAGTCAGTTCCGAAAAATATCTTGGACTTCATCTAGATAAACATCTGACATGGCAACCACACCTAGACAAACTAAGATCTAAACTCTCCTCTGTCATGGGAGCACTTCGAGGCATTGTTCGTTGCTTGCCAAAATCTGTTAGGTATATTATATACAACTCCATGGTTAAACCTCATATTGACTACCTAATAGAGGTGTGGGGCACTGCAGCAAAAACAAATTTAAGGCAAATACAAACATGTCAAAATAAATTAATCAAACTATTATTTCATTACCACTACTTAACTCACACAGAAAAGATTTACAAAGAAACTAATCTAATGACACTTTCACAAATTTATACATACAACACATGCGTATTAGTATTTAAGCTTTTAAACAAAGATATAAACTCAAAAATAACGTTCACAAAGAAAGGGCAAACCCAAAAACGCATCACTAGACGAAAACACAATATATGCTTAAGACGACCTCGAACAAACTACGGAAGAAAAAACCTACTATATGAAGGAGCAGAATTATACAACAAATTGCCTAATGACATAAAAGAGATTCAATCCTACACATTATTCAAAAAAACCCTAAAACACCACATCTTAAAGCAGTTCTCGCGTTTTTAATTAAAGTAGCTAGATTATGTATATATATATGTATGTGGTATGTGTATTGTGTGTTTATGTGTATGTATGGGTATAGCGTGTGTACGTATATATATGTATATATGCATATATATGAATGTGTATAAGTATGTATGTGTGCATGTATGTATGTATAATATATGTATAAAAATAATACAGTTAGTACAATTTCCATACATAAAAAAAAACCAACAATCAAATCATTAGTTAAAAAAAAAAAAAAAAATTTGTTAAACCACAACATAAAATAAATAAATAGGTATACTTAAGACTAAATTCTTCAATAAATAAATACAACCCATTTGGTTCAAATAATTAGTTAAAAAAAAAAAAAAACTAGTTAAACCACAACATAAAATAAATAAATAGGTATAAATAAATACAACCCATTTGGTTAAATAATACAAGCATAGACAAAAAATCATAAATTATAAGTGAACTGTATTGAAAAACAATATCCACCTAATTGCTATCGACTTGCCTTTAAGAAACGATACGTAATGAGTTCACTAATTTAGCTAGTATGAACTTTTTTTCTTGTTACCCACACATTGTAAAAGTTTTGTTTACGAAAGTTAGTTTCTTAATCCTTGAGACTAGATTGACACAGGCAAATATCTAACTTACAATAATAATGATGCTAGTTCTTATGTGTTGTGACAAGTGTGACAACCCACGTAATATCATTTTGGTCTCAGTGATTAGAAAACAGACTATTTACAACCTCTAGTTTGTTTAAGTACCTACATTTCTTATGTCAACTTACTTAGCATTTAAGAATAACTTGTATTTCTCATATTAAGTGAATTGTATTCTTTTTGAGAAATAAATGTCTTAAACCGTATATCAAACAGTTAAAATAGAAGTTTCTATAACACTGTCGGCTTCATTTAGAATGTTTTCCGGAGTTAATTTGTCGCTAGATGACTCCATTTTAATTCGTAGCCGAAGCACTCAAAATCAAATAGTATCACACTTTATCGTCTCTAAAAATATTGTCAAAACAAAATTAACAAAGTTCCCGCCAAATCACTTTTTTAAATTTCTTTCATATTTAAATCAGAGTTAGCAGCAATCATTTTTTAAATTTGGAACAAGTAGGATAGAAACTAATATTTCGTACGTAAAAAAAAATATTGATATCGGCTGGCTGAATAGAGCTAATCCATTGATATTGGCGCCTTTTGGTGCGATAAAAAAAAAAAAACTGTGCAATAATGAAATTTCATACATTTTTATTGCTCTAGAGCAATAAAGACTCGCTTTGTACTGAGTTTTTAGTGTGATTGTGATGATATTAAAGTATAGTTGGAAGAAAATTAAGTTTATCTAAAACATTACTGACACCTTGTGGCGTGAAAAGCACGTAAAGCCGTTTCCATTCCGGTTACTATTCGTATACAGGTTGTAAAAAGACCGATCACAAAGCCGATAACTACACATTCTGTACATGTAATTAAGTAACTTAGACCAAAAAATATTGCTGGGAAAAAACTTTTTTTTTTCATCTTCAAAAAATTATGAATTAATAATAATTCCGATCAGCTGTGCGTTCGGCCGCTCGCGCTTGGTCGTTGAACCGATCGCACGCTTGTGTGTGTGAGGCACTCGTTGTGTTTAGTTTTCATTGCATTTTTGTAACTTCAAATGCGTAATTTGTTATAAAAAATTGATAATTTTGGTAATGTTTGTTCGGAAGAAAGTTTAGTAATGATACTTGGAATACGATTTTGAAAAAACAACGAAAAAAAAATGTTCAATTTGACCTTCAATATCTCCAAAACCAGTGAATTCCCAGGTATGGTCTAGAAGAAAAAAACTATCCCAGTGTGAGTACTATATGGGGTTTTCGTTTTCGTTAAGGGTCTTTTTACACCCTTTATACATAGTTGGCAAATCTTTGATAGTCGTTACTAATGCCAGAAAGCCTGACCATTAGTATCCAAGGAGCATCGCTTGCCCAGTAACTGGGTTGTGGAAGCTGATAGATGGTCGCTCCATGTAAAAGGTAGGTATTCGCATCCGCTCAGAATGGAAGCTGGCTCCAAGGCAGTTTTTAAAATGGAGATAAAGACTTAAAAAAACCATAAACATAATTCTTCAACTTAGAGAAGCTTGAATGAGCCTTTTCAATAAGTTATGATGCTAGTTTTAATGAATTTACCGCAAATATATTCTTTGTAACCACAAAATTATCTGATACTGAGCTTCTAATTGCAAACGAGCTTTAAATTTTTTTTTTATTTTGCTAGTTATATCTAGCCAGAGTAGCCTTTATCTTAAATATCTCACTCTTCCTGCTATATGGTCACTCACAATAATGAGTACGATTAAGGAATGAAATCATCCAATGACTTCTCCAACTCTAGGAGCTCTGGGAGCCTTGTCAGACTTTTACTGACTAAAACCTAATTCTTTGCTTGGCGTTCCAGGGCCCTGGGGTTTCCCTATCGGAAGCCAACCCATAACCCCAGTCACTCTGTTCAAAGCGATGGCAATCTAACACGACATGACAGTGACGAGAAGAATCTAATCACTTCATTATAAATATGCAAAAAAAAACTAATTTTCTCGTCCCTATTTAAAAAGAAGGCATATTCCGCCCAAGGCCATTTTTCGACAAAGACCACTTAAACCGCCTTTATTTCAGAAAAACGTTCCGAGCATGCTAATTTCACGGTTCAATTCAGGCGGAGAATTTCAATTACCGCTATTCAGTTTCGTACTATACATTATTTAAAACTAAACTCGATTCGGGAGTACCTGGAGAGTAGCGTCAGCAAAAAACTCTCGGTCACCTAATGACGCACCGTTTTTGCTTTGCTTGTCTTCTGCGAGCTTAAACAATTTGAATTCTGTGAGCTAATGCTAACCTGGGCAGCCTTCTAACCACCGTAGTCGCGCGCGGGCTTGTGCCGTTAATTATCTGGACGGAGCCCAAGGTACCAACGGTGCGTGCGCCTCAAGAAAATGTCAGCAAAACCCATAGGGGCCCAGCAGGATCGAAGCCTCCAGAGGCTTCGATCCTGCCGGGCTCCTATGGTTTTGGTTGGCCATGGTATGGTTCTGGAAAAAAAACCTGTAACGAAGGTAAAGAAGGAGTGCCAAAAAAGAGGGTTTTAGTCAGTAAAAGTCAGTCAGTGTCGTACTATACATTATTTAAAACTAAACTCAATTCGGGGGTACCTGGATTCTGTAGCGTTGGCAAAAAACGGTGAGTCATTAGGTGACCGCGCGGTTTAGCACAGGGACGCCGCGACCGGCGGCCATTTAAACAAAATGGCGGATTAATTTGAGAATACTTACAATAGCTTTTAGAGGTAATGGTTCTAACATGTAAATAAGGTTGAATTATGTTTATTAGTATGATACTTGTTTATCATTTTTGTGAGAAAAACTTAACTGGTAATGAAGTATTTCCGTTTGGGCACCCAGATATTCGGCACCAAAAGTTTCGGAACCCAAGCTATTCCCGATTCGGCGTCAATAGGTATTTTGGATTGATATTTCGTATGGTTACTACCAATCCAAAATACCTATTGGTGCCGAATCGGGAATACTTTGGGTGTCGAGTCTTTTGAAATACTTCCTGAT
The DNA here is from genome assembly GCA_030763345.1 of Mythimna separata. NCBI lineage: Eukaryota > Metazoa > Arthropoda > Insecta > Lepidoptera > Noctuidae > Mythimna > Mythimna separata. The sequence goes on from CM061190.1 coordinate 10,551,145, forward strand.
AATTGGCGGTTGTTTAATTTTTTGGTATTTTTTTAAGATTCGGTACTTAACGTTTTTAAACGGTTTTTATTGTTATTAGTTACATTTTATTTTTGAAAATAAAAACTTCTAAAACGTTCTCCAAAAGCCAAAATGTTGATGTCACTTACTTGGTGATACATTCAAGACGTACGCAGGTTTTACCGGAAAATTAGTTCAATGATTTACCTGAAACAAATAAAGATACAAGATAAATATCTTACACTATCTATTTTATATTAGAAGATTATAAAAACAAAAAACCACACACACAATACTCATACACACGCAAAAATACATTCTCTGTAATGACACTACACACAAAAGACCGCACCTAACCACAGATGATTTCTTTGGTCTAGGTACTGTAATAAATAGGTGTACTCTAAAGACCCTTTTAGAGAAATAAGCTTTCACTCAAACTACACCAGATTTAGGTATAAAATATGCGAACTTTACTACCATTTGACTGGCCTGTTGGTCTAGTGGTTAGTGACCCTGACTGCTATGCCGGAGGTCGTGGGTTCGATTCCCACCCAGGACAAATGTTTGTGTGATGAGCACGATCATTTGTTCTGTGTCTGGGTGTAATTTATCTATAATATGTATATATTTAGAAGTATATAAGTATGTTTATCAGTTGTCTAGTACCCATAATACAAGCTCTGCTTAGTTTGGGACTAGATGATGTTGTGTGAAAGTTGTGGAATATTATATTATTATTTCTTCTCTAGAACAAAGAAAAGAAAAACGTAAATTTTTGTACCTACAAAGATGAAACAAACGACTTTTCTGCTGACGGTAGGCGGTTAACAATCCGTGTCGACCGCGGAATGAACTAATGAACTACTGTGGATTTGCTTGGTCTATTTACTGTAGAATATTGAAAGGCAATGCAGCCGGAACATTGCCATTTGTGGCTAGATAGTCTCTTGCCGCTAGATGATAACAATCGCACGGATCGATCTTCAAGGTTAAGCAACGCTTGCAAAGGTTGGTCTGTGGATGGGTGACTATCTTAACATACCGAGTTTCCTTCATGCCTCTGAAAGCAGTTTAAGCCGTAGGTCCCGGTTGTCATTGTAGATCTTGGGCAGTCGTTATGGATAGTCAGAAGCCAGTAAATCTGACTCCACTGAAGTATCGTGTTACCCCAGAAGCCTCTATAAATACTTTGGATTGTTCCCGGCTCTAGGCCACCTCTTAACAATTCCTAAGGAAGGCTTAGTCGCTTATTTAAAAAACAGTTCTGTTTTATGAATAAAAGAGTTTTTCAAGCCTCTTTTTCATTATTGAGATAAGCTGCTTAAGCGTCTAAGTATAAGCTGAATGATCAAAAACATTTTTTAATCACTCACGGTAACACTCATCGTTGTTAAAATAACATCGGTACTTTAAAAATATCCTAAAAAAACCCAGAAATAAAATTCAATCGCATTAGGGAGCAACTGTATTCAAGTAATTTTGTTACTTTAACGTTACGTTCGGGTGGATAGCACGGGTGAGCTAATAACGTAGTACAGGCCCCTCTGAGTAATGACTACTCAATGGAATGAACAAGTTTTGAAGACTTCTTGTTGCTTATGTTTCCCTGGTACATGGTAGCAGATGTTTATGAGTTTTATGGTTGGTGAAGGACCTTTTTTAGCGTTCCGTACTCGAAAAGTTGGGTAATTTGGACTTTTTTTTTGGGTTCCATAGCTGAAGAGTGGTAACGGGACCCTATTACAAAGCCTCTGCTGTCTGTCCTTCTGTCTATCTGTTCATCCATCTGTCAGCAGGCTATATCTCATAAACGTTACAGGTAGAAACATGAAATTTGCACAGAATGTGTAGATAACATTGGTACTTTAAAAATATTCTCACATAAAAACTAGTAATTGTGTCACTTTAACGTTACGTTCGGGTGGATAGCACGGGTGAGCTAATAACGTAGTACAGGCCCCTCTGAGTAATGACTACTCAATGGAATGAACAAGTTTTGAAGACTTCTTGTTGCTTATGTCTCCCTGGTACATGGTAGCAGATGTTTATGTTTTATTTGGACCATTTTTTAGGGTTTCGTAGCTGAAGGGCAACAGGATCCTATTACTAACCCTGCTCTGTTCATCGGTCCGTTCCATCTGTATGTCAGCGGGCATCTCATAAACCCTTAAAGGTAGAGTCATAAAATTTTCATAGAATGTGTGTAGATCTATTGTCACTACAACAACAAATAATTAAATTTAAATGAACTTAAAAATTAAAGGATGATGACAAGAAACATTATTTTAGGCCTGACTCCCAGCAGTAGGAACTCTATAAAGCTGATCATTCTAGGTTTGAACCTTGGGTACTAATACTTTAATTTCAATGTTTTTGAAGATAAATCGCAGAATATAATAATTATAATCGCCAAAGATAAGGGTGAATTACAATGATAATATTTTTTTTTAAATAATATAAAATTGTAATATTCATTTATTAAAAGGACGGTTACCCATTGCTAAAAACCAGTCTAAATAAATATTAATATCAAAGTTTTATTGCCCCTCAAACATTTTATACCACAATAACGGTAGAAAAACACGGAAATCCTCTTCCAATGCTTCCCTTCCTTTCCTTACAAACTATAGTAATACAGCTGCATTCATTCCCAAATACATAATAAATGTGGCCCAAAAGCCTTCACAAATGTAGGTCGATCACATGAAAACACGAAAATAAGATAAATCTACTTCAGCGGTGCTTAATCTGAATCACGTAACGAAAAAAATAAGATTATATTATTTTTGTAGAAAGAAAATAAAATGGTCAAGAACGGTGGTAATGTTAGTGATGGTTCCGTATCGTAAACGGGTTATTGACGCCATCTTGCAACTACTTACTAAGGCTTATCTAATATCTTTTTTATTTTAAATACTCTATATTCTTTTATGCGTGCACTTAGCACGCATAAAAGCTAGGATAGCGAAGTTAATCTTTACACTACAATATGTTTTAGAAAAGAATATTTTTCTGCATTATAAAGGTTTATTTTTAGACTATTAATTTATTGTAACAGATAAAAATAGATAACGCGTCGCTTTGCATTGCATAAGTAATGGTGCGCAAAAGAGTGAAGAGAGAACTTTTTCTTTCTCTCTTAGTTGTTTTTGGTCTCGTGGAGATAATGTTCTCGGAAAAGAATTGATTAAGGTGGCAATAGAAGAAGAGTTGAGAATTTGATATGTTACATCAAATTTTACAGACAAAGTAATGTTATAGTTTCACATATTTTAAAGAATACAAAATTAAAATCTATTTCGAAGAAACTAGTTAACGTTATTTTCTAACGCTCTTTGGACAGTGTTACTCCGTTAATGTTCCGTTCAAATCTCGCCGGAACCCTAAAAATGGCAGCTGAATTTCGTTTTAGTTTTTACAAATTATTACGTTCATCGGGGGTACGATTCCTTGCTTTATTTTCAAATACTAGTTTCGTGGTAAGAATATGTCAAATAAGACCTACTATTCCGCTGTTCTAATTTAGTTTTCTTTCTTTGGAATGTGTTTCTTTTGTCTTCGTTCCAAGATAGAGACTTAATTTGAATAACAGATACGAAATTGTATTTAAATAATTATTGAAGCATAAATTTTCTCTGTCATCATCTACCTAGCATTTTACTAACTATATTGGGGTCGGCTTCCAGTCAAACCGTATATTAAGTATTTTACGAGGAGCGGCTGCCTACCAGACCTCCATAACCCATTAACTGGGGTAACACGGTACTTCATGGCAAGGACTGCAGTCAGATTTACTAACTTCTGACTATCCGTAATCCAAATTTTCTCTGTCATAGTGGTTGTCTTAAATTACGTACAAAAAAAGAAAAATAGGCAACGTTTTTTTATATTATTTTTAAACTCATGTACGTAAATAATGCGTTCCTATGCGTTTCATGCCAAGTAATACTCAGAACAATAATAAAGCATGAACTTTTTCTTTCTTTCTTTTTTATCTTTGATAGGTTCGCGCTTGGCCGCTATCTCACCTGATGGAAAGCGACGATGTGGCCGACGATGGAACGCGCTTACCTAAAAGTAACCTCTTAAACTCTTGATTTAAAGTTTCCAGGGTTGTTGCTAGCAGAAAACACAGGCTCCAGCAGGGAACTTCACTCATTTCTTATTTTATTTGTAGAGATAATAACAGCCGCACAGATCGATCTTCAAGGTTAAGCAACGCTTGCCTAGGTTGGTTTGTGGATGGGTGACCATCTTAACATAACGAGTTTCCTCCGTGCCTCGGAAAGCACGTTAAGCCGTTGGTCCCGGCTGTCATTTGGAGATCTTTGGCAGTCGTTACGGATAGTCAGAAGCCAGTAAATCTGACTCCAGTCTTGCCATGAAGTACCGTGTTACCCCAGTTAATGGGTTGTGGAGGTCTGGTAGGCAGCCGCTCCTCGTAAAATACTGGTATTCAGCTAAATCCGGCTTGACTGGAAGCCGACCCCAATATAGTTGGGAAAAGGCTAGGCAGATGATGAGCTAACTTTGGACGAGAACTACTTAACTTGGCAATAGAATGCTGTCTTGGCACGATTGAAAAATTTAATATGACATACAGACTAAAGTGTTAATTTTTTTAATTACTTTGAAAAACGTGACCTTAAAAAAGTATATTACGAACGTTCAAACGAAAAACAAATAAGTTACTAACTAGCGTTCTTTTAAAAAAAATTCATCCATATCTGTATAAAGGTTCTGTCAATATCTAGCCGGAACCCTAAAAATGGCGACAGGAATTTCATTTCAGCTTTTACAATTGTAAATTTCCTCGTGGGTACAATTCGTCGTTGTTTTATTTTCAAACAACGGTCTCCTGCTAAGTAAAAGTCATACAAGACATATTTTTCTGCCCCTTCGTAGTTCTTTTTAGTTTTCTTTTGTTTTAAATTGCTATTCTTTTCTCTTCAGTGAAGATAAAGACTAACAGTCTTATTCATAAAAAGATAAAATAGGTTTATTAGCTTGTTATAATGAGAATCCCGAAAAGCATTATTCATAAACGTCCAATAACGCTAAAAAGCTTTGTAAGTATTCAATAGTGGCTTTGTAACTTATAACAGGCTCGACCCTACTATAAACCTTTAATTAATAAAGAGAAATATGGCCGACAAATGTGCAACAGCTGATTTCTTTTCTTTTTCTTTCTCGTCCGAACCGTATGTTTTGAGGTTTGTTGTAAGGAGGTGTAAAGTAGACCTATTTTTTTTATAAAATTGTTTAGTGAAATCGTTAGCTATGCAAGCTCTGCAAGCATTAACATGTTATTGAACGAATAGAAAATGTTTCACGTCGTCGAAAGATTTACCAGAAGAGATGTGATCCGTTTTCTTTACCAGCTGTAGAGTTCAAATGACGCCGTTTCAACAAAAATACCATAGCCTTTTTAATTGATCTATAAAATGTTGGGGTCGTCGTGAATTGGGGAGAAATCCATGGTTTGTCTCAACCAACTGTGATTCGCATTTTTTGTGCAATACTATTTTCTTCGAAAAATAACACGAGTCGAATATCCTCTGCACGGCAGCACGATACAATTCGCCCGTTATAAGTTGGCGAGTGTGAAGTTAGGCTCTGCGAATTTTGGCGTTTGAAAAATCGTACAAAAATAAAGGTTTTAAAAAAATTAATGCAATTTGCAGTTCTTATTGCTGTTAAAAACAGTTATTGGCATTTATTTTTTTAAACCTTTATTTTTGTACGATATTTCAAACGCCAAAATTCGCAGATTCACACTCGCCAACTTATAGCGGACGAACTGTACAAGCAATATGAATATTGACAAACAAAATTAAATGTCTTAGGTGACGTTTTACATTTTTTTGTGACGTTTTTTGCCGTGGATACCAGTGGTTTTGTCTTTTTCATCCATGGATTCATCAGAACGACAACATAACAACGCTAAAGTGTCTCATAACGAGAACATAACTATAAAGGGTTTATTGAACGTTTATGAATAGAGAATTTTATAAAAGGCTTATTAGTACTAATGAGCATTTTAACTAATAAGTATTTTAAACCTATTTTAGAGGATTTTTATGAATAAGACTGTAAATTTGAATCACAGATACAGAGATTTATGAAAAGTAAAAAATATTGAAGATAGTATAAATGAATTTTAGTTTAAGCAAGACGAGCATAACCTGGGGTAAAATGCTATTAATATTAAAGGTAAAGATTAACGCTGTAGCATTTTGATAAAACCCGAAGAATAGCCAAACTTAAGTGGTATTGGGCAAATCACATTGCTTGCAGAACAGTTAGTCGATGGAGCCAAAATATTTTGGAGTTACCTTTCATTAAGGGGACTGATAACCTGGTTAGGGCGTATTTCACCACCTATGATTAAGTTTCGAGTATCTTACTTGACAGATAATTTCATACAAATTCTGTCAAATTTTTGAATTTATTCAGTGAGTAGTGCCTACTCGGACATTGTGAAACAGGCCTTAAGTGTCATGGGAATTCGATCGATGATTCTTTAGAAATAAGCATCACTTTTGTACCTATTTTACTGTTTCCTTCTTCTTGACTTTATTTCGTTTTTGTGTGCACATAAATGATTCGTTCGTTGTGCCGATACTTGGAAGAGGTCTACTTTCAACAGTGAACGGCTAAAATGATGATGATTTTAATAAAGCACATAGTTTAATCTAAAAAGAGGAGCTCGTGGCTAGATAATAACAGCCGCACAGGTCGATCTTCAAGGTTAAGCAACGCTTGCCTAGGTTGGTCTGTGGATGGGTGACCATCTTAACATACGAGTTTCCTCCGTGCCTCGGAAAGCACGTTAAGCCGTTGGTCCCGGCTGTCATTTGGAGATCTTTGGCAGTCGTTACGGATAGAAGCCAGTAAATCTGACTCCAGTTTTGCCATGAAGTACCGTATTACCCCAGTTAATGGGTTGTGGAGGTCTGGTAGGCAGCCGCTCCTCGTAAAATACTAGTATTCAGCTAAATCCGGCTTGACTGGAAGCCGACCCCAATATAGTTGGGAAAAGGCTAGGCAGATGATGATGATAGTTTAATATCTCCATAACCTATATCGCAAGTTATATTGAGGTACTTCAGCCGGCTGATTTACCTTTCATCGCACAAATTAGTGGCTGGATGATTAATGTCCTGTAGCACTCAGCGAAACAGGGAAAACCGAGTAATATTCCCATTTATACGTCATATTATTAATATGGCGGATGAAAGCGTTGCCCAATTACGTTCGCTTATTAATCTGTGACTCGCTTTTACATGCGGCTTCGCCTCGCAGCGTTTCAAAAACGCATCGTATATTTTGGCAGTCATTAAAATTGGTTAGTCACTCAACTTGGTTGATAACTCTACCAACTGAACTTAACTGTTTAAAAACGTTATTTCGTTTTTTGCCCTCGGATTTATTGACACTTTTTTTTATGTAAAATTGTAAGTAGGAAGAATTTCTCCTCCTTCCAATATAGTGATGCAGAGAATAATATATTCTATTTCTTGTTTAGTACAAAACTAAACACAGGATAATACTTAATTATAATATAGACCCGTACTTAGATACATATAGAATAAGAAACAAACAATTTTAAGTGTATAAATTACTTTAAGGACTATCCACAGCAATAGAGAGCAGAAGTGGCCCAGTGGGAATGACCCCGAATTTTGAGTTTGTAGGTCGTGGATTTAAACCTAGGTAGACGCATTGGTTTATAAAACTTATTTTTCATTACCACTGCTCTTGATATTACCTGAAAAGCTGCTACGCTAAAATGAGATTGGGTTGACCATGTTTGCCGCATGTCACAAGAGTTGTGCGCTATGCCACTTATTGGGTCCCAATAAACGCAAGGCAACATCGCGGTAGAGCATGGCGAAGGTGGTGAGATGAGCTTGACAACTACCGTGGAGACTGGTCGGCAATAGCAGAAGACAGACGTGTGAGGAAAAGGGTTTGGGAGGGAGAACACAAAATGTTAAATTTTGCTACTACTACTGTTCTTGAAACAGTGAAGAGATCACCAAGAATCATCAAGATCACATGACTACTACAGTTTTCGTGTTTTTTTAAGGTGGGGAATCAGAATTCTCTCCGGATTCTGATTCCCCACCTTAAAGGGCTTGAGGAGGCCTGAGTCCCAACAGTGGGAACACTACAAGGCCGATACTGCTACTGTTGCTACTGCTAATCATCAGAATGACTTTTGCCGCTCTTTAAGTTTTTCGTTGTAGCATGCATTATTATTACATGTTTCGGATTAGTAAACTTACGGACGTATTAATTTGATGTTACATTATATGAATTCGTGTAACACACTCAAATCAGTAGCCCAGGCCAAACTATTAATATCCTGTGGCCTTCAAATAAACCAGGAAAAACGAGATCGTTCATATAATATGCGTCACATTAATATTAAAGAGGATGGCGACGACGTCCAATTACGTTCTTGTTTTTCTCTTAGAGGATTTAATTAGATGTGAGATTGTTTGTGGGTGGATGTTGTGACGACCGCGTGCTATACACGTAGCTAAGAAAAATCTAGGTAGGTATAAATGTATATGGCATTTATAATGATTTATCTCTATTTTTCTTGGCTTTGTCATTTATTGTATTCTTTTTAATTTACTTTGCTTATTGATGGCGAAACTCGTTTTCTTAAATACACTAATAATAAAATTGGACAGTAGGTCTCTAGACTCATTAGCACTACTCAAAATGGATCCACGATGGGTCCACTTTTAGTGCATTTAATTGACAAAAAACAATTCTGATCCATGTGTCATTATGCATTCTGTGATTCGTTTAGGCTGATCTAGATGACTAGATTTTGGCTCAGAAAGATTAATGAAAAAATAATGGTGAGTGAATGACGGAGCTGGTAAAAATATATAGGGTGAATTTTGTCAAGCTGTGGAACCAGACTTGAGAAATGAAAGTATTTGGTAAGTGTATCAATACCTATGGTCTGTTCAATAAACCCGGAGACTAAATTGACATAAGTAATGTCAAAATTTCTATAGGAATGACGCCAGTTCTTTGGTGTTGAAATGTCATTTTAGTCTCCGGAATTATTGAACAGATTGTAGTATGGGGCAAAGTTTTTTTTAAGAGAATCTATATTCTCTTAAAAAAAACTTTTGCATGAAGTTATTACAAATATTAATAGATTTTATAAATATAATGTTTGTGTTGCTATTGGTAAAGCCTTTATAATCCACCTATTTTTTAATTCAAACACATTATTCTATTTCATTCAAAATCGATCATTCCAACCATGCTAAGTTCAACGTTTCCTTCAAAATTTATCGACGAATACCCCACAGTTTATTACACCAGAATCGATTTGAACGAAACTACATCATCACACGATTCCTACGGAATCCATTCTCGAATGCAATTGTTCCACACGCGAAGATGGTGCCTTCAAAACTGATTGTACCTCGATGGTAGTAAATAGGTATTGAGGATCGATAGACGAACGGTTTACTGTGTTACTAGCTTCTGTCAGCGGTTTTGCTCGCGTCAAAGTAAGTTTCTCCATACGGACTTTGAACCATTTTTTTAATGTCTTGGGCGAGCGGAAGGGCGTGTCAAAAAGGCGTTTACTGACTAAAAAACCTCACCCTGTTCCTCATTTGCTTTCGTTCCAAGGTCCCGGGTTTTCCTATCATAAACCAGTCCATGGGCCCAGAGGCTTTGGCCCTGCTGGGCCCCTACAGTTTGCTGACATCTCTTTGAGGCGTGCTGGAACAGTACGCGCCGTTGACGGCTTCGGTCCGGTCCGGATTATTCCCCTTAGTGAGTGAAAATTAAAAAAAACTCACTGTCAGTGCTCGCCGAAGTTATAAAAAAAAAACATGTTAAAAATTTAACACTCCTAGTCCAAGTAGTTTTGGCTGTGCGTTGATAATTATGTTAGTCAGTCAGTTTCTTTGAATCTATTTGTTTTTATTTATATTCCAATTGTTGAGACTGTAATGTAATTTTAATTGATATATTTTAATTTAATTGTCATTGAAGTAATATTTCAATACTTTTTTCATTTCAATTCTTGTTTTGAACCTTGAAATAAATTATTACTCGTTGTGCGTCATACTAATAAAACAAACAAACATTGGTTTCCAAACAACGGCCCAATTCCTGTTTCAGATAGTTACCCGATTAGCTCAGTGAAGTATATTTATTAGCTTACTCTGTGTGAATAAAGGAAGGATACTATTTTCATCTTATAATAATACTAGCTTTTACTGCATGTTTACTCTCGTGGAAAATTTCTAAAAATCATGTATTTTTTCGTGACAAATTGTTCTTTGCAATAGACTTGTCTAGAACGAAAAATGTAATTTCATAACGTGATTAAATCTGATCCAAGTTGAAGGTATAATATGGCATTGAGCCAACTATGACAAATGATTACTACGATTATGTTGACAAGTGATTTACTGTTCATAACTTTTTTTCTTAATTATGAGCCTAAAGTTTTCTTAGTATAATTTAATTCACCGTAGGCGTTGGCGCTGTGGTTGTAATATGCTTGATTTCCGCACGGAACAAATATTTATATGGCATACAGATAGGTGTTACGGGTCTGGGCGTCTGACAGACACAGGAATCATTCCTAGTCCCAACACAATGGTTTAAAAGAATAGATATTTGTTATATACTCGTATAACTTGATTTAAAAGAATGTTCGTGGAGTTTATTGCAAATTCAAAAGTGGTATAAGTATTTGAAATAAATGCATTTAGTGATTGATAAATCAACAGCTATGTGCTATGATTGTAGAACAAAATTCCTGTCTAGTAACCCGATCCTATGACAAACAAACAAACATAATAACGACAAGTTAAGTTGAAATGTAGCCAACATAACAAAATATAACTACTGGCGATATTCCCCTTTTATCTGCCTTGGCGACACGTTGTCTGGCCGAAAGTTCGCTGTTTTTGTGCCTCCTATCGTTTCTTGAAGGTTGGCAGTTTGTTTTTAAGGTCAGTTGGTTTTGAATTTATTAGGTTGGTAGATGTAGGTCGCAGTTTTTAGAGGTGATTAGTTCATGATTTATTGTGAACTAGCTTTAGCCCGCAGCTTCGCCCGCGTACATAAAATATAGCCTATGTCACTCAGGAATACAGCAGCATTCTATGTGTGAAAAAATTTTTAGCAATCGGACCAGTACCTACTTCCACAGATTACCTCATACAAACAATAAAACAAACTTTACCTCTTTATTATATTAGTATAGATGGGTACGAGGTCGGATCTACTAGAATCTGTTATTAAGATATTTACCTAAGTAAAAGATGGTACCTACAAATAGATAGAGAAGATTTTTTTTTGGGTTTTCAATTTTGAAAATCAATAGTCATACAAATGAATGATTTTTAAAACAGGAATAATGTATTTGAACTTATAATTATAATATTTAAACTAAAGATATCAGAATTCAAAATATGCTGTTTCATTAAACAACAATTTCATAGGCAAAAACCTAGTGCTTGAAATAGTATTGCCAAGAGAAAATATTAAAAACGTGTCTGCACAATTTTAGCTTAGTAGACCCACACTGAAATGTGGGTCAAACTTTGTTTTAGTATTTTTCTTTTATTTGTGAGACAAACTTACCGGGTCAGGTGAAACTAAATAATTAAATTTTTTCTGTACCCTGTTATGTGGGGTTAGCACAACACGTTTTTTTTCTTCCATTCTGTCCTTTCAATCGTCATGTTCTCAGTAACTTTTTTTTTTCTGACCACTCCTCACAATATAATTCTTCCAAATTTTCTTAGGCCTTCCACTCTCTCTGTTTCTCTCGCTCCATAATTATAATCATGACTCTTTTAGTAACTATTTTTTATGCAAATATATTTTTAAACCACACGTAATTTTTTTTCGTCAGTATTAACCTATCACAGACCCGCAAAACGAGACAATAGTAAAACAATAACAGCGCGATCTCATAGGACCGGGCGGGGATTCATGAATTAAACTAAATGATTCTGGGAGGCCCATGTTTCCTAGCTGACTGCCCTGATCATACCATTCTGAATAACAACGCTGTATTTCTTAGAAAACAACTTAACCTACCACTATTCTACTCAGCAATTATGCCAATTCTCCTCTGATATCCTCTATACAAGTGATAAGCCCAGTCACTCACCGTCCGTGTGTCAGTTATCACCGCTCTTTGTAACCTGATATATTCCGACTCTCCTCTTTACGCTGCATGCTGACAAGTTACTGAAATGTAACAAGAATGGACGAGAAATATATTTTGATATTTGCGTGGAGGTAAAGTGGATTTTTTTTCTTTTACGGTGGAGTTTTATATTCAATATCTCATTTAGGATATACGAAAGGGGACTTCGATAAATTAAAATATTATTGGGTAATGACGTACAGCCCAAACTTGGAACTAGGAGCGTTAAATTTTGTACGGGGTTTTTAAGTCGTAAACGAGAGAGGATTTTTTCAATATTCATGAAAATGAAACGGGTGTCCAAAGTTTGTATGGAGAAACTTACTTTCACGCGGGCGAAGCCGCTGGCAGAAATAAACCTTTTATAAAAATTCTCTCTACTGAGCGACATAAGTGAGAAATCATCAAATGTCTTTCCCGGCTTCAGGATGAAACGAGAAGGCGTGCCCTTTGCGTTCTGATACTAGAGTTTTCTTTCCAGAAATTCCGTGGCCCTAGCGAGCATCGACTTTACGTTTTACTTACTAATCGCGTTTTAAATGTACCATCATTCATCTTCAACATTAAATTATTTTAACAACATACATAAATACATACATACATACATACCTACCAACAAGAATTCAGCAAACGCTGACTAGCAAAATAGCTTGTTATGCAAATTGTGCCTTATCTCAATCACGATAAAGTTGTAAATAACTTGTGTTTTACTACACTGCGAGGAGTCACGACACTGTATGTAAATTTTAATTTTGAACCGAGGTTCATTTACTTGTTAACATAAATGCTTTAATGGGGCCTGTTGATAATATTTTAGTTGATGTTTTTAGTAACTACTCTTCGTTGTTGAAAGCAAAAATTTCACACGCACACACTCCCAACTCAACACACAGACACGTAAAACACACACAGAAACATACACACAATACTACCAGTCCTAGAACTAGAACATTATTCCAAAAGAAACTTAAAAAAATATTCTTTCATTCGTTGAGCTCCTTAATAGTCCAGAGTTGAATTACACAAATATTGACAAACGCTTGCACTGACCGGACAGGATCGGACAAATCTGGGTGGTTCTATCCGTAAAAGACCATCATCATCTATGATGAGTAGTCTGAACCAAAAACATTGTGGGACATCATCAAATGCTTCGCTTTGGGTAGAGAGAGATTGACAGACTTAAACCGACTAAACCCATCTTACATTATGCTCCTCCAATAGCCCTTTGCGAGGTCCACTAGTGTTGTCATTTCATCACTCCTCTAATTACTTAGACCTTTATCTAGTCTATAAAAACAGACCCATCTGGACCTAGACGAAAAAATAAAACAAAATAATCTTCCTAGGCTAGTCTAAAAACTCAACAAAATTGGGGTAATTTAGCTTAGGAAAGTACTGAGAAAGTGTTTCACAATATTGTCAGTGTACTAAAGTTTGTGTATTGTGGAAACTCTTTTATCGAGACCTTTTTATATGGTTTCAAACTGCGTTGCACACACGTTAGGTAAAAAGAAATATTAATTAGATTTTTAAAATGTAATTTTGTTTTACGGCAAGTACTCGGGCTAGTAAGGAGCTAATCCAGTCCGAAAGAGAGGCTATGGTAGAGCGTGCGAATGACTCACTTCAGGCAGTCTCCAAGTGGGGCGAAGCCAATCTGGTGGGATTCAACGCCGCCAAAATACAAGCGTGTCTGTTCACCGCTAAAAGGAGCCCGTTCACCTTGGCTCCTGCTTTCCGGGATGTATCCCTGGACTGCACTGATCGCCTTCAGCTCTTGGGAGTTGAAATTTCCTCCGACCTGAACTTTGGGCGGTTCATTGAGTCCAAAGCTAAAGTAGCTGCTAGGAAACTCGGCGTTCTTGCAAAGGTCCGGCAGTACTTCACACCGGGACAGCTTCTTATGTTATACAAAGCACAGGTCCGATCGTGTGTGGAGTACTGCAGCCACATATGGGCTGGAGCTGCAAAATGCCACCTGGCAACTTTGAACTCAGTGGAAAGGCGTGCGAAGAGGCTAATTGGAGATCCAGATCTAGTTAACTCCAACCTACAAAGCCTTGCGCACAGGCGTAGGGTAGCCAGCCTTTCGGTATTCTACAGGATGCATTTCGGAGAGTGTGCGCAGGAATTACACGAATTGATTCCGCCATCCCGTTTTTTCCATCGGACAAACCGTCGTACGGCGAATGTCCATCCTTTTGTTGTTGAAACCTGTACGGTCCGGACTAAGCGCTTCGCTTCGTCGTTTCTACCGCGCACATCGAAGGACTGGAATAGTTTGCCTGCTGCGGTCTTCCCGTCCAATTATAATTTGTGTGTCTTCAAGGCTAGAGTGAATAGGCTCTTAATAAACTAGTGCGCCTCACCATCTAAGATTGCATCACTGCTTACCATCAGGTGGGATCGCAGTCAAGCACTAGCTTATACAATTTAAAAAAAAAAAAAAAAAATGGCTGGGCGGATTATTTTATGTAGTTTAAATCTATAAAAAGAACAGAACAAGAAAAGTACAGTACAAAATACGAAAAATTCTTTGTGGTCCAGAAATTGAACTGGATTCACAGTATTCGTTTTTGCGTCGATGTCTGAAATACTTTGTATATAGATAACTACATAGTCTAAGATATTTTTCTGGGGGTTAACCTAACCTTTGGAAAGAGTCTTCTTCTTTTCGAATCGACGTTCATCATCTACCTAGCTTTTTCCCAACTATATTGGGGTCGGCTTCCAGTCAAGCCCGATTTAGCTGAATACCAGTATTTTACAAGGAGCAACTGCCTACCAGACCTCCACAACCCATTAACTGGGGTAACACGATACTTCATGGCAAGACTGGAGTCAGAGGCTTCTGACTATCCGCAACGACTGCCAAAGATCTACAAATGGCAGCCGGGACCTATGGTTTAACGTGCTTTTCGAGGCACGGAGGAAACTCATTATGTTAAGATGGTCACCCATCCACAGACAAACCTGGGCAAGCGTTACTTAACTTTGAAGATCGACCTGTGCGGCTGTTATTATCTAGCCGAGCTCCTCACCTTTTCGAATCGACGGTAAACTAAATTGTTTAGGCAGTAGTACAAGGGACCAAAGACACTCGCCCAATTAGCTAGACGCTTTTAAGGTTATGAAACACAACAGCGCTACACAAAGCAATTGGGAGGAAACAATAATTAAAGCGAGACCCTCACATTCAATTCAATTAAATTGAACAATTGTCCAATCAACAAACAAGGCGCTTACATCGGGTTTCAAACTATTAGCGTGGTTAAGGGTTACAGCGCAATTCGGTTAAGCTGGGTACAGACTGCTGTGACGTACATCGAAGGACTGGAATAATTTGCCTGCGGCGGTCTTCCCGTCCGATTATAATTTGGGTGTCTTCAAGGCTAGACTGAATAGGCTCGAATAAACTAGTGCGCCTCACCATCTACGATTGCATCACTGCTTACCATCAGGTGGGATCGCAGTCAAGCACTAGTTTATATAACTTAAAAAAAAGTAACATGCATGTAACAGAATTCAGCGAACACTACGCGTGAACAGAGTATTTCAACTATGTGGGTTAGTGTTCGGTTCGTGCGCGCGCGATTCGTCCATACTTATAAAGGGAGGCAATATAACATACAGCTATTTTTTTAGGTGGGGTATCATCACAATGACTTCTCCCACTCTTGGAGCGGGTGGGCGTATCAGACTTTTACTGCATAAACCCCGCCCCGTTCCTTCTTTGCCTTCGTTCCAGTGTCCCCAGGTTTTCCTTTCGGAAGTCCACCCATGGTCCCAGAGGTTTCGACCCTTCTGGGCCTCTACAGTTTGCTGACATCTCTTTAAAGCGTTTGTGAAACAGTACGCGCCGATGACGACTTGGGCTCGGTCCGGATTATTACCGGACTGCCGGATAGCGAGCTTACACATTGTATGTTACGTTGCAGCAGTCTGCACACGGCCTTACACGCTTCGAAAGCGTAGCAGGTAAAGCAAATTATTCGAAGCAACGTTATCGACTCGCCTACGACACGACGTTCGTAGCAATATTGTAATTCAGTAAGCTACGAGGCTACGTCGTAGCAATATAGTCATGTGTGCTACGCCGTACCAATTTCGCTTTGAGTTTTTAGATGAAGAGACATTTTTATCTGCGACAGTGATTGTCAAAAGTGATAGGTAAAATGTATAATTATGATTTACGTGTATTATAGTCACATTATAGTATTGTATTTCGTGAATCGTTTTCCCTAATATAATTTTTCAAACTTTTTGGCAGTGAAATAAAAATAAATAAAGCTGTAGTAAACTAAGCTTCATTCTTTTAAAATCGCTGAGGTAATCCCAGTGGCTTTATGACATTTTTATGTGATACTAGCTATGCCAGCGGCTTCGCCCAGGTGGTAGTAAGAAAATGTCTTAAGGAAACATACTCTCAGGATAAAAAGTAATCGAAGTGCAATTCTAGGATAAAAGTTTCATTGATATCCATTCAGTAGTTTTTGTGTAGTAGAGTAACAAACTTCCATAAATCTATATATCCATAGGTACATACAAACCTTCGCGTTTATAATATTAAGTAGGATAAGTTACTGCTTGAACACGATCCTACCTGATGATAAACAGTGATGCAATCGTTAATGGTGAAGCGCACTGTTCAATTTATTTAATTCACTCTAGCTTTGAAGACACTTACATTACCTGAATAAATAAAATTGCAACGCTTGTAAAAGGCTGCAAGTCATAAGTACTAACGTGATATAACACCAACAATGTACACTTAGTTCGCAATAAACGTTTTGACTTTGACTTTAAAATCATATTCCTTAAGAATATCGCAAACTGTATGGTTATTGCAAAATACAGTACAACTTTTTCATCCTCTCACATATAGAACCTTTCATAGCAGCTAAAGAAGTAGGTAAATTAACGTTTATCGAAATAAACATCAATAAAAAGCGAAAAATGTGAAGGCACTTATTTTTCCTTGAGATAGATCCTTATGTGTTTTCCGTTGCCAAGTAAATAAAATATACAATATACTACCTATATGAGATGATTTTCCGTCGTATATTTCCTTTAATATTGCGTATCACAAAGCATTATTGTAGGTATTTTCCGCTTATTGTATAAATTTCATAATTATACCGAGTGTCAGACTTCGACGCACAAACGAATATCATGGATCCAGAAAAAAAAATAGATTCTGGATCCCTCCATGGTGGACTGTTTCGTCGGCTTTTTCCTATTTTTTTGTAATCTGTTAACATTAGTATTATCGGCCTTGTAATGTTCCTACTGTTGGGACTCAGGCCTCCTCTTTAGGAGAGGGAATGGGCTGTAATCCACCACGCGGGCGCAATGCGAATTGGTGGATGCCACATGTCTTCGAATTTTTGGTTCTAGGACATGCTGGTTTCCTCACGACGTTTTCCTTCACCGTTTTGAGAGCAGTAGTGATGAAATAAATTACACATAGTAATGCGCCGACCCCAAGTAATATGGGATAAGGGCAGGAAGAAGAAGAAGAGTGCGCCTGGCTGGGTTTGAACCTGCGACCTACAACTCGTAAGTCGGGGCCGTTACTATTAGGCCACCACAGCTCTCAATTAAAATTGTAATCTGTACTTTTTTTTATTTAAACTGTACAAAACCATGCGGTATGCGATAATACAGTGTTATTTGTTCCAATCAAAACACAAAAATTGGGGCCCAAACACAAAATTGCCATGCGAAGTCGTAACTTTCACAAACACACGTTCACAAAAACTTGCGATTTGGTTCGCATTCTGTGGTCATCCAACCGCACAAAATCGCATCCAAATCCATACAAACACACACACATCCATCACACACACAAACACTCACAAATTCATCGGCATCGTAGTTTTCCGCAAATATCTACTCCCACTAGGAGAAGAAGGCGTCAGGGAGGCAACCACGTCGATGCCTAACGCGCTAAAACCCCACTTGCATTATCCAATACAGATGGGACTTTGGAACCTCGGGCATTTACTGGGGACTCTGCTCAGTCCTCGCCCATCGAGTGATTTCAAGGAAGACATGCTGCCATGCATAATTAGGCTCAGCGAAGACCGTTGTACAGTCTCCTCAGGGATGTGCTTTAACAGGCATTGCACAGAGGGAGTTCTGGAGTGGTACTTTAAAGAGGTAACGGCGCCCCTTCTATGTACTGATGATGATCTCTAGATGGGTTGGCTTTAATGAGGTAAAATATTGTACTCTCTGGATTTATCTCCAAAGTCTAGGTTATTTTTGGAAGGTTCCTCTCAAAAATAAAAAAGGTTTCCGCAATGCGGCGTCGTATCGCATAGATTCAAAGTTTTGTGTTGGACCCTTTAAATCTACAATGCTCATTGTAACCGTTACTAAAATTTAGTGCTTGTATAAACATAATAATATAACTAGCTATAAAGCCAACTAATTACCAATATTAACTGATAACAATATTAGTAGTCAATTTCCGCCATATTGTTCCCGGAGCGGAAATAAGCGGAATCTGCTTACCGCATAGTTAGCAACTCGATAACGAATCGAGATATAGAACAAGGAATCTATAGACGCGGTTATAGAATCTACATTAAT
The DNA here is from genome assembly GCA_030763345.1 of Mythimna separata. Lineage (NCBI taxonomy): Eukaryota > Metazoa > Arthropoda > Insecta > Lepidoptera > Noctuidae > Mythimna > Mythimna separata. Next base: position 10,569,968 of record CM061190.1, read on the forward strand.
AATATTATATTTATTATATTATAATTTTTATATCTACAGACTCGTATATAAAAAGAGAAACTAACTGACTGAAATAATATCAATTCACAGCTGAAACTATTGGGACTAAGATCGAAAGATTTTAGGCAATTTATATCTGCGACTATTTTAAGCAATCCCGTAATCTTGGATGTATCCGTGATCCTAAACGCAAAAGACAGCTGAAGGACACAGGTGGGTTTTAGTTAGTAAAAGTCTGACACACCATCTCATTTCACCCTAGACCCTAGAAGTCATTGTTACTTACATCAAAAACAAAATCCCAGATGTATGATTCTTCATCTTCATCATTTCAGCCGAAAGACGTACGTACATTGTTGGACATAGGCCTCATCCAAGTATTGCTACAACGACCTTTACTGTGCGTTTTGCATCTGATTACGATTGATGATTCCTGTAACACTCACTAGGTCATTAGTCCATCGAGAACCTATCATCGATCTACATTCTGGGAGGCCGTTGAAAACGTAGGCATTCATAATCTACACTAATATAATAAAGAGGTAAAGTTTGTTTTTTTGTTTGTATGAGGTAATCTGTGGAAGTACTGGTCCGATTGCTAAAATTTTTTCACCAATAAAAAGCTACTGTATTTCTGAGTGACATAAGCTATATTCTATGTACGCGGGCGAAGCTGTGGGCTAAAGCTAGTACTTGATAAATGAGAGTTTCAGTTCTGCACGCACGTCTTTTATAGTCTATATCTGAACAGAAATATTGGTAATCCACTTATTGGATAGTTAGCAACTCAATAACGAACCGCGGGGGATCGTGCCTCGTTTGTATTTGTTTGAGTTGGATTACGAGATTCATTTCAAATTACGAGTAGATAGAACTACCGGTATTTTTATCGATTTTCCTGAGGTATTTTTTTTCCCAAAGAATCGCCAAACTTAAGTGGCAGTGGGCAGGGCACATTGCTCGTAGAATCTGTTCTACGAGCAATGTGCCCTGGTCGATGGGGACGGAAGGTTCTAGAGTAGCGGCCACATACCGGAAGACGCAGCGTTGGATGGCCTCCCACAAGGTGGACTGACGACCTGGCGAGGGTCGCGGGAATCCGATGGATGCGAGACACACAGGACCGGTCCCTGTGGCGACGCTTGGGGGAGGCCTATGTCCAGCAGTGGACGTCTTTAGGCTGAGATGATAATGATGATGATGATTTTTTTTAGGTGAGGAATCATCCAATGTCTTTTCCCGCTCTAGGGCAGAGTAAGAGGTCGTGTCAGACTTTTACTGTCTAAAACCTCCCCTATACCCCTTCAGTTGCGCTCTAGGACCACGGGTATCAATTCTGTTTTCCTAATGGTCCCCTACGGTTTGCTGATATCTCTTTGAGGCGCGCCGTCGATGACTCAGACTTGGCCCTTACAGAACGAGCGAACGGTGAGCTACCCATTGCTCGTCGTCTGTAAGCCCGCACCTATGGTGGCCAGAGACCGCTCTTCTGAGTGGGATTATTTATTATATTTATATATTCTTTATACACACCACAAAAATACATTTTTCACAAGGAGCGCGTGCGGTGGATTGTGCGTACTCTCACCCTTGCGGCCGCCTCCTTCGCTAATACGTCTATGTGTGTGTGCCTGTTTTCACTCATTGTATGGAGCTGACCTTCTAAAGTCTTCAGAGACAAAGACCTGAAGTTAAAGCAGATTATATCTTCGTAACTAATCTCTTGCGTACTTGAGAACAAAGTTGGGAAGCTACCCGCATCTTACGATGAAAGGCTAAATATAACTGCCTGCAACTTAGTGGGACTTCATATTGATTTCATGAGGAGTTAGCTTTAGATAAAATTCTATGATTAAAAGCTGAAATAATTTTTCTACTTGTTTACAAGGAGAAACTGACTGACTGACTGACATATCAACGCAAATCAGAAACTACTGGGACTCGGAGGGTGAAATTTTGTACAAGGTTTACTTTTATGGTGTAAGCGAGCACTGATTGTTTAATGATTTATCCGAAGACATAAAGAAATGTCAAAATATTAATATGTTTAAATCAATGTTAAAGAAACATAATAACGTATGATGTCACCAACACACCAGACGCGAATGTTACATTATTAATTATAAGCACTTTGTATCTCATTTTAAGTGAACTGTAATATTGTTCTTATGAGAATAAAATTCTTCAAACCTAAGAGAGTATTTTCCAAAGTTAAGGGGGTGAAATGGGCTGAAGTTTTTAGTTTAGACCCCCGAGTATGGAGTAAGTAAGTATGGAGAAACTTAGTTTCACGCGCGCGAAGCAACTGCTAGAAGCTAGTAATACATATTAGTTGAAAAACACGAATATGAAACTGCTTTCCCAACAGGGATAATAATATTTCATCGCGTATTTCCTGTTCTCATTATTTCATTGTGTTAATATGATGGATAATACTAATTAATTAAATTAATTTTGTATGCGAACGCTGACAAAGCGTTCAATTAACTAATTATTCAGCATTTTGATTTTGTAAAATTTCACATTATTTAGATCCCTGATAATTTATATCTATAATTTATTGTTATCTAAAATAAAATGTTTTAAATTGATTTGGATATTTCATATTAGAATCAATTTATCAATTAATTTATATGTTTTTAAATTACTTATATGTAGATAATTTCGTGATAATTAGGAGCTCGTGGCTAGATAATAACAGCCGTACAGATCGATCTTCAAGGTTAAGCAACGCTTGCCTAGGTTGGTCTATGGATGGGTGACCATCTTAACATAACGAGTTTCCTCCGTGCCTCGGAAAGCACGTTAAGCCGTTGGTCCCGGCTGTCATTTGGAGATCTTTGGCAGTCGTTACGGATAGTCAGAAGCCAGTAAATCTGACTCCAGTCTTGCCATGAAGTACCGTGTTACCCCAGTTAATGGGTTGTGGAGGTCTGGTAGGCAGCCGCTCCTCGTAAAATACTGGTATTCAGCTAAATCCGGCTTGACTGGAAGCCGACCCCAATATAGTTGGGAAAAGGCTAGGCAGATGATGATGATGATATGTAGATATTTTCGTGATTGACTACGAGATATTTTATACGATGGAAAGTTAACGATGATGTGGATGGATGTAGTAAGTTTATACCGTACCAGAAGACGCAGCGTTGGAAGGTCTCCCACAAGTTGGACCGACGACCTGGCGAGGGTCGCGGAAATCCGACGGATGCGAAACGCGCAGGACCGGTCGCTTTGGCGACGCTTTGGGAAGGCCTTTGTCCAACAGTGGACGACTTTTTGCTGAGATGATGATGATCATGTAACTTTATAGACATGTATTCGTCATCAAACGCTTGGTGTGCACCTACGTGAAGCTTACATGCAAAACTATGAAACTCTGTCGACGAAGCGGCAATGTCGTGCCGTCCTGTCCTTTCCCCTGATGCTATACATCCATTGATAGTACACCTTATACTTAACCTATCACATACCCGTGAAACGAGATACAATAGTAAAATAATAACAGCGCGGTCTCATAGGACCGGTCGCGGATTCATGAACTAATCTGCAGAACTCAAGGTCACAGCTGTCCAAAAAACCCAATCCCATTCCAATTTATATCAAAATAGACCAAAAAATAACTAAAACTGACCTAAAAAGAAACAAGGTCTATCCTACCTATTGGTTGTATCAATTACAAGGCTTCCATTTATTCTCCAAAAGAAAGCGAAAGAATTCTCCAACATTGTACAAAACAATAGGCAATCAGTCAAACAATTATTGAGACTGAGACGAAAATATTTTTCGGGAAAACTTCTTTTCTTATAATAACCTATATTAGACATGACACGTCAAGAGTATAAAAGTGATGGAATAGTATTTTATGAAACTGTCTCATATAGAGCAAAGGTTATTAAAATGTAAGTGTTGGTTTATAAACTAAACCGCGGCCGTAGATTGAGTGGATTAGACTACTAACTAAAATATAATCGTCAAGCGATCTTCTTGTCTTTCCGAATCGAAGGCAAACTCTTCAAATTGTTTGGGCCCAGTAGGTAGCTACGTTGATTGCAGCATCGGTGGCACTCATTAGATCCTCCAAAGTGCAGGTGTTTGGGCACTTGGGGCACTCCAACGTGTGGCTCATGTTTTGCACAGAAGCACCGCACTCACATTGGGTATCCGACGGGTCTTTGAAAAAACCAAAAAAAAAAAAAAAACAAAAAACCAAAAAAATCCAAAAATCCAAATTGTGTTTGCAGCGACGTACCTGGGTGCGCAACCGATTTAGTGCTTTCCATACAGGCCACTGCAATTCATGTCCAGGCGGGAGACGTTCCTGGGGTTTCAAGAAGTCGGGTGGTCAAGCGGTATAAAACCGCTTTAATGTCATCTAGCAGCTTTAGACTCGGTGGAAAGGCGTACGAAGAGGCTAATTGGAGACCCTGATTTGGCTCAATCCAAACTGCAAAGCCTAGACGCACAGGCGTAGGGTAGCGAGCCTATCGGTGTTCTACAGCATGCATTTCGGAGAGTGTGCGTAGGAATTGCATGAGCTAATTCCGACATCTCCCTTCTACCATCGGACGAACCGTCGACGTACGACGAGTATCCATCTTTACGTTGTCGAAACCAGCACGGTCCGGACTAAGCGCTTTGCATCGTCGTTTATACCGTGTACATCAAGAGACTGGAATAATTTACCTGCTGCGGTCTTTTCGTCAGATTACAATTTGGGTGTCTTCAAGACTAGAGTGAATAGGCTCTTAATAAACTAGTGCGCCTCACCATCAACGACTGCATCATTGCTTACCATCAGGTGGGATTGCAGTCAAGCACTGGTTTGTGTAATATATAAAAAAAGGTTAATTAACTATTAACCGTAAACATTTGTTAACTATCTAACATACCTAGCTGATTAATCTAATGCGATGAGTCAAGTTTGAATTTTATTTTCTGCAAAGAAAACGTTTTTATTTTGTCCCTTCTGATAAACAGGAAAAAATTTCAGCAAAATAAATAGGTAAGTATTTCAAAGTTGTTTTCTTTAACAAAAAGTTTTTCAAGATAAGTAAATTACAAAACTTTACCGTTGTTAAAGATTTTTAGTTGTAATCAGATTAAATTAGTTGTATGAGAAGTGATATGGAAGATAAGGGAGTTAATGATAGAGTGGCAAGTGACAGGACAGAATGGAAGAAAAAAACGTGTTGCGCCGACCCCAAATAAAACAGGGCAAGGACAGGAAGATTATGAGTTGTAATCAGATTCTTTCTTACTTATTCCCAATAACTTTTGTCACCAATAGATCTTAGGACTTTAACGTTTTTAGCTAATATTTTTTTAAATGTTATTAAAAATCATGAGTCAATTATGCCCATAACTACAATGTCATAATTATGAGCATCGCAACCAAGACACACAAATATACACATATGTATAAATTCAGCCCATCTAACTCCCAATAACCACGAACACCAGAAACGACCATCGCCGTAATGCACGCTATACATTGCGCTGTCAAAATACAATGATCCAATTACCGACCCAGCATACGAGACAATGGTAGTGCTAGCTCAAAACGCGACTGTTCATTAAACACACTCGTTAGTATGGGAGAATTTAAGGGGAAGTTGGAGTGGCTATTCTAGTAATGAGCTCATGTGAATGCCTCTCCATGTATTTGGGACAGTATTTAGGAGCATTTAAGTACATAATGGTGCATTGGGCGAGCGAATTGTCAGTGCAGTATGTGCCTTAAATCGAAATGGACGTGTCAAATTGTTTTTGATGACCACGGCTTTGTGTGGTACAGTGATTTCAATGTGGATACCGGATACCTTAAAAGGTTTAGTGTGTGGGATTTAGGTTTCGATATAATTACGAAATTTGTTTAAAAAGGGGGTTACAAAATTCTGAGTTATTATTGTAAACCAAAGACAGTTAAGCTAGCTTGAGTTGAGACGAAATAAAATACGTTTTTGAGGTTGATGGAATCAATCCGGATAGTATAAACAATTCTTGGACACACTGACTGGAGTAAAGTCATCATCCGCACACTGACAGTTGCTTGCTGTGATAGCAATACAAATTATTAGAAATTTGGGAGATGTTCCGTAATACCAAAAATGATGAATGAAAAATTAATGTATTTCCAATATTGTTTCGAGTATTTATAACTTGATAATAATATCTGTGTTCCCACGGAGAGATATTTTGAAATATTGTTGTTTATAATATAGAAAAAAAACAAAATAAAAACATGACATTTTCGCTGTGAAAATGTGCAAATTTAAATTCGCTTAAATTTCGTTTGGGGTAAGTTTTTCAACAAAAAGACGACGTAGAAACCTAGATTATTATTGTCTGAATCTGAATAACATCATATTATGGTGTAAATATGCTTAAACTGCAAATGATTTTGGTATTACGTTTGTATGGATAATTCTAGCGTCGCGGCCGCCTTAAGGCTCCCCCACACAGGCGCGTTATTATCGGTCGATAATATCGCATGCGTTACTGCGATATCTGTTTGCAGTACATTTTGTATTAGGACGGTCGTATAGTTACACACTGCTGCGATAATAACGCTGCAATGGAAGTGGGACGTTGCGTTTCTCCGTCCTGCGATATTCCGATATGCGTTCTAGAATGTTTTGTATCAGAACGCAAACGACCGTACACACATCTGCGATAATAACGCAACTTTCTCGTAAGAAATATCGGACGATAAAAACGCAGCTGTGTGCAAGGAATCGGGACGCATTAACGCAATACCGCATGCGATATTACCGACCGATAATAACGCACCTGTGTGGGGGAGCCTTTAAGTGATAACACTTAACTGTCTTTGGTTTATAATAATAACGCACACGCGCGCACGCGCACGCGCTTTTCTGACACATACATAAGTGTGTGTCAGATAAGTGTTATGTCCTTTATAAGTGTATCCAGGACGTTACATGACACCCCGTGCCTTGGAAAGCACGTAAAGCTGTCGGTACTGGTTGTCATTAGTAGATTTTTAATAGCTGTTATAGGTAGGTAGACACCAGAAAGTTAGTCCATATGTCTATCCGAGGAGTGTACGAGTATATATCCAGTTGCTTCATGTAAAATACGGTTATTCAGTCTCATCCGCTAGTTAGGAAAAGGTTCAGGAAAGACTGATCAACTATTTCGAACAATGAGCTATGGTCACTATGAAATCACACTAATACAACTAAATGGTTTAAACGTAAAAACTTATAGAAGGTTCGAATGGAGATGGTGTGTGTTTGTTTGTTTATGCCTTTACTCTCAAACAGCTGAACAGATCTGAATGACATTTTGCAAACGGTTAGATCACGTCCTGGAATAGGACATAAGATACTTGTTTACCCTGAAACTCTCCGAGAAGTCTATACCCTTAGGATAATTTTCTGCTTTCACGCTGATGTAGCCACCGACAGAACGTATTTATAAATATTTCTTTGACATTTTATTTTTTATTACTGTTCATTTCGCACACAACTTCCTCAACGAGGCACCAAAAGAAAATTAATCAGAAATATATGAAACATTCAACGTTCTGAAAAAAGCTCTGAAAGAATTTCCGGCTGAAACGAGAAACTGAATATCCAATATGGATGGAATAAAAGCCACTGAAATATGTCTGTTAACATTCTTCATTATCGTTTTTCGGTTTGGTTAAATTAAAAATGCCGGCTGAATCGAACAGTGGTGAATATTTCCTGTATTTACATATGAAATGATACAATCAAAGTCGTAATTGGTAAAGCCGACTTTATATAGTGGGTGATAACTAGCTGCTGCAAGTGGCTTTGTCCGCGTTACTGTAGAAAATTTTACCGAGAAAACATAAAAATAGTCTATATGAAAAAGTCTTTGTGATATTCTGGGACATGGTCTGCCCTTGTATCAAGTTTCATCGAAATCCATTCAGCCGTTACAAACGTACACAAACACACTTAAACTTTTGGTTTTATAATATTAGGGTTGTCAATAAATAAAAGGTCTTTATGACATTTGTCATCGGTACGTGCTACTATATATATACAGTAAGCGCAAAAAGAATACTGGCAATATATTCCATCATACTATTTATATGTGTCAAAAAAATGTTTGTATATTTTTTTACTAAGCATGAATAGGCTCACGTTTGACCACTATCTTATCACCTGTAGCCTTACCATGAGTTTGTAAAAACGTTCTCGCTATCGAAAACTATCGCTTTGTCCCTGTCATTGTGGTGCACGTGAAAGAGACAAAGCTATAGTTTTCGATAGCGAGAAGGTTTTTTCAAACTCATGGTAAGGCCACTGATGGTAAGCGACGATGTGGTCGACGATGGAGCATGCTTACCTAGAAGTAAGTAACCTATTCACTCTTGACTTAAAGACCCCTAAGTAAGTAAATCAATCTATGAAATTTAATATTATTTTATTGGTTCTTTCCGTTTCATTTCAAGTTATATTCTAAGTTTTAATAGTTTTCGTGGTGTGCGTATGGTGTGCGTATGGTGTAAGTACTCACCGGGTAGGTTGCAAGTAAATTAATAACAGTCCTTCTTCATATTTCGAGATATGTTTCTCCACACACAACACAACAACACTATGAAGTACAATATGAAGGCGCAAGCAAGCTAAGCACAAGTTGGATAATGTTAGCGGTGACAATAGTCTTTGTTAGCACAGTGGTAAAAAGGCCTAATACACCACTCGTTTTTACGAACCATCAAAGTCTATGTCGCGGAGTGTAATAAGGGTAAGACGGTCTTACTTGTACGTAGACTCAACGACAGTCTACGTAGACCGGTATAATAGAATTTTAAGTTAACGCGGGTAGATGCGACTCACTAATCACTTTACCGGCGCGCGCGCACGTCTGTCTCTCAGACAGCGTAGATCGTGACTGGTGAGAAACAAATATAATAACGCGGCGGTAGAAAAGAAATACGAGTATTTTGTGGGTAGAATGAAATGGGTCACCGGCGCATCATCAACGATACACGTATCCATTGTGTTACGTCAATATTTGTATGTAGTGTTTAGTTTTGGTGAATTTGGAAATATATATGAATATGAAAAATATATATAATAGATTTTAGTGTGATTTTTATATATTTATTGTTTATGTGTAAATCTATATTAATATTATAAAGCTGAAGAATTTGTTTGTTTGAACGCGTTAATCTCAGGAACTACTGGTTCGATTTGAAAATTTATTTCAGTGTTAGATAGCCCATTTATCGAGGAAGGCTATATATCATCACACTAAGACTAAACTAACCCTACTCGAAGCTAGTGGTGTAAATATATGTTGGTCATCCGCAAGAGTTTTTTCTCAAATGTCAAAACGTCCTTTTTTGTCAATGTTAGTATAATGATATCTAAGGAAGTTTTTAATTATCTAGTGCGCCTAACCATCAACGATTGCATCACTGCTTACCATTCGGTGAAGACGAAGTCAAGCACTAGTTAAAAACAATTAAAAAAAATAAAAGAGCACAAAACGTCGACATAATACGTCAATATTGGTTAAGTTTTGGTAGGAATCCATGCTAAGTTTTTGGAGATCGACTCGACCAGTTTATCAGTCGCCCTAAGTAGACCTGGCGATGAACGGTCATCGCAGAGGTGAAGAACATAGGGAAGATCTGGATCGAAATGAAGCTTGATGCTCAAGACCAAATAGGATGGCAGCACACTGTGGACGCCCTCTGCCCCATCTATAGGACTCAGGAACTTGAGTCTTGTAAGTCAATATTCTTTCTATTATAATGTAAAAATAAGCACTTAACTTAATTAAAACAGCGAACTTAAGTACTTAGTTGGAACAGAATAGCAAAATAGATCAAATTACACGTCCCTGAAAACAATATAACTAACTAAATGAAATAACAAGAGGAATCAAATTAGATTAGGCGGATAAACAATTTAATAAAAGAACTGGCAAAACTACTTCAAGATAGATATCTAATATATAAAGTTCTCAAGTATTTCTTGAGGTTTGGGCCAAGTGTCGCAATTTCGGGAGCTCATTGTAATCCGCTTAGTTCTCTTGAAAGGATAAACTTACTATATCCAAACTGATATCTGTATTAAAGAGGTAACGATGTAAGTTTGTTTGTCACACTAATATTATAGGAGCACAAGTTTTTACGTATCCGAAAAGTTCAGGCTTCTTACTATTCTTAACGATTGTTAAAGATTGGATCCTACCCTCGAATGTGATCTCTCTCTGTCACTCAAAGGTTTGCTGGGAGAAAACTCATTGTTGAGTTAAGCTCGCCTTTGTACATCAATTGTCAAATCACTGTATTCAGTTTATAATTTATGTTTTGTGTACAATAAAGAATTAAGATTTGCCATAAGTAGATCTTTGTCACTTTTTAATGGTATTTATCATCATTAACATCATTTCAGCCGAGAAATTTTCACTGCTCCCCCAAGTATTGAAATTACGACCGCTTCTGAGCGTCTCATATGTATCAGATTCCCACAATTCTCGCCAGGTCATCCGTCCATCTTATGGGAAACCTACCAACGCTGCGTCTTCTAGTCCGCGATCGCCACTCCAGACCTTTTCGGCTTTAACGACCATCGAATCTTCGAAAACCATCAACTGTCGAATTACGATTAAGAAAAAAATATTTCACACTAGCTGTTGCCCGCGACTTCGTCTGCGTTAAGTTCGTTAAACTGCACAAAAGTAATCAATAATTAATCCAATTCATTAATTTTACTTTCACATAAAACAGTTTGACTTCATTTTTTTAGTTGGGAAATATAATGAAAATGTACTTTGAAAAAACTGTGGGGGTCGTATATTCATTTTTGGTAACCATAAGGGTCATATTTAATGTCGTAAAAACCCATATATGTAATTTTTTTTGTATTAAAAACCATTTATAATCATAGATCAATTGAATTCTGACTAATAAATAATCCTGTTACACATAGAATTAGTAGGAACTCAATTATTATTATTCTAATACCCAATAATGGTCGATTCAAATAAAATGAAACTACCTGAAATATGAAATCAACCTTTATTAAGTATTATAATACATTCTAATCAATGGTATCTGTCCGGTACCTATCATTTATCGCGCTCGTTCTTCTGCTTGTCGCTGCGCGCAAATGCGAGCCTTGTATGTTGATCGTAAAGTGCTTCTTGCAATCTTCTTCTTCCTGCCCTTATTCAATATTACTTGGAGTCGGCGCAACACGTTTTCTTCTTCCATTCTGTCCTGTCGTCCGTAACACTATCACTAACTTCCTTTTCTTTCTTATCGGTCCTTACGCAATCTATCCATCTTTTCTTTGGCCTCTCTATCCCTCTCCATCCATCCACATGTAAATTCAGAACTCTTTTAGTAACATGCGTTTCATCCCTTCTCTTCACATGACCATACCAAGACAAACGATTTCCTTCCAACTTTTCAGTCACTGGCGCCACTTTCAAACTTCCCCTAATACATCATCATCTCATTTCTCAGTTTGTTCATTCTTGTCACACCACACATCTCAATATTTTCATCTCCACTACATGCAATCTTTTTCATCCATCTTTTTCACAACCCAACATTCTGATCCATACAGTATGACAGGTCTTATCACGGACTTGTAGATTTTACCCTTCAACTTGAGGGGCATGCGTGGACCACAACTTGTTCCCGTGACCTGTCGCTGTTTCATCTATCCTTTGTTGCTCGGATGTGTTATGTCCCGGTCTACCTCTCCTTGGGCAAGCGACCCGAGGTACCGAACGTCGGAACAAATCAGTATGGATGTCCCAGCGAGGGCTAAAGGCGAAGGATTGGAGGGACTGCCGAAATCGCAGAACAAGTACTCTGTTTTGGTCCTACTCAATGTCAGGCCAACACTCTCCAGTCTATGCCACCACACCTCCAATCTGCTCTGAACCTCTCGGCAACCAGCACAATATCATCGGCAAACAGCATACACCAGGGGGGCCTCTTCCTGAATGTCTTGCCTTTCAATACTTCTTCCTCCCTTACTTTCATAGTATGTGACATTAGCTTTATTCCTCTATAATTGTTGCACTCAAGAACATCACCTTTGTTTAGATGGGCACCAAAAAACTTTTGTACCAATCATCAGGTATGAATTCTTCTTTCAACAACTTATTGAAGAACAAAGCTAACCACATCCATCCATCCACTCGCAGTAACTTCCACACTGGTATTCCAAACTGGGCCAATGGCTTTACCATTTTTCATTCCATTTACTGCTATTCTGACTTCATCCATACTAACCATTCTCACTAACCCCACATTTTCTGGTTTAGTTTCTAAAATCCCACTCCAATCATTTTCCTCATTCATTAGTCTTTCAAAATATTCCTTCCACCTCTCTTTGATTTTTTCATCATCTGATAGAACCATTTCAGGTTCATTCCTTACACATTTTACTTGACAAACATCCTAAAGTAAGGTGCGACTTGCAATGAACATGGTTTATACACCAACGTTGCGAACTGTGTTTGGATTTACGACGTCAAATTTAACCTGTGTTAAATGCATTGCCTAAATAATGCATTTAACACTTTAGGGCATATAAACCATTTACAATTAATGCATTTAACACTTTAGGACGTATAAACCATTTACAAATAATGCATTTAACACTTTAGGGCGTATAAACCATTTTCAATTAACGACTATTTTTACACCCTGAGTTAACATAAATTATGGTCATTACGTCACAACAAAATTACAAAAAAAAAAGAATTTGGCTTTTACATTGAAAATTTACCTTTTTTAAGAGGCTATGATCGAAAATTTCTGGGTCGTATTAACCATTTTTGAGCGAATTTCTACATTTCGTATATACAGATCGATAGAGAAAAAAATTCTGAGAAAAATGGTATATATAACTCAATTTGGCCAAAATGGTTTATACGACCTTTCTACCCAAAGGTAGCGATATAATTTACAATGGAAGTTTCTTGTTCTGCCCTACTTTGGCTGCTGGCCAACAGACTTCCTTCATTTTCACCTATTTTAAAATTGACTTATGAAAACGTGTGCGTTCACTTGAGAGAACATGTTAGATTTTTTAATTTTAAATATACGGAGCTGACTCATTATCTGCCTAGCCTTTTCCCAACTATATTGAGGTTGGCTTCCAGTCAAGCCGGATTTAGCTAAATACCAGTATTTTAAGAGGAGCGACTGCCTACCAGACCTCCACAACCCATTAACTGGGGTAACACGGTACTTCATGGCAAGACTGTAGTCAGATTTACTGGCTTTTGACTATCCGTAACGATTGCCAAATATCTACAAATGACAGCTGGGACCAACGGCTTAACGTGCTTTTCGAGGCACGGAGGAAACTCGGTATATTAAGATGGTCACCCATCCACAGACCAACCTTGGCAAGCGTTGCTTAACCTTGAAAATCGACCCGTGCGGCTGTTATTATCTAGCCACAAGCTCATCAATATCAATTCTGAGAAAAAGCGAAAGGGATGGTTGGGACGTCGGCACTAAAAGGCCGGAAGAAGTATATCGCTCACAGCAATTCTTATACTCCGCAGACCATCAGTAAAGCTGGTCCACTTTACCAGAGGTTGTCTTCAAGGGGAATTTCAATGCATGTGGCTTCTGTTTTGCACTGACCGGTTATCACCCCAAAATACTCGACCTAAAGTCATCGCTATAGTTGAGAGAGATCTCTCATATGTATAGCCTTGCGGCCGACCAACGTTATGACACCCATTTTATTTTAGTTGATTGATTGATTGATATATACTTTATTGTACACCATAAATATAATTTTACAAGGAGCTTAAAATTAGTACTGTGTTACAATAGGCGATCTTATCGCTGACAGCGAGTTTAGGTGAAGAAATCATCCAAAGACTTCTCCCGCTCTAGGGCAGAGTGGGTGTGCATGTCAGACTTCTACTGAACAAAACCCTCTCCAATATTTCTTCTCTGTCTGGCGTTCCAGAACCCCGGGGTTTCCTTTTAGAAGCGAACCAATGGCCCTATTAGGCTTCGACCCTTTATCGCTTCAAATGGTGCAAGCAGATTTATTTATTTATTTTATTTATAGTTAATTAAAACGGCTCAAGTCCAATTACATTAATTAACATAGAATATTAAAATTAAATTAAATAAGCTTTCAAATAACATACAATAATTCAAATTAAATTAAATACGCTTTCAAATAACATACAATAAATCAAATTAAATTAAATAAGCTTTCAAATAACATACAATAAATCAAAATAATTAAATTTACAAATAGGTATACAATTCGTGGATAACATTATTGATAATTATTTAAGTAGATACACATAAACAAACATAAACTAAAATGTAACAGTGGACACCCTCGCATACTGTCTCTCACGGTGTTCTGTGAGAGACAGACAAGCACACATTATTTTCTTCCATTCATCCGCAAACACATCACATTCAGGGTCGGCTGTCAGGAGGGCGTTTAGCATCCTTAGGGTTCGGCATACTGGGGATTGGGCTCTAGCCACAGATCTAGACTGCGGTAGCGCGAACAAATCATGACGGCGGCTTTGACGGTGCCCAAGGTATTTGTCCGGCACAAATAGGCGACAGAAAAGTCCGTGGAGCTCAGGGCAGTCAATACGACCGCTAAGGATTTTACATGCAATTATGAGCTGATCAAAGCCCCTTCTCACTTCCAACGAATTAAAGCCTAAAACCCCTAGGAGATAATTCGTTGGGTACATGTATGGAAAGACATGATACAGCCTCTGAAACAAAAATCTCAGGAAGGTTTTCTGAACTTTCTCAAGCATCAGTGTCTGAGACGCAGTATGTGGATGCCAGACACAGGCGCTGGACTCGAGTTTGCTCCGAACCAAAGTGGTGTACAGGAGTTTAATAACACCGGGATTGCGAAAGTCGCGAGCGTTCCTCAAGACAAATCCCAGACGCCTGAAGGATTCCTTTGCAAGGACAGACACGTGGTCTCTAAATGTCAGACTGCGGTCAAAAGTCACTCCTAAGTCCTTAACGCTGGTGACACGAGTGATCACTGTACCCCCCAAATTGTACTCGTGTTTTATTGGTCTCAACCCTCGACCATAAGTCATAACACTGCATTTACTAATGTTAAATAACAACTTGTTCGCAATGCTCCACTCATAGACGGTATCGATATCCTTTTGTAGGAGTTCGCAATCCTCCTCTGTTCTGATCTGCGCAGCTAGTTTTAGATCGTCGGCATATAGAAGACATTTAGCGAAACGAATCTTACAAATTAGGTCATCGATCATGATCAGAAACAGCGGCGCCCCTAATACGGATCCCTGACTCACGCCCGAGCGAGTGTAGTAAGACTTCGACTCAAAGCAGCCATGCCGGACGAACTGTTTGCGATCCCGTAGGTAGTCGGCGAAGAAGTTAAGAAGGCCGGATGAGAAGCCCGCAGCCCCCAACTTTGAAAGAAGCACATCGTTGTCCACTTTGTCGAACGCTTTCCGGAAATCAAAATAAAGAGTATCGACCTGCCTACCGGATTCCAGGCTACTGGATATAAAGTCAACATGAATCAGCAGGTTTGAGTTCACGGAGCGACCAGGTCGAAAACCATGCTGAGCATCTGAAAGATACATATTAGTTTGCTTAAAGATAGCAGTGTGAAGAATATGTTCGAATACCTTTGCAATGGTTGATAAAATAGCGATGGGTCTGTGTTCCTCGACAGATGTCTTGTCACTGGTTTTAGGGATGGGAGTAACACGTGAGGTCTTCCAAAGCTCCGGATACACGCCTGACTGAAGAGCCAAATTAAAAGTATGACATAAAGGTTCCGCTAATATACTGTTACATCCCTTAATGATATAGGCAGGGATATTATCTGGGCCGACCGAACTGCAGGGCTTGAGTTTGGAAATGCCCCCCACCACGTCCTTAGGGACTAAAACGGGCAGGGGAAAATTACCTCCCTCACTGTTCACCGTGTTTGAATTCGGGTCTAATTCTGGTGTGTCAGGCAGAAATACACTGGAAAAATACTCAGCAAACGCCTCAGCAGCTTTGACACCTGAATAGACCTTGCCGTCAAGCATAACATCCGGCTCAAACCCACCCTTCGATCGCAGGCTTGATATGTGCTGCCAGAACAGTTTCGGATTTTTACCTAGGCTGTTTTCTACATTAGAACAGTGCAGTCTATATGCCTTCTCGGTTCTCACTTTCAATTCCGACCGCAGTGCGCTAAACTGAGCGTATGTAGAATCGCATCGGGATTGCTTCCATTTATTATGGAGTTTTGATTTCCGTTGAGTGTCGCTTACGATATCTCTAGTAAACCAGACTGGGTACCGCCTATTACTAGAGGTACCTCTCGCTTTCTTTGGAATAGAGGAATCAAAGATATTGTACAGTATATTATTGAATTTACAAGCAGCGGCGATTGTATAAGTCACTAGATTCCACTTTAAAAATCGTCACGAGGAAATAGAAAACCCAGTTTATTTTAAAGAAACCCAAAATGTAATTCAATCATTATTACATACCCTTACTGACTAAGCAAAAACCTAAATCTAACCATTGTTATTCCGATTTAAAATAAAAGCAACTTCGGTTTTCTTCGCTGAAAACATAGGCCTTCCGAGACTCCAAATCACCTACTTCTCTAAACATTTAGGATACTTATTTGCATACTTTATTTTATTCGTGCATAGTAAGAAGTTTTCGTTTTATAAGCTACTTGATACAACAAAATATACAGAAGGACGATTCTATAAAACGGGGGGAAACTGTGGCACGCGCTCATAAGGTATAGACCCTATGAGTGCGTATCTGAATAGTCAGACGTACCAGAACCACACCACAACAAAAACTCGTAGTTGGGCAACACTAATTCACGCTGACCACATTTTGTCATTGGATGCAATCACGTGGATCGCCCACGTGATTGCATCCAGCGACAACACCTACTACTATATCGCAACCACAACGCAACCACCAGCGACATCGAGAATTAGTCTGAGTGCAAACAATACTACTTTGTAGTTCATCTTCATCATCTCAGCCGAAAGATGTCCACTGCTGGACATAGGCCTCCCCCAAGCGTCGCCACAACGACCGATCCTGTGCGTCTCGCATCCATGGGATTCCCGCGACCCTCGCCTCGACTTTGTAGTTCCTACAACTCAATTACAAGAAGCTGCAGCGACACTATTCACACATAACCACGTTTTGTCGCTGCGATGTAGTGTGGTTGTGGTGTGTGTGTGTAGAGCCATAAACGCATACGTATGGGTACGGCAATTTCAAACAACTGCCATGGTCAAGTGCACTTGCACTATACGTGAGGTATGTCTATGTGTTGGATAGAGGTCACGGCGTCCTCCCGTTCCGTTCAGTTCGGGAGGTTCCTGCATCGGATCAAAGAGGAAAGGATGCCCGGGTGTTGCCACTGTGTGGACCGCCCGGAGGACACGGTGAAGCACACGGTAGAGGTGGGCCCCGCTTGGGCGGAGCACCGCTGTGTCCTTGTGGAGGCTATCGGCGGCGGCGACCTCTCGCGCCATGCATGGTCTGTCGAAAGGTGCTCATCGTGTCCCCCGGATTGAAGGCAACGAAGGAACAGGGTGGGGTTTAATCAGTAAGAGTCTGAAACGCCCTCCCGCTCCGCTCAAGAGCGGGAGAAGTCATTCTGATTCCCCTCACCAAAAAAAGGCATGTCGAGGTGTGCGTGCGTTTTTGATCCTTATACAGACTCGTCCTTCGGTGCATTATGCCTATTTAGTAGTTTTATTTTCCTGTTTGGCAGTGCCGTAGTATTAATATTTAAGTCTGCGACCAAACTGCCAACTGCTCTGTACATCGGACCGTTCTATTATGTACAAACGATGCCATATCTGCTATTTATTGAGTTGAAACTGGAATATTTTCTGCCGAAGTTTGGCGTGAAAATTGATATTTTGGCACGCCGGCACGAGTTGGAAGTCTTTGTGTTATATAACTTTGAATTAATCATACTTTTGCTTCCTCACTTTCCTCCGTGTATTTTGAAGGTACCGAGTGAAGGCTTTTCGGAGTTTAATAGCGGGTAGACACGGTATATTTATGTTCGAGCATTTGATTTTATTCGAGACGTACAGGGCCGGTCGTTGTGGCGACGCTTGTAGGAGGCCTATGTTCAGCAGTGGACGTCTTTCGGTTGAAATGCCGATGCTGATTTGTTTTCAAACCAGCGAGTCTCTCTCCTTTTATAAAAGTGAATTTATGTTCAGACACACTTATTCAAATAAACAAATGAAACATTATCATTTGACAATTTACTAGTTTCACTTCAAAGATAATGCGTTGGATTGTGAGCTGTTTGTTAAGGTTCACAATCTTTCAATAGTTTATAATCTCGCGAGGCAAATTGTAATCTAACGGTATTTACAATTTTACGGTGACATATTTTATTTATTCTTATTAAGTTGTTTTATTACAGTTTAGGTATTTGTAAATATGATCATATAATTAACTAATTATAGTATGTAAATAGTTAGTATAAACTCAAAAAATTCTGGTCCGATGTTTAAATTCATTAACGAGCAAACGTTACTTTATAGTTTTTACTTTAAAGTAGACGAAGACACTGGCACAAGCTAGTATTAGATAAGATTCTCGACAGTGATTCATCATCATCTACCGAGCCTTTTCCCAACTATATTGGGGTCGGCTTCCAGTCAAACCGGATTTAGCTGAATACCAGTATTTTACGAAGAGCAGCTGCTTACCAGACCTCCACAACCCATTAACTGGGGTAATACGGTATGACGGTACTTCATGGCAAGACTGGAATCAGATTTACTGGCTTCTGACTATCCGTAACGACTGCCATAGATCTACAAATGACAGCGGGGACCTACGGCTTAACGTGGTTTATAAGGCGCGGAAGAAACTCGGTATGTTAAGATGGTCACCTATCCACAGACCAACCTTGGCAATCGTTGCTTAACCTTGTAAATAACCCGTGGCTGTTACTATCTAGCCACGAGCTCCTCTCTCGAAAGTCATTAAGTTACAAAATAAAGTCGACTTCAGAAACACAGGCAGATTATGCCATTTAGTCTTAAATGGTCTATTAAGACTTAGGCTCCAGTTTTGGCTATTGAGTTGTAAATTAAACTTTATCACCGGTACTTAGTATTGTGCCCTAAATTGTTAGTATTGTTCGAGTTAATTGTAATTTTTTCTTAATTATTAATGGGAAGATTTCATCGTGGAAGAGGTCGAGGCTAAAATAATATCAAACGCACGAATTGATCTTCAAAGTTAAGCAAAGCAAACCGAGGTCAGTCTATGGATGGGTGACCATCATAACATACCTAGCTTGTTACGGATACTCAGAAGGTGAAAAATCTGATACCAGTCTCACCCAATTCAAAAGATCAATAGTCTTCAACTACGAAACTCTTTTCCTACATAATATGTTAAGGTTACACTAATTACTTTTCCAATAAAACATTTGAAAACAAAATGTATATGCAAAAAAAGAGACACTTAATATTTTCACTTGTTACGAGTAAGTCCTTTAATTAAACTCCACAAGGAATTGAAGGCAAAATTCCCTCGTAATAATTTGGAACCTTTACGCAATAACATTTACAAAAAAAAGTTCAAATTTATTATGCCTTGGGGCAGAACTCTCATCTCTGAATCGGAGTAGAGAGAAAATTTTACACATTCCTATGTAACTTTCATATGCTTTCTTAAAGAAAGAAGTAAATTTTGGCTTTGAATAAGATGGACTACTCAAAGCCTCGGCCTTGGTTGCACTGATTGAAGAAAAAAGGGGAGGGGACTTCAATTTTTCCTTTAGTCACTCATAGACTACTTAGATTAGACAAAGCAATGATACTTGTTACAAAAGTTTTGCTATGATTCTATGGCGAATTTTGTTTTATATTTTCGAAGTTCATCATCAGATCATAATCATAACAATATTTCTATGGGATCAGCTAAGGAGTATAACTTTAAATAAAAATCAAAATCAGTCCACTACTGACCGAGAAACCGATGAACATACATAAAATATGAACTGAATAACCTCCTCCTTTTTCAACTCGGCTGAATGTTTCCTGTCTGTCTAGCCTTTTCCCAACTATATTGGGGTCGGCTTCCAGTCAAGCCGGATTTAGCTGAATACCAGTATTTTACGAGGAGCGGCTGCCTATTGGGTAAAAATGATCAAATACTTAAAGGAGTCTCGAGCCCTCCCTTAAAAACTAAAACTCCAATTTTTTTTAATGAAATTCATTGCATTTCTCTAAATGGACCCTTTTGCCACAAGCTAATTATTTTTTTCCTGAGTAATAAAATTACCGTGTTCTCACATCTCATATATACATTAACGATAATAATAAATGAATTAAGAGTGAAAAGGAAGACCAGTATCCTAATACAATGAAAGGTGCCTTCATCAATCATTGTTAAAGAAGGTTCGCTGGGATATGTCTGTTCATTTGTTTGTTTGTTGTTCACTCCATTATTATTAGGCACCTAATAACAACCAGTGCGAATATTGGTGGCCCAGTGGTAACGGCTCTGACTTATAAGTTATAGGTTGCGGATTCAAACCTAGCCAGGTGTATATTACTTTGTGCCATTTCTTTCATCTCCACTGCTATCAAAACTGTGAAGGAAAACATTGCAAACAAACTAGAAAAAAAATGTTCAAAAGACATTTGATATCTACCAATCCGCACTGAGCCCGCGTGGAGAAAGAGGAGACCTGAGTCCCAGCAATGGGCATTATAAGGCTGATTATGCTTATGCCAACAATCAGTTATACGGAAACCACAACCATGTAACGGATGACCACGCGTTGGAAGGCCTCCCACAAGGTAGACTGATGATCTGGTGAGAGTCGTAGGAATGCGATGGAAGCTAGGCACCCTTATCTCTTAGGAGTATAAAAAATAACCAACTAGGTCTGAGCTACCAAATATAAAAAATATTACTTTTTATAACCCGAAAAAAAACTATGTCATTAGAAAAATTGTCGAGAATCACGAACGATAGAAATCCATTCAGAGACTTAAAGAAAAACTCACCCTCTAAGGGATGAAACAAGGATCCAAAGTTTTTAGGAGAAACCTACTTTCACGCGGGTAAAGTAATTGGTAGAAGCTAGTCTAAGATAAAAATTCTTTTCATACTACATTATCTTGAAATATTATCCTACTTACGAAGAGAAAACAAAATGGCGGATTCTGAAGATTGAGACAACCACTTTGTTCCTGATGTAATAGAAAACAACAATGGTTAAAGCATTAAGTAGATTTACGTGACGAAGATATAGTGATGTGTTTTTCACTATACATTTCCATTATGTCTTTATTTCCGTTAAGTGCCAAGATCATACATACTCGTAGGTATAGTTTTGAGACCGTTGTTGTTGATTATATAAAAGAAAGCCTTTCAAAAGTTTCCTTACAAAAACAAATAATAAGTTACCGCCTATGTGCAGTCAGTGCTTCTTATTGTCTGACCTTATATTATACATAATAGTCCGTCTAATGAAAGCGCGACCTGAGAAAAAGAGGTTGAATCCAAAAATTTTGTATGTGGTAAATTACTAACTAGTAGGAGAATCATGTCTTGACATTTCATATTTTTTTTATTTCCTACAATTGCGGCTGAATAATGTGACCAATTAAATTTAAAAAAAGAACTCCAGGTCGCGCTTTCATTAGACGCACTATTTCTAAGAGGTCGCAGACCGTATATGAACTCTGATAGGCACAATGTTATAATTTATCATGATAAAGTATAACATGCTAATATGAATGGATTGCGGCCCATTCCCTCTTCTAGAGGGGAGCCCTGAGACCCAGCATTGGGAACATTATAAGGCTAATGCTATGCTACCACATAGCATAATGAATAAAGACGGTAAATTGTGACAAACAGAAAGCAGCGTGAGCGATTCAATGTAAATTCTGAGGCTATCCGATGCGGTTCAAATAATTTTAATACAACGTCACTAACATGTGCACGAAGTCACCGCTTCAACCGGAATTTATTTACAGCAAGCCACTGCACCGCACGAGTTCACACGAAAATATTGTACCAACTGTTTTGGACAGAGGTTTTATCGATTGTTTCAACTTTCACTCGAGTAACGCCCGTTTTCAATAACCTACCGCAGTTCATAGATAGATAGTTATCCCCGATAAACAGTAACATTCTATCTATCCATCCACAACTTTTGGTAGAAAATGCTATCCGTCAGTAGGTTATAGGAAAGCAAGTAAGGGCAAAAGGATAGATTTGTTTATCTTTAGTAGTTGCAACTGTAGATAGATAGCTTATTGAAAACGGGCGTAAGTCTCGGTCTGCTATTGTGACTGATGCATTAGATTTTCGTGTGAGAGTGACTTTACTTGAAATAATCGAAAAACATCTCGATTATTATCTACTACTAGCTTTTGCCCGCGGCTTCGCTCCCGTCAAATGACTACCCTACATATCCTACGCTACCCTACGCGACCTTCCCTACCTACCCTACACTACACTACCTTACACTACCCTACATAACCCTACACTACCCTACACTACACTACACTACCCTACACTACCCTACACTACCCTTCACAACCCTACACTACCCTAAACTACCCTACACTACCCTACACTACACTACACTGCCCTACACTTCCCTACACTACCCTACACTACACTACCTTACACTACCCTACATAACCCTACACTACCCTACACTACACTACCCTACACTACCCTACACTACCCTACACAACCCTACACTACCCTACACTACCCTACACTACCCTACACTACACTACACTACCCTACACTACCCTACACTACCCTACTTTACCTAACTTTTTTTTTTTTGAATTTTTCTCTCTGTAAGAACCATCATTGAACTTCAAGGAACATTAAAAAAAAAAAATCAGCCAAATCGGTCAAGCCGTTTTCATGTTATGTCGTGACAACGGAAAACGGGTTTCATTTTTATATATAACTAGCTGCTGCCCGCGACGTCGTCTGCGTGAAGGCTCTATAGCACCAAAAATACTTAAGATGTCGCTATAGCATTATAAGTAAACAACTTTTAAAATAGCATTAAAATACATGTTTTTTTTGCAAGCGAAGCAAGTTTAAAGAATTAAATGGGAATCCTGCTGAGTTCAGTCATAAGTTGTGACTGAAGGAAATAGAGAAAATGATGTATGTGTGGAATATCAGTCTTGCCATGAAGTACCGTGTTATCCCAGTTAATGGGTTGTAGAGGTCTGGTAGGCAGCCGCTCCTCATAAAATACTGGTATTCAGCTAAATCCGGCTTGACTGGAAGCCGACCCCAATATAGTTGAGAAAAAGCTAGGCAGATGATGATGGTGATGTATATGTGGAATGTATTCCATTCCAGGACACAAAAGTGAAAAAATACGTACAAAGATATCGTACCTTACAACACTTCCCTATAAATTACGTTGCCAGGTGCCAAAATGTAAAGAGAATCAGGACTGGTGACGCGGGATCAAGCACCGTATTGCCTTTGTGAGAAGCAACTCGTCCTGAGAACTGTACGCGCTTGAACTGGAATGGGAAGTTGTAAGGTAGGGGAAAATGCGTGGTATAAATGCTGCCTCGCCGATGCCACAACCATAAGAATTTCTGCTCTAATTGTGTGTCTGTGGAGTGAGACGACTTTAAGGTGAGTCTCGTTACACAGCTCTGGAGGAGATAGGTTCCGAAGAAGCACAATTGGGACACTGACCTTAAGCTGGATGATATGCACTGAAAGTTCACTTGCTGACAGGGTGTTCAGAAATTCCACGGGATAATGTGTAGCGTTATCTTGCTCGACAACAGTGTTTATCGAGGTGTAGACCACTTCATTCCCCTCAATTTCCCAGAGAATGCATTCGTTAATTGCTGCAGCCTGATCATTTATGGGCATCTAAATGGCCTACTCACACACCCAAGAATACTACTGGTGCAGTATACGACTGACATCCCAGTACACACAGCGAATGAGTTCTTCTAAGCTGGATACTATTTTTTTGTATCACCCAAAGGTTGACTGGTAGCAAATGCCTAAGGCATTTTGTCCGCTTCTGTACTTCTACCAAGAGAGTGTACCACTCTACCGAGAGACTCTAGCAGCACCACCAGTCCACCTTCTTGTGTGCGTTTGCCATGACTTAGAAGGACATCGTAAAATTCCTGAACACGTGTATTGTCTCCAAGCTGAGCATTAAAAATTAGCATTTCTAATTGAACTTAACTTCAGGTGGAATACGCGAGAGATCAAGGCGTGCCTGTCATACGAAGCCTATCCTGCAAGGAGTTGAGCTGTTATTTCAGGCTACTTTGGGTTGGTAGTGATGATAGTGAAGAGGTCCGGGCGATCAAACTTTCGCACGTAACAAAATGCATCTTGGGTCCTCTCGTGCATGTACCACGGACCTTTTGTGAAGGTGGAGGAGAGAATGACCATGAATGAGCATTTGTATTATTCTGCATAGAGATAGACGTAGTTCTCAGCTTTGAGCTTTCTTTGGTTGGACCTTATAAATACCAAAGGCTCTGTCTCAATTTTGGCGTACATGTCCTAAGAAAATGAGTAAAGAGCGTACGATAATAGCGGAGATAAGAACCATTGTTTACCCTCAGCTGGATCAAGAAGCTGTAGAAATGCATAGCGGATGGTTTTTTTATGATTTGGGGTGCCTGTCTGGGGGTCTACATTATAGTGGGCAAAATGGTAGCCATCCTCTCCGCGACAGAACTGAAATGAGAGGATATTGAAGAGAATCGTATGCACGGTGAGTCTCGCTGATCCTTCGAAGCCGGTCATCATGCGTGCGTAAAACGATGTCTCTTTTGTCACACTCCTGATCGACTAAACAACAGCTACCTCATTCGTCGTTGGAGCATTATACCACCCTGGATGGGCTGTGATCGGCCTTTTATCTGATCTGATGACAAACTTAAAGTGGGTACGCTCGTTCTCAGGCACCGACGCGAGGGCTGCTTTGAAGTTGCTAATTTGCGGATTAACGTTATGCAAAATACTTTGCAATCCTTTGAACAGACCAGACCAAATTGAGGATGTGTCTTCTTTAACACTTGCTTGTTTGACCATAAGTTTAGAAAATATGAAAAAAATCTGGAAAGTAGAGTTTTATAAAGACTTTCTAGGAAAATTATTTTGAACTTGATGGTACGAACCGCTTTTGTAAAGTTGGGGACACTTAGTTTGACGGACGGGAAACTACGGAACCCTATACTGGGCGTGGCCCGACATGCTTTTGGCCGGTTTTTGTAATACTTAACACCGCATTTTTTTTAAATTGTCTTCCTCAACTCTGCTCAAGATTTTGAGGGTTTTGTTGGAACTTGTATATTTTGTCAAACGAACTATACGATACAACTGTTATGAAGAAAATGCAAAATGCCATCTATGAATTTTAAGAATAACTAACTACTAACCTCGCCAACATGATAAAATTTTAATTATAAATTTCCAAAAAGTGTTAATATGTAACTTGATTTGATTTTTATGAAATGTCATAGATGGCGCTGCTTTAAAATTTCCTTTATACTACTAACATTAATTAAATTATGTTTTTTCTGCCCAAATTACTTAAATGGCGTAGTTTTTATATTGTAAAGCTAAATAATAGCATGGCTTACTCAAAAACAACATTTATATATGCGTCGTTAGATTACACGCTGCCACATAATGCGTAAGAAAAATAAAGATTCACAGCTCCTCCCCCTTAGGTGATAGCGTGATAATATGTAGCCTATTTGTTTTCCCGACCTCTCAGTAATATTCATGCAAAATTTGAAGTAAATCCATGCAGTACTTTTTGAGTTTAGCCCGGACATACAGATAAACAGACAAACAGACAAACAGACAAACAGACAAACAGACAAACAGACAAACAGACAAACAGACAAACAGACATGAATTCTAAAAACTATATTTTTGGCTTCGGTATCGATTGTAGATCACGCCCCAAGTACTTTTTTAAAAAAATATTCAATGTACAGTTTTGACTTTCCTACGATTTTATTATATGTATAGATTATAGATTATTATAACGGCGAGTCATTGGTTGACTCGATTGTTTAAACACCTTGGAATCGCCCATCGCTACTTCGCTACTTTGAATTCGCTTCGCTTTGTTGGTTGTCGCACCTTATGGCGCATTTTCATTAGTCGTTAACTCGTTCGGTATACAGCATGCGGGATAACAACCAATGAAAGTAACATGTTCGTTATACCGTCTGCGGTTCCCCGAATGCGGGCCATGTGACACGCGTTCCAGAAATCTCTCGCACCCCGCATGCGGGCCCTATCGACTAATGAAATTGCGCCATTATCCACGCACGGATAGTTCTATTCATGCCGCTTCGCTTCGCAATTGCATCTATTTTAAACTACCTATGTCAGCAGTCTTTCAGACACTATACTGAAGAATGGATGAAAAGTGTCACTATCGAACCAAGATTCAGTTCATGTGAAGCATTGTGCCAATATTCAAATGAGAAACCATTGACATAGGTCTTTTCTTTCGGCGATAGACCTAGATTTATTTTTGGGAAGAATTTAATCAATGAATGCTGGAATTGACAAAGGAAGTTTTTGGAGATTGAGTAAAGTAAGTCACTTCTCGCTTTTAATCAAGTATATTTATTAATTAGGTGTACATTTTAAGTTTTCGAATTTTTAATAACATTGAATTTCTATCCACAAAATCTATAGAAAATAACATTAATAGTTTCGCAGGAGAACCAAGGTTATTGACATGATCCGAAGAATCGCTAAACTTAAGTGGCAGTGGGCAGGACACATTGCTCGCAGAAATGCAAAAGCATTGTCCGGAAGACGTAGCGTTGGAAGGCCTCACACAAGGTGGACCGATGGCCTGGTGAGGGTTGCGGGAATCCAATGGATACGAGACGCACAGGACCGGTCATTATGGCGACACTTGGGGGAGGCCTATGCCTAAAAATTGAAATTATTGATGATAATGTTCTGTGTTTCGAAAACATCTAAAGAAAGTTGTGTATTAACGCCATAATCACGTAAGAGTGATTGTATGAAAATGTATCGGGTTAGGCGCTCTTAATCAACTTTGCTGATCATAGAAAAGACTAAGTCAAGAATCTGAGATGCCTCTCGCATTACTAAGTAGCTATGACGTAATGAATATTACATCAACCACTAGATTTGATATTCTTTGTTCATGTAAACGACCCCCAATCCAATTCATCTAATCAACTTTTTCTACTTCAATGTGAAGCTTCTGATTAAACGATCAGATTATCGGATGAACTACCAGGCCTTGGTTGCCTGGTAGACTCTGCTTTCAGGCGAATGCTACATCCAGGGTGACCTATGAAATTGAGTGACTGGCCTGTTGGTCTAGTGGCTAGTG
Organism: Mythimna separata; assembly: GCA_030763345.1. Taxonomy (NCBI): domain Eukaryota; kingdom Metazoa; phylum Arthropoda; class Insecta; order Lepidoptera; family Noctuidae; genus Mythimna; species Mythimna separata. The sequence goes on from CM061190.1 coordinate 10,597,396, forward strand.
GCCCTAGTACCCTATACCGGAGGTCGGCAGATTTGCAGAGGTCTATAGATAATGGATTAGTATTACACTTTATGTTTTGATTTTAATAGAAACCTAGGTAATCTAAGTAATAGATAATTGTGTTTTAAAAATATTTAGAGAAAGACGTGTTATAACGCCATAATTAAAGCTGTTGTATAGAAATGTATCTGCGGTTAGCCGCCTTTAAAAATGTGTTTACAAAGTCAATGCAGTCGACGTAGTTAAAATGAAGTTCTTTAGCAGGAACTACACTAGATCGACTCAGACGTGGGTGACTCCTAAGTCGTATATAGAACCGCGTCGCGTGGCGAGTGTCTAGCGTAGTTCTACAAGTCTAGTTGCCATATAAGACATATGTAGACCCTAGCGCCTAGTTCGGGCGGACGTGGCCCACGTGAGTCCAATGCAGTTCTTCTAATCATCGATACAAAACAGAAGACACATAATTACATTACTTTTTATATTCATCCTTTGTCCTATAAAATAGAACTTGCTGTGTCCGACAGGGTCCATAATTGAACCTTTTATATACCACCTTATAACACGTTTGTAACATTATGGAATGCAATGCCCTCCAGCCGATTTCGGCCACAGCGACCGCATTCCTTGGCTCTTCAAGGTGGTACAGCGGTGGTGAGCTATGATTTGCTACTCGGTTATGGAATGCAATAAAGTATTGAGTAAAACCCTTTAAAAAAAGCCACTAACCTTTATCATCAGCCCTGAACTCGGCCTCCAGCTCCGCCTTGGTGGGCTCCGGCTCCGGCTGCGGCTGCTGCTTGCTGGTCTTCATGCTCATCGACTTCCTTGTCCGGTGCCCGCGGAACGCTGCCTGGATCTTTGTCGCTGCTTGCTCTTCTGGCTTCGCCTCTGAGTTCTTGGCTTTCTCTTCTGGAAAAGAGGGAGAAGAACTGTTGAATTTTTTTTGTATGGATTGTTTAAGTCTTGTTGAAGTAGCATTCGGTTCTCAACGACTGCGAACTGTGACCACGCTCGATACCACACTGCTATGAGTCGCGCGACCTGGACTGCTATATTCTTTAAGAAAACAGCCTTGCGAACAGCTTTGCTGGCAAGGCTGTTATCTCAGACAATTTAGCATAAGCATTATCGGCCTTATAATGTTCCCACTGCTGGGACTCAGGCCTCCTCTCTAGGACAATCGCTTCTAAGAATTTAGCGAATACCGATTTGGATTTCTTCACTGCTGTTTAAGGCTCTTCAGGCTGTTTTCTTAAAGAATATCACTCCAAATCACGGTCGCGGGTCGCCGTCGCCTGGTTTACAGATCACACTAAGCAGTGGGTCGCGTGACCTGATCGCGGTCACGGTTCGCGGTCGCCGGTCGTGGTCGCTTTTAACAGAATGCTACCTTAACACCAAGAAGAGCACAAACATTAAAAAAAATATTATAATAAGCTCGCTCGATGATGTAGTCGCCAATGGAGTACGCTTATCTAGAAGTAAAGGTCCAATTCACTCTTAACTAAAATCACCAGAAAAATCTTGAAGTAAACAAAATATGTGCTGCTGTGTATGTGTTTTTGTTAGAAGTGCTTGCTGTGTAGTGTTTTGAAAAGTATTAACCCTTCAACCACCTATGTTGAATTCGTCCAATTAATATTTTCGTGTCCTATTCGCCAGGGTCGTCTATTTGCGACTGGGTACTCAATCTCGTTTATCTCTTCAAACCCCATAGGTGATAGAAGAACTGACGAGGTGGAGTATTTGGTTAATGATGTGCGGCTCAGGCGGAGTAAACACGAGAATGTTTGTCCGATATATCCAACGTAGGTGGCTAAAACGTTACAAAAGTGTGCAACTTGAGAAAAATCACTCTCCTAAACATAAAGGTCCCTCCTTAAAAGAAAATCAGAAAATAAATTTTGCTGCAGGACCCTAAAATGTCGTCGTTAACGTTGTTATAATATTATTAATGGTGATAGCTTCCATCGATTTGTAATGGTAACGATCCAGCTCGGTTACACTGTCGGCCAAATTTCACAAACCCAATTTTAGCGAAGTATAAGGCTCTGTACATACGCACCACATCGCAGCGACAAAAAGTGGCTGAGTGTCGCTGCAGCTTCTTGTTCAGTTACTTTATAGTAATTACGAATTATGGTGAAGGAAAACATCGTGAGGAAACCAGCATATCCTAGAACCAAAAATTCGAAAACGTGACATCAACCAATCCGCACTGGGCCCGCCTGGTGGATTACAGCCCATTTCCTCTCCAAGAGAGGAGGCCATAGTCCCAGTTGTAGGGACATTATAAGGCCGATAATGCTAATGCTAATTACAAATGTCGCAGTGGTTGCGTTGTTGCCAGTTTTTGCAGACAGAATAATTTGCGTTGTCGTTATTGGTTGCATTGTTATTATTATTGTGGCTGCGATGTGGTAGCGGTGGAATCGGTAAACACCCACACGGTTGCGTTTGACGACAAAATGTGGTCAGTGTGAATAAAACTTTTAATTTTTATAAAAAATAGTGCCAAACTACGTGTTATTGTTGTGGTGTGGTTTTAGTTGTTGTGTGGTTGTGTTACGTTTAACTATACTCTATTTACTATAAGAAAAGAAAACAAAAGAAACTTATGTTACTGTCCGTTCAACCGATTTTGACTTCCATTCCGTAGGCAAAAGGATGACATTAATTCATGAATCCCCGACCGGTCTCATTGGACCGCGCGGTTATTGTTTTACTATTGTGTCTCGTTTCGCGGGTATTGATAGGTTAAAAGCAAAAAAAGTGGTTACATTACCAACTTTTTCTGCAACCGTCATTTGTCATGTCACCAACGCAATAAAAGTCAAAACCGGTTGAACGGACGGTAAAACAAGTTTCTTTAATTTTTTTTTAATTTCTTATAGTAAATAGAATATAGACCCTATTAGAGCTAATAAATTTTGTGACACCCCTATTTATTTATTATATTATAGTTTGCAGAAGTACAATGGCGGACTAAATGCCTTCAGCATTTTTTTAAAGTCAACCTTTAGACGATGAAATGAAAAATAATGGTAGGTGCAATAAATCCTAACCCTCATTTATTACCGAAAAACTTTTTTCTGCGACTTCGCTCTCGTGACTTATAACCCAGAATCTGCGCATTTTTCCAGTATAAGAAGTAGGTAGTCTATCGTACTTAATGATATATGTACTTTTTTTAAAGTTATATATAAACTAGTGCTTGACTGCGATCCCACCTGATGGTAAGCAGTATTGTATTTAGTAGGTTTCGTTCGTTACAAAGATTTTTACTAAAAAAGGCGCTTATTGTAGAAGTATGAAGTTCACGTTGTTTACATTACCCCTTCTTCCTATAGCAACGCATATACCACCTACATTAGTACTCAAAGTATTATAATTGTAAAAAATTACTATAAGCCTATGGTATCAACTTAGCTCTCAAAACGGTGAAGGAAAACATCGTGAGGAAACCAGCATGTCCTAGAACCAAAAATTCTAAGGCATGTGACATCCACCAATCCGTACTGGGCCCGCGTGGTGGATTACAGCCCATTTCCTCTCCTAGAGAGGAGGCCTGAGTCCCAGCAGTGGGAACATTATAAGGTCGATAATGCTAATGCTAATGCTATGGTATCAATAAGCCTATGGTTATCGTATTTAATGATATAGAAGGTTTCTTTCACAAAAAAAAATTAAGAAGACATTTTTATCTATATTCGTTTCGGTTTAGAAGCAGTGATGAGTTAAATCCAGCGAGACTTACAAATTGTACGTCATGAGTTGAAATTAAGACAGGTTTACTTTGGGTAATTGGACTGCTCACAAAATGGTGAAAGAAAACATTGTGAGACATGTCTTAGAACAACATTTTATCCCTCACGACCTTTCTGAGAAGGCTCGATATTTGTATCAATCTATTTATGCTTTAAAGTATAAGTTATAAAGTTCTTTAAGACACAGGATATTTCTAGTTTAAGGGGGAAGCGTCAGGGTAGCCCGCGAAATTCAAATTTTCTTACGTTTTTTGCAATTTGCAGGCCAGTGGTAGGTTGTGTGAAGTTAAATATTCTTTAGCGACTGTAAAACGTAACTGGTTACATAATTATAACCAAAAAATCATGGATACAAGCCTCCAAGCTTACTTAAGCATAGGAACGATTTTGTCAAGGTCAAAAACGTTCCTACACTGCTTTCACTTTAAAGGGCCATTGGTCCCGGTTGTCATGCGTCTTTCTCATCATCTTTGGCAGTTAATCGGATCGCCAAGACATTTGACCATCAGTCTATGCAAGAAGCATCGCGTAGTCCAGCAACTGGATTGTAGAGGTCTAATAGGCAGTGGCTCCATGTAAAATACGAGTATTCAGGCGCATTTAGTTAGATTGAAGACAGTTGCGAAAAGGCTAGAGATGAAGAGTAAAGATCTTATTTATTTTAAATTGCCATTACAAAACATAAAAAATAACTGGCAGTATCTTACTAACCCTTATTTATTGCCAGATAAAAAATACTTCAACTTTTTCACCAACCAATTCTTTTCTTCCCAAAATAGCCCTTGCTATCCTCCTCAAAAACAAACACTAATATAACTATGCAATTTTGAACCTTATGATAAAGACCTGAAAGCCAATATTTCTTTCACCTGTCAAGAACTTTTTAAGTAGTTTTTGCTATGTCTTTGGGGTTCGATGCCGAACAAACACTTTTGTAGTAAATTGAGAAAAACTTTTCTGATTGGTCGAATGCTATAATTTTTCATGAATTTGGCAATGTTCCGAATGTAGGTCAAGAATGGATCTGTATTATTATCTTCTGTGATGTATGAATCCAGTGTTGTAGTAAAAGTCGGTCAAAGATATTTATTTTATTTGAATGGCCGTTATATTTCGTATTTTTAGCCAAGACAGGGTATATCACGATGAGCCATTTATAAGCCTCCACATATAATATGGGAGTATTGTTGAAAGTTACAGTTACATAATTAATTCATGAATCCCCGACCGGTCCTATGAGACCGCGATGTTATTGTTTTACTATTGTGTCTCGTTTTGCGGGTACATGATAGGTTAATTTAAATACACGAAGTTTAAGTTGATAGATATCACTAATACATGTTATAAAGTCGAAAGTTTGTGATTATAATTATATGTATGATTGAAACTTCTTAACACTCAAACGATTGAGCTGGTTCAGATGAAAATTGATGCAAGGGGTCATGGTCTACACGGGTGCTAATTTATTTAAATAAATGATCTTTGTTTTGAAAATTGGTTATAAATAACTCTAAGTAAATTTTTTGTACTCGTACTTGATCGATTTTTTTTATCATTTGTTGGCAATCGTGCTCCATCGTCATCAATTGACATATTGGTCAAATGCAAGATCAATATCTCACCTGATGTTGACGTAGCACGTTTGCCTAGAAGTAACTTATTCACTCTTGACTTATTACTTGGGGTTCTTTGGACTACTTCCACCTAGAACGACAATTTTTTTGAGTAGTTTTTGGGAACATAAATAAAATAAATATTTTTTTTTAGTAACTGTACTTTAATGCAATTTTCTTTGTGTTCTGAAGAGACCCCACGACCTAGTAAAAACCACAAGAACCTCAGCCTTCAAATTAGAAACAAAGACTTTCCATATAATTTAAAACAGACGTAATTTTAGACACAAAAAGGTCTAGACACAAACTAGTTTCACGAAACCTGAATTTTCCACTGAAATAAAAGATTTTTCAGCGGCTAACGTTAACTCCGTGAATTATTCAAAAACGTGAGCACACGGACACTTTTCTAGTGGAAATTTTAAAATAAAAGAGATTTTATTTTACTTTATTTTAAGGGTAGTCCAGACTGTGCGTGGTGCGACAATTACACGCCGTAAATTAGAACGAGTTTTGGTTACAATGTAATGTATCTTTTTTTTTGTCTGGTCGGTACCCATCCATTTAAAAGGGGAAAAGTTTAGGGAGGTGCTTTTTATATCCATTGTCACTAACACTTGTCGGCACTTTGATAAAAGAACGCAGATGGATTTTTAACTCTCGGCGCTGGGCCAAAAGTTGAATTTTCAACGGCGTATTATTTAAGTATTAATTTGATTGTCGTTTATTTGTGTGAAAATGGGTAGGTACTAAACGATCAATAATTTAAGACCCAGTTAAGCAAAAACATTGTATAATTATTGTATTTTAAGGTGCAGATTTGAATCTGCAAAAATATTTAAGAGGCCATTATTAGTGAGTCTAAACCCAAATCAAACAATAAAATTGTCAGGATTTTTTTTTCAATTTTATGCTCATTTACGGGAGGAGCTCGTGGCTAGATAATAACAGCTGCACAGGTCGATCTTCAAGGTTAAGCAACGCTTGCCTAGGTTGGGCTGTGGATGGGTGACCATCTTAACATAGCGAGTTTCCTCCGTGCCTCGGAAAGCACGTAAAGCCGTTGGTCCCGGCTGTCATTTGGAGATCTTTGGCAGTCGTTATGGTCAGAAGCCAGTAAACCTGACTCCAGTCTTGCCATGAAGTACCGTGTTACCCTTGTTAATGGGTTGTGGAGGTCTGGTAGGCAGCCGCTCCTCGTAAAATACTGGTATTCAGCTGAATCCGGCTTGACTGGAAGCCGACCCCAATATAGTTGGGAAAAGGCTAGGCAGATGATGATGATGCTCATTTACGGAAATCGGGAAAAGCGTTTCGTAGAGTAAGTGAGCGAAGTCTCGTACAGGGTTTCGTACTCAAGCACGTAGTGCCAACACGCGTGATAAATCACAACGAGTGATTCTGTTCTTTGAATTGATTTCTGAATAATACTCAAAAAAAAAAACTAATAGGTATTACTGATTAATTGATATTATTATATGATTACTTACAAGTTTTATAAAAAAACTTCTAGTGTGCATATTCAAAATTGCACTTTGCCAGCCAAGTCCTACTAGCGGAATTGCTTGCGTGAAAACCGAACATACTCCCGGGATAAAAATGGTAATTTTTCTTACTACAGAACTCGTTATACCCATGTGCCAAGTTTCAAATCCATTCAACCGCTACGACATGTAGAAGGAACCGACCAACAAAATTATTTTCATAGCATTTATAGTGATAATTTGTGTTAGCATTAGCAATATCGGCCTTATAATGTTCCCACTGCTGGGACTCGGGCCTCCTCTCTAGGAGAGGGAATGGGCCATAATCCACCGCGCGGGCCCAGTGCGGATTGGTGAATGTCACATGTCTTCGAATTTTTGGTTCTAGGACATGTATTTTTCCTCACGATGTTTTCGTTCACCGTTTTGAGAGCAGTGGTGATGAAATAAATTACACAGAGTAATGCGCCTGACTGGGTTTGAACCAGCGACCTACAACTTGCAAGTCGGGGCAGTTACCACTGGGCCACCACTGTTCTCTGTGATAATGTGTATATAAAGAAATCTTTCGCCACCTTTGCCCTCTACGGTCCGAACTAAACGTTTCGACTCAACGTTTATACCTCATACATCGAAGGACTGAAACAATTTGCCTTTTGCGGTCTTCTTGTCCGATTATAATTAAGGTGTCCACAAGGCTAGAGTGAATAGACTCTTAGGGCCTGTTTCACAATGTCCGAGTAGCCACTACTTCCCGAATAAATTCAAAAATGGAACAGAATTTGTATGAAATTATCTGCCAAGTAAGATATTGGCAACTTAATCATAGGTGGTGAAATAGGCCCTTAGTAAACTAGTGCGCTTCACCATTAACAATTGCTTCACTGCTTACCATCAGATGGAGCCGCAGTGGGGTATATTTATATACTAGCTTCTGCCCGCGGCTTTGCCCGCGTGAACTTCAAGTAATTAGCATAATTTATTCTGATAGATTGACCTGACTTTTCCGGGATAAAATGTACCCAGTGTGTGCCCAAGATACTAAAGAATAATTATACCAAGTTTCATTGTAATCGAACCGGTAGTTTTTGCGTGATGCCTGAACAAACAGACAGACAGGCAGCCAGACAGACAGACAAACATTTTTTTTATCACATTTTTGGGTTCGGTGTCGGTCTAATAACACCCCCAGCCGTTAATTATTTGGATATTTTCAATGTACAGAATTTTCACTTCTACAGTTTTATTATAAGTATAGATAAACCTATTTGCATTTCACAACGCGACATCCCTCAACTAAAAACCACACGCAAATGTTTTAAAAAGCCCTCAGTCCTTTGTTTTTATTACGCTAAGCTAAGTAATTCTTGCCAGGGATAAAAACCGGGCCACGTTTTATAGTAGGGACACTAAAATGTAACCTTTATAATGTTGTTAAATGTTAGAGGGTGTCGGCAGACATGAGACGAGGGAATCATGCGACATTTTAGACGCACATAAAAAAGAGTTATGTATTGTTTTGAGAGTGATTTGATTGTGGAAAATGGGATCTTTATTACAAGCTATTATTCATCAATATGACTTCACCCACTCTGGGCGGAATGGAAGGGTGTGTCAGAATTTTACTGAGTAAAACCCACTCCTGTTTCTTCATTGCCTTCGTTCCAGGGTCCCGGGGTTCACTTTCGGTCCCCAAGAAGGATTTAACTTGTAATGAATGTACATGGTATGTTTTTTGGTTTAGGGAAAATCTAACCTAACCGATTAAGCTGATTTTTTTACAAACATATTTGGTTTTAACTTGGTTTGTTTGTCGTGATTAGAGTAAAAAAATACTGGATCAGCATACTACTTTATCGGTACTTTTAAGTGAGGTAGGCTATATCATATTTTTTCATTTCAAGCAGGATGACTTGTAAGAAGTTTTTTTCCGGTTGATCCATTTCCTAAACTTTCTTAAAAGTGTTCTATTTAGGCGATTACGAAGCGATGCGGCACAAATGGAACAACCAATTATAGTACGTCAAATGACGTTCACTGTTGGACATAGGCCTCCCCCAAGCGTCGCCATAAAGAATGTACCTCATATCTATCGGATTTCCACGACTGGTACCAATTCATTGGTCTACTTTGTGTGATGCCTTCCTTGCTGCATCTACCGGTGCGCGGTCGCCACTCCAGAACCTTTCTGCCTCATCGACCGTTTGTTCTACCAGCAATGTGACCTGCCCACTACCTCTTAAGTTTGGCGATTCTTCGGGTGATGTCAGCGACCTGGGTTTTCCTACGAATATCATCATTCCTGATGCGATCGTAAAAGACAACTCCGAGCAGCCCTTTTCTTCGCCCTTTGGGTGACTTTGGACGCCACGTTAACTAACATTTCCAAAATCTGAACTTTCTAGACTTGAATCATAATTTGAGCAGTAACACATAATAACGTCAGAATAAAAGACACATCTAGGACTCACACATGGCACCAAATGTGATTTTTATTCTAATAACGATAACCTTGTCGCTTCTAGTACCTACTTGTTCTACTATTGCGATTCTTAACGGGCACTAAAATTTGATTTACGTCTGTTTCCTAAACATTATACACTAGGAACCAGAGCGTTATGTAAATCAAAAGTGATGTTTTGTATTGTTTCTCTTGTTACCATGTTTTGTTTCATTTTTCTCAAAGTCTGTACCAGTATTTTACATGGAGCGACTGGCTATCTGAATGCCGCAGGTCTAGTAACCGTTTGCACGGGTATACGGACGATGAGCATAGGGTAGCTCGCAGTCTAGCATTAGCATTATGGGCCTTGTCATGTTCCCACTGTTGGGACTCAGGCCTCCTCTCTAGGAGAGGGAATGGACTACCACCACGCGGGCCCAGTGTGGATTGGTGAATGTCACATATCTTTGAATATTTGGTTCTAGGACATGCCGGTTTCCTTACGATGTTTTCCTTCACCATTTTGAGAGTATTGAACTGTAGGGGCCTAGTTTGGCCGATGCCCGTTAGGGCCACGAGATTTTTTTAAGAGGTATATCTTTTTCTCATGGTTCTGGATCACAAAGCAACTAAAGGACATACAGATTGGTCTTAGTCAGTAAAAGTCTGACACGTCCTCTTGCTCCAGCATAGAGTGAGACAGTCGTATGATGATATACCTCAAAAAGTAACGATCCAATCTCTGAGTATCATGGCAGCCCTATCCAACTGGAGTCAGATTTTTCACCTTTTTTCTATTTTTAACAACGGTCAACGAACTTTAAATGTCAGCCGAGCTATACAAAGCATAGAGGAGTCTGGAATGAACGGTCACTCATCCACAGACCGTTGCGACGGTCCGATACTAAAAATTACCGACAGCTGTTGTTAACTTAGCGAAGTATACTTCTATTAAAGTAATACTACGTATTTAGAAGAATAATGGAATACCTGTTTTTTATAACTGATTACAAAGAAAGGATTCTTAATTTTTGAAGGAGGTTCGGAATTTGGTTGCTTTTTTCTTCTGTTACCTTAGAACTCCATCATTTATGGACCGATTTGGTTTTTTTTTGCTTAATGATAAGATTGGGCACTTCTGATGATGGTATTTAAAAGGTTTTCAGGGAACTCCTCAAATATTATAGGCAATCATAGAATAATATTGGTACTTTCACAGAGAAGTAAAGTAGGTATATATCGATACCTTTGGGTAGAAAGGTCGTATAAACCAAAACCCGACTTTTCAGTAGAGCAAAAAAACTATTTTTTTTTTACAAAAAAATTCATAACTTTTTTGCTTTTTAAGTTATAAAAAAATGATCTATGAGAAAGGTTCTTACATTTTGCAGATGAAAAAGGTTAAATCATCAAAACCTAGCTATCTTCTTTAGTTTTAAAGTTAGCTTGCATTTACGCCTAAGAAAAAATCAATGCTTGGTTTATACACCCCATGAAAATGTGCTTTAAAAAAACTGTGTGGGTCGTATATCCATTTTTGGTAAGCTTAAGGTCACATTTAATGTCGTAAAAACCCAAATTTATGTAATTTTTTGTATTAAAAACCATTTATAATCATAGGTCAATTGAATTCTGACTAATAAATAATCCTGTTACTCATAGAATTAGTAGGTACTCAATTATTATTATTCTAATACCCAATAATGGTCGATTCAAATAAAATAAAACTACCTGAACCAACATTTATTACGTATTATAATACCTTCTAATCAATGGTATCTGTCCGGTATCTGTCTATCGCGCTCGTTCTTCTGCTTGTCGCTGCGCGCAAAATGCGAGCCTTGTGTGTTGATCGTAAAGTTCTTCCTGGCCTTATCCCATATTACTTGGGGTCGGCGCAACAAGTTTTCTTCTTTCATTCTGTCCTGTCGTCCGTCACACTATCACTAACTTCCTTTTCTTTCTTATCGGTCCTTACGCAGTCCATCCATCTTTTCTATGGCCTCCCTCTCCCTCTCCATCCATCCACATGTAAATTCAGAATTCTTTTAGTACATGTGTTTTATCTCTCCTCTTCACATGACCATACCAAGACAAAACGATATCCTTCCAACTTTTCAGTCACTGGCGCCACTTTCAAACTTTCCCTAATACACTTATCACGGACTTGTAGATTGCACCCTTCAACTTGAGGGGCATCCGTGGATCACAAGTTGTTCCCGTCACCTGTCGCCATTTCATCCAACCTGCGTTGATCCGATGTGTTATGTCCCGGTCTACCTCACCATTTCCTTGGACAAGCGACCCGACGTACCGAAAGTCGGAACAAATCGATATGAATGTCCTAGCGAGGGCTAAAGGCGAAGGATTGGAGGGACTGCCGAAATCGCAGAACAAGTACTCTGTTTTGGTTCTACTCAATTTCACGCTAACACTCTCCAGTCTATGCCACCACACCTCCAATATGCTCTGGACCTCTAGGTCACTCTCGGCAACCAGCACAATATCATCGGCAAACAGCATACACCCGGGGGCCTCTTCCTGAATGTCTATCAGCAGGAAGAGTTAATGGCTGAGAGCCGATCGCCACATTCAAACTGCCACTGGTGCCTACTGTAGACTGAACTTGGGTACTACACCGACTGTACATCGCTCGGATCAACTGCACATACTTCACAGGCACACCTTTCTCCTTAAGGGCCCACCACAGAACCTCACGATGTACCCGGTTGTATGCCTTTTCGAGGTCAATTAATACCATTTGCAAGTTTTTATGTGCACCTCTGAATTTCTCGCACAGCTGGCGTATAGCGAAAATGGCATCCGTTGTACCCCGACGAGGCATAAAACCGAATTGGGTCTGTGAAATTTCACTCTCTTCTCTCAACCGCCTTTCAATACTTCTTCCTGCCAGACTTTCATACTATGTGACATTAGCTTTATTCCTCTATAATTGTTGCACTTAAGAACATCACCTTTGTTTTTAAAGATGGGCACCAAAGAACTTTTGCACCAATCATCAGGTATGAATTCTTCTTTCAACAACTTATTGAAGAACATAGCTTACCACATCCGTCCATCCACTTGCAGTAACTTCCACACTTCAACTGGTATTCCAAACTGGGCCAATGGCCTTACCATTCTTCATTCCATTTACTGCTATTCTGACTTCAACCATACTAACCATTCTCACTAACGCCAAATTTTCTAGTTTACATTCTAAAATCCCACTCCAATCATTTTCCTTATTCATTAGTCTTTCAAAATATTCCTTCCACCTCTCTTTGATTTTTTCATCATCTGATAGAACCAGTCCAGGTTCATTCCTTACACATTTTACTTGACAAACATCCTAAAGTAAAGTGCGACTTGCAATGATCATGGCTTATACACCAATGTTGCGAACTATCTTTGGATTTATGACGTCGATTTTAACCTGGGTCTAAGTAATGCATTTAACACTTTAGGGCGTATAAACCATTTAAAATTAATGCATTTAACACTTTAGGGCGTATAAACCATTTAAAATTAATGCATTTAACACTTTAGGGCGTATAAACCATTTACAATTAACGACTATTTTTACACCCTCCGTTAATATAAATTATGGTCATTACGCCATAACAAAATTACAAAAAAATAATATTTGGCTTTTACATTGAAAATTTACCTTTTTTAAGAGGCCATGACCGAAAATTTCTGGGTCGTATTAACCATTTTTGAGCGAATTTCCACATTTCGTATATACAGATCGATAGAGAAAAAAATTCTGAGAAAAATGGTATATTTAACTCAATTTGGCCAAAATGGTTTATACGACCTTTCTACCCAAAGGTAGCGATATAGTCAAAAAGTATCATTTGATGAAGTGACACTGATGAAAAAGATCAGAAATGGCCAATGGATGTTCACACTCACATAGCTGTCACAATGAATATAGTTAAGCAAATATTCTGAATAGTTTTGATTTAATGGTATCATCGACTTGATTTAATGATGATGAAACCGGAAGGTACGCACCGGAACTTCGTAATCAATCAATGTATCCTGCATGTATTTAGTCTTATTGGAATTGTAATGAGATGCACTTTAGCTATAAGGTACTATCGAACTGATCTGCTAGAATGGAGTTTTTTGCACGTTTACAGGATGCATTTCAGAGAGTTTGCGCAGGAATTGCATGAATTGATTCCGCCATCCCCTTTCCACCATCGGTCAAGCCGTCGTACGGCGAGTATCAACCCTTACGTTGTCCAAACCTCTACGGTCCGGACTAAGCGTTTCGCCTCGTCGTTCATACCGCGTACATCGAGGGACTGGAATAATCTGCCTGCTGCGGTTTTTCCATCCGATTATAATTTGGGTGTCTTCAAGACTAGAGGGAATAAGCCCTTAATAAACTAGTGCGCCTCACCATCGACGATTGCATCACTGCTTACCATCAGGTGGGATCGCAGTCAAGCGCTAGTTTATAACCATTTTTCTTCATAGAGATCTACGCTTTGGAATGTATAATTAGCATCATTTTTCTGACAGACTGACCACTTGACCTCTCAAAAGTGCCTGTATTGGTTTATTTGAAATAAACGTTTTTGGCTTTTTTTAGATGGGGAATCATCGAAATGACTTCTTCCGCTCTGGGCGGAACAGGAACAGGGCGGTGTCAGACTTTTACTGACTAAAACCCACTCCAGTTCCTTCTTTGCCCTAATTCCGGAGTCCGGGGGATCTCTTTCGTCAACCCAGGACCCAGAAGGCTTCGGCCCTACCTAGCCCCTACAGTTTGCTGACATCTCTTTGAGGCGCGCGTGGAACAATACGCGCCGTCGACGACATGGGCTTGGTCCGGACTGTTACCAGACGTCCGGACGGCGAGCTACCCATTGCTGTGCTGTGCAGTGGGAACTTCATAATAATAAAATGTATCCAGGCAGTGTTTGGTAGGCCATGTATGGTTTGGGCATATTGTAATTGTCATGCGATGTGAGTACTCTGCTGATAAGTGTATCATAACTAAAACGTATGAAATAGTACATATTTTTATATAAAAAACACACACAGTCTTCACTGCAAAAAACATTATAATTTTCCAAATAATTTTAATTTTGAAAGTCGGTATTACCTAAAAACAAACAAAATCAGAAACTAAAAAGTATTTTTTTTATATTATTTTTGGTGGAAATTCGTCAAATAACTACACTAACTCTAGGTTCCAGACCATCAGGGAGTGTCAGACTTTTACTGATTAAAACCCACCAATGTTCTTTCAGTCACCCAAAATTTTGCGTTTCAGGACCACGGTAATTCTTTCAAAAAATCCCGCAGCCCTAGTAATGAAATACCTATCTATGCATTATCCATCCGCAAAACAAAAGTCTATCCACCCTACCATTTTCCAAGTCCATACACGTCGCAAATAAAAAATTCTAGAAAAAGTTAGATGAACCTAGACTATTGTATCTAGGTCGCAGTACGCCTGACTTGTATCTAAATTATTTATGAATGGGTAAGGCACAAGAGTGAAGCCGCAGTATAAGCCACTATATAAATAAACTGTGGCCTATGTATAAAGGAAATATTCGAGCCGAAAACTTTGGACGCCATTTGCATTCCACTTTGATATTCCGTAACGAACTGTGCGATCGGAAAGGAACGTAACAAAACTAAAAAGTTTGCGGAATAAAAGTTGAAAGCTGTGTTCAATTTTTTGTTTCAAATTAAATTGATTGAAAAGAAGCTTTTATTTGCAAATTATGGGTTGTTTAAAAAGAAACGTTCTAAATACCTATGTAAAGAGTGTATTATAGATACCTGGTGTTAATATATTGCTGGAGAAGTCTCGGACTTGCCGCAACCAACCTATCAGTCGGTCCATGAGCACAGCCACTCCTCCGGGAGTGTACGACTAAGAAGAAGAAGATTATTATATTAATAACTATCCTATACCCGGCAAGCTCCGTGCATTTGTCAAGAGTGAATAAAATGAATGATGAATGATGATTGGTATGTTCTTTTGAAGCCCGTTCCCACTTGTCAGAATCGGACGTCGGTGTCTAGGTCCACATTTGTCGAATGTCGGATTTGATGGAAGTTGCAGTAATTTTTTGCACTTTAGGTGACTGTACAAGTAGGTATGTGATGAAGCTTTTGTTGCGATATATTATTTAAAAAGAAAAGACATAAAACAGTCGTGAAAATAATATTTTTCATTTATTTATTTTAGACTCTAGGTCTACGAGCAAATAATTGTCGGAGCCGACAAAAATTCGTTGACAGCTTCAGACATAAAATGTTCAGCTACCTAACACTTGGTCGGGTTCGACCGACCGTGACAAGTGGGAACGGGCTCTTAAATATATATAAGTATATATTTTAGTGTGAGTTTAATCTAGATGAGGTTAATTAGTGTCTGTATGGTCTTTTGAGAATAGAAACGTATAGATTTGAGTAGATCTGTTCAGTTAGTGCAAGTAAAGACTGGTCAAAGGACCAGTAGCTTAGTTTATAACTACTTCCGTATATAAAAATAGCGTAGTAATCAATCATAGAATTATTTTTTTTTGGAGCAATCCGATGTAAAAAAGGGATAGTGCTATACGGCCAGTATAGCTTCATCTCTTTTTCATACCAGAATTTTGGTGATTTTGTGATGTCATGGTAGGGCTCTGAACTTCAAGAGGTTTCCTACCTTCTACAAACTAATAAATCTAACTTTTCACTAGCTTTAATAATAATAAAGGATATAATAATAATATCCTATATTATGAGGCATCTAAGGCCCATACAAAAAATACACAAATAATCTTACAAAAATAATAGACTAATACATATAAAATAAACTATTGACAAATTGCTTTGCCCGCGTTTTTTGCTCCGGTGGTGTAACCGAAATAAACCGGGCATTTTCGGAATTGAAAGTATCCAATGAGTATAGCGAAGGTTCAGGTAGCCCGTCAATGATATTATTTTCGAATCGATCCGTTGATCAATACCGACTTCACGAGACATTACCAGCAAACGAAGTACGAGCATTATTTAAAATCTTAAATAAATAATGTTGAGAAATATCGATAAGAAATAAATAATCCAGTGCCTGGTGGTTTTTACCAAGAACTTTTTGTGTTGTTGATGAAATTAAAAAAAATGTTGATTTTAATGCTAGTGGTGTAATCAAGATTAGATAAAAATCCACTAGCATTAAAAAATTAAAAATAAGCAATCTGTTTTCTACATAATTATTAATAGTTATACATATCATATTTTTAATTTTTATTTATTTTCTTTTTAAACATTCATAGTAAAGAAAAGTTCTTGGTTTTGATATTTCAACGCCCCAAGTTACTGGATTAAAATTGCAAAAGAATGGTTTTTTTTAGGAAAGTTTTCTTCTTTGACGTGAATAACTTCACCTCAGAGTGAAAATCGGTGGGGCCCCGCAGGGCCCGCCAATGCATACAACGGAACATAAACTTGCGTTGTATGTATTGTATCGGCTCATCATCATCTGCCTAGCCTTTTCCCAACTATATTGGGGTCGGCTTCTAGTTAAGCCGGATTTTAGCTTAATACCAGTATTTTACGAGGAGCGGCTGCCTACCAGACCTCCACTACCCATTAACTGGGGTAACACGGTACTTCACGGCAAGACTGGAGTCAGATTTACTGGCTTCTGACTATCCGTAACGACTGCCAAAAATCTTCAAATGACAGCCGGGACCCACGGCTTAACGTGCTTTCTGAGGCACGGAGGAACCTCGTTGTATACATTCTATCGGCAAAAATAAGCACCAAAAGTTAAATGCGTTAGCAACTGGGGCATATATGCCTAGTTGTCCACATTCTTTTACCTTGATTACTGTAATTCCAATAACTATTCAGGAAATAAATAAAGAATACTTCATAATTTTTCAATCAGTCATGATTTGTGTATCAAAGTTATATTTCGTATTCGAACATTAGTTTCTGAATACAAAATAATAATATGGTAGTCGAAATAGTCTATTAGGGAAAGAAAGAATTCTTTATAAGTTTTAGTAATAATGACCGTCGCCCAAGGCAATATCTACAGCATAATCTATGAAGTGTTTTGTGTGATTCCGTATATTATTAGGCAAAATAATTTTGTTGTGTTTCTGTTTTTTGTCCAATAGAATTTTACTTTTAACGCTTATCAACTGCGAAGCGTTAAGGTATTTTATTTATTTTGTATTAAAACATTGTAATGTTAATGAAAGAAAAGGGAGTTATACTCGTCAATATCCGTTACGTTATCATTAAATTCCTTTTCTAACTAATCTGGACTCATACGATCCATCCATCTTTTCTTTGGCCTCTCTCTCCTTTTCAATCCATTTACAAAAACATATACCCATAATTCTTGTAATCTGCGTTTCACCCTGCCAAGAGAAACAATTATTCTATTTCAAGAATTCAGTTAGGCCTCACTTTTAAACTTTGACAGAATAGATGACAGCTATATATAAAAAAATAAAATAAACCTCAATAAAAAAAGCTGACAGTTATCGTGACTTGTTGGCAGTTAATTTATTTAAACTGTTTTATTTTATTATCTTGGCGCACGTGATGTATGTACCCGTTAATTTGTTTGCTGAGTTATAGTACTCTGGTATATATGTATATATGTTACTAGCGACCCGCCCCGGCTTCGCACGGATGCAAATTTATCAGTGTTACTCTACTATATTATATTATTATTATACATTCAAACATTCCTCTTGAATAACTCTATCTGTCAAAAAAAATCCGTAGCGTAGTTTTAAAGATTTAAGCATACATAGGGATATAGGAACAGAGAAAGCGACTTTATTTTATACTATGTAAGTATGTAGTGACTTTTTGGTCTGTGCAATTGTTTGAAAGAGTAACCGACGTAACCGTAGTCCAAAGAAAACATGGATGTATGAATTGGATGAAAGGTGTGAGGAGTGATATGGAAGGAAAGGGAGTTAGTGATGATGTGACGGGTGGCTGGACAGAATAGAAGAAAAAAACGTGTTGCGCCGGCCCCACGTAATGTGGGATAAGGGCAGGAAGAAGAAGAAGAGTAACTGCTGTCCTGGAACTCGCAGAGGAAAACGACGAATCTTAGTTTTTGTCAGGAAAAGTCTGATTTTTTCTATCGTTCCATCCTAGTGCGGAAACTGCGGGAGAAGTAATTCTGATGATTCCCTTTCCAAAACAAAAAAAACCCTAGAGCGGAAGAAGTCATTCGGTGCTTTCCCAGCTCAAAATAAAGTTATCGTCCGTCTAATGAAAGCGCGACCTGAGAAAAAAAGGTTAAATCCTAAAATTTTGTATGTGGTATTACTAACTACTAGGAGAATCTGCATCGAGGACATATTATAGGTATAATATAATACTAAAGAGCGTGAGGACGCTGGCAGAAACCAGCGTCTTCTTCAGCGCTCGTTTCATCCCCTTAGGGGATGAATATTAGAAAATCCTCCCTTAGAGCTCGTTTACATTGTAAAAGGAAACCTTGAGCAATTTTTCGCGTTCCTAGAGCCAGTAGTTTTGTCTGTGCGTTGATATGTCAATCAGGCAGTATCTCCTTTTATATTATAGACAGGTAAACAAATATTATTAAAAGCGAACACATCAACTTATTTTAGCTGTTCGCGTCTCATGAAACGCCTCATAAATATGGAAACTACAACATCTAAAGACCTAAGTTTGACCGGTAGAGAATGCCTTGTTGCATTAAGTCCGCCTATGTACCACTACTGTACATCATCATCTCATCATCTACTTAGCCTTTTCCACACTATTTCGGCTTCGGCCTCCAGTCAAGCCGGATTTAGCTGAATACTTACCAGTATTTTACGAGGAGCGGCTGCCTACCAGACCTCCACAACCCATTAACTGAGGTGACACGGTACTTCATGGCAAGACTGGAGTCAGATTTACTGGCTTCTGACTATTCATAACAACCTACGGCTTAACGTGCTTTCCGAAGCACGGAGAAAACTCGGCAAGTTTGTTAAAATGGTCACCCATCCACAGACCAACCTTGGCAAGCGTGAAGAAGATCGACCCGTGTGGCTGTCATTATCTAGCCACGAGCTCCTCAACCACTACTGTACCACTACTGTACATGAAGTTTAAATAAATAAATAAGCCCTAAATTACTCAACAGAAAACGATTTTCACAACAATCACAGACTAAACCATTAAGTTCTTTACAAACAATAACAAAAGATTTTCAATCCAAACAGAACAAAAGTTTGTCTAGCACATCACAAATAAAACAAAGTAACTAAACCTAAAACTGGACGGAATCCTAAATCCGGCCGTCCGTTATTATGTTCTAGTAAACAGACTGTTCCTAATGAGTGTTTCACACGCTATCCTAGATTGTTTTACCGTTTATTTGTATTTCTATTCATATACTAAGCCTAATGTTGTAATATTGAAGACAAAATGTAGGAACTCTTTTCGTACATAATACTTCAAGTTTTATGAATCCGAAATCAGTCTGAGAAAATTTACACCACATGATGGAGAACTCGAACTAATGAGTTTTTCCCACTCTCTACTCAGGGCGGAATGGATTTTTTGATGATTAACTTGAAAAAGGTACTTTTGATAATAAGCGAAGTTTTTAGCAACCTTTGAATGCAAAGTGCAGCTGTAGAAAGAGGTGTGTTTTTGTTACTAATAATTTGGGCTTGTGGGATTTTTTGTGACAAATATCAAGTAACCTTAGATGGTAAAGGATTATTGAAAGAATACAGGTGATATTTTTTTTAGAAGCCTGGCACACCTACTCACTTCCACACTGAGCTGGAATTTTAATTTAATTATATGATGATATCCTACCTCAAAAAAATAATAAAAAGACGGCTAATACATATCAAGTAAACATGCTCACAAAACGTTCTAATTATGTCATATATTTCCCTCTAACGCACAAACCAAGAATTAATGTAACAGGACTTATATTACATTTATCATTCGCTTATCCTCAATGATAAGCATAATTATTCTTGAAGGTAATAATCATAATCTATTATTAGATGCCAAATAAATTGCTCCAGTTGTAATTTTGATGTTCCAGATAATGTTATATGTTACAGACAGAGGTACGAGTATCTTTGTGATTCTAATAATGGTTATTATTGTAAACTAGCTTCTGCTAGCGGTTTTGCCCGCGTAAAAGTAGAATTTTTCCAAGTGAATACAAACATACTCACGCACCAAACATACATACTCCAAGATCCCAAAATTAAAAGTATCCTTTGCCCTGTTTCAGGTATTTCATCCAAATCCGTTCTGCAATTTGAGCATAAAGAAGTAATAAGCAAATTAATGTATACTATAATAGACACATCCATAAATATCGACCTCAAATACTTACCTTCTCCCCTGAACAAAAAGTGGAGTGTCAGACTTTTACTGACTAAAATCTACCTGTGTGCCTTCAGTTGCCCTTTACGTTATAGGGTCTCAATAACTCTTTCAAATAATGTTGCCTTACACTGAAACCTAACTTTTTTATTATTGATGGAAAGCCTCGATGCGGTCGACTATGGAACATATTTGCCTTGAAGTATGCCTTACAAGCATGGTTTGCCTATTCATTCTTGACTCAAAGACCCTAAAAGGTTATAGTTATCACTAAACAGACTCCGGTAGGGAATACCACTCCTTAGCTGTACGTTGCCGTTGTGGGTACCCACAACGAAAGTGTCGCAACTGAGCGAACTGTTGAAACTAAGCTGAAGTTTACCCAGGAAAAACTAAAATACTTGTACTAACCGCGGTCACTGGAATGCCCCCTTTAAAGCTGTAGTATGTTTGAAATTTTACCCGAAATTCTTGAACAGTATACCGAGTAGTTTTGGTACACGGAAACATGTTTTTACGCAACGAAAACAAAATAAAAATATTTTGTTAAGCCGAACTCAGCTGAAGTGTAAATTCGACATTTCGTATTCCATTTCACGCATCCATTAAATTTTACCGTATAGTCATATTTTATATATTAATGTAACACAGATGGAGGTTATGAATATGAACTAAAAATATTCATTATATTGAAAAAACGGTAAAATTTGGAAGTGATGATGACGTCACGACGTAGTTGCTGCACGAAGGCTGCGCTGACGTTCTTTGTCGTGGGTCACCAGTTTGGAGGTAATGGAACAGAGAGTAAAGTCCCACATACCTCCATTGAAGAAGGGGGGATCCTCCGACCGGACGGGTGTTATGTCCGGTGGGCTACTGCCCGATAGATGATTTCGGGCTGTTGCATCTATTCAAATCGCGCGAAAAACTTAGCTTGCGCGATGCAGGATTCAGTGACGTCATATGTAGTAGATCGTAGTCGCTACACCTGCACCGTTCGAAGGTTAGGCAAGTTATGATTGTAGAAGTAAGTCTCCTCTTTGAGGAGTGGCTGGAGAGGCACCATGGCAGCCTCACCTTCAGCGCTGTGCCCTCGTCGTTTTATGTATGAGGGCATGGCATTTTTGCTGAGCGTTCGGCCGTTTTGCGCGGTTTTGGACGCATATTTCCCCCTTTTTTTTTATTTTTGTTTCATTATTCTTTTCATGTATGCGTCTTTCCGCACATATAAACCGTTTTTCTTTCTTTCTTTCTTTCTTCTTTCTTTCTTTACCTTCATGACACAGGTCCTCACTGGACATTGTTGTGGCGGATTTAGGTGGAAGAAACACCCGGATGTCACCATTGTGCATACCGCCCTGAGAAGGTGGACGTGTGGCTTGCTCGGGTGGAACAATACCGTGTCTTCGTAGAGGCGATCGGTGGTAGACCTCACAGGCCGAGCCCTGAATCAGGCCATGGTCTGGAGCGAGTGGGGATGGGATGCGGATGCCTTTTTGAGAAGAAGACGGCTACAAACGATAGGAAACGGACTTCCTCTATGCTCCAGCCACCGACAAAAGAGACTCACCAGACTCGAAAGTCACAGGGCGATCCTTGCTTCGGTAACTCACCGCTAATTACTGCGGAATAAGCTACAGAACAAATTCCGCCCGAAAAAAAAGTCGAAATTAAAATCGAAGTCCAAAAGAATTTGATCGTTTTAATCGGATCGGTCAAAGAGCAAAGCACAAAAAATAATTCCAAGATTAACCCAAATATCAACAACAACAACATCTGGATCCATTCAACATTATATTAAAACGTCGCCATAATATTTTATAGATCACCAGATTCACGCATAAAATTACACTCATTAAAATAAATCTCTTGCTCACAAAATGCGGGGAAGCGATTTAATATTTTCCGGGGAAATTTGTAACGATCTTTCTTTTTCTATTTATATTCTTAATTCTGTTTATTTTCTCAGATAAAATGGCACTTCAAACAGTTATTTACTTTGTTAGGTTACTGTATTGAATTTCAGGAGTATGAAATTTCAGTGGGGCGTTGTTGGCCTTAAAAAGCTTGGGTTTGCCGTATCGGTAGTGATTAAAGACGGTACAACCCTGATATTATATTGACGAAGGTTTACGCTCAAATAACTAAGCGAATTTGGAAAAAATATGATATACGGGTAGATTAAGGTGTCACATGTTGTTGAATTGTCATACGTCATTACGATAATTTCTCTGTAAGTACCAATTATTCTTTTTTTATGGGAGAAAAAAAGAAGAAAGAAAATATGTTTATTTGGCACATCATGATTCATGAACCTAATGTTTGCAAACTAAAATGAAACATAAAAAATAAACACGTAATGGAAGCTGAACTATTAACTGGTTGCGGAGCCGGTGATATTGTTTTTATTCCAAGAATACCTGTAATTCCTAACAACTTTCCTTTCTCTTTCAAACGAGTGCAATTCCCAGTTAGTCTCTGTTATGCCATGACGATTAATAAAGCTCACTCTGTTGCGGGGGTGGACCTATTAGATGCTGTTCCCATGGTCAACTATACGTAGCTCTTACACACGTAAACAACACCAATTATCTTTTTGTTTACTTTCCAGATGGTTCCACAGCTAATGCTGTTTATAAAGAATGACTAGAATAAATAAATTATATTTGTACCGGTATTCTCCAACAGCGCTTTGCACTAAAAAATACAATGTGCAGTTTCGACATCCACGCGAACGAAGTCGCGGGCACAGCTAGTAAAAAATAAAAACGTAAAGAAATAAAATTAACAATATAATTAGATCTCATGGCTTCGCCAAAGGAAGGGAGCTAACTTTATCTCACATAGCACCCAAATTGTGTGAACCTTACCCCCCCCCCCCCTTTCTATTCTTACCCCCTGTCACGATAGCGAAAACTTAAATAATACCCTTAATAATATTCTCACCAAAACAGTAACCTGGTTAAATGATCATAATTTGGAAATTAACTTTAAAAAACTAAACTTATTACGTTCCACCCCCACCAAAAAAGTAACTTACATGTAAACTTCTATTTTAATAACCAAAAATTGGAACTGGTCAACGAGTTTTCCTTGTTGGGATTAACGATAGATACGAACATTAGCTGGAAAGCACATATTCAGAAGATAAAGGCTAAACTTTCTACATTTTTGTACAGATGTAAATTTATACAGATTGAATGACATTAAATAATTATGGAACAGTAATATAATGAAATGAATGGCTAAATTATGAAATGTTAATTAATGTAGAATATATAATGTAATTTAATAAATTTATATTTATTTTAAGTAATTTAATTTATTGTAGATTGACTTGCATTTTTAAAATAATTTACTATTGACATTGTATGTAATTGTTTATTTGACATTGTTTATTGTGATTTTACTAATTATGTGTATTCCTGTTAAAGGTTTTATCTCATAGATTTGATTTTAATTCTATATAATTATGGATCACGATAGAAAAATATATGAAAGTACTGATTAATATACTTATTGAATGTAAAGATAAAAATAATATAAAGTTTTGAAAGGTTTAAATGATTATTGTACTTATCGAAATGTTATTTACCATCTATGTATGTACATTGTGGAATGCAATAAACATTAAAAAAAAAAAACCCTTTTTTTGTGAGTCGGACAAAATCTGCAACAGGAACCCGAAACCATCGTGTCCGGTCAGTATTTACATCAGGCGGAAAGTGCTTGACTAACCAATCCAGGCCTCGGCTTTTTTGAGAGAAATCATCAAATTTTTTTACTCGCGCTAGGTAGTTCTAGAGAGTATCACACTTTTACTGACTAAAGCTGCTAGCTGCTAGCTGTCTTCAATCGCATTATTGTATGAAATTATCCCAAGGGAACATACTCCCGGGATCAAAAGTATTCTATGTGCTATTCCAAAACGTGGTTTGTCCGTTCCATAGTTTTAGCGAGAAAGAGTAACAAACATCCTTACTCGCATTTATAACTCTAACAGGCTATCTGTACCTACAGTGTGCACAGTTTAAATAAAATAATAGCGCCCATCATTTCAACACCTCTCAACAAACAATATTCCACCGAAAACACTTCTTTATAATCGCAGAACTGTGTACAAGCGTGGCGGCGCGGAACAAAGCCGAGCTGAAATGTGCACTGCGGTAGTGCACGTCACTGTGCTCAGTGGATTGTGGAGATTGGCCGCTGTGGGGAAGGGAATAAAGGTGATAAGATTTTTATGATTTTAGAGGTACTGAGAGTAGACTACGACCATACACATAAAAAGACTTATGTGTGAAGTTTGTAAGAAAATCTTTTTGTTTTTATTTATTCATTTCCAACCACGAGAACACGGGAACCACGCGAACTGTGAACTTTATTCCAGTGCCCCACAATAGGACACTCAACCCTATCCGTTATGGTATTTAGAAGACCGTTGGGGCTGTCCCGCACACGACGCATCAGGGAGGCCACAAGCCACCAGGGCCATCAGGAGGGATTTTCATAAATATGAGAAAATACCGGAATTTATCCTCTCTTCCCAATGGAAGTAACGCATTCATTCTGGTACTTACTCAGTGAGAAACAGGTTCCGAAAAAGTATAAATCTAAGGCCTACCTAGAATCCTACTAATGTCATGAAGACGAAAGTTTGTATGTATGGATATTTGTTACTCTTTCACACATCATCATCTGCCTAGCCTTTTCCCAACTATATTGGGGTCGGCTTCCAGTCAAGCCGGATTTAGCTGAATACCAGTATTTTACGAGGAGCGGCTGCCTACCAGACCTCCACAACCCATTAACTGGGGTAACACGGTACTTGTTACTCTTTCACGCAAAAGAAGATAAAAGAAGGGTACATGGGTACAGTATGTCCTGAAATAGTACTGCTTTCAGTTATTTTTTGAGCTCTTTATCTAAAGATATTTTTTAACAATCTCGCGGGCAAAGCCACTGGCAGAATCTACTTCATAAATAAAGCAATAGAAAATATTAAGTTTTCTGTGTCAAAACCCTTGAGGAAACATAATGTCAAGATTATACGAACATGCTTAACAAAATGAGTCCTTATTATAAAAGCCACTATATTGTCAAGGATCCAATTATTTGCCCAGTCAAGAATACTTGTTACAAGATGGAAGATAAAAAAGGGTAAGAATACATAAATATAAAAGATAAACCGGTTTTTCATATACGAAGCGTAATTTTTTGGGACAGGCCGGGACGATAATAATTTTGGTATTCAATCTGGGAGAACGATCGATATTTTGAGTTGAACACAAGCTAGGCTTCGTAGAAATGTACCTACAGTATTATGTAATCTAGTTACTTAGTCCAAACAATGAGAGATTTTTGAAAATTCACACCACAGGTTGCAGCTACTAAAGATAAACTAATCTATCCTTTTGCCCTTCCTTGCTTTCCTAAAGGAAAGATATAGACCTACCGACGGTTAGCATTTCCTACCAAAAGTTATGGATTAATAGACAGAATTTGACTGTTTATCGGGGATAGCTATCTATCTATGAACTGCGGTAGGTTATTGAAAACGGGCGTTAGCCGAGAGGTTTTCTATTTTTGAAATCCTATACAAGACGTTGACATCTAACGTTTGACATTGACGTTGATGTCTAACTAATGTCATTAACATATAAGCGTTTTGACAGGTGCCTGAATCTGACGCTTCAGTGCTGCTATCTGGTAAATGTCATTTTAGAACAACCTCATTCAAATAAACAACAATTTTATTCAAAATTGGAAAGAAAAAGCGAGGTATCGTGATCGTTAGACGGAATGGAAGGAAGCCTTTGCCCAGCAGTGGGACAATACGCGGTGGCTATGAATTAATGAAAATTTTCATGAACGCTTTTTAATTATGGAATTTTCCCTTCCTATTTCAGCTAAAAACGAAGACGGTCGCTTATAATTATTATTCCAAAAAAGGGTCGATATCTTTGCATATTTCTTGTTCTTCCTGTTCTTTTTTTGTCCCATATTACGAGTAGGTACTTGGGGGTCGGCGCAACTACTTTTTTTGGTGCATTCTATCAAGTCTGTCGTCACGCTATCACTAACTCTCTTTTCTTTCATAACTATCACTCCTCGCACAAGAACAAGCTATCCTATATCTTTATTATCCATATCTTTAATTGCCTCCTGCTCCCTTTCCATCCATCTACATCTTTGCATATACTGGAAAAGTTTTTAACCGCTGCGTAAATTTTTTTGGTGGCTCAGTGTAAGTAATAGAACACAAGTCGACTTCAAGGTTAAGCAACGCTTGCCAAGGTTGGTCTGTGGATGGGTGACCATCATAATATAACGAGTTTCCTCCGTGCCTCGGAAAGCACGAAAACCGTAGGTCCCGGCTGTCATTTACAGTTGTTATGGCTAGTCAGAAGTCAGTAAATCTGACTCCAATCTTGCCATGAAGTACCCTGTTACCTCAGTAATTGGGTTGTGGAGGTCTGGTAGGCAGCCTATGCTTTCTGAGGCACGGAGGAAACTCGTTATGTTAAGATGGTCACCCATCCACAGACCAACCTGGGCAAGCGTTGCTTAACTTTGAAGATTGATCTGTGTTCCATTACTTACACTGAGCCACCAAAAAAAAAAATACGCAGTGGTTAAAAACTTTTCCTGTATACGTTAAAAATAAAATAAAGAATAAAAAGTTGATTTATTTACTTTGCAATACAATTTTTTGGCATAAGGTTCTAGTTGTAGTATAATATTTTAGAACCCATTAAGGCTAATTTATCAAACGTCAGAAAACTAGAAAACTTTTCAAAAGCTGTCGAAGAAAGAATTTTATTTCTCTTAAAGTTATATAACGACTGAAAAATCGGTCCTTATTTGGGTTTGTTTCAACGGGCCATCAATCTCTAGAGCCTTTTCATGACTATTTTCATCATCTGCCTAGCCTTTTCCCAACTATAATGGGGTCGGCTTCCAGTCAAGCCCGATTTAGCTGAATTCCAGTATTTTACGAGGAGCGGCTGCCTACCAGACCTCCACAACCCATTACCTGGGGTAACACGGTACTTCATGGCAAGACTGGCCTTTTCATAACTATATTGACGAACAAAAAACAAAGGATAATTAGGATATTTTGGCAGCATGCTGGGTGTAGTAGTTGAGCGATTGGCTGCTTTACTGCGTGTCGTGGATTCGATTCGAGCGCTGAACAAATATATTTTATTTTTAATATTTTGCCTCTCACTAGGAATTACTTCTGTATTATGGATGTGGCCACAAACATACAAACTCAGATAGATACACATTCTTCTTCTTCCTGCCCTTATCCCATATTATTTGGGGTCGGCGCAACATGTTTTTTTCTTCCATTCTGTCCTGTCACCCGTCATGCTATCATCAACTCCTTTTTCTTTCATATCAGTCCTAATACAATCCATTCAGCTTTTCTTTGGTCTCCCTCTTCCTCTCCAGCCCTCCACATGTAAATTCATAACTGCTTTAGTAACATGCGTTTCATCCCTCCATCATACACATCCAAACTCGGAAAAACTATCTGCATGCAAATATTTTGTTCCGTGCGGGATTCAAACTTGTGACACGCACCGCAGCAGCCAATCGCATAACTACTGCGCCACCTGTGACGTCAATATATGGCCTATAGATAGCTGTTACGGGTCTAAGGGCCTGTTTCACCACCTATGATTAAGTTTCGAGTATCGTACTTGACAGATAATTTCATACGAATTCTGTCACATTTTTGAATTTATTCAGTGAGTAGTGCCTACTCAGACATTGTGAAACAGGCCCTAAGTGTGTCGTGTCTACAGGTTAACATGTTTGTAAGCACACCCAAAATACAAGAGTAATTTCCTACAGTAGGGCAACTTTTTGTTAGCAGTAGATTATACTCAAAGAGATAAAGCAATGCCTTAAGACGCGGGCTTATTGAAATCCGAGTGTCACGAAGGATTCTGAGGGTTAAACCTCGAGCGTAGCTTTACTTTAGGTTTACATGACCTATAATATAATTTGAAATTTGTTTGTCTAAGATATGTAAACATCATCATCTTCATCATTTCAGCCGAAAGACGTCTATTACTGGACATAAACCTCCAAGTGTTTCAATAACGACCGACCCTGTGCGTCTCGCATCCATCGGTTTCCTGCGACCCTAACCAGATCATCGGTCCATCTTGTGGGAAGTGTTCAAACGCTGCGTCTTCCGTTACGCGATCGCCAATTCAGAACTTTTCGTCCATATCGACCATTTATTCTGCGAGCGGTGTGGGACATTCACTACAACTTAAATGCTCCACTAAATATACAATTTTATAAACTAGCGACCATCCTCGGCTTTGCACGGGTGCAAAATTATCAGTGTTTCTCTACTATATTACGCATGTTTTATACATATAAACCTTCCTCTTGAATCACTCTAACTTTAAAAAAAACCGTGTGAAAATCCGTTGCGATCCAAGCATACTCGTACATAGGAACAGATCGACAGCGGGAAGCGACTTTGTTTTATACTATGTAGTAATAACAAAGAAAACGTATCACTAACCATAAAAACAAAACCATAATACCCTCAGATCAAAACTCACCAATCAACGACCTCAACAAAACCGCAGCCTCAACAAAGAACTATTTATTCCCCAGCCAAGTGTCGCGTGTGTCTATCGGCGTGTCAGTCCTCACGTAGAGCTGACAAAGCTAGCGGACACTCAGCGAGAGTGCTCTCAGCAGTGTCGAGTGCCTTGTAACGAAGTAAGAAGTAGCTGAGATACGAGGCGTGTGAGTTGCCTAGATTTGTGTGTAGATTTTGCTGTACTGAGGGTAAACGAAGATTTTTAGTGATTTTTGAAATAAGAATAATGTTTATTGTTCATTGTTACAATAAAGATAACATACCTTGACACTATTACAAGATTATCAATATTATCTGTAACTATTTCAGTAACCAGTAGAACGTTTAGATGGTGGTCCCCAAACTAGGTAAAGCTAAATAATAAAGAGTAAAAAATAGCATTAAAAACAATCAAAATTAAAATAAAGTTTTGCTATGTTAAATAGATGTTGTTGTTTTGGTTGTATGAATGCCTGTAATGATGATGACTGCTTGTGTGTGTGGGGACGGACATCCTCACGCCCTAGTCGCCTCAACAGGAGATACCACGCCGGGCGTCGGGTGTTTCTGGACGATCTCCAGCCACCATTGGCGCTAGTTTGCTGACGACGAGCAATGGGTAGTTCGCCGTTTGGCCGTCCGTTAACCGTTACTTTTGAATTAAAATGAGGTCAAAACGTATAACCGTGTTACTTTGATTCAAACATATTCCTTTCTCAATCTTTTTGTAGCCATTTGGCAGTAGAATAACCGTGACAAAATATAATATGTTTGTTTAACCAAAACATAAATTATATATATGCAGATCTCAGCATAAAAGACTCTTGCTAACAATGTAAAGCTACTGTGATATTTCATTTTAAGATAAAATATTACATTAACTTAACCTACTAGACACGATTAAGATGGGTACGATAACACACAAAATGTTCTCTTTCCTTCGAACTCACTTAAACTAAATCCTTTACTATGTTAAATTCATACAAAATATTATAAACTTTATGTTACCCAAATATCTTTGACATTTATTTAGCTTTATCATTTGAATAGAGCGAAATAAATGTCAAAGTCGTATAAAATTTGACATATTTGACGTGAAATAATATTTTTCATCCCACCATCTCGGAAAGAGTATTTTTAATCTTCAATATCTGAGTGGAAAAGCCGTTTTTATTCTCTAGAGGATAAAGTAAATTGAATTTAGAACATCGTGTGTAGCGACTACGATCATCGACATCTACACATGACGTCACAGAATCCTGCATCGCGCAAGCAAAGTTCTCCGCGCGATTTGTATAGATACAACAGCCCGAAATCATCTATCGGGCAGTAGCCCACCGGACATAACACCTCGTCCGGTCGGAGGATCCTCCCTTTTCAATGGAGGTATGTGGGACTTTACTCTCTGCCTCACTACCTCCAAACTGGTGACCCTCGACCATGAACGTCAGCGCAGCCTTCGTGCAGCAACTACGTCGTGACGTCATCATCACTTCCTCAAGCTTTCGAGCAGCGAGCCACGCAGCCAGCACGGCACTGAGGGTATCATGACCACCAGCTTGCCTAACTGGACATACCTGGTCATCACCTTCAGCCTCATCATCGACCTTGGCACACCGCACCTTCGGCCAGTCACATGAAGAGCTATGAAGAACCTCTACTGGTCGACGCCAGCAATCAAGCCCTACGTCGCACAGTCCAGCTCCGACTCACTGGAGCCAGCTGTATAACTCCGACCCACTGGAGCCTGCAGCATCATCCCGACTCACTGGGACATCATCACCCCGACTCACTGGGGCATCATCATCCCGACTCACTGGGACATCAATACCCCGACTCACTGGGGCATCATCGCAGACAGTTCCGACTCACCGAGAACTATGCGATATCCGGTTCCGACTCACTGGAACCAGCAGCATTACTCCGACTCACTGGAGCCTTGCAGCATCGTTCCGACTCACTGGAACAACACCACCCCGATTCACTGGGGCATTACCGCAGCACAAAGTTCAGACAGCACCTCACTGTGAATTATGCGGTATTGGGTTCAAACCCACACAAAGCAACCTACCGCTGGCCTGGCACGCATCATATGAAGCATCAAGGACTATCGATCTCCGATCTCCGGAGGGGAGTGATGTAGCGACTACGATCATCGACATCTACACATGACGTCACAGAATCCTGCATCGCGCAAGCAAAGTTCTCCGCGCGATTTGTATAGATACAACAGCCCGAAATCATCTATCGGGCAGTAGCCCACCGGACATAACACCTCGTCCGGTCGGAGGATCCTCCCTTTTCAATGGAGGTATGTGGGACTTTACTCTCTGTCTCACTACCTCCAAACGTGTGCAAGTCGTGTGCACTAAGTTTGTGAATTAAAAAAAACATTAAACCTATTTACTGCTACCTCTATGGTGCCGAATATATCATACAACTTTTTTTTAATTTGTTAAAAACTCAGACTCGGAACCTTCTTGGTGTTCTTTTTTCAATTAGCTTTGTACGCGGTTCTTTACGCGGCATTTTTTCACATCATTGTTAAACCTTATATTAAAAACAAGAAACTTGAAAACAAGTGAAAAAAACTAAAATGAGTGATTCTAGCGACGAGGAAGTTTGTTTGACGCCAACAAAATTGACTGAAACTGTTAATAATGCGCAAATGAGCTTTCTCCCTCAACAATCACGCGAGAAGTATTTAAAAAAGTACGATATGTTCAACAAGTGGCGACTAGCAAAAGGAGCCAAAACTTTCTCAGAAAACGTTTTTTTTTTTTTTGCATTTAGTCATTTCCTCGCTGAGGTGGAATGAAAAGGTACGTGTTGCACTCGAGTGCAAAGATTTTTTACCTCGTGCTCTTTTAATTCCCTCGCTAACGCTCAGGATTCTAATTATGAATCACTCGCTGCGCTCGTAACGGGTAACTTGTCGTCTGGCCATCTGATAACCGTCCGGATCAAGAGCCCGAGTCATCAAGGGTCCGTAGAATTCCACGCACGCCTAAAAGAAATGATAGCCGTCAGGGCCCAGCCGGGCCGAAGCCCACTGGGATCATGGGTTGATTTCGGAAAGGGAAACCCGTAGTCCCAGAACGTAAAAGGGCAACTGAAGGAACATAGGTGTGAATTTAGTCAGTAAATATCTGGTACAATAAAGCGGGAGCATTTTAGCCAGTAAAATTCTGACAAGCCTCTCTTCACCCTAGGGTGGGAGAAGTAAGTTGAAAATGTTCCACCGCAAAAATAAGTCTGACTATGGTATGTGGTCTACTTAGGTACTGTTTTGTCTAATATCATTTGACGGTAAGCTCAGACCTGCTTCTTCTCACTTTATTTGACGGTCAAATAAAGCTTCTAATCATTTTATTAGTCCCAAAAAGTCATTTATCTTTATTTTTCGACCACAACAAGCCCTTCTAAAGAATTATGAGTGTAGTTAAATACGACATTTTGATAAATATTCATATTTCGCATTGGTTTTTTTGCCCGGGTCGGACCGGGCATTACCGGACAGGGTTGAAACATGGGTGTGACAGCAGGGCCGGGCAATATCAAACGATTTGCAATATTTTATAAGTGTTACATTTTTGTTCGATACTTTTTTTTTTTGTTTTGTTGACTAAATTAGCTGGAAAAGTGCGGTGTGTAATGACTTTGTTTTTAGCTTTCTTAAAAATTGAAAAGAAAATTAATAGAAGAATAAAATGAAAATTAATTATTAGTCCTCAAAACAATACAATTTGCTTTATCGCCTTTGGCGATCCGTTGTTTTAGCACCTATTATTGACGTGATTCAGAAGGCTGCCCAGAAATGTTAGTGTCAAGGTAGGTTACTGCTATTCCATCTTCTAGAGAGGGAGCCTGAGTAGCAGTAGTGAGAATATAATCATCATCATCATCATCTGCCTAGCCTTTTCTCAACTAAATTGGGGTCGGCTTCCAGTCAAGCCGGATTTAGCTGAATACCAGTATTTTACGAGGAGCGGCTGCCTACCAGACCTCCACAACCCATTAACTGGGGTAACACGGTACTTTATGGCAAGACTGGAGTCAGATTTACTGACTTCTGACTATCCGTAACGACTGAGAATATAATAAGGCTAATAATTATGCTTATACCTTTTTATATGCTGCTAGCAATGAAACCGAACAGATTGAATATAAAACATTTAATATTGCTAACCTCCAATGCCAACTTTCCTCCAAGAATTCGACAAAACTATTTGCAAATTCAATTCCGATCTTCGTAAAGTCCGCATTCAGTGTCGCTCGTCCAGAAAATGGTGGCATTACGTTAAACTGTCCAGAAAACGTCGGAATTACAGGGTGTTCCCGCCACAGGCATTCCGAACGTGTAGCCGTTGAGAGTCGGAGGCGACCGCAAGTATGTGCCTCCGTTTGTATGGTCACAATGTTTACATACGTAAAATTTTGGAAAAAGATACTCTGTGTTAAAAGTTCAAAGTTTAAATTCCATTGAGAGTGTCAAGTTTATATGTATATGTCTTTTTTTTGTATGGTCACAATGTTTACTTACGGATCTGTATTTAAATTTCGAATTCTAGATAATGAACAAATTTTGGAAAAACCTACAAATACTACCCAATCACTTACTCACGTTCTCTCTCTATCACTTTTTTGAACAACCTTACTAACCAAACAACCTTGATCCTATGCTTTTTCCTTCGAAAAAACTGTATCATAATTTTACAGCAATTCTTTGTCACAAATCACCTACAAACACTTATATATTCAGATATTCACACACCTATCCCTATCAATCGCTTCACTTCAGTAACTACGATCAAATCAATCCCACCCTATTGTTCCCTACACGCTATAACAACCACAAATATGGCGTATTATGTACTAGAGTTGTGTTTATTTATGTGTTACCGGCCAAATCCGATTTTAGGATAAACTAGTTTTGCCTAGGCCAAACCAATTCTCTTTACTCGCATGAAACGCCGCGAGACTCTTATTTCTGGGTATTTATAAAAAAAAAACTAGCTTTAGCCCGCAGCTTCGCCCGCGTACATAAAATATAGCCTATGTCACTCAGGAATACAGCAGCTTTCTATTGGTGTAAAAATTTTAGCAATCGGACCAGTACTTCCACAGATTACCTCATACAAACAAAAAAAAACAAACTTTACCTCTTCATTATATTAGTATAGATAACCACGAAAGCTAAGGCGGAAGCTTTGCTCCGCTCCACTCCCACCTTAGCCTTCTAACCTAACCTGTCCGTGTCGTGGTGTCCTAAAATTCTACTGCTAAAACTAACCGACTAATATCGCGAGTTTGGACTAGGCGAAATTTGTTCATCCTAAAATCTGGTTTGGCCGGTAACATATGTGTTGCTTATGTATGTAGTAGCAAACTGTGTACTGGTTTGTATATAGATATTGTGCTCCTAAATTATGTGTTGTTTTGTCCTAGTTGTGGGCCGATATAGAGTGAGATAACATGGACCGGAATATGATTAAATGAAGCATTTAATGTTTTTCATGCTATTTGAATAACTATAGTTTGGTATGTTCAAAGGTTATTCAAACATTTCCGTATACTCGAATAGATATCGTGGGTGCGTTTATAAACATTTAAACTCATATACACAAGACATCTATGCCTGAAACAACTATCTATGCGTACGGCTAAGGAGTGGAATTCCTTCCGGAGTCTGTGTTTCCTGATAGCTACAACTTGGGGGTTTTTAAGTCAAGAGTGAATAGGTTACTTCTAGGCTAGCGTGCTCCATCGTCGGCCACATCATCGCTTACTATCTGGTGAGAAAGTGGTCAAACGGGAGCCTATGTACTTATAATACAAAAAAACTGCATGCTATACAAATATTTGTTCCGTGTGGGAATCAAATCGCGACACATAATTCACTAGCCAATCGCAATTGGCAACAGAAATAAATTGTCTGTGAAAACAATTGTTGAGGTATCAAGGTTCTTGAGTACAGCCTAGTAACAGACAGACGGACAGCGAAGTCTTAATAAGCAATAGGGTCCCGTTTGTGCCCTTTGGACACAGATCCCTAAAAATAAAACTTGAACTAGAACAACTAGACTTGTAGAGCTACATTAGATGCACGCCACGCGACTTCGTTCTACGTACAAATCAGGCGTGGCCTACGTCTGCATCTAATGTAGTTCCCGGTTAAGTAATTCTATAAATACATTAAGGGTCAGTTCACACCGAGACGCGACGCGACGATGCAGGAAGAGGCCAGTGATTTCGAGGTGCGCCGCACGCCGCGCCGCCGCGAGACGCATCGTAACATTGCGAGGCGCATAGTAAAATCGTTGGCAACACGATGGTCGCGAATGTAAAAACGTTCCGCTGCGCAGCGCTGCATGAAGCAACGTATTCTAAAATCTCTAAATGAACTGTGTGCCTTTTCGTGTAGTAAAAAAAGTTCTATTTTGAGTAACTCTATTAAAATGTGCACGTAGCGTCGCATCGCGTCGCGTCTCGGTGTGATCTGACCCATAGTCTATTCAGTCATATAAATACATTAGACACGTATTTACTTCAACAAACCAAGCAGTATATTCCAATTAAACACAACATGTCCCTAGCTAATAGAAACGAATGCCTGTCTCCGTACGTTGGCCCGCGGTAATTAGAACTTGCAATGGTAATGTGCCACACTGCACGGAATGTCCCACTATATTTCTTATACCTTTTTATTTACACCAGGGGTGGCCAACTTGATTTGACCCACAATCTACCGTTTACTGATAAAACTTTGTGAGATCTACCAATTACATAATAAAATAAATTTGACAATGAGCTAGTGAGCTCAAGAACTTGAGCAACAAATCAGTCCGATTTTATTACAAGGAACAAGAAGTTACGGGGCGACAATAAGGTAAGAGAATGGTGTGGCAGATAATAGCTAGCTTTTTGCCACATCGCGACATAGTCCTCTTGGCCTAAAAGTAAACATGTGTGCCCGGATCGATTGGACTAACAGCCGAGATCGACTGGTTGGCCACCCCTGATTTACACTTTTATAAATGAAACACACGACGAGGTCGCGGCAGACCAAAAAGGAGATGACTTGGAAAATTAGCAAGAAGTGGCTCAAAGCCGGGAACGATGGAAGGAATAGAGGGAGGCCTTTGCCTAGCAGTGGGATAGCATAAGCTAGATATAATAATAATTGAAACACAGCCCAAGTCGTCGATGGCGCTTAGTGTTCCACGCGCACCTTAAGGAAATGTCAGCAAATCGTAGGGGCCTAACAGGGTGGAAGCCATCAGTTTTATGAAAGTGAACTCTGGGGCTATGGAACGAAGGCATGAGATTGAAGTCATAGGATGATTTCCGACCATGTCAGCAAACTATATGGAACTGGGTCGAAGCCTCTGGGGCCATGAATTGGATTGCCAAAAGGTTAGCTCGGTGTCCTCAGATCGAAGGCAATGAAAGAACGGGGTGGGGTTTAGTCAGTAAAAGTCGGACACGCCCTCCCGCTCCGCCCGCAGAAGTCATTCTGATGATTCCCCACTTGAAAAAAAATATGCCCTCTTAACTGAGGTGGGCCTAGGCTACCCTTGAGAGGATTCTGTTCATTTTAGAGGTCCAGACGCCTCTTACCGTAGGCTTAACGTGGATTACTACTCTACAAAACCGTAGAGGCCCAGTAGGGCCAAAACCTGCTAAGGCCACAGTAATTTTCTGAAAGGTCTACCGTGGTCCTGGACCGCAAAGGGCAATTGAAGGATTTAGGTGGATCATTATTTATTTATTAACATGAAGCTAACATAAAGGTACACAGGCGGACTTACGCCCGTTTTCAATAACCTACCGCAGTTCATAGATAGGTAGCTATCCCCGATAAACAGTAAGATTCTATCTATCAATCCACAACTTTTGGTAGGAAATGCTATCCGTCGGTAGGCTATAGGAAAGCAAGTAAGGGCAAAAGGATAGATTTGTTTATCTTTAGTAGCTGCAACTAGTAGATAAATAGATTATTGAAAACGGGCGTTAAGTCAATAAAGGGTGGTGAAAAGAAATCATGGCTTATGCATATATTTAATTTTTGTAGCTATTGTTGTAGCGGACATGTGGCTGGCTGTGTCCGATAACCGAACGATGTTAATGTATCCTTATGTGTGTGTGTTCTGTTTTGTAATTGCTGTATGGGTGCTATTGGTTGCCTGAAATAAATGCTATTTTTAAAAACAAGGTTTCAAATATATACTAATAAATCACATATACATTTAATATGATATATAATAATAACAGACAGTGATAGTAATAAGTCGTTACGGATAGTCAGAAGCCAGTAAATCTGACTCCAGTCTTGCCATAAAGTACCGTGTTACCCCAGTTAATGGGTTGTGGAGGTCTGGTAGGCAGCCGCTCCTCGTAAAACACTGGTATTCAGCTAAATCCGACTTGACTGGAAGCCGACCCCAATATAGTTGGGAAAAGGCTAGGTAGATGATGATGATGAGTGATAGTAATAGACAATCACGCGCTCTTGTATCATTTTACATTAGAACGGTAGACGTAATTGATGATAACCCACCTCAAAAAAATTCAATCAATATGATATATTTTTTTTATGCACCTGCCATGTTTTCTCTTCACCACCCTTGGTTGACTGGTAGAGAATGCCTAAAGCATTAAGTCCGCCTTTGTACTATTATGTTGCGGATAAATAAATAAATCAATACCTTATACTTTTATTATAATATCAAACATCTTTCAAAACTTTACCCACGATCCATTTCTTTCATAAAATTTATTAATACGAAGCTTCCTTGTAATAATATCCAGTAAAGAGCCGCATTCTACCTCAAAGGCTTTAGAATCTTGAGATAAAGTGCCTAGAGCGAGTCAATGACCTCAGGGGAAGGAGAGTTGGCTGAGAAACTATAGTACTGCGGTGTGAAGCGTTGAAAGATATAGGTATGTGTATATGTACTGTATCTTGGGTTTTAACGAGCTTAGAGTGGGCCCGTATTTTCATATATTTGGTAAATACATTTAGATAGGTTGGTTTCCTAGAACTGACACTAGGATTCCTTGTGAAGTGAGATCCTGGCTTTATGCTTAAAAAAACCAACAAAAAAGTTGAAAGGGTATCGTTTGTCATGTGAAGAATGAAACGCATGTGACTAACGCCCATTTTCAATAAGCTACCTATCTAAAGTTGCAGCTACTAAAGATAAACAAATCTATCCTTTTGCCCTTACTTGCTTTCCTATAACCTACCAACGGTTAGCATTTCCTACCAAAAGTTGTGACATTGACAACTAGAATCTACTGTTTATCGGAGATAGCTATCTATTTATGAACTGCGGTAGGTTATTGAAAACTGGCGTAATACAGTTATCAGTATACGGTGATGGGCTGTGTGGGAGTCGATATGAAAGAAAAGGAAGTTAATGATAGCGTGACGGGTGATAGGACAGAATGGAAGAAAAAAATGTGTTGCGCCGATCCCGAGTAACACAGGACAAGGACAGAAATTATGATACAAATCAAAAATCAAAATGGAAATGTTTTAAATTTACACACTTTGTAGGCCAAAGGGCATTTATAAAACATCAGAATCCAGTGCACAGTTCCAATCGGTCGTTTCGTAGGACGAAAAACCGGCTATGACCCATGGTTCTTTTTATTATTGATTTTACATTTCCATATTACATAGATTTAATTTTGTATGTTGTTAGTATTTTGTTGTAAGTCATTATATTCTATAAGTTTTTCTTTTATTCATTATATTGTAAGGTTTATTATATTCTATTTAAAAACCAAAGTTCAAGTATAAGGGCCTGTTTCACAATGTCCGAGTAGGCACTACTCACTGAATAAATTAAAAAATGTGACAGAATTCGTATGAAATTATCTGTCAAGTAAGATACTCGAAACTTAATCATAGGTGGTGAAACAGGCCCTTACACTAAAACAATAAGGATAAAAAAAAAACAAAAAAGTAATGTTTTTATTAAGTAAAAAATTGTTTTCCAATCAAAACTCTCAATCAAATGTTCTGAAAACACTAACAATATGAAACATAATCTAGCAAATTCTAACACTAATTAAATACCTGAAACAGCAGTCTGTAGGTCAAACATCGGCCTTTAGTCTACACGAGCCAGGCACGTTTATCACTGGCGTTATAGGTCTTCATTAACACGAATTAGCACGAAAGCCTGCTAGCCTAGGTCTTCTAACACTGAAATATTGACATCAACACTATCTGGGTTTGACCCTATTAGTAAAACTCCACTGTCTGTCTGCCTGGCTGTATTTTATGAATCGTGGTGGCTAAAAAAATTTATAGTTGACTAGTTTATTTGACTAGCCGACCCCAATATAGTTAGGAAAAGGCTAGGCAGATGATGATGATGATGGTGGCTAAAAAAATTTAATTTTCACAGATGATGTTACATTTTTGTTGCCTCTATAACAACAAAATCTATCTTTCACGCGGAATCTAGCTATAAAAGAAACATAAAATTAACGATATTATAGCAAGAACAACGTTCTACATCACTCCTTGCCTTTTTGTATTACAATTTAGGGTTTCGTACCCAAAGAGTAGAAACAGGACCCCTGAAAGTCTGCTAGCTAGGTCTTCTAACACTGAAATATTGACATCAACACTATCTATGTTTGATTCTATTAGTAAGATTCCACTGTCCATCTGTCTGTCTATCACCAGGCTGTGTTTTTCAACCGAGGTAGCTAGACAGTTACAATTTTCATAGATGATGTATTTCTGTTGTCACTATAACAACATATCTATCTTTCACCCAAAATCAAATTAATGCCATTCAAAATAAAAACATAAAGTTAACAATATTATAGCAAGAACACTGTTCGTATATATATTATGAAAAATCCTTCACCGTGTCTGTCTAAACGCAATAAACTCAAAAACTTCAGAACGGTGTTTTATGCAGTTTTTACCAATACAAAGAGTGATTGATGCGGAAGGTTTAAGTGCATGCATATTATAGAAGAGAAAAGATGAAGATTGCAATGATTTGTAAAACACGAGCAAATCAGGGATCAGATTACTATTATTAATTAGTAGTAGTAGTTGTTTACACAATTACACAGTTGAAAAATTTATTTGTTTCAGCGTGGTAATCTTAGGAACTAAGTACTGGTCTCAATTGAAAAAATCTTTTAAAACTCACGAAAGCGAAACTGTAACCAAAGATGCGAGTGAAATCTCGGACTACCGCTAAAATATGTATGGCTTTTAGCTGCGGCCTTACCAGCGTGAAATTAGAAGATTGTCCCAAGAGAACTTGCTCCCAGAATAAAAAACTCTCCCATGTGTAATTCGGGGATATAGTCTGCTGATGTGCCTAAATTCATTGGAATTCGTTCAGCTATTTAAACGTGAAGGAGCACCTACCAAATACGCGCACAAAGCTTTTCACCTTTATAATAATTATTAGTGTAAAGTGTGATTGACTTACATACCAAGTATACATATTATATATTTTACCGGAAAAATTCAATCGCCGTAATATTGTATCATTCAAAATTTTTTTAATAAGACACTTGGGCAGATGATGATAATAGTGTGTGTGTGTAAAAGGCTTTTCCCAACTATATTGAGGTCGGCTTCCAGTCAAGCCGAATTTAGCTGAATACCAGTATTTTACGAGGAGCGGGTACCTACCAGACCTCCACAACCTATTTACTGGGGTAACACAGCACTTTATGCCAAGACTGGAGTCAGATTTACTGGCTTCTGACTATCCGTAACGACTGCCAAACATGACAACCGGTACCTACGGCTTAACGTGCTATCCGAGGCACGGAAGAAACTCGGTATGTTAAGATGGTCACCCATGCACAGACCAACCTTGGCAAGCGTTGCTTAACCTTGAAGATCGACCTGTGCGGCTGTTACTATCTAACCACGAGCTCCTCGAATATAATTTATTTGTGTAAAGTGTGAATAATTTACATACCAGGTATGTCCACGCAGTATGTTTGTATGTGGACGCATTATATATTTTACTGGAAAATTGCAAACGCCGTAAGATTGTAAAGTATTGCGACCAATTGTAAACTATATTTTCAAAATAAGACACTATTGTGTACAACAAATTAAACAAATTGACTAACATAACAACGCACAACCGAGACTACTGGGTCTGGGGGCGTGAAATTTTGCACGAATCCTCGTGCAAAATTTCACGCAAGGAATCCTCCTTTTATGACGTAGGCAAGCACTAAGAACCGGAAGCCGGAAGACGCAGCGTCGGAAGGCCTCCCACAAGGTGGGCGAGGGTCGCGGGAATCCGATGGATGCGAGACGCACAGGACCGGTCGCCGTGGCGACGCTTAGGGGAAGCCTATGTCCAGCAGTGGACGTCTTTCAGCTGAGATGATGATGATGAGCACTAAGAGAGAATGTTCTAAAATTCACCCCATACGCGGAAATATGGGTTTACCAAGCTTGTACAAAAAACCTACTTTCACGCGGACGAAACCGCTGGAAGAAGCTAGTGTTTACATAAATGAAAGCTCCGTCAAATATCAAGGCTGCACATACATTATGTAGTAACCGCGTTAAGGTACAAGAAGTGAAGTTTGTTTCGTACATAGAGCTTGGAATCAACGTGATGGCCACGACTACAAAACAAATTTTGGGATTTTTTAAGGTGGTTAGTTAGTTAGTTAGCCCACTGTGTCCCACAGCTGGGCGCAGGCCTCCCTCTCCCTTTTCAACACACGTCTATCCTCAGCCATTACGGGCCAGTCCCTACGGTAATCGTCCAGCTCGTTCCTCCACCTTCGCCTTGGTCTGCCACGATGTCGCCTTACATTCAATGGGACCCAAAAAGTGGATCTTTTGCCCACCGCTCATCTGACATGCGGCTTATATGTCCGGTCCAATCCCACTTCAGAGGCGGTAAATCTTCAAAATGAATTCTCCCGCTTTGGGCGAAGCGAGAAAACGTGTCAAACTTCTACTGACTAAAACCGAGTCCTGTTCCCTTTTTACCTTAATTCCAGGGTCTGAATGTTCTCTTAAACAGATTTAGGGTGATTATTTCCATATTATCGTGTGACCCCAGTTAATGGGTTGTGGAAGTCTGGTAGGCAGCCGCACCTCGTAAAATACTGGTATTCAGCTAAATCCGGCTTGACTGGAAGCCGACCCCAATATAGTTGGGAAATAGGCTAGGCAGGTAGGCAGGCATTTCCCAACTGTACTTCGAGCAATATGTCATGCTCATTGCCACTTAAATTCGGCGATTCTTTGGCCCATATCAGCGACCTTAGATTTTCTGCAGATATCTTCTTTCCTGATGCGATCACGAAAGAAAACTTTGAAGAAAGGTTTAACCATTGTCCTTTTGTTAGATGGATGAAGCGAGAAGGATTGTCAGGTCTTTGCCGACTGAAATACACTTTTATTCCTTCAATAGCCCTTTCCGTTTCATGGCCAGGGTAACTCTTTCGACCAATCCCGCAGCCCTGGTTTTTAATATTCATGACAAATTATAGTGACCATTCAAAATTTTCAATTTACAACAAAGATGTTTGTTTGGCATAGAACCCGAAAGATATAGCACAAACTACTTTAAAACTTCATGATAGGTGAAAGAAAAATTAGCTTTTTAGGCAATATATTGTTCAGCATAAGGTTGCAAGATTGGTGCCAGATTTACTAGCTTCCGATTACCGGTAACGTAACTGTCAGAGATCTACAAATGGTATCCGGGACCGAAGGCTAAGCGTACATTCCGAGGTACGGAGAAGTCCCAATACATTTTGACGGCTTCCTATCGACGGACTGAAACCATTAGGGCCGTGCCTCTTTCGGACGTCATCGTGAAATAGCCCCGTCATTATTTAAGAAAGGTCTGGTTGATTACGTGACCAACAGTGGCTAGGTGAGGTACACACTATAGAGCTGTATGCATTCTCTTGGCTGCACGAATTAGCAGCACCGCTATATTGTCCCAGTGTTAGCCCTGGTACGCTAAAGGCAACTAACGGAGTATTAGTGGGGTTTAGTGAACTAAAATTCTTAGTATGTACTATGTTACCCCAGCTGTTAATGGGCTGTGGAGGTCTGATAGGC
The DNA here is from genome assembly GCA_030763345.1 of Mythimna separata. NCBI lineage: Eukaryota > Metazoa > Arthropoda > Insecta > Lepidoptera > Noctuidae > Mythimna > Mythimna separata. The sequence continues at coordinate 10,640,788 of CM061190.1, forward strand.
AGCCGCTCTTCGTAAAAAACTGGTATTCAGCTAAATCCGGCTTGATTGGAAGCCGACCTCAATATAGTTCGGAAAAGGCTAAGCAGATGATAAGTCACTAAAATTCTGAATCAAATCAATCAATTCAGAGTTCCTCTCCATATAATATTCGATAGGGCTGAAAGGTTCTGGATTGGCGATCACATTCTGTACGATGTTACGGTGGTAGGCCTACAAGGAAGATCGATGACCTGGTGAAGGTTGCAGGAATCCTATGGTTGCCAGACGCACTAGACCGGTCATTGTAGCATAGTAGACACTTGAGGGAGGGCTATGTCCAACAGTGGACGTCTTTTGGCTGAAATAATGATGATGAACACTTCTTTTTGCTCTAATCAGACCAAGAGGAGTTCTTTGAAGATTTATTATTTAAAACAAGGCTATGGTTTAAACGAGGCCAATGATAGCTGTATGGGTCGCTAGGTCAGAAAAAAGTCGATTTACACAAAGAGACGAAGCTAAGGCTACCGTTTCCGTACTCTATGGTTTCATATATTATTCACTCTAATTGCAAGTTGCTTCAAGTTCCAATGAGTTGGTAATTATGTTTACAAAACAAAGGGTAGTATAATGAGCAGGTATCTTTTACAGTAATGGTAGGTCAAAACTGAACAGTAGATGTCAGTTATTATAGAAAAGAACATTTTCCGTTATTATTCTAGGTAGTATAAACATTTTAATGAAGTTTTTTTAGGTATTTTGGGTGTTTGTGTAAAAAATATTTTATTTTGATGTTTCTATTTTTGTTAATGAAGGCAATTGATCGTTTTTAGACCGATAATCTACAGTGTTAATATTGTTTTAAATACTTCCTGAAAATTTACGGTAAGTAAATTGTTCAGGCACCTAATTACACAGCAATTATAGATTTTATCGATGTATCTGTTTAAAAATCCACTGGATATACTATGAAGAGGGTCTCAGGGTGCTATTTTGATATTCATTTTCCTTTTGATCTTTCAGCCCGAGCACTATATTTCCAAACCAAAGTTAAGTGGCAATGGGCACAATGCTCGTAGAACAGATGGTCGATGGGGACGAAAGGTTCTGGAGTGGCAGCCACGTACCAGAAGACGCAGCGATGGAAGGCCTCCCACAAGGTGGACCGACATCCTGGCGAGGGTAGCGGAAATCCGATGGATACGAGACGCACAGGACCGGTCGTTGTGGCGACGCTTGGGGAGGCTTGTGTCCAGCAGTGGATGTGGAAATGATGATGATGATGACTTGACTAATTCTTGGGCTGGAGTAACACGATTTTTTCTTCCATTCTATCCTATCAGCCGTCACACTGTGACTAACACTTCGTTCTTTCATATCTTGGCCCACTAACCCATATCCATCTATGGGGTTTAACAGTAAAGAGCTGCCTGTGTTTAAACAAACGACCTACTACTACTAAGTCGAGGCTTTCCTACTGTGCCACCACTGCTCTCTATAATAAACAAACATATCCATCGATAAATATACGTACCTATACTACAGTATAGTATGTGAATTTTTTTCACGATTTCGGGGTTAGTCCTATACTAAAACTTATTCATAATGATGAGTATTACCAGTGTTTTCATTTGTTGTCGTATTGTCATATCCACATTGTATACACATATCTCATCATCATCATCATCTGCCTAGCCTTTTCCAACTATATTGGGGTCAGCTTCCAGTCAAGCCGGATTTAGCTGAATACCAGTATTTTACGAGGAGCGGCTGCCTACTAGACCTCCACAACCCATTAACTGGGGTAACACGGTACTTCATGGCAAGACTGGAGTCAGATTTACTGGCTTCTGACTATCCGTAACGACTGCCAAAGGTCTACAAATGACAGCCGGGACCTACAGCTTAACATGCTTTCCGAGGCACGGAGAAAACTTGTAATGTTAAGATGGTGGCACAGACCATCCTTGGCAAGCGTCGCTTGAACTTGAAGATCCACCTGTGCGGTTATTATTATCTAGCCACGAGCTCCTCATTGTATATACGTACCTAGAGCAGCAATTATAGTCATCATTAACTTTAATTCTGTGTCACACATATCATATATTTACTGTTTACTTATAAACTCTACGTGTATATAATTTATTTACTCTTGCCTGACACATAATTGATAGTTTCGCTACTTATGTGCTCAGTGAAACCATAGAAGTGTATTCTACCTACTAAGTACTCGTAGTCTGTGGTTTTAACCATGATTATGACTCTAATTATATTCTTGGCATGTCAGCAGGTTTTAAAAGTTAGAAAACATAATAATATCACGACTGTGTGGTTCGAAGAGGTGGGCAGAGGTGATAGTGGGTCTGTTATACATACTTTGCTAGCTATGCAATATTTTACCAATGAGGAATACTCGTACGCTTGTATTTTATTATTTGCTAAATTAATACACTTTCTGCTCAAGTAAACAAATATGAAAGAATTTTTAAAATATCTATTCTGACCACGAATTTACAAAACTTCAAAGCCGCTGTTATTAGCGGCTTTGAAGGTTAAACAAGAATGATTTATGTATGACACTTGAGGACTCTTAACGCATTTCGTAGAATTATATAAAAACATACATTGTCTCTATGACAGCCTTACATAGTTATTAAAATCGAACTCCAATTTTTACCGACAATTCATCGATTATACGACGATTTCAATATTTTTTTAATCGAAAAATTCCAACCAATTTTCAACTCCAAAAAAATCTCCACCGCTTCTAAATATATCTCGAATACAAAGAATCGTTCGTAATGACTCGTTCACAATCGGTACGCATCAGCTACTAATTTCCTGATGCTGCTAAAGCGGAGATTGAAATGTGACGCTGCTTTAACAATGGCGTCTGGTAATAACGTGGATTAAATCTATACTAATATTAGAAATGTGTCCGTAGGTCTCGGTTGTCATTTGTAGATCTTTGGCAGTCGTTACGGATAGTCAGAAGCCAGTAAATCTGACTCCAGTCTTGCCATGAAGTACCGTGTTACCCCAGTAAATGGGTTGTGGAGGTCTGGTAGGCAGCCGCTCCTCGTAAAATACTGGTATTCTGCTAAATCCGGCTTAACTGGAAGCCGACTCCAATAAAGTTGGGAAAAGGCTAGGTAGGTGATGATGATGTTCTTATGGATATAGCTCTTTCAAGGAGATGTCAGCAAAGCTGCAGGGGCCCAGAAAGGTCGAAGCCTCTAGGGCCATGTGTTCACTTTTAAAAGGAAAACACGGGGCCTTGGAACGAAAGGTAAAGAAGGAATAATGGTGTGGGTTTTAGTCAGTAAAAGTCTGACATCCCTCCCTTAAGAGCAGGTAGGTAAAGCTTAAAGAAAACTGCTATAGTTCTTCCAAATCTTTTATGTTTATCAGAAACGTGGTATCCCAATCGGAATAAGAAATTTTAAAAAATCCAATCTCAAAATAGAGAAGAACCAAATCTTCTAATCTCTCGACCACCGTGAGAAGACAAGGAATGCAGTTCTTGTAACCCAGTTGTTTTAGATGGCACTATCGACACTTCACGACTTCAAGACTAACTGAATTAAGACGAAACGTGGACGTGCCACGTTTCGTCTTTCGTTCCAGGAATAGGATATAAAATACTTATTTTATACCAAGAGTACATTCCTTTGGGACAATTTTCAAATACAATTGACAGAAGTTAGAAGTCTAAATTTAGAAGATAATAAAATTGCACGAGTGTTATTAAATTTTCTCATAACGTTTTGGGAATATTCATTTTCCTCATATAAGTCGTCTATTCTTACTCACGAATCTATGGTAACATGAGATGGAGAAATAAATATTGTTAGCAACTGAAGGAGAGGCCGTGTTGGCAACTGGAGGCGAGGCGTCGTCGTGACGTCACACCATCAGGCGGCGGCCGACGGTAGTCTATAAAAGAGGCGCGCGGTGCGGCAACCGCCCCTTTTTTCGTTTGGTCGGCGTTGAGGACGGACTTGCTACTTGACCGTTATCGTGTGATTTGATTTCATTAGTACCTACTTCATAATCTTATAATTTTGTGAAAGTGTGATTAAAGATTGTTTATTCATTTTTTATCTTGTTCACTTCTGATCCCTAAAATCAGAAGTGGGATCAAGATTCGTTTCGCCCACAAATTACTAGTTTCGATTTTTAAAGTTCTCTTTATTCTACTTAAAAGCGGGTAGTTGCCAACTACTAGTTGGGATGGTTAGATCGAGTCGTTCGGGTTCACAAACTTGTGCCCCGTGTCCTAACCGATATCGTAGCCGCCATATTGTGAGTAGAAGGTCACGTAGCAAGTCTCGGGATTGCGATTCCGAAGCCGCGTGAGGACGCGCAGCCCTGCGTCACCGCTATACTGGTGATCATTTGAGACGATTGTCTCGCAGTTGAAAGTTTTGGAAGCATGTTTACAGGTCAGAACCGTGAACCGCTACGGGAAATGAGAAGACAAAGGACGGCCGAACGGTGGTGTAAAAACCAAGCCTATCACGACGAGCGTGTCAATGAAGACCGACAGCGTCCACATGCCTACGTCGCAGTCTACGGGGAAACTTGATCCTGGTACGCGCGGTGCTCGCCGTGTAGTTGGAGTCCTGGACTGCGGGCGCTGTGAGCTGCAACTTCAGCCTGGTTGCTGCCCTGGAGGGATGAATGGACTCCCGAGACGTGCGTCGCATTTTTGAAGACAAGTATTGTCTTGAAGTCTGTGCGGTATGCTAACTTTGTGCCTATGCCGACAGCCGCTGGGAGGTATGCAAACTTAGAGCCTATGCCTACAGTGTTGAAGTCTGTGCGGTATGCTAACTTTGTGCCTATGCCGACAGCCACTGGGAGGTATGCAAACTTGGAGCCTATGCCTACAGTGTTGAAGTCTGGGCGGTATGCTAACTTTGTGCCTATGCCGACAGCCACTGGGAGGTATGCAAACTTGGAGCCTATGCCTACAGTGTTGGTGGAAGTCTGGGCGGTATGCTAACTTTGTGCCTATGCCGACAGCCACTGGGAGGTATGCAAACTTGGAGCCTATGCCTACAGTGTTGGTGGAAGTCTGGGCGGTATGCTAACTTTGTGCCTATGCCGACAGCCACTGGGAGGTATGCAAACTTGGAGCCTATGCCTACAGTGTTGGTGGAAGTCTGGGCGGTATGCTAACTTTGTGCCTATGCCGACAGCCACGGGGAGGTATGTGTGGGCGCAAAACCAAACTGCCTTCCAATTTCTTTTGTAAATATTGCAAATACCCTCTTGAATTAATATGAGGATTTAATTTGACAACTTCCTTTCGAATATTGCAAAATATTGTTGAAATTAATATGAAACAACTTCCTTTTAAATGATTAATTCTGCTCATATTGAAATAGTATTTACCAATAGAATCACTCTCTAACTTTTGAATCCCCAACCGGTCCTATGAGACCGCGCTGTTATTGTTTTACTATTGTGTCTCGTTTCGCGGGTATCTGAGTAATTAATAGAATTCGGAACGATGCTGCAAGGCTCCAGTGAGTCGGAGTAATGCTGCTGGTTCCAGGGAGTCGGAACCGGTATCCGCATAGTTCTCGGTGAGTCGGAACTGTCTGCGGTGATGCCCCAGTGAGTCAGGGTGATGATGTCCCAGTGAGTCGGGATGATGATGCCCCAGTGAGTCGGGGTGATGATGTCCCAGTAAGTCGGGGTGATGATGTCCCAGTGGGTCGGGATGATGATGTCCCAGTGAGTCGGGATGATGCTGCAGGCTCCAGTGGGTCGGAGTTATACAGCTGGCTCCAGTGAGTCGGAGCCGGACTGTGCGACGTAGGGCTAGACTGCTGGCGTCGACCAGGAGAGGTTCTTCGTAGCTCTTCATATGACTGGCCGAAGGTGCGGTGTGCCAAGGTCGATGATGAGGTTGAAGGTGATGACCAGGTATGTCCAGTTAGGCATGCTGGTGGTCATGATACCCTCAGTGCCGTGCTGGCTGCGTGGCTCGCTGCTCGAAAGCTTGAGGAAGTGATGATGACGTCACGACGTGGTTGCTGCACGAAGGCTGCGCTGACGTTCATGCTCGAGGGTCACCGGAGGTAGGTGGACAGAGAGTAAAGTCCCACATACCTCCATTGAAAAGGGAGGATCCTCCGACCGGACGAGGTGTTATGTCCGGTGGGCAACTGCCCGATAGATGATTTCGGGCTGTTGTATCTATTCAAATCGCGCGGAGAACTTTGCTTGCGCGATGCAGGATTCTGTGACGTCATGTGTAGATGTTGATGATCGTAGTCGCTACAGTCACAATAAATTCTACTGTGACAACTTCCGTTCTCATTTATTTAAGTATTTTTCTACCCTCATAGTGAATTTTATTAAGTGTAATGTTTTTCCCGCCTAAATTCTCTTATTTGCTGGGTATAAAAACTGATGTAATTCAAACATAAAAACACTCTTTCGCCGCCACGCCAGGCAGCCCGCCATGCTGCACGGCACGCGTGTGAACGTAGCATGACGTGTCTGTGTGTGTAAATGTATATGTGTCTGTCTGTGGCATCGTAGCTCCCAAACGGATGATCCGATTTTAATGAGGTTTTTTATTTGAAAGGTATATCAGTCGAGAGTGTTCTTAGCTATGTTTGATGGAAATCGGTGCAGGTTTTCAAGGTCATCAGGACCTGAGAGGTGAAGAGTAGTCCGGGTTTTTTTTTAATTTTAAATTTAATTGTATTTTTGCGTAATGTCTGATTTGAGGAGCTCGTGGCTAAATAATAACAGCAGCACAGATCGATCTTCAAGGTTAAGCAACGCTTGCCTAGGTTGGTCTGTGGATGGGTGACCATTTTAACATAACGAGTTTCCTCCGTGCCTCGGAAAGCACGTTAAGCCGTTGGTCCCGGCTGTCATTTGGAGATCTTTGGCAGTCGTTACGGATAGTCAGAAGCCAGTAAATCTGACTCCAGTCTTGCCATGAAGTACCGTGTTACCCCAGTTAATTCGTTGTGGAGGTCTGGTAGGCAGCCGCTCCTCGTAAAATACTGGTATTCAGCTTAATCCGGCTTGACTGGAAGCCGACCCCAATATAGTTGGGAAAAGGCTAGGCAGATGATGTCTGATTACAGGAGACAATGAAGACTTGGAAAACACTACTACAGATCAGGCAGGACCATCTTTTAGAGCTGACGAGGACGTCAGAGCGTCAGGAGAGGCCGTGTTAGCAACTGAAGGAGAGGCCGTGTTGGCAACTGGAGGCGAGGCGTCGTCGTGACGTCACACCATCAGGCGGCGGCCGACGGTAGTCTATAAAAGAGGCGCGCGGTGCGGCAACCGCCCCTTTTTTCGTTTGGTCGGCGTTGAGGACGGACTTGCTACTTGACCGTTATCGTGTGATTTGATTTCATTAGTACCTACTTCATAATCTTATAATTTCGTGAAAGTGTGATTAAAGATTGTTTATTCATTTTTTATCTTGTTCACTTCTGATCCCTAAAAATATATTATTTAATTAAAAATCTCCTTTATATTACATTCGTAGGTTAATCTTAAGCTCAAGCATTAGACACGATAGAATTATTTTTGACTGACGTTTTTTTACATTTAAAACGACCATTACGCTCGTCTACTTTTTTTTTCGATTAACTGTAGAAGTAGATCGCAGACGACCTGTCAAATCATCTAGAGCAAGCGTGATGATGAATACTCGAGTCTTTTTTTAATGAGAAGAGGCTTGAGTATTTTAGAAGGTGGGTCAGAGGGTTAGAAGCTGATATTATTAACAGATTATTTGCCTTAAGGAATTTTGGGAAATGTAAACAATTCTTCCCAGGTTTTTCTTTATTAATTGGAGATACAGAAAAAATTAGCAACTGTCTTACCGAAGTTTTAACTTGACCTAAACCGAAATAGTACATTTTGATACAAATGGGCAAACGCCGGCTGTAAAGCGGAGGTTGAATATACGCCCGAACCGAAGATGAGGTCGTTATGGAGTTGAAATACTGCAATAACAAATGCCCGCGTGCATCAGCCGACGTTTTTCAACACACTTTTTCGCAAAAAGAAACACAAACACAGATACTTTATTGTGTGCCTAAGAAAACTGGCTTCTATTTCACTGAAAAGAAACCAGTTTTCAGATAAGTGTGTTGAAAAATTATTGCAATAGTGTTGACCCGGGTCACACTTTCAGACTTTTGATTCCCCGCCGTTTTTATACGAATAAACGATACGCATGAGACCAATCACCTACAAACGTAAGTCGCGTAAACGTAAGTAACAGGGGATGTCGTATCGGTCACCAATGTCCGACATGGCGACTAACGAGCTAAGGTATACATACAGTTTATATCGTGGTTGGGTAGGACCGCAAAGATGTGATAATTACCTGAAAAAGAAGAAAAAACAATTATTAACATAAGCTCGTATGAAATGAAGGGAAATTTTTATAAAAAATAATAATAAATAATTAAAAGAAGAAGAAAGAAAACCAATTTATTTGCGTCAATTTATCATTATCATTTCAGTCGAAAGACGTCCACTGTTGGACATAGGCCTCCCCCAAGTGTCACTATAACGACTGGGCCCGTGCATCTCGCATCCATCGCATTCCTGCAACCCTCAACATACATTCTTCCACCTTGTGGGAGCCCTTCCAAGACGAGGTCCTCCAGTACTTGGACTCCAGAACTTTTCATACCCATCCACAATTTGAACAAAAAAAACATATTATTTCGAAACCAAAACATCGTAATAGTCTCGAAACTTTAATCTACTAATTAGTCTAGAGGCATTAAGCTTAATTGGATCAGTCTTTAAAAACTGCCACCAACGTTAAAAAGTATCAATTTTTAAGTTAAAAACCGAATCAAATATTCAAACTACTAAACTTGGAACCGATTTAACTCTAGAAATATTAAGTGTCAACAGAACGAGTGGATTTCTTCATATTAGCCAACATTTCGAGCTAAAAATAAAAATATTCCGGACGGTATCAGATGGTTTCCGCGAAGCTGCAAGAGTCAATTATGAGAAATGGGTCACTAGGCAACGGATAAGCTTGCGACATAGAATAGTTAGGAGCAGAAGGTCACCAACATCTCGACGTCGTGAAGTTTGAAGTTTTGTTCAAAATTCTGCACCACTTAGTAAAAGTCTGATACACCCTCCTGCTTTACCCAAGAGCGGGAGAAGGTATTCTGATGATGAGCGGACCATTAAAAAGAGTTTTTCTCGCAATTACAACATAATATGAGTACACAAACGTTTGAAATCAGCTATCAGGTACTTGCCTGAACTAGATATAACTCGTCTGGTTGGAGAATTCTGCCTTTTCAACGGAAGTTTGCGGGATTTTACACACTGCACTATAGCTATACTAACATGAACAGTGAGAATTAGATGAATGTTCAGACAATATTGACTTATTATTTCAATAAAAACACTTCTACGGTCCAAACAAAGCGTTTCGCTTCGTCGTTTATTTCGCGTAAAGTCAAAGGACTAGAACCATTAGCCAACTGCAGTCGTCCCAATCATTTATAGTTTAGATGCCTTCAAGGCTAAAGTGGATAGGCTCATAATAAACAGTTTTTTCATTATTTTATTTTTTTAAATTCATCATCAAATAAACCAAAGCAAAAGAAGTTCCAAATTTATACTGACTAAAACCTTTCAGTTTCAGGGCCGCGCTGACCCTTTCCAACTATTTTCAGCCCTTGGTTAGGAAGACTGACATAGATAATAGACAGGCTTCACGTACTCAAGCTAACTTGCAACAGGCATTTTATGGAGATTTTGTATGTGAGCGTGCGCCGAATTTCATTCGGTGAGAGAGATTTAAAGTCTGTTTTTAATCTCTGAAACTAAAATGACATTACGTGGGTTGTCACACTTGCCACCTTGCCACAACACAAAAGAACTGGCATCATTCCTATTGTAAGTTTGACATTGCTCATGTCAATTTAGTCTCAGAGTTTAAAAAACAGGTTTTAGCCTTCTGTAACAATCTACTCTGTGCCTTTGCAACCTGTGTCCCGTTCACACTTAATGCCTACGTTATTTTTTATATAACGGGTTTTCTTTGCCTTTATTTTCACTTGAGGGTAATCAGAGCTTTCTGCTCACTGAACAAAAACTTTTTGCATTTGTAGAAATGGTTTTTCTAACGAGTTTTTATGTTTGTATGAAAGAAAACATACTCGAAGTAATACAAAAAATGCTTTCTTTTCTTAGCCTTTTTTTTGTATGTCTGTTTAAGAGTGTGTGTGTGTATTTGTATTTTAAGAAGTAGATTATAGTCAGGTTTACAATTATCAACAAAAACTTAACTGGATTAGGATACTCCTAATAATCCCATTCCTTTCACTCCCAGTAATTTTACTGTACGGAATGAAAATTATAAATATTTCTTAAAAGATACCTATAAACTAGTTTCATATTTTGGTAGAGAACATCTGAGAATTTTAATAAAATTCTAACACCTGAGCGAAAATTATACGAGTCGATAGTTACTAAAAATAAAACCCAAACATCTCTCCATTAAAGGACACTGGTCACACAAACCACCAGCCAAAGGTACATTTTATCTTGAAGTGGTCTCGTTATCCGCACTTAGGTCGAGTGTCGGTACTCTCCGGTCGAGTGAACGATTGTCCCACGTTATCTACAGACAGAGGAGGTTTTAACACCGGATTGTTACTTCACAGACATTTCTTTTTGTATTGAGTGGGTTAGGTACTTGTAATACTTGGTGGTTATTGATTTTGACCTTGCAGTTACGAATGATAAGGTATTGGTATATTTTTAATATGCATATGTTAACTTCTGTTATTCAAGATATAAGTTTACGACAATTTTAAATAACCTAACCATCGAACAGGTAATTTAAAACTAATTGGCAATTTGTATAATACGCTTAGGAGTATATAGCTAAAATATTTTTTAGTTATGATGATTATGCATTAGGCCTATAATATAATTATTGAAATCAGAAAAAAGTTCAAAGGCAGGTTTTGGCAGAGAAAGATATAAAATGTAAATGTGGACGTTCCACGTAAAATAACTAACTCCTTTTAAGTTTGAACTCATCCTGACGTCCGATTAATCAAATTTTTAACCGGCTTCAAAATAGGAAAAAGTTGTGCGTTATTTTTTTGGTATTTATTCAGTGATATCATCTTCTTCAAATTAAAGAACTGAGAATATCAAAATGACTTTGGTTTCGGAAGTCATTGTTCATATTCTCTGTTTTTTTTTGAAGTCATTTAATTATTTTTTTTAATCGCCTTTCTGTTACTAAACCCTAACCCACAGTCCACATACATATATTATATCCTATACCCTCAGCATTACAGTGGTTATATTCTATCATTGTAGACTCTTCTAAACCCAATCATTATATTGGTAAGCGGAATTGGTTTCCAATAACAGTTGTGCAACTACGTACAAAGTTCGTAGCGAGTTAACTAAACCTACTAGTTGGAAACTTGTGAGCACTTGATCCAGCTTGTTATGAGCTTAGCTTACTTGGAATATTGTTACTTCTAAATAAGCCTTTCAAGCCATTTTGTGGAGGCTTAATAGGGAATCCGATACTGATATATACCGGAAAAGGTTGGTACATTAAAATCTCTCAGAGTACTTGTTGTTTCTGGGTATAAATTTGGTAATATGAAGACGAAAATAGCAAAATAGTAACAGCTACACATATCAAACCCCAGGTTCAGCAACACTTGCCAAGGTCAGTACTAGGATGGGAGATTATCGAGATTACCCCCTGCCTCGAGAAGCACGTTGAGATGTTATTCCGGACTGTCATTAATATTTGCGGATCTTTTACAGTCTGTATTGATAGGAAAGTTTAGTTTAATGTAACGTATGTAATAGTTATTTATGTCAAACATGTTTTCTTTTTAATGTCAATTTGTAAAATACATACAGTTAGAATCATCATCATCATCATCTCAACTGAAAGACGTCCACTGTTGGACATAGGCCAACCCCAAATGTCGCTACAACGACTGGACATGTGCGTCTAGTAATTTTTTGTAAATTTTGATACTCGTATAATTATAGTTTCCGTTCAGCGCCCTATCAAGTGAGTCAGACAGTAACTGTGTTTCCTACAACTTGTACATAAAAGCACTACCCGCGCAAGTTATCCAATTATTGCGACCACAAAACTCACTTGCTAGTTTAAACTAATAAAGCTCGAATATAGAACTGGTTTCCTGGGTGAACTGAACATGAGGAGTCCGATATCATTCCTATTACAGCCAGTAAAAGGTGGATGTAAAATATAAAGATCACAACAGCAACATTATCTAAAAATTATGTTAGTTAGCTCGATAATATTCTCGAAATTTGTAAGTGTGGGTGTATGCTTTTTACATCTTCACGCGCGCTTGGCAAGATTTTGACGTAATTTCGCGCATGGTGCACAAAAAAGCGAATGAGCAAACAGGACGTAACGTAGTGCGGGAGCAAAAGTCGATTAACGCACCAATCATAGACTACTATTATAATACTGCACCAATCGCGCGCCGCATCGGCGCTACCTCGTACCCAGCGTCCCGCTTGACCACCAAACAGATCTAAAAAACGATTTCTGCGCAACTAACGACTCTTGCCAAGTTACGTGCCGGGAACTGTACATGGGTAAATCATATCTTGACACATAGGATTATTTTTATTCCGAGAGTACCTTAGGATAATTTTCTACTGTCACAGAGTTGAATCCGTTGACAGTAGCTTAAAACTAAATACAATAAGGATAAACTGCACAGAATACTAAATTTTATTTTTATTTTAAATGACTTACCTACGTGCTTTCCATACCATTAAAATAATTTTTATTCAGAAAGTCATTGCTATTTTCTTGTGATCCTCTTATCTGATTGAAAAATAGGGCAGCCTTGGTATATAAGGTAGGTACTCTTTTGCATACCAATAGACGGGAAAGACAGCACTGTGATATGTGCAATGTGTATGCATGTATGTATGTGTGTGTGTGTGTGTGTAACAGTGGATTTGAATAATTCATTATATGGTTGCAAATGCAGGGATGTGATAACACTTTCGTATGTTGAATTTTAAAATGGTAAAGGGTATGTCTATATTTTTAACTAGCTTTAGCCCACAGCTTCGCCCGCGTGCATAAAATATAGCCTATGTCACTCAGGAATACAGCAGCTTTCTATTGAAAAAATTTTAGCAATCGGACCAGTACTTCCACAGATTTCCTCATACAAACAAAAAAAACAAACTTTGCCTCTTTATTATATTAGTTTAGATCATCTTTCTGCTCTTTTCATAAATGTTTGATGTTTGGCCTTTATTTTTTAATATGACCATGGGAACAAGTCCTCATTTTATAAAATGATTCTTAAATTATTACTATTCAAAACTGAAATGTAAGTATAATTATCATGTAAATCAGAATTGATTTTCCAAAAATTAATCATCATCATCATCATGATGATAATGATTGGTTAAATTAAAAAAAAAATACTGTTGCAATTTTTGTGGCCGATCAATTAGGTTTTTGCTAATAGTATTGCGATACTCATAATTATTTCCTTGAGTTTATAAGCATTCGTTTCCATACATCTATTTCATTTTATTTCCATCATATTATAGGTAGACTTCATCTTCTTCTCGTGTCGAACTGAAATTTTGTTCAAACCAATATTTATCCTACCTCTAACCAATTTTTTACTAATAATTTACTCATGAACCCACTTAGCGCAAAAGTAAACCCTAACCAAAACCAAAAAAAACCCTAGTAAAACTCATTTCTGTATAAAATAAAACAACCCTACCCATAGCAATAAATCAAGTATGACAAACTACCCGTCTAATACACAATAAGTTGAAGAACAATGGCGGCGCGTAGCAATGTGCTACGGCGTAGCGATATCGTAGCAACGTAGCATTGTTCAGTCGGATCGGTATTATTATAGCGATAGTTCTTAGGAATTGAAACAGCGTAGTCATTTAATATTGTACAGGTGACTATGGAATATTATTATAGTCATACGAATAGTTCTTTGAACTTTTAATTTGAAATTTTCTTGATAGTAAAATTAATGATTAAAGTTAGGAAACCACAGAATGCCCGATTGGTAGATTACATGGACATGAGTCACAGCAGTGATTCTTGAGTTCTTTGTTATAATATTAATCCTTAGGAAAAAGCTTTTTTTAATACGATATAAACTAGTGCTTGACTACGATCCCACCTCATGGTAAGCAATGACGCAATCACTGATGTACAGTACATTTGTTTGTTCACTCCAGCCTCGAATATACCTCAATTATAATTGAACGAGATCGGTAACGGACAGAAATTATATTAATTTTTTGTCGTTTAGTTTAAAATAATCTCTGAAAACGTATTAAAAACCCCACTTAAATGTTGCGAAGGAGTTTTTCGACGGCATTTTTTAGTTTAGTTTTAGTTAGATTTTTTATTTTATTTCGTATTACTTATAACAGATTATGATGTAAAAAAATGGACTTCAAATAATTTAAATAAATACTTCAGTTTTTAAATGTTTAGGTTTGCATTATTTGCGAAGTATATTTTTTTGCATACTTTTAGAAACAGTAACCAAACCCAAACTGTTTAAGACATTCATCATCATCATTATCAACTCAGCCGAAAGAAGTCCACCGCTGGACATAGGCCTACCCCAAGCGTCGCCACAGCGACAGGTTCTGTGCCTCCAGCCTCGCATCCAGCGGATTCCCGCGATCCACGCCACGTCGGTTCACCTTGTGGGAGGCCTTCCAACGCCGCGTCTTCCGGTACGTATTTAACCATAAATAAGGCCTTATAAACCTATTTTCTATCCTATAAATTCAATAGTACCTCCCACAAAACCGCCGGCAAGTCACATGATAGGAATCGCAACACATTAACTTGTTACTAGCAATGTTCGCAGATCGTTCTCAACCGAATGTCTTGAATTATTCATTCTTCGCTTGCGATTACACTGAGAGAGATTGAGTCTCGAAAGTCGGAAGGACGTCCTAGTTGCGTGCTAACTTGTGTCATATCGAAAGAAGCTGTCTGATACGCATGGTCGTAGGATCAGCCTACGACCATACGTATCATCTCAGCCGAAAGACGTCCACTGCTGGACGTAGGCCTCTCCCAAGCGTCGCCACAGAGACCGATCCTGTGCCTCTTGCATGCATCGGATTCCCGCGACCCTCGCCAGGTGTGGGAGGCCTTCCAATGCTGCGTCTTCCGGTACGTGGCCGCCACTCTAAAACCTCCCGTCACCATCGACCATCTGTTCTACGAGCAATGTACCGTGCCCACTGCCACTGAAGTTTGGTGATTCTTCGGGCTATGTCGGTAGCCTTAGTTCTCTTGATATTTTCGGAGGCTGATCAGACGATCAGAAATGTGTAGCTTGCCATTCGGTTGTCCAGTAAATCGTGGAGGGCGCGTAGTGTACCACGCGCACCTCTAAGAGATGTCAGCAGACCTTAGAGGCCGCATAGAGTCAAAACCCGAGAATTTCGAAAAGGGAGACCGTGGTCATAAAACGCAAAAGGCAACAGAAAAACATGGATGTGGTTTTAGTCATTTGCTGCATTCCAATCATCATCATTTCAGCCGCAAGATGTCAACTGCTACACATAGGCCAACCCTAAGTGCCGTCATAATACTAGTCCTGTGTATCTGGCATCCATCCGATTCTCGTACTTCTCACTAGGTCATCGGTTCATATTGTGGAAGGTCTTCCAACCCTGTGTCTGCCAGTCGCCCCTCTAGATCGTTTCGTCCTCATCAATCATCTGCTCTGCGAGATTGCGAGAAGTCTTTGAACGATTTACCACCTTAAAAAAAGAAACCATGCTACTTTTATTTTATTTTTTATTTGACGTAAGCTTGTGTTTGACTCCGATCCCACCAGGTAACCAGTGACGCAATCGTTGATGGCGAGGCGCACTAGTTAGTTACTAGATATACCACTTATTCACAGGCGAGTAACTTTCCTCGTCTAAATGATCCTTTAATGAACGCTAGCTTCGTAAGTAAGGGGAATGCTAAGTGCTATATGCGAAGCTTAGACGTACTTTAGTAAGTAAATAGTATGGAGTAGGATTCCTTTATGGATGCTAATTGCTGGAAGCTTTGAAGCTGTTGTTGAATAGAATGTTTGACTGTGATATTATTGAGTTACGTGGTATGTAAATGTTTTAGCATCTGTCGTGAATAGGGTTACCAGTTTCGTTAAGTTTTATTATTGATAGACTCACGTCTGACTACTATCTGAATTGACGATAAAGCACGCTTACCGAGAAGAAATCTATTCATTCTTGATTTAGGATCCTGTATGCCTGTTGTACCTATCAGTAACCAGTCGGAAATCACATTTAGTACACAGTTAGACCGAATCCTGAAATACGAGTAGGACCTTGGATTGTTTTTATCCCGTACATACACTTACACGTGTCCAAGAAGATGTTCTCTTGAGTGTGTTTTAAACTTTTATACGAGCAAAGCCACCAGCAGAAGCTAATTCATATGTATAACAATTAATATTTTTGTTTGTGATGAATAAACTCAAAAATTAATACACCGATTTTTTTAAATTCTTTCACAAGTAGAAAGCTTCTTTACCATTGAGTGACAAAGGCGTATATTTTATACTTTTAAGCGCGGCAAACCCACCGGCAGAAACTAATATTTCATCATTAAAAAAATCCTATCCTACTTTTATTCTATTCCATTACTTTCCAAGAGCAACTTGCTACTTCAGCGGTAAATATAGTAATAAAAGTTTCATATACTCACTACAAACATAACGATTGGTCGTCAGCACAACATAGTGCTGGAATATCTTTCTTACTGTCGACATTTACGACTCGCCACGAGATAATAAGGATATATGTACATACTCGTAAATACTTCGGAAGTCAAGCGTGACATTTCCTTCGAGAGGATATCTTTTAGCATAATATGATTTTATTTGGATTATCCTTGATGTAGCTTGATGTAGATTGAGCAGTGGTGGCCCAGTGGTAACTGCCCCGATTTACAAGTTGTAGGTCGCGGGTTCATTAATTTATTAATTATTTCAATATAAATAATAAATAAATAATTAATAAATTAATGAACCCGCCTTAATTTATTTCATCGCCACTGCTCTCAAAACGGTGAAGGAAAACATCGTGAGGAAACCGGCATGTCCTAGAACCAAAAATTCGAAGATATGTGACATGGGTCCGCGTGGTGGATTACAGCCCATTCCTTCTCCGAGAGAGGAGGCCCGAGTCCCAGCAGTGGGAACATTATAAGGCCGATAATGCTAAAATATCCTTGACGTAGCTGAAGGGTTCTGGAGTGGCGTGAAATGTGCGTTCAGCGTCGCGTCGCGTCACGTCTCGGTGTGGGCTAACCCTAAGACTGTTCCTGACATTCACGCAATGTCAAGCTTTCGTAAAAACCTGAATAATTCATTTTTTTGTACACAGACTGAACACAAGCGTTCTTCAGATCGTAGCCTCATATTATTCTAAACATTTTGCTAAGAAGAAATGTTTCAGTTTCGCAAGTGCGTAGGTTGTTGAGTTCAAGAGATATTTATAGAAGTCTGAAGTTTTGATAAGGATCAAAATTGTATGTTTTTTATACGACCTTCTTAGTCTAAAGTTGGGCACTCCTCCATTCTGAAACGTAAGGTCAACTGAAAGAGTACGGGTGGGTTTAACAGCCGAAACCAATAACCTATCTGTCACATATCGGAGATAGAAAAACAAATGAAGCAACAGAAAACATGATAATTTTTGTATTGTATCATTTGTTTTACAATCTCCAGTATGCCAAAACTGGAGATAGATAGATTATTGGTTTAGGCCGTTAGCCGATACAAATCTTACACCGCTCGTGGTAAGCTCATAACAGCCGCACGAACTTTACGGGAATTACTGAGATCAATTAGTGGATGGGTTTTTTTTTTTTTTTTTTCTGGTAGGGGAATCATCAGAATGACTTCCCCCGCTCTTGGGCGGAGCGGGAGGGCGTGTCAGACTCTTACTGACTAAACCCCTACCCCGTTCCTTCGTTGCCTTCGTTCTGGGGGGGACTCGGTATCAACCGTTAGGAATACCACATGTTCCCCCCAGAGGCTTCGGCCCTACCGGGCCCCTACAGTTTGCTGACATCTCCTTGAGAATCCGTTCTAAATCACGTATGAGCGGTTGTATGAAAAATATTAAACAAGTATCACGGGTTGATCGCGTAAGTTTATATAATATAAATAACAAAAAAGTTATCCGCAAAAAGAGTACACTATACTACTATCAGCGTAGTGACTATATTACCCATCGTTGCTGGTTATGGCTTCGCCTCGTGTGAATTCCAATAATGAACGGAAACATACTAAACTGTTTAAAGTAGATTAGTTTCAAGAAACTGGCTTTGAGATAAGCTTTGGAGGAACTTAGTTTTAGATTAAAATAGCTGCTGTCAGCGGCTATGCCCGCGTGAAAAAAGAAAATTGTCCTAAGGGAACATGATCTCAGTAGGTAAAGGGAGATATATTGGTGATATAAGTAATGTGGAGATAATTTTTTAAAACAGTATAACCACAAAGTTTCATGCAACCACATTCATGAGATAGCGCTAGCGGGTTGTTACAAGTGTGAGGAGGATAAATATCCTCCTACTAGTAACACATTATGCATAGGGAACCGCATGGAGTTGTGTCTAAAAATATCACTAAATATCTTATATCACCAATATATCTCCCTTTACTATATGTGCTATTTCAGGACATGGTCTACCCTTGTGCCAAGCTTTGGAAACTGATATTTCAATTCTTGATCTTTTATTTTGCATAGAAATCATAGAGTTAACGTGTCTAAGGAAAGTAAAGGGCGACTAAAGTAACTGGCGGAGTCAGTCAATGAACAAACACAAAAACAGTTCTGATTAACACTGCCGCTCTCCCAACGATAAAAAATCAATTTAAAAAAAGCACTTCTAAACTATATTTCAATCTAACTTCAAAACACCAACATAAAAAACCAAATTGCCTTCAAAAATACAGTTAATTAACCTATCACAAACCCACAAAACGAGACACAATAGTAAAACAATAACGGCGCGGTCTCATGGGACCGGTCGGGGATTCATGAACCAAAAAAAATGCATGTAAACATTAACAAACCCGGCCCGTAAAGCCCAGAAAATCACACTTCACATACATCAACAGAACATATAAAACAATACGCTTCGTTACCATTCACGTTCGCTGCATGTCCACGTCCGAGGTCCACTCCTCACTTCGTATCCCGGACACGTGCGGAACGCAAATAATAATAATACACGGGACAAAACTTTTAGTGGGGTTCCGTGGTCAACGTGACATGCGCTATAGAAAAAATCGCGGGAATAATAATAATACCCCACAACTGTCACACAACATCATCTAGTCCCAAGCTAAGCAGAGCTTGTGTTATGGGTACTAGACAACTGATAAACATACTTATATATTCTAAATACATATTATTATTATACATTAATTACACCCAGACACAGAACAAATGACCGTGCTCATCACACAAACATTTGTCCGGGGTGGGAATCGAACCCACGAACTCCGGCATAGCAGTTAGGGTCACTAACCACTAGACCAACAGGCCAGTCAAAATGCAAATGCGATGGATGCGAAACGCAGAGGATATTCTGGGGAGGCCTATGTCTAACAGTGGATGTCCTTCGATTGTAATGATGATGATAGAAAAAATAAAAATAGTTACTACCCGCCCGTTCCAATTTCGCTAGGATGCAATTTTTACCTTTGGATTTCAGTAAATTTTTTTTTCACACATATCGTAAACACAAGAAAAAAACGTATTTCCCAACTCATTTAACTTATTCGTATTCATAGATAGGCATCATACATCCATATAAATTCGTGGTCAAACCTAAGCTAAGCGGATACCTTTACCGCTAGTGGTAGCGAAAACTTGAGAAACATTTTCGCTTGCTCGCCCAGTTACTAAATTATATTGCTTTCAGACCACGCGTCGGTTACACCATAACCGGCTATAACTAGTGAAAAGTATTTTATTTTAGTGATAAAGTGCAAGCATTATTGAAGGGTGTAGTGTATCGTTCATGTCGTGGAAGGATATAGACCAGGCAGCAAAACAGGACACTGTTAATTCGTGTGCAATCTACATTAAATAATAAAGAGGTAAAGTTGGTTTTTTTGTTTGTATGAGGTAATTTATGGAAGTACTGGTCCGATTGCTAAAATTTTTTCACCAATAGAAAGCTGCTGTATTTCTGAGTGACATAGGCTATATTTTATGTACGCGGGCGTAGCTGCGGGCTAAAGCTAGTAATATATAATTTGTTATAGTTCCTTTTACATGTATTACTTTTTTATTTTGTAAGATTATTTGTGTATCTTGTATTTGGGCCTTAGTTGTCTGATAATTAAGGATTAATCTTTGTTTAGACTCACCAGTTACAAATTTCTGGAACCTTAAATAGAGATCACAAAATTCAAATATAAGTTGAACCTGTAGGTGACTTATTTTCTTTTAAACTCCTCATATTTTCCAGCAATCGATAACTCGGCTCTCTCTTGATTAAAGTTGATTAACCTTTTTTATTGACCAACCATAATGTTTTATAGAACTTCGGTACTAAAGTAATTCTTTAACTCCACAGTGATTGGTTTACCGTTTCATTTCAAATGCAGCACAAGAATTCCGTGCCAAACCTTTTGTTTTTAATGTTAGTGCAGCATTCTAAAACGTGGATGGAATAAATCTTTTTATACGTGTTTCCAATTTGGAAATGGAATTTAAATCTAGGCTATATGTATTCGTGTTTAAGCCTTTTTTGTGTAATGCAGAGTTTTGTTTCGAATAAATTGGAAAAGTTTGCTTTAAATTTAGAATAGTTTTTGGACTGTGATTCAGCTAGAATTTTATATAAATGAAAAAACATTTATCGTGGTTTCGTCAATCAAAAATTGGCACGGTGGTCTACTAAAAAGTTGTGTCTGAAACATGTATTGGGATTGAAAGTAGTATTAGTGAGAACAAAATATCCCATTAGTTCTACCGATGGAACAGGTAGAACAAGTGGGAAATAGAGAATCCCAGTAGTTCTACTATTTTGTTATACACAATACCGTAGAACTAGTGGGGAAAAAAAGTCCCATTAGTTCTACCGTAGAACTGTTCAGTAGAACTAGTGGGAACAAACCGATGGGGAATCATCAGAATGACTTCTCGCGCCCTTAAGCGGAGCGGGAGGGCGTGTCAGATTCTTACTGACCAAACAACACCCCGTTCCTTTATTGCCTTCGATCTGGGGGACGCGGGCTTTATTGAATGTGAATTGATATTAATTCCTTCCGTTACATCGGAACCCCGGCTGTGGAAACATAATAAAGCTGCAAAATTACGAGTATTACTGGTTTGTTACACAAGATAGGTAGGTATCTTCAGTATAACTTAATTTATAAAAAAAATTCAAGACCTACAACTTTGATATAGACATCCATACTATGGTCTATCGGTTTAGGTAGTTAACTAAAGGTAAACAATCTTGGTATATCTTTTTATATTAAAGAGGTCGTATATTATATACACAAAGATTATTTAAATTTAGTTTATTAGCTAACATCGATTTAGGTAAATACCTAGTCGCAAAGATTTTAACATACAATTTATAGACCAACTTTTCGATAAAAAGACATGCTAAGATTGTTTATATTTAGTTAACTACCTAAACCGACGGAGTATAGTTGCAAGAGCTGTGGATTTTTTTTTTGAAAAGGAAACTCGTTATCTTAGACCGGAAAGAGCAACTGAAAGACACCAGTTTTAGTCAGTATAAGTCCGACACACCCTGTCACTTTACCCAGAGCAAGATAAGTCATTGAATAATTTCCCACCTCAATAAAAAAACACTACACACATTTAACTTCACGCAACTAAAAAACCTAACATTGTTACATGAAAGCCCATCTCTCCTCTCCGCATGAATGGCGTATTCATACACTGAAAGTTACTGAATTATGTACGGACACATTTCATACAAGCACAACCACAACGGAACAAAGTTGGAGAGAAATGCTCGGCTGCAAAATAGTTGTACAAGTTTTCTACAAACAGCTAGTCGACTCTTCGCGAGACCAAAGGCTTTTTTTAAGGTGAAATATAGCTGACTAGTTTTAGCCCGAAGCTTCGCCCGCGTACATAAAATATAGCCTATGTCACTCAGGAATACAGCAGCTTTCTATTGGTGAAAAAAATTTAGCAATCGGACTAGTACTTCCACAGATTACCTCAAACAAACAAAAAAACAAACTTTACCTCTTTATTATTATAAGAGTAGATATGACTTCTCCCGCTCTGGGCGGAGCAAGAGAGCATGTCAGACTTCTACTGACTAGAACCTACTCCGTTTTTTTACCTTCATTCTAGGATCCCGGGCTTCGCTTTCGTTCAACTCAGGGGAGACCAGAAGGCTGGGGTTTTCTTTGGCCATCGAATTGGTTTTTTTTATTCAATGTGGCAATGCTGCCAGCGATTTCTGAGCACTTTTCTCATTGATAACGTCGATGCATTTTTTAATAGCAAAAAAATAGTTGGTTTTCTTTTTGTTCTTTTTTTATTTAATACGGATAAGCTCGTATTTGACGACTATCTCACGTGACGGTAAGCGATGACGAGGGAAATCATCAAATCACTTCTCTCGCTCGTGGGTGAGTACTGACTAAAGAAGTCATGCGTCCTTCAATTGCCTTTTGCGTTCCAGGACTACACCCTGACCCTATTGGGCATCGGGAATCTATATAATGATAAAAAGAGAAACTGATTGACTTGACAGGGGCTCAAAGTTTGTATGGAGAAACCTACTTTTACGTCGGCATAGCCGCTAGCAGAAGCTAGTGTTGTAATATTACCCCCAGAATTAATAAATGATACAATTTTCGGTAGTTTATTATTACCACATACAAAAATACGTGTTTGCCTTTGAGGCAGGTTATCGTGTTAACCGGTCAGTAAAATTAATATGGCTACCATGTTTTCCGTTGATGAATAATTACGATATAACTCCTGCATGGAGTTTCAAAAAATGTTGCAATGCAAAAAATGTTTTATTCAAAAAATGGCCAGTTAAAATTCTTCAGCCAAAAACTTAAAAATGCAACTGAAGTGTTGCCAGCACCTGGCTAGAAGCTAGCTAATTTATGGCCAACGAAATGTAGAATAAACTCGTGTGAAATGTTACGTATCCTCCTTTTGAGAACACCTCAGAGAATTCCGCTTTTCCGGCGATTTTAGCTGTGCTAATTTCCAGCTATGTACATTCTAACGTATCCCCCAAAAGTCCTTGACCGGCTTACGAAACCAAAAAGGAGGTTAGGTCAAGCATTTCCTACCAAAAATACTTCCAACAGTAGGTACATTTTATCAACATGTCGTGTCAACGAAATATCACTCTTAATGTGCCATACATATAAAGTTGATATTCTGTTATCCATTTTTATCGTACCACCACAGCATACACAATGAAAACACACTCGTATGTAGGTCCAGAGTGAACAAAATAACTTTTTGTCACTGAAAATCGTGCTTTAACTCTAGGAGTTAGAGTAGAAAATCGAATGTGTTTTGTTGTAATTGGTGAATAAACTTTGTGGTTGTTTGGTAAGCAGTAATAATGTATGATGTCTCCCATTTGGAACGTAATTAGCTGCAAAATGCATAGTAATGTTGATTCTTATCAATGCCGAGGGTGTTATTTAGTCGAATGGCCTCATAAATAACTTGTTTTTGTTTACCATAATTGTTAGGTACTTCATTCTAAACTAGAGTAGCCTGTAAAATATTTGCTCGCAGCGTTTGCTGGGAAATAAAATGCATACAGAGCGGTTGTAGGTCATAATTAACATATTCTGTGTTCCGTAAAAACAGAGAGAAATAATTTCTACTTACATGTGGATTACTTTGGAAAGTTTGTCTTACTAGTATTCTATATAATGTACAAAGTGTTTTACCTCAATGTTTAAGCGGGACATTACATTACACCATAGAGAATATAACCACTAGAGAGCGCATAGCCCGATTTCTTCTAAGTAAACAACTCACCACGGCGGGCCGGGGGACGAAGAAAAATGCGCGGCTGCTATTGGTCCGTTCAAGGTCAAGTCGTATACCTTTAATTTGATTCGCTTAAAAATCGGGAGCACGTGACGTGCGTACCGCATTTGCACCTGCCGCTTCTACTAGTTTTAGCATATGTATGGTGAGCGCAATAGCATCGTACGCGCCCTCCACTGGTTATTTGCTTCATGCATTACACTGACGCACACGTGGGCCACGCCCGATTTTTACGTAGAATCATGTCGCGTGGCGTGGGTATAATGTAGCTCTACAAGTCTAGTTACCATATAATGTATGGAGACTGACGTGACCAGATCGGCGTACGTGGTTCATGTGTGATTGTAACAGTTTGCCTGTATCTGTCTTCCCGTCCAATTACAATTTAGACGTCTTCTAGGCTACAGTGAACCGGCTCTTAATAAACTAGTACCATCAACGATTGCATCACTGCTTACCATCAGGTGAGATCGCAGTCAAACACTGGTTTATTTTATTTTTAAATATTCGGCCACTGCTTTAGTTCTATTACCTAAAGGCTACCACAAACTTCTTGTGGGAAGTTTAAAGTTTCACACAGCACAGACTTTGAAACTCATAAACAATTCGAAAGCGAACTTGAAAGGATTTACTCGTAAAACATGGAGGATTTGCACCTCGACAACTAGGTATTCAAATTTTTTTGCTTGCAGATCGTATAGTCAGAAGCCAGTAAATCTGACTCCAGTCTTGCCATGAAGTACCGTGTTACTCCAGGTAATGGGTGAGGAGGTCTGGTAGGCAGCCGCTCCTCGTAAATCCGGCTTGACTGGAAGCCGACCCCAATATAGTTGGGAAAAGGCTAGGTAGATGATGATGATGATGAGTGACCATCTGTTCTGCAAGCAATCATCATCTGCTTAGCCTGTTCTGCAAGCCGGATTTAGCTGAATACCAGTATTTTACAAGGAGCGGCTGCCTACCAGACCTCCACAACCCATTAACTGGGGTAACACGGTACTTCGTGGCAAGACTGGAGTCAGATTTACTGGCTTCTGACTATCCGTAACGACTGCCAAAGATCTCCAAATGACAGCCGGGACCAACGGCTTAACGTGCTTTCCGAAGCACGGAGGAAACTCGTTATGTTAAGATGGTCACCCATCCACAGACCAACCTAGGCAAGCGTTGCTTAACCTTGAAGATCGACCTGTGCGGCTGTTATTATCTAGCCACGAGCTCCTCAACAGATGGTCACTGCGGCCGAAAAGTTCTGGCGACGTGGCGATATGCGCGGGAGTGGCGGAAGACGCATCGTTGAAAGACCTATAAGATCGATCAGTCGTTGTGTTAACACTTAGAAAAGGCCTATGTCACAGGTATTTGAGGATTCCAAATTTTTCTTGTGTGAGTACTATAATTAAATAGAATCGTGGTTTACTATTGAACCAATAGTCCAATGTTGTAAAAGAATCCATAGATTCTCGATTCAGTTGTCAGTTGATTGAGAAACGAGCCACGAAGAACATTTGCAATGATGCACTCGTCGAGTCGAAGCTTCAGTTGCTAGCCTATTAATTTTATATCCAAAAAATTAAGTAAGAAAAGTCAATAAAAGGTAAAGTCCAAAGAGCACATGCTTTTATCTTTCGAATCGTCTTGTTGACACTTCACGTAACCCAAGGGCTGGCTTTTACCTAGGTCAGAGATTAGCATTGCCATACAATGTGGCAATGCCGCCAGACGCCATATTTTAGTTTAGAGTAAGAGTTAGTGTAATGTAGGTTTAAATAGTTAAATGTTTTTATTTTTCTTGTTAATTCTCAGCTTCATAAAAATAAAATTACATCTAAGAAATCTAAAAAAAAGAGTGCAATAAAAAGATAATTTATGTCTAGAAAAGAAAAGGGAGGGACGCGAAGTTCGGAAGAAACATCAAATATATTGGCATGAAGGTTATTTTGACTGGCAGATATGGGACAATGGGACAGGAAGACGCCACCCTGTCTGCGTCGCGCAGCCCTTTGACGTCATCCCTTCGTCAAGTAAACTTGTATATTAGAGGGGTTAAATTGTTTGTTTGTATATTTATAATGTGTTTGTAAAAGGAAGTTTCGGGAAGCGACGATCTAGCTGCATATGTTCTTTAAATAATAGACGTTAAAAAAATAACTTGTAATACACTGTAGGAAATTGTATCGTACTGTATAATGTATGTAGGGTGTAAACTTAACACACAAAAATGCAGAAATATCACTGTCTAATGATACGAGTCTAAATAAAAATGCAAGTCTATAGTATAGCAGCAGTCCGACTTCAACTACGACTAATTAATTAAACATTAAAATAAAATACTTTACACAAATGCATGCAATAGTTGCACTGGCTAAGTCAATACATAGCCGAATGTAGGTCGCGTTTAAAGTGCACTTACTCGTACATGAGAATACATTCGGCTAATTTAACTAAAATCAAATTTATTTTAACCGCCAACGCCCGTACAGTGTACGATAGATATACATACTTATTACTTTGTATCTCACACTATAAGCGGAACATATGTTCTAGTGAGAACATAGGAGAAGCCAGTAAATCTGACTCCAGTCTTGCTATGAAGTACCGTATTACCCAGTTAATGGGTTGTGGAGGTCTGGTAGACAGCCGCTCCTCGTATAATACTGGTATTCAGCTAAATCCGGTTTGACTAGAACCCGACCCCAATATAGTTGGGAAAAGGATAGGTAGAATAATTATTATGTTCTTATGAGAAACTGGCTTCAACCAGCGGCTTCGCCCGCATTGAAGTAGATTTTTCCATACAAAGTTCTGACCCCAGTTTCCAACCCTTTAGGGGGCGACTTTTTGGAAGTCACCTCTTTCTTCTTGCCTACGTCATAAAAAAAGCTTTGTGTAAAACTTTACTTTCTTAGGCCTAGTAATTTTGGCTGTACGTTAATCATCATCATCATCTACCTAGCCTTTTCCCAACTTTATTGGGGTCGGCCTCCAGTCGAGCTGGATTTAGCTGAATACCAGTATTTTACGAGGAGCGGTTGTCTACCACACCTCCACATTACCTGGGGTAGCACGGTACTTCATGGCAAGACTAGAGTCAGATTTACTGGCTTCTGACTATTCTTAACGACTGCCAAAGATCAACAAATGACAGTCGAGACCTACGGCCTAACGTGCTATCCGAGGCACGGAGGACACTCAGTATTTTAAGATGGTCACCCATCCACAGACCAACCTTGGCAAGCATTGCTTAACCTTGAAGATCGACCCGTGCGGCTGTTATTATCTAGCCACGAGCTCCTCTTTGGCTGTACGTTAATATGTCAATTATATATTCAGTTTCCCCATTTGTGTAGATAAATTTCTTTAAGCCAAAGAAAAGCCCCGTGAGAAAGTTAGTGGTTCCTTTCTCTTGGGCAAAAGGTTGCGCATCCTCCATGCGAACCATAGGTAACAAAGCAACCTACCCTTTAGCTTCACACTAACCGGGTGAAAAGGGTACTTTTCTTCAAAAAAGGTAACTGTATTGTGATTCGGTCTTCTTTGTATCGTAACCGTGCTATTTTCGGGTTTAGACCTTTGTAGGTTTATATCGGTACCATTATAAGGGCAACTTTTTATATATGAATTTTATGTATGTGTATATGTGAACAGCACATTTAGAAATGTTTTAAGTTAGATAATAACTGCTAATTGCTTTTCTTTTAATTTTCGTGACAGAGTTGACGAAACAGAACTCTGTCACACTTTATTGTTGTCGACAGAAAAGAAGTGACCAATTTTTTTTTTAAATTATAATATACTAGTGCTTGACTGCAATCCCACATCATCTGGCAAACACTAATGTAATTGTTGATGTGAAGCGCACTAGTTTATCAAGAGACGTTTCACTCTAGTCTTGAAGACACCTATCGTCTGTTTTTTAAACCCTGAGACTAAAATGACATTTCAACACAAAAGGACTGGCGTCATTCCTGTACTAAATTTGACATTACTTGTGTCAATGAAAACAGACGATAGATTATAATCAAACGGGAAGACCGCTGCAGGCAAATTTTTCCAGTCCTTAAATGTACGCGGTATAAACAACGAGGCGAAATGCTTAGTCCGAACCGCAGAAGTGTCAACAACGTAAGTGTCGTCGGATACTCGATGTACGTTGTCCGATTGTAGATGTCGTCTCTATATATTTTCATAATTATAATTCCACGCAATTATTTACATGACCATTAGTTAGTTAGTTAGTTAGCCTGTTGTGTCCCACTGCTGGGCGAAGGCCTCCCTCTCCTTTTTCCACACATGCCTATCTTCTGCCACGACCTTTAGGCACAATCAAATTCACTTTTAATTGAAAGATGTACTTGTCAGGTTTCTAAAAAGTCATGAACTCTAAAACTACTCGTAACGTAGCAACGTAGCTCTGGAAATTTTCTAACTACCACCTACATTTTCATTACTTCTCCAACTCGGTGTGGTACTAAGTCCAAATTAGCCGTGCTAAACGAAGCAGAACGCCGCTGGCAAAACTATTTATGCAGTAGCTGCTTTCAAACATTGAGTTTCATATCCTATAGTTTTGCAGAATAATATTCTGAACATATTTATTTAAGCAACTACTCGTATTTGAATTTGTTTTGGCAGTTTTTGTTGCAATGCTAGTTTTTTAGAACAATAATATTTAACTCTATGAATGATCAGCCCATTCCCTCTCCTAGAGAGGAGGCCTGAGTCCCTACAGTGAGAACATTACAAGGCTGATAATGCTAATGCTTTGAGTGATCTAGACTCATACCGCGAGGACTAGTTTGAGTCAGTGTGGGAAAAGAATATCTGAAGAACGTAGGGGAAACCTTTGCCCAGAAGTGGAACAGTAGAGCATAATAACAAAAAATACACATATACAATACGAAATAATACATCAATTATAATATAATTGAGAATTGCGGGACGCACAGGACTGATTGCTATGGCGACGCTTGGGGAAGGCCTATGTCCAGCAGTGGACGTCTTTCGGCTAAAATGATGACGATGATGATAATTGAGAATGAAAAAGAAAAATTGGAACGAAAGGCCTCCTTCATATTTTTTTTAAACGTTTTGATGGTATCTTCCAGGCAGGCAATAATATTCATTTGAAACAAGATCGAGTTCATATCTTTTTCTTTATGTTACTGCGTAGGTATTGGAAAAATATGTAAGTTCATTCTATTTTTACCCACGTACTCTACTACATAAGTTTTTTTTTGTGTTCGGAGTACTAAAGTTTGTTTGTTTTTTTTTATTTTTCCTTTACTTTTTTTTTGGTGTACAATAAAGTTTATTCTATTGTATTCTATTCTACTTGCTAGTTCTGTTAGATTATTATTACCTATTATATTTTTTTTTATACATAAGTACTTCTACATTTTTGAATATTTTTTAAAGCAATGTAACAATAACATAAATATTAAAAAAAAAATTGTAGTTGCAGTTAGGTTTTTTTTTTAAATTGAACTGTTTATTTAACTATTCGTCTACACACACACACACACATATAAGAAGACAAAAAGAGAAATAGAAAAATTTGTACATACCATGGTGATACTTATTTCTATAGAAATCTCTTCCATCACACCAGCAGACTCTACGTATTGACTATCCACTCTACACATCTTGTATTTTTAACGACACAAACACGAACACAACACACACACACACACGAAACACGAACATACACACACACACACACACACAAACACACACACACAACACACACACAAACACACACACACACACACACACACACACAAAAACACACACGAATATAATTAACTCTAAGGCTATTATAATACCTCAAAAAGCATTTCCAACAAAGAAAACGCGATAAAAATCTGCGAGGTCATTCCACCCGTTTAACCTGAAGATCCTACATAATTGGAAAACGCTATACGTCATAAATCAACAGATTCCATTGTTTACTTAAGGGTGCGCACACAATACCCCATATGAGACTACAGCTTATCTGCTTTTAAGCTGCCCAGTGGTCGCTGGATACAGATTACAGGGTAAAGGTCTTCATGAGCTTCGTTTCAAGATGCTTGGACATATCATCCGCAACGAAGGCTTCGGGGTCACCAAGTTGGAGGTAAGTGGGATGAAGAGTATAGTCCTACAGACCTCCGTTGAAAAGGGAGGATCCTTCAACCAGACGAATGTTTTATCTGGTGGGCAACTTCCCGATAGATGATTTCGGGCTGCTATATCTATTCAAATCGCGCGGAGAACTTTGCTTGCGCGATGCAGGGCTGTAACGTCATATGTAGTAGATGTCTCTACAAGCTCATTGGAACGTTAAGTGTCATAGGGAAGAGTAGAGATCCATCAATCTCGCGGCCGATAACCTACCAGGTGGACAGACCTCATCAAGTCGTCTTCAGAGTGTCCCCTCATTGAATGCACATGAAGAGCCATGAACAGAAAGAGATGGAGAAGTCTCGGAAAAGCCGGAACCCACCTACCAGACGATCCATGACTACGACCACTCCGCCAGGAGTGTAGGACTGAGGAGAAGAGGCTTCGTGAACCAAGGTACCAAAGAGAAAACTATTTTCACGGGGGCAAAGTCACTGCCACTATTGCATAAAAATTCACGCTTTTATAAAAAAACTTTATTGAAAAATGTATTAATATGACAGCAAACAACTAGTATAATGATAATTATACTCTTTTAAATCTAACATAGCGAGTGTCCTCTGTGCCTCGGAAAGCACGTTAAGTCGTAGGTCCGGTTGTCATTTGTAGATCTTTGGCAGTCGTTACGGGTAGTCAGTCAGAAGCCAGTAAATCTGACTCCGAAATTGCCATGAAGTATTACCCCAGTTATTGGGTTGAGGAGGTCTGGTAGGCAGCCGCTCCTCGTAAAATACTGGTATTCAGCTAAATCCGGCTTGACTGGATGCCAACCCCAATATAATTGAGAAAAAGGCTAGGTAGATGAGATGACTCTTTTAAATCTCTACTACAATTTATAAACACATTTTCTACAGCAATAAATTCACTAACATAAAAACAGTGTGAGTTTCGCACTTCCAAATCGCGCCTTCTCTGTTTACCCTCTAAGGGTTCCAAAAGAGGGGGGTAGGGGTGTGTCAGGTGGGCTTATGACGTCACAGCTAAACCTCCGTTAAACGCCTACCCCATTGTAAGGGACGCTGGTATTTTCAATGAATTGTTTTGCCGTACCATGTTCCGTAGCTTTTTACGGGATTTTTTGGCAGTATTCATTCGCTTTTGTGCTTCACTCAAAAAATATCTATTGTTTCAGTTTTCATTTGTTTTTTTTTTGTCATGTTGTGTTCCACATCGTATGTGCGAAATTGGGGTCGATTAATTGAGCGTGAATTCCGCTTTTTGTATTAAGTTTTGTGTGTGTTCGGTTTGTGAGGCGTGAAGTCCATTTTTGAAGTTAACTTTGTGTGTACAGTTTTTATAGTGTCACTGAAACGATTTTGTTTCAGATAGATTGCGATGGGACAATATAAATCTGTGTTTTACGTACACACATCAAAAGTGTCTAGGGATCAAGCATTTTTATGCGGATTTCTTGAGATTGAGATGTGGCTTTGTAATAAATTTATGATTTTATAAATTTATATGGATCCTTTTTGGTGCATTTCATAATTTGAATCAGGAACTATGAATCAAATTCGAGTAAAAGATGAAAATCAGCTGTCAATATTTTTCCTATAAAAACATACAACGCATTAAAGACATTATTAGTGCTACTGTTTCCCTACTACTGATTAAAACCAACGTTATTATGGAGCGGCGACGTCATTTAAGCAGGGAAGAAATGCTCAGAGCCGTGGGAATGATAGAAGCTGGTTCGCGGCAACGTACTGTGGCTTTAGCTCTGAATACAAGTCAGAGTGTTAGCCGTGAGGCTTCATCACTCTTCAGGGAACTTAATTAGCGACCAAACAGTCAGAAACCGCTTGCATGAAGTGAACCTTCATTCCCGAAGACCGCTACGGGTACCACCTATAGCAATGCACAATCGTAGGATTCGATATCAATGGGCTCTTGAACACAGAAATTGGGCAGAAGAACAATGGCGTTTCGTGTGCTTTTCTGATGAGTCTCGTTTTGGTATGAGACCGGATACAAGACGTATACGACACTGGAGAACCCCTGGACGCCAACAGCGATTAAAATCCTGCCAGGAAGTCCATCCTTATAGTGGTGGAACCATCATGGTATGGGCGGGTATTTGGATCGGCGGAAGAACTGAGTTGATTTGGATCAGAGGCAACCTCAACGCTCAAATTTATGCTGAGACGATTGTATCAGACGTCATCGTTCCTCTACAAGTGCAAATCGGTCCCTTATTTCAGTTAATGCATGATAATACACGACCGCACACCGCAAGAGTTGTAAGACAGACTCTCGCCGCAGCTAACATCAATGTCCTGCCCTGGCCTGCTCAGTCGCCAGACTTGAACCCGATTGAGCATGCATGGGATATGCTACAGAGAAGAGCTCTGCCAAATATGGAGGGTATCCAGTCGCAAGAAGACCTTTTTTTGTTGTTGCAACGAACATGGGCGGCCATTCCACAGCGTGATTTGGATGAACTCATTTTGAGTATGCCAAACCGATGTTCTTGTGTTGTTAGTGTTCGCGGTAGAAACACGGATTATTAATTGTTTAAGTTACCCAATAAAATTTTAAAGAAAACTGTTATTTCAGTCTTTTTTTCGAACTTTAATGTTAGTGGTTCAAATGTCAAAAATCCCTTTATTAGGAAAATGGCAAATTTCTTTATTAATGCAAAGGTGACTTGGTTTATCGTTACTGTGACAAACGAAAACACTTTATTTGATGAATCCTTAAAGAAAATTTTAATTAATATCAATCAGGAGAAAAGTTATTGCAAAAATATATGTTGATCCCTAGACACTTTTGATGTGTGTATTTTGATAGGTTGGCGGGGATTTAAAAAAAATCCGTGGTTTTGAACACGGGTGGCATAGAATCACACTAATACTGCAAAAGTGACTAATTGTGAGTGTGTTTGTTAATTCGTCACGCTCGAATAGCTGATCGGATTTGGAATAGCACATGTGATATTTTTATGCCGGAAATGGGTCAATTTTTTACTCACTATCATGCGGTCGAAACCAGCAGGAACTAACTAGTAAATAAGAACCACTATTAATAGCTTAAAAATTTAACAGACCAAACCCCTACACACAAAGCAATGAACTGACCTATTTTGTTTCAAATTTCAAAGCTAAAACTAAAAATAGAACCTAATAAAACACTAACAATATTACCGTAGGCAACACTGGTTACGCACGCGTAAAAATCTATGCAAAAATAATATCTACACAATCACTTTTCGCACGGCTGCACAAACACTAAAAAAACTGTGTCACAAACACACACACCTATACTATAACTTTCCGCACGACCACACACACACGAAAAAAACAAACGTCGAAACCCAAAAATAGACTTCCAATACACTTTACGAGTTTTACTAAGAAACTGATACTGTTTGGTAATATAAATATGGATATAAGGAACGCTACCGACGCACCTTTGATGTGGAATCAGTTAAGGCTACCTCACACGGACGAAAATAGTCGCTCAACTAGAGTAGTGACGCACGTGTGTTTAGAGATAGCTACGAAGTTTTAGAAATCGTTTGTTTTTCTATAGCTTTAATTTTGCTGTGGAATAATCCGAGGAGAAACACATCTTTTCGGAGGAAAAATGTATGACACTCAGTGAGTTGAATATTTTAATTCACATAGGTCTCTATCGTCACTTATTAAACGTTAAAATCTAGTGCTAGGTTCCGTTAAGTCGTGCCCTATGGAAAAAGAGAGGCAAAAAACCAAAAAACTGATTCTATGACATTACATTACGAGGACCGCGTAGATCACAGTTGGCATAGTAAGTAGGTGAGTAACAAAAACGTGGATCAGAATAGAAAATAAAAATCCTACTATTTTTATTTCTTTATTTTTTTTCTACTGTAGATTAATGAATACCTCATAAAGATCGCGGGAGACGTACAGGAACGGTAGATGTGACGATAGTGGGACACTAAAAGATGGCCTATGTTCCTAAAAAACAATTTTTATTCCTCAGCTATGTCTTAAAAACCTCGTCTGTGAAAATAACAGCTTTCTGGGTCCAAGGATTTAAAGCTGGGCATTAATGAGTCAGTGAGTCAGGCTTTCTTTTTTATGTATAGATTGTTAGATTCCAGAGATAATAATGATCCTCCTCTTTAAATATTTTGGCCACTTTTTACTATATAAATAAGCCTTAAAATACATTTTAGTGCAACACGACGCACCGTGGCTAGTACACCTATATGAAGACACCTTAAGTAGAGGCGAACAGAGATGAAGTGCTAAAATAATAAACACAGCACGGATAAATATTTGGAAGTAGTTCGATGTAATGATCTTAAATTTTATGAGATTTCAGAGAGGAAATCGTAGCTCATAAAAACAGTATGATGTACGAGTATGTAAGTATTTCTATACAAAACTATTAATTGTAAACGTTTAAAAGTTAATGGATGTTCTTTGTAATGCAGGCTGGTTGATCTTAATCTTTCGAGTATCGTAATTAGAGACATAATAGAAAGACTATAGGTGTGCTGATGCCGGCGTCCGTTCAGGGCTCAACAGATTAAGCGAGAACCACATTAGACCAACGCACAAATGGGCAAAGCCTGAGTTCTATGTAGAACCGCGCCGCGTGTCATCGCGTGATATGGTTCCACGGAGTTTCTTGCCGGTTCTTCTCCATAGGAAACGACCAATTTGGAACCTTGCACTAGTTTTTGACGTTTTATAAGTGCCCATGTAGGCCTATCTATACTAATATAATAAAGAGGTAAAGTTTGTTTTTTTGTTTGTATGAGGTAATCTGTGGAAGTACTGGTCCGATTGCTAAAATTTTTTCACCAATAGAAAGCTGCTGTATTCTTGAGTGACATAGGCTATATACTACATATATCTATTTTATGTACGCGGGTGAAGCTGCGGGCTGAAGCTAGTGTAAAATAAAATCATTTTGAATTTGAACTAGTTGTCATATAAAATGTATGAAGACCGAGCCCATTGTAGTTGTACCTTACGTGGGGAATCATTACCTTCTCTCGCTCTAGAAGGAGCAAAAGAAAGTGTCTTTTACTGTCTAAAATTCACAGTGTTTTTTCAGTTACCCTAACTGGCCCAGTAAATCTTGCAGACACCTCATTGAAGCGCCCCCCGTGGAACATAAACCACCCGGACAATGAACCTGCATTTACTAAAGTACTGCATTTATTTAAAGTATTTTGTACATAATTATAATAATGTCACGGAGACACGCGATATTTGAACATTGCCGATTCAGGAATCCTTTTGCATTACCTTTCGTACTAAATTTCACCTTAACATTTTAAGTTAGAGTTTATTTTAGCTTGTATATTTAAGTCTCAAACAATAGATGGACGCAGTCTATTTCAGAACACCATTACTGTCACTAATAGAACCTTATCATCTTACACATTAGAGTTCATTTTCGCTTGCGAAGCGAAAACTAGAGCAAAATACATCAGGGTTCGTTTCTCTTTTGCAATTTACTGCAAAAATCCAAGTGCAATCAATATTGCACACACGTTTCGTATGGTGCCATCCATTTTGAAGAGCTATAGATGAAATTGAGCGCAGAAAAATGCTAGCGATTGTAACAGCAACGATATCGCAGTTATTTATGGGGAAAATGTAAAAAAGTATTCCTGTGATCCAAGTTAAATATGTTGTGGTGAAGTCATAGACATACTTTTGGTCTAGTGTCATATATTTCATGACAACCGCTTTCAAAACAGTGAAGGAAAACATCGTGAGGAAACCGGCATGTCCTAGAACCAAAAATTCGAAGACACGTGACATCCGCCAATCCACACTGGGCCCGCGCGGTGGATTATGGCCCATTCCCTCTCCTAGAGAGGAGGCCTGAGTCCCAGCAGTGGGAACATTATAAGGCCGATAATGCTAATGCTAATGCTAAAGTCATAGGCATAGTTTTGGTCTTGTATCATTTATTTCATGACCACCGCTTTCAAAACGGTAAAGAAAAACATCGTGAGGAAACCGGCACGCCCGCTTCAATAATCATTCAAAGACATATGTGACATGTCTTTGAATTATTCAATAACATGCGCTTTTCTTAAGGGGAGGAAATCATAAGAGCAAAAGGGCCTGTCAGATTTTACTGACTAAAACTACACCTATGTTCCTTATTTGCCTTGCTTTCCAAGACCACGGGTTTTCCTTTCAGAACCATTACATTAGCTCCGGTAGGCTTCGGTCCTGCTGGGCCCCTGCGGTTTTGCTGACATCTCTTTGAGGCGCGCGTGAAACACATCGTGCCGTCAATGACTCGGGTTTGGTCCAGACGGTCCATTTTGACGAATGGGAAAGGTCGAAGGAGTGTCAGAATAATATTTTTTGGTTTTGTACTCCTCGCTAACCTAAGACCATAAAACAGAATTTAATTATTATCTAACGATACATATTAGAGTAGTATTTGGTCGAACGTATGTTCCGTTTAAATAGAGATCTATCGAACAAGTGCATGTCGAAGAAGGGATCTGTCGAAGTAGTGGGTTTCGAAGTTGTGTGTTGTCAAAATATGCTCTGTTGGACTAATGCTTGTCGAATTAATGTTCTGTCTAAGCAGTGAGTAGTCGAAGTACTGCATTTCGAAATTCAGACTGTGTCGACATAATTAACTGTCGAAGTTCAGGATGACACTCGGGCCGAAGGACTGTTTTATTATACTTTTTATAATACCTTTAATGAATTCCCTTTACCAGATTAATAAATCAACGGTTAATGCAAGCGGCTTTCGTTGGGGATTAACTCATAAAAACGCTTCATCCTTTTTACAACCGTTTCACTTTTTAAGCCTTCATCACTGTTGTCACCCTCTATACCAGTTTTCTCTCTTTCCAAGTATGCAACACAGCAGAGCAAATCAGGCTTTTAATGTTTTCACTGTTGGAACGTAGGTCTCCTTTCTAGAACAATCAGCGTTACATTTCCTTTTTTAGGCTATTTTGTGTTGCTAAACAAAGCCCTATCTCCCTTTTCTATTTCCCTTACACAACACAGTCACAGGCAAAAACCTGTATTGGTTTTTTTTTTCTTTAAACATAAATACTGTAGTTGCTCTTATCCAGAACGGTAGAAGTTAATTGATTATTTTCTCTCTTAAAAAATCTCTACGTGAAGGTATTTAAACCTTTTACTCACTTATTAATTACTGAATTGTCTATATGTGTGTGTGTGGGTGTGTGATAATATCAGATCGAGTGACAATGACTGTATAATGAAACCGAATATGATTAATGCTTCATAAAATGGCCAGCCCAATATAAAATTTTCAGCTGGTTATCAAACGTCAGACATTGACAAAAGTTTACGGTATTATGACCTTTATTTTAAAGTTTTTAAAATAACATTTTCTACGTTATTTACTGCTTAACGCGAGTAAATTAAAATGACGTTGTGTCCTGACATGATAAGTAAAGTATTAAAAACTGACGAAGGTATAAACGAGTGGACTGTACCACAAACACCTCACATATAACAACTCATACATAATCGCACGCGCGTAATCAAAAAGAGACGTTACTCAAAAAAGAAGGGTATTTGAAAATTGAACCTTATTCTTGAAGAATATGTTTTCAAATTCAAATACCTTCTTTTCGAGATAGGTCTCTTTATGATTAAGCAGGCAATATATATTATACGGGAATGGATAACGTTATTACGTTTGTAGGCAGGAGATTAATTATGTAAACAAAAGACGGTGTTCCTTCAGAGTGGAGTGGCTCAGTGTGTGGCCTTGAAGACAGCGGAGATTGATGGTAGCTACTACGTTATGTTGACGGTATTATGGCCCGACGAAATGAGGTGAATGATTGAATGAGCCTATTACAGAGCTAATTATATTTATTGAAGAAAATTGGTTTAAGATAACTTTGTTGGCGTTGAGTAAATTATAGTTCTAAATATGAGGTTTTCTTTTTTAAGGTGGGGAATCATTCAATAACATCCTCTCTGGAGGACACTTAGGTTCCTTCTTTGCCTTGCGTTCCAGGACCCTGGGTTACCCTTTCGGAAGCCAAGTCATAGCCCCAGCACGCTTCGGCCCTGCTGGGCCCCTACGGTTTTGCTAAGGTCTCTGTAAAGCTTGCGTTGAACATTACGCGCCGTCGACGACTCGGACTCAATCCGGACAGTTACCGCAAGTCCACTAGTAAATTGTGTGGAGGCGTGACAGACTTTTACTGACAAAAACCACACCTGTGTCCTTTACGTTGTAGAACCACAAGTTGCCTTTTCGGCACTTAAATAAAATTTATTTTTAATAAAATGGTGCTGAACTAACTGAAGAGAGTCATCATCATCTGCCTAGCCTTTTCCCAACTAAATTGGGGTTGGCTTCCAGTCAAGCCGGATTTAGCTGAATACCAGTATTTTACGAGGAGCGGCTGCCTACCAGACCTCCACAACCCATTAACTGGGGTAACACGGTACTTCATGGCAAGACTGGAGTCAGATTTACTGGCTTCTGACTATCCGTAACGACTGCCAAAGATCTCCAAATGACAGCCGGGACCAACGGCTTAACTAACTGAAGAGAGTAACGGTACTTAAAATGAAAAGTTCCCCTAAATTTTAAGGATACATATTATATACTAACATGGCTTCCCTCACGTAAAAGGCTTCCTGCCGTTAAACTGTTGAATGACGTAGCATATTGCGTACCATAAAGGTAAAGTATTTTGCGAAACACCTTTGATTTTGTAAGTAAAAATGGTGAGATATTTTTTGACCAGGATTAAAAGAAAATGGTGGTTTTACGGCCAGTGATGACATACGGTTCTGTAATGTGTTCCTTCACTTTGGGCCTTATGGAAGTTTGTCTGAGGGCAAGCGGAAGAATCATGCGAAAGATAAGGACGCCTTCTTGCCTCTCCAGCCACTCCACAAAGAGGGGGCTTATTCAGCAGAGATTCTCTCCAGCGAGGCATATCGCGTAAAATAATATAGTCCGTCTAATGAAAGCGCGACCTGAAAAAAACAGATGAATCCAAAAATTTTGGATGTGGTATTACTAATTAGTAGGAGAATCATATCTTGACAATTCTCATTTTTTTTATTTTCTACAATTGCGGCTGAATAATGTTGCCAATAAAAAAAACTCCAGGTCGCGCTTTTATTAGACGCACTCTAGCAAACATACAAAGACACTACATCCAAATCGCCTTTATAATATTAGTGTGATGTGATAGTACAGTGTGATACTGAATTTCACAGCCCACAAATTGTAACCGTTTAGTTCCATTTTAAACCGATGACTTAAGTACTTAAACCCTTGTCATTTCATCGCGCATCTCGTGGCCCCAATCGACTTGACAACTGAGATTAGTCAAATGTCACTTAGGCTAATTAAAATAGTTTCGAGTTTGAGGTTGTATAGCCAGGCTGGGGGTCTACAATAGCGCTTTGTACGAAGTGGGGGCAAGGCTGTTTGGTGATTTATATCACCAGTTTGAGGTGGAATTTCAGGTTATAATAGTCAGTAATTTAAGGGAACTTCGCTGAACTGAGTCTTGTGAACTACGGTGAAACAAGTCACAGATAAAAGGCATTTGTTTGTAAGACATCACACTATATTATAATCACATCACATTACATCAAGTCACATAATTATGTAATGTGTTGTGATTTTTTTCACATTTACATTTTTGTAAAGGCGAAATTTTTTATGTATTGGGACGTTCGTTACTCTTTGAGGATCAAAGGGCTCATCGGATTGAAATGAAAACTACAATATACACGACCCACGAGTAGTCTATATTCTAAAATAGCACTTTTTGTTTTGAAGGAGTATATTTTCTTGGAATTTTTATTATATTCACGTTAACATAGTCTCTCATTATTTTTATCAGGTTTCTTATAGTCACTATAATTACTTCGAAAATTAAAAATGGACTTTAAAACAAACGATCACCGTCCATATTTCATAGATAAATGTCTGCCTCTACATAACCTCTAATCGTAAATAATTCCTTTATCAGTAGTGCGTCTATAATACCTTTATAAAAAAACGGTGAACTATTTCAGTAATTTTAATCAACACCTGCCTTTCGCCTGGTATTCCAATAAAATGTTAATAAAAGCGTCTATAGCCCAACCCTGTAGAGGTGTAAGCCAACTGATCCGTTTTACGTTCACACGCTCGAATAGTTACGGCGCAACAATCTGTGAACGATCACTTGCTATTAATAGTTATTATATTAGTTTATCGTTTTAGTTTTTTATCTGAGAATAATAAAATAGGACAGCTGATATAGAGCAAAAGCTAGTTTTTATTCTTAAAAAAAAAATTAAGAACCCGTTTGCAACGCAGGGGGCGTAACCCACTCAAATATTTATTTATTGCAACTTTATGCACAAAAACATTGTACAAAGGTGGACTTAATGCCTTAGGCATAAAGTCCGCCTTAGGCTTAAATATAATAATATATGTGCACAGCATATACATACAATACACAAACATACTATATGAAAACACTAGCAGTCCGTCCCGGCTTCGCACGGGGTAGACAATTATTTATTTAATTTTTTGGAAAATTTTCTACACCTTCAGTTACATTGTTCAAATTTTACCAAGGATCCCTATTTTTTTTCAAAATGATATGTAGCCTATGTCAAATTGGAAGAATGTAGCATTCTATTGGTAAAATAATTTTTTAAATCGGCAGAGTACTTTTTGAGCCTATCCATTACAAACATACAAAAATAGGTACAAATCTTTCCTCTTTATAATATTAGTATAGATTACACACACACATAAACACAACACTCAATCATTATTGTGGAACGACAATGCAGCAATAGTTTTGTGAGGGTGAGAAAAAAAAAACTTGTAATTGTAAACGAATATTCTTTCCGTGAGTGAATGTTCACTCCACATCAAAAGGTCGCACTTCAAATATTTTTCAAACAAGTTCGTGAAGCGAACGAAAGATTCTAGTAAAAAGTTTGATATAAGCTCTCCCTAAAAGAGATAATCTGAAAAATGTAGCTTATTACCTACCTGTTTTATCGTCCGAACCAGTGACTCTAATATTAACTTTTGTTTGCACAACATGTAAATCACAACCTTTCACCTTTTCAAAATTAAACACCATAAAAACATAATCCACATTACATTCCTTTAATACCTTCATCATAATCCCACGTGGGAAAGAGAACAAGTTATATCCTATCCCTTTCTACCCAAATCCATAAAATGCAAATCGGTTTTCCGTTATAAGTAATTAAATTCACGCCAGTTAATATTTCACCCCTAAGCAAGGTTTTGTTTCATATCAATCAGGTCAAAAACAAACAAAATTAACCTAAGTCACCATCCAAAGGAAAATTAATGGCCGTCAATAAAGTTTCAATCTTTTGGCGGGAAACTACGCGTCCATTACGGCCGCCATTTTGTGCCACAGATAATTTAGTAAAATGGCGATGACTGGCATGTTTCGTTCGGATACACGGATTTATTGAGGCATTTAGTTGAAAACATTCTGCTTGTGTACGTAATTGCTTTTCCTTTCTCGGAGCGGAGGTGTTTTTCGTGGAATTTTCGTAGTTTTGTGAAGGAATTTTCAAAGGTAGAATATTGGTGGGAAAATGAATCGTTTCTATATAATAAGTGGCTAAGTACGAATAGGATTCGTGCACGAAGGGTTCTGTAACGCCCGTAGCAAAACAAACAATTTTTTCGTATGGGGCATACGAATAAATATTTATAAAAATACTTAAATATTATTTTTTTATTCTTTTAGCAGTAACAGAAATACATCATGTGGGAAAAACTGTCTAGCTATCGCCGCTCATGAGATTCAACCTAGTGACAGCAGTCTTAGTAATAGGGTCCCGTTTTACTCTTTGGGTAAAACCCTTAAAAAGGAACCCTGAAAATGAATCTTGTTTATAATTACAATCTTCTTCAAGGCTAGAGTGAATAGGCTCTTAATAAGCTAGTGCGCCTCACCATCAACGATTGCATCACTGCTTACCATCAGGTGGGATCGCAGTCAAGCACTAGTTTATGTTTTATAAAAGAAACTTTTGGAATTAGTCTTGTAACAAAACAATATTTAAGCTAGCCTTAACAAAGTAAAAAGTTCTTATTAAGTAGTTAAAAACTTGAATTAAACAGAGCTTGGACGTAACGATTTTCATTCGCTCGCTTTCATAAAATTTTATCGCCGGTTTAAATACCGTTCTTAGCGTCGATAAGAAACTATGTAATTCAGGAGCTTACATTTGAAGAACTAGCTTTAGATGGGCATTAATAACTATAAACATGCTATTTAGAGTTCATAAAAATTACTGTGTTCGGCTTTGTAAATTATTAAGCAGTTAGATTACGAAAAATGCGTTGATTGGAAAATCCACAAGTAGGTATGTGCATTTTAATGTATGTAAATTAGCGTAATAAAGTAATATTAAATTAATATTTAAAGACTAAGAAAAGTCGCTGTACTAAACTTTAAGTCCTCATTAAAATATTTAAACAAATTTTCTACCGAGGTCTCATAGAAACAGCTCCTTTGATTAAAAAAGCAACGCATTATTTTTCAATTTTATTATAGAGATACAATATATCGACGGGTTCCGGGCTATTTGTATTAACCGACATTTTTTAAACTTTACACCAGAGCAGTTTAAAGTTTCGATTTTTAGAAAAAAAATCATAACTTTAGCAAATCGCATTATTTTTTGAAAAAGAAGGTAATTAGTGTTTTTATAATATATTCCACATAATCGGATTAATTATTTTTCTAATATTCCTATTTTTAACGAAGATAAATGTCGCTTCATACAAAATGACCCATATTTTACTTTTTTTTGTTCCAGGCTAAATGACTTAACCGCCCACGATTATTGTTTCTTATTCCAGGCTAAATGACTGAACCGCCTATGATTATTGTTTCTTATTCCAGGCTAAATGACTGAACCGCCTAGGTTTATTATTTCTTGTTCCAAGCTAAATAACTTAACCACCTAGGCATGTAAATAATGGCTCCAAGCTAAGTGCTTTAATCAAAGAGTTGTTCATATTTCAAACCTAAGCTAATTGATTTAAATACCATATCTTAAACTTATTAATGTACGGCTAATTAGTTTACGCGACTGATTTTTTAAAAGTAAATTGTTTGTAATCATGCTTGAATAATGAAGTTTGCAGAAATTGTCGGTTAAAACCTTGATAAATTAAAAGGTACACACATAGGGTGTACCTACCTATCTTGTTAATAATTACAAAATGAGAAATAAAACACACATTATAAATTGTTTAAAGACAAGTTTTTTTACACCACCTGCTCGATAATGGCTCTTTTATGTATCATGTAACCTACACTTAAAGCAAGTCGTTATCACCTTGGGAAACAATGCAGTATGGACGATCTCTTGGGCATGATAAGATATTTGGAATTTAGAACGTCAAATACCATTATTTTGAAAAAAAAAACGCCTTCAGTGAATTAAAATATATGTGCATCAAACAAATTTATTCAAAAATCAAACTGGCCACTAACAAAACAAAAGAATAATAAATGTGGTTGCATACTGAGGAAAAGATTAAGGAGGTTCTAAATAGAGTAACGAATATTGGAGTAGTGAATTTTGTTTCTTTCTAATTTCAAAACATGTCGAGTGATTGTTGAGATTAACTTGTAAATAATGCTCTATATTTTTAATTTATTTATAATTTGTTTATACGACATAAATAATAGTTAATTAATCGTAATAGACACTCAATTATCTCACAGATGGTGTAAAAAGTAGAGTATGCAACACGGAGATAAAGCTGTCTTGGGCGGCTTGAATTCCTCATTTCACTCAGGTTTCTCTATTAACTCCCTCGCGATGCTCGGGAGTTAATTATATAAGTCTCTCACTAACATTCGGGATTAAAACTTAGCAACCTTCATTTTGTTCAGAATTCAACATGCCACCCTCGCCTTAAAGACACTGCTTTATTCCTTAGTCGCATATTCTACTATTATTTAAAATGACAATCACCTAGGTAACTTCTTAGCTTACCAAGGTAAAAACTAAAGTTTTTATCACAATTGTATTTTTTTTCTGGTATCATCAGAATGACTTCTTTCACTCTTGGGCGGAGCGGGAGGGCGCGTCAGACTCTTACTGACTAAACCCCTAACCCGTTCCTTTGTTGCCTTCGATCTGGGGGGGACTCGGTGTCAACCTTTCGGAATACCCATGTTCCCCAGAGGCTTCGGCCCTGCCGGGCCCCTACAGTTTGCTGAAATCTCCTTGAGGCGCGCGTGGAACAAAACGCGCCGTTGACGACTGGGCTCGGTCCAGATTATTTCCAGACTATCCAGTGCTCGCCGTCCGCGAACCCGCGCCT
This sequence comes from Mythimna separata, assembly GCA_030763345.1. Classification (NCBI taxonomy): domain Eukaryota; kingdom Metazoa; phylum Arthropoda; class Insecta; order Lepidoptera; family Noctuidae; genus Mythimna; species Mythimna separata. The sequence continues at coordinate 10,685,416 of CM061190.1, forward strand.
ACGGTGGTCGGAAATCGGGATCGGAATCTTGGCGACGGCGGCGTGAGGACCGTTCCCTCACGCGCTCGCGGTCAGCAACCTCCTTCACTAGCATTACTGCTTCGCAGAAGGAGGCAACCGCCTGCCACCCCTCCTCGCTCCGGACCATGGCCTGAACCAGGGCCCGGCGCGAGAGGTCACCGCCGCCGATAGCCTCCACAAGGACACGGCGGTGCTCCGCCCAAGCGGGGCACACCCCTAACGTATGCTCCACCGTGTCCTCCGGGCGGTCCACACAGTGGCAACACCCGGGCGTCCTCTCCTCCTTGATTCGATGCAGGAACCTTCCGAACTTACCGTGTCCGGTGAGGACCTGCGTCATACGGAACGAGAGGACGCCGTGACCTCTTTCCAACCACTCCTCAAAGAGGGGACTTACCGCCTCAATGACGGCGTGCCCAGCACTGGGTTGCGACAGTCGCAGTCACCATGCCACCCTGAGATCCCGCCGGAACTCTGTCCGCCATACCGTGACTTGTCGTGGCAGCGGAGTTGTTGCATCTCCACGCGCAAATCGTGCATGCGTGCAAGGACTGTTGCCTCCAGATCCCACGGTGGCAGGCCAGCAAGGAGGCTCGCCGCTTCGCGGGAGATCGTGCGGTATGCCCGCACCATCCGGATGGCCCTCTGGCAAGCGTTCAGTTTGGCCGCCGGTCGCTTACCTAGCGATAGCGCCCAAACCCGCGCCCCGTAAAGGGCCATGGACCGAATGATCCCCGTGTAGAGCCTCTGACAGGGGGCGTCTGGACCCCCTAGGTTGGGCAAGAGCCGCTTCCAAGCGGCCTCAGACCTGTCCAGTTTGGGGGCCAAACGTTAGAAATGCTCCTCGAAAGTCCACCGGCTGTCGAGGACGAGTCCGAGGTACTTCATTGTCGACCCGACGCCGATGTGGACCCCCCCTACCGTTATTTGGGAACCCGGTGGTGGCGCGGTCCGAGGGCCATGAATAGCCTCGGACTTGTGCAATACCACCTTGAGTCCCAGTTGCTGGATCCTGTCCACGACTGTAGCAACCCCGCGTGTCGCTGTTTCGGCCGCCGCCTGGTACGACTCTCCCCGCGCCAGGACCAGTTTATCGTCTGCGTAGCAGACTACGCTGACCCCGTCGGGGAGGTCGCCGTGATCACAATTGTATTGAAATCAGAAGTTAAAAAATATTTTTATTACGTAGTCTACAGTCTTATTACCTGAAATAATTATTCTCATTCTTCTTCATTCCTCTCTTCAATTACAAAAAAATGTTTATCTATAAAATAATTTCTTTAAAAATAATCACATATATTATGTATAATTAAAATATTTACAAGCGTTTCTTTGGTTTTAATTTATTTTCTTCTAACTTTCTCAGTAATCAAAATCAAAAACATCTCTCGTTAAAAAACAGTTTAGAAGTTTTCTTACCTTACGGGATTATTTTTTAATGACCGGCCAAATTTTCACTGGGTGTTCTACCCATGAATATAAACAACTTTCACTATGGGACCGACTCTGAAATCACGAAAAACAAAAATAACAGCAGTGTCATACATTTTAGTCGAGTAGGTATTGAACTTTTGTAAAACGGCTGATTCGTTTTTCATGATTTCAGATTTGGTCCCATAGTGAAAGTAGTTCATATTCATGGGTAGAACACCTTGTGAAAATTTTGCCAGTTATTGAAAAATAACCCTTTAAATACTATCCCTAGGTTCTCTTCAATAACAAAAATATTTTTTATCTCCTATGACAATAATAAATTGTAGTTTACTACAGTTTATCGCGATGGCGCCAAAATCATTTTTTTAACCAACCTCATAATAGTAAATCCATGAAATGTTGATTGTTTTAATGTGTATACTATTCTCATTCCGTTTAAAATAAACTGTTTGAAGTACTAGGACTTTACTTTTGTTATAATTGAAACGACACTGCAAATCAAATATTGAATAAAAAAAGTAGGTTTAACCATAATCTTTTAATGTTTACTGTTGAAGTCCTAAATAGTTCATGCGACATATATGTCTGTTTCATCTCATTATTTACTGCAAGCAAAATGGTTGAAGTGACAACATCTAACATTTCATGTACAGAGCTAAATGTATGGATCGACACTGGATATGAATTTGACAAAGAAGCTATTTGTATGAAGCGACATTCTTGTATATTTACAAGGTAAAGCTAATTGTATTAAGCGACACTGGATAAGAATTTAACAAAGAGGCTAATTGTATGAAGCGACACTGGATAAGAATTTAACAAAGAGGCTAATTGTATGAAGCGACATTTCTATATATTTATAAAGTCCGGCTAAATGCTTTAACGTACCTTGCCTGTAAATTTTTGCTCCAGGAAAAAAAGTTTAATCGACTGCCTGGTATTTGGTAGTCAGCTTAAGTACACAGTTCCAAAATTTGTCAATATTTTGTGTCGCTTCATACATTGGAAGTCCAAAATGGGCCCAAAAATGCGGTTGTATTAAGCGACGAAAAAGTGCTCCGATCATCACCAAACCCAGCTCAAATGACGCAGAAAAATTCGCTGATTCCAAATATGTATAAAAGTCTATATCGCTCAGAGTGTCGCTTCATACAATTAGCCCGGAACCCGTCGATATGTATTATAATATTTACATAGACTAAAATTACGACGGGGTCGCGGCAGACCACGAAGGAGATGACGGGACGAATTGAATAGATTCTGCCAGAACTAGCAAGAGGAAGCGAAAGATGGAAAGAGTAGAGGGAGGCCTTTGCTCAGGAGTGGGGCAGAACAGGCACATAAAGAAAATATAAAATTAAGAGTTCTCTTTTAAAACAAAGAAAGAAGTTTTCTAAATCGTATCAAGTGTCTTTTAAAAATCGGGGAATACATATAAAAAAAAGATTCTGACGTATTAAGAACCTCCTTCTTTATTGAACTCGGCTAAAAAAAAGAGCCCTCACTTATAAACTCAGCCAATAACATCACATATTATCGGGCACACCTTTATAGACCGTTCAAGGTTGCGTGGGTAAAACCTTACTATTTATATTGAGCCCAAGAAAGTAGGTACCTAAGTGGTTCATACGGTCTACCGATTCTTTAGCCATTGTCGTATTTTAAAAGGATTTTTGGGGTAAAGGTATTGTCACTAGATTTAGGGCAGTTAGATAAATACACTTTGTGAGCAACGAAATTGACTCAACATACATGTATTAACAGATGTTTTCTTCAAAGAATACTGAACTGGGTCTCTTTAAGGCTAGAGTGAATAAGCTCTTAGTAAACTAGTGCGTTGCACCGTCAACGATATTGCATCACTGCTTACCATCAGGTGTGATCGCAGTCAAGCACTAGTTTATACCAATAAAAAACTGTTTAAAAAAACAGATACCGTTTGAAAGGACGAAAAAATCTCTCTTTACACCACCTGCTCGATAATGCCTTTTTATATGTCATACAACCCTCCCCTAAAGCAAGTCATTCTGTCCCTTGGGATTTAATGTGTAATGGGCGTTCCCTAGGGAGAAATGTGATTTGAATTTAGAACGTTAAAAACCATTACAAAAAATATTGACTGAATTAAAATGTACGCGCATCAAACGAATTCGGTCCAGATTCAAAACTAAAACAGGCCACTAAAAAAAAAACTTCTCTAAGATATTTATTTCATTGTCTTTTAATTATAAAAATAGAGTCGCGAACACGTCATATATAAAACTGTAATTCTCTTGGGCAGCTTAAAATCCTCACAATATGATGGTTGGTTTCATGGTTTTTATATTAACTCCCTCGTAGTGCTCGGGAGCTAATTATATAAATCCCTCCCTGCATTCGGGATTAAGGCTTAGAAAACTTTCGTTTCTTGGGGAATCCAACATCAACCTGTGACTTTAAGACTCTCTGCTCTCTCCCCTATCACATAATCTACTATTGTATTCTAGAAATATAATCACTCATCTACCTAGCCTTTTCTTAACTATATTGGTGTCAGCTACTATAATTACTAAGATTAATTTTGAACTTGCACGCGGGTGAAGCTAATAGCTAGCGTTGATAATAAATAAACAACTGCAAAATTATAAAAATGCCTCAAAACGTAAAGCCCCACTAAATTGGAACAGATAAACGACCAAATACGATCAAAAGATTACACCAAAACAACACTTTTTTAGCGTAGTCGTGTAATAAGTGAATCTTCCACTAAACCCCACGCCATTAACTGAGCAATATCAATGACTTTACTCAACCTCCATTTTAGAGATCGGACATAGGCCCGTAATCCTGGCTGTCTATAAAACAAGGTGGATCGGCCATTCGCGGGCATTGCGTCATGAGGGGCCGTGTTTTTACGATATTAACTCGATCCGATGAGCAGTTTTATCGATACAGGGACATCGATGTTTATAGGTATCGATTTCATTGCAATTTAGTAGATACATCTTAACATAGCAGCTATAAAATGTATTCCAATAGGTTTTTTTTGTTTTTGATGGGAAGTTACGAACCTTTGTTTTTAAATTAATATTATTCAGCTTGACTACGATTCCACCTGATGGTAGGTAAGTCTTTCGGATGATTCATAAATAATGGCCGAAAAACTCCATTCGATGGGTATTGTGACCAGAAGATTGGTGGCATTGCCAGACTGTATAGATCGTAAGGAGTGATGGGTAATTAAAAATAAAAAGTAGGTATATTCTTGATTGACATCAGCTTTGCTAGTGTTTATACGAGGGCGGGTCAATAAGTACTTAGCCTACGAAAGAAAAATAAAAAAATTGGAAAAGTAGCGATGTATTTCTCAACATAGTCTCCTTATAGCTCGATTCACTTAACCCATTGGTGCTCCAACTTCTTTAACCCGTCTAAAAAAAATATTTTCTAGTGGTCTGAAAAAAGGGCCTCCGTGGCGACTATAATCTTCTAATTCGGTTCAAATTTTTGCCCAGCGAGTGGCTTTATCAAGTTTAGAAACAAAAAGACGTCATACGGGGCCAAACCTAAAGAATAACAAGGGTGGAGGAACAGTTCATAGCCTAATTCGACAATTTTGGTCGTGGCGACGGAGGAGTGTGAGCCGGTGTGTCGCCATTGTGGAACAACACTTTTTTCATCGCTAAATGGGGCGGTTTTTTCTGCAATCCGGCGTCGAATCGATCCAATTTTTCGGCATAGGAGAGCCCTGTGATCGTATTGCCCTTCGTCACGTAGTCGATGTCTATCACTCCTTGCGAAAGCCAGAAAACGGTGGCCATCACGCTTCCGGCCGATAGGACAGTCTCGCCTTCTTTCGCGCACGTCCGCGGGGTGAAATACACTGTTTCAAATGTTTCTTGGTCTCCAGTGTGTACCAGTGATTTCATGTTTCCCTGACAGTCACAAAATGATGCAAAAACTCCTCCGTATTGTGCTGAAACAGCGTCAAACACTGCTCTGAAGTGATCTTACGGTAGCGGTTGTCGTCTGAAAATAACAAACGCGGCAGCCATCACGCGGACAGCTTTTTCATGCCCATTAATTCATGGAGGATATGACCTACGTGGTTTTTTGAGATGCCCATTATCTCAGCTATCTTGCACACCTTCAATTGATGGTCTACCTATACGAGGTCATGGATTTTTGCCACTTTATCCTCCGTGGTAGCCGTTTTTGGGGCATCTGGGCGTGACTCCTCAAAAGCGGACTGGCGCACACGTTCAGCTCAATAAACCAATTTTGACAATCGCCATCGAAAGAGAAGAGTCACCGTACTCAGTATTCAAGCGCTCTTTGATTTTGCTGCGCAACTTCCCTTCCAAAAATAAGAATGAAATCACCGACCGATATTTGCTCAATTCCATTTTTCTAAAATCCGTCGACATGTCAGTTTCCAGACGCAGTCAAAAAAAAACTACGAGTCCAATTCAGCTAAAATTTTGAAAGGAGCCTTCTAAGGAAATGTACAACATGATAAAAAAAAATCTTGCGATAGTGGCGCCATGGAGCGGTGAGGCTAAGTACTTATTGAACCGCCCTCGTAACTATGCAGGGAATTAGAATTGGCGTGTTTTTAAGTTTATGAATCGATATATCATCAGTGTGGCACCCATAAGGCCCAGTAAGGCCGATGCCTGCTACGGACATGGAGAAAAATACGAAAATGATACCGGAGGTCCCTAACCGCAAAAAGCATAGGTATGATTTTAGTCAGTAAAGTCTGACACACCCTCCCACTCCACTCTAGAGTGGGAGAAGTCATTAGATGATTTTCCAAATATCAGAAAAACCTGTGCCACACAAAAATTATGTTTTACGAGTATTTTCGTCGACACCTTTGTCCACTTAACCGTTGATTATACTTTTTCCAAGATAAAAACGTATCATATTTATATTCCCATACAAATCGCATCTTTTTATCCTACAATATTACAGACAACATTATATGATCAAAGAAGATAAAATGGAAAGTTATGCTCCGCATCCTCCCTTCTTTGATCCCGCAATGACGGCTTTCACTAACAGTCCTTTAAGCTAGGATGTTATTTTTAATTAATTAAGTAAGCTTTGCCGTCAAAGAGAAATCGTTTTACAAAAGCGAACGCAATTACCGTGGCTTAGTGCACTAGGTAATATCTCAAACAGTTTTTATTCTGTGAGGAAAGTTGGTATTTTTGCACTCGATCCTTTGCTATGCTAAAGCTATGTCTGTAAGCGGGAATTGAGTTAGTAGTGAAGGCTTTTCAGGTCCAAATTATGCAGAGAAAAGTAGGATAGTTCTGCTGTTGGGAATTTTAGTTTTTGGGGAATGACTGGCTTGTTCGTCAAGTGGTTAGTCGCTCTGACTGCTCTGTCGGAGGACGTGGGTTCGATTTCCATCCAGGACAAATGCTTGTGTGAAGACTACGGTTATTTGTTCTATGTCTGGGTTTAATTTATTTATAATACGTTTGTAAGTATTGTTTAGAAATATATAAGTATGCTTATCAGTTGTCTAATACTCATAACACAAGCTCTGCTAAGTTTGGTACTAGATGGTGTTGTGTGAAACTTGTGAAATATTATTATTATCTTTTCCTTTCTCTGTCTTTATCTTTTCTACTTATCTCAAACAGAACCAAAGTCAGATCTGTCTACCCGTTTTCCGACTATTTCAGGGTAGCTGTCCAGTCTACCCAATTGCAGTACAAATACAAATAAATGATTTGTATTTGCAGTTGAATATCAATATTTTACAAGGAGAGACTACCTCACTTTCCCCTACACTTGTTCAGACCTTATCCTAATTAATTATTGAGCAAACAGAAGCCTGTAAAATACGTTGAAAATGTAATGAGTCACGTGTTTGGTATAGATTACCGGCGACATAATTAGGAAGGCAGCGGGACATCGTTAGCGGGTACCGTAATAACTTATAGTGAAATATTTACTCTTATAGTTTATTCGTAGTAGGCCTGCCACAAGGTAGACCTACAACGTGGCGAGGGTCGCAAAAATCCGATGGTTCGAGACGCACAGGACCGGTCGTTATGGCGACGCTTGGGGGAGGCCTTTGTCCAGCAGTGGACGTCTTTCGGCTGAGATGAGACAATGAGAGTTTATTCTTTAACTAGCCTGCAACTTTGCCCGTGTTAAATTAGTAAAACGAACCATTTTGTCTCAAACCATATCCAGAAACAAGACAAATAAGGATAGGAATCAAACCCACGACCTCCAGCATACCAGACTAACTACTAGACCAATAGGCTAATCATAAATATTTTTATCACGCCTTTGGACTGATGTAACATCATAATATCTTCATAATATTATAAAGTTAATATATATTTTAGTAGCTCCTGCTAGTGCCTTCAGCCACGTAAACGTAGTAAAATCCCAAGGGAATGTACTACCGTTACAAAGTATCCTATATGTTATTTCAGGACATGGTCCGCCCTTGTACCATCCAACTCTGATCATGAAGGAGTAACCAAAAAGGAGTAATAAAAGATCCATGATCCAAATCTATTCACTTCGTAATCTAAGACGATTTACAAAGGTAAAAAGATTATTATTGTCCAATCTAAATCTATCTATTACATAATTTTACTTCTATTCATTACTGAAAATAGACGAAGCCTTTCTTAAATAAGCCCATAGAGCGTTTTTAAGTCCTTTTCAAGATCCAAGTCTATTTACTTAATAATCTAAGTATAGTCAAACAAAAGAGTACTAATAAAACTGAAACCACATTTTGAATAGAAAGACCGTCAAAGCCTTTCAAATACAATATTTATTCCTACACAGTCGCTCTACAAAGTGCCTAGATTAAATTTCACTCTACATCAGGTAGAGTTAGCAAAAGAAGCTCTATGCAATGTTAGTAATAAGCAAGGAAGTTGGATGCCGAGTTTGTAAATAATTATGTAAAACTCTATCTGCATCTTTGAAGTTATTGAGTTGGTAGAGTCATGTTGTTGGCTTTCAGTTTTTATTATAATTGTGTAGTTTCTCGCCGGTTCTTCCCCATGAGAAACAGCCAACTAAAGCCATGAAACCCTTGACCCTTTTTTTGGTAGGGAAATCATCAGAATGACTTCTCCCACTCTTGGGCGGAGCGGGAGGGCGTATCAAACTCTTACTGACTAAACCCCTACCCCGTTCCTTCGTTGCCTTCCATCTGGGGGACACGATGACAACCTTTCGGATTTTCCGTGTTCCCCAGAGGCTTCGACCCTACCGGGCCCCTACAGTTTGCTGACATCTCCTTGAGGCGCTCGTGGAATAGAACGCGCCGTTACCCTTGCCCCTTGATTTCTAGACTTACCCCCCTGGTCAGGCGCGTACATAGAGCAACGGAGCGTAATCTAAACCACACAAAGTGTAGGCTCTTGTAAAACAAATGGAGAGCTTATCAGTGTCAACGACTATCACATAATAGGCACTTCAGAATATAAGTGACATGTTCACATGGAAACCATTATTTGATTATAGTTTTATATTTTGTTAACATTGTTTTTTTTTCGTTAGGAATGTGAAATTCTCATAGACACAGAGGTTGCCTCACAGATGAGCCAGACCAGGTAGTACCAGACGTTAATATTACAAAGGGTACTTCAAGTACATTGAAATTAGAAGCAGCCAAAGCAAATCCAAGCAACAACAAAATCAATACGATCACAGTCAAACGCTTTGTCGCTCGTCAAATGTCATCGTGTGTAAAGCGGTAGTCACAAGTCATGAAATCCAACACAGATTGATTCCGAGCCACCGGTTCGTGGTAAAGCCTGCCGATAGTGTAAACAAGGCACTATTGTTTAATGGAATGTAGGTCCATGGATTTGCACTCATGCAAAGCTAGGGTGAGTTAGATTAGTATAGTATATGCAAAGATAGGACGAGCTCGAATAGAGGAGCTCGTGGCTAGATAATAACAGCCGCACGGGTCGATCTTCACGGTTAAGCAACGCTTACCAAGGTTGGTCTGTGGATGGGTGAACATCTTAACATATCGGAAAAAACGTTAAGCCGTAGGTCCCGGCTGTCATTTGTAGATCTTTGGCAGACGTTACGGATAGTCAGTAGCCAGTAAATCTGACTCCAATATAGCTGGGAAAAAAGGCTAGGCAGATGATGATGATGCAAAGATAGGACAATTTAATATGTGAATAATTACTTTGATTTTTCATTTCCGTAGCCAAAGGGTAAAACGGGACCCCATTACTAAGACTCCACTGTCTATTTGTCACCAAGCTGTATCTCATGAACATATGTATCGTAGAACAGATGGTCGATGGGGACGGAAGGTTCTAGAGTGGCGGCCACGTACCGGAAGACGCAGCGTCGGAAGGCCTCCCACGCGGTGGACCGACGACCTGGCGAGGGTCGCGGGAATCCGATGGATGCGAGACGCGCAGGACCGGTCGCTGTGGCGACGCTTGTTGGAGGCCTATGTCCAGCAGTGGACGTCTTTCGGCTGAGATGATGATGATGATGATGATGATGTATCTCATGAACCGTGATAGCTAGACAGTTGAAATTTTCACAAATGATGTATTTACTACTTTAACATCAAATATTAAATATCAAAGCCTGTCAAAATCACAACCCTCCTTTGGCTTTGCCATAGTCGAGTAAAAACAGAATAAAATAAATATTCAAGTGGGGATCCCATACATCAAACGTGATGTTTTGCCAGTTTTGGGTGACGCACGGTATGGAAAACTTTATGTGCAGGTCCGACCCGCACTTGGCCGGGTTTTTTCACTGGTGTTAAGCTCACGCGTGACGATGTGGTCGACGATGGAACTAGAAATAACTATTGACTTCTAGGTTAGAGCTATCGGGAAACACAGACTCAGGCAGGGAATTCGGAAACTTTTCGCATAATGAATGTGTTATATCAGAACATAGTCTACCTGCGCACCACATTTCATCCAAATCCGTTTTTTACCCTTTCAAGCACGAAGGAATAACAAACACACTCATATGCATATACCCAAAAACTTTCGCCTTTTTATAATTAGTTGTAATAACAATCTAAAGAGTACATGTATCTATGTCCTTGTCTAACATTTCAAGCATAACCTGAGCATTTGCCAATACCCAGGAGAAAATGAACACGGAAACGATTCTTTTCACGCTATTTCACTCCCCGAGCGAAATTTAGATTCCAGGAATATTGAACTCGTCCTGAAATATCCCGGTGGAGTCTAATTTAGTTTGGACTAAACGACACAATATTTTAAAAACATGCTTCGTCGACGTTGAAATTGGAATTCTCTGGAACGCGAAAATCTTTTATGAATTTTAGTTTGTATTTCAAACTTTATTTTTAATCAAAACTATTTTTTATTAGGAATAACTAATGGATAAAGTTTGTCATTGCAGCAATCGAGAACTCATTGCATTGGGAAAAATGTAAGGCTTTTTATTGCCGAGAAACTACAATGACAATTGCCTACGAGTATCAGACGACGTTTTTTAACACAATTAGTCGAAAATAATAAGAAAAACTTCATAAGTAGCATAATAATATTCAATAAGAAATTATTGTAAGCAAAAGTTAACGAATACAAAAAATCGCTTTGGTTAGTCTCTACACTTTTTCGCACTTGTGCGAAATATACTACATTGCAAGCCTAAAAGCAGAAAAGCTAAGGCCTTCGGTTCTAGCGAGTTCTTCTTCTCTTTTTCTTCCTGCCCTTATTCCATATTATTTGGGGTGCCGGCGCAACACGTTTTCTTCTTCAATTCTGTCCTGTCATCCGTCAGACCAATGAAAAAATAAATTGTGTAAGTCTTAAAGTAATTCATAGGTATTGTCTACCCACCCGAAATAAACACACATAGTTGTTTACATAACTTCAACAATTATCCTCTCTTTATCCCAAAATAGGACCAAACTATTTTAAGTACAGACCCGTCTATTTTCAGACTCACCGTTCTTATAATCCCTTAGGCCTTTCGTAAGTCCCACGCAGTCTAGGGCCTAGTCTATTTATAGGTCAAAGCGTACAAAATATTGTAATTTAAAGGAGAAACCACAAGGTTATAAACACACAAGTTTGTAATGAACAAAAGGAGATGCCGGTAAAACCGTGGGGACCCAGCAGGGTTTAAGTCTCTGGGGCCATGGGTTCGCATCTGCAAGGAAAACCCTCCAGGGTTTAAGGGCCCACCCTGGTACGAAAGCCAAAGATGGAACCAAGGAATGAGTTTTAGTCAGTAAAAGTCTGAAATCATCAGAATGACTTACGCCCGAAACCAATAACCTATCTATCACATATCGGAGATAGAAAAACAAATGAAACAACAGAAAACATGTTAATTTTTGTATGGTATCATTTGTTTTTCTATCTCCGATATGTGATAGATAGGTTATTGGTTTCGGCTGCTAATAGCATTAATTCTGATGATTTCATCCCTCTTTTCTATCCACATTTAAGAGTATACTAAATGGAACGAAAACGAAACGGAGAGATTTTTTATGGAACGGTGTGTAGTTCGTTTTGTATTGACACCACTACCGGCCCACGCTGAAATCCAGCGCTGTGGACTTGTCGCATTTTGCTTGGGGCCACGGCATGGAGGCATTAAACGGAGGGTTCAGCCATTTTGCACGCATGTGACTCATATTTTCTCTTGTAAGCAACAGATTTGCTTAGTTTGAGACTAGATGGCGTTATGTGAAAATTAGGAAATATTATTATTATCAGAATACTTTCCTTCTATAACAATATTATAAAGAGGGAAGATTGTTTTTTTGTTTGTTTACGATTTAATTCTAAACTATTCAATCAATTTAAAAAAAAATCTATTATCACTAGAAAGCTATATATACACCGAGTGATAGGCTATTTTATTTTCTACTTTTATGCGAGCAAAGCCGCTGGGTAAAGCTAGTTATATTAAAATTATAATATCTAGAATTTCTCATACAAAATTTTACTAACATAATTTCCCCATTATAATAAATCTGGCCTCAAATTTATCTGCTAAGCCAAATTACCAACCAATCACGTCAGTTTGGTGAACTAGAGCTTATACGGGAGATTGATTGCTACAAATTTTATGAAAAAACGTAGATTAAACGAGCATCATCTATCATCCTTATACGTGAATACCTGACCGGCTTACGGACGAAATTACCTACCTTATTTTTTAACCGACTTCAAGAAGCCTGTGTGTGATGTACACAGGCTGTCCTATTTTTTTGGTAAAATGTTTGTGTACAATAAAGAATAATAATACGGAGGTTTTTTTCTTAATTTCTTTAATGCTTCCCGCCCACGACAGACTTTTTGTAGGATCGATAATCGTCACAAATTATAATCTTATAGTATCTTCTGACCGACTTTTTCTAGTACGTGTGCGTTGCACTATTGTTATCCGTGTGTTTTATTTTTCACCTACAAAAAATCGTTTACTGATTATCGGTCGTGGGTGGGCAGCGTTAACGTTTGAATCTTCAACCGGTCCTATGAGACCGCGCTGTTATTGTTTTACTATTGTGTCTCGTTTCGCGGGTATCTGAGTAACTACGGGGCTTTTACGCATAGCGAAGGTGTTAGTCCCATCGTATCCCTATACAATAACAATATATCATCACAAGACATGTGCCATGAATTTGAACGAATCTTTTGCATCGTCACTATATTTTAGTTGGGATAGAATTTTATGGAACATACCTACATCAGTTTTGTTCAAATTCAGAGACCTTATCAAATTATTTCTACTCTCACTCTGGACTCATCTTGGACACATTCAATCAATAAATGTGACTCATATTGTACACATTCCACATTCCTCAAAATTGGGTAAAGTGATTTTCAAGAAGGAGGTTGAAAAGTTGAAAGGGAATTGTTTGTCTTGGTATGGTCACGTGAAGTGGAGGAATGAAACGCATGTTCATAAAAAAGTTATAAGTGTACATATGTATGGATGGAGAGGGAGAGGAGATCCACGTCTTTCATTACTACTCCGCTACCATGAGTAGAAAGACCATGACCATGAGTTGATTTAGAATTTTTAGCCTCTCCAAAATGAATTTTTCAATTCGAACAACGATTTCTTGACGTTAGTGCGTTCAAATAACAATCAAACTCTTCTGTTTTATAATGTTTTTGTAGACTAGTTTTTGCCAGCGTCTTTGCCCACTTGAAAGCACGTTTCTCCATACAAAACTTTAGACCCCCATGTTATCTCTTTTGGAGTCGAATTTATAAAATATCCTTTCTTAGTGCTCATATACGTCATAAAACGAATCCTTGTGCAAAATATCAACTATGCGTTGATAAGTCAATCAGTCACTTTTTCCTTTAAATAATCAAAACTTTCCTAACTACAAGTTCATCTCTCTAATCTAACCAAAATCAGTTTCCGAAGTTCAAGCTAATGCCGCAACGAGCCCGCATGTCCTAAAGATCAGATAGCCAGCTCGTCTCGTAATCAACCTACATTGTTATCACCCCTATAGCATCACAGGTTCACAAACCAGTTTCAACTTTCCATTATAACCTCGGAACTTTGCCTCAAAGTGGATCATTTGGTTTAATACGTAGTTACGTACCTAGGTAGTTTTGATTTGAATGTAAGATAAAAATAAGTGAGTTCCAGAGTTGTGAGATTGTTTGAAAGAGTTACTGTGGCTTTGGTATGCAAAGGGAAATTGAAGGAACACAGGTGGGCTGTCTGCTGGACATAGGCCTCCCCCAAACGTCGCCACAGTGACCGGTCCTGTGCGTCTCACATCCATTGGAATTGAGAATCCTGAATCTTATTCAGGTAGGCTTATTCAGTAAAAATCTGTGAGGACCAATGACCCAATAAGTGTTGCGCGGTATCTGATGGTTGAGCAGGTATAATTAATCCAGCAGGGTCGATACTTACTAGGGCCACGAAATATTTCTTAAAAGGAAATCCTTGATCCTAAAACGCAAAAGGCAATTGAAGGACACAGGTATAGTTTTAGTCAGTAAAAGTGTGACACGCCATTGAGCTTCTCCCTGAGAGAAGCCATAGACTGACTGATGTCAAAAAAAAATAGATTGATTGATTGGTGTATACTTTATTGTACACCATAAATATAATTTTACAAGGAGCTTAAATTAAGTACGGTGTTACAATGGGCGGTCTTATCGCTAACAGCGATTTTTTACAAATTTTGAATGGAATTGACATCATCATCTGCCTAGCCTTTTCCCAACTATATTGGGGTCGGCTTCCAGTCAAGCCAGATTTAGCTGAATACCAGTATTTTACGAGGAGCGGCTGCCTACCAGACCTCCACAACACATTAACTGGGGTAAAACGGCACTTCATGGCAAGACTGGAGTCAGATTTACTGGCTTCTGACTATCCGTAACGACTGCCAAAGATCTCCAAATGATAGCCGGGACCAACGGCTTAACGTGCTTTCCGAGGCACGGAGGAAACTCGTTATGTTAAGATGGTCACCCATGCACAGACCAACCTAGGCAAGCGTTGCTTAACCTTGAAGATCGACCTGTGCGGCTGTTATTATCTAGCCACAAGCTCCTCGAATGGAATTGACAGAGAAGAAGAAAAAATACGCAGATAGTTTGTGGTGTACTATTTACATAATATATACAATGTCAAGTCCAAAAGTCATGTAGGAAAGGCATCTAACAGTAGATGTCTTTCAGCTGAAATTATGAATTAAATAAGCTGTAGAAAAAGCCTATGACAATAAACTACCGGTGCAGAGAAAACATCCTCCTCATACATAAAATAACCGATCACTGATCACAAGCTCACACCGTATTGGCGATTTTCCTCCAAGACCGTTCACAAACTACTAATGAGATTAAATATTTGATCTCTACTTAGTATTTGAGTTTATCTTTGGCTTCGCAACACTAAAGTTATCGAAATCCCTTGGGTTGTTTAGTTACCAACTAACAGTTGATTAGATTATCTTAATCATTAGGGAAGCGGTTCAATCTTTGCTTCGATAAAATTACTACAGACGCGCCCCCGCGCGATAATGCGTTATGTAGTTATTTTGTCGCAGCTTCGCCCCACTTAAGAGCGGAAGAAGACATTCGACGATTTAACAAAACACACAAAAAATCTTTAGAAAGTCTGAAGTCAGATTTGTAGCTATTCCTGAAGCCGAAATCTGACTTCAGCCTTTCTAAAGATTTTTCTTCAGCCCGTCAATCCATCAAATCCATTCTTTATGTTCATTCTTTCCGCTTGCATTTACTTGTTTACGGTCCATGTAGGCGCATTTTGTGTGTGAGGAGCTCGTGGCTATATAATAATAGCCGCACGGGTCGATCTTCAAGGTTAAGAAACTTTTGCCAAGGTTGGTCTGTGGATGGGTGACGATCTTAGTATACCGAGTTTCCTCTGTGCCTCGAAAAGCACGTTAAGCCGTAGGTCTCGGCTGTCATTTGTAGATCTTTGGCAGTCGTTACGGATAGTCAGAAGCCAGTAAATCTGACTCTAGTTTTGCCGTGAAGTACCGTGTTATCCCAGTTAATGGGTTGTGGAGGTCTGGTAGGCAGCTGCTCTTCGTAAAATACTGGTATTTAGCTAAATCCAGCTTGACTGGAAGCAAATCCTAATATAGTTGGGAAAAGGCTAGGTAGATGATGAGTTCGAGATAGTCTCCTAGTCCTATTCAGGTCTTACCGCGTCGATGGGAAATCTAGTTTTTTTTTTCAAGTTAGTTCCTTGCTACCCAGTATTCGGCCACGGCAATGCCATCTGCTGATGCGGTCATTAGGTCCTGGTAATGTTATTAGTATTGAGTTCCGTACTCAAAGAATAAAAACGGCACCCTATTATTAGCTACTAAAGATAAACAAATCTATCCTTTTGCCCTTACTTGCTTGCCTATAACCTACCGACGGATAGCATTTCCCACCAAAAGTTGTGGATTGATAGATAGAATCTTACTGTTTATCGGGCATAGCTATCTATCTATAAACTGCAGCAGTTGAAAATTTTACAGATGTATTTCTGTTGCCATGAGCTGTTGCCGCTATAACAACAAAAACTGAAAACAGAATAAAAGAAATATTTAAGTATCTCAAACAACAAACGTGATGTTTTTGCCATTTTTGTTACAGAGAGTGCGCTACCGTTTCTGTGTGAGTTCGACTCGCACTTTCTCGTTTTTTTTCTACTACATAAACCAAGTATCATCATCATCTGCCTAGCCTTTTCCCAATTAAGTATATTGGGGTCGGCTTCCAGTAAAGACGGATTTAGCTGAATACCAGTATTTTATGAGGAGCGACTGCCTGCCAGACCTCCACAAACCATTAACTGGGGAAAAAATCAAGTTTCATTAACAGTAAATATGACTGTTCCTACATTAACTTCAGCTCACAAACCGTTCTACCCAGACCCATTACGACGTAGTTTACATATAAAACAAGCTTGTTTTCAACCCACGATAGTCTGTTTATTTAAATTCCACACGAAATTAACATTTATTTATTTTCATAGCTAATTTTGGCCGATGAAAGCAGAACTCCGATTGAATCAGATGCTCGGTTCCCACGCAAACTGAAATTTTGTAGGCAACAGATTTTAAATGTTTACCACTCAAGGATTATGGCCGTGGAAAATATGTCGGTATACGCTGGTTCGTAGAATACAGTTGTTATGATATCGAAGAAGATAGCGGGTCCTATTGCTTTTATAATAAGGTTACCCCTTTGAATGCTAACGACGCTTCTTTATTATTTATTTAAACTTCATGTACTGTGGTGGTACATAGGCGAACTTAATGCATCAAGGCATTCTCGACCAGTCAACTTTAGGGTTAAAAAGACAAATAAAATGGTAATAAATTGTAGGTCTGCACAATAAATAAATCATCATCATCATCATCTAGGAGCTCGTGGCTAGATAATAACAGCCGCACAGGTCAATCTTCAAAGTTAAGCAACGCTTGCCTAGGTTGGTCTGTGGATGGGTGACCATCTTAACATAACGAGTTTCCTCCGTGCCTCGGAAAGCACGTTAAGCCGTAGGTCCCGGCTGTCATTTGTAGATCTTTGGCAGTCGTTACGGATAGTCAGAAGCCAGTAAATCTGACTCCAGTCTTGCCATGAAGTACCGTGTTACCCCAGTTAATGGGTTGTGGAGGTCTGGTAGGCAGCCGCTCCTCGTAAAACACTGGTATTCAGCTAAATCCGGCTTGACTGGAAGCCGACCCCAATATAGTTGGGAAAAGGCTAGGTAGATGATGAATAAATAAATAACATACTAATAACTAATAATATATACACTAAACAACAACAATAACATATTGTCATCATTTCAGCCGAAAGATGACAACTGTTGTCCTCCCTCAAGTGTCACCACAACGAACAGCCCTGTTGGTATTTACGTTTGTTTATTTGTATGTTTGTTACTTCTTCACGCTTTTAAAATGGCTGAACGGATTTGGATGACATTTGGCGTATGACCGGCTTCACCCGCATGATAGTAGAAAATTATCATCAAGAGAACATGTTTCCGGGATAAAACTTTACCTATGAACTATTTTAAAACATGGCCTACTATGGAATACCAAGTTTTATCCAAATCCGTTCAGACGATCAAGCGTAGAGAAGTAACAAACACATAGGTACAGACTTACTAACTTTAACCTTTATAATATTAGTATGATTCCTTATGCCTTCGGGGAATGCAAGTGTGTATTGCGCACTTATAAACTCTCGCCTATAACCAAAACACAAAAGAACTTGTGGAAATTCCTACAATAATCGCAATTCATAAAAATATTTGCCAACAGTCGACTGCTTCTCACTTTTCACAAACGGCCTCTTTCATCAAAGCTAAGACGTTCTTTTGTTTTCCAATCACGGCTTTGTGTTCAGGCTTTGATCGCTTTGATCTGTATAAAGGGAAAGAATTTCTCAGGAAAAATATTGGCATATCACACTAAGACCAATAGCGCACTAGCGGCCAGCGGCCAGCGGCCAGCGGCCAGGTCGCGGCGGCCATCGAGATACATACATTAGTATGAAACCGCCATAGAGCGCGCGCACCTGTCCGCACGCGGCCAGCGGCCACATGTATTTCGATGGCCGCCGCGACCTGGCCGCCTGTGGCCTGGCCGCTAGTGCGCGCCTGGCCTTAGATACAACTTAGGAGTCTTCAAGTCACGAGTAAATAGGTTACTTCTAGGCAAGCGTGCTCCATCGTCGTCCACATCATCGCTTACCATCAGGTGAGATAGTGGTTAAACGCGAGCCTATGCATAATAAAAGCGTAAGTTTGTTACTCCTTCACACTTACACAGAGTAACGGATTTGGGTCATGACCTGAACAAGGACATAGCGTACTATTTATACCGAGAGAATGCTCCTTCCTTTTAGACCACTTTCAGTTTTTACGCGGGCAAAGCCACTGGCACTGGCTCGTAGAACAGATGGTCGATGGGGACGGAAGGTTCTAGAGTGGTGGCTACGTACCAGAAAACGTAGCGTTGAAAGGTCTCCTACAAGGTGGACCGACGCCTTGGCGAGGGTCGCGGGAATCCTATGGATGCGATGCGCACAGAACCGGTCGCTGTGGCGACACTTGGGGGAGGCCTATGTCCAGTAGTGGACGTTCGGCTGAGATGATGATGATGATGATGAAAGCCACTGGCAAAAGCATCACCATTAAGATCAACCCGTACGTAAGTCTGTTGCTATAGCAGTCATAAGTTTCTAGACCTTATACATGCTTACACATAGTAAAAGATTAGAGAATTCGCGAATATTTGATACAGCCACTGAATTTCACCTGAAAATATGCCGCTAAAATCCATTTAGGGCTTGTAGACAATCCTTCCTCTTCCCGTTTTTCTTTTTTTATCTTACGTTTATATGGTGTACAACAAAGAGTGTATCTATTTATCTTTATTGCAGATTGAACTTTATACCTTCCACAATATTATTTTGATTCGTTTTGAAAACATTCATCAAAGCTGCTTAGCCTTTTTCCGAACTATATTGGGGTCGGCTTCCAGTCAAGCCGGATTTAGCTGAATACCAGTATTTTACGAGGAGCGGCTGCCTACCAGACCTCCACAACCCATTAACTGGGGTAACGCAGTATTTCATGGCAAAACTAGAGTCAGATTTACTGGCTTCTGACTATCCGTAACGACTGTCAAAGATCTACAAATGACAGCCGGGACCTACGGCTTAACGTGCTCTCCGAGGCACGGAGGAAACTCGTTATGTTAAGATGGTCACCCATCCGCAGATCAACCTTGGCAAGCGTTGCTTAACCTTGAAAATCGACCTGTGCGGCTGTTATTATCTAGCCACGAGCTCCTCTACATACTACTCTATCCCCCATAAAAACATTCTTATTTTGAAATCCCTACGACTGCAGTGCACAGAGCATTCTCGAGCCAATTTATTCAGAGGACTCTTCAAACAAATGAAACTTTTAGAAGTCTCATCAATACTGGCTTAAGTGATTCAGTTCATTAGTGCAGAGTACTTCTGAGTCCGAAAGTCGTGAGGGAAGAACTCCTAACTTTACTTTATTTAAAGCTAATTAACGTATACGTATTTTATAAGGGTAATTAGGAATCTTACTGAGTCAAAGAATATGTCTAAATTTATTACAATTAACTTCTGCCATCGATTTCGCTCGCATTATAGATGAAAATGATTCCAAGAGAATATACAAATAATCTCTGGACAAAAACTATTTTAGAATATGAACTACCTATAGTCCAAGTTTCATCCTTATCCGTTTAGCTATTTGAGCATAAAGAAGTTACAAACACACAGCCACACACACTTAAAGAAGAATGTAATAGTCCTCGATTAATCTACATCTTTACTAATATTATAAAGCTGAAGAGTTTGTTTGTTTGAACGCGCTAATCTCAGGAACTACAGTCCGATTTGAAAAATGCTTTCAGTGTTAGATAGCCCATTTATCGAGGAAAGCTATAAGCTATCACGCTAAGACCAATAGAAGCGGAGCACCTCACCCCGCGGACGAAGTCGCAGGCAGAAGCTAGTTTTGAATATTTGTAAGAAATTCATATATACTTCTACTCAAATATTACGACGCATAGGACCGTTCCTTGTGGCGACACTTGGGGAAGTTCTGTGTCCAATAGTGGACGTCTTTCAGCTGAATTGATGACATAAAATATTCACCTTAATTCATGAATCCCCGACCGGTCTCATAGGACCGCGCTGTTATTGTCTTACTATTGTGTCTCGTTTCGCGGGTATTGATAGGTTAACATAGGCCTTTAAGTTTTAAAGCAACACATTTATCACTTTGCATACTGCGTCCATTGATCCCTAAACGTGGACTTAAAAAAAAAACCTCTAATTTGACGGTGAACAAGGGTAAAGTAACATTCACCTTCGAGAATAACCTGTCTATTTACGTCTCCTAAATCCATCGATACTGCCATAGTTACCTGCGTTATGTTCGAATCTGTCCCTTGAGAAAAATAGACGGGTTGAGAAAGCGACATGATTTGTTCTTTATTTTGTCTCCTAAGGCCTAATGCCAGGAGCTCGTGGCTAGATAATAACAGCCGCGCGGGTCGATCTTCAAGGTTAAGCTACGCTTGCCAAGGTTGGTCTGTGGATGGGTGACTGGGTGTCCAGCTTAAAATACCGATTTTCCTCACCTACGGCTTAACGTGCTTTCCGAGGCACGGAGGAAACTCGTTATGATAAGATGGTCACCCATCCACAGATCAACCTTGGTAAGCGTTGCTTAACCTTGAAGATCGACCTGTGCGGCTGTTATTATCTAGCCACGAGCTCCTCTTACGCAGGCATACACCAAGCGTACGATAACCAATATGGCGTCTATGAAGCTACGTATCCATGGACAGTAAGCCTTAGTTTTATCTGACGATGTTTCAGGCTTTTTTATTCTGAAGTGCATACTACGGCATTGCAGATTGGTCACAGAACTGGGGTTGAAGGGTTTTGGAGTGGTGAGTAAATAACTAAAGGCGTTTTGCAAGAGTCTCTACCACAAGGTGGATTGATAACCTGGTGAGGGACACGGAAATCCGATGGATGCGAGACGCACAGTACTAGTCGTTGTGGTGACACTTGGGGATGCTCTATATCAAGTAGTAGACACCTTCCGACTGAGGTTATGATGATGACTTTAAGTCATAAGATTAAGGGCCTGTTTCACAATGTCCGAGTAGCCACTACTTCCCGAATAAATTCAAAAATGGAGCAGAATTTGTATGAAATTATTTGCCAAGTAAGATATTGGCAACTTAATCATAGGTGGTGAAATAGGCCCTAACCATGATTTATATTAACTAAAGCCTGGAAATGCGTTAATTTAAATACCTGCACGGAAAAATATTTGCCATACAAACAGCCTGATGGAATAAAATTTAAGCACGGGATAAAGTTGGTTTTAACAAAAGTAAATTTGAACTACAAGGTAGTTTAAAATACCGATAAAACATGATTGCCAAAGTTATTCTTCTTCTTCTACCTGGCGTTTAATCCCGGCCATTGCCAGGGTCCGCCTTCCGACTAAGTCTGCTCCACTTTGCCCGGTCGAAAACATCCTTCCCAGCAAGGCCATTGCTTGATTGCCAAAGTTATTACGAGTATATATAGAAGTAATTTGCAAACCTTGTAACTTCAGTGGATATTCTGTCGAGAATCTCTTTGCTAAGTTCAACTTACCTGAAAAAAAAGAAAATAACATGATGAGTATTTGATACAAAATTCAACTCTTCCTGAATTCTCCAATACTGGTTGTAAGGGACAACCCTCCATAAACTTTAAGGGCTTGCTCAGTAGACGAATTTGATCATACTCCTACAATTTTTTTTTTTCAGAAACGAAAAAAAAAATCAGCCTCACCATATGAAATTATACATTTTATCGGACAATTTGTATGCAGAGGTCGATTTTTTTTTCGTTTCCTGAAAAAAAAAATTGTGTTTAGATGTTCAGAGTCGTCTAGCAAGCCCTTAAAGTTTGTGGAGGGATGTCCATTACACCCAGTATACCCTTCAAAACAACTCCTTTAAAACTTCACCCAATGAAATAAAAATATATAAAACAATTGACAATTTCAGCCGACGCGTCCGATCTTTTCACTTTAGTTGGCAACAAAGTAGCGTTCACGTACATTGGGACCTTACAAAAGAGGACACACATTTCCCTAATTTATTCCTTAGCGTAGTTTCGTGACAATAGTCTGTATCCACGACCCTTAGTAACTGGGATGGGTTCGTATGCAAGAATGGCGCGGGTGTCCTCGAGACTGGCCAGAGGACCATTTTGATGAAATAGTAATTTTGATACAGTGGACATTTTGATAAAATGGACATTCTGATACGGTGGACAATTTGATACAGTGGACATTATGCGACTAAAGGCCTACCATGAGCTTTTAACGGGATCCATTTGACGCAGCTAAACTTCTATCTGTTAAAGGGATCAAAATCATAATTTTTTGTTTCATAAAGGCCTAAATGAGCACTTTGAAAACGTCAAAAGATAGTGCTTAGTTTCAATCTCTCCTATAGAGAAGAACCGAAAAGAAATTCCATGATAAATCTTTTATATTTTTTTTTTTATTTAGGGTGTATAGCTCCATCCCGCTCGAACGTCTGACATTGTCATGTCTTTAACAGTTCAATTTAGGTCATCAAATGGATTGGTCAGTGTAATGACATTACTAGCTTGTTGAATTCATTTTAATATCAAGCATTTTATTTTTATTTTACAGCGTTTTTCCAAAAGTTTTAAAATGATATTTTTTTTACTTACACATTAATTTTATTTTAATAATATACTTATTTGTTTGATATACCTAATACGAGCCTACTTAGGTTCGCATTTGGTTACCATCTCACCTGATGGTAAGCGACGATGGGCATTAAAAGCTTACCTACGAAAGGGACACACAACTCATTTCACTAATTTATTCCGGGCACGGTACGGAGAGGTACAATAGTTGGCGTCCTTGCTCTTTCGAGGCAGGGATGGTAAGGCATCGATCATTTTGTAGCCGAGTATACAGTACCCGGCGATAAATTTTGCACATCAACCTTATAGAAAGATTGCCGTGTTTTATACAAAGAATAATGGAAAGCAAAAAAAAATAATTGTTTTAACAGCTTCTAATAAATACCGGACTATTTGTATTTCGAGCGACAGAGATAACGATCTACGAAGCCGAAATTAGCCGATTGTCTCTTTAGTCGATGTGCATTTTTTTATCGCCGGGTACTGTATTTATTGTACGTACAGCCAAGGAGAGGAATTCCCTGCGGAGTCTGTGTTTCCTGATAGCTACAACCCAGGAAACTTTAAGTCAAGAGTGAATAGGTTACTTCTAGGTAAGCGCGCTCTAACGTCGACTGCATCGTCGCTTTCTATCAGGTGAGATAGCGGTCAAGCGCAAACCTATCTCAGACAAAAAAAATATTAGTTTGATTTAAAGTATCGGTATTTCAATCATTGTCATCTTCCTGCCCTTGCCGGTTTTTGCGGTCGGCGCAACACGTTTTTTTCTTCCATTCTGTCTTGTCACTCTGACGAGTCGCTATCACTAACTCCCTTTTCTACCATATCAGTTCTCACACATTCCATCCATCTTTTCTTTGGCTTCCCTTTTCCTCTCCATCCATTCAAATTCATAACTCATAGGTTACATACATAACTCATAGGTATTTCAATAATTCCTCGGAAATTAGAGTCCATTACCTAGAGTTGCCGTATAAGGTCGGACACGGTTAGGCTTTTTGGTTGCGTGTCTGACTAAATTAGGCGGAGTTCAGCCTGTCCAGCTTTTTGTATTTGATCATTTTTAGTAGATTTATCATGTTTTTTGACTCACCTTCCTTGTATTGCTAGTGCAAATAGAGTGGACTAGCAATTATATCAGTCAATTTATTTTCATTTCATTAGAATTTTTAAATCTTTTCTGGTCAATAATAATAAAGCCTTCCTTAATTTAAACGTAAATGACGGTCTTTTTTTAATTTCACCTGTTGTAAGGAATTTCGACCACAACTTCACCATATGAACGAAAGAGACATATTTTCTTTGATTTATTCCTTGACGATGAAATCCTCAACCTTTCAAGATACGGAGGTATCAAACTATTTGTCCTGGGTAGTTTTATTTAACTCGAAAATTTCTCTGTTTGCAAAATGGTTCAAAAGAGTTACCGCGGTTTGGAACGTGTAAGGAAACTGAAGGAACACAGGTGGGTTTTTATCAGTAAAGATATGACACTCCCTCTCATTCCACCCATAGCGAGAGAAGTTATTTGAGGATTTCTCCCCACCTCTTATCATCTGCCTAGCCTTTTCCCAACTATATTGGGGTCGGCTTCCAGTCAAGCCAGATTTAGCTGAATACCAGTGTTTTACGAGGAGCTGCTGCCTACCAGACCTTCACAACCCATTAACTGGGGTAACACGGCACTTCATGGCAAGACTGGAGTCAGATTTTACTGGCTTCTGACTATCCGTAACGACTGCCAAAGATCTACAAATGACAGCCGGGACCTACGGCTTAACGTGCTTTCCGAGGCACGGAGGAAACTCGTTATGTTAAGATGGTCACCCATCCACAGACCAACCTAGGCAAGCGTTGCTTAACCTTGAAGATCGACCTGTGCGGCTGTTATTATCTAGCCACGAGCTCCTCCGCACCCCCACCTCTAAAAACAACAAAAAAGCAGTCCGTTGTAGCTGGTAGATACTATAAAGCATTTACCTAGTATAAAATTAGTCTACATTTATACGTTTTGGTTTGGAATGAGATAATTATGTTACGTCCCCACTAAAGCCACAAATTCGACCGATATTACGCAATGACAACTGTTTTAGCTTAATTAAAATAACTCATGTTGATAAATATATTGTTCAGGCTTTAACATAGTGTAGTAGTGGATAACAGAATTATGTAGATTTGTAATACGCAGAGTTATGAACTCTCTTTTTACTAACTGAAAACTCCGCCTGTTTTTAAAAAGCATCAAATATTCTGTTTTTATTTACAAAATTGATCATTATTACAGATAGATAACAACATATTAATATAGTCGATAAAATGGTACTATTATGGTTTTAAAATGTCAAAATAATCAGTTGATTTAATTTTTTTAACAGAGACTTATCATTTTTAGCATAAACACGCCATCATCTCATCTCAGCCGAAAGACGTCCACTGCTGTTGGTGGCTGGGTGAATTAAAACGAAAATTCTTAAAAAAGTACTACGAGCCCTTAAAGCGATTCATTTGACAACCTAAACTGAACTGTAAATAGGATGTGTAGCTTCATCGCTCCTTCTCACACGAACGATTGTCATTTTCATTCAACACGTTACGGTAAAACCTCAAAACAAAATCAAAATAACAGAAAAAGTAAAACAATTTTCAAATACAGAACAGCACTAATTCTAAATTCGAAATCCACGTTCCAAATTGACACGTCACCGAGACACGGGTAGTCCTTTGTTATTATTATTATTGTTCCTGTGCGAACTACCCTCAAAAGGGACGGATAATTTATTCACTTCGAAAATTCCCTAATTGACGAAACCAGTGACTGTTGTGCCCTTCAGATGATCTTGACGGAATTATTTTTGTTGTTTTCAATATAGTACTTGAGGATTTGATATTTTCAGTCGGACTTGGCAAGTAAATGGGTGTCAGGTACAACTTTCTGCGCGAAAGGTGAATTGATTCAAAATCTTAAGGAAGGTTCAGAAGAGTAATCAAAACAGGAGTAAACCTTTGTTATACAGAAAACCAATGTAATTAATATTGTATACATTAATTACCTACTCAGATACCCGCGAAACGAGACACAATAGTAAAACAATAACAGCGCGGTCTCATAGGACCGGTTGGGGATTCAAACGTTAATGGTGCATGTCCTAGAAACAAACAGTCGAAGACATGTGTTATCCACCAACCCGCACTAAGCCAGCGTGGTGGATCATGGCCCATTCCCTCTCCTACAGAGGGGGCCAGAGTCCCAGTAGTGAGAACATTACAGCGCCTATTATGCTTATTACTTGTACTCTTCTGTATATTTTTGTTTCTTTCTTAGCCTTTTTCTTCAACACATCATACTCACTCTTTTTCTCAGCTTTCACGCTACCCTCTTCAGTTGGTACACGCAGTCATTCCTTGAATTTTCTTTTCTTTCAACACATTCTGAATTTCTATCGACCACCACCATGTATCCCTATCTATTGTGCCTTTTCCTCTCGTCTCTCCCAAAATCTCATTCGCTGCATACCTAATATGGAGTGTATTCCAGCTTTCACTTATACATCGATTATTCATGTCCCCCATCTCTATCATTTTGTCCACCACTCGCTCTCTGAACTTCTTTGCACAGTCATTCTTCTCTAACATAAGCCATTAATCCTAGGAAGAGGACGGTTTGTGTGTATCTACTAAATAAATATCCAATAAAGACCAATGCCCACATTTCCATCCAAATCTCAGCAGATCACAAATCAGCATCCAACGCTGCTAACTTACTAGCTACAAAGCGCTGTCCTCGCCCGCTTTACTCGCTCCAGTGACTCACCCGACGAGCGCGCTCGACCGGAACGCAGCTAAGGGCGAGTTTGTTATAGAAAAATAACAGAAAAATATGGAACAGCTGCCTTGAATTTAAATTTTCAAAGACGTTCTTTTCTTTTTTATTTTGTGCCTGACTTTGCTGAGTATGTAGAATACCAGATGGTGGACGTAAATGAAGCAAAAAAGAGTATGTATGGTTTTTTTTCAGTTGGGGAATTATCAGAATATCCCAACTGAAAAAAACCTCATTTGAAAAAATAGCTTAAGCGGGAATTACATCTTACGTCTGTAGTTCTACAAGTACTTAATGTAAGTACAACATAGTTATATTTATATAACGTATTTTTTAAATAATTAGTTAACTGTAATCTGTACATGACTTTTAACAATTTCAAAATTACAAATAGACGAAATGTTTTTTTTTATGTAACCTAAACTAGTGCTTGACTGCAATCCGTCCTGATAGTAAGGAGTGATGCAATCGTTGATGGTGTTACGAACTATTTTATTAAAGAGCCTATTCACTCTAGCCTTGAAGACACCCAAATTATAATCGGACGGGAAAACTGCAGTAGGCAAATTGTTCCAGTCCCTCGATGTATGCGGTATAAACGACGAGGCGAAACGCTTAGTCCCGACCTTAGAGGTTTCAACAACGAAAATTTACTCATAACATCATGTGTTTGTCAGCTTGTCTTTATCCTTGATCGGATGGGCGTCTCGCTTGAACGCACACAGATATCTGTTTCTAACATCTAAATATGTATACTCCTATGTACATATATATTGTATCTCTATTGTAAATACGTACATGCTGACAGCACCGTTTGCGATGTGTTAATCAAAAGACAACATTGGATAGACGGGTTTGCTGTTTCAAACATAATAATATGTTTCTATACAGTTGCCTTTTATTCTATGTGAAACTGTACAAGCAAAGAGCTAATAACAGTTATACAAGTGAAACTACAAAGTTAAGCAACGCTTGCCGAAGTTGATCTGTAGATGGGT
Source organism: Mythimna separata (assembly GCA_030763345.1). NCBI lineage: Eukaryota > Metazoa > Arthropoda > Insecta > Lepidoptera > Noctuidae > Mythimna > Mythimna separata. The sequence goes on from CM061190.1 coordinate 10,713,447, forward strand.
GCCTATCTTAACATATCGAGATTTCTCCGCGTCTGAAAAGTACGTTACAACGTTGGGCTTGGCTGTTATTTGTTGATCTTTGATAGTATGGAGAGGGAGAGAGAGGCCAAAGAAAAGATGGATGGATTGTGTGAGAAGTGATATAGAAGAAAAGGGAGTTAGTGATAGCGTGACGAGTGATAGGACAAAATCGAAGATAAAAACGTGTTGCACTGACTCTAAATAAAACGGAATAAGGGCAGGAAGATGATGATCATAGTCGTAAACCAGGAAATCTGACACTATTCTTTCTAAAAGGCATTGTGTTGCCCAGTTACTGGTTTGTGGAGGTTAGATAGGCAATACTTCCACATAAAATATAATTGGCCAGGAACATGATCCTTCATTTTCTTGTTCAATGTTACTTGTCATCAGACAAGTAACATAAAATCCTAAAACTAGGACAAAGTCATTATCAATAAAACATCGCCAGTACTATTGAACATTTAAACCTTTTTCCTGAAGATTTCCCAACATTGTCTACTTAATTTATATTCAGTCGTAAAACAGTTTTATCCTAGATAGTCTTAGACGGGGTGTTGCTTTGTGCTGAACAGATGATACGGATACTAGGGATATATGTATACTCTTTGGCGACAAAGAGAGGTCATCATCTGCCTAGCCTTTTCCCAACTATATTGGGGTCGGCTTCCAGTCATTCCAGATTTAGCTGTATACCAGTATTTTACGAGGAGCGGCTGCCTACCAGACCTCCACAACCCATTAACTGGGGTAACACGGTACTTCATGGCAAAACTGGAGTCAGATTTACTGGCTTCTGACTATCCGTAACGACTGCCAAATATCTACAAATGACAGTCGAGATCTACGGCTTGACGTGCTCTTTTTGGGGACAAAAATATTACACTAATATTCCTCCTTCTGTGAAGTAGTAATGCTAGTGAAGGAAGTTGCAAGCATGAAGGTACGGACAAACAGAAGTCAGTAAGCGGAGGCTTATAGACGATGAGTAATGGGTAGCTCGCCGTGCGGCCGAACGAGCCCGAGTTGTTGACGGCGCGTAGCGTTCCATGCGCGCCTCAAAGAGATATCAGCAGAACCGTAGGAGATTAGCACGGTCGAAACCTACTAAGGCTATGAGGTCAGCAAAACCGTAGGGGCCCAGCAGGGTCGCAGCCTACTGGGGCTATCAGTTTGCTTCCAAAATGTAAAGCTATGGTTCTTGAACACAAACAAAAAAGAAATAGGTATAGGTGTGGTTTTACTCAGTAAAATCTGAAACGTCCTCCCGAAAGCGTGCCATGATTGGATAATTTCCCACCTTAAAAAAACACTATACTCGTAATATCATAGAGGCCAAAGTTTGATTGGAAATTTTGTAGAGAAAATCAAATAACATCTATCGTGAAATATACGAGTAGGTATATTAACTGGCGTGTCAAAGGAACAGTTTCCACAAATCTGATCGATCGTCGGTGCGGTGGGTTCGTTAGCTACCATATTTATAATTAGAGGATACTCGTACCTGCCGTGTGCTAACTCTAGAAAATCAATCACTACGCGTATAACAGCGGAAGTTTGTGAGCGCTTTTTTTACACCTACTTTTAGCCGGCTAAAAGTAGGTGTAGCCACACTTCGGGTATTAATGTTTTAATATAATTCGGGTAACATATACACTAAACACCGTAACAGTGTGAATGAAAGCAAAAATAAACACTTTAAGTAAATCATCGTTTATACGAGTATCTGTGACAAATAAATATTTTTTTCTTCCTTACTCGAAAGCATGTCAGCATTAACACTTTATCCTAGATATTCACAGACAGAGTGACGCCTAGCTTTGATCGTGGGATGAATACGAAGGACGCACTCGTAGGCGACAAAGGGAGATGTTATATTTAGATCGTTTAGTAAATAGTACAATCAGATGGAAATAATAGTGAGACGCCAGAAAGTCTAACTATCAGAGTATCGGTGTTGCAGAGTATCTGGTTTGTGAAGGTCTGATAGGTAGTCACTCCATGTAAAATATGGGTATCCAGGTGTATCCTGTTTGGGGGAGACCTATGTCCAGCCGTGGACGTCTTTCGGCTGTATTTTACGAGGAGCAGCTGCCTACCAGACCACCACAAACCATTAACTGGGGTACCACAGTACTTCTTGGTAAGACTGGAGTCAGATTAACTGACTTCTGACTATCCGTAACGACTGCCAAACATCTACAAATGATAGCCGGGACCTACAGCTTAACGTGCTTTCCGAGGCACGGAGGAAACTCGGTATGTTAAAATGGTCACCCATGCACAGACCAATCTTAGCAAGCGTTGCTTAACCTTTAAAATCCCGTTATTCTATGTTCGTCCCGAACAAAATATTTTCTAATTGATCCCGTTATAACTACAAACTTCATTTAAAATCCCTTAACCATGGGATACAGTATTTTAACAGAATATTATAATCCTTAATTTTACGACTTGAAAATCTCTGAAACCAACGCGGCCATAAACACTCAAGGGTTAGAAAACAATATTATTAGTAAAGTTCATTATTAAACAATATCTGTTCACAACTTCAGATATTACTTTTGACCCTCATAACTTTTTGGGATGATAGGGCCTAATATGGGCAGTTTATTGAAAATCGATCATTTTTCATTGGCTCTTCAGCGGAAACTATCTCAAATAAATTATTGTAGCGGCTTCATTTTCGTGAAAGTTGAAAATTATTACATGTAGACGTATGTACTTCCGTCTTCTTTCTCCAAGAGAGGAGGCCTGAGTCCCAGCAGTGGGAACATTATAAGGCCGATAATGCTAATGCTAATACTTCCGAAAAAAACAATATCTGTTATTCTTATGTGCTATTCCAAGACCTTAGACCTTGTCTTTGAATAAGGAAACTTTAGGATAGGTATCTGTCCAGCACACAAACATACAAACACATTCACAATCTGTTATCTTTATAATATTAGTGTGATTTGAATTAATGCTTTATAACTTAGCTCCTTTTTTTAATGTTGGGAAATCATCAACTTCCTGGTGAACATCCTACCCATACGTCGTACAAAGCGTTTTGAGAGTACATTTATTATGCGTACAGCTAAAGAGTGGAATTCCCTGCAGGGGTCTGTGTTTCCTGATAGCTACAACCTAGGGGTCTATAAGTCAAGAGTGAATAGGTTGCTTGTAGGCAAGCGTGCTCCATCGTCGCCCACATCGCTTACCATCAGGTGAGATGTGGTCAAGCGCAAGCCTATAAATATGAAAAAAAAAACTTAAATTAACTCGTCTCGTCTGGTCGGACGATCCTCCCTTTTCAACGGAGGTTTGCGGGACTTTACACTCTGTTCCACATACCTTATAAAATATGTTATATACATACATTACTCCCTAAAGTTTGTTCTTGTCTAAGTTGTTAAGAAAACCGAGTCTTTGAGAGTACCATAAGTCAATTTCTCAAAGAGGAGGGTTGAGCCCCAAGAGAGGGAATATTATAGGCCGATTATATAAATCAACTAGCTTTGGCAACCGTCTTCACCCGCGTGAAGATTGGAAATTATTCTAATAGAATATTCTCAGGATAAAAAGCCGTGTGTGAAGTTGCACTCATTTATTACTATAATCCGGTTGTATCACGCTGCAAGACAAAGGCCTCCCTTCCATTTTTCGATTCTTTTCACCCTTGAGCCACTTCTGACCAATCCGGAAGGAAGGAAGGACATTTCACCCAAATTCTTTTTAATATGTTATAAGTAAAATGGTAACAAACTGATGGACAGATGAACGGCATTTATAGTAGTACCTAGTAGTGGCTTGCCCCTAGGGTAAGAAATCTTTAAAATATACATGTATTATAGTCAATAACAACTCTCAACTTTGGCCCATACATCGAGACATAGGTTGAACTCGCTGTAAAAAAGTTAGGAATTCTAGCAAAGGTCAAACAGTAAAGTGCTCGCCACGTCACAGTCACTGCCTGCAGCTACCATTTCAATAACAATCCTTTTTTAACATTTACTTTGTAATCCATTGTAGGATGAGCCCATCATTAACATAATTTCAGCCGTAAAATGACCACTGCTGAACATAGGCTTCCCCAAAGCGCCACCGCAACGACCACTCCTATTCGACTCTCATTCATCGTAATTCCCGCAACTCTCACCGGATCGTCGATCCACCTTGTGGAAGCCTTTCACTTCTTCAGGATGGGCCCGGAAATCTTCAAATACTCCAATCTAATCTCACCCTATCACTTACACCTAAACACATCTAGATACTCACGTACGTTATAAACATGAGCAACAAAAGAGTTAATTAAAATCTCGCTTCCGCACTGAAATGTCACTGACCTAAATTCTATTTGGTACACAACCTACCTGAGGCAACCGCACATCAGCGGGGATGCTTGCGATACGAAAACCGCCCTTATATTGCTTCAACTAGGAATGTTCCTGATGGAAGTATTTATGTCAAAACCGAATTAGGAATCGGATTTTTTTAATTTGGAATCGGAACTAAAATCGTAAGCGGAAGTGAAAGCAGAAACGTCAAATGAAATACTACTTAGGGCCTATTTCACCACCTATGATTAAGTTTCGAGTATCTTACTTGACAGATAATTTCAAACAAATTCTGTCACATTTTTGAATTTATTCAGTGAGTAGTGCCTACTCGGACATTGTGAAACAGGCCCTAAGGGTTGTTTCACAATGTCCGAGTAGACACTACTCACTGAATAGGCCCTAAAACTGATAAAAAATTATAAAAAGTACAAATTGAATTCACGACATTCCAAATACGGAATCGAAGGAACTAGTGTCTAAGTCTGCACTTAGACACTAGTTCCTTCGATTCCGTATTACCGTGGTACTGCTCCCACCTGATGAAAAGATGGTAAGGTGTCACAATCGTTGATGGTGAAGCGCATAAGTTTATTACGAGCTTATTCACTCTAGCCTTGAAGAGACCTAAAATATAGCCCGACGGGAAGATTGTGGTAGGCAAATTGTTATGTACGCGGTATAAACGACGAGGTGAAACGCTTGGTCTGGACTGCCTGCGATTTTACCCGCGTCAAAGTAGAAGAACTTACACCCGGGATAAAAAGTATTTTATGTGTTACAAAACGTGGTCTATCCGTATGATATATGAAGTTTCATCATAATCATAGATATTAAACATCTTCTCTTCAAATACCAAAACTCTGTTTTATTCTTTTTTGAAGCAGTAAAACCCCTGTGATTGGACCTACAGGGAGTGTCAGATTTTTACTGACCAAAACCTAACTGTGTTCCTTCAATTACCCTTTGCATTCCATGCCCACGGTTACTCTTTGAAATATTCCCGCACCCTTAAAGACACCGTTTTTATGACTAGCAGAGTTAACCAACTTTTCTTTTGAGCTTAAAGACACAATACTCAAGGAACTTTGTATACAAGGAGAGACATTTGAATAATTCATACATTTTCTTCTGAAATGTTCCTGAAATATTTTCTCGTAGATGTACCTACGTAAATAAGTTGGTAAGTTTGTATATGATATGATTATTTTGTCTCAAAGGTCTGGGAATAGGTTTGTTTGGGCAAATATTTGCCTACTGAGACGGTTCTAGCCTAGGGAGCTTTGGCCTATTATGGTAAATGGTTTGTTATTTTTGTAACTGCTCTACTTTTACCATATAACGATTTTGATTATATTTTTGTAAAAATCGACAGCATTTCTTATTTTAAGGAAGCGAATTTAACAATTAAATTTGGATTTTTTGGAAATTTTTAAGTTAGAAGATCCTCAGAACTACTAATCCCGCTCTGGACGGAGCAAGAACTTCTGTCAGACTTCTACTGACTAAAACCCAGTCTTGTTGGCTCTTTGCCTTATTTCCAGGGTCAAGGGTTCTCTTTCATCAACCCAGGGCCCCAGTAGCCTTCGAACCTGTCGGGCCCTTTGCTTTACTGACACCTCTTTGAGACGCGCGTAAAACAATATGCGCCGTCGACGACATGGGGTTGGTCCGGACTGTTACCGGACGTCCGGACAGCGATATACCCATTGCTCGCCGTAAATAACGTAATGGGTTTGTCGGTGAAGTCAATAAATAGTACGCGGCTTCTAAAATGACCACCTCTGCACCTCTCTGTATAACGCCTATTACTGCAGTACATACGGATAGTCAGAAGCCAGTAAATTTGACTCCAGTCTTGCCATGAAGTACCGTGTTACCCCAGTTAATGGGTTGTGGAGGTCTGGTAGGCAGCCGCTCCTCGTAAAATACTGGTATTCAGCTAAATCCGGCTTGACTGGAAGCCGACCCCAATATAGTTGGGAAAAGGCTAGGCAGATGATGATGACGATGACTGCAGCACATATAGGATACGGATATAGTGTAGTGGAATAGTTTACTACTGGCTCATGTTACACCCGTTGAAAATCACAATAATATTAAACAGGCAAAAGTTTGTGATTGTGTATATTTGTGTGTTTGTTACTTTTTCACGCTCGAAGGGATTTTGTTGACACTTTGTAAACATGTATATTTTTTTAGTATCCCACTAGCGAAGCTGCTGGTAGCAAGCAGCTGAGGATGATTAAAGGAAGAATTCAGACTTTCGCCCGATGCGTTCCGAAACGTCGGGAGTAAAAAATTACGGTTGTTGCAAAAGAGCTCGACTAAAATACTTATTTCACACTGTTTTTTGTATTTACTGTTATAGCTGTAACATACTCGTAAATATATCTGTGAAAATTGAAAATGTCTCGCTATCGCAGTTGGTGAGATAACTACAGTCTGGTGACAGATGAATCTTAGCAATAGGGACTCATTATTACCTCAAAGTAACGTTTTTACCCTTTAGGACCCTTAAAAGTAAAAAAAATATTACTTCAAACCTTACAACCCGTAAAACTACAAACAATAAAGTCAAAAGACATATCTGTCTTCATTTTGAATTGTGAGACAAACAGCGACATTTGGTTCATAAATTGATACATGAGTTTCTCGTAGCCTCGGGACCCGGCTTGCATGGAGCAAGTTTAGACTCGGAACTATTGTTACGAAGTTCAGTGACTTGTGTGCAAGGAAATTAGATTTTAAGGCGGGTAGGTAAACTGCTGGGGAAATGAGGTTTAAATATTCAAAGAAGTTTTTCAGCTGGGCTTTTTTTGCTTTCGTTATTTCCAGGTATAATTATGCAACAGTCAATTTGTAGTAACATGAAAACGAAGTAATGGTATGGAATGATGCACTGTTGGAAAGCCGACTCTTGAAGGAGATCTAGGTCCAATAGTGGACGTCTTTCGGATGAAATGTTGATGATGATGCTGTTATCAATAAGTAAGTCTCTGTAGACTTAATGCCTTCTTCAGGCATTTTAGCAAACTAAAAGTTGCCAAGATTGCGCGATTGTTTGTGATTAGCAACTGAGGGAACATGGTCGCACAAATTTTAGTTAGTAAAAGTCTGACACTCCCTGTCGCTCCACCCAGAGCAGAATAAGTAAAAGAAGTAAAGTTCTCTCATTATCATCGTAATCTCAGTGGGAACACTTCTTCTGGGCACAAGTTTCCCCTCAATCGTAGCCACATTCACCAGTCTGATCCAGTAGTTGATGTAAACAAATTTCAACCCCACCAGGGTTAAAATACGTTTACCTGCCATATAGAATGAGTTTAAACAAACAACCAACATGTAGTTACAAGCAAACCTGCAGCACAGCTTGTGAAAATAAATAAAACTGATTCACACTACAAATATCGTTAAAAATCACGAACCATTTCGCGCCCCAATCTAGTTTCAAAATCAAATATGGCGCCCACGAGCTGAAAAATTCGATTTAATTCGACCGGCTTGTTCCTGGGTTGTTGTTTAAATGTAATTTGTGCTTTCCGAGTTTGTGTTTGGTTGTAGCTGCATAATAAAATGAGGAAAACTGAAAATTTTGTGGAAATGACAAAAGGTGGACATCACAAAGAGATCTCTCTCTTACTAGCTGCTGCCAGCGACTTCACCCGCGTTATAGTAAAAAATTATCCTAAGGAAACATGGTCCCGAAATAAAAAGGATATTATATGCTATTCTAGGACATGGTCTACCTGTGTACCAAGTTTCATCGAAATCTATTCAGTAGTTTTTGCCATCCATACATCCATATAGCAAAACTGATGTAGGTCATGAGAATCCGATGGATGCGAGAAGTATGGGACCATTAATTGTAGCGACCCTTGGGGAAGCCTATGTCCAATAGTAGATGTCTTTTGGCTGAAATGATGATGATGATGATGATTCCAAAAGCACACTAAAAACTCTCCTAAAAGAAGTCTGCTCTATATTAAAGCACATTTTACAATTCTCTACGCATATTTTTACAAACAAAAACGAATGAAAACCGTGCAAATAAAAAACAACGCGATAAAAAATTCACCACGTATATATTTGTACCGGCTAAAACAAAACTCGGTCTGTCTAACTCATCAGAAAAGCCGAATTTAAACACAAAATGTTTTTAGCCTGAAAATAAACTCAGGCCAAAATAATCGGACGGCTTCCATTACCGTTTGTACTGTAATCTAAGTGGCAGATGCTAATTTTGTACGTTTTTAGACTGTAACTGGGTTATTTAAATTCGTTAGTTTTGTTTGCGTTTTCTATTCTGATCTAGACACTCGTAGTCAGAAAACTAGACTACACTTTACCAGTGACTTCGTTGCAAACGAATTTCCCCTTTATGGAATATGTCCGAAATAAAGATGAACGCGACTCATTGCTGAGTGAACTGAAATTAAATAGATTCGATGTAGGTCTAATCCAAAGCATTTTAGAAAACGAAATCGGAGGCGGCCAGAAAACTATGTCGTTTAACAGCGGGCTCTCAGCAATGATTCGTCTTATTAATATCTGTGATGTAGTTAATGTAGTTTATGTGTATAAGTTAATAATTATATGAAGTAATTGTTATAAGGTACGATGGGGCTGACATATCCTTTTTGGACAAAGGCCCCTTAATGAAAAGTGAAAAAAAAACACCTTAAAGCTGAAATTTCATATAGATAAGCTTGAATAAAACCCCAAGAGTCGGCGATGACTGTAACTGACATCCTCACACCCCTGCCAACGCGCGCAGGATACACCGCGGGAATGACCAGTCGATTTCCAGCCACCGTAAGCGCTCAGATCCTGCCGTTACTAATCCAAGCACCAACCGATCGCTTGAATCGCGCACGGCGAGCAATAGGCAGCTCGTCATCCGGACTTGAGCCGATGGCGCAATGCGTTTCACATGCGCCTCAAAAAGATGTCAGCATCATCAACGATGCCAAAAGAGCTAGCCCTTCCGTTACGCGGTTATCGCTCCAGAAACTTTTGTCCCCATCGACCATCTGTTCTGTGAACCCTCTTATACGCACAAAACGTTTTGGGAACACATTTTTTAGCACCCAAGGAAAAAATTCCCTGCCGGAGTCTGTGTTTCCTGATAGCTACAAACCAGAAATCTTTAAATCAAGAGTGAATAGGTTACTTCTAGGAAAGCGCACTCCAACGTCCACCGCATTGTCGCTTTCCATCAGGTGAAATAGCGATCAAGCGCAAACCTATGTAAGATAAAAAAAAATATGCCATCACCACTACCAATTAAGTTTAGCAATTCTTTGGGCAATGTTGAGAACCTTGGTTTACTTGGAAATGTCTTCATTTCTGATGTGATCTCACGTGAAAACTCCAAGCATAACACTTGCTTGCATGCTTCTGGTTACCTATAAATTATAGTAAACATGTGACCGATAGTCGACTCAATCTAAATCCGATCATTGCATCCCATGGTCAATGCTAGAATCATCACAGCGCTCTATGCATATGACTCAATTGTCAGTAGATTCGCAATGGGGTCAATTGGAGTTAAATTGATAAATTGCGATTGTAGCACGGCAACGATCGCTACTTTGTTTGACGGTCTGATGACAGGAATACAGTGATTTGGAGATAGTTACCACCAGATGGACCATGTAACCCCTGGACACGTTCTCAAAACTTTCCTTACTAACCGTACGTTCACTAAGTAACACCGCACTAAGTGCACTGCATTTCAGTTAGCTTTGAATTCAAAAATATTGTATCTATACTAATATAATAAAGAGGTAAAGTTTGCTTTTTTGCTTGTAAAAGCTAGTTTCAAATAAACCACATGGACACAACATCAAAAAGTCAAAAGCTAGCGCAGGGTTCCGATCACAGAAATCTAATGGTTCCGATCCGTTGGTTCCGGATGTACTTGGATTACGATTATAACCTAACTAAAGGAATGTACATATAAAGGTGTGTATTATTTTCATCATCATTCAGTCGAAAGACGTCCACTGTTTGACATAGACCTCAAAGCATAGCCACAATGACCGGTCCTGTGCGTCTCGCAATCTTTTGTGATTCCCGCGATCCTCACCAGGTCATCGATCCAGCTTGTATCAGGCCTTCCAACGCTACGTCGTCCGGTACATGGTCGCCACTTCAAAACTTTTCGTCCCCATCGACCATTTGTTCTACAAGCAATGTGCCCTTCCCAATGCCTCCTAAGTTCGGCGATTCTTCGAGCTATGTAACCTTGGTTCTCTTGCGTATATCTATCTCCATTTCTATAAAATATTGCGTCCATCCATAAATAAATGAAAATTTACACCCTTTGACTCGTGACCTCGATTTTTCTAATAATACCCAATTTATCAGAACTGAGACAAAAATCCAGGATCTTTTAGTAAAATAGCTTTTCGATCCTTCATTTTTTAAAGGCTAAAGAAAAGTTAGATTAAAAGGAACTTGAAGAGTTAAGGCTTTGTTCCGATTTGAAGAGGGATTATTGTCGTATCGAAGATTTTGTTCAAGGTCATAGAAGTTCTAGAAGAAATGTGATCAGAATTTTAATGAAAAATTGTTACTGTCTTTTGAAACTGGTGAATTTTGTGACTTTTTTAGGAAAAATTAGTTGATAAATTAATGGTAGATATGCTCAGGTTTTCGATGGGGAAAGTAAAGGATCTGGAGTGACGACAACGTACCGGCGATGCAGCTTTGAAAGGCCTCTCACAAGGTAGACCGATGACATGTCGAGGGAATCCGATTGATACGAAACGTTCAAGACTGGTCATTATGGTTCAAATGGGTATACGGGTAGACAATGTTCTGGAATAGTAGGTCCATGAGATATCATATTATTTATATCCCAGAAGAATGTTCCTTTGCGACAATTTTCTAATTTCACGCTAGCAAAACCAGCAGCAGCAATATAATTTACAGGATTATCAAAATAACAAAAGTTCGCATCAAAAGACAGATATTAAATTCAAATTTCTTCCACGAACCGTCAGTAAGCCATCAGTCAATATCAAATATAGGTGAATTGAATTTGTACTGAAATGGCGACTGTCGTCATGAAGATCAAATTGTGTTTCAATAAATATAGAGTGACTCGGAGGAGCTCGTGGCTAGATCATAACAGCCGCACAGGTCGATCTTCAAGGTTAAGCAACGCTTGCTAAGGTTGGTCTGTGGATGGGTGACCATCTTAACGTAACGAGTTTCCTCCGTGCCTCGGAAAGCACGTTAAGCCGTAGGTCCCGGCTGTCATTTGTAGATCTTTGGCAGTCGTTGCGGATAGTCAGAAGCCAGTAAATCTGACTCCAGTCTTGCCATGAAGTACCGTGTTACCCCAGTTAATGGTTGTGGAGGTCTGGTAGGCAGCCGCTCCTCGTAAAATACTGGTATTCAGTTAAATCCGGCCGGAAGCCGACCCCAATATAAGGGTAAAGGCTAGGCAGATGATGATGATGGTCGATGTACTATTTTATATAGGCAAAGGTAGCACGCAGTAACTAGTAAACTTAACAAGAAAACAGCAATTTCAACATAAAGAACCGTTTACTCTTCGCAGCTCTAAAAGAGACGTAGTTTTCCAGTAGGGAGCCCTAATCCGATCACCGTTCAGGACGATGACTGCGAACTAACGCGATTCCTAATTTAATCCCTGTAACACTAACGAGGCGAGAGGGTAGAAACCCCGTTGAAAGACGTCGTGTGAATTGCACGTCAAGTAGGATGAGACGGTTAGAGTTGAAGAAGTGACGCGAATAGTTTAAAATTATATAATGTAAAACGGCAGTTGGCGCTGCAAACGGGTAAAGAGATACTCTGGGTCCTGGAATACAAGGCAAAGAAGGAAGTTTTAGTCAGTAAAAGTCCTTCACCTCTGCTCCACTGCCCTCCCGCTTCGCTTTAGAGTAGGAACAGTCATTGGATGGAATTTCTCACATAAAAAAATGCCCACCTAATTACAAAATCGCATTTCCATAATCCCCACTCCACATCAAAAAAATAAAATTATTTGTGAGTAATTTACATTGAAACTTCCTTTTACAACTTTATTTATGGATGTTGTTGTTGAAACGACTTTACTGCTCAATGGTTCGAATCGGCGTTATTTCTCATCCTCTTTGCCTGTTATTTATTCCCTATAAGCTTCTATACGCGGTTTCGACAACATGAAAAGTGTTTTATTATGCCAAAGGGACATTATCGAGGTCATGGTCTAACGGTATGCCAAGTTTCATTCAACAACATGTAACTGTCGCTCCTGGAATTAGATCATAACCAATATTTTCTTCGTATAAGCTTGCGTTTGCCCTATTTATGGATTTAATTATAGAAAATGCAAAAATGAATACTATGTAATTGAATATACCAAACGAGTATCAACTCTTTCAAGTAATTCTGACGACAAACAAGATAATTAGGTACGTTCTATACAAACTTGCTTACTTTTTTTTTCTTATTTGCTTTGTCTTTGTTGTGCTGTGTCTGTCCCGAATAAATATTTTCTATTCTATTCTATTCTATACTTAACTCTTTTTTTACGTAGAAATCATAAAATAATTTCTCCTACTCTAAAAGGAGCGGGAGGAGGGAGCGTCTCGACTTTTACTGACTAAAACAATGTATTGCGAGAAATGCGGTAACTCCTCCTCCTCCGCAATCCTGGCAGGTTTCATCTCTAACTGGCCTCTACAATTTTGCTGATATCTCTTTGAACCACAAGTGCACCATTGACTTAAGCTTGGCCTTTACTAGACGGCGAACTACCCATGGATCGCCACCCGAAAGTTTGACGGCTAACCCTGATATTGATAGCAACACTTTAAATGTAATAAAGTAAAAATATTTTTTTTACAATTTTTCGCAAATTTGTTTTTTCCCAATTATATCTTGTTATCAAAGTTTCCAAGACTTCAAGGTCTAGTCAGTCACTCATAAGTTTTGCCATTCAATTTTATTTATTAGTCGAGTACATACCTAAAATATGTTTTTAATAAACAGAATTTGTGTTTCTATTTCTAGCGTACAAAGAAATTATTCAAGTGAACACATATTTTTATGATATTTCGGTCTAAATAATATGTAGGTTTGATGTCACTGTACCGTGATTGATCTAAATATTTTCAATCGACTAGACATTATTGATAAAAAATGGTGCTTTCATATTTTGTGTGAATTTCGTGGTATATTTCTATTTTTAAACCTTTGTGGGAAAAATCGTTGTTATAATATAATATATAGGACCGAAGGTTTGTCGTTGCCGTGGGGCCGAAGGTTCTAGAGTGGCGACCGCGTACTGGAAAGCACAGTGTTGGTAGGCCTCTCACAAGGTGGACCGATGACCTGGTGAGGATCGCGGGAATACGATGGATGCGAGACGCACAGGACCGGTCGTTATAGCGCTACTTGGGGAAGGCCTATTACTAGCAGTGGTCATCTTTCAGGTGTCATGATGAAGATTCTTATTCCAGTAGAGGACGTTTTTCGCCTGATATGATGGTGATGGCCTGGTTGAGTGATAGGCTGTTGCTTTACGTGTCGCAGGTTCGATTGACACTCGAAACCAATATTTGTATAACTTACAGCTTTTGATAGTCATTTTCAGGTAGTTAAGTATAAATTGTTCCTTTCGAATCTTTTTATTTTAAAGTCTTGCTACTCTTAAATATTAACTATCTACAAGCATTTGTACAGTATACGCAAATATATGCAAAAACAAATACGTTTTAGTAAATTCTGCATTGAAATCGGCCGCTTTAAGTAATGTAGTTACAGATAAGCAAAACAAACTACACAAACATAACTGCCTATCATAAAACGGTTTAGTCATAAAACTAACAAGCAAATACCATACTGCATATTCATTGTTAGACAAACAAAGAACAGTGAAGGTTAACCCTTCACATCACATACATATGGCATGCAGAATACCTTGTCCCATTTTGTTCAAGAACTCATGAAATAATAATTTGAACGGTTCTTCGATCGGACCGTTCAATTTGTAACTCGTTTGATAGGTCGTATGCATGCGATCTGCATTTGTTATTAGATGTTAAAGAGTTATTCAATGACGATGTATGTGGGTAGATGAGGATATTTTGGTAAGTAGAATTTTAGGACAATACTAGCGGTCCCGACAGACGTAATTGCCCTGCCCGAAAGCTAGTTTCTCGTTAGAAAAAAGTAATTCTAAAACCTGATTGCAGCGCTGGATTCAATTTTGTTTCTAAACTGTCCAGATATCCGCTGAAATAAACACATAATCTACGGGGTCAAATTATTTTTTTTACACTATCCAGGGACCCATTAAAATATATACATAAAATTTCAATCAAAGCTTTGACGGCTTTGGTTAAGAATATTTGATTTTTAGAAGAAGTTAGGTGACAAACACTCGTACAGAATTGGGCATTAAAATAAAGATTTAATGACCCAAAAAGAGAACGATAAATCAAACCTAGCTTAAAACTTAAAGATGTACTTACTTTTTTTGGATTGAGATATCATCAAATAAATGTGTGTCAAATTTTTACTTGGAATGATTTTATACTTTCACGCGGGCAAAGGCGCTATCAGAAACTTATATAAAGCAAAGAAATATTTTACAACATCCTGAGCTATTCTCGTAAAGTTCGTGACCATATCCATACAAGAGAAGAAAGCCAATATTTCCCATAAAATATGCAGAATAGTTTACTTCATTTTACGACCAAATCTAAGGCGCACTGTAATAAAATATCGAGTATAAAGACTCTGGGTAAGTGTAGTAACAAGGTGATTTTTGATCAAATAACCTACAAACGATCAATTTGACGACCTAAATTGAACTGTTAAAGGGCTAGAGTTACATAGGGTGTATAGCTCCATCCCTCCATCTCGCTCGCACGCTTGACATTTTAATACGTCATGGTAAGGCCACATGGCCAGAGACGATGGTGCGTTGTGTTTCACGCACGCCTCAGGGAAATGGCAGCAAAATGCATACGAGATCTACTAGGGCTGATGCAAACCAGGGTAATGGGATTAATCGAAAGTATTACCATAGTCCTTGAACGCAAAGGGCAAGTGAAAGAACACATAGTTTTTTAGTCTCTAAATGTCTGATACTCCCTCTTGTTCCTTGTTCAACTCAGTAACTAAACTGTGCGGCTCACTATCAACGATTGCTTACCATCAGGCGGGATGGCAGTCAAGCACTATCATTATCTACTAGCCTTTTCCTAACTATGTTGGGGTCGGCTTCTAGTCAAGCCGGATTTAGCTGAATTCCACAACCCATTAACTGGGGTAACACGGTACTTCATGGCAAGACTGGAGTAGTTAGTTTATTTTATATAGAAAATAAAAATTGCAAATTGTCAAGAACTCCTCAAAATTTCCTAACATTTTAACAAGTGTTTTGATTTTGTTTGTTGCCAAGAAGAGGGAGGGATGGAAGGGAACGTTTTTGAAGTACGAGTGACGGCCTTCAGGTTACTAAGCAGTTGTAAAGTCGTCGTGACCTACTTTCTTAAGGGCTAGCGATTGATTTTCGGTTCAACGACGCGTTCAGCTGTTGTTAGTTATAATAATAATTATAAGGGCAAACGCCCGTTTTCAATAACCTACCGCAGTTCATAGATAGATAGCTATCCCCGATAAACAGTAAGATTCTATCTATCAATCCACAACTTTTGGTAGGAAATGCTAACCGTCGGTAGGTTATAGAAAAACAAGTAAGGGCAAAAAGATAGATTTGTTTTAGTAGCTGCAACTGTCGATAGACAGCTTATTGAAAACGGGCGTTAGTGAGTTATTGAGTGAAAGCTCCAAAACTAACCTTTTTATAAAAACCTACAACCGAATTAATCATCTTCATCATCATTTGGGTCGAAAAACATCCACTGTTGGAAAAAGGTCTCCCCAAGTGTCTCTATAAGACCCGGTCCTGTGCGTCTCGCAACCATCGGATTCCCGTAACCCTCAGAAGTTCATCAGTCCATCGTGTGGAAGGCCTACCAACGTACATGGTCGCCACTCAGGTTGAAGCAAAATATTCGTGTTTTTTTTGTCATTATAGTCATTATTTTCTACTAACTTCTTTCTGCCTGCGGCGTCGCGTGCATGAAAAGAAAATTATGGCAAAAGAATATACGAGTACTCCCGGAATACAAAATATCCACACACTATTCTTCGAACCTTCCCTTTTATAATAATTCACTGCTTACCTTCAGGTAAGCATAACATAACGAGTTTCCTCCATACCTCGGAAAGCACGTTAAGCCGTGGGTCCCGGCTGTCTTTTGTAGATCTTTGCCAGACTATCCGTAACGGGATAGTCAGAAACCAGTAAATCTGACTCCAGTCTTGCCATGAAGTACCGTGTTACTCCAGTTAATGGGTTGTGGAGGTCTGGTAGGCAGCCGCTCCTCGTAAAATACTGGTATTCAGCTAAATCCGGCTTGACTGGAAGCCGACCCCAATATAGTTGGGAAAAAGGCTAGGCAGATGATGATAATAATGACTGCATACCATCAGGTGGGATCGCGGTCTAGCACTAGTTATATCAACTTAAAAAAAAATCAGCAAGATGTCTGCGGAATGTTTGTAATTGAAATTAACACGACAAACAGAAGAAAATTAACTTTAAATAATACAACGACACTCGTACCTATTTACACATTTTTTGTTTTAGCTGCTAGATAGACGTAACCACATAAGCCTAAAAATTCGTACCAACACTGGAAAATAGGATTCGTTAACATTTTTCAGGGACATGTAAAAAAATAAGTGTAAATTGCTTTTCGCCACAAAATGGTTTTCTTTTTTTTTGTTACTGCCAGCTGAGTACCACGTACCTTTAACACAGCCTGTTTCATTTTCATAAAAACTACAAGGTATATTACAACAGCACTTCATAATCATGATTTCAGCTGAAAGATGTCTACTACTGGATATAGGCCTCCTCCTAGTGTCGCCACAACTGCCGGTCCTGTACGTCTCGCATCCATCAGATTCTCGTGACTATCACCAGATCGACAGTTCATCTTGTGACAGGTGTTCTAATGCTGCGTCTTTTGGAACACGGTCTCCACTTCAGGACTTTTTGGCTCTGCGAGCAATGTGCCCTGCCCACTACCAGTTATTTTTGGCGAATCTTCGGGTTATGTCAGTAGCCTTAGTTCTCTTACGGATATATTCATTTCTGATTCGATCACGCAAGAAAACTCCGAGCATAGCCCTCTCTCTACATCACCGTTTAGGTGACATAAAGCCTTTTGATGAGGTCCATTGTGAGCGACCATGCAGGGATCAGAGCCATATGTCATCACTGGCAACACGCACAGAACACTATAACATATATTTTTTCGCACTTGACCGCTTTGTCACCTGATGGAAAGCGGCGATGCGGTCGACGATGGACGCGCGATTTTGCGCGTATAGGTGGGGTGTCCGCCATATACCTGTGGCTTATTTACCTGCTTACAAAAGCCTATACAGACCCCTTCCCATAACACGGGTTCCGTTTATTTGCGTTTACCTGGAGGCCGTTTTTTATTTTTAATATTTGACCTGAACTTTCCGTTTGTATTGCTGATTTTGAATATTTAATCAGAGATACACGGCAAACTTTTACATAATGTATTTATATTTTTATTTTTGTTTTAAATGTCGGAAAATTATTATTATTTGTTTGAAATTTACATCAGCTTTTAGATTTTTTAAAATATTTTTTTGGTTTTTGAGGAACTGAAATCATCAAATAATTCTCGCTTAAACTCGGTCCTGCCATTTCGGATATGAACAGACAAACATTATTGTTTCAGGTATCAAATACCGGTTACTGTCATGCATTTAGTCATTTTTTTAAAGACATTTAATTTCAATGTGTGTAATAAATAATTCATAGTCCAAAAATACCTTATCTATCTAAGGTATTTTTAGACTATGAATTCTTGATAGAAAGAAGAAAATCAAATACAAAGATACGTTTGTGCTTCACTTTCCAAAGTAATTTCAATTCTAAGAAAACCTTCTGAGCAGTACTGAAGTAAAATTATCCTTTACCAAGAACTAAAATACTTCAGTGGCGTCTATCAAATTAAAATAGCAACCCATTTTATCATTTATTAGTTTAAAATTAGTTCGGACGGTATGAGTAAACTTTTACAAATTACTAAAGCATGTGAGAATTTATCGACTAATAAATTTTTCATTTTGAACGAGATTTATAAGTTAAACTATTTTCTACCAGTGATTTCGCCCGAAAAAGGCTACGCAAATTATCGGGCAAAAAAGGCCAGGCAGAAGCCTAGCCTTTTTCTCTACTATATTGGGGTCGGCTTCCAGTCAAGCCGGATTTAGCTGAATACCAGTATTTTACGAGGAGCAGCTGCCTACTAGACCTCCACAACTCATTAACTAGGGTAACACGGTACTTCATGGTAAGACTGGAGTCAGATTTACTGGCTTCTGACTATCCGTAACGACTGCCAAAGATCTACAAATGACAGCCGAGACCTACGGCTTAACGTGCTTTCCAAGGCACGGAGGAAAGCGACTTCGCCCGCGTATAAGCAGATAAATTGGCCCAAGGGAACGTAATCTTGAAATAAAAAGTGTCTTAGGTACTCCAGGACATGCCTCTCTAAAACAAACGAACAAAAATACTCAACATTACCCGGAATTAAACAAAAAAAAATCAATATAACTTTACTATTAACACACAATGACCGGGCAAAGTCATTAATTATTTACTGTTAGAGGGTAAACGCACGGGAAGCGTATAGTGATAGAGACTTGTTAATGTTTAATGTAAGCCGGGCAGTTCGTGAAATGACTGGTAATTGCTGTTTTGGGAGAAGTTTTATTTAAAAGTAGCTTATTTGTTATAAACCAGAGAATGGAAAATTATATTTTCGAACCGTTTGGGATTAATTCATGAATCCCCGACCGGTCTCATTGGACCGCGCTGTTATTGTTTTACTATTGTGTCTCGTTTCGCGGATATTGATAGGTTAAATCCTAAATCAATCAGATCATCCCCCCCAACACCACCCTACTACCCCCTGTACTATTTAAGTTCTTACGATCCATCCTAAGGTTGTCTGGTAGATATCGCTATCAGCGATAAGACCGCCATTGTACCCATAGATTTAACTTATTGTATAAACTGTACCGTTGGTTGGTGTACAATAAAGTTTATTCGGTTCTATACTATTCTATCGTCCGAATGATCACAAGCTGTATAAGGGTCTATCAAAACGTCTTGTTGACATCTCGTGTGACCCAAGGGCTTTTTTTAAGGTCATCATCAAAATGGCAATGAGTTCTCCCTTCTCTAGACAGAGTGGGAGGACGTGTCAGACTTCTACTGACTATAACCTACTCGCTCGTGTCTATCTTTGCCTTAACCTATCACATACCCGCAAAACGAGACACAATAGTAAAACAATAACAGCGCGGTCTCATAGAACCGGTCGGGGATTCATGAATTAATTCCAGGGTCCCAGGATTCTCTTTCGTCAACCCAGGCCCCAGTGACCCAAGGGCTGGCTTTTGCCTCGTACAGAGGATAAGCATTGCCACACAGCGTGGCAATGCCCTTTGTGTTCTTTGGGCAGATTACCGATCAATGCGATGTGGAGAAGTATCTTAATTCATGAATCCCCGACCCTGGACTGACGACCCGGTCTCATTGGACCGCGCTGTTATTGTCTTACTATTGTGTCTCGTTTCGCTGGTATGGATAGGTTAATTTGACGCAATATTTTAATTTGTTTTTTTTTTTAGTTAGTTGTAATTAGTTTAGTGTATTTTTTATTCTACTGTAATTATAGTTACTTAAGTATTTTTGGCGACGCTTGGGGGAGGCCCATGTCCAGCTGAGGGCGTCTTTCGGCTGAGATGATGCTTGATGATAAATGATTCATATTTAAAAAGTACATTATTATCACATATTTTTTAAATATGAATTATCCGTGTAAATAAATAAATTATCGCTTACAAATGAAGCTTTAAAAAAATCCGGAGAATGTACTTAAGAAAGTTTGATCTCATATTAAATTACCCTACTTAATCACTGTCAGGTAACTCCGTGATGATAAAGTATCCATCGTAAATAAAATCTAAATTTAATTTATACACTTTAAAACGACCTCTGATATACTATAAATATTATATTTATTTTGCAACTATGTTTAAAAAAAAATCAATTTTAAACGTATTTTTTTGGGTCAATTTAAACTAGGTCAGGGGTCAAACCCCTCTCCTAGAGAGGAGGCCTGAGTCCCAGCAGTGGGAACATTATAAGGCCGCTATTGCTAATGCAGGGGTCAAACTCCATACAGCAAACATTTAACTTATCACATACCCGCAAAACGAGACCCAATAGTAAAACAATAACAGCGCGGTCTCATAGGACCGGTCGGGGATTCATGAATGGTCAATTCATATGAGAACCACGGAGATTAGTGTCTAAGATGGTTCAAGTCAGTGCAAGAATTTTCAAGTCAATATTCGTATAGCTCAAATTAGGTCTCGACTAGGAACTCGACGATTTAAAAAAAATACCAAATAAAGAAATTTTGTGATAACCCAAAAGTCCGTTACTTGGTATTGTTTTATTTAATTTTTTTATTTCATTTTAATTAAATGAAAAAAAAATGAAACTAGGTACAATTTTTGTTTTTTTTTTTTTATCCAAAGGCCGCACGCACTACATAAGTACGTAGTAGATACTCGTATTTAGTTTTTCCTTTCAAAAGTGATACAAAATACCGACAATTATAACACCCTTGTAATAATTACCCCTCAGTTCTCAGGTTAACCATACGAACCACTAGAATAGCCGTACCCTTCACGCGAACATAGTATAAATATAAACAAGAGAAGGGAAACCCTCCCCTTCTAATTAGTTCTAACCTAATTAGCCCGCCCTTCTTCATCCGACCTTTCTATATGACGAACAACGCTTCACTAAACGTCTAACAATTAATTACTAATCATAATCACAATAAAAAAAACCAAATTAAAAAACATTAAAAATTGAATTATAAAAAATTATATTAATTATTAAACTTACCTCGCTTTGCAAGTAGGAGCAGTTAGTCGCAAATTACAACTTGAAAATTCACAAATTCGATTCGTTCGTCCGCGGTCGGGTGGTGGTCGGTAGTGAAAAGGTGGTAAGTACAATTGTGGGAGAAACGGAGCGCGTGCGGCCGAGTCGGCTGCCCGTAGGACTATGCCGCGCGGTGTAAGCGGACTGTGGTACCACCGCCGTACCCGCGGCATATCAATAAGTTTTATGGATTTACCGTTTGTATGGTAGCCTTTTGTATGTAATTTTTATTTGGAATGGATCGTTTTCTTGGGAATTATTTTGCTGTGTAAGTTGTGTTTGTAGACAATAGCTGTTATTTTTAATTTAAACTAAGGAAAATAAATGAGAATTGAAGAGTTTAGATTCTTAATAAACTAGTGCGCCTCACCATCGACGATTGCATGACTGCTTACCATCAGGTGGGATCGCGGTCAAGCACTAGTTTATAACAATTTTTAAAAAAATCATCAGTAGGTAGGTACTTGACCTGTTTTAAACCTGCTACCTCACGTATGAGAAGTGTGTGCTAATCAACGGTCAACTAACTCAACCAACCATGTCTTCGATTTTTTGGTTCTAGGACAAATTGGTTTCCTCGCAATGTTTTGACTCTCGAAAGCAGTGGTGATGAAATAAATTACACAAAATAAAGCGGCTAATTTTTTTTAGGTGGGGAATCATCAGAATGACTTCTCCTACTCCTGGGCAGAGCGGGAGGGTGTGTAAGACTTTTACTGACTAAACCCCACCCTGTTCCTTCTTTGCCTTCGTTCCAGGGTCCCGAGTTATCCTTTCGATAGCACACCCGTGGCCCCAAAAGCGTCTACTTGGGTTTGAACCCACGGCTTAAAACTAGTAGGTTTGGTTAATTACCTCTAGGCCACTACCACTCTTCTAAAACCTTTTAAATTTTAATATTATTTTATTCAAAATCTCATTTAGTATTGTTATGTTAATTTAATTATTCAAGTTGTATGTAAATGTGCGAATTGTAATAGAAATAATAGGTGTTGAGAGGCTTACATAAAATACATTTGGTGTGAATACAATTTGTTGAGTATTTTTAGAACGAAATTAGGTTGCGTAAGTGATTACTAAGCAATGAGATTACTGGTTTTGTTGTTTTGATATGAATTTAAAAAATAGATCTTAATTTTGCTTATTTACTTATGATTTTTTTATGTTATTTTCCTGTAGGTCAGTCTAACATAAATACCGTAACCAAATCAAATTCAAGTGGCAATATGCAGGGCACAGTGTTCGTAGAACGCAGATGTTCGATGGAGGCGAAGGTTGGAGTGGTAACCGCATACCGAAAGATACGACATTGTGCCTCCCACAAGGTGGACCGATGACTCATGACAAGGTGAGGGTCGCGGGAGTTCACTTTTACTAACCATAACCCATTTGTGTTCCTTTCAGTTGCCCTAAGTGTTTCATCTTTCATTTATACATCTGGCAGCCCAGGCAGGCACCGGGCCCAACGGGTCCCTATAAGAACGCACTTTAAGAAGATGTTAACATCTTCTTAAAGTGCGCGTGAAACACAACTCGCCATATCAGCTAGCTAACCTTTGCTCGCAGTCTGCAGGCTTGCGGAATTCGGGAATCGCCCTGCGACTTTAAACAATAACATTTCCTGCGGCTGCGAAGATTTCCCTTTCCTCGCGCTTTCTACCTCTTCCTTCGCTCGCATTACATCTTCGCAGAAGGAAGTGTCTGCTTTCCATGCCCTCACACTCCGCAATATAAATTAGACCAGGGCCGAACGACGAAGGCCTAGGATACTACGATGCTCCACACAAGCAAGACAAATCTCCGCCGTTACACGCTCCACTATTACTTCCCGGCAATTCGGAGAATGTTGACACCCGGGCATTCCTTTCAGCTGAATCCAAAACAAGAACCTCGACCAACAAGAAAACAGAAAGCGAGTACACCATAACGCCTTTTTAACCACTCCTCGAACAAGGGACTTATCGCCACGATTAAGGCGTACCCATGTACTAAATAGCAATCCCTATAGGAATAACGTATTTTCACACACTAATAAAAGCTTTACTTAAGGCGTACCCATGGAATAAATAGCAATACCCATAGGAATAACCAGGAATAACGTATTTTCATACACAAATAAAGCTTTACAGGTAAAATCCGAGGCCGTGTTCATTTATTCAAGTCGATCTAAACACACTGACTAACCCAGTTGCGTTCAGTTGACAAATCCATCCGCTATCGGCCCTCACTTAATTATAAATCGGATGGCGGCCGCCGATGCGTGGTTTCACCTCTTCGACGTTCGATCAATGTTTTGTATGTAGAAGGTAATAAGATTTTTGTCTAGTTTAAAAGAGATTTGTATTTCTTAAGGTTAATGTGGTTTCCTGACGATTGTGCCAAATTTTTGTTGGGTTACTCCTTTTTTTGAGTTGGATACTGAAACACTGAATAAGCCCTCTTGTACTACACGGCACGTTTTTACTCCGTACGTAGCCAAGGTTTGCGCGCCGTCCGTGTTGTATGGATCACTGAGAGAGCTTGTGGACACAAACGGAGCCACCGCCGTGTTTCATCAGTGTTGTATCACAGTCTATGGACTCTTGTACACGGTACGTTTTATTTGCCGTGCCTACGTACGACGAAAACCGTTTTTTTTCCTGGTAGGGTAATCATCAGAATGACTTCTCCCGCTCTTGAGCGGAGCGGGAGGGCGTGTCAGACTCTTACTGACTAAACCCCTACCCCGTTCCTTCGTTGCCTATGATCTGGGACCGAAAGGTTGACTGTCAACCTGTCAACCTTTCGGAATACCACGTGTTCCCCAGAGGCTTCGGACCTTCCGGGCCCCTACAGTTTGCTGACATCTCCTTGAGGCGCGCGTGGAACAGAACGCGCCGTTGACGACTGGGCTCGGTCTAGATTGCCGTACAAGAGGCCTAAGTTTTTCGGATCTGGGTAAAGTGAGAGGGAGTAACAGACTTTAGTATCTAAAACCTACCCGTGTTCTTCCAGTAGTAATTTGCATTCCAAAGCCGAGGCAACTGTTGCGAAAAATTTCGTCATCTGGCATCTGCCCTAGCAAAGCCTCTTCAATTGTAGTCTTACTTCTCAAGCATCATTCCGGAATTCTAAAGGCATTACATTTTTTTATTTATTCGCATTTTAATTTAATTCTATCCTGTTTTTAAATGTAACTAACATTTATGTACCTGTCTGAAATAAATGTTTTTTTAATATTTTTTATTACGTTTTCTTGACAATAAAGAATGCTCATAATTTAGGACTAATTATATTAACAAAGAAATAGCTCACGGTTTAAAACTCTGCTGCTGATACTTATGAATATATAAATGCGAAAGTAAGGCTCTCTAGATTTATTATATTTGTGACGTTGTGACGTCAGTACCTACACCTGAAATGCAACGACATCTATTACGCCACATGGGAACTAAAAAGAATCGAAATCCTGCAACGCGCAATTCGTTTTCCACGCGATTAGGACGTATACAACAGCCCGAAATAATCAAAGCTTGCATTCAAAACTTAGAAAATTGTCGACGTAACTCTAATGACGTGTTTGTGACGTGTCATCATCTGCCTAGCCTTTTCCCAACTATATTGGGGTCGGCTTCCAGTCAAGCCGGATTTAGCTGAATACCAATATTTCACGAGGAGCGGCTGCCTACCAGACCTCCACAACCAATTAAATGGGGTAACCCGGTACTTTTGGAATTCGCTCGCTCGACTCGTTCGTGTGCGCAGCACAAGTTATACTCTCTGTTTTAAACAATTCAGAATACTATTAAAAAGTCGACAAGTATCTACAAAAGTTACATCAGTGTGAAGATTAAGAAAAGTTCTTTGCTGTGAGATAGTGCTCATCAAGTTTGATCACCTATTGCCGAAGATATCACAGTATTAAGTCAAACAAAATTTGAATAAATACGGATCAGCTGCTTGCTTCGGGTGAGTCATCGCATGCGCCGACCTGTCTACCGGTCACACTATCGCTGTCGCTGTTGCTCCTACGCGCACAGACTATTGCTTCACTGCTCGCTCGCAGATCACGCGCCTCAACACGATCTACGCGTGTCTCATCGCTCGTTAGCAGACTGAGTCATTGCTTTTGTTTACGAGTTTGGACGTTTTTTTTGCTTTGGTTTAAAATGAATACCATATGTGCTGCTTGTAAACAAGATATAACTACTAATCGATCCATAAGCTGTACTCAGTGTAAAGCAAATTACCACCAGATCTGTGTAAATGCGACGGTCCACGACTCCTCAAAGCAGAACGTAAACTGGCTGTGTCCCTCCTGCCGTTCTAATATACCACGGGCTGACAACAACAACACGCCTGTCCGTTCATTTGCCGCAAATGTCGAGTTCGATGTTTTACATGTAAACACACAAACTCGAGCACATAAACGCGTGGCTAGTAGCCCACCTAGCCAGGATGACCTTGACAGTGCAGTGTCCCTCTCCGAGCTGGTCACGGAAATACGTCTTATGCGCTCGGATATGGCTGAAGTCAAGTTCACACTCCAAAAACTGTTCGATGGTCTGGATAAATGTAATACCCGGTTGGACAACTTCGAGGAGCGTATCGCGTCGCTCGAACCAAACTCCACTCAAGTGGCGGCAATGTATGATACAATTTGCTCACTAAAAGACCAACTAAACCAACAGACGCAGACCGCCATGAGGAATGAAATTGAGATCATTGGAGTAGGCGAAACCTCAAATGAAAATCTCCATCATATCGCAATGGTGACGGCCACTAAGGTTGGTGTTAATCTAGCCTTGGACGACATCGACTGGGTTGCCCGTGCTGGTTTAAAGAAATCTCCGGCGTCTAACTCTAACTCGGACACTAATTTTTCCCGGCCGATTATAGTTAAACTACTACGGCGATCAAAAAGGGATGAATTATTAAAAGCGTTCAAATCCAGACGAAATCTATCATCCCAGGACATTGAAATCCAGGGTCCGGTTAGAAAAATTTTTGTAAACGAGCATCTCACAAAAGAAAATCGCATGTTATTTCGTGACGCCAGAACCCGAGCTAAGAACGCTGGCTTTAAGTTTTGCTGGACGAGCAGAGGCCAAATATTTGTACGTCAGGCTGAGGGGAAGACAGCAATCCAAATCAAAAACGGTCGAGACCTGGATAGCTTTTTTGGTACAACACCCACTACCCCACAGCCTTTCCCTACTGTTTCTAATTAATAAACATCTTGGCAAAATCCAAAATTGTATATGTTTTGTAACTGTCACACTTTTGGTTTATTTAAACGTATGTTGTAATGTAATTAAGCAATTCACTCTTCATATCACAAGCTATAATTTTTCTCTTGACAAAGTATATTATAACTATATCACGACCCATCAGGACTTTTTTAACTACAGACTTCACACACACACAGACTTGCTCGTCATACCACTTAAAGACCTAAACCTAAAATATGAAATATTTTATTTATATATCCAGTCGCAATACCATCGGACCTTTATTTCGATCACTCAACTAGAAGCCCATCTGTCTGTGTATCACCTATATACCACAATTATTCCCAAAAATATAGGCCGACTCTGCCAATTCCTATCAACACACACTCAGACGGCAATAAATGTCTTTGCTTCATATCATCATCTTACCTCAGCCTTCTTAGACACTGGATAAAGTAGACTTGTCAGATGATATAGAAGACATTCTTACGTTACCTTGCCGTATCATTGATAAACCAGAGTTGTGTCGGGATTTATTAGTAGAACATGACTTTAAAGTGTTAACTTGTAACATAAGGAGCTTACACAAAAACTTTTTGGAACTAGTAACGATGCTACATCGGCTAGACTCTCATTTTGATGTTATAGTGTTAACAGAATGCTGGCTTAATGATAACTCTTTGGTTAATCAGTTACCAGGATATAACTGTTTCTACACTCGTAAAATTATTAATAAAAGTGGTGGCGTGACTATTTATGTGAGGGACACTTGGCCGGCTTCTGTTATTGAACCAGAGTTTGATGATGCCAACTGTCTCATCACTAAAATCAATAAAAATATTGCAGTTCTTGGGATTTACCGCTCTCCCTCTTTCAGTAATATCGACAGATTTTTGGATTCTTTGGATCACTCGTTGTCTAGTCTTAGTGACTGTCCGTGTGTGATCATGGCGGGTGATATAAACATTGACCTTCTCGACAGTTCCCCCAATGCCTCACACATCGCCTATCAGTGTTTGATGTCGGAGCACGGACTGCTTCCATGCATCACTGAACCTACTAGGGGCAAAGCTTGCTTGGACCATGCTTTTATCAAGAGCAAAGGCACAAACTCAATGCAGGGAATTGTCTGTAAATCATCTATTACAGATCATGACCTAGTGATCTTGGGCACAAGTAAACTCAAGGTTGGCAATACTTCGCGCAACAGGTTTAGGCAATTAACAGACTATTCTGGGATTGCTGAAGATCTTGCTAGCGTAAACTGGGCTGAAGTATTATCCAGGACTGAAGTGAGTGAGGCGGTGTCCATTTTCAATAAAATACTGTCAGATATAATAGGAAAACACACACACAAGGTCAAAATGAGTCGCTCTAAATTAAACCTGAAACCTTGGGTGACCCCAGGTCTTATTCGGTGCATGCGACATCGAGACTCATTGCATGCTCAGGTGAAAATGCAGCCTCTTAACCACGAGCTAAAACAAGTCTATATACGTTACAGAAACTTTTGTAACGGCATTCTTCACAAACGCAAGTTGGAGTATGAGAGCAGGGAACTCGAAAAACACAGCGCCCATCACAAAAAACTTTGGAAAACTATTAAAGAGATCTGTGAATTCCCGAAAAAAAACAATGACTGTAGTTCACTGCTTTCCCCCGGAGCAGATGGGTCGTCCTCTATTTATAACTGCAACCGTCACTTTGTCTCAGTGGGTAAGCGCTTGGCATTCAATATTTTGGAAAAACTTCAGGCTACGGAGAGTGAACTCTGTAGTGATGCTTATCTCGAAAACCGATCCAAGGACTCTCTGTTTCTTCACCCTACTGATGAACACGAGATTGATCGTATCATCACTGACTTGAAAAACGACAGTGCTCCTGGTTCCGACGGAATCCGTCCACTCCTCCTTAAGCATGTCAAACCATCTATTCTAGAGCCCTTAACGCATATATGCAACTTGAGCATGTCGACAGGCTCCTTTCCTGCCCCCTGGAAAATAGCTGCCGTTACACCGATATACAAGAAAGGTGACAAAGACTGTCCAGACAACTACAGGCCTATATCTCTATTGTGTGTCACTTCAAAAATATTGGAAAAACTTGTGAATAATCGCCTCGTTAGCTTTCTGGAAAAGCACATGCTATTGTCCGGACGCCAGTATGGTTTTAGGCAGGGTAGGTCCACAGAGCAAGCCGTGGGGCTTCTTGCTGATATTGTCTCCTCTAGGATCGATGAGAGACAGCAGTCCATTGGTATATTCCTTGATTTGGCCAAAGCATTCGACACAGTGTCAATTCCAATGTTACTCAAAAAGTTAGAGTGTTTTGGCGTAAGGGGTATCGCTCGGGACTGGTTCTGTTCCTACCTATCCAACAGACAGCAGTATGTTGTGATCGGAGATAGTGTCAGTGAGTGTCTACCGGTTGTTTTTGGGGTGCCGCAGGGCAGTGTCTTGGGGCCGACCTTGTTCACAATGTACGTGGATGATTTACTGAGTCAAACCATATCACAATCAGAAATGATTTGCTATGCAGATGACACTGCTATCATATTCCATGGTGATACGTGGAGGAGTGCCATGGATGCTGCAGAAAATGGAATGCGCACCATAACAGACTGGCTGGACAGAAACTTACTTACCCTAAATATCGAAAAAACCTGTTTTCTCACTTTCCACAACAGTCGTTTTCACTGTCCGGACATAGACCAAATAAAGATACACAGCATACATTGCCATGACTCTAAATGCAACTGTGCTGTTATTAATCGAGTCAAATCAACTAAATACCTAGGTATTATAGTTGACCAAAATCTAACCTTTCGAGAACACATCTGTATGCTTTCCAAAAGAACGAGAAAATTCATCTACGTCATGAAATCACTACGTCGTAGTGCCTCGAAAGATTTGTGTAGAAAGGTGTACCTAGCTCTGTGTCAATCACTACTACAGTACTGTGTGAGCGTCTGGGGTAGCGCGGCCAAGTCATATTTGCTTGAACTCGAGCGTGCTCAGAGGGCTGTCCTAAAAGTATTCCTGGGTAAACCGCGGCGCTTCCCAACCGACGAACTCTACAAGGAAGCGGGTGTCCTGCGTGTCCGTCAACTGTATCTACTGAAGTCTCTCCTTCAACTTGTAGCCGTGATGGGTAGGCAATTCACCTACACCCAAAGAGGCAGGGTTGGAGCTGACAGGCTGCCAATCCCTAGAATTAGAACTAAATTTGCCTCCCGGTTTTCACTGTTTCTTCCAATACGAGTCTTCAACTCCATTAACAAATCCTCAATACGGGTCCCTGGTAATATATTGGAAGCCAAAAAAGTCTTAAAGAGATGGTTACAAGACCTCGCATATGATCAAACTGAAAACTTAATTTGTCCATTGACGTGATATAAAAAAAAAAAAACACCTACACAATATATAACACTGACTCACCCTAAAACTTATGTCCCTTATTAATTAGTCGTCCTGTCTTCATACTTTCTAAAATGTAATTATAGTTATGTAATATTTTAATTTAATGATTATTATTTGAATTCGTATTTTATCAAATTTGGACATCAATTGAACTGACATAATTATATACAATTTAATTCAAGTACGTACATATTTTTGAATTCGTTAACGTTTATGTAAACGTAAATGTTTTATTTATTGTAAAAGTCATTATTTGTAAGCTGGTTTAATATTTAATTAGATTTTTATTAGTATTTTATATTATTTGATTTGGATTAATTGCTTTTCTTTTATTTCTGTTTAAATTTAATTTGATCTCAATATTTACTTACAATTGCAATGTCATTATAATTCTAAAATTCTTACTCTTGTTTCTAATTACTCATTATCTTCTTTCTGTGCCTGCAAAATTGTGCTGCTGTGCAGAACTTCATTTACTGTTTAAACTAATAATTATCTGGGCCACCAAGATACAGGCTTCGCCTAGTTTGGGGCCCACGGCTACTTCTAATGTGTTCTGTTTGTTCTCTTCTTAATTATTTAACTCTTTGTTATCCTATGAACTTGTGCATGTCAAAAATAAATTATTATTATTATTATTATTATTATTACTTCATGGCAAGCCTGGAGTCAGATTTACTGGCTTCTGACTATCCGTAACGACTGCCAAAGATCTACAAATGACAGCCGGGATCTATAGCTTAACGTGCTTTCCAAGGCACGGAGGCAACTCGGTATGTTAAGATGTTCACCCATCTACAGACCAACCTTGGCAAGCGTTGCTTAACCTTGAAGATCGAGCCGTGCGGCTGTTATTATCTAGCCAGGAGCTCCTCGGTTTATGACGTGTTTGTGTGGTAAATACGCGTCTATGAAGCCACAAGCCGTACCTAGTACACAATAACTGCACTCAAGAAAGTAAACAAAAGCGAACGTTGATAAATGTCAACGCTGTCAGAAGTACGATCATACGGTTAATTATTAAATATGGCCGCCAACGAAGCGAGGAGCGTCGAATACCTCACTCACGATCGATCCAGTTTGTGGAAACAGTTTATTTCGTGGTTCTGTTATTGATATAATGTTATTATTTATTTTTCTGAGAAAGCCTTTTTGAGTCTTACGCTGTTGAATGACTGTTTCATGGAAAAAAATATTCAAGAAAAAAATAAGGTTAAGAGTATATTCATATAAGAATCATCAAAAAAAGGGCACTATTTTTTATAAATAAATAGTTTAGTTTTTATCTTAAATATGTATGTATTTAGAAATATATAAGTATGTTTATCAGTTTTTTAGTACCCATAACACAAGCTCTGCTTAGCTTAAGACTTGTGTGATAGTTGTGGGATATATTATTATTAGTTTCATTTACAATGACCACATTTTCTCGCCAAACGCAACCGTGTGGGTGATATTAACTGCACCGCTACCACAACGTAACCACTTTATAGTTATTTTATTTATAGATACTACAGCGCAACTACAACCAGTTGCAGCGACACTATTCACACATAACCACTTTTTGTCGTTGCAATATGGTGCGTTTGTATAGAGCCTTACAATAAAAATACGTATCAAGGCCGCCAATTATATTTTAATCAACATAAAAACTAAAATACTGTTATGCAAAATTTGAAAAAAGTAATGACACTATGACAAATTGAAGTCAGGATAAAGATATCAGATCAGAGAGATCAGAGATATACGAAGTATCATCATCATCATCATCATCTGCCTAGCCTTTTCCCAACTATATTGGGGTCGGCTTCCAGTCAAGCCGGATTTAGATGAATACCAGTATTTTACGAGGAGCGGCACCTACCAGACCTCCAAGCAAGACTGGAGTCAGATTTACTGGCTTCTGACTATCCGTAACGACTGCCAAAGATCTACAAATGACAGCCGCGACCTACTACGGCTTAACGTGCATTCCGAGGCACGAAGGAAACTCGGTATGTTAAGATGGTCCCATCCACAGACCAACCTTGGCAAGCTGTGCGGCTGTTATTATCTAGCCACGAGCTCCTCGATATACGGAGTACCTATCATGAAGATTAATTTTGAAGATTAATTTCCGTTAGGTACACTAATAGTTACAATCTGGGGATCTTTGAGTTAGGAGTGAAAAGGTTACTTCGAGGAACGCGCGCTCTATCGTCAACAAAATTGTCGCATTCGTCTATCATCGTGAGATGGTGGTCAAGCGCGAACCAACCAATAATTTTTTAAAGTAAAAAAATACACAAGGCACAAGGCTTCCTCTTATAATGTAAGCGAGCACTTAGAAATAATTTTTCCAAATTCAGCTGCTAAGGGGGGGAAATGAGTATCTAAACATTGTAAGGAGAAACCTTCACGCGGGTGAAGCCGCTAGCAAAAACTCGTTATTCACTAGCATTAGCATTATCGGCCTTATAATGTTCCCACTGTTGGTACTCAGGCCTCTTCTATTGGAGAGGGAATGGGCCATAATCCACCGCGCGGGCCCATTGCGGATTGGTGGATGTCACATGTCTTCGAATTTTTGGTTTTAGGACATGCCGGTTTCCTCATGATGTTTTCCATCATTGTTATTCATCATCATCTTTTCAGTCGAAAGACGTCCACTGCTAAACAGAGGCCTACCCCAAGCGTCCCCTCAACGACCGGTCCTGTGCGTCTCATATCACTGGAATTCCCGCGACCCTCGCCAGGTCATCGGTTCATCTTATTGGAGGCCTTCCAACAGCAGCAACGAATACTGCAGAAACTAATCAACAATACCCTCAGTGTGCGAGTCACACTCGCGCACTGTTCGTTCCGTACCAACTTAATTAAGGTTTACGATTTATGACGTATTAAAAAAAAACTACTTACTAGATCTGGTTCAAACCAATTTTTGGTGTACCAACATCATATATTTTTTTCAGTTTTATCGTATTTTAGAAGTTACAGGGGGGACACCTTTTATCACTTTGGAAGGATCTCTCGCAAAAACTATTCAGAAAAAAAATCTATTTAGAAAAAAAATATATTAGAAACCTCAACATCAATTTTAAAGACCTATCCATAAATACCCCACACGTATGGATATGATGATAAAAAAAATGAGTTTCAGTTCTATGTATCCCAAAATTTAACCACATTAAAATCTTAATACGGTTCAGTTTCGGAAAAAAGTGGCTGTGACATACGGACGGACAGGACAGATAGACAGACATGATGAATCTATAGAGGTTCCGTTTTCTGCCATTTGGCTACGAAACCCTAAAAATACTCGGTAAATTTAACAAAAGTGAACGTTGATAAATATCAATGTTGTCAGAGGAGCGATCACGAAGTTAATTATAAATGTGGTGGTTAACGAGGCGTGAAGCCAGTACGGTGACTATCGATCCGATTTATGTTGTGTTATTCCCTCAGCATCATTCCCGAAAGGTTCTATATGTTCACATCATGTTTTCTTCACAAATAATCCTTGGTTTTTTTAGATGGGAAACTCATCAATTGACGTCTCCTTTAGTAATAATAATTTATCCGTCTTATGTAAAACAGATCTATATTTGTTAGTTAATTTTATAAGACAAAAGATAAGCATTGCCATACAGCGTGGCAATGCCGCCAGTCTTTTGGGCACATTATCGGTTGACATCGATGTGGAAGAGTTTTTATTAAACTTTCAATAAATATAACATCTACTAAGTAAGAGCTTAAAATAAGAAAATGTAGTTTGCGGTGTTCTGATAGCAAATAAATAAAACATAAAATTTTACTTTAAAACTAAAAAAATATATATATATAATTATACGGTAATATGATGTGATTTATTGGGGCCATTCCTAAAAAAATCCTTTTCAGATTGATTGATTTTTGATTTTAGTACCTACTTCTTGATGGCCGCATTTCGAATCTCGGTGTGTAATGTACCTAAGTCCGCACTAAGTCTATACCGTGTGGACGCACCATTAGGCGTGGATCTCTGATTAATCACTTGACATTCCACCCTTCTTCTAGGGCTTTCGGATAAAACAAATGAGTTCGATTTAGAGAAAAGGCCTCAGAGGTTTGATAAATTTGGAATAGCTATAGATTCGACACAAATATCTATTAATAAGAATTTATTTTTGCTTCTGCCAGTAGTTTCGCCCGCGTGAAAATAGGTTCTGCCATACAAACTTTGCAAACTCGTTTTATTCCCTCATGGAGTAAATTTTGGAAGATTTATTCTTTTTCATTGTACATATCATAAAAGAAATCTCTTTAAAATGTCATAGTTATATATTCAAGGGTTAGTCAAGACTTAGCTTTTTATATAGTTCTTTCTTTTCTTTTTTCTTTGTTTATATGTATAGTACACAGTCGTAAAAAATATAAGCTAAAAAGAAGAACCCCTTGTATTTCTTGTCCATGCTGCCGTTCCTTGTCGGAGTCTGTGTTCTCTGATAGCTACAAGCTATGGGTTTTTAAAACAAGAGTAATAATGCTCCTAAGCAAGCGTGCTCCAACGTCGAACAAATGTTAACGCCCGTTTTCAATAAGCTATCTGTCTACAGATGCAACTACTAAAGATAAACAAATCTATCCTTTTGCCCTTACTTGCTTTCCAATAACCTACCGACGCGGCGACATATAGCATTGCCTACCAAAACTTGTAGATTGATAGATAGAATGTTACTGTTTATCGGGGATAGCTATCTATCTATGAACTGCGTTAGGTTATTGAAAACGGACGCTAGTCGCTTACCATCAACTAAGATAGCGGTTAAGCGCGACATAACATTCATACGAACAAACAAAAGAACAGTGACATATAAAGCACAATATACAAACTAAAATTAAACTAAATAAATGAAAAATCCAATCAAGCCAGTGAACGCGAACCACAACAAAGGCTAACAAATCAATCTCGCCACAAACACTATCGCTGGACGAGTTAATTATAAATCGTATCAATGGCCGACGATGCGTGATGTCACCTTATTGTTCACATAAAACAATTTCCTGCTTTTTGATGCGTTGACGAAGGAAATTGATTTTTATGTTATGTTTAAATAGGGTTGGTTTTTTGGGGTTTGTACCTTAGTTGGCGAATATAACAGCCGCACGGGTCGATCTTCAAGGTTAAGCAACGCTTGCCTAGGTTGGTCTGTGGATGGGTGACCATCTTAACATAACGAGTTTCCTCCGTGCCTCGGAAAGCACGTTAAGCCGTTGGTCCCGGCTGTCATTTGAAGATCTTTGGCAGTCGTTACGGACAGTCAGAAGCCAGTAAATCTGATTCCAGTCTTGCCATGAAGTACCGTGTTACCCCAGTTAATGGGTTGTGGAAGTCTGGTAGGCAGCCGCTCCTCGTAAAATACTGGTATTCAGCTGAATCCGGCTTGACTGGAAGCCGATCCCAATATAGTTGGGAAAAGTCTAGTCTAGTCTAGTCTAAGGTACATCATCATCTGGCAGATGATGATGTACCTTAGTTGGCGAAAATTAAACTTTAACAGGACCACTTAGTTGTCCGTCTGTTAATACTCCTTTTCTCAAGAATGTGTGAAGGTTTTTTATTTAACTGAAATTAATTTCAAATACCTACTCTTGCTGGTTTGCTACCTCTTGGAGCAGTGAAAAATTAAATTTCAACGAGTTCTACGTGGCGAAAGATAATGTCGTTTAAGCTTCGTTTAAGAGCATATTTTGACACTCTAAAGGAATCAAAACCTATAGTGTAGTAGTCTTGTTGACCTAAAATCCTAAATTTTGGAAAAAGTCATGGTTTCATAACAAGAAAAATGACTAAAAACAGATAAATAAACTTTTTTTTGCGACTGCGAGAAAAATCTTCATGACTGGTAAAATTACAAAATATGAAAATATCGAGAAATCAAAGAAAAAATTGTTTTAAGGACCCAAAAAAGCAGTTGAAATATCGAGAATCAGAAACGTATGGGAATGGCACACAATACTAAAGACCTTAATAAAAACACGAA
Source organism: Mythimna separata (assembly GCA_030763345.1). NCBI lineage: Eukaryota > Metazoa > Arthropoda > Insecta > Lepidoptera > Noctuidae > Mythimna > Mythimna separata. The sequence goes on from CM061190.1 coordinate 10,749,531, forward strand.
CACTAATACATCTCAATCATTTAGACGTATAAATGAATTCACAGACAAAACTAATAACCAAGTCTTTGTTGAAATGAAAGAAAAACATCACTAACAAAGCAACTAACTGAACTTAATTAAAGAAAACGTAATTAAGAACAAACGACTTATTGTCTATTTAATATATAATAAAGAAATTATTTATCACTAACATGTTTTTTTTTAGTTCGTCCCCACCTAATGTAAGTAGTTATGCAATCGTTGATGGTGAGGCGCACTAGTTTATTAAGTGCATATTCCCTTGAGCCTTGGAGAACCTGGGCCCGCGTGGTGAATTACGGCCCATTACCTCCCCTATAGAGAAGGCCTGAGACTCAGCAGTGGGCACATTATAAAGCCGATGCCATGCTATTCTATGCTTGAAGACACCTAAATTATAATCCGATGGGAAGACCGCTACAGGTTAGTTGTTCCAGCCCTTCGATGTACGCGGTATAAACGATGAGGCGCAACGCTTAATCCGGACCGTAGTAAATCATACTCAAAGGTTGACTGGTAGAGAATGCCTTGTTGCATTAAGTCCGCCTATGTACCACCACTATACTCTTCTTCTTCCTGCCCTTATCCCATATTACTTGGGGTCGGCGCAACATGTTTTTTTCTTCCATTCTGTCCTGTCACCCGTCATAACATCACTGACTCCCTTTTCTTTCATATCAGTCTTCACACAGTGCATCCATCGTTTCTTTGGCCTCCCTTTTTCCTTACCACCACTGTAAGTACATAAAGTTTAAATAAATAAATAAATACTATCACAAAAGCGTGAGATAAAATATCTGAAGATTCGTAATGGCCTGGTAGCCTTAAATGCATGAGGTTGAGGGTTTCAAACCGGGCAAATACCAATGTGAATTTTAAAATTCATGTATAATTTTCTATTTTACTTTATGATCAAGGTTGTCTGGTAGATAGGTATCACTGTTAGCAATAAGACCACTATTGTACCCATAGATTTACGTAAGTTAGTGTAGAAGTTTTGTTACTATTTAGGACTAAAATAAAGTATGTTTTATTCTATTATACTGACATCCCGTGCTTAAGAAAGCGTGTAAAGCCGTTTTTGGTCCCGGTTATCATTCGTCAGTCGAGAAATTGAATATCAGTCAATTCAAAGAATATTGTGATGTGACTAGGTTGTGGAGGTCACGCCATAGATCATCATCATCATCATCTGCCTAGCCTTTTCCCAACTATATTTGGGTTGGCTTCGAGTCAAGCCGGATTTAGCTGAATACCAGTATTTTACGAGGAGCGGCTGCCTACCAGACCTCCACAACCCATTAACTGGGGTAACATGGTACTTCATGGCAAGACTGGAGTCAGATTTACTGGCTTCTGACTATCCGTAACGACTGCCAAAGATCTCCAAATGACAGCTGGGACCAACGGCTTAACGTGCTTTCCGAGGCACGGAGGAAACTCGTTATGTTTCTTCTTGAGGTCACGCCATAGATGTCACTATATAATTATACATATATTATACTTTCTAGCCCTCATTAATATTTCTGTCTATTAGTTAAAATCGTTTAAAAATCTGTTCAGTAGTTTTAGAGCTTATCGCGAAAAGACAGCCAGAACAACGCTGTAAGAGTTTTGTTTTATAATAATGTAAAAGTCTAACACAAAATTCACCCGAATAACACTAAAAATACATAAAAGACCAACTACATTATCCAGGTCTTAAGTAAAACTTAAATTCAGTTAGTGTCGTTCACAGGGTGTTCTAAAAACAAAAGGAGTGGCGCAAAGTATCCGCGGCGACACTGACGAGTGGCGGGCGACCACTACGTGATGTACTTACAGCTTATAGAATAAAAGCTCTTTGTAAACGAGAAAATTGTTAGTCTTTAGCAACTACTGAGAAAGCTTATTAGGTTTGTTAATTGTAGAATGTTTATTGTGCCTTTTTAAGGGTTTCTTCTTCTTCTTCCTGCTCTTATCCCATATCTCTCTCTTCTTCCATTCTGTCCTGTCATCCGTTAGACTATCACCAACTCCCTTTTCCTTCATATCGCTCCTCACACCATCTATCCATCTTTTCTTTGGCCTCCCTCTCCCTCTCCATCCATCTACTTGTAATATCCATTTTAAGGGTTTACGGAACCCTTAACCTTAACCCCGCAAAAAGGAAAAACGGAACTCTTCATCTTTGGACTTCCCCCGCTCAAGGGTGAAGCGGGTGTGTCCTAACCCATGTCCTTCAGTTGCCTTTTGCGTTTTAGGAACACGGGTTTCCTTTTCAGAAATTTTCTCTTCGGCCTCTCCAGCCATTCAGATCAGCAGACCTTTTCTGACGTCGGTTAAACAACCTCTAAGTGGCTAAAATCTTAGGTTACTTGCGCTAGATATCTAGGTTACACAGTATTTTTACACAAAAAATAAATACTTCACAGTATCAAAATAAAAACCTAGTCTGATTCTCTCAATCCAGGTCAACTGCGTAAGTTTATTTACTTCAACATAACAACAGTAACAACTTCACCAGTTAGATCTTCTTCCAGGAAAGAGATTTAAGGCAGCATTAGGTTCTCGACGACCGCGACCAGCGACTGCGACTGGGTCGTGTGACCCACTGCTTATAGTATGAATTTGTATGGCACCGGTCGCGCGACGCGGTCGCCTGGTTTGTTTAGTACACCATACCAATTCATACTAAGCGCAGTGGAGGGCAGTGGCAGTGGGCTGGGCACATTCCTCGTCGAGGTTGCCTGGAAGAAATCGCCGAGTACGATAAGACCGCCATTTTTTAATTTAATTTTATAATTTAAGTGTAATATAATATAATTTTATAATAATTTAAAAATTAGTTAAGTGTTTTTAATTTTAATGTTTTTTATCTGCATAATAAACGAATAGTCCAATTCCTAAAAAAAAAAATGTAATAAGTTTTTCTTATATAAATTGTAATCTTGGTGTGCAATAAAGTTTAAATAAATAACAATTGGTCGATGGGGACGGAAAGTTTTGGAGTGGTGGCCATATACCGGAAGACGCAGCGTTGGAAGGCCTCCCTCAAGGTGGACCGATGACCTGGCGAGGATCGTGGGAATCCGAAGCGAGACGCACAGGACCGGTCGTTGTGGCGACGCTTGGGGGAGGCCTATGTCTAGCAGTGGACGTCTTTCGGCTGAGATGGTGATGATGATTAGTGGGTCGCGCGACCTTGTCGCAGTCGCACGTCGCAGTCGCTAAGAAGAGAATGCTACCTTTACAAGTCGAGCTTATAAAATGCTCGCTCAGCTAACATTGTGATATTTCTATCCAACTGAGTCGAACTTCGTGGAATTAATCAAATAAAGGAATGAGATTGTTTTGCTTCCATCGCTATGAGGGAACTTTGTAGAGAGATGTTCTAGAAATATAAGACAGTTATTTGTTTTTTTAACCGGCTGTGTAGCGAAGGGAAGGTGAATGATTTCTTTTTTCATTCATTTTGATATTGGTTGTGCGTTGCGATTAACGCTGGCCGCCCACGTCAGACTCTTCGTAGGACAGATAATCGTCACAAATTATGATGCTAGATAAAGTACATTCTAACCGACTTTTTGTCGGCCGTGTGCATTGCACTATTGCTATCAGAGTGTTCTATTTTTCACCTACTAAAAATCGGTCATCGATTATTATCGGCCGTGGGCGGGCAGCGTAATGGTAATGAAAAGTTCTGGAGTGTTGGCCACGTACCGGAAGACGCAGCGTTGGAAGGCCTCCCACAAGGTGGACCGACGACCTGGCAAGGGTCAGGGGAATTCTATGGATGTGGCAAAGCTTGGGAGAGGCCTTTGTCCAGCAGTGAACGTCCGTCGACTTAGATAATGATGAGTATTAGCGGTAAAAAATTGTCTGTTCAAAATAACAAAGTATTAAGCAGGTGAATATTTTAAGTAACGATCTATGTGATCCTATTACATAACCCTAATTACTGAACATCGAAGTAAATGTCTAAAATTATTTTAATCAATTTATTAAACCATTTCCAACATCAAAGTGATCAAATTCGAAAAGCCAAGCTTAAATATTGCTATTTATAGTAAATTAATAACGTAACGTTAGAGCTCTAAAAATAGAAAGTAATTATAATATTAGGTAAACGGTTTTCCTCCATGCTGATGCCCGAAAGCTTACGATTAGCCTTCAATGAATTTATAATCAAAAGTTCATAAAGTAATCATCTATCTAAAAATATTAACGTTTTATCCTGTTGTAAAGTTATGATATTTTTAGACCATGACGTCACCATCCCGCATGACAAGAACCTCGTGAAAGCCGAGAAAGAGAAACAGATTAAATATCTCGACTTAGCACACGAGGTTGTCGACATGTGGAATGTGGACTTGGCTGTCATTGTGCCGATTGTCGTGACCGCCAACGGCCTGATGGCCAAAAGCTTTGACGACCACCTGTCGAAGCTGTCGTTGCGCGGTTGGATCAAGGGCCTGATACAGAAGGCAGTACTCCTGGATACGGCTCGAATCGTGAGGAGGTTACTGTCTCTGGAGCCCTAACCACAGGTAGCTTGGCCCTGGTCCCGACATCGGTGGTCATCTATTATAGATACATAAATAAAAAGATATCCACAAGAGGACCAAGGTTATCGACATAGCCCGAAAAATCACCAAACTTAAGTGGCAGTGGGCAGGGCACATTGCTTGTAGAACAGATGGTCGATGGGGACGAAAGGTTTTGGAGTGGCGGCCACGTACCGGAAGATGCAGCGTTGGTAGGCCTCCCAAAAGGTGGACCGACGACCTGGCGAGGGTCGCTGGAATCCGATGGATGCGAGACGCACAGGACCGGTCATTGCAGCGACGCTTAGGGGAGGCCTATGTCCAGCTGTGGAGTCTATCGGCTGAGATGATGATGATGATGATGATGACATAAATAAACAGACGACTGAAGTGGCTAAGTTGTAGCAGCCCTGGCTCACGACTGGTATGTCTTAGACCTACTGTCGACGGATGCGTAGATTGTACTTAGAATTCGGGAATTCTAGATAGATTGAAAGAGAATATCAGACTTTTACAGACCAGAACCGTGAAAGGGCAACTTATCCTTTTTTTTTTAGGTGGAGAATCATCAAAACGACTTCTCCCGCTCTGGGCGGAGTGGGAGAGCGTGTCAGACTTTTACTGACTAAAACCCACTCCTTTTCCTTCTTTGCCTTAATTCCGGGGCACCGGGGCTCTCTTTAGTCAACCCAGGCCCCAGAAGGCTTCAGCCCTACCGGGCCCCTACTGTTTGCTGACATCTCCTTGAGGCGCGCGTGGAACAATACGCGCCGTTGAAGACATGTGCTTGGTCCGGATTGTTACCAGACGTCCGGACGGCGAGCTACCCATTGCTCGCCGTCCGCAAGCATGCGCCTACGGTGGCTGGAAATCGGGATCAGAATCCCGGCGGCGGGGGCGTGAGCGCCATGCCCTCTCGCGTGCGGCCGCCTCCTTGGCTAGCATTACTGCTTCGCAGAAGGACGCGACCGCCTGTCACTCCTCCTCGCTTCGGACCATGGCCTGTACCAGAGCCCGGCGCGAGAGGCAACTTATCCTTCAATTGCCCTTTACGATCCAGGGCCGCGATGACTCTCTTGAACAATCCCATTGCCCTAGCAATTTCTGATAGAATGAAAATAAGGAAAACCGTAGAATATTCTTTCATATTTCACAGTTAATTACAAGTAAGAAAAAACATATTCATGAATACTTTTCTCTTCAGAAATATAACCAATGAATTAAAATTCATTCTGTATATTTCGTGAGATAATATTATTTGTATTCACTCACATTTATGGTTTTACTTTAATGTCGAAGTTCGGATTTCATTAATTAATTATTTAATACTTTTAAAGGTGGATTACATTCAATTAAATGTTACTTTATTTTTTTGTGTATACTGAAGTTTTATTCTGAGGATTATTTTATTATGAGGTCTTATAATGGGTATTGATTTAAAAAAAAACATGATGAATGCATTATATTTATTCCTGTTGTTTCTTTATATTACTGTTAACGATTTGTTGCCCATTTTTTTTTCAATTACATGATCTAGCGCTGGACTCAATTCCCACCTGATGGGTAGCAGTAATGCAATCGTTGATGGTGTAATGCACTAGTTCATTAAGTCTATTTACTCTAGCCTTAACGAAACCTAAAATATACTTTGACGGGAAGACCACTGTAGGTAAAATGTTCCATCTAAAGTCAACTTTTTAATCGCTGAGACTAAATTTAGACAGGCAAATGTCAAACTTACAATAATGATGATGTCTGTTCGTTTGTTTGGTGACAAGTGTGAAAACTCACGTAATGTCATTTTAGTCTCAGAGATTAAAAATCAGGCTTTATGAGACTACCTATATACATACGTGCATAAGTATTAAAAAATAACCAATATCTCTCCTTGGCTAATACCTGTGCTAATACAGCAAAGAAGCCCAAAAAAATGTACATTAGCTGTTATTTCAAAAATGCCAATACGTCGTGCAAAACAGAAAAACACAAGCCTTTAAAACCGTAGACCTTCGTAGTCTATAAAAATAAGACTAAACAACAGCTACGAGTGTTCGTAGCACGCTCGTAGCAGCGTAGCGGGTCTACGAGATGTGTAGAGCTCGCGTAGACGCTTGGTGCAGTTAGTGAGATACAGTGTGTTAACTTGGAAAGTTTTTGTTTGAGTTTTCTGTAGTTTGTTGACCTCCAGTGTTTGGTGAAGTATAGTTTTTTTTTATTGTTGATAGATTCGTGCTTGACCGCTTTCTCACCTGATGGTAAGCGATGATACGATCGACAATGGAGCGCTCTTCCCTAGAAGTAACCTATTCACTCTTGACTTAAAGATTCTCGGGTTGTAGCTATCAGGAAACAGTAAAATAATAACTGTGCCAAATGATTTTGCTATCGTATATTTGAAGGTAGGTTTCCCCGTTCAGTCCATGATGGACATGTTAACGTTATTTTGGTAGGCGTTAAATTATAATTTATTACTGTACTAATATTATAAAGAGTTAACTCGAAAACTGCAGGACCGATTTTGAAAAATCATTCAATATAGATTCGCTGGTAGAGAATACCGTTTTGCATTAATTCCAGCAATGTTCCACAGCTATACAGGAAGTTAAAATCGGAGGCAAAATTTTTCCAAGCAAATTAAAGAGAATTGATTAAACTGTAACAAAAAACAAGTATCCATGTTTGCAATTATTAAACAAATTCTCCTCTAAAGAAACAACACTAAATCTAAAATAACAACCACAAACAAGAACCGTTTGATCTAATTATAACAACAAAAGCGAAAGATGACGAGAAACAAACTTTTTAATCATTTTCATTTAAAATAACAAAGTGGATGAAGCTTTCGGCAGAGGAGCTCATGGATGAGGAGCTCGTGGCTAAATAATAACAGCCGTACGGGTCGATCTTCAAGGTAAAGCAACGTTTGCCAAGGTTGGTCTGTGGATGGCTGACCATCTTAACATACCGAGTTTCTTCCGTGCCTCGGAAAGCACGTTAAACCGTAGGTCCCGGCTGTCATTTAAAATGTAGTTCTTTGGCAGTCGTTACGGATAGTTAGAAGCCAGTAAATCTGACTCCAGTCTTGCCATGAAGTACCGTGTTACCCCAGGTAATGGGTTGTGGAGGTCTGGTAGGCAGCCACTCCTCGTAAAATACTGGTATTCAGCTAAATCCGGTTTGATTGGAAGCCGACCCAATATAGTTGGGAAAAGTCTAGGTAAATGATGATGGATGAAGCTTTTGGCTGCGAAATTGATCGCGGCTGCTGTATTGTTCAAAGAGTCACCACATCCCGGAAATGCAAAGAGCATCTGAAGGAATACAGAATCATCAGAATAACTTCTCTCGCTCCTTGGTAGAGTGAGAGGGCGTGTCAGACTTCTACTGACTAAACCCCACCCCGTTCCTTCTTTGCCTTCGTTCCAGGGTGCCGGGTTTTTCTTTCGGAAGCTCACCGATGGCCCTAGAGGCTTCAATCCGACCGGTAGGACCTTACAGTTTGCTGATATCTCTTTGAGGCACGTGCAGAGTGAATTTTATTTAGTAAAAGTTTGATATTAATACTAAATAAAAAAACACTTATAGCGCGTGAACTTCACGCGCTGTAAGTGGAGCTAAAGTCTAACTAAGTGGAGCTTTTTGTCATATAATTATTTTAAATATTTGCTTCGTTTGAACGTTGTACGCCTCAGACTTTCCCCTGCCTTAGTTTTCTTACGATCCATCCTAAAGTGGTCTGGTAGATATCGCTGTCAGCGATAAGACCACCATTGTACCCATAGATTTAAGTTTCTGTACAATTTATAACTTCTTTTGGTGTACAATAAAGTTTATTCTATTCTATTCTAAAGGAAGTATCAGTACACTCTTTGTTTTCCATGCACTGTGGTAACAATGTTATAATGAGATGTACTGTATTTGCATATCAGGCCATATTTATCGTACATAACCTTAAAACACATTGGAATATTTTCATAAACATGACATTATCACCGTTTTGTACAAAACATATGATTAATAACTAGTGTTGTTAATGTGAATGTGAAATGTTTTGTTTTGGAAAATTAATCATTGCAAATATTTGTTGTGTAGCTCTGTGTAGCACTTTTATGTTCAGGTGAATTCATATTCTATGTTTTTTATTATACTTTTTTTATATCACATAAACCAGTGCTTGACCGCAATCCCATCTGATGGTAAGCGGTGATGCGGTTGTTGATGGTGAGGCGCACTAATCTATTAAGGCCTATTCACTCTAGTTTTGAAGACACCCAAATTGTAATCGGATGGAAAGATCGCAGCAGGCAAATGGTTCCAGTCCTTCGATGTACGCTGTATAGTTTACTTATTATTGATAGGATCACCTTTGACCACTGTCTAGCTGACCTGATGACAAGCGAAAATGTGATTAACGGTTTTTTTTTAGGTTGTAAATCATTTAATGACTAAGGAGCGGGATTTTTACTGACTACAACCCAGACTGGGTTTTGTCAGTAAAAGTGTTCCTTCTTTGCCTTCGTTCCAAGGGTTCATTTTCACATAAAGCACGCTTGCCTAGAATACTATATTTTTCATTTCTCAATCACACATAGAATTAGCACATATTAATCGACCTATATTTTTTCCACTCAAGCCTTTTCTCTATAAGAGGCGCTGGATTGAAATCTTTCGCGCTTATTGCGGGTGGTTGGCTGTCATAACCACACATCACACACAACCAACGGTCGGAATAGTTTTTATTATTGGTATAAACTAGTGCATGACCACATTGACCACGATCCCACCTGATGGTAAGCAGTGATGCAATCGTTGATGGTGAGGCGCACTAGTTTATTAAGATCCTATTCAGTCTAGCCTTGAAGACACTTAAATTATAAACGGATGGGAAGACCTCAGCAAGCAAATTGTTTCAGTCTTGTTGTTAGAGTATGTTACCAAAAGTTAGTGAATCCCAAAATTGAATCGCCATGAAGATTTTAGAACAGGAAGATTTTTAACTCTTTGTGAAGTACTTACTAACTCATTTATAGCTTTGGTACAATAACAATGTTGTAAGTTCTAAGTTATGCCAGAAGACGTAAAAATATTTCTGAGAAATCAACAATCAAGTTAGCCAAGTCTCAATACGTAAATAAAATCTTGTTAGTGTTATTGTTGTCTAAGATAAAATATTATACAAAAATAAAAACAGAAAAGTACCCCATTTGGAACAAAACCAAATCCTAACTTTGTTTTTACGTAACGTTAACGTAACGTAGTTTTTATCTGATACCCTTAACCATAACTCACACTAGAGTCACCAGCAATTTGTTATCATGAAAAAAGCGTTACAAAAAGGCTCTTTCAGAAATACTTTCAGACGGTCTGCTTGTAACGTAACGGTAGGTATACGCTATCGACACTTATGATATATTTTATGTCGATTATAACTTACAAAAAAGAAAATCTGCGAAGGTAGGTACAAAATTCTTAAAAATCCGGAGGTAAAATTTGATCTTTGGGCATCTTTTTTCCGATATGCCCATCTCAAAACTTTGAACAACTTTCCTTAATTCCTAAATTCTTTATTGTACACAAAAACATAACTATATATAATAAACTGAATGCAGTGATTGGACAATTCATGTACAAAGGCGAGCTTAACTCAACAATGAGTTTTCTCCCAGCAAACCTTTAATCTTTAATTATGTATAGAATTTATCCTGACGATTAACATAATATAATTTTCTGATTCTATCTACTGTAGTAGATCATAATACACTTTTGTGCATTACAAAACTCGTGCTTAACTCTTGTAATCCCTAAAACCTAACTCCACCACAGCTCAGAATGCAGACAATGCCACAAACTAAACCGATGTATTTCATTTGACTAATCCTGTTTCAACATGACTTTCAAAACTAATCTTACTGCGGTTAAACTTTCAAAGTGAACCAGATCACTCTCAAAACTATTTCAGATAAAATTGTATAATCCTTGCTTTGGTTTCGTAAAGTTATTACATTATTATAAAACCTTAGGTATTATAACACTGTGGTCTTCTCATCTAATTATAATTTAAGTGTCTTTAAGAGTAGGCTCTTAACCCTTTATCTAAAAGCCTATTTCTATACAGCAATTGACTGGTTTAGTCACGGGCACCTATAACCATCATCTCATCATCATCTGCCTAGCCTTTTCCCAACTATATTGGGGTCGGCTTCCAGTCAAGCCGGATTTAGCTGAATACCAGTATTTTACGAGGAGCGGCTGCTACCAGACCTCCCGCACGGGATATTAATGGTATAAGCTATTTCGCGTTACCAGAGAACAGAACAGTGGGAACGGCCCCTACTAACGAGTAGGTCGAGGGATTCTGTAGGGCGCGAGGCCAATCCCAGCCAGGCGTATAACTTTGTGTAATTAATTTCATCACCATTGCTTTAAAAACGGTGATGGAAAACATCGTGACGAAGCCGGCATGTCCTAGAACCAAAAATTCGAAGACATGTGACTTCTTCCAACCCGCGCTGGGCCAGCATGGCGGATTACGACCTACTCCCCCTCGTAAAGAGGAGACCTGAGTGCCAGCAATAGGAATATTATAAGGCTAATTATAGTATCTGCATAGGCTGCTACGGTATGCTACGCGCTTCATCAATGGTGCCATCACTGTTTACTACCAAGTGCGATCAAAGTCAAGCACAAGTTTATGTTGTTTCTTTTTTAAATATTGAAACAAATACACACACAAAATAAACAAGACAGTCCGTCTAAAATTAAATTCCAAACATAAAATCAACACTCTTTTCCACCGTTTACAGAATTACAACTAAATAATTTCCGAGGGTGCCACAGAGTTCCTATCCAAACGATAAAATATTTACAAGTCCCGTCGACTTGCCCGCGGCTTCGGCTTTTTCCTTCTATAAATAATATCTACTTGAATAATCCGCCTTTTTATGTAGCCATCCCTGTCAAGTTTTTTCTTTTTTTTTCGCTTTCGTTCAAGTTGTTTTTAAGGTCCGATGAATCTTTGGAAGTTGGTCCTTGTCCTTGGGAATGTAGGGGCTTAGAATTTATGTTTCTTTTTGTAATATTTGGGGGTGCTACGTTCCATGATTTTCGTGTTCCTTATCAGTGATTTAGAGATTTAATATTTTGGTTCATTATAATCATTTAAGTCGAAACACGTCCACTGTTGGACATAGGCCTCCCCCAAGTGTCGCCACAAAGATCGGTCCTGTGCGTCTCGCCTCTGTAGCGACTACGATCATCGACATCTACACATGACGTCACAGAAACCTGCATCGCGCAAGCAAAGTTCTCCGCGCGATTTGAATAGATACAACAGCCCGAAATCGGGCAGTAGCCGGACATAACACCCCATCCGGTCGGAGGATCCTCCCTTTTCAATGGAGATATGTGGTACTTTACTCTCTGTCCCCCTACCTCCAAACTGGTGACCCTCGACCATGAACGTCAGCGCAGCCTTCGTGCAGCAACCACGTCGGGAAATCATCATCCCGACTCACTGGGACATCATCATCCCGACTCACTGTGACATCATCACCCCGATTCACTGGGGCATCATCGCAGACAGTTCCGACTCACCGACAACTATGCGATATCCGGTTCCGACTCACTGGAACCAGCAGCATCACTCCGACTCACTGGAGCCTACTGCATCATCCCGACTCACAGGGATAGCACCGCACCGACTCACTGGGGCATCACCGCAGACAGTTCCGACTCACCGAGAACTATGCGGACACTGGTTCCGACTCACTGGAGCCAGCAGCATTACTCCGACTCACTGGGGCATTACCGCAGTACAAAGTTCAGACAGCAACCCACTGTAAACTATGTGGTATTGGGTACCAACCCACACAAAGCAACCTACCGCTGGCCTGGCACGCATCATAAGAAGCATCACGGACTATCGATCTCCGATCTCCGGAGGGGAGTGATGTAGCGACTACGATCATCGACATCTACACATGACGTCACAGAATCCTGCAAAGTTTGAATAGATACAACAGCCCGAAATCATCTATCGGGCAGTAGCCCACGGGACATAACACCTCGTCCGGTCGGAGGATCCTCCCTTTTCAATGGAGATATGTGGGACTTTACTACCTGTCCCCCTACCTCCAAACATCCATCGATTCCCGCAACCCTTGCCAGTTCACCGGTTCACCTTTTATGAGGCCTTGCAACGCTTTGTCTTTCGGTACGTGGTCGCCACTCTAGAACCTTTCAGCCCAAACGGCCTTCTGTTCTGCGAGCAATGTACCCTGCCCATTGCCAAATAAGTTTCGTTTTTCTTCTGGCTGTCGGTAACCTTGGTTCTCTTGCTTATATCCTGGTCCATTCCTGATGCAATCACGCAAGGGTACTCCGAGCATAAATCTTTCCATTGTCCTTTGGGTGACTTTAAGCTATCTTATGAGGCCCATTGTAAAGAAGAAAGAAAGAAAGAAAAGAAAATCTTTTTATTTGCATAAAGCAGTGGCAATTTTACAAACATATCAACAACAAAAAAACGCAAGAAATATGCGCCACGTCTGTGCAAAACGGCCGAACGCTCAGCATAATGCTGTAGGCACACATATAGTGCGACTAGTCCACAGCGCTGGTTTTCAGCGCGGGCCGGTGACGGTGTCGACTCAAACGTAAACGACCACGTTTCAATGCCATATATCATTATTGGCAACACTCACTGGTCATAGACTTTAGTATGTTAGACGAGAAAATACCTACAAAAAAAATAGTAGTAAAACGTGAGCTTATCTAATGATAATAAAATGAACATCAATTGTGATTTGATGTCCTTGTTTTGTCCATCGGCCCTCTCTATGTATGTCATAAACTACATGGTTTTATTCAGGTGTTTGTTTCACGATTGGCCTCTTCAAAGTTTCTATGATAATCTTTATCCAAAGGCTTCTCTCGATTAAATAGATAATCTTTATCCAAAGGCCCGTTTCGATATTTGAGGAAGACCCATAAATGTAACTTGTACCGAAACTGAAAGAAACCATAAAATAAAAGTTAATTTCTTTATTACATAAAGATTTCATTGAAAAAAACACTTAAGAGTGTTGAAGACATGACTTAAAGATTGTAAAGCAGATATAAGAAGAAAAATAAAATCACGTAACCAATAAAAACTATGTACCGGTATACACTAAAGAAAATATGGCGTCAAAAAATTCTTCCGCATCACAAACTGTTTTAAATAATGTGATATTGCGAGCATACTTTTTGCGCATACTTTATAGTAGCGTGCAATTTCTAATTATTATGACAGATATCAAAACGTCTTTTATTTTTCTACAGCTTTAACATGATCTCAATCTAGACTTGGCTTTTTGTCTGTTTAGAACCTTCCACAAGTTTCAGCTTTTGATATCTCAGAATTCTCCGTATAGGACAATTATGTCTGCTATCTTAGGATATATTTGGACAAACCTGCTGAGGTTTATTAAAGCGGCACAAATATGTATATACGAGTAAATCGAAAACGTCTAGACTTATGATTGATCACTTATTTTTTTTTGGTAATTGTTAGCTTAAAAATGATGTAATTTATGGTAATGCTACCAACGTCCTAGGTATTTTTCAGTAAAAGTAGAACACTCCAATTCTACTGCGGTCTTCTTCCTGTCCGATTATAATTTGGAAGTCTTCAAGGCTAGAGTGAATAGGCTCTTAATAAACTAGCGCGCCTCACCATCAATGATTGCATCACTGCTTACCATCAGACAAAATTGCAGTCAAGCACTAGTTTATATTATTAAAAAAAACTCCCTCTTACTTGATGCAAAGCGGAAGAAGTTATTTGATAACATTCCGTCAACCTACCCGGGGTTTTTACAACTATTTTAGGATTGGCTTCTAGTCTAACCAGATGCAGTTGCATACCACCATTTCACATGGAGTAACTGCCTATCTGACCTCCACAACCCAGTAACTGGGTAATGTGAAACCGCTTCGCAAGACTGGTGTCAGGTGTTCTAGCTTCTGTCTATCCGTGACGACTGACAAAGATGATGGACCAATTCCTTAAGTCTACCATACACGGACAGGACACTTGATAGACGAATATTCGTCATTATACATTATACGCTTACATGGCGTAACAACTTAGACTCCTTCATGAAGGATTGATCAGCAGTAGCTCAAGACCGAAAAAAATGGAGGCTTTTGCCCTGCAGTGGGACATAACGGGCTTATAACCACTACATAGTATATAACAAAGTAGCTTTCTCTGTCCCTATATCCCTATGTATGTTTAAATCTTTAAAACTACGCAACGGATTTTGATGCGGTTTTTTTAAATAGAGTTATTCAAATGGAAGGTTCATAATTATGTATAATACATGCTTAATATAGTAGAGTAAGGGCCTATTTCACCACCTATGATTAAGTTGCCAATATCTTACTTGGCAGATAATTTCATACAAATTCTGTTCCATTTTTGAATTTATTCGGGAAGTAGTGGCTACTCGGACATTGTGAAAGAGGCCCTAACACTGATAAATTTACACCCGTGCGAAGCCGGCGCGGGTTGCTAGTGATATAATAATACAAAAGAATTAAATTTCGTCGAAGTCGCATCGTCTTGATCGCGTAGCTATATTGCAGCCGTGAAGCGACACGGGGGTAACTCGATATGCAATAGATCCAGGGACCTACCTTGTCAAGCGTAGCTTATTCTCCAAGCTCGACGTGAAAAACTGTTATTATTTTAGCCAGGAGCTCTTCTTTTACCATGTTACCCCAGTTAATGGGTTGTGGAGGTCTGGTAGGCAGCCGCTCCTCGTAAAATACTGGTATTCAGCTAAATCCGGTTTGACAGGAAGCCTACCCCAATATAGTTGGGAAAAGGCTAGGCAGATGATGAGCCACAAGCTCTTCTTATCAATGTTTTCTAGACGACACGTGACATTTTCTCTGTATCATCATTTTCCAAAATAAATAGCTACAATAAGAAGAAAAACATGTTCCCTCCATTTTACCACAGATCAGTTTTTGTATTACTTCATTTTTTTTGTGACGGTGAGTAAGTGTCTTTCTGTTTTAGGGTTCCGTACTCAAAGGGTAAAAACTGCCGCCCGTTTTCAATAACCTACCGCAGTTCATAGATAGATAGCTATTCCCGATAAGCAGTAAGATTCTATCTATCCATCCAGAACTTTGGTAGGAAAAGGATAAATTTGTTTATCTTTAGTAGCTGCAATTGTAGATAGATAGCTTATTGAAAACGGGCATAAGACTCCGTGGTCCATCTGTCTGTCACCAGCCAAATTTTCACAGATGATGTATTTCTGTTGCCACTATAAGAACAAATATTAAAAACCGAATAAAATAAACATTTAAGTGGGGCTCCTTTTTGCCTTTTTTACTACGGACGGTACGCAAGTCTTCGTGCACGAGGCGAGTCCAATTCGCACATGACCTGTATTTTTTAGGCGGTAAATAAAATAGTCGTATCTATGTAATAGATAAATAAAATAATAAGCTAAAACACTCCATCTGTTACCAAACACCTGTAATTTAAAAAGTAGCAGTACCTACAAATGAGCGCCATCTATGTAGCGTTTGTTGAAGTATTACAAAACGTTCGCCGCGTGATAACGCTGCGAACGTTTTCCCTCAGTTTTCAGCTGGCACGCTACGTAGTAGTGTCGGAAAATTCCGAGAGATGGCGTTGTTTTAAATTGTTTACGAAAGCTGCACAATCGTTGAATTTCAAGGAAATTATTTGTGTATGCAACACTTGAATGATTTTTTATTATTAATAGTATCAATATATTATTAATAAATACCTGTGGCAGTATTTGTCTGGTTTTCCTGGGCATTATTCTTCTCTTCTTTGGCAGTTTTGGCTTCGGAACTTGTGTTGCATCCCATTTTTCGCACTTATTGGTACACTAATATAAAGTAGTGTCAAAAATACTAATGTTTAGGAACAGTGCACTTGATTTGGGTTTTAGGAACAAACTTTCCACTATAACATAGTTAGCAGTCTGGTGAAGCTCTCGTTAATGTAGGTAAATCTGAAACAAAGAAAGATATTGCTTAGATTAGTCAGTATTATATTAGAAGTTAGTGATAGTGTGACGGACGAGGGGACAGAATGGAAGAAGAAAACGTGTTGCGCTGACCCCAAGTAATATGGGAAAGGCAGGAAGAAGAAGAAGAAGTCAGTATTATATTAAAACTTTGACTAAAATACAATTTCCAGGCTCTTTCGGAATTTTTGGAGTGATGTTCATTTGCTTTTTGAATTATATTTAAAAATTGCTTCCTAGTGGAAATTGTGATGTAAAGGTAGTTTCGTAATTTAAGTGTCTACACAGTTGTACAATGTGTGAATCATTGTACAACTGTGTAGACAGGTTGGTGTTGCAGGCGGGACCTCGGTAAAATTGATGGTAAAACGGATTACAAGGTATTCCTTTACAAAGATGTTTGGACTCGGACGTGAGGTCGGCGATTTACGAAAGGGAAACCCGGGGTCTTGGAACGCAAATGGGAAAGAAGGAACATAGGTATGATTTTATCAGTCAGTAAAAATCTGACACTCGCTTGCTCCACCGTAGCGACCGCACCACAGAAAAAAATATTTGATGATTTCGGACTGTCGGTAGCAGTAAATATTCCGTAGTCTGAAAAATTCGATCATACGACATTGCCTTGCTAAACTACACATTAAATAGGTGTGCAGCAGTAATTTAAAATAAAAAATAAAATAAAACAAACAATGTACAAAACAAGTAATTGGAAGGAAAAGGACTTACAGGAAAATGCGTAGTTCTTCGATAGCTGCCTTCACAGTGCGCCGGTTCAGGCGATATTTCCTTCAAGCTTCACGAGACTAGGAGGGTTTGAGGTGTTCACCACACAGCACCGATATTTTTCACTTTTTTTAGAGTTTTAGCGCGGGCGCCCACGCAGATACGTGTCACCAGTAAGAACGCACAGGACAGAGAGAGGGAATGAAAGGAATGAATGGATTTTGGATAGGAAATCCTTCTCGAATGAGTTACTGAGTGAAGTGTAATATAATGTTGCAAGTATAATGAGGTACAGATAATATAATGCGAATGGCGCAGACAACTCCCCCGGCCTAGAGGTTATCCTCTAAATTACAATTTTATGAGAATTTAAATTAAAAAAAAAACGAATTTAATTAAAAATAGAGTTAAGCGCAATTGTAAAGTAATTATTGAGTAGGTAGACGACAAAGCCGCACTACCGGGCGTATGTAGGAACCGGAAGCAGTTCTAACTTTCACAGTCCTAACTATATTATCCTTTCCAGGATAAGTCGCATCTATGACACCTAAAGGCCAGCAAAGCGGGTGAGCGTTGTTGTCTTTGATAACAACAATCGTACCTACTTCAATAGGCTTTGACGGTGTGTTCCACTTTTCACGCTGTTGCAAGGAAGTGAGGTACTCCTGGCTCCAACGATTCCAGAAGGAATGAGTTATTTTATTAAGAAGTTGATAACGCGATAAGCGATTGTCTGAAATGTCTGTGACGTCTTCAGCAGGTAAATACTTAAGCGGAGTTACGTTTAGAAAATGATTAGGCGTTAAAGCACTAATATCAGACGGGTCGGAGCTTAAAATGCTTAGAGGTCGATTGTTTAAAAGACATTCAATTTGAACAAGCACGGTACTAAACTCCTCGTAAGTTAATATCTGAGAACCAATTACTTTAAAAAGATGAGTTTTGACACAACGAACAGTAACTTCGCTGAGTCCATTAAAATGAGGACCGTATGGCGGGCTATGTTTAAATTGTATGCGATTTTCAGCTAGTTGATCACCTATGTAATTTATATGGGATTTGGATTGAATTAGGGCGTAAATTTCATTCAATTTGCGCTTTGCGCCAATGAAGTTTGTGCCTCCATCACTATAAATCATAGCAACAGGACCTCTACGAGAAATGAAACGCTTAAAAGCGGCGAGAAACAAATCTGAACTAAGGTCAGTGACTAACTCTAAGTGTACTGCCTTAGTTGTTAGACACACGAACACACAAATGTAAGCTTTGTGGCTCTTAATTCCGCGTTTTCGGATATGAGTAATGTAAAAGGGGCCACAATAGTCCACAGCGGTATTAACAAACGCTTTCGCTTGTGAAACGCGAAAGTCGGGTAGATCACCCATAGGAGGGTAAGTATTCTGAGGTTTAAGTTTAAAACATTTGTTGCAACTATGTACGCGTTGTCTTACAATATTACGAGCGGATAAAATCCAAAATTTTTGTCTAATGATAGATAATAAAAGAGCGGGACCTGTATGTAAATTAGTTACATGATAAAAGTCAATTACGAGTTGGGTAAAACGTGATTTAGTTGGAATTAGAATGGGGTGCTTTTGACCATAATCAAGTTGAGAATGAGTTAACCTTCCACCTACTCTGAGAATATTATTTGAATCCAGAAAGGGGTTGAGTTTAGCGAGACTTTTATTTATTTTTTTATTTGATTTCAAAGCGTTCATTTCTTCAGAGAAATATCTACCTTGTACGTAACGTATAAGGTGTATTTCCGCGGCTTCTAAATCGGAAACGGTGATGGAACCATGCGAAGTTAATATTTTGCAGAAACGTAATATTAAAACCAGGCTACGTAGTAAAATAGAATATTTAGAAATGCGGTCAATTAAAGATTGAATAGGTTGAGAAATTTCTTGCGTAACTTTAACTGCGAGAGCGATATTTTTAGTTTCCATTACTTCCGAAGTATTTTTATTTAAATTGACCTTAAATGGCTTGATTGGCCACTGATTTAAGGGGAATGAAAACCAATGCGGAGCGTTAAACCAAAGAGTTAAATCTAATAATTGTTTAGGCGTTACGGGACGAGAAACTATATCAGCAGGATTTTCAGTTCCATCGATGTGAAACCAATGTTTAGCAGGTAATTTTGAATTAATTTCAACAATGCGATTTGCAACAAATGTATGAAATCTATGCGAGGGCGAGTGGATCCAGGTGAGCGTGACTGTTGAATCAGAAAAAGCAAAAATATTATTAATTTTGCAGCGTTTACTTAAAATTTCTACAACTGAGTTAATTAAATTTGCTAAGAGAAGAGCAGCACATAACTCGAGGCGAGCTAAGGGCGTATTTTTAAGCGGAGCGACGCGTGATTTAGAAGTAAGTAAGAGGACTGATCCGTTATCTTCGTCATTAGAACTAACCCTTATGTAAACAGCGGCACCATAACAGCGCTCACTGGCGTCTGCGAATCCGAGGAGAGTGACATGAGAAACCGAGGTGATACCTACATGTCGCGGGAATTTTATTTGTTCGAGATAGGAAAGTTCTTTGTGAAATTGATTAAATTTATTTTCAATGTAAGCTGGTACAGCGTCGTCCCAATCAAGGTCATGCTTCCAGCATTCCTGAACTAAAACTTTCATAAACGCGGTAACTGGACCTATAAGACCTAAGGGGTCAAACAGCCGTGCGGTTGCGGATAAAACGGTACGTTTCGTACATTTAAGAGAATTATAATTTATTTTAAATTGAAAAGAGTCCTCTACAGGATTCCACTGCATACCTACAATTTTAGTATTATTATTGGCGTCCGCGTCAAACTCAATATTTTGCGAACTTAAATGAGTTGAAGGAATTTTATTTAAGAGTTCGGAACTATTAGAGATCCACTTTACAAGGTTGAAACCGCCTGACCTGAACATGGCGACCATTTCTAGATATGTAAGCTCAGCTATGTCAACGCCATCTAGCGAACATATGTAGTCATCCATATACATATGGTTTTCAGCCTCGTAAGCCGCGAGCGGGTAATTATCCCGACTATCAGATGCGAGTTGGCGAACTATCCTCATAGCTAAATAAGGTGAGCTTGAGACACCGAAAGAAACGCGGTTAAATTCAAAAGTTGAAATCTCAGAATCTTTATCGAATCTGTATAAAATGCGTTGAAATGCGTGATGATCTGAATGAAGATTAAGTTGAAAATACATTTTTTCGATGTCCGCAACTACAGCAACGGAAAACATGCGAAGATTAATTAATAAATCAAAAATGTTACTTTGTAGATTCGGACCTACGTAAAGGAGATCATTTAGCGATTTACCTGAGCTAGTTTTACAGCTAGCGTCAAGCACGATGCGAGTTTTACTGGACTGTTTATCCGGGCGGTAAACAGCACGGTGCGGAATATAATAATGCGGGATATTGAGAGAGGGATCTTTGACCTTGGCTAAATAACCTTTGTCAAGATAATCTTGAAGCGTAGCGTTGTAATTAGTTCTGATCACGGGATCAGAATCTAACTTTTTTTCTAAATTAATGAGGCGACGCATCGCCGTTGAGTACGAATTTCCTAAGTCGGTACACGGAGCCTTAAATGGTAGCTGCACTGTGTATCTACCTGTTTCATCGCGAGAGTAAGTTGAATTAAATATTTGTTCACACGCCTGATCATCAGGACTCATGTGAACCTTATTAGGGACGCTTTCCAGCTCCCAAAAGCGTTGCGTTAGCGTGTCTAAGCTGAGCGTGCTAGTAGCGCACAGAAAAGTTTGCTCGCTTTTATTTTTATTTATTTGAGCGGGGCGAGAGCGCGAAGTTATGCGAGGTTGACAATCAGCCCGACCCATGGCTATGTAACCAAGAGTGGTTTCTACAGCGACAACCGCGGAGCCAGGTAAAGTTACCTTTCCACTTCCCAACAAAAGCGGGAAAAGTTCATTGCCGAGGAGGCAATCAATCTCACCGGGAACATGGAACGCGTCATCAGCCATAGGTAAATTACGTAATGGAGAGAGATTTGTGATATCTACTAATATGTTGGGCAAGTCGTCAGTAATACGATCTAAAACCCGAGCGTGAATTGTATAACAACAGCGGTGATCAAAGCGAGAAAATATTTTAAATGTTGTAGTACCATACGTGGGTATTTTTGCGTGACTTATACCGAAAATAGAAGATTTGTCAGGAGTAATTTCTAAGTTTAAACGTTTACAGCAAGCCTTAGTAATAAAATGACTCATTGAGCCTGTATCAAGAAAAACGCGGAGAGTATAAGGTTTATTATTATTATAAGCGTATACGGAAGCGGTAGGCAACAAAACAGTTGTATTATTTTCAACGCTCGAGGTAGCCGAAGTCAGTGATAAATAAGGAGCGTTTGAATTTTCGCGCGCATTGTTATCGCCTGTCGATACGCGTGGCGAGTCGAGTGTCGCGGGAGTGGCAGTCGGCGAAGGCGCGGAGGCGGGCACGCGGGGCGCGCCGGCGCCGTCCTCTACCGACGGCGGAGCGAAGCTATGTTCTTGTTTAACTACCCGATTGTTGGAAAAGTTAAAGTTGTCTAGATGTAATAACGAATGATGTTTACGGTGGCAAATCGAACACGTATTTGATGACTTGCACATTTTAATATTATGAAATCCTAAACAGTTACGACAAAACTTATGTTTGTTTACAAGATCTGATCTATCTTTTACGTTTTGATTCATAAAATGAGAACATCTATAAAGTGGATGTGAATCAGGGGATCCACATACCTTGCAGGAACGCACTGGGGTGTTCTGATAGGTACTCGCGAAGGCTTGACTGTTTCTAGGTTTAAATGAGAATTTATTATTTTCGTTATTACTACGAACTTTAGAGGGATTAGAGTGATTACGAAGCGTTATTATTTTACTTTGTTCTTTTAGAAATAGCGAAAGATGATCGAAAGTAGGTATTGTAATATGCCTATGCGAGTGTTCGAAAAGGTTAACGACCTCTTTATCTAGCTTACTGAGTGCAATATCAGTTATTATAAAATCTGACAAATCTTTTATGTCTAAGCGACGTAAAGCGGCTTGTGCCGAATGAAATTGCTCGAGAAACGAATCGATAGGTTGATAAGGTTTAAATTGAATCATTTGATGTAAATACATGGAAGCTTGTACGCGCGTATCGTGATATTTTTCTATTAAATCATTCCAAATGAGTAGGTAATTATTAGCGGTAGGTATGATACCTGAGCAAACAGTTAATGCTTTGCCCGATAAACAACTTATTAAATACTGAACCTTTTCGGCGTCAGTAAGATGCGAATTATCATGAATAAGACTTTTGAAGTTTTCATGAAAAGTTGTCCATTTGCTGGGCGTGCCATCAAATGAAGCAAGTTTTAAAAGCGGTAGTTTACGATTTAAAAACTCGAATTTATTACTAGTGCTATCATTACTCGTATTTTGTGACTTCTGAATGTTAGATTCTATTGCTTTTATTTCACAATAGATTTCATCAAATGCGGATAGTGAGGAGTAATTCGGTTTTGTCGTCGAACCACTTTCTAATAATGCTAAATTATAAGCATCAAGAGTTTCCATAAAGTTTGTTCTAATTTGCTCAAGGGAGCCAATTCGAGCTAGAAATTGCGATTTTAATGAACCATTCACGGAAACTTGTAGGCCGAGATCGTAAATGGATTGCACCATATGAAATAAATTTTCTTTTTTAGACTCTAATAGAAGAACTTTGGGATCTTCATAGGATTCTTTATCAGATTCCCTACCCTTACTACGCGTAGAAGTCATTTTTAGCGTTAGGAAGTACCTACCTACTCGAGTTTTTAACCGTGTAATAAAATAGATGAGTGAGTGAATGTACGCGAGCGTGCGTGAGCAAAAATGGACTCGCCCGTGTGCGTTATATTTTGAAAAATATGCGAAAATATGCGTGAGATGACTAAAATATAATTATAATACTTTAGATAATGCGTGTTTATATTGAAATATGATGCGTTTTTGTAAAAACAACTAAGCGTTGATGAGATTGAGCGGGAAATATGCCCTATTGGGCGCGCCTCGTGTATCACGTAGACGAGTAATGGCGGATGCGTAATTGTGCGTTTTTAGCGTTTTTATGCGAATAAATGATAAAAATGATGTGTGTGATGAGTGTAGCGTAGATGCGTAGTAGATATTGCGTTTTTTATTGGGTGAGAAGGACCAGAAAACTTGGAAGGAAAAGGACTTACAGGAAAATGCGTAGTTCTTCGATAGCTGCCTTCACAGTGCGCCGGTTCAGGCGATATTTCCTTCAAGCTTCACGAGACTAGGAGGGTTTGAGGTGTTCACCACACAGCACCGATATTTTTCACTTTTTTTAGAGTTTTAGCGCGAGCGCCCACGCAGATACGTGTCACCAGTAAGAACGCACAGGACAGAGAGAGGGAATGAAAGGAATGAATGGATTTTGGATAGGAAATCCTTCTCGAATGAGTTACTGAGTGAAGTGTAATATAATGTTGCAAGTATAATGAGGTACAGATAATATAATGCGAATGGCGCAGACAGTAATTGTAAACTTAAGTTTGCAATTACTTATTTGTTCATTGTGAGCTAAATAAACAATCATGCTTTCTTTCTTCGTATCAAAACGTTTATCAGATAACTTGGGCTTAATATTTAGTGCCTACTGTAGTTCCAACTATCATCAATATTACATCATTCCGCTATTCATTTCCCCTCACCAATAACTCGACATACCAACACACGCAACTCAAACGGACAATATAAATATTTCTGTTCGATATGCATTTGACGCGACAAAGCCTTCATTTTCCAATATTTCGATATTTCTCGGAAATATTCTCCCAGCGCTACGGTGCTATTGCATGAAAATAACGATGCTGGTAAAGTGAGTTTCAGTGAGAATGTAATATGAAAATTGATTTTTTTTTTCAGTAAGTTGTAATATTTGGACAGTTACAATGAAAGTTTTTCCAATTTTTGCTCTATGATTCCAATGAATATATTTCTAATACATATATTTTAAAACATAGATAAAATAAAAAAAATATAAACTCTTAACTAATTAACACTACTCAATATATTTATGGTTGATTTATAATCATCTCCAGGTTTTTCCCAACTAGCTTGATCGATTTCAGACTAACCATATGCGGCTGTGTACCCGTGATTTACATGAATTGACGGCCTATAACATCCAGACGGCTTTACGTGCTATCCGAGGTATCAGGTGTCAGTAATATCCTAGAGAAAAAATATACTCCAATTTATATGTTCCATCAAAAATACTATTAAAGTGCATAGCAGCATAGCAACAGCCTTGTAATGTCCCCACTGCTGGGACTCAGGCCTTCTCTCTAAGAAAGAGAATGGGCCATAATCCACCGCGCGGCCCTAGTGCGGATTTAAGGATGTCACATGTCTTCGAATTTTTTGTTCTAGGATGTGCCTGTTTCCTCACGATGTTTTCCTTCACCGTTTTGAGAGCAGTGGCGATGAAATAAATTACACAAAGTAGGTAATAGGCCTGACTGGGTTTGAACCCGCTACCTACAACTTGCAAGTCGGGACCGTTACCACTGGACCACCTCTGCTCGTGCAGTGGTACAAAGGCGGACTTATGCATCAAGGTAAAGGCAAGGTTCTCTCGCAAGGGTTGATAAATGTTGCTAGACTCTTGCGAAAATATTGGTATGATTCTATCTGTTATTTATCAGTGTTTTTTTTTTGTTCATATTTTTATTAGTATCATGTAAACGTACCCTATTGTGGGTTTGAATAATAATATGTCCCTCGTTGAAACTAACATACTGTAGGTATCTATACAAGTGTCTACCTAGGTACCCAGTCACATATCACCTCTCACAGACCACAATCAGAGGCGCACAACGTCCCCTAAATGAGACAGTCGAAGCAAGGGACGGACTCAAACAAAGGGGACAGTTGGCAGCTACTAATGAATCCTATTCATCGCGGGGAGGTAGGGGAGGCTTGCACAAATGTCCTATCTGTATATATGACGCTTTTGTATTTGTTTTTATGACTGTAATCGGTTTTTTGTTCTTAGTTTTTGATGGTGGTTAACGCCCGTTTTCAATAAGCTATCTATCTACAGTTACAGCTACTAAAGATAAACAAATTTATCCTTTTGCCCTTACTTGCTTTCCTATAACCTACCGAAGGATAGCATTTTCTACCAAAGTTGTGGATTGATAGATAGAATCTTACTGTTTATCGGGGATAGCTATCTATCTATGAACTGCGGTAGGTTATTGAAAACGGGCGTAAATTGGTTATCGTTTAGGGACAATGGGTCTGTCCCTATAATCATTTGCCTAGATGTCATCTAGAATCATCAACCTAGGCGTGATTTGCAGTGACCTTTGTATAAAACACTAAGTCAGTCGGTTACCTACTCAGATCATCATCATCTTGACCATCAAACCATTATTTTTACTTCATCATACACATAAATTGCATGAGAATAAAAAGAATAGAAGTATGTGAAATAGAGTTTAAAGTCCTGCAAGCTTCCGTTGAAAAGAGTTCCTCCAACCAGACAGTTATTGTGTCTGGTCCAACCGACTACCCGATTGATTTCAGAGCGATCGATGTATTATCAAAATTACCAGTATTAGTTTACCGGCATTCATATCTTCGGTCCACGGCACGGATAAATTAATCAGGAACATTCTTACTAACACACTGATTCCTTTTGATGTGCCGTGCTTCTCCGAGGCTATGGATGCCTGGAGACTCGCTTGCCCGAATACAAATCCGCCCGACAACCCCTCTTCCCAGAGACAGTGGGATGAGCCGCTCTGCAAAGTAGTACAGGGAAATCTACTCTTAACTTCTGCTACTGCTGCAGAGCGTGCCCGCCTACTGGCTGTGGGAAAGTGGGAGTCAGGTCTTTGGCTTCACGCACTAGCATCGTCGAATATAGGCACCTTGTTCGACGATACCACTTTCCGCTTAGCTGTTTCTCTACGCCTAGGCGCTCCTTGCTGTTCTCCTCATCGCTGCCACTGTGGCGAAGTTGTCAACAGCCTCGGTCACCACGGCCTGTCATGCAGTCGAAGCGCGGGACGCAACCCACGGCACGCGAATATTAACGACATCATCCGACGTGCCCTTGTCACCGTCGGCGTTCCGGCTGTTTTAGAACCTCATGGCCTGGCACGTGACGATGGTAAGAGACCGGACGGTATGTCTCTATTTCCTTGGAAGATGGGTAGGCCTTTAGTGTGGGACGCTACCTGCGTCGACACTCTTGCGCCATCCCATCTTCCTAGCTCGTCGTGCTCTGCTGGTGCTGCCGCTGCGGCTGCGGAGAACCTCAAGCGGCAAAAATATAACAACCTCGTCGTCAGTTATATTTTTGAGCCGTTTGGGGTTGAAACCGTGGTGCCCGAGTGCTCATTCGCTTTTTAAAGATCTTTCGAAGCGTCTTGTTGACACTTCGCGTGACCCAAGGGCTGGCTTTTACCTCGGTCGTAACGTGGCAATGCTGCCAGTCTTTTGGGCACACTTCCGGTCGACAGCGATGCGGAGCAATTTTTTGATGCCATATTTTAGTTTAAAGTACGAGTTAGTTTTAATTAGTTAAGTGGCCTGCGTATACCGGGCGCTATCTCGAGTTGAGACGAAATAAAATAGGTTTTTGAGGTTGATGGAATCAATCCAGATAGTATAAACAATTCTTGGACACACTGACTGGAGTAAAATCACCATCCGCACACGGATAGTTGCTTGCTGTGATAGCAATACAAACTATTGGAAATTTGGGAGATGTTCCGTAATACCAAAAATGATGAATGAAAAATTAATGTATTTCCAATATTGTTTCGAGTATTTATAACTTGATAATAATATCTGTGTTCCCACGTAGAGATATTTTAAAATATTGTTGTTTATAATATAGAAAAAAACAAAATAAAAACATGACATTTTCGATGTGAAAATGTGCAAATTTAGATTCGCTTAAATTTCGTTTGGGGTAAGTTTTTCAACAAAAAGACGACGTAGGAACCTAGATAATTATTGTCTGAATCCGAATAACATCATATTATAGTGTAAATATGCTTAAACTGCAAATGATTTTAGTATTACGTTTGTATGGATAATTCTAACGTCGCGCCCGTCTTAAGTGTTTTTATTTTTAGTGTTTTTTTTCCATGTTAACATTATATAGATTTGTTTAGGATTTTAATTGGGGTGAGTATGATTATTTTTGAAGTTGTATTAAAAAACATCCTTTTCCAGTACCGTGTTACCCCAGTTAATGGGTTGTGGAGGTCTGGTAGGCAGCCGCTCCTCGTAAAATACTGGTATTCAGCTAAATCCGGCTTGACTGGAAGCCGACCCCAATATAGTTGGGAAAAGGCTAGGCAGATGATGATGATTAAAAAACATCCTTTAAAAAGAGCTCAAAATAGTAATAATAAAAAATTGCTATTTTGTTGATTCGATACTTTACTTAGGGACCATCGAATTGTGTACGACTGTTTATGTATTATTTAATCGCACAGGGCAATCTAAATACCGCGATACAGCATAAGCCCAAATTTGTTTGACCAAAAGGGGTGACAAACGTACACACACGCGTACACACAAACTTTCGCATTTATGTTGTGTGTGATGATATGAACTATAATGGAACTTCGTTATGTCAATCTAAATTACGCGAATAATTTTGCATAGCAATTTGATAATTGCTTTTGTGGTGTAGTAAACAGCAACATAGTCAATCTTGGTTCGTAAAAACTATGTTGAATACTCCTAGTATATATTAATTTTTAAACCCTTATTTCCAAGCCTGAATACCAGTATTATACGAGGAGCGGCTACCAGACCTCCACAACCCAATGTTATGATGACGTTTCGCGCGGTCGTATGAGACCGCGCGGGATTCACAGGGTAGGTGGTGAATCATTAGAATGACTTCTTCCGCTCTTTCGTGTCAGGTTTTTACTGACTAGAGATACCAATTGCTGCCAGCGGTTTTGCTCGCATGAAAGTAAAAAAAAAAACCAAAGAAACATAGTCCTGAGATAACAAGTTTTCTATGGTAGAATCCTGTACTATTCCAGGAGGTCTACGAAGTAGCAAACTTAGGTACACACCCAAAGTCGATTTTAAACTTGTAGATAAGCAGTAATAGACTAAGCAATGACCTTCTAACACTGCGTCTTCCGGTAAGCGTTCGACATTCGGACAGGCCTATGTCCAACAGTGAACATCTTTTGTCTGAAATGATGATGATGATGATGATGAAGCTTCTGCCAGTAGCTTCACCCACATGAAAGTAGAAAGTAATGTTTTTATTTTCAACCTCAAAAAAACAGGTAGAAAGTGCGTCTGAAAAACTTGACAATTCTAGAATTCGGGTCCTTCGATTGAAACCAATCGTTTCGTTTTTGTAGCTAAGGAAGGCATTGTAAGGCTTTAATGCTGGGTTGAGACCCGAGGCTGTAAGCTCAAATTGTGGCACGTGATACAATTGTAAATGTGGAGATTTCAGATTTACAATTGGAGAAAAATTACGTTTTTATATCGCTGCGATGTCTAAATATTTTGATAAGAATTGTATTTGATTAGTCCTTGCACGGTATTATGAAACTATTAAAACTAGCTAGTAAAATTCCCCTCCCCGTCTGTCTGTCTATCTGTTCGCAATAAACTCAAGAACTCAATTCGATGATACAATTATTTGTTATAACTGGCAAAATTATTTAATAGACAGTCATGTGATTGCAGCAATCCCGGACAATTTGCTATCATTAATTATGAAAAGTTTGGATTTTATCAACCTGTCAAAATCTTCATAAGATCAACACTAAATTAAACAAAACAAACTCATGGTAATAGGTACTTCTTCATATTAAAAAAAAATCTCAAAATCTGTCCACTATTGACAAAGAATTTGGTGAACATAATAAAAAATATACATGTATACAAACAAAAACTACATCTACATTTTCAGTCACTTTAATCCCTTAATGGAGTACATGCAAACTTAACAAATAAATCTTGTCTTCTTTAATAAAAAGCCAGACAATCAAAAAACAAAAATAAAAGTCAAACTTTATATTATAAAATAAAATGGAACGTTAAAAAAAACAACTGAACTCGACAAATTACGATAAAAAATGCTATAAAACTAGGCACCAAAACACAAGGACAAAATGGACAAAAAAGTACAGAAGTTCCATTTTTCATTACAGCTTTTGCTAGTGAAAACAATATCGGTAGAGCAAAAACTTCAATGTATGAGGCATAAAAAGCTCTGGTCAAAAGGTTAAGGCACCCGCTTTTCATGCATGAGAAGGATAAGTTTTTGAGGATTGAGACGACACGCGTGGATTTCAATCAGTTATTATCATTATTTATTTATTTTTATTATCGATACGCTCGCGTTTGACCACTATCTTACCTAATGGTAAGCACTGATGTGACCAACGATAAAACACGCTTGCACAGAAGTAACCTATTCACTCTAGACTGAAAGACATTTGATATTTCCTGCATAAAAAAGGACGAATGTACTTATAAAGATTTAAATTAACGATCACAAACAGTCAAACCCAGAAAAACGATCTTTTCTTCTTCCTGTCCTTATTCATATGACTTGGGGTCGGCGCAACATGTTTTTTTCTTCCATTTTGTGCTGTCACTCGTCACGCTATCACCTCCCCTTTCTCCCTTTTCTTCCATATTACTTCTCACGCAATCCATCTATCTTTTCTTTTGCCTCCATCTCCCTCTCCATCCATCCACATGTAAACTCATAACTCTTTTAGTAGGTAACATACGTTTCATCCCTCCTCTTCACATGACCATACCAAGACAACTTTACATAACCCATGGGCAAATTCACAGCTATGGGGTGAATTTCCCTTTCAACTTTTCAGTTACTGGCGCCACTTTCAAACTTCCCCTAATATATTCATTTCTCACTTTGTCCATTCTTGTCACACCACACATCCATCTTTTGATTCTCATCTCCGCAACGTGCAATCTTTTTTCATCCGTCTTCACAGCCCAACATTCTGAAACCCGGAAGAACTATCTGTAGGCAACAATTCTTGCGAATATTTGACATTGTGATCAGTAAACCTTCTGCTCATGATTGCCCGCAGCAATCCTGTCCGTTCTAGACTAGACGGGGTTTGATCGATAAGGCAACGAGCCGGAAGGCTTCATATCGCTCCGTACACACGCTAATAAATATCAGGATTCAATTCAAACCTGTTCAGATAAGTATGAACATTTTTAGTGGGAAAATGAGTGTTATTCTTTACATAGTTATGTACTAACTAGCTTACGGAATGTATTCTCAGGACATATAGGTATTTTGTGCTATTCCAGGACATAGTCCCTAATTTTATTCAGATACGCATCTTTTTTTAGATGGGAAATCATCCACACCCACTCCTGTTCCTTCTTTGTCTTCGTCCCTGGGCCCCGGGGTTTATTTTTACACTAGCTTCTGCCAGCGATTTCGCCCGCGTGTAGAGTTAGTTTAGTCTTAGCGTGATGATAATTATATAGCCTATAGTCTTCCTCGATAAATGAGCTATCTAACACTGAAAGATTTTTCAAATCAGACTAGTAGTTCCTGGGATTAGCGCGTTCAAACAAACAAACTCTTCAGCTTTATAATATAGATAAACCATGGGCAAATTCACAGCTAAGGAGTGGAATTCCTTGACGGAGTCATCACAGATCAAATAAAACAAAGATAGTAGTCAAGAGCAAACCTATCAATAAAAAAAATATAGCCTTCAGTCGTTTCAGCGTAAAAAGTAACAAATACGAGTAAGCATACAAAGTTTTACTTTTACCTGTAAATGATTAGTAAAGTGCGTCTAATGAAAGCGCGACCTGGAGTTTTTTTTTAAATATAATTGGCAACATTATTCAGCTACAATGGTAGGAAATAAAAAAAAATGTGAAGTGTCAAGACATGATTCTCCTACTAGTTAGTAATACCACATACAATTTTTTTGGATTAACCTTTTTTTCTCAGGTCGCGCTTTTATTAGACGGACTATATTAGTAGGTACTCTTGTATCCTTCATGTATCTGTTACTGTAAAAGCCCGAACCACGGTATATCTCAGGTTTTACCAGTAAATCTTAGGTTTTACCAACACGAGTTGGTAAATGTAAGAATATGATTGTGAAAAAGAAACGATTTAATCGGGCTTTTACCATTAGAATTTGGTACATGCTAGGTTTTACCAGTGAGGGTTGGTAAATGTTGGTTTTGTATTTTCGACGATGGAGCGCGTTTACCAAGAAGTAACCTATTCACTCTTCTGGGTTGTAGCTATCAGGAAACATAGACTCCGGCAGGGATTTCTACTGGGGCTGTACGTACAATAAATGTGTTCCCAAAACGTTTTGCGCGTATAAGAGGGATATCTACCATGTACCGATGGCGAATCGCCGTACGCCTGATGATCCGATGATTGAACGGGCTAGGAGGAATTATTTAGTTATGCAATTCCGAGGCACACTCCTCAAAATGCAACCGGTAGAAACCTGACAGGCTAGCGACTCGGTGTGCGCTTCAAGCTGATATCGGGCAGATCCATCCCAAAGATGAGAGGAGTACTCCATACATGATCGAACTGGCGCTAGATAAAGTGTGAGCAGCTGTTCCGGTGTGAAGTACTGTCTCACCTTTGCAAGGATTCCTAGCTTTTTAGCAGCCAGTTGAGCCTTTGCTTCAATATATGGAGCAAAGTTAAAAGTCGACGTCAACGTAACACCAAAAAGATCAAGATGGTCGGCTATCGGCACGGTTGCACCCAGGAAAGTAGGAGAACTGAATTGTCTTCTTTTAGCCAAAATTGGCATTGCCCCATTCAGTGACCGCCTACAAGGACCAATTCAAGTGCTCAACCATAGCCACTTGGAGAGACTGGATCTGTGACCCACTAGTTCGTGTATTGGATATGTATCTTTCAGTAACAGTACTGTCTGCATACCCAAAGGTACCAGGCTTAAGCAGATTGTTAATGTCCAGCAAGAACAAAGTTGCCGAGAGCACTGACCCTTGAGGGACTCCGGCATTCATTAATGGCCATTTCACCGGACGAGCTGCAATCGATGACCACTCGAATGGATCGGTCACTCAGGAAGTCTGCGATCCAAGCACTCAATCCAGCAGGTAAACCAAAAGAAGGAAGCTTACTAACAAGGATTTCGTGCCAGACCCTATCGAGATGTCGAGAGAGACGCCAAGCGTTTCCCCATGCTTCTCGATGGCCTCATTTCAGATACGGATGGCATACGCTAGAAGATCACTAGGTAACCAATTTCGGCGAAAGCCGTATTGACGGTCACTTAGGATGTCATAAGTTTCTAGGTAGGTATGCCAGGAGCTTAGTGTTGAGTACACGGTCCATAGTCTTACAGAACAATGCATAATTATTAAACACTAATTGTACTACTAATGAGTCAAATCGTTACCTATCTTTTGGTAGGCGTGGGTTCGCGGACGGCGAGCACTGAGTAGCTCGCCGTCCGGCAGTCTGGAAATAATCTGGACCTAGCCCAGCCATCAACGGCGCGTTCTGTTCCACGCGCGCCTCAAGGAGATGTCAGCAAAACTGTAGGGGCCCGGCAGGGCCAAAGCCTCTGGGGGGAACACGTGGTATTCCTAAAGGTTGACACCGAGTCCCCCCCAGAACGAAGGCAACGAAGGAACGGGGTAGGGATTTAGTCAGTAAGAGTCTGACACGCCCTCCCGCTTCGCCCAAGAGCGGGAGAAGTCATTCTGATGATTCCCCTACCAGAAAAAAAAAACCTATCTTTTGGTAATGTTTATCTTAACATTTACCGTGTCTTTGAGGTAAATCCTAAGATTTACCAAGTGAATGGTAGTAAAAGTCCGAAATAAACGATGATTATAGAACAGTTCGGACTTTTACCGTTAAGAGTTGGTAAATCTTAGGATTTACTGGAAAATCTTAGGATTTACCGTAGTTCTGGCTTTTACAGTAACATATCCACCAAATGTGGCCAAAAGAAGCAGAAATTCAGAGAGAGAAAAGAATCAACAGCCGTGACACTCCCATACAGAAGAATTAAAAATGCTTTAAAAACTAAACTACTTCATTAAAAATACTAAAAAAATAAAGTTTAATCTCATTATAAAATCAAAAGCAACTTTAACGACGTACTTAACTGAGTTAAAACAGTTTTAAATTCTCAAAGAGTTTGTTAAAACTGGGTCGTTTTTAGTAATATCCTTTGAACATAAAAAAGAGTAGGAATGATTCGTGCATTCGTTGGAAGCAGTTTTTTTTCCCTTGGGACTTAATCAATCAAGTTACTTTTAGAAGGGATTTTTTAATATTTTTTTACGAAATCTTCGCTTTCCTTTTTTTAGTTGTGCCTAGAGAATATACATAGTTACAGAAATAGAAATTACTAGCTTTTTCTTGCGGCTTCCCTTACGTGGCAAATAGAGTATGTGGCAATGTATAAGTTGTGTACAAAATATCATACGACACTCGACTCGGTTTTCCTAGAAAGAAAGTTTTTTTTTGTCTTGTTTAGAAATCATCAAATGACTTCTCCCGCACTAAGGTGAAGTGAAAAGACTTGTCAGGTTTTTACTGAAGGTATTTCTTAAAACATCAGCCATCTTTTTGTAAAAGTTCCGACAAAAACGGTCAAGCCGTTTTGGAGATTAGCCGAAACAAACAGATGGACAGATAGATATAGAATAAAGTGAGCATTTAGTAAAAAAAACTTATTTTTTTTACAAAGTAGATACTTCAACTGTGCATAGTTGTAGTGTTTTTTCAGTTGCTCTTAGCATTCTAAGCCGCGGTAAATATTTCGAACAACGACAGCCTTAAACTGAGGAGCTCGTGGCTAGATAATAACAGCCGCACAGGTCGATCTTCAAGGTTAAGCAACGCTTGCCAAGGTTGGTCTGTGGATGGGTGACCCCTTACCCATACCGAGTTTCCTCCGTGCCTCGGAAAGCACGTTAAGCCGTAGGTCCCGGCTGTCATTTGTAGATCTTTGACAGTCATTACGGATAGTCAGAAGCTGATAAATCTGACTCCAGTCTTGCCATGATGTACCGTGTTACCCCAGTTAATGGGTTGTGGAGGTCTAGTAGGCAGCCGCTCCTCGTAAAATACTGGTATTCAGCTAAATCCGGCTTGATTGGAAGCCGACCCCAATATAGTTGGGAAAAGGCTAGGTAGATGATGATGACAGCCCTAGACTGAAAACTTTGTATTTAAATTCAGTGTAATAAATAACCACATTTCATGCATGTTGAACGTTTCACCGGAAAGGTGAATTAATATGCGCAAGCGTAATTATTAAAATTAGCGGGTCATCCCTAGCTCCAGCCATGAATACGTAATGTGAACGCTAATTACACATGGACATCCCTAGCGCTTGTTTGCAGTTTGTCACACAATGTTATACAGGGAGTTTTAAAATGTGTCATGGTATGAAAAAAAATCTGGGCAAGTGCGAGTCGGACTCGCGTACTTAGGGTTCCGTACCAATTTACCTATGAAAACAGTTCAATTCTCGAATTGAGACTTGAAGATTTTTAATTATTACTTTTTTCTAGTGACGTAACTACAAATCAGGTTTCAAACTTTTTGCTATGGTTGTGCTATGAGACCTTAAAAGGATTCTAGGTCAACGGGATGTATCCTATAAATTTTTATTCTCTTGAGAGTGTTGAAATGTACGTTTATTTGCGACAGAAAAGGCCGTATCTTTTTTTTTCAATAAATATAGGTACTAAAGTTTGCGGTCCTTTTGTGAGGACAGCAGACTTTAGTACTTAAAATTTTGTAGCAAAAGCTACATTTTTTTTAAATACTGTTGCTTTGGAAAAAAACGGAAAATCTGAAGTAACACGGATGGGTTTTAGTCATCAAAAGTCTGACTTTCCCCCTCGCTCCAATACAAGGAATTATGTATCTTCAAAAAGTCATTTGTTGGAAACCAGTATTTCCTCTCATTTGTATTAAAATAATATCAACTATAATTATGAGTACATTCCCCCAAAGCAATCAGAGGTGTAAACCTCCTCTACATTATAAGAGGCAAGCCTATAATCTATGAATAATCACAAATAACGTGAACTAAATATCAGAGAGGGGAGGTACGGCCTCCCTCTTAATTTGGGCACTCCTGTCTATTGGAATGCTACAGCTAAAGATCTCCTGTCACGCACTACACATAAATCAGAATCAGGCGATCATTGTAACGAAGTGTCGCCTAAAATAGACGGAGGGTACTGTGCTGAGTGATAATGCTGATAAATATACCCTGGATGGACCTGGGGTGGGTTTGGACTACTTATAATTTATACATATATATTTATTTAACTGTTGTAAACTAGTGGTTGACAGCAATCCCTCGTGATGGTAAGCAGTGATGTAATCGTTTATGGTGAGGCGCACTAGTTTATTAAGAGCCTTTTGTAGTGTTAACAAAAATTAAATACGATACAGTGTTGAAATTACAGAGCATTTTTTAAAGAGTAACCATGGAGTTCTTGCCGGTTCTTTAAGTGCCCATGATGTAGGAAACGTGAAATAAAAACAGTTTGAATTTGTTATTTCGCTGGACGACATACTTAGGTAAAAACTACCGCTGTTTACTTACAAGTGACTTAATAAGTTCTACTCTTGAACTCTGAGCTGTTTTAACTTCGTAAATTTTCATTAATTTAATTAAACAAAATACGGGTGTATTTTCTTTTATTGGAATCAAATAGATTAAATTTGGTCATCCACTCTGTTGTCCCAACAATTGTCTATAATTTTTCTCATTGAAACCAAAGAGAATATGGTTGTGATATGGGTATGGATATGGTTGTATAGTCATTGGTATAAACCAACCTCTCGATCAACGATAGCTCGACTAAATACATGTTTTTTTAGCCAAAGATCATACACATATGGTATAATCTGTCGAGGGCAAACAAATGCTCTAGAACTAAACAACATTTTTTTTCATACACAAGAATACATGATTATACATGTTAAATAGCAACTAAACACCACTAAGATTTAAAATTGTGCTAACACTATACATAGTTATTTAAATTAGTAAAAAACATTCCTAAATAAGTAATATTGCTTTACATTTGATATTTTTGGGTGTAATATTTTTTATCATTTCTGAGTGTAAATTAAACCGGTTGCTCGGACCAGCTATAGCCGTAAAAGTAGGCATAGACAGCTATCTCTGGGAGTCGAATCATCATCAAATCCCGTCTCCTATCCCTCGTACAATCTCCGCGCTCAACGCTCTCTTGGATGCTAAACCTGATTGTGACGTATTCACGGAGGAATAAAAGGTCTTGTCTGTCCGGAGTAACGAGAGATAGTCTAGTTAAATTTCATTGTTATTTTATTCATATTTTTTTCTAAAAAGTTGCATTTTTCATATTATTGTACATAAATACTTAGTTGAATATGTTTGAAGATCGTTTGAGAATAGATACATACAATCCGGTCACATTAACTTGACGCATCTTTGAAATACGAGAATCCCCCTGCTTCCCTCCGTATTTCCTTAGCTCACCCGGCAAGTGTCAGGTATTTTCAGCATCTTTGTTATCGATAAGCGCGTCGATTATATTTGGCTAGTTCTCTGTTGTTGTTATATTGTTTTTGAACATTACTTCATCGACGCCAAGCGTCAAGTTAATGTGACCGAGTAGTATTAAAATATTTTGGGATAATTTTGTATTTACACGTGGTGAAAGCGTAGATAAACTAGTAATAATAAAAGCTATACTCCGTCGGTTTAGGTATTTAACTAAATGTAAACAATCTTGGCATGTCTTTTTATCTAAAAGTTGTCTATAAATTGTATACAAAAATCTTTGCGACTAGGTATTTACCTAAATCGCTGGATTTCGTAAAAAATACTCTACGACAGACCATTTGCAGGTAGTTACGCAAGTAATAGAGAAGGCTAACGAGTACGGGAAAACTATTTACATGTGCTTTGTCGATTACCAGAAAGCTTTTGACTCTCTACATTACGATGCAATTTGGACAGCTCTTTCACGCCAAGGAATAGACGCAAAATACATCAATTTAATCAAGAGCGTTTACTCCAAATGTCGGGCTAAAGTGAAACTAGAAAGAGAAGGAGTAGAGTTTCCTGTACAAAAAGGTGTCCGGCAAGGTGACCCGTTATCACCAAAATTATTTTCAGCGGTACTGGAGTCAGTTTTCAGGTGCCTATAGTGGGACAATAAGGGCATAAAAGTGAATGGAGAACTTCTCAGTCATTTACGCTTCGCAGACGATATTGTGGTATTTGCTGAATCTGCAACTGAACTAGAGTGCATGATATCCGAATTGGCAATAGAAAGTAAGAAAGTCGGTCTATCGCTCAACGCCTCTAAAACTAAAATAATTACGAACGGAGAGTACCAGGACGTTATAATAGAGAACGCAAAGATAGAATTTGTTGATGACTATGTCTACCTAGGGCAATTGGTGTCTTTCGAAAACTGTATTGAAAAAGAGATAAACAGAAGAATAGCTTTAGCATGGAGAAAGTACTGGGGACTAAAAGAAATAATGAAAAGTAAAGAAATAAGCTTACATATAAAAAAGAAAGTGTATGAAACTGCCATACTTCCTTGTCTTGTATACGGTTGCCAAACATGGTCATTAAGAAGAGAAGATGAGGAAAAAATTGCAATATGCCAGAGGAAAATGGAAAGAAGTATGTTATGCATAAAGAAATTGGACAAAATAAAAAATGAAATAATACGAAGGAAAACCAAATTAACGGATGTAAAGCAAAGAATAAGATTATTAAAATGGAACTGGGCAGGACATGTGTGTAGATTGGAGTGTACGAGATGGACAAAGCGAGCGACAGAGTGGATTCCACTAGACGGGAAAAGAAAGCAAGGGAGACAAAGAAAAAGATGGCGAGATATATTCACCCAACGTTGTGGACCAAACTGGATGCAGAAAGCGCGCGATAGACAAGCGTGGAGCGATTTAGGGGAGGCCTACGCCGCAGAGGCGACCGCTACAAATAGCGAGGATGAACCAGAATAGGAAAACAAATGACGAAACCAATTTATAATAACCAGATTCAGGGCATGAGCAGATTTGTATTTTCTTAATGGTTTTTCATACATAAATAAGTTATCAAAATTGTAAATACTTAGTGGAATAAAGGGCATTTTTATTTTTTTATTTATTATTATTTACCTAAATCGATGTTAGCTAATAAACTAAATTTAAATAATCTTTGTGTATATTATATTCGACCTCTTTAATATAAAAAGACATATCAAGATTGTTTACCTTCAGTTACCTACCTAAACCGATAGACCATAGTTATAATAATTTACGGAATACACAGAATATAACGATACATGACTGCAAAATTACCTACCACAAGCTTCGCCCGTCGATTGCACATTCCCTTCGGGCATAATTTGCGAATCGATTTACTAGCAACCAAATTATCGTTTGCCCAATTTATCATAGGCAGAGTTAACCCCGCTTGAAAACCTTAATGGCTTGTTCTATGTTCGTCTATTTGTTTTTTTTTTTCTTTGTCTTCGTGTGGTTTTGTGCCAGCCAGTGTCAAGTTTAGAGGTATGATTATGAATAGACTACAGTCGTTTGTTTTTCATCACAATGCGTATGTTTTTTGCAATATCTGGCAGCAAATTTATCGAGTCAGTTTTTCTGGCAAGCTTTCTAGAAGTATTCGAATTTTTAGAATACTACAATAAAATTATTAGCTATACTAAAGCGAGATAAATTACACCAATTTTGCATCACAATAGTGACTGGAAATGAATTTGCGAATAATTAAAACAGCCTGCCCATGCACTTAAAAAAATCGGGCCAAAAAATCGGCCTGTCTATTTTTTTACAATCTATTGAAAATACTCGTACACTATAAATCTACAAGATACAGAAAATAAGTTACTTTAAGCGAAGCGGGCTCCATCGTCGACCACATCATCGTTTACCATCATGTATTATGAAATAGTTAAACGCAAGCCTGTCAATAAATTAAATTTTAAAAAAACTTTTACTTGCTAACAGCCGCGCAGCCACCAAACAACTCCATTCCGGCCGGCTTCACTTTCAAATTATGGCAAATAGTAGTATCTATTATTTTAAATTATCATTCAAATATCATTTAACTGCATAATATTTGCTTGTGAAAATAAAAATCAACAATAAATAAACGCCTACAAGTTTTTTCGGGGCAATATCAACTCACGCAAAACAGGTCGGTATAATAAGCCGATTCATAATACCGGAATTTCATACATTTTAATTCATAGTTTCTAGCGACATCTAGCGGTGTTACGCAGGCGTTAAGCCAGTATAACACGGCTAAATATTAGTTCAAGGGAACCCGCTATTAATCGAGTTACATATCATAAAATGCATCCGCTAGAACGAGATGGAATGATACTGAACTTCTTAATTTATTTAGATATTATTATTTAATTTGACATTTGACAATAATGACAACAGAGTTGGTTCGCGCTTATTGATGTGTCATATTTCACCTGTTCATTTGCATTTTATTTGATATATTCGTATTATAATTTAGAATCTTATAGTTTTATGGTTGAAATTGATTTATTATTATGTAAACTAGTGATAGTTTTGCGTAGTGATAGTGCAGTCAAAACAAGATTAGTTCAGTTGTATTGTTTGGTAATCGTATTTGAATAGGTATTTAGGTAAGTAAGAATAATATAGTGGTTTTAGTTTTATTATAAAGTAGTTATTTAAGTTTGTGTTGTGTTGATTTCGTAGTGATTTTGATAATATTGCGTAAATTCGACAACATGGCGGCTTTAGTTAACGTAGAATGCTGTCTGACAGATTATTTGTTGGCTGAGGAAACGTCTTTTTCAAAGTTGAGTTTTGAAAATAAAAAACATGTAATTCAGTTAGGCCGTGCTCGCCCTGAAATGATTATTAATTACAAACGACGCGATGGTTTTTTCAAACATTTTAACAGTTCCTTGTACGACAAATATCCTTGGCTCACGGGAAGTTGTAAATTAAATAAAATGTTTTGTTTCCCATGTTTGTTATTCTCAGATTCTAGTAGCTTATGGAGCCACACGGGATTTAGTGATATTAATAATCTTACAAATTCGTCCAAAAAACATGCTCAGACCGAAAAACATATCCGAAGTTGTTTATCTTTGCACGATTTCGGAAATCGTAGGATAGAAACATTTTTTGCTAATACGTATGAAGTTCATAATAGAAAAGTAGATCGGAATAGAAGTTTAATGAAACGGTTCATCGACACAGTCATTTTGCTAGGTAAACAAGAGTTAGCTTTTCGCGGACACCACGAAAATCCGGCTTCCGATAACCGCGGTAACTACATCGAAACGTTGTTATATTTAAGAAAGTATGATACCGTAATCGATTCGCATTTGGAACAATGTTCCTCAACACAGAATCCCTCATTCACTGGTCTTTCGAGTGATATACAAAATGATTTAATACAAAGTATCGCATT
This sequence comes from Mythimna separata, assembly GCA_030763345.1. Taxonomy (NCBI): domain Eukaryota; kingdom Metazoa; phylum Arthropoda; class Insecta; order Lepidoptera; family Noctuidae; genus Mythimna; species Mythimna separata. The sequence continues at coordinate 10,790,417 of CM061190.1, forward strand.
CGTTTTACGCGACCAAATTAAAATTGAAATAAATAAAGCACAATTTATATCGGTCATGATTGACGAAACGCCCGATGTTAGCCATAGGGAGCAACTCACGGTAATATTTAGGTATTTATCTGAGACTGTAATCGAAGAACGTTTTCTTGGTTTCTATGACGTTAGCGGCAGTCGGACTGCTGATGTTCTATCAAAACAGTTGTTAGAGATAATCGACCAGTATAGCTGTAGGGACAAGTTAGTTGGTCAGTCTTACGACGGGGCGGCTGTTATGTCTGGTGAGCACGGTGGAGTCCAGGCGAAAATTTCCGAGGCATGCCCTAAGGCAATCTTCGTTCCGTGTTACGCACACGTATTAAATTTAGTACTTAGTCGGTCCCTTGAAAATATTCAGGAACTAAAGGCATTTTTTGGACACATTAATAGTATTGTTCGTTTTTTTAATAAATCGTCTAAACGCTCGAATCTTTTAAAGAAAATAGCTGACCGTCGTTTACCCGGAGTATCCGAAACGCGTTGGCATTATCATTCGCGTATTATTAATGTTATTTTTAACTGCCGGTTAGACATGATCGAAACTTTTTATTCCATTCTAGATAGCCCGCAATCTTGGGATAGTGAAACCCTTTCTTTGGCAGAATGTTTCCTCTGCAAGTTGGAAAACAAGCAGTTTTGCTTCTTTTTGCACATTTTATCTGATATTTTTGGGAAAACGGATATTCTTTTTAATTTACTCCAGTCAAAACAGATTGATATCGAAGTAGCACACCGCGAAATACACACATCAAAAGTGTCTAGGGATCAAGCATTTTTAAGCGGATTTCTTGAGATTGAGATGTGGCTTTGTAATAAATTTATGATTTTATAAATTTATATGGATCCTTTTTGGTGCATTTCATAATTTGAATCAGGAACTGTGAATCAAATTCGAGTAAAAGATGAAAATCAGCTGTCAATATTTTCCCTATAAAAACATACAACGCATTGAAGACATTATTAGTGCTACTGTTTCCCTACTACTGATTAAAACCAACGTTATTATGGAGCGGCGACGTCATTTAAGCAGGGAAGAAATGCTCAGAGCCGTGGGAATGATAGAAGCTGGTTCCCGGCAACGTACTGTGGCTTTAGCTCTGAATACAAGTCAGAGTGTTATCAGTCGACTTTGGACACGTTACCGAAGCACTGGTACCGTGGCTGAGCGCCATGGAGGACGGTATCGCTGCACCACACGGAGACAAGACCGATACATTCAAATCTTAACTCGAAGAGCTCCAACAATAACCGCCATGATGTTAGCCGTGAGGCTTCATCACTCTTCAGGGAACTTAATTAGCGACCAAACAGTCAGAAACCGCTTGCATGAAGTGAACCTTCATTCCCGAAGACCGCTACGGGTACCACCTATAGCAATGCACAATCGTAGGATTCGATATCAATGGGCTCTTGAACACAGAAATTGGGCAGCAGAACAATGGCGTTTCGTGTGCTTTTCTGATGAGTCTCGTTTTGGTATGAGATCGGATACAAGACGTATACGACACTGGAGAACCCCTGGACGCCAACAGCGATTAAAATCCTGCCAGGAAGTCCATCCTTATATTGGTGGAACCATCATGGTATGGGCGGGTATTTGGATCGGCGGAAGAACTGAGTTGATTTGGATCAGAGGCAACCTCAACGCTCAAATTTATGCTGAGACGATTGTATCAGACGTCATCGTTCCTCTACAAGTGCAAATCGGTCCCTTATTTCAGTTAATGCATGATAATGCACGACCGCACACCGCAAGAGTTGTAAGACAGACTCTCGCCGCAGCTAACATCAATGTCCTGCCCTGGCCTGCTCAGTCGCCAGACTTGAACCCGATTGAGCATGCATGGGATATGCTACAGAGAAGAGCTCTGCCGAATATGGAGGGTATCCAGTCGCAAGAAGACCTTTTTTTGTTGTTGCAACGAACATGGGCGGCCATTCCACAGCGTGATTTGGATGAACTCATTTTGAGTATGCCAAACCGATGTTCTTGTGTTGTTAGTGTTCGCGGTAGAAACACGGATTGTTTAAGTTACCCAATAAAATTTTAAAGAAAACTGTTATTTCAGTCTTTTTTTCGAACTATTAAAGTTCGAAAAAAAGACTGAAATAACAGTTAGTGGTTCAAATGTCAAAAATCCCTTTATTAGGAAAATGGCAAATTTCTTTATTAATGCAAAGGTGACTTGGTTTATCGTTACTGTGACAAACGAAAACACTTTATTTGATGAGTCCTTAAAGAAAATTTTAATTAATATCAATCAGGAGAAAAGTTATTGCAAAAATATATGTTGATCCCTAGACACTTTTGATGTGTGTAGATTAATTTAATAGTTGGATTTCAAATGATTTTATTAACAATTTCGATTTTATTTATGATAGCGTCCAGGAATTTAGTGAAACGCCCCGACAACGTAGGCGATTAAATTCGGAATTAGACATTAGTGTCTAATTCCGAATTTAGCTTTGTGTAGGCGTCTTTTCATTGAAATAATAGACAATGTTAAGTCGCAAATACAACACAGGTACCAATCACTTTCTAATATGACTTTTCTTAATTTACTTAATAAGTCTAAGTATAGTTTTTACAGTCAATCATTCCCAAATAAAATAGTATCTTCTTTACTAGTTCAATTTCCGAGATTATTTGAATTCGCTGCCCTAAAAAACGAGTTGAAAGTCTTATACACAACTTCATCTTTAAATAAATTAGATGTTTACGAGCTTTATCTTAGATTTCAAAATTCTTTCAGTGACACTTTTCCACAAGTTTTAAAATTATGTAGTATTTTTTTGACCATTCCTGTTACCGTAGCTTCCGCGGAGAGGTCGTTTTCGACCTTGAAGCGAATTCATACATACGTACGTAATTCTCAAAAAGAGGAACGATTATCAGATTTAGCTATGCTTTCCATAGAAAAACATTTTATGCATTGCTGCATGCATTATTACACAGCTTTTATGATAATGTGTTAGCACATTTTGTAAAAAAGAATAGACGAATAGCTTTAGAGTATAAGTAGAAAAGTAGTTAGTTTAAATCATTATGTAACAGTAAAGTAGATACATTTTTCATCACATTACATAGAAATATGCTTCTCAAATCCATCCCCAAACGGCTTTTTTCAAAGCCACTTTTATTATACTTGCAAGACACTGTTTGTATGTATCAGTGCTTACATTTATAGTGAAAGTGAGCTAAAGTCAACTCATCAGTACAAGATTTCGAAGTCAGCTACAGTTACTGGAATTCACCCATCACACTTGAGCAAGGTAAGCATTTTTTGATCCGGCTTACCCATTAACAAAAGCCACTCGTCGCCACTGCTGGCTAATCAAGATATCCGCAAGAGAACCGAGGTTACCGATATAACCCGAAGAATCGCTAAACTTAAGTGGCCCTAGGCAGGGCACATTGCTCGTAGAACATAATATATGGCAATTGAGACCGAAAGGTTCGAAGTGGACGTGGTCACCGCTCCAGAACCATCTACGTTCTGGAGCGTTGACCGCATCGTCGACATGCCTCCTGCAAGGTGGACCGACGACCTGGTAAGGGTTGTGGGAAACGGATGGAGGCGAGACACATAGGACCGTTCGTTTTGACACTTGAGTGTCCAACAGTGAACGTCATGCATCGTCAGCTAATAAAATAAATCATGATAATGATGTTTTACCTACAGACGCCAAAAAATCGGAGAAAAAAATGATGACGCTTAGGTAACATTAAACAACCATTCCTAAAAAATAGCATGTCAGTTTCTACTCAAATCTAATTTATAATATAGACGAGATACATGCCAAAAGTCCATCATAGAGTCGTCATGTGTAATCAGCCTATAACTTCAACTTACAACTACCGCGACCTTTTCCAAACTGAGGGATGGCACGCAAAGACTTTGGACTAATTGAACGTTTGGCTGCGTTAATTGATTTAGTGCTGGTTTAATTTGATAATTAGGTATTTAGTAGAGGAGCTCGTGGCTAGATAATAACAGTCGCACAGGTCGATCTTCAAGGTTAAGTAGCGCTTACCATGGTTGGTCTGAGGATGGGTGACCATCTTAACATAACGAGTTTTCTCCGAGCCTTGGAAAGCACGTTAAGGCGTAGGTCCCGGCTTTCATTTGTAGATCTTTGGCAGTCGTTACGGATAGTCAGAAGCCAGTAAATCTGACTCCAGTCTTGCCATGAAGTACCGTGCAGTTAATGGGTTGTGGAGGTCTGGTAGGCAGCCGCTCCTCGTAAAATATTGGTATTCAGCTAAATCCGGCTTGACTGGAAGCCGACCCCAATATAGTTGGGAAAAGGATAGGCCGATGATGATGTATGCGTTTCTAGACCATATTTTAGCCCTTACAGCTTACGAGTTACCAATGATCCACATATCACTTTAAAACTATAAAGCCCGCCCCATTTCTGACTCACGTCGTACTATGCGTCATACCGTCAGAACATTGAACAATACCAGAAGGTGTGTCCCATGATTGACTCAAATACTTAACATAATGAGCGCAACTAATCTAATGGGACACGAATTTATTGCGTTTTAGACTAATGACTTGTTAAATTATATTTATTAGTAGTAATTTTTATGTAGACATTAAACATGACTTTTTAGTTATAATAATGTGAATATAATACAAGTTATTAAATCTACGAGGTGCTCGTGGCTAGATAATAACAGCCGCACGGGTCGATCTTCAAGGTTAAGCAACGCTTGCCAAGGTTTATGGATGGGTGACCATCTTAACATAACAAGTTTCCTCCGTGCCTCGTAAATCCGGCTTGACTGGAAACCGACCCCAATATATGTAGTTGGGAAAAGGCTAGGTAGACGATGATTAAATCTAAGAAGTTACGTTTCATTATCATTTCAGCTAAAGGACGTCCACTGTTGATCATAGACGTCCCACAAGTGTTATCACAACAATCGGTCCTGTGCGTCTCGCATCCATCATATTCCTGCAACGCTCTGTGTATTGTAGTTTACTTATAAAACAGCGCAGTTACTCCAAATATTCCAAAAGCTTAACTCAATTTAAATTCTTCATTCTAGTCCCTACAAAAACACAGTAGAACAACTAAATCCTCGCCCAAACTATTTACCCTCGAGTAATGAACCCACGGACTGTACGAACGAAGTTCTAATCACCGCTTTTTGAACCCTTTGAACCTTCAAAAGCTACCCTCAAAACCGTTCAAAAAATAAATTATTTCCCCGGAACCGTACCGGACGGCAAACCGCGGACCGGACGAAGCTGACTACCGGCTATTACGGCGAGATTTTGTTTAGAATGGCGGAATTTTGTACCGTAAATGATTTTAGCAGGTGGGTAGTTCGAAATGGTTGGATAAATCTTTTGTGTTTGTGAGATGGGGGTTTATCGATTGCGTAGTTTTTCTTTTTATTAGAAGTGGTTTATTCAATTCGCAATGTGTGTATGTATGAGTGTTTGTTCACGGCAAATCTTGCAAAAGAATTTTGAAATGGTCAACTATTAATGCGCCCGATAGAGCTGATATGCACCTATGGGTTTTGACACGTATATATTTAGAACTCTGTTATTTTGTGCCTACAGATAATTTATCCATGTGTCCTGTATATGTGCGTTTATATGTTTGAGAACACAAACGCACCTAGGAGACAAGTATGTGTGAGAACGTGTTTTTGGCAAAAAATACAGTTTTCAAATAATCTAGATGAAAAACTCACTGTATCCTCAATCCTGTCATCATCATCTACCTAGCCTTTTTTCTCAATTATATTGGGGTCGGCTTCCAGTCAAGCCAGATTTAGCTGAATACCAGTATTTTACGGAGAGCGTCTGCCTACCAGACCTCCACAACCCATTAACAGGGTAACACGGTACTTCATGGCAAGACTTGAGTCAGATTTACTGGCTTCTAACTATCCGTAACGACTGCCAATGATGGCCGGGACCTACGGCTTACCGTGCTTTCTGAGGCACGGAGGAAACTCGGTATGTTAATGGTCATTCATCCACAGACCAACCTTGGCAAGCACTTAACCTTGAAGATTGATCCGTGCGGCTGTTATAATCTGGCCATGAGCTCCTCATTGTATCCTGTAGAACCGGACAATATAAAATACTAACTTTAGCCCGCAGCTTCGCCCGCGTTCATAAAATATAGCCTATGTCACTCAGGAATACAGCAGCTTTCTATTGGTGAAAAATTTTTAGCAATCGGACCAGTACTTCCACCGATTACCCCATACAAACAAAAAAACAAACTTTACCTCTTTATTATATTAGTATAGATGAATGAAACATAAGTGCCTATATATCAAAAACGTTTATATTTTGTACTTCCATTTTTTTTGTCTGCTAAGTATATCTGCTTCACTAATGTGTATGATATCTAGAACCCCTAACAGTACTCAATCCATTTAATATGACGCCATTTATCATACAGGCCATAAGAAAGGAATGTCATATATTACACATATTCCCACAAAAAATGGCCCATCAGACTGTGAAAGGAGGCATTCTATTTAATACCTACCGATAATCTTTTCGGCGTACCCTAAAAACGCCATTTTCTTTTGCCTTTTCTTGAAAGGAGTTTTTATCTCCGAGATAAGGCTGTTAAACTAGTTCCTAGGATATCGTTATAGATAACTGTGTATATGCCAGTTTTTGAGGCGATATCGATACTTGATTTTCAAGGGCAGACTTAGACTATTATGTCCCACTGCTGGGCGAAGGCCTCCCTCTCCTTTTTGCACACACATCTGTCCTCAGCCATTGTGGCCCATTTCCTCCCGTATTTTTCCACCTCATCAAATCCCAATGATCTTATGAGACATTAATTAATGTGTAACGATTGTTAAAAAAATAACTTCAAGAAAGAGGTCAGTCGTCAAATCCGACAGCTGGGTAGCGTTTAGGAAGCTGAGCGGTATCTTTTCGTCCAACATACCACAGGGTTTCAAGACGAAAGTCTATGACCAGTGCGTATTGCCAACGATGACATATGGTACTGAAACATGGTCTTATTAAAATCACCCAAAGGGCAATGGTCAGAGTTTCCTTGACTAATCACTTCAAAAATGTAGATAAAGTTTACCCAGGAACGCAAAGGGCACCTAAAAGAACAATCAAAAATTCTGTCGCTTTAAAAAAATAAGCTACTAACCACACATTGTTAACTCTTTACTACAGTAAGCTAGGTACTAACAATCAGTCCACTTATACGTAATTGGGACCGACAATAGCAATTATAGCGGCCTTCACACGTAATTAGAGACCTTTTGATAGAGGCCAATTTGTATAGGGTCCAGTACCATAGGTCAGGTTGGGTGGTCATTTGTTTCTCTGTGAAATTACTAGCGTTTGTTGTTTAGAGAACCATGTAAGGGGACACGCGCACGGTGACTTTTTAAAGCGATGCAGTAGCTTAGCTGCCGCGATACACTCACTAGCGGCTTACCCGGGGCCCACGCTACGATTCTCAGTTGCGATGCAAACACGCGTCAGCCGCGCTAGTAACGCGATACAGTAGCACAAATATTAAGATTTTGTATGTAGATTGCCGTAGGTCCCGGCTGTCATTTGTAGATCTTTGGCAATCGTTACGGATAGTCAGAACGACGGATACCGTGTTACTCCATATAATGAGTTGTGGATGTCTGGTAGGCAGCCGTTCCTCGTAAAATACTGGTATTCCGCTTAATCCGGCTTGACTGGAAGCCGACCCCAATATAGTTGGGAAAAGGCTAGGCAGATGGTGATGATGATGTATGTAGATTGTTTTTGTTTTTCATTCACGCGCCGCCCTCCCTCCGTCCTCTTCCCGCTGTTATCTGACACGGCCGCGCGTTAGTAGCGCTACAGTCGCGATACAGTAGCACCTACTAGTATAGATGATGGTAAATCTTTTGACGCATATTTTTGTAAGTCGGGAATGTGAATTGTTCGAAACAACTGAACACTGAAGATTTTTGTCAATAAAAGTCTGACAGTCCCTCTTGCTTCACTCAGAGCAGGAGACATAATTTTAATTAATTCCCGCGTAAATAAGAGCCTTCATAACGCGTAGTAACGCTGCTAACGCGCGTCAGCAACGCTTCAAAAAGTCGCCGTGGGCGAAGGCCCTTATGGTTGTATTGAAAGCTTACACAATAGAAATACAAATGGTACAGTACGTTGAACATCATGCATGTATCTATTGTTTGTAGGAAAGGGTGTGAACGTAATCAACGTTTAGCAGAGATGAAATTGTGGACAAGTGGCAGTCTCTATGCATTGATTCGAATTCTGGAACTCTTTTCCCAGTAAAAAGATTTTACTTTACTAAGCCAGCGGGTACATTTTGATTAATCTATTTTGCCCATGAGTGACAGGGTACTTGAACCACCGGTCTGACGAGTTTAAGAATATTTTAATATCAATTAAAGAATCATATTAAAGAAATTCTACCTCTCAGATTTACATTTGTTACCAAAATGTAACCTGGGATAATCACACTAATTCTATTTCTTCATTTTTTTCCATGTTATTTATTTTTAATTAGTTTGTGTGTGTACATAAAATGTAAAATAAATAAATAATGCTATAAAGGCGAAAGTTTATACAAATGCGTGTGTGTTTTTTTCTCCATTACGCTCACGTCTACGCGTCTGTACGTATTTGTATGGAATACTACGTACATATGATATTTGAATCGGGAGGAAGTTTTCTTGAGATATTTTCCTACATTGATGCGGGCGAAACCCTTGGCAAACACTAGTGAAACATCACGGTGAAGCCATAATGTCGATAACTAAAATACAGGATGCAATTCTTGTTAAAACAACCTCGCAATAACGCAAAAGGAACTTCCTTAAACTCCCGTACAGTTTCATTAAGGCGGGCGCGACGTTAGAATTATCCATACAAACGTAATACCAAAATCATTTGCAATTTAAGCATATTTACACCATAATATGATGTTATTCGGATTCAGACAATAATTATCTAGGTTCCTACATCGTCTTTTTGTTGGAAAACTTACCCCAAACGAAATTTAAGCGAATTTAAATTTGCACATTTTCACAGCGAAAATGTCATGTTTTTATTTTGTTTTTTCTATATTATAAACAACAATATTTCAAAATATCTTTTCGTAGGAACACAGATATTATTATCAAGTTATAAATACTCGAAACAATAATGGAAATACATTAATTTTTCATTCATCATTTTTGGTATTACGGAACCTCTCCCAAATTTCCAATAGTTTGTATTGCTATCACAGCAAGCAACTGTCAGTGTGCGGATGATGACTTTACTCCAGTCGGTGTGTCCAAGAATTGTTTAAACTATCTGGATTGCTTCCATCAACCTCAAAAACGTGTTTTATTTCGTCTCAACTCGAGATAGCGCGCGGTCTCCGCAGGCCTCTTAACCGTCTATCCGGTATTCATACAAAATTCCCTCCATCAAAATTATTTTTAAACTCAATCACAGCGGGCCCAATTACCGGTAATACGGGACAATGGCAGTAGATTGAGTTTCAGTTATTTAATTAGGGCACTCCGGTATCAATTAAGAGTTTCTTTATTGGTTCTAGAGATTGGTCCATATTGGAGGACTTTAGATTTGACGATTTATTTCACCGTAGGTAGAGCAGTGGTGGCCCAGTGGTAACTGCCCCGACTTGCAAGTTGTAGGTCACGGGTTCAAACCCGATCAGGCGTACTACTTTGTGTAATTTATTTCATAACCACTGCTCTCAAAACGGTGAAGGAAAACATCGTGAGGAAACCGGCATGTCCTAGAACCAAAATTCGTAACACCCAGCAATCCGCAATGGGCTCGCGTAGTGGATTATGGTCCATTCCAAGAGAGGAGGCCTGAGTTTCAGCAGTGGGAACATTATAAGGCCGATAATGCTAATGCTAATAGATGAATGCGAGCTCACAATTCTCTAACTCACAACGGTTGTGAGTTGGAGAGTTGTGACATTCCACAAGGATGACCTGGTGAGGGTCGCGGGAATCCGATGGAAGCGAGACGCGCAGGACCGGTCTTTGTGGTGACGGTTGGGGGTGACCTATGTCCAGCAGTGACTATTTTTCAGCTGAAAAGATTATGATAATGAGTAACGATTTGATTGTTACGTTTGAAATTAGATACAGTTAAGCAGTACTGTTATACAACAGACCTCTTGTCTCAAAACAGAGATTTAACCTATCACATACCCACAAAACGAGACACAATAGTAAAACAATAACAGCGCGGTCTCATAGGACCGGTCGGAGATTCATGAATTAAAGATTAAATATTTTATTTTTTAGGTGAGAAGTTAGCAAATGAATTCTCTCACTTTGAGTGGAGCGAGACAGTGTGTCAGTTCCTATGTTCTTTCTTTGTTTGATCCGCTCAACCAGGGATCCTCGCAGGCTTTGCTGAGTCTACCGGGCCCCTGCGGTTTTGCTGACATCTCCTTGAAGCGCGCGTGGAACAGAAGGTACCGTTGACGACTCGGGCCCGGTCCGGGGGTTACTGGACGACTAACGGCGGATACCCCGCAAGCCCATGCTTACGGTAGCTTTGGAATTGGTTACTGCACGTGTGAGGGATACCAAGGTTTCACTCACGCGTGGAGCCGCCTCCTTCGGTATAATTACTGCTTCGCAGAAAGTGGCGAGCGCTTGCCATTCCGCCTCGCTCCAGACTATGGGCTTTTTATGACCTGTACAAGGATCCAACACGGCAGGACTGAAACCCACCTGTGAGCTTCCCATCCTCTCATACATTGAGAGGCCTTAAACCTTCTCTTAGGACACCCACGGGAAGTGTCAGTATCAGAAGGCCTTAATACCAACCAAAAACTGACCTACCCAATAATAAATTCTAATCCCACCTCCATTAAATCCCACAAAACTTTCAAAGCCACACACCATACCTTCCAAACGCCACCATCCCGTCAAACCCCATCACGATTTCACATCAGACGAGTCAAAACTGGGTTGAACTAGTTAAAACCAGTTACCATGGCTCATCGAACCAACAGGCGACAGGCTACAGGTGGATAGCCTTGAGTTCAGTTCGCATGCCAAGCTTTAGGAACAGCTATATTCGGATGTCGGATTAAGAAGTACTTTGAATATGACAAGTATTAAAGTTGCATAGCCATTGCTTTGGCATGTTGTACAAGGTTTTGTATGGCTTTTGGCAAGGTCTGTCTTTCTTCTTTCAGGAAATTATGGAAAATTCAAGAATGGCTTAAAGGTCTATTACACCACTCGTCTTAACAAACGGTCTTACGCCCGTTTTCAAAAACCTACTTACCGCAGTTCATAGATAGATAGCTATCCCCAATAAACAGTAAGATTCTTTCTATCCATCCACAACTTTGGTAAGAAATGCTAGCCGTCGGTAGGTTATAGGAAAGCAAGTTAAGGCAAAAGGATAGATTTGTTTATCTTTAGTAGCTTATTGAAAACGGGCGTTAGTCTACGTCGCGCAGTGTAAAAAGGGTAAGACGGTCTTATTTGTACGTAGACTCAACGACAGTCTACGTAGAATGGTCGTAAAAACGGGTGGTGTAATAGACCCCTTTAAGGCTTATGTCCATACAAGTCTTTTGCCAGCCGTGAGACACACATGTGACGGTAGTGGCTCGGTTGGCGATAGGGTTGAGCGATCGACTGCTGCATTACGTGTCACGGGTTCGATTCACGCACGGAGAAAATATTTGTTGTTTGCGAATTTACATCTTTGTGGAGGCACCCCAGATAGAAAGGTTATTTCTAGTGAGGGGGTAACAAACCCACGTGCAGCTTTTTTTACTCTAGATAACTCTTTCCTCTCTGGGTGAAATGAAAAGGTGTATCAAACTATTACCGACTTAAACCCACTGTGTTTCTTCACTCACCCTTTCTGTCCTACGGCCGCAATAAATCTTTCAAAAACCCCGCAATCTTAGCAATAGACCAACTATCAAAGATCTATCAGCCTTACGTACCCTGCCACAACCTTGAAATACTAACCTTTAGCACAAAATAGATAGGTACAGAAGTCAAACTCATGTATGTACCATTTTACCTACTTCACTTTTCATACCTACGCTCGGCGATCGCGCTAGCGTAGGTGCCGGCTACTCAGTCCGAGCACAGTCCAAGCGCATATAGTCCGAGACATTGTGACCGTGAGCGGTGTCTGTGTGTGCATTGCTCGAGCGCGCTTTGCATGTAGATTGCCTTCTGTACCTATCTCTCTTCTGAGTAGGCGCCGGCCGCTCAGTCCGAGCATTGTAAGTTGGCAAGAGTCGTTAGTTGCGCAGAAATAGTTTTTTAGATCTATTTAGTGGCAATGGAAAGGGCTATGCTCGGAGTTTCCTTGCGCGATCATATCAGGAATGAAAATATCCGCAAGAGAACTAAGGTTACCGACATAGCCCGAAGAATCGCCAAACTTAAGTGGCAGTGGGCAGGGCACATTGCTCGTAGAACAGATGGTCGATGGGGACGGAAGGTTCTGGAGTGGCGGCCACGTACCGGAAGACGCAGAGTCGGAAGGCCCCCGACAAGGTGGACCGACGACCTGGCGAGGGTCGCGGGAATCCGATGGATGCGAGACGCACAGGACCGGTCGCTGTGGCGGCGCTTGGGGGAGGCCTATGTCCAGCAGTGGACGTCTTTCGGCTGAGATGATGATGATGATGTTGATGATTTAGTGGTCAAACGGGACGGTAGCGCCGATCCGACACGAGATTGGTGCAGTATTATAATAGTAGTCTATGATTGGCGTGACTTTTGCCCCCGCACTGCGTTACGTCCCATTCGCCCTTTCCCTGTTTTGTACCACATCCCCACTACGTCAAAATCTTGCCATCTTACGTGCCGGGTACTGTAGATTGCCTTCTGAACCTATCTCTTCTGTGCCCCTAGAACGATGCCTTGAAATCCTCCATAGACCTAACCTTTTACCCAGCTGTGCCATTTCGCGAAAGGTTACTGTAAACTGAACGAAATTAACAGTAATTTTAACAAAGTTGTTCGTATATTACGGTATCTCCGTGCTCACTGGCTGTTTGAAATGAAAGTACGAAAATAGACTCACGTACGAGGTCATAAAGTTTGTAATCTATGTTTGCAGTACATAACTCAATGTGTAATGTAAAAGATATGAGTTTAAATATGTATACAATATTGGCTTACTCTTGATCACATCAGAAATGATATCTGCTAGAGAACTAAGATTACCAGCATAGTCCAAAGAATCGCCGAACTTAGTGTCAGTGGGCAGGGCACATTCTCGTAGATCATAGTCGATGGGTTGGAAGGTTTCTTAAAAGGTGGATCGATGACCTGGTAAGGGTCTCAAAAATACGATGGATGCACAGGACCGGTCGTTGTGACGAAGCTTGGGGAAAGCCTATATCCAGCAGTAGACGTCTTTTAAATGACGATGATGATGATGAATTTAAAAAAAGGGCTTCCCCAAGTTTTTCCAGAAATACTTCTCTTCCGCTGTCTTGAACAATTCCTCGTTTAATATAAATAAAAACCGGTCAAATGTAAGTCGAACTTGTACCGATCGCGATGGAGTCATACAAACTATTACATATGTAAATAGTTTCGATTCCTAAATGGAGTTTCGAAGATGCTTCCGGATCGGAAAAAAATATTATTTTGTGAACTAACTAGAAATTTTCGGGTAAAAGTATTTTTCAGTGACTTCTGCTATCACAACTTGCATTGGTCCAAACAGATTTTTCCTTGATTTCTGCTATCAGAACTTGCGTTGGTCCAAACAGGATTGTAAGTCAACGGAAAACATAATAATGATGACGACAACAAACACTAAAATGCACGAAAAAATTCGACTCCATTTAACGGTTACCACTAGAAACATTTTCGTTTCAACCCTTTACCGACCATGGGCTTTAGACCCAGATGTTTATCCCCAAGGGGCGCAATAAGCCCTTCACGTCGCCATACACCCTGTTACGATCTACGTTATAAATTACAGACCCACGTATTTCCACCTGTTACTTAGTATAATAGTCCAGTCAAAATAGACATTCCAGTTTGCATTAATTCCCAACAAGCTGGATTTTTGTGCAGGCCTTGAATACGTCATTATGAATGATATGTCAAAAGTCCCCATCGATCCCGCTTGTGCGTTGTTTTTTATTCGAGGTCAAAGGTCACAAATTAGCATTTTTTGCGTATATCTCTGAAACAACGTGAGCTATCGAAAAATGGTTCAGGCAAAGTGTGTAGATCGTAAAATTGTCTACAAAAAAGATTCACACTTTTTCTTCTACGGTGCACTGTTCTCGAATTATGGCTATTTTAAACATAGAAAATACGAATATGCACTCATACTAAGGGATGATGGGTTCGATGAATATTTGAAGGACAAACCATCTGTAACGATACATAAGCAGTGTCGTAAAGCATACACCCGGAAGAGCAGCATCGCTGCAGCTAAAAGACAGCTTGAGGCGGAGATAGCTACCACATCTGGGATTAGTCCTCCTCGTACTAGTACGAGGTAATGAATCGTCTTTTTGACGAAATACTGTTTGTTCTCTGGCAATGAAGCAGATAAAACGGCTGAAATAAAAAAAAAGCGCAGCATCTTCGATCAAGAGTGTCCTCAACTTTCAACCTTTGACTTCAAGAAAACCATCTTTAAGGAAGCTCAGACTCGTTCTCATGAGCTAGCAAGTAGTGTCATTGCCTGCATTCAGTATGAATATGACTTAGTTGCTGATGAGGCTAAGTACTACAGTGATTGTTACAATTAAAATAAGACTTTCCAGCGGTCTAAAGTCACGATATCTCGAAAGCGATGCTTTATAAAAGAAAAGTGTCGAGATCTTTTTTGTAGACAATTTTACGATCTACAAACTTTGCCTGAACCATTTTTCGATAGCACTCGTTGTTTCAGAGATATACGCAAAAAACGCTAATTTGTGACCTTTGACCTCGAATAAAAAACAACGCACAAGCGGGATCGATGGGGACTTTTGACATATCATTCGTAATGACGTATTCATGGCCTGCACAAAAATCCAGCTTGTTGGGAATTAATGCAAACTTGAATAATAATTTAGTCTATTTTGACTGGACTATAACCACAATAAAGACATTTATTTTGATAAATTGATAGTAGTAGTATTTAAATATGTGTTTTATGACATAATAGAATGATTATGCCGTGTTTTAGTTGTTTGAGGCCCTGAGCATTTATGGGTTAACAGGGCCTGTGATTAAGTCAGAAGACTTTCCTTTTTATTAAGAACAGACAAAACGTACGTACGTTTTTTTTTATTATTATCGAAAGGCTTGCGTTTCACCACTATCTCCTGATGATAAGCAATGATGTGGCCAACGATGAAGCTTGCCTAGAAGTAACCTATTCACTCTTGACTTTAAGAGGCGGCAGAGAATTCCACTTCTTAGCTGTATGCACAATGAATGTATGCTTTGTACGTATAAGTGGGATGTACACCATTTATCTGTGGCAAAACGCCGACTGTTTAGAGGTCCAATGATAGAACGGACTTGGCGAAATTAAGTTGTGCACTCCTGAAATGAAGTTATAATATAAAACCATCCGCCTGGCAACTCGGAATCTATGCTCAAGACTTTGTAGTTTTGACTCAACAAGTGCATCATTGCCGATGATCTTCTTGGCTCGCTTCTCAATCGACTCTGGAGTATTAGGCTGGATTTAGGCAACTCATCATCATCTACCTAGCCTTTTTCCCAACTATATTGGGGTCGGCTTCCAGTTAAGCTGGATTTAGCTGAATACCAGTATTTTTACGCGGAGCGGCTGCCTACCAGACCTCCACAACCCATTAACTGGGGTAATACGATACTTCTTGGCAAGACTGGAGTCAGATTTACTGGCTTTTTTCTTCTTTGGCTGGCTTCTGGATTGAGGCAACCGCAGTGATTTTAATCCAGCCCAGTGTCGTCAGGGTTGGGACATAGATTGTCTGAAGCCCAGTGGTCCTGATAAAGCAGTTCTCTACTCTATTGAACATTTAACGTTACGTGAAATATGCTGAGTAACTCTTTGAGTATTTTCAACATCCCGTTTTATTGTAAAGTTTCAACTACACATTTCCAAGAACACAAAACCAAGGCTATTTCAAATATAAACATGTTTAACACATCACGAAGTTTCAATGCCTAGGAAACTAAATCAGCCTTCAAAAACTCTACCTCTAAATTTAAAACTAGAACAATTCTACCGTTAACCCGTTACTCGCCTCATCACTTAACCTACAAATAAAAATGTCAGTTAACCCTCCCTGTTTTTCTTTACACCGTAACAAATTTTATTCGCTTGGCCCACAGAACTTGGAATCGATACAGAAGGACTAGACGTCATATTCATCATCGTCATTTTAGACCAAAGACGTCCACTGCTGGACATGAAAGAAGCCCAAGTGTTACCGCAATAAACGGTCCTATGCGTCTCGCATCCAACGGATTCCCGCAACCCTTACTAGGTCATCAGTCCACCTTGTGGAAGGCCTTTTTTCCAAAGCTGTGCCTTATGTTACAAGGTCGCCTCTCCAGAATCTTTCGGCCCCATCGGCCATCTGAGCAATATGCGCTACCCGTTCCCGTTTAAGTTTTGAAGAATCATAACCATCATAAAATTAAATAACCTGTTTTCTATGACTCATGGGTTTTCCGCTAAACGGAGCAATTCCATTATTATGCGTGCGACAGACTCCGGCAGGGAATACCACTTCTTAGCTGTGAAGTGGAATGGGAATTCCACTTCACAGCAGGCTTCACGGCAGGGATACCGGAGTCTGTGTTTCCCGATAGCTACAACTTAGGGGTCTTTAAGTCGAGAGTCAATTTTTTATAGGTGAGATCTAAGCAAGCGTGCTCCATCGTCAGTCACATCATCGCTTACCATCAGATGAGATAGTAGTTAAATGCGAGCCTATGATTGATAGGTATTTGAATGTATGACCTGCTTTAGGGCTATTGTATTTCCAGGGCTATCGACGTCACGTGCTGCCGTGCACAACATGGAACAGGGGAGACTTAACAGTCTCCTCAGGGATGTGCTCTATAAGGCGTTGTACAGAGGGGGTTTCGGGGTGGTCTTTTAAGAGGACACGGGGCCCTCTCCCATGTGCAGATGGTGATCACCGGGGTGGTTTTAGTGAGGTAAGAATCCCACACTCACTGGTCTTTTTCCCCAAAAGTCCAGGCGCCTTATGAAGGTTTCCCCCGAAAACAAAAAAAAGCGCTATCGACGTGTTTCTTGGCTCTGTGGTCTTCTACCCCCAAACAGACTCGTAAAAGTATTCAGGTGTGTTCTATTTAAGTTTCTTTTCGCCATGAGCTCGTGTAATGAGGTTTTTTATGTGCGTAGGTGCGGGTTTTTGTGGTTTCGAATGAAATAAATAATTAAAGCGTGTGTGTTTGTTCCGTTTTATCACGCGTACAAGCCGGCAAAGAAACTATCTACAGTTGAACAATATAATGGTAATAGAGAGCAAGGCCAAAGAAATTTTATGGATGTATTGTATAAAGAGCGATATGAAAGAAAAAGGAGTTAGTGATGGCGCGACGGATGAGAGGACAAATGAAAGAAAAAAACATGTTGCTCCGACCCCAAATAATATAGAAAATGGATAGAAAGATGATGATGACTACATAATAAATATAATAATATACAAAATACCCCATGGCGCGGGCTTACAAACGGCAAGCAACGGTAGGTCGCCGTCCAACTGGCCAGTAAAGACCCAACCCGGGTCAATGGCGCAAAGCGTTCCACGTGACGCACGTATCAAAGAGATGCGAGCAAGCTTGTCTTAAGTATGTATACGAGTAGATCAGTTACTTTTTAGGGTTCCGTAGCCAATTGGCAAAAACGGAACCCTTATAGTTTCGCCATGTCTGTCCGTCCGTCCTCGCTTAATCTCTGTGACTGTTAGCTCTAGACAGCTGTTTGGTACCAATATGTATATCAATCACGCCGACAAAGTGGTAAAATAAAAATTGGAAAAAAAATTAATAATAGGGTAGCCCCCCTACACTACATGTAAAATGTAAAGTGTTTTTTTTTTAATTTCAAGCCTAACGTGTGATATATTGTTGTATAGGTTTTCAAAAATGAATAGGGGTTTACTAAAATCTTTTTTTAATAATATCAATAATTTCGGAAATAATTGCTGCCAAAGTAAAAAACAATGCGTCCCCCCCCCTCTAACTTTTGAACCATAAGATTAGAAAATATGAAAAAAATCTGGAAAGTAGAGCTTTATAAAGACTTTCTAGAAAAATTATTTTGAACTTCGGACGGGAAACTACGGAACCCTACACTGAGCGTGGCCCGACACGTTCTTGGCCAGTTTTTATTTTATTGTTGTTTGTTGAAGGAGCTACATTGGGTGTGTAGCTCCATCTCTATGTCTCGCTCGCACGCCAGTAATTTTAACACGTCATGGTAAAGCTCCTGGTATTGTACGATAACGACTTTAAAGTGAAACTTTTATTTCATCTTCTCAAACTTTTTCGTCTGTGTGTTGCATGTCGCGTCACGGTCTGCCACGGAGTAGGGACAAAACGAAAGGTGCTCGTCAGAGCAGCCCCGAGGCCAATATGGCGACGCCTATAGTTAATGGAATAATATTCCGAATTAAGTTAAATGTCTATAATGTGCAAAAAAGTTTCACTTTAACCGTGGTTTCTAAAAAACCACACAATCCTTTTTTATCATTTGTGCAGATTCAAAACTGCACCTATCGTCTGTTTTTTAAACCCTGAGACTAAAATGACATTTCAACACATAAGAACTGGCGTCATTCCTATAGTAAGTTTGTTACTTGTGTCAATTTAGTCTCAGGGTATAAAAAACAGACGATAGTAAATCTTTAATGTACTTGTATCTAATCTCATTCATTTCTAAGTCTGTACAGTAATCAGCTCGCACGATTGCATCGCTGTGAAGTCGAGCGCTCAGTTTACACAGCTCTGTATACACAGGGTATTGAGAGGGGACTAGACTACAATTGAGGTCTATGAACTATGAGTTAGATACAGTTTGATCGCGTTTGGGAGTGAGTAGGGATCGTTTGCATTTCGGAGAGTGTGCCTGTGCACAGGAATTGCACAACTTAATTCCTTCAAGCCCGTTTCATCATCGGACCACAAGACGTACGGCAATGCGCCACCGGTACATGGTGAACATCCCACCCATGCGTTCAAAGCTTTTTGGGAGTTCATTTATTATGCTTACTGCTAAAGAGTGAATTTCCCTGCCGGGTTCTGTGTTTCCTGATAGCTACAACCTAGGAGTCTTTAAGGCAAGAGTGAACAGGTTGCTTCATCTGCTTTGGCAAACGTGCTCCATCGTTGACCACATGATTACTTACCATCAGGTGAGATGTGGTCAAGCGCGAGCCTATCAATAGTAAAATAAATAAATAATAGGTGATTGATAAAGTGGGTAACTGCAACACCAGGTAATAAATGATTTTTTCATCCCATCTATTCGAAAAGGACGACTTTGTTCGCCTTTAAGTGCGACCAAAGGTAGTGTTTTCTGTATCAAACTTTTAACGGGAAATAAAAGTATTTTTATTTCCCGTTAAATGTTTTATTCCCCGTTAAGTATTTTTATTCCCCGTTATCTGAAATAAGTGCGAAGCAATGAATTTGGAACATCTAAGT
The DNA here is from genome assembly GCA_030763345.1 of Mythimna separata. Classification (NCBI taxonomy): domain Eukaryota; kingdom Metazoa; phylum Arthropoda; class Insecta; order Lepidoptera; family Noctuidae; genus Mythimna; species Mythimna separata. Next base: position 10,810,134 of record CM061190.1, read on the forward strand.
GTTTAGCGCCAAAGAAATTGAACGCATATATTGTTTGAATGATAAATACAACAAAAATGACTAAATTTTATAAATATGTCTAAAACCAAACAAAAATAGATTAAAATGACTAAAAATGACTAAGTATTACAAAAATAGACTAAAATAGATTAAAATGATTAAAAATGACGAAGAATTACAAAAATGACTAAAAATAGATTAAAATGACCATAAATGTCAAAAAGTGACTAAAATGACTAAAATGACAAAAAATATGACTAAATTACTAAACATAGATTAAAATGACCAAATCTGTCTAAAAATGACTAAAATAACAAAAGATGACTAAAACCAAACAAAAATAGATTAAAATGACTAAGTATTACAAAAATAGACTAAAATAGATTAAAATGACTAAAAATGACTAAGTATTACAAAAATGACTAAAATAGATTAAAATGATTAAAAATGACGAAGAATTACAAAAATGACTAAAAATAGATTAAAATGACCATACATGTCAAAAAATGACTAAAATGACTAAAATGACAAAAAAATGACTAAACATAGATTAAAATGACCAAAACTGTCTAAAAATGACTAAAAATGACTAAAATTACAAAAAATGACTTAGAATTACAAAAATGACTAAAAATAGATTAAAATGACCAAAAATTACAAAAAATAACTAAAAATAACTAAAAATGACAAATGATAAAATGATGAGGCCTTTTATTTCCTCATAGAGGGTGATGAAAAGTAGAGTGTATGACTCGGGCGCAAATATATTTTTGGCTCGGGCGACGTACTTTGAATCCCTCGCTACATTCAGGATTCTACTAAAGAACCCCTCGCTACGCTCGGGATTCTACACAAGAATCCTTCACTTCGCTCTCGATTCAAAAAACGCCCTCGCCGTAAAAATATTACTTTGCTCCCTTATGATACAATCTACTATTTTAAGGTGGGATATCATCTACTGACTTCTCCGGCTCTACTGTGGAGCAGGAGGGTATGTCAGAGTTTTACTGACTAAAAATCAAAAACCACACCTAAGTGCTTTCTTTGCCTTTGAGTTCCAGGACCACGGGTTTGCTTTTCAGAAGAAAACTTTATGGCCCCAGAAGGCTTCGGTCCTACTTAATCCTTACAGTTTTGGTGACGATCTCTGTAAAGTGCAGTTCAGTACATTTTGACCCGTTTGTAGGTGAACATAATTAAATGTACTGAACAGCAGATTTCGCGGCTTCAGGTCAGTCACCCTTTACATATATGAACGGTGAAGGAAAACATCGTGAGGAAACCGACATGTCCTAGCACAAAAAATTCGTAAACATGTGACATCCACCAATCCGCACTGGGCCCGCGTGGTGGATTACAGACCATTCCCTGTCCTAGAGAGGAGGCCTGAGTCCCAACAGTGGGAACATTATGAGGCCGAAAATGCTATACATATATAGATTAGTAATATTAATTAATATTAGCACTTTACAAATAAGTACTAATTAGAGTAAGTAATTAGAGTAGTAGTATTAGAGGAAGTAGTTTTAGGTACTAATTTGTTAATTTTAAACTCCGCCCCTAACCGAAATTATTCCAAACTTTAAATATCACATTCAAATACAATAGCGTATAGATTTTTATAACAGATACTCGATACTTAGCGGTAACAGTTACGAAACTCATTAAAATCTTTGATAATATCAGTACTGGTAATACTGATATCAAAGAAGTAGTTGATCCATATTACTTAATGAGAATATCTTCACGAACAGGCTGACATTGTGCGTAAGAAAGGCACGAACCACTACGTAATAATGTAAGAGGTCACTGACTTTACTGAATACCTAAAGTCTCATTACATCGTTAGGGTTCCGTACTCGAAGCCTACTGGGGCAATAAGTTTACTTTAGAAAGGGAAACCCACCGTTCTAGAACACAAAGTCAAAGAAGGTAGGTTCATAGGTGTGGTTTTTACCATACATCTATTATCAGACTGTATCTCATAACCCGTAAGAGATACTCGTACCTAGAGAATTTTCACAGAATGTGTACTTCTATTGCCGCTTCAACAACAATTAATATATCATCATCTACCTAGCCTTTTACCAACTATATTGGGGTCGGCTTCCAGTCAAGTCGGATTTAGCTGAATACCAGTATTTTACGAGAAGCGGCTGCCTACCAGACCTCCACAACCCATTAACTGGGGTAACACGGTACTTCATGGCAAGACTGGAGTCAGATTTACTGGCTTCTGATTATCCGTAACGACTGCCAAAGATCTACAAATGACAGACGGGACCTACGGCTTAACGTGCTTTCTCTACTTTACTCGGTATGTTAAGATGGTCATCCATTCACAGACCAACCTTGGCAAGCGTTGCTTAACCTTAAGATCGACCTGTGCGGCTGTTATTATCTAGCCACGAGCTCCTCAACACATAACATACAGCGCTAATGCTTCCGCTTAATTGCTTGCATAGGGACTAGCGACCACCTGCCTACCTACACGTTTGTTATTTCGCCACAACCCCTAGGGTCAAAGCCAGGGAGAAAATATACAGAAAATATTCCTTTCTTGACAATTTTCATGAAATGCGAACAACTGGTCTAATAATTGGGTAGGCCATGAATAATTCTTTATATCAAAAGGAGGTTATGTAAGATTTTGTTGTTCTTCTTTTTGAGTTTTTTTATTATTTTAATGTTGTACACGTGGCCGGCTAAAAAAATATTTTCTACCTGTCGAACTTCGGATTAAAAGAAAGATAATATTATGATTATCATAAAAAAACAGGCGCACTAATTTATTAAGAGCCTATTCACTCTAGCCTTGAAGACACCCAAATTATAATCGGACGGGAAGACCGTAGCAGGCAAATTATTCCAGCCCTTCGATGTACACGGTATAAACGACGAAGCGAAGCGCTTAGTCCGGACCGTAGAGGTTCTACAACGTAAGGATGGATATTCGCCGTACGACGGTTTGTCCGATGGTAAAAAGGGGATGGCAAAATCAATTCGTGTAATTCCCGCGCACACTCTCCGAAATGCATCCTGTAAAATACCGAAAGGCTATCCTACGCCTGTACGCAAGCACAAACAAAATTCGATGCACTCCCTACAATTCAACCTACCAATTGAAAGAAGTGTGATCGACCACAATTATTGATGACATGAGGTTACAGTGTAGACACCTTATGTGCCTTTGTCACGCCACTGTAGAACAGAGTTGACGGCGAAACTGTATTTAAAACCTAGTTTTATGTGAGTTTACTGTAGTTTTAATATTGTCGAAAGCTAGTTATTAATGCTTGTGGTAGGACTTTTTAGCTGACTGCGCCAAAACGAGAGATATGTTTTTTTTTATCATAATTGAAAGGCTCGCGCTTGACTACTATCTCACCTGATGGTAAACGATGGTGTATTTTTAATTAAATTACATAAACTAGTGTTTGAATGCCTTCCCACCTGATGGTAAGCAGTGATGAAATCCTTGATTGTGAAGCGCATTAGTTTATTAAGAGGCTACTCTAGGCTTGAAAACATCTGAGTTATAATCGGATGGGAAGACCGCAGCAGGCAATTTTTTCTGGCCCTTCGATGTATGCTATATTAACAACGAAGTAAAACGCTTAGCGTTTAGAGTTTTTAGGACTGTGGAAGTGATAACAATGTAGAGGTGAATACTCGCTGTATGTCGGTTCTCAGATAATAGAAAGGCGATATCGAAATCAAGTCATATCAACTCAAGTTTGATTCAAGTCAATTTCAAGGCACTCACAACAATCGTTTTTACCCAAAAAAACAACTACTAATTTATTCATACATTCATTAAAGTTTCTAGACAACTAGTCATAGCTTCTTGCTTCAATAAAAAAACTGTAAAAAAAATTATACTTTGTAGTCCTGTAAATGTAGTATAGTAGTGAACCGTAAAACTACTTTGTAACCCGTAGTAGTGTAGTCTTACGCCCGTTTTCAATAAGCTATCTATCATATATCGGAGATAGAAAAACAAATGAAACAACAGAAACATGTCAAATTTTTGTATTGTATCTTTTGTTTTACTGTCTCCAGTATGCCAAAACCGGAGGTAGATAGCTTATTGAAAACGGGCATTAATAAAACAGCACGACAGCGCGCTACGCCGTAGCCAACAACGTGACGGTATGTGCTACGCCGCGCCGCTACGACAGCAAATAAAAGAAGTGCTACGCGACGAGCACAAACTCTTTGCTCTTCGTAACTTTTATTTTTTTTATGGTTGTTGTACTTTGTAGAATGAACGTGTCTGGTTGTTGTGGATGTTTTATTTGAAAAACTAGCTTTTGCCCGCGGCGTCGCCTGCGAGAAATTCAATAATGATTCTAAGGGAAGATACGTCTGGAATAGAATAGTAGATTATGTGACTAGGATATAAAGCAGTGTCTTAGAGTCGCGGGCGGCATGTTAAATTCCAACAGAAACGAAGGTTGATAAGTTTAAGACCCGAACGCAGTGAGGGGTTTATACCTATTAACTCGTGAGCATTGTAAGGGTGTTAAATAAAACCTGAGTCCGTTTAACCGTTTGAATTACAAGGAATAACAAACAAACCCATATACACACATGCATGAACACGTGCGTACAAAATAAAATAAGTCGAATATTTTTTATGAAAAAAAAGTCTGTTTCCTCATCACTTTTTAGGGTTCCGTAGCCAATTGGCAAAAACGGAACCCTTATAGTTTCGCCATGTCTGTCCGTCCGTCCTCGCTTAATCTCTGTGACCGTTAGCTCTAGAAAGCTGAAATTTGGTACCAATATGTGTCAATCACGCCGACAAAATGCAAAAAAAAAATTGGTAAAAAATGTTTTATTAAGGTAGTCCCCCTACATGTAAAGTAAAAAGCGATTTTTTTTTTTAAATTTCAACCCTAACGTGTGCTATATTTTTGGATAGGTATTCAAAAATGAATAGGGGTTTACTAAAATCATTTTTTGATAATATCAACAATTTCGGAATTAATCGCTCCAAAAGTAAAAAACAATGCGTCCCCGGCCCCCTCTAACTTTTGAACCATAAGTTTAGAAAATATGAAAAAAATCTGGAAAGTAGAACTTTATAAAGACTTTCTAGGAAAATTATTTTGAATTTGATGGGACGAACAGTTTTTGGAAAGTTGGGGACACTTATTTTGACGGACGGGAAACTACGGAACCCTACACTGGGCGTGGCCCGACACGCTCTTGGCCGGTTTTTTTTTAATATCAAAGGCGATAGTCTCAACTGGGTTCGATTTCTTTTCATAAACACTTAACAAAATCAGGTTACAGCTAAACAAAAGTCACTTTTGAGAAATAAGCCAACAAACAAAACTGAGATAACTAAGTTAAAACTTAAGAATTCAAACTTGGGTCATACATGTGTGGTATCGATTCCTCCCCTAGGGTGGTAATGTTCTATTTAAACAAACGGATTTAGTCTAGACTCAGTGTAGACAGTTATTGGCTGTAGGGGGAGAAACATACATTACACTTCATTTGAGCTCGGCCGAAGTCGGGTAAAAAGCTTGTTTTAGTTTTTTTTATTTTTGTACTCAGACAGAAATAGTAACAGACATTAAGAATAGGAGTACCAAGGAACTGCATGTTTTATAGAAATTTCTTCCAGCGCAAAGAAATAGGAGAAATTGCCTGCTGCGGTTTTCCCGTCCGACTACAATTTAGGTGTCTTCAAGGCTAGAGTGAATAGGCTCTTAATAAGCTAGTGCGCCTCACCATCAACGATTGCATCACTGCTTACCATCAGGTGGGATCGCAGTCAAGCACTAGTTTACAACAAATCGAAAAATATATATATAAAGAAATCTATACAATAGTGTGTAAAAGCTGGAGAAAAGTATAGTATGATCAAAATTATAATGTTCCCAATACAGGTATTTACTGGGACGCAGACCTCCGCTCTATGAGGGGAATAGGATATCACATGTCTTTGAATTTTGATTCTATGGTCTGTTTTTCAACCCTGAGACTAAATTGACACAAGTAATGTCAAAGTTACTATAGGAATGACGCCAGTTCTTTTGTGTTCAAATGTCATTTTTGTCTCAAGGTTTAAAAAACAGATGATAGTGCATGCCAGTTTCCTTACAATGCTTTCCTTCACCGTTTCGAGAGTAATAATTACATCTGCTCTACAATTTTTATAAATTTATGTAGTAGTTTAATTTAATATTTAATTATTATGTAGTAGTTCATGCATAATAGAAGATTTTCAGAGGTTTTTACTGGATTAGTTTTACACAAAGGTCCTGTGTAAAAAGTAGTTGTTAGAAAGTACCTCCTACTACGTTCCTTACATACCTACCTCTTTTACCTTCATTTAGTTTCAGGTAAAGGAATCAAAACAAGACAAATATAATCCTTGTTATTCCCATCCCATTCATATATGTATCTATATTCCCATTAATAAACAGATCAACAAAAAATCCATCGCTTTATTTCAACCCTTAATACCGTTGTCCCAAACAAAATCACATACCTAGGTACAACTAGACTCAGTGTAACCTCCCAATTTCCCCTATCAGATTTCAACCTTCAACGTCACCCATATTAGTTTTCAAAGCGATTTTATCCCCATCTGGCGAACCTTTAGACGCGTCTGACGAACCTTTACACGCGTCTGGCGTACCTTTATACGTGTCTGGCGAACCTTTATTAGCACTATCTATTAATTAACTTCGTGTTTCGCATATACAGGGTGCGCGAATACGCTGGCAGGTGAGAAAGTCTGGTGTTTTAATTGTGAAAGGATATAATTCTCTTTGGCCTTTATCATATTTGTGTGAATAACCAGCTTTTTAGTTTGTATTACTTTAATATTACTTCGTAAAAAAATCTGTCTGCAATTAAGCTACTATATTTTTTAAGGCTGAAGAACCACCAAACTTTAATGGCGGTGGACATGGCATGTTACTTGCAAAACAGAGCCCGAATGGGACCGAAAAGGCCTAAAATTACCTGGAGTCATGGGAATCCGATGCGAGACAGCGAGACACTCAGGAACAGTGTCATTGTGGCGAAGAAAGGCTTAAGTCTAACAGTAAATGTCTTTCGACTGATATACTCTAACGGCCGAAACCAATAACCTATCGCTCTCCAGTTTTGGCACACTGGAGATTGTAAAACAAATGATACAATACAAAAATTATCATTTTTTCTGTTGTTTCATTTGTTTTTCTATCTCCGATATGTGATTGATAGGTTATTGGGTTCGGCCGTAAGTCTGCAACAACACTTCTGCAGTAAATGTTTAAACTATTTTGTACTCACGCAGCGTTTTTGTTTCACCCTGTACATTTTATGACATGCGGTTTTAATCCTAAGTAGCTATGATGATATTCATTAATGTTTTTAATGGGGTATTATGTAAAATGGAAATGATGATGATGCTTTTAATGAAAAGCGACAAAGTAGTAGCATGAGACTTTTCACTGTTGAAAATCCATTTTTCAATGGTATGAATGCTGTAAAATGTACGATTACGATATTAAATCCTAGCAATTTTAAAAAAGAATAAGAATAATTTATTATTTCAATAGATACATTTAGAGATGTTGGTTTCCTGGAACTCACACTAGGATTCCCTGTGACGTGAGATCCAGGCTCCCGCCATACCTTACTTAATACATAAATAAATTCTAACTTAAATTTTATTTTTTAAAGTAATACAAAAAAAAGAAAGAGTATAGTGGTTACCTACTGAATGTGTGTGTATAATGAATAGTGTGAGATAAAAATATAATATGTTTGGAGTTAAGGTAGTTATGATTATGAATAAAAGTGTGTGTGTACCTATGCAAGTGTATGATAAATATATATATGACGGCGCGGCGGCGCCCGGATTATGAATTAGTTTCAACTATAAAGTTTGAATAACTTGATTTTGCAATGTTGCTAGTTTAAAGAATTATGAGCGGGTAACCCCGAATAGAGTAGTAAGTGTCAGTCTGAGTGATGGCGGCGGTCAAATGGATTTGATGGCTGCAAAAACGAAGATTACACATGCTAACCTATTGGCTCGAAATATGTTTGATTTTGTACAAAATTGTAAGACAGGCAAATAAGTAGACATTGTACAATACAAGTGTGCTTTTATTTTCAAATTCCGGTCGTTACAACGCCCACGATGGATAGATAAAGCCTACCGCTACGAGGCCCCTTCTGACGCTCCGGCATCAGAAGTGGGATTACCTGTAACGAACCAGAAACAGAATACAGGTCATTGCGTTCATATTTTACAAGATTATGAGTGTGAACGTTGGAAACGTCTTTTTGAAATGCAACTCGAACGCCCCACGTGTGAAACGGCTTCTATCACAGCCAAGAAAATCGCAAAGACAAATGTGCACGTATTTGAAAGTGACATTGTAACGGAAAAATGGCGTTTTCTCTTATAGCAGCAAAACAAAAACTTGATGCTTGCACGATAAAGCAATGAAAATACCTGCAATTGTGGATGTTCGCCTTCCGAATTTTGACTCTGAAAAACGGAATGTCGACCCACGGGCATGGCTGGCAACAGAAGACATGTGTGTGATCAATCCGAATAGTCAAGGTTGACTGCCTTGAGCCGCGCACTCAAGGGAGAAACTTTGTCATATCTGTCATCAATATCTTACCCTGGGATGAAATGGAGTGACTTTAAGGAACTGTTTGTAGCCAGCTGATATCGCGAAGAACGATGCGCGAGTCCAGCGCTTGTCGTTCACTATGGACATCAAGACCCGCAACGATCTACAGCGGAAACTGAAGGCTGTTTCATTTCTGAAAAGGAGCGCCCCACTAGTACCACCAGACGGTGCATATGGAATGCAATAAAGAATTGAGTATTGAGTATTGAATATTTGGTAATGACCGTGAAGGTCCTGACGCCAAGAGAAACCGCCCGAATCGACCCTACGCTGGACCCAAATGTTTCAACTGTGGGAAAACAGGACATAGATCAGCGCAATGTCACCTGAATAGAGACTCGAAGGTATATGAAGAGCAAACAAGATCGACGGCTTCTGGTAGTGGCAAGAGTATCCACGCAACAGGGAGAGCCGACTGAATCACTTGCTTCAATTGTCGTGAACAAGGACACTACGCATCCAACTGTCCATAAGAGGGATGCCAAGGAGGCGAATAACCGTCGCGCTGACAGTTGAAAAGCGAGTTGATGGGTGCCTGGTTGGCGCGCCTGCTGGATACTTACGGCATTCTGGTGATTAATTTGATTTTTATTATGACTCTGGTGCGGAATGTTCGCTTCGACAAATTCCTTAACAAAATCTGTCTCTTGTAAATTTGATGGTAAATGACATAATGAAAATGTGACATTGACTGGTATTGGAGTGACTTCTGTAAGGTCGACTGTACAAATTATGACTACTGTTGAGATCAATGGAATTATTTTAGAAATTCTTTTCCACGATTTACCTGACAATTTTTGGGACATGAAATCATGCTTAGACGTGAAGTTTTATCAATATTGGTCTAGCAGTTCATATGTCGTCAGATGACATACGATTTGAGAAAATACGGACAGTTCAGATATATGACGTAAGGGTTGCCTATAAATTTAACTTTTACACGATAGACACTGACGTTCCTCCTGAAAGAAACTGAACTCTTTAACGAATGTTCGAACCTCCAGTTATTCAAGGTTACTGGACTAAGAGTAGTCAGAGATCACATGTAGAGCTCAATGATTAGTGTTTTGGATTTTCATTGGCCGTGTATATTGTGAAGGTACAACGATAGGTTAAAAAAATGTCAGAAAGTTATGTACCAGTGGAAGTAGTAAGAAGTACATAGAGATCACAGTAGTGATGAGCAAGCCTAAGATGTAGGGAGTACGCGAGTAGGTTTCTCTATCGGCCGTAGTAAGGTGATCCACGGTATTTGATGGTTCCAGAAGCTATTACGTAGCCGTGCGCGGTGCGTGTTTAGCTCTGACGGAAATCATGATCCGTGGTGATGGTAGTGAGTGATGTCCAGGGATTCACGATGTAGGATGGTACCAGTAGCTATTACGTAGCCGAGAGTGGTGCGTGTTTAGCACTGACGGAAGTCAGATTCGTGGTGACCTGGTTGGTGCACTTGTGAGAGAGCAACAGTGGTTGCTGTTCGGCAATGAGTGCCGTGGTGTTAGAGTGGTTTACTCGTGGCTATAGGCTCCTAAGGCTTTGAGATGAGAACAATTTAATGAACGTTGGTACATGACTGGATGACAATTTCAATTAATTCTTTTTAAATTGAGAATAATTGAGTTGAGTTTTGTACAAAGAAAAACATCGTAAGTGTTGTTGCACCTTCGTAGTGTAGTGGTTGAGCGATTAACTGCTGCGCTATGTGTTGCGGGTTCGATTCCTGCACGGAGCAGACATTTGTATGGTCTAGAGATGTTTGTTCTGGGTATAAATGTGTTGTGCGTGCGAGTTCACATGTTTGTCAACACACACACGAGTTAATGGTTCCTAGAGTTTTTGTCAGGAGTGACCGAGCGTTATGATACTGCGAGATGTATTTTGTTTCAGAGTAACACACAGGGACGGACGTCTTCTTTGGAAGTCTCATCAGCGGTCTTCCAGCTGAGATGGTGACTATGAAGATGAACACAGAGACGGACGAGACGTCTCGTCTGTGGAAGTCTTTCGGCTGATATGAAGTTGTTGGACCTTAAGTGTAAAGATTGTTGTAAAGATGCAAATGTAGTATGCAATTAACTCGGATTGCATACATTGCAATGCTGTTCGTGGCTGTGACTTACAGTTTGTGACTTGCGTCAGCATGGTGATGTAGGTAATCTTTGATCCTAATCTTCCAACAGAGCTGTATACAGATGCCAGCGCTGAAGATTATGGTGCAATATTAATGCAGCGAGTCGATGGCAAACTGGATGTAATTGAATTTTACAGTGGCCGAACCTAAGCGCTGATTCAAAATACAACTCGTATGAGCTGGAGACGCTTACAGCGGTGAACGCTGCCAATCATTTTCGTCACTATTTGCAGGGTAGAAGGTTTACTGTGTTTTAGGTTTCATTCGAGTTAAATGGCGGATTAGAAATCCAAACCAACCAATTTGAGACAGAATGTGCCGACGACGGCGATGGTAAGTAATTACGTTTCCTTTCAATTGTACTTTGTAGCCTGTGTGGCAATGAGTAGCCTGTGTGGCAATGAGTAGTCTGTGTGGCAATGAGTAGCCTGTGTGGCAATGAGTAGCCTGTGTGGCAATGAGTAGCCTGTGTGGCAATGAGTAGCCTGTGTGGCAATGATTAGCCTGTGTGGCATCGACTAGCCTGTGTGGCGATGACTAGCCTGTGTGGCATTGACTAGCCTGTGTGGCATTGACTAGCCTGTGTGGCGTTGACTAGCCTTTGTGGCACTGACTGGCCTGTGTGGCATTGACTAGCCTGTGTGGTACTGACTGGCCTGTGTGGCATTGACTAGCCTGTGTGGCATTGACTGGCCTGTGTAGCGCTGACTGGCCTGTGTGGCACTGACTTGCCTGTGTGGCACTGACTTGCCTGTGTGGCACTGACTTGCCTGTGTGACATTGGCTGACGTTTGTGATATGTTATGTGTGTCTTTTACGAAACATGAAATTGAAATCACTAAGTTGTTCACATAACATGAGCAAATTTGAGGGGTCAGGGAGACCGAACGGAGTCTACTGTAATGGACTATGTCTTCGGCTTACAGATGAGAGCGATACACACGAGGACGTGTGATGATGCAGGACGGCCGTGACGGCGCGGCGGCGCCCGGATTATGAATTAGTTTCAACTATAAAGTTTGAATAACTTGATTTTGCAATGTTGCTAGTTTAAAGAATTATGAGCGGGTAACCCCGAATAGAGTAGTAAGTGTCAGTCTGAGTGATGGCGGCGGTCAAATGGATTTGATGGCTGCAAAAACGAAGATTACACATGCTAACCTATTGGCTCGAAATATGTTTGATTTTGTACAAAATTGTAAGACAGGCAAATAAGTAGACATTGTACAATACAAGTGTGCTTTTATTTTCAAATTCCGGTCGTTACAACGCCCACGATGGATAGATAAAGCCTAGACCGCTACGAGGCCCCTTCTGACGCTCCGGCATATACACACATCAAAAGTGTCTAGGGATCAAGCATTTTTATGCGGATTTCTTGAGATTGAGATGTGGCTTTGTAATAAATTTATGATTTTATAAATTTATATGGATCCTTTTTGGTGCATTTCATAATTTGAATCAGGAACTGTGAATCAAATTCGAGTAAAAGATGAAAATCAGCTGGCAATATTTTCCCTATAAAAACATACAACGCATTGAAGACATTATTAGTGCTACTGTTTCCCTACTACTGATTAAAACCAACGTTATTATGGAGCGGCGACGTCATTAAAGCAGGGAAGAAATGCTCAGAGCCGTGGGAATGATAGAAGCTGGTTCCCGGCAACGTACTGTGGCTTTAGCTCTGAATACAAGTCAGAGTGTTATCAGTCGACTTTGGACACGTTACCGAAGCACTGGTACCGTGGCTGAGCGCCATGGAGGACGGTATCGCTGCACCACACGGAGACAAGACCGATACATTCAAATCTTAACTCGAAGAGCTCCAACAATAACCGCCATGATGTTAGCCGTGAGGCTTCATCACTCTTCAAGGAACTTAATTAGCGACCAAACAGTCAGAAACCGCTTGCATGAAGTGAACCTTCATTCCCGAAGACCGCTACGGGTACCACCTATAGCAATGCACAATCGTAGGATTCGATATCAATGGGCTCTTGAACACAGAAATTGGGCAGAAGAACAATGACGTTTCGTGTGCTTTTCTGATGAGTCTCGTTTTGGTATGAGGCCGGATACAAGACGTATACGACACTGGAGAACCCCTGGACGCCAACAGCGATTAAAATCCTGCCAGGAAGGCCATCCTTATAGTGGTGGAACCATCATGGTATGGGCGGGTATTTGGATCGGCGGAAGAACTGAGTTGATTTGGATCAGAGGCAACCTCAACGCTCAAATTTATGCTGAGACGATTGTATCAGACGTCATCGTTCCTCTACAAGTGCAAATCGGTCCCTTATTTCAGTTAATGCATGATAATGCACGACCGCACACCGCAAGAGTTGTAAGACAGACTCTCGCCGCAGCTAACATCAATGTCCTGCCCTGGCCTGCTCAGTCGCCAGACTTGAACCCGATTGAGCATGCATGGGATATGCTACAGAGAAGAGCTCTGCCGAATATGGAGGGTATCCAGTCGCAAGAAGACCTTTTTTTGTTGTTGCAACGAACATGGGCGGCCATTCCACAGCGTGATTTGGATTAACTCATTTTGAGTATGCCAAACCGATGTTCTTGTGTTGTTAGTGTTCGCGGTAGAAACACGGATTATTAATTGTTTAAGTTACACAATAAAATTAAAAAAAAAACTGTTATTTCAGTCTTTTTTTCGAACTTTAATGTTAGTGGTTCAAATGTCAAAAATCCCTTTATTAGGAAAATGGCAAATTTCTTTATTAATGCAAAGGTGACTTGGTTTATCGTTACTGTGACAAACGAAAACACTTTATTTGATGAATCCTTAAAGAAAATTTTAATTAATATCAATCAGGAGAAAAGTTATTGCAAAAATATATGTTGATCCCTAGACACTTTTGATGTGTGTATATGAGCGTGTGGTCTAACAATGTGTGCTCCGTGAGCTTACCATCTAAGTTAACAAATCTTCCGTCGTATCATAATCTAAAGTTAGTAGCCACTTAGTTACTGTAGATCTGCACTGGTTTTGTGTTAAGGGGAGAATTTTGTATCGGTTATTGAGTTCAAAAAGGTTATAGTTAATTGCTATTTGTTAATTATCGCTATATCGGAACTAAAATTCAAAATCCTGCATCGTTTTATCAGAGTTCTCAGCTCTATTAAAACAGTCAACAGTATACATTCCGAAATCAACTGTCGACATTTGTTTTCGAACTGTTTACGCTGTCTGGTCTGAGGATCCTCCATTTGCAATGCAATGAGAGGTTTCCAGAACTTTACACCCTGTAATAGACCTTAACCTATCACATACCCGCAAAATAAGACACAACAGTAAAAACCATAACAGCGCGGTCTCATAGGACCGGTCGGGGATTCATGAACTAAACAAAGCTTTTTTTGGACGGGAAATCATCCAATAACTTCTCCCACTTTAGGATGGAGTGGGAGAGCGTGTAAAACTTTTACATTTTAGAACCACGGGTTTTCTTTTCAGAAATATCACGTGGACCGATGATACAGTGAGTGTGTTTTGCCGTGATTTAGTGTCGAGTTACAATAGTGTGCGTAGCAAGAGACAAAGAAAGAGGGTAGACAGATTTATCTGCTTTTAGCAAAAAATTTTTCCATCCACCCGCACTCTCCAGTCATCCCGCGATCATGGCGCTTGCAACAGCGTCGAAAAATCGGGAACTCAAAATAAATAAAAATCACGGAAGATATCCCGTAAGTGACAATTTAAGTTATAAATTGTTCAGAAACTACAGAAACAGAATATATGAAACCAGCCAAAATAAAGTACCTCCAACAAAAAATAAACAAATCTCCATACACCGACACACAAATCAATTCACCCACGAACCCATCGCGTCACGATTACGGTCGCGACCTTGTCAGATGAGCGCAGCCCATCGATTGACAATCTGACAAGTCTGACATACCAATCCGTCAGACTTACGGCCTTGTGTTGGTAAACATTGCATAACGTTCGTGATCGAAATGCGATAAGCCGATGATATTTTGACGATAGTGAACCTTTTTGATACCGATGTGTTTTGGCCAAGTTGAATATAGATAATATCTGTTTTAGAAGTAGGGTAGAGAGTTAGGGTGCTTTTTTATCGGAGATGTATTTACTATGCTACTTTTGTTTTTTGTTGGGAAATCATTGATATGAGTTCTCCCGCTCTGAGCGAAGCGAGAGATAGACATACTGACTAAAACCCACTACTATGTTTCTTCTTTGTGGTTCCTTCAATAATGGCCAAACGCGAGTCTATTCATAAGAAAAAGAAAAAAATAGATTTCTTTCGGACGAAATGATTTTTAGAGAGAGATAACTTCAAGAACACTAAATGAAGATTTTTACATGTTCTTCTCCATATAGATCTACACTTTAAGTGCAAATTAGCTTCATCTTTTTGACTGACTGATCTTTTGACAATTCAAATGTAAATCAACTGTGTAGAACCTACTTGCAAAAAGAAATATCAACCTGTAGTGTTTTTTTCATCCTTAAAAAAATTGGTAAGAGTCTAAAATTATAAAAAATAATGTGGAACAGAACTATTAAAAAGTTGTATCGTTGATACTTTAAATAGGTGATCTGATGAGGTCCATTCCGCACAACTAGTTGGTCGAAGTTCAGTTGGTCGGATTGGAAGAAAAAAAATTGGTCCGATGAGTTCCATTCGGACCAACTAGTTGGTCCGTTTAGTTGGTCGGAATGGTAGTCACGATCATATTTTATCAACGAAAAATATGTCGTGACGTCATCAATAAGCGCGTCAATTCCATGGCTTTGTCACTCATCTACAAAAGCGTGGGTTAGTTAAATATCTGCTGATTGTATTATCGGCAAGTTGACTGATGCGAATAATAAATGGTCGTGTTACGCGATAATGTATCGATTGTCAACTAATTTTGTGGTTATCTGAGCGAGCGGTGTTTTGTAAATCTTCTGCTTTATACATCATGCATGTACGAGTATACAACGTGTAATTTAATAGTCGTAAACACACACTATAACTTCTTAAACACTCACTAACAAAACTAATTTCTTAAAAAAAAACTACTTCATCATCATCATCATGTTTTAAAAAAAAAAAGTATAATAAGTATTAACCTATATTCAGATCTCAGCAAAATACAAACCACAAAACTGTAACTACAGTAATAGCCAGAGTCAAACACAAAAAATATTTTTCAAAAAATCCTAAAACCGTTGGCGTTAAAGTTATTTTTATTCATAAATAAGATCCTTTGAAATATAAAAATGTATTTTAAAGCTGACTCAAATTAATCTAGACTGAATTTAATTTATTTCGCGTCGGAATACGTCACAGAAATGTGGTTAAGCGGCATTTTATAATAAAGACATGGCTGAAATCTGGGCTGCCAACTGTTTTCTTTAGCAAAATAAATGTTGGTTCACATCACAGTAATATTAAAAACGTGAAAGTTTGTGAGCGTGTGTCGATATGTTTGTCACTTTTCCACGCTCTGTTGATCGGATTTGGTATAAATATGGCATATGGGTGGACTTTGTCATCGTCTGCCTAGCCTTTTCCTAACTATATTGGGGTCGGCTTCCAGTCAAGCCGAATTTAGCTGAATACCAGTATTTTACGAGGAGTGGCTGGCTACCAGACCTCCACAACCCATGGGGTAGAACAGTACTTCATGGCAAGACTGGAGTCAGATTTACTGGCTTCTGACTATCCGTAACGACCGCCAAAGATCTACAAATGACAGCCGGGACCTACGGCTTAACGTGTTTTCCGAGGCACGGAGGAAACTCGTTATTTTAGGATGGTCACCCATCCACAGACCAACCTTGGATGGACTTTGTCGTAGGACACTTTTTATTCCGGGATTCCCTTGGGACAATTTTCTACTCTCACATGGGCGAAAATTACTTCGCAAAAAGAGGCGATACCGTGTTAGTCTTCCTCGCTCCATAGTCCTGAACCAGGGCCAGTTCACCCGTGAGAGGCCGCCGATCGCCCTCACCAGGACACGGTGGTGCTCCGCCCAAGCGGGGCACACCTCCACCATATGCTCTACCGTGTCCTTGTGTGTATGTTTGTGTATATGATATGTGTGTGTTATGTTTGTCTCGTCTTAACACTCAAACAGCTGAATGGATTAAATTTGGTGCATGGGTACGCCATGTCCTAAGATACTTTTCATCCCGGGAGTATGTTCCTTAGGGAATATTTTCTACTTTCACACGAGTGAAGCCTCTGGCACCAGCTAGTTTGTATATGCCAAACCCTTTAAACCCAAGGTGGATAGCAAAAAGTTCGTTAGACATTTTGTACATACAAGTAGGTATGTAATACCCTTGTAAGTAAATATGTACGAGTATATAGTCTCCTCATTAAAGCTATGACAAGAATTTTCATTCATTATGTACACTTTATGTAAATATTGTTGTACTTTTTACGAGAACACGGCGAGATTCGCGTGCTTTGAATAACAAATGAATATAATTATGCATTACTAGGTTTTATCACCGGCTTCTCCCGCGTAAAAATAAACTGAGATAACTTTATTTTTTAAGGGAACAAATTCCTGAGTTAAAAGATGAAAACTTTGCGCCGTATTGAAGGCTCGTGTTTTACCACTATCTAACTAGATGGTATGCGATGATATATCGTCTGTTTTTTAAACCCAGTGACTAAAATGACATTTCAACACAAAAGAATTAGCGTCATTCCTATAGTAAATTTGACATAACTGGTGTCAATTTAGTCTCAGGGTATAAAAAACAGGCAGTAGTCGGCAATGGAGCACGCTTCTCTAGAATTAACCTATTCACTCTTGGTTTAAAGATCCCCAGGTCTTCGCTATCAGGAATCACAGACTTCAAGAGGCAATCCTACTCCTCATCAAATCAGAAGAAGCCTAACACTTCTTATCATTCCTCCCTGCATGGCAGGAGGAATCATTTGATTTATTCGTACCGCATAAAATAATTCCACGCGCACCTCAAAGAGATGTCAGCAAAGTGTAGGGGCCCAGCAGGGTCGAAGCTTGTGGGGCCATGGGTTGGTTTCTGAAAGGAAAAACTGGATCAGTTTAGACCCGGGTCCCCACCCCATTCCTTCAGTTTAGTCAGTAAAAGTTTGACACGCCCTCCCGCTTCGCCCAAGAACGGTAGAAGTCATTCTGATGATCCCCACTTTAAAAAAAAAACACACACAAAATAAAGTCAACACACTTACACTTAAAAGTAAACTATTAACTTTTGACTTTCACAATGTTATATTATTGTAAGTTATTAGCTTAATAATCTGACTAGCTTTATCCCGCAGCTTTGCCCGCGTACATAAAATATAGCCTATGTCACTCAGGAATACAGAAGCTTTCTATTGATGAAAAAATTTTAGTAATCGGACCAGTACTTCCACTGTAATCAGTGGAAGTTTTTTGTTTGTATAAGGTAATCCTCATACAAACAAAAAAACAAACTTTACCGCTTTATTATATTAGTATAGATAAAGGAAAGTAAATAACGAAACTGAAATATCTCACGTTACCTAACTGGTATTGAACAGGCCTGTTGTTTAATGTTCGCTCAATCAATCACCATCGCTAACTTGATATTCGACAGCAGATATATTGACCTGAAGTTGGAATAATATTGGAAAGCTTAATCGTTTTTTTTTTTGCGTATCAAAAAGTAACTTTATTCAAAAACTCAATAGATATATGTCAACTGCACGTTCTGTTCCACGCGCGCTTCAAGGAGATGTCAGCAAACTGTAGGGGCCCGGCAGAGCCGAAGCCTCTGGGAAAACGGATATTCCGAAAGGTAAGCCCGTGTCCCCCAGATCGAAGGCAACGAAGGAACGGGGTCGAGTTTAGTCAGTAAGAGTCTGACACGCCCTCACGCTCCACCCAAGAGTGGGAGAAGTCATTCTGATGATTCGAGATTTAATTACTGAAATGTGACGCCACCACCATTAGGTAACGTGTTGTAGTAGGTAAGTGTTTTCACCATGGCCTCACTCTTCCTAATATCCAGTAATAATAATATAGGTAATACAGATCCTTAAAACTTTTTTGAAGTATCTGATATTAATTATTTATTGTGCAGACCTACCACAGTGTTGTCTTTTTAACCCTAAGGTTAACTGGTAGAGAATGTCTTGATGATACAACTTTTGTACATGAAGTTTAATTAAATATCATTTATATAAATAATGTTTAAGTCCGCCTATGTACCACCACTGTACATGAAGTTTAAATAAATTAATAATGTTTAAAATGGTTTTAGCTACTTCATTTAATGTCTCATTTTGACGCTAGTAAACTAGTGCATAGTGTACTAACGATTGCATCACTGCTTACTATTAGGCGGCATCCTAGTCAAGCAATATTTTCTCAAACTTTCTGCCATTTTCCCATGTTGTTTAGGTACGGCGCAACACGGTTTTTGTTTCTTCCATTCTGTCCTATTTAATCACCTTGTTTATGTTATAACGAAAACTCACAGCGTTTGAAACCGCGAGCAACAACCGGTTTAAACATTTTCACGAATGAATTCAGTCCGCACTTGAAACTTAAACAACCTACAATTAGGAAACTAAAATATTCACGTACTTACTTTGTTCGCCAATCAAACAGAAAACTCAGAACTGTACATTTACTAAAAAAAGAAAAACCTTTTTCTCAAGTCCCTAATTTATTATTCAAACAAATCCCTCTACATTTACTCGAGTTTTAGGGTTCCGTAGCTTGAAAAGAAAAAAGGTTGACTTCATTGTCCATCTGTCTTTCTGTCAAGAACCTTTTTCTAAAGAATGCGTGGGAAGCACCATGTTGAATTTCTTATCATTAATCATTTGACATTCATCGAGGATTATTTCCGTAGTCAGGTCCACTGCTTCTTGTGGAGATCCTTCTAAATTACTTTGAATATGGGTCTTAAATGCTACAGTACTTTGGTACTGTAAGAAAACTAGCTTTTTAGACCTACTGTCCACGGACGCGTAGACCTGAGGAGCTCGTGGCTAGATAATAACAGCCGCACGTTAAGCAACGCTTGCCTAGGTTGGTCTGTGAATGGGTGACGATCTTAACATATCGAGTTTCCTCCGTGCCTCGGTAAGCACGTTAAGCCGTTGGTCCCGACTGTCATTTGTAGATCTTTGGCAGTCGTTACGGATAGTCAGAAGCCAGTAATCTGACGTAGTAGTAGTAGACGAAGTAGTAAATCTGACTTCAGTCTTGCCTTGAAGTACCGTGCTACCCCAGTTAATGGTTTGTGGAGGTCTGGTAGGCAGCCGCTCCTCGTAAAATACTGGTATTCAGCTAAATCCCGCTTGACTGGAAGCCGACCCCAATATAGTTGGGAAAAGGCTAGGTAGATGATAGATGATGAGTTTTGTAACAGTTTCATTTAAATGAGCTCATTTTTAGCATCAAATAAGTTTAACAACAAAAAGTAGGTTTGTGGTCGTGGGGTCAGGGTTCTCTTTCGTTAACCCAGGGCCCCCTTAGGGCCCGCGTCGTGGAATACGGCCCTTTCCCAGTGTGTATGTGAATGGGAATTGTAAGGCTGATTATGCCACTACGCTTTACTATTAACTAACGGAACCCAATTTGATAAAGCTCGAATTACTCCTAGCCAGTTTTATAAAACATGTAACTTTTCTCGAAGTCTATACTTAGCATTACAATGGACGCCTCGTAAACATTTTATTGAATAAGAACGAGAATTTTAAGGTTTACTTAAAAGTAACTATATACTCGTATAGCACACTAAATCTTATTTCTAAGCTATTTTTAATACTTGTGTTATTTTATACAGCACAACTTTAAGTGCTTCATTTCTTACTAGTTTCTCTAACTTACTTTGTAGGTATACCTTTCTAATTTGTATTTTTTAGTAATCTTTATACCGTTAACTCTAGTGTTCACAAGCAAAGTGCAACTGAAGGAGTATCCCTTCATTTACCCTTTCCATTCTGGCCAACGTAAAACACGGGCTTGCGGACGACGAGCAATGGGTAGCACCTCGTCCGGCCGTCTGCAAAGACCAGGTCCGCCGCCCGAGTCGACGGCACGTAGAGTTTAACGTATGCCTCAAAAAGATGTCAAAAGTAAAGCTGCCCAGTAGGGCCCATATTTGCAAGAGCTGCATGAACATTTGAAAGAGTATTGTAGCCTCAGAACGCTGTCTGACACGCACCTTCCTTTCACCCCAGAGCGGAAGGAGTCATTTCAGGATATCCCACCTCAAAAAAGGCATACCTTTTCTTTTAAGAACTCATCATCTGCCTAGCCTTTTTTTCCCAACTGTATTGGGGTCGGCTGCCAGTCATTTAGATTTAGCTGAATACCAGTATTTTACGAAGAGCGGCTGCCTACCAGACCTCCACAACCCATTTACTGGGGTTTTTTTATTACCTTTTCTTTCAAGAATTACCTACAGTAAAAACAGCTTACAATTACAACCTCTATGTGTTTTCACAATTATTTTCTTTACAACAGGGAACAGAGAAAAACTGGGCTGTATTATCACGCTGTCAGAGTTTTCACTTGTATAATGAAAACCTCGTTCAACAGAGCGTTGTCCCCGGTCGTTTGTCTTTTGTTTTGCTCATTAGCTCACACCCACCTATGTGTTGTTTGTGCCTAGTTTACATGTATTTACTTGTTTGTCTTTTAGTGAAAAGTCTGTTTTTTAATCTCTGAGACTAAAATGGCATTTTGTGGGTTGTCAAACTTGTAAAAAAGGACTGGCATCATTTTTATATTGTAAGTCTGACATTTGCCTCTGTCAATTTAGTCTCGGTATATAAAACTGACTTTAGTTTGGTTTTATATTTCATCGTTATTTCAGCCGAAAGGCGTCCACTGTTGGACATAGGCATCCCCCAAGCGTCACTACAAGGACCGGTCTAGTGCGTCTCGCATCCATCTGATTCCCGTGAATTCCTTACCTAGTTTAGCCTCCTATAATTAGTTTTAAAAGTATATAGTGCTATTTTCACTTAAATAAGTGTATTATTTTTATTGTGCTTGTTAGTCTCCTCTATTATTTTGTTTCTACAAAAAATAAAAAATGTAATTGGCTCAATGACTCATTATACTAGTGTTATCCTTTGGTATAACTATTGCTTATCTTACTATTTAACAATTATATATTTTTTGAGTTTAATTTGTAGTTTAAACTCAAAAAATAATATGAAGCCATCATCATCTAACTAGCCCTTTCCCAACTATATTGGGGTCGGCTTCAAGTCAAGACAGATTTAGCTGATTGATTTATTTTACGAGGAGCGGCTGCCTACCAGACCACCACAACCCATTAACTGAGGTAATACGGTACCTCATGGCAAGACTGAGGGTGAAGAGTGAGAATTACTGGCTTCTGACTATCCGTAACGACTGCCAAAGATCTACAAATGATAGCCGGGAGCTACGGCTTAATGTGCTTTCCGAGGCACGGAGGAAACTCGGTATGTTAAGGTGGTCACCCATCCACAGAGCAACCTTGGCAAGCGTTGCTTAACCTTGAAGATCGAATCGTGTGGCTGTTGTTATCTAGCCACGAGCTCCTCTTTGAAGTCATTATCACCGTCACGTATAATGACACACCCAATCGCGTCGTCGTACCAACAGATGGCAAAATTGGTCTATCCATACAAACATACGTGACGATCACCTATTCGCACGAACACTTTGTATTAGTCTTACGCCTGGGGGTCATGTCGCTGTATCGACTAAATGGAGTACTCCCGTTTCGGCGACTAGATTTTCGCCACCCAAGCTATTCCCGTTTTTTTTTTTTTTCCGGTAGGGGAATCATCAGAATGACTTCTCCCACTCTTGGGCGGAGCGGGAGGGCGTGTCAGACTCTTACTGACTAAACCCCTACCCCGTTCCTTCGTTGCCATCGATCTGGGGGACACGGTGACAACCTTTCGGATACCGTGTTCCCCAGAGGCTTCGGCCCTACCGGGCCCCTACAGTTTGCTGACATCTCCTTGAGGCGCGCGTGGAACAGAACGCGCCGTCGACGACTAGGCTCGGTCCAGATTATTACTAGACTGCCGGACGGCGAGCTACCCAGTGCTCGCTATCCGCGAGCCCGCGCCTACGGTGGTCGGAAATCGGGATCGGGATCTCGGCGGCGGCGGCGTGAGTTCCGTTGCCTCACGCGGTCGGCAGCCTCCTTCGCTAACATTACTGCTTTGCAGAAGGAGGCGACTGCCTGCCACCCCTCCTCGCTCCGGACCATGGCCTGTACCAGGGCCCGGCGCGAGAGGTCACCGCCGCCGATAGCCTCCACAAGGACACGGCGGTGCTCCGCCCAAGCGGGGCACACCTCTACCGTGTGCTCCACCGTGTCCTCCGGGCGGTCCACACAGTGGCGACACCCGGGCGTCCTTTCCTCAAGCTATTCCCGATTTGGCATCAATAGGTATTTTGGACTGTTATTTTGTATGGTTATTATTACTTTGAAGATAAGGGGCTCTGCATCATCCGTAATGTAGGGGATGTAGCCACTGCGACCAAAATTATCTATTGTGACTCGCCACCTTGCTAGAGTAACTCTTTTAGCCTAGAGGCTTCTAAGAAATTTAGAATACTCCTAGCTTTTAGAGTTTTAATCTCCTCCGGGCGAATAATGTTTCGGCCCAGATGGACACTGCGTTTGTATGGTTACTAACTGTCCAAAATACCTATTGTTGCTGAATCGGGAATATCTTGGGTGCTGAAAATCTGGGTACTGAAACGGGAATACTCCGACTATAATGTATACAGCTATTATGGGCGACAACTCAGACCGAAATAATCTAGTTTAGTTCCGCCTGACTTGATTAGTTTTAGGTTGGTTTAAGCTTCATTTTATCGTGTTAAGACGAAGTGTCTTGACAGCAAAATTTGACTAAAGTCTCTTTTTTAATCCCTGAGACTAAATTGACATAGGCAAATGTCAAACTTACAATAATAATGTTGCCAGTTTTTTTTGTGTTGTGACAGGTATGACAACCTACTTAATGCCATTTTAATCTCAGAGATTAAGGATGTATATGTCGCAGGTTTTTGATAAAATTAGGTTTTTGATCAAAAACCTAGGTATTTGATGAAAAACCGGAAGATAACACATATTAAACTCAATTTCATCATAAACCTGTATCAATCCAGATTTTTTATCAAAAACCTGAACTAGTTTAGGTTTATCATAAAGTTCTTGTCAAAACCTCGGTTTAGCTTTGTTTTATGACAAATAAATCAATTTAAATTAAATAAATAAAACAATTCATCATCATTTGCAACTTAGTAGAAAGAAAACAATTATTTATTTATCAAAAATGGTCCATGGGATGCCTTTGTCTAATTTAAAAAAAAAATCTTCCTTTCATAGGACCATTTAAAGAAAACCAAATAAGGCTTTGTTTGGCACAGAGTCTAAAATAGGACTGAAAACACACATTCCAACAGACTTATTAGAGAAACTTATTACGGAATAGGAACTTTATTATAAACCCAAACTAGTTCAGGTTTTTGATCAAAAATCTGGATTGACGCAGGTTTATGATGAAATTGAGTTTAATATGTGTCATCTTCCGGTTTTTCGTCAACAACCTAGGTTTTTGATCAAAAACCTAATTTTATGAAAAACCTGCGACATATACAACGTGTAACGGATTGGGTATATCCACCCGAACAGCGTGGCTTCATTGTCTGATAAGAAACGATATTGCGAGGGTTTCAGCTCAAAATAAAATACTCTAAGAATTGATACCAAATTTCCGGTTTCATATGTTCCCTAAATTCAAATCATAACAAACGTGTCACCGCACTACGCGGGTCAATAACTTTCCATGTTACAAGTACAACGCATAATATCACGATAAATCTCTTCCGTAATTCTGCGCTCCTGGTATCTCTTACTAGCCTCCTGCCTACCGCACTGGCGGCGTTCTTTGTTGTTTGACAAAGGCGCCGCCGGCGCGCGCCGCTAAGCGAGTGTGTGTGCGTGCGCGCCATACACACCTACTTACTTTACCGTGATGTAAAAATAATTCTAGTAAGAATTAATACTTATTACGTAGGTAATTATTGATTTACATATTTCCAGTTATTATTGATTTAAAATTTCAAGACAGAAATTTCACGTAAATACTGAGTTATGTAACAAAACTTACGTAAAAAATCAAAACTTAGCTTGGGATAACTAGTTTCATCCCTTATTAATACCTACTTAAACAGTAAAATCTTAAAGCTTTGTTTACTCTAGTAAATTGACTTACATTTTAAAGATGGGGTTCAATGTGGTGACCTTGGTATTGTATGCACAAGGCCGCTCGGTTGTTCAGGGACACCTGGACAAACGAGCGTAGCGTGTCTGGTGTTATTGTCCTGAAAGCGGCATCAAACCGCACTTTTATTTGGTCCACTGTATCACACTACACTGCGTACACTATGTTTTTCATGTACCCCCACAATAAGAGTCCAACGGGGACGCAGACTATGTACCATCCGACTAAAACACGCCAACGAAGGGAACGGGCGACGTTCAGGATCTGGTCTACCTTCGCGTCGATAAAACGATGACAGTACAGTTCTCGGGCAGCTCGGATATTCTGCTCCGACACACAACATCATTTCGTAATATTCACCACGACAAATACATTTTGCAAAACACGCACGAAACAATATGCGGGTATCACACGGATAGAAACGATTCTGCAGTCTGCACTACACGCGGAACAGTTGACGACTGACAAGGTAACAATAATTGCAAAATAAAGTTATTCCCTACTATCCTGGTAATAGGGTGGCTGTCCCAATTTGTGTCCACTGACATTAAAAAATATTGTTCAATATTATTTCATCTTAATATTATTCAACTAAATTCCGATGATCTTTTAAGTAAATCACATACCAGAGCATAAATAAAACAAGAGTTAATTACGTACTTAATTCAAAAATCATTAAAGATCATTAATGTAGTACATTTCATCATATTATTATGTTGTACGTTTATTAATACGTTAGAATCGGAACCCGAGAGCTTTTATTTTAAAATAACATAAATTAATCTTTAATCAAAAGACATTGTTATATTGAAATCTAGGATTCGAAGTTTTATTTACTAGGAGTAATCTAAGCTACAGGACAACAACTGGTACGCGCGCCCTAAACCTACATCACAGTTATAACACACTATGACGAAATTATAATGTGTGTGTAATCGGGGTTCTGTGATCAAATGATTTTCAACTCGGCAATATTAATTCCTGTTACTCATGCAGTCCTAGTACTTTTATTTTATTTCTTTTAACAGTTCGGTACATTTTTACGACATTCTTTTGCAACTCTTTGAAAAGAGACTGAATAAACGTGCTCAAAGGCTCAAACCATTAAAATAACCACCACCGCCAGAGCGACCAGAGCGTAAACTTCCGGTAATTCTCTCGGTTAGTCTTTCAGACAGATAGTAATTATGTGTGTGTGTATTATTTTTTAATTAAAAAAGTAAACTTTTTCCATCATTACATTACGAATAAGAAAAAAATATTACGACCTTATTTTAAAAATTATGAACGGAACCCATTGTGATTTTATTTATACTAGGAGATGCATAAGTTGCCTAAAGATGTTAATTTGGGTTCAATTGGAGATAAATTATGTTTCTAAATCCTTTTTCTATTCTTAGTCTAATGGAAAATAATAATGTTTATTTAAGCAATTCCTGGTAGAATGCACGTAACGATTTCATTTTATTATCAATTCAATAGTATACGAGCTGACGATTTTTCGAATTACTTAATGTCATTGTTATTTTAACCGACTAAATCTGTAGGTACCATCTGAATGAAAATCATTGAATAACGCCGGAAAGGTTATCATTTTTTTTTAAGTTTAAACCTACCCGACAATTGAAAATATCACAAAATAAGGGTTTGTTATGAGTCGTTTAATTTATTTTATTAAGATTGTTTATCAATTTTGAGAAGATCGAGTCAAGAGTATAATTCCATGCTGCACGGGATAAAAAATCGATGTAAAACAAAACATCGTTTATCCTTATGACCAGCAAAAAAGGATAACGTTCGTAAATTTACAGGAATACTGTTATTAAATTAGGTAGGTATTTACTGTGTACGTTGGTAAGGTGGAATATTAATTACTATGTAGATAGGTACCTAAATATTATTTCGTTAATTTTGATACCTAGACAAGGTACGTATTGTGATTTGTTCACAAACATAATCTAAGTTTAGGAAAAGTCAGTATTATTTTGTAAACAAAAAATAAACATACGGAACCCTTTATTCAGAAATACCAGGAGTAAGAGGTTTATTTTTACTCGCAAATAGTTCGTTGACACCGATCAGCTGACTTATTGCTAGTGATGTATTTATTTCCATTTTAAAACATTCGGTTTCTGGTATCTGTTTGTTAAAAATTCTCATAATTTATGAACATGTAGAGATAGGATTAAAAAACCCTTGCAATATCGTTTGTTATCATTCAAAGACCCCTTGGAATTTTTTTGTATACCCCCTTTCCGTTACAGATTGTACATGTAAATAGATATTAGCTATGTTTTAGAACTCTATGGAGAAAAGAGTGAAAGAAACTCCATAAACATTCTTTTCAAAATCGATCAAGATGATAGATAAGATTATCGTTCAAGGCATTCTGATTCTGTGAAAATTTAAACTGTCTACCACGGTTTTAGAGATACATCCTGGTGGCAGACGGACAGGCAGAGAGACAGACGGACGGACAGCAGAGTCTCAGTAATTAAATAGGGCTTGTAACAACATCTACTACATATGACGTCTCAGAATCCTACATCGCGCAAGCAAAATTCTCCGCGCGATTCGAATAGTATACAACAGTTCGAAATCATCTACCGGGCAGTAGCCCACCGGACATAACACCCGTCCGGTCGGAAGATCCTCCCTTTTCAACAGAGGTATGAGTGACTTTACTCTCTATTTCACCTACCACCAAAGGATTTTTAGTTTTTTCCCTTTGGGTACGGAGCGCTAAAAAAGCCTTGTCCCTTCATTTTCAGTTCTTATACTTTTGTCTGGCTTTACTTATATTTTTGAAAACTTATAGAAGAAATCTATGGCCTGAAACTCGAAATGCTAAGCCGTAATGGAACGCTAGCAAGTTTAGTGTGGTATAGTTTGATCTAGGTTAGTTTGATTTAGTCCGTGTTAGTTTAATTCAGCATTCTCTTCTTTACTAACTAAACTAGTGTTAGAAAATTGATATCAGAAACATTAGCACTAGCATTATCGGCCTTATAATGTTCCCACTGTTGGGACTCAGGCCTCCTCTCTTGGAGAGGGAATGGGCCATAATCCACCGCGCGCCAATAGCAGATTGGTGGATGTCACATGTCTTCGAATTTTTGGTTCTAGGACATGCCGGTTTCCTTACGATGTTTTCATTCACCGTTTTGAGAGCAGTGGTGATGAAATTAATTCCACAAAGTAATGCGCCTGACCGGGTTTGAACCCGCGACCTACAACTTGCAAGTCGGGGCAGTTACCACTGGGCCACCACTGCTTAACAACATAAAACTGATCAGAAACATAAATACGTTAAAAAGACCAGACATAGTTGGATTTTTTTTTGTCTTGGGGAATCAGTAATGGACTTATCTACTAGCTCTGGGAGGAGCGAGCGAAAATGTCAGATTTTGCACAAGTGTGTGCGCAAACATAGGTGCACTCTCTGTTCCTTTACTCTCACAGCCCGATGGGACGGCAATCCAACACGACCGGAGAGAGATCAGGCGCAGGATCAACGGCTTTACTTGCTTTCCGAGGCACGGGGTTATCACACTACCAACTTCCAAACTCCGAGCAGCTACAGAGTAATTCCTAATGGAAAAATCCAATAGCACTCTTTGCCCGACCCGGGAATCGAACCCTGGACCCCTTGCTCAGCAGTCGCTTTTGCGACCACTAGACCAACGCGACGAGGCAGTCGTTAAAATTAAACATAATTTAACATTATAACCGCACATAATTTTAGCAGCACCTAACCAAAAGTTACACGGTGTACAGGGTGCTACATTTCAAACAAAAAGCAAAAAGAATTTAAATGAGAAATTACGTAACTCATAACCTCAAAAGCAGGTTATAAATAAAACGAAAAACCGTGCGAACAGTAATTTACAAAATGGAAACTTCAAACGTTGGAACTGTAGGTAAACATAAAGATTTTTTATGCTTAGTTTTTTTTAAGGTGGGTAGTCATCCAATGACATCTCCTGCTTTTTTGCGGAGTGGGAGGGTGTGCCAGACTTTTACTAACTAAAACCCACTCATATGTTTCTTCTTTGCGTTGCCAAAACTGCAATTTTTTGTAGCGTGTATTTGAAGTATAGTCAAATGCGTCGTTATCTTAATCAAAGTAGACTTTTTTTTCACTTGCACGATTAGGAGTTCTTCTTCCATTCTGTCCTGTCACCCGTCGTACTATCACTTACTTCAAATCATTCATCTTTTCTTTGGTCTCCCTCTTCCTCTCCATCCGTCCACATGTAAATTCATAACTGCTTTAGTAACATGCTTTTCATCCATGCGATCCATCACATGACCATACCAAGATAAACGATTTTCTTTCAACTTTTCATACACTAGTGCCACAAGTTTTTTAAACTAGTGCTTGACTGCGATCCTACCTAATGGTAAGCAGTGATGCAATCGTAGATGGTGAGGCACACTAATTAAAACCTGTCAAACAACAGTTTTCATAGCACAGGTTTTTTTTAACTATACCATCGGTGGCCATATTATTAGGGACAGTACCTAGATTTCTTATATTATTATAACTTTAATTGCATTTTGCAGATAAATGGTTGGTTATAGGTTCGGCAAATATTTTTTATTTAAAGACTTTATTGATTGAGATAATCAAACATCAAATTTGAAGCCAAAATTATTTATATATTTTGGAAAAAAAAATATATTTAATAAGATGGATGAATACTGCTAGTATTTTGTGACAGCATCCATTTATCGTGGTATGCTCTCTATGCAAGTTCTGGCTTTCTGTAGCAGGTTTATGGTATAATTGCCACTCTTTAATGAGGGCTACAATCAGCTGGTGTTATTTTTTTCACCGGCAAAAGGATCCAAATATTCATCAAAAGTTGAAAAAAGTCAACAAAGTTAAAAAACGCCACTTTAAAAAAAATGGCGCGATCTCACAGTGTTGCTTTATATCAAAAATAATAATACTGATGCCAGTAATAATACCAAATAAACAAATCTTATATAAATCCGTTGGTTAGCTTAAAAAGTGAGATTTATAACTTTGTTGGCTTTTTTCGAAAACATCGTATTACGTATATTTTTTTTTCAAAAATATATAAATTAATTTGATTTCATGTTTTTATTAACTCAATCAATAAAGTCTTTAAATAAAAAATATTAGCCGGACCTACAACCGAACATTTACCTGCAAACTGCAATCAAAGTTGATAATAATATAAGTAATTTAGGTACTGTCCCTAATAATTTGGCCACCCACTTTAAAATACCGTTCTTATTGACGGATGATTTCGATTCAATTAGTTTAATTTATATAAACGGATTATGCGGCACGGTTAAGACATTGGTTGAGCGATAGGCTGCTACACTGCGCATCGCGGGTTCAATTTCCGCCCGAAACAAATATTTGAGCTGATATGCGTATAGATATTATTGCCGGGTGTGAGTGTTTTGTGTACCTACGTCAGTATATATTATTATGTTTGTGATCGCACCAACGATACAGGAGAGTTTAAGTGACGCGGTCGACGATGGAGCGCGCTTACCTAGAAGTAACCTATTCACTCTTGACTTACGCCCGTTTCCAATAACCTACCGCAGTTCATAGATAGATAGCTAACCCCGATAAACAGTAAGATTCTATCTATCAATCCACAACTTTTGGTAGGAAATGCTAACCGTCGGTAGGTTATAGGAAAGCAAGTAAAGGCAAAAGGATAGATTTTTTTATCTTTAATAGCTGCAACTTTAGAAAGATAGCTTATTGAAAACGGGCGTTAAAGGTTCCCAAGCTATAGCAATCAAGAAAGACAGACTTCGGTAGGGAATTAAACAATTTCAACGTCGACTATTCGAAGTATTCCCGATTATCTCATTGGCGAATGGCCGCTTAATATTTGAAAGACATAGTACACTTATCTCTGCCAGAAAATTAAAAATCTTGACATTCTGTAAGAGACAACACAATTACTATTCTAAAACATCCCAAGAAAAAGGTTTATCTATTGAAAAACCAACCGTATGCTCTACAAAACAAGATTGAAAATAATTCTCCTGCGTCAAGAGATATCGTGTCAATACATGTCGTGATATATTCTTCACATTCAATATAAATCCATATACTAATGTAACATCTTTATTTCGATAGAGTGACAAATGGTTCACGATAAGGCTAATTTATTGTCGATGCTAGCGAGGCTACCTTTGTAGTCTGAATGAATTATTATACATTTTTCTTGGGTTTTTTTTTTTTTTTTTTTCTGGTAGGGGAATCATCAGAATGACTTCCCCCGCTCTTGGGCGGAGCGGGAGGGCGTGTCAGACTCTTACTGACTAAACCCCTACCCCGTTCCTTCGTTGCCTTCGTTCTGGGGGGGACTCGGTATCAACCGTTAGGAATACCACATGTTCCCCCCAGAGGCTTCGGCCCTACCGGGCCCCTACAGTTTGCTGACATCTCCTTGAGGCGCGCGTGGAACAGAACGCGCCGTTGACGACTGGGCTCGGTCCAGATTATTTCCAGACTGCCGGACGGCGAGCTACCCAGTGCTCGCCGTCCGCGAACCCGCGCCTACGGTGGTCGGAAATCGGGATCGGGATCTCGGCGGCGGCGGCGTGAGGCCCGTTCCCTCACGCGCTCGCGGTCAGCAGCCTCCTTTACTAGCATCACTGCTTCGCAGAAGGAGGCGACCGCATGCCAACCCTCCTCGCTCCGGATACATTTTTCTTGGGTGGAAATCGAACCCACGACCTCCGACATAGCAGTCAGGGTCACTAACCACTAGACTTACAGGCTAATCAAAATCATATTATGATTATGTTCCAATCGAGTGGAGAACTTTAAAGCGGAAACTAAATTACACCGTCCCACACGTGGGCAAATTCTGAGTTGTAAGTAGAACCACGTCGCGTGGCGTAAATCTAACGTAGCTCGACTCTTGCCATATATAATGTACTAGCTTTAGCCCGCAGCTTCGCCCGCGTACATAAAATATAGCCTATGTCACTCAGGAATACAGCAGCAAATAGCAATCGTACTTCCACAGATTACCTCATACAAACAAAAAAACAAACTTTACCTCTTTATCATATTTTATTATAGTACTAGCTTTTACCCGCGGCTTCGCTCCCGTCAAATGACTACCCTACATATCCTACGCTACCCTACCCTACCTTCCCTACCTACCCTACACTACCCTACCCTACACTACACTACACTACCCTACACTACCCTACACTACCCTACACTACCCTACACTACCTTACACTACCCTACACTACCCTACACTACCCTACACTACCCTACACTACCTTACACTACCCTACACTACCCTACACTACCCTACACTACCCTACACTACCCTACACTACCCTACACTACCCTACACTACCCTACACTACCCTACACTACCCTACACTACCCTACACTACCCTACACTACACTACCCTACACTACCCTACACTACCCTACACTACCCTACACTACTCTACCTACCCTACTTTACCTAACTTTTTTTTTTAGAATTTTTCTCTCCGTAAAAACCATCATTGAACTTCAAGGAACATTTAAAAAAAAAATCAGCCAAATCGGTCAAGCCGTTTTCATGTTATGTCGTGACAACGGAAAACGGGTTTCATTTTTATATACTGTCTGCGCCATTCGCATTATTTTATCTGTACCTCATTATAAAAGCATAAACACATACTTGCAACATTATATTACACTTCACTCAATAACTCATTCGAGAAGGATTTCCTATCCAAAATCCATTCATTCCTTTCTCCCATTCCCTCTCTCTGTCCTGTGCGTTCTTACTGGTGACACGTATCTGCGTGGGCGCCCGCGCTAAAACTCTAAAAAAAGTGAAAAATATTGGTGCTGTGTGATGAACACCTCAAACCCTCGTTTCTCGTGAAGCTTGAAGGAAATATCGCCTGAACCGGCGCACTGTGAAGGCAGCTATCGAAGAACTACGCATTTTCCTGTAAGTCCTTTTCCTTCCAAGTTTTCTGGTCCTTCTCACCCAATAAAAAACGCAATATACTACACATCTACGCTACACTCATCACACACATCATATTTATCATTTATTCGCATAAAAACGCTAAAAACGCACAATTACGCATCCGCCATTACTCGTCTACGTGATACACGAGGCGCGCCCAATAGGGCACATTTCCCGCTCAATCTTATCAACGCTTAGTTGTTTTTACAAAAACGCATCATATTTCAATATAAACACGCATTATCTAAAGTATTATAATTATATTTTAGTCATCTCACGCATATTTTCGCATATTTTTCAAAATATAACGCACACGGGCGAGTCCATTTTTGCTCACGCACGCTCGCGTACATTCACTCACTCATCTATTTTATTACACGGTTAAAAACTCGAGTAGGTACTTCCTAACGCTAAAAATGACTTCTACGCGTAGTAAGGGTAGGGAATCTGATAAAGAATCCTATGAAGATCCTAAAGTTCTTCTATTAGAGTCTAAAAAAGAAAATTTATTTCATATGGTGCAATCCATTTACGATGTCGGCCTACAAGTTTCCGTGAATGGTTCATTAAAATCGCAATTTCTAGCTCGAATTGGCTCCCTTGAGCAAATTAGAACAAACTTTATGGAAACTCTTGATGATTATAATTTAGCATTATTAGAAAGTGGTTCGACGACAAAACCGAATTACTCCTCACTATCCGCATTTGATGAAATCTATTGTGAAATAAAAGCAATAGAATCTAACATTCAGAAGTCACAAAATACGAGTAATGATAGCACTAGTAATAAATTCGAGTTTTTAAATCGTAAACTACCTTCATGAAAAGTTGTCCATTTGATGGCACGCCCAGCAAATGGACAACTTTTCATGAAAACTTCAAAAGTCTTATTCATGATAATTCGCATCTTACTGACGCCGAAAAGGTTCAGTATTTATTAAGTTGTTTATCGGGCAAAGCATTAACTGTTTGCTCAGGTATCATACCTACCGCTAATAATTACCTACTCATTTGGAATGATTTAATAGAAAAATATCACGATACGCGCGTACAAGCTTCCATGTATTTACATCAAATGATTCAATTTAAACCTTATCAACCTATCGATTCGTTTCTCGAGCAATTTCATTCGGCACAAGCCGCTTTACGTCGCTTAGACATAAAAGATTTGTCAGATTTTATAATAACTGATATTGCACTCAGTAAGCTAGATAAGGAGGTCGTTAACCTTTTCGAACAATCGCATAGGCATATTACAATACCTACTTTCGATCATCTTTCGCTATTTCTAAAAGAACAAAGTAAAATAATAACGCTTCGTAATCACTCTAATCCCTCTAAAGTTCGTAATAATAACGAAAATAATAAATCCTCATTTAAACCTAGAAACAGTCAAGCCTTCGCGAGTACTAGCCAGAACACCCCAGTGCGTTCCTGCAAGGTATGTGGATCCCCTGATTCACATCCACTTTATAGATGTTCTCATTTTATGAATCAAAACATAAAAGATAGATCAGATCTTGTAAACAAACATAAGTTTTGTCGTAACTGTTTAGGATTTCATAATATTAAAATGTGCAAGTCATCAAATACGTGTTCGATTTGCCACCGTAAACATCATTCGCTATTACATCTAGACAACTTTAACTTTTCCAACAATCGGGTAGTTGAACAAAATCATAGCTTCGCTCCGCCGTCGGTAGAGGACGGCGCCGGCGCGCCCCGCGTGCCCGCCTCCGCGCCTTCGCCGACTGCCACTCCCGCGACACTCGACTCGCCACGCGTATCGACAGGTGATAACAATGCGCGCGAAAATTCAAACGCTCCTTATTTATCACTGACTTCGGCTACTTCGAGCGTTGAAAATAATACAACTGTTTTGTTGCCTACCGCTTCCGTATACGCTTATAATAATAATAAACCTTATACTCTCCGCATTTTTCTTGATACAGGCTCAATGAGTCATTTTATTACTAAGGCTTGCTGTAAACGTTTAAACTTAGAAATTACTCCTGACAAATCTTCTATTTTCGGTATAAGTCACGCAAAAATACCCACGTATGGTACTACAACATTTAAAATATTTTCTCGCTTTGATCACCGCTGTTGTTATACAATTCACGCTCGGGTTTTAGATCGTATTACTGACGACTTGCCCAACATATTAGTAGATATCACAAATCTCACTCCATTACGTAATTTACCTATGGCTGATGACGCGTTCCATGTTCCCGGTGAGATTGATTGCCTCCTCGGCAATGAACTTGTCCCGCTTTTGTTGGGAAGTGGAAAGGTAACTTTACCTGGCTCCGCGGTCGTCGCTGTAGAAACCACTCTTGGTTACATAGCCATGGGTCGGGCTGATTGTCAACCTCGCATAACTTCGCGCTCTCGCCCCGCTCAAATAAATAAAAATAAAAGCGAGCAAACTTTTCTGTGCGCTACTAGCACGCTCAGCTTAGACACGCTAACGCAACGCTTTTGGGAGCTGGAAAGCGTCCCTAATAAGGTTCACATGAGTCCTGATGATCAGGCGTGTGAACAAATATTTAATTCAACTTACTCTCGCGATGAAACAGGTAGATACACAGTGCAGCTACCATTTAAGGCTCCGTGTACCGACTTAGGAAATTCGTACTCAACGGCGATGCGTCGCCTCATTAATTTAGAAAAAAAGTTAGATTCTGATCCCGAGATCAGAACTAATTACAACGCTACGCTTCAAGATTATCTTGACAAAGGTTATTTAGCCAAGGTCAAAGATCCCTCTCTCAATATCCCGCATTATTATATTCCGCACCGTGCTGTTTACCGCCCGGATAAACAGTCCAGTAAAACTCGCATCGTGCTTGACGCTAGCTGTAAAACTAGCTCAGGTAAATCGCTAAATGATCTCCTTTACGTAGGTCCGAATCTACAAAGTAACATTTTTGATTTATTAATTAATCTTCGCATGTTTTCCGTTGCTGTAGTTGCAGACATCGAAAAAATGCATTTTCAACTTAATCTTCATTCAGATCATCACGCATTTCAACGCATTTTATACAGATTCGATAAAGATTCTGAGATTTCAACTTTTGAATTTAACCGCGTTTCTTTCGGTGTCTCAAGCTCACCTTATTTAGCTATGAGGATAGTTCGCCAACTCGCATCTGATAGTCGGGATAATTACCCGCTCGCGGCTTACGAGGCTGAAAACCATATGTATCTTCTTCTTCTTCTGCCTGGCGTTAATCCCGGCCATTGCCAGGGTCCGCCTTCCGACTAAGTCTCCTCCACTTTGCCCGGTCGAAAACATCCTCCCCAGTAAGGTCATTGGCTCTCATGTCAGACTTGACGACGTCCAGCCAGCGCTTGCGAGGGCGACCACGGGACCTAGCCCCAAGGACAGCCATATCCATGCATCTCCGACCAACGTACTCCCTAGGGCGGCGCATGATGTGGCCATACCATCGCAGACGACACTCTTGCAGTTTTTCCCCCACGTCACGGACACCAAGACTACCTCGGATGTATGAATTGCGCATGCGATCGGATCGCGTTACGCCGCTCATCCACCTCAGCATCTTCATCTCCGTGACGCGAAGCTCCTGGGTGTGTCTGCCCAGTGCTGGCCAACACTCGCCGCCGTAAAGAAGGACAGGCCGTATGATGCATTTATATATCTGCCCTTTGAGCTTCGGAGGCATTTTGCGGTCGCATACAACGCCCGTAACCTCGCGCCACTTCGCCCAAGCCGCGCCTATGCGTGCTTGGACATCGTCGTCTACGTTGCCAGACTCGTGCAGCACGGATCCAAGGTACCTGAACTTATCGGACCTTGTGATCAGGTCCGAACCTATCCGGATGGTATTCGAATCCGTGCTGCCGCAGGACATGTACTCAGTCTTCGCCACATTCAGTCTCAGACCACCGTTTTCCAGCGTGTCCTTCCAAACGTTGACTTTGCGCTCAAGTTGGGCTTTGTTCTGGTTAACGAGGGCTATGTCATCGGCATACATCATTAGCCACGGAGGCTGGTCTTGGATGTATGCCGTAACTACATCGAGCACAACGTTAAACAAGAACGGGCTAAGAGCCGAGCCTTGGTGAACGCCAACAGATATTGGAAAGACGTTGGATTCGCCAACCGCGGTCTGGACAGAGGACACGGAATCGCGGTACATGTCTCTGATAATGTCAATATAGGCCTCGGGCACACCCTTGAAGCGAAGTGCCCACCAGATGGACTGCCGAGGAATACAGTCGAAGGCCTTCTGCAGGTCTAAAAAGGCCATATGCAGAGCTCTCCTTCTCTCCCTGTACGCCTCAGTCAAAGTCCGCAAGGCGAACACTGCGTCCATGGTGCTGTTACCCGCCCGGAAGCCGTATTGACACTCAGAGACAGTACACTCGGTACGGAGCCTTGTGTCAATTATGCGCTCGAAGAGCTTCATGGTGTGGCACATGATCTTGATACCGCGGTAGTTACTACAATCCTGTACGCTACCTTTGCCTTTGTAGATTGGAATGATCAGGCTAGATCGCCACTGGTTCGGCATTTCCTTGGTGATCAGGATGCGGTTAAATAGATCCGTCAGAAGGTCCACACCATGTGAGCCCATCGCCTTCCACACTTCAATTGGCACGTTGTCAGGCCCGACCGATTTCCGGTTCTTCATGTAGCGAAGAGCAATGCGGGTTTCGTCGGGGGAAATAGGGGAAATAAGTCCAAGGTTAGGAGGCGGTTCGGGAGGAAGGTTATGGGGATGCTGTTTGTTTGACAGCTCCGCAAAGTATGTACACCATCTCTCCTTAACAGAGGGGGCATCGTAGAGCAGCTTACCCTCGGCATCCCTTACACAGAGACATTTGCTAATGTCCCGTGTAGCTTTTTCCCGGGCACGCGCCAGCTTAAAAATAAGCTTCTGCCCCTCCGCAGTTTCCAGCTTGTCGTACAAGGGCGACAAACTTTTGCTGCGGGCTCTGGCTACAGCTTTTTTGCAAGCGCGCTTAGCCGCTCCATATGCCTCCCTGTCCTCCGGAGAGTTGGACCCCTGCCACTTTTTAAATAAAGCCTTCTTCTTCCGGGTCGCCTCCTGAACCCCGTCATCCCACCACCACGTCTCCTTGTCTATGGTTCTACCACCACGAGAAGAGCCAAGGACGCGCTTACCCGCAGCAGTGATTGCAGAATGAATCCTACTCCATATCTCTTGAGCGGATTCATGCGGAGCACTGATCTCGAGATGCTCGACCTCCGCAATGAAATCCGACTGCTTAGGACCATTAAGCAACCACCACTTAGTGCGGGGTTTGCGTTTCTCGACCACTTTCTTCTTTGGTACAACTGCCAAGTCCAGGACAAGGAGGCGGTGTTGAGCCGTTAAGCTCTCCCCTGGGATGACTTTGCAGTTGGTAACCTTGCCAATATGGCACCGTCGCACCAGCAGGTAATCTATTTGGGTTGAGTAGGAACCACTACGATACGTAACAAGATGCTGGGGCTTCTTCTGAAAGAATGTGTTCGCGATGGCTAGGTCAGACACGGCGCAGGTCCTGAGTATACTAACTCCCTCTGCATTTACTTGACCATAACAAAAACCACCGTGAACACGTCCGTACTCTCCAGCAAACTGACCTACGTGACCGTTGAGGTCCCCCCCAACCAAAACATCTTCGGAATTCGGAATAGCGCGCAATACGTCCTCGAACTCATCCCAGAAGGCCTCCTTTTCAGACTCACAGCAACCAGTTTGAGGAGCATAGGCGCTGACTAGGTTCGTTACCGACCCTTCGATCAGCACCCTAACTCGCATCAACCGGTCGCTGTATCGGTTTACTTCAAGGAGTCCATCCTGAACGTCCTTAGACAGCACTACGGCCACTCCGTTCCTGCCCGATGGTGATCCGGCGTACACTAGCCGGTACCCCTGCCCGATGTCACGGGACTTATTCCCCTTCCAGCGCGTCTCCTGAAGGAAGGCACACTGGACCCGACGCTTCGCAAGTACGTCCGCGAGTTCTCTGCAACGTCCACTTAGAGAGCCAATGTTCCAGGTGGCAAAGCGGAACTTCCTTTTGGGTACTGACATCTTTAGCCGTGCCCGTACTTGACACGGTAGCCCTAGCCCACTTGTCGCAGGTTTAGGGCGATGTGCCTGCGCGTCGTTATGCGGCGACGCCCTAGCCCGAGTACCCATTCGCTTATCCCTATCCATAATAATATGACTGATGTTGGTTTTACGTGGGGCGACCAGCCGTCTGACCCCCACAACCCTACGAGAGGGAAACCAGGATCGCCAGAGCCTCGTCCGTTGAACAGCAGGGTGCACCGCTAGCAGGTGAGGTTGGCTTGGGTCCTTAGGATGTAAACGGACCCCAATCACCCCATAAAAAAAACTGCTGAAAACCATATGTATATGGATGACTATATATGTTCGCTAGATGGCGTTGACATAGCTGAGCTTACATATCAAGAAATGGTCGCCATGTTCAGGGCAGGCGGTTTCAACCTTGTAAAGTGGATCTCTAATAGTTCCGAACTCTTAAATAAAATTCCTTCAACTCATTTAAGTTCGCAAAATATTGAATTTGACGCAGACGCTAATAATAATACTAAAATTGTAGGTATGCAGTGGAATCCTGTAGAGGACTCTTTTCAATTTAAAATAAATTATAATTCTCTTAAATGTACGAAACGTACCGTTTTATCCGCAACCGCACGGCTGTTTGACCCCTTAGGTCTTATAGGTCCAGTTATCGCGTTCATGAAAGTTTTAGTTCAGGAATGCTGGAAGCATGACCTTGATTGGGACGACGCTGTACCAGCTTACATTGAAAATAAATTTAATCGATTTCACAAAGAACTTTCCTATCTCGAACAAATAAAATTATCGCGACATGTAAGTATCACCTCGGTTTCTCATGTCACTCTCCTCGGATTCGCAGACGCCAGTGAGCGCTGTTATGGTGCCGCTGTTTACATAAGGGTTAGTTCTAATGACGAAGATAACGGATCAGTCCTCTTACTTACTTCTAAATCACGCGTCGCTCCGCTTAAAAATACGCCCTTAGCCGAGTTATGTGCTGCTCTTCTCTTAGCAAATTTAATTAACTCAGTTGTAGAAGTTTTAAGTAAACGCTGCAAAATTAATAATATTTTTGCTTTTTCTGATTCAACAGTCACGCTCACCTGGATCTACTCGCCCTCGCATAGATTTCATACATTTGTTGCAAATCGCATTGTTGACATTAATTCAAAATTACCTGCTAAACATTGGTTTCACATCGATGGAACTGAAAATCCCGCTGATATAGTTTCTCGTCCCGTAACGCCTAAACAATTATTAGATTTAACTCTTTGGTTTAACGCTCCGCATTGGTTTTCATTCCCCTTAAATCAGTGGCCAATCAAGCCATCTAAGGTCAATTTAAATAAAAATACTTCGGAAGTAATGGAAACTAAAAATATCGCTCTCGCAGTTAAAGTTACGCAAGAAATTTCTCAACCTATTCAATCTTTAATTGACCGCATTTCTAAATATTCTATTTTACTACGTAGCCTGGTTTTAATATTACGTTTCTGCAAGATATTAACTTCGCATGGTTCCATCACCGTTTCCGATTTAGAAGCCGCGGAAATACACCTTATACGTTACGTACAAGGTAGATATTTCTCTGAAGAAATGAACGCTTTAAAATCAAATAAAAAAATAAATAAAAGTCTCGCTAAACTCAACCCCTTTCTGGATTCAAATAATATTCTCAGAGTAGGTGGAAGGTTAACTCATTCTCAACTTGATTATGGTCAAAAGCACCCCATTCTAATTCCAACTAAATCACGTTTTACCCAACTCGTAATTGACTTTTATCATGTAACTAATTTACATACAGGTCCCGCTCTTTTATTATCTATCATTAGACAAAAATTTTGGATTTTATCCGCTCGTAATATTGTAAGACAACGCGTACATAGTTGTAACAAATGTTTTAAACTTAAACCTCAAAATACTTACCCTCCTATGGGTGATCTACCCGACTTTCGCGTTTCACAAGCAAAAGCGTTTGTTAATACCGCTGTGGACTATTGTGGCCCCTTTTATATTACTCATATCCGAAAACGCGGAATTAAGAGCCACAAAGCTTACATTTGTGTGTTCGTGTGTCTAACAACTAAGGCAGTACACTTAGAGTTAGTCACTGACCTTAGTTCAGATTTATTTCTCGCCGCTTTTAAGCGTTTCATTTCTCGTAGAGGTCCTGTTGCTATGATTTATAGTGATGGAGGCACAAACTTCATTGGCGCAAAGCGCAAATTGAATGAAATTTACGCCCTAATTCAATCCAAATCTCATATAAATTACATAGGTGATCAACTAGCTGAAAATCGCATACAATTTAAACATAGCCCGCCATACGGTCCTCATTTTAATGGACTCAGCGAGGTTACTGTTCGTTGTGTCAAAACTCATCTTTTTAAAGTAATTGGTTCTCAAATATTAACTTACGAGGAGTTTAGTACCGTGCTTGTTCAAATTGAATGTCTTTTAAACAATCGACCTCTAAGCATTTTAAGCTCCGACCCGTCTGATATTAGTGCTTTAACGCCTAATCATTTTCTAAACGTAACTCCGCTTAAGTATTTACCTGCTGAAGACGTCACAGACATTTCAGACAATCGCTTATCGCGTTATCAACTTCTTAATAAAATAACTCATTCCTTCTGGAATCGTTGGAGCCAGGAGTACCTCACTTCCTTGCAACAGCGTGAAAAGTGGAACACACCGTCTAAGCCTATTGAAGTAGGTACGATTGTTGTTATCAAAGACAACAACGCTCACCCGCTTTGTTGGCCTTTAGGTGTCATAGATGCGACTTATCCTGGAAAGGATAATATAGTTAGGACTGTGAAAGTTAGAACTGCTTCCGGTTCCTACATACGCCCGGTAGTGCGGCTTTGTCGTCTACCTACTCAATAATTACTTTACAATTGCGCTTAACTCTATTTTTAATTAAATTCATTTTTTTTAATTTAAGTTCTCATAAAATTGTAATTTAGAGGAAAACCTCTAGGCCGGGGGAGTTGTCTGCGCCATTCGCATTATTTTATCTGTACCTCATTATAAAAGCATAAACACATACTTGCAACATTATATTACACTTCACTCAATAACTCATTCGAGAAGGATTTCCTATCCAAAATCCATTCATTCCTTTCTCCCATTCCCTCTCTCTGTCCTGTGCGTTCTTACTGGTGACACGTATCTGCGTGGGCGCCCGCGCTAAAACTCTAAAAAAAGTGAAAAATATTGGTGCTGTGTGATGAACACCTCAAACCCTCGTCTTTAGTGAAGCTTGGAGGAAATATCGCCTGAACCGGCGCACTGTGAAGGCAGCTATCGAAGAACTACGCATTTTCCTGTAAGTCCTTTTCCTTCCATATACATAGATAGATAGTATAGATGGAGACTGACGCGCCGAATGTAGTTCTACCTTAATACCGCGATGCAGAATTTAGAATTTTAGTTCCTATTTATCATAAATGTTACTACAGTAGGTTTACTAAAAACAAGCTATCAACTTTACTCTTTGACTTACTAAACCAGCCACCTAGTCTGTTGATATCACTCCTAACTTCTAAGCTGTTGGATACAACTCCGACTCAGCGGTGACTCAGTTGTTGCACTATACATTTACTGAGTCACGCCTCTCAGTAAATGTATAGTCGTTATAAGTTTGTCTACCAAACTAGTCAGTACTCAACTTTGTGTACAGTTTGAGAGCTGGCTGAGGATTATTGTAAACACATCTTTTTTTTAAAGAGTAACCATGGAGTTTCTTGCAGGTTCTTCTCCATAGGAAACGAACAACCATCAACGATTGCATCACTGCTTACCATCAGGTGGGATTGCAGTCAAGCACTAGTTTATGGTATGTAAAAAAAGTGCCCCTGTAGGCCAATGTAAAATAAAAAGCATTTTTGTTTTTTTTATATACATTTGCATAAAGAGAAGGGTAGATGCAGAATGTATGATACCATTTTCTTGAGGTGGAAAATCATCAAATAATTGCTTTTGCTCTAGGTGGAGCAAGACAGGCGTTTGCTGAAAAAAGCACATGTGTTCCTTAAGTTGCCCTTTGCGTTCCAGAAACACGGTATGAAATGCCACATTACATGGAACTGCATATCAGACCTCCACAACTCGGTAGACTGATGGCCAAACTTTCTTTCGTCTAGCTATCTGTAATGACTGTCAAAGATCTGCGATCACAACCGCGAGACTAATGGCTTTCCGTAGCACGTGGTATCAGTAACGTCCTGAAAAATAGGGTGTTAGTAATATCCTGAAAAAAGGGTGTTATTAATGCCCTACGTAAACTCAGAAAATTACATATAATTTTCCCACCCTCGAATATATTCTCTCTGTATAACTCAAAGGTTCGCTAGGAGAAAGCTCATTGTTCAGTTAAGCTAAATCACTGTGTCCTGTGTGCTTTTTGGATACAATAAAGAATTATGATACACTAGCTTCCGCCTACGGTTTCGTCCAAAAAAAAAGTAGTTGCTATAATACCTTGCTTCGTGCCAAATTTCAAGATTCTAGATCAACGGGAATTACCCTATGAATTTTGATTCCTTTGACAGTGTAGAAATGTACGTTTTTTGCAACATAAACGGGCGTATCTTTTTTTCCGTCAACTTACAAGTTTGATTTTTGCACAGTTTTAACGTTTGAATCCCCAACCGGTCCTATGAGACCGCGCTGTTATTGTTTTACTATTGTGTCTCGTTTCGCGGGTATCTGAGTAATTAAGGGACTGCGGACTTAAGTATATAGTTTTTTATTTCAACTTGATACCTTCACGCGTTCTCGAGATAAAGGGTCTTGACAGACAGACATACAGACGGACAACAAAGTGATCCTATATTTATTTATTTAGTCTTTATGCAACGCATTGTACAAAGGCCCCTAAAAATCACATACACTTGCCCGCTTTCGAACCCTTTTTACATTAACCCACAGGTTAAGTGAAAAACCATGCATTAATTATAAGCAATAACAATTTATTGGTTCTGGTAACCCGTGACGTCACTGAAGCTATATTAATGTGTGGTTTTGGCAACGTGGTCTGTTAATTAACTTTAGTGTAGCGTTTTAATTATATCTTTAATGGGTTTCTTGTTATATTAATGTAAATACTGAAGAGGAGACTGTTAGGAGGCTATGTCCCTAGGGAGATCTAGATAAACACCTAGTTTGGTTATACTAGATACCGTTCCTTTGGAACTATTAGTATTGTAACAGTTTCAGAGACACAGGAGCAACAGACGAGCTCTTAGCTAGATAATAACAGCCGCACGGGTCGATCTTCAAGTTTAAGAAACGCTTGCCAAGGTTGGTCCGTGGATGGATGACCATCTTAACATACCGAGTTTCCTTCGTGTCTCAGAAAGCACGTTAAGCCGTAGATCCCGGCTGTTATTTGTAGATCTAGTACTGTGTTACCCCAGTTAATGGGTTGTGGAGGCCTGGTAGGCAGCCGCTAAATGGAAATTGAAAACTGTGACTTTTACAACAAAAAGTAAGGTTTGTGATCATGTATT
Source organism: Mythimna separata (assembly GCA_030763345.1). NCBI lineage: Eukaryota > Metazoa > Arthropoda > Insecta > Lepidoptera > Noctuidae > Mythimna > Mythimna separata. The sequence goes on from CM061190.1 coordinate 10,854,773, forward strand.
TTGTATCACTTTTTGATACCTTGTATCAAAATATCTCATCACTTTTGACAGGGACTCCTGTATAAACTCGTAACTGTGATATATTTTTATCTACTACCATTTCCCTTTGAGTACAAAAATAAGAAAACAAATATTCTTACCAAAATACTTTACTATCTTTCTCAACCACTCAAGTCACGAATAACGAAACACATATAAGCAAGTTTGCCATTAAGAGCGCTTCCACACGTGAAACGTTGTATAGACCGGACATATCGCCCTGTCGTCTGTTGACACCTTTATGATGAGGCGCCTTTGTCTTAGTAAGAATAGAACATGTGGGAGAATTGTGTGGAGAAGAGGCAAAGTAAATTGTTTTCTGAAGATGAAATTAAGTTAGATGTAAGTATAGATGTCTAGAGTAAAAGCAACATGTCGATGGCTACTAACAGCCGAACCCAATAACCTACCTCTCACATATCGGAGATAGAAAAAACAAATGAAACAACAGAAAACATGTATAATTTTCATATTGTATCATTTGTTTTACTATCTTCAGTATGCCAAAACTGGAGATAGATAGGGTTCGGTCGTAAGTATACTGTGTAAACTGTACTTCTTTGGGCCGTATGCGGAACAGAGTGTAAATTCCCGCAAGTCTCCGTTGAAAAGGTAGGATACTCCGACCAGACGGATGTTTTGGCTGGTTTGGGAATCTGCCCGATAGATGATTTTGGGCTGTCGTATCAGTTCCGTTTGCACGAAAAAATTAAATTGCTCGTCACAGGATTTCGCAGTTCCTATAATTGTAATGCCATAGATGTCACTACATTTCTAATAACTTAACAGGAAAGCAATAAAAAGAGTTATTGGTTATATTTTAATTGTTATTACAATAAAGACAAAAAACAAGTCAAAGTGAAGTTATTAAGGTCTTTCAACAGTGAAAGTAGATTTCAGAGTAGTTTCGAGTGCAGAGGAAGTTTCGTGGAAGAATACAATCTTGAATTCGTGGAAACTATTCCCCAGAGGTCTAAATTCTTTAAGACTCGTCGTTAACAAGATAAAGAAAAATCTTGTTAAAGGTCCTAAAAGAAAAAGAGAGGAAGAGAAAAGGAAGAATAAGAGTTTATATGCGTATTTAAGCCAGAACAGAGCCCAACTTGAGCGGAAGGTCAACGTTTGAAAGGACACGCTGGAAAACGGCGGTCTGAGACTAAATGTCGCGAAGACTGAGTACATGTCCTGTGGCAGCGCGGATTCAAATACCATCCGAATAGGTTCGGACCGGATCACAAGCTCCGATACGTTCAGGTACCTTGGATCTGTGCTGCACGAGTCTGGCAACGTGGACGACGATGTCCAAGCACGTATAGGCGCGGCTTGGGCAAAATGGCGAGAGGTAACGGGCGTTGTATGCGACCGCAAAATGCCTCCAAAGCTTAAGGGACAGATATATAAATGCATCATACGTCCTGTCCTCCTGTACGGCGGCGAGTGTTGGCCAGCACTAAACAGACACACCCAGGAGCTTCGCGTCACGGAGATGAAGATGCTGAGGTGGATGAGCGGCGTAACGCGATCCGATCGCATACGCAACTCGTTCATCCGAGGTAGTCTTGGTGTCCGTGACGTGGGGGAAAAACTGCAGGAGTGTCGTCTGCGATGGTATGGCCACATCATGCGTCGCCCTGTGGAGTACGTTGGCCGGAGATGCATGAATATCGCTGTCCTTGGCGGTAGGTCTCGTGGTCGCCCTCGCAAGCGCTGGCTGGACGTCGTCAAGTCTGACATGAGAGCCAATGGCCTTACTGTCAGGGATGTAGAAGACCGGGCAAAGTGGAGCAAGCTAAGCCGGAAGGCGGACCCTGGCAAAAGCCGGGACTAACGCCTAGTAGAAGAAGAAGATGCGTCAAACATGGCGCATACCATAACAAATATAAAAATAACAAAACTATAAAGTATTAATAATAATAATATGTTTATTTGCATAAAACATGGTATAAAGGGGTGTTAAGTAATATTATATAGCACAAACATGTTTAGCTAGGTTATAACAAAGCATGCAAAATACTTAAAATTAAGCAAGTAGATGGGAGTTATCAATAGTGAAAAGAACATCAAAATTTTTTGTCAACAAATTCCTTTAAGCTATAAAAATTATGTTCAAGCATCCATTTGTAAAATTGAATTTTAAACAATTTTGAATGTAAGTTTTTAAATTGCCTCGGTATTTTATTATAGATGCGCACACACATTGCTAGGCAGTTTTTATTATACTTAGTTTGTCGAGGCAGATCATTCAACACAAGTTTATACGGATCTCGTCTGTTCCGAGGATTGACATCATTTGCAGTCTTGAATAATTGTTTATTTTTCATTACAAACATACATATTTCGTAAATATAAAGTGATGGTAACGGTAACAAACCAAGTTTCCTAAATATTGGTTGACATGAGTCATCAAGTTTTAGTCCACAAATTGATCTTATGCACTTTTTTTGAGCGATGAATGCTCTTTCAGCGAACCATATAACGAAACAATATCAAAAACACCGAATTCAGATTTTGAAAAAAAAATTGCAATTTTTAGTTTTGGATCTACATGAAAGAAAACCTTTTGAAGAAAAGATTACATCTTGCAGTCCAGTCTTTCTCTACGTACGGTACGGTACGGTACGGTGTCCAAGGAGTGAGGACATTACAATCAAAAATAATTACGGCTATATTACTAAACAGAAAAATAACCCACACATACTCGTAATACGAAAAACACAAACAAATAAATGACCACTGCTTACATCACAAATCAAAAAACAACCATTCAAGTATTGTATGAGCAGTAAACGAATGAGCCCAGGTGTGACAGTCACTTTGAAGAAGGGCTATTCGTTTGTGTTGATTGACCCGCTTTAGGCAGCCCCCTATTATCGCCAGCGCCCATTGTGTAGCGACAAGAGGAATTTCTACGGACGGCCAGTTTCGATCTTAAGTGTGGACGTAATGGCGAGGGTTGGCAGACAATAAAAGCATTGACTCATGTGAATATCACTTGTGTGTGATGTTGATTTTCTTAATTAAATGCGGAAATTATATTTATTGACTTGAGAAAATCTTTTGAATAAATAACCCTTGTTATATTTTTTTCATGTAACATAAACTAGCGCTTGACTGCGATTCCACCTGATAGTAAGCAGTAATGCAATCGTTGATGGAGAGGTCCACTGGTTTATTAAGAGCCTATTCACTCTAGTCTTGAAGATACCCAAATTAAAATCAGACGGAATGACCGCAGCAAGCATACTTACAGACAGAAAACATTCAATGTGAAATATACATGTAGGTACTTTCCAAATATAAAGAATAAACGGATTCAAAGATAAGAGAGTTTTTAAAAACAAGAAATCGAGGAAAAGGTAAGTCACCTTTTATTAAAATAAGTATCCCTCAAGGGTACATGTTAGGTCCGATGTTTATTTAAATAAATATTCAAGATATAAAAAGATATTTAATACAATCTGTTCTTTTTATTTTCAGTTATTATATTGAGTTGAACTGAAAATTCCACAACTCGTACAAAATACATATCTAACAATAACAGATGATGAAATGATTATGATGATGTGATCTCTCTCTGTCACTCAAAGTTTGTTGGGAGAAAACTCATTGTTGAGTTAAGCTTGCTTTTGTACATGAACTGTCAAATCACTGTATTCAAAATTAAGTTTGTTGTACAATAAAGAATTGAAAATAGCAAAAAATATCGGTTCAATTAAAGATCATAAGTTCAATTTCACAAACTCCAAAAAAACATAAGCCTGAAATCATCTATTTGACAATTAGCTTGAAAATTCTTAACAAAAGGACATTTTGATCAATTCCAGTCGTGGAATAATTTGAATATATAATAACACAAAGGGAGGAGACCCATCTAAGCTTTTATCTTTAAAAGAGGAAAATATCGGAATACGGGTTGAAATTGCAAACCTATCAGAAGCTTTGTGTGGGCGACGGAAGGTTTTGTTACGTACACCTTACCGTAATTTTATTACTGGAATTCCTACTACCTTTCAAAGGAGAAAAGTACTTTACTAAGCTTTAAATTTTTTTAAGAAATTTTAGTCCGAAGGAAAAATAAATATATGAATAGATTTTTATCTCACAAACCGCCTTTGTAATACTTCTGTGATATTTATTTAATTTTTTATTTAGTTAAGCCTACCCGTGCCCCTTTCATACAAATCAAAGCAGCAACGAGCATACAAACTCACTCAACTATTCGCCTTTATAATCTAAGTTTGATCTACTTTTACGCCAAAAGTCCAAACAACATAGTTTCATTTAGCGAAGCCATTAGACCGTATGCGATGGCCATTACCGGAGCATTAGGCAAGGCTATAACAATGACTTAACGTGCTTCATAACTAGTAGTGTTGCTTTGTTTATTATGTGAATTGTAAGCGAGTATTGAGCTTCGTGAGTATTATTGGCTATATTGTTGAGTAGGTCTAATGGAATCAGTGTTGGGAGAGTAATTAAATTAATGTTGACGGAAAATTGATAGGAATAGATCCGGAGGATCCGTGTTACCCCATTTAATGGGTTGTGGAGGTCTGGTAGGCAACCGCTCCTCGTAAAATATTGTAATTTAGCAAAATCCGTCTTGACTGGAAGCCGACCCCAATATAGTTGGGAAAAGGCTAGGTAGATGATGACTCTTTCCATCCACCTAAGGCGGTGTGATTACTAAAAAACAAATTGTACGCGATACCCCAATGATGTGGTTCAGTGGTTGCACACGACTTCAACCACGAGCTTCTCACCAACCTTTTACAAAACACGATAGCATAATTAAAATGTTCTTTTTAACAAGCATACCTTGTTAGTGACATCAAAGAAGTGCGAGAGTAGAGAGGGATAAGTAACCGTGTCGCCCCAAATTGTCTTGATTGAATCATTCGTCCCCACACTACTAAGGGTCAGCTCACACCGAAACGCGACGCGATGTGACGCTGCATGCACATTTTAATAGAGTGACTCACAATAGAACTTTATTTACTACACGAAAAGATACACATTTCATTGTGAGAATTTAAAATACGTTACTTCATGCAGAGCTGCGTCTCGTGACGCCGCGCGGCGTCTCGCTGTGCAGCGGAATGTTTTTACATTCACGACGTCGTGTTGCCGACAATTTTATTATGCCACCTCGCAAAGTTGCGACGGCGCGGCGCGCGGCGCAACGCGGCCTCTTCCTGCATCGTCGCGTCGCGTCGCATCTCGGTTTGAACTGACCCTTAAGCCCGAGTCTACAATGTTACTTTTAATTTTATTCTTATCGCTTTTAAATTAAATGATCTTTAAAAGAAAAGATGAGACGTGGTCAATTTGTTTGTCAAATTATTTGATTGTATGCAGTTTTGTTTGACATGTTTTTTCAAACTATGTGTTGGTCACATTTGATGAAAATCTTGATTGATTTCGTGTTTAACGGTGCGTTCCTCCTTATTTTTTTTTATTGTTATAAACTAGTGCTTGACTGCGATCCCACCTGATGGTAAGCAGTGATGCAATCGTTGATGGTGAGGCGCACTAGCTTATTAAGAGCCTATTCACTCTAGCCTTGAAGACACCTAAATTATAATCGGACGGGAAAACCGCAGCAGGCAAAATCGTTCCAGTCCCTCGATGTACGCGGTATAAACAACGAAGCGATATAAAAATATACGAAATAGGTTCTAATAATTTGTTGCATTGAGCTAACTGTTTGAATTGAATTGTGCTATCATCGTCAGTAACACTATTTCTTTGGGGTCATTGCAGCAAATCTTCACTTAATTTTGTAAGCATGGCCTTCACACTTAAAAAGCCGAAAAGAATTAGATGAAACTTGGCGCAAAGTTAAACCATGCCCTGTAATCATCATCATCATCTCAGCCGAAAGACGTCTACTGCTGGACATAGGCCTCCCCCAAGTGTCGCCACAGCGACCGGTCCTGTGCGTCTCGCATCCATATGCCCTGTAATGGGTCCAGTAAATAGAATAGTTTTTATTTATCCCAGGAATATGTAGTAGTAGTAGTAGTAGTAGCAACAACTTTATTCTCTCTCAATTTTATGTTCTCTAGCGATCGTTTTCTGCATTCACGAGAGCAAGGCAGCAGGTAAAAGCTAGTTTTAAAATAACAATTCATTTTATTAAAACAGACTTCTGCCATTCTGTCTCTCACAAACAATTTCGTCAGTATTCATTACGGCGGTCGTCCACAAGGGACTCTCTGGGTCAGTAAATAGCTCTAATTGCCTCTCTAGGCGAGCGATATCAGTGAGCTCTCTTGTATCTTTGTTATGTGTTAGTAAAGGTTGCTTCAACTATACTTATCGCATCGGTAACGATAAAAATGGCGGTAACCTACGTAAAACCGAAAAATTTTTTGTTTCACAAAATGGCGCCCTAAACAAAATGGCGGCTAAAGAAACCCCACAAGGAAGGAAGCAAGGAAGTTGGAAGGCCTCCCACAACGAAAAGACGCACAGGACCGGTCGCTGTGGCGACGCTTGAGGAGGCCTATGTCCAGCAGTGGACGTCTTTCGGCTGAGATGATGATGATGATGATGAATATGACTGTTACAATATGTTGTAACCCTTTTTCGTATTAAACTCTTAGTGCCTGTTTCACCGCCTATGATTAAGTTTCCGATATCTTACTTGGCAGTTCATAAAAATTATGTTACATTTTTTAATTTATTCAGGAAGTAGTGGCTATTCGGCCATTGTGAAACAGGCCCTTAACCGTTCGTATGTAAAGTTAAACGACCTTTTTGAAATAACCCGACCTTTATAGTAATGGTGAAATAGTAGTGGGCATAACATAAACTAGTGCACCTCACCTTTAACGATTGCATCACTGCTTACCATCAGGTGGAATCGCAGTCAAGTACAAGTTTATGTTACATTAAAAAAAAATTGCTACTCTCACGCGGGCGAAACCGCAGACAGAAGTTAGTACAAAATAAACGAGGGTCACACGCCCAAGTTATGATAGGAAAACTTTGTGTGATGAAGTGCATTAATAAGTTTGGTTTTACATTTAATAAACAGTTTGATTAGATTTGCCTTTACACCGGGATCTATTTTGAGTTTAGTGACTTGCTGGGACCACGATCAAGTGTTAAGGATAAACATGTTTCGGTTCTTTTTTTAGGGTTCTGTACCCAAAGGGCAAACAGTCTAGTTAGCGGAGGTACGCTCCGGGGAGGTAATTATGTCCAGCAGTTGAAATTATTATGATGATTCTCGAAATAAATATAATATTATCTATTTTATTTATCACATACACAAACACACACACACACACTAACACATACCCATTCGCATAGATCACACAAGTGCGCTACTTTTTTTGTACCTTCATATTTCTTTCATTTGTATTCTCTTATACTTTCAATTGCATACACTGTTTAATGTTAAGAGGAAGTGCGGAGTCACCTAACACAAGCATCTCATTGCTTAAAAGGTGACCTACAACTCGTGTTTGCTGTAACTTAACTGTAATTTAAATAAACATTTTTTTATTTCCTTGTTTGTTCTGTGCTTATCACAAACAAGATTTTTCAATCTCTCTTTCATTTGCTAATCTCAAAATGCTTCTTGGTTAAATTTTATGCAGTAACGCGATCTACTTTTGTTATAGTTGAGGATGTTCAACGCTCTCTCGGGGATCAAACCTGCATTGGACTTGTTTGTAGATGAATTAAGGACGGCTATCATATGTTGGAATGTTTGCAGTTTGTGGGAGGATAGAGTGAAACGATTTACTTTATTTAGTAGGTATTAGTTGAGAATTTTATGTAGCAAAAAATCGATTTCTTGAACCCTTTTTTTGATAGTTTAAATGACAATGTCGCCAACAATCTACGATTCTGTCACAACTAACAGTCTAACCACACCTCTCAAACCAAAATGCAATGTCTTTTATGCTCTGGTGGCATGTTACAGAAATATGTAGGTATACAAAAATACACACAATCAGAAAACATAATACTCTTTCTGACGCAACTGGGTAAAAAAGTACGTAGTTAAATCAAACGATGAATAGGAACGCAGTGGTGAATAGAGACATACCCCTTCCAAAACAAAAAAAAAAGTGGTAAATAGAGAAAAAAGTTTGATTAAAATGTTCACTTTGGTTTATGTTTACATTATTTAATTTTTATTGTACTTTACTTTTATTATATCTAAAGTTTAAATTGGAGTACTTAAATGCTGGAAAAAACTGTTAAACAACTTAATCATTTTTTTTATTCGCCTCTTCGTTCACCCCGTTTAACAGTAAGCACGTTCCTCTGCCTGCCTGCCTAGCCTTTTCCCAACTATATTGGGGTCGGCTCCCAGTCAAGCCGGATTTAGCTGAATACCAGTATTTTACGAGGAGCGGCTGCCTACCAGACCTGCACAACCCATTAACTGGGGTAACACGGTACTTCATAGCAAGACTGGAGTCAGAACAATGTTCAAAACGTCCCCACCCTTGTAGCACTTTTAAACCTATATTAATCGAACGGCCTTAACCGTCTCATCATTTTATTGTATGACGGCGAAGCTGAAATATGCCTCCGAAAAAAGTTATATCGACATGAAGTAGCCGAAATCAGTCACAAATTATGTTCCCATCTAATACATTTTTCTATTGTAGCACTATAAAACCTATATCAATCGAACGGCCTTGACCGTCTCATCATTTTATTGTATGACAGCGAAGCTGAAATATGCGTCCGAAAAAAGTTATATCGATATGAAGTAGCCGAAATCAGTCACGATAATTATATTCCCATCTACTACAATTATCCCTTGTAGCACTATACAACCTATATCAATCGAACGGCCTTGACCGTCTCATCATTTTACTGCATGACGGCGAAGCTGAAATATGCGTCCGAAAAAAGTTATACCGACATGAAGTAGCCGAAATCAGTCACAATTATGTTCGCTTCTACTACAATAATAATTTATTACAAGTTGGCAAGTTTTTGGGTTGACCGAGCACTTCCAACATCTGGCTCCCAAACTGGAAAGGACTGGGGCTGCCAAGAAGCAGGACCTACCTAACCTAAGAGGTCTAGACGCCCCCTACCGGAGGCTCCACGCAGGGATCGTTCGGTCCGTGGCCCTTTATGGGTGCCGTCGTTGGGTAAGCGACCGGCGGCCAAGCTGAATGCTTGCCAGAGGGTCACGGTCATCCGAATGGTTCGGGGATACCACCGCACGATCTCTCGCAAAGCGGTGAACGTCCTTGCTGGCCTGCCACCGTGGGATCTGGAGGCAATAGTCTTTGCACGCAGGCACGATTTGCACGTGGAGATGCAAGTCGAGGTATAGCGGACAGAGTTCCGGCGGGATCTCAGGGTAACATGGTGACTGCGACTGTCACAACTCAGTGCTGGGCACGCTGTTATTGCGGCGGTAAGTCCCCTCTTTGATGTGTGGTAGTAGTCACTAGTGGTATGGATGCTGTGACTAATCCGTTCAAAGAAGTCGGGGTGGCGTATGCACTATCTTGAAAAGGCTCCCTGAAGGTATTGGGAAGTGCTCCAGCAACTCGGAAGACAGTGAAGACGTGAGGAAGTGATTTATTAAGTGTCGTATAGTACTTTTTTCGTGATGCTACTCCAAGGAACTTGTATACTCTATACGAACTAAAAGAAGTTCTACTACTCGTATAATTAAAATATTGTGCGATGCTCTGCACATGCGGCCCTTACGATTACTATGCTATCTTGCTCACCTATAGTTTTTTGACTAGTTTATGGTACGTAAAAAAAAGAACATATTTAAATTGAAAAACTTGCCAACTTATAATTATAATTGTAGTAGAAGCGAACATAATTGTGACTGATTTCGGCTACTTCATGTCGGTATAACTTTTTTCGGAGGCATATTTCAGCTTCGCCGTCATACAATAAAATGATGAGACAGTCAAGGCCGTTCGATTGATATAGGTTTTATAGTGCTACAATGGAAAAATATAGTAGATGGGAACATAATTTGTGACTGGTTTCGGCTACTTCATGTCGATATAACTTTTTTCGGAGGCATATTTCAGCTTCGCCGTCATACAATAAAATGATGAGACGGTCAAAGCCGTTCGATTGATATAGGTTTAAAAGTGCTACAAGGGTGGGGACGGTGTCCGAACATTTTGAACATTGTTCTTTACTGGCTTCTGACTATCCATAACGACTGCCAAAGATCTATAAATGCCAGCCGGGACCTACGGCTTAACGTGCTTTCCGAGGCACGGGGTAAACTCGTTATGTTAAGATGGTCACCCATCCACAGACCAACGTTGGCAAGCGTTGCTTAACCTTGAAGATCGACCCACGCACGTTCCTCTATAAAAAGCTCACATAACTAGCAAAAAAACTGACTGTACACAACGATTTACACGCGTCAAGTTTACATTTACCTACGTACGTACTCCTTTCTTCTTTTTCTAACCCTTTGGCTAACTCGTAGGGACCGCTACAACCCGTGTACCCATTCTCTTAACCACAGAGAATCTCAGATGAGGATAACATCGCATTACAAATTAACTACCATAGAACACTGAGATACTTTAGCGGCATGTACTTTTACGCCCGTTCTCAATAAGCTATCTATCTAAAGTTGCAGTTACTAAAGATAAACAAATCTATCCTTTTACGCTTACTTGCTTTCCTATAACCTACCGACGGTTAGCATTTCCTACCAAAGTTGTGGATGGATAGAAAGAATCTCACTATTTATCGGGGATAGCTATCTATCTATGAACTGCGGTAGGTTATTGAAAACGGGCGATAGTCACTAGGTACACTCAACAGAAAAAAGTAACTATTTTTATTTAGGTACCTCCAAGGGAAGGCTATTTTATTATTATTATTGAATATACTTTTTTCATCGACATTATCGGCCTTGTGATATTCCCACTATTGGAACTCCACCACGCGGGCCCAGTACGGATTGGTGGATGTCACATATCATTGAACTCGCCCCCGCCGCCGGGATTCTGATCCCGATTTCCAGCCACCGTAGGCGCATGCTTGCGGACGGTGAGCAATGGGTAGCTCGCCGTCCGGACGTCTGGTAACAGTCCGGACCAAGCCCATGTCGTCGATGGCGCGTGTTGTTCCACGCGCCCTCAAGGAGATGTCAGCAAACTGTAGGGGTCCGGTAGGGCTGAAGCCTTCTGGGGCCTGGGTTAACTAAAGAGAGCCCCGGTGCCCCGGAATTAAGGCAAGGAAGGAACAGGAGTGGGTTTTAGTCAGTAAAAGTCTGACACGCCCTCCCGCTCCGCCCAGAGCGGGAGAAGTCATTCTGATGATTCCCCAACTAAAAAAAAAAAACAACATATCATTGAACTATTGGTTCTAGGACAACCTGATTTCCTCACGAGGTTTTCCTTGAAAATTCGTACACATGTAGAGCACATCGTCATCATCATCATCTCAGCCGCAAGATGTCCACTGCCGGACATACGCCTCCCCCAAGCGTCCACCTTTTGGGAGGCCTTCCAACGCTGCGTCTTCCGATATGTAAGAGTAGCATATAGTATGTGCTACTCTACTAGACACTACTAATTTTTCCTATTTATCTTTTTGTTCCTATTCAACCCGTTTGACTAAATATAGCATAGCATCAGCCTTATAATGTTCCACTGCTGGGACTCAGGCCTCCTCTCTAGGAGAGAGAATGGGCCGTAATCCTCCACGAGGTCCCAGTGCGTGTAGGTGGATGTCACATATCATCGAATTTTTGGTTCTATAACATGCCGGTTTCCTCACGATGTTTTTCTTCGCCGTTTTGAGCAGCGATGATGAAATAAATTATACTTTGTGTAATAAAAAGTATAATTTATTTCATCATCACTGTAAAGCCTGGCTGGGTTTGAACCCGCGACCTAAAACTTGCAAGTCGGGGCCGTTGCCATTGTACCACCACTGCTCTCAATATTACTCAAGCGAAATCAAACTTTTGTCGTAAAACTCGAACTGAAACACAAAAGGTATATAAAAGTATATCAGACTAGCAGTCCGTCCCGGCTTCGCACGGGGTAGACAATTATTTATTTTTGGAAATTTTTCTACACCTTCGGTTACATTGTTCAAATTTTACCAAGGATCCCTAATTTTTTCAAAATGAAACGTAGCCTATGTCAAATTGGAAGAATGTAGCATTCTATTGGTGAAAGAATTTTTTAAATCGGCCCAGTACTTTTTGAGCCTATTCATTACAAACATACAAAAATAGGTACAAATCTTTCCTCTTTATAATATTAGTATAGAAAAGGTTCGTTGGTAATTTAGTTACGTAGTCGTAAGTTTTCGTCACGTGTTTATTAAGGGTTCGCCTTGCTGGGTCACGAGTCAAATTGGGTCCAACCGGCCAGACACGTGATTATCCCATCACTCTAATATTATACATAGAGCGAAAGTTTTATAAGTGTACTAGCTTTCGCCCGCGACTTCGTCCGCGTGGAATTGTTTGTGTAATAACGTAGTAGTAACAGCATAGTATAAGTATAAGCATAGTAACATAGTAATAGTCTGTATGTTATATATTTCTACATACATACATATTATAGATAAATTACACCCAGATACAGAACAAATGATCGTGCTCATCACATAAACATTTGTCCTGGGTGAGAATCGAATCACAAACCGAACGCTGGAGGTCGTCGGCGTAGCAGTTAGGGCCACTAACCATTATATTTATTTATTTGTTTATTTAATGCTTTATGCACATAGAAGTACAAAGGCGGACTTAATGCCTTAGGCATTTTCTACCAGTCAACCTTTGGGTGATGCAGAGAAAAATAGTGGTAGGTGCACTAAGAGAGAAAAGGCGGATACAAGAATAAATGATACTAATAAACCTTAAATATAATAAAAATACATAATATACATATATACTCAAATTAATAAACTACATACTACTATATTTTATATTTGTATTATATGTACATAGCTAGGTTTTACTTAAGTTTTTTATTTAAATTGTTAGTATTTGTATATAATTTATAATATTCTTTAATTAAAAACCTTAAAGAAAATACAAGCAATAAACTACATATATCTACACTGATACAGTCAAACAATTGGTTATAATCGACAACTAGAAACCATTACTGCTGTGATGATACCACTGCCAACTTCTTACGAATCAGCTCGCGAACTTTGATTTTGAAAGTCAATCGGTTCGTTGCCATCCTGATCTCCTGGGGAAGCGCATTCCACAAAGAAATAGCTTGAACGAAGAAAGAACAGTGAAGAAAGTCAGTACGATGAGAAGGAAATTGAAGTAGGCGGTTATGAGATGAGCGCAGATTTCTATTGTGGTTAGCGCAGATGTATTGGAAATGAGAGACTAAATAACTAGGGGAATTAGAAGAATCAAGAAGAGAAAACAGGGTAGTGAGCGCCCTTTGCTCTCTGCGCTAACGTATGGGCGAAACGACCGATGCGCTGAAACATGATCATATTTACGTAGATTGAAAACGAATCGAATGCAGTAATTTAGAAGACGGTCAAGTTTTTTGAGGAGATCTGCATTCAGGTCATAGTAGCACACGTCACCATAATCGATGATTGGAAAAATCAAGGTCTGCACAAGCATTGTCTTCGTGCTTGATGGTAACAGATTCTTCAACCGATACAAAGCCCGCAATGTTCCTGTAACCTTCTGACTAACACTAGCCACTTGATTCCGCCAGTTCAGGGTACAATCGATGCGTAAGCCTAGATCCTTTACATCGGAACTAAATGGGACGACCGTACCGTCGAAACGAACTGGTGGCAAAGCTGCACTGTCGATTTTAGCGATGCTTCGCGGACTCCCAATGATGATAGCCTGACATTTATTTGGATTAACTGCAACCCCAAATCTATCGGACCAGGCCTTTATAGCTGTTAAGTCCCTGTTTAATTGGTCGATAGCAGCAGATATTTCGTCGACGCTTCCTTGACAGTACAACTGTAAGTCATCTGCATACAGATGATACGAACACTGAAGTACGGTAGTAATGAAATTAATAAAAATAGAAAAAAGAAGAGGAGAAAGGATACCGCCTTGAGGAACGCCAGTTTCCAACCCACACCAGCGAGATGTAGAATCTCCAGAGTGAACCGACTGCTGACGTTCCCGAAGATAGGAAGTGAACCACTCCAGCGCTTCGGAAGAGACCATAATATAGGACAGGATGGCCAAGAGGATTTCGTGACTGACGGTATTAAAAATACAATTTAAGTACTAGCCATTATATAATTTAAGTAGTTTTGGCTGTGCGTTGAGTCAGTCAGTTTCTCCGTTTATATATAATTATAATTATTTATGTATAATTATGGATAGATAGATAATTGCGTCTCTATTTGCTAAACTATTCCGTACTCTATGCTAAATTCTCTAAAGAGCAGTCCTCAGGGTTTCCCCACGTAAGTCCGCCAAAAACCCGTCTTTCTAACGAAGCTTATACTATATTCATTACAACTGAAGGGGATGAAATAAGGGTGTTTTAAGTTATTGTGTGTATTTAAATGCGTTAAAGTACTGCAGAGGGGTGGAAAGTTTCCCAATCGTCAAGTACCGTCAGTAAAGTTCTAACACTCGGTCAATAATTTGTGTTTTAAAAGAGAGCAAAATAACAATAATAATCCTACTAATATTATAAATGCGAAAGTTTGTGAGGATGGATGTATGTTTGTTACTCTTTCACGCAAAAACGGCTGGACCGATTTGGTTGAAATTTGGTATGTATGTGTATGTTTGGTGTGGATTAACATATAGGCTACTTTTTTTTTCGGGCGAAGCCGCGGGCAGAAGCTAGTAAATTATAAAACCCAAAATCAAAAAAATGATTTTATTTTACATCTAATAGACCATGTAGGTTTATAAAACGTTAGAAACTAGTGCACGGTTCTAATTGGTCCTTTCCTATGGAGAAGAAATAATGATTGGGTTTACATTATTTTTTATTTTTTCAGTATTACAATACCCATTTTCGGAAGAAGTTTTCTGGAAATCTTGACTATTTCGAACACTAACTTCCACATGTCATTTCAATTTTGCGAAATAGAAACATAAGAAATGTATTAAATTGTAACGGCACGGTTGGCGCAGTGATAGAGCGATTGATTGCTGAGTGTAGGGGGTTCGATTGCCGCACGGAACAAATTCACAAAAAAGCCACACAAATAGGCCTAGAGCTAGGTCTTTCGGGTTTGGGTAGCTTGTATATGTGAGATTATAACGCACCCCCGGTGCGACACTATCACTTAATCAAAAATATAGTTTTTCAGGAGAAGCATTTAAAACTTACGCCTTATACTACAACGTCAACTTTTAACTTTACTTTTGGATAAATATTAATCACTTTGTATTGCTTTAGGATAATTTTTAGACAATTAACTCATCTTTGAATTTTTTGCAAAAATTCCACGTACACCCACGATACAGGAGAAATTCCTAGTGTAGGGCAAAGTTAGTAAAAAAAGAACAACTTTCAAGCTTTAGTGCCCTTTTAATTAAACTTTTTTCATTAATTACACTTCCTTCCAAAATTTCCTTCAGGAATAACTTCTTCACACTCCAGTTTCCATCGATTCAAAAGCGCCTTCCACAAGTCGATTCGAGTCTAACCGACTGATCAAACTTTACAAAAACTTCCCTAACCGTTGGATAACCGAAGAAAGCAATCTTCAACGCCCCTTCAAACGCTTTGAAAGTCCCTAAGAGGGTTGTAAGGGGTTGAAAATCTGTTGAAAGTCACAAATGGGGGTCACAAATAGATAACGTTTGATATTTAAGCCCTTCACGTGTCGTTAGAGGGTGCAAATTGACGATGGTAGTGCGTCTTTGGTAAGATGAGGTGGTGTTGAAAGCGATTAGCGATAGGAGTAAACTTTAAGGTCGCTGCACACAGCGGGCGCGGCGCGGCGGGACGGGACGGCAACGCGACACTGAGCAGTTGTAATGTACTAGATATTACGGACGACGCCACACAGCCGTCCCGCTCGACGCGACGGTAACCGTCGCGCCACGCCGCCGCCGCGCCGAGCTCCCATACAAGTCAGAAGCGGCGGGGACAGGCTACGACTACGATTGCGCCCGCAGTGTGACCTTTGCCGCCGCGCCAGCGCAGCGTCGTCGCCCCGCCACGCTGCGCCCCGCCACGCCACGCCGGCTGTGTGCAGAGACCTTAAGGGAAATTGTTTTACAGATATTTAATTCTATTTTTTTTATAGGTTCGTAGTGCTTGTCCACTATCTCACCTCACAGTAAGCAATGATTACATGGAGCGACTGCCCATCTGACCTACAGAACCCAGTTACTGGGTAATAAAATACATTGCAAATTTGCTGTCAGAGCGACTGCCGATGAGCCATCCCCCATCCCTCTTTAAATAAAAAAAAATACTGATACTGTCAAAGACGTTCAAATGACAGCTGTGACCAACGGCACAGAGAAAACTCGGTATGTAGTGATTGTTCACCCATCTAAGGACCGACCTCGGAAAACGTAGCTTAACTTTGATAAGGCACACTTCACACTAATATTAAAAAAGCTATAGTTTGTATTCAGGTAAGTCAGTACGTTTCTTACTCCTTCACAACTAAAAGATTTTAAAATCGAACTAAAAGGATTTATTTTGTGCCGGGTATATGTTCCCTTGGGAAGCCGTAGGTCCCGGCTGTCATTTGTAGATCTTTGGCAGTCGTTACGGATAGTCAGAAGCCAGTAAATCTGACTCCAGTCTTGCCATGAAGTACCGTGTTCCCCCATTTAAATGGGTTGTGGAGGTCTGGTAGGCAGCCGCTCCTCGTAAAATACTGATATTCAGCTAAATCCGGTTTGACTGGAAGCCGACCCCAATATAGTTGGGAAATGGCTAGGTAGATGATGATGATGGTATGTTCCCTTGGGATATTTTTCTGTTTTCGCACAAGCGAAGCCGCAGGCAGAAGTTATAGAGTAATAAATATTAAAAAAATAACATCACTCTCCGTAGCGATGCGATAACGAAAGGTTTTATTCGGTTGTTTAATACATGAATCCCCGACCGGTCTCATAGGACCGCGCTGTTATTGTCTTACTTTTGCGTCTCGTTTCGCGGGTATTGATAGGTTAAACATCTCGATAGTTCTTGATTGATTCCACTTTGACTCGAGTCCAACTCCAGACTGAGTTGGACTTATTGCGACTGGCGCATGGAGCGTCGATTCGCGAGTTGATCCTGAATGATTTAGAGTTTCGAGTGAGAGCAACCTCGACGGTTTAGAGAGGGATTAGCTCATATTTTGCACATGAAAAATTAATAATATTGAAGTTTAGTGTATAACCAATATTTTTTAAGTTATATCGAGTACTTTTTGTTTCTATTATAAAGCTAAAGAGTTTGTTTTGTTTTCAATTTCATCTATTGTTTTCGTTTTGCTTAATTTCTGATTAAAATGGCATTTTTGTATGAAATAAACGTGTTTTTTTTTATGGATAGAGAGGCAGAAAAGCGAAATTTAGTAATATAGGAAATAAATATTAATAGTTTTTTCTCCAGAGGCGCTTTCTGTGAACCAAGGTATCTGGAAACAGTGGTTTATGAAAAAGTTTACGGCAAGAAGTGCTATCTATGAACAGAGATTTCTGTCAACAGTGCTTCCTATGTATCGAGAAGTCTACAAACAATGTTTTCTAACAACAAAGTTTTCGGCGAAACGTGCTGTCTAGGAATAGAGATTTCTATTAACTGTGCTTTCTGTATATAGTCATATCGTACAAGCGTATTTCTGTATTGGGTTCCACGCTCGTCGATGGTTGACTCGATAATTTATTTTAAGGAAATATTTTAACAATCAAAAGACTCGAAATTCTTTTGATTGTTAAAATATTTCGGAATCGCTCGTCGCTTCTTTGTATTATCTAAGTATTATACAGAGTTAGTAAACAGCTCTGCTTTCGTGAGAGCACTTCGCGAATTGAGATGAATTAGTAAGGGATTTTAATCAAAAAGTTTACTGGCTACTGTATTCTCTGATGTCGGAGTGTTGAGAGAACTTCCGAATGATTTAAAGTCATATTTTATTCAATGGAAAGTATTAGGCTTCAGTAGCGCGGCCTGTAAACAACTCCATTCCTGCCGGCTTTCCTTTACAAACACAACAACAAACCTTAACAAATTAATTATGTATTAATCAAATCTTATAACTGCATAATACACACATCAAAAGTGTCTAGGGATCAACATATATTTTTGCAATAACTTTTCTCCTGATTGATATTAATTAAAATTTTCTTTAAGGATTCATCAAGTAAAGTGTTTTCGTTTGTCACAGTAACGATAAACCAAGTCACCTTTGCATTAATAAAGAAATTTGCCATTTTCCTAATAAAGGGATTTTTGACATTTGAACCACTAACATTAAAGTTCGAAAAAAAGACTGAAATAACAGTTTTCTTTAAAATTTTATTGGGTAACTTAAACAATTAATAATCCGTGTTTCTACCGCGAACACTAACAACACAAGAACATCGGTTTGGCATACTCAAAATGAGTTCATCCAAATCACGCTGTGGAATGGCCGCCCATGTTCGTTGCAACAACAAAAAAAGTTCTTCTTGCGACTGGATACCCTCCATATTCGGCAGAGCTCTTCTCTGTAGCATATCCCATGCATGCTCAATCGGGTTCAAGTCTGGCGACTGAGCAGGCCAGGGCAGGACATTGATGTTAGCTGCGGCGAGAGTCTGTCTTACAACTCTTGCGGTGTGCGGTCGTGCATTATCATGCATTAACTGAAATAAGGGACCGATTTGCACTTGTAGAGGAACGATGACGTCTGATACAATCGTCTCAGCATAAATTTGAGCGTTGAGGTTGCCTCTGATCCAAATCAACTCAGTTCTTCCGCCGATCCAAATACCCGCCCATACCATGATGGTTCCACCACTATAAGGATGGACTTCCTGGCAGGATTTTAATCGCTGTTGGCGTCCAGGGGTTCTCCAGTGTCGTATACGTCTTGTATCCGGTCTCATACCAAAACGAGACTCATCAGAAAAGCTCACGAAACGCCATTGTTCTTCTGCCCAATTTCTGTGTTCAAGAGCCCATTGATATCGAATCCTACGATTGTGCATTGCTATAGGTGGTACCCGTAGCGGTCTTCGGGAATGAAGGTTCACTTCATGCAAGCGGTTTCTGACTGTTTGGTCGCTAATTAAGTTCCCTGAAGAGTGATGAAGCCTCACGGCTAACATCATGGCGGTTATTGTTGGAGCTCTTCGAGTTAAGATTTGAATGTATCGGTCTTGTCTCCGTGTGGTGCAGCGATACCGTCCTCCATGGCGCTCAGCCACGGTACCAGTGCTTCGGTAACGTGTCCAAAGTCGACTGATAACACTCTGACTTGTATTCAGAGCTAAAGCCACAGTACGTTGCCCGGAACCAGCTTCTATCATTCCCACGGCTCTGAGCATTTCTTCCGTGCTTAAATGACGTCGCCGCTCCATAATAACGTTGGTTTTAATCAGTAGTAGGGAAACAGTAGCACTAATAATGTCTTCAATGCGTTGTATGTTTTTATAGGGAAAATATTGACAGCTGATTTTCATCTTTTACTCGAATTTGATTCACAGTTCCTGATTCAAATTATGAAATGCACCAAAAAGGATCCATATAAATTTATAAAATCATAAATTTATTACAAAGCCACATCTCAATCTTAAGAAATCCGCATAAAAATGCTTGATCCCTAGACACTTTTGATGTGTGTACTTGCTTGTGAAAATAACAATCAACAATAAATAAACGCCTGCAAGTTTTTTCGGAGCAATCACTCACAACTTACGCAAAACAGGTCTGTAACCCGGTCTTATAAACGGGAATTTCATACATTTTAATTCATAGTTTCTAGCGACATCTAGCGGTGTTATACAAGCGACAAGCCAGTATAATTCGGCTAAATAGCGTTTGCAGGCAACCCGGTATTTATCGAGTTAAATCATAAAATGCGTCCGCTAGAACGAGATGGAATGATACTGAACTTTTTAATTTAATTAGTATTTAGTTTGACAGTTTTGGTTCGCGCTTATTCATGTGTCATATTTCACCTGTTCATTTGCATTTTATTTGATATATGTATATTCGTATCATAATTTAGAATGTTATAGTTTTATGATTGAAATTGGTTTATATGTAAGTGTAGTCTAGTGATAGTTTTGCGTAGTGATAGTGCAGCAAGAACAAGATCAGTTCAGTTGTATTGTTTTGTAATCGTACTTGAATAGGTACCTATGGTAAGAATAATATAATGGTTTTAGTTTGTAGTTTTTGACAATTAATAAAAACGCCGGTTTGGATTTATTGCATCATTGAGTGTAAAGTTTAAATACTTAAACTTGTATTTTGTGGATCTTGATGATCACCATATGTTACAAAGAATAAAGCAGTATATAGTTAATGTTAGTGTTGTTTTATTTTTGGTAAAAATACGTAAGACAATTAGTATCTATTAATCTGACAAATGTATTTTTCTAACAGTAAAATATATCCATGGTAACCAAACCATAAAGTTAGTTAACCATACTTCACATCCTCGGAAGTTTTAAGAATTTAAATTTAAATTCTTCAGTCCCATTCTGAAACTTAAATCTGATAGTCTGGGACCGAACAGAGGCTTTGTAAGCATATCAGCTAATTGAATCTGTGACGGAACTTGATTGACAACAAAATCTCCATTGGCGACACATTCCCGAACGAAGAAGTGTTTCACTTTAATATGCTTTGTACGTTTGTGAAATTCGTACTTTGGGTTGTGTGCCAGATAAACGGCTGACTTATTGTCTAAGTGCAAGACAGGTTTCTCTGTTTTGGTCAGATCATTGTATAATCGATTCAGCCATAAAATTTCCTGAGCAGATTCACTCGCTGCTATTATCTCCGCTTCAGTTGAAGATATCGACACTGTAGGTTGTATCTGGCTTCTCCAGCTTATAGCGCCACCAGAGAATATGCACACTATACCGGATGTTGATCTTCCAGTTGTCTGTTCTCCTCCATGATCTGCGTCGCTGTAGCAGACCAAGTGTGATGGTGAGTTCTTCGAGAATGTCAGGCCTTTATCTAACGTCCCTTTTAAATAGCGGAAGACGCGCTTGACAAGCATGACGTCCTCCTTAGTAGGTGCTGCTAGGTTTCTGGATGCGACTCCAACAGCGTATGTGATGTCAGGTCTCGTACCTACTGATAGGTAAGCTAAAGCACCCACAGCTTGTCTGTAAGGGAAATTCGTCTTGATAATTTCATTTACTCCCGTTTCATTTTCTTTAATGATAGGTGACGGTGCTGGCTTGCAATTGGACATTCCATATTTTTCTAGGACTTTCTTTGTGTATGCCTTTTGGCACAAGGATATAGTTCTATCCTTTCGCACGTTTATTTCCATTCCAAGGAAGTACGAGGCAGGTTTGGTAGTAATTTTGAATCTTCCTCTAAGTTCATTCAAAAACTCTTCACCTGCTGTTGTCGAATTGTGCGCTACAAGCCCATCGTCTACGTAGAGAGCTACAATGACTTTTGATCGGTCTTTCGTTCGGACAAATAAACACGGATCTGCGTCGCTCTGTTTAAATTCAGATTTTAACAGGTACTCTGCGATGCATGTGTTCCAGCAACGTGGTGCCTGCTTTAGGCCATACAGACTGCGTTTTAACTTACAGACCCGTTTCGTCCCATCTCGATAGCCCTCGGGCTGTTTCATATAGATTTCTTCCTTTACTTCGCCATTAAGGAAGGCGGTGGTTACATCGAACTGAGTCAGTTTTAGATTTTCGCGAACAGCCACTGCTAGTAGCGACCGTACAGTGCTCAGTCGAACCACTGGACTGAACGTCCTGTCATAGTCCACTCCTGGTATCTGGGAATAACCCTTAATGACCATTCTGGCCTTGTACCTTTCGACGGAACCATCAGGGTTCATTTTTATTTTGTACACCCACTTGCTTGGTAGGGCTTTGCGTCCCGTAGGTAGATCGACTAGGTCCCAGGTGTGATTGTCCTTTAATGACGTCATCTCGTTTTTCATGGCTTCCTGCCACTTGTGTTTATCAGGAGATTCCATCGCTTCTTTGTAAGTGTCAGGTTCTATGGGCTTGTACAGGTTTTCAATCTCTTCAGCAGCTGCCATGATAAACTCATCATATCGCTTAGGAGCTGAGATTGTTGACCTGTCTCTCAAAGATCTTGTTATGGTTTCCTCAGCACCAATATTGACAGGTTCGTCATCATCGACAAGGTTAGAACTGGAAAGGGAATCGTAGCGGGACTCGTAGTCGCTTTCGTTGTTTACGTGTTCCAGTTGTTCCGCTAGTTCAACATCTTCAGTGCTGTTGACCAAATTTTGTTGCACCGTAGTGTTGAGATTTTCATTGTCAGTTTCGCTAATGCTGTCAAGTGGTGAGCCGTCTCCATCTTCAATATCGTCAAAATGTATTGTTACTTGCTTACGTTCTGGTTTTGACGTTTTCAAAGGTTTTGGAGGTTCATCGTTGAAGAGATCGGTGATATTATGTTTGTTTGTTTCGTCGTAAAACATGGATTTCATCACGCGGATATCTTTTGATGTGACCACTTTGTTTTTGGAAGGTAGTAGAATTTTGAAAGCTTTTGAGGTTTCAGAGTATCCAATAAACATGCCAGGAATTGCTTTTGGTGCGAATTTATGACCACTAGTGCCTTTGATAAGAACAAACGTTTTAGATCCAAAGATATAAAGGTGATTAATGCACGGCTTTCTGCCAACCCATGCTTCAAATGGTGTTTTGTTCTGGATGGCACTGTTCGGACTCCTGTTAGATAGGTAGTTTGCAGTCATGACAGCTTCGCCCCAGCATTTTAAAGGTGCTTTCGCATCGATGAGTAAGGCTCTTGCTTTCTCGATCAGAGTGCGGTTTTTTCTTTCAGCTACTCCGTTTTGGTGCGATGTGTAAGGTGCACTAAGCCTTCGTTGTATCCCGCAGCGTTTCAGGTAAGCGTCGAATTCTTTGTTAACATATTCGGTGCCATTATCCGATTGTACGGCTTTTATTTTATTCCCTGTGTGAGTTTCTGCCATCTGTTTGAACTCTTTGAATTTCTCTAAGACTTCACTCTTGTTTTTCAGCATGTACACGCGACTGTAGCGACTGTAGTCATCAATAAAGGTGACGAAGTATTTATTTCCGCTTAATGTGGACGTTCGGATAGGTCCACAGACGTCGGTGTGAATGATTTCTATGAGTTCAGATGTACGTTGAGTTGTTTTCTCACGGGGAGCTGGTACTCGGTGCATTTTAGCTAGAGTGCAGGTTTCACATTCTGGTAATGTTTCTGATGCATTAAAGTTCAAACCGAGTAGTGTTTGGTTTTGGAGTGCATGTTTTAAATCGTTGGCGTTCATGTGCCCAAGTTTTCTGTGCCAGTCATAAATGTTCATGTTTGCCGAATCCATTTTCTTTGAGGATGTCGGAGCTACGTCATCTTTTTCATTGGCCAGGTTGTTGCACTCGTACTTGTTTGGTTTGATGTGGTAGAGACCATCTTCTTCTTTATGAGCAGTGAGAGTTATTCCAGCTTTTGGGTTGCAGACTGTCGCTTTGTTCTTTGTGAAGAGGACAGAACAGCCGGCATCTGTCATCTTGCTGACTGACAGTAGGTTAGTACACAGACTAGGTACGTACAGCGTGTCCTTCAGGTGAGTGAGAGCTTCACCGTCTCCATTTTTCGAAATGAAAGAGACTGTACCTTTTCCTTCAATCTCCGCAGTGCAATCTTCAGTTGCAAAGTTAAGTTTTCTGGATGATTTCTCGATATTTTTAAATAGATCTCGTTGAAAAGTCATGTGTGATGTGCAGCCGCTGTCCAGAATCCAAATATTGTTCTCAGGCTTCTTGTTGCGTGTAAGAAGGCACTGTGTAGCATAATTGTTTCGATGAGAGTCAGTGTTTAGTTTCTTAGACCTCTCGTTGTTTTTCTTCCAGCAGTTTGTACATACTTTGTGATTCTTGCGTTTGAAAATGTTACCTCTTCGTTTGCAAATTCGGCAGGACGCGTATAATGCTTCTTCTTCATATGAGTATTGAGGTTCGTTGGTATTGGTTATGTTTTGGTTGTGACGTGCTTCAAATTCTTCTAATATTTTGGTTTTAAGCTCCTCTGGCTTCGGAAGACTGTCGCGCGATTCAATAGCAACTCTGAAGTTTTCATAATCAGGAGAGAGACTGTATAACATCATGATAGTTAACAAGTCGTCGTTGATGATAACGTTCATGTCGGCCAGTTTGTCCACTGTATCCATAAACTTGTTCAGGTGACTGCGTACGTCGTGTCCTTCTAGTTTCGTAAGGATCAGCTGTTTTAATAGAGACGCCTTTCGTGCAGGTCCCTTACTGGCATAGGTATTTTTCAGTTTGTCCCAAACATCTTTGGCAGTGCCGCAGTTTTTAATTTGTTTAAGCTCAGATGGAGCGATAATAAGGACCAGTTCAGATTTAGCTAATCTGTCCTTATCTATGTCGTCGGCGGTTGCGTTCGAGGACAAGGGTGTCTCAACGTATTTCCAAAGTTTTTGTCTCACTAGGACGGCTTCTGCTTGTATCACCCATGTATCGTAGTTGTCTTTCGTGAGCGCGTCTATTTTTGCACTCGACATTTTGTATGGGTACTTACATTTGGTATTCTTGCAACATCAAAGGCTCTGCTACCATGTAAAGTTTAAATACTTAAACTTGTATTTTGTGGATCTTGATGATCACCATATGTTACAAAGAATAAAGCAGTATATAGTTAATGTTAGTGTTGTTTTATTTTTGGTAAAAATACGTAAGACAATTAGTATCTATTAATCTGACAAATGTATTTTTCTAACAGTAAAATATATCCATGGTAACCAAACCATAAAGTTAGTTAACCATACTTCACATTGAGCGAACGGCATTTGGTGAGTGAACTTTAATAATATATTTTACATACTATTTTTAAAATTGTGTTTACATAAATATTGTTTCACTGCGTCATCTTTTGAGGAAATTGTGAATTTGTGAAAAAAGTTGGAAACGCGGTCACTAGATGGCGTTGTTAGTTGAGCGACGGTTTCTGAATCTCGCAGTTAAGATTTTCCGTCGCTTAATTAGGTCAGGTTTATAATAATTTTTGGTACAAGTACAAGCAGCGGATTCACTCGCACGTAAGTGTACCCGTCGCCACTGTTAGGCTTGATGATTCTACTAATATTATAAATGCGAGTATGTACGGATATTTGTTGCTCTTTCATATAAAAACTCCCGAATGGATTTCGATGAATTTCGATGAAATTTTTTTAGTATATTGGTAGACTATATCCTGGAGTAGCTTTTTATCCTAAGAGTATTTTCCCATTAGCCTCATTTTTCTATCTGACTTCTAGACATTTCAAGCTTTATTTTCCCAATAACATAAGAACAAGTAGAGAATAGTACCTAATAAAACAGTCTGTAAATGGATTATCTTCTATGTATATAAAAGGGAAAAACTGACTGAATGGTATATCAACGCACAGCTAAAACTACTGGAACTAGAAGTGTGAAATTTTGCAAAAGGCTTCTTTTTATGACGGAGGTGAACACTAAGAGAGGATTTTTTCAAAATTCATCTCTTAAACACTGTTTTAGGCTATCACGGTTTGTTTCACAATTTCAAATGTCACTTACGGAGCGTCATCCCGCGATCATGGCGCTTGCAACAGCGTCGAAATATCGGGAACTCAAAACAATGAACAATCACGGAAGATATCCCGTAAGTGACATTTTAAATTGATTCATCTCTTAGTTCACACTAGGAAGTGAATTTTGAAATGGGGGTCCAAAGTCTGTAAAATTTTCAAGTAGGTGAAGCCACTGGCAGAAGCCAGTTTGAAAATGCTTTGAATTTTTGATAGTAAACCGATAAAAAGGCATCAGAAAATTGACGACACTTTAAAACAGCATGATCAGTAACCCCCGCTGACCGCTGTCCCCTCCATCTTTCCAAAGCCATCCCAAAACTTAGTCCTGTATCACTACCGACCGCGAGCGCGTGAGGGAACGGCCCTCACGCCGCCGCCGCCGCCGAGAACCCGATTCCGATTATCGACCACCGTAGGCGCGGGCTTGCGGACGGGGACCACTTGGTAGCTCGCCGTCCGGCAGTCTGGTAATAATCTGGACCGAGCCCAGTCGTCAACGGCGCGTTCTGTTCCACCCGCGACTCAAGGAGATGTCAGCAACTGTAGGGGCCCGGCAGGGCCGAAGCCTCTGGGGAACACGGAAAGTCCGAAAGGTTGTCACCGCGTCTCCCAGATCGAAGGCAACGAAGGAATGGGGTATGCGTTTAGTCAGTAAGAGTCTGACACGCCCTCCCGCTCCGCCCAAGAATGGGAGAAATCATTCTGATGATTCCCCTACCGGAAAAAAAACCTACTTGGTGTAAGTCGACCCAATGGGACTAAAATATCTTCTGCCATTAGTAAAGGACCAGCTCCCTATAATAGAACCTTCATCTTCATTCCATTTCAATTAGAGGGGCTTCAGTGTTGAGGACTTAAATAAGTAACAATAAGTTTAGTCTTGTTATTTAAACATTAGCGAAGAAATAACAGGGGGTCTTTAAGACAAGAGTGAATAGGTTACTTCTGAGCAAGCGTCATTGCTTACCATCTTTTTTTTCGGTAGGGGAATCATCAGAATGACTTCTCCCGAAATGACTTGTTCTTGGGCGGAGCGGGAGGGCGTGACACACTCTTACTGATTAATCACCTACCCCCTTCCTTCGTTGCCTTCGATCTAGGTGACCGCTTACCATCTGGATATTGGTCAATTTGCCTGCTGCGGCTTTCCCGTCCGATTATAATTTGGGTATCTTCAAGGCTAGAGTGAATAGGCTCTTAATAAACTAGGGCTCCTCACCATCAACGATTGCATCACTGCTTATCGTCAGACGGGATTGCAGTCAAGCACTATACTCCGTTTGTTTAAGTAGTTAACTAAAGGTAAACAGTCTTGGTATGTCTTTTTATATTAAAGAGGTCGTATATAATATACACAAAGATTATTTAAATTTATTTTATTAGCTAACATCGATTTAGGTAAATACCTATTTGCAAAGATTTTTACATACAATTTATAGACAACTTTTAGATAAAAAGACATGCCAAGATTGTTTACCTTTAGTTAACTACCTAAACCGACGGAGTATAGTTTATGTTATATAAAAAAAAAACGCGAACGTATCAATAATAAAAAAAATTGCTGAAATTATTCGCATGTAAAAATTGATTGTTTTAGTCTTCCGAGTTCCGATCATCTAGGTTAAGCAACGGTTACCAAGGTTGGTCTGTGAATGGGTGACCATCTTAACATACCGAGTTTCCTCCGTGCCACGGAAAGCACATTAAGCCGTAGATCCCGGCTGTCATTTGTAGATCTTTGGCAGTCGTTACGGATACTCAGAAGCCAGTAAATCTAACTCCAGTCTTGCCATGAAGTACCGTGTTACCCCAGTTAATTGGTTGTGGAGGTCTGGTAAGCAGCGGCTCCTCGTAAAATACTGGTATTCAGCTAAATCCGGCTTGACTGGAAGCCAACCCCAATATTGTTGGGAAAAAGGCTAAATGATGATGAGTCCTCCAAGTTTGACCCCTTCTCTTATTGAATTGGGAAATCATACAATGACTTCTCCTGTAGAACAGGTGGAGCGAAAGTGCCTGCCGGACCCTACGGTTTTACAGAAGTTTCCGGCGACAACTCGGGCTTGGTCCTTACCGGACGAACGGACGGCGAGCTACCCCTTGCTCGTCGTCTGCAAGCCCGCGTCAACGATGACGATTGAGCCATGTAACTGGAATTCTAGCATAAATGCCGCACTCAGAGACAGTGATTCATTAGCGTCCCTTAATGTCCATCAAAGTTAAGCCATCACTTAACTTCTAAACGGTCTAAGAACGGTGTAGGGTCTTTACACCTTTAGATGATAATAGTTGAATGATAGGCAAAGTACGTTATAACAAAGTTTATTGAGTGATAAATTATACTAACTAAATAATGAGTGCACACGAGTTGATATTTGTGTACTAAAGTATAGACAGCGCGTAGCAAGTAAAGTGCTGATACAATAATGTCAAATTAATACGTGCTTGCACTGTACAAACGGTGAATCGTTTAGAAGTTAAGTGAAGGTTTGGCAATAAAGACATAAAGGGACGCTAATGAATCATTAACTGTCTCTGAGTGCCAGTGTAAGTCCTATAATTAATCTATCACATACCCGCGAAACGAGACACAATAGTAAAACAATAACAGCGCGGTCTCATAGGACCGGTCGGGGATTCATGAATTATTGTCAGTCAGTCATAAAAAGTATTTTCATCTATAATTAATTTGTGGATGAAAAGTCTTTTCATAAGTAAAGAAACGAAATAAACCGTTTAAAAATGCAAACTAAGGCACCTTTCCCTCGTGTAACTAAAATATAATGAATTCTTCTTTGTATAAAATAGGACTTTTCTATAGTAAGGGTTTCTTTTCAGTGTGTGTTGAAAGATCTTTCTAAGCTATATTTTCACTCGCAATTTTACACGCAAAAATGCTTTGTGCTATGCCTTTAAATCATTGTTGAAACAGGTGTTCGGGTTCACGGTACAAGAAATGAGATGGGATATTTTTAGAAGACTTTTCTCGAAATCTACTTTTGCAATTTCTACCTTATTGCAACTAATGTTTCACTTGGTGGTTTCTAGCGGAAAATATGCCAGAAATGTCTTGCTGACTAAGAACTATTCTTTGTGAATAAAACTCTGGAATCCTGGACTTGACGAGTGCAATATTTCAATTTGTAAAACTCCTTTCTACAAATGAAATATGCCACTTGTAGGGTCAAAGTTTCAAGATTTTTCTCCGAATGTATTTTTGCAATTTCTACAATACTAGCTGTTGCCCGCGACTTCGTTCGCGTTAAGTATGTTAAACTACACAAAAGTAACCAATAATTCTACACTTGCAAATAATTCCGAAAGCATCCAATTCATTCATTTTACTTTCACATAAAACAGTTTAACTTCATTGCTTTTTTTAGTTGGGAAATAATCCAATGACTTCTCCCGCTCTTAGCTGACGCATCAGGGCGTGACAGACTTTTACTGACCAAAACCCACTCCTTGCCTGCCTGCATGCCTTTCAGAAGCGAACCCATGACCCCAGTAGGCTTGGCGCCCTGCTGGGTCTCTATGGTTTTGCTGACATCTCCATGAG
This sequence comes from Mythimna separata, assembly GCA_030763345.1. Taxonomy (NCBI): domain Eukaryota; kingdom Metazoa; phylum Arthropoda; class Insecta; order Lepidoptera; family Noctuidae; genus Mythimna; species Mythimna separata. The sequence continues at coordinate 10,884,078 of CM061190.1, forward strand.
GCACGCTTGGAACACTACCCGCCGTCGACACGGTCTCGGTGTAGATATTTGGTTACCGAATGGTCGGCCGGCGCCCCATTGCTCGCCGTCCGCAAGCCCACTTCTTCGGTGGCTGGAAATCGAGGTCGGGATCTTATTTCCTCAACGCTGGGGCGTGAGGGCCATTTCCTCATCCATGCGGCCGCCACCTTGGCTAGATTACTGCTTCTGAGAAGGACGCAACCGCCTGCCACTCCACCCTGCTCTGGACCAGGGCCCGGTGCGAGAGGTCGCTGCAACCGATGACCCCCACAAAAACACGGCGGTGCCTCGTTCAAACGGTGCACATCCTTACCGTATGCTCCACCGTATTCTCAGGGCGATCTACATAAAGGGTCACCATTCTACATAATGGTGATCCACATAATGGGTCACCATGAAGATGAAGACGCCGATTGGCTTACGAACATAAACGAAGCAGAAATAATAAGTGAGGGTTGCAGCAGTTGATCTGAATATTTACCTACTCCATGGATAAAGGCGTTTGTTTATGTGCATATGTCTCTAGTCTATATTACGGTTTAACAAAGATGTACGATTTTAAAATTATTTGCTGACCAAAAAAATCATATTAACCTTGAATGAATTCCAAGCACCACTAAGTAGACACGGTAAGTTCGGGAGGTCCTTGCATCGGATCAAGGAGGAAAGGACGCTCGGGTGTCGCCACTGTGTGGACCGCCGCGAGGACACGTTGGAGCACACAGTAGAGGTGTGTCCTGCTTCGGCGGAGCGCCGCCGTGTAGAATCTATCGGCGGCGGCGACCTCTCGCTCCGGGTCCTGGTACAGGCCATGGTCCAGAGCGAGGAGGGGTGGTGGGCAGTAGCCTCCTTCTGCGAAGCAGTTATGCTAGCGAAGTAGGCTGCTGACCGCGAGCGCCGCCGCCGAGATCCCGATCCCGATTTCCGACCACCGTAGGCGCGGGCTCGCGGACGTCGAGCAGCACGCCGTCCGGCAGTCTGGTAATAACCTGGACCGAGCCCCCCTTAGTTCCTTCGGTTTAGTCAGTAAGAGTCTGACATGCCCTCCCGCTCCGCCCAAGAGCGTGAGAAATCATTCTGATGATTCTCCTTCCAAAAAAAAACACCACTAAGTAAGTGTAAATAGCACTTACTTATGTAGGCTGAAAAAAAGTGGATAAAGTAGTTTTTAGTTGTCAAAATATATGAATGGTCAGCACAAAGCTGATCCTGAAGTCAATAGAAGGTTTAGTATTTGCCTTTTTTGTATTTGAGGTAGTTATCCAGCTCTAGGTGGAGCAAGTGGTCTTTTGCGGACTAAATTTTACCATGTTCCTTCAGTTTCCATTTACGTACCAGAGCCACTAACTTTTGCACGTCTTAGTTATTAGGTACTTCGGTATATTCTCTCTTTAAAGAGTAACTACAGAGGCGTCATGGCGTTCTCACTTTCTGCATTATGCAAGTACTAACCGAACATGAATGTTTTGAGAGGTAGATATTTTGGATTCGGCGGAAAGAAAAGTCCAGGTGTCACCATTCTGCGGAACGCCCAGAAAACACAGCAGACGTTACGGTCGAAGTTTACTCCGCTACGCGGAGCACCGCCATACTGTTTTGGCTTCAGAATCTGAATCCTACTGCCCTAGTTTGGGTCAATGTATGGGGCAAGACCTCCTCTTGCCCTACCAATGGAATAAACCTGCTATAACAATACCGTGAGAAAGACATCCGTAATCCTCCTATTGTCGTTTAGACATTTCTTAGGTGTCATTAGTGACAAAACGATTCCCGACGTTTTTAGTTATTTAAATTATCCGTTTATTTAGGCAGACTAACGCTTTAATAAATCATACGGTGTATTTTTTTCAGCGGTTACTACCTTCTTTACCGAGAGTTAACTTTGCAATTTATGAATTAAATTAACTCTTGAGTGCGTGCATTTTTACTCAGCAGACTTCACATTATTGATGGTCAAACGCAACCTGTGGTGCGATTTTAAACGGGTACAGTTTGCAGAGCTGTAAAAAAAAACACCATGTTCCTTCAGATGCCCTTTGCGAACAATTTCTCAAATCAATTCTATCTACCTATACTATGATAGCACAATTCATAAGAAAGAGACTTCGCAACAGACCGTACAGCAGGAATCGTAATATTTTAATTTCGCCATAACTTCAAAACCAGACGTCCAATTTTAATCATTCAAAGATCAAATATTATCTACATAAACTGTACTTAGTGATAAAATAATTTATTTTGATAAGGTTTAATAGCATGAGTAAAATAAATGCGTTTAAATGTAGATCAAAAAAATTCAAGATTTTTAGATAAAAAAAATGGTTGTTGTGCCTCACTCGACATAGATAGGTATAGTGTTTCGCGGACTTTTTTGTAGATATTTATAAGATCTACAATTAATTGGAACATTTTATGGTTCTATCTTTTACAGTTTAGGCAGCGTACGCAAAATAAGTAACTTTTGTGGTTGATTTTTTACACCTAAACTTAAATATCTTACGGAACCCTATTTTTTTCCAGAATAAAATTTAACCTATGTTACTCGTGGATAATGTAGCTTTCGAATGGTGAAATTATTTTTAAAAACGGTCTAGTAGTTTTTGAGCCTATTCATTACAATCAAACAAACAAAGTTTTCCTCTTTATAATATTAGTATAGATTAGTATAGATAATTAATGTTTTACTTAGCGGTTTCTATCTTCGAACGGAAAATATGCTAGAAACATCTTGCTGACTAAAAACGAATCTTGCTGAAAATAAAACTGTTATGATTCCGCCATCTCCGTTCTACCATCGGACAAACCGTCGTACGGCGAGTATTCATCCTAACGTTGTCGAAACCTCTACGGTCCGGACTAAGCGTTTCGTTTCGTCGTTTATACTGCGTACATCGAGGGACTGGAACAATTTGCCTGCTGCGGTTTTCCCGTCCGATTATAATTTAGGTGTCTTCAAGGCTAGAGTGAATAGGCTCTTAATAAGCTAGTGTGCCTTACCATCAAAGATTGCATCACTGCTTACTATCGTAGGTGGAATCGCAGTCAAACACTAATTAATAACAATTTAAAAAAAAATACTGGGGTCTTGGACTCGATGAGTGCAATATTTTAATTCGTAAAACTTCCTTCTACGAATGAGAAATAGCTCTCGTCGAATAAAAGTTTCAAAGTCTTGAGCATCGACGCCAAGTTGCTTAGGTAGCTGTCGGTTTCCTACCGTTTACACTCGAAAGGGTAGCATTAACATTAGCATGATCGGCCTTCTAATGTTCCCACTGTTGAGACTCATGCCTCTCTAGGAGAGGGAATGAGCCGTAATCCACCACGTGGGCCCGGTGCGGATTGGTGGATGTCACATGTCTTCGAACGTTTGGTTCTAGGACATTCTGGTTTCCTCACGATGTTTTCCTAGACCGTTTAGAGAGCAGTGGTCTTGAAATAAATTACGAAAAGTTGGAATTGTATAACTAAATCCCGCCAAGCTTTTGGATCATTAGACGTACACGATGGACATCCTACCTAAGCCAAAAAACTAATCTAAAGTAAAGAAAAGCTGAGAATTGTAAACATATATTACATGTGGGCGAAATCCGGATAGTTCGCTAGTTATTCGATTGAAATATTTGAACCAAAAAACCCGAATGCGAGGCTACCACCTCCGTGTTACGGCCTCGCCCTCTTTGAAATGGGACAGTACTAATGAGACAGCGCAGGAGTGGTCCCATGATTGAGATCTATGGAGCACGTCAACCGAACTACGATAACCTAGAACTGTTGGAAAACCTTGAGCGAGTGTAGTTGGTATAGTCTACACAGGAGATAGGTTACTGGAGTCGTCAGATATAAGTGATTTTTGTATAGAAACTGATGGATTGATATGAATAAATTTTAGTTTTATTAAGGAGTTGTTTATTTGCTATGCATTTTACTTGACAGCTATACTGCTTCCCAGAAGGTGGCGACAACCTACTATTGCCCTCGTTCTGGTCCATATCCTATATCCTCGGGGTGGTCCACACAATTATAGCTCCCAGGCGTTTTTCCGCCTGAATCAGGAGAAAGGAAACTCTCGAATTTATAGTACCTGGAGATGCCTCACCAGACACTCCTCAAAGAATGCATTTATTTATTTTTCTATTATTTGTAATATGTGTTTGTCAAATTATATAAATATAATTATAATAAATTAATAATAATAAATATATACATACAAGAAAACTGCATAACCACCTCCAAGTAGGAGGTGGTTATGCAGTTAAAAACGGTTAAAAAAAAATACAAAATGAACGGACTAGAAAATATAGAATCTTTTAAAATAATAACTCCATTTAACCTCAAAAGTTTCCCCACTTGCCCTTACATTAAATTTCAAAAGCATGCACCGTAAGCTATAAAAATAAATTATGATAGACGGGAAACTTTGAGAATCACTGCCTCAGACCGTCTGAAAACTTTGGCTACGTGGCGTCGAAAATGACTAGAAATTACAAGTGCACAAAGTTTTAGACTATTTTATTATTAACTAGTGGAACTGCAGTAAGAAAGTTTGAGAACCATTTGCTTTTTAATTAGGTACTTGGTACGAATTATCTATACATATAATAAAATCGTAGGAAAGTCAAAACTGTACATTGAATATTTTTTTAAAAGAATACATGGGGCGTGATCTGCAATCGATACCGAAGCCAAAAATATAGTTTTTAGAATTCATGTCTGTTTGTCTGTTTGTCTGTTTATCTGTTTGTCTGTTTGTCTGTTTATCTGTATGTCCTGGCTAAACTCAAAAAGTACTGCATAGATTTACTTCAAATTTTGCATGAATATTACTGAGAGGTCGGGAAAACAAATAGGCTACATATTATCACGCTATCACCTACGGGGGAGGAGCTGTGAATCCTTATTTTTCTTACGCAATATGTGGCAGCGTGTAATCTAACGACGCATATATAAATGTTGTTTTTTAGTAAGCCATGCTATTATTTAGCTTTACAATATAAAAACTACGCCATTTAAGTAACTTGGGCAGAAAAACATAATTTAATGAATGTTAGTAGTATAAAGGAAATTTTAAAACAGCGCCATCTATGACACTTCATAAAAATCAAATCAAGTTACATATTAACACTTTTTGGAAATTTATAATTTATATTTGATCATGTTGGCGAGGTTAGTAGTTAGTTATTCTTAAAATTCATAGATGGCATTGTGCATTTTCTTCATAACAGTTGTATCGTATAGTTCGTTTGACAATTAAGTTCCAACAAAACCCTCAAAATCTTGAGCAGAGTTGAGGAAGAAAATTTAAAAAAAATGCGGTGGTAAGTATTACAAAAAAGTGATGTTCATTGATGATGAAGTGACATTGAAGCTCATTTATCGCAAGAACGTGACAGAATCCAAGAGAACAGCGTGCGGCACAAATAGAATGAGATCGCCTGTGTCGTGACATAAATCAACTTTCGACATCTGATGATGAATCCACGGTTTACGATATCGAAGAGCAAACGGCTAAATAAAGAAGGAAGTGGATTTATCTACAATATCGTGATTAACTACGCCGCCCATGGAGATATGGTTGCCTTAGAAAAAGTTTGTACCCACTGCCAAGTCCGCAAATGGAAAAGGGGACTACATGGCGAGCATTCGAAGACCAGCCATTTTTTGAAATACATTCGAGCTTATAACAGCCCCTTCCAGATGACTTTGTTTGGTGAACAACAAGCAAGTGTTGAAGTAGACACATCCTCAATTTGGTCTGGTCTGTTCAAAGGATTGTAAAGTATGTTGCATAACGTGAATCCGCAAATTAGCAACATCAAAGCAGGGCCCTCGCGTCGGTGCCTGAGAACGAGCGCAACCACTTTAAGTTTGTCATCAGAGCAGATAGAAGGCCGATCACAGCCCATCCAGGGTGGTATAATGCTCCAACGACGAATGAGGTAGCTGTTCTGTTAGTCGATCAGGAGTGTGATAAAAGAGACATCGTTTTACGCACGAGACTCACCGTGCGTACGATTCTCTTCAATATCCTCTCATTTCAGTTCTGTCGCGAAGAGGTTGGCTACCATTTTGCCCACTATAATGTAGACCCCCAGACAGGCACCCCAAATCATAAAAAAACCATCCACCTTGCATTTCTACAGCTTCTTGATCCAGCTGAGGGTAAACAATGGTTCTTATCTCCGCCATTATCGTACGCTCTTTACTCAGTTTCTTAGGACATGTACGCCAAAATTGAGACAGAGCGTTTGGTATTTATAAGGTCCAACTAAAGAAAGCTCAAAGCTGAGAACTACGTATATCTCTATGCAGAATAATACAAATGCTCATTCATGGTCATTCTCCCCTCCACCTTCACAAAAGGTCCGTGGTACATGGACGAGAGGACCCAAGATGCATTTTGTTACGTGCGAAAGTTTGGTCACCCGGACCTCTTCACTATCATCACTACCAACCCAAAGTAGCCTGAAATAACAGCTCAACTCCTTGCAGAGTAGGCTTTGTACGACAGGCACGACTTGATCTCTCGCGTATTCCACCTGAAGTTAAGTTCAATTAGAAATGCTAATTTTTAATGCTCAACTTGGAGACAATGCACGTGTTCTGGAATTTTACGATGTCCTTCTAAGTCATGGCAAACGCACACAAGAAGAGAGAGGTAGACAGGTGGTGCTGCTAGAGTCTCTCGGTAGAGTGGTACACTCTCTTGGTAGTACAAAAGTGGACTTAATGCCTTAGGCATTTTCTACCAGTCAACCTTTGGGTGATACAAAAAAATAGTATCCAGCGTAGAAGAACTCATTCGCTGTGTGTACGGGGATGTCAGTCGTATACTGCACCAGTAGAATTCTTGGGTGTGTGAGTAGGCCATTTAGATGCCCATAAAAGATCAGGCTGCAGCAATTAACGAATGCATTCTCTGGGAAATTGAGGGGAATGATGTGGTCTACACCTCGATAAACACTGTTGTCGAGCAAGATAACGCAACACATTATCCCGTGGAATTTCTGAACACCCTGTCAGCAAATGGACTTTCAGTGCATATCATCCAGCTGAAGGTCAGTGTCCCAATTGTGCTACTTCGGAACCTATCTCCTCCAGAGCTGTGTATCGAGATTCGCCTTAAAGTCGTCTCACTCCACTGACACACCATTGAAGCAGAAATTCTTATGGTTGTGGCATCGGCGAGGCAGCATTTATACCACGCATTTCCCCCCTACCTTACAACTTCCCGTTCCAGTTCAAGCGCGTGCAGTTCTCAGGACGAGTTGCTTCTCACAAAGGCAACTGTACGGTGCTTGCTCCCGCGTCACCAGTCCTGATTCTCTTTACATTTTGGCACCTGGCAACGTAATTATTAGGGAAGCCTTTTCCCAACTATATTGGGGTCGGCTTCCAGTCAAGCCGGATTTAGCTGAATACCAGTATTTTACGAGGAGCGGCTGCCTACCAGACCTCCACAACCCATTAACTGGGATAACACGGTACTTCATGGCAAGACTGATATTCCACACATACATCATTTTCTCTATTTCCTTCAGTCACAACTTATGACTGAACTCAGCAGGATTCCCATATAATTCTCTAAACTTGCTTCGCTTGCAAAAAAAACACATATTTTAATGCTATTTTAAAAGTTGTTTACTTATAATGCTATAGCGACATCTTAAGTATTTTTGGTGCTGCCTTCACGCAGACGACGTCGCGGGCAGCAGCTAGTTTGAGAATATTTTGTGTTTAGGTAAAAAGAAGAAGCCAGTAAATCTGACTCCAGTCTTGCCATGAAGTACCGTGTTACCCCAGTTAATGGGTTGTGGAGGTCTGGTAGGTAGCCGCTCCTCGTAAAATACTGGTATTTAGCTAAATCCGGCTTGACTGGAAGCCGACCGCAACATAGTTGTGAAAAGGCTAGGTAGATGATGATTTTGTGTTTAGGAAATGTTTAGTTAAAGATAACCTCTTGAACCTACTTGGGAAAATGTTGAACCAAGTCAAGATGTAGAAAAATAAAAAAAAACTTTTTTACTGAAAATTGTAATCTTTTATTATCAGGAAATTACTGACTAATTTTCTTTGCACAATATATGATTATTTACTTACTTGATAAAGTTTGCCCGACCCGAGCATTGAACCCAGAACCTCGAATCATACTCAACAGCAGCGGTTGTAGGCATACTCATAACTACATACATGCTAGACCAATAAGGCTACGGTCCAATAAGGTTACAGACCAATAAGGTTCTATCTATAAAATACAACATTAATAAACTTGTTGAAGTACGTCATTAAAATATCTCCAGCTGAATATTACAAAAAAAAAACCCTTTATTTTCTGAAAATCTGAAAATTCATATTCCATTTTCAGATTTTCCTTATCAACCGGTAATACAGTCCGACAGTTATACGCAACGAAAAGTGAAGCACATTTTCAGATTTAAAGTGAAGGAAAAAACGATATTGGATTTCATCGGTGAATCCGACATTCATCACGCATGTTATAATAATAAAAGCTTTTATTCACTGACTATATTACAGTTCCTGTCCGATTATAATTTAAGTGTCTTCAAGGCTAGAGTGAATAGGCTCTTAATAAGATATTGCGCCTCACCATCAACGATTGCATCGCTGCTTACCATCAGGTGGGATCGCAGTCAAGCACTAGTTAAAAATAATTAAAAAAAAAAGTTTGATTTATTCTACGTATTAGGAAGAAAAGTCTTAAAGGAGTACTACAACACATAGTCAACTTGTAAATAATAATAATACCTTTATTATCAGGCAACTAAGGCCCATAGAAAAAATACAGAAATAGTCTTACATAGTTAGTAGTTAGTTCGCGCACTGTGGTGATTCTTTCGAACAATCCTGCAGTTTCTATGAAGGTACATGGTCTACAAAACTTGAATTTGCAAGTTTCTATGTAGGTACCTGGTCTACAAAGCATGAGTTTAAAAGCGAACAAAATCGCAGGTACAGTAAAACTGTTATAATTTCCAATCTTGGGTGTTGAACTTTCAATGCACAGTAAGAAAGATCAGCTCCCAGTTTTCTCCTTTCTCCAATTTCGCACGAAAATTAATAAAAAAACTCCAGCAAGAGTTCTGTACAAACTCTGAAACTTGTAGCCGCCGATATTACGTTCATTTCAGTGAAATAAGCAAGAAATACTTCCGTCATCCAAGTGGTATCGAGTATTGCTAGCGCATACTTGAAACAGTTTTTATTGTCTCTTGAAACTTTCCAACAATACTCGTATTTAACTTGAAACGCTCAACAGTTCTGTTTCAAATATCATAACGTTTCAAGTTTATTTACATCTTTACAAATAATTAACTAATCCTAACTAATATTATAAATGTGAAAGTGTGGATGTTTGTTACTTAATCACGCAAAAACGGCTGAACGGATTCGGGTGAAATTTGGCATGCATATGGCCTTTGATATAGAAAAGCACATAGGCTACCTTTTATCCAGATTCATTTTTGATTGGACCCAATTCTGAAGTCCTCGCAGACGAAGTCGCGGATAGAAGCTAATTGTAAATATTTGTGGTTGACGATGGAGCACGCTTACCCAGAAGTAACCTATTCACTCTTGACTTAAAATTGCCCAAATTGTTAACCGGAAATACAGACTCCGATAGAAAAATAATTCTTGGTAGCAGTCCACTTAAGCTTCTTTTAGGACGATATTGAAATCTTTGTTTTCAAAGATATATGGTTTGACTAGCCTGTTGGTCTAGAGGTTAGTGGCCCTGACTGCTATGCCAGAGGTCGTGGGTTTGATCCCCACCCAGGACAAATGTTATTGTGATTAGCACGATCATCTGTTCTGTGTCTGGGTGTAATTTGTGAATGATATGTATATGTATGTATTTGTAATTTATGTATAATATATTATGTATATGTATATATTTAGAAATATATTATAAGTATGTTTATCAGTTGTCTAGTACTCATAACACAAGCTCTACTTAGCTTGGGACTAAATGGCGTTGTGTGAAAGTTGTGGTATGTATTATTATTATAATATTATATGTATAGCTTTGATTGAGTATATCTTTGATTTATATATGTCACAACAGTTTCCCACCAAATCCGGAGATTTTTCTTAGGTGCTCTTACATGTCATGCTATTTTATGTGTTTGTTGGTACCACAACCCATGAAAAGTGTCAATGGACCCTTTGCGAGTTTGTTTCGAACCCTCGAACGCCTTTCAAAGATCCAAGACCCCAGGGTCCTGAGATGCCTCTGGAACGACGGGTTTGTTTCTGAAAGGAAAACCCAGGACACTGGAACGAAGGCAAAGAAGGAACAAAGGAGTTAGTCTTAGTCAGTAAAAGTCAGATACGCCGTCGTGGTCCATCCAAGAGCGGAAGAAGTAATTCTAAATTATCTTGCGACGCATTTTTTTTAAGTTGGTAAATCCAACTTAAAAAAATGAGTCCCAAGATAATTAAATACAAACAAAATAAGAAGGAAAAAAAATAATCTTACGCATGTCATAATACCCGTTTTACAAAGATATAAATAAGGAAAAAGAATTTACGTAGAAGGCACAGGAAGGCACTTATTATTTATGTTGTTGCTTGAAAGTTGAACAAAAGTTCTACTTAACAATGAAAGCACTCAATGGTAAACAAGAATAGGGAAAAAGAACCGATCGTATCTTTAAGTATCGAAGTTCTTTTCTTGTATATTGAAAAGATCCTATCCATAATAATAATCTTCTTAAATATAAAGAAAGAAAGAAAAATCGTTTATGTCTCAAACAATCGTATCCTCTCGTATTCTTAATTACAATTTTATAAAGAACACGTTTCACTATTTTTTTTTAGTACCCCTCCAAAGAGGTTTAACTTATTTTTTATGTTTTTTTTTTGTATATTTTGCAGGTCTAAGAAAAGGCCTTGTTTTATACTCCTACCACACCCCCCACTTTTTTCTTATTAATATTTAATTATCTGAACATAGTTTAATCTAATATAAAAACTCGATTTTTTTTATCTATATTACAAAGGTAAAAGTTTGTAGGAATGTGTGTATATTTTATCTTATCCTACTATCCTACTAATATTATAAATGCGAAAGTTTGTGAGGATGGATGTATGTTTGTTACTCTTTCACGCAAAAACGGCTGGACCGATTTGGTTGAAATTTGGTATGTAGTTAGGTTATACCCTGGATTAACATATAGGCTATAGGAAAAAAAAAGAAGCGTGATCTTATTTATTCTTCGATTTTGTTGTTGCGGGCGAAGCCGCGGGCGGAAGCTAGTAATATTATAAATGCGAAAGTTTGTGAGGATGGATGTATGTTTGTTACTCTTTCACGCAAAAACGGCTGGACCGATTTGGTTGAAATTTGGTACGTAGATAGGTTATACCCTGGATTAACATATAGGATACTTTTTATCCCGGTCAAAAGGAAAAAAAAATGAAACTTAATCTTATTTATTCTTCAATTTTGTTATAGGCTGCTTTTTATCAACACACCACGCGGGTGAAGCCGCGGGCGAAAGCTAGTATATTATAAAATTCTCGAGTCAAAGTTTTCGTTCCCGTACTCCTCCGAAACGGCTTGACCGATTCTCATGACATTTTGTGAGCGTATTGAGTAGGTCTGAGAATCGGCTAACATCTATTTTTCATACCCCTTAGTGAAAAAAAATAATTATATGGCAAAACAACGTTTGCTGGGTCAGCTAGTATAATATATTTGTTATTCTTTCACATTCAAATTGCAATTACACAGTCATAACACAAATCTAAAAAAAAATACGGTTTAAATAAATGAGTACTTTAATTTGGCATTGTTAACGAACATACTAACCCACGCCCATTGCTTGTACCTATTTCATAGTTTTAGTTCCTTTTTTGTATTTATTAATGGTAACAAACAATAAAGCATATAATAAATAATAATAAATAAATAATAAATAATACTAAAGAACCATTTCTTATTTATTTCAAAGAAGTTTTAAATTCATCTAAAATAAACTTAGAGAAGCAGGTCTCATTATCATTTGTTAGATACAAATACCTGTTTTTCCAAATCTCCATCTGCACCGTACTACGCAATGGATAATCCATGCCTAACCATTTGCAAAGCTCTCAAAGCTCTTAGCTATATCTATACCTCAGTAGTGCAGATACCAATGCATTAATCTGTGATCTATCTATTAAGATGCATAAATGTTGGACATACCATAATCATGGCCGTAAATCCCCTCTTTGAGAAGTTTCTGGAGAGGCGTCACGGCGTGATCCTCACTGGACATTGTGAGTTTGAGAGTTTCCTGCACCTGATTTAGGTGGTAGAAACGCCTGGGTGTCACCATTGTGTGGATCGCCCAGACGACATTTTTTGTGGTTGAAAATCATCTAATAACCTCTCCTGCCCTAAGGTGCATGACCTTGACAGATTAAAACCACTCTACGTTCCTTTAGTTGGCCTTTGCATTCTAAGACTATGAAAAACCCTTTCGGAAGTCGATCCATGGCCCCAGTAGGTTTCAGCCCTGCTGGGTCCCTACCATTATACTGACATCTCTCTCGACGGCTAAGACTCGGGTTTAGTCTGTACGACGGGTACTGGTCGGCTTCTCAGAAGGAGATTGATTTTCCCTTCCCGATTGAGGATTCCCCCATTGTGTCAGCCTTCCTTTCAAGGGACGAGACGTTCTAACCTAAGAAGTAAGACGGTCGCGCGATCAGATGACCGTAGTATTATTTTAAATTCTAAGGGGGATTATTGACGACCCTGATCTGCACAACGAAATTTTAAAACCGTTCGTCCCAGACAATTGCTGTCGTGGCAGAAAAGAACACCGTTTACTGGCTGTTCCACCTTCTCGTACTATTACACATTCCAAGTCGCCTATTCCTCGGACATTAGCCGGTATTAACGCTCTTCTGAACTCAAACGCAGGTATTGATATGTTTGCGGAAGAATGGAAGATGATAATGGTTGAATGGTTGAATTTTTGTGAGAAGGATGCATGACTGACTTAAATAAATTAGGTTAAGTGTAAATAGTGTAATTGACTTTGCCGTTCTATTTACACCAAATAAATAAATAAAACCTATTTCTTTTTACGGCTCGTCATTCAAACCCACTGCACTAGCCGAATTGTAATCAGTTCACAATCTATCGCCTGAACCTCACAAACAAATCCTAACTCACAAACACAGTCATCCTCAGAGAGATTTATCCAAATTATCCATAGTTTATCTCCTTTCCCATTTACTAAATAATTTTACGGCCCACCACGCGTCGGGTGAATATTAACTTGATGTAGCCGACGAACCGTATTCAGTTTATTAGCTAGTTGGATATATTGAGCGGAGTCTGTATTTGTGGATCAATGGGGATGATATTTAGTTTGTTTTAGTCACGAGTCGAAGTATGAACCGGTGAATTTTCGTCAATAGACAGAGCGAATCATATGAAAGGTTTTCTCGCCTATAATATGTGTAATAATTATATGCATATTATAGTAGAGAAAAGCCGTGTATTTTAATTATTTATAACAGCAGTGTGAAGCTAGAGCGGATCGATAGTACAAAATACAATAAAAGAAAGTCCCGTAAGTAAACTTGTCTGTCTGTTTCGCGAAAAATTTGAATGTCTATTAATTTTTAAAAATTACGAGTACATAAATGACAAATCAAAGCTTTTAGCAGTACAATAAAAAGAGCATTAATATAGAAAACACAGTATTTCTAATATTTTTTTAGCATAAACAGTTTACGGTTACTTTTTTATATTAATCTTTTCACGGATCATTCCCGTTCTTGTGGACCACCCCGAGAACCACAATTTATGAACCACTGTCTCAAAACAAACGCAACCCTATCAATAACAAAAAAGAAACGCACTTTTCTCAAGAAACTTCACACATTATAATGAAAAAATAACACTACAAGTATTGCTATTACTCAATCTTCTATAACCCAACACAATGGATAAACAATAAAAACTAAACTACTCTGTTTATTCTATCACAGTACGCCCTTAGGATTATAATCCATCATACGTCAGAAATAAACTTCCTTACTCACGTCAGAACTACTCGAAGACTAAACCCACAAGTTTGAAGGCAAAGTTTTAGACAAAGTGGACATCAGAACCTGTCTGGTGCAGACTTTTCTGACTCTTGCTAGGTTTTTAATCCTAGTGTACTAAGTAATACATGCCAAGACAAGATAAATAAGTTTGCTTGATGGGCTCAAATGCCTAAAAGAGCTGTTGACCGATGAACACTTAATCTATATTATTAATTATTAATATTATATTATAAAGCTGAAGAGTTTGTTTGTTTGAACGCGCTAATCTCAGGAACTACTACTCCGATTTGAAATATTCTTTCAAGAGATAGCCCATTTATCTAGAAAGGAGAAAAGAATTATATATTATATCATCAAGACTAAATATTATATCATCACGCTAAGACTAAACTAACTCTACACGCGGGCGAAGTCGGTGGCAGAAGCTAGTAAAATAATAATTTTCACTTTTCCTTAAATGGAAACTCACTCACTCACTCACTCATTTATTGTGCAGACCTACCACAATGTTTTCTTTTTAACCCTAAGCTTGACTGGTAGAGAATGCCCTGATGCATTAAGTCTGCCTATGTACCACTACTGTACATGAAATTTAAATATATAAATAAATAAAGAAAAACATAGGTGTGGTTCTTGTCAGTAAACGTCTCACACGCCCTCAATCTCGTCCCTTGAGCGGGAGAAGTCATTGATGATTTCCCACATTAAAAAGGAAAAGGACATGTACATTTCTCAGCCTTGCAACCTATTTTTGATGTGTAGAATCATAGACAGAGAGAAGTGATAGAATGGAAGCTAGGGCTTGCACGCTAAAATGAACTGTGAGTCAATAACGCTAGAGTTTGCTTTTCCATAACACGCTCAGCGTGAGAGGCTAGGGTAGTATAGAGTGAAGTATAATCCGCAAGGCAGTTTTGTGGCGAGCTGTGAGGCAGTAACGATCTCACGTAGCTGATCTCCCGGGAGAATTCTCGTTCCTCATCTCCGGTTTGCCGATTTTAGCGAAAACTGACGAGGAACAGAGTTCCTACTTCTCTCTTGCTTTTATCAGCTAGCAAGAACGGGAACGGGAGAAATTTGTATAGGGTAGTCGCTCCTCATAAAATACTGTATTCATCTTAAATCAGATAGGACTGGAAGTCATACCATAATAGTTCTATGATATTTTATTTAAATTATTATTAGCTGAATCTCTCTCGACTGATAGGTAACGCGACGACCTATGAAAAAAAATATGTGGAACAGAACTACTAAAAAGTTGTATCGTTGAGATTTAAAATAGGTAATCTGATGAATTCCATTCCGCACAACTATTTGGTCGAGGTTCAGTTGGTCGGAGTGGAAGAAATAAAGGTGATCCGATGAGTTCCATTCGGCCCAACTAGTTGGTCCGTTTAGTTGGTCGGAATGGAAGTCACGTGTACTAACTGTAGTGGGCGTCATGATACTTCTTGGATAGACTGATGGTCAGACTTTCTGGTGACTGACTATTTAAAACCACTGTCAAAAATCTACTATCTTTACGTGCTTTCATCCTATGCTTCACATGGGATTTCAGTACACATGAATTGGAAAATTCGCATTGGTACTTGCCCGGTTTCGAACCCGCAACCTTATGGATGAAAAGCGGGAGCTTCAACCACGAGGCCATCCCGATACATACGCACAAATACTATTAAATAATAAGTTGCAGCGAAAGCTTAGGCAGATCAAAACGAGTGTGTTTAAAAAGAAGGATTGTGTGATTTTTATGAAACCACAGTAAAAGTGAAAAAAAAAATCACATTATAGGAATAATATTCCTTTAAAGGTATATTAAACACTGACAAAAATAAAGAAAATAGCGTGGAGCACTGACACAAATTAGTAATAGTCTGTACACTAAACGGTCAGCTGATGCGAACTATAGGCGCCGCCATATTGGCCTCGGCTGCTCTGACGTCACCGTCACGCGACATGCAACACACAGACTAAAAACTTTGAGACGATGTGATAAAAGTTTCACTCTAAAAAAATATCAAATAAGAGCTCCAAGGGAACAGAGGTAGAGTGCGTCTAATGAAAGCGCGACCCGGATTTTTTTTTTATTTAATTGGTAACATTATTCAGCCACAATTGTAGGAAATAAAAAAATTGTGAAGTGTCAAGACATGATTGTCCACTAGTAGGAGAATCAATTAGTAATACCACATACAAAACTTTTGGATCTAACCTCTTTTTCTCAGGTCGCGCTTTCATTAGACGGACTATAGGTAGTTGACAACCTGGAAAGCAGTAGTGGTCCAGTGGCAACGGCTTCGACTTACAAGTTGTAACGTGAGATCAATCCCAGGCAAGAACTTTATTTTGTGTAATCTATTTCATTACAACTCATGCTCTCAAAACAGTGTAAGAAAACATCGCGAGGAAACTGGAATTACCTAGAAACAAACTGCGTAGTGGATTACAGCCCATTCTCTTTCCTAGAAAGCAGGCCTGAGTCCCAGCAGTGGGAACGTTGTCATCATCTGCCTAGCCTTTTCCCAACTATATTGGGGTCAGCTTCAGTGGGAACGTTGTAATGCCTGGTTATTTTATTTTATGCTCATAGCACCGAAAATAAAACATGTTACTCGTGGCCTCATTATAACTTACCTAAGGTAATTAATATTTCATGATACACTACAGTTTTTTTAGTACTTCTAGGACACTACAAAAACAATGTTATCATAAAAATTATTACAGGAAAGCATGAAGCATAGAGCAATAATTACCTTTTTTTAAAACTAACAAATGACACTCCTAAATACGGTCAGTTATACTCATAGGAATAGTAACACAATTACATAAATTATACACAAAGTTAACCTTAATTATTCCATATGTCCTCATTCTAATTCGATGAACAAAAGAATAAAAAGGTTTTAATTCCATAGGGAGAGTGTACTCGGAATATTGGCAACACTGGTCAATATTTCAGTGTAGCAACATTGAGCTGTCAGCTGTCAGACATCTATCAAATGGTGGGCTGTCAAGTGTCAGTTGATTATTCAAACTGGAACTTTTGGGAATTCATGTCGTCTGCCAGGTTGCCGGAAAATGGAGACCTGAGCTGTGGTTGAAATACATACACACATCAAAAGTGTCTAGGGATCAAGCATTTTTATGCGGATTTCTTGAGATTGAGATGTGGCTTTGTAATAAATTTATGATTTTATAAATTTATATGGATCCTTTTTGGTGCATTTCATAATTTGAATCAGGAACTGTGAATCAAATTCGAGTAAAAGATGAAAATCAGCTGTCAATATTTTCCCTATAAAAACATACAACGCATTGAAGACATTATTAGTGCTACTGTTTCCCTACTACTGATTAAAACCAACGTTATTATGGAGCGGCGACGTCATTTAAGCAGGGAAGAAATGCTCAGAGCCGTGGGAATGATAGAAGCTGGTTCCCGGCAACGTACTGTGGCTTTAGCTCTGAATACAAGTCAGAGTGTTATCAGTCGACTTTGGACACGTTACCGAAGCACTGGTACCGTGGCTGAGCGCCATGGAGGACGGTATCGCTGCACCACACGGAGACAAGACCGATACATTCAAATCTTAACTCGAAGAGCTCCAACAATAACCGCCATGATGTTAGCCGTGAGGCTTCATCACTCTTCAGAGAACTTAATTAGCGACCAAACAGTCAGAAACCGCTTGCATGAAGTGAACCTTCATTCCCGAAGACCGCTACGGGTACCACCTATAGCAATGCACAATCGTAGGATTCGATATCAATGGGCTCTTGAACACAGAAATTGGGCAGAAGAACAATGGCGTTTCGTGTGCTTTTCTGATGAGTCTCGTTTTGGTATGAGACCGGATACAAGACGTATACGACACTGGAGAACCCCTGGACGCCAACAGCGATTAAAATCCTGCCAGGAAGTCCATCCTTATAGTGGTGGAACCATCATGGTATGGGCGGGTATTTGGATCGGCGGAAGAACTGAGTTGATTTGGATCAGAGGCAACCTCAACGCTCAAATTTATGCTGAGACGATTGTATCAGACGTCATCGTTCCTCTACAAGTGCAAATCGGTCCCTTATTTCAGTTAATGCATGATAATGCACGACCGCACACCGCAAGAGTTGTAAGACAGACTCTCGCCGCAGCTAACATCAATGTCCTGCCCTGGCCTGCTCAGTCGCCAGACTTGAACCCGATTGAGCATGCATGGGATATGCTACAGAGAAGAGCTCTGCCGAATATGGAGGGTATCCAGTCGCAAGAAGACCTTTTTTTGTTGTTGCAACGAACATGGGCGGCCATTCCACAGCGTGATTTGGATGAACTCATTTTGAGTATGCCAAACCGATGTTCTTGTGTTGTTAGTGTTCGCGGTAGAAACACGGATTATTAATTGTTAACTTAAACAATACAATTTTAAAGAAAACTGTTATTTCAGTCTTTTTTTCGAACTTTAATGTTAGTGGTTCAAATGTCAAAAATCCCTTTATTAGGAAAATGGCAAATTTCTTTATTAATGCAAAGGTGACTTGGTTTATCGTTACTGTGACAAACGAAAACACTTTATTTGATGAATCCTTAAAGAAAATTTTAATTAATATCAATCAGGAGAAAAGTTATTGCAAAAATATATGTTGATCCCTAGACACTTTTGATGTGTGTATATTGAAGGACGTGGGTTCGATTCCCAAACAAAAGCGTCTATGATGAGCACGATAATTTTTTCTGTACCTGTGTGCAATTTATCTATAAAATGTATGTAGGTATTAAGGAATATTTAAGTAGAAATGTTTATCAGCTGTTTAGTACTCATAGCACAAGCTATGCATAGTTTGGGACTAGACGACGTTCTTGAATATTACTATTATCTCTTGAATAATTTAAAGACATGTATATAAATTTATTATTATTTATTTGTGTGTACCATATTAAGTAAATATTTTACAATATATTATATTTTTAAAGTATTCAACATATAAAAGGGAACGGGGGGAACACGTGGTATTCCTAAAGGTTGACACCGAGTCCCCCCAGAACGAAGGCAACGAAGGAACGGGGTAGGGGTTTAGTCAGTAAAAGTCTGACACGCCCTCCCGCTCCGCCCAAGAGGGGGGAAGTCATTCTGATGATTCCCCTACCATAAAAAAAATAAATAAATAAAAAAAAACCAGTATAGGGAAGAGGATCCGATTATTATTATTAGTATATATTTTTGTTATTATTACACTTTTTATTTTATTGATTTCTAAGCCCTCTATAAAACAAAACAAAATAACCAAATTGAACCCAACCCCTATTCTCAAAGTAAAACAAACCATTGGAAAACATATTTCGCTTAGGAAGAAAGGGTGGTAGATACAGCCACGTACATATATGTTATTTATAGACGTTCCCCTCGCTTTTCCCAAATGCGTTGGGTACGAAACTCAAGGGGCACTCAGTTGTAATTGTGTTAGGACTAGCTAGTGAGGTTAGACATTTTTATCGTGTGGTTTTCAGTATTTCAGAATAGGGTACCATCTAACCTCTCCCTGTGAGGCGTGTGGAGTCGTAGAAGATATGCATCATTTGTTAATGGTATGTGTTCAGGGCTTTGAAGTTGAACAAGAATGGTATAGGGACATTCCACCGAATATTATTTAATTCATGAATCCCCGACCGGTCTCATTGGACCGCGCAGTCATTGTTTTACTATTGTGTCTCGTTTCGCGAGTCTTGATAGGTTAAGCCGACTTCCGATGATGCGAGAAAGTTGTTTGATTTTATGGCCCTGATCCATTGATCTCTTTTGAAATAATAATTGTTTTAGGGTACAATGGGACTAACATACGCTGTGCGTTATAAAAGCCCCTAATTTTTTTTAAGAAATAAAATAGGGTTCCTTCTGTCTTGTTAGGTTTTGTAAAATGCTAAGATTAATGTTGAAATAATGGCTTTTTCTACATTATACATCATCTGTACCAATTTATCATTAAAAAAATGAGACATTAAAGTCATAAAATAAAAATTTCAAAGCCGGATTCGCACAGTGTTCAACTAACATATTAAAGTCGAGCAAAAACCTCAAAAAACATATCTCTTGTATGAATATCCCCTTTGATTTTTAATTTTATTATTATTTTGTAGTTGTAGCGGCAATCAAAACATGCATTCTGTGCAAACTTCAACTCTCTCTATTTTCGGTTTATGAGATACAACCTGCTGACAAGTGGACATATAGACAGACAGACCATTCGACGGACAGGGGAGGCTTAGTAATAGGGTCTCGTTGGCACCCTTTGATTACGGAACCCTAAAAGGTAGCAAGCAAGACTATAGAATTATACCGGTTGTATGAAATGGTTGTATTTTATATAGACAACTATGACATAACATAATTATGTTCAGCTTTACGATGTTCCCACTGCTGGGACTCACTCGCCTCCTCTCTCGGAGAAGAATGGGTCATAATCAACCAAGTAATAACAAAAAAAAAAAAGTGGGCCCAGAGCGGATTAGTTGATGTATCTTATCTTCGAATGTTTAGTTCTTGGACATGCCGGTTTCCTTACCAGGTTTTCCTTCATCGTTTTGTGAGCAGAAGTATGGGGAACCCAAAATTGTTTTTTCTTTATTTGTGTGAAAATCTTAATGCAGTTCTTACCAGGTTTCAACAGTATAGCTCTTATATTTGCGGTTAAAAAATGGCTGTGACATACGGACGGATAGACAGACAGATATGACGAATCTATTATTAGGGTTCCGTTTTTTGCCATTTGGCCACGGAACCCTAATAAATGACGTAAAGAAATGCGCCCATCGGGGTTTGAACCCGCGATCTACAACTCATAAGTCGAGACCGTTACTACTGGGCCACTATTACATACAACCAGTAATTGTATAGGCTTATCTTAAAACCCCAAAAGGCAGAGATTGGCGCACATAATCCCGAACACACAAAACTAATTAGGAACAACAAAAAAGTATAGAAAGAAAAACAAAAGACGGCTTGTAAGTCTTAGGGCCTGTTTCAAAATGTCCGAGTAGGCACTACTCACTGAATAAATTCAAAAATGTGACAGAATTTGTATGAAATTATCTGCCAAGTAAGATACTCGAAACTTAATCATAGGTGGTGAAATAGGCCCTTAGGCTCAAACTATACTTGTAACAAACCCTTGTTCAACATCAAGGAAATAATAAGCTGTCTATCTGATCTCCACAACCCACTAACTGAGTAACAATATACTTCAGGATAAATCATCATCATCATAATCATCTGCCTAGCCTTTTCCCAACTATATTGGGGTCGGCTTCCAGGCATGCCGGATTTAGCTGAATACCAGTATTTTACGAGGAGCGGCTGCCTACCAGACCTCCACAACCCATTAACTGGGGTAACACGGTACTTCATGGCAAGATTGGAGTCAGATTTACTGGCTTCTGACTATCCGTAACGACTGTCAAAGATCTACAAATGACAGCCGGGACCTACGGCTTAACGTGCTTTCCGAGGCCCGGAGAAAACTCGTTATTTTAAGATAGTCACCCATCCACAGACCAACCTCGACAAGCGTTGCTTAACCTTGAAGATCGACCTTTGCGGCTGTTATTATCTAGCCACGAGCTCCAACGAGCTACTTCAGGATGGAGTCATATTTACTGATTTTTGACAAAAGACGACAAGAAGCACCGGTCTATTATTAGCTAACCACGGCTTCCTTAGAGAACCTGAAAGCTGAAACTATATTATTAAGAGCAGCCATATTCTACATGAGCCTTTTCAGGTACAAGAAGTAAGCGAAAATTTGCGTTTTCTACATATTTATTTATTTATTATTTATTTATTGAATTACAACGGTTGGTCAACCAATTACAGTAATTAACAAAGACAAAGAGACAATTAAAAAACAATTAAAATTATAAACATCATAACATCACATACATTAAATCCTCTCGCAATACTGCTGACATACCAATAAAATCATCTTCCATTCATCCGCAAACAGATCGTTTGTTGGATTAGAATCCAAGAGACCATTTAGTGCAGAATAAGTGCGAGGTATTGGAGACAGAGCACGTGCAACAGTGCGACACTGGGGCACAGCAAAGAACCTGTGCTTTTTACATGAATAGGTTTTCTCTTTTATAATAATTAAAAAATATTTACGAAACATGGACATGTCTGCCGCATGCCGATCGAGCGGTGGGCCAGCAAAACATAAGGTTGGTGCCCTGAAATCGCACGACGGGGTCGTGGCAGACCAAGAAGAAGATGGCGGGACGACTTGGATGCCTTCCTTAAGAATTGGAAAGAAGTGGCTCAAAGCTGCGAACGATGGAAGGAATGGAGGGAGGCCTTAGCCCAGCGATGGGACAATATAGGCTAGGTATAATAATAATATAATAATTACTAAAATATGTTAGATAATAGCAACAATTGTATCATATTGATCAGTAGGTACTTATATATTTTTTACCAAGTACGATAAAAGTAAAAACAAAAACAAACAGTCAAGGAAACACAATAGTATATTTCATTACAAGTGCGGAAAGCCTGTCATTGCAAAAAGTTTCGACAAATGTTAACCCGAAAGTTGCAATGACGGTTCCGCACGTGTACTGAACAACTATTTTTAATACAGTTGCGAAAAAATGAAGCAATTTAATAAAATAATAAAAACACAATGAACTCAACTGACTAATCAAAATGGCGCCAACCGTAAAAAAATATAAGCAGTTTTTTTTTTCTTCACCCATTCTGGGTAGACAAAGGGAACTATGCCCCATACAGCCAAGTCTTCAGTACATTTTTTAATTGATATGAAATGAAATTTAATGATATGAAATGAAACCTAGCCTAACTTATTGAATCAAATCATTAAATCTGATATTGAAACAAATTAGTAGCTTCTTTTTAGAAATATTTGCACTAAAAACTTTTTTAGTAAAAACTTCGTGGTTGATTTTTTCTTTTTAATAGACATTATTTTGACAGTTGGGAAAGAAAAAGCACGAGTTCGGGAATGGTAAAGGAAAAGCACGAGTGTGTAATAGCCCACTTCCCGAACGCTAAACGTCCCTGCAATACGCCACTTTTTGAGCAACTGTATTATAAAAGACTAATAGATACTCCTAAAGTACCCGTCACGAGAAGCTATAAATTATGTAAACAAACATCTTTTACTAAGTAAACATTTTCAATCGACATGAAATAGAGACGGGTTATATGAAAGTAACAACCTATTTAATTTAGTCGGATCATATTTTAACGACGCAAAGTGGTATCGTTTTTTGTTTCTTGGTCCGTCGCAGGGATTGTAAACTATCGGGACACCATTTTGAAATAAACGCGTCATTCGAGTTTCGAATGCGTACGAGTTTGTTTCATTGCTTTGCATATATCGCGGATCTGATTGTTATTGTTATAAATCGATGAGATGATTGATAAAACTGTAGACAGCTTCGTGATACATGTCACACCTGAATCTGACGAATAATTATTCTTAAATAATATACATATGTTCATTAATATTGTTACTTAATAATTTATTAAATCATAAACAAATTCATTTTTTTTGTTGGTCCAAATGTTGTGAACTCCTGAACACTTGTTTACAAAATTTATAGCTTCTCGTGACGGGTACTTTTATGCTCAAACTGGGTCTAAACAAACCTAGTAGTATCTCGTCTCATCAAGGGACGGATTATCACGAATAGTTCCAGGATCCGCCCTTTTCAATTTTGTCTTATTCGCTACTATCTAGATACCAATTCAATTAATTATGTAGGAACTCAGAATAAGGAGCTACCATTGGTTTTAGAGGAATATAGTGTGAGTTCCAATTTCGTTTACGGTTTCAGTCAAGATAAATTGACATTCTATCGATGATAATATCATCATCATCATCATTTCAACCGAAAGACGTTCACTTCTTGAAATAGGCCTCCCCGAAGAGTTTCGTATCCATCGGATTCCAGCGACTCTCACCAGGGCCTCAAGACTGCTATTAGAATAGTATCAGAATTGTCGATCATTGGCTTCATAATTGTTAATTTTCACAAGTTTATTAGTACTATCAAACTGTCAAAATCAACAATTATGAAGACAATGATCGACAATTCTGATACTATTCTAATAGCAGACTTGAGGCTCAGGTCATCGGTCCTCGTTATAGGAGGCGTCCCAACATTGCATCTTCCGATACGCGGTCGCCACTTCACAACCCTCCCAATAGCCATCTGTTCTGCGAGCAATGTGCACAGCCCACTGATTAAGTTTGGCGATTCTTCGGACTATGTCGGTAACCATGATTCTCCTGTCGATATCTTCATTTCTAACTAGCTGTCCCCTGCGGTTTCACCCGCATTTTTCGTTACTGCTCCGCTCCCGTGGGTCGTAGCGTGATGGTTTATAGCCTATAGCATTCCTCGATAAATGGGCTATCTAACACTCAAAGAATTTTTCAAATCGGACCAGTAGTTCCAGAGATTACCCCCTACATACAAACTTACAAACTTACAAATTTTACCTCTTTATAATATTAGTATATATGTGATCATGCAAGAAAACTCTGAGCATGGCCCTTTGGGTGACTTTTTACTTTTGGGCCACCTAGACGGCATAAATATACTCGTATAAACGTATATCGAAGATATGTGACATCCACCAATCCGCACTGGGCCCGCGTGGTGGATTACTGCCCACTCCCTCTCCTAGAGAGGAGGCCTGAGTCCCAACAGTGGGAAAATTACAAGGCCGATAATGCTAATGCTAAACGTATATGCGTGTGTAAACCGTTTTTGTATGCATACATTTTGAAACAAAATCGAACACATAGTTTTCCAATATTCGTAAACAACATGTAGGTAACTTGATTCTGTCAGTAAAAATAGTTTGGCACGGACAGCTGACGCGTTGCATACAGCATCTCGTTTTAAAATAACCTTGTTGTTCCACTGACAACAATGTTAGACATGAACTACTCTGTCATTACATCACTCCTGGATTCAACGAATGCGAAATCAAAGGACCTGTTATTTATATACATAAAGGCGGGACGACTTGGATGTCTTCCTTAAGAATTGGAAAGAAGTAGCTCAAAGCCGCGAACGATGAAAGGAATAGAGGGAGGCCTTTGCCCAGCAGTGGGACAATATATAGGCTAGGTATAATATATAATATAATAATTTGTATTTCGGGCTGGTGTCTACAATTCTACGTCTCATCATCGTCATCAGTTTCAGCCAGTTCACAGTTGGATATAGGCCTCCCTTCAAGTGGTGCCGCAACGAACGGTCCTGTGCGTCACGCATCCATCGCATTTCCGCGACTCTTACCAGGTCATCGGTCCACCGTGCGGGAGACCTTCGAACTGCGTCGTCTGGTGCGTGTCTAAAGCTTGTATTTTGCATACGTACGCAAAATACACGCTTATTTTCAGGAAATGGTCAGCAACCCCTTGGTGTTACTGACCATTTTTCGGAGGGTATCTGGATTTTCGAAGTACTTTTTGTATCCAGCAACCATTGTGCAATGTGCAACTTAGTAAGGATCTGTTTAACAGTGGTAATTCATTTTGTAGGGAAGATTGGCAAAACCCCATGTACTTTCAGTATCACATACAGGCTTAACGTTTCATAGAATGAATATATGGATTAGAATGCTACAATAGAGTATAACAAAATATGTAATGGTAAGACAAACATTAGAGTTGGGGATATAAAATGATTTATAGACATAACCTCAAAATGGACCACCAAAAATAATACAAGGTACCTACCTAATTATGTAACTTAGAGCTTGACCAGAAGGGGCGAATTCATCGCGATTCTCTCGTGCGTATCACGCGCGACCGTTGCGCCCAGAAAGAGCGTATCAACGCTGGAGCATTCAACAATTCCGTATCAAATGTAGGTGCTCAATTTCCCTGGATATGTGCACTCGCTCTGGAGTTCGCGCGTTTAACTGGACGCAACAAGGTGGCCCTAGTTTCTCGACTCGCGTGTAATACGCGCGAGTTGAGGGTCTGGCGTTGTGCACGCGATTTACGCGCGTATTTGGAATTCGCGCGATACTTGTGGACGCGACGTATTTGTGCTAGTATCTTACTAGTATATTACTAGCGCGCGAATGAATCCGCGCGAAACGTTTCTAAACGAATTCGCTTCTTCTGGACAAGGTTTTAAGGCAGACCCTTAAGCGTCGTCCTATTTAGCTAACTATCATACGATTGAACGATGTGATTTCGTCGCACGATGAGATTAGTTTTATAGACGAAACCCTGTGCTCGCGCGATGATTTACAAGCTTCTATTAGGACACTCTAAAGAATGTGTGTTTAATCACATCGTTCAATCGTGCGATGGTTAGGGTCAGCTCACACCGAGACGCGACGCTGCGCGCACATTTTAATAGAGTGACTCAAAATATAACTTTATTTACTACGCGAAAAGATACACCTTTTATTGTGAGAATTCAGAATACGTTGCTTCATGCAGCGCTGCCCCTCGTGATGCCACGCGGCGTCGCGCTGCACCTCTTGATGCCGCGCGGCGTCTCGTAACAGGTAAAAAACAAAACCATAGTATTTATAACATTTTTTTATTATAATTGTAACAATACATTGTCAAGAAATACCGCAGGGAGATTGTTCCTTCGTGTCGATCGTAAGCTAAATACCAGACTACACTCATGACATGTGAACAACAGCCCACGGTTCTGAGTCATACTTTACAATTACAACAGTAGCCGATAATGGCTTCGGTTTTCTCCTTTAAACTGGTCAAATCAAGACACGTCGGCGAAGGCGTGATAAGCGCACATAATAGTTTATACACCGAAGATCAACTGCTGACATTGTTAAAGCATGAAAAACATTCACAGAATAAATAAGAGTCCTATTTCAGTCCTGCGCAGGTTTATACACTAAACGCAAATTGTAATGTACTAAAGTAACGTGGCGGCACAAAATAAGAGTTCACACTTCATTTATAGATGCAGACAACATTACAAATAACACGAACGACGAATTATGTTTAGGCAGGGTCAAACAAAAATATCATGACAGTTTATATTTTTTTTGTATTTGACATACCTAAGTAACAGCTGACGCAATAAGCCTATTTTATGCGTTTTGTTTTTACCGACTTCACAAAAAGGACGAGGTACTATTGCATTATTGCGTTTTGTTTCCGTAACGGGACTGTACCCTAAAATCATGGTATTTTAATTACTCCGGACTGCTAATATTGAATTTTAGCTTGGAAAATAACTAACAATATATGACCCATAAGTTGCATATAACTAGATTTGTGTATGTTTGGATTTTGATGTGATACCCAGCTTGCCAATCTTCTTACTTCTGCCGATCTGTATAGAGCGAGAGGTAGCGTCAGATCAAAACTCATCTGTGTTCCTTCAATTGCCTTTTGCGTTTCAAAACGTAATCTTTTTGTCCTTTTTTTTTGCTACAAACAGTACGAAACTTTTCGTATGCCAGCCCGACTTCCACTTGGCCGTTTTTGATTTTTTTTAAGCAAATTGCTCGCGTAAGTAGAAACTATTTTAGGATTCATAAAAAAGAATCGCTATTCAAGAAAATTTAAAACAACACACTCGGCAAGTCTCAACGATCAAAATCAACGATTCCTTTTTCAAATAAAACTCAATTCAGCCAGGATCAAAAGACCAAAATCTCTAATTTAAAATCGAATAAATTACTTTTGAAACCCCACGTCGCGACGGCATCTAGATAAAAATTCACATCTCGATTCGATTTAATGTCGAACCGAGATTATCTGTGGTAGGTACCCAGGACATAAAGTACGGTTGCCAAAAACGTGTCGAGATGAAATGTTTATTTTTAGTGTACGGTCAGCATAGCCAACTGAGTTTATTTGTCTGTGAAATTCTGTGCACTGTTGAAACGTAAATCATAGTTTTAATGCTGTTCATGTCTGTAGTCTGATTGGATTGGTTTAGGCTAGACTTTTATAGGTATTTATTTTTTTATTTTAAATTGGATAGGGTTGTTTTTGTGAGTTATTTTGCTGGCCGGAAATGGCTTTATGGTAGATGATTTTAAAATTAGATGGAGGTTGGAAATCGTTCAGTAAGGCAGTAACTCACTCTGCGTGGAGTAAAAGGATGTGTCAGACTTTTACTGAATAAGACATCCTCGCGTATAATTTCAGTTTCCCTTTGCATTTCAGGCCCGTGGTCATTTTGTCAAATTATGTGAATAAATATATCTATATGTATAAATAAATCTAGCAATATTTAGCAAAGAAAATGCATTTAGATGTCAGTGGGGCTCTATCCGGGCCAGCCAAATGTTCAAGGGGTTATTCCCCTTAATTACTCAGATACCCGCGAAACGAGACACAATAGTAAAACAATAACAGCGCGATCTCATAGGACCGGTTGGGGATTCAAACGTTAAGGTAGCTTTTGACTACTACGAGTAAACGAACCCGGGAAGCTATAGTAGTTTACTCAATGTAGTTATATCGTCAAACAATAATGCCTACGGTAAATCTTACCTCAGAATATTATTGGCTAGGGATTAATTAAGATAGTTCATGAAACCATCCCAAATAAAGACATAGACGATCATATCGAGATCTTGGAAGTAATCATGAGTTTCAATAATGTGTCACTGTAGGCACTGGAAGTGCCTTGAGAATGTACATTGGGATCCAAGTGGAGAACGTTTGTCATGGCGACCGAGGCAGAATTCACCCAAGCGTGAGCGAGGGTGTTATCTTAAGGTAACTTTGACTTCTACATGCGAGAAGTAGTTTATTCAATTTAGTTACACCGTCGAGCTATACATTGTTTACGGTAAGATTGCCTCAGAATATTATTGGCTAGGGATTAATTACGACGCTTCCTGAAACCATCCTAGATAACTTAAAGACAAAGATGATCATATCGGGATCTTGCAAGTAATCATGAGTTTCAATAATGTGTTTCTAGTGCCTAGGAATGTGCTTGATGGTGAAACAATAGGTTACTTAACTAAATGGTAATAGTACATTGTGGTACAAGTGGAAAATGTTTGTCATGGTGACCGAGGCGGAATTCACCCGAGCATTGGCGAGGGTTTTATAAACGGTGGTTGACGTGCAACTCGCGGGGCCAACGTGCACCCAGCCGAACGCGATATCTATACTAATATTATAAGGAGGTAAAATTTGTAAGTTTGTATGTAGGGGGTAATCTCTGGAACTACTGGTCTGATTTGAAAAATTATTTCAGTGTTAGATAGCCCATTTCTCGGGGAATGCTATAGGCTATATACCATCAAGCTATGACCCACGGGAGCAGAGCAGTAACCAAAAATGCGGGTGAAACCGCAGGGGATACCTAGTATATAATAAACTTGTGGTGGGGGCGAGCTCTAGTCCGAAAAACAGATTTTTTCGATTAAGTGTGACTTAAGTATATAATTAATGTCTTCTAAATTTTTAAGGGGCAAGTTCCCCATCTTACCCCACCTTATGTCATCCTCACGATGGTTCGTCACTCAGGCCTCAGATACATTAGGGGGACAAAAAGTCCCCCAACATGACGCGCAACGCTGTCAAATTGTCCAACAACATGTCCCGCGTAATGTGAATGCGTAGTAAAATGTTGGAGGACCAGTTGTACACTGTCATACAATATGTATAAAGATATTTCGACGCTGTTGCAAGCGCCATGATCGCGGGATGACTCTCCCGCACTCCCGCGATCATGGCGCTTGCAACAGCGTCGAAATATCGGGAACTCAAAATAAACATAAATCACGGAAGATATCCCGTAAGTGACAATTTAAAATATGTATAAAGGGTGTAAAAAGACCCTTAACGAAAACGAAAACCCCATATTCTACATATCACTGGGATACTTTTGTTTCTTCTAGGACATACCTGGGAATTCACTGGTTCTGGAGATATTGAAGGTCAAAGTCAACAATTTTTTTTCGTTTTTTTTTTCAAAATCGTATTGCAAGTATCATTAGTAAACTTTCTTCTAAACAAACATTATCAAAATTATAAATTTTTCACAACAAATTACGCATTTGAAGTTAGAAAAATGCAACGAAAACTAAACACAACGAGTGCCTCACACACACAAGCGTGCGGTCGGTTCAACGACCAAGCGCGAGCGGCCGAACGCTCAGCTGATCGAAATTATTACTAATTAATTATTTTTTAAAGATGAAAAAAAAGGTTTTTCCCAGCAATAATTTTTCGTTAAAGTTGCTTAATTATATGTACAGAATGTGTAGTTATCGGCTTTGTGATCGGTCTTTTTACACCCTGTATACAATATTGCCTGGCTCATCATCATCATCTACCTAACCTTTTTCCCAACTATATTGGGGTCGGCTTCCAGTCAAGCCGGATTTAGCTGAATACCAGTATTTTACGAGGAGCGGCTGCCAACAGTCCTCCACAACACATTAACTAAGGTAACACAGTACTTCATGGCAAGACTGGAGTCAGATTTACTGGCTTCTGACTATCCGTAACGACTGCCAAAGATCTACAAATGACAGCCGGGACCAACGGCTTAACGTGCTTTCCGAGGCACGGAGGAAACTCGGTATGTTAAGATGATCACTCATCCATAGACCAAACTTAGCAAGCATTGATCGACCCGTGCGGCTGTTATTATCTAGCTACGACCCGTGCGGCTGTTATTATCTAGCTACGAGCTCCTAACGTAACCGGCTCAATTGCCATAAAAAAAGTTGCCCACAATGCAGCGTCACGCAGTTTGAACGGGGGACATTTTGTCCCCCAATACATCCGGCTTATCAATCTAATCGTTTGCAAGCCTTGTACGGCAACATATTGATCAATAACGGCATAGCTATATCTATAATTTTATGACAACAAATCTCAAATTAATTAACTATGACTCCTAAATTATTAATTAAAATAGCCATTAAAATCTCGATTAAAATTATGATGTGTCTACTGTTCCAAATACAAATGCAACAATAGACAATTCAAATTCATAATGTTGCCAGTATTTTGTTTATACTCCATGGTTAGACTTAGGTCCTTGTAGGGTCAGCGACCTTTCGTTTCCATTTTTGATTTAAAAACCGTGAGATTTTTTTTTCTTTTAGGTTTAGCTCCCTGCTTTTTGGGCAATTAAGTTTTCAAAAAATAACAGGCCGGTTTTGATATTTGAAGAAATTGCATTCCATACTCAATATCTGACCCGGCAAACGTTGTTTTGCCATATTAAATGGGGTATGAAAAATAGATGTTAGCCGATTATGATAAATGATATTTATTTTGCAAATAGGTTTCACGAAACACTTTTACACGTCAATTTTTTTGTCATAATTATTAACCTAGATGAGCAGTACAGCAAAAATAGGAGAGGGGAAGAGGGCTAAGTAGCAATATATTCTACCATATTATTTAACGATAATTTAATGATGCTGCGCTTACTTTATTACTTACTTTACGCAAGCAATGTCTTTATAGTACATTACGATATTAGTGCGTAAAGATGGTTATAACATGCGAGGCGGAATTTCAGCCCGAGCCGAAGGCGAGGGCGTAACTGAGCCGAGCATGTTATAACCAATACGCACGTATATCGTACGACGTTTTTTAACACATTTGCGAGGAAACAGAAAAAAAAACATTTAAAAACATTTTCATTTTAAAAATTGCTGCGCACTGATTGTGTGAGGAACATCTTAGTGTTTAGCGCCAAAGAAATCGAACGCAAATATTGTTTGGTAAAATGACAAAAATTACAAAAAATTACGAAAATTACTTAAAATGACTGAAATGACAAAGAGTGACAAAAAATGACAAAAAGTGACAAAAAATGACAACAAATGACAGAAAATCACAAAAAATGACAAAAGGTGACAAAAATGACAAAAAATTACAAAAAGTAACAAAAAATGACAAAAAGTGACAAAAAATGACAAAAAGTGACAAAAAATGATAAAAAGTGACAAAAAATGTCAAAAAATGACTGAAATGACAATAAATCACAAAAAGTGACAAAAATGACAAAAAATTACAAAAAGTGACAAAAAATGACTGAAATGACAATTAATCACAAAAAGTGACCAAAATGACAAAATATGACAAAAAATCACAAAAGTTGACAAAAATTTACAAAAAGTGACAAAAAATGACAAAAAGTAACAAAAAATGACAAAAAGTGACAAAAGTGACAAAAAGTGACAAAAAGTGACAAAAAATGACAAAAATGACAGAAAATCACAAAAAGTGACAAAAAGTGACAAAAAATGACAAAAGTAACAAAAAAATGACAAAAAGCGACAAAAAGTGACAAAAAATGACAGAAAATCACAACAAATCACAAAAAATGACAAAAAGTGTCAAAAATGACAAAAGATGACAAAAAGTGACAAAAAATGACAAAAAGTGACAAAAAGTGACAAAAAGTGACAAAAAGTGACAAAAAGTGACAAAACGTGACAAAAAGTGACAAAAAATGATAAAACATGACAAATGATAAAATGATGAGGCTATTCAAATTTCGAACTAATCGCCGCGCGCGAAATGGCAAATAATGCTGTTATGGAATTTGTATGGACTATAACTTAACTATTTGCTTTACATAACACACGCGTTTTTTATGACCCGCTTTACATATTTAAAACCGGTGGAATTACATCAGCTTTACGAGCAACTGTGTTAAAAAATTTCAAAACTGGACTATTATTTTTTTAATACTAGTTGTAGAAAGTTATGCGTCTTTAATAGGTAGTACCACAGAAATGTAAATTGACTTATTATTTAGATTTCTGTGGGTAGTACATAAAAGTGTTACCTAGTCTTCATTAGAATGCGATTGCAATACATTATAATAATTATTTTTGCAGTGTCGAGTTGAGTCATACTTTTTGGCAGTCTTAGTTGAGGCAGTCATACATTCTACAATAAAATTCTCAGCGCTATTTTGCCGAGATCGCGCCAGTTTCAATGATTCCAAAAGTCCAGTTGTATAGACACTTGAGATACAAAACTACACCAGTTTTACATCACAATATCTACAAGAAATCGATTTATGAATCACTAGCTGTCCCCTGCGGTTTCACCCGCATTTTTCGTTACTACTCCGCTCCCGTGGGTCGTAGCGTGATGGTGGTGGTGGATGGTGGTGGCGTGGTGGGCCCATTTATCGAGAAATAGCCTATAGCATTTCTCGATAAAAGGGCTATCTAACACTGAAAGAATTTTTCAAATCGGACCAAGTAGTTCCAGAGATTACCCCCTACATACAAACTTACAAATTTTGCCTCTTTATTATATTAGTATAGATTAAAATAGCTACTGTACTTTACTTGATAAAACAAGATCTAAAACCTTGCCTGAGGGTTGGTCCACCTACACATACACAGTACAAATCAATTTCTTTTTTTGGCAACTTCAAAACAAAGGAGATTCTATGTTGAACTGTATTTATTTTAAATAATATATATAGAAATATTAATTAAAATAAATAATTTGAATAATAATACGTATCATAATTAAAATAAAGAGAATTTGTATGAAATTATGTGCCAAGTAAGATATTGGAAACTTAATCATAGGTGGTGAAAAAGCCCCTTAGAGCATTTTTAACCTTACTATGGGTACTACTAATCTATATAAATGGCACATGTCGTGAGCCAGTTTTATTTAAAATCTTGCATGCATGTATTATTTTAATTCTGTAGGCATTCATAATTATGTTTGAGCAAATAAATCTTCTTATTCTTAATGTATGTTCACCGATTTCTCAGTCTATTTTGTACTGATTTTTTATTTAGCTGGCCCCACCTTGTTACCCATTTCTATGATCCGCCATTCTATCACTAACTTCCCTATTGTTTCATATCACTCCTCCCACAATCCATCAATCTTTTCTTTGGTCTCCCTCTCCCTCTCCATTTATCTACGTGTATATTCATAACTCTTAAAAAAATCAGTATAGAATAAATATTACATACTTGATAAAGCTATCAAAAGTGTTGATAGTAAAATTGAAATAATTAGAAAAAAATCTTTATAAATGTCATAGTTTTTGCGAGTGTTAATCTTAGCTAAACTCAATATTTTTCAGAGAATCGTAAAAGGAAAACCCGATAATTCATAAAACATTAACATAACTACGTAATACTCAGTTACGATATGATTGAAGGAAACAATTCAGTGAATAATGTATTACAGCAGCATCCACAATGTGATCAGAGTCCTCTTATTTTGAAAGTCAATCGCAAGGTTGAAAAATAAGGGGCTAAATGGTACAGCACAGCCTAGGTCGTCAACCTCTGCCAGCTCGTCTAGACAAACAGTCTCCTTTATCTGATTGTATACAGATCAACGAGATAATGCAATTTTCTTCAGCATTTTAAACCCAAATCTTGTGAGGAAATTTTAAAAAGGGTGAAAGGAATTCATAATAAGTACAAAACGTGTCTTTTTAATGACTACGGATGAAATTATTAAATCTGTATTTCAATTTATAAACTGCAGTAAAGGACAATGCATCCAGGAAACTAAAAAAAAAATTAGCAGGATATTCCATATTTAAATTTTCAGTAGGGAAAACCACAGGATTCCAAATTCAAACGTCAATGTAAAAGGTCTGGCTGTAACCGCACGCTTCCTAATTAAACAACGCTTTAATTTTAAAATAATAATTCAAAAACGCCAGGCCAAGTTCAAAAATAGTGTAAACGCTGAAAATAGAAAATGTGCTCATAATTTTACCCAGCCCTACTAAATAGTATAAAACATTTTGATTACTTACTATAAATAGGCATACCCACCTCCAGAAATTAGCAAATGAAATGGACCTGTCGTGATAAAAGCTCATCATTTAGACACAAAGGTCGTGACAGCCATTTGTTTCACAGTTGTTGCAAAAATAACTGCAAACAGTTCTGTATTATACAATACTGACATAAAAATTAAAAGAATACTTACAATAATGTCTTAATAATGGAAATATTTAAGTCTCAATACAGTGAACGAACCTTTTCATTAATCATTTCCACGAAAAACATGTTTTCCCAACTCAACTTTCAGGACATCAAAGTCCTCGCAATCGATTTGCTCATAAATAAAGGATACGTTAAAAAAAGTAAAAATGACAAAAATTCTACTTACAAGCTAGGCTGTATACTGGTTTTCTCGTGCGTAGAAAAAATCCAAATGTCACACACACCACACGCACAAAACGATTCCAAATTCAAAATGACACTAGCACAGAGAATAAAAGCGCGGGATTATTTGCGGCGAAGGGACACGACCTTACCGAGCTGGGGTGCGGGAGCGACTGGGCCCCTGTTTTCGAGTCCACCCGGACCGTCTGACAAAATTCGGTGAGTAATATTTATTAAACATCATTTTTATGGGCGATAAACTGAAAAATACGGATAAATAAAGGTAATTTTGTTTGCATAATGGCTACAAGACTGGTGTATTGGTGTTCTGGCGTGGTTTAGCAGCCATTGTTGGCGAATTTTGTTGTAAAATATCACAAAGGAGATTTTGACAAAATGCTCAATGTTTTTCCTGGCCATGTGGTATTTCTCATTCCATCTCCATTCACATTGACGGATTATAATAAAAAGGATAAGCATTGTCTCGAATTTTTGATGATATACAATTTTAGGGGGTGAAAAATGAGATAGAAAATAACAAAATTGAGATAACTGATGGTTGATAGAAATTAATGTTAAGTCACGTTGTTCCGATGGAAATAAATGGATATAAGTGTAGCTATCATAGATGATCATGGGACAGCTAATGTGAAATAAAATCATTTTACATGCAATAAATCTATACTGATATTAAATCTATACTAATATTATAAAGAGGAAAACTTTGTTTTTTTGGTTGTAATGAATAGTCTTAAAACTACTGGACTGTTTTTAAAAATTCTTTCACCATTCGAAAGCTTCATTTTCCACGAGTAACATAGGCTAAATTTTATTTTGGAAAAAAAATAAGGTTCATGTTACATAATAATTTATATGGCAGAACACCGTTTGCCGAGTCAGCTAGTATCTGATAAACTTGTAGAAAAATAAAAGGCCTGTTTTGACATTTGAGAAAGACCGTAGAATGTAACTTGGAACAAAACTGAAAAAAGCAATAAAATAATAATGAATTACATAATGTTTTAAAAAAATAATTTTTTTGGCGCAATATTTAAAAGAAAGAAAGGAAACACGTTTATTTGGGACACCATTAATGTGGAATAGTATCTACAAGTAGTTGCGGGTATTCTTTTTTCAATGACAAAATAATGTCAAAACGGACTTTATATTTTTTGACAACTTTAGTGTGTTCAATATTCAAAAATCGAAGTGAGGTTTATTTTGTTTTATACATTAGATCCGCAACCATTCGATAGATGGTGTTGTACATTTTTCACCGCTGACTCATGGTTTAACGCCCGTTTTCAATAACCTACCGCAGTTCATAGATAGACAGTAAGATTCTATCTACCAATCCACAATTTTTGGTAGGAAATGCTAACCGTCGGTAGGTTATAGGAAAGCAAGTAAGAGCAAAACGATTGATTTGTTCATCTTTAGTAGCTGCAACTTTAGATAGATAGCTTATTGAAAACGGGCGTTAATTTATGAAGCTTGGAGCGCAGATATATTGTAGCAAGCTTACCAATATTCTATACTTAGGGTGCATTTTGGAGAGTGTGCGCGGGGATTAAAGAACTTGGCAGGGACTTAAAAACACCTTCATAAAGGTTACAGAATTATAAGTATTACATGTTGAATTTGTAACAGAATCAAATATGTAACACTTATAAATGTGTTTTCAATGTGTTAAGACAAAACACTTATAAAAGGTTAACACTTTTATAACCGGGTTAAACACAGCCATACTTACTGTACAACTGATTATTTCTGTTACACATAAATGGTTACAGTTTGATTCGGTAACATTATTGTATCTGTTACATTTGAAAGTGTCTTTTTGGTAAAACTTTTTTAAAAAACAGTGTTAAAAACACTTAATACGGTTGCAGTTTGAGTCCCTGAACCTTGGTTCCGACATCGCTTTACTACCATCGAAAGAAAGAAAGAAAATTAATTAATTATTAATTACATCGGACAAACCGATGTACGTAGAGTGATCGAAAGTGTCAACAATGTAGGGTGTACATCCTTACATTGTTGATACCTCTACAGTCCGAAAATCGGTTGTCGGTGAAGACCGATTGACGGTCTTCCCGGCCGAATATAATTTAAGTGTCTTCAAGGCAAGAGTGTTAGCATTAGCATTATCGGCCTTATAATGTTCCCACTGCTGGGACTCAGGCCTCTTCTCTAGGAGAGGGAATGGGCCATAATCCACCGCGCGAGCCCAGTGCGGATTGGCGGATGTCACATGTCTTCGAATTTTTCAAATTTTTCCTTCACCGTTTTGAGAGCAGGTAGCGATGAAATAAATTACACAAAGTAATGCGCCTGACTGGGTTTGAACCCACGACCTAAAACTTGCAAGTCGAGGCTGTTACCACTAGGCCACCACTGCTCCTGCTACGTGTCTCCAAACATTTCTCTAACCGAATTCAGGGAATACCTGGACACAGTCGCAAACTGCATTCAACATAAATGCTTACCTCGTCCGGTGCTGGTCTTGGGTGACTTCAACGCTCATTCCAGAGCTTGGGGAAACACCCAGGACACGACGAGGGGACACGTGGTACAAGACTGGGCTGCGCTACTTAACCTCCGACTCCTAAATCAGGGATCCGTGCCCACATGCGTTCGGTGGCAGGGGGAATCAATTGTGGACCTCTCATGGGCAACTCCTTCTGTTGCTCGTGTGGTGTCGGATTGGAGGGTAGCGGAGGAGATGGTCACACTTTCCGACCATCGCCACATTGTGTTTGATGTGACACTGCGCTCCTCAAATAACTATAGCCGTCCAGTGCAATCTAGTCCACCGGCGCGACGTTGGGCCCTCAAGCGGCTCGATAGAGATATGCTCATTGCAGCTGCCAACGTCGTGGCGTGGCCAGAAAATGATCATTCCCAGGAGATCCCACCCGATCCAGAAGAAGAGGTGGCTTGGTTTCGGGACAAGATGACGTCAATTTGTGATGCTTCCATGCCCCGGGTCAGGTGCGCTCAACGTCCCGGTGCGGTTTACTGATGGTCGGAAGACATTGCGCAATTGCGAGTTTACTGTCTTAGGTGCCGACGCCAGTATCAACGCACTCGACGCAGGAGAGAGCCAAGAGCTACACAAGACGAGATAATCAGAACCTATAGAGCGTACAGAGAGGCCACTATGAACTGGAGAGAACTTCTTGAGGGGCTGGACGGGAATCCATGGGGAAAACCTTATAAACTGGTTATGTCCAAACTGCGTCCTTGGGTTCCCCCATCACGGAGACTATGAACCCGGCACTACTGGAAAGAGTCGTGAGCACGCTCTTCCCAGTAGCTAGAACCGGCCCCTCATCAGTTCAGCCACCTTCGGACTGGTCTAACGAGATGGAGGTGACAGAAGGTAAGCTTGAAAGGGCCATAAGACGAATGGGAGCTCGTAATACAGTGCCCGGCCCAGATGGTATCCCTGGCCGTGCGTGGGTTCTGGCTCTGGATTCTCTGGGGGATCGCTTAAGACGGCTGTTCAACGGCTGTCTCCGTGCGGGCGTGTTCCCCTCTGAATGGAAGGAAGCTGGACTAGTCTTATTAAGGAAAGCGGGCAGAGATCCGGAATCTCCCTCTGCATACCGTCCCATTTGCCTGCTCGACGAGGTTTCTAAGCTATTCGAAAGAATAATTGCCGAAAGACTCGTCGGGCACCTGTCACGGGTTGGTCCCGACCTTGCCGATTGCCAGTATGGTTTCCGGCAGCAGCGTTCTACAGTAGATGCGATCTTACGCGTCCGCTTGTTGTCGGAACAAGCAGTGTCCCAGGGTGGGGTAGCGTTGGCGGTAAGTTTGGATATCGTCAACGCTTTCAACTCACTGCCCTGGGATGCAATAAGGGCGGCACTAGAGCATCACAGAGTCCCCCCTTACCTGCAGTGCATCATCGGGGATTACCTACGTGACAGGCACATTCGCTATGTGGGCCGAGATGGTTGCGTTCATCGGAGGGAGATTACGTGTGGGGTTCCGCAGGGGTCGGTTTTGGGCCCCGCCTTGTGGAATCTGGCATATGACGTGGTCCTGCGCGTCGAGCTCCCTGCTGGCGTTAATATTGTATGTTACGCAGACGATACTCTGGTGTTGGCCAGAGGGGACTCCTTCAATGAGACCATCAGGCTTTGCGAGCTTGGGGTGGCAAGAGTCATGGCTTCAATCCGCGAACTGGGTCTAGACATAGCACCTCACAAAACTGAGGCGCTATGGTTTCATAAATTGCCAAGGACTAGAGAACCTCCCAGTTCGTCAGTAACCGTAGGAGATGCGCAAGTCCAGGTGAGTCAGTACATTAAGTACCTTGGCTTAACCTTGGACAGTCGGTGGGGCTTCGAAGAGCATTTTGATCGCCTGGTCCCTCGCGTTGAAAGGGCAGTGGGTGCTCTGCACAGACTGCTGCCCAATCTAGGAGGACCTCGGGAAGAAGTTCGTCGCCTCTATGCGGGTGTCGTGCGATCGATGATCTTATATGGGGCACCTGTGTGGTCAAATAGACTATCAGGTGTCCGCCGCTGCAGGGCTAAAATCAATAGTCTGCAGCGGAGAATGGCCATACGCATCGCACGTGGATACCGAACAGTATCCTTCGAGGCGGCAACTCTCCTGGCACGCTTTCCGCCACTGGACATCCAGGCTGATATAGACGCGAGGGTCTATAACCGGATTCGCGACATACGCCAAAGTGGTAATAGCGTGCCAGGGATCGCAATAGTGAGGCTGAGGCGGCAGGAACGGCGACACGTGCTCGAGAAGTGGCGCGAACGGCTTCAGCAGCCGAAATACTCGCGTAAGCGCGTTGTCGAAGCCGTACTGCCATACTTCGAAGCCTGGCTGAAAAGAGGAGAGCGCATCTCCTATAGACTATCTCAGGTACTGACCGGGCACGGTTCCTTCGGTGAGTACCTGAATAGGATTGGGCGGGAGGCTACGGCAAATTGCCACCATTGCGGAGGTGAGCTTGACTCTGCACAGCACACGCTCGAAGAGTGCCCTGCGTGGGCCTCTGAGCGGCAGGTTTTAGTAGCTAAAATCGGGCGAGATCTGTCTTTGCCAGCAGTAGTGAGAGCTATGCTGGCAGAGACAGAAAACTGGAGGGA
Organism: Mythimna separata; assembly: GCA_030763345.1. Taxonomy (NCBI): domain Eukaryota; kingdom Metazoa; phylum Arthropoda; class Insecta; order Lepidoptera; family Noctuidae; genus Mythimna; species Mythimna separata. The sequence goes on from CM061190.1 coordinate 10,924,420, forward strand.
AGTGGCGTCCTTCTGTGAAGCCGTGATGGTACAGAAGGAGGCCGCCGAGCGGGATCGCGAGAGGGCTGATCCCACTCGCAGAAGGAGGCGTCGGAGAGCCAATCGCCCCGACGCCTAAAACGCCGAAACCCCGCTTACAATACTTAAGGTAGGCGGGATACCGAGGTCACGGGCTCTCAGAGAGGGGACTCTGTCCGCCCAGTGAGTGACTTCGGGAAGGACGGTGGCACAGTGATCACGTGCTGCCGTGCACAACAAGGAACAGGGGAGACCCTTCAAGGTCTTCTCAGGGATGTGTTACAGGCGTTGTACAGAGGGGGTGCCGGGGTGGTCTTTTAAGAGGACACGGGGCCCTCTCTATGTGCAGATGGTGATCACCGGGGTGGTTTTAGTGAGGTAAGAATCCCACACTCCCTGGTCTTTTTTCCCCAAAAGACCAAGCGCCTTTTGAAGGTTTCCCCCCGACAACAAAAAAAAAAAAAAAAAGGCCACCACTGCTCCAAGCAGGCAAGAGTATATAGGCTATTAATTAACTAGTATGCTTCACCGTCAACGATTGCATCGCTGCTTACCATCAGGTGGGATGGCAGTATAGCACAAGTATATAGAATTTGAAAAAAGGGTAGTTATGACAAAGTTACTAATCATCATAAAAATTATGAGCACTAAACTAAATTAAAATAAATTGTAGCTTTGTCATCTACATAGGATTCGTTGCCAGAAATGGAAAAAACAATTATGACTAATTGTCTACGGTTTTGAATAGGTACTTCCCTGAAATTAAAACAATCACCATAGTGTCTAACATTCCTTTTTATTAATTCATGAATCCCCGACCGGTCCTATGAGACCGCGCTGTTATAGTTTTACTATTGTGTCTCGTTTCGCGGGTATGTGATAGGTTTGCAATTTTTGCAAGTGAATTTTACCACCATTTTGCAGACATTTTCAGTTTGAATGACATTCATGGTACTAAGTGACGTCATTTTAAATCCAATATGGCCGATTCCTAAATATTAGGCACTGGATTTTTTTGTGCACCCCCGGGAATTAGTATCTGTTGGGAAAAATACGATAAAACAAAATATATTACAATAAATCCAATATTACAGGGAATTTTTAAAAGTTTGTTTTTTACGTCATCTTGTTATCAAATGACTCCTCCGGCTCTGAGTGGAGCAAGAGGGAATGCACGGTCCGGACTAAGCGCTTTGCCTCGTCGTTTATACCGCGTACATCGAAGGACTGGAACAATTTGCCTGCTGCGGTCTTTCCTTCCGATTACAATTTGGGTGTCTTCAAGACTAGAGTGAATAGGCTCTTAATAAACTAGTGCGCCTTACCATCAACGACTGCATCACTGCTTACCATCAGGTGGGATTGCATTCAAGCACTGGTTTATGTCATATAAAAAAAAATGCTTAAGTTTTACAGACTAAAACCCGCCTTTAATCCTTCAGTTAAGTACCCTTTCCGTACCAGTGCTGCGGTAATTCGATAATGTCGTTCACCAGGTGATAGTCAGGTCCAGGCACCTGTCAAAACTCTTATGATAGGCTAACTAACATAAGCGTTTTGACAGATGCACGCACAAAATTCAGCTGTCCCGTACATTTTGTCTACTTATGCAAACGTAAATGTATGGGGCACCTGAAATTTTTTTCGCGATTTCAGGGTTGGTCCTAAACTAAAAGTTATTCCTAATGTTGAGTATAGCCAGTGTTTTCATTTAGTATCGTATTGTCATATTCACATTGTATAATATTATTTTGTGGCAAAAAAACTTCAGTTATTTAGAGTGCGTCTAATAAAAGCGCGACCTGGAGTTTTTTTTTAAATTTAATTGGCAACATTATTCATCCGCAATTGTAGGAAATAAAAAAGTTGTGAAGTTCTTTTACTAGTTAGTAATACCACACACAAAATTTTTGGATTTAACCTCTTTTTCTCAGGTCGCGCTTTCATTAGACGGACTATATATCCACATTGTATAATATTATTTTGTGGCAAAAAAACTTCACTCATTTAAGTATTACATATGAAAACGTGCGTCAACACGTGATCACCTGCGTCTGGAGACATTTGTCTGACGCCGCGTTAACCCTCACTCATGTTCAGGATCGATTGTAAGTCAATACCAGTACGTCTAGATGCGCCATTAAAAACCGTGCGACAAAATTTTGCCACCTTAACAAACTTAACATACCGAGTTTCCTTCGTGCCTCGGAAAGCGCAACCTATCACATACCCGCGAAACGAGACGCAATAGTAAGACAATAACAGCGCGGTCTCGACCGGTCGGGGATTCATGAATTAAGCCGTAAAATAGAATAAGAATAGCATAGAAAAACATTTATTCGGGACAGACACAGCACAACGATTACAAACACAAAGTGAATTTAAAAAAAAAGTACAGAATGCGTAGGACATTCCTGTCATATGTAGATCTTTGGCAGTCATTACGGATAGTCAGAAGCCAGTAAATCTGACTCCAGTCTTGCCATGAAGTACCGTGTTACCCCAGTTAATGGATTGTGCAGGTCTGGTAGACAGCCGCTCCTTGTAAAATACTGGTATTCAGCTAAATCCGGCTTGAATGGATGCCGAACGCAATATAGTTGGGAAAAAGGCTAGGCAGATTATGATGACTATAATATTATTTAACTACACTGGCGTAGCTTCCAAAGAGCTAGGCAGAATAGCGCTCCGGGGTGCCCTAGCCTAGCCTAGAAATATCGAAAAAGTTTCCTATCTTTTAAATCTCAATATTAATATTATAAGTTGCAACACTACTTTGATCATGGCAACTCGATTTAATCAATTAAAGTCTAACACCCCAGGAGAGGTTTTTCTTTAATAATTAAACTAGTACTTGACTGCGATCCCACCTGATAGTAAGCAGTGATGCTGATCGTTAATTTTGATGGGTACTTGTTAATTAAGAGCCTATTCACTCTAGCCTTGAAGACACCGAAGATATAATCAGACGGGAAGATTTTCTTTTCTTTGGCCTCCCTCTCCCTCTCCATCCATCTAAATGTAAATTCAAAACTCTTTTAGTAACATGCATTTCATTCCTCTTCTTCACATGACCAATACCAAGACAAACGAGTTTAACTGAGAGGAAATCCCCTCAATTAAAATGAAGACATCAAATTAAAAAACAATAAAGTTAATTTAATAGTCCCACAGACCTTTCTTCAAGCCAAACGAAGACAGATCATGATATCAAGTTGCCTCAGTCGATCCTAAATAAATAACTAGCCGGAGTGATTCGCCCTGTCCATTTCTGAACATGATCCAAGATGGCTGACATTGTAGTATATTATTATAGGTAGACATTTAGAATAGACTGAGCAATAAATTCTTAACTGTTTATTGTACACCAAAACGTAACATAGAGTGCGTCTAATGAAAGCGCGACCTGGAGTTTTTTTTTTAATTTAATTGCCAACATTATTCAGCCACAATTGTAGGAAATAAAAAAAAATGAAATGTCAAGACATGATTCTCCTACTAGTTAGTAATACCACATACATTTTTTTTTGGATTTAACCTCTTTTTCTTAGGTCGCGCTTTCATTAGACGGACTATAGTACTTTTTTTCATATACAGTAATTTAATAATTCATGTACAAAGGCAAGCTTAAAGGCGAGCTCGTGGCTAGATAATAACAGCCGCACAGGTCGATCTTCAAGGTTAAGCAACGCTTGCCTAGGTTGGTCTGTGGATGGGTGACCATCTTAACATAACGAGTTTCCTCCGTGCCACGGAAAGCACGTTAAGCCGTGGGTCCCGGCTGTCATTTGTAGATCTTTGGCAGTCGTTACGGATAGTCAGAAGCCAGTAAATCTGACTCCAGTCTTGCCATGAAGTACCGTATTACCCCAGTAAATGGGTTGTGGAGGTCTGGTAGGCAGCCGCTCCTCGTAAAATACTGGTATTCAGCTAAATCCGGCTTGACTGGAAGCCGACCCCAATATAGTTGGGAAAAGGCTAAGCAGATGAGTACAAAGGCAAGCTTAACTGAATAATGAGTTTCTCTTTTTTTAATGTTTACTAAATTTACCAACCCATTGAAACAAACGCCGAGATCTCGAACCCGATTCCCAACCACCGTAGGCGTAGGCTTGTAGACAGCAAGCAATGGGTAGCAATGCCGTCCGGTCGTTCGGTAAACGTCCGGACCTAGCCGAAGCTCTCCAAACCAAACAGCCAAGCACCCAAGTCAACCCCAAGCAACCCCAACCAACTGCCAACACACACACACACACCAAAACAACCAAGCCAACACACAACACACACCAACACACCAACCCCAACACACAAAACAACCAAGTTAATCGTAGAGGCTAAGCAGGATCGAAGCCTACTGTGATCATGGGTTGATGAAAATGAACCCCGGAGCCCTGAGACAAAGGCAAAGAAGGAACAGAAGTGGATTTTATTCAGTAAAAGTCTGTGCCTGTTTCCGCCCCCCCGCTGCGCCGAGAACGGGAGAAGTCATCGAATGATTTCCCACCTAAAAAAACTAATTAAGACAAAGTAAATAAAAACTGCCCAACGCAACCTCAACTTCCCAACTTCTCCCGGTCTGGATGGAGCGAGAGGGAATATCAAACATTTATTGATCGTTACAAAGCCCGATAATCTAATCTATGCACAGTCTAAAAAAATATATCGAGGTTTACCTTTCAAAACGGTTTCTTTTTCATAAATATTCTAACAGTGGGACGCCCCGACATGACCGGTCGTTCACTTCAAAGAAAGGTTACCTCCAACTAGTAATTTTAGACCTACCTTCATTAAAAATAAATGGACATAGAAAATAGAACATTATTGTGATACGCAGCTTTTATTTAGAGGCAGCTAATTGGAAAACCGTTGAAGTGCACTATAAGCACTTAACGCGATCCATTTGACGACGTAAACTGAATTGCGAAAAGGCTATAGTGTGTTCTATCCTCCTATCCCTATCTCTTTCTTGCTCGCACGCCTGTCATACTAACACGTCATGGTAAGCTGCAGAAAGTCGGTGCTAGTCGGTAAAAGTCTGACACTGTCGTTCCACCCAAACCGATATACATATATGGTGATTTCCACCCCAAAAAATAAAAAAAGTTATAATACTTAAGTACGTAATCCTCACAAAGTTCATACCTAACTTTTTGAGTAAGTGATTGATGTGAAAACTCAGGAGTTATGTCCCTACCGATTTATGTATTTTTAAAATAGAACTTGTAAGGAAGTACACCATCATCATCTACCTATCCTTTTCCCAACTATATTGGGGTCGGCTTCCAGTCAAACCGGATTTAGCTGAATATCAGTAATTTACGAGGAGTGGCTGCCTACCAGACCTCCACAACCCATTAAATGGGGTAACACGGTACTTCATGGCAAGACTGGAGTCAGATTTACTTGCTTCTGACTATCCGTAACGACAGCCAAAGATCTACAAATGACAACCAGGACCTTCGGCTTAACGTGCTTTCCGAGGCACGAAGGAAACTCGTTATGTTAAGATGGTCACCCATCCACAGACCAACCTAGGCAAGCGTTTCTTAACCTTGAAGATCGACCTATGCGGCTGTTATTATCTAGCCACGAGCTCCGAGCTCCACCGTAAGGAAGTACATATAATAATAATTATATAACCTCGCTCTAGTATTCCCAGAACAATCGGTAGGCGGGATTCACATCGGCGTCAGGTCGACGATAAAGTAACTGGGACTCGTCCTCGTCAGCCGGTGGAATATCGAAGACCAGTTCCGACGTCTAGCTTCTAAACTGAACTGGGCCAGAGCTACCCTCAATCATCTCCTGCCCAATAATAAAGTCCAGACGCTTCCAACTAGAGGTACAATGCAGGGATCGTTATTTATTTATTTACTTAAACTTCATGTACAGTGGTGGTACATAGGCTTAACCTATCACATACCCGCTAAACGAGACACAATAGTAAAACAATAACAGCGCGGTCTCATAGGACCGGTCGGGGATTCATGAATTAATGCATCAAGGCATTCTCTACCAGTCAACCATAGGGTTAAAAAGACAACACTGTGGTAGGTCTGCACAATAAATAAATAACAGAATAGAATAAACTAAGTTGTCCACTGTTGTTGTTGTTGTGTGTTGGTGTGTTGTGTTGTTGTTGTGTTGTGTGTTGTATGTTGGTATGTTGTTGTGTGTTGGTGTGGTGTGTTGTTGTTGTGTTGTGTGTTGGTGTCGTGTTTTGGTGTTGTTTCAGCTGCGGAAACAATTGGATAGTATTTTCTTTTTTTTATGCACTTTCAACACATGTATTGTCTCACCATTGGATAACTGGAAAAAAATGCCTAAGGTATTAAAGTCCGCCTTTATACCTTTGCGTCTTTTAGTTTTTAATAAATAAAAATAAAAAAAGCTGACATAATTTGTAAGTGTAGAGGAAAGTAAAGAGCTTTCCCGTGTTAGTAAGCCCATCCTGTCAGAAAAAATACAATGGAAAATATATGTGAGTCGGGTTTTTTCTTCGCGACCATGTTGAGAATATTTTTATTATCGTGATAAAAATGCACGGTATAACATCACACCTACGTTCTGCAAAGAGTTAGGCAGTGGTGTACACATAACCACTAAAATACTACGTGTATAATTATGAAATACTAGCTGTCCCCTGCGGTTTCACCCGCATTTTTCGTTACTGCTCCGCCCCCGGTCGTAGCGTGATGTTATATAGCCTATAGCATTTCTCGATAAATGGGCTATCTAACACCGAAAGAATTTTTCAAATCGGACCAGTAGTTCCAGAGATTACCCCCTACATACAAACTTACAAATTTTACCTCTTTATAATATTAGTATAGATGCCTGTTTTGGGGTTTCATACATAAGTTGACAAAAACGGAATCCTTATTGTTGTCCATAGGTCCGTCTGTTTGTCTGCAATTTGTCATAAACCTTTTTCTTAGCAACATGCGGAGGTATGAAGCTGAAATTAATATCAAATAAGTACTAAGGTCTGCTACCTCAAGAAACAATGAAAACATCAAACTTCTAAGTGAATGCAATCTAAAGGTAGAGTGCGTTCCCTCACGGGTACGGCATCTCCTTCGTTTACACTACTATCCTAATTAAAGCCTATAGCATAGCATTATCAGCCATAAAATGTTCCCACTGGTGGGACCCAGGCCTCCTATCTCTCCTATACAGGAGAAGTTTTTAACCACTGCGTAAATTTTTTTTGGTGGCTCAGTGTAAGTAATAGAACACAGATCGATCTTCAAAATTAAGCAACGCTTGCCAATGTTGGTCTGTGGATGGGTGACCATCTTAACATAACGAGTTTCCTCCGTGCCTCGGAAAGCATAGGCTGCCTACCAGACCTCCACAACCCAATAACTGGGGTAACAGGGTACTTCATGGCAAGAATGGAGTCAGATTTACTGGCTTCTGACTATCCGTAACGACTGTAAATGACAGCCGGGACCTACGGCTTAGCGTGCTTTCCGAGGCACGGAGGAAACTCGTTATGTTAAGATGGTCACCCATCCACAGACCAACCTAGGCAAGCGTTGCTTAACCTTGAAGATCGACCTGTGCAGCTGTTATTATCTAGCCACGAGCTCCTCCTTCGTTTGCACTACTATCCTAATTAATTCATGAATCCCCGACCGGTCCTATGAAACCGCGCTGTTATTGTTTTACTATTGTGTCTCGTTTTGTGGGTATGTGATAGGTTAAAGCCTAGCATAGCATAATCAGCCATAAAATGTTCCCACTGGTTGGTCCCAGGCCTCTCTAGGAGATTATGGTCCACTCTTGACCAAAATCCACCACCCCGTCCCAGTAGAGTTAATAGATGTCTCATACTATCGTTTCAATTCGGAAACATGTCGGTTTACTCACGATGTTTTCTTTCAACGTTTTGAGAAATAAATTACACAAAGTAATGCGTCGTGTTACCCCACTTAATGGGTTGTGGAGGTCTGGTAGGCAGCCGCTCCTCGTAAAATACTGGTATTCAGCTAAATCCGGCTTGACTGGAAGCCGACCCCAATATAGTTGGGAAAAAGCTAGGCAGATGATGATGAATGCGCCTGGCTGGGTCAAGCTCACGGCCTACAATCCGTAAGTCGGAGCAGTTACCAATGGGCCACCACGCTCTCAAAGCCTGCTATTATATAACTATTTTGTAGTATAGACCAACCAACAAAAAATATATTCAGTTTCAATTTATATAAAAGCGTAAAAATTCTTTAAACCAGATTACACATTACGAAATTTATTTTATTTTTAGGTACTTTAAACTGGACACAAAATGTATCGGATTTAAAATAAACCACGTAACGTAATGCAAGCCCATTGTAACATTTACTTTATTTTTATTTCAGTTGTAAACGAAAGGGATTAAATTGGATTTATTTATCTACTGTAAGTATTTTATTATAGAATGGCTAAAATCGAGCTGTTTAACCCATTGTTATATTAAACAATGGTTCATCATCATCATCATCATCTCAGCCGAAAGACGTCTACAGCTGCTGGATATAGGCCTACCCCAAGCGTTGCCACAGCGACCGGTCCTGTGCGTCTCGCATCCATCGGAATCTCGCGACCCTCGCTAGGCCGTCGGTCCACCATGGTTACTTGTAACTTATAGTTCAATTTCGGCTTAATGCGTTGATCAATTGCTAGTTTGACCAATAGAAAAATAGTTAAATAAACGATTTAACTGGCTTGTACCTAGTTCAGAGAATAAGCATGGCCATACAGCGTGGTATAAAACCTCCGCGTCCTCGGGGAGGCGATCACTCCGCCCAAGCTCGCTCTTAAGCCGCATTCATTCTGACAATTTCCCACTTGAAAAAAACCGAATCATCGTCATCTACCTAGCCTTTTCCCAATTATATTGTTGTCGGCTTTCAGTCAAGCTGGATTTAGCTGAATAGTAGTTTTTTACGAGGAGCGGCTGCCTACCAGACCTCTACAACCCCTTAACTGGGATAACACGGTACTTCATGGCAATACTGATGTCAGGTTTACTGGCTCCTGACTATCCGTAACGACTGCCAAAGATCTAGAAATGACAGCCGGGACGTACAGCTAAACGAGAAAAGGAAACTCGCTATGTTAAGATGGTCACCCATCCACAGACCAACCATGGCAAGCGTTGCTTAACCTTGAAGATCGATCTGTGCGGCTGTTATTATCTTGCCATGAGCTCCTCAAAAACCGAATCAGATTCTTTAAATAAATTGTTAAGTAGACACATTTATCTTGATTAGATCCTACCTCATTTTCACATAATTTCATATTTAGTTAGAAGTATTTGTATCTGAAACGTCCAGAAAAAGAAACCTTGACCGTCCTTGAACCTCGTATATGTTTCGACGTTTCTTGACACGGAGCCATGTGGGGAAACTAGTCAAACAGTTGTTGGTAAGTTAAATAATTGATCAGCTTTTGTTACTTATGTTTATGTTTTTGTTGTCATGCTCACTAGAAATCTTAAAATACTAGTATCTTAATGTAATATGGAGACATACGCCCGTTTTCAATAAGCTATACAACGTGTTTTTTTTGATATCCCATAACTCTAGGGTATGATTGAGACCATATCAAAGAATCAATTGGCATATGAGTTATGTTCCAATGCTTCGTTTTTTTTTTTAATTTTTCATACAAAATAAATAATAATCGTGACTTAGCCGAGTCACGATTATTAATGTAAAACACCCTTACGTGAAATATGACAACGTCGCATTTTCTTAGCTTTAAATATGAATGATTGGTTTGAATAAAAATTAATTACTTGTATTTATCGATGAAACTTAGATATATGATATCTCCGAAACGATGCATTTTTGGACCACCTATTCTAGGAGTTTTAGAATTATTTTTACCTACAGAATATAACCCTAGAGTTATGGGATATCAAAAAATACAGATTGTATATCTACAGTTGCAGCTACTAAAGATAACCAAATCTATCCTTTTGCCCTTACTTGCTTTCTCATAACCTACCGACGGATAGCATTTCCTACCAAAATTGTGAATGGTTAGATAGAATCTTACTGTTTATCGGGGATAGCAATCTATCTATGATCTGCGGTAGGTTATTGAAAACGGGCGATAGTATACATCAATCATTTTTCAATACACTTATTCCCAAACCTGCTCTTTTCTTAGTAGCGTTTTTAGGCACACGATATAGATACCTTAAACCACCCTAGTGCGGAAAAGTGAATTACGGTCCATTCCCTCCCTCAGAGAGGTCTGAGTCCCAGCAGTGGAACATTAATTATAATGATTATGTTGTAGAAATGTTATTTACACTGGATTAATGTTATGAAGGACGAAACTGTTGACTTTCAACTGAATAAAAATATTTTTTTCTATTGGAATATTTAAAAACTGGATCGTGGCTAGATAGTCGTCTTTGGCAGTCGTAACGGATAGTCAGAAACTAGTAAATCTGACTCCAGTCTTGCCACGAAGTACCGTGTCACCCCAGTTTATGGGTTGTGGAGGTCTGGTAGGCAGCCGCTCCTCGTAAAATACTGGTGTTCAGCTAAATCCGGCTTGACTGGAAGCCGACACCAATATAATTGGGAAAAGGCTAGGCAGATGATGATGATGAACATGAATCAATCCACCCTTGTGGTGTTGGTCCGTATATATGAGTACAATTTTATTGTACATGAAAAGCCAAATCGTAAGCGAACAATATCAATTTTTTAACTTCCGAGAAAGACATGGATAGTCCTCCTCCTTACATGGAACAGGGCTCAATACTCAAGTACCTCGGTCCTCTATCAGTAATGTAATGACGTTTGCTCGTACCCTCTCAAGGGTGAGTGTTTGCTTCCCCCGGCCGCCATGTCAAATTCGTGAACAGTTTCACCGAAATCAGAAGCGGTTGTATTTTTGATAGTAGGACGTGTATTTTGTTAAGGTTTTTAGAGTATTTCACGATCTTATTTTGGATTTATTTGTGATATTATTTTATTTATCCATTGTCAGAGTCAGGTTTTTAAAACAGTAGAATACCTTTTCGTCACTATTTCAAGATGCAAAATTATAGTTATTTTGTAAAACATGATGACCTACAGTTTAATAAGTCGTACAGCAACATGTTTTGGCATTTATGGCGTACAAAATTAGTTGCAAAAGACATGCAAAAGAAATACAAATGAAGAAGGAAAAATCTTTTTCTTATTGCTTTTGTAAAATAAAAGTCCAAGTTACATTAAGTTTCCTTATTTTCTTGCTCGATTACTTCTAACCAATCGTACTCCATCGTCGACCATCCATCATCGCTTACTACTACGTACGCGAACCAATCAAAGTAAATTTTTTTTCGGTTTCTCTTCATGAGATTCTTCCTAAGAATTCACAGCATATTAAAAAAAAAAACAAATATACTTAACAAACTAAATATAGCTCTGACTCTCGCAACTAATTTATTTTACTAATATTTCAGCCAAAAATAGCGCCCTCAAATCTTTTGAACCTAAAAAAAATAGCTCCCTCAGTTGAAATAAGATGTAAAAATGACAAATTACATTTGAGATAAATCCCACGCCGCCTGAAGACGCGGACACCGCTGGTTTGACAAGTTATTGATGAAGGTACACCCTCCAGCTTTTACTACTGAAAGTTTAGGGTCCCTTTCCGTTTTGGAGATAGAAAACACAATAAAGTGCCCAAAAAAATAAAATAAATTATTGAATTCTGTATTTATATTGTATTTATTCATATTATCTGCGATTCATTTCTTTAATACAATTTTTTCTCAATCTTTTATTGCACCTCCCACTAATCTTCTCTGCATCACCCAAAGGTTGACTGGTAGAAAATGCCTACGGCATTAAGTCCGCCTTTGTACCTTTTTGTGCATAAAGTATAAATAAATAAAGAAAAAAAAGTGTATAAGGCATTAAGCTCGTCTTTGTACTAACTTGTGCATGAAGTTCTTAAAATCTATATATATAAAAATGAAACCCGTTTTCCGTTGTCACGACATAACATGAAAACGGCTTGATGTTCCTTGAAGTTCAATGATGGTTCTTACGGAGAGAAAAATTCTAAAAAAAAAAAGTTAGGTAAAGTAAAGGTAGGGTAGTTTAGGGTAGTGTAGGGTAATGTAGGGTAGTGTAGGGTAGTGTAGTGTAGGGTAGGTAGGGTAGGGTAGCGTAGGATATGTAGGGTAGTTATTTGACGGGAGCGAAGCCGCGGGTAAAAGCTAGTCTATACATATAATAAAATCGTAGGAAAGTCAAAACTGTACATTGAATATTTTTTTAAAAGAATACTTGGGGCGTGATCTACAATCGATACCGAAGCCAAAAATATAGTTTTTAGAATTCATGTCTGTTTGTCTGTTTGTCTGTTTATCTGTTTGTCTGTTTGTCTGTTTATCTGTATGTCCTGGCTAAACTCAAAAAGTACTGCATAGATTTACTTCAAAGGGGTTTGAGTAAAGTTGGCGTCATTTTAAAGTTGAGCGGCCATTAATGAAACTTGGATATTATTGAAGAACAGAACAAAACGATCAAAAGCTATTATGGATACATTTTTCTAAACCATATCGGAACAGAGATATTTAGCTCTGAATTAATCATCAAAATCGAAGAAATGATTATATTGTACTTCGCTTTTTTAGGTTTGTGCCGTATTTTTTCAGGAATTTCAAATAAAATAAATCAAATATAACGATAACGAATGGACTAAATGCTTCATTATTGTGATCTATGGGCACATGGAGTGGCGCGCTCTTACTTCCAGAGGAAGTCATATAGCTTACACAAGTTCCGGCATTTATTAAAGCCTTTTTTAATGGTTTGTCCTGATGGCCATATCATAGATATATATGGCTTATATGAAGCAACTAAATCCGATGCGACGATCCTCTCAGAGATCATGAAGAATCCAATTGATCCGTTTCATTGGTTCTTTCATGAGAACGATGTCCTTATATTAGACAGAGGGTTCAGAGACTGCATCGAAGACGTGGAGACATGTGGATAAATAGCATATATGCCTTCATCTAAAGATGATAATGAATACCAACTTACTACACAACAAGCTAACGATTCCAGGAAGGTAACCATGTGCCGTTGGGTGGTCGAAACCATTAATGGCAGATTAAAAAATCAATTTCGTCAGCTTCGGTCCCAGAATTTTAATGTAGCTGCAAGTCATCTATTTGATGAAATAAGAATAGCTGCAGCATTATTAAATGCTTTTGGAGTACCACTGACTGATCATAGGCTAACACAGCAAATAATAGATCGCATACCTCACCATAGTCCTTGGAATCAATTAGGCGAGGTATGTCATTTCAAATCATCTAAATAGAAGAAGGGCTGATTTTGAATTTATGAATGCCGAAGTTCCTGGAATGGATGACTTTCCTATTTTAAGTGCCGATGATTTAATTATTTATGCACTTGGAACGTATCAAGTACAACAAGCTCGTAGTTACTACGGCGAACATGTGAAAAGGGACGGTTCGTATGTGATAGAGGTATGCAGAGAACCCAATATTAATGATTTTTCGGTGGGAACTATCAATGGGATTGATCCGTGGCTTCTACGTGGCAGAATCCAATCCAGGCATTCGTCTAGACGGATATATTATGTTTATATCCTCGTAGAAAGAGCTACACAAGGGCTGGATGCAATTTTGGGCCACTATTGTTCATGTATTGTTGGGAAGCGGACCTTGGGCTGCTGTTCGCACGTCATGTCCATTATATGGTACATGGGATGGGGCAGATACCAAAATAATCTGACACCGCCGGCACAATTTTTGGATATAATCATTCGACACGATATTGAGGATGAAATGGATGAAGAGAGCTAAAAAATGTGTATTAATATGCTTTATTGGACTTTATTTAATGATGGGTAACATCATTAAATAAAGTCCAATAAAGCATATTCAAATGTTTTTATTATTTTTCAAGACCGAATACCAACGTCACTGTGACAGCCTACTGGGGTTAGGGTTGGTTTCGAAAGAAAACTTGAGCCCCAGTACAAAGGCTAGAAGGAACAGAGTGGGTTTTTAGTCAGTAAGAGTCTGACAGTATCTCCCGCTCCGCCCAAGAGCGGGATTTCTCATTAGATGATTTTTGCCCAATGAAAAAAAAAAACGTGACAGACGGTCGTATAACAGTAAAACTAATGTCTAATAACAACTTTTTAAAAATAAAAGTAAGATTTCTTTACGAAAGACTATCTAATTAAAGTATTTGTACTCGTATATATTGACGATTTTTTCAAATCTTCAAATGCAAATATCTTAACTTCGATATCACTTAGGACAAAAATAATTAAATATATATGTGTACTTGTCATAACACAATAAAGATACATGAAAATTATCGGTGGCCGCTGAAAAAAAAAATGACGCCACTAGTCCATACAAAGTTACTCAAACCCCTTTGCATGAATATTACTGAGAGGTCGGGAAAACAAATAGGCTACATATTATCACGCTATCACCTACGGGGGAGGAGCTGTGAATCCTTATTTTTCTTACGCAATATGTGGTGTAATCTAACGACGCATATATAAATGTTGTTTTTTAGTAAGCCATGCTATTATTTAGCTTTACAATATAAAAACTACGCCATTTAAGTAACTTGGGCAGAAAAACATAATTTAATGAATGTTAGTAGTATAAAGGAAATTTTAAAACAGCGCCATCTATGACACATCATAAAAATCAAATCAAGTTACATATTAACACTTTTTGGAAATTTATAATTTAAATTTGATCATGTTGGCGAGGTTAGTAGTTAGTTTTTCTTAAAATTCATAGATGGCATTGTGCATTTTCTTCATAACAGTTGTATCGTATAGTTGGTTTGACAATTAAGTTCCAACAAAACCCTCAAAATCTTGAGCAGAGTTGAGAAAGAAAATTTAAAAAAAATGCGGTGGTAAGTATTACAAAAAAGTGATGTTCATTGATGATGAAGTGACATTGAAGCTCATTTATCGCAAGAACGTGACAGAATCCAAGAGAACAGCGTGCGGCACAAATAGAATGAGATCGCCTGTGTCGTGACATAAATCAACTTTCGACATCTGATGATGAATCCACGGTTTATAGAATAAAGAAGGAAGTGGATTTATCTACAATATCGTGATTAACTACGCCGCCCATGGAGATATGGTTGCCTTAGAAAAAGTTTGTACCCACTGCCAAGTCCGCAAATGGAAAAGGGGACTACATGGCGAGCATTCGAAGACCAGCCATTTTTTGAAATACATTCGAGCTTATAACAGCCCCTTCCAGATGACTTTGTTTGGTGAACAACAAGCAAGTGTTGAAGTAGACACATCCTCAATTTGGTCTGGTCTGTTCAAAGGATTGTAAAGTATGTTGCATAACGTTAATCCGCAAATTAGCAACATCAAAGCAGGGCCCTCGCGTCGGTGCCTGAGAACGAGCGCAACCACTTTAAGTTTGTCATCAGAGCAGATAGAAGGCCGATCACAGCCCATCCAGGGTGGTATAATGCTCCAACGACGAATGAGGTAGCTGTTCTGTTAGTCGATCAGGAGTGTGATAAAAGAGACATCGTTTTACGCACGCATGATGACCGGCTTCGAAGGATCAGCGAGACTCACCGTGCGTACGATTCTCTTCAATATCCTCTCATTTCAGTTCTGTCGCGAAGAGGTTGGCTACCATTTTGCCCACTATAATGTAGACCCCCAGACAGGCACCCCAAATCATAAAAAAACCATCCACCTTGCATTTCTACAGCTTCTTGATCCAGCTGAGGGTAAACAATGGTTCTTATCTCCGCCATTATCGTACGCTCTTTACTCAGTTTCTTAAGACATGTACCCCAAAATTGAGACAGAGCGTTTGGTATTTATAAGGTCCAACTAAAGAAAGCTCAAAGCTGAGAACTACGTCTATCTCTATGCAGAATAATACAAATGCTCATTCATGGTCATTCTCCCCTCCACCTTCACAAAAGGTCCGTGGTACATGGACGAGAGGACCCAAGATGCATTTTGTTACGTGCGAAAGTTTGGTCGCCCGGACCTCTTCACTATCATCACTACCAACCCAAAGTAGCCTGAAATAACAGCTCAACTCCTTGCAGGGTAGGCTTCGTACGACAGGCACGACTTGATCTCTCGCGTATTCCACCTGAGGTTAAGTTCAATTAGAAATGCTAATTTTTAATGCTCAGCTTGGAGACAATGCACGTGTTCTGGAATTTTACGATGTCCTTCTAAGTCATGGCCACATGGCGGAATTCTTGGGTGTGTGAGTAGGCCATTCAAATGCCTATAAATGATCAGGCTGCAGCAATTAACGAATGCATTCTCTGGGAAATTGAGGGGAATGATGTGGTCTACACCTCGATAAACACTGTTGTCGAGCAAGATAACGCTACACATTATCCCGTGGAATTTCTGAACACCCTGTCAGCAAGTGGACTTTCAGTGCATATCATCCAGCTGAATGTCATTGTCCCAATTGTGCTTCTTCGGAACGTATCTCCTCCAGAGCTGTGTATCGAGATTCGCCTTAAAGTCATCTCACTCCACAGACACACCATTGAAGCAGAAATTCTTATGGTTGTGGCATCGGCGAGGCAGCATTTATACCACGCATTTCCCCCCTACCTTACAACTTCCCGTTCCAGTTCAAGCGCGTACAGTTCTCAGGACGAGTTGCTTCTCACAAAGGCAACTGTACGGTGCTTGCTCCCGCGTCACCAGTCCTGATTCTCTTTACATTTTGGCACCTGGCAACGTAATTATTAGGGAAGCCTTTTCCCAACTATATTGGGGTCGGCTTCCAGTCAAGCCGGATTTAGCTGAATACCAGTATTTTACGAGGAGCGGCTGCCTACCAGACCTCCACAACCCATTAACTGGGATAACACGGTACTTCATGGCAAGACTGATATTCTACACATACATCATTTTCTCTATTTCCTTCAGTCACAACTTATGACTGAACTCAGCAGGATTCCCATATAATTCTCTAAACTTGCTTCGCTTGCAAAAAAAACACATATTTTAATGCTATTTTAAAAGTTGTTTACTTATAATGCTATAGCGACATCTTAAGTATTTTTGGTGCTGCCTTCACGCAGACGATGTCGCGGGCAGCAGCTAGTAAATAAATAAAGTCAGTCATCTTTATTGCATAAACACAATACAATCACTAATACATTTTTGGATGTCAAGTGAATGCTCAGTTAATTGTGTTTTACCAAATTAGGCATGCAAAATTGTAGTACTTAAATTCAAACATTTTGTGAGTACGGTAGATAATTTCAACATCTAACAAAACAAAATTAATAAAGTAAAATAAAACATGGAGACACAAAATAAAAATAAATCTAAACTAAATTGGAAATACAGTACGGTCGTTATAGGTTGGCGAGTCTAAAGTTAGGCTCTGCAAATTTTGGCGCTTGAAAACGGCGGTTTTAAAAAAATAAATGCAATTTGCAGTTGTTATTGCTGTCAAAAACTGTTATTGGCATTTTTTTTTAATCTTTAGTTTTGCACGAGTTTTCAAACGCTAAAATTCGCAGAGCCTAACTTCAGACTCGCCAACTTATAACGGCCGTACTGTACATTAAATAAACTCAGTCAAGTAAAAATTGGGACTTTCTTTGTACGAAGGACTACAGTTTAAAAGATAATCTTGCGGATGGTGAGATATGGGTAGTTCGTCGTTTGGTTAAAACCACTGCAGGGTTAATGTGTAGTGTTCCACGCGCGCCCCAAGGAAATATAAGCAAAATTGACAGAACCAGTCAGGGCCAACGCCTGCTAGGCGGACTGATTGAAGGAGTTACCGTTACTCTCGCAAACAGCGCAACTGAAGAAATACTGTAGGTTTTAGTTAGTAAAATTCTGATACTCCCTCTGCTCTACCCAGAGCGAGAGAAGTTTGTACTACGGGATAGTTCAAAAGAAATACCGTGGCCCTGGAACACTAATGTTCTAGTCAACAAAAATCTGGTTATACACCGACATAGCCCGAAGAATCGCCAAACTTAAGTGGCAGTGGGCACGGTACATTACTCGTAAAACAGATGGTCGATGAGGATGGAAGGTTCTGGAGTAGTGGCTATGTACCGGAAGACGTAGCGCTGGAAGGCCTCCCAAAAGGTGGACCGACGACCTGGCGAGGGTTGCGGGAATCCAATGAATGCGAAACGCACAGGGTCGGTCGTTGTGGCGACGCTTGGGGGAGGCCTATGTCCAGCAGTGGACGTCTTTGTGCTGAAATGATGATGATGACACCGACAGCGTATTAGGAACACATTTATTGTGCGTATAGCTAAGAAGTGAAATTCCCTGCCGGAGTCTGTGTTTCCTGATAGCTACAATTTAGGGGATTTTAAGTCAAGAGCCAATAGATTACTTCTAGGTAAGCTATTCGTCAACCATATCATAGCTTTATCATAGCTATTCATATTAACAAAAAATAAATGTTGTCCCGTTGTCCTACCCCTAAGACACAATGTGTAGAGTTATTTAATGATTTTCCACATCATAAAAAAGCGCCTACAGAAATGACCTTTAACCTATCACATACCCACAAAACGAGACACAATAGTAAAACAATAACAGCGTGGTCTCATAGGACCGGTTAGGGATTCATGAATTAAACTCAAACCCCACTTATATAAAACACTAAAAAACGTAAAAAAAAAATGACTTCCAACCTTTGGCAACAGATATAGCAGCTGGTATTAACAACATAATCCTATTTCCAGCCAGACTATAGCGAAAATAAAGATACAAACAACAGTAAATTGTAGACTCATCCTACTTAACTTGCTTCTGCCAATGGTTTTGCCTGCGTTAAGTTCGAGGTTTTTTCCGATGGGAAAATGTTCACGGAATGATCAGATGTATTAAAAAGCAGTATATTTAATTATAATATAACTAGCTTTTGCCCGCGGCTTCGCTCGCGTAGAATTTGGTCTGCCACATTAAGTTACGTGACATTTTTTTCACATCGTACATCCCAGATTTCTAACTTCAAAATTAGTTTCCATACAATCTTTGAACTCCTATACCTAATATTTAGAGGGTATCTCTTGAGGAGCTCGGGGCTAGATAATAACAGCCGCACGGGTCGATCTTCAAGGTTAAGCAACGCTTGCCTAGGTTGGTCTGTGGATGGGTGACCATCTTAACATAACGAGTTTCCTCCGTGCCTCGAAAAGCACGTTAAGCCGTTGGTCCCGGCTGTCATTTGGAGATCTTTGGCAGTCGTTACGGATAATCAGAAGCCAGTAAATCTGATTCCAGTCTTGCCATGAAGTACCGTGTCACCCCAGTTAATGGGTTGTGGAGGTCTGGCAGGCAGCCACTCCTCGTAAAATACTGGTATTCAGCTGAATCCGGCTTGACTGGAAGCCGACCCCAATATAGTTGGGAAAAGGCTAGGCAGATGATGATCTCTTGAGGGTGGAATTATCGGAATTCCTTTCTAAGTGCTCATTATTTTAAGCTATAATAGAACACGTGAGCAAGCTACGTAAAGCTGCCCATGGGAAAAACAGGGCGTGCCTAAATGTATCCCCATATGGTCATATGGCCCACCATATGGTCATAGAAAATGCAACTTTAAGTGGAAACTTAAAGTTGCATATAACGTTTGAAATTAAAGGGTAAGTTATTGGGTATTATTGGGATGCGTGGAATAAGAACATTTTCACCCTTAGCTTCTCCAGTTAAAATTGTGGCCTTAACAATATGCCTGCCTAGTTCCCTGACTCGCAATCTAGTGCCATTACATAGTCTCGGGGCGTCCAAGTTACGCATTAACAAAACCGGTACACCGACTTTTAATTGGAGCTTGTGTGATGGCACCCCGGATAGTTCCAAAGAATTAAGAAACTCCACGGGGTAGCTTGTACAGTCTTCAGATGACATGACTGTGTCGATAGAGTTGTAGGTTGTTGCATCGCTGGTTACTTGGTCCAAGATAATGTTATTGATTTTCGCAACTGTCTCATTTCTTGGTGCTAGTATGGGTCTTTCACATAGCCAACTTTCATTGTGGATGTTCTGTAGCAAATTTGGAAAAACTTGAGCAATGAGTGCGTCTTCCGAATCCATAACGTGACAAAATTGGTTAGTGAATAGAACCATACCTTCTTCGTCAGTTTCGATTCGACCTTCACCTATCTCAAGCAGTTTTTCAGCGTACGCACCCGACTCTAGATCACTGAATAACTGGACACGCATGTTGGTTATAAGGTGCAGCTTTTCTACTTTGGTCCATACGTATGAGGATTTTAGACATGCGTTAATTTCGTCTGCTGCAGTGCCTCGTTCGATGACAGACAAAGTTTGCCGAAAGTCCCCAGCCAATAAAACAACCACACCACCCATTATTGTTTCTTTGCCGTGTAAGTCTTGTAAACAACGATGAAGAGCTTCGATGGCACGTTTGTGTGACATTGTGCACTCGTCCCACACGATTAATTTACACTGTTGCAAGAGGAGGCCACGGGCACTGGTTTTGCTGATGTTACACGATGGAGTTTCTTCACTCGCCAGATTAAGAGGTAATTTAAAGACGGAATGTGCTGTCCGTCCACCGCTTAGCAATGTAGCAGCAATTCCAGAGGAAGCCACAGCTAATGCAACGTTATGGCCGCCACGAATTTTTGCCAAAAGTAAATTAAGCAAGTAATTTTTTCCTGTACCACCCGGGGCATCAAGGAAAAAAAGTCCACCTTCCCCATTCTCAACTCGTCCTACTATTTTGTGATAAATCTCTCTTTGATCAGGTAGCAAACGTGGCTCAGTTTCGCATACGTAAGCACCTAACTGGTTGGTATCATAGCTTAGCTCTTTTATCAACTCGGTCGACAACTCTCCTCTACGCTGCGGTGAGGGTAGACTAATATCGGATATTTTTTTCCCAGAAATTGTTAATATTTTGTGTTCGATTAGTCCCAACGCCTCATTAAAACAGAGATCATCATTAACCTGATCCATTCTTTGAAATCTGTGCATGATATCCTCTGATAACGCAGTTTTATACTTGTGTCATAGTTGCAGAGGATTTGATAAACCGCAAGTACATATCAATATGGCAAACAGTTCTCTTATTTGCGCCGGTGAGCGACAAAGCACAGCTTCTTTTAAGGTGGCATCCCAGTGGTTATCATCTTCCAACAACCCCATCTTCTCACACATCTGCCGAAAAGTTGCAAGTTCTTGACCTTCAAATGTTTTTAAATCCGAAAAATTGGTTGGACCCTTTATTACATTCAGCAGCAATCGCAAGCAATAATATTCAAAGTTGCTGACGTGCACCGTTTAAATTCGACCTAGAGCGTCACCTGCCTTCACACCTGGCCAGCCATCGACAGGTGTTCCTTGTAAGCGACGTTTCCATTCCTTCCGTGCCACATTCCATGTATAATAGCACAACCATCAATGACGTCTGCCCTCACGCGTCTGCCCGCGTTCGGGTCGCGCAGTCGACCATGCCTCGTCATTGCTTGGATTGCATTGTTCGCCCCTCCCCCGCGACTGCGACGCCGCATCGCGCTCCGCCCGTGCTGCGGCCGCCGCCGCGGCGTTAGGCGCTCCGTGCAAGACAATCATATCGTGATAACTTTTAAACTATTCGGCCAAATTACTTAGTGTGAAAGACAAAGTTTATCTACATTAAATACTTAATGCGAGAAATGTATTCATTTTGATAAGAGTTTGATAATTATATACTAAATGTGCATTGTAAAATAGTACCAAATTTAATTAGATTTATGGTTCACAATTTTGGTTGTACTGGCTTGCACATAAAAGGTAGATATATGCTGTCGCGGACTTTTATTTAGATCTACTTAAGACAAACAATCCTGCGGTACATCATCTTTATGTAACTCCATTGGTTTAGGCAGCGCACGCCAAGATAGCTCTCAGATGGAAGATTTTTTTCCGACTTAATTGACACGTATCGTTATATTATGACCAAAACTACATAAAATCATTATAAATTGTAGCCTATGTGTTATTCTGATGAATAACCTATATTACTGTAAAGTTTCATCCAAATCCGTTCAGTAGTTTTTTCGTGAAAGAGTAACAAACATCCATACATACATACATCCATACTTACAAACTTTCGCCTTTATAATAGTAGTAGGATAAAAGTGTGTATCACTACATAGTATAAAACAAAGTCGCTTTCTCTGTCCCTATATCCCTATGTATCTTAATATATATAAATCTCGTGTCACAATGTTTGTCCTCAATGGACTCCTAAACCACTTAACCGATTATAATAAAATTCGCACACCATGTGCAGTTCGATCCAACTTGAGAGATAGGATAGTTTAAACCTAAAAAAAAAAAAAAAAAGTTAGGTAAAGTAGGGTAGTGTAGGGTAGTGTAGGGTAGAGTAGGGTAGTGTAGGGTTGTGTAGTGTAGTGTAGGGTAGTGTAGGGTAGTGTAGGGTAGTGTAGTGTAGTGTAGGGTAGTGTAGGGTAGTGTAGGGTAGTGTAGGGTAGTGTAGGGTAGTGTAGGGTAGGTAGGGTGGGTAGGGTAGTGTAGGGAAGGTAGGGTAGCGTAGGATATGTAGGGTAATCATTTGACGGGAGCGAAGCCGCGGGTAAAAGCTAGTACCTTTATATATCTTTATAACTACACAACGGAATTTAATGCGGCTTTTTTTAATAGATAGAGTGATTTAAGAGGAAGGTTTATATGTATAATACATGCATCATATAGTAGAGAAACACTAATTATTTTGCACCCGTGCGAAGCCAGAGCGGGTCGCTAGTATTATAATATTTTTTAACATTGACTGAACTTTATTTGGAAGAAAAAAATATGAAAAAGTTTATGAAGGGTCATGATTTCGATCTGGCCTGATGATGAGTTATACGAGCGCTTTTTTGGGAGAGAAAATCATCAAATAACTTCTCCCGAAGTCGCGATCTGGATGAAGCGAAATTAGTGTCAGACGTTTACTGGCTAAAAGCCACCGGTGTTTCTTCAGTTGCCTATTACGTTACAGGCAAATCCTGAAAAGCTTTACGGTGAAACAAGCAAGCCCAGAAAATGGTTTTCACCCTTGCGTAGAATTGATTGAGAAAAACACGGGTAGACCGAAGACCCGGTGAGGGATGCGAGAATCTGAGGGATGCGAGACGTACTGCCATTGTATTGACGCATGGGGGACGCCTATGTCCAGCAGTGGACGTCTGTCAGCTAAAATGATGATGGATAGAACATAGAATTCGAGGTTAAGCGTTCCTTGGCAAGGTCCGTGGATAAGGGGCCAGCCATTTCATGCTCCCCCATGCTTCGGAGAGCAATTTTAGCCGTTTATCCTGGCTATCACTCTTAGCTCTTTGGCAAAGAATTAAAATCTGACACCAGTCTTTCCAAGAAGGATCGCGTTCAAGTATAAAGGTACTAGTAGTCACTGTAGATTTCAGGTACATGCAGACCTTTAAATTACTGGTATTCACTGGTGATTCGGTCAGATTGAAGCTGATCCTAAAATATTTTTTTTTTATTGTTATAGGTTCGCGCTTGACCGCTATCTTACCTGATAGAAAGCGACGATGCGGTCAACGATGGAGCGCGCTTACCTAGAAGTAACAGATTCACTCTTGACTTAAAGATTCCTGGGTTGACGAAATTGACGAAAGGCTAGACTTTTAGTAGATCGAATAAGTCTGGAATAATCTTCAAGTTCCACGCAGGCGTAGCCGCTAGAAAAGCCTAGTATGAAAATAAATGGAGCAACAGTCGAGTCATTTGCAAGTAAATAAAACATTTATTAGATTCAGAAAATTATTACTTGTTCGTGAGAAGGCTTGCAGATGTTTCCATGCTTCGGTGTCTAGAATTTATTATAACGGAGTAAAAACTCCATCTTGTATTTACTCATATATATTTTTTATTGATAGCCTCTATTTGACCTCTTTTTGATCTTTGGCAGTCGTTCCGGATAGTCAGAAGCCAGTAAATCTGACTCCAGTTTTGCCATGAAGTACCGTGTTACCCCAGTTAATGGGTTGTGGAAATCTGGTAGGCAGCCGCTCCTCGTAAAATACTGGTATTCAGCTACATCCGGTTTGACTGGAAGCCGACCCCAATATAGTTGGGAAAAGGCTAGGCAGATGATGATGTGCCTCTATTTGACCTAGTGGTCAAGAGCGACCTCTCACCTGATGGAAACTTAAGATTTGGTCGACGATGTAGCACGTCTGCCTAGAAGTAACCTTTTCACTGTTCATTTAAAGATCTTCAGGTCGTAGCTATCAGAAAATACAGACACCAGCTTCTTACCTGATGGTAAAGGATTTTGAACTGCCCCAAACCCGGTGCAATGAATACCTATTACCTAGCGTCGGAAGGCCTCCCACAAGGTGGACCGACGACCTGGCAAGGGTCGCGGGAATCCGATGGATGCGAGACGCACAGGACCGGTCGCTGTGGCGACGCTTGGGGGAGGCCTATGTCCAGCAGTGGACGTCTTTCGGCTGAGATAATGATGTACCTGGCTACACCTTTATCATAATAATAATCCACTCCACCGGATTTCGATCACTGTGGACAACGTCAGCGGATATTACTCGTAGCCAATTGTGCGCATTAGATATTTTAGTACTTGCGCGTGGGTGCAAACACAAGTGACCTCTTTGCCCTTTATCTAGCCTTTTCCCAGCTATATTGGGGTCGGCTTCCAGTCAAGCTGAATTTTAGCTGAATACCAATATTTCACGAGGAGCGGTTGCCTACCAGACCTCCACAACCCATTAACTGGGGTAACACGGTACTTCATGGCAAAACTGGAGTCAGATTTACTGGGTTCTGACTATCCGTAACGACTGCCAAAGATCTACAAATGACAGCCGGGACCTACGGCCTAACTTGCTTTCCAAGGCACGGAGAAAACTCGATATGTTAAGATAGTCACCCATCCACAGACCAACCTTGGTAAGCGTTGCTTAACCTTGAAGATCGACCCGTGTGGCTGTTATTATCTAGCCACGAGCTCCTTTAACAACCAGACATGACTAATACACTAAAATAACTGTAAATAATGCTCCAACAAGCCAGCCAAACAAGTCTCAAAAACCTGTAAAGCATTTTTTTCGCAGAACCGTGCAATACATACAATTTGCCCGACACTTACAATAAAGTCTAGGTTCGCGCCGTGAGAACGTAGCCTGATCCTAAGTTATCGTTATAGCCTGTTAGGTCTCGTTTCAGCCTGTTACAGCCTGTTAGGGTGCTTCCTCACTGAAGATGTGCGAGGTAGCTAGGGTGAAAATGTCTGCTTGTTTCCACCAAAGCGGTCAGTAAAGCTTGCGAGGTTCGATAATACGTTGCGAAGCAGTAAAACGGCGTGAACTTCAGTAGGACCGTAGTCGACCTGAGAAAAAGATGTTAAATTCAAAAATGTTGTATGTGGTATTACTAAATAGTAGGAGAATCATGTCTTGACACTACACAATTTTTTTATTTTCTATGGTTGCGGCTGAATAATGTTGCCAAAAAAAAAACTCCAGGTTGCGCTTTCATTAGATGCACTCTAGCACACATTCCTCACTCGTAACTCTCGCAAAGCTCTCTTAATAATACATTTTGATACAAGTGGAGAAACTTTGTCGTTGCGACTGAGGCAAATTCTGCTTCAGTGACAAACCATGTAAAAAAAAAGAAAAAAGTAAGAAAGAAAATTATTTATTTGGCACACAAGCATATACCTAACACACAGTGTGTAGAGAACAAAACATGTACCTACTTAGAATCTAAAGCTTAAACTTAAAAATAAACATAAATAAAATTAACAATTAATTGGCACTGCATGTCACACGGTTGCCCCAAATAGGTCCAGTTCAGCAATAATGCCAGACAACTACGCGGTAGTTGCCTGACACTGGTTTTCTGTTTTACGTGTATCAAACGACGTTTCTCAATACACTTACATATTAACAAAGGAACGGGGGTTGACCTACGTATCAGGCCTCTTAACACGCTGCCTGATACAATATATAATGACAGGGGGACCTCACGCACTATCCGCACTAGTGCGGAAAGAAAACAGTAAATTGCGCGTCTAAAAGCGGGTTTTCGAATAAGTAAGCGTATTGTAAAATAAATTTATTTTATGATTCTTCCATTAGAACTGCGCTAAGCCTGCTCTGTGGCTAACATGGACCCATCCATCATCATCATCATCTCAGCCAAAAGACGTCCACTGCTGGACATAGGCCTTAGCATTGGGGGACAAGCGTCGCCACAGCGACCGGTTTTATGCGTCTCGCATCGATCGGATTTCCGCGAGCCTCGCCAGGTCGTCAGTCCACCTTGTGGGAGGCCTTCCAACGCTGCATCTTCCAATACGTGGCTGCCACTCTAGAACCTTCAGTCCCCATCGACATCTGTTCTTCGAGCAATGTGCCCTGCCCACTGCCACTTAAGTTTGGTAATTCTTCGGGCTATGTCGGTAACCTTAGTTCTCTTGCGAATATCTTCATTTCTGATGGCCCCGTTTGTAGAATTTGTTCTCGCACGCCTCGCTACCTCGCTCATCTTTAGTGAAAGCGCAACATTACGGGCTGCAAGCTGCAATGACACTGTATATAATGCCACCGCCGCCGCCTTCTAGAGTTACAGCTCGAAAAGCTGCTCACTATCGTTTGTTTTTTATACCCTGAGACTAAATTGACAATAGTTATTTGTGCAACAAGAGAGCAAAGTTGGTTTTTGCCGCGAGTGTTGATTTTGAATCCCGAGTAAGCGAAGGATTCTATATTTGAATCACGAGCGTAGCGAGTGATTCTAGGTTAGAATCCTGAGTGCAGCGAGGGATTCAAAGACACGAGATGCAAATAACTTTGGTCTCGTGTAGCACATACAACTTTTCACTTCAGCAGCGAGAACAAATAATGTAAAGGTAATAAAAAAATACAACTTGGTAATATTTAATTTGTATATACCACATATATATTTGTAAAAATTAAAAGTAAAATTATTGCAGTTTTGCAAATTAAAAGTAAAGGTGAGTATAGATTACAACATTTACTTGTAACAGAACAACGAGCCGCTCTATGATAGGTTCTAGTGTATCATCCTTTTACGAACTAAACGTCGAGCACGCTCGCCTCTTTGTTGCAAACCAACGAGCATATTGGTGTAACATTTCCTCGAGCGTATTGGTGTAACATTTTGTCGAGCATATTGGTGTAACATTTTGTCGAAGGAAAGTATGAAAAAGAATAAACGCTAGGTACAACGAAATGTTGGTGAATGCACACTCGCTGTGAGCATTTACCCATAACATAACGCCGAGCATTCGTAGGAACGTTACATTACATGAAAATGCTTTGGAAACTGAGCTTTTGACTGTATTGTACCATTCGTAAGAACGTTACATTACAGAGTAATGCTCCACAAAATGTTGTAGTGTATACTCACCTTAACAGTTTTATTTGGAACCGATATAAAATAATAATATCCAACGTGTACCGCACTTTGTAGCTAGCGAACAGAAGAAGAAAACAATAAAAAATTAAAGCCCGCTATTTTTTAAAGATGCGTTCGGAAATTGCACTATTACTAAATTATTCTGTCACAATAAAGATTGTTAAAACTTTAAATAATTATGTAGATACATGATAAACTTCGTATTTTTTAATTCAACATCTCTTTATTTGATCATAAAAAAATATAATTTGATTTATTAAGAGAAAAGTATAATAATTACATTTAAACCTTGATTTGAAATTTTATAGGTGACATGTTTCCGAACGTTTTATTGTTGGTTTCTTTTTTGAGCCTATTATATATGGAATTTGAAAATCGAACTTTGAATCGACTTGTTTCTATCTCTCGCTCTTTTCGTATCGAAGTGAAAGTGACAGAACAAAGTGAAGTTCAAATCTTTCGAATGTTGTGAGTAGACCCAGCAATGACTCGGCATTTAAAAAAAATAATTAAAAAGTTACTTTGTCTCACGCTCGCAGCAAAATCGAATTTTGCTCACTGTCTTTAAACTGCAAAACATACTTGTTTGAGGTGCTGAGGTGAAAAAGTAATGTCAAACTTGCTATAGGAATGGTGCCAGTTCTTTTGTGTAGTAATGTCATTTTAGTCTCAGGGTATAAAAAACCGACGGTAAGCTGTTTGAGCTTTGTAGCATAAGCTGCTTCATTTTAACGACGTAATAATGATATTGTGCCAATTTAATAACAACACGGGGTGCCAAGGGCGTGTCGTAGCCCATGAGTACTACGGTACATCTACGCGGCGACATTGTCACGTGTTTTTGCGACTTCTATTGACTTATTATTTATATTTCTGTGTCTACTACCATCCCAAATTACCTATTGGTGCCGAATCGGGAATAGCTTGGGTGCCGAAACGGGAATACTTCATAAAATTCATCCTCGCACGCCACTCTACCTCGCTCATCTTTAGTGAAAGCGCACCGTTACGGGCTGCAAGCTGCAATGACGCTGTATATAATGCCACCGCCGCCGCCTTCTAGAGTTACAGCTTGAAAAGCTGCTCACTAAGCTGTTTGTGCTTTGTAGCATGAGCTGCTTCATTTAAACGACGTAATAATGATATTGTGACATCCAGGTAGCGATATACGATTATAGTTCTTATTAACTTGCCAAGATAATTATACTTTTTAAGGTCACAAAAGTCTGGATCATCATCATCTACCTAGCCTTTTTCCAAATATATTGGGGTCAGCTTCCAGTCAAGCCGGATTTAGCTGAATACCAGTATTTTACAAGAAGCGGATGAATATCAGACCACCACAGCCTATTAACTGGAGTAACAAGGTACTTCATGGCAAGACTGGAGTCAGATTTACTGGCTTCTGACTATCCGTAACGACTGCCAAAGATCTACAAATGATAGCCGGGACCGACGGCTTAACGTGCTTTCCGAGGCCCGGAGGAAACTCGTTATGTTAAGATGGTCACCCATCCACAGACCAACCTCGGCAAGGGTTGCTTAACCTTGAAGATCGACCTGTGCGGCTGTTGTTTTTATTTAGCCACGAGCTCCTCTTCCAAATACAGCTTCAATAATAGCTACTTACTACATAAATCGTTAGTTAACAATGTAATCGGTCGAAAATACGCAAAAGGCACAGTTAAATGTCAGAGGCCTTACCATGGTGTGTTAAAATGACAGACGTGCGAGCGAGGAAGAGGAATGGAGCTATATAAAGTCCCATGTCTTTAACAATTCAGTTTAGGTCGTCAAATGGATCGCGTTAAAAGTTCGTGATAGAGCCGTAGGTCTTTTCTTTGAGCTCCAAATCGGACAAAATATTTTTTATTAGATTTCTGCCGTTTTGGGATTCTAAACACGACCCCGAAACGGTCTAAGATACTTACGACATTTTTTTTTTAGATGGGGAATCATCAAAATGACTTATCCCGCTCTGGGCGGAGCGGGAGGGCGTGTCAGACTTTTACTGACTAAAACCCACTTCTGTTCCTTCTTTGCCCTAATTCCGGGGTCCCGGGGCTCTCTTTAGTCAACCCAGGCCCCAGAAGGCTTCAGCCCTACCGGGCCCCTACAGTTTGCTGACATCTCCTTGAGGAGCGCGTGGAACAATCGGGATCAGAATCCCGGCGGCGGGGGCGTGAGGGACATGCCCTCTCGCGTGCGGCCGCCTCCTTGGCTAGCATTACTGCTTCGCAGAAGGATGCGACTGCCTGCCACTCCTCCTCGCAGATACTTATGACATGACTTTGGGTTTTAAACAATTTAGTACTAAACATAAAAATATGATGCACGCTGAAAATATTTTTTTAAGGTAGGAAAAAATCTAATGACTTCTCCAGCTCAGTGCGGAGCGGGAGGACAAGCCAGAATTTCACTGACTTGACCTCCCGCTTCATTGGCCCTACCGGGCCACTACAATTTGCTTACGCGATTGCGTCTCACCATCAATGATTGAATCACTGCTTATCATCAGGTGGGATCGCAGTCAAGCACTAGTATGATATATATTAATTTTAAAAAATATCGCGTTAATGTATTAATTACTACCGTGAGTGTTAGTGTGTTGAGGACAATTATTGTCATCTGCATTTTCTCACGAGTTGCAATTGCAAGCATATAAAGAATATTTTTTAGGTATCTAGTCCAGTAAGTGACCCAGAAAACATCGTGAGGAATACAGCATGTCCTAGAAGCTAGAATTCGAAGACATGGGGACATTAGCTAGAGTCGAGCTATTTTAATCGAGTTACTGATGTCAACTCGATTTACTTTTTACTACAACTTGAGTTAACTCGGTCGGTAACTTAGTAGTGGTTCAGCAAAGGGCTAAATCGTCTACGAAATATGGAAAAACTCAGAATACTAATTTTCTACAAATAAACATATATTTATTTTTTAATATAACTTTTTGCAACACAAAGGTTTGATGCCGAATTAGAAAAATACCTCATGCGTTTTCTACCAGTCAATCAAGGGTGGTGAAGACAAAACGATCATGGCATATGCATAAAAAAATAATAGTACATTATGATACAAGTGTGTAATGTGGGTCATTATCGTCGCGGTGGTATTAAGACCCGAGCCATGGCGAGGGTCTTAAGAGAACCAAGAACGATAATGACCAATTACTCACGTGTATCATACGACGTTTTTCGACACACTTGTGAAGAAAATAAATTAAAAATCAACTTTATTTAGTATGTATATGAAAAGTTTATTTAAAGAAACAGTTCGTAAATGTGCAGTCAGTAAAGTTATAATAAACTATTTTTGACTGTATAGTAGTCCCATGACATAGATTTTCTACTTGAAGGCGTACAGCACAAATAATTTTCCTCATAAATAGTTGTTGTAGACATTTTTGTAAAATCTGTATTTTATTTTTAAATATGGCGGCAAAAAAATTGACTTTTCTTAAACGCGCGCATGCGCGAAAAATGGCGGCCATAGACTAGCTACTCTACTCTAGCTCTTGGTTTAGAAAAAATAAGAATGAGGTTGCATATAAACAGAAAATACAAATTTGATGAAACATTTAATTAATTAAATATGTAAAATTTTAAATAGTTTATTTAAACACGAAATTGCATGAAATAAGTAAGTAAAACGCCAATTTATGCTATTGAACGCAATAACAAATTTTATTCTTTTTTGTCTTAAAACTCTTTTTGACAAAAAAGAGGTTAAACAAAAAGGTTCTAACTACATTACCGCACATGTGCATAATAGTAATCAAAATGTCACAGTTTGGTAACGAGCCCCTTTATATACCTAAGTGCAGTGCAATAATAGCCACTTTATGAGCAAGTGTGTCGAAAAAGAGTGTTTATGCACATTTTACGTTTTTAAGAATCAATATATGTTCCACAACTTTTCCCACAACGCTATCTAGTCCCAAGCTAAGCAGAGCTTGTGTTATGGGTACTAGACAACTGATAAACATACTTATATATTTCTAAACACATACATACATATTATGCTTAAATTACACCCAGACACAGAACAAATGATCATCACACAAACATTTGTCCTGGGAATCGAACCCACGACCTCCGTCATAGCAGCCGTGGCCTACTAATCACTAGAATTATTTCGACGCTTTTAAATTATGTATTCTGTGGCTACCTTTCTGTCTTCAGTCTCGGTTTTCTATACCGCAAACGATCTAAAATGGCAACCATGAAACACTCATCCAAAATCAACTCCCTCCACAAAAATCAAAAAAACTACGAACGCAGCAGGTTATCTTCGCAAAGTAAAACCCAATCTTATTTACCAAGCCGAAGTACTGCAACGGTAAGCTTAACTTAAGTTCATATCATAACCGTAAAGAGAGGGGTTGACACATAGAATACTGTAGAAGGTCCACTGCATACAGCGAGCGAAAGTCAGCATGCGAGGTAGTCCTCGACACCAGGATATAGGCAGGCCAAGGAGGCGATACCATCATCATCTACCTAGCCTTTTCCCAACTATATTGGGGTCGGCTTCCAGTCAAGCCGGATTTAGCTGAACACCAGTATTTTACGAGGAACGGCTGCCTACCAGACCTCCACAACCCATTAACTGGAGTAACACGGTACTTCATGGCAAGACTGGAGTCAGATTTACTGGCTTCTTACTATCCGTAACGACCGCCAAAGATCTATAAATCACAGCCGGGACCTACGGCTTAACTCGGTATGTTAAGATGGTCACCCATTCACAGACCAACCTTGGCAAGCGTTGCTCAACCTTGAAGGTCGACCCGTTCGGCTGTTATTATCTAGCCACGAGCTCCCAAAGAGGCCATACCATACCTTAGTAAAAACCCTTACCTGCCTCGTGCGACTGGACAAAGACTTTGTTCTTTTAGTTGTTCATCATATTCTAGAGCCATGGTAACGCGATCGAATATTCCTCAACAGTCTTTGTTACTGTGGCTCTGAGTTGAATGAAAGAGAACCTTCTTCTTCTTCTTTTCGTATCGATGTTCTCATCAAACTTTTTCTGCCCAGTATTTGGCAACCTGTATGGCTTTGGCATTGGCCTCGTTTAGATCCTGCAAAGTACAGGTGGTTGTGCAGGATGGACAGCATAGCAAGTGCCGCTTGTCCTGGGTAGCTGCTCCACACTGGCACTGCGTTAAGAATGGGTCAAGGAAGCTCTCTGGACTTGAACCTGGGACTCTGGCTTAAGCAGAAGAGGAAAAGGAGTTAATTTTAGTCCACAGTAAGTCTGAAACGTTCCGCCTTGAGCGGGAGAAGTCATTTTGATGATTTCCATTCTTAAAAAAAAACCTGCGTCTATTTGTGCATGTATCTTCAGTCGTCGTATGGAGTCGGCCTTCTGTGGCCGTATACTCAGTGGTTAAAAGACTTGACTTCAAAGTCGTTTGCTTACAAAACCGTGGCCAGTTAAAACCGTTTGGAGGAGGGTTGATGGAGTTATTATGAATGCTTGCGTTGCTCATTTAGTACTTAGTTTTATGGGTAAGGGGATGAGATGCTCAAAGTACTATTAAGAGTTAAGCATGTTATATTATGACAGGTTTTTCTTTTTTTTTAACAATCTGTCTATGCGTGTGGTCTACCCCTTTTAGGAACGCAATTTTCTTTTTTCTACACTAGTGTGGAAAAAAGCGTGGCCAGTTAAAACCGGTTGGAAAAGGGTTGGGGCGGTGGACTAAAAATTGTGAAAATAATTTGAGAAAATATTTCTGCCCACATGGGTGAATTGTATGAGGAGTGATATGAAAGAAAAGGGAGTTAGTGATAGTGAGACCGATGACAGGATAAAATGGAAGAAAAAAACGTCTTAAGCCGACCCCAAGTAATATGGGACAAGGGCAGGAAGAAGAAGATTTTTGCTCGCAATAATAAAAATAGACACAAAATAAAAAAATAATAGAGCAGTGGTGTCTCAGTGGAACTGCCCCGACTTGCAAGTTGTAGGTCGCGGGTTCAAACCCAGTCAGGCGCATTACTTTGTGTAATTTATTTCATCACCACTGCTCTCAAAACGGTGAAGGAAAACATCGTAAAGAAACGGGCATGTCCTAGAACCAAAAATGACATGTGACATCCGCCAATCCACGCTGGGCCCACGCGGTGGATTATGGCCCATTCCCTCTCCTAGAGAGGAGGCCTGAGTCACAGCGGTGGGAAAATTATCAGGCCGATAAATCTATACTAATATAATAAAGAGGTAAAGTTTGTTCTTTTGTTTGTGTGAGGTAATCTGTACTGGTCCGATTGCTAAAATTTTTTCACCAACAGAAAGCTGCTGTATTCCTGAGTGACATAGGCTATATTATATGTACGCGGGCGAAGCTGCGGGCTAAAGCTAGTAAAATAAAAATATCCAGAGACAAAAAACCATAACATCAAAGATAGAACACCATTCCTCATTCATTATTTCACCACACATTCTCAAAACAAAATACAAGTACATAGAGGTATTCATTCTATACCTGCAACTGTCGGCAATTTACTTTTACATTTGATGTTAGTAATTGCGGTACACGAATCGACCCCCTTTTCCTGTGACAAACATTTATGCCAAGTTTCACTTCCTTCACCACCATCGTATAGAAAGGTACAGAAGTCTGACTCCAGTCTTGCCATGAAGTACCGTGTTACCCCAGTTAATGGGTTGTGGAGGTCTGGTAGGCAGCCGCTCCTCGTAAAACACTAGTATTCAGCTAAATGCGGCTTGACTGGAAGCCGACCCCAATAAAGTTGGGAAAAGGCCTAGGTAGGTGGGTAGAAGGCTGACTTCATAGTCCTTACAACATCTTCCTGCCCTTGTATCATTTCACTTGGGATCGGCGCAACATGTTTTTTTTTCTTCCATTATAATCTTGTCAGCCGTCGCACTTTTACTGACTCCCTTTTCGTTTATATTACTCCTCACACCTACTGTGTCAAGAGTGATATGAAAGAAAAGGGTGTCATACATCATACATACATCTCTTTCTCTCTCAGTTTCTCTAAGTACATACATCTTTTGCCTCCATCCATCCACATGTTTACTCAAAACTCTTTAAGTAACATGCGTTTTATCGTTACTCTTCATAATTATGACCATACCAAGACATGATTCCCTTTCAACTTTTTAGTCAATGGCACTTTCAAACTTCATGTCAATCTGTTTGTACACTAATTTTAACAGCCCACCATTCTGATTCATATAGTTTTACCCTTTAACTTGAGAGGTATCCAGGTGAGCTAAGCAAGGACACATCTAGATGTGTCCTTGCTTAGCTCTTGCACTCGATGAACGTGAAGTGTGTCTAGACACACTTCACGTTCATCGAGTGCAAGGGCATTCAATTGGACTTCAGTGCACGAACGGCTGGTTTACCGACATAGCCCGAAGAAACGCCAAACTCAAGTGGCAGTGGACAGGGCACATTGCTCGTAGAACGGATGGTCGATGGGGACGGAAGGTTCTGGAGTGCCGGCCACGTACCGGAAGACGTAGCGTTGGAAGGCCTCCCACAAGGTGGACCGACGACCTGGCGAGGGTTGCGGGAATCCGATGGATGCGAGACGCACAGAACCGGTCGCTGTGGCGACGCTTGGGGGTGGCATATGTCCAACAGTGGATATCTTTCGGCTGAAATGATGATGATGACGCTATTTGGGGATGGTTTTGTTTTCATTAATTGAATGGGGTCAACCTGCCATCGGGTTGTAGGCAGGCCAAAAAGACCATATCATATTTAGACAAAGTCCAAGCCAGTAGCCTTCTGCGACTGAATAGAGGCAGCCTGTGTCTGCTGGCGGGGACTATCAGAACAAGCACTCTTTCACAATGGGTATCACGGACAGTCCTCTGTGCAGGAGATGTCGGAGGAAACTGTCGCGTATGTGCTCCTCGAGTGCACAGCCGTGAGTGAAAGTCATCATTATCATCTACCTAGCCTTTTCCCAACTATATTGGGGTCGGCTTCTAGTCAAACCAGATTTAGCTGAACACCAGTATTTTACGAGGAGCGGCTGCCTACCAGACCTCCACAACCCATTAGCTGGGGTGAAAGTAAACCCTGGGAATACCGAAGTCAACGCGTTCTCCTGTATTAGCTCATTGTCTAGAGCTAGCCTTCTGTAAACTCAGTTTCATGCACGCTACCCTCGCATAGCTCAAATTCGGTAAGCCGGAAAACGTCTGGGATTCGTTCCCCCGTATT
Source organism: Mythimna separata (assembly GCA_030763345.1). Lineage (NCBI taxonomy): Eukaryota > Metazoa > Arthropoda > Insecta > Lepidoptera > Noctuidae > Mythimna > Mythimna separata. The sequence goes on from CM061190.1 coordinate 10,960,106, forward strand.
TTGGGGACTTTACTACACTTTAAAAGCGTGTGGGTGATCGTTGTATTATATGTTATTCGTTTACTTACTTCTCGACGCTATTTTCAAGGGAATATCCTCCCTTTAGATGCTGTAAGCAATTTTCTTTGAAGCTTTAGAATTGAAATAGAAGATACCTACCAGCAATTTTATTTATATATTGCTAGCTGTCAATATGACAGCTAGCAATATATATATATATAGTTAATTAATGTTAAGATGGTCATCCATCGATAGATTGACCTGGGCTAGAGTTGCTTAACCCCTTTGTTATAATTTTTTAGGTGAGAAATCATCCAATGACTTCTTCTGCTCTAGAGTGGAGTGGGAGCGCGTTTCAAACTTTTACTAACTTAAAACTACTGCTATGTTCTTTCTTTACCTTACGTTCCAGGACCCCAGGGTTCCTTTCGGAATACCCAAGGAACCTCTCTATTATTTATTTATTTCATTCCATGCATGCTTCATCGTCGGCCACATCATCGCTTACCATCAAGTGAGGTAGTGGTCAAACGCGAGCCTATGTATAATAAAAATAAATGAAAAAAATTGTTTTATTTCTAGTTCTTACGATCCCTCCTAAGGTTGGTAGCGCTGTCAACGATAAAACCGCCATTGTAGTTTCTGCATAAATTGTTACTTTTTTAGTGTACTATAGCATTATCGACCTTATAATGTTCTCACTGTTGGGACTCAGACCTCCTCTCTAGGAGAGGGAATGGACCATAATCCACCGCGCGGGCCCAGTGCTTAAAGTTTATTCTACTCTATTCTTTAGTAAGAAAAATTATAAAGCCCCACAAACTCGTTGCAATAATTTAACCGTGGTGGGGTCGCTCGATATCATACGAGTAGATTTTCAATACACAAAGGTAAAAAATCGATCGCACTCGTTATCGTAAACTTTCGACTCGCTAATCACGAGTACTGGGGATCAAAGTGATATATTTTGTGAACGCTGCCTGCCCTAGCGGAATAATGCCGTAATCGGGCTAATGATACGCATGGCCGACTGGGGGGTAAGCACGTGAGTAGTGATAGGAAACTATGTGGCTTAGGTCCTACTTAAAATGTAGGGAGTTTTTTTTTATGTTTATAAACTAGTGCTTGACTGCGATCCCACCTGATGGTAAGCAGTGATGCAATCGTCGATGGTGAGGCGCACTAGTTTATTAAGAGCCTATTCACTCTAGCCTTGAAGACACCCAAATTATAATCGGATGGAAAAACCGCAGCAGGCAAATTGTTCCAGTCCCTCGATGTACGCGGTATGAACGACGACGAGGCGAAAAGCTTAGTCCGGACCGTAGAGGTTTGGATAACATGTAGTAGTGGTGACCCAGTGGTAACGGCCCGACCTTTATATGTCGCGGGTTCAAACCTAAATAGGCGCATTCTCATCATCTCAGCCGAAAGACGTCCACTGCTGGACGTAGGCCTCCTCCAAGCGTCGCCACAACGACCGCCCTGTGCGTCTCGCATCTATCGGATTCCCGCAACCCTCGCTAGGTCGTAGGTCCACCTTGTGGGAGGCCTTTCAACACTGCGTCTTCCGGTACGTGGCTGCCACATCGACCATCCGTTCTATGAGCAATGTGCCCTGCCCACTGCGCATACTTTGTGTACATAACAGGCGCTTTACTTTGTGTAATTTATTTAATCACCACTGCTCTCAAAACGGTGAAGGAAAACATCGTGAGGAAACCGGCATGTCCTAGGACCAAAAATTCGAAGACATGTGACATCCACCAACGCGCACTGGGCCCGCATTGTGGATTACGGCCCATTTCCTCTCCTAGAGAGGAGGCCTGAGTCCCAGCAGTGGGAACATGTGCGTGAACGGGCGATGTCAGTTAAGACTAGTCATCTCTTAGCTGCCAGTGGTTTATGTTAATATCTACGTACCTATTTTTGTTTATTTTATTTTTTTAACTCTAAATACATTGTTCTCACATAGTAGCGACAGAAAGATGTAAGTAACCTGAGATTTGTAATACATACCTAACATGAGTTATTTATTTATTATTTTATTTATTTATTTAAGTTTTTATTTTTAATTTCTTGCATATTCTTCTCCATAGAGATCTACGCTTTAGAATGTGACCTTTCAAAATGCCGCTTTTCCTGTTATGTTAATCAAAATGGTTAGCAAAACAAGTAAATTGTTTGTCCATTTATTATCATTTTGTTTTTGAACGATAGGTATTTCGTTTTAAATATAATAGGGAAACCATGAAGCTAAGGAAAAAGTTTTCAGGAAAATTATGGTATTTTCCTTGACCACTTGATAACTTTGAGTCATTAAAATATTTGTTTTTTTTAATCTTTCCTTCACTAATAAAGCATATTTTATCCTTCATTTATTTAACACAGAATTAATCTCTGAAATATCTCTCTTAACACCAATATTGCAATTGATCATTTCAGGTGGAGAAACGGCAGGATGTCATCAAAATGCGGCCTGAGGACGCGGTGGAACATGTGGGTGGCATGAAGAGGTGTGCCTAACTTAGGCGGAGTACTCATGGCCCCTCCATGAGTACTCCGCCATCGTCGGCGATGGTAACCTCTTGCGCCCTGGTCGAGGCCATGGTCCGAAGTATACCCGTTTGGCATCAAAATTTTCGGTACGCAAGCCATTCTCGATACGGCACCAATAGGTATTTTGAATGCTAGTAACTAATACAAAATCCCACTACAAAAATACCTATTGGTGGGAATAGCTAGGTTGCCGAAAATCTGGGTCCCGAAACGGGAATACATCTATGGTCCGGAGCGAACGAACGACAAGCGGTCGCTTCTTTGCGAAGCAGTTATGCGAACGAAGGAGATGGTCAAAACCATGAGAGAACGAACATCCTTACACCTCAGCCTAAATGTTGTCTCATCATCATCATCTCAGCCGAAAGACGTTCACTGCTGGACCTAGGCCTCCCCCAAACGTCGCTACAGCGACCGGTCCTGTGTGTCTCGCATCCATCGGATTCCCGCGACCCTCGCCAGGTCGTCGGTCCACCTTGTGTTATGGCCTACCAACGCTGCGTCTTCCGGTACGTGGTCACCACTCTAGAACCTTTCGTCCCCATCGATCACCTGTTCTACGAGCAATGTGCCCTGCCCACAGCCCCTTAAGTAAAATGTTATCTATAATATTCAATTTGTTTAATAACCAAAACATAATCAAACTGAAACTATCATTTTATTACAGCTATAGTCCTCTAATAAACTAATCCTATAAACCTTTACACTCCATATCTCTCCGCTGCCGAAGCCACATACGATCGCTTTAGGCTAATAGGTACCTTTGTGTACCTTCGTCTCCGTTATCGAAGGTCCTTCAACTTGATGAGATCGGGAGGCTGGATAAAGCTCTCTACTCATTATACATTTGTATTTTCTGTTTAAAGTATTGAATGTGGTTTGGTGTTTCTTCTTAGAGTATATATTTTTTCACCCACCAATCAGTCCCACAACTTTCACACAACGTCATCTAGTCCCAAGCTAAGCAGAGCTTGTGTTATGGGTACTAGACAACTGATAAATATACTTATATATTTCTAAATACACACATCAAAAGTGTCTAGGGATCAAGCATTTTTATGCGGATTTCTTGAGATTGAGATGTGGCTTTGTAATAAATTTATGATTTTATAAATTTATATGGATCCTTTTTGGTGCATTTCATAATTTGAATCAGGAACTGTGAATCAAATTCGAGTAAAAGATGAAAATCAGCTGTCAATATTTTCCCTATAAAAACATACAACGCATTGAAGACATTATTAGTGCTACTGTTTCCCTACTACTGATTAAAACCAACGTTATTATGGAGCGGCGACGTCATTTAAGCAGGGAAGAAATGCTCAGAGCCGTGGGAATGATAGAAGCTGGTTCCCGGCAACGTACTGTGGCTTTAGCTCTGAATACAAGTCAGAGTGTTATCAGTCGACTTTGGACACGTTACCGAAGCACTGGTACCGTGGCTGAGCGCCATGGAGGACGGTATCGCTGCACCACACGGAGACAAGACCGATACATTCAAATCTTAACTCGAAGAGCTCCAACAATAACCGCCATGATGTTAGCCGTGAGGCTTCATCACTCTTCAGGGAACTTAATTAGCGACCAAACAGTCAGAAACCGCTTGCATGAAGTGAACCTTCATTCCCGAAGACCGCTACGGGTACCACCTATAGCAATGCACAATCGTAGGATTCGATATCAATGGGCTCTTGAACACAGAAATTGGGCAGAAGAACAATGGCGTTTCGTGTGCTTTTCTGATGAGTCTCGTTTTGGTATGAGACCGGATACAAGACGTATACGACACTGGAGAACCCCTGGACGCCAACAGCGATTAAAATCCTGCCAGGAAGTCCGTGCTTATAGTGGTGGAACCATCATGGTATGGGCGGGTATTTGGATCGGCGGAAGAACTGAGTTGATTTGGATCAGAGGCAACCTCAACGCTCAAATTTATGCTGAGACGATTGTATCAGACGTCATCGTTCCTCTACAAGTGCAAATCGGTCCCTTATTTCAGTTAATGCATGATAATGCACGACCGCACACCGCAAGAGTTGTAAGACAGACTCTCGCCGCAGCTAACATCAATGTCCTGCCCTGGCCTGCTCAGTCGCCAGACTTGAACCCAATTGAGCATGCATGGGATATGCTACAGAGAAGAGCTCTGCCGAATATGGAGGGTATCCAGTCGCAAGAAGACTTTTTTTTGTTGTTGCAACGAACATGGGCGGCCATTCCACAGCGTGATTTGGATGAACTCATTTTGAGTATGCCAAACCGATGTTCTTGTGTTGTTAGTGTTCGCGGTAGAAACACGGATTATTAATTGTTTAAGTTACCCAATAAAAGTTTAAAGAAAACTGTTATTTCAGTCTTTTTTTCGAACTTTAATGTTAGTGGTTCAAATGTCAAAAATCCCTTTATTAGGAAAATGGCAAATTTCTTTATTAATGCAAAGTTGACTTGGTTTATCGTTACTGTGACAAACGAAAACACTTTATTTGATGAATCCTTAAAGAAAATTTTAATTAATATCAATCAGGAGAAAAGTTATTGCAAAAATATATGTTGATCCCTAGACACTTTTGATGTGTGTACATACATATCTTCTAAAATATAAAAATGGATCGCAAAATGTGTTGGTAAGCGCATAACTCAACAACGCCTGGACCAATTTGGCCAATTCTTTTTTTTAAATGTTCACTGAAGTTCAAAGATGGTTTTTACGGCGAGTTTAATTCTAATAAAAAAAAATTAGGTACAGTAGGGCAAATTAAGTAGTGTAGTATAGAGTAGGTAGGATAGGGTAGGTCGGGTAGTGTAGGGAAGGTAGGGTAGGGTAGCGTAGGATAGGTAGGGTAGTCATTTGACGGGAGCGAAGCCGCGGATAAAAGCTAGTTATAGATAAATTACACCCAGACACAAAACAAATGCTCGTGCTCATCACACAATCATAATATGTCCTGGGTGGGAATCGAACAAACAGGTCAGTCTGACTGACCTGTTGGTCTTGTGGTTAGTTTCTCTGACTACTATGCCGGAGGTCGTAGGTTCGATTCCCACCCAGGACAAATGTTTGTGTGATTAGCACGATCATATTTTGTTCTGGGTCTGGGTGTAATATATTTATAATATGTATGTATTTAAAAATATATAAGTATGTTTATCAGTTGTCTAGTATTTATACTTAACACAAGCTCTGCTTAGCTTGGCTTGCTTAGATGGCGTTGCGCGTTGTGTGAAAGTTGGAAACAATACTCACCGCAGTTTTGAACTCCATTTCCACCCCACATTTTAAAAAATCTCATATTATATTCAAATTCACCAAAATACTCCAAAGTTACCTAAATCGTAGTTCTTTTTCTAGGGTGGAAAATTCTCAAATGACTTCTCCCGCTCCCAATGGAGCAAGAGAGCGTTGCAGACTTTTTCTGACGTTACTCACCTGTATTATTTCAAACCTCTGGTCCTTCTGGTCTGGTAGGCAGCCACTCCTCGTAAAATACTGGTATTCAGCTAAATCCGGCTTGACTGGAAGCCGACCCCAATATAGTTGGGAAAAAGGCTAGGTAGGTGTAATTTCACCTGTATTCTTTCAGTGGCACTTTGTCTTTCAGGGCTCTTTCAAACATTCTAGCACATACTGAACGGTCAAACGCGATCAATCAATCAAAACTATTTTATTTTACGTCAAAAACGAATGCACGGTTCCAAATTGGCGGCAAAAAAAGAACGGGCAAGAAACTCCATGGTTACTCTTTTCAAAAAACTATTGGGTTTACAATACTTCCATACTACAACACAGACATAGGCGAGGACAGTATAGACCAGTCAACATTGTATCCAAAAGCACAATAAAAATAAAATTAGTCAAAACTGGGTTGGAAAAGGTAGTAATTAAAATCCGTAGTCTACAGTGACCTGAGGGTTTCCTCGACCCATCGCAAGTTTCATGCCAGTGTGAAGCCCCCTCACAGGATATGCGTCATCTCTTTTCCTGCCCAGCTTGCCCAACTACCTTCACCATCAACGACCTATGCGAGGCCAACGACAGTGCTGTCCAGGTGGCTAAATATTGGTCGGACAAAATTCGAGTTAATCGACACGACAAGAAGAAGAAGAAGTGCCCTAAGCATCGGTCATTGAACCCATCCTGCAAGGCAGATGATGTGTAACCCGCCTTACCCTGGCAATGTGCTGTACGATATAATATGTAGATATCTCCGTTACGCACGTCCCCAGTCGTGGCAATACGAGGACAACCTACTTCTCCTTATTACTTCATTGAATTTCATGCCTTGTGGCAGTGGTTGCCAAGCTTTTTTGACCGGGGACCATTTTTATCGGACATCAGAAGTTCAAAAGGAAACTTAACTAGATAAGTCTTTATTCGCCTTAAACATGGTATAATGGTGTTAGGGTCTATTTCCCCACCTATGATTAAGTTTCCAATATCTTACTTGGCAGATAATTTCATAGAAATTCTGTTCCATATTTGAATTTATTCAGGAAGGTGGCTACTCGGACATTGTGAAACAGGCCCTTAGACTTATTTAAATATAATGTCCAAATGTTTAGTTAACCAGAATATGTGTCAATTATCCCTCGAACAAGATGATCGGTCATTGAACCCATCTTTCAAGGCAGATGATGTGTAGCCCGCTTACCCTGGCAATGTGCTGTACGATGTATGTAGATATCCGTTACGCACGTCCCACGTCGCGGGAAATACGAGGACAACCTACTTCTCCTTATTACTTAATTGAATTTCATGCCTTGTGGCAGTGGTTTCCAAGCTTTTTTGACCGGGGACCATTTTTAGCGGAAATTAGAAGTCCAGAAGGAAACTTAACTAGATAAGATAAGTCTTTATTCGCCTTAAACATGGTATAATGGTGTTGGTCTTAGGGCCTGTTTCACAATGTCCAAATAGGCACTACTCACTGAAAAAATTCAAAAATGGAACAGAATTTGTACGAAATTATCTGTCAAGTAAGATACTCGAAACTTAATCATAGGTGGTGACACAGGCCCTTATTTAAATACAATGTCCACATGTTTAGCTAAACTTACTTTAGACACATGTGGCGGCAATACTGTCATAACCATTTATAGAAGGTACGACCTCCATGCTCGAACTTCTTTTTCCTTTTTGATGTCATGTTGACATGAGATTAGGATGTCAGAGCATTCATTGATTTTTCTTCTTACTGATTGTAGAACGAGAATATATAAATTCAATCTAAAACTTCTGTATATTTTACCTACCTTTCTCCACGTCACATACCCAAACTACTTATCTTATAGTTGGGAAGCATTTTCCCAAATTGGTGACCCCGACGTGATTTTGTGAAATTGCACGGATTTTTATTCGAAACAAGACGTATACTATTACTGCGGCGGATTGATTTGTCGGCGCCTTCACTTTGAACCATCGAACGAGTTGATGCTGCACCGAAAAGTAACAAAAGCAGACGTTGCGGCTCGTCGTTGCGGCGCATTGCGTGTCGCGTGGTTGCGCTGGTACGCGGCTACATCGTGCAACGCGCGTCTTTTACTCGTCTCATCGTGCAACGTGCGCTGTAAATGTGCGCCATGATCAAGGAAGTGACAGTAACATAATTTGATTTTTGTATTGTTATTTAATTTTTTTTATTACGTTTATATTTTTTATGTAATTTGTTTACAATTTGATTACGTGTATGTATTGTGCGATCTGACTGCAGTGGCAACTTGAGTTTATTTTACTTTATTTATTATCGTTTTAGTTCAATTTTGCTACCATGGAAGATATAAATTCTCAGCTGGAAAAGTTAATAGCTCAGAATCAGGCCTTAGCTAGGCAAAATGCTGAGCTGATGAATCAATCTGTTTCCTCCGGATCCCCATCAGTAGCTGGAGTAAGACCTAAATTAGCCCCTTTCTGGTCTGAGCGACCAGCAGCCTGGTTTGCTCACATAGAAGCTCAGTTTGCGTTGTCACATATAACGGCTGATGACACAAAATATTATTATGTGGTTTCACAGGTCGACTCCAACTTATGCAGAGATGTCGAAGACCTTTTGATCAATCCTCCACCCACAGATCGGTACAATTGGATAAAAAGTGAAATGATAAAACGATTCACAATATCAGAGGCTCAAAGGATCCGTCAATTAATATCAGGAGAGGAACTGGGGGACAGGAAGCCCTCACACTTCCTACGCCACCTGCGTTCACTGGCCGGATCTTTAAATGACGAAAGATACTGCGGGAGCTCTTTTTGCAACGCTTACCCAAAAACGTGCAGATTATTCTTAGCACGCAAATTGACATTCCACTAGACAAAGTAGCCGAATTAGCAGATAAGATACTGGAGGTTTCACCAATATCAGTCTGCTCCATCCAACAGGCACCGACCATTTCTGCCATTGACAGTTTATCGTCTCAATTACAGGAACTATCGCAGCAAGTTGCAGCACTGAAGTTAGTGAGTCAACATCCTCCCCATAGATTCAGACGCCCTGGCTGGAGAACGCCGCGCTCGAGGTCAGTTTCTCCAGCCGGTCATGATGGTGAAACTATCTGTTGGTACCATCGAAGATATGGCAAACAAGCCTTTAGATGTATTTCACCATGTGGCTGGAAAGGTACTCCTTCGGGAAACTCTCAGGGCAGTCAGCTGTAATGGCAACAGCTGACTGCCAGCTGGTTCCGAGTCGGCGCCTTTTTGTAACAGATAAAGACACTAAAATCAAATATCTCCTAGATACAGGGTCCGACCTTTGTTGTTTCCCATATAAGCTTCTGGACACACATTGCAAAGCCACCGATTTTAATCTTTGCGCTGCCAATGGCACCGGTATCAAAACTTATGGAAGCAAAACTCTCTCCCTTAACTTTGGCCTCCGTCGGGAATTCAAATGGAATTTCACAATAGCGGACGTCGAGACTGCCATTATTGGATCAGATTTTTTGGCTTATTTTAATTTGTTACCAGATTGCCACAATAGACTTTTACGAGATGGAAAAACTGGTCTATCAGTACCAGTTTCCATCTGTAATAACAGTCAGCCTAGCATTAAAACTGTCAAGATCGATAGTGACTCACCTTACACAAAATTACTCTTAGAGTTTCCAGATTTAACACGACCCCCGGGAATCCAACGTGTGGCGAAACATAACACCGTTCACTATATTACGACAACGGATGGCCCACCTGTGGTATCACGCCCACGCCGTCTCGCTCCTGAGAAGCTGCGCGCTGCTGAAAAAGAATTTATCGACATGTTAAACGTAGGCACCGCGCGTCCCTCCAAGAGTCCTTGGTCGTCGCCTCTCCACCTTGCGCCCAAGAAGGATGCCACATGGCGCCCTTGCGGCGACTACCGGGCTTTGAACGCCCGCACTATACCAGACCGATACCCTGTCCGCCATATAGGGGACTTCGGACACAATCTATCTGGATCGACTATATTTAGTTCCCTCGATTTGGTGAAAGCTTACCAACAAATACCAGTCAATCCAGCCGATGTCTGTAAGACGGCCATAATAACACCCTTTGGCCTCTTTGAATTCCCTTATATGGCGTTTGGACTAAGGAATGCTGGGCAGACTTTCCAAAGATTTATTGACGAGATTGTTCGGGGGCTCGATTTTTGTTTTCCATATATCGACGATATCTTAGTGTTCTCTCGTTCGCCCGAAGACCACATTAACCATTTGCGCACGATTTTTCAGAAACTCGTCGATTACGGATGCGTATTGAATCCTGCTAAATGTTTTCTCGGGGTGAAAGAAATCACATTTTTGGGATACCGCATCTCTAAAGACGGCGTGCGTCCACCCGACGAGAAAATTGCAGCTCTCCGTGATTTTCCACTTCCCAAAACGGCCCAAGGTCTAAGAAGATTCCTGGGTATGATCAATTATTACCGTAATTTTCTGCCTAAGGCTGCCAAAGCACAGAGTCCACTAATCGATTTTTTGACAGCAACTAAATTAAAAGGGAACAAGCCCATGCCTTGGACGCCAGAACTGGAACAGGCTTTCCTTGCCTGCAAAGAAGGGCTTTCAAGTGCCACTCAGCTCGCGCATCCCATACAGAACGCCCGTCTGGGCCTGTTCACAGATGCGTCCAGTACTGACGTTGGCGCGTGCCTACAGCAGTGGACTGACCGCGGCTGGCAACCCCTGGCATTTTTCAGCAAGAAGTTGACGTCAAGTCAATCTACTTGGCCAGCTTATTACAGGGAGTTATTAGCCATATATTCAGCCGTTCAGCATTTTCGACATACACTAGAGGCACAACATGCCACTATTTATACTGACCACAAGCCATTGCTGTACGCTTTCATTCAACGACGGGAGAAGTTGCCTCCCGCGCAATTGAATCAGCTGACTTTCATTTCCCAGTTTACTACTGATATTCGTTATGTAAAGGGTGATGATAACATCGTCGCCGACACATTGTCACGCGTTGAGGCCATTAAACTAGACGACGATTACGCATCTTTAGCGAAAGCTCAAAAAACTGACGTCGAGCTGAATAAGATTCATGGAACTACCTCCATGAAACTCGTTCCCCAATCTATTCCTGGGACTGACGTCACCATTCTATGTGACGTATCAACAGGTAAGCTGCGGCCGTATCTTCCACCTCAATACCGCCGGCAAGTATTTACCCGCTTGCACGAGCTTAGCCACCCAGGGGCGCGTGCCACCGCCCACCTGGTTGCCGAGCGCTACGTATGGCCAGGCATCGCGCGCGACTGCCGCGTGTGGGCTCGCCAATGCCTCGCCTGTCAACGAAGCAAAGTCACGCGTCATGTTTCCGCGCCGTTAGCCAACTTTGATACACCAACTGCTCGTTTCCGCCACGTACACTTAGACATCATCGGTCCTTTGCCTATGTATAAAGGATTTGTTTATTGCCTCACAGCAATAGACAGATTTTCACGTTGGCCAGAAGTGTGGCCCATGGTTACAATTACCGCTGAAGAAGTTGCCGACACGTTTGTGCATGGTTGGATAGCACGATTTGGCGTACCCGAGACAGTCACGACTGATCAAGGTCGCCGGTTCGAGTCGAAACTTTTCAGCAGACTCATGGAGTTGGGTGCCACAAAACGCATTCGAACCACCAGTTATCATCCACAGGCGAATGGTATGATCGAGCGATTCCATCGGCAACTAAAAGCTGCCCTCATGTGTCGACATTCGGAAGGATGGCATCAAGCACTACCCTTCGTGCTTTTAGGCGTTCGGACTGCTTTTAAAGAAGATTTGAATTGTTCATCTGCTGAAATTTTGTACGGAGAACCTCTTCGCCTACCAGGTGAATTTCTGGCACCAAACTCCAAATTAGATATCACTGATGATTTTGTGGCCCGTCTCCGATCCACCATGGCCGAAATCCGCCCTGTTCCTGCGTCACGTCACTCACTGCCAAAGCAATTTGTTTTTAAAAAACTGGCCGACGCCACACATGTTTTCCTACGCGACGACACCGTGCGTCGTTCCTTGCAACCTCCTTATACCGGTCCCTACGAGGTTTTGGCCAGGAACCCAAAAACGCTAACTATAAATGTGGCTGGAAAACATCAAGAAGTCAGTATAGACCGCACAAAACCAGCTTACGTCTTCTTCAATGCTGATGGGGATACGCCAGCGTCGCAGAAAATCATCAGCGGCCCATCTCTGTCTCGTCCAGCGCCAGTAACAACACCTATTTTGCCAACTAACAGTCATCAACCCGTTACCACTCGGTCAGGACGCACCGTTAAGTTTAGGATACCTGTAGATGGTAATTAACTGAAAAATGTTATTCTTATAAGTTTTTATCTTAGTTTTTAATTTACGGTATAAGATAGTTTTTTTTTTTCTTTTTTTCCCCGTGGGGGGGTGGTTGTGGCGGCAATACTGTCATAACCATTTATAGAAGGTACGACCTCCATGCTCGAACTTCTTTTTCCTTTTTGATGTCATGTTGACATGAGATTAGGATGTCAAAGCATTCATTGATTTTTCTTCTTACTGATTGTAGAACGAGAATATATAAATTCAATCTAAAACTTCTGTATATTTTACCTACCTTTCTCCACGTCACATACCCAAACTACTTATCTTATAGTTGGGAAGCATTTTCCCAAACACATATTCTGTGTCAAGTATCCCTCGACCAAGATGATCGGTCATTGAACCCATCCTGCAAGGCAGATGATGTGTAGCCCGCCTTACCCTACAATGTGCTGTACGATGTGTGTAGATATCTCCGTTACGCACGTCCCACGTCGCGGCAATACGAGGAAAACCTACTTCTCCTTATTACTTAATTTAATTTCATGCTGTAAGGCAGTGGTTGCCAAGAATAGAATAGAATAAACTTTAACTTCAACTTTTAACTTTTTTTTTTTCTTTTTTTTTAACTTTTTTTTTGTCTTTTTTGACCGAGGACCATTTTTATCGGAAATCAAAAGTCCAGAAGTAAACTTAACCTATCATGTACCCGCAAAACGAGACACAATAGTGAGACAATAACAGCGCGGTCGCATGAGATCGGTCGGGGATTAATTAATTAAACATGGTATAATGGTGTGAGTCTTATTTAAATACAATGTCCACATGTTTAGCTAAGCAGAATATGTGTCAATTAGCCCTCGAACAAGATGATCGGTCATTGAACCCATCCTGCAAGGCAGATGATGTGTAGCCCGCCTTACCCTGGCAATGTGCTGTGCGATGTATGTAGATATCTCCGTTACGCACGTCCCTCGTCGCGGCAATACGAGGACAACCTACTTCTCCTTATTACTTCATTGAATTTCACACCATAAGGCAGTGGTTGCCAAGCTTTTTTGACCGGGGACCATTTTTATCGGACATCAGAAGTTCAAAAGGAAACTTAACTAGATAAGATAAGTCTTTATTCGCCTTAAACATGATATAATAATAATAATAAATCCTTTATTTCAGGCTACTAAGGCCCATAAATACTATACACAAATTAATAGTCTTAAAAATAAACTAATACATATTAATCTAATTTACATTGTTCTGTCAGTAAATACGACTTAAAACTATGTTAGTAACACTTCACTTTGCACTATATTTTCTTGGTGCTGTCCTGTGGCACTACTCACTGAATAAATAAAAAAATGGAACAGAATTTGTGTGAAATTATCTGCCAAGTAAGATACTCGAAACTTAATCATAGGTGGTGAAACAGGCCCTTATTTAAATACAATGTCCACATGTTTAGCTAAACAGAATATGTGTCAATTATCCCTCGAACAAGATGATCGGTCATTGAACCCGTCCTGCAAGGCAGATGATGTGTAGCCCGCCTTACCCTGGCAATGTGCTGTACGATGTATGTAGATATCTCCATTACGCACGTCCCACATCGCGGCAATACGAGGACAACCTACTTCTCCTTATTACTTCATTGAATTGCACGCCTTAAGGCAGTGGTTCCCAAGCTTTTTTGACCAGGGACCATTTTTAACGGAAATCAGAAGTCCAGAAGGAAACTTAACTAGATAAGTCTTTATTCGCCTTAAACATGGTATCGTGAGGAAACCGGCATGTCCGAGGACCAAAAATTCGAAGACATGTGACATCCACCAATCCGCAATGGGTCCGCGCGGTGGATTATGGCCCATTCCCTCTCCAAGAGAGGAGGCCTGAGTCCCAGCAGTGGGAACATTATAAGGCCGATAATCTAATGGTATAATGGTGTTAATCTTATTTAAATACAATGTCCACATGTTTAGTTAACCAGAATATGTGTCAATTATCCCTCGAACAAGATGATCGGTCATTGAACCCATCCTTCAAGGCAGATGATGTATAGTCCGCCTTAGAGCGTTTTCACATTATCCGATCCGATATCGGTATCGGACGCCGATCCGATATCAGGGTAAGTAAAATGTATGAAATATGTACCTGTCTTTCGGCCCGATATCGGATATCGGAGCACGGCATTTCATACATTTTACTTATCCCGATATCGGATCGGCGTCCGACACCGATATCGGATCGGATAATGTGAAAACGCTTTTACCCTGGCAATGTGCTGTACGAAGTATGTAGATATCTCCGTTACGCACGTCCCACGTCGCGGCAATACGAGGACAACCTACTTCTCCTTATTACTTAATTGAATTTCTAACCTTGTGGCAGTGGTTCCCAAGCTTTTTTGACTGGGGACCACTTTGGTTTGTTTGTTTTTAGCAGAGACCAGAAGTCCAGAAGGAAACTTAACTATCCCTGTAATCATTATTTCGAAACATATAGCATACTTATCGATTCCGATGAAACGGGATCTATAGTTTGTATAGAGAAACCTACTTTTACGCGGGTAAAGCCCCTGGCAAAAGCTAGTTTGTGGGGAAGTTTAAAATTAAAATATGGTTCGGGAGAGGATTTAATCTCCCGGACCATATTTTAATTCTTTCGGACCACCAGTGGCCGCGGAACATAGGTTGAGAACCACTGCTTTATAGGATATAATTATGTGATATTATCATGTGTGTAGCATTTAAATTGACACCAAGACTTAGTTTGAATTTAAATGCTGTTCCGTTAATTTGAATGCATGTCTATCATATTGTGGATGCCATTGAGATTCTATTTCTTGACTTGGAGAAATAAAGTTCTCGTCCCGGAAAGATTAAGTTCGAAGGGGATGACGAGAGCTGAATGATAAATTTGTTATTCTCGTATCTATTAAAAATCAGGAAGATACTTCTTTAAAATTGTATCATAACATAACAACATTGTATGATTAGTTCTTGTAGTTTTGAGTAATTGATCTCCTTACCCATTAAGTCGAGGATTTGTGAAGTTTTTTTATTTCATCATTGATATTAGAACCGTTCTTATTACAATCGTCATCGAGGCAAAGACTTCCAAAGTGTAACGCTTTATGCTCTCGACGTTCATATTTTTAATCCTCCACTAGATAACCCGGCAGACTTCGTATTGCCGATTTTTTTTTCGAAATATTCTCACCTTTTAAACCTTCCCTAGACCTCCACGAATATTTCAAGACCAAGATAAGATAAATCCGTTCAGCCGTTCTCGAGTTTTAGTGAGACTAACGAACAGCAATTGATTTTTATATACAACGTGTTTTTTTTGATATCCCATAACTCTAGGGTATGATTGAGGCCATATCAAAGAATCAACTGGCATATGAGTTATGTTCCAATGCTTCGTTTTTTTTTAATTTTTCATACAAAATAATTCGGCTAAGTCACGATTATTAATGTAAAACAATGAAACTTAGATATATGATATCTCCGAAACGATGCATTTTTGGACCACCTATTCTAGGAGTTTTAGAATTATTTTTACCTACAGAATATAACCTTAGAGTTATGGGATATAAAAAAGTACAGATTGTATAAGATGGATAATATTGCCCTATTGACCTCCCCTTCCCCCCACCTTAGTCATAAGCTGGCGAAACCCTTGTCTGATATTAAGTAAAGATGTGGTCGACGATGGAAGCCGCTTGTCTAGTTAATAAAAATATAACCTATTCACTCCCGAGTTAAAGCCCCTAGATTGTAGTTATCCGAAAACACTGGGAAACACAGAATCCAACAAGGAATTCCATTTCTTACACACAATGAATGAGCTCTCAAAACGTTTTATGCGTGCGTTTCACCATATCAATTCGGTTACGAATTTATTCTAAAAAATTCTAGAGAAACGGTGAGAGTAATATTAAGTATTCTGTAGAAAGATTTAACCACCCAAGTTAATGGGTTATGGAACTTGTGGAGGTCTGGTAGGCAGCCGCTCCTCGTAAAATACTGGTATTCAGCTAAATCCGGCTTGACTGGAAGTCGACCCCAATATAGTTGGGAAAAGGCTAGGCAGATGATGATGATGACTCGTGACCAACTTTTTCTCTGTACTCCTTTTTCGAAAACATTCGTTACGATATTTTAAACCTAGACACTATGCATTAAGTCCAAGTTGCATTTATTTCCAAGAATAAAGACTTGCCAATTTATATGAAATACTGTCTGTGAGGCATAAAGGCGTTTCAACATTAGTATCATGTATACTACTCTCATTATCTGCCTAGCCTTTTCCCAACTATATTGGGGTCGGCTTCCAGTCAAGCCAGATTTAGCTGAATACAAGTATTTTACGAGGAGCCGCTGCCTACCAGACCTCCACAACCCATTAACTGAGGTAACACGGTACTTCATGACAAGACTGGAGTCAGATTTACTGGCTTCTGACTATCCGTAATGACTGCCAAAGATCTACAAATGACAGCCGTGACCTGCGACTTAACGTGCTTTCCCAGGCACGACGGAAACTCGGTATGTTAAGATGATCACCCATCCACAGACCAACCTTGGCAAGCGTTGCTTAACCTTGAAGATCAACCTGTGCGGCTGTTATTATCTAGCCACGAGCTCTTCAAGTCCTAGTTTCATTGAAATTGCTTCATTTATTTCCAAGAATAAAGACTTACCAATTTATATGAAATACAGTGAGGCATAAAAGCGTTTTAACATTAGTGAGAGTAGTATACATGATACTCTACGTGTATGTATATAGGCCATAACGCACAGTACACAGAGCATTAAAAAGTCAGAGAACGCATTGCATGGAGCGAACATTACGAGAAAATTCACATCTACGCCAAACGCGAGCAAATAAAATTATGATAGTATTGTCTAGCTGGTACCACGAGATCGACGCGATTATTATAAACGTTTTGTTACTTTTTGGGCGAAGAATGTTGCTGGTTGTAGAAAAAAAGAAAGAAGATGTCTTTCTTTCTTACTCTTTGTGTAAAAGATTTTGCTGGTTTAGATGACAGATAATCTATCTAAGTTTTTGTATCTATTAAAATTGATATCTAAGTAAGTTTGTGTGTAGGGTGTAATCTCTGAAAATACTGTTTTTTTTTCGCTCATATGTAGCTACACTATCCACTAGTGTCATCACTACATAGTATAAAACTAAGTCGCTTTCTCTGTCCCTATATCTCTATGTATGCTTAAATCTTTAAAACTACGCCACGAATTTTGATGAAGATCAAGAGATTCAAGAGAAAGGTTTATAGTAGAGTAAAACTGATAAATTTACACCCGTGCGAAGCCGGGGTGGGTCGCTTGTAAATTATTTTCATAATGCCAAAATGTAAGAGTAGGTAAGTACACGTAACCAAACATTCTCGTATTACTATCGAAAATACAGCTAAGGAATGGAATTCCCTGCCGGAGTCTGTATTGCCTGATAGATACAATCTGGGGGTTTTTAAGTCATAGGTGACTTCTAAGCAATCTTTTTTTTAATTTACTTAAAAACGAAGACAAAAGCAATTTTACATTAACAATTGACCTATCAATACCCGCGAAACGAGACACAATAGTAAAACAATGACAGCGCGGTCCAATGAGACCGGTCGGGGATTCATGAATTAATTTATCTATAATTGAATCCGCACTAATATTACTATTATTTTACTAAATTAGTTAAAACGTTTTGGGAACACAACATTAATTAATTGTGCATACAGCTAAGAACTGCCGAATTCCCTGCCGAAGTCTGTGTTTCCTGATAGCTATAACCTTGGAATCTTTAAGTCAAGAGTGAATAGATTACTTCTAGGTAAGCTGTTCCATCATCGTTTTCCATCAGGTGAGATAGCGGAAACCTTGCAAAGATAAAAAAAAAGGTTTGATCAATAAAAGAATCCTCACATGGATATGACACTATGACATTAAATGAAAACACTGGCAATACTCGTACTTTGAATAACTTTTAATATGGGACCAACGCTGAAATCGCAAAAAAAAATTCAGGTGTCCCATGTGTAAATACGTTTGCATAAGTCGACAAAATGTATGAAACAGATGGATTTTTTTTCACGATTTCATGGTTGGTCCCATACTAAAAGTTATTCATAGTTATGAGACACAAGCCTGCAGTGTTTTCATTTAATTCATGAATCCCCGACCGGTCTCATAGGACCGCGCTGTTATTGTCTTACTATTGTGTCTCGTTTCGCGGGTATTGATAGGTTAATGTCGTAATGTCATATTCACATTGTATACATAAAGAGAAATCAAGAAAATATCGTTCACCCATCGTTCGCACTACCACGCTAACATAAATGAATTGCTAGCGATACAAAACGACACTACGTTTCCATACGTAGCGTGGTAGCGGGAGGGTGGGGCTCGCTCGCTGGCGACGTGGTGTCTGCCTCGAATACAGACTAATGAAAACAGACAGAGGGATTTATTACTTTTCCTGTCTGAAAAATTGTTTTTTTGCTCCCATTTTGTGGTTCCTTTCGGGAAGGTTTTTAGCAATATTTAGGTAGTTCATGTTTTTTTGTAGGTCTTGGAGTAAGGTTTTTTGTGATATAGGTGGTCTTAATTACTCAGATACCCGCGAAACGAGACACAATAGTAAAACAATAACAGGGCGGTCTCATAGGACCGGTCGGGGATTCATGAACTAACACAAGACTTCTTACAGTGATGTTTGTTAGTATTTATGAGCGTCTAATATTATTTATTTTGTGTATAAATCCTCAAAATTTCAAATATTAAACCGTAACCCAAAAATATTTGCAATACAAGAAAGAATTGCTGAAAAACAAGCATTTATGGAGTTCTGTATGTTTTGTTTAATTACTCGCAAACGGATAAACAAATTTGGGTTTTTTTTTCAGGTGTCAGAATCAGAATGACTTTTCCCGCTCTAAACAAATTTGGATGAAACTTGGCATACAGGTAAACCTACTATTGAAGTACATTTATGTATTTTAGATATCCATATCAAGCAGGACATTGCCGCTAATAAAAGCCAGTCATGTCAATAAATCATACCCAAATTAGATACGGCTTACAGATAATCCTAAAAGCAATTAATTGAAGCAATACTAGAAGCAACAATTAACGTAAGAGACAGTTTGGCATTCTGTGTAAACGACCCTAACACTAATTAACATAAAGTACATTTTGGCATATTACGAAACTTACCTGAATGTTAAATTAAGGATATTTTGGTGTTTTGGGTAAATGTACCTTATGTCAAAGGCTGTAAGGAATATTTTGGAATTTCGAATAACTGTCCCTTAGCTTAGGTGATAGTTTTGATGTACAAAAACTGTCACATCATTAATATAGTCACAGCGCAGGCGGCCATTGCAGCGTGGTCCAAACTCAGATTTACAGCATGAAAAACATCTCTCGATAATGTACTAACCTTGGTCTATCTTTACGCCAAATTTGGTCCGAATCCGTTCAGCCGTTAAGGTGTGATTGATTAACAATCATACACTTATTTCTCACCACACCTTGGGCAAGGCTTTCCAACTCTGCGTCTTCCGGTACGTGGTCGCCAATCCAGAACCTGTCAGATAAACCAGATTTTCACATTAATAAAATATGGTACCACTATCAATTTGCAATGAATCATATCCAAATAACTACTCTACAGGATAATCCCAAAAGCAGTAATTCAAAAGCTGCATCATTATTGCAACACACATACCTACATATGTTATATGGCGGCCATTGCAGTGCGTTCCAAACCCGAACCAATTAGGGCACATCAATCAATTAGTACGTGTTAGCCGCGTTGTGTGCGTGGTTGTGTAGATCTGTGCGCTGATTTTAGTTTGTATATATGCCTCTACGTACGTTGGTCTGTGAATGGGTAACCATCTTAACATAACGAGTTTCCTCCGTGCCTCGAAAAGCACGTTATGCCGTAGGTCTCGGCTGTCACTTGTAGATCTTTGGCAGTCGTTACGGATACTCAGAAGCCAGTAAATCTGACTCCAGTCTTGCCATGAAGTACCGTATTACCCCAGTTAATGGGTTGTGGAGGTCTGGTAGGCAGCCGCTCCTCGTAAAATACTGGTATTCAGCTAAGTCCGGCTTGACTGGAAGCCAACCCCAATATAGTTGGGAAAAGGCTAGGCAGATGATGATATGCCTCCACGTATTAATCTTGAAGCCTTTCATTAGGCTATTAAAATATAATGTTAAAATACTCTTTGTTGCTATCTTGCTATTGTGTAGTTTTCTTTTTCTCAAAAGGCAGTTTTGGATACTAATAAGCTGTATGTAAAAGAAATAATTATGAGGAACATAATTATTTATTTACATAATTAATTATTTATTTATGAGGAACATAATTATTTATTTTCGAATTTATGTTGGAGTTGATTTTCAAGCTATCAATATACATGCTGACCACCAGTATTTTACGTAGAAATACTTAACTGACTTAAACTCCACAACCTAGTTGCTTATTATTACATCTATAACAAGATAAAGCTTGGAAGCTTAAGGCTTGGAATTAGGTTACAAATAAATCTTTTTACACACTACCAATTTTCCGAAGATAAAAACAATTACCTGTTCAATTCTTTATACCAAACCATACAACTAATGAATATCATTAAGATGAAGATAATATTTCAAAAACTTTTCCTCACACTTATTCCACTCTATTTCTTTACTTGATCTATGGCGATCGCCCGGAGACGGTTGCTAGGCAACAGCCGATCGTTCCCCCGACGCGAGCCACGCCACGATTTCGTTGCGTTCGTTCCTATTTTGAATTTTTAAATATACGTTCTCGCACTTTTTTAAATATGGCGGTTTCATAATTAAAATTGACGTTAGCTGTCATTGTCGCCATTTTGATCGGGAATTTGAAAATGGAATAAATTATTTTTTATTGAAGCTAAAATCTAATTTGATTTTCGGCCGGGTATGGGTTTGTTTTATGGTAATGAGAATTAATTTTGTTTCAATTGGAATTTAATTTTATACAATCAGAGGTCTTTTTCAGGAGGCTTTCTGGTATAGAAAGCCTCCTGAAACCTTTTAACTAAGTTATGTACATTTTCTCTATGTAATTATTTCACTATGTCTTTTATTATCTTTTAGAGAAAAAAATTGCGCTATTTTCAAGTTAAAAAAGTTTTACATCCTTTGTGTTTTAGAGTACCTAAGTCGTAAATATAAATATAGTTTTATGTTGTAGGTATAGCTTCGGCAAGCGGTTTAGCTCCCGTGACTGTTAAAAATTATCCCAAATGTACCTACTCCCGAGACAAAAAATGATTCTTTATTATTATTCTTATATTGATCTAGCCATATGTTAAATTTAAATCTAAACCTGTTCAGCCATTTCAGCGTAAAGGAATAAGAAACATACCCAAACACATTTTTAGGGTTCCGTACCTCAAAAGGAAAAACGGAACCCTTATAGGATCACTTTGTTGTCCGTCTGTCCGTCCGTCTGTCAAGACCCTTTTTCTCAGGAACGCGTGGAGGTATGAAGCTGAAATTTATATCAATTATTTTTTTTATTTTATTTTATTTTATTTTATTTGGGAAAATAAACGGTTACACATTACAATATGGTTAAGAACTTAGAACTAAAATGGTATTATAAATGTATAACCAACAACATTTTCCACATAATATACAAAAAAAAGTTAAACTAACATGAACATCGTGCGATGTAAAGTAGACTTTAAAGTATGAATAAATGTTAAAATAAAACTAAACTGTAAGTTATACATGCAAAAAAAAAGAGAAAGAATTGTACTATGATTTTAAATTATTATTTACTTAAGTCTGCTATGGTTTTAAGAGCAATACTTCTAAATTTCCCAGCCGAGACAGCAAAGAACTCAATATTCTGGAAAATTTTATTGAACTGGGTGGTAAGACGTCGTAGGGGTGCTCGCGAGCCTGCGTTCGATCGAGAAGAGGTTACAGCAAACAACGGTCGCGCGCGCACACCTCGACATATAGTTTTTCTGGGTACTACATAACTTATTCTATTGCTTATATCTATACAATCAAATTTATTGTTACATAAATCAAACAGAAACATTGATTCCAACATTATACGTCTAGATTTAAGATCTTGAAGTTTAAATTTATTTAGTAAGTCGCTATAAGATGCATACTTGCGAAAACAACGGTAATGCATGGCCTTTAGAAATTTTCGTTGTACTTTTTCTATCATGTTAGAATATTTTTCATAGAAGGGATTCCACACCGGGACACCGTACTCCAATTGAGACCTGACCAGAGTTTTATATAGGTATAAATAAGTACTAGGACGCCTAAATTCCTGAGCCGACCTCATTACAAACCCGTACATACGAAAAGCATTGTTCACAATTTTAGTAACGTGAGCATCTAGATGGAGTTTGTCATCTAGCAAAACACCAAGATCACGAACCACTGTTTCTCTTGCTAGATCTGTATTGTGCAAGGTATATGCATGTTTTATTAAGTTTTTATTTTTAGTAAAACTAATGCAATGGCATTTGGATATGCTCAATTTTAGTTTGTTTTGTACACAATATGCAGAGAATCTATCTAAGTCTTCCTGCAGCAATAAACAGTCGCGTAAATTAATAATTGGTCTAAAAATTTTTAAATCGTCTGCGTATAGTAATAATTTAGAATTTAGAAAACATGTACTTATATCATTAATAAACATAACAAACAAAAGAGGACCCAGTATAGAGCCCTGAGGAACACCGGAAGTAACATTTAGGGTCGCAGAATTAAAACCGTTTATCACAACTCTCTGAGATCTGTTAAAAACGTAAGAAGAGAACCATCTCAGTAGGTCGCCACGTATGCCATTAAAGGCAATTTTACTCAAAAGCAGTTGATGGTCCACTTTGTCAAACGCCTTTTGGAAGTCCGTGTATATAGTGTCAACTTGAATACGAGAGTCCATACTATTAAATAAATAGTCAACAAAAGTTATCAGGTTAGTAGTAGTTGATCTTTTTTTGACAAATCCATGTTGTTGTGGAATTATGCTATTATGCAGTAGAGGATAAACCTTATCATGAACAAGTCTCTCAAATAACTTGGAAAATACCGATAATATCGAAATAGGTCGATAATTTTCGATATCCTGTTTAGGTCCCGACTTGTGAACAGGAGTTATATTTGCGAGTTTCCAAGCTTGGGGAAAGACTCCTTTTGAAATGGATAGATTAAAAATAATTTGTAATGGCACACACAGATTAACAGCAGTCTTTTTAATGAACACGACTGGTAAGCCATCTGGTCCCGGGCCTTTTGACGGATCTAATGCTTTTAGCGCACTTAATATTTCATCGGCAGTAAACTGAATGCTACTAAGGAGAGAACAGGTTTCAGAGTAATCTCCGTACTGCGATGAAACACTGTGACTTGAAGTGGATGGCTCGTATACCGAATTGAAAAAGCTTGAGAACAAATTACAGATGTCTTCAGGGTTGTTGGCTGAATGATTGCTATAGTGCATGATAGAGGGGAAGCTTGTAGAGGATTTACGGGAAGAAATGAACGTCCAAAAGTGCTTAACATTATTTTGGATGCCGTCCTCTACAGAGGCAATGTACTTTCTGTAACAATTTTTGCTCTCAACTTGGAATCTGGAGCGGTAAATGGAAAACTGCTCGTAGTCTGAGATATTTTGATACATCTTCCATTTTACCCAAGCTTTGGCCTTATTCTTGTAAATATGAATAAGCGATTTTGTGAACCAAACCGGAAATTTTAACGATCTACAGTTATTGAATGGAACGTGTTTCTTAATAATGCTGAAAACAACGTCATAAAACGTGTTCAAGGTATCGTCAACGGTTTGGTTACCTAAAAATTCCTCCCAATTAATGTCTTTTAAATCCGCATTTATGTCATCATAATTTGCCTTGTAATAATTATATTTTTTAATCACCTTGCGGGCCATCGAATCGTATGGTACGCTTAGAGAAATAAAAACATTAAGTGGTGGATGGTGGCTGTCAAGCTGCAGTAAACAGTCTGTGGCTCTAGAAACATTGCATTCACCGTTACTAATAACCAAATCCAATATTTTCCCACCCGTATTCCGTATTGTATTGTATTGATGAGCGTTGAGGAACGACAAGAGTGCACGCATATGATCACAAACGGGGGAGTTACCTCTACAAACATGAGCCGATAATGAAGTACTATCTGTACAAGTGATCCAGTCGATTTCTGGAAGGTTAAAGTCTCCTACCACATAGAAATTATCAATGTTTGTGCCACCAAGCAGTGCTTGCAACAGTTCAAAATATTCAGCATACGCAAACTCTGGCGTTTTTGGTGGTATATATACTGCAGCAATAATTCGGCACTTACTTCCACTTGAGCTTGGCAATTGCACTAAGATGTGCTCAACGCTGGCATGGGTTGCGATTTGCGGAGCCAATCTAACTGAATGCAGACTCTTCAGTACAGCCACGAGAACACCGCCTCCGTCTTTTTTATTGGTGGCAATACGGTCACGATCGTACCGATGTACCACATAACGCTCATCAATAAACTCGTTATCTGATATCTCAGGTGTCAGCCAGGTCTCAGTCAAAATTATCACATCATAACAATTGGCTAGAATATTCATATATAAGATATTTAATTTAGTGCGGAATCCCCTGCAATTTTGGTAATATATAACTAGATTATCTGCCATTATAGCGTAAAACTCTATAGAATATGGTCATAAATGCATTTACCGTTACTAACGCAACCACAACTAGCAAGACATTATTGTACAATAGGACGTTAAAAAAATGCGAACAAAATACAAGAAACATAACATAGTACTTAGATAAATGGATTAACATTAACAAACAACTCACAAGGCCGCATATTATGCAGTGTTCAACTAAAGTCAGTAATAAACCAACTATTAAAAAAGTCCAAAGCTGTGCGCAACGATTATGTAGCAAACCGAAGATTGACGGATTATTCACTGTAGAGTTATTTTTCGATGGATACAGCGCCTTGGCCGTCAATCGGTGCTGCGTAGCCAGGTTTGATTTTAGTGATGTCGTGCGCGTTCCGAATTGCAAAAGACCTTGTCCCCTCCTTTTCACGGACAAGGATTGTTCCATGCTTAACCCAAACAAATCTATAATTGTGTTGTTTGGCAGCGTCTCGACACTCACGAAATAATTGTTTATTTTTTAGTGTCAGGTGTTCATGCATATAAATCGGTAGAGATGTTCCTGAAACGCCAATTTGGGCCGTGGTAAATCCCTTGCACAACCGTTGGGCACTAAGGACGTTGTCACGTAGTATCCGTGATCCAAATTTAACTATGATGTTTTTGGGCTTGTTTTGCTGGTGTGCATGTGGGACACGGTGAATAGAAATAATGTCATTTTGTTGCACACTGCACTTAATTAAGGCCCCAATGTTTTGCATCATGGTTACAAGGTTTTCGTTACGCCTTTCAGGGATGTTGCATATCTCAATGTTACAATTGCGGGCACTCTGTTCCAAATTATCAATCCTTGCCACAAGCTCTGTAACGATAGGCTTTAAATTAATGGTCTCTTGAATATTTTTATTAATATTCGTAACTTTCCTACTGAGATCAGCTTGCTCCTCAGTAGCAAACTGGACCGAGCGTTCGAGGGAGTCAATTCGTTCAGTTGTACTAGAACACTTCACATCTAACTCTGTAACTCTCTATTACTCAGGTCTACTGTCCCTTGAAGCTGTGAAAAAATCAAACTTCTAAGCCAACGCAATCAAAAGATACAGCCGTTTATGCCGCAAATTTTCGACACTTGCAAGGGAATCAAAACCTACAGGGTGCTTCCCGTGAACTCAGAATCTTGAAATTTGGTACGAAGCAACGTCTTATAGCATAGATAAAGGAAAAATTACGAAAACCATAAATTTTTAGTTACATCACATAATATATTTTTTTTTAATAATTTTAATCTTACTACCCATTTCCTCATAAACGCGTAGAGGTATTAAATTGAAATTCATACTAAATACTCAAGTCTATAATACCTTTAAGCTGTAACAAAATCAAACTTCTATGTCAACGCAATCAAAAGAAACAGCAATTTAAGCTGCATATTTTGAAACTCGCAAGTACTCGCAAGGGAATCAAAACCTAAAGGGTACTTCCAGTTGACCTAGAATCTTGAAATTTGGCATGAAGCAACGTTTTATAGCACACATAAAGGAAAAATTCCGAAAACCTTAAATTTTTAGTTACATTACAAAATATATATTTATTTTTTAATAAATATAAACTTATTACTTTTTTCCTCATGAACGCGTAGAGCTATCAAGTTGAAATTCATATCAAATACGTCGTCTCTGCCACATTAATGCTCAAAGCGTGCCTAGCCATTATAGTGACCTGCATGACGCCTTTTCAGACGCCAATGTACACGCCGTCCTGGTTTCTGAGAGTTGGCTCAAACCTCACCTTCTCTCTACCACCTACCCTCTTCCCGGTTTCATTCTTATCCGCAATGATAGGATTGGAAAGGGAGGAGGTGGTGTTGCCATCTATCTTCGATGCGATTTCCCATTTAAAATAGTTGCATCATCTCCTTCGTCTTATAGTGCTTCTGTCGAGTATTTGTTTTTGGAAGTATACGTCAAAGGTGTCAAAACCTTACTTGGCGTTGTCTACTGCCCTCCTGCCATTGACTACTTTTCCAAACTAGAGCTAGCGCTGGAATCAGTGGGGTCAGAGTATGCACACTATGTCATCATGGGCGATTTCAACACTGACCTCTCTCACCCATCCCCTCGTTCTCGTAAACTCCTTCATATCATCGAATCCGTTAGCCTCCATGTCCTTCCACTGCAACCTACACATTTCAATATCTCTGGTGAAGACACATGGCTTGACCTCATCCTAACATCCTCGCCCTCCTTGGTTTCCTCTCACGGCCAGTGCCCTGCACCTGGTTTTTCCCATCATGACCTTATTTTCCTATCATATATCCTAAAACCTCCAAAACTTCCCATTAAGGTTTTGCGCATGCGCTGCTTCGCACGGATGGATGCCGAAAAGCTACGTCAGGATGCGTCGAAACTCGATTGGGACCAGCTTGCAGCGGCGACGTCTGTTGATGATAAACTAGATATTTTTAATAGGACGGTCCTTGCGCTTTACGACAAACATGCGCCTGTCAAGAGGGTTAGGCTTAAACGTCAACCCGCCCCTTGGATGACGACAGATGTTCGTATGGCAATGAGGCGCAGGGATCGGGCCTTTCGAAAATTCAAAAAGGACCGTACCGCGGAAAATAGGGACATTTTCAAAGCTGCAAGAAATCGGTGTTATCAGGTGATACGCAATGCTAAACGCCGCCATATTCTCGAAAACATATCTTCTTCTTCTTCTGCCGATATCTGGAAGTTCCTCGGAACTCTCGGTATCGGTAAACCACGTCATGTGGAATTCCCTAAAACAATCGCCCTGGATGATATCAACCGTCACTTCACAACCTCCTGTCATTTGAATACCCAAATATTGTCTCAGACGGTTGATTTCATTTTAGGTCTACCAGGTCCCATCATTGAACCATTCCACTTTTCTCCAGTTACCTTGGATGAAATCAAAAAGATCATCCTGTCCGTAAAATCTAAGGCTGTGGGACATGACGACATCAGTCGTTATATGATTACCTTGATCCTCGACTTTCTTCTTCCCCCGATTTCCCATATTATTAATTTTTCCCTTTTTTCCGGTCAATTCCCATCCCTGTGGCGTATGGCTTACGTACGTCCACTTCCTAAAATCTCTAATCCCTCCCTACCTAACCATTTTCGCCCAATTTCTATTCTTCCTTTCCTATCCAAAGTACTTGAGGCCTGTGTCCATAAGCAGTTTTCCGGATTTGTTCACCGTAACAATCTTGTTAGCGCATTTCAATCCGGATTCAGGCCTGGTCACAGTACTGCTTCAGCTCTCCTTAAAGTGACTGGCGACATTAGGGAAGCCATGGAGGATACCAAGGTTACCATCTTGGTCTTAATTGATTTCTCAAATGCCTTTAATGCTGTCAGTCACGATATTCTTCTTTCTATCCTTTCACATCTTATGGTTTCATCCGAGGCGTTGGAATGGTTCTCTTCTTATCTTCGGGGACGCCAGCAGTCGGTTCGCGTCGACGAGAATTCGTCGAGTTGGCGTGATCTAGATTCTGGTGTTCCGCAAGGCGGTATTCTTTCTCCGTTATTATTTTCCATCTTTATAAATTTTATAACTCTCTGTCTTCGGTGTTCGTATCATCTTTACGCCGATGATCTTCAATTATATGCATCTGCTCGGGTAGAAGATTTGTCAGACGCTATAGAAGATGTAAATCGGGATTTGGACGCTATCAGGGATTGGTCTGATAGATTTGGGGTGTCCGTAAACCCCACAAAATGTCAGGCCATTATCATCGGAAGCTCGCGCATGATGGGCAGAGTGGTGGTCAACTCTCTTCCTCCAATTGTCTTTAATGGTGACATCATCCCCATTAGTCCTAGCATCAAGGATCTCGGTTTGCATCTTGACTCGACGCTTGGCTGGCAAAGTCAGGTTTCTAGTGTCTGCCAAAGGGTCAACGGGACTCTGCGGTGTCTGTATCGTCTGAGGAACTTTCTGCCCGTGAAAACGAAGATTATGCTTGTGCAAACTTTAATTTTCCCTGTTATCGACTATGGTGACGTGTGCTGCTTTGATCTGAACGCGGTCTTACTGGATAAACTCGACAGGCTTCTCAACAACTGTATTCGGTTCATATTTAATTTAAGGAAATATGACCATATTTCGAGTTACAGAACTGAACTCAAATGGATGCCCATTCGCCAGAGGAGAAGTTTGCGCGCACTGACTACTCTTTTCTCACTGCTCAACTCTCCTAACCCCCCTTCTTATCTTATATCACATTTTCAATATTTATGTTCTTCCCATGCTAAAAGTCTTCGTTCTTCTAACAATCTTCTACTGCTTTGTCCTTCTCATACTTCTGATTTTGTTCATTCTTCCTTTCACATACAGTCCATACTTCTGTGGAATGCGCTTCCTCTTGACATCAGGACGGCCACCAGTCACTATGCATTTAAGCGGAAGTTGAGGAATTATTTTCTACACAAGTAGCGGAGTCGTTTCAATATCCTCTTTCCTTCATTTTATATAGATATATATATGTAGGTATATACTATATTGGATATATATGTAAGTATATTTTATTTGTATATATAATTATGTACCCTCGATTTCTAATTATACATTTCTTTTTTTTTTATGCACCTGCCACCTTCTCTCTTCACCACCCTAGGTTGACTGGGAGAGAATGCCTACGGCATTAAGTCCGCCTGTGTACCTTAACTGTTGCATGAAGTTCAAATAAATAAATAAATAAATAAATACTTAGATCTAATTGCCTTTAACCCGTGAAAAAAAAAATTCTAAGTCAACGCAAAAACGCAAAAGTACAACCATTGATACCGCATATTTTGAAACTCGCAACTACACGCAAGGGAATTAAAACCTAAAGACCACTTCCCGTTGACATAGAATCTCGAAATTTGGTAAGAAGCAATAGCTTACAGCACAGGTAACAGAAAAATTCTGAAAGCTTAAAATTTTAAGTAGTTATACCACCAAAAAAATTGTGATTGTAAACATAATTGTAGGTACAGCAATGACCATAGTTATGACTCGATTGTCGTAATGAACGAACTTTGTAAACCTTGCAGGTTTGTACGGAACCCTCGGTGCGCGAGTCCGACTCGCACTTGGCCGGTTTTTTTTGTAGAGGGAAATCATCGAATGACTTCTCCCGCTCTAGGGTGAAGCGAGACGGCGTATCAGTCTTTTACTGACTTAAACCTACTTGTGTCTTTCAGATACCCATTGCGTTTCAGGGCCACACTAACTTTTTCGGACCCGTCCACTTTAGCTGAAACCTCTTTGAGCATGGAACAACACACGCTGTCGACTCGGATTCGATTTATTTATTATATTCTTTATTGTAAGTACACCATTACATATACATAGTACATCATCATCTGCCTAGCCTTTTCCCAACTATATTGGGGTCAGCTTCCAGTCAAGCCGGATTTAGCTGAATACCAGTATTTTTACGAGGAGCGGCTGCCTACCAGACCTCCACAACCCATCAACTGGGGTAACACGGAAGTACACCATTACATACATTAATTCATGAATCCCCGACCGGTCTCATAGGACCGCGCTGTTATTGTCTTACTATTGTGTCTCGTTTGGCGGGTATTGATAGGTTAAAAGGAAATAAAACACATAGGTACATATAACGGGCGGCCTTATCGCATTCCGCGATCTCTTCCAGGCAACCTGGAATGGACAGAAATTGCCTGGACAAGAAATGGGGTCACAGTCATTGGTGTCACAACACCGGTACAATTGTTTCATTGACAGTTGGACGGCGAGCTACCCATTGTTCGTCTTCTGCAAGCCTGCGCCAGCTGTAGCCGGCAATCACCCTGTGACTTCTGCCTCGCCGCTTCGTTTCGCCTCGTCGTTTATACCGCGTACATCGAAGGACTGGAACAATTTGCCTGCTGCGGTTTTCCCGTCCGATTATAATTTGAGTGTCTTCAAGGCTAGAGTAAATAGGCTCTTAATAAACTAGTGCGTCCCACCATCGACAATTGCATCACTGCTTACAATCAGATGGGATCGCAGTCAAGCACTAGTTTATAAAAATAAACCCCGAGGTGTCTCAAAATACCCAAAAAGACCCTGTATAAATTGGCTCCCATATCAAAAAGTCAATCCTGCTAATTTAACAGCAAATAAGAGTAAATCTTTTCCCTTCTTTCCTTCCCCGAATCTTCTCCCTAATTAATTCGTCGATCGTAGTAAGACATTAAGCGTTTCCTGAACAAAATACAATGTCACTGTGACTTGTATTCCGATGTCCGCCCTTATATTAGTCGGTCAGAATGGATTGTTTTTTTTTGTTTAATGTATTGTTTTGTTTTTTTTTGTTTGCCGTAAGTCACGGCTGTCCTTTGTAGATCTTTGGCTGTCGACACGGATAGTCTTGCCATGAAGTACCGTGTTACCCCAGTTAATGGGTTATGGAGATCTGGTAGGCAGCCGCTCCTTGTAAAATACTGGTATTCAGCTAAATCCGACTTGACTGGAAGCCGACCCCAATATAGTTGGGAAAAAGCTAGGCAGATGATGAAACTCGTAGCTGAATCACTACATAGTTTAAAACAAAGTCGCTTTCTCTGTCCCTATATCTCTATGTATGCTTAAATCTTTAAAACTAAGCCACGGATTTTGATACACTTTTTTTAATAGATAGAGTGATTCAAGAGGCAGGTTTAAATGTATAATACATGCAAAATACAGTAGGGAAATAGGTACTGATAATTTTGCACCCGTACGAAGCCGGGGCGGGTCGCTAGTTTCTAATATGCCACACGGGTCGCAGTCGTCTTCTTTTCGAATGGAAGGTAAAGTCGTTCAATTGTTTGGGCCCAGTAGGTAGCTACGTTAATTGCAGCATCGGTGATACTCATTAAATCCTCCAGAATGCAGGTGTTTGGGCACTTGGGGCACTCCAACGGGTCGTAGTGAGAGCAGTGGTGGCCAAGTAGTAACTGCTCCGACTTACAGGTCGCGGGTTCAAACCCAGCCAGGTGCATTATTTTAAGGAATTTATTTCAAACGGTGAAGAAAAACATCGTGAGGAAACTGGTATGTCACACTGGACCCGCGTGGTGTCCCAGAGAGAAGAGGTCTGAGTCCCAACAGTGGGAACATTACAAGGTCGATATTGCTAAGGCTACACGGGTCGATCTCCAAGTCTATATCGATAAAAGAAAAGAAATCAGCTACGGGATATTTCGTTGCTACCATAAGCCGCTACTTAACTACACTCCAAGAAATCACGTTAAAAGGCCTATTATACCACTCGTTTTTACGAACGGTCTTAGTGTACGTCGCGTAGAGTAATAAGGGTAACACGGCCTTACTTGTACGTAGACTCAACGACAATCTATGTAGACTGGTCGTGAAAAGGGGTGGTGTAATAGGCCTTTAACGCCCATTTTCAATAACTTACCGCAGTTCATAGATAGATAACTATCCCCGATAAACAGTAAGAACCTATCTATCAATCCACAACTTTTGGTAGGAAATGCTAACCCTCGGTAGGTTATAAGAAAGCAAGTAAGGGCAAAAGGATAGATTTGTTTATCTTTAATAGCTGCAACTTTAGATAGATGGCTTATTGAAAACGTGCGTAAATGAACCATGTTTGAATCAATCAAATTAATTCCTTTTAAAAATTAGCATTGTCATTCAACATGGCAAAACTCAACACTGGTAAAGCATTTGGCCATTTTCTCCTTTACTACGATGCGAATGAATCTTTTAATGTCCAGTCCATCAATATCCCGCTCTGGGGCGAAGTGGGAGGGCGTGTTAGACTTTTACTGATTTTGACTGGCTTGTTGGTCTAGTGGTTAGTGGCCCTGACTGCTACGCCGGAGGTCGTGGGTTCGATTCCCACCCAGGACAAATGTTCGTGTGATGAGCACGATTATTTGTTCTGTGTCTAGATGTAATTTATTTATAACATGTATGTATTTAGAAGTCAGTAAAACCATGGGGGCAGAGATTCTCTGCCCCCATGGTTTTACTGACTTCTCGTTGAGGCGCACGTGCTCGGTCCGGACAGTAACTGGATGGTTAGACGACGAGGTACCCATTGCTCGTCGACTGCAAACATGGGATTCGGCATCCTGACTGCACCCACGTGCAGTGTCAATGACCGCTCCCTCACGCGTGCAGCCACCTTCTTCGCTAACATTCTTCTTCTTCGCAGAGTTCGTTACACTCTTGGCAGAGTGGTAATGGTTGTCATGAGGGCGACTCTCCGGAAGCTGTTGGGTACGCCGCACAACTTCCCGCCTCTTTTGACTGCTGGCAGTCATCCGGGCGCACTCGTTCAGTGGGCCGCCAACAGCCGCCTTGATCTGGCCTATCCATCGCAAGTGATCGCATCGGTGACCTGCCACGTGGCCTCATCCCATTCAACTTCCCTTGTACAACAAGGCGTTCGATGGAGTCACTTTCTCGTCGACATATATGGCCAAAGTATTTAAAAATACGACTGCGCACCAGCGTAGACAAGCGCTCCTTGACGCCCGGTTCCAGCATTACTTCGCAGAAAGCATTAGCCTTTCACATAAGGAGACAACCTCCTGCCATTCCTCCTCGCTCTGGATCGTGGCATTTACCAGGATCCTGCACATTATTTACAAAGATAAGACTACTACATGGACGTTCACAACAAAATAATAACTTAATACCTTGCATGTCTGCCTTGTCAGTTTATGTACACGCATGTTTGACAAATAAATGATCTTTCTTTCTCTCTCTTTCTTTCTTTCTTTGTTACTATAAAATTCCTACCGTATTCTTTGACAATTTCTTCATACAATTTTATTAATAAAATCAAGTGGCTTCATTCAGACATCAAAATACCGTACATTTATCAGAGCCCATACAAAAGAGAACTGCTACTTATTATTATTATATTACACTACAAGCTGCTCGCATTTTGATAATTGAATCCCCAATAATTGGTGTAATTATAACAGAATTTATGAAAACGGCACAATACGGCGAAATGCTGATAACTCGACGAACAAATACGGAATACGAAATTGAAAATATTTCATTTAAGGTAGATTTACATGGATCAACATTCTCGCTCATTGAAAGATGTGAATACTAGCATACAGAGTACTAGTTTATGGTATCATCATCTGCCTAGCCTTTTTCCCAACTATATTGGGGTCGGCTTCCAGTCAAGCCGGATTTAGCTGAATACCAGTATTTTACGAGGAGCGGCTGCCTATCAGACCTCCACAACCCATTAACTGGGGTAACACGATACTTCATGGCAAGACTGGAGTCAGATTTTGTGTCTGGAGTGAGATTAGTACTAGTTTACGGTATATAAAAAAAAAAAGAACGGTATAGCATAATCAGTCTTATAATATTACCACTGCTGGGACTTGCTTACGCCTAACACAACGTGGGCCCGGCGGGGTCGAAGCCTCTGGGTTCGCTTCTGAAGGAAAATCCGGGGTCCGAAAGGCAAAGAAGGAAAAAAGGAGTGGGTTTAGTCAGCAAAATCTTACACGCCCTCCTGCTCCGCGCAAGAGCGGGAATAACCATTCTCATACCTTCTTGAAAAATGCCACGCGAGCCCAGGGCGCGGGATAGATTCCCGCCCAGAACCAAACTATGGCCTACAGATAGTTGTTTCGGGTCTGGGTATATTGTGTATATGAGTTTACATGTTTGTGAAAGCACCCACGAAACAGGAGTCAATTTTAATGGGGCTACGTTTTACCTACCTATTTATATAATAAATTCGAATGGCCATAACTGATTTTCCTAATAAAGTTTATGTCTGCATTGTAAAACATGTACATCCAATAAGACCTGAGTGGCCATTTTGTTGAAGACAATGTTATAAGACAGACCATAAAATAGTAATATTAAATATACAGCATATGGTACCCTCTCTGTTACGTCTTACAACTAATGTACTCTGTAATATTTTACATAAAACTAGCGACCCGCCCCGGCTTCGTACGCATGCAAAATTATCAGTGTTTCCCTACTATATTATACAAGTATTATACATATAAACCTTCCTCTTGAATCACTCTATCTATTAAAAAAAACCGGATCAAAAACCGCAGCGTAGTTTTAAAGATTTAAGCATACATAGGGATAGGGACAGAAAAAGCAACTTTGTTTTATACTATGTACTTAATGATAAATATTTTCAATAATTTTCCAATCCCTTGTTTTATTTCATCGCATTCTCTTATTTCAGAAGGCGTATTTTTTCGCAATGGTTGTGTTCTAACATTGGACGTTCACCAGGCAATACTGAGGCGTCTGGTCCAGACACCTGCCAAAATACTAATTTTAATGACACTAGAACCTCTCCTCGTGTAAACGGTCCGGTCGGATAGCGGATTCCATCGGTTTGCAGCAAACAAGCGAACAGAAATAACGAGGTTAAGCCTGTAATTATTTTCATGGCGGTCTGAATTCGTTGTGATTATTATTGGAGATAAGTAGAAACGTGATGTTTGTGGGGACGACAAGAGTTGGTATTGAGCTTTATTTTGCGTTTAGAAATCGTCATAGATGTTACAACAGCCTGGGACTGAAGTCTGCTATTAAAATAGTATCAGAATTGTCGATCATTGGCTTCATAATTGTGGATTTTGACAGTTTGGAACTACCAAACTAACTGCCTCGCTGGTCTAGTGGTCGCAAGAGCGACTGCTGAGCAGGGGGTCCTGGGTTCGATTCCCGGGTTGGGCAAAAAGTGCTATTGGGTTTTTCCATTAGGAATTACTCTAGCTGCCCGGAGTTTGGAAGTTGGTGGTGTGATAACCCCGTGTCTCGGAAAGCACGTGGCGCCGTTGGTCCGGCGCCTGATCTCTCTCCGGTCGTATCGGATTGCCGTCCCATCAGACTATGAGAGTAAAGGAACAGAGAGTGCACCTGTGTTTGCGCACACACTTGTGCACTATAATATCTCCTGCGTACTTGGCTGATCTCTGTTGACATTGGCCACCGTGACCGAAATTCGGTCGGGGGAGTATGATTATACTACCAAACTTGTCAAAATTGAAGCCAATGATCAACAATTCTGATACAATTCTAATAACACACTTGAGGCTCTGGAAAGGAGTAAGTTAGTGTCCCTCTGACTAAAACCACTCTGTATGCTTCAGCTAGTTTTGTCCAGAGCACTGTGAGACACACGTATTACATCACACTCTTCCAATGACAGTGTTCTAAAACGATATTCACCAGTTGGCAAAAATCTGGGGCCATGGATTGGATTCCGAAAGGAAGCTTGTGACCTCAGATCGAGAGCAACGAAGGAATGGGATGGGGTTTAGTCGGTTAAAGTCTGACACGCCCTCCCGTTCTATCCAAGAGTGGGAGAAGTCTTAATGATGATTTCCTACTTAAAAAAAAAAATTAAAGACTAAGTCAATGAGGCCGATTCTCTTGTACTCCAACTTAACTTATTTTAAACAAGCGTTTTCTCTTACAACAGTAACAGTACACAGCCACCACCAGGTGGCAGAACTGAGGGGTCAGGTCCAGGCACCGGTTCAAAAGATTATGTCAATGATATTAGTTAGACATCATCGTCAACGTTCTCATAGGCTCATGTGCTATGAAAACTATCACAAAAACCGCTTGATACCAAGCGGTTCTTATGATAGTCCAAATGGTCAGATAATAATAATAACATTTAAACACCTGTAGGATAGTAAGAAAATCCATGCAGATCGAGGAAAATGAAATTTCTCCACATAATACTCATTTACCACATTAATTTACTCAAACTCGCTACATTGACTGGGCTTGGCCCGTTAATGTAGTTTAAAACTAGCCTAGAGCTAAGAAAAACTACATGTTTTCCATAATAATAATAAACTCCTCACAATGTCAGGCTTACTCTAGGTTTAACTTATTTTTAGCAATGTGAGGAGCTGGTGGCTGATTTAGCCGATAAATGCCTGTGAGACAGATTATTACTCTTAATATTTTAAATGAAACAAGTTAGTTAGTTAGTTAGCCTGTAGGGTCCCACTGCTGGGTAAAGGCCTCCCTCTCCCTTTTCCACACACACCTATCTTCAGCCATTGCCGGCCAGTCCCTCCGATATTTGTCCAACTCATCTCTCCACCTTCGCCTCAGTCTGCCACGATGTCGTCTTGCGTTTCATTATCATCATCTGCCTAGCCTTTTCCCAACTACATTGGGGTCGGCTTCCAGTCAAGCCGGATTTAGCAGAATACCAGTATTTTACGAAGAACGGCTGCCTACCAGACCTCCACAATCCAATCAACTGGGGTAACACGGTACTTCATGGCAAATCGTCTTGCGTTTAATGGGGTCTAATAAATGAAACAAACCGAAAAATTATGTTACCGTTTCAGTTTGTTTCACTAGATTTATAATGAAAGAAAAGGGATAACTTACAGGAGTTAACGCTTTCTTCTATTTATAAATCTAGTTTCAACAAGTTTCATAAAACAGTGAGAAAGTTGAGCGGCTCCTAATGGAAAAATATTGTTTATTTCTTGCTCTGAACAAGTCTAAGAAAGCTGAGATTTTTATAAGAAAACTCGCTTTACAAATGAAGCAATGTTTCTTTGAACTTTTGTGTAGCTACCCTCATTAATCATTGCACTAATAATACAAAGGTGAATGTTTGTATATATATATGTGTGTTGTATATACATATATACGAATTTAATTTGACAACTTAGCAGTCTTCAAGTCAAGAGTGAATGGTTTACTT
Source organism: Mythimna separata (assembly GCA_030763345.1). Lineage (NCBI taxonomy): Eukaryota > Metazoa > Arthropoda > Insecta > Lepidoptera > Noctuidae > Mythimna > Mythimna separata. Next base: position 10,997,856 of record CM061190.1, read on the forward strand.
CTAGGCAAGCGTGCTCCATCGTCGGCCTTACCATTTGGGGCCCGAATCTGCTATGCAATATTGTCAAAATGGTCGGTCAGTGCAAGAGGGACGGAGCTATACAACTTACATAGCTCCGTCCCGCCTGCACAAAAAAATGGTCGACCATTCTGACACAATTGTAATAGCAGACTAAGGACCCAGGTGAGATAGTGGTCAAACGCGAGCCTATGCAGAATAAAAAAAAAATTTAGAACACGGATAGACTGTCCTAAAATAGCACATAGGTTACTTTTACTCAGTCATTATCTTCTTTTGTAATAATGGTCTACTTTCATGTGAACATTGGAATTCACTCATTGGCAGAAATAAAAAAGTATTGTGTGGTTTTTATGAAACAAAGGTAGAGCAATAGTAAATAAACTGCACAAAGTACAGCACACGCCTGGGTTTGAACCCGCGACGTACAACTCGTAAGTCACGGCGTTACTATTGAAACACTATTGCCTCCATGATCATCATCTACCTAGCCTTTTCTCAACTATATCGGGGTCGGCTTCCAGTCAAGCCCGATTTAGCTGAATACCAATATTTTACAACGTGCGGCTGCCTACCAGACCTCTACAACCCATTAACTGGGGTAATACGGTACTTATTTCCCCCATGTTTACGTCTTCAAAGAAATGTGAGACTATAGTACAGCCAAGTAGGTACACAGTGAGGGTAAATCTCTCGTATCGTTCTGAGTGCTCACAAATTGAATCAAGACCCTATCTAAACGCCATACAACGTGGCAATACCACCAACCTTTTGGGCACATAGTTATCTATTTTATAAGCACGTAAATGCGGCAAGAATCTCAAATACAACATGTTTTAATTAAATATTTTCTTTTTATACACCTACCATATTATCTCTTCACCACCCTAGGTTGACTGGTAGAGCATGCCTAAGGCATTAAATCCGCCTTTGTAAATTGTGTTTTGCATAAAGAATAAATAAATAAATATAAATAAATAAATGCATAACTTTACAGCAAACCTAGTTTTAGCTGAGGGTACACCTAAGTTTAACCACCAGTGTGTGGCTGCACCTAGTTCTAGCCGCCATGATGAAAGCTAAACCTAGTTCTAACCGAAGATAGTAGGATATACCTAGGTTTAACCGCATGCGGCCGGCTGCACCTAGTTCTAGCCGGCTAAAACTAGGTCTAGCCGCATTTCGGCTATAGCCGTAAAATTTACAAATATACACTGAATAAAATTAAAAGTCTGAAAATACTAAAAAGTAATTTAACCCTTTAACGCACACCCTAACTTTTTTTTAAATTCTTAATATTTTGTGATAAATATATATTCTGTGCCGTAAATCATAATGACATGTTCTTGAAAAAAGACCTGAAAATCTCTGCTTTTCGAGAAAATCATGAAAATCATACGGCCAGTAAACTGGCCATTGAACGTTCTGCGTCACTAACCATCACAGCAATATCACTGGCCAGTAAAATGGACACTAATGAAATCTATTTTATTTTTAGGAAAAGACGATAATAATAATAAAAAATGTATTTCCTAATCAGCCTTTAATAATAATAGAATTAACATATAATATTTTCAACGGTGAATTTAGATCTACTTCAGTTTTACCACGTGTTCCCCAGAGGCTTTGGCCCTGCCGGGCCCCTACAGTTTGCTAACGTCTCCTTGAGGCGCGCGTGGAACAGAACGCGCCGTTGACGACTGGGCTCGGTCCAGATTATTTCCAGACTGCTGGACGGCGAGCTACCCAGTGCTCGCTGTCCGCGAACCCGCGCCTACGGTGGTCGGAAATCGGGATTGGGATCTTGGCGGCGGCGGCGTGAGGACCGTTGCCTCACGGGCTTGCGGTCAGCAGCCTCCTTCACGAGCATTACTGCTTCGCCCTCCTCGCTCCAGACCATGGCCTGAACCAGGGCACAGTGCGAAAAGTCGCCGCCTCCGATAGCCTCCACAAGGACACGGCGATGTTCCGCCCAAGCGGGGCACACCTCTACCGTGTCTTCCGGGCGGTCCACACAGTGGCGACACTCGGGCGTCCTCTCCTGCTTGATCCGATGCAGGAACCTCCCGAACTTACCGTGTCCGGTGAGGACCTGCGTTATGCGAAACGAGAGGACGCCGTGGCCTCTTTCCAACCACTCCTCAAAGAGGGGAGTTACCGCCTCAATGACGGCGTGCCCAGCACTGTGAGGTCGTCAGTCCTGTGGTGGCTGTGATGAAGACCATGTTCCAGAGCATGATCCTTGATTTTGGCTACGTGTGCTCACGGTGCTGGTACTAAAACTTTCGTCGAAACAATCATCATCATCAGAATCACCACCGATGTCTGATTGTGTGGCCTGGTCATCAGTAATACCCACGAAGTCATTCCATTGGTCCTCGTCTAGTGACTCCAACTCCCGATAAGTGTATGTGTGTCTAAAACAATGAGAAAATTACAATGTGTAACTATTACATTACAAATTTCATAAGTACCCACACACCTGCAAAAAAACCGCCAAAACAAAACCCAAACGTACATAATAATAGGTTATAACTACCGAACAAGATTGTTTATCGCAAATTTGTTACAATATCATAACACATGCTTATATACCTGTTGTAAAACAATATGGTTCATAGGGATTACTCGAAAATAAATACTCAATACAACATCTCAAAGTTAGGTAGGCAATTCTTAGATTATATTTTTTCAACACACCAGTTTGTATTCAATACCAAATAATATATATTTTTCTTATTATTCTCGATTACATTTGCACATAACATCGAAGTATATACTATAAAGGAATAGTTTCACTTACCTTTTCTTGGAAGACATGAGTTTTGTTCACCATAAAACTTGTAAACACGTAACGTACACGCGCGATGACAACAAATGTTCCTGCGCGGGTGCACGATGGCCAGTTCACAGGCCATCTTGAAAAAAGGCGCGAATTTAAAATGTCGCGCGGCGAACTTGAACGCTGGCTAGTTGACGGGCCAGTGTGCTCTAACGCGGGTCGTAAATGTTCATAAGGTTCAATATATAAATAAAAATCTATGAGATAACGACCTTAAAGTGAGTGTCCAGTTTACTGGCCACTTTGTATGAGCCGTCCTATAAAGGGTTAAAATATTTTATTAAAAAACTCCTCCGCGTCGCTGTCGACTGGTAATGTACTTACAGACTATAGTCTTTTTTACATAGCATGGGTTGGGTGACAGCAGGACGAAAATATCTTTAAGATGAGAGAAAAGGATAGATAGCTAAATTGTATGAATCTGACAACTGTCACCGAAACCATCCTATAACAAATTCAGTATAGTAGCACTGCTACGCGAAATAGAATAAACTTTATTGTACACCAAAAGAAGTACCTAATAAATTAACTTAAATCTATGGGTACAATGGCGGTCTTATCGCTGACAGCGATATCTACCAGACAATCATAGGATCAATCGTAAGAAAAATAAAACAGGGGGTACAGTCTGAGGCGCACAACGAACAAAATGTGAAGAACCCAAAGAAAAATTAATTGCGCAATCCCAAAAATAAACTAAAACAAATAATTGAAACAAGCCACCTAAAACGATTCCTTGTTCTTTTAATTGAATAGAAATTAATTAATAATAACATGATCGCGATTGCGTATCACGCCGTCATATTAAAATACAGTATTTTTAATTTCTTTCTCATTTGCAAAATAATTAACAATTTATGTTTCTGATAACGAACAACGGTGACGTCACTATATTAAAATGACTGACGTAAATTCTACTCCTAGCAGTATAGTTATAGATATACGGCCGAAATTAATAATCAATCCATCACATATCGGAGATTGAAAAACAAATGAAACGACAGAAAACATGTAAATTTTTGTATGGGATCATTTGTTTTTCAATCTCCGATATGTGATGGATTGATTATTAATTTCGGCCGATAGTCCGTTTAATGAAAGCGCGACCTGAGAAAAAGAGATTATATCCAAAAAAATTGTATGTGGTATTACTAACTATAGCCTATTCACCGGAGCATGAGCCAAAAGGTAAACAAACCATAAAAAGGGTTCTTTATATGTCACGATAGATGTAGTGAACATATTTTATAAAAATAACTACGGTATTAATACACTGACAACATTAGAAATTATATTTTAGAATGATGTCAGTGGAACTTATGTTATCTTTTCAGATTTATTTGAAATCAAACATAATAAATGCCTTTAATTATTTTCTTAATGTTTATTAATTATGCATTAAATAGTTTACATGTAAAAGAACCTAAAATGACATTTTAATACTACTAAATTGTAGACCACAGATACTGCGAACATTTTACATTAAAATATGACGTTTTGTCATCGGTCGGGTTATACCTGTCATTTTGAAAAAATGATTTCTTTGTTTACCTTTTGGCTCATGCTTCGGCGAATAGACCATAGTAGGAGAATCATGTCTTGACACTTCACAATTTTTTTTATTTCCTACAATTGCGGCTGAAAAATGTTGCCAATTAAATTAAAAAAAAACTCCATATGATAAAAACAGACGACGTGGTCGGCGATGGAGCTCGTTAGCCTAGAAGTATAACCTATATATAACGTAGATATGCCCTACGACATTAAATGAAAACACTGGCAATACTCATACTTATGAATAACTTTTAGTATTGGACCACAAAATAGGTACCTTACCGGAGAACTTGTTAATTATTTAGATTTAACTGTATGATACAACAACTAAAACATTAAAAATATAAAACTTTTTTTACAAAAAAAATACAAAACTTCGTCATTAAACCTATTTTTCAGTTTTTGGTTTATTTCATAAATCGGTTATATTTTCTACAAGCTTTATTATAGAAGATCATGCATTGCATTGAACACTTAACAAATTAAAAGTCACCACCGAACTAGTCCTTTTTTTGTTATTATATTTTCCTTATTAAAATTGTTAATAGGTATATTATGTTTTTACTCAAGTGACAGTGGGCAGGGCACATTGCTCGTAGAACGGATGGTCGATGGGGACGGAAGGTTCTGAAGACGCAGCGTTGGAAGGCCTCCCACAAGGTGGACCGACGACCTGGCGAGGGTCGCGGGAATCCGGTGGATGCGAGACGCACAGGACCGGTTGTTGTGGTGACATTTGGGGGAGGCCTATATCCAGCAGTGGACGTCTATCGGCTGAAATGATGATGCTGACGATGATGAGGTTTTCACTGCCGAACGACGAAACAAAGATACTTTAATCACAAATCACTACACACACAACACTAAAACCGTTTCTAAAAAAAAACGCAAAATATTTTACCCATAAAGTCGAACCGACCGTCAGCACAAAGGCCAATCGTTCAGAATCAACTTCCGAAGCCCAATTCTCGAGAAAATTACATGCTCGAATTGAACTCGATAAGTGGCCGAACTCAGCCTGTAATTGGCAAACTATGTGCGACATTTCAACTTCGACTAATCTTTCGGCAATCAATCTCGATTATGATTGGGTCAGATCTCGAAGTGCTCTCAGAATAGGGACGAGAGGTTCGAAATTGGGCTCTTATTACGTAACACTTCACAAGATTTAATATCTTTTGATCTTTGCTATAATTTACTTTTTTTCGGGATGGTAGAATAAATAACGGGTTTTCCAATAAGAGGTGTTATTTTGAAATTCAAAGAAAAATGCATCTTTTAAATATAATTGTCGTCTGATGGTAATCAGTGATGCAATTGTCGATGGTGAGGCGCACTAGTTTATTAAGAGCCTATTCAATCTAGCCTTGAAGGCCCATAAATTATATTCGGATGGGAAGACCGCAACAGGCAAAACTCTCCAGTCCTTTATAGGTCGTAAATTTAAACCGAGAGATGAGATGAAAGAACCTGCTTCTTTCATCAACAATATAGCTTATCGATAGACTTATTTAAATTAAATATCATTTATCTTTCTGCCCGACAATATAAGTATTCCCGTTTCACCATCCAGATTTTCGGCACCCAAGCTATTCCCGATTCGGCACCAATAGGTATTAGGTAGTAACCATACAAAATCAGCATCTGCCTAGCCTTTTCCCAACTATATTGGGGGTCGGCTTCCAGTCAAGCCGGATTTAGCTGAATACCAGTATTTTACGAGGAGCGGCTGACTACCAGACCTCGACAACCCATTAACTGGGCTAACACGGTAACCATACAAAATACCAGTCCAAAGTGTGGCGAAAATCTGGGTGCCAAAACGGGAACACTCCGACAATATCACCAATAACCGACGGAGATTATCAAGGCGATATATATGTGACACCTGCGATCATATTATTGGCTTTTTGAATGTCCAAACGAGCGAGCGACATAAAAATAAAAATTATAAAAAAGGTAAAATTATTTGCGTTCACAAACATGTTAACTCCCTCGGAACAACTTTCTGTAGCCCATACAAATTTTTCCTTCCTTAGGGATGTCGAGGAATGTGCCTCGGATAGTACGTTAAGCCGTAGGTCCCGGCTGTCATTTGTAGATCTTTGGCTGTCGTTACGGATGGTCAGAAGCCAGTAAATCTGACTCCAGTCTTGCCATGAAGTACCGTGTTACCATAGTTAATGGGTTGTGGAGGTCTGGTAGGCAGCCGCTCCTCATAAAATACTGGTATTCAGCTAAATCCGGCTTGACTGGAAGCCGACCCAAATATAGCTGGGAAAAGGCTAGGTGGATGATGAGGGATGTCAAGGAATCCCTTAGAAGCTTATGTGTATGTACTAAATGGTACCGAAGGATGCCGAAGCATCCTTTATGCTGCCGACGCAACAGCCTCAAGCATACCGAAGCGGCATTTTTGTTACTACGAAAATACATCAAGGAAATTTCAACTTTATTGCCACGACGTGAATAGGTATATTTCTATATGCCACTTAAATCCTCAGTCGTGCCGATGCCGACAATGGGCCCTAAAGCTAACAAATGTACTTACTTACTAATACTTTAGTTTCGAAGCATAAGTTAAAATTCCAAAGACATGCTGTAAGCTTAGTAAAAGTAATACCTCCTGTCTATGCTCCATTGTAAATGAAACAGACACAAACTCGTTTGTAAAGCGTCCAAAACAGTGATGTTACGGAAGATCGATTTCGATACCGAAATTTCGATTGATTTTAGACCTTCGATTCCGATTTCGAATGATCGGAACTTATATTAGAGGTACAAACAAGTATCTATTTGTCATGCTGGTTTTTTTTTTAATAATATGCTCTAGTGCTTGACTGCGATCCCACCTGATGGTAAGCAATGATGCAATCATTGATGGTGAGGCGCACTAGTTTATTAAGAGCCTATTTGCTCTAGCCTTGAAGACACCTAAAATATAATCGGACAGGAAGCCGGTAGCAGTCAAATTGTTCTAGTTTTTCGATCTAAGCGGTTAAACAACGATGTGAAAGTCCTAACCGTGTGAAGGTGTTAACAATGTAAGGATACACACCGTACCTACGTCGCGTCAGGTTGTCTGATGGTAGAAATCATCATCATCATCATCTCAGCCGAAAGACGTCCACTGCTGGATAGGCCTCCCCCAAGTGTCGCCTCAACGAAAGGTCCTGTGCGTCTTGCTTCCATCGGAATCCCGCGACCCTCGCCAGGTCGTCGGTCCACCTTGTGGGAGGCCTTCCAACGCTGCGTCTTCCAGTAGAAATATGATGACGTAATTAAGTAATGCAACTCCTTCTGTGTGTTCTGTCGTAATTGAAAAAACGCACGGAGAAAAGAAGAGAAAGAATCTTTTTCTCTTTTTTTATCCATTTTGTTTCGTATTTGGAATGTTGTGAATTAATTTGTTTTTTATTTATACTGATCAGATTTTTTACTAGTTTTAGGGCCTATTTCACCACCTATGATTAAGTTTCGAGTATCTTACTTGGCAGATAATTTCATACAAATTCTGTTCCATTTTTGAATTTATTCAGTGAGTAGTGCCTACTCGGACATTGTGAAACAGGCTCTTAGTATCATTTCGTCATTTGACGTTTCTGCCTCTCAGTACCGATTTCGAACAACCAATTAATGTTAAAACTTCGGTTTCGTATTCCGTTCCATTAATACCACTTCCGTCACATCCCTAGTTAAAAGTGTCTGTTGAGTTAATCCCTTGAAACTTTTTATTTAAAACTAACTTCTGTTTAAGCTTTTAACGGAATTAACTTTGTGTACCAGGAATGGAACGACAGCTTACTGAATACAATTAACGCTGAAAACGTAATTTATTCCGTAATTTATTTGACATTATACCGCGTACATCGAGGGACTGAAACAATTTGCCTGCTGCGGTTTTCCCGTCCGATTATAATTTATAGTCTATTCGCCGAGGCATGAGCCAAAAAGTAAACAAACCATAAAAAGAGTTCTTTATATGTCACGATTGATGTAGTGAACATATTTTATAAAAATAACTACGGTATTAATACACTGACAACATTAGAAATTATATTTTAGAATGATGTCTGTGGAACTTATATTATCTTTTCAGATTTATTTGAAATCAAACATTATAAATGCCTTTAATTATTTTCTTAATGTTTATTAATTACTAGCTGTGCCCTGCGGTTTCACCCGCATTTTTCGTTACTGCTCCGCTCCCGTGAGTCGTAGCATGATGGTATATAGCCTATAGCATTCCTCGATAAATGGGCTATCTAACACTGAAAGAATTTTTCAAATCGGACCAGTAGTTCCCGAGATTACCCCCTACATACTAACTTACAAATTTTACCTCTTTATAATATTAGTATAGATGCATTAAATAATTTACATGTAAAAGAACCTAAAAAAACATTTTAATACTATTAAATTGTAGACCAAAGATACTGCCAACATTTTGCATTAAAATGTGACGTTTTGTCATCGGTCGGGTTATACCTGTCATTTTGAAAAAATCGTTTCTTTGTTTACCTTTTGGCTCAAGCTCCGGCGAATAGACCATAGATGTCTTCAAGGCTAGAGTGAATAGGCTCCTAATAAGTTAGTGCGCCTCACCATCAATGATTGCATCACTGCTTACCATCAGGTAGGATCGCAGTCAAGCACTAGTTTATAACAAAAAAAAAAATAGTCTTTTTATTTAGGGCCACGGAACCTTTAATAAGCACCTCTAACTCTATGCCATAGGAGTTAAATTAAAACGTACTAGAGATCTACACTTCAAACTATGGGTAGACCATAGTGAGTGCAAGCAGGCCAGGGAGGCACTTCCCTCAATCGATGGCCGCTTCACGAAACAGGGCCTAAGACTTACCGAGCTTCATCATCATCATCATCTCAGCCGAAAGACGTTCACTGCTGGACATAGGCCTCCCCCAAGCATCGCCAGAGCGACCGGTCCTGTGCGTCTCGCATCCATCGGATTCCCGCGACCCTCACCAGGTCGTCGGTCCACCTTGTGGGAGGCCTTCCAACGCTGCGTCTTCCGGTACGGTACGGTTACCAAACTTCAGCTGCGGAAAGTAACGGCCATCACAACTAGCCAAGGGGCCTGTAATAAGCACCTCTCTGACATAGGAGTTACAGACAGCCCACTCTGCTGATCCAGCATGGAGGAGGACGAGACAGTAGCTCATCTGCTTCTAAGCTGCCCAGTAGTCGCTGCTATGCTAAAAGTCATTTATTTTTATTTTTCTCTAAAAGTCATTTTCATGGCTGTAAGCTGCGACAAGCTCGACGTCGAGACAGCCTTCAAACAGCGAACGCAGAATGTATGAAGAACTGTAATTGTCAATTACGCTAGTGTAGCTTCTGAAAGTTCAGAAAATCATCGTCTGCCTAGCCTTTTCCCCAACTATATTGAGGTCGGCTTCCAGTCAAGCCGGATTTAGCTGAATACCAGTATTTTACGAGGAGCGGCTGCCTACCACACCTCCACAACCCATTAACTGGGGTAACACGGTACTTCATGGCAAGACTAGTCAGATTTACTGGCTTCTGGATTTCCGTAACGACTGCCAAAGATCTACAAATGACAGCCGGGACCTACAGCTTAACGTGCTTTCCGAGGCACGAAGGAAACTCGGTATGTTAAGATGGTCACCCATCCACAGGCCAACCTTGGCAAGCGTTGTAGTTGTTGCAGTTTAGAGAATACCAACTTGAATTTCGCCGCTGCGACAGCGCTGTGCCTAAGGCTGTTTTCTTAGAGAATAGCACTGCTGGATACAGGGCTAAGAACTTCGGAGACCCAGTTACCCTTCGTGAAATGATCAGTAACACCAAGGAGCTGCTAGGCTTTCTTGAGGAGCTGGGGTGGATTGAATGACACATTTGTCTCATCTGAGCGCAAAATACGTGGTTTGGTCGTGGAGTTACGGATCATCATCTGCCTAGCCTTGTCCCAACTATATTGGGGTCGGCTTCCAGTCAAGCCGGATTTAGCTGAATACCAGTATTTTACGAGGAGCGGCTGCCTACCACACCTCCACAACCCAGTGCAGTGGAGTCGTGGAGTTACGGATACCAGTCCGATTTTCAATTCACAATGAAATATTTTTATTTATTTAGTTATGATATGGCCTGCCCAGTTCCATTTTAATTTGACGTGAACCCTAAGTCTTCAAAGTGTTTTGAAACAAAATGTACCTACCTACCATTCCTTAAGCGATCTTTGATTTTTGCTCCGAGAATACTTCGTTCCATTGCTCGTTGGCAAACCCCGAGTTTTCGTTAATAACCATTGCGCTCTGTAGGTGAGGATGCAAGGAAATCGATCGTAGAGTATGTCCGAATTTTCTCATCTTCGTCGACCGCATCGTCGTTTTCCATCAGGTAAGATTACGGTCAAGCGATCCTATAAACAAAATAAAATAAAAAGTCTTTTGATAGTAACCTACTAACCAACGTTCTATCATCTATCATTATGTCTGTCAGTCGGCTGAATGAGCCAATGTGAGATTCAAAAACGAATACCCTGTTTCACCAAGACAATGCCGTCTCCCACATAAACAGTTGTCAAAGCGAAAATCAACGAATTACGATCTGAACTGCTTGACCATCCGCCATAGCCCAAAAGACTTATGTTTGTTCCCTCATCTTTTTTTCAAGTGAGAAATCATCAGAAAGACTTCTCCTGCTGTTAGACGGAGCGGGAGGGTGCGTCAGACTCTTACTGACTAAACCCCTACCCCGTACCTTCGTTGCCTTCGATCTGGGGGACACGGGCTTACCTTTCGGAATTCCCGTCTTTTCCAGAGGCTTCGACCCTGCCGGGACCCTACAGTTTGCTGACATCTCCTTGAGTTGTTCCCTCATCTAATAATTGCACTCGTAGGTTAGAGATTTTTGTCAAATAAGGAGACCATAGTCAGAAGCCAGTAAATACGACATAACGAGTTTCCTCCGTGCCTCGGAAAGCACGTTAAGCCGTGGGTCCCGGCTGTCATTTGTAGATCTTTGGCAGTCGTTACGGATAGTCAGAAGCCAGTAAATCTGACTCCAGTCTTGCCATGATGTACCGTGTTACCCCAGTTAATGAGTTGTGGAGGTCTGGCAGGCAGCCGTAAAATACTGGTATTCAGCTAAATCCGGTTTGACTGGAAGCCTTTCCCAATGTAGTTGGAAAAAGGCTAAGCAGATGATAAGGGGGCTATCACCTTCGTGGACAATTATTTTGCAGAGAAAAACACCGACTGCTATTTGAACGGGTTAGAGACATGAGGGCAACATCTCTCAAACCCGGTGGAGGAATTATGTAGAGTTACAAAAAAATAATGTAGAAAAATAAATTGTAAGAAAAAATTACTTGTATCTTTGTCAGGTGGGATAGTCAGAAGCCAGTAAATCTGACTCCAGTCTTGCCATGAAGTACCGTTTTACCCTACTTAATGGGTTACTATATTGGGGTCGGCTTCCAGTCAAGCCGGATTTAGCTGAATACCAGTATTTTACGAGGAGCGGCTGCCTACCAGACCTCCACAACCCATTAACTGGGGTAACACGGTACTTCGAAGTCGACCCCAATATAGTTGGGAAAAGGCTAGGCAGATGATGATGATCTTTGTTAGGTCGGAAATTTTTGAGACCACCTGTGTAAATACCTACCCGCTTTGTGATCATCATGAACGACGAACGTAACATCTTTCCAACTCTCTCACTGGAAACATACTGTGATCGGTATGTAATGAGTTTCATATTACACAGTTATTTAATAATTTTCTGAACACAATTACAATTATATTCGTATCTAAGTTATTTACATGTAAATTATACACTACATCGAGAATATTCGATTGAGTTATAAATTAACTTGTAAAGTTTCTAAAGTGATTGTTACTCGATAAGTTTTCATTTGGTGAAAAGACGTGTATATCTAAATGCTTTTCAAGTTATCATTTAAAATTATGCTACTAAAAATAGCAAATGTTCATATGTTCAAACCCTAAAACTAAACTAGATAAATTATAAAATTACCTAAGTACGAGTAGGTACCTACTTTTCAATGACGTACTTAAAACTTTTTCACAACCAGCGTCGCTAATCTGGAATTAAAAAATGAATTATCTGTACACAAAAATAATAATTAAAACCTCATAAGATAATAACTGAATTATTATTAACACAATAATTAATTAAAATCCTAAATCTAAGAAATATACTGTTACTGCGCTAAGATTACATGCCCGATTAGTGAGGAGCGTGCAATCATTATTATCGATTATTTACGGTATTCACCGGTTTTTTATAAATACTGCGTGAGGAGGATTGTTCTATAGCGTTTTCCTGGGCTCATAGCAAAGATGAGGTGGATTATCCTCTTTTCTCTTTGTCTCGCTGTCGTGTTAGCCGCACCATCGGTAAGTTAAAAAAAAAATACTAATAAAGTAATTTCCGCGCCAAAATCAGTAAAAGAAATTAAAAAGAAATCATAACCTCTTTTTCGTAAAAAATAGTAGTGTTTTTTGTTCTAGTTTTTAATTAGACCAGTTTATTAATTGTTTTGAAGCAAATTGTATTGTGATTTAGAGCCCGAAGGTTTTCAAAAAGCCTTAAAAAAGACTTGTTGCAAATATGAGACAGATCTATGAAGTAGCTGTTTTATTATCTAACTTGAATCTCTCTATTTCTCTCTACTCTTATTATCTATTTGAAATCATATATTTTTTTCTACAATACCAAGTACTTGAGTATTAAACAAAATTATTTTAATTTGGAAAAATGTTTTTATAATTTCAGCCAAACCCGTCAAATGTCGAAGACCAGGTAAGATTTTCAATATTTAGTAAATTCTTTACATTTGAATTATCTACTGGGATTACATAAAAAGCTCCTTCTTGATCGGAAGAGCTGAGTCTTCGTCCTCTAACCTCTCTAACCTAACTTTTGCTGTGCCCGAAAGGGTCCATAATAGATCTTGACTATATTATTTATACCACCTGTATGTACTTTGGAATGCAAATAAAGTATTGAGTTCAAATTGTGGAACCAGCCGATAGAATCTCAGTGTAAGCTCGTTGATGATGAGTAATGCGATCTTCTACCAAGCTATTTATTTTGAATTAGCCAAACTATATTAGTGGTTAGTGGCCCTGACTGCTGGAAGTCGTGGGTCCAATTCAAACTCAGGACAAATTTTTGTGTGATGAGCAAGATCATTTATTCTGTGTCTGGGTGTAATTTATCTATAATATGTATTTAGAAATATTTAAGTATGTTTATCAGTTGTCTAGTACTCATAGCACAAGCTCTGCTTAGTTTGGGACTAGATGGCGTTGTGTGAAAGTTGAAAAAAAAATCTCTGATAGAAAAAGGAAAGAATTTTATAGTTCAGAATAACAGGAGCTTTGATGAACCAAAATTACATATAAAGAATATAATAAGTATAACAACAATTATATCTCCTCAACTAATGGTCCCAACCCAATAGGTTTCTATTGTAGTATCATAAGTCTTAAAACATTTCTATCTCGTCGTATCTTACATGATTAAGCCGTAGGTCCTGGCTATCATTTGTAGATCTTTGGCAGTCGTTACGGATAGTCAGAAGCCAGTAAATCTGACTCCAGTCTTGCCATGAAGTATTATGTTACCCCAGTTAATGGGTTGTGGAGGTCTGGTAGGCAGCCGCTCCACGTAAAATACTGGTATTCAGCTAAATCCGCCTTGAAGCCGTCGCCAATATAGTTGGGAAAAGGCTAGGTAGATGATGATGATATCCTTCTACTCGACTGGCTTATGTAAAATAGATTTAGTTTTTAAAATCAGGAATAGTTGTCGGATTTTAAGTCATACTTATTACATTATTTACAGCAACAAGACTACAGACGACTCCAAAGACTTGCTTTAAATGTAAAGACTAGTTTTTTATTACAACAACAATCTTAACTTCAGTTCTACACAGAATATTGCCAGATTTATGCCCTGTATTACTTTACTTATATATTTAAGCTTTCCATTATCTCTTTATATATATTGTTACGCCGTGAAACTTGAGTACGCTATATCTTCGACGGAACCAAGGGTAGCATCAAATAATTAAAACGCATTGCTGTGCGAAGCTTCGAGAATAGGAGTACGTACTCAGGCCTGGCAAATTCCAGAAAAGTCCGACATGTACTATTATTATTAGATGAAATTCAGTAGGTAGTTATGTGGGCGGATAAGGGAATTTGTACCTTCCGGTATTAGCAATAGAGTCGAAACTCGCATGTAAGGTGGTAAATAAGTACCTACTTACGAGAATAATAATAATGATTTATGGCCTCCCGATCAGACCCTATTGTTCTAGAATGTCCTTGAAACGTCGGTATCGAGAAATGTCGATGGCTTCGCATATAAATACGGGCCCCCGGCTAGAAGCAGTTCAGTTTGATTTCGTCAGCGATACAGAGCGAACTACCTAAGTGCTTGAAGTGATACCTAGCGACCTAAGCGATACTAAACGGAACTCTGAGTGTTTATAGTGATTGGTTATTTGTTAATTGGACTAATTTGTCATTGTTTTGTGGTTAATAAAGTTCTCTGCTAGTAAACCGGCATTTAATTACTCACGTTCGTAACAACTGGTGTCAGAAGTGAGATGCCATTACTACAGAGGGACGACGAACAGGGACCACGAACAAGGAGGCAAGTGGAGATGGATGCTGCACGTCAACGTCTGGAAGCGGAAGATCGGGCTGGTATGGGAGCAACGGCAGCTGCTGAGGCGCCAACAGGGCCATCCTCGGAAATGAACCTCGCCGCAGTGTTGGCCGCCATGCAAGCTAGTATGGAGGCTAACCAGCGTAAGCTCCAGGATCTAATCGCGGCTAACCAGGAAGCTGCCCGCCGCGAACAGGAGGCTAACCAACGTAAGCTACAGGACTTAATCGCGGCTAACCAGGAAGAAGCCCGCCGCGAACAGGAAGCTGCCCGCCGCGAAAAGGAGGAAGCCCGCCGGGATCAAGAGGCTAAGCAGAACCTGATCCTCGAAAAAATCGATCACGGCCTCGTCACGTTGGGCGGGAAAGTGAAAAATCTCACCTTAGAGGTCAAGGAGGTTTCCGCCCGAGCT
Organism: Mythimna separata; assembly: GCA_030763345.1. Taxonomy (NCBI): domain Eukaryota; kingdom Metazoa; phylum Arthropoda; class Insecta; order Lepidoptera; family Noctuidae; genus Mythimna; species Mythimna separata. Next base: position 11,013,374 of record CM061190.1, read on the forward strand.
GATAGCCTCGAAACCAGAATTGTCAAGCTCGAAGCACGCGAACCGTCCGTTGCTGTTAGCGCACCATCGCACACCCATTGTGCATCAGCCGCAAAATTTGATATGCCGCGTTTTGATGGCACGTCGTCCTGGACGGCTTTTAAGTACCAATTCCAAACACTGGTCAAGACGAACCGCTGGGATGATGACCAGTCTTTCGCGGCGTTAACTTTGGCCCTACGAGGGGACGCTCTGCTGGTCCTAGAGAACCTTCCTTCAGACGGCAGGACGTTGGAGCGTCTAATGGAGGGACTAGACACTCGCTATGGTGAAAAGCACCTCGAACATGTTTTCCGCGCGCAACTTCGCGAGAGAACGCAGAGGTCGAACGAGAGCCTTCAGCAGTGGGGAGTAGAGCTTGAACGGCTGGTCCGGCGGGCATACATGTCGATGACACCGGAGATGGTGGAAGTAAATCTGGTGCAAGCATTCATCGACGGTCTACGGGATACTGAAGTCAGGGCTACGGTGCGACTCGGACACCACCAAACTCTGAAGAGTGCGATGGCCCACGCTTTGGAAGTGGAAGCCGTACGACAAGACTCACGTACGCACAGAGTTCGGGAAGTGGTGGTCTCACCTTCAGTGCAACCACGTCACCGAGAAGTGGCTTCGTCGGCAAAGTCCCGCTATATTCCGACGTGTTATGGATGTGGAGAAAAAGGGCACATTCGTACCGATTGCCCCAAGAGGAAGAGGGGAAGTGTGGACTCCGGAACTCAAGTTAACGAGGAGTCGTTAAACTAAATGTCGCCAGGGCCGCGGGGCGGGTGCTGGCTGGTCAACTGAATGCCCCAACCATCACCATCAATCAAGTCCACAACGGAAATAGTTTGATCATCGAGGGAACGCTGAATCAACGTGCTTGCAATTTCACCGTTGACACCGGGGCGTCACGGACTATTATAAGACCTGAGCTGCTGAAACGCACCATCTTGTGGCAAACACAAACCCCAGCCTACCGACTTCAGACAGCCACCGGCCAGCCAGTCTCCGTCCTCGGTGATACAGAAATCGAGTTTAAAATCGGTGATCAAGTGTACACCCATTCAGCGTTAATTGCGAATATTACCGACGATTGCATACTGGGTCTCGACTTCCTGCGGAATTACCGATGTGTTTTAGATATCGATAAAGGAGTATTGAAATTCCCAGACCAAGAAGTCTTCCTGCAAGGAATTAACACATGCAACCTCTATTGCTTAAAGGATACCACATTGGCTCCAAGAACGGAAACCTTAGTCGAAGTTAAATTTCCTAAGAAAATTAGGCAACGCAGATGTGTTATGGTTGAAGACATTGGCCGGCACCCGGAACTTATCACCGCGAGGACATTAGTTATGACGAAAGGAAGATCCAAGGTCAGGATTGTAAATCTTGGGAAAAAGGAGATCCAGTTGAAGAAAAACAGTGTTGTTGGAAGATGTGAAGAAGTGAAGTATCTCCGCCAAATCAACACATCTTCAGTAAAACAAGACGCAATAAAAGGTGAACCTGGTCACATCCAGCAACTTCTGGAAAATTCTAAGAGCAATTTATCAGTTTCGGAACTACAGCAAGCCAAGGAATTTCTGCTACGGTTCCGGGATATCTTTGCAACGGGAAAAGATTGCGGAAGAACAGGTCTCGTCAAGCATGAGATAGATACAGGTGATGCTAGACCAATTAAACAGAGACCGCGCCGCATACCCTGGGCTAAAGAAACTGAGGTAGCAGAAATAGTAAAGGATATGGCTGATAGCGGAATAATTGAACCTTCTACGAGCCCATGGTCTTCTCCTGTCGTTCTGGTGAAGAAGAAGGACGGCAGTACCAGATTCTGTGTAGACTACAGAATGCTGAATGATGTAACGAAGAAGGACAGTTATCCCTTGCCTAGGATAGACGACACACTGGATATGCTCAGTGGTATGAAGTGGTTTTCAACCATTGACTTGAAAAGTGGCTACTGGCAAGTGGAAATTAGCGAGAAAGATAAGGAAAAGACAGCGTTCAGTACAGGAATTGGCAACGGCCTGTGGCAATTTAACGTCATGCCTTTTGGGTTGTGCAACGCTCCAGCGACGTTTGAACGCCTCATGGATAGAGTCATGGTGGGCCTTCTTGGTGACGTCTGTCTGGTATATTTGGATGACGTCATTATAATGGGCCGCACTTTTAAGGAACACCTGAGAAATATGGAGAAAGTATTTACCAGGATACGGGGGGCTAACCTAAAACTAAGCCCAAAGAAGTGTGCCCTGTTCAAGAAGGAGGTCAGCTACCTAGGACATGTCATCTGCGCCGATGGAGTGAGAACCGATCCTGAGAAGATAAAGGCTGTCCAACAGTGGCCGGCTCCAAAGAACAAAACAGAAGTACGTGCATTTCTGGGGTTGTGCACATACTACAGACGGTTTGTTATGAGTTTTTCGGACATTGCAAAACCTTTACATCAGCTGACTGAGGATAAACGAGATTTTATCTGGGACAAGAACTGTGAGTCAGCATTCAATGAACTAAAGCAACGGCTATGTGAAGCGCCTATACTGGGGTATCCGAGCAGAGACGGAAGATTTGTCGTCGATACCGACGCCAGCAACACAGGAATTGGTGGAGTGCTGTCGCAGGTGCAAGAAGATAGGCAAGTCGTGATCGCTTACTTCAGTAAGGCACTTTCAAAACCAGAAAGGAACTACTGCGTGACTCGACGAGAACTGCTGGCTGTTGTAAAAACTTTGCAACATTTCCACAAGTACCTCATAGGGAGACAGTTTACGTTGAGGACGGACCACGCTGCATTGAAATGGCTTCTACAATTCAAAAACCCTGAGGGTCAAGTTGCAAGATGGCTAGAGCAGCTGCAGGAGTTCAACTTTGTGACGGAACATCGTAGTGGAAAAGGGCATAACAATGCTGACGCCCTGTCGCGACGTCCATGTAATGAGGACTGTAGACATTGCCAGCAAAATGAAGCCCGGGAACACGTGAACTTAATTAGGGCTGAAGGCAACTTTAAGAAGTCCCAGGAAGAAGATGACGATATTCGACCTATACTGGACTGGAAGCGTAGTGGGACTAGGCCTCAGTGGAATGAAGTATCGTCACATAGTCCTGTCACAAAGAGCTACTGGGCACAGTGGGACAGTTTAGTCCTAGAAAATGACGTGCTTTGTAGGAAATGGGAATCGAACGATGGCAAGGAGGTGACCACACAAGTGATAGTACCACGACGTGAAGTGGTCCCCCTGCTTCAGGAGATACACGATGGCGCTTCTGGTGGACACCTGGGAATCAAGAAAACTCTACTGAAAGTGAGACAGCGGTATTACTGGCTCAATTGTAGAGAAGACATAGAGCAATGGTGTCGGAAATGTACAGCGTGCGCATCCGTGAAAGGACCACAGACTAGGAGCAGGGGCAAGCTTCAGTTGTACAATGTAGGAGCCCCATGGGAACGCATTGCCATCGACGTTGCTGGACCTTTCCCAGTGACAGATGACGGAAACAAATACATAGTGGTGATACAGGACTATTTCACAAAGTGGCCTGAAGTTTTCGCCATACCCAATCAGGAAGCGACGACAGTGGCGAAAAAGGTGGTCGAAGAAGTAGTATGTCGGTATGGCGCACCTTTGGAGATCCATTCCGATCAAGGCCGCAACTTCGAATCTGCGCTGTTTCAGGAAATGTGCACTCTTCTGGGGATTTACAAGACACGCACAACACCTGCGCACCCACAGTCGGACGGGATGGTGGAGAGGTTTAACCAGACCCTGGAGAATCACCTGGCTAAGGTTGTCGATGACCATCAGAAAGATTGGGACCGGTATATTCCACTATTTCTGATGTCTTATCGATCAGCAGTGCATGATAGCACGGGCCATACCCCAGCAAGAGTGAATTTCGGCAGGGAGATGAGACTTCCAGTCGATACCATAACCGGCGTGCCACCTGACAAGACTAAGCCAGTTACGGACTTCGTAAGTGACCTCCAAGATCAATTGGATGAAGTGCATAAACGAGTGCGTGAGAATAGCCTGCACACCAGCGATAAAATGAAAACTAGATACGACCGCAATGCCAACGCCAAGGGATTTGAAGAAGGTGCACTGGTTTGGCTCCACAACCCACTTCGACGAAAAGGGAAGTCGCCGAAACTTCAAGCTCGATGGGAGGGACCCTACACCGTGATAAAAAGGATCAACGACGTTACCTACCGCATCAAGAAAGGGTTACGAGGGAAACCTAAGGTAGTCCACGTGGATAGATTGGCGCCGTATCACGGATCTAATAATGCTCGGGACGAGCATGACTAAGAGGGGGGCACTGTTACGCCGTGAAACTTGAGTACGCTATATCTTCGACGGAACCAAGGGTAGCATCAAATAATTAAAACGCATTGCTGTGCGAAGCTTCGAGAATAGGAGTACGTACTCAGGCCTGGCAAATTCCAGAAAAGTCCGACATGTACTATTATTATTAGATGAAATTCAGTAGGTAGTTATGTGGGCGGATAAGGGAATTTGTACCTTCCGGTATTAGCAATAGAGTCGAAACTCGCATGTAAGGTGGTAAATAAGTACCTACTTACGAGAATAATAATAATGATTTATGGCCTCCCGATCAGACCCTATTGTTCTAGAATGTCCTTGAAACGTCGGTATCGAGAAATGTCGATGGCTTCGCATATAAATACGGGCCCCCGGCTAGAAGCAGTTCAGTTTGATTTCGTCAGCGATACAGAGCGAACTACCTAAGTGCTTGAAGTGATACCTAGCGACCTAAGCGATACTAAACGGAACTCTGAGTGTTTATAGTGATTGGTTATTTGTTAATTGGACTAATTTGTCATTGTTTTGTGGTTAATAAAGTTCTCTGCTAGTAAACCGGCATTTAATTACTCACGTTCGTAACAATATTATGAATCTCTTGAGTCAATTAGCTAATAAATATGTCCTTTTTTTGATGCTTCATCTGTAACGATATCTATGGCCATCACATATGAACTAAATTCAACGACTGCATCACTGCTTGCCATCAGGTGGGATTGCAGTCAAGCACTGGTTTATGTGATATTTTTTTTTCATGAAAGCCTGTTCTTCACGCAATTAGAATATATACAGCTCGAAATCATCTTTTCGGCAGTTGTCCAAATCAGCTAAAACACTTGTCTGGTTAGAGATTCCTCCCTTTTCAACGTAGGATTGCGGGACTTACCTCCAAACTAAAATAACTGAAGATCAACTATCAACTTCGAATATTTCTCGATGTCGTTTGTCTATTACATCTAATATTAACATCATAATAATAACAGCCGTTGGTCCCGGCTGTCATTTGGAGATCTTTGGCAGTCGTTACGGATAGTCAGAAGCCAGTAAATCTGACTCCAGTCTTGCCATGAAGTACCGTGTTACCCCAGTTAATGGGTTGTGGAGGTCTGGTAGGCAGCCGCTCCTCGTAAAATACTGGTATTCAGCTAAATCCGGCTTGACTGGAAGCCGACCCCAATATAGTTGGGAAAAGGCTAGGCAGATGATGGCAGATTAACATGTTTTGTGTAGAAGGCCAAATTTCGCAAACCAAAGTTAGTTCAACATAGTTTTTAAGTCTATCTTACATTATTACAAATAGATTTATATCTTTATCCTTCTTACTGCTAATTTCTTAATTTTAGTAGGTAAAGATATCAATAAGATCAGCTGTTTATACTATACTAGCTGTCCCCTGCGGTTTCACCGGCATTTTTCGTTACTGCTCCGCTCCCGTGGGTCGTAGCGTGATGGTATATAGCATTTCTCGATAAATGGGCTATCTAACGCTGAAAGAATTTTTCAAATCGGTCCAGTAGTTCCAGAGATTACCCCCTACATACAAACTTACAAATTGTACCTCTTTATAATATTAGTATAGATGTGTCCATCTCTATAGTTTCCTATTTTTATCTATTCAATAAGTATCCTAATTTACTATTTATCAATAAGATAACTGTTTTCTTTTATTAGCAGCTTGAAGATCGAAACGACAGTACTGTAAGTTCCTATTATTTACCATATTTTTTATACTTTACAGGTATCTGATAAATAATCTTGTCTAAGACACAGACTAATATAAATATTATATTAAACGTCTACGTCTAATAATGAATTCAGAAAATCTAGTCTTCTATGACTCCTCATCGTCTTATTCTTGTGCCATGTTCTGTTTCTTTTGTATGATTTGAGTCCTGGAAGTTGCAGGTGGTTATAGTGCACGACGGGCAAAAATGGAGGATGCCCTGTGAAGGGCCTGACCTATATGTCATTGGTGTCGGTGTTTATACTCCTTATTCTTTTCCAAAATCAAAGGCAAAAGCTTTTATTTCAAATTAACCAATACAGGAACTTTTGAAAGGTTAAAAGGCCATTCTGTCAGAAAAGCTGGTGCTAATAGCACATTCCAAAGCGCTAATCTTTGGAGGAATGTGACCCCTCCCATCCTACCAACCAAAATTGTTATCAATATCACAAATGATGAATAACAAACTATAATCATTTTTATTTCTCAGGACCAACGTGATAGAGACGACGATGATGATGACGACGATGATGACGAAATGGTATGATATAATTATAGTAAAAACGAGTCTTTTAACACATCTTAACACATAAGTTATCAGCCGTCTTGTGATATAGACACGTAGCTACTACAGATCAGTCGATTCATTATGAATTAAAATTTCTCAGGATAAACTTGGGGGAAATTAACAGTTAAATACAAAGTTTCGTTTAAATTTGGCTTAAGTTTTCAGAGATATTCTGACGGAATCTACCGACAAAATATTTGCTTGTCGTACAACTGTCTTCCCTTCTCGATTTTAGTGATCAACGGAGTCTTACATACTTAAGCCTTCGAATTTTTCCCTTATGCTCGTAGATAGAAATTATAGAACGCCACCTGCTACGACCCTTACATCCTTTACTATATTTTGGTTCTCATCTGGCCATAAATGCACACTAATTGTGAGTACTACGCTCTTGGCCATTCTGAAGAACATCAATAAGATCTACGTATGTCCATCTAAGGCGACCTCTCCTTTTATTAGTTGTCATACATTCAGAAGCATATTATTAAGTATATGAGAGTCCATGTGTGATATCCGGTTTTGCTCTTAAGCTACCCGAACGTGATGTGCCTGGCAAGGAACCGAGTATATGCCGCACAAGAATAGAGGTAATCTGAGTATTATACCTCCTTTTATAATCTTGTGCTCTATGTAAGTCATCATTGTTTCTGGTGTAGCTTTTACTTCAAAAAGGTAGGCTGCTTTTGATCCGCTGGTTAACGTTCACTATAGATCGTTCCATTATAAAAATACGATACCTGGTTAATAATAATACTTGTTATTTTAGTTTTAATGTTATTCAAAATAACTCTCTTAATAAACTTCTTTAAAAAAAAAACAGAATCACACTATGTACGTGAGTGCGACAGCCTGTACAAGACTCCGCTCACTTACTCTACGAAACGCTTATTCCATAAATAAGACTAAAATTTATAAAAAAAAAATAACTATACTTTGATTGTGGATTCGGGTGGCCAATTAATAAAATGATTGCCGCCTGAATTTTTTTGCAGATTCAAAACTGCACTCTGCATATGAATGAATCACTGACTTGCAATCAACCATTTGCAATTAAAAAATTGACTATAAATCTCATATTAAACATAAAACGCTATAAAATATAAAAACTTGTATGTATGATTCCACAGAGACGTGACCGTAGCGATGTCAACAGCAATTCTGACAGAACGGACCGCAACGATCGGTCTGACAGCAATAGATACAATAACGACTACCGTAGAAAAGCAAAAGCCAGGTGCGGTAGTTGTAATAGATCAAACGTCCGAAGCAGATCCGATAGAGACAGATATGAGGATAACAGAAGGGATGACGACAGAAGGGACTATGATCGGAGGGACAATGATAGGAGGGACAACGATAGGAGGGACAACGATAGGTGGGACAACGATAGTTGGGACAGCGACAGGAGGGATGACGACAGAAGTGATAATGACAGATCTGACAGCTATCAGCGATACAGCTCCAGTGTCCGTAGCAGATCGAATAGCGTCAGAAGAGTTAGGCGTGCAAGCCGAAACAGATACGACAACGACCGACGAGACAAAGACCGCAGCGACAGCGACAGAAGAAATAGATACGACAACGATAGAAACGATGACGACCGCAGAGACTCAGACAGGAGCAGCGTTAGTAACAGATACAACAATGACCGATATGATAACGATCGAAGAAATAATGATAGAAGCAACTCACGAAACAGATACAATAACGACCGATATGATAACGACAGGAATGACAACGACCGAAATGACAACGACCGAAGTGACAACGACAGATATGACAACGACAGATATGACAACGACAGATATGACAACGACAGATATGACAACGACAGATATGACAACGATCGAAATGACAACGACCGATATGACAACAACCGATATGACAACGACAGACGAGACAGTGACCGAAGCAACTCACGAAACAGATATAATAACGACAGAAACGATGACGACGATGACAACAACGATAGACGCGACAATGACAGGAGTAACTCAAACCGATACGACAATGACAGGCGAGATCGACGAAATAGATCAAATGACAGGCGAAATGACCGATCAGATGATGACAGAGTCGATGAAAATAGAGTAGACAATGATAGATCAGATGATGACAGACGCGACGAAAACCGAGTAGATGACGACCGAACAGATAATGACAGAACAGACAATGACAGATCCGATGATGACAGGAACGACGATGACAGAGTCGACGACGACAGACGAGATAACGACCGAAGTGACAGCAACAGAAGAGAAAGAAGAGTACGACGAGCTAGAGAGAGACAATCGAGACGGCTTAGAAAGAGTGAGAGACAAGATAAGGACAGGTCAAGCAGATACAACGATGATAGGAGGGATCGTAACTCGGACAGATATGACGACAGAAGAGACAGTGACAGAAGAGACAGTGACAGAAGGGACGATGACAGACGAGACGTAAGTCTTATTTGTAACTTTGAACGGCTTCAATGTTTTGACGCGCTAATCTGATGCTCACCCTGTTTAGTTGACAAAGCACAGAATTAGCGTGTAGCTGTAACGAAACTTAGGAGTATCCCCGTTTCGCCAACCAGATTTTCGGCACCAAAAATTTCGGAAACCAAGCTATTCTCGTTTCGGCATGGCTCCTGGCCCCTGGGTGCCGAAACGGGCATACTCCGTAACTTAAAGTAACTAGTAGTTAATAACTGCAAGCAGCAAAGCAGCAAGCAACCCTTGCAGTTAAAGTATTTTGCCAAATAATATTTAAAAAAATTTTAGATTTGTTTGGAATAGTGCGACAGAGTAACAGCAACATACAGTATCATTCATAGTAGATAGATTTTTTTTTCATGTGATTTATATTCATCATCATCTGCCTAGCCTTTTCCCAACTATATTGGGGTCGGCTTCCAGTCAAGCCGGATGTAGCAGAATACCAGTATTTTACGAGGAGCGGCTGCCTACCAGACCTCCACAACCCATTAACTGGGGTAACACGGTACTTCATGGCAAGACTGGAGTCAGATTTACTGGCTTCTGACTATCCGTAACGACTGCCAAAGATCTCCAAATGACAGCCGGGACCTACGGCTTAACGTGCTTTCCGAGGCACGGAGGAAACTCGTTATGTTAAGATGGTCACCCATCCACAGACCAACCCAGGCAAGCGCCGCCCAACCTTGAAGATCGACCCGCGCGGCTGTTATTATCTAGCCACGATATGATTTATATTACATATAAAAAAAATATTAAGAAATTATATTTTACATGATTGCATTTGCGATGACTAATTTTAACCCTTTTATTTTGAAGTGTTCCGTGGTTTTGACGAATAATTCGATAGGCCATCGGTAAAATTTTTTTTGAGTTATCAACAAATACAATAATTCTAGATTTCCTGTTTTTTCTTTTCCGCCCGATTACTTTTATCTTTCACACAATTATTAGGCCAACATCTGGTGGTATTGTATTCTTACAAAAAAACAATTGTTTTTCCTTTTTCTTAATGTAAAATGTATGTAATGTGGCAATACTAATATCGAAAAGAAATATTTCCTATCTGTGTTTTCGTGTTTTTATGGTGCACTATGTTGGTTGTTTTGGATTTTGAAATCTTTACTTGTCTATGTTCATTCTTAACTTTCAAAATCACTTTTGCTTTAACAAGACGCAAAATTATAATGTATTTAATACTTAAATATTAACAGGACGATAGGCGCGACAGGAGTGACAACAACGTAAGTCTCATAATTAGATTTATATTTTAAAAATCAATTTTAAATGCACCTACTCTTTTAAAAGTTACATATATAAAATAATGCCATTTTCAGAGGAACAACGATCGCGAGGATGATGGTGAAGATAATGACGACAACGCATTGAGGGTAAATATTATCAAGCCGCCCGCGTCTGCTCCTTCATTCTCTATATATGTTCCTATTTGGAAATAAGTGAAATATTCGATTGTACCTACAGAATGCTCAGTATATTTTCGCTTTCGGCTTTGTCATGTCATTTTCAAATTTTGTACAACCGCCACCATGAAAATATAAGGAGCACACTGTTATTTTTGACCCACCACGGCTCATAAAACCTCATTTCAATGTCCATTGCTCCATTCGTATACAAGACGTCGATGAATTTCTAAAGTAATTTTTCAATGTATATTGAAAATGAGCCAAGGTGGGCTCAAAACAAATTACTCGCATGAAATCTGTCAATAAGCTTTAGTGCATACAAAAAACCGTAACTTTTGTAAAAAGAAACAGCTGTTATAAAAAGGAAATAGACTTTTGGATTACAGAGTTCACAGTTGGACATCCTTGCCCAGAGTGTGGATGAATTACAAACAGTTAGTAATGATTAAATTATTATCTAAACTTTTGTCTTCTTTTCTTATTCTATTTAGATATTGTACTGGTCATAATGCACGTGTGATGCAGGGGACGCAAATAAATATTTTCCGTTTTTTTCTGTTCTTGTTACTAAGATTGTTTTATTTCTGTGCCACCATAATTTTCATAGGCTTTTCTACACGCAATTTGTATTTCTTCGTAAATCCTTATGCTTTCTTTTCAATTCTTCTTGATTTTTTTATTAATGAAATAATTATACTTGTGTTATGAACTTAGAATACCTATTACACCTTATTTATTGTTCGCTTCAGAAATACGGAGGCCAAGGCGTGAGTATAATTTAAATAATTTCCAACTTTAAGCTACTTTTTGAGGTACTGTGCTAAATAACTTGTCAAATAATACCACCAGATGCATTTTTCTGTCTATTAAATCTATTTTACTTTTGCAGACTCTTAAAATTTCTTACGTAAGCATTGCATTTTATTGAAACGCTTTTTTTTTAGTTTTATTTGCTAATGAAAATATTTTTTTCATTTTAATTGAAACGTGATATAAAAATACACTTTTTATTTTTAGAATCCACCACTCATAGAAAGCGTACGTGATCTTTAATAATTATTGTATGTAATTATTAAAAAAAAAACCTTTTTTTTAATAATAACTGTAAATTTTCAGCGAACGCCAGGAGTCCACGAATTAGGCGTAAGTTATCCGAGAAATTATTCAGAAAAACACTAACACTATAGTAATAGTCGTGATTAATACACCAGCTTGTTTATATGTTTCTGCCTACTTTGAAGTGGTATTATACTATTAATTCTCTTAACAATTAACTTTAATAAAACAAATAATATTTTTTATTCTAGGACCTTACCTTCAAATATGTAAGTAACAAAAATTGGACCAAACTTGGACGAAACCATCTTGGTGGACGACCACCTATTTATAATAAAAATCAAAATATGAAGAAATTCTCAAACTTTCAAAATCACGGCCTACAGGACAGATTCAATGACCCGTAAAACATTTTTGTGTATATTATTAAAATATTTTGTTTATATTTAGATCGTGCCATATCTGAAAACTCTGCAAAAATACGGCGAGGTAACATGAATCGATGATCAAAGTTTAAAATGGCTAGATTAAGTTTGCAGACCAACAGATCAAAACTTAAGAAAGAAGTACACCTAGTTGTGACATAGGTTTTATCTGCTCTCTCCTCTGTCTCCGAACTACCTGCATTAACGTTTCCTGAGCCTGGATTCCTGTGAACCGTATTTTTTTTAAAACAATTACCTTCCAACGTTCATATGATAGAAGCGAGCAAGCCAGTTTCAATTTTCTCTATAATTCGCTCTAACAGTCTAAAGTTCTTAGATTTTCTTATTAACGGAAAGCAATCAGCAATTCTAGCAGCAAAAGCGAAAATGTTTCTCTCTGTACTGAAGCGTTTTGTTCTTCATTTTACTGTTAGATTTTGGTTTCTTGTTCTATTGAATTTTCATTTTTCATCTCGTTTAGCCGTTCTACTACTTCTTACTTATGAATTTATGATACTCCAAGATTTACTTCATTTAAAGTTGAAATTCTTCATTTGACGGTGCCTTTCTGCTAGTTTTTAACCGCCTTCCAAAAAAGGAGGAGGTTCTCAGGTCGGATGTTTGTATTTTTAAACCAAACAACAACTATACTGTAAGTAAAAACTCGATGCTCGGTACTGACTTAACACCTCTCATTTACTTCTGAAATTAAACTACTAACTCGAAACACTAAGGGCCTCTTTCACAATGTCCGAGTAGGCACTACTCACTGAATAAGTTCAAAAATGGAACAGAATTTGTATGAAATTATCTGCCAAGTAAGATACTCGAAACTTAATCATAGGTGGTGAAACAGGCCCTCAATATGATAACTGGGTGCAGACTACTAGCATAGCACATTTTCGATATTTATTGACAGATTATGAATTTTAATCAAAAGGTCTTGTATACGAATGGAGCAATGAATATCGAAACGATGCTAATTTAATCACTTCTTCGCAGGATATCGAAGGCATTAAGGTTTAAAATTCATTTTAGTCAGTTTAGCATTTTATATGTATATCTAAAGTGTAATTTTCTCCTCATCCAGACTGACCGAACCACATACAGACAAAACGCCGCGGTAAGTTGAGATAAATGTTTATTTAAAAATTATTAAAAAAAAAGTATGAATACATACGTCTGTCCTATCAAGCTCGCACGTTTCGGAGATGTCATTCAATCATTATGAAGTCTGTCACAGCGTAGCTGAAGTCCCAGGGCTACGGAATAGTTCGACAGAGTTACCGTGGCCCTGGAACGCTAAGGGTAACTAATGGAATACAGGTAGGTTTTAGTCAGTAATAGTCTGACACTCCCTCTCGCTCCGTCCAGAGCGGGAGGGGTTATTTGGTGATTCCCCAGAGTAGCTGGATTGTGCGGCGCTATCCACAAAAGTTTGTCAATTGGTGCTGCCCATGGTGTTTTTGCTAAGTTCGTAGGTAGGTTTCTTTTGTAAGGTTACATATCCCGTTCAGGGTATCGCAGCTTTTATTACGCTGTAGGAAAGATGTATGATCTCGAGGAAATGTTTATTGTTTTCAAGAAGGTCTGCTCACTGCAGGATGTTGCATCCTGTTGCCCTGCTAGAGAAACCGAGAGGAACACACAGAACTTAGGCTAGAATCAGTGAGCCTCAATCCAAACCCTCAAATTAATATTATACTGTTATGTTTCTTTTTAGTATCCCCTCAGGAATGTGAGTATCCCAAACCCTATTAACCAAACGTGGCGCTCCTTTAAATCTATAGTGCAGTTGTATGATTGTAACTATTTTTCCTACATTTTATCCAGTGTATCCTTCAACTTTATTAGAAACGTAACCCAGAAGTCAATTACACACATCAAAAGTGTCTAGGGATCAACATATATTTTTGCAATAACTTTTCTCCTGATTGATATTAATTTAAATTTTCTTTAAGGATTCATCAAATAAAGTGTTTTCGTTTGTCACAGTAACGATAAACCAAGTCACCTTTGCATTAATAAAGAAATTTGCCATTTTCCTAATAAAGGGATTTTTGACATTTGAACCACTAACATTAAAGTTCGAAAAAAAGACTGAAATAACAGTTTTCTTTAAAATTTTATTGGGTAACTTAAACAATTAATAATCCGTGTTTCTACCGCGAACACTAACAACACAAGAACATCGGTTTGGCATACTCAAAATGAGTTCATCCAAATCACGCTGTGGAATGGCCGCCCATGTTCGTTGCAACAACAAAAAAAGGTCTTCTTGCGACTGGATACCCTCCATATTCGGCAGAGCTCTTCTCTGTAGCATATCCCATGCATGCTCAATCGGGTTCAAGTCTGGCGACTGAGCAGGCCAGGGCAGGACATTGATGTTAGCTGCGGCGAGAGTCTGTCTTACAACTCTTGCGGTGTGCGGTCGTGCATTATCATGCATTAACTGAAATAAGGGACCGATTTGCACTTGTAGAGGAACGATGACGTCTGATACAATCGTCTCAGCATAAATTTGAGCGTTGAGGTTGCCTCTGATCCAAATCAACTCAGTTCTTCCGCCGATCCAAATACCCGCCCATACCATGATGGTTCCACCACTATAAGGATGGACTTCCTGGCAGGATTTTAATCGCTGTTGGCGTCCAGGGATTCTCCAGTGTCGTATACGTCTTGTATCCGGTCTCATACCAAAGCGAGACTCATCAGAAAAGCACACGAAACGCCATTGTTCTTCTGCACAATTTCTGTGTTCAAGAGCCCATTGATATCGAATCCTACGATTGTGCATTGCTATAGGTGGTACCCGTAGCGGTCTTCGGGAATGAAGGTTCACTTCATGCAAGCGGTTTCTGACTGTTTGGTCGCTAATTAAGTTCCCTGAAGAGTGATGAAGCCTCACGGCTAACATCATGGCGGTTATTGTTGGAGCTCTTCGAGTTAAGATTTGAATGTATCGGTCTTGTCTCCGTGTGGTGCAGCGATACCGTCCTCCATGGCGCTCAGCCACGGTACCAGTGCTTCGGTAACGTGTCCAAAGTCGACTGATAACACTCTGACTTGTATTCAGAGCTAAAGCCACAGTACGTTGCCGGGAACCAGCTTCTATCATTCCCACGGCTCTGAGCATTTCTTCCCTGCTTAAATGACGTCGCCGCTCCATAATAACGTTGGTTTTAATCAGTAGTAGGGAAACAGTAGCACTAATAATGTCTTCAATGCGTTGTATGTTTTTATAGGGAAAATATTGACAGCTGATTTTCATCTTTTACTCGAATTTGATTCACAGTTCCTGATTCAAATTATGAAATGCACCAAAAAGGATCCATATAAATTTATAAAATCATAAATTTATTACAAAGTCACATCTCAATCTCAAGAAATCCGCATAAAAATGCTTGATCCCTAGACACTTTTGATGTGTGTATATATAATCTTTATAGATTATTCGGACACTTTTTTATTTGTGTAATTCAAATATTTTTTATTGACAAACTGATAAAAATACATGTAACTTTTCATGACTTGATCATTCTTGATGATCAACAGCAAGAATCATAGTGGTGAATATTTTGTGGGACTTATCGTTTCTATGTAGTGAACGACGTCGTATCTTGTTTGGTTCCTTCAGAGGCATTGGTCGTAGAAGCTCTCGAGATAGACAATTCATCATCTACCTAGCCTTTTCCCAACTATATTGGGGTTCCAGTCAAGCCGGATTTAGCTGAATACCAGTATTTTACGAGGAGCAGCTGCCTACCAGACCTCCACAACCCATTAACTGGGGTAAAACGGTACTTCATGGCAAGACTGGAGTCAGATTTACTGGCTTCTGATTATCCGTAACGATTGCCAAAGATCTACAAATGACAACCGGGACCTACGGCTTAACGTGCTTCTAGAGATAGACAATTATTCTCAACATATTCGAGTATCATTTCATCTACCCTTCTGACCACAACAATTATAATAAATTAATTATTTTTTATTTCCAGAGACAATCGCGCTATCTCCGTGAAAGTACAAATGATTAAAAAAAATAAAACCGCCGACACCAATCTCACTAGATGTGATATACACGACCACTTGCAACTCACTGATGGACACGATTTGGAAGTTTGCTTATTTTTGTTAAAGCATTGAAACTACTAATAAAGAGCATAGCTGCAGCAAATCTTTGTTTTTTTTTTTATTTCTTGATTTTTTCAACATGAACGTTTTATAACAACTCAAAATTTTACTAAAATACAAATGACACCAGGATTACCGAGGCATGGAAGAATGTCGGAATTTAACGACTGGTAACCCATCACCAGACCGGCCTCGGCAGCGATGCTTACCTACCCTTGAGAATTGACCCGTGCTGCTTTTATTATTGCGCCACGCGTTCCTCAATGCTCCTACTTTTTGGCATTGCTTCAACTTTCCAGATTGTATAAATCGAAAATCTAGGTTTCTTCGTACAGCTTGTCAAAAAAGAGTAGAAAATAATAAAGGCGCCACTGTGCTGCTCGTATGGCAGAAACTTGATGAAACCGAATAGCGCAATACCGTAATCTTGATACTTACCCGTTTTCGTGTGTATTCTATAAGCAAGCTAGTTAAAACAGCTTTATATTCATCAATTAACACTTGATTTGACTAAAGATGACAAAAAAATCTCTTACATAGGTACATCAGTTCTTTGGTGAACATTGCTACGATCGGAAAGTATAGTTTGGGCCTCATCTTTCGCCAGATATCACCTGTATTCCTTATAAATAACCTGCCAGCACTTCGAATGGTTCATTCATTATTTTTCACTTTTAACGTCCCGTCGTTGGATAGTAAACTAAAAATTTGAACTATGTTGATTATAAAATGTAATTATTTAACCTATCAATACACGCGAAACGAGACACAATAGTAAGACAAAAACAGCGCGGTCCTATGAGACCGGTCGGGGATTCATGAATTAAGGAATGTAGCCAACAGACAAAAAATTTAGACTTTTTTGCCAAGTAGTACTCTGTCTACGGAGTTAGAGATCCAAAAACCGTAGTTATTCAAATAACGTAGTTTCTCACTAGTGCTACAATGTCAAACATAAATAAATATAAACAGTTTTATTATAGCGGCAATTTTAGACAGAGAAGATCAGTCGCGATGTAAAGTGGTGTCTGCGCAACTGGATAATTTGTGCAATCATTGAAACTGCTTGACATGTGCGATCTTGATTAAAGGGAGCTAAGAATTTTATTGCAGTGTTGAGTATCTCAACAAAGTTTACCGAGATTCTAGATTAGATACATTTGCTGCCAAAAAAACATTTGCTATAAAACATTAGAATGTGGTAATAACTTCTGATGTTTTTGTAATATTTGTTGTATCCTAAATATTATTACGAAAACATGGCTTAAAAACCTTAGTATCCAAACCAAAAACATTAAAAGGAAACAAACAAATAATGTAAGCCATGTAAGGTGAAGGTTTGACTTTGAGCATGGTTCATCATCTATTTCGTTTGTCTGCAAATATCAGAAAGAGATAACAGAACTCGTTAGCTATGCTATAAATGTGTTTTTAAATCATTTTCAAGTAAATGTCAAACTGTGTGTGTTTAGTTTTGCCATCGTAAAGATTATTTCAATTGACTAAAAGATTATTAAACCTAACCATCAAAACAAGTAAAATGTCAACAAGTATAAATCAGAAAGCGTATTTACAAAAATATCTTGCTGGGCCGTCAGGAGACAAGAAGAAGAAGAAGAAAAAAGCCATCAAAGGCACTGGGTATGTAAATGTTATTTACGATAAAGATTTTCCTTCATTATTTGAAACAATAGATTATTAAACATAGTTTTAGATTTAAGCACGCGAAAAACACAGTTTCATAGCAGAACCTAACAAAATCAATTTTTCGTATAATGTCTAATTTTACTTGAATTATCATTTCCCTCCTATACTACATTTTTGCATACATTATTTATAGGTTAGTTTTATTATTAAACAATATGTGATTTTTATATTGCAAATTAGTTACAAATACACGCTAACACATGTCACATTTTTTGTCAATCTTAAACTGAAAGTATAATCAAATGGCAGTAATATACAGGATATCATAAACCCCGGTATAGTTAGTGACTAGGTGTACCTCACAGATTTATCTGCATCTTTTGTTACTGCTCCGCTTCCATAGATAGCAGTGTGATGTTTTATAGCCAATTATATTCATCATCCTATATGATAGGATTTTTAGCTCGTGGCTAGATAATAACAGCCGCACAGATCGATCTTCAAGGTTAAGCTACGCTTGCCTAGGTTGGTCTGTGGATGGGTGACCATCTTAACATAACGAGTTTCCTCCGTGCCTCGGAAAGCACGTTAAGCCGTTGGTCCCGGCTGTCATTTGGAGATCTTTGGCAGTCGTTACGGATAGTCAGAAGCCAGTAAATCTGACTCCAGTCTTGCCATGAAGTACCGTGTTACCCCAGTTAATGGGTTGTGGAGGTCTGGTAGGCAGCCGCTCCTCGTAAAATACTGGTATTCAGCTAAATCCGGCTTGACTGGAAGCCGACCCCAATTAAGTTGGGAAAAGGCTAGGCAGATGATGATATGATAGGATTTTTCTAATCCAACTGATAGTTTCAGAGATTAGCACTGTTATACACCCATAAAAAATATCTTCTGCTTTTACATTAGTGTCTATATTGTGGTCGTGGGAATCTAATGGATGTGATACGCACAGGACCGGTCACTGTAGAAACGAATGGGGTGAGGCCTATGTCCAACAGTGGACGTCTTTCGGCTGAGATGATGATTGATCTATAGATAAAGTAGAGAATGCCGGAGAACACCTGTTATGTCTGTAAGCCCCACACAACTACCAACCAAGATATTGGCAGGGAAGATAAAAAACACTGCCGGATGTTTTTTTCTTATCATTGATAGTTGAGCAGAAATATTTATCCTGAAATTATTCTTATTACCATTATGGTAATGAGATACAGAAGTCTCTTTTACATTACGTGCCTATTGGAGATAGTTAAACAAAAAGAATCCAATCCACAGCTTGACAAAAAGAGTTAAATGCATCAAACTGATCCAAAATGATCCAAAAATGTGGTAAAATATCATCTACAGAATTATACTTTTTGTTATTTAAAACAAATACAGTGGAATCCGCTTATAATGACATCTAAGGGAAATAACAAACACGTCATACTAAGCGGACGTCATACAAAGCATTTTGTAGAAAATAAACAGATGTCTTAATTTTGTTAGTACGTATTTATTTTAACACAGAAAAATACAGCATTTACCCACTGAGACTCAAAAACAAAAACACCACGCACGCACCAAACGTCGTCGGGTGTCACGTGAACACTGTCGAAGCTCGAAGGTAATAGGAACCATGTTCGCCACTATAATCGGACACAATTTATTAAAAATGGGTCACAATAAGCAGCATATCACTATAAGCGAAGTCATTATATCCGACTGTGTTAGAAAAAAAATATATGAAAACCAAACATCGCAGTAAATTACGTCATAATAAGCGGTGGGTCATTATAAGCGGAGTCATAATAAACGGATTCTACTGTACTACTGAAATATTCCTTTTGAACTTCAAATATCAGTATTTCTAAAATAACTGGATATGGATGGGTCCTTTTTGCTTAACTACGTGCCTCCACAACATATATATGTCGCCGCGAAGATTATCTAGTTAATTATTATGACTTAATCTTGTTACCTATCTGATTGAATTGATTTATTATAAAACAATTACCTAATTACAAATCACAAATATTTCATCAGTGCCAATATGTAGAACAATTCTATGTAAGTAGATAACCTCAGGTTTGGTTGGTAGTCTTGGACATTAAATAATGTCAAGACTGACTAATTAGATCTGATGATAATTAATGCTAAACCAAGTTTTTTTAAATGAATTGCATTTTTGAACATAGTTTTGTTTATAAGTTTAAACCTAGCATTCAAATTCAAATGTTAACGGTTTTGTGAGTGACGTTCGCCTCGGGTGGGGCGAACGAGTTTATAAAAGGCGTAACTTGAGCGCGGAGCTCACTTTGCTGCCGATTTTTGGAGAGAAAACATTGTAAGTAGAATCTATGTTGGTTTGATTAAAGAATTATTATTTTGAAATGTTTTACTTGTTTTTATTTGCTGAAATTCCGTTAAGCTTGCCTTTAGCCTAAAATATAGTCCATAGCTATAGCAGAACTGATGACCAATTCTGGTCAGCGGTTCTGCTTATTTTTAAAAATAACTGTCCTGTCACAACTTCGACATCAGAAGTGGGATACTTATCCGCTCTTTCTGTCCGATTTGTTTTATTTTTCAGATTACCTGCATTGAATAAATTATCCTGCGTGATACGATGGATGCTCCAGACCAGAACGGATCAACGGCGCCGAGCGTACCTACGTGCACCGTGTCCGGCCCAGATGCTGGCGATGGTGGACCCACTACATCTGCCAACGTGACGCCGCTGCAACCACAGGGCGGTAACGTACCCCCTGAATTTTACTTACATATGATAACTATGATGCAGAATATGAGTGAAAGGCTGTCGAAGCAGCGTGATAAAATTAAAATTACTGATGTCTTTCTGCCTTCATATGACCCGGACGGTAACGTTGGGGTTCGCGAGTGGTGCAATCATATTTCTTTGGCTAAGACTAATTATGAGCTCAGTGACTATGATCTCCGTATGAAAGTAACTAGTTTACTAAAAGGTCGGCCTAAAATGTGGGCCGATAACTGGCTCGTCACAACGTCTACGTGGGACGAGCTGCGTCAAAATATTATTACTACCTTTGAACCCGAAAATCGTTATTCAAAGGATGTATTAAGGTTTAAGGAACACAATTACGATCCTACCAAAGACATTGCCGAGTTTCTATCGCGGTCATGGATTTTGTGGAGACGGGTTACAAAAGATAAACTCGGCGACAGTGACGCGGTAGAAGCGGTGATAGGAACTATTAGTGACGAACGCCTTCGGATTGAACTCATGAATGCCAGAGCAACCTCAGTGCCAGAATTAATTTCCGTTGCCTCGTCTATTCGTGCTAAGCGCCCCAATCCCAATCATCAAAATTCGAATCAACCACCGTCTAAACGTTTAAAATACGCTATTGATAATCGAAACGTCCCTTATTGTAGCTTTTGTAAGAAGTCTGGGCACACTTTTAATGATTGTCGTAATAAAAATACGTCGGTAGCCGTAGAAAAACATACAACCGAGAAGACTCCTAGTGCCTCAACAACATCCGTACCTAAACAGAATGACAATAGGTTTTGCTCGTTTTGTTCAAAATCCGGTCATACATTTGACAGTTGCTACCGTCGTGAAAAGCATATAACCTCTAATGTGAATTCATTTATAAAGAATAAACAGATCTTAAACACTATGCGTATGCAGGTAGGTGACATTATTATTGATACGGTATTCGATAGTGGCGCAGAATGCTCTGTGATGCGCGAATCTATTGCAAATAAGTTACCTGGGAAACGACTACAAGTAGTTAATTACTTGCGAGGAATAGGCCCCTTTCCTGTGGTTTCCACCAGTATACTAACAACAGTGTGTGTTATTGATAACATTAACGTAGAAATCGAATTTCATATTTTGTCCGATTACGAAATGACGTCAGATGTTTTGATAGGTGCAAATCTTTTGAGCAAAACGGGATTAACGGTGATCGTTACTCGGAATAGCGCGACTTTGTGTTCTCATCCTCGCGTCATGCACATGCGATCGACGGCCGGTTTATTTGATAATATAAACCACGACTTGGACAATACGTCAGAGATTGATCAACTAGTAACTCTTCTCAATAAATACTCTGCTATTTTCACGCGGGGTTATTCACGTACTCGTGTGAATACTGGTCAATTAGAGATCCGTTTAAAAAATCCAAACAAGTTTGTGGAACGGAGACCTTATAGGTTAAGCCCGGTTGAGCGCGAAAAAGTCAAAGAAATTGTTAAAGAGTTGTTAGATAATGACATTGTGCAAGAAAGCAAATCGCCATATTCGAGTCCAATTATTTTGGTAAAAAAGAAAAACGGTGACGACCGCATGTGCGTGGACTATCGTGAGTTAAATTCAAACACTGTCCGCGATCATTATCCCCTCCCCTTAATCGCAGACCAGATTGATCAGTTGGCTGGTGGTCAGTATTATACAACCCTAGATATGGCATCTGGATTCCATCAGATCCCTGTGGCTGCTGACTCCATAGAGAAGACGGCTTTTGTCACTCCAGATGGTCTGTTTGAGTACAAAACCATGCCGTTCGGTTTGTGTAACGCACCTTCGGTATATCAGAGATGCATTAACCGTGCCTTAGGTCCGCTTCTGAATCCAGGTAGTGCAGACAAAGCCCATAATGATAGCGTAGCTCAGGTATATATTGATGACGTCATCAGCAAATGTCGTGATTTTTCATCTGGTCTCGTATACTTGGAAAGAGTTTTCATAGCATTACGCGAGGCAGGATTTTCGATCAACATTGACAAGTGTCTATTCTTTAAACGGTCAATCGAATATCTTGGTAACGTGATAGAAAATGGCCAAGTTCGCCCCAGTCCTAAAAAGGTCGAAGCCTTACTGAAACAGGTTCGTCAATTTAACGGGCTCGCAGGATATTTCCGTCGGTTTATACCCGATTTCGCTCGAACTATGGCTCCCCTTTACGAATTGACTAAACAAGGCGCTAGGTGGCAATGGACTCATGTTCATGAAGAGGCACGTCAAAAAATAATACGTCATCTAACCTCTACACCGGTCCTAACAATATTCCAAGAGGGGGAACCCATTGAACTATTTACCGATGCGAGTTGTCTTGGCTTTGGAGCGATACTCGTTCAGGTAATTAACGGACGGCAGCACGTGGTAGCGTACTTCAGTATGCGTACGACCGATATTGAAAGTAGGTACCATTCGTATGAGCTTGAGACACTGGCTGTAGTCCGAGCAATCAAGCATTTCCGGCACTTCCTGTACGGGCGCCAGTTTAAGGTGATTACCGATTGTAATGCGCTCAAAGCCTCAAAGCACAAAAAGGACTTACTACCTCGCATTCATAGATGGTGGGCCTATCTCCAAAATTTTGAATTCGAGATAGAATACAGGAAGGGCGAGCGGATGCAGCATGCAGATTACCTAAGCAGAAATCCAGATCCCTTGACTGTCAACGTCTTGACCAATAATCTGGATTGGGTAAATATTGAACAAAGACGCGATACCCAGTTGCGATCCATCATAGATGCTCTGCATAATGGTGAAAATGTCCCCGGATACCTCCTCGAAGGTAACGTTCTTAAATTTGAGAGGCTAGACGCTATCTCAGGTTTACAAAAACTTATTGTTGTGCCAAAGTCTTTCCAGTGGAGCCTGATCAATAGCTTCCATTGTGCGCTCAAACACCCAGGCTGGGAGAAGACTCTTCACAAAATAAGGGAAACCTATTATTTTGAGAAAATGAGCACCACTATCCGTGACTTTGTCGACAACTGTATTGTATGCAGAACTTCAAAGCAAACATCGGGAGCTACGCAGGTACAATTACATCCCATTGCCAAGCCAGTAGTTCCGTTTGAAGTCATACACATGGACATCACGGGTAATTGGGAACTCCTAATGAGCAAGAGTACGTTGTGGTCACGGTGGACGCCTTCACCAAGTATGTGTTGCTACGTTATACTAATGAGCAGAGTCAACGCAGTACTTTGGCGGCCCTAAAGCAAGTTATCCACCTTTTTGGAGCCCCGAGGCAAATAATCGTTGACGGTGGTCGCGAGTTTTTAGGAGAATACAAAAATTACTGTGACACGTTTAACATAGTAATACACTCCATATCACCAGGAGTTAGCAGAGCGAACGGACAAGTGGAGCGGGTGATGGCAACATTGAAAAATGGTCTCATAATGATAAAAAACTATGAGACTCCAGACTGGCACACAGCTTTGGAAAGCCTTCAACTTGCCCTCAACTGCACTGTCCATCGAACGACAGGCGTGGCTCCACTTGCGCTACTGACTCGACGTCAAAACTGTGTTCCACCAGAGTTACTAAGTTTAGTTGACCTGGACAGGGAAGTAGTTAACATCGAAGCTCTCGAACGTCACGTGCAGCAAAAAATGACGCAAACGGCTCATAAAGATAAAGAAAGGTTCGATAAAGGCAGAGCTAAAATTCACCGATTTCAAAGAGGCGATTTTGTCTTGATCAAAAACAACCCCAGAAACCAAACTTCTCTTGACCTCAAGTTTAGCGCTCCTTACGAAGTTCACAGGGTTCTTGAAAACGACCGCTATCTCGTGAAAAAGGTAGTGGGACACCACGGGCGCTCTCGCAAGGTCGCACATGACCAACTGCGGCGCGCGCCACAACCTGGAGGAACCACCCAGGCGGCCGTGTCGCCTCCAGACGATCAGCAAGCCGGGCCTTCCAGCGCCGGGGCAGCCTCACAGTCACAAATCCAGCCAGCTGCGTTGTCGCCCGCAGATGACAACAATGAAAAATAACAACGGTGAGAATCTTCCAAGTCACTCTAATTTATTGTAGTCGATGTTCTATCACAAATGACAAAAAGATGCTATTGGCATGATCAGTCATCCAATAAGCCAACTATTTTATTCTATCAAAAGATGCTATTGGCATGATCAGTCATCCAATAAGCCAACTATTTTATTTTATGAAAAGATGCTATTGGCGTGTGGAGCCGTCCAATAAGCCACCTATTTTATTCTATCAAAAGATGCTATTGGCGTGTGGAGCCGTCCAATTAGCCATTTTATAAGCCTATCCTAAAAGAATAAAATGTCCCCTGTGTACCACGGCGTACGAGACCGCCCAGAGCACAGCATCGGCCTATCCCATTATCCTTAGGACCTCTGTTCTAAACAGCATCGACCTCTCATACACCTATCCTTTCCCTTTACGAATCTATGGAATTGTTACTGTTGTCATGTGGAATGAGCAGAACATTGAAAAAAAAAAAAAAAATTAAAAAAAAAAAAAAAAATTGTAGCCAAATCTACAGTTACATACAGAGCTAAGCTTATTGTTTTCATGTGAGATGAGCAGTATGCCCCCTTTGTGTTATCATTATAAAATTAATGTTTTTATTTAACTGTAGTCACATGGTGTGAACAGTAAATATTAACATTTCTTTGTTGACACCTTTACATGTAGGCTTGAGTGTACTGTGGAAGTGCCTGGCCTCACAAAGTTTACATTTCTATTACAGAAGAGATGGAGCGATGCAGAGCACGCATCGCGCATCAGAATGGCCGTGTCGCCGCGAAGATTATCTAGTTAATTATTATGACTTAATCTTGTTACCTATCTGATTGAATTGATTTATTATAAAACAATTACCTAATTACAAATCACAAATATTTCATCAGTGCCAATATGTAGAACAATTCTATGTAAGTAGATAACCTCAGGTTTGGTTGGTAGTCTTGGACATTAAATAATGTCAAGACTGACTAATTAGATCTGATGATAATTAATGCTAAACCAAGTTTTTTTAAATGAATTGCATTTTTGAACATAGTTTTGTTTATAAGTTTAAACCTAGCATTCAAATTCAAATGTTAACGGTTTTGTGAGTGACGTTCGCCTCGGGTGGGGCGAACGAGTTTATAAAAGGCGTAACTTGAGCGCGGAGCTCACTTTGCTGCCGATTTTTGGAGAGAAAACATTGTAAGTAGAATCTATGTTGGTTTGATTAAAGAATTATTATTTTGAAATGTTTTACTTGTTTTTATTTGCTGAAATTCCGTTAAGCTTGCCTTTAGCCTAAAATATAGTCCATAGCTATAGCAGAACTGATGACCAATTCTGGTCAGCGGTTCTGCTTATTTTTAAAAATAACTGTCCTGTCACAACTTCGACATATACATTCCTATTTGTGGTTCAACATATAAATCAGTTTCCATAATAATATAATATATTCCACAACTTTCACACAACGCCATCTAGTCCCAAGCTAAGCAGAGCTTGTGTTATGGGTACTAGACAACTGATAAACATATATACTTACTTATATATTTCTAAATACATACATATTATAGATAAATTACACCCAGACACAGAACAAATGATCGTGCTCATCACACAAACATTTGTCCTGGGTGGGAATCGAACCCACGACCTCCGGCATAGCAGTCAGGGTCACTACTACCACTAGACCAACAGGCCAGTCAATAATCATGTTATGCAAAAATAACTTAAGTATGGATGCATCTAACTCGTTTCCCAACCTTTTATGAACTACTGCCACCCTTTTAAGCAAACAATATTGCAACAGCCTCCTTAACCTATCACATACCCACAAAACGAGACACAATAGTAAAACAATAACACCGCGGTCTCATAGGACCGGTCGGGGATTCATGAATTAATAAAAAAAAACTTTTTACATAATATTTAATTATACCAAGTTTATATGTTGTCTCTATTACCAATCACAAATTAACCTATCATTACCTGCAAAACGAGACACAATAGTAAGACAATAACAGCGCGGTCGCATGAGACCGGTCGGGGATTCATGAATTAAATTCTCGCCCTGTAATCATGCTATTAGTGGTGGTGGTTGAGTTGTATTATTTTTAACGCCCCCATGTTGCTGTTGGAGGTTGGACCCGCTACCGCCCCCCAAAATTGCTCCAGCGCCCACTAGGGGGCGGTACGCCCCTATTGGGAACTTACGATCTAAACTATACCTAATGTTTCCATTCTTCATTTTTCCAAGACAGCCAAATTAAACAAATGAACATTTCCACTCTTTATTTTAGATTAAAAATAATAGATGATGACATTGACCTATCCAAGCTTCGTACCCTGGATGGTGACGAGCTGGATGTGTTCGACCAGGGCGAGGATGCCCCACAGATAGCTGGTATCATTGATGACAGGCCTGAGGATGTCAAGAAAGCCGAGCAGTTCAGTTCTAGTTCCAAATGGAAGATTATTAATCAGGTTAGTTATAACAATAACTTATATTTTATTCTTACTTACTTTTTTAAAAACAAATTCTATTCAATAAATGGCCTAATATTAGGATAGTTTGAAAGAATTAGGGTGGCTCTGAAGCTCAAATGGATTCAGTTGTCCTTTGAACCAAGGTGGGTTTTAGTCAGTAAAAGTTTGACAATCCCTGTTGCTCCACCCTTTGCGGGAGGGGTTATCACCAGAAAAAAATGGCCTATTTTCATGCTGAAAAAGTTCCAGCCGTATCTATAATACCTTGTATTTTATTGTATCTGTAAAGCATTCTTTTGGTCACAGTGTAATAATTTGTGATCTCCACTGGCTGTTAAATAGTTAATCAATTATTGCAGAGATAGACAAATATAGCTTTGTCAACTCAGCTACTTTTAAAAATAATTAAAAACTTTTGTCTAATAAATTTTTCATTAGTGTTATGTTCATATAACTGCTAATAACAGTGTATATGTCGCAGTAAGATAGATAGAGCCGTAATATAGTTATATCCCTAGGAATATAATTATATACCGTAACATAGTTATACGAAAGCGATTCATTACTATCTCACTAGGAATATAGTTATAAAACGGCCCAAGTTTAGTGATATACTTATATTACTAGATTAAGTTTAGTGAAATAGCTTTCGGAGTATGCGGCGGTTGTGTTTACGCGCTCCCAAATGCAACACAGCTTTCAAACATTACTTTGAAAGATCCTATACCAAATGAAAACTTATCACTGAGAGAAATATGCCAAAAATGGTTGCGCTTTGGTGGCTAAGGTTATTTAAAATGTTCCTGTAAAAAAACGAATATACAGTGTTCTACTAAAATATGTGCCTGTAAGAAGCATTCAGTTCAGCATTCAGAAATATAAATCTACCATATATAATTAAATAAAACAAAATTTTATTGGTTTTATCTTTATTAATATATCATTCATCATTCTAAAGCTATTCCTCTAAAAACATATTTTAGTCATAGATTCTTTATTTTCCTTGGTCCACATCTTTACAATAAACTTCACGAAATTCTTTCCTTGAACTCTTTGAATAAACATAATTTTAACCACACAAGTTCTAAAACACCATCTTTTCTGCCACACATTTATGCACACCATAACACTATCATTCACACACACACACACACACAATGTCACAAACATACACACACGCGCACACAAGTCTTATTAAAACCTCCCCATAAATACACACAACATCATCTCATCATCTGCCTAGCCTTTTCGCAACTATATTGGGGTCGGCTTCCAGTCAAGCCGGATTTAGATGAATACCAGTATTTTACGAGGAGCGGCTGCCTACCAGACCTCCACAACCCATTAACTGGGGTAACACGATACTTCATGGCAAGACTGGAGTCAGATTTACTGGCTTCTGACTATCCGTAACGACTGCCAAAGATCTCCAAATGACAGCCGGGACCAACGGCTTAACGTGCTTTCCGAGGCACGGAGGAAACTCGTTATGTTAAGATGGTCACCCATCCACAGACCAACCTAGGCAAGCGTTGCTTAACCTTGAAGATCGACCTATGCGGCTGTTATTATCTAGCCACGAGCTCCTCAAAGCCACGAGCTCCTCACAACATACATACTTTTATAATTGTAATTTTATTTTATTATTTTCCTATTGTCTCTTGTCATTTACTCCTGTGATCATTAAACTCACAAAATATTTGTGTTTTGTCTAACTTGCTGTACTAATAATTATGTAAGCTACTTAATATGTAACTTGGAACAGGTGGGGACCTGGTGACGTGTATTACAGGTGTTTACTACCTACCACAGGCACCAGCGATCCACAACCAAAAAAATTGTTAGCTATGGTTAATAATGAAAGATTGTTGATAGTGTAAGATTTTTGGCTTGTGGTGTGAAATAAACTTATTATTATTATTATTATTTATCAACTTTATGTATCCTGCTGCTAGTTATAACAATAACACATATTAAAGTAATTATAATTAAAACGATTATATTTTTGGAATTTAAACATACTAACAATACATTTAAAACTAATCAAACATTAAAAATCTTTTAAAGCCAAACAGTTTTGAGATATCTTATCAACAAGTTGAGTTCTCGGTTTCTTTAAAAGTATTCTTTAATTTTTGTTCAGACAAGAAAAATAATCATGACATCTAGAATTACATAGCACTGAATGCTTCTTACAGACACATATTTTAGTAGAACACTGTAAATTCGATTTTTTACAGGAACATATTAAATAACCTTGGCCACCAAACCGTGACAATTTTTAGCATATTTCTCTCAGTGACAAGTTTTCATTTGGTATAGGATCTTTCAAAGTAATGTTTGAAAGCTGTGTTGCATTTGGGAGCGCGTAAACACAACCGCCGCATACTCCGAAAGCTATTTCACTAAACTTAATCTAGTAATATAAGTATATCACTAAACTTGGGCCGTTTTATAACTATATTCCTAGTGAGATAGTAATGAATCGCTTTCGTATAACTATGTTACGGTATATAATTATATTCCTAGGGATATAACTATATTACGGCTCTATCTATCTTACTGCGACATATATAAGAACAAGACTATCATAAACAGGGTATGATGTCGTTACAACTTCATTTAAAGAACACTGATTTCACCTTTCAGGAAACTGAATTATATGCTGTTCACTAGAACAAAACGAGAAGTAGAAAATAACTAAAATTGTATTCACAGGATGATGGCTTCAACAGTAAATTAGAAATCGAAGAAATTAAAAGTGAAATCAAACAATCTGAGAAAGAGAATGAACTTATCTTTGGCAAAATGTACAGTGATTCGGAAGACGAGAAAAAAAATGATTCCGATCTCTCTCCACCAAGGAAACGGGATACCGATAACGCAACAAATACTTCCGATGACAGATCTCCCAAAGACAAAAACAAAAAAAATGACAGCAATGAACCTCCTAGAACCGAAAAACCTAGGGAGAGGGTGCGCAAGCCTAGCCGGTGGGGAGATTTCCCCCCTGAAGACCCTGCTACATTACAGCCATCGACATCAGAACATTCCCCAAGACCTGTCTCATCACAACGAAAAAACAAAAATTACGACTCAGATGCGTCTCCACCAAGAAAATCTAAAAAGAATTATGATTCAGACCAGTCACCTCCTAGGAAATCAAAGAAAAGCCATGATTCTCCAACGAGGAAATCGAAGAAGAATTACGATTCAGATGTGTCGCCTCCAAGGAAATCTAAAGGAGATAGCAGGAGACGTGGTGAATCGCCAGGATTCTTATCTCCGTCTAAAAAGCAGAGGTACTCCCCACAAAGGCAGAGCCACAAAGATAGGCATGAAAGATACCAGAGCAATCCGAGGCAAGACAAGTCTCGCAAGCACAGACATTCCACGGATTCTGATCTCTCCCCGCCTAGAAAAAATAGGAGGGATAAATCAGCCTCTCCACCGAGAAAGAACAGAAATAAAAGAAAAAATAGTGACTCTGATCAATCGCCTCCTAGGAGGGAAAGAGAAAGGGACACTTCAGAAAGAGATAAGAGTAGGAGAGGTAACGATAGTCCGCCGCCTTCGAACAAAAAAATGGCGAAGACGCTAGAAGGCAAATTGGCGGGATTACAAGACGCACGACAGTTGAGACAGGAAAATGAGAGTTTCAGAAGGAGGGAAGAAGAGGTTTTCAGTAAGATGACTGATGAAGTGTCAGGCAGAAATGCTCAGGTCGTGTCGAGGAAAAGTGAGTAAATATCTTCCAAAGCTTTGTAGTTTTTTACTTTATTTGTGGTCATAATATTGAGGAGCTCGTGGCTAGATAATAACAGCCGCACAGGTCGATCTTCAAGGTTAAGCAACGCTTGCCTAGGTTGGTCTGTGGATGGGTGAACATCTTAACATAACGAGTTTCCTCCGTGCCTCGGAAAGCACGTTAAGCCGTTGGTCCCGGCTGTCATTTGGAGATCTTTGGCAGTCGTTACAGATAGTCAGAAGCCAGTAAATCTGACTCCAGTCTTGCCATGAAGTACCGTGTTACCCCAGTTAATGGGTTGTGGAGGTCTGGTAGGCAGCCGCTCCTCGTAAAATACTGGTATTCAGCTAAATCTGGCTTGACTGGAAGCCGACCCGAATATAGTTGGGAAAAGGCTAGGATGATGATTGTGGTCACAATGTTAATATGTTTCATGTTTTTTCAGACAAAAGAGAAACTTCAGAGGAAAGACAGAAGCTAAAAGAAAAGGCAGAACGACAGAAAGAATTAGATGAGAAGTACAAGAAATGGACTAAAGGGTGAGTCACATATTTGGTTAACTAATCAGTCATTAACACGTAGTTCTGGTGACTTGTTGAAAATTCGCCTAAATCTAATAAGGGTAATTTTAAATGCATATCTGTATAATTTTTCAGCACACTAGATAACTCCACTAACTGAATGCATACCAGAAAAGCGAATGTTGTGCAAAAACCAATTCATTAACTAAACATGACCATTAAAAAAAACTAAAAAATCCCATCTTTTTTTTGGAATTAACACCAAAAATGTGATTCGTACATCGGATATACGATTTATAAAACAAAAAACGAATTGTTTATTAGTACCACGGGGTCTCATTCGTAACAAAGAAAGTTTGGTTCAAATAAATGTCACTAGATGGCGCGACATGTATTGATCTGTGGTTGAAGTGTGTATAATTTTTAAGTTT
This sequence comes from Mythimna separata, assembly GCA_030763345.1. Classification (NCBI taxonomy): domain Eukaryota; kingdom Metazoa; phylum Arthropoda; class Insecta; order Lepidoptera; family Noctuidae; genus Mythimna; species Mythimna separata. Next base: position 11,045,124 of record CM061190.1, read on the forward strand.
TTATTTTTTCTGTCTTTATTAAGATTTATTCATACATAATCAACTCTCATACACACAAAATTATGGAACAATGGGCTCTTATTTCAAATTTTCATAGATGATTGGAATGAACAATTAATATTTATACCAGTAGATGGCGCTGTATTAAATTTCAAAGGTTAACAACTAGATTTTTAAATTTTGTTTTGTTTAATAATATCACAGATAATATGAGTACGTAGCAGCAGTACAAAAGCACAGTGTACAGTGCCATTTTAATGTCATCTATTACGAATAAAAGTATAATATAACCCTTCTTGCAAAGTCGCTGCTAACACCATCTATTGGGAACGAACGCGATTGATGTACTAACAAAAATAGCCAGCATAGGCAGATGAAATACGCTAGTTACGACGGGACAATTTCTTTGTATGGGATGTGGCATCTGTATGCCAATATTATATTATCTGTGTTAGTACTGACGGGCACTCTAAATTACACACATTTGTCATTTCGAACAGGGTGAAATTGGTTAGGTTAGAACTATGACCAAACCACTTCTCAATTTTATTTTAAATGATGTCCCTAAATGTAAATGATGTAAATTAGGTGATGGATTTCCTTAAAAAAAGTGTATGTTTTTTGATCTAATTGTTAGATATATTATTTTGATATAGATGTTTTATCTCACGAAAGCGGGTAACCCATACTTGTGTAAGTGTACATGTACACTGACTTTGTGTGCGTAAGCTCGGGAGCGCTCAGTCGCGGCTGGGTCGCCGGCTGAGTCAGTAGTGCTTCTTGGTTCGCGTCAAAATAATTTATCGAGTACCGTCAGCATGCGAGGTACGAAGAAACGGAGGAAAGTTGTTCGCAGTGCGATAAGGCAACTTAATGTTCATGTTTGTTGTTTGTAATATATTAATGTATTTATTTATTTCAATTACTAGCTATACTTACAGTACGCACCAAAGCGTATAGCTAGCCAACAACTTACAAACTAGAGAATTTTACACAGATATTGATCATTTCTTTGGACGGAAAGCACCACAGAACAAAGAAGTAGTTAGAAGTGCCCTTACACTGGCTATGCACGGAAACCCGTGTTGCCAAACTCACACACTTGCAAATCAAATTGTCCATTACACTCATAAAGAACAGTGATACGATTGGCTACAAATTACAAACGTAACTTTTACAAATGGTCTTCTTATTGCTTGCCAAAATTAAGTCTTATTACAACGGTCGAAAGTTGATATTTTTTGACATGACACAAACAATAAAGACGTTTTTCGTCCAACAACCTTATATTGACTAGTTTACAACGAGTTCAGCTACTCAACGCTAGATGGCATTGTAACCAATTTATTCTATTCAGAACGTTAATACCTTTGAAATAGATGTCATATTCGTATGCACATGTTATCTGTTTTGCTACTCATTTAGAGATGTAGACAGATTTCGATATTTTAATATCGATGATACGTATTTCATTCGGGTGGTGAGCAATGTGGTTATTTATTAACGATAATCAACATTTTCCATTACAAGCATTTGTATGATATGCTTAATAATGGAAAAGGTTGATCATCTTTAAATTATCAAATCTATGTTAAAGAGATATTTGTATGTGAAGGAGGACCTTATTTTCATATTTGATTAAATCTACAATGTGCAGTTTTGAAGCTGCAAAACATTTTGGGAGGGTAAAAATATTTATTGACCTTGAATATTTATTTAATAATTGCCGTTTCGATTGCCGTTTAGTTTTATGATGATAACGTATATCAATATATTTTGCCGTGCCGTTTTCATTAAGTTCGTAATGTGTTTAGATGCAGGAAATTCCCCTAATTGATAGTAACTTATATTTTAAGTTTTATTAAAATCCGTTAAGCCTTTCGAGCGTGAAGAAGGAAGAAACATACAAACTTTCGGCCTATAATAATAGTGCATGCAATCCACATCTACGACGGATGCAGGCTACGTGTTGTTAAAACTTTGAGATTTCCGTGCAATCTAATACCTAAGATATTTAAAAATTAAGTATGCACATGAACCTTTCGACAAAAAATCTGAAAGATGGCGTGAGCCATAAAATGAAGAGTTAGGAATAAATAAAATTATCGATACCGAACTTCTTTACAGATGTGTCCCATCCCTAATTGAGTAGCGTCGAAGTTACTAGAATGTATGTTATGATCTTCCAGATAGCGGCCAAGGGGTTTTTGACTTTGTTACGGTGAACATAAGGTTGTTTCTAGTTTGAATTGAAGTCACAAAATGTATTATTGTCATTAAAATCAAATATATTGAAAAATAGCAAAGTTAAGTAATTATAGATGATACGTTACACCTCCAGAACATACATTATTTTTTCTGCTATCGTTTTTGTAGGTCAAAACCGCATAACTGGGCATATTTCTGAATATTTCGTGTATTTTAGAGCCAACCAATCGCGACATGTATCTGACGGCGAATGAGCTAAATGTTGCGCGTTTGAGCATAATATTGACACGCGTGCGATATCTGAGGGGCACTTCTAACTACTTCTTTTTTCTGTGGAAAGCACGTTAAGCCGTTGGTCCCGGCTGTCATTTGTAGATCTTTGGCAGTCGTTACGGATAGTCAGAAGCCAGTAAATCTGACTCCAGTGTTGCCATGAAGTACCGTGTTACCCCAGTTAATGGGTTGTGGAGGTCTGGTAGGCAGCCGCTCCTCGTAAAATACTGGTATTCAGCTAAATCCGGCTTGACTGGAAGCCGACCCCAATATAGTTGGGAAAAGGCTAGGCAGATGATGATTGATCATTTCTTTACTGCTATATAAAAAAAAAAAAGAATTTCGGTTCCTAAACAATCAGGGCGTTCAGCAGATTATTTATGTGGCGTAACCACGGTAACCACAAAAACTATCGTAGGAGCATCGACGCGCGCACCAGCGCCTGTCAGTCTGCTTCGCTCACAGATGACAGACGCCACACTCTTACTTTTGCTGTGTTAACTATACTAATGGTGAGAATAAACTATTGAAAAAGTATCTGGTCCGTTTGATTGTGTTCCACCACCACAACACATCAACATGTTAAACGATTTTATAACTGTTTTGTTTATTTGAGGCTCGTCAAATGATTGCAAATATTTATAATTTGTCAAAGAAGAATATTAATTCACGGAACTTCATCGAGAACCAAATTGTGATTTATCATATTTACGTAATATTACAAAACGCACTGCAGCAGCGACGGGGGTAAGTGAAAGAACAGTGCAAAAAACTAATAAAAGAAGGAAGAGATGTTGCAAGTACATATTCGAATTTTATGTCACCCATGAAAAACCGAAGAAAAAGAGAAAATAAAGGTGGATTTACAGGTGACGTTGTACGGAGCACAATACAAAATTTTCATATCGTACTAAAACAAATTCCAACATTAAATCAAATAAAATAAATAAATTGTTTATTTGGTCTCAAAAGGTTACATTACAAGTGTTAATGAAACAGCCCCAGTAAGTTATTATTAATATTTGTGTTGGGGTTATTTCGTTCCTTCCCTTAATTGTATAACATTGGCAAAGCTAAGGTCAGTTTGAATGTAAAATTTGGTTTCGATGGATAAATGATAAATGATATTTATTCTGCAAATAGGTTTTTTCAAACTCTTTTACACGTCAATTTTCTTTGGACTTTTTTTTTTTGTTACTAGATGAGGCCGGTGTTTCCTAACTGACTACCCTGAGAAGAAACACCGAAACAAACTCAGGGGTCACAGTCTCTTTTAAAGTCCATACAACATGTAAGTAAGTCATATGCGAACCATGCAGATTAGTGTCCGAGATGGCCTTTTGAAGAAAGAACCATGCAAATTTGAGTGGACCTATCCAGTCAGTGCAAGCATTTGTCATTATTCGCAAAGCTCAACTCAGGACTACTAAGGAGCTCTACGACTTGACGAACAATACCAAAGAGAGGACATAATGGTTAGGCCACAGAAAACACTCGAATTGCCGGACATAAGTTAAAATGACTAAAAAAAAATAAAAACTAAAAAAGCAATCCACATAGTCCTCACATTCACAAAAAAGAAAAACAAAATAATACAAAGTGTAATACTTAACAAATTAAGCATTTTTGTCAAACAGAAATAAAAAAAATAATAATTAAAAAATGTCAAATTGTAAAGTAAAAATTATTTTACAATGTCAAATTGTAAAGTAAAAATTATTTCACAATGTCAAATTGTAATAAATAAATTTCAAATTGTAAAATAGTACAATCGAAAACAAAATAAAATAAGAAGATAAGACAACAGTTGTAGTGCGCACTGGAGCGGGTCAATCCCAAGCCTTTACGTCCTCAACGTAGTCCTTTACAGTGTAATAAGCCTTTTGGCAAAGTTTTCGCTTAACAAAAGATTTGAACTTATTAAGGCTTAGTTCTTGCATATGACTAGGAAGCCTATTATAAAAGCGTATACATTGACATCTAAATGAACCCCCTATTTTTTTGAGCCTGGTTGCAGGAACAACAAAATTATGTTTGTTCCTGGTATTAAAATTGTGAATATCACTGTACTTTTTAAACATGTTTTTGTTTTTATGGGCGTACAAGATATTTTCATAAATATACTGTGAAGGCACAGTCATTAAATTAATTTCTTTAAATTTATCTCTGAGGGAGCATCTGGGACTTAATTTATAAATCGAACGAATAGCCCTTTTCTGCAAAACAAAGATTGTCTGGATATCGGCGGCATTTCCCCACAGTAGAATACCGTACGACATGACACTATGGAAATAACTAAAATAAACTAAACGGGCTGTCTCTACATCAGTTAAATTTCTTATTTGTCTAACAGCGTAAGCTGCAGAGCTAAGTTTCTTCGATAATTTGTCTATATGTGGGCCCCACTGAAGCTTAGCATCTAGAGTTATGCCCAAGAACACTGTTGCATCTTCAGGACTCAACTCTTTACCTTTAACTAGTACACTAGTGTTTACTTGCCTAACATGTGGCATGGTAAACTTAATACACTTTGTTTTTTTTTTCATTAAGATGGAGGTTATTTACATTAAACCAGTGTATTATTTTCGAAAGAACTACATTTATATCGTCAGTAACCGTCTGTTGACGTTTCATTTTAAACAAAAGTGAAGTGTCGTCTGCAAACAACACTATATTATGGTTATCCTTGATGAGGTAAGGTAAGTCATTTATATAAATAAGAAACAAAAAGGGGCCAAGAATTGAGCCCTGAGGGACACCCATTTTTGCTACGGATCCGGGAGATCTTTTCCCATTTACATCGACTGTCTGAATCCTATTACTCAGATAAGAAGTAAGAAGATTCAGAGAGGAGTTCCGGATCCCGTAATGGCGAAGCTTCCTGATTAAAGTTTCATGGAGAACACAATCGAATGCCTTGGATAAGTCACAAAAAATGCCCAGAGCATCGCATTTGTCTTCCCATGCATCATAAATATGACCTAAAAGTTCAACCCCGGCATCGGTTGTTGAACGACCCCTTGTAAAACCAAATTGTTTAGTATGTAACAATTTGTGTCTATTGAAAAATCTTTGTAATTGCTCTAAAATGAGTTTCTCGAATATTTTACTAAAGGTAGGTAGTACTGAAATGGGTCTATAATTCGTGGGGTCAGAAGTACTACCCGTTTTAAACAATGGTATTATTTTACTACACTTCATTAAATCCGGAAACTGTCCACAATCAATACAATTATTAAAAATAAGTGCTAGACTAGGAGCTACAACGTTGATAATGGTTTTAACAACATCCACAGAATTTCCCCATAGATCTGTGGTCTTTTTTACATTCAGAGTGTTAAAAGTTTTAATTATGTCCGCAGGAGTCACATGATCGAAATTAAAATCAAAATCGCAAACTTCAACATTTTCTTTAAGTAGGGACTCTGCAGCAGGATGTCTCGTAACGCTGCGTAAGTTATTAAATAAATTGGGCAACAAGTGGCAACTTTATTATTTTGTTCAATAGCGATGAGCTTGCTAACGCTACCTGTAGTTACGCACACAAGAGCGAGTGTCTATACACATCACAACTACAAGTATGGCTCACCCGCTTTCGTGAGATAAAACAACTATAATAGTTATTCGTTCAGTAAATCAGTTCTGCAAATACTATTAAACAGTATCTATATTTGATTTGATTTATTTAGTGTGCATAACTTTGAAATTTTTTCTTCGAAAAAGGAAATAAAACAGATGTTGATTGAAATACATGCGAACCTAAAATATATGTTTAGCATTAGCATTATCGGCCTTATAATGTTCCCACTGCTGGGACTCAGGCCTCCTCTCTTGGAGAGGTAATGGGCAATAATGGGATTGGTGTATGTCACATGTCTTCGAGTTTTTGGTTCTAGGAAATATAAAGGGTGTAAAAAAACCCTTAACGAAAACGAAAACCCCATATTCTACACATCACTAGGATACTTTTTTTCTTCTAGACCATACCTGGGAATTCACTACTTCTGAAGATATTGAAGGTCAAAGTCAACATTTTTTTTTAGTTTTTTTTTTCAAAATCGTATTCCAAGTATCATTAGTAAACTTTCTTCCGAACAAACGTTATCAAAATTATCAATTTTTCATAGTCAATTACGCATTTGAAGTTACTAAAATGCATTGAAAACTTAACACAACGAGCGCCTCACACACAAAAGCGTGCGGTCGGTTCAACGACCAAGCGCGAGCGGCCGAACGCGCAGCTGATCGGAATTATTATAAATTATTTTTTAAAGATGAAAAAACAAAAGTTTTTTCCCAGCAATATTTTTTGGTCCAAGTTACATAATTACACGTACAGAATGTGTAATTATCGGCTTTGTGATCGGTCTTTTTACACACTGTATGTTTAATTGCAGTATAAAGCAGCTTGAAGATCAAGAGGCTCGCGTCCAGGAGTTCCTGCATGAGTCTGCTAAACCTCTGGCGCGTCTCCGAGACGATCGCGACCTGGAAGATAACCTGAAGCAGGTGGAGAGGGCGGGAGACCCGATGTTGCAGTACATGAGGGACAGGAAGAGGGAGCGAGGGGAATTGGGGCCAGGTTAGTCATCCGTTTAACCTATCACATACCCACAAAACGAGACACAATAGTAAAACAATAACACCGCGGTCTCATAGGACCGGTCGGGGATTCATGAATTAAATCAAATATATCAATAACAAGACGGTCCGGGCAACTGCCCGCTACTCGACTTCGGGGGGCGGTATATGCTGTGATCACGCGGAGAACTCTAATGATGATAATGCATTATTTTGAATTTAAGTTCGTATCTGGCTTCATAGATGTCGCTACATCTGGCGTCATAGATGTCGCTACAAACCTCTGACACTCGGAGATGCTGTAGAGTGCGTCTAATAAAAGCGCGACCTGGAGTTTTTTTAAATTTAATTGGCAACATTATTGTGTCGCAATTGTAGGAAATAAAAAAAATGTGAAGTGTCAAAACCTGATTCTCCTACTAGTTAGTAATAACTACTAATAACACATCCAAAATTTTTGGATTTAACCTCTTTTTCTCAGGTCGCGCTTTCATTAGACGGACTTTAGCTTCCTATTGGTTAAAATACCAATAATCAATAGTCAATACTTCCTAAGATCTTTAGTAAATTTATAAACAAAATTTACCTGTTTTGTTTGTCCAAATAATAATCATATTTATCCTTTAATTACAGAAAAACCAATATACAAAGGGCAGTTTCCGCCAAATCGCTTCAATATTCGGCCTGGCTACCGCTGGGACGGCGTCGACCGCTCCAACGGCTACGAGAAGAAATACTTCGAGCAACAGAGCAAGCGCAAGGCTCAAGAAGAAGAAGCGTATAAGTGGAGCACTGAAGACCTGTAATATGCTTCTTATTTACACGGGTATAGAGTCGAAGTTAGCGTGGCAGGAACATTATGATAATGTGTAGCAAATTACGTAATTATGTATGTAAGAGATTGTAAATATTTTTTATAGCATTAAAGTTATTAGGCAATGTGATTTTAGTTGTTTTCTTTTTTAATATATCACATACCCGAGAAACGAGACACAATAGTAAAACAGTAACAGGTTGGGGATTCATGAATTAATGGGGTTGTTTCACATTAAAATTTGGTTAGTTTAAAATAAAATAAAAAGCTGTCAAATTGTGCAATATGCCCCGCGACACGTGAATATCTATGTTCTACCGCACTAATATTTATTTACACTACTGGAAGAAATTAATTTAAATTTATGGGCAATTTTCTAAAGATCGTAACTTCGAGAGAAATTCAATGGTCGTACAGACCACTTAAAAAATGTAATTTGTAACACCAAGTGTCTACTTTTTGAAAAAACTCTAAAATTTTATAGCGTCGGCGATTTTTGAGTGATCTTAGAAAAGTTTAGTTAAGTTTATTTTTTGCTTAATTACTAAGGATCGGATACTTTGTTCATTTAGCTTTCATTCACATTGATACGTACTCTTCCGACCGAGATATCGGTCTGCGAATATGAAAAGATCGTTATCGTTCCTTCGTATCCTTCAGATCGAAGGCAACGAAGGAACGGGGTGGGGTTTAGTCAGTAAGAGTCTGACACGCCCTCCCCCTCCCCCCAAGAGCGGGAGAAGTCATTCTGATGCTTCCAAAAAAATTAAAAAGGATCCTTTTGTCTTTGATTATAATTATTATCGATATCTCAGCAACTAATGATCGCACAGAAAGTAAAAGGGGAGTTTCAAGAACTTGATAACTTATATTAAAAGATTGTACGAATGTGGGTTTGTTATTACTTCACACTCAAATGGCTAAACAGGAGGAGCTCGTGGCTAGATAATAACAGCCGCATAGATCGATCTTCAAGGTTAAGCAACGCTTGCCTAGGTTGGTCTGTGGATGGGTGACCATCTTAACATAACGAGTTTCCTCCGTGCCTCGGAAAGCACGTTAAGCCGTAGGTTCCGGCTGTCATTTGTAGATCTTTGGCAGTCGTTACGGATAGTCAGAAGCCAGTAAATCTGAGTCCAGTCTTGCCATGAAGTACCATGTTACCCCAGTTAATGAGTTGTGGAGGTCTGGTAGGCAGCCGCTCCGCGTAAAATACTGGTATTCAGCTAAATCCGGCTTGACTGGAAGCCGACCCCAATATAGTTGGGAAAAGGCTAGGCAGGTGATGATGATGACTCAAATGGCTAAACAGATTTGGATGAAATTTGGTACACGGGTAAATCATGTCCAACTAAATAAAATGAAATAAATAACAAGCACATGCGCAGCTATTGTACATGAAGTTTAAATAAATAAATTTCTACATAAACACAAACTAGTATTCAATGTAAATGGGTTTTTTTACAAAATGAAATCACGATAAAAATGTTTATATAATTTATTTATTAAGAAAAGATGTAAACCAGAGAAATAACTACAGATATCTGTATCATTTTAATAATAAATAAAATATCTATTTGCTTATTAGTAAAATTGTCAATGCTACATACATATATATTGCTATAATTTACGTGAAGGCCTCATGTATAAAACTAAATAATAATACACAAATCATTACATTGGAACGTGCCGAAGATAAAATTATTTAAATAGGAAAACGTGAATTTAGAAAAAGTATAGTTTAGGGACAAAAACACCTAAATCTAAAGACATTCATGATCGCAGTTTGGTACAAGAATATACTTATTTTGAATTCAATACTGCTGGACATAGGCCTCCCCCAAACGTCGCCACAACGACCGGTCCTGTGCGTCTCGCATCCATCGGATTCCTGCGACCGACGCGGCGACGCCAGGTCATACAATGTTTTGCTTTATCGACATTCTTGAGTTGTTGTTAGCTTACCGTCATCATCAAATTCCGTTCTGCTGGTTTATATAACTAGTTACCGCCTGCTGCTCCACCCTCTTAAGATTAGGACTCCCCACCTTTAAGAGATGTCCATACAAAATTATCAATTTTGTTATTTAACCAATATTCTTACATATTGTCTGTTTTTTAAACCCTGAGACTATAGTATATTTGAAATTACTTGTGTCAATTTAGTCTCAGGGTATAAAAAACAGACGATAGTTAGCGCAAACATTTTTAAGTCATGAAAAAAATATAATTAAGAAACGTTTTTTCTTATTATTTCGTTTTTTTTTTTTTCTTGAAACCACCCGTTTAGAGCGGATAAATCAAAACAAAATCGATAGTCGGAATGTTAGCCAGACTAACGAATAGCAATTGGTTTGAATATAACCAAGTGATAGATGATTGATAATGTAGCTAACACATCCGAAAACATACTAACACATTAATAGATTCGGAAGATTTATTTTTGTACCAAACTTTAACATCGCAATATTAAAAACACACTAAAAATATTCAAATGAGCAACTCATAGACAAACACATTGTTTTATTGCTTGTTAAGACACTTATTATAAGCAAAATTTTAAATTATCAGATAAATCAGGACAGTTTTTTTGGGCTAAAAGGGTAATGTGTTAAAGGCCTATTACACCACTCGTTTTAACGAACGGTCTTACAGCCGAAACCAATAACCTATCTGTCACATATCGGAGATAGAAAAACAAATGAAACAACAGAAAACATGATATTTTTTTTTATTGTATCATTTGTTTTACAATCTCCAGTATGCCAAAACTGGAGATCGATAGGTTATTGTTAGTCTACGTCGCGTAGTGTAATGAGGGTAAGACGGTGTTACTCGTAATTCCGACAGCAAAACTGCGCTCGACGTATCGAGTAGTGTAGTAAACTATTATTTATTTTCCCACAAAAAACTGTCATATTTTTAAATTTAGCATAATATAATTAATTTTAAAGTAAACAATCTGATTTTTCACTAAATGAGTTGAGATAATTTTACTAAAACATTAAACCAATGCCTTGATTTCATACAGTATTCAATGGCGAGGTATATTAGTGTAACAACGTTTTTATTTTTTATTAAGTCTATTTCTCTGATAACTTCGCGAAAAATTAAAATATTTACTTAATTATTATAAGTAAAATATTAAAGAAGTAGATTAAAAATGTTTATAGGTAAGTTACCTACGTTTTTTTAAGAGTTAGTACTAAATATGGGTAGGTACAATATAAAAGTGATGTAGAAGTTTAAATTGCATTACTTTTCGCGAAGTTATAACTAGCTACATTCTTACATCCGATTCATTTCTATTGCATAATCAAAATATATATTATTCTCATTTCGTTCTATTTATATTTTATTATCTTTTGATAGCTTTTTTAAGCCGGATATTCGTGAACACAAAGAACGATCCAAGGTTCAATTATATAACATTAAGGTGTCGCATATTATTTTGAAAATCTTTTTATGTAAATCGAAAACGGATCTAAAACGATATTTATTTATTTTAAATAAAAAATATCCACAACACAACACTGACGTAAACTAATTTTGCATTGACTTAAAAGGCTAGAGTTTAGATCCGAAAAAATAATGATTTATTTTTTCCAACAGACTCCTCCATAAATGAAGTTGTTTTTTTTTATATTTATTTCATAAACGTTATCAATGCTTTGCCTTGATTTGTATAAGTGAAACGAAATTTAGACCAACAGGATTGTCCTTTGAGATCACGAACAACTAAGAGTGGAAGTTTCAATGGAAGATCAAATGGAGTACTGAAAGGCGGTAAACTTGTAGATTCATGTCTTTTGCTAAATTCTATTTGCCTAATGGCGCATTTTCACTGGTCGTTTACTCGTTCGGTATACCGCATGCGGGGAGTCCCCGCATGCGGGATAACAACCAATGAAAGTAACATGTTCGTTATACCGTCTGCGGTTCCCCGAATGCGGGCCATGTGACACGCGTTCCAGTAATCTCTCGCACCCGGCATGCGGGCCCTATCGACTAATGAAAATGCGCCATAATTCTGGAAAGCATATGATAATATGTTCTTCAGAAACCAATTATGATATAGGTATTAGTGATGTTACGAATAGTCGCATATTTTTTGATATTCGCATTTACAAATTTGAATATAATAACAATATAACTAAAAGTCAGTAGTTTATTTATTGACTGCACTGAAATATGTATTTTCATCTGACAAAAATTTAAATCTCACTTTGGCCCATGTTTTAGTAACCAATAGTAAAGTACCATTACCTATTTATAGATTTTGCAAAAGACTAAAAAGTACTTAGAAAATTTATAAAACAGATTGTAATTTAAATTTAATAATAGTAAATTCTACCGATATCGGTTACATATAGGACACAGCACAATACAAATGCGATCAACAATAAGAATAGGACTGACTATCCACCATCTTGGTATGTTTTAGCTATTAAAGTAAGGTCTACTGTCCATAGACGCGTAGCTTCATACAGTACGGCCGTTATAAGTTGGCGAGTCTGAAGTTAGGCTCTACGAATTTTAGCGTTTGAAAACTCGTACAAAAATAAAGGTTTTAAAAAAGTAAATGCAATTTGCAATTGTTATTGCAGTTAAAAACTGTAATTGGCATTTATTTTTTTAAAACCTTTATTTTTGTACGAGTTTTCAATCGCTAAAATTCGCAGAGCCTAACTTCAGACTCGCCAAGTTATAACGGCCGTACTGTACACTGGAAATAAAACATGATGGCGTACTTGGTCATAAAAAAATATATGACCGTGGTGGCATGAACACGAAAATATTTGTCGGATTAATCGTGAAACGGCTAAAATGAAATAGGTTAACAATCAAGTCCATTCCTACTTTGACCACAACAAACACTTATTTTAATGCACTCTAATTTTACAACCTGCTGTTACAATTACATATTATTATCTATATATATAAAAATGAAACCCGTTTTCGTTGTCACGACATCACATGAAAACGGCGTGACCGATTTGGCTGATTCTTTTTTTAAAATGTTCCTTGAAGTTCAATGATGGTTCTTACGGAGAGAAAAATTCAAAAAAAAAAAGTTAGGCAAAGTAGGGTAGGTAGGGTAGTGTAGGGTAGTGTAGGGTAGTGTAGGGTAGTATAGGGTAGTGTAGTGTAGGGTAGGTAGGGTAGTGTAGGGTAGGTAGGGAAGGTAGGGTAGGGTAGTGTAGGGTAGTGTAGGGTAGTATAGGGTAGTGTAGTGTAGGGTAGGTAGGGTAGTGTAGGGTAGGTAGGGAAGGTAGGGTAGGGTAGCGTAGGATATGTAGGGTAGTCATTTGACGGGAGCGAAGCCGCGGGTAAAAGCTAGTTAACAATAATTATCAGCTTCATATTTTACTAAAGTTTGCTAATCAATCTATAGGTCGCTCGCCATTTGATATATTTAACATAATTTTGCTTGAAACAGTTTTAGATATATATTATTATGTATTTGATGGTTTTTGCATTGATATGTGTATTTTAGACAGTTTTAGAAGCATTCGAATTGCAGCTCAAATATTCCCACTACTGGGACTCTGGGAGAGGGAGTGTGGGCTGTAATTTACTATGCAAGCCCAGGATTAGTGGTTTCCTTACGTTTTTCTTCAAACCCATTTCTTTACGAGTTTTTTATAATTCTTATTATTAGCCAAAAATATTTACTACATACTAATAGCATTATTATTTGAATATTTTTCATGAAAAATCGGACCTATAATCGTACGAAATCAACCACACATAACTTCAAAATCCATATCAATGCAAAAACTACCTTCTTTTATCCTAAAGTACCGCATTTTGAGATTCTAGATCAGTGGTTCCAAAATTTTTTTTTACTGTGGACCATTATGGTGCCGCTAAGTTCCGTAAAGCTATATGTTCTTCAAAAAATATAACTTTGTTATTAAAAAAAAACTTCTATCACATGTAAACTTTCAAATCAAAAGTAACGCGCGTTGACCAAGAAAAAGCAAGAATTCTGATAGGAACTTGATCTTATAACTGCCTACGTCGGATATTTCCGACAAACACTCTCGTGTTATTCCGCCAGCGTCGCAAATCCACGACCAAATACTCCATCTCGTCAGCTCATCGTTCTCCTAGGATTCCTAGATCCTAAGAAGAACATCTAAACGAGATGGAGTACCCAGTCGCAAACACATGACCGTGGCGAATAGGACACGAAAACATTCATCAGACAAACAGACGCAAGCGAGTTCATGATCATAATGTTGTCAAATGTTTCATGATACCGGTTAAGTACGAGTACATAAGGGCCATTGTCCACGGCGACTTTTTGAACGCACTACAGCTGCATTTGAAACGCGCGTTAGCAATGCTACTAACGCGCTACTGCATTAAACAGTTTAAACAGATATACATATGTTCCACAACTTTTCACACAACGCCATCTAGTCCCAAGCTAAGCAGAGCTTGTGTTATGGGTACTAGACAACTGATAAACATACTTATATACTTCTAAATACATACATATTATAGATAAATTACACCCAGACACAGAACAAATGATCGTGCTCATCACACAAACATTTGTCCTGGGTGGGAATCGAACTCATGACCTCTGGCATAGCAGTCAGGGTCACTAACCACTAGACCAACCGGCCAGTCAATCATTGCGACTGAAGCGTTGCTAACGCGCGTCAGCCGCGCTACTGCATCACTTCAAAAAGTCGCCGTGGGCGAGACCCCTAAGAGAATACGCTCAAAATGTCAGTCGAACACCGTAGGTTCAAAATACCCTATTTTTTTGCGATTGAAATAAGGAGACAGATTCTCGTTAGGTTCAATTTGCATCAATGTTATGTCGGAACGGTCGTCCAGTCCGATTATAATCTAACGGCCGCACTCAGGGACAATCATTAACGTTAATCATTACTTAACTTCTAAACGATCTATTAAGAAATTGTCACATTGACAGTTTTACACAGTTTTTCAGTGAAGGTTTGACAATACTTAACTTTAATGGACATTAGAGACGCTAATGAACCATTAGCTGGACTATGCGTTCGGCCGTAAGTGTCTTCAAGGCTAGAGTGAATAGGCTCTTAATAAACTAATGTGCTTCACCATCATCTATTGCATCACTGTATCAGGTGGGATCGTAGTCATGTAGTCAAGCACTAGTTTATATAATTTAACAAAACTTTTCAGTACCAAATTTTGAAATTAATTTCCGATATCCAATTTTTTAGCACTTAAAAACCACAGGTTAGGAACCACTTTTCTAGAGAAAGTTAAATACATTCTATCAGCAATAACGATTGTCAAAAAGTATGTATTGTGAGAAATGCTACCAAAAAGTGTTTATGCAACTTTTTATTTTATTATTTGGGCTAGTAATCACCAAATAATCCCTCTCGCTCTGTGTGGAGCGGCAGGGAGTGTCAGACTTTAACTAATTAAATCCACCCTTATTTCTTCAGTTGCCCTTTGCGTTCCAGAGGCGAACTATCTTAACACGTAATCAACACCTTACATCGTGACTTTTAAACAATCGCACTGATAGATTATCACTTTGTTTAGGACTCAAAGCGTCAGGCTCTTGGTTTAAACGCACAGCGCTGCGGTGCGCGGTGCCGAACACATAAGACATACTGTACACGGACGCTTAGCTTCATAGACGCGTATACGTTATTATACGCTTGCTGTAAATCTGCGTGAAGCTTGCATTCGTCATGCCATCGTGCCGCTTCATCGACAGAGTTTCATAGTTTCGTATGTAAACTTCACGCAGGCGGACATTTCCCGGCACGAGTCGTTAGTTGCGCAAAAATCATTTTTTAGATCTATTTGGTGGTCAAGCGGGACGCGGGGTATAAGATAGCGCCGATCCGGCGCGCGATTGGTGTAGTATTATAATAGTAGTCTATGATTGGTGCGTTAGTCGACTTTTGCCCCTGCGTTACGGCTACGTTCCGTTCGCTCATTCGCTTTTCGTGCACCATGCGCGAATTTACTACGTCACAATCTTGCCAAGTTACGTGCCGGGTACTGTACACCAAGCGCACAATGACGAATTCGTGTCCGTGGACAGTGGGCCTAATTCTCCTTACCACTAATGCATCTAGCGAAATAACAAAAAAAAAAAAATTTAGAAGGTTTTATACGATTATGTTTGCGGCACCGCTAATCGCAGCGTTGTGCGTTGCGCTCAAGAAACAAGAGTTTTAGTAATAATAATGGCATTACAAGGTACAAACATTGCTGTAATATTATTGCTGTCAACGCCGCCCCCTGTAGCCGCCGCGGCCGCCACCGCCGCGCCGGTCCCTGTCATCGTGTTCATTCTGGTAGCCCCCTCTGGACTGGTAGCCTCCTTGCGACTGGAAGCCTCCCTGGTTGGACTGGAAGCCTCCTTGCGGCTGCTGGTACCCGCCCTGGTTGTTTTGGTAGGGCTTCTTGTAGCCACCGCCGCCGCCGCCGCCACCGCCTCCTATAATAATAATAATAATAATTTTTATTTCGGACATCAAATCCATAGAGTGTTAGTAACATATAAAGAAAAAACTTACTGCCTAGTGTTAGTAATAATCAATCTCCGCACAAACTTCTGCACGATTGGAGAGCCGAAGCTCTCAGTTACAGTTTTCAAGATGCTGTTGTGACTGTCCCTCACTCTCCTCAAA
The DNA here is from genome assembly GCA_030763345.1 of Mythimna separata. Taxonomy (NCBI): domain Eukaryota; kingdom Metazoa; phylum Arthropoda; class Insecta; order Lepidoptera; family Noctuidae; genus Mythimna; species Mythimna separata. The sequence goes on from CM061190.1 coordinate 11,061,660, forward strand.
AGCGACGCAGTTTTTTTGCGTATAATCGCATAGAAACCGTCGGTACGGGCTTGCGCAAACATCTCCGACGCGCTACAGTAGCGAGGTAGTCTCAACAGCATCCTGAAAGCATTATTATATTGGACGCGCAGGGCATCCAGCGATCTCTTAGTATAATCAACCCACAGACTGCCAGTGTACAGACTTTGGCAATAAGCCTTGAAAAGTGTTATTTTTACTTGGTCTGTACACCGCGCAAATCTACGGGTCAACATGTTACTCCGGACCGCTAGGGCCCTGCGCTCCCTTTCAATATCTACATCGTCCCTGAGATCAGCGGCAAGTAGATGCCCTAGGTATTTAAAGGTTGACACCCTACTAATTGGGGAACCATTTAAAATTAGGTCAGGTCCTTCTCCACGGCGTTTGCCGCTGACCTCAAAGACCATGTATTCACACTTCTTAACATTATATTTCAATCCATGTGCGGCAGCGTAGGCCTCGCACGTTTTAAGCAGCTCTCCGATTCCTCCCGCAGACGGACCCAGCAGTACCATGTCATCTGCATAGCTGATGTTGTTTATTCTAACCCCATCAACACTGCATCCGACACGCATGCCGCTGAGTGCGACTAGCAGGTCATCCACGTAGAGGTTGAAGAGCCTGGGAGACGTCAGACCACCTTGTCTCACACCGCACTCCAACCTATACGGCTCAGAGACTGCATCGTCCCATTTCACATGGTTCACTTGGTTACCATACCAGTACTGGAATAGCCCACATATTTCCGCGGGTATACCCCTGTCTATGTCTGTGTATAAAACAATAAAAATAAAATAAGACGTGTGGCACTCGGAGACTGCCGCGGTAAAGCTATTGCATAGCATTTTTTATCAACTTCATCATCATCATCATCATCTCAGCTGAAAGACGTCCGCTGCTGGCCGGCGGCCTCCCCGCGCCGCGTGGCCACAGCTCGCGGTCCTGCGCGTGTCGCATCCATCGCATTCCCGCGACCTGAGCCAGGTCCGAGGTCCAGCTTGTGGGAGGTCGCGCCGACGCTGCGCGCACCGGTACGTGGCCGCCACTCTAGAACCTTCCGTCCCCATCGACCATCTGTTCTACGAGCAATGTGCCCTGCCCACTGCCACTTAAGTTTGGCGATACTTCGGGCTATGTCGGTAACCTCAACTTATGCAATTATAATTATTTTATTTATTTTACCTATACACCTATATACTTTCTCACAAACAGCTGATTACGGTAGTTTTCCAATACAACCAATGCCACCTAAAGGCGGGTTGCTGAACTAAAGAGACAAGCGTGATATTTCAAAAAGTCATTAAAAGTTCTGGTATTTATCGATAGATGGCTGTGCTGGTCGGAGTGGGGGGTGTTAGGTTTTTTTCGTTACGGAATTTCTGGATTCGGTCCCCACGCTCAAGGCCCGCGATAGAAGCTATGCAATAGCTTAATAATAACTAGTAAATAACAACGCAAAATTGCTCGTAGAACAGATGGTCGATGGGGACGGAAGGTTTGAATGTTCTCCTTCTTTGATCACCTGGTATTAATCCCGGCTATTGCCAGGATCCGCCTTCCGACTGAGCTTCCTCCACTTTGCCCGATCTTTTACAATTGAATGGTACTTACCCTGACAGTGGAGGAGCTCGTGGCTAGATAATACCAGCCGCACAGGTCGATCTTCAAGGTTAAGCAACGCCTGCCAAGGTAGGTCTGTGGATGGGTGACCATCTTAACATTACAAGTTTCCTCCGTGCCTCGGAAAGCACGTTAAATTGTAGATCCGGCTGTCATTTGTATATCTTTGGCAGTCGTTACGGATAGTCAGAAGTCAGTAAATCTGACTCCAGTCTTGCCATGAAGTACCGTGTTACCCCAGTTAATAGGTTGTGGAGGTCTGGTAGGCAGCCGCTCCGCGTAAAATGCTGGTATTCAGCTAAATCCGGCTTGACTGGAAGCCGACCCCAATATAGTTGGGAAAAGGCTAGGCAGATGATGATGGTACTTACCCTGATATCCTCCCTGATTAAAGCTTCCCATACTATCATAACCTCCCTGGTTATACCCCCCGCCATAACTCTGGTGGTTCTGTCCATGTTGGTTGTAGTTTTGGTCGTGCGAGTGACCTTGGTTGAAGGTCTGGTGACCCTGGTTGTTGTAACCACCCGGGGGTACCTCGTAGGTTTGGTAGTTTCGGTTCTGTTGAGGCCTGGAAAATAACGATAAAATTTGTTAGCTACGATTGAAATTTAGTTTAAGATTGTGAATATTCTTTCTTTAGCTATCCCCTGCGGTTTCACTCGCATTTTTCGTTACTGCTCCGCTCCCGTGGGTCGTAGCGTGATGGTATATAGCCTATAGCATTCCTCAATAAATGGGCTATGTAACACTGAAAGAATTTTTCAAATCGGACCAGTAGTTCCAGAGATTACCCCCTACATACAAACTTACAAACATACAAACTTACAAATTTTACCTCTTTATAATATTAGTATAGATTGTACACAACATTTACAAAAAATAAAAATAGGACAATTGATGTACACAGGCGAGCTTAACCCACAATTGGGTTTAAATATTTGTTTGAATATTTGTTTTGTTGTAAAATAAATCTCGTGTTAGGGATTCAAAATAAATAATAATAAGAACTGTAAAAAATGGATGAATTATTTCCAATATCAAGATATTTCAAGAGATAAAATACAGCTATAAGGCCAGGCGCGCACTAGCTGCCAGGCCGCAGGCGGCCAGGTGAAACAAATGAAACCGCCATAGAGCGCGCCCTTCTGTCCGCACGCGGCCAGCGGCCACAGGTGCGCGCGCTCTATGGCGGTTTCATACTAATGTATGTATCTCGATGGCCGCCGCGTCCTTCTGTCCGCACGCGGCCAGCGGCCACAGGTGCGCGCGCTCTATGGCGGTTTCATACTAATGTATGTATCTCGATGGCCGCCGCGTCCTTCTGTCCGCACGCGGCCAGCGGCCACAGGTGCGCGCGCTCTATGGCGGTTTCATACTAATGTACTAACATTGACAAAGCTGCATGGCAGACCTTAGGTCGACATTTGACTGTGAGGTTTTGCAAAACCTTTCATGACTTTTATGAGACGGCTAGATGGCGCTGTTCAAACATTTAAAAAACACAGCATAGCTTAAAAATCTTATTACGCAGTGGCACTTAATATGGTTTTTAATACGTAAAATAATTACTAAGTAATAATAATATAATAAAAAACAAACAAATGATTTTATTTTCTTATTTCCGATTACTTAATACAGCGCCATCTATACTAAAGCAAAAAAGCCAATTGGTATATTATTTAATTCGACAACAGATGGCGTAGATCATAAATAATAAAATCCCTACATTCACAAAGTAGCTCTCATTTTCGCATATTCTAATAATTAGATCGGTAGCTCAGGTGGATTAGCATGGCAGAATATCAAAGCTAGTTCCACAGGGCACAGGTTCAAATCCCAGTTCTAAGTCGACTTTTTTAAAATGTAATTATTGTATAATATAATTTATATTCTCTTTTTTATATTTTTAAACGTTTTTTATTTTATTTTTTGTTATAAATAATATAAAAATATGAGGTATAAGATGTAATAAAGGCGTAAAACACAAGTATACATATACTACTATATATTAACACTATATAAATATATATACATAAATTACTTTCATAAATAGTGGTAAGTATTAGCATTATTAGTAATAGTTTTCTTACAGATTAAGATTTACTAAGTTACGAGAATTAGTAAAGGATAAGAAATTAAACTATTTTAGTGATATTATAGTTTAAGACATTTAATTCTCAAAGAAGAATACAATTTTTACTTTTTTCTTATTTATACAGTGTATAACCTAACTTAACAGTTTTACACCCAATTAACAATTATTTAATTCACTTGTTATGAGAAATACAAGCAAAATTTATAACTTAATAACTCTATTACAAAATGGAAGACATTAAAAAAATAAAACTAGTAGTAGATATTATAAGTATTCTAAATGAAAACTGTATTGTGCCATTCTCCTATTATTTAGTTTGATTCATAATGTTACAATACCCTTCCCTATAAATATGCAACCTTATCGTCTGTTGTTTATACCCTGAGACTAAATTGACACATTAGTGTCAAACTTACTATAGGAATGATGCCAGTTCTTTTGTGTTGTAATGTCATTAGACGGTAGTTCTGTAAATATTTTTCCCACTCATAAATTATAAAAATATTACGTTTTGCATGATCATGGTTAGTGGTATTGACTATAATGATTGCTTTGTGCATTATGTTATGACTAAGGTTCATAGCTTAAGTATTCGTTCCAGAACGAGGAAGAAATTGAAGCTTGACCTCAAATCAATAACAATAATAAATTGTAAGACCGGGTTATAGCTGTAATTTTGGGATCGAGTAGTTTATAATAATATCATTATTTCACCCACAAAAACAAGACTTACATGATTAAAATTAACTAACATAACAAAACAAATTCAGTCTAGTGTGCGGAGCTGGTGTCTATTATAGGTGTAAACCTGTATTACAGATCACCTTATTATTACAGGTCCTCATCCCACGGAATCAGGTATAACATAACGAGGAATATAAATAACATGTATTTAAAACAAAAAAATTGTTGTGGCAAGATATTAATTTAGTATCTAAACGCTAATTTGCCTCTTAGCGCGAAGGTTTGTGCATTAAAAGTATGGTGTGCATAATAATTTATGTATAGTGTATGCGTGGTGTGTGCGTGCGTGTGTATTTAACTAGTTTTTTACTTACGGTTAAGGTATTTATTTCCCAAAAGTAAGAAGGTAGGTTTCACACAAGGAAGCGCAAAACAATTTGACTTATGAGGGTAGGATGCAATTGAATGATTACTGCGTGCCTATAAGGCCTACGCCACAGTGCAGAATATAAGCGATTTAATACAATTGTTTCGGTTTATTATTTGTGCATATAATTTTGATTTTGTTTTGTTTAATAATTTGATTTATTTCATATTTATTGTTGTTTGAGTAGACTTTCTTTATTATTAATTTAACTTGTTTTTTTATTTGATTTGTATAATATATAAAATATATTTTTAATAAATATGTTTTTTTATATTGGATAGGAATACAATATAAATATAGATTATATTGTTTTTATTTTAATTTCTTATATTATATAAGAAATCAAAATCATTAGTGTAATAACATTTTGTTGTTATAAAGTAGTGATTAAAATCCCACTTACACTAAGTTTGATCACTGTAATTTATCAAATAAATTATAGCTACCCCGGTCTTTGTTATTACTCAATCCAATAGTCAACACTTTATATTCTCTTTTTAATATTTCGTGTGTCCGCCGTTTACTAATTATTCATATAAGCTTTGACCCCGTAAAGTCAGTGATTCCTAAGTCCTTTCGTTCCTATTGTCCCACCTTTGAACTATAACGCCCCATAAACTTTCAATGGGGTTTAAGGGTCTGTTCACACAGACCGGCTCGGAGAGGAGAGCAGATTTTTTATCACGTTGAAAACTGAGTTTTAAGTATTTGTAGTAAGGTTTATTTTTGCATGTGTACTGTTTTGTCATAAAGAATGCTTGAACGCGCAGTGCACATGCAAAAATAAACCTTACTACAAATACTTAAAACTTTATTTTCAACTTGACAAAAAATCTGCTCTCCTCTCCGAGCCGGTCTGTGTGAACGGACCCTAAATCTGGTAATCTCGCAGGAATGATCCGTATATCCGATTGCTGGCTAAACAGATTTGATGTCCGTCTGTCAAACTAGTCATCGTCATAATCGCCGCAGTTATAAAGGAGCGATTGGTTTCGAGGCACAGCCGGTGGTCTGGCGGACACATGCCGCTGGTTCGATCCGGACTCATACGAACATAACCTTTTTGTTACAAGAATTGCGCTTCTTTATTTATTTTATGCGGATTGATTGTTAAACTTAATCTAGTTGAGAATTTGTGCATAAATGGTTGTACTGGCCGTGTTCGTCTTTTATTCGGTTTAACAGGAACCCTGACTTTTACACACTCTTGCACAATTATGGAACGGTGTATAGGACAATTTTATGGTCTTGCACGAACGTTATCACTACAGGCATTTCTTCTACAGGAAAAAAAATCCGCACGGTTGGCAGCATGACGGCATTCAGCACATCTATGTAGTTTGCACTATTTGCACGACTGAGTAAGTTCTCCTGGTCAGCACTCATCCATTTCCCACATGTTCACTGTTACACGACCGGATCCAGAGGTAGGCACAACGTGATCACTGTCATAACGCGTTTTATTCCTACGCCACAACCTAACTTGCCAGTGCTGGATTTGAAAGTATTTCATCACTGAAGAAGACGTTGCTCTAGTCGAAATTTCTGTATTTAGCGAACTCCAATCGTGCTCTTTTATGAGCTTCGGTTAGCAATGGCTTAGTAGCATGTCGATGATAACGCAGACCTTCACTATAAAGAGCACGATACACCGTCCACAAAGATGTATCAAACAACTCTGCGTAATATCTTGTTGGTGTAAAGCCATTTCCCTCATAACCTTGCACCATAACCTGACGCTGGTCTGAGTCAATATGGCGTCTTCTACCAGATCTACTACGATGTTCCAACGAACCCTCTTCTTGAAACCGCTTTATCCAAAAGTGACAGTCTTTACCTATAAAGGAAATAATATATTATTTATTATTTTCGTGTATCGTTAATCGTGGATAATAAAATAAAAACGAACCGTGACTTTAAAATATTACTTACGTTTAAGTCTTGATTATGCAATGCTATTATTTGGGCCCTCGTAGCCATATCAATATTTGATCGCGAACTCATGATAAAATAAATGTTAAAAACTTGTTAAACGCAATCGTAACTAAACTCACTCAAAGATTGTAATGAACGTTATGATTGAACATAAAGATTTAATTTTTATACAGTTCATATTAAACTACCCTCAATTCTTTTGAGATTTATGATACGGGCTAAAGTCGCTAAACAACTTCAATATAATAAAGAGTAGGATAATTTCAACTCATTGCGTAATGACTCGATGGTCTAGTGGCTAATGGAATCGATAAATTTTATGCCACCGAGTTCGAATCCCAGTTATTACGTGCTTTGCTTTATAAGGTTTGTAAAGTCGTAGGAGACTTTGTGTTAAGATTAAGTAATTTTGTAAATAGCAAAAAACCAAGTAATGTTCTTTAAAGAGATATGTATATTTTCCAATCCTACTACTATACTAGCGCCATCTATGTCATAAAAGACATATTATTAAGGCCACAGAACAGTTGACATTATTGTGTCTCGTTTTGCGGGTATGTGATAGGCTAAGACGATGAAACCCTGTGCAAACGATTTTGGTTTAGAATCTTCCATGCAATTCCGTCACAATTAGTATGTATCTCGATGGCCGCCGCGTCCTTCTGTCCGCACGCGGCCAGCGGCCACAGGTGCGCGCGCTCTATGGCGGTTTCATACTAATGTATGTATCTCGATGGCCGCCGCGTCCTTCTGTCCGCACGCGGCCAGCGGCCACAGGTGCGCGCGCTCTATGGCGGTTTCATACTAATGTATGTATCTCGATGGCCGCCGCGTCCTTCTGTCCGCACGCGGCCAGCGGCCACAGGTGCGCGCGCTCTATGGCGGTTTCATACTAATGTATGTATCTCGATGGCCGCCGCGTCCTTCTGTCCGCACGCGGCCAGCGGCCACAGGTGCGCGCGCTCTATGGCGGTTTCATACTAATGTATGTATCTCGATGGCCGCCGCGTCCTTCTGTCCGCACGCGGCCAGCGGCCACAGGTGCGCGCGCTCTATGGCGGTTTCATACTAATGTATGTATCTCGATGGCCGCCGCGTCCTTCTGTCCGCACGCGGCCAGCGGCCACAGGTGCGCGCGCTCTATGGCGGTTTCATACTAATGTATGTATCTCGATGGCCGCCGCGTCCTTCTGTCCGCACGCGGCCAGCGGCCACAGGTGCGCGCGCTCTATGGCGGTTTCATACTAATGTATGTATCTCGATGGCCGCCGCGTCCTTCTGTCCGCACGCGGCCAGCGGCCACAGGTGCGCGCGCTCTATGGCGGTTTCATACTAATGTATGTATCTCGATGGCCGCCGCGTCCTTCTGTCCGCACGCGGCCAGCGGCCACAGGTGCGCGCGCTCTATGGCGGTTTCATACTAATGTATGTATCTCGATGGCCGCCGCGTCCTTCTGTCCGCACGCGGCCAGCGGCCACAGGTGCGCGCGCTCTATGGCGGTTTCATACTAATGTATGTATCTCGATGGCCGCCGCGTCCTGGCCGCTGGCCTGCTCCAGATATGATACCTACTGCAGTTATGATTCCCGACATCCCCTGACTACACCCGCCCTGTACTCCCCCCTCTGCAACCCTATCGAGGGGTGGATAGGTGGATCTCACATCCTCCCTGCCCTGTGTTAGAGTTATTGAAAATATTGTTCGTTTTTTAACAATTTTCATGATCCCATTGCTATCCGTTCAAGCTATGATACTTGCCCGTTATGATCCGTGCTCCAGGTATGATACCTGCCCGTTATGATCCGTGCTCCAGGTATGATACCTGCCCGTTATGATCCGCGCTCCAGGTATGATACCTGCCCGTTATGATCCGCGCTCCAGGTATGATACCTGCCCGTTATGATCCGCGCTCCAGGTATGATACCTACCCTTTATGATCGGCGCTACAGGAATGATACCTGCCCGTAATGATTACTGCCCCAGGTATGATACCCGCCCCCTGTCATGATTACTGCCCTAGCTATTATACCGCCCCAGGTATGATACCAACCCCAGCCATGATACCTGCACCACCGATGATACCCACCCCCAGTCATGTTACCCGCACCACTTAAGATAACCCGCCTCAGTTATGATTGTCGCCCCAGTTATGATTCCTGCCCCAACGATGGTCTCCGCTCTAGCCATGATTGTGGCTTCAATTAAGAGCCCCCGCAGACTGCAGACTTTCTATCGGCCGACGGTTTGGTCGGCTTCTTAATCAGTATGGAGAGGTATGCATATGCGCACATTACAGCGATTCAGTATCGGCCGATAAAAAAGTTTGATGGGCTTCCCGATTCCATTCAAACTAATCTGTCGGCCAACTATTGGCCGACTGGTAAATCAGTACGACGCTCATCCACACGCGCACACGGCGCCGATTGTTTGAATGCTGGTTGGTGTGCGCGCCTACCATCAACTCGTCGGTTTAGTTGGCCCCGTGTGCGCGCTGCCGGCCCAACCTGATCAAATTATCGGCCGATCAAAGAGTCTGCAGTCTGCGGGGGCTCTAAGAGCCCCCGCAGACTGCAGACTTTCTATCGGCCGATAGTTTGGTCGGCTTCTTAATCAGTATGGAGAGGTATGCATATGCGCACATTATAGCGATTCAGTATCGGCCGATAAAAAAGTTTGATGGGCTTCCCGATTCCATTCAAACTAATCTGTCGGCCAACTATCGGTCGACTGCTAAATCAGTACGACGCTCTTCCACGCGCGCACACGGCGCCGATTGTTTGATCGGCCGACTCAGTTCGCGCCGAGCTCGGCGCAGAGATTTTCATGTTCTCTATACCAGCAAACCGTGCGAGAGCAATCGGCCGAATGCTGGGTGTGCGCGCCTACCACCAACTCGACGGTTTAATTGGATCCGTGTGCGCGCTGCCGGCCCAACCCGATCAAACTATCGTCCGATCAAAAAGTCTGCAGTCTGCGGGGGCTCTAAGGGTCTCGTACATAGCAGAAGGGCCTGTCAGTTACCTGGCGTGGTCGCCGCCTCTACCGTGGTCGCCGCCCGCCTGCGTGTAGGCGCCCTGCACGCGGCCGCCGCGCCCGCCGCGCCCCGCTCGCCCGCCTCTCTCGTGCCCGCCTCCTCTGGCGTCGTTGTTGAACGAACTGTTGTTGGAGTTGTTGAACGAGCTGTTGTTGGAGTTGTTGAAGCCGCCGCCGCCCCCGCGGCCGCCGCCCCGGCCGCCACCGCCGCCCTGTGGTGCAATATTCGTGGTTGATGCTTTAGGGCCGGCGCCCAGTGCCGTCATAGCACAGCATGTCATAGCTAACCATTTTATTACTAATCAAGTTATTTTGAATCTTATTCCAATGATTTTAGAGTTCATGTTACTTTATTTCGATACCACGAAGCTGTGACGTGCCGCGGGATGCTATAGCATAACGCGGCATGCTGTGGCATGACACGGCATGCTAAAGCCCAACCTGCCATGCCACAGCATGCCGCAGCACAATCTGCTGTGCTATGCTATGCCATGCCAGCAGTGGGCCTTTACGCCGCCCGCCCACAACAGACTTTTTGTAGGTCCGATAATCGTCCCAATAATTGTCACATATTATAATCCTATAGTATATTCTTATAGTATCAGTGTGTTCTATTTTTCACCTACAAAAAATCGTTCACCGATTGTCGGTCGTGGGCGGGCAGTGTTATGTATGTTCTCTTGATAACACACACAGATACACAGTTAAAATAGTGATTGTAAAATGTGAATAGGGATTATGTACCGACCTACCGACGTATTTTTTTTTCTGCCCTACATATACACGTTGCGAGACTTTAGCGAAAATGTAGGTTTGATTCTGTCTGTTATTTAACAGTTTTTTTTGTTCATATTTTCATTAGTATCATGTAAACACACTACTGTGGGTTTGAATACGTCCCTCGTTTAAACTAACATACTGTATAAGTATGTTTATCAGTTGTCTAGTACTCATAACAAAAGCTCTGCTTAGTTTGAGACTAGATGGCGTTGTGTCAAAGTTTTGCAAATATTATTCAAATTATAATAATGAATGTCATCATCATCATCATCTCAGCCGTGGACGCCTTTTGGCTGGACACAGGCCTCCCCCAAGCGTCGCCACAGCGATCGGTCCTGTGCGTCTCGCATCCATCGGGTTCCCGCTACGTGGCCGCCACTCTAGAACCTTCCGTCCCCATCGACCATCTGTTCTACAAGCAATGTGCCCTGCCCACTTTAGTTTGGCGACTCTTGAAATGTATATTATGTAATTGTTATGTATATTATATAATAATACCTTTGGTGGAATTAAAACAGCACACTGGTCTACTCAGAGTTATAACACTTATAACTTAACCCTACACTAAAAGAAATGAAACTCACAGCAGATCTCTGTTGCCAGGAGGGCATTTCAGGAGGCGGGGGCTGCTGCTCGTTGGGTCGCCCTCCTCGGTCGGGCACCTGGAAAATAATTTCTTTTTAAACAAGACAGAACAAAGAATATATGTATATTTATTTGGCACACCATGGTTCATGAATAAACAAGTAATTGTAAACTTAAATTAGGCATAAAAAAAGCAACAATAACTATGTGTCTCACGACTTTGTAGAGTTGGTTAGGTTCTTACTACATTTTATTTTATGCTTTTCATGCCGCAAAAAGTTCACAGGACAGGTTTCGCGGGTTTTCACATTTTTTTAGTCTTAAATCTTTGCTAAGGCATGGCATGTGTACTTGCTCATTCTAGAATTGGAAATCTTCTAACACATTAACTTGAAACTATCTTCCAAAATTTGAAACAACTAGTATTTCAGTCAGTATTATTGCTGTAATTTTTGTTTGTTTTTTTTTTGTATTCCAAAGTATGCTAATCTCGTTGTATATTTTTTTTAATGGTTCATAGCAACATATTTTTAATCGTTATTAATAATAACTATTAACAATTATGAGTGTTACCAACCCTTCCAATAATAACTTTGTTAACATCAGTCTGCGTGTTCTTCCGGACAGCCGCGCTGGAAGTCTTCTCGACCAGCAGCAGCGCCGTCCGGGCGGCGAGGAAGTCGGACAGTTTGATCTCCGGCTTCACTTTGAGGTTCTCGCGTTTCGGACGGTACGTCGATTGGATGACGTCCTTCTTTGTCTTTAGACGGTCTGACCACTGTTGGGCAAAAAGATTATTTAAGCAAAGAGTTGAATTAAAGTTTTTGTTGAAGTGTTTTCGAGATTAATATGGGAATTTCTTCCTGGATGGTTATGGGATTTTTTTTTACCTAAGATTTTTACCTTTAAATAGCAAATCTTGTTATACTAGCTTCCGTTCGCGACTTCGTCCGCGTGTTCAAGAATTGGGATAAAAGGTAGATAGTCAGAAGCCAGTAAATCTGACTCCAGTCTTGCCATGAAGAACCGTGTTATCCCAGTTAATGGGTTGTGGAGGTCTGGTAGGCAGCCACTCCTCGTAAAATACTGGTATTCAGCTAAATCCGGTTTGACTGGAAGCCGACCCGGATTTAGCGACCGAGGAAAATGTCCTTTCAAGAGGAATGATGGTCCTTACCTCAAAACTCTGTATGGTGCACTCGAGCCGGGTGATGAGCATCTCCCTGCGCAGTCTGTACTCCTCGAACATCTCCGTGAAGGTACTCTCCAGCTGCTTCCAGTCCTTCAAGAGGAATGATGGTCCTTACCTCAAAACTCTGTATGGTGCACTCGAGCCGGGTGATGAGCATCTCCCTGCGCAGTCTGTACTCCTCGAACATCTCCGTGAAGGTACTCTCCAGCTGCTTCCAGTCTCTCAAGAGGAATGATGGTCCTTACCTCAAAACTCTGTATAGTGCACTCGAGCCGGGTGACGAGCATCTCCCTGCGCAGTCTGTACTCCTCGAACATCTCCGTGAAGGTACTCTCCAGCTGCTTCCAGTCTCTCAAGAGGAATGATGGTCCTTACCTCAAAACTCTGTATGGTGCACTCGAGCCGGGTGATGAGCATTTCCCTGCGCAGTCTGTACTCCTCGAACATCTCCGTGAAGGTACTCTCCAGCTGCTTCCAGTCCTTCTCTGTCAGTGCTTTGTTGTACAGCGGCTTGCCTACTAGCTTGTCACCTGGGGAAAAGATGTAATTGAAAGTTCATTGAACGAGTTTCTCGAAATTGTTCCCTTGAATTAAAATGCAATCAATCAATATTTTTTTGAAAATAAAATTTGGAAATCTTAAAATTAGTTTAATTATCGTTATGTCAACTTCCTAACCTTTTCCTAATGAGTGCAGTTGCCTTAACTACTGGAACATCACAACACTTAGTTTGAAACATGAAATTCGCGTTACGGATGATGACTCGATAAACTACTAGGCATACTCCATTGTTGACCACATCATCGCTTACCATCAAGTACTGATCAAATACAAGCCTATAGTAAAAAGAAAATATTAAATCCTGTACCTTCTTTAGCGATGGTGTCCTTGAGCTTAGCCTCTAGCTTGGAGAACAGCATCTCCGGAGTGATGTTAGGCGGTGGTTTGTTGAACTTCAGCGCTATTAGGATCTCTTTCAGGTCTTTGGCTGTAGGTGACTCTTGCTGCGGAGAGAAAATTATCATGGTTTGAGTAAGTGTTTTTTTTCTTTAGGTGGGATAATGGGGGATGGTGTTGCTCACGTCCGTAGGATTTACCACCTTTGCCTAGGCCCACCCTACACGTATCCCCCGGGTGGTGCTAAACGAGCAACAACGCCGAGCAACGGGCGGCGGTTAAATAACCTGTCCACTGGTAACCACAGGCCACGAGGCATTAAATACCCTCCAAAAATAGTGGTCATAGCGCCTTGGGAAAGTGCTATGAGCGATCTCCCAAATTAAAAAAAACTATGAAAATGTCCGAAAGTAAAGAATGCGTTATGTCATGCGATCCGGCTAACCCCCGGCGCTCTCCAGTAACCGGGCTGGAGAGTGTGAAATCTGTTACCGAAGACTGTCCAGGAGCGAGTATCCAGGCTTCTGAAGCAGTTAATGCTACTGGAAAGAAAAAATTTATCCAGCAATCATTTCACCCTGCTTTGTTTATTGCGAGACCAAGAAGCGCTTCACTGGGAAACAAAGGAAATGATTCTGCCGCTACTGTGCCACCCCAGACTAGCCACCTCACTTTTTCTAGCGAAGGTAAAGACAGTGCACAGCCTCCAGATTGGCAAAGAATACCCGCAGCAAGAGGTGCAAAACGAAAGAAACTATCTGATAGCCCACCTGCAGTAACAACCTCAAATAGGTTTGAAGATCTTCCTATTGACCTAACTGGTAATGATGATGCTGTCGAACAAAAAAAGCCATCTAAACCTCCCCCAATAGTTCTCTGGAGTTAAAGATGTCAACAAGCTTACAGAATTACTGAGAACTGTTGCAGAACAAAATGACTTCACTTACAAAGTAGTTAATAAAAACCAGATACGAGTTAGCAGCAGTACAATTGAAACATATAAGAAGTTAATTCAATTGGTACGGGAACATAATTTAATTGGGCACACATTTAATACAAAAGAGGACAGGAGCTATAGAATTGTGATTAGGAATTTACATCACTCGACACCACTTAGTGTAATAAGACAGGAAATCGAATCAACTGGCAATGTGGTTATAGGCGAAATCATAAATTCTAAATATGGCCCTGACAAAAAGCCAACCTCGACCTTCTTTGTCAACCTGATGCCAGGTCCAAAGAATAAAGCCGCTAAAGAAATAAAATATATTTACCACCAATCCGTTGTTATAGAGGATCCTAGAAGGAAAAAGTCCATAGTGCAGTGTCAGAGATGCCAGCAGTACGGGCATACGAAAAATTACTGTATGAGACCCTACAGATGCGTAAAATGCGCCCAGTCTCACAAAACATCAGAGTGCCCAAAGGTCGACCGAAACACTCCTGCAATGTGTGCTTTGTGCCAGGGACCTCATCCAGCCAATTATAAAGGCTGTGAAGTCTACCGAGAAATTTTATCCCGTAAAACATCCAGGCCCACGAATAAAAAGCAACAGAGTAAAATAGTGACGACACCTACAGAGATTAAGACGAACCAAAGTGGCGAAGAAAATGCAAGCAAGACGTTATACTCTGAAAAACTGAAGGCCTCAAAAACCCAAAGGGATTCCTCTGACAACCAACAGGTTCACATATGGAGTAATTCTGTAGAAAAAATACTTCTGAAACAGTCAGAAAAGTTTGACCTACTCTTTCAACAAATGAGTACCATGATAGGACTCTTGACAACCCTAATTAACTAGATGACGAAATGAATGCCTTAAAGTTGGCAACTTGGAACATAAATGGTCTTGCGCCAAATAAAGATGAAGTACAAATACTAATAAATGAACATAAGCTGGATATAGTTCTTGTTTCAGAAACACACTGTACCACCTCCAGCAACATCAAATTTGATGGCTGCCACACTTATCTTACAAATCATCCAGATGGAACGGGTCATGCGGGGACGGCTATAATTGTAAGAAAGTCTATAAAACATCACGTAATGCCCGAATTCAAAACAGATTACCTGCAAGCTACAACAATCGCTGTTACGGATAAGTGTGGATATTTCAACGTGTCTTCTATCTACTGTCCGCCCAAACACAAAATAGACCATGATATGTTTAATCGGTTCCTTTCAACTCTTGGTCACCGATTTATAGCGGGTGGTGACTGGAACGCTAAGCATAGCCATTGGGGATCTAGGAAGACAATTAAAGAGCTGCATTGACAGTAACCACCTTACCACAATATCGGCTTCCGAACCGACTTATTGGCCTACAGATCCAAACAAAGTGCCTGACCTCCTGGACTTTTTTGTCGTGGGTGGGCTCTCGAGGCACTATTTTAAAGCCGAATCTTGTCTTGACAGTTCCTCAGACCATACGCCAGTCATCCTGACAGCCAGTACGACACTGATAGAATATGAGACACAAGACACACTTAGCAATAAACGAACGGATTGGCAGGCATTCCGTGAGTACATTGAGGCAAATATCCAGCTAAACGTGGCACTCAAATCGCCTGATAATATCGAAGACGCTGCCAAATATATTATAACATCCCTTA
The DNA here is from genome assembly GCA_030763345.1 of Mythimna separata. Taxonomy (NCBI): domain Eukaryota; kingdom Metazoa; phylum Arthropoda; class Insecta; order Lepidoptera; family Noctuidae; genus Mythimna; species Mythimna separata. The sequence goes on from CM061190.1 coordinate 11,077,546, forward strand.
TTCAGGAGGCTTGCTGGAAGTGTACTCCTGTACTTAAAAATCAAAATGTCTCCACAAATCAGCCCATGCATATTAAGCAACAGATCCTTGAGAAACGTCGCCTAAGGAGAGTTTGGCATCTGACAAGGCATCCAATGGACAAAACTGCTCTAAATAAAGCGACGGCAAACCTTAAGTCCGAGATCCGAAGTCTTCACGAGGGAACCTTGCAGTCAAAGCTTGAGTCACTGACGCCCACTGCTACAACAAACTACTCGCTTTGGAAATTTACCAGAACCTTGGACCGACCGGACCTGAAGTACCAAAACCGCCTATAAGAACATCTTTAAACAGATGGGCAAGAACGCAACAGGACAAAGCAAACGCATTTGCGGAGCACCTTGCCAAAGTGTTTACTCCTAATGGCGATGCGTATAGCGATGTTGCTTTTGAAAGAAGCGTTGAGGACACCCTTAGCCAACCGCTGCAACTGGACTTACCACCCAAACCAGTTACGACTCGGGAGGTGTGGGGAGTAATCAGGATTCTCAAGGACAAAAAAGCGCCAGGTTTTGATCTAATAACAAAGGAAGTACTTAGAGAACTACCAAAAAAAGCAGTAACTTTTCTAACTACTCTCTTTAATGGCATCTTGCGCGTACAGTATTTCCCACGATTGTGGAAAATCTCTCAAATAATAATGATCCACAAGTTGGGAAAACCAGCTCATGAAGTTACCTCTTATCGGCCAATCAGTTTGCTACCCATCCTATCGAAGTTATTTGAGAAATTATTACTCCGCCGACTTTTGCCCATTCTTGCTAGCAACCACGCAATACCGGATCATCAGTTTGGATTTAGACAACAACACTCCACAATTGAACAAGTCCACCGAGTTTGTAATGAAATAAGAACAACATTTGAGGAGAAGGAATATTGCTCATCGGCGTTTCTCGACATCCAGCAAGCATTTGATAAAGTCTGGCACAGTGGGTTGCTCTATAAAATCAAATGCAATATTCCACATAGCTACTACCTACTGCTGGCTTCATACTTGTCAAATAGAATGTTCCAAGTCAAAGAGGGTAATTGTACTTCATCTTTCCATAGCATCAGTGCGGGTGTCCCCCAAGGGTCAATACTTGGTCCCATGTTGTATACGCTATATACAGCAGATCTGCCACAAGTCCCAGGAGTTATAACCGCGACATACGCTGATGATACAGCAATTCTAGCCAGGAATGAAAACCCTGTTGCTGCGTCAGAAACATTACAGACGGGTCTTGATGAGATTAGCATCTGGTTAAACAAGTGGAAAATAAAAGCTATTGCCAACAAATCAATTCATATAACGTTTACCCTGAGACGTGGCGACTGTCCACCAGTCACTCTTGGTAGTAATACCCTAACCCATAGCGAAAGCGTACGATACCTCGGTATGCATTTGGATCGACGATTGACCTGGAAGAATCATATAAAGAGTAAAAGAGACGAGCTTAACATTCGCTATAAAAATCTTTATTGGTTAATGGGACGAAACTCAAAACTCTCTGTAGATAATAAGCTCCTTATATACAAAAGCATACTCAGACCAACATGGATGTACGGTGTCCAACTGTGGGGAAGCGCCAGTGACTCCAATATAAACATCCTACAGCGGCTTCAAAACATTATATTGAGATCAATAACCAATGTACCATGGTTTGTTACAAACACAGAGATACATGGGAACCTACAAATCAGCACCGTTAAAGAGGAAATCTTACACAGTACTGAAACATACAAAAAGAGGCTAGCGAATCATCCAAATGATCTAGCAGTCCAACTAATACGTACCAGGCATGATACCCGCTTGAAGCGGCGTTTGATCCTGGAACCAGACCAGGCTTAGGCATTTCCATTGAGGAGCTGTCTCCGCTGGGAGACACACTCGCCATGACACAACGCACTTCACAAATTTGCTTATAGTCAACGACTGATTGCAAATGATCCCAGAGAAAAAAAAAAAAAAAGGTGGGATAATTATTGAATGATTTCTCCCGCTCTGGGCAGATCGAGAGGGGATGTCAGACTTTTACTGACTAAAACCCACTCCTGTTCTTTCTTTACCTTCTTTCCACGGCCATTGGATTCATTTTTACATAACCCATGGATGGTTTGAACATGAATTTGCATTTATTTCTTATCTATTGAGGCTTGCTATTGGACTTTTTCTCTTTATGTAGCACTAGCGCCCCGCCCCGGCTTGACGAGGAATCAAAATTATCAGTGTTTCCTTACTAAATTATACATGTATTATACATATAAACCTTGCTCTTGAATCACAACTATTAAAAAAACCGCATCAAAATCTGTTGCGTAGTTTTAAAAATTTAATAAAAAACTATGATATATAACATAATAGTGATGAAACAAAGTCATTCACTGGTATAATTAGGGTGGTATTTTGACAGGCTAAACATTGAATTTGACAAAGACAAAATTGTTCCAAAAATAGTAGAAGAAAGCCTATTATAAAAAGAAAAGAAATATTGAAATTTTGTGAATTTTTTTAAACAAAGTCGATTTATTAGGAAAGGTTTTGGAAGAGTTCTTGTTACCTTGCATATTATGGCAAAAAATGAAGGAAAATTTACAACAAGCAATGAAAATTTTCATAGTTTGTAGCCCACTTTCCTTTTACATGCACTTTGTCAGGGATACAGAAAAGAACACAGGATATAATCAGGGGCACGTAACGTGGCAAGAGTCGTTAGTTGCGCAAAAATTGTTTTTTAGATCTATTTATTTGGTGGTAAGTGGGACGCGGGGTATAACGTAGCACCGATCCGGCGCACGATTGGTGCAGTATTATAATAGTAGTCTATGATTGGTGCGTTAGTCGACTTTTGCTCCCGCACTGCGTTACGTCCCGTTCTCTCATTCGCTTTTTTGTACACCATGCGCGAAATTACGCCCACTACGTCAAAATCGTGCCAACTTATTTTCCGCGTTCCTTTCATACAGAAAGAATATACCTACTATAAAATTTTTAGCATATTGTATCATACCATAACAATTTCCATCCCGGAAGCCTGCTTCTCTTTGGGACAGTCTATGTTCACCATCCGTGCCGCCATCAGCTCTGATATTAAGTAGTCCAACAGCAGCAGACGGTCCTCTTTGGTTTGTAGACGAGATGACATGTGACCTGGAAACACATTTTGATTTTCAGAATATATTATTTAGTTCAAGGGCGAAACTCACAAGTCCGGTTGTAGTGGCGACACTTAGGGGATGCCTATGTCCAGCGTGAATGTCTTTTGATAAAAATAATAATAATTCCTTTATTGTCAGGCAACTAAGGCCCATAGAAAAATACACAATATAATCTTATAAAATATCTTAATATCTTATCATGACTTCAAAAAAGTTAGTTCAATCCTGGAACTTGATTAAACAAACTTTTTAACTAAACAAACTAATGGAAGACTATGTAAAAAAAAAATATGCAGGATTGGTATTCTCGTGGCGAAGGCTAAAGAGAAATTTTGAAAATGCATAAAATTAACTCCTTACCAGTAACCAACTTCTTATATGGACACTTGAGTTCCTTCAAAAACGAACTGAGCTCCAATAGGAATGAACTGGACTCCTCAGCATCATTCATCATGTTCACCGTCTCCTCCAGGTTGCACAGGCTCTTCAGCTCTTCGGCCAGGATGTGGATGAGTTTCGTGAACTCCAGGGACTTGGCACCGCCATCCAAGGCCTTTGAAAAGGCCACCTCATCGGTAAGGGGGCCTTCATATCTGTAAATTTAAGTATTATTTTCAGTAATTTGCTAATATGCAGATTAGTAGTAAATATCTTTTGGAGTTTCATTCTTATGACCACAGAAGCTCTTTAACGTTTGAATCCCCGACCGGTCTCATGAGACCGCGCTGTCATTGTCTTACTATTGTGTCTCGTTTCGCGGGTAGGTGATAGGTTAATATTACAATCAAATCATTCAACACAATAATATAAAAATATTGGGTTGCTTTTTTGTTTTTTCAGAATTTGTGCCCATAATATGAAGGCATTGTGGAGCCTTGTCATATTATAGCTTTACGCAAAAAAGAAAATCTAAAATAAGATTCAATCAATTTGAATTCAATTTAAATTTGAATAAAGCAAATTATTTAATTTTATTTAACTCCATATGTTGCATAACTTTACATCATAATTCTGAAAGTAATAAAGTTTCTAGTTTTTTTATTTCCATTATTGCAAGTACTTATGTTATTGAATGTATATGGAATAGATTGACAGTGATTTACTTACCAAAGCTTTAATTAAAAAATATTTCAAGAAACCATTTTGGTTTACTAATTTTAAATGACAACAAAGTTTGCTGGCATCAAAAAATATTTTTTAAATCAATCAAAATGATTAGTATAATCATCAACATTGCAGTACTTTGCACATTAAATGTGCGTAAGTTTTAAGTAATCTACTTGAAGATACATTAATGCTACACCAACGCAACAAGTTCAAAAAAGCTAGCATATTGATTATTATACAAGACTCAGACAAGCCACGTTTTAACTAATTATAAGTACTCAATACGAAGAATATTACACTTATTATTCATAGTCAAAATAATCAATACTTCGCATTTTCTTTCCTAGAAATAATTATTTCAACATAAACATAATTCTATAGGTCTAAAAGGGGGACATTATAACCTAAAATCATAAAACAAATTCTTACCCCAAGTCGTTCAATGAGTCCAATATATCGTTTTCCATATTTATGAAAGTTTACACAGCATTCGTAGGACTAAATAGTAATATTTACTGAAAATTAAATACAGCCGGTAATAATTTCCGAGAAAATCAAATGTCAGATTGAGTTTGCCAAAAATGTCGCTTGGTAGAGACGTCAACTACTCAAAACTAATAATCTGTAGTCGAGTTAGTAGATCTTATAGATTTTTTCAAATGATACCAGGATTTCTATGAAGTTTGGTCCCAACTTCCAATAGCTATGTGACTATGTGCGTTATATTGTTGGATATGGATAGATAATTTGAAAAAACAAAGAAATCTACTAACTCAACTACAGATAACTTTTTAGTTTCTGCTAGAATCGAGTAATTCTAAAAAAAATCGGTGGGATTTGGTTGGATTTTGCACCCTCATTTCAATTGAGTTGTTGTTTTTTATTGGTTAAAAGTCTTGTAATAAATTAATGCTCCTAATCCTACTAATATTATAAATGCGAAAGTTTGTGAGAATGGATGTGTGGATGTTTGTTACTCTTTCACGCAAAAACGGCTGGACCGATTTGGTTGAAATTTGGTATGTAGATAGTTTATATCCTGGATTAACATATATTATAGAATACTTTTATATATATACATATTTTAATTTTCGGGCGAAGCCGCGGGCGGAAGCTAGTAACACAATAATGTAGGAGTTAGTATAACCGAAATGGTTGAAACTGCTGATGGCATTTTTTCAAACTAGGTACATTTTTTGATAAAATAGTACATATTAGCGATTTTGTTTTAGCCATTCCTATTACTCGACTACAAAAAATATCAAACATCTCACAAAGATCTACAGCACTACGATCAATTGAGCGCCATTTTTGAAATGTGCACTTTTCTTTTATTTCTAAAATATTTTGTATGAAAAGAAAGATATGGAATCTTTGCAGTCTTCCCGATTTCTTTGTGTCATAAAATCAATCGGCCAAGGGTCTCAATCTTTGATAGAATGAACTTATTAGATTTTGGATTAGATTCATCGTATTTTGCATATTAGTCTTCTTCGAGGAATCAGAATTTTTTGACCTAGATGACCTTGACCAACCCATAATTACTTGGCCATGAGCGTCCCATTATTAGAACTATCTACGTAACTATAAAATTTTAACAATATTTTATTGACGACGAACTAAACTTTATTTTTGGTTTCTTGTGCGAGGAGCGCAACTGCCTCCACTTCACTAATAAAATAATTTATGTAAGTACCTTGTTGATCTTTTATTTAATGCAGATTATTCATTTTATTACTGATTTTTTATGCCATGAAAAATTATGTCAACGAACCAAGATACCTAACTAACATTTTAATGCACCTGTTTAGCATGCAAACAAACTATCTCACAATTAATAGTTTATGGTTCTATTATATTTCACTGTTGATGGGTACAATTTTTTTTTAATTACTAAGTTTAATTATTTAGGGTCGGGTGTCTCACATTGAACCAGGCAGCTACATTGAACCACCGCCGAATCTCGAAAATGCGACATTGCCAAACCGCACTAATATGAGTGAAAGAGAGCTATTTACGTTCCGTTCCTGCCCACTAGTTTGCGTGGCGATCGCGTGCAAAGTGGTTGTGTGAGGAGTATTCGAAAGCAAACTGACTCAAAAAGTAAATATTTTTTGCCAATTTCATTCTTTTTTAGCTTTTTTCGTTTAAATAATATCAATTTATTTATATATACACTGTTTTCTACGGTTATTTAGCAATTAAAAGCGCTATAATTCGTGATTTTAAGAGATTGATTTGCCGGTAAAATTTTGAGTTTAGTGATAAAACGTCGCGTGTCTCACATTGAACCACCTGAGGGTGGTACACATTAAACCACGGTTTACTGTGTACACCACAGTCGTTAAAGGAGTGTTTTTTACAATTATTTTAATTTAATTTTAATTTGTCATATTATGGAAGGTACTTTTGTTTTTATAATTAAAAACTGTTACTTTTGTTTTTATTATTAAAATATGATAAGAATTTGACTGAAAAGGTTTTGTGATGTATAAAACTAAGACTCTCGGTTTAATTGCATATGATTTAAAGTGATTTTTATAAATATAAGGCTCATTTTTATTATTACTGTCTATTATTATTACAAAGTATTTGCCTTATAAATTGAACTAGAAGACATCGTTAATAAGGTGTCTCAATGTGGACGATACCCTGGTTAAATGTGTACCACCTGTGGTACACATTGAACCAAAAATCATTTTTCATAAAAACCTGTTTTACACCGAAACTAAAAGGAATATGAGAAATTAATGTTTTACAAAATTAAAGCTAAATAAATATGCTACCTATACACAAAAAATTAAAGGCATTGATTGAACATCCAGCCCACTATGAGACTGAAATTTACCTGGTTCAATGTGGGACAACTTACCATACATAAAATAACAGCATTATGAACATCTCAATAATGTTCATACTTTTTGAATGCAGACCATAAAAAAACTAATGCCAAACGTTTTCATTATCGATTTTTATACCTATCGTTAGACCAAGTTTGTAAAAAAGTTGGTATTTATCACGAAACCTACTTTTTAGAAAATGGAGCTGTTATTATACATGGTATAGCTACCTAGTTTTTTTTTCGGAAAACCACAGATATCTATGCGGAAAACCGTAATCAACCGAGCAAATTTTAAGTACATAGCTACAAGACCAGGTCTCTGGTTTCATTGTAAAACTGTTTCATTGTTGAACTGGCTTTTCAAGAACATTAGAAAATTATATGCGGAATATTATTTTTAGTATAAAAAGAATTTCTTTCAGTGCTAACTAGACCGAGTAGTAGAAACTAATTTGCACATAACATCTTACTTACTTTCATCACTAATTTATTTCGAAATATTCTGAAGGCTTATTGCATAGTTAAGTTTTTTTATCAAAATGTAACTTATCGCCAAAGTTGTCTTTTTTTTTGGTACCTAATGTTTCAAAATTGAGTTCAATGATCGCTTAGTACCTTAGGCAGGTTTATTTATTTAACACTTTTTGCACAAAAAGGTACAAAGGCGGACGTAATGCCTTAGGCATTTTATACCAGTCAACCTTTGGGTAATGCAGAGAATATTAGTGGTAGGTGCAATAAAAGAGAGGAAATATTAATACTGAAAAATATACAAAAAGAATCTAGATACAACACAATATAAATATAATTTATACATAACTCAATAAAATAAATATATTATACATATATATAAATACTCCGAAAATAGGTAGATCCAAATCGACAACCAGAGAAACATTAACGTTGTGATGATTGATATTCTACAGCCACTAATTTGGCTAATTGTCTTCGTTGGCTAGATCTTTTGACATTATTTACTACCAGTGTACCAAGGGAGTAAATGCAAGACGCGAAATATCAGATCGTATTAATTAGACATATTTTGAGTTCTTTCTAATTATGACGAAGACCCAACTAAGGTTCCTTAAGTACCTACCTTTAATCATTTTTTTAATCCACCTGCCCAAGGGCGTCGCCAGCTTATGAAAGGCAATATTAAGGATGATAAAAAATATGAACGCTGAAAGCATGAAGCCACTTTGGAAGTCTTTGCCTCGATGACGATTTTTTTTTCAAGTGGGGATTCATCAGAATGCTTAGAGCATTTAGGTTAAATGCTCTAAGCCAGAATGACTTCTCCCTCTCTTGGGCGGAGCGGGAGTGCATATCAGACTGTTACTGACTAAGACCCACTTCTATGTTCCTTCTTTGCCTTGCGTCAAACAACATACAAAAGCATTAGTAACCTTCATAGTGCTGATAATAATTTTACAGACCATAGATCATTCAACCGAGCAACGACGAGGCCTGTTTATGTATGTCTCAGCAGAGCGTGATTACGTAGGGAAACCAATACAGGTGTGCAGGTGTTCTCTCATCCATTGTGATTGTGACCAATGACAGATCATTGTATAGAATAGCCGAGCGGCCCATTGAACGTGTGTTTACACCGCATTCCACTCCAGTATGAATGGAACGCGCCGTGCGACAACTACAGTACGGCCGTTATAAATTGGCGAGTCTGAAGTTAGGCTCTGCGAATTTTGGCGCTTGAAATATCGTACAAAAATAAAGGTTTTAATAAAATATGTGCAATTTGCAGTTGTTATTACTGTTAAAAACTGTTATTGGCATTAATTTTTTTTATACTTACCTTTATTTTTGTACGATATTCCAAGCGCCTAAAATCGTAGAGCCTAACTTTAGACTCGCCAATTTATGACGGCCGTACTGTATGTCTCAGCAGAGCGTGATTATGTAGGGAAACCAATACAGGTGTGCAGGTGTTCACTTATACTCCATTGTGATTGTGACCAATGACAGATCATTGTATAGAATAGCCGAGCGCCCATTGAACGTGTGTTTACACCGCATTCCATTCCAGTATGAATGGAACGCGCCGTGCGACAACTAAACGCAGCATAGTTGTATAATGTTTTGTTGTTGGTGCATCTGTGAATCAGTGCTTCGTTTGCATTGTTTGGTCATTTTGATTGTAATGGGATTTCTATTATTGCTGTTTTTTTTTCGTAATTTAAGCATGGAATTTTTTAGCCGCTCCTCGTAAAATGTAAAATACTGGTATTCAGCTAAATCCGGCTTGACTGAAAGCCGACCCCAATATAGTTTGGGAAAAAGGCTAGGTAGATGATGATGAAGCATGGAATATAGGTACGAGGTAAAACTAAAAAAAACAATACTCCGCAGAGTAGAAATCTAATTAGTTTTAAAATCTATTATGTGTCAGGTCAGGACTGCGGAATGTTGAAAGAAAGGGCAATTAAAAGAACACTGGTTTTTAAACGCCAAAGTCCCTCTCGCTCCAACCAGAGAGGGAGTCATTTGATAATTTCTCACGTAAAATTTAAGAGTTTTGTGAAGATAATATTTTTTTTTTAATGATATACTAAGCTAGTGCTTGACTAGCCTTTTCCCAACTATATTGGGGTCGGCTTCCAGTCAAGCCGGGTTTAGCTGAATACCAGTATTTTACGAGGAGCGGCTGCCTACCAGGCCTCCATTACTTAACTACATATATTTAAATCTCCTTGATTAAGAGCCTATTAATTGTAGCCTTGAAGACACCTAAATTTTAATCGGACGGGAACACCGCTGCAGTAAATTGTTCCAATACTTAGATGTACGCAAGATGTACGACAAAAGGAACGCTTAGTCCGAAGCATAGAGATGTCATCAACGTAAGACCGTTTTCACATTTTCCGACCCGATATCGGTATCGGACGCCGATACGATATCGGGGTAAGGTAAATGTATGAGATATGTACCTGTCTTTCATATTGTCCGACCCGATATCGGATATCGGAGCACAGCATTTCATACATTTTACTTACCCCGATATCGTATCGGCGTCCGATACCGATATCGGATCGGATAATGTGAAAACGGTCTTACTTACCCCGATATCGTATCGGCGTCCGATACCGATATCGGATCGGATAATGTGAAAACGGTCTTACCCCGATATCGTATCGGCTTCCGACACCGATATCGGATCGGATAATGTGAAAACGGTCTAAGGGTGAATACTCACTGTACGTCGGTATGTATCGTAAAAATCAGCAAAGCAAAGTGTAGTTTCAATAAGTATTGATCTGACGTAATATTATTATTTAAAGGCTGCGGGCTGCGGGTCGCGGGTTCGATTCCCGCACGGAACAAATATTTGTATGGCCCACTAGGTAAGTGTTCCGGGTCTGGGTGTTTTGTGTATGAGAGTTTACATGTTTAGTCGTTAATTCTTTTTTTTTTGTATCATCATCATCATCTTCCTGCCCTTGTAGGTTTTATTTATATCTATTTTTATTATAAAAAAAGAAAAATGTTATTTATCTATACTAATATTATAAAGAGGTAAAATTTGTAAGTTTGTATGTTTGTATGTTTGTAAGTTTGTATGTAGGGGGTAATCTCTAGAACTACTGGTCCGATTTGAAAAAATCTTTCAGTGTTAGATAGCCCATTTATCGAGGAATGCTATAGGCTATATACCATCACGCTACGACCCACGGGAGCGGAGCAGTAATGAAAAATGCGGGTGAAACCGCAGGGGACAGCTAGTTTTTAAATAAAATTACACACAAATATCAAAACTAATACGAGTATGCCGAACACAGTGCAACGATTACTAATACTATCAAAATTATTGAGCTCACATACAAAAATCAAACGACTGACCCTAAAAATAAAGTCTAGTATCGAATGCGGTCATACTAAAACGATTTTGTAACCACAAATAATGTTGAAAAACCGGTAATTTTGAATATTTTAGTAATACTTATCTATAAATTAGTTTGTCTATGTCTCGGCCGTTAGCCTGAGTTACGATTCGATGCGTTATTTATTAGTAAGATATTTAAATATTATTCTCACACATGCCTTGTTTATTGGTTATTTATAATCATTACAAATATTATCATCAGTAACTGCCGTGAGAGTCAAAATGGCAGGTATAACGCAGCAAATTAAATTATACCAATACAATGTAGGTACCTAAAATGTAGCTATTATTTAGTCATCATCATTAAAGCACGTTAAGGATAGTCAGAAGCCAGTAAATCTGACTCCAGTCTTGCCATGAAGTACCGTGTTACCCCAGTTAAGGTGTTGTGGAGGTCTGGTAGGCAGCCGCTCCTCGTAAAATACTGGTATTCAGCTAAATCCGGCTTGATTGGAAGCCGACCCCAATGAAGTTGGGAAAAGGCTAGACAGATGATGAGTCATCATCATTTCAGCACAAAGACGTCCACTGCTGGACATAGGCCTCCCCCAAGCGTCGCCCCAACGACCGATCCTGTGCGTCTCGCATCCATCGGATTCCCGCGACCCCAGCCCATCGGTCCACCTTGTGGGAGGCCTTCCAACGCTGCTTCTTCCGGTACGTGGCCGCCACTCTAGAACCTTCCTTCCAGTATAATTTAGTACCTAGTTCTAATCTGTACCTCTTTCAGAACGAAATTATTTCAAAAGTCCAATATTAATAATAACAAGTGATTAACACAAAATATTGCGGCTGGCTGAGTTTGAACCCGCGACCCGCTCGTAAGTCTAGACCGCTACCACTGGGCCACCACGGCTCTTTGGAACATACTTGCGTTTCGGAGATAAGTAGCAATAATATCGCTTGGGGTCGGCGCAAACTTTTTTTTCTTCCATTCTGTCCTGTCACCAGTCGTTCTATCACTGGTGAAGGAAAGCCCTTTTTCTTTCATATCAGTTCTCACACAATCCATCCATCTTTTCTTTTATTGTATTTTTTTTTTTATTAGGTACTGTGAATTAAGAATAAAAATACCTACCTACATTAATAGATAGGTAGGTAAGCAATAGTCACACCTTGAATCTAAATATTCTTCACAGTATTAAACTTGATGGTATCAACAAGAACCAGGCCCTATAAAAAGGTGATTACGTTCCTACATCTCGGATCACAACAAACTGCGCGCAACATTGAATAATATTAAATACATACATTCATAGCTATACAGTATACAGATATAGTACGGGTTGTGTATGTGTGCGTGTCGTTTGTCAGTGTGCGTGTGATACCTGCGCTTGCGTTTGCTTCTCACAGGTGTGTGTGTCGCGGTAGCGGGGCCACGTGGGATTTTTGTAGCATTTATTTTTACATTTAGGGCCTGTTTCACAATGTCCGAGTAGGCACTACTCACTGAATAAATTCAAAAATGTGACAGAATTTGTATGAAATTATCTGTCAAGTAAGATACTCGAAACTTAATCATAGGTGGTGAAACAGGCCCTTAACCTATCACATACCCGCAAAACGAGACACAATAGTAAAACAATAACAGCGCGGTCTCATAGGACCGGTCGGGGATTCATGAATAAAGGTTGCAATCAATCAATCGATCTTTACTTGTGGACACAGGTATTACAATAAAGGTCTTATGTAAACATTTTAGTCGAACTCCATGAAATTGGTTTTTTTTTTAATTATATGTCACAAATATATTTAGTTAGCTTTTTAGTAGGTAAGTAATAAGTCTGAACTGTCTGAATCCATAAAATGCAAAGTCAAATTAGAGTATATTTACTCTGTATGTCAATTGAATGTAATATTTTAAATAATTAATCTATTTCAAATACATCTCAATCGTAATACCAATTACAGAGTTCACATATAAATTATACAAGATAAAAATTGTACAAAAAAAAGAGGTATCTACCAAATAATGTACAAATCAATTTATATATAAAAAATAAGATTATTGTTGCTATGATTAGTTTTAACTTTTCTTGAAATCGATTTTTATCGCATGGTGTCTAAAACAGTAAGTTACTTTAAAAATACATCTGAAATCAAAATACTTCCCGATTTCCCAGAAGACAGACCTCAGTAGTTAGACCTTCGGGTTTAGAGCAAACACCGAAGGTGAAAAACTTCAAATGAAAACTTAACTTAAACTTAACATGTCCCCGCCACTGTAACGCACACCCACCGGCTGTCAAAACACGTTCTCCACACACGCTCTCTGTCCCACAATCACAGCCTTTTCACAACCGAAACGGCCGATCTACTACGAAAGAGAACGAGCCGCCACAGTCGACCGCGCAGGCTGACGCGGCGCACGTCGTTATCGTTGCGCAAACAAAAAGTTTTACAACGCATTCCGGATTCGAATAATTCAAATTTTAGGAATGTGATCGGTGTCCGTCGCCGAACCATCTATGTGCCATATACAGTGATGTCAATTTGTGTGGATTCAAAATGAGTGTTCTATTAAATTTGGTTTTATTTGTGACCGTTCTGGTGCCTAGTGTTTTCGGCCAAGATGCTGCGGCGTGCTATGGAGCAGGCAGCGTCGCTGGCGCAGCCATCGGTGCTTTTATTGCTGCACTCCTCTTGGTAGCAGCTGCTTACTACCTAAGGAAATTGTATTGGAAATCTCGAAAAGGTACGTGAGTTCTTTAAGTTTTTTTTTACGTAAATCGCTTGTCGGTCGCGTAAAGTGATGAGTCGACGGCCCACGTATTAAACTTGGAATTATAATGTAACGACCTTTGCCTTTTTTAGCAGCGTGTATTTGAAAAAAAAAACAAGTTTATTTATGCTCTTGATGGTGAATAAAAACTTAGTTGAACTTGCAAAAATAAACGAAATTGTAATCGCAAATCCGTTTAAGGGGGATGTTCCAGGTTAGCCCGCGAAATTCAAATTTTCTTACGTTTTTTGCAATTTGAAAGCCAGTGGTAAGTTGTATAAAGTTAAAAATACTTAAGCGGCTGTAAAACGTAACTAGTTACATAATTATAAACATAAAAATCATCAATACAAGCCTCCAAGCTCACCTAAGTGTAGGAACGATTTTTTCGAGGTCAAAAACATTCTTGCAACTAAGTGAGCTTGGAGGCTTGTATTGATAATTTTTATGTTTATAATTATGTAACTAGTTATGTTTTACAACCGCTTAATTACTCAGATACCCGCGAAACGAGACACAATAGTAAAACAATAACAGCGCGGTCTCATAGGACCGGTTGGGGATTCAAACGTTAAGTATTTTTAACTTCATACAACTTACCACTGGCTTTCAAATTGCAAAAAACGTAAGAAAATTTGAATTTCGCGGGCTACCTGAAGCATTCACCTTAAACAGTTCTCAAGTTGCTGTTAAACGTTCATTGAATATGTATGACTTGAGTTTAATGCTTAACGTGACTTAATTGCGAAATATTCAGACAAGAAGCTGGTTACAAACTGGTTTGAAATAATACCTTTTATAGGCACATAGCAAAATTTTATTCGAAAAGGTACTGGTTTTTGAGTGTCATATTTTTATAATGATTAACAGTCGAATAGGCTTCACCGCTTCAATAGTGAGTGTTGTGACAGGTGTAATCGACCATGAGAACGGGTTCTATATTGGTCAAGAAGTAGCTATTTTGCTAGTTGGTTGAAAATGTGAACGATTTGTGCGCGAACCACGGTTGGTTGAATCTTGGGATGACCGATACGACTAGGTACTTCAAAAAAACAAACAGCAATCAATATAGTAGGTAGGTATGTATGTAAATAAGTTAGAGACTCGTGATTCTGAATATCCGTCTAAGTACCTAATAGGCATGTAGGCATACCTAGATCTCAAAGGTCAAATATGCAAGTAAGACAGGTAAATAAATTTAAATAGGTAGATACTTAATTGTAGACTCATGTACTTAATTTCTTATTGCCTAGATACTAAATACTTACTTACTCATTGTTTTCCTTCCTAAGCTCAACGTTTTGTTCAATGAATTACCTACCTACGATTATAAATAGGGAAATCTCAAATCATTTTACCTAACTTAAAACTCGGATTAAAAGGCAGTGAAGTGCCTATTTATCTTTACGGACAAAATGAAAAATCTCCTTGCCACAACCTTTGTATCTACCTACCGGTAGGTATTCCAAGAATTCTGCGGTTTTGAGGATCTTTACGATATCGAAGAAAAATACTTAGAAGTACCTAGGTACATACCTAGTTAGCAAAGCAACTTAATAAATGCCAATTAAGTAATTATCAATAAAAGAATTTATTAGAAAAAACTATCATAAATCTAAAGTATTTTTACATAAAGAAGCAATTTCCCTAAAAAATAAACTTTCATTGGTAATAAACCTACTAATTACCAACAACAATAGACATTATCGATGCGCATAGAACCTCCAGCTAGTCTATGATGCACTGCGCATATCACATGGCGGCAAAGTAAGCACTTTCACGATTTCCACATGCTAACGACTGGCGCGCATCCATCAGCGATGCAGGCAGACTGCGCTGCTCATCGGATTTCTTGTCTATACTTACCTTTAATTGTCGTGCTAATTTGTTGTTGAAGAGTTTTTGGTGCGCAAAAGTGTTGTAGATCGCTAATCGTTTTTCGAAAATGATATTTCTTGATTGTTCGCGTTTCAAAGGCAAATAAGTGCAAAAATTATTACCTACATAAATAAGTCTACTTACGAATATATTTTTTTGCGTACAACAGTATAAATTTTATTATATACCAAAATAGTACATAACAATTTTACAGAATCCATCCACAATGGCGGTCTTAGCGCTGACAGGGATATCTACCAGACAGCCTTACATCAATAATATTTATTTTTGCGTATTTTTGTAAAAAGTATAGGTACATATTATAACGAATTAGCGACAAATAATTAAATAGCAAACGGCCCATCGATAAAAATAATCTGACTCTTCGTATAGAAAAGCGTAGGAATGCTTAATGAAGCAGAATAATAAAGCCAAATCTGGTTTCTCTAAGAGCAAGGCTAAGGCAAAGGTCAGGCAGCTATCATTCCAATAGAGTAAGAAACGCAGACGGCACAGGTTGGAATACTAAATATTAAGAATGCTCCTACCATTCGAATCGAACGTATAACATTTTAAACAAAGAATTTAGAATTGTCTAGGGATCGGAATCGAAAAATCGTTCTTTCACTTCAAAGATAGCGGCATATTCCTGAGTGCAGACTTCTATTGGTATTAGGTAGGGAAGAATGTGCAGAAAACGTAACCAACACTCTTTTATATCAATATACTCGTAATAGTTACAAAGAAGATCTTGATTACGTAATTCTTGTTGAAAATATAAATGTACCATGTGTGAAAGATGTAGAAAGACGTCTAAATACCTAAGTCACGACGTTAAAACACAAATACATAAGTAAAATAAGCCGTGGTGGCTAAGAAATTAGGTGCTATTTCAGCCCTACGTCTCAACTTAAAGTAGAAGTATATTGCGCTCACGTGGGCCATATACGCCGATCTGGGCGCGTCGGTCTTCATACATTTTATATGGCAACTAGACTTGTAGAGCTACATTAGATCCACGCCACGCAACGCCACGCGACGTGGTGCTACGTAAATCAGGCGTGACCCCCGTGTGCCTCAGTCAGTAGTCCCCGCTTGATGGCAGTTTTTAAGAATATTTGTGGTGTACAAATACTTTTCACACTATTTATGAGCGTTAGAACTATGTACAAGTTCACATGAATAGGCTCTTTGTCTTATTATGTGAACTGAATCCCAAATACGGTGACATTTTTTTTGAAACAGCAGTCTGGTATCCATTCTCCAACTCACCTTTTTTTGAGACCAACTTCATTCATAGACTCTAAAGCAATAAGACTGATGATTAGATAGGTATATTTATTGTGTTTTTTTTTTATATTTTTCTAGTAAAGCAATAACTTCAGTCTTGTTGAAAAATTAAACGAAACCCAACCTGCGAGAAATATCAAAGAAAAGATGGATGAATTGTGTAGTTGGCTTAATTTTAAGTAAGTTAGAAATCTTTCAAATCTGGTGGAAGGGCAAATGGTCAAGTAAGGATGCACAATGATCATACTGAAATGTGACGTCAGCAGCATTAGGATACGTGTAAACAAGAGAGAGAGGTTTCACCACACCCTAACACGAGAAAATTGCTGCTAACAGCCGAAACCAATAACCTGTCTATCACATATCGGAGATAGAAAAACAAATGAAACAACAGAAATTTAGATATTTTTTGTATTGTATCACTTGTTTTACAATCTCCAGTATGCCAAAACTGGAGATCGATAGGTTATTGGTTTCCATCCACTTGTATTATATGTATCAATGTTCACCTGTTTAATACATCGAATAATACAGACGTTATAATTATCATTCCATTGTTTGCATCACCACTACCAATATCAATCCGATCCATTCGATTGGCCAATCCGATCGATCTGTCTACAATTATTATTGTTGATTGAAAATGTAACAAGGGACTGAGTCAAATCGCAGTCGTCATTGTAACCGCAATTGTTTAGAACAACGTCATCGATATAAACAAAACACCTGCCTGTAGGACTACTTAGAAAAGATCATTTAAAAGTATCAGAAGTCGTTGATGCTTCGGATTAGTTAGGATTCTCCTTAAACCTTTGAATTTGGATCTATTTCGACTTAGTATTCTTAAAGTCGTGCGTTCAACACTATTAAGAAGCATTTGAACCATCATTAATACGAAATTGCATCGCGCGTATCTCTTTCTTGGAAACTGGACATTCCCATAATCATCGTTTACCTAGCCTTTTCCCAACTACATTGGGGTCGGCTTCCAGTCGAGCCGGATTTAGCTGAATACCAGTATTTTACGAGGAGCGGCTGCCTACCAGACTCCCATGTTCCACAACCCATTAACTAGGGTAACACGGTACTTTATGGAGTCAGATTTACTGGCTTCTGACTATCCGTAACGACTGCCAAAGATCTACAAATGACAGCCGGGACCTACGGCTTAACGTGCTTTCCGAGGCACGGATATAACGTTATTATATCTCAGCCTAATTCCACAACGCGCTTTCAAAACCAGCCATGAAGCCCGATCTTTACCTTGAATGGATTTCACAACTACCCACACTTAAGTACTAACTCTTGTCTGCCTAATGGCTGTGTTAACACAACATAATTAAGATTTTTTTCTTTTATAAAAATTTTGAGTTTTTGCTGCTTCAGTTGTGATTTTATGATTATCCTCAAGTGCAAAATTTCTGTAATTTTTTTTTTTTTTTGTGTACTGTAAGAAAACCCAATTGGGGGCTAAGTTCGCCTGTGTACATCAGCTGTCTGTATTTCCATGGTTATTTAAAATTTATACGAAGAAGAATTTCTTTTGAAATAAGCAGTAACTTTGTAAAAAAAAAATATGTAATAATATTTCCTTCTGTGTAGATATATATTTGTGTGTGTATAAATTATAAAATAAATAAATAAAGAAGACTAAAAAAGAAAGATGTCTGCTGATTCTAACCTTGTAAACTCTTAAGACTCTCTGATAACACGCTTGTGTCCACAGAAGCCCTCCGGTGACCCACTAAGCCACATCTTACCGCCATACTTGGTATACACGCAACACGCATTCAAGCGAAGTATCTTTGGCTTCCAATCTATAACTGTACTACCTATTAATCGACTTCTTATGTTCTTTTTATTGCAAGCTGAGGACAATTTTATTTAACCTATCACATACCCGCGAAACGAGACACAATAGTAAGACAATAACACCGTGGTCTCATAGGACCGGTCGGGGATACATGAATTAACCTATCACATACCCGCGAAACGAGACACAATAGTAAGACAATAACAGCGCGGTTGCATGAGACCGGCCGGGGATTCATGAATTGTAGAATACTAACTATATTCACAGTATAATATAATGATAATATTAATAAAAACTCTAAACTAATTACAACTAAATAAAACGAACTAAAATATGGTGCCAAAAAACTCTTCCACATCGCTGTCGACTGGTAAGGTGCCCAAAAGACTAGCGGCATTGCCACGCTGTATGGCAAATGGCAATGCTTATCCTCTGTCCGAGGTAAAAACCAGCCTTTGGGTCACGCTCACGGAGGTAAATTGACTTGATATTTCTTTAGTTAAATTCGATTATAGACGAACTTTTTATAAGCACGGCTAGTTATTTTTCGTGAATCGTAAAATAGGTACTATGAAAAAAATTGGGTTAGGCGAACAATCAACCCGACCCGACTCGGCCCTTTTTAGGCGATAATGATAAAAACATTTTTTGGGCATGTATTGATGTCCAGAACAATTTTTGGGCATTAGAGAGAAAGACTCAAGTCTTAATGCTCTAAAATTTCCTACAAATAATTATTCTGGTACTAGCTATCTGTTTCTTGCAGTTTCATCTGCGTTTTCGGTTATTGTTCTGCTCCCAAAGGTCATAGCGTGATGTTTTATAGCTTTCCTCAAGTTAAGAGTTATTCAACACTAAAAATCTTTTTCAATTCGAAGCTGTAGTTCTTGAGTAACCAATTATTCAGCTTTATAATCATCATCGTCATCATCATTTCAGCCGAAAGATGTCCACAGCTAGACATAGACCTTCAACAGGCGTCACCTTTATGTTTGTTTTTAATGTTAAGTATTTTTTTTTTCAAAACGATGCGAGAAAGGCCAAAGAAAAGATGGATGGATTGTGTGAGGAACTGAGGAGTGATATAAAAGAAGAGCGAGTTAGTGATAGCGTGACGGATAACAGGAAAGAATAGAATTTAAAAAAAACGTGTTGCGCCGACCCTAAATAATAGGACAGGACGATGATGATGACAGATTCCAAAACGCGCCACTTCTTTAGTAGAAGAAATGCCCCAAAATGAGGTTTCACCAATCTAAATGTAGGTCTGACTATCAGCAAACTGTAGTCGTAAGTAGATGTAAACATTCACGTTCGAGTGGGGATTACATTCCACTGGCTACGTAAAGGAAAAAGCCTTAACAATACAATGCGTAGGCAGCCTAGTACTTAGACATTACTAGAGATCGGAATTACAATCAGAATATTTTTATTGTGGGCATAGGTTTTATACAGATGTCAAAAAGATGACAGATGTGTGTGTGTTCTGAGATGTGTGTGGTGTGGTGTTAGGTTAAGTTACTTATGTAGGTACCTACTTCCATCGAAATGTTGATGTTAATATGGATCTTATCAGGATTTCGAATGAATAATCTCGCGTGGCCAACCATGAAGAACAAGAGAAAACTTTTTATTATTTACTTATAATAATAAAGTTTTCTCTTGTACACGCAAGCTAAGTCGTACGAACTACAAAATGGCAAAATTACGCGTGTGCATTAGGATTTTGCAACTTTGTATATCCGATGTCATTAATGCAAGTTCGGCAGCGTCGCGCGTGCAGTGGTTTAATCTATCACATACCCGCTAAACGAGACACAATAGTAAAACAAAAACAGCGCGGTCTCATAGGACCGGTTGGGGATTCAAACGTTAAATTGTGTTAAAGTAAATACCTTTTTTATATTTTAATGAACAATTTTAAGACATATCCATCCAGTTTATTCTATCGCTGTATGAAATCAGTGTAAATACATAGATAACTGTACCTAATTCCGATCTCTAGCCATTACTTACAAAACTGCTATTAAACCCAAGGGTATGTCTCCGCCACAGGTCTCCGCTATGGCCGCTTAACAAGACAAGTGATTGTTGTTGCTGTCTTGTCAAATGCATCATTAACGTGCTCTTAACTTTATAATGATGTTCATCATCATCATCATCTACCTAGCCTTTTCCCAACTATATTGGGGTCGGCTTCCAGTCAAGCCGGATTTAGCTGAATACCAGTATTTTACGAGGAGCGGCTGCCTACCAGACCTCCACAACCCATTAACTGGGGTAACACGGTACTTCATGGCAAGATTGGAAAACTTTATAATGATGATCGCAAATGCCTTTTTCATCTCAAGTTGTGGGTAGCAGATATTTAATTCATGAATCCCCGACCGGTCTCATGCGACCGCGCTGTTATTGCCTTACTATTGTGTCTCGTTTCGCGGGTATATGATAGTTGCAAATCTTGAGTTACAGGATTATCCGAAAGAGCTACCGTGTCCCTGAATCGAGTGGGCAACTGAAGGAACACGGGCGGGTTTAGTCAGTAATCAGTTAAAGTCTGACACTACCTCTCGCTCAACTTATAGCGATTTTTTCAGTTTTACAATCAATATTTTTTTACGCATTTTATCTTTGTACCGTAGATTAAAACGAGACCACGGGGACAGTCTAATAACTTCTTATCTGAAGAATGTTAAGACGCAACGCAGTACGCTAAATACCTATAGTGAGTTGTAATCCGACTGTGCATGTACCTACTATTAAGATATGTATGTAAGTACTTAAGTATATGAGTTTCTGTTTGATGATTTTGCGGTTGGAAATAAATGGTTAATATTATGTCGTATAGATTTCCGTCATCATCATCATCATTTCAGCCAAAAGACGTCCACTGCTGGACAAAACTCTCCCCCAAGCGTTGCCACAATGACTGATCCGGTGCGTCTCGCATCCATATCGGATCGGTGACTTCCATACGACCTAACAAATCTAGTTTGTTTGTACGCGTTAATCTCAGGATCCGTCAGGTCCGATTTGAAAAATTCTTTTTGTTTTAGATAGCCCATTAAAATTTATCGAGGAAGGCTATAGGCTATAATTATCACGCTAAGACCAATAGGGGCGGACGAAGTCGCGGGCGGAAGCTAGTATAGGATAAAAACTTCAGCTCAACTCACGCGTGTTCTTGCTCTAGGTTCAAATTACAAATATCAGCGATGACTGTGGGATTGGTCGAAATAATTAAATACTTTGAATTAAGTACCGCGGCCTTGGAACGCAAAAGACTGATTTTTCATCGTGAAACTCTGACATCCCCTTCCTTCCTACGGCCAGAACGGATAAAGTTATTCAATGATTTCCTACCCTCTAAAAACCCTTTTTTTTAGTTTCTTTTACTATCAAGTTACTAGTCATGTAAACCTTACGCAATCTGCTCTACCGGTGACCCACACATTGCAAGACAGACTTGATTTTCCTCCTTCAAAATATCCTTCTACGATTCTGTCTCGTCATGACTCCACCTAGAAGCTACTTGGGGCCTAGGGGCATCCCATACTAGGTAAAAATTACCGGTTTGCGGTTTCACAGGTGACGACAGAAAATGGTACCTAAAACATAATTAATTCCATTTCACCAACGCCATTTCTACAACTGGTTATAAAAATCAAGAAACAGATATCTTCTTACTGAGCGAAAATGCTAATTAATTCAGTTCTAGCTAATTTAAAATAAATTCCATACTGTACTTCATTTTATTATTTGCTAACGAACGTAACATTTACATAATCTGTGGGACGGCAAAGTTACACAGATAACAAAAAGTCAAACAAAAAAGGTTTTAAATTAAATTCAAATTATAGCAACGACCTTGCGAGGGAAGACGTATAAACAGCCAAAAACATAACATTATGAATAATTTTACAAGATATTTAAATCTCACAAGTTGTAAAACTTGAGAATCTAGTTTATTACGTGAATTAGTTGTCGGTTTTTATCTTTATTTAGCGAAAATACTAAAGTTTGAATGTCAAAAACGTTCCGAATCACGTGTGCGTTTTTGATAGCGTATGACAATTCATTGCTGAAAAATAAGTATGTAAATTAATAAATCACACGAATTATGAACGGATTTTAGGATTATAGAATTAATATTCAATTCGATGACCGATAACTAAAGAATTAAGATTATACAGGTGAAGAATTTATGACTTAAAGTAATGTCATTCAGCAGTTTTTGAGTTTACGCGAATAGATTTCATCACTGCTTACATTTAGGCAGTTTCGCAGTCAAGCTCTAGTTCGTATAATTTATTTAAAAAAAAATAGACGCACGCGGTTGGGTGGGGGCCTTTGTGGGCCCACGTGGTGAATTGCATCTTATTTCCTCGCATAGTAGAAGTTTAACACGCTTTCTCACTCCACCCTAGAGCGGAAGAAGTAATTTGATGACTTCACAACATCAAAAAACAAAATTACTGTACTACTAGGCCATTACCTAAGATCCTAAGTGAGTTACCCGGTTTTCTGAACATACTCAAATGGCCTTATCTTAAAAAATCCACAAGTTCGATAAGAAAATCAAATATCATTGTACTAGGTAAGTACCAGGCATACATAGATGGGTAGATGTTGCTCTAGTTTAAATTTTAGTGTGTGTCAACATGGCGGAAACAAGTTACGTTAGGTACGAATTTTAATCATCTTTTCCCTATTTTTTTAGTCAGAAGCTAGTAAATCTGACTCCAGTCTTGCCATGAAGTATTGTGTTACCCCAGTTAATGGGTTTTGGAGGTCTGGTAGGCAGCCGCTTCTCGTAAAATACTAGTATTCAGGCTTGACTGGAAGCCGACCCCAATATAGTTGCGAAAAGGCTAGGTAGATGATGATTTCCCTATCCTTTTCCTTTGACAAGCAAAAGTACAGAAACGTATCAAGCAAGCAAGACTATGAGAAAGAGGTAGTGTGTCCCTTTCTTACTAGTCTAATGCCTGGTGGAAAGAGATAACATACCCTTTTGTATAGTATCCTGTAGTATCCTGTCAATCCTGTAAAAAATTCTTGGACAGAATTACCTGTGTTTACATGGAGCGACCGCCTATCAGATGTTACGTATTGTCTGTCTTTATGAGATTACACGTTTGTGAACGCACACACGATACCAGAGTAATTCCTAGTGATGCCCCACCATAGAATTCTTGTAAAGGAGAATTATTACCTAAATATGTAGTACTAGTTAATAGATATCATTAAACGTATCGTTTCTTTTCGATAATTAATGTGAATTGCTCAATGACTTAAGCAGCAAAAATGTGGATGATAGATAATAATTTTTGTATTGTTCTTCAGCTAGATACTAATAAGGACGTCCTACGATGCTAACAATTTATTATCTATGCAAAAGCTGAAAATTAAAAAAAAACCGAACAGACATTCTTTATTTAAATTAAGATAAGATAAAACAAAATATTGGGCAAGATAGTTTTAAGTTCATTGATTTTTAAACTGTCTTTTGTCTCGTGTTTTTATCTAAAGAAAGAGTGAGATAGAGCACTAAAAGAGTTGAATACCTAATCGGAAATTATCTGACAGATAAAATTCTCAAGTGTTAGATGATTACAGATAACATTTGTAATGGCTTTCTGCACGCCGTTTTTGATAGTTATCTTTATTGGAAATCATTTTCATATTAACGATACAAAAATATGCAGATTAAAACACAATTTTGTGTGCTCAATAAAGAATTATTAATTTGCATTATGGTTGATTGAATTCCAAATTAGTCTACAGTTTTGTTTGATGGAAAATTTGCCTCGTGGACATGATCAGGTCGTAACACTATCTTAGATCCAAAAATTATGTTTTGGGTACCTACTCTAACGTAACAATTTTTTTGCCTACTCTAACTACTGGACATGGGGTTTTCCATCGTCGATCGTATCGTTACTTTCAATCACACGAGATAGTGGTTTTTTTTCCGGTAGGGGAATCATCAGAATGACTTCTCCCGCTCTTGGGCGGAGCGGGAGGGCGTGTCAGACTCTTACTGACTAAACCCCTACCCCGTTCCTTCGTTGCCTTCGATCTGGGGGACACGATGACAACCTTTCGGATTTTCACACGAGATAGTAATGAAGCGCGAGGGAGGCTATCAACAATTAAAAATGTCTCTCCTTCACTTTGTTTTTTTTTTTATCTTTTCGATGTAATTTTCTTTAATTTCTTCAATCGTATGTCCACTACTTAAAGTCGTTGGTATCTAGAACATACGCTACAGCTAATATAGGCTTCCAAAGACCAAACCAAAAAAATGGCGCGCCGATGATGGTCTCAGTGTGACAATTTAAATAACTGGCAACAATAACTTAATCTTATTGTTACGAAATCAGCGTAGAGGTCGCAATAGGATAATGTATGTCATCAGGTAAGGCTGGCGATCGTTCAAGAACTAGTTTCTGGCATTGGATCACGTTCATCGATCATGTAGTTCGAACACAAGGCACAACTGCTGTCAAAAAAATCGCGCCAAAAGATTTTTTCGAGAGCAGTTCTGTCTGTCTGATTTGCTAACTAGTGGATATTGTGGTGTAAAATTGGTGTGTTTTTTTTTTAATTACTCAGATACCCGCGAAACGAGACACAATAGTAAAACAATAACAAAATTATAAGTTTTGTAGCTTACTGGACAATATGTCTTTTATGCCGCAAATTTTTACTCCCAAGGATATAAAAATCTAAATATAAGATAAGAAGCAAGGTTTCATAGAAAAAAGTTAAAGAAAAAGTCTTGAAAACTGTACCTTTTTTTGCTATACGGTAAAATTTTACAAGATTCGAGACGAGACTCGAATTATTTACATAAATTTACATAGGGTAACTTTGTGCGGAATTTTGGTGCGCGAGTCCTACTCGCACTTGACCGGTGTTTTTTCTAATCTCGTTTTACTGGTTTGGCCTGTCGTCGAGACTAATGTTAGACATGTGTTTAGACTGTAATAAACCCTGAAATTATTCTGTAGCTAGTGGAGAAAATAATAACAGCTGTACGGATCTATCTCCAAGGTTAAGGCTTGCTGAAGTCAAGCAGTGGATGGGTGACCATCTTAATGTACGATTCCTCCGTGTTTGGGATATGACGTCCGAGCTGTCATTTGTAGACCTTTGACAGTCGTTATGGTTCGTCAGAACTCTAGTTTTGCCAAGAGGTATCGCGTTAACCAGTAACTTGAAGGTCAGAAGTAGCTCCATGTAAAATACTGGTATGATGCTGCATCCAGTTGGACTTGCAATATACATACATATAGTCCGTCTAATGAAAGCGCGACCTGAGAAAAAGAGGTTAAATCCAAAAATGTTGTACTAATGTGGTATTACTAACCAGTAGGAGAATCATGTTTTGACACTTCACAATTTTTTTTATTTCCTACAATTGCGGCTGAATAATGTTGCCAATTAAATAAAAAAAAAACTCCAGGTCGCGCTTTCATTAGACGCACTCTAGTTTTGGAACTATCTTTATACAAATTAATTTTTCAATCGTATCGTTGCCACGCGGTCGGCAGGCTCTTTGATGATACGTGAGTAGATAATCAAAATTAATTGCTAGGACATAAAGTCTAGAAGTGGGCGATAGCGGGAAAAGCTTTGACTCGATTGGCAAAATGGCTCCCTTCTACAAAATTAGTATCTGTTTGTTTGCCTAAAAAAAGAAAAACAAAAAGAAAGAAAAAAAAGTTTATTTGGCACACATGAAAAGGCGAAAACATCCAAGCTGTCGGATTCGATGTTGTCCTAAAAAGTATCGATATTAAATGTGATTACTGATATGGTTTTCAAGGTTCCCAAAGGGTATAAAATAAACTGAAGCTTAATATATTCTAAGATTCCACTGGCAGGCTGTTTTTCATGAACTGTGATAGCTAAAAAGTTAAAATTTTCACAGATTATGTATTTATTTTGTCGCTACAACACTAAGGGCCTGTTTCACCACCTATGATTAAGTTTCCGATGACTAACTTGGCAGATAATTTCATACAAATTCTGTTCCATTTTTGAATTTATTCAGAAAATAGTGGCTACTTGGACATTGTGAAACATGCTCTAAGTATAAATAGATACAAGAGAAATAAAAACAGAATAAAATAAATATTTAAGTGTGGCTCCTATACAAAAAACGTGATATTTTTGCCGTTTTTTTGCTATGGACGGTACGGAACCCATTAATGCGCAAGTCCGGCTCTCACATGGTCGGTTTTTTACATAACTAATTGTGTATTTGTAACACAGTTTTCTTATGTCGGAAACTGCACCTCAATAAGGCAGAGAAAAATGTTATTTTTCACGCATTTTAGTTTTCCACATACGGAAGCCAGGCAAGAAACTAAAGTGCGTTAGTAGGTACAGTCAACGAAGGAGATAAGTAACCAGGGTCGTTAGATATATTTGAGGTTTTCATTACAATAATGGATGGTCCATATGAAAAAAAAATTGTTGTATATTTAGGATGATAAAAATAATATTCTTACTTTAGAATAAAATTGTATAATTATACAAAGCATTAAGTATCTTCTTCTTCTTCTTCCTGCCCTTATCCCACATTACTTGGGGTCGGCGCAACACGTTTTCTTCTTCCATTCTGTCCTATCATCCGTCACACTATCACTAACTCCCTTCTCTTTCATATCCGTCCTTACACAATCCATCCATCTTCTCTTTGCATCATAATAATTTATATTGCTAGTGAACAAATGGAAAGATGTAACTAACACAATACCTTATTATGTTAGTAGATTATTTACAAAAGCATGTACTCGTAACTGGCATAAGAATCACATAGTAGGAAAAGAGAGATTATTAGCAATAACGCTCAGGTGGTCGTTGGTATAGTAGACATACACCCAAGGATGCTGTTTGGGGCCATGTATCGGATTTCCGAAAGGGAAGCTCGGTGTCCCCAGATCGAAGGCAACGAAGGAATGGGGTGGGGTTTAGTCAGCAAAGAGAAGAGCGAGAGAAGTTATTCTGATGATTCCCCACTTGAAAAAAAAGCCATACTTATATTATGTTTTTATGAAAACTTCAATGATATCTGACAATTAGTTGTCAGTCTGGGCATCCGCGAACACTTATCTGTTGTTTTGACTGTACCTACATATGTACCGTACTACTTGTAAGTACATAATAAAAAAGAAAGTTTTTGTTTATTTCGTACGTTTTCAAGTTTCACGCAAACGGGTTTGGCGACATGAAACTTTCATTAAACAGTTAACTAGTGGCCTCTTGAATGGTGCTGATGAAATGAAATCTTTAAAAGCACCTTAAAGACACTGGTTAGTACATGAAAAGAGAGGCCCATGTCATGCCGGCGCCACGCATTGGATATATTGGCTCCAAGCGGTCTTGGGCCGATACTGGGCATAAAAAGACCGATCCACACATTGGTATATTGGATCCAAGACTTTAACTTGGAGCCAATAGGTATATCCAATGTGTGGCCGGCATCAAGCAGTAAGCATAATTATGATGATACTACAGCAGCTTCGCCTGCGTCGGTTTAAAAGGTAAAACTACATTGGATCCACGTGGGCCACGTACACCGATCTGGACGCGGCGGTTTCCAAATATTTCATATGGCAACTAGATTTGTAGAGCTACATTAGATCCACGCCACGCGACTTCTAAGTGCAAATCAGGTGTAGTCCACGTGTGCGTCGTCGGTCTAATGTAAATAGTGTTTTAGGCTATCACGGTTTATTTCACAATTTGAAATGTCACTTACGGGATATCTTCCGTGATTGTTCATTGTTTTCATCCCGCGATCATGGCGCTTGCAACAGCGTCGAAATATCGGGAACTCAAAACAATGAACAATCACGGAAGATATCCCGTAAGTGACATTTTAAATTGTTAATGTAAATAGTTCCCGCTTCAAACTGCGTTTTTGGACTTTAATACGCTAGAAAGAGCACACGAGGTAGATACGGCTGAAAAAAATTACCTTCCTTTGCATCGTGTATGAATCATGCAAAAATACAGTTAATCCATCCATTTTTGTTTAATGTACCTACCCGTCATAAAGGGCTGCTATAAGACACATCATTATTAATTAAACTTCATTTTTACCAGCAGTTAAGATAAAAACATTACACAATTTGAATAGAGAAAGTACATTTTTGACATTTAATTGCCAAAAAAATTACGCAGTTTATGTAATGTTTTTGGAGGGAAACGTGTGTGCTTTCTCTATGGTATCACTAGCTATACCTCGCGGTTTTACCCGTGCCTTTGACTACTACCTCCACTCTTGTGGGTCGTAGCGTGATATTATACAGCCTTGGCATCCTTGAAAAATGGGCTATCTAACATTTTGTTTTAACAACTATTACGATGATCTGTCTGATGATGATGATGATGATGATAGTGTAGTCTATGTTTCCATAAGCTATAGCCAGGGAGTCTTTAAGTCAAGAGTGAATAGGTTACTTCTAGACAAATATACTCCATCATCGACTACATTATCGCTTATCAGATGAGATAACTTGGTCAAGTGCGAGTCTATCTATGCTAATATAATAAAGATCATAACAAGTGCGTCGGTACACATGAGTGTGAAAGTTAAATAACCATACTTTCGCTAAAAGCAGTGTTTCTCAAACTCTGATCCGTGGACTAGGTACTGGTCCCACGAGCTAAGATATAGTCCAAAGGTTTAAGGTTTATCTTCAAGACTAGAGTGAATAGCCTCTCAAAATTACTAGTGCGCCTCACCATCAACGATTGCATCACTGCTTACCATCAGGTGGGATCGCAGTCAAGCACTAGTTTATGTTATATAAAAAAAAAACTACTTTGCGCACATGTGAGCCTCGCCCTCTGGGCGCGTCGGTCTCCATACATTTTATATGGCAGCTAGATTTGTCCAAAGTACCGTCTGTTTTTTATACCCTGAGACTAAAATGACCTTACAACACAAAATAACTGACATCATTCCTATAGTAGGTTTGACATTAAATGTGTCAATTTAGTCTCAGGGTATAAAAAACAGACGATAGTCCCATATCAAAAAAGTTTAGAAAACACAGCTATAAAGGTTGCGCCACACTATGATGTAAGTAAATGTAAGTTCGCGTAAACCGAGTGAAGTCCAATGGGTCGTCACTCGTAGCTGACAAGCGTATGTCATGGTGAAAGTGACGACTTACCTGGGAACCGTCTTTGTGGCGGTACCTAGAAGCTGCCTTTGTACTGGAATACTGGGAAGCTTGGGGAAAGTATACAACGTGTAACGTTAAATGCGCAAAACCTGAAATTAGTTTGTTCAGAATAACGAGCAGAAGCAATAAAACCACTTTTTAATATAGGTCACATTTTTCAAAAAAAAATAATTAAAAATTTTGCTTTGTCTATTTATTAACAAATCAAGTCATCACTTGCATAAACCTGCGTAAATATGTAAACAAACACAAATGGTTGTCATCCAATTTAGATTTTCTCATAAACGGGATAATAATCATACTCCTTTCGATGTAAATACGAATTTTAAACAAACTAAAACAGCACATAAAACCTTCAATTTTTTTTAAATATTTTTTTTTCTCTCAGTATTATGTCAATTGGATTAAAAATCGTTTGGGGTGTCTGAGGTTTTGCGCATTTAAAGTTACACGTTGTATAGTAGTGAACGATAGTAACACTTTAAAGCTCTGTAGGTACAATACGGCCGTTATAAGTTGGCGAGTCTAAAGTTAGGCTCTGCGAATTTTGGCGCTTGAAAACTCGTACAAAAATAAAGGTTTAAAAAAAAAAAATGCCAAGAACAGTTTTTAACAGCAATAACAACTGCAAATTCTTCAGATTCGCCAACTTATAACGGCCGTACTGTATAACGAGTAAGATTTATATTGTATTAGCTAGCCGCGGCTTCACAAACAGAAAGCGGATGTACAAGGGAATGTAATGTCATATTATATCCAGCCGTCCAGGGTTGTGGGATTGTTCAAAACAGTTAGGTACCGCGGCCCTGAAACGCAAAAGGCAACTGAAGGAACATGTGTGATTGTAATAGAAATCGGACTGGTATCCGCAACTTCACGACTAAAACGCTTATTTTTGTTTTTATCCAGTAAAAGTCTGACACTTCACGCAGAGAGCAAGTTATCTGATAATTAATTTATGCACGTCAGAAAACGGCTTACCCGTGTGCCTGTTCATCCAAAGCCTTTTTAGTCATTCACATTTATAAGTTAAGCAACGGTTGCCAAGGTTAGTTTGTGGATAGGTGACCATCTTTAACATACCGAGTTTCCTCAGCACTCGCAAGCACGTTAAGCCGTAGGTCCCGGCTGTCATTTGTAGATCTTGGGCAGTGGTTATGGATAGTCAGAAGCCAGTAAATCTGACTCCAGTCTTGCCATGAAGTACCGTATTACCCCAGTTAACGGCTTGTGGAGGTCTGGTAGGCAGCCGACCCCAATATAGTTAGGAAAAGGCTAGGCAGATGATGATTTATAAGTTAGTAGGTTTGAGTAAAGGAGAAAAGGCTGGTCAAAGTTACTAGCCAGTATTAACCATAGATGTGCGGTTTACTTTACTATATAAAAAAAAAACAAAGTAGCTACATACCTAGATGTATAGTAACACGAAAACCAATAACGAAGTAATTATAATAATAATCATCAAAAATAATACGGACTACTTCTTTCGCTATCTACAGTTACTTTAAATAATCCTGTCTGGCAGACACAGGGTTGCCAGTAATTAAAAATAATGACATTTGAAAATTATTCCGAGACCTCATCGCTGCAAAAGAAACTAAAAGTAATTAATGATGGCAGCTATTTTTATCGTCACAAAAAAGGTTTAATTTCAAAATTAAATACTATTAACTATACAATTTACGGACCGGTTAACTATTTATAGTTATTCTTGTTTAGTAGTGTCCCTCAAAGGTAATATTACTTGCAAAAACCGTGTGTTTATGAATAATTGAAAGGTTTAAAGCGAATTGCACACGATACTAAATAATTATGGATGAGGTAGGTATGTTTTATTGATACCGACCTCTGTGGTGGCAAACTGGCAAGTGGCAACCTCAGTGTAAAATTTGTTTCGTGCATATAGACGTTAAGACTTAGACTAAGGTCTACTGTTTACGGACGAGTAGCTTCATAGACGCGTATCCATTACTATACGCTTAGTGGTACGCCTGCGTAAAGGTTTAGCATTAGCGTTTTCGGCCTTGTAATGTTTCCACTGCTGGGACTCAGGCTTCTTCTCTAGGAGAGGGAATGAGCCATAATCCACCATGGCGGATGTCACATGTCTTCGAATTTATGGTTCTAGGTCACATGCCGGTTTCCTCATGATGCTTTCCTTCACCATTTTGTGAGCAGTGGTGATGAATTAAATTACACAAAGTAATGCGCCTGACTGGGTTTGAACCCGCGACCTACGACTTACAAGTCGGGGCAGTTACCACTGGGCGACCACTGCTCTTAAAGTAAAGCTTACATCCAAAATTAAGGCCTACTGTCTAAGTTTTACGTAGGGCGTACCCCAAGAGTATAATGACGAATACGCGTCATATGAAACCAGATTTCTAATTGGCACTTTGCAGGCTGCCAGTATCTCCAAATTAATTTAATCCTTCTTCACTAGTTTATAACTACAAAAAAAAAATATAGGTATATAATGTGTGTACCAATTGCATACAACACATAAATGTACCTACCTAAATATGTATATAAAAAATAGTACCTACATACATATTTATGTATCTTTATACAGATTAGTAGATTTTGTGACGGTATTGCTAAGACCAAGACTACTACTACTATAAACTATGTCTATTGGTTTCACGTAACTAATTCACGAAGTAGTGGAACAGTGTTTGAAATTCGAACGTTCACGCTGGCTGGAATTGAGTTGACAGAAAAGAAGATTGATTGTCTATAGCAATGCTTGATACCTCCTAATTGAGTAGAAGGTTAGTCGTTATTTCTTGAATATCAATTTTAATTAAACCTTAACTAAAAGTCTCGAAATTACCCAAATTAACAAAATAACCAAGATGATGAAAGTTTATTCTGTTCTATGATCAGCAATGAAATACCAAGGCAAGCAAGGATTGCTCGAAAGATGCTGTACCGTGGTCTCTCGGAAAGAGCTACTGAAAGTACATTAGTTTAATATGTTTAGTCGTTGGTTTAGTCAGTTGAAGTCTGACACTGCCTCTCATTCCACTCAGAGCATTGAGAAGTTATTTGAGTACCCATCCAACAATGGTCCAAACTAGCTTCGTTCTGAAACAGGTGGAAATCATGTAAAGCAGGCTATCACTAAAGTTACCCACTTGGAACAGTAGCACGAATACTTAACCGAAAGGTGTTTATCTCCAAATGTCCTCGGAACGCCAATAAAATACCGTACTCTCGTATACCGTAAGATGACCGAACCAAAAAAGTAAATTTTTTTCATTCACTGCATCCTTCAGTGAAAAAAAAAAGAGACTACATAAGATAGTTTCGCCAGGCTGAACGACATAAAAGAAATGAAGAAAAGGATCACTTAAAACATACTCTATGTTCAAACTTCTTTGTCTTGACAGCTGTCAATGTCAATATTTCGCGCCAATTACGACAATGACAGATGTCAACTCTTAACCTATGAAACTGGGTGATATTGGTAAGAGTTAGTGATGTTTATTGACCTACTGAATGATTCTATTTTGTGGGCAAAGCGAGGTGGTTGCCGTATTAGGATACATCCTATTACATAGCCGGTATTACAGTTATCTGACTGCTTGGTAAATCGTAGAGTTACACAAAAACAAGTTTTTTTTTAGATTTTTGTTGAACTCTGGTGTTTATACATACTTATATGATTCTGTCTGAGTTGGGATGACTTGTGTATGAAAATTGTCAATGTTTGTAAGCGCACCCACGATACAGAATTTATTCCTGGTGTTGGACAACGTTTGTCCAAAAAGTTTATTTTTACTTTATAACAGCTTTTTTTCTTTTTGGTTTGGCTAATCATCAATAAGTCCTGCTCTAACTCTAGGTGAACCGAGAAGGTGTGGCAGAATTTTACAAACTAGTACCCTACTCGAGTTTTTTCAGATGCTATTTACGTTCCAGAGCTGCGGAAATCTTTCAAATAATACCTCTGAGTAACCAGAACTAAGATCTAAAATTCTAAACCTACCGATCTATAAACATTGCATTGTATAGAATTCCGCGCATCATTCTACACAACAAAACAAAAAACAAACGCTTGTTTAGTTCCCGCCTGTTTACAAACACGAGAAAGTTTGTAATCTGACTGAAAACCCGACTAGATAACGGATCGATATCTTGTCACGTTTTAGATTATACACAAGCCTGTCTATGGTTTTCAAGTGTGGGATTTTTTTTTGATGTTGCTAGGCTTGCTTTTGACAATATCTTACTTTATGGTAAGCCATGATAATATGATCGACGATAGAGCAATGTTGCCCAGCAAAAAAAACGTATTCAAAGTTAAAAGCTTCTAATGTTTTAACTACCAGGAAACGAAGACAAATGATTTGACATATTAAGTAACTTTGGACCAGAAAAAAATCCTTTGTTTTTTTTTTTTGTAGCAATAAGTGATCAATATCAATCTTTTGATCGTAAATTATTAAATTATATTTATCATTGTAGCTTAGTTCCCACAAGTAAAGAATGCAGAATGACGTAATTAAATCTCGGGCCTTCCTCCATTACGCCCTTGGTTATATCAGTGGAACGATAAAACTGATCAACATACACCATAGACCAGGGAAATGCCTCGTTGGACATTGCTAGAGTATTTTTTTTCTGGTATATCGTCAAATAACTTCCAGCTCTGGGTGTAGCGAGATAGAACGTCAAACTGCCGATTAAAACTAACCCGTGTTTCTTCAGTAAGTAGTCCTTTGCGTGTCAGGACCTTTTCCCAAGGACAATTGGACGGCCTTAGCGTTTGAGGGCCGTATTTTCTCCTCCGAAAAATTTTGCAGGCCTGCTAAAGTTAATCTGTCTAATCTTCTCTTAATTACTCAGATACCCGCGAAACGAGACACAATAGTAAAACAATAACAGCGCGGTCTCATAGGACCGGTTGGGGATTCAAACGTTAACTATATCAGTGTCGGCTTCCAATCTAACCGGATGCAGCCAAATACTATCATTTCTAACTAGCTTTAGCCCGCAGCTTCGCCCGCGTACATGAAATATAGCCTATGTCACTCAGGAATACAGCAGCTTTCTATTGGTGAAAAAATTTTAGCAATCGGTCCTGTACTTCCACAGATTACCTCATACAAACAAAAAAACAAACTTTACCTACCTCTTTATTATATTAGTGTAGATGGATGCACACCCGTCCACAAACCAATCTCTGCAAACGTAGAAGAATGACCTGTTTACACAGAAAGACATACACTGAAACCTACTTTGTTTTATACTACAAAATAAATGTGTATTTAGAAAAGTTTGTCACACTATCCACAGTCATCATCTGCCTACCCTTTTCTTTGCCTTATATTGGGGTCGGCTTCCAGTCAAGCCGGATTTAGCTGAATACCAGTATTTTACGAGGAGCGGCTGCCTATCAGACCTCCACAACCCATTAACTGGGGTAACACGGTACTGCATGGCAAGACTGGAGTCAGATTTACACTCTATCCACAGTATCCACTGCCAAAGTGGCGATTCTGTGCTCTATGTCAACATGCACTCAAGAACCTTGGCCACTATTTTTTTTCGGTCACGAAGTTCGAAATTCAAAATTGAAGCACGTCAACAATGTTGCCAACAAAAACAAAAGCCCGCCTAATTGTTTTGGGAGTGAGAACGGGGAAAAAACTCCTTCGGCATTCGAAGGACGGTGACGTCATCGATACAGGTACTTCAAGTTATTGTAGTGGGGACGGCGAGAATTGGCGGTGAGACGTGACTGACTGATTTTGGTTGATATTTTAATATGCATTGAGAAAAACTCGTATTTTTATCTTTCGAAGGCTATGTAATAAATTACGAATAGGTATGAGAAAAACCAACCTGGCAAATTGTCTATTTTTTATTTCATTTTGTGCGTAAAAAAAACGATTTGTTATCATAAAAATTCTTTAGCAGAGAAAAAATTAAATATCATACATAAGTCGCTGTTTTTTCCTTCGATTTGCATCACAAAAACACACGTAATACGATAAAAAATTTATATCTGCGAAAAATAATTCAATCTCGAATCAAGTTTATTGAATTTGTCATGAAAAACAATCATATTATTTGAAAAACCAACATAAGTAAGTAAATAACCACTGTATTCAGTAACAATACATATTTTTATAGAGAATGGAACACTTTACGTGTGTTTATCATGACGAACGTGTCCAATCAGTTTCAAAGGCAAGGTTACGGAAGACAAACAGGTGGATAAGTTGGTATAATTATTGCTAGAAACTGTAATACAAATTAAATACATAGATGACGTGTGTTTCTTTGGAATTTAGTCATTTTTCTTTATTAAAATGTAGGACAATACCAAGGTTTGCTTTACTTGATAAGATCTGTGTTACTACAACAGAAAAAAAAACTTTTATCCTCTTGACTGTCAACCCAAGAATAAAACCGAGCGTTGACCACAGCGCTTTTTATTTTAAGTATAACATAAACTAGTGCTTGACTGCAATCCCACCTGATGGTAAGCAGTGATGCAATCGCTGATGGTGAGGCCACAGATTACTAAATAGTTACTACGGTGAGGCGCACTAGTTTATTAATTACTCAGATACCCGCGAAACGAGACACAATAGTAAAACAATAACAGCGCGGTCTCATAGGACCGGTTGGGGATTCAAACGTTAAGAGCGTATTCACCCTAGCCTTTAGGACACTAGGTTTTCGAACCTATGTGGTAAAATATGATACATGAATGGTTGAAGATATGCTACAGTAATCACTAAACAAGACTAGTCTACCATGAGGTGATGAGAGAAAAAAAACTAAGAACTTGAATTTAAAATTAAAACGTCACCTTAACTGATGTAGTAGAGATAACATCTGTTCTACTAGTTCACTGCTACGATCATGTAACAAAACGTGTTTTCTCAATGTGACTGTATCACATAACAAATAGCAACTTCTGCAGGCTAATTTAGGTTATCAGTTTTTAATCGCAAAACTTAATTCCTAAAATAAATGTTAATTTGATGTTGTTTAGTACATAATGTTGCGCAACGGAGCGTAAAAACATTTACATCGATTTGATAAATGCGATGGACTATTT
Source organism: Mythimna separata (assembly GCA_030763345.1). Taxonomy (NCBI): domain Eukaryota; kingdom Metazoa; phylum Arthropoda; class Insecta; order Lepidoptera; family Noctuidae; genus Mythimna; species Mythimna separata. The sequence goes on from CM061190.1 coordinate 11,114,561, forward strand.
GATTTATAAGTAGGTATGTGAGTTTTTCATGGCCATTTAAATCACGATATTGTGCAAGTACCTATGTAAGTTTATTTTATGCAATACTTTTAGTTTATAATAATAATTTGCACTATGTTTTTTATGATGATTGTCATATTTTATTTTATTAATTTGTACGTTCCTGATGGACTGTCAAATAAAGTTTTTTTTTTATTCCCTTTTTTCTCGAAAAACATTGAAATAAAAAGCATAATATTTATCGTAGACACAAGCGACCTTTATTTCGTTAATTACTAAAAGTTAATCGGTACTTAACCATTTCTCAATAAACTGCATTCTTCGTTAAAATACCGCGAACGTCCTTCAACGTTTCAACAGATGGTATGAACGGGCACTAAGGTGCAGTGGGCAATTCGTAGCTCCCGTACTAGAGGCGAGCTATGTGGGTCACTCGTGGAATGCTACCCGGCCGGCCGCTCCCACCTGCGAGCCGCCGTGCGTACGAGATGAGCGCTGGCAACACTGTCGTATTCTAATTTCAAAATATTTAATATTGAATTTACGCTGGAACACTGGCCAAAAATAAATAAATGACTGTATTTTTTTTTTTTATGCGTTTTTTGAAGACAAAGGGCCTGTTTCACAAACTCCGAGTAGCCACTAATTCCCGAATAAATTCAAAAATGGAACAGAATTTGTATGAAATTATCTGCCAAGTAAGATATTGATATTGACAACTTAATCATAGGTGGTGAAATAGGCCCTAATAAATATTACGTAGGTACTTACTCGTATCTACTGCTCTTTGGGTTACTTTTCTTTCAAAGGCTATATAGTAAAATGATGCCTATTTCTTACAACCGCTTTTGGAATAACACCTTTCTACGTTGCTTAGATCTTACGAATATGGAATTACTGGCTGAAATTCAAGCCAAGCAAGCAAGATAAACTTTTCTAATGAGAGATACGTACTATCTATTTGTCTATTCCTTTGACGCCTGGGTAGACAAGGTGCCTTTATAAGTTTTTTCAAACGACGATTTTTTCAAGTAAAATATTGTGGCCATTATAATAGCTCGCAAATTAATTCTAAGTGAATATTGTGATGTAAAAGTAGTGTGGCTGTGTCTCAAGTACACACTTGAGCGATACTTGTGCACTTGTGAAGACACACAAGTGGACAATATGTAGAATCATTGGCACGATCTCGGTGAAATGGAGATAGATAATTTTGTGTGTTTGCAGACTGCCTCAGCGAAACCGCAAAGGATGTATGACTACACTAGCTTCCGCCCGCGGCTTCGCCCGCGTGGTGTGTTGATAAAAAGCAGCCTATAGCAAAAATAACAAAATCGAATATAAATAAGATTACGTTTCATTTTCTTCCTGTTGACTGGGATAAAAAATAGCCTATATGTTAATCCAGGGTATAACCTATCTACATACCAAATTTAAACCAAATCGGTCCAGCCGTTTTTGCGTAAAAGAGTAACAAACATCCACACATCCATTCTTACAAACTTTGAAATTTATGAATTATGACATTAGTAGGATTTGCCGCCAAATACTGCAGAAACATTAGGTAGTGTTACATCAACATTCTAATGGAAAACAAAGTGACTGTATGCTGTAAAAACTAAATACTTTCTAAACTTGATACTGGCAAAAAACATAAACCGTTCGAAGGCAAAGAAAAAAATATACACTCACATTATGACTCTTCGACATAATTCGAGTAATCGGTGGTAGATCGTTATTTTATCGGCTATTTAGAGTAAGGTAAAAGCCTCTAAATAAATAAAGATTAAAAAAAAAAACATTCCGAAAATGAAACAAAACAACAAGAGAATGAGTAATCGACAGAAGGCACAATCGGAATCGGAGGTGCCAAGTCAATCGGAAGTTTCGACCTTTCGGTCTAAGAATCGAACCTCCGCTCTGTAACATCTGTGGTCTACTCATGAAACCACAAAATAATAAAAGATTCCTCTATCGTGCCTCTATCTCATGCTCATCGTATTTAGAAACAGCGTGTTTCCAATGCAACTGTTTGTTTACTAATAATTTTAGCACGATGGCGATGCTGCTATGAGTGCTTGACATTTGGCCGTGTCAATATTATGAAAGAGCTAGTCTTGGATGTTTGTTAATAAGTTGCTTAAATTCCTGATATTCCGAGAATGTAGTTCTATGTAGATTTCGGAAAATTGCCATGTTTGTGATTGTAAGTTCAAAACTATTTCAGTTCAACTTAAACACTTCATTAATGGTATTAGTGAGAGTCCGTGCGGAAAAGTGCACGAGTCCCCCCCCTCCCCCGACACTACCATAATTTATTACATTTATCGTATAAGGCTGGGGGCTAAGCGCGTCTACCCCATTCATTTATACCTTCGTAAGTGTATTGAAAAACCTCGTTTGATAAACGTGGAAACTTATCACTAAAGCACTCAGATAACACCGTCGTCTACAGAGGACTCAAGAGTAGTCAATACCATACTATAGTCTACAAGAAATTCCGAGTACCTGTGACTTAGGGAAAAGACGAAAAGCTAATTTAGGAACCATAGGTCAACATCATCTACCTAGCCTTTTCCCAACTATATTGGGGTCGGCTTCCAGTCAAGCCGGATTTAGCTGAATACACTGATTTTACGAGGAGAGGCTGCCTACCAGACCTCTACAACCCATTAACTGGGGTAACACGGTACTTCATGGTAAGACTGGAGTCAGATTTACCTACTGGCTATGGAATTTAGAAACCATAATTATTTACAAAAAATTAAAAAGGAATAACGTGATTTCAACAATCCATAAGTAGCAGTGGGCAGGGCACATTGCTCGTGGAACGAACGGAGACCGCAAGGTTCCCCACATCAGAAAACGCAACGTTGGATTGTAAGACCTCCCTCTAGATGGACCGATGACCTCGTGAGAGTTGCGGGATTGCGATGGATGCGAGACGCACAGGACCGTTCCATGTTCGTTGTGGCGGCACTTGTCAGAGGCCTGTAACTACAGAGGACGTCCTTCCTTTGACAATCAAAATATAATTTACGAAAAGAAATTAATGACAAATCAGAAAATTCCCACAAGTGATTACACAATTATTTTCCCGAACAATTTAACATACTTAATCAAACATTGCGACAATATAACTATAGTATGAATCAGTACTTTTAACATATTCACGCTACCCTTATCAGATAGGAGCGAGCTGATAACACATTTTGTAAACACACCACACTATACCTTGCCGTGTTTGCATACTTTGTCTTAAAAATATTTGCAATCTAATCTTTGCGATGACGAAATTCAAGTCACGTATGTTTTTTGAACTAGTTCGTGAAAATGGAGGTCGCTACTCGCTACTTTGTTCTTTTTATTGGCTAAATTAATTCGGTTGCTAGGCAAAATACGATCAATCACGTCATACTATTCCCATTTCCCGTAAGACTGACCGCTTTCTTCACACATTTTCTCGCTGGTGTAGCCAAATGAAAAATAAAAAATAATAAATCGCAAAATAAAAAAACTTGTCTGTCTTTATGTTAGTATTTTCAATTTTTCACTTTGACCACAGATGATATACGGTTAATTTCCTTACGATCTTCAACAACAAATCTTTTTTAATTAAAGATTGAATCTTCACCGCACAGCCATATTCGAGCAATTTACTTACATAACAAACAAAAAACAATTGACAAACGTGTTACGAATAGAGAACAAAAGGATTTCAAATTCGCATACACGTAATATTTGCTGTGGAATCCTTTGAGTTGCCAACATGTAGCTATAGTATGTGCGAGTTGTTGTGACATCTCTGACATGTGTCACCTTGACCTGAACCACGTCGCTACACACTCGTGTCGAGTACACGATGTGGGAGAAGAGTAGAAGTCGAAGTTTTATTGTGTTCGTGTGCAAGGTGTTTATATTATCATCATCATCATCATCTCAGCCGAAAGACGTCCACTGCTGGACATAGGCCTCCCCCAAGCGTCGCCACAGCGACCGTGAAAGTTAATAAAAAAGAATAAAATCACTTCATTAAGTAATTAAATTCCCATTTATTTTTCAATATTATAATTTAACAATAAATCAACTAGCTGAATTACTTACTGCAAACAATTTCAAAATAACGTAACGTTTGGTTTCTACTCACCCCTGATTGTTTTTGGTGAGAAGAAACATCTTCTTATGACACTCTCTCTTTCGTTCAATTCAGAAGAATTGAACGAAAGAGAGAGTGTCCAGACTTTTACTGACTTCAAACCTACCAGCATTCCTTCAGTTCCAAGGTTGTGGTGACTCTTACGAGCCCTAACAGGCTTCGGCCCTTCCATCTTTGGCCTGACAATCCCATAAAACACAAAAATGATTGCCCTACATCCATTTACCTGTAAGGTCCAGACTCGACTAAGATGTCGTGTACCATACAAGGTAAGGCGTCGGACACACCGCCTGTGTCCCGCATACAAAGTGTGGCACTAAAGGTTACGACACACGAACGCATTGGCATTCCGTGGCTAGTTTACACTGTTGTATTACTACAGCTGTGGGACGCAGGTGGATTTGGACGGCATAAAGATCTTGAGTGTGACTGGAAAATGCAACTTTAATGGCGGGACATTTTAATAGGAGAATTATGGAATTGTCATTTGCGCCTGCGAAAGGGGTGCAAACTATACCATACCTACTAATATGCGTTGTGTGAGCTAAGTGAGCCCTTCCCCACTCTCACCTATTGTTATTTTTATTATGCATAGACTCGCGTTTGACCACTATCTCACCTGATGGCTGGGGGGAACATGTGGTATTCCTAAAGGTTGACACCGAGTTCTCCCCAGAACGAAGGCAACGAAGGAACGGGGTAGGGGTTTAGTCAGTAAAAGTCTGACACGCCCTCCCGCTCCGCCCAAGAGCGGGGGAAGTCATTCTGATGATTCCCCTACCAGAAAAAAAAAAAACCTGATGGTAAGCGATGATGTGGCCGACGTTGGAGCACGCTTTTCTAGAAGTTACTTTTTCACTCTTGACATGATAGTTTGCTTTAAAACCTTATTTTTTCATTCAACAAAAATAGTATTTCACAAAAATTTGTTCCGGGCATAGGTGTTTGAGTAAAAACTTAAAAAAAAATGACATGAATCTCGATTACATGTGCAGGGTTCCTATAAATTATGTAATTACTAGCTGTCCCCTGCGGTTTCACCCGCAATTTTCGTTACTGCTCCGCTCCCGTAGGCCGTAGCGTGATAGTATATAGCCTATAGCATTCCTCGATAAATGGGCTATCTAACACTGAAAGAATTTTTCAAATCGGACCAGTAGTTCCAGCGATTACCCCCTATATACAAACTTACAAACTTATACATTTTACCTCTTTATAATATTATAGTACCTATAGATATATTTTTTTATATTTTTGACTTATGAGTGCCCTACGAGTATGAAGGGTCCAAGTTACTAAGAAAATCTAAAAAAGCTGACTATCAGAGATCTTTAGCGTTCCAATAGAAATTTAGATAATTTTCACAAGATACATCTGTGTTTCATAAATAACTGTAGAAATATGTGTAATAACGTCATAATCACGTGAGAAACAAACAGACGCAAACAGGTAGTAATAAGAGTGAAAATTACGTTACTAAATCTGTCGGTAACATTGTAGAAATTTTACAAATGAAAGCAATTCCTATAATGGCTATTTTTCCTAATTAGTGAGTAATTATGAACTAATAAGGCTTCATAGCTCAACTTAGGATTTATAAGTATGATGGTCTTTGCTTTGAAACGCAAAAAAAATGTGAGACGTTTTGCCATTATTTATTATGATTGATCATTTGTTGATGTATTGTCAATCCTCATGTCTTTATTTCCAACATTCTCACATGAGTTAAATGTAACAAGCTTACGATTTATTTCCAAAAGATAAATCTTTTATTGCAAGAAATATCGTTCGATCGTCGAAGACTTGCAGACTGTATAATATTGGCATAATTTTATGAAATCGTTACGTATTACATCTCTGTTATTGTACGTTAACATGCGATATTATCATAGGTTCATATCATAGAGTACGGAACGACGACAGAGCGACTATAGACAATATTGGCTAACTACCAATTGCTTTTTTTAATTATGTGTACTAATTGTGTGTGTAGGCTCGCGTTTGACCAGTATCTCGTTTAATAGTAAGCCATGATGTGGTCGACGATGGAGCATGCTGGCCTAGAAGTAACCTATTCACTCTTGACTTAAAGACCCCTAGGTTAATGCTATCAGGAAACACAGACAGACTTGGATGCACAATGAGGGTGTTTTTAAAAAGACTTACTTGTTGAAGCACTGACCGTGAAAGAAATCATCGTAAGGAAACTGTCATGTCCTAGAACCAAAAATTCGAAGACATATGACATCCACCAATCAGAATTGGACCCGCGTGGTGGATGACGACTCATTTTCTCACTCACTAATTCACTAGTGGAAGTAATTAAAAATCCGATTAAGTATAAATTAAGTGTGAACTCACAACATACCATATATAGGTATAGGAAAGTATTTATAATTATGTAAAATACGAATTAAAAGAACAGGTGAAAACAAGTAGATTTATTTGTTCCTCCGATATAAGTTCCTATTAACGTTTGAATCCCCAACCGGTCCTATGAGACCGCGCTGTTATTGTTTTACTATTGTGTCTCGTTTCGCGGGTATCTGAGTAATTAAAATTATCGGAACCGAAATCGAATGTTTCTATTTTCGGAAATGGAATCGGACCTCCGTAACATAGAGTAGAGATGTCCTTTTCCTCTTTAGCAGAGGCTACAAAATAATGATTATACACTATGGAGTATTTTCAAATTCAAACTATTTATTGTGGATCATAGATTCATGTTTTGGAAAAGCCATTGTTAGCTCTAGTAATTTCCGTGTTCTATACCTGCATATCATAGATAGAATTTGAGCTGAAATCTGGATTGTAACGAGTTTGCAATCAAAATATTTCGTCGAGACTTTCTCTTATATAAATCGCACGCAATCTTATATTCAATTGCGACTCGCTGATATTTTTGAGAAATCGATATTTTATTTTATTTTGTAAAAGTTTTTTTTTACTCTTAAAGTAAATGGGTGAACACTGGATAATAATTAATTTGTAATTGTGTTTTATCGTTATGGTCATCAACAGTTTTATTAATGTTCTTTACATTGGAAATATGTTCGTTTATTCTCTTCATTCATTGATTGGAAACTGAGTGAAAGTCGTTTGTGTATTAAGTAAGTTATAATCATCATTCTCAGTAAAAGTGAAGATGACAAATTCTGAAGATTTATTTTGTATCTTTTCTATTTTAAAATAAAGATGTTTTTGCGTTCTCATGATCGAGGAAATAACAATCTTAGAAAAATCAGCAGGTAAATATATTTTTTTAAAACTATACAAAAGGAGGAGGTCGCTTCAGAACATTTGTTAGTATTTGAAGACTTCCTGATACAAATTACAGTATTGAAATTATTCTTGTCCACAACCGTGTTGAACAAAAAGATGGATGATTATGTTTTTAGTTCATTTTGCACTGTTGAATGTTTTTGCCCAAACTGTAGATTTGAATGTCACATTGTGTATGATTGATTGCACACCTATTTATTCCGGACACACAAGCCATATATATAAGCCATTAAAGGCTTTTGTGGTTTTCAACATAATACTATATGTATAATCTTATATTCTGCGACTTTAAACAAAAAAATAAAACATTTGATTCGAGGTTTTGTATTTGAGTAGGTAAATAACTGGTGTAATAGGCAGTATTTTTCTATCATTTGTTTCATTTTTGTTTGATTTACATTAGATTCATGAATCATGATGTGCCAGGAAACGTATTTTCTTTCTTTCTTTCTTATTTAAAACTACTTAAGTATACTTACTTATTCTAAAAACAAAGTCTCCTGCCGCGTCTATCTGTCTGTATATTCGCGATAAACTTGAAAAGTAGGAACATAACGGATTTTCATGTAATTTTACACCAAAAAACAGAGTGACCCGTGGGATAATTTCCTAATATATTAGCAGCAGCAACTTAAATATTTATAATCAAGAAACAACATAACTGTAAAAAACAAATATCATTTCCTTGTCTCAAATAATAATCCCACCTGCATATAAATGTACCTTTTAAACATACATATTCTCCCACACTTCCATACATACACGATGGATGGGTGTCCGTCTTCAATCCCCGGACGTCGTGGCGATTTGAATACAATCCCCTGTTTATTGTCCCACGAAATGAAGCCCAGGAGACACGTCGAAGATCATAAGACGGAAATTAAACAATCTTATTTTGATTATGTGTACCTAAATTGGTACAGAATTATAAAGTACAAGCTGTCCTCTGCGGTTTTACCCGCATTTTTCGTTACTGCTCCGCTCCCGTGGGTCGTAGCGTGATGGTATATAGCCTATAACCTTCCTGAATAAATGGGCTATCTAACAGTGAAAGAATTTTTCAGATCTGGCCATTAGATCCTGAGATTGGCGCGTTCAAATAAACAAACAAGCAAATAAACTCTTCCGCTTTATAATATTAGTATAGATTAGCTGCTGCCAGAGCCAGCGGCAACTGCGTGGTGGTAAAAAAAATCCCTAGGGAACATCCTCCCATAATAAAAAGTATGCTATTCCAGGACATGGTTTACCTGTATATCAAGTTTCATCGAAATCGATTCAGTAGTTTTTGTGTGAAAGAGTAAAAAAAAATCATACATAATTATAAACTTTTGCAATTATAATATTGGTAGGATAGTCGTTTTACGCTTCAGTCTCATGAGGTTGCGTAATGCGTTGTTGTAAATTACACGATGTATTTTAATATAGATTAAACCGTCTACTTTACCATATTATTGAGATTTTATTTATTAATCACATTCTTTATTTATTATCACGCTTCATGATTTCACACTTCACAAATGAAATTGTGAAGATAAGAGTCTATCATCATCTGCCTAGCCTTTTCCCAACTATATTGGGGTCGGTTGGGATGGTAAAAGGCCTCGCGGGCGCAGCCCAATACGTTGGTCCGACCAGATCCGCGCCGCTCTGAACTCCACGATGTACGATGCCCTTCACAACGCCGAAGATAGAAACAGATGGAGGAACATCATAAGGGCTAAGGTGATGAAGCAGGGAGGTCACGACCCTCAGCATTGAGGAATACGACGCAAGGAGGAGGATTGGGGTCGGCTTCCAGTCAAGCCGGATTAGGTAGACCAATGACCTGATAAATTGCACGAATCCGATGGATGCAAAACGCACAGGACCGTTCGTTGTGGTGACGTTGGGGAAAACCTATGTCCAACAGTGGACATTCTTCGGCTGAAATGATGATAATGATGAGAGTCTATGAACAGTTGCTGATTTTAGTACTGATAAGTAATGGAATTGTACTACAATAATTCTTGTTAATGGGTTGTGGAGGTCTGGTAGGCAGCCGCTCCTCGTAAAATACTGGTATTCAGCTAAATCCGGCTTGACTGGAAGCCGACCCCAATATAGTTGGGAAAAGGCTAGGCAGATGCTGATGATGAATGGAATTGTACTACAAATATTAGTTTAGTAAACCTTTGCGTATGGAAAACAATAAACAGGGAAGACAAATAACCTTATCGTTACGTACTGACTCTAAGGTCTCCCTCACATTAGGCGTGTGCGTTTCTTGAGCGTGTTTTGCTTGCGACCTCGTTGCTTGCTGCCCCCGACGTGCCGCGTTCTAAAGCCTGATTCACGTAAAATCAAACTAGTCCAATGTCGTTGAAGTTTTATAGTCGTTCGAACGAATTCCTACCCTAAATCGATATTAACATGTTGCCCGAACAGGATTCTATAGACTGACTTTTCAATTGGCTTGAAATTAAATTATCTGTTAACGGCTGATTGCCAGTTATATTATCACGTATTCTACAAGGATAATTATTATTGACTTAATACGCGGCAACGACACTTCGATCGGACGAATTTAAAATCGGTGTCATTCAAGCTCGACTAATAGATCTGAATACGATAATGGTCTAAACGACTAAATCTCTACGATATCGTTACGGTTTTGAATACATGAATTGACCTAGAGAGCCCAGCACGCGCGTGGCACTCACGCTGCATACACGTTGGCAAAACGCTACGTAACCGCCGTTAGGGGCAGGCCAGACAGAAGAGACGTAAGACGAGGACGCGTCGCGGACAGGCACAAAAGTATAAGCGTTGCGCCCGCGCCCTGTCTGTTCTGTATGTTTTGAGTCGCGACGCTTCTATACATTTTGTATGAAAGAGAGGCGGTAGAGACAAATGCCCGCGCCCCGTCTGCGTCTTACGTCTTTTCTGTGTGGCCAGCGCTTTAGAGCGCTACGAGCGCGCTTGCCTCGGGTCGCTTACATGCTGGTGGAACGCGCACGCCTAATGTGGGGGAGGCCTAAGTAGTAACTGTTTACTTGTTAGAAGGAGGTCGTGACAAACTTGCATGTGTTGCATATTTCCTGACTAAACGGAATGGCTGAGGAACTGTTCTTCAACGTGATACGGAGGTAGATAGAATGTGAAGAAAATGTTGGAACAGGAGGAGATTTTAAGGGCGAAGCTCAAAAGTACCTCGCGAAACCCAAAATTATCTTAAGTTTTTGAATTTTGTAGATCAGTGTCAAGTTGTATGTTAATTAAAACTGATTTCTGGGCTTAATACTCGTACAATCAGTGCTTCTTATTGTATGATCCATATTTCACTCTTTATATTTCTAAGATGGCTCTGTAACACAGGACACAAACCGTACATATTTACGGAATTATACCTGATCATCAAAATCATTCATCTGGATTTAGCCAGCGCGAGCAGTTAATTGGTGATTACCCACCTCGAAAAAAAGGGAAGACGTCTTAGTTGCCTGACTTTCTGCTGACCTGTTCTTATTTAGCAGTCATGAAGCACACAATGTTTTGGCTTTAAAATTCTACATCGGTCTATTATATATATACTATATATTATTCTCGTATTATAGTTTTTTTTACAAAGCATGGGTTGGGTGACAGCAGGACGAAAATATGCATCTTTGATGAGAGAAAAGGATAGATTGCTACATTGTATGAATCTGACAGCTGTCACCGAAACCACAGCCGAAACCATCTTATAACGTACAGTCAGTATAAGATCTATCTAAGTGTCAAATATAAGTAAACACATACGTTTTCTGAAGAAAGGCTTTAATCAAAAATTTGTAATATTCTGAAAATTTATAGAAAACGAACGTAAAGGCCTTCAAATAGATTCGCAGAAAATTAAAGTTTCTAATGTCAATACAATAAACTCGTAAAGTATGTTTAGTTGGTAAACAGCGATTGTGCAACCATCATTTCAACTAATTAACATTGTTAGGGCAGCTATTTCACATTAACGTAATTAACCAACTATTAATAATTTATTTCGCATTTAAATGAAACTAAATTATTATTTTAATAAGCGACTTGTATTGTGAACGATTGATAACGATAGAACGATTGGTCGTCATAACAATGGCAAATCGGTCAAAAACTGACAATATTATATTGACAAGCTATAATATCTGTCAAAGATGCAGTGAAGTTTGAGGACAAGACTTTGAACATGGGCTTAGTCTTGAAAATACTAGTCGCTACTGGGTTTTAGAGGTCTGACAGGCAAACGCTCCATGGAAAACTGTGTATTATTTAGCCGCAACCGGGTAAACTAGAAGCCGACCCCAAGATAGTTGGGAAAAAGGCTTGGGAGATGATGATAAGTCTCGAAAATACTGGCTACAATAAGTATTGCTAGGTTTAACTTATCACATACCCACAAAAAGAGACACAATAGTAAAACAATAACAGCGCGGTCTCATAGGACCGGTCGGGGATTCATGAATTAATTTCAAGGTCTCTGCCAAATACGAGCAATGATATATTACAGGAACGATAATTTTCCTCCATCCTGGTATAATGTCTGAGAAAAAAAATCTGAGAAAAAAAGAAAAACTTCTGTTTTTCTCAGATTCTAAACTTATTGCAAATAAGCGCAACAAACTCTACACGGAATGTAAATTGGTTATCACAATAAACTGCACTAAGACATGTCATATGATATGACATTTAGATATACTCGTAAGGTAGTCAATTATTAAGTTTGAAGGCAAAATATTCAGGAAAAACTTTGGCCAATACAATTAACAAATTCTAATTAAAAGTGTCAATTTATATACTGGAACCAAGAGACAATCTCGTCTAGTTTTTATTTTAATGTCTTGTAATTGTTCTGATTGACTATAAAATTAAATTGAATAGATTTTAGATGATTACATTTTCAAATATAATTGTTGAAGGCGATAAGGTTGATTTTTGAATGATAGTGAATTTGTATTAAAACTGCGTGTGTACGGTTTGACTTTTTATTTTGAACTAACTTAACAGGTAACAAGTTTAGTGGACTGTATGAACGATGTTTGACCATAGCTATATATCTATGTACGCATACTACTTTAATTTGCTTGAACATTCCGCCCCCCAAAGAACGGAGTTCTTTAACATAAATTATACAAAAAGTTAATCATTTAAAACAATAAGCTATGCTTATGCAGTTTAACTTTGATAATAAGGTAAGTTGGTAAGTTTTACAATGATACACATTTCAAATACAGTTAACAACTAACACTATTGCAAAGGTAAGTTTACACATTCATTCGATGAGAGGATGAGTCATGCTACAAACATACAACGGCTGGGTAAGTAAGTACCTAGGTATAATGAACTAAAGTTTTAAGAAACTAGGTAGCTTTGTTACGTTAAATACATATGTATAAGTTTCACAGTAGGTACACATTTACACATTTTTTTTTTACTTAGAATTATTTAGTGTAGGTAGCCACATAGTTAAGTAGGTAATAGTGCAATCTGATACGAGTGAGTTATTGCAAAGAAAAAATGGCACGCTCACGCATCTCACATGTTTATCAACGAACTTATTCGTAAATGAATCTTATAAGACTCAGCCTTTAGGTACATAATGCATCGTGTTACACACACATGCCGCTTACCTTACATTATTATAACGATACGTGCAATTTTATATAAATAGTATCTATACCTTATTTCAGATAAGCTTGCAATAAAGTACATTGACCTTTTCCTAATATCTCTGCGATGGTACATGAACAATGAACTGTTTTTCATTAGTAGAAAACGTAAAGGATCGCAATAGATGTCAATTCAAGACAGTTTTATGTCATTATTTCCGTTTTTGAAATTAAGAACGTTAATAAATGTAGGTGGGTCAATGACATGTATTGCACGTTTATTTGGAACTAGCTGTATACAATTTAGTTTTTGTACTTAAAGCGATTCTATGATGAATTCTTTAAACATATTTTAGTTACTAGGAAATTACATGGTATTTGTTTATTTTGTTAAGACACATATTTTGCTTAATGGACGTTTGAATGTATTATTTTTAGTTTTTACAGTTACAACACGAGTTAGACTATCGGGACCAACATGTTTTTTAATGACCTTTCCCAAAATCCATTTGCTTGGTGGAATGTTATCGTCCTTGACAACGACTATGTCATCGATTTCTGGTTCAGCGTTTTTTGTATTCCACTTATATCTTTGGTTAAGATTCACGAGATATTCTTTGTACCACCTGTTCCAGAAATCGTTGACCATTTTCTGTGTCAGTCTCCATCTATCTAAACTAGAAATAGTATTACAATTATTATAACTTTCGTCTGCCAAGGTTAACAAGGGTTCGCCAATCAGAAAGTGGCCCGGTGTGAGTGGAAGAGGATCATTAGGATCATCGCTTAAGACATTTATGGGCCGTGAATTCAAACATGCTTCGATCTGTGCTAATAATGTAGCTAACTCCTCGTAGGTGAGAGTGACATCACCAATTACTTTTTTAAGGTGAGTTTTCGTGCTGCGGATCCCAGCCTCCCATAGACCCCCGAAATTGGGTGCATGAGGTGGTATGAAGTGCCATGTAGTACGCTCTGTGACTAACAGCTCTGCCACTTCACCAGCAAACGAAGATTTAGCACTGTTGAACATGTCGCAAAACTGTTTGTTTGCTCCCACGAAGTTTGTGCCATTATCACTGTAAAGGTCATGGCAGTGACCTCTTCTTGAGATAAATCGCCGGAAAGCTGCGATGAACCCCTTTGCAGTCATGTCGCTGACGGCCTCCAGATGTATGGCACGTGTCACCATACAAATAAATAAGCAAATGTATCCCTTGTACGATTTGGCACCTCTGCCGGGTGAAAAACGTATGTTGATGGGACCTGCGTAGTCCACACCAGCTGATTTGAAGGCTCGGTCGGGATTTACCCGCACCTGTGGCAACTGACCCATTAATTGTGTGGTATTCCCTTTCGAATGTCGGATACATGTGACGCATTCCCGGTAAATCTTTTTAATTAAGTTTTTGGCACGTAGTATCCAATATTTTGACCTAACATAATTAGACATTACTTGGGGACCACCGTGTAATGTCCTATGATGAGCATCCTGAATTATTAACCTGCTAAGATGGCTCTTAGCGGGTAAAATTATGGGGTGCTGAGTATCGTAGGCCGCTTGGGATTTTTGGATACGCCCACCAACTCTTAAAACTCCATTATCATCGATAATGGGGCAAAGAGTGCGAAGCTTACTGCCTTTGGATACGTGACCTTGAGATTTTAACTGTTGTATCTCCTCTTTGAAATCAAGAGCTTGAACTTGTTTTATACAGTTACGTAAAGTTTCCTGTATTTCTCTAGGTAAAATAATTTTAGAATAACACTCGCGTTTCTCTTTAGGTAATTTAAAATTAAGGAACCGTTTGCAATATGAAATGACTCTCAACATTTTTGCTAAAGTAGAATATTTAGTCCAAATAAAATCCTCGTTAATATTACTTATAGCGGTTAAAGATCTCACTCGTTCCTCCTCACATGTATCTTCGATATCAGGAGTGTTGATACTTAAATTTAGACAAGACAACCAAAGCGGTCCGTTCCACCACAGAGAATAGTTTAACAACTCAGGAGCCTGTACGCCCCGCGATGCGCAGTCAGCTGGGTTTGTATCTGTGGACACGTGACCCCATCGCTCATAATCTATAATATTTAGTATGTCTGACACTCTGTTACTCACGAATGTGCTCCATCGGCTTGGTCCACCTCGCAACCAAGCCAACACGATGGTGGAATCAGTCCACGCGTATAGGCTATGTTTAGGTACTCCCAACACTTGAGACGTCTCCGAAATCAATTTAGCTGCCAATGCGGCACCACAAAGTTCTAGTCGAGGAATAGAAACTTGCTTCTCGATTGGAGCTACCTTGGTTTTGGAGGATATGAGGGTTGTGGAAACTTGATCCTTCTCGATGACTCGCATGTATACCACTGCTCCGTATGCGGCTTGCGAGGCATCAGCAAAGACATGCAACTCCACTTTTGAGGTACGTGTTTGGTGTGACCATCGTGATAAGCGTAGGCCTTTGATATATGTCAAGTTCTTCCGGTACTGTAGCCACTCTGCTTCCAAAATATTGTCGATGGGCTCATCCCATTCTAGACCTGTCCTCCACAGTTTTTGCATTATTATTTTTGCGGTTATTATGACTGGAGCTATCCAGCCTAAAGGATCATAAAGTTTAGCAATTTCAGATAGGATATGTCGTTTGGTCACGGGTTGTTTCAGCTCTGTCAAGTTGACCGTATATTCAAAAGCGTCTGCTTCCCTATTCCAACTCAACCCTAATACTTTAATAATGCTGTTAACCTTAAACTCGTTGTTATCTCGCTTGTTTTCTCCGATGTACTGTAATAAAAACTCGCTATTACTGCTCCATTTCTGGAGTTGAAAACCTCCTGAGTTCATGAGGCTGTTCATCTCATCATAAATATGTACTGCTTCTTCTTCTGTGTCACATCCTGTGAGGAGATCGTCGACATAAAAGTCAGTTTTAGTAATCTTTGCAGCAATAGGATACTGTAATTTCTCATCACTGGCAAGGGTCTGAAGTGATTTTACAGCAAGATATGGTGCACATGCTGTGCCAAAGGTCAGTCTCATGAGTTTAAAATGTTTTATGGGTTCATTAGGTGCAGTCCTCCATAATAGTCTTTGATAATCTGTATCTTCTTCGGCTACACGCACCATTCTATACATTTTAATTATATCTGCAGTGATACATATTTTGTGTGTCCTCCATCTCATTAATATGTGACGTAATTCCTGTTGTAGCTGTGGACCAACACATAAGTTGTCATTTAAGGAAAAGTTATTTGAACCTTTGCACGATGCGTCGAATACCACGCGAACTTTCGTTGTGGACTTGTCCTCTCTAACTATGGCATGATGAGGAAGATAGACAGCCTTGATGTTATCAATGTCACTAGGATTAACTTGGACCATGTGATTTAAACTAATATATTCTTGCATAACTTTATGATATTCTTTCCTAAGTTTAGAATCCTTTGACAACCTTTTCTCTAAATAATTTAGTCTTTTTGTTGCTATCTCTCTTGAATTGCCGTATTGACACTCAGGGTCTTCGTTTTTAAACGGTAATCTTACCACGTATCTTCCTTCTTCGTCTCTGACTGTTGTGGCTGCATAAAATTCTTCGCATTGGTCTTCTTCTTTTGAGAACTTCTTTTGTATGCTGTTTGGTTCCTTTTCTATCTCCCAAAATTGTCGTAGCAGCTCGTCTTCCTTCACTTGAGCGTGGAGGGTTGTAATGTGTTTCTTTGCTGAGGTAGAAGCTTGTAAAATTCTTCCAGATATCACCCATCCTAGAATTGTATTTTGTGCCAACAGATTACCATTGGGGTGTTTAAGAACGCCGTCTAACAATATATCACTGTAAACCTCAGCTCCAAGCAAAATATCGATTTTACTTGGTGTCATAAAACCTGGATCAGCCAGCTCCAGATCCTCAAGTTTGGCCCAGTCAGGACATTTAAGATTAATGGTGGGTAGCAGTGCTGTGAGCGTACGCAATACATACGCATTTACTCGAATTGACTCGCTGGGATTGTGGCGTGATTTCACGCAGAGTGAAACCATGTGTTTGATTCTCGTTTGCCCCTCTCCCACACCGGACACCCAACCACTAACTGATTTGCGTGTAAGATTTAATAACTGAACGGTCGCCTCAGACACAAATGATGCTTGCGACCCCTGGTCTAATAAAGCCCTAATGATATGTTTACAACCGTTCTTACTACTAACTAAGACCTTAGCAGTAGCTAACAACACAGAATTTGTTTGTATGTGCTCACAATGACAAGATACAACATGTGTATCACTTACAGAAGGAGTGGACTTACCTCTAGACCCCTCAGTATCGGTACCTGTAGCCGCGCGGTCTCCTTCCCTTGATGTCTCCGTGGTTTGCTCTCTCTCGAAGTGAAGAAGGGAGTGATGTCGTCGTCCACACCTTTTGCAACACGCTGATTGTCGACATTTGTTCACTGAGTGTGATGGCGCAAGGCAGTTGAAACACAGTTTATTCTTCTGAACATACTCCTGTCTTTCCTTGGTAGACATATCGGCGAATTTCTTGCAATGGTAAATGTAATGTTCGCTGTTACATAACGCACACTTAATTTCGCGCTCCTTTCCTTCCTTACTAACATTCGAATGAAAAGCCTTAGGTTTGATTGCTGGTTTTGATTGCGAAGATTTTACTTTGTTGTTCTCGATCATTTCCAGCGATCTGAATCGTGATTCCAGGTGGTCTCTCAAATTTGACCAAGTGGGTAGGTCACAATTTATCGCACTGAGTTGTTGTTCCCACTGTTTCATCGATTCTGGATCCAGCTTGGACACGACCAGAAAGTTGATGATCAAATCCCATTTGTCAGTTTCCACACCTAAATTTTTTAAGGCTTTTAAACATGTTGAAGTCGTATCTACCAGGTGTTTAATCGAACTCGCAGACTCGGAATATATAGGTTTTTGTGTGAAAAGAACTCTCAAAATTGCATTACAATTAAATCTCTTGTTGTTATAACGTTTCACTAATTCGTTCCAGGCGTCATCATAATTCGCGTCAGTTGTGGTATAGTTGCGCAGTATCACTTCTGGTTCTCCTGACAAATTGCTCTTCAAATAATGCAACTTCTGTACTGGCGATAATCTTGTATTTCTATGTATCAAGGACGAAAAAAGGTCGAAGAATGTTTGCCATTCCTCGTATTTGCCACTGAATGTAGGTATTTTAATTTTTGGTAATTTAATTTCGTTGCTGTCTGATGACCTTTGTTGACCTTCACAATTGTTGGTGGTTGTACTTTGACCTGACACGTCGATAAAGGGCTCAAGAGCTTCCTTCATTGCTGCCTTATATTGTATATAAAGTTCCTGGAATGTGTCGTATGTTTTTTCTTTAAAATACGGATCTTTCATTTCTTCATCTTTGCGCAATATAATACTTTTGTGTCCGTCCTTAAAGTTCTTCCAAAGTTCTTCTAATAATTCTAATCTTGCTTCTAAATAAGGCTTTCTAATTCTTTCTTTTGGTGACTTTTTGAAGTTCTTTTCTGCACTCTTTAAGTTTTCTAATAGTTCATATTGATAAGCTATTAGATCTGCCATGGTTAATCTCAATAAACCACTTTTTGCAAAAATACACTTGTATAGTCCACGGAATTTTTATAGGGAAAGGATAATGTTCACGAATGTTCTCAATATCCACAAGTAGAAGGTATGTAGCACTTTTTTAACTACGCACTTATTTGTCTTTGAAACTCGTATATCGTAATCCGATCACTCACTGAATAATTATAAGTACTTAGTTATGTTCGTGGTTTTAATACTGTTCATAAAAATCACGCGTTCTCAATAGATTTGAATTCACTAATAAAGCAATAAATAACTTCTTCTAAGAATCCTTATCGGTTTCTTTTGTTCTCGCGATGCGCTCGTTCACTGTCGGTTAGTGGCGACTATCCGGCTCGAGTTAGGACCATATGTTGAAGGCGATAAGGTTGATTTTTGAATGATAGTGAATTTGTATTAAAACTGCGTGTGTACGGTTTGACTTTTTATTTTGAACTAACTTAACAGGTAACAAGTTTAGTGGACTGTATGAACGATGTTTGACCATAGCTATATATCTATGTACGCATACTACTTTAATTTGCTTGAACAATAATAGATATCAAAAATTCTGACAGAATGATTGTTGAGTTAACATTCTTAATATACTGCACTTCATAACGATCGATTTCCAATTTCGGGTTGATTTGATACAAATTGGTAACATAATTAATAATTATGGCAAAAAACATGTTATCAACCAATGAGAATTTATTTCACGTCGACAAATCTCTACAATATTTAAATAATACAGGCGAGGAAAACCGCGATCCTAATTGTAAAGTTTTCAACAAAGCATTCGATACGGATGATCACATCTCACCGATATTTATACCACTTGTATCAAGTGTTATACGATATGTGTATATGCGATATAAAAAATATTGTTAGAGTTCTATTCACAGCTGGGAATAAATGTTGAAGTGTGTCAATGTTTATATCCCATATATTGCAAGAACAATCGATTGAAGAAATTGCATTGTCTTATAAATGATATCACATAAAGAACATAAAAAAATTGTATGGATCAGTGTGTGGAAATAGAGTACGATTGAACTTTTGTGACATTTTAACCACAACAGATTTTATAAAATTAGGATTATCCTCCATATATACAAGATGGACAAAGACGCGTTTGAAATGAAATGTATGAAACCCAGCTATGAGTAATTCAACATTAATGATGATAGAGTTCTTCCTACCTATAACAATATCCATGATTAGTGGCTAATTACTTGCACGTGTTATACTTAACTTCACACTTACAGATAATTGTTTGCACTGATCTTTATTACCAGTTTTATTACCAGAGCAACAACTCAACACCTTAAGGAAAAACAGGCAATAAAACACATGTACAGGCCACCTTGGAATGTTAAATGCAACGACCATTAAATGACATCAACCTCCCAAATGACGCTAAGGCGTTTGATATTGGATGCATTCCAACCGCCATGCATTGCGAATGCATGCTTGCGGCGTCCTACAAGGTCGTTTACTGGGACCATCTCTGTATAACATTTAAGTAAATATAGTGCTTAAGTTCGATTATCAAACGTAGCACAAATCATGTAGCCTTGTATGGTTGACGTGCAGGTTTGTCTTGTAAACATCCTTGCGTATTTGTTCTTTATGTTTATTAGTTTCTTCTTGGTAGCTATTATTCACTAGATGTTGTTGTTTTCACGTCTCATTTATTAATAAGTGGTAGTATCTATAAATCTGTCTTCTTTGATATTTATGGAAGTATTATACTTAAACTCGTTTTCATCGTTTGTCTAGAAGTGGCAAACGCTACAGTTGAGTGTGAGGTCTCTTGGGTCTGAATCTCGCGTTGCGCGAATTGTTTTATGCTCATTTTTGTATTTATAATTTCTCAGTAGCAAACACCTGGTCTAGATTTATGCCTTGGTAGAAATAGGCTCCCCTCTTGTTACGTGGTTCGTAACTGTACCTAAACGGCTAAACGTGCTATGGCTATTCTTAGACACGTACAACTGTCCGGTGAATATAGACGTGATTTTTATGTTACGTTAATTTCACTTCACTTCTGTTATTTAACTACTAAGTAATAGGTGCTTTACCTTTTTACATGGGGAATCGTTAAATATGGAGTGAGAAGAAGCGGACAATTACTAACTAACACCCACCTGTGTTCCATCAGTTTCACTTAGCTAGGGCTACGGTAACTCTCTGGTTGGACTACTATTGTCGCAGTAAAATATTAACAAGAATACATATTTTATTTGATTGTTAAAATACTCCTTAGCAACCCATGTATATCATAAAAGCTTCGATTATTATAAGACACTAAAAATATAATTTGGGTTTCCCAGGTACATGTAACATGAGTCAGAGATATTAATAACGCTCCGTCATCGTCATTAGATCTATCGTTTGATTACACTTCTTATTTTAATCAAACAAGGATACAAGATGTAGAAGCTTCGTTAAATTCTGTTCTATCTAAACAGTTCGTCGCATGACTCTCAGACCTGAACATAGCGGTAATCGAAGTACATAATTTTAATAACGTTAAAACTAACTATAAACCAGAAAATCACTTCAAAACTCGTCTTTTAGATGGCCAGTAAATTCCAATAAGGGTCATAACCTCATAACCCTACCGCACCTTGATTCCAGTATTATCTGCGATCATTCATGTGTTTATAGCACAAAAAAGAGTTAACCAAACATTGATCCCTTCCACAAAATTCATATCAACCGGATTTGGACTTTCTCCAATGGTAATAGAATTAATAATGGTTCGTTTGATAGTAGATACTGTAAACATAACATCAGATGAGAATATGGCTGCTATAAAAGCCTGCGACAGTGTTGGCATTAAAATGACATCACCTGCCCCGTCCGACGCTTCTTACGACCACAATGGTGTACGCCGTGTACCTGATCATAAAGATGATACAGAAGTGCCGCTTCTCTAAGACAATCTGAGTGAACCGACACAGAAAGATAAGAAGAAATAAAAGGCAGAGAAGATGCCTTTGGATTTTGTTCTAACTTCAAAATAATGTTATGTAATGCATAATCAATGCAGTATTTAAATCAATCTTATTAGTAGTTGCAGACTCTCTCTGTCTGACTCAGGTTTTTTTTTGGTAAGCAAGATCGTGAGGATAGTATTCTTCACGATCTTGCTTACCAAACAAGGTCAGTCTGTAATCTAATCTGCGTTCTTGATAAAACCAGTATGGTCTAATCTACTATTGCAGTGTTTGAAGATGGATCTCTTCTGACAGTACACTTAATGATCCAATATCATCGACTTTTGCTCTCTTTTATTTGTCACATTTAGATTCATGTTTTTCGAGTGTACATGATATATGTATGTTATGTCCTATGTTATGTCGTTGCCACGCCTCAATTAAAGCCGGCTAAACGGCTTGTTGTATTTTTGTGTACGCGCTGTCGTCACATTAGTTTTAATTGTGAGAGTGACACTGGATACATACAAAACGTAAGATTTTGGGCTAAATTTTAAGCTTGCACTTGTTTTAACCGTTATCTCATATGGAACATGCATACCTGCACGTTTAGGTGTACCACCTTTAAGTACTTTTTCCAGTTGACCTTCTGTAGTTCCCCTATCATTTCCTTCCATGGTGAGCAAGGCATCCGACTCGATTACACATGCATAACGCGTGTCATATTGAATATTGTATGCTTATGTGCCTGTGTGTGTGAATGAATACTTACTTTCTTTACAAGTATGTGTACACTCATCGTCATCAAGACATGTATTTATTAAAACGTTTGTTTCTCTTGCTGTTGGATATTCATCTGTTGCTATTGTTATTATAAACTCTGTTGGACCTAGTGATGAATAGTTGTTGATGAATTGGTTTGGTAGGTACAGATAGTTATGTTTCATTTTGTTATTAGATGTGTAGTTTGTATATGTACTTTAAGTTTTTTTTAAACTGTGTAATTAATGAGTGACAAAACTCAGTTAACAGCGAGTTAGTCAATAAAATTCCTGTTCGACTTGAGTGCCTTTATTTCTCTTTCTTTTAATTAACCTATTCTTTCCCTCTGCTGGTTAAAGGCCTCTCCCAAATCGTTCCAGCCATTTTTGTCTCAAGCTTAGGTCTACCGTCTTCCATCTTCAGGCAAGCATTTCGTGGAGAATCTTCCCTATGGATCAATGTGATTGCGGCTGACATGACCCGCCCACAATCCTATTTGAGCCTGTCAGCCTTTGTCCTCCGTCTATAATGCCTGTTTTTGTAGCGTTTCTTATTCTGTCGGCTCCTTTGACTGTCATCTTTAGAATTCTTCATTCTAAAGCAGTTGAAAAAACTTCCATTTTATTTAGGTAAAGAATGCATTACCTACCGTAAGTAGAAATTCAGTCGCTCGCACGTTAAGCGTAGTACAGAGATTTATTAAAATCAGACCCACTTTTAGATGTACCTACTGTACTTTTTCTTAAAGGCCTATTACACCACTCGTTTTTACGAACGGTTTAAGCCTACTTCGCGTAGTGTAACAAGGGTAAGACGGTCTTCGACGGGGCTCGACGTATCGAATAGTGTAATAGGCTCTTTACGCTTTGGTTGGACACGAGGAAGTGTCAGTTTTTAAGGTAAAGTCTTCGAACAATTCGCAGCTCAGCTGTAATTTTTTTCAGGCACGCGTGGAACACAACGCGTTTTTTCCGGGCTTGATTCTTGCTAGACGGTGAGCTACCCTTAAGGCGACTCAAGTCAACATTTTTTCCATACAAATTTCGGGGGGGGTTTTACTCCACTATTTGACCATGTACATCCAAAGTTAAACATGATGTCGTTTTGTCTCATTATTAATTTTGTCTGTACGGAAGCAGAATTGTAAAATAATAAGCCAATAAAAAGTTACGAGCTTCTAAAGTTTCGTTTTTTTGGCTAATTTTAACACAACTTTGAGCGTAAATTAGAAATAAAAGACGCATCAAATTTCAAAAACGAAGCCCGTACCGACACCACAAATTTATCGAAGAATTTAATAAATTTTATTTGAAATTGATTGATGCAGTGGTTTTTTCGTAAAACCCCTTCTTCCAAAGGCCTTTTTGTATTTTATCACGCACGCCTTTTACTCAGAACTATCGTGCATCTCACTGAATAAAGTTACCCCCGGTTGCGGTGCGGGGGGACGACGTGTCACAACGCCGCGCGCGGCTGTCTGAGTTTGGTTCAGTCTACTGCGGCCTATATCGTTCGTATGACGTGTATGTTGACTACCTATAATATCTACGCTTTATTAACCGACTTCAAAAAAAGAAGGAGGTTATCAATTCGACTGTATTTTTTTTAAGCTATTGCATAGCTTCTATCGCGGGCCTTGAGCGTGGGGACCGAATCCAGAAATTCCGTAACGAAAAAACCTAACACCCTCCACTCCGACCGGCTATGTTATGTCTGGTCGGGCAACTGCCCAATTGAACGAGACGGATTTTGTGTCTGGTCCGAGCAACTGCCCAATTGAGCGAAACGGGTGTTGTGTCTGGTTCGTGCAACTGCCCAATTGAGCGAGATGGATGTTGTGTCTGGTCCGGGCAACAGTCCAAGTTTTTTTTGTTTAGTCTTTAGAGTGCATCTTCCGACCAGAGAGTTGTTATGTCTGGTCAGGCAACTGCCCAATTGAACGAGACGGGTGTTATGTCACGTCCAGGCAACTGCCCAATTGAGCGAGGCGGGTGTTGTGTCTGGTCCGAGCAACTGCCCAATTGAGCGAGATAGGTTTTGAGTCTGGTCCGAACAACTGCCCAATTGAACGAAACGGGTGTTGTGTCTGGTTCAGGCAACTGCCCAATTGAGCGAGATGGATGTTGTGTCTGGTCCGGGCAACAGCCCTAGTTTTTTTTGTTTAGTCTTTAGAGTGCGTCATCCGACCAGAGAGATGTTTTGTCTGGTCAGGCAACTGCCCAATTGAGCGAGGCGGGTGTTGTGTCTGATCCGGGCAACTGCTGCTGCACAGCACGCCGGTCATGTGGCCCGCGTCCGCGGACAATAGGAAGGTGAACTCAGTGCGGCGCCACAGCGCTCTGTGAGGTGAGGTACACGACGCGGCGCGCGACCAGGCGGGCGTTGTGTCTGATCAAGTAGAAGGGTCTCAAAATAAGAAAACAAATGAAAATTTGTCTTTTGTTTCATTGCCGAGAAACGAACAAAGGTACGTAAGAGCGTTTTCACATTATCCGATCCGATATCGGTATCGGAAGCCGATCCGATATCGGGGTAAGACTGGATTCACATTATCCGATCCGATATCGGTGTCGGACGCCGATACAATATCGGGGTAAGTAAAATGTATGAAATATCGTGCTCCGATATCCGATATCGGGTCGGACAATATGAAAGATAGGCACATATTTCATACATTTACCTTACCCCGATATCGTATCGGGGTCCGATACCGATATCGGATCGGAATATGTGAAAACGGTCTAAGTAAGACCGTTTTCACATTATCCGATCCGATATCGGTATCGGACGCCGATCCGATATCGGGGTAAGTAAAATGTATGAAATATGTCTTTCATATTGTCCGGCCCGATATCGGATATCGGAGCACGGCATTTCATACATTTTACTTACCCCGATATCGTATTGGCGTCCGACACCGATATCGGATCGGATAATTTGAAAACGCTCTAAATGTATGAAATGCCGTGCTCCGATATCCGATATCGGGCCGGAGAATATGAAAGACAGGTACATATTTCATACATTTTACTTACCCCGATATCGGATCGGCGTCCGACACCGATATCGGATTAGATAATGTGAAAATGCTTTTAGGTATTATTTTAAATCTTTTGTTTTTCGAATTCGAGCGGCACACACCGCAACAACCGAAACGGTATGACATGTGTGCATCGTGTAATTTCGTTTTTATTCGGAATGGTTCGGAGCGCTATGTGCAAAGCAGACGTCGCGTCGTGCGTGAGGACTAGCGTCTAACCGCTCATCACTGATACTATCTCTTTCGGCCACGATGTCAAGTGAGACAGCGTGCTTTATGGCCCCGCCTGCCAGTGAGTTCAAGCCCGCGCAAAGTGGGACCTTAAGGTCGCTGCACACAGCGGGCGCGGCGCGGCGGGACGGGACGGCGACGCGACACTGAGCATATTTTGTAATGTACTAGATATTACGGACGACGCCACACAGTCCGTCGTCCGCAAGTCGTCCAGGGCATCTCCGTCCGGAGCGTCCTTGAGCTTTGCCTTTCAAAATAGCAGTTCCCAACCCAATTAACACTTGTACTCAAAATCTTTGCTAAACCAGTTTTCAATGATGATTCAATTAAAACTGCTTATAAATCCGTTATTTACCCACAAATTAGCGCGTCCTTTAAAGTTGATTATGATCATTATTTCTATAAATAGTTAAGCCTTGGATGTTCACGATTTGTTAATCACATGCCGTACCTACCTACCTACGTACTTTCAAGTGTTGATTTGATATGCAAATGAGGTGAATATTAATCATATATCGATAAATGTTTAGTTTGTAATTAAGTATTTTGTTTCGATATGCTTGCAATATTATGAAGGCGAAATTTTGTATGTGTGTATGTTGGTTACTCCTATGTATTCAAACAGATGAACGGATTTAGAAGAAATTGGTTGTGTAAACTTAAAAATTCTCGATTTTTCTCTATTATACTTAATATGCATGTAATTATATACCAAAACAAACCTCGGAAAGCACGTAAAGCCGTTGGTCCCGGCTGTCATTTGGAGATCTTTGGCAGTCGTTACGGGTAGTCAGAAGCCAGTAAATCGGACTCCAGTCTTGCCATGAAGTACCGTGTTACCCCAGTTAATGGGTTGTGGAGGTCTGGTAGGCAGCCGCTCCTCGTAAAATACTGGTATTCAGCTAAATCCGGCTTGATTGGAAGCCGACCCCAATATAGTTGGGAAAAAGGCTAGGCAGATGATGATGATGATGATATATACCAAAACATTCCTTAAGAATATCTCTATCTATTAATGAAAACCACATGAAAATCCCTTCAGTACTTTTTGAGTTTATCGCGAACAGACAGACGCGGTGGAAAACATACATGAAAAGGCAGGATATTAGTTTGGATTGTTCAAATTACACTAACTAATGTTTTAATGTTTATTGTTGCAGGTAATTCTGGCTTCCTCCTCGGAAACGGACGGGTTTCACCACCAAACGGCGGTTAAAGAAACAGTAACGATCGTATGTAATTAAAAACAAAATACTTACATAGTTCTTAAACTGGCCGTCTATATTATTGGATGTAACGCATCCTGTATTGTGTGAAAGAGTTACCGTGGCTCTTTACCGTTATAAGTAAACAAGATATACTTGGTAATCTTAGTTGGGTAAACTGTAGGGGCCCGGTAGGGCCGAAGCCTCTGAGGAACACGGAAAATCCGAAAGGTGTCACCGTGTCCCCCAGATCGAAGGCAACGAAGGAACAGGGTGGGGTTTAGTAAGTAAGAATCTGACACGTCCTCCCGCTCCGCCCAAGAGCGGGAGAAGTCATTCTGATGATTCCCCTTCCAAAAAAAAAACCTTAGTTGTGTTACCGTCATAGCCCGCAGTATCGCCAAACTTTTAGTGGCAGTGGGCAGGGTACATTGCTCGCAGAACAAATAGCCATCGGTGCTGAAAGGTTCTTGAGTGGCGAAAGACGCAGTGGTGGAAGTCCTCCCACAATGTGGACCGATGACCCGGTGAGGGTCGCAGGAATCCGATGGATGTGAGACGCACACGATGACGATTGTGGCGAAACTTGAGGGGAGGCCTATGTCCAACATTTGACGTCTTTCGGCTGAAATGATGTACTGCAAAGGGTAACTGAAAAAACACTAGTAGTTTTTGATCCGAAAATATCAGACATTCCTTCTCGCTCCACCCAGAGAGAGAGTAGTTATTTCATGGTTCCCTACCTCCACAAACAAGTTTAAATCATGTTTAATCTGATTAATTGATTATATAAAAATAATGTATCTAATACTTACTTACGCATGAATAATATGTTAGGTAAGTAGTAGGAACCGATAGTACTCGTAACTCATCATAAAACATAATAATATATAATAATAATAATAGATATATTATAAATACCTATAATCACCAGATGGATGGATTGTCTGACGAGCGATATGAAAGAAAAGGGAGTTAGAGTGCGTCTAATGAAAGCGTAACCTGTTTTTTTTTAAATTTAATTGGCAACATTATTCAGCCGTAATTGTAGAAATTAAAAATAAAAATGTGAAGTGTCAAGACATGATTCTCCTACTAGTCAGTAATACCACATACAAAATTTTTGGATTCAACCTCTTTTCCTCAGGTCGCGCTTTCATTAGACGGACTATAGAGGTAGCGTAACGGAAGGCAGGACAGAATGGAAGAAAAAAACGTGTTGCGCCGACCCCAAATAATATGGAACAACGTTATAAGCCAGTAGAGTCTTTTTACGTCAAACTTGCAAAACTGATAAGGAATTCTTAACCGTATGACGAAAATATACGAAATTCTTAGTCATACGGCGATTATTTTTACAGCTATGTCCAAAACCCGTCTTTTCTCACGTTTACAGTTAAAAATAAAGGTTTATTCTTGACTAGCGGGCCACAATTATCTGCTAAATATGCGTAAAAATAATACATTAGCGTACGACGAACTATTTTGTTTAAATGAATTATGTAAGCTGTTGTAAACGGCTTAGTTGTAGAGGAAAGCGTATTAAAATACACGCGGCAGTGTTTAAAATTGAGGCCAATACACTGAAGGGCAAGGACAGTTTAAGCTGGTTTTTTGTATAAGGAAGGCAAATTATTACTTTTTATGTGCTGTGTACAAAAAGATTTATTATAAAGAATTAAGTTTTTTGAAGAGGACTTAACTGCAGCTAATCGCGCGTTTTATACTGGGGCTGTGGCCTCTTCTTTCTCTTTTTTTTCTTTCATCATTGAAAGCAAAGGAGAAAGAAAGAAAAAACATTTATTTGCGTCCAAACATGGCGCATATCATGAAAAAATAATAATAACACAATAAGTTATGCGAAGATAGGCGTCACGTCCGCGCAAATCATAATTCATCAACATCATACGAAATGAAATGACAAAGATCAACGTATACAAAACCAAACAGGTTAATTATAAAAAATTAAAACAATCTATTAGGTACTCCTCGTGCTTCGGAAAACACTTTAAATTGGTCCCGGCTGTGTTTGTGAATTTTTGACAGACGTTACCGACGTCGAAGCCAAAAAACCTCACACTAGTTTCGCCTCCGTACCATATCGTGTTAATCAATCGCTCCTTGTAAAATACTGGTACCTACTTATGTGAGTCCGTTTAGACTGGAAGCCTATCCATCATCATCAAAAATGTTTGTTTGTGAAAACCTAATTGCAAGATAAATATCATTTATCATAGTTGAAATGTTGAAATCGATAAGTACGCTGATTATATTAGTTAAGGCTTCTACCACAAAATAAGTAATAGCTCTCACGTACAGGTGCAATGCGATAATTTGACAACTATTGCCGATAGAAAGGGTTGTCGTATTATTACGTAGTAGCAGTCTGTTATCATCATCTTCCTGCCCTTGTCCCGTTTTATTTGCGGTCAGCGTAACACATTGTTTTCTTCCATTCTATGCTGTCAGTCGTCACGTTATTACTGATTCAGTTATATGTAGTTGGACGAAAGAGACAAACTATTGGAAAATATAACCAAACATTTGCATTATCACAGGGCGGCTTAGGCACGATTAAAGAACTTATAAATAAAAGTCACTATGGTCTGTTTTTTAAATCCTGAGACTAAAATGACATTTCGACACAAAAGAACTGGCGTCATTGCTATAGTAAATTTGACATAACTTGTGGCAATTTAGTCTTCGGGTGTAAAAAACAGACGATAGTAGCAAACCCATTGCCATCAAAATACAACATTTCTGCAATCATCATATTTTATCTTTGCTTACAAAATGGCATGACAACTAGGAACAACACTATTAATTTCAAACCCGCGCGCGGAAATTCCGTATAAACAAAAACCTGCAAAAAAAACAAACTCGAACCATAGACTCACTCACGTGTTGTCAAAGCGGATAGGGCGAAGGCAAACAAAACGGTTTTAATTAAAAGAAGCGATTGTTCCAATCAACGTGACATTGATGTATCTCATGTGTTACTCATTCATCTACACTTTGTAAGGAATGGATTGTTTTCCAACTTTTTGCTCACCTATGGGAAAGTATTTGAAACGCGTTAGACTAGAGAAAGAAACTTCAAATACTAAATTATTTTCTTGCTTGTAGCTTAGAAAGCGTGTACAAGAAAGTTGTATATTTTTTTTTTATAGTAAAAAATGCAAACATTTTTGCATGGTATCAAAATAATATTGTTTGTTTGAAACTAAAAGACGTTGAAATATCAAATAATTGTGTTAATTTTATTATTTTTTCACATAAGATTTGATCAGAATTTTGCTTAGACATTAAAAAGTAATCAATTTTTATTACAAGTGGAACTAAAAAGTCATAGAGCTAAAACTTTCAAATCCGTTCTCCATTGAAAATAAACATAGGCCATAGACAAGATAATAACGATCAGCCTACAATCGATATAATTCGATCCGATTCGAATATCGATAATAATCGATTTCCTGTCTTGTTAACTAGTCTGCTGTATTTCTTGTGTTCGATATTAGTGTTTGTTAGTTCTGCTTAACCCTCGGTTAAATAGCGTGAAGTTAGTGTCAAGGTTACCAATCAACCTTGTGGAGTATAACTGAGACAATTACTTTTAATTGATTTTTCTGCATCTCTTGATTAAACTATTCAAATAGAATTGTATAATAGTTTTAATTGGTTGGGAATGGCATTATTATTTGTAATTTTTAGATTTATTTCAATGGCAAAATAGCGCCTATTTATTATCTGCTTGATTTGTGCTGTTATATCACAGACTTGTTAGAGATAGTTATTGATCCTTTCAATAATCGAATAACAAGGTTTTGAACAAAGAATAAAATATTATGTAATGTAAGCAGAATGCGAAAAAAAACTTGCCAAAAATACTCTTTAAAGGAACAACTACTCTAAAAAATCAATCTGTATCCGTATTTATCTTTTGTTAAATCGCAAATCTAATTTAGATAAGTGAAATGAAATCACTTTTCGTATAACATTAAAAGTTATACAAAAAACACAGTAACAAATGTACAGGTTATCTAACACACGAACAGAAACCACAAACAAATAAAAAGAAAAAAAGACAATTGTCAATTTTTCACAAATCAAACCGCAATGCAACAGAAATCATTCAAGTCAGCCAGCGTCACATGGCCGTATCGAATTTATTACTCAACCATAGACAATTACTTAACATTCCCGCCATTATAAGTCAGCTGTCAAACAAGATGGCGACGACCGTGAGGTACGGCGACCGGTTCAGTCGATTGATACTTGAATGGCTACAATAGAAGTCGTGTTGGCACATTAAGTTGCATTTAGATCATTGGTTTGTTATATAAAACGCAATGGTTGTATGAAACGTTTGTTCTGAAGAGTTTTGTTACGGTGTTATCCGAGGTCAAGGCGAGTTTTCCTTTCATCGTTATGTTTAATGGGTTTTCTTGATAAGGAGGAATGTTTTTGCCATTTTTCACTGTATAATTTTAAGAATACGTTGTTTTAATTACCCGAAAGTTCGAGGTTTCATGCTTGCATATCTATGCTGGTAATTTAATTCACGAATCCCCGACCGGTCCTATGAGAACGCGCTGTTATTGTTTTACTATTGTGTCTCGTTTTGTGGATTTGTAATAGGTTAATAATCAGAGTATCCAATATCCTGATCTCAATCCCAAGTTACTATAACAAGCTCCACGGCACATCGTAAACATCGTCCAATAAGGCCTACTATCCACGGACGCGTAGTTCTATAGAAGCGTATTCGTCATTAGGTATACGCCTGCGTGAAGCTTACATACAAAACTATGAAAGTTTGTCGACGAAGCGTCACCGATTCGACGAGACTTTAGGCCACTAAACAAAATTTTCTTCAATCCAACGCCAACGGCTTATATTTTACTAGCGACCCGCCCCGGCTTCGCGAGGGTGCAAAATGATCAGTGTTTCCCTACTATATTATACATCTTAACCTTCCTCATGAATCACTTTGTCTATTAAAAAAACCGCATCAAAATCTGTTGCGTAGTTTTAAAGATTTAAGGATACATAGGGACAGAGAACACGACTTTTTTTATACTATGTAGTGATGGTATAACTTATCAAAACATATCACCACGCGCCCGCAGGTACATAAATTGCACTCAAGGCGAAGTTTCCACAATATTTCGGTTACTAATTGGTTTATTTCATTATTTCCTCTATAAGCATGTTTACTGAAGGTCCGGCTTTAGTCATGGTTCCGTCTTATCACTTGTAAAGCCCTTTTGGCGTTCCTTCATTGTTTACATTGATAAAGTAGTA
Source organism: Mythimna separata (assembly GCA_030763345.1). NCBI lineage: Eukaryota > Metazoa > Arthropoda > Insecta > Lepidoptera > Noctuidae > Mythimna > Mythimna separata. The sequence continues at coordinate 11,146,685 of CM061190.1, forward strand.
ATACTTTAATGAAATACGTTGTCTTTCCTTTTGTATACCAAAGATAAGTCAGCTTATGCAACATTTGTATATGGAGTTGGCTTATCCACAAAGGCTTTATCAAAAACACGTTCTAATTTGTTATTTCCTGTGCCAAACTCATCCAAATTTTGTTTTTTGTCTGTTGTGATGGCAATTTTCTTTCTTGCTTTCTTCTTTCACCTAAAAGACACTGATTGCCACAAGAAAAGAGAGGCTCATGTGAAGCAGTAAGCAATAATAGTGATGATACTACTACCAGCAGCTTTGCCTGTGAGGATTTAAAGGTAGAACTACCGGCCACATACGCCGATCTGGGAGCGTCGGTCTCCATTCAATTAGACCGACGTCGGACATCGTTCGAAGTAGAAAAACAGACGAAGTCCATGTTTGTCATGTCACAATGATAGTCTGATGTATACCTAAGTTATATCACCTACTGTGAAGTTTCATTCAAATCCTTTCAGCACAACTATCACAAAGTCTTTGTAATAGTTGTGGTACTTAAACATAATATAAAAATAACAACTCCGCTTCAAGAATACCTCTTGGTATTCGAGGGTAAAGTAAACGGTAATGGCAAAACCACGACTCGTGAACTTAGTAACCTATTTATTATTGACAATCTCATTGACACCGACTAACGGTCTCAACCTCATGAAACTGCTTTTTTGTAGATTATCCGAAATCATTTCTGACGTGATGCCGTTACAAGTTATTGCATTCTTGGATTAGGTGACAAATCCATCTTAATCTTTTTTATTATATTACAAGATATTTTTTTAACTTTATACTCTAGTGACGACAACGGTGTCTCCTTACTTACTTACAGCCGAAACCAATAACCTATCTGTCACATATCGACCATCATAATTTTTGTATTGTATCATTTGTTTTACAATCTCCAGTATGCCAAAACTGGAGATCGATAGGTTATTGGTTTCGTCCGTTAGACAGGTTAGACTCCTTCCTAAAGGATTAGCCAGAAGTGCCTCAAGATAAAAATAAGTAAAAAAATAGAATTGAGGCCTTTGCCCTGCGGTGGGACACGACAGGCCTATGTATGTATGTACTCGCTCTAGTAAAATGTGGAAGCACTGTAAGAACAGAAGCATACTTGATTCCTTGCTGCCTATCAGGCCTCCTCTAACGCCCGTTTTCAATAACCTACCGCAGTTCATACATAGATTGCTAACCCCGATAAACAGTAAGATTCTGTCAATCAATATTCTGCGTTTCACAATAAAAGATAAGAGACAGCTATCTTTATTCAATGACAGACAGCTTTTTCCCTCTCATCTATCTAAGCTTCTCGAAACGTTTAGTTCTATGCTAATCACTAAAACATTACATGCTCACAACAAATGTTATTTATTTATTCATAATTAATAAATGTATTTAATTTGTTAACAGCATAAATTTCATTTAAATCAATAAAGAATTAAAACACTTTATCTATATTTTTTTACAGAACGATTACGTTTCGTTCTGTAAAAAAATATAGATAAAGTGACATTTGTGACAAGTGATAAATGTGTTCAATACGTCAAAACTGTAAAAATTTCAGATTGAAACAACAAACCAAAAATGTTAGACGTAATACGTAATATAAAAAAAAACGATGACCTACATACAAAGAAAAATTATATAAATACCTATGGACTAAACAAACCAATGGAAGTATCATGATGTTGCACACTCATTTCGCCGGCTTACGAGTTCTCTTTTCTGGCATTGGCTTTGCTGGTACGGCGGAGGACTCAGCAACGGGGAACTGGGCAACAAGTTCTCGATACTCCGAGGTAGACTCGAAGTCAATGTTTACCAAACCAGACTCTTGATATCAATGAAATCCTTGGAAAGGCTGACAATGGTTTTGTGGGAAGCTTCACTACTGGCATTCTTCATGTCTTCCTCATACTGTGTCATTCGTGAGGCAAATGTAGAAGAAAGTTCCTCAACACAGTTTGACAGTTTGGAATAATAGGTCCATAATGGTGAGATGCAGTGCTGGTAGTATATATGTGTTCCGAAAGAGAGTTGATTTGCAGAGAGTGTGTAGGTACCAGATGTTAACAAAGAACCTTAATCAGAATTCTGCATGTAATTACTGTTTTTAATATTTTTAATTAATAAAAATATAAGATCTCAATTTTTTTGTGTTCAATTAGAGACTATCCTCAAGAAGAAAAGCAATGTTTGTATGTTATATTAAGTGTAAGAGTAGTTTAAGTGATATGAAATAAAAATACAGTTAAAATATTATTATTGTATGTAATTTATATATTAAAGTAATTGTTTATCAGTAGTAACTATTCCGATGTCAATTCTGAAGAAGAATTTTCATGAACAGTTACATCATTGTCGTGAGAAGTGCCTGGAATTGATACTTCTGGCTCTATTTCTTCCAGGTTCAGATTTCTGGCAATATTATGCAGTACTGCAGTCGCTATAATAACTGCTTGCATATTTTATACTTTTAGCCTACTTTTTAAGGATAATACAGGGAATCGTCTCTTCCAAACTCCAATGCATCTGAAATAAAATAAGTAGCTATAATTAATAATTTTATCGTATACTAGCTTTAGCCTGCAGCTTCGCCCGCGTATATAAAATATAGCTTATATCACTCAGGAATACAGCAGCTTTCTATTGGTGTAAAAATATTAGCAATCGGACCAGTACCTCCATAGATTACCTCATACAAACAAAAAAACAAACTTTACCTCTTTATTATATTAAGTACTAGCTGTCCCCTGCGGTTTCACCCGCATTTTTCGTTACTGCTCCGCTCCCGTGGGCCGTAGCGTGATCGTATATAGCCTATAGCATTCCCCGATAAATGGGCTATCTAACACTGAGATTTTTTCAAATCGGACAAGTAGTTCCAGAGATTACCCCCTACATACAAACTTACAAATTTTACCTCTTTATAATATTAGTATAGATAGATAATATGTTAGATAGACCTTTCATCGAGGAAGGGTTTTTAAAATCATGCTATGACTAGGTACTAGCAGAGGAATAATAAAGAGAGATGCAGATGAATCCACTTCACAAACTAATGAAAAACAAATTCTAGCTGTTCTTAGGCCCGAATTCCTCTGTCGCTGATGTCGGTCGCGCTCGTCAGCGCTCGTCGGTCGACTGACGCGCTATCATAGTACGCACTAGCATAGTACCCAATGCATAAAATCGTAGAGCAGGAGTATTTGATGAAGTGGGGATATCCCATGATTCCTGTAAAAAATAAAACTTGATTAAGCTTGATATTAGGTAAGAGCAATAGTGCACTAGCGCGCGCACCTGTGGCCGCTGCGCTGGCCGCGTGCGCCCAGGTGCGCGCGCTATATGGCGATTTCATACTAATGTAGGTATGTATCTCGATGGCCGCCGCGGCCCGCGACCTGGCCGCTAGTGCGCTATTGCTCTAAGAACAGACACTAAAAGAACATTTGTGAACCCATCCAAATTAATACTTAATTTTACGTACCTTTTAGATGTAGCACAATAAGGGTGTATTAAATTAATTAACTGACACACAGTCACTTTATTTAGTCTAAATCTGTAGGCAAATTCGTAATCATTTCCTCCTCCCTGCGTCGTATTCTTCAATGCTTAGGGTCGTGACCTCACTGCTTCATCACCTTAGCCCTTACGATGTTTCTCCATCTGTTCCTATCTTTGGCGTTGTGAAGGGCATCGTAAATCGTAGAATTAAGAGCGGCGCGGATCTAGTCGGACCAACGTATTGGGCTGCGCTCGCGAGGACTTTTTCCATCTATTTTACCGGTCACAATGAGCCTTTCGAGGTTGTCACCTTCTTTCCTTGCAATGTGACCGAAGTATAGCAGAATCCTGCGAAGAAACTCGGACGACAGCCGTGAGGAGATTTGAAGCTCTTGCACAAGATGGATACGTTGGTCCGAAATGCTGTCCAGGGGATACGGAGCATCTTTCTCCAGCACCGTATTTAGTTTAGATAAATAATTCACACGTGGCTTATATTCCTTCTGCAACGGTATGTTATCGGTATCACTGTCTTCATCGCAATCTATTATCATTTGAAATAATTCCATATCACTATCATCACTGCTATAATATTCCATTATTACAAGAAATTCTACAACGCAACAAATATTTTTCAAACGTCAATTCCCGTTACTGACCGATAATGACAGATACGCATATGGCATTACTAGAGTTAGCTCCGCCTACCGGAGAGTAACTTCAAACTTATATTGAAATGCAAGTAAGGGAGAATTGTATGAGCGGTCCTAACTCTAGTAGACTATCCGACCTCCCGAAAATAGATTGACAACTTTGATAGGAACTGCTATCGGTCGGTAGGTTATAGGAAAGCAAGTAAGGGCAAAATGACAGATTTGTTTATCTTTAGTAGCTCCAACTGAAGTTAGATAGGTTATTGAAAACGGGCGTTAAAGAGGCAATCAGCCGTAATCCATTACGCGGGGCCTTTTTAGGTATGGCTTTAAGAGGTACTGATATCGACACTCGTACTTCTTAAAACCATAAGTACCTACTCAAAATGATTAAAACCTTCTCTATAATATCATTTTACATTTATTTTCCGGTTTTTTTCTTTAGTTACCGTACTGTGATACCGGCTACTAGATTTTCTTGTCTGCAATGTGGCAGTTTAAAATTATTATTTTCTAGTGTTACTTTATTGAAAATGGGAAGTCATCAGAATTACTGCCCCCGCTCTTGGGCGGAACGTGTCAGATTTTTACAGAATAAAACCCACTCCTTGTTGCTTCTTTGCCTTCGTTCCAATGTCCCGGGTTTTCTTTTCAGAAGCCAACCCATGGCCCCAGAGGCTTCGACCCTGCTGAGCTCCTACGGTTTACTGACATCTTTTGCAGTATAACTTGTGTTATAGTCCGTCTAATGAAAGCGCGACCTGAGATAAAGAGGTTAAATTAAAAAAAATTGTTTGTGGTATTACTAACTAGTAGGAGAATCTTGTCTTGACACTTCACATTTTTTTTTATTTCCTACAATTGCGGCTGAATAATGTTGCCAACGACCTGGCGAGGGTCGCAGGAATCCGATGGATGCGAGACGCACAGGACCGGTCGCTGTGGCGTCGCTTGGGGGAGGCCTATATCCAGCAGTGGACGTCTTTCGGCTGAGATGATGATGATGATGATGATGATGAATGTTGCCAATTAAATTTAAAAAAAAACTCCAGGTCGCGCTTTCATTAGACGCACTCTAGTCACAATAAAAATAATTCTTGTATACTTATTCTCTCTATGTGTCGTGCTTAAAACCGGTTTCAATAGAACCAGGTCGACGTAAGTTTTTGTAAGTGTTACGAGTTTAAACTAAGACTGGATTCTTAGTGTTATATTTATCGTGATTGGAAACAATATTAGATTGTATCTATTGATTGTGTTAATTCTCATGAGAAGTCGTCAAACTTAACTAACATTTTATTATGTAGTCGTTAAACTAGTCTTGCTCTTGCGGGTCAGACTTTAACTGGTTAAAAGCCACTAGTGTTCTTTAGAATTTAGTGTCTGGAAAGACAAAATTTGTTTTGTTGGTCAAACAGACCACAAATTGGTAACTGACATCAAAACTTGGAATTAATTGGGTCCTGCTTACTCTAGCAACGTAGACTTCACTTAGTTTGATGATCAATGTGGTAATTACCTAAAAATCATTAAGGCATAATAATAAAAAAGTTATTTTTTTGTTGCTAGCCCATTCTGTCCCACTCCTGGGCAAAGGCCTCCCTCCACTCTTTCCATCTTTCGCGGGCCCGCGCTTCCTCTTGCCAAAAAAAGTGATTTCAACAATTATATTCTTCATCAACAATTCAACACTTTCTCCAAACATCAAACTTGGTTATTGCGCACACAAGCCGTTAAAATTAAATGTCAATCTCACTTTATTACCTACACACCCCATAAAGTACGGCGCAGTACAGTTGAAGTATTCCGTTTTCGCCGAGTATACCGTTCCAACTAACATTGTTTTCCTTAAATAAACATGGACGGGCCATTTGTTGACCTGTTCCGTTCCATTGGAAACTGGTTCTGATGGTACTACAGTCTATCCAGTTTTTCAAGCGACGCAGTAAACAGTACGTTTGAAAATCGAATTTATACATAATGAACTGTCAAAATTGGAACGTTATTTTGAATTTTATTGCACTAAGGGCCTCTTTCACAATGTCCGAGTAGGCACTACTCACTGGATAAATTCAAAAATGTGACAGCTTTTGTATGAAATTATCTGTCAAGTAAGATATTCGAAACTTAATCACAGGTGGTGAAAGAGGCCCTAAATGTAGCGTTCTACTTTCAAATCATGCACGCTTTTATTAAGTGGCCATAAACTTGAAAGATTTTCAAGCAAGTTTAGTCGATGTATAAAAAAAATGGTCTTAGAAAATATGTTTGAAAAATTACTGTCGTTGGAAAATTAATGTACCACACAACATTTATACAGCCCACATAAGGAATGGTAAGAAACTGGTTACGATATTTTATGTTACAGCGATCAGGGAACCTTGTAAGCAGTAGATCTATGAGGCAAAGCCATGTTCAATACACAGGCCAGTCACAAATAACATCAATAACGATCCTAACCTTAAATTAAACTGTCAAACGATGACGTAAATCCAAGATGGCGTCATGACAGCACGATTCACTGTTTTTGCCGCCATTACCGCCATGTGAACTTCAAAATTCGTCAATTTCGCACAATTAATCAATTAGCTTAGTTATTTCTGTTTGAAACTGTTTTTGCACGAGTTGCAGTTCCAATTATGCAATTAGTGTCTTCGTTCTTCCTATGACAGAATAAATTAGACTTTATCTTGTTTTGGATAAAGTGCATTTTTCCGGGAAAACGTGTTAGAAGAACGCGGAGTTACGAAGACAAGTATCAAGAATGCTCATTAGTTAAGATTTTGCACTTGAGTTTTATTATTTACATTATGCTTGTTAATTCTAAGACTTTTCTATAATCTAAAACATTCTTGAAATGACTGAGACGAGATAAGTGCAGTAGATACTCGTAAGTGTGCGATTTCTCTGCAACGTGACTTGCGTTTCATAATTTTATCTGAGTAGCGTAGGATTCTTGCACATGCTGGAGTGGAATCTTTTACTAGTATACTTTTTTCGCCATTATTGTTTACATTGTATGGCCTTTTCTGTATACGCATTCTTTAATTCAAGATCAAATCTCATGACCCCTGTATCTACCTACTCTTGATTAAGGGATTTGTCACACTGGATGCGTTCGGCGGACTGCGGTCCGGTCAACGTTGTCGGTTGGTCCCTCGCCTCCGCCCCGCCGGGCCAACTTGCGTTCTTTGGTTGTGCTCGCACGGTCAGATCGCATTCTATATAAAATATATTAATACCGACTATGCTGTTCACACATGATGCGGGCTGCGTTCGCTTTGACCTGACCGCAGACCGCAGAACGCATCCAGTGTGACAAATCCTTAAAGATTGAGTTTGATGAATAAAAACTTGACTGAAAGATTCTAAAGCTCTTTTACAAAAGACTCCATCAATCCCTTCCATTGTATCCTTAAAATCAAACTTATATTTTGTTACATAAGTCCAATATTACCCATCTACTAGCTTCTGCCTGCGGCTTCGTCCACGTGAAAATAGAAAATATTTAGCTTATGTCACTCAGTGATAAAATAGTATTCTACTGTTGAAAGAATTTTTAAAATCGTGCCTGTAGTTTTTGAGTTTTTTTTAATAACAAACCACAATTTGAATATCCTCTCTATTATATTAAAGAATCGCTGGAATCTGATGGATGCAAGACGCACAGAACCGGTCGTTGTGGCGACGCTTGGGGAGGCCTATGTACAGCTGTGGACGTCTTTCGGCTGAGAAGATGATGATAATATTAAAGTATATGTAGAAGCCGTGATTACGTGATAACGCATCACCATATCCATTTACTACCAATTCCTAACTCCAAGTCTCTCTATAAGGTTTCTCATAGCGTTATTTCCAAGCTGTAATTACGTATATCATGCAGTACACCCGCCATGAGATGTTTATCCGTAAGTCATGTCAGCATTACGCATTCCTCTCATCTTACTCATTATCTTCATAATTACGTCTTCATTTGTGTTTCATAATTAACACCTTGATTGAGCTTAGCTTGCTAGTTAGAATTATATAAATATCTTGAGGTTTTTCTCATAGAAATTGCTGTAACGTAGCTTCGTGAGTCGTCCAACTTGTAACCTATACACATATCATGAAAGTTGAATATTTAGAATCGGTTACTAAAACACGGTTAGAATACGTATTTTTTATATTTAACATCATCACCATTTCATCTGTTAGACGTTCACTGTTGGACATAGACTTCCTCTAAGTGTCGCCACAATGAACGGTCTTGAGCGTATCGCATCCATCGTATTCCCGCAACCCTTACCAGATCATCGGTCCACCTTGTGGGAGGCCTTCCAACGCTGCGTCTTCAAATTCAAATACTGTCAATTGCATTAACACATGGGTTTTTTAAGATCTTAAATTAATAGTTTAAAAGTGCACATGGACCCTGTCGGGCACAACCATATCTTACAGAGAAGTAGGTAGGTAGTTGATATATCATTAACTAAACAAACTTCCACTCCACAACCTGCTGTTCCCATCGACGATCTGTTCTACAAGCAATGTGCCAAATCAAGTTTCCAAGTCAAGCACGGACAACCTTAGTTTAGATTATTCCAAAATAATCATTTTTTTTTAGGTTATTGAATCAAAGTTCTGAATGCTTGCCTACGTCATAAAAGGACACCTTATGCAAAATTTGACGCTCCTGGTCCCAATAGTTTTGGCTGTGCGTTGATATGCCAGTCAGTTTCTCCTTTTATGAGCATAACTAGCTGTCCCCTGCGGTTACACACGCATTTTTCGTTACTGCTCCGCTCCCGTGGGTCGTAGCGTGATGGTATATAGCCTATAGCATTCCTCGATAAATGCTATCTAACACTGAAAGAATTTTTCAAATCGGACCAGTAGTTCCAGAGATTACCCCCTAAATACAAATTTACAAATTTTACCTCTTTATAATATTAGTATAGATTATATAGATATTGATAAAATGTTTAAAACCATCAGTATTTTCGGAAATTCCTTCACAAGTTACAATTACCCGTGAAGAGGAATTGTCTCGGATGTGTTCACAAGTCCGCATGTCACTAATCACAGTCATCAGTATCGTACCAGTCGGCGTATCGTTAATTTTTTTTCTTTTCTTAATTGGATATTATGTTTGTTTATTCACATCATGTTCGGAAGGAAAATCCGCCACCACGTAAACGGTTCTGGCCTTTATAATACTACTAGCTTTTACCCGCGGCTTCGCTCCCGTCAAATGACTACCCTACATATCCTACGCTACCCTACCCTACCTTCCCTACATTACCCTACCTACCCTACACTACACTACCCTACACTACCCTACACTACACTACTCTACCCTACACTACACTACTCTACCCTACACTACCCTACATTACCCTACACTACCCTACACTACCCTACCTACCCTACTTTACTTAACTTTTTTTTTTTAGAATTTTTCTCTCCGTAATAACCATCACTGAACTTCAAGGAACATTTTAAAAAAAATCAGCCAAATCGGTCAAGCCGTTTTCATGTTATGTCGTGACAACGGAAAACGGGTTTCATTTATATATATATAGATATTCTGACCGACTTTTTGTAGGCCGTGTGCGTTGCACTATTGCTATTAATGTGTTCTATTTTTCACCTACAAAAAATCGGTCACCGATTGTCAGTCAGCGTAAATATCCTTTTAATTGTCAAATGTTCAAAATTGCAGCGACATCTATAACGTCACATAAGAACTACGAATCCTGCATCGCGCAATCAAAGTTCTCGGCGCGATTGGTATAGATACAACAGCCAGAAATTATCTATTGAGCAGTTACCCGACAGACATAACACTCTGGTCAGAGGGTCCTCCTTTACCAATGGCGGTATGTGGATCTTTACTCTCTGTTCCGCATACCTCGAAAACCTCATCACCATCATTTTGTTTAGCCTTTTTACAGATATCTTGAGGTCGACCTCCTGTCTCTTCAACAAATGCATCTGAACACCTATTTTACTAGTGATTTTCGATTCTAACTCCATAGCACACTACACACACAGTTTGCTAAGCCTGGTTTGTAGGCTTCTGTACCGTGGGTGTGTTCACAAACATTTAAACTCACATACACAAGACGCTCTGAACCAGTATATCTATCTGTAGGTGGGTTCAAAGCTCAACAAGAGTGTTATTGGTTTTAACACTCCTCCAAATTTCTATGTTAATATTATAAACCTGAAGCTTTGTTTGGTTGAAGGCGCTAATCTTAGGAGCTACTGGCTCGAATTGAATGCACGTTAAGCCGTAGGTCCCGGCTGTCATTTACAGTTGTTACGGATAGTCCGAAGACTCCAGTCATCTGTAAATCTCCAGTAAATCTGACTCCAGTCTTGCCATGAAGTACCCTGTTACCCCAGTTATTGGGTTGTGGAGGTCTGGTAGGCAGCCTATGCTTTCCGAGGCACGGAGGAAACTCGTTATGTTAAGATGGTCACCCATCCACAGACCAACCTTGGCAAGCGTTGCTCAACCTTGAAGATCGATCTGTGTTCTAATACTTACGCTGAGCCACCAAAAATTACGCAGTGGTTGAAAACTTTTCCTGTATACCATCACGGTACGACCATTAGAAGCGAAGTAGTAACCAAAGGCGCATCGGTCAGCTGATTTATGTATACTTTGCTGTACCACAGAATCAAGTGTTAATTAATGCCCAGGCAAACTTAGCTTAGATGGAATATGCTCAATGCTTAGTCTTACATTAATGTACGACATATCCGGCCGCTAGCATGTAGCAAGTAGTGGGAGGTGTAGCTATAAATTCCCAGTATCATCTAATCGTAAAGCTAGAAACTGCTCGTCGGTTGAGAAAGCCTCTCGTTAACTGCAGACACTAACAATGCGGAGAAAGTGTGACCCAATGATGCAGGTCATTGTCACTGCAATACTGCACTTTACTGACGTCTTAATAGCCTGCTATTGAAAGGGTGGGAGTGTAAATGTAGGTTGTTACGTAGTAGTGCTTAAGTAATGTGAAGTACTGGCTTTTCATTCAGATCGTGTCTCGGTGTCGTGGTTCCTTAAGTATTAATATACTTAAGGAATAATATAATAATTTTATAGAAGGTATAAAATTTATTATCCCCTTATTCCTGCCTGAGCTTTCGGCATCAAGTTAATCATTTCTTTTCCATTGTAAATGGATTGTGACTGAGATATACTAGGCTCCTCCTCCACAAAGATTTAGCATATACTAAGATTACTTTTTTTTAGATTGGAAATCATCTAATGTCTTCTGAAGCTCTGGGTGCAGCGGGAGTGCGTGCCAGACTTTTATTGACTGAAACCCACTCCTGGTCCTGCTTTGCCTTTGTTCCTGGACCCCGGGGTTCATTTTCACATAAAATAACCCATAACCCCAGTGCATCGCGTAATTAAAGTCTTCCGGCCGAATCGGAGCATAAACAATAGCTGAAATCATCTATCAAGCAGTTACCCAGATCAGACAAAACATCCGTCTGGTCGGAGGATCATTTCTTTTCAACGGAGGTTTCCGGGACTACTCTCTGTTCCGAATACCTCCAAAAATGCACTACCGAACAATGCAAACACTACGCTCGTACCCAAATCACAAAATCATTAAAATGAAAATGCTTCATCCGAAGATTAGAATCATTGTGACATCAATCACTGTACTGATTCACACAAGGATGTACAAAGTTGACATGACAATGGTGTGAAGTCATCAGTGAATAGCGCAACATAAAATAATGTTCAAGTTTAATGGCAGAATGTGTTTAACAAAAACATATGACTGCTAAGATTTATGGCGGAAGATGACGGAAGATATGTGGTGGATATAATATAAGTAAAGAAGATAGAAGAAAATTTTGCACACATATAGATAGATACACTGTAAATACTTTAGAAAATAGAATTAAAAAAAAAAACACTGACAATGTGTGTGTGTCATGGCTGCACCCAATAAGTCAGTTCAAAATCAAAAATCTTTTTATATCACTTTAAATTAGGATTACATGTGCACTTATAAAATTTCAGAAAGTAGTGCACGGTTCCAATTGGTCGTTTGACTGAACTTGCTAGAAACACCATAGTTACTTTTTTTAAATGGTTGATTTTACAATATTTCTATAATTATTATTACGAATATATTATCATTATCACGAATTAAATACGAACACATTTTTATATCTCTACAAAAATATGTAGACAGCCATATCATATTTCATTGAATGCAAATATATTCTTGCATGCTTGCATGATAATATTATTTGCATGTTTATGTCGGCTGGTCATTGACTTCACCACTAAAGGAAAAGTCGTTTTGTCCAAATATCAACAAAAGATCACAACACAAAGCCTTGTACACAATAGGAAACATGCTATCTATCTAATTGTTCTCGAAACTCATACAAATTAAAGTTCACATGTACATTGAAATTGAATAAAAGAGGAGCTCATGGCTAAATAATAACAGCCGCACAGGTCGATCTTCAAGGTTAAGCAACGCTTGCCAAGGTTGGTCTGTGGATGGGTGACCATCTTAACATAACGAGTTTCCTCCGTGCCTCGGAAAGCACGTTAAGCCGTAGGTCCCGGCTGTCATTTGTAGATCTTTGGCAGTCGTTACGGATATTCAGAAGCCAGTAAATCTGACTCCAGTCTTGCCATGAAATACCGTGTTACCCCAGTTAATGGGTTGTGGAGGTCTGGTAGGCAGCCGCTCCTCGTAAAATACTGGTATTCAGCTAAATCCAGATTGACTGGAAGCCGACCCTAATATAGTTGGGAAAAGGCTAGGCAGATGATGTGCCCATTGTAATTTCATCCTGGATGTAGACTACCACTGACGAGAGGTTTTATTCGATTTTTCCGATTCGAATATCTCGATAGTTCTCGAATGTTTTTCGACTTTGACTCGAGTCAGAGTAGAGTTATTGCAACTGGCGTATGGCGCGTTCATAAGCTAATTTTTCCGATGATGAGTTTCGAGTCATCATCTACCTAGCCTTTTTCCCAACTATATTGGGATCGGCTTCCAGTCAAGCCGGATTTAGCTGAATACCAGTATTTTACGAGGAGCGGCTGCCGATGAGTTTCGAGTGAGAGTGATTAATTCATACAATCAAAAACTAGCGGTCAATTCCGTTGACTCGAAACAATCGAAAATTATCTCGATTATTTTGAAGAATCGATGGTTGACTCGATGGTTTATTTTATCGACTCCGATTCTTTCCATTGTCAAAACATCTCTGAATAGCTCGTTGCTAGTGTAGACTTTTCACGTTTTCACGCATGCCTACTTGCCAAACCAATTGTTTTAAGCATTCGCATCGGCCCACCCGTTGTGCCCATAATTTTGGCAGCGTGACTCGTCCATCGAGTACGCATTCGTCGTGACCCATATACTCCAATATTACATACAATTATGTATGATATTTTATTGTGTGTCGAATTTCTACAAACGTTAGGAGGCTGTATAATTTAACGCCTCTGCTGCTCCGTCGCACCTTTAAAAAGTCTAAACGTCACGTTTTCGTAATGACAGTTTTGACATTTCAATGTTGCTGTATGCAAAATTTTTAATTATGTAATTATTTCAATAATGAATTGTTGAGAGATGTCTACAGGGATAGTTAGTCATAGACATTGTGTATCGCTGCCGTGACCGTCATCGTAATTTCACACGTAGATAATCGCAGTTCTGTATCTTTCCATTCAACATTTGCATCTTCGATTTCTATTGTATATTATAGTTTGCTATATCAAACTACGTTTTAGTAAACACAACACACTATTTAAAACACACAATAAAAGAGTAACCATGGAGTTTCTTGCCGGTTCTTCTCCATAGGAAACGACCAATTGGAACCGTGCACTAGCTTCTAACATAAGTGCCCATGTAGGCCGACGTAAAATTTAAAAAAAAAAATAGTTTGTGTAAGTACAAAGTCTCCTGTAAGTGTCTTTCAAAATCTTTACGTCTTGCAATTGTTTTATCGAGGTTTTCACCGTTTCCTTACCTAACATTAATAACTAATAATTAATAAATAACTAATTTTATCTTTATTGTGCTTTTCGGTGCTCGTGGCGGTTTGAGGAGCTCGTGGCTAGATAATAACAGCCGCACAGGTCGATCTTCAAGGTTAAGCAACGCTTGCCTAGGTTGGTCTGTGGATGGGTGACCATCTTGACATAACGAGTTTCCTCCGTGCCTCGGATAGCACGTTAAGCCGTAGGTCCCGGCTGTCATTTGTAGATCTTTGGCAGTCGTTACGGATAGTCAGAAGCCAGTAAATCTGACTCCAGTCTTGCCATGAAGTAGGTACCGTGTTACCCCATTTAATGGGTTGTGGAGGTCTGGTAGGCAGCCGCTCGTAAAATACTGGTATTCAGCTAAATCCGGCTTGACTGGAAGCCGACCCCAATATAGTTGGGAAAAGGCTAGGCAGATGATGTGCTTTTCGGTGCAATTTTGACTGGTCTACACTGTCGTCGCATAAGTGTCTGTGTTGTAATATGGAAATATTGTAGACCCAATAGTTTTTTGAAAAGAGTAACGATGGAGTTTCTTGCCGGTTCTTCTCCATAGGAAACGACCAATTTGTAACCGTGCACTAGTTTTCGACGTTTTATAAGTGCCCATGTAGGCCTATGTGAAATAAAACCACTTTGACTTTGAAACAAAATCTGTATCCGTTCTTCCAACTTTACCAACACGTCTATCCGATCAATCCTGCCCATTACCATAAGTTGCATAGACTAGCTAGAGCGGTTGAATGTCAATATCTGTGGCCGTTGCTTAACCTCGTGTGTCGTGTAGACATACCATTATTGTAGCACCCACGCTTGTCAGCCAGAGGTTGATGACACTTCTAGTTGTCAACTGTCAAAAGCTATGGCGAAATTTTACTTGGGTTAGGTATGGGACCTTTATTTGCATGTTTTCTGCGTGTTTGTAATCTGAATAGTTTTTCGTTTTACAAAGAGCACCTTTAACTATTTTATAATCGTAACTCTTGAGTTACGGTTACGCCTAAGCATGCGGTGTCCATCGTCTTTGTATGTCAACGCTCACTATCAGGAGAGATAGTAGTCAAACGTTAGCTTATCAATTATTAATTCTCTTTTTATTTTAAGTTCCTATTAAAAATACTAATACTTATTTAGTTTAGCACAAAAATTACACAAGATATTTTGTGCCATCATATTATCATAATATTCTGTGACTCACCTCATGAACTTCGATGGCCTAAGTATTAGAAAAACATTTAATTAAGAACCTAATTATGAATCACACGCTCAGTTCTCAAAACATGAAGCCCGCTCTATAATAATATGCACGACGTTTCATTGTAAAGTCAACATGGCACCGTCACTCATGTGCAAATTAGTAACATTTACCCACTGATTTGAACGCAAGTTGCATTATGAAATTAGTATGAACGATAGGACCTATATGGAAGGGTACTTCTTACTATGCCAAGATATAGTACATACTAATTCCATGCAGTCTACAATGTGACATTGCGTCATCATCTTACGTCAACAGTTTGGCATGTTCGAAATTTGAAACGACCTTGAATTCTTGGAAAAATATTAAAGGATTTGAGGGTCTCAAATGACAAGGCATAATGATTGGTTCCGTTGCCAGTGTGTGGTCAAAAAAAGGTTTACACGACCCGCCAAAATACCTGTGTAAATTGACGTGTAAAAGAATATAATGGCAATTCTGCTTACTGCTATTATTAGGTTGTAAAAAACTTGGTTTAAAGTTTAGGAATTCGGGAATGTCTAAAATATACCTAATGAAATCGTAAGAAAACTAACTAGGTACCAAATTGTCATGACCATGACAAGATACTGATGCAAAGAATTTATTATAAAATGCTAAAAAGATTTTATTGAATCGCGAAAAAGCAAAGTTTTCCTGTAACTGCAACGTCCAGTTAGTATAGAAAGTTGCAAACCTGAAAGATTATTAAAAAGTAAAGAAATTCTTAAAATATTTTCAATCAAAAGACTAGGTTTAAGTACGTACTCGTTAAAACAAATTTAATCTTGAAGTAAGTAGGTAATGAAAATATTTCCAACTAAAAGAAAATACTCGTACAAAATTTCTTGAAGTAAGTAACACTTATTTATTATCCATTACTGTACACAATCCAGCGACAATTAAACCAACTTTATTGTGTAAACTTCATCCTTGACAGTAGAGGCTATTGTTTATAATTTCCATGAAGAATCGCCGCGTGATTGGCATTGTATCTCATTAGCCCAGATGTCGCTACTGACGCTTAACTAGAGAAAAACGGTTCCGATCCATTGGCTGTAAGCACGTGGATCGTTTTTTGTTTGTTGTTTACTACTAAGTATACGGTTTAGCGTTTTATGAGTACTAGTAGGAAATTATTAGTCTACAGTCTGTTTTTTTTTACCCTGAGACTAAATTGACATAAGTAACGTCAAATTTACTATAGGAATGACACCAGTTCTTTTGTATTGAAATGTCATTTTAGTCTCCGGGTTAAAAAAAACAAACGATAGAGTTCTGACATGTTTTTGACATAGAGTTAGGACTTGTGATTTATATTTACTACTTGTACTTTTGAGGGATCGCAACGCTATCTTATTTTTTTTTTAATATCTACCAATTATGTCTTCATCTTGTCTTTGTCATTTTACCAAAGACAGATTCTTACTGCTACATACATAAACATTGACCACACTGAACTTCGAAAAATACGCAATACGCATTCGCCATTCTTATTCTTAAAAAGACTTACTGCGCAACCAATTGTTCGAAGTTCAGAGTGGTCAAGATATTTCGGCCGTACTGTAGGTGCCTATAATGGTATCTATAATTTAATTTGTCTCTGGGCAAGCCTATTTTTTAATCTCATAGATTATCTGGCTCCGAAATACGTGACTTCATTGATCCTATTCTATTGTGTGGAGTTTTTGTCACTGTTGCGGTTTTGTCTAATTTATTTTGAGTTTGTCATTGCCTTACTTTACGGAAGGAAGTAAAAACTGTCAAGAAGGAAATGACCTAATTCTAAAAATGAATTACTAATGTACTACGTTTATGTATTTAATATTAGGTAATTAAATCACAGTATTGCATCTGATCCGACTTTTATCTTGGAAATGTACGAAATTGAAACTATCGAAGATCGGATGTAGTGTGTAACCCACCTAACTTTACCTACGACAACTTTGCAAAAGAAAAAGTCGATTTCTTACAGCAAGTTGGTGTTTGAGCAAACATTGGATCAACTTATTAATGGCAAAACTACTCAACTCACCACCTAAGCTCTACGTCCAAACTCTTTAAATATGACTGGTCTTAAGCCACGAAAAAACACACGTCTTTCATCTCAAGATCCAAAGAAAGCAATTTATTATTCGAAGGAATTGAAACCGTCGACGTCTAAATAGAGCAAAAACGCTAGTGTCGTGAAAGTGTCGACCCACTTGGTGTACATCCGATGTCTGTCGAAAGCAAGAGTCGATAATTACGTGTGAATTAACCGCTAGTGCTGCGCCACCTGTTATTTTGATACGGTTGGATTTGAGTAGGCTGTATGCCGATGTTTTCTGTGCCTTTTTTTATTGGCGTTGTCGTTGAAATTTTTTGTTAGTGGAATGGACGAATGAACTCTGATTCCATAAATGGTTTATCCTATCAATACCCGCGAAACGAGACACAATAGTAAAACAATAACAGCGCGGTCCAATGAGACTGGTCGGCGATTCATGAATTAAATTTGAGGCCTTATGGAAATATAGAATGCAAACTGGTGTATTATTTCTGTGATATTGTTAGAAAGAGTTATCGTGGCCCTTGAGCGCAAAGGACAACTGAAAAAACACCGGTAGGTTTTAGTGAGTTAAATTCTCGATACACCGAGAGCGGGAGGAATTATGAAATGTCACCGAAAAAAAAAACAGGTGCGCTATTAAATTGTCTACGGATAAAATCCGAAGAAAACTTAATCGAAAATTGATTGTCGAATCAAAGTCGCATTGTTTATCACAATAAAAGGCACTGCAAACATTGCAAACGCGCAATTAGACACACTATTAGCCGCTAGTTTTCAGTTTAACTCCACGAAAGCGTGTTGAAATAACGTCAGTTTTGTCAGCAGTCTAAAAAAAGGAAATAAGCTGAAATATTCAGTCAGCGAAACGTTGTTTAGTTAGATAGGTACAGTACGGCCGTTACAAGTTGGCAAGTCTGAAGTTTGGCTCTGCGAACTTTAACGCTTGAAATCTCGTACAAAAATAAAGGTTTTAAAAAAATAAATGCCATTTGCAGGTGTTATTGCTGTTAAAAATAGGTATTGGCACACTCACCAACTTATAGCGGCCGTACTGTACCGTCTTTTTTCTCTTCTAGCCATTACTTTACCTATTTTTCGCTGGCGCCGGCGCCGTCGCGAACTACTCCTCATGGCATGTGTCTAAACCATCTCGCCATATCTGTCCAAGTTGGTTTCGACGTTGCTTTCCATCTGTAAGAAACCTATGAAGAGGAGTGTAGTTCTTGTTTTGGTAGGGGAATCGTCAGAATGACTCCGCTCTTGGGCCGAGCGGGAGGGCGTGTCAGACTCTTACTGACTAAAGCCCACCCCGTTCCTTCGTTACCCTCGATCTGGGGGACACGGTGAGTACCTTTCGGATTTTCCGTGTTCCCCAGAGGCTTCGGTCCTACCGGGCCCCTCCAGTTTGCTGACGTCATCAAGATGAAGAAGGTGCGAGACTCTTGGCCAGAGGTCACTGGAGGAGACGCGCCTGACTTTTTAGGTAATCAATTATCATAGTGACTTCTGCCGCTCTGGGAGGAATGGGAGGGCTTGTCAGACTTTTATTTACTAAACCCATTCCTGTTCCTTCTTAGCCTTCGTTGCAGGGCCCCGGGGGTCTCTTTTATACAAGCCATGGCTCCAGTAGACTTTGGCTCTGCAGGGCCTCTACAGTTTGCTAACATTAACCTATCACATACCCGCAAAACGAGACATAATAGCAAAACAATAACAGCGCGGTCTCATAGGACCGGTTGGGGATTCAAACGTTAATAGGCCTACTATTGCACGAATAGTATTTTCATGATTTATCTTTTTTTTTTTATATAAAACGCGGATTCTTGTATATAATTACTGTAATTAGATTGTGATGTGGAGCGTCTAATCACGTTAAATGAACATTTAACAAAACAAGTAACAGCTATGAGCATAGCTGTTATCTGCAAAAACAACGCCAATAAATAACAATAAAAACAAATCCCTAAATAAGTCAATTATTTTTAGTTCATGAATCCCCGACCGGTCGCATGAGTCCGCGCTGTTATTGTCTTACTATTGTGTCTCGTTTCGCGGGTGTTGATAGGTTAATTACAACATTCGTGGCACCCACTCGACTTTATTCGGCCAGTGGCTTAACACGTGGGTAAAGGGACTCGAAAATACTTCGTCATAATTCTGACCGCCTGGTAATTGTGAGTCTTTACCACCTATGATTTGATTGGTAATTGTGAGTCCTTACCACCTTCTCCGAAAATAATGAAAATTTATTTATTTATTAAGGTAAAACCAACAGCTTCTATGTACAGCATTTCTTGGGTATAAATAACAATTGGCCTAAGTCTTACATAGTCGCCAATTACAGGTCAACCAGCATTCATAAAATAAGGGTGACATAAATTTTATTAGATAATATAAAATTGCAATGAGAAAAAAAAAACAAATTGTAAACTAACACATAACAAAATAAAATCAAAATCAATTAATACACATTTAAAATTAAAATCAAATTGAATGAAAAACTAAATTAAGTACATATAAAATTAAACTAGACATATGAAAAGAAAAAGAAAGAATGAAAATTGCTTTTAGAAAAACGAAAACATTAAAACAGTACACTACGAGTAATTAATACTAAAAGGGCTTCATCATTTTAGCCGAACGACGTTTTTGTCGGACATAAGCCCCCCGTAAGTGTCGCCATAATGATAAGATTTCAACTAAACTACGAAATCCTGCATCACGCAATTAGAGTTCTACGCGTGATTTGAATTGAACATAAACACAATAGCCCGAAATCATCTATCGGGCAGCTATTAACGCCCGTTTTCAAAAAGCTATCTATCTACAGTTGCAACTACTAAAGAGAAACGAATCTATCCTTTTGCCCTTACTTGCTTTCCTATAACCTACCGACGGATAGCATTTCCTACCAAAGTTGTGGATTGATAGATAGAATCTTACTGTTTATCGGGGATAGCTATCTATCTATGAACTGCGGTAGGTTATTGAAAACGGGCGTTAATTGGTCAGAGTATCTTTCCTTTTCAACGGAGGTCTGTGGGAATTTACACTCTGTTCCTCATACTTCTAAACTCCCAAACTCCCAACATGACATTACTGGTTACCATCTCGATCGTTTTGACCTTATTCCGCAGTTGCGTGCGATCGACTAATTAGACGCAGATTATGAACGCTTGCGTTTATCCGCTCGTGCGTATTGGGCCTTATGATTTCACTCAGTGAAAACTGGTCATTCTTTCGAACTATCTTACTAAGTAAGGTTTAAAATAAATGACGGATAAATTGTCATCATCTAAACCGAAAGACGTCCACTGCTGGATATAGGCCTCCCCCAAGTGTCGCCACAACGGTCCTGTGCGTCTCACATCCATCGGATTCTCGCGACCCTCGCCAGGTCGTTGGTCCACCTTGTGGGAGGCCTTCCAACGCTGCGTCTTCCGGTATGTGGCCGCCACTTCAGAACCTTTCGGTAAAATAGATGACGAATAAATAAATCAATTATTTTTGTACCCAGGCAACATTTTTATTGTGTGTCAGGACCATTTTCCGTTCAGTGTTGCCAGTAGTAACACAACCGGCGCTACTAACCCACTTCTGACTCCATTGTCACGGTGTGTTGCGCAAGATTACCGGCAGCTTAACGTTTTTCTGACAACTGCAGTTAACAGCAATTAGCCGTTAAACAGTAGCTGTTCCGTGAGTGCTTAGTCTCGTAGCGACTAGTTACAAGATGAATAGTTATTCTTTTAAGATGTAGTGAGGTCAGGGGGGCAATACTAGTACCTAAAGACGAGTGAATGCACTTTATTGGCAGCTTAGTTGTCCCCTGCGGTTTCACCCGCATTTTTCGTTACTGCTCCGCTCCCGTGGGTCGTAGCGTGTTGGTTATAGCCTAAAGCATTCCTCGATAAATGGGCTATCTAACACTGAAATAATTTTTCAAATCGGACCAGTAGTTCCAGGGATTACCCCCTACATACAAACTTAAAAATGTTACCTCTTTATAATATTAGTATAGATAAGATACTTTGCTAGAGTAAAATGTGTTGTAGAGAGTCTAAAGAGTAGTCGTTAGATCCTTCTAATTGTCACTACATAGTATAAAACAAAGTCGCTTTCTCTGTCCCTATATCCCTATGTATGCTTAAATCTTTAAAACTACGCAACGGATTTCGATGCGGTTTTTTTAATAGATAGAGTGATTCAAGAGGAAGGTTTTTATGTATAATACATGCATAATATAGTAGAGTAACACTGATAAATTTGCAACCGTGCGGTGCCGGGGCGGGTCGCTAGTAATATAATAAACGCGAAAGTTTATGTGTATGGTTTTTTGTTACAAAAATGACTAAATGAATTTCTATAAAAGTTGGTGCACGGAAAGAGCACATAGGATACTTTTTATACCGAGAGTATGTTCCCATGGGATACTTAATTTTCTACTATCAAGCGGGCAAAGCCGACTGGCAGCAGCTATTATTATTATTATGAAAATTTTCTTCTGTCATGGGACAAATGGAACTTCTAAGCTTCTAATTATGGACCTCTCCTATTAAGTCGCAAAAAAATTAACAAGTTAAGCTGTTGTAAAAATAAGAACATCCTACTTTTAATAAGTATAACAGTGGATAACAAATTGCTAGTATTCTTACAAAAACACACAACATAAAGAGTATCTAAGATCAACCCAATTAAATTGTTAAGACCAATTGACTTTAAAACGAACGTTAATGACTGTATTCAAAACTACTACAATACCACGAATTAAGGTTAAAAACTAGAACGAAAAACAAAAAAAAGTTAAATAAAGAGAAATTCTTTACACTGGTATTACTTCGTTCACTAGAATGTCAATTAGTGTGCACTATACTTAGATTAAAGTAGGGTTGCCAGCATTAAAAATTATTATCGTACTGGCCAGTTGTTACGTCATTTGTCAGGTTCGATTTATGAAAAGTGACAGGACAGGAAATTACTTGAGACGGAATTTAAGGATGGAACAGGATTCCGCGCCCCAATATTTGGGCTCTTTTTTGGCGCCATGTTTTATGGAAATCTTTAAGATTGGAGTTCAGTAAGGCTGCCTACCAGTTCTTAAAAATAATAATAATGACAACGTGCATTTTCTTTGATCTTGGTGTAGAAATTTCTAGAAAACTTAGCATATCGCTAAGTTTTCTAGAAATTTCTAGAAACACTTCAACAACATAGTATAGTAGGTACTTAAATAGTTTGTATTGTATTTCAAAAACTGTCAACCCTATCAAACAATGAGAGATGATTTAACGGAAATAAATTTATCGCAAAAACCCATGACTATGTTAGGTACGTTATTTTTTAACGCGCATTTATGGTGCAGACAAATCACTTTCTTAATGACAATAAACGGTTTTCAACAATAAATTCCAGAAAATCCGACGTTTACTTAACCTATCACATACCCACAAAACGAGACACAATAGTAAAACAATAACACCGCGGTCTCATAGGACCGGTTGAGGATTTATGAACTAAGACGTTTGATATTCTTTTAGGGTTCCGTTCCGTTCCTCAAAAGGAAAAAACGGAACCCTTATAGGATCACTTTTTTGTCCGTCTGTCTGTCTGGTATAAGGCAGTCTCATGGCACAAGTATAGAAAAAAGTTTGAAAATTGAAAAAATTAGGTAGTTTTAAAAAATTACGATTAGGAAATATCTTCAAAATTCGATTCGGAAATTAAATTATTTTCATCAGTAAGTTGGTACAGAACCCTCGGTGCGCGAGTCCGACTTGCACGTGCACGGTTTTTTTTTACAGTTGCGTTTGGTATATAAGAATGGTAACCGGTTCCAACAACGCGTACGCGGTAACAGTTCCAACAGAACGTATAATTTACTTGACCGCAAGTACGCAACCGCACGCTGGTTACTTAGATACATCTCATCACTAATTATTTACGTAGGTATTATTGACTTGGTTTTGAAGTTCTACATGTAGCGACATCTATTACGCGACATAGGAACTACAACTCGGTCACATTCGATGAAATAATGTTTGCATCACTTCTTACCATCAGGTGGAATCGCAGTCAAGCACTAGTTTAAGTAAGTATAACAAATTAAAAAAAAATAAAGCATTTCAGAGATGCGTCAAGTTAATGTGACCACTGACCGAATTGTAATACCTACCATTGGGCTGCACCTGTTTGGTCGGGAAAGGATTATACCTACTCCTGCTCCTGGAAAGCAAAAGGCAACGTGAAGGAAAGCCATATCTGTGTTAGGTATGGTTTTAGTCAGTAAAAATCCAATCCCGTTTCGTTCTAGAGCGAGAAAGTCATAAGATGATTCCTAACTCAAAAAAAAGACAGCTACATCGCGGTTTGTATATATTCTCTTCAGATACCTACAATGTGCGGTCGTTGACACATCTACCTACGTGCAAGATAACTCGCTTAAAAATATTGTGACTTACTACTTTAAATATTGTTTCAACCGCCATAATTATCGGTCTCTATTCATTTGTCCAAAACAAAGCTGTTGAGATTTAAGATCATAATATTGAGTTAGTATTGTAGTTCAAGGAGACAAGAACATATTATACAGAGTTCATATCTTTGATTGTTTATTAACGTCCATGGTGACGGGCGATTTGGCGGCATTACGTCCGCGCATTAAATGTTAATTGCTTTTTTACGACCAAGCGAGACTCTCTCAACAAAAACGATTACTACTGAAAAACTACAATAGCTACATTCGAATAAATACTCACGGAAAGCTCAAAGAACGTAAAATTTAATTTGATTAAAAGTAAATTACTTTAATTAATAATAAACGATGAAAATAAAGTGTAAAGTTGAGAATATCGAAAAAATGTTTTAAAAAATATCGTAATTATTTTTTAACAATTTTTTCAATTTTTTCGGTAACAATGTTTTTTTTTATTATATTAGTACAAGATATACTCTTTAAAATGATACCAATATCTTAATATAAATATTTAGTTTTCTGTCATGAAAAAATAAACAAAGTTTCGTATTTCTCAACGGTCACTCGGCCTCGGGCGACGTAAACATTTATTGTATTTATGTATTAATGTATTTCGTTTGTAAATGGCCATTAACGTGCTAATAGTGAAGGATTCTCGTATATTTTGCATTTATTTAACAAAAATAACCAATAGAATACACTGATGCACTGTAAACAATAAAGAATTATCAAACGATGATCGTGTTAACTTTTCCAACTAAATTACACTATGTAAACGTTTTGAAATTGTCGTAATAATACTAATTTCGTAAAGGAAATTTCTTCACGTTTATTTTGATATAAAATACCAATATAAATAACGTACAAAACAATAAACATACCACATTTTTAGGGTTCCGTACCTCAAAAGGAAAAAACGGAACCCTTATAGGATCACTTTGTTGTCCGTCTGTCCGTCCGTCTGTCAAGACCCTTTTTCTCAGGAACGCGTGAAGGTATCAAGTTGAAATTAAAACCATATATTGAAATCCGCGGTCCCTTGAAGTTGTGCAAAAATCAAACTTGTAAGTTGACGGGAAAAAAAGATACGCCCGTTTATGTTGCAAAAAACGTACATTTCGACACTGTCAAAGGAATCAAAACTCATAGGGTGCTTCCCGTTGACGTAGAATCTTGAAATTTGGCACGAAGCAAGGTATTATAGCACTTATATCGGGAAAAGTCTGAAAACTGAAAATTTTTAGTTATGTCACAAGAAAAAAAAATTGAAAAGTCTTCAAGACTCGATTCGAGAATTAAACTGTTTTTATAGGTAGGTTGGTACGAAACCCTCAGTGCGCGAGTCCGACTCGCACTTGCCCGGTTTTGTTAGGAGCTTCACACACAAAAAAGTCACTTGTCAAAAACGACGAACTGTCACTTGAATATATTTTTAGGGTTCCGTAGCCAAAATGGCAAAAACGGAACCCTTATAGTTTCGTCATGTCCGTCTGTCCGTCTGTCCGTCTGTCACAGCCGATTTACTCGGAAACTATAAGTACTACAGTGATGAAATTTGATGGGAATATGTGTTGTATGAACCGCTACAAAATTATGACACTAAATAGTAAAAAAAAGAATTGGGGGTGGGGCCCCCCATACATGTAACTGAGGGATGAAAATTTTTTTTTCGATGTACATACCCGTGTGGGGTATCAATGGAAAGGTCTTTTAAAATGATATAAAGTTTTCTAAAAAACATTTTTCTTAAAGTGAACGGTTTTTGAGATATCAGCTCTCAAAGTCGTAAAAAGTATGTCCCCCCCCCTCTATTTTTATAACTACGGGGTATAAAATTCTAAAAAAAAATAGAGGTGATGCATGCTAATTAACTCTTTCAACGATTTTTGGTTTGATCAAAGTATCTCTTATAGTTTTTGAGATAGGTTGATTTAACTGTAATTTTGGTTAAGTTATTGTGCTTACACTGAAAACGATGGCTGAACCTTATAAGATAGATCAAAAAATATACTACAGTATTGTACACCTTTAAAAATCCGCGATGATATAATATATAATATTTGCTGCTACGGAACCCTTTGTGCGCGAGCCCGACTCGCACTTGGCCGGTTTTTTTAAAAAAATTTTGTTGCCATTGCACGGAAAAAAATCACACTCACTGATGACAAACTTCATAACGCGCCATCTAGTATTAATCAACTACACTACTATCACCTGACTATAGCGCTGTACACGTTTAAACCGAAAGATGTCGTTCGGTGACTGTAGTCACCATGGACGTAATTAGCAAAAATGTTTTTGGGGACTGTAGTCACCAAGGACGCTTGAGTGGCACAATTTATGTTATGTACACTATGGAATGCATTAAAGTTTTGAGTATTCATTCATGAATTCCCGACCGGTCTTATAGGACCGCGCTGTTATTGTCTTACTATTGTTTCTCGTTTCGCGGGTATTGATAGGTTAAGTATCATTTGATAGAAATCGTAGGCTCCTAACAAACTAGTGCGCCTCACCACTAGTTATTAGGATCCTATTCACTCTCTGAGAGAGGAGGCTTGAATCCCAGCAGTGGAAACAATATAATTTATTTTAAAAAATAACAAATACCTAACTTAAAATGTGTTGTATTGTTCTCCGCGAGCGAGAGAGAGTGTCAGGCTTTTACAGACCAAAACCCACCCGTGCTATTCCAGTTGCTCTGCTCCAGAGCACCTCTCAAACACTCCCACAGAAATCTAACTCCTATTTCCTTGTCCACAGGAAAGCACCTGGTCTTCACAACGGACCCAGAGTCTGTGAAAGACGAGTTTGCGTTCGACAACCCTGGCTTCCGCCAGGACGAGCGCACGGCGTGGCAGCACGAGGCGCCGACCCTGCCCCTCGGGGGGAAGCATCATGGTCTCCACGTCGAGTTCACCAAGCCGGAGCATAGCAAAGATGACTCACACTTACAGGTAAGACATTGTGATGGTGTAGCGACATCTACTACATATGACGTCACAGAATCCTGCATCGCGCAAGCAAAGTTCTCCGCGCGATTTGATTGATTTGATACAACAACCCGAAATCATCTAGCGGGCAGTAGCCCACCGGACATAACACCTCGTCCGGTCGGAGGATCCTCCCTTTTCAACGGAGGTATGTGGGACTTTACTCTCTGTTCCACTACCTCCAAACCAAAATGTTACAAGAAATTAGAAAACAGACACGAAAACAAAACAAAACACAAAAATAAAAAACATAGACACACAACAACAGCAACAGCACAACAAACAACTACAACAACAACTGTGTAACAATAGAACTGTAGTCTGAGTTAAATAAAAGAATTCTCTTAATAAACTAGTGCGCCTCACCATCAACGATTGCATGATTGCATCACTGCTTACCATTAGGTGGGATTGCAGTCAAGCACTATAATCTGTCGGTTTAGGTAGTTAACTAAAGGTAAACAATCTTGGCATGTCTTTTTATCTAAAATTTGTCTAAAAATTGTATGTAAAAATCTTTGCAACTAGGTATTTACCTAAATCGATGTTAGGTAATTAACTAAATTTAAATAGTCTTTGTGTATATTATATACGACCTCTTTAATATAAAAAGACATACCAAGATTGTTTACCTTTAGCCCTGGCTGGAGGCTTAGAGTCACGCTCTCGGCAGCCACAGGATTGTCCGGTTAAGCAGTAAACAGCCGTAGCGAGCTGAACTGCGAGATGCCCTAGACCAAAAAAAAAAATGTTTACCTTTAGTTAACTACCTAAACCGACGGAGTATAGAAGCTTACTAGGACACATTAACGGTGACTCATTTAGAAGTAACAAGATTATTCATGGCAGGAGAATGTTGGTTTAAGGAATTTTAGGAAACTTTTCAGTATCTAGTAAAGCTCTCAAAGATATAGGCTTAAATGACACACGTATTGAGTTTAATAGTACTCGGAATTTTGAAATAAATATACTACACATAATAATATAATATAATATAATATGTTTATTGAATTTTTTTTGATTTACATAATATTTGTACATTAAGGGCCTAAACTAGAGGTAAAGGTACACAATTTTATTCTACCTGAACTAGGTATAAACCTGTATCTCAGGTAACTTAATTAAGTGCATATAATATGTTAATAAATATAAACTAAAATTCATTAAACAAAAAGTAAATAAGTTATAAGTAAAAATTACTAAGTACAAATACTTTGCTTAGTAAACAAATCTTCATCATCGCAATTATAATTAGTATTGTGACACAACATTCCACTATAATTTTTTGCAAAGTAACGGCTTTATAAACTAGGTTATACTAACACAATCGGTAAAATGAAAAATAAATAGGTACTATATTATTTATAAGTAATATTATGCTATAACAGTCGTATGTGTTATAATGATGTATGTAAGTGACAGAAAACAAGTAACTACGACGTCATTTACGTGCCCTCATTGTAATCAATCGAATTGATAAGTCTTGTTTCGGCAATTTTCTTAGCCGGGCAGTCTTGATCACCGGTTTTGTGATTACTCGGCTTATTGTAACGCATGCACGTTGCACACTGTGACTGGTCAGGTGTTCTATCGCACATCACCCACTGGTGGCCTTGTTCACCACAACGTGCACAAGTATGGACAGCTTCACGACAAGTCCTTGCAGCATGCCCGTACTGTTGACACTTAAAGCATCTGGTCACAAGTGTGAAGTCCCTCACTGGGCAGGATGTCCAATTGATGAACACTCGGCTTTGGTTTATGAGCGCCTTTCTTATGCTAGCAGTTACTTCAAGAACATAATTGCATGTTGGTCCCTCTTTTCCACCCGACTTGTGACTTAATTTTATAGAGGCCAAAAAGGAGTCCCGGGGTAAATTCGGCTGCTTGTCAGCTAAATTCTGTTCATAAATGCAGTCGTACACTTCCTGGTCACTTAACTCGATCGGTACTCCTACCACTACTATTCTTGGTCTTCTTTTATAGGGCTCTTCCACTTTCAAACCGGAACCACATAGTTGAGTTGATTTCTTTAGTTTCTCAATATCGTCTTTTGTCTCGGTGCTGATGATAACTCCTCCGTTCTTTGTTTTGCGCAATCCTCTAACGTGTAACTTCATTTGTTCAGGTCGTATTATTTTTTGGACAAGAGATTTAGTTTCGTCACTCGATTTATTCTTATCCGTTGGATAAATTGCAATAGAGCTAAAGTTATTGGGTCGTAAGAAATTATTTTTATTAGTTTTTACCATGTCAGCAAACGAAACTTTTTCCGCCTTCGTTGGTTTGGTCCAGTTTTCTTGAATGCGTGTTTGTATTGAGTGCTGGAAATTTTCAAGGCAGTTTGTCAGGTCATATTTTTCTCTTATCGCTCGAACAGAGCTTCCTACTTCTTTAGCCTTTAATTTCAAGTCTTGATAGTAAACTGCCATCTGCGAAACGCCATGACCTATATTGCGCGTCAGGGAGCTGATCTTCAACTTTTGATCGGAGTTCAGTTTTCCTTCTTGAGCAATGGAACAGACTTCATGAAGACATTTTTCTATCGAGATCAGCCAATTACTAATGTCGTTGGTGTCCACCGTTTCAAAGTTTTCTTCAAGTGCAGATGGAGGAGTTAGGGCACTCCGAGGGCTCTTATCCATATCTGATATAATAATTAACGCTTCCTCATAATTATTCACTTAAAGTAAATCACAAATTTAGCAAAAAAATGCACGATTTATTTTCTAGGTCACAGATCACTCGTCGATATTTTAACGTCAAATAATTGAAACATAAGACACGTCCGCTCTACTTGAGTGCCAATATATCACTCCAAATAAAGTATAGCTATATATCTTCGCGATAAATAATAAAGAGGTAAAGTTTGTTTTTTTGTTTGTTTGAGGTAATCTATGGAAGTACTGGTCCGATTGCTAAATTTTTTTCACCAATAGAAAGCTGCTGTATTCCTGAGTGACATATATAGGCTATATTTTATGTACGCGGGCGAAGCTGCGGGCTGAAGCTAGTTTATCATAAAGGTAGAACTACATTAGACCCAGTTTATTAAAGAGCCTAAATCGTAATAGGCGGGAAGACCGCAATATCGCCTTTACTTCGTAACAATCACGTATCAGATCTTATGTAACTTATTTACTTCAATTAACTATAATATTTTCATTTCCTATATTTACAGGGCCTGCCCCGAGTAGTGATTTCAATTCCTCTATAAACTATAGACGCGCTTTAGACTATATTTTGTAGCGCGCTATTTTATACGCTATCGTTATAACACGTTATCACAAAATTGGACAGTAGTCTGCATGCAGAGACCACCACTGCTTACCTTCTGGGCTTGCGAAAGGTGAGCAATGGGTAGCTCGCTGTCCAGACCAAGCTCAAATCGTCGACGATGCGTATTGTTCCACGCGCGCCTAAAACAGATGTCAGCAAATTGTAGGGGTCCAGCAGGGTCGAAGCCTTCTGGGGCCCTGGGTTGAACGAAAGAGAGCTCTGGGACCCTGGAATGAAGGCAAACTAGGAACAGGAGTGGGTTTTAGGCAGTAGATGTCTGACACACCCTCCCAATCCTCAAGCGGAAGAAGTCAAATCAATGATTACATAATTAAAAAAAAGTCTGGACACGGAGACGTTATCATTTTATTTGGCAACGCGCTAAAATGCTTACGGACGGCGCTAACGCGCTATTTTGCTATCCCGTTTTGCCCTCGCTGTTGGTGTTTTGTTAAGCGAGACGTTATATTATAGCGCGAAGCCAACGTTATGAATAACTAGCGTGTTATATTTTGACGCTATACGTTATATTAACCACCACTGGCCCTGAGCACTTATACTTTCTCTAAAGAGATAGCAATCAAACTAATGTCGTCATAAGTACGTAAACAACTATCTGGGTTGGGCTGTGTGGACGTTAGAAAGAGTTACTCTGGCCCTAGAGTGCAAAGGGCTAATGAAGGAACATCAGTGGGTTTTAGTCTGTAACGAATGCCCTTTTGCACCACCTTAGAAAGCGTTAGAAGTTATTCGATTATTTTCGGGTTCCAAGAAAAAACCGTCAGAACATGAGTTCAGAGAGGAAGGATGCATGGTTAAAAAAATAATCTAAAAATCCGCACGACCTTAAAAAAAACATCTCATCAATTTTTCAATACACTCCAAGCCTCAGAGAATCCCACCAGTTTACCCTAGGGTAACAAATAAGCGTCATCAAGATAGCGCGACGTTTATGGTCCATTACGCTATCTGCACTGAACCAGTCGGTATCTATTCACCTCTATTGGCGGGCTATTTCTGTCTCAGCGAATTGGATGGGATTATCTAAGATGGCTATAGAGTCTGCCTGTCTGAAGGTTTTAAATAAGGTTGTAAGTTCTCTGGATTTTAAGTAAAGAGGGGTTTTTAATGTTTGGAAGAAAAGGCGATAAGGGATAGCGTAACGAGTGACAGGATAGAATGGAAGAAAAAAACATGTTGCGCCGACCCCAAATAAAACGGGACAAGGGCAGGAAGATGATGATGAGGGGTTTTTAATGTTTGGGAGTATTATTACACTTCTGTCCACTAGCCCCAACATCCTACTGATATATCTATAAATGTTAAAGTTTCTATGTATCGATGTATAGATGTTATAATAAGACCTAGGGCCTTACTATGAACCCTTGATATCGATGAAGTTTCCGATACGAGAGTGCCTCTAAAGTGTAAAAAGTAACTCGTAAAAATTACTCGGGTAAAACCACGGGTTAAAACGCTCTGCGATTGGATACTTTGGGTATATATCCGGTATTTACCAGATAGAAACCAATGTCTAGTCCCATGTTATGGACGTTCAACATGTACGGTCAAGGATTGGGTGAACACGATTTTATTTTCGATTCTGTCCTGTCAACCGTCACACTATCACTGATTTCCTTTTCTAAAACATACACAAAATCGCGAATTCACATCTACCCAAGAAAGGCGTTCAAAGCGAAAGTGGTACCAAAGAAGCCTCAGTCTTTGTCAAGCCATTGAGTCAACAGCCATCTTACGTAACACTTCCTCAAACTTGCTCTTACAGAGACGCTGTAATGTCAAATGGCTGACATAACCATGTAACACTCGGTTACATACTGTCACGCATATTATACAAGACTTTTCGACAATTGAATATGAATTTTATTACGAATATATCTATACTAATATTATAAAGAGGTAAAATTTGTAAGTTTGTATGTTTGTAAGTTTGTATGTAGGGGGTAATCTCTGGAACTACTGGTCCGATTTGAAAAATTCTTTCAGTGTTAGATAGCCCATTTATCGAGGAATGCTATAGGCTATATAACATCACGCTACGACCTACGGGGGCGGAGCAGTAACGAAAAATGCGGGTGAAACCGCGGGGTTCAGCTAGTCTGTAATAAAATGACTGTTACAAGTAGGGTTGCCAACAGTACTCTAAGGCCGCTATCCCACTGGCGTTTTACGAGCGTTGACGCCTTGCAGACGCAACGTTGACAGCAGCCTAAATAGAGTTTTTTTTAAGGGTGATCATCAAAGGAAACGGGAGGGTAAACTTGTCAGACTTCTACTGACTAAAAGCCACTTCTGTTCCTTCTTTGCCCTACAGTACTCTTAAAATAGAGTATTGTACTCTATTTTGTAGATGTGTTCTTTATAATTTACGAATAAACGCTATTATAATAGAGTACGCTAAAAATACTGTAGTTATTTGACTTCGATTTTTAAATAAAGTTTCCTCTAAAGAAATCCTTCCGTT
The DNA here is from genome assembly GCA_030763345.1 of Mythimna separata. NCBI lineage: Eukaryota > Metazoa > Arthropoda > Insecta > Lepidoptera > Noctuidae > Mythimna > Mythimna separata. The sequence continues at coordinate 11,179,415 of CM061190.1, forward strand.
TTAGTATTTCATTGAATTATTTTTTGTCTTCTCGGCCATCAATTGCAAAGTTGCGATAAAAGAAAACCAAGGCTAAAATGAAACTGTTCGGTAGTCGTATACAATTATTTTAAAACAACGAAACTTTTGTTTCGCAAAAACTAAATATAACTATTATGTACCTACTTGTTTTTCTAATAATGTACTCTTTATTTCCCTCTTTTAAATTGAGATATTATAGGACGTTCTACTATATTATCGACAATTTGATCAATAAGAAAAAAAAAGACATGGTGTTGTATTTGGTCCATTCTCTCACTCTAATTTAAAAGACCTACAAATACCACCTTACTTTACCAAGAAACCTACCTTACCTATATTACCTTTAAATCACTTAAATAATAGTGTATATTTTTCTAATAAACTGAAAAACATTACATTTCTAGAGATCAAACGGATGTTAATAAAAAAAAAAACAAACAAAAATGTAAGTAGCGAATTTCAATATTTTAATAGAGTATATCAATTTCTTCTAAAAATAAGTGGCAACCCTAGTTAAAAGGTTCATGTTTCGGTATGTTAGTCTTAGTTTGATGGTTGTTCATAATCTTTGAAGCTGTGTCGTCTGAGACATAACCTGTATATTATTATACTACGAAGGCACTGTTATACAGTCGCTAAGTCATCATAAAATTAATCTCACATCTTTATTACAATCCATAATGTACATCAGGTGATATGTATTAAAATATGGAAACAATTATGGAGTTTTCGGGCACAGAAACATTTTAAATGTTAGAAAAGAGGTACTGTGCTGTCAGGCTGATGTACCTATAAAATTATTTAGGTAACTAGATTCTGCCAGGACCTTCGCCCGGACGCCCGCGTGTAGTTAGTTTAGTCTTAGCGTGATGATATATAGCCTATAGCCTTCCTCGATAAATGGGTTATCTAACATTGAAAGAATTTTTCAAATTGGACCAGTAGTTCCTGAGATTAACGCGTGCAAACAAACTCTTCTCTGCTTTATAATACAGATAAAGATAATATGTACGAGTATATTTAATATACATAGATTATGAGTAGTAGTGTTATTAGTAGGTACTTATTTATTTATTCACTTAAATATTTTGTGTTCGCACTTTGGGGAGGCCTAAGCCACAGTGGACGTCTTTCGGCTGAAATGATGACGATAATGAAAATGGGGAATCTATCATAATTATTTTATCCTTACGAGTATACATAGGAACTAAAAGTCAAAATTCTGCGCGAAGCAGAATTGTATTACAGTTCTCTCACGATTAAACACTATAAAAACAGCCCGAAATTAACTATGTATCGGGCATTTGCCCAGATCAGACATAACATCCGTCTCGACAGGTTGAGGTCTAGTAGAGGTTTTGCAGACTATTCCGCGTATCATTAAACAAACCAATAGGCTCGGGGTCGCGGGTCGGCTAGGATTGAATAGGCTCTTAATAAGCTAGTGCGCCTCACCATCAACGACTGCATCACTGTTTACCATCAGGTGGGATCGCAGTCAAGCACCTTTCAAAATTCCTTTAAATACAATCCCTATAAGTTCTTCAATTTCTTCATTTGAGTTAAAAACCTCCATCTCATCCCATCATCTTGATATTTTATAGTTAATGGAGGAAACCATTAACTATAAAATATCAAGAAACAAATGGCTTATCATAACTCACTTATCAGAGTAAGTATCGGCGTCACACAATTTCACACCACGTTCAAGTCTACACTAATTCTATTTACATTCCCAGATTATCATCGAGCGTAAAATATAAAATAACAGTGAAGATAAGGCGTAGTTACTATTATTTTGCTCGAGCCAGCTTTCGAGTAAACTTTCAAATTATGCACACATTCCGTCCCTGTCAGTCCCCTGGTATAATCGCCGCACGTCCGTCGGTAAGGCAGGGTTTACACAACTAAAGGGGAAACTAGAAAAAAATACGTGCGCGTCAAAGTAGAAAGTTTTGGAGATGACAACTTAGTACTAAGTCTGTTGATTAACGTTTGAATCCCCAACCGGTCCTATGAGACCGCGCGTCCGCGCTGTTATTGTTTTACTATTGTAAAAAAATAACCATCTTGTTATTTACTAGTATAGTAGTTTAATTTATGCGGCTACAATAGTCTCCTTGGAACTAGAACCAAATGATCTAAAAGATCTACAAGTATATCGTGTACTGCAGCCATTTTTTTTCAAAATCGTTAAATAACTTCTTCCGATGGGCAGAACGAGAGGGAATTTCAGAATTTAAGGTCTATAAACCTACCTGTGCTGACTATTTTGAACAGTCCCTCAGTCCTGGCTGGGTTCTCTATCGCACAACCCATTTATTTATTCATTGGTTTATTCTCACAACGGAACGCCTTCCAGCAATTACACCATTGGAGCACAAATTGGTTTAGAATCGGTTACATGCTATCTTCATATGAGCGATTGAGAACCCATGATGGCCTTAGTATGCTTAGGCCCTACTGGACCTCTATGGTTTTTGTGGCGCGCGTGGAACACTACGTTAAGTCGACTTGGGCTCTGTCCGCACGGTTACGACAGGGCGTGTGGCAGACTTTTACTGACTAAAATCCACGGTGATCTTTCAGTTCCATTGCTTTGGTTTGTTTTTAGGATTCCGTACCTCAAAGGGAAAAAAACAGAACCCTTATAGGATCACTTATTCTTTATTCTTTGTCCGTCTGTCTGGCAAGACCCTTTATCTTGGGAACACGAGGAGATATTATCGAGTTAAAATTAAAACCATATACTAAAGTCTGCGGTCCCTTGAAGCTATGCAAAAATTAAACTTGTAAGTTAACGAAAAATAAAGATACAACCGTTTATATCGCCAAAAATGCAAATTTTCGCCGCAAATCCCCAGCTCTAGCAATATTCGTATTAGTTAAATGGTTTTTTACTTTAGTGTCACTTTTCAAATTAAAGAGGGCGAATATCACCAAAGTTTGTCATTTACCTCTCTGGTAGGAAAGCGTTACTAATGCACCAATGTGTTACAGTAAACATGCAATGAATAATTCTTACATTAGCCGGCTAATGTGCGCATTATACCGGCGGCTGTGTGTAATCACCAAATTATGCATATTTTGTATTGTGATCTCGTGAATATGGTTTAGGTAGACCAGTTGAAAAACAGACTGTCAACAAAAGTTGATATTTGGGATAACAGCATTTTAGATAACTGTGAACGCAATAGCTGTACGTTTTGAATGTCCCTTTCAAAGTCAGTTGTGTCATATCCTGTCTGACCAGTCATGGCAAATAAAATATGTACTAGATTAAGATTTCTATTGGTGTATGCCACCCGAAATAAAATTCTGCCGTCCAGCCCCTAAAGCGCAGTGGTTTTCTTTTTACGCTTTTTTACTGCGCTTTAGGGGTTGGACGGCAGAATTATCCTCTTTATTAACTTTAAATACATGTCGCAAATTATATTTTTAAATATTTCAATAAACATTAAAAAAAAACATTTAGAAATATTAAAAAAAAGACAGTATCCCACCGGTATCTGGAACAGGGTCCAAACTACCAGCGGTCACGGCTCCAGAGAAGGGAACCTCCTTGCGATACGAGCCGTATCCAGGAGTACAGCTTTCTGAATCAAGCCCTTGATCCAGCCGCCTAACGCGAGCCTCGTAAGGCGTTGGTTGAGGCTCTTGGCTATTAAGCCATTCCCTGACACGATTGTCGTGTATCGGGACCTACGTCTGGTAGGCAGCCGCTCGTAAAATACTGGTATTCAGCTAAATCTGGCTTGACTGGAAGCCGACCCTAATATGGTTGGGAAAAGGCTAGGCAGATGATGATGATTCAAAAGTCAACTAAAAATAGCCAAAAGCGTACCAAAAATTAAGTTTCGCTGGCAATCCTGTAGAATTTACCTAAAGAGTGTTTCTACAGAACTTATTTGTCGAAATTTTTCAAACAAACCTCTATGAACACCTGCCTTACACAGCAGTCAGCTAGTATCTAGTCATATTAGTAGCTCAGCAGTGTCAGCCCTATTGCAGTATAATTTCGATCTGCATTCCTCCGCGACTCGTTACAAATCGATCCAGTCTGGATTCGCGGCTCGATGTGAACGAACTTGTTCTACTCAACGCTTGCTGCTATCATAGTCATACGGGGAGATTTGTTAACAACTATACAGCAATATAATCTATTTACACATATATATATATGTAAATAAACACACACACACACACACATGCTATAAAACTAATGCCCCCACCGTGTCTCTCTATCTGTATCAGCGCGATAAACTCAAAAACTACTACTATTCATGCAGTTTTCACAAATGGACAGAGTGATTCATGGAGAAGGTTTAAGTGTAATAATTAAAAATTAAGTTTTAGGGACTACACACACTTATTCAGCTCTATTCGCGTTTCGCTGAACGATTTTGGTCACACTTATACAGCTCTACTTCCATCAGCCGCGTACAGCGGCGTAAGAGTGTTATCTCCGCTAAAATGCTTCTATCTACTACGTACGGCGATGAATATGCTGCGAAGACGGTCAGCTACTCAATTAGTATTGTGTCCTCAACATGGATGGTTCTGTGCGATATTTTTGTCGTTTCGCTACTTGTAGAAGAAATAGAAAAAAATAACCGTATAAAATTACAACGCGAACAACAGTGGGTCGACTCATTTTGGGTAAATAGAAATTTGGTTGGAGAAATCGCGATATTGGTATCCCAATTAAAACAAAATAATATTAAATTTAAAGAGCATTTTCGGATAAATCTAATCTATCCAGGAACTATGCAGGTCGCAACTTGTTGACAAGGAGTTGAGAACCATACGTGTAAGGGACTACACACACTTATTCAGCTCTATTCAGCTTATGTCCATAGAAAACAACGATTTTGTATGGAGACGCGTACGCATCCATTCAGCTTTCCGCGTTTATTCAGCTTTCGCGGCAAACAAGTATAAAATGAGAACAAATGTGTTTTTATCATGCGAGTGCTTTAGATAGAGTTCAGCGCTGTTCTGCTGCGTTCAGCGCTGTTCCACCGCGTTGAGCGCTGTCCCGCCGCGTTCGACGCTGAATGCGGCAGAACAGCGCTGCACACGTATGGTTCTCAACTCCTTGTCAACAAGTTGCGACCTGCATAGTTCCTGGATAGATTAGATTTATCCGAAAATGCTCTTTAAATTTAATATTAATTTGTTTTAATTGGGATACCAATATCGCGATTTCTCCAACCAAATTTATATTTACCCAAAATGAGTCGACCCTGACTGTTGTTCGCGTTGTAATTTTATACGGTTATTTTTTTCTATTTCTTCTACAAGTAGCGCACATAGAACCATCCATGTTGAGGACACAATACTAATTAAGTAGCTGACCGTCTTCGCAGCATATTCATCGCCGTACGTAGTAGATAGAAGCATTTTAGCGGAAATAACACTCTTACGCCGCTGTACGCGGCTGATAGAAGTAGAACTGAATAAGTGTGACCAAAACCGTTCAGCGAAACGCGAATAGAGCTGAATAAGTGTGTGTAGTCCCTAAAGCGCTGTTCTGCCGCATTCAGCGTCGAACGCGGCGGGACAGCGCTGAACGCGGTGGAACAGCGCTGAACGCAGCAGAACAGCGCTGAACTCTATCTAAAGCACTCGCATGATAAAAACACATTTGTTCTCATTTTATACTTGTTTGCCGCGAAAGCTGAATAAACGCGGAAAGCTGAATGGATGCGTACGCGTCTCCATACAAAATCGTTGTTTTCTATGGACATAAGCTGAATAGAGCTGAATAAGTGTGTGTAGTCCCTAAAGAGTAAAACCCACACCTATGTTCCTTCTTTGTGTTTTGTCCCCATGGCCCCAGTAGACTTCGGCCCTGTTGGGCTCCTACGGCTTTACTGACACCTCTTTGACGCGCGCGTGGAACACTAGGCGCCGTCGACCCATTGCTCCTCGTCCGGAGGGCACTGAAATATATAGAAATAAAGACATAATGAATATTAAATAACCGATAATGTAATCCTTCACCTCATCAAACATATTGATTGCGGACCCAGGTTGGCCGCTGTAAAAACAAGATGGCCAAATGGGGCTTCCTCGATCCATCCTTAACGCAGTGTCAGTGTGGAGCAGCTACCCAGGATATGCGGCACTTGCTATACTGTCCATCCTGCACAACCACCTGTCCTTAGCAGGATCTAAACGAGACCAATGTCAAAGCCATACAGGTTGCCAATACTGGGCAGAAAAAGTTTAATGAGAGCATCGATACGAAAAGAAGAGGAATCAAACATATTAAATAATAAATCGAAACACTAATGTTAAACCTGATCAACTAAACCAACCTTTTAATCGTTTATAAATGACGAAACGCAAGGATGACGCAAATTAACCTAAATCACTAGATTAAGAGCCGTTTACACTGTGATAAAGTTAGCCATATGCTATAATCTTGTGGAATATTCCTTCGGCCATTAAAATATAATTATATGTATAGAGGCGGTCATAATCGTGCAGCTCGTGGTATGTCTGATGTTTAAACTAATCGGAGCAAGGAATGTTTTTCATTTCTGTAATGTTGATTAGCGTTTGTGATTCATTTGTGGTAGTAAATTTATAGATTTATAGGTGGTTTTTCTTACGTTTAGAACTTTTCAGTATGACAAATATTCAGGGAAGCACTTTGGTTTCTTGAATACAGGTATTTAACATTTCTTCTGCCTTGAGCGAAATGACATTACATCAGTAATATTAGATAAAACTTTTGTTGAAAAGTACCAAATGCTTATGACTGTGTACCACGGAGTTGGTATCTGTGTACCAACCAATTCGGATATTTGACTATCGTCTGCATCGTTGTTTGACCGAATTAAGATGTCCTTTAACAATCTGGATTTGGGTTAAGATCCGAATCAATCGGAATGACAGCGTTATTCTTTTATTCACAAGACGTGACAGTAGTGCATTGTAGCAAGCCACATTTAATGTTACCACATCAGAATTAAAAGACTTATGCTACATCGCGATATCAGAATTCTCAACGAGATTAGAACATACATATACAACAGTCCGATAACTACAATCGGGCTGTTGCCCAGATCAGATACAACATCTGTCGAAGGATCCTTCCGTTTCAATGGAGGTAGTAGGACTCTTTTTTAATTGTTATAAACTAGCACTTGACTGCGATCCCACCTGATGGTAAGCAGTGATGCAATCGTCGATGGTGAGGCGCACTAGTTTATTAAGAGCCTATTCACTCTAGCCTTGAAGACACACAAATTATAATCGGATGGGAAAACCGCAGCAGGCAAATTGTTCCAGTCCTTTGATGCACGCGGTATAAACGACGAGGCGAAACGCTTAGTCCGGACCGTAGAGGTTTGAACAACGTAAGGGTGGATACTCGCTGTACGATGGTTTTTCCGATGGTAGAACGGGGACGGCAGATTCAGTTCATGTAATGGGACTTTAAAGCCTGTTCCGCATACTTCTATCGTCAATCGCGTCTATAGAAAAATACTAAGTAAAAGTTTGTCTCCACAAATAAGATCTTCATACATTACATACTTGCAGCAAAATAAAGATAAAACATATTGAATGCAAAAATAAGATAAAGAAGCCAGACGGTCTCCGAACTCTCAAAGTCAAGTTCAGAATCGATCAGATTTGGAGATAAATGATATCTGTTTATTGTTACTTACAAAATACAATCTCTCACACTTGAGACTGATTTAAAAAGTAAACAAACATAAAATGGGGGCAATGAATTTTGGATCAAAAGTTCAGAACATATTATCGGAGGGTCTGAATTTTGAAATTTTGAAAGCATTTGGTCCTGGCTGCAATTTCTCCTGCCCGGAGTCCGGTGTGATACCCAGTGACGAATTTTCTTACGGCCACAATGGAGGATGTTTTCAAGGTTTTAGACTAAAGAGGGCTAGGCATTAATGTCAATGGCAAGTATATCACTCACCTAAGGTTTACCGATTATTTCGTCACCACTGCTCTTAAAACGGTGAAGGAAAACATCGTAAGGAAACCGGCATGTTCTAGAACCAAAAATTTGAAGACATGTGACATCCACCAATCCACAATGGGCCCGCGCGGTGGATTATGGCCCATTCCCTCTCCAAGAGAGGAGTCCTGAGTCCCAGCAGTGGGAACATTATAAGGCCGATAATGCTAATGCTAAGGTTTACCGACGACATAGTAGTCATGGCTGAGACTACGGAGGAGCTTAGTACAATGCTCGGTGATCTTAGTAGAGCTTCTGAAACAGTGGGACTTAAATGAACATGAACAAAATCAAAGTCATGGTAAACATCCATGTAGCACCCACTCCTGTCGAGATCAAAGACTTTACACTCGAAATTGTGGAATACGTTTCCTTGGGATAGGAGAGACAGTCCAGTTCGGTAGATCTAAATTCAAGAAAGACGTCAACTGTTGAATTATACTTGGCTGGGCTTTGATCAGTGTCTGTTGCCAGTGTTGACATTTGTTATTTGGATGGCTGTGAAACGTCGCTAACACCATTGTCAGCCTCATCAGAAGGCTTAAAAACTCCCAAAGTGCAATGGAAAAGGCTCTGCTCGGAGTTTCCTTGTGTGATCGTAGAAATAAAGAAATCCGAAGGAGAAGTTATCGACATAACCCGAAGAATAGCCAAACTCAAGTGGCAGTGGGCAGGGCACATTGCTCGCAACATACGACTACATACAATTATCGTTGGCCCAATATTGTTGATAGTTTAAGTTCCGTATTATGATTGATATACAATGTTATAAGAAACATAATCCTGGTCGTTTATTTTGACTCTACTGACACTTCAAAGACATATTTCTCATAAACACAAATGCACATTTTTCAAAACTGTCAAAAATGACAATACAATACTTGTCTATGCTCAATTTTAATGGAGTATTTTTACTTAATGGTGGCAACCCGAAGGTTGTTCACAAGGTCGTCTCTTTAAGCTTGTAAGTGTTGCCATATGGTCGGATGTTGCTATGTTTGGGGGTATTTTTTTGGGTCAATGTAGTTTTTATCGAGATGTGGTGGGATAATTGCCGGACGTATTTTTTTTTTATAATTATGTGCTATTAATTCAAGTATAAATTAATGCCAAGTGATTACCGAAATGTAGGTTAGATAGTCTATCAATTTAGTACTATTGATCAGGTTAATAGAAATACCTTTGTAAAGGGCCTTTGGCCAACGAATCAGCATTGCCATTCAACGTGGCAATGCTGCCAGCGTTCTGGGCACTATTCCTATTGACATCGATGTGGATGAATTTTTGATGTTTTCAGTTTGCATATACATATTTATTATGTTATTTATTAGTTTAGTTGTTTACGTAGCATAGTTATTAAAATATTTGTAAAAATCAATATAGTAAAATTTATTTTGTGAAGTATTATTTAAATTGTAATAGATTGCTATCGTATTTTAACCCATTTGTAGCTATCTATGAAGTAGTCAATGATTGTATCAAGTAGTGGTTGTTATTTCTATAATATTATCGATGGCGATAATGCGATAGAAGCGGTAACAATGAAAGTAAATGAACACTGAAGAAGCCCTCTACTTTTCCTTTCACGCTTGAGGGTATTCATTGGAGAAACAGCGTTAATTTTGTGTTTTGAACATTCTTTGTACTGAGTAAGAAAATATTTTAGAGAGCTGTAATTCCTTTTTGTTGTTTTTGGTTTTAAATAACAATGATAACCATAAAAAATGTAGTATTTAAAAATATTATTTATATTTAAGTAAATAAATAGCATTTTTTTTTCTTTTTGAAGTCTTCAAAAATTTAAATAATATCCATATATAAAGCTGCGCTAGCTTCTAATGATTTATAAGTGTCCATGAAGGCCTAGGTGAAATAAAACAATTTGAGTTTGAAAGGAAATAATTATAATATTTTTTATTATTATTAACGACGAATTTTTATATCGTAACTACTTACACACTACACACTACTACATTACTACATTATTATTTCTTTTTTTTCATGCTCCAGTCATGTTTTCTCTTCACCAACATTGGTTGACTGGTAGAGAATGCCTATGGCATTAAGCCCGCCTATATATCTTTGTGTTGCATGAAATGTTAATAAATAAATACTTATGTAGGTAACATATACAGATAATTGTATAGTATACTCTATTATTTTCTTGACACCGTGGGGACTAACTCCATCTTGAAAAATAAAAAGATACTATAGAGATAATTTCCTGAGTAAGTCCACACTATAATAATGGCAACACTAAACGGATGCACGCACGGCTTCTTGCCTGGTGATGTCACGTTTAATGGCGCAGAGCGTCAACAGGTCTTGACGGTCAAGTCATCTAGGTATACCTACTAAGGCTGTATAATCATCGATGAATAGTTTTAACTCTACGACGAGTTAAGGCTCACCTTTGTACATGGTTTTTGTACAGTTAAAAAATTAGGAAATTTTTAAATCAAGAATTGAATGCGTTGTGCGGAACGTGACTAGTGATGTTATTATTCTATTTAGTTCATGAATCCCCGACCGGTCCTATGAGACCGCGGTGTTATTGTTTTACTATTGTGTCTCGTTTTGTGGGTATGTGATAGGTTAAATAACACTAAAACATATAACACACTATAACATAGAAATAGAAACCCACCAGCATCGGCAATCTGGTCCAAGATACCGGTGGTCAGACCTATCAACAAGCGCCGTGTCTAGAAGTACTGATTATAGAAGACTCGTTGAGCAGTTGGATCAAGTGCTTGATCCAACTGCTCAACGAGTCTCCTTAGACAACATATTATATCGAGGCTCTTGGCTAATAAGCCTTTGTCTATCATCAGTATCGGCACAATTATTGCTATATTCAACTTTCACATATCGCAAGCCGAGTTATGATACTAAGTTAGCTTTATAAATACTAATATTGTTAAAACATTACACTGCATGTGTTTGCTAAACATACGAATCATAATAATCGAACGTACATAGAACGGGTACCACCTGGTTTTAATCACGTTTAATTAGTATTGAATCATTAATTGCTATATTGTGTGAGAACATTGTAGATTTTTAATGTACCTACTTGTCGGTACAATGTTGATCGGTTCACATAGTCCTCTCCTAACTATTCACTGAGTATTTTTTTTTTGCTGTAACCATTACGGTTTTCAGACTTTTTCCTTTTACTTATACTATGAGAAACCGAAAGCTCGGCACTCGATTTTCATACATATTCTTATATTGTAGTGATTTATTATTAATCGATTACTAGGTTTTTAGGCATTATTTAATCGATTGTCTAGTTTCAGTATCTTAATTTACGTTTTCTCGCTTCCTGGGTAGAAACATGGTACCTACCATATTTTGTGTTTTTCTTAAGAAAAATATAGGTAACGGTTTTTTTAATACATATTTCAACTAGTTTACTGCTGCACCCAGAAGTCCCCCTCTCCTGTCAGGCTTCTAGCTCAATGGGAAGGATCATAATAAAATTATATGTTTCAATTTCCTTGCGGGTGCCTTAGAAGTTTGATTTTTTCACTAGTAGTTATTGTTGAGTTCTGAGTTCTGTTTTCGCCGACTTACACTTAGGTCCGGAACCCTAAAAAAACATGTTTTTATGTTTTAAGGACTTTGGAACTTTTTTCCTTATACTAAGTACTGTAAAAGAAAAAATATAGTGATTTTCTTATTCTAATTGACAATAATTCAAGCACCGTATTGCATTTATCACACTGCTATTAACCCAAAGCTACAATCATGCAGGACACAAGTTTTCTCATAGACAATCAACAAAACCAACACAGTCCATAACTTATATAGCTGTCCCATTCGTTTTCAAAGAAAATGATGGTGACAGATAAGCATCGAGCGTATGTCTCAACTTTTTTTTATTGAGGCATGCCATAAGCGCACTCGGTAAGGCTTGGCTATTACATTTGCATTCAATTGGCCATTGATCCTCCGGCCAAGGACTGTCTGGTGATAATAATTTCTGCTCAAGAGGAAGTGTTATAAAAACTTCATGGAGTTTTTGGCGGGATTGTACGAAGGAGGTTTAGTGGCTGTTTGAAAATGATTGATTTTGGTTTTTTATGTGCAAATGATTCCTACAGTAGGGAAAAATAACCTACGCCCTATTTTCCACCAAATACCTATACACAGAAAATTTCATAAAAATTGTTCAAGCCGTTTCCGAGGAGAGTACCTTAGTAAAGCTTGCTGAAAAGGTTGACAATATTATATTTGCAAATACAAATTAAAAACTAATAATATTTTCTACATTTGACACCGGCTGAATAAAAAAATCCGTGTAATATATGGAATACGTGTAATGCCAATAGCAAAAAAAAAATATTAAAAAAAATAAAGATTCAGAGAATTAGCCAATTCAATAAAGCTGCTTGATATGCTGTCTTGAACTTTGACAGTTGGTTGATGATTAATCTTACGAGTAATTATGAGTAGTGCATGACCTATCTTCCGGTTCAAGAATAGGAAATGATCAGATGGAGACACTAGATCATCGTTTAACGATAATATTAATCAGCACCTTGCACTATGAATATGAGTAACTAACTTAGTGGGAATGAAAAACTTGGTTACAATAATATATTTGCTACTTCTCCAAAAAATTCCAAGATATGTGATATCCACCAATTCGCGCTGGGCCCGCGCGGTTCATTACCGTTGATTCCCTCGCCTAGAGAGGTAGTCTGAATCCTAGCAGTGGCAATTATATTTAAGGATTATCATGCTATATAATTTAGTCATCTACACTAATATAATAAAGAGGTTAAGTTGGTTTTTTTGTTTGTATGAGGTAATCAGTGGAAGTACCTACTGGTCCGATTGCTAAAATTTTTTCACCAATAGAAAGCTGCTGTATACCTGAGTGACATAGGCTATATTTTATGTACGTGGGCGAAGCTGCGGGCTAAAGCTAGTGCTATAATTTAGTAATTATTCTTAATTTTGAAGGTGTAATATCGTTTCTTTCTTGTCCACAGCGCGCTCGCGTCCGCCGCGTGAAGCTCTGGGCTCGAGACTTCACGGGCCTGGGTCTGCGATGCGGAGGGGGCGCCAGGGACGGCGTTCACGTCCACTCCGTGCTGAGGAGCGGGCCTGCTGCCGCTGCCAAGCTGCAACCAGGTACTGTACTGCGACTCAGGTGGATCTAGCGATATACCAAGTTATTGATGCATGCCTTGGTCTGGTGGCGGGGACCATCACCGGGCACTGCTCACTGAACTAGCACTTTTTCACACTGGGTATTACGGACAGTCCTCTGTGTAGAGGATGCATGGAGGCAGAGGAAACTGTCGCGCATGTACACCTGGAGTACACAGTCGTCACAGACATGAGAACACAAATCCTGGGAACACCGAGATCAATAATAGATGCCCTGAACAAACCTAAGAAGATAGTTAGCTTCTGGAATAAGGTGGGCTGGTTGGCATAAAGGCTGGATGGCCCACGCAGAATGGTCCAATGGGACTAAGTGCGGAAACCAGAACGCAAAAATAAGAAGAAGATGCATGCCTTGATTGTTATTTGGCTATCGGTTTCTTTTAGGGCTTAGAAGTTTTAGGATATTAAGCAACCCGCAACATTAGTTGAAAAGGAAGGTTCTTCCGACCAGACAGGTGTTGTTTCTGGTCCACGCAACTGACAATTAGTTGGTACTGGACTGTACCTATTTTAATTGCACGGAGAACTCTGAAAATGCGATGCAGGGTTTTCTAGTGTAGTTCCTATGGTAGTTCCTATATGGCGACATAGATATCGCCACAAGGAGGTTGAAAATTTTGTATGAGTAAAGCATTACTAGTTTACCAAGGGTTTCTTCATTAGGTACTATTTTTGGAGACTGGCTTTCTAAGAACTGTGAATGGCAGTTATGGTGCAACTGGTTAGCTTTAAGCCGCAAATATGATAGAATAATACATTCAAAACATACTTAAATCTATTAGAAGTCCAGGTAACTTATTTAACCAGGGATACGGGATACTTCAAAAGAGTGACCACTTACCACGGTCAGAATGGAGCAAAGGGCAACTCGTAAAAAAGTGTCACTCCCTATCGCTAAACTTACAGTCTGTTTTTTATACCCTGAGACTAAAATGACATTACAACACAAAAGAACTTGCATAATTCCTATAGTAAGTTTGACATTACCTGTGTCAATTTAGTCTCAGGGTATAAATAACAGACGATAGAGCACGTGTACTTAAAATCCCACCTCAAATAAAAAAGATCAAAAATCAGCCAGCTACCTCATGTAGACTATTAAGCTTTCAACGTCGTAAAGTACCAACCTATTCGTGCAATGACTTTTGGACATTTTATTTTCGGACGTTTAACGCGTAAACTCAACGAGGTGGAACCTCTCTAATGTCAGAGTCGACATTACATTTGACATTTGTGAGGTCGACAGACGACGCCGGGGAAAGTTGTCCCCTGTCTGGCCAAAGCACTGTTTTTATAATGCCATGGAGTTAAGTCTGGTGACCTACGAGTATTAATGTCTTTTATTATTTAATTAACAAACACTGCTGATAATAAAAACCTTTATTTATGTTTTTTTTCTGATATTTAGAGTAATTTTTATCGTTAATTCACAAGAGACTGATTATTATAAGGGGGAAGTTTGTATGTACTCGTATGTATATCTGTGTAGTTATGGTTGTTGAAACTAAACTTGGCACACGATGGTTGGGTCGACCATTTCCTGGAATAACACGTAAAGGATACCTACTTTTTTACTCCGAGAGTATGATCCTTTGGCATAATTTTTGTACTAAAATGCAGGCGATACCGCTGTCAGTAATTCGTTTGCTATGAATATTTATGCTTAGGGCCTGTTTCACAATGTCCGAGTAGGCACTACTCACTGAATAAATTCAAAAATGTGACAGAATTTGTATGACATTATCTGCCAAGTAAGATACTCGAAACTTAATCATAGGTGGTGAAATAGGCCCTAAGTCTAAAGTAATACTCATAAAAAGTTAAAAAATAAGGTAAACTTCTCCGTATAGTGAATCTATTACAAAATTATTTTCCTGCCAAAAAACTTCATTATCAACGAATGCCATGCTTATGTTTTTTTATGTGGGAAAAGGCTCTGTTCCTGTTTTGATGGTTAAGCGAGTAAGCAATAAAATTATTGCTACACTTGCTTCTGCGTAGTAGAAAATATAAGCCAGTCATTCAATTTTAAAGTAGCATTCTATTGGTGATAGGATTTTTAAAATATGTCCAGTATTTTTTTATTTTGTTCATCAGAAACAAAAATATAATTTTTTCGTCACATTGACATCCACCAGCCCGCAATGAGCCCATAGATTTTGGATTCTTATTCTCTCTCTAAAGGAGGAAGTCTGAGTCCCAGCCATGGGAAAATTATAAGGCTGGTAGTCCTATAATTATAATTTACCAGGCAATTGACTGCATATGACTAGCACAGGATCGGTCATTTAGTGACGCTCGGGGGAGTCCTATGTCCAGCAGTGGACGTCTTTCGGACTTTCGGTTGAAGTGATGATTATGATGAACTTACCTAGCTAAGTGCACCTGTGGTCGTCTTTCGGCTGTAATAATGATGATGATGATGATGATTGCACTTCTGACAATAATGCCATTTACAATTTTAGTATCATGACACGACATGATAGTCCTATTCCCAGTCTAGATCCCACGTAAATGTAACAAGTCATACCCGAATATACCTGGCTCCTTGCCAGGGAGTACGCAGTTCCGAGAAACTGAGCATTCAGTTGTTTAGTAGTTTACGAATCTTAGTGTCAAGTGCACGGTCAGGGCTTCGGAAGACCTTTATTTGTTTATTACCAATATCTTCAGTTTGTATCCCGCTATGGATAAAGCAGGTGCGTAAATCTAAGCATGGTACTATCGGCTAAATGTTCTGCAAGCTTTCCGTACCTTAAGGACGATAATTCCATGGCAAGGCCCTGGCCTGATCAACCGATTCGTGTTTTACCTTGATAAACTGTCTAGCGTTTAATTTGACTGGTCAGACGCCATACCATGAGGTCTGAACTCGATCCATTTGACGACCTAAACTGAACTGTTAAAGGGATGAAGCTATATAGGGTGTAGGTATAGCTCCATCACTCTCGTTCAACCGCTTGACATTATAACAATGGCCCCTTAGTTTTGTTGTGTGCGGGTTTTTTTCCAGCTCTGGAATGCAAAGGGCAGCTGAAGAAACGCGATGGGTTTTAGTCAGAAAAAGTCTGACACCCTCTCTAGGTCAGGTCTCTATGGTCTGTTTTTTAAACCCTAAGACTAAAATGACATTACAACACAAAAGAATTGGCATCATTCCTATAGTAAATTTGACATTACTTGTGTCAATTCAGTCTCAGGGTATAAAAAACAGACCATAGATGTTAGGCCATTGGTCCACATGATCTAGGACCTGGTTACCCAACCTTTTTTGATAATCAAGATCTTTTTTTGTTGATCTTGAGGCTTGTGAAAAAAACGATTCCATTTTTCCTCTCATTAATTAAACCCATCTCCGCATTCCAGGTGACAAAATCAAGAGCATCAAGATCGAGTTCACGGGCACGCCGCTAGAGGACGCTGTGGCCATCCTGTCGCTGGCGTCTCCCTACCCGGTGGAGCTAGAGGTGGTCGAGGGGGGGCGCGCCAGCGGCGCGGGGCGCGGGGTGCACCACCCGCTGCTGAAGCGGGCTGGCTCCACGGGCGATGTTAGCACGGTGAGTTTGCGAAATTGAGTCTTGTGTTGTAAGGGATAAAGTACATACTGGTTCGTTTAAAATGTGACGGTTTTACATACAGGACATATATACATAGGTAGGACGGCTCATAGATGACGGTCCCGATTTAAGAGTACAAACCCAGCCAGGCGCATTATTATTTTATGTAACTTATTTCATCACCATTGCTCTCAAAGCGGTGAATTAAAACATTGTGAGGAAACCGCCATATCCCAGAACTTCGAACCATAAATTCGAAGATAGGTGACATCCACCAACTCGCACTGGGTCCGCGTGATGGACCACGGCCCATTCCCTCTTCTAGAGAGGAAGCCTGAGTCCTAGCCGTGTGCAGTGGGCTGACATTGCTATGCTATATAGGATCATTTTTATCTCGGGTTTAAGTCCCCTTGAGATCATTTCCACTCTTCTCAAAGGTCAAACCACTGACAAAACCTTGTTTGCAAATGGACACTCGTCACTGGTTTTGGATATAATTCCGGATCCCTACTGTGATTGTACCGATGACCGAAGCCCTGGGTCTGTAATAGGCCTTTTAGGACCGATTTTTCAATAGTCGGATAACTTTTATCAGAAGAATAAATATGGCTGTTTGACATATTTTCTATGAAAAAGCTGTCATACCGTCATTTGTATCCTTCAGTTAAAAGTTATCCGACTATTGGTAAAACCGGACAAGTGCGAGGCTGACTGATAGACAGACAGACAGATAGACAACAAAGTTATACTATAAAGTCCCTTTGAGTAACGGAACTCTAAAAATCAGCCCTAAGTCTAACATACAAGTATAGCAGTATGATTTAGCATTATCGGCCTTATAATGTTCCCACTGCTGGGACTCAGGCCTCCTCTCTTGGAGAGGGAATGGGCCATAATCCACCGCGCGGGCCCATTGCGAATTGGTGGATGTTACATGTCTTCGAATTTTTGGTTCTAGGACATGCCGGTTTCCTCACGATGTTTTCCTTCACCGTTTTAAGTGCAACTAATCTATTGTAAACATGAGCTTGTACAAGACTTAACAAGACTTAGCAGGTGCATGTGAAAGCGAGCAGCACAGACGCAGCACAGAACTTTCTTGGCGACGCCGCTTTCGCACGCCCGCATACATTTTCTTTGACGACGCTTTCTTTGACGTTTCTGACTGATTGATTTTCTTTCATGCTTGATTGTTGTATTATGAGTTACGTAGTTTTTTGAAGATGGCCTGTGTTGTTCTGAGGACTGTGTCTGATGCAAAATTATTGCTTAGCCAATGATGCGCAGTTGAGAGCAATGGTGGCCCAGTGGTAACTGCCCCGACTTGCAAGTTGTAGGTCGCGGGTTCAAACCCAGTCAGGCGCATTACTTTGTGTAATTAATTTCATCACCACTGCTCTCAAAATGGTGAAGGAAAACATCGTGAGGAAATCGGCATGGCCTAGAATCAAAAACTCGAAGACATGTGACGTCCATCAATCCGCAATGGGCCCGCGCGGTGGATTATGGCTCATTCCCTCTCCAAGAGAGAAGGCCTGAGTCCCAACAGTGGGAACATTATACGGCCGATAATGCTAAAAAAATATGATGCGTTATCCTTTCTTTATCTATATGTATAATTATGTAAAAAGAGGAAACTTACTGACTGAAAAATCACTGCACAGCTTAAACTAAAGGGCCTAGGAGGCGTACAATGTTACGCAAGGTTTCCTTCTATGATGAAGGCGAGCACTAAGACAGGATTTTCTAAAATTCGTCCCCTGAGGGGATGAAACGGCGGTCAAAATTTTTTCGTACTGAAACCTACTTACCTACGTGTTACCTACACACAAGTGAAGTCGCTTGCAGAAGCTAGTCTGTATATGAAAAAAAGTCCACCACCGAGTCTGTCTGTCTTTACGTGATATACTTACTCAAAAACGACTGCATCATTTTTCGTGCGGTTAAATGTATAATTTTGCTGGCCTCCACGATTTGACCGTCGTCTTTGGTTAATGTTACGCTCCCGTGGGTCGTAGCGTGATGGTATTCTCGTATAGCCTTCCTCCATAAATGGGCTATCCAACACGAACATTTTTTTTTTTTATTTGAACCAGTAATACCTGAGATTATGGTGTTCAAACAAACAAGCTTTATACTTTATACTTACTTATTGGTTTACTTGGATGCAAATTATAGTCGAAAAAAGTAGAGAATTTAAAAGATTTCGTGTGCTCCTGAAAAACTGTAATAAAGATTAATTAATTTAGCTTCGGTTTCTCGTAGCGTACGACTCCGAAAGGTCTGGAAACTCCACTGCCTCGACATAAATAATGGGTTGATATGATAAATTTCCCAATTATGTATTATTCATCGCAAAAAAATATACCACCTATACAACAACCATGATTAAACGGCAGAAAATTAATTAACAATAAAGATGATTGATTGAAAGAAATAAAGACAAATGCAGCCGACAAAATAGTCTATACTGACATTCTTCATCGGTGCGTTCTGAATTTGTAATTAATAAACCAAAAATATTTCCTGTCATTGTCTCGAATTGGCAACACTGAATACTAATGAGGCTGCATTGCATAACTTGAGTCATTTCGCGCGAAAAACAATGAACTAATAATAAACCTAATAGGCGATGCAACACAAATGCTGGGTAATAAAAACACTAACGTCCATTGAAGCTAGTTCTTTCTACAATTCATGAATAAAACATGTATGCAAATGCTAAGTTTGTCATTATGCAAGCATACAAAATATTTAAATTGGCAACTCGTGCAAAAAAAACCGGTCAATTTGAACTTCGAATCTCAAGAAATGTCAAATTAAGACAGGTCAAATTAGAGTTGCCAGACTGAAATTGCAAATAATTACACAAAGAATAATTTCTACTGTGTATTTTTCTTTACATTTTTGTAAACAAAATACAGTACCTACTTATGAACTTTTGCATCGATCGACACTTCAAAATCTTTTATTCGAGTCTTATTTGCTAACCAAAACTAACGGCCGAAACTAATAACCTATCGATCTCCAGTTTTGGCATACTGGAGATTGTAAAACAAATGATACAATACAAAAATTATCATGTTTTCTGTTGTTTCATTTGTTTTTCTATCTTCGATATGTGACATAGGTTATTGGTTTCGGCTGTATGACAACAGCAACATACAATTATAACGTACAAAATAAAACAAACAACATTGTATTCTAAACACTACATCTTAAGGATGTTTATCACATGCCATGCCATTGTATCACTATGTTGTCAAAACTGACAACACATGTTTAGAATACAATCCACGTTGCCGATGGAATGTCCATTGTGTGAGTTAGCTAAACAATGCTCCGTTCTGTGCAGATATTTTGACGTTTATGTACGCTTATAGGTTGAGATAAAGCGATATAAGAATATAATAAAACAAGTGACTGTCTGTCATCGCCATGTGAGGTTGTATGATAGTTTCTATTGCACATAGGGACCTCCTAGGAGATTCTGCCTAGCCTTTTCCCAACTATATTGGGGTCGGCTTCTAGTTAAGCCGGATTTAGCTGAATACCAGTATTTTATGAGGAGCGGCTGCCTACCAGACCTCCACAACCCATTAACTGGGGTAACACGGTACTTCGTGGCAAGACTGGAGTCAGATTTACCAGCTTCTGACTATCCGTAACGACTGCCAAAGATGTACAAATGACAGCCGGGACCTAGGGCTTAACGTGCTTTTCAAGGCACGAAGGAAACTCGTTATGTTAAGATGGTCACCCATCCATAGACCAACCTTGGCAAGCGTTGCTTAACGTTGAAGATCGACCTGTGCGGCTGTTATTATCAAGCCACAAGCTCCTCCTAGGAGATTGCAGCACATTTTACCTCGTGTCCGTCCGGTAATCGTCCGGACCAAGTCCGAGTGGTCGACAGCATGTAATGTTCCACGCGCACCTTAAGAAGATATCAGCAGAGTCGAATCCTACTGGGGCTGTGGGTTGTGCGAAAGAGAACCCCGAGGCCCTAGAACGAAGGCAATGAAGGAACATAGGAGTGGTTTTAGTCAGTAAAATCCTTCGTTCCGCCCAAGAGTGGGAGAAGTCATTAGGCGATTTCCCATCTACAAAAAAAAGTTTTTATCCTAAACAACATACCTATAATACTTACTAAAATGAAATCTATTTTGTTCGGTTACCACTTGAAGTTTGAACCACACAAAAAAATATACAGTTACATTAGTAAAACCTTAAAATCAAGATTACACCATCGATTTGAAATCAATAGGTAACAGCAATTTCTATGGATTCATACCACGCTTAAATTGTAAACGCGCTCAGGCGCTTTGAAATCACGACCCTATAGCTATTGAGGCACCAAATCGTTACCTAAGGCAGCCATATAAAACATTCGCCTGCTGAGAGTTATCCTGCAGCCCGAATCAGGCATCTGTTCTCTCTATCCATATCCATATCCATACTAATATTATAAAGAGGAAAGATTTGTACCTATTTTTGTATGTTTGTAATCAAAAAGGCTCAAAAAGTACTGGGCCAATTTAAAAAATTCTTTCACCAATAGAATGCTACGTTCTTCCAATTTGACATAGGCTACATTTCATTTTGAAAAAAATTAGGGATCCTTGGTAAAATTTGAACAATGTAACCGAAGGTGTAGAAAAATGACACTAAAAAAAGTGTTTTATATCCAAATTTCCAAAAATAAATAATTATCTACCCCGTGCGAAGCCGGGACGGACTGCTAGTTTTAAATATAGTTTCTTCTGAGTCATTATTTTCTATAATAATATTTGATGACTAAAATGCTTTCTAATGTTTCTTTTTTTTGTTCTTTAGAATTTATGAGACATATACTCGTACATGAGCATTAAGTTATATATAAAAATGAAAAATGATACAATACTGTGATGATTTTATCAACTTTTTGCGAATGTGTTCACGTTCTTCGTGACACTTTAGGTATCTTTAAAGCTACAGTGAAAATAATAAACTAGTGCTCCTTACAATCAACAATCGCATCACTGCTTACCATCAGGTGGAATCTTCAAGTACTAGTTTACTTTATTAAAAAAAATATACCCAACAGTTATAAAAGATTATTATTATCTAAATGGTATTTTCTTTTCTTTTAAACCTGCCAGAATGTCTCTACCACCATACGGTGGTAGATACAGCCACAGTAGGTACCTTTGCGTTGAAGACTAAATAAGTAAATCATGATATTACACAATCAGGAATGAGAATGCTAACAACTTCGCATAGACTAAATACCTTTGCTACGGA
The DNA here is from genome assembly GCA_030763345.1 of Mythimna separata. Classification (NCBI taxonomy): domain Eukaryota; kingdom Metazoa; phylum Arthropoda; class Insecta; order Lepidoptera; family Noctuidae; genus Mythimna; species Mythimna separata. The sequence continues at coordinate 11,201,456 of CM061190.1, forward strand.
AATGGACATTTAAACTGGTTTCAAAGAATGCTTGCTATTTCCCCTCTCTTATACAATCAACACAAGTCTGCTTTGGTACGTTGACAACTATGATTAAGTGTTTGTAACCTTTTTTACAATTCCGTTAACTTTTAATTGCTCCACGTGAGAGGCGATAAAAGTGTCCAATTATTACTTTATTTAAGATAAAAGAGTCGACGATTAATAAAAATTCCTGCTAGTTAACCTTACTGTTAAAAAACACGCAGATTTTATCAACCACTAGCTGAACCCCGCGGTTTCACCCGCATTTTTGGTTACTGCTCCGCTCCTATTAGCCTAAATGGGCTAATGAATGGGCTATCTAACAGTGAAAGAATTTTTCAGATCTGACCAATAGATCCTGAGATTAGCGCGTTCAAACAAACTCTTCCGCTTTATAATATTAGTATATATAAACATCTAAAAACAAAAGCTATAATAATTGTTTGTTTTGTTTCAGCTTGAAAAAGAAGGAAAACTCCTGCACCCGCCGAGGTCACCAAACACGTCACATTCGAACAACTCGACGCTAGAAACCAAACAGAGTAAGAGCGGCATCAAGAAGATGATATCAGACAAGATCATCACTTCAACGACTCTAGAGAGAAATAAGAAAGAGAAGAAAGATGGTCACACAACTCTAGAAAGAGAAAACGAAAAGAATAGCAAACTTGCAAACAAATCAAGGTTGTCTGACATCCCACCAGCAGTCAACAAACCTGAGAGGAACAATAAGAGACAGTCAACTGACAGTGACATACAAATTATCCAACCGGAGAATGGTATCGCAGCCATGAGTCACATTGAACAATCAGAAACCCAGAAAAGAGAATATGATCCGAAAAGAGCCATGAAATTCGGTATCAGAGTCCTACCACCAAATGTACCTGATGACGGAGTCTTAAAACAAAAGAACGTCGAAAACGGAGTCGTTGCTGTAGAGAAGAAATCTGTTGACGAAATTGACAAGCCAGAACCACAACGTCCCGCACCTACAACTCAGATTAAACACGAAAACGAGACAGAACAAAAGAAACCAGTTGTTGCTAAACGTAGAGAAAAGATGGCTCCTCCGATTCCCAATGCTAGAAATAAAGCTAATGAATCGGACACTACTATTACTAGTCTAGAATCGTCAAGAACATCTGAGACCTCTGTAATGACGACATTCGCCAGATGTGACCTCAATTCTAGTGGAATTAAAAGGGACGAGAATGGAATACCTCAGGAGTTACCACAACACATGCTAGATGCGGCAAACGCAGCTAGAACTAACAGAAAGAGCTCTACTGACGTCATTTATGAGAAAGAAAAAGTTGAACACAAGAAAGAGGAAGCTCCTAAACCGAAGAAATCCAAAGGTAAAGCTCCCTCACCACCTGATACTGAGAAAAACAAAACTGATGATAGTATTCTAGAACAGTTGAAAAATGTCAATGATTTCTTAAGCAATGAGAAGGAGCATTCAAGTCTTTTACATGACTCTATTGTGTCAGCCAGGTCTTCCAATGCATCACAAATAAATACCTCAACGCCAAAGGTCAGCAAAACAAAGAGTACTAGTTCTACCCGTCTTGAAGAGTCCATCAACTTCAGTCAAGATGACATTTACGATATTGTCACAAAGCCCTTCAAACGAGAAAGTGATTCTCTGAACAATTTCTTTGAAGACTCAAAGTCTATCATGTCTTCCAACCAAGATGTTCATTCAGTAAGGTCTCTGAACCAAAGTGATAAGAGTGAGAAAGGTTCAACCACTATAGAGCTGAATAACAGTGATATAACCATCCACAGTTCACCAAATAACGAAACAGTTCATTCTGTATCAGATGATACTTCGATTTTGGATGAGAATGAACGTAAAGCAGCTTCGCTCGGTGATTTATCTAGATTTGAAATGAGAGCTAAAGCTAGTAAACCAGCAACGGGAACTCTAGAAAGGGCTCAAAGTCTAGATATATCTGCAGAAGATGCTGAGAACCACCAAGAAAGTACCATTTCACCTAAGAAACGGAAAGCTATGTCTGTAGTCGAAACTACTTTCTTTGATTCTGGACATGAAGATGCTCTACCTGATATGATTGATTCGGATAAAGGTGTTGTCATCAAACACAAAGAACCTAGGTTAAGTCTGAATATTGCTAAAACATCAGCTATAGAAGGACTTAACACTTTCCAGAGAAATCGGTTGAAGAAGGGTTCTGAATTTGGTAACTTGGAAGATGCTATAGTGAAGGGATCTTCTAGCTCTGTTGATTCTGAGAGGAATGATGAACATAGCTTTAGTAAGCCCAAAGAATTCGAGCTTTATAAAGAACCAGAACACGAAACTTCTGACCATCTTGCTAGACGGATAATGGATGAGAACATGAAAGTCCATTTGAAACTTGTATCTGAATTCGCCAAATCGACATCAGATGGAAGTAACATGAGCTCTTTGGATAGTACGCAAGAAATCGTACCGGTTGTTTCTGAAACCAAACCAGCGACAGCTAAATACGAGGAAAAACTGACAATGACGTATGATACAAACGTACCAGATGACCTGAAGATGTCTCGTAATACATACGTAAACAGCTTGGAAAGACCCAAGTCCGATATGATGAAGAAACTGCTCGCCAAAAATCCGATATTAAACGTACACATTGACCAAAGCCCTGAAAAAGAAAAGCATGAAGCCAGTACCAGTAAAGAAACAGCACAAACAGATGCTTTCAAATCAGCAATGCATCAACCAGACATTGTTAATTTCGACTTAAAAACATCACAAGCAGAAAAAGTTAGAGACTACGATGACTTTGTCAGTAACATCAGGATCGGATCAAACAATAACAGTCTTAATTACAAAAAGAAACTCGAAACATTTTCCTCAGAGTGGACGGAACCCAAAGATTTAAACACCAATACCAATGTCGTAACCATAACTACGGAGAAAGTTGAGCCTGTTGTTGAAAAACGGGAAAGATCGACGAAGACGTTTCATGATCACACAAAGTCTATTGAGATAGGTGAGCCTACCATACGGATGATGCCACCCGATGTCCTTGAAGGTATAAGACGAAGACACGATGAACGAGAAAGGACCTTATACATGGAACCTGCAAACGTATCTTTGACGATGACGCAAGAACCCGTACAGAAAACTGTAACGGTAAATGTCAACGAAGACGAATTCGGTAACAAAGTGATCACTCAAAATGTTGAGAAAATATCAACTAAGTACATCACATCTAAAGCCGAAGCTCCTTTACAAGTAGAACAGATTAGCTTCGGTATCATGAGAGGAGGAGAGATTAATGAAATGCAGTTAGAAGAAGGAGATGTTAAAGATATCGATAAGAGAGTACTGGATGAAATCAAACGGCAAAATCCCAACATGCACTTCACTACCGATGAACCCGCTTATACAAGAACAGAAACCATCATACTAAACACAACAGAAATGGATGAAGAGCAAGCACAGGCGCTGATGGAGAAACTGAAAAATGATCCGAGTTTCATGTCGCAGAAAACGCCAGAAGAACTCTCGCGGATGGGAATCAGAATTGTTCAAGATTTAGAAGACGTACAAACCTCAAGCCAAGATGCAGTTGAACTCACCAAAACAAGATATTCCATCAATCCAACTATAACAGAAATACAAAAAGACTGCAAAGATATAGACAGTCATAGAGACAAACACATCACAGAAATACAAGTAGTCACACCTCGTACAGAACAGTTGCAGAAACAAAAAGAAAGCAAAGACAAAATATTGAGCAGACAGAGAGCGCCGCCTTACGAGGAGCCCCCGCTGTCCTACGAGCTAGACATTGAACTACTCAATGATTTCATTCTCAACGAAAGGCACTTCTCAGCTAAACAACTCGCTGACGCGCAAAAACGATCGAAATCGAACCAATCGAACGAACCAAAGAAACAACGTCATTCTGACTTCGACCTACCAAGAAACACTACAATCAAATTCCGCACAGCAACCTACGAATCTCCTAAAGGCACTATAGTCACGAGCACAGATTTAGAAAACCGGAGACTATCGCAACTAGACCAACTGCAGTTACGGTCTCAAGAACAACAAAAACCGCAGATTTCTGCGAAACCGAGTAACATACCGGTCAAAGCGGAGAAAATTAAGCCTCTGGCGCCGGGAGTTTCGTCGAAAATACCGGTTTTTACGACGCAAAAGTCGTTGAGTCAGGAGAATTTGAGTGATACTAAGTTCTCTCTGCCTCGGTCGCCACCACCGCAATTCAGTAGTTCTGGTAACATTTCTGTGACGTCGATTATAAAGAGCAGCTCTAGGAGTCCAAGTGGTGGGAAGCTGTGAACATAATATGATTTGTTTTATTGACGGAAGTCAATAAGATGGTTTTAAAGATCATCATTACACTTTGTTTGACAGGCATACACCATTCACCAAATGGCTTGTAACGCAGGCTTCCAGCCAGTATTAGGAGCGTTAACATACAGACAGACCATTGCTCATGTTCGGATAACATAGTGAATGGTCGATTCCAGTCAATATTTATCTGATTCGATTCCGAATCCGGATGACTCAAAATTCAAAAAGGACGACTATCCAATCGACTTTACAGACGTGCGCCAAAGTCGAGCTATGGTACAATTTGTGGCTATACAAGTTCAGAATCATATGCGTGACTTTAATGGCTAAAATATCAGCTTTGCCGAAGATATATCATCGAATGTATGTAATGATCTTTAAAAGTATACACATAAGAGTCACATTATCAGAATGTGAATGTATATTATAAGTTACACTAAAGTAGTAATTGAATACAAATTGTATAAAATCCTGATATACATAAGTTTTAATAAAAATAAATATATTAAAGATATGCGTTAATTACGATTAGGCTTAATCTATTCAAAGTGTCTTATAAAGTGCCACAAACACTAAAATGTATTTTTAAATATACATAGGTACTTTTCTTTCTTTTTTTCTAATTGTCTATTCCAAAAGTGCCTTTTAGAATACTTAACGATTTTATAAAACATATTTAAGAATATCTTATTTACTTACTTTTTGACAGAATTTTAGGTTGTGAAAATAAATCTAAATAATTTAATAGAATTTTATTTTATGTCACAATTTTAATATTTAAAGAAAACAAATGAAATAATGATGAGATTGTATAATTATTGTATAATTAAAATGTGCTTATGTATTACCATTTGACATTCCGTCCGAAAGTATTACCAATATTAAATATTAAGTTTATATAGTACTTAAGAACTTATGTAGGTTCACAGCGGTTATTGCAGAAACAAAGATTTCTGGGCCATTTTCTATATAAGAGTAGTTTAGTTCTCATGACTTTTTTACATAATGGTTCAAGATTCATCAAATTGAAAAATTAAAACAAATTGAAGATGAAAATGTCCGATTTAATTACATTTTTGATGTACCTGGTAGTAGGGCCTGTTTTTAAAAATGGTACTATTTCGGATCACTTTAAAAATCGAACACGTACCTCAGTTTTAAAAAAGAGAATGAATTTAAAAATGCACTGTATTGCCAATAAAAAATAATGTCGACGTATCGGGTAGACCATTATGCAAAAAAGCCATAATATTTATTAACATTATTTTTGTTGAAGTTGATAAAAGTCGATGATTAAATAAGTAACGGTCTTCTTGGAACAATTACAGTTAACATGTTATTCTATCACAGTTATAAATAATGTATTTTATCGATGTATTATAAATAAATACGAATAAAATGTTTGGCAATTGTTTTATTTTAAAATGTTTATTATTATTTCTTCTACCTTTAAACGTAGATTATGTCATGGAATTAACTAGAAATATTGAAATTGGCACGGCTGTAGTAAGTACAGCAGTCACTGGGTACTTATTAGAACGATAATGCACTAGCGGCCAGGTCGCGGCGGCCGCTGGCCGCGTGCGGACAGGTGCGCGTGCTCTATGGCGGTTTCATACTAATGTATGTCTATGTATCTCGATGGCCGCCGCGACCTGGCCGCTAGTGCGCGCCTGGCCTTACACTCTACTAAATTACGACCTTTAACAGATTAATAACCACGTGCTCGTATAATAACAATAATAAAAAGAAAAACGATTCCTACGAACTCATAAAGTATTCCTTGCAATTCGATTTACATTGTTTCTTTAATGCTTTTTTCAACTTCTTTTTACATTTGTGCTCTGAACATGCGTTTTTGTAAGCCGCCTTGCACGCCTGGCGACAATATTTTGATGCTTTTTTCTCACACGACCTCCATCGATTTCTCAAAACTGTCGTATTCTGGCTTTCAAGGTTCAAATTAGCGATCTTCTTCATAATTTTGTTTTTTAAGTAATCATCCTCATGATAATAATATTCTTCTTTGTCGGTGTCTGAGTCGCTGTCGGTGTCCGATTCGGTGTTGGAAGTCGATTCGGTATCGGAGTCCGATATCGTATCGGAGTCTGAATCTTCGTCAGAATTGAAGTCTCCTGATGTGTTTTCGTCATAAGATTGGGGTGTTAAACTTTGTAACCATGGCAACATTATTTGAGGACTTTCAACCCAAGGTAACATTGCCTCGGATTGCATAGGTATTGTTTCTTCTGATTCTTCAGTGTCCTGTTAATCATAATAGTTAAAACTTAATGTAAATCGATTTTAGTTTATTAACTGCCAATTTCTTCACTCAACGTAACAACCAAAGTGACAGCCAAACTAACGTCATAAAGTAATAGGTAGGTAATAACGGTTAAATTCGTTTCTTCACAATTTTAACTGTTAGTTTTGTCCTTAACTTTAACTGCTCATTGAAAGGCTGTTAAATCCAAAGTCACTGTCATTTTGACAAAATTGTATAGGTTTCACTGCGTTTATCCCTACATTTTATTTAGGTCGACTTTTAATTTAGCTGTCACTTGGATGAAAACATTGACAAGATGATAGTTGCTATTGACAACAGTAATGGTCAAGGAAAAGTTATTGCTTTAGTTTTAGTTTTAGCTTTTTTGAAGAAATCGGCCGTCAGTCCATAAATTAAAGTAAGATAAACAAAAGAATAAAATGGAAGCAAATTCAAGAACTGCTGAAAAAAGTTTGAAAATGCTTTAGAATATGTTCAGGAGTCTTGGTTCTAATAACGCTGCTCGCCCACGACAGATTTTCTGTAGGTCCGATAATCGTCACATAATCCTATAGTGTATTCTGACCGACTTTTTGTAGGCCGTGTGCGTTGCACTATTACTATCAGTGTGTTCTATTTTTCATCTATAAAAAATCGTTCACCGATTAATTATCGGTCGTAGGCGGGCAGCGCAATTGGATTTAAAACTAAAAGATGATGAAGACATACACAATGTCTACACAGAGACGTATAGCTATAAAATTGAAAATTGTTCTTCTACGTAGCGTTCCCAGCAGCTATTAAGTTTGAATTGAACTAGAAGCGGCAAGAATTTACACGCACAATGTTCCAGCGGGACTAAGTGCAGAAACCAGAACACAAAGAAGAAGGCAAGAATTTTCTACACTATCTGGATTGATAACGTCAACCTCAAAAACGTACCCACAAAAGGGTATGTTATCTCTTTCTACCATGGTGTCCATAGACTGGTAAGAAAGGGACACATTACCTCTTTCTATAGTCTTGCTGGGTACCTTTTTGCCCTTTCGCTTGTCAATAAAAAAATAAATTTAATGTCAATGAAAATAAAGTACATTTCAGGACGTGTAATATTACTTCGTAATCAATCCAGGATATACAACCTGCTACCAACCCTTGGTAGCAGGTAGGTATAGTCCGTCTAATGAAAGCGCGACCTGAGAAAAAGAGGTTAATTATTTTGTATGTGGTATTACTAACTAGTAGGAGCATCATGTCTTGACACTTCACAATTGTTTTTTTATTTCCTACAAATGCGGCTGAATAATGTTGCCAATTAAATTTAATATAAAATCCTGATGAATTAATTTTCGAAATAAGATTAATTCGGCCTTACGTCAACGATAATCAGGGTCATTGTCCTCGACGGCTTTTCTTCTGAATTACTCTCTGGGACAGCCATGATTTCCACTCCTGTTCGTAAGGCTTGTTTCTCTCCAATTACAGCCTGAAAAAGGTTCGTCATCGATCGTTACAAACAGTGAATAAATTATAAATTAATGAAATATGAAGGGAAGATTCTAATCGACTTTTTACACCGACTGCTCGATAATGGCACTGTTATGTAACCTGCACTTAAAGCAAGTCGTTATCACCTAAGTAGGGAGATAAGGCAGTATGGCCGATGTCTAGGGCATAATGAGATATTTTGAATTTAGAATGTCAAATACCATTATTATGAAGAAAAAAAAACGCTTTCAGTAAATTAAAATGATGTGCACCAAACAAATTTATTCAAAAATGAAACTGGCCACTAACAAAAAAAATAATAATAAAAAATGTGGTTAGTGAGGAAAAGGTTAAGGAGGTTCTAAAAAAGAGTAACGAATATTGAAGTAGTGAATTTTGAAATAATTCCCATATAACTTATAAATAATGCTCTGTATTTTTTAATGTATTTATAATTTGTTTTATACGGTACATAGTAGTTAATTAATCGTACTAGACTTTTAATTATCTCACAGATGGTGTAACAAGTAGAGTATCCAACACGGGGATAAAGCTGTCTTTGTCTTGGGCGGCTTGAATTCCTCATTTCACTTAGGTTTCTCTATTAACTCCCTCGCAATGCTCTGGGGTAAAGTAATCCCTCACTTTAGCAACCTTCGTTTTGTTCGGAATTCAACATGCGGACCCTCGCCTTAAAGATACTACTATATTCCCATAATCTACTATTTTACACCACCTGCTCGATAATACCTTATTATGTGTCATATAACCATCAAGGAAGCAAGTCATTCTCTCTTTAGTGATATAATAATAATGCAGTATGGACGATCTCTAGGGAATAAAATGAATTTAGAACGTCCAAAACCAATTATTTTGAAAAAAATAACACGTTAATTGAATTAAAATGTATGTGCATCAAACAGGTTTATTCAAAAATCAAACTGGCCACTAACAAAAAAAAAGAATACAAAATGCGGCTACTGAGCTGAGTATTAGGTATGTCTACCCTATGCATTACCTATACGAATAAATTATTTGATTTGACGAGTCTTGAAAAAAATAACGAATCCTGGAGTAGTTAATTTTGTTTTAGTTAATTATTTCCAAACATGATTGTCAAAATTAACTTGTAAATAATAGGTACCTACTCTATATGTTTTTTTTAAAGACACTGCTTTATCTCATAATCACATAATCTACTATTGAAAGAGAACTGGACGCATACTTATTACGAGTGCTGGTTCGATCGAGGAGACCAGGAAAATAAGTCCTCTATAGACTAGCTTTTGCCCAATGGTGGGAAAATTCTAAGAAAACTAAGCAAAAATTATTTTGATTCATCTGCCTAGCCTTTTCCTAACTAAATATTGGGGTCGGCTTCCAATCAAGTCGGATTTAGCTAAATACCAGTATTTTATGAGGAGCGGCTGCCTACTAACAACCCATTAACTGGAGTAACACGGTACTTCATGGCAAGACTGGAGTCAGATTTACTGGCTTCTGACTATCCGTAACGACTACCAAAGATCTACAAATGACAGCATTATTATTATTTTTGATTAAGTATTATATATTATAACTTTGTACTTACACCATAAAATAACAACATCGCAGCAACTACATGTATATTCATTGCAGTGATTGAAAGAATGAAAGTCGATCGACCTTTGCCAACATTAAATTTTCAATTAATTTTTAGATTACCTTTTGTAATTTATTATTGTTTTATATTACTGTTTGTTATGTACAACCTTGTGCCATAATATTACAAGCCAAAGTTAAACCAGCCAATCGATTTGGCGAAGGTTTAGTCTATCGGTGAAAGTTGGTAAGTTAGTATTTACGTACTTAGGTAGGTTACCTCAATTTAAAATCGATTAAACGCACCAAATGGAAAAACCAAAAATATTGTACATAAAAAAATACAAACATCCGAATTGAGAACATCCTCCTTTTTTAGAAGTCGGTTAAAAAGACATACGTACTTTGAAAAAAAGCCAACATTTATGTCATCTTCCGTTCGCTAAGGACCAAGCCCGAGCCGATGATGGTTTGTTATGTTCCACATCCGCCTCAAAGAGATATCAACAAAACTGATTGGGTCTAGTAGGGTCGATGCATATAAATTCTTTCTTAGTTCTCGTGTTGATCGAACCCAAATTTTGTCCGACCATTATTTAGCCTCCTGGACAGCTCGGTTTTTGGCCTCGTATACGTCGTTGAAGGTGCAAGTAGTTGTACATGCTGGGCAGGAAAGAAGATGACGCATATCCTGTGAAGGGGTACAGTATTTGCGTATCAAGTGTCAAAAAAATTCATTTTAGCCTGATTGTTGATAGCAGCCAATCCACCAGTCGGTTCAGAGATTTCCAGATTGGTCACTGCAGTTCGTGTCCTGGTGCATACTAGGGCTGCGGGAATGCTCCAAAGAGTTAGCGCTGCTCTGGAACGCAAATGGAAACTGAAGAAACACAGGTGGGTTGTGGTCAGTTATAGTATGCTCTTGCTTTACTAAAAACGTTTATTGTCATACAATAACTTTTATATATGTCGTAGCCATCGTACAACTGGCTATTTCATCAATGGCCGAAGCTAGGTTAGTTTGAGATGGCCATTTCATGAAGTGGCCAACCGTAATGTGAAATGGCCGACTTCATCATGAAACGGTCCATTCTACGATATGGCTAGGATATAAACATAAGAATTAACTACGGTACTATTTCTACAGAATGGTGCGGATGACAGCTGTCAGATTCATATAGCGTAACTACCTGTCCTTAACTCTCATTTTAAAGATGCATATTTTCGCCCTGCTGTCATCTTACCCTTGCTAAAAAGACCATAGGTAGTTACCAATTTTGTCGTGTGAGTTGTTAGAAGAGGTTTTTGTCCTGTGGTCAATTACTAATAGGGGCCTAGCTAACGCCGAATCAGCCGTATCATTGTATGCCCCCCCCTCGTTTCCGGGACCCGGTAGGAAGCATAAAAGTACAGTCCAAAAACTCAAATTCTCACTATTGAGACGCTCTCAAGCTATTGGCCTGTCGAATTGCTTGTTTTTTTTTATTATTTATAGGCTCGCGCTTGACCACATCTCACCTGATGGTAAGCGATCATGTGGTCGACGATGGAGCACGTTTGCCTAGAAGCGACCTATTCACTCTTGACTTAAAGACCCCTTGGTTGTAGCTATCAGGAAACACAGACCCCGGCAAATTTTTCTAGTATTAGTCACTGTTCCAACAAATAAACGGTTTTTCTTTCTTTCTTCTTTCTAATGAAACATTATAAAAGGGGTATTGTTTTTATTACGAAATACCAAAACCTAACTAGCATTGGGTTTTACAGCAATCTGATAAAATATATTTTTATTTTTTATTATATTATGGAGCCTCGAGTCTTGCCAAGTACCGTGTTACCCCAGTTAATGGGTTGTGGAGGTCTGGTAGGCAGCCGCTCCTCGTAAAATACTGGTATTCAGCTAAATCCGGCTTGACTGGAAGCCGACCCCAATATAGTTGGGAAAAGGCTAGGTAGATGATGATTATATGGAGCGTCTTAGGGATTGGCTACGCTGGTTACTAACTACGCTACACTATATCCCTTTCCCTATTCTTCATAAGCCGCTCTGTCCTTATCCCTTATAAAATGATTTGGACAACTCTTCTTGCATTCCCTTTTGAGCATCCTCTTGGCTCTGCTAGAACACTTGCGTCTCCGACAAGCTGACTTAAAGGCCCTTAGACACGCTTTCTTGCACATTTTAGCCGCTTTTCGGACACAGCTTGATTGCCATCTTCTCGTCTCAAATTCTTTTCTTAATACTTTGTTTTCGCGACCAGGGAAATATTCTATAGATGAGGACCCGGGAGGTTTGTCTTTAAAGTTGGCTTCGTCTTCTGAAGAAGTAGGATCTTCTATTGAGACCTTCTGGTGACTGTATTCGCTAGCTATGTCTGAGCTGACATGCTTTTGTTTCGCTTTTATTGAGGGCTGAAATGATAAGCAAAATTATTCTTATCACTATACACATAGTGTAAAACAAAGTCGCTTTCTCTGTCCCTATATTCCTTTGTATGCTTAGGTAAATCTTTAAAACTACGCAACGGATTTTGATGAGGTTTTTTTACATAGATAGAGTGAATCAAGAGGAAGGATAATACGAGTATGTATAATACATGCATAATATAGTAGGGAAACACTGATAGTTTTGCACCCATGCGAAGCCGGGGCGGGTTGCTAGTTCTTTATAACAGAAAGCCCCTCACCGCTTCTATCTGTCTGTCTGTTCGATATAAATTCAAAAACTACTGAACGAAGTTTTCAGACGGCTTCTCCTCTTCATGAATCACTTTATCGGCTTTCGTGCGACAGAGTGATTCGTGAGGAATGTTTAGGTGAAGTAATACTGTATGCATACTGTAGAAAATTTCAGAGATTTAAGTTTAATTTAGCATTATTGTTAGGCTGTGTGGCAGCAGCAACAGCATCCCACAAATGATAGCCTGTAAGATGACAGTCGTCTGGTGTGGAACCTTACCCAGAAGATTAACTTTTAGTTATTAATATCAACATCATCATCTCAGCCGAAAGACGTCCACTGCTGGACATAGGCCTCCCCCAAGCGTCGCCTAATGTTAACAAACTAACAAATAATGAATAAAATAAAATAAATAAACTAAGGGCCTGTTTCACAATGTCCGAGTAGCCACTACTTCCTGAATAAATTCAAAAATGGAACAGAATTTCTATGAAATTATCTGCCAAGTAAGTTATCGGAAACTTAATCATAGGTGGTGAAACAGGCCCATAGTGTTTTAAGATCATACTAACAACTTTCTTGTAATTCTTCTTCTTATCGTACGGTTAGTGGCCAACCTGGTGTCAGAGTTTTCAAGCCGCCCGCAGGTGTCTGATTTGGCTTAACGACTGCTGTCAGTTGACAACAACCGGGACCGACTTTTTATGTGCCCTTCGAAGCACGGAGACGCTCAGATGAAATACCACTAAACGGTCACCCATCCATGGACTGACCGCGCCAAGGGTTGCTTAACTCGCTAATCGTTTACCGATTAGTGAGCGCAACTGGCTATGAGCTCTTGTAATTAATGGCCTTATATGTCTAATTAAATAAATTAAATTAAGTTAGGGCGGGTTTTCAGTTGCAAATAAAATATTATATTGGCCTTAGGAAGTAGAATTGTAACTGTAATGTAGGTGGCTAGGTAAATATTGTAAATATTATACGAGTTTTATCTACATGAGCAATTTTATATAGTAAGTAGCTAGCCAAATATATAGTGCAAAAAAAAAAAGTTACTCACGAAAATGTTCAGCAACACAATCGCAACAATAAAATCCATGTTCTATATGAAGAGATTAACTTGAGGAAGTAGGTAAACATAACATTTACATATTTTTTATATTTTATTTTATTTTTATTGCGAACCTTTACTTTGTGTAACCCTGCCCGCCCACGTCCGATAATCGGTGATAGATTTTTTGTAGGTGAAAAATAGAACACAGCAATAGTGCAACGCACACGTCCTAAAAAAAGTCGGTCAGAATATATGATATTTTTTACAATTATCAATGTTCCGTCCGAAAGATTGCAGTGGAACATCAATAATGTTTTAAATGCCTCATTTGGAACACTTAAACACTCTTTGCCATACATGACCTGCAGTCATTTTAAAATTTAAATTAAAACGTTAATAGTGTAAATATATTTATGACCAGAATTAAAAATGTAGTGTACTCGTATATGCGACAGAACAGATCACGATTCGTATCTGTGTTTATATCTTTTGAGCCGATGTTCCAAATATTACAAACACAGAAATCTTAATAATAACGCAATAGGAGTCGCAAAGACGCGCGCCTTATTATTAAGATTTCTGTGGATCCAAATGATACATATCATCTAATATTTCTCTGTCTCAGTGTGACTATGAAGCCACGTAACAGATTCATATCAATCTATCAGATCATTATATCTTTTGAGCCGAGGATTTTCCAAATGTTCCAAATGATACCAGGCTTTCGAAAAATTTCACTATTTCAGAAGCAAATATTTCAATCGTAAAGACGAAGGATCTCATTTTGCCCATGCCAGTACAAAACAGGTGAAACTAAATAAAATGCCAAATGAAACTTTATTAGCTAAATCGACAAGTACACTGTTTGTTGATAGTTGGGATGTTATTTATCACAAACTGCAGAATCGAACACTTTTTGACAATTAACGTCACACTCTGTTTTTAAAATTTTCTTAGCTCTACGAGAGCAGGTGCGTCTTTTGCAGACGCCTGAATGGGCTGCGTTGCAAGCTGTGCTACATTTCTCTGCCTCGTTAATATTTGCATTAATACATTCAGTTCTTCGTATCTTTGACTTCAGAGTTTCTTCGAGTGTTTCGTGACCGTGTTGGTGACCTCGTCTAGTTATGATTTTGGGATTGTCATTTGGTGCTTCTAGGTAGTCATCTTCCTCTTCACCGCCAATTTCTGTCGATTTGTTAGGCATGTCCTCGTTTCTTCTTGTGGCAGGATCAGCAGTCTGTAATAGTATTATTTAATTTATTATTTTTATTTTTATTCAGCCTATACTTCCCATCTGCTGGGCAAAGGCCTCCCCCAACTTTATTCAAGTAATCTTTTCTCAAGCCTCCTCAAACCAGCCGGTGTAGTAGCACGTAGTAGTTCCACCATCTTTTCCTACGTCAATCTCAGCGGCTTCCTCCATCCTCAGCTACCCCATTTTGTAAAGACTTCTTGTCCAGCGGTCACTTTATAAATAGCTACTTAATACTACAATCCTTTTGACTATTGATTGGGCTGGTTCACTTGTTGACTATTAATCATACTTTGACATATCGAAAACTCTAAATTGTACTACCAAGTTCACGATAAACCGTAGTGTTCTATACATTACCTTACATGATCATTAATTCACTAATGAATACCTTCAGAACCGACTGATCTACCGTGCTATTCTCATGTTTTTCATTTATTCAAGTTATTTTCATGGCTGTAAGCTGCGACGAGCTCGACGTCGAGACAGCCTTCAAACAGCGAACGCAAATGTATGAAGAACTGTTATTGTCAATTGCACTAGCGCACATGGCTGTGGAAACTGTGAGTTAACTTTTAGAGAATAGCATAGCTGGACTAAAACAACGTAAAGTTAAATCACGACAAAAGATTTGAAGGATATAATAATAAACTTTGCCAAGGAATAATTTATTCAAGTTAAATAGAAATGAATGCAATTTTTTTGTACTTTGCAGTTTCATAGGAGCTAACATATCTCAGGAACAAAAGTTTCTTTGCAACTGGAGTCGCATCCTTTAATAAGTTCTCTCCGAGATCCGACAGTGCACGTCAGTCGACTACAAACGTCCTGTTGTGTCCTGCGGCATGCTCTTATGCATTTCACTACTTTGCTGTCAATTTCGCTTACGCATCTTCTTTGTAATTCTTTCTTTACTTTTACTCTTTCGTTACGCAACACTTTGTGTCTCCGTGTTTCCTTTTCTTCTTCCGTTTCTTCATTTTCTTGCTCTGTTCCATATTTATCGTTAGTGTTTTGCTTAAATTTGTCGTGATTTCGTTGTATTATTCTATCAATACTGTCGTTTTCATCGCTTACACTCTCAATGGTTAGCGAGTTCTCTCTATCTTCATTATATCTTCTTGATAATGCTTTCTTTTCCTGGAAACAAAAAATGTCTTATTACTATTAATGTATTTTGTAACTTATAGCTTTTTGTTTTATCTGTTTATAGTTTACTCACTTGTTTGTTTCGGGATTGCCTGAATAGTTAAACTGTTGCCGCTAAATTATCTTCCTCAGCTGTAAGTATCTATATATTTCTATGAACCTGATTCAAATGCTAAGTTCTAAGACATTCCGTTGGATTGATAGCAAAAATACCGCCATTGTTTTCATCTCTTCTTAGGTCAAACTCACTTTTCCGAAGAGGAGTATCCGACACTACCTAGTCGGACAATCCCGAAACACACACGATAATCGAAACACCGTTCAGTAAACAATTCTTTTTTTCAGAGTAAGTCTAAATATCATATAATTTATAACCGACGTCTCTTCTACGCCTCTAAAGAAAATTGCTTACAGATTAACGTTTCTATTATCACGGATTATGAAATCTGTCTATTGAACGAATCTTACTTCCAAATCCACTAGTTCAAGTAGGTCATTTAACATTTCATCGGTTTTTTCTATAGATTGTGCGTCTTCTACCGGTTTATTGTCTGCATCATCCGATAGTATTTGGTATTTATTGATGGTCTTCGCATCTATAGCACCCTGGAAAGAATCAAATATAGATATGTTTGTTTAGAACTTCCAGTAAGATCACCTACACCACCCACCCCTATCTACTGGCCTACTGTCCACTGAAGCGTAGATTCATAGATGCGTATTCGTCATTATATATACTTAGTGTACGCCTGCGTGAAACTTACATAGAAAACTATAAAACAATGTTGATGAAGAGGCAACGTCGTGACGTCGTATCTTTGCAGTATCCGTGGACAGCGGGTCTAAAATCTGGCAGGACTAATTTAAATTGCTGCACTCTTGGTGGCATAACTTTATGGTGACCCTGGTGCAAATAGAAATTCGGAGCCATCTTCAGCCGTGGACTGCCGTTTGCTGATGATGAATGAGTAAATAGGTAAGATATTACCTGATCATGATGATCTAATTAAGAATTTATTGATTGATTTATTTGGAATCCAAAATTAATTACACACAGAACAAAAGAGAACATCATGATAAAAAAGGAAAATGTTTTAGAGTGTCATTGTAATAGGAATTGGAAGAATGTAAAAAATAATCTGTGATATTGTGTCCTTTGCAATAAAGCGTTTTATGATTGATGATCTATTAAATTTTAACATTCGGTAACCATTTCTGCTTCAAAAGGTAATAATTTCGTCGGTAATAAAATTGTTTATAAGTCATTCGACGTAGGAATATACTGGCAGAAACACAGAACCCAATTGAAAATAGTATTTTCTTAAGGGGGAAGCTTCAGGTTAACCCGCGAAATTCAAATTTTCTTACGTTTTTTGCAATTTGCAAGCCAGTGGTAGGTTGTATGAAGTTAAAAATACTTAAGAAAATTTGAATTTCGCGGGCTTCCTGAAGCATTCACCTTAAATTAAATTTAGTACATGCCGTTAATATAGCATTAGTACTCAGTTGAAGTATTGAACATCTTCCTACCTAATATGATTGTTGCTATTTAAAGATTCAAAAGTAATAAGAATCACCAAACTTAAATGACAGTGGGCAGGGCGCATTGCTCGTAGAGCAGTTGGTCGATGGGGACGGAAGTTTCTGGAGTGGCAGCTACGTACCGGGAGATGCAGCGTTGGAAGGCCTCCCACAAGGTGGACCGATGACCCGGCTAGAGTTGTGGGAATCCGATGAATGCGAGACGCATAGGACCGGTCGTTGTGGCGATGCTTGGGGAAGGCCTATGTCTAGGAGTGGACTGGTAGACATAGGCCTTCTCCCTTGGTTCTCCGTGGTTGGTGTTAGCTTTCGGCTGAGGTGATGGTGATGATGATGAAAAGTAATAGGCACCTAAATATTTATAGGCTTATGCAAGGTGACCTTCAATCGATAATAGTGATTGTCAAAATACCAATAAGTTTGGAGATATGTCTATTTTAAAATATAATACTCCATTTGTTATACCTTGTATATTTCTGTGGACACTTTGTTAAAGGTCTTAGGGATATGTAATAGGGATCATGGACGAACACGATCACGATAGCAGGAAAAATGACACGAGAGTCATAGTGTGATTAAAGAAGAAACTGTTCACTCCTATTAGTTTGATGGTGTCAAATAAACAGTAGTAGCATATCCCTTATAGAGTACCTCCCTAAGTGCCCGTGGTTGCCAGACTTTCGTTATTTTATAGAAGCTGAGAATTTGTCACTGCATGTTCCATGTAGATGCCCTACTATTGAAGCCAAAGCCACCAAGGCTTTGGCAGGTGACAGGTCTAGCATTACTACCAAAATCCCTTAAATTATAACGCTCAAATTTTTATATGTTTTCTTGGTTGTATTAATAATCATGGTTCTCCATTGGCATATAATAGTATATTATACCATTTTTATAATTATGTCTATCTATCTATTAATAATCATATATATAAAAATAAATTTCATTTCTTCTCGAAATCGTGCTACTCGTGTGTGAATAGCGGATCCAAAGGAAAATGGAGGCACCATTTGCTGAACACGCTAACCCCCCATGAAACACTAGGGTTTGTTTTTTCCCCCGTTTGAAATTTATGATTTAAACTAATGGTTCTTAATCCTAAACATGTGCTTCAATTTTGACTTTGTAAGAAATGATTCTTCAAATACCTACATTTACCATTCAATTGGAAAAGGAAACAATACACTTCTGTTTTTGTTTTTATAGAAATACTAGCAGCCCGTCCCGGCTTCGCACGGGGTAGACAATTATTTATTTTTGGAATTTTTCCCGTCAAATGACTACCCTACATATCCTACGCTACCCTACACTACCCTACAGTACCCTACACTACACTACACTACACTACCCTACACTACCCTACACTACACTACGCTACACTACACTACCCTACACTACCCTACACTACCCTACACTACACTACACTACACTACACTACACTACACTACACTACACTATCCTACACTACCCTACACTACCCTACACTACCCTACACTACCCTACACTACCCTACACTACCCTACACTACACTACCCTACACTACCCTACTTTAGCCAATTTTTTTTTTTTTTTTAGATTTAAACTATCCTATCTCTCAAGTTGGATCGAACTGCACATGGTGTGCGAATTTTATTATAATCGGTTAAGTGGTTTAGGAGTCCATTGAGGACAAACATTGGGACACGAGATTTATATATATTAAGATAATTCAATAATGTCTGTCAATTCATTCACTACTAATTCGACAAATACTACGTTGTTACAAGCAGTGCAAATATTATATATAGCTTAACTGGAATCACTGTCGTCACTACTATATGAAGAATCACTGTCGGAATCATCACTATGAGAATCATCACTGTTTGATTCATCACTGTTTGTTTCATCACTATATTTACTAGATGAAGACGCAAAAACTTTCTTACAACTCCGTTTACATTCTTTTTTCAGAGCTTTTTTGGCTTTTGATGTACATTTTAGTCTTTGACAAACATTTTTGTAAGCGCTAATGCACGATTTACTACACAACTTTTTCGCTTTCTTATTCATACACTTTTGGAAAACTTTTCTTTGAATGGGTTTCTCATCAGGATTATCAAATTTCTTAGTTTCAATCCTAAGGTCCGTAGGTTTTTCGGTCTGCTCTGGTTTAGCCGTTACCACCTGGGAAACAACAATAGAAAAGTCTTCTCTATCCATTTTATCAATAACAAATTCTCCGCTTTCATTAAACGTTTCTTTTCCATCATGATCTTTATGTTTTTTAGATTCGTCATTACTTGTAATCCCAATATCAAAATTTTCAGCGGAAATTTTCATTTTATTTTTATTATTGTTTTTTGTGGCATATTTCAGATTCAATTTAGGATCTCTAGGAATTGCTAAGTCGTCAATATTTTCAATTGCCATGATACGTGCTAAAGGTTTTATACTATCACGATTAGTATTGCTTTTCGATTCTTGATCACCGTGATTAGTACCATTCCCAATATCCTTGGGATACTCATGATCATGATTGTCTGGCAAAACTTTTACTGTTACAGGAATTTCTATATTAGAAGCATGATGAGTGGCCTGTGATGGGAATTTGTTACTGTGATTAAGTTTTTTCTTCGGTTCAGTATAATCGTTTTTAATTGTATTAACACCATTCAACGTATTGAATAAAGTATCATTTTTAGCGTGGAAAATTGCTATGGCTGTCTTTTTTGTTGATGTTGTTGTAGTACTATCCAGAATATTTAAGATAGACTTAATTCCGTTGAGGATAGGATTTTGTTTATCCAGTATATTCTTTTTTGGGTTATCTTTTGTAATATTTTTACGACTTTGACTAATTTCATCATATTCTTCACTGAATGGAGAACCATAGTAATATTCGTCTTCTTCATCATTATTTTGTGAAGATTTTTTTTTATTATATTTATCTAGGGAGTTTGTCTTACTATTAATCACAGTACTTATGAGGTAATTTTTATTGGTGGTAGTTTTAATTACCCTCATTACATTTATTTTAGGCTTGGGAGTTTTAATATCATTAACATTTTTGATGGAAGTATCACTATTCATTAAAGTATATTGCCGATGAGGGTCATTGTCGTTATATTCTTTATTGGATGGATACTCATAATAACTTTCATCCTCTTGATCTTTGTCTTCAAAATTATTCTTTTCATTTTTAGATGTGTCTCTTCTATCGTTCTTTGTACTACTTGTCTTTTTATTTTGGTATATGGTGTGCCTATTGTCCTGATTATTTAAAATAGAGTTATTTCGAATCACTCCAAACGTTTTGATTGAAATATGACCTGCTTTAGCATCTTGATCATTAAAGGACTTATTGATATTTTCTTCACTAAATGAAGAGTCATAATCATTTCCACCTTGTTGATCTTTAGCTTCTAAACGATATGTATGATTATTATTCGATTTTTTTGCTACATTAATCTTGGTTACATATGTTTCAAGAACATGAGGTAAATTACTGTAACCAATAGGGGAATATGTTTTATTGTTTTCATCGTAAACACCAAGTTCTTGGCTTGAGGTCGCATTACTTTCATCGCTTAGTATTTCAATTTTACCACGATTTTTCATTTCTTTATTTGTTCTTAAATCAGTTTTTTTATTTCTTATTATACTAGCATTATCTTTTTCTTTCGTGTTTTGGTGTGGTTTGCGATATTTTAAGGGTTTTATAGTTCGTTTAATATTTTTTTTTCCTCCATCGTTAATTGAATAAGTTTTTTTCGGTCCGTGAATCATAGGAATATTGTCGAATATTGATTGTATTGGTTTATTCTTATTGTTTTTTTGAGATATATATCCAGCTGGGTCTAAAACGTAGTCTAGTTTAGGATTAACCTTCTGACTTCCAATATCGAGAGATTTAACTGAATCCACGACTTCAAAGTTAAGTTGCCTCCGCGACGGAGCTGTTTCATTCTGGAAAAAATTACCTACTTTACAAAATAAATAGGTGCCACTGTTTATCATCATGAGAATCATGTGTGCATAAAGTAGATTAAAATAGTTTCAGGTTTTTGAACTATTGCATATGTTTAAACAAGTTCTTCATCAACTTGTACCATCTAGCTGTGTTAAAAAACTTCCGACCATTAAACTGCAACGAAGTGATCCGACAGAGAACTGAAGTTGTCAGCAACGTGGCCGCAGATCCGATGACCATTTTGGAAGACATTGGTGATTATGGCTTGGTAAATATTTAGTGGGACTCGTGACCCGATTTCCCATAGTAAACTCCGTAAAATTGTAGCTTATCACTAAAGGTAGTTTTTATGAAAGACATGTTATTGGAGAGGTCTACGTCTAGTCATGAACAGCTGTAGGGTTAAAACACTGATTAGTACCATTTAGTACCTGCATGATATATGAACAAGAGCAATTAAACTATTTATTACTAATAAGAGGTAGGAAAAGAAGGAAAGGCCAAGCTACCTAAGAAAACAAAAGAAGAATCCATAGAAATAATCTTTAATTAAATAAAAGACAATAGGACTGCAGAAGATTTCAGATGTCAGGTCTTCGCCGTTGACCGCTATATCGGCGTCGTTCCCCGGTAGGCTAGAGACAGAAAAGTTATAGAGTAGTATAGTTATGCTTATGTTGTAGATAGAAAAAAAAAATTTTTTACTACTATACTAAGACGCCACGTCCATGAATGAGCGGTGCACTCTATGAACGCATCTAAACCAAGTAATATTTTATTGTATTACGAAGCAATATTTCACATTCTGACATCTTTAAGTTATGCTGAGTTCAGTTTCATTTTTACTTCTACTGACTGACACGAGTTTGTAATTAACTACAATCTGATTGGTCAAGGAGTGTGGCTTAGAGCGTTTTCACATTATCCGATCCGATATCGGTATCGGACGCCGATCCGATATCGGGGTAAGTAAAATGTATGAAATATGTACCTGTCTTTCATATTGTCCGGCCCGATATCGGATATCGAAAGGAATCGATATTGGAAGAGTGAAACGAGTAAAATATGGTATGGCTACATTACAAGCGAAAATCTAGCGAAGATGTGGCTTACAGCATTCGAATCGTTTGTCACTGTTGACGATAAGCGTAATGTAGCCACAGACATATAAAGTAGCACTGTTGAACTTGTTGTGCAAGTAAATAATCTAATAAATTTCTTTAAATTTCACTTATTATTTGATATAGCCGATCCTATGATTATAACCGACGCTATTATTACGACAGATAACATTACTGTGGTTCCTATAGTTAAAAAAAAGTCAAATATCGTTCAGTATTGTATTGTACGTTAGGCTGGTATCCGCAACTCCACGACTAAAGCGTGTATTTTTCGTACGGAATATCGTACAGTGTAGCGATAAACGTGAATTTCAAATAATTTGTATTATTCGCTCGTCTATGTCATGTCATCTAGCCTCAGTTTTAGTGTGAGATTTCTTACGGAATTGTAATCTGTCGCAAGTCGCGATGATACACTGGCAGCCTAGATATAATAGGGTGGAATAGTGTCGATCTACTCAGTCGTGGACGTGGCTTTAAAACTAGAATCATAAACGTGGTAATAATATCAATTAGAAATAATGATAAGAAATAGAACCTTTGCCCAAATAGGGGATATATAAAATCAATTTGCAAATAATAATAAAAAAAATTGCAAGCAACATTAGGTAATTTTAAAAGAAAAAAATAAAAAGAATGTGAAGGTCCGCAAGATAGGATAAACGAAGAAAAATCCGACCCAAAGTTGCCCCATTTACGAGGGTTGTCCGATAAGTACTTAGCCTACGAAAGAAAAATAAAAAAATTGGAAAAGTGGCGATGTATTTCTCAACATAGACTCCTTCTAGCTCGATTCACTTAACCCGTAGGTGCTCCAACTTTTTTAACCCGTCTAAAAAAAATATTTTCTAGAGGTCTGAAAAAAAGGCCTCCATGGCGACGATAATCGCCTAATTCGGTTCATATTTTTGCCCAGCGAGTGGCTTTTTCAAGTTTGGAAACAAAAAGACGTCGCATGAGGCCAAACCTAAAGAATAAGAAGGGTGGAGCAACAGTTCATAGCCTAATTCGACCAGTTTGCCGTGGCGAAGGAGGAGTGTGAGCCGGTGTGTTGCCATTGTGAAACAACACTTTTTTCGTTGCCAAATGAGGCCATTTTTTCTGCAATCCGGCGTCGAATCGACCCAATTTTTCGGCATAGTAGAGCCCTGTGATCGTATTGCCCTTCTTCAGGTAGTCGATGTAGATCACTCCTTGCTTTCTCCAGAAAACGGTGGCCATCACGTTTCCGGCCGATAGGACGGTCTCGCCTTCCTCCGAGCACGTTCGCGGGGTGGAATCCACTTTTATAACTGCATCTTGGTCTCTAGTGTGTACCAGTGGTTTCATGTTTCCTTGACAGTCACAAAATGATGCAAAAACTCCTCCGTATTGTGCTTAAACAGCATCAAACACTGATCTGAAGTGTTCTTACGGTTGCGGTAGTTGTCTGAAATGAACAAATGCGGCAGCCATCACGCAGAAAGCTTTTTCATGACCAATAATTCATGGAGGATATGACCTACGCAGTTTTTTGAGATGCCCAATATCTCAGCTATCTTGCGCACCTTCAATCGATGGCCTACCAATATGAAATCATGGATTTGTGCCACTTTATCTTACGTGGTAGCTGTTTTTGGGGCATCTGGACGTGGCTTCTCAAAAGCCGGCGTGCGCACACGTTAAGCTCAATAAACCAATTTTGACAATCGCCATCGAAAGAGAAGAGTCACCGAACACAATATCCAAGCGGTCTTTGATTTTGCTAAGCGACTTCCTTTCCAAAAACGAGAACGGAATCATCGACCGATATTGCTCAATTCCATTTTTCTTAAATACGTCGACACGCCAGTTTCCAGACGCGGTCAAAAAAAAACTACGAGTCCGATTCGGCTGAAATTTTGAAAGGAGTCCTCTAAGGGAATGCACAACATGATCAAAAAAAAATCTTGCGATAGTGGCGCCATGGGGCGGTGAGGCTAAGGACTTATCGGACTGCCCTCGTATGTCATCAGATATCTGTAACATAAACTCCGTAAAATGTGCAATATAATAATTATGGAATCCACAACATTTTGTGAACAAAATCCAACAAAATTTGATTAAACTCGACACCGTTGTACCGGAGAAAAGAGTTTACAATTTTACGTAATTTATTGTAAACGAACAGATTCTGCAATTATCCAGTGACAATATATGATCAGAAATAGTAAAGCCCATACCATGAGCTTTTCTCATGTAGGTACCCAAGTAAGTACAATCAAACCCCGAATATCCCTACAGAGGTGAACAGAGATAAAAATTTGAAGGAAATTTTTACGTTGTTTAACAGTATTCCCAGCATTTAAGTATTCCAATTTATTTATTAAGTGTAATAAAAACCGCTGGTTTGACAGAAATTAATAATATAAATAACTACCAAATTTAAATGAAAATTCTAATCAAAGTTTTGTTTCTATTCACCCTGTTTGGCGGTAGTTCATGCAAAAACGGAGGATTAATAAAAAGATCTTAATCATACTCGTAACGGCTGAACCCAATAATCGATCTATCTCTATTTTTGGCATACTGGAGATAGTAAAACAAATGATACATTACAAAAATTATACATGTTTTCTGTTGTTTCATTTGTTTTTCTATCTCCGATATGTGACAGATAGGTTATTGGGTTCGGCTGTAAATGTGTCATTAGTCAGACTTACTTTGGACATAACAATCAAAAACAAATTGTTAGGGTTCCCATTCTCTGCCTTCCTGTCACCAGACCTCAGCACCTCACTGAGAACGCCATAGTCTTCGAGTTTGTACAGCTTCTGGAGAACATTGACCCTCTGCTCGTTCAGCTTGATCAAGGATGAGAGCAGTTTTGAGAAGTCATTCCTCGTCATGTTAGATTTGAACATATCGCCACGGACTTGTTCTTCATCCTGTGTGTGAGCCTGTTAGAAATAAATCAATAAAAAACATCAAAATCGTTTTTATTTCTCATAGTCCTACATGGGTACTTATAAAATGTCAGAAGCTAGTGAACGGTTCGGATTGGTCGTTTCCTATGGAGAAGAACCGTCATGGTTACTCTTTTACCGATATACCTAATAAGGTATTTTGTTAATTACAATTTGTACCATATCCATAATATGAGTCTGACTTGTAGAAAAAAGACTTGTTTTTAATTCTCGGTGTAATTATTATTAAAATCTAAATTAATAATTTTTATCTTATTCGTTGTAATTTGAAATTGAATTCTAGTCATTTCTTATCTAATTGTTTTATTTATATTAATTTGATTTAGTATGTAGCTTTGTTATTTTAGAATGTAGAAATAGTATTCAATTTCAAACAGACAAAATCGAAAAAGGTTAAGATCAATTCGATGCATTGCAGCGTGGTTAATGTGCAATTGTGCATGATAGCTGTGTGGACGAAACGAAGATGATTTCTGATAAAATGTTGTGTATTAATTTGAGTAGGTTTCTGGATGGTTTGAAAATACAATTGGACCCTGAAGGAGGCCGTACCGTCGGCAGCAAAATTATTTTTTCTGACGAAAATCTACTTTTCAAACAAGACAACGTCTCTCCTGGCCGCTAGTACAGTTACCGGCACGTAAGTTGGCAAGAGTCGTTAGTTGCGCAGAAATCGTTTTTTGGAACTAAAAATCGGACGAGCCGGTTCGGAGTAGTTCGATAACAAACACTGTGAAACAAACTCTTCAGCTTAAGCTTGATATGACCCAGTCGACCAGGGTACCATAAGCAAGGCTGCATCCAAGTTCGTAGCAGCTGTACCTTGCGATCTAAAAACCGATGTCAGCTCTCTTTAGATACTAAAGTTGTCAAAAAATAAAAGGACCATTTTGACATTTGTCATCGTGACGTAACTAGTGAAGACATAGAATTTACTAGAATACTCGCAATATTATACTAGTATTTCATTATATTATCTAATGCTCCAGAAAAATATTTGTATTTTTTTAAACACTTAAGTTATGTGATTAACGATATTATTTTATTGTCTCTTTCAGTTTTGTTCCAAGTTACATTCTAGAATCTTACTCAAATGTCAAAACAGGCATTTTATTTGTTGACGACTTTAAAACAATAAAATGATACATACTTACACTCCAAATAAGTGTGGCATAAACAATATAACAGGTGATCCGTCGCGTCATTTTGTACCAAAAACTAATTTATACCACAGACAACATTTTAGAAGTGACGTTTAGACTCTAGCGTCTCCATAAACGACTTTGGAACCGTTACAAAATTGATTCGATTGTCCAGACGCACATAAAGTGGTAATTTTAATGAACAAAATAATCAATTATTGCTTCTGTTGATGTATTACTTTAATTTTAATTTCGTTCACAGTATAATTTTTGCTTACGGTAGCTACCGGATTTTCATTGCGCTGTTTCAGTGCCTAAATACGTAATTATATAGCCACCTAGTTGTAATTATAAGTTGTAGTTAATTTAAAAATTAACGTGATTAGAGATTGATTTTTATTCAAATTAGCTAATTATTTTATGTGCATAGGAATTAACGATTGGACACGCCACTGTCGCGGTAGTAAGGCTAAGGCACCTATAAAGGTTCTTATTTCTGCCAGACGTAGTTAGTTATTTCGCCAAGGTGTCACCATTGTGCGGATCGCTCGAAGGACATGGTGGAGGTCTTCCCTTGGGAGCACTGCCATGTCCTCGTGGTGGCGACCTTTTGCGTCCAGCCCTAGTTCAGGTCATGGTATGGAGCTAGAGGGATGGGGAGGCACAACCTCCTTTTGCAAAGCAGTAATGCGAGTAAGGGAGGCGGTAGAAACTGTGAGGTGGAGATAAACCTCACGCCAGGGCCCCTTTTGAAAGCGCTACGGGCGGGTGGAGTCACAGGGATCGCCCTGATCGCCCAGGTCACCGTAGACGCGGGTGCGGGCTTGCGAAACGCGAGTAATTGGTAGATCGTCATCCGGTGAGGACCAAGCCCCGGTCAATTGCGCCTCAAAGAGATGTAAGCAAGGTTGAAATGACCCCTTTCAACTAACTGGCTAGGGCTTATACCAGCTAGGGATGCAGATTGTTCGAAAATCATTTTAAGAGTGGGCATTACTTGTTCTTTGTTGAATACACTCTTTTGGAAGTTCAGTCTTGTAGAGCATCATACTGAGAACCTCAATAATCAAACTTGTGACTAGGTTACCGGATCTCTAAGACAAGTGCCGTACTCGCCTTTAATATTGATGCCAAACCTTCTTCGGTCCAGATTCAAATACCATATTATAGGCCTTTATTTAAGCTTTGTGAAATCCGGCGCGCCAACTTGTAATACTGCGTATTATACGAAATGGCTTCGAGACATACCTACACCAATTAAACGCACTTACAAAACTATGGGGTAAAATCACGGTAAAATGGCGTTCCTATCGCTGACAACGACATCTACTAGATAATCTTTACCGAAACAAAATATAAGAGTGTAGTTAACTTTTTTGGATATTTTAAAATAACAATCATATTGTTATGTAAGAAGGTATCAATGTTTGTTCACACTTTCACGAAACGAAAAGAAATCGACATGAAAAAGGACTTGAAATGACAAAACAGCACAATCATACAAATTTTATTTAAAACAATAAAAAGTTTATACTTATAGGTAGTAAATCATGTAGCTAGCTGATTTTATTCTTTATCGTGTTCAAAATGATTGGCACAGATCCCATGGCATTCACTTTGGAATTCTCTTTTAGTATTTTGTTTACAATTAAACTTTTCGCAAATTCTTCCAGTCGATGTCCTGCAAGCTCTCTCACAGAGGTTCAAGAAGTAGCTATGACAACGCTCCAAAACCTGGCTCGTCCTTATGTTATTATTACTGTTACACATCGCTCTGGTTACGGTTTCAGCCTCTGCTCGTCGGAGTTGTGGCATGTCCTGAAATTGGACACAATGAGCATGATAATCGAGAAGGTTTAAACGGGAACGACTGTACTACCCTAGTTGAAAGAAGTAGAGCATCAGGGGACATAATAGTTCTCACCGAATGCTGGTTGTACGAGCCTAGTGGAGGGCTTCTGGCTTAAGATCTATGAGACGAAGTCTTTAATTATGGAGGTAGTTACTGTATGTGGTAAGGCAATTGAAGGAGTCCGAAGATCAAGTCAGTTAACTTTTGAATCCCCAACCGGTCCTATGAGACCGCGCTGTTATTGTTTTACTATTGTGTCTCGTTCCGCGGGTATCTGAGTAACTACCGCTGTTATATAATAGTTATGAGGCCCAGCACCTTGGCCAAATTAAGTGGATGACCAGAAGAAGGTGGCGTGGTTAAACGATAGGCAAGATTATTTCCTGTGAGGTAAAGAACCGACTGGGCATTTTGAGATTATCTTCTAAGTAAGTGCGTGTTCCTAGTACCTAAGGCTTATTCAGAAAAACATAATTGGTTAGAATAATAAGAAAAAATGTTTGTACGAAACCGTCAGTGTGCGAGTCTGACTCAAGTGTGAGCCCAGTTTTTTAGGGTTCCGTACTCCAAAGGGAAAAAAACGGAACCCTTATAGGATCACTTTGTTGTCCGTCTGTCTGTCAAGACCCTTTATCTCGGGAACGCGTGAAGGTATCAAGTTGAAATTAAAACAATTTACTCAAATCTGCGGTCCCTTGAAGCTGTACAAAAATTAAACTTTTAAGTTGAAGGGAAAAAAAGATAGGCCCGTTTATGTTGCAAAAAACGTACATTTCAACACTGTCAAAGGAATCAAAATTCATAAGGTACTTCCCGTTGACCTAGAATCTTGAAATTTGGCACGAAGCAAGGTATTATAGCACAAATATGGGGAAAAGTCTGAAAACTGAAAATTTTTAACTTCGTGACGAGCGATTTTTTTTTGAAAAATCTTCAAGGTTCATTCAAGAATTGAGCTGTTTTCATAGGTAAGTTGGTAACCCTCAGTGCACGAGTCCGACTCAAGTGCGAAGTCCAGTTTTTTTTAGTTTACACAGATTTCTGTCCATAAAAATACTGGTATTACAGCAGTACCTAATCATGAAAATAATTTGATTAACCGGGTGTGAAATTTCGTGAGCAGCTATTTTTCAAGGTTAGATACATTAGGTTGCTAGGTGGAGTATTTTACTAATTTTACGTTTACTTTAGGTTAAAATGTTTGCACCAGCAATTTTAAAGTAGCCAAAGAAGTAACCCTAACTTCACTACTACCCTACTTCAACTACTTGTCAGGTACACCCGTACCTGACAAGTTTGCCTGTATAATTACAACTGCCAGCTATGCTATTCTCTAAAAGTCATTTTCATGGCTGTAGGCTGCGACGAGCTCGACGTCGAGACAGCCTTCAAACAGCGAACGCAAATGTATTAAGAACTGTCAAGGGCGTCGCCAAGGGGGGGCAGGGGGGGGCAGCTGCCCCCCCCTAGAGATCAAATGTAACTAGCCGCAAAGCGACCAAAGTGCTATAGTAATTGACTTCCTTAATATTAATAAATGCAGAAATTATACTTAGGGCCTGTTTCACAATGTCCGAATAGGCACTACTTACTGAATAAATTCAAAAATGGAGCAAATTTGTATGAAACTATCTGCCAAGTAAGATACTCGAAACATAATCATAGGTGGTGAAACAGGCCCTTATACTGCTATATTGTAAACTGCAAGAAATTATAAAGGAAGCTACTGCTGTTGCGGAGAAAGTCGTACTGGAGTTGGACATTACTTCAATGCCGCATATTACGGGGGAACGACGAACGAACAACGTCATAGAAACAATCATTCAGCAGAAAGCCCTTCAGAATACTGGAAGAGATCTTTAGTAATACCATACTTAGATTCAATTATCCGAAGTTCTTGAAGTTCCTGGAGTAGCATCGTGGCGGCACTTCGGCACCATGAGGTCCCGCCTACCTCCGTCGTGTGATCGAAGCCTACCTGTCGGATAGGTTCATTATCTACCCCGGTCACCAGGGAGAGTGGAGACGGCGAGAGATGTCGTGCGGTGGATCGGATACGAATACGTGCTGCGCGGCGACCTCCCCGTCGGAGTCAGCGTGGTCTGCTACGCACGACGATACGCTGGTCCTGGCGCGGTGAGAGTCGTACCAGGCGGCGGCCAAAACAGCGACACGCGACAGTCGTAGACAGGATCCAGCAATTGGGACTTAAGGTGGCATTGCACAAGACCGAGGCCATGTCCTTTCATGGCCCTCGGACCGAACCACCACCGGGTTCCCAAATATCCATTGGCGTCAGGGCGACGATGAAGTACCCGGGACTCGTCCTCGACAGCCGGTGGACTTTCGAGGAGCATTTTCGACGTCTGGCTCCCAAACTGGACAGGACTGGGGCTGCTCTGAATCGGCTCCTCCCTAACCTAAGGGGCCCAGACGCCCCCTGCCGGTTTGGGCACCGTCGCTGGGAAAGCGACCGGCGGCCAAACTGAACGCTTGCCAGAGGGTCATGGCCATCCGGATGGTGCAGGGATACCGCACGATCTTCCGCGAAGCGGCGAGCCTCCTTGCTGGCCTGGCACCATGGGATCTGGAGGCAACAGTCCTTGCACGCATGCACGATTTGCGCGTGGAGATACAACGCCGGGGTGAAACTTCGCTGCGATAAGTCGCGGTATGGCGGACAGAGTTCCAGCGGGATCTCAGGGTGGCATTTCGACTGCGACAGTGCTGGTCACGGCGTCCTCTCGTTCCGTATGACGCAGGTCGTCACCAGACACGGTAAGTTCGGGAGATTCCTGCATCGGATCAAGGAGGAAAGCACGCCCGCGTGTCACCACTGTGTGGACCGCTCGGAGGACACGGTGGAGCACAGGGTAGAGGTGTACCTCACTTGGACGGAGTACCGCCGTGTCCCCGTGGAGGCTATCGGCGGTGGCGATTTCTCGCGCCGGGCCCTGGTAAAGGCCATGGTCCGGAATGAGGAGGGGTGATGGGCGGTCGCCTCCTTCTGCGAAACAGTAATGCTAGCGAAGGAAGCTGCCGACCGCGAGCGCGCGAGGAAACGGCTCTCACGCCGCCGCCGCCGAAATCCTGATCCCAATTTCCGACTACCGTAGGCGCGGGCTTGCGGACGGCGAGCACTGGATAGCTGGCCATTCGGCATTCCGGTAATAATCCGGACCAAGTCCGGTCGTCAAAGGCACGTTCTGTTCTACTCGCGCCTCAAGGAGATGTCAGCAAACTGTAGAGGCCCGGTAAGACCAAAACATTTGGGGATCACGGAAATTCCGAAAGGTGACTCCGTGTCCTCCCAGATCGAAGGAACGGGGTGGGGTATAGTCAGTAAGAGTCTGACACGCCCTCCCACTCCGCCCACAAGAGCGGGAGAAGGCATTCTGATGATTCCCCACTTGACAAAAAAAATCGTCATCAAGGAAAAGACTTTGAAAGTGTAATGCTTCATGCTCTCGGCGTTCATATTTTTATCATCCATAATATTGCCCCATTGCCCCCCCCTATGTCATAAGCTGGCGACGCCCTTGAGAACTGTTATTGTCAACTCACAGTTGACAGCCATGAGCGCTAGTGCAATTGACAATGACAGTTCTTCATACATTTGCGTTCGCTGTTTGAAGGCTGTCTCGACGTCGAGATCGTCGCAAATGACTTTTCGAGAAAAAATACCGAAATTCATATTTTTTCGGTTGCCTCGGTTGTGGAAACCCAGTTGTGCAACATATACGCTCCGGTTAGCCTCTCAAGTTGCCATTTTATAATGTATAGAGACCGACGCGCCCAGATCGGCGTACGTGGCCCACATGAGCCTAATGTAGTTCTACATTTGTGGGAGGGCTTCTGGCTTAAGATCTATGAGACGTAATCTTTAATTACGGAGGTAGTTAACTACTGTAGTTCGTAAGGCAATTGAAGGAGTCCAAAGATCTTGAAGTCAGCTCACGCTAACATGTAGTGGGTATGAGGCCCAACACCCTGGCCAATTGAACTGGGTTATCGGGGTTGTAAAACTTACATGTACAGGTTACACCTGTCAGGTATACCCTGACGTATGGCTACCTTAATGATACAATGAGATTTAGAATGTTTATAGGACATTTAGGGCTATATCGACACACTTACGCCTCTTCGTAAATCGATTATTTTTAGCTCGGTTTCCAGCTTAACCGGATTCAGTAGAATACTAACATTTTCCATGGAGCCATTGCCTATTACACATTAGGTACCACCTAGTAACTGGATCGATACCAGGGTACTTAGTAGTCTGGTATCAGATTCTTTGGTATTTTATTATCCGTAACGACTGTCAGGGCTACAAATAACAGTCGGGACTAACGGCTTAGCAAGCTTTCTATGGTGGGTTTTAGTCACCAAACGTCTGACCCGTCCTCTCGCTTTATCCTAGAAAGGGAAAAGTTATTTGATGAATCCCCGTTTCAAAAACTCCATTAAATTCGCGTTTGACCACTATCTCATTTAATGGTAAGATGATGTGGTCGATGATGGAAAACGCTTGCCTAGAAGTAGATTAACCTATTCATTCTTACCGCAAAAGCTAATAAAACCCGATTATCCTCTTCCTCCATGGAGTCATACTCCTCATCATCAGTCTTCAGTTTATTCTTAGTGAGCATATAGTCCTGCAGCCGGATTATCTTCTGCATCGCCTGCATTCTCTGCTCGTTGACCGTGACTATAGTCTTGAGGAGTTTAGCAAATGTTCGCTTGGTTTCATCATCACGGTCTTTCGCTGGTTTCTTTTTGTCTTCGTTGGAAATGGCAACCTGCGTCAGATAATTTTATTGAAAACTTGGGCGAGTTTCTGGTCTGTCAGTCACAAGACCGGAGGCCGCTACAGTATAAGAGACCTGGAGAAGAAACTGCGAATCTCTGAGCACATTGTGTGAACAAAACTGGTGTTACCTATGTATTTTCTTTTCATACCTACAGACCTCCACCTACAGGTAAGTACTTACTCGGTAGCAGTATAGGTTAAACGAATCAATTCTACAGGAAGATGACGTGACTTTTACAATTTGTAGCGTGTCGCAGCTGGCTAATCCACCATCGGGAGCATAGGCATGTAACAAACGACTAATTCCAATAAAACTACATAGCAACAGTTTAGTTTTGAACATAACCCCGATATCATACCTTAGCCCACAGCAACAAAACACAATAAACTACTACAACATTATAGAAAAACATTCCCAAAAGTATCACCGTCTCTTGAGCTGGCCAAACTTGCTGCCTGTAACAAAACCACTATGTTATCAAGTTCTTAGTTGGACAACCGCGAAATGTGTTATCTTGATTGCATTTTAGTAAAACAGCGAAAATGTATGTTTTACTTTGTGGCGTGTTAAGATTTGATAGGATTAAGGTCGCAAAGTTTGCATCGGGCCAGAACAGTCACTCAATCACCTTAGATTATTTCAAATTTAAGAATATGGAGAAGCATATGCTCTGAGTTTTCTTGCTTGATCGAATCAGAAATGAAGATATCCGCAGAAGAATCAAGCTTACCAACCACCAACTTAAGCAGGGCAAGGCATATGCTTGCAGAGATGTGGTCGAGATGTTTTAGAGTGGTCTCGGAAATCCATTAGATTCGAGACGCCAGGGCCGGTCAATATTGTGACACTTGGGGGAGGCATATGTCCGGCACGACGACAGACATATACATGACGACGGGTAAGTGGACGTCTTTCAGCTGAAATGAGGATGATGACGAACGTACCCATAGCGTTATATTTGCATTTCACTCACATTCACTAAATAATTTACTTCCTCTAACAATAGAAAGCTAGGTTATTTTTACTGATTAAGCTATCCCATTTTAGATCTAGATTTACTAGTTCCACGCGTTCCTTTGTGTAAGGCTTTAAAGTCCCACTGATGGGTAGGTAGACCTAAGGGTTTGACGACAAGACGGGTGTTTTGTCTGGTCCGTGCAATTGCCCGATAGCTGATTTCGGACTATTGTATGTTCTAATCGTGTGGAGAACTGATACCGAGAAGCAGGATTCTGTATAATATACTCGTAGTTCTTATGTGGCATGTCATTAATATCACTACAAAGTACAACTACGATACGTGAAATCAATTGAAACTATTGTTGAAAGAGGCATTGTTATCGAAAAGATTTGTTGCATTGTTGATCAAGAGCATTGTATTGTTCCTATACTTGTAATATAGAATCAACATCACTTTGATACACAACTTTTACTTCCTTGCCTGTGTTATTTAGTTCTAACTACTGGTTATATTTATAAAGCGTATGTAACTACGTACTCGTACATTAGACCAACGCACACGTAGACCATGCTTGATTTGTACGTAGAACGATGTCGCGTGGCGTGGATCTAAGGTAGCTCTACAAGTCTAGTTGCCATATAAAATCTATCTACAGCGTCGCGTGGTCGTGACCGTACGTGGCCCACATGTGCGCCAAATTGGCGCACACGTGGAACTACATTTAGCTCTACCATTATTGTTACGGATGGGAAGCATTTGTACTGGCAACATACCGTGAACGGCTAACATAGTGAGATATTCAATGAAGCGAGACTGTGTAGGTAGACTCTGATAACGGGTCGGGTACATTACTTTAAAAATACAAGCATTTGCTTATTCTACCTGACATACTTATATAACTGGTCTTCAGTACAGAAGTCTTTCCTGATGCTGGCAATCATTCGTCCTGTGCACAAAGGCGGTGACAAGTATTACGGTACTGAGTCTCACCAATAAAATCGTTAGCTATTTGGATAGTGAACAGTGTGTTTTAGGCGTCTTTCTAGATCTGGCAAAAGCCTGTGAAACATAATATGTCGATTTTCGGACTCATAAGAAAGGTAGAGAACATTGGCATCAGAGATGATCAGCTCTTATTTTTTAAGTTTCCTCACAGGAAGACGCCAACTTTTGACACATAGGCGTCGGTGACGATAGGCATATGAATGAGTGAAGAACTCCCTATATCCTACGGGGTATCACAGGGTAGTATCATTGGGCCAACTCTGTTTCTCATGTTAATTAATGACCTCTTATATCCTACGGGGTATCACAGGGTATTACCATTGGGCCAACTCTGTTTCTCATGTTAATTAATGACCTCTTATATCCTACGGGGTATCACAGGGTATTATCATTGGGCCAACTCTGTTTCTCATGTTAATTAATGACCTCTGGCGTCATAGGCTTTCAAGCCAATTCCATGGAGACTCCTCGCAGTCAACGTTCCAACATGCCCCTAGGACTTGATACTGCAACTGATTGGTTTGCACAAAATGTGATTACACTAAATATTGAAACTTCTAAACAATTTAGCTGTTTCTGTCTAAAGTTGGTAAACTTTCTAAATCCCGTTTTTCTTTGATTGCACATTCTTGTAATACAGCACAAACACCAAGCTGTGTGTGCTCATCTAAGTTGTATAGTCAGTACAAAATAATGATACCTGACGCCGAGCTATTTTGTAATTATTATTTCAAATACTTGATGATGATGATTTCAAATACTTGAGGCTTCAAAAGACATTCTAACATTAAAATACATTTAATCTTTATTTAGCGATTGAGTTGGAACAGCTATTAAAGTTGGAATCACTGTGCCTGTTATGTTTACTGTAAGCTAAGACTGTACGTGGATATTGGCTAAAAAAATACAGTACTGACAAAATTATCCCTTAGGATATAAAGCCGTTCAGCCGCTCGAGTGTAAAGAAATAAAAGGCATACCTACACACAAATTTAGACCTTCATGTGATGCTTATTATATAGGGTTTTTTTTCTGCATACACTGATTCATCATTTTAGACTCGGAATCATACTAGCGAATTACATGCCCAGTTTTCTTCTTCATTAGTAGAAAAGTGGGCATATAGGCTTAGCTATAACTACTATACTTAAGGACAATTGAAAGAAAAAATCGTCGTCAGCTTATCATTTTATTAAAATATACTTCCTTTACTTCAAAAATAATATTTACAGTTTTATTCAATTGACATAATTTTATATTTAAAACTTTCGGGGCTATGAAAAATCTAAGGGTCAGTACACACCGTGACGCCGCGCGGCATCTCGCTGCGCAGCGGAACGTTTTTAGTCATATATTCGCGACGTTGTGTTACCAAAGATTTTACTATGCGCCTCGCAACGTTGCGATGTGTCTCGCAGCGGCGCGCGGCGCAGCGCGAAATCACTGGCCTCTTCCAACAACGTCGCGCCGCGTCGCGTCTCGGTGTGAACTGACCGTAAGTAATGCTGTGGTTGAGCGATTGGCTGCTATTTGCTACGCTACGGGTCCCGGGTTCGATTCCCGTACGGTACAATTGTATGGTCTACAGACAGGTATTCCGTGTCTAGGTGTCTTGTGTATGTGAGTTTACATTTACAACACTCCCACCGTAAGTGTAACTCGGTTGTATCGAACGAATAAAGGTCACTAGACTCACTCGACAACCGACCAGCGCCGCCTTTAATGTAGGTACGTTCTTGGCACCGAAAGCGAAAGTTTTAGACCTACTGAAACGGACGCTTAGCTTCATAGATATTTCAAAATACGCCAGGTAGCTTGAGCGGCACAGCGTACTGAACCCTGTCCTTGAGGCGTATAACGTGTAACGCCTCATAACGGACAGGGTTCACGCGTACGTTTTTAATCATTTTTGACAATCCGCCCGATGACGAAAATATTCCACTATCTTGGCAAAATGAATACGTACTTTCATTCGAAGTGTACGCCCCGAAGTTATGATATGAGGCATTGCAAGCCTCATGCAGGGACGCGAATACGACGTTGCCACTTCGTCGACAGAATTTCATAATTTTGTATGTAAGTTGTACACCAAGCGAATAATAACGCATATGCGTCTGTGAAGCTACTCTTCCGTGGACAGTAGGCCTTAACAGAACCTAAATAGTAACATCACTTATAAAATAATAAATACAGTACTGTATCATGTAGACGTCGTCATATCCATAATCCATTCAACTTTCGCAAGAACAATACAATGAAAAAATGTGATATTTTTTCTTGTTTCTATAAAAAAATACTAACAACAACAGCTGAACTGGCATCCCCATCTTTCATCTACCTCTGTTGCAAGTTTGAGTACAATTAGATTGCAGATAACCTTTAAAGAAAAGGATTTCCCGCTCCGATTTCAAATTGCTCACCACACATTGCTCATCCAATAGAACAATGAAGAAATTGCATTTGACCAATTTTGAAGAGAAGTATCTCTTAAGCCTGCTCTACACTACTCGCGAAGTTGCCTCGACGAAGTACTCGTCGAAGTTGATCGAAGTCCGAAGTATGTGACCACACACTCGTGCAACCTCGCGAGGAACTCGGTGACGCTTGGTGTTTGCAACTTCGGGAGTGGGGACACTTCGAGTGCTTTGACTCGGGCGCAAAAAACGACTGGAAGTCGCCCGAGGCGAGTCGAGGTTGCACGAAGCGAAATGCCCTTCTACAATATCTTATTCGCTCAACTTCGACCAACTTTGCGAGTAGTGTAGAGCAGGCTTAAAGGTTTGTTTTTATTCAGTAACATGGCAATCTGTTAAATTAACATAAAGCCTTACTTCTGATAACACCAAGTGACAGACGTTATATTACATTTTTACTATTAATTGTCAAAAAAATCTGTTTAAATTTTAACTGTGTAAAATTGTATTAATTAAAAAATTTATTCTCTATTTTTTTTCAATAAAAATGTTAGAATAATGATTTAAGACAGTATAAATTTTAAAAAGTACAGATTTTTTATCATTCATGTACTGGATACACAGTATTTATTTGGGCATTGACATCTGACCCACGGTGTGTTGACGTCTGACCCACGGTGTGTTGACGTCTGACCCACGGTGTGTTGAGGTCACAATCAGCCATACCAAACAGTGGGAGGCTTACAGTTCATATAGGATCCAGGAGTTTATGCTCTTACATACAAAGTGTTTTAACGAATGCTATGTCTTTGTAATTATTCGTGTTGTAGCAATCTACATCCATTTATGATTATATTCAAGTTGGTGATCTCTTAAGTTTTCCATGTTTAGGAATAAAGGTTATTTATAAATTAGATTTTCCTGCATTTATGTCATTGTTTTATCGGATGAGCGACATACACTCTACGGTAAATAGAGATATAAATAAAGTGTAACTTATAGTAACGTAGCCTATATTACGTAGAGCTTTGTCTATAGTTCTTAGTGTCCAGTATCTTCTTGCCGCACATGGCACAGATTCCTTTCGTGTAGGCGCACGCTTGGCAGTAATGAGACCCCACTTGGTGTACCTTTGTTCTGCATATTCTGGAAAAGACGGATGGATTTTTAGGAACTTTGTTACATTTTGTAAAATACACAAATATCTCCGTTGCATTTATTTGTTTGATTCATGAATTGTTTCATGTGCTCTTTCAAAATGACTGAATCAGTACTAGCTATCTTCTATTATTAATATTTTGGTAGTTTTTTTACAGGAATAAAATATATGGTAGGTAGTGAATTCTTTACTAGAATCATTATCTTAATGTCAGCCGACAGACGACTATTGGACATAGGCCTCTCCCAAGTACCGCCACAACGAACGGTCCTATGCCTCTCACATCCATCGCATTCCCTCGACTTCACCAGGTCATCTGTCCACCTTGAGGGAGGAGTTCCGAAGCTGCATCTTTCTTAATTAATCGCAGAGAAAGGGCAGTAACATTACAATGAAAAAACAGTGGTTAAAAACTTGCCTGCATTCTTGAAATTTGCTTGTGTATGGGTTAAATCGTCCTTTTTTTGCCGTAAGTGCTTTATTTTCTCCAACTGTCCTTCCTCCAGACTCTACGGTATTCCTAGCTCCTGTTTTCCATGGATCTGGCGTAATAACACGGCCTAGTTTCTTTTCACATTTCTCACAAACCATTTTAGTAGGTTTGTTTTTACAAAACAAAAAATATAACCTTAAAACTTTCCACTACTGAATGTAAAAATTAAATGTGTTTATTGTATTGTTACACTTTAAACTTATGATGTAGGTGTAATACTTGTTTACAATTTGTTTTTATTTAAGGAAAAATGTATTGGAAACTTTGCTGACAAACAAACAAATCAGATCACTGAGGAACCACGAAGTGACATACGTATGTCACTGTCAAAACTCAAGTGTCAAGTTGTTTTTTTTTATGTCCTGGCCACTTAGACCTTTTAGTCGTCTTATTTTATTCTAAAGTTTTTTATTCTGGTTGATAGAAAAAAAAAAATGTACCTTCATTACACAATCTGATGGTATTCATAATATATGATAATCATACTAACCCAAAACTTTTATCGGATCATTTTTTTGTAGTTTTATCAGAATAACTGTCCGTCACTATGAAATACATACAAAAACGAAACAACATCAGCGCCACTAATGGTAAATAGTGTGTATTTTATTTACGATATGATCAGTTATGTTTGACCATATCATGAAATATTCATACCTACGTTTAATTTCTTCTTTCGGTCATATTCATTGATTTGAGTTGAGGAGTTCGTGGCGAGATAATAACAGCCGCACGGTTCGATCTTCAAGGTTAAGGAACGCTTGCCAAGGTTGGTCCGAGTTTTCTTCGTGCCTCGGAAAGCACGTTAAGCCGTAGGTCCCGGCTGTCATTTACGGATCTTTGGCAGTCGTTACGGATAGTCAGAAGCCAGTGGAAACCTGACTCCAGTCTTGCCTTGAAGTACCCCACTTGATGGGTTGTGTAGGTCTAGTAGGCAGCCGCTTCTCGTAAAATATTGGTATTCAGTTAATTCGGCTTGACTCGAAACCGACCCCAATATAGTTGGGAAAAGGCTAGGTAGATGATGATGCACTGATTTGAACTGCCTATAAAATGATTTGCCCAGCGGTCAAGGTGCTATATCATGAAATTCCACCATTTCATGATGCGGTCGGTTATATCACGAAGTGATCCATTCTAAGATCTGGTCACGACATATGTAAATAGACAAGCACATACATGCCGAAGCACAGCTCACAGTGATACATAATACCTTCCTTTAGGTTTACCTGGTTCCACAACTGTTATCCTTAGACCGATTTACTTGAACTGTTCGTCGACTGGACGATTCAAGGTTTGTTTGTCGAAGTAGCTACCTACATTTAAGTAGGTACTATTTAATTGTACCTAATAATTAAATGCCCAGAATCTATTATTTATTTTTGGAAATAAAAAAATAAGTAACACACAAACATAACTTAACTATTTAATACATAAAATAATTAACAAATTACAATACAGTGTGCTTAATCGACTTCGTTGCTAACTGTACATCTCAATCTGCCAGACGTGGTAGTTGGTTATCAAGATTTGCTCGGCGCAAACGGTCCACCGACGACCG
This sequence comes from Mythimna separata, assembly GCA_030763345.1. NCBI lineage: Eukaryota > Metazoa > Arthropoda > Insecta > Lepidoptera > Noctuidae > Mythimna > Mythimna separata. The sequence continues at coordinate 11,242,250 of CM061190.1, forward strand.
ACACCGGTGGCTGTCGCGTGCTACCGCCACTTTTGTAACAGTGCCAGAAGCGAGCGACAGCCACCGGTGTTCGAAAACCGCCACATTTTATAACACCCTGCAGTCTTGCGATGGACTCCTTACACAGAAAGATCGAAAGTGCGAGATGCGCATGGTAGCATGGTATGGCGACGCGTAGAACGTCTAACAGTTAACTGCGCGGGTAGAGTAGCAGTGCGAAATGGCGGGGTTTGGCGTTTTGCGTAGTCCGTAGCGACTACAAGTGGCAAGTCGCGGACACTACTGTAGAGAGTGGCCGCCACCGGCTACAGTACGGCCGTTATAACTTGGGAAGTGTGAAGTTTAAAAAAATAAATGTAATTTGCAGTTGTTATTGCTGATAAAAACTGTTATTGGCATTTATTTTTTTAGAACCTTTATTTTTGTACGAGTTTTCAAGCGCTAAAATTCTCAGAGCCTAACTTCAGACTCGCCAACTTATAACGGCCGTACTGTACACGTGTGCTGCGCGTCTATACAAAATATATGAAAAAGTGTGTTAAGTCGCTGTCGCTGGCTACCAGTGGCTGTGGTCGGTAGCCCGTTTGCGCCAATCCTTAGTACGATAAAATGTAACGAAATGGCGTTACAAATGAGTGATTCATATGCCTAGCATATAATTATAAAACATTATTATATGGTCTGGAGATTATATTTGATCTTGACTATGTTATCCTGTATCCCGTAAAACGTACATAGTGTGAAGTGTAGCCCGTTGATTATACTTTGACCACGAGATCTAGCTTGTCTGCAAGAGTAGCCATCTTCCCGACAATTTCCTAGAAATAGATAAAAATAATTAATTAACGGATAATAATTAAAGAGCAGTGGTGGCACAGTGGTAACTGTCCCGACTTGCAAGTTGTAGGTCGCGAGTTAAAACTCAGCAAGGCGATTATTTTGTGTAATTTATTTCATCATCGCTGCTCTCAACATGATGAAGGAAAACATCGTGAGGAAACCGGCATGTTTTAGAATCAAAAATTCGAAGACATGTGACTGTGTCCCTTAATCCGCACTGGACCCACGTGGTGGATTACGAGTACGGCCCATTCCCTTTCCTCGAAACGAGGCCTGAGTCCCAACAGTGGGAACATTACAAGGCCGATAATGCTAATAATAAAAAATAAAGACAAGGCGTCCACTCCTGGATATAGGCAGTGCCGGATTAAGCCAGCTTGGGGTTTATAGAAAATTCTTCTTTATCCCTTAGGGCCCTTAAATCATACAAGTGATAACAATTAACAAATTAACAGTTCTTTTTCTAACAGGCCGCGGGGCCCTTATGAGTTGTTGATCCCATAATCAATCGCCTTCATTATCTTTATGAATGGTTTTTTTTTCTGGTAGGGGAATCATCAGAATGACTTCTCCCGCTCTTGGGCGGAGCGGGAGGGCGTGTCAGACTCTTACTGACTAAACCCCTACCCCGTTCCTTCCACCCCTACACCGAGTCCCGGTGACAACCTCTCGGACTCGGTGTCAACCTTTAGAACCTTTTTTTTTTACCACGTGTTCCCCCCAGAGGCTTCGGCCCTGCCGGGCCCCTACAGTTTGCTGACATCTCCTTGAGGCGCGCGTGGAACAGAACGCGCCATTGACGACTGGGCTCGGTCCAGCTTATTTCCAGACTGCCGGACGGCGAGCTACCCAGTGCTCGCCATCCGCGAACCCGCGCCTACGGTGGTCGGAAATCGGGATCGGGATCCCGGCGGCGGCGGCGTGAGGACCGTTCCCTCACGCGCTCGCGGTCAGCAGCCTCCTTCACGAGCAATCCTTATGAATGATGTGGAATTGATTAGATTTCCTAGGGGTCCGTACACACAGACCGGATCGGAGAGGAGAGCAGATTTTTATCACGTTGAAAACAGAGTTTTAAGTATTTGTTGTAAGGTTTATTTTTCCATGTGCACTGTTTTGTCATAAAGAATGCTTAAACGCGCAGTGTACATGAAAAAATAAACCTTACTACAAGTACATAAACGAGTATCACTATTAGTTTTTGTACGTCCTAGCGGGGCCCGTAGCATTTGCCACTTCGACACGTCGTCCACCACCGACGAACAGTCAGATGCAAAATTGCATGAATAGTACAAGAAAAAAATCGAGAGGGAGGCCAAAGAAAACATGGATGGATTGCGTAAGGACCGATATGAAAGAAAAGAGAGTTAGTGATAGTGTGACGGACGACAGGACAGAATGGAAGAAGAAAATGTGTTGTGCCGACCCCAAGTAATATGGGATAAGGGCAGGAAGAAGAAGAAGTACAAGACACAATTCGTGTGTAGCTAGAAATGACGTGATGAGTATTTTTCGAACACTTCAACTCAAACGTTCACGGGAAAATAGACATTAAGGTATCCATGATATTTTGCATAGTACCTTACATCGCACAGTCCTATAATTAAAATATCCAGTAGATTCCCGCGGCCGTCACCAGACCCTCCTCGGTCCTTGTAGAATGCATGCGAATACCTCCATGTTGACTGAACCAAGGCTCAGGTAGAAAGATCTTAGATATTTTACAAAGAAAGGAGTCTGGCTTTATGACTTATGGAATGGATGGATTAGATGAATGCGCGGAACCATGGGTTGTCCACAGTGTTTTTAACTCCAAAAACACAAAGGACAAGCCATCATGGCTAACGGCCGAACCCAATAACCTATCTATCTCCAGTTTTGGTATACTGAAGATAGTAAAACAAATGATACAATACAAAAAATATACATGATTTCTGTTTCTTCATTTGTTTTTCTATCTCCGGTATGTGATAGATATGTTATTGGGTTCGGCTGTAAGAAAAGCGCCAATTATCAACAATTATCAAGCAAAGGATCCAGAAAGTCGGGGAGAGTTTTAGAACATGACATGACTGTACGTACCAGGATACTGCTCGCTTCCCGTTTTCATAAAATTCCTCAGTTTACTACCAAGTACAATTTAAATATTGTAAACTATTTTTCAATACACTTACTCGAAAACTCGCTCTTAACCCTACAGCTTGTAGGCATTTTCCGCACTATTTTGGGAAAAGTGCACGAGCTCGCCTCCGCCGCAATTTATTATATCGATACCTTTGGGTAGAAAGGTCGTATAAACCAAAACCCGACTTTTCAGTAGAGCCGAAAAACTATTTTTTTTTTACGAAAAAATTCATAACTTTTTTGCTTTTGAAGTTATAAAAAAATTATCTATGAGAAAGGTTCTTACATTTTGCGAATGAAAAAGGTTAAATCATCAAAACCTGTCTATCTTCTTTAGTTTCAAAGTTAGCTTGCATTTACGTCTAAGAAAAAATCAATTCTTGGTTTATACACCCCATGAAAATGTGCTTTGAAAAAACTGTGTGGGTCGTATATCCATTTTCGGTAAGCTTAAAGTCACATTTAATGTCGTAAAAACCCAAATTTATGTAATTTTTTTGTATTAAAAACCATTTATAATCATAGATCAGTTGAACTCTGACTAATAAATAATCCTGTTACTCATAGAATTAGTAGGAACTCAATTATTATTATTCTAATACCCAATAATGGTCGATTCAAATAAAATAAAACTACCTGAACCAACATTTATTACGTATTATAATACCTTCTAATCAATGGTATCTGTCCGGTACCTGTCTATCGCGCTCGTTCTTCTGCTTGTCGCTGCGCGCAAAATGCGAGCCTTGTGTGTTGGTCGTAAAGTTTTTCTTGCCCTTATCCCATATTACTTGGGGTCGGTGCAACACATTTTCTTCTTCCATTCTGTCCTGTCGTCCGTCACACAATCACTATGGTCTATCGGTTTAGGTAGTTAACTAAAGGTAAACAATCTTGGTATGTCTTTTTATATTTAAGAGGTCGTATATAATATACACAAAGATTATTTAAATTTAGTTTATCAGCTAACATCGATTTAGGTAAATACCTAGTTGCAAAGATTTTTACATTCAATTTATAGACAACTTTTAGATAAAAAGACATGCCTAGATTGTTTACCTTTAGTTAACTACCTAAACCGATAGACCATAACTTCCTTTTCTTTCTTATCGTCCCTTACGCAATCCATCCATCTTTTCTTTGGCCTCCCTCTCCCTCTCCATCCATCCACATGTAAATTCAGAACTCTTTTAGTAATATGCGTTTCATCCGTCCTCTTCACATGACCATACCAAAACAAACGATTTCCTTCCAACTTTTCAGTCACTGGCGACACTTTGAAACTTCCCCTAGTACACTTATTTCTCACTTTGTCCATTCTTGTCACACCACACATCCATTTCAACATTCTCATCTCCGCTACATGCCATCTTTTTTCATCCATCTTTTTCACAGCCCAATATTCTGATCCATACTGTATGACAGGTCTTATCACGGACTTGTAGATTGCACCCTACAACTTGAGGGGCATCCGTGGATCACAAGTTGTTCCCGTGACCTGTCGCCATTTCATCCATCCTGCGTTGATCGGATGTGTTATGTCCCGGTCTACCTCACCATTTCCTTGGACAAGCGACCCTAGGTACCGAAAGTCGGAACAAATCGGTATGAATGTCCTAGCGAGGGCTAAAGGCGAAGGATTGGATGGACCGCCGAAATCGCAGAACAAGTACTCTGTTTTGGTTCTACTCAATTTCACGCCAACACTCTCCAGTCTATGCCACCACACCTCCAATTTGCTCTGGACCTCTAGGTCACTCTCGGCAACCAGCACAATATCATCGGCAAACAGCATACACCAGAGGGCCTCTTCCTGAATGTCTTACGTCAAAGCGTCCATTATCAGCAGGGAAAGTTAAGGGCTGAGAGCCGACCCCTGATGTAGGCCGACCGCCTCGTTCAAACTGCCACTGGTGCCTACTGTAGACCGGACTTGGGTACTACATCGACTGTACATCGCTCGGATCAACTGCACATACTTCCCAGGCACACCTTTCTCCTTAAGGGCCCACAACAGAACCTCACGATGTGCCTGGTCGTATGCCTTTTCGAGCTCAATTAATACCATGTGCAAGTTTTTATGTGCACCTCTGTATTTCTCGTACAGCTGGCGTATAGCGAAAATGGCATCCGTTGTACCCCGACCAGGCATAAAACCGAATTGCTTCTGTGAAATTTCACTCTTATATCTCAAACGCCTTTCAATACTTCTTCCTCCCAGACTTTTATAGTATGTGACATTAGCTTTATTCCTCTATAGTTGTTGCACTCAAGAACATCACCTTTGTTTTTAAAGATGGGCACTAAAGAACTTTTGCACCAATCATCAGGTACGAATTCTTCTTTCAACAACTTATTGAAGAACATCGCTAACCACATCCGTCCATCCACTCGCAGTAACTTCCACACTTCAACTAGTATTCCAAACTGGGCCAATGGCCTTACCATTCTTTATTCCATTTACTGCTATTCTTTCACCATACTAACCATTCTCACTAACCCCACATTTTCTGGTTTACTTTCTAAAATCCCACTCCAATCATTTTCCTTATTCATTAGTCTTTCGAAATATTTCTTCCACCTCTCTTTGATTTTTTCATCATCTGATAGAACCAGTCCAGGTTCATTCCTTACACATTTTATTTGACAAACATCCTAAAGTAAAGTGCGACTTGCAATGATCATGGTTTATACACCAAACGTTGCGAACTATCTTTGGATTTACGACGTCGATTTTAACCTGGGTTTAAGTAATGCATTTAACACTTTAGGGCGTATAAACCATTTACAATTAATGCATTTAATACTTTAGGTCGTATAAACCATTTACAATTAATGCATTTAACACTTTAGGGCGTATAAACCATTTACAATTAACGAATATTTTTACACCCTCCGTTAATATAAATAATGGTCATTACGTCATAACAAAATTACAAAAAAATAATATTTGGCTTTTACATTGAAAATTTATCTTTTTTAAGAGGCTATGACCGAAAATTTCTGGGTCGTATTAACCATTTTTGAGCGAATTTCTACATTTCGTATATACAGATCGATAGAGAAAAAAATTCTGAGAAAAATGGTATATTTAACTCAATTTGGCCAAAATGGTTTATACGACCTTTCTACCCAAAGGTAGCGATATTTATCGTATCAAGCTGAGTGCTATGCAACCCCAACTAGACGTCAACCCCCTTTAATTATTTCTTCATAAGTGTGTTGAAAAACGTCGTTGGATACAAGTGGAAATTTGTCACTGCAGCATTCGGCTCCATAACACCACCTCGGTCGCAATGACATATTTTCTCTACTTGTATCAAAACATACCATTACCTTTAGTTTGTCCTTGACCATATTCTTCCATGTATTCCACCATTGAACGATAAAAGACTGAGGCGCAGAATAAATTTCTTTTACAACTTCCAGAACTTCCTTTCTACTGTTAGAGTCAGAGTCAGATTCTGGTGGTAATAAAGGTGTTTGAGAGTCAGATATAGAGGTTGAGGCAGATGAAAAGTCAGAGTCCAAGTCTGAGCGTGTGTGATGTGTCTTGGGATGATAAAAGAATAACTTGCCGAAAAATGTGTCTTCTGAATTTGATTTGTTACCTAAATTCAAATCAGTGTTCAATTCGAATTCCTGAAGCCTGCCTAGTCCTAATTGCGAGTCTGAACCTACAGCTGAGTCTACGTCACTCGATTTTGAACTAAGCCCTGTACTTAATTCTGAAGAACGCGTTTTGGAATTTAATATTGAGTTTAAGTTGGACTTGTTTTCAGAATGGATAGTTGCTCTTAAGGAATCCGATTCAGGATTTAAATCTGGAGGCAAATGGTCCTTTGTAAAAACGTCTGGTTTGACGATTGGGCCCAAGTCTATTCGGCGAGTTTTATTGTAATCAAAACGAAGAAAGCCTCCACTATCTTCATCCGTTGTGTCAGTATTTGTACTTTCATTAGTCGTATCGCTTTCTAATTGGTAATTTTCTGGTTCCGGCCAACCACTTCTTCTATTTTCATCAAGATTTCGAACCTCTAATGGTGCCTCAAAATCCTCAGTTTCGAATAAAACTTTGACAGAACTGTCAGGTAAATGTCTAACAATTTTCATTAACCGTACATCGTCATTGGTCATATTTATATTATTGATTGTTTTTAGAAAGTCATCGTAGGGTATAGTGTTTTTGACTAGGAACTGAGGACGATACACAATTATTTTTGGATATTTTATAAGATGTGTGAGTTCTACGTACCCTTTGTTAGTGTCTAGAGCAAAAGGCACTGCAAACTCCGGTGTCTGCAGTGAGGAATCACGAGCTTTTTTAAGAAACTCTGCAATGCTTTCAAAACTTTTGGCGTGTATTTTGTTTTTTTCTGCTATTATCTGATCATCACTTCTTAATTTTGTTAAATCATTAAATGGTGTCTCTATATAAAGCGCTGATTGTTGATCAGCGATATATTGATTATTATTAGGTTCTTGCGTAAACATCTCTTCGTAATATTCATCATATTCATCACTATTGTCAGTTTCTGTTTCTTTATTAGATGAAGCCTTCTCTTTGTTTGCTTGCTTATCTCTTATAAGTTTCTTATTTTTAAGAGAATCTTTAGAAAGTTTGTAAATACTAGAATCCCCATTGGAATGAGTTGCTTTGTGTCTTTTGTAAGTACCATCGTAATCATCATAGAGTGGTGGAGCCTGGAAATAATCATTATCACTGTCGCCGTGCTGGTTTTTTTTATAAGTAGCTGGCTCTCGGTCATTTGTATCACGGGATACTGAAGGCATTTCAGAATTCATGCTTTTAATTTGATTAAAACTAAATTCTTTACTCGACTCAGAGTCTTCATCATCCATCATATGAACATCTTCGTCACTTTCTATTGAAGTATCACGACGTTTTATGTGTATTTTGTTATACGGGTTATGTCTTATTCGTTCTGTATCTTTTGCCAGTGGTTTAGACTTCATCTTCTTGTGACGTAGACTATCTGCTTCAGGGTAGGATCTATAATCGTACGAATAGTAAGGATTCTTAGAATTTCTATCTAGAGATCGCAAAGTGTTATCAATTTGACATTCAAGAAGCCCCATAAATCTCTCCATGACTGATCGCAGTGAAACTATTAGTTGACGAGTAGCGTAGCTTTCGCATTGGCTTTTCGCCGAGGATTTCAGTGAACTCTTTTTTTGTTTCTTTCTGGATGATCTTGATCGTGTTAGAAGTTTCTCATATTCATTGTCGTTTCCTGATCTATATGCGGATCGAGATTTTTGGTTCTTACTTGGCTTAAAAACTCTTCTGTTCTTGTTGATTGGTCTTCGTCTTGGCATTTTTCCCTTGTGGTAGTTATTATACATCTCGTCTCCAAAGTATATGGTAGGATGTTCTGATTTATAACGATTGTCTACCAGGGGGACTACCGTTTTCCCGTTAAATTTGCCAGTTATACCATTTTTTTCTCTCAAAGTCGGTTTCTCGTTTCTTGCCGTATCGTCTTCTTCACTTTGGCACTGAATATTCTCTAAATAGGTTTTATATAGCACATCTACTGATATGTCAAGATATTCCTGGTTAACCTCTTTGCAGTCTTCACTTTCAGCGTCTGTGTAATCCGGTTTGAGGTACTTTTTGATTGTTTTAGTTATTTTTTCTGAACTAGTACCATCTTCAGCCAAAAGTTTCCTAATTTTATTAATAATTCCACCTATTTTGTCCCTAGGTCCTTCGTGTCTTTCTTTAATTATTTCGGGTGAATTTTTTGCGTTTTGGTGTTCTAAGTATGCTTGTATCATCACGGCTATGTTATGTAGGGCTCTGTCGTTAGGTTGTTCTGTGACGTTTAATAATTTTGACAGATTAGACCAGAGTTTTGCGAGGTTTTCATTGTATGTTTTGCATGTGTCAGGATCTTGGGTGTAACCTGCTTGTGTGTTCGTGGATCTTCTCCTTCGTTTTCTCTTGTCGCCTTGTTTGTTCTGAGAAGGAAATTCATAATGGATAAAATACAATAAGTAAAAAAGTAGTAAGTAAGTTTGGGAGGGTTGATTAATGTTAATTGACACAGAGTACTTATCAAAATTCAGTTATAATAAAGTTCGTGTATTATGATGATTTGATATTTTTAGGGTTCTGTACCTAAGTCGGCAAAGACGGAACCTTTATAGGATCATTATGTTGTACGTCTTTCAAGACCCTTTGCTTCAGGAACACGTGAAGGAAACATGCTGAAGCTAATATGATATACTCAAGTCTGCTATTCTAAACAGCAGTAAAAATTAAATTCTAAGTCCTCGCAATATAAAGATAAGGTTATTTATGCTCCGATTGCCTAATCGGAGCATAAATATGCGCCTGCATATTTTGACACTCGCTACGAAATTAAATCTTATAAGGCACTTCAAGTGTTGAAGCAAAGTTCCATAGGAGGTATTCCTCGAAGCGCACCGAACGAAGCGCATCATTTTTATTCTTCGGAGCGCACCTTTTTGTTGCACTTCGGATAGCAATTAATTTGTTTAAAAATAGGGAAGTTGCTCAACCAAAAGTACCCTATATCTATTCGAAAGTTACTCATAGGTGCACTTCGAGGAAATAAAAGTTAGTATTTTTAATTGCTATCGGGAGCGCATCAAAAAGGTGCGCTTCGAAGAATAAAAATGGTGCGCTTCAAAACTGGTGCGCTTCGAGGAATACCTCTTTCATAGCTCAAGAATAGGAAAAAGTGTATAAACTATAGAACTTTATTACTACTAGTTACGTTTGTTTGTGACGTAACTGTACTTTACTGATTAGCAACCAACTTGCCTATACAAGTCCGAGTAAAGTTGGTTGCTGTAAAATTTATCTACTTAAATAATAAACAGATAGACGGACAACAACGTGATCCTTTCCGTTTTTTTCCTTATGTGATACGGAACACTAAAATTAAAAAAAACCTCGCTAGTAATTATAGTGTAATTATGAGCACTTAGATCAACCGATGACTTTAGAAGCTGACCATAGATCGTTAATGAATTAATTATTTGGATTTATAACTACTTATGCAAGCATAAGTTGTTATAGCAATATTCATATAAGTGAAAGATAAGACAAATAATTGTACAGTACTAATCAATTAATCAATAATGACTCAGGCAACTTAGGCACTTAATAAGCCAAAATATCTTAATTTCTTATCACTGTACTATTATGCAACTATACAAATCAAATACCGTAAAATAGCGTTACCTTGGCTCGCTAACCTATGGAAATATAATAAGCACATTATCCTGTGCTCCTATTGGTTAATAAATTGGGCCAAAGTAACTCGATTTTACTTTAAGTTTATCAATACTTACTGGTCCATTGATGTGGTAAGACAATGTAGTATGCGAAGTCCTCAAGTCATCTCCAAAACCGAAATAATTCATATATTCATTCCGTTGGTCACTACTAGCCGAATTTACTTTAACAACATTATCTCTTAGAATAAACGTATTCAAGTGGTCTCTAGGTTCAGTTTCTAATTTATCATTAAAATAATTAAAACGATTACGAATAATATTGATTCTATTGCCTGGTCTTAAATAATTATCAGATTGCTTGTAAATCGTATTTAAATAATCTTGCATTCTGACATTATTTTCAGGTGGTGCTTGTGTTATTATATTTCGGCCATGCTGGACGTGCATTTGGTTATATAGTTCATTGATGTCTAAGTTTTGTTTCATTGGTATAGATATAACAGAACTATCTTTTTGATTTATGTCTTCTTGATTCATTAGCTTAATGGATTCATCTTCATCGTTCTCATTATGTTGACCATTAAATGGTAATGTAACCACTTTCGAAGGCTTTTCGCTATTCTGGACTGGTGTTGCTATGGGGAAAACATCAGGCTGTATGTCCACAAGGTTCACTTGACTTCGTGGTTTTATGTCTTGTCCCTCACTTATTCTACTTTTCACAGAATTCGTGTTAGATTGGGCTAATGCATTATTAATCGTGCTACTATGCAAAGGAAAGTTTTGCGTGTTGCCGCGGTAAAAACTATCAGCGTAATTTTGATCGTTATATCTTAGTATTTTATGTTTTCTTTTAGCTTTTTTTAGTTTTGGCTTTTCCAAAACGCGGTCTATTCTTGCCATAACTTTAGTGCTTTTTGGTGCATTTAGTAGCTCAGTGTTATCTTCGTTTTCTTCACTAAAGTTGCGGTTTGTAACACCAAGTAATAGGTTTTCTATATCATTGTTTGCTTCTTCTTCGTAAAAATCTCTTGAGTGCTTGATTGTTTTATCACCTGCCGGTTTATTTTCTCCATTTTGCTGTAAAATTTATTTTGTTGTTAAGTTTATATTGTTTTTTTCCCGTAGGTAATCGACACATTTTTGCATTTCTTAAGTTGTTGATAATAACAGATTTCCATACAGTTTTTTTCACATGATGTATACATATTTAAAGCTTCGTGAGTGGCTTAATGTTGGCTAGTCTACTATACTTTGTATCGATGACTTTTTCGAAATTACTGCTAAGATAATTTAATAAGATCTTTGAAAAAAAATTTCGACATCCAGATTTTCGGCACCAAAATTTTTGGTACCCAAGCTATTCCCATTTCGCCACCAATAGATATTTTGGACAGGTCGAAAGGTACCCTAGGTACCTGGTACCTAGTCCTACCATACAAAATACCAGTCCAAAAACCAATTGGTGCCGAATCGGGAAAAGATTGGGTGCCAAAAATTTTGGTGATGAAAATCTAGATGTCGAAACGGGAATATTCCGACAAAAATACTGCACCAATCAACTGGTTTACCACCGCGGACATGACGTAGGTACTTAAGCATCTTTCTTTTTCAATACATAGTTCATGGTTCACTTTTGCTGGATTGTTTACTTTAGTACTAATTATGCTTATGTGTTAAACCACGAGATTAATGTTATTAAGCAGTTATAGTGTCCGATAAATTCCCTGCTCCGTTATTGCAGACCGATAGCATAAATATGTTGTTATCACCAGAAACCACATTCGAAAACGACGCATTTTCTAAAAAAAATTATCGACTGAAAGTGTGGTGGCAAATCAACCACAATTTCTATAAAAGAAAGCCACTTACGAAGTTTCAATTATATATAATTTATCATTTAATTTGGCAAGGCGAGTTACTTATAAACACATATTCGAATGCACACTGGTGAAAAACCTTACAACCTTAGGGTAAAACCGGGATAGATGCCGCGCTAAGATAGATGCCTCGTTTCTAAAAACTCAATTACCAGAGAACGAAACAGCAAATTTATTGTTTACATACGTGCCACATGCATCCCCTACCTTAGAGACGTGCGAGTTGTTGTGCTAGATGGACATTTCTCGCTTGTGTGTCGAATTACATTCGCAGCGGACGCGACAAAAGCTTCAAAATTTCAAACGTAAGTATTCACTATTCCATATCTTTATAAACAGTTAAATGATTACATTTTATTTTAATTGTTTTAATACATTGGTTCTTTGAGAACACATTTAAGAATTAATTACTAATATTTGCATTTATTTTCTTTATAAAATATTAAGAGGCATCTATCCCTAGCGAAAAGGATAGTTGCCGCGAGTTTACAAGGGATAGTTGACTTTAGGGGCTTACTGCAAGAGCCATACCAAAGTATTTATAAGTCATAGTCGTGAATATTTTGGTATTTCCTAATAGATATTCTAATTCATGGAATATCTATAATTAAATAAATAAATAAAAAAGAATTATTGGAAGTGTTTAGGACTCCTAATGTAAGACTGTAATTATATTTTAAATAATACATTGCTTGTTGTAGGCGAGCCATGCCAAGGAAATACAAAAGAAAGGAGGGTGTACGAGCTCGAGTAATTTCTTGAACAACAGAGCAGCTACAGTGAGTTTTCAATGAAATGGATAAAAAAAATTGGGGATCAATGAACAATCCAGACAATTTGGGGTTCCATCCAGAACATTAGTACGAAGGCGTTACGGTATTAAAATGAATGGGAATGTTTATGGTTAAGCATTTTATATTCCCTACACATGAAGATAATAAATAAATATTACATTGTGATTACGTATTCTTGTTGATTATTTAAAAAGGCATCTATCCCGCATCATAGGCATCTATCCTCCTAAGCGATTTCATAGTGAGGCATCTATCCATATAGGTAGGCACCTATCCCCGAAAAAGGTGTTTCGCAAGAATTTAATTTTTGCAAAACCAGTAATGATTAGGTAAATAAATACAGTTTCTAAAGCTCTATGAATGACTAAACTAACTATATTACAGGGTAAATCTATGCAAATATGTTTGGTATTCAAATAATGAAACACTTTCGAAAAGTGGGGCATCTATCCCGGTTTTACCCTACAGTTGTGAAGTGTGTCAGCGTAGTTTTACTGCAGATAATTTGAAACAACATAATATGTGAACCCATACTACCAGTGTTTAGAAGTACATGATCTTTGAAATTATGAGCTCGATGAATAATATGTCTCACGTAGTCTAACAGAATGCTGCGGCAATAGGCCTCTATTAAGCACAAATTCCGACAACGACAAAGTAGGTTGAACAATCAAACGCGTTCGCAGTTTTGATTTCATTGCTAAGGTCGTCACAGTATCTATACTCTAACCGGTTTAGGTGGTTAACTAAAGGTAAACAATCTTGTTAGGTATGTCTTTTTATATTAAAGAAATAGTATATAATATACACAAAGATTAATTTAAATTTAGTTTATTAACTAACATCGATTTAGGTAAATACCTAGTTGGAAAGATTTTACATACAATTTTTAGACAACTTTTAGATAAAAAGACATGCCAAGATTGTTTACCCTTAGTTAACCACCTAAACCGATAGAGTATAGGTACTGTCATTTAGTTAATTACCTACACCTATAGACCATAGCTGAATTTAGAAAACACTCTTTGCTGTCTTAACAACTAATACACGTTCAGATATGACTAACGAAAAAAACTTTACCGTTGATCCGTTGATATGTCAATCAATTGATAAAGGTACCTAAATATCCTTTCAGCAATATGCGCTAGCACAAAGCTTGTCTATACTACTTATGGTAAAAAAATAATAGGTAAATAAATAAGAAAAAAATATTTATATATTAAAGTAGGTATAACGTAATGAAACAACAGTTGGAACAATCACTTTTGATGGTTGGTTGACTTAACAACGGATCCAAAACTGGCCCTAATATGTAGGCAAGTACTAAGGCTTGACTTACCGTTAGAATCCCAGTAAAAGCACAAATTATTAAAATATAAAAGAAGTTATTTCTCATGTTGCGATCTGCCGATTGACGGCAACAGTGTGACCGTGCCCAATGCTAACAAAACACTAATTATTGTTTCTCGATAAAGACCGAAATTGATATTTGCTGGAAGGTGTCGCATTTAAATTGTTTGTTTGTTATTTAAATGGATTTATTAGTTATCACGATAGCCCAAACTATTATTTATTAATAAAATAATATGTTGTAGATAGGATTAGCAAGTTTGGTACATGTTTAAATTTTGAAAATGGTCGACTGTTGCTAGACTGAATAATTTTTTTCTCGATATTTTTTCGACTTGATTTAACACTGGAGTTTCTGGCTGGTTCTTCTGCATAGAAAAAAACAATTGGAACACTAAACTACACTACACTAGCTTCTGACGTTTTATAAGCGCCCATCTAGGCCTGTCTAAAAGAAAAACATTCAGAATGTTTGAATTTTGAGATAATCTGTTTATATATTGTAGAATTGATAAAGTTCTGCTTTAAACTGCCTGTTAATTGAGTATTACTATTTATATTCTTTTTTATGTCATTGTCATCATCAGCATCATTTCAGCCAAAAGACGTCCACTGCTGGACTGCGCGTCTCGCATCCATCGTATTCATACGACCTTTACCAGGTCCATCTTGTGGTGCCTTCCAACGCTGCATTTAAAAGGGTAGCCAGATCTCATCCGCTGATTCTCAGCACCTCTTGCATCGCCGTGAACTTGGCCGCTGCCGGAGTCAAGGGCTATCGGGCACTAGAGGCCATTGTTCTTTTGCATAATCGCCACGCTTTTATTGTCACAACCACCGTAAAAAAAAATGGCCTTCGGACCGGCTAGCTGTCACGTCACCACATATTTGCTATAGAGCGCATTATACCTTAGCTCATGCGTTAGTCTCGTCGTGGTCGCATGCGGCTAATTTCTGTACCTGGATTCTGTACGAATAGTGCTTTGGAGGTATGTGGAACAGAGTATAAAGTCCCATATACGTCTACGTTGAAAAAAGAGGATCCTCCGACCAGATGGCTCGATAGATTATTTTCTGTGGCCTAACCAAATGTCCTTTCCTTGGTATAGTCCGTCAAGTCGTTGATCTCCTTAGTAGTCCTGAGTTGAGCTTTAAGACGAATGACAAATGCTTGCACTGACTGGACAGGTCCACTCAAATCTGCATGGTTCTTTCTTTAAAAGGTCATCTCATGCTGCGGCCAGACTATGCTCCTCGCGCCGCTCATCGCTCTGCTCCTCGCGCTGCCGTGATTTGCCGCGATGTTGCTCTCTCTCTCTCGCGCGCAAAGACCGACAAGATAGGGAGCAGTGGGCAGGACGAGGAGCATGACGAGTGGCATGACGAGTAACGTGGCCACACTATGTCTCTGCCTCCTTTCCTCGTTACTTCCCATGCTACTCGTCGAGTGTGTGGCCGTGGCATCAGACACCGAGTTCACATAATTATGATTTGACCAATACATTTTGTATGGTTTTTTTTTTTAAAGATACTGTGAACCCCTGAGTTTGTTTCGGTGTTTTTTCTCAGGGTAGTCAGTTAGGAAACACCGAAATCATCTAGAATAAAATGACAAAAAAAAATTGACGTGTAAAAGTGTTTGTAAAAACCTAATTGCAAAATAAATATCTTTTATTAGATGACTTCGGACTGTTGTATCTATTCAAATTGCGTGATGCAGGATTCGTAGTTCTTATGTGACGTCATATATGTATGTCGCTACAATGCTATTAGCTTTTCTATTTAAGGATTATTCAATTGCAGACAGAGCAGTGGTGGCCCAGTGGTAACTGCCCAAACTTGCAAGTTGGTCGCGGGTTCAAACCCAGTTTGGCGCATTACTTTGTGTAATTTATTTCATCACCACTGCTCTCAAAACGGTGAAGGAAAACATTGTGAGGAAACCGGCATGTCCTTGAACCAAACATTCCAAGACATGTGAGTGTGACATCCGTCAATCCGCACTGCGCCCGCGCGGTGGATTATGGGCATGGCCCATACTCATACCCTCTCCTAGAGGAGGCCTGAGTCCCAGCAGTGGAAACATTATAAGGTCGATAATGCTAAAAAAAGACAGGAGTTTGGAAGATGGTGGTGTGAAACTCTGTCTCGGAAGACATAGAAATCCGTTGGTCGCGCCGGTTTCTCTGCAGCCACATTAGATTGTCATCCTGGCAGACAATGAAAGTAAAGGATGAGAGAATATACTATCGTATAGTATCGTCTATATTTGCACACTTATACTCGTTCATACCCAGTGCCGGATTAGAGGCCCTAAGGCCTGTAGCAATTCTTCCTTCTTTTCTATCTTTATAAATTAAAACTTCTTTAACTTTTTTATCTTCCATTGTCTTTATGGAAGATGGCACAAATATTTTGACTTGTTTTTATACGTCCAAGCAGGGCCTACCCAAATGCTATGTCTCTTCTTCTCATTCGCCACTGTGCATATCTCCTGCGTACTTGGCTAACGTATGTTAAGATTGACCATCGTGGTCAAAATTGGTGGGAAGGACAGTATATTTATAAATCGCACTGTGGTCATTGCAATCAGCATAATATAATAGCTACACAATACATAGGTAAAATGAACGGTGTCGAAATAAAACAAGGAAATGATCTATAAACATTATATTGAGCAAAAATAATTTAATCATTTAAATGTGTTTTACTTGGTGAACATTCAATGTTTAATGGAAATATTTAGAAAACTTTCTAGCAACTAACAGATACTTCGGTTGATGATGATAATTTTAAAGTTAAGTTAAGAACAATTTTGGTTCAATCATGACATGAATTTATGTGCAGAACTCTTAAGTCATTGAATATTTTTGAAATTTCGAGCGCAATAATTTTAGGTGTGGAGAAATTCTAGTGATGTGTATAATAACCTCGTCGATAGATGTTTTCTAGCTGTTTGGAAATTGAAACTTGCGTCGTGGGGTCCGAATTCTCAGAAACTTTACAAAGACCTTTCTACACGGCTTGTTGACACTTCGCTTATCCTAAGGACTGGATATATAGCGTGGCAATACCGCTAGACTTTTGGGCATATTACCGGTATATAACGATACAAAGTAGTTCAGTTTCGACACATAATTTAAATTGTTGTTACATATATAGGAAGTTAACTATTTTATAATATGTAATTATTCTAATCTGATTTCCTTTTCTGACTACTAGTTATATTATTATAATATTAATAATGTCTCTTTGTACTAATTACTAACGTTTATTGTAATATTGTATTTGGTTTGTTAGTTGCTTCAAAAATTTCCTTTATACACCGGAGTCAATTAACTTCAACTGCCAATAACCTTTTATCAAGTTCTTCAATAACCATTTGAAGTTTTTTAACCCAGTTTTAATAGTTTTTCTATTTATCTATAACATCTCTAACATCAAAAGCTTTTATTATCTCTATTTAAAACTAGCACAAACACATAAAATAAATAAGCTATTTAAACAACAAAATATTGCACGAAAAATTCAACTTAAATCTAATAAAACTGCTAACTTTGACTAGGTAGTTTATCTTGTGGGTTTTGACTTTCTGAAACTTTTGGGATCTGCGCGTTCTGATCACCTTGATAATCTTGAGCGTATTGAGCAGTATCATAACCCTGTTCTTGTGGATTTTTACTATCACTTTGTGCAGTTTCGTTTGGCGATTCTTGAGCATATTGACTGGCGTCGTAGTTTTGTTCAGCAGGATAGTTACCATCTTCTGTTGCGTAATTTTCATACTGTTGATCATACTGTGCAGCTGGATCAGCTGCCTGTTGTGGATACTGCTCATAGTTCTCATATTGTTGTTGCTCACCGTACGGCTGTTGTTCATAATTTTGATATTGATCATCAGCAACTGCTGCTGGTTGTTCGTAATTCTGATCATATTGATATTGAGGATCAAATTCTTCATGATGTTCAACTTCCATGGGTTTCTCCGCTTCTTCTTTAAGTACCTGTTCCTTTTCTACCTTGACTGGTTCTTCTTGATCTTCAAAATGTTCTGACTCTTGATAATTTGTTTCAATTGGTTTGACATCTTCAGTTATGTGTTCATCTTCTTCGATATCTTGGTCTTGTATGTCGTGTGCTGGTTGGTCAGTTATTCCTGCAGCTTGGTAGGGGTCATCTCGTCGGGCTGTTGTGATTGGTGCGTCCGGTCCGTGTGCGGTGTTTCTGGGGGACTCAGCTCCGGTATAGTCTCGTCCGCTGTCGGACGGGGTATGTGGTACATTTCTGTCGGGAGTGGTCGTGTGCGGGGGATGTGCTGTAAGAAAGGTCGGATTAGTGATACATCCTCGACTTAATCAATAGTCCTAACATTATTTCTGCTGCTGTACAGTGAAATGCAAAAATATAGTGCCATGATCAGGAAAACAGAAGGGTTATATACATTTTGTCTATTATATATTTTATCCATTTTCTACAGGCTGAAATGGTATCTGCCCATGTCAGGAATAAGACAGGATCATCAGCTTCCCCTGCTGTAGCATTCGATTTTTTTATCTTTACAAAACTAGACTACGGTCGATTGACATCAACAAAACGATACTAATTGCCTCAAAATATATTCAATGATCGTTTGTTGAAATTTATACAGTGGTAAGTATATATATGTTTTACGTTCACTCTGAACAGGCGACATCATAAATCGACTGCATTCTAGTTGTATATTACGGTATCGTATATAACATTCCAATATACCGTTTTAATAGATTTCTTTTTGACATACCTTCAAAAGTGCTAGGCGTGTTGAGTGGGGTCTGCATGGATCGCGAGAGGCCGTTTACTTGACGCTGGAGAGTTGCCAGTTCTTGCCTGAGCACGCCATTCGTGAGCACACACAAACAAACAAACGTGAGGCATATAGCAAACACCATGCAGGTTATGGATATTACAGTAACTTCACCAGGAATTTTGTTGTTTTTTTGTTCGTATATTTAATTTAGTAAGATCTTATAAAACACATGTGATAATGCAATAAAGAATTGAATTGAATTGAGTTAACAAATCTTTCCGAACAGTATAATTTTAGGTATCGAGAAAAAGATGTCTGAGTTTTTAATGTGCAGATTTATATGGGTGTCATGGGTGAGTTACTTAGAAAATATATTCTTGTATAGGTATATTATATGAATACTTGAATTTATGTTAGAATAAGTAACACGTTATGAGCTTTCATAATAATCTTTTAAAACTACATTACCCATGCAAGCATGCTCATCAATTGTAACTACAACTATCAAATCATCATCTCTCCGTTAACTTCCATAATCACTTACCTTTACTGGATCATCATCAGAATCATCAATTCTATCAATGGAAAGATCACTTAGATTCCTGGTCAGACCACCAACGTCGTCCTTTGAGGAATCACTTAGTAGACTGTCCCTTCTATATCTATTTCTATAATTGTTAGGAGTTGAAGTGTAATAGGTGCGATCTAAGTCATAAGAGGTCCGACTATGCGGGTAACCACTCAAAGGTGTATAACTCCTTAAAGGAGTGATTGTAGTGCAATATTTTTTATGGGAACTCCATAAGTTTCTAAGCTTTCTCATTAACTCAACGTTCTTGCAAAGCAATTGTGTTCGTTCTGCTCTGAAATGGAAATTAGTGAGTGAATATTGTGAGGCTAAATGAGACTATATGAAACTATATGAATGATTCTATTTTTTACTATGGAATTGCAATAGAAAGACTGGAAATCATTAGAGGGTTTTAAAAATGAAAAGTAATTAAAAACAAAGTAAACAATGAAGCCGAATTATAGAATGATTTCAAGTCTAACAATCTAAAGCTGGCTGAACAAAATTAATATAGAAATAGATTTTAACTATTTATTACACACATTTATATAATCGTTACCCATTAAAAGTTATTGAATTTTGTACTGTCTCACAACATCAAGAGATAAACATTTATAACACTGAATAAAATGCTAAAACAAATTTAACAAGCAAACAAATTATCACACTACATTTCAAAAGTTTAGAACAATAGGAATTAAATATTGAACACTGGTAGTCAAGGAAAGACAAAAATAATAATGAATTAGATAACATTTTTAAAAATTGTCTCTAAACTCTAGCATCGATCAAAAAGAAGGACCTCAACGGTAACACAGAAATAACAATTTTGTTAATTTAACAACTACTCAAAAGTAATTTACAACAAAGCATAGAAGTTAATATTATCTTTAACAAATTAGTTTATTTAAAAGACTACCAGAGCTTTAACCTATAGCTACCTTAACCTAAACTACAGCTCAAACTCTATATGTATACGTATCATTCGCATTTGCTCTATCAATTCCTTTACTCAGTCAAACAGAAAATGCCCGTCATCAGCACTTCATGTAGCTTCCTCATCTTTTTCTTGTTCTTGACTAGTCTCTTGCTCTTTCGCTGTTTCATTATCTGTGTTAACAGTATCTGTTACTACTTCCTCTTGTAATACTTCACATTCCTGCGGTTGTTCATTCTTAGCTTCCTGTGAAGTTTCAGAAAGTTCAACATTACTCTGATCAGTAGCCATTGGTTGTTCTGTATTCAACTCTTGCTGATTATCCTGTACTGGGGCATTTTCCTCTACACTATGACTGTCTTTAGCATCTACTTCTTGTGTAGCACTAGGTTTATCTTCAATAATCTCTACAGTCTCGTTCAGGACTTGTACATTGCCGTCAGAAACTTCCATACTAAAGCTATTCTGAACGCCTCTATAATCATCAGCTTGCTCATCTATTTCCTCAACGTGCGCTCCTCGCTTCTTCTTCTCTTTCTTTCTAGGCTTTGGTACTAACTTTACACTTATATCAACTTTAATCGGCTCCTTTTTCTCTCGTAAAAAGGGCTGTTGTATCATAAGCGGCAGGTTGTATATCTTCTCCCCTTTGATGTTTGTGAGATCCTGATTGGTCGTCAACGGGCCAACAACTATTGGCACGAAGTTATTCGACGAATCGGACTCTTTTGCGGAGCGGCGCTTGGAACGGCGAGTCTCTCGGTCTCGCGATCTCGAACGGTCGCGCTGTGTTCTGATTGGTTCGTCTGAACGGCCGCGACTCTGCGCACTGCCTGCCACCAATAAAAACACAGCACGACGTTAAGACAATACTTTTAAATGGGTAACGATATTTCAGCCAGCAATGTTAGGTGAAGTTATAAAGGAAAGTGAATATAATCATGCTATTAGATTGTAAATTGTTCGTACTTGTGCCTACGATTTGCGTCGTCGAGCTTGTCTGTGAGCAAACGACATTCGCCGGTGAGTTTCTCCATCAGACTGTTTTGTGAATGTATCATGGACTCCAACCCAGCCACCGTTTTAGCTGCGGAACCAAATGTTCTAGCTTTAACTCTAATACGTAGTCACTACTATGGGAGGTCATTGTAAACAATCTGATGAATAAACTATTGAAAGTTAAGAAAGAATACAAGCCCTTTCATAGCACTATAGATGTACATGCAAGCGCAGAGAATGAAAGGGTAAAGTATGAATGTTTTGAAGGTATTGTTCCAGATAGGTTTAAGTGTGAAGAATCTTTCAAAACATCAATAGTTTACCCATTGAACGAGCCTATTTCCCAAAGATTTAGAATAATGTTTAGACCCAACTTTGTAGAAACTACTTAGAGTGTAACAGTGCGTACCGTGTTTATTCTCCATTGACTCGAGCATGGTGGACAGTTCTTTCTCTTTCTTGTTCTTCTCTGGGGATATCGGTGTTAAGTTCTTCATGGTTTGCTGTGAACAGAATAATACAATGTTTTTTTTTTCCATCTCGATGTCAAATGGCCGTATCAACTTCAGCAAAGAAGAAATTTAATGATACCTCTTTCTCCAGATTCGAGATTTGTTCAGAGAGACGCAGGTTCTCGCGACGTGAATGTACCAGATCAGCGTCAGCTCGGTCCAGGCGTTGACGAAGAGATTGAATCTAGAAAAAAAAAAACATTTTAAAATTTAAAAAAATGTAACTAAACGGAAACAAATTAAGAGCGAAAAATTGCGAATGTAATTATAGATTAGTTGATCAATCTTTTCAAAAATATACTTAAGATATAATAATTTCTACCCCAGGTTGCCAGTTTAACAAATGGAAAAACCTAATCACTTATTGACCAAGAATCGATCCCTGAGAAATCCCACCATCAACAGTCAGCTTGCAATCACTTATAGATCAACGATCAACATCATACAATGTGTTTATAGACAATACGACAATAAATGAAAACACTGGCAATACTCATCCTTATGAATAAGTTTTAGTACTACTAATTGTAAAAACTCATCTATGTATTCGACTGAAAGACTAGTATCTATGGTCATGAATAAAAACATTATTAAAAAAAAAAAATGAATAAGTTTTAGTATGGGACCAACTCCGAAGTCGTGAAAAAAATTTTAGGTGTCCCATACATTCGTTTGCAAAAGTCGATACAATATATGGGACACCTAAAATTTTTTTCACGACTTCGGGGTTGGTCCCATACTAAAACTTATTCATAAGGATGAGTATTGCCAGTGTTTTCATTTATTGTCGTATTGTCATTTCCACATCCTATACAGATATGCCATACTACCACCACACCATACCACCACCATCATCATTCTCACCTCAGAGTTGAGCCGGTTAGTCTCGTGCTTAGCCTGTCGCTGGTGTCTCTCGATGGCCAGGCGAGCGCTGGCCAGCTCTTCTTCAAGAGACGCTTTCTCCGCATGAGCTTGAGCCAAGTCCGCTTGAAGAGAAGCTGCAAGAACATTGCATAAATTATATTCATTTTGAAAATTAGTTAAACAAAAATATAACGTAACATTGTTATATTTTTGTCTCTTTAAATTAGACTTTGCTCGATGTTTATAAGCTGGCTGGATTCTGACAAGAAACACGGAAAAAACTCAACGGCTGTTTTAAAGTCCATACAAACTACTAGTCAAATATATGTATGTGAGTCAAGGAGAACCACGAAACCACTAAAGTGTATAAATTTTTTAGATACTCTGTGTCCTTATATCCTCTTTTATTATAGTTAATGGTTTTGTTTGTACACAAATTCTTTGCAGTCTTTTAATTCAAGATTGAATAAGATACTTCTAAGCAAGCGTACTTTATCGTCGATCACCTCATCTCACGCCAACAGTTGACCATATGTCAATAGGGAACCTGTTAATATTTAAAAAATTAATCACGTAAGTATACGCACATGTTTTGTTCTTGAGTTCCATCTTCAGCTCGTCAATGGCCGCGTTCTTCATGGACAACTCGCGTTTGAGCTCGTTCTCCTCGCGGCGTTGACGCTCCAGGTCCAACTGATTGAAAATATATATATTATTACACAACTTTCCCATATCGCAATCCCAAACTAAGCAGAGCTTGTGCTATCTATACTAAGTAAGTTTGTATGTTTGTAAGTTTGTATGTAGGGGGTAATCTCTGGAACTACAGGTCCGATTTGAAAAATTCTTTCAGTGTTAGATAGCCCATTTATCGAGGAATGCTATAGGCTATATACCATCACGCTACGACCCACGGGAACGGAGCACTAATGAAAAATGCGGGTGAAACCGCAGGGGACAGCTAGTACTAGATAAACATAATTTTATATTTCTAAATACATACCACATATATTATAGGTAAATTACACCCACATACAGAACCAATGATCATACTCATCAGTGGACGGCATTGCCGTGGCCGAAAACTGGAGCAGGGAAGGAATTTAACAAGTTCTGCCATCGAAACGTTAAGATGAAGAAGTAACTCAGCCTACTTTCTATAGGCTACAAACGTACCTGTAACTTAGCCACATTATCGTACTGCGCGGCCAGCTCGTGGTCGAAGTGTGCGTTATAGCGCTGCTCTTGTATGGATCACTGTTAAAAAACCGTGCCATATTCAAGAGGCCTAACTCATCCTACTTTCCATAGGCTACAAACGTACCTGTAACTTGGCCACATTATCGTACTGCGCCGCCAGGTCGTGCTGCAACTCGTCGAAGTGTGCGTTGTATCGCTGCTCGGCCGCACTTCGCTCCTGTATAGCACGCCGGGCACCCTCGCCTGCTAGCTCGCGCACTTTGTTGCGCTCTTTGGCTAAGTCGTCCTGCAATTGACATTGAGGTAAGGAAGACATTGGTTCTCTTGGAGCAGGTGTTTCATCTACCTAGCCTTTTCCCAACTATATTGAGTCAGAGGAGCTCGTGGCTAAATAATAACAGCCGCACAGGTCGATCTTCAAGGTTAAGCAACGCTTGCCTAGGTTGGTCTGTGGATGGGTGACCATCTTAACATAACGAGTTTCCTCCGTGCCTCGGAAAGCATGTTAAGCCGTTGGTCCCGGCTGTCATTTGAAGATCTTTGGCAGTCGTTACGGATAGTCAGAAGCCAGTAAATCTGACTCCAGTCTTGCCATGAAGTACCGTGTTACCCCAGTCAATGGGTTGTGGAGGTCTAGTAGGCAGCCGCTCCTCGTAAAATACTGGTATTCAGCTAAATCCGGCTTGACTGGAAGCTGACCTCAATCATCATCTGCCTAGCCTTTTCCCAACTATATTGGGGTCGGCTTCCAGTCAAGCCGGATTTAACTGAATACCAGTATTTTACGAGGAGCGGCTGCCTACCAGACCTCCACAACCCATTTAACTGTGGTAAAACATTACTTCATGGCAAGACTCTTGGAGGCTTGTAGCAGGTGTTTGATTCTTCAATTTTAGCTTCTATGGGACCTTTACTTTTGAGGGAGTGACTGGACTGTGCAGAATGAGAGTGCATATTTGGACTGTCCTTTACTGCAGCTACTAAAGTTTCTGTTTTCTCTACTACCATTGAAGCCTTCTGTGCCGCTTCTTTTTTAGTATCAGGGGTTCCATTGGACTTGAAATAAGGCTATAAATCTAAACATACCCCCATACTCATATATAGCTATTTTAGAAACCAGATTAAAATCATGTTAGCTTCGAATTCTCTGATAGGCCTATAGGCACCATTTTCCACATCCTACAAATACTAATATACTTAGGGCCTGTTTCACCACCAATTATTAAGTTTCCTATAACTTACTTGGTAGATAATTTCATACAAATTCTGTTCCATTTTTTAATTTATTCAGGAAGTAGTGGCTACTCGGACATTGTGAAACAGGCCCTAATACTATTATAATATAGACTATAATTTAAGTGGTTTCCTTTCAAATTTTCTTTCAAATACTATATTTTAATACTACATTTCACAAGGGTCACTGGAAGTCTAATTTTTTCGTTGTAATCGCTGTAACTTCGACCTACCTTCATCCGGCGTATTTCAGCCTCCAAGTTGTTCCGTTCCTCGCGGAGCTGGTTCTCCACGGCGTCAGACCCTCGCTTGTACCGTCCGTCATCGTCACGCTGTTCCAGGCTTAGCTTCAGCTTTGAAATCTGAGACTCCAGAGCCGATTTGTCCCTGACAGAGTAAAAAATCCAATTTGATGGTAGATCAGTTTTATCTATACATACGAGTATAATAAAATCGTAGGAAAGTCAAAACTGTACATTGAATATTTTTTTAAAAGAATACTTGGGGCGTGATCTCGATATCGAAACCAAAAATATAGTTTTTAGAATTTTTGTCTGTTTTTCTATGTCCGGGCTAAACTCAAAAAATACTGCAAGTTTTTATTTCAAATTGTGCATGAGTACTAAGAGGTCGGGTCAACATATAGGCTACATATTATCACGCTATCACCTACGGGGGAGAAACTAATAATCATAATTATAAATTGCGTCATCTGCCTAGCCTTTTCCCAACTATTTTGGGGTCGGCTTCCAGTCAAGCCGGATTTAGCTGAAGACCAGTATTTTACGAGGAGCGGCTGCCTACCAGACCACAACCCATTAACTGGGGTAACACGGTACTTCATGGCAAGACTGGAGTCAGATTTACTGGCTTCTGACTATCCGTAACGACTGCCAAAGATCTCCAAATGACAGCCGGGACCAACAGCTTAACGTGCTTTCCGAGGCACGGAGGAAACTCGTCAAATTATAAATTGCGTATTAGCAGAAAATTATTTTAAAAAGCATATTTTACAAGTGTGAGCACATTTAATTTGATTGGACTTTTGCGATACTTACACAGATCTTTCGTTGTACAAAATTGTGCATAGCCATTTTTTTGGAGGTTTATAATCTAAAGTTTCTAAATGAGACAGTGCTTATTTACGTTTTCAGTTGAAAAAAATATATAAATAAAGGCGATAGTGCTTTGTATTGTTTAAATTTAATAAGAGTCATGAGCTCTCAAAACGGTTAAAGGAAAACATCGTGAGGAAACCGGCATGTCCCAGAACCAAAAATTCGAAGACATGTGACATCCACCAATCCGCACTGGGCCCGCGTGGTGGATTACAGCCCATTCCCTCTCTTTAGAGAGGAGGCCCGAGTCCCGACAGTGGGAACATTACAAGGCCGATAATGCTAACGCTAAGAGTCATGACGTACCTCTGCAGGTTGTCGATCTGCCGCTTGAAGCCATCGAGGCAAGTTGAGTCAACGAGCCCAGAGGCCAACTTGCGCTTGTTCTCATTATTCTCCTCCTAGAAAACGAAGGAAAGAATATAGAACTTGAAGAACAAACAAAAATGATCAAGCAATTTAACGACAGTTAAAAAAATCAAGCGTAGGTTTAACGCCCGTTTTTAATAACCTACCGCAGTTCATAGATATATAGCTATCCCCGATAAACAGTAAGATTCTATCAATCAATCCACAACTTTTGGTAGGAAATGCTATCCGTCGGTAGGTTATAGGAAAGCAAGTAAGGGCAAAGGATAGATTTGTTCATCTTTAGTAGCTGCAACTGTAGATTTAAGATTTAATAAGCTATCTTATTGAAAACGGGCGTTAGTCTTTTCTCCAATACAGATCTGGCGATGATTGCCGGCAGACTAGATTGCCCTTATAGCAGATATTGACATAGCAAACATGTTGCTGGCTAAGTCCGATCTAGTAAAATGTATTTGTTTATGTGTGTGTTTTGCTTTATGGTTATATGCTGGTATATATTTATTGGTAGTTTCATTTTTTTTTCGGCTTCCAGTCTAATCGAATGCAATTCATTCAAAATTAATTCATGGTATCGAAAATGGAACAACTTCTTTAATTAACTGAACGCTTCATGATCGGATTCTTACATCATGAGCAGGCAATGCTTCTTGTCAAAAACTAACATATACTTAAATTAAACCTTACCTGAACCTTCTTAAGGTCGATCTTGGCTTGCGTGAGCTGTGCTTCCAATTCAGCAATGCGGGACTCGAACACGATGTTCGGACCTTCCAGCCTGGTGGAACGAGATTTTGCAGACTTGCGGGCTTTTAGTGGTGTTGTCTGTTTAGAAACAAAGGAAAAACAAACAATAAATTTTTCTTCTGTGCCTGTTGGAATACCATAGAACAGAAAGTTCCCTGGTTCCCCCGTGCTATGACTATCCAATCCAGTAAGAACTACCTCCTAACTTCCTTTTGATCAAATTGTGGCTTGACTTAAACCATCTACTACAAATACTGTTGTTCCTACCTTGTTGTCACTATCTAGTCCAGTGCTATCACCCAACTCGTCTAGCTCATCACTTTCGGAGCCGTTGTAAGAGTGGAACATGCGTGAGATCAGCTTGTTCTTCTATGTCTATTGGATTACTACAGATGGTTCCCTCATGCCAATCTTGTACTGTCTTTTAAGTCATCCTCCAGATCGGCTTGTGGCTTGTTGATGATTGTACCATAAGTATCTACTGCGAATATTGTTATTCCTACCTTGTTGTCACTATTCACTCTCGGATTATCTCTTACGTCTTCCATATCATCACTCGCAGGACCGTTGTAAAATTCAACATGCGCGAGTTCATCTTGTTCTTCTATACCTTTTGGAATACCACAGAAATAAAAATCGCCTACTACCTAACCTAATACGATCTAATCCATTCATCCTCCAGATCACTACACATATAAAAACCACCATAAATATACAATAAACATATTTTTACTGCAGATACAGTTATCTCTACCTTGTTGTCACTATCCAGTCCAGTGCTATCACCCAGCTCGTCTAGTTCATCACTTTCGGAGCCGTTGTAAGAGTGGAACATGCGTGAGATCAGCTTGTTCTTCTGCGCTTCGTGGAGATGTTCATTCTCTGATATGACCTCTTTTACTTTGCCCAGTAGGTT
This sequence comes from Mythimna separata, assembly GCA_030763345.1. NCBI lineage: Eukaryota > Metazoa > Arthropoda > Insecta > Lepidoptera > Noctuidae > Mythimna > Mythimna separata. The sequence goes on from CM061190.1 coordinate 11,270,723, forward strand.
GTTTAGTTCATCCTGAAGAAAATTTACAACATTACTCAAAATACCTACGAGTATATACATGAGTGAATTTCTCAAGCATAATAATTAAGCGGTGCAGCTGAAAATCATATCTTAAAGTAAACGTACAACGAAGTTATTTTTTCTATAGAAAGAAGGCGTTCTTATCTTGATCAGGCCGTCAATATTTTAGTAGATAACATTTTTGTAGTAAAATGAAAAAATAATTATTTAGCATAATTCTAAGTTTGGTGGCGCGTCCACAATCTGTTTTTTTGGGGACGACCACCGCTTGAACGAAACTACACTAGTTTACTAGAAATTACTAATTTTATTTGTATTCAGCATTATTTTTTCTATCTAATGACAGTTTTATTTTTATATTTAGGGCATTACTTTATCCTAGTGAAAATCAAAAAAGACTGTTCGCAGGAAATTTTAAATTTTGGTGGGAGTAATCTAATCATTAAGTGACTCGTATAGAATAAACCTAGACGGACAACGCTCCCAACGTAAACTTCATTTAGTCAGGTGCTCACGTGCAGCAGTGATAGAAGTGTGCCATCCCGCTGTGATTTCCCGCCAAAAACGTAAGTAAGTCTTTTTTTAGTAATCGGACAAAAAACCTGCAATTTTGGTGTAATGATTTAAAAACGTTTTATGATTAGGTCGGTGTTGTAATTTAAATTTATAATAAAAAGGTTAAGGTATGTTTTCAAAAGTATACAAATATAAAGAGTACAATTTTAGTAGTTTTTTTTTAAATAAACATATTCAACAAGATTCTAATTTTGGTGATTTTGGTGGTGTTATACCAATCACCAAAATTGCTTAGTTGCACCAAAATTAGTTTTTAGAGTTACGTAGGTAGGTAATTCACAGACAAACGAAGACAAATCATAATAAGATCGTTTGGTCATAAATTCGTTCGGTCAAAGCGACCAGCGGCAAAGCTGAACGCAAGCCAGAGGGTCATGGCCATCCGGATGGTGCGGGAATGTGACACAGTTTCCCGCGAAGCAGCGAACCTCCTTGTTGACCTGCTACCGTGGGATTTGGAGGTAAAAGTCCTTTTCTCGCATGTACGATCTGCGCGTGAAGATGCACTACTGGGGCGAAACGCCTCTGACGCACCAAGTTGAGGCATGCCGGACAGAGTTCCGGCGGGATCTCATGGTGTAATGGCGACAGCGACTGTCGCAACCCAGTGCTGGGCACGCTATAATTATGGCGGTAAGCCCCTTCTTTGAGGAGTGGCTGGAAAGACCTCACGGTGTCCTTACCTTCCGCATGACCCAGGTGCTCACGTGGACATGGTCAGTTCGGAAGATTCCTATACTGGATTCGTGCGGATAAAACGCCCGGGTGTTACCATTGTGTGGACCGCTGAGAGGACACGACCGGTAGAGTTGTGCTCCGTTTGAGCAGAGCAACGCCATATCCTCGTGGGGTTTTTTGGCGGTAGCGACCTCTCGCGCCAGGCCTTGGTACAGTTCATGGTCCGGTGCGAGGAGAAGCAGGCGGTCGCCTCCTTCTGCCAAGCAGTAATGCTAGCAAAAGAGGCGGCTGCAAGTGCGAGGCAATGGCCCTCGCGCCCCAGCCGCCTGGATATCGATCCCGGTTTCCGGCTACCGTAGGCGCGTGTTTGCGGACGGCTAGCAATGGGTAGCTCGTCGTCTAACCGTCTGGTAACAGTCTGGACCGAACCGAAGTCGTCGACGGCGCGTAGTGTTCCACACGCCCCTCAAAGAGTTGTCAGTACCCGCAAGGGCCCAACAGGGTAGAAATCTATTGGGGCTATGGGTGATGTGAAAGTGATGCCTGGGTCCTGGAATAATGGCAAAGCAGGGACAGGAGTGGTTTTTTAGTCAGTAAGAGACTGACACTATCTCCGGTCCGCCCAAGAGTGGAGGATGTCATTAGATGATTTTCCCACCTAAATAAAAAAAAAACATAATAAGATGACTCGGTTTGGAAGTACGGTAAGTATATTATACCTACGAGTTGCTTGAGAGTGACGAAGAAATAAGAAAATGTATAATGTTCGTTTACTGTACGCTTAAAACGAAAATATCATTCAATAGCATTAAAAAATAATTTAGATAATTATTATTTGTTTTCCAGCATGACAAAGAAAAGAAATTCAAAGATGACACACGCAGAGTGCTTGGAAAGGAAAAAGATGGCAGAAAGGAAGAGAAAAGAAAGAATTAGGAATGATCCCGTTAAACTAGAGGAGTTAAGAAGAAAAGAAAGAGAAACTGGTGTCAGTATTTCTAATTTTGGTGTCAGATATCAATTTTGGTGTCGTACCAATTCTGGTGTCGACAATATATTAGAAGCTTTCAGGAATAAATAAATTTCTCTTTCATTTTATGTACCTGAATACGTATCTCTTGCTTATCAACATCTTAGATTATTAAAAAAACCTGAAACAAACTTTTCCACCAAAATTAGGTAACAAATCATAGTTGTTGAAATTCACTCACATACATATACAGTCAGAATATAATTGACCACATTACCAATCATTCGCACATTTTGGCTGTATTAGAAATTAGCGAATACATTATAATAATTGGTGGAAAATAGATGCAGGTGCAGTGTGTTACACAAAGGGGGTAAAATCGAATATTTAGAAGGGAATCAAAATTCCTAGGGTCACTCTCGTTGACCTAGTTTTGAATTTGCGTGACAAAGTGACAAAATACGCCTCTGTCACACTGCTTTTGTAGTGATCGATTGTCGATACAAAAGAATAACGTTCCACATTCTACGTAAACCTAAGTCAAGTCAAGTCAAAGTCAAAGAGTAGTACTCGTAGTAGAGAGAGTAAGAGTAGTATTCGTGTACACAGGTACATTTTACGAGTAGTTGTAACAAAAATATAAGTTTCTCCGTGTGCTGCCACAGTAAGCGGCATACAAATATTATTTAAATTTGGTAACATCTATGGTATAGGTACACACCATATAGATGTTGGTTTACATGTAATAATAAAACCACATTATAATAAAAATACACAAAATAACACAATTAACAATATACATTAAAAATTTTGCCTTACTCTCAACCACAACTTTACTTACCTACGTCTGTACTATTTACATAAAACCTAGTTTCCCTAAAATGAACAAAAATTCGATAAAATTATGAAAGCAAGGAAGGCTGTAGGACAAAAATTATTGATTGCGATAAACCGTGGAACCGCCCAGTAACTACCTTCCTATCTACGAGTATTTTGTTTGCATTCCTTGATATGGCGTGTAGAAGATAAAATGAGTGTTTTTATTATCTACATCACCCAGCTATAGGATATATCGGTAACGTAGATACTGAGCAGTGGTGGAGCATTTACCTGTAGGTAATAATAATAATATTCACAACTTGCACACAACGCCATCTAGTCCCAAACTAAGCAAAGCTTGTACTATGAGTCCTAGAGAGCCAAGATGTAGCTAAAGGTAGGGTGAGGATTGAGGATATTCAGTTAATTCCCTCTGGGAGGCCTTTGCCTTACAGGCCGAAGCGCACAACAGGCTCAAAATGCCTACTTACCCGACAGTACTGGCTCTCTCTCTCCAGCTGTTCGATGTACTCCTCCTGCTTCTGTATGAAGTTGATGACGTCAGGGTTGGTGCCCCCCGTCAGGTCGCCTGCCGTAGCCGCCGCGGAGGTCGGAGCGGGGGCTGATGTTTTGTAATCTGGGTAGTGGAACAGTCACTAGGTATAGATATAGTTGATCTCTCTCACAAAGGTTGGATCTTGATTATGTGCATAAGGTAGGTCTTTAGTTCAGAGTTACTTGTATCAATGGCGTTTCATCCACTGGAGATTATTAAGTTTTGACTGCAGTCCTCAAGCTGCTGCCCAACCTGGGGCGAGTCGGTGTCCCGTAAAGCGGCGCTATGGGATTTGGAGGCAACAGTTATTGTATGCACGATTTGCGCATGGAGATGCAACTAGTCGCGGCATCGTGGGCAAAGTTCCGGCAGGATCTCATGAAATGGCAGGATGAATGGAAGTGTGGCAGGTTCTGTTTCCAGCGAACCGCTGTTTAGGCGTGGGCTTGCAGGCGTCACAGAAGGAACATAGGAGTGAATTTTAGTCAGTAAGTCTGACATGCCCTCGCCATCGTAAAAAATTATAATAACTTACCAGTGGCAGTAGTGTGTTGCGGGGTGTAGTTGTTCAAGCTGTCTGCGTACAACGTGGTGTACTTAGTGGTGAGTCGCGGCCGAGGCTTGTACTCAGCCAGGGTGTAGGAGCTGGTGTACTTTTTGTCCACGTCGCCGTCTGATTCCTCCAGGTTCTTCACTGAAGCTGAACCGCCGTAGCTGCGTACCTACAGGATTAGTTTTGGGTGGTAAATGATTTATTTTTTATACTAATCCAAGGTAATTTTTTTCTTAAAATAATTTTAATAGTCATTAATATTTTAAATCTTAATTTTATTTTGGGCTAGAAACCAGCTACATTGGAAATCACGTAAAGGTAGTATTTGGTTATTACAAATCCATACTAAGCAGTAAGTCGCGCTACCTGGTCGCAGTCGCAGGTCGCGGTCGCTGAGAACCGAATGCTACCTTAAAGCCCGGAAATTTATTTTAATTTATTCTAAGTACAATCTTATTTGTTGTTAGTGTAGAAGCTCTTAATTTTACAAAGTACCTTACTTGTTAAACTATTCTTAATAAAACCTTATTTTTAAAAACGTGTTTCTATTTTATCCCTTTTAAAAGTAAGGTAAAGCGCGCAATTAAATTTTCCTACTTTTTTGGCAACTTGCAGTTCAGTATCGGACAGTACGATAGAAAAGTATACATATTTATTTTATATATTCTGTGTTTAGTATCTATTTGATGTTATAGTAGCAACCAAAATACATCATCTCACATCTGTAAAAATTTCAACTTTTTAGCTAGATATCATGATTCATGAGATAAAACCCGCTGACAGACAGACGGATAGCGGAGAAGGGTTCCGTTTTTACCCTTTGGGTATGGAACCCTAAAAATACAAACAAACAAAGGACAACGATGATAATCCCAGCTAGGCCTTAAAATATATTCACTTCAATATTATCCAATGAATGGCCCACGTCATTTTCATTTAAACCATAGCAAAATACCTCGTTTCATCAAATTAGATATTTATCCTACTATTAATAGGAACTTTGCCTACTAAAAAAGTGAATGATTGTTATTCTAGCAAATAAATGTTTTTAATTTTATTTACTGTAAAAGATAAAGGTGGATTTGTTTGAAATAACATTCTACTGCATTAAAGAATCTAAAAATCGGTCCAGTACTGTTTAAGTTTATTCATTACAAAAAAGAATTTACCTAAATCTTTCTACTCTATAATATTTACTAGCTGCCAGTAACTTCGCCCGCGTGTCTGTATAAAGAAAATACCATCGGTGGCCATATTATTAGTCATTAATGATTTCAAATTTTATATTTTTATTAACTCAATCAATAAAGTCTTTAAATAAAAAATATTAGCCGGACCTGGCTACAACCAACCATTTGCCTGCAAAATGCAATCAAAGTTGATAATAATATAAGAAATCTAGGTACTGTCCCTAATAATTTGACCACCCACTGTATATAGAGCCTACGTTACTCAGTGAAAATGTAGCTTTCAAATGGTGAAGAATTTTTAATATCGGCCCGTAGTTTTTGAGTTAAATCTTAACACAAACAAAACCTCAATTCTTTTCTCTTTATAATATTAAGTTTAGATTAGAAATGTAAGTAAGTAATAGATTAGGTAATAAAAATAAATGCAACTCACACTTGGCGCGTAATTCCCCGACAAGAAGTACCTTAGCTTCGACACCGCCTCTTTGTAAGCCAACTCGGTGTAATCCGGGATCCTCTTCAGCCCATACTCATTCATTTTACTAGGCCGCCTGTTCAAATAATTCGTATAATACATAATTAAAAACTAATCAAAAACAACTAACTATAAACAAAACATTATAAACATTTCAAAAAATAAAAAAGGAAAAATAAAAATCAAATATGGAAGTCGAAACTAGTGCTGCGCATTGCGCTCGGTTGCCGAGTGTGGGGACACTTCGGACGGTATCGATTAAACAACGCCGTTGCCATGGTTACCGTTGTTGTCGTAAATATATGCTTCGCGACGAATGCAGGGGACTTGCAATCGATTTATCTTTGTGTAGATTTGATGGGCTAAATTAGGTTTTGGTTATTAGTACCTATGTATATCATCCTCGTAGGGCGATTCCCAACTACCGTTGACAAACTACGCGAGCATGTGGCCGGAGAGCAATGGGCAGATTGCCGTCAATCTGACTGGTAAGGGCCAAGCCCGAGCCTGCTCGTTTTGTTCCACACTCGCCTTCAAGACATTTCGAAACATATTGAGTTCTAAGGCAAAACAAAATAGGTCGGAACATACTGAGTACCTGCCTGCGCTGCGCGTCGCGGGTTCGATTCCCGCACGCAAAGAATATAGTATACAGCACAGATGGGTGTTCCGTGTGTGAAATCATGTATATTTACAGTCCTGTAAGTATACAAGATGGGACAGGAGTAATTCCTAATGTGGAGCAACTTTTTTTTTCAGAGATATAATAATGTAAACAGAAGACCGGAACATAGCCATCCAGGCAGCAAAATAAGAATATTAGGGAATATACATACTTACAAGAAAAAAAAAAATTGTTAGGTTTCTGAACAGTTTATCGATATTATGCAAAAATTAAATTCCTAGTTCCTAATTGTGAAAAGAAAATCAAAAATTGATAGAAAAGAAAACTGGATATACAAATACTATTTATTATACAAATCCTAGAGACCCGCCCCGGCTTCGCACGGGTACAAATTTATCAGGGTTACTCTACTATAATTATGCATGTATTATACATATGTATAAACCTTCTTCTTGAATCACTCTATCTAATAAAAATAAAAAACAATAAAACTGCATCAAAATCCGTTGCGTCATTTTAAAGATTTAAGCATACATAGAGACAGAAAAAACGACTTTGTTTTATACTATGTAGTGATTTGTCTCTCAAAAGCTCGCGGTTTTCTACGGCGACCTTTCGGGCGTGGAGCTGTGATGGTTGGCCAGTGGTATAATACTCGGCAAATACGTTGGCAAGTTTCGCGCATGGTGCACCAAACAGCCAATGAGCGAACAGGACGTAACGCAGTGCGGAGGCAAAAGTCGTCTAACGCACCAATCATAAACTACTATTATAATGCTGCACCAATCGCGCGCTGGATCGGCGCTACCTCATACCCCGCGTCCCGCTTGACCACCAAATAGAGTCTGACACACCCTCCCGCTCCGCCCAAGAGCGGGAGAAGTCATTCTGAAAATTCCCCTACCATAAAAAAAAGGTGTGGGAACATATTTATAAGGCCGATTATGCTTATATACACATGGGCGTAATGGATTTGACGGTCACAGTGGGATCAAGTCGAATTTCTCTTTCTAATTTATTAGCATTGATGCTTTATTATTTCGTCGTTGATGGCGACGCGACGGCATGGATGGTGTAGTGGTTGACTGATTGACTGCTGCGCTGCGTGTCGCGGCTTCGATTCTCGCACGGAACAAATATTTGTATGACCGACAGATAGATATTCCAAGTCTGGTTGCCTTGTGTGTATGTGACAACTTTACATATCATGTTTATGGATTCTAGTGTGGAGCAACGTTGAAAAATTAAAATAAAAGTGATATTTTTTAATTCTTAAGTTTGCTAGAGCTCTTAGGCAAGTGTTTTATAAAAAACAATAATTTAAAAAAGTTCGTGTTCCCTATTTTATGGCAACCTGTTTAACGGTTTTTTTCCAAGTGTTGAATCATCAATGACTTCTCCCGCTCTTAGGTGGAGCGGGGTGGTGTGGGGTGGAAACAGGGCGTGTCAGTTTAACCACCCCGTTCGGAAAACTGATCCGTGAATCCAAAACCGCGGCCGCGGCGGCAAAGAATGGGTACCATCGGGAAATACATGGGACCCATTCTTTGACACCGCGGCCTCGCAGCAGGAAGGTCATTCCCCAGTCTTTTACCCGACTTCTCCGGAGACGGAGGGTTATATTTTTTAGGCCAAGAGAAGCTACTTCGTATGACACTCGACTATACAGGAAAAGTTTTTAACCACTGCGTAATTTTTTTTGGTGGCTCAGTGTAAGTAATAGAACACAAGTCAACTTCAAGGTTAAGCAACGCTTGCCAAGGTTGGTCTGTGGATGGGTGACCATCTTAATATAACGAGTTTCTTCCGTGCCTCGGAAAGCACGCTAAGCCGTAGGTCCCGGCTGTCATTTACAGTCGTTACGGATAGTCAGAAGTCAGTAAATCTGACTCCAGTCTTGCCATGAAGTACCCTGTTACCCCAGTTATTGGGTTGTGGAGGTCTGGTAGGCAGCCTATGCTTTCCGACGCACGGAGGAAACTCGTTATGTTAAGATGGTCACCCATCCACAGACCAACCTTGGCAAGCGTTGCTTAACTTTGAAGATTGATCTGTGTTCTATTACTTACCTACACTGAGCCACCAAAAAAAATTTACGCAGTAGTTAAAAACTTTTCCTTTATAATTATCAGACGTCAGTTAAGCAGAAATACATCCAGAGGTTTACATTTGCAAACAGACACACAGCACTCAATTAGTACTTATTTGGGGTTTTTATCTCAGTTATTAGTTATTCAATTTCAAGTTTATACATAGAATTACTGTGGGGTTACGTAGTTTTGAAAAGACTTAATAATATCTTACAAATCACTACATAGTATAAAACAAAGTCGCTTTTTCTGTCCCTAAGCATACATCTTAAATCTTTAAAAGTACGCAACGGGTTTTTATGCGGTTTTTTTAATAGATAGAGTGATACATGCATATTATAGTAGAGTAACACTGATAAATTTGCACCCGTGCGAAGCCGGGGCGGGTCGCTAGTAAAAAATAAAAACATTATTAATGCTGTAAGTTCTACTTTCCGGAAAAACTTTTCTCAGTGAAATTCCAGTTTTGTTGGTTCAGGTTGATTACAAATTAATGAAACAATCGAGAATAGAGAGAGACTTGGTAGGTAAACAGATAATAATATGCCACAAAAGTGTGTCAAAACACAGTGTTATTTAACTCACTGTTTTACGATCTGTCCCAATTAAAATTTAACAAAAAATAAAATATTTTATTCTAACCCTGGATGCTTTTAGAATGTTCGATATAACATAAACTACGTACCGGTAGTCAAAGTTTTCCTTTGAAAACTTCTATCCTTTCCTCCATTCCTTACTCTAACAATACCACAGACTTTTATTGTCACTCAAAAAGCTCTTTATAAGGTCACTAGTACTTGCCGTATTTTAGTGCGCTTCAGCTTCCCGTTCATTTCCTTGTCAGAGCCTGCACTGGAGCCGCTCTTCACGCGGTAGCCCGTCGACTTGGGCTTGCTGACGTAACTTGTCGAACCCATACTATCACCAACACGCCAACTATCGCAACCTATCGCAATTTATATTCAAAACAATGCGAAATTTATGCCAACAGGAAAGGTATTAAAACTGATATTTTGCAGTACAAGTAAACCGACACGATAAAGAACCTATAAATTCAAATTTTCCAAAATGGCAGGCATCGCGGGCGCGCGCTGCCGCCAATAGACAAGGTTGTCGAAAAAGGAATGAGTTTTGGAACAAGAGCTTTTTGCTCCTTCCTGTGTTTTGTCCCGTTCGCACGCGCGGGAATAATGGCTGTGTCTGTTTCGTATCGATGGAAAAGTTTTTCTTCAGGATGCATAGGCAAGGAGCTTGCGTGGAAAATTGTAGCGCTGTAATTTTTTTTAATGGAAATATTGTGTACCTTTTTTAAAGGCATTTAATAAATCGTTTTGATCTCATTTTTATGGCTCGACAAAAGCACAAGACAATTTTTATTGACTAAATCAAACTTTCTGTTGGCAAAGTCAAACTTTGGTAATGAAATGCGTTTTTATCAAAAACATCACTTCATACCTTAAAAAACATAAATTATCTACCTCTAATCTACAGTAAATATTGGTATATTCTGAAAGCAATACCCAGGTAAACCGTTTTCTCCGATGAAAAGTAATATCCACCCTCTATCTCCTGAACTCCGCGACAGGCAGTGTCTAGCGTGCATCGAAGACGAGCTAATAACTTTTTGGAGGGAAAATACATTCGTGATCACGCGACAAAATGGCCGCCAGACCACAAATCATAGCGTTTTACGTTCACTGACTCATCCGCATAATTAGATCCACGTAGTTTCCTACAATGTTTACGGAAATTATGGAAATTATTTCATTCTAATATGTTTTTAATTTCAGGTGATAGAATTTGTAACAAAGGCTGAATGTAATGATGCCTTGGATTATGGCGGTTTTTTTTATTACCTGCGTAGCGTATACGCTGATTTCTGCTCATAAACTGATTTAGTTTTTTGGTTTTCAGCCGTATCTGCTTAATAGTAGTGTTAAGCCATGTTTACCTACTGTAATTCGAATTGAAATTGGTCCGATTAGCATACCGCCGTTAGCCGTTTAATATACATAGGGTCGGGTGTCTCACATTGAACCAGGCAGCTACATTGAACCACCGCCGAATCTCGAAAATGCGACATTGCCAAACCGCACTAATATGAGTGAAAGAGAGATATTTACATTCCGTTCCTGCCCACTAGTTTGCGTGGCGATCGCGTGCAAAGTGGCTGTGTGAGGAGTATTCGAAAGCAAACTGACTCAAAAAGTAAATATTTTTTGCCAATTTCATTCTTTTTTAGCTTTTTTCGTTTAAATAATATCAATTTATTTATATATACACTGTTTTCTACGGTTATTTAGCAATTAAAAGCGCTATAATTCGTGATTTTAAGAGATTGATTTGCCGGTAAAATTTTGAGTTTAGTGATAAAACGTGGTGTGTCTCACATTGAACCACCTGAGGGTGGTACACATTGAACCACGGTTTACTGTGTACACCCCAGTCGTTAAAGGGGTGTTTTTTACAATTATTTTAATTTAATTTTAATTTGTTATATTATGGAAGGTACTTTTGTTTTTATAATTAAAAACTGTTACTTTTGTTTTTATTATTAAATTATGATAAGAATTTGACTGAAAAGGTTTTGTGATGTATAAAACTAAGACTCTCGGTTTAATTGCATATGATTTAAAGTGATTTTTATAAATATAAGACTGATTTTTATTATTACTGTTTATTATTACTATTATTACAAAGTATTTGCCTTATAAATTGAACTAGAAGACATCGTTAAATAGGTGTCTCAATGTGGACGATACCCTGGTTAAATGTGTACCACCTGTGGTACTCATTGAACCAAAAATCATTTTTCATAAAAACCTGTTTTACACCGAAACTAAAAGGAATATGAGAAATTAATGTTTTACAAAATTGAAGCTAAATAAATATGCTAACTATACACAAAAAATTAAAGTCATTGATTGAACATCCAGCCCACTATGAGACTTTGAAATTTACCTGGTTCAATGTGGGACAACTTACCATACTTGTAATTTAAGAAGGTACCTAGTCAGTAAAATTATTATGTAGGTAGCTTTTAGGATACTTGCTCCCAATATGGATGGAGCGAGAGTGTCAGATTTTTACTGAAAATAAGTAAAGTCACTTCAGATAAGATATAGGTAGGTAATCTGCATAGTACGGAACTGAAAACTTCTCATGAAGCAACCAAGCAATTTTTATGATTCCTAATTGGTATTATCATTGCTAGCTTATCTGAAAAGTTTAGTAGGTACATAAATGTCTTATAAACTAATGCGAGAAATCGAAATGTATGCAAAATACACACGTATGTATAATAAACTTTTCACTTATGTTTGATGGATCTTATGTGAAATCCGTTTATTGATAAAAAATGCCTTCCTGGTTTCTGATTATTTTTTGGTCTTTATTTTTTGTAACGACTGCAAAAGATCTACAAAAATGAAGGCACACAGGAATGAAGGGTGAACAGATCGATGTGCTTTGGATTGATACGGCATTCGATACCTATGTTAAGATGGTCACCCATCCACTCACCGATCTCACTACCCGAACGGCTGTTATGACATAGCCACGAGCTCCTCAAGTTTCTATACAAAGCCTGTTGAAAATAGCGCCCATATCTCAGCTGCAGCACGTATATAGGTCCCCGATGCTATCTCCCACCGCGCCGGTGTAAGTCAGTGCCTCACCCCGCCAGATCGCGTGACTGACGACATTCGTCTTTTATTTCCAAGAGTTCCTTACTGCTGCCAGTTTTGAGACCTTTTATATAGGAGTTTTAAGTTGCGGTCGTCAGTTTTTGTTGTTATGCAATAATCTGTTTTGGATAAAAAAAAAATGTATTGTGTAGTAGCTTTATATCCTTATTTCAAGTCCAATGGAATCCCCGATACTAAAAAAGAAGCGGTACAGAAGGCTTCAATGATAGTAGAGAAAGCAGATACTTTAATAACTGCAGTAAAGGACAGTGCAAAGATGCTCTCTCATTCTGCATAATCCAGTCTCTCCCTCAAAAGTAAAGGTCCCATAGGAGCTAATATTGAAGAACCAAACACCTGCTCCAAGACCTCCAGTCTTGCCATGAAATACCGTGTTACCCCAGTTAATGGCTTGTGGAGGTCTGATAGACAGCCGCTTCTCGTAAAATACTGGTATTCAGCTAAATCCGGCTTGACTGGAAGCCGACCCCCATAAAGGGTGTAAAAAGACCCTTAACGAAAACAAAAACCCCATATTCTACTCATCACTGGGATAGTTTTTTTTCTTTTAGACCATACCTTTGGAATTCACTGATTCTGGAGATATTGAAGGTCAAAGTGACATTTTTTTTTTCGTTTTTTTTTTTCAAAATCGTATTTCAAGTATCATTAGTAAACTTTCTTCCGAACAAACATTATCAAAATTATCAATTTTTCATAACAAATTACGCATTTGAAGTTACAAAAATGCAATGAAAACTAAACACAACGAGCGCCTCACGCACAAAAGCGTATGGCCGGTTCAACTACCAAGCATTAGCGGCCGAACGCTCAGCTGATGGAAGTTATTATTGATTGATTATTTTTTAAAGATGAAAAAACAAGTTTTTTCCCAGCATTCTTTTTTGATCTAAATTACTCAATTACATGTACAGAATGTGTAGTTATCGGCTTTGGGATCGGTCGTAGGGAATGCAAATCCGTCGTGTTTTAAAAATCCGGATTTTTTTAAACGGATTTTGTGTCCAATCCGGATTATCCGGATTTTACGGATTTTTCATGAAAATTCATCAAACCTACTTATATTAGTTTATTAACATGATGTTTCCCTTTACATAGGTTCCCTTCGCCGTTTTGAAAGCTACTGCTCTCAAAACGGCGAGAAGAAACATCGTGAGGAAACCGGCAAGTCCTAGAACCAAAACTTTTAGGACATGTAGCATCCACAAACCCACACTGGGCCCGCCTGGTGGATTACGGCCTCTCCAAGAAGCCGTTTTCCTATCATGTAAAGACAAAGAATGTACCTATATTTTTTCCATTTTTGGGTTGAAAATTATCCAATGACTTCTCCCGTTCTGGGCAGAGCGGGATATCAGATTTTTTGTGACTAAAATCCACTCCTCTTCCTTCTTGTTTTTCGTTGTCTTCGTCCTAGGGCTCCGGGGTTCACTTTCACATAACCCATGGCAACAGTAGGCTTCGACCCAGCTGGGCCACTACGATTTGTATCACCTTGAGACACACTACGCGCCGTGGCGGGGTCATCCGCAAGCCTGCGCCTACGGTAGCTGGAAATCGGGTCTGGATCCGGGAGCTGGAGCGTGAGGATCATTCACTCTCACGTTCAGCCGCCTCCTTTTTTAGCATTACTGCTTCGCAGAAGCAGGCGACTGCCTGTCACATTCCTTTGCGCTCCGGTCCATGGGCCGTACCAGGACCCGGCGTGAGTGGTCATTGCGCAAACGGAGCATACCTTTAAGAATTTTGATCACGGTGGCCTGATGCCTTCTGAAACCTGGAAGCTAGCTGAGCAGTATACTGCAGATATTATAGTGCACAAGTGTGAACGCAGACACTAGCGCACTCTCTGTTCTTTTAATCTTATAGTCAGATGGGAAGGCAATTCAACACGACCGGAGAGAGATCAGGTGCAGGACCCACAGCTTGACGTGTTTTCAGAGGCATGGGAGTATCATACCACCAACTTCCTAACTCCGTGCAGCTATAGAGTAATTACTAATGGAAAAAACCAATAGCACTATTTGCTTGACCTCTAGTTCGAGCCCAGTACCCACGCTCAGCATTCGCCCTTACGAACCTAATGTTCGTCCGACAAGACAGTCAAACGTCACACCTTAACTATAAGCTCCACCGTGTCCTCCAGGCGATCGATCCGCACAATAATGACACCTGTGCGTTTCTTTCGCACAAATCCGGCGCAGAAACCTCTCGAACTTACCACGTCCGGTGAGGACCTGTGTCATGTGGAAGGTGAGGACGCAGTGACGTCTTTCCAACACTTCTGAAAGAGGGGACTTATAGCCATAATTATGGCGTGCCCAAAGAATGTAGTAGGGTTGGTAATTAGTTCATACTTTTTTCTCTCAGCATGATGACGCTTGGCGCCTTAAAAGACATTCAGTCTTTTTTGGGCACGCATGAATTGCAACTTGTCATACGGGTAGACCACGAATTATATTGGACCCACGTTACGATGCTAAACTAATAATAAAAGTAGGTAATATCATCGCGAATTAAAATTTCTTATTATTCAGAAAATCCGCGGATTTGATTTTCAAATCCGGATTTACAAATCGAGAAAAAAAGTGCGGATATCCGGATTTTTCGGATTACGGATAGTCCGGATTGCATTCCCTAATCGGTCGGTAGTGAAAGGCTAGGTAGATGACGATGATGGATATTATTTTTTCACCTCAGCACCTCAAACAAGTATGTTTTGCAGTTTAAAGACAGTGAGCAAAATTCGATTTTGCTGCGAGCGTGAGACAAAGTAACTTTTTAATTATTTTTTTTAAATGCCGAGTCAGTGCTGGGTCTACTCACAACATTCGAAAGATTTGAACTTCACTTTGTTCTGTCACTTTCACTTCGATACGAAAAGAGCGAGAGATAGAAACAAGTCGATTCAAAGTTCGATTTTCAAATTCCATATATAATAGGCTCAAAAAAGAAACCAACAATAAAACGTTCGGAAACACGTCACCTATAAAATTTCAAATCAAGGTTTAAATGTAATTATTATACTTTTCTCTTAATAATCGAATTATATTTTTTTATGATCAAATAAAGAGATGTTGAATTATTAAATACGAAGTTTATCATGTATCTACATAATTATTTAAAGTTTTAACAATCTTTATTGTGACAGAATAATTTAGTAATAGTGCAATTTCCGAACGCATCTTTAAAAAATAGCGGGCTTTAATTTTTTATTGTTTTCTTCTTCTGTTCGCTAGCTACAAAGTGCGATACACGTTGGATATTATTAAAATAATAATAAATAAATATGAGTGAATCCAGTGATGATGTCTGCGATTTAACACCGGAAGAATTGAAGCAGTATGTAAAAAATGCAGAATTAAGTTTCTTGCCTGAAAAGTCTCGCGAAAAATATCTTAAAGCTTATGATATTTTTAATCAATGGAATAATGTATATAATATATTATAAAACTGCAATAATTTTACTTTTAACTTGTAATTTTTACAATTAATATACATGTGGTTTAAATATTACCAAGTTGTATTTTTTATTACCTTTACATTATTTGTTCTCGCTGCTGAAGTGAAAAATTGTATGTGCTACACGAGACCAAAGTTATTTGCATCTCGTGTCTTTGAATCCCTCGCTGCACTCAGGATTCTAACCTAGAATCACTCGCTACGCTCGTGATTCAAATATAGAATCCTTCGCTTACTCGGGATTCAAAATCAACACTCGCGGCAAAAACCAACTTTGCTCTCTTGTTGCACAAATAACTATTATTATGCTTTTGCATACAATATTGACTAGCCTACACTGTCCTCGCATATCTGTCTGTTAATATTGTAATATGGAAATGCCATTCCAATAATTTTTTGAAAAGAGTTAACCATGGAGTTTCTTGCCGGTTCTTCTTCATAGAAAACGACCAATTGGAACCGTGCACTAGATTCTACCGTTTTATAAGTGCCCTAGTAGGCCCAAGTGAAATGAAAACCTTTTTTATTTTGATTTTGAATGAATACGCAAGCAATTTTTTATTAAATATTTTTTAGCTTTAACAAACCAATATGAAAAAAAAATCTTTTTCCGAAATTATTTATTGGTTCCTTTGCACAATACAAACATAATCATTTGTATGATGGATTACAAAATACTGGAGGATCATTTGAAAATCCTGCTAAAGCCCTTTATCGCAAAAGATAAACACGCAAACCACGTGACATTTCCATACAACCACTCTTACGTGTTTATGACTTTAATTCATGAATCCGACCGGTCCTATGAGACCGCGCTGTTATTGTTTTACTATTGTGTCTCGTTTTGTGGGTATGTGATAGGTTAATATAGCATTAGCATTATTGGCCTTCTAATGTTCCCACTTTTGGAATGAATCCTAAAAGCGGCTTGCTCTCTCTGGGAGTAGGAATGGGCCGTAGCCCGTAATCCACCACGCGGGCCCAGTGCAGATTGGGGGATTCATATATCTTCCAAGTTTTAGTGGGACAGTGGGACATGCCCGTTTCCTCGCGATGTTTTCTTTCACCGTTTTGAGAGCAGTGGTGATGAAATAAGTTACACAAAGTATTGTGTCTGGCTGAGTTTGAACCCGCGACCTACAGAGAGCTCACACATCCTAATATCAATACAGTACAGGCGGTCTACAATGTTGTAATGCTGTTTGTTCTAATGTTGTTTGTACCGATTGTGATTGCAGTCCTAGTATATTTACTAATCTATTTTTTCCCATCTTCTATTTAATCAACTTATTTAATCATTTACTTAATTCAATCTTGACATTTGTAATATTTTTTTAAAATTTAAGTAAACTGTATATTTCTTTGTAAACCTCATTGTTATTGACATTGTTATAATTATTAAATATTTGAAAATTTCTCTTGACATTAATTCAACTCAATTCATGCAATTATTATTTTTTATTTAATGTTTTGTGTTTAATTTAATTACTTATTTAATAAGTTTAATTTTTAATGTAGTTATTGCCTCTAAGTGTTGCAGCACTTGAAATGTATTATCATGAAATTGTTACCTATTCTAAATTGTCTGTGCCTGTAATGTTGACGGTCCTTAACAATAAATAAATAAATAAATACTAAATATCGCTCGTTGATTGCACGTGCCTAAATGAGTGATTACTGTACCTGTAGTATCGCGTCACACTTTCTTAAACGTGCTCAATTATCGGTACCTAGTTGAACTGGGCATTGCTGATAATTACGTAATAACGTCATTATATTATATATTATGCGGTTTCAATAACGATCTCTGAACAAGTACGTAGTTAACTTATCACATACCTGCGAAACGAGACACAATAGTAAGACAATAACAGCGCGGTCTTATGCGAGCGGTCGGGGATTCATGAAAAAGGTAGTTTAGTTCATCTCAGTCTGTGGATGGGTGACCATCTTAACATCCCGAGTTTCCTCCGTGCCTCGGAAAGCACGTTAAGCCGTAGGTCCCGGCTGTCATTTGTAGATCTTTGGCAGTCGTTAAGAATAGTCAGAAGCCAGTAAATCTGACTCCAGTCTTTCCACGAACTACCGTGTCTGGTAGGCAGCCGGTCCTCGTAAAATACTGGTATTCTGTTAAATCCGGCTTGACTGGAAGCCGACCCCAATATAGTTGAGAAAAGGCGAGCTAGGCAGATGATGATGATGATAACCTACCTATTCCACAACATAGCACATCTGTTTATACAACGTTGATACGACAAAGGGGCTTGCCTGAAAAGGGGTTGTTGTACTCATCAATATGAACAACTTTTACTATGCGACCAACCCTGAAATCATTCAACAAAAATCCGCTTCTCCATACATTTAGTCAAATTATGTGAATATAAATGTATGGAGAGGCGGATAATTTTATAAATAATTGACCATCAACGACCTTGGGGCAAAAAAACTGGCTTCCTTGTTTTACATGGGCTATCATCAATAACTTCTCCTGCTCTTACTCTGGGTGGAACGGGAAGGATTATCAGGCTGTTACTGAGTAAAACGAGTTGCCATGATTCAATAAGGGTCCGTTCACACAGACCGGCTCGGAGAGGAGAGCAGATTTTTTATCACGTTTGGAAACAGAGTTTTAAGTATGTGTAGAAGGTTTATTTTTGCATGTACACTGTTTTTGGTCATTAAGAATGCTTGAACGCTCAGTGCACAGCCGGTCTGTGTTAACAGTCCCTTAGTGGTGCATCCTATTTTATTTAAATTTCTAAGGTGGTTTTGAGGACCCCCTGAGCTTGGGGGCGCAGAGGCACTAACGCAGCCCATAAGTAGAATAGATATGTACGCCACTGCTTATATTATCAGAAACACGACTGGCCGTGCCACCAATGACGTCTAGAGTCAGTTCACACCGAGACGCGACGATGCAGGAAGAGGCCAGTTTTCGCGCTGCGCCGCACGCCCGCCGTCGCGACATGCATCGCAACTGTTACAGACATCGGGTCCTGCATATTTACCAGCTTGACATGTAAACTCCTTAATGAACTAAATCCTGTTTAACTCTTTGGTCTCTTGACATAACCCTTGTAATAATTTAAAAAATAAAAACATTGACACCTTCCGCTTGTCAGCTTCCGGTGTCTAAAATTATTGTTAAAAGTTAATGATTGTGCAGGATTGTTTGATTAATATTATTGTTTAATGATTAATATGTAATTAACCATTTTATTAGTTACTTCAGTTGTATAATATTAATAACTTATTCATGTAGCTTTAAAAGACTATGTGTTGACAACTTCATTCTTGAGTTATGGTTGTAAATCTAATATGGCGGAAATATACGAACTGATAGAGGCACGACATTGTAAAATTTGTTAAGTAAAATAAACTTTTTAAAAGACCACTTGTTTTCTGTTCTGTGACCATCCTGACCCAAAACCAGCTGGTTCACAGTCAGAAGTGGGATATGTCAGGCCCATATATTGGTGGCCTAGGTGCCAAGAAAAAGAGGGAACGCCAAATATTGTCTTCGGAACATAAAGAAAATGCTGATTTTTTTTCTTCGCCCGATCCGGTATATTTTGATAATAACCATCAATGGAAAAGACAACGTGTTACCCAAACCGATGCTGAAGTCATCCCAAAGTTCCAGCCGGATGAAAAATCAAGCAACGTCAAAGGGTGGCTGCACAAGATTGACCAACTAGGCGACGTTTATGGTTGGAGCAACAAAGATCGCCAGTTCATTATGCAAATCCGTCTTCGTGGATCCGCGCGGGATTGGTATGACGATTTGGATAATTACGATCTCACATGGGAGGAATGGAAAGACGCGTTAGAGACCGCCTTTCCCCGTTCTACCGATTTTGTTGACATTTTGGAGACTATGCTCGCACGGAAAAAAACTGACTCGGAAACGATGACAAAATATTTCCATGATAAAATATCTCTCCTCAAGAAATGTAATATCAACGGTGAGTCTGCTATTTCGTGCATCATCAGAGGTTTACCGGTGGAAATAAGAGCTAACGCAAAAGCTTATAAATGCGAAACACCACAGCAGCTGTACTATGGGTATTTATCATCTCTTGAAAACTATAAGCAAGTTGAAACTACCAAATCGAGGCAAGAGGAAGCAAACAACTCTATGCGGCCAACTTCAGTATGGAAGAGAGGAGCCAACATTGCTCTCAAGTCAAAAGAAAATGATGTGCTGCCGAAGAAATGTTACGCATGCAGACGGCAGGGACACGAGGCAAAGGACTGCAGAGTTCCTCGCTGCGAGGTGTGTCATCGTCCAGGTCACACTATTGCAAATTGCTGGTTTGCAGCCGGCTCTACACAGCAGCAGCCACAAAAGGTATACAATGTTTTATTTACTACTTACAATATTTACATAGACCTATATAAGAAGGCAGTGGTGATAAATGGACACAACCTCATTGCATATATTGATACGGGTAGTAAATTAAATATTTTTACAGCGTCACAAGCCAATAAAATGAATTTAAGAGTCATGCCTTCTGCAGTTATAATGAAAGGTTTTGGTGGAGCATACTCAAATTCATTGGGAACATCTCATGTTGATGTTGAAATTGATAACATAATTATAAGTGGTTTTGTTGAATTATCTAACAATGATCTAGCTGATATAGACTTAATAATGGGTCAACCAATGATAGGTAAATCAAAAGAACATAAGTTTAGTCACTTCTGAAAAATCTGTTAATTTTGTGAGTAACTTTAATTTGAATCACGAACTGTTTCATATACAACTGAACGAAAGAGATTTCATTTCAAAATACCCAGTATATTTAAAATATCATTGTATAATACCTCAAAAAAGTTCTGCGTTTGTACAAGTTTATATTGATGTTAATTTTAACCATACTTTCCTAGTGCATTCTGTATATTTTGAGTTAGGAAGTATGTCTTATGTTATCATAGGAGGACTCGTAAGGTCGAAGGATTGCATTTTAAAAATAGTTAACATCGGAAACGATAATATAGAGTGGCAGTCGAATAGACTAATAGCACGTGCGGAAATAGTCAGTGATGTTAACGGTAGTATGCATGCGAATGTAATGTCAATTAATCAATTGACTGGCAAAGAGTTACAGTTATCTGATATAAATGTAGGTGATTTAGAAAGTAATGATTGCAATCGATTGTTAAAATTATTGAATAAATTCAGACACTTATTTGCTAGAAATACTAAAGAATTAGGATGCACGGACGTGTTGAAGATGCATATTCAGACAACGACCGAGCAACCTGTTTATCGCAAACCTTATAGACTTTCTTTTAAGGAAAATGAGATTGTCAACGAAAAAGTACAAGACCTTATTGAAGCAGGTGTTGTGAGAGAATCAATTTCTGACTATGCAAGTCCAGTGGTCCTTGTGAAGAAAAAGGGTGGTGATTATAGATTATGCATAGATTACAGAGCACTCAATGCATGCACTGTAAAGGATCGATATCCATTGCCTCATATAGATGATCAGGTAACTCGTTTAGCTGGAAAATCTCGGTTTACTACTCTAGATCTTGCACAAGGCTACTATCAAGTAGCAATGGCTGAAGATTCCGTTCATAAAACCGCATTTGTGACACCTTCAGGTCAATATGAATTTTTGAAAATGCCATTTGGTCTGGCAAATGCACCAGCGGTGTTCTCACGTCTCATCAAAGTAGTTTTGGGTAGTTTAGGTAACGATGTGGCAATTTATCTTGATGACATTATGCTTCCTACGAATTCGGTCGATGATGGACTCGGATTGTTGGGTAAAGTATTACAACTATTGTCAGAAGCAAATTTAAAACTGAATTTA
Source organism: Mythimna separata (assembly GCA_030763345.1). Taxonomy (NCBI): domain Eukaryota; kingdom Metazoa; phylum Arthropoda; class Insecta; order Lepidoptera; family Noctuidae; genus Mythimna; species Mythimna separata. The sequence goes on from CM061190.1 coordinate 11,292,267, forward strand.
AGTAAATGTTCATTTTTAAAACAAAGCGTGAATTATTTGGGACATGAAATTACCGCAGGCACAATACAACCAGGACAAGCCAAAATTCATTGCGTAGCCGAATACAAAAAGCCGCGTAATATTCATGAAATCCGTCAATTTATAGGTTTGACTTCTTATTTTAGAAAATTTATCCGTGGGTTTGCAGTAATAGCCAGACCTCTGACACAGTTAACAAAAAAAGATGTAGAGTGGACTTGGGGCCCTGCCCAAGAAACTGCATTTCAGACTCTCAAAGAACGTCTTGTTGAAAGACCGATATTAGCCATATATGATAGAAATGCACGTACTGAGCTCCACACAGATGCTAGTAAACTTGGACTAGGTGGAATACTCATGCAGTACCAAAGTGATAATGTCCTAAAACCGATTGCTTATTTTAGTAGGGTTACTAGTAAGGAAGAACAATTTTACCATAGCTATGAGCTGGAGACCTTAGCAGTTGTAGAATCTCTCAAACGATTTAGAATTTATCTCGTAGGCATTCCCGTAACTGTAGTGACAGACTGTGCCGCGTTACGAACCACTTTGGTTAAAAAAAACCTTATTCCTCGCATAGCCCGCTGGTGGCTCTCAATCCAAGACTACGATCTACAAATCGAGTATCGATCGGGTGATCGTATGAGACACGTCGATGCTCTGAGTAGGAATCCAGTACCGAGTCCTGTTTTATTAATTGACAATTCCGATTGGCTGGTAACGTTACAATTACAGGACGAAAACATTCAGTCAATCCTGTCTCAGTTGCGGAATGGTACTGACAATAAAAATATAATTAGTAATTACATAATAAAAGATGACCTCCTTTTTAGACAAACACTTAACGGGCATCGTTTTGTTATACCTAAATTAGCAAAATGGAGTTTATTACAAAAATTTCACGATCAAATAGGACACGTTGGCTTTGAAAAATGTGAAAAGACTATTAAAGCGCAATTTTGGTTTGAGGGTATGACTAGATTTATTCGTAAATATATTAGATCCTGTCTGCAATGTGCTTACGGAAAAGGGGATCATGGTAAGTTGCAAGGAGAATTACACCCGATTCAAAAAGCGGCTGTTCCTATGCACACACTGCATGTTGACCATTTAGGCCCTTTCGTTAAAACGCGTAAAGGAAACTCTTATGTACTCGTTATCATAGATTCGTTCACAAAATTTGTGTTTTCAAAAGCTTGTAAAAGCTGTAGTTCCGTTGAAACTATAAAGCATTTGAAAGATATTATTTCACAGTTTGGAAATCCCAGTAGGATAATAACAGATAGGGGAAAGGCGTTTACAAGTAGATATTTCAAAGAATTCTCTGAAGAAATGCAATTCAAACATATCCTTAACGCTATTGCAAGCCCTAGATCGAATGGCCAAGTAGAACGCGTTAACCGAACTTTAATAAACGGATTAAACACTATGTCTGATAGTGAGTGTACTTGGGATGATCACTTGAGTGATGTAGTTTGGGGTATAAATAATACCCCTCATGCTACAACAGGTTTTCCGCCCTTTAAACTATTATTCGGTCATTCCAATTCGCGGTTATCGGCTTATCCAAACGGAGAACCCACTGATTTTGAAGGTCAAGCAAAGGCACTTGAAGAACGGCGAGCGACGGCTAAATTGCGTATTGATAAAAATATGACCCTTATGAAGGATAGATTCGACCGATCTCATAAGCAATGCATTAAGTATTCCATAGGGCAATTGGTGTTATGGAAAGGAGGAATTACTAGAGAAAGCGCGAATGTAACTAGGAAACTAAACGGTTTGTACACAGGACCCTATAAAATATGCAAAGCTGACCACTCATTAGATTGTTATACGATAAGTAGTATAAAGGGTATGAAAGGGTACAGAAAATTTACTGCTATTGTGCGCGGTGAAGTCCTCCGACCTTATAATTCGTCTATATCAGATGAAAGTAGTGGTAGTGACCATGAAGTTGATAGGGACGATCTGATAGATTTGTTAGAAGGTTAAAATCATACTTACCTATTCATACTTTGTCTAAATATTTCTTTTTAAAATTAAGCACATATTAGTAGAATGATTGAATTAAATATATGCTAAGAAATTGAGCTAAATAAAACAGTTATTTTTTTTTACACACAAAAAATAGTTAAAACTGTTAATTAGGAATACTTAATCAGAGCTGTGTGACTCATAAATAAATCAAAGCTGTGTGAATCGTCAATAATCAAAGCTGTGTGAATCGTCAATAATCAAAGCTGTGTGAATCGTCAATAATCAAAGCTGTGTGAATCGTCAATAATAATCAAAGCTGTGTGAATCGTCAATAATCAAAGCTGTGTGAATCGTTAATAATCAAAGCTGTGTGAATCGTCAATAATCAAAGCTGTGTGAATCGTCAATAATAATCAAAGCTGTGTGAATCGTCAATAATCAAAGCTGTGTGAATCGTCAATAATCAAAGCTGTGTGAATCGTCAATGTAAAAGCTGTGTGAATTAGGAATAATTAAAGCTGTGTGAATCGTCAATTATATCAAAGCTGTGTGACTTGCAAGTACCTAATAAAAGCCGCATGACTTAGAAGGCATTATGTTGCTATGGTAGAAATAATTAATGCTGTGTGAGGATTGGATTCTATAAATAGAATTCACAATTACTGATAAATAGTAGGATCTGAGACATAAAAATAAAAGCTATGTGAAATAATAACAATTTATTCTAGAACACAATTTGCAATTGCTCATTTAGACGGACCCTGGCAACGGCCGGGACTAACGACAGGCAGAAGAAGAAGACAATTTGCAATTGCTCTGCGCAAAACACCAACTTGATAAATTTACATGATTAAATTTACTGCTCATATGTTTTCCATTCCAGGTGCCGTTTAGCAGTGGTACACCAGGTACCAAGTAGGGACCAGTGGTGGTGTTGTTGATCGCCGTGGGACACGGGGAACACAGGATGGCCGAGTGTTACAGACATCGGGTCCTGCATATTTACCAGCTTGACATGTAAACTCCTTAATGAACTAAATCCTGTTTAACTCTTTGGTCTCTTGACATAACCCTTGTAATAATTTAAAAAATAAAAACATTGACACCTTCCGCTTGTCAGCTTCCGGTGTCTAAAATTATTGTTAAAAGTTAATGATTGTGCAGGATTGTTTGATTAATATTATTGTTTAATGATTAATATGTAATTAACCATTTTATTAGTTACTTCAGTTGTATAATATTAATAACTTATTCATGTAGCTTTAAAAGACTATGTGTTGACAACTTCATTCTTGAGTTATGGTTGTAAATCTAATATGGCGGAAATATACGAACTGATAGAGGCACGACATTGTAAAATTTGTTAAGTAAAATAAACTTTTTAAAAGACCACTTGTTTTCTGTTCTGTGACCATCCTGACCCAAAACCAGCTGGTTCACACAACGTTGCGAGGCGCATAGTAAAATCGCTGGCAACACGACGGTCGCGAATATAAAAACGTTCCGCTGCGCAGCGACTGCAGCGAGACGCCGCGCGGCGTCACGAGGCCCAGCCCTGCATGAAGCAACGGATTCTAAATTCTTACAGTGAAATGTGTATCTTTTAGTGTAGTAAATAAAGTCCTATTTTGAATCACTCTATTAAAATGTGCATGTAGCGTCGCGTCGCGTTGGTGAGCTGCCCCTATTGAGATATTGGATTAGGAAATGGAAATAAAATTAAAGAGTAAATATTATTGAATAATTTTATTAGTAAAAAAAATAATACTAAAACAATCTTCTCTACTTTTTGGTGTTAGTAGCTACACAACAAAACTTAATGTCTACTAAACAAAAAATAAATACTTTTAAGTAGATCGTTATTCAATTGCACGAAAAAAATAATTTCCTTTTTCATTAAATACTCGTCTAATATCGCAATGGCACTTTTTGAATAAATACAATAGCAAAATAAGCATTTCCACAGATTATATACATGTCAAGACTGTGCGTAGTGATGTTTTTGCCAAAATATAATTAATTGTCTATGGCACGAGATATCAAAGCTCAAGGAGGTTTGACGGGAGATTATTTACAATAATGATTAACAATTATCATAGTAATTATAATTAAAAGATTTTAATAATACGGCGTTGATTTTTGTGGTCGAAAACTTGAAAAAATATTTCATTAATTTCAATTATATTTCATTTTCATAGACAATAAAGGACAAAACTCAGCGTCGTATCATATTCAACCTAAGTTCCTAACTTAATACTAGATTTAAGTTGACGGATTCTAAAACTTGGGAGTACAAAATCAGACGGAATCGAAGTTCAAGTCTTGCATGTCAATTTTGTGACACCTTGTTAGTTCTAGCCAAATAAGACATTTTAAAAATTATTTAATAATGAGATACAATTCAGAAAATAACATTATTAATATTAAATTCCATTACATTTTGTATTATTCACAAAATAATCGGGTTTCAATTTAGAGGTCACATTTCAAGGACAGTAAATTGATCTAACCAATCAGGCACTAGCAATCGTCTACGAGGCCACTGATTGGCTGTTTCTAAGCGAAATATAAATGCAGAAATATCACTCATGTAAGTAAGCTCATTGGAATTTGTTAACAACCTGTTTCACCCAACTGCCTTTCGCGTCCTCTACGACTTCGGGTTTCAATTCAACATTATTTCTATTAGGAATGTTTTTATCAGTACTGGGGGTGGGTATAGCTTTCTCTTTCACACTTATTTCACTGACGCTTCTCTCAAAAGTCGCTACTTTCGTTGTGATAGACTTTGGTTTCGTTGCCTGTACAGGTTTCTTTGCGCTTTGATTCGGCTTTCCTTGAGTTTTCGACATCTGTTCGATCTCCATTCGCCTCTCTAAGACTGATTTCGATGTTTTCGATTGTTCTAGCAGAGTCTTTTTTACGTCTTGTGTCGTTTTGAGCTTTCTGGTCGCCGAGTCGAGGCTGGCTCTTTCGAAGCTCAGTCTTTTTATTTGTATATTTCCTTGAGGTTTTGACTTATCGTCTGAATTGTCTACTTCATCCTTCGTTGTCTTTTCTTCAACTTTTTTCGGAATATCACTTTTGGTCATTTTATCTTCAGTTACTTTGGGTTTCTCATACGAAGGCGTAGATTCCGATCTAATGACTGCTGGTTTGTAGTTGACATTTCTTTTAATAGTTTTCATGTTGACTGATTCCGAAGATGATGATTGTTCGGAACTTCTCGACAAAGTTTTTGGGCCGGTTTTATTCTGAATGTTCGACGTAGTTGGTATTTGTGGCATTTTCGGTTTTACAGGAACAGGCGGAGCTACTTTCGGCTTCACCACCTTTTCAAATTTCTTGTTAACATGCTCAATGTTCGCTGTTTTATTAGTAGTGACTACAACACGAGTATGTGTGTTACATTTTTCATTCACAGTCGTAGAGATGGTTGTTTTTTGGGATTTGAACGAGTTATTCCGTTTTATACTCTCTACCTTTGTTACAGTCTTGTTTATAACCTTATCTTTACCTACGGCTTCTACTTTCGTCTCCTCTACATCTTCTTGATCAGAATACACTGCTGAATCTCGGAACACATCTTCATCAGTCACTTGCTCAATTTTTTCAAATGATTTCTCGTAGTAACTTTCATCAGAATTCATCTGAGAATCTAATGTTTCTTCTTTAGTTTCTACAATATTTTGATTAGCATTTACTTTATTTTGCGTTTCTTGGTACGCTCCTTCGCTTGACGACGTAACGAATGACGAATTAGAAAATAAACTATCAGGTCTCACGGCATTTTTATTTATAAGTACATTGACCTTCTTTAGTGGAGACTTATCGCTAACTAGAGTTGTTGGGTCTACGTAATCGGACTGAGCTATCCGAGCTCCTAAGTGTTTGCTACCTTGCATGTAGATAGGCAGCTTGTTCAAGCTTTGGTAGGAACTATTGTTTGATTTGGAAGGTGACCCAATTGAGCTAGTCGTACTTGTCACCATGCTAATACTTTTATCAAAACTCGGGCGCTGTATTTCTGGTTTTTGGGTAATATTATCGCAGCTGAGTGACAAAGCATCTAGGTTGCTCTTCTCATTCTGGCTTTCAGACATCGTGCTGTGCTCGCAAACACTCTTACTGAGCAATTCGTTGTTTAATGCGTAAACTAAGGTTGAAGTAGTAGGGCTTGCATCGGTAGATGTTATAACAACTTTAATGTCACTCTTAACCAAATTATTTTGCATATCCTCAGTATGTAAAACTTTACTAATTGTTTCTGGTTTATTTTGATTATCATCTGTATGTTCATCGCCGATAATACTCCTAAATCTTTGTAAAAGATTCTTAGAATAGCTTCTTGGGTTTAAGTTAGGTCTCTTTTCACTTGTTGGACTCTTGGGATCCGATTTTGCGCTATCAGGGCTACTTTGATCATTTGCATTGATTTCTGAGTCTTCATTATTTTTGTTCGGAGTTTTATTCTTGAAACGACTGAGCACATTCTTGAGCGACAGCATATTGGAAGTTGGTTTGTAGATTTTATGTTCTGGATGAATAACTTCGATATCATTTGACTTGCTATCATCATTCTGTTCTAAAGGCAACACTTCGCAGGAAGATGTTGTAGATACGATCAAATTAGGTTGAGAGACCGTCAGAAGATTCTCATTTTTATTCTTATCCAGATTCATATCTTGAAATTTACTTTTGTAACATCTATCGATTTCTTGTTCCAACTCCAGCGTTGACTGACTGATGTTCTGTTCGAAATCAGTCTCACTAGTTTTAGAGTTATTAAACTTGAGCATATCTCCTCCTTCACTCATGTCATCGTAGTTAATATCACTCTGATCGGAAGCGATTGTGAACGGTCTATCCGTACTCATCACTTTACCATCTCTATTCAAATAGGTTTTACTATTACTGTTAGGTTTACATTTAAACGTCACTAGATTATTTTCTTCCTGATTACTTGTCACGACTTGGAAGCTCCTAGGTAATGAACCAGATTTTCGGTCTCTAGAAACATTGAAATGTTCTTTCTGCCTGCTCAGCCATATTTCTGGCGTGTTTGGACTCTGCTGGTCGGGACTCATAGGTAAGTAATCGCCTGGTAAGTCGCTCGGTACGTCTTTCTTTCGCCTACAAACTTCTATTAAAGAGTCGTAGACATTTTCGGTTATGATAGGACCCTTACTTTCCATTGTGACATAATATTCTGAATTTCTGTCGACTTTTTCGGGAGATCTTACAGGGACATCATATATACCTTCGGGGTTTTGTAGCTTGTTCAGTTTATCAAAAGATAAGTATACGTAGTCGGAATCAGGACCATGATGAGATACTTCAGTGATATCATCGTTTTTTGGTGGGGTGGGAACCCTTTTCGGTCTGCCAACATGAGAATTATGCTGAATGACTTTACTTTTTGTATTCAATGAATGTAAACTTTCATCAACTCTATTATCAACAACTCGTAAAGTTTCATAAATGTGATCTTCCTCTATATCTTCAGTTAATTCAGTTCTAGAGCTCGTTGTAGTCGTGTCTTCTTCTACATCGTCATTTTTATCTGCGTCTAAGTTCTCTGAAGTTTGTCGTCCAAACTTAGGTTTTAATTTATTCGATTCTAAGTTTTTTGCAAGTAAAACTTGTTCAGGGTTTGAATGAGACTTCATTAATCTTTGATGTCGTCTTTGAGCTGTATTTCTTAGTTGTTGCTTCTTTATTAACTTCTGAAATTCTCTGTTTTGCATTAGTAACTGTGAAATGATTTGTTCTAAAGGTTGTTCTACTTCTTCACAGCTCTCTACTACTTCTTCTTTAGTCTCTACTTCTACTGCTTTATCTTCAGCTTCTGAGCCTTCATTTATCACTTTTTGCTTATTTAAGTACTTTACTTTCTCCAACTCATTCTTTTTGAAAGAATCTGTCTTTTCTATTAGCTTTTTATACGTTTCTTCGTCGATATCTTCGTCTTTGCTAATAGTTTCAGGTACAGGGGTTGGTGTGTCTTTAGGTTTATCAACATTAAGACTGTCGTTCGATTCGGATATATGCAGAATGTTTTCAGTAGACACATCGGTGGAAAAATCTGCGTAGAATTTAGCAGTTGTATCAGATCCCAGACGCAATCCTTTAGCTCTATTCTTTTTTAATTTAGAAATCTTCTTTGGTATGTTTTTAGTGTTGTACATTCTTATCTCTACGGCAGGTTTTGCTGGACCAACACGTTTCCTGCTGTCTACTTCTGGATCAGATATTATGGTTCCGTCACTTGCTCTAGTTTTTTTCGTGATTTTGTTTGAACCACAGTTTTTGCATTCAAACTCTATCTTTTCATTGCCTCTCACTTCTTTTTCGTTGTCACTGTCCTGAGATTTTTTACTTATTATTCCGATCATATTTTGCTGTAAACCTGGCTCAGACTTTCGTCGCCAAGTTCCTATCTTGGATAATTTCGACCTCTGTGGATCATCTTTTGATTTTGACCGTGTGAGCGTATCAGTTTTAGGTTTCTCAGTATCATTACATCTAGATCTTCTAGAATGTATCGTACTTGTAGAATCAGTGACAATGTTTTCTTTTATTTTAGCGCATTTTAGACAAGTCTTTGGGATTTGTCTGACATTAGTCAAGGAGTTGTTAGTATCGCTTAGATCTTCTTTGCTTTTACTTGTGTCAGTGTATCCTATAATGTTGTCCGACGAGTGATATCCTCGCGTTTTAGTTAAGGAGCTGCTGAACTCTTTACTGAAACTTTCTTGGGATGATTTGAAGTCAGAACACTTGCACGCTGACAGCTTTCTCTCAAGATGTTCGGCGCTGCCGGAATCTATGTAGTGCAGAGATCTATCACATTCGGGGCATTTCTCTCCTAGTTCATTATCTTCGTGTCTACAACTACACTTGTCTTCTCTTTTAGTTTTATTGAGTTCTGTTTCACAATCGGAACATAAGTCTACGTAACAGTTCTCACAAGTGTAATCCGTACCTTTTTCAGCGGAAACTTGCGTACAGTCACATTCTTGACTTTCTGCTCTAGAACTAGGGATGGTATATTTTCTGTTTCCCTTCTTAAGTCTTCCTCGGGCGCCGTTCTCGAAAGATTTCCTTCTTTCTCTTTCTAGTTTTCGCTTCTCGAGGTACTCGGGGGCTGACAGTTGCTTCCTCATGGATGCTTGAGTTATAAGATTGTGGGATTTCTCGGCGAGCATGTCATCTGTAAAACCGGAGAGAATATTGTTGATTAAAAATGTTTGTAAGTTTTAAAACGGTTTTGGGATATTCTGTTGTAGCAACATCTATGTCGCCACATAGGAACTAAAATACAAAACCATGTATTGCAGAATCAAAAGTTCTACAAGTGAAATCAACTATCGCGTCGTTGCCCGGAACAGACACAGCATCCATCTAGTTGGAAGATTCTCTTGCTTCATTGGAGGTTTTTGAGACTTTACAATCTGTCCAGAATTCGTAAAAAATAATAATTTTCAAGTTCTCTTCTTGTATTTAGATTTAACAGAATGCTTACCATCGGTTTTGTTTTGTCCGAGTTCCATGACCAGCTGTCTAGCGTGTGAGGGGATCACTGCGTTGTAGTTTTCCAATATCACCTGGAAAATACATGTTTAAATTAGTATAAAGGGTGCAAGTCGAAATAAAAGTTTTATAAAACTATTTCTAGTATGTATTTCACTGTGACTAAACGCCATCCGTGTTCCTTCACTTGCCCTTTGCATTCCAGTGCCGCGGTAACTCTTTTGAATAATCTCGCAACCCGGAGTGATGTCGTCTACAATACAGATAGATCTGACATACAATATAGGACTTACCACCTTCAGCAATAAGGTCCACTCTCGCTTGTGGCGCGGCGACCTGGCCTACAGCGTGAGATCCGACATACAATATAGAACCTACCCGCTTCAGCAATAAGGTCCACTCTCGCTTGTGGCGCGGCGACCGGGCCTGCAGCGCGAGGTCTTACATACAATATAGAACCTACCCGCTTCAGCAATAAGGTCCACTCTCGCTTGTGGCGCGCCAACCTGACCTACAGCTTGAGATCTGACTTACAATATAGGACCTACCCACTTGAGCAATAAGGTCCACTCTCGCTTGTGGCGCGCCAACCTGGCCTACAGCGTGAGATCTGATATACAATATAGGACCTACCCGCTTTAGCAATAAGGTCCACTCTCGCTTGTGGCGCGGCGACCTCGCTTGCAGTGTAAGCTGAGCGTGCCAACACTGATAGATCTGACATACAATATAGGACCTACCCGCTTCAGCAATAAGGTCCACTCTCGCTTGTGGCGCGGCGACCGGGCCTGCAGCGTCAGCTGTGCGCGCGGCGCGTCCCACGGGATCACGTGGAACGACAGCGGCGCGCCCGCTATGGACTCCACTAGCATCATGTTGTTGCACTGAAAAAAGATAAACATAAGTAAATAATTCTTGTTACCCTTCATTTAAAAAACAAATTACCCCACCTTAGGTATTTAGGCTCCGTTCGCACTTTATTGTAACGGTTAATTTATGGATGACTATTGTCTCTAGCTGTTCCCATAACAACGACTGTTTGTCGTCAAAATGTTTTATCGTATAGCGATTATCTAGCTGTTCCCATTGGATCGCGACTGCATTATATCGTTTCGCGGCAGTTGCTTTGTCGTTTGCACGTCAGTAGCAAGATACAAAACACACAGTTAGCAATTTTTTATCGTTTACGACTGCCGTGCTAGCCGTTCTCACTCTTATAACAATCTGTTGACACCGCAAAGAAAGTTGTAGACGACAGTTAATCATGTGATCCTATAAGTGAACACCTCCATTTAAATCTAACAGTCAAGAAATTTGAAACTACACGATTGTTTGAAGTATTCGCGTTTCGGCACCCAGATTTACGGCACCCATGATGGCCTTGGCCATGATCCCGGATGGTAGTAACCAATACAAAATCACAATCCAAAATACCTATTGGTGCCGAATAGGGAATAGCTTGGGTGCCGAAAATATTGGTGCCGAAACGTGACAATGTGCAAGGTCTATATGCACAATATATGTAGAGATATAAGATCGATCATGTTGGCTAATTATGCCATCTGAGTAATAACCACAGTGTCATGATATGTTAGTAATGCGTAGGCACTGACCATGATATGCGACTTGTAGGCGAGTATGCCGTCTTCTCTGTTCTTGGTGACGAGCAGCATCTTGTCGAAGAGGAAGGCGTGACGCATTGCCTTCGCGCCGAATACTCTGCAACGTAAAACACAAATAATGTAGATTGTGGTCAAATACTCTAGGGCTAGCAAAAGGGCGTGTCAGACTTATACAAGTAATAATAAGTATAATATATTGTTTTTGTATGCGTCAAACTACCAAAAACCCATGAAAACACATGTCTTTTTCCCAATTACCTACTGTTACTGTTGGTGAACTTTCCATTCTAGGCGGATACAGCTGACCATCAATATCATCACGGCTCATCCAAACCCAAGGCGTAATCTAAATATTTTCCTGCAGAACCTTTCTTTTGGAATTTTTAACATTTGAGTAAAATAAGACTAACTGTCCCTTAGGCTTACCTAAATGTCCCTTCGGCACACAACTCTCCGTAAGTAGTCAGGTCGGGTCCATTCCACCCGTAGAGTAGAGACTGAATCTCCTGGAATACAAACCAACATTTTTTACATAAGACAAAAACGACAGTTACGCAAATAACACAGGTAAAAGTAGTCATTATTATCATTGAGAAGATTTATTTTAAAAACTATGAGAAAGTCTGGCATTAAAAATAAATTAAAGTAACTAAGTTTATTTGGTGTCCGAAACGAAATTATCAGCATTAGGGTGCTTATGCACTACACGGAATTTTACTGTTCGGCAGTCAGATTTACATCAACTTTCATTGAGAATTCATTGAAATTCATTGACAATTGTAAGAAATCGGACAGTAAAATTCCGTGTAGTGCACAAGCGCCCTTATTGATACTAAGTCATACTGTCCACGGACGCGTATTCGTCATACGCCTGCGTAAAGCTTGCATACAGAACTGTGAAACTCGGTGGACGAAGAGGCAACGACATGATAGCACGACGCTACCGCTTCGTGGACGCAGTTCCATAGTTTTGTATGGCGTTAGTCATCATTCACAGAAAGTACCTAGTCAACACGTACTAAACTAAGTATATGTTTTTTTTTTTTTTAGTCGTTATAAACTAGTGCTTGACTGCGATCCCACCTGATGGTAAGCAGTGATGCAATCGTCGATGGTGAGGCGCACTAGCTTATTAAAAGCCTATTCACTCTAGCCTTGAAGACACCCAAATCATAATCGGACGGAAAAACCGCAGCAGGTAGATTGAATTGATTGAATTTTCGTTCATAAAACTTTTTCCCACAAGGTGGACCGACGACCTGGCGAGGGTCGCAGGAATCCGATGGATGCGAGACGCACAGGACCGGTCGCTGTGGCGACGCTTGAGACGCTTAGGAGAGAGATGATGATGATGATGAAGATGAAAACTTTTTCTAAAAAATGAGATATTTTTTGGCATGACTTGACCCCTGCTATTAACTAATACTGAGCTATCTATACAATGAAAGGGAAACTACAAAACAGTAAAAAGGTTTGATTGTTTGATATCCCAAAAACTTACTGGTGCCTTGATGCATTAAGTCGGTATATGTACCATTACTGTATATGAAGTTTAAATAAATAAATATCTCACCTGAACCCTGACAGCATGTTCGTGTCGTCGCTTCATATCGTCTATATGCTGCGCAATGCCCGTCATCTTCAGAAGCGCATACTCTGTCTCCCGGGACGCACACTGCTTTACTACGTTCTGTAAATAATACCCATATGATTACCTACCACTTCTCATAAACAATATCATCATTATTAGAGCGAAAATTAGAAAAGGGCCCAGTGTAGTGCCCAACACCTTAATTGACCAAGAAGATTTTGTAATTGTTATTTGTTTTATTGTTATAAAGGTTGTATGTCATGTTTGTCTGGTATCTCTAACATAGGTTACTATGTAAGCTAGCTAAGATTCTAGTTACGATACATATTCTGTGTCGATAACAATCATTTTAATGTACCCAAGATATTTTTATGTTCTTTCTACTCTATTATTCATAGGCTTGCATCTCATCATGATATTAACGAAGATTTGGTGGATGATTGAGTAACCTGCTCACTCTTGATATAAAGACATATAGGTTATAAGCTATAGCATAAGATATCAGGAAACACAAGACTCCATAATGAAAATACACTTCATAGCACAATAGAAGTGTCTCATGCTATTGCAACGCAACAACTATAGTACAACGAATCGAACGCAGACTTTCAAGGACGGTGATTGTACTACAATAGACGAATAAGGAGATTTGCAATTAAGGCGTACAATCACTAAATGATAATAAACTTTAACTCAAACACAAATTCGTCGGCAATCGACCAATAAGTCCTTATATCTAATTGTTAACTGATCATCAAAAGGCCGTGGGCCCATATCAGACATATCTGTGTTTTCAAATCTTACTACATTCCATAGATGGGCAACATAATCCGAATATGCATTTTAAGCTAAGTTGAAGATGTTTACGGATTTCAGTTAGTATCGAGTATCAAATATTACTAAAACTTTGCTATTTTATCATAAGTCATCTTAAGCTTTAAGTAGTTTTACACGCAACGATTAATATTTTAAGTGTTCGTTAAATTCTACCTGTGCAGTAAATTTATTAATAATAATTGTTATTGCACCAGCCTTAGGAATCCGTAAATATGAAGACACACATAATTATTAATCATCAAGAAAACCTTATAAATATTGATGCGATAACTTGATGCTTCATGACTGATTGGCCAAAAAACGTAACAAGAACTAGAAAAAGAACTTCTATCCAACAATAGGACAGTATTAAAGTTAAAGAAGCAGAAAAAGAAGAATTTCAAAACCCACCTGCAACAAGAGATGATACTTCAGAATTCGCTGCACCGGCTTCAACAAGTAAGAAGCGAGCGGCAACAGATGCCCCAACGCTATCTGTCTCTCTCTAAACTCCCGAGCACTGTGGGGTTCCGAGGCTAGGGCAGCCAGCCTCTCCATGGTGCGAGGGTAGCCGGTACAGTAGGAAGTGTAGACCGAGAACCCAGTAGTGTTGTTGACGAAACAGCGGGCGATGCATGTCGCGTCCAGGCGGCAGGTGTTTAGTTCACCGCAGAGGGATCTGGAAAGATAAATGTTGATTTTAGTACGAAGAAGGAATAACCTTAATAGACGTGGATAAAATTGATTGTCTAATCTGATCATGGAATGTCTATCTTGACCATTATTGCAGACTGGTATATATACAATATGCCACATTAACACTAACATCACATTTATTTAGTAAATAAATAAGATGTATACACAGGACACAGGGTAGAAGCAGAGAGTGCAGAGTAGGGTAGTATCTGCGTTATCCAAATATGTTATAATTACATGGTGTACAATAAAGAATAAATGAAAGATGTATCACCCCGGCTTCACTCAGGTGTTACAAATCTCTAAAACGCTTGGTTTCCCCCAAGTAAGCATATTATATGCAACCTAAACCTTTTTCATGAATCACTATTTATTGGTGGAAACTGTATGAAAATCCGTTCAGTATATTTTGACTTCATCGCGTTCATACGAACAAGACAGTCGCGGAGGGGACTACAATCACATGTAAAAATACCAACCATAATCAGAATCCGTCAAAAAGAAACATCCGCCAAGCCACCTAAACACCACTCCTCGCAAAACCTTTTCTACAACGAAATACAGCAGAAGAAACAAATGTAACAGCATGCAGAAATACAATCCTACAGCAGCAGCACAGGTGAGCACGAATCTGGTGAATTCGTTGGAGGTGGACCAATACAACACTGGCATTGTTTTAACATTCGCAGCACCACTGACGAACGTGTTATAACAAAAGGTAATAAGGTTTTGTTGATTTCATTTAAGCTTCTGTGTTGAATACAACGTTTTGTTTAATATTTTGGTTTTTGACAAGTAAGAGAACTTTTGTGAGCAAAACGAAATTATTTTTGACAAGAGGTACAAAGTATTTCTTTTTGGATTTTTATGACCGAAAGAAATAAACTATAATAAACCTTTTTATAAGATCGCTAGCTGTTTGCGAAAAGAGTTTTTGTGTTAAAGTTTTAGTTTTAGCAAGAAGAAATCATTAATGCTTTAAATAACTTACTGTACTCGTATATCTCAATAGTTTTCGTCCTAACCAAATATAGATTTCGATTCGATAAAGTTACTGCGACTCTGGAACGCAAAGGAACACAAGTGAGTTTTACTGAGTAAAGGCCACACCCTGCTTCTTGCTGCACCCAGAATGAGAGGAGTTGTTTGATGATATCCCGCTAAAAATGAAAAATAAATATATTAACGTTTGAATCCCCAACCGGTCCTATGAGACCGCGCTGTTATTGTTTTACTATTGTGTCTCGTTTCGCGGGTATCTGAGTAATTAAGAAGAATAAGACCAGGATGAAAAAAAAAACAATAATAGTGTAGTCTTTTTCCCCAGAAAACATAACCGTGATGCTCGAAGAATAATTTTGAATAATGTTTTCATGAAAGAAAATGTTGGAAGCCAATGTAGGCTACTAATAACGTATAAATACAAGCTACATTACTTCAATAACAACTATTAAAACAAACTAACACAGATATCGTATGAAACAAGCCGTGAAACAGAATCTAACATCTGCGGTCGACGTCTCAAGCAAACGATATCTATTATCTACAGACAGACATACAATTATTATTGTAGACGATAGAGAAATTAATAGATATTACTGTTGAGTTTGTAAGAACAAAAAGTTTATCTGTTATACTGATCATCTTGCTGATAATGATCTGGTAGGCAGCCGCTCCTCGTAAAATACTGGTATTCAGCTAAATCCGGCTTGACTGGAAGCCGACCCCAATATAGTTGGGAAAAGGCTAGGCAGTTGTTGCTTGCTGATAATAATTATTAGACAAGCATTGCAGCATTCATAGATATGAAATATAGTCCGTCTAATGAAAGCGCGACCTGAGAAAAAGAGGTAAAATCCAAAAATTTTGTATGCGGTATTACTAACTATAGTAGGAGAATCATGTTTTGACACTTCAATTTTTTTTTTCATTTCATACAATTGCGGCTGAATAATGTTGCCAATTAAATTTAAAAAAAACTCCTATGTAATACTATTGAAGCCTGAAGGACTTTTTTATTTTTGTTTTTACAATGGCTTAATATTATTTAAAATTTCCAAAATGCTTGGAGTCTGCAAGTCAACAGTTAAAAGGGGAGCTTGCTACATCATCGACCACATAATCACTTACCATCTAGTGAGATAGTGGTTAAATGCGAGCATCTCAGTATCAATACCAGTTTTAAAGGTGGTATGACTGAGCTTCAGAATTCTTTCAAGAATTCCAACTCAAAATTCGAATTCCAAATCAAAGGACTGGTATAATTTGCCTGCTACGATGTTCCCGTCCGAATTTAATTTGGGTGTCTTCAAGGCTACAGTGAATAAGCTCTTAATAAACTAGTGCGCCTCATCGTCTAAGACTGCATCACTGCTTGCCATCGAGTGGGATCGCGGTCAAGCGCTAGTTTATATATCAATAAAAAAACTAGCTAAATGGTTTGACAAGATGTGTCTAAAGTGAGCTCCGAACATCACAAGTACTGATTTTTCTGGGAACTTCGTATAGCTCTGTGGTGCAGACACAATTTGATTAAATGCCAATGAGACAAGACTAGACATTGACCAAGTTTCCATGCAAATCTCGATAACAGTAGTTATGTGGCCATAAAATGCTGTAGGTTTAAGTAGTATAACCCAATGCTTGACTATAATCCCGCCTGACGGTAAGCAGTAATGCAATAGTTAATGCTGAAGCGCACTAGTTTATTTAGTGCCTATTCGCTCCAGTTTTTAAAGCATCTAAATTATAATCGAACAGGAAGACCGCAGCAGACAAATTGTTTCATAGTCCTTGCTATGCGAGTCATTTTTATTCTTTTGAATCTTGTTTTTATTATTGTGTTAGCAAGTTTTGACAACGATCATCTATACAGACTGGTCCATAGGTACATGGCACTATGTAGGTTAGCAGAGATATAAAGTAGATAGTCGTTCTTGTGTAGGAGTTGAAGTTTACGGAAAAAGATATTAGTTTGAGAGTTAATTTATGTTTTCAACGCCTACGGTCGTTATACTTTCTAATATTTTTATTTTAACGAATTGGTAACTATTGATACCAGATAGTTTATAGCTTTAAATTTTGGATCTAGTTAATTATTCATTGGCAATTGGTTATATCCTCCTAGAGAGGAGGCCTGAGTCCCAACAGTGGGAACATTGGTAATATTGTAAAAAAAATCATATTATATTTTATTATTATGAGCCTGTTGTGTCCCACTGAAGGGCTAAATCTTTCTTTCCTTTATTCTACTCTTTTCTGTCTTTAGCCACTTCTGGCAAATCCTTTAAGAAGGATTCGAAATCGTCACATCATCGCCTTCTGGACATACCGTGTCAGCTGCTTCTACTGTTCGGCATCCAGTCTGTGGTCGCCTTCGCCCAATTTCATTGCGACATGCGGCACTGCCGCATTATTTAAAAACTTAGTAAGGATGTTTATTTTTGAAAAGTGAGGTTCATATACATTTGGAATCCTTGTACATTTGGATCTTACTGCGTTTTAAATTAGTGCAGCAAGGCAGATATGGCCTACCCAGTCCCATTTTAGTTTGGCGACTGAGTAACCTACAGTCTGCGATTTGTTTTTTAAGACGAATACTGTTCCTCATGTGGTCTGTTCTGTCACTCCAAGAATACATCCAGAACTTTTACTCCTGTTCCTTCTTTGCCTTAATTCCGGGGTCCCGGGGCTCTCTTTAGTCAACCCAGGCCCCAGAAGGTTTCAGCCCTACCGGGCCCCTACAGTTTGCTGACATCTCTTTGAGGCGCGTGTGGAACAATACACGCTTGGTCCGGACTGTTACCAGACGTCCGGACGGCGAGCTACCCAAACCTCGAATGCACAACCCAAAAATATCTTAATTACCAAATTAATACTTACTCAGAGTCCAGACTTAATTTTCTTTTTTATAATTTTTATTTTCTTTAATTCCAACAAGTTATTATGTATAACTCATTTACAAAGTAATTTATCTTTGTTATCCGTCAATCGGAGTATGTTAAGTGTCACTTATAAAGCGATATCATACGCAGTAATTGGAACACTTCCGAACTATGATTGATAAGATATTTGTTACGACAACTTCTGATGGTACTAACCACTTTAAGTTTGTGGGTCAGTAAATAACAGCCAAGTGTCATGAAAACTTAAGTCTTTATGGGTTTTTTATTAAAAGGCACACCAACAACCTATTTACAAAACTATCGAAATAAGTTGGTCAGAGTGTAAACAAATGGAATGAATGGTGTGCAGTGCAGTGATTATTTAAAATTACAAAAGTTCATAAATTACATCTTAAAATTGCTAAAAGAGATGATGAGATGACAGTGTCCCACTACCTAATCAATTATGTATATCCTACTATCTACTAACGGCCGAAACCAATAACCTATCGATCCCCAGTTTTGGCATACTGGAGATTGTAAAACAAATGATACAATACAAAAATTATCATGTTTTCTGTTGTTTCATTTGTTTTTCTATTTCCGATATGTGATAGATATGTTATTGGTTTCGGCTGTAAGACGTGTTTGTATATAGACGGTTTTTTTTTAGTCAATCTTTCACTCTCTTTTTTTATTGATAGGCTCGCATTTCACTACTATCTCATCATCTTCTTTTCATGTCGATACTCTCGCTAATTTTTTTCTTCTCAGTATTTGGTAACCTATATGGCTCTGGCATTGGCCTCATTTAGATCCAGTAAAGTGCAGGTGGTACGCAGGATGGACAGCATAGCAAGAGCCACATGTCCTGGGTAGCGGCTCCACACTGGCACTGTATTAAGGATAGCTCGAGGAAGCCCCATTTGGCCAGATTGTTTTTACAGCGGCCAACCATAGTCAGTTAAGAAATTTTCAGATTGGCCACTGTAATTCGCGTCCAGGGGATATGTTCTGATAGGGTCTATCTACTATCACACCTGATGGTAAGCGATGATGTGGTCGACGATTAATTCTTCGTCGTCTTACAGCGGTTTCGCACTACGTCCGATCCGAATCCGATCTGAACCCGCACAATCAAATCTTCGAGAAATGTCATTTCCGATTCGGGAAGATCGGAACTTCAGATTGATTTTGCATTTCCGATTCCGATAAATTTTAATTCATCATCTGCCTAGCCTTTTCACAACTATATTGGGGTCGGCATCCAGTCAAGCCGGATTTAGCTGAATACCAGTATTTTACGAGGAGCGGGTGTCTACCAGACCTCCATAACCCATTAACTGGGGTAACACGGTACTTCATGGCAAGACTTGAGTCAGATTTACTGGCTTCTGACTATCCGTAACGACTGCCAAAGATCTACAAATGACAGCCGGGACCTGCAGCTTAACGTGCTTTCCGAGGCACGGAGGAAACTCGTTACGTTAAGATGGTCACCCTTCCACAGACCAACCTTGGCAAGTCTTGCTTAACCTTGAAGATCAACCCGTGCGGCTGTAAATATAACTACTTCGATTACTGCCCTATATATAAAACGATTCCATGAAATAATTTCCAAATGTCAAACTTGGTATTTGAAAATTTACCACACCAATGAAGAGTGTGGTTAAAACCCGTGGCTAAAACATATAATTTTCATTCTTATAACACGAATTATATCCTTTCAATATAATCTGACGATTTCAGAAATTATCTTCCGGTAAAATCAACCATAACCCAGACAATAATAATTACGAATATCTTCGAAGTATTAAGAGCACCAACATTAAGTTAAATGTTAAAAGCATCTTAAGGCGCGGTTACATCAGCGGGCCAGGAATCCGGGTCGGGTGCGCATTCACGGCTAATTGGCGTTCGACACCTCGTGAAAACACACGGGGCAGGTGGTCGGAGCGGGCGCGACGCGGGTGGCTTAACCTATCACATTCCCACAAAACGAGACACAATAGTAAAACAATAACACCGCGGTCTCATAGGACCGGTCGGGGATTCATGAATTAACTGTATTGTTGAGACAATTAGGTATTAGGAATGTGTTTGAAGAATGTTCAAAGGTACGTTTGAAGTTTTATTTTGACTTTGTTTAAATATTGGGAAGTAATGTTTTGAAGTTCGTGTTTTCTTTTTGTATTAATGCTGTCGTTAGGAATAAAATATTGTTTTGTGCTGTTACAAGTGATTTATAAAAGAAAGCTAGTATTATAGGTACATAATTATAAGAGATCTGCTTCCAGCAGCTTCGCCCGTGTCAGTGAAGAATATACGAGTATAATCTATGTCAATCAGTGATAAAATAGAATAACGTTAACTGTTGAAAGACTTTTAAGTCGTTCCAGCAATTTTTTAGTTTATCCATTACAATAAAAAATACGAATGTTTTCTTATTATAATGTTAGTACAGATTTGAACAATCTAAGTACAGACAACTTTTTTATTATTTTTGTGATCAACATAAAATATAGTACTCTTATTTGAACTCCAGTTAGTTGACCACAATCGATAATGCAACCTATCATCATATCATCGCGTGTTCTTATACCCAGTAGTTACTTTGGTATGTAACTAAGCACAAACGCGCCCGCCCCAACCGTCCCTACCCAAATGTTTCCACCCCATTTTATAAGTTATTAGTGCTCCACCATGGCTCCATAATAATAACGCGCCATAATGAACGTTCCTAGCACTCACATTCATTAGTAATTTAGAAGTTACTTTTATTTTATGTGTTTCTATTACAAGATTCCCCAGGCGGTCGCCTCCTTCTCATCATCATCATCTCAGCCGAAAGACGTCCACAGCTGGACATAGGCCTCCCCCAAGCGTCGCCACAGCGACCGGTCCTGTGCGTCTCGCATCCGACCGACGGATTCCCGCGACCCTCGCCAGGTCATCGGTCCACCTTATGGGAGGCCTTCCAATGCTGCGTTTTCCGGTACGCTTCCTTCTACGAAGCAGTAATGTTAGCGAAGGAGGCGGCCGAACGCACGAGTTAACGGACGTCCTCCCGTCCTAGCCGCCTGGAACCGGACCCAGATTTCCAAACACCGTAGTTTTGGGCTTGTGGACGACGAGCAATGGTTAGCACACCTTCCGGCCGTCCGGACCGAGTTCAACTCGTCCACGGCCCGAAGTGTTCTCAAAGAGAATCAGCAAAATCGAAGGGACCCAGCAGGACCGAAGCCAACTGGGGTCATAGGTTGAGTTAGCATTAGCGGCCTTATAATGTTCCCACTGTTGGGACTCAGGCCTCCTCTCTAGGAGAGGGGATGGGCAGTAATTCACCGCGCGGGCTCGGTGCGAATTGGTGGGTTGACTTCCGAAACGGAAACTGTAATGCAAGGCAATGAAGAAACACAGGTGTGGTTTAGTCCATAAAAATCTGACACGCCCTTTCGCTGTGCCCTAGAATGGGAAAAGTAATTGGATGATTTCCCACCTAAAAATCTCCTTTATTTACATTTGCCGCTATATCGCGCCGCTCCAATTTTGCACGGTTGCAAATTATACAGCGAAACCTTTCTCGTTGATTGTTCTTTCTATTATGCTGTGGTAACATTATCGAGTTTAGGTGAATATTCGCTTTAATTCATGAATCCCCGACCGGACCTATGAGACCGCGCTGTTATTGTTTTACTATTGTGTCTCGTATTGTGGGTATGTGATAGGTTAAAGCGACAAATGTGACCGAGTAGTTCGTCGAATCGCGAAGTATTGGGGCCAACACGAATGCAAGTCGACACTTACACTGTACACAGCCGCATAGAAATGGGATTGACTGGTAATGTAGACAATATCGCGTATACCCGTGTTTATCGTAACAAGGAGAATATTCAAACGATAATATACAATATACATATAATAGCCAGGCCCATTCATTATCTACCTAGCCTTTTTCCCAACTATATTGGGGTCGGCTTCCAGTCAAGCCGGATTTAGCTGAATACCAGTAATTTACGAGGAGCGGCTGCCTACCAGACCTCCACAACCCATTAACTGGGGTAACACGGTACTTAATGGCAAGACTGGAGTCAGATAATAGCCAGGAGCAATACTTCGTGTAATTTATTTCATCACCACTGCTCTCAAAACGGTGAAGGAAAACATTGTGAGGAAACCGACTAGTCCTAGAACTAAAAATCTGAAGATATGTGACATCCACCAACAAGCATTAGAACCGCTTGGGGGATTACGGCCCATCCCCTCATTTCAAGAAATATAAGAAAAAACCTATCAGTGAAATACTCTGTTTTTAATTTAATTGAATTTTGACCACTGCCTTCTTCGTTGCAAAATTCAGTCGTAATATAAAGTTAATTACAGGATAATGACGAAGTATGTTTTCAGCAAACTGTTTGTTATCGTATTTAGCTTGTCATGTTGCTAATTGCCTTTAAATCTCTGCCAGTCTACTGTTACTGAAAAAGCGTGTCATTACAGCTCTTTAATTTGTGATTATAAGGTCTGGCCGTGGCAACAGTTTGAACAAATAAGCTATACATTAAGACAGAATTCAAAGCTAACTGTGAATTAGTCGTGTTTAGAAACAAGATTCTGCCTGCGGTTTTTTATCAGATAACATAATATTATGATTATGTTAAACTGTATGTGTATCAGTAAAAGTCGCATAATTTGTTGTTTTGTTGGTTGTTATTACTGCATGTTATACGATTGTAGTAAAATAAAATAACCAGCCTTTACGACGTTCCTACTGCTGGGACTCAGGCCTAGATTCTAGTGTAGGGAATGGGCCGTAATCGCCACGCATGTCGGTCAGTGCGGGTTGGTGGATGTCACATGTCTTCTAATGATTTATTTGTTCTACCTTTTCATCTACATTTATTTGCAAGGAAATTAAATACTTAAGTACCTATTTATCTAACTAGGCCTGTAAAAGCATGCAGCATGTAGGTCCTAATCACTGATACCACTGACTTTAACGGATGACCACAGATCATGAGGCGATGCTGGTGCCTCTCATCCATTAAACTGTTAAACGGTAAGTGTACAATCTTCTTTTATTAAGTTCATCACAAATGCTGTCTTAAGATATTAGCATCAACTATATTCCGGAATAAGCGATCATCCATAACTTATCTTCCATGCCCTACTAAGAGCTCTTAACGCGATTGATTTGACGACCTAAGCTGAACCGTTAAAGGGATGCAAGCGTATCGGATGTATACCGTCATCCTTCTTTCTTGCTCGCACGACTGATATCTAACAGGTCATAGTAAGGCCTTTTTGTTGGGTAGAAAATAATCAAATAACTTCTTTCACTCTGGGTGGGAGTGACAGGGAGTGTCATCATCATCATCATCTCAGCCGAAAGACGTCCACTGCTGGACATAGGCCTCCCTCAAGCGTCGCCACAGCGACCGATCCTGTACGTCCCGCATCCATCGGATTCCCGCGACCCTCGCCAGGTCGTCGGTCAACCTTGTGGGAGGCCTTCCAACGCTGCGTCTTCCGGTACGCTTAAGCTTGTGTTATGTGAAGTGTATCTAGCATAGTCATACATATAGTAAGTCTTATTTACTAACAATAAGGCGACAAATACACGTCTCTGAAGTTACGTGTCCTACGTTTTCGAGATGAGTACGGCCTCATCGAAAGAAAAAAGTTTGAAAATAGGCACCACAGACACGGATCATTGACATTTTCAACCTTTTCTTCGAATTCCAGGAGCATCATTCTCATAATTTGCACAATACTGCTGAGTAAACAATTGCTTACATTCCTGAGCAATCTTCTGTGAAATTGGTTACGATTACCGATTTGATAGATTCTGTTTTATCTTGTTGTAATCATTAAAATCGTCAAAACAAGCTTCTCAGTACACTAACTTATATTGAAATAGTTAATTAATGTGATATTATATACGGACCTATTTTAATAGGTGGTACCTATCTGGCTATCGATAGAACTATGTCAATTTCATATAAACCTAGTAACCGTTCCACGGATTGTTTGTTTATATTTATAGTTGTCAGTTGATCATAAACAGTTCTCAGAATAACACAATAAAATTCATTGTATACGTTATCCTGGTTTCCCTGCTTACACTCTGCTTAAATATTGTGCCCCTACAGTGGTTATGGGCCCAGAACGCATAAATCAGGAGAGATTTAAACGTGATAAAGGAAGAAATTGGAGTGAAAATGAGTTCTGTCAAAATTGATCAACTCCATCAGAGCAACTACGAGACCTGGAAAATCCAAGTGGAAGCCGTTTTAGTTAAGAACGATGCCTGGGGATACGTGAACGGAAGTATCGCACGCCCAGCAGAACCAGCCGAAGCAGTAAAGTGGGACATTGGAGACTCGAAAGCTAAGTCTGATCTCATTTTATCGATAAGTCCGAGCGAATTACGACATCTACGAGGATGTAAGACTTCGCGAGACGTATGGTTAAAGTTACAGAACATTCATGCGTCGAAGGGACCTGCAAAAAAGGCGACATTACTAAAACAGCTGTTGCTCCATAAATTGGAAGAAGGTGGTGATGTAAGAGAACATGTTATGAGATTTTTCGATGTGAAAAGCCAGTTAGCTGACATGGATATCGAAATGCATAATGATCTGACCTCGATAATGCTCCTGTACAGTCTGCCGTCCAGCTTTGACAACTTTAGATGTGCCATAGAATCTCGAGATTCATTGCCGGATCCAGATACGCTCAAGATTAAGATTTTAGAAGAAGATCATTCCAGAAATCGAAAAGAAAGTGTAGATAGAGCATTTCTTGTAAAGGGAAAGAAGTCTTCTAAACCAAAGAGTGGTACTGAGCTGACAAGTTCGAAATTCAGATACAAATGTTTTAAATGTCATCTGTATGGTCATAAAGCCTCTGATTGTGCGAAGAAGAACAAAGAACAGTGTAGTGATACCGTAAAGTATGTGTCGAATGATTATGAAGTACCTGATATCGATTCCAATTTTGTAACATTTAATTGTGTTTCAGATGTTAATGCTGTTTGCAACGGGAGTGGAAATTGGATCATCGATAGTGGCTGTACATCACATTTGTGCAATGATGCAAGTAAATTCGACAAAACACTTGTGCCTTTGTTCGGTAAGCTAAACTTAGCAACGAATTCAAGCACAAACGTACAAGGTAAGGGGACAGTCAGATTACTTACATGTGATAATGGTTCTAAAACAATTGTTCAATTGCCCAATACTCTATTTGTTCCGGATTTACGATGTAGCCTAATTTCAGTAAGCAAAATTACTGATCAGGGGTTTAGCGTTACGTTTAAGGATAACATAGCTAGTGTTCAAGATAGTTATGGTAACACTAAACTTGTTGCGAATCGTAGAGGTAATTTATATTACGTTGAGGAACATTTAGATAGTGTGTCAGCCATTTCTGAGCAAAAGGTTGACGTATGGATGTGGCATGAACGTTTAGGACACTTAAATGCAAAGGATCTCGTCCGAATTTTAAATAAATCTGGCATGAATGTTAAGATGACAGATGTGAGTGACTTGTACAATTGTGATATTTGTGCGAAAGGTAAAATGTGTATGTTACCGTTTACTAGTTCAAATGGGCCATGCGATGAAAAGTTAAGAATTATACATTCTGACGTTTGTGGACCCATGCAACATACGTCAATAAATGGCGCGAAATATTTCGTCACTTTTATTGACGATCATACTAGGTGGTGTGAAGTATACTTTCTCAGCAAGAAAAGTGAAGTGTTCACGACATTCAAAGTATACAAAAGTCATGTCGAGAATTTGTTAGGACATAAAATAAAATATCTTCATACAGATAACGGCGGTGAATTCTGTAATCGAGATTTCGACGATTTTTTGAAGAAAGAAGGAATAGCAAGAATGTTGACAGTTCCTGGCGTCCCGCAACAGAATGCTGTTGCTGAGAGGAAGAACAGGACGTTGGTGGAAATGGCGAGGTGTATGCTCATCTCGTCAGGATTATCTCCGGGTTTCTGGGCTGATGCTGTAGCGACAGCATGTCACGTAAGAAATCGTTGTCCAACAAGAAGTCTTGAAGGTGAAATACCGTTTGAGAAATGGTTTGAACGACCTGTCAGATTAGACTACTTACAAAAGTTTGGGTCTAAGGTACACGTGTTGGACAAGACACCCGTTAAAGATAAGTTTGCTCCACGAAGTTTCGAAGGAATCTTCGTAGGTTATCCTAGAGATCGAAAGGGTTATAGAGTATGGATACCAGCGCAACGACAAGTTATCATGTCAAGAGATGTGAAGTTTCAAGAATTGAAGAGTGAAGAAAAAGAAAATTTAAATTTACGATTTGATCCCTTCAAGATTGACCAAGAAGGGCCTGCAAATATTTCGGACCAACCAGCAACGGTGGAAATAGAATTCAATCCTAACCAATCCAGCAGAATCCAAGATAACAAAATTCCAGAGGTGGAAGGTGAAGGCATTTCTGTACCTGTGGAAGGATATGAAGGTCAAGAAACATCCTTTGATGCACCACAACTGACGGACGTTCCAGATATTGCTGTAGGACCATTTCAGCACGATCATCATCGGGATGATGTTCATACTGATGGGGGGAGGGCAATGAAGAGAGGTCCAGGGCGACCACGACTGGAACGAGGTCACGTCGGACGTCCACGGAAAATATACAATATGGTTAACGTAGAGCCAGATATTCCCGTGGAGGAACGCGTCGAATCAACGGAAGAGTTTGTTGATTGTCAGGATTTTGCCGGAGTCGTTGAAATTACTTTAAAGGAAGCTTTATCCAGTAATGAAAGAAAAGGATGGAAAGATGCAATACTTTCAGAAGTGAAGAGTTTAATCAAGAATGACACCTTCGATATAGTCAACAAACCTATGGGACGGAACGTCGTAGGTTGCCGTTATATTTTAACGACAAAGTTAAATGTGGATAAAACTGAGAAGAAGAAGGCCAGGCTGGTGGCAAGAGGTTTTAGTCAACTTTATGGAATAGACTATAAGGATACCTTTGCGCCTGTAGCTAGACTTGACACAGTAAGATTGCTAGTTGCACTTGCAGTTGAACTTGACCTTGAGATTCATCAATTGGACATAAACACGGCCTACCTAAACGGTTTGTTGGATGAGGAAATATATATGAAGGTGCCAGACCTCCTAGAAGAATGCCTGCAAGACCTCATGCGGATAGAACAGCCAGGTTCAGTTATACATGAACGTGCCAGCAAGTTGTTATGCAACCTGAAGTCTGGGGGCGAGGTGTGCCTGCTGAAAAGATCTTTGTACGGTTTACGCCAGTCAGGTCGTCAATGGAACATCAGGCTGGACGAGGAGCTGAAGTCCATGGGGCTACAAGTCTCTTTAAACGAGCCATGCCTTTATTTTAAGGCCGTAGATTCAGAAACGAAACTCTTTGTACTAGTTTACGTAGATGACATTTTAGTCGCATCGCAAAGAGGTGAGTGTATACAAACTTTCAAAAGGGAACTGGCCATGAAGTTTGAATTGAAAGATTATGGCATTGCGAAGTATATGTTAGGCATAGAGTTTGACAGATGTGACAAGAGCATTAAATTGTCACAACGAAAATATATTGACGATTTGTTAAATAAATTTGAATTAAGTGGATGTAATCCGATTTCTACACCCATGGATCCGAAAACTAAGATTACGAAACCTACGGAACAATGTGATACGGGGCAGTATCCGTATCGAGAGTTAGTCGGTTGTTTAATGTATTTATCTACGGGCACAAGATTGGATATTACGAATACTGTGGCAGTATTGAGCCAATTCTTGGATTGTCCTAATCAACAGTGCTGGAATGCAGCAAAACGTGTACTGCGCTACCTAAAACATACGAGAAATCACGGACTTATGTTTACGAAAACAGGTAAAACATTGCATGGTTATTCAGATGCCGACTGGGGTGGATGTTTGATAGATAGACGTTCTTATTCCGGTTATGTTTTTATGTTAGGAGGTGGATGCGTGTCTTGGAAGTCACAAAAGCAGAAATGTGTATCGACTTCGAGCTGCGAAGCCGAGTATATAAGTTTGGCGTCATCTATGAAGGAGGCAATTTACCTGAACAGCTTGCTTACTGAGATTGGGCTATGTAAGTTTGCACCATTATCTTTACATGTAGATAATCAGGGGGCGATTTGCCTTGCCGGTGATCCAATGTTTCATTCTCGGAGTAAGCACATTCACATCAGGTACCACTTTATTAGAAGTGTATTGAAGAACAATACGAGTATTGAGCTAAAGTATTTATCGACAGACTCAATGCTCGCGGACATATTAACGAAAGCTTTGCCCAGAGTAAAGCACTATTCGTGCATGCGTGGTTTAGGCATTGCTTGTTAATTGTTTATTTTGTTATGATTGTTCTTTGATATTACTTTCTTTTGTATGTGTTTTTTTTCTTGTATTGCTGTTTGTATTTAATATGCGCATTAAGGGGGCGTATTGAAATAGTTAATTAATGTGATATTATATACGGACCTATTTTAATAGGTGGTACCTATCTGGCTATCGATAGAACTATGTCAATTTCATATAAACCTAGTAACCGTTCCACGGATTGTTTGTTTATATTTATAGTTGTCAGTTGATCATAAACAGTTCTCAGAATAACACAATAAAATTCATTGTATACGTTATCCTGGTTTCCCTGCTTACACTCTGCTTAAATATTGTGCCCCTACAACTTATGGTACTTAAGACTTTTTCATGAAATGTTCCATAGGCTGATAAAACAATAAAAAGTAGTATTTTTGCCCCTTAACTAATTTTTTTAACCGAAACTGAATGTCAAATCGTGTAAGTAATTGATCCGCTTTTAGATCAATTACTTATACGATTTGACAAACGCGTACCTACGTTTATCTAAACGCCATATTATTATAATGTTTCACATTTAAACAACTCCCTTTACTCTTCCTCTACCCATATAAGCCATTCAAATTATAACCACTTGATTTAGAGTAAAAAACGTACTCCAAAAAATTTGATCATATGGCCCTACGGCCCTATCATTGTAAAATAACAAGCCACATTCAATTTACAGTATAATTGTAATTAAATACTGTTGACAAAAACTATACTCTCCTAGTAAAGGGGGACCACACACAAGCATAGCTTTTAGAGCTAACACATACATACGCTCAGACGACGCATACAGGGTGAAACATAATGGATTATACATTCCTGAAAGGTACCGAAACGGTTATGTTATACATGTTTTATATTATATTTATTTATATTCAATATTGTATGTTATTAAAGCTGAAGAGTTTGATTTTCAGGAGACTTATTAGGTACAAAAAAATCATAAAAATAAAATTTTATTAAAACAACAGCATTCCGTCTTAACCTTGTTCAAATGTAGACCGTATCTTATTAGTTATTTTAAGTATTAGAAGTTTTAACTCCCTATCAAACCTCTTCAATAATTTTTATGCTCATAATATTACACCCTGTATGATCACACACACGCACATAGATTGATAGTTATAGGTACCTATTCATATACATACCCTCTTTTGTAAGAGTAACCCTCCCGAAAGTACCCTTGCTATTATTTTAACACCCTCCATACGGGAGATTTAGGGGATCGTCAATGTCATGGAAAAGAGTAAAAATAAAATTGTTTTACGACTCTAGTTGACAAGACGAGTAGTTTCGTCTGTGAAACATAAAACTTGAATATCATGTTTTTAAAATCAATATACTCGTAACTTGTAAGCTTAAGCATATTTGAAATACATCGTACAGAAAGAAGCCCAATGCTTCTCGGACGTCAAAGTCATGGACGTAAGTTTTCTCTTTGAAGAGTGGCTGAAGATACGACAAGGCATCTGTACTTTCCAGGAAATATCCGATCGCCTCTTGGGTGAGGCCATGGTCCAAAGTGGGAGAAAGTGAGATACGATCACCTTCTTTTGTTATTCTGCGAAGCAGTTATGCTAGAGAAGGACGTGGTCGCACGCGAGAAGGAACGGACATCCTCAGGCCTCAGCCGCCGATACGGGAGACGCCCCGGGCTTCGGGAGTTGAAAGGACGACTATTACCAATCAGCGAATGTGCGGGCTTACAGACGACGAGCAATACGCTAAGGACAACTGAAGAAGGCCACAGGTGGATTTAACTCAGTAGCCCTTCCGACCCACCATCGGGCCGGAGAAGTCATCGAATGATCTCGCACCTCAAAACAAAATCAACGTAAGGTAAGTTAAACTATTAGCAAAATATCCGTGTTATTATTTCCTCATACTCGACATTTATCCAATTACTCGGAACGTAATTATTCACAATAGCAATTCAGAAAAAAACTGTGCACTGATTTTCCGGTAGTTCGGTCGTTATATTTCCATCAACAAACGATTATTATAACACTAGGTGCTGCCGGCGGCTTCGACCTTTAATGGCAGAAAATTATCCCAATGAAACATACATCAGGGACTTCTTATGTGCTATTCCAGGACATCATGGTCTACCGTGTCGTCTTAACCATTACCATTATCGACCTTGTAATGTTCCCACTGTTGGGACTCATGCCTACTCTCTAGGAGAGGGAAATCCGTGTCGTCCTTAGACTTATTATAATTCTTAAACTTAGGTATTTTATTGATTGAGGAGGGTCGAAACGTATGTTTCTAAAAGAGTTATGAGTTTAAATATTAACGGATGGAGAGGAAGAAGGAGGCCAAAGAAAAGATGGATGGATTGTGTGAGGAGCGATATGAAAGAAAAGGGAGTTAGTGATAGTGTAACGGAAGACAGGACAGAATGGAAGAAAAAAAACGTGTCAACGAGCATTTAATATGGAATAAGGGCAGGAAGAAGAAGAGGTATTTTATTGATCCCTTTCATCCATTATCCCGCCACCACTTCCTTAGGGTCCTTTACAAAAACATCCCCTTTTAAAATACTTCGTGGTCTGTCAAATTTTCGTAATGGCAGCAAGTTTTAAAAAACCAAAACCGTGTTTAATGTCACGGCTGTGTTCCGCCAGGTCTGCCTACCCTCTTGGCGTAAAGGGCGTGACGAAGCCCCCTGTTATTACGTTTTAGCTGAAAGCCACTGCAAGGCTGAATGCAAGGGGATGTAGTTATGCCATATGTCAAGGGTATATGATATTGTTACAGTATTTGAGAAATTCGCGACTGGGATGCGTGTTTTGTGTAGAAAAAGGTAGGGGATGATTTATTTTATGACGTGGTAAGTTAAAAACATAAGTAATAAATTCAAAGTTGCGTTTAAAACTTTGGGGATTTATATGTTGCATGGTAGGACTTGATTTTGCCATCATCTTTCTATGACGTATGGTATGTCCGGGTCCGGACTAAGCGTTTCTCCTCGCCGTTTATACCGCGTACATTGAAGGGCTGGAACGATTTGCCTGCTGGAGTCTTCCCAGTTGAAAACCAGCGTCAGGCAACTAACACGTAGTTGTCTGGCATTATTTCTGAACTGGACCTATTTGGCGCAATCGTGTGACATGTAGTGTCAATTAATTGTTAATTTTAGTTATGTTTATTTTTAAGTTTAAGCTTTAGATTCTAAGAACATGTTTTGTTCTCTATACTGTGTGTTATATATACTTGTGTGCCAAATAAATAATTTTCTTTCTTTCTTCCCTTCCAATTATAATTTTGGTGTCTTCAAAGAGCGTGAAGAAATAACAAACATACATTTGGAGGTATGAGGCACAGAGAGTAACGTTGGTAAAGTCCCACATAACTCCGTTGAAAAGTGAGGATCCTCCGACCAGACGGGTGTTATGTCTGGTGGGCAACTGCTCGATAGATGATTTCGGGCTGTTGTATCTATTCAAATCGCGCTGAAAACATTAATTACGAGTATAGTGTGATGCTCACCTGTTGAAGTTGTAGATGTTCTCAATGTTGTTGAACAGCTCGTTCAGCTGCTCGTCTGAGAAGGTCACCTCTCGCCGCCACACGTGAAGGTAGCCCTGGAACAGAAAAGACATAGCATTTGAGACAATGGTCATAATACATATATTCAAAGGGAATACGGAAGGATGGTATACTTTGCAAGACAGAAATGGTATATAGAAATTTAAAGTGTAAAGGTAAGAGTGGGTGGGGATCACCCCGAAATGGCCCCTGCAGGAGTCTGTGTTACCTATCCTGATAGCTAAAACTTAAGTGTCTTTATCTAAGGCAAAAGTAAATACAGTACATCTAGGCAAGGGCAAGCGTGCTCTGTTTTTTGAGTTGTACCTTTACGTTCTAGGACCATGGTGATTGTTTTAAACATTTTTTTTAAATAACATAAACTAGTGCTTGACTACGATCCCACCTGATGGTAAGCAGCGATGCAATCATTGATGGTGAGGCACGCTAGCTAAATCTAAAAATTCCGCAACAGGGACCTCCGTATGTTGCTTTTAATATTCTTAAGCATATTTTCGTGGATTTCATTTTAAAACAATTTTTATGTAAACCAAAATATTTTTCTATCACGTTAACATTTAAAACCGCGATCATTAAAACGCTAAACCCATTTCTAATGAGACCCTTTCACAGTATAAAACACAAATGCTCGTCAGCTCCTCGGGAACACCATCACTCATCACTCATCATGCTACGCGCAGAGAACAATGCTCAATTTGGCCGTGTCCCACTTGAGTGGTGGCAGTGTGTGGTTAACACCAGAATGAGGTGCCACGAGTGCGTGGTACCTCGTCATACATTCTCGTCACTACGAGGATGTATGAACATGGATGGATGGATGGAAGATGTATGGATGTGTGTTGTGTGGTAGTGTAAGGTAAAAAAAGAAAGTGAGGAATAGAATGGTCGGTACGCTACGGTCGTAAAATTAAAGAAAAAAGGGGTTGAGGAAACAATCGTTTCCTATGGAAAAGAACCAGCAAGAAATTATTAGCTTAAGATAGAACTACATTGCGTACACGTGGGCCACGTACGCCGATCTGGGCGCGTCGGTCTCCATACATTTTATATGACAACTAGACTTGTAGAGCTACATTAGATCCACGCCACGCGACGTCGTTCTACGTACAAATCAGGCGTGGCACACGTGTACATCGATCTAATGAATTTCCCGCTTTCCTCTTAAAAAAAAAGCTCTTTAAAAACACAAGTTATATTACTTGTGCCAACTCAATGCTTCGTTTCAGAGCAATGCTCAAAAAACCGGAACCGTAACATAAATAAAACACCACATCTACACAATACAAAGGAATCTAATGTCCTAGTTCAATGATTCTCAACCTTTTTTAGGCGACCACTTTGGTTTCTTGTTTGGTAGCAGGGACTGGATCGCCAGAAGAAAACTTAAATATGTTGTTCTTCTTGTTCCGATTTATTTAGGGTCGGCACAACATGTGTTTTCTTTCCATTCGGTCCACCCACGCTATCACTAACTCCCTTTTCTTTCATATCACTTCAGACACAATCCATCCGTCTTATCTTAGCCTTCCTTTTCCCTCTTCATCCACATGTATACTCATAACTCTTTTAGTAATATGCGTTTCATCCCTCATCTTTATGAACTTTAATCATAGACTTTAGACTTTGAGCACGCCTATTCTGTTAAATGATCTTCTTCTTCTTCTTCCTGCCCTTATCCTATATTACTTGGGGTCGGCGCAACATGTTTTCTTTTTCCATTCTGTCCTGTCGTCCGTCACGCTATCACTAACTCCCTTTTCTTGCATATCGGTCACTGTCATGGAAAACACAATATTTATGATAGACTCTTAAAATCAGAGGCCCTACCACGACCTGTTCACGCAATACATTTGATGACCTAAACTGAACCGTCAAAGGGATGGAGCTATATAGAGTGTATATTATATAAATCTCTTTCTCACTCGCTAGCTTAACATTTTAACACGTCATG
This sequence comes from Mythimna separata, assembly GCA_030763345.1. Taxonomy (NCBI): domain Eukaryota; kingdom Metazoa; phylum Arthropoda; class Insecta; order Lepidoptera; family Noctuidae; genus Mythimna; species Mythimna separata. The sequence goes on from CM061190.1 coordinate 11,326,322, forward strand.
GTAAGGTCTCAGTTCACACCATAACTTTTAAGTCGCAAAGTTAGGGAGTTTTAGACGTTCCGTAGACCGTATTTTGGCTCTTACAGACTACCAGTGTTCCTCGCCAGATTGACAACCGCTGTCCTAGTCTGTGGTGTAACACTATACGTTTGCGGGCGCAGCGGGCGATGCAGGACGATCGCATGTCTTCCGTTCTACTTTCAGAAAGTAAAATTAGAACGAATTTCTAAAGCAAATTAGTGGAATCTGTGATTTAAGGCTGGGGCACACGGGTCTCGGGTTAGATGTTAAGTTTCTAAAAGTTTTTTAATTCTTTTGTCCACCTGCCGAGTCTTCCGATGTGCTTTTCGATGGCAATTTTTGAAATGTTTTTTTCTTATACGGTTCCTTCACCTTAAAATAACTTTGGTATGATTGAAAAATACATTGGTTCCTTGCCTTGTAAATAGCATAGGTATGATTAAGATAAACATATAAGTAGTCTGTTATAATTGTGAGTGTTCCGTTTGATGAGAAGATGATGAATCTCTTGCAAAATTGTTAGTTGGAAAGTTCCTACGAGTATCATTGTTTTTTTCTATTCTTCTTCAACCCCTATCCACACTTTGTTAAGTGTAGGCTTTCCCTATGACACTCCAATCCAAATGATCCAGTCTTGTATCTCCAGCTTTCAACTGTTGCTTGCTATTTCACCTGGTCGTCGGTCCATCTGGTTTGTAGAACGTTCAATTTTTACACACTATTTATTAAACAATTTACTTTGAGCATTGTAACAATCAAAACAGCAATCCCTCTCCTTCAGAGGAGTCCCAAGAGTGGGATCATTATAAGGCTGATTATGAGTGTTTTATTTTTTCAGTCTCACCGCATCTGTGTACCCCAGTCCTTACACCCGCAGCTATCGCGGCGCGTGCTCCCGTGCACGGCACTAGAAAGTCCTGATAACGCGATAAAGGTATCACGAAGCGTTCGCCTTATTCGGCGCAGCAGTTTTGTATATGGCAACAAAATTACGTATATACCTACATAACGCCATTATCTGATCACTTTTACCTTTCAAAAATGCATTCTGACGGTAATTACTTGGTTTTTTTAATGTAAGTTATGGTGTATTTTGATTTTATAAAACTGTTGGTTGTTTATGAGCTGTATCTTCCTTTTACGGAGAAGTAAAATTAAAAATATTTAATAGTTACGAGAATTAAGATGTAGGTATTAATTTTGTTATGCAAAAACTAGCTTCTGACACCGGCATTGCTCGTCTGTAACTGATAAACTATGAACATGTTCTCGAGATCAAAAGTGGCATTCTTTTTTTCTTTCTATTCGTTCTTTTCCTTTCTTTTCATTTATTATTTTGTTTCTTTTTGTTCTTTCTTGTAATTAACGTACTCTGAAAATTATAAAGCAATGACAGATGCAGATTTCCACATCAGACAAGCAGACGTTAAAAGGCAATTCTGTATCCACCCCTATGAACATCTTATTTAATAAAAATCAATTGCTGTTCCTTAGTTTCGCTAAAACTCGAGAACAGCCGTACGGATTTATCTTATTTTGGTCTTGAAATGTTCGTGGAGGTCTAGGGAAGGTTGAAAAGGTGAGAAAAAACGTAAAAAAAAACATATTCGGCAGTACGAAGTCTGCCGGGTCAGCTAGTAGATTATAAATATTGTAAACATAACTATAAAAAAATAATCGCTTCATGTTATACCACAGCTTACCGTCGTTAGCGCCTCAGGCTGTGGGTGTAGGAAAGTAGAGTTGCGCCCACTCCTTCCGGGATTATATGTATTGACGAATTTATGTAATGCGGAAAGGTAAGAAGAGCAAAGAGTCGAGAGGATCGTGTTGAAAACTAGACTTGCGTTATCGTAGATAGGAAGAGATTCGACCCGAAACGGTCTTACCTTGGCTAGACCAGCGGAATATAAAGTCCTACAAATCTCAATTGAAAAGGGGGAGTGTCCCCTGAGTTTGTTTCGGTGTTTCTTCTCAGGGTAGTCAGATAGGAAACACCGGCCTCATCTAGATTAATAATTATGACAAAAAGAAATTGACGTGTAAAAGTGTTTTGGTGAAACCTATTTACAAAATAAATATCATTTATCATTAGTATCCTCCGAACAAACGCACGTTTTATACTTCTGTAGCGATATCTACTACATATGACGTCACAGAATGCTGCATCGCACAAGCAAAGTTCTCCGCGCGATTTGAAAGATATAACAGCCCGAAATCATCTATCAGGCGGTAACCCACCGGACATAACATCCCGTCCGGTCGGAGGATCCTCCCTTTCCAACGGAGGTATGCGGGACTTTACTTTCTGTTCCGCTACCTCCAAACTTCTGTCTGATGTACTGACTGCCCGATATACGATTTTCAAGCTGAAAACTTTAATTGATGGATTTTATAGTTTCTGCGAGCGAAAACAAACTTCCGGTATAAAAAATTTATCCTATGTTCTAGAGATCTGGATATTGCCTAACCGTGTGCTGAATTTCATTCAAATCCATTCAGCCATTTGAACATGAAAGTGTAACAAACAAACACACATTCATATTCTCGGTCCAGCAGAAGTAATGTGATGGTTAAAAAAAAGCCGTGGACTTCCTACGTACCTTTATAATATAAACAAATTCAATTATAGCAGTAATCGAATCGCGTAGCATTCCGTTTAGCCTAAATATTCAGATTGCGTGCCCAATCCGTGTAACTACGGGCCAGTACTGGCAGCTAGTAAACAGTAGCGCGTTCAACGGAGCGTGAATGAAATAGTTTTATTGGATGCAGAGAACTTTATAGGGTTAGCGCCCTGAAAACTCGAGCTTTGCAAATGTACGAATCTATACTAATATTATAAAGCGGAAGAGTTTGTTTGTTTGTTTGTTTGAACGCGCTAATCTCAGGATCTACTGGTCCGATCTGAAAATTCTTTCACTGTTAGGTAGCCCATTTATTCAGGAAGGTTATAGGCTATATAACATCACGCTAGGGCTAATAGGAGCGGAGCAGTAACCAAAAATGCGGGTGAAACTGCGGGGTTCAGCTAGTTATATTATACTTACAGAGCACAAAAACTTTCCTTGATTAACGCTATTTCTATTAGTGAAAACTGTATCCGTTACGTAGTTTAGAAATAGTAAGCAGAGAAATAGAAGGAGGTAGAGTGACTTTGAATTAAATATTATGTACTTTATGCATTCCCTAAAGACATAATAACGCAATTGGGACTGCGGGTCGAGTCTATTCACAGTCCGAAAAAACAACTAAAGAAATACGGGTTTAAGTCAGTAAAAGTCTGACACTTACTCTCGTTCCACCCAGAACGGGAGAAGATATTTGATCATTTCAGACAATGAAAATAAAAAAGTGAAACATAAGGTATGCTTATTGACATCAACTGAAATTGGGCTAAGAACTGGTTGCGGGACTTTTCGAATTGTTACTTTAAGTATAGGGAACAAAGGCTCTACTACGACTTCTTAACGAGATCAATTTGACGACCGAAACTGAACTTTGAAAGGGATAGAGTGGTGTAAAATTCCATCCCTCTTCCTCGCTCGCACGCCTAACTTTTTAACGTGTCTTGGACAAGCTCTTAACCAATCAGAGAGCCAAACGTATTAAACGTTTCAAAAGCGTGAACGTAAAAACTACTCGCACTAGACACTCAGTTCGCCACAAAACTGGTGCTGGCTTGACTCAAGTCTTGTCCTTCATGGCAAGACTGGAGTTAGATTTACTGGCTTCTGACTATCCGTAACGACTGCCAAAGATCTACAAATGACAGCCGGGACCTACGGCTTAACGTGCTTTCCGAGGCACGGAGGAAACTCGTTATGTTAAGATGATCACCCATCCACAGACTAACTTTGGCAAGCGTTGCGTAACCTTGAAGATCGACCCGTGCGGCTGTTATTATCTAGCCTCGAGCTCCTCACAGACTTAAGTCTTGTCTCGGTAATAAATTAATTCCAAAGCTATCATAATAATATTAATAAGATGACTTGTTTGTTGATCCAACTCGTGACTACCCAAAATAAGCTGCTATATCATGACAATTTGACAAGACATTGTAATGAAGTTACAACAGTCCACCATACCTTTACACACGGTTTATGACAAGCCTATGTTGATTCTCGTGCCCTGTTTGAATGGGCTAGCGGGATTGACAAGTCAATACTACAAGTTAAGTAGATTATAGTGTTGGGTATAAGAGCTTAACCGTATTGGAGGTTCGATGCCGGAAATGAGATGACAGTAACTGTCTGTTAATATGTTGGGTTTACTACGAGTTCAATACGACAAAGTAGGTATCTATGAGTTTTATTAGTTGTATAGTATAGTGATGAAAATATTGATAGTAAGAGAAAGGAGTGAACTAAAGCGTGACGGGTTGCAAAAAAAAAACTGAGGTTGTTGAAAACAGTTAACACTGCCCCGGAACGCAAAGGGCAATTGTAGGATCACGATGGGTTTTAATCAGTAAAAGTCTGACATCCCCTTTCGCCCCACCTAGAGCGGGAGAAGTTATTTCATGATATCCACCCAAAATAAAAAACGAGATAGGGAAAGAAAATGTGTTGTGTCGAGCCTAAGTAATATGGAAACAAACCAGGTGGAAGATGATATTTCCGACCACCACCGTAGGCGCGGGCTCGCGGACAGCGAGCACTGGGTAGCTCGCCGTCCGGCAGTCTGGTAATAATCTGGACCGAGCCTAGTCGTCGACGGCGCGTTCTGTTCCACGCGCGCCTCAAGGAGATGTCAGCAAACTGTAGGGGCCCGGCAGGGCCGAAGCCTCTGGGGAACACGGTATCCGAAAGGTTGTCACCGTGTCCCCCAGATTGATGGCAACGAAGGAACGGGGTAGGGGTTTAGTCAGTAAGAGTCTGACACGCCCTTCCGCTCCGCCCAAGAGTGGGAGAAGTCATTCTGATGATTCCCCTACCGGAAAAAAAAAAAGGTGGAAGATGATAATTTTTATTTAACGTCTTTACTATTACAACCCGTATATTTACCGTTCCTTTTGGCGTTTAGATCCATGTCATATCCAAACATAAGTCTAAACAAAATCAAATAACCTTTTTTTTGAAGTGGAAAAGCTTCAAATATGCAACTTCATGCTGGGTAGAGGGAGATATATCTCACTTTTGTGGACTTCGAAAAAGCCTTCGATACGTTGAAGTGGTCCAGTATTTGGTCTCGCCTGCTGGAAATTGGAGTGCCACCAAAATTAGTCCGCCTAGTACAAAGCATATATCGCAAATATACATGCAAAGTGGTTCACGATGGTCTCATCTCGGAAGACATCGCAGTGCACGCGGGTGTTCGCCAGGGTTGCCTCCTCTCGCCTCTTCTCTTTATAGTCGTTCTTGACGGAATTTTGCTTCGCATCTTCGAGGAGAGACGCCGCGGCATAGAGTGGGGATTGTCCAGCGTTTTAGAAGACTTGGACTACGCCGATGACCTATGCCTGCTTAGTCACACACACGCCGACATGCAAGCAAAATTAAACGAACTTCGTGAGGAGGCAGCGAAAACTGGTCTTAAAATCAATACACGGAAGACCCAAGAAATGCGTTCAGGAGTGATCAATTCTGCACCGTTGCTGATCGGCACCGAGGCGGTGGAACGCGTTCAGAGATTCACGTACCTCGGAAGTGTCGTGGCGGAAACTGGTGGGACTGAGGAAGACGTCGCCTCACGAATAGCCAAAGCGCGTGGTACCTTCGCACAGCTGAGGCCGGTTTGGCAATCGCGGAAATTGACCCGAAGGGTTAAATTAAAAATCTTCAGGTCCAACGTCAAATCCGTGCTGCTTTACGGGTGCGAAACGTGGAAGGTGACAAAAGAGATCTCACGCCAAATTCAGGTTTTCGTGAACCGATGTCTCCGTCGTATCCTCGGGATTTACTGGCCCGAGACCATCTCTAACGTGGAACTGTTGGAAAAATGTCACGAAAGCTCGATCGACCACCAGATCAAACGTCGCAAGTGGGGTTGGATTGGTCACACGCTTAGGAGGGATCCCGATCATATACCTAAACAGGCGCTGGATTGGAATCCCCAAGGAAAAAGAAAGCGTGGCCGTCCTCGACAGACCTGGCGACGAACCGTGTTAGCTGAAGCAAAGGCCATCGGACTGACGTGGAGCGAGGTCAAGCGAAAGGCGCAAGACCGGTCGCGATGGGTGTCTACTGTCGACGCCCTCTGCCCCAGCTAGGGCACATAGGATTTTAAGTCAAGTAAGTCATGCTGGGTAGAGCGAAATTGTGTATCAGACTTATACCGACTAAAACTTATCTATATTCCTTCAGTTGTCATTTGTATTCTCTTTCGCCCAATCCCGCAACCCGAGCAGGAGTACCGACTTAAGAAAGGCGTTTCATTTAAAACTTTTAGAATAAAACACGTTTCAGGAAAAACCGCGTTTTCCTCTAAATAACAAAAACGTTTTCCTAAACACGTGACTCTGTTGGTAAATAAACAGTGCTACGTGGGAGCGACTCGCCTGTCCACTGCACGCGCACACTCGCGCCAGTAGCTCGCCCTCATTGTCGCAGCATTGGAAGGTCGCGAGGACTCGATGGATGCGAGACGCACAGGACCGGTCGTTGTGGCGACGCTTGCGGGAGGCCTATGTCCAGCAGTAGACGTCTTTCAGCTGAAATGATGATGATGATACTGTGCAAATATTGCCAAGTAATGGGTTCCTGCAGAGGAAAGCGCCGTCGAGGCCGACCGTACCATGAGGACTGTTTCGAGACGGCACGAAAGAAGAATGTTTAGAAGGACTTGGGGGAGGCCTTTGCCTAAGGGTCGGACAGTATAGCTAGTTACAAAAAAAATACGTTTCCTCTACGTAACAAAAACGTTTTCCTAAACACGTGACTCTGTTAGTAAATAAACAGTGCTACGTGGGAGCGACTCGCCTGTCCACTGCACGCGCACACTCGCGCCAGTAGCTCGCCCTCATTGTCATTGTCATAGGCAAGTGCAAGTATAAAGTGCAATGGGTTCCTGCAACGGGAAAGCGCCGTCGAAGTCGGCCTAGACAGAGGTGGTGAGATGATCTGGACACGTACCATGAGAACTGGTTCACGGGAAAAGTATGTCTAGAAGGACTTGGGCGAGGCCTTTGCCTAACAGTAATGGCTAGTTACAAAAAAAACATCATTCATTCATTTACCTTTACGTAACAAAAACCCTTTTTTCCAAAACACGTGACTCTGTTAGTGAATAAACAGTGGTACGTGGGAGCGACTTGCCTGTCCATTGCACGCGCACACTCGCGCCAGTAGCTCGCCCTCATTGTCATTGTCACGGGCGAGTCATGTAGATCGTGGGCTGATATTGTTGTCGTGATATTTAATCATTTATTATACTGTGTGCTCAATCATACATTTGGATAACTTTCTTGTTCGTGTTAGATTTGAGAATTAAATTATAATATTACTAGCTGCTATTGAAACTACGGCTTCACCTGCGAAATAGAAGAAAATTATCTTCCGGAATAAAAAATATTCTTTGTGCTATTCCAAGACATGGTCTACTCCTGAACCAGCTTTCATCAAAATGAATTTAGTAGTTTTTGCGTGAAACAGTAACCACCATCCATACGTATAAACTTTCGCGTTTATAATATTAATAGGATTACGTATCAATGACATTTGTGTAACTTCTTTGTTCGTGAACTACGTAGGTCTTTATCTAAAGTGCTATGGTCAAATGTAGGTAATCAATCAGTTTAACTCAAATTCAGTTTAACCTATCACATACCCGCTAAACGAGACATTAACGTTTGAATCCCCGACCGGTCCTACGAGACCGCGCTGTTATTGTTTTACTATTGTGTCTTGTTTCGCGGGTATGTGATAGACTACAGTGATTTTAACTCATTGTTGCGTTTTTGGGTGGGAAATCATCAAACAAATTCTCCCACTCTGGGTGGAGCAAGAGGGAGTGTCAGACTTTTACTGACTGAAACTTTGCAATCCAGGGCGGCGGCAGCGCTCTTTTAAACAATCTCGCAAACCTTATTATATCATAAATAAGACAACTAAAAAGCTAATTATACTCAATACTCAATACTTTATTGCATTCCATAGTACATACAGGTGGTAATAAATAATAGTGTAAAGCTCAATATGGACCCTTTCGGGCACAGCAAAAGTTAGGAGAGAGGACGAAGACTCAGCTACAATTCATGGTATTAATTAATTATTATTATAAGTAATTAGACGTTTATGTATATTATCTTGTTGTAATATGTTGATTATGTTGTTGTAATTGATCGAAACAAAAAGATTAATAAACAATAACCCAGAAATCAGGTCATTAACCTCAAACCAAAATACAATTAAAATCAAACAAAACAAAAAAAAATAAACACGGCCACAAAAATTCAATCTACTGCCTAAACTAAATATTTAGTCGTATCACTCGATCCATCTACTGGCTGCAGTCCAAACGAGGCACAATATAAACAACTAGCTGCGCCCCGCGGTTTCACCCGCGTAAGTTTCGATTCCGTGGAAATATCGGGATAAAAAGTAATAGCTGTTGACCGATTGCGATGAAACTTGATGGGTAGGTACATAGATGTTACCTTTTTAGGTGACAGTTGTGGGTAAAAAGGGTAAAAAAGAAAGAAAATAAAAATTTAATGTAAATACCTATATAGAATCATTGCAAGGCTTCTCTGTAAACTATATTAGACGTGCTATTCGTCTGAAGCAAAATATATTGATTTTCCGGAGATCCCACGCGAGACAGGCTAACGTATAGTTGCCCATGAGAGAAGCACTCTTTTCTTAAGTCGATGCCGACCAGTGAAAATGTTTGTCCCTGGGACTTATTAAATGATACTTTAACCGGGAACTGAAGCCTCTTAAATGATATTGGCAAATCTGTCGGTATCATTGGAATACGCGGAATGTGTGCGAGCTGTCTGGCTGCGGGCCCGGTGATGTTCGGCGAGGTTCGCGTATTGCATTTTTATACTTGTTATAACTTCGAAATTAAATGTCCGATTCGAATGAATTAAAAAGTATTTTACTGCTACATAAATGCCCTTGATTATAAAACTATTTATTTGAATAAGAATTAATACTACGATACGAATGTAACCAACTTTTGTTTCTACCGGCGATTTAATTAAATTTTAGAACACAAAAGCTGCTATTGTGACTTAACTATGGTAGTTAGATATATTCCATCGCGGACTTTTATGTAGGTAATAATGAGTACTTTAATCATGTAGTACATAATTTTTATGTATCATCAATAGTTTTCTCAGCGCACGCCAAATAATGAATTTCATAGGCAAAATTTTGCTACTCTGGGATTCATTATTGCAATTTTCTTATGGATCTCTAATTTTTTTAACATAAATTATAGCCTATGTTACTTCCTGACAATTTAGCTTTCTATTGGTGAAAAAACGGTTGAAATCGGTCCAGTAGTTTCGGAGCCTATTCGGTACAAACAAACAAACAAACAAAAAAATCTTTCCTCTTTATAATATTAGTATAGATAGTGGTCTGGGTAAGGCCGCGTGTCCACTGTACTAGGCCTACAACCCGCGGCACCGGTTTCTACTTCATTGTCAATGCCATTGTCACTCATATGCGTAAGGCGGAGTACACACTGGGTGGGTGAACTGCGCGGTTGATCACGCGTTTTAAGTTTTAAGAGTTATGTTAGGGAGAGGTGCAACCTCTCACTAGCGTCAAACATTCAAACTTTATTGTATTTTTTTACAGTTTGAGCTGTTACAAAACATGTAGGATGTAATCTCTGGAAATTCTGAATTGATTTAGAAAATACTTTCAATGTTAAAAGTTACACTATCGCAGAATGCTATAGGCTACTGTTTAATCTTAAAAAAAAATATGAATAAAAAATCACATGCAGATTTATAGAATGCATACTATACTCAAAGTAGGCGCCAGAATTAATTTGCAATACAGAAAATTGATCCTCCTACTCAAAAACGAAAATAAAGACATAATAAAAGTGTCTTGTAACGTTTTATTCAACATTTCATTTTCTAGTAATGAAAACCAGTTCATTTTGTATTCAGGTTCTCATCATATGCAGAAAAGGTCAATATATTTTATTCGAAATTTATCTGGCGCCTATTTTAATATCGTATTCGTTCTACAACTCTGCATGTGAGTCCATCAAAATTCATTAGTTTTCTCATCAAAAACGCGCCGTCAATCTTCCCAGTGCGTAAACCTATGGGAAAACGAATCTCTCCAAGGCGTCGGCGTCTGATTATGATACGGCACGCACTCGATACGTTAATAGCTGCGTTAATATATGTATATATGTATGAGACTTGTCATACTTTTATTATGAAAAGTGCAGATTTTCACACGATGACCAGGCGTAGGTGTATGTAGATGGTTTTCTATGAATGGTGTCAGAAAACGGGTGTTTGAAACCGTTTGGATTTACCATCATGGTCAAAAGATTGGTCAGACTAGACTAGACTCTGCGTTACCGAGTGCTAGCTGTCCAGGGTGCGCCGGGCGTTTAGAATCCCTATATCATCATCTAGCCTTTTCCCAACTATATTAGGGTCGGCATCTAGTCAACCCGGATTTAGCTGAATACCAGTATTTTACGAGGAGCGGCTGCCTACCAGACCTCCACAACCCATCAACTGGGGTAACACGGTACTTCATGGCAAGACTGGAGTCAGATTTACGTCGAGACACTTAAGACACCAGAATTCTATAAGTATTATTTTATAAGCCTTTTTGAGGTATCAACACAAACTTCTCCCACTCTAAGTGGAGCGAGAGGGAGTGGGAGAAGTAAAAGAAGAAGAAGAAGTAAGAGAGTTTACTTAAAACGATCAGTGTTCCTTCAGGGCTACGGTGATTCCTTCAAAAAATATCGCTGGCGTGGATTTGTAATCCTCACAGTACTTTTCACGAGTGATAGCTATTATAGTCCGTCTAATGAAAGCGCGACCTGAGAAAAGGAGGATAAACCCAAATATTTTGTATGTGGTAATTACTAACTAGTAGAAGAATCATGTTTTGACACTTCACAATTATTTTTATTTTCTACAATTGCGGCTGAATAATGTTGCCAACTAAATTTAAAAAAAAACCAGGTCGCGCTTTCATTAGACGCACTCTAACAGCCTAGGACCACCCAACACCACCATAATATAATGTGAAATGCAACCAAACGGTACCTAAACTCCGGTTAAATCTTCATAAAAGCTAGAATGCTTTCAGCTACATTTCAATAGGACCTAAAGCTGCCATTATGACTGTGCACACCATTTGCAAACACCTTTTTAGAATGGAGTAACTGCATATTTCTGTGTCAAAACGTTTCACACTATTTAGTTTTTTTTCTGCGGGTTCGCTTCCTTAGCCTCATCATCTACCTAGCCTTTTCCCAACTATATTGGGGTCGGCTTCCAGTCAAGCCGGATTTAACAGTGTTTCTTCCACAGAACATATAAAGGTATGTTCTGTGGTTTCTTCTGTTGCCCTTTGCGAGGGTCAACTTTTCTGAACAAAACCAAAACCACAGCTGAATCCGTAGGGGCCCAGTAGGGTCGAAGCCTATTTTCACATTTAGCGCATTCAAAACCGAACTTAGTCGTTATTTAATTGCAAACCAGACACTACTCGAAAAGTGAGTGCGCTGGATGGGTTGTTTCGTGACGTATGTTGTCGAACCCAAACTAGATTTAAGACATAATTATATCTAACTAGCTTTTACCCGCGGCTTCGCTCCCGTCAAATGACTACCCTACATATCCTACGTTACCCTACCCTACCTTCCCTACACTACACTACCCTACACTACCATACACTACCCTACACTACCCTACACTACCCTACACTACCCTACACTATCCTACACTACCCTACACTACCCTACACTACCCTACACTACCCTACACTACCCTACACTACCCTACACTACCCTACACTACCCTACACTACCCTACACTACCCTACACTACCCTACACTACCCTACACTACCCTACACTACCCTACACTACCCTACACTACCCTACACTACCCTACACTACCCTACACTACCCTACACTACCCTACACTACCCTACACTACCCTACACTACCCTACACTACCCTACACTACCCTACACTACCCTACTTTACCTAACTTTTTTTTTAGAATTTTTCTCTCCGTAAGAACCATCATTGAACTTCAAGGAAATTTAAAAAAAATATTCAGCCAAATCGGTCAAGCCGTTTTCATGTTATGTCGTGACAACGGAAAACGGGTTTCATTTTTATATATATAGATTATGTTCTGAAGTAAGTAACATGTTATGTTTTTATTGAGAATAAAGTTTATTTTAACCTAAACCTAAGTGCATTCATGTCTGGCACTCGGGAGAAGGCATTAGATAATCTCCCACCTAAAAAGAAAAAAAAATAGGTAATATAAATGATGCACGTACTGTTCCGCCGCACTGGCCGCACCCAAGTGAGATAAAACTTTTAGTAATTAAAACGAAGCTGGTATTAATAAGTTTTTAATCGATGTCGGAGCAGATTATCGCTGAAATTAAATCTTCGCAGAACAAAATATATTTGTATGTACATACTCGTACATGTGTATGTACATAGGTATCTTGGTAGGTACATGTGTAATTGTAGGGCGTGTCTACATGAGGCTGTGCGTGAGTATTAGGAGATTAACGTTTGAATCCCCGACCGGTCCTATGAGACCGCGCTGTTATTGTTTTACTATTGTGTCTCGTTTCGCGGGTATCTGAGTAATTAATTTTATAATTATTCTATGATTGTAATTTACAATTAGTATAACATATTTATTTTATTTGGGGTGTCGTGGCCCAGTTGTAACCAAAGAATTGTACGTCGTGGGTTCGAAATTCATTGGTAGTCCGGAAGGGAACACCGGCCGAGAAAGCAAGGCAAAGAAGGAACATAGGAGTGAGTTTTAGTTAGTAAAAGTCTGACACGCCATTCCGCAAGACCTAGAACGGAAGAAGTCATTGGATGATTCTCAAGTTTCGACCCTACTGGTAAGAATACCCCATTTAGCCAACTAAGGAATGGAATTTCCTACCGGAGTCTGTCTTTCCTGATGACTACAGCCTGGGAATCATTTAAAAATTAAATAGTTTACTTGTAGGTAAGCCGCTCCATTGTCGACAACATCTTCGCTTTTCAATAGTGGTCAAGCGCAAACCTATCAATGATAAAAAAGTAGAGAATGCTGAGAACAATCTCTAATGTAACACCTAAGGTTTCTCACGGCCATCAAAGTTATTAAAATGTGGCACTTTATGATGGCCATCTCGTTGGCGAAGTTCACACTTGGCTGGAGAAATCTTTATTAGATATCTTAAAACATCGTAAATAATTACAAGCTTTTCGGATCTCTGTGTGTGGTCTTTCAACTTAAATTATTTTGATGTCATTTTTGTTATTTCTTTTAGTGAATTACTATTTCATAACTTCAGTAGAGCCGTAGGTAGGTATCTATTTTCATACTTTCACTGGTCTGTTGCTCGCTGACTGCTAAGCCGAAGGTTGTGAGTTCGATTCCCAGCCAAGATAAATATTTTTAAAGGAAGGATTCTCCGATCAGACGGGTGTTTTGTCAAGTCCAGATAACTGCCTGATAGTTGATTTTGGGCTGTTGTATAAATATATGTTTTAAACACGCGGAGAACTCTAACACCGCGATGCAGGGTTTCGAATTGTAAATCCTATGTACGAGTAGTAGATGTTGCGAGACAAACATTGAAAGTTAAATAAAAGACATAAAAATAACTCAAATAACTAAAAACAAACAAACCATTGCAGTAATAAAAGAGCTTCATTAAGAGGCCACCAGAGCAAACAAAATTAATTCCTATTTCTTAAAAACCGTAAAAACCGTCAACACTTGACACTAATACGCAAATGAGACAAAACTACGCAAATGAACCACGAATCTTGCGTCCGTCCGTTTGCTCTCTTGTAAAGGGCAGGCTATACCTACTGAGAGCGATGCGAAGCGAAGCTAGGTTTGTTTAGCTTCGCTTGTGTAGCTTTTTTTTGGTGGGCAATCATCTCCCGCTGCGTGTGGAAAGAAAGAGAGTGTCTGATCTTTACTCTCTAAAAGCCACTCGTGTTCCTTCAGCTGTCGTTTGCGTTCCAGGACCATGGTATTGCCGCAGCCCTAATAGGCATTGACCCTAGTGGACCCCATCCATTTTCGCTAGAGAGCCACCGTTAGTTATGGCAAGTTTGCAACTTTTCTCTGAATCTCACTTTTTCGTTATGGTTCAGTTATCAGTAGCTTGAGTTAGTTTCTCAACCGATTTCGTGACTGTAGTCCTAATTAGGTTAGGACTAACCTAACCTAACCTTACCATTACCCCATTACCCCTATGCTCTCTCGTATAACAATCTATAAATTCATTTATATAGTACTGAACTGTTAGAATAGAATAGAAATTTTATTGACACAGAAAGTTGGTACAGGTTACAGTTCTTTGTCAAGTTTACCACCACCACCACACAACCACTTATTAAAGCGAAGCGAATGTCGCCAACTAATCATTCGCTAAACAGTACAGATATGTTTGTAGATATCGCCTATTCATAGTGTTGCTCTTCCTACTTATTTAGCTAACGTAGCTCAGTCAGATCTCCTAACTGTCCGATAAATGCAAAGCTAAACGAACGTAGAGTGCGTCTAATGAAAGCGCGACCGGATGATGTTTTTTTTAAATTTAATTGGCAATATTATTCAGCAGCAATGTAGGAAATAAAAAAAAATATGAAATGTCAAGACATGATTCTCCTACTAGTTAGTAATACCACATACAAAACTTTTGGATTCAACCTCTTTTTCTCAGATCGCGCATTCATTAGACGGACTAAAGCTTCATTTCGCTTCGCTCCCAGTATAACCTGCCCTTCAAATGCACTCGTGTAACAGTACTCGCCCACCTAAACTATTAATAGGGCATTGCGTTTTTACGATGGCAAGGCGGAAATAAAAATATTTTGATTGCTCTGCCCACGTAGTTTACAAGACTATCTACTTGACTATCAATAGATAAATAGTCGTTTAGTTTTCGAGGTCTATATTTACACAGTTAAGCTTGCTGCTATTACTGCACAAGTGTGGTTTTGAAGTGGGGTTTTATAGAAACGGCATCGAAAAGTGTAGGGAAAAGCATAAACATCCAATGTCGAGGTTTTTCTAATAGGCAGATCCAAAGCGAAACAAGCTACAGATTTTTTGATAATTGTTAAAAGGCAAAACTGAACAGGCATCGTTATAAGCACTTCATCATCATCTGCCTAGCCTTTTCCCAACTATATTGGGGTCGGCTTCCAGTCAAGCCGGATTTAGCTAAATACCAGTATTTTACGAGGAGCGGCTGCCTAGCAGACCTCCACAACCCATTAACTGAGGTAACACAGTCAGTCGTTATGCATGTTATCTTGAAAAATTGCCAATTTGTGGAATATTACGATCGGTCTGGAATACAAAGAACAACTGAAGGCTTGGGTGTATTTAAGTCTGTAAAAATCGGTCGCTTTGGCGACAGAAGATATTTGATGATTTTTCATCAAAAATAAAGTTAGTTAGGTCCCAAATATTTTAGACTTTTTGATAATGCTCACCACCTGGTCTTGCTATATTTATTTATGAACCCGCACACGACCCGCGTGGTGGATTACGGCCCATTCCCTCTCCTAGAGAGGAGGCCTGAGTCCCAGCGGTGGGAACATTAGAAGGATCAGCCTTCTATTAATTAATGCTATGAATCCTTTGAACGTAAATATTACTTTTCTCAATTAAAACATATTAAAGTTTCATTTAAAATGCGGTAATACAAAACTATATATAATATTTATATATATATTTATATTTATATAAACAAAACTACATATATATGAAGGCGCGTCCCAGGCGCCAAAGAGATTGGAAACCTTATTTTAACCTTTATGTGTGATTTATGGAATGATCATCGAGCGGACGAGAGTGACAACCCAGTTGTCATTCTGGTGGAACGTCGTAACATAAAAAGAACCAACGGACTGGTAAAATATCGTGTGGTGGATTGGACGGTTACGACGGATCGCCTACGTCCCATCATCTGTGTGATTATTGTAATTCCAATTGAAAACCGCGATTATAAGGTTGCTGATTGAACACGTCTACTTATTTCAAAGATACCTCTTGCCATACGCATCTTCAACATGGATGACTCTGATATCGGTACCCACGTGCCGTTATCAGAAGTGGGATACGAAAAACCGCATAATCAACCTAGCAATAGTGGATTGCTCACCAATATGGAAGCCCTGCTAACCCGTTTGTTAGCGATGCCGCAGCAAACCTCTAACAATAACTCGGTTCAGTTGATCAAATTCGACCCAGATGATGAAGATGCTGATGTTAAGGGCTGGTGCCGTGTTTCCGAGTTGATTATCAACAGCAAGAATCTGAGTGGCGTGGAACTTTTAGTTGCTCTGACAACCGCACTAAAAGGGCGAGCGGCATCTGTTCTGACTAAGTTGCGTTTAGAAGATTTAACCTGGGAAGTTGTGAAGCAAACACTGCTGGCGAAATTTGTAGAGGCAAATTGATACAGGACTATTTCGATGACGTGTTGCGCTTTCAGATCGGAGCAAAGGAGACTGCTAGTGAATCGGCTATGCGCTTATGGGCACTAATCGAGCGAATCCCCAAAGTCGAGATGTCAGAAGAGGCAATCATCGGATTCGTTATTTCTGTTCTGAGCTCGAAAGACCACATGATTCGGCGTGAACTGAATTCCTGTGCTATCACAACTCGTGCTCAACTCTTCCGGATACTCGGTGGGATTTCTTTAAAGCGGCGTACCGAAGATAATGATGTTAATGACAATAAAGCAAAAAGACCTCGCATGTCAGACTCGAAGTTCATCGGAAAATGTCATCGGTGTGGAATTCCTGGACACAAAATAGCCGAGTGTAAAAAGCGACGTGACATTCCAGCTAATCGAGCTGATGGTTCCTACACGGATCAGAGCAAGGATCAGTCAGCACCAATCACCTGTTTCACCTGCGGGAACCCTGGCCACGTGTCTACGTCATGCCCTGAGAAGAGAGGCAGCGCAGCGGTCAGGGAGGTCAACACTTGCGAGCACAAGATTTCGAGAGGTAAACTGACGACGGCATCTGGTAAGCATATCTGTTTCCTTTTTGATAGTGGCGCCTCTTGTTCTTTGATTAAGGAATCTGTGGCTTCGTATTTCCCTGGCACTGAACGCAATAGCACTATTTATTTGACTGGCATTGGGGGAGACGATATCGAGTGTAATAGACAAATTTTTAGCAAGATCCAAATTAATAATCTTTGCTTGACTCTCTTGTTTCATATAGTTCCAGACAATTGCATTTCGGAAAACGTTATTGTAGGTAGGGACCTATTGGAAAATGGAGTGAGGGTTGAGATTGATAACGAAAATCTTTTCATCTCCATTAATGAGAATATTCATTTCTGCGAAAGTGTACAAGGTTTTGACATCACAGCTATAGATACAGATTTAGTGGGTGACGAGAAGGAAGCCTTATTGCGCATTTTGTCGAAGTATACCGACCACTTTATAATAAATGGTACTCCAACTAAACGTGTTAATACGGGTCTAATGAAAATTGAACTTGTTGATTCTAATAAAATAGTCCAACGGCGACCGTATCGACTATCTCCCATCGAAAAACAGGTGGTGAGGGATAAGGTTCAGGAGTTATTGAAAGCTGGCGTTATTAGAGAGAGTTCTTCGCCGTTTGCTAGCCCGATTCTCTTAGTAAAGAAAAAAGACGGCACAGATAGAATGTGTGTTGACTACAGAGAGCTCAATTCAAATACGCGACCTGAGCACTATCCCCTACCACTTATAGACGACCAAATAGACCAGCTCACGGGAGCTTATTACTTTTCGTCTTTAGACATGGCCTCTGGTTTCCACCAGATTTTGATCCATCCAGAATCCGTAGAAAAGACGGCTTTCGTGACGCCCGAGGGGCAATACGAATATGTTGCTATGCCGTTTGGTTTACGCAATGCGCCGTCGGTATATCAGAGGTGCATTAATAATGCACTTAAATATTTGAAAGATGGGCCTCTGGTGTACATGGACGACGTCCTTTGCCATTCCTCGGACGTTGCAGAGGGTCTGCGACGATTAGACCAATGCCTGGAAGCTCTGACGAAAGCTGGGTTTTCGTTGAATTTACGTAAGTGTAAGTTTCTTAAAACCAAGGTTAACTATTTAGGTTATGCTATCGAAGCCGGCGAGGTTAGACCTAACTCCCTTAAAATTCAGGCTTTGGCCGGTACTCCTCCCCCGAAGACAGCGACTCAGGTTCGCCAATTTCTTGGCCTATCTTCGTATTTTAGAAAATTTATTTTTAAGTATACTCAGATAGTTGGTCCGTTGTACCCTCTTACGAAGTTAAAAGGAAGCATTAAATGGACGGAAAAACACGAAGAGATCAGACAAAACGTTATTCGTATACTCACGTCAGAGCCAGTTTTGGCAATTTTTGATCCAAACCTGCCATTAGAGCTCCACTGTGATGCTAGTTCGGAGGGATACGGGGCTATAGTTATCCAAAGAAAAAACAATATGCCACATGTAGTGGCTTATTTTAGCCGCCGCACGACTGAGGTTGAGTCTCGTTATCATTCATATGAACTAGAAACTCTGGCAGTCGTGCGAGCGGTCGAACATTTCCGTCACTATTTGCACGGCCGGAAGTTCACAGTTTATACAGACTGTAACTCGTTGAAGGCGTCTAAATCAAAGGTCGATTTGACACCCCGCGTTCATAGGTGGTGGGCCATACTTCAAGCGTACGATTTTGATATTATTTATCGTGAAGGAAAAAGCATGGAACACGCCGATTATCTATCACGAAATCACCTACCTAAGATCACAGCTGTAGAACATTGTTCAAATAAGTTTGAAGTTCCTCCTAGTTCTACTCTTGCAAAGAAAACAGTTAAGTTCGTAGAATTGCATGGAGGTTGGTTGTCTGTCGAACAAAAGCGCGACGCTGAAATCCAGGACATTATAAAGAAATTTTCGGACGGCGATTTACCGGAGAATGTAGCACAAACTTATGACGTTAGGAATGGTATTCTTTACCGGAAAATTAACCGCAATAAAACTGTTTCTTGGCTACCTATAGTGCCCCGCTCATTGATATGGACTCTGATCAGTCACATTCATTCGGAGATCCAACATTTAGGTCCCGATAAGACTCTCGACAAAATTTACGATCTATATTGGTTCCCCGAGATGTCAAAAAATGTTCGCAGGTTTGTCGACTCGTGCATAATATGTAAAGCCTCGAAAGGTCCCTCAGGTGCCCAACCAGTTAGACTTCACCCCATTCTTAAGGAGCCAACCCCTTGGCATACGCTGCACATAGATTTTACAGGAAGATTGACGGGTAAGAGCGATCAAAAAGAATACTGTTCTGTCATCATTGATGCGTTCACCAAGTACGTTCTGCTAGAACACACCACCTCTTTAGATGCCGCCAGTGCCATTATGGCACTAAAGAAAGCTGTTTGTTTGTTCGGGGCTCCTAAACGAATAATAGCTGATCAGGGTCGCTGCTATATTAGCGGTGAATTCAAGAAATTTTGTACGGAACATCACATTGACCTTCACTTCATCGCCACTGGCTCAAGTAGAGCAAACGGTCAGGTCGAACGGGTAATGCGAACTTTAAAATCTTTACTTACCATAATTGAAAATGATCCGCACAAGAATTGGCGCGATGAGTTGGGCAACGTGCAACTTGCTCTAAATAGTACAAGGTCTACCGTAACGAAATATACCCCGACTGAATTAATGTTTGGAATTCAATCGTACTCGTTAGGGATTTCTAAACTTTCAACTGGAGATGGTCCACACGATCGCTTAAATTTAGAAGCGATACGCTCAGACGCATCCAAAAATATAGAGAAAGCTGCTAACGCTGATACTATTCGTTTTAATCGCGGAAGAGCTAGAGTAAAGCCATTTAATAAAGGTGATTACGTTTTCGTAAAAAGTTCGGAACGCAATCAGACGAAACTTGACCGAAAGTTTAGGGGGCCTTTCGTGATCACCAGTGTTTTGGAAAATGACCGCTATGAACTAAAAAGTGTAAATGGTCCTTGCCGTACGTTAAAGTATTCGCACGAAAATTTGCGTTTGGTGCCGGGAGGTCACGAGGGCTTAATGGAATTAGCTGAAGGTATTACGAATGACGAGGAAGCCGTGAAGGCGGTAGATATGCAGTCAGAAGGCATTATTGATGCCGATTTTGAGACTATGTCAGCTCGCAGTGTTGACACCTTGACTGCAGATTCCGCTACTCTGACTGCATCGTCTGAAACGCTTACGGCCTCTTCGGAAGCAGCTAATGCTAATTCGGAAGATGAGGAACCTATCTTTGATGTAGAAGTAGACATCCACCGAGCATAGTGTTCAGACCCTAAGGTACGTTCAGATTATGTGATTATGTGTGGGTGTTGTGTGGGTGTTGTTGTCCGGTTTTGCCTATTGGTTGGCAACTCGAAGGGACGCAAACCCAAAGACGATGTTGTCCGGTCCTGGCTAGAGTGCTAGCAGGTCGAAGGGACGCATGCGTCTGTGTGTCACGAATGGATAGTATTGTCCGGGCTAGCGGTGCTGGTTGAAGGGACGTACGTATCTAGTTCGGTGACGTGAGTGATGGCGAGTCGAAGGGACGGTGTTGTCCGGTCTTGCACTTGGGGCAAGTCGAAGGGACGCATTTGTCCGGGCTGCGCATCATGAGTTGGCTAGTCGGAGGGACGGTGTTGTCCGGTCTTGCACTTGGGGCAAGTCGAAGGGACGCATTTGTCCGGGCTATGCATTGTATGAGGAAAAAAGGAGTGGTGCGAGTTGCGAGAGTGAGTTTGAAATAGGCTGTGGCCTAAAGAAAGATGCACTAGCTCATGTCAGGGTGGACGAGCATGGTGGCTCGATTAACGGTATGGTACCTTCTCGTTACAGGAATACATGTGCGCCCGAGGACGGGCGATTGTCAGTCCGGCCGTGAAGGCGCGTCCCAGGCGCCAAAGAGATTGGAAACCTTATTTTAACCTTTATGTGTGATTTATGGAATGATCATCGAGCGGACGAGAGTGACAACCCAGTTGTCATTCTGGTGGAACGTCGTAACATAAAAAGAACCAACGGACTGGTAAAATATCGTGTGGTGGATTGGACGGTTACGACGGATCGCCTACGTCCCATCATCTGTGTGATTATTGTAATTCCAATTGAAAACCGCGATTATAAGGTTGCTGATTGAACACGTCTACTTATTTCAAAGATACCTCTTGCCATACGCATCTTCAACATGGATGACTCTGATATCGGTACCCACGTGCCGTTATATATAATATCTAGTTAAACTATTCACTTTAAAATCGTAAATTATAGATCCAGCTGCATATTTAAAATAATCACATTAAAATATGCAAGATCGATAAAATGATATCCCATCACTAACATGAGACTATCGTCTGCCAAACTTCCGGAGTGCATATGCATATGTCTGCTGCACAGCCCTAGGGTGGCGTCACAATAACGGAGAACTAAGAAGACCAATTCATTACTTTTATTGACGAGGCCTGCCAGGTCTACGAGATTGTTCGAAAGGGTAACCGTAGCACTGGAACGCAAAAGGGCAATTATAGGAACATCGGGAGGACGTAGTCAGTAAATTTTTGACACTCCACCTTGAGCAGGTGGATATTTGATGGAATCCCATTTCAAAAAAAGGTCTTAAACCCTATTTAAAACTATCAATGTAGTTCTTTGCAGTTTGATCAGTGACATAGCTAGTCCCTAAAGAGCCCTGTATAACAAAAAACATGCCCCCTCTTTTATCTGATTGCTGTAACGCCCAGTGCTAGTTGGATTTAGGTATTTCGTAACAAAAAAACATATACCAATAATATTGCTTTTATCACGAAATAAACCCAAATAGAACCAGCCAATTCGTTAATTCGATAGACCTAGCCTGAGAGCTTCTCGTTAGTAAGAATTTATTTTTTTAAGCATTAATTTTATGCTCCCAACCGAGGCCCCTGAGACCTGGGAACCCCCTATAATTTATACGACTGATACGGCGGTAGCTACACCCCCGAGTTTGATTATGGGCCCTTAGCTTAGAAGTGAACCTTCTGTATCCATATTTTCCAGTGGCATGCTCTTGCGCATCCTAGCTCGCAGCCGTAAGCCACAGCAGTGCATCAAACCCACGTACCGCGCGGTGCAGGCCTTGTTTAAATAACTCGATGTACTACCCACTGCGCTACAGCGGAGATGAGATGTAGCGACTAGCGAGATTGTTGAGGAAAGAATGCATCACTATGCGAAGACACTGCCTCCTAAGATACAGGATCTTCCTAGTTTAGGAGTCAGGGGTCAATCTTTGAAATTGACGATTGTATTACAAATGTTTTTTTTTTTTGTACTTTTTCTTGTGTCAAATATGTATTTTGATCATTATATTTTATTGTAATTATTATTACTAGACCACACAGCATCTATGTACCTAAGCATGTTTTTATCTATCGTCTGTAAGCTTAATAAACTAGTGCGCCTCACCATCAACGACTGCATCACTACTTACCATCAGGTGGGATCCCAGTCAAGCACTAGGCACCATCAAAAAAAAAACTTTGATGTATCTTTTTGTAAGGTGGGAAATCATATAATGACTTCTCCCGCTCTGAGCGGAGCGGCAAGGCATGTAAGAATTTTACTGACTAAAATCCACTCCTGTACTTTCTTTGTCTTTTTTCCAGGGCCCTGGGATTCATTTTCACATAACCCATGGCCCCAGTAGGCCTCGACCCTGCTGAGCCGCTACGATTTGCAGACATCTCCTTGAGGCGCGCGTAGAACTATTCTCATTATTTTTTAAGTTATATAAACTGCTGGGCGAAGGCCTCCCTCTCCTTTTCCATACACGCCTATCTTCAGCCATTGCAGGCCAGTCTCTCCGGTAGTTATCCAACTCATCCTGTGGGACACAACAGACTAACTAATTAACTAACTATATAAACTAGTGGTTGACTGCGATCCCACCTGATGGTAAGTTATATTTGAATTGGTAACCTTCTCACTGCTTGGAATATAAAGCACTAAATAAATAAATAAATATGCGCGGGAACCCGCTTTCGCTTATGAAATCACTTCAGTTTATAACTTAGACCTGTACAAAGAAAGCTGCCCGCTTATCAATGGATCTGTGTAATCTTTACGATCACAGATGCGAGGGCACGTGTATATAAATCACTAATTATACACAACGCCCGTTCATAAGCCTACGCTTGCTAGTTGTCGGCCGATGTAACTGTTTGTAAGTGGGAGGCGGCCACTTCTTTCACCTATAACATCTAAATAAAACTAGCGGCCCGCCCCGGCTTCGCACGGGTGCAAATTTATCAGTGTTACTCTACTATTTTAAGCATGTATGATACATATAAACCTTCCTCTTGAATAAACCGCAAAAAACCGCATCAAAATCCGTTGCGTATCGTCTGTTTTTTATATGCTAAGGGCCTGTTTCACCACCTATGATTAAGTTTCGAGTATCTTACTTGGCAGATAATTTCATACAAATTCCGTTCCATTTTTGAATTTATTCAGTGAGTAGATAAGAAACTAAATTGACACAGGTAATGTCAAAATTACCCGTAGGAGTGATGCCAGTTCTTTTGTGTTGAAATGTTTTTTTCCGGGTTTAAAAAACAGACGGTAGTGCTTGATTGCAATCCCACCTGATGGAAAGCAGTGACGCAATCGTTGATGGTGAGGTGCACTAGTTTATTAAAGCCCTATTCACTATAGCCACCTTAAGTATAATCGGTCGGGAAGACCGCAGCAGGTAAATTGTTCCAGTCCTTTGACGTACGCGGTATAACCTATAACCGACGAGGCGAAATGCTTAGTCCGAACCGTAGAGGCTTCAACAACGTAAGGGTGGATACTCACCGTACGACGGTTTACTGTTTATTAGCGTTACAATGTTCCCACTTAATGTGCTTATTAAGCTCACACAATCATTAAAAGCCACTGGCTAGTAGACAAACCACCGTGTACCAAAATCATAATATAACATGTTATCTTCCATAAACTAGTACCATATTAGTACTGGCACTTACAAGGGGATAGCCACACTATAACATGACGACCGCGCATTAATCTGCGTTACAATCTGTCACTAGCTTTATGACATATTGTATGGATAATATACTAGCTAAAGGCTTGGACACACCGTCCATTATTATACACTAGCGACTCGCCCCGCCTTCTGCAATAAATAATAATAAATATAAACCTTCCTCTTGAAACAATCTCATAAAAAAAAAAACGCATCTGGCTAAATCCCTTTACGAAATCGTAAAAAGTAGGCCGATTAAGGCATTGAACTTTCAGAGACAATAAATGTACTTATAATCATTTTCAGCCAGTAATGTTTTCACTAAGATTTTTTTGCGAAACTGGCCATAAGTTAGGTCTGTGTCTAGCTTACGGCTAGTTTTGCAAAGAAAAATCGATTTAATTGAAACTGATTGACTAGATTTAGTATAATAAATAATCATGGATTAGTTTTTTCTTGCTCGCTTGGCTTGGTTTCATGACTTCTGGCTAAACAGTGGCAATAAAATAAATCTTGGTTAAAAAGCATAATAATATGCTTTGCTATATTATGTATTGTACTAATATGCTTAGAAAATACATTTCTACATTAGAAAAATATGTAAAATACAGTACGGCCGTTATAAGTTAGCGAGTCCGAAGTTACCCTCTGCGAATTTTGGCGCTTGAAAACTCGTACAAAAATGAAGGTTTTAAAAAAATAAATGCCAATAACAGTTTTTTACAGCAATAAAAACTGCAAATTGCATTTTTTTTTAAACCAAATAAACAAATGATTATTTATTTTCCCTTTATAACTTGACCATCTGAACCGAACCTAACACTACAATGTCGTGCATGTATTTTTATTCGAGGCGACCCACGCACGGCGCGTTTTATTTATATGCGTCCTACTCCGTGGGCAAGAGCGGCGTTTAAAAATAAAATACGACCAGCCAGTGAGCTTCATTCATACTGCTTGCTTGATTATTGTCAATAGTTGTGTATGAGCCTTGTATGGGACTTGTTTACTTACGATAGATCATGTTTTTCTTTATTGTACACAGTAGAGTAGCTAGTTTTTTGAGGGGTTCTCCCCTGATTGTACAAAATAGTACTATATCTTATTCCATATAAGCTTGCAATAAAGTACATTGACCTTTTCCTTATATCTCTGTGATGGTACATGAAAAACAAACAATGAACTGTTTTTCATTAGTAGAAAACGTAAAGATCGCAATAGATGTCGATTCAAGACAGTTTTATGTTATTATTTCCGTTTTTGAAATTAAGAATGTCAATAAATGTAGGTGGGTCAATGACTTTCATTGCACGTTTATCTGGAATGAACTTTATTGCAACACAGTGATTAAGGGCCATGTGCACCGACATAAGTTTAAGATAACCATCTGATTAACGTCAATAACCGACGATAAGGAACAGGAAATATTGCTAAAACAGCCGTTTTAATATTAAAACAGTCGATTTGGTGTCGGTGAACATCGCCCTAAATAGGTCATGTAGATACAAAGAAGATGTTAACTTAAAATTGATGTTGTATTTCAATTTTTCGTTACTGAAATCAAAGATTTGATTTTTGTTTGTTTGTATGAAAATTCTTTCACTAAAAGAAAGCAACCTCTTCACTGAGTAACGTAGACTATAATAATATTATTGTGGTTTTAGTAAAAATTAAAGATCTAAATTGGAACAAGGTAATCTAAAGTATGAAAATGTTTTAGGTACAACTTTTATATCGTTGATATATAATTTAATATGGTAGAACTACGTTTGTCGAGTCAACAAGTCTTTAGTTAAATTCATATTTTAATTAAATAAATGCAGATAAAAAAAAACTTGAAAAGAAAAATAAAATGACAAATCAGAGGCTTAATAATACTTCGAATCCTAAGAGAGAAGTACGTCTATTCGCATTAGTAATCATTAAACAAATAAAAGCATTTTTTATTGTTCAGTCTTGCCAGTCTAATTTAATTATGCAGTAGACAGCGACAGAGAAATTCGGAACTCAAGGGGTTGCTATTAACGTACGAGACACTAAAAAGGGGAAAAAATATGGTTTCCATCTGGCAATACATAAAAAATAAAGAAAAGATTTTCCACCGTAAACAGATGCCTTTAATGGATTAGTTTTATACAACTTTTTATACAGTTTTTGACACCATATTTTAGTTCGTTTTTAGTTGTCGTCGCCGCCACCTAAAGCCGTTGGTCCCGGCTGTCATTTGTAGATCTTTGGTAGTGATTACGGATAGTCAGAAGCCAGTAAATCTGACTCCAGTCTTGCCATGAAGTCTTCGATCAACAATGTACATTGTTGATCGAAGCATGAAGTACTGTGTTACCCGAGTTAATGGGTTGTGGAGGTCTGGTAGACAGCCGCTGCTCGTAAAATACTGATATTCAGCTAAATCCGGCTTGACTGGAAGCCGACCCCAATATAGTTGGGAAAAGGATAGCCTTTTCATCATCTACCTAGGTAGTTAGTTAGTTGTAATTAGTTTAGCCCACAACTACCGGAGGGACTGGTCTGCAATAGCTGAGGATAGGCGTGTGTGGAAAAGGGAGAGGGCGGCCTTCGCCCAGCAGTGGGACATAACAGGCTATACTAACGGTAACTAATAAGTTTAGAGTTTTTTTATTTGTATATTATACTGTATATATAGTTAGTTAAGTATTTTTTTAATATACCTTGTAAATATGTACTTGTAATAATGATTCTTGGAATACGATTATGAAAAAAAAACGAAAAAACCATTTTGACTTTGACCTTCAATATCTCCAGACCCAGTGAATTCCCAGGTATGTTCCAGAAAAAAAAACTATCCCAGTGATGAGTAGAATGTGGGGTTTTCATTTTCGTTAAAGGTCTTTTTACAGGCTATATAATAAATAAAGTATAACTTTTTGTTTTGATTTCAATAGAAACTTAGATAATATCCACAAGATGTGTTTTTTTATATATAAAGAAAGAGGTGTAAGTAACTAGATTGCATCATATCTCAAGAGAGATAGTGGTCAATGGTCAAACGAAAGTTTATCAATCACATGATTATAAAGGCGAAAGTTTATGTGTGTATGAGTGTGTGTTTGTTTATTACTTCTTTACGTTCAACCTTTGAACGCCATGACATTATTAGAAGTCAATATTTAATTAAATAAAAGTTAACTCCTGTACAGTACGGCCGTTGCATCTTGGCGAGTCTGAAGTTAGGCTCTGCGAACTTTAGCGCTTGAAAACTCGTACAAAAATAAAGGTTTTAAAAAAATAAATGCAATTTGCAGTTGTTATTGCTGTTAAAAAGTTAAGAGTTTTCAAGCGCCAAAATTCGCAGAGCCTAACTTCAGACTCGCCAACTTATAACGGCCGTACTGTAGAGTCACATTACCCAAGACACCATAGTGGAATTCCCTGCTGGAGCTACAACTTAGGAGTCTTTAATTCATGAATCCTCGACCGGTTCTATGAGACCGCGCTGTTATTGTTTTACTATTGTGTCTCGTTTTGCGGGTATGTGATTGGTTAAGTCAAGAGTGAATCGGTTACTTCTTGGCAAGCGTGCTCCATTGTCAGCCACATCATCGCTTACAATCAGGTGAGATACAGGTCAAACGCGGGCCTATACATAGTACAAAAAAACCTAGATCCGGAAAACTTATCTGTAGGTCATACAAACATTTATTTCGTGCGAAAATCTAACCTGCTACACGCAGTACAGGAGTCAAACGTTCAACTACTGCACCATTCGTGCCGTCAAAATAATAAAAGTAAAGGGTCTTGACAGACAGACGGACCCGTTCTGTCCTTTTGAGGTGCGGAACCCTAAAAAGAACACAGTTAGGTATTCGCGAGTTATTGCCTTTAGTGAAAATCTCCACTAGCTTTTAATAAACCAGGAAAACATATGAACAGAAAAACTCTATAACTATTTACCTATACACATACCCATTGGACCATATAAGCTAACGGCCATTTTCTAACAAGTTCATAGCAAAAACCAGAGCAAAAATAAATCGGACACAATTAATGGCCACCCTATAATCTAACCCCCATATTAGGGTGTCCCGTTAGCAAAACCACGACAGAACCCGCCTCGGGCTCGCCACGCATTTTTAAACCTTATCTACATAACATAGAGCCTAAATCACCTTACATTAATACTCTTCCCTAAGAGCTGGCACACCAGTATAAGTTGGACTACTTCGTCCCCTCTAAACTTCACAAAATGGATACTTAAAAGGGAGGCAGGATTAAATATAAGGGTCTAGTCAATTTGGTGGGTCACACTGACTAAGATCAATTGCACTGTCAATCTGTCTGTCGCCGGTTTAACTAGGAAACTTGAAGGTCTTTTTAAGGTACGGTTTTTGTATTTTCGATACGCCTATGTTGAGGCAAAGCCGTTTAGAATTTCGATTTAATTGTTTCGCAAAAAATTCAATCTTACTTTTTTATTTCTAGAAGTATATTTGTTTATTCCACGTAAATATTGTCACTTTTGACATCTAGACATATCAATGTCAGTTTGACGTCTGTCAACGTCAATATGAAACCTTTTTTTTTTTTATTGTCTTTCTGTTTACAGGAATGTACTTAGCGTATACAGTGTCTAAGGTATTTTAAAGTCATACTCGTCAAGTGAAAACCTTTTATTGTGCTTACCTACGCCTAACAAGAAAGCGTGAGAAGACATCAGTTTACTCATTGAAAATCTCTAAAAGGTCTATCAAAATTAAATGAAATTATTAATTGCTCATAATTCAATGAATTTACTATACTGACTGCGAGCAGTCCATTCAATGCCGCTAGTTAATTTAACTAGCAGTTAATTTAACAATGAATAAAGCACAGTTAAAGCCACTGCAATAATTGGCTGTGTTTGAGAAAGTTAAACGGTTATTTATCTGAAAGTGTAAATAGATTAGAATTCGAGCATCGTTTGTAAGGAATCGTGCACACTGGGGGTAAACTAAAATCGATATTCCCAACTATTTCGGGATCGGATTCGAATCTAACCGGATGCAGCTGTATATCAATATTTCGAATGAAATTACTGCCCATCTGATCTCTTTAACCCAGTACCTGGGTAATACGATACTCGTACTCCTTGGTAAGATTGTTGTCCGATTTGCAGGCTTTTGGCTAGCCGTAACGATTGTAGCTACCAATGACAGCCTTGCTTTTTAAACCCCCCACTGGATGGTTCGTCCACAGTTAATAACAATATCAACATTACTGCTTACCACCAGGTGGGGTCATATCGTAATAAATCTGTAGTCGTCGTCGTACGTCATAAACGTGTCGATCGCGTTAACGTAAAACAAACTCGCACTAGGCACTCTGAACGTTGTAGATCAGACTTTACTTGAGACACAATGCAGCCTCTAACAAGCCAAGTTGTGCGTTCTAGTCTTCCTACCTTGTACGAGTATGTAACACGAAGTTGCAAAACTTTGAAACTTCACAGAATATTGCTTCATGATAACAAGGGTTACTAGTTTTCATGGATAAGCAGATCAACCGGTAAAGTGGTTATAGGGTAGTTCATTGTTTGCTTCAAGAATTAGCATTGCATAGCATTCAACGTGGCTTGAAAGTGCATCCCAAGTGGAGCAACCCACTTGGGACACTCCCAGTCAACGTAGGCGTGGACTTGCGAACGACGAGCAATGGAGAGCTCGCCATCCGCCCATGTGGGGAGGAGGTAGGACCAAGCTCGAGCCGTCAACATAATAAGTAAGTACTAAAATCACCATTAAAAAAAAAAAAAAAAAAGTTGGTGATGGTGGTGGTGGTGTGGTTGTATAAATATCACCATTTCTTCTTTTCTTTGTGGTAAAGACGATCCCGAATTAGATTAGGGTTTCGCTCATAATTCAGTCCTTTTCATCATCATCATCATCATCTCAGCTGAAAGACGTCCACTGCTGGACATGAGCCTCCCCCAAACGTCGCCACAGCGACCGGTCCTGTGCGTCTCGCATCCATCGGATTCCCGCGACCCTCGCCAGGTCGTCGGTCCACCTTGTGGGAGGCCTGCCAACGCTGTGTCTTCAGGTTGCTTTCATGGCATAGAACTAATTCTTAGGACCGTTAAAGGTATACCAAGAAATAGAAAATGCGGGAAAATAATCTAAAGTTATGCTCCAATAAATGGGATAAACTTCTACATGCAAATATTATAAATGACCAGTAAATTCAATCGCTCTGTAAAAATCTGAAGACATTACACTCCACAGAAAAATCACGGGATAACAAAGTCAATACAAATGGCAACAAAATCACCCGTACAACTCTGATTTCGCTAACTGTCCAATAACTTGGAAGCCGACATTAACGTAACATAAGCAGAACTAGTGCATAAACAGTAACGTAGGAAGCGGTCCATTAAACGGACTTTATTGACTGAATTATGTTCAGGACGTGGCCTTAGGTGAGCCTAGACTTGTACCAGCTATAATAAATTGAGGATCAAACTGTCTCCATTCATTATTGCTAAGCTTGTGTCCAACTGTTAGTATCGATAGACTGAAATCTATCAAGTATTCCGACATCAATAAAATCGTTTCGAAAATAGAACATGTACAGTCAAACGGGGTCAATAGGAACGCAGGGGTAAATTGGAACAATAATTTAAGGGGGATTTTTAAGTTGTGTAACAGTTTTTCTCCAGCATTTAAGTACTCCTATTTATTCATTAATTGTATTAAAAATCAATGCTTTATTAGAAATCAGTAGTATAAATATATACACCAAAGTGAAAATACTAATCAAAGTTCTGTTCCTATTCGCCCCATTTGACGGTACCCCTTTTCTTTCGCTTTTGACGTGGGTCAGTAAAAGCGAGAACACAACATGCATTCTTAATTCCATAAAATACTTATATTTCACTTTTAGCGCCATTTTTAACCCGTCCAACGTCGGCAACCTGTCCGCTAATTAGCAGTGACACTGTGACAGCGACAATTTGACACCTGTCACGTTTGACAGCTTCCTGCCGCCATATTGGTTTCGGTGCGCGTCGGGCAGAGAAATTGGGCTACACAGCCAATTAATGTTATTTATTAATTTGGTGATGTTGGTAGATAAGGTAGATTGAGTGCGAAATCGGTAGCTGAACATGACACTAATTAGGGAATAAAAAAGTCTGGTGAGCAAGCGGACATTTGTCATTTATTGAGTAATATTCAAGACTTTTTTGGCCGTACGGTATACATGATCCTTTTAACATTTTTATGAAAATCTTCAAGTAAAGAGTATAACAATGTAAAAAACAAGTAACTCACTGAATGTAAAGTATTTAGTTTCGAACCAATAAATAATTCTAGTAATATAGTAGAGAAGGATTAGCAGCTATTATTAAAGACTTCACAAATTGACGTGACCGCGCCACTATAAAGCGTCAAGTTATAAACACGCGATACTATTAATGGGCTCCTAGAACCCGGCCGCTTTACATTTTTAATAAACTAATTTCATTGTGAAGCAGTGTTACTAGACATTGCAATAAATTACTTAGCAATTACTTACAAGCAACCATTTTTATTTTATAATCAAATGCCCATGGTCTTTTAGTCAAGAGTGAATTGGTTTAAATACTTCTAAGGAAACGTGACCACATCATCGCTTACCATCAGATGAGATAGTGGTCAAACGTGAGCCTATCAGTAACAAAATCAAAGAATATTTTCCAAGAAGAATATACTAAACAACAGTAGTAGAATCAAATAAGAAGGTCCATTATATGTATTAACACAATATTTAACATACACACAATACAGAATATTGTTTTACACATTATATGTAGTAAAACAATAACAGCGCGGTCTCATAGGACCGGTTGGGGATTCAAACGATATTATTGATTGTTCCTTTCTTTTCAATTGCAAAACTTAGTTAAATGCTAAACTTAAAGCTACTAAAAATAAAATGAATGAAAACCAAAACTATACTTCAGTACAAGAAAAAGGAAAATGTAATTAAAACCAATATGATTGATAGGAAACGTGTTTCCAATTATGAAACGAAGCCAAACGAATTAGTAATAGCTGTAGCAAGCACAGTCGCATTGCAGGGGCTCAGCCGTTTCAATCATTCATAAACCCCATACGGTATTTATGGATTAACTGAATAAGGTAAAACTTATGCTGGCTTACGTACATTTTGTACATTTTCCGTGGGATTGCCATTGATTCTTTAATTAATAATAAACATAATAACTTGCAATGCGGGATTTTTTTACAATGAAATACGTAATTTACGATTCGAGTTAAAATTCCAATTATGAAAATGTTATGTTTTTAATGGCCTGAGAATCAGTTGGTTTGAAATTGTTAATTGAAATAATCTTATATATAAAATTCTCGTGTCACAATTTTCGTTCTTGTACTCCTCCAAAACGGCTTGACCGATTTGGAGGAGTACAGGAATTTCTTCGAAAATTTTGTGAGCATATTGAGTAGGTCTGAGAATCGGCTAACATCTATTTTTCATCTTTTTTTTTTAATTCTAGGAATTACTTAAAAATCATTTGTATGGCAAAACAACGTTTGCCGGGTCAGCTAGTTTTTATATAACATTGTGTCAAGGTTTTATCGATGTTATAGCTAAAGCACTACATGAATACTATCCAATATACCATAAGTCATTTTCTCTACTCGAGTCAAACAAATTGCCAACTATGGAACTAATCGATAGTTTTTTCTACTGTTGAGGTGACTGCGTCAATTGAAGTCTACGAAGTATCCTTAAAAAGGACTTAGAACAGGCTTCAGTATTTTTATTCAACACTGACTTCTGTCAGTAAAATATAAATACTACTTCTTTCATTCTTTATGGCAAGACGCCATGAAGTATAATGTTACCCCAGTTAATGGATTGTGGAGATCTGGTAGGCAGCCGCTCTTCGTTAAATACTGGTATTCAGGCAAAATCCGGCTTGACTGGAAGCCGACCCCAATATAGTTGGGAAAAGGCTAGGCAGATGATGAAGAAGACTGACTTCTGTCAGCGTCTTCAACCACGTGAAAGTAGGTTTCCCCATGTAAACTTTGGAACGCCGTTTCAAATCCTCAGCAGATGAATTTTGGGAAAATCCTCTCTTTGTGCTCACCTACATCACAAAAGAAGGAAAGCCGTGTGCAAAATTTCATATTTCTAGTCTTAGTAGTTTCGACAGTACGTTGATATGTCATTCAGTCAGTTTTTCCTACATAATAAAAGAAAACTGCTTACCATCATTTGGGATCGCAGTCAAGCACTAGTTTATAACAAATAAAAAACAAACCTCGTGCCAAATTTCACACTCATAGTCTCATTAGTTTCGGCTGTGTGTTGATATGTCAGTCAGCACAGAAATCTAAATAATAAGTCAGTCAGTCAGTTCCTCCTTTTACATGTATAGATAGTTACCTCAACAGAACCACACGAAGCCTTAGCATTAGTAACTAAAACATAGCGACAAATACGACAGAAACACTACCTGTACGTAATCCAGCGCGTATCGAAGTGGGTCGCAGCGCAGGTCACCGGGCCTAGTTACCACCTGACCCGATTGCGCTCCTAGATAACAATCGCAAAGAACTAACTGCTAACTAGTTAGAAAATCATTTAACTACGGATACTGTTAATAAGGCTATGAACAGGCGAGCTGCATTTGAAACGGCGAGCTTTTGGCAGACCGCAAACGAGATGGCAAGACGACAGTCTTTTTTAGAAATTGATAAAAAATGGCCAAGAGACGAGAATAATGTAAAATATGGAAGGAGGCCTATACCCAGCAGTGGAACTGGTGGCCCAAAAGTGGTGTTCACCCGAGCGAAGCCGGGGCGGGTCGCTAGTCTATACTTCTATACTAAAAAGTTTGTTTAAAGTTTGTTTTTTTGTTTGTATGAGGTAATCTGTGGAAGTACTGGTCCGATTGCTGAAATTTTTTCACCAATAGAAAGCTGCTGTATTCCTGAGTGGCATAGGCTATATTTTATGTAAGCACGCGGGCGAAGCTGCGGGCTAAAGCTAGTATGTTATAAAAAAAAGAAGAAGGAAACATAAAAAAGATACAAAGGTGATGCTTATTTCTACAGAAATCTCTTCCAGCAGACCTGCAAAGCCAGAGTTGGAAAAAAAGATATGTAGACACTAAAATAATGGCATTGCTAAAATTAGTGAAAAAAGTCGGTAATGAGAGGTCTTTGCCCCGCAGTTCTATTCAGACTACTAATTAAAATAATGATTCTGTTTACACTATGAGCTACCAGATCATAGAGCGCTAGTGAACGATATCTGTTTAATTAGCTATTAATTCACTACTTGACCTAATTCGTGCTCGTAATCTAAGAATAGTCCACCTCATAAATTTTAGCAGTCGTTAGAAGTTTTGTGTGTTTATATCTAGTGGATAGCATGGCAACAGTTAAATTATTTATTATCATCATCATTTCAGGCGAAAGACGTCCACTGCTGGACATAGGCCTCCCCCAAGCGTCGCCACAACGACATATCGAATTCCATCGGTTTCCCTTGACCCTCACCAGGTCATGAGTCCACCTTGTGGGAGGCCTTCCAACACTGCGTATTCCGGCACGTTCTTGCCGCTCCAAAATCTACCGTCTCGATCGACCATCCGTTCTACGAGCAATGTGTCCCTGCCCTCCAGCACATAAGTTTGGCGATTCTTCGGGCAATGCTAAAATGTTTTTAATTGCAATCAAAGATGTAGAAGGGAGACGCCTTGAACACGAAATACTGGTATAAAATGACAATGATGAGGAAAAGGAAACAAATCCTAAAATAATCAAGCAACCTTCACTAAAAGAAACAACTGAAAACAATTTAATAGAGGGTCATTTCACACGGTGTACTGAGTCTACATTATCTATTGGACACTATCGCTCAATCTATAAAGACAATGCCGGCAAACATTATAGCAATATTAAACTCTTAGAGGCGAAGATCATTAAAGTTGTCAATAACAATAGGTAATTAGGTATATTCTACTATGAAACAAGCCAAAACTGCTGTTTTGCTGTCTGTCATCATCTTCCTAACCTTTTTCTCATATTCCTTGCAGTCAGTTTCTTCTTCTATTCTCATTTGATTGGAAACTTTTTTTCTAATATAGTTGGGAACAGGTTATTATAGGCAGATTCTGTCCAATCAACCATAACATTATCGTTCACTCCCATTTCTTTCATATCTCAAACAATTCATCACCTTTTCTTTCTCTGCTTGTCCATCTTTATTACCCACAAACCATAAAAGCAAGAAAGTTGTAAAAAAAACAGAATATCCTGTCATGAAATCACCCTAAACTTATTATCTGTGATAGAAATAATTGCTAGAGGCATTGTGAAAATTGTCATAGAAACGAAGTGTCACTATTTAGTCATAGAATCTAACCTACCGTGATAATTTTAACTATGGTCTATCGGTTTAGGTGGTTAACTAAAGCTAACATCGATTTAGGTAAATACCTAGTCGCAAAGATTTTTACATACAATTTTTAGACAAATTTTAGATAAAAAGACATGCTAAGATTGTTTACATTTAGTTAATTACCTAAACCGATAGACCATA
Source organism: Mythimna separata (assembly GCA_030763345.1). Classification (NCBI taxonomy): domain Eukaryota; kingdom Metazoa; phylum Arthropoda; class Insecta; order Lepidoptera; family Noctuidae; genus Mythimna; species Mythimna separata. The sequence continues at coordinate 11,362,129 of CM061190.1, forward strand.
GAGCTTCATGGCCATAGTGAAAATGGTTAGCCTAAACTTGTGCATATTCGTTTACACGACTACAATGATTATTAGCAACCGCATTTCTCGTCGCTGCGCTCCGAGGCGATTCAGTGCTCTATGGATCTGACCATTCGTTAGCCACAAACGAAATCTTTGGCCAAACGGGTGTTAGTTTACAAAGCTTTACGTAACACTGTCCGAACCAGAGTTCAACTAATTTAACTGAAGCGGAGTCAGAATTGGAACGCGTCTGATGTTTCAAAAGGATAGGAAGTGGCGGCAAAACAAACAGCGGTAGACTCTAAATTGAATAGTTAGAAAGATTTGTATCTTTCTGTTTTTCAGTGTAAAACTGATTAATTAAAACTACATACGAACTTACGAAGTATCAAACAGACGACCGTCTGGTACACAGGTAACAAGGTAAAAAGACGATTGATTCCTCGAAAAGTAAATCGTAAACCTCAAAACTAAGTGTTCGACTATTTTCTCTTGTAAAGAAAGCTTGCTTGATTGTAAATGACCTTTTACAATTATTAGTAAACACTAGCTATTTTAATCATATGCAAATACTCTAAAACAGGGCTTGTACAATGGCGTGTGATATCACACAATTGGATAACATAAACTACCCAGGATGTCTACGCTCTTTCTCCGAAATACGTTATAGTTTCGACCGAAATTTCGCGTGTTTTTAGACGTTAAAATTCCGAATGATCTATCTGTCAAGACTATCTTTTTCGTTTACAAAACATTATGAATTAGAGTAGGTTTAGAGATTCCAAGCATCGAACCATTTTCGTTCATTCATTTGTGAAAACGAAACCGTAGTAGGAAATACACGAAATTTTTCCTGATTTCAAAAGATTCATATTATTTGTACGCACTCTATTGTAAAGCGCTTACGCTTTACAATAGAGTGTGTCTAATGAAAGCGCGACCTGGAGTTTTTTTTTAAATATTATTGGAAAAAAAATTTGTGAATTGTCAAAACATGATTCTCCTACTAGTTAGTAATACCACATACAATTTTTTTGGATTCAACCTCATTTTCTCAGGTCGCGCTTTCATTAGACGGACTACAGTAACAGGTATTGGACTCACCTCGACAACCTGCCTGAGGTCCTCCACGTACACATTCTCCGTCTGCACGATCTCCGCACACACTCGCTCCAGCTGAGATAGACCTGGCAACTCGTCTACCAACTGAGCACCTGCAAACAACCACATCATGTTTATTTGATGTATTCATTTACTTTGCTATAAGCTTGGGCTTATTAACCAATGGAAACACGGACTACTGTGTTTACTGTGATGCTATTGGTTAATGAGTTTGGGCTAAAGCTGAACCTCCAGGTCCGAGTAACTCGAGGTATTCAAACTTTTTACAGTTGTGGTACTAATGCGATATGAATGCCATTCATTCTTGTAGTACCAATGTACCTTTGCTTCTGTGGCTTCTGTTTTATTGTTTTCTTCAAATCTAACAATAAATTCGATTTCTCTGTTTCCGTGACTATTACTTTGGATTTAATCACGCCGGTGACTATGTTTATAATGTCTTATTGTGAACAGCTAAGGGCTAAAGCTAAAAATGACATGTGCTATTAAACAATTAGTTCATAATAAAGCTCTTTGCATTTTTACTTTTAAAATTTTATTTTTCTATCTTCTTTATACTTGTATCTCTGTCTTTAAATGGTGTAATTGGCTTCTGTTTAAATTAAATAAATAAATAGACTTACGTGGTGTATCTTCCGAGTTCCTCTCCTCCGACACACTGGTAGTCAAGATCCCCGCGTTGTTCACGAAGTTATTGCTACCGTTCGCCGAGGTCATGTCCGCATCACTGTGATCATCCAGACTCTCGATCGAAGCCAAGTACGCAGAGTTCACTCCTCCTTTGTTCTGAACACCACTACTTGATGTCGAACTAGAAGACGCAATGGAACTCATCGAAAGAGGCCGAGACACTTCCACTGGGGGATTCAATCTTATCACCTCCTTCTCACTTGCTTTCAGATTCCCAGTAGACCCTACAGCCTCGGGATAAGGCACAGTTTTCGACAAAAGCTTCACCGGACTCTCGCTTTTATTTACGAAGTCTTTTCGATGCAAACTGTTTGTGCCCTCGTTCAGTTTCGGGATCTTCGCCGGCGACTGCACGGGACTTTTCGGGATTGGCTTCATCGGTGAGTTGTCTTTCGATGACAGTTTGATATCGAATTCTCTATCGTTAGAGGTTATAGAGAGCTCGATCGATTGATCGATGTAAGGAAGGGACAAAGATTCAAAGGCGGTTTTGTTATTCACAACCGGAACATCGTAGATAGCTGGCCTGTTGTTCGTTGGGACATCGTAGGTTTGATCATCATCAATTTTAAATTCAGGTTTTAGAGGCACCGATATGACAGGAGATTCTTTATCCTCACTTTTGGATTTAGTTAAACTTTTGATAGCACAGGGTTGGTCGTAGATATCGACTGAGGAAAGTATTTCGACACCAGACTGAGAAATTTTAGAGGTTGCTCCGACTAAGGGAATGTTAGATTTTCTCATCGAAGATCTACCAATATTCACTGTTTTCTTTTGAAATTTTAACGTTGTCGTTTCACTAGTAGCACTTGAAATCATCCGTTTCACATTTGGCGAGAGATTATCGAACGTCGTCTCTTGTTTCATTTCTTTAAATGTTTTTTGAACTTTACTTAACGCAGAATCACTGAACACTTTACACTTATCCGATTCGTCACTAGCACCGTTGTTATCACTTTTAGTTCGTATTGAATATAATGAGCTTTTGTTGAAGGTTGCAATTGGGAGTTTGACACTTCCTGTGATCATTGTATCTTCAGCAGTCTTAGATATGTCTTGTGTCTCTTCTGTTACTTCATATATCGTGTCTACAGGAGGGTCATTTCTGGCGTCTTTTGCGGTTTCTAATCGACTAGCTTCCGGCCTCAAGCTCTTGGCTGGTTCTAGTAAAGAGTCATATATACCGATCAGCGTGGGAGTCAAGTCCGTTGTGCTACCTGTAACAAACGATACGGTATCTTTAGTAAAACGCTACTGGTTTTCAAAATGAGGACAAGATAGTAATAAAACTTGGACTTTACTCATTTGGTTATAAGGTAGAAAGTTTGTTATGCTATGGACAGTCATATTATTATAACCGCTAACTGAATTAAATGTATTATTACGTACGCGGCATACTTGAATCCCAATCCATCGACTATAAAATTAAGTGTTTTAATAACTCTTCAATAAAAATTATGCAGCAATGCAATTTATTTGATGGTGTAATCAAATTTATTAGCATTAATGTTTATGAATGAGTGTTTTGTAAGGGCCTTTCGCAAATCATCCAATATTTTGTGAATGTCATAAAATGAATGTTTATCGAAATGTGTTAATCTTTACTTGACCGGTTCTGGCTTCGGTTTAAGTTTCATAAAGCGATAATTGACGGCTTTGAATTTGATGGTGTAACTGCTTCTTGTATTTAGTGGTAGTCAACGTATACTACACTAAAACTCTCAGTTCTATTTTACTGAGATCGCGCCTTATTGATTTTACATATTAACTAGTTGTGTAGATATTTAAAATAGTAATGTACATCAATATTCACAATATCCACGAGAAATCAATTTGCTCAAACTTCACACGGAAAAATTCTGCCAACAACTTCATTTTTTTTTTAGTATAAACTAGTGCTTGATTACAATCCCGCCTAATGGTAAGCAGTGATGCAATTTTTAATCTGTTAATAGGTTTATTAAGAGCACTCTAGTCTTGAAGATACCTAAATTATAATAAGACGAGAAGACCGCAGCAGGTAAATTGTTGCAGTCCTTCAATGTACGCGATTTGAAATTAATTACTACTAACTGTTCCACCCAAAAGTCTGTCAATCCAGATTATAATCAGCAGTCCTCGTCGTATTATGTCATTGGTGGAAAGCATTGCCGACGCAAAGCTTTTAAAGTGATTAAACGCAACTCCGTTTGGATCGATTTCAAAGACACGCCGCGACTTTGATTATATGAGGTTTTCCTATTTTCGTTTATGTATAGCTGAGCTTTTCATAATAACATGTGGTCTGTTTAATAAAACTTAGAGGTTTTAGAGGCTTTAGAGGTTCTCGGTTTTCTGCTTAGTTGTCAATAATACGGTAGTGGTACTGTGCCACATAGAAATACTCGTCACATTAAAAATCAGTAATTTGTAGAATGAAGATGTGATGAGGTCCGTGGAGCAATCTTGGTTCTAACCAGGCAATCTGTCTAGGATTGCCTTCAGATTGGTATTTGCCTAGCAGTGAGACATAACGTAGACTAACCAAAAACATATTAAAAAGAAATTAGAATCAAAGGCAAAATAACTAACTAACCTTGGAACCCGAAGAAAAATTAAAAGGAACGCGAATAGGTTTTAGTCACTAACAGCCTAACTCCTTTTCACTCCGCCCAGAACGGGAGACATAATTTTAATGAATACAACCCTCAAAAAAAAACCACCCGTACTCCCAAAAACCTCTATTGACAAGATATCGAAACAAATTGTCCATGTTATCAACCCAGCCATACATCACGCCTGACTAAAAGCAATTCCGTAGATGCATCTAAAGTACCACCAGAAAATAGAGTGGTAACAAAGAAGCACCAAAGACTTCCCGCTGAGCACTATAAACCCTGATTTACATGATAATAGATACAAGTACAAGTTATTTTGTACTTGTGCCACAGAATATATAGATGAACAGAAGGGACATAGAGTCCTTAATTCATGAATCCCCGACCGGTCCTATGAGACCGCGGTGTTATTGTTTTACTATTATGTCTCGTTTTGTGGGTATGTGATAGGTTAAGCTAAGTGATATTTATTTTATCAACAACTTTGTATGGGTGGCTTTTTGCGTCTGACTGTTTATCCCTTAATTCCCTAACATCAAAATCCGGTTTGTGTAAACCACAAATTGTTTGATTGATTCTGATGCGATTTTCACACCTACAAAGTGCAATAAAAGAGGAAGATATTTACTTATGCGTGTAATAAATCCCCGTGCGAAACTCGATGGGTCAATGGTTATCAGAAGCTGGTTGATTTGAGATTAACCATGTAGTATTGAATGTATTTGGGACTTTTTTTTTAATTGTTATAAAGTAGTGCTTGACTGCGATCCCACCTGATGGTAAGCAGTAATGCAATCGTCAATGGTGAGGCGCACTAGCTTATTAAGAGCCTATTCAGTATACTTATGGCCTGGAAGAGCCAGGCCATTAGAATACTTCACACACACATAAATCTGATTTGCGTACAACGAGTACAAGCGCATTCGCTACCGGCATTTGTTTGAGTGAGATAGCCATACGGACGCGTCTATATGTGCATGGGCCCGTTTTAGCTCGCTGTATGAAGCGGGCATTCTGTACGTATTATACTCTGTGGCCGTACTATCGCACCCCGATGGTTTACCGTAATAAAATATCTATTAACTTCGTTTGATGCTCTTTTATTGGTTTGATAAGAAAGGATAGTGTTGAATTACTTTTTTATGGGCTTTCGAGGCTTTTTATTTAGGCTTGCTATGCGTGTCTTTAGATTGTAATAAAGTGCTTTCAAATTATTGATATCTTTAGATAACATTCGTTTCTTCTTTGGTAATTAAGTTATTTTAAGTTCACCTCTTAATTTTGTGGCTCTGTTAATATTTATTTTTAGCAGAATCTTGAATATTTTTTAACTGTTCTTTTCACAGGTAAGTCGTCTGTTTACTGGCTAATGTCAACGTGTATCGTCATTTTCTCACAATACTTCCTAAACATCAACATATAAACATAACATAAACCATAGTTTTTGAACTTTTTATAAACTACTGCTCCCATTACAAGAAAACAAAATTCCAAAGCAGAGAGCGTAAGAATTTTGTAAATTTTTTTTAGGCGGGATATCATCCCATGAATTGTAATCCATATAATTAATTATATCGATTTTCTGACCTTGAGTCCTTCCGATAATACTCGTACGTATAAACCGTGCTAGTCTCAACTACAGTCCCCCAATAATTTTAATACATTTATGTACAAGGATGGTTTCATCGCCCCATATCTCCGTAGACAGTCAATCAAGCTGATCAGTTTCCTAACACCGATACAGGATGCGTATCATCTCGAGGAGAGGAATCACTTGATCGGAGATGCTCGGCGGAAATGCCCCATTCAGAGGGCGAAGATCACTGGTACAGCTGTCTGTAGAGATGATGATACCGCTCTGCGTTGCTTTGTGTGATTACAGTACCTATGCTCTATTGGTTTAGGTGGTTAACTAAAAGTAAACAATCTTGGCATGTCTTTTTATATTAAAGAGGTCCTATATAATATACACAAAGATTATTTAAATTTAGTTTATTAGCTAACATCGATTTAGGTAAATACCTAGTTGCAAAGATTTTTACATGCAATTTTTAGACAACTTTTAGATAAAAAGACATGCCAGGTAGAAACAGCTGTTTCTGAAAATGCATGTGATAGACTTTTATCGGTACAATAATTGGTGCAGTGATTGAGCGATTGACTGTTGATTTGCGTGTTGTTTTGCGATACCCACATGGAATCATTTGTATCATAGCCTATGTACCTAGTTGTTCCAGATCTGGGAGTCTTGTGTATGTGAATTTACATATTTGTATTAGTGAACGCATTCACATTATAGAAGTAATTTGAAATAAAAGGAATAATAATATTTAGAATATTCATAAATAAGAGTAAGGTAGAAAAAGTGGATTCGGATCGCATCCAAACTAAAAAAATCAGCCAATACAAATCTCAAAGAATTGATTTAACACGTTTTTTTTAATTAAGTTTATTGAGTAACTGTCTTCACCAATTGTGCTTCTCAATCATTCATAACAGCATGTATCACATTATATATCACACTAGCTTTAGCCCGCAGCTTCGCCCGCGTACATAAAATATAGCCTATGTCACTCAGGAATGCAGCAGCTTTCTATTTGTGTAAAAATTTTAGCAATCGAACCAGTACTTCCACAGATTACCCCAGACAAACAAAAAAACAAACTTTACCTCTGTATTATATTAGTGTAGACTATAAAAAAAAACAGGCCAGAACTAAAAACCACAACATTAGAACAAAAAACACAATAATATTTCCAAGAAACTGGTACTATCATCTCTATAACCATCTGTCTTACGGTACTAGGCACGTAGATGAGTCAGCAGTGTTTTCGTCACCGGTAATAGCCCCATTCATTACACACATTGTCTTACATGTGCTGCTAATTGCACCTTGTGCTCCGACTATACAGTAACCGGTATAAAGCGGGAACTACATTAGATCGACGCACACGTCGTCCTCATTTCGAGGAGCTCGTGGCTAGATAATAGGTAACAGCCGCACGGGTCCATCTTCGAGGTTAAGCAACGCTTGCCAAGGTTGGTCTGTGGATGGGTGACCATCTTAACGAGTTTCCTCCGTGCCTCGAAAAGCACGTTAAGCCGTAGGTCCCGGCTGTCATTTGTAGATCTTTGGCAGTCGTTACGGATAGTCAGAAGCCAGTAAATCTGAGAAATATTGGTATTCAGCTAAATCAGGCTTGACTGACTTATAGTTGGGAAAAGGCTAGGCAGATGATACGTGGGCCTAATTTGTGCGTAGAACCACGTCGCGTGGCGTGGATCTAATGTAGCTCTACAAGTCTAGTTGCCATAGAAAATGTATGGAGACCGACTCTAGCACTAGTTTCCGGTAGCGATGTCGTCCGCAAGTCGGAGATAAAAAAAAAGAAAATTGAGATGGCAACCTCAATTTTCAAAAAATTGATTGATTATTAATTATATAAATCCCTCGCTAACGTTCGGGATTAAAATTTAGCAACTTTCGTTTCGTTCAAACCCCATTCTGGCTTAATCCGGTACTATGTTGTCGCATAATATATTATATACAACGCGGGTTCCAAGTCTCTTGAAGAAAATTACTAGTAAGTTCTGTGATTTAATTTCTCAAGTTAACGATAACTAAATAACTAACTTCCACCCAGCCTATATCATACAAAGGTCACTTGACAACAACCCAAGAAGACAAAAAAAAACGATCTAAACTAAATAGACGAGACCACACAACTCGGCCTCTCGAAGCAACATAACGACCGCGCTAATTCAAAGAGCAAATATTTTCTCAAACAATGTTCCATCTCGTCGGTACCATGTATCTTTTTAACTAAAACATTAAGTCTGACTCACCGACACCCACGAAGGTGCAGAATTAAAATTCTATATAACATTCCATGCCTGACTCACTTTGAAGCCAGGACATGCCAAAGTCCTGACAGTGAAAAAAAAATGTTAAAACTAAAGAATTCTTTGTTAAATTTTAAATCTATGGGCACCGGAATGGATTGGAATGATTGAGAATCGAAATACAAAAAAAATGTACTGCAATTTTTTTTTATTTTGATCAGTCTGTTTATCTTTCTGTTTGTTCCGGTTTATCTCCGAAACAGCTGAACCGATTTTGACAGGACTTTAACAGGTGTGAAAAAGATGAGGGTGTGGGCTGTTATTCTAAAGTGAAATACTCACCTTATAAATTAATATATTTTATTATTTTAATGAATATAAAGAAAATCATACTTTTTGACAGCAACACAGAAAAACCAACAGAACGACAGTAAAAATAAAAAAGATTTAAATTTGAGAAATAAAGAAAAAGTATAAAATAACCAAAGAGTACGTAACAAGGTGGATAACAGTAACTGAAATTGTTATACTATATTGTATTATATTGTTTGGAAGGAAGGAGAGGAAGGAGGAGGAGCTCGTGGCTAAATAATAACAGCCGCACGGGTCGATCTTCAAGGTTAAGCAACGCTTGCCTAGGTTGGTCTGTGGATGGGTGACCATCTTAACATAACGAGTTTCCTCCGTGCCTCGGAAAGCACGTTAAGCCGTTGGTTCCGACTGTCATTTGGAGATCTTTGGCAGTTGTTACGGATAGTCAGAAGCCAGTAAATCTGACTCCAGTCTCGCCACGAAGTACCGTGTTACCCCAGTTAATGGGTTGTGGAGGTCTGGTAGGCAGCCGCTCCGCGTAAAATACTGGTATTCAGCTAAATCCGGCTTGACTGGAAGCCGACCCCAATATAGTTGGGAAAAGGCTAGGCAGAGGCAGAGTATTATATTGTTTGGAAATGATCTCCACGATGATATCGACTAGAGGAAAAGACGAAGACGTAAAATGACAAAAACAACACATAATTTCCAAAACTCGACGTGTCGCGTACTGTACGTAAATTGTCAACTAATACCAAGAAACTATTTTAACTAGTAACTCGATACTGAGACAATGCAGGACAATAGCCGAGAATGTGCCACTAGGAAACTCATTTACAACAATGCTATATTATCTTACCTAGAAAATGTCAGCCACAATGTATAGCCACATTGTGGCTAATTTATCAATATCTTACAATAATAATTTGAAGACTATAACACTGAGTCATTTTTTATAGCATAATACATATTTCAATAAGTATAACTACTATTTTAATTAAACAAAAGAAAACACAGTAATATTAAAAAGGCGACAAAACTGACTAAACCAATGTTTGTACGGATGTGTGTATGCTTGATACTTAGAACAGTAGGTTCGAAAACTTTATTGACATGGTTTTACACACCGTTGAAAAATCTCTAAGTTGTGCTGGTTTCCTCACGTTGTTTTCCTTCATCGGTTTCAGAAAGTCAAATAATTAATTTATCTTACGCACATGAATTCGAAAAGACATTGGTGCGTGCCGGGGTTCGAACCTGTGACTTGGCAGTCCAATGGTCATATCCTTAGGCTATTATTGCTTCTAGAGATTACTTAAACACTCATTGACGGAACAGGAACAGTTCATGGCCCAATTGTTCTTTGGGTGAAAAGTTATTGGTCAAAACATTTTGTTGGTTAAGCATTCCCTGACGTAGAGTAATGTTGACGAAATGTTCGTGGACGAAAAGTTCTTTGGACGAAAAGTTAATGGGTTAAAGATAATGTTGATCAACGGTTCATGGACCAATCGACTGTTGGTAAAACGTTTCAGTTTCTACCACAGTATAACTATTCCCATACTACTTTGTCGATCAAAGTAGGGTCTGTTATATTAACCAAACACTGTCAAGTTTAAGCCTGAGCCAAGCTTTCTAGTATTATAAGTGACTACTAAACCAGTTCAGTTCTATTCTATTATACAATCCAAAGGGCAATTTATATCGATCAATTATTATATTATTCCTTTGTCAGTATCCAAGCGACTGGCCCACAACACATCGGATCGCCATCACTATGGTGAGACAGACCACCTTGAACCACTAACCTTTCGCCATTGCTCCAAAACTAAACTGTGAATGACAGTTTCAAAAGTCCCATTGTCCACAGATAATACAGACGTTTTACGCCTGTTAAGTTGGCATTATGTACAGTTGACAGGTTTCTATTGCTGTCAATCTTGGATTTCGTAAGGAATTTTGCCTTGTAAAGTAAAGCAAAACGCCCCTGAACGGGAGGTTTTAAATGCAATTGGAGTGATGTTTGTACTGGTTGTATAGTACATTCGCGTTAAGAATGCAGTAAAGTCATCATTGTCCGTCGACCTAGCTCCGCCCCATAACTAATCAAAACTTATTAACTAAGGGCCTGTTACACAATGTTCGAGTAGGCACTACTCACTGAATAAATTCAAAAATGGAACAGAATTTGTATGAAATTATCTGCCAAGTAAGATACTCGAAACTTAATCATAGGTGGTGAAACAGGCCCTAAGTGTATTTTTATAAATTCATTAAACTTAATCTTTTAAAATATAATTTGTTTGGATTTAACACCACTGTAAATACACCTTTTATCTTGCAGTCGCACTGATAAATCACTGCATTCTTAACGCGAACGAACTATAGGTTTTTATACACATACACTTAAGTAAAATTTAGTTAACCTATTGTGTCCCACTGCTGGGCGAAAGCCTCCCTCTTCCTTTTCCACACACGTCTGTCCTCAGCCATTGCGGGCCAATCCCTACGGTAATCGTCCAGCCCTCACCTTCCTCGTCCAGCCCTCACCTTCCACCTTCACCTTGGTCTGCCACGATGTCGCCTTGCATTTAATGGAACCTAAATGTAACTCTCAATCATTTGATCGTTCATTTGTCTCATCTACAATTAGGTCATATTCCCTATTCCTCCGATCAATATTTAATAAAAAATAAAACTAATTTATATCCTAGTCAAAATCACCACAGAAGCTGCGAACATTGACCCTCCAAAACGTAAACTCCAATAGAGCACTAAACGCTGTGTGGTCGAGCTGTCAGCATAGTTTGGTCTCGTCTCGTATATTTAGTGACGGCGGCGTAACGAGCCGAGACGGTTCCGACACGCGACGGAATTAACCGAGCTATGTGCCCAACGCGGAAGGTACGGACCACGAGGAGAGGGAATTCTGACTATTGGAGAAATAGAAGCGTTTGACAACAACAGTTGAGATGATTACGAGTATGTTGATAGTAGTATTGGGAAAAATACAAGCTACTAAATCAATAAAATTATTCAACTGGGCATTTTACTAAAAATATTTCAAAAGGGCAGAAGATCAGAATAGTCTAGCCAGATAAAAAATGGGTTATGTGAAAGTGAGACCTGGGGCTTAGTCAAAGAAGAAACAGAAATACGTTTTAGTCAGTAAAAGTTTCACAAGCCATCCCGCTCCGTACAGAGTGGAAGATAATTTCCCAACTGAGAAAAAATATTAAAAAAGACTGTCAATGAAGAAATGCTAAATTTTAGAAAGGGGATGAGATTCATCAATTTTGTTCTCGAACTAAGCGTTATACGAGTACATATGTACATATACAAACATAATGGAGACAGAAGGTTATTTAATAGTCTAACAAGAAGCTATTAACACTGACATAACCAGAATTATTCAAAGGGAAATCAGATTTCCACTATAAAATCTAATCGTTTAAGTGGGTGCTACTACCCAAACGGTTGATGTTACCCATTCATCTTAAACACCTACATTTGATGAGGAAGATAACGCAGACAAACGGTTTACACTGACGAATGCTACTAATCTTCATATACACATATAATTCTTCCGTACGTGTGTTTATCACTTAAAAAATATTAAATAAAATCGAAATCTTCCTAGCCTTTTCTCAAGTAGCTTGGGGCCAGCTTCCAGTCTTACCAGATGCGGCTGAATGTTCAATGAACCCATGGTTTTACAAGGAGCGACTGCCTATCAGACCTCCACAACCCAGTTACCAGACAACACGATACTACTCGAATAGACTGATGGTCAGACCTTCTGGCGTCTAACAACCTGTAAGGATTGTCAAAGATCTACGAATAGTAACGACTTTACGTGCTTTCTAAGGCACGGGGTGTCAGTAATATCCTAGATATACTTAGAAAACTACGCTACGCAAGACATGCGACACTTGCTGGGCTGCCCATCCTGCACAACCACCTGTACTTTTCGGGATCTATGCGGGGCCAATGATAGAGCCGTACAGGTTGCTAAATACTGGTCGGAAAAAATTTACAATAAGAAGAAGAAGGACTTAGAAAAGTTCATATGAATAGAAAAATTCACATTGGTACTTGCCGGTTTCGAACCCATGACAGGCGGGTGCCTTAACCACGACACTTTTATAATATATTAGATGAAATATGACTACTAATTGCTGACCAATTAATCAACACTTTACACTAAAGAAAAATCGATTAAACAATCGATAAGCATAAACGTATGGACAACAATTTAGAAAGCCATACGGAATATTTATCGCGTCAATAAATTAGAAACTTCAAAAGTGCTGGTTCAAAAGCCCTGGCCTCCACTTGAGGTGGCACTCGAACGGTCCCTGACTCGAAGTCCCAAATAAAATATAAATAAACTAGTTTATTTATTTATAAAAGCTTTATGAACACAAAAGTAGAGAGGCGGACTTAATGCCTTAGGTGTTTACTACCAGTCAGCCTTTGGGTGATGCGGAGAAAAATTTTGGTAGGTGCGGTAAAAGAGAGAGAGAAGGTGAATACAAGAAAAAACCATATATACAATACAATTATAATATACATATACTCCAATTAATAAACTAAATATCTCCTAGCTTCTGCCAGAGGCTTCGTCCGCGTTAAAATAGGTTTCTAAATACAAACTTTAAACCCCATGTTTCATCCCATTATGGGAACGCATTTCAAAAAATTCGTTCTCAGTGGTCGCCTACTAAGAACTGCTTCGCTAGATCTTTGGCAGTCGTTACGGATAGTCAGAAGCCAGTAAATCTGACTCCAGTCTTGCCATGAAGTTCCGTATTACCAAAGTTAATAGGTTGTGGAGGTCTGGCAGGCAGCCGCTCCTCGTAAAATACTGGTATTCAGCTAAATCCGGCTTGACTGGAAGCCGACCCCAAAATAGTTGGGAAAAGACTAGGCAGATGATGATGAGTGCTCGCCTACGTCATAAAAATAAACTTTGTGCAAAATTTCGCGCTCCTTTTAGATTCGGATGTGCGTTGATATGTCAGTCATTCATTTCCTCCTTTTAAATATAGGTACGAGTACCTAAAATAGATAACATTATTCGGAATCGAGTTGAATATCCTCAGCGGTTTTCCTTGCCATTTGACGTATGGCAATGAAATACCATTATGATAACGTTGAATGGAATTGTTGAAACTATGAATCATAAACGCACATGCCTACTTCAAGTACGCGTTAGTTCTACGTACTGGATTTTAGGTTTTACTTTACATCGCCCTTATTTTGCGAATAATCATTTCACTCTGTAATATCCTGCTATTTTTTTTATCTGGAAAGTCTTACAATATGCTTTTTATACCAGGAATATTTCCTACCGACTGAAGCCGCTGGCAGCAGCGGTTATTACACATTTTCAAGTGTGTTGAAAAACGTCGTTTGATACAAGTGGATATTAGTCGTCGCCTTCGGCTCGGGCGTGAATGTAACGACAGTCTTTACCCACTTGCATAAAAAATAAACCCTTTTCCAAGCCCTACTCATTACCTATGTAAGTTGTAAGTACTTACAATATAATACTGTTTCTTCAAACACGTTCTACAAGCTACGTTTAGCAGCAAACGCCGTCTTTTTTCTTTTATTCCCGATTAGCGTTTCAAGTATATCCATAAAAATACCGTGGTCTGCAAACGCGGTGTTTTGTTTGCGCCAGCTATGCGGAGAACCTGATCAGTTAGGCATGCGATCGCATAGATTGTGCCTAATGTTAGTATGCCAACTGTATTGAGACCTTATGTGAAATATTCCTAGATTCTCTTTTTTTATATTAGGTTCATAAACCAGTGCTTGATTGCAATCCCACCTGATGTTAAGCAGTGATGCAGTCGTTGATGGTCAGGTGCACTAGTTTATTAAGATAATGTCTTAAAAGTCATTCTAATGTTAGAATTGTAATGTAACAGAGGGGTTTTTGTGAGGTGGTCAAATATATCCTCTCATTCAGATTTACCAACTTAAACCCACCCATGTGCCTTTTATAAAGATGCGAGACGCACAGGTCCGTTTGTTATGGTGACACTTAGGGAGGCCTATGTCCAACAGTGGACGTCTTTCGGTTGAAATGACGATGATATAAGGTGTCAACACGACGCCAGAAGACTAGACATACTTAACGTTCCCCCCATATCTTTAAAATTCATTTGAACAGCTACGGATAAGTTTCAAAATCAGTATAACGAGATTATATTATAACAAAACGATCTAGTTTCGACTTTAACTGTAAAGTTACCCAGTAAGTATATACTTACCCACATAAGTATTAAAACTTGAATCTAGATCAAGTGGAAAAGTTCCACTACAAAGTACCAACTTTACAAAGTGTAAATTGTGTTTACCAACTTGTCTAAAGTTGCCCACTTGGGAGAAAAGAAATAACTTTTATAATGGTTAAAGTTTTCTTACGCTAAAGAATCTAGGTGGGTTAAAAAGTTTTAGTACCTTAGATTATAGATAGAAGCTTTAATATCTATTCTTTTTACAGAGATAAGTAAAAAAAGCCAGAATCAGAAAACATTTGTGAATATCTGCGCCTAAAATCACATAAATAAAGCCTCATATTGTGTTTAAAAATAAAGAAACACAAGCAACATATCAACCTTTTAACATCCATCTCTAAAAAGTCCGCCAACCCATCAAAAATCCTATCAAAATATTTTCGTAAATGGTAACCCTAGCTGCAGCAGCGGGCAACACAGACGCTTGGCAGATCAAAGCGCACCTCTATCTATAGGAATAGAAACAGCGCGCTTCCTGCTTCGAATGCACGCTTTAATTCACTCAGGAAATAGACCTTTTTAAGTAATCGTATTTTTTTATATTAGAAATACATTTACGCGACTCCTCAGTGATACAAAGTTCCTTTGGCGTTTGAATGTCGTAGGTAGGGGGCGCTGTTGGTAAACAATTCTAAAAGTCTAGGAAAAAACTGTATTGAGAAAACCAACTATAAGTTACCTACGATAAATAACAAATTGAAAAAATTAGGAAAAAGCTGACTAAAAATTCCACCACTGGGGGTCCATAATTATGAACTGATTCCATGGTATTTGTTTCATGGTTTGTCGATGTCACATGGTGTATTTTATTTATTTATTTATTTAATAATATATGGAAATTTTTGCCAGCAGATATATTAATATGCCAATGTTACATTGATACAGTAGCATTGACTAGTAAAAGATTTTATTTAAATCGATCCAGTTGTTTTTAAGTTCATTCATTACAAACAAAAATACAAGTATTTCGGCTTTTTAATATTAATATAGTATAGAGAGTATAGATTAACCGCACTTAACTACAACAAAGTAAGGCCTTAATTAGTAGTACACGTAATAATTTTACGACTAGTATAGTAAAATTTATGGCTACAATATTAGATTGTGATAATTTTGCATGCCTGGTTTTACGCAAAATAATTATGAGAGACATAATAAAATATTGTTTCTGAGGTAAATAAAACTTTTCAAAAAAAAAAAAAACTTACGGTACAAGACTTTTCTGTCATCTCCTTTCTACCAACGGCGGATGGCGAGTAAATATCCACCGTTACGTTGAGGAGCTCGTGGCTAGATAATAACAGCCGCACAGATCGATCTTCAAGGTTAATCAACGCTTGCCTAGGTTGGTCTGTGGATGGGTGACCATCTTAACATAACGAGTTTCCTCCGTGCCTCGGAAAAGCACGTTAAGCCGTTGGTTCCGGCTGTCATTTGGAGATCTTTAGCAGTCGTTACGGATAGTCAGAAGCCAGTAAATCTGACTCCAGTCTTGCTATGAAGTACCGTGTTACCCCAGTTAATGGGTTGTGGAGGTCTGGTAGGCAGCCGCTCCTCATAAAACACTGGTATTCAGCTAAATCCGGCTTGACTGGAAGCTGACCCCAATATAGTTGGGAAAAGGCTAGGCAGATGATGACGTTGTTGAAACGTCTACGGTTCTCGGCCTCATCGTTTATACCGCGAACATATAACAACAATTACAACTTGCCTGATGTGGCCTCGAAGACACCTAAATTAAAATCCGACGAGAAGGATTTTAATTTAGGTGTTTTCGAGGCTAGAGTGAATAGCCTCACCGCCAACGATTGTATCACTGCTTACCATCAGGTGGGATCGCAGTCAAGCACTAGCTTTTTTTAAAGCCTATTTTATGTCCCACTTCTAGTCAAAGGCCTCGGCTTTTCCCTTCCAATCCTCTCTGTTTAGAGGAATCTCTGGCCAGGTTTGCCCCGCGAACCTGAGACTAAAATGACATTACGTGGGTTGTCACACTTGTTATGGTACCTCGCATCATTATTATTGTAAGTTTTACATTTACCTGTGTCAATTTAGTCTCTGGGATTAAAAAACAGACTTTACATCTCTTTCGAATAATGCTGCATTTCTGCTAGGTACAGTCCCTTACGGGCCCCATCAATGACACCCTCTCAATGTACAATTTATCCACGTTTCTACGATACAAGTACCATGTTTTGTTGTTGAAAAACTCCGGGAGTCTTCCGTTCTGTTTTGGGCCACTTGAACCCATTAAGATTACGCCAACTAAAATGAGTACCGGTAAAATGTGGCAACTTTACCGAACCCTTGGTAACATTACCATACTATAGGTATTCGGTATAAACTTATTTATCTCAAAAATCTGCCTACTAGAAATCTATTTTGTAATAGTAGTATTTTTTAGACATTAAAAGGCAACATTTATCATATTTTGCGTACAGGCAAAATTGCTGTTATGTCAGTAATAACTGTTACAGTGTACTGTGTGAAAACATGCTAGGAGTGAATTGTTGCAAAATTGTGCTCACAGAGCCCTAACTATTTGTCACAGGTAAGTGAAATTTTAATATTGTATGTGTATTACGGTTGGGATTACTATTATAATGTCAGCAATTGCATTTTCTTTAATTTATTGAAAAAAACTGCTTTGGTAATGTTGGTTGAAGTTAGGTAAAGTTACCACTAACTGCTTTGTGGCAACTTTACCGGCAGCTAGGGTTGGCACTAAATCAAGCATGAGTATTTCTTGTTTGTATGTAACTATTTTCAAATACCTAAATGTCACAGCATAATAGTGAATATCCTAGATGATAAGTTATATTGGGTTTGCGCGCATGTGAGCTTTAGTTTTATTTAATACCTTTTGTTTCAGAGAAAAATGGCCCCCATAAAACGAAACCGTAGAAAAGTCGGACTTGTGCTGTTTTTTACCTTTAGATTAATTAAATTTTATAAAATATATATTTCATAGAAACACTTTCTGTTTTTTGACAACCCTGAGCGTTACAAATTATTTGTATGTAGATTACAATGAACCCCAAGGCAACTTTACCTACTGCCTGTGTTGCCGCTATCTTTACTGATTTCCTCATATTCTTTTCATTTTTAGAAATAGTAATCGTAATTTAGGACACCTTTACCTCAACTACCCTTTAATATGCAATACATGATGAATATGGTGTGTAGGTAATGTTGCCAAAAATTTGTCATGTTTACCCATGTTGTTAATTCTTTTCTACAGGTTCAAATAAGTGTTTTTATAGAATGACGATTAGGATAAAGTGAGCCAAATGTATTATAATTATCAACAAATAGTTTCAGTTTCTATGCGTCTTATGGTAAAAAAAATAATTCGTTTTTTGTCATGAAATATGGTCAAGTTGCCACGATTTACGGTATTCAATTGAAATAGTTTCGTTTATCTTAAGATAAACAAATAGTTCGAATATAGTTTTGTTGAAACTTTGTTTATTTATTTTTATTTTGGCTTCGAACGGTTTGAGCATTTAGCCTCTTCTCGCTTTATTCTACCCTAGAGAAGTTAGAGTGCGTCTAATGAAAGCGCGACCTGGAGCTTTTTTTTTTAATTTAATTGGCAACATTATTCAGCCGCAATTGTAGGTAATAAAAAAAAGTGAAGTGTCAAGACATGATTCTCCTACTAATTAGTGATACCCAACATTTTTTTTGGATTTAACTTCTTTTTATCAGGTCACGCTTTCATTAGACGGACAAACGGCCGAAACCTATCGATCTCCAGTTTTAGCATAATGGAGATTGTAAAACAAATGATACAATACAAAAATTATCATGTTTTCTGTAGTTTCATTTGTTTTTCTATCTCCGATATGTGACAGATAGGTTATTGGTTTCGGCTGTATATTTTGGCTTTGAACGGTTTGTGCATTTAGCCTCTTCTCGCTTTACTTTACGCTAGAGAAGTTTTTTGACGATTAACCATCCTGTAAAAAAATACCGATCACCTGGACAGTCTCGGGAATGCGATGGATGCGAGACGCCTTGGACCGTTTATTGTGGTGACACTTGGAAAGGCTTATGTCCAACAGTGGACGTGTTTTGACTTAAAAGGTGATGAAGAAAACAAACTATCCATCATAAATTCGTACGGTCATCATTTTTTTGCTCATTTTCTCATTTTTTTGGAGCCGGTACACCATGATAACAAATTAGCGGGAATCGCGGGATGCGAGACGCACAGGACCGTCGCTGTGGCGACGCTTGAGGGAGGCCTATGTCCAGCAGTAGACGTCTTTCGGCTGAGATGATGATGATGAAACCGTAATAAGTCTTCTTCTCACACAGATTTTTTATTAAGTAGTCCTCAATCCTCCCACTTCAACAGTCACCCCCTTTCTAGAGATCTTATCAGTTTTCTCAGAATCCACGTATCGTTCCTTTGGTCTTCCCTTAGCCGCATGAAACCATCTTTAGAATTACTTACAAGCTATTGCTTAAAAGGCAAAAGCACAGTTATCAAACGGCACAACAATATTGAACAAAGGTGCAAATGTCAAACCATCTTTGTAGGAATAAGCCAACTTTATTAAACATCGGAATAATCTAAACCTTAATCCCGCCGCTTCCTTACAATCAGTAGGTAATTTCCATGTAATCGCTGTCATGTCATAAATCACAGTACCGAGCAATAGTCAAGCATGTTTACTCGACCCGGGCACTGAACCCGCGACCTCTCCGTACCCAACAAGGCACTTAGGTACAATATGCCTCGATTAAAAGTAAGTACATGTCATAATAGCATATCATAAAAGTGAAAGCATACGTTGCAGGGACAACTTGCAAATGTTGCGAGGCACAGACAATGAGATGGGAGTGCTCCATGACATTTAGTTTATGCTGTAATGACAGTTCGTAAGTTGTCTATGGCAAGAAAAATGGAAGGAAAGTCTGGAAATAAGTGCTTCTTTGATCATATAACAAAAGACATTTAAGTATTAAGGAATACAATCAAAAGAAAACCTAATAGCTGATAATTAAAATTAACTTCCATGAAAGTAGACATTTTCGCTATTCAGGGAAAATTATAATAATCTATTCACATGCAAATATCTGGCTTTCTTTTAAAATCATGGGAAAAGATCTGCTATAATTTGTAGCGATTGAAAAGCAAAGTAATCTCACTTTTCTAGCTGGCCGTAAAAAAGCAAGATGGCGGGCGCGGGAGCAAACAGCTGTTGGATTTCCCGCGTCGCGACGGCGCCTGCGCGGTGCGGCGCCACTCGGCTCCATATGGGGTTACCATAGTGCATACATAGTGAGGTTTACTGGGACAAGACCTATTGTACTCGTTGCTGAATTCTTTACAATCCGATTCCGAACCCTTCTTTTACAAGTATGATGAGAGCTTTTGAGATATTTGCATTCGTTTTAGGATAAGAGAGTAGAGCGAGTTCTTCCAAAGAAAGCTTGAGCCATTTTCCGCCTGAGGAACATAGCTAGTGAAAATTAAGGGCCTGTACTCATCAGTATAACAAGCATTAATTGTTTGTCCTTATTCTCAGTTCCTGAAGTACCTATAATGACCTATATAGGCCAAAGAATTGCCAGACTCAGCAGTAGACGCGGTACATTGCTCATGGAACTATCGATCAATGAAGCCATAAGGTTCAGGAGTGGTAACCATGTAATGGGAATCACAGCGTTGAAAAACTACATACAAGGAGAAACGAGGGATGCGGAAAACCGGTAGATCTATACGAGACGTACAGGTGCAGTCATTGTGGCGAAACTTAGAGAGACCTATGTCCAACAGAGGAAGTCTTTCGGCTGAAATAATGATAGTTTCGAATAGAAACCCAAAGAACTTACTTTACTGTCTAAGCCAATAAAAACCCACAAAACTTGGTAGTATGTTGCGTCAATCCTTTTTGTCTTGTCAAACTCATAAAACGTGGTGTCTCTAAACTCTTTTCAGCCAGTTTTAGTCAATATTTCTTTAAGATATATTGGTAAAGTCGTTAATGTCAAATAAAACAGTCAGTAAGATCTACGAGAATGTAAGTTTTAGCGAATATGAGTCTTTTATTTCATATTTATTAGTAGTGTGTGTTTTGTACGATTTTGTAAAATAATATATTACATGTGTACTTTATCGGTGAACAGGACAGGACATTAAAGTTTATAGTTATGATTAAGTTGTTCAATGACATTTTAAGTAAGCTTACTGCTTACTTAAAATGTCTTAACTGGCAGCATGGATTCTGTGAGGAGTGATATGAAAGAAAAGGAAGTCAGTGATGGCGTGACGAGACAGGACAGAATGGAAGAAAACAACGTGTTGCGTTGACCCCAAGTAATATGGGACAATAGCAGGAAGAAAATGATGGAGTAACATTTTTTAGGAGAGTTCATTATTACCATCATTATTGCAATCGAAAGACATCCACTGTTAGATATAGCCTCCCCAAGTCGAGTAGTTATTATCAAATAACTCTTGCCGCTTTGGGTAAAGCGAGAAGGAGTGTAAGACTTCTTACCGATTAAACGGTATTCCGCAGAAAACATCATTACGATGAATCTTTGATCTCAATTCCAGTTTCAGCTTAGTTAGCACTGGCCATTTGCTGTGTACAACTTTTTTATTCCCACCTAATACAACTTAGTACAAGTGATCTAATCGATTCGCAGCAACATGAACACAACCTGCTTTCGCAAAACCTACGTGGAAGACTGCACTCTATTTATCTATTTAATCTGTGGTACGATGTTGACAAGCAAAAAAAAAAACATCAAGAAATCGCGGCAAACTGATTCTATGGTTCTCCTAGAATTGCTATTTATAGTTGAAGACACTTTATTTCAAGTATTTTCTTCCGTGTACTCGATAGTCGATACTAATTGATTAAAGTTAAAAATAACAGAACTAATAAGCGATATTTTCTTTTATGAAATGGGAGCCATTTCCTTTGGTATTTGATTACAAGAAGATACGCTATGTAGACTTCACTTATTGCCGTAATTATTGTGCTTTTAGGTTAAATCTTGTAATGAGTTAAAACTTAGTAAAAACTGTTTTCTGAATATATCTATATTAATATTCCAAAGCTGAAGAGTTTGTTTGTTTGAACGCGCTAATCTCAGGAACAACTGGACCGATTTGAAAAAATATTTCTTTGTTAGATACCCCATTTATTGAGGAAGGCTATAGGCTATATATCATCACGCTAAGACTAAACTAACTTTACACGCGGGCGAAGCCGCTGGCAGAAGCTAGTTTTTTTTTATAAAATCGGGGGTTCACTAGAAATTACTTCTGTATCGTGGGCGTGATCACAATATGGGATCCCAATAAGTGTCACAACAACGACCGATCCTGCTGGTCTCGCATCCATCGGACTTACCGCAACCCTCAGCAGGACATCAGTCTACTTTGTAAGAGGCCTCACAACGCTACGTCTTCCAGTACGCAGTGGTCACAATATAACCTTTTGGCCCCATTAACCATTACTTAGTTCTGCGAGCAACGTGCCCACTGCCTCTTGCCTCAGACTATGTGGATAACTTTGATTCTCCTACGGATGTCTGCATTCCTGATTCGATCACGCAAGGAAACTCCGAGCTTACCCGGTATGTAACCGGGAGTTACGGTAATATTTTGCTTGGCATGCAAATACTCATAAATGAGCCTTTTAATGTAAGTATAAGAACTGTATAGTTATAATACATTCACTGTGAAATCAAGTCATAAAAGTAATTAAAGTCGTTAAAAGGGGAATACCATTTAGGTACTGTTATTTAAGGCAATGGCGCACGCAACTTGAATTTAAATGATAAATGATATTTACTTTGCAAATACTTTACTTTTTAGTTCTTTAGAGCTTTTAATTTTATTCAGTGTATGTATTTATTGACAGAGTGTTTTCTTTTTAATATGTAAAGTGCTAGTTTATTATATTTTGGCAAATATATTTTTAAAGAGCACTTTTACACGTTTTAAACTAGATGAGACCATTATTTCCTAGCTGACCCTGAGAAGAAAAACCGCAATAAATTTAGGGGTCAAAGTCTGTTTTAAAATCCATACAGCAAATACTTATGTAACGTAACAAGTCACATGAGAACCATATGAGCAGGCTTTTAGAAAAAAAAACCACACATGTTTGAGTGATTCTTCAGTGAAAGAAAGAAAAGAAATAAGCTCCTTGAATGTCGTGCGAAACACGGTTTGAATTAGACCGAAAACGTGACGACCTCAACGCTAGACAACCAAGAAATATAGTTGAAGAACGTTTTTAACCTTCCTTCTACCGAATATTTGTTATGTAGCTGTTCAAAGAAAGTTTGCTAAGCTCTAGACAGAATCTATGCCAAAATTTGATACATTCTCTAGCAAAACAGCAACTAATTATCTTCACTAATTAGCCATCACATCACAATCTCGTTCCCTTAACCTGTTGGTGTTGGCACTTCGGCTTGTTACATTGTAAGACCTATAGACAAGACATAGAGACTGGATTGAGCATAATACTCTCAATTTTGACAAAATATTTTTGGATATATACTTTTTCTTATTAAAGTGAAACTTTTATTACTTCGTCTCTAACTTTTTCGACAGTGTTTTGCATGTCGCGTGACGGTGACGTCAGAGCAACCGAGGCCAATATGGCGGTGCCTATAGTTCGCATCAGCTGACCGTGTAGCGTATAGACTATTACTCATTTGTGCCAGTGCTCCACGTTATTTTGTTTGTTTTTATCAGTGTTTAATATACCTTTAATGGAATATTATTCCGAAACTTTTTAGTTAAATGTCTATAATGTGAAAAGTTTCACTTTTACCGTGGTTTCATAAAAACCACACAATCCTTTTTTTAAATATTTTCTATTTATATTATTGTTTTTATTTTTCACTAGGGAGACCAAATCTGTAGAGCCATTGAGTAAGTTTTAGCTAAAAGAATAATAGTAATCTCAATTTCTTAAACTAAATAACAGGAATAGGTACTTTCACGCGTACCGGGTAAATACTAACACGCAGCGTAGGAAGGCCTCTTTTGGATAAATACCTGGTAACGGCTGTGGGGATCCGATGGCGACACTTAGGGAAGGCCTATGTCGGCTGAAATGATGATGATGTATTTTTTGCGTATTTTAGTGTAAAAATAATAAAACAGACAGTCGCATCGAAACGGACATCATCCCTGTCCTTTTTGACACGACTCTACGGCTAATACCTATGCAACTACTGGCTGCATGAATCGGCACGATCACTTTGTCTCTCTCTCACTTTACTGTCCCTATTCAGTTCATACTTAGTTAAGAAACTCTCAGTCCATTTTCTATATCTATGGCAAGACAAGAACGGTGAAAACTGCACTCAA
Organism: Mythimna separata; assembly: GCA_030763345.1. Taxonomy (NCBI): domain Eukaryota; kingdom Metazoa; phylum Arthropoda; class Insecta; order Lepidoptera; family Noctuidae; genus Mythimna; species Mythimna separata. The sequence goes on from CM061190.1 coordinate 11,386,368, forward strand.
CGTCAAATCGCATGCAAGTCGATGGCAAGTGCGCATGCCTGCGCTATCGGTCAATGTTGCCAGTGCAATAAAATTAATGAATATTCATGCAACAGTCGGATTTACTGTTAGATGACGGAGACAACTTGGCGTTGCTGACAGTACGAAATGGAATATTTTTAATTACTTGGATGGAACTTTCATTCGTTTACCTTAGCCTGATAAAGAGTTACCGGAAAAAACACATACCTATGGATTTTAGTCAGTAAAAGTCGGACACTCTCGCCCAAACCTGAGTGGAAAAAAGGAAAACGGTTAAAAGTTGACTGATAGAGAATGCATTGTTGCATTATGTCCGCGTATATACCACTACAACTGTACACGAAAGTTTAAATAAATAAATTGGTAAATCGTAAACAAATTTTGATTAACTAATGGCGGGATGATACAATTCTAAACTGGTTTCAAATATCAGCTGAGAAACACCAAGAATTTATTTAAATAATAAACCCAATTTCCATCAGATATCTTCAAAACGTGACCCCGCTACGTTTACGAGCATCAATTCGGTTTGGCGCCATCCGCGCGCCGTTCCCGCCAAAATACCACGGTGACACATGTCAAGACGTTTCGAAATCTGAACATTCCGGAAATTCCAGTTTTATTCGTTTGAATTTAACTAGTTAATCCGACAGTTATATTAATAAACTGTTTATTTTAACCTAGTTATCTTAGGAAAATACTTGAAGGAAGAAAATGTTAATTTGTTAAATGATTTATTAAGAACCAAAAAGATTTGATTTTATAAAAAAATTAGCGCTGAAATAACAGCATTAAAGTGGTTTTCGAAACACTTATTAAAGATTCCATAGACAAACTATTTTTTTTAAACGTCAATCAAATGAAACTCAAATTTTCATTGTTATCATGACCCAATTTTCTTTTAAAAGAAAACCTACATCGGCGGACATTACCTACTGTTTTTTTTTTTAATTTTCCAATCACCAGTCGGTCTAAAGCGATGGTTAATTTTAGCGATCAGCCGTTAATTTGTGTCGATTTCACGTCGGCACGCTTATTAGTGGGGACATAAGCCGCCCACTGCATAATATATGAACAGTTATCTGTAACTCTCAAATTAAAAATACCGTTGTTGTAAATAAAGTGAGATGGTTGTCACAAATTGGGCGTTAATTTATTAATGGCTGGTTTCCGTATTGAGAATTGTGTCTAAAGAATGTGCCGAACTGTCATTTGATTGACATTTGGAGGCCGAAGTTAAATTTTTTTTTTCTGATTACTTACAGCTAGTCAGCCTATTTTTATTCTATTAATTCATGAATCCCCGACCGGTCCTATGAGACCGCGCTGTTATTGTTTTACTATTGTGTCTCGTTTTGTGGGTATTCGATAGATTAATAAATAATTATACTTACTTAAGTATAGAAATGGTAAAATATATGAAATATATTTTTCAATTATAATTAGTAAATTCTGAGATATTAGTTGAACTATGTATCATTTTTTTTTTAACATTAAGATCACATTTTGTTAACAGGCAACCTTTTTATACATAAGTAATATTATTATTTAATACACTTACTAATAGTCTTTTTAAATTTCATTCACGATAAAAAAAAAACCGATGTAAATACCCCGGGCACTGGACTATAACAAACTAATTATTATTACTTATAATTTCAATACTAGATAATGTTGTCATTAAAATAAACAATAACTGGCTTTCTACTTGACTATGAAACCTTCGCTTTTCTACTATTTCTGTATTAGCATTACCAACTGAAAGTACAAACTCGAGGTCGAACTAATTGAATGTTCAACTTTTTATCAATAAAACTTTCAAAATTAACAAAAATACTACATTCATATTATACTTAAATAGGTACAATCTTGATTTATGAAGATATAAGCATATTTTTATGTTAATTAGCTCACGCTAAGTGCAAAGTGCCGTTTCGTCCACAAAAGGCATTTTTTTACGGATAATTTGAATAATGTAAAAGCTTAGCACCATTTCCGAACGCTTTTGAACTTAAATAAACGATTTATTTATCTGTGGCATTAGTATTAAGCTGTTAAGACATTTTTTTATCGAAAATAGTTGTTAAATATTTTTATAATTATGGTTATTCGTAAAATTTTATTTTTATGGTAGGTATGTCGAAAGTAATACTCCTCCTGATTAGACCTGCGGTCCATTTTACTTCCCATCAAGTTCCCATCTTGTAAATTAAGGTCTCCAGCAAACGTAATTGCTGTCTCTAGGATATATGATTTTGTGAGTGCCTTACACCTACCGTCTGTTTTTTATACCCTGAAACTAAAATGACAAAAGAGCTGGCATCATTCCTAGATTAAGTTTGACATTAAATGTGTCAATTTGTCTCAGGGTATAAAAAACAGATGATACGTAAAGTGTTTAAGTTCATTTAAAAATAAACCAACCAAAAAGTTTGATTAATGTTGTCAAATTTCAATTTTCTAACCAATGAAAGTATTGCGAAACGAATAGAACTCCAACCTCTTAATAGCCCGCGTTTCAAAGATTTCATAATTAATTTCCTCTAGAAATATCCACGTAATAAACAGCCCAAAGGAAATCCTACTCAACCAAGAACCAAGACTTATTGCAAAACCGTCCACGTTTACCCGCCAAGCAAACATCTGATAAATAGAGATGCCACTATCGACTAAGCATCTCAGCCATTGTAAATGTAATCGATTACAAGCTCTATTATTGTGCAATCGTCAATTATTTTCGCCGCATATTTTATTATAGAAAACGTGTATTTTAAAGGTTAAATCTGTTATATCTGGCAACAAAAACAAGCCTTTGTTATTCGTCTAAACATGACAATCTAAAGAAAAAAAAATCTTATTGTTCGAAATTCGAACTAAAACAGAATCAAGAACAAAAATAGAATGCTCATCATCAAGGTTTCTTGCTGGTCAATTTGTTTTTTTCTTTAAAAAGGTCACAACTGACAGGTTAACAGGTTTAGTCGAATTACGCTGACTTCACCGATATAAAAAAAAACTTGATTGCCTAATCTACATCAGATTGTAAACACGAGAACGATATTAAATTCACTACATACATTATTGTAGAGCCTGCATGTCTAGAATTAAGCGATTGTTTGGAAACAAATGTGACTCATGGCCATCACCACAATCTACTAAACCATATTCCACTAGCAATAAAGTCTACATTGCCTTATCAATTTGGCAGGATGTCAACGTATACACGATACACAGTTCCGAGCTTTTAATGTCATCGTACGATAATAATAATTGCTCGTTTCATGATACTACTGACATACTATGTGTCATTAAAACGCGCTTCGCAATTTGATTGATGCGATACCTTTGATAAATGGCAAACATGATTTTGAATGAGTTCTTGGAAGTAGCGACTTTGTAGTTACTTTGGCGGCCGAGTGATCAATAATGTCACTTATTCGCAAGAAAATCACCGGTAGTAGACGGCGGGTGTATTGTTCATTGTGTTTCCATTCGCTATTTGTGTCTAATTTCAAAAATTAAATAAATTACTACAGATTTACTCTTCAAAAAAACATTTTACAATTTCTACAGATTCAGAGTCAGATACTTAACCTATCACATACCCACAAAACGAGACACAATATTAAAACAATAACAGCGCGGTCTCATAGGACCGGTCGGGGATTCATGAATTAATCTACAAAAATAAAATCGACAAATATTTTTACAAACCAGACCCATGGCCCGTTTTTTCATACCATTATAAACATTTGACAGTTGAAACCATACTTTTTTCTGCTCCAAAGAGGTCAAAGACTCCAACTTTTTCACCAACGACCATAAATTCAAAAATCTCTAGGATTATCGCGAGTGCATTAAGAAATCCGCTTAGAAACGTGGCTAGGTTTATCCAGGCCCACCCAGGCAGTTAATATCTGGTTCCCTGAGGGGCCGCCGGTTGCATCAGCGGAGCCGTCAGACAATAGTACACCTCAATAAGGAAGCTAGGCTTTCCTAGTCGTGTCTTATGTAAACTCCGCTTAACTTTAACATCATATAATTATGGCGTTTATGTTTGTTTTCTTGACATTTATTTGAATATGGAACTTGTTCTTTTGTCACAGTTTTATGGTGAACGTGTTTTTTTTTTCATTGTATTATTTGAATATGGAACGCGATTTTTTTTTAATAGTTTTATAAGAATGAATTAAAATTTCTGTCGTGTCTAGATTTGACTGATTTATCATTATACAGTGAATCACTATTTCCTTTCCAGTAGTAAATACTTATACTTAAGTTTACTACTACACATCTTATCATGAGTCACACACAATTCAAACAGGATCAAGGTTCTTCAACACAACTACGATTCCATTGCTCCGTTTGCAAGCAATACATTCATCACACTACTAAGAAATCTATCAACATACGTCAACATAGACTTCCCTACATAAACAACTAGATTTAGTATACAAACAACGTAATTTGGACTCACTGCCACAACTAACAAACTCCCAACTTAAAGTTACAGGTGGCGAAAAAAGGAACTAAAAAAAATGTATGGAATTTGACATTTAGTAGCGTAATGTCTTAACAAGCAGCGCCGCCGTGGAATGTAAAGTTTAAGTTGGTAATCTTATAATGTTACCTCAAGTGTGTGATGACCTCATGTGAGAATCGAGCGTTAATCGTTATTTACCTTCCATGGTGATGACGTCATCTAGCGTTGTACAAAGAGTTTATATGTGTAAGGTATTTTACGTAAACTCTATTTTATTATCTATAGTTTTGGTTTACGTTTGGTTTCAATCATGTGTAGTATTGTAAAGTATGATTGTTTTCATGTAGTTAAATTAGTTAAATTCTACTGAATACATATTCTGTACACATACCTAAATAATAGTTTTTAAATATTTATTTTTAAAATAGATATTGAAAGCATTAAAAAACTATTTCCGGATGACAGCGATGTGGAGGAATACTTCGACGCCTGTGTATTTTGTTTTTGTACTTACATGACTTACCTACATACTTTAAATGTACAGAGATAGGTTATAGTACGTGAATATTAAAGCTTTTGCTGCAAGTAGGCACATAAATATTGCAATTTACTTTAACCAATAAAGTTATTTTCATTTAGGTAGGTATTACTAAGGAAAACACAGTTTGTGGTGAGGAACTGATACTCATGAAATAATGCTTAGTAACTAACCGTGTGTTAGTCATCAATTCTTTTTAAATTAATTACTCAGATACCCGCGAAACGAGACACAATAGTAAAACAATAACAGCGCGGTCTCATAGGACCGGTTGGGGATTCAAACGTTAATATAGAAGTCTAAATTTTGAAATATGTAGGTATAAATGAACTAATCTAAGGCCTGTCAGAACAGCGGGTTTGTTTTAAATACACAGTTCCCGCTCTCTATATATTTACTGTACTCTGTGGTTTCCGCCTTTACAGGACCCTGGACTGCAGAAGGCAGCTATGTTACTTCCCAAATCTACCTAGGTTACTTCCCAGGTATATTTTGATTAGTAATTAAAAGTTAGATATTTCCTTTCGTTCTGGGTGGAGCAGACTTTCAATGACTGACGAGTCATTTGATAATTTCTCACATAAAAAAGGTGGTTGTCATCTTCATCCATCATTTCAGCCGAAAGATGTTGACTGTTGGACATAGGCCCCCAAATAGTCGCCAAAATGACCGATCTTGTGTGTTTTGCATCCGTAGGATTCCCGCGATCCTCACCGAGAGGTCGGTCCATCTGGTCATTTGTGGGAGGCTTTCCAAAAAGGTGAGGAGAAGGTATATATGTATAATAGCCACTCCAGGAAAAAGGGGGTTATCAAAATTACCACTGTACGCAGTGACCGTAATAAATATCATGAAACCACTGACATGCGGAAAATAACAGATACATAAATACTTATTAAATTATTTTCCTGAAAGATTTAGGGAAACATTATAATTTAGTCATTTAACTTTGTCTTTGTCCAAAATAAACCTTGTGAATAACCAAAAAAGGTATTAACATAGGCATAGATATAATTCGTCAATTGTGGTCACATGTATTTGAAAGTATTTTTAAATTATTTGGACGACACGGTTGGTGCAGTGGTTGAACGATTGACTGTTACACTACGTGTTGCAGGTTCGAATCCTGCACGGAACAAGTATTTGTATCTATGAACTACGATAAGAGTTTCTGATCTAAGTGTCAAAACTCTGCCCTAGGATTTACTCCTGTATCGTGGATGCTTTCACAAACAAAAAAGCTTACATATACAAGACAACTATTTGTAGTAGATAACTGTCGGTTAAAGATAACTGTTTCTAAATTAATTTTGGAAGATTTTCCCAAAACAAACAAACATACATACATACGTCTCTACATCAACGATTGCATCACTGCTTGCCATCAGGTGGGATCGCAGTCAAGCACTAGTTTATATAAAAAAACAACACATTAACATTATTATTACATTACATTTTGTTTGTTGTTTTATTTTCATTGATTTTTTTTTATAAACATCACCTTTGTACCTATTTTACTGTTTCCTTCTTTTTAACTTATATTTTGTGCACTATACCTAAACGGTTATATGAATGGTTCAATTAATAGCAACGTAATTACTCAGATACCCGCGAAACGAGACACAATAGTAAAACAATAACAGCGCGGTCTCATAGGACCGGTTGGGGATTCAAACGTTAAAAAAAGGTTGTATAAATAAGGTTGGTAGTAAGTAGTTGTCAAGCCTCTATGTTGTTGACGTGTAACTGAGTAACGGTAGTAGATTGGAACCATGATTGGTACCGAGAAACCGATACCGGCCTGATACCAGACTCATCGCATTCCCTGATACAACCATCTGCATGTTAAACTTCATCCTGACAGTGACATCGGGTTTACATAGCGTCGATGCGCGTGCATAACCGCGGAACAACAGTTGGTAAATACCGCGTATCGGCTTTTGAACAATTTTGCAGGAGGTGAAAAAAACTGAATATCTTATACATTTGACTATATTTTACGGGTCTTATTTCTTAAATTTACGTTACCGGGTAAATCACAAAAAAGTTAATACATAGTTCAGCTCGAAAAATATAGTCAAATGACTAAGATATTCAGTTTTTTTCACCTTCTGTAAAATTGTTCAAAAGCCGATACGCGGTATTTACAAACTGCTGTTCCGCGGTTATGCACGCGCAGCGACGATAGCTTTGATGATTGTTTTTTAAACTTTGAGGGCCTGTTTCACCACCTATGATTAAGTTTTGAGTATCTTACTTGGCAGATAATTTCATACAAATTCTGTTCCATTTTTGAATTTATTCAGTGAGTAGTGCCTACTCGGACATTGTAGAACAGGCCCTTAGTTTAAAGCTAATTAGAGATGGGACACGAAAAGGTTGAAGGTTGTTTTATCGATGATTTTAATTACATTTTTTTTAATTGACCCGATTAAAAAAAGGTAGAAGGCATTTTCGATAAGCAATCATAAATAAATATGCTTAATTATCTACAACAACAAAAAATCTGTAGCTAAGTTGTGAATTAATATGTAACAAAACATTGTTAAAATTTAAACTATGTATTTTGTAACTAAGTATCAATGGTTTCTAACAAACTAGTAAATACTACGTTTCAACGAAGTCAATCAATAAAATAAAATCAATAAACATACCTATTTAAAAACACACCGACTGCGGAAAATCCATAAATTCAATACAAATCACTCACAACAATAATGTCTTACTAAAACACAAAACGTTCACCATGCAAGCACTATAACAGAACGAGACTGAACGAATATACGCACATGTCAAACACACGCGGAGTTTAAAAAAAATAAAAACAGTAATGGCGACGTGCGCTACTCGTCCTCTTTAGGTTACAACAGCGACTGACTCAGTGAATCACGAACAAGGCAAAATAATACCAATTAAACACCACCACTACTATTATTTACGTAATATCATTTAATTTGCATGCGAATTTGGACTCTACTGCCTAGAAATAAGAACATAGATGACGAATTTAACGGTAGAACGAGTAAGAATTCTTAAAATCGTGACGTGTTTTTTGTGTGACGTGCTAGCGAGTTTTATGAATGAAATAACGTTGAGGCTCTAACAATTTCCATGAGTTATGGAAGTTAAGTTAACAGTGAATTAAAGTCTGTTTTTAAACCCTGAGACTAAATTGACACAGGCAAATGTCAAACTTACAATAATAATGATGCCAGTTTTTTTGTGCTGTGTGTGTGTCAAGTGTAACAACCCACTTAGTGTCATTTTAATCTCAGAGATTAAAAGACTAAGTTAACAGTGAACTATAAACTTTTAACTGCACGGCGTTTTACTAGACTAAAGCTGGATATAAGCCTAGACGGAGGGAATCTTGGCATAGTAGCTAGATTTATAACGGTATGTTGGACGACATTAAACTTTAAATCAACACGTAAATACACCGGTTTAGAATTAAACAGGAACGCTGTTAAATAGTCTCGTGAACTTATATGGGCACTAATATGTGCCTTAATTGCAGATTTTGCTTAGAAAATTAGATGGCAAGTTGGCAACATGGAAAATGGATCATTTTTTTACGTGAGAAATCATCCAATGACTTCTAGTGACTAAAACCCTTCTGTTCCTTCTTTGCCTTCGTAACAAAGCCGCGGGGTTCATTTTCATATAACCCATGGTCCTACTAGACTTCGACCCTGCTATGCCCCTAAGATTTGCTGACATCTCCTTGAGGCACGCGTGGAAGAACGCGCTGTCGACGTCGAATATAGGAGTATTGTAGTCAGTGAAATTCTGATAGTCCCTCTCACTCCTCCCAAAACAAGAAGAGTGATTCGATAATTGCTTACCGAAATAAAAGCATGAAACGTATCATTTTAAAATCACTTGCCAGTGCATACAGTTATACCTGTACCATTGCCCCCAAATACGCCAAAAGTATCACGGAATATCAAATAACAGTTACGATAAAGTACGAAACTTATGACGAAAGTATTCATTTACACGCTGAATATTTGGCAAAAGACTGGCCTGTTTATAGGCACAATGTGACCACAGATGCAGTTATAAATATCACAAGACCACATGTAGCTCAGTGCTCAACCTTGCAGATACTACGTAATTTAGGTCGAAATAAGACTACAGCAATATGATATGAAATATATGAATATGATATGAAAGGATCTTAGATCTTCTACGCAAAACGTGTAAGCTCTAAGGCGGTAATCCAAGCCAATCAGTGTCGAGAGTTACTAGCTGGATCTATGATGATGAATCAAAGCATTTATATCAAATAAACCTTTTACAAGGACTATTTAATTTTCAAAAAGACAGCCAGTCAGAAAAAAAAATGCACATTCCAAAGCGTAGATCTCCCTTGAGAAACATGTGCTAAAAACTTAATGTACTTTTACACTCTTAAATCACGTAATGTATTACAAATATGTATCTTGAAAGGAAGTAATTGATAGAACAAAACTACCACCAAAAAAATCTTACACAGAATTGAGCAAATGCGTTTCTCAACATGGACGTGAGGAATATGTCTAAAACAATATTTCCAGCAACCAACAAAACAACAACAGCTTATAAAAAAGCTTGAACGTAGAACTTGAAAACAAAAACCATTTTACCCGCTATCATTCAACGTTATATTTTGGCAGATGATTAAGATTATAAATCTTACTCCAGTCTTGCCATGAAGTTCCGTGTTACCCCAGTTAATGGGTTGTGGAGGTCTGGTAGGCAGCCGCTCTTCAAAAAATACTTATATTCTGCTAAATCCAGCTTGACTGTTAGCCGACCCCAATATAGTTGGGAAAAAGGCTAGGTAGATGATGATGATAATTAAGCTTAGAAATCAAGAGTTTAGGAACGTCACCATTTTCGTAGCACTACCGTCTGTATTTCCTCAGCCATAAGACTCCACTCCTGGCTAACCCCTTACCCACATTCTGCCACAAAACCCAGACAGCTTTTGTCATTCAGTAGCCCACAGCAAAAAGGCTTGTAATTATAATAGCTAATTAAAGCTTCCTACTGGAAACACTAACGATGCTCTCACTTTGTAATTCAATGTGTCTAACTGTGTGCGTAAACTACGAAGGAGGAATAACAAGGAACGATGGTAACTACAAGAATGCTAGATGCCGATTGAGGAATTTTATGGCGGTGTTTTCCTAGAACCCTGTGCTGTACCTTCCTGATTCCTGACTCATCAGGGAACTTATTTTTTTGTAGCAAAAACTGGATTGGTTTCCTCCTAAGGTCTTTTCTAAGCTTCCAAATACGGTCTCTTTGTTCGTTTGAAGCTAACCGCAAATAAAAATGGAAGACAGTTTGCTTTAAAAAAGCTTCAAGTAACCTGTGGTGCCTCTGGTATTGTAGATGTTCTAAGGCGCCGGTGACCATTTACCAACAGGTTTTTTTAGGAAGGGGAATCATCAGAATGACTTCTCCCGCTCTTGGGCGGAGCGGGAGGGCGTGCCAGACTCTTACTGACTTAACCGCACCCCGTTCCTTCGTTGCCTTCAATCTGGGGGACACGGGCTTACCTTTCTGAATTGGTGAGGCACCAGCCTATCTGCCACTAATTCCAGATTCAATGGAGTAAGGTAAAAATAAACCAAAAACATCTATTAACTACTTCGTTCATTCGTTATTATGGTGATGTTTTTAGTTGATATTTTAAGAACAGATTTAATCTGCTCTAGACTAGTTAGAACAGATTGAAGCAGGTTATAAATACGATAGTAATTATGATTGCCTCTAAGACTATGCACTTTCAACATTGCCCGTTAAATAGTTATATTTCGTTATCGTCTCAAATATTAACAAGATTACAAAACAAATTCAAGTTTTAAAAGTTAAAACACTATCTAAAAGCTAAAGACAAATTAATTTCTAGATCCTTTGCACAACAAAATACCGATCTAACTTTGATTTAATCACATATTTCGAGACAACCTTCACTGTTTTAATAATATATTGCCAACAGTCAATTGGGAGTGCTTGAGAGGTCGCCCTGAAGGTCGTTGGAAGGCAAGTCATCAGTCCCACGCCTGCTCACCTCTTGGTGATTGATTAAATCAATAGAGGTGCTCATTAATTTATAGAATTAATAGATGCGTCGTTCGTTACCTCGCGGTATTAGTGCTTTTACCTTGCCATTTTAAAGATAGTAATAGTTTTCTACTTTGTCTATTTATGTACCGTAAATCGTGGCAACTTGACCATATTTCATGACAAAAAACGAATTATTTTTTTTACCATAAGACGCATAGAAACTGAAACTATTTGTTGATAATTATAATACATTTGGCTCACTTTATCCTAATCGTCATTCTATAAAAACACTTATTTGAACCTGTAGAAAAGAATTAACAACATGGGTAAACATGACAAATTTTTGGCAACATTACCTACACACCATATTCATCATGTATTGCATATTAAAGGGTAGTTGAGGTAAAGGTGTCCTAAATTACGATTACTATTTCTAAAAATGAAAAGAATATGAGGAAATCAGTAAAGATAGCGGCAACACAGGCAGTAGGTAAAGTTGCCTTGGGGTTCATTGTAATCTACATACAAATAATTTGTAACGCTCAGGGTTGTCAAAAAACAGAAAGTGTTTCTATGAAATATATATTTTATAAAATTTAATTAATCTAAAGGTAAAAAACAGCACAAGTCCGACTTTTCTACGGTTTCGTTTTATGGGGGCCATTTTTCTCTGAAACAAAAGGTATTAAATAAAACTAAAGCTCACATGCGCGCAAACCCAATATAACTTATCATCTAGGATATTCACTATTATGCTGTGACATTTAGGTATTTGAAAATAGTTACATACAAACAAGAAATACTCATGCTTGATTTAGTGCCAACCCTAGCTGCCGGTAAAGTTGCCACAAAGCAGTTAGTGGTAACTTTACCTAACTTCAACCAACATTACCAAAGCAGTTTTTTTCAATAAATTAAAGAAAATGCAATTGCTGACATTATAATAGTAATCCCAACCGTAATACACATACAATATTAAAATTTCACTTACCTGTGACAAATAGTTAGGGCTCTGTGAGCACAATTTTGCAACAATTCACTCCTAGCATGTTTTCACACAGTACACTGTAACAGTTATTACTGACATAACAGCAATTTTGCCTGTACGCAAAATATGATAAATGTTGCCTTTTAATGTCTAAAAAATACTACTATTACAAAATAGATTTCTAGTAGGCAGATTTTTGAGATAAATAAGTTTATACCGAATACCTATAGTATGGTAATGTTACCAAGGGTTCGGTAAAGTTGCCACATTTTACCGGTATTTGTTTTGGAATACGGATAGTCAGAAGCCAGTTAATCTAACTCTAGTCTTGCCATGAAGTACCGTGTTACCCCAGTTAATGGGTTCTGGAGGTCTGGTAGGCAGGCAGCCGCTCCTCGTATAATACAGGTATTCAGCTAAATCTGGCTTGACTGGAAGCCGACCCCAATATAGTTGGGAAAGGATAGGTAGATGATGATGATTTGTTTTGGAATGTTGCAATAAGTTTAGAAACAGAATAAAGTCCCAATCAAAAATTTTTAAATAAGAGTTATTTGATGAATTCCCACTTCAATAAATAAGGGTTTGATTATGATGTCTTCGACAAAATTTAAGTGAATGAAAATTACGATTAGTTTAATTTATTTCTTTAATTCATGAATCACCGACCGGTCCTATGAGACCGCCATGTTATTGTTTTACTATTGTGTCTCGTTTTGATCCCTCTATGTTACTCAAGTCATTTGCTTACCTTGATACAGCTAAATGCGAAATATAAATTAAGTATGTGTCTTAGTATATTATTTACGGAATCAAGTTTAATTAAACCACAATTTAATTGCCTTCCAAATATCTCATTGGTTTTTTGTAACTTCACAATTATTTTATGACTTCCTTCGTTTTTAACATTTGTTAATAATAATGTATGAGAAGACTTATTGTATTATAACAGCTAAGGAGGGATGGATTGTGTGAGGACTGATATGAAAGAAAAGGTAAAGGGTAGTATAGTACGACGGGTAACAGGATGGAAGAAAAAAACCTGTTGCACCGACCCCAAGTAACATGGGATAAGGGCAGGAAGAAGAAGAAGAACATAACTAAAGACATTCCTAAATTATTCAACTTTAACGAAAAACGATTAACGAAATTCGATCTCCTAACACTAACAGTACCAGCCCTATTATTTTAAGAAAGAAAAAATATATGAATGCACAACGCACTTACTAAACGCAGTCGTCAGAGTGCGTTGACCTCTTGTCATATCGCACTAGCAGCCAGCTGCGAACCAGTCGATAAATCGCACAGATTTATCGATACTCGTGTTTTGTAGGCCGATAACTGTAATTCCTTTGCTTGACTTTTATTCTGTACAACACGTTTATGACTGACCCAAAGATTCTAAGTTATGTAGTTAGAGGGTAATGTCAAGAGCGACTGAAATGCTTGGCTTGTAATTATTTTCGAGGACAATCGTGAATCGTAAATTGTCTAACAATAGACACTTTAGTTATTGTAATTATTTGAGATGATGGCGGGATATTTTAATTAGGAAATGTGTTTTTGAAGTTGTCTGCTTTTTAAAACTAATATATTTATACGAGGTATTTTTAAGATGGTAGAGTTATTTATTTGTAAATGTATTTGAATCGAATAGCCATAAATACTTGTTTTACACAACGTATCGTAATTTAGCCTATCACATACCTGCAAAACGAGAAACAATAGTGAAACAATAACAGCGCGGTCTCATAGGACCGGTCGGGGATTTATGAAATATTTTTGTAAACTACTAAAACATTTCTTGAAGTTCCCTCTTTTCTTATAGAATAAATACTGGTGTAAATTCCAACCAGTACAGGAGCGATCTATATTTTATGTCGATATCTCCTAAATCTCCCATCACTAAACTACAAGGAGTACATAAAATAAAAGCGCGTCATAATATCCTGCGCCCGCGTCGTTGCGCGCACACGTGTTCTCGATCATCTCACTGGCTCTCACTACAATGCCGCCTCATCTGCATTTAGAACACTTTCACGATCGAATCATATTCTTTTGAACACTTGACTTTTGTATTTTAAGAGCTATATGTTATCTTGCTTTAGTTCTGGCCGTCTGTGAGTAAGACTAAAAATATTACCGATAATGAAACAAAAATTACATGTCAAATAATTTCCTCAGAACGATTACAAAATTTTCAAGCCACGAACATTCAAATAAGCAAGTTTCCTTAAACAAAAGCGTCGTAAACAACAAACCACAGACAATTCGCCATAAAAACAACAAAATACAGTCGCAGTTATGCATCTTTTGACCCACTTACTTTATTACAAGGGCTCGCCCTCTCCGACACGAGCGGGTGAGAATAATATCAGAAACATGGCTTAAACAAGTCGGTCATCAAGATAAGAGCTAGGCTCAATGGCCACAGTAACCATAAAGGAATGCCTACTATTTGAACGATTAGCTTCTGTATAACCGTTTTTAAAAACATCGATCATTCTTACAGTTGACAACTTCTAAATATGAAGGTCGAATCATCGGTCTGTTTATAGGTTAAGTTTCACATAAATTACGCTAAGTCAATACTAAATGTTCAGCTTGACCTAGATCGATAATTTTATTCCTGGTACAATGAATAATGCAAACTTAATAGCCATATAATTTTAATAATCGCTCGAATTATTGTTGATTGGCACTAATTCTAAAATTATGTTTTTTATTATGAAATATTTTTTGACAGTTCATATAGGTATCGATAAAATACGGGACACGATTAAATGACCCCATCACTATTCATAATCCAAAAAGTTCGTAAACATAGAGTCTAAATGCGTGGTGTTAAACTAAACAAAAACATAGCGTTACGTTTCTTTAAAAGGCATATGTTTTGTGTGTGGACAGTGACTTGTCTCAACTGACACTAGCTATACAAAGCAAAGACAAACATAGTAAAAGAGTTGCGACAAACTGGCTGAAAAGCCACTTGTACAGAAACACATTGCTACGAATTGGAACAGGACACAATAAATCTGTGAGGGATGAAGAGTATGTTTAACCTAGACAACAACACAACAGTTACACGGTGTAGACACGGATGAAGAAACATATTGAGGTTTGATAGATATTTGAGATCAAGAAAGAAAACTTTTAACTCAAAAGACCCGTTAAGTTCAGCTAATATCGTTCCTATACTAGACAGTCAAAGTCAGCAGCCAATTTCGGTTTGAAATTATTCCAATTTCGCGTCTGGAACTGCGTCCTTTAAGGGGGATGTTCCAGGTTGACCCGCGAAATTCAAATTTTCTTACGTTTTTTGCAATTTGAAAGCCAATGGTAAGTTGTATGAAGTTAAAAATACTTAAGCGGCTGTGAAACGCAACTAGTTACATAATTATAAACATAAAAATCATCAATCAATACAAGCCTCCAAGCCCACCTAAGTGCAGGAACGATTTTTTCGAGGTCAAAAACGTTCCTGCAACTAAATGAGTTTGGAGGTTTGTATTGATGTTTTTTATGTTTATAATTATGTAACTATTTACGTTTTACAGTCGCTAAAGTATTTTTAACTTCATACTACCTACCACTGGCTTGCAAATTGCAAAAAACGTAAGAAAATTTGAATTTCGCGGGCTAGCTGAAGCATTCACCTTAACCGGAAAAAGTAATAAAACGCCTCTTCCATTCGCCATTTCACTCGTTCGTTTATGTATCTGCATCTTTCATGAATGAACTGAAAGCCCATTAGATTGACTTTTGCATAACGTCATGTAAATATTTCGACGTACGCCACATCAAAAACGAATGCCAACATTGCCAACGCTACTGTCAATCTGTCCGCATTCGATTCCAATTTCAAAATAGGAATTCCAATGAAGGATAAAGTTAGAAGATGGCCGCCACCGTGCGCGTCCCGAATTACACAGGATCCGTTGGTCGCGACACCGTGTATTTTTGGTAATAACCATTAATTATCATCTTTCGACTGCTGCGTTAAACTGTTTATCCATTTCCGAAGATTTTATTACGCCGTACAAATTTATTTTAGCTTGAAATAATAAATTAAGGTTAGACCATAAACTAGCGTCAATTTTTTAATTAAATTAGACAGCATTCCGATGGCGGACGGCCATAGATTGTATTTGATGGATGAATGTGAAGTTCGTAGCTATGAGACAAGATTTGGATCGTAACCATTTATAAAATTAAGCTGTATGTTAATTGATTTACGATAATTAGGATGCAAAAACACTTTACATAGTAGATAGTAGGTTTTATTTAAAGTTGAGAAATCATGCAATAACTTCTGCCGCTCTAGGTACGAGCGGGAGGCGCGGCATGACAGACTTTTACTGACTAAAACCCACTCTTATGTTCCTTCTTTGCCTTACGGGTTTTCCTTTCAGAAGAGAACCCATGGCCCCAGTAGGTTTCGACCCTGCTAGGCCCCTACAGTTATGCTAACAACTCATTTTGGCGCGCGTAAAACATTACGTGCCGTCGATAATTCGGGTTCGGTCCGGACGGTTACCGAAAAGCCGGACGGCGTGCTGGGTTTTAGTCAGTAAAAGTCATATACTCTCTTCCTCGCTCCACCCACAGCGGGAGGAGATTAACAATTACCCAGCTCCAATGAGATGAGCAATGGTCTGCAAAGACACCATCTTTATAAATACCTAGACACCTCATCCACGATATTTACTTGAACACAACATCCTCACATTAAATCATGGATGTTGATTTCTATCTCACGTTTTTCCGTAGCTCTGGGCGACTTGTGAATTACTTTTGCAAACTTTAGAAAGTCTTTGAAGGGCCCGTTCATGGTTCAACGTGGTTAACAAAAGTAAAAGCCTTTACTAATACTGTAAAAACATGGAGTCATGGTTTTTATGTATTATTTTCACTCATAAACGTGTTAACTAATAAATATTAGAGCTATTAGCTATATCATCATCTACCTAGCCTTTTTCCCAACTATATTGGGGTCGGCTTCCAGTCAAGCCGGATTTAGCTAAATACCAGTATTTTACGAGGAGCGGCTGCCTATCAGACCTCCACAACCCATTAACTGGGGTAACACGGTGCTTCATGGCAAGACTGGAGTCAGATTTACTGGCTTCTGACTATCCGTAACGACTGCCAAAGATCTACAAATGACAGCCGGACTACGGCTCACTCAAAAAATTCATAGGGAATCAAAAAATTCATCCACATCGATGGCAATGGAAGTGCCCAGAACGCTGGCAGCATTGCCACGTTGGATAGCAAAGCTGCTTCGTTGACCGAAGAAAAGTCCAGCCCTCTGGTCACGCTGAAGAGTCGACCAGCTGTTTGCTGATATTCCAAACAACTCGATGAGCGCTCAGATTCCATGGCCTTAGTGTTTCAACCCCAAACAGCTCAACCATAATATAACTACCGAGTTATGAAGTTAGTTTTATTTAATTTTGGTCAATATTTTACACGCGCACACGAGCAATTTTTGTCTCCTTAACTAATCGGTTTTTCACATCAAATCAGTCGGTTTGTAAGTGACAGAAACAAAAAATAAGTTACTAGGCAACTAACATGCTCGCTCCGCCCTGTGTGGGAGATGTGACGAATTTGAAGAGTTTCTGAACCCAAAAAAAAACAACAAAATCATCCATATAGAAAAAAACCGGCCAAGAGCGTGTCGGGCCACGCTCAGTGTAGGGTTCCGTAGTTTCCCGTCCGTCACAATAAGTGTCCCCAATTTTTCAAAAACTGTTCGTCCCATCAAATTCAAAATAATTTTCCTAGAAAGTCTTTATAAAGCTCTACTTTCCAGATTTTTTTCATTTTTTCTGAACTTGTGGTTCAAAAGTTAGAGGGGGGGGGGACACATTGTTTTTCACTTCCGGAGCGATTATTTCCGAAATTATTGCTATTATCAAAAAATGATTTTAGTAAACCCCTATTCATTTTTGAATACCTATCCAACAATATATTACACGTTAGGGTAGAAATTTAAAAAAAAAAACAATTTCCACTTTACATGTAAGGGGTAGCCCCCTTACATGTAAAGTATAAAACATTTTTTTCCAATTTTTATTTTACCACTTTGTCGGCGTGATTGATATACATATTGGTACCTACCAAATTTCAGCTTTATAGAGCTAACGGTCACAGAGATTAAGCGAGGACGGACGGGCAGACATGGCGAAACTATAAGGGTTCCGTTTTTGCCAATTGGCTACGGAACCCTAAAAACCTGCAATATGTTTAGGTACTTATCTTCGCTTTGATTATCCGTAGGTCAATCATTGTAATAAGCTGTCTTTACGTTGTGCTAAAAAGAGCCTTATTATGACTACACACAATTATGTCTTAGCTAATAAAAGATGATTTATTCTCAGACACGTTCCATAATTCGTTACAGAAAACGTAAAATTAACCAAAACCGGAACGTCTGTCGCGTGGCGCCAACACTGAACGCACCAATTAACGTAGAACAGCGTTAAACACGGCTCTAATAAGAACGCATTGCTAAAATGAACGCACCCGTTCAGTGACGTCATCGGTTATGATTAGAAGAGCGTTATTCTTTTTAGGTGCTTTTTAGGATATTTACCTTACAGCTCGTGGCTAGATAATAACAGCCGCACGGTTCGATCTTCAAGGTTAAGCTACGCTTGCCAAGGTTGGTCTGTGGATGGGTGACCATCTTAACATACCGAGTTTCCTTCGTGAGACGGAAAGCACGTTAAGCCGTAGGTCCTGGCTGTAATTTATAGATCTTTGGCAGTCGTTACGTATAGTCAGAAGCCAGTAAAGCTGACTCCAGTGTCGCCATGAAGTACCGTGTTATCCAGTTAATGGGTTGTGGAGGTCTGGTAGGCAGCCGCTCCTCGTAAAATACTGGTATTCAGCTAAATCTGGCTTGACTGGAAGCCAACCCCAATAAAGTTGGGAAAAGGCTGGGTAGATGATGACCTTAGTTCTCTTGCTCTGTATCTCTGGAATGTCTTAATTTCTAATATGATCAGGCATAATAGTTAAACAGTTGATTTTTTACTGATTGACGTACATATTTCTGTACGCGATATAACGGTAAAAATAACAAAAAAATCGATCCGATACGGAATCTTTCATGTGCGAGTCTTAGGCCGGCTTTTTAGGGTTCCGCGAAATGGCAAAAACGGAACCCTTATAGTTTCGCCATGTCTGTCCGTCCGTCCTCGCTTAATCTTTGTGACCGTTAGCACTAGAAAGCTGAAATTTGGTACCAATGTGTATATCAATCACGCCGACAAAGTAGTAATATAAAAAATGGAAAAAAATGGTTTTATTAGGGGAAAAAAACACTTTCCACTTTACATGTGGGGGGGCCCCACATGTAAAGTGGAAAGTGTTTTTTTTTTTAATTTCAACCCTAACGTGTGATACATTGTTGGATAGGTATTCAAATGAATAGGGGTTTACTAAAATCATTTTTTGATAATATCAACAATTTTGGAAATAATCGCTGTGTGTACCCCCCTCTAACTTTTGAACCATAACTTTAGAAAATATGAAAAATATCTGGAAAGTAGAGCCTTATAAAGACTTTCTAGGAAGATTACTTTGAACGTAATGGGACGAACGGTTTTTGAAAAATTGGGGACACTTATTGTGACGGACGGTAAACTACGGAACCCTACACTGAGCGTGGCCCGACATGCTCTTGACCGGTTTTTTAAATTCCTAAGTCTCGTAATGAAACACAATGTTTAATTCATACGGACATTCTTAGATTTACTTGCTAGTGAGCCAAATGTTAGGACCGTGTAGTTTTCATTGAGCTTTAAATATCCAATTAGTACCTTACAGATCTAATTAGTACCTTGTACTTGTTTAGTGACATTACTAATAGACTAGACTAATTTGTGCTTAGTTTAAAAGAATATACATATTTTGAATGTGGTCCAAGCTTCTACAGTGCGAACTAAGCGTTTCGCCTCGTCGTTTATACCACATAGTTTACATCGACGGACTGGAACAATATGACTGCTGCGGTCTTCCCGTCTAATTATAATTTGGGTGTCTTCAAGACTAGAGTGAATACAATACAAAGACTAGGCTCTTAATAACTAGTCTGCCTCAACATCAACGACTGCAGCATTGCTTACCATCAGCTGGGATCGCGGTCAAGCATTAGTTTATTTTATATTAATAAAAAACCGGGCTAGTGCGAGTCGGACTCGCGCACTGAGGGTTTCGTACCAACCTACCTATAAAAACAGTTTAATTCTCGAATCGAGTCTTGAAGAATTTTCAATTTTTTTTTTCTTGTGACGTAAATGAAAATTTTCAGTTTTCAGACTTTTCCCGATATTAGTGCTATAATACCTTGCTTCGTGCCAAATTTCAAGATTCTAGGTCAACGGGAAGCACCCTATGAGTTTTGATTCCTTTGACAGTGTCGAAATGTACGTTTTTTGCAACATAAACGGGCGTATCTTTTTTTCCCGTCAACTTACAAGTTTGATTTTTGCACAACTTCAAGGGACCGCGGATTTCAATATATGGTTTTAATTTCAACTTGATACCTTCACGCGTTCCTGAGAAAAAGGGTCTTGACAGACGGACGGACAGACGGACAACAAAGTGATCCTATAGGTAAGGGTTCCGTTTTTTCCTTTTGAGTTACGGAACCCTAAAAAAGACTAATCTTGTAATTATTATTGGTATAAATATTATCAAACTAATATTCTACTCATCCATAACAGGCTGTCTTCATAAATCGGGGTTCATTATTACCTGCAAACAAAGCAAAAACAGAATTAGTTAAGTAGTGTTTAATTTTATCTATACTAATATAATAAAGAGGTAAAGTTTGTTTTTTTGTTTGTATGAGGTAATCTGTGGAAGTACTGGTCCGATTGCTAAAATTTTTTCACCAATAGAAAGCTGCTGTATTCCTGAGTGACATAGACTATATTTTATGTACGCGGGCGAAGCTGCGGGCAAAAGCTAGTCTCTAATAAAATAAGTAATTGTTACGGTAAACACTAAGTAAGTTGCTGAAACGGGTAAACACTACACAAGATAGACTTGGACAAAGTGACAGTTAAAAATGCAATTTTTTTAAATTTAAATAAAAAAAAAACTAATGTGGGGTGAAAAACTAAGCTGTATTCTGTATCAAAAACTAAATAGTTTCTAAACTTTGCACGACCTAAACTAAACACAAACCACGCGAGGCAAAAGAAAAAAAAATGTTCCAACATAAATAGAGTCACAGGAAGCATTCTAATTTAATATTTTTATGATTCTAAACAGAGACATTATTTTTGAAAAAGAAAAGTATTAACGCTCTCTCTTAATAGTTCTGATAAATCTAATGCACCATCTTTATTTTATCCATAAATAATAATCTAACAATCAATCTAACTAAAAACTATTTTATGCAAATACATAAACAAGTTGCAACCAAAGAGTCTTTATATGCACATCCTAAGTCCTAACAGATCAATTTAGTCTTTGTTACGGCACGGCACTAGCAAGTTATGTGCTCGCTAGATATGTGGTAGAATGTTGTTTTTATTCCTTTGTGTCTGAGACCTTCCGTTTGCTTTGTCTTTACATAAAGAGTAATTAAGCCGTCGTTTACCGGTTACTTAGGCGTGTTTGTGGAGAAAAAATGAGGCGGACGAGAATAAAGCATTAAGCTACCAAAGACCTGTGAGAATTTTTTGAAAGAGTTACTACGTCTATGGAATGCAAATGGTAACTAAAGGAATACGGGTGGGGTTTAGTCATTACAATTTTGAGACTTTCTCCCACTTCCCCGTACCGGGCATATTTGATGATTTCCCGCCAAAATAGTTACTGTCATAAGTAACACTTCACATTGCTCCGCATCGCTCTAAGTAGGAGCGGGAGAGTATCAGACTTTTAGTGACTAAAACCCACTCCGTTCCATCTTTGCCTTCATTCCAGGGCCCTGAGGTTCTCATTAGCATAACTATGGCCTCAGCAGCCTTCGAACCTACTGAGCCGCTACGGTTTTGCTGACACCTCCATGAGGCGCGCCTTCTCTCTCTTCTCTTCTTTCTGCCCTTATCCCATATTACTTGGGGTCAGCGCAACACGTTTTTTTCTTCCATTCTGTCCTGTCGTCCGTCACACTACCACTAACTCCCCTTTCTTTCATATCGGTCATCACACAATCCATCCATCTTTTCTTTGGCCTCCCTCTCCCTCTCCATCCATCCACATTTACTTGTATGCCAAACAGGTACTTTTTTGAAAGAACACAGGATCGTTATGGTAATGTACCTAACTAATTAACATATTCGCAAGACGAGTGCTGTTTTATATATGGTAAGTTGTCCCACATTGAACCAGGTAAATTTCAAAGTCTCATAGTGGGCTGGATGTTCAATCAATGCCTTTAATTTTTTGTGTATAGTTAGCATATTTATTTAGCTTCAATTTTGTAAAACATTAATTTCTCATATTCCTTATAGTTTCGGTGTAAAACAGGTTTTTATGAAAAATGATTTTTGGTTAAATGTGTACCACCGGTGGTACACATTTAACCAGGGTATCGTCCACATTGAGACACCTTATTAACGATGTCTTCTAGTTCAATTTATAAGGTAAATACTTTGTAATAATAATAATAATAAACAGTTATAATAAAAATCAGCCTTATATTTATAAAAATCACTTTAAATCATATGCAATTAAACCGAGAGTCTTAGTTTTATACATCACAAAACCTTTTCAGTCAAATTCTTATCATATTTTAATAATAAAAACAAAAGTAACAATTTTTAATTATAAAAACAAAAGTACCTTCCATAATATAAAAAATTAAAATTAAATTAAAATAATTGTAAAAAACACTCCTTTAACGACTGGGGTGTACATAGTAAACCGTGGTTCAATGTGTACCACCCTCAGGTGGTTCAAAGTGAGACACACCACGTTTTATCACTAAACTCAAAATGTTACCGGCAAATCAATCTCTTAAAATCACGAATTATAGCGCTTTTAATTGCTAAATAACCGTAGAAAACAGTGTACATATAAATAAATTGATATTATTTAAACGAAAAAAGCTAAAAAAGAATGAAATTGGCAAAAAATATTTACTTTTTGAGTCAGTTTGCTTTCGAATACTCCTCACACAACAACTTTGCACGCGATCGCCACGCAAACTAGTGGGCAGAAACGGAACGTAAATACCTCTCTTTCACTCATATTAGTGCGGTTTGGCAATGTCGCATTTTCGAGATTCGGCGGTGGTTCAATGTAGCTGCCTGGTTCAATGTGAGACACCCGACCCTACATGTACATCAAGCAATGCGCTTCCCACGCTGGAGTTGTTGCCAATGACTTCATCGCCACTTTTATGTTGAATTATAATTATTTATAATTAATCATTCATGTGCTAAGTAATGTGGAATGTTAGGTACTTTAGTTTTTTTGAGTGAAAACTTCTTTGGTGCACTGAGCATTATGCGACTAGTGGATGAAACGAATTACGTTGTCGAAACCTGCACGGTCCGGACAAAGCGCTTTGCTTCGTCGTTTATACCGCGTACGTCGAGGGACTGGAACAATTTGCCTGCTGCGGTATTCCCATCCGATTATAATTTAGGTGTCTTCAAGGCTAGAGTGAATAGGCTCCTAATATGCTAGTGCGCCTCACCATCAACGATTGCATCACTGCTTACCATCAATCAGGTGGGATCGCAGTCAAGCACTAGTTTACAACAATTAAAAAAAAATGGAAAGAGCACTTTGCTCGCAGAACAGATGATTGATTGTTGAGGCCGAAAGATTCTGGAGTGCCGACCATGTCCCTGAAGGCGCAGCGATGAATCGACTTACAAGGTAAACCGATGACCTGGTGAGGGTCGCGGGAATCCAATGGATGCGAGACGCACAGGGCCGTTCGTTGTGGCAACACTTGGGGCGAATGCTATGTTCAACATTGGACGTCTTCTGGTTGAAATGATGATGATACACATAACAGATCAATAGAGATATAACAGATCTTTCGTGTAATGTAAAGCTCGTTCGAGTAAAGTCAAAAATCCCTTGACTGGCCTTTTGGTCTAGTGATTAGTGGCCCTGACTGCTATGCCGTAGGTCGTGGGTTCGATTCCCACCCAGGACAAATGTTTATGTGATGAGCGCGTTCATTTGTTCTGTGTCTGGGTGTAATTTATCTATCATATTATGTATGTATTTAGAAATATATAAGTATGTTTATCAGTTGTCTAGTACCCATAACACAAGCTCTGCTTAGCTTGGGACTAGGTGGCGTTGTGTGGAAAGTTGTGGAACATATATTATATTTCTTACCAACTCTTCAATATTATGTACTTTCTTAGTCAAAACTTCAATGACCTATCCACCCAAATCTAGGTAATGCCTAAAGAATGAAGCGTTAATGAAGTCCTAAATAAGCAAGAAGTAGCACCACAAAACGCTGCGTCACTTCCGCTACAAATGTCAGACGCATGCCTCGCCAACTGACCTGGTTTCTCAGACTTAATGATGAATACATTCTTACGAAAATACTACAAAAAGTTGACTTGAAGATGAGTAGTAACCTATCACATACCCGCAAAACGTGACACAATAGTAAAACAATAACAGCGCGGTCTGATAGGACCGGTCGGGTATTCATGAAACAGGTTATGTTTTGATTGCCCGTAGATTCGCCAAACTTAATTGGCAATGGCAGGGTACTGTGATCGCAGAACAGATGGTCGATAAGGACGGAAAGGTTCTGGAGTGGCGACTCCGTACTGGAAGATGTAGCGTTAAAGGCCTTCTACAAGTTGGAACGATGACCTGGTGAGAGTTGCGGGAATCAGATGGATGCGAGACGCACAGGGCCGGTCGTTGTGGCGACGCTTGGGGGAGGCCTATGTCCAGCAAGTCTTTCGGCTGAGATGATGATGTAGCCAAAGCCGCAGAGCCTAACTTCACACTCGCCAACTTATAACGGACGATCTGTACTTGTCTGAATAACAGTAAGTCAGGGGCAAATGGTCGCTTACAATGTTTTTCCTGAAAACACTCGCATAGTTCTCACTCAAACGATTGTCCAGCCCACTCATATAGTCGTAACTATAAATTGCCGCCAATTTCCATACCATTAGCCGACCATAGACACTGCAAACATAACCAGAAACTCTGATCAATTGTCTTTGGTCGCAGTCTAGGTGTCTATGTAAGCATTATGGTAAGGTAAGTATCTGAAATTCATGTTACTACCGATTCCATTTGACGTCTTGCACAGGACAGGGATTAGTGATTTTGGACAGAATATCCCAGTTTCTCAAATGCCAGAGGTCGTCAACATAAAACGTTTTTAAGTGGGAAATCGTTCGGGGCTGGGCGTGGCAGACTTTTATTTACTAACTAACATCCACTGCTATATTTCTTCTTAGAGCAATGGTGGCCCAGTGGTAACTGCCCCGACTTGCATGTTGTGGGTCGCGGGTTCAAACCCAGTCAGGCTCATTACTTTGTGTTATTTATTTCATTACCACTACTCTCAAAACGGTAAAGGAAAACATCGTGAGGAAACCGGCATGTCCAAGAACCAAAAATCGAAGACATATGACATCTGCCAATCCATACTGGGCTCGCGCGGTGGATTATGGCCCATTCCCTCTCCTAGATAGGAGGCCTGAGTCCCAGCAGTGGGAACATTATAAGGCCGATAATACTAATGCTAATATTTCTTCTTTGGCTTGGCAGGACCCCGGGTTCGCTTTCGGTCAAACCATGGTCCCAGTCCCAGTAAGCTCTATGGTTTTACAGACATCTTCAAACACGCGTGGTATACGTCGCGCCGCTGCCGTCGACGACTCAAGCTCGGTTGAGACGCTTTCTAATACTCTTTTATTTTAATAATATAAAATGGTGCTTGATGGTGACCTCACCTGATGGTTAGCTAAGAAGAGGACAGGTAAGCAGTCGCTCCAAGTACTGGTACGGTCTGTGTCCTATGATAACTGACCCATCTTAGAAATATATAGGGAGAAAAATATGGGTTAGGGCCTATTTCACAATGTCCGAGTAGGCACTATTCACTGAACAAATTCAAAAATATGACACAATTTGTATGAAATTATCTGTCAAGTAAGATACTCGAAACTTAATCATAGGTGGTGAAATAGGCCCTTAGACAATAAGAAACCTAAGCCAGCCTCAACATAGAAAAGAGTTGGCGGGTTAACTGGCTGGCCTGTTGGTCTAGTGGTTAGTGGCCCTGGCTGCTATGCTGGAGGTGGTGGGTTCGATTCCCACCCAGGACAAATCTTTGTGTGGTGAACACGATCATTTTTCTTGTGCCTGGGCGTAATTTATCTATAATATGTATGTATTTAGAAATATATAAGTATTTTTATCAGTTGTCTAGTACCCATAACACAAGCTCTGCTTAGCTTGGGACTAGATGATGTTGTGTGAAAGTTGTGAATAAAAGTTGGCTATTTCGACGTACAGCAGATGACAGAAAGATACCAAAAACACGATACAAAGAATGAAAGCGTTATATAATTCAAAATGTTTAGCTTCCCTCACCTGTGCTCTTGCCATCGACCCACAGTATACCGTAACAGCTGACATAAACTCACTTTCAAACTTCGAACAAGAGTGAAATCAGTTCCCCAGTTCCCAGCGTGGAGGAAATACCCAGGTCCCACCGGCCCAGTGGCCCAGGCTAAGGCATCATCAGTATTCAGCCAACGAAGCGTAGTCGCAGGCAATGGCTTATGAATACTGAGTGATCATATTAATGTGCTAGTGGCTATGTAATTAATAAACATTGTTTACTTTTAAATAAATAAAGTCTGTTCGATTGAGTGGTTTATTATTAGATCGATTGACAACTGTCAATTGATTTAAAAATAAACCATAAGAAAACGTCCAACCATTACCATAGACAACTATCTATGGTAATGGTTTGACAGCTTATCTTTTTTTCAACAGTATTTTGATACATAGTAGGTATATTAGGACTAAACTTTAGTTTTGCGTGATTGTGGTATAAAAATATAAAATAAAAGTGTAAAACAAGTTAAATAAATTGGTATCACAGTCAGCCATGGCGTGACAACAAACGACAATGTTTTAATTGTGTTGTTGTTAAACAAATCTTAATGACAAGTAACAAGCTAACTTCTATGTAATTCGACACAGACTAATTGTGAGAAAAAGCTACTTAGTTAATTAACTTATTAACCTATCACATAGTAGCAAAACAATAACAGCGCGGTCTCATAGGACCGGTCGGGGATTCAAGAATTAAGAACTAGCTAGGTGCACGCGACTTCATCCGGTGTCAGACTCGTAATACAACAATGCATATTTGGGCACAATTTTAAGAAGTTTTTTTTTGGCCAGTTCCCAATTAAAAAAAAAAAGTAACAGTTATCTTCCAGCAAAACTCCCGTCAAATGCAGTCCAGTAGTCAGTTTTAGGAAGGAGAATGATGATCTAGTATTGCTTTTAAGTGAATTAAGTGAAAGTACAAATTTTTCCTGCATCATGCGGACAGATCCTGGATAAGGTAAGCATATGGGTGGGAATGGCCACAGGAAAAGAAGGATACAGATGATGAAAATAACTTTTTTTGAAAAGAGTAACCATGGAGTTTCTTGCCGGTTCTTCCCCTTAGGAAACGATTCGAAACGTGGACTAGCTTCTGACGTTTTATAAGTGCCCAGTGCCCATGTAGGCCCATGGGCATGAATTAAATTCATTTGAATTTGATTTGATTGATTTTCATTTGAGCTTTCATATTTCATGGTGACAATTTTTAAGGAGAGTCATCTCTAATTTGGGACTTTACTTCACCACGATGGAAAATAAATCAGTAGGTATGTCAAGTTTGTCTGATCGTAAATTAGAATGACACGTAGTTACTCAGATACCCGCGAAACGAAACACAATAGTAAAACAATAACAGTGCGGTCTCATAGGACCGGTTGGGGATTCAAACGTTAATCAAATCTCCCATTTTTTCCGTATTGTTTATTTAACACACACATTAATTAACAAAGTGTATAAGAATAATTTCTCGATTTATATGCTGCGAATGATCTACATGGAACGACAAACAACAGCTTTGTGATGAATTACTCTGTAACACTGTTATTATACAATCAACTTGTAATTTTCCGTAAGTACGTATTTAATCTTTATTTTTCTTAGAAACGACCTTCGTTTAATTCCTGCCAATTAAAAAACAAAAGTATATGTCTATATGGGAATGTTTGAATACTTCCTTCGTTTGTTTTCTTAGCGTTCTTAAAAAAACAAATTGTCTTTTTATATTTTTTTACCCTGGATACTAAGTCTTTTAAACCATAACCAATGGTTTGGTAA
This sequence comes from Mythimna separata, assembly GCA_030763345.1. Lineage (NCBI taxonomy): Eukaryota > Metazoa > Arthropoda > Insecta > Lepidoptera > Noctuidae > Mythimna > Mythimna separata. The sequence goes on from CM061190.1 coordinate 11,414,832, forward strand.
CACGCAAAGGTACGGAAACCAAAAGTCCTTATTTCATGCCTCCTTCGTTAACATTTTTGTGTCGCACGCAAAACAATGTTAGCAAAAGTTTTGCGCTTGCTAACAGTAATATCGTAAGCAAGCTCACCACAGGCGAGTCATGGTAGCAGACAGTGACAAATGGCCCAAACTGGTCGCGAATGGGCAGGAGACACGCCACGCCGCGACGCGAAATGTTCCACTTCTGATTAGGAACAGGGTTGCCAGTTGCAAATAAACAGATAACAAGCAGTAAAAAGATAGCGTGTAAAAAAGGAACTCAATGAAAAACAAAAAGACTTTGGGAATTTATCTTCCTGTTGCGCATATTCAATTGGACTTAGAAAAGAAACAAATAAATCCTCAGTATGTAAGCAGACAGTGATTTTCATGAAAATAAGAAAATATTTTAGAGAAGATTTTATCTGAGTGAAATGCCAGAAAATCCTATAACGCCTAACAGTAAATGCCGACTCAGAAGTAACAAAGTTTAATTCTCAATATTTTGGGAACGTAAAATCCACAATGTTAGGAATGCGAGAATCACAAACTTAGGAGCATAGACAAAGTAACAATAGACTCAAGTTTTTCGTGTCCCAGCACGTACATACAGAGAATCCTAGATCGTGAACAATAAAACATTCGACTTCCAATTGAGCGATCAATTCACAGAACAGCAGTTTTAGTAAGGAATAGAATATTCTTAGAAAATATAGCTTTGTTGGGCTTTGTCCACGAAACACAGCATTTTAAAACAAGGATTTTATTAGTGAACAAATGCCGACCATTGTGGTCTTTTTTCTTCTTTTTTAATTCGGATGTTCGTACTCACGGTTTTTTAAAAATAGAACGCATTCTTGAACATGTCTGACTGAGCATGAGGTTCTAATACAATCTCTGAGTCAGGAAAAGTATTATTTGTATTATACAAGTGTAAAAAGACCGATTTAATTTGTTAGGAAAAATTGATAATTTTGATGTTTGTTCTGAAGAAAGTTTACTAATAATACATGGAAAACGATTTTGAAAAAAAAAATTGACTTTGGCTTATATATATCTCCAGAACCAGTGAAAAAAACTATCCCAGTGATAAGTAGAATGGGTCTTTTTAGACCGTTTTCACATTATCCGATCCGATATCGGTGTCGGACGCCGATACAATATCGGGGTAAGACCGTTTTCACATTATTCGATCCGATATCGGTATCGGACTCCGATACGATATCGGGGTAAGGTAAATGTTTGAGATATGTACCTGTCTTTCATATTGTCCGACCCGATATCGGATATCGGAGCACAGCATTTCATACATTTTACTTACCCCGATATCGTATCGGCGTCCGATACCGATATCGGATCGGATAATGTGAAAACGGTCTAAGTAAAATGTATGAAATACCGTGCTCCGATATCCGATATCGGGTCGGACAATATGAAAGATAGGCACATATTTCATACATTTTACTTACCCCGATATCGGATCGGCGTCCGATACCGATATCGGATCGGATAATGTGAAAACGGTCTTAGGGCGATATTATAGGTATATATGTATTGAGTATTCCCGATAGAGTTACCGTCGCCCTCGGAAATGGAAACTGAAAGAAAACTCTGGGTTCGAAATTGTCCCAAGGAAACAAATTTCCAGAATAAAAGTATTCTACGTGCTATTTACAGGACCTGGTCTACCCGTGTCCCAATTTCATTTAAATCTGTTCAGCCAGTCGAGCGTGAAGAAGTAACAAACCTACACACAAACTTTTCACCTTTTTATTATTAGTGTGACCATGCCGATCACGGAGTGGGCAACCCTACACATTTCATAACACGATTATAGTTATTTCACTGCAATTTATTTAATAATATAATTTTCACATTTAATAAGGTAACGGTATGGGTTCCGTGTCGTCATTAAATGTGGTGTCCACAGATTATTTAGTGGATGCAGTAACTTCATTATTTGTTCGGTCGAGCAGTTCTATGATGGATCATGGCATTGAAAACTATTCTAGGAAATAAGCCTTAGAAAGGACTTCAAATTGAAATAGGTACCTATGTAAATTTAACAGGACCGGTCGTTGTCGCCACAACATCATCATTTCAGCCGGAAGACGTCTACTGCTAGACACAGGCCTCCCCAAGCGTCGCCACGCATGAGGAGGCCTGTTGGATGGCTGAAATGATGATGATGATGTAAATTTTATGGATGAAAGATAACACTTAACTAAACCACGGTGCATATGCACAATACGTTTTGGGAATTCTATTATAGCACGCACTCTACAGCTAACGAGTAGTATCTTCCAAAATCTGATTTTCCTAATAGTTATAAACTGGGGCTCATTAGGGCAAGAGTGAACAAATCGGGTTGATGAATGTCACATATCTACCAATTATTATAACATTCCTTCTTTAATGTAGCAGAAGTGAACTGTGAACATGTTAGTATAACACAGTTTGCGGTGTGAACTGTCAACCAGTTCTGCAACGACTCGTAAAGCTTATCATCAATCCAAACAAGATAAGAAAAACCCTCACAGAAAAGTTAGCCCCACTAACAGCCGTTAAATTACACGGACCATCTTAAAATCTGACACTCGCTGTCAGATCAGCATAAAATGGCGGCAAATGCAAATCGCGCGGCACTTCAAAGCTGTGTTGCCACTCGTAAAAATTAAGGTCCGCGGTGTTGCCAACAGCAGTTATTGTTATTGCTGCCTGGGCGGTCCGTGAATTATGGGAGGGCCTTTTTGATTTATTTCCCTCTGAGATGGTATCGCTTTTGAGAGTGATGTGACATTTGCGAGGCCAGAATATTCATGAACTTAGGTGGGACTAGTTTGTTTTAAATCTGGTTCTTGATTTCTATACAGCCCGTGATATTTCTTCTTACTCCCTTCGATGGTAAAACTAAACGCTAAAAAAAAACCAGACTGAATAGACAATAAAATGATTGTAGAACTAAACTTCTAAAAAGATTTAGGTTTATTTGAAAAATTTCATTCATTAATTCGAGATTTACAAAAGCTTGGTATATAAGACTCTTTGATCCGTTAGGTACAGCTTTTCCAGGCTGAATTAGATGAAAATTATTATGAGCTATAAGAATCGGTAAATTAGCAGTTTTTATTTGTGTTTTTAAAGCACTTTTCCTACTGTTCGCGACTACCTACCGAACGCGTAGCTTCATATAGGCGTTTTCATCACACGACACGATGGCACGACACTGCTGCTTCGTCGACAGTCTCATAGTTTTATATGCAAGCTTCAAGCAGGTGTACACAAGCTACGCGTTCGTGGCCAGTAAGCCATAATAATATTCTTTACAAACATTACAAGCATAGCGCTGCTACCTACGGATCTGATTAACCCATAAATTCTGATGACTAGCTACCTATTTCAGCTCGTCTTTTTGGTCTGCAGCTGACCTAGTTGGCCCAATCCTGGCCAAACTGGGGCGAAACGTTTTAATGTAAATTCGAGTTCGTAGTTGGTACCAAGTCTGTACCAGCTACTAACTGTAAGTAGGTACTGAAACCTATATTGTTGGAGATTAACTAGGAATATGTAGGTCTTAGCTTCTACCAGCAATTGAATAAAATTTCTGATTTTAGGAGCCTACCCGTGTGCCCGTCCAGATCTTTAAAGCCGCCATTATAGCCAAGGTAACAATCTCTGAGAGGACACGCTAGAACATACAGAGGCAGAGGTGTACCCCGCTTGGGCGGAGCACCGCCGTGTCCTTAAGACGATCACGAACGAACGAACGACCTCTCGTGCCATGCTCTTGTACGAGCCATAGTCTAGAGCGAGGAATCATCATCTCAGCCGAAAGACGTCCACTGCTGGACATAGGCCTCCCCCAAGCGCCGCCACAGCGACAGGTCCTGTGCGTCTCGCATCCATCGGATTCCCGCGACCCTCGCCAGGTCGTTGGTCCACCTTGTGGGAGGCCTTCCGACGCTGCGTCTTCCGGTACGTGGCCGCCACTCCAGAACCTTCCGTCCCCATCGACCATCTGTTCTACGAGCAATGAGCCCAGCCCACTGCCACTTAAGTTTGGCGATTCTTCGGGCTATGTCGGTAACCTTAGTTCTCTTGCGGATATCTTCATTCCTGATATGATCGCGCAAGGAAACTCCGAGCATAGCCCTTTCCATTGCTCTTTGGGTGAGCGAGGAATAAAGACAGCCATTCTGCGAAGCTGTAATGCTAGCGAAGGAGGTAGCCGCAGTGTAGGAGTGAGTTTTAATCATTAAAATTCTGACACTCTAGAGCGGGAAAAGTCAAACGCATCGTTGTTCCTAAAGTAACCAAAGCTTTACTAAGCTTTTGTGAACACAATCACACATCATCAGACGGCAGACGTCCACTACTGGTCTTAAGCTTCCCCCAAGCGTCACCACGACGACCGGTCCTGTGCGTCGTGCATCCATCGCATTCCCACGACCCTCGCCAGGTAATGCAATGTTTGGCTTTAACGATATTCTTGAGTTATTGTTAGCTTATCATCATTATCATATTCCCTTCTGCTGGTACCTATATAATATAATAGTTACCGCTCGCCCTCGTCCTCGTCAAGACATCGGTCCATCTTGTGGGAGACCTTCCAAAGTGTCTTTTATAATGATGATATCATCATCTCAGCCGAAACACTTCCATAGGTATAGGCCTCCCCCAAGCGTGGCCACAACGACCGGTCCAGTGCGTCTCGCATCCGTCATATTCCACGACCCTCGCCAAGTCATCGGTCCATCTTGTGAAAGGCATTCAAAAGCGTATTCCCATACGTGGTCCCACTTCAGAACCGGAGTACCTACCTGTCCAAAATACCTATTCGTGCCGAATCGGGAATAGCTTGGTTTGCGAAATATAAATACTCCCAGAACCTTTCTTCCCTACCTACCATCTGTTCTGCGAGCAATGTGCCCTGCTCAGTCATACATAATATTAATAAAACTTATATTTAAATTTCCGTACGCAAATGCAGGACTCCGAAGATAGAGCGTACATTATTATGATGATTAATTTATGATAATCACGGCGCATTAGTACCCCGCTTTACCTGCGCATGAGTTGTACTCGGTGCGTGGGCGCAAGTGTTGTTTGTTTTGAAATCTTTTGTCTAGACAAGCATTGTAGAAGATTGGATAGTTAGATAATTAATTTGTGTTTATTTATAAGTTTGTCATTGACATTTAAATGTCTTTTTCTGATAGGATCTAAACTGATATGATTTTTAAGGTTCCGTACCTCAAAAGAAAAAATGGAAGATGATTGAGATTCGTTGTGCGTCTGTCTGTAACCCTTTATCTTGTGATGTCAGTAGGCTTCGACCCTGCTGGGCCCTTATACACTACTCGTATTTACTAAAGTATTGGCCCGAAAACCCAATAACCGGACAAACTTGACCCGGCTATAGGAATGGGAACACTTATCGTATTAACTTCGTTGCTTGTACTCGTATTTTTACAAAACAGTCTAATATAAACGAAGCTCTATCGGTATCTGACTAGGTTTTCCATCGATACACTAAGAAGAAAAAGAAGAAGAACGAAGCTTTTGAAGAATTTGACGGTAGAGTTCTGATAGGCAATACTTAATATGAAGGCTGATTTTAAATCTTACAATAATTATGAAGATAGATATTAAATAAAAAATAGCACATCCAAATACGCATGTAACATGTAAACGAAGCTGCAGTGAGAACAAACGGTATAGGTGGCTAAAGCAAACGTCAGTTAGTGCGTGACACAGATATTAGAGTCCACAAGACATTCGGCACAAACCTTCTGCAAACACTCCGCGACAGTTACCTGATACTGTTGTAGACTCTAGTGTGACAGCTGTGATCTTTGTCAAGCTTGCGGGGGCCTGTTTACAAATAATTTGGTCCAAATGTTAACTCGCACAGGAGTACAGGACCGTTCTTTATGGCGACGCTTGGGTCGAAGAACGCCCAACAGTGGACGGCCCTTCGGCTGAAATGATGATGATGCTCACTCGGTCTGGTAAGCAGGCTGCTGTTAAAGAAGTCTGCTCTAAGAATAAAATGGGACCCATACTCAATCGGCTTAGCTGATTCTTTGTTTTTTCCAAAGTAATTTTATCCGAACAGTCTATTTCTCTCTTGTAATACAGTAATACTAGTACAAGAATAACTTAAAAATCACACAGCACATTCTCGTGCGGCACTCCTAACTTATTGTAAACTTCATGACGAGCAATAGACCACTTACAGCATTTTTACCAGGGACCGGACAACCCCGCTTAAGAGTTAAGCCTTTGGACTGGGTAACCCGTTCATGAGGTAACTCATATCGCAGTGTTACCTTTTGTTCGAGTTACACTCTCGGAACCCAGCGAAAGGGTTAACACTTTTAATAAGGTAACCGTGTGAAGGGGTTAACCCCTTCGATGACTTAAGCCTTTCAAGAGGTTACCTTCTTGAAAAGCTTTTTTTCGTGTTAACCTGAATTACCTAATAAACTTGAGCTGCGTGTAGGTGGGGGTGCTTGCACCCGTGCGGCGCCTCATTGCTTTACTATTTTTATTTAGTTAATACGTACGAAATTGATAACAAGTGACGCGTTTATTTAAGCGAGTTAACATTAATATTTGTTTTTCAACTTTATTTGGATGCAATTTAATTTGTTAAATTCATTTCGTGGATAGTGCATTGATTAGTTTGTTCGTTTCGTTATCGACTTGTGTGTGCAGTTTTCGATTCTTTGGAAACCTGTGAAACTTGAACTAACTAAGAAGCCAAAACTCTTCTTAGTTTTTATATAATGTAGTGCTAAATTAGAGTATAACTATCAATCTAGCATGATATTTTACATTTGGTAGATAAACACAAACAGATGCTATAAGGTAGGCCGCGAAATTGAAATTTAGTCATTAGGCATACAATTTTTTAGGGTTCCGTAGCCAAATGGCAAAAACGTGATGAATGAAATGACGGACAGACATGGTGAAACTATAAGGGTCCGCCTTATAGTTTCGCCATGTCTGTCCGTCCGTCCGTCCTCGCTTAATCTCTGTGACCGTTAGCACTAGAAAGCAAAATTTGGTACCAATATGTATATCAATCACGAGGACCAAGTAGTAAAATAAAAATTGGAAAAAACTGTTTTATTAGGGTAGCCCCCCTACATGTAAAGTGGAAAGTGATTTTTTTTTTATTTCAACCCTAACGTGTGATATATTGTTGGATAGGTATTTAACCTATCAATACCCGCGAAACGAGACACAATAGTAAGACAATAACAGCGCGGTCCTATGAGACCGGTCGGGGATTCATGAATTAAAAATGAATACGGGTTTAGTGAAATAATTTTTTGATAATATCAATAATTTTGGAAATAATCGCTCCAAAAGCAAAAAACAATGTGTGTGTGTCCCCTCTAACTTTTGAACCATAACTTATAAGTTTAGAAAATATGAAAAAAATCTGGAAAGTGGAGCTTTATACAGACTTTCTAGGAAAATTGTTTTGAACTTGATTGGACAACCAGTTTTTGAAAAGTTGGGGACACTTATTGTGACGGACGGAAAACTACGGAATCCTACACTGCGCGTGCCCACGCTCTTGGCCGGTTTTTTTTTTGTGGTTTTGACATTTATAGTGGGTACCTACATCATAGCTACAGGACATACATCATATACATTTTATAAGAAGTTTTTGTAGCTGACTGTACAAAAACACGTCACATTTTTACGTTCGAGCGAGTTGACGACAGAAAAAGTAGATGAAATCTGAAGGTGCCGACTTGCGAGCGCTCGCGAGTTTACAGTAGCGAGATAACGACCAAGCCGTAAACGGCTTGTTCTAATACTTTTATTTAGCTCTAAATTACCTACATAAAAACTAAGAAGAGTTCTGGCTTATTAGTTAGTTCGAATTTTCCAAAGAAAGAGAGATTTTCCAGGTTTCCAAAGAATCGAAAATTGCACACACAAGAGTCAATAACGACACGAACAAATCAATCTATCACTATCCACGAAATGAATGTACCAAATTGAATTCCGTACAAACAAAGTTGCAGAACAGAGATTAATGTTTATGATCAAACTAAAAAACTATTTAACATGCGTTTCAATAAGCGGAATGGAAGATTTAGAAATACTACTGAATAAGAAATGACTCTTAATAAAAAAACGACTTGACCTGGCAACACTAAACACGTGTACACTTCGGACTGACGAGAAGATCACCGAACTCAAGGAGGAATTGAGTAGGTTACGATGGAGTATTCTGGGATTATCCGAAGTCGGAAGAAAGGGGGGACACGATAATTCTCAAATGTGGTGACCTGCCCTATTTCCGGGAAGGTGACACTGAGGGAGAGCAGTCCCAGAGCGATGTCGGGTTTTTAGTCCACAAGTCCCTTATGAAGATCTAGAGTGTGTCGATCAGGGTGGCTTACCTTATACTCAGAATATCATCAAGATATTCGCTGAAGGTTATACAGGTTTATGTCCCAACCTTGACACACTCCGACGCCGATCCAGAGCCGTACATGGTTATAAAAGTATTTTTTTTTTTTAATTGTTATAAGCTAGTGCTTGACTGCGATCCCACCTGATGGTAAGCAGCACCACCGCATGGTGCATTTCACCGTGGTCATGTGGAACTTTAACGCTAAACTGGGCAAACGAGACGGTGACATTACATCGGTTTGGATTTGGATGTTCGGAACCACCGGGAACACCTACTGGCTAGCTGAATGGAGAAGGAGGGCCTCTACATGATGAACTCCTTCTTCAAAAAGCGTGAGCATAGGAAGTTGACCTGGTAAAGCCCCGGTGGTGCAATTAAAAACCAGATTGACTTCATCTTGTCATTCACTCTTCATCAGCAAATATTCAATGATGTCTCTGTGATCAATGCGGTGAAAACTGGTAGTCATCAGCTCATCGTGAATGACATTGAATATAACCATCAAGCTTGAAAGATCTCGACTGGTGAAGCCTACGCTCCATCCAGCACAGATCCACCACGGACGGATCCGCACGGACAAACCGTCGTACGGCAAGTATCCATCCTTACGTTGTTGAAACTTGCACGGTCCGGACAAAGCGCTTTGCCTCGTCGTTTATACCGCGTACATCGAAGGAATGGAACAATTTGCCTGCCGCGGTCTTTCCATCCGATTATAATTTGGGTATCTTCAAGACTAGAGTGAATAGGCTCATAATAAACTAGTGCGCCTCACCATCAACGATTGCATCACTGGTTACCATCAGGTGGGATTGCAGTCAAGCACTAGTTTATGGTAGGTATATAAATCCAGCTCCAAAACTTCGAGAGCTTTCAGCTTGAACTGCACAATCGTTTCGACTGCCTAGATAGATCCGTGGACCGTGGAAGAGTATAACGAGGGTTCGTGAAAACTGTGCATACGATCAGGTTTTTGAAGACACACCGTATAAATAACAACAAGAAGCTCCCTGATCAAACTCTCGAGCTTATGAAGAAGAGGTGTGAGATGATTCTGCACTGATAACACAATGCGTGCAGATACCGGCAGCTCAATAGAGGATATCGAAGTCCTTAAAACGCGATCTTCGTCACTATGATACCGAAAGGATTAAGGACGTAATTGAGTGGAATGAGGGCTCCAAAGTTTTTATAAGAGATCTGTCTATTGGGCAGAGTCAGTTCACGGAACTGAAGACTGACGGTGGCAGTCATATCCGCTAAATCGGAGCTCGTCGGAAAGATCGAGGCGTTCTATGGACAATTAGGATACACGTCTATCTCTAAACCCACGGTATATCTAGCAAACGACTTAAGAGCTAGATTGACCCGACACTATCAAAGATATCCCGGACGTCAGCCTGTACGAGATTAGGATGGCTCTGAAGCAGCGTAAGAACAAGGCGCCGGGTGAGGACAGAATTACGGCCGAACTTCTGAAGGCGGGTGGAAAACCGGTCCTTAAGGCCCTTCAGAAGCTACTGGATTCCATGATACTCGAGGGGGAAACGCCACAGACATGGAGCAAAGGTGTGGTGAACTTTTCTTTAAGAATGGCGACAATGCCCTGCTTAAGAACTACAGGCCTATCTCACTTCTGAGCCGTGTCGACAAGTTGTTTTCCAGAGTCATCAAAAATCGTCTCGCGTGCAGGTTCGATGACTTCCAGCCTCCCGAACAAGCCGGTTTCCTAAAAGGTTTCAGCACCTTGGACCTCATACATACGCTGCGGAAGACTGAGGAGTATAACCTGCCTCTCTGCTTAGCGTTTGTGGACTACGAGAAAGCCTTTGATTCGATCGAGACTTGGGCTGTACTGCAGTCTCTCCAACGGTGCCAGATTGACTATCGGTACATCGAAGTGCTGAAATGTTTGTACGAAAACGCCACTATGTCAATCCGATTTCAGGACCAGACCTCGAAACCTATCCTCTTACAGCGGGGTATGGGGCAGGGAGACGTTATTTCTCCGAAACTGTTCACGGCCGCATTGGAGGATGTCTTCAAGATTATGGAATGGAGTGGGCGTGGCATAAATGTCAACGGCGAGTATATCACTCACCTTCAGTGGCCGACGATATAGTAGTTATGGCTGAGACTAGGGAGGAGCTTAGGACAATGCTCAGTGATCTCAGTAGAGCTTTCGAAAGAGTGGGACTTAAAATGAACATGGATAAAACCAAAGTCATGGTAAACAACCATGTAGCACCCGCTCCTATCAAGATCGGGGACTCACTCTCTCACACACACACACTCGAAGTTATGGACGACTGCGTCTAGACAAGCGGTCCAGTTAGGTAGGTCTAACTTTGAGAAAGAGGTCAATCCTCGAATACGACTCGGCTGGGTGGCGTTCGGGAAGCTGCACGGTATTTTCTCGTCCAACATACCACTGTGTCTCATGACAAGTGTGTGTTGCCAGCGATGACTTACGGAACAGTAACGTGGTCGCTCACAATGGGCCTCATCAGAAGGCTAATTATCACCAAAAGGGATAGCCCTTTTGGTGATAATTAGCCTTCTGATGCTCGGATTTTCTTTGCGTGATCATATCAGAAATGAAGATATCCGCAAGAGAACCAAGGTTACCGACATAGCCAGAAGAATCGCCAAACTTAAGTGGCAATGGGCAGGGCGCATTGTTCGTAGAACGAATAGTCGATGGGGACGAAAGGTTCTGGAGTGGTGGCCACGTACTGGAAGACGCAGCACTAGAAGGCCTCCCACAAGGTAGACCGATGACATGGCTAAGGTCGCGGGAATCCGATCGACGAGAGTCGCTCAGGGTGAGTTGTTGTGGTGACGCTTGGGAGAGGCCTATGTCCAGCTGTGGACGTCTTTCGGCTGAAATGATGATGATGACGAATAATGACTGAATAAGCAGTACCTATATGTCATTATGTGTCATAAAATCATGTGCAACAACATTTTTTTGTTTAAATGTAACATTTTCAGTCGTAATATATATATGGAGATTTTAACAAGAGAAAGTCAAAAGTACGTAATGTCAAATGATTTTGAAATAACTTTTTTTTAAATAACTTGGTTATTCACCATTGGCCGCATCCTACTCGCTTCATTTTCTCACTTTAACATATTCAGAAACCTAAGTAGATAGCCAGTACAGTCAGCATGAACAAAACCTCGGGCAATAGCTAGTTATTTATAGTCATGGTTTTCAATCTGTTACTTATTATTTGACTGTACCTACTTTATACGTGCGCGAGGGTTGACGAAAAAAAAAGTAGGTGACATCGAAAGGTTCAAACTCGCAAGCGGCTCGCGAGTTTTGCAGTAGTCAGTTGACGAACAATCCCCAATAAACCAGTAGACATAAAAAAATAATAATATTAAAATGCATAATTATTTAGCATGTGTAAATGTTTTGTGCTACGAGCAAAATTGAACTATAAGATCATATTATAGACTATTATAGTCAATAGCTACTATTCCATGCTTACCTACAAGTCACTCGACAAGTCGATACTCGCAAGAATGGCGCCGACCGCCGGTGGTGTGATGTCACGTGCGGTTTTGGTTATGCAATTTTCAAGCTAATGTCGATTGTAAAGAGTGCATATTACAATGTCATGAGATGGAATGGCTTACCTTGTTACCGTGTTACAGGGTTTTGAAAGGGTAACCCCCTTCGTAACGGGTTGTTTTGACTCGTTCGAAGATGTAACTCGTATCAAAGGGTTTATTTTTGAAGCGCTTAAAAAAACCCCTTCAAAAACCCATTCAACGAGTATCCGGCCGGTCCCTGATTTTTACTTACACCTGTAATGGTGATGACCATAATGCAACAACATTAAAAGTACCTTGAAATAAAATTACATATCACTGTTTAGGAGATTTTATTTGAGTAGAACTGTCACTTTTACTTGGTAATACATCAGGAGTTCCAACAACACTGTTTCTTTTTGGTACGGCAACACTTTTGTGGAACTCGCCACTAGCTATATTAGAATCATAAGTCAACCTGTTTGTTCGAGCAAGGAACATAACATCAGAAATTAGTTTTTGTGCTATAAACTTCTGTTCTTTGGTAATCTCTCTCATTTGTATCTTCAGGTTTGCAGCAAAGGTGGCACAATCGTCTTCTACATCATTTTGTGACATAGTTTGTATACAGGCTTGTGCAATAGTTTGAGGGACAGGAATGGACTGAGCGAAGATTCTTGAAGATTCAGGATCCGTTCTTTCATCTATTTTTGGTCGTTTCTTTGGATGAGGCGTGTATTTCTCTTCGGCGCTATCTCCTGAGAATTCTTCTTCGAAGTGGTCCTAAAAAAGACATAGTATCACGGCTTAACCTAAAGGCAAAGCTTCACTGTCATCATCATCTCCCTAACCCTTTCTCAATTACCACTAACGTCAGTTTTCAATAACCTACCGCAATTCATAGATAGACAGCTATCCCCGATAAACAGTAAGATTCTATCTATCAATCATATTAGTAAGAAATGCTATCCTTCGGTAGGTTATAGGAAAGCAAGTAAGGGCAAAAGGATAGATTGTTTATCTTTAGTAGCCGCAACTTTAGATAAATAGCTTATTGAAAACGGGCGTAAGGCTACTATCGACCCTTGTAATGTTCCCACTATTGGGACTCAGGCCTCCTCACCAGGAGAGGGAATGCGCGGTAATCCACCACGCGTGCCCAGTGCGGATTGGTGGAACGTCTTCGAATTTTTAGATCTAGGATATGCCGGTTTCCTCACGATGTTTTCCTTTACCGTTTTGAGAGCAGTGGTGATGAAATAAATTACACAAAGTAATGCGCCTGGCTGAGTTTGAACCCGCGACCTACAGCTCGTAAGTCGCGGCTGTTACCACTGGGCCACCACTGCTCTAAATTGCATACAAAACTATAAAGTGATGTCAACAAAGTTTTGTTCATACCAAGCGTACAATGACAAATACGAGACTATGAAGCTACGTATCAATGGACAGTAAGCTTTATCAAAACAGAAATTTCCAGTCTAAGCTGACCTAACAAAACTAAAGAAAGCCTTTTCAATAAGAGGTCAGTTTATACTGGAACATAATATGAAGCTGCTCTATTTCAAGCTGACCTAATAAAATAAGAAAAGCCTTTTCAATGAGAGATCAGTTTATACTGGAACTTAATACGAAGCTGCTCTATTTCAGTGTCCCTTCGCAAGTATCTAACTAGTCTCTCTCCCCCTGTTTTACTCGCTTCTGAGTTTGACGCTAAACGATATTGTTATTCAATATCAAGTTTGACGTCGCATTGAAGCAGTCTTTATGACAAAACTGTACATGCAAAAATAAACCTTACTACAAATACTTAAAGTTCTGTTTTCAACGTGATAAAAATCTGCTCTCCTCTCCGAGCCGATCTGTGTGAACGGACCCTTACAACTAATATTACAAAGTTAGTATGTTCGTTACTCCTTCAATTCACGCTGAAAGCGCTCAAGAGTTCTTGGCAGAAGAGTAGACCATGTCCCAGAAAATTAACTAAAATTTAAAAAACCTCGTCTACCCTCCACCTCTCAGGTCCTGATGACCTTGAAGACCTGAACTGATTTCCACCAAACATAGCTAAGAACACTCTCGACTGATATACCTTTCAAACAAAAAAAAACTCATTAAAATCGGATCATCCGTTTGGGAGCTACGATGCCACAGACAGACGCATATACATTTACACACACAGACACGTCAAACTTATAACACCCCGTCGTTTTTGCGTCAGGGGTTAAATAGGATACTTTTTATCTCGGAAGCATTGACATATATATTACTAGCGTAAGGACCAGGCTAACCGCGCGACTAAATGGCACTAGCGCATTGGCCCTAAAATAGCAGTTTAGGGCCAACGTGACTCATTTGACAGTGGTCCGTGTGCGAGAGTCAACGAGTATTTTGCTTGTCATAAAAATGCCTAGTTGTGTGGTAACAGGTTGCAAAAATTATGATACAAAGGTTAAAAAGGAACATGGAATATTGTATCATCGGGAAGTAACCTTACATTAATTTTGTTACCACTAAGCTATTAAATAATCACATTTTAAAGCGTTAAATATTTTACTACTGAATTCCACAATGGCGGCCATTGTGTGGCCGCTACTGGACCATCGAAGTGCACGAAGTAAACTTGTACGGACGTATTGTTTATTATTTATTTCATTGTTGTCCTTAGTGCATGTAATTTTGAGTTTTGGTACCTATCTAATTTGTTTAATATAAGATTTTAAAAAATTAGAAGCTTAGAAACGATACCTAATAAAATTGAAAATTTTATTTTTAAAATATTTGTAAATGTATCTTTCATTTTCTTCACGCTAACTGAGATGACCTTTAACATACTATATTCGCCCACGACTCCTTCCGTGTGAATTTCGAAAAAAGAGCTTACCTACATTTAATTTCATCGAAATTAGTTCAACAGTTTAGTTAGTCGTGAAAGCGCGATAGACATTTATTTTCTTATTTTTATTGTCCCGTATCCAAAGTTCAAAAATATAAGACACTATGATAGACCCTAATTTATAGCAAAAAGTGACTATATGTTCCTATCCACAAAACCCTCTAGCAAAGTTTGTAGGAAAAAGCACTTTTACTATTTTAAACATGCACTCTGTTGATCAACCGGATCTTGTTCGAGCCATCATTAAGAAATATATTTAAAATATCAGAATGCATCACGAGTCTATCACGGAAAACACGGGGAGAGGAACTTAAAAAACAAAAATTTTAAAAGAGCGTTTTATTCAAAGGACAATAATTTTGCTATGTTTTTCACATGCATACTTATGCAAACTATTTCGTATTTTATAATATCTTTTACATATTCTAATACCTACCTATCTAAATATTTATTTATTTTAAATAAAGCTGATTGAGACTCACTAAATTTGTTTTAATTACGAAAAAAATGCTTGACGCTCTAACAAGGTTACGTCGAAAACTTGTGCGATGCGGCTGTCACGTAGTTCGAATGAGTTATTACAGATGTCGCTATTTTTGCGTGTAGTATAAAGTTTTTTATGAAATGTTCAGTTGGGCGCATCCTTCCTTTTGAAATCATTGCTCGGAAGTATGTTCCCTTGGGTTAAATTTCTACTAACAGGTGGGCGAAAGCGCGGGCATCAGCTAGTTATCAACTAAACTAGTGGCAGTGGGCGGTAATCCGACAAATGTTTTGCAAGGCCATATCGAATTCATCAGGTTATAAAATAAGTACTGGCATAGAGCTTTCTTTGTACTTAAACCAGAACATTTTTGAGCTATTTGTTCTATTCACTTGGCCAAAGTGAATTCATTAAATATTTACAATTAGGTATGTGCACTTGTCATTTGTCAAATTACATACAAAATTCTAAAATGGTCAGATCTAAAATCGACCTATACCTATTTAAATATCTAATATGCACTTATCATTTGCCAAATTACATACAAAATTCTAAAATGGTCAGATCTAAATTGACCTATATGTTTTAAGTTCCTAACATTTTATAAAACAAAGTTTGCCACCATGTCTGTCTCTCTTCGCGATAAACTCTTAAACTACTGAACGGATTTTAATGCGGTTTTCACCAATAGGCCACAAGGACGGTTTAGTTAGGTGTATCATCAAAAATCCGTTGCTTGATTTAGAAAAAATTGGATGAACAGATAGATAAGGATAGCAACTTAATTTTAAACTTTTTGGAGAAGAACTTACCAAATTGATCATTGTGTCAGGTTCATCTTCATTATTATACGTGGCTCTCGAAATAATCAAACTCCTTTGTTCATCAGAACTGTTCCCAAGAAACTCTTCCAACTCTCGATAGTACCACAGGGTAGGAGTATAAACCTCATCTTCAGAAGCACCAGAATGCAAACTCAAAATAACTTTCTTCTCTTCTCTTCTGAACGCCGTTCGGAAACTATCAATCTTCTTCTTGACGGTGTCTAGGTTAGCTGTTGGATCGATCTCATGTACTTTTGCAAGCAGAACATCGTACGCTTCTTTCTTCAGGTCCCTTCGTACATAACACGGGTCTTTGGTATCCCATAAGCACGGATAACTTTTATATATCTGTATGAATTCGAACCAGAACTCTCGGGACATCTTACTTTTGTTAGTTTTTATGAGCGACATTTGCACATCCGTTTAAATTGGGCATCCGCGGCCGACTAGGACATGTCGGCCAACACGCCGGCGGCGGGGGGCGAAGCGTGGGCGCGACGGCAGCCATATTGGAAAGGGATCGTCGCCCGACGGATCGCGCCGAACACAAGTTGGACAAGGACAAAATATCGGATGGTCGGGTCGCACCGCCGACTCGGATGATATCGCGGCTATCGGCGTATCGGTGTGACGTAATGTTGAGCGTTGATAAAAACTCGGTCAGATTGTTGCTATTTATAAAAGTGGATTATTGAAGGTAACAAAGTGCGAGTTTTTAGTGTTTCTTGTCAAATTGGGTAACTGTAAGGCTGTCACGATGTTGGTTGGACTTTTTTTTATATACTTAGCCTAGTTTGTGTCCCACTGCTGGGCAAAGGCCGGTAGGACTTACTTAAAGAAAAATATTATAAGTAACCAGCCGTCTCAAAGATTGGAATAGGGAGAGCATATGTATTTACGATATACTCTACAACCCATGCGCATTAACATGGCACCTGGTTTGAAAACAGTTTGCTACATTGAATAGGTACCTGTATTCAATGTAGCAAATAGTTTGTATAGTCACGTTTAAAGCATCGTAAAGTGGTACGCTATGAGAAATAACTAGCGCAACATAAATATTGATATTCACAAAAATAAAATAAATAAACAATAAAAAATTACACTCTGTTTTTTTGGTCATTCATTCGAGGCAGGTGCCATGATAATACGCACGGGATATACCTACTTATCATCATCTGCATAGCCTTTTCCCAACTATATTGGGGTCGGCTTCCAATCAAGCCGGATTTAGCTGAATACCAGTATTTTACGAGGAGCGGCTGCCTGCCAGACCTCCACAAATCATTAACTGGGGTAACACGGTACTTCATGGCAAGACTGATTACACATGGAGAAGAATATGCAAGAAACTCTTTTCAATCATGTTATGTATTAGGTACAAATATCTCGGATGACACCTACATGTTTCTCGTCGCTACTATTATGTGAGAACAAAGTAAATAAAGTAGAATTAGAACTTTGTAACTGTAAATAATATAGTCCTTTGTATGTTCAATAAAATAAAAGATATGAATTGCGCCTACTAACCTCATTAAAAATACAGTTTCAGAAATTACTATCTCTATATATAATTTGCAAGTCATCAATCATTATTTTTGAAGTACTTACTTACCTACCATATTATAAAGTTATTAACGTAAAAAATGGATAAATTACTATTCTTTATTTAGTTCATGAATCCCCGACCGGTCCTATGAGACCGCGCTGTTATTGTTTTACTATTGTGTCTCGTTTTGCGGGTATGTGATAGGTTAAACAAGGCAGGCAAACAATAGTGGTGGCCCAGTGGTAACGGCTCCGACTTTCGAGTTGTAGGTCGCGAGTTCAAACCCAGCCAGGCTCAATGGCAGTACTTTGTGGATTTTTTTTAGGTGGTTAATCATGTGAATTACTACTCCCGCTTTTGGGCGGAGCGAGAGGGCGTGTCAGACTTTCTTTTGTTCCTTCTTTACTTTTACCAACACTACTGCTCTTAAAATGGTGATGGAAAACATCGTGAGGAAACAGACGAGTCTTAGAAACAAAAATTCGAAGACATGTGATATCGACCAAACCGCACTGGGCCCGCGTGGTAGATTACGGCCCTTTCGGCCTGACTCCTTGCAGTGGGAACATTATTAGGCTTTTTTTTGGAGAACTCGTCTAATGACTTCTTCCGCTCCGAGCGGAGCGGAAGGGCCGTGTCCGACTTTTACTGACTAAAACTTGTTCCCTTCCTTCTTTGCCTTTGTTCCAGGTTTTATGAACATTGTTAGGTTGATAATTCTTATGCTTATATTTAAACAAAAACCAGTCTACCTTTGAGATCTGTCTGTCAGTTGATCACCGGATCGCATCTCGTAAACACGTCCAACTGATCTACTTTAAATCAAGTTTTGTTTTCTCAGGAATTGTTAGAAAGAATGCTTTGAAAAGCCTGTTTGTATTAAAAGTCGTTGAACTGGTAAGACAAGCTTGAACATTATCTGCGGGATGGTTTGAAAGAGTTAACATGGCCCTGGAACTCAAAGGGCAACTAAACGAACACGAGTGAGTTTCCGTCACTAAAAATTCGACATTCCACTCTCTGAATTCCGAGAACGTTTGGTCTATAAATACAGGCAGCTACTAGGAAATTCCCAATCGACAAACCCTATCCTTGCCCGACCCTGGAAGTGAACCCAGTAGTAACGCTTGAAAGCAGTACTGTAGACAAACGAGGCAGTCACTTTCAGGATTTTATTTTTCATAAAAAAAGTAACACCTGAAGGTACAACCACTCTACATCTCAAGGTGTCTAGTTTGGTCTTAGATAGTTTTGTAGATTCATAGAAAAAAACAATTTATACAGTATAAGGACGTAATTATAATTACTATAGGGTTTAAATAACACATTTATTTCAATACAACCCTGTTCAAGATGAGACCTTAAAAATTTAATTAGAAATTGGTTTACAAAAATTTTGTCATAGACACTAAAAATTTAATTGGGCAAAGGTTAAAAAAAAAATTGATCATAGACACTAAATTTCTTCGCTGAGTTGAAAAATGTTGTATGTTGTTTACTCAAAAAAGTTACACTTTGTGACTCTGTTGACTTACAAGCCTTTTCTGTAGTAAAACCCCAAAAAACGAAAGACAGTTATTAGCTTGGCCCAGTGACATTCAATTAGAGGCTATTAGCGACACCGAACATAACAAAATATTGTAATGAACGCAAGTTATTCGCCAGTGCCATGCAACACCAGATTTAACCACGGCGTTTAATACAACCCTTTTAGATTTGTTATCTCATACATCTCATCATCTGCCTAGCCTTTTCCCCAACTATATTGGGGTCGGCTTCCAGTCAAGCCGGATTTAGCTGAATACCAGTATTTTACAAGGAGCGGCTGCCTACCAGACCTCCACAACCCATTAACTGGGGTAACACGGTACTTCATGGCAAGACTGGAGTCAGATTTTGCTGGCTTCTGACTATCCGAACGACTGCCAAAGATCTCCAAATGACAGCCGGGACCAACGGCTTAACGTGCTTTCCGAGGCACGGAGGAAACTCGTTATGTTAAGATGGTCTCCCATCCACAGACCAACCTAGGCAAGCGTTGCTTAACCTTGAAGATCGACCTGTGCGGCTGTTATTATTTAGCCACGAGTTTGTTATCTCATACATAATATTAAAATAATAAGTCTTTTATACAAGACCTTTAGAACTAATAATGTGCTTAAATAAATAATGGAGCACGCTGGCCTAGAAGTAACCCATTCACTCTTGAATAGTATAGAAGCACTCGTAAACATAGGTGATGATCATAAAGGGTGTAAAGGTGTAAAAAGACCCTTAACGAAAACGAAAACCTCATATTCTACTCATCACTGGGATACTTTTTTTCTTCTAGGACATACCTGGGAATTTACTGGTTCTGGAGATATTGAAGGTCAAAGTCAAAAATTTTTGATCGTTTTTATTTCAAAATCGTATTCCAAGTATCATTAGTAAACTTTCTTCCGAACATCCATTATCAAAACTATCATTTTTTCATACCAAATTACGCATTTGAAGTTAGAAAAATGCAACGAAAACTAAACACAACGAGCGCCTCACACACACAAGCGTACGGTCGGTTCAATGACCAAGCGCGAGCTGCCGAGCGCTCAGCTGATCGAAGTTATTATTAATTAATTATTTTTTAAAGATGAAAAAAAAAAGTTTTTTCCCAGCAATCTTTTTTGGTCTAAGTTACTTAGTTACATGTACAGAATGTGTAGTTATCGGCTTTGTGATCGGTCTTTTTACACCCTGTATACAAGATCTTAAAAAAATAGTGCTCTATGTTTTGACTTAAAGAACCCTAGCTAGATTGTACCATCCATAAGGAACCAGAATTCGGCAGGGAATCCCACTCCTCAGTTGTACGCATTATTTATGTGTTTTCTGCACTCTCTCTTCACATAGAGAGTAATTTTAATAAACAAATAAAAAGTTTTATGTGTTAACGCATCGCCGTACATCTAATTACATATGGTCTGATGTTGGGCTTGGCTGGATTAAAAATGTGCAAATCCGATGCATATTCCTTGAAATGTTATCGATAGAAAATTGTATTCTTTTAAATTTTACGGAAAATCCAGTTAATTATACCAATGAGTAATACACCATTAAATAGAACAGAGTGTTCATTTAATCATTAATAACTCATTTACACAATTTCTTTACACTCAGTGTCATATAGATGATGTGTCAGACAGTCTGATAACATATAAGTGGTCAAACGAGTAATAAAATGCTGTTACATTGTAATCCATTTGTCAATATTAACTAAATGACGCTTCGAGTCCAGGTTTTGAGGTAGAAACAACGAACATGATGGAAGATAATATCATCATCTCATCTACCTAGCCTTTTCCCCACTATGTTGTGGTCGGCTCCCAGTCAAGCTGGATTTAGCTGAATACCAGTATTTTATGAGGAGCGGCTGGCCTACCAGACCTCAACAACCCATTAACTGGGGTAGCACGGTACTTCATGGCAAGACTGGAGTTAGATTTACTGGCTTCTGACTATCCGTAACTACTGTCAAAGATTTACAAATGACAGCCGGGACCTACGACTTAACGTGCTTTCCGGAAACTTGGTATGTTAAGATGGTCACCCATCCACCAACCAACCTTAGCAAGCGTTGCTTAACCTTGTAGATCGACCCGTGCGGCTGTTATTATCTAGCCACGAGCTCACGAGGAAGATAATATGTAGGTACATACAATTATACACTTCATTTAAGTTCGTCCCAAGAAAAAATAAACAAACGAGATAGACGAGGAACTAGCTCTGCTCCAACTTGCCGGGGTAACTGACTATCATAATCATTCAGTCACAATTTTGGGTCATACTTTGAGGGACTTGGTAGGCTGCAAAAAGTTAGGAATCCTGGCTAAGGCAAGACAATTACATTACTACATAAAAAAAACTAAAAAAACAAAAATCCTACCATAAATAACGCGCGCTTATTAAGCAGTAGCATAGACAACATATAGACAAGAGAAAGGCATAATAACCGATGATTAAGTCGCCATAGATCGAATGCTACTACTCTTGCATGACACCGAACGTCATCGCGTCGCGGAGGAATTAAGTGTAACATTCTAAATAGCAGTTAGTAAATAACTACATAATTATGACTATACGTAAATGTCTCAGGAGAAAATGTAAAGGGGATGTGATTGGTATCAACTGACGGAAACGATTGACAAGTCGATTCTAGAACATACAGATAAATAAAGAAAAAAAAGAAACATATTTTATTTGGCATATACACACACTGTGGAAAAAACATGTAGATAGTTGAAGATTTACATGAATATGTACCTTGTTGTAAGAAGTTTACTAAAAGCATTAGGATAGCTGCAAAGTCTATTGGCAACTGCCTATGCTTTATATTTTGACTGAAATATAAAAAAAATTGCTTTCCGTAAAAGCATTAGCATTATCGGCCTTATAATGTTCCCACTGCTGGGACTCAGGCCTCCTCTCTAGGAGAGGGAATGGGCCATAATCCACCGCGCGGGCCCATTGCGGATTGGTGGATGTCACATGTCTTCGAATTTTTGGTTCTAGGACATGCCGGTTTCCTCGCGATGTTTTCCTTCACCATTTTGAGAGCAGTGGTGATGAAATGAATTACACAAAGTAATGCGCCTGACCGGGTTTGAACCCGCGACCTACAACTTGCAAGTCGAGGTAGTTACCACAAGGCCACCACTGCTCTTCCGTTCCGTAAAAGTCCTCGTGTCAAAATTAATAAAACAATTATAAAATATTTTGGGAGACAATAAGAGAAATATTGAAATCAGAACCCAGTAATATTGAAATCAAAACGCTGGCAATGCTGCCAGCGTTCTGGGCACTATTGCTGTTGACATCGACGTGGATGAATTTTTTGATGCCCAGTAAATGCCTTTTTTTTTTTTTGTATATATATTTACGTTTGTACATACTTTTATCTTTAGTTTGTATATATATCTATTAAGTTATTAATATGTAAATATCTGTATCCTGAATAGATTAAAACGAGCAGAAGGAGAAAAACGCTTAGTAAATTTAATAAATTATAAATTATACATTACTTAAATTTTCTTACCATAAGATTGATTTTCTATTAAAAAATGGGTATTCAAATAAAATTGAATGTCATATGAAACTTAAATACCTACTAATTTAACTATAATGTACACACGGATTATTTTATGTAACTACTCAGTATGTACAGATGTTTCAGATTCCTCTCGACTCGTGACTACAACTATACAGTAACAACATGTTAACAAATATGTCTTCTGTTTTAATTGCATACCAAAGACATGTAATTAAAGACAGCGTAGTAAAAGTCGTGGGATAGTCAGTGCATATTTATTTTCTAGCCAGGAATTATTTCTACGGGTTTAAAAACGCCTTCTGTCCGCCATAAAACAAGAGAGATAAAACTACATCGTTATTTAGTCCCTCATCCTCGATTAGTATCTGTCTACTCGCCGATAAACGATGCGATAGCAATTAAGACAAAGCCATAGCAATTACGAGACAATGCTATAAGATACGTAATAGGGCTGTTCATCTACTTGCTTCACATGTTTTGTCATTGAACTTTAGTGAAAGTAATATTTTTCAACACGACCAAGACCATATATTATGGACTTCTCATTATGAAAGAAAGTGTTTACCGAAATGGATGAGACGTTTTCGATTGCCTTTGCCATAAAATAAAATGGTTACCAATATGGAGTATCGTTACGTAACTGTCATCTGTCATTGAACTTGAAATTCGAATGCGTTCAAAATTAAAATGTCGTCATATCATTTCGGATGACATTCCGAATGCGTAGAGAGCGGTCGGATTAATGAATTACTTTCATTGAAAAATTTAAATTCTGTGATGAATTATTATTTCCATTACAGGCGTGAATGCTTATTTTATAAAATCGAAATTAACAGTGTTTCAATAATAAATTGCTCTACGGACATTATAAACAAAATATATTTACATATTTTTTTCAAAACCAATTCCATGCAATGCTTTACATAAACGATAAAATATGGTATGCCATATTTTATCGTTCGTCGTATCGTGTAAACCATTGTACAAACAAATCTAGATAGTTTCTCACAGGCACAATACACAACCAAAAAAAAAATTTAAAAACCACAAGTCACCAGATTTCAAAATATAGAATCGAATTTTCAAATATGGAGCGTTCAAAAATGGCGCGAGTTACATCACAGAGAGAAAGTGAGAAGTACAAAATGAAATTAAGTAGAATTGATGCGTCTAATATGGGCTCATTGTGACCACAAGAGGCGATTACGCTTTTGTCAGCAGTAATGGCCGTGACTCTAGTCTTGACTGATCAGACGTATGTG
Organism: Mythimna separata; assembly: GCA_030763345.1. NCBI lineage: Eukaryota > Metazoa > Arthropoda > Insecta > Lepidoptera > Noctuidae > Mythimna > Mythimna separata. The sequence continues at coordinate 11,438,937 of CM061190.1, forward strand.
ATTAAATAAATGTGAAACATCGATCGGTACGACTTTCTTTACACGAGTGACTTGGCCTGAGAACTACTTGTAACTTGTAAACGTTATTGTGTTTGAAGGAACATGCAGCTGACAATTCTTTTTAGGAATATAGTTTTGTTTATAATATGATCGACAGACAATATAACGGCATTAGATCTTGGAGACATACGAGTATACTTATAAACAGGGGCGTAGCTACCGCCGTATCTGCCGTATCAATTATACGGGGCCCCCGGACCACGGGGGACCCCCAAAGTGTGTAAGGAAAAAAAAAAACTTTCTAATTTATTTTATTTTACAAATGACAAAATTTAGAAAAACTAAAATCATCATCAGCCATAAATGATTTAATAAATCAGTTTGCCGAAAAAAAAGCAAGGAGAGTGAATATTTTAAATTTGATTTTTATTTGTAAAATGGTTAAATTATGTTATGATAAATATATATTTCTTTTCACAATATTTTTTTTCTTTTGTGAAAAATCTTTACCCCCATAAGGGCCTCCAAACAAATTTTTTATACGGGGCCCCGACAAGGCACGCTACGCCACTGCTTATAAAATACTTTGTTCTGAATGACAGACGGTCTGGGTGATGAGAGGGAGTGTGAGACTTTTACTGACTAAACCCACATGCGTTTTTTGGTATTTAGTTGATAGGTTCGTGTTCGACGATGGAGCGCGCTTAACTAAACGTAACAAATTCGATCCATCTCCACATTCTAGCCACCGGGACACACAGACTCCTTACGTTGCCCTTTGCGTTCCAACACTAAAGTAACTCTTTGGAACTATCGACAGGCCCTCCATATCGACCGTACCAGTCAATCATATAGTAGTTGCCGTGGCTAATATACATCCTCGTAGGTACCATGGTAAAGCGATTCGCCATGCATTCAGTGTAATAGTGAGGCCTGCCCAAGGTGTGCTAGGCCAATGTATACCAACTTGTCGTTTGTACGAGGTCAAATTTGGTCTACGAAAGGTCTAATTTCTGAACTTCCAACTGTAAATTAAAATTAATGTGAACCAAGTTGCTATCACAAACGTTGCGTTTTTTATGACAATGTCAGTTACTGTAAAGAAGAACCAGAAAGAAACAAACTACACGTTTACTCTTTTAAACAAAAACCGATTGATTTTAATATTATTATAAAAAATATTGGAGAACAATGCAGACCAGTCAAGAAGTACCTCCCAAATAATTTGGAAAAAAAAATTAGAAAAGTGAATCGAAAAAGAAAATAATTTAAGAGTCTGCGGAATGCACAGTATTCATAAAAGGATCCCGATCAAGAGAACAACTGTAACAGACCTTATGATTTAGCTACTGAATTTAAATTTTTACTAGCCAAAATCCCTTGAAGCCATGCTAAGAAATTAATCATCTATAGAGAAAATCTTAGCACAAAAACAAATCCAAAACACAGCCATTTCATTGTATCCCATAGCAAACAACTCCAGTCGATATCAGTCGCGTCGTCTGTCTTCGGCCATCACTATCGACGGACCTGTTCGACGGCATGCCTCGTACGCGGAAACAGGTACAGGACAGCTTCCTCGCAACCTTGAGGCGAGAGGAGCGGAGGACGCACGCACTAACAATGCGGGTTTCATGGCAGTTTTGAGAACAGATGGGGTTTGGACAGAGGTGGTAAATTGCATAATTTTGTGCGAGTTAGAGGTATAAATGTCTATTTTATGCGAGTTACAGGTAAATAGGTATATTTTGAGCGAGTTACAGGTATGCATGTCAATTTTGTGCAAATTACAGTTATAACAAACAAAACACAAAAAACGGAAACAGGTACAGGACAGCTTCCTCGCAACCTTGAGGCCGAGAGGAGCGGAGGACGCACGCACTAACAATGCGGGTTTGATGGCAGTCTTGAGAACAGATGGGGTTTTAAGGACAGAGGTGGTAAATTGGTTCGATGGAAAGTGGCCTATAACTAGCAACAATAATAGCTCATATGATACACAAATTAGAAAATATATAGGACAATTCATTTAGAAATAACTTGCAAGAAACTTCCATAATTTTGTGCGAGTTAGAGGTATACATGTCTATTTTGTGCGAGTTACAGGTATGCATGTCGATTTTGTGCAAATTACAGTTATAAAAGGTCGTGTAAACAAGTACTCACTACAGAACAGCTCTTCCTCGCAACCTTGAGGCCGAGAGGAGTGGAGGACGCACGCACAAACAATGCAGTTTTGAGAACAGATGGTGGTGGTAATTGGTTTGACGGAAAGTGGCCTATAATTCATTCATTTACTTAAAAATTACACATTCACAAAGACGATCTCAAATATTTTCCAATTGTAAAGAAATTTTCAAAATCTACAGGACTACATCTACAAAATGTTCTTGGAAAGCCTTAATTGGAGCAATAAATTCTGAAAATACGTCAAACACGGCCCGCTTTCTTCGTGGCTATGGCAAACTCCTTAATTTTATTGGGCCCAGTAGCTAGCTACGTTAATAGCAACATCGGTGACATTAATTAAATCCTCCAAAAGTGCAGGCGTAAGCTCTGCTGCTGTAATTCTGAATACCCAATGTGAGTCCAGTACCAGGGCATCGGGGAATCCAAAACTTCTCTACACCGCTAACTTATATTTAATCAAACAATCCTTCACCTAGCCTTTTTCCCAACTATATTGGGGTCGGCTTCCAGTCAAACCGGATTTAGCTGAATACCAGTATTTTACGAGGAGCGGCTGCCTACCAGACCTCCACAACCCATTGACAAGACTGGAGTCAGATTTACTGGCTTCTGTTGTGTGTTAATCAAACAATCGGCTTTCGATTATTCTCTCGATTCGTTCTGTAACTAGATTCTCAAAAACAAATCCATCTCCGCAGTATAGGGTCTCTCTCCCGACTCCCAAGTCCCCAATCAGATTACATTTTAATCACCTACAGCCGAAGGACGACTGATTGGATATTTAGGGTCCTCGACAAGGACTCAAAAACAAGTTAAATTGTCTGATATGTAGTCAACATTTTTACTTATTACCTTGAATTAAAAAGGCGACTATAATAGTAGAACTAAATGGGCGACGTACGCAGATTTGACGCGTCGGTCTGCATACATTTTATATGGTAAATTGCCAACTAGACTTGTAGAGCTACATTAGACCCACGCCATGCAACGCGGTTCTACATACAACTCGGGCGTCGCCCAAGTATGCATCGGTCTAATGTAGTTTCCACTCAAACCAATGATTAAACTGTCTCTTCTTAAATAAGAGAACTTATAATTGCAGGATATTGGAATGGTAGATATTAATTGTGGAAAGTCTACCTCTTAAGCTGTTTTGCTATTGAGTAAGAATTTGGCATTGATACCACTTATGTAGACGAATTATCGACTTGACACCGTAATGTTAATCGATGTTAAGTTGTTTCGACGTTGTTACTGCACCAGAATTCAGAACATCTACGTAAGAGTAGGTATCCATATTTCTATTCTACTTGCCGTTTTCATTCAAAACTACATGAAGTAACGACATTTATGGTGCTACATGGGATTTAAAACTACTAAATCTTGATTCGCGCAATAAAAGATCTTTGAGCGATTTGAACTTATACAATAGCCCGAAATCATAAAGCCGGGTAGTTGTTTAAAGCAGACATAATACTTGTCTGGTCGTAGGATCCACTCCTTTTTCTCTTCTCTTTTTAACTGAGATTTGCGGGACTTTACACACTGTTCTGCACATCTCAAAAATCCATTTCTGCGGAATAAACCACAAAGTAGCAGTAGTTAGCAAGTTATTCTAGAATATGAGAAGATAAAAATCAAGAAAACATTGCACACTACCACCAAACCGCAAGACTACGTCGAAGACCTAGATCTATTTATAGCCCAAGATGACGATTGTGTCCGATTAACCGAGAAATCAACGCTTCCTTTCACAATCTCTTTGAAGATTTGAAAGACTATTCAATGGATGATATATTTAGTGCGGGGGGAGGGATGCGGAGATAATAAAACGTACATATCGATATCAGAAGTATGAATAACGTAAGGGACATTTACCAAAACTGCAAAAGTGTCCCTTACGACTATGGACGTAAGGGCCTTTTACCCTAAACGTAAAAATGTCTTCCTAGAGCGCTGGCTCCGATACAGGAGCAACTAACTGGCATAAAACGCACAGCCAAAACTACTAGGACTGCCAGCGTGAAATTTTGCATCAGGCTTCCTTTTATTATGAAGACGAGCACCAAGAAAGGATTTTCCAAAATCCCTAACGGTATGAAACGGCATAAAGTTTGTTTGGAGAAACCTAACATTCACGCGAGCAAAGTCGCTGACAGAAGTTAGTACGCAATAATACTAAACTCTTTTTTTTTGTGGCAATTGAGCCGGTTTCGACTATTCGGCCAGTGTCACGTTGGGTACTAATCTCTGATTAGAGTGTGTGGAGATGCGAGTTAACTTTGACAGTGACAGTTAAAGTGACATTTATATGATATGTGTGTTACCTCTATGGTAATACGTAATAACCATAAAGTAACAAGTGCATACGCATCAATTGGACAATGTGTGATGACCTGGTATGAACTTGAGCGATTTTTTCTCACAAGTGCATAAAAAATACAGACGTATAGAGGGTCTAGACAGTATTGACGTTGATAAACTGCCAAATATAGAAAGCTTGCCAGCTTGTATATTTTGTTTTCTTATTTAGTTAACAAACGCGGTTCGAATATCACGAGGTTTTATATCTATCACTTACTTTATATTATAACTCTTTGCAAAAAACATACAGACTGTAAACCAGTATCAGTATCACTGACTCCTAAGCCACAGGGGCATACACCTAGCTAAGGAGTCAGGGCGTTGAAAATGACCTTAATTATTAGTATTTATAAACTTCCATATACATAAATCTAGGTTTGTAATGGAAGGCTTACGGTGAAAAATAAATGACTATTATTCCGTCTAATGAAAGCGTGACGTGAAAAAGAGGGTAGTTACTCAGATACCCGCGAAACGAGACACAATAGTAAAACAATAACAGCGCGGTCTCATAGGACCGGTTGGGGATTCAAACGTTAAGGGCGGGTAGACCAAGCAGTAACGTCCCGCTGGACACTGAGAAGCGACGACGCGTGGATCGAAATTTACTTGAAATAATCGTTAAAAAAAAATTATAAATTCAATGAAAAAACGATCGGGTAGAATCGATTCTAAAATGAATTACCTATAAATTTTTATTATCTATAGAATATGGTGGTTTTAGTACTCGTTTAAAATGTAATTAATTTACTTGTAAAAAACTGCAAATCGAAGTTATTTCAGTATTTTTTTCTATCGAGAAAATTGTATTGCATCGTGTTTTCAACGGGTACATGGTAAAGAGAAAGAATGTATCCTAAATATATATTTATTTCAGATTCAAAATGTTATAATTTGCCTACCAAAAGTGAATTCTAAAACAAGCAAAATCGGGAACACAGGGCCTTATATCCAAAAATTTTGTATGTGGTATTACTAACTATTAGGAAAATCATGTCTTGACACTCCAATTTTTTTTTATTTGCTACAATTGCGACTGAATAATGTTGCCATTTAAATTTAAAAAAAACTTCGGGTCGCGCTTTCATTAGACGGACTATATTATTACTATAGCTACATTATCAAAGTCCCACAGCGCCACAGACCAACACGGATGTGTGAGCATTTGGCAGTAGTAAGCAGACTCATTCAACTAACAGGCTGTGGGCGGACTGGTCCTCGAGCCTGTCCACAGGGCTCGCAGCCTGTCCACAGGGCTGGGAGCCGGTCCCACAGGGCCGCGGACAGCAAGAGGCAACGCAGTAAGCTAACTCGTTTTATGATTTTATTAGCTTGTCTGCGAGATTGTTGCCGTTAACTAGGTACATGTGTTGGGAAAGAAGGTGTGATTGGTACAATGTTATTATATCTAGCCACAATGTTATATACTGCAGGGGTGGCCCACTTAATTCATGAATCCCCGACCGGTCCTATGAGACCGCGCTGTTATTGTTTTACTATTGTGTCTCGTTTTGCGGGTATGTGATAGGTTAATTAGACCCACGATCTATAGTTAGTAGACCCTATGAGATACCAGTCATAAAATCAATTTAACAATGAATAGAGCAAGTGGCCTCACATATTTTAGTAAGTACGACACTTCAAAAACTTACTAAGCCAAATAAAAAAGTATCGAATTATGTTAAACAAATCGGGTAATCAAAGATATAAGAACAGGCGAAACGAGGTCAAAATTTTTACTTAATACCCTGTTCATACATACCTTTAAAGAACTTTAGAGGGACAGTAGTACCCTGAACGATGTAACTGTCATCAGGGAGGTTTAGTTCATGAATCCCCGACCGGTCTCATTGGACCGCGCTGTTATTGTTTTACTATTGTGTCTCGTTTCGCGGATATTGATAGGTTAAATTACTTGTTAGCAAGAGTTTTTGAAGGTTCTTTAATCCATTAGCATGCAGCTGATGAAAAGCATGCAAAAAAGGAACATCAAACGCATACAGAGGCTTCTTCTCGATTGAACAATGATGTCCTTTCAAGCACTCGGTAGATTTTGCACCCTAAGCACGTAAATACATCCTCGTAAGAGAAAGGCGAGAAAGCCTTAAATATAGCACTGGCAGGCTAACAGGTAATTCGTCAATCTGTCTGTATGCAAAAGAACTGTGTTGATTTTCTTGGCGAGTAACAGTGTTTCTTTTTTTTTTTCAAACTAGCAACTTCACCCTCTTCAAAGAAGGTTGTTTCTTAACAAACTTTGGGACCTCGTTTTATCCCTTTAAGGATGAATTAAGGAACATCCCTTCTTATCAATATTATAAAGAGGTAAAATTTGTAAGTTTTTATGTAGGGGGTAATCTCTGGAACTACTGGTCCGATTTGAACAATTCTTTCAGTATAAGATAGCCCATTTACCATCACGCTGACGACCCACGGGAGCGGAGCAGTAACGAAAAATGCGGGTGAAACCGCAGGGGACAGCTAATTCTTTCATAACTACATCACAAAAGGAACATGTATGTAAAATTTCAGCGTTCTAGGTTCAAGGGTTTGGGCTGGGCGTAGATGAGTCAGTGAGTGAGTCAGAATTTCGTCTTTTATAGACCAGATTATACAGATTAAGAAGAATTTACCTTTGTTTATACTGCCAAGATCTATTCGCCATATTTGATCAGCTTAACAGTAATTCTGAGTACTTTGTTACAGCGCACCCCTGTTCTAAAAACTATTGTTTGCATGCTCAAAAAGGATCCTCAAGGAGGATTGAAGTCCTCAAGTGAAAAGGAAACGAGACTGTCCGCAGCAAACCTGGCGACGTCCAGTGCTGGACAAGATGCGAAGTAAAGTGTGAAGCTCAAGACCGATCACGATTGCTGATTTTGTTTTATAGATAATTATGCTGATATTATCAGTGTCACTGTACAGTTCTGCTTCCGTATAGAAGAATTGGCCTTCTGTTTCATATCTGTCCAACGTAGTCTATGATACACTTTTCATCGGCACCTACAGGCCCGTTATACCTACTTGTGTCAAAGCATTTCTACACCGCGATTGTGTTGTTCTCAATATAAATCGCTTCCAGTTCGCTATAAATCGCCAATGGAATCAACACGGATTAATGTTACCAGCACGTTTTCTTACGCACCGTCTTGGCGCCATTATTTATAGAAAAAGGTTGGAAAGAGGTTGTATAGCTAAAGGAGGTGCAGTGTTAAGAGGTTTGTGGTTTATGGCATAAAAAATCTGCCTTTTAAAACTTTATTGTGATCGATTTCAGGATTTAAGTGGCAGTGTTTAATATAGAGCTACTACTTACGTACTTAGACATCTCAGTAACTAGGTGATATGATAGTTCTTGTCAAAACTGGTGTCAGCAATTTATGACTATACTGACAACCACTAACGACTGTCATCATCATCATCTCATCATCATCATAACCTAGCCTATATTGAGGTCGACTTCCAGTCAAGCCGGATTTAGCTGAATACCAGTATTTTACGAGGAGCGGCTGCTTACCAGACTTCCACAACTCATTAACTGGCACTTCATGGCAAGACTGGAGTAAGATTTACTGGCTTCTGAGTATCCGTAACAACTGCCAAAGATCTACAAATGACAGCCGGGACCTACGGCTTAATGTGCTTTCCGAGGCAAAAAGGAAACTCGGTATGTTAAGATGGTCACCCATCCACAGACCAATAGCTAGCGTTGCTTAACGTTGAAGATCGACCCGTGCGGCTGTTATTATCTAGCCACGAGCTAAAAAGTACAAATTAGAGCCAGAGCTATCAGTTTTGCTAAAGTTGTGTCTGTGTCAATGGCAAAACGAGTTTTTTTTTTTATCAAGTTTAAGTGCTTGCCCAGTATTCGACCACGGCAATACCGTCCGCTACCGCTGTCATAAGGTCCCTACGTGTACAGGGCCATTTTCTTGTATTTTATGAAACAATTTGCTGTAAACTGTGATTGCAGTCGGTTATAACCTATATAACGTTACAGTAGCACTTAACCTTTGCTTCTCCAGTCCTTCAGACCCCGTTTATAGCGGTATATCTATCAGTTTTATTGGCAGGAGCATTCAAAATCACATTAGTTTGTTTATTGAACCTTAAAACATAATTGAAAATATCTTCGCGGCATGTGAAGTGGACCCACCAAGTCGTGCCAACTAACTGTTCTCAGCAGATGAGGTAGACATCGTCATTCGTCTGTCATTAATCTTTACGGTCCTACATCAAATGCCTCAGATTTCCTTAACCAGGCGGACTGTCGGACGACCTTAACAAAGGAACAGGGTATAGTTGGATGTTATTTTTTTGGAAGGGGAATTATCAGAATGACTTATCCCGCTCTTAGGCGGAGCGGGAGGGCGTGTCAAACTCTTACTGACTAAACCCCACCCCGTTCCTTCGTTGCCTTCGATCCGGGGGACACGGTGAGCACCTTTTTGATTTTCCAGGGTATAGTTGGATGTGGAGTGTCTTTAAATGGGAAGGTGACCCCTGCATTCATTTTGCGTTAAGTTAAAGAAAAGAGAACTTCCTTATCGCAAAGCTTGAAACTTGCACAGCAGGAACAAGTCTTAAGCGCTGGCCACACAAAAAGGACGTAAGACGCAGACGGGGCGCGGGCATTTGTCTCTACCGCGTCTTTTTCATACAAAATGTATAGAAGCGTCGCGACTCAAAACATACAGAACAGACAGGGCGCGGGCGCAACGCTGGTACTTTTGCGCCTGCCCGCGTCCCGTCTGCGTCTTACGTCTTTTCTGTGTGGCCAGCGCTTTAGGGACGCTTCTATTTATGCTAAATTAGAAAGCTGCAGAAAAAGATCGTTCAATTTTTATGCATATCGTTGCAACTGGTAATCAAGCAAGATAATTTCTAATTTATTTTTTTATGTGGGAAATCATCCAATAACTTCTTCCGTTCGTGATGGAGCCGAAGGAAGTGTCAAACTTTTACTAACTAAAACCCACAGTGATTCTTCAGTCGCCCCTTATGGCGAGGGTTGCGGTGATTCCTTCGAATAATCCTCTAGCAGATGTCGGCCCTAACTGGCTTTTACAATTTTGTTGCGATCTCTTTGAGGCATGCGAGGAACACAACGCGCTGTTCTACCTAGGAATCAAGCAAGCCTAGGAAATCATTGATGGTAAAAACTATCAAAAACAAGTACAGCTTCATAACTTAATGTTCACTAGTGAACATCCGTCCTATTACATAAAAAACATTCACACCTCACACCGCTACTCGTGGGCTAATCCAAAAATCAGTCCAAGACGTATTAGAACGGTTTAACCTATCAATACCCGCATAGTAAAACAATAACAGCGCGGTCTCATAGGACCGGTCGGGGATTCATGAATTAATTTGAATCCTGTCGTCAACACTAAGGCCTCTTGTACACGGCACGTTTTTCGCCGTTTACAGGCATGGTTAATAAAACATACCATGTAGTCTTCTACCATGTGGTCTTCTCTTAGCCATATACTGCGATACAACACTGATGATACACGGCGGCGCTGCCGTGCCGTAGCGCCGCCGTGTATGTCAACAAGCTCCCCCAGTGATCCATACAACATTGACAACCGTGCCTACTCACGGCAAATAACGTGCAGTGTACAAGAGACCTAACTCTGATCAATTAGGTCGTTGATACAGTTAATAAGGAGCATGTTTTCTGCTTTAACCTGAGCATTTGTTAGGTAATGCTTGCGAGCATTGAGATGAGCATACAATGATGCGGAAGCTTGTAAAACATGGCTTGAGTTTTGTATCGTCCTGAGATAGGTAATACGCGGGGCTTACATACTACGAGCAAATGCAGCATATTCCTCTTTACAAATGATATCTTTTTCGTTAATTAGTCTTATATTGTTCCCACTGCTGGGACTCAGGCCTCCTTTCTACGAGAGTGAATAGCTATAAATCCACCATGTAGATCAAGGGCAAATTGGTGGACGTCGAATTTTTGGTTCAACATTATAAAACGGAATGAAACATAAATCTGTCAATGATAATTTCAACAAGTTGCAATATTCCTTTTAATCACATATTTTTTCAAAATAGAGCTTTTTAACCTATCAATACCCGCGAAACGAGACACAATAGTAAAACAATAACAGCGCGGTCCAATGAGACCGGTCGGGGATTCATGAATTAAAAAAGTGTTGCAACTATCCGGCTTTTACTCAACAGGAAGTATTAGCATTAGCATTATCGGCCTTAACCTATCACATACCTGCAAAACGAGACACAATAGTAAAACAATAATAGCGCGGTCTCATACGACCGGTCGGGGATTCATGAATTAGAATGTTTCCACTGCTGGGACTCAGGCCTCCTCTCTGGAAAGAGACACACACACACACAACAGGAACACACTATAGGAAGTATAACATTTCTTGACATTGACACTTCAGCTACAAACCCGGCTGTCGTTTAATGAGGCATCACTCACTCTCGGAGCCAGTCTGACCAGCCTCAAAATTTCTCCGGCGACATTTAAGAGAAGGTAAAAGTTTATAAAAAGTTAGCCGACTTGTTTCTCGATAAACAGCATCGATATGACCAGTACATGATCGTATTCCGAGTAGTTTTTTTACGTGCTTATATAACTCTGCTGCAATGGCTGAAAGGGAGAGGGAGGCCTTCGCCCAACAGTGGGACACAACAGGCCCACTAACGGCCGAAACCAATAACCTATCGATCTCCAGTTTTGGCATACTGGAGATTGTAAAACAAATGATACAATAAAAAAAATATCATGTTTTCTGTTGTTTCATTTGTTTTTCAATCTCCGATATATGATAGATAGGTTATTGGCTTTGATTATATACTCGTCTGGTTTTGGCTATAATATAACTTTGTTTTTACTATGCTTCCACAAGTCTACATGAACCATATTCAAGGTCGGATTAATGGCTAAATGCGCTGGAGCCCAGAGCCTCATGGATACCAAGGGCCCCAGACCTCATAAAAAACAATCTAAATACAGCTTAATCTACTTACGATCCGGAATAAGTGTTTCGCCTCGGCGTTTATACCGTGTACATCGATGGACTGGAACAATTTGCCTGCTCCGATCTTCCCGTCCGATTACAATTTAGGTGTGTTCAAGGCTAGAGTGAATAGGCTATTAATAAAGTAGTGCGCTTTACCATCAACGATTGCATCACTGCTTACCATCAGGTGGAATCGTAGTCCAGCACTAGCTTATATTATTTATCTCTATAATATAAAAATCAATTGTTGTTCGTTAGTCTCGCTAAAACTCGAGAACGGCTGAACGGATTTATCTTATCTTGGTCTTGAAATGTTCGTGGAGGTCTAGGTTTAAAAGGTGAGAAAAATTCGAAAAAAAAATCGGCAGTATGAAGTTTGCCAGATCATCTAGTTTCAAATAAAAATACTTCGAAACATAGATAGCTTCAAACTATCGATGGTTGGAATTAACGAGAGGCGAGTATGATACATGCTTATTTAAGTAATTACTCATCCTTGTGTTTAATAATTATGTATCACTATCGTAGGCAGTCTCTCTGTATTCTTGCAATAATGGGATCTTGGGCTGGCGCACCTTAAGGCGGTACCCTGACCAAATAACCTTGAGCACACTAAGCCATACTAGCCGGCGCGGCGCAAGAAAAACGTAGAGAATACGCTCAGATTTTGGAGTAAAATCTTTATAAAATCAAATTTTCGTGTTTTGAAAAAAATAAAATTACCATAATGTTCTTTATTAAATTACCTATCCATTAATTTAAATATCAAATCAAAATAATGGTTACTTTACGAGGAGATGCATTTTATAAATAATTACTTCTCATTTCAGTGGTTTCGTTGGGACCTTTTAATTAAATATATATTACATAAATAAAAAATATAAAACTACCATTTTGGAGTCAAGTTTACGTAGAAATTTAATGTATTTTTTATTTGTTGGTATTTTTATTGGATAAAGAGAAGTTGGCTCCTAAAAACTGCACTAAAAAGGGCTACCGCTGCGTTTGGCTCGGGGACGCGCCTTAATACAGGTTACTGTGTAACCTAGTTAGGACGCCAGGACAATTTTCTTCTACCTTGTAAATTCGCCTGAATTTAGACTGTGCCTCTTTATGTGAAATAAATATATTTTTATTATTAATTACTCATCCTTGTGCAACCGCTATTCACTATCATTATCAGCTGTCTGGACATTACCTGTGAACAAGACAAACAAACATTTAGCACCTTTGCTTTTTATGCAGTTATCTTTTTATAATAAAGTAGGTCACACAAATATTCGCAACGCAGCTTAAAGCTTTGTGATCATTTAAGTACTACTCCGACTATATCAAAAGTTAATTTCAGAATACTTACAACAAATAAAATCAATCACTCGTCTTATCAGACAGTCGCCTTCTAATCTCTCGTGCAAGACCTTAGTCTGATGTTTGTCAACACCGCTAGTCATACAATGACGTCACGGTTTAACCTATCGCATACCCGCAAAACGAGACACAATAGTAAAACAATAACAACGCGGTCTCATAGGACCGGTCGGGGATTCATGAATTAATTCATGAATCCCCGACCGGTCTCATTGGACCGCGCTGTTATTGTTTTACTATTGTGTCTCGTTTCGCGGGTATTGATAGGTTAAAAACCTTAAGCGGATCAAGAATGCCTCGTTTTTAACCGACTTCAAAAAGTAGGCGATCCTATGTTCAGCTGTATGTTTTTTTTCTGAACAAGATGAAAAAAAAAAACTAAAAATTCCGGAAGTCAGTGTTAAAATAAGAAAGAGACAAAAAAATTAAAGAAACATCATCATCTACCTAGCCTTTTCCCAACTATATTGGGGTCGGCTTCCAGTCAAGCCGGATTTAGCTGAATACCAGTATTTTACGAGGAGCGGCGGCCTACCAGACCTCCACAACCCATTGACAAGACTGGAGTCAGATTTACTGGCTTCTGTTGTGTGTTAATCAAACCATTAACTGGGGTAACACGGTACTTCATGGCAAGACTGGAGTCAGATTTATTGGCTTCTGACTATCCGTAACGACTGCCAAAGATCTACAAATGACAGCCGGGACCAACGGCTTAACGTGCTTTCCGAGGCACGGAGAAAACTCGTTATGTTAAGATGGTCACCCATCCACAGAACAACCTAGGCAAGCGTTGCTTAACCTTGAAGATCGACCTGTGCGGCTGTTACTATCTAGCCACGACCTCCTCTCAAAAAAAAAAAAAATTAAAGAAACACCGACTTCCGAAATTAAAGTTATTTTGTACTTTGAAGTGTTTTTTTTTTTAACATTGAAGTTAATTTCAAAAGACTTACAATTACAACAAATAAAGCTAAATCAATCTCTTGTCTTATCAGACAGTCGCCTTCTAATCTGTCGTGCGAGTCCTTGGTCCTAGCGATGTCTGTCAACACCGATATTTGATCGACTAGTCATATAATGACGTCACGTTTTTAAAATGTGAACTAAGGATCAACTATGCTTTGTTTTATTGTAAAGAGACTAAGCACAATTTAGGTAAGTAAATAATAATTAATAAACATATAGTCCATCTAATAAAAGCGCGACCTGAGAAAAAGAGGTTAAATCCAACAATTTTGTATATGGTATTACTCACTAGTAGGAAAATCATGTCTTGACATTTCATAATGTTTTTCATTTCCTACAATTGCGGCTGAATAATGTTGCCAATTAAATTTAAAATAAAAGCTCCAGGTCGCGTTTTCATTAGACGCACTTCTAATAGCACTTTTGTTTTCAGCATGAAACGCGATTCTTCTTCAGAAAGAAAAACAAGAAGCCCTTGTCCTCGTATTACTTGTGGTCGGCGCAACATGTTTTTTTCTTCCTTTCTGTCCTGTCTTCTGTCATAGAATGCATTTTTTATTTTTTCAGCTGCGTGAAACATCGAACCCTAATTAATGATGGGATATATTCCGCGCTCGCTCTCACTCTATCCGCTTTGGATACATCATAATTATCTAAATAAACTAATAATTATTAGTATTCTCTTAATAAACTAGAGCGCCTCACCATCTAAGACTGCATCACTGCTTACTATCAGGTGGGATCGCGGTCAAGCACTAGTTTATATCAAATAAAAAAACAGATTTTAAAAAAATTACGTAAACGTTTTCGTCAGTTTTCCGAAATGAAGCGGTGTTTTTTCCAAGCAGAGTACCCTGAGAAGAAACACCGAAACAAACTCAGAAGTCAAAGCCTCTTTTAAAGAACACACAACAAACATGTAAGTAATGGTCAAATCATATGAGACCTTTACAGAATAATCTGATCTGTCTAGACTAAACTCAACAAAGAGATGTCAGCAGGATTGACGGGACCTGCTAGGGTCAATGCCTGTCAGGGCTACGGTGTTGTTAGAAAGAGTACCTGTAACCTTCGCAAAGGACAAAAGAAGGAACACTTTCTTTTAGCTTTAGTCAGATAAAATCGATCCGTCCCTGGTGCTTCGCCCGCAGCTTCTTTTAATTTTATTCAGATAAAATCGGTCACTCCCTGGTGGGAGAAGCCATTTGGTTAAACACCTAAATAAAGTTGTAAGTAAACTTCTATTTATAACTAATTGAAAATAAGTTATAGTTAGTATCATGGACCATAAAAAGTATGAGATCGAGATAGAAGAGAGATATTTTTTTAATTATAATATAAACTAGTGCTTGACTGCGATCCCAACTTATGGTAAGCAGTGATGCAATCGTTGATGTTGAGGCGCAATAGTTTATTAACGTTTGAATCCCCAACCGGTCCTATGAGACCGCGCTGTTATTGTTTTACTATTGTGTCTCGTTTCGCGGGTATCTGAGTAACTACGAGTCTATTCACTCTAGTCTTGAAGCCACCCAAATTATAATTAGACGGGAAGACCGCAGCAGGTAAATTGTTCCAGTCCTTCGATGTACGCGCGGTATAAACGACAAACCGAAACGCTTATTCCGGACCGTTCGAACCTTCAATACGATTGCGAACCTCTAATGACAAATCAAGGTCGTGCAAAGCTCTCTGAACAGTTCAACAAACTATAATGACCTTGTACATTTAGTTCAACCATCAATCTTCAAGGTTAACCAACACCGAGATCTGTTCGTAGATGAGTGCTACTCCAATAAATACAAGGGCCCCTTCGTGCGTCAGAAACCACGTTAAGCGGTTCAGAAACACATATTATGCGTACAGCTTCGATCAACAAGAAGGCGTACAGCTAAGGAGTGGAATTCCCTGCCGGAGTCTGTGTTTCCTGATAGCTACAACTTAGGAGTCTTCTAGTCAAGAGTGAATACGTTACTTTTAGGCAAGCGTGCTCCTTCGTCGGCCACATCATCGCTTACCATCAGCTCACCTGATGGTAAGCGATGATGATATCTCAGATAGTGGTTAAACGCGAGCCTATGTATAATAAAAAAAAGCTGTTGCTCCCGGTTTTCGTTTGTAGATCTTCGACAGTCGTTACGGGTAGTCAGAATCCAGAAGGTCAGATAACCGTTCTTGCTAAAAGCTGACTATCGTTTGAAGTTTCTTTGTGAAAAATCAATTCCTGCATTTAGTAAAAATGGACCCTATCTGTACTGCTCATAGCGTTTCCATCGGGACCAAATTCTCTCCGTAACATAAAATACTACGCGAGCCCATTGCAGGATAGTAAATGTTACTATACTATGTCCTGCAGTTCCAGTTTTTGTTCTGCTTTTTTTTTAAGTTGGTTCTAGAAGTGAAGAGTTGTAGAAGTTAGATGGGCAGTCGCTCCATATAAAATATTGGTGTTCAGCTACTGTCGATTAGACTAAAAGCCGACCCCATCATAGATATTTTCCTCTCTTTCCCCACTATGTCCGTATCGACTATTCTGCCAGTATCATAACGCAACTTATAAAGAGTAAGTTTAACAGACAATTCAATTCAACCACGATTGTTTTGTAGATTACGCAAACTATTGCTTAATCTACAAACTAATAGTAATTGAAAATTCAGATACTAATCTAATCACAAACAATCCGATAATAAACAGTAGCACTTTCGAAGACAATTTAATTCTCCTAACCCTTTCAGCTAGCGATTGTGTTCCGATAGCTGTGGCCATAGATACTAGAGTGCCCAATTATTGTCCTTGACACAAAACATGCTACGATTAACTTGACATAACGATCGCTGCTTTTGTATTGTAAAGCCAGTTTATTCTAAGTTTAAAAATAAAAAGGGCTACGATTTGTATGTTAAGTGGAACAATGTAGAATAGCGTTGTTTTTTTAAAATTGGAACTTGTTTTTTTGTCCTTGAGGTTTTATTTAGACTAAGTTGCTGGGAGCTTAGGTATTTTTATTATAGTATTGTATTCTTTAGGAATTGTTCAGAACTGTATTGGTGTGGAACTGGATACCGTGGATGGAATGGAAGGAGGTGTTTGCCCAGCTCTGTGGGTCTGTACATGCTATTAGAATTAAGAGAAAACTGCTTTAACGAGCAATAAAATCCTAAAATCATGGTTGTTTTAAGGCAGCATTTAGTCTTTCACAGAGTCGTTGTAAACCTGGGGGTCAACAAAAACCTAGATTCTGGCAAGGAGTTAAGGAACTACTAGGTACAATGCGTACACGTGGGCCACGTACACCTATCTGGGCGCATCGATCTCCATACATTTTATATGGCAACTAGACTTGTAGAGCTACATTAGATCCACGCCACGCAACGTGGTTCTACATACAAATCAGGCGTGACCCGCGTGTGCGTCGATCTACTGAGTAGTTCCCGCTTTAATCACAGAAAGGAAGTATTAATTCATGAATCCCCGACCGGTCTCATAGGACCGCGCTGTTATTGTCTTACTATTGTGTCTCGTTTCGCGGGTATTGATAGGTTAAGTCTGTCGATACCACCTGGACAATATCTCCTCGTGCCTACAGTTATGCAAACATGGTGATGTTTAGCTCTTCAACAGTTATGCATATCTGTTACCACGTGTACTTCTATTGTAGATTTAACACGCGCGTGTGATTCATGTCACAGGTATAGTCAGTTGTTTTTTTTGTTCTTATTTTTGGTTTGGATCCTAATTCCTTTACGGCATATCTTCGTATGAATCAGCACCATCATCATTTCAGCCGAAAAATCACAGCTGGATATAGGCCTCCCCCAAGTGTCACTACAACGACGGATGCTGTGCGTCTCGCATTCATCAGAATCCTACCTCACCAGGTCATCGGTCAATTTTCTGGGAGGCCTTCCAATGCTGCGTCTTCCGGTAAGTGGCCGCCACTCCAGAACCTTTCGTCCCCATCGACCATCTGTTCTAAGAGCAGTGTGCCTTCCCCACTGTCACGATGTTTGGCGATTTTTTTTTTATATGTGCCATAAACTAGTGCTTGACTGCAATCCCACCTGATGGTAAGCAGTGATGCCATCGTTGATGGTAAGGCGCACTAGTTTATTAAGAGCCTATTCACTCTAGTTTTGAAGAGATTCTACGGGTTATATCAGTAAACTTGGTTCTCTTGCGGATATCTTCGGTTCTGATAGAGATTAGATTCTTTTGAGACCACTTTCTACTGTCACGCGGGTGAAGTCGCTAGCAACAGCTAGTAGTTAATAATTCTTACTGCAATTAGTCGTAATAGATAACTAGCAATAAATCCTCAGCACTAATGCATAACAAATAGAAGAGCTGACATAAATCCCGAGTGCCATGGACAATAGACTGAATATTCGTCTAGTGAACTAATTTTAGGCGACACAATAACTTCCAGTTACTAACGACCGATGAACGAACAGGCAACTGATTCACGACATAGAATTCTGTTCTATATTCAAAACTTTCCAAATGTTTTTTTTTAACTTTAGGGAATCTTCGACTTCTCCGGGTAATAAGTCGGTAATCGCAGGGATTACTTTTTCGATTACCGATTTTTTTATCCGGATGATGAAAGTAAAAAAAATAAATGAAAAGCTCGTTTAGCTTTTAGCACGAGGTTCGATCTTCAAGGTTAAGCAACGCTTGCCAAGGTTGGTCTGTGGATGAGTGACCATCTTAACATCGAGTTTTCTCCAGTCAGGCAGTCGTTACGGATAGTCATAAGCCAGTAAATCTGACTCCAGTCTTGCCATGAAGTACCGTGTTACCCCAGTTAATGGGTTGTAGAGGTCTGGTAGGCAGCCGCTCCTCGTAAAATACTGGTATTCAGCTAAATCCGGCTTGACTGGAAGCCGACCCCAATATAGTTGGGAAAAGGCTAGGCAGATGATGATGATATACACTTAGTAGCTGCAAAGTGGGCCGTAAAATAATATCTAGCCGCAGCATGAAGATGTACTGCCGATGACGTTAAAAAAATAACGGAGCTGAAATCTGCAAAGGAAATGAGTCTAACACTCTAACCAGGTATTTCCTCTCCGCAATGAACAAGATCATACTCTAAAAATAACGCCTAATGTAAATTGTAACACAATTAGGGAATGCAAATCCGTCGTGTTTTATAAATCCGGATTTTTAAAACGGATTTTGGGTCCAATCCGGATTATCCGGATTTTACGGATTTTTCATGAAAATTAAACAAACCTACTTATATTAGTTTATTAACATGATGTTTCCCTTCACACGATTTCAGAATTTCAGAGGGGAAACATCGTGACGAAACCGGCAAGTCTTAGAACCAAAACTTTTAGGACATGTAGCATCCACAAATCCACACTGGGCCCGCCTGGTGGATTACGGCCTCTCCAAGAAGCCGTTTTCCCAACATGTAAAGACAAAGAATGTATATTTTTTCCATTTTTGGGTTGGAAATTATCCAATGACTTCTCCCGTTCTGGGCAGAGCGGGATATAAGATTTTTACTGACTAAAATCCAGTCCTCTTCCTTCTTCTTTTTCTTTGTCTTCGTTCTAGGGCCCCAGGGTTCACTTTCACGTAACCCATGGCAACAGTAGGCTTCGACCCAGCTGGGCCACTACGATTTGTATCACCTTGAGACACACTACGCGCCGTGGCGGGGTCGATGAGCTTCCCATTGCTCGCCATCCGCAAGCCTGCGCCTACGGTAGCTGGACATCGGGGTCTGGATCCGGGAGCTGGAGCGTGAGGATCATTCCCTCGCGCGTGCAGCCGCCTTCTTTGCTAGCATTACTGCTTAGCAGAAGCAGGCGACTGCCTGTCACATTTCTTTGCGCTCCGGTCCATGGGCCGTACCAGGACCCGGCGTGAGTGGTGATTGCCCAAACGGAGCATACCTTTAATAATAGTCCTCCAGACCGAATTTTGATCACGGTGGCCTGATGCCTACTGAAACCTGGAAGCCTGATGTATACTGCAGATATTATAGTGCACAAGTGTGTACGCAGACACTGGCGCACTCTCTTTTTAACCTTATAGTCAGATGGAAAGGCAATTCAACACGACTGGAGAGAGATCAGGTGCAGGAACCACAGCTTGACGTGTTTTCAGAGGCATGCGGGTATCATATCACCAACTTCCAAACTCCGGGCAGCTATAGAGTAATTCCTAATGGAAAAACTCAATAGCACTATTTTCTTGACCTCTTGTTCGAGCCCAGTACCGACGCTCAGCATTCGCAATTACGAACCTAGTGTTCGTCCGACAAGACAGTCAAACGTCACACCTTAACCATAAGCTCCACCGTGTCCTCCAGGCGATCGATCCGCACAATAATGACACCTGGGCGTTTCTTTCGCACAAATCCGGCGCAGAAACCTCTCTTTCTTACTACGTCCGGTGAGAACCTGTGTCATGTGGAAGGTGAGGACGCAGTGACGTCTTTCCAACCACTTCTCAAAGAGGTCCCCGACTTGTAGCCATAATTATGGCGTGCCCAAAGAATGTAGTAGGTTTGGTAATTAGTTCATACTTTTTTCTGTCAGCATGATGACGCTTGGCGCCTTAAAAGACATTCTGTCTTTTTTGGGCACGTATGCATTGCAACTTGTCATAGGGGCAGACCACGAATTATATTGGACCCACGTTACGATTTTTTTTTTCTGAATTTACTTAGTTATCCGTCTTCCACGCGGGTGAAGCCACGGGCAAAAGCTAGTGCTAAACTAATAATAAAAGTAGATAATATCATCGCGAATTAAAAGTTTCTTATTATTCAGAAAATCCGCGGATTTGATTTTCAAATCCGGATTTACCAGTCGAGAAAAATGTGCGGATATCCGGATTTTTCGGATTACGGATAGTCCGGATTGCATTCCCTAAACACAATGTTTTAGTAGCGGCACGGTTGGCGCAGTGGTACAGCGATTGGTTTGCAATTTGCAGTTGTTATTGCTGTTAAAAACAGTTATTGGTATTTATTTTTTTAAAACCTTTATTTTTGTGCGATATTTCAAGCGCCAAAATTCGCAGAGCCTAACTTCACACTCGCCAACTTATAACGGACGAATTGTACTGTGAAATGCGCTCGAAATGTGAAGTACATATGTATATCAGATGGCCTTCTGGACCTATGTACTTTGTGCCACAACAGAGCACTACGCGAGCCATACACTACGCACTCACAATACTACATTATTCAGTACTACTGCCGTCCAGCGCTTGATATTCCACGACTCTTATTTCCCGGTACACTGCGGGACAAGAAATTGTACACCTTACAGAAAAACTAAATTGATAATCGATTTTATTGAGTGATCATCGTTTAGATACGGAATGTTGGTATTAGTTGGTTTTATTTGAAATTAAGATAAGTTTCGTCGTTATATAGATAAAGAAATGTGACAGACTTACTGGATAGCTTTTTAAATGATGGTTAGTTAAGTTTTAGGAGGACTTTGTGAGAAAACTTTGCGGAAGCTTTAGAACGCAAAGGGCAATTGAAGAAACACAGGTGTCAGTAAGGCTGAGACTTTCTCTCGCTCCACCCAGAGCAGGAGTATTTCTTCGGGGTTTTCTCATCAAAAATTGTCGAGGCGCGTGCTGTTCCACACGCGCCTCTAAGAAAGTTAGCAAAACCTTTCAGAGGGAGAAACAATTTGATGATTTCTACCTCAAAAAAAAAAACAAATTAAACTGAACTATTTAACACATGTGATCAATACTCAATATAATTTAGTTTACAACTAAACTTGCCCAATAGATCGACCTGTCCAATTAGTGTAGTGTGGGCGCTGTTCCCCGAAGTGACAAGTGTTAGTGCGCCACGATCGATATTAATTTGTGTAATGTAACACTGTCTGCTAATCACCATTGACTAGAATTTGTCGGCGTCGTTTACAGTTCCAGTATTATGTAATGATTAAAGGTGTTGGATTTGAATAGGTCTTTTAGATAGTTACTGGAGTTTCTTCGCAGTTCTTTAGTTACCGTTTGCATTGCAGGCCCACGGTAACTTTTTCGAACAAATCCAAAGTTGTGGCAGGTGTTGGCTCTATCGGTTTCGTCAGTTGCCAAAGGCTCGTATGGATGTGCACATACGATTTGCATATTTGCTCCATCCTGAAATCTCGAGACAATATGGTCGAACGAATCTGGCTTTAATCGTCTTCTTAGTTGTGCACTCTTGACAGGAGTGGAATATTTTGCTGCTGCGGTCTTCCCGTCCGATTTTAGTTTGGGTGTCTTCAAGGCTAGAGTGAACAGGCTCTTAATGAACTAGTGCACCTCACCATCAACGATTTTATCAGTGTTTACCATCAGGTGGGATCACAGTCAAGCACTAGTTAATATAATAAAAAAAACACATAGGTACACAGTATGCAAACTCTTACACGCACACTATAATCTCTGTAACCTTCAAACAGTGCTTGGCTTATTTCTATCGGCCTCCAGTGTACGTAGAGATTATTCCATAAACCGCGTGTTATGAATGAAAATGGCTGCTATTCCTCCGCTAACGGTCTCTGCAGAATGTCCTTAGCATTCGCGAGATGTGTGTGGTATCGTGATTATATATTTATTTGAACTTTATGTAAAGCACAGTAGTGAGTATTGTGGTACATCGAAGGAGAGAATTCGTTGAAAGTCCCTAACATAACATCCCTAACCTTCAACGAATTCTCTCCTTCGAATTTGTCCAAGGCCGTGAATTAAGGCAATTTTTTTTTTTTTTTTATATATTGAATCTTCAATTGCTTAAACAGCAAATGTTTAGCTCAGGAATACCAAAGACCAAATCCATATAATTCAAAAGTAGTCTCTTTTAATTTTCCACGATACAATTTTGTTCCCACTTACTATACAACTTGGAATCCTGGAAACATGTGAAAAACTTTATATAGCCACACAAAACCCGACAACGATGTAAGATGTAAGCTTCCTTCAAATAATGATACATACTCTAACACAAATTATAGCCCTCACTATCTCAACAATACTGTTCTGTCCGAAAATTACATCCCTGTGATCCATTTGACCAGCACATCAATTCAGCTCTGAATGAAGATATTAAAGCCGCCATAATCACGAGGAGATGACAAGCTAACACAATCGAATTATTGAGAGGCCTCGGCCACAGTGAGGAGCTTAGGCGGGTGCTGAGGCGGACGCGAAGAATGAAACGTATGAAGACGCCACCGGCCCGTGTTAGTGTGCGTCAACTGCATACCATCATTATCATCATCTTAACCGAAAGACGTCCACGGCTGGACATAGGCCTCCCCCAAGCGTCGCCACAGCCACCGATCCTGTGCGTCTCGCATCCATCAGATTCCCGCGACCCTCGCCAGGTCGTTGGTCCATCTTGTGGGAGGCCTCCCAACTGCGTACGTGACGATTTTTTTATTTATTATTTTATCAAAAACCCATTTTCTTCTTCCTGCCCTTATCCCATATTACTTGGGGTCGGCGCAACACGTTTTTTTCTCCCATTCTATCCTGTCACCCGTCATACTATCACTAACTCCCTCATGTTTAATGTCACTCCTCACACAATATGTAATCCCTCTTTTCTTTGGCCTTCCTCTGGGTTGTGGAGATCTTGGCCACCACCACTAGCTCTTAACAAGATCTATTTGACCACCTAAACTGTTATGAACTCGTTTTTGTCCACAGCCCTGCCCCTAATAGGCAGTCGCTCCATATTCAGCCGAATCCGGTTACATTGGAAGCCGACCCTGAGAAGGTTGGGAAAAGGCTAGGAAGACGAGACATGGGCGCCAATAATATATCACTTTGTCTAGAAGTCTTGTAAATTCGCTACAATAAAATCCATCTAAGTATAAACTGTTTTTTTAGGTGGAAAGAGAGCGACTCCTCCCGCTCGCCCTTGAGCGGAACGAGAGAGCGTGTCAGATTTTTACTGACTAAAACCCACTGCTTTGTTTTTTCTCTGCCTTTCTTCCAGAGCGCCGGGTTTTCTTTTCAGAAGCGACCCTGCTGGCCCTGTCGGATAACTGACTCTACGCACTAAGTATGGAACCAACACTATAGGCATCAAATCGCTACCGCCCCCGCCAACGCGTTTACTCTAGACGAGCCCTAATTTCGACCCTAGAGGGCGCGGCAGTCGATATGTCAGTGAACTTGAACTCGTACAATTAGGGTGGCGCTTCGTCGACAGCGCACAATGGGTTCCGCATGGCGTGGCGCCTCTCTACTCGCGATCGATATGAATGAACCACCGGGACATTGCAGTTTTACTCACGAAATGAGCTATTTCTGTGATTTGGTTTATCTTTATGCGAATAGTTTGAGTAGTCGTAAAAGTTAGGTGGAAACTCCGCCGTCTGCAACTAATATTACCAGAGGCTAGAATAGGTGCAGTATATTTACTAAAAGTTCGATGAAATAATAAAATACCTCCTCTAAAATCTGGGAATCATAAACATGACGATCAAATCCCGCGATTTATGAATTTGCAAATTACTTATTATATAGCACTTTGAAACAGCGACAGAATAAAATAAATACAATAAAATTTAAAATGTTTTTTACTTCTTTACGCTCGACGGTCGCTGTGGAAACGCTTGGGGGAAACCTATGTCCAGCAGTGGACATCTTTCGCCTGAGATGATGACGTTCGACAGCTGAACGGTTTTCGATGAAATTCGGTACGCACGTAGACCATGTCCTAGAATATGATATTATTAATTTATCCAGGAAGTACTACTATAAGTCTTTGGATAATTTTCCATTTTTTGTGTTTTTTTCTACTATTGTATAAAAATCTTAATGCGGTTTACAAAATATATGTACTTACCAAGTTTCAACTAGCTCTTATAGTTTCGGAAAAAGATGGCTGTGACATACGGACGGACATGAGACAGACAGAAATGACGAATCTATAAGGGTTCCGTTTTTTGCCATTTGGCTACGGAAACCTAAAAAGTATATTATTTAATTTCTCGCTGCCAGTATTCTGGTCACGTTTTCAGATTATAGCGACGCGACGGACGCGGAGAATTGGAGAATATATCAACTGTCCTGGAATTCTATTTTCGACAACACATTCATATTTATTTTATTTTTTTAAACGTTGCCCCACCCTAGGAATTACTCCTGTATCGTAGGTGCGTTTACAAACATGAAAACTCACATAGACACACTTTTTTCAACATACTTTCTTTTATTGTTATTGACACCCGTTACATAACATAATTGAAAAGAGTGTCCATGGAATTTCTTACATATTCTACTATATAGATACCTACGCTTTGTAGTGTACAATTAGCATAATTTTCTGCCATGGGGGCAGGGTTTATTTGAAATAAAATGCTTTTAACCTTTTTTGTTATTATTGATAGGCTCGCGTATCACTATCTCACCTAATGGTAAGCGGTGACGTGGTAGACGATGGAGCACACTTGCCTAGAAGTAACCTATTCACTCTTGATTTACGCCCGTTTTCAATAAGCTATCTATCTACAGTTGCAGCTACTAAAGGTAAACAAATTTATCTTTTCCCTTACTTGCTTTCCTATAACGTACCGACGGATAGCATTTCCTAACAAAGATGTGGATGGATAGATAGAATCTTACTGTTTATCGGGGATAGCTAACTATTTTAAAACGGGCGTTAACCTATCACATACCCACAAACCACAAAACGAGGCACAATAGTAAAACGATAACAGCGCGGTCTCATAGGACCGGTCGGGAATTCATGAACCATATTCCACGATATATGAGACCCATATTCCACGTTCCCAACACTATCCGAAAAGCGTTCCTATCATTAGATTACAATGTAACTGGGACATTGACCCTCGGAATCTCGATTCATTTGTTTCTTCATTAATTTTATTAACAACACAAGTTTGGGCGCGAATCGCCTTGTTTACCAGTTTAGACCGTGAATAGGCGCTGTTACCGGTACAGTTAAATAAAGAGATTGGTTTGCACTAGCCAACAATTAATTAACTTGATTTTCAGTCTTCTTTTCGTGTCGATGAGCTCTCACAATTTTTTTTCTTCCCTGTATTTGGCAACCTGTATGGCTCTAGTACTTATTGGGTCTTGTACGTCACTCACTTAAATCTACACTATTATAATAAAGAGGTAAAGTTTGTTTTTTTGTTTGTATGAGGTAATCTGTGGAAGTACTGGTCCGATTGCTAAAAATTTTTCACCAATAGAAAGCTGCTGTATTCCTGAGTGACATAGGCTATATTTTATGTACGCGGGCAAAGCTCCTGGCTAAAGCTAGTATACAATACGCTTACTGAAGGAGCCCAGTAGGACCGATGCCTGCGGGATTATTCAAAAGAGTTATGGTGGCCTTGGAACGCAAAGGCGTTGGTTTGAGTCAGAAACCGACCCGCCCTCTCGCTCGATCCAGTTCTATGAGAAGTTAATTCATGATTTTCACCTCAAAAAAAGTATACCTTAATAAGTAACCAAGCACAAAATATTATAACGATGAATCGATGATTACTGACAGACACAATACATCTTACGAGTACAAACGAACTTCAAAGATGTAGGTACAAATGTCAGCTGGGACCACTAGCTAATGTGCTTCTCAAATGTGGGGTCGCAGGGTTTAATTCATGAATCCCCGACCGGTCTCATGCGACCGCGCTGTTATTGTCTTACTATTGTGTCTCGTTTTGCGGGTATTGATAGGTTGATGGATAGTCCACGGGCTGACTTCGCCTCTATCTTAAAATTTTGGACCGTCCACCACACAGCTCGTTCGGCCGTACAACTGTCTTCGGGAACCGAGGGCAAAGACCGGGAATAAATAGCCACGGGTTATTATTCCACCTTGTTCGGACACCGACTGCCGCACGGCGCGAACTGCTGTTCGGCTCAGGAGACGTTTTAACTGTTGCTTTGTTTACACCAGCCATGCCAAATTAGCCACTATTGGTTAGAGGTTTGATTCACAGTTATATTTTTGTAAACTTTCATTGCAATCAAGCTACAGCTTGTAAGTTACTATCCTAGAGCCGACAGTTTTTGCATAGTAGCGGTCAGTGCCAATATTTACGTTAACATCCCTATGACTTGAATACCAACAAACTAATACCACTGGTTTTAGTTACAAATACCAGTGGTATCATCATAACTAATACCATGTACCAGTGGTATCATCATCAGTCACGGTTCATTGGAAGATCAGCGTCATACAACATATTTACGCAGTCGTGAAGCACATACCCAGAATATTTTTGATTTCAATTTCTATCATAATTCATAACTTTTCACACACTCCATGGTTATTGGTTAAGGTGTGTGTGTGTGATAGTTCAATAAGACTTACCGCGGCCCTGGAACGCAAAAGGTAATAGGGGAACAAGGATGGGTTTAGTCAGTAAAAATCCTGACATTCCCTCTCGATCCACTCATAGCGGGGGAAATTATTTGATTACTTCTATTCCCTATTCTAGTTGCTCATATATCGATATAACCACGATATAACCGACATCAATGAACCGAAAAGTATTATGAAAAGTTATTGATTTTTCTTTCAAATATCCGTACGATAACATTACTATTATGTCTGGTCTGAAATGTGCCAACTTCCAATAGTGTTTCGTTAAATTGAATGACATTACGGTCCAAGTTAGTTATGTGTCCCAATACCTACAGCAGTTTTTTGACAAAAAGAGTAAACACAAGGGTAAAGAATTCATAAATTCATCAAATATTAAAACTCATATTTCCCGTGCCAGTCATAAAAATGGAATGGTTTTGAGCAAACATACGTCTCGCAATAAAACAAAAATCGATCCCTGTTTCCCACGAATGCATGCGGCACAGGATTACCACATGGCAATCCATAATCAATCTTATTACCACGTCATAGGTCTTAAAATATGCGCACACACACGTTAGCGTAAATCCGAAACAATGAACGCTTACAACGAAACCTATTTTGAGAGTTACCATAGACATGGACCCCTTGAACTTCAATATTGCAGTTTACAACAGAATCATATTAGACTGGCCACTATAATAAGACCTTTTCAAAACTTTACCGAGTTCTGCATAATCTGTGCACGTTTTTTAGTCTGTGGACTTTAAGCCGCGCGCCATAGAGGTTTATTCTGCAAAAATATGAAACGTCAAACGCAGGCGTATTTTTGTTAGGAACAAATTATGTTCGGTTTCCCCTGAGTAATGCGCTATTCTGTGCGCCTATAACAGAGGGTGTTTAGCAATAAATCAATCCTACCGCACTAAACTAATGTATTTGGCGTACGTTCCATTTTGTCCGACGTGTTTTCATTAGGTTTTGAGAGGGTGGGAATGGTCATAATAACCTTTTGTTTCGAGTAATAAAACACTTTCATTATAAATTCTGGCATTTGAATAGAATAATAACCCACCCTGACTTACGTATTGTTGTGTTTTTAATCTGATTACATTGGGCAATGGTAACATTACACCCCACCAAGATTATAAGTACTCGATTCACGTTAAGATTAGATAATATAACTATGTAAACAAACCTTTATTACTGTCCGTTCAACCGATTTTTAACTTCCGTATATAAGCATATGGATGATAAGAAACAAAATGGCTACAAAACCAACTATTTACTGCAGCCGCCATTTACAGTAAAAATGAATTGTCTAATCTTAATGCGAATGGAGTACCCGATACATAAATAAGTCTATTAGACTTTACTGAAACGTAATACCGATAAAAAATATGCAATATCGACTAAAAATAAGGAGATAGAAGAGCAAATGAACGATTTCTTGAACAAGTAAAAAAGCATTACCTATTTATGCTCGCTCAAGTTTCCGTCAAAGATTAAGCCGCCCCCATCCCTTCCTGAAGGTGTTATAAGACTCGACTAAGGGTAAGCCGAGACTGGCAGCTATGAAGAATTAACTGAGGGGTCAGACAAGCTCCAGGTAATTTAAAAATGCTTATTTTATTCTCTTAAGGTGAATGCACTATGAGAAGAGGTGAGATGAGCCATTTTTAATAAAAACTTACTTATTACCTTTTCTATTACGTTAGAGAGTAATGTTGATGGTTTTATTAAGTATAATTGTGTAATACATGAATATCATTATCGCAATTATAGTTTTTACTGCCGTACTATCAGATACTGAGCTGAAAAATTGCAAAAATCTTTCCAAAATTGGAATTTCACTCTCGACCTTTATTTTTTTAGGTGGAAAATCATCAGAATGACTTCTCCCACTCTTAGGTAAGGGCGTGTCAGACTTTTACTGACTATAAGCCGCTCCTTTGTTCCTGCTTTGCCTTTCGTTTCAATGCCAATGATGGCCGAATGTACCGAAGACATGAGTCTTCGGTACAAGAAAGTCTTACAGCCATAATAATTGACAGCAATAACTTTTTATCTCCCATTCTGTACTTTCCTCAAGTTCTCGACAAAGTTAGCAAGCGACGTCAACAAATAACATATGTATGTGTTCCACGACTTCCATACAATCTTCGGAACGCGTGGCTGGAACATTACGGCGCGTAAAGTCGTACAGTACGGTCGTTATAAGTTGGCGAGTGTGAAGTTAGGCTCTGCTAATTTTGACGCTTAATAACTCGTACAAAAATATAGGTTTTAAAACAATAAATGCAATTTGCATTTGTTATTGTTGTTAAAAACTGTTAATGGCATTTTTTTTTAATATTCATTTTTGTACGAGTTATTAAGCGCCAAAATTCGCAGAGCCTAACTTCACACTCGCCAACTTATAACGGCCGTACTATAAAGTCGTAAGTTCGTAGCCATTATGTTTGGAAACTGGTGAGGGTGCGACTATCGACCCGACCTATCCCAATCTACGACACGCGCAGCCAAGGGTGACAGACAAAGGAAATGCGCAACAAAAATACGAAGATACGTATGGAGATGAATATGGAAGTTGTTTGTGGCAAATGTTTTTGATGTCTCATTTTGTACCTCACAAGCCTTTCGAATAAAGATAAGCGAGGGCGATCTAGGTTTCATTCGATTGTTTCGATTTCCGAACATTTCGATAGTTAACGATTGTTTCAACTTCGACTCGAGTCTGACTCGGTCTGTTATTGCGACTGGCGCATGGCGCGTTCATTGGCTAATTGTTCCACGATGGTTCATGAACAATCGAAAACTAACGATCGATTCCGTTGACTCGAAATAATCGAAAAACATCTCGATTATTTTGTAGCACGGCGAGTCGATGGTTGAAATGATGGTTTATTTTAACGACTCTGATTCTTTTGATTGTTAAAACATCTCGCCCATCGCTACTTTCGGAGCTTCTTTTGTTCTGAAGGAATTCATCAAATAACTTCTCCTTTTCTGGGTTGATCAGTTTTGCTGACTAAAAACCACTTGTGTTCCTTCATTTGTTCTTGGAGTTTTTAGGCCTCGATAAATCTTTCCAACATTCCCGCAGCCTTAAAACTAACGGCAGATACTGAGTGCCAATCCTTTACTTTTCAATCAAACTAAAGTCTATTAATTAACAAAGTTGTAATGACCACAAGATTTTATAAATGTGTATTGTATAAGTTGTCCATTATTTAAATCGTGATCCATAGTCATTGATAAACTGTAGAACAGGTGGAACAGGAAACTAGAACGTGTAAATAGAATACTAAGCAGTGCTTTGCCTCAATTATTCCCTTTTATATGAATTATGATACTAAATAGTTCCGTCTTAGAAAACCATTCATCATCATTATCATTTCAATCGTAAGACGTCCACTGTTGGACATAGACCTCCTCCAAGTATGATACACACAATGACCGGTCTTGTACGTATCGTATCCATCGGATTCCCACGACCCTCACCAGGTTCTTGATCCATCTTGTGGGAGACCTTCCGATGCTGCGTCTTCCGGTACGCGGTTACCTACCATTCTGCGAAAAATGTGCCCTACCCTCAAGTTTAGCGATTCAGGCTATGCCGGTAACCTTGGCTCTCCGGCGGATAACTTCATTCCTGATTCAATCACGTAAGGAATTCCCGAGCATAGTCCTTTCCAAAGCCCTTTCGGTGATTTTGAGCCTTCTGATTACGCCTTTTATGAGCAAAGCCGAACTTTTATGGCTTGGATGCTGTTCGACATCGGTGAGATACTAGATTTTTATATTACTATGATGATTTTTATGGTTATAATTATGTAACTAGTTACGTTTTACGGTCGCAAAAGATATTTTTAACTTCATACAACCTACCACTGGCCTGGAAATTGCAAAAAACGTAAGAAAATTTGAATTTAGCGGCCTACCCTGACGCTTACCCCTTAAGTATGCATGAATAAACGAAATGAATGTGTCATTACAACGTGTAAATACTCGTACATTCAAAGACAGACGAGCATCTCAATACGGCCCCGTTAACAGTAAAGCCAGTTTAACAAAACGATAACGTCTGAACGTTGAACTTAGAGACAAAATGAAAGGAACGCGAAATATTCGCTAAATGGATATCACAATGCAGTTTTAATCAGAAACGTCTTGGCTGTAATAAACGCATGTTTTATTTGTCGAGACGTCGCCGCATAATTCAAATTTATACCAGGCGGCGAGATAATAAGTCACATTAAAAAAGGTTGGACCGTCAAGTATGATGACATCTTTTTCACAGAATTCCTCGAATGGTTCTCAAGTGCCAGACAGCAGACTCAATTTTTCAGATATATAATACTTGTGACACGACTTGACTTTGCACACATGCTTATTATTTTAGTATTAGCATTGTTCTGTAATGTTCCCACTGTTGAGACTCAGGCCTCCTCTCTAGGAGAGGGAATGGGCTGTAATCCACCACTTGGGCCCAGTGCGGATTGGTGGATATTATAATTATTATAATGCATCATGCATGCTTATTATTTATTAAATAGAATAACGTGCAAGTTTACAAAAGTGCATACATCTAACGCGTAAGCTCCAGAAAAAAAGATACGAACGTTTATGTCGAAAAAAATTTCGACACTCTCAAAGAAATCAAAATTCGTAGATCAAATTCCCGTTAACCTAAAATCCTAAAATACTTATAGCATAAAGTAAGGTGTCATGGCAAAAATATAAAAAAAAGTCTGAAAACTGAAAACTTGTAGTTACGCCACAAGAAAAAAAAAATCTAAATTAAATAAAAACAATTAATTTTTTTCTAAATTTCTTTTTCTAAACAAATCATCATCTGCCTAGCCTTTTTCCCAACTATATTGAGGTCGGCTTCCAGTCAAGCCAGATTTAGCTGAATTTTACGAGGAGCGGCTTCCTACCAGACCTCCACAACCCATTAACTGGGGTTAATGGGTTGTGGAGGTCTGGTTTCTAAATATAAATAATTAAGCACAGAGCTTTACAAACGTGCAATATGTAGCCGTGAGCTTTAAGCTCATAACATTAATTTACACAAATTATTAGTAATACAATCGTGACTGGGCTGTGACAGCGCGCTCGTTGTGTTCCAAGCGAATTTATTTTTCAATTCTGTTTTAGACATTTACTTTTGTAATAAGATGATTGTGTATACAGTCTAATTTTACTGTTATTTAACGATTTTGCTTAATCATTTAAGCCCGTGTGATGTTCATACGAATTACGACTATTATTTATTAAATACAAGAGTTGGTCACTCGTGTTGGCAGCTATAAGCCATAGATATCAGAAAGCAAAAAAGAGCTTGTTGAAGTAGGTACTAAAAACAAAGTTGTCTATACTCATTTATAACGAGGCAATTATTTTAAGATCAAATCATCAATCAAATTTTTCAACATTAATTTCAGAGATTCGTAACATACAAAATGTTACGAATCTCTGAAATTAATGTTGAAATGAATGATAGTAAATGATGATATGATGAGTGATGAGTCTGACAGTACCTAGTTAAGTATTTGCATTATGCCTGAATGGTATATGTTTTCTGCTTTCCATATGAACATATGTTTGATTATTTTTGTACATTCATTTCGTTACCACAAATATAAAACAACACATTTCTCAATTTCACCACCCGAGAGAGAGAGAGCATAAACCACATAAACAAATTTCGCTAAGAAACAAACAGACGAATTTGGCCAAGCGTGCGGCAGCCCTGTTTCTTATCTGTCCACACCCCAGATAATAAAACGGCGCCCCCATTCACTGCAGTCCCGGTTCCCTGTCGGTCTTGTCCCGTTGTGTTCCCGTCTTATCAAGAAACCCGTATGTATTCGTAAAGCTTTACTATCCGAAGTATTACCGTTTCGGCGATCAGATACAAAAAAGCATTAATAAAAAAAATATAGATTCTATTTTTAAAGTATGAATAAAATTTATAAAAAATAGAATTTATATTCTATATTTGAAAAACCGGGCAAGTGCGAGTCGGACTCGCACACTGAGGGTTCCGTACCAATTTATCAAGATGAAAACAGTTCAATTCTCGAATCGAGTCTTAAAGATTTTACAAAAAAGAAAATCTTGTAATGTAACTAAAAATTTAAGGTTTTCGGAATTTTTCCTTTATGTGTGCTATAAAACGTTGCTTCATGCCAAATTTCAAGATTCTAGGTCGACTGGAAGTACCCTTTAGGTTTTGATTCCCTTGTGTGTATTGCTGTTTCTTTTGATTGCGTTGACATAGAAGTTTGATTTTGTTACAGCTTAAAGGTATTATAGACCTGAGTATTTGGTATGAATTTCAATTTAATACCTCTACGCGTTTATGAGGAAATGGGTAGTAAGTTTAAAATTATTAAAAAAAAAATATATTATGTGATGTAACTAAAAATTTATGGTTTTCGTAATTTTTCCTTTATCTATGCTATAAGACGTTGCTTCGTACCAAATTTCAAGATTCTGAGTTCACGGGAAACACCCTGTAGGTTTTGATTCCCTTGCAAGTGTCGAAAATTTGCGGCATAAACGGCTGTATCTTTTGATTGCGTTGGCTTAGAAGTTTGATTTTTTCACAGCTTCAAGGGACAGTAGACCTGAGTAATTGATATAAATTCATACCTCCACGCGTTCCTGAGAAAAAGGGTCTTGACAGACGGACGGACAGACGGACAACAAAGTGATCCTATAAGGGTTCCGTTTTTTCCTTTTGAGGTACGGAACCCTAAAAAGAACTTATATTCTATATTTGAAAGCTTTTTATTTTGCAATCCAAAATACCTGTTGGTGCCGAATGGGAATAGCTTGGGTGCCGAAAATCTGGGTGCCGAAACGGGAGACTTGGTCCTGTCCCGTTCTGTTTCCGTGTTATCAAGAAACACATATTGGTAAAGCTTTGCTATCCGTCTATCCCCAACCTTTGGACATGCATTTTAGAAGATAAAGTCAGTAAAAAACCTTGTAACATGGAGTATTGAGCTTGGGTGCCGAAACTTTTGGTAGGTACCGAAAAGCTGGGTGCCGAGATGGTAATACTTCTGCTATCGGCCTATCCCACTATCCCCAACCTTTGGACATGTATTCTATAAGATAACGTCAGTAAAAAAAAAACTTTAACATGTAAACATGTGTCGTATAAATGATAGACGCGTTTTGTTTTTATTTAATTCTCGTCTGTGGCTGTATTTATGAGATCCGCTTATTGTTTTACTCGAACTTCCTTTATTAATGTAAAATTATGTGTGGATAGGGTTGATAGCGGACACGATACAACCATTTAAATAATATCTCACAGGAGCTTTCACTGTACTTGAAAAAGTTAACAATCTCTCAAAAAATATAAACTACATTGAATTAATCTAACTGAACCTTGGCCTTCCGCCAAGGTTAGCGAAATCTTTACTTTCGGCGTTTTCTCCAGCTATTTTAAACAGGCCCTCAAACTGCCCTCCTGTTCTCTATGCAAAGCCCGGGATGCAACTACCGGGAGGCCATGTTACGCTGGGCCGTTAAAATATAAAACGTATGAGAATCGCCTCCCCGTCTAGACGTACGTCTGCGTCGCCGCGCATGCGCTCTGCAATAAACCATTTTGTTTACATTATAATGAAATTTGATGCATAGTAAATTGAACAATAAAGATCAAAGTCAGCTCGTCTCAATGAAATGTGTTTGGAATTGATAATAACCTACTTATATTCTTTACTCAATCAAATTATTATGACACATTGATATTATTATTTTTTACCGCCTACCGCTAAACGGCTGATTCAATTTAAACAAATGGGTAATAAATACAGAGTTCAAATTGGTTTTAGTGTTCAAAATCATTGATGGGGCAATAATTTTGTGAAGCCAACAAAGCGAATGTGATGTTAAAATTAATGGTTTTAAGATTAAACCGTTTCAATTTGAACGACTGACGTCGGCACTGCCCAGTTATTTGGGGATCCAATATGGCGCTTATAAAAGCTATATTGATTGGCCTAAATCGTCCTATAATAACACGATCAAGCATAGAGAACAGACATTATTTTTTTGGAGAATACAATCAAGACAGCTTGTTTCTTTTTTAAATTCTGATCAAAACTTTTTGGAAATTAATTCCTTAATTTTGTTTCTGATTTTGTATTACAATGGATATCGCGTATTTTACTTAGTGATTTTTTTTTTAAATGTTCAAAATCGGCTTTTGTGTTTATTTATTAGATACAATAATTACAAACCGTCTTTTTTTTTTGTTAAAATTTATTATTTTTTATATAAGTTTTCGATGAAGTAAGGTTGCTGTTTGATTACATCAGAAGTAAAATAACTTTAGAAAAACTGTAGGTACGTGTGTCAGTAATTTCTTTATAACTTCGCTCGAGTGAATTCGTTCGTAATCCAACTTAAACACATGTCGCAATTAATAAAACTGACACTTACATAAGTCGCCATCGCGAAATCGCTCTAATAAGAAGTGTAATAATGTCTAAGCGCGGCCATCGTAATTATTTTATTGCTAATTTGACGTCAGACCGTGCGAAAGAGAAATTGTGCCTGTCATCAATTAAAAAACAACAACACCAGACTGTGTGTGGCCATGAGGTGGAAAGATATTGAATTGGACAACAATTGAGCTTTTGACTACGATCAAAAATCTTTATTAAAACCTAATTTCAATTAGTTCATGAATCCCCGACCGGTCCTATGAGACCGCGTTGTTATTGTTTTACTAATGTGTCTCGTTTTCTGGGTATGTGATAGGTTAAGTATAGTTTTTATTTCAAATCTACTAAACATGATTTGTGAAAAAAGTATTGGATTTTAGTTTTATATTTATAGGTATGTATGTACTATGTACCTACTCTAGCTATACACCGTGATGTCTGCCGCGTTTTTGCTGCTCCATTCCCGTGGGTTTTAGCGTAATATTATACACATATAGCCTAAAGGGGACCTTCCTCGATAAATGGACTATCCCACACTTAATAATTTTCAATTCAAACCAATAGTTCCTTAACGTTTGAATCCCCAACCGGTCCTATGAGACCGCGCTGTTATTGTTTTGCTATTGTGTCTCGTTTCGCGGGTATCTGAGTAATTAAATTAGCGCATTCCAACAACCTGTAAGATTACGTATCTAAAGTTATGTTATAACAACGTACAGTAGTTAGTAAAATTACGAAAAACTAGATGAAAACCACAGTAAAACTCTTGTTTTTAAAAAAACCAGGTTTAGTAGGTTGACAAATGGCGTTAAAGATAGTGGTCAGTCACGTTCAGTGGTCACAGTAAAATAAAATAAAGCTGCGACACAAACATTTAATCACAAACCGCTTATCGCCCGTACAATCCGCTTAATGCCCCTACACTTACTTTCACGGTACAACGCACCAGTCACGACATCATCAAGATAAATTCAACTTTAAGCTTGTAGAATAAAGTTTAAAATGCCGTGACTGGTGAGAGTACAGTAGGATCGTTGTCCAGTCCAGACTGCAGATGACCAGAACCCCTACTACGGTGTACTAATGCCTTCATCACTGCACTGTGAGAGAGAGAGAGGGAGCTATACAGGGAGAATAGCAGCATCCTTCTCACACGCATTTTAAGACATTTTGGGAACACATTAATTGCGCGTACAGCTAAGGAGTGGTATTTACTACCGGTACTTTTAGGACATCAATCAGTAAACACAGATAATGATAGCTACAGCCTGAGGGTCTAGGGTAGGGTTGCCAGATCGATTCTTCCTATTATCGGGATCAATAACCGATTTTTCGGGATTTTAGGGCTTTGGTCGGGAGAAATAAAAAAATAGTAAATAATATTAATTGATTGATTGATTGATTGATTGATTGATATATACTTTATTGTACACCTTAAAAATAATTTTACACGGAGCTTAAAATTAGTACGGTGTTACAATGGGCGGTCTTATCGCTAACAGCGATTTTTTGTCTGGGTCAGGATGACTGGACCAAGAGAGATTTTTGAAGTTTGAGCAATACCAAGTTTTAGTACCTATTTGATACCATTTGGTACCAGACATCAAATAATTCGTACCTCGCCATAGAGGGAAAACTATTACGAGGAAAGTGGCCAGCCATTCTGACATCAGAATGGCTGGACCAAGTCAACTTCACCTAGTTGTAGGTGTTATAACTAGTTCGTTGTTTCATTAAAATTAAGTACCTCATTGGTACCTCAACATATGTTTTTCTTAATTTTTTTCGATAAGCCAAAAAAAAGTTACACCTAGAAGGAATTT
Source organism: Mythimna separata (assembly GCA_030763345.1). Taxonomy (NCBI): domain Eukaryota; kingdom Metazoa; phylum Arthropoda; class Insecta; order Lepidoptera; family Noctuidae; genus Mythimna; species Mythimna separata. The sequence continues at coordinate 11,476,463 of CM061190.1, forward strand.
TGCATTTTATCTGGAGCACGTTGATTTCACCTAGTTGTAGGCGTTATAATTAGTTCATCTTTTCATTAAAATATAATACCTCATTGGAACCTCCACATATGTTTTTCTTAGATTTTTTCGATAAGCCAAAAATAAGTTAAGAAGTTTTGCATATAGTATACATATAATAGTGTTTATTAGGGTTCCGTAGCCAAATGGCAAAAACGGAACCCTTATAATTTCGCCATGTCTGTCCGTCCCGAAACCTGAAATTTAGTACTAATATGTATATCAATCAAGCCGACAAAGTAGTAAAATAAAAAATTGTAAAAAATAATTAGTAGGGTAGCCCCCCTACATAAAGTGGCAAGCGATTTTTATTATTTCAACCCTAACGTGTGATATATTGTTAGATAGGTAGTCAAAAATGAATAGGGGTTCATTACAATCATTTTTTTTATAATATCAATAATTTCGGAAATAATCATAAAGGACATTGCCAATCCTTGTATGGAAGTTGGACCAAGTGCTGCCCAGAATGAAGACCTAGTGCATTTTGTTCCTCAGGCCAATACTAATCATTAAACCGAAGCGCTTCAAAATCGGCTCCTGGAGTCAAGAAAAAAAAGTGTTTTTCTAACCTAACCTAAGTTAAAAATCTTTGTGTGGAAGTTTGACCAAGTGCTGCCCATAATGAACACTTAGTGCATTTTATTCCTCAGGCCAATACTAATCAGTGAACCGAAGCGCTTCAAAATTGGCTCCAGGAGTTAAGAAAAAAAAGTGTTTATCTAAACTAACCTTACCTAAGTTGGAAACCTTTGTGTGGAAGTTTGACCAAGAAAAGTGCTGCCCAGAATGAACACCTAGTGCAAATTTTCTTAGGCCAATACTGATAAATGATGATGATAAATGATATTTATTTTTGTAAATAGGTTTCACATAACACTTTTACACGTCAATTTTTTTTTGTCATAATTATTATTCTAGATGAGGCCGGTGTTTCCTAACTGACTACCCTGAGAAGAAACACCGAAACAAACTCAGGGGTACTAATGATTAAACCGAAGCGCTTGAAAATCGGCTCCTGAAGTCAAGAAAAATAAGTGTTTTTCTAACCTAACCTAACAAAAGCTAAAAATTTTTGTGTGGAAGTTTGACCAAGTGCTGCTCAGAATGAACACTAAGTGCATTTTGTTCCTCAAGCCAATACTAATCAGTGAACGGAAGCGTTTAAAAATCGACTCCATGAGTCAAGAAAAAAAAGTGTTCTTCTAACCTAACCTAAGTTAGAAATCTTTTAGGGAAGTTTGACCAAGTGCTGCCCAGAATGAACACCTAGTGCATTTTGTTTCTTAGGCCAATACTAATCAGTGAACCACAGCGCTTCAAAATCTGTTCCAGGAGTCAAAAGAAAAACAGAGTTTTTCCAACCTAACGTAACCTAACGTAAATGCTCCTATTACCGCCAGTTTTAGCTGTCTTCGGATTCACTTTAAAAAAATAGATATAAGCTGTTATGTTAGGAAAGATGTTATAATTCATAATTAATCTCAACGAAGTATTCTTTGCAATTCAGTACTTAAATTCAATATTCAATAACACAATATTTACTAAATAATTATTTAATCCAAAAAAACCGACCCATAAAAATTCTATTACCGACCCATAGCATGCGGCAAGATTCTATTACCGATTTTTCTACTTCTTTTACCGACCGCTACGAAGTTGTCACTTCTTCTATACAATTAACTAAAATAAAAAATCGTTTTTAAGGTATTTATTACATAAATACCTTAAAAACGATTATAATAATATTATTATAATAATATTTATGAGATCAACATTATTACAATATGAATATAATTATTTATTGCAACGCTTAGAGCACTTATTTTTTGTTATTGTAATTAATAAAAAATATAATCAGTCTCAGAATTCAGTTACAGTTTTCGATAATTAGATATTATAAATCACTAAGAAAACTATTTTTATCTGTAATACAATCTCAAAATACCTTTATACACACATTTATAATTCACTGAAGCTTCGTTTATGCTGATTCTTTCAACTAACTAGAAGCGCAGTTTCTAGTTAGAGGTTGGTTAGAGGCGTACTGCTTGCGCTTCAAATCTTTAAAGAGATATAGAATTTAATTCTTCGAAAGAAGCTTTAAGAAATTACATGGCCCCCATTCCGTCCCGCCATTTTTATTTGATTTGAAAATCTATGAAATAAAGCCATGAATGAAACTGGATAGCAAATATTAAGTATTTATCATTAATAATAAAGCCTGTGACAAAAATCTCTCAAAACGCCACGTATGCAAGCAATAAGCCAATTTTTTCAAAAAAAATGCTATTTGTTTTTGTGTACTGTAATATTACCAAAAATATCGTCACAGCTGTGAGTCGGTAATAGAATCAAGTATAAAGGTTACAATATTCTATTAGCGCCATGGGTCGTTATTAGAAACAAATTTTGAAATTTGGATTCTATTACCGCCTTAAATTAAAACATGATTTTATAACACAAAAACCAATAAAAAGTATTATATTAAGAGTTAGTTTAGAAAATGAATATATACGTTACAGTTGTAATATGATTGCCAGAAGACAAATCCATTTTAAGTGTGTTATTTTCCTTAAGTAATATTTAGGTGTTCTTACGTGGCTGGAGACGCGACACTATGAAAAGTGCGTCCGCTTCGGGCGCGTCCCACTTATTGTCAAATTATTTAATTCACTGGCTATTTAAACACACAAACTTTACTCTTTTTGTTTTCCAACAAAAATACGTAACAAATTTTTAAGGTATAACTTTTCTGGAACCCTATATTATTTCTAATATGAGTGATTTCAAAATTAGGTCGTTAATAGAGTACGATTATAGGGGGTCGTTAATAGACGCTTTTCCGTTAAGTTAGAAATCTTTTTTAGGAAGTTTGACCAAGTGCTTCCCAGAATGTATTTTGATCCTCAGGCCAATACTAAACAGTAAAATACTAATTAGTAGTAGTAGAGGAACAAAGTGCTCTAGGTCTTTATTCTGGGCAGCGCTAGGTCAAACTTCTTTCTTTCTTCGTCAAAGATTTCTAACTTAGGTTAGGTCAGGTTGCAAAAACTCTTTTATTCTCTTGACTCCCGAAGTAGATTTTGAAGCACTTTGGTATGCTGATTAGTATTGGTCTGAGGTGTGAAATGCAATAGATGTTCATTCTGGGCAGCACTTGGTCAAACTTCCACACAAAGATTTTTATCTTAGGTTAGGTTAGAAAAACACTTTTTTTTCTTGACTCCAGGAGCCGATTTTGTAGCGCTTCGGTTTAATGATTAGTATTGGCCTGAGGAACAAAATGCACTAGGTCTTCATTCTGGGCAGCACTTGGTCCAACTTCCATACAAGGATTGGCAATGTCCTTTATGATTATTTCCGAAATTATGAATATTATCAAAATATGATTGTAGTGAACCCCTATTCATTTTTGACTACCTATCCAACAATATATCACACGTTAGGGTTGAAATAATAAAAAAAAATCGCTTGCCACTTTATGTAGGGGGGCTACCCTACTAATTATTTTTTACAATTTTTTATTTTACTACTTTGTCGGCGTGATTGATATACATATTAGTACTAAATTTCAGGTTTCAGGACGGACAGACATGGCGAAATTATAAGGGTTCCGTTTTTGCCATTTGGCTACGGAACCCTAATAAACACTATTATATGTATATGCAAAATTTCTTAACTTATTTTTGGCTTATCGAAAAAATCTAAGAAAATCATATGTGGAGGTTCCAATGAGGTATTATATTTTAATAAGATTTTAATGAAAAGATGAACTAATTATAACGCCTACAACTAGGTGAAATCAACGTGCTCCAGATTAAATGCAAAATTCCTTCTAGGTGTAACTTTTTTTTGGCTTATCGAAAAAAAATAAGAAAAACATATGTTGAGGTACCAATGAGGTACTTAATTTTAATGAAACAACGAACTAGTTATAACACCTACAAGTAGGTGAAGTTGACTTGGTCCAGCCATTCTGATGTCAGAATGGCTGGCCACTTTCCTCGTAATAGTTTTCCCTCTATGGCGAGGTACGAATTATTTGATGTCTGGTACCAAATGGTATCAAATAGGTACTAAAACTTGGTATTGCTCAAACTTCAAAAATCTCTCTTGGTCCAGTCATCCTGACCCAGACGATTTTTTACAGACAACCTTTGGATGGAATTGACAGAGAAGGAGAAAAAGATACGCAGGTAGTTTGCGGTGTACTATTTACATATATACAATACATAACTAATATACCTATATATATAATACATATAATATATACCTATATATACTTAAATACAGAGATTATTATACTTAATGACGATCAAGAGGAGAGGAGGTAATGATCCTTGACCATATTTCTAAATGAAGTTAGCGTTTGGGCTTTCTATACTAATATAATAAAGAGGTAATTAAAGTTTGTTTTTATGTTTGTATGGGATAATCTGAAGATCCAGGTTCGGTTACATAAATGTATATATTGATAGAAAGCTGCTTTCTTCCTGAGTTCTTTATGCTATATTTTATCTAAAAAAATATGTTTACGTCATAAAATTACCATATTTGTAACGGGCGGGCGGGCGAAGCCGCGGGCAAAAGCTAGTACATAATATATTAAGTAAACAAATATATTTTTTCGACTCGACTCAGACGGAGTGCATTGCAATGTTTTTTCACTCCGCCAAGCGCCCAATAGTCCAGTGCTTGGAGGTTTTTACCCAGATTTTCGTTGACTGTGGATCGATTTTAAAAAGAAAAACTGTAATGTGTAGCTAATAACAAGTTTAAAAAAGTTTACTTATTTAAAAATAGTGACCTTGATTTTGAAAAAAAAAATAAGGATTAATTTTGTTCAATTTGTATATAGCTTATAGCCTTCCCTGATAAATGGACTATCCAACATTGAAAGAATTTTTCAATTCGAACTTGTAGGTCCTGAGATACTAATAGGGCTATTTTAATATTATTTATATTAATTTATTAATATTAAATAAATAAATAAATAATAAATAATGGCGGTCCCCACGGAGCGCCACAGGTTAATTATTGTTTTTCATAGTCAATATCACAATTTTTTAATAGGTAAACTTTTTTATGCTTGTTATTAGCTTCACATATCAGTTTTTCTTTTTAAAATCAACCCACATAGTCAACGAAGTTCTAGGTTTTGATGATTTTAACGCCCCAGGCACCGGACTACAAGTGGTTTGTAAGTTTCGTTTGACGGAAATGTGAACTTAAAATTATCGAACTTGTTTTTCGGGAGATTATTTGCTTTGTCGGGAGTCGGGAAGACATACAAAAAATCGGGAGAATCCCGCCAATTCCCGACCGTCTGGCAACCCTAGTCTAGGGGGTAGGCAGGCGTGCCGTCGACCGCATTGTCGCTTACCATCAAGTGAGTGAGACAGTAGTCTCTCATAAAGACGTCCACTGCTGGACATAGGCCTCCCCCAAGCATCGGCGTCGCCATAACGACCGGTCCTGTGCGTCTCCCATCCATCGGATTCCCAGGGTTCACTTTCATATAACCCCTAGTGCGAATTAATTATGTAAACGAGTTGTCATAGTAGGGGTAATGTGATTACACAGTCAGTTGAACGTGTAAAGTGAAGCTTAGACACCGCAACAGTGGCTGTATGTGCGCTCGGCATTAGCTTAGGTAAGTCGATGTAGTGTCGGTCCAAAACAAACATAAAAAGATTCAGTTATGTATGTAGCAACTTGCAATATAGGTATTATAAATATGAATAACGGTTTCTCTTTTGTTTTATTTTTATTACAAATAAGAATGTCTAATATGTACCTATATGCTGGTAAAGGCTAAACTCGGCCTTTCTGACTGAATCATCTTGCTTGAATTTTTATTTACTTACTAGATATTGCAGTCACAGAAAAGTTCAAATGATGAGAAAATGATAAAATGTTCAGTTCACTCACGGGAAACCGTGTAAAACACATTTTTCTTAGTAATTATAAAACTGATTCTATCGGTCAATATTCTTTAATTATAGTGTGCTAAATAAATGAATAAAATTATTATTATCCGATGGATGCGAAACGCACAGGACCGGTCGACGCTTGGGGTACCTAGGTCTAAGTCCAGCAGTGGACGTATTTCGGCTGAGATGATGATTATTATACTTGTTGGTGCATTCTAACGAGATAAGTGTAATTTTTAAAGTTCGAATAAGTTTTACTTTCGGATTCTGCTTAAACTTTTTTTCATGAATCCCCGACCGGTCCTATGAGATCGCGCTGTTTATTGTTTTACTATTGTGTCTCGTTTTGCGGGTATGTGATAGGTTAATTAAAAAAGCAGCGTCGATAACAACATAAAGATAAATGGGCGAACACGCCAAAACACTACACTTATTTAACTACTCAATCGTGTTAATGCGGTGTTCATTAAACGTTTAATTAACGAAATGATTGCTCTGCGAACATCCTGGCAGGAAAACTTGTAAAGGCCCTCACCCATGGCGACTTTTGTAGCGATGCCGTCGCGCGTCTCGTAAACGCACGGCAACATCACTACAACTCGGTCACATTAACTTGACGTTTGGCGTCGGTGAGAAAATGTCCAAAAACAATATAACAACAACGGAGAACTAGCCACATTATCGACGCGCGTATCGCTAACAAAGATGCTGACCGTACCTGACACTTGCCGGACGATCTAAGGGAATACGGGGGGATGCTCCCATTTCAGAGATGCGTCAAGTTAATGTGACTGGATCGTACTAACGCGCAGTAGTCGCATATTTGCAACGCACTACTAGCGTGCTACAGCATCGTGACTGTATCGATACAAACGCGCTACATAACGTGTCGGATGACATCGGGGAGAGAACGGACGGAAGGTGGCGCGTAAATGAAACATTCTACATACAAATCTTCATTTTTGTGCCGTTACTGAATCGCGTTTGCAACACGATAGAAGCGCGATAGTATCGCGTTTACATCGCAACTGAGAATTGTAATATGGGCGAGGACAAACAGCTTGCGACCGCATCGCAATTGTATCGATGCGAACGCGCGACTACTTCGCTACAAAAAGTCACAGTGAGCAAGGGTCCTAAGTGGGTACCAACCTGCACAGTAATCTTGCAATTATTACGAAACACTTACACCGGTTCGAAATCGCTGCAATTTATTTTAAACGCGCGTTTCAGTCTACGAAAGTACCAGAAGTAATAAATAAAAATATGTTTTCTTGAAATGTACCGCTTATTTTATGGCTGTAAGTTAATTATTTACTTGTAGTTAAAGGCTTAAATAATAGGGTATGAGAAACTACACAATGCGGGTTTGTTTGAAAGAGCGCCGGGTCCTTTGTTCACGACGATATAGTCGCAAATAGCGACGGAGTTGACGCAGGTGGGTTACAGTCAGTATGTCTGACACTCACGCCCCCCAACAGTTTTCGAGGTTTAGCCAGTTTGCTAGCCCTCATGCCTCTGAAAGCAAACCGTTGTTTTACTGGATTGTTCGAAAGAGCAAAGCATAACTCAGGGAACACAGGTGAGTTTCAGTCAGTAAAAGTAATCTTTTGCTAACTAAAACCCAAATGTTATCAGGATAATCTCATCTCGCTCCACCCAGATCTAGAGTCATTTATAAAAGCCATTGTATCGGTCAGTAATTTCAAATATTTGGACTGTTGTAGCACCCAGAAAATGTAACTCCAGTCTTGCAGTATTCAAACTATACGTGGTAAAAAACAGGAGTATAATCTGATGTTTATTTATTGTATGTTAGAGTGTTTTTTGAGTTTATTGATGTACCGCCCTGAATGACGTTCATTCAACATTTTGTTTTGATACAGCGACTCCAAAGTAGGTCGTCGAATCGTTAACGTTTGAATCCCCAACCTATGAGACCGCGCTGTTATTGTTTTACTATTGTGTCTCGTTTCGCGGGTATCTGAGTAATTAATGCAAATTGGATACAGAGAATGTCCAACTTTTGTGAAGATCGATGAAAGACTATCTATGTCAGGAAAGGACTGTCATAAATTAAATATTCTACATTTCTGCTATCAATGTGAGGAGCTGAAGGACAGATTACTAAATAGGGTGAAGCTCTACCACGAGCTCTTGACGCGATCAATTTTACTACCTAAACTGAAGTGTTAAAGCGACTCTATCTATGTATACTAATATTATAAAGAGGTAAAATTTGTAAGTTTGTATGTAGGGGGTAATCTCTGGAACTACTGGTCCGATTTGAAAAAATCTTTCAGTGTTAGATAGCCCATTTATCTAGGAATGCTATAGGCTATATACCATCACGCTACGATCCACGGGAGGAGCGGAGCAGTAACGAAAAATGCGGGTGAAACCGCAGGGGAAAGCTAGTCGCTTATATACCCTCTGTCTCGCTCGTAAGCTCGCGACTGAGATTTTAACACATCACGACAAGGCTTCAGATAACTTACAGCACAAAATCAGTCGCAGTGGTCGATGATGTAGATGGGTGACCATCTTAACATAACGAGACTCCTCCGTGCCTCAGAAAGTTTGAAGAAGACGGTGATACTTTGACAATCGTTACTGACAATTAGAATTCAGGAAATTGGACACTATGGTCGGAATTTTAATTAGATTCCAGATTTGACATTAGCTGTTGTCATTTTGTGAAATAATGATACCACATATTATAATAGTGTAGTGATGAACTCAAAAATCGATAAACAATCAGTGTGTGTGCCATCAGTGTGCCAATTAAAGACTAAATTATTGGTTTTTGTTTTAAATAAATACATAATTATTCCTAATAATTATTTATTAATTAGTAATCGCTGCTTCTTCTTCTTCTACTTGGCGTTAGTCCCGGCTTTTGCCAGGGTCCGCCTTCTGGCTTAGCTTGCTCCACTTTGCCCGATCTTCTACATCCTTGACAGTAAGGCCATTGGCTCTCATGTCGGACTTGACGACGTCCAGCCAGCGCTTGCGAGGGCGACCACAAGACCTAGCGCCAAGGACAGCCATATTTATACATCTCCGGCCAACGTACTCCATAGGGCGGCGCATGATGTGGCCATACCATCGCAGACGACACTCTTGCAGTTTTTCCCCCACGTCACGGACACCAAGACTACCTCGGATGAATGAGTTGCGTATGCGATCGGATCGCGTTACGCCGCTCATCCACCTCAGCATCTTCATCTCCGTGACGCAAAGCTCCTGGGTGTGTCTGCTTAGTGCTGGCCAACATTCGCCGCCGTACAGGAGGACAGGACGTATTATGCATTTATATATCTGTCCCTTAAGCTTCGGAGGCATTTTGCGGTCGCATTAAAAACGCCTGTTACCTCTCGCCATTTAGCCCAAGCCGCGCCTATACGTGCTTGGACATCGTCGTCCACGTTGCCAGACTCGTGCAGCACGGATCCAAGGTACCTGAACGTATCGGAGCTTGTGATCCGGTCCAAACCTATTCGGATGGTATTTGAATCCGTGCTGCCACAGGTCATGTACTCAGTCTTCGCCATATTTAGTCTTAGACCGCCGTTTTCCAGCGTGTCCTTCCAAGTGTTGACCTTCCGCTCAAGTTGGGCTTTGTTCTGGCTAACGAGGGCGATGTCGATATTTGAATCGCGATACATGTCTCTGATAATGCCAATATAGGCCTCGGGCACCCCTCGGGTACGATCGCCAGGTCCAGGTCCAGGTGACAAGGAGGCGGTGTTGAGCCGTTAAGCTTTCGCCTGGGATAACCTTACAGTTGGTAACCTTGCCAATATTGCACCGTCGCACCAGCAGGTAATCAATTTGGGTTGAGTATGAACCACCACGGTACGTAATAAGATGCTGGGGCTTCTTCTGAAAGAACGTATTCGCGATGGCTAGGTCCGACACAGCGCAGGTCCTGAGAATGCTGACTCCCTCTGCATTTAGTTGGCCATAGCCAAAACCACCGTGAACACGTCCGTACTCTCCAGCACGCTGACCTACGTGACCGTTGATATCCCCCCCAACCAAAATACCTTCAGAATTCGGAATAGCGCGCAATACGTCCTCGAACTCATCCCAGAAGGCCTCCTTTTCAGACTCACAGCAGCCAGTTTGAGGAGCATAGGCGCTGACTAGGATAATATTTTTAGTATAGTGTTACAGTTAAAATAGCACCACAGTCTATGAAATTTGAAAGGTAATTTATGAATTAATAGTTGGCAAATATAGATAAAAATTACAAAGCATAGTTTTCGGTAGAACGTAATTTATGCCGGTAGAAAAGTATTATAGCAATAAACAGTCAAGTTTATTTTTCGAAGATTTCAGTATCTCATTCGGTCGTTTCGTCATTTTTATTCGGACAAAAGTAGTCGGAAAGTTAGTATTTTAGACAGTAGATTTAATATTTTGAGTAAGGGTAATTCTTCTTTTTTTGTCGGAGCTTTTATTACTACCCTAAAATAAATTATTACTTACCATAATACATCTATCTGTTTTATTTGTCATGTTCCTTCATGATCACATTTTTTTTATTTATTTCACACACAATTATAAAAGAAAAGTCTCAGACCGTTAATTAATCGTCAAAACTAAATTATCGGTTCAGAAATATTTAGTTTCCTGATATACTTAGTTTACGAGAGTAAAATTATAAACGAGAATAATCGATCCAGATATATTCCATTTCCATATCGAATAATTTCGCAACGTCACTATTTATTACTTGTCATAACGTTGCAATACTGAAATTGTCAAATCTGGAATCGAATTAAAATTCCGACCATAGTCTCGGCAAGAGGTATCTTGTTAACTAATTACTGGATTGTGGAGATCAGATAGACAGTCACTCAAAATTAAATATGATATTCAGTTGCATATGGTAAGACTGGAAGTCGAGCCAACATATTTATGTAGTTGGAAAAAGGTTAAGTAGAGAAAAATATTAAAAAAAAAAACTAAATGACCCATTTAGACTCTTGTCTTTAACTCTCCCTGTCTCTCACTTCCTCCACATTACCACAACAATTCCAATCCCAAATCGCCAATACAAGTCATGACGCTGACTTTGTCACCGCCCTGACGACACAGCCTACCACATAACAGCACAACAATGGCGGGTCTATTCTGCAACCAATAGCGGTGATTACCAAACAGGTCGGATTCTGTGACCTATCATTATGCTAATGTTAGGCTGTGACATGTGGAGAGGCTCTTTACGCTGCGTTTTGTTCATGTAACTTGACATTATGGCGTAGTATTGAGTTTAAGGCGCGTTTAGTTACTCCTTAATCCTAATGAAGTTTATTATGCAGATTATTAACTGTATGTCATTTACGAATCGAATTAGATTTCATTTGATGTTACAAATCTAATTGGATATGCCTATGTTTATTATATGTAGTATACCTACATTTTAAATTTGAAATTGGTAGGTACAGCGGACAAAGTCCCTGCTTACTATTGTGTATTAGTTTTTATATTTTGTATGGATCTCTGTAATCTGAATAAAGAAATTTTATTATTATTATTATATTTTGTACTAAACAACAAGAAATAACATTGTAGCTAATACACTATTAATTTTTAAACGAAGCAGTAAAAATTAAAAATAATTGGTCTATTCTGCAACAAATAGCTGTGATTACCAAACAGGTCGGATTCTGTGACCTATCATTATGCTAATGTTAGGCTGTGACATGTGGAGAGGCTGCGTTATGTTTTTTTGAAATTTTTTAGGCAGTACCCTACGGAACCCCAAAACTCCGTCGACTACCAATTGTGGTACTCTAATTTTAACGAGTTCTTACTGACTCACTATTAGGTACCAATAGTTTTTGTAAAGTGTAACAAGCACGAAGTTCTGTTTGAAACTTTTTTGCGGCATAGGCCAACAACCGTTGCCGATCAGTAAAAAAAAAAATAAGTAAGTAACGTCTACTCCAAACCCGTTCTCAGATTACGTTACTGACTAAACGTAATTTCTTCGAAGTGGACGTAAACTGTACGCAAACGCAACTGTTTAAGTTACGTTTAAGTTAAAGCTGGTACAATTAGTAAGGCGATCGGTTACATTAAACTGCTAGTGTATTAACTATGTCTTGTCAGAGTCATGTATCCGCGTCATCAGTCATATGTCGATAAGTAGGGTTGTCAGTTTCATAAAAAATGAACATTGTAGGCTTTTTGGATGCATGTCTGGCTGGCCAAATTAGACGTGGTCTGGCCAGTCCGGTTTTTGATTAGAAGATTTATGTTAATCTGTGATAACAAAACTAAAAAAAAAAAATGTTGTTAGGTAAGTGCAAACCTTGCTCTATCCACTTTAGGTTTCTTCCTTGAAAATTTAGATGATATTTTAAAAATGTCATCATCTGCCTAGCCTTTTCCCAACTATATTGGGGTCGGCTTCCAGTCAAGCCGGATTTAGCTGAATACCAGTATTTTACGAGGAGCGGCTGCCTACCTGACCTCCACAACCCATTAATTGGGGTAACACGGTACTTCGTGGCAAGACTGGAGTCAGATTTACTGGCTTCTGACTATCCGTAACGACTGCCAAAGATCTCCAAATGACAGCCGGGACCAACGGCTTAACGTGCTTTCCGAGGCACGGAGGAAACTCGTTATGTTAAGATGGTCACCCATCCACAGACCAACCTAGGCAAGCGTTGCTTAACCTTGAAGATCGACCTGTGCGGCTGTTATTATCTAGCCACGAGCTCCTCACTCATTTATTTTAAAAATGTATGCATAAATAATAATGATTTCCGTTCAAAACCCGTCCTCAATTTGTTAAAAGATTTTTACCGAGTAAAACGTGTCGCTTGTTCCATTATACGTTTATATAACCTGAAAATTTAGATAAAGCATCTCCGAAACGCGAAGATTGATAACTAATGTGAGGTTTCGATACGATAGTGCTTGTCAATTCCATTCCTTTTTACTTTTTTTATGTTATATAAACTAGATAGTGCTTGACTGCGATCCCACCTGATGGTAATCAGTGATGCAATCGTAGATGGTGAGGCGCACTGATTTATTAAGAGCCTATAAACTGTAGCCTTGAAGACACCTAAATTATAATCGGACGGGAAGACCGCAGCAGGCAAATTATTCCAGTCCTTCGGTGTACTTTTTGACAATAGCTGTCACTTACAGAATGTCACTTGTCTAGATTCTGGCAACCCTAGTCGTTCGTAAAGCTGCGCGTACGCACCGCTGCTGGCGATTAACTTGATACTCGGCTTGCGACACATGGCATACAACACTCGATTTACTCCATCCAATGTTGGCGCCAACGTTAGTGGTTGCTAAAGATTGGGACAAATGTTGTCTCAAATGTGGCTTTAGTAACCTTTTCGTGACAAATCCGGTAGAAGTCTTGCACATAAATTCTTCTGCTGTCCCTGCTGTGACAAAAGTTATAGAAGAGAATTCTCCAATCACAATAAAAAAGTACTGAGGTGACTCGTAACCAAAACTTAGTAAACACTGAAGATGTGAAACATATCTTTTTCTGACTCAAGTTAGAGCGAGAAGTGGCTTATTACTTTTTATTATGATTATAACAATTTAAACTAAGCAACAAACAATCAAACAAAAAGAAGCAAATAGCCAAGCCAAGCAAGTAATTAGGTACTATTAATGCCTCAAAAATAGACAGACACAGCAACTATCATCTCATAAACTCAAGACACCATCGTCTATCAGTCTATTTAAGAATATGTATAATGCCAACATTGGGTCCAACGATTGCAGTCAAACCAACTCTGGTATTGCAATCTGAAACGCGGTCGACTGCAGGAAACCGCTGGCGCCAGCGGTCTTAGCCAACAAAATGAAAGATGCGCTTCATCTTCATATTTATTATGCTCCTTTATTATGTCCCCTCAGGTGTTTGCTTAATTTTAACTTATTTCTCTTCGTAAACGTTATTTATCGCTTATTTAGTCCTACTGGTTTTAGTGGCGATGTCATTGAAAAGTTGTTGTAGGTTTTTTAGTCTGTGGTGCGCATGACCTCTTTTAACAATTCTTCAAACTCTTTCTAAAAAAAACTTTTTCGTAATATATTTGCGTAGATATCCGTAAAAGAAGCAATTGACTATTTTTCCGATAAATTATTACGATAAATGTCGATTCAAAACAGCTTTATTTTAAATCGATTCAAAGCATAAGTATTTCTGTTTTTTAAATTAAGAATGGTCGCTTCCTTACATGTGCAGATTTCTTGAAGTTACAAGTATTTCGTCCGTATGCACACACATTTGAATTAGGAACTACACGTTCGAAATAATTTTAGCCCCTTACCCAACGCTCACCACTTACAAAATATTAATAACATTATTACAAACAAAGTTTACAATCGGTTACTCATACAGCGTTTATAAACAGAACAAACTTAGACTTGCATCTCGAGCCGTTCGATCGCTCGCTTTGTTACCTCCAGACAGTTGATTAAACAAATTGTATAGGTTTGATAGAGAGCTCAGATACGGAGTTCAGACTCTCCACTTCGTCTAGACTTCAAAGACATGGCCCCTTCATATTCAAGCCCTAAGTGCACTCCGCAACAACGCGCGTCGATTTCCGCTTAGTGCTTCAAGATGGAAACTTATCATTAACTTTTGTTTATGGTAATGAGCAGGTATGCAGATTGGAGAGTTTCCTTCCTCGTTACTTTGTTGTCTATTCCTTTGGTTTTTTTTTACCTCGAGGCTGTAGCAACTTCATAAATTGCTGAAGTTCTAACGTCGACTAAACGTCAAGATTTTTGCTTCGAAAATAAACTTTTTTACGTTTATTTTCATTCATTAAGTATATGGTAATTATTATTGTCTATGCCTTTGTTTTTTTACAGTGAGGCTGTAGCGGTTTTATAAATTGCTAAAGTTCTAACATCGACTAAACGTCAAGATTTTTGCTGCTAAAGTACAGTTTTTTTACGTTTTCATTAACTTTTGTTCATGGTAATGAGCAAGTAGGTATGCAGATTGAAGAATCCTGCTTTGTTGCTTTATTGTCTATTTCTTTGATTTTTTTTACTGAGAGGCTAAAGCAACTTTGTAAGTTATTGCTAAAGTTCTAAAAACATCGACTAAACGTCAAAAAGTCTTTTTTTTGCATTTTCAAAGCTTTCACAATAGTTATAATGTAACTGTCGCAATACTCAGCCACCAAAAGCTAAGGTAGGGGCACAATAGATTGCACAAGTAAGTGACTAACGACCAGAGACAATGCCTTCGGTACTAGCTCAATATTAGCCGCCGTATTGATTCATCAGCGCGAATCGCGAGTCGCGACACTCCTTACGACTTACAAACCTACTTGACATTCTTATAGGAATGTTGCTGGTATTTTAATTGATCATTGTGTGGTTTATATTATTGTAATTCTATTGTAATAAGCCGCGGGTTCAAACCCAGCCAGGCGCATTATTTTGTGTAATTTATTTCACTGCCACTGCTCTCAAAACGGTGAAGGAAAACATCGTGAAGAAACTGGCATGTCCTAGAATCAAAAATTTGAAGACATGACATCCGCCAATCCCCACACGGACCTGTAGTGGGTTACGGCCAGTGTTGTGCAAAATTTAGTTTGATTGATGATTGATAACTAAGATTAAATTATTTAATCATGACTAATGATTAATGACTAAAAAATTCAATCATGTACGGTGATTGAAGATTGATTAGTGTTAGTGTTAGTTATTTAATCATGACTGAATTTCTCATGACTAATTTAATATCTAAAATTACGCCGTTGTCAAGTTAACATTCACAGAATGTTCATTTGTTATTTACAAGTTTTAATAAAAGCTTTTGTCATAAAATAAAACACAACCTTTACAACGAGTGGTGGTGGTGGCATGGGTCTACGACTCTACCTATTGCGTGTGTCATGTGATCAATGTGCAAGAATCTCCTTCACCTTTTTTTGCCTTTTATCTACTTTCAACTTTTTACCATAGTAGCAGTTATAATAAAAAAAAATCATGTAAAAATACAAAAATGGAGAACGCTTTAGAGTGATGAATAATAATTTAAATAGCGCGATAGATGTCTCATGAAACAAAAAATGGAGTTAGGCAGCTTAGCATTTTTAGTTTAGTCATCAATCAAAAATAATGATTGAATGACTAATGACTAATTTATATAGTTATGATTATGATTAACTCATTTAGTCATGATTAAATCAATCACTACTAAATTAGTTGTGACTAAATTAGTCATGACTAATCAATTGATTGAAAAAATTAGTTGATTGACCCAACACTGGTTACGGCCTATACCTTCTCCTAGAGAGGAGGCCTGAATCCTAGCAGTGCTATGCTTTTGTTATAAGAAGCAGAAGGCAAAAATAAGAACTTACGGTCGTTTCCGCAAATGATAATGATGTTTTACAGGGTGAAATAAATATCCAGTCAAGTGCGTAAGTATCCAATAAGTACCGTCTTGGTCCAGCAGAATCGAAGCCTGTGGGGCCATGGGTTTGCTACTGAAAGAAAAACCCGGGACCCTAGAAACAAGGCAAAGAAGAAACAAAAGAATGGGTTGTTGTCGTTAGTAAGATCGGCAGAAGTCATTCTGATGATTTACCAACTAATAAAAACCTTCTTTAGCAAAAAACGACAAAAAAATACGATTTTTACGAAAATTACGATTAATACGATTGTTGCATGAGAGTCCCATTTTAATATTTATTTCCTTCTCTTTTTAGTATTTGTTGTTATAGCAGCAACAGAAATACATCATCTGTAAACATTTCATCTGTATATCTATCATGGTTAGCCAAACAGACAGACAGTGGAGTCTTAGTAATAAGGTCCTGTAAAGGGTAAACCCTTTGGGTATGGAACCCTAAAAAGCATGAGAAAAGTAACTTACAAAAGAAAAACTTGCAATAGAATGGATGAACATTACTTGTGTTAATATTAAAGAAATAAACTTCGAAGAGCAGGAAATGTAATAGAAACTCTATATAGAAATCAGGTGTTTCATATTACATCAATGAGGCAATATTTTAAACACGTGTCAACCATTTATCACTAGTCGTTTCAAATACACAGTAACGTGACGAAAATACACACGCATTAAATAAAACTGTAATCGCGCCACCATATTTTAGTGATGAAAAGTAAATATTGTTGGAGGGAACTTAAGTATCGAGCAACGTTAGGTATATTTATTTGTAAAGCTCCTGCAGAAACCTCGCTAACATTAGCCAGACGCACTCTGCAGGCTAATTCACGGAGTACAAATAGTGCTCCATCAGAATTGACTTCAGGGTTCGAATTCAGCTATCGACCTACCATAATTGCACCATCTTGAAACTTCTTATAGGAAAAAAACGTCTGAGTCTGTTGAAACGTTTCTCCTGAGGTATGAAAAAGCTTTATAAAGTTTATTCTACGAAAGGCAATTAAAGCAATGATGGGATAAGTCAGTAAAAGGTTGACACTCCTTGTTCCACCTAAGGCGGGATAAGTTATTTGAAGATTTGCCATCCAAAAACCTTAAGGATAGAGCGCCTAAAACAAAAAAAAACCGGCCAAGTGCGAGACGGACTCACTAAATGTTCCGTACCAACCATTATCTATGCAACATGAGACACTATTTTAGAAATTTGCAGTATAATAAAAACTCTAGGTAAACTAATTGAACTAACTAAAGTATGGCGTCAAAAAACTCTTCCACATCGCTGTCGACAGTAAAGAATCATGACTACTGATGATGATCAGTACTGTTGTACTGATTATAAATTATTAACATTACTTTTTTTCCTGGGAGTATTTGAAAATGCAATTAAGTGATACGTAATAAGCAAACAAAAAAAACATTTTTTTGAGATATTTTTCATCACCAGACGATTCAGAAAATTTTCAGGTCATTATCTGGCATGATTCTTTTAGAAATTAGAAGAAATATATTTTTTTAAATGAAGATTGAAGAACATCGTGCAACATTTCTGTATCAGCAATCTTTGTACCATCATGTAATTGAATAATGCTGAGTTCATCGCCTGATATTTCGCATCTCGTGTTATTTTTATACAAGCGATTGTTACTATTGAGAAACAATAGTGTTTGCAAAATGACAGCACAAACTAGAGAGAAAGGGCGTTTAGAATGACGCGCATCTGACATAAGATTTGAATGCAATAATGATTGAGTACAAAGACATTATTAAGTACAATAAATAAACATTAGGTAAACTTTTGGACCAAGTAAAAATGGATGGCCTATCCAGCAGTAGACGTCTTTCGGCTGGAACGATGATGATGATGAAAATTGGATGGATTGTGTGAGGAGTGAAATGAAAGAAAAGGGAGTTAGTGATAGTGTGACGGATGATAGGACAGAATGGAAGAAAAAATCGTGTTGCGCCGACCCCAAGTAATATGGGATAAGGGCAAGAAGAAGAAGAAGGTAAACTTTTGGACGTGTGTTTAAATGCAACTACAAGATTGGAGTTAAGTACAAGCAATTGCAAGACTTTATTGTTATTTGGGAAATCATCAATATGACTTCTCCCAGTTTGGGCAGTCCAACTGCAAGACTGGAGTTACATTTTCGGCTTGCTACCAGACTCAAAAAAAATGAAATGGCGGCGAAATGACAGCTTAAAATGTCTGGCTGGAAACAACGCTGATGGAAATGACAGTTTAAAGTGTCTATACTTCGTGGCTGAAAAAATGCCGGTTTTTACGTGGGAAATCATCATTTGACTCTTCCCGTTCTGGGTATTATAGCAAGAGAGGAAGTTTTTGTCATTTATTGACTAAAACCCATCTATATTCTTCAAAACCCCCTTTGCGTTCTACGACCGCGAGAACTCTTTCGAACAATCCCGCAAAACAACGGCTTAACACGCTTTCAGACCACGGAAAAAAGAAAGTAGTTCTCTGTTCTGTCTTTCAGACACACAAGGGCAATCAAAGGTGCTAAACCTCAAAAATCGACCCTCAAGGCTATTTTTACTCAGGCACGAGCTCCACAAATGAGACTTGTAATAAAAAAATCATCGGCTCATTTGATATCAAACCTTCATCGTAAAAGGCGCCAACTGTCGAATTTCAAATTACGGCCGAAATTAATATTCAATCCGTAACCCAAGATCAAAATCGATCGCAGACATACACCGATCTATGAATCGATCTCCAATCCAGGTCCCAATATCGAAAAAAGGCAATCCCGCTGTTGCTCAGTCCGCAGATAAGTGGAAATCCATTCCCTCTTGCTCATTCCGTTTTATGCAATCGCTATGATCAAAATCATTGTTACTTTATACAAAATATAAAAGAATTATTTATTATCAGTTGTTCTAATTTATTGTAGGTACTTTTTATTGTAGACATATCTAATTGTATAAAACTCAAACGCACATTTAAATGGTGACAAAATTCTAAATGTTTTGGTTAAAATGGAACAAACTCCGTAGAACGGACTCAAAAGGACCCGTTTTTTTTAGTCTGTGGTAGTTTGACGGATGTTTGTTTTTTCCAAGTTGACGCCGCGTCTGGTCACTGCTGGCTGCCAGTACTAAAATAAGAATGAACTGGATCAAAGAAGGTCTTATTTAATTGCTTTTTTCGAAGTTCAATATCAAGTGATTGATATATTTATTTAACTATATATTGTGCCATTTGGTGGTGATAAGGAACCATATATTTATTTTGCTGGTAATGGTGATGGTAGTGGTGATACCTACACCAAGAACCAGTAATGGTTATTCTTTAATAATTATTTATAAGCCGTTGAAATTACAATGTAATGTAATGTAACCTTCACCGTTTCATAAAGTTAGTTTATGAAATGGTAAAGATTATTATTTACTTTTGATTTGTTATTATCGCTGCTTAGCTCTTAAGGGCTTGTCCAGAAAGGGCGAATTCGTCGCGATTCTCTCTTGCTTATCAAGCGCAACCGTTGCGCCCAGAAAGAGCGTACTAACGCGGGAGCATTCAACAATAAAGTCCGGTACAAAATTTTGGCGCTCAACTTCCCTGGATACGTGCACTCGCTCTGGAGTTCGCGCGTTAACTGGACGCAACAAAGGGTCTCTAGTATCTCGACTCGCGCGCAATACGCGCGAATCACGCGCGTGTCGAGGATCTGGCGTTGTGCATACGATTTACGCGCGTATTTTGAATTCGCTTTTCCTGGACAAGGTTTAGACCTTGAGCTACTTATGTAGCTGAATAGATTTTACTGAATTTAGGATACTTTATTCCAGAAAGCATTGTGTTACCTTGAAACAGCAGCTACTATCAAATCAAGAATAAATAATAAAACTAATTTGTTATGTGGATACATAATGTTTTATTTGCTTAAGTAAAATAATTAGCAATAGGATCCGTTCTAGTTTGGATATCATGGTCATCTGTATTCTGGCTATTATTATCATCACTCGTATGTGTTGTATCCTTGACTTGGTTCCTGAGGAGGAACGTTTGCAATATTATTATTTGTACAAATATTATGTAATACTGCAGTAGCTGGTATATAGCCTGGACAACTGGCAATGATACACGAAGTGTGAGTGCCACAACTGGAAATCTACGTTTCCAAACACCAAATGTTCTGTAAACAAACATACACTTTTATTAGATCATAAGTACCAAGGCAATAAAATGTACCCAACATTAAATTAATGCATTAGAAGGAAATACTCTGATATGGACTATCATAGTTAATGTAAGATTAATTTGATCTGTGTGCCAAATTTCATTAAAATTCTTTCACTTCATGGTTTCTGCAATCATGTTTACATATTTTTATATCTACTGTAATACAAATTTTCTATTTTACTAGACATTTTATATTGTTAACTATTGAACTCACCTTGATGAGGTTACACGGACAACCGGCATAATTTCAGTAAACAACAAATTAACGTTTGAATCCCCGACCGGTCCTATGAGACCGCGCTGTTATTGTTTTACTATTGTGTCTCGTTTCGCGGGTATCTGAGTAATTAATGCAGATTTCGATAAACTGAACCTAAATGTAAAGTTTGCATCATCTAAACTCTGCATATAGTTCACCCTTTTCATCATTCTTGAATTTACGCGTCGGCGTCGCAGCTCTTCACCCGCTTCACTATCTGAACTATCCCAATCTAATAACTCAAACAGCTAGAGAATACCGACACTGCTATTTTTACAAAATTAAATGAAATCTGTACCTAAAGCAAATATGAAATCTGCCAAAATTCTAAGATCATAATTTGGATTGTTTTCACCGATCCAAGCAAATGTCAAAATCAACGGATTGGTTATTGACACGCTCAAACTGTCATTTCCGAAAAGAAGTCAATCTATTATCAGTGATCCGACCTCTACAGGATTGCTTGGTTTTAAAGATTGCGCTTTCAGTTTGTGGATAGCTTATTGGCACACTTTATTACATATCTGGATTTTATTTTCGATCTTCAATCGAAAGATTTTAGATTAGATTGATTATTAATTTCGGCCGTTAATCGAACATCCGGCGCAACGGCTGCGTTCTACGGAAGCGGCCGCCATTAATTCAGTCTTACAATGGCGGCACTGATTCCCTCCAACTTGAGAATAATGTGACACAATGAAGTTGATTAATCCGTTTTGTTTGAAAGGTGTCTCTTTGTATCTATAGTAAACAGGTAAAGTCTGTTTTTAGGGTTCCGTACCTCAAAAGGAAAAAACGGAACCCTTATAGGATCACTTTGTTGTCCGTCTGTCCGTCCGTCTGTCAAGACCCTTTTTCTCAGAAACGCGTGGAGGTATGAAGCTGAAATTTATATCAATTACTCAGGTCTACTGTTCCTTGAAGCTGTGAAAAAATCAAACTTCTAAGCCAACGCAATCAAAAGATACAGCCGTTTATGCCGCAAATTTTCGACACTTGCAAGGGAATCAAAACCTACAGGGTGCTTCCCGTGAACTCAGAATCTTGAAATTTGGTACGAAGCAACGTCTTATAGCATAGATAAAGGAAAAATTACGAAAACCATAAATTTTTAGTTACATCACATAATATTTTTTTTTTAATAATTTTAAACTTACTACCCATTTCCTCATAAACGCGTAGAGATATTAAATTGAAATTCATACCAAATACTCAGGTCTATAATACCTTTAAGCTGTAACAAAATCAAACTTCTATGTCAACGCAATCAAAAGAAACAGCAATTTAAGCTGCATATTTTGAAACTCGCAAGTACTCGCAAGGGAATCAAAACCTAAAGGGTACTTCCAGTCGACCTAGAATCTTGAAATTTGGCACGAAGCTAGGTATTATAGCACTAACATAGGGAAAAGTCTGAAAACTGAAAATTTTTAGTCACGTCACCAGAAAAAAAAGGAAAAGTCTTCAAGACTCGATTCGAGAATGAACTGTTTTCATAGGTCAGTTGGTACGGAACCCTCAGTGCGCGAGTCCGACTCGCACTTGCCCTGTTTTTATAATACCTGAGACTAAATTGACACAGGCAAATGTCAAACTTACAATAATAATGATGTCAGTTTTTTTGTGTTATGACGAGTGTGACAACCCGCGTAATGTCATTTTAGTTTCAAACATTAAAAAACAGACTTTAGCGTTATTAAAGACTGTTCATGGTTGAGACGGTTTTTTATCAGTCGCGTTTACATTCTTATGAGAGATAAACGGTTATTATGTTTGCTTACATGTGTTGTGTTACTCAATAACTCATTAACTAGCTATAATATAACGTTATAATAGATATATTTTCTGAGTATAATGGCTACTTTGAAGTATCTGCACCGATCCAAAGCTCATCTTGCGTGACTAGTGAGTCATAGATTAAATGTGGCCTTCTTCGCGATAGTACTTATTATTTAAGACCTATTTTACTAGTTTGCGTGCACTGGCCGCGTAGTAGTTTATTTTAGATTTAGTAGTGGGTTTGGAGAATGTCATTCATGTTTTGCACTTTATATTCTACTATAAACAAGCTTGCTTTATACCGTTTCCTGGAAAATCTGGGCAAAGACTTGGTATTTTCTGGGTTTCGTAGATATCTCATTTGGTAAAAACCATAGATAAAGGAGATTTTTTATTTCCATGGTGAAAACGGAACCCTTATAGAATCACTTTGTTATCTGTCTTTCAACATCCTTTTTTCTCAGGAAAGCGTGGTGGTATCAAGATGAAATTGATATCAAATCGGTACCCAGAATCGGCAAAAATCAAACTTTAATGTCACTGCAATTTAAAAACAATGCCATTGATGCTCCATCGAACTATTTTATACTAGCTGTCCCCTGCAGTTTCACCCGCATTTTTTCGGTCGGGATTTCGTTACTGCTCCGCTCCTGTGGGTCATAGCGTGATGGTATATAGCCTATAGCATTCCTCGATAAATGGGCTATCTAACATTGAAAGAATTTTTCAAATCGGACCAGTAGTTCCAGAGATTACCCCCTACATACAAACTTATAAACATACAAACTTACAAATTTTACCTCTTTAAAATATAGAGAAGAAGAGATAGAAGAAGAAAATAAGTTTGTACAAAACCTTTGGCGCGCGAGACCGATTCGGTCTTACCTGTTTTTTTTTACATAAATGCCTATACAATGCCTTGTTGGTGCCTTGAAATGTTGAGACTTTATGTACTTAGTGTTATCATAAAATAAACTGCACGTGTAAGTAGACAGTCGGTAACCAGTCGAACGAAGCTAAAGCAATTTAACCTATCAATACCCGCGAAACGAGACACAATAGTAAAACAATAACAGCGCGGTCATAAGAGACCGGTCGGGGATTCATGAATTAACGTTTGAATCCCCAACCGGTCCTATGAGAACGCGCTGTTATTGTTTTACTATTGTGTCTCGTTTCGCGGGTATCTGAGTAACTACATCCACTATCCAGTTTCTAGTTTAATCTATCACATACCCGCGAAACGAGACACAATAGTAAAACAATAACAGCGCGGTCTCATAGGTCCGGTCGGGGATTCAAACATTAAATTGACGCATCACAAATAAAACTCTGTAAAGTGTTTTTTTTAATGTGGGCTATCATCAAAATGACTTCTCCCGCTCTGGGCGGAGCGGGAGAGGGTATCAAACTTTTACTGACTAAATTAGGTAGTTTTTTTTTGTTTATCGCGAACAGACACTCACATAATTTTACTGACATAAAATCGACTGTATAATATTTTGGACACGAGAACAGGTCGTTTGTAGTAATAATAATAATAGCTCTCTGCCCGTAATATTGTTACCGAAACCTATTATTATCACGTTTGTTATTAATAGCCCAATTCTGAACGAAACATGCGATCTCAAAAAGCTCAAATTAGTGTTATTATACAAAAAAAAACAACATTAATTTTCAATTCGTATCAAATCATGGATGTACAGTCAGCAAATTATTAAAAAAAAAAGAAAACATGTAAAATATGTATAGGACTTTTGGAATCTCGCTATTTTTTTTGAGATGGCAAATTATTTTCTCCCACTCTGGGTGGAGCAAGAGGAAGTGTCAGACTTTTACTGACTAAAATTCACTTGTGTTCCTGTAGTACAAATTGCCCTTTACATTTCATCCAGGGCTACGATACTCTATCGTACAACACCGCAAGGTAAATCGCTAAGTTTAAATTTAAAACTTTTTAGCTCGTTACTTTTTTGCTGACGGTACCTACTTTTTTTTTACTAATGTCATTATTTTATCATAGTACCAATGTACGCAATAATAAATTATTATTATCACCAGCCAACATACCCCAGGTGTTTTCAATGCACAGAATGATTGATCACGTAGAAGTTAATACCGCATAGCTTGATGCAAGCCTAGGTAGGTGCCGTGCAGGCAACGCAATCCACACACACCATAAGTGGAAATGCTGAGCCAAACCAGTCTCTTCCCGCCTCGGGAAATTCACGACCGTGGAGTTTCAAACATTGCAAAAACTTTTTGTTTTGTTTCTTTGCAAAAACACGTCGTAAGTAGAGCACTGACTTTGAGTCTTTGTTTAACTTATTTACGACACTAAAGTGAAACTAAAACGTTTTCTATGCTAAACTAAAATTATTCGTTATAACTTTACTTACCGAAAAAGTCCTCCCAAGTCATAGAGTGATCAGAATCACCGTTCGCACCTTCCATCTTCAAACACTGTTTTCAAGCTGCGCTAACTCAACATTTTGAAAAAAGAACAACGTGAAAGTAATAAAAACACAAAATCGTTTTATTTCTATGTCACCAAACACAAATGGTTACATTTTTTGTTTGTTGATAAACAAAAAGACATCGCGTTCAATACTCCGCCGCAGCGGGGCAACGAAACGCACAGCCACACGCTCGGCAACCGACTCGTGAATGAAAAAGTTTGTTCGTTGCGCTCAGCGCTGCATTTCGTTCGGCCCTCGCTCAGTCGCTCTTGCAGCTCGCACACCCATCCCGCCGACGGACGTTCGCTGTGCAAGCTTCACTTGAGTTTATCTTTGCTTTGCTTGCTTTACTAATAAGCATAATCTCTGTGGAAGTTTCCTGCACATCATTATGAAACTGCACCGAGATAAGTAGGCGTTACAAACCTGGATAGCCTCTTATCAAATGATATGATCTAGATAAGCAAGTAGGTAATGTAAATACCTGTCTGCAGGCAAATAATTGCGTAGGGTGTCACCGATTAATCTGTTTTGACTATCTCTATGTAATCGTATAGTAAAATTTGTTTAAAAATCTTAATAATTTAGTTACCAAAATGTAAAGTGAGGGCTCCATAAGCCTAGCAATAGTTTTGGGAGTAGGAAAAACTTATAACTGCCTGTACCTGTACCTAAATTTAAAATACAAGTTGTACTTTCTTATTAGTAAAAAATAACTTTGAATTTTGTTTTGAGTTTGTTAGCTTCCGCGTTTTTCAGTGGATTACATAAAAATAGTTTATCGGTGCAGTGGAAGAACCGGGCATTGATCTCTGGAAATAGAGATGAGGAATCGATTACTTAGTCGATTACTGAGAAGCATTGTTGATCGTCTAGCTCGGGGCCTAAGACGATAAATCTGGCTATAAGTTCAGTTAGACAATGTAGGTTTCAATTCCAGTATTTTTAAGAAAGTTTATATTTTAATCTTAGTAGTTTTACAATTTAGTAGACTTGTCAAAAAAATGGGCCCGTTTTGACATTTTAAGAAATTGCATGCATGTAAAGAATAAGTACTCGCAATATATAGCTTGGCCAGAAAGAGTAGACAAAAATTGAGGTCGCAACTATCGTTTAGATGCTTTTAGATGGTATCATTTATTCTACTTCATAAACGATCTTGATACTTAAAGTATTTTTTTTAATGTGAGAATAGGGAAAATCATCAAACTAGATGAGTAATTAGTGGTAATTAAGGTCTAGTTTTTTTTTTGACATTATGAATGGAATTTGCTTTGACATGTAATTTAATTTTTTATTTTTTTGACTGATTCTTTCATATTTTTGTTGACATTACGAATTCAATTTAGTTTGACATGTTATTATAATTTATCGATTTCTTTTGACTGCACTATCGTATTGGGATAAACTGTAATGATAGCTGTATGTAAGACTAATAATAAATAAATAAAATAAAATAGTTTTATAATTAATAAATAAAAAAGCTTAGGAAAGTTTATACATCTTTATTAATAGGGCTGTTATTTAAGTTGTGTCGTTTGAAACAAGTACAGACAATCTAATAGATTATTAACATTTACTGTTTTTCAAAGAATTCTCCACTATATTACACTTTTTCATGCGTCCAAAACCAGTTTTTAAAACATTTATTCCACTCCGAAGTGGGGAATGGCGAATTGATCGTAGGAGAGCGGTTGCCAAATCGGATAGTCAAAATGGCCGAAGAAGCTGTTGACGAATATTTGTATTCGTTAACACGTCGTTCTTTGTTGAGCTGAAACTTTGACCACGAAGACTGCTTGATTTTGGGGAATGTAAAAAAATCGGTAGGGCTCAAGTCAGAGGTTTAATTAAGGCGTGTGATCTAAAACTTCGAGCTGGTGTTGTAAATTTGCCATCGTTTTTATTACTTCCGTTTATTATGCGTCGGATACCGCTTTTTGATTTTCCTGGAATCAAAATAAAACATGAATTTAGAATGACGTAGATGACGATCAAAAAATGCAATCGCTCTATAAAATAAAGTCATTGTGAATGAAATTTTCAAATGTAAACAAACAACTAATGTTATGTTAAATCCGTAAAAAACGTCGATGATATGGATTTTTTTAAAGGCCTAACTGATGTTAACTGTTACTTGGATCATGAACTATATATATTATATAAAATTAGAGTGAATAAATACCTGGCATATCAGCAACTCGTTTGTAAAGATTGTCCAACTCGGTTAAAAGTTTTCCGGCATGATACTCCGCCAAACATCGTTTCAAAACATTGTAAATTACTTCTCTGGCACCACCTTTTATCGTTTTGCCCATTTTTAATAACAATTTACTGACTAAAACGTTTAATATTCACCAAAATAGCAATAATTCACAAACTACTTTCTTTGTTTTGGTATTTTGACTGTTGTTTGACATTGGTTTTCGAGTTGCTATACGTGGAAAATTTTAGTTCATATTTATTTAATTTCTACTCTTTCTGGCCAAGCTATATTCCATCTTATTATTTAACGCTAATTAAATGTTTTTTTAAGTCTAGATAAAAGCTTTCTCGTGTAACCTATATATTGTTTTTATTTTCGTTGTTTCAAATTTAAATTTAGTGATTAGGATCTGTACATCTTGGAATAAAAAAAAATAGCTTCTTAGTATAGGCTCGTGGCTAAATAATAACAGCCGCACAGGTCGATCTTCAAGGTTAAGCAACGCTTGCCTAGGTTGGTCTGTGGATGGGTGACCATCTTAACATAACGAGTTTCCTCCGTGCCTCGGAAAGCACGTTAAGCCGTAGGTCCCGGCTGTCATTTGTAGATCTTTGGCAGTCGTTACGGATAGTCAGAAGCCAGTAAATCTGACTCCAGTCTTGCCACGAAATGCCGTGTTACCCCAGTTAATGGGTTGTGGAGGTCTGGTAGGCAGCCGCTCCTCGTAAAAACACTGGTATTCAGCTAAATCCGGCTTGACTGGAAGCCGACCCCAATATAGTTGGGAAAAGGCTAGGCAGATGATGAGTATAGGACTATGATTATGACTAGCCTATACGCTTATATTTCAGCTTGAATAGTCCGAAAAGTCAAACGGTACATCTTAGATTTGATGGACTGTATTTTCTCGTGATGATTAAATTACATTAGATTGGTCGTGCAAGATCCCCTTATAATTAGTAGGTACCGAACTCAACTCACCTGTCATCGAATGAATCCACTCGATTACGTTCGAAAAGCACAGCACAAACACAGACAGTATTATGTGCAAAAAGTTCTACGCAATAATACTATGCAACACATAGGTATGCTACAAATTCGCGGTGCTCTAATATAACCTTTGAGCATTTAGGTCACATGCTCTAAGAATATAAGTTTTGTGACTGAGAATCGACTAACTTTCTTTTTCTAGAACAAACCACACTAGTCCCTCTCTATTGACACAAACAACATGGCGGAATTTTGATCAGTTGTTGTTCCTGCTAATTTAGTTTTGTTACTGCATTAATAAATCACAAAATACTTAGATGTGGACGGTTTTCAATGTAATAGTTTCATATTAATGAAAATTTACCCAGAGTGATTCGCGAATTTACGTTGTATTTGGTAACGAAGCTATGAAAAGGTGAGCACTTGAAGGAGTAAAAATTAACGGATAATTTAATTTTATTGTCACATTGTGGTGCGCGTTAGACTTTATTAGATTAAACAACATCTTTACATAATTATGTTTTTATTTATAGCTGTTCGTTCGCGGTAGCGGTCGATAAAAAAAATAATATCAAAAGAGATCGTTGAACTATTTCTATTGCAATTATCTGGATGTATTCGCAATGCCTAGGCGAGGAACTGAATTAGTGCAGCTGCCGTTGCCTCCTAAAAAGAAAACAAAGACGGTCGAGGAGCTCCCGAGCCTGGATGCTAGTTTCTGTGATGATGAGGCCTTGCCCCCTGGCATAGTATTCACTGATGTCTTACAAAAGAAATGGCGAATTGGGAAGCCTATCGGTGAGTAAAAGTAGCAGGAAATGTAAATTTTTGTGTGTAAATTTGTATTTCTACTAGTTTCCTTTGTCATTCACACTAAAAATTAATAAATACTTACTTTCAACACATACTATTCATCATCATCTGCCTAACCTTTTCCCAGCAAATTTTATAGCTTCTAATCCAACCAGATGCTGCACCATACCCATTGCTTTACATAGACCAACTGCCTACCTGACAGTCATAACCCAGTAACTGGTTATTCCAACATAACATGGCATTATTCATAATAAAAGTCTACATGTCTTTTCTATCATATTCACAGCTGATGCAATCTACCAGAATAGCCGGTGCTAAGTAAAGAGTTTATTTGCATTATTTAAACTATTTACCATTTGAGTCATAGTTCACACTTGCATCATATTGTCATAAGTGGTTTACAGTTTGCCTATCTGCTGATGATAGTCTTATATTGAGTACTAGGTGACTGTATTAGTAAGAATTGCATTGATATGTAAGCTCCATATGGTTTGTTTATTTGACTATTTCATTCTATATGATAGGAATCTATATCATATGTTCTAAAGCTTTTTTTTTAACTTAACAGCTGTTTAGGGCTATTTTTTCCTGAAATCTTAAATATCTATAAATACACCATTACACATTTTATTATAAAAGATTATCTTCCTGCCGCTCAGTATAGTTTGACAGTAAGTTAATCAAGTCTATTATATATATTTGGTATTATTCGTCAATGTACATTGTAAACAGTACTTTAGTTTCGATATAATTATGTATGTATAATGATAACACTCTCCTATAATGTAATTGCATGATTAAGACCTGCATTGTTAACTTTATCAGCTTTCAAAATGATTAACCTATCACATACCCACAAAACGAGACACAATAGTAAAACAATAACAATGCGGTCTCATAGGACCGGTCGGGGATTCATGAAGTAAACTATGACAGCAAATGCTAGGAAGTACTTGGTTTAACATAGGAAAGTATACTAAGTACCAAGAATGTATGAACAGCTTATGTCTCTGGAGAAAACTTGTTTTAAAACCAGATCAACAACTTTTAACTTGGGGCTTGTTCATTAACATAGGTTAGATAGGAACCTACTCTATAATCTCTCTGTTAAACTCTTGACTGGCATATTACAATATTTTTAATAATATAAAATCTATAAGTACAACATAATAATTAAACAACATGGTTAATTATCAGACTGGCCTTGGATATATTTGAGAGTAAGTTGTTTAACACTTATCTCCAATTGCTGATTAAACCATTTGAAGTAAGGTATTGCTCAAACTGTACTTTAGCCTGAAAACCTGTCTAATTGTGTTACTTTAGCAGGGTTTGTCGTATTCTAAACTCAAAATACCGAATTCAGTTCTAGTAGTAGTTCTTACATCCAGCTTTGGTCATCTATTTTGTCGAAAGATGATGATGAACATAGTATTTGATGGATAAAATATCACTTAATATGACATTAAAATACAGCGTTTTAGGATTGTTTCCGTCTACTGAAGTATCAGATTTGTAATAAAAATTGTGATTTACTTGTCCTACTTTCTAAACAAATATCTTAACATTGACTTCATATTGCCCAAAATTTAATAGAATTATTGCTTCTATTTCAGGTAGGGGCAGTTTTGGCAGGATCTATTTGGCATCAGATGAAGTTGAGAAAGATGTCACTAAACTGAATGCCAGATATGTGGTGAAGATAGAACCTCACACTAATGGACCCTTGTTTGTGGAGATCCACTGCCTCATTAGAACTGCACAGTCTACACAAAGTAAGAAAAGATACTATATTGTTTATGATTTTTGTTTAAATCTTTGTCACATTATCGGTTTTCCAGCAGTATGCAAGGTCAAAGTCAAAGATAATGTTATTTAATAGTTTTAAATATACACTAACACAGTTTGCAACTTATCTGGTTTCTTTTGTCAACAGTAAAAGCATGGCGGCTAGAAAACAAGCAAAAACGCATTGGTATGCCTGTCTATATCGCCAGTGGCTCATTCACAGATGAGAACACAGGAACAAAATACAGGTTCCTTGTTCTACCGCGCTATGACGTTGATTTACAGAAAATCATTGCGAGAACCAGAGTTCTAGATCCTAAAAATGTTCTAATTCTAGCTTTACAGATACTAGACGTGTTGGAGTACCTACACAGTCAAGGTTACACACACTCTGATATAAAAAGTTCCAACTTAATGCTTGGTTTCGATGGCACCAGAATTGGGAAAGTGCCCATCGTAAAACTAACTCCATCATTCCAAAAAGACATGAAAGAGGTGGCTGTGTTATCAGGTAAACATAGAAGGGCTAAGCCTACAAAATCTAGGACTTCCAACTATTATGATGATGAAGACTTTGTCGTCAAAGAGCCGAAGAGCCCTGAGGAAACTGATAACGATAAAAGACTTGCAAATGTTAAAAAGAAGCTCAGAAGGATACTCTCCGATAGAGACAATAGGACACTGCACAGACATCATGCATTTAACCTCAGACAGATTTCTAACTACGTCAACTATGAAGACATGACTAGCTCTGTGTGCTCAGACCAGTCCTATCAAAAACTACTTGATGATTTTGGCGGCAAAAACTTAATTCGCACCACTAAAGAGTTCCAAGAAGATACTAGAAAACGTAACGCAAGGGAAAAGAGGGAGAGTGAGCCAGAAAATGTTAATGAAATATACAGAGAAGCTGTCTTGTCACAAAGTAATGGACAAATATACTTGTTAGATTACGGTTTAGCTTCCAAGTTCTTGGACTCTGAAGGAAAACATAAGGACTTTGGTATGGATGCCAGGAAGGCTCATGACGGCACACTGGAATATAGTTCCCGAGATTCTCATATTGGAGCTCATTCCAGAAGATCAGATTTAGAAACCCTTGGCTATAACTTACTAGACTGGTTGACTGGAAGCTTGCCTTGGAAGACCACAGAATTACTGGCCGAGCCTGAACTAGTCCACGCTTTGAAGAAAAACTTCATGAGTGATATCAAACTGCTGTTGAAAACATGTTTTAAGACTGAATTCTATCCCCAATTCATGGAAAAATTCCTAGAATATGTCACAAGTCTTGACTTTACTGAGAAACCTGATTATGATTATTGTAGAAGTTTATTTAAGAATGAACTGTCAAAAAATTCCTGTGATAAAGAAGTGTCTCTCAACTTTATTGAACCACCAATGTCTCCAATGAGTCGTAAACTGTGCTACAGATTCGGACTGAAGAACACAACACCGAGCTTCTTAGCCAGAAATGGAATAAAGAAAGCTTATGAGAGAGAAAATGTTTGTTCTCTTGAGAATGACTTGAAGCTTGAACTGTTGAAGCAAACGTTGAACACTTCTAGTGACGGCATTCGCAAGCCTTGCGCGTCTCGCAACTTCTTCATCTCCGACGCCGATCTAGTAGCCCGTCTCAAAAAAACACTTATGCCACATGACATACTGGGCAAAAAGTTGTCACCTAAAAACTTGCGATCGAAAAAGAAGATTGTTAAAAAACGTAGGGGCGTCCGAACTCATAGAAATAGCATCGGCAAGTTCGGTAATCTGATGGGGTCAGCGCGCCAGTTTACTTGGGCTGAAATTTTGGCTGGCAACCCTGAAGATATAATTCGCAATAAGGAGCGCAACACTGCGGCAACGAACACAGAGTATGTGGACGACGAAACGTGCAAATATAGGATCAGAAAACTATCAAATGCGTCAGAGAATAGTGACTCACACCTACAATCACCACTGATGCAAAAAGACTACTTACAAAACTTAAACCCTACTTACGCTATGAAGGATGTAATCGCAGCATTTAAGAGGAAGGTTTCCGGGAAACCTAAGGAAACCGAAGAACCAATTGAAGGTCTAGAAGGGTATACTCCAGCCATGATCAAGGTGTACAGGATGAAAGAGAAAAGAGAGGCGAAAGAGAAGCTAGACGCCTTGAAACAACAAGCATCAGCTAAGAAGGAAACTGTTCAGGTCCAACCAAGGTGTACTAGGTCTATGAGATCTAAGAAGCCCTCTGAACCCAGTTCTCGAGTGACTAGAAAGAATGGAGGTACCATTGACATAGCAATGTTTATAGTATATGAGAAAGATGTAGTTCCTAAGTGTACAAGTAGATCAAAATCTAAGGGTAATATGAAAGTCGCAGTTAAGAAAGACGAATCGATTAAAAAAGGTGAAAATGATATTACAATTGTTGTTGAACCGCTTAAAACTGCGCCTAAAGAAACTAAAAGTAAGTGATATAGTAATTTTTATTTTAGTTGATATTTAAACTGTTCCACGACAAAAAGAAGAAAAAAACGCTATGTGCAAAGCCTGAAACAGAGTTATAACACAAGACATAACTTTAAACTAATGATTTTTTAAATTCTGCTTTCAGAATCATCACCAAGAAACAAAAGCTCTGCAGTCGTAACCAACAGAAGAAGGCTGAGGAGTAGTAAGCGCAAGAAATAATTAATTAATTAATTCACGTTTTTATGATCCATTTCTAAATGTCTAGATTGAGACTTGAGAGTATGAGTGTCGCTTTTCAAATCTGTAGGTTAAGATCTAACGTAGGTACCGCCTTGATTTTTTTAAATTGACTATTCTTTACAGATATTATTATTTAATAATATCGGTTTGTTCTTAATGTATGCATAAAACTGACGGTGTAAACATGACCCCACCATTTTTTTCTTTTAATTTGCATAGTAATATTTTTTTAAATTGAGACCTTTGTGAATGATTGAACAAAACTGTGATTTCAATAATAATTTGTGTGAATTAGACGTACGTAACATTTGTCGTGATTTTAGTGAGTCCTTTTGATTGAAATATTCATAAAAGTGGACTTTATTCGAATATGTTTTGCATTTATAAAATAAATTCGGTTTTCCCAAGTATCTGTATGATACTTTGACCGTTTTAATTCACTGTCGGCTTGACGTTCCTTTATGTAATTCCTTATCAATAAAAATCATTTTGTTATAATTTTGGCAGTTTTCTTTGTAAAGTTACACCTAGGTAGTTGACCCAATGAGCTATAGATGGCACAAGTTGACTGTACTGCAAATTGTACTGTAGGTAAACCGATTTCTGACCTAAATATTCCTGAAGAACATGGTCTGCCCTAGCAAAGCACTGTTTACGTGACAGCGAGCCCTATAGTAAGAACTAGTGATGGGAATTAATGCTATTTCGCATAAATTTCATTAGCATGCGAATTCGTAAGTCTTAGCATGTTAATTGCTATTGCTATGCTATTTGCTAATATAACGATAAATGATAATAAATATTTATATGAATTTTGTTATTATACGAATTAAAAGCGCGTTCGTCAATAACGTGCGTTTAGTTTGCTCGCCGATAACGTTTTATTGCTGCTGGCACACTTGCATTATGTTGTGATTAAGACAATGAATTAATGATCATATTATTATAATTACAAATATTTAACAATTGAAACCTTTTATATCAATAGCATAAAGTTATAAACGAAATACGAAGCAATGAATTCACTTCGCACTTCACAGAATTTCGCATCTACAATTCTACATTTCATTTGCTAAATGCTAAATGAGTATTCGCATGCTAATAATGAATGCTAATGCTAATTAATCCATCACTAGTAAGAACCAAGCTAGGTCGACGGGGCGTAGTATCCCACGCGCGCCTCAAAAATGTCAGCAAACTGGCAGTGGCCTGCCACGGATATGATTGTATGGATTGTTGTTTGAACAAGTCTGACTCTCCCTTGTCAGACTTACTAAAACCCAGTTCCTTCAGTTGCCCTTTATTAGGTACGAGGGGTGATGTAGAATTGGTGTAGTTTTTTATCTGAAACGACTTTGCTTCTGGAATGAAATGAAACAGGCGTAATATCGGTAAAATGGAGCTAAGAATTTGAATCTACAAACATTGTAATGACTACTTCAACAAAGTTTGCCGAGAAGGTTGCCTTGATAAAATTACTGCCAAATACTACAAAAACATTAGAATGTCTCCAATTTATATCCATTGGGATAGCTCAACAAATTAAAAAAAAATCTGAATTGACGGAAGGACTTTGTATCAATAGCCAAGATATCAATTTAAAAAAAAAACAAAATGACATTGACAGATTGGATAGTGTGACTGGCTGCCAAGTTGACATTGACAGCGCAGTGTCAGTGATTCGGCTGTTGTACAGAGCGATGGATTTATTTTATTATTCTAATTAATCAATTGCATAAATTGCCGACTCGTCCACTACAGTGATAGTGACCAGTCATTAGGCCGCCAAATTATTAATTTTGTTTCCGTCCTAACTGCTGACGTAAATGATATAACCTAAAAGTTCCTAATATTAAAATTCTTATGTAAATTCGTGTTTAGTTGAATTAACTATGGAAAGTGAAACAAAAAATGTGATTCGAGTTGGTTCAAGAAAAAGTGAGGTATGTACAAATCAATTGTATTTCAATAAGTTTACTTTTAAACTTTCCTCGTAAGTATATTACGTGAATGGCGCTAAGTACCTATACAACTCTCGCTGAAGTATTTCCAACTAGTTTTAAAAATGCTCGTATTATCATATCGTACCTACGTTTTTTTACGTAATTATTCTTTATTTTCAAGGTCTTAAGTTACTTGTGTTTACATATATTGTATGTTGATCTAATTAACCTTAATAAACTTCGGTATTGTTTTTAGTTATTTACACTTAATTTGAAGTATCACATTTTCGCTTTTTTGATAAAATTAAAGGAGAGTTTAGAAAACAAAACTTTTTTGAAACATTTAACCTATGTTTATACACTACACTTTGCCTTCCATACACCAAAACCCACTTTTCCTATTTTCCATACTCTATGAAATTTATAAAATTGAATGTTTATAGTATACAATTAATGGAAAGAAGGAAAAGTATTTAATTTGACACACATAGACAGTGTAGTATAAACATTTGTGTATTTGTTCCTCTTTCACACTAAAATGGCTAAATGGATTTTGATGAAACTTTACAGTAATAATAGTTTATGCATCAAAAACATAATTCGAAGTACGTATTATATGCAGGACCTTCACAAAATAAGTTTAAATCAGATTACAAAACAAATTGGTAACAATAGAAAGTTTCACAGGCACTAATAAGTATAAATTTCCTGCATCATGTGGAAGTATTTAACGGTTGGTGTAGAAACCGAATGACTTGCAAACTAAAATATGTTTACACAGATGTTACTACAACATTAAAATTTTATAGAAGTGGTTATGTATTTACAAAGTGTCCTTGAAGAATAAATATTAAATCTATACTAATATTATAAAGAGGTAAAATTTGTAAGTTTGTATGTAGGGGGTAATCTCTGGAATTACTGGTCCGATTTGAAAAATTCTTTCAGTGTTAGATAGCCCATTTATCGAGGAATGCTATAGGCTATATACCATCACGCTACGACCCACAGGAGCGGAGCAGTAACGAAAAATGCGGGTGAAACCGCAGGGGACAGCTAGTATGTAATAAAGACTTAACTTTTCATAGAGTTCTTGCTCTTATGTCTTATTCCTTGGAAATAGTGGTTTTTTTTTTGGAAAAAATTGTCTATGGGTTGCCTAATAATTTGTCTTTATTTTAACTTTAGCTAGCAGTGTTGCTTTCTATCAATAAAATATGTTTTGTCACTATGTAGGCTTACAAAAAAAACATACACTAGCGAAAAAGCTCTTTAATTACTCAGATACCCGCGAAACGAGACACAACAGTAAAACAATAACAGCGTGGTCTCGTAGGACCGGTTGGGGATTCAAACGTTAAATAAAGATAAAAAAAAATGTTTTGTAATTGGATCAGTACTTTAAGAGAATTCTTGTAACAAACATACTGATAATGTCAAGATTGTTGTTCTAATAGGTGTAGGTAGATAGGCCTGCTTTTCTACTTTTAGTTTAAAAAAAATAATCTACTATGTTCATAATGTAAGATAGCATTACAATAAAACAATTTTTTTTATAAACTTTGAGCTTAATTAATTTAATGAAATACAGTTATCTCTCAATTTTTTTCTTTTTATTTTAAACTATGCCCCACACTAGAAATTTGTCCTGTATTTTCGGGATCTAAGCGAGGCTAATAATAATATGTTCCACAACTTTTCACACAACGTCATCTAGTCCCAAGCTAAGCAGAGCTTGTGTTATGGGTACTAGATAACTGATAAACATACTTATATATTTCTAAATAAATACATATTATAGATAAATTACACCCAGACTCAGAACAAATGATCATGCTCATCACACAAACATTTGTCCTCGGTGGGAATTGAACCCACAACGTCTAGCATAGCAGTCAGGGCCACTGACCACTAGACCAACAGACCAGCCATATGATTGATATGATAGAGCTGTACAGGTTGCTAGATACTGGTTGGAAAAAATTTAGTTAAAGACATCAACACAATAAGAAGAAGACAAAGAATTTTTTGAAAGTTCTTTTTTGTCTCTGATTTATGTTCCACTGGGATAATTGTCTATTTTCATGCAGGCAAAACTAAGTGATATGAAAGGAAAGGAAGTTGGCACTAGCATGACTAGTGACAGGACAGAATTGAGGGAAAAAGTGTTGTGTTTACCTCAAATAAGATGGGAAAAGGACAGGAAGATGATGATGATGATGATGCAGGCAAAGCCAATGGTAGAAGGAGTTGCTGACATCATGTTAAAATGTATTTTTCTCTTGTTTCAGCTGGCTCTCATACAAACCAACTATGTTATTGACTGTTTAAAGAAATTAAACCCTGAGAAAGAGTTCACTGTAGGTAAGTCACTTAAAAATTCTCAAAGATTATACATCCATTTATTATATTATACCTAGCCTATATTGTCCCACTGCTGGGCGAAGGCCTCCCTCCATTCCTTCCATCGTTCGCGGCGTACATCCGTTTAAAAAAAACAAAAAAAAACCCACTTTCGAAATGACCACTGTATCGTGGTTTCCGACACAAACATGTAAAATCACATACACAAGCTGTACAGATGTGGAACAACTATCTGTGGGTCATATAAATATTTGTTCCATGCGGGAATCGAACCCGCAACACATACCGTAGTAACCAATCACTCAACCACTGCGCGAACCTTAGCGTAAAGTACATATAACAAAAAAAAAAAAAAATCCTCCGACTACTCTCCACCTCTCAGGTCCTGATGACCTTGAAGACCTGAATTGATTTCCACCAAACAGCTAAGAACACTCTCGGGTAGGTATATCATTATATACCTTTCAAACAAAAAAAACCTCATTAAAATCGGATCATCCGTTTGGGCGCTACGATGCCACAGACAGACACTGTATACATATGTATTTACACACAGACACGTCAAACTTATAACACCCCGTCGTTTTTGCGTCAGCAGGAGTTAAAAAACATTAAAGTAAATCTAGCCATTACCCGCGACCAAATGCACGTCAAACTCATAAAATAAAACAAACGCCTTATTTAATTCTGTTTGTTTTACGTGACCAAACGAATGATAATCTAGACTAGAAATAAAAGTCAAATCTGAGGGCCTGTTTCACCACCTATGATTAAGTTTCGAGTATCTTACTTAGCAGATAATTTCATACAAATTCTGTTCCATTTTTGAATTTATTCAGTGAGTAGTGCCTACTCGGACATTGTGAAACCGGCCCTTACTGTTTAACAAACTATGGTATTATTATTAATATCAATTATTAATATTTATTATTTATTTATTTAATATTCGTAACTGAAACTATCCGATATTCCGAAGTAAGAAAAAAAAAAGGAAATCGGTATAATATTATTCCTTTAAATCTGTCTTCGTAGCGAAGGGGTCAGAAATTGCGAAAATAAAGAAAAAAATGTGTTGAAGATGATGATGATCCGTAATCGTATTCAAAACTTCACAATCCTGACAAGTACCATAAAAAAATAATTATCAACTTTTGTCATCGGAAACAAACACTTCGGTTTTTATATATTTGTATAGTTTATATTATTCCACATCATAGCTCTACATCTATAACACAAATCAGTGTCTATGATTAGAGTTCATCGACCTTTGACCCTTGTGCAACATACTCGTAGATTAAACCAATTTGTTGACTTCTTGAAAGGGCTCAAGGAGTTCCCTTTTCTCCTCCCATTGTACGAGCCAACAAACAGGATATTATATTTAAATAGTAAAGACTAGCGGAGGAGCTCGTGGCTAGATAATAACAGCCGCACAGGTCGATCTTCAAGGTTAAGCAACGCTTGCCAAGGTTGGTCTGTGGATGGGTGACCATCTTAACATAACGAGTTTCCCCCGTGCTTCGGACCTCCCGGCTGAGAATTTGTAGATCTTTGGCAGTTGTTACGGATTGTCAGAAGCCAGTAAATCTGACTACAGTCTTGCCATGAAGTACCGTGTTACCCCAGTTAATGGGTTGTAGAGGTCTTGTAGGCAGCCGCTCCTCGTAAAATACTGGTATTCAGCTAAATCCGGCTTGATTGGAAGCCGACCCCAATATACTAGGGGTGATCCAAAAGTAATGATAATTAATATGAATTAAGGATATTTTAACTAAAAAAAAATTATATATCTCTACATAGTCTCTTAGGAAGTCAATACATTTAGTCCATTCTTTTTTTAAATCCATAATTCCCTTTGAAAAAAAATCTTTATCTTGATCGTCCAAAAACGCCTCTATAGTAGTCATCACCTCGCTGTTATTGTCAATTTTTTTGCCTCAGAGGTGTTTCTTGAGCCGAAAAAAGAGGTAAAAGTCACTGGGTACCAGGTCTGGAGGATAGGGTGGGTTTTCAAGCAATTCGAATCCCGTTTCTTGAATGGCAGCCATCGCAACGGCGGCTTTGTGAGCCGGTGCGTTGTCTTGGTGAAACAAAACTCTAACTCGGAGTTTGCGTCGTTTTTTTCTTTGATGACCTGCCGCAATCTTCTTATTTTGTCTGCGTAGTAAGAGTCCATAATAATGGCTCCTTTTTCCAAGTATTTCACTATTATAATTCCTTCAGCATCCCATAAAACGGACGCCATAACCTTTCCTGCCGAACTTGACACAATGAATTTCTCTAGTGACGGGGAAAAGGCTCGTTTCCAAGTCTTAGGCTCTTGTTTGGTTTCTAGATCAAAATGGTGGATCCAGGTTTTGTCCATAGTCACGAAACGAGACTAAAAAAAACCTGATACATCTGGAACTTATCGAGATTCGCCCTCGAAATGTCGACACGTTTTGATTTGTGCTCGTCGGTTAACATTCTCGGCACCCAACGTGCAGAGACCTTTTTCATGTGCAGTTTGTTCGCAATGATTCTTGAACACTTATCATATGACATCCCTATGACCTCAGCTACATGTTTTATGGTCAATCTTTGATCTGCCAATACGATATCTTCGACATTTTTTACTTTATCTGCAGTGTGGGACGTGGATGGGCGTCCCT
This sequence comes from Mythimna separata, assembly GCA_030763345.1. Classification (NCBI taxonomy): domain Eukaryota; kingdom Metazoa; phylum Arthropoda; class Insecta; order Lepidoptera; family Noctuidae; genus Mythimna; species Mythimna separata. The sequence goes on from CM061190.1 coordinate 11,517,050, forward strand.
CGCCATGTTCATCTTCTGTGGATGTTCTACCCAGCTTGAACTCCTTTGACCAGCGCGCAACTGTGGAATATGAAGGAACAGAGTCTCCTTATGTTTCCACTATGTCACTTTGTATGTCTTTGGTAGATTTTTTTTTCAAACCGAGGTACTTAATGACAGCTCTGATTTAATTTTTCTCCATTTTGATGTTTACTCTCTGACTGTTCGTATTCAAATGATTGTAACTCCCTGAAATCGTGGCCTATTTTTATGATTTTTTTATAATGAAGTACTGGATACATGAGGAAACAAAAAAAAAATATTTCATATTTTTATGTGCCCTACAAATATCCGATTATCATTACTTTTGGATCACCCCTCGTATGTAGTTGGGAAATGGCTAGGTAGATGATGAAAGACTAGCGACCCGACCCAGTTCGCTTTAAATTCTCGGCTTTTTTCTAAATATTCATTCTGTCTAATGGTGAAAATCGTATGAAAATCCATTCAGTAGTTTTTGACTTAATCGCGAAGATACAAGTTCCAGGGTTGTTCGAAGGAGTGACCGTGGCTCTGGTAGAATGCAAAGGGCAACTAACGAAACACTCGTACACTTAAACCTATAGTCCGTCGAATGAAAGCGTGACATGAGAAAAAGAGAGATTAAATTTTAAACAAAAAAAAATTCAGGTCGCGCTTTCATAAGACGCACTCTAGCTCAGTCGAGTCTGACATTCCCTCTCGCTTCACCCAAGAGGTAGAAAGAAGATATTTAACGACCTTTGATCAATGCTGTTGTTAAATGAAGTTAACGACTAAACAATTAAAAAAATAACATACTTAGGTAGTAAATAAAACTAGGTATAATGTTAGTGATTACGCCGCGAAATCACTAAGAATATCATGCAAATAACAGTTTTGTACCTATTTTATATACATGTATGACATAGCGGCATAAATATGTTAATTTATTAACATCTATTGACAAGAATGAGACTGTAAATCTTTGTTTGTCTTTGTATGTATGTGAAGAGGAGGGAAACGTATATTACTAAAATAGTTATGAGTTTACATGTGCCAATCTCGGTTTGGTGGATGTCACATGTCTCCAAATTTTTGGTTCTAATAATGGACATACCGGTTTCATCACGATGTTTTCCTTCACCGTTTTGAGAGCAGTAGGTACGAAGTCGATTACGGGCAGTAATGCTCCTGGCTGGGTTTTTGCTTGCGACTTACAGCTTGTAAGAGCGTTTTCAAATTATCCGATCCGATATCGGTGTCGGACGCCGATACGATATCGGGGTAAGTAAAATGTATGAAATGCCGTGCTCCGATATCCGATATCGGGCCGGACAATATGAAAACGCTCTAAGTCGGAGACTCGGAGAGTTATTAGTTGGCCACCACATTTTAGCATTATCGGCCTTATAATGTTCCCACTGCTGGGACTCAGGCCTCCTCTCTAGGAGAGGGAATTGCATTGGCCACCACTGCTTCGAACGAATTTAATATTTAACCAACACTGAACCGTACGCAAAATACGCGCTTTATCCGTGGAGTTGCGGATACCAGCCTGTTTTACTAACCACCACTGAACTTCCCTCCGAAAAATCATATAAGGCCGTATAATTTGTTGGAGATCCTAAATAAATAATAAAAAAAATATTTATTTCAGTTACCATGACAACGCTAGGAGACCGCATTCTAGACGTATCCTTACCCAAGATAGGAGAGAAGTCACTGTTCACGAAGGATTTAGAAGACGCGCTCCGGAACGACACGGTGGACTTTGTGGTGCACTCCTTGAAAGACTTACCCACCACCCTGCCCGAGGGGCTGGCTATTGGCGCTGTTTTTGAAAGGTGAGATATTCTATCACACTACCGTCTGTTTTTTATATAATGAGACTAAAATGACATTACAAAACAAAAGAACTGGCGTCATTCCTATAGTAAGTTTGACATTAAATGTGTCAATTTAGTCTCAGGGTATAAAAAACAGACGATAATATTATTAAGGCTGAAAGTTTTTGTTTGTGTGTGTTTGTTACTCCTTCACACAATAACGGCTGAATGGATTTAGATGAAGTTTGGTGCACGTGTATAGCGCGTAGGGCACTTTTTATTCCGGGAGTATGTTCCTTTCCCTTTAGATATTTTTTTATTCTCACTCACGCGAGCGTAAATATATTTCTTACTCTGAGCGTTCCAGGGCCTAGGCTTCGACGCTAAAAACAAAATCTACAAAAAGTAGTCATCTATACAAACGATGGAATAATTTGATTGGGATAAAAATCATAAGTAATTTTTTTCTGTCAACTTTATACCAACACGCTGGCGTAATTTTTTTAAAGTCATATTTTTGTTAAATATTGTGTTACATATTGTTAAACCTTGAAGCTGTTTAACCGAAAACAAATTTTGTTAAAGAATAAATAAATAAACAAACCATAAATATTTTTATCTCTTTACAATTATTAGTTTAGATTTATTACCGCACGTATTTCTTATTTACTACCATGTGTACTAATATCTATGCAGGTTTCTCTTATCTCTTAACATAATACTGAATCACGGTGACTCAGTAAAAGCTAAAAGTAAAGTAATAATATTATTAATACATTGTTTGAAGTTCAACGCTCGTTAATATTGAGTAAATCATGATGATTTATTACAATAATTTATATGTGAAACTTTTGGAATGATGACTTTTTTTTTTTCTGGTAGGGGAATCATCAGAATGACTTCCCCCGCTCTTGGGCGGAGCGGGAGGGCGTGTCAGACTCTTACTGACTAAACCCCTACCCCGTTCCTTCGTTGCCTTCGTTCTGGGGGGGACTCGGTATCAACCGTTAGGAATACCACATGTTCCCCCCAGAGGCTTCGGCCCTACCGGGCCCCTACAGTTTGCTGACATCTCCTTGAGGCGCGCGTGGAACAGAACGCGCCGTTGACGACTGGGCTCGGTCCAGATTATTTCCAGACTGCCGGACGGCGAGCTACCCAGTGCTCGCCGTCCGCGAACCCGCGCCTACGGTGGTCGGAAATCGGGATCGGGATCTCGGCGGCGGCGGCGTGAGGACCGTTCCCTCACGCGCTCGCGGTCAGCAGCCTCCTTCACGAGCATCACTGCTTCGCAGAAGGAGGCGACCGCATGCCAACCCTCCTCGCTCCGGACCATGGCCTGAACCAGGGCCCGGCGCGAGAGGTCGCCGCTCCCGATAGTCTCCACAAGGACACGGCGGTGCTCCGCCCAAGCGGGGCACACTTCTACCGTGTGCTCCACCGTGTCCTCCGGGCGGTCCACACAGTGGCGACACCCGGGCGTCCTCTCCTGCTTGATTCGATGCAGGAACCTCCCGAACTTACCGTGTCCGGTGAGGACCTGCGTCATTGGAATGATGACTTGCGGATTGCATCGGCAATTAGAGTTCTCCGCGCGATTAGAATCACCTCTCGGGCAGTTGCCCAAACCAGACATAAAACCCGGTTGGCGGATCCTCCCTTTTTAACGGGGTTTGTTCCGTCTGATTATAATTTAGGTGTCTTCATGGCACTTCGATTCAATTCACTGTAGACGAATGGGCTTTTAATTGGCTAGTGTGCTTCACCATCAACGATTGCATCACTGCTTACCATCGGGCAAGATCACAGGAAAAAAGAACCTGATGGTATTAGCATTAGAAAATAATAATAAAAAAAACCTCTAAAAAAACCCTAATATCGTGAATAGGTCAGAAAAACAGAAAGAGCGAGAGAACATCTTCAACTAATTAATTGGTGTTACACTGTTACTGATGTTAACTTGATTAATTTAATATTATATTGTCTTTATTTTCAGAGAAGACCCGAGAGACGCATTGGTACTCCGCGAGGACTTCAAAGACCACACTTTAGCAACACTACCCGAAGGCTCAGTTATAGGTACGTATCTTCTTAATCACACTTTATTTTAAAGGCGATAGTCTTGCAGACGGCGAGCAATGGGTAGCTCGCCGTTCGGTAACCGCCCGGACAGAGCGTAAGTCAGCAACGGTGCGTAGTGTTCACAAGGAGATGTCAGCAAATCGTAGGGGCTTAGCAGGATCGAAGCCTACTGTGCCATGAATTATGTGAAAGTGAACCCCGAGCCCGTAAAACGAAAGCAAAGAAGGGGTTTTAGTCAGTAAATGTCTGAAACGCTCTTCTACTCTAGAACGTAGGTAAGGGGGTGATTGGAGTGGGCCGCGCGCACTTAAGGCGCTGTGCATAGTCAAAATAGGCTTCACAAATTAGTTTTTTTAGCCAAATGTTTACATTTTAGAGCAGCTAAAAAAATATATGTTAATCTTGATCATATTTATGGGGGGACCATTGTGTTCAAAACACGTTTTTGGTAAATTCCCGATAAAAAAAAAAACATAAAATAACTACAACTACACTACTAACTAAAATAACATTTAAATTGAAATTGTAGCAAATGTAACTGTATTATTTATAAACAAATCTTGATAATATTAATAACAGTGATGTAATATATAATAATAAAGGGAACTATTGTTTTTATTTATCGATTGGAATAAGATATTTGCAAGGATTAATGTATTTAATGATAAATAACACGAACGAGTCGAACGAAACGTTGCGCCATCTCTTTCATTTCTACGCGGAGCAACAGTGACAAAAACTAAAAACTGCGTCGTCTATTCACCGCGCCTTAATAGATTATTGTGTAAAATAAACACAAGTATATACCCAATTAGTTGGTACTTCTATTAGCGAAATCTACATAAAAATCCTTTGCAAGATTTAAAATAAGTAAGGACACAACACACAGGGGCAGTTAATGTTTTAGACTATTTCTCTAAATAGTAATCGCTCTACCACTTATGCGCGTACTAATTTTTTTATTACCTATTATTATGGATAGGCTCTGGCTAGTTCACGATAAGTCGTAGGTAACTTTTAGAAAACAATGTATTGTCTCAGAGGTACACGTTGATAAAGGTACGGTCATTTACGACACAAAATGACGTAACTATTCGCCTAAATATTATTACTTTAAGGCTGGCGCGAAGTGTCAATTTTCCATACAAACGTAATACCAAAATCATTTGTAGTTTAAGCATATTTACACCATAATATGATGTTATTCGGATTCAGACAATAATTATCTAGGTTCCTACGTCGTCTTTCTGTTGAAAAACTTACCCCAAACGAAATTTAAGCGAATTTAATTTTGCACATTTTTACACCGAAAATGTCATGTTTTTATTTGTTTTTTTCTATATTATAAACAACAATACTTCAAGATATCTCTCCGTAGGAACACAGATATTATTATCAAATTATAAAGAAACGAAAAGAAATTGGAAAATCATTAATTTTTCATTCATCATTTTTGGTATTACGGTACACATCCAAATTTCTCCCAAATTTTCAATAGTTTTTATTGCTATCGCAGCAGGCAAATGTCAGTGTGTGGGTATGACATTACCTCAGTCAGTGTGTCTCAGAATTATTTATACTATCTGGATTGATTACGTCAACCTCAAAAACGTACTCACAAAAAGGTATCTTATCTCTTTCTACCATGTGGTGTCCATAGACGAGTAAGAAAGGGACACGCTACCTCTTTCTATGCTCCGTCTTGCTGGGTACATTTTTTTCCATTTTTTCTTGTCAATCAGAAATATGAACTTAATGGCAATGAAAATGAAGTACACTTCAGATTGTGTGATATTACTTCGTAATCATTCCAGGGTACACAAAGTCCTTGCGTGTGTGTCGCTCCTACAGGGTTACCTACTTATCATAGGTTCGAAAAATATTTGATCGAAATTCATTTCCTATAAAACTTTTCAACAATTATCGTTTCGTTTCGTACCTCAACGGGCAAAAACGAAACCTTTGTTTGTCAAGACCCTCTATCTCGGGAGCACGTGGAGTTGTCGAGTTCGAGAATAGGCCCGCGATCTCCTGAAGCTGTGCACAAATCAAACATATAAGTTATCGAAAAAAAAAGTTACAACCGTTTATATCGCAAAAAACGTACGTTTTGATACTCTCTAAGTAATCAAAATTTATAGGGTACTTCCCGATGACCTAGAATCATGAAATTTGGCATAAAAAAGGTCTTATAGCAAATATAGGGAAAAGTCTGAAAACTGAAAATTTGTAGTTACGCCACTAGAAAATCGGTTCCCCTCCTACAGGCATTCACACTAGCGTAGGGGTCATATCGCACAAGTGGTTTGCGAGCGTTTGTTTCTTATATTATTTAGATTTTAATCACCATAGATTCATTAAGTCGTGATTTATTTTTGTTAGTTACATCTCATGTTAATAGGTTTTTTCTTATATTTATATTCTCTCTTATGGTGTGAATGTGGGAACACTAGACTACGATTTGATTACTACTATTTCGACAGCTTTTTGATAAATATTATTTTTATTGTACTTTTGGTTATCAATCTTAATCTGTCTGTTAATATTGTTATCTATACTTATAATAAATTTGTAGAAGTATAAATTCTGTACATTGAAAATATAAAAAAAAATAATGGCACCGGGTGTTACGAGACCGACACCAAACTCATTTTTTTTTTAATTAGGTAGGTACTTAGGTTTACTTTTATAGGGCGCAGACCGTATAGATTTTAATTTCAAGTGTAGGTAGTATATTTGATAGCGTGTAGGTAACGTAGGGTATTTTAGTATTCTTAGGTAAGATTAGTCATTCGTATAATTATGTAGATATTATTTTTTAGGCATTTTGCTTATTTATTGATATACATAGAAGTGAAGGTACTACACTAAAAACTTATTGATAAGTTTTGTCATCCACGCGAACGAAGTCGCGGACACAGCTAGTATGGAAATATTGTAAACCCAATATTTTTTTGAAAAGAGTAACCATGAAGTTTCTTGCCGGTTCTTCTCAATAGGAAACGACGAATTGGAACTACGCACTAGATTCTGACGTTTCATAAGTGTCCATGAAGGCCCACGTAAAATAAAAATATTATTGATTTCCATTCGATAGATTGATCACTACAGAACACTTTTTTTGCATTAAATTTATTTTTAGGATAACATTAAAAGTGACGACCCTATTTCTTCAATGGAGCATAGGTAATCTGGGGGCACGGTAGTGTCCCACCCTGGTGGGTGAGTCACGCAAAAATGTGGCATCCTTTTCTCGAAACATTTCGAGCCATTTTCAACCTCTTATAAATTTGTTGTGGACGAAACTAGATCAAGCAGGCTTCTTAAAAAGACGATATATTTCAAATCTCATTAAATTTTCTTATCAAAGTTTCTAAATTTTGTCACTCACTAACTGAACGAACATAAAAAGTCTAAGGTACTTTTAGCAGACATAGAGACAGAAGTTTCAAATTTTGATTACAATTAGTGTTTACTGTACAAACCAAGGGAAAACTAAAATATTTTGCAATTTCGGCCTAGTTTTCTAGATACACCAACTGCATATATAACTTAGTAATCCCATATAAATGTATAGGATTACAAAGTTACATTTTTAAGATTTGACTTGGTAATCGCACTAAACGATTTACTTAATTACTTTTGAGATACATTGTGTTTTCATGCGATTACAAAGCTAAATTCATTTATTTAAAACATACAAGATATTTTGACTTGGTATAACATGGATCTCACATATTTTTACGGTAGAAGAGTAGTGTTGCGAGACTTGAGTTTTTTACAAGCTGTGTTTTTGATGGAATTATTTTGTCAAGTTCAAAACTGTTCCATATTATGCTGTGAAGATTGTCCAACTCACACGTACACACACATATGCAATTTCGCATTTGTTTTTGCCAAACAAAGATAGCAATATACTGCGAACGTATTTTATTTTCATCTCAACTCGAAGTAGCGAGCGATCTCCGCAGGATCCTTAAAAACTGTTAGAACTAAGTTTATAGAGCAACCTATATGCTATGTTACCTTTTCTATTGCTATCAAACTTCCTTCGGTTTCGCGCGAGTGAAAAGTAGTGTAACAGCCAAATCTTAGAGTTGATCACTTCACGATGTGACCGACCATTTCATGAAATAGTGTTATTTCAGCTAAAGGCACGATTATTTCATGATAAGGGCAAACAAACATGGCCGATCATATCGTAATATATGCTCGGAATTTTAATTCAATTCCAGATTTGACAATTTCAGTGTTGCAACGTTATGACAAGTACTAAATAGTGACGTTGCGAAATTATTCGATATGGAAATGGAATATTTCCGGATCGATTTTTCTCGTTTATAATTTTACTCTCGTAAACTAAGTATATCAGGAAATTAAATATTTCTGAACCGATAATTTAGTTTTGACGATTAATTAACGATCTGAGACTTTTTTTTATATTTGTGTGTGAAATAAATAAAAACAATGTGATCATGAAGGAACATGACAAATAAAACAGATAGATGTATTATGGTAATGAATTATTTTATAAATTGTCGCCGAAAATCAATAATTTAGTCTTTAATTGGCACACTGATTGTTTATCGATTTTTGTGTTCATCACTACACTATTATATGTGGTATCATTATTTCACAAAATGACAGTAGCTAATGTCAAATCTGGAATCGAATTAAAATTCTGACTGTAGTTTCTTGTCCACCGGTACAATCCACTGTTCCTCAAGTTATTCCTGTTTTCGACTAGAAAATATACTGTTATTATAATATGTATTTTAGAGAGAAGAAATTCCATCAAAAATACTAATTGTGTACTAAAATATACTCTTTACGGTGGTTTATAAAACATTAGCACGAAGGAGATGGCGGAGTCTGTGTGTGTTCGCTTGCTTCGCTCGCTAGACACTAGACCCTGACATCCCCTTCTAACCTAACCTGTCCGAGTTGAGATGCCACAAGTCTCTTAATAATTGCAAAAAAGTTCATTAATATTTGGTATACAATAAGTATTTTAGTGAAGAATAAGATTAATTTAGATACACAGTAGGTGATCTTAAATGATATGGCCAAACGTGGATGGACGGACACAGCACCAAACGTCATAGACAGTCAAATAACTTGTACCATCGTGCATCGGCCAAAGTTCCGCAAGCTCACCTTAAGGTGAAAGTGTCAGGGTAGCCCGCGAAATTCAAATTTTCTTACGTTTTTTGCAATTTGCAGGCCAGTGGTAGGTTGTATGAAGTTAATATCTTTTGCGACTGTAAAACGTAACTAGTTAAATAATTATAACCATAATCATTTAAATAGTTACGTTAATCATCAATACATTCCCTCTTAGTTCATATAAGTCGAGGAACGATTTTTTCTAGGTCAAAAACGTTCCTAGACTTAAGTGAGCTTGGAGTCGCACGCTCGATTTGTGTTTAGCCAGTAGCTGTGCCTGCACAGGAATATTTTCTTAACTGAGCATGCGTAATTTTGGTCGTACAGCTGTGTCATACTATATTTGTCCCCCAGGAACTTCGTCCCTCCGGAGGACAGCCCAGCTCCGCGGCTCGTACCCTCAGCTAAGAGTGGTGGATGTCCGCGGGAACCTCAACACGCGCCTCCGCAAGCTGGACTCCTCGGGGCAGTACGCCGGGCTGCTGCTGGCCAGCGCTGGTCTAGGCCGCATGGGCTGGAAGGATAGGATATCTAAGGTAGGATGACCTGATGACCTGAACCTGACTGATGCCTTGTGGCAAGGCAAAGAACAATCTGTATACGTTTGACTGATTTAAGATTCTATGTCCCCAAGCTGGGGCAGAGGGAATCGAAGTATTCACCTAGCTTTACCGGTCTTCAGCTTTGTGCTTGACCTCGTTCCATGTCAGCCCGATGGCCGTCGCTTCTCCCAACACGGTGCGTCATCAGGGTTGCAGAGGACGGCCACGCTTCCTTTTCTTTTGAGAATTCCAGTCTAATGCCTGTTTAGATATATGATCGGAATCCCTCTTATGCGTGTGATCAAACCATCTCCACTTATGACGTTTGATCAGGTGGTCGATCGGGCTTTGGTGTCATTTCTCTAACAGCTCTGCCTTAGAGATGGTCTCGTCTCGAGCATCGGCAGAATTTGGCGTGAGATCTCCTTTGTCACTTTCCACGTAATGCAACGTAGTTACGTAGCATTGCATTTGACATGACGATGTATACCTTTAACAAGCTTTAATTTCCAGCTAAAAACCTTACTCTGCTAACCTTTTTTTTATACACTTCTCACAGATCCTACCGTGCGCTGACATGAAATACGCAGTGGGCCAAGGCGCCCTCGCAGTGGAGTGTCGCGCAGACAACACTCACATACTGAACATGCTGGCGCCCTTCAACCATGCGGAGACCTACTGCAGGATCCTGGCGGAGAGGAGCTTCCTCAAGACCCTGGGTGAGTCTATGTGTGAGGCACGCAGTGGAGTGTCGCGCAGACAACACGAACATACTGAACATGCTGGCGCCCTTCAACCATGCGGAGACCTACTGCAGGATCCTGGCGGAGAGGAGCTTCCTCAAGACCCTGGGTGAGTCTATGTGTGAGGCACGCAGTGGAGTGTCGCGCAGACAACACGAACATACTGAACATGCTGGCGCCCTTCAACCATGCGGAGACCTACTGCAGGATCCTGGCGGAGAGGAGCTTCCTCAAGACCCTGGGTGAGTCTATGTGTGAGGTACGCAGTGGAGTGTCGCGCAGACAACACGAACATACTGAACATGCTGGCGCCCTTCAACCATGCGGAGACCTACTGCAGGATCCTGGCGGAGAGGAGCTTCCTCAAGACCCTGGGTGAGTCTATGTGTGAGGTACGCAGTGGAGTGTCGCGCAGACAACACGAACATACTGAACATGCTGGCGCCCTTCAACCATGCGGAGACCTACTGCAGGATCCTGGCGGAGAGGAGCTTCCTCAAGACCCTGGGTGAGTCTATGTGTGAGGTACGCAGTGGAGTGTCGCGCAGACAACACGAACATACTGAACATGCTGGCGCCCTTCAACCATGCGGAGACCTACTGCAGGATCCTGGCGGAGAGGAGCTTCCTCAAGACCCTGGGTGAGTCTATGTGTGAGGTACGCAGTGGAGTGTCGCGCAGACAACACGAACATACTGAACATGCTGGCGCCCTTCAACCATGCGGAGACCTACTGCAGGATCCTGGCGGAGAGGAGCTTCCTCAAGACCCTGGGTGAGTCTATGTGTGAGGCACGCAGTGGAGTGTCGCGCAGACAACACGAACATACTGAACATGCTGGCGCCCTTCAACCATGCGGAGACCTACTGCAGGATCCTGGCGGAGAGGAGCTTCCTCAAGACCCTGGGTGAGTCTATGTGTGAGGCACGCAGTGGCTCAAAGCGCCCTCGCAGTAGAGTGTGAGTGGAGGGCAGACAACATAAAGACATACTGTGTGATTCTTTTGGAGAAGAGCTTTCTCAAGACCAGAGGGCCTACCACGAACACTTAAAGCGATCCATTAGACGACCAAAACTGAACGATTAAAGAGATGGATCTATACAGGGCGTATAGCTTCTTCCCTCTTTCTCGCTCGCACGCTTGACACTTTAACACTTCATGGCTCTTGTGTGACTTATGTGTGAAGTACGCAGTCTGACAATTTTTCTGACACCAATTTAGGTCTTAGAATAGAATAGCATAAACTTTATTGTACACTTAAGAAGTAATTATTATGCGGACACTTAAATCTATGGGTACAATGGCGTTAAGCCGTAGGTCCCGGCTGTCATTTCTAGATCTTTGGCAGTCGTTACGGATAGTCAGAACCCAGTAAATCTGACTCCAGTCTTGACATGAAGTACCGTGTTACCCCAGTTAATGGTCAAATCCGGCTTGACTGGAAGCCGACCCCAATATAGTTGGGAAAAGGCTAGGCAGATGATGGTGAATGGCGGTCTTATCGCTGACAGCGATATCCACCAGACAACCACAAATTAATAAGAATGTTGTAAAATCTATGTTACAGGCGGTGGATGCAGCGCCCCAGTCGGCGTGTCAACGACTCTAAAGCCAATAGACTCTCAGTTCAAACTGTCGCTCACCGGCGCGGTGTGGAGCATGGACGGCAAAACGAAGCTCGACCACACGCTTCAACAAACATTCGCGCAAATCAAACGCACAGAGAAACACAAACTCAGCCCCACAGACGAAAACGAATGTAAAAAAGTCAAAATCGACAATAACGGTGAGTCAGAAAATGAAATTTTAACTCCGGCAGAAGTACTTAAAGAGAAATTTGTAGAAAAATCAAGCACTTGTGGCGATAAGGAAGTAGAAAGTGATACGCGTATATTCTGTGGTCTTACTGTTAATCTTAGCATGCCTATAGATGTAATTATTAAATGTGATAACTTGGGGAGGGATGTAGCGAATGCTCTTATAGATAAAGGCGCTTTAGAAGTAATGAAAGTAACACAGGACATTATAAGGAGCTCTGTTAGCGAAAAGAAATCATGATGTGTACTTGTTTTAGATGTTAGGCTGTATTTTATGAAGTTTAGACCAAGCTGACCTTACCAAATACGAGGTCATTTTAGGGAGAAAGCTATAACTCTGATCGTGGCCACTTTCTGACTAGATGGCGCTGAATTCAACTCAAGCATTATACATTTTTTTTTAAGGTGGGGAATCAGCAGAATGACTTTGTATTAGTTTTAGTTAGTAGAAATCTAAGAGCAATAGCGCATTAGGGGCCAGGTCGCGGCGGCCATCGGGAAACATATATTAGTATGAACTCGCCATAGAGCGCGTGCACACTAATGCACCGCACGCATCCAGCGGCCACACCAAGCGCTAACACGCCCGTCAGACTTCTACTGACTGAAACCCACTCCTGTTCCTTCTTTGCCTTCATTCCAGGGCCCCGAAGTTCTCTTTCGTTCAACCCAAGACCCCAGTAGGCCTCGGCCTAGCTGGGCCCCTAGAGCATTATAGAGTTTGATGTTAGTTTAGGGATATTTGGAGAATTAGATGAATTTTGAGGGAACATTTTGACTAAGTTCATCAATTTAGCCCAAAGACGGTCTATATCCAAATGTAGGCCTTCCCCAAGTGTCGCCATAAGGCTTGCTATCTCTCTTTTCTTTATCAAAATCTTAATAATGCTCCCATGCACTGAAAACTAAATATTTCGAGTTTAGCGCCATCTAGCGAGAACATGAACACACTCGAGCCCATAATTTGTAAAACTCCGCATACACAATTTGATCTTTCTACCGAGCGTTCAAAACTTTGACTCTGCAGTCAGCTATTAGTACTTGACTTCAAACATAATAGATTGCTTTGCAATCTATCAATTTGCAGTGTATTCTCATGTTGGGGTCGGCTCCCAGTTTAACCGGATACACCCGATTAGTTAGTACGCCTGTTATGTCCCACTGCTGGGCTAAGGCCTCCCTCTCTCTTTTCAACACACGTTTATCTTCAGTCATTGCAGACCTGTCCCTCCGGTAGTCCAACTCATCTCTCCACCTTCGCCTCGGTCTACCACATGTCACATGTGGTCGGCATGCGACATACCCGATTACCAGTATTTTACACGTAGCGAATATCTGTCTGTCCTCCACAACCCAGTAATTTTGTTACAAGAAATTCTTATCAATTTCTGGGCTTCTGATTATTCGTAACGATTGTCAAACATCTAAAAATATCGGCCGGGGCCAACTGTTTAACGTCCTTTAGATGGTCACTCATCCACATGGTGACTAATGCATTACTGGAGTATCCAAAATGTCCCTACTTCTGCACTTTAGAGTCAATATTAGCATTAGCATTATCGGCCTTATAATGTTCCCAATGCTGGGACTCAAGCCTCCTCTCTAGGAGAGGGAATGGGCCATAATCCACCACGCGGGCCCAGTGCGGATTGGCGGATGCCACATGTCTTCGAATTTTTGGTTCTAGGACATGTCGGTTTCCTCACGATGTTTTCCTTCACCGTTTTGAGAGCAGCAGAGTCAATATACTTAGAGCAAATAAAAGTATCGATCCAAAGGTTTGCTGAAAAAAAACTCCTTGCTGAGTTAAGCTCGCCTTTATACATGAACTATATTTAACACGATATTGTATGTTTTTGTTTTGTTTACAATAAAGAATTAAGAAGAAAATCCACATTCTGACCACGGCAAGTGTTACTTAACCTTGGAGATCGCCCAGTACGACTGTCATTATTTTAACCAAGAGCTCCTTATATTGTTGTCATTATGATAGTCATACATCGAAACTCGTCATGTATGTGCGGAGTTTTGCTGACTAATTCCTTTGACTCCGAATATTTTGAATTGCACAACAGACCTATACATTTGTAAGGTCCCGACTGAATAAAAGTACTGTATGTTTGTAAATAAATTGTAAAACATAAAATGACAAGAAATCTGTAGATTTTTATAATAAATTGTAAATTACAGTTTAATTGTATTATAGTAAAATTATAAATGCATGTTTGTACTACAATGTAGCATGCGTTGTATAAAAGAAAATTATGTTTTTTTTAATAACTCTGTAACATACTACTTCATGCTACGAAATTTCGGTTGAATTAAATTGTTATTCTATATAATAGTAAAAAATGTTTTCGTTGACTAAATGGCTGATTACGGAGTACCTAATAAATGGAATACTAATGAATATTGACAAGTGAACTCGACGAGAAATCAAAGCTTGTGGAAATGGTGCGCCGTAGTGAAAGCGTCAATCCACTTATTGCTAGCGAGCTCGCTTTACGTTTTTTTAGTTTTTACGGGAGATTTAGGGTATGTTTCCATATTGAAGATTTTGAAATAAGAAAGTTCCAAAACATAGTTACTTTTTGACAAATATTCAAGCTAAAGTAATATAAGCAGTGTTAAAGGCCAATCGCTTAATAATATTATTCTAGTGTATTTATCCATTTATTAGTTACTCCGTAACAATCGATGTATTGACATTTAAGGGACTAACTGCACTTATTTGGCTCAATTTCATGTATTTACTCCCTTATGATTTCGTATACTACGGATTGTTGTGTATTATTACAGTACGGTAAAAGTATGTTGACCTCTCTGAAGTTGGCGTTGCGAACGATTGCGCATGCTCGCAAAAAGAGTTACTGCGCAGGCAATTGTTCGAAGTTCGGAGCGGTCAAGATGCTTGAACCGTACTGTAGCTAAGTCGTTGTACCGTTCCCGGCACGTAAGTTGGCAAGAGTCGTTAGTTGCGCAGAAATCGTTTTTTAGATCTATTTGGTGGTCAAGCGGGACGCGGGGTATGAGGTAGCGCCGATCCGGCGCGCGATTGGTGCAGTATTATAATAGTCTATAATTGGTGCGTTAGTCGACTTTTGACCCCGCATTGCGTCTACCGTCCCGTTCGCTTTTTTGTGCACCATGCACGAATTTGCCCCCACTACTTCAAAATCTTGCCAACTTACGTGCCGGGTACTGATGACGATAAATCGATGTACATCACAAACGTATTTCACGAGACTTTCGCACTTATGTTCATATCTATAAAGTTTAAATTACATAGAACGACGCGCGCTCGCTAAATGTAACAGCTACGAGTATTTATATTTAAATCGTATTGTTTGTATGTTATACACTGTTGTATATGTCCTATTCCCGTTTATCTAGTAGTTACTTATTTTATCTGTTACTGAAATACTGCCCAAAGGACCCTGTCCTGCATTTATTTTCGTTATAAAAATCATATTTTAGTTTAAAAAATATATTTTGTTTTTAAATTTTATTTTCTTATATTTAAATTGTTTTTGGTTCTTACGAATTAGGATAAGGCTGCAAGTGCCTTGAATTAAGATAAATGTACGAGTATATATATGTATTTTATGTTTTGGCCGTTAAATTAGCTGAATGTTGAATGTTTTAGTTTGAAAATTGTTTAATAAGTAGGTAGTAGGTACATAGCCGTGTTCAGAAACACGCAACGTTCTCACCTCTTACAAGGTGCACCAATGGTACCTGGTGAAGATACACAGGACCTCCTACCTCAGTGACATCACCACTGAGAGAGACCTATGTCGATGATGATACATGACTGTAAATGACAAATCTGTATTAATTTAGAAAAAGCCGTTTTTGTAGCATTTCTGTTACTCCTTCCCACTTGACAGCCTCCAAAGTCTTTCTCAAGACTATCAAATTAAGGAATAAAAAAAGTATTCTTTTTAAGGCGTTGTCTTTTTTATTTAAATGGTCACTTTATAGAATGCTAAAGTGCAATAAAACTTGGTAGCGATCTCGCTTTAATAACTAAAACATTTTCGACCGGGTAATATTTGAACATTCCTGGTTCCCGGGTTTTAATTCTGCCATACTTATGTATACTGAGCTGACTAATCAAAGTTTACTAAATAATATCGGGCTATTTTGACTCTGGGGTATTACTGTGGCCCAAGCTTATTAATCAATAGAAACACTTGGGGGGCAAAGTAACCCAACTTAACGCGCCCTTAAACTCGTTCATAATGTATCATGATTTGTATCTCCACTATGTATTACAAAATTGTTCATAAAATCATATAATAGCACTTTATTAGGTTATTTATCTACAAGGTGGCCAATATTATTTTTGCTTGTTTATGAACAAAGTTGTTTCGTTTAGTCGCCTGTGAAGTGTAGCTCTGGCCAAAAGTGTAAAGTAAGGTTACGTCGTTTACGTCAACTTAATTCATGAATCCCGACCGGTCCTATGAGTCCGCGCTGTTATTGTCTTACTATTGTGTCTCGTTTCGCGGGGTTCGATAGGTTGAGAGTTAAGCCACATCTGTCAGCACAGAATCGCACTTTATGCTTCTGTCCTTTTCTGTAACTTCGTCTGAATCGTCATTTACTAGAGCGAAAAAGAGCGGGAATATGCGATCGAAGCGAAGAATAGCATGATTCGTTGGTGATAGATATATAGCTTAACTCTAATTCTGTGGAGATGGTCAAATACCTACGGGAGTTTTCAATGTTCACTAGGTGGCAGCACTGAGTCGTACAAAAAAGTCGTAAATCCAACCTGCTCTTATATATTTTACGGCGTAAATTGTCACCGTCATTACAACGTACCTAAAAGATATCTCGCTCAAATTCCTGCCCTTGTCCAGTTTTATTTGTGGTCGGCGCTTCACGTTTTTTTTTTTCATTCTGTCCAGTCACTCGTCACGCTATCAATCTTTTCTTTGGTCTCTCTTTTAGTAACATGCGTTTCATCCCTCCTCTTTACATGACCATACCAAGACAAACGATTCTATTTCAACTTTTCCGGTTTTCTAAAAAAAATAATTGACTCAAATAGTCGAGTAAATCAATCCCGTGCGGGATTCAGTCCTGTGTGGCCAGAGCTTTAAGTAGGTCAGGTGTTATGTGAACAAATTAAAGGGGGTTGTATTTATTGTAAGACTTGTTTATGGTGTCTATTAAATTGTTGTTGTTTATGTTAATTTTATTTCAATAAACTGGTGAATGACTTGGGATGTTTGTTTTTCTTTTTAAGTGAGCAATGCGAATGGATTGTCGTTTATTTTAGAGAATAACTGCAGATTGATTAAACCGTTATTCCTAGGAAATTTCTCACAAAAAATCCCAGAATTGAGAGACCAAAATCATGTAGGTATCTGCCTACTGATTTCATGGTAGCCGTTTGTGCATCAACGTCAGTTACACTGTCGGTAACTCTCAACGTTGAGACTGAAAAAAGATGACACTTTCTTGCTGGAGTAACAGACACAAAAAGGTTTTGTCTCAGCAGCATATCCTTTCGGCACAGCGCGAAATCACTGGCCTCTTCCTGCATCGTCGCGTCTCGGTGTGAACTGACGCTAACCGCTGCGCAAGTCTCAACCATATTTCAACTAACTTAACAATCATAATTCCTCGACACAAAACGACCCATTCCGTCGCGCGGAATGCAACGGCGCGCCGCGGCATCCCATGGAATGAAACGGCATGCCACGTCATTTTGATATCGAAATAAAATAATATGAATTCTAAACTCAATTGAATAAGATTAGTACCGGGTAAAACGGGGTGAATAGGAACGCAGGGGTGAATAGGAACGAAAGTTTGATTTTAATTTTTACTTTGGTTACATATTTTATCTTCATTTCTGTATAAGCATCGCCTTTTATTACAATTAATGGATAAATAGGAGTAATTAAATGCTGGAAAAACCTGTTAAATAACGTTAAAATCCAGTAACCATTTTCGTTCCTATTCACCCCTGCGTTTCTATTCACCCCATTTTACGGTATTAAAATCCTTTGCTATGACATGCCGTGCCATGCTGGCACTGGGCGCACCTACCGCTACCACGACCCGGTTTTTTCCCGGCGCCGGATAGAAACCGTCCGACAGTGCACACTAGACGGTTTGTACACGACATTGCGTTAGTAGCCCTGTGCACGCGCCGCTCGTAGGGCCGGTCTCATGTGTATGCGCTCACACACTGCCATACTCTATACGCGCCGAGCATCGTGCCCGGTTGCACGACGAGTCGGCTCTAGCGCCGGCGCCGGCGTCGTGTGGTTAGTTACACGACTGACGACCGTCCGTAGACCCGGTTTGACGCCGGGCGGGCTTAGCTCCGGCGCAATACCGTCTCGTGGGCATGAGCGCTAAAGCTGTTGGAGCAAATCCATTTATACAGGTTATCGGAATGAACAGGAGTTGAAATAAAACATGTATATTTGTACAATACTTTTATTTCACAATAAAATCTCAATCAAAACTCACAAGCATCCTTAACCAGTGGTGAACACAAAACAAAACCTAAATAACACTAAGAAATACCTACATTATTATTGAACTTGCATTACTCCAACTACCCTCGTTTGCAAAGTTAACAGACGATATAATGGCGGATCGTTTTTCAAGCACATTTTGTATCACAGCCCAATGCACGTACTTGGAAAATTTAAGGCTTTGCAAGTCGAAAGTAAATTTAATCTAGGGTGAAATAATTACAACAATAGTTTCTTTGATAGGATCTTTTATAGTTAACTTATCTGCTACCATGCAGATGCTTGCTGTGTGTTTTTAACAAGACGAGGCGGGCGCAACGTGCTACATTGCGAACTCGCCACATCGACTACGACTCGTCAGAAAGACAGTCAGAGAAAAGTTACATATAACCTGATGAATGTTGCATTGTTTTATAAACTACTGCTACATTGACGCAAGGCGCTGTTTAGTGTAATTATAATTAATTAATCAAACTTATTATTACTTTAAATTTCCTAAATTATGCATTAGTTGCGAAAAAACAATTCGATAAGGATAAATGCCTAAATTAAATAAATATTAAATTAAATCAGTGAATGGAAGTCAGTCAGCGGCGTCAACGTAGTGCTATCTATCGACCAAAGATGGAGGTTTCCATGATTAGCGAGATATTGAAAATATACTATGAAAATATTCTCCTCTCCAACTGTGCTGGCTACGTTTATTCGACGTCCTCTTCCTGGAGCATCTTGCCGCTTGCCTTCATAGATGCTCGGAGCCTCTCGCTCACCTCGGGCAGCTTTTTCAGAAGCAAATGGAAGAAGGGGGCGGGCATCGTTTGTTGGAGCACCTGGAGTGGAAAAAAAAATTCTTAATTTAAAATTCTGATAAGAACTTCATGAGTCTAGCCTTTTTTTTATTGAGAAGTAAAATATTGCCCATTTGATGGACAATTTTCTAGAAATTAAATTGCAACTTTTTGTTTTAATTGTTATAAACTAGTGCTTGACTGCGATCTCACTTGCTGGTAAGCAGTGACGCAATCGTAGATGGCCTTGAAGACACCCAAATTATAATGCGGTGAAAATTCTTCACCATACAACACAACAACAGCTGTAAATCCCGTCTTGCTATAAACCAGTAACTATACTCCGTTTGTTTAGGTAGTTAACTAAAGGTAAACAGTCTTGGTATGTCTTTTTATATTAACGTTTGAATCCCCAACCGGTCCTATGAGACCGCGCTGTTATTGTTTTACTATTGTGTCTCGTTTCGCGGGTATCTGAGTAACTACAGAGGATAATATACACAAAGATTATTTAAATTTAGTTTATTAGCTAACATCGATTTAGGTAAATACCTATTTGCAAAGATTTTTACATACAATTTATAGACAACTTTTAGATAAAAAGACATGCCAAGATTATTTACCTTTAGTTAACTACCTAAACCGACGGAGTATAGTAGTAAAGGTCGGATGGCCCACGCACATTGGTCTAGCGGGACTAAGTGCGGAAACCAGAACACAAAGATAAGATAAGAAACCAGTAGCTACTTACGCTGAGTAGGTGCTGCGGCTGGCCGCAGACAGCGACAGCCTGTCCGAGGTGCTCGACACCGGCCTCCATATCGCCGGCAGCCAGCAACTCCTCACCGAGCTGAATCTGCAACATACACGCAAAAAAACCATCACGCTTTGCTTTTTCGACACTTGCCATCATCATCTACCTATCCTTTTTCCCGATTATATTGGGGTCGGTTTCCAGTCAAGCCAGATAAAACCTTCTTTCTTCTTTCAACATTTGTCATATAGTAGAAAAAATACAAGAAATTCAAGCGTAAAGAATGGGTCTTCCTCTAACTTTTTTTTTAAATTATAAATTGGTTCTTGTTTGACCACTATCTCACGTGATGGTAAGCGATGATGTGGCCGACGATGGAGCACGCTTGCCTGGAAGTACTACACGCTTGCCTATTTACCCTTGACTTGCTGCCCTTGCTGGCCAGTGTAAGTAGTTCAGCTGTTGTGCTGGTCTGTCGAGTCTACGCCGGAAGTCAGCAAGTCGGATGACAGAACTAGACTATCAATTATGTAGGACGAATGAAAATATATTGCTTGTCTGACTCCTTTGATATGGTAACTACGAGAGACACCTAAGGTCTAACTATCAGGAAACAGATTCCGGCAGTGAATTCCACTCCTTAGCTGTACGTAGAACTTAAGCGTAAAAAAATCATACATATTCACAATACCCGCTAAACTTTAGCGCCCAGTAAGTATCGGACGCATCGACACATCACATCAAATGAAATAACTTCATAATGCGTTCATAGAATTCTTTTGATCGGATTTCCCGACGTAAGTATCAGTAATCAAATTGCTGACGCAACTTCATACGGATTTTCGTAGTAATCGTACGTGAGGAATGGAGAAAATCGAACAAAAACAATTTGTAGGTAGCTTGTTTGTTTGCAGAAGGCGAAGGAAACGCATTCCGTATGACACTATCGGCACACATCGCAAGAGTTGCCTCTGACCTGTCTGTCTCAAGTGCATCCAACGTCATAAGGTTGATGCACTTGCGAAACTTTCTATAAAATGGCGATCGTTGTTATAGTAACGCACAGCCCCCCGTGGTACTGCAATTCGATTGACACGCAAAAATCTGCTAAAGGTCATAGTTCAACTTACGTCCCGCGAATAATAGGATCTATTTGATGCGATACAATTGTTGCTTATGATATGGACATGTGGAAACTAACGGCCGAAACCAATAACCTATTGATCTCCAGTTTTGGCATACTGGAAATTGTAAAACAAATGATACAATACAAAAATTATCATGTTTTCTGTTTGTTTATTTGTTTTTCTATCTCCGATATGTGATAGATAGGTTATTGGTTTCGACTGTAAGACGATTGATGGAGAAATTAAAAATTGGAAGAGTTACCAGGGTCACATAGACCGCGGGTATGTGCACAAGGGTTAAAAACGTACATGTATGAGAACTATAGCCTGTTTTTTAAACCCGGAGTCTAAATTGACACAAGTTATGTCAAATTTACTATAGGAATGATGCCAGTTCTTTTGTGTTGAAATGTCATTTTAGTCTCCAGATTTAAAAAACAGACCATAGAATAATCAATTGCACAGGGCTCAAGGGGTTAAACTAAAGACTTGTACTGATTGATCATACCTGTTGCAGGAAGAACCTCTGCATGGCCTCATGGTCACTCATTTCTGGCAGAGGACCACCAACTGTTGAACGCGTTCGAGATGCATTCTGTTGGGCTTTCTGTCTGCCTGCAAATAATACAACAAAACAGTCATTATCATATCTTTTTCACATAATGTATGTAGAAACTACTCTGCTACATTTAAATATCTACCATATGTATGTCATTAACATACACATAAGTATAAAAAAAACTATTGCTTAGATGTCTTTTTTGGATGTGAGAAATCATCAATAAGCTAGTTTTTCTTTTTGTTGGGTAGGCAACTCCTACTTTTGATTTTGCATTTTCGGAAATTCTAAAATTAAAACTCATCATCATCAGCCAAAAGACTTCTACTGCTAGACATAGGTGTCCCCCAATCGTCTCCACAACAACTGGTCCTGTGTGGTTCACCAGCTCATCGGTCCACCTTGTTCCTGCAGCCCTTTCAACCTGCATCTTCCAGTATGTGGCCACCCCAGAACCTTCCATCCCTGTTGATTATCTGTTCTTCGAGCAATGTGCCCTGACCACAATTTAATCTCACAAACCAGTGACTCTTTTTCACTCATATGGACCTGTTGTAAGTCATCATTGCCCTCGGGAATTAGATAATCTCTGTGAATATTGATCAGATGATGAAAGTTATCTATCTATCAATTCTGAGGGACAGGCCATAGGTTGAAGCCGAAGCAGCAATTTATTACTTATTCAAACATCATGACAATGAGTAGACAAAAATAATACCAGCCGAATGTTTGAACAGATGTCTATAAAACCAGCCAGTGACAAATTATGTACCTACTTACACTATAAGAAATTGACAATTCATTTTTGTTTTTTATAGCTTGTAATGTGATACAAGTTCACTGTTTGTAACTTATTCTTTAGAATTTTTTACCTGTTTGTTGACTGTCTGCGGAATGAGCTGATCAATTGATGCATGAACAGTTTGAAATAAGAAGTTATTAAAGTCTTTAAACATACATTCTTTATTATTATTGAAGCATTCATTTTCTGTTAACTTTTGCCTTTATTATTATAATAGAATATGTGAGGCTCTCGAAGAGATAAAAAAATTAGATGAATGGAATCTGATCTAACCACCTGAGTAAAAGTTATTCTATAGTTATTAACAATACATATCAATATAATATGTATGCACATGTCATATTTGTTATAGTTTTAGACCATTGCAAAAGCATGTTTGGCACAGTCTGCCAAAGCCGTGAAACTAATTTTGATACTATACACAGTACGTAGAAAGTTATTATTAAATAGTTACACAATTAACACGCGTATACGTTTTAGTTATTGTTTTCTATGATGTAGCATTGAAATGAAACAGTTATCGAAGCGGAAAGTGATTGATGCATGATGTTGTAACGATATTCCTTGTGAAATTTTTAGGTTAGCAATAAAACTTAAAATCTTTGTACAATAAAATTCACGGTGCCAATGCACATTGATAGGAACGTCTATTCATCTATTCATGCTGTTTTCATTCAATCAATTTATATACTTACGTTCTCTCAACTTCTTTTTGAAAAGAGGATCCTTGCGACGTTGTTGGTCAAAGTACACACAATATCCTAGGAACAAAGTTCCAGCTATTCCAACTGCAATTCCTAAAGTAGCGCGCGTAATCTCCATGCTTATTAATTCACTTGCGTTGTTTTATTCACATAAAATATCAACTCGCTTTTGTTAGAGAATTTTGAGATCCGCCATTTACGAAAAAAAGGATTATTCCACTGGCAACACTGTTTTCCAACTTTTTTTGTTCACAGATAAGAAATTAATAATATTACGTAAACGATTATTGATTGCCAAACCAAAAATCAGTCACGAAATATAAAATGTTTAATTAGGGATGAATTATCATTAAAAAATAGATCAAAAGACACAAACAAAGCATCTTTTAATGGAAAATGAAAATTATGTAACTAACGGCTAGTGAAAAAGGAACTTTATAATTTTTGAGTTGCCTCATCAAAATTTGTCATATGTACACATGACTGAAATTCAGTATTTATTAATACTTTCCCTATCCCAATAGCTAAAATATCTATTTATGCCGAAGGACCCTTGCAAGAAATTCGCGTGTGCCATCCAGAGATGCCTTGTTGGTGAGTTTTTTCATTATAATTTTATTTATGAACCTCTTCGCCGACAGCCGACATAAAATCAGTCGCCATCTTTGCTTCAACCTTTCAATCGCCTCCACAGATTTGCGGGCGTTTCATCGCCGTTTTTCAATGTTTTGCTCAAATAAATCGTTACAGTTTTGTTGTAAAGCCACGTAAAAAGTTTTCGATAGCTTGTGTAAGTGATCAGTGCGAAAATGAGCTTTTTCGGGTTCGGACAGACTGCGGATATTGAAATCGTATTTGATGATGCTGACAAACGGAAGGTTGCCGAAGTGAAAACGGATGAAGGCAAAAAGGAGAAGTTATTGCTGTATTACGATGGTGAAACCGTTTCAGGTAGAGTGAATGTGACTCTGAGGAAACCTGGATCGAAACTTGAACACCAAGGTATCAAGGTCGAACTTATAGGTCAGATTGAATTATTCTACGACAGAGGCAATCATCATGAGTTTATATCATTAGTGAAGGAGTTGGCCCGCCCCGGTGACCTGTTACAGCACACTTCGTATCCATTTGAGTTCGCAAATGTCGAAAAACCTTACGAAGTTTACACGGGCGCCAATGTGAGACTCAGGTATTTCCTGAGAGCTACGATCGTCCGCCGCCTCACAGACGTCGTAAAGGAGGTGGACATCGCTGTCCACACCCTGTGCAGCTACCCAGATGTACTAAACTCGATAAAAATGGAAGTAGGCATTGAAGACTGCCTACACATAGAATTTGAGTACAATAAATCTAAATATCATTTGAAAGATGTCATTGTCGGTAAAATCTATTTCCTACTGGTCCGTATTAAAATTAAACATATGGAAATATCAATAATTAAAAGAGAAACAACAGGGTCTGGGCCTAACACGTTTACAGAAAATGAGACGGTTGCAAAGTATGAAATAATGGATGGAGCCCCAGTTAGAGGGGAAAGTATTCCTATAAGAGTCTTTTTAGCTGGGTATGACCTGACACCAACAATGAGAGATATAAACAACAAGTTCTCAGTGAGGTACTACCTGAACCTTGTTCTTATGGACACTGAAGACCGGCGTTACTTTAAACAACAAGAAGTGACACTATGGAGAAAGAGTGACAAGTCTAGATTACCATTACATAATGCACACATCCCTCAAACATTGTCCCATCCAAGCCATTCAATTCCAAGACAACTGAGTGCTTCTAGTGAAGACAACTCCAACAGGGCAGTATCTCCATCCAATCCTAATCTAATGCAGAGATCCATCTCTCCATCTATGAACGATGGAGACAAACACAACGGACCTTCTGAAATGGAGCAAGATCAACCTGATGTGATAACAAACAAATTATCCAATACGCACATTGAAAATAACCAGTTAGATGAAGATAAAATTGATGATGAGTCTGCCCCACTTGTAGTGGAAAAACAAATGATACCTGAGAAACCATTAGTGGCAGAAAAGCCTCAAGTTGCGGAGAAGCCAGTGATCGCTGAGAAGCCTGTTCTAAACCGGCCTGAAAGTGAAGCTAGTCCGAGTCAATAGCCGATATGTACATGCGCGGTCAACTTGACAAGCGCCGAAGACATGAACTGTATGTTTTCATATTTGAAAACTATCATTTAAAGGATGATAGTTCTATTAACTTTTCATGTGGTTTCAGCAGACATAGTTTGTGGTCTACAAAGAAAAGTTGGTACAACTGTGTCCATACAGAAATTGTTGTAGAATTCAGGATTATTATTATTATAAAAATGTTGGAGCTGTATAAATCAAAATTATTGACATAGTGAGTACTGTCAGCATTCTGTGGAACGTATGGGCTCTAAATGTAAGTGTACATTGCTTTCATTGCAAAAATAGCTGCGGAAATATCTTCAGATATCTGTTATATTATAATGTAAGTTAGTTTTCAAAATAGAACCACATTGCAGCAGTGGAAAGAAAATTTTAGGACAATATCAATCATTTGGAGTTATGAAAGCCTTTGTTTTTGCATATAAGGGCTTATTATTATTACACAAGTGAGTGCTTGTTTAGGCATTTTAATTACAATGAAATTCTTTTAGTTCATGAGACTTTTTAGATAATGAAATAGACTTTTGAACTGAAGTTCACTAACATAACACATGATAAACTCACATTACTACTTATTTCTTGATGAAATTGAGCAAAAGTTTTTGATTGTAACATGTGTGTGTATAAAAATGTACCATCATTGAAAACAGTACAATGTCTAGGTATTTAATGGCACGGCACTTATCAACTGTATGTTCACTGTTGAAAGCATACTTATCTAAACCTCACATTGAATTGTGTGTTAATTTATTTATCTGTATTTGTTGAATATGTTCAATGTCTGAAACTATAGTGATGGTCCATTTAATCAGTAGGTTATTATTAATTAACTAAAAACAGTTTTTATAAGAAAATGAGTTAATTTTTTATGTTTATTACGACAGCACAGAGAGTGAAAAGTGTAAAAATGTAATATAGAGCCGATTAACTTGATTAGAATTTATAAGCACCACGCTGGTTCAGTTCTATACTCTCGATTGTTTTTTAATTGTCTTTGATTTTACTATGTATACAGCCCACATTCTTTTACGCAAATTAAGTGCAGTCAAATTACAAATTAAAATAGATGAAATTCAACACTGGTCTCGATGTAGACAGTGTGCAGCTTTTTATATCACATACATTGTCATTAATTTTGCCCGATAGACGATTTTTTTCATAGAAAATTATCAAAAGTGTGATTAATTGATTATAAATAGTGTGTATATTAAAATTTAAAAGATGTTTCTAAGATATGTGGGAAGTCAAAAATGTAGGTGTCGGAAATATAATACGCAAAAACTTTAATTTTATTATAGAAAAATTGCTTCATAATATATTCTAGTTAAGTTTTGCAGTATATTTTGAAGATTTTTAGCACGCGTGGATCTGCCACTATCATATTACGAAAATAATTAATTTTACAATAATTCAAGAGTCTGATTTTAAATATATATTACTAGCCGATTCTACCATTTTAATTTTGTAACAGTATAATTCTTCTGCTTTGTAGAAATAAATACGTACTATGTCATATTTATCCGTAGATATTTCAGTACTAACTACCCTAAAAGATGCATAAAAACAAAAAAACTGAAACGAGAAAGATAGTCCTCCATAGTTTCGAATATTACAAAAATATTGTCAATCAACAAATCAAACCTTTTTAATTTTCGCGCACGGTACCCATTGTTATTTATACGAGCTCATTATTTTCCTAGTTTTTATAAAAACTCGCTATCGGCAAATTAGAGCGTGATTTCTCTAATCCGATTATTGAGGAAAATCGAACTGTTGATTGTTAAAATATTGATTTTGGTTGAATATTGATAAACCGTTTTTTTAATCAATTACCACTCATTGTCGCTTGCCCACATTTAATTAAGAGATGCTGGTTTTCATACACATATAAGACCTTAATTTAGTCCTTCGGCCAAAACTCTCATAAAAGTATGTGCTTTGGTCTGAAAGTAACCAGTAATAAATGTTTGTTAGCTCACACAAGAGCTGTTGCTCTTTAGTGGTGTAATTGTATTATAAAAGTGATTTGTTAAAGCAATTTAAAAGTGTTTGGGCTTTGTTATTTGTACATATCATTGATTGCATTGTTAAACAATGCACGACCATAGATTGTATCTGCTTCAATTTATTTCAATTGAAACCGTCAAGAGAGCAGTTATTACCAATTGTAACTCTGTCACCATATTAGGAAACTACTACTGTGACACATTGATTCCGGCGCGAACGATACTATATTGCAATGAACATAAATAAGTAATAATTTTGATATAGCTTCGATAGTAACAATGTGAATCTAATAAGACAACTGTCTGTAAAAAGTATACTAAAAATATGTATTGCGTATATGATAGATTAAGTTTTAAAGTTTTACAGCCGATGGTCGCGCATGGGGATGCCTTAGTATCGAATGCATGCTAGAAACAAATCCAACTTATTTGTTAAAGGCTCTTTTGTGCTGTCCACGGATAATAATTTATGTAGATTCTATCCATTATTTTTATGTAAATTAAGTAAAGCAAGTTATTGAAAATATTGTGTTATATTATAATTGTTTGGTTTTAGTATCACACTGTATAATAAAGATATCTTGTTTCTATGAGATTAAGGCGGCATGTCGATTGTAACATTATTGTTAATAAAATATATATGTATAAATTGCTGAAAACGGTTTTTATTGCGTTGCGTGTGTGTCTAATTATGGTTGTTGGAGCCATAGGTCTAATTACTTGCGGTGACGGTCCTTTTAGCTAGAACGTCACTTGTACGCATAACATACTGCCAATATCGAAGAGGATGTTTATCTACTACAAGTGAAAATGTTCTATATGTGGGTAGTTAAAAACCAAGGCTTATTCGGTTCATCGTCCTTAGGGTCCATGTGACCACCCCGACTGGGGTGGACTTGTTACCCGATAAACAGCCGAGTTCCATTAATTTATCTATCAAATAAAAACTTGCACCTGTATTTCAAATACGACATTTTCATCAAAAATCAATGTAAAAAGTCAAACCAATGAGTTAAAATACCTAGCTTCGTGTCACGGGCCTTCCCCATTTGTAACACAGGAAAAACAAAACTTAAGACTTGAACCTTCATACTAAACAACAGAAATTACAAGACCTACCTACTAAATTAGTTAATAACCTACCGAAAGGAAAATCGTGAACAAAATGAACAGTGAATTGTTGTTTATGTACAAAATGTGTGCATAAGCAGTGTTATCTCTGATACATACGTTATTTATAGGTTATTATGTATGAGACGTATCGCGGCGCGATTACCTAATAAAGCGTTGATCCTAATAGCTCGTTAAAACTATTAGACGATACTAGTGACCCACTTCGATTGGGTGTAATTAGTAATTAGCGTCTTTGGCGGCTAGAACCCGGTGTAGTGGCAATAGCATTGTAAAAAAAGTTGTGGAGAATGTGCTTATCCCCTTTCTTGGGCATTTTATTGGGAAGATGATAGAGTAAGAAACCTGAATCATCTTCAGTGCTAAATTCTAGGTTTAGGAGGGCCGTTCCCGAGCTGTCTATCGTCAACGTTAGCATGGTTTTATCCAGTGCAATGTTTGATAGAGGCAACGCGAAATAACAGAGATGACTCGTGAACGTTCTATTGGCGTTCGGTGATTCCGTCATTGATGTGAATATTTCACAAAACTTGTTCTAGGAAATATAACCCGCAGACCAATAATAGGTAATAACCACAAAGTATCTAGATAAAGATCTTTATAATAGTCGTGATAACCTAAGAGCGGTTGTATGGAAACGAATCTCTTCTGTGAAATTAATATAAATAAGTACGTATAATATTCTTTCCTTGTTTATTGCTCTTATATGTATTTGTTAAAACCGCATCAAAATTCGTTGCGTGGTATAGGAGGAATTATTGAATAAAGAGACAGACGCCGGAAGTGACTTTGTATTATTTACTCAGATACCCGCGAAACGAGACACAATAGTAAAACAATAACAGCGCGGTCTCATAGAACCGGTTGGGGATTCAAACGATAAATATAAAGATCTACGTCTTTTAAATAGCATTTTAAAATCCCCTACCCGCGAATTAATTTAACAGAGCACCTAAATTCACGTTATCGCCATAAATTTTTCTAATCAGCTTTATTCAACGGGCTTGAAAATAACAAGTAACACTGTTGTGGCCGCCCCCTTTTTGATAACGCGTGATAATACCACCATTCTAGTTTTGTAGTTAGCGGACTTTCCAACAAATAATGACCAATTAATGTCCGATGGTCATTAGTTTTTTAACCTATCAATACCCGCGAAACGAGACACAATAGTAAGACAATAACAGCGCGGTCCTATGAGACCGGTCGGGTATTCATGAATTAATCTGCATTTGTAGTCACGTGACAAGTAATGCCATGCGTTTAGCGGGAATGGTAACAGAAAAATTATTCGTCTATGTCTGCTGAGACCCTGCCACGAGCTCTTAACCATTTGATGACCTAAACTGAACTGTTAAAGGGATGGAGCAATAAAGGGTCTATAGCATCCCTCTTTCTCGCTCGCACGCCTGTCATTTTTACACGTCATGGTAGGTAAGATCCCTTATCCTGAAACGCCTAGCTTGAGTCGCTAAACTAGGTATATTATATAAAAGGAGAAATTGACTGACTGGCATGGCAAACGCACAGCCGAAATTACTGAGACTAGAAGCGTGGAGTTTTGTGACATAGGCTGCACTAAGATTTTCCAAAACTCACCCATTAAGGGAATGAAACGGGGTCCAAAGTTTAAATGGAGAAACCTATTTTCACGCGGGCGAAGCTGGTGGCAGAAGCTAGTAGGTAAAGGATTCGTCCTAAAATATTTTCACTCTCAAATAAAAATGAGGAAAAAAAGGATTGAGAATATAAAAATAATTCCTACCCTCAAAATAAACACAAAGCCATTCCTTACAATTCGCCTTATCGATTGACATATTTATGACAGGTCAATTCAACAATAGGGCCCTTTATAGTCGAGCCGTAGGATACCACTAAATTGATCGGTTGTGTCGTGTCCGGCTCAAGTGTTTGAGGGATATTCTTCGTTTCTATCAATCACCGTCTTGTTCTCTTGAAATATATAATGTAAATATCGTATTTACGCTTGTAGCTTCTAAGTTTCTCACTTCTCTCTTATTATAAGTTTAGTAGTAAATTACATCCTAAACTTATTAGGGTACATTGGATACGTAGTTAGCCTATTATGTTCCACTGCTGGGCGAAGGCCTCCCTCTCCCTTATCCATACTCGTCGTCTTCAGCCATTGTGGATACATTTTTTTTTTTTCAATTAAGGTGACATAGTGAACGGAATACACGTCTGCTCCGTCCTATAAACCCTTACTTTCATATCGGGTCGATAAATGAATCATGTGATTGGAGAGAAAATATGAATCATCACCCTAACTAATATGCAACGTTAGAAGGTCTTCCACAAGGACTGATGACCTGGTGAGGGTTGCAAGAATCTTATGGGTGCAAGGCTCACAAAACAGGTTGTTGTGGTGACTCTTGGAGAAGGCCCAGATATGGACATCATTGATGAAGATGATGTGAACGAGCAGATTGCAACTACGATGCTATGGCTATGTCCAACGACAACGGCGGACATCTTTCGGATGCAATGATGATGACCCTATGACTGTATTTCTAGTTTAATTACTCAGATACCCGCGAAACGAGACACAATAGTAAAACAATAACAGCGCGGTCTCATAGGACCGGTTGGGGATTCAAACGTTAATACATAACCTAGATTAAAAACAACAAAAGGTGGACTTGTCTGCAGGCGTCAAAACGTTGTCTATCGTCAATAATATATGTTTGCAGATCACACATCGAAATATCAGTTAGTCACGCTTATGCATCAAAAAATAAATCTAATTCATGCATCTGAAGGGAAGCTTGATCATTGTATCACGAATGGGCGTGAGTAGGTCACTGTTGCATCACCATGACGCATCCGATGTCAATGACGGAGGTGAGGGTCTAATTGCGATCATTATCATGTCATCCTGCACCTACCTGCATGCAGTAGATGCAGGCCTGTATGGGGAGGTCAAAGACCCATTTCGCCACCTATGATTAAGTTTGCGTTAACTTACTTGGCAGTAGAAATAAGTAGTGTGCGCTGAGTGCAAGTTGTTTTTACGTTAATGCGATCAAAATGTTTGCCGCGATTGACGCTTTGATTGGTTAGGGGCTCGGAGCGCCGAACGACATAGACTTGACGATCGCGTTAACGTAAAACAAACTCGCACTAAGTACACTGAATGCGGGTGGTCTTTACGTTAACGCGATCAAAAAGTTCGGTGCGTTTGGCTCTCTAATTGGTTCAGAACATGGAGCGTATCAATGGGAGCGCCGAACAATATAGACACGCGTCTATTCGAACTAACGTAAAACAAACTCGCACTAGGCTCTGTGTTCCATTTTTAAGGTTTCATATAAAACCGATAGTCAACCGACGGAACCTTTTTATAACGGTCAACGAGATATCTCTCATGAACCGTAATAGATATCTCAGAGTGTCTATTTCTATTACCGCTATAACAGAAAATGCAGTGCAATGTAAGTATTTAGTAGATTGTATTGTACTTAATTGTGGAGGATGTGAGGAGCTCGTGGCTAGATAATAACAGCCGCACAGATCGATCTTCAAGGTTAAGCAACGCTTGCCTAGGTTGGTCTGTGGATGGGTGACCATCTTAACATAACGAGTTTCCTCCGTGCCTCGGAAAGCACGTTAAGCCGTTGGTCCCGGCTGTCATTTGGAGATCTTTGGCAGTCGTTACGGAAAGTCAGAAGCCAGTAAATCTGACTCCAGTCTTGCCATGAAGTACCGTGTTACCCCATTTAATGGGTTGTGGAGGTCTGGTAGGCAGCCGCTCCTCGTAAAATACTGGTATTCAGCTAAATCCGGCTTGACTGGAAGCCGACCCCAATATATAGTTGGGAAAAGGCTAGGCAGATGATTGTACTTAATTGTGGAAATGTTAGAAGGAGTAATCATGCCCCTAAAACTCAAAGACTAAAGAGCAATTGAAGGACAAAAGTGGAAGAAGTCATTGGAGGATTTCTCACTTCAAAAAAAAATCCTACGTCTTAGATTCAAGTTTAGGGTGTCCCAATGGTCGATCGTACCGTTTAGATTAGACAAGACCGTGAGGACGTTGCATAACCGAGTAAATCGATGCATCTTCATGATTGCCATTTAATTCGCGCCTATCGACCTAGCCTTTGAACTGCAAGTTGGAAAAATATAGCCCGTCGATGCAAAACCTTAAATAACCAGTCTTCTTTACATCTCGATGATAAATGTATATTTAACGACATTACCTGATTGATTTGATCCCAGTCGTTAGAAATATCTGTCGTGGCATCGCTGGTCTTCGTAAGTGTAGTTGTAGAGTATATTTCTATCTTCGGAAACTGCAATAGTTGAGTATAAAGAAAGAGCGAAAGGGTTTTTTAAGGTGAATCTGGCAAAATGAAGCTGAGAACGTTATAGTATTGACTGCGAAGCTTGCCGAGAAGGCCGACTCCTTACATTTGCTGCAAAAACATTAGATTATGTTACGCCTGCATTCTAATGGAACTCAAAGTGACTGAAAACTAAATACTTACTTTCTAAACTTGACACTGGCTAAATGCACAAACAGTGCAAAGCGAAAATAAAACGAAAAATAAAACAGATGAGAAATCTTTTGGCTAGAGGCACTGCATTCGCGCTGTTTTGTATACGGAGTTACATTTGAGACTATAACCACTTATTTTGTTCAAATCTGCTTGCAGCGGTCTACTTGGGATCGCAGTTATAGCCAGTATTGACTGAGCCTAAGTCGTCAACGGCGCCACGCGCGCCTTAAAGAGATGTCAGCAAATCCTAGGGGCCCAGCAGAGTTGAAGCCTCTGGGACCATGGGTTGATTTTTGAAAGGAAACCCCTGGTACGAAGGCAAAGAAGGAACGGGGTGGAGTTTGGTCTGTAAAAGTCTGACACGCCCTCCGACTCCAAGAGCGGGAGAAGTAATTCTGATGCTTCCCCCACTTTAATTAAATCATGAATCCCTGACCGGTCTCATAGGACCGCGCTGTTATTGTCTTACTATTGTGTCTCGTTTCGCGGGTACTGATAGGTTAAAAAAGCTTGTAGCTAGTATTGATGTAGGTTATGCATTCATAACTATACCGACCGTGACCTGCATACTGTCAGTCATTGCTCTGGGATATTACAAGTACTTACGTATCACTGGATATGTCTACGGTTATCAGTTGATTGATTATTAATGAAAGCAAGAGTTATCGTCAATAAGTCATTGATAAATTGCATATTCTAGCGTAGGTTGGCACGTGGCAACCATTTTTTTATAAATTTTATAAAAAAGTAAAGCGTTTTGGAAAGCACATTCAATAAGCTTACCAACAGCTTAGGAGTGGCTGGCAGTGGGTTTTCTGCCAGAGTCTTTGTTTCCTGATAGCTGTAACCTAGGGGTCTAGTGACTGGGTTACTTCTAGACAAGCGTGCTCCGTCATAGGCCACATCATCGCTTACCATCAGATGAGATAATGGTTAAACACGCCAAGTAATAATAATAATTTTAAAAAAAGTTTCGATTTCGTATAGCGCCTTACCTCTACCATAAATACTTTTTTGTTTATCTATTCCCAAAACTATATTTCATAGTGGCGCTTAGGGAATGTAAAAATCGATACAATCATGAGTGCCATTTTAAAATATCTATCAGTCGTAGATTGTAGTTATCCATTACTGGTTTGGAATAGAAAGGGCCATAGAAAAAAAATGACACCAGCAGCCTCAAAAAGCTGCCGTTTATAAATTAAACAAGCAATTTTTATCTTGTACATCTTGAATCGTGATAATCGCGGTTCATTCCTAAACAAAGATATGCCAGCCATCTAAGGAGGTATTACTCATAAGACTTAGCTCGGCAGAATAGCTATCGGATTGGTGCCTACCGAGCCAATCCCCCGCTTATGACGTACGGGCCACGGTACAATGTTTGCTTTGACGTAAAATAGTTTTTTTTTTCACTAGACTTGGCAACGACAACAGCAGTTCTTGATTGATATACACGTTTTTACACAAGTCTACAAAAACACTGGATAGTAACCGGTCCTTGAATGTTTTCAGAAGCGATTGTACAGTTTTGAAAGTAGGTACATCAAAGAAAAACATTGAAAATTAATGATAATAATTATGCTTATGCTTAGGTTTCATTTTATCTTTACTGTCTCAGCGATTAGACAGAATACGTAATTATTATCTATTTATATAAAAGGAGAAACCGACTGACTGCCATAACAACGCACAGAATGAAATTCCTGGGACTAGAGGCGTAAAATTCTGCACAAGGTTTCTTTTTATGAAGTAAGGGCGCACCAAGACAGGAATTTCCAGAATTCACTCCCTAAGGCAATGAATCAGGGTTCCAAAGTTTGTATGAAGCAACATTATTTCACACGGGCGCGAAGCCACTGGTTCATATATGAAATATTGAGAAAGCAGGAAAAGATTATGATTGCATTTTCCTAAATACTTCGACTAGTATTCGATCTTTACTTGACCATAAATCAATTGGTACAGCTCTCCAGGTATTTATCAGACCTCTACGTCCTCGCCAGGTGTTCAGTTGACACCTAGTGGCTAGCCTAGCTAGCCTAAGCTAGCTTTCAAACGATTACGAAAAGATTATGATTGCATTTTCCTAATAACTTCGACCAGTAATCGATCTTTACTTGACCATACAACAACCACTGAAACGAGTCATAGGAACATTCGTGGTTGCGGTGCGAACGACCACCGCCGTATTGGATCTCCACCACGCTAACCACATAAGCCAAAGCAGCTTCATTTCCTGTTCACCTCAATGCCATCAAACGATGCATGTATTTATTTTATGTTGCTCTGTTTCCTTAACACTTCCACGCAAACAGCTGACTATCTCGACCTATACGTACATACATCGTTCGTTCGTTACGCCCCACCACGTGATGCTCAGTCAATGAGCGTGCGAAGTAAGGGGCGGAGTATTTACTTCCGAACTAAATAGACTGTGTGCATGTAGGTGTAGTACGTTCTAGAATGGTGGGCGACAATCATGTAGGGACTGGGTCTTTTTTTAAATGAGTATTCCTGATAATTGGTTTTTCGTTCTTGTTAATTTATCTGTAATTGAGTTTATTTAGTTTGTGGAAAAGTTTTCCTAACACTTAGTCATCGAGCTCAAGGTAGTATGAAAAAGGAATATCAGAAAGTTCTATGCAGTTCGCCACTAAGCAGCTAAGCTAAAAAACAGGATCCTACAAATAATTAAACAAGAACATTTCCCTATCATCATGTTATTTAAGCCAAAAGAAGACGTGGGCCTCCCCCGAGCATCGTCACATCAATTGGTCCAGCTCTCCTGGTATTTATCAGGCCTCTGCTGTCCACCCCAGACCCTCAGTTGACACCAAGTGGCTAGCCTAGCTAGCTTACAAACGTTATACATTTTGATACGCAGTTGTTCAGTCCCTTGTGCCATCCGTTCTAAATATTTTCCTGCTTTCTTCCCACTGCCATTTGACTTCTGCAATTAATGTCTTCTACGATGTCCCTCATACCGCTCGGGGTCTGTCCGCTCCTCCTACTTTGTCCAGGTGATCTTTCTTTGGAATGCGCTACTTCTGAACATTAGGACGGCAACCAGTCGATTTTCCTTTAAAGTGAAGGCAATTCATCCAAAAGCAAATCACATCCGGAAATCCTAGCAGATCATAAGCAATTCTTCTAATATTCGTAAAATTGTTGCACAAATTAATCGAATCGTACTCGAATAATTAATTTCATATCAAAATCTTATTCCGTGTTAATATTGCAGCCAGAAAAAAATATGATTCATATTATGATCATAGAAGTCATAATACGATTCTACTAAAGTTCCCTTTTTTAGACCCGCAGTATGCACACAAATAGTTCTCGTTGTTATTCCTAAATAGTTTGTAATTTGCAAACATGAAACCTTTTGTCTGTAAGTTATGGGTGAATATGAATAGGGAATGATGAGGTATTGCGTCTGCTACGATATCTTCGCATTCTAAATAAAAAGCATTTGCACTAAAATATATGTAAGTTCCTATATTTTTTACCCGACTGTTCGACGCATATCAAATTGAAACTATTGGGACTAGGAATGTGAAATTTTGCTCTTGGTTTCCTTTTATGACATAGACGAGCGCTTAGAGGGGATTTTTTAAAATATATCTCATAAGGAGACGAAACGGAGGTGAAAAGATTGTATGGAGAAACCCAGTATCACAAGGGCGAAGTGGCTGGCAGGAGCTAGTCAAACATGTGTCTCAAATCAGACGAAGTTTATGAGCTTATCCAGTCATGTTGTAGTAATTAGCAATCAACTGTTACATTGTAATGTAAATATAATCCATGTAGAATTTACACTGCAATCTGTTCTTACTTATAGATGGTACTGGCTTCTGCTAGCGGCTTCGCCCGTGTTATTGTATGTTTCTCCATATTTTAGTCCCCAGTTTCATCCCTTAAGTCGCTGCATTTTGGGAAATCCTCTTGTAGTGCTCATCTTACAGCTGAAACCATTAACCCTAATATCTATCTATAGATAGGGTAGATAGAAAAACAAATGAAACCACAGAAAACATGTATAATTTTTGTATCATTTGTTTTACTATCTCCAGTATGACAAAACTGGAGATAGATAGGGTTCGACCGTTAGTCATAAAAGGAAACCATTGTGCAGTTTCACATTCCTAGTCCCAGTAGCTGCAAAGCTGTGAGTTGATATGTCAGTCAGTTTCTTTTATGTACATGTAAGTAAAATCTAAACAGAGTGATAATGCGAGTTTGTTTTACGTTAATGCGATCGACACGTTTATAATGTGGCCTGCTCCAAGCTCTTTACTAATAAGAGAGCAAACACGGTAAACCTTTTGATCGCATTTACGTAAAAACAATTCACACTCGGCGAACAGGCGACCTAGTATCGTGAAGAAGGTTTCGCGGAGTTTATACATTGAGACTTAAAATACTTCGTTGGTCGTCCTGAGCTTAATTCCCTGTTCGACAAAAAAGTGCCATGCTATAAAGTTTTTCCATTAGGAATTACTCCGTAGTCGCCCTCAGTCTAGAAAACACGTAAATCCTTGATCAACATTGTGTCTTTCTCAATACCCGATCGTGCCGGATTTCCGTTCCAACGGACTATGAGAGAGTAAAGCTATAAGAAACAGATAGTGGGCCTGGCTAATCTCCTTTAATATTGTCTACTGTGATCGTAATATGGTTGTGAGGAATGCGAGATAAGAGAAAATACTGCCACATAATTATGAATAAGTAACTTATACAATGAGTACAAAAAAAGTGCCCCATATTTTTTCATTAACAGTTTCTCGCGACGTAGTTCGCGTATAGTTTAAAATGTTTCCTCTTTTGGGGAAATCATGTAAAAAAAACCATTTCTGATATGTCCCCACCGGGAATAAAGTCCCATACTTCCACTGTATGCTCCGTGTCCTCCAGGCGATTCTAAATGCTAATATCAGGCTACGAAATAAAAAGGATCTAGCTTAAGTTACTCTTTATCATATTGCCTATCCGTCAAAAAGTCCTGTTAAAAGCGACCTAACTGTTTCGGAGATTAGCTGAAAAATAGAAAGACAAAAACTTTTACAATTGCACTTTTGTTTTAGGTATCTCATATAATTTCAGATGCATTTAGTAAAAAATATATATTGATGTTATAAACAAACGCTTGTATTTGAATTATCACTAGAGCTCTTAAGCTACTAGACATGATTGTGTAATCTCCAGGTTGACCTACGGTCGTTGACACAGACTTCGTCTTTGACAAACATCCAAGGTTTTAATGTGCTATGGAGCTAAGTATACTTCGTGTTAAACTAACGGATCGCGTTCGTAATTCTGCTCTAAACATAGAATGGTGGACGTGGCTCAGAAGGCTGTCCGGCTTTAGTAGCACTGGGTTGGATATGCCTTCCGCATGGCGATCGAGCGATGGGTCCGTAAAAAACTAAAGTGATGCCCTGACATCACGACACGGGGTCGCGGTAGACCCGAAAGACATGAAGAACTTTCACTACAATATATGAGGGTGCAGTCAGATTCACACAATTTAGCTACCTATCCTTTCCTCTCAACTTAATGATGAATATTTTCGTCCTACTGTCATCCATGCTAAGTAAAAAAGATCTTAGATGTCTTCCTTAGGAAGTAAGGAAGAACTGGCCTAGAGTCGGGAACAATGGAAGAAATGGAGGAAGGCCTTTGCCCAACATTGGTACAGACTAGATTATTATAATAATTTATTTTACTGATTTATTTTCAGACTAACCTGAAAATAAAACATAAGTATTAAAAGTTGTTCATAATAATAATTGTGAGTATTACTAGCGTATTCATTTATTTTTAGTAATCTGAAGATATTAATTTTATTAGTAATCTGAAGATATTAATTTTTTGTGTGCGTCAGAATGGCTGGTTGCCTGTAGCGTTGGTCTATGAGAGTTGATTCAACAATTGCTACATAATTGCTTATATTTGCTTCATATAATAATTAATTGCTACATAGGATATATATTTAGAAACAAATTATTTTTTTTGACCAGCCATCCTGACGTCAGGATGGCTGGTCACCTCCTAGTTTATAGTCAAGCATACAGAGTTTACCGAAATGTATTGCGTCAACAATTGCTACATATTTGCTTCATTTATCTTATTTAGTTGTAACTTCAAACATATGTTAATTGAAGGATGTAGCAATGATTTCAATTATCCCAAGGAAAAGAGCCTGATAAAATAACAAAGGCAAATAGTTCCAGTGTGTCTTCACTCAATGGCATTGCTACTTTACGAGGTAGGCGTTTTAAATTGTTAAATGGCACGTTATGTTACGTGTAGGTGAGTGGATAATAAGCACACCTATCACATACCCTCGAAACGAGACACAATAGTAAAACAATAACAGAGCGGTCTCATGCGACCGGTCGGGGATTCATGAATTAAAAGAATATTGTAAATAAAAGAAAATGTGGGTCGTTTATAAGATTCAGTTTAATAATTTTACGTAAACAATATTCAATTATTAAATTCACATTGTATAACTAATTCCACATTGTGTAATTATTATATGCGAAAAAATAATATGACAATGAAGTTCATATTATTTTTTCGCATATATTATATTGGGTCATCCAAATGTGACGCCTAGATGTTAGCACTATATAATTTTTACACGTGACATCTTTTCAAATGACATAAGCCATTTTTTTTTATTAGAAGGTAGTGCAATTTTAACCATGGACAGGTACACATTGCAACAACGCGTTTACATCATACAAAGTTATTATGAAAATGGGCGTTCTTTGAAAAATACCCATCGCAAAATTCGTGATTTTTTGTTTAGTGATGAAGCTCATTTTGCGATGGATGGATTCGTCATTAAGCAAAATTGTCGTATCTGGGGTAATGAAAATCCTCGTGTTATTTATGAAAAATCTCTACACCCACAAAAAGTTACTGTTTGGTGTGCATTTTGGGCAAATGGAATCATTGGGCCATTTTTCTTCGAAGACGATGCTGGAAATGCTGTTTCTGTGATACCAATCAATGTTAAGAGACTTTTTATGGACACAGTTGAGTCATATTGATGTGTCTGACGTCTATTTCCAGCAAGACGGTGCTACATGTCACACAACTCGAGAAAACATTACGTTTTTGCGATCAAAATTTCCTCTACGTGTAATTTCACGCAATGCAGATTTCAATTGGCCTCCAAGGTTATGTGATCTAACACCATTAGGTTTTTTTTTGTGGGGTTTTTTGAAAAACCGGGTGTATGCTAACAAGCCACAAACAATTAATGATCTAAAGAACAACATTCAAGTTGCAATTCGTGAAATAACACCAGCAACATGTCGGAAAGTCATTGAAAATTTCGATATTCGGATTGATGCCGCAGACGCAGTCATGGTGGACATTTGAATGATATTCTACTCCACTTATAATTGTTATGGATCATACTTTTACTAAAAAAAAACAGCTTGAAAAAATTGCTAATAGTTTTTGTTTTATTTCAAAGAAACATGTAGGCACGTTTTTTGGATGACCCTTTACAATGTGGAATTAGTTTCTTTTTACTAAACCAATCGAAAAATATAAAGTAATTTTTTTCGATTGGTCATCATAACATATCCATTTCGAATTTCGTCTGCAGTGAGCGTTGTAGTGACCTTTTTTTGCTCTTCGAGTGGCACAACGAGCTTTCTTCCTTTCTTCATCGTCACAAACACGAATTAAAAATAGATTCTTAAGGTAGTTACTTATTCCTTGTAATGACATATACTTAGAACCATTTAGATTGTCGAATAAAATTAAATAAGCGTGGACTGTGATTCCAAAATAAAATCCCATTAGCAATGACAAAATAATACAAAATAATTATACTTATTGAATTATTGAGGGTAGATGCATATTTTTTCAACGCAAGAATCGCATCGCTGTAGAGCCTAAACGATTAAACCGACACCTACATAGCTATGTATTTGCCTTTATCATTTTATCAGGCTCTTTTCCTTGGGATAATTGAAATCATTGCTACATCCTTCAATTAACATATGTTTGAAGTTACAACTAAATAAGATAAATGAAGCAAATATGTAGCAATTGTTGACGCAATACATTTCGGTAAACTCTGTATGCTTGACTATAAACTAGGAGGTGACCAGCCATCCTGACGTCAGGATGGCTGGTCAAAAAAAATAATTTGTTTCTAAATATATATCCTATGTAGCAATTAATTGTTATATGAAGCAAATATAAGCAATTATGTAGCAATTGTTGAATCAACTCTCATAGACCAACGCCACAGACAACCAGCCATTCTGACGCACACAATTTTTTTAGTAATCTGAAGATATTAATTTTTTTGGTAATCTGAAGATAAAAATTTACTACTGGAAAGTAAACTACCTCCTTAGTTGTCCCTTCCAGTCAAGCGATGGTCGATAGCTATCTATGTAATACATGGCAAGTGATAGGTACCTACTTCGCGGAACTACATTTTGCACAAGTGGGCCACGTAACCCGATCTGGGCGCGTCGGTCTCCATACATTTTATATGGCAACTAGACTTGTAGAGCTACATTAGAGCCACGCCACGCGACACGGTTCCATGTAAGGTTAGATGCAAAATAGCATGTATAGCATAGATTATACACTTATACTGGTAATGTATAGTGTCTATTTTCCCGTGAACGTTTGAGTTCAAGTGTTCGAAAAATACTCATCGCGTCATTTCTCGCTTCATACGAATTTTTTCCTGTACCTACTATCCATGATATTTTGCATCTGACTGTACAACCCCGGCGCGCGGCGTCGCTCACGTGTGCATCGCTCTAATATAGCTCCCTCTGTAAAAACTCAAGCAAAGCCTTACTATAGTGACTCGGGTAGTTGTAGCAATTATAACGACACAAAACTAAATGTTCCATTTCTTTTTTCCACAGAAAACGACTTCCAAGAAGTTCGCTGTCACAAAGTGTTCGAGGCCATGCGCATGTGTTGCATGAAGTTCAAGCCACTGAAT
The DNA here is from genome assembly GCA_030763345.1 of Mythimna separata. Taxonomy (NCBI): domain Eukaryota; kingdom Metazoa; phylum Arthropoda; class Insecta; order Lepidoptera; family Noctuidae; genus Mythimna; species Mythimna separata. Next base: position 11,559,283 of record CM061190.1, read on the forward strand.
AATTCGCTGGTTTGTGAGGGATACGATCTGGAGCCGCGACAGTACGCACCGGTCACTGACAGACCGGCTCAGTAAGGTACATTTTTCTTCACCTGTGTGCTTCGGATTGGCATATGTATCTAATACATATTTCGCCGGTCCCGATACGCTCTATGCAAGATACGCAGCAGTGTTCGTTGGTGACGGAATGGTGTAATGGGCGTAGTGTCGTGGTGTCCTACCTAAAATTTATTTGTAAGGGAGAGATGGTCCAATACAGTACCACCTATATGGGACGAATAGCATTATGTTTGCAATGGAATAATGTTGCCATTTATATGTCACAGTAAGGGGACAGAAACAACCCATAAATACTCCTTGCAATTTTCGATTCCAATGTTCAATTTTAAAAAAGAAATCTTTATTTTCCAGCAAGCTATGGACAATCGTCGTCGGAGCCAACCTCTAGGCAAGAGAAGTTGGATCTACAGATACCCGCGCACCTTCCAGATCACCTTCACCACTTTGGGGCTCGGAATATTCTTCTCCAAGCCTATTTACGACATCTTCATCAGACCGCGCGAACCGATCGATTTCAGTGAGCCAGCTACCACGCTTCCGCGCAGGGCTTAATAATAATTATGGAATCAATCTTAAAAGCTAAAGAAAGGTTGGCAAAGTATCCTGTGGTATTTGCCAAGTGTTCTAAGCAGAGTGTTCTGTACGCCCGCTGTGTGCTGCTCAAAGAAGGATCGGTGAAAAAAGACGATTGTGCTAAAGAGTTTCAGGAGTTTAAAACCTGTTTATATTCTGCCGCGAAAGACTTGAAAACGAGAATCTAAGATGCACGAGTTGTTGGAATTTATAAACTTGCCGCTTCCATACCACCTGGTTGCTGGACTTTTTATAAGGTTGTCTTTGATCATCTACGGTGATTTTCACGACAAAACATATGATCTCCCGTACACAGATATTGACTACTCCGTGTTCACGGATGCCGCCAGGCATGTCCTACACGGACAATCACCGTATAAACGACAAACTTATAGATACAGCCCTTTATTATCGTATCTTCTTGTCCCTAACATGATCTTGGGCAAAGATTTCGGGAAAATTCTGTTTTCTATTTTTGATATCTTTATTACCATCGCTGTGAAAAAGTTGGTGGAACACCAGCTAGGTCCAAAGAGTATTGCTACTAATATCCCGATGTACTGCTCGTTCTTATGGCTCTACAACCCGCTCAGTATCGGTATTTCGACTCGTGGCAACGCAGACTCGGTGTCATGTTTTACCATCATACTATCCTTACTTTTCTTGCAAACCGATGTAGTCAAAGGACTAAAGAAATATGCTCTGTCCGGATTTCTTCTCGGATTGTCGATCCATCTACGATTGTATCCGTTGGTGTATAGCTTCCCAATGTACTTAAGTTTGGGAGTCACTAAAATCCCTAGAAAAATAACCATGAAAGAAGGACTGTTGATCTTATGGCCGAATTTGAAGCAACTGACATTGGCTATGAGCTGTATTGCTACATTATTTATTCTGACTTACGGAATGTGGGAGTTGTACGGTTACGAATTTCTTTACGAGACATACTTGTACCACGCTTCTAGAATTGATATTCGTCACAATTTCTCCGTTCTCTTCTACTATTCGTATTTGAGCATGAACCAGGTCACCTTCGACATAGTGAAGAATGTCACTAATCTGTTCAAAGCCGTCATACTGTTTCTACTGAGTATAAAGTACGGGGCGGATCCCAGAACGTTGCCGTTCGCGATGTTCTGTCAGACGGTCGTCATAGTCGCGTTCAACAGTGTGATGACGTCACAGTATTTCGTTTGGTTCTTGTCTCTGTTACCGTTGGTGGCACATTCGTTCAAGATGAGCAGACGCAAGGCCATGCTACTAGCCCTCATCTGGATGACAGCGCAGGGCGCGTGGTTGTTCTACGCATACCTATTAGAGTTCAAAGGCAGAGAGGTGTTCTTCCTGATATGGCTGAAAGGAGTAGTTTTCTTTTGCTCTAATATCTTTGTGTTAGTACAACTTTTAGGTAGTTACACAATCGGATACGGCTTCGGTGTGGGCCAAGTCAGTCATTTAAAAACCCAGTAAGTGGTTAATAAATTATTATTTGTATATGTAGGTAGATAGTCTTGTAGATGTTATGAAATAATGCACTTGGTGTAAAAATAAAATGATAAAAATTGAATTTCTTTAGTTTTATTTCTAACGAGTGAACTAACATTCAAAGACTAAAGCATAATATTACTAAATATTAATAATGACCCATTCTAGAAAACAGAAATTGCATTAACTTGTACATACATTGTAGCATGAGATAATTATATCGAACCTTTTCAGAAAGAACAGTTAGCGACAATTTGCGTTTTTGCAGCCATAATAAAAAGCATTTATCAAAATGCGTTAGTAATAACTATTCTATTTTATTAGTTTTATGAATTTTACGATGTATTTTTTAATTATGGAGGACAAAACCCATTCCTGCAATAAACGCAAACGTTCTTTCTAAAAATGTGCTATATAATTTCACGTACCCCGTAACATTAAATTTGTTTTTCGTAATTATTATTATCTAATGGATGACGACATATAATGAATCAGATGGTCGATTTTATAAAGATCTCGCCATGAAAATTTAGGCAGTAAGTTTGATAGTAAACTGCATATCCGCCAAGATTAGACAGGCCAGTTATGGCTATATTCACTAAGTTTTCACGAGTGAGATTTTTTAATCAACAAGTCTAGTAGTTCGATAATAGGTAGGTATATTCATAGCAGTCTTTTTTTAGGTGATGCGTTTTCTATAAATGCCGCTGGGATTATAAACATGAATTAATTTTGTAAACTTCAAACACAAAACTGAAGAATAAATTATTTGACAGGTTTTATATACCGCCATGTTTATTCTCATATAGCTATTGAAAAATTAACCCTAAATGATTGTTTTCAAGTTCTAATGCTTGTTTTCATAAATACACACACCTACATAATAGTGCTCTGGTAGATTTTAAATGCTCAGCATAGTGGCAAGCTGCAGTTCAAAGGACAACCTAGTGTTCATGAAAACAAGCATAAAACTATCAAAAAGTCATTTTATGCCTTGAATTTTCCCAGAGTAACCTAACCGCATCCTACTTTTATTTTTTTCCACTGGTAATACTTGATTGGACGTCAGGAAGTGGTACAATAGTCGTAAGAGTCATGATAAGTGTCATCCATACTATCTAGGTCTATTTCTTGCCCTCGGACAAGTTGACCTTGGTTAGGTCTTCAGTTTCCCCCTGGGACATGTTGGATAGCTTCTTGCCTATGCGCTCGTGCACGTCGAGGTACTTGGCCACGCAGCGGTCTAGGCAGACTGACTCGCCTTTGCCTGGAAATTAGAAATAGACAAGAGTTACTTAGGTAAATTAAAGTTGTATTAAAAGTTTTCAAATAAATATTTGAAAATGTTTGAAATTCCTACTGATTGTAGTTTTCAGACCTTTGAAGCTGCTTAAGATCTTGAGATAGCCCAAGACACAAAAGTTAATCATGAGGGGTGAAACAAGCCCTCAAACATTTAGAAATAGTTAACATTGCTGTTCACATTATGGGATCATGGTCGTCATTTCGTGGGCCTATGAAAGAAGGAAGGAGGCCTTGCCTAGGTGTGGGGCAAAATAGACTAATGGAATAATAGGGATAATAATAAAAAAAAACATTCTAGTCACATTTATAACAATCAGCAGTAGTTGATCTAAAAAGAAAAATATACAGGGTGTAAAAAGACCGATCACAAAGCCGATAACTACACATTCTGTACATGTAAATAAGTAACTTGGACCAAAAAATATTGCTGGGAAAAAACTTTTTTTTTCATCTTTAAAAAATAATTAATTAATAATAATTCCGATCAGCTGCGCATTCGGCCGCTCGCGCTTGGTCGTTAAACCGACCGCACGCTTGTGTGTGTGAGGCGCTCGTTGTGTTTAGTTTTCAATGCATTTTAGTAACTTCAAATGCGTAATTGACTATGAAAAATTGATAAATTTGATAAAGTTTGTTCGGAAGAAAATTTACTAATGATACTTGGAATACGATTTTGAAAAAAAAATGTTGACTTTGACCTTCAATATCTCCAGAACCAGTGAATTCCCAGGTATGGTCTAGAAGAAAAAAAGTATCCTAGTGATGAGGAGAATATGGGGTTTTCGTTTTCGTTAAGGGTCTTTTTACACCCTTTATACATAAAAAGAAGAGCTACTGTGTACACTTACAAAGTTCAGTCTCATGATATTTAACTGGTATACATTTGCGGTGGCATGCGGTGACAAGTCGGTTGTACATATCCGACATCATTTCAATCTCCAACTCCTGGACGAGTTGTAGCTTCGCAGCATCCAGCATTTGTGACGCCATCTTGATTCCTTCTCTTCTCTTTTTACTTTCTTAGTTTAAAATTCTGAAATTTACAATGAAGGTACATTATTATGGATACTATTGTGTTTCATTGTGGGCTATTTAACGTTTGAATCCCCAATCGGTCCTATGAGACCGCGCTGTTATTGTTTTACTATTGTGTCTCGTTTCGCGGGTATCTGAGTAATTAAAAAGCAATTTATTTTTGAAATTGCTTTCAGGAAAGATAATAAATAGGTGTTGTACTAACAATAGATTAATATGAAAATAGAGCTTGTTTGGATTTCTTTTACAGAACAATAGCTGGTGGTATTGTTCCTATAAAAGAGATCTTTAGTAATAGAATTCCTAGGTTTAAACCCCACAATGTAATAGCTAGTAGTGGTCAATACGTTTGCTTTCTGTCTACTAAACCTACAGTACTTGATGAGGAAGTACTAAGTACCTTAGCCTACCTCTTTGAGGGACACATGCATGATTTGAAGAGGTTTGTACTCACCCTTACAGCTGCCTGTACACGTCTGGATACTCTCCTGTATTAGACTTGCGCATACGTTCGCGCGATCTCATGTTCTCCAAACGACGGGCATTTATCGAATTCTTCGCCACCACAAATAAAGATAAACTAGTCACTGTCACCGCTAACCTGCAAGTCATACCGTCTTATTTAGGTGCGGTCAATATAATAAGGACAGGATAACAAAGCGCCTTGTCGGAAGATAGGATTTTCAATCATTTCATCAGCTGATTCACAACAATATTATATGGGGTTCAATCGATTTCGATAGGTCAAAATTTAATTAATAGTAACAGTGGTCATGAAAAGATAGCGATTGTGTCATTTTAACATAATTTATAGGGATACATGCTGTTTAGATTCAAGATAAATAGTCAAGAATAAAATAAAGTTAAATGTACAGGGCTCACCACAAATGGACTGTATAGTTTAAACAGGCAATGTATTGTATATATTGAAGTAATTACCACGAAATCGTAATTTTCCCAAATTTTCCAAGCGGCATAATAATCTCGTGAAAACTTCAGTAAAATTTATTGAGGTTACAATTTTAGTGTCACAATTGCTCACGTTACGTCATAGGAGAATGTCACCACTATCGTGTTTTATATGGCAACACAAATTATTATAGGGCTTTCACACTATATTTTTTCTTTCACACTTTATGGAATGTAAGATTTAAAATGAATTTATACAACTGAATTGGCGTCGCGGCGTTTGATTTGGCTTGTAGAGTGTTTATATTATTTTCCTTTATGAGTGTTTATTTGCTAAATTGCTACCGACACAGAGCACTTTGTAACAAAGTTATAATTTCTTTTATAGTTTTTTGTTGAATAATTTCTGACAAAAGACAAAGAACCATCAAACGCATCCATGTGCAGGTTACTCGTGAAAATGTGAAGTCGTTTTTTTTTTTCATGAACAATTTCAGTGATTACTATAATTTCCGAACGCACCTGACGCCGCACCCCGACGAACTAAAAAAAAATTGCTATAAAGAAGAAACGTCACGTTGCTTGCATCAAGATTGAAGATTCACGTCAAAGTTCAAAACAAAACAAAACGTGGTTTTATTGAATTAAAAAGTGATTTAAATTAATAAACATGCCTAAACCTACTAAATTGCATTCTAAGGGAAAGTCTAACTCTCTACAGAAACCGTTTAAAGTTGAGAAAGATTCATCGGATGGAGCGGACCCTGAGGAATCGGTTCGACAATTTCAACTTGAATTGTGCTGGTGTATTCAACAGTTAGAAAAGTGTTTGAATGAAAAGAAAGGCAATGAGAAGCAGAGTAAGTTCCTCGTAATGGTTTCTATCTCATTTATCTTCATTAGCTAAAACTTTGATGACTAGATTTCATCATAGACGTTAAAGTAGCACAGTTACTTAGTGGTTACTCATGGTGTTTTCGCCAGTACTCCTTTCATGACAATAGCTAACTTTCCCCCATCAGACAAGACTTGTGTATTGTCCTATAATTACTCATGGATTATTACATGTTACACAACCATTTCTCTTATTGGTATTGTAGTGTATTTATAAAACATTTCTATTGTTTTCAGTGCAAGAAGCATGGAAAGTGCTAACAGTACTAAAGAACAACAACCAACCTGTCATCCGCAAGAGACAGCTAATGCGCACACATTTCGGTGACTACAGAGCTAAAATGGCAGCTGAAGAGAAAAAATTAGCAAAAAGTAAGGTTATGCTAGTGTCCTAGACAATATCTCGATGTGCAAAATGCATAATTGGCAGTTGTTAGCAACTGATTAAACTTATGGATGGCTCTTTGTTATAAAATATTAAAATAAGCAATGTTAAGGATCTGTTCAATAATGTGTCCATAAAATAAGTGCGGAGCCCTTGATATTATAGTCAACACTCTTGAAAGGTTGTTAAGAAGACGAGAAGTGACTACACATTGACATAATTCCAAAGGTACCCAATACTTCAGTATAAGGATCAACCTTTTTCTGAGTCGGGGACTAGTCTCATTATACTAGGATAATAAGAAAGCCTTTACTCGTAACCTCTTATAAATTGAGGTTATTTGTTTGCAGTGGCCAGTAAAATCAAGATATCAGATGTTCCTGAAAAACCAAAAGCTACATTCTTGAGAAAATCTGCATTTTTAACCACAGGCGATGAATCTTTTAGATTCAACTTCAGTTTAGCACCAGAGCAAGTAGATAGTGGTAATACTGTTGCTAAAGATGGCAACACTAGTGAAGCAATTGAAACAGTTGGCAACACTAGTGAATCAATTCAGACAGATAGCAAAGCTAAAGCTAATTCTGAAGTTGCCAACGTAGACAAAGGCAGTGGAGATAGTGCAAAAAAATTCAAATTTTCATTTACAAATTCAGATTTTAAGTTTAATTTTAATGTAGATAATTCCTAGGTTGTACTTATAATATCTTTAAATATGAATTCTGTACAAAATGTAACTGGATTAATATAAGTGCTTTATTATAATTTGAGTTTTATTGTAGATTTGTTTATACCTTTTCAGGATGTGTAATCTAAAAAGTTATGCATATAGAATGTCTTTTCAGATTTTATTTAGATGGATATCCATCCAAATGTTGGAGAGAGAATGTCAAATAGATTCAGTTGGAATAAAACTCTTTTTGTTAAGCTTGCAATATGATTCTGTAATTTTTGCTATTTGACATGAGAGCACCAGCCAAAGGCAGGTTTATTTGAAAACTTATGTGGTTCTTCTGTCAAAAGACCAGACTGGATGCTATTATCTTTAGTTATGTCCAGATGTTTCTCCATTTTATATGGCTTTCGAAAAACGCATTTGTTTTTTAATTTATTGCCCTACTCTAGAGATAACTCCTGTATCGTGAGTGTGTTCACAAACATGTAAACTCACATACACAAGACACCCAGACCTGGAACACTTACGTGTAGTCCATACAAATATTTGTTCCGTGCGGGAATCGAACCCGCAACGCAGCAGTTAATTGCTCAACAACTGCGCGAACCGTGCCGTCGACATAAAAGTGAATCCTGCCATCCTTGAAAGTTGAAAGTGGTCTGCTTATGTATTACGGTTTACCAATCGAGATCAGACAGTAGCTAGCAAGTGTTTTGAGACGAATACTTCCTTTTATACATTGCAATACTGTATAGTAATGTTCAATGTTCCTAACAAAATTATCTTAGCAAACTGCGGTCTAAACCTGCAATATTCAACAAAATATTAACAGGAACTTGCAACCATCATCATCATCATCTACCTAGCCTTTTCCCAACTATATTGGGATCGGCTTCCAGTCAAGCCGGATTTAGCTGAATACCAGTATTTTACGAGGAGCGGCTGCCTACCAGACCTCCACAACCCATTAACTGGGGTAACACGGTACTTCATGGCAAGACTGGAGTCAGATTGACTGGCTTCTGACTATCCGTAACGACTGCCCAAGATCTCCAAATGACAGCCGGGACCAACGGCTTAACGTGCTTTCCGAGGCACGGAGGAAACTCGTTATGTTAAGATGGTCACCCATCCACAGACCAACCTAGGCAAGCGTTGCTTAACCTTGAAGATCGACCTGTGCGGCTGTTATTATCTAGCCACGAGCTCCTCATCTAAAAGTTGTCTATAAATTGTATATAAAAATCTTTGCGACTAGGTATTTACCTAAATCGATGTTATAGCTATAGCTAATAAACTAAATTTAAATAATCTTTGTGTATATTACATACGACGTCTTTAATATAAAAAGACATACCAAGATTGTTTACCGTACCTTTAGTTAAAACCGATAGACCATAGTTAGGGTCATTAAATGACGCGAATTTCATCATAATACCTACCTGTAATAAAGAAAAGTTGTCGAATTTCAAAAACTTCTAACACTTGTGCGAATCTGGAATAGAAAAAACCGACTAAAACAATTTGCCCGCTGATGTCTTCTCGTCCGATTATAATTTGGGTGTCTTGAAGGTTAGAGTGAGCAGTGCGCCTCAACATCAACGATTGCATCACTGCTTACCATCAGGTGGGATAGCAGTCAAGCACTAGTTTGTTATAAAAAAAATGATGGGCCGTTATTTAAGAATAATAAAAACACAGGAATAGTTTCAAAACGTAATCATATTTATCGTTTCCCGTCACACAAATTTTGATAATACCCCCTCTTAGCGGTCATCCCGTTATCCGCCCTTATCGCCTTCGCACACGCCAAGTCCTTGTAAAAGGTATCAGAATTGGCAAAGGCAAAACCAACAGGCAATTCAAATCGGAAATAATCCCCGCCGCTCCACGTCGCGACGCCTATGAGCGCTTTCTTTACAGTATGAAATAAGGCTCCTCCTTCTACACCGAGATAGCGAGTTTGGCAGGTCATATTTGCTGGGAAAGTTACTACGAAGTATTCTTCGGACTTGCAGGTGTAGTAGCAAGGTAGGCGGAACCCCTCTAACGGTACGGGGCGGTAATCCTGCAGGACATTGTAGCAGATGTCGTGTTCCACGATCACGTCTAGTTCGTACAAGTTGAATTGGGCCTCTGCTGATGGAATTCTGCGGTAGCCCTGTTGGATAGAAATTGGTGGTTTAGTTTTGTGTTCTCGGTTTGGCAGTTTCGATGACCGCTTTCTTAGTTATTGGTCCCCTAAGCTCAAATTGCCGCCGGGGAGCGCTGCACTTATGGTAAATATAATAACACTCCAGATCATGAATCCAGAGAAAATTAGTAGCCCGTGTCCGCAACAGACTTGTAAAATTGCGCATATCACAATTTTATTTTCTAAAATCAAGGTAGGTTCCATTACTCCTTATAGCATCAGCTATCTGCCTGTGAAACTTGTCAAAATTGTTACAACCGTTTTGAAGATTAGCCGGAACAAACAGACAGCGAGACAAGAGATAGACACAACACAATTTGTTAGTATTTTATGAAGTTTCGCTTGTCAAAGTTATCTACCTTTTTCAAGTTTTTATGTGCAGTGTTTTTGTTACCGCGTGAGTTTATTTTTAGTAACTTTAAAACTCTTATCCTTACCTTATCTATGGCATACCCGACGACTTTATAATCTTTGGTGCCGTAATTTTCAGTTAATTTCGGCATCCAACGAAAGTCATCATCTGTCCTGTTCACTGCGGTGAACAGTTTAAGGGGAGTCCACTTGACATTCTTGTCCTTGGTTTCCACGACGATGATGCCAATGTCATCAAACATCTGTTTTGTAGACTTTGAGGGTAGGACGAAAGCGCGGACCTCTAATTGCTTCGACGCGTACAGTATTGATGTGTATTTTATCTTTAAACTAAAAGAATATTTATATTTATTTGAATACGTGACTAATTAAATTCGTATTTAATTGAAAAATCACTTCTCCCACTCTAAGTCGGAGCGGGAGGGCGTGTCAGACTTTAACTGACTTTTTAGCCACACCCACTCCTATGTTCATTCTTTGCCTTACATTCCCATGATCCTAGTAGGCTCTGGCCGTTTTTTTTTAGCTGGGAGATCAAAAGATGGAAACATCCAATGACTTAATTCTCCCGCTCTTGGCGCTACGGGAGGTAAAACTTTATACTCACTAAAACCCCACTCCTTCTTCTGTTTCTTTTTTTGCCTTACTTTACCCTGGATTTCTCTTTTGGAAATTAACTCATGGCCCCAGCAGGCTTCAAACTTCCTGGGGCCTTACGGTTTTGCTGACATCTGTTTGAGCTGAACTATTTATTAATCTGTGACTACGTGCCGTTAATGACGTCTAGACAGTAGGTATATACTCGTAATATTCATCACCGTCTACCTAGCCTTTTCCCAACTATTTTACGAGGAGCGGCTGCCTACCAGACCTCCACAACCCATTAACTGAGGTAACACGGTAGTTCATGGCAAGACTGAGGTCAGATTTACTGGCTTCTGACTATCCGTAACGACTGCCAAAGATTTACAAATGACAGCCGGGGTGCTTTCCGAGGCACGAAGGAAACTCGGTATTTTAAGATGGTCACCCATCCACAGACCAACCTTGGCAAGCGTTGCTCAACCTTGAAGATCGACCCGTATGGCTGTTATTATCTAGCCACGAGCTCCTAATATACTCGTAATATTAAGACTTTTAATCTGTTGTTTGTGACTTGTGCTCCGAGCAGTAACCGGCGTCCGCACAACTATTGTATTTCTATTATGTTTCTAATTACGGTACCTACTCGAAGGATTAATACACATACCTATAGATACAAGCGGCGGCTGTAACGAAGATGCCCTCATCAATGCAGACAGCGGTGCACATGTGCGGGATGCTGGCGGTGCGCGAGTGTATCACCCGCGCTATCCAAGGGAACTTGCTCTCGGTCGCCGGCACGGCGTTCACCTGGTAGTTACCTAACACGTGGAAACCTAAAAGGGCATTTTAGTTTAGCATAATTAGCTTGTAACGATTCTACCGCTGAAATATACACTTCTCTAGGCATGGCAGAGTGGGCCATAATCAACCTGCAAAAAGGTCGCATGTTTTTTTAAACAATAACTATCGCTTGACTGTGTGATCCCAGCTAATGGTATAGGCAGTGAAACAATCGTTGATGGTGAATCGCACTATAGTTTATTAAAAGCCAGTTCACTTTAGCCTTACCTGAAGTGTCTTCTAAATTATAATCACGGGACGACCGATACGTATAAACAACGAGGCGAAATGCTTAGATTGTAGAGATGTTAACAATGTAAGTGTGTCATGTAATTCCTGCTAACTCTCCAAAATGCCTCCTGTAAAATACCGAAAGGCTACCCTATGCCTATGCGCTAGGCTTTATATATTGATGTGACTCAAATCTGGATCACCAATTAGTATTTTCGCATGCCTTTCCAAAGCTGCTAGATGGCATTTTGCAACACCAGCCAATATGTGGCTGCAGAATCCCACACAGGATCGGACCTGTGCTTTGTATAACATAAGAAGCTGTCCTGGTGTGAAGTACTGCCGGACCTTTGTGAGAACGTAGAGTTTCCTAGCAGCTACATTGGCTTAAAACTCAATGAACCGCCCAACTTAAGGTTGGAGGAAATTTCAACTCCCAAGAGCTAGTGGTCGGTGCATTTCGGTTTGGGGTTGTATCTTTTTTATTCCTGTATCACCTTTACTGACCAAAAACACCTGTGTTTCTTCAGTTGCTCTTTGCGTTCCGGGGCCACGATTGGTAACTGTTTCGAACAATCCTGCAGCACGATTTCTACCCTTTCGTCAAAACGTAAACATCCTTTAAAAATTCTCTATTGTGCGGTCTTCATGTCATATTATCATCATTTCAGCCGAAAGACGTCCACTGCTGGACATAAGCCTCCTCCAAGCGTCGCCACAACGACCGCTTCTGTGAGTCTCGCATCCATCGGATTCCCGCGACCCTCATTTCGACCCGCCTTTTCCATCTTCATACAATATAAAGTCATCATCATCTGCCTAGCCTTTTCCCAACTACATTGGAGTCAGCATCCAGTCAATCCGGATATAGCGGAATACCGGTATTTTACGAGGAGCAGCTGCTTACCAGATCTCCACAACCCATTAACTGGGGTAACACGGTACTTCATGGCAAGATTGGAGTCAGGTTTACTGGCTATAAAGTAATAAAAAAAAACCTACTAACAGACATCATCGTTTGGATCGACTGTTCTTTTAATGCTCCTTAAAGCAGGCGGAATTAAGTTCAAAGTCTCAAGAATATCCTCCCCCGATTCCAACGTCACCGCCAACTTAACCAAACACAGTAAAAAAACTAACTTGCACATCCTGTAACTTCTACATGATGTACAAGTTAGTATTTCCATGAAATAAAACAGTACTTTATGTTTTCCATTTTTATTATTATAGTTTTTATTACATACATTGTTTATATAATAAAACAAACCATTTCAGTTTTGCAGTGAACTGTAAATCAAACGTTATTAAAACAGTTAAGAGTAACACATAGCGACGGATGTTTTTTGTCTGTCGTCTGTGTGACCCTTAATAAATGTTAAATTATAGTGTTTACAAACTTAAAATAATCCGGAATGCGAAGCCTCGTTTTTTTATTGAATTCTTTGATGGGACGTTTTTCTTTTTTAACGACAATCAATCAGTACAAAGAAGTGTAGCAACGAAACGTCAAAAAAAAAAACAACTAAATATTTTTACACAATTTAAAACCATTGCATGATGGTATGTACTTTGTTTACTAATAAACTTCAAACAGAAGAGAAGAATTTAAAACATTTGAGCGTAAATACGATGTATACTTCTTTTTTCAAAAGGAAAATTAAATGGCGGTAAAAAACGTCCCAGATACTATCTATGTATTTTTGTATGTATGTATAAATAATTTTAAATAGTTCGTCTACTAGTTAACTGGCACCTATAGTCAGGAATGTTAGATAAAACATGATAATTTGAATCAAAAAGAATCTTATCAATTCAACACAATAGTCTAACAATAATAATTATTTATGTTTATCAATAATAAGTTTAAATTAAGACTAAATAATATGATCTTATTTTAAGTCAATCGACGTTTGAACTACGGGTGTGCAATGTGAATTGAGCTTTATGGTTACTGCATAAAACATAAAATTGAGAAACGACATGTTATGTGTTACTCCATTTCATAATAGAATTCAAGAGGTAATCATCATCATCATCATCATCATTTCATCTAAATGACGTCCACTATCGGACCAAGTGTTGTCACAACGAACGGTCCTGTGCGTTTCGCACCCATCGGATTCCCGCAACTTTTACCAGGTCATCGGTCAACCTTGTAGGAGGCCTTCCAACACTGTGTCTTCCGGAAGACGCAGTAACCATAAAAACACAAAACATACATTGCAAACTCGCCTTTAGCGTACAACTAATACAGCTAACTCGCGTAACATATATTTATAGTTTCTTACAAGACGTTTGATAGTGGCAATCCTAAATATTGTGACTCAGAACCTTTTTTAGGAGAGGGAAATCATTAAATAACTTCTCATGCTCTGGGTTGAGCGAGAGGGCGTCTCAGACTTTTACAAAACTGTCAAGACAGATTTTCCAAGCGCTTAATGACGAATACGCGTCCGTGAACAGTAAGCCTTACTTTCTAACACCAGCTATCTACCTGAGACAATCCCGTCAAAAACAGGCCAGCCGTTTCGGAAATAAACGAAAAAAAAAATGCATTTTTGTTGTAGGTGTCGAATATACTTTTAAATGCATTTAGTAAAACAAATATATTCTGATGTTACAAAAAGACATTTGAACTTTATTTAATGACCTACAGATTTTCTTTTACCAAGTCACAATACAGAAATAAGCCCCCTACTTCTCTCCCCCCCTAAACGATCTCATACTTGTCAGGGTGGAAGCTGATCTCCTGCGAGTAGTCCACGGGCGAGTTGTCGTCCTCTGCGTGCGTTACCTTGGTCGCCTTCAGGAGTGCCAGGGAGGTGTCAGAGGTCCACATCACCGTGAGAGGGAAGAAGTCGTTTGGTACCGCCGGAGTTACGCTGAGGGAGGAAAATTATTGGAATTAATTGTTTGAAAAAAAAAAGGAAAAAGAAAGTTTATTCGTGCATGACACAATTAACTAAAAGTCCAGAGATCCAGTACAGCAGCTTTCTATTGGTGAAAAAAATTTAGCAATCGGACCAGTACTTCCACAGATTACCTCATACAAACTTTACCTCTTTATTATATTAGTGTAGATTATTAAACTGAACCAACTGAATTGAATCAAATGAAATGAAAATTGCAAATATTAAAGCATCAAATACTGTAACAGGCTAGGAGGAGCTCGTGGCTAGATAATAACAGCCGCACAGGTCGATCTTCAAGGTTAAGCATTGCTTGCCAAGGTTGATCTGTGAATGGATGACCATTTTAACATAACGAATTTCCTCCGTGCCTCGGAAAGCACGTTAAGCCGTAGGTCCCGGCTGTCATTTATAGATCTTTGGCAATCGTTACTGATAGTCAGAAGCCAGTAAATCTGACTCCAGTCTTGCCATGAAGTGCCGTGTTATCCCAGTTAATGGGGTGTGGAGGTCTGGTAGGCAGCCGCTCCTCTTAAAATACTGGTATTCAGCTAAATCCAGCTTGACTGGAAGCCGACCCCAATATAGTTGGGAAAAGGCTAGGCAGATGATGATGATGTATCAGGCTGCATAGTATTTTAAATTAATTTAATATTAAACTCACGTGAACTCAAGGCTGCCGGACTTCTGCTGCTTGTTGATGATGGGTATGCTCCAGATGAGCGTGCGGCCCTTCTGCGCGTAGCTGCCCTCCCACTGGTGCACCACCACGGAAGTGTTGCCGGACCTGTGCGACAATAAAACACGCTTTAATAAATAACATGAAGGCAGAGTCGACACCTATTGGGGCCCTGGATTGCACAAAAGAGAGCCCCGGGATCCTGGAATGGGGGAAAGAAGGAACAGGAGTGGGTTTTAGTCAGTAGAAGTCTGATACGCCCTTTTGCTCCGGGAAGAGCGGGAAAAGTCATTTCGATAATTTCACAACTTTTAAGAAACGTTAAATTTTTTTGTCAATATAAAACAGATGGGCCGGTATTGCCTAACTGTCTACCCTGAAAAGAAACGCCAATGGCTCCAATATGTATTACTTTGGACATAAAAGCCAAAAATTACACTACTTGGGAGTAGTTGGGCATTTTCCTAATATTTTTCTTAAAATTCGTACTCGATGTTCACGTCGCAGCCGCCGCCCGCGCCCTCGGACGGCCAGCAGTTCACTGAACTATGGCGTCTGCACTCAACAGATAGTACTCACGGCAGCGGTATGTGTATGTTGACGTCGTTGAGCGTGAGATGCTCGTGTTCCAGCTCGTACTCGATGTTCACGTCGCAGCCGCCGCCCGCGCCCTCGGACGGCCAGCAGTTCACTGAACTATGGCGTCTGCACTCAACAGATAGTACTCACGGCAGCGGTATGTGTATGTTGACGTCGTTGAGCGTGAGATGCTCGTGTTCCAGCTCGTACTCGATGTTCACGTCGCAGCCGCCGCCCGCGCCCTCGGACGGCCAGCAGTTCACTGAACTATGGCGTCTGCACTCAACAGATAGTACTCACGGCAGCGGTATGTGTATGTTGACGTCGTTGAGCGTGAGATGCTCGTGTTCCAGCTCGTACTCGATGTTCACGTCGCAGCCGCCGCCCGCGCCCTCGGACGGCCAGCAGTTCACTGAACTATGGCGTCTGCACTCAACAGATAGTACTCACGGCAGCGGTATGTGTATGTTGACGTCGTTGAGCGTGAGATGCTCGTGTTCCAGCTCGTACTCGATGTTCACGTCGCAGCCGCCGCCCGCGCCCTCGGACGGCCAGCAGTTCACTGTGAATAGCACACACGACTATAATACTTGGACTAACTTCTGGCAGAGGTTGCACCTACCTAACATTAAGAAATGATCCCAAGGGAACGTACTCTCGGAGTAAAAAAATATATATAATATTTCCTAATTCATGACATCGTCTACTCGTATACCGCGGCACGTAACTTGGCAAGAGTCGTTAGTTGCGCAGAAATCGTTTTTTAGATCTATTTGGTGGTCAAGCGGGACGCGGGGTATGAGGTAGCGCCGATCCGCCGCGCGATTGGTGCACTATTATAATAGTATTCTATGATTGGGGCGTTAGTCGACTGCGTTACGTCCCGTTCGCTTTTTTGTGTCATTCTTTCATACTTTGGCAAGCAGGTTAAAACGCTGGCACTAACTGATTCTTAAATATCGGACAGTCGATGAACGTAGTCTACAAGCCAGCCAATTTGAATCTTACCAAGGGGTATCTTGTTGACCTTTTAGAGAGTGGAGATCAGATAATCAGTGGCTTCACAACCCATATTCAGCTTCATACGGTTAGACTTGAAGCCGACCCCAACTTATAATAGAAAACAAACAAAATTCCGAAGAAACGGTTTTTGGTCGTCGTTAAGGTAAAGTTCTGATGAACCTAAGCTATCACTGTAATATAAAAGTCAGTGCTTACCGGATAGCGGCGCCAGTTTGTCGTCGTTGGCGTTGAGACGCCACTTCAGCACGCCGACGTCGCTGTTCAGAGGGAAGGCGCGTTGGCTCTGCTTTAGGCCTATCACGCCGTTCGCTCTGAACGCTTCTTTATCAACGTTGGGATGGGTCTGGAAGAAACGGATTTGATTTATAATTGTAGATTTAAAAATTAGGTTGGAATTGATAAAAACACAACACAAGCAATAGTTAAATTTTTTATTGTTTTTTTTACAATTACAATTATTAAACATGGGATAAATATTGTGTTGATTACTTGGGTATTATTTATGCTAAGTTTCAAGTAAATTGGACCAGGGAATCACGTTGTACAATACATATTTTGCCGCCCCTTTTCACCTTCTTAGGGGTATAATTTCGAAAGATCCTTTCTTATCGGTCATACAAAGAACATAACATACCCTTCAAGTTTCAGGTCTTTACAATTAGTGGTTTAGGTTGTACGTTGATCCGTCAGTCAGTAAAGCATTCAGGACTTTTTTTTAATTAAGTATATATTTTCCCACAGCTGGGCAAAGGCCTACCCCAATTCCTTTCAGGTATCTGGAGCCACCTTTCTCAGTTATTTAGAATAGAGCATTTTATAAATATTGATTTAAAATATTTCGTCTTGTCTATACTAATATGATAAAGAGGTAAAATTTGTAAGTTTGTATGTAGGGAGTAATCTCTGGAACTACTGGTCCGATTTGAAAAATTCTTTCACTGTTAGATAGCCCATTTATCGAGGAATGCTATAGGCTATATACCATCACGCTAAGACCTATAGGAGTAGTAATTCCACGCGGACGGAAGCTAGTGTTGATATAAAATATTTTGTCTTGTGTCTAGGTCAAACAATGTCTTCTCGTTGAACGTACCTGCAGCTGTAGCGGCCTGGTGTCCTTGTTGTCAACGTGCACGTGAATGCGCGCGTACTGCTCGTTGCTGATGCGCAGGGTCAGCAGACCTGCCACCAAATAAATAGTTAAAATTATTTTATCGGAACAATTAACATAATCATGTTCGAAAAACTACACTGGGCTGTAAATCGTAAATTGTTGATGTGGCTCAAATGGAACTGGGCAGGAAATGTCTGCCACATGCCTGACGAATGGGCCCGTAAAACACAGGTTTGATTAGCGTAACAGATAGTCGGAAGCCAGAGTATCGTACGTCTGTTTCGCCAAGTTGTATCGTGTCATCTAATTACTGGATTGTGGAGGTCATAATTATAGGCTCGCTCGTCTAGGTCGCTCTATGTAAAATATTGGTATTCTGTTGCAGCCGGATAAACTGGAAGCCGATCTCAACATAGTCAGAACAAGGCTAGGTAGATTGATTCATTCATTGATTGACCTTATGTAGCACCATAGTATAAGCATAGCATAATCAACCTAATTTTTCCCCAATTGGGACTCGGCGAACGGGCTGTATTAAACCACGCGAACTCAGTGCGGATGATTGATAGTAAATCGTAAGCAAAAACTGTTTCTTTTCTCACTTGAGAAGCAAAATACTGACCGCTAAGTTCAAAGTTCTGTACATCGCCGTCTCTGCCGGCGACTAAAGTCAGGCGCTCCTCGAAACGCAAGTGCACACTGAAACAAATGTGTTATTGTTACACAACAATATAACAATTATTATAAAACCAACTCCCCCACCGTGGCTCTCTGTATGAATGCGAAAAACTCAAACATGTACTACGCAGATTTTAAAGAGTTATTCATGAGGAAGGTTTAGGTGCATAATACATGCATATTGTAGTAGAGAAAAAACCGGAGAATTTAAAAGATTTTTGACACTTAAAAACTTTCAACACACCGTAAACAGTATTTTCGTCTCCCATCCATTAGAACATACCGAAACTCCTCTGTGCCTCGGAAGCAAGGTAAGCGGTGTTTGATTACCCCTCGGACGGAAAGGCCCTTAACTACCCCTAATTGTAGTCAAGAGCCAGTGTCCTATTTCCATAAAATTGTTTCGTTACTTTTCAGAACTTATGTACCACATGCCAACGGCAGATTTGTCCAGTCTAATCGGAAACTCACCATTCAGGGCTTGTTCTATCATTTTCGTTAAAAAGAATCAAGATAACCAACAAAGCCCGAAGAATTACTGAATAATATGGCAGTGGACAAAGCACATTGCTTGTAGAACGGATGGCTGAGGGGACCGAAAGGTTCTGGAGTTGCGACCACGAGACGAAGCGTCGAAAGGCCTCTGATAATGAAACTGATGGTGGTAGAGACCTGCTAATTGAGCCATGCTAAATGGTGAAAGTTTTGCAACCTTAATTAAAAAGAAAGGATCCTCTGACCAGATAGGTGTACTGTCTGGTGGGTAATCACCCGAAGGTAGTTGTTAGGCTGTTGTATATGCCCAAATCGTGCGTACAACTATGATTTTGCCAGAAGACCGGTCAATGTAGACACTTGGGGGAGACTTATGTTCTTTTCTTTTAATGGACATCTTTATTTATTTAAACTTAATGTACAGTGGTGGTACAGTCAGCATCAAAAGTCGATGAACAGAATCAACATAACAAAACACCTGTTTGCAATAAAATGTGTTTCATCTGTTCACAATGAATGTTTTTTTATGTTGATTCTGTTCATCGACTTTTGGTGCTGACTGTACATAGGCGCACTTGATGCAACAAGGTATTCTCTACCAGTCAACCTTTGGGTCTTTAGGCTGAAATGATAATGAGGACTTACTTCTTGCCATGAAGTACCGTGTTACCCCAGTTAATGGGTTGTGGAGGTCTGGTAGGCAGCCGCTCCTCGTAAAATACTGGTATTCAGCTAAATCCGGCTTGACTGGAAGCCGACCCCAATATAGTTGGGAAAAGGCTAGGCCTATGATAATGAGGACTTACTCTTTGTGGTCGTGCGTCTCCGGCCTGGCCGCGGCAAGGTCGGCGGCCTGCGGCGCGGCGCTGGCAGCTGACACTACATCGCCTTCACTGCGCAGGCGCGACACGAACGACTCCGCGTCCGTACCGCGGGAGCCTAGCTTCATTGCTGAGCGACCGGCGGGACGAGCCCTGACGAAAGATAGGAATATATTACAATTTTCTCGATTTCAGGTTTGGTCCCATAGTAAAAATTGTTCATAATGATGAGTACAATGACCCCCCAAGACGATGTGCGTTAATTATGTTACATGTTGTATAGATTTGTGTACTTACGTCTCACGCGCAGGCGTAGTGGGTATCTTCTCAGCGATCGGCTCAGATTGCGCTGAAGAAGACATTGATGAACTGCCGAAACTGCTTCCTACAAGCATCACACAAATATGACACTTATGACCAATGGCGTTAGGGCTTTTTTATAAGTACTCGATTGCGTGAATGTAAACATTTATTTGTATTGAAATCAGGGATGTTATGGATATATTCAGATCTGGATACGGATATAGGAATAATATACTACACTAACTAAAACAAAATAAACTAAACTCCTTTTACGATCATTTTCGTAAAGACTGAAAAATTTATAAATAGTGCTTAAATATTTAGATCTTATTTTTAAGTCACTAAAATGGAAATCCGAAGCGAGTATTTTTTCACAGGTCCATCGAACAGTTAATTCATGGGACTTGCTGGGCTATTCCCGATATTTTCGAGAGAACCATAGCCAAGAGACGTGTCTTACCGAATGACATCTGACTGCGCGTGGGCACGCCTCGCTTGGCGGCCTCCAATCTCTCTCTCTGCAATTCCTTCGCGCGTTCACGCATGCGGTTTGCTGCTTCGCGTTCTTGCGTCTAAGGAAAAACATCATAATGTAAAAACCTACAGTTTAGATTGACGTCCAATCCTAGCGTAGCTTTTTTCCAAATATTTGAAGGTTGGCTTCCAGTCTAATCGGAAGCAGCTCGGTATCAGTATTTTACATGGAGAGATTGTCTGTCTCCACATCTTAAACCCAGTAACTGGGTTCTTATGTAGCACCAATAGATAATTAAAATAACTTCCATACCTGTCTCACAGCTTGATAGATCTTCTCTTCATGGGAGTCCATCTCGACGAATGACCGAACCTGATGTGGGAAAAAAATAGTAAACATTATTGAAATTATAACTTTAAACAAATAATTAGTTCATGAATCCCCGATCGGTCCTATGAGACCGCGGTGTTATTGTTTTACTATTGTGTCTCGTTTTGTGGGTATGTGATAGGTTAATATTAAAGGTCACTTTGGTATTGAAGCAAAAAAAAAAGTTTCAGAGATTAGCTGGAAAAACCGACAGGCACAAACAGACAAAAATGTTGTTACAGGTATTGAATATACATTTTTCTTCTTTTTCATATTACAAACGGACACTTTATTTTTTTTATATGTATGTATGATGCATGGATACCTTAATGTCTATTTTCCCGTGAACATTTGAGTTCAAGTGTTCGAAAAATACTCATCGCGTCATTTCTCGCTTCATACGATTTTTTTCCTGTACTATCCATACAATTTTGCATCTGACTGTATTATACTAACCTGTGCCAAGTTGACACTCTCCCTGTAGCCAAGGGCCACAATCTCGTCGAAAGCGAACAGCAAGTTGAAGGCCTGGTTCAGTACCTCGGCCTCTGTCAACTGAGTGCAGTATTCTGGCACCTGGTCACATGAGAAATATCAAATAATGTTAAATATGTAAATGACTGATAAACTAAACAAAAACAAGAAAATTGTCTTTAATTTTGTTTACTGTCATCCTAATACAAAGCGATCATCTCGTAAACGCACCCTTTGTCGGCGCGACGATACGTTTTCGCGCGATAATGGTTTTATAATACGTCTACTTTTTCTCATATTTTTTTTTTGAGATGTGAATGACTATCCCGGCTAACCGCGAAAGTTTCGGGGTATTCAGCCATTTCTGTGACGTTTCGTTTACAGTTGAATCGCGGGCAAGTCACATTTGTTGATTTTTACTTTTTCTGTGTGTTTTTGTGTAAAAATTAAAACAATTCCGTAACTGCTTATCATAGTGAAAGAGCTTTTAATTCCCAGAAATTAGGCAGACATAATAATACGGATATTTTGCTTCTTGAAGTGCTAGTAAATCTACATACACTGATACAAATCCAATTTGTGTTGGTGAGATAGAATAACCTAAGTTAGTTAGTGAAACTTACCACTCTGCTGAACAGGCGAAGTGTCTCCAGATCCTCGAGGATGTTGCTGGCTTTAGTGGTGATGAGCAGCATATACAGCTTGTCCAAGGGCTGGTACACATATCTGTAATATCATACATTTGTTAGTTACTTTAGATGAAAGCTCATGCCTGATTATCGTCATGTTCTTTATAGATGGCGCTGTACCACTTTTTTTAGGGTTCAATGTACTTACTAAAATTAACCTATCACATACCCGCAAAACAAGACACAATAGTAAAACAATAACAGCGCTGTCTCATAGGACCGGTCGAGGATTCATGAACTAAATACTCAACTTTATTGAACTAATTGTCTAATTATTGCTGCAAAATTCACATAATCCTAACTGTTTATTTAGTATAGGTAAAGTGCTCAGCTCAAGTATAGTGCTATACTTAAAGTAAAAGCACCAGAGAAATAATAATAATATCGAGGGTATAGTGTTCAAACCCAATAAGTGTCGAAAAATCAAAAATCGTTTTATTAGTGCATCTTGATGCATTTTTGACGCTCTTTCCAGTGGTCTAATCCAATAAGTGGAATTCGCAGTAGAAACAAAGTTACGTTAGGTAATAACCCAATAAAGTCACCGTGTTTAGCTAATACTTAAAAACTGGTACCCTATAAAGCGTGTTATCTTGTTAAATAATATTTTTATTTCACGCTTAAACCACATAAAGCTTATTATTGGCATTGAGTGTTCAAGAATTTCAACTAAAATCACCCAACGGCTTCGAGGCAATAATCACTATCTGTATTTATCGGGTTTTACCTTTAAATACGTCGATAAAAAAAAACAACAAAAACCAAAAGCTAAATCAAAACAAATGTATTTGTCGGGTTTTATTGTTCGATTATATTTAAAAAGTAAAAAGTTATGTCTAGTTATATGGTACGGTACTAGCTGTTACCCGCGACTTTGTCCGCGTTAAGTTCGAAAAGAGTCCTATCAATCTGTGCTTGTAATTCATTCCGAAAGCATCGAAATTATTAATTTAACTTTGATAAAAACCGTTTAAAAGAAAAAACACAAATGACCAAGAGAAAACATGTTGTGTACTAATGTATTACGACCAGATGTACGAACGTCAATGAGCAGAAAGAGTATTTTGCAAGGGTCGTAGCAGTTGGCGTTTCTGCTTAACCCTAGTGAAGGGTTAGGTTAATCTATTGGGCATGCCATCATTATGGCGGTAAGTCCCCTCTTTGAGGAGTGGTTGGAAAGACGTCACGTCGTCCTCACCTTCCTTATGACGCAAGTCCTTACCGGGCATGGTAAGTTCGGAAGGTTCCTGCATCAGATTTAAGCGGAAGAAACATCTGGGTGTCACCACCATGTGGATCGCCCGGAGGACACGGTGGAACTGCTTGGGCGGAGCACCGCCGCATCCTCGTGAAGGCGATCGGCGCCAGCTACCTCTCGCATTGGTTTTCTGGTACAGGCCAAGTTCCGGAGCAAGAAGGAGTAGCAGGCGGTCGCCTCCTTCTGCAAAGCCGTAATGCTGGTGAAGAAGGCAGCCGCACGCGAGTGGGAAGGCCCTCCTGCCCCTGCCGCCAGAATTCCAATTCCAATTTCCAATCAGCATAGCGGGCTTGCGGACGGCGAGCAATGGGTAGCTAGCCGTCCGGCAGTCCGGTAATAATCCGAACCGAGCCCAAGTCGTCATCGGCACGCGCCTCAAAGATATGTCAGCAAAACTGTACAGTTTTGCTGACATCTCTTTGAGCTGTGTGCACACCATGATCGAAGCCTCTGGAGCCACAGGTTAGCTTCTGAAAGGAAAACCTGAGACCCTGGAACAAAGGCGGAGAAAATGTCATCCTGTCATCTCATTCAATAAATCACTAATGCGATCGAAGGAGGTAGCTGTAAATATGAGGGATAGGATATCCTCTCGCTTCGTGATGCTCCGGGTGTCAAGCTTTAGGGAGATTCCCAAGCACGCAAGCACGGGCTTATGATGGTGCCATCGAGCCGTCGAGTGAAAGCAAGCCCAAGTCAACGGTGTGACTCCAAGTGAAGTCAGCAAATGATAAGGTCCTCTACGGCCGATGTCTGCTAGGACTGCGAGACTTTTGACAGAGTTACTTTCCATAAGAATTTTAGCTCCGTTAACATTTCTCTGCAAAGTTACACAATTTTGGCAGAAGACAATAAAAGAAAAAAATCGGGACACCAACCTTCAGCTGGATAACGTGTACTGATAGCGCCAGATCGTAGACGAATTCAAAAACTACAAACGTCGTATTTGTTTACAACAGCACTCATAAAAAAATTGCGGGAGGGTTTAAATTCCTTATTCATTTACCCAGTATTTTTGGTGTATATTTGCCTGACGTGTGAAGTATGAAGTATGTCCAACTTTTAAAAATGAATTTCGGCGAAATAGGTAAAGTACATCATCATCTACCTAGCCTTTTCCCAACTATATTGGGGTCGGCTTACAGTCAAGCCGGATTTAGCTGAATGCCAGTGTTTTACGAGGAGCGGCTGCCTACCAGACCAGACCTCCACAACCCATTAACTGGGGTAACACGGTACTTCATGGCAAGACTGGAGTCAGATTTACTGGCTTCTGACTATCCGTAACGACTGCCAAAGATCTACAAATGGCAGCCGGGACCTACGGCTTGACGTGTTTTCCGAGGCATGAAGGAAACTCGCTGTGTTAAAATGGTCACCCATCCACAGACCAACCTTGGCAAGCGTTGCTTAACCTTGAAGATTGATCCGTGCGGCTGTTATTATCTAGCCACGAGCTCCTCGAAATAGGTAAAGTACATAACATGTTTAATTTCTCTAGATCTAAAACCCAATAAGTCGGTACCCTTTGTAACTTATATTTTTATTACTACAAAATGGACTACCTCAGGAACTTAATAATACTGTTTTGCACTAATTCAACGTATCCACTTTTATCATAAATACTCATTATAATGATATTATTTGAATAACATAGGTATTTTTGCCCATAAAACTTAAATATTGAATATCTCAAAAGTGTAAATTTCGTACTTATTGGGTTTGAGCACTATACCCTCGATATGTTTTTTTAAGAAATATTTTAAAAATGTAAATAATATCTGTATACATGTTTTGTTTTGATAATATATACCAGTGATTGACTGCAATTTATTTATTTAAACTTCATGTACAGTGGTGGTACATAGGCGGACTTAATGCAACAGTCAGTGATGCAATATGTAGAAACTAAATGAAATAACTTTTCTACAACTTTTACATATCACCATTTACTCCGTAGAGCAGTCAATGCCACTAACCATTTAGACCAACAGGCTTGCAAAATTCAAAGTATCTTAGTTTCAGAGTTATAAATCACCAGAAATTCAGGCAATATCTTATGAGTGGAAGACCATTCTTTTTTTGTATTACTTTAAAAAAATAAAATTTAAGTTAGGGAATTCTAGTGTGAGTTCCAGGAAACCAACATCTCTAAATGTATCTATTGAAATAATAAATTATTCTTATTCTTATTCATCAGCATGTAGATCTAATCAAGGAGAGCATTGAGTGCTTTTGAATGTGTGTTTTACATTATGGCATTTCAATGTCAGGATAACGGATTTGATAACAAACCTTTTTTAAATTTATATCTTGCAATCAGTTGGATGAACCATTAGCAAATTTTTTGTGGAAATTGATTGATGATAAGGTAACCAAAATCACAAATGTGGTAGTGTTTAAGACTATTCATTAATGTTGGCTCACTTACATCTGTGGCTAAGGCTTCAAAAAAAGTGGTATAGTCAATAGTAGTTCTTATTAGATTTTGATTCCATAGGAGTATTAGTGAAATCCATGCATGAAATAAGATTGTTTATTTATTTACTACTAAAACATTTTTTTTAATGCTCCTAAACGAGTCAGGGATCTTGTCAAACTAAAGAGATAATATCAATTGACAGAAATTAGAGTTACTACACATATGATTGGGTTTAATTACCTGACAGATTCAGTTTCGACGAAAGTATGTTGTCGCCCTCCAGTCATGAGCTTGGGGAAGGCAGCAAGCAACCCTTCGATACGTGCCTTCGTCATCTCCACGAATTGACGTGAAACCAATGCTGTAAATTACATTATGTTTACGTATACATTTCTATTCGAATTTGTACTTTTAAATGATAAATTATAGTGTAAATATCAAGTTAAGTACCTTTTCCTGACTTCGTACATACTGTTGCCGCTATGAGCACCTGAAATTACACAAAAACAACTCTGAAAACTACAAAAATAAGCCGGATGTCTGTCGCACATTTTTAAGAAATAACCGTTTTAGTATATCAAATATAGCACTGAAACTTGTGGGTTTATATTTATAGGCACACTTTAAAATATTACCATTTTGATTTAGCTTTGAATTCTTCAAATATCATAAAATAATCACAAATTGCAAAACTTGACAGCCAACACACACCGAGATGACGTGTAGAACTTTTTTTTAAATAATGTTGCCATCAAACTTGGAACTTCTGAAAATATTTGCCATATCCGAACGCAACGCAACTAAACGGATTATTAGCTCAAAAACCAATATGGTAATTTACCAAATGTTGACGGATTATTAAAAAAACTTTCTTCTAGTCTATGTCTAAAATTGAATGTCAAATTTGTCAAAAGTAAGCAAAGCACATTGGGGTTATTGTTCGTTTTTTACCCAATTTTAACGTTTAACTCGTATCTTTTCACGCAATTAAGATAATTAGTTAAAGTGTTCCATTAAGGTATTAGAATGATGGAGGTTTTTATTTGATTTGGTGTATAAATTCTATGGAATACGCTTGCATACCACAGAAGCCAAATAACAGTAGTAAGTGGCAAGATTTTAATTATTTTGTATTGGTATTTAGATGTAGTGGTTCAGGTGACATGCTCTCGAGTATGCGTTCGTTGTAAATGAGTGTTACCGTCATTATTTTCGCTAATGGTCAAACGTTTAATTTGCATACAATGATATTTTCTTTATGCCTGATTTATAGATAATATTTCCTTCCAATAATGCTCACAGTTTTTAATACGTGATCATGTCGTCGGAACAGACGGCTGGCCACTGTTATGACTTGTGCAGTTTTAGTATTTGTTCATACAAAAGTTGTGTAGACTAGTTCTAAATGTTTTGGTGCCATGGAAGACACTTATCTTATTGATAGTGATAATGAGGTATTTATTTTGTCTCTCTAACTCTTCTTAGCTCACTAATAACCACTAGAACTTATTTATTTTTGTAGTAATTTCATTTGCTGTGTCTATTTTGTTTATGAAAATAGAAAGTAAAAAAAATTGGCATAATTAAGTAGGCAATGGTACTGTTTCATAGGTCCTATTAAATGTTA
Organism: Mythimna separata; assembly: GCA_030763345.1. Taxonomy (NCBI): domain Eukaryota; kingdom Metazoa; phylum Arthropoda; class Insecta; order Lepidoptera; family Noctuidae; genus Mythimna; species Mythimna separata. Next base: position 11,586,742 of record CM061190.1, read on the forward strand.
AGGTTTGGTTTTTCCAAATGATTTAGAACCTTCAATTATGGCAGGTTATTAATGATACTGAAGGACTTTATTGACAGTCCACAGTTGAGAAGTATGTGTAGAGATGAAGAGATGTGACGCGTGCCGTACCCGTTCAGAACGGAGGACGGAGGAGAAACCGGACCAAGCGGGGGACCGGGACCCGCTCATAGACACAACAACTGTCTCTCAGGACGACGCTTACGATAACCAAAATTTAGTAAGATTAATACCATTTACGTAGTTAGCACTGTTATATTTTATGTGCACCATTCGTATTTCGTGCACTCATTTTGTTGGTTATATGCAATATTTTATGTGATTTGTCTTTTGTTTCCTCTGTGTCTTTATATCAGCATCATGTTATTTATAATGTTTTGTCTGTAGAATGTAAATTGATAATTTATTGGTAATTTCAAGAGGAATGTGATAAAAGAACAATAACATTGATATCTTTGGTTTACTTGTAAATACTGTTGTGATACATTCTTCTTTTAATCTAGAATGATAAGGAAGGGAGAATAAGAACAAAGGTCTATCATACTATGGATAATAATTATGATCTTCTTTTCTAATTACAAGAAGCTATTACTTTAAATACATATTTATATTATGAATCTATCACTATTTATTTTTAGACAGCATAAAAAACATGTAATATATGTTGAATTTTTTTTTTTGGTGTGTAGCAAAACAATAGACATTAATTTTAGGGATATTTTTCTCAAAAACCACAATTCTGCACACTGTGTTGCCCTCTGTAACAAAAAGATAAAAAGCCTAAAAACCTGGTTGAATAAACTCGCGTCTGCAGAATAAAAAAAAACCGCTCGAAAATTAATTTTATTGTAGTAGCGATTTTTTTGCAAGTGCCACTTATTATTATTATAGTCTTTGTTCTCAATGAAAAGATTAATATATTATGAATAAGCTGTCTACTTTTCGATCTTAAAAGTGTTGTCCTTATCTAGCCGTATCAATCGATTTACCTAGCTAGGTGCTAAACGTAAACAAACCATATTATTGTTTGCAGCAAAATACCGCGCTAATGTGTTTTCTCTGTTTATCTGATAAAAAACATAATTTATAGACCAGCCAGGGATTTATTTTTAGACAAAGGCTTAACAAAATTTAATCAGGGTATCAAATATAAATCACGCAGTAGCACCATTAAAAAAAAGGTCGCTTCCGGTTGTACTAATAGGGATGTTGCTACCTGTTTTCGGAACGTAAAAAAAAAAAACACATGCGGCGTGAATCCCGTCGGGTCAATACGCGTTATTTCGTTGCCCGAATCTTATGACTTTGACCTTATCAAAATGACAAATAAGGTTGGAATCATGTTTCTCGTTGGAAACCCTTGGGATCTCGAACCCAACCGGCCCGAATTCAACATACGTATCTATGTACTATAGCAAACCTTTTTTCGTAAATAAAAACTGAAACTGTTATCGTAGCTTTGATGATCGTCGAGGCGATCATCGGCGGTGACCCCTCGCATCTGGCCCTGGTCGTGGTCCGGAGAAATAGGGTTTTGAAAGTGGTCCACTCCTTCTGCAAAGCAGTATTGCGAGCTAAGGAGGTGGCCGAAACTGTGAGGTAAAGGTCATACTTGCACTCCGTGCGTAGGCAAGCAATGGGTAGCTCGCAGTCTGACCTGCCGGTAAGGGCCTAACCCGAGTCAATGGCGCTTTGTGTCCCAGGCCGCTAAGGCTGCAGGAATATTCTAAAGAGTTACCAAAGCACTGGTTTTAGTCAATAAAAGTCGGACACGCCAAAAAAATTTAATAAACAAGTAACACTCGTAATGTTCTCTCAAAATTTCGATACAGACGATATTGGTATGAACACCGCCGTCATATTATTTGATCTGTCCCAGAACTGGGCTCACTATCGTAGAAAGCAAACAAAGAAAAATCACTTGGTCATTAACAGCTACTGATAGCAAGCCATCCAAGATTAAAACTTTATTGCGGATTAAAAAAAAACTGATAATATTGATGCGACCATCGTATTTTTGTCTCTGGTAAATAATAAAAAAGTCAATCTGTCTAATATGGCGGGGATCTGAATATGTTGGTCAGGATTTCCCGCCTTTTGAGAGCACAGCACACAGTGCTTTTTAAAGTGAAGACGACAAGCAAAGGCAGTCTCTGTGATGCCTTGAAAGGATGCGGTAGTGTTTATGTATGTGTTTGTGTAACATAAAGTGCTACTAAATATGAGAGTTCAGTGATAAAAAGTTGCGAAAAAAAAAATGAAGAAAAAAGTTAATATAACCATGACGCCGAAAAAGGTAAATAGAAATGTATTCATTAAAGAATTGCACGCTTCGAAAATGCGCGATAGTTAATTATATTAACCGTTTAAAATAAAATGAAATCACACTTCGTATTTAGCGTAAAAACGGCATTAAAGCACACGAGTTCTCTTCATTATTTAGTCGCAAGCGGTCATGCGAAAACTCGCCTAATAAGGTCACTTAAACATGTTTATGAAAATTTTAGCTCGCCTTTGTACTAAGGCTGGGTCTACACAGTACTTAAATACAGAGCTTTTATTCGGATGAGGCGTCGTTAGCGCAGCTTCTCTAAAAAAAAAGAATCGAGTTTTTCCTTATTTATTTTTAGGGTTTTCCCGCTGCTGCCACAAGACTAGAGTATATTTCCGGGATAAAACGTAGTCTATGGTATTCGACATCAGTCTAATTTTATATTTGTATAAAAAATCCTTATTCAGAACAGAACGTTTTAGTAACAACAACAACTATGTTTTCTGATAACTACAACCTGGGGTCAAGTCAGGAGTGAATAAGTCAGACAAGCATGCTCTATCGTACACTATACGACTACGCTTACTTTCAATAATAAAAAATAAGTTACAGTTACAGAGATTACCCTCTACAAACAAAGAATGTAACCTCTATAAAATTGGCCTAGAAAACCATTCAGCAATTTCAAACTGCCACAACTTCTGACCGCGACCTTTCGGCACAATATTCTCAAGGCTATTGGAGGACAAATTGAATTGTAACTTTGCGACGGAAATTCAATACACCACTGTCCCTAAAAACCGCCTTTAAAAAGAAAAATTACCATTTAAGAACGACACCAGTTTCTGCGGCAAAAGTAAACGAAATTATGTATCGTGGATAACATCAGTCCTTGCGGCTAGGCGGCTTTTAATATATTCTAGCGTGCATTCTAACAACATTAAGGTTTCTTGTTTTCAAACAAAACCTCACTTCTGACATATTGGCTAGCGTTATTGTTAGTTTGCGTTCCTTATTGTGTGTCGCATAATAACAACCGTAGCTGACGAGATTTAGCAGGCCTTTAAATTTTTACAAATACTGGTTTTAGGAAATGAAGACGAAATTGTTTGCTCGTAGTTGGAGTGGGCTGTTCTTTTTTAAATAAATGTTATTTAAAGGCTCGTGGTTGACCATTATCTCATTATTTGATGATGGGTCTAGCATGCTCAGAATTAAAGAGAAAACGTTTCTCTTAGGGCCTGTTTCAATGTCCGGGTAGCCACTACGTCCTGAATAAATTTAAAAATGGAACAGAATTTGTATGAAATTATCTGCCAAGTAAGATATTGGCAACTTAATCAGAGGTGGTGTAACAGGCCCTAAGGGCCTGTTTCACCACCTATGATTAAGTTAATATCATTATTTTTTGATTAAGTTAATATAGATAATTTCATACAAATTCTGTCACATTTTTTAATTTATTCAGTGAGTAGTGCCTACTCGAACATTGTGAAACAGGCCCTAAGTGTCCTTTTTACGTAGGATATTTATCAAACAACTTTTCTCGCGTTGGGAGGTTTGGAGCTAGAAGGATTATCAGACTATTACAACGTACAAAAACCCAAAAGTGTTCTTTTACGTCGCTGTTTGCGTCCCAGACCCACATTAACTCTTTCGAACAATCCTACAGCCCCTCTGAGAGTGTCCCTAAGGCGTTATCACTCTTTTCGACGGTCACATTTGTGGAAACGTAGATTATAGTAACCAGGTGCAAGAAATTCAGGAAGTTTTAAGTTTTAAAAGTGCTAGACTGGTAGCCGACCGAAGCAATTGATAATGCCTTGACTGTTTCTCCTTTTTATTCTACGAAGAACGAAGAACATAGCAGTCAGGCACTAGTTTTTTTTTGTGATTCATGAGGAAGGTTTAACACTGATAATTTTGCACCCGTGCGAATCCGGGGCGAGTCGCTAGTGTAACATAAAAAAGTCTCTTAATTACTCAGATACCCGCGAAACGAGACACAATAGTAAAACAATAACAGCGCGGTCTCATAGGACCGGTTGGGGATTCAAACGTTAAATGTGATCAGCGTCTTGGTTTACAATAATGTCCCGTGAACTTTTGACGGCCGGACGGTCGAACACGGTCCTTCCAATATTATGTCCCAGTAAACAGTAATGTATTTCCTTGTAAAGGTGACTCTCTGTCCAATATAAACATAATTCTTACTACTAAATGAATCATGACAGGTTATAGGAAATGTTCACCACTTGTTTATTACTGGGCTTCAGAAGTGTATCTATTTCAGACAGCCATACAAATACAGGAAGTATATTTATATACTTGTATGTAATATAAAACAAAGTCCCCCTCATTGCGTCGTATGTATGAATGCGATAAACTCAAAATTACTGAATGGATTTTCAAGTAGTTTTCACTAATAGAGAGAGTGATTCATGAGGTGTGTTTATAATAAATGTATAATACATCCATATTATCTATAGGTACTTACAAAATGATTTGGCCTGAATGTCTGACTGACGGATCAACCCACAGCATAAACCGCCGATCGTAAAGATCTGAAACTTAAACGACATGTTCTTTTTATTTTATTTTAGGCATTCATAAGCAAGGATGTTTTGAAATCTCATTTTAGCAAGATGAGATGAGGATCCAAAGTTTGTATGGAGAAACTTTTCACGCGGACGAAGCCTCTGGCTAAAGCTAGTAGTTGATAAAAGCCGAGAATTTATTTTAGCTGGTCGCTAGTACTTTGTTACATACTAGCTTTAGCCCGCAGCTTCGCCCGCGTACATAAAATATAGCCTATGTCACTCAGGAATACAGCAGCTTTCTATTGGTGTAAAAATTTTAGCAATCGGACCAAAACTTCCACAGATTACCTCATACAAACAAAAAATCAAACTTTACCTCTTTAAGATATTAGTATAGACTAACTGTCTTCCGCAGTTTTTGGTTACTACTGCGCTCCCGTGGGTTGTAGTGTGATGTTATATAGCCTACCTCGATAAATGGGCTATCTAGCGCTAAAAGATTTTTTCAATTCGTACTAGTAGTTCCTGAGATTAGCACGTTCAAACCCACAAACCCTTTAGCTTTATAATACGAAAGTATTACTTACGCTCCCTTCTGAACATAAGCTGGGGTTGTTAGAAATTCACGACTTTTGTCTACTACATCATCATCTTAGCCGAAAGACGTCCACTGCTGAACTTAGGCCTCCCCCAAGCGTCGCCTCAGCGACCGGTCCTGTGCGTCTCGCATCCATCGGATTCCCGCGTCCCTCGCCAGGTCGACGGTACTACAATATGCATGTACCTATTATGCACCTAAACCTTCCTTATGAATCAATCTGTCTACATGAAAATCCATTCAGTAGTTTTTGAGTTTATCGCGTTCATTCAGACAGATACGGAGGGGGAGTTGGTTTTGTAATATGTGAGGATTATAAATACTGTCATACGTACATCGTTCAAGGATATCCTAGCTATGTTTTCTTATGGTCTATCTTTAGTGGCATCTATGGCATTGGCGTCACATACGAACAAATACAAATTAAACTTGACGTCAACCGTACCTTGCGTCGCGATATTAAAGTTCTACGCGCTATTTGAACCATCAGCAATTGTCCATCAGTCACTCATATCTATGATCAGTCATAATAGCTACCTGGTAGGAGCATCCTCACTTTTCAGTGAAGGTGGTGAGACTACTGTTCCGAATACCTCTACTATGTTTCTATCATTCACAAGAGATGTCAGCAATACTGTAGAAGACCAGTAGGGCCGATGCCCGCTAATGCCACGGAAATTTTGAAAAGAGGTACCGTGGTCCTGAAACACAAACGATAACTGAAAGTGAATTTTTGATCAGTAAAGTTCTGACAAGCACTCTCGCTCGACCCTAAAGCAGGGTTGGAAATGCAGGCAAAAAAAAACTTGTATATCAGTCTTTTGTGGGAGTATTTGTTTCTCTGGCCATTCGAATTCTCTTTTTTCTTCGGTCGATGAAAAATCCCTTATTCAGTATAAAACAAATAAAAATATCTAAATTTATGAACTAGTAAATGTCATTACTCGACAATGAACTGTAGAACGATGTGTCGTTAGCATTGTCACTTGTCTCGTGTACACGTAAACTAATTACAAAACCTATTATGAGAAACAATGAAGGAAGTCATGAAAAACTCTTGGTTGTCGTATAAACAGGCTTAAATCTGCCAACCTGTATGTTAATAGGCCATTTAACTGAGTCTTCAGTTACTTTTGTTCCTCTCAACAATAGGAAACCTGTGTATATCGCGTTTCCACGCTGTACGGGTACCTTCGGCTTCGACCGTCAAAGTCCGTTCAAAGGTCAAGAACAGACCATTAGTTACCACTCGATTTCTAAGCCGTACACATGTTATTTCACACATTAATTATTTATGTAGTTTCTGATCGATGGGAAGACAAAGGATTGGTTTCATGGACGGCTCGCGAACTTTCCGAAGGTCACGAAGACTTATAATCTTGTTTAAAGGTAAACTTGTGAAGAGTTGGAACTTCAAAAGGGTCCTGATTGTGTAGGTGTTTTGTGAGTTATTGTGTTTCTTGACTCGTTATTTCTTTGATGGCAAATGTAAGCGTTAAAGGTCTTTTTTCTTTTGAAATAAAAGCCAAAGTATTAACGTTGGCTTTCCAACCTGTTGACTCAATTCAGTAGCAGTTTTTAAGACTGTTGTTTAATTTCTGGATAACACCAATAGTTTATTGTCGGATTTTCACTAATTTAAAGCGTAAATCAGCAATGTTACCAAAGAAACGTATCCTATAAAGCCAAGATCTGGAAAGCAATACGACTAACAATAATTTGACCGTAATACCGTTGCAGCGAGCTTCTTATCTCTGAGTGCAAGTTAGGAGACAACTGTAGGAAGCGGCACACTTTACGTGCTTCATAAGGTATGGGGAGCAGGCACGCCATATATGCATGCAAGGCTGGGGCCTGGCGAGAATTGGGCCTGATATCCGAAGCGTATTGTACTGCTGGAATTTACATTGGAAATGCATTTAGGGAAATGTTATTCCTTGTTTCGTCTATAGAACGTTGTGGCAGTGCTGTTACGAAATACAAGTGTTGGTTTATCACTCAACAACACAATAGGGCCGCTTCCTCAATGCTAGTTAATTTAACTGCATAGAAATGTGATATTCCATAAATATTATGGTCAATTTAAGCAGTATCCGTAATAATAATCAAGTAGGTTTTTGAATATTTGCCCGTCCTAGGGCAGAATCTAAAGAGTTGGCCTTACGACAATTCTGCCACTGGTGTAGCTAGTTTTTAATTTCAGAAAATCAGTAGGATCTGTATTTATGTTGTTTTGTTTCTACAGTAGAAAAAAAACAGACTGTCATTCATCCACATCGTCTTCTTCTTCTTCTTCTTCCTGCCCTTATCCCATATTACTTGCAACACGTTTTCTTCTTTCATTCTGTCCTGTCATCCGTCAGACTATCACCAACTCCCTTTTCCTTCATATCGCTCTTCATACAATCCATCCATCTTTTCTTTGGCCTCCCTCTCCCTCTCCCTCTCCATCCCTCTACTTGTAATTCAGAACTCTTTTAGTAACATGCATTTCATCTTTATCAAAAATGTTGCAGAAACTTGAGTACCAACAGGCCTATTATCAGTAGACGCGTAGCTTCATAGACGAGTATTCGTCATTATACGCTTGGAATACGCCAGCGTGAAGCTTGCATGCAGAACTATGATGCTGTGTCAACGAAGCGGTAGCGTCGTGACGTCGTGTCGTAGACAGTAGCCTAACTATTGCTGTTCACAGATCGTTTTTTTTTTAATATTTAGTCTGCATAGTTCGTACTTGCCGGGTTGACTTTCCTTACCGTGTCGGATGTACCAGTATTTTCATATTTAACTAGCTTTTGCCCGCGGCTTCGCTCCCGTCAAATGACTACCCTACATATCCTACGCTACCCTACCCGACCTTCCCTACCTACCCTACACTACCCTACCTACCCTACACTACACTACCTTACACGACCCTACACTACCCTACACTACCCTACACTACCCTACACTACCCTACACAACTCTACACTACCCTACACTACCCTACACTACCCTACACTACCCTACACTACCCTACACTACCCTACACTACCCTACACTACACTACCCTACACTACCCTACTTTACATAACTTTTTTTTTTTTAGAATTTTTCTCTCCGTAAGAACCATCACTGAACTTCAAGGAACATTTTTAAAAAAAAATCAGCCAAATCGGTCAAGCCGTTTTCATGTGATGTCGTGACAACGAAAAACGGGTTTCATTTTTATATATATAGATTAGCATTATCGGCCTTGTATTGTTCCCACTGTTGGGACTCAGGCCTCCTCTCTAGGAGAGGGAATGGGCAGCAATCCACCACGTGGGCCTAGTGTGGAGTAGTGGATGTCACAGGTCTTCGAATTTTTGGTTCTAGGACATGCCGGTTTCCTCACCATGTTTTCCTTCACCGTTTTGAGAGCAGTGGTGATGAAATAAATTACACAAAGTAATGCGCCTGGCTGGGTTTGAACCCGCGACCTACAACTCGTAAGTCGGGGCCGTTACCACTGGGCCACCACTGCTCTCAGTCGGGGCCGATTTTCATATTGGGAGGTGGAATTTACCTCATACTAAAAGCATTCGTACGTTAGCCGATATCGGCAAATGGCTGACGCTAAACCGTTCTGCAATCAGAGCCGTAACCATCGCGATACGTATGGCGTTGTTAATATTATCGCGGGGCTTGCTCGCACCGTTTCAACTTTATCACGACTTTAATTGTGTGGCGTCGATAGCGGCCGCTCCAATTGTTTCTCTGTGGAGAGTGCGTTATCGCGCTCTTATCGATAGTGACGGTTTATCCTGTAGAAGAGGATTATTATTTACGCTGTGCTTATTTGTGGGTTATGACGTCTAAATGAATGACAAGGGAGTTAACCGGGAATTACATTAGATCGCGCACGTGGGCCACGCCTGATTTGTACGTAATCACTTCGCGTGGTGTGGATCTAATGAAGTTCAAGTCTAGTTCTCATATAAAATGTATGAACGGAAGCACGTGGCCCTCGTGTGCGCAATGTAATTCTCCGTTTGTAATTTGACGCTACGTCAATTTCTGTTTTCTGAACTGCCAATTGAATAATCATCATCTCAGCCGAAAGACGTCCACTGCTGGACAAAGGCTTCCCCCAAGCGTCGCCACAGCGACCGGTCTTGTGCGTCTCGCATCCATCGGATTCCCTCGCCAGGTCGTCGGTCCACCTTGTGGGAGGCCTACCAACGCTGCGTCTTCCGGTACGTGGCCGCCACTCTATTAGAACCTTCCGTCCCCATCGACCATCTGTTCTACGAGTAATGTGCCCTGCCCACTGCCACTTAAGTTTGGCAATGCTTCGGACTATGTCGGTAACCTTAGTTCTCTTGCGGATATCTTCATTTCCGAATAAAATATTACATGTGACAAAATTGATCTCAGGGGTGTTTCCCGGGCTGCGAAATGTCTTTAAGAGTTACCATCTTACTACGGCTCTGTAGCGCAAAGGGCAATGAACGAACACAGGTGAATGTTAGGCAGTAAAAGCCTGACACTCACTCTCGATCCACCCAGAGCGAAATAAGTTATTTGATGGTTTTCTGATTTGATCAAACGATAGAGAGCTAAGAACTGAGATAATAACTAAAAATATTGACTTTTTTTTCTTATAGATTTATATCCAAATAAATATATGACGGCGTCAGGAGTGGCTGAGCGATATGGCCGTCATCATCTTGATACAGTGGTACTGGGTTCATTACGAAGGGATTTTAAGTAACTATGCACTTTGATGTTCAGTTAATTATATTGTCACTTTTACAGTTCACATTAATGTTGCAAGTAGCAACCACAGGTAGCAATACTAGGTAATAACAAATGTATGGGCAAACCGACAGTTTCGTATCAGAGGTGCGGACCTCGAAGCTGTGCAACCGATACTGTACTGTTCTTTGCTTCCCGGTTCCCAGCCCTCTCATACGACTCCGTCCACGCGACACCATAACAAATGACGTCACAGCGTTATACCCCTTGGTACCATACTAATATCAAAACCAGGACTCGATAGCTAAGTCTCGTTCTCCACGACACGGCCACCCTGACATATTACACGTCCTCGTGTGCACCTGCAATCAAAGTTCAATTCAGGAGCAACAGTACAACCTCGGCCAACCTGACCAAGAACAAATACAATAGCAATAGCTAATTTAATAACAACATTCATTTCATTTCAACACACATTTCGATTCAAATCAAATCAGAATATCAAAAGGTACCTCTAAGCCTCAAAAGTGTCTAACAGTCAACATTTATACACAAAATCAGAACATACTTAGACCACATACAACGCTCATAGCCCAGCTGTCTCCGCAGCTAGTGACAACTCGTGCCACCCATATCGTCACTACTTCAAGTGACGTCACAAGCACTTCGCTTATAGAGTCCACGACTCCCAGGTCAACACATGACCAACACAAAAATAGTTTCCGCAGAAACCCAGGCCCCCGCTGCACCACTCACTGCTCATCGCCCCCTGAACAACTCGCCATTGAATTGCAGTTACGACTACAGATAAGTGCGTGCAGTTTGACCAAATCTCAGGTCATCACACGACCAACACAACATAGTTTCCTCAGAAACCCAGGCCATCACATGACCAACACAAAACATAGTTTCCTCAGAAACCCAGGCCCCCGCCACACCACCAACTGCCCATCGCGCCCTGAACAACTCACAAGTGAATTGCAGTTACGACTACAGATTGGTGCGTGCAGTTTGACCAAATAGCTATAGCATAGTGTGTGTCTTCTTTTTTTTGTGGAGATATAATCCTCCTCATCTTCTACATCAAATAAATTCAGCTCATCAGGAGCACTACTTAGAGGCATCTTTCGTACACAGTTGTGAGCATATTTATAAGCTCGGTTACGGTTTCAAAAGATAACGTTCACCATCTAGCAAGTCTATTACTTCAAACGGTCCTTTGTTAGGAACCAATTCAGTCTGGTTTCTCTCTTAACTTTGAATAAAAATCAAATCACTAATAACAAACTTCATTAAAATTTACATTTTTCGTACTTACCACTTTTTGTTCAAATTCATTGTCATTTGCGCACTTCTCTCGCAAACGTTTGTTTCCGTTTCACACATTAAAACTTACAAGATTCAAAGGTAGAACACATTTTATCAAAGTTCAAGAGGGATTGCCCCTGTTACGCAGTGAATAAAACAATTCAAAGTAAGTTGATCTTTCAAAGCTTTTTGGCAAGACCAACTATGTGGTGTGTCTACAGATGTAAGCATACCTCTTTTTTAATGTGCTCATCAAAGAATACGTGCTCGTCATCCTTTCAACTTGCCCGCTAGCGCGACTGGATCGTGTGGTGATCAAATCCAAAAATATCCTAAGTTACAAAAATCTAGCTCATGCTAACGAAGCATCGACATTGATCTGCTATTACCCCCATCAGGGCTCCGAATAATAATACACTAGATTAAAAGGCTCTAATCATAGTGGCTAAGTCGTTACGAAGAGTACGGTAAAGAACAAAAGTAAAAGCATCAATTAAAAACTATGACGTATTTTTTATCGTCATTTATGGCACTGAGCTTACTCGTTATGTCAACAACATGGACAATACGCTACTGAACACATTTTTTTTTTTAGGAATCAGGTAGAGTTCACATGATTAATTACGGCCCAACAAAAAGCTTGTAAGCCATTTGGGAGACAACAATTACGACTATTTCTCTGTACCTTGCTATGCAAATTACCTGACTGCTTCTCAAAGGTTTTAGTAACACCAGGTGGAAACCGATCTTCACAAAGTTTCGCGATTAATAACTAAACCTCCTAATCAAGTAACTGTTTTGCTAATAACCCGTTACTTGATAAGGTTACGAGATCAACACGTTTTTGCTTGGCCTTTCAACATTGGAAGAACGAGAACGGATTACCATCCTGCATTCTGAGATAAGAAGTCCACTTGAGCCATACGACGGCCTTCACGTTTAAGGATTTGAAAATCAGAGGCTTTTAGAAATGCCCATCATCGATGAATACGAGGTGTCATATCGATTTTGTCTTGTGATGCTTTTTTTTAATGAATTACAATCGGTACTTACTTCAAAGAATTATCCTTGTAAACAAATTCGAAAATGTTTTACAGCGTTACTACAGCCAAAGTCTCAACTCATAAGTGTGGTACTTAATAGTGATGTAACGCATATTCGCAGTAGCAATCACGATTATCGCGCGTTTTATTTGAAATTCGCGTTCGAAAATAAAATAAAGAAGTCATCATTTGAGAGCCGCTTTTAAAACTCTCTTTGATGAATATTCGAATTGTCTCAGTTGATTTATATTCTCAGGAAATAGTCAAGGATTCTCATCTTATAAGAATTTGGTTAAAACCACTACACTAGCACCATCTAGGCAAACAGAAACTTGCACCTGATAGCCTTACTATTTGGTCTGCCATGAGAGGTAGAGGGAACCTATCAGTAACGATATTGGAGTTTAATTTGCTATATTCTACCAACATACGTTTACGAGCAGTGGTGGCCCAGTGGCAACGGCCCCGACTAAACTTACAAGTCGTGGGCCCAAACCCAGCCAGGCACACCACCCCACGCAATTAATCTCACCACCATCGCTTCCAAAACCGCGACGGAAAACACCGCGAGGAAACCGGCACGTCCCAGAAACAAAAACTCAAAGACGCGACATCCGCAAACCCGCACCGGGCCCACGCGTCGGATCACGGCCCACTTCGATCCCCAGAGAGTCCCAGCAGTGGGAACATCACAAGGCCAATGCCATGCTATGCTATACGTTCAGAACCATTACGCTTCTTCGCAAAGCGGATAGGCAGTCTCCATATGCAGGGAGACTGACTAGGACGGATGATATTGGCATCGATAGTTCCTTGTCGTTGGAAGGAACTAATATTGTCTATTGTCAGGACTAATCCTTAATAATACGACGGACGAATAAGCAGCACGATTCGGATCTTGAAGTCTGATACAAAACTCACCGGACATAGCTCGTGATAAACCGTCAATAAAAGCATGAGAACATTTTTAGGCAAAGGAACAAAGGAATCCATTGCCCTTTATTAAGTCTCTAGCTGTATCTATAGCATTAACAAGAAACAACAGATTAGCTATAGAATTACACTTTGCAACTAATTTTTGTTATGAAATAATCAAAGAAGAATAAGTCCTTTGTATTATGAAATCTTTTAAAATTTTACGCCCAATCATCAAACCATACTTTAAACAATCGTCTGGCCCACTTGAAATAAGCTCCGCAAGCCGTGGGCATAAATAAAAAAGTCACATGAGATTATTTTGTTTGCTACGGTTTATGTTAGCCGACCGACACTATTAATGTAAGCAATCACGTACTTACGTGGCCCTTTGAAGTTATGACTGATGGACTGCTTAACAAGGGACCATTCAGCTCTGGATTAAAAATAGAAATTATACGACTGACCAGATTTCTCCAACTGTCCGCAAATACCAACTATCGGCAGCCCCGCTCGGCAGCCTCGCCGCCTGCGCCTCCGACGCCGCTGTAGCTCATGCTGCTTGTCGATGACGTGATGCTTCCCGCGCTAATGTGGCGACAGCTTACTGCTATTTTGTCTGCTTCCTTTACTTCTTCGAGTAATTCCTTGCGTGCGAAATTACGGCGCGGTGGTCAACACTAAGCGATGTAGCTGAGCCTCAAACTGAGTAACGATAGCTCAACACATGATTTAACGATTTATTCGTGGTTTGATTCTTCTAGCCAGCCAATAATAACGTCATTTTACACTGCAAAGGCTTGCAAAGTTATTTCACATTCACTTTCCTTAGACTTGCCGTTGTTTAAGTTAAACAACAACAACGATAACGAGTGTGACAAAATGGGTTTCGGGTGGTTTCGGGTCACTCATAACGTACGAGAAATAGGTCGCGAACATGCGCCCACGTCACGCCTACGTTAGATCTTTGTGATAACCATGAAGCACTGCCTTTCAGTGCTTTACTGAGGGCTATGATGGGAGATACACCTTCCAAGGTATTCTTTGACACAGATATTACTGTCACTGTGGCACACTGTTGACTTCTGGCGGTCTAATTTCAAACGCCAATCTTAGTCTTCTTATGACAACCATTAGTTGGTCAGTTTCTTCTCAAACATTGCGTGCCAGTGGGAACAGATCCAGATCCCACTTCTGATGACGGCGTCAGGAGTGGCTGAGCGATATGGCCGTCATCATCTTGATACAGTGGTACTGGGTTCATTACGAAGGGATTTTAAGTAACTATGCACTTTGATGTTCAGTTAATTATATTGTCACTTTTACAGTTCACATTAATGTTGCAAGTAGCAACCACAGGTAGCAATACTAGGTAATAACAAATGTATGGGCAAACCGACAGTTTCGTATCAGAGGTGCGGACCTCGAAGCTGTGCAACCGATACTGTACTGTTCTTTGCTTCCCGGTTCCCAGCCCTCTCATACGACTCCGTCCACGCGACACCATAACAAATGACGTCACAGCGTTATACCCCTTGGTACCATACTAATATCAAAACCAGGACTCGATAGCTAAGTCTCGTTCTCCACGACATATACAAAACACTACGTTCTGCTAGAGGTTTCGCCCGTGTGAATGTAGAGAATATATGCCTATGTAACTCAGTGAAAGAATTTTTAACATTGGTCCAATAGTTTTTTAGTTTATTCGTTTCAAACAAAAATACAAACAAACAAATCTTTTCTCTTTATGGACATTCATATCTAGATTTCACTTTATTACATAGCAACACCGTAATTGCCCAATATAATTTGATTCAAACCAATGATGTGCTGCTAAAAAGAAATGTCACCGCTTTCATAAGAAATCGGTCCATTTGCAGAGAAGATCAGTCTAAGGAGCTCAAACAATTATGATTATTAGCAAGCTACCTCCTTTTTGGAGAAATCTGAGTCTGGCTGAATAACTGAATAGTTTAAGTTTCATTTTATAATGAGAGAGAGAGTTGCTTTTGAATTTTAGCAATATTCTAAATGTTAAGCAACGTCTACGGCAGTACGGCTCAACTCGTTTACAGACAAACTTTGTACAAGTTACTTTGTTATTTGAATACACTTGCCAAAACCTCCAAAGGATGTAATGGATTTTCGTGTTTTAAGCTAATAACGGATTATTAGAAGTTATTGGTAAATGAAAAGGGATTTTTTTACTGAACTCTAATCAAACGGGAAGACCGCAGCAGGTAAATTTCCTGCTGCGGTCTTCCCGTTTGATTAGAGTTTGGGTGTCTTTCAAGGCTAGAGTGAATAGGCTCAGTTTCCTCGATCAAATCAAGAATGAATAAAAAATTACCAACAAAAATGAAAGAAAGGTTTATCTGCAGGAGAACCATGTTTACCCATATAGCCCAAAGAATTTCTAAACGTATATGGCTGTAGGGGCACATTGCTCGCAGAACACATGGTCGATGGGGCCGAAAGGTTGGCAATCGCGTACCGTTAGTGTCGGAAGGGCTCGCACAAGGTGGACCGATGTCCTGGTGAGGGTCGCGGGTAACAGGTGGATGCGAGACACGTCTTTCTGCAGAAATTATGAAGATGCATCTTATCTGAGCTACCTTTTCTAAATCGTCGGTATATCTAGATTCTAAATAATCAATTGCCATTTAAATTCAAGACTTGGAATGTAGATCCAATTTCCAAGACTAGTTTTGACGTAAATTATTATTTTAAGTTTCCAAGTTCGTAAAGGTAAAGGTTAGGTTCTAGGTCACGGAGCGAGAAAGTAGGTATCCTAGGTAAACGAAGTCGGAATCAAAGCTTTATCTAAATGCTAACCTCGTGGCATACTAACAAAACGATTCATTAGTAGTAGAAACGTATATTTTACATTTCATGATTACTGTTGTGCTATTTAGCCTAAATATGGGCCGATAAATACTAAACTAAAGCTTCCTGTTGGCGTTTAGAAGTTTCTTGACCTGGAAACCTAAAACTTGAACGAAGCTATCATAATTCATCACATATTTATTAAATATTGAGTAGCTCGTGGCTAGATAATAACAGCCGCACGGGTCGATCTTCAAGGCTAAGCAACCCTTGCCAAGGATGGTCTGTGGATGGGTGACCATCTTAATATAACGAGTTTCCTCCGTGTCTCGGAAAGCACGTTAAGCCGTAGGTCCCGGCTGTCATTTGTAGATCTTTGGCAGTCATTACGGATAGTCAGAAGCCAGTAAATCTGAGTTCAGTCGGATAGTTGGGAAAAGGCTAGGTAGATGAGATGATGATTAATTAAATATTGAATCGCTTTTGCTAATTGTTTGCTGTTTAATAGTTAATCTGTCTTACTAAAGTGTGTTCGGTTTAGAGCGCCTGGGTGTCATAGATAAATAGAAGCTATTTAGCTTATGCGCCCGGAACCATTGTTCACGTGAAACTACACACGACTAAGACTAAATCGCCTTTGTGACATAGAGCAACAATAGCCTCCAATCTATAAAGCAATGGCTTCATGGTGTCGCCTTTGGCGTTCGATTTTGACTTACTCGTCAACCAATCGGCTGGCATATAATCAAAGCGATACACATTAGAAATACAACATTATACACACATCCTAGCCACGGTCCTATTTCAGTTTATTGACCTTTTCATTCAAATCGATCACCATGTTCTATTTCTTCCGCTCTGTAATTTTCGTTCCTAAAAAAGTACACATACTTTGATCGAAAAGTAAATCATTTTGTAATGAGTGTAATAAAGATGCATGCTGTTAGCTGTGCAATATTCCCCATGGCTCGTCATAGGCCGAGCGGCCCCAGAGGTCGTGATCTCCAATTAATGAACAGACGGGCTCAGAGCAGGGGCACATGTGCATCTGTAGTTACAAACTCTCGATCCGTTCGCCTCAATCATGTTGCTTGTTCCAATTTCGAATTTGTCGTTAAATTCGGCGCGAATGACCGTTTGAAATTAGAACGTTTATGAAAGAAGTCTTTATTCTTGGTGGATGTTAATGTGTGTGGCAAACACGTTGTGGGCTATGTCGCCGAAGTCATCTGAGTATGTATGTATCGTTGGATTTTATTTTTAGAATTGTCGGTTGTTCGTTTCGTTTGCATTTCTTTTAGGGTTTATACGTCCGAATGGAAAACAGAACTCATAATAATATAGAATTACTCGATCAGATTTTTGTCACGGGTAGATAGACAGGTGTATCCGTATCACACAACAAACAATTTGCTCCGAGTGTAATTTACCGATTCAGTTGAAATCTGTTACACTGTATTTCTGTGACCCAAATACGGACAGAAATAAATTTAGAAGGGGTCACTTTTGGGGTTTGCGGGATTTTGGGGTTCGTTAAGGACTAGGCCCGGGTCGACGGCGCGTTGTGTTCCAAGCGCGCCTCAAAGAGATGTCAGCGTCAGTGAAAGGGCCCGATACGGCTGATGCCTGTCAGGGCTGCGGGATTTTTGGGTAGAATCACTGCGTCAACTGGAACGCTGAGGGCAATAAACACTCACGAGTAAGTTTTAGTCAGTAAAAGTCTGACATACGGGAGTTAATTGATGATTTCTTATCCCAAAAAGTGTGTAGTGCGATATTTTCATTAAGTTATAATAAATGAACAGAGAAAAGGGTGCGATAAAGCAAATTCTTTCCAATTTATCAACTGTTTACATTAGTGAAAACAAAAGAAAATAACCGAGAGGCCTGACCATAAACCAGTAGTCACATAAAACTGCCATGTCGATAACATTAAAACATCAACTTGTTTAAATATAGTCCGGCTTAATTATAACATGGACTCAGTACTAACACGCATATTAAGAAAGTACAAAAATTTAGAATGTGGTGACGAATTTTAGAAAGAGATTTAACAACTCTTTCAGGCAAGCTTTTCTCCAAATGGTTAGAGGATGCCTATGTATGGGCTCTCTGGAGACTGAAATGTCTACTGTGTATGTGTCTTTCATAAGTTGACAGTTTGACAACTGTCTTGACGCAGAACAGTTTATTTAGAAAAATCGAAATGAAATATTGTGTTTTAAGATCTCAGAAACCTCAATGAATGGTTTCTTTACTTGGAAACATTTTTTAATCTCTTTCTATGGAAATTAATCAAAATAATGTTTCTCCCCTCCCTGGTTGAAGCGAGAGCATTTAAAGATATACGGAACAGAGTGTAAAGTCCCACATGTATACCTCCGATGAAAAGGGAGGATTCTCTGACCAGACTGGTTGTTTGGTTGCCAACTCTGGTTTCGGCAACTGCCCGATAGATGATTTCGGGCTGTCTTATCTGTTCAAATCGCACGGAGAACTTTAATTTCGCGTTTTTTTTTTGTAGATTTTAAATGACGGCATAGATGTTGCTACATTTTTTTTCAAGTGGTGAATGATCAGAATGACTTTTCCCGCTCTTGGGCGTGAGCGTGAGGGCTTGCCAGATTTTGCGAGACTTTTACGGTCATGAGCTTCCCTTTCGGAATCCAATTCATGGCTCAGGAATCAAAACGTGGTATAGTCCAAAGATTAAAAACTATAGCAGCAGTAGTAGCAAAGAAAACTCAAACAGCACCTAAGCAAGGCACAGACTGAATTCATTTATGTGAACTACAGGAAAAAGTACTTATTTCAAGTAGGCGGCAACAGCACGTCAAAGGCGGCTTGTCAAAGGCAATGTCGAGGCCGACACTCGCCACAAAGGCTGAACGCGTTGCTAACTGCTGGTGTGCAAAACTGACGCTTAGCTTGTTCACGCGATTTAACTAATGTTAACCCTTTTATTTCGGAATGTGTGGTTGCATAAAAGTTGCGCATATTCATATTATGATGTTGACTGATCACAATATAGAATGCAGAATATGGATGAAAATTGAATTTGGAGATTAACTAATTGGGTTGTAGACTCAATTTCTTTATCATTTGCGTTAGAACTTTACTGGTTTTAAAGGGATCAATACGCAGCCAGGTAACCAACAAGGTTTCCTTTTATGACGTAGGTAAGCACTAAGAGAGGATTTCCCAAAATTCACCCCCTAAGTGGAGGAAATGCGGGTCTGAAGTTTGTATAGAGAAACTTGTGTAAGTTTTGCCCGCGTATGCGGACAAAGTCGCTGGTAGAAAGCTAGTCTTATTGTTCAGGGCTTCTACGCCACAGTAAAATTATATTGTGTACATCTATTACCGTGACAGATAAAAAACTACAGCGTATTAATCGAATAATGTACGCCCCCATTTACGCGCTAGTGTTGTAATGAATAGTCTACATCGGTAGCGAGCATGTGTTCACGCGATCTAGCCACATTACCACCACCTAATTAAAGTTTTTCTACCACTTCTGTCGTTGATGGAGTACATTGTTTTGGTTCAGTTCGCGTTAGCAATTTTAACCCAAGAAAACCGCTGGCAAAGAATATTATTTCTAACTTTTTTTTTGAGCTGGAGATCATCCAATGTGTTTTCTCCCGTTTTAGGATGGGATTTTGAGTGGTTAAAACAACACTAGTGTCTTTAAGTTGCCCTTTGAATTCAAGGAACATGGATTTTCTTTAGAAATTCCCGGAAACTTAGCGCACCAATGCCCTGCTGGACTCACATCGTTTACTGACAACTCTTTAACCCTAGAGTGGGCGCGTCTTCCCGCGTAACGTCAGTGGGCGCGTGGGGAGCATTTTGCCGCCCCTTTTCTATGACCATTCTAAGTAGGATTGCAGTTATTAAATTAATTTATTTTTGCAGGATTTTAATGAAATACTAATAAGTAATGAGAAATCAACTTATTTATTGAACTTTATTACATAAACTTTGATTTATAAAAGATTTTTGAAAACGCAATATTTTAATTGAATATTTTACCTTATCTCGCATTATCCTTTATGACACTCATTAAATTGGGAAAAACATAACATTTTTTTTTTATTTTATTCATCTACTGGGTGTGTTTTGTCAAAATAGTCTTCACAAAGTTATCTGCAATGTTCATTGCACAGTAATTTTGAGCGTCTGCAACATCCTTTTTCCAGTCGCGAAGATAACGCTTGTTTTATAGGTATATAGTGAAAATTTAGATTATCAAAGAAATATTTGATGTCTCAATAGACTACCTTATGGTATTATTATATGACCACACGGTAATCAGCCATGTAGTTTAGTTAGAACACCGCGATCTCTTTAACATACTGTCGGCCTAGCATCAATTATTTGATAATTTATACCAGCAGTATTCTTTGAGTTTTCGTTAAATACTTTTAAATCTTGAAATCAAAACACTTTTTCTTAGTTTTTATAATAAATGCACCGTAAAATATTGTCTACATTTCAATTTTACGAAAAAAAAATGACACAAATTTCACCTACGTTAGTGGGCGCGTGGTGAGCAAAATGCCGCCCGGTGATACCTGATGGTAATAAACTCCTCCTGTAGCGAAACCCCATACTCTGATGTCGTGCAGCTTTTAGGCACGAGTTGCGAACGAAAGTAGAGCCAGCTACTGAAAGACACAAACCTATTGGGCCATTGTTTTTGGAATTATCAAGGTTTTTTTGATGAGGGCGGCAAAATGCTCATAGCGCGCCCACTCTAGGGTTAAGGCGCATGTCGACGACTCGGCTTGGTTCAGACGGTTATCGGACAGCAAGCTACCCATTGCTCGCCGTCCGTAAGATCGCGCTTATGGCGGCTGATAGTCAGAACAGGTTCTACGGCGTACCTAGATTTCCTATCTTAACCTATCACATACCCGCGAAACGAGACACAATAGTAAGACAATAACAGCGCGGTCTCATGCGACCGGTCAGGGATTCATGAAATATGACAGGTTACCAGACAGCAAGCTACCCATTGTTCGCCATCTGCAAGCCCGCGCTTACGCTTGCTGGTAGTTGGGGTCTGAATCACGGTGTAGCTAGACTTCCCACTTCAAGACATGTTACAAATATATGTCAAACAAGCTATCAAGTTTGTCAATTACCTCAAATCAATTATGAACAGCAATAAATTCACTTTATCTACTTGTGACAGTTTACACCGCCTATCTTATCTCTGACAACGCTCTGTCTGTCTGCACTGGTCTTCACCGGCCGCGGCCTAATCTACGGTGTGTTTAAATTTTATTGACAAAGCAATTAGTCTGACGCATTTTGTGTTACTTTAACACATTTGGTATCTGTGATGTATTGCTGATAAATAATATGGAATGATGCAGCTGTTTTTCTGCGAACAATACACTTGTTTTATAAAGGCGAAAGGTTTTGAGTGTTATACACAGTCGTTTTTTACTTTATCATTTTCGAACGGGTGAACGGATTTCGTTGGGTACAAGGGTAGACGATGAAAACAGGATACTTTTTATCTCGGGAGTAGGTCCCTTGGGATAATTTTCTACCATCACGCGGCCGAAGCTGCTAGCAGCAGCTAGTTATAGGCAGTGCCAGTGGTGCCCAGGCTTAGGATGCAGACCCTTGGACTCTACTAGTGATTAACTCAACTTGAGCTAAATAATGACAGCTACACGTTTCAGACTTCGATGTTAAGCTACGTTTAGCGAGCTCCGTAGATGGTTAATTCATGAATCCCGACCGGTCCTATGAGACCGCGCTGTTATTGTTTTACTATTGTGTCTCGTTTTGTGGTTATGTGATAGGTTAAGGTAATCAATTTGAATAATTGCTTCAATACTTTTCTGTTGGGGTCTTGGGGATCGGCTTCCCGGCAAATTATCAAAGATCAAAAAATGAGGTATTTACTCCTTATTTTTTTTTCTTTGATAATTTAACAAAAGATTAAAAGTATTACAATTTTTACAAAAGATTGACAGTAGGTATTGGTTATCTTAATAGTAGAAATCAGCGTATTTCCAAGCATTAATGACTTCCGCAGTTCCCGCTCAGGAACCAGGAAAAGGTTTTAAATTACAGACGAATTTCAAAGAAACAGCTTTGAGCGAACATCAATCGTTTAGTCGCACGCATCTCAATATTTGTAAGATTTGGGTTAACGACGCTGAGGCCGTAAAATTTGGTCGGATGCAGATTTAACACCGCGCCGGTATATTAGGTTAGCAACTCAGGGAGTCAGCACTAAATCCCCATTTCCGAATTACTCGCCGGTTTCCGCATTAATATTTGAAGTAAACTAAAAACCGTTTAAATGTTGGTATTGAAGGAAGATTTAACTCGATCGTAACTTGAAATTCCGGACGGAAGCGATTTTTTTAGTTACGATTGTTACGAAGTCGCACTGTAGGTATTACCCGCTAGGACCCGCTAGGTCAGAATTACTGACTAAACCCACTTCTCTTCCTTCTTTGCCTTCGTTCTAGAGCCCTTTCGGGGGGTTCTCTTTCGTACAACCCAGGGCAAACGGATATAAGTTACTAACCAAGGCTATACTATCGCTATCTGTATTCTTTGGTTACTTGACAGTTTCCCTTTCCATCAAAATTGAATTTCTTCTAACTAAATTTTTAACGGATTTGTAAAATTCTTTGTCTTTGAATATTCGAATAAAGTTGCTTTTTTGGAAATAGTACCGAATAAAAAATATAGTCAAGTACGCAATTGTGTTATCTGTAATGTTGAATGAGGCCCAATAGACACTCATTGTCCTAATCCGGACTTCTTGAGTAAGACATCATTTACTTACACTTTGCTTAACCTACTCGTACTAATCGGATTACAAAATCACGAGACTCGTCAAAGACGGACTGAATCCCCGAAGAGTGGTGTTCTTAGAGATAACTTTAGCCATTACCTCATGGAGGAATTTGAGTTAAAAGCCGGTTGTAGGTTGTAGTCACAGGGTATTTTGTAGATGCCCGTCTTCACACATCCTATATACTTAAGAGCCTATTACACTACTCGATACGTCGACTCGTTACGTCTTACCTTTACTATACTACGCGGCATAGACTGACCGTTCGTAAAAACGAATGGTGTAATAGGCCTTAGTTTTCCAAAGAATAGGCAAATTGAAAATAGTAGTCCAATAATGGTCAATGACTTTCGATTAAGATGGTCAATGACTTTCGACATACATACGATTTTATATGGGTTTAATCAAACTAAATAAATTGTATTTTGAAAGATAATGTTGATATACGATTTATTTATGAATGTCAAGTAGAATCGATCGATTTATTATTCTACGTATGTTCAAAAGGAAAAACTGATTGACTGACATATTAATGTACAGCCGAAACTACTGAACTTTTTTCACACGGTTTTCTTTTATGACGTAAGCAAGCATTAAGAGATGATTTTCCAAAATTTACCCCCTGGAGGGAATCGGTGATCCAAAGTTTGTATGGAGAAACCAACAACGCGGGCGAAACCGCTGGCAGAAACTAGTTATTAATAAAGAAATAAAGAAAAAGAAATCGGATAGCAACTGTACTTAAATATAAAATTCCTAGATTACAATCAGCATTAAAATATATATTCGAAAAACAAATTAGCCATTTTATCAGCAGTGTCAAAAAGTTTATGTTCAACAAAGATAATGTAGTCTACCGTTCAGAAGCAACAGTAATATATGAATGATTCATTTTGATTAAAAACACGATTTTCAGGAAATACTGATAGAATCTTTGATTAATTTTATGTGTATATTAATGAGTGTTTTTGTTATTTCAAATACGTTACTAAGTTACCACGGGCTAGACTAGACTAGAATACAAATAAATAAGTTTACCGTGACCCCGAAGTGTCCGAAGATATTATAGGTAGATTATACATAATATAAAATGTCGAAACATTTTATTAAGCGGGAACTACATTAGACCGAAGCACACGTGGGCCTGATTTGTACGTATTCGGCGGGTCTCGTGGCGTGGGTCTAATGTAGCTCTACAAGTCTAGTTGCCATATAAAATGTATGGAGAACGACGCGCCCAGATTGGTGTACGTGGCCCACGTGTGCCCAAAATTTGTAAAGCTTTGATCTTTAAAAAATAATGGTCTGGCAACTTGAAGATTCCCTCCCGATAATTCTCAAAAACATGGGGTAAGGACAATACCGTATATTAGTATTGTAGCTATTTCAAATAGTTCTTACCTCAGTTCTTACAATGATTTACTTAGGTCTGTCAACCGATACAAATCTTATCGCTACGCTACGTAATCAGTGTTAGGTAACGTTAAAATAATGAAAGTAAGATTTCTTCTAAATAGTAACTTTTTAGTAAAGCATAACCAGCTTTATAAAGGTCCCACTGCTGGTACTCAGGCCTTTTCTCTAAGAGAGGGAATGGGCCGTAATCATCCACGCGGGCCCAGTGCGGATTGTAGGATGTCACATGTCTTCCAATTTTTGGTTTGGGCCATACGGGTTTCCTCACGATGTTTTTCTTTACCATTTTGAGAGCGTTGTCGTGCGTTTCCGAAACGCGGGACAGCATTGCTACAAGAAGACGCCGTGATTATTGTACCATCTTAGACCAAAGTGGTTGTCGTCCTAGGCGTTGTAACTGGCAGGCTGACTACGTAAAAACTCAACCGCAATAGTTTTCATACAGATAGATAAAGAAAATGGCGATTGTCTTCTTGACAGCTAAATATTATCGATATTTCTATTTACTTAACCGCTGATAATTAAGAATTTCGCACTATGACTACCAAGTTTCTTCTAAACCACACAACACGGTTACACATGCCTTCAAAGCATGTTTGTTTTGTTTCGAATATTTGACGAATTTCGAATTCATCAAGTTGGTTTTGATGAGTGGTTTAATTCGAGCAGTGTTAGGCCAGGCCACCTCTTTGGCTATCTTCGTTGCAGATCGCGTGGTGAGTAGCGTAGCTCGAACGTAGTTATACAAGTCCCAGTGTGGCCATAGAGATAATAGAACCATACGTTGGTTCGCTAGGAGCGTGTGTCTAAAGGTAGCATTCGGTTTTTAGCGACCCCGGCGAGTTCGCGCGACCCACTGTTTAGTATTTGTATGGCACCGGTCCCGATGCGGTTGCTTGGTTTGTTTACTAGTCTACTACTACGTCCCGGTTGCAGTCGCGGGCGCTAAGAAGTGAATGCTACCTTACCGCACGCAGCCTAGGACTAAGTAAAGCATCTATCTACGGAACACTGAACTGAGACGGGTTCTCAAGAAGCTGCGTGTTTTAGAAGGGGCGTTGACGGCTATCACGTCTTCCCGCAACCTGCCACGTAGCTACTTCAGAAGCCGTTTCATTTCGCCTGTAGCTATGTAGCTTCATATTTACCCAGTGTCGTGTTTACATCTCTGTTGTTCTGGTGTCCTCTAACATGCGTGCTTGCGCTCTGACAGTCGTGCGGCATCTGTGCGATGTTCCCGTCGTGCATGTCGCTGCTGTCGCGGCGGGGCGAGCAGCGCGCGCCGCGCCCCGGGCAGTCGGCCGTCGTGCTCAACGTGTACGACATGTACTGGACCAACTGGTAAGTGAAACTCAAGTGACAAGTGATATAATACCCGGCAAATAAGTTGGCAAGTTTCGCGCATGGTGCACAAAAAAGCGAATGAGCGAACGGGACGTAACGCAGTGCGGAGGCAAAAGTCGTCTAACACACCATTCATAAACTACTATTATAATACTGCACCAATCGCGTGCCGGATCGGCGCTACGTCATACCCCGCGTCCCGCTTGACCACCAAATAGATCTAAAAAACGATTTCTGCGCATTGCCAAGTTACGTGCCGCCGGTTATACACAGGGTATTAAACTACTTCCTACTGCTACTATATCGTGGCAGCGCAGTCCAGGACAAGAGGTACAGCATAGTTTGCAATTCGACTCCTCATCTACGTCCTGCAGTTCCGTGAACCCACTTACTCAAAGCGAGATTGCGTATTGGACCACGGAAGGAACCTGAATGGTAGGTTCAAGTTGCCCCTAAAACTGTCTGACCAATTATACCATAAGCCGGGAAAGCTATACAGCTTGTCTAGCCTACTGCGCGATAGAACGATAATAATAATGGTCGATCTCTACATCAGTGCTAATCTGACAGTGTAAACTGACCAACTATTTACAAAACATTTTAAGCCATGTTTACAAGTGTTTTCAAAATGGGTGAAGTCATATGCATAAATTTTGTCCAGGTACACGGCGGGCGCAGGTGTCGGGGTGTTCCACAGTGGGGTACAGGTTCACTCGTCGGAGTGGGCGTACGGGGGACATCCGTACGCCTTCACGGGCGTGTTCGAGATCACGCCGCGCGACGAGCGGGAGCTAGGCGAACAGTTTCGGTTCAGGTAGATATTATAGGCACTAAGACTGCAGTGGGGTACCTACACTCGCAGAGGCGTACGGGGGACAGCCGTACGCCTTCACCGGCGTGTTCGAGATCACGCCGCGCGACGAGCGGGAGCTAGGCGAACAGTTTCGGTTCAGGTAGATATTATAGCTACTAAGACTGCAGTGGGGTACCTACACTCGCAGAGGCGTACGGGAGACAGCCGTACGCCTTCACCGGCGTGTTCGAGATCACGCCGCGCGACGAGCGGGAGCTAGGCGAACAGTTTCGGTTCAGGTAGATATTATAGCTACTAAGACTGCAGTGGGGTACCTACACTCGCAGAGGCGTACGGGGGACAGCCGTACGCCTTCACCGGCGTGTTCGAGATCACGCCGCGCGACGAGCGGGAGCTAGGCGAACAGTTTCGGTTCAGGTAGATATTATAGCTACTAAGACTGCAGTGGGGTACCTACACTCGCAGAGGCGTACGGGGGACAGCCGTACGCCTTCACCGGCGTGTTCGAGATCACGCCGCGCGACGAGCGGGAGCTAGGCGAACAGTTTCGGTTCAGGTAGATATTATAGCTACTAAGACTGCAGTGGGGTACCTACACTCGCAGAGGCGTACGGGGGACAGCCGTACGCCTTCACCGGCGTGTTCGAGATCACGCCGCGCGACGAGCGGGAGCTAGGCGAACAGTTTCGGTTCAGGTAGATATTATAGCTACTAAGACTGCAGTGGGGTACCTACACTCGCAGAGGCGTACGGGGGACAGCCGTACGCCTTCACGGGCGTGTTCGAGATGACGCCGCGCGACGAGCGGGTGCTAGGCGAACAGTTTCGGTTCAGGTAGATATTATAGCTACTAAGACTGCTACAGTGGGGTAGCTACACTCGCAGAGGCGTACGGGGGACAGCCGTACGCCTTCACCGGCGTGTTCGAGATCACGCCGCGCGACGAGCGGGAGCTAGGCGAACAGTTTCGGTTCAGGTAGATATTATAGCTACTAAGACTGCTACAGTGGGGTAGCTACACTCGCAGAGGCGTACGGGGGACAGCCGTACGCCTTCACCGGCGTGTTCGAGATCACGCCGCGCGACGAGCGCGAGCTAGGCGAACAGTTTCGGTTCAGGTAGATATTATAGCTAACTACTAAGACTGACCATTAATTGTGGGGACACTTAGGGGAGGTCTATGTTCAACTGGACGTCTTTGGGCTGAAATGAAGTTCTTGATGATATATATTACAGTTTTTTTTAACTATGCGTAGGCTCGCGTTTGACCAGTATCTCTCCTGATGGTAAGCGATGATTTAGTCGACGATGGAGCACGCTTGTCTAGAAGTAACCTATGCACTCTTGACTTAAAGACTAAGTGTATGTGTTTGTTTGTATTTCAGACAAAGCGTGCACATAGGTTATACGGACTTCAGCGAAGAAGAAGTGAGACGACTCGTAGCAGAGCTGGGCAAACAGTTCCGCGGTGACAGGTATGGAACAATACTCATTATTATTTACTTTATCATAAAATAAGATTAGCATATATTTGCTCCAACGTAAGTACCATCGGCCAAAATTCCGCAAGCTCTCCTCAAGGACGATAATTGCGTAGCAAGACACACGGCTCGATCACTCGATTCGCGTTTCGTCGCTAGCTGCACCTGCTTAGGAATGTTTCCTTAACTGAGTATGCGCGATTTTTGACGACTTTTGTTATGTGTGTATTGTACAATCACACACGTCACAAAATAAATTGACAGCATGCAACAAATGTTAAAATACAAAATAATTCGTTTTGTTTGTAATGGAAACAATTACTTGCCTTGCTATAAATAATAATTTATTAATGTATCACACTTTAGGCATTGCGTTCCACGATCTCCGGGTTCCTAACAATAGGTTATCCTGCTTTGCGTTAAGCGGGAGTGTCTCACTCTTACTGACTAAAACGATTTGCCATGATTAAAAATAGCAACCTATTCTATTTACATTTCAAAGGTGGGTGATTTTTTTGCTATGGTTTGTTTTTTAATTGACACAAGTAATGTCAAATTTACTATAGGAATGACGCCAGTTCTTTTGTGTTGAAATGTCATTTTAGTCACCGGGTTTAAAAAGGATTAGGTACTTATCAGATTTTGAGGGCCCCGTGGTGCTGCCCCCTGCCTTTTCCTTTGATAGTTACGGTCATAAATGTTGGTAGATTTTTAGCCAAACATAAAATATTTTCGGCCATCAACACATGCTCGTAGTAAAACTAATTAACCAAATGTGTCAGTGATTACACCAATTACTGGAGTTATTACAAAACTATTAGTTTTTACTGCCAAGGTTACATACTAATAGATAACTGTTTTATATTAGCTTTTACAACCGTATTTGCCCGTGTGAAAGTAGAAAATTGTTCTACGAGATCATTTCCTTACTTATTTACTTTAACATTATTAACCTCCTGCGAGGAGCTCGTGGCTAGATAATAACAGCCGCACAAGTCGATCTTCAAAGTTAAGCAACGCTTGCCTAGGTTGGTCTGTGGATGGGTGATCTTAACATAACGAGTTTCCTCCGTGCCTCGGAAAGCACGTTAAGCCGTAGGTCCCGGCTGTCATTTGTGATCTTTGGCAGTCGTTACGGATAGTCAGAAGCCAGTAAATCTGACTCCAGTCTTGCCATGAATTACCGTGTTACCCCAGTTAATGGGTTGTGAAGGTCTGGTAGGCAGCCGCTCCTCGTAAAATACTGGTATTCAGCTAAATCCGGCTTAACTGGAAGCCGACCCCAATATAGTTGGGAAAAGGCTAGGCAGATGATTATAAACCTCCTGTGTCTTATCCACTCTTTTCTGCCTTAAGCCGCCAATCCTTTAGGAAGGAGTCGTAAATCGTCATGCCATCTCCTTCCGAGTCGCCGGCTCCTGCTGTTTAGAATCCATTCAGTTGCCTTCGCCTAATTTCGTTGCGACATGCGGCAGATGTGACCAGTTAAAAACATGTTTTTAAAATTTTTAAACAAAATAAGTACAAAACAAGATTAAAAATGATATATGAATATTTGTACGCCTAATGGCAAAGCATAGAGAACCAACGAAACTGTAACATCTCACACATGTGTATCTGTAACCTATGTTTACAAATAAATAATAAATAAATCTGAATCTGAATACAAAAGACAGCTCGGCAGTCATACACACATCTCACATGGCCACGGTAGTTGTTTCTAACTCGCTTCACGCTCAAACAGCTGAACGAATTTCCATGAAACTTAGTACACCAGTTGGCCATGTCCTGGAAAACCATACAGTCTTTTTATCCCAAGAGCCGGACAACTTATATCTACTATATAAAAAACTAGCTGTAGCCCACAACTTCGCCCGCGCACATAAAATATAGTCTATGTCACTCAGGAATACAGCAGCTTTCTATTGATGAAAAAAAATTAGCAATCGGACCAGTACTGCCACAGATTACCTCTTACAAACAAAAAAACAAACTTTATCTCTTTATTATTGTTACGCCGTGAAACTTGAGTACGCTATATCTTCGACGAAACCAAGAGTAGCATCAAATAATTAAAACGCATTGCTGTGCGAAGCTTCGAGAACAGGAGTACATACTCAGGCCTGGCAAATTCCAGAAAAGTCCGACATACGCTATTATTATTAGATGAAATTCAGTAGGTAGTTATGTGGGCGGATAAGGGAATTTGTACCTTCCGGTATTAGCAATAGAGTCGAAACTCGCATGTAAGGTGGTAGATAAGTACCTACTTACGAGAATAATAATAATGATTTATGGCCTCCCGATCAGACCCTATTGTTCTAGAATGTCCTTGAAACGTCGGTGTCGAGAGGTTTCGATGGCTTCGCATATAAATACGGGACCCCGGCTAGAAGCGAGGGCAGTTTGATTTCGTCAGCGATACAGAGCGAACTACCTAAGTGCTTGAAGTGATACCTAGCGACCTAAGCGATACTAAACGGAACTCTGAGTGTTTATAGTGATTGGTTATTTGTTGATTGGACTAATTTGTCATTGTTTGTGGTGAATAAAGTTATCTGCTAGTAAACCGGCATTTATTTACTCACGTTCGTAACAACTGGTGTCAGAAGTGAGATGCCATTACTACAGAGGGACGACGAACAGGGACCACGAACAAGGAGGCAAGTGGAGATGGATGCTGCACGTCAACGTCTGGAAGCGGAAGATCGGGCTGGTATGGGAGCAACGGCAGCTGCTGAGGCGCCAACAGGGCCATCCTCGGAAATGAACCTCGCCGCAGTGTTGGCCGCCATGCAAGCTAGTATGGAAGCTGCCCGCCGCGAACAAGAGGCTAACCAACGTAAGCTCCAGGACCTAATCGCGGCTAACCAGGAAGAAGCCCGCCGCGAACAGGAAGCTGCCCGCCGCGAACAAGAGGCTAACCAACGTAAGCTCCAAGACCTAATCGCGGCTAACCAGGAGGAAGCCCGCCGCGAGCAGGAGGAAGCCCGCCGGGATCAAGAGGCTAAGCAGAACCTGATCCTCGAAAAAATCGATCACGGCCTTGTCACGTTGGGCGAGAAAGTGAAAAATCTCACCTTAGAGGTCAAGGAGGTTTCCGCCCGAGCTGATAGCCTCGAAACCAGAATTGATGGCCACGAAGATCGCCTGCTGGACATCAACAAAAAAATTGTTAAGCTCGAAGCACGCGAACCCGTTGCTGTTAGCGCACCATCGCACACCCACTGTGCATCAGCCGCAAAATTTGATATGCCGCGTTTTGATGGCACGTCGTCCTGGACGGCTTTTAAGTACCAATTCCAAACACTGGTCAAGACGAACCGCTGGGATGATGACCAGTCTTTCGCGGCGTTAACTTTAGCCCTACGAGGGGACGCTCTGCTGGTCCTAGAGAACCTTCCTCCAGACGGCAGGACGTTGGAGCGTCTAATGGAGGGACTAGACACTCGCTATGGTGACAAGCACCTCGAACATGTTTTCCGCGCGCAACTTCGCGAGAGAACGCAGAGGTCGAACGAGAGCCTTCAGCAGTGGGGAGTAGAGGTTGAACGGCTGGTCCGGCGGGCATACATGTCGATGACACCGGAGATGGTGGAAGTAAATCTGGTGCAAGCATTCATCGACGGTCTACGGGATACTGAAGTCAGGGCTACGGTGCGACTCGGACACCACCAAACTCTGAAGAGTGCGATGGCCCACGCTTTGGAAGTGGAAGCCGTACGACAAGACTCACGTACGCACAGAGTTCGGGAAGTGGTGGTCTCACCTTCAGTGCAACCACGTCACCGAGAAGTGGCTTCGTCGGCAAAGTCCCGCTATATTCCGACGTGTTATGGATGTGGAGAAAAAGGGCACATTCGTACCGATTGCCCCAAGAGGAAGAGGGGAAGTGTGGACTCCGGAACTCAAGTTAACGAGGAGTCGTTAAACTAAATGTCGCCAGGGCCGCGGGGCGGGTGCTGGCTGGTCAACTGAAGGCCCCAACCATCACCATCAATCAAGTCCACAACGGAAATAGTTTGATCATCGAGGGAACGCTGAATCAACGTGCTTGCAATTTCACCGTTGACACCGGGGCGTCACGGACTATTATAAGACCTGAGTTGCTGAAACGCACCATCTTGTGGCAAACAGAAACCCCAGCCTACCGACTTCAGACAGCCACCGGCCAGCCAGTCTCCGTCCTCGGTGATACAGAAATCGAGTTTAAAATCGGTGATCAAGTGTACACCCATTCAGCGTTAATTGCGAATATTACCGACGATTGCATACTGGGTCTCGACTTCCTGCGGAATTACCGATGTGTTTTAGATATCGATAAAGGAGTATTGAAATTCCCAGACCAAGAAGTCTTCCTGCAAGGAATTAACACATGCAACCTCTATTGCTTAAAGGATACCACATTGGCTCCAAGAACGGAAACCTTAGTCGAAGTTAAATTTCCTAAGAAAATTAGGCAACGCAGATGTGTTATGGTTGAAGACATTGGCCGGCACCCGGAACTTATCACCGCGAGGACATTAGTTATGACGAAAGGAAGATCCAAGGTCAGGATTGTAAATCTTGGGAAAAAGGAGATCCAGTTGAAGAAAAACAGTGTTGTTGGAAGATGTGAAGAAGTGAAGTATCTCCGCCAAATCAACACATCTTCAGTAAAACAAGACGCAATAAAAGGTGAACCTGATCACATCCAGCAACTTCTGGAAAATTCTAAGAGTAATTTATCAGTTTCGGAACTACAGCAAGCCAAGGAATTTCTGCTACGGTTCCGGGATATCTTTGCAACGGGAAAAGATTGCGGAAGAACAGGTCTCGTCAAGCATGAGATAGATACAGGTGATGCTAGACCAATTAAACAGAGACCGCGCCGCATACCCTGGGCTAAAGAAACTGAGGTAGCAGAAATGGTAAAGGATATGGCTGATAGCGGAATAATTGAACCTTCTACGAGCCCATGGTCTTCTCCTGTCGTTCTGGTGAAGAAGAAGGACGGCAGTAACAGATTCTGTGTAGACTACAGAAGGCTGAATGATGTAACGAAGAAGGACAGTTATCCCTTGCCTAGGATAGACGACACACTGGATATGCTCAGTGGTATGAAGTGGTTTTCAACCATTGACTTGAAAAGTGGCTACTGGCAAGTGGAAATTAGCGAGAAAGATAAGGAAAAGACAGCGTTCAGTACAGGAATTGGCAACGGCCTGTGGCAATTTAACGTCATGCCTTTTGGATTGTGCAACGCTCCAGCGACGTTTGAACGCCTCATGGATAGAGTCATGGTGGGCCTTCTTGGTGACGTCTGTCTGGTATATTTGGATGACGTCATTATAATGGGCCGCACTTTTAAGGAACACCTGAGGAATATGGAGAAAGTATTCACCAGGATACGGGGGGCTAACCTAAAACTAAGCCCAAAGAAGTGTGCCCTGTTCAAGAAGGAGGTCAGCTACCTAGGACATGTCATCTGCGCCGATGGAGTGAGAACCGATCCTGAGAAGATAAAGGCTGTCCAACAGTGGCCGGCTCCAAAGAACAAAACAGAAGTACGTGCATTTCTAGGGTTGTGCACATACTACAGACGGTTTGTTATGAGTTTTTCGGACATTGCAAAACCTTTACATCAGCTGACTGAGGATAAACGAGATTTTATCTGGGACAAGAACTGTGAGTCAGCATTCAACGAACTAAAGCAACGGCTATGTGAAGCGCCTATACTGGGGTATCCGAGCAGAGATGGAAGATTTGTCGTCGATACCGACGCCAGCAACACAGGAATTGGTGGAGTGCTGTCGCAGGTGCAAGAAGATAGGCAAGTCGTGATCGCTTACTTCAGTAAGGCACTTTCAAAACCAGAAAGGAACTACTGCGTGACTCGACGAGAACTACTGGCTGTTGTAAAAACTTTGCAACATTTCCACAAGTACCTCATAGGGAGACAGTTTACGTTGAGGACGGACCACGCTGCATTGAAATGGCTTCTACAATTCAAAAACCCTGAGGGTCAAGTTGCAAGATGGCTAGAGCAGCTGCAGGAGTTCAACTTTGTGACGGAACATCGTAGTGGAAAAGGGCATAACAATGCTGACGCCCTGTCGCGACGTCCATGTAATGAGGACTGTAGACATTGCCAGCAAAATGAAGCCCGGGAACACGTGAACTTAATTAGGGCTGAAGGCAACTTTAAGAAGTCCCAGGAAGAAGATGACGATATTCGACCTATACTGGACTGGAAGCGTAGTGGAACTAGGCCTCAGTGGAATGAAGTATCGTCACATAGTCCTGTCACAAAGAGCTACTGGGCACAGTGGGACAGTTTAGTCCTAGAAAATGACGTGCTTTGTAGGAAATGGGAATCGAACGATGGCAAGGAGGTGACCACACAAGTGATAGTACCACGACGTGAAGTGGTCCCCCTGCTTCAGGATATACACGATGGCGCTTCTGGAGGACACCTGGGAATCAAGAAAACTCTACTGAAAGTGAGACAGCGGTATTACTGGCTCAATTGTAGAGAAGACATAGAGCAATGGTGTCGGAAATGTACAGCGTGCGCATCCGTGAAAGGACCACAGACTAGGAGCAGGGGCAAGCTTCAGTTGTACAATGTAGGAGCCCCATGGGAACGCATTGCCATCGACGTTGCTGGACCTTTCCCAGTGACAGATGACGGAAACAAATACATAGTGGTGATACAGGACTATTTCACAAAGTGGCCTGAAGTTTTCGCCATACCCAATCAGGAAGCGACGACAGTGGCGAAAAAGGTGGTCGAAGAAGTAGTATGTCGGTATGGCGCACCTTTGGAGATCCATTCCGATCAAGGCCGCAACTTCGAATCTGCGCTGTTCCAGGAAATGTGCACTCTTCTGGGGATTTACAAGACACGCACAACACCTGCGCACCCACAGTCGGACGGAATGGTGGAGAGGTTTAACCAGACCCTGGAGAATCACCTGGCTAAGGTTGTCGATGACCATCAGAAAGATTGGGACCGGTATATTCCACTATTTCTGATGTCTTATCGATCAGCAGTGCATGATAGCACGGGCCATACCCCAGCAAGAGTGAATTTCGGCAGGGAGATGAGACTTCCAGTCGATACCATAACCGGCGTGCCACCTGACAAGACTAAGCCAGTTACGGACTTCGTAAGTGACCTCCAAGATCAATTGGATGAAGTGCATAAACGAGTGCGTGAGAATAGCCTGCACACCAGCGTTAAAATGAAAAATCGATACGACCGCAATGCCAACGCCAAGGGATTTGAGGAAGGTGCACTGGTTTGGCTCCACAACCCACTTCGACGAAAAGGGAAGTCGCCGAAACTTCAAGCTCGATGGGAGGGACCCTACACCGTGATAAAAAGGATCAACGACGTTACCTACCGCATCAAGAAAGGATTACGAGGGAAACCTAAGGTAGTCCACGTGGATAGATTGGCGCCGTATCACGGATCTAATAATGCTCGGGACGAGCATGACTAAGAGGGGGGCACTGTTACGCCGTGAAACTTGAGTACGCTATATCTTCGACGAAACCAAGAGTAGCATCAAATAATTAAAACGCATTGCTGTGCGAAGCTTCGAGAACAGGAGTACATACTCAGGCCTGGCAAATTCCAGAAAAGTCCGACATACGCTATTATTATTAGATGAAATTCAGTAGGTAGTTATGTGGGCGGATAAGGGAATTTGTACCTTCCGGTATTAGCAATAGAGTCGAAACTCGCATGTAAGGTGGTAGATAAGTACCTGCTTACGAGAATAATAAGAATGATTTATGGCCTCCCGATCAGACCCTATTGTTCTAGAATGTCCTTGAAACGTCGGTGTCGAGAGGTTTCGATGGCTTCGCATATAAATACGGGACCCCGGCTAGAAGCGAGGGCAGTTTGATTTCGTCAGCGATACAGAGCGAACTACCTAAGTGCTTGAAGTGATACCTAGCGACCTAAGCGATACTAAACGGAACTCTGAGTGTTTATAGTGATTGGTTATTTGTTGATTGGACTAATTTGTCATTGTTTGTGGTGAATAAAGTTATCTGCTAGTAAACCGGCATTTATTTACTCACGTTCGTAACATTATATTAGTACTTTAGATTAATAAAATAAACATATTTTTCTTTCTTTCCTTTTTATTGTAGATCATTGTTTCTGGCACTGATCGTGTTGTTTTATCGCACGAATGCCAAAGGTTATCGCAGTCAGACAGAAGGATCGTTTTATTATTCTATTATAAATGTATATTAATACAATATTGTGTATTTAAATATAGGTAATTGTTTGTCGAGGTAGGAAAATTCGTTCTCCTGTTGTTGTAGTTATTCCTGTTGCGACAACGCAGGATACTCCGAGCATAGCCCTTTCCATTGCCCTTTGGAAGACTAAGGGTCAGCTCACACAGAGACACGACGCGACGCGACGCTCGTAAACATTTTAATAGAGTGACTCAAAATAGAACTTTATTTACTACACGAAAAGATACACATTTCATTGTGAGAATTTAGAATACGTTCAGTCGCGTGCGTGTAACCTAGACCCTATGCAAGCCCAAGAAATCTAGGCTAACCCTAATGCCATTGATAAGAAAAGAAAAACACGAGGAGGTCATATAGCCGCGGAGAATCTTAACACCGCGATTCAGGTTAGTGACGTAATAGATCAACGCCATCTATCGAGCAATTAAGAACTAATATTTAATAGAGTCAACTTAAATGTACGATTGTACTGCCATCTATAGATTTTTTGCGGCAACCTTTGCTTCGCTAAAATCGCGGTCATAACAAATTGCATCGTTTGAGCGCCATCTAGTGTAAACTAACTACAAATTATTTACGATATTGATAATATTAGTACTTACAATGTAAACAAGCAGTTTTTCTTCGTTTCTTACCACGAACAGATAACAGAACACACATAAGGCACATTATAGTTTATTTTGATTTACTTTATAGGTACATGAATTAAAAAAATACTTTTTGAATTCTAGTTCATAGTAGGCACTTATCTTTCTTTAAAAAAAGATGTTATATGAGCGTGACGATGAACGTTTTACATCAATTTATCTCTAAAACTTGATAGTATTTATTATGCCAATTAGTAAAGTCGTTACTCAGTCACACAGTTCACACACTTTGATTTCCAAATGTCTTTAAACATTCTTTCACATCGAACATTACACGCGTTTCCGAATTCATTTCATAGATTCATTGCATTTCAAGAAACTTTAGTTAGTTCAAAACCAAGCAATTTACACTTTACAGTAAGTAATAACTAAACACAAAACTTTAAACGACTGAACTTTTAAAATTGAATAAAACAAAACAAACAACCATTAATAGGTGAGGACTATTCCTAGAGCCTACAACCATTAATAGAGGAGGATAATTTCAGGTGAGGACACGTGGCTCGACTTAATTCTTACATCCACCCCCTCCCTTGTTTTTTCTCACGGCCAGTGGCCTGCACCTGGTTTTTCCCATCATGACCTAATTTTCCTATCTTATATCTTGAAACCTCCTAAAGTCCCCCCTAAAGTTTTGCACATGCGTTGTTTTGCCCGCATGGATGTTGATAAACTTCGCCAGGATGCGTCAAAACTAGACTGGGACCACCTTGCAACAGCAACATCTGTTGACGATAAGCTCTGCGTCTTTAATCGGACCGTCCTTGCGCTTTACGACAAGCACGCTCCTGTCAAGAGGGTTAAGCTTAAACGGCCACCCGCCCCTTGGATGACAACAGATGTCCGTTTGGCGATGAGGCGCAGGGATCGGGCCTTTCGTAAGTTTAAAAAAGACCGCTGTGCTGAAAATAGGGCTCTCTTCAAAGCTGCAAGAAATCGGTGTAATCAGGTGATACGCAACGCTAAACGCCGCCATATTCTAGAAAACATATCTTCTTCTTCTCCTGCTGATATCTGGAAATTCCTCGGAACTCTCGGTATCGGTAAACCACGGCATGTGGACTTCCCTAAAACAATCGCCCTGGATGATATCAACCGTCACTTCACAACCTCCTGTCATTTGGATTCCCAAATGTTGTCACAGACGGTTGATTTCATTTCTCGGCTACCAGGACCTATCATTGATCCATTCCAGTTCTCTCCAGTTACCTTAGATGAAATTAAAAAGATCATCCTGTCCGTTAAATCTAAGGCTGTGGGCCATGACGACATCAGTCGTTATATGATTTCCTTGATCCTCGACTTTCTTCTTCCTCCGATTACCCACATCATTAATTTTTCCCTTTGCTCAGGACAATTTCCATCCCTATGGCGTATGGCCTACGTACGTCCACTTCCTAAAATCTCTAACCCTTCCCTACCTAACCATTTTCGTCCAATTTCTATTCTTCCTTTCCTGTCCAAAGTGCTTGAGGCCTGCGTCCATAAGCAGTTTTCAGGATTTGTTCACCGTAACAACCTTGTTAGCTCATTTCAATCTGGATTCAGACCTGGCCATAGCACTGCCTCAGCTCTCCTCAAAGTGACTGGTGACATTAGAGAAGCTATGGAGGATACCAAGGTCACTATCTTGGTTCTAATTGATTTCTCAAATGCCTTTAATGCTGTCAGTCACGATATTCTTCTATCCATCCTTTCCCATCTTATGGTTTCGTCTGAGGCGTTGGAATGGTTCTCTTCTTATCTTCGGGGACGCCAGCAGTCAGTTCGCGTTGACGAGAATTCGTCGAGTTGGCGTGTTCTGGATTCTGGTGTTCCACAAGGCGGTATTCTTTCCCCCTTACTATTCTCCATTTTCATAAATTTTATAACTCTCTGTCTTCGGTGTTCGTATCATCTTTATGCCGATGATCTTCAATTATATACAGCTACACGGGTGGAAGGTTTGTCGGACGCTATAGAGGATGTAAATCGGGATTTGGACGCTATCAAGGATTGGTCTGATAGATTTGGGGTATCTGTAAACCCCTCAAAGTGTCAGGCTATCATCATCGGTAGCTCGCGCATGATGGGTAAAGTGGTAGTTAACTCCCTTCCTCCAATTATTTTTAATGGTGCCATCATCCCCATCTGTCCTAGCGTAAAAGATCTCGGTTTGCATCTAGACTCGACGCTTGGCTGGCAAAGTCAGGTTTCCAGTGTTTGCCAAAGAGTCAACGGGACTCTGCGGTGTCTGTATCGTCTGAGGAACTTTTTGCCCGTGAGGACGAAGACTATGCTTGTGCAAACTTTAATTTTCCCAATAATCGACTATGGTGACTTGTGCTACTTTGATCTTAACGCGGTGTTGCTGGATAAACTTGACAGGCTACTCAATAACTGCATCCGGTTCATATTTAACTTAAGAAAATATGACCATATTTCGAGTTTTAGAACTGAGCTCAAATGGATGCCCATTCGCCAGAGAAGAAATTTGCGCGCATTGACTACTCTTTTCTCTCTACTCAACTCTCCCAACCCTCCTTCTTATCTTATATCAAACTTTCAGTATCTATGTTCTTCTCATTCTAAAAATCTGAGCTCTTCTAACAATCTTTTACTTCTTTGTCCTTCCCATACTTCTGACTTTGTTCATTCTTCCTTTCATATACAGTCCATACTTCTGTGGAATGCGCTTCCTCTCGACATCAGGTCGGCTACCGGTCGGTATGCATTTAAGCGGAGATTAAGGAGTTATTTTCTTCACAAATAGCGGAGTCGTCTCAAAACCCCTTTCTTTTACTTTATATATATATACATATATATGTAGGTATATGTTACACACATCAAAAGTGTCTAGGGATCAACATATATTTTTGCAATAACTTTTCTCCTGATTGATATTAATTAAAATTTTCTTTAAGGATTCATCAAATAAAGTGTTTTCGTTTGTCACAGTAACGATAAACCAAGTCACCTTTGCATTAATAAAGAAATTTGCCATTTTCCTAATAAAGGGATTTTTGACATTTGAACCACTAACATTAAAGTTCGAAAAAAAGACTGAAATAACAGTTTTCTTTAAAATTTTATTGGGTAACTTAAACAATTAATAATCCGTGTTTCTACCGCGAACACTAACAACACAAGAACATCGGTTTGGCATACTCAAAATGAGTTCATCCAAATCACGCTGTGGAATGGCCGCCCATGTTCGTTGCAACAACAAAAAAAGGTCTTCTTGCGACTGGATACCCTCCATATTCGGCAGAGCTCTTCTCTGTAGCATATCCCATGCATGCTCAATCGGGTTCAAGTCTGGCGACTGAGCAGGCCAGGGCAGGACATTGATGTTAGCTGCGGCGAGAGTCTGTCTTACAACTCTTGCGGTGTGCGGTCGTGCATTATCATGCATTAACTGAAATAAGGGACCGATTTGCACTTGTAGAGGAACGATGACGTCTGATACAATCGTCTCAGCATAAATTTGAGCGTTGAGGTTGCCTCTGATCCAAATCAACTCAGTTCTTCCGCCGATCCAAATACCCGCCCATACCATGATGGTTCCACCACTATAAGGATGGACTTCCTGGCAGGATTTTAATCGCTGTTGGCGTCCAGGGGTTCTCCAGTGTCGTATACGTCTTGTATCCGGTCTCATACCAAAACGAGACTCATCAGAAAAGCACACGAAACGCCATTGTTCTTCTGCCCAATTTCTGTGTTCAAGAGCCCATTGATATCGAATCCTACGATTGTGCATTGCTATAGGTGGTACCCGTAGCGGTCTTCGGGAATGAAGGTTCACTTCATGCAAGCGGTTTCTGACTGTTTGGTCGCTAATTAAGTTCCCTGAAGAGTGATGAAGCCTCACGGCTAACATTATGGCGGTTATTGTTGGAGCTCTTCGAGTTAAGATTTGAATGTATCGGTCTTGTCTCCGTGTGGTGCAGCGATACCGTCCTCCATGGCGCTCAGCCACGGTACCAGTGCTTCGGTAATGTGTCCAAAGTCGACTGATAACACTCTGACTTGTATTGAGAGCTAAAGCCACAGTACGTTGCCGGGAACCAGCTTCTATCATTCCCACGGCTCTGAGCATT
This sequence comes from Mythimna separata, assembly GCA_030763345.1. NCBI lineage: Eukaryota > Metazoa > Arthropoda > Insecta > Lepidoptera > Noctuidae > Mythimna > Mythimna separata. The sequence continues at coordinate 11,627,865 of CM061190.1, forward strand.
TCTTCCCTGCTTAAATGACGTCGCCGCTCCATAATAACGTTGGTTTTAATCAGTAGTAGGGAAACAGTAGCACTAATAATGTCTTCAATGCGTTGTATGTTTTTATAGGGAAAATATTGACAGCTGATTTTCATCTTTTACTCGAATTTGATTCACAGTTCCTGATTCAAATTATGAAATGCACCAAAAAGGATCCATATAAATTTATAAAATCATAAATTTATTACAAAGCCACATCTCAATCTCAAGAAATCCGCATAAAAATGCTTGATCCCTAGACACTTTTGATGTGTGTATATTAATATTTGTGTATGTTTATTTTACCTATATTTAGTTTTTTTATCTTAATAGGTTTTTTTTTAATGCACCTACCATGCTTTCTCTTCACCACCCTTGGTTGACTGGTAGAGAATGCCCAAGGCATTAAGTCCGCCTTTGTACCATTATGTGCAAGATGTTTAAATAAATAAAATAAATAAATAAATAATAGCAATTGAAACTACATTGAAGTTAGCAACATTTCAAAAACGTAATTTGCGCAAGTTTACTGCGCATGTCATAGTAGACACTCGTAATTTTCGTGAACTTACAAATTCTCATTCATTAAAAATCTGAAGTCAGGCTTATCCGCTAGAACAAATTTAAAAATTTGTACTTGCACACAGTATCAAATTTTACCCACACTCAGTCACATTTTTACGTTTTTATAGAACAGACAGAGATGGAATTTAAGCCAGATACGGAAGCCAGTGTGTCGTTTGAGACAGAAACACACTGGTGTCTTGTGGTTGTGATCTCTTTCTATTTTTAAGTGTTAGAGTGAGATGGGAGAGAATGCTCAAGGCGGCAACATTGCATAATTGAATGAATGAATTTCGTATTGAACACGAATTGGCAACTAAGCGTAGCCACATAGGCGCGCGAAGTTTAAAGTTTTGATTTAGATTGCGCGCGAAGTTTAAAGTTATGATTTTTAATAAATTAATTTATTTGTTGTTTTCTATGCTTTAGGTGTTAGTTATTATTTAGCCATTACAAGCCGGGCTTATTTACATGTATTGGCCTTCCGCCTCTGAATACGTTGCTTCATGCAGCGCTGCGCCTCGTGACGCCGCGCGGCGTCTTTCAATACTCACTGGACATAGAATTTCGTGTGGAAACACTGTGGTATATTAGATGAGAAGATACCGCGCAGCTTCCCGAACGCTGCCCAGGCGAGGCGGACTGACTTCCTTCTTCTCGAAGCGATAGTATACATTCCCTCAAAGTCCAGTGGGTTGCCATGTTTATAGAGGCGTCTGTGACGTTGTTTAAGAGCAATAGCGCACTAGCGGCTGGTCCGCAGCGGCCAGGTCGCGGCGGCCATCGAGATACATAACTACATTAGTATGAAATCGCCATAGAGCGCGCGCACCTGACCACACGCGGCCAGCGGCCACAAGTGAGCGGGCTCTCTGGCGATTTCATACTAATGTTTGTTTCTCGATGGCCCTGCGGCCGCTAGTGCGCTGTTGCTCTTAGGTCCACCGAAGTGCATTTGCACTGTAGTTTACATTTGTAGGGACACTTCAAGCACTCTAATAAGTAGGCTACCGTTTGGTCAGGAGCACCGCACTTGGGTGTTCGAGGGGTTTATAACTTTCATCTTTATAGCAATAGTGTGATTATATGTGGATAATCTATCTGTTTCAGGTACCACCTTATGAACAACAACTGCAATCACTTCACCTCAGCGTTTTGTTTGGTGAGTCATTCATTTATCTATTTACAACTATACTCTATTAGAAAAGAAATTTAATGAAACTTGTTTTACCGTCCGTTCAAACGATTTTGAATTTTATTGAGTTGGTGACATGACAAATGACGGCTGCAGAAAAAGTTGGTATTGTAACCACTTTTTTTGCTTTTAATGTCATCCTTATGTCTACGGAATGGAAGTCAAAATTGGTTGAACGGCCAGTAACATAAGTTTCTTTTGTTTTCTTTTCTTATAGTAAATAGAGTATATACAACTAGAATCGGCTAGCCGCTTCGCCCGTGTGAATGTGGAAATATATGACCTATGTCACTCAGTGATAAAGAAGCACTCAAATATTATTTTTATAGGGCGGGAAATGACTTCTCCCGTACCAGGATAGAGCGAAAGGGCGTGTCAGATTTTTACTGACTAAAATTCACCTATGTTCCATCATTTTTATCTTCTTTCGATCAAAACCATAATAGTTTTGACTTATTAAGAATTTTGAGTATAAAATAATATTACTTACAGATTTTAGTAAATAATCTTTTGTAATCTAACCATTTATTCCAGAGATAAACTCTCAATTTTCAGAGATTTACGACGTTTACAATATTAGTTTAGATACCATATTTATTATTCATTGGTATTGCAAATATAACTTTGTAATAAATGCTCTGTTGTGATAGCAAATATGTCAGTGGAATTCTAAAGGGAAAATGTGTTCAGTAGGCAATTCTAGACTATTATTACTTTTTTATATTCATCTAAATATACACTCATAATAATTTATATGTAAATAAAATCTTCTTTTCGAAACGATGTTAAACTCGTCAAATTGTTTGTGCCCAGTAGGTTGCTACGTTAACTGCAACTCCTCTCGCGCCGGGCCCTGGTACAGGCCATGGTCCAGAGCGAGGAGGAGTGGCAGGCGGTCGCATCCTTCTGCGAACCAGTAATGCTAGCGAAGGAGGCGGCCGCACGCGAGAGGGCACGTCCCCGCCGCCGGGATTCTGATCCCGATTTCAAGCCACCGTAGGCGCATGCTTGCGGACGGCGAGCAATGGGTAGCTCGCCGTCCGGACGTCTGGTAACAATCCGGACCAAGCCCATGTCGTCGACGGCGCGTATTGTTCCACGCGCACCTCAAAGAGATGTCAGCAAACTGTAGGGACCCGACAGGGTCGAAGCCTTCTGGGGCCTGGGTTGACGAAAGAGATCCCCGGGACCCCGGAATTAGGGCAAAGAAGGAACCTGGTTGGAAGGAGTGGGTTTTAGTCAGTAAAAGTCTGACACGCCCTCCCGCTCCGTCCGAGCGGGAGAAGTCATTTTGATGATTCCCCTACAAGAAAAAAAAAAAGGGTGTCGGAAACAACCTCCTAAAAATACGAGCCGCAATGCAATTACGCATTTAGTATGCAACACCGCTATAAATTATTGTTTTACATCCGTTGCGTCACAGCCTCAGTTTCAGTTGACAATTAGCATCAGGCAACAGTTGTCTGGCATTTATGCTGCATAGCATAGCAGCAGCCTTATAATGTTCCCACTGCTGGGACTCAGGCCTCCTCTCTAGGAGAGGGAATGGACCGTAATCCACCACGCGGCCCAGTGCGTGTTGGTGGATGTCACATGTCTACAAATTTTTGGTTCTAGGATATGCCGGTTTCCTCACGATGTTTTTTTCACCGTTTTGAGAGCAGCGGTGATGAAATAAATTACACAAAATAATTCGCCTGGCTGGGTTTGAACCCGCGACCTACAACTTGTAAATCAGGGCAGTTATGACTGGGCCACCACTGCTCTCATTTATGCTGAATTAGACCTATTTTTCCGCCTTGAAGCACACAATATAATTTAAATGGCAAAATACACGATACGCGAGTAATTCCTAGTGTAAAGCAATGTTTTACAAATAAAAAGTATCAAAATCGGTCAAGGCGATATCCATTATTGTGAGAGTTACAAACAAACCACATCTAATTTATTACAAGTCGCAAAGCCGACAAGGTGACAAAGTTTTAACATAATATTAAGTTATAATAAATACTTGTTTATTAGGCTCTATACACACGTACCTGCCACACCACATCGCAGCAACAAAAAGTGGTTATGTGTGAATAGTGTCGTTGCAGCTTCTTACAGTTGCGTTGTAGTAACTACAAATGTCGAAGTAGTTGCATCATAGTTATGTTGTAGCTAGTGTTTTTTGCAGACAGATTGACTTGCGATGTCACTCATGGTTGCGATGTACCGTAGATATGAACCACACGGTTGCGTTCAACGACAAGGGCTTCGATTCATGACTTCGAAGCTCATCATCACATCATAACTATATTTCTATGGGAACTATTCGACAGACCTTCCAATCAAAAGAATAATTATTTCAAAGTCGTCCATAATTGACCAAGAAATCGGTGAAAACATGGATTTAAAAAATTCAGTCGTACATAGAACCTCCTCCCTTTGGAAGTCGGTTAAAAATAGTGCCCAACTATCTACGTATTTTTGTTATGTGGTTGTGGTGCGTCTGAATATACCCTTATTATGAATGTAACATGCCTGCAAGTTTGGCATTATCATGTAAATCTCTATGATTCATTGTCTCGATGATTTGAAGGTTATCAAAGGTTATGTGCCAACGTAGCACGTTGGTCCAATGAACAATTGTTCTGAGCGACTGTTAGCACAGTGGTTGAGCGAATGACTGCTGCGCTGAGAATCGCAGGTTCGATTGTTGCATGAAATGAATATTCTTGTGCAAATGACGCAACATAGAAAGGTTTTATTCAGTAAAAGTCTAACTCGCTCTCGCTTCACCCGGAGCGACAGAAGTTATTTGATGATTTCCGACCTCAAAAAAACTATACCCAATATCGCATAATCTTAAATAAATATTAAAGGGGAAGTTAATTGATTGACATATCAACGCATAGCCGAAACTGCAGGGAGGAGCGTGAAAGGAGATTGCCACGGGGCGGGTCCCTTTTGTGCTATCGTGTACCTGTTTGGCATAATAACCTAAAAATATTATTTATATTTTTGTGTGCAAATTATTTTTTACATAATTTTTCATAAACTAATGGAATTAAAGTAATAGAGACATAATTCCATGCTCATGGTGATGTTTAATCTGTCAATTTGTAATTATAATCTACATTTTTTAAACAGAAAAATAATGATATCTCCTGAACCTGGGTGGCACAATGAAAAAAGGTTTCCGATTATGAAAATGCTATGTTTTTACTATTAGGTAAAATAAAAATCTTCAGGGCACAAGCATTTTCCACTGGGACCCAACTTCCCTTACAAAACGGGCATTCTCCTTTAGCACCAGATTTCCTTTTATGACGTAAGCGAGCATTAAGAGAAGATTTTTCAAAATTCACCCCCTAAGAGGAGAAGCGAGGGTCCATAGTTTGTAATGTATGAGGAAATCTACCATCACGCGGACGAAGCCGCTGGCAGAACCTAGTATACAATATCAGTTAACAACTCTGACTAATGAACTACAATAAAATTAAATTAACCAATCATCCTCCCTTCAAAATACCCATCACTCACAATACCCATCAAAACTCAAATCAATCAATACCCAGACAAGTTTAAAACAAACAAGCTAACGCTTACGGAACCGGCGATTAATATGTAATGACTGGGAGTCAATTATGTGCGACACAATAGCGCTATTAGCGATAATGCGGTATTATCAGCGATGTAGGCGGCATGACCACGTGTGAGCGGAACACGCAAGGCGAGAGAGCTAGGATTTATATCTAACACTAGCTGCTGAAAGTGAGGAGCTCGTGGCTAGATAATAACAGCCGCACAGGTCGATCTTCAAGGTTAAGCAACGCTTGCCAATTTTGGTCTGTGGATGGGTGATCTTGACATAACGAGTTTCCTACGTGCCTCGGAAAGCACATTAAGCCGTGGGTCCCGGCTGTCATCATCATCTGCCTAGCCTTTTTCCCAACTATATTGGGGTCGGCTTCCAGTCAAGCCGGATTTAGCTGAATACCAGTATTTTACGAGGAGCGGCTGCCTACCAGACCTCCACAACCCATTAACTGGAGTAATACGGTCCTTAATGGCAAGACTGGAGTCAGATTTACTGGCTTCTGACTATCCGTAACGACTGCCAAAGATCACCAAATGACAACCGGGACCAACGGCTTAACGTGCTTTCCGAGGCACGGAGGAAACTCGTTATGTCTAACACTAACTGCTGAACGGAAAATCCGAAACTTTGTCACCGTGTCCCCCGATCGAAGGCAACGAAGGAACGGGGTAGGGGTTTAATCAGTAAGAGTCTGACACGCCCTCCCGCTCCGCCCAAGAGTGGGAGAAGTCATTCTGATGATTCCCCTGCCGGAAAAAAAACACTAGCTGCTGAAAATTGAAAATTTTCCTTAGGGAACATACTCCAGGGATAAAACAGTGTACCATAATTATGTTATTCCAGAACATGGACTACTCTTGTACCAAAATTCATCCAAATCCGTTCGAGAGTGAAGAAGTAACAAATATATACACACACAAACCTAGTTGCTGCCAGTGACTTCACGCGCGTGGTAGTAAACAATTATCCCAAGGGAACATACTGAAGGGCAAAGGGCCTTTTGCCCTTCAGTATAAAGCAAAGCAGCATATTTTCAGAGGTATTCCAGCATCCCTGCAAATATTAATAAAAAAACCGAAGCTTTCAGCTACAGTTTTCAGGATGTTGTTTTGACTGTCCCTCACTCTCAATAGTTTTTTTGCGTTCGTATAGTCGCCTTGAAACCGTCGGTACGGGCTTGTGCAAACATTTCCGATGCGCTACATTTACGAGATAGCCAACATCTTGAAAGCATTATTATATTGGACGCGCAGGACATCTAACGAACTCATCTCTTAGTATACTTAACCCATTAAAGGACCTTTGAGAATCTAGTATTTGCTGTAAGTCTATAGCAAAACACTATTCTCATACTTTTAATTCTTTATTGTGCACAAAAAAACTTCCTGCCCTATTCACATATTGATTAGAACCCCAAACAACATAACAAAGGTACCTTATTATGTTATTATATAGGTATATATAATAACCACGTAAGGTTACAACTACTACATCACAGGACTAGGGCAGGACATCACAGGAGAGGGTAGGGCATCGCTAACCAGCGATGCGTGATGGTGAGAGGTTTTATTCGATTGCTTCGACTTTGACTCGAGTCCGACTCTGTCTATTATTACGACTGGCGCATGATGCATTCATTCGCGAATTATTCTTCGATGGTTCAGAGTTTTCGAACAACCGAAAAGATTTTTTTTTCTGGTAGGGGAATCATCAGAATGACTTCTCCCGCTCTTGGGCGGAGCAGGAGGGCGTGTCAGACTCTTACTGACTAAACCCCTACCCCGTTCCTTCGTTGCCTTCGTTCTGGGGGGGACTCGGTGTCAACCTTTAGGAATACCACGTGTTCCCCCCAACAACCGAAAAGTAACAATCGAAAAAGATCTCGATTATTTTGTAGAAGCGAGACGATGATTGACTCGATAGTTTATTTTAACAACCCCGATTCTTTCGCTTGTTAAATAAAACACCATCTCGGAATCGCCTGTCCCGTCAACCGCAATCAATGTCAACATTGATATTTCATTCCGTATCATTATTTCCATTTTATTGTTTTCTAATCTGAATTCCGCTCGTCGACTATGAGAGCAGGCGCCTCGTGTTGAGATAACGTTCGTTTCCGATATCCCGCCTGCCTCAGTGCTGTCATTATCATAGAACAGTGATACGGGGTCTATTTTAAATCTTGAGCGACCTTTGACATAGTAGTTGTGGTTCATTGTACAGATTACTAGCGATTTGCTCTGGGTTCACACTAGTGCTAATTATACAACATGTAACTGGGATAATACACGCCTTTATATGTATATCCCAATTAGAATACAGTGAAACCTGGTTAAGTGAGACATCAAGGGACCTGCAATGTCGTTTCACTTATAGAGGTATTCCATTTACCCAGTGTCTCAGATATACAGGTATAAATAAATATCTGTTTCATTTACAGAGGGTTCCATTAATAGAGGTGAGAATACAGGTTATTTCAGTTATACAGGTGCGATCATTAAATAAAATAACGTGTTATGTATGTAAATTAGTTTTAGTAAAAAAAAATAGTACTGAAAGGTAATCATACAAATGTAATCAACAAAAATATTCAAGCACGTTTTTACACGTAATATGTACGAATATGGAAACAGAATGTATCAATTATAAAAATCTGTCATTTTAGTTTGTCGTTTGGAAGTATCAGCCATCAGATGTTTTTCGATGTTATAAATTCTATCAAATATGCTTTGGTCACCAATTGATGACATTTCAAAATAACTGTGCAAAGTTTCTAGTGCTTTTACTGCTTCGCGTTTAGAAATTTTTACTAAATTTACTTCCGCGCTCATTTCATCGTCTTCTTCTTCATTTTAGAAGAAATAAGAATAAGAATGAATAAGAATGAGTAAACAAACAATGTTATCTCAGTTACAGAGGTTTATGCATATAAAATTTACTCGCTGTCTCAGTTATAGAGGTAACTATGATGATAAATCGAAAGAACAAATCCCAGATATACAGGTTTGCCTCGTCCCACTAACAGAGGTAATTCAGTGCCAAAGTGTTGGGACCTCAGCATGAGTTCCAGTTATGGAGGTTTCTCACTTATCCAGGTCCCACTTAACCAAGTTTCACTGTATTTGGTTATTTTTGAGGCTGAAATTTTACTTAAATGCACTTAGCAGTACATTTTTTTTTTTTGTAATGTTTGGTATTGCTATGTACGCAAACAAACACAAACATGCAGTGATGCAAACAAGAATTATCCAGAATAGAGTTTTATATTTATTTTTAAAATATTTTTTAGAATCTAAATAGCGTTTTTACAAAATCGGTGGTCTCGTAATTCATATTTGGAGGTACACTACACAATGAAAGTCTTTATTGTCTTCAGTAATGTGTTTGTATTCAACTTTACAATTGTATAAGCACAAGGTAAAGACTATACAAAATCGCACACGCTATCTCCTATTATGAGAGTAGTCTGGGTTTTTGCAATATGGCGGCAGATTCTGGTCTGACACCGGAAGCACATTTTTAGTGTGGCCACCTAAAATATTTAAATTGCTACGTAATACGCCACACATACAATCGTTGCCCTGAAACGCAAGGGTAAAATGTGTGGGTTTTAGATAGTAAGTCTGAGCCTTCTCGCTCCACCCAAAGCGGACGAAGTTGTATGATAAATAAGTTGATTACTAAGATTTGGCGCTGAGCCCCACAATGGAAGAAATGGAGGAGAAAACCTCGCCCGGCAGTGGGCTAGATATAATAATAATATAATATAATTATGTAGGAGGAATGTATTCATTGATGGTCTGTGTATGTTTCCAGGCGCTATGCGACCACGACATCCCGGCGTGGGTGAACCGGCTCGCGTACGTGAGCTCGTGCGTGCCCTTCCTGCAGCGGTGTCTGCCCAAGTGAGTCTCTATGTATATCCTCTCCCTTTACTTACGACTTGTCGGCGTGGGTGAACCGGCTCGCGTACGTGAGCTCGTGCGTGCCCTTCCTGCAGCGGTGTCTGCCCAAGTGAGTCTCTATGTATATCCTCTCCCTTTACTTACGACTTGTCGGCGTGGGTGAACCGGCTCGCGTACGTGAGCTCGTGCGTGCCCTTCCTGCAGCGGTGTCTGCCCAAGTGAGTCTCTATGTATATCCTCTCCCTTTACTTACGACTTGTCGGCGTGGGTGAACCGGCTCGCGTACGTGAGCTCGTGCGTGCCCTTCCTGCAGCGGTGTCTGCCCAAGTGAGTCTCTATGTATATCCTCTCCCTTTACTTACGACTTGTCGGCGTGGGTGAACCGGCTCGCGTACGTGAGCTCGTGCGTGCCCTTCCTGCAGCGGTGTCTGCCCAAGTGAGTCTCTATGTATATCCTCTCCTTTTACTTTACTTCTTTTATATTGTTTTTATGCCATGCATGGTTATTCTATCTCATCAAAGAAGGTAGGCCTAGAACGTGTAAGTAGGTTCACGTACAATTCGGTCACATTCACTTGACGCATCTCTGAAATGCGAGCATCCCTCTGCTTCCCACCGCATTCCCTTAGCTCGCCCGGCAAGTGTCAGGTATGGTCAGCATCTTTGTTACCGATACGCGCGTCGATAATTTGGATAGTTCTTTGTTTTTGTTATGTATATTATTTTTGGACATTATTTCATCGACGCCAAGCGTCAAGTTAATGTGGTCGAGTTGTACTTTAATGCATTATTTATCTGGCGCCTAGATGTATGAAATAGTTTGTGCGATGGCCGTGAGCCGTGACCTGGCTACTTTACTAACAGTATATTGTGGCTACTGTGCTTTAGAGAGTGGCTGACGCCGGCGGCGCTGCAGCACTCGCTGGCGGCGCACTCGCGCTCCTCCTCGCCGCAGACGCCGCAATAGCTAAGTGAGTACACCACCTTTTTAAACGTACAACTTTATTTTTTCCTTAATTTAGACTCTCGTCTGTTTTTGACCCTTAGGGCCTATTTCACAATGTCCGAGTAGCCACTACTTCCAGAATAAATTCAAAAATGGAACAGAATTTGCATGAAATTATCTACCAAGTAAGTTATCGGGAACTTAATCATAGGTGGTGAAACAGGCCCTTAGGCTAAAATGACATTACAAAACAAAAGAACTGGTATCATTCCTATAGTAAGTTATTTGTGTCAGTTTAGTCTCAGGGTATAAAAACAGACGATAGAAAAGCCCCTTTATGGACATCTATTCTTTATGTGAAAAGGTTACATATTTTCCAATATTTCTTTCCTTACAAAACTTAGCCTATTCTTTAGGTTTTGCAACGAACAGTATTTAATTTCTCTAATGGCCCTATTATCGTGGAGATAAGAATGGAAGGTCTTTGCCCTGCTGTAGGATAATACAGGCCATAAATTTAATAAAATACTTGCTTTTGAATCTTTTATTTCCTTGAATAACTGAACTGAACATCGTTGGGTTTGGTTAGAGGATTGGTCATTACAGTGCTTTTCAGTTTGGGAAATTCGCTAAAACCAAGCCAGTCAAGAATATTAATGTGAATGCTTCAGGTTAGCCCGCGAAATTCAAATTTTCTTACGTTTTTTGCAATTTCAAAGCCAGCGGTAGGTTGTATGAAGTTAAAAATACTTAAGCGAGCTAAGTGTAGAATCGTTCCTACACTTAGGTGAGCTTGGAGGCTTGTATTGATGATTTTTATGATTATAATTATGTTTTACAGTCGCTTAAGTATTTTTAACTTCATACAACCTACCACTGGCTTTCAAATAGCAAAAAACGCAAGAAAATTTGAATTTCGCGGGCTAACCTGAAGAATCCCCCTTAAGCTCTTTAGCCCATAGACTATGTAGCAAGAAGCGATGCGCGATGGCGAGAGGTTTTATTCGATTGTTCGAACATCTCGATGATTCTCGATTGTTTCGACTTTGACTCGAGCCCAACTCGGTCCGTTATTGCGACTGGTGCATGGCGCGTTCATTCGCAAGTTGTTCTTCGATGATTTAGAGTTTCCAGTGAGAGTGACTGATTCAAACAATTGAAAACTAGCAATCGATTCCTTTGACTCGAATCAATCGAAAAACCTCTCGATTATTTTGCAGAAAGACGAGTCAATGGTTTATTTTAACGACTATAATTTTTTCGATTGTTTAAACATCTCTGAATCGCCCATCGCTTGTAGTAAGTTGCTTGAACGTGTTACTAATATTATTTTTCTCTTTGTCATCAGAATATGTACTGTACTGTCGCAGTTAAGCAGTCAGAAGTGTTGTGCGAACTAATACATACTAGAAATAACGTTAGCTAGTACTTGTTTGGCGCATTGTCGATCGTTACTAGAGAGGCGGAGCCGCGGGACGCCGTCAAAAAAAACTTTAGTCGATTAAGTCTATGGTATGTTTAAAAATCGACTAAACGTACAAAAACGAAATAGTGACTCAAAAAAACGACTTCGACGCGACTCCGGCCTTTATATTATTATATTAATCTAATTGTAATTCTACTCTCGTGCTAATAACAACTGAGTTCTGTCTCCGAACTGAACGTGTGACAGAGACAACACTATTTCACTCAGTTCTTATTAACGAGCCTTATGAGTACTTGCAGTAGTGTTGTCCCCATTTAAGGGTTCCTATTTTAATGTGGAACTTATATTTAACGAATATTTAAAACGTAAACTTAACTTTGTGAAGGAATTGATCGTTTACATCATTTTATTTAAGTTATTATGTGGGTGAAAGGTTTCTTCTTTGATGATAATTATCTCTAAATTGATTCTTTTAAATTTATCTTGAGTGACAAAAGACAAAATATATTCAAATACATAGCTTATTGATTAAGATTTAAAGTAGATTTTTCATTAATTTTCAAATTCAAACATCGTCACATAGGTTATGTTAATTTATATACATTAATTATCATTTCGGCAAAGGGTGTGAGTTTATCTATATGTACATTATCATGTTTAGGCAACTCCTAAGTATAAGAATATCGGGTTTCTATATAAAAATACAAAAAAAAAAACTCCATTTTGTCGTTGTAAATGAGTAAAAAAGATGGCGGATGCATGTGTGTGTGAGTAAATATACGTAGATCATTGTAGTCCGTCCGTCAGATGTTGAAACAGGCGTGATCATTAATAATAGGTGCGTTTTCTATACTTCGTTATAACTATACGGGTCGAAGGACACATGCCAGTAACCCGCACGAAAGTATGCAAGTAGCTGGCATGCTATTGTGACGTCAGAGCTGCACACTTTTGTGCAAATTACAGGCATGTCTATTTCGACTTCACCTCTTACAAAGGGCAGTTTGATAGTATTTATAAGTATGATCTAGTTACTAAATAGAGATTTGGGCAGTTGTCAAGTCATTCGCAATTTTTTGCTGTGACGGTAGTCAGGAAAAGGAGTGTATTTAACTAAATTGTCTAACAATCTCGGAGCTGAGTTTTCATAATCAATTCACTTTTCACAACAGATCGGTTAGTGGAAAATGTTTTTAAATACAGAAGACAATAGTATCAAACTTCCCTTTGTAACGCAAAAAATTGGGGAAAATAAAAAAATATTTCTTGTTAATGTTAAAATAAATCGTTCGGAACGTGTGTATATTGTTATATTAATTTAAATATCTATAAAACGTATAGGCATAGATGTATCAGAGTTGCTACATGTGGAAAGTCATAGAATCGAAGTAGGTGTAGCGAAGCGTGGCTCAGCCAAACAAATATCAACATTGCAGCTCCAGTAATAAAGTTGAAAATATCAGAATAACTGCAAGCGTTAGCGGGCTCTAGCAGAAGTTTATTTGTTTTCGACCTTATTTCATGTAACTTAACGTTGATTTTTCATTGTTATTGCAAGGGTGAGGAAACGCAACACGATCGTGCGTAATCGTTCGAAAGATTACTGCAAAAAAATAACGATTTGTGACGAGGGTAGACGTAAAAGATCTATCTTAGTGTAGATACACATGAACAAAAAGAAATCTGCTAGGCAAAAAGTTCAGTCCCTCTGCTAATCCTTGTATGGAAAGCGGCGTGATATTCCAACGACACAGTGTAGAAGTCGAAAGCATTGGCGTAGTGGGGGTATCACGGGATGAAAATGTCATGAAATTTGCCGTTACGGTAAGGCAGCGTCATGGCATTCGACTCAACTTTACTGCCATTTTGTGCTAATAGCAGTTTTACATAAAATGGGTTGTGGAGGTCTGGTAGGCAGCCGCTCCTCGTAAAATACTGGTATTCAGCTAAACCCGGCTTGACTGGAAGCGACCCCAATATAGTTGAGAAAAGGCTAGGCAGATGATGATGAAGATGTTTTACATAAAAAAAATGTCAGCTCTCGCCGCGTTTCCTCCGCCTTAAGGATTTTTTAATAGGTATAAATAACTAAACTAAAAAAAAAAACACAAAATATTGAACAATATCACGCATCGCCTACAATTGAGATTGAAAATAGTCAGGTCTGCACTCAATTATACAAAGGTACAGATTTTGGCGTTACATGTGGAAGGGCCTCTCAACTCGACGTGTATACTATACATTTATATCGATACAACCGCAGTAACATATAGTTGTGTGAGGTGAAACATAGATTTGATTGTGTTGCCTTATCTAAATGATAAATACATTGTGTTTTTTTTAACTGATCATCATCATCATCATCTCAGCCAAAAGACGTCCACTGCTGGACATAGGCCTTCCCCAAGCGTTCCACGACGAACGGTCCTGTGCATCGCGCATCCATCGGATTCCGCGACCGATTCCCGATTCCCACTGATTACCCAGTTACATTATATTACATTATTAGGTTTCCAAAAAAATTGGATCAAATGTTTCCTTATAGTAATGGACTGTACACGATTATCTCCTTAAACGCTGAAATTCTTCTTCCTGCCCTTGTCCCATATTACTTGGGGTCAGCGCGTTTCTTTGGCCTCCCTCCCCCTCGAACGCTGACCAAGTAATAAAAAAAACACAATGTATTTATATCAAATCATCTCCTAAACAGTTGAGGGCTGACTTTTCAATAGTATTTTGAATAACTTTTATTATCTAAAGAATGTAAATGGCAGTTCAACATAATTATGTACTTCCAAAATGCAAACCGCCATCGCAATCGCCAAACAAAAATAATCGACTATTCGAAAGTTGGCCCTAAAACGCATTACCTACAGAGTGAGGTCGTCAGGATAAAACTAAAGTGCCCTTAGACAATGTGCATTTACTGGGTTACTTAGTATAATGGTATATATGTGTTACTTCTAAGATATCCGTGTCTCTCAGGATCGCAGCTTAGGGTTATGTCGTACGAGCGTAACCAGAGAAAACTCAACACTCGGACGAAAAGTACGCCGCTAAAAATGAGCCGAGAATATTCGATTTCGAAACAAACGTGGTACAAGTAGCGTTTTTTAATAAACGCTGCATGCTTTTTTAAATATAGAAATCAATGTGAGCTAAATAATTCAGTTGGATCTAAATTAGGTGACTTTGAAATTGTGAGCCACTCACTATTCAGTGTTACGCTTGTTCGGCCACATACAAAATGGAGCGTAATTTCGGTAACTCATTTTAAGTGGCGTAAATTACGCTAGTGCGACATCACTCTTAATTAAAAGCTTGTCATTTGAGAGCGCTCCACAAAACGTTTATAGCAATAAATAAAAGAGATAGAACATAAATAGAAAGAGACGACAATGTTAAGCGTTCAGTTATTTAATATTTAGAAGACAGTGCGTTGGTGACTAGTTAGGTTGTTGTTATTATAATCGAGGTCCTAACTAACCATAGATATGAGTGATAGACATATTTATAACATTACTAACATATAACCGTTCAATCTTTAATTTTCAAGAATGGCAACAAAATGCAAGTTAGCTTATTAAGAACTGTTATTTAGCTAGTTTCTCCTTGTTTTTGGATAGATAAATAAGTAAGCATATTTCTTAAATATTGAGTCCAAAGCTGACCGGTTCGAAAGTTATCATTCCATCAGAAACGGCGAAAGATTAGTAATTAATTGATAATTATATTTAAGCATAGCTACGATCCTGATATTTCACAAAAGTGCCATTGATTGATAAAATAATGGAAATTAGGTAAAATTAATTTATTAACTAAAAAAAAATTGTGTTATATTTGGCGGCCATTTTGATTTTGTGAGAATCTTTAGAAATTAATGAAAACCATCGTTTCTTAGTAATGTTTAGGATAATTGGCTTTATACAATATGAGCGAAACATGATTATTGTAATATAACCTTATTCTCAGCCTTTTTACTTGACAATGCGCCAACTAATAACGTATTTCAAATAGGAACACTTGTGCACGATCGTTACCTGCCGTTACTTAATTCATACAATTCAATAGAGAAATTATTTTCCGTACAGAATATAGAATGGGTGTACTCTGGATTGGTTTCAAATTGTATTTGAATCTCAATGAACGTAACAATTAAAAAAATATATACACCGTGTGTCAGAAATGCGATGAAATTTTTCGTTGGATTCTTCTTAAATAAAAATAATAAAAAACCCGTGTATTTTTGTTATCAAAAGCTACAAGAGCTTATGATATGTCTAGTTTCTGTGATTTATTTTTTTACGATTAAAATATTTTTTATGAAGTTATCAAAAAGTATCACGCAATGGGAAAATACCCAGTGAAAGGGGTAAAATGGTCGTTCTATTTTTTTTGAATTCTTTTAAGTATAAAGTACTTCTTTTACTAATTTTTTTTATGCTTGTTAAAAAAAAAATTAAAATTATAAGTGAAAAATAATATGAAAATCGTGCATCTTGTTCCCTTTGAAATACGTGTGAATCGTGTGTAAGTATCGGACTATAATGTGCCACGTCTCACCTCAGTGTTTCAAATTATGACATTTTTACAAGTTACGACTAGTTAGGTTACGTGGGGCCGCTGCGGCGCGCTGGCGACGGGCACTCGCTTATGTAGAGTTTGTACGAGCTGCTGCGTGTAGCCAGCTTTATTAGTTGCGTTTCTTTATGTATGTCTAGACTTTATACTGGTTAAGGCTCAGCGCAGACGAAGGAGTGTCATGCAGAGAATTCTCTTTAGTCATTCAATAATGGTCTTTAAAATAAGCGTCGTAAAGTCTAAATTTATACGAATATCAATGCAGACATTCAAGTAATGGTTTTCTCTTTAAAACTTCTTACAATAAGGTTTATTATTCAATTTCCTGTTAAATCCTCTATTCAGCAAACCTCTTAGGTCTGGGCTGAGCCAAAATCATTTACTCTTATATCAGTGTCGCAAATTCTGACTTCATTTGCGATCTTATATCTCTATTATTTTGTAAAAATCTTGTCAAGATTAGCAACTCATTAGTTTTACAGACAATCTTTTATCGCTAAGTTTACAAAGAGTTCCTAAGACTCATGACAATTATGGCGGGAATATTTAAAGTCGCACGTCCACCAGCGCGCCATAGCGGCACAAAATACTGTAGATTTTGGAACTATAAATAAAATAATACAGATAAAGAGTTAAAACTGTTGAATAACACTATAAAATATAACTGTTTAAGGTAGATATATTTTAAAACTTTTAATTTTTCAAAATGTAAGGGCAACTGTACTTGCATGTAAAACTAAGAAAAATAGTTAAATACACTTGTGTTAAAAATCTCATTTTCAGTTTAGAAAAGCGACGAAAATAATATTTTATGTCAATCAAAGCAATAAATAAAATAGTAGCTAAATTCCTTAGTCGCCCTGACAGCAGTGTAACATAATGTATAAAGAAATAAATAATATGTTAAAATATAAGATATATAACTGTCAAAAGAATAACTAATAAATAACTGCCATGTAATTGGATCATAACTAAACCAAAGAGTCCTCTGCACCGATTATTCCATCATCAAAAACGGGGTCACTACATCAATTTTAACTAGAGTTGTCACAAAATAATAGACACTTTTTGACATTTGAAGAAACTACTAAAGTAATCGCTAACCTATTAAAGTAATCGCAAAAAGAACACTCGCAATATTTATATTCCATCATATTATTTAACACTAATCTAATATTGCAAGTATTATTTTTGCGCTTTATTTAGTAGCATGGGATTTCTTCAAATGTCAAAATAGGCATATTATTTTTTGCCAACTTTATTATATTCAATTTCAAATTACAGTAGCTTTGCTTTGAAGATATTTGCTTAGTTATTTTTTTTTATAAGACCTTTGTAATTAGCAAATATCTTGCAATGTACTTTGTTTTGACGAGGTGTGCTATGCGATTCAAATGAGAATAGCATATTTTTTACTAACACGATTCATTTGCCGACCTACACTGAAATGTTAAAGGGATGGAGCTATATAGGGTGTATAGATCCATCTCTCTCGCTCGCATGACTGAAATTTTAACACGTCAAAGCAAGGCCCCTACTCTGTTCTAACGGCTTCATTTCATTGCGACATTCCTTTTGTAACCGTCTGTCCTTCATCCAAAATGTTTTTGTGAATTTAAAATTATACATAATATAAACTTGGTAAATAAACTATTGGTTATGTATGTATGGTTGACTCAAAGCTAACTCATAAGACGCGAGAGTTTGTCAGTTATTTACCAAAGTTTATTCTAGTTGTATCTACTTAGTGTTTGCATTTATTTTTACTTAACTTTTTGTGTGTGCATGTGCGTATCTTATTTATAAATTAAGGCCATATTTTTAGCAAATATATTTTATGTAACGCGTTTATCCCTTATGAACCTCGAAAAGGTATAGTTTTGAAATGTTTGTACAATTTATTTCTAGTTGTGAAAATATGTAGTTGTGAGTTGAATTTCAATTTGATGTCTTGCGTGTGGGATAAAGAAGTCTCTATTTTTATTATGATGTGGTAACTAAATGAGGATGTGACGAACTAATCTAGATGTTAAATAATATAACACTGTTACATACAAGTAAATCAATGTATATTCTATTCGGTGAGTCGGAAACGTGTTGTGGATGTTTTCCGCTCACTGAATGGCGATTTAACGGTTTTTCACAATATTGTCAGATTAAACTTTGACAATAGTATAATTTTTGAATGAATAAACTGTGTAAAAAGTTTGCAATCTTACGTTTTATTTTAAACTCCTACTCCTATTTAGTTTATTTCATAGAGCATAGGTTTAGATAGTGTTTGGTTTTCAATATTGCACCAGCTACAATGTCTCTTCATCACGCAAAAGTTGACTGGAAGAAAAGTTTAAGGGCCGGCGCTCAGTGCCGGCATGGCACGGCACGGCATGCCGCGGCATCTCTCGGCGTTCCGCCTAATCGCTGCGCAAGTTTCAACCATATTTTAACTAACTTAGCAATCATAATTCCTCGACACAAAATGACCCATTCCGTCTCGCGGGATGCAATGGCGCGTCGCGGCATCTCGTGGAATGAAACGATCTGACACGTCATGCCGCGGCATCTTGATATCGAAATAAAGTAACATGAATTCTAAACTCATTTGAATAAAATTCAAAATAAATTGATTAGTAATAAAATCCTTTGCCATGATACGCTGTGCCATGCCGGCAGTGGGCGCCGGCCCTAATGGCATAGATGGCGGGTTTCTAATTTGAATACCATTTTGAGTTAACGTCTGCGTCTCAAACCCTACTTATAGTCCGAGCCTGGGGCGTTAAAATCATGAAAACCTAGAATTTTGTTGACTGTGGGTGGATTTTAAAAAGAAAAACTGATATGTGAAGCTTCGATGAATCGAGGAAAACCCGAATCCATAGACCAAAAGTATAATTCAACTCTAGCAACATCCTGAGGCGCCATCTTGATACGGTATCTAAGCATAGATAGATAGACTTTGCAGTTGTGTGATGTGTTATAGTTGGCGCGAACCATGCAAGTATTACTGTGAGTGTTACCTCCTTATGTAAATATCTTAGTTTATCTCAACGTGGTATTTGTTGTTTCAGCGTAATTGATTCCTTTAGATGGAAAAATTAATGCCAACTACACAAACTTTGAAATCCTCGCTAAGGTGCTCGCCTATATTCTGTTCAATAATTCCGGAGACTAAAATGACATTTCAACACCAAAGAACTGGCGTCATTCCTATAGAAATTTTGACATTACTTATGTCAATTTAGTCTCCGGGTTTATTGAACAGAATATACGTCATATAAAGTTTTGCGCAACGCTCCTAGTCCCAGTAGTTTCGGCTGTGCGTTGATATTTCAGTCAGTCAATTTTTAGATTTTAAGAAATCTCTCTTATTCTCATAAAAACATGCCGCTTACTTGAGAACAACCATTATAATAAATATTTAAATATTAATTTAGGTTCGACCACATCCGACACAAAATAAAACTACCTGGAACTCGACGTTCCCAAATCCCAACGCTTTCATTTTTCGAATAATGACCGGTTGAGAGAAGGTTTCTTATTCTTGAGGGTATTTCAATATATGATTGTGGTCCTTCAAATGTAAGCATTTTTTTGGTAGAACTTATAAACTTGCTCGTCGTGTGCTTCGGTAATTAATTAGATTATGTATGTTTTTGTTTAGAATTTTTCTTTTATAGATGCTTAATTATGTTATAAATATGTAGTTGTTTTATATTCATTAATCTGGTAACTTTGTATTTCTCTGTCTTTATGTGTTTTTCCTTTTATCATTAGGTACTTGGTATAAAACAAAGTTGCTTCCCGCTGTCTGTCTGTCTGTCCGTCCTTATGGAGATACCTATGCTTAGATCTTTAAAACTACGCAACGGACAAAGTGATTCAAGAGGAAGGTTTTATATAATACATGCATAATATAGTAGAGTAACACTGAATAAGCAGTCACGGATTAACGCTACTTGATGCCCTAAGCAATCCACGCCTGTGGGCCCCCCTATCTCTATGTCAACTAGAATCGATCTTAACTTTTCAAATTAGTACTGGAAACTTATTTTGGCGTGTGATTTTTGGTGACGTGAGCGTGAGAGTGAGACGTAATGCCCTAAGGACGGTTTTTTTTGCTTCTTCTGGTTCCCCAGACGTGATGCCCTAGGCAATTGTATAATTTGATTAAGGGCTAATCCAGCACTGCTGATAAGTTTGCACCCATGCGAAGCCGAGGCGGGTCGCTAAATACTCGTACCCGTACAAAAACCCTTATATACTTTATTGACTGTCTTTCTGCCTCTCTGTTGTATACGCCGATACGTTTATCTTTTTGGCGTTAACGTTTGAATCCCCGACCGGTCCTATGAGACCGCGCTGTTATTGTTTTACTATTGTGTCTCGTTTCGCGGGTATCTGAGTAACTACAAACGATAAAACTAGCTCTCAAATGAGAACAGGTTGTATAGGCTACAGCTGAGCATTTAGTGCGCTACCAAGCTGTAGATAAGGAGCCTGTATGTTTATTAAACTGTTCGTCTACAGGACAATTCAATTATTTCCGTTTCGCCAGCAGAATCTTTCACCCTGGATATTTCGACGACAGGCCTTTTCAGCTTGGTTGGCATGGTTTGATAAGCCTATATCTCGTTTAGCTACAAATCTTTAAAAAAAAGTAGCATAGTCTATCCTTGGAGTTTAAGTTTGCTCCGTAACTTTCTTATTTATGTAGATAATATTTTTTTATATATCATAAACCAAGACTTGACAGCGATCCCACTTGATAGCAAGCAGTGATGCAATTGTTGACGATGAGGCGCACTATACTCCGTCGGTATAGGTAGTTAACCTCTTTAATATAAAAAGACATACCAAGATTGTTTACCTTTAGTTAACTACCTAAACCAACGGAGTATAGTTTAGCCTATTCACTCTAACCTTGAAGACACCCAAACTACTCTCGCCCCCTTTCATCTCTCCTACTCTCTACTAATAAGGGTGAGAAGTGATTCTCAGTTGACCATTTGAGCTATTGCCAAATTATTATGATTTTTATTATGTTTTTTTTATTTTGTATCTTCCAGGGAAAGATTCCCGATTCTTGATAGAAAGTATCTAAATGCTTTGAGCAATTAGCACTTCTTCTACATATACAAAATTCCTATAGGATAAACCAAGTGAAAAAAAAAAGAATTAACAAAATAAAAGAATGTGATCATCACTATTTTGCATAAACAGACCTCCTAATTTTCTTAGAATAAATCCAATAATTTTTTTACGCTTTATTATAATAATCAAGGAACTTCATTGAGAAAAAACAACAACAAAAAAAATATCACGCAAGAAAGTTGCAAATTAGTTCACATTTTGTAACTAGATGGTGTTGGCGTCGAGTTAGAAGTCGCTATGGTTTCGTTACCGCGGTTAGTATAAGTGTCTGAAGAAATAATTTTTCGACCTGCCCACAGAAGCTGGACATAGGCCTCTTCTATTATTATTTTTGATAGCGACTAGCGTTGTACCTTCAACGACTCGCTTTATTGTGTGTACATGTAGTATGATTATGCTGCATATAAATCTTACATTGTTTAGTTGAGTACCACCGACCGACTACACTGATACATGGTTAAACACAGTGGAGTCGCTGGTATTGGTAATCCACATACAGACAAATTCTAATAATCTAATAGCTTGATACAGACTCATTCAATTACAAATTATAACAGTAAAAGAGTGATCCGATGACTCCTCCCGCTCCAGGGCGGACCGGAGTGAAACTTTTAGTATCAGGGTCGCAATGCTGTAAAATTAAATATAGTTAGTTAACTATTGGCATTCGGTAATTCCACCATTCACTCGAATATTTCAGAAAACTTGTCCCTTCAACAGTTGTATTTTCCTAATTTTTTTTTTCATTTATTAGTATACTAGCGACCCGCCCCAGCTTCGCACGGGTTCAAATTAATCAGTGTTACTCTACTATATTATTGTTACGCCGTGAAACTTGAGTTCGCTATATCTTCGACTTAACCAAGAGTAGCATCAATTAATTAAAACGCATTGCTGTGCGAAGCCTCTAGAATAGGAGTAGGTACATACTCAGGCCTGGCAAATTCCAGAAAAGTCCGACATACACTATTATTATTAGATAAGATTCAGTAGGTAGTTATGTGGGTGGATAAGGGAATTTGTACCTTCCGGTATTAGCAATAGAGTCGAAATTCGCATGTAAGGTGGTAGATAAGTACCTACTTACGAGAGCAATAAAAATAATTTATGGCCTCCCGATGCGACTATATTGTTCTAGAATGTCCTTGGAACGTCGGTATCGGGAACTTTCGATGGCTTCGCATATAAATACGGGACCCCGGCTAGAAGCGAGTCAGTTTGATTTCGTCAACGATACAGAGCGAACTACCTAAGTGCTTGAAGTGATACCTAGCGACCTAAGCGATACTAAACGGAACTCTGAGTGTTTATAGTGATTGGTTATTTGTTGATTGGACTAATTTGTCATTGTTTTGTGGTTAATAAAGTTATCTGCTAGTAAACCGGCATTTAATTACTAACGTTCGTAACATTATTTTATCTACATGTATTCATACCTTCCTTTAGAATCACTCTATCTATTAAAAAAACTGCATTAAAATCCGTTGTGTAGTTTTAAAGGTAGTCATAGGGATATAGCTGTCCCTATATTATAGGGACAGAAAAAGCGACTTTGTTTTACACCAGTGTTCCGCAAACTTTTTGTGTTCAAGGTATACCTAAGAAAACGAAAAAAAAATTGAGGTACACCACAAATTAAAAAGCAGCTTTTATGTAATACTAGCTTCCGCCCGCGGCGTCGCCCGCGTGGTGTGTTGATAAAAAGCAGCCTATAGTAAAAATAACAAAATCCAAGAATAAATAAGATTACGTCTCTTTTTTTCCTGTTGACCGGGATAAAAAGGAGCCTATATGTTAATCCAGGGTATAAACCTATCTACATACCAAATTTCAACCAAATCGGCCCAGCCGTTTTTGCGTGAAAGAGTAACAAACATACATCCATCCTCACAAACTTTCGCATTTATAATATTAGTAGGATTAATCAACTTTTATTATTAATCAATAAAACTAAACTTTTTTCGGAAAAGGTATTTAATGCGAAACATGAGACTATTGAAATCGAGCATAGTCGGTCTAAATTTGGAGTAATCGCTGACAAGGCTGCTCTCATCTCTTCGTCGATCGTCCTGAGGCGTTCCCTTTTTAGGGTTCCGTAGCCAAAATGGCAAAAACGGAACCCTTATAGTTTCGTCATGTCCGTCTGTCCGTCTGTCACAGCCGATTTACTCGGAAACTATAAGTACTACAGTGATGAAATTTGATGGGAATATGTGTTGTATGAACCGCTACAAAATTATGACACTAAATAGTAAAAAAAAGAATTGGGGGTGGGGCCCCCCATACATGTAACTGAGGGATGAAATTTTTTTTTCGATGTACATACCCGTGTGGGGTATCAATGGAAAGGTCTTTTAAAATGATATAAAGTTTTCTAAAAAACATTTTTCTTAAAGTGAACGGTTTTTGAGATATCAGCTCTCAAAGTCGTAAAAAGTATGTCCCCCCCCCTCTATTTTTATAACTACGGGGTATAAAATTCTAAAAAAAATAGAGGTGATGCATGCTAATTAACTCTTTCAACGATTTTTGGTTTGATCAAAGTATCTCTTATAGTTTTTGAGATAGGTTGATTTAACTGTATTATATTTGCTGCTACGGAACCCTTTGTGCGCGAGCCCGACTCGCACTTGGCCGGTTTTTTTTAGATAACCTTATTTTTCCACGGCACACCAACTAATGATTACGGTACACCAGTGTGCCGCGGTACACACTTTGCGGATCACTGTTTTATACTATGTAGTGATTATAAAGGCCCAAAGTTCACACAAAATTGCAGATTTCCAGAGGCTCTACTGGATTAGCCTTAGACAAATTTAAGATTTGATCTCTATAGAAACCTAGGTCATATCACACTATAATTATTATTTAACTACGCCATCTCTACAAGATATCTTTGTCCAACATATTTAGACAAAGATAATATGTAATAACGTCGTAATCACGTAAGAGCGGTTGTATTAAAATGTACGTCAGGAAGAACGCTCCTATGTTCCTTCTTAGCCTTGCATCCAGAAAGTGAACTCCGGGGGGTTTTTTTAAGTTATATAAACTAGTGCTTGACTGCGATCCCACCTGATGGTAAGCAGTGATGCAATCGTAGATGGTGAGGCGCACTAGAAAGGATAACCCATGGCCTCAGTAGGCTTCGGTCCTGCGAGGTCGTCGTTGACGACTCGGGCTCAGTCCAAATCCGAACGGCGAGCTACCCATTGCTCACCGTCCGCAAGCCCACACTTAGGCAGTATATGACGTCTTTCGCCGTGTGTAAGCAAGGTTTTTTCGCGGTGCGTAGGCACGGTTGTGTGTTGTATGGATCACTGGGGAAGCTTGTTGACATACACGGCGGAGCTACGGCACGGCACCGCCGCCGTGTTTCATCAGCGTTGTATCGCAGTCTAAGGCAGCGGCGGGGGCGTGAGAAAGTCGGGTCCTCACGCGAGCGGCCGCCTCCTTCGTAAGCATTAAGGTAGCCTTTCGAACCGAGCGTCTATAGCGTCAGTGACGCCGCGACAGATAGATGTTCTATGCAAATGTATGAAATTCTAGGGAACGACTTTCGAACCCAGCGACACTGACGCGGCGTCAATGACGTCACTTTCGAATAGATGGGATGAAAAATCAATTGCTTGCAAAAATCGGCCACGTACCTACAAGACGGACTCGCACATGAAGGGCTTAGTACCGTAGCAAAAAAAAACAAGTTTTTTTTTTTGGGAGCCCAACTTAAATATGTATGTAATTTTTAGTACAGTGACTGTTCCTAAAAGACCCAGGCTGATAAAATTTTCGTTTTCCCTGAATTGTCAAGGAAACTTACAGGATTAACTCGCCACAACTTGCTATCGCGTGCGAGGATATTGCAAGCAAACGCGTTTCAAATAATTTCTCCGTAATTGCTCCCATCCACACAACATAATATTTGAATTTAGTTCGGGTCGCGACGCGCAACGTCTCGTGTCTCCGAAAACGAGGCCTACCTTATGGCGCATTTACATTAGTCGGTTAGACCGTATTCGGTCACCGACTAATATAAACAGGTATTCGTTTGGCCGTATTCGGTCGAGCCCGTTGTCGGTGTCGAGTGCGCCGTATCCGAATTCCGTCGCCGAATTCGGTTAACCGACCAATGTAAACAACTCAATTTAGGTAAGCGTTTCAGTTGAATCGAATGCGGCCGCCGCCTTCGGTGACAGACTGGGTCGAGGTGTAGTGTGAAAGAATAACGCCAGTGTTCTTATTGAATACATTTTATTACTAAATCATTATCAGTAGTGACATTGGAACCACACTCCTAACTAAACCATTTGTACACGAAGCTATAAGCTCATCATTCACTCACTCACTCGGTCAGTTACTCAGTGTAACTTAGTCATTAAAAAAACTTACATTTATTTACTAACCCCCCAATTTAATTTTAGGTACATATCTAAAGAAAATTTCTAAAGTAAAAGTCGCCTGAATACCTAACTGGTTGTTGTAAAAACTACCAAAACATATGGAATACATATATTTTGTTAATATCGTGGAATTGCCTATTTAGCAAAGATAACTTTGTATAGCAATACAGAAACATATTGACAAAAATAGATAAATGTTGACCAAAGTTGCACACCGTTACATAGCGTAACTAAATAAAAAAAAAACAACGTAAAACTTAAATAATATCTACTTTTAAAAGAAATTTGTCAATATTGTTTTGCTTGATCTACTAGTGCATTTTTTTCTATGTTCACAAAAAAAAAAAGAAAATCGGATTGTACATTAATTTTAAAACAGTTCTCATACCTAGTCGTTGCATTAATTACAATCCTGCAAACGTGTATAACTATGAGATGTTTCGTGCTTATAGAACATAGTTTTTCAATAAATTGCCAGTACCTAACCTGATGGTCAAGAAAAAATACAACAAAAAAAAAATAACAAAAATGCCAGTGTTTCTAATTTAGACATTACTAACTTAGTTTCCGACTAAAAATTCAGAAAATATATTAAAAATTTGTATAACCGTGATAATAATCTTATTATCTACATGTTTACATGAGTCAATTCATTACAAAATCGTTTTGTCAGGTCGATTGCACAAAAATAAAACAACACAGTGCAAAACTCCTACATACCTATTAAATAACAATATTGATGACTTTCATTTACTTTGACTCTTCCAATTATGTAAAAGCAAAAACAAAATTAGAAAAAAAAAAACGTGTTCACTTTTTTTATCGCTGTGCACATTTAATGATCAAAAGAAATATTGCACCCATTGCAAATTACTACATCATTTTTATTTTTTGACAAAATGCTAAATGAGGGTAAAAATAAAATGTATCTAAAATGATACGTGCTAAAGAACCAAATAAACGTAAAGAAATCTGATCAGTAAGCATGTACAATCTGTGCAATATTCCCATTTTACTTATTTTGGTAATACCTAAATACTGTAGGAAAATATGTTATCACTATGCGTTTCGTCTACATAATATCAAAAAGTCCGACACTAATCGATTTCGAATCATAGTAGGATTATTCGAATGTTTGAAACAACCTTTGCAATGTCGAAATGTTGATTACTCAACGACTACCTTCTAACCGTTCACAAACACGACCAACAACCTTACCATACATATACCAACTTACAATTTAAAATGTCACGCATACTAAACGCGGTTACCCTACTTTGTCTGCA
Organism: Mythimna separata; assembly: GCA_030763345.1. Taxonomy (NCBI): domain Eukaryota; kingdom Metazoa; phylum Arthropoda; class Insecta; order Lepidoptera; family Noctuidae; genus Mythimna; species Mythimna separata. The sequence continues at coordinate 11,654,920 of CM061190.1, forward strand.
GCGATTTCGATTGGTACCTCGTATACCGAGTATTTTAGACCCCGTGTAAATTCTAATGAAGAACAAATCGATCAACTCTATCAGCCGTGTAAATGTGCAGAAATAGAAATGCTACTAACTTTACAAATATGTACTTCGTTACAAACTTTAGTCTAGCTATTTCCCTAACGTTGAGCTCAATTGTATGATACAAAACTTACAAGATCACAATCCGTTAAAGAAACAATGCTTATTTTAATTCTAAAGCGTTAGATAAGTTGGATTCCTTATTACCTTCGTATTTATTGCTTTGTTTAAATCAAACCTATAGTTACTATTAATTTAGTAAGACATTAAAAATGATTTAGGTGTTTCATGAAGAAAAAGAAGTATGGTAGAATCTTGGCAAGTTGTGTAGTCTTTGCTTACCTAAGTCCCTAGCTGTTCTGTCTACATAGAAAGTTGTAATTTATTATTCAACACAGTTTATAATTAGGCTGAGATGCGCAGCCTAATTATAAACTACCCAAAAACTGTTGTTTACTTTAAAGCTCTTCTTTTCTTCAGAGGCGCTTCAATAATCCGACGACATCGAATTTCAATATTACATTATTTTATACACTAATAACATGACATACAGTGATACACAAAGTAAGATACCGTCACTGAAACGTCCGTATCGTAGAAGTGAGATAAAGAATTATAAACCTTATTGTAATATACTATATGGTTCGCTGGTCACAATATCACAAAAAACTGGTTTTAAAATGTACTCGACGCTATTGAAGTCGACCATCACTGCTACGTATTAAGTGCACGGAAATGTTCATTTGTTATCCACCCAAGCTCGCCAGACTAAGGCCTGGCGCGCAATAGCGGCCAGCGGCTACAATTGCGCGCGATCTATGGCGGTTTCATACTAATGTATGTATGCCGATGGCCGCCGCGACCTGGCCGCTGGCCGCTAGTGCGCTATCGGTCTAAAGTGGCAGTAGGCTGGTCAGTGTGCTCGGACCATCGCGATTGTAGACAGGGTCGAAAGTCGGCAGCCTCCCATAAATCGCGTGGTGAACGCCACAAGTAGTGACAAGACTTGCGGTGGTTCATGCCCAGTAGTGAACGTCTGCATCCGTGCGTGTGACCGTAGCAAGCAGTGGACGATTCCACTTTAACGGAGATGTGCGTAGTGTTTACGAGTCGTCGGATGAATCGTCTCTCATGGAGTAGGCGCTGGCGCGTTGTTGTCGCAGCTGCGAGACCAGCAGGTTGGCTATGAAGGAGTCGTTGGTAGGTGTGGTGTTCTCAGCCGGGACGTCACTCGAGTGCGGTGGGTCTGGCCGGGGTGAACATCACTTTTTCTCGCTGCCGGTAACTGCGTTGCCTGCGTTATTCGCGTTTTGGTTGCCGTAGTTCTGGAAGATAATTAAGGACTGTATTAGTATAAAGTAAATGATTTTATTTCAGATCTTTTCCTGACCAAATAACCACATAGGTGAAAGAAAAAGAATCGGTTCTCAATTTTTTGGAGTCCAGTATATTAGATTTAGTATGTCACTTAGCTACCGTGCTTTGTCATCAAAACCAAACATATATGCAAAATTTCAGCTCAATTTCTTGGGGAAAGTGTTTTGAAATTCAGTTGTATGGTTTGACCATTACTTATAAAATAATGTCGCTGCTTAACCATAACAATAAGGTAGTAAAATAATACGTACGAATAGCTGAAATAACGTAAATTGTTAAGAGAAAAACTTTTTTTAAGACAACAAAATGTATCTTGCTCAAAAAGCATTCAGAACTAACCTGGTAGTATTGTGCCCACGCCTGCGCATCAGCAGCATTGCCGGTCTGGTTACCTTGTTGATACTGTAACAAAACTCCACCATCAGATGCGGTTAACTTCATTCTTAATGAGATATCACGTTATTCAAGTTATTTTGTAACGATTCTCACTGATTTTTACGACGTGCAGTCACGATCCTTTTGTGCAAGTGATGTAACACGATAGACACAAATAGAAGTAAGTTTTTTTTAGTTGGTTAGTTCTCTTGGTCTGAGTGTCGCGTTAGACTTAGGCCTCTGCCTCGAATCTTGCGGGAAGCGGGGTGGCGGCGGCGCTGGAGCGGCAGGATGTTAATTGTTATGTGTAAAATGCAGCCAGCGGCGGTGTTCTTTAGCCGAGCGGTCACTGCCCGCGCGTCTGCGTTGCAGTGTTGTGCAATATATATTTGTGACGTGTCGAAATGTTAAAGTCAAATATACTTTTTTCTGCTGGAGATGTACCTTCATATAGTTTTGGATTAATTCCGGACTCTAAATCGCCTTTGATAGAATTCGAGAATATAGTCAAAAATTTCTACGACGCGGGATCTGCCCGCTAGTTTCGAGAACGGGCCTGCGATGCCCGCCCCGCTCCCGCGCCGCCGCCGCCGCCGCCCCGCTGCCCGCAAGATTTGAGACAGAGGCCTTACTGTCCTAACCCACTCCTAGGTTCCTGCTTTGCCATGCTATCTAGGGACCCTCGGCCATAGCAGGCTTGGGCCCCGCTGGACCTCTACGGTTTGCTGACGTTACGTTTTATTTAGCGTTCCACGAGCACGGGTTTCTCTGCCAGAAATCAACCTATGGCCACAGTAGCTTACATCCCACCTGTTTAACTGATATTTTTGAGGCGCGCGTGGAACACTACGCGCCGTCGACGACTTGAGTTCAGTCCAGATGGTTACCAGACAGTCGAACAGCGAGCTAGCTATAGGCCGGCGTTTACAGTATAGTGTAGCGAGTGCGGAGTACATACCCCGGGCCAGCCCGCCTGCTGCTGCTGCTGCTGCCACTGCTGCCACTGGTACCACTGCTGCGCGGTGTAGTTGGCAGGCCATTGCTGCCCCGCGGCGCCCTTGGCCCCCGCGGCACCAGGTTGGGCGGGAGGAGCGCCCCCGGCGGCGGCGCCCGCGTTCGCGCCTTGTTGTTGCTGCTGGTTGCCCCAATTGCCCCAGTTACCCCAGTTGCCCCAACCTGAACAAAAAACAAAACAAAAAAATTAATAGTAATCTGCGCAACCCCAGTCTATACGCGATAAATAATAGTGACTTATTATCAGCAATTACCTACAAATCTGCGTAACCATATAGCCTATACTCGATAAAATAATAGTAGTGACTCATCAAAGCTACTTCACAGTAAAGGCTAATAATACAGGGGTAAAAATAAAAAGTAAAAATTTACGAATAGGTAAAATTCATTTTTAAAATTGTCAAAAGACGCGTACGTTTTTTTCCGAATAGCTTACTTTAATTGATCAATGTGAACACGGCTTTCTTATTTACTAAGATCTAATTAATCAAGGACTAAACTGAATGAAAACGATGAGTCAGTATTTTCTTAACGGGACTACACTATAGTATAATACTCGGCAAATACGTTGGCAAGTTTCGCGCATGGTGCACAAAACAGCCAATGAGCGAACAGGACGTAACGCAGTGCAAAGGCAAAAGTCGTCTAACGCACCAATCATAAACTACTATTATAATGCTGCACCAATCGCCCGCCGGATCGGCGCTACCTCGTACCCCGCGTCCCGCTTGACCACCAAATAGACCTAAAAAACGATTTCTGCGCATTGCCAAGTTATCTGCCGCCGGTTATAAAGCAATAACATACCTTGGTTCTGATTCCAGTTACCCCAGCCGCCCCATCCGCCGGCCCATTGGTTCCATCCTTGTTGGTTCTGCTGGTTTTGATTCTGGTTCTGATTCTGTCCATCCTGTGTGCAATACGGGTTAAGTTATATACTGATTTTTTATTTGCGTTTTGCTACGGAATCTAGACAAACAACTAAGTGGAAATGAAGTCGAGTATGCCCCTATACGAAACGCTTTCGTTTTGGTCACTTGAAGCCGTTTTCCTTTTAATTATGAAGCAGTACTTTTCCAGTACGTTCCAACCCGAATGCGGGCATAAGGTTTGACAGGGTTGTCTGCTCTTGTTCCGGTCACCAAACTTGAGTAAAACAATGTAGTTAAAGCATCGGGTGCCCGAATTCGAGTAACGTTGTTCATGCACCCGAATACAGTCTAACGACCAAGTGTAATTACGCCATAACGTTTAGTTTTACACTGATGACACACGGCGGCGGCGCCGTTCCGAAGCGTCGCCGTTTGTGTCAACAAGCTCTCTCAGTGATCCATACAACACTGAACGCCGTGCTTACGGACGGAAAAATTTCCGTGGCTACGTACGTAGTAAAAACCTTGCCGTAGGGTCAAGACAAGTACCTACTATTTTTTTAAGAATGAAGAAGTACCTTATTATTCAATGAGGGTGTTCTAAAATGACGTTCGCCAGGTGGTAGCGCGGGGGCCTGAGGTCCAGGCACCTGTCAAAACGCATACGTTAATGACATTAGTGAGACATCAACGTCAAACGTTAGACGTCAATGTCATGTACCTATACGTTTCCAAAGGGAAAGACCTCTCGGCTATGTTCCTAGCCTATCTCTTGGGCTAATGGCTATGGCCAACTAGTGGTGTGAATTTTCCTGAACACTCCTCTCATTGTTACGTTGTCTTTTCTTTATGCATTTCTAGATGTTGCTAGTGGTTTCTCCCGCGTAATAGTAGAAAGTAATCCCTAAAATAGCTTGTGCTCTTGAATCCGTTCAGTCATTGGAGCGTGAAAACTTTCGCCTTTATATCATCAACCAGGGTGATGTGATAGCATGTTCATGGTCCGATCTTGATATACGACGAATTTTTTGTCGTGATGAGGTGATCCTCTTCTTTCAACGGAGGTTGTGGGTGGGATTGTGAGTGTTAGTAACAGAAAATGCTTATATACTATATTAGTGTTATTAATAACTTATAGCTAATTCTAGTCAGTGTCTCTGGATGGGGCAATTCGGTCTGTCAGCTGATGAGCAGATCCTTTGTGCAAGTGTTGCAGGAAGTTACTTTATTTGGTCTGTTCAGTTTTTTGTTTTAGGTTGGGAACCACCAAAATGACTTCTCCAGCTCCTGGGCAGAGCGGGAGAGCGTGTCAGACTTTTACTGACTAAACACCACCTTGTTCCTTCTTTGCCTTCGATCCAGGGTTTCTTTCGGAAGGGCATCCATGGCCTCAGAGGTTTTGACCGAGCTGGTGTGTAAGCATGGGGAAAGCGGCGCAGTAGTGTAGAGTATAGCAGGTAGTGGTACCTTAGGGTTGGGCATGGGCGGCGCGCGGTGCGGGTGCATGCCGGGGCGCGGCTGCATGGCGCCGCGGCTGTTGCCCATCTGTCCGCCGCGCTGCCACGACCCCGCGCCGCCGCCCCCGCCTCCGCTGTTGTTGTTGCCGGATCCACCGCCACCTGCAACACCAATTAATCATTTCGCTTGTAAAACAAAGCTAAATCAATACAAATTTTTAACATTAAATTGCAGTACTATTTTTCAGTAACAAGCCCAAAAAAGGCCAAGAATTCTGTAACAATAGAAATATTAACATTGGTAGAAAGAAGATTGTAGTTATGTGCAATTTGGTAAGTGTTAAATGATGTAGGGCAGTAGAGACATTTGTTATCAAACCAACCATTTGTTGTCAATCTATTCGCCATCCACTAGCGTAAAAATAAGAAATCATAACATTTAAAATATTTTGTGCTAATATCACATTATAGGTTATCTAAAGTGTAACAAAATAAATTAGTTAAAAAAAGATCGTAGAAAAATCACATGTGCGTCGACGGTGCGCTTTTATCCTACAGAAGCTCTACAAGCTGCGTCTGACTCGCGTGCGTATCGCCGGGCGTCAACGGCGTGTATAATAAACGTGGTGTGCCCTATGAGATATAAACAGGAGGTATAACGCACCAGGCTGGTGGTGTCGCTTGTCAGGCCGGTCGTTGTTGGGGCGGTTGTTGTGTCGCTCGCGCCCGAAGCGGTCGTTGGGCGGGGGCCCGCCACCACGCCCGCCGCGGTCTCCGCGACCACCTCCTCTACCGCCGCCGCCGCGTCCTCCCGCTCTGAAGTCGTTGCTGGAACACAAATTTATTATGTTACAAATCATCATCTCATAGTTAGTAGATAATTAGCTGATCTGACAAACATTATATCATGGAACTTACACAATAGGGAATATGCAGGCAATTTTTTTATTTTTTTTATTCAATATTCACTTCATTTTGATGTAGAAAAAAAATAAACCATAGCCGTAAGAGTAGTAATTACTTTTTTATAAAATCTTAAAAATATTGGTTTAATTTGACGAGTTCAAACGCTACTATTTCTCGCGCGCTTGAGGCGTGACGTCATAGGTTACGTCCTGTCAGTTTATTGTTTGCATTGAGAGTTAGTTTGATATATAACAAAGTGTTTTAGTCGCGTAATAATCATGGAAGAAGAAAAAAGCCATTTTATAGATATTGCATGATACCAATGTGTATAACACTATAAAAAGTACACCAGATAAATTCACCATTCCTGTCAGTTTTGTGCCCTGTGACGTCAAAGTCGTCGCCGTCGTCGTCTCACCATTGGTCGTTTTCATACGACCAATGGTGAGGCGTTTTACAAATTTGAATTTCGCTCGTAAATTTTTCACTTTTTGATTTACGTTTTAAATAACTAAATGCATATTAAATTAGAAAATAACGAATTGAGTGTATTACTGCGACCTTAAAAGTTTAGGAAAAAAAAAAACAGGCAATTTTATTTTTTATGCATATTCCCTATTGGACGAGTTCAAACGCTCCTATTTCTCGCGCGCTTGAGGCGTGACGTCATAGGGTACATCCTGTCAGTTTATTGTTTGCATTGAGAGTTAGTTTGATAGATAACAAAGTGTTTTAGTCGCGTAATAATCATGGAAGAAAAAAAGCCATTTTATAGATATTGCATGATACCAATGTGTACTAACACTATAAAAAGTACACCAAATAAATTCACCATTCCTGTCAGTTTCGTGCCCTATGACGTCAACGTCGTTGCAGTCGTCGTCTCACCATTGGTCGCTTTCATACGACCAATGGTGAGGCGTTTTACAAATTTGAATTTCGCTCGTAAATTTTTCACTTTTTGATTTACGTTTTAAATAACTAAATGCATGTTAAATTAGAAAATATCGAATTGAGTGTATTACTACGACCTTAAAAGTTTAGGAAAAAAAAAATCAGGCCATTTTATTTTTTATGCATATTCCCTATTTCATTTAAAAAATCGCATAGAATAACGCTCAGTGTTTCCGTACTTTCCAGTCAAATTTTCCAATTTCATCCGTAATAAACTTTCTTTAAAAATTTTACACGGATATTCAAAAGCTCACCAATAAACGACATATTAGATGACTTTCATCATTATTGACTATTTTTGTTAATAGCGTATATACAGCTATTTTACATAGAATTAGTTGGCTTATTTATTTTTAATATAATAAAATAGAAACTTTAGTTCTATAATTTGTTGCCATACCATGTACGAATTTTTGGAAAAATGGAAAGTAAGTTGATTTTATATATTTTAAGTAGTTATTTGTTTCTCAGACAGCTTATTTTATACTTAAATTGATATGATTTTCAATAATATATCAATAAACGATGAAGTTATGAAATAAATAAAAAAACATAATGAGGGCATGGATCCAGTGCATGATTCTGATGTCATTTAGAATAGGCAATTCTTACTAAAAATGTAAGAAGAAGTATCTAATCAAAGTGCAATGCAGAATTGTCCTGGACAGCAAGATAATGTTTGAGATTAGAACAAGTTGAGGTGATCAGTTGAAATGAATATAAAAGAAGTACTGACTCGTATCGTCCGCCGGCGTTGTTGCCGGGCGCCTGCGGCGGCGGCGGGCCGGGCTGCCAGGGCCGCTCGAAGCGGTTGGCGCCGGGCGGCGCGCTGGGCCGCGAGTCGCGCGGGCCCCAGCGGCTCCCCCCGCGCCCGCCCGCGCCGCCCCAGCGCCCGCCGCCGCCACCGCCTCCGGATCCACCGCTGCCTCCCCACCGATCCTCTGTGAATAAGCCAAGCATGTATAACTTTGTTTCTTCCGTACACAAAATACGTGCTTTAGTCGTGGAGTTGCGAATACCAGCCCATTTTATTATACAATCTGTTTTATTTTTCTTTTCTTGACTGCGATCCCGCGTGACAATAAACAGTGATGCAATCGTTACGCATTAGTTTATTAAAAACCTATTCATACTAGCCTTTAAGACACCCATATTATAATCAGAAAAAAATATCAGCAAGCAAATTATTCCAATCCTTCAATGTACACAGTACAAATAAGGCGAAACACGTAATCCAAACCGTAAAGGTTTTTGCAACATATGTATAGACACTCTCAGTATTATAAGTCACCATCAGGCTTGACCGTAGCAAAGTAGTGTGATCCAATCACATTTGTAAGTCAAACTTAACTAACAATGGCACACAAATATAGCAAAAAATAAAAAATATTCACAGTTTCTAGCTGAAATCCTCGGTAAATTCAGTAGACATCTTATAACACACCCTCATTTCAAATCCTACCACGTAGTAGAAAGAGTCCTATTGGCTAGAACCAAAATAAATAACGTGCTTCATAATATTTGTATTAAAATTTTCTATTGAGCAATAGAATGCTAAATAAATAATCAGTCTTTTCTATGACTGCTAGACATCATCCTCTCATTCTGAATTTATTTTATTTCTGTGTATATGCACAAGTTAATTCATCAGTGTGACCACACGTCATACAATCCAGTTCGAAAACCATAGCATAGCCAATCCAGTTCGAAAACAATTAGCGGGCAGTTGTCCAGTCAAGAGCAAGAGGAGGTTTAATTGAAAAGGTGCGTCGCTGGACTTCATATCCTTTTCCGCATACCTCTCTTTGTATAATTTTAAATAAGAATAGAATGAAAGCTAATATTATAAAGAAGAATGTTACCTCGGTCTCCGCGGCTGAAGTCCCTGTTCCTGCGGTCATCGCGGCCATGACGCTTGTCGTTGGAGCGGTGACGCTTGGGCGGCGGCACGTCGCGCGTGGCGGAGCGCTCGCGCTTGTCCTTGTCGCGCACGACGCCGGCCGCCTTGGCCTCGCGGTGGTAGCCCTCTACTATGGCGCGCGCTTCTTCCGCGCCCAGTTCAGGGTACAGCACCTCGTCTAGCCACGAGCACTTGACGGGCAGCGTGAAGTTAGCTACAACAGAGAGACGTGTGAGCGAGCGCAAGGACGGGCGGGGCGGGGGGCTCCTAACGCTAAGTGTTGCGGCAACCAACCTTTCATGTCCACGATAGCCCCGTCGGGCACCTCCTTGCCGTCGGCCTCCTCGCGTCGTTTCTGCCGGTCGCGGTACGTCTCGTCGTCGGTCACTATCACGACCGCGACCCGCCGGTACCCGTCGAATTCCCTCAACTTCCGCCTCTGGGCCGACGGGTATACGTTCGTCTGTTTTTACCCAATGCGATATCGAAACCGCGGTCGCGAATTACGTCGATGGCCGTCGTCGAGTCCCGCGTAGATTATGATGTGGAGCAAAACATTCTCATTATAGACAATGACGATATCCAGCGGTGACTTTGTACTTTGTGTTAATGTTTTGTGGCAGTTCGACACCTAGAACAAGCTCAATAGAGATCCCTCGCGGTTATTTCAGTGGGCCGATTGGCAAGTTACCGCTCACCGCTCCCGCGTCTGCTACTTACCTCGCAAACTACAACAATTACATTTTAGCTCGCTCTTCGCGGAAGCGGTGTCGTGATACATAGCCTTAACTACTCTTATATATAGGACGTACCTTATGAAGATGCGTAGATATATAGATGGCATACGAAGCTAGATAGATGCTATATAACATGGCATACATATACATATATTTTCCGTGAAGATAATGATTGATATTGCAAGACAAATGAAAGGGACTCGACCAAACAGTCTTGGGGGTAACAGTCGTTCGATCTCGATTGTTCCTGAATTAAGTGTGGCTGCCAAGTTGTAATAATGTTATATAAAATTGGAGTGTTGCTCACCTGATCCAGTATAAAATTCCTTTTGCGTCCCTTGGCGATTTCCAACAACTTAAGCACGCATTTAGCGCACTTGGACACCATAGCGTCCCACCTGCCGTCGTAGCTGGCGCGGAAGGGCTTACAGTCCACCTGTGTCGACGTACACATCATACAATACTACTCCGACACGCGGGCGCGGACTTAGCCTAGCTTACTCTAAGGAATATATGTTTGTGATACCAGGGACTCTCCTTGGTGACTCGGGACTCGGTATACGTACGTCCTCTTCAGTCGGCGATCCACTGGTATCATATTAACTACACTGCTAGTTGGTGACCGCTAAAGGTCGATTAAACATTGTTTTGTTATAATGTTTTGGTTTATAAATGTTGCTCATATTGCACCCTGTTGAAAATACAGACGAACATTAGTTTATCAATGTCACAGTTGGAGCTGAAGTCGTTTATTGTGCTCATACCTCTAGCTGAAAGGAAAAACTATTAGTTTGTGTTCAGTGTTGTGTTTAAAAAAGAAAATGTCGTTTATTTATGTTTGATACAATTTAAACTGAATACTTTGAGGTACTGCGATGATTTAAATTCGATTCATTCATCACAATCATTCTTCCGAGTTCGAATTTTATCATTCAAACTTTCATTCTTTGGGCGATGTTATTCGGCATGAAAGTAAATAAGTATTTGCTTGAGGCTACGTGCGCATGATTGTATTTTGGGCTAAGAATATTAATTTACGTAATAAAACTTGTTTTAAACACTTTTCTCTTCAAATAACTGCAAATTACACTTACCTTACTGCGAATTCAAGTAGGTTTTCCAATTGCTTCATATGTGATAACATTCCTAGAGATTTTATAACAATGTTTCCTTCTAATAATTTCATATCCTTGACCGCATATCATGCGCACTTAACCTTCGGAAGTTTAGCGCTAAGCAAATAAAAAAGTGGTAAAAATGAACATTTCTGAGAGAAAACATCGCAACAACTCAAAGAGCTCTTCAAAAATATCCTGATCTACTAAAACATAAATAAAACTTTGTATTGTGTATACTGTGTGATCAAATGTCGTGAGTTAGAGTCACTATGGTTTGATTTATTGCAATGTCTAAATAATGTAAACAAGAATAAATATAATATTTCAATCTCTGGTCTTTAGAGTAAGTTAAAAAGAGCTCATTCATGTTATAAAGTTTTAAAGAGCCCAGTCTAACTCACATGGCGGTAATTTGAACTTTTTGCTTGCTTTAGGACTAAATCTACAATCACCAAGACCGAAAAAAGTCTATATGCATAAAGTGTGATTACTTTTTCATACATGGTGGTTTATTTATTACTGAAATGTCTTGAGGACTGAATCATTAGGCCTTAAACAGCCAAAAAGCTTACGAGAACCCTTAAGATTTTAATTTTATCCTATGTTTAGGTCATCGGATATTGAAACCGGTTCTAACCACAGCGTCTCATATTTTTGTGTGTGTAAGTTGTGCAGTGTGCGCGGCAGTGTGTGCGGCGACGTACCTTCATGCGGTCGAAGAGCGCGCCGGTGGAGACGATGTTGTAGCGGCGCTGTGGGTGCGCGGCCGCGTGCTCGCGCGCCCAGTGCGTCTTGCCGCTGCCCGGCATGCCCACCATGAGGATCACCTGCGCGGAAAAGGGGGCTCATTTATTTACAGAAATTGTTTATTGTCACATTTATCAATATCCGAAGTTCAGAGGAAGATGGTTTTTTTTATGGTAATCATCAGAATGACTTCTCTCACTCTTGGGCGGAGGGGGAGGGTGTGCCAGACTCTTGTTGACTAAACCCCTACCCCGTTCCTTCGTTGCCTTCGATCTGGAGGACACGGTGGACACCTTTCGGATGTCCCATGTTGCCCAGAGGAAAATGGGTAAAACATAATTAAGTTAGAATTACATTGCGCACATGAAGATCACATACGCCATTAGATCTTCACCTCGCGACACGGTTCTACATAAAATTCAGGCATCGCCCAGGAGTGCATTGGTCTAGTGTAATTCCCGCGAAAGACTTATATTTTCACTATAATTATAATCCCAAAATTCAAAACTTTGTAGTTCCGACAAGCCATAATCCAGATGGTCAAATGTAAAAATACCTATTGAAAATTGTAGATGACACATAAAAAAATATCACATCATTTCCCATATTTCCTGCTATAATTACCCAATGTTTATTAATTACACTTTATTGCACCAAAAGATTGTCGGGGCTCATATAGTTTGTAAAATCTTCCAAAATGAATATACGTCCACTTGCGACAATCCAGCATTTCTTCTACAGATAAGAAATGCTGGATATCGATATGAAAACCACCTATAATACTAGGGTAACAGTTTAGCAGGATGACTTAACGATGGAGTATGCCTTACCTCACATTCGGCAGTGGAGGCTGGCCGGGAGGGGCCCTCCACGATGTCGGCCTTGCAAATGAACACGTAGCCGGGCAACAACTCCACTTCTGAGCCGTCTAGCTCCTCGTCTACCGTGTAACTGCAAATAATAAATAAACATATTTACTTTATAAACTTTTACTTATCATAATCTCAAGAGGTAACACCAAAAAAAACTTAAGAGGTCAAATTTACTTTTTAAGTCCTCGTAATCAATCTAACAATGTTTTTTTTTTTAAATAACTTTCTAGCGGTTGACTGTTATCCCACCTGATGGAAAGCAGAGATACAGGGCGAGTGCACTAGTTTATTAAGAGCTTATACACGCTAGCCTAGAAAACACTTAGATTATAATCGGACAAGAAAACAGCAGCAGCCATAGTTCTAAAAAGTATAAGTCATTGTACTGTGTCCATAAACAATCTGGGTGTATGTAAGTATCGTTTTCCAACTAGACAATATATTTGGAAATTTCTATTTCAATTTGACCTACACAGACACTTATAAAACGTCAGAAGTTAGTGCACATTTCTTCATTCACATTTTTTAGAGAGAAAGATCAGCAAGCAACTCCACTTTTACACAAAGTGTGGACTAGTCAACTACCAAATAAGTATAAAAACTTACCGGATGACGAACTTAATTCTCTTGTCCAGTACATGTCCTTGTAGGACCTGCTCTTCAGTGACCTCGGCCGGTTCGCCTTCTGGAACGAAAATATACTAGAATTTAGTATATTCAGTTTGCTGGAAAAAACTTACGATAAACTATATGAAATGAGCTTGGAGGAGGCCTATATCCAGCATGGAAGTTTTTCGGTTGAGATTGTGAAGACTGACGGTGTCACTACCGTATATTATACCGAATATTGATATACCTGCTCAGATTACTTATACCACATGCATGAGTGAGATAAATATTTCAATACTTAACAGGATACGTTGGGGTTTATTACCCGACCTACTGAATGAACACAATGAGTGGTCATCAAAAAAAGTTTTTGTTAATTCTATTCTTTTGTTTCTTTTCACTTGTGTTTTTTTTCTAGCCTCCGATACATTTAGAGCCGTGTTATTTACTGATTGTTAGAGCTGTGTTATTTTTGCCAGCGACTACACTCGCGTGAAAGGGGCCTTCCCTCTCCTTGAGAGGAGGCTTGACTGACTAGGGAACTTTTTTAAAGGGACGCAGTTATAGAAGTTCGCACCAAGCATATAACAGGCTTGTTACAGCACTGTACAGGTTTACCTTCTCCCAGATGCACATTACTGACCTGGTACAGGTTCTTCCTTCACGTCCGGTTGAGCGGCAGGCTCGCTGGGCTCGGCGTCCATGGGCTCGGGCTTCGCCTCAGACGACTCCTCAGCCGCCTTTTCTTCAGGCTTGTCACCATTCTCCTGTGAAATGCGGAAATTTTAAAGATGAGATAACTTTACGCCTTTACTCCTAAGAGCACTCTCGGGAGCACATGTCTCTAATTTAGAAGTAATGCTCAAAGGGGGTATGAATATAATAACAGTTTGCTACTGAAAAGTTCCTAAAAATTCTATTAACAATTTGCCCGACCATTTTTTTAAAATTCATATTAACTAGTGTCTGAGTGATGCAATCGTTGATGATGTAAGGCACTAGTTTATTAAAAGTCTATTCACGCTAACCCTAAAGACACTAGGGAGTGGAAATGGAATAGAAATCCACACTTATCACAGTTACTGACAAATTCATGATATGAAAGCTGAATAAAACTTTGCCAGGTGTAAGGATTAAGCCCAAGTATGCTTGTTTAGTAGTCACGCTTGTATCCACTAGACCAAAGAGTAAATCAAGTATTCGAAATGTAATTCCGCTTGCGATCTCATACTTTATGTAAAATACGAGAGTAAATACAGAATATTGATATACCTGCTCAGATAACTTGTATAACATGAATTACACAAGTATTCAAATACTTCACAGGATAAAATGTCGCACTTTCTTGTCAAGAGAAAAACAATTAAGTACATCTGTGTTTACTGACTAAACAAAACAATCATCATCTGCCTAGCCTTTTCCCAACTGTATTGGGGTCGGCTTCCAGTCAAGCCGGATTTTAGCTGAATACCAGTATTTTACGAGGAGCGGCTGCCTACCAGACCTCCACAACCCATTAACTGGGGTAACACGGTACTTCATGGCAAGACTGGAGTCAGATTTACTGGCTTCTGACTATCCGTAACGACTGCCAAAGATCTCCAAATGACAGCCGGGACCAACGGCTTAACGTGCTTTCCGAGGCACGGAGGAAACTCGTAATGTTAAGATGGTCACCCATCCACAGACCAACCTAGGCAAGCGTTGCTTAACCTTGAAGATCGACCTGTGCGGCTTTTATTATTTAGCCACGAGGTCCTCTGACTAAACAAAACAATATACTAACAATAAATAACACAAAAATAAGTTGACTGTCCTGTTGGTCTAGTGGTTACTGGCTTTGATTCCCACCCAGTACTAATGTGTTTGTGTGATGAGCACAACCATTTGCTCTGTGTATGAGTGATTTGAATCAGTTGTCTAGTATAACACAAGCTCTGCTTAGCTTGGGACTAGATGGCGTTGTGTGAAAGTTGTAGAATATTACATTATTAATAATTTTCTGAAAAACACCAGCAAATAGCATTTCAAGTGTTGGTATGACGAAGAGTGGGGAGCTATCTGCGTTTCTGAAATCAATATACATCTATACAGACAGACATGTATAAGCTGAGCGAAGCCTTCTGGGGCCTGGGTTGACGAAAGATCTCCGGGACCCCGGGATTAAAGCAAAGAAGGAACAGGAGTGGGTTTTAGTCAGTAAAAGTCTGACACGCCCTTCCGCTCCGCCCAGAGCAGGAGAAGTCATTTCGATGATTCCCCACCTAAAAAAAAAACATAAGCGAGAATATCTCTAACCTTGGGCGCATCCGTCTTCTCAGCGGTTTCCTCAGCTGCCTCCGCTTCCTTATCTTTTTCTTTCTCTGGTTCTTTGTCTTTATCCTTGGCTGCTTCTGCTTCAGGTTCTTCTTCGCCTCTCTCTTTTCTCTCGGCGGTCTCTCGCTCTTTCCTTTCGCGGTCTTGCTTCTCGCGTTCCTGTAAGAAAGAATACACAATTATTTTACAACTAGTGACCTACTAAAGGACAATGGAAAAGGCTAAGGTGGTATACTCAGCGTTTCCTAACGTAATCGAATTAGAAATTAAGATATCCGCAGGAGAACCAAGGTTACCGACAGGTTCTGGAACGACGACCGCGTTCCGCGACTTCCCACGCGGTGGACCGACGTCCTGGTGAGTCGCGAGAATTCGATGGATACGAGACGCACACGACCAGTTTTTGTGGCGACTCTTAGGGGGTGTCTACCGCCAGCAGTGGAAGACTTACGGCTAAAATCAGCCCTGGCTTCGCATGGTCACAAATCAAACTTTTCTCGTTTATCACTCCTTCTATTAGTGAAATCTTTAACAAAGTCCGATGCGTGGTTCTGCAGAAGTAAAGAAACAGGCAGCAGCAGACAGCAACACATACCTCCTTCTTTCTCTTCTGGCGCTCTTCTCTCTCGTTCTTTTCTCGCTCCTTTCGCTCGCGTTCCTTCTTCGTGGCCTCTTCCTTCTTCCGCTGTAGTTCTGCCTCAATGGCACGCTTCTCTTCCAGCACTTGCTCGACGGGAACCTCCACGCGTTTGCGAACCGTCTTCGTTTTTGTTAACATGTTGTACCTGTTGAAAATAGAAATACGTCAATGAAAAGAATGGTCTGACAATAGTGGAGGAATAAACAGTAATAAAGTAAATAATTAAAAAAAAAATTGTATTAAAATCACCACTTGGTTTCCTAAGTATGGTGATTAATTAAATTTTTAATCACTATTCATAAAAGCATTTAAACCCATAGAAAAGAAAAGACCAAACTCAAGTCAATTGAGATTTTCTAACTCTACTTTTAATATTCTAAATTGAATAATTGAAAAAAAAAAACTTTCCGAATACCCACATTTTTTCCAATAAGAATAATAATAAAACTCCTACCCTCAAATCAAAGTTTTTTTTAACCTATCCAAAAAACTGTATTTCCGCTTGAGATCTCATGTATTATATAGAAATACACAAGAATATACGGAATCAAATGTCCCTGCTATAATAGAAACCACAAAGTACACAGGGTACTAAGGGTTGATCCCGGCAGGATATTAAACAAACATTATTCACAAATATATGCAAATATCGGGGTTTGAACCCGCCGCCCCTTGCGTGCAAAGCGGGAGCGTCCTCCCCTAGGACAAACGGGGAGCTTAAAATAGCGTCGAAATTCACCTCCTCTTGGCATCGTGACAGTCTAGACTGAACGGATCT
This sequence comes from Mythimna separata, assembly GCA_030763345.1. NCBI lineage: Eukaryota > Metazoa > Arthropoda > Insecta > Lepidoptera > Noctuidae > Mythimna > Mythimna separata. The sequence continues at coordinate 11,671,658 of CM061190.1, forward strand.
ATAGTGGCGTAGGTAGTCTAAAAATATATTTCACTACACTAATGATGTTTGTACTACGTAAATATGAACGTTTGCTTAGTATAGGCATGTACGTATAGATAAATTGCGTGCGCATTCGTAATTTTTTACGGGGCAAAATTGAATCGAAAATGTTATTATGAGGTCACTTTTTGTGAGAGATAAATTAAGTCCTTAGTTACAGTTACAGACGCTACTTTTCTTTACAAGTAGCGTCTGTTTAACAAACCAAGCACGTCTTTTACAAATTGTGTTTTTATTAAGACCCTTACGCTGAACTAAACGGGATAATAACAATATGAACAGTTTACTTGGATAGTAAGCTCTGACAGGGGAATAAAATGATATGAAACTACTTTTTTAGTCCCATAAATCATAAAACAAAGGCTTGCAATACCTACATTCAACTTAAATACAATAAATACAACTGAATATTTTTTGTTAGGCCAGAACACAGAACAGTGGCCTAAATCCTGACTCTTTTCCCGTTCTAGATGGACAGTGAGAGACAGTTTTTAGACTTTTTTTGATATATCTTTCGAACAATCCCGCAACCGTGGCAGGATTTTTCACAACTTGGATGTATTATTATTCTTTTAGATCCCCTCTCTTAGAGAGGAGGACTGAGTCCCAATAGTGGGAACATTATAAGGCCGCTAATGCTAATAATGCTAGATCCAATTATATTGTGATGTGACCATTGGAGTGGGTTACACGTTCGTGCACTGACTTCGGCAACTGTTTTTTGACCCTAACGAAATAAAATATACATACTTGTCATATCCAAAGTTGACTTTGTAGCAGATGTTCTTGGTAAGCACATGCGGGAACAGAGGCTTGCCGTTGAGAGTCGCCTTGTCGAACTCGTAAGCGGTGCCCAGTTCCTCACCGTTCAACGCGTACGAGATCGTGCATGGCGTCGACTCCAGATCCTGTGGATAAGGTATGGTGTAAGATGTCATTTTAACTGAAGACAGAGACTGGAGTTTTCTTTTTAAATTTAATTGACAACATTATTCAGCCGCAATTGTAGGAAATAAAAAAAAATTGATGAGTGTCAAGACATGATTCTCCTACTAGTTAGTAATACCACATACATTTTTTTTGGACTTAACCTCTTTTTCTCAGGTCGCGCTTTCATTAGACGGACTCTAGTTAATACATACCAAGTAACAGCCGACCACGTCCTTCTCATTGAGTGGCTTGCCGAACTCCTTGAACTCGCAGTTGTTGACGGCGCGCCCGGTGCTCTCGTAGCCCCAGCTGAGCTCGCCTTCGCCTGTAATATGCGTACAAATATTAAGTTCTAGCCGAAATATATAGCATTTTTACTAACGCTTTTCCAATGGAGAAGAACTGGAAACGGGGGGTTTGCTTCCCCCAGTTTTATTACAATTTTTTTTTTATCTGCAATGGGAACGCCATCTCATCTAATGGAAAGCGATAATGCGGTCGAAGTAACCTATTTACTCTTGATTTAAAGATTCTCAGGTGGTAGTCATAAGGAAACACAGACTCTGGCAGGGAATTCCACTCCTTAGCTGTACGCATAATGAATGTATTCCCAAAACGTTTTGTATGTATAAGTAGGATGTCCACCTTGCATAGGTGGCATATCACAGTACGCCTGATATGCCTAGTTCGCACTCAGCTAGTAATTTAGTTTAGCAACGAGTAATTTAGTAGCTATTTAGTTTCTTTATTAAACTAGTCGACTAAAGGACATGGCTAAATTGAAGTATGGGCGACTGATCCCGAAATGAAAACGCATGTATAAACATGGCACCTAGCAATATATAAAGCTGAATAGCTGAATATTAGTATTTCGTATTAAAAAAGTTTAAGGAACTTTTTATAACTGCACAATCCTGAAAATGAAATCGTGTAACTCCTACGATAAAGGTACACAAACCTTCAAATAAATGACATTGCTATGAACTTTCGTCTAGGCGTTACAATGTGTCTACGACGATTTTTATTGATAATTGTATGTCGGACTAGCGATTTCGCACGAAGGTACTGCAGTAAATATCTACAAAATGGTAATTGCATCAAAAAAAACTTAATACAACGGACTTTCTATGTATCTCCCCGCAAAAATCGCTTTCTTGTACTAAGTCTTCTGTCGTAAAATCTTAACTGCTTATCCAAAAGAGATGAAATATAGAGTCTACACAGAAACCATAAATAATATGGTTGAAATGATAAAAGTATTTGAAAATGATCTTAATGGTTAAGTAACCTAAATATTTGTAGATTTCTGTATTGAAGTAAACAATTCTGTCTTAACTAGATAATGAACGCACTGAGTAACCATTGTAACCAAGGATATAAAAGATATTGAAATAAAACAACAACAATGCGATTTGCTTATTTATTTTATTCAGTGAGCCTTATTAGGACATTATCTAAAAATGAAGCCGGAGATGATAATGTGATCTGATGTCTCGCCCACCCAAGATACCAGATCACCGTCATGACATGACAACAACAGCCTAGAGTTCTGTTACCCACAATACAGCTGCAATAATATGACAGTATGTCATCTAAAGTGTTATTAGTTGCTTCGCTTTCATATAAAATATATACATAATATATTTTTTGACCGATATGTCTTGACTTTATTCGGCCTCTTAAAAGTTGAGGTCTTGATCCGCCTAAATGACTAAGTCTTTCAAGATCTGGGCATACTTCAATATAATAAACACCATTTGCTCTAATATGCTCTCCGTAGTATGACCGGGCTTGTTTGACTTGATACGGTCCTAATGCAATCAGTATCAATTGGTTATGCTCCAATATTGGAAAATTCTCTAATTGGGGCAAGTTGCCATCCACTCTTAAAAACATTGATCGTTGCCTATTCAAATTATTTTCTCGCACAAAGGTACCTAGATGGTTAGGTTGATCCATGAAACGTGCCACTCTTTGAATTATTTCACCTGAGTTTGGACTATCCTCGATTAATACATGGTATTTATTAATTAAGGCTGCAGCTATTTTAAAATCTTCCATGAGGTGGGGTGTAGCTACATTAAAAAATCGTTGTCGAAATAATTTAAAGTCGCGTTTGAAGCGTCCGTTGACCACTTCTACTACCCACCTGCATAGTGTTACTTTCCTGCTTTTATTAGCTTGTTCATTTGTTAATTGCGTTTGACCAGGATCCAATGACTCAGGTTTATGGATTTGATAGCCTAATGCTTGTAATAGTGGTATAGCATCTCTGAACCCCCTATTTAAATAAAAACGTCATTAGGCTGAAAAAGCTGTCGATACGGACTATCTTCTCCATCAAACAATTGATTCATAATCTCGGCATCAGTTTGGGTAGCAGCATATGGTCCTACAACATCAATAATATGCCCATCACATGAAACAATCATAAATGGTTTAACTAAATTGTCATATTTATGCAGGCTGTAAGTTTTTTTCTGGAACAGATAATTAGAACTTTTTTGTAAATACACATATGTGCCATCAAATATGGCAATGGCAGGTCTATTGTCATTACCAAAGAGAGCATTTGGTATACTCAAATTCCTGTTTGCAATATCCACATTCTTAGGCCTTTTGAAAGAGAGGGCAGGCAAGATATTGAATAAATTCAAAAAATTGACGATTGTCAATCCTGTCCAATAGTGACATATAACATTTTCCATTTCAGAAACCCTTTCAAAATTGAATGTTGCTGGTTCAGATTTTGCTAAAGATATTATATCTTCAATTTGGTTTGCAGTGAAACTCGAGTATATATTATTATTTTGAAGCAACAAGTGCCAAACATCCAAGTTCAAATGCACATCACATACCCTCGTATTGCGGGGAATATAAAAATTATATTTTCCTATAAGCATTTTTTTTATAAATGCTGGAATGACGTGAAATTGTTGTCCAAAAATACAACCATTAACGTTTGAATCCCCAACCGGTCCTATGAGACCGCGCTGTTATTGTTTTACTATTGTGTCTCGTTTCGCGGGTATCTGAGTAATTAAACACACAGTGTCTAGAGGTGTTTGCAGCCCGTTTATAATTTGGCAGGTTTAATTCAGGTTCTGGAACAAGTCTCGGTGCTGGTTCAGGTTCCATTACTGGTTCAGGTTCAGCTTGTGGCACATTTTCAGGTTCAATTATCCGATTTTGATCCTGATTTGTCTGCCTTTGATGCCTCATCCAACAGGGATGACACACAAAGTTGGTATCCTAAAAAAAAATATTTCAGGTATTTTTATGGTGTCATAGTTATATGAAGAGAGTAAGGATGACTATTAACTGTTCGTAGGCAAGATGGGCATGTAAAAACATTTATAAAGCACAATGCTTAAACATCACTCTATTTACCTGATGGAAAGCTGGATGTGATATTGGTAAATTCTGCATAATTGAATCGTTTCTTTCCACTGTATGATTTTGTATAGTTCTCACAGAACGACCACAAGTAATGCACACCATTGTATGGCCAAATAAACGAGCATCATTAGCTTCAGCAGAATTCAGCCTTTCATAACAAGGATGACAAATGTTGGCATCTCTTGGAACCTAAAAAAAAAAAAAAACTGTATTACCTTAGTACCCATAATCTATGTAGGTATATATAAAATGGTAAACTGACTGATTGACAATTCCAAGACAAGTCTTTCTGATCCATTGTGCCAAGTTCATTATGTATTTTGGAAACCATGGTAAACAACTTGAAAATCACATTTATTTATTGTTTCTTATATTTGTTAGTTATAGAAATATTTTAGCTGCAGATAACTTACCTCGATTGTTAACCATCGTGCTAGGATCATGAGTAAACGAGCAGGCAAAGAAGAAGTGAAATGTCGTCGCAGTCTCTGCGTAGCTACACCGCAATTTATGCACCGCATGGTGAACAGATTGCAATTCAAGTCCGTGTCGAGTAGTGAGAGGTCAATAGGTAGGCAAGCAAACAATAAATCCAATATACAAGCGAGGGTCAATGAAAATCCGAAAGAAAAAACACAACGAGCAAATAAACGGCAGAGCGTTCAAACGACGTCTGTTTGACGTTGACGTAAGACGTTTGTTTTTTTCATAGAGTAGAGATGGGATTGGACTTCAAGTGTAACAAAATCGATATAATAATCGAAAGGATTAAAAGAGTAAAAATATATTATTGTTGTTGTCGACCTCGACAGACACTAAATATATATTAAGATTGTGTGCCCAAAGTGTTAGTATAATGTTTATCCAGTTACAATTGTCTAGTTCCAGAAATTAAATTGTTTTGATAACTGTTATTAAAAATCGATATAAATTCAATTTCGATTTAACATTCAGGAAATGCAATATGTCTCCTCCCTAATTCGAAGTACACCTTGATGTGTCATTGATCTTGTCATGTCTAACGAATCAAAACAAAGCTTTGAAACAATAAAAAAACTTTTTTATGTTTATTACTTCACGAAAGTTGTAAGAAATTACCAAACACTAAATAATTTATGAATGATTTTTTAAATATTCCCAGTTAATGTGAGATTTCTATACATGCTGGGGGCAGCCATTTAGCCATCTCTTTTTTGGTGTTCAGACGCGTTTTGCTACTAAATTACTCGCTACTAAACTAAATTACTAGCTTAGTGCGAACTAGGCAATACGGATGTCGATGAGCAACAGACTAACCAAAGCCTACTTTGATTTTACTATTGTTTTATTGTAGACGACTCTTTCTGAGCTTGAGCCATCTTAGGTATTTTTAAACAAAAAACATTTTTTGACAAATAGAAACAAAATTAAATAGTCTTTGTCACACACAATTTTTTTTTTTTGTTATTTGTTTGTTTAACGTGTATAAGAAATTACATTGCAAGTTCGATAGTGTTACTAGTGCAAATTATAGTTAGAGACTTACCCAAATGCAATGAGGAGTCATCAGTAGACCAGCCTACTCTCAGTCCGGAGCCCGCAGTTTCCTTCTCCAAGCCTTCAGTGCTTACGATGGTAGTACCCACGCGCACCTATAATGACAACAAAAAAGGTTTTATGATTGCCAATTTAAAAAAAAAAACTTTAGAACACAAAATAAAAATATGGAGATAGAAATAGGAGTATAGATATCGACATGAATGTTGAGGGCTCGACGAGAAGGGATCGCTTTGCTTATCGTACACATCAGAGAGCCAATCACTGTACAAGGATTGCACTCCTTGCCCCCGTGTCTTACTTCCTAGTCCTACCACTAAAGAGACCCGATATTTTGCTTGTGTGCAATTCGAAGTCAGTGCATGAGGGAATCTTTTCCGAGAAAAGGTAAATAAATAATAATATCTCTCCTTACCTCATAGTACACTTTGCCTGCATCAACGCCATGGCTGGCTCTAGTACCAGCCCACGCGTGGGCAAAGGCACCTTCAGTTAGCGGTACTACGCTGTTCAGTCCGGGTACTTCCAAGTACTGGTTCAGGTCACTGTCATCTGTTGGGCAAAATAGATAATATTAGATTATAATTGAATTGGAAATCATCTTTGTACCAATAAACAGTCTAATAGTTTACGGCTGACGTTTCTTTAGTTCATGAATCCCCGACCGGTCCTATGAGACCGCGCTGTTATTGTTTTACTATTGTGTCTCGTTTTGCGGGTATGTGATAGGTTAAAGGCGCGTGTGGAACAAGACTTGCGACGATATCGACTCGGGTTGGTCCTTACTGGACGGTGAACTACCTATTGCTCCCCGTTTGCGAGCCCTAACATCGCCGCCTACGGTTGCCGGGTGCCAGGAATCACCCAGAGACACCTGAAACCTGAAGTGTCTTCTGCAGCGGCAATTAAGGAGTGAGGATGTCATCTCCCTCACGCTTTTCACCACCTCGACCTATCTCGTTTCTACTTTGCAGAAGAAAGTGACTGCTTCCCATTCTCCCTCGCTCCTGACCATGGCCTGAACTAGAGCCAAATGCGAGAGTTCACCGGCGCTGATTACCTCCACGAGAAAAAATTACGGCTACGCTTCGATCCCTCCTACCAACGGTTGTGGAGGTAAGATAAGAATGCGCTCTATGTAAAACATTTATAGTCATGAGGTTCGACTGGAAGCCAGCCACAATATGGCAAGGTTGATGCTGTATTAGCAATAACTATTTCTTTTTATGCACCTACCATATTGTCTCTTCACCAGCCTGGGTTGACTGGTACAGAATACCTTAGGCATTAATTCATGAATCCCCGACCCGCGCTGTTATTGATTTACTATCGTGTCTCATTTTGCGGGTATGTGATAGGTTAAGTACGCCTTATGTACTTTTTGCATGAAGATTAAATAAATAATACTCACACCAAGACAGGGTAATTTTGCTGTCGTCAATCTCGGGCTCTGCTACCTTCACTTCAGTCGACTCCTTCTTATCCTTATTGCCGTGTACGTCCTGTCAAGACAATACCACTTTATGACTCGTACACATACAAACTGCTACTAACAGTAACCAACCATAAAGATAACAACATCTATAGTCTTTTTTACATAGAATGAGTTGGGTGACAGCAGGACGAAAATATGCATCTTTAAGATGAGAGAAAAGGATAGATAGCTACATTGTATGAATCTGACAGCTGTCACCGAAACCATTCTATAACAAATTTAGTATAAAAAATATGTGTCGTTCCTTCCACTCATTCCTTTAACACTTCAGTCAAAGGGATGGTGTATAACTCCATCCCTCTTTCTCGCACGCCTGACATTTTAACACGTCATGGTAAGGCCACAGTTTCGAAACTCGATGTGTCGTATGAGGTGAAAACAACGAGTCATTTTTCTCACTAGAAGGCAGTGAACCAAGCATTTTTAGTTTGTTTTGTTTTTAGTGTAACTCAAAATGTTGTCTTTACTGCAATTCAGTAAGAAAATGATCACGCTTGGGCCCGTAGTTTTCACCTTAACAACCGATTACCTAAATAGCTTTTTTTTAGCGATTTAGACCTTATTTCAAATAAATAAACATACATCATTCATTTGTACAGAGAAGTACCATACACCGTGCGCAATTTATATACGAGCACCACATTTTTACAGAACTTTACATAGATACATTAGGGTTACTGGATTAGTACATGCATTTTGATGAAACTACTTCTGGGGGCGTTTTATTTACAAGTTTTGTGCATTGGGAAGTTTGAAAAATAGCTGACTTTTGAAAGCAACTTTTTTTAGACTGACGTCTCGGCGTATATGGAATTTATACCTTCACACAACGCTCCATAGTGTTGAGTTCGTATATACATTAAAATTGTATCTAGCTCGTATTAAAATTTCAAAGTATACCCGACTACAACATTTCTTTGGGGTATACTTTCAAGAAGGACACTTCATTTTGCTACACTATAATCTATACTCGTTTTATTAAGTGCCTTTCAAGGAACTCAGAGACAGAAAAAGGGATATAGTTATTTTTATATGACATGTATTTAAATCGATATCTGTATATTCCCTTTTTTCGAACGAAATATTGCAAAGTTAAATCAAAAATACTGACTTGCACACAAATTATGCACGCTAAACAAATCAAATTAAATATACTGTTTAATGGTATTTGCAGAACTGTTTTACCGAACGATAACAATTATTAAAATAGAATATCTAAAATTTTCTTAGTTCAACAAACATTCTAAAACATTTTTAAGGAAAACCATCACTTAATTTAATTTTAGGAACATATTCTAAAAAACAATTTGAGAAGTAGTTCACAGTAGGTAGTAGGTTAGTTCTAACCTAACCTGACCTATTTCACCCACTTCAAAATGTTACAGTGCAAGTTAGTATTTTTGATAAACAATTCATATTTTTAGGTATGCATTCAGTTAATTAATGGAGTTACCTAGTGTGCTGATAAATTATACAGATGTGCATGTAAAAATATCCCTTGAACATATTACTGAAATGAGGTTTAGCAGCCAGCGATAGCTGCGTTACGTTCGGGTATATTTTATATTAATCGCGCGCGGGTATCCAAATTGAAAATATACCCCAAGTCAACACGTCCTAAATGTTACGTAAAGGTAGGTTTTATAAGAAGAATTTTCGCTTTCTGGATTTGAAAATATACCCGACGACAACACGGCCTGTGACGTCACAAGCGTTGAGTGAAGGTATAAATTCCATATACGCGACGTCTCGTAGTGGAATTTAAAGAACGAAGTCAACGTTGACTCGTTTTCGGATGTATGAGTTATGGAGAAAAGTAACTTTTTAACATATGAATCTATCGACTTCCTATCTTAAAACTTCAGGATTAAAGTTGATTATCGTGTGATCGGTACTTGTAAAGGTACATAAATACTCGGCTACTCGTGCGACATACCTCAGGCAGTGAAAGCACTTCGTTAGTGACTTCGACAGCCCTGTAGAAGTTGCTCCAGCGAGCCTTCTTTTCGCGCTTGCGCTTCAAACGGTTGAGCTTGACCGGGTCCTGTTCCAATTAGATAAATATTCCATTATATACTATCTATTAATGTTTATAGTCTTCGTCACGTGCTTACCGAACAGTATTCAACTCAAATGGAGATCGGATGACTTAGATCTTTTTTTTTTAATTATATAAACTAGTGCTTGACTGCGATCCCACCTGATGGTAAGCAGTGATGCAATCTTAGATGGTGAAGCGCACTAGTTTATTAACGATAAAGATCTCTTGATTCGAGCTCAAAACAAGTCGGTCAAGTCCGAAATAAAAGTTAAACCTATCAAAATTAACGATGATGTGAAAAGGTATTTTCCAAAAAAGAATGTTAAAGAAAAATTTTGAGTAAGTTTGAGACCGCAGTACTTTGATTACAAGTAATGAAAATGTATTCCTCAATTTTGTGATATGATGATGAAGCAGAGCCTATAATAAAATAAGGAGTAAGTAGTGTAAAATAAAGAACCAATACGAACGTGTGAATCAAACTAAGCAGACTTGCGATTGCAATAACACTAAAAATGAATTTTGGCCAATTAATTATTTCATTATTTTTCCTATCTACAAGCTAAAAAAAAGAAATGTCTATTGCTTTGTATCTACTATTTTTTGTTTCGTGTTACTTAATAATTTGTTAAAAAATAAATATTTTTATTATAATTTTAAATTTTTTGTGTATCTATTTGTGTTACATATGAGTGTTTAAAAATTAAAAAACATTAATAAATGAAGCCAAAAAGTTGTTCATGCAAGATTGAAGAGCATTTTTAATTAAAAAAAACTACTATAAAAATGCAAAAAAAAGCAAAAGCCATGGGAGATAAATTTATTTGATGTGAGTTTACATGTCAAAAACAGAAGACTATTAATAAGAACATATAATAGAATATTAAGAACATCTATTTCCATTTGAAATAGATGAGTTTCTTATTTCTTTTTAATGTTATTATTAAGACAGTATTTTTCAATGGCTTTAAATTGGATAACAATATTATTATTGTTTTTATTTTTCCAATTTTCATGACCATATTGTATAAAGTTCAGCATCATTATTGTATGCCAAACTTGTCTTGCGAGTTAAGAGTTATCGCGGTCGACGTGCTTAAGACTCATAGCGCACTAGCGGCCAGCGGCCAAGTCGCGGCGGCCATCGAGATACATACATTAGTATGAAACCGCCATAGAGCGCGCGCACCTGTGGCCGCTGGCCGCGTGCGGACAGAAGCGCGCGCTCTATGGCGCTTTCATTTGTTTCACCTGGCCGCCTGCGGACTGGCCGCTAGTGCGCGCCCGGGCTAAGACGTTCGATGCTTCAATTGGCCCGCTTCAAGCTCTCAACTAATCAGAACGTAAACGAATCAGAAAAACATTTCTATCGCGTTAACGTAGACCAAATTAGAGGACAGGTAATGTTAGAAGCTGCAAATTAATGAAGCGATTATTCAAGCTGTACAACTCTACAGTGTATCCTATGTTACTCAAGATAAGACAGACTATATAATGACATGTCTACATACATTGCTTACTTCCTCCATACGCTTAGCGTCATCCTCCGCCTGCTTTCGCTCTCTCTCCAGTCGCTCTTGCTCGCGAACTCGGAGGCGTTCATTCAATTGTTCCCATTCTTCTTCTTCAGTCATCACTCGTACACGCTGAATGGAAAGTTAGTTCAATTGAAATAGGCCTTGGTTACGGCGCAAAACTGACTTAACTGATGTTGAGGCACTAATCAAAACGTGGAACGATACAAACTTAACAAAATTGATTTTTTAAATTAAGTACTTTTTGGATGTTTGTACTGAGTGAATCTATCTAGGGTGAATGAACTTTGCAAGGGAATGAAATGAACAGTTTCATTCTGTTCATTCTTGTGACACAGGCACACAGGAGGTTACTTTTTTCTTGTTCATTATTTCGTCACAGCAGTAATTCACTGCTGCATAGCACCGGATAATTCAAGATTACTATTTCAGAAACTTGGGCTCGTTCTCATAGAACTAGGTAGAAGCTATAAAGAACGCTAACTGCTTCGCTTTCATGTTCTGCTACTTTTATTATTATTCATTTATTAAAACTTTATGCAAAAGTAAGGGCCTTATAATACTGGCAACCGTCCTCAAAGCGAAGCGGGTGTGCAACGAATACGTTATGGGCACGCTACGAACACGCCGCGCATGCGCAGCGAGACCGCCGGATTTTGTACTGTCTCGTGAACACGCCAGCCTGTCCGCGACGCCTACAAACACGCGACGAAAACGTTGCGAGTTAGCCACGCGTCCGCAACGTCTTCGCTATGCAGCTGCGGCGTGCTCGCGACGTATTAGCCCCGCCCCGCAGCCGCTAGCAAACCGCTAGTGTGATATTGCCCTAAGAAATACTGTATAAAGACGGGTTTATCTTAATTTATGTACCAGAGAAAGTAGTAGATCAGGAATACAACTGTGAGAACTTGCCCAGTATTGAATAGGTTGGCAGGAAAAGTTAAGTTATAGAGAAGTAAGGCCAATAATATAAACAGTCAAAATGTTTTCCTAACAATCTTCATTGTATTAATCTAAATGGCGATATCGTTTTATTTGTGTATGAGAAGTGCATTGAAATGAAGCGCGTGTAAGCAAATCTTTACATATTATATACAACAAAGATTCCCAACGCGTTACACGTTCATGATAAATTGAAAAACGAATGATTAGATTTTTATGCCGTTTTCATCAATTCAAAAACGAATGAACGGATTTTTATGCGGTTTTACCAAATTTCAAAACGAATGAATGCATTTTTATGTAGTTTTCATCAATAGATGGAGTGATTCATATGGAAGGTATAAATGTATAATACATGCATTTTGTATTAGAAGAATGCCAAAAAATTCAAATATTTGTGACACCAGTGCGAAGCTGGGGCAGGTGTCAATAGACGCATGATGACATGACAGACAGATAGACACACAATACATGATCCAAGCCTCTGGGGGACACGGAAAATCCGAAAGGTTGTCACCTTGTCCCCCAGATCGAAGGTAGCGAAGGGACGGGGTGGGGTTTAGTCAGTAAGAGTCTGACATGCCCTCCCGCTCCGCCCAAGAGAGGGAGAAGTCATTCTGATGATTCCCATTCCAAAAAAAAAAGTACCCACCTGATCCTTCCTGTCTCTTTCTTCACTCTTCTCTTCCTTATGCTCATCCTGATCCATCCTATCATCCACATCATGTTTTTTCTCAGGTTTAGCGTCCTCGGCTTTCGGGTTTTCTTGCACGTCCATTGGTTCTAGAATAGAATTTCATTTTTGTTAAAGCGAAATATTGATGATTGGGACATTTTTCTTTTTTACAGACAATTCTTCTATAGAGGTTGTTTTAGAATATAATGCTTACCGATATCACCTTTCACGTCCGTTGGATTCCTGAAAATCAATAAAAAATTATTAAAAAATGTTGTTATTAGCAATTCGCGATGGCGAGAGGTTTTATTCGATCGTTTCGATTATACCAACATCTCGATGGTTCTCGATTCTTTCAATTTTAACTCGAGTCCGACTCGGTCTGTTATTGCGACTGGCGCATAGCGCGTTTATTCTAGATCAAACTAAAAACATTTCGATTATTTTGTAGAACGGCGAGTCGATAGTTGACTTGATGGTTCATTTTAACGACTCCCATTCATTCGATTGTTAAAATATCTGGGAATCGCCCTTCGCTACCGGCGATGGCAATGTCAAGGCATTGTTTGAGGGATCAGCTGCGCTGTGTCGCTTGTTCGATTCCCGCACGAAACAAATATTTTTTTGGGCTACAAATAATTTTTACGGGTCTGGGTATCTTATGTCTGTTAATTACATGTTTGTATCACGATACAAATGTAATTCCTAGTGTGGAGAAATGGTTTTTTTTTGTTTGGACAGTGAAACCACTGGATGAAAGGACCGATGGTAATGCCGATGCTTGAAGAAGTACTAATAATGATACTTTTTTCTGAATTCTTTAATAGAAAGTAGAATATTTATTATGATCATAAATAAAACTCACTTCAATGTTATCAACTTATCAATCACTAATGTAAAATGTACATTTCATCACAAAAACATGTCAAGTACAGGAAAAATGTAATTGAAATAAGTGGTCAATAATTATGGTGGTCACCATGGCTTGTATTATTAGAATAACAGTGGTATGTGGTTTCGGTATGATTAGGTTTTGTAATTTAGGTTATCAGCAAGGCTGTCAAACTTTTATTTTCTGTTCAAAATGTTGAAATTTTGAATGGCTAGCCTAAAGGTATGATTCCGAACTCGGCAACAAGCAGCAGTGCTGCCGCCGCAGTGCTGCCACTAAGGTGCTGCGCAGCAGTGCTGCCTGCCGCGCTGATTCCGAGCAAGGCGGCAGTGTCGCTCTGTTCCCTTCTGATTCTGAGAAATTCATCCTTTTCTAGTTGTTGTTACGGCGGCAGACGCGTCACTACTGGTCTGTCGCGGCGGTAGGGCGACACTGACGCGCAGCAGTGCTGCCGCTGCATTGCTGCCGCGACATTGCTGCCTAGCTCGGAATGTAATCTCATATAAGCCAATAGAAATTGTACGGGGACCAGTAGTGTCGCGGCAGCACTGCTGCGGCAGCACTGCTGCGTGCAGCGTGGTTCGGAATCGTACCTTAAAGGTGCGTTTATACGAGGCGACCAATTTCCTCAAATGATATTTATTTTACAAATACATAGGTTTAAAATTAGAAAACTTTCATATGTAAATTTTTTCGTCAATTAAACTAGATGCGGCTAGTGTTTCCTAGCTGACTACCCTGACAAAAACCACGAGTCACTTTAGAAATCTGTACAACAAACATGTATGCATGAGCACCATGTAGATTTGTGGTCTTGCGGTGGCCGCGCGCTCGCCGCACTCCCACTTGTTATCATTCATACCAAAATATATCTCTACTCTATTAAGTAGCCTTTCACGCCACCTCTGCGCTGTGTTCGCTTTAAATACGCGCGAATCAACAAGAACATTAACAGAAAAAATAACTATTGAACTAAAATCGTCGCTGATAAATTGACGCTTTGGTTATAATGGTCGTGATATTGTTCGAACATCTCGATGGTTCTCGATTGGGGTTATTGTAAACTCGTCACAGTTTGACACACCAGGCGCCATACAATGCACTGGTGAATGAAAATGAAATAAAAATATGACGAGTTTACAATAACCCCTCGATTGTTTCGACTTTGTCTCGAGTCCGACTCCATCCGATATTATTATTACGACTGGCGCATGGCGCGTTCATTCGCGAGTTGTTCCTCGATGGTTTAGAGTTTCGGGTGAGAGTGAATGATCCGAAAAATCGAAAAGTAGCAGTAGATTCCGTTGACTCGAAACAATCGAAAAACCTCTCGATTATTTTGTCGATGGTGAGTCGATTGTTGACTAGATAATTTATTTTAACTAATCCGATTTTTTCGCTATCGATCGCTACATTAGACTACTACATCCAGTGGGTGTTATGACAAGTCTACTTACTTAACCTCAGCAGACTCAGAGTCTTCCACAACAGGTGCTGGTACGGGAGCTGGTACCGGCGCAGGAACAGGTTCCGGAGCCGCCACAGGTTGCGGGGCCGCAACCGGCTGCGGAGCTGCTACCGGCTGCGGGGCTGCTACCGGCTGCGGGGCTGCAACCGGTTGAGGAGCAGCCACTGGTTCTGGTGCTGCCACTGGCTTAGGCGCAGCTACCGGCTCAGGGGCGGCAGCAGGAGTTGGAGCTACTTTCTCTGGTGAAGCCACTTTCTCAGGCTCCGGGGCTTTGACAGGCTCAGGAGCCTTGGCAGGTTCAGGAGCCTTAACAGGCTCTGGTGCAGGAGAAGGCGATGCTTTCTTAGCTGGTGGCGGTGAATCATTGTCAGAGTCTTCCTGGCTTGGAGAGTACGCCCCACCGCCTGGCTTTGGTTCTTCAGGTATTGGCTCTGGTGGTTCTTCTCGTATAGGCTGCAAAACAAAGAATTTTATGTTCTTTTTGTTTTCTTAGTGAATCTTTGACTGCTAGGTCTTTAGCAAATGGGTCGGCCAGCAAAGAAACCAGTTTTAAATATACATATTATGTGCTATAGTTCAAGACATGTATTAGAGCATTTATTGGTGTATGTATAACAGGTATTAGTGATATTGTATACTACATTTTTTTTTCTCCTCAACTGATTAGTACTCTATCCTGAAAAGTGCTGAGTCTATATGGGGCCAATAACAGAGCCATAGCTTGTCCAATACTGGACAGAAATTAAGAGTACATGGACACTAAAAGATGAATTTCTCTGTCAAATATAAAAGTTATGCCATCTTACAGGTATCTTAGCTGGCGTAGCAGCAAGTCGCGACGACGAAGACCGTCGCGTTGTCCGAGCGGCAGGGGTTGGACGCTTCGGAGTTGCCGGCTCCTCAGCGTCCTCCGTGGACGTGTCCAGGATAGACGTGTCAGGTATTACTGTGGAAAAACATTGAAGGAAGTTAATAAATGACGATAAACATGGACAGAGGTTAAAGAGGATTATAACATATGGCGGTACACTTGGTTTTTGACAGTATAGTGTACTGCATAAAGTTATCCATTGAGTTTCTAGCCAGTTCTTTTCCATAGGAAACAATTTTATATATAAATCATTCTAACATTTTACAAGTACCCATGTACAAGAAATAAAAAGAATTGAGTTTGAGTGGTTAAGAAGTTGGCTACTAAACTGCCTCAGTAAATCTGTGGACGATGATGAGATGTAATTAAGTTTAAAGAAAAATCATAGTTTTATTGCAAGAATGAGGCATGGTATCAGATCAGTTATAACAATTTATAACTTTGGCCCAAGCCACAGACAGTGTTTACAATTTTTTTCTCTCAGTGATCAGGGCCACTCATACTTAAGGCATTACACCGCCTGCCTCAGTACAATATTTCTTTCTAATGCATTAGTTTTAATCAGGGACCGGACAACCCCGCTTAAGAGTTAAGCCTTTGGACTGGGTAACCCGTTCATGAGGTAACTCATATCGCAGTGTTACCTTTTGTTCGAGTTACACTCTCTGAACCCAGCGAAAGGGTTAACACTTTTAATACGCTAACCGCGTGAAGGGGTTAACCCCTTCGATGACTTAAGCCTTTCAAGAGGTTACCTTCTTGAAAAGCTTTTTTTCGTGTTAACCTGAATTACCTAATAAACTTGAGCTGCGTGTAGGTGGGGGTGCTTGCACCCGTGCGGCGCCTCATTGCTTTACTATTTTTATTTAGTTATTACGTACGAAATTGATAACAAGTGACGCGTTTATTTCAGCGAGTTAACATTAATATTTGTTTTTCAACTTTATTTGGATGCAATTTAATTTGTTAAATTAATTTCGTGGATAGTGCATTGATTAGTTTGTTCGTTTCGTAATCGACTTGTGTGTGCAGTTTTCGATTCTTTGGAAACCTGTGAAACTCGAACTAACTAATAAGCCAAAACTCTTCTTAGTTTTTATATAATGTAGTGCTAAATTAGAGTATAACTATCAATCTAGCATGATATTTTACATTTGGTAGATAAACACAAACAGATGCTATAAGGTAGGCCGCGAAATTGAAATTTGGTCATTAGGCATACAATTTTTTAGGGTTCCGTAGCCAAATGGCAAAATCGTGATGAATGAAATGACGGACAGACAAAAAAAAATTGGTACCAATATGTATGTATATCAATAACGACGACCAAGTAGTAAAATAAAAATTGGAAAAAACTGTTTTATTAGCCCCCCTACATGTAAAGTGGAAAGTGTTTTTTTTTTTATTTCAACCCTAACGTGTGATATATTGTTGGATAGGTATTTAAAAATAATACGGGTTTAGTGAAATAATTTTTTGATAATATCAATAATTTTGGAAATAATCGCTCCAAAAGCAAAAAACAATGTGTGTGTCCCCCCTCTAACTTTTGAACCATAACTCATAAGTTTAGAAAATATAAAAAAAATCTGGAAAGTAGAGCTTTATACAGACTTTCTAGGAAAATTGTTTTGAACTTGATTGGACAACCAGTTTTTGAAAAGTTGGGGACACTTATTGAGACGGACGGGAAACTACGGAACCCTACGCTAAGCGTACCCACGCTCTTGGCCGGTTTTTTTTGTGGTTTTGACATTTATAGTGGGTACCTACATCATAGCTACAAGACATACATCATAATTATACATTTTATAAGAAGTTTTTGTAGCTGACTGTACAAAAACACGTCACATTTTTACGTTCGAGCGAGTTGACGACAGGAAACGTAGATGAAATCTGAAGGTGCCGACTTGCGAGCGCTCGCGAGGTTTACAGTAGCGAGATAACGACCATGCCGTAAACGGCTTGTTCTAATACTTTTATTTAGCTCTAAATTAAAACTAAGAACCTACATAAAAACTAAGAAGAGTTCTGGCTTATTAGTTAGTTCGAATTTTGCAGGTTTCCAAAGAATCGAAAATTGCACACACAAGAGTCGATAACGAAACGAACAAATCAATCACTACACTATCCACGAAATGAATGTACCAAATTGAATTCCGTACAAACAAAGTTGCAGAACAGAGATTAATGTTTATGACCAAACTAAAAAACTATTTAACATGCGTTTCAATAAGCGGAATGGAAGATTTAGAAATACTACTGAATAAGAAACGACTCTTAATAAAAAACGACTTGACCTGGCAACACTTAAACACGTGTACACTTCGGACTCACGAGAAGATCACCGAATTCAAGGAGGAATTGATTAGGTTACGATGGAGTATTCTGGGATTATCCGAAGTCGGAAGAAAGGGGGGAGGACACGATAATTCTCAAATGTAGTGACCTGCCCTATTTCCGGGAGGGTGACCAGCAGTCCCAGAGTGATGTCGGATTTTTCGTCCACAAGTCCCTTATGAAGATCGAGAGTGTGTCGACCAGGGTGGCTTACCTTATACTCAGAATATCATCAAGATATTCGCTGAAGGTTATACAGGTTTATGTCCCAACCTTGACACACTCCGACGCCGATCCAGAGCCGTACATGGTTATAAAAGTCATTTCACCGTGGTCATGTGGAACTTTAACGCTAAACTGGGCAAACGAGACGGTGACATTACATCGGTTTGGATTTGGATGTTCGGAACCACCGGGAACACCTACTGGCTAGCTGAATGGAGAAGGAGGGCCTCTAAATGATGAACTCCTTCTTCAAAAAGCGTGAGCATAGGAAGTTGACCTGGTAAAGCCCCGGTGGTGCAATTAAAAACAAGATTGACTTCATCTTGTCATTCACTCTTCATCAGCAAATATTTAAAGATGTCTCTGTGATCAATGCGGTGAAAACTGGTAGTCATCAGCTCATCGTGAAAGACATTGAATATCAACATCAAGCTTGAAAGATCTCGACTGGTGAAGCCTACGCTCCATCCAGCACAGATCCACCACGGACGGATCCGCACGGACAAACCGTCGTACGGCAAGTATCCATCCTTACGTTGTTGAAACCTGCACGGTCCGGACAACCGGACCGTCGTTTATACGGCGTACATCGAAGGAATGGAACAATTTGCCTGCTGCGATCTTTCCGTCCGATTATAATTTGGGTATCTTCAAGACTAGAGTGAATAGGCTCATAATAATCTAGTGCGCCTCACCATCAACGATTGCATCACTGATTACCATCAGGTGGGATTGCAGTCAAGCACTAGTTTATGGTAGGTATATAAAAAAATCCAGCTCCAAAACTTCGAGAGCTTTCAGCTTGAACTGCACAATCGTTTCGACTGCCTAGATAGATCCGTGGACCGTGGAACAGTATAACGAGGGTTCGTGAAAACTGTGCATACGATCAGGTTTTTGAAGACACACCGTATAAATAACAACAAGAAGCTCCCTGATCAAACTCTCGAGCTTATGAAGAAGAGGTGTGAGATGATTCTGCACTGATAACACATTGCGTGCAGATACCGGCAGCTCAATAGAGGATATCGAAGTCCTTAAAACGCGATCTTCGTCACTATGATACCGAAAGGATTAAGGACGTAATTGAGCGGAATGAGGGCTCCAAAATTTTTATAAGAGATCTGTCTATTGGGCAGAGTCAGCTCACGGAACTGAAGACCGACGGTGGCAGTCATATCCGCTAAATCGGAGCTCTTCGGAAAGATCGAGGCGTTCTATGGACAATTAGGATACACGTCTATCTCTAAACCCACGGTATATCTAGCAAACGACTCAAGAGCTAGATTGACCCGACACTATCAAAGATATCCCGGACGTCAGCCTGTACGAGATTAGGATGGCTCTGAAGCAGCGTTAGAACAAGGCGCCGGGTGAGGACAGAATTACGGCCGAACTAAAAAAAAAAACCGGTCCTTTAGGCCCTTCAGAAGCTATTTGATTCCATGATACTCGAGGGGGAAACGCCACAGACATGGAACAAAGGTGTGGTGAACTTTTCTTTAAGAATGGCGACAATGCCCTGCTTAAGAACTACAGGCCTATCTCACTTCTGAGCTATGTCGACAAGTTGTTTTCCAGAGTCATCAAGAATCGTCTCGCGAGCAAGTTCGATGACTTCCAGCCTCCCGAACAAGCCGGTTTCCGAAAAGGTTTCAGCACCGTGGACCTCATACATACGCTGTGGAAGACTGAGGAGTATAACCTGCCTCTCTGCTTAGCGTTTGTGGACTACGAGAAAGCCTTTGATTCGATCGAGACTTGGGCTGTACTGCAGTCTCTCCAACGGTGCCAGATTGACTATCGGTACATCGAAGTGCTGAAATGTTTGTACGAAAACGCCACCATGTCAATCCGTTTTCAGGACCAGACCTCGAAACCTATCCTCTTACAGCGGGGTGTGGGGCAGGGAGACGTTATTTCTCCGAAACTGTTCACGGCCGCATTGGAGGATGTCTTCAAGATTATGGAATGGAGTGGGCGAGGCATTAATGTCAACGGCGAGTATATCACTCACCTTCAGTGGCCGACGATATAGTACTTATGGCTGAGACTAGGGAGGAGCTCAGGACAATGCTCAGTGATCTCAGTAGAGCTTTCGAAAGAGTGGGACTTAAAATGAACATGGATAAAACCAAAGTCATGGTAAACATCCATGTAGCAGCCGCTCCTATCAAGATCGGGGACTCACTCTCTCACACACACACTCGAAGTTATGGACGACTGCGTCTAGACAAGCGGTCCATTTGGGTAGGTCTAACTTTGAGAAAGAGGTCAATCCTCGAATACGACTCGGCTGGGCGGCGTTCGGGAAGCTGCACGGTATTTTCTCGTCCAACATACCACAGTGTCTCATGACAAGTGTGTGTTGCCAGCGATGACTTACGGAACAGTAACGTGGTCGCTCACAATGGGACTCATCAGAAGGCTAATTATCACCAAAAGGGCTATGCTCGGATTTTCTTTGCGTGATCATATCAGAAATGAAGATATCCGCAAGAGAACCAAGGTTACCGACATAGCCAGAAGAATCGCTAAACTTAAGTGGCAATGGGCAGGGCGCATTGTTCGTAGAACGAATAGTCGATGGGGACGAAAGGTTCTGGAGTGGTGGCCACGTACTGGAAGACGCAGCACTAGAAGGCCTCCCACAAGGTAGACCGATGACCTGGCTAAGGTCGCGGGAATCCGATGGACCGGATTGACGAGAGTCGCTCAGGGCGAGTTGTTGTGGTGACGCTTGGGAGAGGCCTATGTCCAGCTGTGGTCGTCTTTCGGCTGAAATGATGATGATGACGAATAATTACTGAATAAGCAGTACCTATATGTCATTATGTGTCATAAAATCATGTGCAACAACATTTTTTTGTTTAAATGTAACATTTTCAGTCGTAATATAAGGAGATTTTAACAAGAGAAAGTCAAAAGTAAGTACGTAATGTCAAATGATTTTGAAATAACTTTTTTTTAAATAACTTGGTTATGCACCATTGGCCGCATCCTACTCGCTTCATATTCTCACTTTAACATATTCAGAAACCTAAGTAGATAGCCAGTACAGTCAGCATGAACAAAACCTCGGGCAATAGCTAGTTATTTATAGTTATGGTTTTCAATCTGTTACTTATTATTTGACTGTACTTTATACGTGCGCGAGGGTTGACGAAAAAAAAGTAGGTGACATCGAAAGGTTCAAACTCGCAAGCGGCTCGCGAGTTTTGCAGTAGTCAGTTGACGAACAAGCCCCAATAAACCAGTAGACATAAAAAAAATAATATTAAAATGCATATTTAGCATGTGTAAATGTTTTGTGCTACGAGCAAAATTGAACTATAAGACCATATTATAGTCAATAGTTACTATTCCATGCTTACCTACAAGTCACTCGACAAGTCGATACTCGCAAGAATGGCGCCGACCGCCGGTGGTGTGATGTCACGTGCGGTTTTGGTTATGCAATTTTCAAGCTAATGTCGATTGTAAAGAGTGCATATTACAATGTCATGAGATGGAATGGCTTACCCTGTTACCGTGTTACAGGGTTTTGAAAGGGTAACTCCCTTCGTAACGGGTTGTTTTGACTCGTTCGAAGATGTAACTCGTATCAAAGGGTTTATTTTTGAAGCGCTTAAAAAAACCCGTTCAAAAACCCATTCAACGAGTATCCGGCCGGTCCCTGGTTTTAATAAATTGATAAGAGTTCTGTAGTCTCCCTCTCTTCTGTAGTCTCTTGCTATTTTGAAGTTGATTAAAAATAGTAGGGCATTTCTCTGCTTCTTTTTTGCTGCAGAACAATTTAAAAAAAATTCATCAACAAACCCAGAACAGTAATAAAGGCTGCTTTTGTTTTTTTACTTTTTAGCAACGAAAAATTTGCTTTGAATACATCCATTGTTAAAAATTATTGTGTAATATATAAAGAATGACTCTGCATAATAGTGTTTGTGAGAACTGTGTTAAAAATATAACTTGATAATAAATTCAAAGATTATAAGCCCTTGGCACTCGAGTAGGTAACTTTCAAGAAGTTTTGTTTAGTTACATTTTAAGTGTATATAAGGATTTCTTTCATAGTAATGCAACTTTATCAGCAAGGTCAACTATTTACCTTCTTGAGTTTTATAGCTGGTTGGTGATAAAACAAACACTATTGTCATTATTATTGTTATCAACTTAGGAACACGGTTGGATGACCTAATCTAGTCAATAATGGAATTGAATAGTACCTAGAGTACTAAATATTTTAGAAATGGTGCGCTAGCTTCTGACATTTTATAAGTGGCCATGTAGGCCTATATAAAAAATAAATACATAAAAAAGAGAGCAAGAAATATTTATTCCTGTGTATATGGTACATTGAAAGGCCTTCTACGAAGTGGATCAAAGACCTGATGAGGGTCGCGAGAATCATGCGAAATGCACAGAACCAAATGTTAAGGGAAATCTTGGGGCAGGCCTATGTCCTGTAGTGGACGTCAGTGTGATGATGATGATGATTTGGTACATTGAGATCTTAAATTAAACTTTGATTTATATTTACTAGTGCTGGGACACTAATAATAAATAAGTGCATGCAAATCATAGACTTCACAAGAGTCTATTGTGATAAGTCAAACAAACAAACACCTGATTATATTATTAATCCCTTTGGAAGAACTATGTTAAATAAATGGTCATAATCAAGTATCTATGTGGCCAATGATACAAAGAAATATCATATTCAGTTCATTTAAGAACCTTGTAAAATCTAAATACACATGCTACTGAAATCAATATAAATAAAAACTCATGAACCTTGAGAAGTTAGTTAATAAGGGAATATTGATTGGTTGATAATGTACACCTTTACAAACACCATAAATTATGTGGACATAAAACAAAACCTTGAAGGTGAACTGACACTTCTTACAAAATCTATGTTTTTGTTGAGATCCTTCGGATAACTTCGTTTTATGTTCTGTTTGGTTATGAGGACTAAATAAATCAATAATAATAACAAAATAGTAACATCCTACGACCTTACTTTTATTACTTTAACGCCAAAATGTGACATCATGGTTATAATTGAGCCGACAACATAAAAAGTTGATGGGTGTTAGCCAAACATTTCCCCCCAAAACCAGAAAAGTGGCCAATATTGCTTTCGTTTCAGTATTTTTTTGTAGAGTTATAATGACATGACGTCATGGGAAAATTGTGAAACCAAGCGTTGTAAACTCATCAAACAGTTTTACTCGCCAAAAATGTACACGTGCCTTTACGATTATTATTGATTTGAATAAAGATGGAATCATGAAAAATTTATACAAAACTGTTCCCCATAGGGGTAATAATTGAAAAGCGAGCATATTTACCTTTTCCTGACTTAGCTTCCAATGCTTTTTTCAATCTTTCAACTAAAGCCGGCTTGTTCCCTTTGGTGTCCAAACCGAGGGCGCCAAGCTCAGATCTTAGATCCACTACTTTCATCTTTGAGGGATCCATCATGCAGTTTTAATGTTTAGCGCTGTTCACAAATCACTATTTTCCAATTCACACACAGTAATTACGCAAATTAAGTGTAATCAAACATTACTCGCAAAATTTTACAACGAGAAAGCGCGAAGCCACAACTAAGATGGCCGCGCAACAACACGTAACGGATCCGGATGCGGAAAGTTAAGGATGGAACCAACTTCTATTGTCTATGAAAAATTCAACTATCGACTAAAATAATATTCACTAGTGTTGTGCTGCTCTAATGCAGTTGAAAAAAAATATTTTTTAGTTGTCAATGGTACATGAAAAATGCGGGAATTTTTGATGGCGGTTCGGTTTGTTGCCTGGATACAAATCAAATTGATATAATGATAATTTAGTATACTGTCATAACATTTTCTATATTTTTTGTGAATCTCATTAAATTTAAGTAAAAAATGGCTAGTACAGCAAAAAAAGAATTTGATAAAAGTAATTGAACATCATTTTTTTTTATATGAAATAAAGTTTTACATATTCACTCAATAACTTTCGTTAAACTTTCCAGTTTTCCCTAATAACGAATTGGAAAAAAGGATTATGGAGGCATTTGAAGTATTTGATCATTCTGCAAAACAAGTAGTTGACGTCAGAGAAATTGGGACTATACTGCGATCTTTAGGTACCTATCTATTATTATTTTGATTACCTAATATGTTTCAACTTTACCTAAGTGATAAGATAAATCAACACTTACCTATATACTTTACCTGCCTCCTAATTTATTTTAAAATTCATTTTCTAGCAGACCAAAAATATATAAAATATTTAATATCCTAATTTCTCACTTGCATAATGTAAGTACTCAAATAATTATTTTAATATTTGCAATGCAGGATGTTGTCCTACTGAAGCTGAGGTGCAAGAGGTGATCTTGGCAACGGAAAATAAAGAAGCAACGGGAAATGTCCCGCTTGCATACTTCCTGCCTTACTTGTGCAAGGCCATGGTGGAACACAGGTTTATTACTTAGATACTTTGCTAGCCTCACTGTAGTTTTCTTACACATAAAGATAGCATTCGGTTCTTAGCGACGCGTCGCCCGACTTACCTACTGCTTAGTAATGCACTGGTCGCACGACGCGGTCACCCTGGTTTGTTTATTATAAATCCATACGAAGGAGTAGGTCGCGCGATCCGGTCACGGTCGCTAAGAGCCGTATGCTAATTACTGAGTAAAATCGTACTCAGTGATTGGGTTATCTTAACTCATTAAAGCATGGGCCAGACGGATGTGATCTAGCGTTCCAACAGGGGTGACCTGCTAGTCTCAATCCGTGTATGCGAAAATTGCCATAAAGTATAGATCGACCTCCTAAAAACAAACTACCTACTATTTTCCACTACAAGCCTTTTAATAAATGAGGAGCTCATGGCTAGATAATAACAGCCGCACCGGCTTCGAGTACATTGTTGATCGAAGCGCACCGGTCAATCATCAAGGTTAAGCAACGCTTGCCAAGGTTGGTCTGTGGATGGGTGACCATCTTAACGTAAGCGAGTTTCCTTCGTGCCTCGGAAAGCACGTTAAGCCGTGGGTCCCAGCTGTCATTTGTGGATCTTTGGCAGTTATTACGGAGCTAGTAAATCTGACTCCAGTCTTACCATGTTACCCCAGTTAATGGGTTGTGGAGACGACCAGACTGTAACTAGTTGCCTACCAGACGATAGGCAACCGCTCCTCGTAAAATACTGGTATTCAGTTAAATCCGGCTTGACTGGAAGCCGACCCCAATATAGTTGGCTAAGTAGATAATGATGATATTTTAGGTAATTGACTTACTTGACTTAAAATCCTATGTCCCCTAGCTGGGGCAGAGGGCGTCGACAGTAGATACCCATCGCGACCGGTCTTGCGCCTTTCGCTTGATCTCGCTCCATGTCAGTCCGACGGCCCTTGCTTCAGCTAACACGGTTCGTCGCCAGGTCTGTCGAGGACGGCCACGCTTCCTTTTTCCTTGGGGATTCCAATCTAGCGCCTGTTTAGGTATATGATCGGGATCCCTCCTAAGCGTGTGACCAATCCAACTCCACTTGCGACGTTTGATCTGGTGGTCGATCGAGCTTTCGTGACATTTCTTCAACAGTTCCACGTTAGAGATGGTCTCGGGCCAGTAAATCCCGAGGATACGACGGAGACATCGGTTCACGAAAACCTGTATTTGGCGTGAGATCTCTTTTGTCACCTTCCACGTTTCGCACCCGTAAAGCAGCACGGATTTGACGTTGGACCTGAAGATTTTTAATTTAACCCTTCGGGTCAATTTCCGCGATTGCCAAACCGGCCTCAGCTGTGCGAAGGTACCACGCGCTTTGGCAATTCGTGAAGCGACGTCTTCCTCAGTCCCACCAGTTTCCGCCACGACACTTCCGAGGTACGTGAATCTCTGAACGCGTTCCACCGCCTCGGTGCCGATCAGCAACGGTGCAGAATTTATCACTCCTGAACGCATTTCTTGGGTCTTCCGTGTATTAATTTTAAGACCAGTTTTCGCTGCCTCCTCACGAAGGTCGTTTAATTTTGCTTGCATGTCGGCGTGTGTGTGACTAAGCAGGCATAGGTCATCGGCGTAGTCCAAGTCTTCCAAAACGCTGGACAATCCCCACTCTATGCCGCGGCGTCTCTCATCGAAGATGCGAAGCAAAATTCCGTCAAGAACGACTATAAAGAGAAGAGGCGAGAGAAGGCAACCCTGGCGAACACCCGCGTGCACTGCGATGTCTTCCGAGATGAGACCATCGTGAACCACTTTGCATGTATATTTGCGATATATGCTTTGTACTAGGCGGACTAATTTTGGTGGCACTCCAATTTCCAGCAGGCGAGACCAAATACTGGACCACTTCAATTTTAGGTAATTGTGTATAGTTTAATAAAAAAAATAATGTTTTATATTGTTGTGTAGATTCTACCCGGCGAGCGCGGAGGTGTTGTTGGCAGCGTTCCGTTACTTCGATGAGGAGGGACGCGGCTACATCACCAAGGAACGGTTCACTCAGATCATGCTTGAAGAGGGAGAACCTTTTACACAGGTCAGCAATGTGTTTGTTGTAAACCCAATAGATTTTTTAAAAGACTAACCATGGAGTTTCTTGCCGGTTCTTCTCCATAGGAAACGACCAATTGGAACCGTGCTCTAGCTTCTAACGTTTTATAAGTGCCCATGTAGGCCTATGTGAAATAAAAAAAAAACTTTGACTTTGTTTTGTAGCGGTTCAGGACCAAGGGGGCCGAGGCTTGGAAGTATCTATCTCTGATTGCATTAACTTAATTATGATCCTTTTGGCTCCCACTTTAGGGCACAGGCCCCCTTTACAGTCTTCTCTATCCTTAGCTATACTCCATTCGCTATAGGATTAGACATTTCAACAAATCTTTTTTACTGCCCGTCGAACCGATTTTGACTGTTGCGTTGGAAGCTTGATAAATGGCAGCTACAGTAAATAGTTGATATCGTTAGTTACATCCTTATGCTTACAGAATTTATAAGTCAAAAGGGTTTGTTTAAATGTAGTTCTGCTCAACAGATTTGAGAATTTCTTTAGTGTTGCCTACAGTTCGTCCGTTATAAGTTGGCGAGTGTGAAGTTAGGCTCTGCGAATTTTGGCGCTTGAAATATCGTACAAAAATAAAAGTAAAAAAAAAATACAATTTGCAGTTCTTATTGCTGTTAAAAACCAGTTATTGGCATTAATATTTTTTAAACCTTTATTCTTGTACGATATTTCAAGCGCCAAAATTCGCAGAGCCTAACTTCACACTCGCCAACTTATAACGGACGAACTGTAAATGGCGGCTGCAGTAAATAGTTGATATCGTTAGTTACATCCTATAGAATATAAGTCAAAAGGGTTTGTTTAAATGTAGTTCTGCTCAACAGATTTGGGAATTTCTTGAGTGTTACCTACCCTCTGCTACCTATGTTGTTAACAGGAGGAGTTCGACGAGATGATGCAGACCGCGTTGGACCCGGTCACTGACACCATCACCTACGAATACTACATAAACCAGCTCATGGTGCGTATCGTTTTTTTTTCTAAAACTCCAATGGCAACGAAACGAAAGTTTAGGTAGTTTAGAACTCTCAAAAAATCTCTTAAATTTTAAGACAACCCAATTTCCCGCGTGGTGGATTACGCCCCATTCCCGCTTCTAGAAAGGCTGCTGGGACTTAGGCCCAGCAATGGGAACATTATGTTAATAATTGCTGAACGGTTATTCCAGTGGACCGGTCGTTATATTGCTGAGAGTAGTGGTGGCCCAGTGGTAAAAACTGCCCCAACTTACAAGTTGTAGGTCGCGGGTTCAAACTTAGCCAGACGCATTACTATGTGTAAAACGGTGAAGGAAAACATCGTGCGGAAACCGGCATGTCCTGGAACAGGAATTCGAAGACATGTGATATCTACCAATCCGTGTTGGGCCCGAGTGTGTGGATTATGGCCGAATCCCTCTCCTATAGAGGAAGGAGGCTTGAGTCTCAACAGTGGGAAGTTTTGCACCATTGTTTTGACTAGTGTGTCAACTGGGTGAAGTTCCTATTACATCTGACCAGTAATCCTCAGTAATCCTTGTATTCAAAGCACCCACCTAGGGCTTTATTATTATTAGGTTTGTACAATGAAAAACCGTACATTGGCGTCACGTAATTATTATTATTGAAAATTGGTAACAGTTTTAAAATGATAAAACACAATTAAGGAATGAAACTAAAAATATTCTAACATTTTTCTGCTTTTAAATTAATTTGTTTTAAAAAATCACCAAATAGTTATGTTAGAAAAATAAATTTGATGTTTCCGTATTCTTGTGGCTTTAAAAATTTGACTACACTAAAAGTAGAATTAAATTACTATTAACATATTCCTAATTCATATTGTAATTAAAAGAAAACCCAAGTCTAGCTTGAAACGCAAGGGGCCATGAAACATAATCATCGTAACAAGTTTACAATATAACATTACAAGATTGAAACAAACTTAAAAACTCCTTGGAACATGGCTCAAAATGCGTAATGGCGCAATTTCATTAGTCGATAGGGCCCGCATGCCCGGTGCGAGAGATTTCTGGAATGCATGTCACAGGGCCCGTATTCGGGGAACCGTTTTCATAAGTCGATAGGGCCCGCATGCCGGGTGCGAACCGGGTGCGGGTTTGGGGAACCGTAGACGGTATAACGAACATGTATCGACTTGTAACTTTCATTGGGTGTTATCTCGCCTGCGGGGACTCCACGAATGCTGTATACCGAACGAGTTAACGACTAATGAAATTGCGCCATAATTAATGTCTTAAAATTATCTTACTAAACCGTTGCTAAACTAACCTATTTGGAAAGATGTCTCATACAAGCAAGCTCTTACCATAAAAATATAGCTCTACATGCGATTGCTTAAAATATAATCCGGCCTAGTTCTGTGGAGCCGCCCTGCTGGCACGTCGAGTACGGATAGAGCTTGGTGTAACGCTAGCAAGTCTTGCAGAGGTCCGTGAAGGTGTAGATCTACCAGTCACATTCTTCAATTCTCCCAGTTTATCATCCGACTGTTGTTCAGTCTTCGTGGGCGTTTTTTCAGAAGCCTTCTGAGCTTCATTCGCTTCTTGCGAATTTTCCTCTTTATTCGAATCGTCAGTTACTGCTGGCTCTTCTGTCCCATTAGCTGATGCTGAATTTGGTACATCAACATCTTCAGTAAAATCGTCTCCTTGGTTTTCTTCAGTCACATTTTCGTCATTATTTTCTTCATCACCAGCATTTTCATTGTCTCCCACATCTTTCATTTCCACATCCTCAGCATTATTTTCAACTTGTGGTTGGTCTTCTCCAGTATTATTTTCGTTGGCCTCACCATTTTCTTTAGCTGCGTCTTCCTCCTCCGACTTCCTGATAGATGATAGCAGGTCCGTGATCTGGCCATCTAACTCGGGAGAAAGAATATCGCCATCTTTCTGTTCCTCTCCTCCTGCATTAACCGAGTCCTGGCTGACATCAGCGTTTTCTCCATTTGATTCCTTAGGCCCCGACGCCTTCGGGCAGATTCTAATGCTGAGCGTATTACGTCCTATAAAAGTAGAAATAATAAATATTATTTAAAGTAATTGTTATGAGTATCTTAGACAGCCCAAAATACAAAGATGTGCGTTTGTTAAAATCACATTTACATTCAAGTAAATAAATAAATCGGCACCACTTTACGTTAGTTATAATAATTTGACTTGGACATTAACTTCACAAAAACAAAGCAACCTTACCAATAACAGTTCCGTCAGCGCCAACAATCACATCACAATCAGCTTTTTCATTGAATCCAACAAACAGCAAGTTGTGGACGGTCCTATGTTTCTTAACGGACTGTGGGTTGTACTGAGCCAGGAATGTTTGCATCACCTTCCTCTTTGGCAGTGAAGGGCGACCCATGATCTGAAATTCAAGTTTATAGGGTCAGTCACCAAGCTACCTTGCCATCAGGTGAAATTGGAGTGAAAAACTTGAAAATTTTTGTAAATAAACATCCATTCTACTGCCGTCCAGCAAAACATGGGTTTTTTTACGCTTTTTTACTGCGCTTTAGGGGCTGGACGGCAGTCTAGAAAAAATTCAAAGGAGGCCTGAGTCCCAACAGTTTTTAATACAAGGCTGATAATGCTGACGATGAGGCAAACGTGAGCGACACAGGGCAGAGATTTTTTTCTACATAAATCTTAGCCAAAACCACACACAAAGAATCCAACCTTTACAACTAGGTTTGTTGGTAGGTCTTCCTCAGAAAAACTTTACTACTAAACCTATGTGTATTCCTTCAGTTGTCCTGTGAGGGTCACTGTAACTATTTGAACATTCCTGTAGCCCAAGCAAATATCTAGAGCCCTAAAATAAACCCCTAAAAAGAACCTTGTCTAACTTACCTTGACATAATAAGGTAAATTGTAGAACTGACGGGACTCAGCTGCAGGTTTCTTTGGAGTAGTATTAGCAGAGGCACTATCTCCCTGGCCCTGTTCTGCCATCATAGTACCTAACTTCTTGACCGCCTGCTCATTAGCCTTCTTAGCTATGAGTGCCTTCGTATTTTGGTAGGTCGTGTCGAAACTCATAAGCTTGACGATGTACTGAAAAAAATAAATAACCATATAGCGTTTTCATAGGAACCAAATCAAATGATAATTGACTCTATGGACGAATTATTGAAATGTGTACCTACTTGGTTGAGAACTTTATTTTTAATATACAAATTGCAATTTCTTTTTGTTATATAATAATTAACTAGCTTTGGCTTCGCCCGCCCGCCCGTTACAATTATGGTTATTTTATGACGTAAACATAATTTTTAGATAAAATATAGCCTATAGCACTCAGGAAAAAAGCAGCTTTCTATCAATATATACATTTATGTAATCGAACCTGGATCTTCAAAGATTATCTCATACAAACAAAAAAACAAACTTTACCTCTTTATTATATTAGTATAGATAAAAGAATAAAAACTGAAGAGTGACTTACCGGTATATATCTTTTAATGAGCTTAGGTATCATTCTCTTCACATCATACACTTTTATGTTTGTATTCAGAAAGTCTTTGAACTCTGGGGTGAATTCTCTGTTTTTATTATGCTCTTCTCTCTTCTTTACAAGGTCCAGCACTGCTTTGGGCTCTTTTTTAACTTCAATGTCACCCTCTTTCTTTTCTTGTTTTGTCTCCTTATTATTTTGAAGTTCAGTCTCCTGATTATTTTCCTGTTCAGTGTCCTTATTATTTTCTGAACTCTCTTCTTTATTTTCAAGTTCACTTTCCTTATTAGTCTCAACATCGTTCTCTTTATTATTCTCAAATTCACCTTCCTTATTGTTTTCAAGATCACTCTCCTTATTATTTTCAAGATCATTCTCTTTATTCATTTCAAGTTCACCCTCCTTATTATTTTCAAGGCTAGTCTGTTCTTCAGTTGGATTAACTGCTGGTACATCGCTGCCATATATTTCTTCAAGCTAAAAAATAAGTTATTGTTAATGTTATGAATAAACAAAATATAATTTGAGTATACTATGTTAATAGATAAACCGATAAAACTTACTTTTGAGAACATTTCATTCAGCTGAGTCTCAAGAAGGGTAGACATATTGACTTTGAAGAATTCTCCAAAATCTTCTGAAAGCAAAATACCATGTCAAAATCTTTTAAAATGATTATGTGTGTATAAGTCTTAGGATGCTATTATGAATAATCTAAGCATAGATATCATTTAGATATTACCAAGAAATATGAAAAAGCTGTCGAAATCATTGTCTCTCTTCTAAAGGTTAGAAGACACAGAAACTTTTTTTATGTTTCCTAACAACAAAACACATAACACATAAATGTATACATAAACTTTTATATAAATAAAATCATATGTATATTGTTTCAGATATCGATATATAGAAAAAAAGATAAATATCTTAGAGACTAGATATTAAAAGACATAAAAAGTTGGGCTTGATATGTAAAAAATGAAGCAATAACTACCTGTCTTAATAAATTTAGTACTGAGGTTTTGGTCTGGTGCTGCGATGCCCCCGGCTTCTAGAGCTATGTTCAGTACATCGGCATCAGTCTCTTCAGGGAACTCCTCTCGATAAATAGCGAGGATATCAGTCAGGCTGCCAACAACCTTGCCTAGCATGACGGTTCGGATACGCTCCCGAACAGTCTGTTTCATAACACGCTGTTGGTGGGTCGAGCGCAACACGGACGCGTGCTGAGGCTGGGCAGTGATCAGTGCCCGTATGTTTTTCATGATGGCACCCAAAGCCAGTTCCAAGCGGCCGCTGACCTGCTGCGAGGGCACGCGGTCAGGCAGCAGCATGCGCGACATGTCGGCGTCTTTGCTCGCGGCCGCCACCAAACTTTTACGTTCAGCGACAGGCAGAGACGCCAGTTTGTTGGGAGCAGGTGCTGCCTTCTGCTTTGATACTTTAGACAGTGTGGAATCTTTTTGACCCGTCTTTGGTGGTGCTTTCTGGTTAGCAATCTTCTGGCCGATAGATTGCTTTGGTATCTTTACTGCCATGAGAGGTGCAGGAGCTCTAGGAGAGAACTTTGAACCTTGGTTAAAACCTTGACCTTGGTGAGGTTTTTGGGGTCGAAAATTCTTATTACCCGAGCCATGTTGGTTCACTGAAAATTGGGGCGGACTTTTCTTTTTTGGAGGAGTTCTTTTAGGGGCACTGTCATACTGCCATTGGTATTCAGCTTGGCGTTTTCTGCCAAACTGTGCTCGATGCTTGGGTCCAGGTTCGTACAAGTGGGCAAAATCGCGATTAGAACCGTGTTGAACTGGTTCATCATATCGCATTTGATCATATGAATGTCTCTGAAATTCAATTACAAAAAGATGATGATTTATATTTTAACAATATGCCGAAAATGTGGTCTTTCGTGGGCCATTCAATCTGATTACCTGATGCTTAGTTTGAGGGACTAATCGATTTTTTTTAGTTCATTAATCAACTAATCAGATGAATGGGTTTGACACTTCAGCATATTTGGAGGTGAACTGATCTAATGAAAAACATCAGATTTATGTTCACTTCAAGTAACTAATGTACAAAGAGAATATGTGCTAAATTCCAATATCTAAAAACAGTCACAAAGCAAAGTGTTGCCCACAGCAAGCTTCAGCTTCTTAAATTCTATATACCTACAGACACACATATTGGCCTGCTGAAAAAGCCTGACAATCAAAATGCTGTGGTTCCAAGTTGCCACTTATACATTCTTGGGGCTTTCTCAACAAGATCATAAATATTGTGTCATGGACGAATTTAAAAAACGACTCTGCTGTGAGTAATCTGTCACTTCTTTACTTAGCAAATATTTTTAGATTTGGAATCTACCACACAAGCAAAAAATAGTTGTAATTACATCTTTCATTACATAAAGTAGGTAATTGTTCTATTCTTTTATGGATCAGAACATACATAACCTAACTACACATAATATTGGTCTTCACTATGGGTATAGACAACATCTGTTCAAGGAGATGTCAGAATAGAATTGACATCTTCTGAAGTAACTACATTTGAAAACTTTGTTGGGTAAAATATGCAAGTTAAATACTTGGTGTAGTATCAAACTGATGTATTTTTCAACAAACTTATAGTGAGTGCTACTGTAGATAATCAGTACAGCATCTAAGCTGTAACGTGCTTCCGACTCTCAATGCAATCTCTTTCTTCTTTCTGCCGGTGTTTGATAATATTCTAATCATTGCAGGTTACAATTTTTGACAAAAGTTTTACAACTGAAAGCGTAAATTACGCTACGAAAAATCTATTAACAGCGCAAAATATTGAGGGGGAAAAATTATGTGCCTGCAAGAAATAGCCATGGTTATTATAAATGGTGATGCGTCATACCGTCTGGAACTGCTGCTCCATGACAAGCAAGTGTTGTTGCTGCTCTATCATCTCACGCTTGCGTTTCAACAGTTCCAACTCCAAGTCTATATCCTGGGGAATATCCAATTGTTAAGTGTATTCCTTGTTGTCAACTTCACGTTTTATTTAAAATACTTACTCACTAACGGCATGTTGTCTATTGCGAACTAGGCATACTGATGGAGAGTGAATCTATGGTTTTATATATCACATATTAGTGTATTCATAAATATTACCATGTAGTTGTGTAGTTAATATAAAGCTGGTTACTGTTCTTTTATCATGTTATAAATTCAAACATCATTTTCCTGACCTAGTCCCATTTTACTTAAGAGTCAGTGTAACACATCTTTATCTTCCATCCTATCCTGTTAGTTGTAATTTCTCTCACATAATCCATCCATCTTTTCCTTGATTTCTCTCTCCAGCCAATTGTATACTTATAATTTTATCAGTAATATTGTGTTAGTCCTCAATTATTGGACTATTTTGGGACTTTTCTCATGTTATTAATTAAAACATGCATTTCTTACAATAATCAAGTGGAACAATGCTAACGGTCGGTGATCGGTAAGAAAAACTTGGCCCACTTTTTAATTTCGGCACAATTTCATGTTTTTACTCAATACTATTCTTTTTAGTGTTTTGATCGATCATTTCATTTGTACACTTTTAAAGTTGTTGCGTGGTCTTTTTTGATTCAAACTAATAGAACGCAAGCGATGTCACGCTTGCTCTAATGAATTCATCGGACATTTCGGACAATGGACGACGAATTCGAATCCATTGTTTTAACGTTGCGTTGTTATAGATTACCTACTTTACGTGATGTAATATCAATATTTTAACGGAAATAAGCGATGTAAACGTTGTCTCAATAAACTTAAATCAATATAATATATGGTGATAAAAGTAAATGAGTAATTACGTACCTGTAAGTGCCCTGTCATCAGAGGTCCATTTCCACCGGAATTGTTGTTACCACGGCGTCCCATGCTGCGTCGCATTTTAATATTTTACTTTGTAATTTAACGTAGCACAAAACAAACGCTGAATGCTGTTTAAAACTTCAGTAAAATCAATTACGAATTAGGTTGACAAGCCGACAGCCGCAATCCACCATTGAAAACTGTATAATCGGTAAAATCAATGTTGCCAACTTGCCAAACTAAATTACTAAACCAGCCATAACAAAAAAATATTGATTGATTGTCTATGAGTATATGACCATTTGACAATAATGTACCAATTTTAGTTTTTACAGGTATTGCAACAGAATTTAAAACAGAGAACGCGGAGCGGATCGTATTATTCTGCAATCTCTGAATTTCAACAAACCTAGGTCTCCCTTTTTCCTGTAAAAGCACCGGTTCTGGCAACTTTGCACTGACGTAACTAGTGATGGGGAGATAATTAAATATTTAGTCGATTCATAAACTTCAACCGAACTAAATCTTCAAAAACAATAATTTATTTCTTTTTACTGTTCGTTTTTAAATCCCTCTAAAATATTGTAAAATGTTTTTTTACATTCGATTTCAAAAATTGAATATAATATAGCGGTAACGTGGAAATCAAACTAGCGCACTGGATTCCGTAGATGGGTACCACCAAAAGTAAACATATATTTAGCACATACGTAGAACTTCTGCTTCCTATCATACCTTACTTATCCGTCCTATCCTAATTCCCATCCTACAGGTTGCGCAAACTGATATATACACCGTGGCAGACAAAATTGAAGCAGACAGGTTGAAAGTACTGGCTGCTCAACCGAGAAGACGACGTGCTTCCTCCCTGCTACGTGTGGCAGCTGGCACTAGTGCCAACGCTTTGCAAACAGCAAAATAAATGGTTATATGGAATAGATTGGAACCAGAATGCGCTTTTGCTGAGCTCGCCCCAACTTTATTAGTACTCGTTTGTGAATGTCTGTGTAAAATTTTGGTTAGTACTTATAATCTCCATTACGAATTTGTCTGTTTCTGTGCTGCCTCTATATAGTTCCACCACGTCTCTAGCTTGAAATGAAGGTTGCCTTGCCTAACACCTTTTAGTCTCAAATGCACTGAATGTGTGCCATAAAGTAATATGTGTGCATTGCAAAAGGCATATTTATACTTTCATTGCTTCTCTATTTTTATAAAGCGTTTGTATAAAGGGAGCGTTAGCTCCCTTGGAGGGAGTGTCGCATACTTACTGAATCGTAACATGCCGAGAGGTGGCCCACACTAAAATAAAAATAAATAAGACGTATGTCAGCGGCACCAAAGTATTTTCAAAAGCAGCAACAAAAATCTTCAAGATTGTGTTGCCGAATTGATGTCGTTGCTTGAATTTCTAAATACCCTCATTGAATTAGAGACCATTAAAAATATCTAGTTTTTACTTACTAAAGTTGTCAAAAAATAAAACGCCCGTTTTACCATTTGAGAATGTAACTAGGAACGAAACTGAAAGAAAAAACTATAATTCTGTTACAAAAAAAATAACAAAAATACGTATGTTATTTCGTCCTGAGTCGATAATAATATGATAGAATATATTGCATCGCGATGACAGATGTCTAAACGGGCCTTCTTTTTTTGTCAACTGTAACCATGCAGTTAGTAATCAGTATTCTGCTGAAAATATCAACAAATATTTTTCTGTTTTCCAGGTGGAAGATGAAGTCGTGGATACTCAAGAGCCGCAAAAATAAATCTCGACACTAGCAATCCAGAATACTCACCTAATACTCAAATCTTGCAAAAAAATAAAACCACTTTTAATTTATGTTTTATCTATGTTTTATTAAAGTTTCAATAATTTACCCAAAATTGTGACGATAAGGTAACAAAAAAAACAATATGCTTCTCCAAGCATTGTGATAAAACTAATTGTGTTTTAAAAATTTCTATCTGAAACTGTAACAGTACATTATCTCATATTACGATCCTTATTATATTATAGTATTCACCTATTATATTAATTAATTCACCTGGTTACTGATTTGTGAAATAAAAGTTGGGACCACAGATCAAGTAGAATTTGATAAGTTCTCAAATCCAAAGAGTTATTTCAGAAACCAGGGGTTCAATCACCTATTCGTCGTCAGATCCACTACATTCATCTAATACAATACCTTCGGACATTAACGCGAGAATGTCTCGATCATCTAATTCATCGTAGTCATCAAGCTTACTGCTTTTATCAGCAGTTTTCTTTACAGAGTCATTAAATTTGGGAGTAGCTTGGGGTTTTTTGACTTCTTTATTTTGTACAGCTGGTTTAGCTACAGTCTTGTTTGTAGCTGTAGGTTTATTTGTAGCTGCAGGTTTAGTTGCAGCGACAGGTTTATTTGCAACTGCAGTTTTATTTACGACTGCAGGCTTATTTGCAACTGCAGTTTTGTTAACAGTTGTATTAGCAGCAGGTTTAACATCTGCTGTGGGTTTAGTTACAGTCTTATTTTGTACTGTTGGCTTGGTAACAGCCTTTTCAGGTGTAGGTTTGTTTGCCACAGGTTTTTCAGTGACAGGTTTAACTGGAGTCTTACTGGCAGTATTGTTCACTGCAGGTTTATTTGTGGCAGTTTTGTTTTCTACTGCCGTCTTGTTAGGTGTAGTCTTATTTTCTACTACTGGCTTGGATGCAGCTTTGTTTGCAGCCACAGGTTTATTTTCAGTTGTAGGCTTATTAACAACAGTCTTATTCTCAACAGGTTTGCTTACAACTTTGTCTTTAGTGCTATTCTCAGTTTTAGTTTCTTCCTTTGGTTTAGCTGGCACATTTTCAGTTTTCACTGTAACATTCTCTGGTGTTTTTGTATTGTCTGGTTTGTCTTCCTTTTCATTAGTTTCTGTGGTCTCATCACTGCCATCTTCATCTTGATCACAGAAATTTGTCACGAGGTTTGGCGGACATTTTGTAAACTTATAGATTGGTGTTACAGTCACTTTTATATCACCTGTAATTAGAAATACAATATTAATGTATAATTTTAATTACTTTTCTCATTCATCAGCCTTTGATGAAGGCGTTGATGTTGTATAGTCAAGATTGTATTAAAATTGAAGTAACGCTGACACGGTATTTTGGCAAGGTAGTCCAGTCAAAATAGACTAAATTTTTATTCAAGTTTGCATTAATTCCCAACAAGCTGGATTTTTGTGCAGGCCTTGAATACGTCATTACGAATGATATGTCAAAAGTCCCCATCGATCCCGCTTGTGCGTTGTTTTTTATTCGAGGTCAAAGGTCACAAATTAGCGTTTTTTGCATATATCTCTGAAACAACGAGAGCTATCGAAAAGTAGTTCAGGCAAAGTTTGTAGATCGTAAAATTGTCTACAAAAAAGATTTACACTTTTTCTTCTACGGTGCACTGGTCTCGAATTATGGCTATTTTAAACATAGAAAATACGAATATGCACTCATACTAAGGGATGATGGGTTCGATGAATATTTGAAGGACAAACCATCTGTAACGATACATAAGCAGTGTCGTAAAGCATACACCCGGAAGAGCAGCATCGCTGCAGCTAAAAGACAGCGTGAGGCGGAGATAGCTACCACATCTGGGATTAGTCCTCCTCGTACTAGCGCGAGGTAATGAATCGTCTTTTTGACGAAATACTGTTTGTTCTGTGGCAATGAAGCAGATAAAACGGCTAAAATTAAAAAAAAAGCGCAGCGTCTTCGACGAAGACTGTCTCAAGTTTCAACCTTTGACTTCAAGAAAACCATCTTGAAGGAAGCTCAGACTGGTTTTGATGAGCTAGCAAGTAGTGTCATTGCCCGCATTCAGTATGAATATGACTTCGTTGCTGCTGAGGCTAACCGTACCACAGTGATTGTTACACTAAAATACGACTTTCCTGCTGTCTAAAATCACGATATCTCGAAAACGATGCTTTGTAGAAGAAAAGTGTCAAAATCTTTTTTGTAGACAATTTTACGATCTACAAACTTTGCCTGAACCATTTTTCGATAGCTCTCGTTGTTTCAGAGATATATGCAAAAAACGCTAATTTGTGACCTTTGACCTCGAATAAAAAACAACGCACAAGCGGGATCGATGGGGACTTTTGACATATCATTTGTAATGACGTACTTAAGGCCTGCACAAAAATCCAGCTTGTTGGGAATTAATGCAAACTTGAATGTCTATTTTGACTGGACTAAGGGATGTGGCAACAATCGCTCAAATTAACGTAGGGTTAACGTTAAGGCGGGCGCGACGTTAGAATTATCCATACAAACGTAATACCAAAATCATTTGCAATTTAAGCATATTTACACCATAATAAGATGTTATTCGGATTCAGACAATAATTATCTAGGTTCCTACATCGTCTTTTTGTTGAAAAACTTACCCCAAACGAAATTTAAGCGAATTTAAATTTGCACATTTTCACAGCGAAAATGTCATGTTTTTATTTTGTTTTTTCTATATTATAAACAACAATATTTCAAAATATCTTTTCGTAGGAACACAGATATTATTATCAAGTTATAAATACTCGAAACAATAATGGAAATACATTAATTTTTCATTCATCATTTTTGGTATTACGGAACCTCTCCCAAATTTCCAATAGTTTGTATTGCTATCACAGCAAGCAACTGTCAGTGTGCGGGTGATGACTTTACTCCAGTCGGTGTGTCCAAGAATTGTTTAAACTATCTGGATTGCTTCCATCAACCTCAAAAACGTGTTTTATTTCGTCTCAACTCGAGATAGCGCGCGGTCTCCGCAGGCCTCTTAATTCATCGCCACAGATTTTTATAAACAACACTCATCGAACGCTGTGGCGACCGCGGGCACGAAATAGATTTATCACATATAACAGACTGGGGGATTGAAAAGATTAAGGGTCACTTCACACTGCGAGATTGTTCGAAAGACAGATGATAGTTCGCGCTTGACCATTAACACACCTGATGGAAAGCGATGATGAAGCATGCTTGCCTAGAAGTAACCTTTTAAACTTTACTTACCACATTTAACTTCTGTTTCGCTGCAAATTTTGTCGAAATCGTTGATAGTTTTGACTTGAGCGGCAAACATGTTGACAGTCTTCTCGATACGCTTGAAAGCAGTGAAGTTGTATTTCTTGAGGAACTCGCCTAGGTGCACCTTTTCCGGTTTACCAGAAAATTGGACCTGGAAATATATGTTTTATTAATTCATGAATCCACGACCGGTCCTATGAGACCGCGCTGTTATTGTTTTACTATTGTCTCGTTTTGTGGGTATGTGATAGGTTAAATTTAATTTTCCTACAAAAAATAAGCGCATTGCAGCACTTAAAAACTTGTTAACCTATGTTCTTGGTACTAAAAATATTATAAAGCTGAAGAATTTTAATTTTTTGCGTGTGCGTGCGTATCTACGTACAAACTTGTAATTGTACATACTTCCTTACCTTTACATAGAGTGGGTTGTGGACATTTAACAGTCTCTTTGTGATGTTTAGTCCTAATACCTGCAACAAACATTATTACAATTAATTCGTCATTACATTTTAGTAGATAATTATAATATTTTTAACTCAACATTTTCAGTTTATTTTGTTTTTAGTGTCTTTTTCTCCTTCGAACAATCCGCAACTTTGGCAGACGTCGGCCGTAACTGGTCCTTACCGGACAACCGAACGGTTCAAGCGGCTACAAGTAAATTAATGATAATCTAACGAGAACATCAGCACCAATATATACAGGATACAAAACTAAGATACTCACATTTCTCAGGTAATCGCCGGCTTGATTCCTTAGCTTGTCGACTACTAGCGCTTCGGCTTCGTCCGATGGGTTGTCCGGAAGTTCTTGCCACACCTAGAATGTTCAAATATTACAATTTTATTTCTAACTAGTTGCTGCCAGCGGCTTAGTTCTCGTCAAAGAAGACAATTATTCAAAGGAGACATACTCCCAGAATAAAAAGTTCTATGTCTTATTACAGGACATGGTTTACCCGTATGGTAAGTTTCA
Source organism: Mythimna separata (assembly GCA_030763345.1). Classification (NCBI taxonomy): domain Eukaryota; kingdom Metazoa; phylum Arthropoda; class Insecta; order Lepidoptera; family Noctuidae; genus Mythimna; species Mythimna separata. The sequence continues at coordinate 11,712,960 of CM061190.1, forward strand.
GATCACCTAGATTTTCCCAACTATATTGGGGTCGGCTTCCAGTCAAGCTGGATTTAGCTGAATACCAGTATTTTACGAGGAGCGGCTGCCTACCAGACCTCCACAACCCATTAACAGGGGTTACACGGTACTTGATGGCAAGACTGGAGTCAGATTTAATTACTGGGTTCTGACTATCCGTAACGACTGCCAAAGATCTACAATGACAGCCGGGACCTAAGGCTTAACGTGCTTTCCGAGGCACGGAGAAAACTACTACCGTATGGTAAGTTTCAGATCAGTACTCTTAATCCGTACAGCCGTTTGAGCGGCAACGAGTAATTAACAATCTTTCAAGGCGGGAAAATAGTAACTTTCCCGCTCAAACATAAATAAATATAAACAAATAACAACAACAACAATCACAATATTATAACGAGAATTTGTTTTCTCAAACAAATTGTGGTTTCTTTTTAGATGATTAAAATAAGAGCCAGAAAAGTGTAAGATAGAAAATTCCTTGTCCTTCACAGCCGAAATGTATTTTATTATCTGCAATATTAATAGATGTGTCGTTATTGCATGACCAACGTCAAGCAGTGGACCTCTTTCGGTTGAATGAAGTACAAATATATCCCGATTTATGAAATACCTTGAGAGTTAGTGATAGTCTGACTGCCGACAGGACAGAATGGAAGAAGAAAACGTGTTGCGACGACCCCAAGTAATATGGGACTAGGGCAGGATTAAGATGAATGACTGGCCTGTTGGTCTAGTGGTTAGTGGCCCTGAATGCTACGCCGGAGGTCATGGGTTCGATTCCCACCCAGGACAAATGTTTGTGTGATGAGCACGATCATTTGTTCTGTGTCTGGGTGTAATTTATTTATAATATGTATGTATTTAGAAATATATAAGTATGTTTATCAGTTGTCTAGTACCCATAACACAAGCTCTGCTTAGCTTGGCACTAGATGGCGTTGTGTGATAAATTGTGGAATATATTACCTTGATCATGATATCCCGTAGCTCAGCCTCGACTATCCTAGTCATGCGCGCGTTAAGCTCATAGTGACCGCCCTGTAGCGGCGACTCCACGGGCGCGGGCGGCGCGACCGCCTTCTTAACTTCTTCTGCCTTCTTGCTTTCTGTTGCGGCTGTTTGAAACAAAGAAAGACAGAAATTGTTTATTCGTACCTGACACTAGCGAACACAATACATATTATATACAGATATATATGGAAAAGTAGAATTAAAATCTGTCATTTACCTAGCCTTTTCCCAACTATATATATTGGGGTCGGCTTCCAGTCAAGCCGGATTAAGCTGAATATGAGTATTTTATAAGGAGCGGCTACCTACCAGACTGCCACAAGCCATAAACATTAAAATTTGTGTGAGGCCAAAAAGGCTTCTAGCGTAAAAGTAAAAGGCTTCGCATATGGTGCGATATTTAAAACCATTAACGCAGCGCTGGTATTCTGCTAGCCCCGCAGTTTAAGAGTATTTGCAAATTTTAGTTTTGTAATTCATGCTTTTGGTGGCAAATAGATTGAGGTTGTCAGAATTATCTAATCTAAGTTTGAACATACATACTAAGAAAACGTATAAGCTAGAGTATAATACATACGTTTGCGTGAAGGCGCAGATGAGTTGTCTTGTACTGCAGAAGTTTTGACGGGCCCTAGAAGAAATAAAAGTAAAATATAAACTGCTGGTTCAATAAACTACTAACTGGCTGGTTCATAAAACGCCTCCAGCTCTGGGAGAGCGGGAGGCGTTCGAGTAGACTTTTACTTTGCGTTTCAGGACGACGGGTTTCCTTTTCAGAAGTAAACCCATGGCCCCAGAAGGCTTCGGCCCAACTGGACCCTTACAGTTTTTACTGACATCACTTTAAAGGAGCGCGTGGAATTTTACGCGCCGTAGACAGCTCGGGCTCGTTCCGGACGGTTAACGAAAGGCGACGTAGCATTACTCGTCATCCACAAGCCTACGTCTACGAAGACTGGAAGTCAGAATATGGGTTCCGGTGGTTCGGGCGTCTTTGAAATAGTTTTATTACCTAGCCTATATATTGTCCCACTGCTGGGCAAAGGCGTCCCTCCATTCCTTCCATCGTTCGCGGCTTTGAGCCACTTTTTGCCAATTCTTAAGGAAGACATCCAAATCGTCCCGCCATCTCCTTCTTGGTCTGCCGCGACCCCGTCGTGCAATTTCAGGGCACCAACCTTGTGTTTTACTGGCCCACCGCTCGATCGGCAGTCCCATTTAAGCTGGGCAGCCTTCCGAGCCACGACAATGATCTGCGTTTTGGAGCGCAGTATAGTGATATTGTAAGTTTGAAATAGTAAGTTTTATAATTTACCTTTTGTGACCTTAGCCTCCTTCGGACTGGTTCTCATCGACTCAGATCTGGGCGGTTCTGCCCTCCTCCTAAGCGATTGTGGAGGTCTCTGCGGTTTTGGAGGCAGAACTGATTTTTTATCTGTAACAGACGAAATGGGATTACAGGAAAATGATACAATCAATGATAAATATTTTAAAGGAATGGATAACATGTAACAACCCAACATTTATACATACAAAAGCGCCCGAGGGTAGTGAGATATTGGGAAGAGATATCGTATCACCCAATACTCGTATGTGAAGGTGAGAGTTCCATGTAAAATACTGGAACCGCTCTGACTACAAGCCGACGCCGCAGACTTTGGAGACAGGCTACTAAATTTAAGAAATCTTAGCGCGATACAGAAGCAAGACCATGTACATGCAAACTCAACAATCAATTAAAAAAGACACGAATAAACCTGGATGCAGGAAGAAATCAATAAAAAAGGTATCTATCTAAATAAAACTCTGAAAAAATAAACATTGCTGCTTTCAACACTCGATATTTGATTCACCAGGATGTATCTGCGAATATCATAATTATTATAAGGCGACATGTTTGGTGAGGGTCGCCGGAATACAATAGATGCGAGACGCACAGGACCGGTCGTTGTGACGACGCTTGGGGGAGGCCTATGTCCAGCAGTGGAAGTCTTTCGGCTGAAATGATGGTGATGATGACATCTTAGAAACAAAATTGTTTGAAAAAAATTCCTCCTATTAAAAGACCAGTCCAACTACCACATGCTTAGATTAGACACAGTCTTGGATTAGGCTAACAAAATAAAAATACCAGTATTTAATTTTTAGAACTGCTAGACCTTACCAGTAGCTTCGTCCACATAGAATTAGTGTTTCCCCCCGTTTTTCGCCTATTATGTTATTCTAATGTATATTATAATGAGTAACCATCTAAACATACATACAAATTTTCGCCTTTATATTAGCGTGCTGAAGTCGCCGATAACGTGGAAACTGTAAGGACTATTGTAGATGGAAATAACTTTTAAAGATTTGCCAATGAAGATGTCGGAGTAGCACTTTTTTCTAAGTCTCCGTTTCGATAATGAATACACCACAAACTCCTCGAGATATCTGAAGCCTTTCTAATTATCGCTCGAAAGGTTTACCGAGGCCCTCTCAAAAGGCAACTGACAGAACAGTGCAGGTTGTAAGTGAATACAAATCTGATATTTCCTCTCGCCCCACCCAGAGAGGGAAATCATTCGATCATTTCTCACGTAAAACAAGACCCATCGATTCTTCTATACACTCCACACAACGTACAAACAGAATCGCAAGCCAACTTATATCGCATTTTGTGCTACAAAAACATCTTGACAGATACCTTTGGTCTCCATGACTGGTCAAACAGAATTGCAAATTACATTGCAGAATTAGCTTCCATGATCTTTACGACAAATTACATGAGAACAGTTTATGTTAAAATGCTGCAAAATAATATGTACGTACTACTTTCTTCACTTTTTCCTGGTGTACCACGGTCTGGATATGTTCTAAGGAGTAAATAAGTCGTAAAAGTCTGAAAAATAACGTATGTTTGTCTAACCTTGAACCAAGAGCTGATATAGTTGCTGACCAACCAACGTCAACTGCCTTCTTGGATGGAACGGACCCTAGATAAGAAAGACGAGAGACTCAGCTGTGTGGTATTACACGCTGTCAGTTTCTTGAGCAAAAAGCTAGTACCAAGAGCCTTGCAAAGAGATCACAATGATGCAATGGTGTTAATAGAAACTTACCGATTCAAATCAGATTTCTTTGGGATCTCCAAACTCTCCTGTATGTCATTTGTAGGCTACGACTGAGATCAATACATGCAAGAATACCAATTTAATGCTAGTTATTACAGAAGCAACTACAGCCTTACAGAAAACCTTAATATTATATTGGATGTGAGTTATCGATGCCAGTTACAGCTTACAGTAATTGCGACAGCATTTATGAAGGTCCGTCGTACATATGTGCTGAAATAGTAAATACAAAATGTATTTAGGGCTTTACCGTCATATCTCCAAGCGTTATCTTCGAAACTCTGCAGCACTGTGTGTCACTCTGAAATTTCGGATCCTCTCCAAGCAGTTGAACGATTCTCCATGTTGTTTCAATTCAAAATTTATAAAGCGTTGTTGATGGGACAACTCTATAAAAAACCAACAGAATTATGCAAATGTAGTATTGGTTAATCAACAAAAATATCAAGAAATGATTTTTCAAAGAAATTCGTACCAGAAAATAATACTTACCTGCTCACTTACCTCTTTTTATCAGACAGCGGCGAATTGCAAAATCAGAAAAATAATTTATCTTCGGTTCTGAAGAATTATGAGACCTAACACAAATGCGGGCGCGAATATTGATATGATTATTACATATTTTATTTTAAATATTTTATAGCGAGGTTCCTCTGTTGCTTAATTAGCCAATTTTCTGTCAAAACACCTTTACACTCAATTGTAGACAAGACATGCAGCGTTCAAATGCTCGATAAAAATCAATGGTGAAAAGAAACATTAATCTCCAAGTATATAGTATATTATTATTTATTAAAACAGCAATGCGGTGACAACTAAAAAGTTCAATCTTAATTATACCATTTAAGTCATAAGTGCAAACAAAATTAAATATATCCTTCAGAGATAACTTAATCTAAGCAAATAATGTCATTATCAGAATCTGAGTCCAAATCCATGTTAGCGATGTCGTAGCTATCCGTCATCTCGGCCCTGTACGTCTCCATCATTTCCTCCAACTTGGAGTAAGAATACTCCGACTTAAAGTGCGCAGTGTGATTCGTATTTATACTATCAACGTAATCTAACTGATACCTCATTTTAGACAAAGTCTCCAAAGATTCTAAATCTACTTCTAATTCAAACTTTGCCCTGTTTCTTTTCTCAAGTGTAACCTTGAGAGGTTTCCAGAGACTGAAATTGAGTCCCTTGACACCTTGGTTACTGAGCTTCAAGCGCTCCGCCACGACCGCTGGATTCATCTGATACTCGTTCGGCACGACTACATACATTTTGAAAAACCGAGTGTTCTCATCTTCAGAACCCAACACAACGATGGCCTGACGGTTAAGTTTGCCTAAATGTTGACTCAACAACCATTTTTTTGTCTCCGGGTTTTCTGGGATTAGTCCAAAACAATTCGGGGGGAAAAATCCGTACCTTACAAAATCCGTTTTGGACGCGCCGTCCTGCTGATGATATCGGAAAAGATGGTAAATGAGCACTTCTTTAATCTTACGCGCCTGCACGATACTGAGACTTTTGCAACCCTTAAGAGTTATTTTAATGAGCGCGGGATCGTAAGCGAGCGAAGGCATCGGTGAGTTTTGTATGGCTTCTGCGATGACGCCGAGGGCGACGGTGGGCGGTTCCTTGAGGCCCGCGTCGAACGCGTCCTTGTCGACGGCGACGGCCTTCAGGAACACGTTGACTTTCTGCAGCTCGTAGCTGAGCATGAGCTTGTGTTTCTCGAGCGCGCGCGCGGACGCGGGCGGCATGTCGACGTAGAGGCGCGTGCCCTTGGCCGTCACGATCTTCTTGACGAACTTCCACTTGGCGATGTTGACGCCCTCGAGGCGCCTGTTCTGCAGCTTGAGCTTGTCGAGCGGCTCGATGTTGCGGCTGCGCGAGTGGCCGGGCAGCCACACGGCGGCGCGCTCGTACCACAGCTGCTCCTTGGTGTACACGATCACGTGGAACTCTGTGAACGCGCTAAAGTCGAGGTTGACGAGCCAGTCGCGCGTGCTGTCGTCCTTGGTGATCAGCTCGTAGCGGTGCGAGTTCTGCAAACCTTTCAGAGTGAAGTCGGGCGCCCAGCCCGCACCGACTTCGTTCTCTCGTAACATTTGAGAGATGAGGAAGTTTTTCAAAGAGTCTGCTTCCAAAGCTGTAATCTGTTCAAAATCGTCTTTGCACAAGTACAGTTTGTAGCCTTCCTCTTGTGGTTCCAGACGAGGAGTCTGCTGAGGAGAAGGCTGCTGGAACTGCTCCGGAATGAAAACAGGATTCTGCGGTAGAGTTTCGTATGGGTGAATAAATGGTGCTGGCACCATCATAGGCACCATGCCTTGGTTCATAGCCGGCGGGAAAACAGGCTGATGGCTGAGAAGCGGCATATTTAGCACTTCTGGTGGTACTATATTTACGTTCCATCCTGAAAATTTTTAAACATACATAACTTTTGGCACAACAAGATAACTACTTCAGAAATACGAAACTTCGAATAAAAATACAAATACAACATTGAGTACACAAACTTACTAGATTCGCTTAATTTGGGGCGCGGAGTCATTTCTGAAAAGACGGAAGAGTAATGTGAAGTGTCGTTTATGGTGAGGATGTTATTAGATGTAGATACGATTGTGATTAGATTCCTACCTGGCTTCAAGTGGGGGCTCTGAGAACGGCGCGTCTTGGCGGGAACCTCCAATATGTCTGTGGAAATATTAGCATGTTAAATGTTACCTAGTATCATAGTTTTTGATCAATTGTTCTACATACTGCCCCAGAAGGAGAGTTATCATAAACACTGTTTTAGGCTATCACGGATAAAATCACGGAAGATATCCCGTAAGTGACAATTTAAATTGAGAGTTATCATTTTTATGTATATTTTTTATCCTCTTTTCTTAATATAATTAATATTTCAAATATATAAGACAAATATAAGTTTAGAATATTGAGATTGAGTCATTAGTGGGATTCATTTTTTAAACATTTTATATTAATAAACTGAGTCGCAAAAAGAACGATTCGAAACAAAAACCTGCGATTTCCAAAGCTATGTACATAGATCGCTTGTGTAATAAATATGTTATAAGCAGAGATATTAGGAATAGGCAGAGTATATTCTCTCAAATTTCATGAAAGCAAGTAACAAAGAGTTGATCATACCTCCTCTGAAATCCCGGAATCATAAACATGATTAAATCCCGAGATATAATATCTCACCTACTTTTTAATAAGATGTAATAACTTCCTACCAAGACTAAAATGTAACCAGTGGGACACAAGTTAGCTTACCTGGACCCTGTCTCTTGATAACCCTGAACTGACTGGGCAGAGAGGCAGTCACCTCCTGCAATATCTTCTCCTCATCCTTGAGGTTGTACTTCGCCTGGTACTTGATGATGATCTCTATGAACGACACGTCGCCATCGCCGAACATATCGAACACAATTCTTGCGACTGCTAGCTTCAACTCTTCCAGGACTCGATTCCTCTGCTCACCCTGTAACTCTCTGTAGTTGTCGTGTCTGTCAAGAATTTTGTTGGATATCTCTTCGACAGCTTTGTCGCGTTTGGCTCTGATGAAAGGGCTGACGGTGAACCGTTTGCCGGGTCTTGAGTCGTCGATGCGGTCGCGTTCTTTGGGGTACTCTTCGCGGTGGTAGTCGCGGCGAGGACCATCGTCCCGCGGTCGGTCCTCGCGCGGTCGCTCGTCCCTTTCTCTGGCACGCAGTTCTTCCTCGCGGAACCGATGTCGCTCTTCATACCGCTGCGGCCTCTCGTCGCGTTCCCTCTCGCTATGGTGACTTCTACTATGCTCTTCCTCCAAAAAGTCATCCCGCCTCTTAGAGCCCAGTCTGCGCAGTTCTTCTGCCTTCTTCTTAAACTGTAAAGCTCTCTTGTAGATGTCTTCGAAATCTTTATCGATGGCCGGGTCAATTGGTTCGTCCTTTCTGCTACTATGACGAGGGGATGGCTCCCTTCTGCGGTGATGGTCGTCTGGATGAGCGCGTTCTTCAAGATCGCGCGGCCTCCGAGCCGGATCAAACTCTTCTCTCTGAGAATGTTGAGGATGCGGCTTACGTTCCAGCGAAGGTTCTCGCCGACGGTAGTTATCTCGGCGTTCTGCATCGTAGTCGTCGCGAGGGGAGAACTTGGGTTCCCTCTGAACGAATCTCTCGTTATGAATGGAGTGCGGGACTGGTTCACGCACCGGAATCTCTTTAACCGGTCGCATTTTTTCTTCGATGAACGGTCTTCGTTCAGACATATCAGGACGCCTCCCTTCAGGGATGTCGGATCGTCTGCCGCGCGGCTCGTCATCTATGGCTCTCGGCTCCCATACAGGCACATGTTTGGTTTTCTCGACTTCTCTTTCGGGGAAGTTCGGGCGGTTTCGGGGGTAGTCAGTGTCTCGCACATTCTGTCCGGGCCAGGAGGGCGGGGGCGGTGCGTCGCGTATCTCGGGGCTGCGACGTTTCTCGAGCGCCCACGAGCGGCGCGGCGAGTGCGACGAGCGAGGGGAAGGGGAGTGCCTCTTGTAGCGGTCTCGTAAAGGAGATCTGTCGCGTCGAACCGGCGAGCGAGACTTCCTTTGCGGCGGTATAGCACGCTTGACGTCGACGGCAGCGTCGGGTATGCGATCTCTGATCTGCATCCTTGCCATATCGCGTCTATCGTCTTCTTGTTTCTTCATGGCGACGTTGGGATCATCTCTCTCTCTCTGCCAAGGCGAGATCCTCGGCTCCGGTTGCCTCATTCCCTGCATTGGATATTGAACGGTCTCGCGGTTATTGGGCCGATAACCACCTGAGTACATAGCTTGGTTTGATGCCTGGAAAACGAAATTTAGTTTGCAAACACGTAGTTGAAATAGAAATGAGTACATGAACTAAAAATAGATAGAAATAAATATCGAGACGGGACCATGAACTAGTAAAATTTCCGCACTTTGTACTACAGTAGAAAATGCTATTTTTATTATAAACAGCAAGTTATTTTAATATTCCAGTTTGATTTGGTCAAACCTCAGTGCTTGCAACAATTAACATGAATAAATTGAAATTGTTGATGCGGAGAATGCGAGATAGATATATTTTCCACCTTATCTATCCATTTATAGTCACCTAGTTGTCTATGGTAACATCTAGGCTTGTCAATATGGATTTTCGTATGGTGGAAAGCCTCATAAAATCAACAACCGCAAGTCATTCGCATATTTTTATTGTTACCTTAGTTCTGAAAATTACTAAAAAAGTATGACTGCATCTTTGATGTTTACATTACATGTATCAGAAAAGTTTTGTACTTTCCTTTTAATATTTGTAGCTTCTATTGATGTGTTGTATTCTTATCAGAACATATATAATATAAATATAATCTACACATGCACTTCAAACGGTTCTTCAGCTTGCATACGTTTTATTGATTGAACGATTTGACCTTCAAGCAATGACAATTGACTTCAGGCAATTGTTTTAGTGTAGGATACTATTTCTGTTGTGATATTGTCTCATACATCTAGCCAATATAATCTCTCCATCACACGGCAATCATTCCAAAAATTATGAAGAAAATCTTGTAGTATTTCATAATCCATTGCGAATATATCTTCTTGACCAGACAGTGACGATGTGACATCCAGCAATATCTTCTTCTCTTTCTTCAAAATTTTATCTTTGCGATGTTGTAAAATAAAATCAGTAACACTCGTAATTCTACAGCCATCTTAATTGATCTTGCATTGGCACGCTTTTCTGCAGCTTACCGCTTGTCATATTAATTTCGTATTCCAAATATAGTGTCTGCTAGTGATTTATTGCAGCTAATCATTGAACATTTTCTTATTCAGGGACCATGGCCATTTTTTTTATATAACCTAAACTAGTGTTTGACTGCAATCCCGCCTGATGGTAAGCAGTGATGGAATTGTTGATGGTGAGGCGCACGGTTTGCAGCAAACTTGACCAGTAGCTTATGACGACAGTACATGTCTGATGCCAGTGAAGGTCATTAAATTTTTTTTATAGTAGCGTACATTGCCGGTCAATTATGTTTTTCTTACTCCTTCTCGGTTCTTTTCTGTATAGGATCCAGAACGGTTGAATAGTTTCTTCGGGACTTATGGAAGAAGTGGTGAGTGATGTGACTGGTTGTAGTGGTGATGAGACTAGTGAGGGCCCCTCCTGGTTTTACAGAAATTTCTGTGGCTGCTAGTTAGCGTGGTGGGTTTGTCTCTCTCTGATAACTTTTTAGCATTAGCATTATCGATCTCGTAATGTACACTGTTGGGAATCAAACCTCCTGTCTAGGAAAGTAAATGGGCAAACTTGGACAAAACTATTTATCCTTGCGCCTTGTGGTTTACTGCATAACAAAGCGTAATCGTAACTAAATTCAGACGCCTCCAAACAAGATCTAACTTTCAACTCCTTCGTAGACGGTTTCCAAAAATATTTTCTTCAGTTATACCATTGAAGACAGTATTATTCTACTGCACACTAGCCATTCATCAGTTTTTGCGTATGTTTCAAATAATTTCGAGATATCTTGTATCAGCATCAAACAGCATTCAAAGCATAAAAACACAGCACAAAGTTCAACGCCGTGCTGCTTTCCAAAATGGGAATATTTAAAAAAGTGCGCCATGTTTAAATGGGAATCACATCAACCACTTGCACTGTCACCGTTCAATGGGAGCCAGAAAACGAACGACACCACTGAGGCAGCTCAGCCCAGGAAGAGGTGACGAGAAGACCTGGACGCTTACCACGAAGGATTCAAGAATTCCTGGATCTCCTTGTATATTTCTTCGTGACTCCGCAACAAATTCAATTATTACGAATAACACAACAGTAATTTCTTGACTTCATTTCGTCTCAGCTGAATTTTATGACCTTTCATATTTTTTCGTTCACATCTCTATTATACTTCTGTTTTGAGGTTAATCATCAACCGACTTCTCCTTTTCTAGGGTTTTTTTTCCGGTAGGGGAATCATCAGAATGACTTCTCCCACTCTTGGGCGGAGCGGGAGGGCGTGTCAGACTCTTACTGACTAAACCCCTACCCCGTTCCTTCGTTGCCATCGATCTGGGGGACACGGTGACAACCTTTCGGATGCCGTGTTCCCCATTAGGGTGGAATGACAAGGCGTGTCAAGACTTTTACTGACTAAAACGTTTTGTTACCGTCTGTACTTTGGAACAACGGTCATTTTATCAAACGTTCCAGCCACTAGCCCAACTACAGGGTAGGTGTAATCGTGTAACGTATCATTTTTGCTTTTGGAAGTTCTCCGTGTTGTCGTCACTCGAAGTAAATGAATTCATGTAAACCAAGTTAGGTTATCCAAGCCGCATAAAAACTCTCCATCCTGTTCTATTGTATGTGAGGTCAACCCAGACCTGGGATTGTAGATGCTATAACTTAGTCGCATCATCACACGTCTATATCATAACTTCACTTGTGTGTTCTGAAGGAGTAGTCAGATTTGTAATGTTTTTAGAGACTCCGATTATCTTTGTAGTCATCTTTAATAATATTTCTCTTCATCCTTCATAACATTGAGCGTCTTTAGTATGTAAGACTCGTCTGTTATCAAGATTTATTTGATAATTTCATTTCAAACAGTTGTGAAGTTTCATTATCATGCACTGTTCTGTAGTGTTTGTTAACTTTCAATTCAATAGGAATTCGTTCATTAAATATTAATTACTAGCGACCCGCTCCGGCTTCGCACAGGTGCAAAATTATGAACGTTTTTCTATTACATTATGCATGTATTATACATATAAACCTTCCTCTTCATCATTCATCGTCATTTAAAAACACCGCATCACAATCCGTTGAGCAGTTTTACAGATCTAATCATACACAGGGACAAACAGAAAGACAGCGTAAACGTAAAGGTTTATTATAATAATTCTGATATTCTTTGTATGTCCCGTTTTATTTATTTTGTCAATAGTTTTATAAAATAACTGTGTCTTGATGTTCTTGCTTTTGCTTATTTTTACACCAAATATTAAACTTAGCCTCCTGAGGAATTGCCCAAGACATTATGGGTAAGAAATGGGTTTTCAGCCATTAATCGTAACTGCTTATCAATTTTCCTTGTCCTTGTCTTAGAAGCCGGAAGAATCAGCATTTACAGGATAGTACACGAATGGTAGTAATGGTAGGTAGTAGGCGATGTGGGAAGAACTGTGTCCAGCATTGGGCATACTCCGGCTGAATAATTTTGATGATGAAGTTTGTTCCCGGATTTCATAGCCTTTTTTTGGACAGATTTCACCTTTCTTATCAATTTTTTTCTTCAATGATGATATTAACAACAACCGACAACAGAATTGAGTTATCGTTCACCCTGATGTATCTCCTCTTTAAAAAGTGTTCTAATCAAATTATTCTCGTGACTTGCGCCAAACAGCAATACAGTTCTGCATTATCCTTTACAATTCAAGATTGAATATGAAGTTGAGACTTTCTTAATCTTGTTTTCATTAAAACTACTTTTTTGTATATGGCACTTAAGTACTCTTTACACAGGATTTTCGAGTGTACCTAAATGATAATAATAAAAACCACAACAAAAAAAAACATAATTACATACGCATTATTTAACAAAAAATTGTACTCTAGAAACACTCATAATAATCCGCAGTAATGACATTTCAAACTCTATATGAATTATGTCATAATAATTCACCTGCACATAATGCCACATTACACCTTTTAAAAATCATACAAACCATGGCACATTACCATCAGGTGGTAAGCAGTGATGCAATTGTTGATGGTGAGTTTATTAAGAGCCTATTCATTCTAGTCTAGAAAACACCAAAATTATAATCGGACGGAATCACGGAACGACCGCAGCAAACAAATTGCTAGTTTTAGTGCTAGTTCAGAGTGGTGGGCGCGGTGAGTAAATGTGCCACCATGTGCAGGAGCTATAAGGCAGTACTTACATGGGCAGTCGGCTCGTACGCAGGCCGGACTTGCTTCAGCTTGTCTTGTCCGTACTTGTCCAGTTTATCCGGATGGTGGCGGTCCGGGGAGTATCTAATTGGTAATTGAAAAGATTGCGTGTATTTTTCAAGTTTATGTGGAAGTCTTATGCGGGAACTACATTAGACCGAAGCACACGTGTACGACGCTTGATTTGTATGTAGGTCAATGTCGCGCGGCGTGGCGTGGCGTGGATCTAATGTAGCCAGTCCAGTTGCCATATAAAATGTATGGACGCGCCCAGACGCGTACGCGGTCTACGTGTGCGCAATGTACTTCTATCTTAAGGAAATCGTTAATGTTATGACGATATGTAGGTACATATATCAAACCTAGTAGTGGTATACATATTTGCAAATCACATATGTACTCTTTATTCATAAAACCAATTAAAGCCGGGGTTGGCTCTTATGGCTGGACAGAATGGAAGAAACAAAACGTGTTACGCCGACCCCAAGTAATATGACATAAGGACAGGAAGAAGAAGTGGTTTTATTTGCCGTTTGCTACGGTCGTTACGGAATCCATCGTGCGCATGTCCGTCTCGCACTTAGCCGATTTTTTATAATAAACTTACCTCTGCATTCTCTGCGGCTCATCCCTCCTCCCGGGCGAAGGTCTCCGTGTAGGCGATACCAGCCGCCGTACTGGAGAGGGTCTCTTGTGGGGGGCGTCGTGGCGGCCCGGGTGGAGCGACGCCGGGTGATGCGAGCCGGGGTGGTGTGCAGCCGGGTGATGACCGGGTAGGCGACGGTCTGGTAACAATGAAAAATTCGTTGAAAAATTTGTTGGAGATGTTTATTTGACTTATAATCGTGCACAGCGGACACACTCTTGGCATATTGCCGCTTCATAATCATAGAGTGAATTGATACTCGACTTATTTATTCTCATCGCTATGGACCGCTGTCCATAGTATACGAGGATGTTTCCACGTGATCTCGTAAGTATCGATCTTTATAATCTCCTGATGTTCATGATACTGCGCTAGAGAAAACGTGTTCAGTGCTCAAGACAGCGCAAGAAAGATGATAGGACGCAAGTAATTCAATTCAATTAGCTATTTACAATTCGAGCAAAATACAGTTTCATTAGCCCAGCACTTTATTTAGGTTTAAAAAACATTAACGACAAAAACGGCATCTAAAATCAAAAAGCTTACCAGGAGAAATTCTTTTTCCTGGCGGCGAAAACTTCCTTGCATGCGGCGAAATCCTTCTCTCAGATGGCGAAAACTTCCTCCCTGTTGGAGAAACTCGTCTTCCTGGCGGAGAAACCCGTCTGCCTGGTGGAGAAACCCGTCTGCCTGACGGAGAAACCCGTCTGCCTGACGGAGACATCCGTCTGCCGGGTTCTGGAGATACTCTCCTGCCGGTAGGGGATCGCCTAGGCGAGAAACCGCGTCTCTTCTCATATTCTTTGTAAGTTCTCTCTTGTGGCTCAGGTCTTAAAGGTTGGGTCTTAGGATCTCTAGGGTCCGGTTGAATGTATTTCCTATCGTCGTATTGTTTATCGTAGGATTGTAATGGGGCTTTTGATGGTTGAGCCTGAAAAAGAACACTAGGTTAGATACTGAACAGTTACAAGAATGGTTTTAAAAATAGTTTTTATATTTATATATATCGCGGGTCTCAAACCATAGGGGCGTATAAGCAAAAAAGCGATTTTTCGTTTTTAATGCCATTAGATTCTACTATAACTAATACATTATCTCAATTTTTCTTATAATTTAATATTAATTACTTTTTGTGTAAATTGCAAAATATTATGAGCCGTAACCTAGACAGTCTACAATTATTTCCATGCCATACAGCCGTATGATAGACGTAAGAGCAATATTATTGGTTATTAAAGCAGTTTCAACGTGCCATACAGACGTATGCACATACGAATTTAAATTTTGTTATGATCCAAGGAAATAGTTTCAGACCATAGAGGCGTATGCACATACGACCATCAATATCAACACGATCCTGGGGATATTTAGTCATTACTGCAGACGTATGCACATACGTCTACATATTTATAGTATGGCTGTCTCAAGATTTCGTCAATACGCGGACGTATAGTCACAAACAACACCCAACACAGTCATTCTGCGGCGAGCTGCCATAGCGAGTAGATGTTACTTTGATGCGCGGAAAACTTTGGCGAATTTAGTGTGAATAATTAAGCGTAGAGACAATATCATGCGTTTAGCCCTAAAGCAGTAGCAGTAATACTGTATTTATCAATGACTAGCTTTTGCCCACGGCTTCGCCCGCATGAAAGTCGAATAACCAAGTAAATTCAGAACAAAATATTATGATATCGCAATGTGGGTCCAATCTAAGTCATGACCGTAAGACATAAGTATCACAGGTTTCATTCCGTCTTTTAAGGCACCAAGCAACATATTACTGACAGAAAAATGAATTAATAACCAGCCCTCTACTTTTCATTCTTTAGGCACGCCATAATTTATGGTGGTAGGTCCCTTTTTTGAAAAGTGGTTGGAAAGTCGTCACTGCCTCCTCACCTTCCTCATGACGCAGACCCTCACCGGGCATGGTAAGTTCTGAGGTTCCTGCACCGGATTCATGCGGAAGAAACGTCCAGGTGTCATCAATGTGTTGATCTTCCGGAGGACACGGTGGAGCTTACGTTAAAGGTGTGACGTTTGACTGCTCCGTCGGTCTAGTGTTCTCAAGGGTGACTACTGCGCGTGGGTCCTGGGTTCGATTCCCGGGTCGAGCAAAAGTTGCTGCACTATTGGGTTTTCCATTAGGAATTACTCTATGGCTACCCGGAATATGGAAGTTTGTGATGCGATATCTCCGTGCCTCGGAAAACATGTAAAGCCGTTGGACCTGCATCTGATCTCTCTCCGGTCGTAACGGATTACTGTCCCATACGACCATGAAAGTTAAGGAACAGAGACTGCACCTGCGTTTACGCACACACTTGTGAACTTAATATCTTCTATGTACTTGGCTGATTTCTGTTAAGATTGGCCATCGTAATCGAAGTTCGGTCTAGAGGACTATTATTAAAGGTGTGCTCCGTTTGGGCAGCGACTACTCACGCTGGGCCATGGTACAGCCAATGGACCATTGCAGAGTGTAACTAAATGACAGCTGATCGCCGCCTGCGAAACAGTATTGCTGGGGAATGAGGCAGCCGCACGCGTGAGGGAATTACCCTCACGCCGCAGCTGCCGGGATCCCGACCCCGATTTCCAGCCACCGTATGTTTGCGGACAGCGAGCAATAGGTAGCACGACGCCCGGTCATCCGGTAACCGTCCGGACCGAGCCCAAGTCATCGACATCGCACCTCAAGGAGATGTCATCAAATCGTAGGGGCCCAGTAGGGTCGAAGCCTACTGGGGTCATGGGTTACGTGAAAGTGAACCTCGAGGCCCTAAAACGTAGACCAAGAAGGAACAGGAGTGGGTTTTAGTTAGTAAACGTCTGACACTTCCGTCAGTTGTCGTTTGAATTCCAGAATCACGGTTTTTCAATCGGAAGTTAACGCATATTTCCAATAGGCTTCGCTGACATCTCTCCCAGGCACGCGTGGAACACTTCGCGCCATCGACAATTCGAGCTCGGGGACGACTGGGTGGCGAACTACCCATTGCTCGTTACCATGTCTATGATGGCTTGAAGTTGGGGTTCGTTCTCTCGTGCCTGCGGCCACCCACTTTGCCAACATTACAACGTCGCATAAAAAAGCGTCTGGTACCTATTCCCCCTCGCTGTGGACCGCGGACTACACCAGGGTCCGGTGCGAGAGACCGCCAGTGCCGATCACCCACACAAAGAAACGTCGGAGCTCTGCCCAAGCGAGACACACCTCCACTGTATGCTCCACTATGTCCTCCAAGCGGTCCACACAATGGTAACCGTGCGCTTCTTCCATCCGAATCAGGTGCCTGTCCCTCCCGAGCTTACCATGTCCATTGAGGACATGCGTCATGCGGAAGGTGAGGACGCCGTGACGTTTCTCCAGCCACTCTTCAAAGAGGGGCATTTATCTACCACCATGACGTGCCCCAGTAAGAAAGAAGTTAAAACATGCATGGAACATTCTATATACGTTTTTACTTAGAAAACTTTGTGTAATTACTACCATTTCCTTTTTTTCTAGATTGTACAACAAAACTGGTTTATACTTCTACTCTGAATTCAACCACCTCGTAATATTAATGGCATGCCATACAGGCGTAAGAAATTTAAAAAACACGTAAATAACGTTAATTTTGATAGGTTCTCATTCCTAATTTGCAATATTTACGGTCATCAACTAAGTAAAAATAAATACTGGTAAAAATATTAATAATTTAATGAGATGGATTTTACGTCCGTAAAATCTATGTATTTTTGGGTGAATTTTTACGGAGTTTTACCGTTTAGTCGTCATGCCAAATAGATGTATCAACCGAAAACAAGTGTTACAGAGGAAATAATTTAAAATCAAACACCCTATATTAACTACAGTGTAAATATATAGCTACATGCAAAAACTCAACAAGCTGGCTTAACCACGAAAAAAGTTATTAAGTTTTTTGTCGCTCCTGAAAAGTAGGGGTTTTGTGGATACGCCCCTATGGTTTGAGACCCGCGATATGCTTTAAGCTTAGTATCACGCATAACTCCATTGTTTTCAACCATTCTGATTAAGATTCGGTCGAAGAAGACTGCTCGAATGACAGTTAAGGTTGATGACAAGTTTCAATGGGATAGTTGTGAAACCCGTCCAGGTAAAAGCTTCCTTTATTTTAAAATTTAATCTGTGTCGATCCTCGAAGATATTGTAAGATGTGAGTATTGTATTACACTATAGACTTCGGATTTTGATTACTACTTATTTACCCAGTTTTAAATTATTATTATTTTCTGTGCTAATTTTTTGAAAAAAATAACCATGGCGTTTTTTGCCGGTTCTTCTTCATAGGAAACGACCAATTGGAACCGTGCGTTAGCTTCCGACGTTTTATAGGCCTTACATAGGCCAAGGCGATAAAAACATTCTTGGTTTTGATTGACTAGTTACCTGTAACTGCCACGGAGATGGCACGGTCGAAGAGTACTGCGACTGATGCCCGCCCGGCCCCGAGTGACTGCTGGACTGACCCCCAGGATTGGTGATGTTGTAGGGCGTCGGTCCTTGGACGCTACCCTTCGTAGTAGTTACCTGTGACTGCCACGGAGATGGCACGGTCGAAGAGTACTGCGACTGATGCCCGCCAGGCCCCGAGTGACTGCTGGACTGACCCCCAGGATTGGTGATGTTGTAGGGCGTCGGTCCTTGGACGCTACCCTTCGTAGTAGTTACCTGTGACAGCCACGGAGATGGCACGGTCGAAGAGTACTGCGACTGATGCCCGCCAGG
Source organism: Mythimna separata (assembly GCA_030763345.1). Taxonomy (NCBI): domain Eukaryota; kingdom Metazoa; phylum Arthropoda; class Insecta; order Lepidoptera; family Noctuidae; genus Mythimna; species Mythimna separata. The sequence goes on from CM061190.1 coordinate 11,731,479, forward strand.
CCCCGAGTGACTGCTGGACTGACCCCCAGGATTGGTGATGTTGTAGGGCGTCGGTCCTTGGACGCTACCCTTCGTAGTAGTTACCTGTGACTGCCACGGAGATGGCACGGTCGAAGAGTACTGCGACTGATGCCCGCCAGGCCCCGAGTGACTGCTGGACTGACCCCCAGGATTGGTGATGTTGTAGGGCGTCGGTCCTTGGACGCTACCCTTCGTAGTAGTTACCTGTGACTGCCACGGAGTTGGTACGGTCGAGGAGTACTGCGACTGATGCCCACCAGGCCCCGAGTGACTGCTGGACTGACCCCCAGGATTGGTGATATTGTAGGGCGTCGGTCCTTGGACGCTACCCTTCGTAGTAGTTACCTGTGACTGCCACGGAGTTGGCACGGTCGAGGAGTACTGCGACTGATGCCCGCCCGGCCCCGAGTGACTGCCTGACTGACCCCCAGGATTGGTGATGTTGTAGGGCGTCGGTCCTTGGAAGTTGTCCTTCATTATGGTATGCTGAAAAAATTAAGTTGGTTCAAGAAGCTGCTAACATATCAGACAGAAAGATAATGAAAATAAAAAGGGGATAACTTTAAGTCGAAATTTTCCATCAAATTTTCTTCTGAAAGTAGTTAGTTTTTATCATGGTTTGGGTTTAATAATAGGTATTTAGATAAAATTGCTAATAACTAGCTTTTCATAGTTTGAAACTTGCAGCCCGCCCTATGGTAAAGAGTCGGAAAAGGCTTATGTGTGAAGTGGGAACCAGTTGAAATCATTTCGGTATGGTTGGTCATCCCACTAGTTTATCTATTCAGCCTATTTTATTCCACAGCTGGGTAAAGACCTCCCAGTCCCTTTTCTTCAAAATCTGTATTTCGTTAGAGAAGGACTGTGCTTTCAGTAGGAATCGAGTTTCATGAAGCAATGGATCGGTTGATGATTAAAGCCGAGCCGCAGAATACATTGATAGAGCGAGCGAAGGATATAGACTACTAGTAGTATAGAAAATTTGCTCCACAAGAGCTAAATCGCAAGCTTGATGTATAGCTGTTAAAAATTGAAAGATACCCATAAAATTTTACACTTGCCGGTTTATCCTGCTGGTAAGACTGGCTCGGTGGGTAGCGGCCGTGTATCGGGGGATGCGTGACACTAGTGTCCACTGTCTCGATACTCCGCAAGGCGTGGCGCGTCTCTACTACTCGAACCGGCTGTCAACATTCATTTTAATTACCAAGTGGTAGTAGACGCTGATATGTGTCTTTAAATTAGTTAAGGAGCAGCTCAAACCGAAACGCGATGCGACACTTTTTAAAATAGCAGCATATTATATCGTGTCTGACATCAACGCACAAATAAATACCATGGATCCAGTATATGATTCTAAACTCCCCAGTGGTGAAATTTTTCGTCGGGATTTTCCTAATTTTTTAAACAAAAATCTGGATTTACTTCAATTTAAAAAGCTGACGAAAACCTTCATTACCGGGGAGTCCAGAATCATTTATTGGATCCACGCCTTGCACAGGTATATCTTTACTTAAAAGGAGGTCCCTATGTAAGATTTACTGTAAAAGTTGTAGATGTTACTGTAATAAACTTTTTGTATTTTTTTTGTATGCTTTTCGTTTGTGCGTCGATGTCTGATACACCCTGTAGAAGATAGAGGTTTAGGTAAATAAGATTATATTATTATTTTATTATCATTCATTGTCATCAAAAAGGCCTGCTTCTGAGTGTCGCTACACCGACCGGTCCTGTACGTTTCGCATCCAGTGGGTTCCTGTAACTTTCACCAGATGCGGGGTCCACCTTATGGGTGGCATTCCAACGCTACGTCCTCCGGTATGTAGTCGCCACTCCAGAACTATTCAGAATATATTTATCGCTAACTTTAAAAGGGCACAAGGCGTTGTCTCGGAGTGAGTTACCCCCTTTCTTTTATTTAGGAAATCATCAAATACCTTCTCCTGCACTGGCTAGGGCGAGTGTCAGATTTTTAGTAACTGAAACCTACAAGTGTTCTTTCTTGGCCTTTTGCGGTCCGGGACCACGGTAATTCTTTCGAATGATCCCGTAAACACGGTGTGAGAACATATTGAAAGGCATTTTCGCCTAGACTTCAAAGGTCTTTAATAAATCGGCTCGATAGCATTAAGGATTTTAACGAGGGTCGTTAAACGAGCAATTCGAGGCAAGTGTTATACAAGAATTTTCCATCGGATCAATTAAAGAAACTCAATACTTGCAACAGTTTTTTAAACTGCATATTTTTAGGTGATGTAATTCGGCTAGAGATCTCCTGAAACGCTTACACAAATGAGAACCCTACTTAACCTGCTTAAAGTAGTTTTAATCGGGACTTTGGATCTGTTCACAGCAGCCGATCTGGACAGACGGCCGTACGACGAACGTAGTAGATAACATAGTGCGTGTTTGCCCAGACAAGACCAACGTCTTTCCTCACTCTCACATCGCAAAGGATCGACAATCCAACATGACACTTGCTTGCCATCATAGGAATGTCATAACATGACTCCAAGTTAACAAGAAAACATTTTTGGCCGGACCCGGGATTTGAACCCACGCCCTCATAATCCATGGTCACAAAGCTAGCTTATTGGACCAGTGAGGTAGTAGAACTATGTTTCATTTTAAACCTCATTCGTCGCTCTTTCTCAATCAAGTGAGAATGATGTCAAGACCTATATTTCCATAGTCGAAAGACGTCCACTGTTGGACATAGGCCTCCGCCAAGCGTCGTCACAACGACCGGTCCTGCGTGTCTCGCATTCATCGGATTCCTGCAATCCTCACCAGGTCGTCGGTCCAGCTTGTGGGAGGCCTTCCAACGCTGAGTCTTCCGGTACGTGGCTCCAGAACCTTCCGTCCCCATCGAAAAACCGTTCTAAGATCAATGTGCCCTGCCCACTGCCACTTAAGTTTGGCATAGTATGAAACTAGCTTTTTCCCATGGTTTCGTTCCCGTGGCCTTTCCTACAGGAACGGTGACTTTTTGACGTTGTAAAATTGCAGTGACAGTACAGATAGTTTAGTTTTCTATCAGTGAAATAAATTTTTGTAATCAGGATTAGGCAAAACTAGTCCATCCTAAAATCGGCTTTGGCCGGTAACAGATACATAATTAAGTTGTTAAAACCAACGCACCTTAGAAATAATTGTAGTTGGTTCTTCGCAAGATGGCTGATCTCAACGGCTAGATGATTCCTTCTCTTGACAGGAGCGTATTAGAGGAAATATATAGGATAGGAGCAGATTCTGAAGGTTTGGCGTAGATTATATTTGTTTATTTTTTTATATTGTTTCGGATTGAAATTGGTATAGCAATATATACATACATATTAATACTACATATTATAGCATCTATATTATATCGTAACTAATACTAAATTTTATGTGATTATGAATAAGTTGGGTCGGCTAATTGGGAGGTCCACCTTGATTCTTCTTCTTCCAGGATCTTGCAAATTTATTTTTTGTTTTTCCTTGACTTTCCAAATATGCTTTCATACGCTCTTTGTTTCTTTGAGATTTATTATTGCTTAGTTTTTTTGGTTTACGTTGCTCAGTATTAGGGCCGCCATTATTAGCAGGTCCGCCTTGATTTTTATTCTTTTGCTTGTTTTTACCGCTACCGAATTGTTTCGGCTGGTTTCCTCTTCCGAATTTATTTGATTCATTGCCCCCACCGTTGTTTTTCGGTTGATTACCACCTCCATAATAATTCGATTGATTACCACCTCCGTAATATTTCTGTTGACTACCACCTCCATAATATTTCTGTTGACTACCACCTCCATAATATTTCTGTTGACCTCCGTAGTATTTCGACTGATTACCACCTCCATAATGTTTCGAATGATTACCGCCTTCATAATGTTTCGGCTGATTACCATTCCTAAATCGTTTTGGTTTAGCATAACCAGATTCATAGGAGGAAACTCGAGGGTCATTCATTTGTCCCATGGGTGTCATATCCATTGGTCCCATAGGACCCATACCCATTGGTCCCATAGGCCCCATGCCCATTGGACCCATGGGCCCCATGTCCATTGGTCCCATTGGCCCCATCGGGCCCATTGGCCCCATGCCCATTGGTCCCATCGGTCCCATGCCCATTGGACCCATAGGCCCCATAGGTCCCATAGGACCCATTGGTCCCATTGGCCCATTTGGTCCCATTGGCCCCATTCCCATTGGTCCCATGGGTCCCATTGGCCCCATGCCTATTGGTCCCATAGGCCCCATTGGCCCCATACCCATGTCATTCATGGGTGCCATACCCCTTTGTCCTTTTGGTGGCATACTCTTTTTTCCTTTGGGTCCGTCCTTGTACCATTTTAACTGATCAACTGAAGGAATAACGATTTTTCCTTTGGGTCCTTTAATCTTCTTTTGCGACGGATTCCCCTTACCCTTAACCGGTTGTTTCTTAGGCGGTGTTATACCCTGCTCAGCAAGCACCTTTGGATTTTTAATTCTGATTTTTGTTTTTTTTAATCCAAGATAAATATGGTAGTTTCTTTCGGCAAGCGTTGCAGCTGATGACTTATTAATGCTAAAGGTAACAGTCTGGCCTGCCTCATCAGGTTTCTTGTTAGTTATCCACCAGTCAGAGAAATCAATTCCTTGATTTTGAGATTTAAGCATCCTAAGGATGGATTCGTCATCTAAATCAGGATCAGAAACGAACGCAATTCCGATCAGAGGTTTAGGTAATAAATTCAGGTTGATGAGTTTAAGGTCTGCCCCCTCCCATAGCTGTTGAAACTCCGGTAAATGATTTTCTAACCATTCCAACGTCTGGGCATTCGCACAACTGAGCATCAGGCATCCACATCGCGCAGAGCACCCTACAAAGTTTGGGCCGTTTCCTTCCGTTTCTGCGTCGACGAGCTCTAGTATTTTATCCTGAATCATTTCGATTTGCTCTTGCGACATATATGCCCCATTTTGAATACGAACACGTATATGCTCACTAGGATTCCTCTCCGGGTGCGGTGCTCCTGGAGTACGGCCTATCAGTTTATCCAGTTTAATTTCCCTTGCTTTTCTCTCAGGGCTCATTTGTCGTAGAGCAATCTCTCGCGCCTTAATTTTTTTTTCTACTTTAGCAGCAGGATACTCTGGAACTCGATTAAGACGAGTTTCGCAAAGCTCTCTAGCTTCCATGAACGTTTTTCCTCGCTTTAACCAAAAATAGAGCCGTCTCCTTTTCGATCCATTTAGTTTACTGAGATCTCTCAATCTGTTTTGTTCCCTTTTTCTTGCTTTTCTCAACCGCTTTGCTTTGGCGGCTTCTAACGCATCGGCGGTTTCACCCTGTTCTGTTGGCTCTTTTTTATCTACAGAGGGATCTGCCGTATTGCTACCTTCACCCTTTTCTATTGGCTCCTGACTATCTACAGAGGGATCTAACGTACTATTAGTTTCATCTTGTTCTGCTGATTCTTTGCTATCTGCAAAGGAATCTAACGTGTTGGTAGTTTCACCCTGTTCAGTTGGGTCCTCTTTATCAAGGTAATCAACAAGATCTTGCGAATCTACGTCAAAGTTTTCAACCGAAGAGTGATAAGGAGAATCTTCGCCAGAACGTGGTGATTTAGGAACGTTTGGCTCTGGTTCTGCATTTTTTTCCCAGCCGAATCGGGAATTTTCCTACCAACAACGGATAAACAATGTTATGAAATTTCTCACGAGTTTAAAGATGATGCGTTTCCGTTTTGTTTTTTTATGTGATTATGTAACGAAATGCATCAACTTTATTTATCGGCTAATATTTGATGTTCAGTTTTAAGACGGTTCATTTAAATAAAAACAAAAATCTAATGTCATTTCTTATCTATTCCAAAGGGTTTTTAATGGTTTGCAAGAGTCTAGTTTTACTAAATTGTCAGTTTAATTGCTGTGTACTCGCAGTGTAATTGTGCGACAAATATTTATTTGGCTCACATTCCAAAATATAGCATGCAAATATATTCTGTAAAGATGCAATTAATTTTACTATGTGACGTAAAATATATTTATTTATTACTAATGTTTTTTTGATCGCTGCATCATGTAATGGCATGAGAGTACGCTGATATTTTTCTTGTTGGTGCGTGTTTATTTAATTAAATTTGTTAATAGAACGAATAGCCTGCTTCTTAGAACACGGTCGAATACACAGAGAAAATATTTTGACTAAATACCGCTTAATACTACAAAATAATTTGCGCGGACCAACGGATTTAACCTGACCTCCGCGACCCAATGATTGGTGAGAAACCGCAGACCTGAGGTTATTGCGGCTATCAGAATTACGGGTTTCTGATTTCCCGTGATAAATGTCATAGGTAATCATATTATGACAGCCGATATTACGGCATAACGTGCCCTTTGGGGCACGGAGGGGGTGTTTGGAAAAAGTTGTCTCGCCCATACAAGCCGTGACCGCAAAAAATGGGTGGCTTGACCCCCTCAAATGGAACGGGCGTGTGTCGTATGTTAAACGAGTTCAATTGATCACGCTCACATAGACGCGTAAGTATGGCCTTTGAACATAGTCAAGGTAAGCTCCATCAACTAACATAACATTTACTACGACATGTAAACAAATGCCGGCCTCGAGTGAATTCACTCACTATACGTGTCTAAGTGTGCATGCTTTTCCATTCCTTGGATGGACGTGCCGACTTCTTATGACAATATCTTGAAGAAAATCAGCTTTTTCGAATAAATAATCTATTATAACATTCTATATAAAATATTTGTTGTACTTACCGGTGCCACCTCAGGTACATTTTTGGGAGTGTACCCATAACCCTGGTCTGCAGCTCTGCCTTGGTTGAAGCCAGGCCTTGGGTGACTTTGATGTGGCTGTGAATAACCAATCCTATTAATCATGTTGAATAATACAAGAACCAAATTATCAACATCTGTTGGACTATTTGTGCGGTATAACCGCACCATTGATTTTGCAGCCCCAATTTTGATTATAAATCAGAGGAACAAATATCGGACGTTAACAACAAGTCGTACTTGTCGCGCGGAGAAGCTCCCTCACTACTGCCTTCTGTTGGTTACTGTTTCACTTGTTTTGTTTCGTACTTAATTTGGAACATTGTTGAATTTTTTATTTTTTTATTAGTTTCAGTAGTGTTTTATGTAATCCGATTCATCTCAAGACTTGATAAAACAAATTATATTTATTTTAAAAGCTTTATGCACTATTAAGCAGTACAAAGGTGGACTTAATGTCTTAGGCATTTTCTACCAATCGACCTTAGGGTGTTGCAGAAACATAACTTAGTGGGTGCAACTATTTATGTATTATTAAAGGTAAACAAACAAACTAATACAATAAATTGCAAACTGTACTTTTCAAGAAACATTTGACAGAGGTCTTTTTATATTTACCTGTTGTCCATAAGATGGGTTTACATTTGCTTGTGGAGAATTAAAGCCAAAAGTATTCTGTGGCACTTGGGCTGCCATTGGTGCACTCCATTGGTTTGAGTTGTTGCCACCCGCAGAAACCCACGGCGAAGGCCTATTATCCACAGGACCTTGAGGCCCACCGGACACATGTGGTTCTCCGTGGCTGTGGGGCCCTCCTTGTTGTGGTCTAGGTCCATGAGGCCCCACAGACCCGTGTATTCCTCCATGAGTAAGAGGAGCACCAGGTCCGTGAGATCCTTGGTTGTTATAATCATTAGGGCCTTGGTTCATGTAGTCATTTCTGGGTGCATTAGAATAATCATTTCTGGGCTGATTTTGATAATTTGGTCGGGAGTCGAAGCTGTTGTCTTGTTGTGGTTGGTTTGTCTGAAATAGATTTTTTTTAAACTATCTAAAATATATATTTATTAAAACTATGCACAAGTAAGAAACTGTATGGAGGCGGACTTAATGCCTTAGGCATCTTTTACCAGTCGACTTTAAGGTCCTTAAGGTGGAATAAAATTAGTGTTGCAAGAAACTCAAGTCTTGGGAGTCTCATTTAATAAGAACTCAAAGACCCAGTCTTTTTGAAAGAACTCATAACTGAATCAAATAAATCTACAGTTTGAAGTAAATAGAAAAGCAATTAACGAATTTTTGATTTATTAAGTATGTAACTTTCTTTCCGTCAAAACTGCCTGATAAACAATCACTCAAATCGCTTTCATCACACCAACTCAAGTTCATGACTCAGTCTAGCTCGAAGAACTTAAAAAGACTCGAAAGGACTCAAAGGACTCAGATACATGTGACTAACAAGTCCTAGTCTTGAAAATCTACTCAAGTCTCGAAATGAAAATTAAAAGACGAGTTTCTTACATTAGTTAAAATCTCTGTATTGGCATAGACAGTACAGTACTTTTCTGATTCATTCGGGATACATATAAAATCCAGGTGTTACTTAATCTTACTGATATTATGAAAGCGTAAGTTTGTATGTATGGATGTTTCTTACTCTCATTCAAAAACTAGTGAATGGATTTGTGTGAAATTTAGTATACAAAGAGGCCATTACATTAATTCATGAATCCCCGAGCGGTAACCAGTGACCGTGCTGTTATTATCTTAATATTGTGTCTCGTTTTGCGGGTATCTGATGGGTTAAATTGCACTACATAAGACTAATCTACGGAACAAGCTTGGCATGAGTCAATGACTGTGTCATAAAACAAGCAAATAATGTTACTATATTATACAAGAAACATTGGACATGTAGGATTGAAATCTTTAAGTCTTAACTCTGAATTCATTTTCTATATGCTAGAGCAAGCCAATGCCTGGTTCTACTGCCTTAAAACATGATTTCAATAGTTTTTGTCACTTTAAAACTAACTTAGATAACTTTTATGTCCCATTGCTAATATTATTTGAAAAGCATAAACGATTTTTGGAAATAAAAATATACTTACGGCAGCTTTTCCTATAGGTATTGCTTTTAAAACAAAGTTACCGGGCATTCGGTAGCCGTCGAGGCATTTCATTACTTTGAATCCTTCCGTATTATCGGCCAGACCGATCCTGACTTTCTTCGTGCCATCGGTATCAGTTATCAGATTATCAAGAATAAAGTCACTAATATTACACTCCTGCTTTATTAAAATTTTCACATCTTGATATTTCGTCTGTAACAAAAAAATTTAACATATCAAAACATGAAATAATGTAATAAAATGATATTTTCAAAACAATTAACCTTTTTATAAAACAAGGTACGTACTTTAGCAGGAAATCCATGAATCGTTATCATCATCTTGGCAGAATAATTAAATAATAACTTGGTCAGAATTCAAACCGTATCTTGAAATAAAATATTCAGATAAACAGTGTGAATGTACATTGAAAATATTTTACAATAATGGGACAGAGATGAAGCGAAAACGATAATTCGCCATGACACCGAAAGCCCCATAAACAAAAAGCAAAAACAGACCAATAGTGACTCGCGATCATAGATTAGAGAATTAGAGACTAGACTACAGCTGCCATGCATCAAAGTGCTGACTTTGAATTCTATTTCCCCAAATTAACAAACTGCAGCTTATTTTATCTTAATATAATAGTTTGGCACCCTGATTATGAAAACTTATTTTAGTCAGTAAAAGTCTGACATTCCGTTTCCTTCTCGCTCCACCCACAGCTAAAGAAGTTGTTCAATGATTTCCCACGTAAAAATAGGGGGCCTCAGTTTTTTATTGCCCAAGGGCCATTTGTCCTCTAGCTTCACCACTTTACAGAGAAAATATTATTTATAAAGGTAAGGTAGTAATTTCAAAAATAGTGGCTTTTTTTTATTTTATACCTTAGAGCAAATCTGATACCATCCTGATACAGACTAAATATGCTTAATTTTGCTAAGTCATAGACAAACAAAAAACACTAGCTGTCAACGTCACACTTGACATTCCGAACCGTAACGAAACGAAACGCCGAACACCGATTTGGAGCAGCATTGCTTCGATTGCTCGCACATTGCTTGCTTGGCGTACGCGTTTCAGTTTCAGTTGGTAATAAACAGGTACTAATATCATTTACCTGTGTCTTACCATTGTGGGGCAAGGAATTTATGTCAGCCGGATAACGTAGCTGCTGAAATATGTTACTGACTATATTTAATTTACCCGCGCAGGCAAGTAATCAAACCCAACATCGATCCAGTTTGTCGCCATAGAAAGAAGGCTATCAATAATTTTTTCGTGTTGTATTTTGCTCAACAGACGCGGTACAACGACGTGAAGGCGCTGATTCACTCGAAATGCGGCCTAAAGGATGTGATATTGGATAATTTATCGTCGGATAGTAACGATACCAAGAGGGTGACTGTGGGTCTGGCTGAAGAAGAAGACGCCGCAGTCCTGATGCGGAAGATCAATGGCTTGTACGTTGAGGGACAGCAGCTGTATGTTACGACTATTAAAAAAAAGGTTAATAATTCATTTACTTGGATCAGTTCATGACTCCATTCATTTTTGACTTGTCTGCAAAAAAGTCATATAGATAAATGTTTTTTTTTTTCAAAACTAAAGTCACCACATTGCTATCAAAAAATGATATTTTCTTGAATTGACTAGAGGCTAATGACTATCAAAAATTTGTAATGTGAGTAAGTACTAAAACGGTAATTGTTTTGCACCTTCAGACACCATCCACAGTGCTGGACCTGGGTCCAACCAATCAAGCACCAATGTTAAGGCAACCATACTATCAACAGAGCAACCAGCCTTCCTATGAACAGGGCTATAATGACTTGCAGCAAAGCAGGGCCCAGGCTATGCTTGCTCCGTCGATGTACAGTGGAATATATGGTAGTACACAGGTAAGTCATTAAAATATAATATATATCACTTAACTATGTTGTAAGACTGTACTTATGTTATGCACTTATGTGTTTTGTACTATATGGAAGATATATATGGTTAAAGATTTTTTTTTCTTAACATATTTATTGCTGATGTACTGAAAAGCCATCATCATCAAGAATCAAAAATCTTCAAACATATAACTAAACAGACTTAAATTTAGATGCTTCAGTTGAGTACTGGTAATGAACTAAAGTTGTCAATAACTATGTCCTAACAATGGCTCTCCAGATAGGTTGTTGGTATACAAACAAATTACTATTGGTTTAGCACTGAAAGTGTTAATAAGAAAGTTTGATCGGAACTTGGATGTTTGAAAAATGATTTTCCTATGCTTTTAATCATTGTGGATCTGTTGGGCCCGTATTTGAGACTCTATGTTTATTTATTTAGTTTAATCAGCTGAAGAGAGTGTTTTAAATAGTTTAAAGGTTACAAATATATCAAATTGGTTCTAAAAAGCAGGGCTGTAGCCCTAACAACACTGAGAGCCTATTCCTTCCTCTTTAATGTCATGTATATTGTATCGTATATGACGATATGAGTGATATGACTTGTGATATGATGCCATCTCAGCAATCCAATAGGACTGCAGCCCATTAAACTTATCAAAGAATGCTCAGTAGCATTCCTCAATATTTGAGATTAAAAGTGTAATGTACTGTAACTAAATGCAGCTGCAGTCAAAACCATTTTACACAGCAATTTACTTCAAAATCACATGGACTGTGATGCAATAAAAGACTAATTCATTAAGTCAGTCGATAAAGAAATTAATGTTGTGGAATTATCAAAATGAAAGTCTTTAAATCGCTATTGATTGCATAATGCACCATCATTCAGTATTGTTGCTTACAGGTTTCTTACTTACCCAGCTTTTCGAATTGTGATAAAAATGATTATATCATGAATCTGACTAATAAGTTAATAGTCACAAAATATAAGGGCTTTTGAAGTTGTGACATCGCATGTTGGTCAGATCCGTGATTATCGCATCTCATAAGAAGGGAAGTCACCTGCAACAACTTTTTAGGGATCCAGTAGCAAAATAATTTTTAAAACATATAATGCAGCAGTGATACAATCGTGTGATTGTATCATGTTCATTTTGCAACCCTGTGAATGCCTGATGAAGTTGTTCTTTACATTCCATGTGTTCGAAGCAAATGTGACAAGCCACTGAACACGCTGCTGTAAAAAAGTTAGCAACCTACTTTAGGATTTGTTTATTCACTTTAATAACAATTGTTATACTCCTTTGGTTTAGGTAGTTAACTAAAGGTAAAAAATCTTGATATGTCTTTTTATATTAAAGAGGTCACGCAAAGATTATTTAAATTTAGTTTATTAGCTAACATCGATTTAGGTAAATACGTATTTGCAAAGATTTTTATAGACAACTTTTAGATAAAAAGACATACCAAGATTGTTTACCTTTAGTTAACTACCTAAACTAACGGAGTATAGTATAGTATATAAATCTGGTATCCGCAACTCCACAACTAAAGCGCGTATTTTGCGTGCGGGTGGGACGAATGTCTCATTCGATCCACCCCGGCTCCTCAAGAAAGGCCAGAAGCTCCTTGGTGTTTCTGGCCATTTCACAGAGGGTACCTAGGTCCCCGAAGTACAACTGTAACAATTGTTAATGTCAGTACAAATATACTGGCATTTAAATAATATCAAGCAGTGTGGTTAACCCTCATTCAACAAAAGTTATCCAATAAATTGGTCTAATGTTTGGTTCAAAAATTGTCAGACATTTGGTTTGTACTGACTGACAACTTGAAAAGAAGCATAGACTACAAATTGGGTATACATTTTTTTTATATTACATAAACCAGTGCTTGACTGCAATCCCACCTGATGGTAATCAGTGATGCAGTCGTTGATGGTGAGGCGCACTAGTTTATTAAGAGCCTTTTCACTCGTCTTGAAGACACCCAAATTATAATAAGACGAAAAGACCGCAGCAGGCAAATTGTTCCAGTCCCTCGATGTACGCGGTATAAACGACGAGGCAAAGCGCTTAGTCCGGACCGTGTAGGTTTCGACAACGTAAGAATGATATACTATGAGAAGATAGGATTCTGTATCACAGATGCAGATGGATTTGCAAGTTCAGTCTAGCAATGAAAGTAACAGCTACCTGTAAGTTTATTGCTGTAGGATATTCTATCAGGAATGCGTCCCGTCTATTTTGTTTCATGGTTTTGTAATGATGGAGATATCATTGAATTTCCATCATATTTTCAGAAATAAGAAAATCATGTACTCTTTATGGAAAAGGGCAAAGGGTTTTGCCCTTGTCTATAAGGAATACTTATTTCATCAAGCTCTGCTCAAGTCAGGGGCTCTTTTATACTTGGTCCTTGTCTAATATAAGTAGGGGCTTAATAGGGGGAGAGATCGTTTTGGCTGCTTTTGCCCAAATGGGTAAAGTATTGCAGCTATTTGAGCAGCCGCCATAGTCTACAGAAAGCTTCATAGCCGTTCTTAGCGTTAGGCCTGTGTTTGCGGAAAAAGATCTGCATTTACTATTTGAGTAAATGCAAAGCATCCGAAAATACTCAACAGTTTTAGTTTCGAAAATGGACTGCCATCTTTTTGATTCTGACCATTTTCGACACTAAACTATTTGTCATTTATCAGGAACCCTCTTCTTCATATGTCTTCGAAGTTATTCAGCCTCTTCTTACAATGCAGGCAAATGACCAAGTGTAATAGACCCATATACACTTTTCACCAATCAAGAGTCATTCTCCTGATTGTGAAAGTTTCAACAAGTCTACATTTTGTAACTGTCATCAAAATTTTTCCACAGAATTCAACTGCCGCCTATGGCTATCCACAACAGATGCAGCACTATCAGTCGACTCCGCAGCAGCTGCTGGCGCAGTCCATGCTCGGCTACGACCAGGGCGCGCCGCTTGGGTTCAGTAACCAAAGCACCAAGCCCAACATCTGGTCAGACCAGAACGATTGGAATCTTGCGGGCAATGCGTCTGCTGGGAACCAAGTTACCCAACAGGGCAGGAACAGTTCCAGATGGGAGAACTCTGGCGATAGCAGTAATCGCTCGCGCCGAGACGCGCCCGCGCGTGACTCCGAGCGAGACCGACCCGCGCGCTTCGGCCAGGGGGCAGGGCCGCGCGACGCCGGCCGCAGTGCGCCTCGCCGCGACTTCGGCCCCTCTCGCGAGCACGGGCGGGACGCGCCTCGCGACCTAGGCCGCGATCGTGATCAAGATCGCGATCGCTACCAAGGGCGCGACCGCGACCAAGGACGTGATCGTGACTATGGACGTGATCGCGACAGAGACGCCCAGGCTCGAGACCGCGGCCGCGAACCTCCGGTTCGCAACGCGCCCTTCCGTGAGCCTGCAGTCCGCAACGCACCGTTCCGCGAGCCTCCGGTCCGTAACGCTCCGCGCGACCACAACCGAGACGCGCTCTATAACAGAAGACCCGACCCATCCCGCGCACCCACGAAGCGGCAACTGTCCCCGCCTCGCAATGCTTACGGTGCACAGGCCAATTCGGCTCCGCACGCGAGAACATTTTCTCAGCAGCGAGGTGGCCCTAATAACCAACCTTTTAGCAAACCACAGCTGAAACAGAAGAGGCCTGACCCTAACTACACTCCTCCTGGGAAACGAGTGAAAATACAAGCTGGTGGTGCGCAACAGTCCACGAATTCACCAGCCGGTACTAACCAGGCCCAGCCCGCCTCAAAGAAGAAGAAGGTAACGGACACCCTGGAACGGATGAAGAATCGTACCGAAACCTGGCGTCACCAGATCGCGTCCAACATCGCTAAGGAGATTATAAATAATCCAAAGCATGCGGGTGAAGACCTCCCAGAATTGCTTCTGCAGGAGCTCAAGCGTGGTATACGCACCCGTCTCGAAGATCTTTTCGGTGACAATCTCAAACTCACTATGCCCGAAATGTTACAAATTTACAAAGGAAAGTTTGATCCCAATGATGACACGAACTTTTTCAACAAAGCTGTGGAGGCCGCAAAGATTAATGGAGAAAAAGGTAACTTTAGTATATATTTACGTATTCTTGAAGCGCATCGGACTGCATGTTCGGCATATTTTCTCGCTTTCAACATAGCGAAAGTATACGCAAGTTATTTCCCTTATTAAGCAAAAGTCTATATGATATAGTTTCATACAGAGTTTTGCATAATAAGACTAATCTACTTTTTTAGTTATATGTAGGCAATGTATGTACCGCACATACTCGGACGTTTCCGACTGTAGATTGGTGACACCGGGATTCTTATCAATTCCTTCTAGCTTGATGCACCATGAATATAAAGCAATGATGCATTCGTTAATTTATTTCTAAAAACTGGATGTCAGTAAAAGCAGTGGTGGCCCAGTGGTAACGGCCCCGACTTACGAGTTGTATAGGTCGTGGGTTCAAACCATTGATGTATGGTTCAAACCCAACCAGGCGCATTACTTTCTCTAATTTATTTCATCACTACTGCTCTCAAAATAATGAAGAAATTCATCGTAAGGAAACCGGTATGTCCTAGAACCAAAAATTCTAAGACATGTGACATCTACCACGAAACTGACTCCAGTTTTGCCATGAATTACCGTGTTACCCCAGTTAATGGGTGGTGGAGGTCTTGTAGGCAGCCGCTCCACGTAAAGTACTGGTATTCAGCTAAATCTGGCTTGACTGGAAGCCGACCCCAATATAGTTGGGAAAAAAGGCTAGGTAGATGATGATGTGACATCTACCAATCTGCACTGGGCCCGCGTGGATCCACCACGCGGGCCCAGTGCAGATTGGAGGAGTCCTGAGCCCCAGCAGTGGGAACATTATAAGGCTGATTGATAAGCACAATCAGCCTTATAATGTTCCCACTGCTGGGCTTATATGGGTATCTTTCAAACACTACAGTATAGTGGCTATATTTCCGTAAGAATCCTTTTTAGTGGAAAATCATCAAACCTGTCCTCCTGTTTTGGGTGGAGGGAGAGTGTCAGACTTTTACTGACTAAAACCCACGTGTGTTACTCCAGTTGCCTTTTGCGGTCCAAGGCCACGGTAACTTTAGCGAAAAATCTCGCAACCATGGTAGGCACTAGTGGGCCCTGTTGTCCGCTCGCTGACCTCTCCTTAAGGTGCCCGGGCCTGGACTGTATCAGACGACGAGCTACCCATTACCCGCCGTCTACAAGCCAGAGCCTACGGTGGCCGGGAGTCGCCTGACTTCCGATGCCCAGGGCGTCTCCTGCGGTCCGTACGAACCTCGGTTATAAGAGGATTTTTAAATGTGAATGTCGATGATTTTATGAAAATATTAAAATCATGAGCGCGCGGTTTGGGTGTTCACATGGCGAGCGCCAGTGTCAAGATCTTGCGCACGGTACCGCGCGTAATGTAAACGATAATCATGGTTTACTTTGGTCTTGTACCGCGCGGTCATGTGAACTTAGCTTTAATTAAAAATAAACTGTTGTGCTATTTTCTACAAATCTCACTCTGATGGGGTGAGCCACAACGCCTAGCTTTAAGAACAATGACAGTTAACTGTTTATAACTCTCAAGAGGCTTGTTACCTGAAAGTAACGTTACAAGCCTAAACACTTGTACTTTGAAGCGTTTTTATTTTTTCTAAAGGCCGATTTTTTAATAGTTGGATAACTTTTATCAGAAGAATAACTATGGCTGACATATTTTCTATGTAAAAGCTGTCAAATCGCCATTTTTGTTCCTCAGTTAAAAGTTATTAGACAATTGAAAAATCCGCCCTAAGATTTGATAAAGAAATGAGTTGAATAGCTCAATTTCAGCGGAAATTAGTGCTTACAAGACGTTACGCTATTAACACATGGCACCGCAGTAGGCGTTGAAGCGGATCTCATACCATATTGGCCTCTTATCAATCCGCTGATGCCTAACACACGTACATACACCGTCCGACCGCGCGGTCGAGCCTACAAAATTCGCTTTACAGTCACCACCCTCCGCGGCGGTGCGCGGTGCCGTGTATTTATCGCCTAAGAGTCACCTCGTAGCCATCTCCTGCGTGACAATATTTTATTTACTATATCTGTGTCGTATATAATTTATATTAAGAAGTAGAGTATAACATAGTTGATTTTCGCAGCCGCTGAAGCTAAGCGACTCGCCGCTCTCGCCGCGCCTGAAGCTAAAAAGAAACCAGTGTTGCCACCAGCGCCGGCCCCGGTACCAGAAGAGCCCAAAACTATACCTTCGTATCCAGGAAGTATGTTTATTTACTACCTTTTATTAACTGTTTCTTTTTCTGCCGTCCTTAAGCTGTAATGGCGTTATCTGACAAAATCATTTTTGAGTTACCTACGCACAAAAATCAAGGGAAAATTACGTATAGGTAAATCAGGGGAAGTTAACGACGATTCTTCAAAGGAGATTGCCACGGGGCAGGTCCCTTTTGTGCTGTCGTGTACCTGTTTGGAATAATAACCTTAATAATATTATTAATTTTTTTGTCTGCAAATTATTTTTTATATAATTTTTCATAAACTAATGGAATTAAAGTAAAAGAGACATAATTACATGCTCATGGTGATGTTTAGTCTGTCAATTTGTAATTATAACCTAGATTTTTAAAACAGAAAAATAATTATATCTCCTGAACCAGGGTGGCACATTGAAAAAAGGTTTCCAATTATGAAAATGCTATGTTTTTACTATTAGGTAAAATAAAAATCATCAGGGCACAAGGATTTTCCACTGGGACCCAACTTCCCTTACAAAACGGGCATTCTCCTTTGTGTTATTACAACTAGGTCTTACCGTCTGTTTTTTATACCCTAAGACTAAAACGACATTACAACACAAAAGAACTGGCATCATTCCTATAGTAAGTTTGACATTACATGTGTCAATTTAGTCTCAGGGTATAAAAACAGACGATAGAGAGATCGATATAGAATTTTGTAATATCTAAAGACATGGGTGGAGTGGGGGGTTGCCATACTCGCCGCGGGAATCCGATGGATGCAAGACGTCCAGGACCGTTCATTGAGGCGACACTTGGGAGAGGTCTATGTCCAATAGTAGACGTCTTTCGGCTGAAATGATGATGATGATTTATACTACACGTACAAGTTACGGGCAATCAAACATTAAAATACATAAAGATAAATATATATTTATTAAAGTAATTGATATAGAAATTGTTGTGGAGATCTGGTAGGCAGACGGTCCTCGTAAAAAACTGGTATTCAGCTAAATCCGGCTTGACTGGAAGCCGACCCCATTGAGAAGGCTATAGGATCATTTCTCTCATCTAGGATGTATTCAAAGCTTTTTTTTTTTGTTAATATTGTTTACTTATTATGTGAGCAACAAAAATTAACTATTATTCTTTCTCATTTTCAGATAAGACGATCAATAAAGGTGAGTAACACTGCTATAATTAGCTCAGTCAAAATGGTACTCTAAGGGCCTGTTTCACAATGTCCGAGTAGGCACTACTCACTGAATAAATTCAAAAATGTGACAGAATTCGTATGAAATTATCTGTCAAGTAAGATACTCGAAACTTAATCATAGGTGGTGAAACAGGCCCTTATAGCGCAGAATATAATCAAAGACTTGTTAAATTATTGGATTTATTCTTAGAAGCTCTTTACTTTAATTATATTATTTATAAAATCACCTAATACACCGCCACTGACTCGATGATTAAAAGTTTCAGGTGTCCCGTACATTTACGTTTGCATAAGTCGACGAAATGTACGGGACAGCTGATTTTCTTTTTCGCGATTTCAGTGTAGGTCCCATACTAAAAGTTATTCATAATGATGAGTATTGTCAGTGTTTTCATTTATTGTCGTAATGTCATAAACACATTGTATGTATACCCACCAATCCACACTAAGTCCGCGTCGTGGATTGCGGCCCACTCCCTCTCCTAGAGAGGAGGCCTGAGTCCCAGCAGTGGGAACATTACAAGGCGGATAATGCTAATGAAAATACAACATTGCAGGTTTAAAGAAGGCTCATGCTCACTTGTTCGACAATGAAGAAACGCTGCTGTCACAAATAGACGACAAAATGCGTAAAGCGATTGATGAAGAAGTTCAAGTCATGGCTTCTGAGGTATGCTTTTGGAATATTGATTTTATTGTTGATTAGCTTCTATTTTAACGAGGAGCTCGTGGCTAGATAATAACACCCGCACGGGTCGATCTTCAAGGTTAAGCAACGCTTGCCAAGGTTGGACTGTGGATGGGTGACCATCTTAACGTACCGAGTTTCCTCCGTGCCTCGGAAAGCACGTTCAGCCGTAGGTCCCAGCTGTCATTTGTAGATCTTTAGCAGTCGTTACGGATAGTCAGAAGTCAGTAAATCTCACTCCAGTCTTGCCACGAAGTACCGTGTTACCCCAGTTAATGGGTTGTGGAGGTTTGGTAGGCAGCCACTCCTCGTAAAATACTGGTATTCAGCTAAATCCGGTTTGACTGGAAGCTGACCCCAATATAGTTGGGGAAAAAGGCTAGGTAGATGATGAGCTTCTATTTTAACGAGGAGTTTTATGCCGAATAAATTTATTTATTTTCTTCTTCCTAACTAAATTGTTTATATAAATTTTTAGGTTGCCAGTGAATACAACGCGATCGAGCCCAAACCGCAATTCAGAAACTACTTTGTGCGACTTAGGCCTCGAATTGTCAATGATTTTAAGAAGGTATGTTAACAGTATTTATAATTTTGATTAAACTCATCATTGTCTTAACACATAATCATCCTTATTTCCTATAAATTACACGTAACTCTTTTAAATACTATTTAAAAAAAAATGAAATAAAATTTTATTTTCATGAAATATTAAATTATCATAATTTTCAAATATAATATTGTTGATTTTCCTGAACGGATAAGAAAGTATAAGTAGTCGAATTTGCCAGTTTTGTTTATAGTTAGTATTTGGAAAACACAATAAAAACATAATTATGGTTCTTGAAAGGACTGACTTCGCCCGCAGTTGTTCAAAGTTCAAAGCGGTCACGATATTTCAGTCGTTACCTTAAATGTAGCCATTATTAAGTGGAAACTACATTAGACCGACGCATAAGCGGGCCACGTGGGACGACGAGGTGAATCTAATGTAGCTCTACAAGTCTAGTTGCCATATAAAACATAATAATAATATGGGGACTGACGCGCTCAGATCCGCGTACATGGCCCACGTCTGAGCAATGTATTTCTACCTTTAGGGTCAGCTCAGCACACCGAGAAGCGACGCGACGCGACGCTGCGCGCACATTTAATAGAGTGACTCAAAATATAATTTCATTGTGAGAATTTAGAATACGTTGCTTCATGCAGCGCTGCGCCTCATGCGCAGCGGAACGTTTTTACATTCACGACGTCGTGTTGCCAACGATTTTACTCTGCGCCTCGCAACGTTGCGATGCGTCTCGCGGCGGCGCGCGGTGCAGCGCGAAATCACTGGCCTCTTCCTGCATCGTCACGTCGCTTCGCGTCTCGGTGTGAACTGACCCTTATGTTCACTTTACTCTTGAAATATTTTTACCCAGATTTAATTATTTCAGATGGTGAAAGTGAATATGGCAAAACGTTTCCTGAACATTGGACCTATAATGCTTCGTATTTTCTGCGTCCCTAAGATGATATCCAGGGGTAGACTGGCTCCAATACTCGCTAAACATGGCATCACGAGCCTGAGGAAGTCGGAGAAGAAGAAACCGCCCGTTTACTATGGCACATGTGATACCTACGAAGTTCATGACAAGCTCTGTAATATGCCCTCTATTGTTGTAGGTAAGATCTTTTTTTTTATTACTTGCGTTTGAGTGAGGCTTGCGTTTGACAACTTTCTCACCTGATGGTAAGCGATGATGTGGATGACGATGAAGCTTTTATCTAGAAGCAACGCAGTTGACAGTCTTTTATAAACATAATTCGTCTATCTCTTGTTATATGTTTTGCCCAACTGCGCCAGAATAATTTTGTACTGTTTCACACATAATTTGACATCCAGCCATATCAAGGGGTATCTTGTTACCCAGAAACTGGGTTGTGGAAATCGGAAACAATAGTCAAAACTGCAACCGTTGTAAACGGAGCGCAGTTAGAATAATAAAAAAATCTTATAATATTGTTGTCTATTTCAGATGAATCAACAGTATTGATAAAACCATTCCAACTTACTGGTAAAGATGATAGAAAGAAGCGTCGCAATCAAAACATGGAGGACGAAGACGAAGAAGATTCTCTGGAAGAAGGAGCAGAGGAATTTGACGAAGATGGTGACGAGAATGAATATGACCAGAATGAAGACGATGGTGAAAATGAAAACCAAGAAACTAATGACACAGAGGACAATAAAGAAACAAATTTGGGTGACGATGAAGATACCAATGGGAATATTAAAATGGAGTCTAATGACCAGCAAGCAAATATTGACGATGAAAACGCTGAAAATGAAGCTGTTAATACGGAGACTAATAATGGAATTAAAGAAAGCGACAGCAATGTAGAAACTGAAGCAGAAAAAACAGATGACGCGCCTAAAGAAACTGCAGAGAACGGCGATAAAATAAAAAATGAAGAGAACGATTCTACGACTGATGTTGATAACAAAACAGAAACTAAAAACTCTGGGAAAGGCAAAGTTGATGAACAAACTGACCTTGAAGCAGAGAAAGATCTATCTGAAGACCATCCTGAAGACTTGGAAGACACAAAAGGCAATAATATCATTGATGAAATCGATATGGATGATCTGGACGATGATGATTTAGAAGATTGGTGACTGGTACACAGTATATTAGATCAGCTTCAAATTTAATAAAAACTACTAGAACGAACTAAATGATTGACAGATAATAATCTATCTAGCTACCGAACCGACGCTTTCTGAATTTAGAATCCGAAATTGTAAATTTGGACAAATTCTTATTTGATCTCATGAGAATTTAAACTTTAGCATTATAGTATAGTATGATAGTTGTTTACTTTAAATTCCCAATTCAGAAATCAGAGGTTTGTCAATTTAACAGTGTAAATGGTAAGCAATGAGGGTGTGCAGAAAAGTTTTTTTTTTTTCAATTTCGGAATCATCAAAATGACCATGACCAGTTGGCTCCACTTAGCTGTCAGGTATTTTAATTTGAAAACGTACCGTAAAATGGGGTGAATAGGGACAAAATCGAACTTGTCACTGAAATTAATCGATGTTGTAGGACGAATGCAATATTGATAACTCTTTCCAAGGGTTTCCGGCAGTTAATACTTTTCGTAAATGTTAAAAATATCCCCAGAATTAGTCAAAATTTAGATATTTTAACAAAAATATAGGCTGTCCCTATTCATACTTGAAGTGGGGTGACCTGGGACGAGACATGGGTAACTTGGGATAAACTAGTAGGGTTGTCTCACGATAATTACGGAGTAATAGCGCCACATACAAACCAAACAAAAAACTTTTTTAAATCATACAAGTTCGTACCTATGTATCTCTTATTATTTCTCATTAGTTCGCCTTGTGCATGCTTGTATATAAGTTTAAAATAAATAAAATGAAAATGCCTTATTTTAATAAAAAGTGAAATCCTGCAAAACAATGCAATAAAATGTTCAATTCATGATGTAGCAGCCCTGACCCTATTCAAACTTTACCGTTCTTAATCAACTTTCATACGTCCCTATTTACCAAGTATAGGCGACTCTATTTGTACTTTAGCCGTCCCTTGTCACCCCGTTACCGTATTTATTCACCTCGAAAAAAATAAACAATCCCAGAGGTTCTAAATAAAACGATTTAAACAAAAACTATGTAAAATCTAGACTTACCTCTTTTTGTGTAGCTTCTTAAAGATATTATATCGTCGTTGGCTAACTCCACACGTTTTCAAAAAAACTAGAATTTCCAAAAACTGTCAACTTAAGGGACAATACCGCAACCTCACATCTACAGTCTTATTTGAAAGAAGATTTTTGACACCTTTCACTAACTTCACAACGCTTCGGTGCTGTCAGTTAGAAGATAATATAATCTACTTTTAGAAGAAAAAGAAGATAGCAATTGGAAGTTCTTGTTTTTTTATTTTGTGGCTTCGAAACTAGATTCCTCGATTTGACCCTTTTCACCCCTGAGTCCTTATTCACCCCGTTTTACGGTATACATGGTGACGTCTAAAGTTTTGGCAGGTGCCTGGACCTGACGCTTCAGTGCTTCCATCAGTTCCATCTAGTGAACGTCATTTTAAAACACCCGCATTGCTTAAAAATAAATTATCAGTATTTCCATGTAGTTTGTGCTTCCATTTGTGCTCTTTTAGTTAAAATGGTCAAATCAACCTTAAACACACAACTTAGAAGTTGATTGCTGCAATTATAAAATAAAATGTCTTTGGAGGTATGCGGAACAGAAAATAAAGTCCAACATCCCTCCGTTGAAGAGGAAGGATCCTCCGACCAGGCGGGTGTTATGTACTATGGTGGGCTACTGCCCGATATATAATTTCGGGCTGTGTATCTATTTATTTATTTATAATATAAATAAATTATAGTGTACAATAAAGAGTATATAAATTTTATAATATACTCTTTATTGTACACCATAAATACAATGTTACAATAATTATGAGCTATTCCAATCGCGCCTAGGACTTTGATTGCGCGATGCATGATTCGTAGTTCTTATTTGACATCATAGATGTTGCTACATATCGAGATATTAGGAAAGTTAAATAAAATCTTGTACAGTACCCGGCGATAAATTTTGCACATCAACCTTATAGAAAAATTGCTGTATTTTATTTAAAGAATAATCGAAAGAAGCAAATAGTAATTGTTTTAATAGATACTGGACTATTTGTATTTCGTGCGACAGAGATAACGCTCTACGAAGCCGAAATTAGCAGATTGACTCTTTCGTCGATGTGCATTTTTTATCGCCGCGTACTGTATAATGATTTCTACACGCACGTGTGGTATCCCATTGTTTTTGAAATTGGGAAACTTTGAAAACTGTTTTTCGGCTGATGACGCTTACACCTTCTCCCCGCTCTTGTTAGAACGAGAGGGACTATCAAACTGACTAAAACCCACCCCTGTGCCAGTTACAGTCCGGTGACTCTTCGCACGGGTGTTAAAAATCAGTGAATTTCTCGGCTGTCCTATAACCTATGACCTAAACCTTCCTCACGAATCGCTCTGTCTATAGGTGAAACCTCATGAAAATCTGATCAGTAATTTTTGAGTTGATCACGAACTGACAGACAGCCGCGGTGAGGGAAGTAGGTTTTATAATAAGGAAGTATAAATTGAAGTTATAATTAGTATTGTAATAGCTTAGTCAAATAATTAAGTGTTAATATAAGTTAATTTTAATGTGGTAAATGTAGTGCCGAGTCTTTTATATAAATAAAATACTCGTATGTGGGAAAGATTGTGTTTTATTATCTTTTCAATAATTTTCATTTCTACAGTGAATGCTCCAGTGTCCTGTAAAATTCAATTTTTTTATTTTTTTTTGCGTTTTACAACACAGGTATGATTTTAGTCAGAAGGCGTGCGAGATTTTAGTAAAAGTCTCAGTGAGCAAATGGTGGCCGAGTGGTAGCTGCCCCGATTTACAAGTTGTAGGTCGCGAGGTCAAACCCAGCCAGGCGCATTATTTTGTGTAATTTATTTCATCACCACTGCTCTCAAAACGGTGAAGGAAAACATCGTGAGGAAGAATCAAAACTAAAACCAAAAAATTCGAAGACACGTGACATCCATCAATCCGCATTGGGCCCGCGCAGTGAATTATGGCCCATCCCCTCTCCTAGATAGGAGGCTTGAGTCCCAGCAGTGGGAACATTATAAGGCCGCTAATGCTCACTCGCCTTCTCATTTCATCCTAGAAGCGGGAAAAGGCATTAGATGATTCCCCATCTCACCTCCCAGTTGTAAAGATTTCAAGGCTGAAGTCTTCTTTCCTTCAGAGGAAGATATCAGGGGCCCAGAGTAACTGAACCTTTAGGCTCTGTCTATTAAAATATGATCAGACACACGGAAAAATGCTCTAAGGTCAGACTAGATGAGTAAAAAATGTTGAAGAAGTTGAATTGGAACGTGTTTGTTAGACTTGGAAAAAGGCAAGTTTGTGAAAAAACTGAGTCCAATGTTAAAATTGTGATTTTTTTCTTTTAAAAATAAATAAACACTTATTAAAATTATGAATTATTCCCATTTGTCCCCTCTAGCTCTGTCCTCCGGGGTGACAGCTGGGAATTTTCTTCCCATTTGTCACCGGGGTGACAATTTGTGCCATTTGTCCCCTTTGAAAATTGACTAGAGGGGACAAATGGGAAGTTTTTTTCCCAGTTGTCACCGGGGGGACCTTCCCACAAAAAAAATGTAATTGCCATAGATTTCACCTTTTTTATTTCTTATGCTACATACAATCATTATGACAATTACATTAGAAAAATATTAACTATTAATTAAGTAAATAAAAATATTAAAAAAAAATATAGAATCAAATGAGTGAAAAAAAGAAAGAGTTAAAAAAAAAGGTAGAATCAAATGAGACTACAATCACAGATTATAAACTTTTATTAATACTAATCGTATAATCACAGATAATCACTAAGGGTAAAGTTACACGTGCTTATTAGTCGCATGCTTATTTGAAATCGAAGGAAGGAATTGTAGCAAATGTCACCCCTCCGGTGACAATTGGGAAAAAAACTTCCCATTCCCCTAATCAGTTTTCAAAGGGGACAAATGGCACAAATTGTCAATTTGTGCCATTTGTTTGTTCTTTCAATCAGGAAAATAATAAAATTCCACTAATTTTAACCTCTGAATATTAATTCAAATAAATGGCAACACTACCTAAGTTGGTGAATCACCAGCACAGATCACCACATTTACATAAAAACATTGCAATATAAAAAAAACATTAAGTCGGTAAATTAAAAGTTTTGTAAATGGGAAATAATGCCGTATCCGAGTTATTTATTCTAAAACCTTTTTCTTATGAATAGATAAACACGTAACATTACAGCTTGCGCTAGTTGTTGTTTATTAATAAAATAGTTTATTAGAAATGTTCGTGTTTAAAATTCTTGTTCTGGTAACACTTTCACAAAAAAGTTACGTCTTTTGGTGTCTCTCTTATCGTGCTCTTATCTCTTTGACTACGTTTTTTATTTTTTATCAAAATATATGATTTTGTCTTAAACATAAGACACAATTTGTGAAAACGGTTCCAGCTAAAGTGTTCGTGAATCAAAGTGTGAAATTATATCAAACAAACTATTCATACAACAAAAAGGTCAACAACTGAACAACTTCTACAATACGGTGTTTGAACAGGTTGAACACAAGTCGAGGCTTGTACAGTCAACAGCAGAAACTTGTCAACATGACCAAAATAGCAACTTACGTTTTCTTCGACCTTGAAACAACAGGATTACCGCACCAAGAGAGAAACCAAACCAAGATCACAGAACTGTGTTTTGTAGCAGCTTTACGGAGTGACATCGCAGCAGCCCCTTTCGGCGCCGTCCCTTATGTTAGTAAGCTGACCTTACTTTTCAATCCGCAGAGAAAAATACATCCGGTAGCGGCAAAATTGACTGGCTTATCTAACGAGGCTTTGAAGAATGCTCCTATTTTCAAGGACAATATTGAAACAATTATTTCGTTTTTATCAGGCCTACCTAAGCCAACATGCCTCGTCGCACATAATGGGGATAGATTTGACTATAAAATCCTCTTAGCTGAATTCTTGGATGTCAACACTTCATTGCCACAAGACTTATTATGCGTTGACTCTTTGACTGGTTTCCAACATATCATTAAGAATAATTTAGCAAATATGTCAATTACAAGAAAAGACGATTCACTAACAAAAAGCTCAATTAGAGATGACTCATTGTTGTTAGAAGAAGACTCGCTAGCCAGAGATAATTCATTGATAAGTGAAGATTCACTTATAAGTGAGGACTGGCCTGACCTAGAAGTTAGCAATGACGACTGGAAGGAAATAGATTCACTGTGCTCCTCATTTTCTGATATGCCACTGGAGACATCAAAATCAAGCAGACATTCCGAGGAAACTAAAGAACCGCCTAAAATAGTTGAAAAAAAGGAAACGGAGAAAATATGTTACACATTACCCAGTCTTTATGAGAGAATTATGAGAAAACAAGTGTATAATGCACACAGAGCTGAAGATGACTGTTTAATGCTTTTGGAGTGTGTAGTTGCCACCAAAGAGTTCCTTCCATGGGCCGAAAGGTCTTGCAAAAGCATCCATGACATTGTGCCACTAGACCGTAACAAGTATTTTAAGAATAACTTTATAACTTCCTCACCTTAACTATCTGTGCTAACTTTTGATCATGTGATTTATAATATTTTTATACACAACTTTAGATTATTTTTTGTAGTTTTACTAGACAAATTATTTTTTTAATAGGCACTGATTATTTTGATAAAAAAAGACTTTGATTAGGTATTGACTTTGTTTAAATTATATAGTTTTAAGTTTAAAGATATTATACTAAATTATGTTATCAATATGATTATGCTAAAGCTTAAAATATATTTTTGTTTTGTTAATTATTTTCAGAGTATTAAGGGTTTTTCTTTATTAAAAGAAAGATGTTGTAATTTTCTTCATTCTAAGTTATAATCATGTGAATAAAAATATTTTTATACACAATTTAGAATATTTTTTGTACCTACTAGATTAAGAGCTTATTTCAGTTAATGCATGATAATGCACGACCGCACACCGCAAGAGTTGTAAGACAGACTCTCGCCGCAGCTAACATCAATGTCCTGCCCTGGCCTGCTCAGTCGCCAGACTTGAACCCGATTGAGCATGCATGGGATATGCTACAGAGAAGATTTCTGCCCAATATGGAGGGTATCCAGTCGCAAGAAGACCTTTTTTTGTTGTTGCAACGAACATGGGCGGCCATTCCACAGCGTGATTTGGATGAACTCATTTTGAGTATGCCAAACCGATGTTCTTGTGTTGTTAGTGTTCGCGGTAGAAACACGGATTATTAATTGTTTAATTTTACCCAATAAAATTTTAAAGAAAACTGTTATTTCAGTCTTTTTTTCGAACTTTAATGTTAGTGGTTCAAATGTCAAAAATCCCTTTATTAGGAAAATGGCAAATTTCTTTATTAATGCAAAGGTGACTTGGTTTATCGTTACTGTGACAAACGAAAACACTTTATTTGATGAATCCTTAAAGAAAATTTTAATTAATATCAATCACGAGAAAAGTTATTGCAAAAATATATGTTGATCCCTAGACACTTTTGATGTGTGTACCTGTACCTACTTATATTTTTTTTTAATTAGTGCTGATTATCTTGATAAAAAAGAACTGTGATTATTGATTTTGTTAAATTACATAATTTTAAGTTGAAAGATTTATATTACCACAACTATTATGCATAAAACCATATTTTTATTTTTTTTCTTGATTATTTTCAGAGTTTTATTTTTGTAATCAAAATAAAGAGGTTGCTATTTTGACTACTGTTTTAATATCTAATACATTTTAAGTAAATGTATTAGTTGGAAAGAGGTCACGGCGTCCTCTCGTTCCGTATGACGCAGGTCCTCACCGGACACGGTAAGTTCGGGAGGTTCCTGCATCAGATCAAGCAGGAGAGGACGCCCGGGTGTCGCCACTGTGTGGACCGCCCGGAGGATACGGTGGAGCATACGGTAGAAGTGTGCCCCGCTTGGGCGGAGCACCGCCGTGTCCTTGTGGAGGCTATCGGAGACGGCGACCTCTCGCGACGGGTCCTGGTTCAGGCCATGGTCCGGAGCGAGGAGGGGTGGCATGCGGTCGCCTCCTTCTGCGAAGCAGTAATGCTCGTGAAGGAGGCTGCTGACCGCGAGCGCGTGAGGGAACGGTCCTCACGCCGCCGCCCGCCGCCGAGATCCCGATCCCGATTTCCGATCACCGTAGGTGCGGGTTCACGGACGGCGAGCACTGGGTAGCTCGCTGTCCGGCAGTCTGAAAATAATCTGGACCGAGCCCAGTCGTCAACGGCGCGTTCTGTTCCACGCGCGCCTCAAGGAGATATCAGCAAACTGTAGGGGCCCGGCAGGGCCGAAGCCTCTGGGGGGAACACGTGGTATTCCTAAAGGTTGACACCGAGTCCCCCCAGAACGAAGGCAACGAAGGAACGGGGTAGGGGTTTAGTCAGTAAGAGTCTGACACGCCCTCCCGCTCCGCCCAAGAGCGGGAGAAGTCATTCTGATGATCATCCTACCAGAAAAAAAAACCCTTCATCCATGTGAAATTACGTTTGAACTCCATACAAATATTCAACAAAGCGCAATATGTTCAGTGGTTTGAGCTTTGTGTTGATGGATCAGTCAGTCAGCAGTGTTGGGTCAATCAACATTTTTTTTTTATAAATTATTCAATCATTTGTGTTATGGCCCTGTGGTTAAGGTACACACCACTCATAGATAAGATTGAAGGTTCGAAACCGAGCAAGCGCCAATGTGATTTTTTTTTAATATTTATGTATTTTTTCTGTGTTTATCTAGGACATTATTGACACTCCATTTCAGAAAGCATTTGGTCCCCGCAACAATTCGTAGATTTTTGACACTCTTTAGGTACATGTAGTCAGACTCCAAAAAGTCGACCATCAATCTATTATTCAAGTAATATGGTGTTGCCCATGCCCAGGTACTGAATCGTGGAAGTATGATAGCCAATCGCTTCCAGTTCAACTGGAAGTCGACCTCAGCACAATCGACAAACATCTAGGGAAATGATGATGAGTCATGCAATTATTATAATATTGTGATTGCATGACTCATGAAGTGAAGTCATGATTGAATATGATCACGGCAATCATCTGAACCCAATACCTACTGTAAAGTCGGTCAGTAATGAATAAAGAGTACCTTTTAATAGACTAGTGGTCTCGCGGCATCAACAGGATGTTCCCTGACCCTTCCCAAAAGCTTGAGTTTTCTCAGAAAAAGAATTAAACACCCGAGTCAACGTAAGTAGATACTACTAGGTTCAAATCTCTTTTCCCGCCTCACCCCGCCAAAATTTTACAAATATATTTTGATGTAAAACGGACCTACAATTTTACGAGCTGAAACTCCTTCCTTGTCTCGACACGAGTAACACGACACGAATAGTCGAATAGGTACATCTGGATGGAGTTAGCAGTGGATGCTATAATTGATCTAATGATATATTCTGTTAAGAATAAAGAGATGAATCGAGATTTTTCTCGATCGGTTTGACCAAAATGGGTTTATCGTTTATCGAATCATTGAC
The DNA here is from genome assembly GCA_030763345.1 of Mythimna separata. Lineage (NCBI taxonomy): Eukaryota > Metazoa > Arthropoda > Insecta > Lepidoptera > Noctuidae > Mythimna > Mythimna separata. The sequence goes on from CM061190.1 coordinate 11,761,664, forward strand.
AGCCATTCCCCATAATGCTTTATATGGATCGGTAGATTTCACTGTAAATGTCGTTTGAATTTTGTGCATAGCAACATGCACACATCTTTGTGGTATTTGGTACAATTCGTCCACTATAAGTTGGCGAGTGTGAAGTTAGGCTCTGCGAATTTTGGCGCTTGAAATATCGTACAAAAATAAAGGTTTTAAAAAAATTTAATGCCAATAACTGTTTTTAACAGCAATAAGAACTGCAAATTGCATTTATTTTTTTAAAACCTTTATTTTTGTACGATATTTCAAGCGCCAAAATTCGCAGAGCCTAACTTCACACTCGCCAACTTATAGTGGACGAATTGTAGCAGACTATCGAGGCTTGGTTTTTTATGCTTGTGACTACAAAAATTAAGCGAGTCAATTTAGATTATGTGAATGTGAATAAAACCTGGCAGCGTATTCATTGTTATCATTCTCAAAAAATTGAATCTGTGGTGCGTCCATTAAAAAAAAAGAATGTCTATGTGTCAAACAAAAGTCAGATATTGTTTACAGTTTTCAGGTTAGAGTAGCGGACTTTTATTAAAATATAACAAGAAAATAATATATCTAAAGCAAAATGTCTGTTATAGCCGTTAAAGGGATACCGCTGAAGGTAATAAGAGTATTGGTTTTTCGTCACAAACAAAACTTTTGTTATGAAATCAATTTCAGGCTGTGTTATTTTACAATTACAGTGGTCGTTGATAAACGTCGTAAAGGTCCTGGCTAAAGCAATAAGTGGCAATTTCGAAGCGTTAAACTTCCAGCCCGGGCCCAAGGGTAAAGTGATTAAAGCAAAGATTTGTTACTTGCGTCTGTCTGAAAAGCTGGACCCGGTTCGTGTTGTGGAGAAAATCAACAGCACGATATTTCCAAAGCAATTTCGACCGTTTGCGTACATCCCGGACCATGTTCCTGACGTAAGTACTGAATTGGTGAGCTAAATTATGTCCACAAACAATAAATAACAGGTGTGTTTACTCCACATCCATTGACCAAGCTTATTGCCATGTTGGAGTCAGTCAATGCTTTAAAAAAAATATTTTTCGCTTTAGTAAGTAACTCTGAGAATGGGTTGCAAACTGCTGTTAATCAGAACAGAAGAGAAACAAACCATAAAGTAATGGTTTTTCTCAAAACTACTTACTCACTAAATTAAAGTCTTTTACTTAAAAAAACTTTCAACTTACTCATAAGTTGTAACACATAAGTCTGCTTATGTATCTATTCTATATGAAGTTTAATTAAATATGTAAGTCTACATTATAATGTTGTTTCTAGATTCCTCTAGCGGCCAAACCTAAAAAGATGCCGTATAAGATGCGCCGGTCACTCAAAGTACCTGAAGAAAATGAACCAGAACAGGTAACTAAGATTTTTTTGTGATAATTTATTGATTCAAAGGTTCATTCTCTCTGTAAAGAATCTGCCTTCTCTATTTAGTTCATGAATCCCCAACCGGTCTCATGCAACCGCGCTGTTATTGTTTTACTATTGTGTCTCGTTTTGTGGGTATGTGATAGTTTAATATTTTTATAAATAGAGAAGGCAGATTCTTAAGTTAAGTTAGAATAAGATATCAATAGCGGCTGCCAGTGGCTTCATATAGGAAACATACTCCAGAAAAGAAAATAATCCTTTATGCTATTCCAGGAAAAATACAAACTAGCTCTTTCTTGTGGCTCTGTCCTATCTAATATGTTAAATAAGTAACCTATGGCACACAATACCTTTCTGTCAGTGAAAGACAATAATATTAAAAACTATTAGTTACCCACTCAAGCTTTACATGGGTGTATTAAATTAATAATTCTAGGCCTTCATTAAAAACTAGCTTCACCCCGCAGCTTCGCCCACGTACATAAAATATAGCCTATGTCACTCAGGAATACAGCAGCTTTCTATTGGTGTAAAAATTTTAGCGATTGGACCAGTACTTCCACAGATTGCCTCATACAAACAGAAAAACAAACTTTACCTCTTTGTATTTATTATATTTATCTTTTCTAATAATTTCAAAAGGTGAAACTGACTGACTGACATATCAACACACAGCTAAAACTACTGGAACTATTTGGAGCATGAATTTTTCACAAGGTTTCTTTTTATGACATAAGCAAGCACTAAGAGTCTTCCAAAGTTCATTCCCTATGGGCAGGAAACTGGGTTTAAAGTTTATTTGGGGAATCTTACTTTCGCTCAGCAAAGCTGCTGGCAGAAGCTAGTTTACTAAAATAATAAGTGCATTTATTATACACCTAAACCTTCCTCATGAATCACTTTTAGTATAGATTGTATGAAGATTGTTCAGTAGTAGCAGATGTTTTTAATTTATTGTGAGGCTGGAAATGATCTAATAACTCTTCCTACCACTCTGGATGGAGCGACAGAGATTGTCAGTTTACTAAAAAAAGCACACATACATTCCTATACCCATTGCGTTCCAGAGCCATAGTAACTCTTTCAAACTTTTCAGTCCCTATCCGAAACAAGATTCCACATATTCTCGCTTCTAACTACTAATCCCGCATCCCAACTCACGACAACATCGATGTTAGCGTGCCAACAGTCGTTCTGAGTAACCGTAGTCGAAAGCATGTTCAACATTTTGTTGATACGCTAACAGCGATGTTATCGTGAGTCGGAACGCGACAAGTAGATTGCTCGTCAAACAACTACTATCATAAAAATAACCTTTGCGTTTCTAGGTACTACTGTTGGCAAATTCCGAGATCTTGTCTGAGCTGCAATCCAAGTACCACGGCCTGTACAAAGTTAGCAAGAAGACCAACCACCAACTACTAGAAGACATCGCTCGGGTAAATATGATTGATATATTAACTTTAATCATTTTCTCAAGTTTGAGGAGCTCGTGGCCAGATAATGACAGCCGCACAGGTCGATCTTCAAGGTTAAGCAACGCTTGCCTAGGTTGGTCTGTGGATGGGTGACCATCTTAACATAACGAATTTCCTCCGTGCCTCGAAAGCACGTTAAGCCGTAGGTCCCGGCTGTCATTTGTAGATCTTTGGCAGTCGTTACGTATAGTCAGAAGCCAGTAAATCTGACTCCAGTCTTGCCATGAAGTACCGTGTTACCCCAGTTAATGGGTTGTGGAGGTCTGGTAGGCGGCCGCTCCTCGTAATATACTGGTATTCAGCTAAAATCCGGCTTGACTGGAAGCCGACCCCAACACAGTTGGGAAAAGGCTAGGCAGATTGAATTTCTCAAGTTTACATACTGCTTTTATAATAAGAGAGAAAACTTGTTATGACGATACGGTGGGCGCAGTGGTTGAGCGATTGGGTGCTGCGCTGCGTGACGAGGATTCGATTCCCGCTTCCGGACTATGAGAGTTAGGAACGGAGAGTGCACCTGTGTTTGCGGACACACTTGTGCACTATAATATCTCGTGCGTACTTGGCTGCTCTCAGCGCAGATTGGCCACCGTGATCGAAATTCGGGCGGAAGGGATTATGAAACGCGGCAACCTACTGAAGAAGAAGAACAAGAAGGAAACACGTTTATTTAGCACACCATTAATGTCGACGAGTACAAGTAATTGCAAACTTAAATTAGACTTAAAAAAAGGTGAAATAAAAAGAAAATCAAGAATATCAGGCAAGTCTGCTGGGAGAAATTTCTTTTTTGAATTAAGCGATACCTTTGTACATATTTCTGTATTTTTGTGTCCTTCTCTGTATATCTGTGTGTACATAAATTGTGAAATAAATATCAATCAAGAACACTAAACGTAGATTTGTTTGTTTAAACGTTGATTTGACAGAAAATTTTCGAGCGCCTAAAAGAGATAGCGGATCAGAACGCCGAGGTTCGCGACTCGTGCTTCAAGCTGACGCAGTGGTACCGGCGCGTGCACCCGCACTTCGGCGACTTCCAGCTCGTGCTGGGCACGCTGCACGCGCTCGAGGACGCCGCCGGCACGCCGCGCACGCAGCTGCAGGAGAAGGACCTGGAGACCGCGCCGGGGAACCCTCAAAGTTAGTACGAGTTACATCCGCGGCTACGCTCCTGTATTTTGGCCTTATAGCACAATATCTTATGTGATAATGACTTGCCGTGATTACACGGGTGCGAATTATACACTAAAACCTTTCGCGGTTCTTGCTTTTTTACTAAATACGCAAATCACGTTACTAGAGTTAGCATGGAGCTAACTCTAGATTATTTTTATTTTTTCAAATAATTTAACGTAAACATACTATTTTTTGTATATGACCCGTTTAGTCCCTCTTAAAAGTCCATTTTGATGACATTACTATGGGGGCCCTTACAAAAAGAAAGAAAGCGAGTTACTCATTGCTTGCTCTCCACAAGCCCTGGGTGTTCCATATTAAAAATGCTAGTATTCTTGCGAAATACTCATCTTGTATATTTTGTTTCAGTGATTGACAACCTGCCGTTTGACAAGGTTCAGTCGGCTTGTAACACGTATACCGAGAGGATTCTCAAGAGGGTAACATTATATTTTAGTCAATGTATTCCGTTATTTACTTACTAGTTGATCACCGCCGTTTCACCCGCGTCTTTGGTTACTGCGCCACGACCGTGAGTTATAACGTAACCTTATAAAACCTTCCTGAATAAATGGGTTATCCAACAAATGTTTTTTGATGAAGCCTGCGAGAGGTCCTGCGGCGACTAAAGCGTAAGAATTGCCTCTTCCTGTTTCTCTTATTTTTTTATATTAAGGTGAATGCTTCAGGGTAGCCCGCGAAATTCAAATTTTCTTACATGTTTTTGCAATTTGCAAGCCAGTGGTAGGTTGTATGAAGTTAAAATACTTTAGCGACCGTAAAACATAACTAGTTATATAATTATAACCATAAAAATCATCAATACAAGCCTCCAAGCTCACCTAAGTGTAGGAACGATTTTTCGAGGTCAAAAACGTAAGAAAATTTGAATTTCACGGGCTACCTGAAGCATTCACCTTAACCATGCATTTATGTGTTTATAAAAGTTAGAACTACATTGGGCACACGTAGGCCACGTACGCCGATCTGGGCGCGTCGGTCTCCACACCTTTTATATGGCAACTAGACTTGTAGTTACTACATTAGACCCACGCCACGGGACGTAGTTCTACGTACGAATAGGTTACTTCTAGGCAGGTGTGCTTCATCGTCGACCACATCATCGCTTCTCAGGTGAGATAGTGGTCGAACAAAGCAGAAGGTTGGGTCCCGTAACAACCTATTGCGCCGACTTATATCTACCAAGTGGAAATCACTAAATCGGTTGTGCAACCAGTTAGGTCGCTGCAAACACAATTTGGCTAAATGGGGTTTCAAAGACCCGTCGGATACCCAATGTGAGTGCGGTGCTTCTGTGCAAAACATGAGCCACACGTTGGAGTGCTCAAGTGCCCAAACACCTGCACTTTGGAGGATTTAATGAGTGCCACCGATGCTGTAATTAACGTAGCTACCTACTGGGCCCAAACAATCTAAAGAGTTTACCTTCGATTCGAAAAGAAGAAGAAGTGGTCGAACGCGAGCTTAATAAAATAAAATAAAATAGAATCAGGCATGGCCGTGTGTGCGTCTGCGTCTAATGTAATGTAACGGTCTAATGTAGTTCCTGCTAAAGTGAGTCGCGTTTGTTAGTTGATACGTGTGTTCTAGGTGACGGATCACGTGAGCAACTTGAAGTCTCAAGTGACGCCGACGGACACAGAAGACGAGATCGTGAGGAAGAGGGTCAGAGAAGAACTGAAGAAGATGACGCCCTTCTTATCGCTGGTAAGGTTTCTAGTTCTACTAGATGATTTTTTTTACAAATAAATTGGCTTCTGACTTACTTGACTAAAGATCCTACATCCCCTAGCTGGGGCAGAGGGCGTCAACAGTAGTCACCTATCGCGAACGGTCTTGCGCTTTACGCTTGCCCTCGCTCCACGTCAGTCCGATGGCTTTCGCTTCTGCCAATACGACGACTACGCTTCCGTTTCCCGTGGCGATTCCAGATATAAATCGGCTAAACCATACGTTTATATTCTCACAAGCCTTTGCCAGCCCAATGAAAAAAAATAGCCTATATTACTCAAGAGGAGATGTAAATTTCTAATAGAGAAAGAATTTTTGAAATCGATCTAGTAGTTATTGAGTTATCATAAAATACAAACAAACAAAAAAAAAACCGTCTACCGTCCGTCCGTGGCAAGTTCTCGGCGGATATTTCAGTTACGACTAGATTGAAGATTCTGCCAGCAGCTTTGCCCGCGTGAATGTAGGTTTTTCCATACAAACAACCCCATTGGAGGCGAATTTTGAAAAATCCTTTCTTAGTGTCGTCTACTAAATATTTTTTGACACCGTTGCTCGTAAAGCTGATGTAATTCCACCGGTTTTAAATATGTAAAGCGGGTCATAAAAAAACGCGTGTGTTACAAAGCAAATAGTTAAGTTATAGTCCATACAAATTCCATAACAACATTATTTGCCATTTGGCGCGCGGCGATTAGTTCGAAATTTTAATAGCAAATTCAAATTTCGAACTCATCGCCGCGCGGCGCCAGTCAGTAGGCAGCGCTAGCGCGCTGTTAAAATGGTAGGAAGCAACAGTGTGCATTCACAGATTCAGTTTATTTAAATGTTTTTTTTTTCTGTTTCCTCGCAAATGTGTTAAAAAACGTCGTACGATATACGTGCGTATTGGTTATAACATGCTCGGCTCAGTTACGCCCTCGCCTACGGCTCGGGCTGAAATTCCGCCTCGCAGGTTATAACCATCATTACGCACTAATATCGTAATGTACTATTTTGCCCTTGTGCAAAACTTCCTTTTATTTTTTTTTGTGCATGGGCAAAAAAAAATCCTTTTATGATGCAACAATGCACAGCTAATTCTACTGGGGTAGATTTCAAAAGTCCTTCGCCTGTGGCAGGCTTTTATATTTATATATTTGATATAATCGTTCGTCGTTTACAGATTGTCAGGCAAGTGCTGACCAAGCACTTCATTCCACGGAGGGATATGATGGCCAGGGTCCGGGTGAGTTCATATTTACGTATTTAACTAAACGTGTCAAATTGTAAAGTTTTGCAACTTTTATTTATTAAATTTAGACAAATTTTGTATTGGTAATACGTGCAAATTAAACGTATTGAGTAGTTTTTTAGTTGTATTGATTGGTATTGAAATAAAAAAATCTAAACGCAGAAAACTTCAACACTTTATAGTCTTAATGAAAGCTAGTTACAAAAGTTTTTTTTGGAACCTAAAATAACACTTTCAAAAGGACCATGGGACAAATTGGGCTCATTGACCAACAGCGATATGACATATTGTGCCATTGTAAAGGTTCGGAAAAAAACGATTCCTACTTAAATTGTAACTATTGGCATAATCTCCGAAGAAAAATATCTCCGAAGTTCCTCATCAGATGATGTCAATTTTTGTATGAGACCATTTTAGGAATATACTCTTTCAAATAAAAATAAATAATTTAAAATCTCTCTATGATTGGCCCAGAAATTGGTCTTTTCCTACCAAACCAATTCAGGTGCATATATTTTTTTTGCAATCGAATTGAAGTTAGTGCTAGTAGTAACAATTTAAGTACGAACCGAATCCTTTACAATGACATTTATTCTGTATCTCTGTTGGTAAAAGAGTCCACATTTCATACATAGTTGCTCATGATTCTTTGACAACAAACAACAAAAAATTACAATACTCGTTATATTTTAACCTTGGTTAAACCAACTATATGAATAGAATTTTCTTGACTTGTTAAATTGGATTTATGACAGACATTTAATAGGCATTCCCTTTTAAACGTCTGTCACAAATTCCATTAACTACCGCGGTATCAAGATCATGTGCCACACCATGAAGCTCTTCGAGCGCATCATTGACACAAGGCTCCGTAGCGAGTGTACTGTCTCTGAGTGTCAATACGGCTTCCGGGCGGGTAACAGCACCATGGACGCAGTGTTCGCCTTGCGGACTCTGTCTGAGGCTTACGGAGAGAGAAGGAGAGCTCTGCATATGGCCTTTTTAGACCTACAGAAGGCCTTCGACTGTATTCTTGGGCAGTCCATCTGGTGGGTACTTCGCCTCAAGGGCGTGCCCGAGACCTATATTGACATTATCAGAGACATGTACCGCGATTCCGTGTCCTCTGTCCAGACCGCTATTGGTGAATCCAACGTCTTTCCAATATCTGTTGGCGTTCACCAAGGCTCGGCGCTTAGCCCGTTCTTGTTTAACGTTGTGCTTGATGTAGTTACGGCAAACATCCAAGACCAGCCTCTATAGCTAATGATGTATGCCGATGAAATCGCCCTCGTTAACCAGAACAAAGCCCAGCTTGAGCGCAAAGTCATCATTTGGAAGGACACGCTGGAAAACGGTGGTCTGAGACTAAATGTGGCGAAGACTGAGTAAGTAAGAATAGGTCCGATAAGTTCAGGTACAGGTCCGTGCTGCACGAGTCTGGCAACGTGGACGACAATGTCCAAGCACGCATAGGCGCGGCTTGGGCGAAGTGGCGCGAGGTTACGGGCGTTGTATGCGACCGCAAAATGCCTCCGAAGCTCAAGGGGCAGATGTATAAATGCATCATACGGCCTGTCCTTCTTTACGGTGGCGAATGTTGGCCAGCACTGGGCAGACACACCCAGGAGCTTCGCGTCACGGTGATGAGGTGGATGAGCGGCGTAACGCGATCCAATCGCATAAGCAACTCATTCATTTGAGACGTTTTTAGCTCAAAATACTCAATTCAGAAACCCGCCCATAATCATTTGCAATATTAAAATTGTGTTCCAGATATACGGTGAACCATTCCTGCCCAACAAAGACACGATGGCGCCGTTCGTGCGGCGCTACCACGCCGGGCGCGTCACGCGCTCCGAGCGCATGTTCAACTGTCTGCGCTTCAACATCCCGCAGGCGCACTACGCCTCGCTCATAGCCATGGACGGCACTGTGCTTAGTAAGTGTCCTTCTTATACTAGCGATGCGTGACAACAAGGACACGATACCACGCCGGGCGCGTCACGCGCTCCGAGCGCATGTTCAACTGTCTGCGCTTCAACATCCCGCAGGCGCACTACGCCTCGCTCATAGCCATGGACGGCACTGTGCTTAGTAAGTGTCCTTCTTATACTAGCGATGCGTGACAACAAGGACACGATACCACGCCGGGCGCGTCACGCGCTCCGAGCGCATGTTCAACTGTCTGCGCTTCAACATCCCGCAGGCGCACTACGCCTCGCTCATAGCCATGGACGGCACTGTGCTTAGTAAGTGTCCTTCTTATACTAGCGATGCGTGACAACAAGGACACGATACCACGCCGGGCGCGTCACGCGCTCCGAGCGCATGTTCAACTGTCTGCGCTTCAACATCCCGCAGGCGCACTACGCCTCGCTCATAGCCATGGACGGCACTGTGCTTAGTAAGTGTCCTTCTTATACTAGCGATGCGTGACAACAAGGACACGATACCACGCCGGGCGCGTCACGCGCTCCGAGCGCATGTTCAACTGTCTGCGCTTCAACATCCCGCAGGCGCACTACGCCTCGCTCATAGCCATGGACGGCACTGTGCTTAGTAAGTGTCCTTCTTATACTAGCGATGCGTGACAACAAGGACACGATACCACGCCGGGCGCGTCACGCGCTCCGAGCGCATGTTCAACTGTCTGCGCTTCAACATCCCGCAGGCGCACTACGCCTCGCTCATAGCCATGGACGGCACTGTGCTTAGTAAGTGTCCTTCTTATACTAGCGATGCGTGACAACAAGGACACGATACCACGCCGGGCGCGTCACGCGCTCCGAGCGCATGTTCAACTGTCTGCGCTTCAACATCCCGCAGGCGCACTACGCCTCGCTCATAGCCATGGACGGCACTGTGCTTAGTAAGTGTCCTTCTTATACTAGCGATGCGTGACAACAAGGACACGATACCACGCCGGGCGCGTCACGCGCTCCGAGCGCATGTTCAACTGTCTGCGCTTCAACATCCCGCAGGCGCACTACGCCTCGCTCATAGCCATGGACGGCACTGTGCTTAGTAAGTGTCCTTCTTATACTAGCGATGCGTGACAACAAGGACACGATACCACGCCGGGCGCGTCACGCGCTCCGAGCGCATGTTCAACTGTCTGCGCTTCAACATCCCGCAGGCGCACTACGCCTCGCTCATAGCCATGGACGGCACTGTGCTTAGTAAGTGTCCTTCTTATACTAGCGATGCGTGACAACAAGGACACGATACCACGCCGGGCGCGTCACGCGCTCCGAGCGCATGTTCAACTGTCTGCGCTTCAACATCCCGCAGGCGCACTACGCCTCGCTCATAGCCATGGACGGCACTGTGCTTAGTAAGTGTCCTTCTTATACTAGCGATGCGTGACAACAAGGACACGATACCACGCCGGGCGCGTCACGCGCTCCGAGCGCATGTTCAACTGTCTGCGCTTCAACATCCCGCAGGCGCACTACGCCTCGCTCATAGCCATGGACGGCACTGTGCTTAGTAAGTGTCCTTCTTATACTAGCGATGCGTGACAACAAGGACACGATACCACGCCGGGCGCGTCACGCGCTCCGAGCGCATGTTCAACTGTCTGCGCTTCAACATCCCGCAGGCGCACTACGCCTCGCTCATAGCCATGGACGGCACTGTGCTTAGTAAGTGTCCTTCTTATACTAGCGATGCGTGACAACAAGGACACGATACCACGCCGGGCGCGTCACGCGCTCCGAGCGCATGTTCAACTGTCTGCGCTTCAACATCCCGCAGGCGCACTACGCCTCGCTCATAGCCATGGACGGCACTGTGCTTAGTAAGTGTCCTTCTTATACTAGCGATGCGTGACAACAAGGACACGATACCACGCCGGGCGCGTCACGCGCTCCGAGCGCATGTTCAACTGTCTGCGCTTCAACATCCCGCAGGCGCACTACGCCTCGCTCATAGCCATGGACGGCACTGTGCTTAGTAAGTGTCCTTCTTATACTAGCGATGCGTGACAACAAGGACACGATACCACGCCGGGCGCGTCACGCGCTCCGAGCGCATGTTCAACTGTCTGCGCTTCAACATCCCGCAGGCGCACTACGCCTCGCTCATAGCCATGGACGGCACTGTGCTTAGTAAGTGTCCTTCTTATACTAGCGATGCGTGACAACAAGGACACGATACCACGCCGGGCGCGTCACGCGCTCCGAGCGCATGTTCAACTGTCTGCGCTTCAACATCCCGCAGGCGCACTACGCCTCGCTCATAGCCATGGACGGCACTGTGCTTAGTAAGTGTCCTTCTTATACTAGCGATGCGTGACAACAAGGACACGATACCACGCCGGGCGCGTCACGCGCTCCGAGCGCATGTTCAACTGTCTGCGCTTCAACATCCCGCAGGCGCACTACGCCTCGCTCATAGCCATGGACGGCACTGTGCTTAGTAAGTGTCCTTCTTATACTAGCGATGCGTGACAACAAGGACACGATACCACGCCGGGCGCGTCACGCGCTCCGAGCGCATGTTCAACTGTCTGCGCTTCAACATCCCGCAGGCGCACTACGCCTCGCTCATAGCCATGGACGGCACTGTGCTTAGTAAGTGTCCTTCTTATACTAGCGATGCGTGACAACAAGGACACGATACCACGCCGGGCGCGTCACGCGCTCCGAGCGCATGTTCAACTGTCTGCGCTTCAACATCCCGCAGGCGCACTACGCCTCGCTCATAGCCATGGACGGCACTGTGCTTAGTAAGTGTCCTTCTTATACTAGCGATGCGTGACAACAAGGACACGATACCACGCCGGGCGCGTCACGCGCTCCGAGCGCATGTTCAACTGTCTGCGCTTCAACATCCCGCAGGCGCACTACGCCTCGCTCATAGCCATGGACGGCACTGTGCTTAGTAAGTGTCCTTCTTATACTAGCGATGCGTGACAACAAGGACACGATACCACGCCGGGCGCGTCACGCGCTCCGAGCGCATGTTCAACTGTCTGCGCTTCAACATCCCGCAGGCGCACTACGCCTCGCTCATAGCCATGGACGGCACTGTGCTTAGTAAGTGTCCTTCTTATACTAGCGATGCGTGACAACAAGGACACGATACCACGCCGGGCGCGTCACGCGCTCCGAGCGCATGTTCAACTGTCTGCGCTTCAACATCCCGCAGGCGCACTACGCCTCGCTCATAGCCATGGACGGCACTGTGCTTAGTAAGTGTCCTTCTTATACTAGCGATGCGTGACAACAAGGACACGATACCACGCCGGGCGCGTCACGCGCTCCGAGCGCATGTTCAACTGTCTGCGCTTCAACATCCCGCAGGCGCACTACGCCTCGCTCATAGCCATGGACGGCACTGTGCTTAGTAAGTGTCCTTCTTATACTAGCGATGCGTGACAACAAGGACACGATACCACGCCGGGCGCGTCACGCGCTCCGAGCGCATGTTCAACTGTCTGCGCTTCAACATCCCGCAGGCGCACTACGCCTCGCTCATAGCCATGGACGGCACTGTGCTTAGTAAGTGTCCTTCTTATACTAGCGATGCGTGACAACAAGGACACGATACCACGCCGGGCGCGTCACGCGCTCCGAGCGCATGTTCAACTGTCTGCGCTTCAACATCCCGCAGGCGCACTACGCCTCGCTCATAGCCATGGACGGCACTGTGCTTAGTAAGTGTCCTTCTTATACTAGCGATGCGTGACAACAAGGACACGATACCACGCCGGGCGCGTCACGCGCTCCGAGCGCATGTTCAACTGTCTGCGCTTCAACATCCCGCAGGCGCACTACGCCTCGCTCATAGCCATGGACGGCACTGTGCTTAGTAAGTGTCCTTCTTATACTAGCGATGCGTGACAACAAGGACACGATACCACGCCGGGCGCGTCACGCGCTCCGAGCGCATGTTCAACTGTCTGCGCTTCAACATCCCGCAGGCGCACTACGCCTCGCTCATAGCCATGGACGGCACTGTGCTTAGTAAGTGTCCTTCTTATACTAGCGATGCGTGACAACAAGGACACGATACCACGCCGGGCGCGTCACGCGCTCCGAGCGCATGTTCAACTGTCTGCGCTTCAACATCCCGCAGGCGCACTACGCCTCGCTCATAGCCATGGACGGCACTGTGCTTAGTAAGTGTCCTTCTTATACTAGCGATGCGTGACAACAAGGACACGATACCACGCCGGGCGCGTCACGCGCTCCGAGCGCATGTTCAACTGTCTGCGCTTCAACATCCCGCAGGCGCACTACGCCTCGCTCATAGCCATGGACGGCACTGTGCTTAGTAAGTGTCCTTCTTATACTAGCGATGCGTGACAACAAGGACACGATACCACGCCGGGCGCGTCACGCGCTCCGAGCGCATGTTCAACTGTCTGCGCTTCAACATCCCGCAGGCGCACTACGCCTCGCTCATAGCCATGGACGGCACTGTGCTTAGTAAGTGTCCTTCTTATACTAGCGATGCGTGACAACAAGGACACGATACCACGCCGGGCGCGTCACGCGCTCCGAGCGCATGTTCAACTGTCTGCGCTTCAACATCCCGCAGGCGCACTACGCCTCGCTCATAGCCATGGACGGCACTGTGCTTAGTAAGTGTCCTTCTTATACTAGCGATGCGTGACAACAAGGACACGATACCACGCCGGGCGCGTCACGCGCTCCGAGCGCATGTTCAACTGTCTGCGCTTCAACATCCCGCAGGCGCACTACGCCTCGCTCATAGCCATGGACGGCACTGTGCTTAGTAAGTGTCCTTCTTATACTAGCGATGCGTGACAACAAGGACACGATACCACGCCGGGCGCGTCACGCGCTCCGAGCGCATGTTCAACTGTCTGCGCTTCAACATCCCGCAGGCGCACTACGCCTCGCTCATAGCCATGGACGGCACTGTGCTTAGTAAGTGTCCTTCTTATACTAGCGATGCGTGACAACAAGGACACGATACCACGCCGGGCGCGTCACGCGCTCCGAGCGCATGTTCAACTGTCTGCGCTTCAACATCCCGCAGGCGCACTACGCCTCGCTCATAGCCATGGACGGCACTGTGCTTAGTAAGTGTCCTTCTTATACTAGCGATGCGTGACAACAAGGACACGATACCACGCCGGGCGCGTCACGCGCTCCGAGCGCATGTTCAACTGTCTGCGCTTCAACATCCCGCAGGCGCACTACGCCTCGCTCATAGCCATGGACGGCACTGTGCTTAGTAAGTGTCCTTCTTATACTAGCGATGCGTGACAACAAGGACACGATACCACGCCGGGCGCGTCACGCGCTCCGAGCGCATGTTCAACTGTCTGCGCTTCAACATCCCGCAGGCGCACTACGCCTCGCTCATAGCCATGGACGGCACTGTGCTTAGTAAGTGTCCTTCTTATACTAGCGATGCGTGACAACAAGGACACGATACCACGCCGGGCGCGTCACGCGCTCCGAGCGCATGTTCAACTGTCTGCGCTTCAACATCCCGCAGGCGCACTACGCCTCGCTCATAGCCATGGACGGCACTGTGCTTAGTAAGTGTCCTTCTTATACTAGCGATGCGTGACAACAAGGACACGATACCACGCCGGGCGCGTCACGCGCTCCGAGCGCATGTTCAACTGTCTGCGCTTCAACATCCCGCAGGCGCACTACGCCTCGCTCATAGCCATGGACGGCACTGTGCTTAGTAAGTGTCCTTCTTATACTAGCGATGCGTGACAACAAGGACACGATACCACGCCGGGCGCGTCACGCGCTCCGAGCGCATGTTCAACTGTCTGCGCTTCAACATCCCGCAGGCGCACTACGCCTCGCTCATAGCCATGGACGGCACTGTGCTTAGTAAGTGTCCTTCTTATACTAGCGATGCGTGACAACAAGGACACGATACCACGCCGGGCGCGTCACGCGCTCCGAGCGCATGTTCAACTGTCTGCGCTTCAACATCCCGCAGGCGCACTACGCCTCGCTCATAGCCATGGACGGCACTGTGCTTAGTAAGTGTCCTTCTTATACTAGCGATGCGTGACAACAAGGACACGATACCACGCCGGGCGCGTCACGCGCTCCGAGCGCATGTTCAACTGTCTGCGCTTCAACATCCCGCAGGCGCACTACGCCTCGCTCATAGCCATGGACGGCACTGTGCTTAGTAAGTGTCCTTCTTATACTAGCGATGCGTGACAACAAGGACACGATACCACGCCGGGCGCGTCACGCGCTCCGAGCGCATGTTCAACTGTCTGCGCTTCAACATCCCGCAGGCGCACTACGCCTCGCTCATAGCCATGGACGGCACTGTGCTTAGTAAGTGTCCTTCTTATACTAGCGATGCGTGACAACAAGGACACGATACCACGCCGGGCGCGTCACGCGCTCCGAGCGCATGTTCAACTGTCTGCGCTTCAACATCCCGCAGGCGCACTACGCCTCGCTCATAGCCATGGACGGCACTGTGCTTAGTAAGTGTCCTTCTTATACTAGCGATGCGTGACAACAAGGACACGATACCACGCCGGGCGCGTCACGCGCTCCGAGCGCATGTTCAACTGTCTGCGCTTCAACATCCCGCAGGCGCACTACGCCTCGCTCATAGCCATGGACGGCACTGTGCTTAGTAAGTGTCCTTCTTATACTAGCGATGCGTGACAACAAGGACACGATACCACGCCGGGCGCGTCACGCGCTCCGAGCGCATGTTCAACTGTCTGCGCTTCAACATCCCGCAGGCGCACTACGCCTCGCTCATAGCCATGGACGGCACTGTGCTTAGTAAGTGTCCTTCTTATACTAGCGATGCGTGACAACAAGGACACGATACCACGCCGGGCGCGTCACGCGCTCCGAGCGCATGTTCAACTGTCTGCGCTTCAACATCCCGCAGGCGCACTACGCCTCGCTCATAGCCATGGACGGCACTGTGCTTAGTAAGTGTCCTTCTTATACTAGCGATGCGTGACAACAAGGACACGATACCACGCCGGGCGCGTCACGCGCTCCGAGCGCATGTTCAACTGTCTGCGCTTCAACATCCCGCAGGCGCACTACGCCTCGCTCATAGCCATGGACGGCACTGTGCTTAGTAAGTGTCCTTCTTATACTAGCGATGCGTGACAACAAGGACACGATACCACGCCGGGCGCGTCACGCGCTCCGAGCGCATGTTCAACTGTCTGCGCTTCAACATCCCGCAGGCGCACTACGCCTCGCTCATAGCCATGGACGGCACTGTGCTTAGTAAGTGTCCTTCTTATACTAGCGATGCGTGACAACAAGGACACGATACCACGCCGGGCGCGTCACGCGCTCCGAGCGCATGTTCAACTGTCTGCGCTTCAACATCCCGCAGGCGCACTACGCCTCGCTCATAGCCATGGACGGCACTGTGCTTAGTAAGTGTCCTTCTTATACTAGCGATGCGTGACAACAAGGACACGATACCACGCCGGGCGCGTCACGCGCTCCGAGCGCATGTTCAACTGTCTGCGCTTCAACATCCCGCAGGCGCACTACGCCTCGCTCATAGCCATGGACGGCACTGTGCTTAGTAAGTGTCCTTCTTATACTAGCGATGCGTGACAACAAGGACACGATACCACGCCGGGCGCGTCACGCGCTCCGAGCGCATGTTCAACTGTCTGCGCTTCAACATCCCGCAGGCGCACTACGCCTCGCTCATAGCCATGGACGGCACTGTGCTTAGTAAGTGTCCTTCTTATACTAGCGATGCGTGACAACAAGGACACGATACCACGCCGGGCGCGTCACGCGCTCCGAGCGCATGTTCAACTGTCTGCGCTTCAACATCCCGCAGGCGCACTACGCCTCGCTCATAGCCATGGACGGCACTGTGCTTAGTAAGTGTCCTTCTTATACTAGCGATGCGTGACAACAAGGACACGATACCACGCCGGGCGCGTCACGCGCTCCGAGCGCATGTTCAACTGTCTGCGCTTCAACATCCCGCAGGCGCACTACGCCTCGCTCATAGCCATGGACGGCACTGTGCTTAGTAAGTGTCCTTCTTATACTAGCGATGCGTGACAACAAGGACACGATACCACGCCGGGCGCGTCACGCGCTCCGAGCGCATGTTCAACTGTCTGCGCTTCAACATCCCGCAGGCGCACTACGCCTCGCTCATAGCCATGGACGGCACTGTGCTTAGTAAGTGTCCTTCTTATACTAGCGATGCGTGACAACAAGGACACGATACCACGCCGGGCGCGTCACGCGCTCCGAGCGCATGTTCAACTGTCTGCGCTTCAACATCCCGCAGGCGCACTACGCCTCGCTCATAGCCATGGACGGCACTGTGCTTAGTAAGTGTCCTTCTTATACTAGCGATGCGTGACAACAAGGACACGATACCACGCCGGGCGCGTCACGCGCTCCGAGCGCATGTTCAACTGTCTGCGCTTCAACATCCCGCAGGCGCACTACGCCTCGCTCATAGCCATGGACGGCACTGTGCTTAGTAAGTGTCCTTCTTATACTAGCGATGCGTGACAACAAGGACACGATACCACGCCGGGCGCGTCACGCGCTCCGAGCGCATGTTCAACTGTCTGCGCTTCAACATCCCGCAGGCGCACTACGCCTCGCTCATAGCCATGGACGGCACTGTGCTTAGTAAGTGTCCTTCTTATACTAGCGATGCGTGACAACAAGGACACGATACCACGCCGGGCGCGTCACGCGCTCCGAGCGCATGTTCAACTGTCTGCGCTTCAACATCCCGCAGGCGCACTACGCCTCGCTCATAGCCATGGACGGCACTGTGCTTAGTAAGTGTCCTTCTTATACTAGCGATGCGTGACAACAAGGACACGATACCACGCCGGGCGCGTCACGCGCTCCGAGCGCATGTTCAACTGTCTGCGCTTCAACATCCCGCAGGCGCACTACGCCTCGCTCATAGCCATGGACGGCACTGTGCTTAGTAAGTGTCCTTCTTATACTAGCGATGCGTGACAACAAGGACACGATACCACGCCGGGCGCGTCACGCGCTCCGAGCGCATGTTCAACTGTCTGCGCTTCAACATCCCGCAGGCGCACTACGCCTCGCTCATAGCCATGGACGGCACTGTGCTTAGTAAGTGTCCTTCTTATACTAGCGATGCGTGACAACAAGGACACGATACCACGCCGGGCGCGTCACGCGCTCCGAGCGCATGTTCAACTGTCTGCGCTTCAACATCCCGCAGGCGCACTACGCCTCGCTCATAGCCATGGACGGCACTGTGCTTAGTAAGTGTCCTTCTTATACTAGCGATGCGTGACAACAAGGACACGATACCACGCCGGGCGCGTCACGCGCTCCGAGCGCATGTTCAACTGTCTGCGCTTCAACATCCCGCAGGCGCACTACGCCTCGCTCATAGCCATGGACGGCACTGTGCTTAGTAAGTGTCCTTCTTATACTAGCGATGCGTGACAACAAGGACACGATACCACGCCGGGCGCGTCACGCGCTCCGAGCGCATGTTCAACTGTCTGCGCTTCAACATCCCGCAGGCGCACTACGCCTCGCTCATAGCCATGGACGGCACTGTGCTTAGTAAGTGTCCTTCTTATACTAGCGATGCGTGACAACAAGGACACGATACCACGCCGGGCGCGTCACGCGCTCCGAGCGCATGTTCAACTGTCTGCGCTTCAACATCCCGCAGGCGCACTACGCCTCGCTCATAGCCATGGACGGCACTGTGCTTAGTAAGTGTCCTTCTTATACTAGCGATGCGTGACAACAAGGACACGATACCACGCCGGGCGCGTCACGCGCTCCGAGCGCATGTTCAACTGTCTGCGCTTCAACATCCCGCAGGCGCACTACGCCTCGCTCATAGCCATGGACGGCACTGTGCTTAGTAAGTGTCCTTCTTATACTAGCGATGCGTGACAACAAGGACACGATACCACGCCGGGCGCGTCACGCGCTCCGAGCGCATGTTCAACTGTCTGCGCTTCAACATCCCGCAGGCGCACTACGCCTCGCTCATAGCCATGGACGGCACTGTGCTTAGTAAGTGTCCTTCTTATACTAGCGATGCGTGACAACAAGGACACGATACCACGCCGGGCGCGTCACGCGCTCCGAGCGCATGTTCAACTGTCTGCGCTTCAACATCCCGCAGGCGCACTACGCCTCGCTCATAGCCATGGACGGCACTGTGCTTAGTAAGTGTCCTTCTTATACTAGCGATGCGTGACAACAAGGACACGATACCACGCCGGGCGCGTCACGCGCTCCGAGCGCATGTTCAACTGTCTGCGCTTCAACATCCCGCAGGCGCACTACGCCTCGCTCATAGCCATGGACGGCACTGTGCTTAGTAAGTGTCCTTCTTATACTAGCGATGCGTGACAACAAGGACACGATACCACGCCGGGCGCGTCACGCGCTCCGAGCGCATGTTCAACTGTCTGCGCTTCAACATCCCGCAGGCGCACTACGCCTCGCTCATAGCCATGGACGGCACTGTGCTTAGTAAGTGTCCTTCTTATACTAGCGATGCGTGACAACAAGGACACGATACCACGCCGGGCGCGTCACGCGCTCCGAGCGCATGTTCAACTGTCTGCGCTTCAACATCCCGCAGGCGCACTACGCCTCGCTCATAGCCATGGACGGCACTGTGCTTAGTAAGTGTCCTTCTTATACTAGCGATGCGTGACAACAAGGACACGATACCACGCCGGGCGCGTCACGCGCTCCGAGCGCATGTTCAACTGTCTGCGCTTCAACATCCCGCAGGCGCACTACGCCTCGCTCATAGCCATGGACGGCACTGTGCTTAGTAAGTGTCCTTCTTATACTAGCGATGCGTGACAACAAGGACACGATACCACGCCGGGCGCGTCACGCGCTCCGAGCGCATGTTCAACTGTCTGCGCTTCA
Organism: Mythimna separata; assembly: GCA_030763345.1. NCBI lineage: Eukaryota > Metazoa > Arthropoda > Insecta > Lepidoptera > Noctuidae > Mythimna > Mythimna separata. The sequence goes on from CM061190.1 coordinate 11,781,598, forward strand.
ACATCCCGCAGGCGCACTACGCCTCGCTCATAGCCATGGACGGCACTGTGCTTAGTAAGTGTCCTTCTTATACTAGCGATGCGTGACAACAAGGACACGATACCACGCCGGGCGCGTCACGCGCTCCGAGCGCATGTTCAACTGTCTGCGCTTCAACATCCCGCAGGCGCACTACGCCTCGCTCATAGCCATGGACGGCACTGTGCTTAGTAAGTGTCCTTCTTATACTAGCGATGCGTGACAACAAGGACACGATACCACGCCGGGCGCGTCACGCGCTCCGAGCGCATGTTCAACTGTCTGCGCTTCAACATCCCGCAGGCGCACTACGCCTCGCTCATAGCCATGGACGGCACTGTGCTTAGTAAGTGTCCTTCTTATACTAGCGATGCGTGACAACAAGGACACGATACCACGCCGGGCGCGTCACGCGCTCCGAGCGCATGTTCAACTGTCTGCGCTTCAACATCCCGCAGGCGCACTACGCCTCGCTCATAGCCATGGACGGCACTGTGCTTAGTAAGTGTCCTTCTTATACTAGCGATGCGTGACAACAAGGACACGATACCACGCCGGGCGCGTCACGCGCTCCGAGCGCATGTTCAACTGTCTGCGCTTCAACATCCCGCAGGCGCACTACGCCTCGCTCATAGCCATGGACGGCACTGTGCTTAGTAAGTGTCCTTCTTATACTAGCGATGCGTGACAACAAGGACACGATACCACGCCGGGCGCGTCACGCGCTCCGAGCGCATGTTCAACTGTCTGCGCTTCAACATCCCGCAGGCGCACTACGCCTCGCTCATAGCCATGGACGGCACTGTGCTTAGTAAGTGTCCTTCTTATACTAGCGATGCGTGACAACAAGGACACGATACCACGCCGGGCGCGTCACGCGCTCCGAGCGCATGTTCAACTGTCTGCGCTTCAACATCCCGCAGGCGCACTACGCCTCGCTCATAGCCATGGACGGCACTGTGCTTAGTAAGTGTCCTTCTTATACTAGCGATGCGTGACAACAAGGACACGATACCACGCCGGGCGCGTCACGCGCTCCGAGCGCATGTTCAACTGTCTGCGCTTCAACATCCCGCAGGCGCACTACGCCTCGCTCATAGCCATGGACGGCACTGTGCTTAGTAAGTGTCCTTCTTATACTAGCGATGCGTGACAACAAGGACACGATACCACGCCGGGCGCGTCACGCGCTCCGAGCGCATGTTCAACTGTCTGCGCTTCAACATCCCGCAGGCGCACTACGCCTCGCTCATAGCCATGGACGGCACTGTGCTTAGTAAGTGTCCTTCTTATACTAGCGATGCGTGACAACAAGGACACGATACCACGCCGGGCGCGTCACGCGCTCCGAGCGCATGTTCAACTGTCTGCGCTTCAACATCCCGCAGGCGCACTACGCCTCGCTCATAGCCATGGACGGCACTGTGCTTAGTAAGTGTCCTTCTTATACTAGCGATGCGTGACAACAAGGACACGATACCACGCCGGGCGCGTCACGCGCTCCGAGCGCATGTTCAACTGTCTGCGCTTCAACATCCCGCAGGCGCACTACGCCTCGCTCATAGCCATGGACGGCACTGTGCTTAGTAAGTGTCCTTCTTATACTAGCGATGCGTGACAACAAGGACACGATACCACGCCGGGCGCGTCACGCGCTCCGAGCGCATGTTCAACTGTCTGCGCTTCAACATCCCGCAGGCGCACTACGCCTCGCTCATAGCCATGGACGGCACTGTGCTTAGTAAGTGTCCTTCTTATACTAGCGATGCGTGACAACAAGGACACGATACCACGCCGGGCGCGTCACGCGCTCCGAGCGCATGTTCAACTGTCTGCGCTTCAACATCCCGCAGGCGCACTACGCCTCGCTCATAGCCATGGACGGCACTGTGCTTAGTAAGTGTCCTTCTTATACTAGCGATGCGTGACAACAAGGACACGATACCACGCCGGGCGCGTCACGCGCTCCGAGCGCATGTTCAACTGTCTGCGCTTCAACATCCCGCAGGCGCACTACGCCTCGCTCATAGCCATGGACGGCACTGTGCTTAGTAAGTGTCCTTCTTATACTAGCGATGCGTGACAACAAGGACACGATACCACGCCGGGCGCGTCACGCGCTCCGAGCGCATGTTCAACTGTCTGCGCTTCAACATCCCGCAGGCGCACTACGCCTCGCTCATAGCCATGGACGGCACTGTGCTTAGTAAGTGTCCTTCTTATACTAGCGATGCGTGACAACAAGGACACGATACCACGCCGGGCGCGTCACGCGCTCCGAGCGCATGTTCAACTGTCTGCGCTTCAACATCCCGCAGGCGCACTACGCCTCGCTCATAGCCATGGACGGCACTGTGCTTAGTAAGTGTCCTTCTTATACTAGCGATGCGTGACAACAAGGACACGATACCACGCCGGGCGCGTCACGCGCTCCGAGCGCATGTTCAACTGTCTGCGCTTCAACATCCCGCAGGCGCACTACGCCTCGCTCATAGCCATGGACGGCACTGTGCTTAGTAAGTGTCCTTCTTATACTAGCGATGCGTGACAACAAGGACACGATACCACGCCGGGCGCGTCACGCGCTCCGAGCGCATGTTCAACTGTCTGCGCTTCAACATCCCGCAGGCGCACTACGCCTCGCTCATAGCCATGGACGGCACTGTGCTTAGTAAGTGTCCTTCTTATACTAGCGATGCGTGACAACAAGGACACGATACCACGCCGGGCGCGTCACGCGCTCCGAGCGCATGTTCAACTGTCTGCGCTTCAACATCCCGCAGGCGCACTACGCCTCGCTCATAGCCATGGACGGCACTGTGCTTAGTAAGTGTCCTTCTTATACTAGCGATGCGTGACAACAAGGACACGATACCACGCCGGGCGCGTCACGCGCTCCGAGCGCATGTTCAACTGTCTGCGCTTCAACATCCCGCAGGCGCACTACGCCTCGCTCATAGCCATGGACGGCACTGTGCTTAGTAAGTGTCCTTCTTATACTAGCGATGCGTGACAACAAGGACACGATACCACGCCGGGCGCGTCACGCGCTCCGAGCGCATGTTCAACTGTCTGCGCTTCAACATCCCGCAGGCGCACTACGCCTCGCTCATAGCCATGGACGGCACTGTGCTTAGTAAGTGTCCTTCTTATACTAGCGATGCGTGACAACAAGGACACGATACCACGCCGGGCGCGTCACGCGCTCCGAGCGCATGTTCAACTGTCTGCGCTTCAACATCCCGCAGGCGCACTACGCCTCGCTCATAGCCATGGACGGCACTGTGCTTAGTAAGTGTCCTTCTTATACTAGCGATGCGTGACAACAAGGACACGATACCACGCCGGGCGCGTCACGCGCTCCGAGCGCATGTTCAACTGTCTGCGCTTCAACATCCCGCAGGCGCACTACGCCTCGCTCATAGCCATGGACGGCACTGTGCTTAGTAAGTGTCCTTCTTATACTAGCGATGCGTGACAACAAGGACACGATACCACGCCGGGCGCGTCACGCGCTCCGAGCGCATGTTCAACTGTCTGCGCTTCAACATCCCGCAGGCGCACTACGCCTCGCTCATAGCCATGGACGGCACTGTGCTTAGTAAGTGTCCTTCTTATACTAGCGATGCGTGACAACAAGGACACGATACCACGCCGGGCGCGTCACGCGCTCCGAGCGCATGTTCAACTGTCTGCGCTTCAACATCCCGCAGGCGCACTACGCCTCGCTCATAGCCATGGACGGCACTGTGCTTAGTAAGTGTCCTTCTTATACTAGCGATGCGTGACAACAAGGACACGATACCACGCCGGGCGCGTCACGCGCTCCGAGCGCATGTTCAACTGTCTGCGCTTCAACATCCCGCAGGCGCACTACGCCTCGCTCATAGCCATGGACGGCACTGTGCTTAGTAAGTGTCCTTCTTATACTAGCGATGCGTGACAACAAGGACACGATACCACGCCGGGCGCGTCACGCGCTCCGAGCGCATGTTCAACTGTCTGCGCTTCAACATCCCGCAGGCGCACTACGCCTCGCTCATAGCCATGGACGGCACTGTGCTTAGTAAGTGTCCTTCTTATACTAGCGATGCGTGACAACAAGGACACGATACCACGCCGGGCGCGTCACGCGCTCCGAGCGCATGTTCAACTGTCTGCGCTTCAACATCCCGCAGGCGCACTACGCCTCGCTCATAGCCATGGACGGCACTGTGCTTAGTAAGTGTCCTTCTTATACTAGCGATGCGTGACAACAAGGACACGATACCACGCCGGGCGCGTCACGCGCTCCGAGCGCATGTTCAACTGTCTGCGCTTCAACATCCCGCAGGCGCACTACGCCTCGCTCATAGCCATGGACGGCACTGTGCTTAGTAAGTGTCCTTCTTATACTAGCGATGCGTGACAACAAGGACACGATACCACGCCGGGCGCGTCACGCGCTCCGAGCGCATGTTCAACTGTCTGCGCTTCAACATCCCGCAGGCGCACTACGCCTCGCTCATAGCCATGGACGGCACTGTGCTTAGTAAGTGTCCTTCTTATACTAGCGATGCGTGACAACAAGGACACGATACCACGCCGGGCGCGTCACGCGCTCCGAGCGCATGTTCAACTGTCTGCGCTTCAACATCCCGCAGGCGCACTACGCCTCGCTCATAGCCATGGACGGCACTGTGCTTAGTAAGTGTCCTTCTTATACTAGCGATGCGTGACAACAAGGACACGATACCACGCCGGGCGCGTCACGCGCTCCGAGCGCATGTTCAACTGTCTGCGCTTCAACATCCCGCAGGCGCACTACGCCTCGCTCATAGCCATGGACGGCACTGTGCTTAGTAAGTGTCCTTCTTATACTAGCGATGCGTGACAACAAGGACACGATACCACGCCGGGCGCGTCACGCGCTCCGAGCGCATGTTCAACTGTCTGCGCTTCAACATCCCGCAGGCGCACTACGCCTCGCTCATAGCCATGGACGGCACTGTGCTTAGTAAGTGTCCTTCTTATACTAGCGATGCGTGACAACAAGGACACGATACCACGCCGGGCGCGTCACGCGCTCCGAGCGCATGTTCAACTGTCTGCGCTTCAACATCCCGCAGGCGCACTACGCCTCGCTCATAGCCATGGACGGCACTGTGCTTAGTAAGTGTCCTTCTTATACTAGCGATGCGTGACAACAAGGACACGATACCACGCCGGGCGCGTCACGCGCTCCGAGCGCATGTTCAACTGTCTGCGCTTCAACATCCCGCAGGCGCACTACGCCTCGCTCATAGCCATGGACGGCACTGTGCTTAGTAAGTGTCCTTCTTATACTAGCGATGCGTGACAACAAGGACACGATACCACGCCGGGCGCGTCACGCGCTCCGAGCGCATGTTCAACTGTCTGCGCTTCAACATCCCGCAGGCGCACTACGCCTCGCTCATAGCCATGGACGGCACTGTGCTTAGTAAGTGTCCTTCTTATACTAGCGATGCGTGACAACAAGGACACGATACCACGCCGGGCGCGTCACGCGCTCCGAGCGCATGTTCAACTGTCTGCGCTTCAACATCCCGCAGGCGCACTACGCCTCGCTCATAGCCATGGACGGCACTGTGCTTAGTAAGTGTCCTTCTTATACTAGCGATGCGTGACAACAAGGACACGATACCACGCCGGGCGCGTCACGCGCTCCGAGCGCATGTTCAACTGTCTGCGCTTCAACATCCCGCAGGCGCACTACGCCTCGCTCATAGCCATGGACGGCACTGTGCTTAGTAAGTGTCCTTCTTATACTAGCGATGCGTGACAACAAGGACACGATACCACGCCGGGCGCGTCACGCGCTCCGAGCGCATGTTCAACTGTCTGCGCTTCAACATCCCGCAGGCGCACTACGCCTCGCTCATAGCCATGGACGGCACTGTGCTTAGTAAGTGTCCTTCTTATACTAGCGATGCGTGACAACAAGGACACGATACCACGCCGGGCGCGTCACGCGCTCCGAGCGCATGTTCAACTGTCTGCGCTTCAACATCCCGCAGGCGCACTACGCCTCGCTCATAGCCATGGACGGCACTGTGCTTAGTAAGTGTCCTTCTTATACTAGCGATGCGTGACAACAAGGACACGATACCACGCCGGGCGCGTCACGCGCTCCGAGCGCATGTTCAACTGTCTGCGCTTCAACATCCCGCAGGCGCACTACGCCTCGCTCATAGCCATGGACGGCACTGTGCTTAGTAAGTGTCCTTCTTATACTAGCGATGCGTGACAACAAGGACACGATACCACGCCGGGCGCGTCACGCGCTCCGAGCGCATGTTCAACTGTCTGCGCTTCAACATCCCGCAGGCGCACTACGCCTCGCTCATAGCCATGGACGGCACTGTGCTTAGTAAGTGTCCTTCTTATACTAGCGATGCGTGACAACAAGGACACGATACCACGCCGGGCGCGTCACGCGCTCCGAGCGCATGTTCAACTGTCTGCGCTTCAACATCCCGCAGGCGCACTACGCCTCGCTCATAGCCATGGACGGCACTGTGCTTAGTAAGTGTCCTTCTTATACTAGCGATGCGTGACAACAAGGACACGATACCACGCCGGGCGCGTCACGCGCTCCGAGCGCATGTTCAACTGTCTGCGCTTCAACATCCCGCAGGCGCACTACGCCTCGCTCATAGCCATGGACGGCACTGTGCTTAGTAAGTGTCCTTCTTATACTAGCGATGCGTGACAACAAGGACACGATACCACGCCGGGCGCGTCACGCGCTCCGAGCGCATGTTCAACTGTCTGCGCTTCAACATCCCGCAGGCGCACTACGCCTCGCTCATAGCCATGGACGGCACTGTGCTTAGTAAGTGTCCTTCTTATACTAGCGATGCGTGACAACAAGGACACGATACCACGCCGGGCGCGTCACGCGCTCCGAGCGCATGTTCAACTGTCTGCGCTTCAACATCCCGCAGGCGCACTACGCCTCGCTCATAGCCATGGACGGCACTGTGCTTAGTAAGTGTCCTTCTTATACTAGCGATGCGTGACAACAAGGACACGATACCACGCGGGCGCGTCACGCGCTCCGAGCGCATGTTCAACTGTCTGCGCTTCAACATCCCGCAGGCGCACTACGCCTCGCTCATAGCCATGGACGGCACTGTGCTTAGTAAGTGTCCTTCTTATACTAGCGATGCGTGACAACAAGGAACGATACACGCCGGGCGCGTCACGCGCTCCGAGCGCATGTTCAAACTGTCTGCGCTTCAACATCCCGCAGGCGCACTACGCCTCGCTCATAGCCATGGACGGCACTGTGTTAGTAAGTGTCCTTCTTATACTAGCGATGCGTGACAACAAGGACACGATACC